>OZ005648.1:48585485-54085485 GCA_963930645.1 Salticus scenicus
ACATATACATATATGAAATGAATAAAAACGAAAATAAATTTTGTATTTTGTTTGAATAGCATTATTTGAAAAACATTGGGCGTTTTTAAATATAATCTGAAATGCTGGTGAATGTAAGTGGCATTTTTGATATCATTGCTTAATATCATTTTTAAAATTATAGCGTTATCTGTTTGAAATTTTTTGAATCGTTCGATATTAACAAATAATGCATTAAATAGTTCATAGCAAAAGATATTTCTTTCTTTCAAATAACAGACAAGTTATTAGTAGAAATAGAAAACTATTTAAACTTATTTAGAATGACAGTAATAAAATTAGCCACGAATTCAATACGACTGTCCCTGGTTTAAAAAATGCAAAAGAAAATAGTTACGGTTCATTACCGTACAGTGAAGATTCGATAATCTAGAAACGTGTATTCTGGCAGCTCCTATAAATCGACATTGATGACTCTGTTAACGCTTCCTTTTATTTTCTTCTCTGCGCATAAATCATAGTACTCAACCGATTATTCACAGGTGATTTTTGAATAGCATACTTACCAACTTTTACGGATCGTTAGTAAAGTTTACGGATTTTCAATTAATTTTACTGATTTATAGATTGATGTGAATTTTTATGCATTGAAGTATTGATCAAGATGGCGTCATCCAGTCCTTCCCCTCTGCAGTGCAGGAGTACAGTCGGCAGCAAAATTGTTGAAGCACATATTTTTCATATTTTCTGTTAGTTTGATCGGTAATTTTTATCATCAACTTACTTTTTTATAAACAGCATAATATTAAGATCATGCCTCGATCAATATTTATTTAAGAATACAGTATTAGGTGCACACTTTTTAAATACGAATTACTGCTAGCTCTTCAATAACGTTGCTGCCGATTATAAGTAAAGTCGTAATTTTTAACTCATTTATTTATTTTATTTTATTTATTTATTTACGTTTTTGATAAGAGTATGTACATATTTTCAAAACTATTCCTTAAGAAATATTTCTTTTTATGAGCTGATTGATGGAGGACTTCTATATATTCTCGAAATTCCTATAATCCCGAAAAAAATCAGACACGATTTTCCCATCGATACAGGATTATCGATGCTTCACTGTAGTTGATTAATCATACTGTACTGTATTAAAACTCAAATAAACTACTACGTCAGAAACACCAAAAGAAAATTTTTGCGATGCATATAGCTGTTTCGGTAGCCTTAAGCGTACCGTCTTCAGTGCAAAAAGATTCTTTTTGCACTGAAGACGGTACGCTTAAGGCTACCGAAACAGCTATATGCATCGCAAAAAATTTTCTTTTGGTGTTTCTGACGTAGCAGTTTATTTGAGTTTTAATATTCCAACGCCAAGTCTCCTATTATTATACTGTACTGTAGTTATCGTAAAATTTGAATCATCTTTCACAGTATAAACTATTTTAAAAAGAAATGTAAACATATCTTCATTAAAAAAAATAATAATATTAATATTAATGCATAGGTTACGATAAAAATCACGATCAGTCAAATAACTTATCAAAAGTATTTAAAACAAACCATACAAATCTGAAAAATTAGCTTATAAGCCATAGCGTAAAATTTTGTCTACAATTCCGATTTTAACGCTTCGTTGAGTTTTAAGTTCTGCTTTTCTTCTTAATTCACTTAAAAATAAGAAAACCGGACAATTTGTTGTATGCATTCGTTAGTAAACAGATATCACTTTCACATCTGAAAGTATGAGGCAATGGGTACGCGTGCGGATTTATCAGAGCGTCGCAAAACAATTACTTGTCTGCTAGAAGAGAAACTGCTGTTTTCTTTTATTGAGCTAAACGTTTGAATGGGATGTCTGTGCATAATAAGAATTTTTTTTAGATGTTCATATTGAGTATAATTTGTAAGTGTACGTGTATATAAATGTTGGACTATGTAAACACTAGAAATTCTAAAAGTATAAAATGCCATAAACAAAGTTTGATATTATGTTTTTTTTTTTTTTTTTTATGTGGTTTTAATTTCGCAATGAGTATTATTCTTGCGTATTGTATTTTACTGGCGGAATATTTTTTATACTTGCATTCTCCTAAATAAACTGAGAATATAAAAAATAGCCTTCAGCCATTTAAATAATTTTATTATTATTATTATTTTTTTTTTTTTTCCCTTGTTGTATTCCGTTTTTTTTTTTTTTTTTTTTTTTTTTTAACGACGAATTAAATTTGAACACTAGGACTAAAATTGGAAATTTATAAAATGTGTGGTGTATTTATACTAATAAAAGAAGATGCCTGACTGTCTGTCTACGACGTACAGAAAAAACTATGGTACATACAGTTCTGATTTATTATTATTATTATTATTATGGGTAAAGGAATGAGTGAAGATTTGCAACACACCTTTAGTTTTCTGATATTCCTATTAGATTAAAAAAAAAAAAAAAAACTTGTTTTTTACGTTTATTTTTCTTTGAATTGTAATGTCAAGCTGATTCCAATTTAAAAAAATGCTTACAACTTTTTATTTTATTTATTTATATGTCTATTTTTACATAAAAAAATTCCTTGCATTTGAATTAAAAAATTTTTTTTGGAAAGTTAAACTGTATCCTCAAAATTTATAACTGACGTCATAATAGCTTAAAGGTTTTTATTTTTATTTTTATTTTTATTTTTTATTTTTTATGTTAATTTCAGTTAATCAAATAGTTTTATAGTTTTTACTTTCTCATACCCATACAATGACAGATAAAGTATTTTTTTGGGGTCAAATTTTCGAAATTGAGTTTTTGTTATATTTACACATTTTGAGGTCCCCTGAATTCGAAAATCATGTTTTTTAGTGGTTGGCCTGTGTGTGTGTCTGTTATCAGCATATCTCAAGAATAAATAGTAACAGAAAGTCCAAGTTCGATATTCTAAATCTGTATCATATAATGATGCTACACTAATTTTTTCCTTAAGATCAAGCAAATAGTTCGTGTACAGAGACATCCAAGAGAATTAAAATGCATTACTTCTATGGGGGGAAGGGGAGAATTTCTGATATGTGCCGTGTAACAATTCCAGGCTGTCCTAAAGAAAATTAAATTGACATTTTTTTTTAATGCATGTTCTATATAGATTCTGGTGCTGAAATCACTCATTATTCGTTTACAGGGCTACCCAAAATACTTGAATGTATTGGAGCTATACTTGGAAATTGCTGGAAGTGTATTTCATTTTGTGTTAGGTGTTTTTCACATAAAACTAAATTTAAGTACACAGTGTGATGTGCATATAGTTTAGTTTATAGACAGGACTATTCAAAAATTAAATTAAACATTCTTTCCTATTGAATGTAATTGATGAAAGTGCTTTGCTACATTTTACTATATCGATGAATACTTCTCAGGAAAGAAAATTAATTTTTCATACATATACTGTAAACAAAGGAATTTTTGAATTCTAGCTTTCTGTATAATATCACGTTTTGAAGTATCCCTTATACGAAAGTCCAATTTTTAGCGGTTGATCTGTGTGCATATGTGTTATCAGCATAACTTAAAAACAAATAACTGCAGTAAATGCAAATTAATAATTTCATTAAATTGAAAACGAAAAACGTAGGCGCTATAATTGAATGTGGGGGGGGGGGGGGGGGGGGGGTTCACACAGAATTATATCTCAATTAAAACTGTTTCTTAAACTGTTTTAGATTTTTTTAAAAAGTACTTTGATTTTTATTATCTTACCTCATTGGTTTTACGACTTAATCTAAAATCTATCTTTATAGTATTGAAATGCAGGGTAAGAGAAAGTCGTGAGAGTGATACACCAGATTAGTTTTCTTTCTTAATTTTATTGCCTGCAAACTAATGTAAATGCATATTCAGTTCATTTTAAATGAACTGTGTTTTTAACCAACATCATAAAATTCAAGTAATTAATTATCATTTATATTTCATTAGCGGTTTGTATATTGCAGTATTTGTCAATGGTTTTGATTTGCTGAAAATAGTCGCCAATCGAAATATGTAATACTAGCTGTTACCCGCGACTTCGTTCACGTGGAAATTTTGATGTGCATGTGTGGGAACTGACTGTTTGATCATAATATGTAATGTAATGAAACCTTGTCATTGTGGTGCTGTGCAAAACAGAGTCTGATAAAGAATACTCAAAAAATTTGTAACTCATTGAAAGTCAAAATAAAATGCCAAAATAAATAAATAAAAAGTTATCGCCAGCATGGCGATAAAAATTTAAAATTCGTTCATAGGGATCCTGTACTAAAAGAGTACTGCGTTGTGGAAGTATAAAAAATGGGTCGTCAATTATGAATTGTATTTCGAAACCTTTCTTTGTATGATTTTAGTTCACTATTGCACAATATTAATCTGGTTCTAATAATAATTTGGTGACTGGTGGACTAAAGTTTTAATTATGTGATGAAATTCATATAATATTTATGAGTTTCAAACTTTTAAGTTTTTTTTTTTTTTTTACGAAGAAATGATTTTTTTTTTTCATCTCCCGGCGAATTGTTGAATAATAGTTTAGTTTTTAAACAATTTTGGTCGGCTTTGCCCGCTTTGCTGGCAAACTCTTTTCTATATAGCTTTATGAAAAAAAAAAAAAAAAAAACTGAAATCGGTCAAAAGCTCGCTTTGAGTTCCCGCTGGCTTCGGCAGCGACTTGTTCGTTCTTGCAATCTCCGGTGACTGTCCCTATTCCCTGCGACAATAGCTTACCCGTGGGCTTCGATGTGGGTGCTTACCATATATGACAGTTTCGATACAGACAGTATCGAAAAATTTGAAGTAGCTCTTTTATATTTGAATCCCAGTTACATATGAACAACATTATACGTGATGTACATAATATTTGCTCTTAAGTTATTTCCTATATTTATATGATTTAATCGATCAACCATAGAATGACAGCAATTTCAAGCCACATATAATATTACAATATGCTATGATCGGCTCCTTTCTATCGCATGAGACAATTATTATTATTATTATTATTATTATTTTGGGGTTATATTATACTTCATGCTTAGTTAATAGTAATTGGTATATAGAAAAATAAATAAATTAATTAATATGTAAACTTGATCATGGTACAGCTTTCATGCCGGCGACTTTAGAATTTTTGTTGCCATTTTAGACCAAAATATAATTTATGCGATTATTGTTCCTATACGCAAGCGAAGTGTGACGCCACTAACAGTCCGTGGATGCAAGAAAATGATTTCCTATGTTAATTGCCCATTGTATTTTTTGTAACAAATTATTAAAAATCGAGGAAATTTATTTACCGATTTTAATCACCATATTTGGGTTTATATATATGTATTAGTTATCATGTGCATGTGTTAGATTGAGTTATTTTGCTGTCAAATTGACAAAATTTTAATTTTAAATTTCAAAACTCTGTCATTCTTGGCGCTTATTGTATTTGGGGTCAAAAACGTAATACGAAAATAAACATGCCAGATGTATAATTTCGTAATATGCATTGTACGAAATATTGTTTCATATCATTCATTACTCTCTTAATATAAGTTGTTAAAATAACCATGATTTTTGAAAGGAATAAATAATGTTCGCCAGATAAATTGGCGATATTTTTTTTTCTGTCAAGGATGACCGATATCAAATCTTTTCCGCTGCAACATATTAGTATCTTATATCAGATACTTTATTTAGACATTTGAAAACAAATTTGACTTCAAATTATGATAGAATATTTATCATTTTCCTTTTAATTAGTATATTAGTTGGATATTTATTATCATCCTTTGAAATGAAATTTTTGTTTTCAATCGAATATGGAAGTTTGCCATTTTTTTGTCTAGAGTTTTGAAATTAAAAATTCAAATTTTGTCAATTTTACAACAAAAATAACTTAATCTAACGCATGGACATGATAACTAATGCATATCTATACCTAAATATGAGGATTAAAATCGGGAAATAATTTTCCTCGATTTTTAATAATTTTTTATAAAAAATCCAATATGCGTTTAACATAGGAAATATTTTTCTTGCATCCACGAACGGCCAGTAACGTCATCACTTCGCTTGCGTATTCTTTCTATCTTTTCCTCGGCGAAAAATGTCCGATCTACTTCAGCATCAAAATTTAAAAAAATGTCCAGAATTAGCTTTTATGCCAAGCGTGTTTCATCCGCCGTACTAAAAAAAAGAAAAAATCTGAATTTGAGGTATATAAAAAAATGCTATGAAATAAAATTCAGAAGAAATATGTTAGATTTGTAATATTACTATTTTATTTTAATATTATAAAGTGCCATTTTCTCATCGACCAATTTAACATTTAGTATTTTTTTATTTTTCGCGTGAAAGCATATTTCATTTTATGTTGAAAACAATAAATAAATAAATAAAAATATCTCTTAAACGTTTTTTGGCAATAGTTAAAATTTTAAATGACTTATAGTAAGTCAATTACCAGTTTATTATTTTCATATTTTAATTAATTTTAAAAAATCTAATCAAATTTCTGGTATAAATAGTAGCCTATGTTCTATTCCAGACTATTCTCTATCTCTGTACCAAATTTCATCCAGATCCATTTAGCCGTTGTGGCGTGATTGAGTAACAAACATCCATCCATCCAAACTTTCGCATTTATATATTAGTAAGTATAGATTTAAACGATTTAATTACTCTTTTTTTTTTTTTTAATTCATTTAAATATAGTGATCGGTGAAGCCTACAGTCGGTAACAAAAGTCTCCGAACACTAGCAAAAATCCCTGTATAAAAAAAGTACACTTAATACAGTTTTTTTTTTAAATAAATCCTTGTCGAATCCTGTTTTTAGACTGACTAAGAACAGGATTCGACAAGGATTTATTTAACAAAACTGTATTAAGTGTACTTTTTTTATATAGGAATTTTTGCTAGTGTTCGGAGACTTTTGTTACCGACTGTACTACTGCTAAATAATAATAACAATAAAATCAGATTTTTTTTTTTTTTTTTTTCATATGCCATTGTTTAGCAATCTTGCAGGTATACAAGGAAATGCTGAATTCATATAAATTATTAAATATTTATTATTCACTAGCACGCTTTGCTTACTATGCTAAGTCACTATATAAGGGAATTTTCAAAAAACATTAATCGCTTTATTTTAAACCACTTCATAAATAAAAATTTAAAAAAATCATTAAAATCGCTTAAAACCGCGGTTCGGGTCATCGCTACATTTAGCAGCGTCTTCCCTGCCTGCGCAGTATGAAAAAGCTTTTGAAAAAAATCGTGAATTTTTCAACCAATTTTGACCAAAATTAAAAATTGGCTAAAAATGTTGATTATAAGTTCACAGTTTAAAAACTGCTAAATATGGTCAAAAATTAGAGATTAAAAGATAATAATATTGAATTAAATTCAATGTGTTAACATTTCATAAGCGTTCTTTGAACTAAAAACTAAAAATGTTATAGAAAAATAATACTTAATTAAATTCAGAGTTAGAGAAGGGGGGATTATAAAGCTAGCTCTACACTTGTTGACAAACAAATAATGTTATCAGATTATGTTCGATTGTAAAACAAATTCACTTAACATGTTAGTTGTTAGATAAAAAAAATAATTAATAAGAGTTCTAATTATTATTTATTCATTTATTTTTATTTCATTTTAATCACGATGACGAATTCATCAAAATTTGCTAATTTTAATTCTCTCTTTCTTTCAAAAAAAAATCTGGAGTGACTCTACTCGACTTTCCGAACGTTAAGTAATTAACAGTAGTATAAATAAAGTAAGAGAAAACATTAAATAAACAAAAGAAAATATTATAATAGGGTATTTGAGTATTTTTCTGTACATAGTATGTTGTTTATTTTAACGCTATCGTCCTTCAAATAATTTGAGCTCATAGGTCTTAATGATAAAAAAATTTCGTTATGTCTTTGTAAAAACATCTAAGTGCTAGACTCACCAAAATTTATAAAATTCGTACGACGGAGACCCGTATCATGTATATAAATTTTCAGCTCGGTCGGATGAGGCGTTTAGAAGTTATAGAGCACTTTAAATAATTCGAGTCCATAAGTCACAATGATAAAAAAAATTTCTTTATATTCCTGTAAAATCTATAAGTTCTAGATTCTCCAAAATTCGTACAGTTCGTGTGATGGTGATCTATAACATGCATATAAATTTCCAGCTCAATCGGATAAGGCGTTTAGACGCTATTGCACTTTAAAAAATTTGAGCCCATGGACCATAATGGTAAGGAAATTTTCTTTGTGTCCCTGTAAAAAAACTATACACTTGTATTTCAAATCATTTCAGCCTATAGGCCATAATGATAAGTAATTTTTTGTTGTGTCCTTGTAAAAAAAACTATAAGTGCTAGATTCACCAAAAGCTACACATTTTATGCAACGGTGACCTATAATATGTATATAAATTTTCAGCTCAATCGAATAAGATGTTTAGACGCTATTGCACTACAAATTATTTCATCCCATAGACCATAATGATAAAGAATTTTTTGTTGTGTCCCTTAAATATATATATATATATAAGTGTTACATTCACCAAAATCAATAGGGTTCGTGATACGGTGATCTTTAATATACATACCAGTTTTCAGTTCATTCGAACAAAGCTTTTAAGCGCTATCCTGTTCACTCACACGCATACATCATGAAAAATCGTATAAAATCTTATATATCTCTGAAACAGAAAGTCGTATCAAAATCAAAATTGCAGATGTACTATTAGATATCATGATAATCCCAAATATAAATTTGTAACATTCTACGACTATTCTTTTTTGAGCTATTTGAGATACAAAATCCATTTCGCAAATCGGGATTACAGTGCAGCCACATATCCCAAAACTAGCAGTGAGGACGCGTCCAAAATGTTGGAGGTATGCCAGCGTGACCGACAGTTTGAAATCTGGAAAACATCCAGTAATTTCGAGATCTGTTATTGCTCATTTTCTCTGAGTCAGATGACTGTCACCCCTATTTTAGCATTGGGCTCGTTGAGTTAGCACTTGCGCAGATGCTTCCATGGTTTCATGAAATGTGGTCGAAGAATACAATACTTTCCATACATATAATGTTCGTAAAGTGAAAATAGTAATCAAAACACAATTATTTGATAAATTAAAAGTCATATAAATGGGGGAAAACGTAGAAGAAGGGGGTAAAGGAGGAAAAGGCTTCTACAAATAATCAAACTTCACATTATAAATGAACTTTGCCATTTTAAAACTACGTTTGTGTCATTTTATTTAACAGTATATAAAAATTAAATATTTCTGGCGCAGTAGCAAGGGATAATGCAAGTCATATCGATTTTTTCGGAAAATTTATGTATTTGTCTGGACTGGATCACCTACTTGATTGTCTACTCCTCGTCCAGCATTGCAGTTTTTCTTTTTAAAATAATATTTCATAAATTATATAGAAACACTTCAATGCTAAAAATAAGCCAAAGTTCAACATAATATATACAAAAGTAAATTTAAACAAAACGTCATATCGATTTTTCGGAAAATTTATTTATTTGTTTG
The DNA here is from genome assembly GCA_963930645.1 of Salticus scenicus. Lineage (NCBI taxonomy): Eukaryota > Metazoa > Arthropoda > Arachnida > Araneae > Salticidae > Salticus > Salticus scenicus. Next base: position 48,595,027 of record OZ005648.1, read on the forward strand.
GACTGGATCACCTACTTGGTTGTCTACTCCTCGTCTAGCATTGCAGTTTTTCTTTTTAAAATAACATTTCATAAATTATATAGGAATACTTCAATGCTAAAAATAAGCCAAAGTTCAGCATAACGTATACAAAAGTAAATTTAAACAAAACGTTTGATAAAAAATAATGATAATTAAGAAAATACATTTCATCTACAGGATTATATTGAAAGGCATATAAATATTATCAACGCAAAATCGCTTTTAATAATTCCACAACTTGATAATTAGAACAAATTTAGATTTATTGCACGGGTAGATATGGGTTAGTTGGGCAATTCCTGCATGCATGAACTGAGGAAGGGAAAGTTAATTTAATTGCTCTTGAAACTACGGTCGTGAATATTCATATATCCTGTTAAAATAACAACAACAACAATAATAATAGTAATAGTGATAATAATGATAATAATAATAGGATAAAAAAATCCTGCTGTTAATTATTGTACCTTTTTTTTAACCTCATATATATATATATGTGTGTGTGTGTGTGTGAGTGAGTATATATGAGGTTAACTAGTTGGTGTAGGTGGACTCTGCTCAGTTCCTCATCATATACTTGTTCTCACAAATTTCTATTATAAGGCATACTATATTCATTTTAAGAAGAAAAAAGTTCATCGATCATTTGGCCCGGTCCCAATAAGATGTTCTCCATCATACTATAGGTATGGGTATGAGAAACAGGTAATTGTAAAGACTTTTGACCTGGGTCTTTTTTTCTTTCTTTTTTTTCCCCCCCCTTTTTTTTTTTTTTTTCTTTTCTTATGTGTGTGTGTGTTTACACGTTTTGATGTTTGATCCGAAATCCGAAAATCACAAAATCAATTTTGCGTCCATTTGTAAGGTGCCGGTTTGTCAGTATGTTTGTTAATGTGTGTACACGATATCTCAAGAATAAGTGGTCATAAAGAGGTTGAACAAGAAAAAAGTTCATCGATCTCTTGGCTCAGTCTCAATAAGATGTTCTCCATCATACTATAGGTGTGGGAAACAGGTAAAGATTTTTGAGCTGGGTCGTTTCTTTTCTTTTCTTTTCTTTTTTTTTTTTTTTTTTTTTTTTATGTGTGTGTGTTTACACGTTTTGATGTTTGATCCGAAATCCGAAAATCACAAAATCAATCTTGCATCCATTTCTAAGGTGCCAGTTTGTCAGTATGTTTGTTTGTTAATGTGTGTACACGATATCTCAAGAATAAGTGGTCATAAAGAGGTTGAACAAGAAAAAAGTTCATCGATCTCTTGGCTCGGTCTCAATAAGATGTTCTCCATCATACTATAGGTATGGTGAAACAGGTAAAGATTTTTGACCACCTGGGTCGTTTCTTTTCTTTTTTTATGTGTGTGTGTGTTTACACGTTTTGGTGTTTGATCCGAAATCCGAAAATCACAAAATCAATTTTGCGTCCATTTATAAGGTGCCGGTTTGTCAATTTATTTGTTTGTTAATGTGTGTACACGATATCTCAAGAATAAGTGGTCATAAAAAGGTTGAACAAGAAAAAAGTTCATCAATCACTTCGCTCGGTCTCAATAAGATGTTCTCCATCATGCTATAGGTATGGGAAACAGGTAATGATTTTTGACCTGGGTCATTACTTCTTTTTTCTTTTTTTTTTTTTTTTTTTTTTTTATGTGTGTGTGTGTTTACACGTTTTGGTGTTTGATCCGAAATCCGAAAATCGCAAAATCAATTTTGCGTCCATTTGTAAGGTGCCGGTTTATCAGTATGTTAGTTTGTTAATGTGTGTACACGATATCTCAAGAATAAGTGGTCATAAAGAGGTTTAACAAGTTTTAAAATATCGCTATGATGCTGGCAACATACGAATTTTAAAACGTAAATTATTGCAAATTTTCGATATTTTTTAACATGGGGAGAATAAAGATATTTTCACATAAACGTGTATTGCGAGGATAATTTAATACGTGAAGGTACTGGATCAACTTAAAAATATCATTTATGATACTGACATGAACAGCATTGACTATAAACATCCTACTTTGAAAACTTCGTTCAAAATTTACGATTTTCTAAACATGAAAGACTAGAGCAAAGTTTTGTATAAACATGTATTATGAAAATTATTTTCATCGTAAAGTTATTGAATGAATTTTAAAATATGATGCTAGCATAAATATCATTGATTATAGGCATTCTATTTTGAAAACTTAGTAAGTTATTCGAAAGTTACACTGTTCTTAACATAGCAGAATAATGAAATATTTTACATAATTGCGCAAACTTACAATATGGGGATTATTTGATTGGTGTTTTATGAAAGCAGAGATATGAAACTGACTCAGTAGAATTAAATGAACCATTAGTATAAAGTAAATGTATCGAAGCAAAGGGAGGATAGCCTATTGGATGGGGCATTTCATTCTGAAACGCTCGATAAGTGATCGAGGACTTCATTTCTTTCTTCATGAATAAAGTAACAGCTATAGTATAAATTTATGACAATAAATATATACAGAACAGAGTCCACCTATGCCAAATTATCAATCGAATGCAGTTGTTTTTATTGTTAAGTATAAATAGAAATATATGTAAATAATAATAATAATATTTTGTTGTAACGAAAGAGAATAAGTTTCTATCGTTTTGACTACATTTTCAGCATAAAAAGAACACGTGACCTACATTAAAAAAATAAAATCAAGTGAGCCCGCATATAAAAATCTGTCAAAATAAGCTATTTTTATCAGCAAATGTCGTAGAAACAAAACTGAAAAGCCCCAAAATGGAATTAGAAAATAAAAATAGTCCTCACATGCATTTAGCTGTCACTGTTCAAAGTAAAAGATGAATGATAATCTCAAAGGTCCACAATAATCCTTTTTTGAATGCCTTGTGACTTGGTATTTGTAAAAGGAAGTCCATTAGCATAATACATATCTATATTAGAAAGGATATCTTTTTTTGGGGCATCAAGTAATGCGATAAATGTTTCATCTAATCAAGCTGAGATGTTGTTTACGAGTAAATTTTGTTCAAATTCGGACGTTTGATATTCTGTGGTTTTTATGACATGATTTTAAGTATATTCTGTTTGTATAAATTTAGTTAAATTATACTTCAGTAATTTAGTTTAGTTTATTCATTATTATAAAACTAAATTTATAGTCTGTGACTATTCTATGGATAACGGATTTGTAAACAGTCGGTAACAAAAGTGTCCGAACGCTAGCAAAAATTTCTATGTAAAAAAGTACACTTTATACGGTTTTGCTAAATAAATCCTTATCGAATCATGTTCTTACACTGACTAAAAACAGGATTCGACAAGGATTTATTTAACAAAACCGTATGAAGTGTACTTTTTTTACGTGGGAATTTTTGCTAGTGTTCGGACACTTTTGTTACCGACTGTACGTACAATTCAATATTAAAAAAGAAAAAAAAAAGACTGGGGTCTAATTTTAACTGTAAATATCGAAGAATAGGATTGACCAAATTAAAATTACATTTGCATATATGCTGAAGATTTTCGATATTATTTGTATTTTTCAATAATTTTTCGAGACCTGTATGCTTATAATATATTTTGTTCGAATTTCAAAGCATTTGAGGAACTCCACATTTGATTCTCAGCATATTCAATCTGACACAACTTCATTTTTAAATTGGGATCTTAAATTTCAGTGTTAAAAATGAATAAATAAATATTATTTGATATATTTGTTCAGTTTTAATTAATTTTCTGTAGGTGTCAGAAATCGAATTTCTTCCTTTTCTCCTGAAAGGGAAGTAAGTACAGTCGGTAACATAAGTGTCCGAACACTAGCAAAAATTCCTATGTAGAAAAAGTACACTTCATACGGTTTTGTTAAATAAATCCTTGTCGAATCCTGTTCTTAGTCAGTGTAAGAACAAGACTCGATAAGGATTTATTTAACAAAACCATATGAAGAGTGCTTTTTTTACATAGGAATTTTTGCTAGTGTTCGGACACTTTTGTTACCGACTGTAAGTTGAAATATGCTAATTATTATAGTGTTTAAAGAAATATGTGTATTCGTCTACTGTATGTGTATTCTTAAATTTTGGTATATACATAGATATCAGTGCTATTCAGATACAAATCAATACATAGAATTAAAAGAAGCATTATAATCACATACTGCAACTACAATGCATTTCAAGCATTATTTTTCACAGAACGATCCTAAACATTCTGTTTTTCTTTCTTTCTTCTTTTTTTACTGGTTCTCGTTCTGCTTTCGGAGCAAAACTTTCACTGAAATATATGGGGTAGAGGTCAGCACGGGCCGGGCTTTTGGCCCGAGCCCGAGCCCGGCCCGGCCCTCAGGCCGGTTTCGGGCCGAATTTTTCAATTTGCTCTCGGGCCAGGCCGGGCTCGGGCAAAAAATTTTTTTGTCGGCTCGGGCTCAATTTTTTTGTGTGTACTCGGGCCGGGCCTGGAGGAAATTTTAAGCCCGAGCCCGGCCCGAATCTTTTTCTAAATTCCTCATTAATCAACGAAAAAGGAAAATGATAAAATACTTTTTCAGTCATTTATTTTACATAATTTTACAGTCTAGTATGTCACATAAAATTTTATTTTGTTAAAAGGTGTCTACTACAATTTAATTGTTCCCGATCTGATTTTCCGCAAATATTTTAAACATATCTCGAAATTAATATATTTTATTTAAAGGAATATTAGATGGTTTCATAATTCAAAATAATATGTATGTTGCTACCAGTTTGCTTACCAGCAAAAAATACATCAGAAACAATAAGAATTGTTGCCTGAATATATATTTTATTGAAAAAAACCTAATACAGTCCAATTTATAAATATTAAATGGAAATATAAGCTTTTACATGCGACCTGCTTCACCTGTGCCATCAAAGATGCCGTTAAAACATAAACATAACGCGTTTTTAATAATACAGTGAAGCATCGATAATCCGGCATCTGCTGGAAATAGACATTGCCGGATTACGAATTTTTCCAGATTATAGATGTTCCGAAAATGTATATCGAAATCATATATCAGTCACAATATATAAAGAAATATTTAAAAAAAAAAAATTAGTTTTAAAAAATGTATGCAAACCCTTATAAAACACGAAAATAATTAAAATAACTTTTGAAATAAATTAAAATTTTAAAAATAACAATTATAAAACAGTAATACAGATTGCTATACAAATAATAATAATAATAAACATTGATATTAAAACTGGCGTAATAACGAATGAGATCAGGAATTTGACAATGCTATATTCTATTAAATATGTCAGTCAAATTCATTTGTTTCATTCTTTTTTGTTTTTCAGTTTGTCGTTTTTGATTTGCCATTGCGAGACAAAAATTTCGTTGTTCATTTTCAGAATTTTTGCTATCATCATGATTAATCTGTAAAAAATTCACGCTAGTCCGTAAATCAATAAAATTAAATAAAAATCCGTAAACTTTACTAACGTAACGATCTATAAAAGTTAGCAAGCATGCTGCGACTAACAAGCTGAGTACAACTATATAGCGCCTAGAATATACAGTGTGGCAAGCGCTTATGGCCGAATGCTTAAAATACTGCTAAAAAAAATAAGCTTCCCAGATGGCGCTGCGTTCGAATTTTTTGCTCAAATCGAAGAGCTGATTGGCTTTTCTCAGTTTCGTCTGCTCAATCACGTGACCTAAGCACATAATTAACCAATAAACATAGATATAGTAATACATATAGATCTATCATCCCCATGTTATCGTGGAAAGATTTTTGATGCCGAAAAAAAAAAAAAAAAAAAAAGCTTTGGAATCAGCCATTAAGTGGTATTGAAAAAAAGAAAAATGAATTTGAAACTGTATCTGGAGCTTTTCATTCACCTTTAGTAAATAAATTATTCATAAATTTTATAATTTTATTTGCTAAAATATTCGTGTATATTCCCGTGTGTATTCACTCGGGGAAAGACGGCCATATTTTGGTAAAATCGCCGTCTTTTCCCAAGTGAAAAGGAATCACTTTTTCTCCCCAATGATCAATCTATATATTATTACTATATCTATGCCAATAAGGAGTCTCGGTTTTGATTTCATGACACTAGCTTCTGTTACAGTGACATCTAGTGAAAGGCTTAATTTTATTAGTACAATTTTATTTACCGCATTCCCCACTGTTTATTCTAGAAGCTGTAGTACTACTACAATTTACGGGCGGAGGTTAAAAAAAAAAAAAAAGAAAAGGTCATTAGTGACGGTTTATGGGCGCTGCCGGATTATAGAATTCCGGATTATGAATGCTTCACTGTACACGCATATTCCGTTTCGATGCGAATTTTAAAGTGTCAAAAATGTGCGAATAAATATGGCCGATAAAAATAAATAAATATAACACTTCTCTGGTCAGAAACAATCTAAATTAAAAATCTGTTACGGTTTGATTAAGTGTTAGTTATGAATATCTTAATAATAATCTCTACTCTATACTCGGTTGGTCATTCGGAAGCAGATATTACGCAATGCGTTACAAATTCATCTCCATGCTCTGTTTCACGAGATTGATAATTCTCGTGTCATCCACTCGTAAAGTTAAAAATCAGATAAATTTCGAAATGGACACTCAACTGACCTAAACACTCCTATCCGACAGCATGTTGCGAAAAACTTCCTCTTAATTTATACTAAGCTTAATTAATTATCATATTTTTAAAATAGAAATGAGTATCAAAATAAAATACGAAGATTTTTATTTGATTTAGTTAATTTGTATGTTCAATATATATTAGTTAAAAAGTGTTCTGTATGGTGAATTCCAAAGTAACGTACGTTACATACACACACAAAATAAATGCTAAAAAAGATTAAAGACGCACACTAATGCTTCAGAATAGATAGGAGTTATTTTTTCCTGATAAAATCAATACTAAACATAAACTTAACAGGTTTAAAAAAAAAAATTCTAACATATTAAAGCTGTGGAAAAAAAAAAATAATAATAATAATAATAATAATAATAATAATAATAATTTTTAACTGTAACGGATGTTACATAAAATGGAACGTCATTTGTACTATAGGGTCATAAAATAAAAAAAAAATCTGTGAATCTATTCTACAAATTCGTTAAAAAAAAAATATTTTTAAATAACATCACAAGACATGCATGTAATTTATGCTATGCTCTTGCCATAAGAATTCAGTCATTTTTTGCTGTAATAAAAAAAAATTAAAAAATTTTGTAACAGACGTTACTGGGGTGTAACAGATATTACATTGTATGACGGGCATGTTTATACATACGCTGAATGATAAATTAATAGTTGAAATGTGATAAGTTAACTTCTTTTAAACACTAATAGAATTATAGAAGTTATATTTAAATCGTTTTAAGTTCATTCATGCAATAATTGATAAATTATTGATATTTAAAAAATTATAGATATTTTTAAAAATAAATTTTTAGCACAAATAAAATTTAAAGATTTATATTTAAAAACAAAAATTACAATATCCATTTTTCCGTCATTCTTTCCACCAAATAAATTCAGTATAAGAGAAAAGCAATAATAGGTTCTAATTCGAGAGACTACCAGCTTTCCAATGATATACAATAACATCTATGGATATTTGTTTAAAATGATTTTCTTCCAAAACTGGTTTCATGTTAGCTAGAATTCACCACATGTATGTAAATTGATTAAGTTTTTAAACAATGAAACTTGGGAAGTTTCTTTAGTATACTTTTAGAAAAGTTTTCACAAGGATTTATCATGGAAAATAAATTTCAATGAATATAATTCGACAATTTGATAGACACAATTCTTTATTAGCTGCATAAATATAAATGTCATAAAATTTAAGACTCTAGAATAGGACAGGTCTTTGCCTAGAACTTTGTTCGGATTTGCTAATTTCTTAAATGTGAGGGTTTGAAACTGATATATATTATATAAAAATACTCTGTAAAAAAAAAAAAAAAAAAAAAAAAAAAAAAAAAAGACGCACCAAGAAGGAGTAATGCAAACTGAAACTGGACGCAAATTGACATACATACAGGTTTCGATGAAAAAGGCAAGATTTTAAAGTTTGGCTGCCATCGAATGAGTATGCAACGCTGCAGCGCACATTAACTGCGCAATTTGCAGAATATTAAAAATGAGAAATTTTGATTTCAGGTCATAAATTCTTCGAGAATTTTATTCCGTCTACTCAGAAAAACAGTAACTATGCTTCGCATACAGGTGCACAAACAACATGCGCAGATGTCAGCATTTAAGTGTGGTGTGCAGTTGGGCTCAAAGAAGCCGGTTGGTCTAATCTGCGAATTTTTTTTGACAATTGGATAGGAGCAGTACCACTATTAGATGATATTGACAGGAATGGGTGAACCATGGTTAAACACAGAGTCAGGGAGGAAGCGGTTGGCCTAAAGAGAGGACAGAAAGCGAGAACCAGTCAATCGTAAAGCGGTACTCAAAGCTCCAATTCATCATTATCGTCGATCCTACGTGCAACTGGTACTTCAATGACTTCAAATACCTTTAATAGGCGGCTCAGTAAAATGGGGTTGAGCTCTGTCCCCGGACCTCTCTTCCACTGAGGACGTTTAGAGCATCATAAAAAGGGTCCTACAACCAGCTCGGGATTTTGCCAATTTAACGCACCAATTGGACAGAATTTGGCACGATACTTCACAGGAGCACATCTGCTAACTCTATCAATTAATACCAAGCCGAATAACTGCGTACATAAGGGCCAAAAGTGGACCAACGCGTTATTGACTTGTTTACTTTCTGAGTCCCTTTCTCTTCATTAAATCATTCAAATTTTCTGAAACTGTAACCAAGTGTTTTTCTCCACATGTACATCACATCTATCAATTTTTGTCTCATTCGGATAACTCCTTCTTGGTACGTCGTTTTTTTTTTTTTTTTTTTTTTTTTTTTTACAGAGTGTATGTATTTAAGTGTCTAATTAACACGTAGTTAAGTTAATTAGAAAAATAAAATAACAGTATTTTTGTTTAAAATTAACTATATTTGTAATTTTAAAATTTATAATTAAAATTTTAAAAATAACTTATTTGCATTTTTATTTATTTATTTATTTATTTTATTACTTTTACAAAATAAACAACTGTGTTCTAGAAAAAATTAACAAATACTTTTTATTATTATTATTACTATTACTATTACTAGCAGGTTCACCCGGCGTTGCCCAGGTTGAAGATGTGTTTATAAAATTTTAAAATCAATTAAAGAACTTAACAGGGGTGTAAAAAGAGAAATGTCTGGAACATTTTCGGAAGTTTTTAATAGAAAATTATATAAATAAATAAATACAAAAAGCACAGCTTCAGTATGGGACCCCTTTGGTGACTTTAAATATTTTAAGCGATTTTTGCGATGAATTTTTGCTATCTCAACTGTGCAACTAAAGATCTTGTCCGAGCTACTTCGGCGCCAAATTTCAAATTTTGCTAAAGGGATCCAATACTAAAACTGTTCCATACAAAAAATAAATGAATAAATAAAATAAAATAAAATAAAATAAAAAATCTTTTATGATATTTACAAAATAAAAATTAAAAAATCTTAATAAAATCCAAATTATAACCATTTACAGTTAAGGGGAGAACATAAAAGAACCTCATAAGGTACACAATAACAACGAAAAAATTTGTTTTACTGCAGGAAAGAAAAGCACTGCTTAATTAAATAAAAATATTAAATTTATGCCAAATAACTCTATGAAAATATTTATACACATGCAAATTTCTGATTTAAAAAAAAAAAAAAAAAAAAAAAAAAATCACCAACTTTTGTAGGGCAACTATTTATTTTTCTCTCTAATTTTTATTATTATTCATGCGAAATTAAAAATATTTCATTTTATTTCTGGAAAAAAATCTATATAAATGCGTATTTTATTTCCTTTATTTTTTATTTTTTTTATTTATTTAAAGACTTTTTTTTTAGCTTACTTTCTGTGTCATAAACCTTCTGCCAAATCCGGATTAAAAACGGAAAAAGGGGAAAATAAATTAGAAATGTTAGACCTATCTTTACAAAATTGGTACTAAATGAAAGGGGCGATTTTTCTGAATCCAGGGGTGCAAACAGTTTTTCGACACGACAATTAGATTTTTTTAAAATAACTAAAATATGAAATTTAGGTGACAACGGAAAATCGGAAAAGGGGAAAATAAATTAGAAATATCAGACCTATCGTTGCAAATTTAGTACCAAATGAAAGGGGGGATTTTTCTAAATCCTGGGGTGTAAACAGTTTTTCGATACGATAATTAGATTTTTTAAAATTAACTAAAATATGAAATTTAGATGGCAACACTTCATTTTAATCTTTTCATAATTTGTAGTGAGAATCACGCGAATAAAAAAAGTCTTTAACTTAAAAATTTATTTTTATCTTTTATTTTTCATTCAAAGCGTTTTACTGACAAAATATTTATGACGCATGCGAAGCGTTTTTTACCCACAATTTATAAACTAATCAAAATTTTGAAAATCTCTATAGATATAATTTTAAGTCGGGTAACGATCTAAATTCCTGCCAAGCGCTGTTGAATTCCGTCCAGCCGTTCTCAAGTGATGCCCGGACAAAAATAGCGACATACAGACACGATGACACACACACACACACACACACACACACACAGGCAAAAATTTCTGAAGTCATTTTCGGCTTTCATGGTGAGTAAAACGTGAAGATATCGCAAAATTTTTGTATTCCGACAAAATTCTGATTTTATTAATACAGATTATTACATTAGAATTTTAACTTTCCAATAATTCTTAAAAAAAAAAAAAAGTAATAATAATAATATTTTATCTTTAAAATTCACTTACTTTCCAAGGTAACATAATGAATATAATGTAATTGAAAAATGCAAGCGAGTTGATTTATTGAGTACCAATTAAATTTACCACTTAGAAACTTGAAATTTATAAATCTTCCATACTATATTACTTTCGCACACACTATTAATTTAAAGCTATATAAATTTTATTTAAATTTAAAATTTTCAAACAAATGTTTTTATTTTGAAACTTTTTTTTTTTCTTTTCATAAACAGCAATAATTTTCCGTGTATAATGTTGTTAAAGCACCACATGCCAAATGTATTAAAAGCAAATGTTATAAATAACAGTTAAAATATTAATAAATAGCGCACTAAATATATATATATACTAGCAGACCCGGCCACGCGTTGCTGTGACTAAGTTATACGTTGAATTATACGGCTGTAAACTATTTAGTACAGTCAAATTATTATTTACGAACAAAGACGAAAACGTTGTAGCCGATGTAAAAACCCACAAGGTTGAGATTTGAAACTTAGGTCAAAATTTGGAAGCGATTGATAAAAAATTTCGTAGTGTTGATATTAAGCACAAATTAATTTTATTGTAGGGTCCTATAAATTTTAATGGAGAAGTGATATATATTATTTCTAATGCTACTTTGGATAAAATTGCTAAAATGACTAATATATAAATTAAATTATATTAAAATTCTATTAAAATAAAAGTATAAAAGAAACAGACGATTTTAAAATCAATTTTTATGGAGGAGTGAAATATAATATATGCTATAATGGATAATTTTACTATAAAATGACCTCATCATTTTAAATATTTTAAAAAGGGCAACAGCTGTAGTTATAAAAAGGAAAACAATAAGGCTAAACCAGAAAAATAAGTAAATTTGATAAATATTTTAAAACTTTAAAATTGGAAATCTTATGAAATATTGGACATTTAAAGTAAATACATGTATCATTTTAAATAGAAAAAGATTTTGGAAAAGTTTAGTGTATTTTAACGAAGTGATGAGAAGTTTTTGAGTATGTTAAAATTTTAATAGTAAATTCAAGTTAATAAAGATGGGAAACATTGAGGATTAAGATAAGAATAATTATAAGATTAAAAAAAAAAAAAAAAAACTTTTTATATACCATGCTTTTAAATTTTAATATACTAATAATGTACTAATTAAAAGGAAAATGATAAATATTCTATCATAGTTTGAAGTCAAATTTGTTTTCAAATGTCTAAATAAAATATCTGATGTAAGATACTAATATTTTGCAGCGGAATAGATTTCATTTCTGTCATCCTTGGCGAAAAAAAAAAGAATATCGCCAAATTATCTGGCGAAAATATTTAATTCCTTTCAAAAATCATGGTTATTTTAACAACTTATATTAAAAGAGTAATGAATAATATGAAACAATATTTCGTACAATACATATTACATGTCATACATACGTACAATGAATAATACATATTACATTTCGTACAATGCATACATCTGGCATGTATATTTTCGTGTTACGCTTTTGATCGCCACATAATAATAATAATAATAAAAAAAGCCAAGGGCGACAGAGTTTTGAAATTTAAAATTAAAATTTTGTCAATTTGACAGCAAAATAATTCAATCTAACACCCGCGATAACTAATGCATATCTATACCCAAATATAAGGATTAAAATCGGGAAATAAATTTCCTCGATTTTTAATAATTTCTTACAAAAAATCCAGTGGGCAATTAACATAGGAAATCTTTTTCTTGGCTGCACAGACGGTCAGTGAGTCACACTTCGCTTGCGTATAGAACTCATAGATATAGTATAGCATATATAGAATAGAGTGATCATTGGGGAGAAAAAAGTTATTCCTTTTCATTTGGGAAAAGACGACGTTTTTACCAAAATATGGCCGTCTTTCCCCGAGTGAATACACACGGGAATACATACTAATATTTTAGCAAATAAAATTTATGAATAATTTATTTGCTAAAGGGGAATGGAAGACTCCAGATACAGTTTCAAATTCATATTTCTTTCTTTCTTTTCTTTTCTTTTTTTTTTTTTTTTCTTTCAATACCACTTAATGGCTGTTTCCAAAGCTTTTATTTATTTTTTTTTTTTTCGGCATCAAAAATCTTTGTACGATAACATGGGGATGAGAGATCTATATATATATTACTATATCTATGATAGAACTACATTAGCACTTTATCAATGTGTATAAAATCTTTAAATTGATTATGACGTCAATTTTCGTGAGATGCATACTTTAACTTTTTATAATTTTTTAACGTTCACGTTTGATTAAATGTATTTATTTTTACGTCGAAAGAAAATGAACTCGTATTTTTTTTTTTTTTTTGGCAACAATTAAATTAATGGAACTCACAGATATTTTGGAGCAACTTTAATAAAGGTCTATAATTAACAAATAATTGCAATAAAACAATATTGTGACAATAAATTGAGATAAAAACTATCCTATCTCTCAAGTTGGACCAAACTGCACACAGTGTGCAAAATTTCAATAAAATCGGTTCCTTAGTTTAGGAGTTTACCCCGGACAAACATCGTGACACGTAATTTATATATATATACAGATATATATTTCCTAATTTAAATTTAATTTTATGTCTAATGTTTAAGATATTTTTCTAATGCAATTTTATAAAAGACGCAATATATAATGTTTAAAACAATTGTATCTATAAGCCAATTTCTGAAAAGTAATAACTTTTATACCTCTCATTCCCTTTTTTTTTTTTTTTTTTTTTTTCGTCGAATAAATTTCCTTTTAAAAAATAAATGCTGTTAAAAAATGTTATTATATATACAAAACAAATTTTAAGTGAACAAATACAATATATATATATATATACTTAAAATTCTTACCATCTCAGAAGTCTTTGCTATTGAATTTTCCAGCATCATAAATATTTTTAAAAACTTTCTCTAGTGAGAACTTTTTTGCATCTCTGTTGATCGGACGCAGGTAGCCTCAATTTGATCCAAAATAAAGGAAATGAAAAGAGTAAACAAGTTCAGTGAATTCTCACTCTCTATGTCTATAAATGATAAACAGAAGCACACGCCTATCAGTTCCTGCACTTTTATGAAGTACTCATGGGAAGAGATGGTAATAATAGAGTCCATTCTTTTTGTTCTATTATGAGGTGTCATTACGTAAGAATTAATCTTGAATGTGAATGTTCCCTACAAAATGACCAGAAAAAGGAACGCCGATTTTGTAAAATTCGTCAGATTTTTCCTTCCTCGTTTTTGTGTGAAAAATAGGAACAACTTGCGTATATTTTTACAGAAGTTAGCTTAGCATAAAGCGTTTCTTTTTATGTCTTTTGGATCAAGGCTCGAAGATACATGCGAAAGTTTTGTAATCAATCGACAGTGCTGTGCAATTGAAAACGCAATGTTTCTTACTTTTTTTTTTTTTTTTTTTTTTTTTTAAGGCAACTTCCTATTTACCTGCGGATATAAACTTATTTATTAATTTATTTATTTTAACTTAATTTGACTTTAAATAAATTTCTATCTGGTGTATCTATAAATATAATTTATAGATGATGAAGAAAAGCAAGAGAGCAAATGAAAGAAAAGTTAAATGAAAAAAAAAGAAAGAAAATGTATTTGCTTTTAAAAAAAACTCCAAAAAATGCTAACTTTTATTATTACTATTATTATTGTCCCTTATTGTTGGTTAAAATAAATAAATAAATAAATAAATAAAAGTTTTTATCTTTTAACTTTCACTTACCCATAGGGTCGAGAAAGTATTGTTTAATTTTCGAACGTGAGTTTTTGTTATATTTACATGTTCTGAGGTCCCCTGAATACGAAAATCATGTTTTTAGCAAATAGTCTGTGTGTATGTGTGTCTGTCTGTGTGGATGAATGGATGTCTGTGTGTCTGTTATCAGCATATCTCAAGAACAAATAAAGCAGAAATTCCGAACTCGGTATTCTAAATGTATATCATATAGGGATGCTACAGTAAGCTTTTCGTTGAGATGAAGCAAATGGTTTGTGTACAGGGACACTCAAAAGTATTCAAATACATTACGTCTATGGGGGAAATTGCAGGTAAGTAGAATTTAACATCTATAGACTGCACTAAATCAAATGAAACGAATATATATTTTTTGTAATAAAGATAATCAACTGGGAAAATTTTTTTGTGTATGTAGGAGCCTCGCCTCCCCCCAGGGGGGGGGGAAGTCCCCCCTCAAGGGGAGTAAATTTTCATGATGGGTATCTTTCAAAAGAGCTCGCCAATACCTTTAAAACGAATGGTTGAACCATCAATCTGCGATATATTAAAATAAAGTTATCATTTTTTTTTTTTTTTTTTTAATAATATTGAAAATAAATTCAATTTTTTTTTTTTTTTGGATATTTAGTGTTATACTACTTTTCTAATATGGAAATCGTCTGCATTATCATAAAAGATAATTTGTTTAAATAATAATTTTAATAAATTATTTTTTAAAAACAGAATTATTTTTTAATAACCGAATTAAATTCTACATAAATGTGGATGCATTAATGAAACGGGGGGTTGAGGGGGGTGGTAGCCCCCCTCACACAAAACTAATTACCATATAAAACTCTTCCGAAGCCTAATTTGAATTGTTTAACATAGGTTTACATAACAGTACTTGTTATCTTACCTCTTTATCTCCAACCTGTATTTATAGTATTAAATTTCAGGGTAAGAGAAAGTAGTGTGAGTGACACACCAGATTATTTATTATACTTAAATATAATTTTTCCGCTTTTTTTTTTGTTTTAATTATTTTTATTTTTATTCTAGTATTCGTTCATGATTTCATATAAAACTGCTTATAAATGTTTCTCCCTACCAATTTTTCAATCTTTAAAGTATTTTTTCCATCTCGATGCAAATTTATCAAAAATTGGTTGTTTAAGTAATAACATAGCACATCTTGAAAACTTCTTTCATGGAAATTTTTATTTGCAAATTTTTATATCATGCTGTTATGACATTAGAGGGATAATAAACTAACTTACAACAAAATTGCTATTATAAATCCTGCCAAAAGAGAATAATAAAAGAAGTGGTTTCTTTTCATATTACAATAAACTTCTGCCGTAATTTTAAAAGAAAACACTAGCTTGTTGTGGCCATTACAAAACTTTCTTCATTATCATTCTATAAAACAGCGCAGCTACTGTTTAATATGCACAAAACTTCTCACAATAAAGATTTTACGCATGGAATTTGGTGCAACTTTAATCCACAGATGCTCAAAAGTAGCATGCAGCTATGTGGAAAATCACAGAAGGCGAGTAGAAAACCACGGAAAAAACTGAGTAGAAACCAGGTGGAGAAAACCACGTGAAATTTCGAGCGTCTAGGCCAACAGGCACAACTTGTGATCGAATCCACGCCTCTCGTCTACCAGCTTTGAGAGCAGAATCTCTCGCTGGAAAATTTGTAAAATTAATGCTAAGAGTTGTAATTACAACATGGTTTACATAATTCCATTTTTTTTTTTTTTTTTCCCCCTTACGGTGCGTGGTACGAAGACATGACATCCCAGATGGCTCTCCCGATTCGGCAATTTCCCACAGATATACCTCATATCAGTAAAAGATATAAACAAAATAGAAACAGATAGCGACACATATATCAAATATACTAATATCTATGCATGTAAAATCATTTGTCCTGCACATAAAAGCACGAAACTGGGTGAAAACATTTTTTTTTTTTACTTTAATGACATATATACCACTAAGAAGCGATTTTACAAAATTCACCCACGGAAGGCGTGTGGGTGGAAGGTAGAACGTGATTTCACAAAAACATTCATATCTCAAAGAAAAAAACAGATTATCCGTAAAATTTTTACATTAAAGTATGACTATCACAAATAACTAAAAACCAATTTCTGGAATTTTAAAAATTCTGTCCCCCAAGAGCGAGAGGGGGGGGGGAGGGGGAACGCAATTTCACATAACCCTTCATACATTAAACAACAACAAAAATAAATAAATAAATAAAAATAATAATCTGGTGTGGCACTCATACGATTTTTTCTTACCCTGAAATTTAATGCTCTGAATACAGATTGGAGATTAAGGGGCAAGATAACGATTACTGTTTTTTAACCTACGTTAAAAATAATTAAAATTAGACTTTCGAACAGCTTTATTTGACAAATAATTCTGTCTGACGGGGGGGGGGCATTCGATTGTTGTACCTACATTTACATAGAATTTAAATCTGTTATTAAATTTAAAAGTTCATTTAAAATTATTCAGACAACTTTCACACGCGCCATTCCCTGAAACTTTTGAATCTTGATCAACTTGTTCAAGTAACAAACATATTAACTTCAAAATGTAATATTTGAATTACCTGAAATTATTTAAGTTATTCTGATAAGAGACAAAGGAAAAGATCAAACGTTAAAAACTTGACTTCGGTATTCGGGAAACCACAAAACGTGTAAATATATAAAAAACAAGCGATGAATATTTAACTTTAAAAAAATAATAATAATACTTTTTTTATTGCATAGGTATGAGGAATTAATTTCACTACCTGAGTAGTTTTCCTGGACACGATAAAATATTATAGTAAAGCACTTCTACTAATTACATTCACTAGAAAAGAATGTTTTCGCTTAAATATTGGCTTCCTGTATATTATCTAAAAATTATGTACACACAACATGATGCACATAAATATAATCCTATATTAATAACAAACAGCACAACGTGAAATGCACTTCCATCAATTTTCAAGTATTGTCCCACTATATTCTAGTTCTTTTGTGTAGCCCTGTAAATGAACGGTGAATGATTTTCATACCAAATTCTACATGAAACCTGCTTTTGCGCATATAAAAAATATATATTCACTTTATTTGGTTTATTGCAGCCTATAGATATTAAACTCTACTTACCTGCAATTTTCCCCGTAATGTACAGGGTGATGATAATTAAAGTTACGATTTCAAAACGCTATAATTTTAAAACTACCCACCAGAGCGAGTTGATATTTTACCAGAGCAATCGTGAGGCAATGAAATTTTGTTTGGAGGACAAAAGAAAAAAAAAATAGTTCCAAAATGTGCCGTTAATTATCCGTGAAGTATTTGTTTCACGAAGCTCTTCTTTTTCTCTTTTCACTATGACTGTTTCCTCTGTAAACACGCATTCTTGTCTTTTTGCTAAAAAAATTGTAGTAAACCCTTGAAGTCTATTGTTTCCTGTTATTCCACTGTGTTGCTAACAGCATTCCTGTGTTTAATGAGTCCATTTAGGCGTTTTCCCTGACATTACCCTGACAGCGCCATCCATAGGAACATGTTAGAACTACTTTTTTCCTCCTCCAAACAAAATTTCATTGCCTCATGATTGATTGCTCTGGTAAAAAAAAAAAAAAAAAAAAAATATTAAATCGCTCTGATGGGCAGTTTTAAAATTATAGCGTTTGGAAATCGTAACTTTAATTTATAATCACCCTGTTTTTGGTTTACCTTGGGTGTCCCTGTACACGAACCATTTGCTTGATCACAACGAAGAGTTTAGTCTAGCATCCCTATATGATACAAATTTAGGATACTGAGTTTGAACTTCCTAAGGTTACTTGTTCTTGAGGCATGCTGTTAACAGACACACACACACACACACACAAACAGACCAACCACTAAAAACATGTTTTTCGGATTCAGAGGACCTTAAAACGTCTAAATATAACAAAAAAAAATCAATTTCGAAAATTTGACCCAGACATGATACTTTCTCTGCCATATACAGAGGCTGTTCGCACATTTTTTAGACGATTTTGATTGAGTGTACTGAAGCAATTTCACTCATATTTCGAGTTTTATTTGTTCAGTTTGATAGCCCTTGTTCTTAACTAACATTCTACATCATAATTTCTATGATAATAATGCTTTTTATAATATCGGAAGAGGTATATTTTTCTACTCCTCTTGAACGGCTTTCCAGAGTCCACAAAGCGTTGTAGGTCGGTGTTTGGATAATGTTGATTTTAAGAGTCGAAAAACACAAAAATCCAACAGTGATACATCAGAAGATTTAGCAGGAATGTCAGTGAAGGGTATGGTTTTAATTCCCGTTTTTTGTTCCATTTTTTTCCAGAAAAGCAATTGCGGATTGTGATGTGTGGCTGCTTGTTTTGTCTTGATACAGTTCAACGGATTGATAGCATTGTGGATAAAGATCTGGATTTTCATTTTTTAAAATTGGAATTAAAATATGTTCTTTAGAGTATTTAGAGTTGATTTTGACATTTTTGTCACATTTTTTTGCTTTTATCTTGCGCTTGTATGAAAAACCAGTGTCAATCATAAATCCTTTAGAAAAACTTTCTTTTGATGCTTTGAGCCATGTAGCAAATATTTTTTTCTCCACTTTTGTGATAATAAATTGACCTTTTTTTTTTTATTGTAACCACTTAAATAGACCCAAGATTCATCTGTTGTTGCAACATTTTTCCATTTTTCTCCTGATAAATGCTTTTCATAAAGATTTCACTAAAAACTATCTTTGGAAAGAGCGGAAACCTATCCTTCCATCCACTGCCATTTTAAAAGCGCATTTTTGTATCTAAACAAAAATTCTAAATATCAGAAGATAAATAAAACTTCCAAAAATATAGCTGTTGTGAAAATAAAATTCTCCATGCAAACGATTTTTTCTTACTGCGAAATAAAATCGTCTAAAAAATGTGCGAACAGCCTAAATAGAAGTACTTAAAAATTTCTGTGATTTTTGAAATTCGGTCCTGAATGAGGGGGAGGGGGGGGGGGTTAACGAGATTTCACACGCGGGCAAGACGCAATTTTACATAATACTTCATATCTAAATGGGAAAAGAAAAAAAAAAAAAAAACTCAGATATCTGTAAAAATGTAGCAAACGCAAATACCAAAAAACAATTTCTGGAATGTTAAAAATTTAGTCTATAAAAGGAGGGGGGGGGGGGTTCAAACGTGATACCACATAAACCTTCATTTTTAACACTTTCCAACAAGGGTGAAAGGTGTTTATGACTTCAGTTTGTCTGTCTGTCTGCACTCTAACTCCCATAAATATTAATGGAATTTCTTGAAACTGATATATGTTATTCAAGTTCACTATCGGATGTTCCCTATTGAAAAATGGAGTGAACACCTTTAATAGTTTGTGTACAGGGACACCCGAAATTTTTTCAAAGTATTGTGTCCTATGAAAGGCATTTCTATAAACCATATCATAAAAAACGGCAGTTTTTTGAGTGACGCAGCATTTTAATACCGTTACTTTACACAAATCTTAATGAAATCGAAATATGTTATTCAAGTTCACTATCGGATGTTTCTCATTGAAAATAGAGTAAAAGAATCACTGGTTTGTATACAGGGACACACGAAAGTATTCCTAAGCATTGTGTTGTATGAGAGGTATTACTATGAACCAAATTTGAAGAACTTTACTTTGCACAAATATTAATAAAATTAAAATATATTATTCATATGCACAAAAGAATGCTTTCTATAGAATACAGTATGATTAGCTTTAGATTTACAGTGCCACACCAAAATATTCAGTTACATTAATGGATATTATTGGAAATTTGCTGGAATTGTATTTTCGTTTATATTAATCGTTTTTATCGTTTTCTAAATGTTTTTAACACTTTCCAATAAGGTTAAAAAGTGTTAATGACTTCGGTTTGTCTGTCTGTCTGTCTACCCGCACTCTAATTCATTTAAATATTCATGGAATTGCTTGAAACTGATATATAATAATCAAGTTTACTATCGGTTGTTTCCTATTAAAAATGGAGTGATTATCTCTACTGGCTTGTGTACAGGGATACCCAAAAGTATTCCAAAGCATTGTGTTCTATGACAGGTATTTTTATAAACTATATTTTAATTCCTTTCTTTTACACAAATTTCAATGAAATTGAAATATGTTGTTCAAGTTTACTATCGGATGCTTGCTATAGAAAATGGAGCAAATACCACCACTGGTTTGTGTACAGGGACACCCAATAGTATTCTAAAGCATCCGTTCTATGAGAGGTATTTCTATAAACCAAATGTTAGTACCTTTATTTCGAACAAATCTTAATAAAATGGAAACAATTTATTCATATGCACAAAAGAATGTTTTCTACAGAATGTAGTATGATTAGCATTAGATTTATAGAGCCGCACAAAAATATTTATTTACATTGAAGACTTTTATTGCAAATTTGCTGAAATTGCATTTTTGTTTACATTAAGCGATACAACGCGTTTTAACATTTTTTTAAGTGGGAATATGATTTCAATTTAAGTACCTATCTGTCTGACTGTCCATTTGTCCACCTGTCCATCTGCCCGCCCCCAGAGTCCGCAAATATTTTCAGAATTTTTACAAAATTATATGTGTTATTCAAATTCACTTTGAAATGTTCCCCATTTTAAATGACATTAATAAGTCCTATGCAACTGGTTTGTGTACAGGGACACCCAAAAAAATGCCAGTGCATTGCATTTTAAGACAGTCACTTTTATAAATTACCTTTAAAGAACTTTCTATTGTAAAAATCATAAAGAAAATGGCATTCATTTTTAATATGCTAAAATAATATTTTGTATAGAATAATATTTTGTTATTCTTCAGATTTACAGGGATACGCTAAAATATTCAGATACACTATGGACTGCAATTAGAATATAAGGGCTACGTTTTTTCTTTAGAGTTAAGCATTTTTAACACTTTCTAACAATGTTTAAGAATGATTAGGAATTCAATTAGTCTATCTGCATGCCTTTCAGAACTACTGTCTGCCCGTTATGTGATTACGTAGGCAAAGAGCATTGAAAGTTATATAATATAACAATTACGTACATTTGGAAAGTGCTAATAATCAATGTGTACCGCATGATTTTGCATTCTTGTTTACATATAAAAGAGTACATCCACCCACTGACTCAACACTGTCGTGGCGATTCTGTCGTGGAACTAGGTCATGCATTTTCGTATAAAGGTTGGTTTTAGAGAACTGACACCCACTAAGACAAGATGTTGTAAACTTCCTTCCTTTCTCCCCCTTTGGGGGGGAATTTCACAAAATCCTGATTTCCTACTAGAACTCTACTAAAAATGACGCATAGAAGTAAAAAACGACTGTGCGTTTACTGGAGTATATTTCTAAAAAAAACATTTTGGGTGTTTTTTAATTTTTTATTTTGGTTGTTGGGGTGGGGGGAGGTGACTTTACGAGGGAGCAAATTCGAGAGCTCTCTTTTTGCGTTAAATTTGTCCTGGAGAATCTGTGGGAGCTGCGTGTACGAATATTGGTGTGTGGGTTGGTTATTTGTAGCTAACACCAACTGAGGCAGAATTTTACGAAATTTTTTCCCTTCCCCCGGTGGGGGGCATTTTTAAAACATAACTCTATTCCGAATTTTCTCAGGAAGATAGTTTTTTTGTATATGATTGTGCTATGTGTGATGTATCCCAACCAACACGAACTATAAAAGACTTTGTGAAATGTCCCCACAACACCTCTTTGAGGTCGAAGAGGCATAAAACACGTTTCTAATTGTAACTCTCTCCTAAATTATCTCAGAGAGACGATTTTTTTGGTGTGTAGTTCGGTTAATTTTGCCTAACACACACTATAAAGGGATTTTGAGAAAATGCCCCCTTTCTGCTTTGGCAGGGAGGCAAAAAAACCCCACATCCAACCATAACTATGCTCCAAATTATCTCAGGAAGATAATTTTTTGGTGTGTGGAATTGCTATAAGCATTTAACACGCACTATCAAGGGATTTTGTGGAATGTTCTGCTTTCACCCCCCTCTAGTGTCAAGAGAGGGGTAAAACATACTTTCCCAAGTGTAATGGACCATATTCCCACTTTGGGTTCGAGGCTACAAGAATATCAGCTGGTTAGGCAAACAATCCTCAACTCTACCATAGAAAAGCATTGTGGCTTGAAAATTTTTATCTTGCAATATTATTTATAAGAGTTACAGATTATATGAAATTGAAGTAAGAGTGATATAGTGATACCTTTGTTTTGTTTTTAATCCAGTTTTAGTAATATACTTTAATATTAATCAACATATGTAATATTAAAAGTTGCCATGTGAACTGTGGCGATGTTAACAAATTTAAATGGATGTTCCATTTAATAAATTACTTTATTAAAGTGATTGAAATTCTAATTATTTAAGCTTTTATGTCTATATATATATGCGTGTCTGTATAAAATGTTCTTATTAATCTTTTATCCATTATATATATATATGTGTGTGTGTGTGTGTGTACATAAAATGTTCTGCAATTTTACGATATGGAATAGTCTTAACTTTATCATTCGATTCAGTTGTTTACATTTCTCTTTTGTTCTTGTTTGAACAGATATCTGATTATTAAGTTTCACTGGAGAAATATTTAGGAAAATGTTATGCGTAACAATAAAATAGCATCTTGAATCTAGTTTGTTTACAAAATATCGGCCACGTGTTCGGCGATTTTACCTACTGTGACGTCACAGGAATATTGTCCATTCTGTCCTAAATTATCTCAAAAAGACAATCTTTTGGTTCTTGGGTAATTATGTGTACACACATTCTAGAGAGATTTTGCGAAATTTCTTCCTTTCCCGGGGAGAGGATTTAAAAACATGTTTCCAAGCTGTTCCAAATTATCTTAGGAATGTGATATTTTGGTATGTGGGCTTGTTATGTGCACCCTATTCGCCCTAAAAAGAATTTTTGATATATTTTCCTGCTTTCTCTTTCCAGAATGCGGTAAGCACGTTTCGAGGTGTAACTCTGTTCCAAATTATCTCCAGGAAGGTAATTTTTATTGTGTGGGTTAGTTACATAAGCATACATCACACAATAAAAGATTTTTTGAAATTTTCCACATCCGAAATTTGGGAGTGGGGAAATAAAGAACACATTTCTAACCATAACTCTGTTTTAAACTATATCAGCAAGGCTATTTTTTGATGTGAAGTTTGGTTATGCGAACCCTGCATACTCACTAAAGAGATTTTGCGAAAATTTAATCCTTTTCTGCCTCAAGAAGGCAATTTTTTGGTTTGTAGGTTATTTTTGTCTATCCAACACGTGGCATAAAGAAATTTTACGAAAGTTCCCCTCTTTAGGACAGAGAAGAGGGAGCGGCAAAAGACACGTTTTCGAGCCTAACTGTGTTAAAAATTACCTCAGGAAGACAATTTTTGGTGCGTTTTTCGATTGCCTTTACTTTCATGCCTGTAAAATTAAATTGGGTAGGTACAGGAGAGCGCACTCAACGCGCGTGGGTATGGTACTATCGCACGCAGTGGTACTAAAACACGACATAGTGCAAACGGGAAAGACGCTGCCGAAGTCATTGGAGTCACAACTGACGTCCGTGAGCAAATACGTTTGCTTTTGCGTGCGTGGTCGTGTAAGTTAATTATTTTTTTATACATCAGATTTTTATATTGATAAGTGATATGGAATTTTCAGAATTTATTTAAATACTAGAAAAGCGAATTCTGAATGCAAGAATTTTTTTTAAATCAAACTCGAAATGTACAAAACACAGCCAGATGCTGCTTTCGTGCCAATAGATCAAAGTTTGTTAATGAAATCATTTTTAAATTTATGAAATCAATGAAGGTAGTGAATCAACCAAGGCTTTGCCCGCTTCGCTGGTCACTATATTTAAAAGAAACTTTTTTCTAATCGCTTTATAAACAAAATAAATAAATAAAATAAAATAAATCAATCAATCAAGAAACTGTTCTAAAGCCCACTTTGGTTCCCCGCTGACTTCGGCAGTGACCCACTAATTCGCAGACTCTTGGGTGCCTGTGTCTATTGTCTGTGACAATAGCTTACCAGTGGGTTTCCATTTAGGTGCTTATCAGATGACAGTTTCTAAAAATTGAAGTAGCAAATTTATATTTGAATCCCAGTTACATATGAACAACATTATACGTGGTGTACATAATATTTTCTTTCACGTTATTTTTCTATGCTTATTTGATTTATTCGATCAATCATAAAATGACAACAATTTCGCGCGAAATATAATACTACAATATTCTATGATCGGTTACGTCTATCGCATGAGACAATTTTTGGGGTTATAATAGTAGTTAAGTTAGTTAATAGTAGTTGGTATATAGAAAAATAAATAATGAAATATGTAAACGTGATCGTGTCGTGGTACAGCCTTACTATAGCTCCCCTTGGCGACTTTTGAAATTTGGCGTATGTGTTACAAAGAGCAAATTCGAGATACAGCTTTTAGCGCTGAAGGATGAGGGTTTGGCGGCTCTGAGGCCCTGAATATCAAGTTCCTATTTTATTATACGAGTAGTTAGACCACTATAAATAAGAAATGATGTGAATTGGCTCCAAAAATTCAGTATATCTAATACGAGAAATGATATAGCAGTGTCAATGCACGTACATTGATGCATAGTGTTAAATATAAGCTCTGTTTGTGGACTTATTGTTGAAAGTTACATAATTTTAGAGCAGAATTTTCTGTATTTATGTTTATATTACAAATAAATATAGGTTATATATATGCAGTTTCTAATCAAAGTATTTGCATCAATTGTACTTTAATTGTAGAAAAATAAATGTTGTGTTTATCCTTAACCACCTTAATTACATAAAAGAATACACCGAATTTAGCCAAAAGTATCCGGACACTGAGCTGTTCCTTTTTTTACATTGCACTTAAAATTCAAAATTATATAATTATGAAATTAAGCTCCTTTTTAAAATTTGAAAATCTTAAATAATATTCTTAAAGATTATAATTATATGCACAGTTAGACAGTTATTCTCAAATTTTAATAAGTATTGTACATTGAAACAATTGTGAAGGGTAAAAGAAAAAAAGAATTCAATCTTTCTCTTTTCAAAGACAGTGTAATGACTTTTAGACCGACTAGAGGGCGCTGTCTGTCCAGCGCAGACGAAAAAGACTTTCGATTTGAAGAGAGACTTTGACTTAGTGTTTTAGAGAGTGGATGATGCAATGAAGGTGTAAAAACGCCTGGTTTGAGGACCGCTCGTATTTTTGTTTGGTGGACTGGAAAATTATGTCCATTTAAAAATAATAATGTTTACATAGTTTATTTACGTTCTTTTTTATGTTATTTGTGATGTGTTGTGTATGTAAATGAGAAAATAAATAGTTTTCTCGGAAAAGGATCGCCTCTTCATGATCTACATTCTTCTAATCATCACAGTCTACTGTTATGGTGGCAGCTAAAGGCATACGTCCGACGCTACAAAGAATTCACGCTACTAAAGGGGTAAGTGCCTTTATGTATGAAACAGTGCCTTGATTTAAAAATAATATAATAAATCAGCTCAGTCCTTGTATTAGGACGTGAGAAAATATTTTTTAAAAGTACTTAAATTCGCATTATGTATTTAATAGAGAAGTAAGTATATCACAGAGGTATATCACTTGTCCCTATCTATTTGATAAAAAGATTATTTGAAATTATTATTTGTAGAGAAAATATATATATATATTAAACTGATTTATCCGTTGGTTAAAAGAAATTAAAAAAAAAAAAAAAAGAAAGAAAATCTTTCAATTTTTTTTGTCGATGTATTTCGAAAAAAAATAAAGTTGATGAATCAGTGAGAAATAAATGAATATATATGTTTTTTCTTTTGTTTAATGATATAATAATAATAAAAACTTACTGTAGAATAAGTACATTTTGAAAAGAATTTCGGTTTTAAACGGAATTGCAAAATTTGAGAACAAGTTGAAATAAAGTATCTGTTCTGTAATTAAAGCTAAATAAAGAATAGATATTCTTTTTTAGGGCTTTGAGAAATAAAAAATAAAAAAGAATGTATTTATTATCGAATTAAAAAGAAAATATGTTGACTGATTCATATTAATGTGCATTTCAGGTCATTTTTATTTCTGATATTTTATTGGATTTATTTTTCTTTCTGTCTCTTTTTACTGATTTGGTATTTCTTTGCTTAATAATACAAAAATAAATGGGTAAATAAAGAGTGAATGAAGGATAAAAATAAAAAAGAAATTAGTTTCGATTTCATGTAAAATGAATTTGTTCGTGTTTGGAACAAAATATTTTCGTTTCGATTTGAAGTAAAATAGTAGTTTCTGTTTCAAATGAAGTGTTTAACGATTAGATGTTCATTTTATTTCTTAATATTAATTACTATGGTAATTTATGTTACTTAAATCTAATTTTGTGGAACTTACCTTTTTTTTTTTGATAAAGAAAAGAGTTTCGGTTTCGAAACGAAACTATTGTTTTTTTGTTTTTTTTTTGTGTGTGTGTGTGTGGGGGGGGGGGGGTTGAAGAAAAATATTAATTATTCTGTTTCCTGAGAAATATGTGTGCAAAAAGAATCAAATAGTTTTGCAAATAAATTAATTTATTTCTGTTTTGAATTGAAATAATGATTGTGTATGAAACAAGTAGTACTTAGTATGAGAACATACTTGGTTTAAAATATTATTTTGAATATTATTTTTGAATATATGATTTATTTAATAAAAGAAATTTGGGTGATTAAAAATGTTCACGTATTCTGTTCTTTAAGAAGAAAAGTGTTTCTTTTTATGAAAAAATATATATATATATATTTAAAAAAAAAAAAAGTGTTCTCTTAAATAGAGAAAAATAAGGTGTTTTTCATAAGTAGATACCATTAACGGTATTAGATATTATTTTTTAATTAATTGCAAAGGTTAATTGCCCTTAGTATCCTTTTTTTTTTCTTTTTTGTGTGTGTGTTTGATTGATTTTTGGAAGAAAAAAAAATCTGATTATTTTATTTGTTTATATTTTATTATCGTTTTGAGAGCATTCTGGTTTTGTTTGGGGTTTACAAACATGGGATTTTTAGCTAAAGCTCGAAAACATGAATTGGTTCAAATTTGTGAAGAAATCGGTGTCGAAGTAGATACTTCCAGTAGAGTTATTGACATCAAGAAATTAATTTTATCTAGCAAGTCCTATAATGAGGAAGAAGTAAAATTAATATTGGAAAGGCTTCTTAAAGATAAAAAAATACAAGAAGAAGAGAGAATAAGACAAGAAGAAAGAGAAGAAAGAAGGACCCGAGAAACTCAACAATATGAAACTGAATTAAAAAAATTGGAAATTTCAAGAGAAAATCCTGAAAAAATATTAGAACCAGAAAAGGTGACTGAATCGGTTCCAAGAATTCAGTTAACGCAAATTACCCCAAGATTTGATGAAAAACATGATGAAATGGGTTTATATTTAATAAATTTCGAAAGAAGAGCGGAGATGGCACGAGTTCCAAAAAAGGATTGGGTGGCCTACCTGTTAGCAGTTTTACCGCCAGAATTTTCCAATATGTTGGCCAGAGAGTCGCCAACCGATGCGACAAATTATGATTTTGTTAAAAATATCATTATGAAAAGATATAAATTAAATAGTGAAAAATTGAAACAATGTTTTTATAAGCACCACAAATCGTCCGAAAAATCTTGGAGAAATTATGCTCAAGAGCTTTCTAGTTATTTTACGGAGTGGCTTACAGAATTAAAGATAGAGAATTTTTAACAACTGAAAGACCTAATAGTGACTGAGCAGTTGAAGTTTCGAGTGCCTGCTGATGTAAGAGATCATTTCTTAGAAAACTGGCTTACATTCATGACACCTATGGACTTAGCTGAAAAACTAGATGAGTTTGAGAGTATTAGGGAAAGTTTCAAAAGGAGGGATATGCCCAAAAAGAACTTTTCAGGATTCCGTAACCAAAGTGGAAACTTTCCTAGTAATAAAACGAAAGATCACAATAAAGAAGTCAGGCCAAAATTTCAGGCCAAACTCGAAACATTCCCAGAAAATCAAAGAAATAAGGAATTCGAGAAAAGAAAAATTGCTCGTTGTTATGAGTGTGGCTCTAGTAATCATCTTAGACCTCAGTGTGACAAATTAAAGAAAACTCAAGAATCTATCTCGCATGTTATAACTGAGGCAAGTTTTGATGATTCAATGACACCTTATACCAGTGTAGGTAAAGTGAATGGTGTAGAAATGAAGATTCTTCGAGACACTGGTGCAACATGTGACTTGATCTGTAGCAAGTACGTGAAACCTCATATGTATACAAAGGAACAAGTGTGGATTAGAACTCCATTACAAGAGACTCTGATATGTTTACCCCTTGCAGAGGTAGAGTTAGATTGCGAAATGGGACACATCATAACTAAAGCAGCTGTTCTACGAGATAACTTAGATCAGGGCAGGTATTTATTGGGAAACAAAACTGCTGCTTTGTTCAAAGATTGTAAAACAAAAAAAGATATACAGGTGCATATGTTAAATGCCATACAAACAAGAGCTCAGAAGAAACTTATAGAAATGGAAAAAAATGATCCGAGTGAAGATGTAGAACTGCTGGACGAAGAATTGAATGAGAATGTGTCTGAAGATGAAAAGAAATTTGAAGGAGGTAAAGAAATCCTGCCAGAAGTAAAAGAGTTTTTGATGCGAAGTCTCGTCAAGATAGAATTTGCTGAAGAACAACAGAAGAGTGAACAATTAAAGCCACTTATTGCAGAAACAAAAAAGGAAACTCCGAAAACGAACAAATACATCATAGAGAAAAATATGCTGTTTTATAAGAAAAATGACAAAAATGGAGTTGAAAGGAAATTGCTAGTTATCCCAGAGAAGTTTCGTGAACAATTGCAAAAATTTTGTCATGAAGGTGCGGCAGCACATCTAGGTGCTAGTAAAACAAAGGACGCTTTATTTAAGACTTTCTTTTGGCCAAATTGTTACAATGATGTCGAAAGGTTTGTCAAGACTTGTGACTACTGCCAACGAGTCGGAAAACCCAGAGATAAGAAAAGGGCACCGCTAAAAATTGTCCCGGTTATATCCGAAATATTTACTAAGTTGAACGTTGACGCATGTGGACCCTTGCCTGTCAGCACTTCAGGGAATAAATGTATTATAACTGTAATGTGTTTAGCGTCTAAATATCCTGATGCAATTCCTACTCCTAATCTCAATTCTACAACAATCGTAGACGCTTTGCTACAGATTTTCAGTCGACTTGGGTTTCCCAGAGAGTTGCAAACAGACCAGGGAACGTCGTTCATGAGTGTTCTTACGACAGAATTTTTGGACAAATTTGGAATTAGAGTCGTAAGAAGTTCTGTTCGACATCCCCAAAGGAACCCTGTTGAACGAATGCACAGAACTTTGAAGCGAATACTTCGAGTGCTTTGTCTGGAATCTGGAGAGGATTGGGAGAAAATTTTGCCACATGCACTCTTTGCTTTGAGGACAGTTACGCATGATAGCACTGGGTTCAGTCCAGCAGAATTAGTTCATGGTCGGAATTTGAGAACCCCGATGATGATATTATATGAAAAATTAACCGATCAAGCTGAAGAAGAAAACAGTGTGGTTGCATACGTTTTTGAATTATTGAATAGAATGAAGCAATGCCAAGAGCTTGCTATATAAAGCATGCAAGAAGCTAAACAAAAACAGAAAATCTGGTATGACCTTAAAGCTGAAAAAAGGGAATTTAAAGAAAATGATTTAGTGCTGGTTATAGCACCCTCCAAACCAAATAAATTATCAGTTAATTGGGTCGGACCAGGAACGGTTGTAAAACAACTTTCCGAGACCAATTATGTTATTCGATTTCCCGGAAGTGATAAAACCAAAGTTTATCACAGAAATATGTTGAAGCCGTACTTCCAGAGGGAGGAAAGTGTAAATTTACTGGGATTTGAAAGAAAATCTGTGTGAAGAAGAAGAAATCCCCAAGTTGGAATTGGGATCGGAAGATTCCGATTTGACGGAAATTCTGCAAGAAATACAGTTCAATACTCAATTATCCTCCAGTCAGAAAAATGAATTGAGTCTACTTATAAAAAAATATGGAAGTGCTTTTTCAATGGAACCAGGATGTACGGATCTAACAGAACACAACATTGAACTGGAGTTCGAAAAACCCATTTGTGCTAGACCATATAGATTATCACCCAGACAACTGAAACTCCTAAAGACAGAGGTAAAAAAAAATGTTAAAGTTAAAAGTTATTGAACCAGGTGAGTCAGATTTCACCTCTCCTCTAATGTTAGTAGAAGTGCCTGGTAGAGAAGCAAGACCGTGTATTGACTATCGACGTGTAAATAAGGTCACTCGAACACAATATTTTCCATTACCAAATATAGAAGAATTAATAGAAAGAGTGTCGGCTGCTAAATTCATATCTGTGTTAGACTTGACCAGAGGTTATTGGCAAATACCCTTAAGTAAAGATGCCCAAAGATATGCGGCCTTCGTAACTACCTTTGGTACCTTTAGGCCATTGCGCCTTCCTTTTGGTTTGAAAAATGCACCATACGATTTTAGTCGGTGTGGCGACTTCTTTTTCGCACCTGGTTCTTTTCTTCCTGTGAATTCATCTCGAGACACATTAAGACACTGATCACGCTTTCTTTACTTTTAAAGATTTTACTTTTACTTACGGCACAAACATAAAATACATAAACGAACACATAAATTAACATCCAATAAAGTATTTTAAAAACAACATATAGAATGGAACGTTAGTCCATCTTGATTCACATACGCACACACTGTTGCCACACTTTCGCACCAAACTTTTCAGTTCTTGTTTTGGGATAATCTCGAAATCAGAGGTGCGGCGTTCACACCTTCCCTCCAGTTTCACTTGAGGGACAATGGCCTTCACAGTGAAACTACTAACAAAAATTTTTGGATAATTTATATAACTGTCCATGAAAGTCTAATTGTCCTTTTAAATTCTTAATTATTGTTTCATCTTTAAATAAATGTTCATGAAAGTCTAATTGTCCTTTTAAATTCTTAATTATTGTCTCATCTTTGACCTAATATGCAATGTTCCATTAAGAGCAATAACATTTATATTTCACTTAAAATTTAAATATTTTCTATGGTATAAAATAAGTAACATTTAAACACATAATAGAAATAAAATATATATATATATATATATATGAATAAACATTTATCCTGACATGGATTTTCTTATGCACTTTAAATAATCTTAATGAATTAATATACTTGAATATAAGAAACAAAATAAACACACACATATATATATATGTAATACCAAATCCAATATTAAACTAACTTATGACTTTATTCATGAATGCGTGATAAAGCATCTGCAATAGTATTACTGCTTCCTGGCTTATGAGCAATAGTCACTTGATAGCGAGATAGAGCCAATGCCCATCTTTGTAATCTGGCGTTCTTAGGAACTGTTTCTGTCAAATATTTTAAAGGGTTATGGTCCGTGTGTAAGATAATAGTGGTTCCATAAGTCCACATTTCGAATTTACCTAATGCCCATATTACAGCATAAGCTTCCCTTTCAATAGTGCTCCACTTTGATTGAGCAGGGGTCAGTTTTTGGCTTGCGAAAGTCATAGGTTTCAGTTTATTCTGCTCATCTCTCTGCATTAGACAGGCTCCAATTCCGGTCACTGAAGCATCAGTATCGATTTCAAAAGGTTTCGACATATCAGGTGTATACAGAGATGTTATAGAGCACAAACAATTCTTTAACGAATTAAATGCGCTTTCGGCTTCTTCTGACCATGGAAGGTCGTTTGGCACAGTTTTTCGAGTTAAGTCCGTTAAAGGTTTTGCTATATTGGCATACCGAGGCACATAGTCTCTGTAATAGTTAAATAATCCTAGGAGTGACTTCAGTGTTTTCTTTGTTTTAGGGGCTTTCAAATCTTTAATAACTGATATCTTGTCCGGATCTGGGCCGTGCTCTCCTGACCCTACAACATGTCCTAAATATTTTACTTTCGCCATCGCAAACGAGCATTTCTTTAAATTTGCCGAAAAATTCAATTTTTTCAGAGTTTCTAAAATGGATTTAATATGATTAAGATGATCTTCCCAGTTTGAAGAAAATATGATAATATCATCAAGAAAACTTTCGGCGTAGTCACTATGAGGTCGTAATACTTGATTCATTATTCTTTGGAATGTTGCTGGTGCTCCAGAAAACCCAAATGGCATCACCTTCCACTGATACTGACCCTTTGGAGATACAAAACTGGTTAATTCTCGGCTTTGCTCTGCTAAGGGTATTTCCCAATATCCCTTAAGGAGATCTAAAGTTGTCAAGTAACGAGCTCCACCAGCTTTAAATCTAAGATTTTCTGAATTCTGCATAGGAAAAGGTGGAATTTTACTAACTGAGTTCAGCTCTCTGTAGTCCACGCAAAGTCGGACAGTTCCATCTTTCTTGGCTACACATACCAATGGATATGCTATTTCTGCTGAAGAGGGTTCTATCAGGTCTTTTTCCAATAATTCTGCTATCTGTTTTTCTATATTAGATCTTAATGTTTCTGGGACTTTATAAAGATGAGGTTGTTTCCTCTCTACTCCAGACTTTAACTGGATAACATGTGGAGGAACTTTGGCTTTCTTTAATTCCCCATCAAATATTGTTAGATATTCTTTAATCAGATTCAACAGCTGTTTATGTTGCTTTGCTGATATCGAATTTGATTTTATACCAGCTTTTAGTTCTTCATCTGTTACTTGCCGTGATTCTACGGGCGCATGTTGTATATCTCCAAACTCTTCATCTGTTTCGTAAATAATTCCTACAGCTCTGACAGGTTGAATATATTTACGCAATTTATTTTGATGAAGATGTCGAACACTTCCATCAGGTAGTTTGACATAAAAAGAATGTGGAGACTTCTTTTCTACTATTTCTCCTGGTCCTTTCCATTTTGAACAAAGACGATTTGTTGAATCAGGGATTAACACTACAACTTCATCCCCAACAGAAAATTCGGTATCTTTTGACCGTAAATTATGATAATGTACATATTTCTGCTGCTGTTCTTGAGCTATGCTATTCGCATACTGTGTCGCGTCTTCTAAACGTTTCCGGAGTTTCAACAGGTAGTCAGCTACAGATTCTCCAATCCCTTGAGGAAGTACGACTTCATCTTCCCAACTTGATTTGAGGATGGCTAGAGGTCCTACAGGTGGTCGCCCATGAACTAGTAGGAATGGAGCAACACCCGTTGTAGCGTTAGGCACTTCTCTGTATGCCCATAACAAGAATGGCAACTGTTTATCCCAGCCTCGACCTTGTGAATTAATTGCATGATGTAGCATGGATTTCATAGTTCCTATCCATCTTTCAACCAAACCATTCGATTGTGGATAACCTGGAGTGGAAAATTTAGGAACACATCCTAATCGTTTTAAAAACTCTTTTGTCAGCTGTGCGGCAAAATTTCTTCCGTTATCCATTGCAATTACTCGAGGAATTCCAGTTCGTACAAATATTTCTATAAATGCACCACAGGCTGCCTTTGCTGTTAAAGACTTCAGAGGTATTGCTTCCGGCCAACGACTATGCTGGTCTATAACGCACAGTACATACTGATGACCACGTGATGACTTTGGCTCTATTGGGCCTAAAATATCGGCATTAACCACTTGAAATGGGAGTTCTGGTCTTCCAACAGCTTCGATAGGTGTTCTATCGTTTACTTTTCCTTTCCTGCGCATTTGACAATCATGACACGAAGCACATAATTGTTTGACTTCTTTTGGCATTCCTTCCCACCAGAAAGACATTGCAATTCTGTCTCTGGTCTTCTTAGCTGCCAGATGTCCACCAGTAGGAGTTTCATGAGCTAATTTCAAAATGTCCTTTCTTCTGCTTGCCGGTACGACCAATTGAATATATTTCTGTCCGCCTACTTTACCCATATGATATAAGAAACCTCTTTCAATCCAGTAACCATTTTTATGTTGCCTAGCTTCTTCGAAGCACCTTTTCAATGTAGGACAGGCTAACTGCTCATCCCTAAACACTTGTGCTTGTGGAACAGGGATATTTTCATTTCTTTCATCCTTACTATCGGTTTCGGTCAATGTCTGTTTAACTACTGAGTTATTAAAGACTTTGGTTTCTGGATGATGCGACTCGCTGTTGTTTAGCTTTGCCTTTCGAATAGTCTCGTGACTTTCTCCCTCCATACAGAACATACACTTTTCATTATCTTCTGTGAGTGGAGTACTAATTGCCTCATCCCCAAGATAATATTGTCGTTTGAATTATTCTCAGGTACACTGAACAAGGATTGTTCACCGACTTCATTTATTGTGATTACTTCAACCTCTTCTTCTGAAGAATAGTTTCCGGGAGACCTTCCCTCCACTTTGAACAAGGACGGTTCATTGTTTTCTTCCACTGGGGTGATATTAACCTCAACCCCTGAATTTCCAGGATTTCTTCCTTTCACATGGAACAAGGATTGTTCATCGACTTCTTTCTTCGGGATATTCACTTTATCCCCTAAAGAAATGTTTTCGGGAGACCTTCCCTCCACACTGAACAAGGATTGTTCACTAGCTTCTTTTACTGAAGTGATTCCTGTATCATCTCCAGTAGCGGTTCGTGAGATTCCTTTACAGGGGGGCTGCATAAATGCATGCCTACGTAAGATTTGAGAAAAAAGCGAAAATGATTTTCTAAATAATCTGTTTTAATCGGGGTCTTCGGGTTTTATATGCGCAGACTGAGCCAGAAGCAGAGCAATGCGGGATGCAGCATAGATTTAAAATTTTATATTATTGGACATTCATTACAAAGAAAAAAAAATCTGGAGATTTTATTTTGTTAACTTTATTTATTAATGATAATCAATTTTCCCCAAACAAAGTATTTTTCATCTGCATGCTATTATTTTCTCCAAGATGGTACGAAGTATACATACATGATTGTAAATCAAATATTGCTCATTAAAAAGATACACACAATGATTTATATAAAAATAATAATAAATAGTTTGATTACATGCTTATGTAGATCTGTACAGTTCTTGCGATAATAACTGCAAATAATTCGAATCTATAGTCCATAATGATAAAGAATTTCTTTTTGTGTCTCTGTACAAAAATGTATAAGTCCTGTACTCATCAAAACTATACAAATTGCGTGACGATTACCTATAACCTACCTACCAATTTTTAGCTCAATTCATTTAGGCGCAATCGCACTTCATAAATTTAAGTCCATTAATCAAAATGATAAGGAATTTTTCTTTGTGTCCTTGTAACAAAATTATAAGTCTCACATCCATCAAATTCTATACAGCTCGTTTGATGGTGACCTTTCACATACCTACCAGCTTTCAGTCAGATAGATGAAATGCTTTTCTAACATTACGAATATTTTATTGTTATTATTTTTTTTTATGCGAACTTTACTTACATGTACCGTAAACTTAAATTTACACATGGTACAGTAAACTAAAATTTCATTTAAATATGAAACCTTAGTATAATTAAAAATGAATTTCCAAAATTTGTGCACATCTTCTGTATTGCCGTGCATTAAAAAAAAAAAAGAAAAGAAAAATCTACAAATGTTAAAACACTATTTTCTTTAGATATATTTAAAAAGTCTTGAATAGTATATATCAGTTTAATTTGGTTTAAAATATTGTCCAAGTCAGCAGTGCATTCTGGATGTTTTGTGTGTCCTCGTAAAAGAAGTATATAGGAAAAATAGTGTGGTCAATCTAAAGAACGGATATTAAAATGCTTAAATTTCCTAGCATATTTCTGAAAGTTCTCACTCAAATAGAAAGAGAGATGAAACGAAGTTATAAATGCTTTCCAACTTCGTTGTATGAAAATGTCAGAAATTAAAAATTTAGTAATCTCGTGTTTTTAAGAAAGGTTCGACTGCTAATATTTCTCATCAAAATCGAAAAACATTAGTGACTAAAATACAAGTGAAAAAAATAAAAAAGAAATATAATAATAATAATTATAATAATAACCTTATCAACAAAGCGATTAAACACTTGATAAATTTTAAATATTATGTTTAAGGCAAAATTTATATAAAAATTGGGATTCTGTCTATTCAACGTTTCTGCCATTGGCAAACCAAGAAACCGAAAAACCGTGCGAAATTTCCATGTAATATAAAGTAAAAATCTGTTTGAAAAATAAATAAAAATGACTTCTATTTTCTCATATAATCGTGAATAACCTTCATGCTAAAATTTTTTACCTCTCATACATAAATAATCATCAAACACAGCGATTACCGCATTGAAAACGGTGAAGAAAAAACGTAGATTACAAAGGGAAATTGTTCTTTTACAGCATTACCGAAATCCCTAATCAGATCGGAGCTGCAGCGGATGCAGCTCCAACCAAGTGGTCGAAAATGGTAGGGAAAACGAGTAGGGGCGGTTGTAACTGTTCTTTCCCTAAAGAAATCCCTTTTTTCGGGAGCTGCATGAATGAGCAGTCCCTTTACGAATTTTCGAGGTGCTATATTACGTTTAAAAATGGTTAACTTTTCCCAGCTTTTTAATAATTTTTCATGATAACGAAGTAATCTGCTTTTCTATATGCATAATACTATACAATATAATAATATTTATTTTCAAAATATTTTTGAAAGTTGATAAAATATTTTTTTCGAATATTTCTGGGGGGGCTGCAGCTCTGCAGCTCCTGCCACGAGCCGCCACTGATCATCTCCCAAATAAGAACGTTTTTGTTCCTTCAACCATTCATATACCCTGGGAGTGATTAAAGCTTCCTCATGCAGCCCTTCTACTACTGCAGCATGCACTTGAACATATGGAATGATTTCTTCATCTGTATGAAGACTTAGCGGAACTGACACAAGTTGTGCTTCCACTGGATTACCTATAGCAGGTCTCAAAAGAATTTTCCCACTTGACTGTAAGTGTTCCTCAGGTACAACTGATTTTCGTAGGGTACGGTGATTTCTGCACCACTGTCCACGATGCCTTGAAATTTTTGGCCTCCGATTCCTAAATCCACTTTCAGAAGCTCGCCATCTTTCTCGTTGACTGGAAATTCCCACTCGAAACAAGCGCTATTTAGATTAACACTGGCCTTATTAAGGCCCTTACTTTCTTGACTCTTTTTGTTTGTTTTCACGTAAGATGTACTTGCTGAATTCAATTTGGGGCAGGATTTTTTCATATGGCCTTCCTTTCCACACAAATAGCAGGAGAATTTCGGACGAATGTCTCTTTGTTCTTGCTGTGGCTTAGTAAAAACCCTTTTCTCATCTCTATTGTTATTTCCGAAATTCGCCCCTTTGGATGGAAGATTCCAATTTTCTTTATGAGAAATTTCTTTCGGTTTTTTATTGAAAGTCATTTTGACATTTTCATAATCATCTAATTTACTGGAAATAATATCAGATGACTTAAACAATGACCATTCATCGATGAAATGTTCTTTAATTTCTGGAGGTACTTTCCTTTTAATTTGATCTGTAATAATCAAATCATATAATTCTTCAAATGTGTTAACTTCTAATCCCCGAATCCATTCAGTAAAATAGTTTTTCAACTCGTAAGCAAAATCTCTCCATGTGATATCAGCTTTTTTAGTATGCTTAATGAAAAGTTGTCGAAATCTTTCAGGAGTAAGTTTATATCTCTTTAACAATAACTCTTTTACTTTTCCGTAATCATTCGTGATTTCTTCGTCTTCCCGAGCTATAACTTCCGCGATTTCGTATGGCAGTAGCCCAATGAGATGAGAAACCCAATCATCTCTGTTAATTTCGGCACGTTTTGCCTGCCGCTCAAAAAGAACTAAATACAGGCTAATTTCGCATGTTTTAGGATCAAATTTTTGTAAGATGTTATGTAATTTTACGCGCATTTTCTCAGAAGTTTCATTTGTAATTCCTTTCTTCTCAAGTTCTATTCTTGCATTTTCCAAACGCATTTTTTCCAATTCTATTTCTTCTCTTCTTATGCGTTCCTCCATCTCTTCTTTTCTCTTACGTTCCTCTATTTCTTCCCTTCTTATGCGTTCCTCCATCTCTTCTTTCCTCTTCCGTGCTTCAAGTACGTTCGCTAATGTTTCTTTAACAAATTCTTCATCGTAATTCTTTGAAGCCAAAATAGCATCTCTTAACTCATATAACTTTAAATGTTGAGCTCCTTCCACTCCAAGCTTAGTAGCAACTTCTTGCAAATCTTTTTTATTCCCTTTACCCAAAAATGCCATCTTCGGATGGATGAAATCAAATCAAGTTCAAATTTTCCGTGAATAAAATAAATTTTCTTATATTTATAATCACAAACCCAATTGTTTTCGTTCCTAAGAACACCAGATTTGACATCTTAGTTTTTATCGTAAACAACATTTTCCCCCAAATTAAATAAAATAATCATTAAGTCGGAATGCATACATAAAAGAAGAAAAAAAAAATAATATGTATCGAAATAACAAATTAAAAAAAATGTTTACTCAATCAACTCTTTCATTAAATAAATCAGAATATACTTTATTACATAACCAGCTTTCAATAAATTAGAAATAATGTTGCTATAGCAACCTTTAATCAAACTTACTTTTAAACAGAAAAAACAACAATTTCCGATTCATTCCTCAAAGTAAAAAAAATAAACAAAACCGGACGTTCACAAGAATAATTCACTAGTTTTTTTTTTACTGAGATATTTCATTAATATTCCAATAATAATAAAGATAAATAAATATAAATCATTATCAACGTCTAACAAATAAAGAATCATTCAATAAAACAGAACAAATAAATCAAAACAGAACTTTTTTTTTTTTTTTTTTCCACAATCTACTTTAATGAAATTTTATTTATTCTAAATCACGTGATGAATAAAAAGAACACACAGAAATTAACAACAATGATCTTGAATAGCATAAAAATATATTCTTTTCAACATTCTTTTTACCATTTTCCGGCTTTTTAAATACAAATAAACAAATATATTTCAATTTTTCATTTTTCAAACACTAGAATTATTATTATTTCAACATTACGAAATATTTAATTTCCATTTACCTATTCTTTACCTTGTTGGAATACAAAATCGGAACAAAATATCTAAATGCTTAATTCTAATCATCTAACATAAACCTATACAAAATATGACTCTTGATGGAACATTAAAAAAAAAAACATACCCTTTTTTTTCATCACTATCATGAAATAATCCGTACGTGCACTAGTTATTTCACATATGCTTGTCGACTGCGCCAATTGTGGCGACTTCTTTTTCGCACCTGGTTCTTTTCTTCCTGTGAATTCATCTCGAGACACATTAAGACACTGATCACGCTTTCTTTACTTTTAAAGATTTTACTTTTACTTACGGCACAAACATAAAATACATAAACGAACACATAAATTAACATCCAATAAAGTATTTTAAAAACAACATATAGAATGGAACGTTAGTCCATCTTGATTCACATACGCACACACTGTTGCCACACTTTCGCACCAAACTTTTCAGTTCTTGTTTTGGGATAATCTCGAAATCAGAGGTGCGGCGTTCACAGTCGGCTTATGGCAACTTTATTGAAAGATTGTGAAGAGTACGCCGTGCCATATTTAGATGACGTCGCCATCTTTTCTAAAACATGGAAAAATCATATAAAACATTTAGAAGACATTTTCCTCAGGCTGAGTGCTGCGAAATTACATATTAAACCTTCTAAATGTCAATTTGGCCAAGCTTATGTAAAATATCTGGGACACATGGTGGGTCAAGGGTTAAGAACACCAGGTGAAATAAAGGTTCGAGCTGTAAAGGAATTTCCTTCTCCTACTACCAAGACTCAAGTGAGAGCTTTCTTGGGATTAGCAGGCTATTATTATTATCGGAGGTATATTCCTGACTTCTCTGTAATTGCAGCTCCTCTGTCGGACTTACTAAAGGGTCAAACTCGAAAAGCAATTATTAACTGGAATAGCTCTTGCCTAAGGGCCTTTGAAGAACTAAAAGAAAAACTGTCTAAAAGTCCTATTTTATACAGTCCTGATTTTGAAAAGCCCTTCATTATACAATGTGATGCTTCGAATCTTGGGATTGGTGTAGTACTTTCTCAAATAAGCGACAAGGAAGAAGAACATCCCATCATGTTCCTGAGTAAAAAGTTTTCGCCTGCGGAACAAAAATACAGTACCACTGAAAAGGAATGTGCCGCTATTATCTTTGCCGTCCAAAAATTAAAGTGCTATTTGGATGGACACCAAAAGTTTTACATACAAACTGACCATAATCCGCTAGTATGGTTAGAAAAAAATACCGGAACAAATCCCAGACTTTTGCGATGGGCACTCTGTTTACAGTCATTTAATTATGAGATTGTTCATCGAAAGGGAAAACAACATCAGAATGCTGATAGTTTAAGTCGTATCCCTTAGAAAAAAAAAATGTGTTTATATATTTGTTTAATTATTGCTATATATCGTATTTGTCCAATTATTGCTATATATATCGTATTTGTTTAATTATTGCTACATATATTTGTTTAATAATTGCTATATATATATACATATGTGGTATATAATTGTTTTCACTATCTATATTTTACTTTGCATATCTATTTAGTGTCACAGGTATATTGTGTGTAATAATATTTAAATTTCTATTTGGTATTTATTTTTTTGTATATTTTAAAATAAGTTAAATAGTGTATTTAATCTGAAATAGGGATAAGTCTGGTGCATTTAAATATAACCAGGTACTGTTTCTGCATAGAATTGGTGCTTGCTCGTATTTTTTTTTTTTTTTTTTTAATCACTTGTTTTAAATTGATTACGATATCTAGAAAATGGACCAATATGTTGAACATTGTGACTTTATTTTATTTGAATATAGACTTTTCCTAATCAAGTATTATTTAACCAAACTTTCTCCTCTACAATAGTGAAAAGTTTCTCCCCTGAAGGGAGGAGGTCTGTAATGACTTTTAGACCGACTAGAGGGCGCTGTCTGTCCAGCGCAGACGAAAAAGACTTTCGATTTGAAGAGAGACTTTGACTTAGTTTTTTAGAGAGTGGATGATGCAATGAAGGTGTAAAAACGCCTGGTTTGAGGACCGCTCGTATTTTTGTTTGGTGGACTGGAAAATTATGTCCATTTAAAAATAATAATGTTTACATAGTTTATTTACGTTCTTTTTTATGTTATTTGTGATGTGTTGTGTATGTAAATGAGAAAATAAATAGTTTTCTCGGAAAAGGATCGCCTCTTCATGATCTACATTCTTCTAATCATCACAGTCTACTGTCGCAGATTTCTATTCTCTGCACTAGAAGTGTTAATGTTGTTTGCAATTAAAGTGTACCGATAAAATACACTTAAATAATTTTTAAAGAATATTTAGTGTAACAAAACTGGGATTTAAATGGAATTTGATTAAATAGATTCGATTTCATTAGTTTCATCTCTTTCAAACCAGAGTGCAGTGGTAGCGTACGTAATGTATTCATTGTAATCAATGTTGTGTTTTTCTTGCAAATTTACTTTTTTTATGTGAGCGCAGTGGAGTAATACTTTTATCTTTATGTATAATTTACATCATAATGCACTTCATAATATATTTCAATAAGAAAGTGTTATTCTTTTGCGCTCATATAAAAAAAGTAGGTCAAGTCTCTAAAAATGGGGTAATTTTAGCCAAAAATGCAAAATTTTGAATTTTCGGCCCCCTGGGAACAAACAACTACTGGAATAATATAAAAAGTATTTATTGAAACTTAAAATATACATATTCTAAAATAAAATAATTAAATGCATAAATTTCACATGTGTGATTAATTTGATATTTTTTTTTCTCAAATTTAGGGCCAAAACGCCCTTAAGTATTTATGGACCCTCATCACTTTGTCCTGGGTTTATGAGAGCTGCGGTCACAAAGTTTGGTGCTTGGATTGTTTATATGTATCCGACCCCTAAAGTAAAGTGATTTATAAAAATTTCTTTCCCTTTCTTCCTAGGGGGCAGGAAACAAACAAACAAACAAACAACAAAAAAAAAAAACATTTGTAAGCATAACTCGGCCCCAAATTAATTCACCGTGAATAAATTGCACATGACACATGAGGAGACTATACTTGAGTATAAATAAAACATTATGTACAATTTTGGAATTCTTGATTCTTGCAGGAGGGAGGGGGGAAATCGTTTTTCGGGGGGAAACTTCAGAAATTCCGAAGTTTTCTAGTAGAGCTCAACTAAAAATGGTACAAGGTATTGATAACAGCCATGTATCTTCTTTAGGATATTTCCAAAAACGCATTTTTTTTTTTTTTTTTTTGTGTGTGTGTGTGATCTTCAATTTCTTTTTCTTTTTATTACTTATGTTTTTGGGGGAGGGAGCGTTACGAAGGAACAAATTCGAGACCCCCTCTTTTAGCGCTAAATTTGTCTTGGGAAATCTATGGGATCTGCGAACACAAAATTTGGTTGGTAAAATGTTTATATGTATCCGACACTTATTGTAACAGGATTTTACGAAATTCTCCCCTTATCTCCCCCCCCCCTCTGCCTCGGGGGTCGGGGGGCAATACACGTGTAAAAACATGCTTTCCCGTTTGATTTTGCTTTAAATTATCTTAGAATGGCGAATTTTGGTGTGTGGATATTGATTAAGTGTACTCATTATGTACTTTGGGGGGATTTTGGAAAACTTCGAACTTACCCGCTAAGGAAGGGGAAGTAAGAAGCAGGTAAGTTCGTGAAAATGATGAAATGGATTCTTTGTATATGAAGTAAAAACGATTTTAAAATTTTATATGAAACAAATTTGCATTATTTTCTGAAAAAAAAATGGTTTCCAGTCTTCCTAATTTTAATTCAAAAACTTATACTATTAATTTTTAAGAATATCAGTGAGTTTAATTAAATGATAAAAAGCAATGATTTAAATCACTATTTTAATAAGTTTTTTTTTTTTTTTTTTTAATTCAGTAATTAAAAAGAAAACACACTGCTTCTTATTATTATTATTATTTTTTAATTAGCAAATAATAGTTTCAAATAATTGTTTATAAGCTCACCTCCCTAAATCTGTCATTTTCTCCACTTTTTAAATTTGGTATAAAGAAGGCATTTCAATCAATATTGATCTTTAAATACTATTATAATTTGCATTACTTCCTTTCACAATGAAGGGTCGCTTGATTAGTGTATTTTTCTTTCTAATAAATGCAAATCACAACCAAGGACATAATAATTTCGGGCCATATTTTTTAAACAAATACTTTAAATTTATTAAAAACGGTTCACATTTGCATATTCATTCAACTTTCAATGCTACAGTCGGCAGCAAATGTATCCAAGCACTAGCCAATAATTCGGATGTCAAAAAAGTACACTTAAAACAGTTTTGTTAAATAAATCCTTGTCGAATCATGTTCTTAGACAAACTAAGAACATGATTCGACAAGGATTTATTTAACAAAACAGTATTAAGTGTACTTTTTTTAGATAGGGATTATTGCTGGTGCTAGGATACTTTTTCTGCCGACTATAATCCGATCCGAAATACTGACTGATCTTTTCGCCATCTAATGATAAATTGATGAACTAAATGTTTTAGTTCCGACTTTAACCGAAAAATCCCTATCGCGTTTTTCCTTCTTCCCCTAATACCATGTCCACACTGCACATGTCCTTTAAGAATTGCTTCGTTGAGAATTTACTGTTTTGTTTTGTAGGACATAAACACGCTCTCCGCGAACGTAAATAATGAATTTCTTAAGTTTTTGCTTTTTACCATTTTAAAATGTCATCTAAATTATTTGCAGTTTCCCTTTCACGAATTAACTCTTCCTGTTCTACTAAACATTTTCGATTATTTTGTAGTAGAAAGTGTATTTTAAATAAAGTTAAACTTACTAGTTCTTTTTCACATAATTTAATACCAGTGCGTTTAAAATCAGGCAAAGATGATTTGTCTTCTATTGTAATACCAGTACCTGTTACTCCTGCAAATAATGTTGACGATATTAGTGTAGGTGAAGAACTCTCTAAAAAAATCAATAAAGGTATTTATCTAATTTATACTGTTTTTATAA
Organism: Salticus scenicus; assembly: GCA_963930645.1. NCBI lineage: Eukaryota > Metazoa > Arthropoda > Arachnida > Araneae > Salticidae > Salticus > Salticus scenicus. The sequence continues at coordinate 48,639,844 of OZ005648.1, forward strand.
GTGATACGGATGATGTATAAAAATAACTACCGACTCAATATCTTAAACTAAATCTATGTTTTATTTAAAAAAAAAAAAAAAAAAAGTAATCTTGATGCAGTAGGATCATATATCAAACTCAATTTAATGTGTTTATTAAAATACTAATAAGTTTTAAAATATTTGAATATTCGATTATTGTCATTAAAATGTAACAAATTTAAACTGCCTAAGTCAAAACACCTGATTCAATCCAGTCGTTTTTCAAAGCTTTTTTTTTTCTAACTAGTTCGTTTTTGTATATAAACAGTTTACGTTAATAAAGGAAAATGTCTGTTTTTATCTGTATATTTGTGTGTCGATCATGTTTAGTTATTTTTATTTATTTATTTAATGTTTTGTACAGAGCTAAGTAAATTTGGCAGTGTCATCTTGCGCAACAATATATGCCAAATAAAACAGTTTCTAAAACTAGCAGGGCACAAGAAAATACTTTGAGTGTCACCCAGTGTATTTAATCTATGTTATTTTGGCAAATTATGATAATGCATACAAATGATAATGACTTTTAGGTATTTAACTGCACAACACAGGAAATTATTTGCTTATTAAGTTGCCTAATTAAGGGGGAAAAAGTTGCTGTGGTACAGAAGGTCTTTTTCCAATTTTGAAAGGGAATTATATTGTTATGTGAAATTTCAGTAAATATCTGTTATTTTTTGGTTAGAATGCACTTTTCTAATACTATATTGATGAGCATACTATTGTTATATGCTTAAATCTCTTTTTTATGTTTCTGTTTTTTTGTATATTTTTTCTTTACTTTTTATTAAAATGATACCTTAAAATGTTTGTATCATAACCAACTTGCCAGAAAGCGCACTGAAATACTTACTGATATTGGATGAGCTCAAATGCAAGCTCTGGAAATAAGCACTATATATTATAACTAGTTAATACCTGTCAAAATTTGACGGATGATGTGCAACTAATATCTTTTCACAGCATAAAGTTTAAAACACACTTGCTTTAATATTTCGCATTGCTCTTAACTGTTTTAAAACCCCCTGCTTTAATCAATTATCTTTTGGTTGGAGCGATACATTTCATGAAATTTCAATATATAAATTTAATCATACTCCTCATAATAAAAATAAAATCCCAAGGTTTTTTCTAATTTTACTGTAAATATAACCTAAAGAATGTTAGGAGTAATTAAAAGAAAGGCAGAATTTATATAAATTATCGAAAGAATCTATATTTCTTAATGAGATAGTATCAATATTTGTGATAATACTTATCAAAGCATCAAGCATGTAAATTAATCCCACAATAGAATTCCTTCCTGTCTCACCAAATCGACTAATAATCTATAGAACTGCACTCGTTTTATGTTTACTGTGAAGTTTATTTGTTGCTTTTCAGGCAAAATGAATGAATACAGAGATTTACTACCAGATTATATTAACTTCCTATCAACAATAACAGGTCACAGTTTTTTAATAAAAGACATACTTGAAAGATATTAAAGATTTCATTCACTTGTAAAATATATCATTAATTCTAATTTGCCAAGACAATAAGTGCATTTTAAGTGTAAAATAATAGTTTTTATTTTGATTTTTCCTTCCCATATTTGTAAAACCACTTGGATATAATCCAAAATATTAATTTATTGTATTCTAAAAATAAAGTGCAAATTGGAATAAAGTTAAAATTTGTTTTTACTGAAACAGTATTATAACACTTTATTCTATCAAAATTGTATATTTCAACAAAAGTATACTGCTAAAAATAAGTAAATAAATAAGAATGAATTAAATACTTTAGCAAATTAATTTGCTCATTAAATTTTTAATAATAAATTATACTATGTAAATTTTTACTTGTGTAAAATATCAATATTTTAATGTTATTATTTTTACATTATTTTTACTGTAATATAGTATCGAAATGAAGTATCATAGGTTATAATAATTAGAGTAAAATAAATAAATAAAATAAAACTTCCTTTGATTTTAAATATTTATCTACATACCTTTTCTAAACAAAGTTTTCAACTGATAAAATTTAACTTTTAAAGAACAATAAACTCTGACAATTTATTAATTTTAAAAGATTTTTTCTTTCTTTCGTTTAAGAAATGGAAAAAAGTAATTTTAGGAATATGGTATAATGTATTTACATGGCAACAGATGGCACCACATCCTATGTAAAGAAATTTTCAGTGAAATTGCATACGACGGTAACCAATACATATTTGCGAATTGCTTTGTTTTTAATATACTTCCTTGGAAAGTATGAATCAATGAACTAATTGCGTGAATAATTTTTATGGTTGAGCTTTAATTAGGCGTCTGCCATAGATATATGAAATATTAATGTCGTCTGCTCGATCTATCATCGGTATTCGTATTGCATTACGTAAAGAGAAAGGAATATTCCTTTCTGAATTGGTTCAAAAATTTTTCACGCATGCCCGGATCATACGATTTTGGTCTTACAGAAAATGCTTTGTGTATTAATATTATAGACTATAGTCCATTACACCAGTAGAGGCACTTCAAGGCCATATAATACAGAGAGGGAGATCACGTGCTCAATTCCATCCAGTGAGATGTTGTTGTTTCTTCAGTAACCTAGCAACGGACGGGGGAAGTGAAATCACAGTTCATCTGAGCGTGGCCTTGAGGTGACTGCTTAAAGGAAATAGAGTATAGTTGGCATAGGTGAACTGTGCTTAGTTCCCCATCACATATACCTATATAATGGGGAAATTAAAAAATTTCTAGTACAGTACAAGTTTATTCCTATTCTAGAAATTTACAAAAATTTTGAATTATATGAGAGGTGATCTCAAATGGTTATGTATGATCATATGATACTATCTTTGAATCTCACTGAGCATATCAGTTGCCAAATGCACCAAATTGTATGACAGTCTTCAAACAAAAAAATGCACTATTTTTTCTTAATTTTTTGTTTGGCATGGTTGCTCAGAAGCAGTTTTCATTGGCTCTTATGGGATATCTATAACTCTAGATGACTGTTATTTGGCACTTCATTCAACATCAAATTATAAGGCAGCCAACTGATGTCTTATTCTGATCAGTATATGCTAGATGGCAATATATGTGCAGACCTTTGAAACTAATCTATATAATATATCTCTAATATGGACCAGTTTCAATTATTTTTGGTCCAAATGATACAATATGCGAGGATAAAAAAATAATATTTATACATGAACAATATTTAAGCACACAGACTTAGCTCAATGGATTAATAAGAAAAAATGATGACATTTGTCTGATGAGATTATTTTACGAAAAAAATGTATTTTTAACAGTTGTTTCTTCAGAATCTTCCAAGCGTCTTTTTAAACCTAGCAATATTTTAAAGATAAGTATATTATACAGAATATGAACTTTTGTGTCATAAATTGACTAAAAAACACAATCATAAAAAATATAATCAAAATAGGAATTATTTTATTTATTTATTAAATATATATATATATACCAAAATTAATAAAAAGTCATTCCCAACACGACTACAAAAATTTTAAAGGCGTCGTGGGAGTCCTATATTAAAATTGTACTGCCTGTGGAAGTATGAAAATTGGGTCGTGAACCATGAATTTTATTTGAAAACCTTTCTTTGAATGATTTTTGTTTCACTATTGTGCAATATTAATTTGGTTTTATTAATAATTTGGCTTGTGGTAAATTAAAATTTTAATTAGGTGGTGAAATTGGTATAACATTTATGAGTTTCAAATTTTAAAGGTAAATAAGAAAATAAATAAAATGCAAATATTTTGTACAGGTTTGCTGGTTTTTATGATTTGCAGATTACAGTTAGCTTATTTTTTTTTAGCAGCTATAAGTATATACTGGTTCAAACTTATTTCATAAATATGTATAGCTAGTAAAGTACTTTAGCTATACATATTTATAAAGTTATAAGTTTTGATGATTATATATTGTATAAAGATAGTAGAAATGTAATACTAATATTTATTTCTAGAAGTATACAGATCTTAATTTCAAATGTTGATTACATCAGGGATCACTCTAGAACATAAAAAAGAGCACTGTGTACATTATAGAATAAGGGCAGTTTTTATGAAAAGGGCATATCATATCCGAAAAGGACAACTTTTCTAAAGATTGTCTAAACACATATGGGTTAATTTTTACAAAAACTTTTATGCCAACATTCTGTTTTCTTCACAGCACTATTTTTTGTAGAGCAAATGGTTAAGCAAATTTTCAAATTTTATATTATTTATTTATTTTTTTAATTAGTTAAAAAAAAAAAAAAAAAAAAAAAAAAAATGCAAACCGGAATAGAAAAAGTGAACATTCTGAAAAGAAAAATGAAGATCAGAAATATTTAGAAATAGAAAGTAAACACATCAGGGTCAAGTTCACATTGGGAAAATTGGGGTGGGTGGGGGATTTTCCTTGGAAAAGGGCAAAGAGGCGGTATTTTGACTAAAAAAGAGGCAAGAAGGGTGGGATTTTACTGGGGAAAAAAAAAAAAACGTTGGGGCAGGGTGCCCCACTGAAACACTCTAGAGTGATCCCTAATTACATATTATTCATATTTTTTATGTATGAGTTAGATTAACTAATGTACATTTTTCTTCTAGATGATATTATGAAAATTATTAATCGATTAACTAATGTATATTAATCTATATTATATTGTGTATTCTTCTAGATGATATTTTAAAAATTATTAATCAGTTCCTAAAGCAACCAGAAATAACAATCCAGGCTGCAGAAAATGGATTGGATTGTGAGTAGCATTACTTATTGACATTTTATAATTTTATATAGCATTCTTGTTAAGTTTTTATTTACAGCTATTTTCTTTGAGTGTGATGTTTAGTCGACAATTCTCAATAACAGACATACATTCCAAAGACTTTTAAATTTTAAACAGCAAAAATTAAACATTTATTGAATAATTACCATAAAACGGGGAAAAACATTCACATAAAAACATAGCCTCTTTTTCGTAAATTCAAAATGCGGCAATTTGAGCATTCTTAGAAATCTTTGAACTTGAACCAGTTTGAAGTGCTTGTTTTATAGAATATTTCTACCATTATATATACTAATGAAGCAAGAAACCAGGTTTAAAAAAAAAGTAACGCCAAAACTATTTATGTATCAAAATTAAATTCACGCTTACATAAAACCCCAAATTTAATTCTAAAATAATTTCCTAAAGTTAATTCTAATGTAAAAACATGTGTTGTACTCTTCTTGTAAGCAATATGCAATGCAATTTAAATAAATTAAAATATAGATAAACAATTGAATAATACATATGAAATCAACTAGATAATGTGAATGCTATTGCAATTTCCAAATGAAAAAACAATAAATTAGAGTAAGAAAAACTGATGTTACTGAAGATAAGAGAATTTTTCATTTTAAAAATTATCACATCTCTGATATTTACCAACAGATATTTTTTATTACTGTGTCATATTTTAGATTACCTTTTGATTTTTTTTTTTTTTTTTTTATATATATATCCATTATTTTTAAGCAATTTGACAAATGAACAATCTCAAGAGGCTGTTTTGCACAAAATTCTATTGGAATATTCAGTTTTCCAGGATTTATTGTATTCATTTTGAAAACTCTCTATGTACATTTTTGCGTTAGTTAGAGTACTGTGTTTTATCATCACTGAACAGGCATCAAACCCCACTTCTGCATTGGTTGCATTAAAAATGTAGTGCAACTAGATGGATCTTGTGTGAAGTCTGGCCAGTTAATAATTATTACAAATCAGATCTAGTACTTTTAAATTTTCATGCTATTTCTGATATTTTTTTTAGCAATTCCCCCCGCCCCTTTTAGTTTTAAAATTTATATGTCACTGTTCAATATCCGTATGCTCCTATTATACTTGACTTCTAGATGTTTAAAATAACAATGGTTTTAACATTAGTTCTAATGCAAGGTTTTTGCAATCTTGTGTTTAATTTAAGTTATTATGACTTCACTGTTTATATCTGTACTGATAAATATAAAGGATTTAATTCCAAATATTTCAATTTTGAGTTAAGTACATAGTCAGACTCAGAAAAGAATTCTCTATAGATTGGTACAAAGGATTTAAGTCTATGTCATTTAGTCTTTGAGAAAATCCATTGGTAAAAAAAGGTTCAAGACAGAAATTTACCATTCATGTATGGTATAAAATATTTAATTCAATTTTTTCCCGTCATTAAATGAAGGTTGACAATCACTGAATGGTATAAATGGTATAAGTCAACGAAATCCCTTTTTCCTAATCAATTCTTTTGATTTGTTTTTAGTTAGTTTAATTTTATTTTTCGTCTCCTGAAAAATCAAGAATATGGACTTAAATCCTTTATACTTATCAGTACAGATATATTACTGTACTGGAGAATTTAAAATTATTTTCTAATTAATTTTGAACCTTTTTAATCTAAATCCTTACCTGGAAAGTATTTCTATGTTTTATGTTTTCTTGGATGCATTTAAAAATTGAAAAAGTTAATTCCATCATGCAGGGGTGCAGAATATGTCCGAACGTCCGAACAAGGTTCGGGGGAAATTTAAACAGACTAGGGAAATTTTGAATATTTTTTTAAGAGAAAATAAAAATGTAAATCAAAAATAACAATTTGCTACTTTGAAACAGCGATATTTTTATGTTACACTGTATACTTATTCTCTTAAAGATTTATTACATAGAACAAATGACTTTGTATAACAAAGTAGATTTTTGCATTATTGAGGGAAATTTATACTGTGTTTGGGGGAAATTTCCGAGGTTTGAACATTTTCTTCACACCTGCCATCATGTTTTAATTAAAAATAGAATATATTTTGCTGAAATCTATATTTTCTATTTCAAAGTGTTATTAATGTAATGTTAGCTAACAGTTTTTATTCAATGACTTATAATGTATGTAAGAATATATGCATTAACTATGTTTTGTGTTAATTTTTTTTTTTTTTTTTCATTTAATTTTAGCAAAATTGTTTCATAGGGCAGCCACTAGTTTCAGAAAGTTTTGTCTGGAATCTGAGCAGCTACCTGTTGATTTGCATATTGTGCTAAGTGATATTCTTCAAAATGCTGGTTAGTTTGTTACTTAATGATATATATGAATTGCTAACTGCAGAAAGGAAACATTTTCAAAATTTGTTTTTTGCATCAAAGAAGTCCAACTATGTAGACACATCTATTTACTGCAGATAAAGAAGTTCTCCACAGACAATGAAGCACATATTTTTAGGGGGGGGGGGGGAAATGTAGAATAATTTTTATTTACAGTTTTTATATAAAGCAGTTTTGTGTGTCTCCTGTAAAATTTGGAAAAGTGAATTTGTTTCCTTTCTGTAGTTAGCATTTTATATATTTATATTCATTTAAATGTAATACGATGATATCATGTATAAACTATCTTTAATTTGTATTAAGTACAATCAAATTATCTTCAGGATTGTTATAACTTTTTCTTACTTTCAGTTTTTGTTTTTAACAAAATGTAATAAAAATGTTTGATTCAAATTCAACATTTAAAAAAAAATATTTATTTAAAATTTACTTCTAAGCAGCGTGTGTGGCCTGATAGGGATATTCTGAAATTTTACCTGAAACTCAATGTGTTAATAGTAAAAAAAAAAGCTTTGTTTAGGGGAGAGGTTTAAATGTCTTTTTTTATTACTATTATAAAAAATCATACTTGAATTTTATTATATTCTAAATTTTAAAGCTCATTAAAATTCTTATAATTATTATTATTTTGTCAGTTTAACCATACATTTAATTTAAGTGAAATAGTATATCATTATTAAATTTAAATTTAAAATTTGTTTTCGACTATAGTATATTATCATTTTCATTATGCTTAATTATTTCAATGTCAAATAAATAATAAAATTGTTCAGATCTTAAAAAAATTAACAAAATTTCTTGTGTAATTTAAGTACATACCTAGTATACAAATTTTTGATATTATTTTAAAAGTTATTTAGTTTATTTCATGCCATCAAGTAGGGTGCCCGATGGCGACAATCAAGGAAATGAGGGTACTTAATCAATCTGGAAATATCAGGAAAAAAACAGGGGATTTCTTAAAAACAACAATTTCATTTTCATTATGCTTAATTATTTCAATGTCAAATAAATAATAAAATTGTTCAGATCTTAAAAAAATTAACAAAATTTCTTGTGTAATTTAAGTATATACCTAGTATACGAATTTTTGATATTATTTTAAAAGTTATTTAATTTATTTCATGCCATCAAGTAGGGTGCCCGATGGCGACAATCAAGGAAATGAGGGTAATTAATCAATCTGGAAATATCAGGAAAAAAACAGGGGATTTCTTAAAAACAACAATTTCATTTTCATTATGCTTAATTATTTCAATGTCAAATAAATAATAAAATTGTTCAGATCTTAAAAAAATTAACAAAATTTCTTGTGTAATTTAAGTATATACCTAGTATACAAATTTTTGATATTATTTTAAAAGTTATTTAGTTTATTTCATGCCATCAAGTAGGGTGCCCGATGGCGACAATCAAGGAAATGAGGGTACTTAATCAATCTGGAAATATCAGGAAAAAAACAGGGAATTTCTTAAAAACAACAAAAAATCATGGAAGTTTTAATTTTCCCCTTGAAACATGACTAGAAGATTGCCAAACAGGCGTTATCTTAGCCATGGTTGCACAGGATTGGCGGCTTCCTAATTGAATCTCGCCAAGTTAACATTAAAAAGAAATCTTTTGGGTTTTTTTTATTAAGTATTTTTAGTGCAGCAACTTGAGGAATTATTTTGTGTTATGATGCTAATATGTTGTGCAGTTAAAATAATTCATATTTTTATAATGTTGTTAATTTTTTCCCAATTTTGAATTTTATTTTCATCTTGGGCATGTTAATAAAGTTCAACAAGGAAAAAAAAATAATAATAAAAATATTGTGATATTTTCACCCATTAGTATGGTGTTTTGAATTGCAGTGGTTTGATGTACATGTTACACAAGAATGTGATGTACACAAAATTATAGAATGTGCATAATAGGTAACAGAAATATGGAAATCTGTCAAAATTTGTTAGGGAAAAATCAGGGAACTTTTTTTTTTTGAATTTCTGAAGCCACCCTGTCAAGGCTATAACCAGAAAAAAATTTCAAGCTTTTAGTACACATAATATTGAGTGTTAAAAATAAAAATGATATATAACTCAAAAATTTTCTTCAAATTTGCATTTTTTTTTTTTTTTTTTTTTTTGGTGGGGGGGGGGGGGGGGATTGAACCTCCCAAATCACAAACCCCTATGCTTATTTATTTCAATATGAAATAAGTAAGATTTTTCAGCTATTGAATTGCTTGTGTAATTTAATTAGTTTATGTCATCAAGACCATAGCCAGAAAAAAATTTCAGATTACATTCAAGCTTTAGTACATAATATTGCATTTTAAAAGTGATATATAATTTGCAAATTTTGGTAGGGGGAGGGTTTTCAACTCCTCCCACCCTTTGCTATGGCCTTGCATGTCATAATGTAATGCTAATAATAATAATTAAGAAAAAAACTTTTAGAAAATAGTTCTACATTGAATTTTCATTATCTTTTTTTTTCTTTAGGTCATGTTCATGATATTTTTCCTTATTTTCTTAGACATGCACGAGATATCTTTCCACACTTAGAATGTATGGAAGAGCTTAAACTAATTAGTGATCTCAGGCATCCAAGTAATTGGTAATTTATTTTCTTTCTTCAGTTTTTTCTTTGCATTGTCTGAAACAATTAAGTGTAACTTATCATTAGAAATAAAATATTCTTCAGCAATGAAATAATTGCTGTAGTATTTCTAATTAGATTTATCTTAGCTTAAATTTAAAATAATTTATAAAGTTTGAATAATATCTTATAAGGTATTTTTAAAAATACTGCACTCTAACAAGGAAACTTCATCTGATAATTGCCAGTTTCCTTGAAAAAATTCCTGGGAGATTTAATCAAATATAATATTTTCCAGAAATATTTGCTGTTCAGTGTAAAAAACATAAAAAATAATTTAAATGAATTCTCATCTCCAGATAAGAGACCTATGGGCGATTCTATGATTGTGATTTTCATCTACAATTGCTGAGTGGATTGCTACAGATTTAAGTATTTCAGTTAACCAAATATTCTAATATGGTTTCATTCTTTTTTTTTTTTTTTTTTTTTTTTTTTTAATCATCTGCAAACAAATATAAATGTATATGCTGAATAAATTTATCTAAATGTTATGTAATGTGAAGAGTGAATCTGACATTTTATTTTTATTTATATCAATGTAATGTTAAAGTTAATTTATAAAAATAAATGAAAATTTTAGATATAATATAAAGAGATGACATGACATTTTGAGAATTAAAGCTTCTGGATTTATTTAAGTTCTTTGGCATTATGAAAGATGGTTAATGTAATTTCAACTATGACTTTTTTGTATTTGATGTGTGAAACGTGAAATTTAATATATATATATTACTTTACTATAGAAACAGAGACCAGTACCAGAAACAGTGTAGCATCCATGGTAGCAAACATTGCAGATTGTTTAAGGCTCCACAGGTTAATTTAACAGCTCAAAAAGAAATTCCAGGCTTAAAAATACAAATACAATTTGTGTTATATTCTAATTGTATATTCTTAATTCTTTTTCTTTGTAGTTTCACATTTACATATTTTATGATTTGCTAATATTTCTTTTGATACTTACTAGATTTGGTATGACATTCCTGGGTCTCAGATAAACTTTGTTTTGCTGCAGATAAATACAAAAAATTTTGTTATCAAGGGCCTGAGCCGCTAAAGATTTGGCAGTAAATTATGTACAATAAATTAATTTCAGTAATTTTTTCATGCCAATAGGATTGTGGTTGTATGGCTTAAGGCGGACTGACTACACTAGTGTCCTAGGCCCATAAGTGGAATGCCCTCCATGAGGCTCTTTCTAAGAGGTCCTAGCTTGTACTTATATGAGTTTCAGAGAAAACCACAGAAAACTCTGAACGACTAAATCAATGAAAGCAACCTGGGATCAAACTTAATACTTCCCATTTACCAGCTTTTTAAGGGCGGGACTGCTAAGCCACTAGTTGGCCCTCATGCCAATTGAGAAAATTAACACTTGAAAGTGTTTCCCTGTAAGATAATATGTTCACTTCACCTTCAATTTGTGTGTCTTTGCACTTTGGTTTAATCTCGCCTTTGAAAAATTGGAAAGACCAAATAATATAAACAATACAGTTGAACCTTGTTAATGTGAATTACTTTTAACATGGACTGTTTCCATAATCCCCATCAAAATGAAGATTAGTTTAGTTATATGATGATTAGTTACTGATAGCATGAACTACTGATAACATGAACAAATTTTTTATCCCCCTTGAGATTCACATTAACGAGGTTCAACTGTATTTCCACATCAAAGACAAAAGTAGTATTTTAAAGCTTAAAGAAAGTAGTAAATACTCTTTATAAATACTCTTAAACAGTTTTTCTCCCATACTTTATTGTGTTTATTATGGATAATTCGAAAAAGTTCATAAAAAATAACTAAATTTTCAGTAAATGAAAATAATTGAAGTGTTGTATATCAGAAGTATTAGTAATTCATAAAAAGAGTAAAATTTGCATCTGAAAAGAAAATAAACTAAAAATATACAAGTACAGTAACCTAAAGCATAATGTAAATTATATTTGTACTTTTAAAAGCCTGGCATTTCTTTTTGAGATGGTAAATTAATCTGCAGAACTTTAAAAAATTTGTGATGTCTGCTGCAGTGTTGCACTGTTTTTGCTACTGAGGTGCATACAATGCAATATCACACAATGTTTTGTGCTAAATTATGTATCAATAAAAATTAACTATACATTAAAAAAAAAAAAAAGTCATTAAATATTTCAGTCTGTGAAAGAAACCTGTTAAATAAAATTCATAAACTGGCATAAATTATTTTCTTTATGTATTTAAGCAACTCCCAAAGTAAGCATAAAACATATTAAAAATGAGTCATAATTTGATGCTGTCATCTAACAAGATGTCTATAAAAAAATTTTTAAGCACAAATAAGCAAATTGATACTAATATTTCTTAATTTTACATAAAATATTAAAATACAAAGTTTCATGAATAAATAACACTTCGCTAAAAAATGCAGCATTATAAAAGAAAATATATATATGTAAATTTGAGTGTATTGTATATACTTAATACATATTTCTTTTTACCAGAATAAAGCTGTATAAAAATATATTAATTTATAGCTTACAAGGTTCATTCATGAGATGTGGCACACCGATCGTAATCAAATTTTATAGCTAGTTAAAGGATATTAAGAAATATATTTCCCTACCAATTTGTATAAGCAATTATTAATTCAGAACATAGATAATGGCGTTTATGTTTAAAAATTCAGTCACTCAGTTAGAAATTGTGACGTCATTTACTTTTTTCTATTCAACTTTTTTTTTTTTTTTTTCAAATTTAAGCTGTTTATTTATTTATTTTAATTAGATTTTGTATTGCTTGCACAAAAGGCACATGTGTGTTTGTGAAATTCGTCCGATGTAGATCTGAAAATGTCCACTCATCATATAGGGATTAAACAAAAGAAAGTTGAAACTAAAATAATACTAATAATAATAAAGCTCTATTTTTCTTCTCTCTGAGGAATTAATTAATTATTCGTCTTTAATCTACCACAGATTAAATGCAAATTAAGTCAAACATCATCATAAAAATCCCGCATCTCTTAAATCAAGGGCAAAAAATATAGTATATTTCAGATTTTTTTATTTAATTTTTAGTCATCCTTAAAAGATATTTATACAACTTGATGAAATCTCTCTTATATAAAAACAAAACTTTCTTTTTCAAATCATTTTTTAAAACTAAATTCTAAATCAAGAAAATATCCATGCCTTTTGTGTAAGTAATATGAAATATAATTTAAATTAATAAATTGCTCAAATTAGAAAAAAAACAATAATTAGAAAAGTCAAATAGATAAAAGGAAAGGCACAATTTTCAAAGAGTGATTCTTTGTCCTGAAGTAATGATTGATCATACACTAAATTAATAAGGGTTAAATATTAGTAAGTATTAAACAGGTCAACAATGAAATTTTTTGCTTTGAGGTGATATGTTTTTCCGATGCGTTTTTGGATGCTGATTAAGGAAAAATTATTCAAAAATTTCCATTTCATACAATTTTGACAAAAAATGGGATTGTATGAGCCTAAAGCTTCACTTTTACAACTCCCATCTAAGTTATTTCCCGGAAAATCTAGGTGATGTGTGTGAAGAACAAGGAAATATATTTCATCAAGATACCAAAGAAATATAGAGAAGGTATCAGGGATGATGGGTTGTTAACATGTTAGTAGATTATTGTTGATGCTGCATAGAGAATCCTCCCCATCAAGCCATGCGCAAGGTAAAATGTTCGAAAAGGAGCTTTGATGTCAAGAAACATGTTTAAAAAATAATGTGTAAATAATAGCCACTTTTAATATATTTTATACATAAATTGGTTTGAATTTTTATAGTCTCTAGGTGAATTTTTCTGATCTTCATCCTTACTTTGTGAAAATTCCTTAAGTAATAGGAAAAAAAGACAATAATTTCTGAATTTAGTGCATCAAAACACATAAGAAACACCCAATGCAGTGAAAGAAAAAAAAAAAAAAAAAAATTGAAAAATACAATTTTGCAGGCTTGTGTTATTAATAATCTTAATACTTTTTAACTATCTCTAAATTTTGGTTACAATCGATATGTCACAGTTGTTTGTGTATGTTTCTTGTTAGAATATTACAAAATGTCTCTTTTATTTACAGGTATCCTGAAGCCCGTTCTATAACACGAAAGTTAATATTTCATGCTGGCCCTACTAATAGTGGTAAAACACACAGAGCTTTAGAACGATTTGTCAATGCAAAAAGTGGGGTTTACTGCGGTCCTCTGAAGCTTTTATCTGTTGAAGTTTTTAACAAAACAAATGAAAGAGTGAGTAAAAAATATTCTGAAATAAAAATTATTTTTCTTTTCAATTTTTTATTTGTTTATTGTTTGTTTTGATTCTAAAAAAAACACTTTGTATGTGGATAGTGATACTTGTTCTGTAACTATTTGATTATCAAAAACCAATATGTTATATGAGTATGTCATAATTTTCATGAAAGGTTTTTTATGTATTTGTTACAGTTTGGTATTCTACAGAAGAAGATACTTCATGTTATTTTATTTGTAGTTCCTATTCACATTAAAATCAAGTAGTGGTGTATGCAGAATTATGCTTTGAGAGGGATTAATATATTTATATCACGCTATTGAACAAGTAATTGGTTATTAGCCAGTTTGCTCTGGAGATCTGCATGGGTCTAAAATTTCATATCCTATCCCAAAGCGAATAAAAAATAAAAGTTACACACCTGACCCATCCTCCCCACCTCAAAAAAAAAAAAAAGTGTCTGAGCCATTCCATAAAAACTACACTGTGAAGTCTCAAATATCTTCCGATGAAAAATCAAAGAGCTATATGCGTAAGAATTTCAAAGATACATAATATTTTGTATATAATATATATATATTTTTTCCTTTTAATTGTTGTGTTTAAAAAAAATGATATTCCTTTTCATATAAGTCTAAAATTTTTACCAGCAGTTTCTAGAGAGAGTTTGAGCCCCTCAAGCTGTCCCCATGAGTGCTGCATTTAAGTTGAGTTCCATTAAATATTAAAATAAACTTCAGTTCCATAAAAATGTGTTTATTATAAAGAAATTTCATTATAATGAAATAGCATGTATTAATGGAGATATTGTCAGGGGATCCTAAAAATTACATTTTGATGTGTGTTTCATTCTATGAAATTTTTCTTTAAAAAAATTCAATTGCATAGTTATGTAATTTTTGTGCATTTCATTTTTCATCTCCTAGCCATTTTCTTTTTAATTAAAAAGTTTCTTATTTACAGTTGAAACTAAAACATATTTTTGTTTTATAAAGTGGATTTTTATGATCTAGGGAACTCCTTGCGATTTAGTGACTGGAGAGGAAAGACAATATGTTCTACCTGATAACACACCTGCTAGTCATGTTGCTTGTACTATTGAAATGGTATCTGTAGAAAGACGGTGTAAGTTACCTTTCAATTATAAATAAATTGCTTTTTATATATAAATAATTAGCTTTAGCAATGTAACAGTGTTTTTCATATTTCTTAGAGTATTCAATAGGTTGTAATAAAGATAATCGTAAGTATTGATGATACCTCAAGTCTTTGTTTTGTGCTATAGAACCACAAACCTCCTATTTACACTTCTGAAATAAAAAATGCAGATATGCATTAGCATATGAAATTAAGAGACAAGAAGTAAAGAATGATTTTAATGCGATAGAATGAAATGAAAGATGATTTTTGTGTAAATTTGAATATTGTGGCTTCAGTAGCAGAAACAATGCAGCACGACGCCGAGCATCGCAGGTGTTTAAAACTCTGCAGATCCACTTAATATTAAAAAAAAAGAAATGCTAGACATAAAAATACAAATGTAATATACATTATATCTTTAGATCAGGGGTGGCCAATCTGCAGCCTGCCCTGTAGTTTTCTGCGGCCCATGAGGAGATAAATGATATTTAAAGTTTGCTAACTTTGGTTAACACATTAAAAATTGATAAATCCGTTCTGACTTTTCAAAGTCAAAATATCTTTCAATGATTATGGTAGCTAAAGAATCACACTACTGTAACTGAAATATTATTAAATCCATTAACCATTCTTTTTATTTTAGTGATTAATGTATATGTCAAATTTTTTATAGCATGATTATTAATTTATGAATGAAAAAAATTAAAATTAATGTATACTACTCAGAATCTTCACCCTGCTCTGTCCTGAAGAAAGAATATACACATATGTACATAAGGTGTGGCCTGCATGAATAAAATAGATTTCCAGTGCGGCCCACCAAGTGCTTTGGGTTGGAAGGCTTGCTCTAGATCACTGTACTTGTTGTATATTTTTCGTTTACTTATTTATTTTGTAGATACAAATTTTACATATTTTATGAATTACTAATATAGTCAAACCTTGTTAATGTGAAAATATTTAACATGAATTACTTTTAACATAAACTGTTTTTACAATCCTCGTCAAAATAGAGATCGATTTCTGAGTTACTGATAGCATGAATTATTGATAACATGAACAAATTTTTTATTCCCTTTGAGATTCATGTTAACGAGGTTCGGCTGTTCTTGACTTGCCCCAGCATTTCTGGATCATAGGCAAATTTTCTTTTACTGCAGATAGATTTAAAAAAAAAAAAATATATGCTACTGGGATCATGACTGTAATTATATAAATGTCAGGAAACTACAAAACTGGCATTACTGATTTTAGATTGAATCTTGTTTCTTGTGTCCAAAAATAATAAATGAAATAAAATAATAATAATAAAATAAAATAAAATCATTAAAGAAAATTTAGCAGTTGTGCATTTCCTGAATATGAAAACATTTTTTTTTTTTTTTTTTTTTTTTTTTTTGAGGAAAAGGAAAAGAAAAATCATTAAGTAATGAGTAAGTCTAGTAATGAATTTCCCTATCAAATTAGGGATTTGGAGATCAAAGTGAGAGCTACTTCTTACAATTTTATCTTCGGTCCTTAATTGTTTCTGAAGAATTTCATTCCATTAACAAAAGTAGCAGTATTTTTATTTATATTTTTTTGTTATTATAGATATGCTGGATAGGATTCTTTTTAATTTGAAATTTAAGAGAATGTGCAAAACAATTACTCGTCAATTAATATTGCTTTTGAATATGGTTTTTAAAAGAAATAAATCTTCAATTTTAATTACTTAGTATTTTTCAACACTCAAGATGATCAAATAAAAATGTATTGACTGAAAAAAAATAAGAAAAAACAAATTTACGATATAGATACAGTAAAAGCATCTTATACAAGATGTGTTGGGAAAAAAAAGAAAAACTTTTGTTATAACATCTTTATTGCTTATTGTACTACAATTTAAGCCCTCAATGTAATCCCCTCTTTTGGCAATACACTGTTCCCATCATTTCTTTCATTTTTGGAAAGCCTAGTGGAATGCATTTTCTGGGATGGTGCACAGGACTGTTACTGCATTGTCTTGAATCTCCTGTGCCCAGTAGCAGAAAATTTTCTGTCAATCTGCGACAACTATTTAGGCATTAGAAAACAATTTGCAGCATTATGAGTAACATGAAAAAAGCTTACGAGATTCAGTAAGAAGTTTGCATTTACTTAATAGTAGCAGGCTTCACTGATCAGTATAATTAAATGAATCTTAGAAAAATTTGAATCACTATTTTTTTTTATCATTTTATTAAAAAAAAATCCTTTAAAATCATTCTTAACCTTACATCAGGCACTCAAAGCCTACCATACCATATTTCCTGAGCACTTCAATTTGGGTATTTATCAGAAGGCAAAAGCTGCTATTATTCAAGAACTTAGATTATAAAGATGGCTGTATCTCACATTTCTTAAAAATTTCAGTTTTGGATCATGTATTCTATAGCTCTCGCCCTTTCTACTATATTACCATTAGATTCCAACTAATACTATAAATGGAAAAAAAAGAAAAAATATTTCTTTCAAATGAATTAGTTATATAAGCAAAATAATAATAATGAATTTTAATTAAACTTAATCAATTTAATCCTTTCTACTATATTATCAGTTTTTTCAATAAACACATGATAAAAAAAGGAAAAAAAAATTCCCTTTCAAATGAATTAATTAAATGAAAAATAATCTATTGTGCCACTCACACAATTTTCTCTTACCCTGCATTTCAATACTAAAAAGATAGATTGCAGATTAGGTCATGAGATCAATAAGGTAATAAAGATCAGTCTATTTTTAAAATAATGTAAAATAGGTTTAGGAACAGTTTTATTTCACATATAATTCTGAATCCCCCATTCACACATCCCCCCATTCAATTATAATGCCTACACAGGGTGGCTACATAAATTCATAAAAAAAAATTCCTTGAACTTCCTGTCTAATTGCCAATCGTTAGCGAAGAAGGGGGGGGGGTGGAGGAAAATGAGGATAAAATAATTATGTAAGTGAAAAATATTGAATAATTCTACCTTTTTGTAGGTTCTAGAAACTAATAAAATATGTTTACAATGAACATTAGCATTTATGCTGTGGATGAAGAAAGATTGGAAATTGCAATATTTCTGACCAAAACCGAGAGACTTGAAATTTCTACACAATATTGTTTTGAAAATAATCTGCAGACTGAAAAAAAAAAAAAAAATCTGTGACGTACATCTCGCGTCTCACATTTTCTGCTATGGGGCTCCTGTGTAATTTGGAAATGATGTCCTTTCAATGTATTTTTAAGTTTAGAAACAGAAGACAATCTGCTAGAAAATTATAGAAGGATGCTGTGGGTAGGAAGAAACTTAAATTGTGGAAAAATCAAACTAGGATGCTACATTGTGACAGTGTGCCAGTTCATGCGTCACAATCCCATTGTGCCCCATCCACCGTATTCTCTGGGCATAGCTCAGTCAGATTTTTTCCTGTTTCCCAAACTTTAAACCACATTGAAAGGGCATTATTTCCAAACCATAGAGGAAGATTTAGAACAGTGTGGCAATAAACCTGTGCACCATCCCTGAAAATGCAATCAGGAGGCTTTCCAAAAATGAAAACTTCTGTTGTGAAACAACCACACGACTTCCATTACCCACTATTACGCATATTATATGCATTTTTTGGAGATTATGTGATCAGAAGATATAAAAGTGACCTAAAGAAGTAGAAACTTAACATTTTTGTGGTAAGATAAACTTTATACACATGTAAAGACATATAAATGGAGCTTATATATAGCGAGGTAAAAAATAAGAAAAAAAAAATGGTAGAGTTATTTTTTGAAACACCATTTTTCGAGATCTACCTAAACTTCTGACCTACCTAAACAGGGTGGCTGTTAATTTTCCTCTAATAACTATGATACATAAGAAAAAAATGGATTTATATAAAAATTTTCAAGAAAATCGTTAGAGCCGTTTTTGTGCTATCAACTTTTACCAAAACTCAATTATTGACAGGAAAACAATAATTACATACAAAAGCATATTTAAAAGTGAGTTAATATGGCGAGTTTAAAAAAAATCCGTACAGCCGTTTTTAAAGGAACGCCCTTGCGAGACCTGAAATTGAGCTATTTATACAGGACGCCTATCAATTTTCCTGAACTAACCAACTATATCATTCGAAAGGACATCTAATAGAGTGTTTATATAGCCGATTTGAAAAAAATCGTTAAGAGCCGTTTTTGAGATACGGACTTATGGTCCCACTTCCGGTTTCCGATGTCCCACTTCCGGTTTTTCAATTTTCACCAAAATTTGGAAAATTCATCTGTACACCAGACTTGTTTCAATTCTAAAGTTTCGTAGTTCTATCTTTATTAGTTTCCGAGATGTAATAGCCAGAAGATTCTCCACATACATACACACACATACACACTGACCAATTGCCAAAAACCACTTTTTTGGACTCAGGGGACCTTAAAACGTGTAAATCAGGTGAAATCTCTATATCGAATTTTCAGACTGAATACAATACTTCCATTACCTATGGTAGTAGGGTAATGGAAGTAAAAATAATAGGTATGGTGTAGAAGGAAACTACTTGGAAGGGAAAAGTTTCAAAATGCTTTATAATAAGCAATAAAGATATTGTAGCAAATATTTGGTTTCTTTTTCAACACATTTTATATGTTTCTGAATGGACAGTAGAAAAAATACTTTTAAAGAAAAGTCACACAGAAGTTATAATATAACTCAATATCAATTGAGGACAATTTAGTCTGCAAATCACAAATAATGCTAGTTAAAGCTGGTAAATAATGAATTAATAATAAATTAAACAAATTGGTTTAATAATAAATTAAACAAATAAAACATTTTGATGCACCACATTTAAAAAATATTAAATAAAAAGCAGCACAGCTGATTTTAAAAGGACATAAGCCTTCTTTATCAGAGGCAAAAATGGTATTACACTACCTTGTATGCAAATGTAAATTAAGTTTTAAAAAATCTATTTTATTTTAGATGAAGTGGCAGTTATTGATGAAATCCAAATGATAAAAGATCCTCAAAGAGGTTGGGCTTGGACTCGTGCACTTTTAGGACTTGTAGCTGACGAAATTCACATATGCGGAGAAGCTGCTGCAATTGATTTGGTGAAAGATGTAGCAACCTCATGTGGTGAAGAATTAGAGGTGCAATACTTTAATGTTTTACAATTTTCTTTATTATTATTCTAAACTAATTTTCGAAGAAGCCGTCGTTATTTATTTTCTCTAAAAATCTTGATAATACAAAATTTGACAATTTGTATTTAATTTGGCTTAAATGTAATATGAATAATTAGAAATACGGAAATATTCATAGCAAAACTTAAAGTTATTGGTTATTTTTGTAATAATAAGTGACATGGGTCAAAAAGACAAATATAAATTAATAAAGAATAAAGAAGCAAATAATAGTAATAATAAATTCTCATCACCCACTACTCTAATAAAAGTCAAAAATAGATTTTGGTATTTATTGTGACTAAAAACTGCAAAACTTTCTAAGATAGCGAGCTTAGAACATGGCTATAAAAATGATAAATTTCACAATTCTTAAAGAGAGTTATACTTCATAATATTTTCTCCAGACATTTGTTAAAAATTTTACTGCAACTTATTTATGCTGAGAATAATCATTGCATGAATAATGAAATTTTTACAAAATGTATGTATGTGTGTGTGTTATCTGTGTGCTTTTAATTATTAGAAGTTATATCTTAATTTTAGTTCTATAGTAGTAGTTCTCAAGTTTTTTTTAAATGACATTTTAATCACTTTTGTTAAATAGAAAATAAAATTTAGTAGGTATTTCGGTATATATAGATTATGTTGTATTCAAATTAATTTATTTGTTTTAGGTTAGAAAATATGAGAGACTTACATCTTTAACAATAGAAAATGAAGCTTTAGGTAAATGTTACTTGTTTTGCAAGGAAACTTTCAATGTGATTTATTAAATGTTTTCTTAACTATATAATAATTAAAAAATAAAAAAAATCTTTTTTATGTTCTTTATACTTGATTATAGGTGATTTAAGTAATATATTGCCTGGAGATTGCATTGTCTGTTTTAATAAGAATGACATATTTAATGTTAGTCTGGAATTAGAAAAAAGAGGTTATGAGTGTGCTGTGATATATGGGAGTTTGCCACCAGGTAATATTTATTTGATGTATATATATTTCAATTTATTGGTGTAAAAATGCTGTATTTCGATAATTTAATTAGTAATTTTTGTCTGTTTGTTTTTTAGGCACAAAACTTGCTCAGGCAAAAAGATTTAATGATCCTAATCATCCTTGTAAAATATTAGTTGCTACTGATGCTATTGGAATGGGTTTGAATTTGTAAGCATGTATTTATTTAATTTGTTTTCTTATATGTGGTGTAATTTCATAAAGCTCTAATCTGCCTTACAGGTCAAGATATTTATTATACACATATTTACAAGATTTATATAATTTATGTTCTTTTCAAATATATATTTGTTTTTTAAAAAATTCTACAGAGAGAAAGAAAAAAAAAAGTAAAATGAATGATGGTTGTTACTAAAAGGTTTTATTATTTGTATCCATTGTTCCCATAATTTTTTTCATAGTCCTTGAAAAGTTTGATAGGTCTTGAAAAATGCTTTAATTGTTATTTAAAAGTAAGAATCCTGTTTCCCATACCTGTGTGTTATTCATGAATAAATTAAAAATTTTAAAAAACGTTCTTCTATTCCAGGGTTGGCTTTATGCCGACTGTAAAAAATGAGGAAAAGTGGAAAAATAAAATTAGAGGGACATCATCCATTTCATTTTTTATCTTTTATACTTTGCACCTTAATGAAAAATATTTCTGAAGATTTTTTTTTTCTCTCTGTGTGTGAAAAATTTTGTGGCAACTGTATCTCAGGAACTACTGCACAGAATTTCATAAAATTTGATATATTGTTACATAAATTAGTGCCTATCAACTTTTGGTGAAAATTGTCCGGCAGATGGTATTGCTATCTCGCTTTTTGTATGTATTTTTAACATGGTGGTATAGGACAAAATTTTGTATAAATGTACATAAGGAGAATTATTTTTTAATAATCATTATGAAATAAAAAAGAATTATTTATAATAGTGATAGTCAACTGGGAATTTTTTTTTTTATATGTAAGAACATTGCTTCCCCCACTTCCACCACCCCAAGAGAGAGTCCTCTCCCCCATGGGGGCAAATTTTCATTATAGGTATCTTTCAATAGAGCTCATGAATACATTCAAATTGAATGGTTAAACTTTTGATCTGCAATAATTTAAAATAAAATCCATTCCAAAATATACTAAAAATTCCTATTCAGTGGAAGTGGAATAAAAAATAATTGGATATTTGACACAAACTGGTTTTCCCCCTTATAACCTACCTCTGATGAGAGAGTATTCTGCAATTATTTTTGTATTGTATATTGTATCGTCTTTAACTATATACTCATGTATGAAATTTCAGCAAAATTAGTTTGGCAGAAGTTCATTATGGTTGACTGTGAACTCACATATAAACTTTCAGCTCAATTAGATGACAGGAAATAGGTTTAAAATGCACTCATAAGATTTGATTCTGGCATAACAAATAAAGTTTTTTTTTTTTAATGCAAAAATACCCTTGATAATGAGATATCCTTTCCAAATATTTTAGATGAGAGACAGAAGGGAGAGAATTATAGGACAGACGATAGTAAAATATACTGATGTGCTGTGTTTAAAAGTAATGCAAGAAAAACTTTATAAGTAAACACTATAAATTAAAAAAAAAAAAAAAAACACAACAATTGCTTTGGGTCAAAATAATAGCACAGCTTTTAATCAGCATGAGAAAACAGTAGGTACAGTTGCAATATCAAAATGGCAGTGCTTTGTGGCTGCCCTTGTGCCTGTTTTTTTCCTCATGATAAAGGGTTGTGATATTATTTTGACTCAAAACAATTGTTGTGAATTTTTTGCTTACAGAATTTTCTGTTTATTAAATAGGACAGATGGTTAATGAGATTATAGGGTTTTGAAATTCCATTTTCAATTGACATATTTTGATTTCTATTTAAAATTTCTATGCTATGTTTATATATTTTCCAACTTAATGTTTTTTCTAAATATCTATCTTTCTTTTTTTTAAAAAAAAATCCTTCCAAATAACTATTGAATAATTTTTTTATTTTACTTCATTGTTTGTTTATTTTATTTCAGTAAAACTGTATTTTAGTTAGACATAAAAGTATGCATTTGCTAAGTTTAGTCACTATAAATTAATACTGATTGTAGAACTAAAGGGTTGTAGAATTTAATAAGAAGAGTAACTCGTTTACAAAAAGTGTATAACTGGACTCCCCTAACACCTGACAATGTTTTCCTCTCTCGCTCTATATATATATATGTGTGTGTGTGTGTATATATATATATATTTGTGTTGTGATTTTTGTACACGACAAAAGTAAGGTATTGTTTCTGTTTCATACATGTAGATGGTATTTACTTATTCTAGTGGGCCGACTTGAACTCACCCTTCTTGCTTTTAAGTGCCTTTATCTTGACTATTTTTTCCGGATTTTTTGGATTGATGTTAGTTGTTTTTTCATATTTGCTTTTATTTTCTTCTTTTTCTTTCCTGTGCAAAAGTGTGGTACTACATGAGAAAAAAATTAAAAACCTCTAGAAAAGAATCATTAAAAGGATAAAAGATGCATAATTAATTGGAAAAATGAATCATCAACCATCACTGTTCAGAAAATGCTGGAAAATTTCTAAAAAAAAAAAAAAAGTATGTTCAGGACCTAGGTACTGTCGATAGGGTTTATTTCGTCTCTCCTGTTATATAGACTAGTATATCATCATCCATGAAAATTTAGTTGTCCAAAAGGACCACCTAACCTAGGGTATGATTTGGCAGCCCAAAAACATAAAATAAACAAACATATACAAATGTAATACTACAGTTGTGTTATTTAAAGTATATTGATTGATATTATTAAAAATATAAATAATTTTGTTTTTAATATTTGTCTGAACTATTTGGCCAAATATTCATTGCATTCTTAATATATAAATTGTGATGCATGCATCTCTTAATATAGAAGATTAAGTATTTTTAAGCTGCACATTGTTAAATATAAGCATTTTGCATTGCTATCTAATGTTGAAAAATTTTTAATTAAAGTAAATTACTCTTAGAATTATAGATTCTGTAAATCTCTTAAGCTATGTTTGATTTCGTCTGATGTTTATTTTCTCATACATATATTCATAATCTTATTTTAAAAATATTTACTTATTTGTAATTTTCATTTTGCAGGAGCATACGTCGTGTAATTTTTTACTCAATTACAAAGCCTGTTGTTAATGAAAGGGGTGAAAAAGAAATAGATACTTTATCTACTTCCCAAGCATTACAGATTGGGGGTCGAGCTGGGAGGTTCAATACTCAGTTTTCAGAAGGATTTGTGACTACGTTTAAAAATGAAGATTTAAAAGTTTTAAAAACAATTATGGCAAAATCTGTAGAGCCAATTGAGAAAGCAGGTTTACATCCCACTGCTGATCAAGTAGAACTTTTTGCATATCATTTACCTCAAGCTACATTATCGAACTTAATTGTAAGTACATGTAAGAGTATTTATATTTTATGTTTTTAAATGCTATGAAAATTTTATAAGTGATAGAATTTTCCAACTAATATTATACCTTGGAATATGATCTATTTGTAAATATATATGAAAGGATAAAAAGAGGTAAGGTTTTAAATTATTATTTTAAATTAATAGTGAGTAATAACTTGAAGAAAATCCCATTAGAAATTCTTAACTTGAAATTAATTCTAAAGTTTCCCCTGTAAAGTAAGTGTTGTTACAATGCACAATCATAACGCTAAAGTCAGAAAATTGGACGAATTTTAGGATAAAAAAAAAGCTGAACAAACACAACTTTCAGTTTCTTGTGGTTAAGTGATGCATATTAATTAATCCCAGAGATCTGGACCTCAGCTAAATGGTCAATCATTAAGTTAATAGCCAATAATTAGACAAAGGAGGGGTGAGGATTCACACCAAAAATACCGATATTTAAGAGAAAACACGCAGGGATTGAGGCCTCTCTTCGTGTGTGTTCTTGCCTAGTAAAATCACGTCAAAATTACGGTCCCAGGAGGTGACGCGGTGGAATCACGGCTGCCTTCGTTCTCGGTTCCACCTGCTCAGACCTAAATCATGGACCATAACCTGTAAGATGTTAAAGATGTGCCAATAAACGACTGTCTCAAATCCATAGACTCGCTAATGAGTGAAAGCCTCTCTTCATTAGAGATATTATGTGACATGGAGTAAGGAATTCGTCACATATATACATATAAACTTATCTCATAATGAAGTGTGCTTTAGAAATAAGATAAGAAATATAGTAAAAAAAAATTGAAAGCTTATTATTTTAAAAATGTATGCAGCATTTAGCAAAAATAATAATACATAAAAATAAAACAGTACCCTAACATTACAGCTTTTTCAATGAAAGTACATTGTTATAAAAAAGTTGACAGGTTATTTTTCATCAGTAAAAAAGTAAATGAACAATATGTAAATAATAGCATTAAATTAAAATTAATTTAGTATAAGATTAATTTTGAAGTTTTTAAATGAGGCACTTTTTGAACTGATTTAATTTTTTTTAGTAATTCATTTAAACAAATTGTGCTCTAGCACTTATACTTTATAAAAATTTAATTTTTAATTTTTTTTTTACTTTAATATTTGGCTTCTGCATTGCGTAGGAGTGTTTCCCCAGGTTTAAAAAATGGCAGGATGCTGCTAGTGAAAAAAGGGCATTCATTAGATTCTTGAGGGCAGTTTTGGATAATAAAAGAACATTTAAACAGCCAGACATTCATTCTAAAACTGAGTTATAAATATGCATACAATAAATATTTTCCATTTCAATTTTCTTTGCTTTTGCCTGTTTCTAATGTATAAACGAATGCTGATAGTCTTGTATTGACTGTTTTGTTTATGTGTATATCTTTTATCTTCATTACATCATTCTTCTTCAGTTTGAAGGCTGTTTTCTCTTAAACCTGTGCAAATAGGATCCCTTAAAAATATTTTGCTCATAGAGAAATATTTCCTTTAACCACTTCATCGGCTATCCCGAGAAAACTCGGGGTAAACCTAGCTTTCCACACATTATGGTGGCCAGTGAAGTGGTTAATCCCTATCTTCGAATTGATAACAATTGGTCATAACATAACAAGGAGTACTAACAATATATTTAATAGCTGTCACTAAAATTCTTTTAAGAAATGATCGATTTGAGGATTTATATATTGATTGGTAGCTATAACAGTAATGAACAAAAAATTTTTGCCTGTGAAGTTTAAAATAGACTACATTAGAAAGTTAAAATATTGCTTTAAAAATTAATAAGTTTGGTATGTCAATATCAGGCATGCATTCAGTGCAAATATAAAAGGCAATAAGGGTGAAACATTTTTTGATAGGAGGCAAAAAAGGTGCTATTTTTTTTTTAATCAAAGGGCAGGCAGTGCACGGTACCTTTCTGAACTGTCTGGTAGAAACTGCATATTATTAACACAATCAAGCTAAGAACTCACTAAATTTGATCAAATTACTTATCAATTATATATTGGCAACCTTTCATATTCTCAATTTTTTCATAAATGTTCCATTATACTTGCTCATTGTTTATATTTGATATGAATTACGCATTTTTGAATATGAGTATTTGGAGGGATTTCCCTAAAGATGAAAAACATACAGTTAAATGGTTAAAAAAAAATATGGTATCTTACTGGACATTTAGATAGGATACTGGCTATTTCCTCCAAACAGTTTCAGGAAGGTGCTGCACCTTGTATTATAATTGGGAAGCTACCTATCACAATATTAACTATCAAATCAATCATTTCTTTATAAGAATTCTTGATAGTATTGCTTATTATGACTAATTATTATCTATTTGAGGGATATGTCCAACATATGGAAAGAAATATTTCTTCGCTATGTGAAATCTTCTAAAGGATCCCAATTCATATTTACACAAGTTTAGAAGAAAACAACCTACAAATTAAAAGATAATCATGTATTAATGATAAGTGACATAGATGTAAATAAAACTATTGTGTATGATTATCAACATTCATCTATACCTTAGTAATGAGCAAAAATACGGAAAGTTGAAGTTAAAAAAAAATATTGTATGCATACTTGAGTATTTGAAACAAGTGGTCAGATTTTAAATGTTACAAATGCTCTTAAGAATCTAAAAGTACCCCATTTTTTTACTAGCAGCCACCCTGCCTTTTTTTGAACTTGAGATAAATTCTAAAGATTGGTGTTGCACTAAAGTGTTGATTGTTAAAAATCAACACTTTAGTTCACTTTGTACTGAATAAAATTATATACTGGGAATATAACTGAGAAAAGTTCAATTTATACATAGTTATGGAATACCAGTCAGGAGTTGACTTGAAGATAGTTGAATTTTATTCATCACAATAGTGCACTTTATTTGTTTGTTAAAAGGGCGTAAACATCATGAGACATTAATTTGGTGAGCTTAAGTACAATCTGTTGAATTTTAACCTGGTTGCTTCGTGATAATACATAAATGTAAATAATATAGTATTGTGTTTAAATGTGTTTAAACACTTGGATAAATATTTCATGGGGCCAAAAAAAAAAAAAAAAAAAAAAAAAGACTGTAATATTACTGAGTTACTTTAAGAATTTATCATTATTATTATTATTATTAGTTTTTTTTTTTTTTTTTTTTTTTTATAACTGAAAAATGTATTTTAAAATTTTCTTTAAATTACATCTTGAAAAGTTTTTTTTCACTTGGCATGTATAATAAATATGAATTATACACGTATATGAATTCTTTAAAAATTCTGGTGTGTAACAACCACACAACTTCCATCATCTACTACAACACATATAATAAACTCTTTTTGGAGATAGGTCAATTTTCTGTCTTCGAACCACAGTAACAAAAATCAACACCTAACAATTTTCCTCTAAGAGCAAACTAATACATACATCCTAAGGGCGTGTAAAAGAAAGTATGCATTGTGAATTAAAAAAGAAAAAAATAGTAGAGCTTTTTTTGGAAACACGCATATCTGAGGTCTAAAGCTGACATACCTAATCAGGATGCTTGTTAATTTCTCTGTAGTAACCATAGTAATACATGCAAAAGGACATCTAAAAAGTGGTTTATGTAGCAAATTTGAAGAAAATTCTTACAGCCATGTTTGAGATACTAATTTTTGGTTTCACTTCGAATTTTCACCATAACTTGTCATACATATCTGTTCACTGTAAACCAATAATTACATAACAAAAGGGGGCATCTAAAAGAAAGTTAATATGGTGAGTTTGAAAAAAAAAAAAAAAAAAATCCATAGAGCTGTGTTTTAATAAACATGCTTGTGAGACTTACAATTGGCATTTATGGACACCTATGAAGTTACCTGGAGTAACCAACTAGTATATATACATGAAAGGACATCTAACAGGGAGTTTATATAGCAACTATGAAAAAAATCATTAAAGTCATTTTTGTGATACATATTTTTGTCACATTTCTAATTTTTATTCATTTTGAAGATATGATAGTCAGAAAATTCCTCCCCCCCCCCCCCAAAAAAAAAAAAAAAAAAAAAAAAAAAAAAACTATCCAATTGCCATATATATTTTTTTTTTTAGATTCAAGAGACCCCAAAACATATAAATCAGGGGGGAAACTCAATACTGAAGTTTTTCACTGAACTGAAACAATATTTAATATTTCTATTACCTATGGTTATCAGTAATGAAAGTTTAAAAAGAAGTATGAAAATGCTGACATAAAAAATGTGTTAATTTAAAATGACATTAATTGATCTAGCATGTTCAAAGTTTGAAATATAAAAATTGCTAAATTAACTGAAACAGCTTAATTAAAGATGTATGTTTTATTTCTTTTCACATTTTCTTTTTAGGATATTTTCATAAGTTTATGTATGATGGACAGTTCTTCCTACTTTATGTGCGATACTGAAGGATTTAAATTTTTAGCTGATATGATTCAACATGTTCCTTTGCCTCTTAGAGCACGTTATGTATTCTGCTGTGCACCTATTAACAGAAAACAGCCATTTGTGTGTACAATGTTTTTAAAGGTACTTTTTATTGAGTCTAAATCTATTAGAAGTATTTTTGTATATGTACATTTTATGTAACTGTTTACATTTGACTTTTTTTTTTTTCTATCTTAAATTGGTCGTTATTTGAATAAAAATTTATGTCTGTATAAATTTACTAGTATTATCAAACTTTCAGATGTTCAAACTGCACTACCTTGCCATAAAGAACCAGATTCATCCAATTTTAGACCTTTTGTCAAATATTTAGATAACATGTTATAATTGTTATACAATGCCTCATATATTTCACAGGGGCTAAGCTTTACTATAGGGCACCCATTGCTTATTGCCGTTGCCGATGTTTTGATCGCGTGATAAGATGGTGATTCGAGACCCGAATCAGAGTATCGATACTTTTTTCTGTTGTATCGAAACGTAACATTTACTGATTCATGCATCGCTAATTAGGGATATACAGTGATGTTTTTTTTTTTGTTTGTTTTAATGCTCGCGAAGCGAGCAAACAGCAGAAAAAATAGTGACTGCTGCTCCATGAATTTTCATGCTTTTACTGATTCATGCTCCACGAATTAGGTGCGTCCAGTGATGTTTTTTTTGGTTTTAATGCTCGCAAAGCGAGCAAACAGCAGAAAATATAGTGACCGCTGCTCCATGAATTTTCATGCTTTTACTGATTCATGCTCCACGAATTAGGTGCGTCCAGTGATGTTTTTTTTGGTTTTAATGCTCGTGAAGCGAGCAAACAGCAGAAAACATAGTGACTGCTGCTCCATGAATTTTCATGCTTTTACTGATTCATGCTCCACGAATTAGGTGCGTCCAGTGATGTTTTTTTTGGCTTTAATGCTCGCGAAGCGAGCAAACAGCAGAAAACATAGTGACCGCTGCTCCATGAATTTTCATGCTTTTACTGATTCATGCTCCACGAATTAAAGGCGTCCAGTGATGTCTTTTTTGGTTTCAATGCTCGCGAAGCGAGCAAACAGCAGAAAACATAGTGAAACATAAAAAAGTTTCATAATAATGAAAAGTATCATTTCATGCCATTTTGATTCGATTCACGACGTTGTGAACAATTCGCAGTTCCGTCTCACAAACCGAATCAAAACACCATCATACCACGTGATCAAAACATCGGCAACGGCAATAAGCAATGGGTGCCTTATAGTAAAGCTGTTCCTTCACAGGGGTCCATACTGATCAGGAAAAACCTGGAATACTCAGGAAATTTGGATTTTGTTAAAAAAAAAAGTCAGGGAAAAATAGATAATAAAACCTGAAAAAAAAAAACAAGTATTTTCTTTCTCTCAAATTATGTAGCTAATATTTTCTTGAAAATTGTCTGAGAGCTCAAGTAATTTTTTTTTCCCATATTTGAGTATGAACTTTGTTTCAACAAAAGTTTTGTACTGAAGACAAAAAAGAGAATAGTAACAAATTGAAGAAAAAAGAGTATGTTTGGGATCACCCTATTATGAAGTTTGAAATGCATTGCAGCTATTCCATGTAACTATGAAGCTTTTCTTAACAATCTGTATTAAATTGTATCTGAATAGCACTTATATTCATGAATATATATTGTTAGAATCAAAAAATTCTAACACTTTTGAATTCGGTTAATTTTTATTAAATCCTCCGGAAAATATTTTCGTTACTTTTATTTTATTTATTTTCTCCATTTAAAATTTCTTAAAATTCGCAATTTTGAATTAACAGAAAAATTTAAGAAATTTATTTAAGTGTTGTTGTTTGTAAACAAAACTACCGATGTTTTCGGATTTGTAAACAAACGCCTTGACCAATAAAGAAATTCAATTTTATCTATTATTTAATTCAGTTCAAAATCTTTTTAGATCGTCTGCAAATAATTTAAAAATAATTTTACTAATTTTCCTAACATTCATTTTTTAGTAATTAAAATCAGTGACGTCATTTCCATTTATGTTTTTTCAAATTCTCCTTCTGGAAGTTTCCATTCAGTTCGCAGCGAATATTTCAGGTCCGCAGCAAATATATCACGGCGCCGATTTAAAAGTGGCGTCTCTCTAGGAAAATGTGTATTTTTTAATATTAATATTGAATCCAAAAATTAACCCAATATAAAATATTCCGTTCATAAAATTAAATTTATTTATTTCCATTTTATTATTTATTATTCAGCAGACGATCCGGATAAAAATAATTCATTTTCGGACTATTTATCACGCGCAGCAATTTGAATGTGCGTAGTCTCGCGGCGCGGGAGATTGGAAGGCATCTCTGACTCACTCTGTGCTTGGACGGTGATGTAGGAAGGAGTGCGAAGACATTTACGCCGTGGTCGGCGGCCTTTGGCCGCTGGCTGAACAGTTATTTCAAACTTTTGCATCTATAGTAATAACTTCTTTAAGTCTATAAGCCTGTAAATGTAAAACAAGGAAAATGTATTCGTTTTACGTCCATCTTGTGGACATGTGTATTTGGAAATGGATCCTAGTAACGAGAAACTCCCTTGGAGGATTGCTGAATGGATACGAAGAAATTGTAGATCGTTGGCCGAGCATCAGTCTTTAAAAAGTTCCTTCCAGTTTCAATAACCTCTAGAATTACTCATAAACTAATGTAATAGAGTATATTATTAATATTCAAAGATTTCCTTATTTCATATGCGGACCGATAGACCTCTATTTTAGTGCAAAGGAACAGTGTGGCCTAAATAGGCTTAGCGTACCATCATAATACGTTGTAACATGGTTTCGGTACTACGAACATACAATATATCAGTCAACGACAACTCTTCACCATTCGCTCGTCGGAATATGCTATTTCCATCACGTATTTAAAATGTGGAGTAACAGCCATGTGTCACAGTAATTTTGTGATATCGTCAATGCTTTCAGTAATCACAGGAGAAAACGAACGTACACATCCAATGGGTGAAAGTGTGATTTTGTTTTACTCATATACGATGCTCTAGACAGGCAATATTTTGAATAATCCGAATGCTGTGAACGATATCTGCTTTGCGCTATCAGTTATCTACATCACGATATCTAATGTGCGTAATTACAGTGTTGGTAAATTAATGATGTATCCCTGTACCGGTACAAGCGGAATATATATATCTTAATCTTCAATAAAAAATTCCTAGGTGACATATTATGTGTGATTCTTATTGTGCAACCGAGTGTCCCAATGGATCTAATTAATTTTGCCTTACAGGTATTGATTGTACTGCTGTTTGGGGTGAGTTAATAATTTTTCCTAAATTTCATTTTATTTGTCTGATTTAAATTATTATCATTTATTTATATTTTAGGATTTAAAAGTTTTGGCAATTCGGCAGTTTAATATGAATATATATAAGCGGCACAACTAAATTAACGAAATTAATGTACTAACTACTATTTAATTACTTCCGGTCTTTAATCGATCTATGATTTTTCATGATTTACTAACCTTATAATTTGCAAAAATCCAAAAATCAAGTTTTATTGAATAACTACATTTTTTATTGATATAAAAAAATTTATTGTTTAACATTTGGTGCCGTACTAAAAGAAATAACCGACTTTAAGGTCTAGAACCTGAGGTTATGAATTGCCATTTAAAAATTAATTAAATTTAACGATCGCGATAAAAAAAAAAAAAAAAAAAAATCGCGAACATTTTATTTCTATGTTCAAATCCTATGCATGCCACGATAATAATAGTATTTAATAATCCAGTTTAAGTGTTGTTATGGTTTATTTTATTTACTTGTGTTGTGTGTTTACTATGTTCTTATATTTATTTTATGTGGGCAAATTTCGGTTTTGTATAATATAAAAAAAAAAATTCAATAGATAGAATACAAGTTCTATTGGAATATTCTTAAAATGCTTTGGCTCACATGTAGAGCTATTTAAAAAAAAAAAAAAAAAAAAAAAAAAATTGAAATTTGCCAATAATACATGCATTTATTTTAAATAAAATTTTTAAAATTTGCTAAGTATGCAAACATTGATTTATATATATTCAGAAGAATTTATGAAATGCATGCAGTTTTACCATGCTAGAGGATTTTAGGATTGATAATTTTATTCATATTATATATTTGTGTTTTTTTCTATGGAGATCTGCTAAGTGATATTTAATATATATATTTAATTTACAGTTATTTACTTAGTGTCCTTTTCCATTTATTACATTTTCTCTCTGGGTAGAGTAAAAAATAAGATGATTTTAATAACTCTAGATAGAGGTTTTTTGCAAAAAAAAAAAAAAAAAATCCTTTCTGGATATGCAAGATTCATTTATTTTGATGTATGATATGCTGCAATGATTACATAGAGAAAATTAAAAAAAAAAAAATAAATAAATAAATAAGGGGTTCTTGAATATCTTCTTTTTGAAATGCAAGCATTTATTTTAAGTATGATTTGCCTTAAATATGGCAATTTCAAAAAATGTTTTGAAAAATTACATCAAAAAATTCAGAATATAAATTTATTTGTAAGGGATGAATGATTATAAACTACATGGTGTTACTTAGAAAATTCTAAATAAAAAAGTCCAAAGGTGCGAGATATTTTTTTGGGGGCGAAGGTGTTTAGATTTGATTATTGGGACGGTGAAATTTTGCGTTTTATGGTAATTTGAGCTGATGGCCACAGCAATCATTGTGCCATGCGAAATTTTAACTATAAACCCAGTTGACTAGGCAGTTCACTTCAAAAAAAAAAAAAAAAAAAGTTACTTACCTTTTTAATTTTCCATCACACCTAAAGAATTTACAGGAAACATTTATAGGCAATTAAAATTCAGATCATTGTTCTATTTATATATACAAAAATTATATTTGATTTATGATATTAAAACTGTGCACAGTATGTATAAAATTTATAGGGTAGATGATAGGGCATGACACTTGCAGTTTTTATATAAGTCGATGAGGTTAAAACCGATTAGGTACCCGTTTTTCACCTCTGGTGAATGTAAGTCTGTGGCTTAAGCTGACATGCATGCTTCCTACTCAAAATTCTATATATGAAAACTACCTTGAATATTATTTATAGCATATGTAGAGACCGATATAAGCTGAGCCTTTATATAGTGTGACCAGCAGTCTCGTTATGCATTGCTTTTATTGATATGGGACGAATAAATTCCCCTTTTCTTCAATTAAAAAGAAATAAAAGAAAAAACAATGATCTAAAATTATGTTATATATAATGTGATCAGCACAATGCCGGTTTCCTTGACACCAAATTTAAAGAACATGAATATTACTCTAAAATGTTCAATTTTTTTTTTTCTCTCACTATTCATCACCATGAGATTGCATTTGAACCCCAAACAATTTTAATATTCAAATTTACTCATAACTAAAACTTCTCAGCAAAGCAAAAAAAAAAAAAAAAAAGTATTTTTCACTCTCTTTTCAAATTTTAATATACTGGCTCCTCTAATAGACATTCAAGTTAGCAGACAAAATACATAAATTAATATATAGCAAAAAATTTTTTTACTTACCTTAAATGATTCTAAAATTGCTGTTGGTGGGATACTGAGAAATTCAGGCCCAGAGTGATGCAAAATTTGTCAGGCTGGTCCGAGGTAATGTTTCACTTTTGTGCACTGGTACTGCAGTTCTTAGATATTCTCACTTCTTCAATTTCAGAATAAAATTTTTAACCTAAATGTTACATTATGAAAATCTATAAAACACATATTTACTTACCTGTTTAAAAAAAAAAAAAAAGATATATGCATTTTTTTTTCAAATTATTAGGGTATATTCAAAATGTTTAATCACTTACACCTACCTGTTTTAAATCTGTTGCTATTTGGCAGGAGTGTATATTCACAAATAACACAAATCAATTTTACAAACAGTATTTATTTTCCAATTCTTTATGCATGTGGCACATTGTAGAAATATAGGTATTGTCCTAGAGTATTGATGGAGACCATTTATAGCCGAGCCTTTATTTAAGTGTCATTGGCTGTCTCACATGCTCATCACAATAGTGTTACAGCTCTAAAAGTCTTTCAATTGTAGATATGACAATGTGCGGATGGCAAAGGCAACATCGTTATGGGGGTCACTAGCGGTTTCACTTAGATATAATTATCTGCCGTCATCTGTAACAATGTGGGCGTTGGAACTGCTTCATTCGTACTTGTTTAGTATATCTACAGTTGATTTCCAATAATTTTTTTTTACCTTTAATGATTTGTTGTGAGGTGCATATTCTTTACTTTAAAGATTCCGTCATAAATTTTAGCTGAGATGTTTTGGTAAAAAAAAAAAAAAAAAAAACCTATTCATAACTAAAAAATTTTCTTTTCAAGTGATTTATTTTGGCAGATTCCATTATCTTCATGATCTCCACTGTATTATGATATCTATATTATACTATTTTATGTTATGTGTTTAAAAAAGTGGTATGCATACGATTTTTTTTTTAACTTACCCCACATCATTTATGTTTTCAGTATTATTATATATATTCGGAAATGCACTTATGCAGTATATTTATGTTTTGGGTTTAGTGTATGTATGATGTTACTAAGTCCTTCCAATTTCCTGCTGCTATAATTTTTTTTTGGAGAAGGGGGGTAATGTTAGAATCAAAAAATTCTAACACTTTTGAATTCGGTTAATTTTTATTAAATCCTCCGGAAAATATTTTCGTTACTTTTATTTTATTTATTTTCTCCATTTAAAATTTCTTAAAATTCGCAATTTTGAATTAACAGAAAAATTTAAGAAATTTATTTAAGTGTTGTTGTTTGTAAACAAAACTACCGATGTTTTCGGATTTGTAAACAAACGCCTTGACCAATAAAGAAATTCAATTTTATCTATTATTTAATTCAGTTCAAAATCTTTTTAGATCGTCTGCAAATAATTTAAAAATAATTTTACTAATTTTCCTAACATTCATTTTTTAGTAATTAAAATCAGTGACGTCATTTCCATTTATGTTTTTTCAAATTCTCCTTCTGGAAGTTTCCATTCAGTTCGCAGCGAATATTTCAGGTCCGCAGCAAATATATCACGGCGCCGATTTAAAAGTGGCGTCTCTCTAGGAAAATGTGTATTTTTTAATATTAATATTGAATCCAAAAATTAACCCAATATAAAATATTCCGTTCATAAAATTAAATTTATTTATTTCCATTTTATTATTTATTATTCAGCAGACGATCCGGATAAAAATAATTCATTTTCGGACTATTTATCGCGCGCAGCAATTTGAATGTGCGTAGTCTCGCGGCGCGGGAGATTGGAAGGCATCTCTGACTCACTCTGTGCTTGGACGGTGATGTAGGAAGGAGTGCGAAGACATTTACGCCGTGGTCGGCGGCCTTTGGCCGCTGGCTGAACAGTTATTTCAAACTTTTGCATCTATAGTAATAACTTCTTTAAGTCTATAAGCCTGTAAATGTAAAACAAGGAAAATGTATTCGTTTTACGTCCATCTTGTGGACATGTGTATTTGGAAATGGATCCTAGTAACGAGAAACTCCCTTGGAGGATTGCTGAATGGATACGAAGAAATTGTAGATCGTTGGCCGAGCATCAGTCTTTAAAAAGTTCCTTCCAGTTTCAATAACCTCTAGAATTACTCATAAACTAATGTAATAGAGTATATTATTAATATTCAAAGAGGTCCTTATTTCATATGGGGACCGATAGACCTCTATTTTAGTGCAAAGGAACAGTGTGGCCTAAATAGGCTTAGCGTACCATCATAATACGTTGTAACATGGTTTCGGTACTACGAACATACAATATATCAGTCAACGACAACTCTTCACCATTCGCTCGTCGGAATATGCTATTTCCATCACGTATTTAAAATGTGGAGTAACAGCCATGTGTCACAGTAATTTTGTGATATCGTCAATGCTTTCAGTAATCACAGGAGAAAACGAACGTACACATCCGATGGGTGAAAGTGTGATTTTGTTTTACTCATATACGATGCTCTAGACAGGCAATATTTTGAATAATCCGAATGCTGTGAACGATATCTGCTTTGCGCTATCAGTTATCTACATCACGATATCTAATGTGCGTAATTACAGTGTTGGTAAATTAATGATGTATCCCTGTACCGGTACAAGCGGAATATATATATCTTAATCTTCAATAAAAAATTCCTAGGTGACATATTATGTGTGATTCTTATTGTGCAACCGAGTGTCCCAATGGATCTAATTAATTTTGCCTTAATGAGAGGTTTTTTTTTTTTTTTTTTTTTAAATGCAGAGTATCCATACTGAATTCCTGCCAGTGTTTCCGTTGCGGTAGCATTTTTCGCAAAATGCTAAAAGACTTATCCAAAATGTGAAAATGAAATAACATGTTTTCGCTTTTTTGCTGAAGCATCTTACTAAAGACAAATTGAAAAAAAAAAAAATATTATAACGAATCTTTCATGGGAAAAAAATTGCAACATTGATCAAGAAAAATCCATCGTTTCATGCATATAAGGAAAATCAAATGCCGAACTATGCATAAGAATCACATACAGGAAATCATTTTGTAAATAAGCATGAGGCATTTGTAAAGTGGTCTAATATGAAAGAAAGAAAAATTATAAATTGTAAACCAAAACGCTTTCAATAGTAATAAACAAATTTCACTTATATTACTTTTTTTTATTTTTGTAAGTTATGTTTTTATTTTCAGATACAGTATAAGCTTAATGTAGTTTCACGTGCCATAGTGATAATTATATCTAGTGATGTGGGGTGGAAAATTTTCTACTATGTTTTTCCGGAAACCAACCAAAAAAACATTTTTTTTAGTAAATCTTTTGCATGATATATTTAAATTTTAAAGTCGTATTAAAGTCGTATCTAAGACATTCATATTGCTTTAAAAAAGTTTACAAAATAAAGTAATAATCTAAAAAGTTTAATATTTTTCATGTCTGCCAATAAATGTGTTAAAATATATGCTTGTACTATATTTAAATTGATCTGGTTACAGTGGTAAGTTTAATTATTAATTACTTTTTTGTTTTTTATTTCAAATTTAAAAAAAAAAAAAAAAAAAAAAAAAAATTATCTTCTGTGTATAACTCTTTAAAGACCTGATTAAAAAGTTTTAAGTTTAATTTACAAATGAAAGTCAAACATGTCGAGG
The DNA here is from genome assembly GCA_963930645.1 of Salticus scenicus. Taxonomy (NCBI): domain Eukaryota; kingdom Metazoa; phylum Arthropoda; class Arachnida; order Araneae; family Salticidae; genus Salticus; species Salticus scenicus. The sequence continues at coordinate 48,678,353 of OZ005648.1, forward strand.
CGTTTAGAATAATGTGTGAACTGATATTCATCTTTTTCTACTGCTTCTGGCATTTTTGCATTTTGCTGAAGCTTTTTTTTCTGATTTTAGCTTTTTTGTTAAAGAAAATTTTTACTCAGCTTAAACCCTGATTCATGCAATGTCATTTTTAGGAAACTTGATATACTAGAACATTCAACACAACATACTGCAATTGGAATAAAAAAATATTAAGTATCTGATGAAATATGAACATACGCATGCATTAAGAAAACCTCTTGCATAAATTATCAGTCAAATGTATCAAGCTATTTATATGAAAACCTCAAGATAGTAATTATAGTGTATGCTGAGTGTAAATAAATACGTATCTTTACTCACGTTATTGATATATATATTTTCGATATGTAAGCAAAGCACTGAAATGAAATAATATACTACTTCAATATATCTTGAAATAATATCTACTTCAATTTTTACCATTTTGCTTGAGTTTTATAAATCTTTTATTTTAATTATTATTATTATTATTATTATTATTATTATTATTTTTTTTGTGGGATAAGTGAAATGAGTATACAGTTGTGTTCTTTACTCTGGTTAGTGATATATTTTTATTCTGTAATATATAAGTGATACATTTGAATTAAACTTTTTCTACTTGGTTCTACAATTTTTTTTTTATTATTACTTTTTCTTTATCTTAAAAAAAAAAAAAAAAAAAAAGAAAGAAAGAAAGAAAGAAAAAAAAACGGTCTTTTATAATTTATATTTTTAGATATATTACTGAAATTAAAGGTTTTTTTCTTTTTCCATAATTAGTCATAAAGAAACAGAAATAAATAGACTGTGTTTATAATATCCTAAAATGAAATTGTTTATGCTATTTTTGCATAAAAGCAAATAATATATGCAGTAAAAATGTGTATAAAAAGTGGCACATTGAATATGTTTGTATACCAGTTTATATTTTTTGAACTAATAAATAAAAATTTTGGTGTTTTTTTTTTTTTTTTTTTTTTTCTGACTACATTTGTATTTAAACTTTTAGTTACTTAGCTCATTGCAGAATGTGAACACATTTTTTTCTTTCTTTAGTTTTCCAAACAGTACAGTCAAAATGAACCTTTGACTGTGGGGAAGCTGTGCAAAATTGTTGGTTGGCCATTTTCTCCACCACAAAATATTGTAGATTTGGTACATCAAGAAGCTGTATTTGATGTCTTAGATTTATATATGTGGCTTAGGTAAGTTAATTTATAAACACATTTTTATTATTTATTGAGACATACAGAAAATGTTTCTATTAAATTAATTGTTTTAAAATAAAATCCAACTCCCTCAAAACTGTAGTAAAATATATATTTCTACATGAACTCTTTAATAATAAAAAAAAAAAGTCTAGTCTAAAACTAACAAATGTGATATTTGTTGCTTAATACCAAAACATATTCTCAATTACCCCCACTGATTGTATGAAAATTATTTGCAGGTAACAATTATGAGCCTCAAATATGTTTATCTGACTGCAGTAGAAAAATATATTTACTCCACTGCCCCCTCCCCTCCCCCCCCCCCAAAAAAAAAAGAGGGGGTAAAATACAGTTCATTTACATTTGGAACCTTCTATGCTTTTGTGCATGCATAAGATTTGTTTTGATTTTATGAAAATATGGTACATTACCATGTATAAGCTGAAAATTCTGGATACTTTTTTTTAGAGCCAGTATGGGGATCAGCTTACATACAGATCTGTTTTCTTGTTAAAAAAAAGTAAAAATTAGTTGCTCATCCAATGTCAAACACAAGCAATGAATTACCAATTATTGTATGTTTTTAATTTTTTAAACTCATAAAAATGAATAATAATTTTTAATGAAATGATTGATTTCTGATTTGAGTTGTTTTATTTTGAAATTTATTTATATTGATGATTTATTGGGTCATTACTTGGATGAAAAATGTCATTTTAGCAAAATTTAACAAAAGCCAAAATGTATTTTAGAAAAAATATTATTAGAAATAAGTAAATAATTCACACTTACATAACAATGAGAAGGAAGTTAAAAAAGAGAAGAAAAAAAAAAGAATAATTTAAAAATTCATGAAATTATAGGTTTTTCTGTTTTTGACTTCATATTCAGATTCTGGGGGGGGAAAAAAAAAAGCTACTTTTAAAACATTCCAATTTTTCAAATGTTGGATAAGAGGTCTGACACTGTATAAATCAAGAAATTTTGGAACTTTTTCTAAAGCTAAATTACAAGGATCAACTTATGGTATGGGTTTTGAAAGTTAGGTGATTTTTTTTTTTTTAAATAAATAAATAAAAATTTTTGGTTTTAGTCCTGCTATTTGAAAAGGAACAATAAAATGTTGATACAGAGAAATCAAAGTTTGATGACTTAACAAATATGGTTACATTTTGTAAAACCACCAAAGACTTATTCTTCATATTTCAAACATCTTCAATTGCTGATAATGATGAAATAATGTGCCAAAAGCCTTCGATATTTTTTTTCTTTTTTAGCATTTGCAAACTTTTTATACAAATAATTTCATTTAATTATGGGATTAAAATTTTACCTTTATAAATCGTTTGTTCAAAAACAATATCAAGATTATATGAATTTATAAATATTTTATATGCATAGCTCTAATATAACGTAAAACCTACTTATCTACAACTTTTTTTTCTCATTTTCTATGGTGTTGATGGATCATATTACCGTAAAAAACCTGGCAGATAGGCCGCATTTGTGTATGAGCCCCATCAACACAATCTTAGGTAATGAAATTATAAGTTTTTCAGAAACGCCGCACCTTTGTAAGAGCCGCACTATTTTGTTTCGGCCCTTATGAAGGTGCGGTGCTAGAAATCTGCTCTAGCTCTTTCATAATTGTTAGAATGGTAATTCTAACACTTTTAAAATTAATTAATTTTTATTAAATTCCCCGGAAAATATTTTCGTTTCTTTTATTTAATTAATTTTTCCCATTTATTCCTCTAAAATTCCTCGATTTACAATAATAGAAAAGTTCAAAATTTTCATGTGAAACGTTTTGTTTGTAGACAAACCAGAATTGATATCCAGGACCGATGTCTGCGAAACGTAAACAAACATTTTCACCTATTAAAAAATTAATTTTGATAAAATGCTCAGATCGTTTTAAAATTATTTTATATCGGCCTCAAATAATTCAAAACCAATTTTAATAATTTTCCTAACTTTCAGATTCCCTTAATTAAAATCAGTGACGTCATTTCCATTTACGATTTTCAAATTCTTCTTCTAGAATGTTCGATTCGGTCCGCAGCGAATATATCGCTACGCCGATTCAAAGAGTGCCGTTCCTCTAGGAAAATATGTTTTTTCAATAATTAATATTCATTCCATAAAATGAGCCGATATAAAATATTCCTCTCTTAAAATTAAATTTATTTATTCTCATCTTATTTTATTTTATTCAACAGACGATCCAAATAAAATATCTGTTTTTTTTAACTATTTACCGCGCGCCCGTATACTCCGGTAAATAGTCTCGAGCTCGCTGGAAAATTGGATATTCGTCAGCGTCACTCTCTCTTGAATGCTTGCTTGAAGAGGACGACGAAATTTACGGCGCTCGCTGGTGGCTTCGGCCATTGGCCGAGAATCGGTCTTAAAAGGTTCCTTCTATCTTGAAAAATGTCTTTAATTATTCATAGATAAACTGAATGGAAAAAATATGAACATTTCAAAGGATAAAAATTCTATATGACAACCAATAAAGCTCTGATCAAGTGCCTAAGTACCGGAACGTCAGTGAGGCCTAAATAGGCTGAAAGTATATACGTTGTCTCCTGGAAGTTGTGCTTCTGTCAGTTAATATCTCAGGCAACGAGGAAGCCGGTCTCCACAGTCATCTAAAGGTGCAATTTCCATTATATATATTTGAATTTTAAAATAACAACATCGTATCTGGATGGTATTATAATCTGGTAAATGTCTTAAAATGAGAGATCGTCGACAGTTAACAGTCTCAGAAAAAATGACTATACTTACCAAAAGGTGTAATTATATGCTGTTTGTGGACAATCAAAGCCTTAATCACCGTTTTGAACAATCATATTTAAAAGAATACGTGGATAATCAAGGCCTTAATCATTGTGTTGAACGATCATATTTAAAACGCATATTAATTTTGTGATATCGTCAAGTATTTCAGTGGTCACAGGAGAAAAGGAGCGTACACACCTTATGGGTGGAAGTGTGATTTTATTTGCTCAAATATGATGCTCCATACGACCTTCGAAACGATCATGATAATAGAATTTTACATATGCATTCTGCCTGGATATAACAAGTGATTAATGGTATCTGTAAATGTTAAATAGACAGGCAATGTCTTGAATAATCTGAATGCTGTGAACGATAATCTGCTTTGCTCTATCAGTGATCTACATCATCATATCTAATGTGCGTAATTACAGTGTGGTAAATTTAATGATGTATCCGTGTACCGGTACAAGCGGAATAAATATGTCTTGGTCTTCAATAAAAATATTAGGTGATATATATGTGTGATTCTTAGTGTGTAACCGAGTGCCATAATGGATTTAATTAATCTTTCCTTACAGGTATTCATTTGTATTGCAAAAGGGGTGAGTTAATAATTATTTTCATTTTCCTATTTCCCTTTGTTTAAATGGAAATGATCTTTTATTTAAATTTTAATAATATCATTACTTTATTTATTTTATTTGAATCATTATTATTAATTTCATTTAAAAAGATTTGATTTCGGAAAGGGTAATGATCTGCGGCACTAAACAACGCAAAAAACATAATTAATCCACTATACCTAAATCTATACGTTCGGCCATTTTTCATTTCTCATTATCTTATCTTACTTTATAATTTCCAAATTCCAAAATTCCAACAATTAAGTTTTCTTGTTTAACAATAATAAAAATAATATATGAGAAATATAAAGATTGTTTAAATGAAAGTGAATTCATTTTTAATTTATACTAGCTGCCTTCGGTGACCAGTTGGTTCGCGATCCTTGAAAAATCCTATTTTACAAAATTCCCACTTGGTGGCAAGTGAGGCACTTTTTTCCCGTTTCAGGTCCTGAAACTCCCGTATGGAATTTAACCGACTTATATAAGTTTAAAATTCCGCAAAATTTTAAATGATGTGTTATAAGTAATTTAATTAGAATTCTAGATATTGAATTATTAAAACTATTAAAGCACCCTCTGGTGACAGAGATTTACAACATACACTCTTCAATTTCAATAACTTTTAAAATGATATATTACTTATGAAATTATGTTAATTAGAAGCTGAGATACAAAGGTAATAAAAACATTTTAATAAAAAGATTTGTGTCTGATTTATCCATGGTTTTCTCCGAAACTTGCGTGATTCCGGGATATATAATGTTAAACATCCTTAGTACAAAATGTGAGTGGAAATTGAAATTCAAAACTGCAAAATAAGAATACAGGCGTACTGTGTTATCCGTTGTTTTCTCCGAAACTCCCATTCCTTTTCTACATCCCCCCCCCCCCAACCTTTCTGTCCCTCCTAATAAATTTACACTTGAAAATATCCACAATCAATTTATCTTGCCTTAAAACCTAATAATACCAATTTCAAACACAGTAACTTTCTTTCTTTTTTTTTTTTTTTTTTTTTGCCTCTTTGTCCCCCTCCTTAAGCCCTTCCTAATAATTCTACACTTTCAAAAATATTCACAATTATCGGGCGTTAAAACCAAATATTACGAAATTTCAATGGCATATCTCAATTTAAAATACTACAAAATAAAAGGAAAACTTAAATCTTAACTTTTTTTTTTTTTTTTTTTTTTTTTTGTGGTGACGTGAGTCGTGATAAATATAATTCCCAATAAAAATGTAACTTTTTTGTTTATTCACATATTTTCATGAAAATTGAACTGTAGCTTTATAATATGCTGGTCTAGACCAAATATTAAATAAAATGTAAGGTGAATGAAAATTTGAAAAAGTTTGAACCTCCCCCCACCCCCACTATAAAACACGTGACATCTTAATTGGTTACAATCATTTCCTTTTTTATTCCAGTTTGCAGTTAAAATGATGTTGCCACCTAAAATTCATACTTTAGTTATTCTAATTGTTCTATCGATAAGCCGGTTGCGCTGTTATATTCAGAAAAAATGCCCCTTTCATTTGGTACCAAATTTGTAACGATCAGACTAATATTTCTAATTTATTTTCCGCTTTTAACTCCGTTAAAATATCTATTTTCATGCAATGGCGGTGAATTTTCAGTCATTGAGATCTCTTTTTGATTAGACATAGGTCGACATTTTAACTAATATCTCCACAACTAATTAAAAATTTTAAATTCTTTTTTCACTATGCCCTCGAGAAAGCTTCTGAGCACCCGTATGTCAAATTTTGTAATTCTACGTTCAGTAGGGGCTGAACGTATAGATGTAGACAGACAGACATCTTCTTTTATTATTATAGAATAGATAAAAACAAAATAATGTGTATAAGTAAACAGTAGCTCTAAATAAAGTGGAATTTATAAAGCTCATCATGCATTAATTTTACAATCAGAATATTTATAATCTAGGAACAATGAGAAGTAAAATATAAAGTTTAGGAAAAATATATTCATAAACACACTTAAAAATTTTTTTATAAATGAATATTTACCGTTTTTATTATCAACTAAATGAAGCAATGCACAATTATAATTAATAATAAATTAAACTTACCATTAAAATGGAATCTGCTAGGCTTGTACATTCCCTTGAAAGAATACTTACAACGTGTAAAAGCTTAAAGTAAACATATAAAAGAGACAAAAATTAACTTCAAATGAAGAGAAAACAGTTTTACTTAAAAATGTGTTTAATATTTTTTAAATCTAAGCAACAAATCCTTCGAAATCAGAATTATCGCTTTCTGAATCAAATAGTTCTGAAAAAGTACTTTTCAGAACAGATTCTTCTCCGTCTGTTTCCGGATCATCTACATCATTTACTTGAGCTTCTGGCAAACTTTGTGGCAAGAGTCCAGCTTTTACAAATCCGGATACAATTGTTGCTTTTTCACAGACTTCCAGACGGCTTCTACCCACTTTGCGACTTCTGAAAATGACGCCTTTCTCATCCTTCCAGCCTTGGTGTAAGTATGTAGGCCTTCGTTCATCCATTTTCCCCATAAAACACGCATTTCACTTTTGAATGATTTGTTTACTGTTATATCCAAGGGCTGTAACTTTTTAGTTAAACCCCCGGGAATAATTGCTAAATTAGCTCGAGCTTTCTGGCAAGCTGATTTTACTGAATCCAACAGATGCAATCACATAGAAGCATCGGGTTTAAAAAATGCTCCCGGACGCTTTTGCCAAACTTCGTTTATCCAATCAAACATAATTTGCTCGCACATCCAGCCCTTCTCATTACACCTAACCACCACTCCAGCGAGAAAATCTTCTTTAGGAATATTTTTTCGCTTAAATATAAGAAGGGGTTTCAGTTTATCTCCAGTTGCGGTGAAAGCCAGAACACATGTGAAACATGTTTTTTCGTTCCCTGTGGTTGTAATTAAAACCGCTTTCTCATCTTTTGGATGAACTGTTCTACTTGGAGGGGAGACAAATGTTAAGGAAACCTCGTCCATATTTATCTTTGTGAAAATTGGAAGTTATTATTGCGTATTGCATCACTCACAAAATTTAGAAAAGATTCTTTTTTTGTTTTCTCAATCACTTGGCAAACTTTGTCCCACTGTTGTCTTTGCTCTTACAGATAGGCCTTTTCATCTCATAAAATGAGAACACCACGACTGGCTGCATTTAAAATTTTCAAATTATCCGCAATAATTTTTGCTTGCAGTCTGATTTTCACTGTAGAGACAGGTAGACCACAATTCCGGCGTCTTTTTACCCACGCCGCAAGTTCATCTTCCAGTTTTGGATATTTTACGATCCCACTTCTATCTGCACATTTTAGTCTCGGCATTTGCGTCAGTTTTTCTTTATCTACTTTCCACCTACGAACACACTTTTCATCCACGAGAAATTCCCGAACAGCTGCTCTATTGCCTACTTCGTGTGCCCTTTTAATTACAGACAGTTTAAATTCTGCTGTATAACTTTTTAACTATTTTGTAGCCATCAGAATTTGTACACACGCAATCAAGTTTAATAATCTAAATCCAAAAACAAAATGGAAAAAATATTAGCGAATTTCTTTGAAGAAGAGAGTATAGGTGGAGTTCAGTGACATCATAAGAAGACTATTAATCATTGGCCCACTTCCTCACATCTCCCTTCTCTTGCACGCCATTGGAGAAAAGTTCAGAATGTGTCAAGGGAGGAGGGTGAGAGGAATATAATAATTTGAGATTGGCTCAAGGATTTTTGTGCCTGCTTAAATGCTCTCATTTTGGTTTTAAAGTAACAGCTTTGTGTTTTATTATATAGGATAAATTTAGTGTAACAAATGATTTAATGCATTATTATATATATATTTTTTTATATGTGCAGCTACAGATTTCCAGATCTGTTTCCTGATATTCAAGAAGTGAGATCTATTCAGCGTGAATTAGATGAAATTATTCAGCAAGGAGTATTCAATATCATTCACCTTTTGAAAGCTGGCGAAACAATAGATGAAGAAGAAAACAGTACCAAAAGGACAAATAAAAGTAATTATTATTATTATTTTTTTTTTTTCAAAAAAAATGCATTTAATTGAAACTTTAAAAAGTCAAAAATAAATAATAAAATTTATTTATCCTAGTTACACATTTAGAGTTCCCTTAACCCCTTCCACTCCAGGGACGTACGTGCGTACGTCCTAGTGTTAATGGCCATTAATACCATGGACGTACGTGTATACGTCCAAAGAAAGTGTACGATACAATAAGCCCAAAGTTGTTGTGGTATCAGAGAGAGTTATTTTATTTGTCATATGGTATTTTGAAATTGCATTTTCATTACTGACAACTAGATGGCGTTAGTAGTCTCGGTGACCTAAAAGTTTTGGCTACGCCAGTTGTTTCGTGATTTCTCGCGGCTGCGGTTGTGTGTAATTTTCGCTCCTCGATTTTGCGTGTTTTGCCGGTGTTCGAAACTGTGAATAATGTCTGATTCTAGTGATTCGGATAGTGATTATATCCCCGATTATGACGAACTTGAAGATTCCAATGATGACTTTACAACAAGTGAAGACGGCGAAAGCGATGACAGTGATGATGGACCACTTACAGCAGGTGACTGGAAATTTATGTCGAATCCTTTTATCGATGCACGTCTTGAGCAACTGCCTGAACTGAAAAGGGACTTCACAACAAAATGCACATTATTACTTCGTTATGTATTGAATTATTTAAAAATTAAAATCTGGTATTTCGCATATTTACACTACAGCTAGCCTGGAGCGGAAGGGGTTAATTTTGATCCATCATTTACAAAAAATGTAAGAAAAAATTACAAATCATTATATAAAATACTTTACACATTTCTTAAAGTTATTAAATATTAAATTTTCTAGATTATGGTTATTGCTTGATTTTTCAGTTTTGGTTGTATGTATAACAATTTACATAATAATTTTAAAACATGTTTTACTTATGTATTTAATATCAATTTTACTGGCTTGGAGTAGAATTTTCAAAACTGAATATTTAGTATAATTATATGTTTTGAGGTCCCTTGAATCTGAACAATAAAGTTTTTTAGTAGCTGGTCTGTGCACCTACATATTAGGATATTTATTTTTAACATAACTCAAAAACAGAAATCCAAATTCGGTATTTTGAATCTGTACCATATGATGAAATTACTTAAAACACATTACTGAGATTTGACAAGTGAACCATATACAGGGACTAATAAAAGAATATAAATACATTGTGTTCTAGGGGTGGACTTTCAAATTTGCACATTTTAGCATATTTAGACTGTAATCATAATTAAATTAACATACATTTTTCATATGTGCAAAACATTTTTTTAAAAATACAGACTAGGGTACCAAAGCCAAAAAAGTACTCAGGTATTAGAGGCTAGGATTGGAAGTTGTTGAAAATGCATTTAGTGCCGTATGTTAAGTTGTGTCATGCATTTTTCTTTTAACCATGATTAATTTAAGTACATTAAAATGGATGCTTTTTATGAATGGTGATTACTATAGCTTAATTTAGAGAAAAAATGCTTTTTGTGCTTGCAAAAAAATTTTATTCCATGCAGTTTTCTTCTCATGAGAAAGAAAGTTAAAGGGAAATTTTGAAGAAAGTTTGTAATTTTTATTGCATATTTTTTTGCCCTTGCAATAAAACCAATTTTCTTTACTCCTAATAAAAGTTTTATGTTAAACTAGCCAAAGATCCTTAACAAAAATGCATATAGTTCTTTTGGTGCTGTTAAAAAATAAAAATTAATTGAATTATGTTTGAAAAATGTTTAGTTTTCAACCAAATTTGATAAATTTTGTTTGGTAGGGAAAGAGAAAAAAATAAATCTGAAGTGACTCCACTTGACTTTCCGAACATTGAGTAATTAACGGTTTTATAGATAAAGTAAAGTAAGAGGAGTTGTTAAATAAACAAAAGAGAGAAAATTATAATAGGATGTTTGAGTATTTTTCTCGATATAGTACACTATGTTTAATTTAACCGAACACGTAGATCATAATGATAAGGAATATTTCATTGTGTCCCTGTGAAAACCTACAAATGCTAGATTGACCAAAATGCTCATAGTTAGTGCAACAGTGACTTATAATATTTATATAAATTTTCAGATTCATCGGATAAGAAATTTAGACACTATCACACTTTAAAGTTTGAGCCCATATGCCAGAATGATAAAGAAATTTGCATTTTGCTCCTGTAAAAAGGACCATAAGTGCTAGATTCTCTGAAGTTCATAAAGTGCGTGTGACAGTGACGTACATGTATTTTAAATAATTTGAGTCTATAGGTCTTAATGATATGAACAATTTTTATTTGTGTCCCTTAAAACTTGTTAAGTGCTAGAGTCGCCAAAATTTATACAGTTTGTTAGATGGTGACCTATAACTCGTATATAAATTTTCCACTCAAACAGATAAGGCATTTAGATGCTATCGCACCTTAAATAATTTCACCCCATAGGCCATAATGATACAGAATTATTTGTTGTGTCCCTGTAAAAAAACTAGAAGTGCTTGATTCACCAAAACCTATACAGATCATGAAACTGTGAGCTATAATATGTGTATTTTTTTTTTGTTCAATTGAATAAGGCGTTTAGACGCTATTGCACTTTTTAAAATTTGGTCCCATAGGCCATAATAATAAAGAATTTTTCTTTGTGTCCCTGTAAAAAAACTATAAGTGCCAGATTCACCAAAATCAATAGGGTTTGGACTATGGTGACTTGCAACATGTGTACCAATTTACAGCTCATTTGAGTAAAGCGTTTAGACGCTAACGTGTTCACTCTCACACATACATCTTCATAAAAATAGTAAAAACGGACTCAGGGGACCTCAAAACGTATAGAAACACCAAAATCTTGAATTAGGGTTTTTGACATGATTTACTTTTCTTACATATGTATGTTTCGAAAGTAAAAAAAAAAAAGTGGGGGGGCATTACAAAAAATGAGCTCAAAGATCAAATGCTGGAAAGACAATATGAGTAGGTAATGTCAGAGCATAGTAGCAGTATGAAGTTATGATGCACTTACTCAATTTCCCTCTTTTCCTTCTAATTTATCATAAATTAAAAGGCAAGACTTATTTTATTACAAATTTTGTCTACTTTCAGAATTTCAAATTAATGTTATTTAAAAAATTCTTTTCTTCCGAAAACGAAAAATTAATTTTTTCAAGAAACTGGAACAAGGAATTTTTGGAGGAAGTTTAAAAATTCATATTCAGCAGTCCTATAAAGTAAGCCAAGTTTCAGAACTATCATGTTTTTTCTAGGTTAAAAAAAAAATTCCCCTATTGCCTTGGACTACTATCAGATATGGCGTCTTTTCTCCCCTACAACATTTGAGCTGATTTCAACTCAACTTCAGCGGCATAAACGAAAAGAAGGAATGTAACTGACACGAAAAGGTTCAATAAAAACCTGTTACTGCATTAAGATTTTTTTATTTGGAGGGTAGTTGGGCAGATCTATTGTTTCATGCTAGATGGTGTTAATAGTATTTCTTCTAGAAAATTGACTCAAAAGTTACACAAAAAATATATCCAATAGCAGTTTAACAGATACATGCAGTTGGAAAATTTTGATATTCGTGTTTGTATTTTTAATCCTACTTCTGCTTACATATTTCTATTTCTCACTCTTCCCTTTTTACAAATCAAATTTTGTTATATTTCTTTCCCATTCTTCTGAAGTATCGACCAAATTCATCCTAATTTATTATATCTTTTGTATATAAAACAATATGTACTTTTTATTTTCTCATTACTTAATGTATATATATATATATATATATATTTTTTTTTTTTTTTTGTTAGATTCAAGAAATGTACATGAAAAGATGCTAGAGGATAAAGAGGAATTTGGTAACAAAGTTGGTCAAGGTAGACTTACAAGTGAATTACTAGCTCAAGGTTTAATTACACCACAAATGTTAAAAACTCTTCAAGAAGAGTGGGAAGCATCATTAGAAAAAAATTCTAGTGTCAAAAGATCTTCAAAAATATATACTAGAAGAAATAAAAAGAAATAAAAATAGAAAAGAACACAGATTTTATTTTTACAAATGAATGAGTCAAGATATGTAGTTTTGAATTTTATAGAAACTTTTAAATGAACCTATATTTGACTGTAAATATGTAAAATAAAAAGCAAAAATTTCATCTAATTTTTTTTTTTTTCCTGTAGAAACATGTTCTTAACTGTTATATTATTCACTTTGGCCAAAGAAATGAAGAAATTAAATTTTTGTCAAAGAAAATATGCAATAGAAATGGACTCTTCCCAGTTTCGTCTGCTCAGTCATGTGATAGAGGAAAATAAATAATCTAATTCTGAGAATCAAATTCAATTAAATATTGTTCTTAAGAACAAAAATGTTAATATTTAATATAAAATAAAATAAAAGTAATATTGTGCATTTGTAAACACTAGAATAGTTGTATTTGTAAATTTAATAATTTTTAAAAACACTTTATGTGTTTGTTTTCAACTGTAAGAATCATTTTTTGTATGTTCTAGTGTAACTGTTACATTAACTGATCTAGCAATAAATAATAACTTGTTCTTGTGGAATGTTTATAGATTATAATTTGAAATTTTAAAATGTTTTCATTTGCATAAAGGTGTTACAACAAGTTAATTAACTTAGTTACTGGTCTAAATGGTTTTATGCAGTACGATATTGCACTGTCGCTGATTTAAGTACCAAAAATCAGAGTATTTAACATGTTCTTCGTGAACATCAATAACAAATATAAACTAAATGATGATTGTAAATGTATACAGCAAACAAAAGATGATGAATAATGATATAAAATGGATTAAAAATGATGATGTATAAAAAGAAAATAACACAGATTAAATACGATTTATCAAAAATAAGAATAGAAAATATGTTATTTCAGCAATCGCTATAGATAAACAAGACTTCGTCTGCTATTTGTTTTTCCTCTATCATGTGACCTCTGACGTCAGGTGGGAAGAGCCCATTGCTAAACACAATGTACTACTTAATATAAATATATATAAGGTGTCCATAATTAAACTGACAGTGGTCACAGCAGTCTGTAGCACAGTAAATTTGGGAAAATGGCACCAAATTTTGTAGGATGATTAAACAAGATAGGGGACGAAGGATTCCGTGGGGGAGGGGGGGAAGCCCAAAGAAAGCTGCTGCAGAAGTTCTTTATTCAAATTTCATGTTATATCCTTTGGCACAATATTAGATTTTTAGGTTTTAATAGGCAATGTATAATTTTTTAAAACAATCAGATTGAAAGTTACGTGCAATGTCTTCTTAAGTTAAACATGCATTACTTGTCAAATTTTCTTACCTCAATTGCTCATAGTATTTTTAGAAAGCACAAAAAAAGTATAAAGGTCAATTAATGGTTTGAAAGGAATGATTGTGAAGTTTGAGAAAAAAGGTTCTTTGAAGGTTCATTTAGGCAGAGGATGAACACCAGTACCACAGGATACAGATGAAGTTAGCACGGCGATTATTCATAGAGCATAACACAATATTGCTGCCACTTCCAGTATTCATGGGATAGTTTGGAATCTGGATATGCCATTTTTCTTTGACAACATTACTGCAACAAAACTGGTAACCTGTTACTGAAGAGAAATATCACCATATGTTGAACAACTTTGTCTGTCCAGCTCTTCTGCAAAGGCAGTGCCCAGAGAAAATCATTTTCATTCAAGATAGAATCCCTCCACCCATTGACACAGCAGCTGCTATGACAGAAATTCAGAACAGAAAGAGTCATTGGCCATTGCTTGGCCCCCTCTGTCCCCTGATCTTACCCCATATGACTACCTAAAATCGAAGGTCTATCAAGTTGTCTAAGACCTATATATGTGGAAGGATAACTTATCATGAACTGCAAAGGAGACATGTTACTTTCTTCTGTTTTGAATGTGTTGCACAGAATGCAATATGTGATCTATTAAACAGTGGCCGCATTGAATGTGCTAAATAAAAGGTAATTTTATTTTGGTATTGATTCTGCATTCTTTTAAATCTCTTTTCTATAAGGTTGGCCAAAAAATAATTGCATTTTTTTCTGTATACAGAGATGCCAAACTTGTAGGACAATTTTTAGTAGTAGACAAGAAAATTTTCAGTAGTTTTGGGTACTTGTCAGTAGTCTGGTCGGTCGGTCTTAACTGATGTAAATTTAAGTTCAGAATATAAAAATATTTTAAATATTATATACTCAAAAATGATTTATGCACCAGACTAATAAGTTTGTTTTGTTATTTACTTTTAAAAATCATTAAAAATCCGACTCTTCTTAAAAAATAAACGAAGAAAATAATTATGAATTATTCAAGCACTAAATTTTATGCTACACAACTCAAAACTTTGTTGTTATATTAACATCTGCATAAAGTATCAGAATTGCGAAACTGCTAGAAAGAATTACTCAAAATAATTTATCGATATACTCTAAACAAATTTGGTTATCTTATATATGTAATATCTATTTACAGTAAATAGATATTCCTTGATCACTAGCTGCAAATGAGAAGGGGAGGGGGGGGAGTCAAAAAATAAATTGATGTATGAGAAATGAAACAATGCTACTTCTTTATAGGTTCTAGAACCTAATAAAGCAAGTTTAAAATGAACTTTGAATTCATATTGCTGATTGAGAAAGATTGGGAAATAAAAAGGCTTCTGCAGAGCTTTTAATCGACAATCACTAGTAGTTGGAGACAAGAAAAGAGGGGGGTGGGGTAAAAAAATAATTTCATGAGCCAGAAATATTGAACTTTCTTTCTTTATAGTTCCTAGTATCTTATAAAGCAAGTTTAAAATGAATATTGACATTTATGTTATGGATGGAGAAAGACCGGGAATCAGAAGGCTTCCCTCGTGCGTTTGATCATTGATCGTTAATAGAGTTTCTTTTTTTTTTAATGAACGATATCTGCGATTTTTTAAAAAGCGTATAATCCGTAATTTTTATATGTTGTCCGTAAGGCTGTAATTACTGCCATATTTCTGTAATAACTACGAACAAACCGTAGTGTATAAATGAAAGGGGAATTTTTCATGGGAATTATTATTATTATTTTTTTTTTTTTTAAACATGTTGTCTATTTTGTTCGATCACCTTTTGCCACCTTTCAGGCAATTTCAACATTCCGAACTCAAAAAAGCTTTTATTTTTTTCGGCAAAAACTGTTCCAAGAACAATTTGATATCCTCATCAGTAGTGAAGGTTCTGCCATTCAAAGTGTTTTGCAAAGAATGAAATAAATGGTAGTCTGATGGTGCCAAGTCTGGGGAATATGGTGGATGTAGTAACACATCCCATCCAAGCTGCATCAATTTTTGACGAGTGGCTGAACTTGTATGTGGTCAAGCATTATCAAGGTGAAACACAACATATTTGTGATTCGCCAATTCTGGACGCTTCTGCTTGACTGCATTATTTAATTTACTCAACTGATGACGTACACATCAGAATGAATGGTTTGGTTCCTTGGAAGCAATCAAAATACTACCAGACTGACAGCATAATTTTCCTTTGATGAATATCTGCTTTTGAAGTGCTTTGGGCAGGTTCCACTTGCACCACGATCTTTCTCTTTCGACATTGTTATAAACAATCCATTTTTCATAGCCTATAATCATACATTTCAAACTAGTATGTTGTGGCCACCACATGACTTTCTTCTATATTTTCCTATACAAATTCACTCAGTAAAAATAATTTATTAAAATTATTATTTAAAAAAATTATCTTCCATGATAATGCAGATGATTTCCATATTAGTGAAGAGTATTACTAAATATCAAAAAAAAAAAAGTTCATTTTATTCTCAATATTTAAAAAAAAAAAAATTAAGATTTTTTTTTTCTAAGTTTACTTTTGTTAAAAGTAAAAAAAAATTTATAACTTTGTTTTAAATTATCACAGATCTATAGTTCAACCATTCATTTTAAAGGTATTGACGAGACCTTTCGAAAGATTGGGGAGGTGGGGGTAGGGGTGAACGATACCCGCATATTCACAAAATGTTCTTACTAGTTAACTACTACTATCATCAATATTTCATAATTTTACAATCACACCATTAAAATAACTCATTATGTACATTTATACAACATTCTGTCCTATACTGCCGTGTTAAAAATTTAGAAAAAAAAAAATGTGATTACAGCACCATCTGTTGAGCGATTGATCCCCAAATCTAATCAGCACCAGTTTATGTCAGGGTCCAACTAAATACCAAGTTTGGTAAAATTTCGTTCATTAGTTCGTGAGATACAGGGTCCACAAAATTCATGATAACACACACAGACAGACATTTTCTAAAAGCTATCAAATCGTGTTCAGGACATCCCAAAACGTGTAAATCCATCGAAAAATTGTCACAAATCCAATACTTTCTCTTTTTATTACATATAGAAGAAAGTAAAAAGGGTTGTTTTCTTAATGTTTCAAGAGTGAATTGCAGATGTCAACACCTTAGTGAGATGAATTTCTTTGAGCTCATGTGGTGCCGAAATATCAAGCTTTGTAACATATCGAAGTTTAACGGTTTTCAACACTCAATTTCGATATTTTAAGATTCTAGGTAATCTTGTGTCGTTAAATGTTGATTGGATTCAGTCAATGCCTTTATTTTGTTGTCATAAACTTCGATTGCCCTTCCTGAGCATGCTGCATCTTTAACATCCAAATAGCCAGACCGAAATTTAGTAAACCAATGCTAGAGTCGAAGAGAGAAACGGAGGAAACTGATAACTATTAACACTTGTCCTCACATCTAAATTAAAATATTTCTTTATTTTCTTACATATATATTAAATTTAAAGATATTTTACTCACTTTTAGTTGAAAGAATTTAACTTTATTAAGTTTTTGGTTATTTCTCTTTTTGAAGTTCATATTTATTACACACTACTCAACGTCGATCATCAATCTTTGTTTACTTTTTTATCATTGCCATTTTCTACATTTCTAATTTTACTATTTTCATTGTTATAATCCCGTCATAAATATTTGATTTAATTTACATGGATTTGGCTTTGGCCACAAGGGAGCGTTGTCATCGATGTTCTGATAGGTTTATGCAAATGGGACGGTCTGCAAGTAGTATAAAAGGGTGCGATGCCTATCGTAGTTTGGCAGTTGAGCAGCAGTAAGAGTTTTGTTATGGAGATGGTGAGCTGGTCTCATGAATAGTTTTAAAATGTTTTTCATTTGTAAGGAGTTTGAAATATTTTTGAAGAACTTATATGTTTAATTAATATGTTAGCTTTTTAGTTAGTTAGTTCATTTGAGTGGTAATATATTTTAAAAGTTTATTACAAATCAACACGTCATTTTTTTCAAGATGTTATTTTCGTTTAAAGTTGATTTTCATTGAATGAAATAGAAACTCTTCCCTACTGCTTGATTAAATCTTCGTTTTGCCTCATTCGTCAACCTGGCGACCATGAGATGAAAATCTTTAACGTCAGTTTTTTTCTCACTGGTCAACAGGGCGACCGTGAGGTGAAGTACATTGGGTCATCAAATAGTTGTTTTAGAAGTTTCGCCGTTATAATTCAGTGGTCAAAGAGTTTGTTCAATTTGTTCAATGTTTAAATTCGTTGAATTGATCAATTGTTAGATGCAGTTTTTCTACTTCTACAAATATATGTTTAAATCAAGTTTTTTCGTTTCCTATGGTCAACTTGGCGACTTAGAAATATTGCATTGTTTTCTATTGCAACAGTTTCATCGGTCGGTCATCATAATAAGTGTAAATTTAAACTGACTTTCTTCTGTTTTCCTTAAAAACTTTTTTTCAAGAACTAT
This sequence comes from Salticus scenicus, assembly GCA_963930645.1. Taxonomy (NCBI): domain Eukaryota; kingdom Metazoa; phylum Arthropoda; class Arachnida; order Araneae; family Salticidae; genus Salticus; species Salticus scenicus. Next base: position 48,696,854 of record OZ005648.1, read on the forward strand.
AGTGTTATTTCTGTTGGACGTTTTTTCAAGTGATCAAGTCATGTGAATTGTATTGAAAGGTAAATATGAAAATACCCATGCATTATGTTTTTTTTAAGTTAATATAATTATTGCTAAATATTGTTATATATATATATAATAAGATGAAAAAGAGGTAAGAATTAAATTAGTACTTTTATATTTCAAAGTAATATTGCAAAATGAATTAAAAGAGATTTCATATTAGGCCGTAAGTTACTTTAAAAGCATAAAAAATGACGAACGGAAATTGCAATCGCAATCAGTCAAAAATAAATAAACAAGTTAATCATTTAAATTAAATAAGCATTTTAATGTCTAGAAATATTCTATAAATAAGTTTAATGAGTAATAAAAGAGTATCTGGTGCCGGAAAGATTCAATAAAATAATTTTAAATTAGCAATGTTAAAAGAAATAAAATATTCATGAGTATAAAATTAAGGTTTGATTACTTATGTCAGATGTAAAGCAATAAATAATTGTATTAATAAATTGGCAAATTGGGGCACCGACCAGCGTCACTCTGTCTGGTAAGTACGAGTCATTAGCTAGTAAGGAACAAAAAGAGGTGTAATTTTTATTAAAATCTCACAATTAACTGTGGAAGAAAATCATATTTTATTGAAATTTTATTTTTCTGACTGAGTGAAAATAATGCCTGGACCGGGAGTCGAACCCCAGAACGACTGGGTTCGACTCCGGGTCCAGGCATTATTTTCACTCAGTCGGAAAAATAAAATTTCAATAAAGAAGAGGTGTGTTATTAAATAAAGTAACCAATAAAAGAAATAGGGAGGAGATTCGAACTATGCTAAATTACACAAAAATTATGTGTATAAAACATGAAATTCAAAATAATTAGGCTAGAGATTAGAGAGATCTTTCAACTATCATCTGCTAAAAAGAAATAAAAAAGAGTATTTTTCGGCCGTGGGCCATCATCGGGCCCCGGCCCGAAAGCCCGGTAACCGCGTCAACTCATTAAACCCCAATCTAACTCCTTGCTGCGGTCTGTGACTGCAAGATTAGAGTATTGGGACATCTGAACTTTCCACTGCCTTCAGCCACCTCCAGCCTTGGAAGTAAATAAAGCCAACTGACGAGTGATTATTGTGCCTAAACTGCAAATGTGTAAGTTAATGACTTCAGCAACGAGTGAAGGACCCTCACAACTGTCAAATTGAGAGGTTGAGGAAATTATTATTATTTTATTTTTCTTATATCTATCAGTTTAAAAAATATATAATAATTTTTTTTTTCTTCTTTAAAATAATATATATATATTATAAAAGAAAATAGGTATATTAAATATGGCGTGATCGTTACACTAAGTAATAAAAATTAATTTGAAGATTATACTCAGATTCTGAAATTTTCCTCTGTATTCAAAAGTCTGAATATTATTAACTATCGTTCTTTAATAACTATTTGATTATATATTTTCTGTAAAAAAAAGGATAGATCCTACCTGTGTTCTTGGAGAAGCTTGAAAAAGAATGAGGAGGCTTGAAAAGAAACACGACTGGTCTCTTGTAAATATAATTACTACTTTTCTTTATTCTGACTCCAGGTACTGAAGTACCAGAGATCGATTTGTCGTTTCACTCAATAATTCAAAAAAAGGAAGGGGGAATCATATTTTAAGTAATAGATAAGTAGGGGAAAGTTGGCCTAAGTAACCGGCCAGCGACGACTGCCGCCCGTAGTAAGAAGGGGACGTGTCGAAAAGAACGTCTGCTTATGACCCGAGCCGATGCGATACTGATCGCACTCTCTCTTCAAAAATCCCTCCTCAAGATTTCACTTAGATAATGCACCAATCGCATTTGAATTCTTCCCCGCGGCTTGTGGCGTCCCTTACGCAATTGTTATGACATCACGCTATCAACCATTAACTCTCCCGGCGGGTCAATGCACCACGGGACCAGGGAACGCGCCTCGGAAAGAATTTCAAGAATGGAGCGTGGGTGGCGATCTCCCTTTACGTAACAATGATGCAAAGCACGCTACACCGTAGACCTCATCTCAATGTGCGGTCGGTCAATGAACTCCGAGGGAGACGAAATCGGTTCTTCTTTTTTTTTTTTTTTCGACGCGACGTGGGGCCTGCAAAGTGTAACTCCTAATGTCTGGAAACTCACTCTTTCGACTGTCTGATTACATGATACCTCATTAACGGACAATTTAGTTATTTAGTTTTTTTTTTTTTAAATTGAGTTCATCTAAATAAATAATCTTATTATTATTATAATCAATTTACTTTTATTTTATTTGTCTATGAAGTTAAACGGCATATTTCCGGATGGGCGGCGATATCCTTAACTTTCCCTTTTATTTATTTATCTATTTATTTTATTTTATTTACTTATTTATTTATTTTATTTTTATTTTGAACTCAACGTAATTATAATTTAATTTATTCAGCCCTTAATAAAATGAGACAGAAATGTCACATTGTGACAACAACATCCGCATTACTCCAGCTTATATATATTAATGTTACTTTGAATAAGTTTTATTGATAAGTTTAAAATCTTTTGTCTTCACTTGAGTCCACACATTTAGTCACTAGTCAAATCATTTTATTTAAACTCAAAAACTTAAACGTTTTCAGTGCTTGATATTCTGCTTAATAAGAAATCTAAAAATTTGACCTTTTTGTTAAAGGTCTTTTATAAGAAACACAGACAGGGGAAACAGATTTCTTTTCACTTCTCTCTTTCTCCTCATGCGATATACACAATACATTTGCATCAGATCACAAAAAAGCCTCTCCTTTTGACTGATACAAGATGGCCATGTCAGACATTCTAGAGATTTTTTTTTTTTTTTCAGTATCTGCCACTATTCAGTTTTATGTATTTAATAAAAAATATTTAGCCAGGTGGCCAAGACTGAATTTACAGAGCATAAAAATAATGTTGCGGAATTGCAGAGTTTTCAAAATTTTTCAGAGAAACTCCACAGAAATCGGGGCAGTTGGCAACCCTGCAATATAGAAGACTGCAAATTATGCAAATAATACCCTTTTTGAAAGTAGATTGCCCTTTTTATTGATCCCCCCCTCCCCAATGGCCCTTTTATTCTAGAGTATGCACTATAATTGATGAGGGAAAAAATTTCTATACCGAAATGTTCCAAATGAAATATAATACAAACCTGGTCCAAATATACAAAAAAAAAAAAAAAAAGGGAAGAAAGAAAACAAAAAAGAAAATTCTGAGCTTCACTTTGCCCAACTTGAAATAGAGAAAATCTATTGATACCTGAACTCAGGCTGGGCATGGCCTCTGTAGATCTCTAATATAACCACTATAAGAAATTCTTACACTCTTTGCAATCATAATATAAATATTAATCTAAAAATGCTTTCAAATTTTATACTTTGTGTGTTCGGAAAGGAAGAAATAAAAAGAGGTAATTTTTAAAATTAAAAATGTAGAAACTTATTGATTAATGATTTTATATGGTTATGAAAAAAAAAAAAAAAAAAAAAACTATTGGTATACATTTCTTTTGGGTAAGATAATGGATGCATAGTGCCCAAAACTCCAAATAATCAAAAAAATTCTAAATAAGTTTTATAGCTGAATTATTAGATACAACTGTTATATTTATTAGTAATATCCAATTTTCCAAACATTTTCATAAATTTCTTTTGTTGGATTAGTATGGCACTGTACTGTGCCACATCTATTATTTTCAACTTGGTTCTGTATTTAATACAGTTCGGTATACTATTTGCATATGAAACTTTTATTTAACAGAAAATTAATTTGATTTCATAAAATGATTCATGTGCACTTCAGAAAACTAAATAAAAGGCTGTTTTTTTAAAAATTACTTTATTTAGAAAAAGTCAATATTTAATATCTTTATTCTTTTTAACTTAAAAAATATTTTTAACATAATTTAGTTTCTCTTGAACTTTCATCTTTAAAATGAATTTATTAACTGAAATTATAAATTATACTAATTTTTATATTGATTACTTTTCATATACATAAATAGAATATATACACATGTATGGTAAACATACTTTTATAATACAGCAATGCATAAAAATTTTGTGATAAAAAATGAAGCAATAACAAAGAAACAAAAAATACCTAACTACTATACAAATTGCAACATGAACATTTTACATAGAAATGCATGATCACTCCCATTTAAAATTACATGAATATGTATTCAGAAACCATAAATCAAGCAATAAATATAAGAATAACCGGCCATTATTAGAGATCACACCAAAAATTGATTAAAAAAAAAAGTTATTCAAAGAGTAATACTGATGTTAATTTAATATCTTATGTAGATTTTTATTAATTGGTATCTTACAGTATGCTTTATTTTTAAGCTCTAATATTAATAGTATTGAATGCTCTTTGATATACAGTATATAATTTATTCAAGATATTGAAAATAATACATAAGGTACAAAATTTAATTATTTTAGTTTATGAAAATATATTCTGATGATAATAATTTGGTACTTTCATACTAATCACATGCCATCAACAAATATAGCCAATTTTAGTTTCTAAACGCTGGAATGCTCAGAATAAGATATCAGTCTTAAACTTAATACCAAACTGAGGCACTTTTAAATTAATTCAATAATTGTTTTATCCCAGTTCATGAAGGGGATTACTTGAACAGAAATACATGAAAAACAGGTTTAATTTTTAATAGAAGGCATGTCTGAAATACATATGAAGTGCTATTTCAATGGATCTAAAGACACCATAAATGAAGTGGGAGTGATAAATGACTTCAATATAAAACCAGTCAAAAATATGAAATGCAGAAAAAGTCACAAAGTGAAACAAATGAAAACTGTTCTTATGAAGTACACTCTCTTAATTCAAAAAATATAGTTCTTCTATGGACTATAAAAATCTCCATCACTCTCTTTTTCTTCAAACATAGCTCCACCTTCACCTCTTAATATACAAACTAAACAGGCTGTTCCTGGTTTACATAGCTATCAAGGTTGTTCCTAACTCCCAGCACTTGTCTAGGTAGGCCACCCAGTTAGCGACCAGCTATAAAATAAAGATTATAGAAAGAATAAAATTTACAGCATAGAGAATCAGAGAACTTCACAATAAAAATAATTTTTGAGAAGTTTTGCAAGCAAAACACTTTTAAGGGTTCATTCACATTTTAATTTTTGGGGCTCATTTTTGTGAAGGATTTTTGTAAAAATTTTTACTGAGGGGGAAAAAAAATCCTATAAATTTTTCTATTTTTGCAGTCACTATGTAATATTTAATATTAAGTTAATACTGATTCATTAAATTAAATATAGGTATTTATTGGAAATAATACTGAAAACATGAGAAAATTTTACAAAACAATTTTTATAAATCTGAATTTTATGAAGAGGTAGATAAAAGACCTGCTTGGAATCAACCTCTGACTCTTATATTGAAGTAAAATACATTAATGAATATTCTAAATGCTTCATTAAAGCTGAGAAATAGTTATACATTTTAAAAGAATAAATGCACAAGACTACATAATGCGTGTTAAAAGGACCAAACAATCCATTCTTAGTTCATACCACAACAATTCATACCAACCTTAGTTGGGGTGGGGTGGGGTGGGGTGGAAAGGATTTCACATAGTTTTAAAAGAGAAAGGAAGTTTATACTTCTGCGAAAATAAAAAGATATCTTTTATTCAATACATGTCAATTTTTAAATAAATAAAAAAACAACATAAAATAAATAAAATTATACAGATTAGAAAATAAAATAGTTTAAGGCTTGAAAAAAAAAAAAAAAAAATGAACATTTATACTTTGTTAACAAAAACAAAAATACCTTCATTTTTGAATAGTTAGTTCATAATTTTTTCTTCTAATGGTTCTTTCTCTAATTAATAACAAAATAAAATAAAAATACAGAGATAATTCTATCAGCATAACTTTCATTTCAACCAATAACCTAATCTTAAGTGAAAACACTTTCAGATTTAGTGATAAATTCACTAAACAAAATAAAGGAGTCCCGATGGTATGACCCCCATCTCTGGTTTTGTGGCAGAGTTAAAATTAAGAATATCAGGAAAAATAATTTTGAAGAAACTTGGAGATAGCATAAAATGTTGGTTTAGGTGCATAGATACTGTTTTTGCCATCACAGGCCTAGGAGTGGTAAAACACTCTTGAAAAAGAGAGAAAAGAGACTAAAATGTCTAAAAAGGAGACTGAAAAGAGACTAAAATATTTAAAAAAGAGAATGAAAAGAGACAAGTTTTTTCCTAATAAATGAATATTACGAACAAAGATGTAAAATTAATGTATATACTGCAGTGGCATACCATGGGGAAGGTGGAGGGAATGGGCACCCTGGGCCTCTGATCATGAAGGGGGTCTCTGATGAAACTTAATCTTTAAGTATATATATCTAGTAAAGCTGTCGTGCCATTATTTTCTACCCTGCAATTCCATTTTAAGTTGTAGGTTCCTGTCTAAGGAGCTTTAAACGGTAAAATATGACCATAGGGCGACAACTCCAAAACCAAAAGAAAACTCATCTATATTTCCGCAAATCCTAAATAAGGCAGGGAAAATGAGGTCACCAGTGACAATTTTGTCCCTGGCTTCAACAGTTTAAGTCTGCCACTAATATACTATTTTTTTTTTTTTTTTTTTTTTTTTACACATGGGGAAAAAAAAAAAAAAAAAAACGTGTACAATGTATTGTTTACAAAACTGAATGTCAACTTGCATCGTATGTAAGAAAAATTATCTTTGTAACAAAATTTATAGCAATACCAGAATTACAAGTATTTGCTAAATCTTATAAAATCCAAATGTTTACAGAATTGTTCTGTGGAAGTTCTAAATTAAAATGCATCACAGATGCTGCTAAATTCTAATTCCTGAATACTGAAATAAGAATAGCATGTATGTTACTTATATGTAAAATAATTTTTAATAACACATAAGGTACTGGTATATATATAACGAGGTGGGGAATTCACCAAAAATCTTACCAGCCAGCAATATAAAATTGGAAACTTAAGACAGAATAACATTGACATTACATGTACTACATGATATGCCCAATAACAAAATTTTCTGTACTAACCTGCAGTAAAATGAAATTTAATTGTGACCTAAAAATGTTTGCTCAAGTTTGCTACTTTAATAGGTAAGAAAAACTTGTAAAATAAGCAAAATTTGTATTTACAAAAAAAAAAAAAAAAAAAAAAAAAAGTATTATAAAAATTTAGTAACATAAAATATGTTTTAAGCTTAGCATTTCTTTTTAAACTGTTAAATTGATTTACCTATATTCTGAATGAAGAAAACAAACTTAAATTTCGTGATTACTTCATTGCCCTTTCCATGTGGTGAAGGAATAAACTTATTGCACCATGACAAGAAAAGTGACACAAGTAAAAGAATAGCAATTTTGAGTTTACATTAAAAAATATATATGATGTACTCTCAACGTGCAACCTATTTTCTTGAATCCAATTTTCAATTTTTTTTTTTTTTTTTTAAATCTGTATCTTACATTCTATATAATACTTTTGGCATTCCTCTTTAAGAGTTAAAATCTATTACATTGATCTGAAAGTGAATCTTTGAGGAAAAATGAGTAAAAAAAAAATTTCATTGGAAAAAGCATAAAAAAAAGCTAGAAAAGAGACTAAAAGAGACAAATGTGAAAAAAAGAGACAAACAACTAGAATAGCTAGCCACTCCTAGGTCTCCCATCGTCAACAAGAAACTAAAAATAAAAATGACACTCGAAGATATCAATAAAATTGAAGAAAATATCCAATTCACCTCCAAAGTAGAACCTTACATATTTTTTTTTTAAATAATTCCTTGAAATCCTTAAAAAAAGAAATACAAACTATTATCTACGAAAATGAAATAACAATGAAATTATTAATGCTAAAATATAAAACTTCCGACAAATACAAAATTTCTGCTATCCAGTCATATATAAACTGCTCCATAAACATATGTTCTAATAAATTAATACCTCCTGAAACTTGAGCTAAATAAAATAACTGAAATTTGTCAAAACATAGGATACAATAAAAACCTTATTAACAAACTATATATATATATAAACTGAACTACATTGTTATAATTATATTATAAACTATATATAAAAACAAACATACTACCATAAATTCTGGACTGAAGAATTTTAATGGACCAAGTAAGAAAAAAAAAAAAAAAAATTCACTGTAGAGCAACAGCCCTAAAAAACCAAAAGAACCCATTTACGCAAAGCCTGACAAAGGCATGACAGGTGGGGCCTACTGCTTCCCTGGCCCCTACACTGAGTTGAACTTTTGAATCATACCTTTTTAAAAAGTTTAAATAGAGAAGTGAAAAGGGGCCCCAGTAAGACTTTCACACCAGACCTCAAGAGTTGTAGGTCCACCACTGATTGTTTCTGGATTCAGAAGACCTTAAAACATATAAATCAGATTCAGAAGACCTTAAAACATATAAATCATGTGACAACTCTGTATTTTTGACCAAATACATACTTCTAAGTGAAAAGAAAATTAAGATTTTTCTTATGGTATTACTGACTGCCATATACTACTGGCTGAACAAAAAGGGAAGATTTCCCAAAAGAAATTATTTCTCCCGAGTGTAAATGGCATATGAAGATATTTCTTTTTCTGTGATTCTAGCCTGTTAATGGATTATAAAAAATTTAATCAAGGTTGTCTTGTTCTATAAGTGATGCATCTATAACTGTCATGCCACTGAGGGGAAATTTATTATTAACACATGTTTACAGGATTTCCTCTTTCCTTTTTATTAAGAAATATTATATTCATTTTAATTCTTGATACTGCTCATTTGACCATTAATCAAGTTAAATCATTGCAAAATGTAAACTTCAATAAATAGTAGTTTTAATTTAAATTGTAAGGAAAATAAAGTATTATTTGAAAGATAGTACAGTGAAACCCCGATCTATCGTTCCCACATCAATCGTTTTCTTGCATTGATCGTTTTATTTCTATGGTCTGTGCACAAATTGTATTTAAATAATGTTAACGAAACCTGCATGTATCATGCTTCAAAAAGTCTTTTTACCACATTCAATGTTGTAAAATTTTCTCCTGAAGATCAAGCGGTACCATATGGCATACAAACTGGAATTACTTCTTTCATCCTAAAATAGCTCTTTTTCCCATTTCCATGGAGGATCAAAATTGTGATGCCATGCCTCCGGACCATCTATTCATTTTGTAATTTCAACATGGCAGGAAGTAACCTCTTCAGTAATCCAGAAAATTGTTTCGTGAAATGAGGTTCCATACGAAAAAATGAAGAAGAATATCAAACAGAAGGGCAAGAAAATTATGATGATGATGATGCAAATGAAGAGTGGTTGCGTGTTGCAGAGGGTGTGCCTGGTACAAAATTTAGTGACAATATTTGCATTAATCAAGACGTTACGACATGCGGTATCCTAAAGCATAGAAGAAATGTGTGATTTCAAGAAGAAACAGAGGATAATTTTCACGCCGATGACTCAATTATGATGTTTAAAAATGCACAAATGTTTATATAAGCACATGAAATTACAGAAAAGGACCAAACAATTGTTGCAAATCTGGAAAAATTCCTGTTTAATTTATAAAAGGAACAAAAAACAATTTTACTTAATGTTTTACAACATTGACTTATTTCTTTGACAGTTTGGAAAGTAATAAATTAGTTTTTATTAGTAGTATACTGTATACATTGTGTGTATTAATCCACAAACATTGTTTTCTTCATGTTTTGACTATAAGAAGAATTCAAGAATGAATTCCGAAAAGTATAAGAATCTTCTTAAAGATCAACTAGTCATATATGGTGAACTTCTTTGTGGTGAAAACTACACTTTCCAGCACGATAACATGCTGATTCATGCATCACACGAAACAAAAAAGTGGCTTTCAGAGCAAAGTATCAATGTTCTCCCATGGCCTTCTCGCTCCCCAGACTTAAATCCCATCGAAAACTTGTGGGGAATCTTAGCTCGTGCTGTTTACTGAAATGGGAGGCAGTTTATATGTGTTGAAGACCTAAAGAATGCTATAAAATGTGCTTGGGAAGAACTGTTTTGTGATATTTTGTTAGAATTGATAGATTCGATGCCGAATCGCATCTTTCATGTTATAAAAAACAATGGTGGCTCCACCAAATATTGAGAGTATTTTCTTTTAAACCATTAGTGTCTGCTAATTATGTTGACCACTGTATTTGGAAAAAACGGTTGGTGTCTTATAATTTTGTCCATTATGTTTTTAAGTTTTTTCATTAAATTGTATGAAAATATCATTATTATAAAATAATTACAACAGAAATTATATGATAACAGAATAAATTTATGTTTTTGACGTATTTGATAAAACATTTTTAAGCTCTGAATCTTTTCTTTCACTATTTGTCAAATTAGATAGGTGTCATAATTATGTCCACCACTGTATATATATATATATTATATATATATATGCAAATTTGTTTATTTCTTCCACCCAACATGTATGACAGTTTATTCAATCCAAGAATTTTCTATTATGTTGAGCTATCCCAATAATTTTGTAGTCTAATAATTTAAATTTTTTACTGATAACTGAAACAGTTATAAGTGAAATATTAAATTTGGTTTCGAATATTCAATGACTGAAAAGTTTCAATTTTATTAAATTACCCCCCAAAAAATTTTAGGAATTTATTTCCTGGGAGAAAAAAAGATATGAGATAAAATATCAAGGGGCATTTTTGCACAGAAATAAAATTAGAAAGTCAGAAGTTGATCCAGGTTTTAATTTTGGGGGCCCATTTTTGTAAAAAATTAATACTTTTATAAAATTTTTGTTTATTTTATTTTAAATTATAATTTTGTAAAAAAAAAAAAAAAAAAAAAAAAAAATCTTTAATTTTAGCAGTCACTCTAAAAATTAAAAATCAATGCATAATATCAAGTATTTGTGAAGGGGCAGCGAAAGAGCTCTCCTTTTTGTCTATTTTTCCCTTGAAAATAAAAATAAAATAATAATAATAATAATAAAAAGAAAAGAGCTTTTTTTAAAATTGAGAAAGTTGACAATATGTAAACTAAAAATCCAAATTTTTTTTTATACACACCAGTAGTGGTTACAACTTGTGTGGATGTAGTAGCAGCTGCATTAGCCGCAGCTTTCTGCTTTAGCATCGTCCAGTCAAACAGGAAATCATTTTTGTGATTTAAAGTTCTTGCTAAAATTTTAAATAGTTGACGTAGGTATGTGTAATCTGGCTTCTCTTCAAAACGTAATCCTCTACAATAGTTAAGATACATAGCAAATTCACCTGGAAAATTCTAAAGGAAAAGAAGACATATAAAATTCCTAAAATATTTACTTTAAAAAATAGCAAAACTGAGATAAGGATAAAAAAATAAAATAAACTACAACAGTTTCAAAAATATAAAAAGTATTGGTGTGAGGAATAAGGCCAGTTGTCTACATGTGGGACCTAAGCCTGGAAGGGATTGCCTTTCGTGGGATCTTTCTAAGGCTCCTAGCTTGTATTCACAACATTTCCAAAGAAAAGCAAAGTGCAGCAGTATTATATTACACAGAGTATTCAAAGCAATAAAATAAAATATTTAATACAATTATTCATGTTATAGAAAACTCAATGTAAAAATAAAACAGGGTTAATAGAAACTTTGCATTACAAAAAAAAAGATTTTTTAAACATTTTCTGAAATTTGTAAAAATAGCATGCAAGTATACTTGTCTTCATCCCAAATCTAAGTACAAAGTTAAAATTTTACAGCATAAAGTAATAAATAGCTCTCCCTTTTTTTTTTTTTTTTAACTTTAAAAATACCTAACTTATTACATAATGAAAATAAATATAATTACAAAAATTTTATTAGCTGTTCATCCTTTTATTTATTTTAGTTAGAGAAACTTTTACTTTCTCTCTCTCTCTAACACTTTTTCTACAATTATTAAATTTAATGAATAATTGATATTTTTTGCTGCTTCAGCTTTTTTTTTTTTTTTTTTTTTTTTTGCAAATCAGCCATAGTCCTCTCTTAACTGTGATACCTCCCCTTTTATTGTACTAAATTTTCTGTTTTATAAAGCTTAAATCATGTCCAATCCTCTTCATTCTTTTGTTGTTATTCTTGCAATTGAAATATACGGCTGCAATATCATCAGAAAGAGAGTCATTACAACAAAGAACTCAACCATTTAAGCTACGATACTTGATTTGTATAAATTTTTGCCAATTTATTTTTTAACATACAGACGTTAAATATTATGGCTGACTTTAAAAATCAAGGACTGTGAGTCAAAAAATAAGGGCTTTAAGGGTTCTTATTAAGGAGTATTGGAATGTAAAGACATTTTAAGGACTTTTAATAACCTTGTAAAACAAGGAAGAAAAATCTTGTTGTCCGCGTAGATCATAAATCAGAGCTGCAAAAAAGCCAGCCTTAAAAGAAAAAAAAAAAAAAAAACAGCCGGCTTTTTTTGGACTGGCCAAAATCTGGCAGCCCTGTCATAAATACTTTCCAAATGAATTTATGTTTCATTTTTTAACCACCAATGTATTATTTCTAAAAAAAAAAAAAAAGACTATGCAGCCTTGTATAGTATTGAAAATTTTCTTGTACATCATACAGTGTACTAAACAAAATACTCATAACATTAAACATTTTCATTAAACAGTTTCTATTTATATCTCATAGTGTATACTAGTGAGCTTTTGAAAATTTTTTATAAAATGGATATGAAATTTCTAAAACTACATTTTAATTACCTCCATAATCTATATAAATAAAGAGAAGGGTCTGCATGTCAGTCTGCACTCAGCTGCTCACACTATCGATCACAGAGATACAAAGCTTGGCAGATGGGTACCTGGAACCCTGTAGGTGTAGCACCTCATCGAGATTTTTTCAAATTTCAAATGTGAATTTTTTAAATTAATTTTTTTTCAATTTTAAATATCGGCTTCAATGTTTCATGTTCAGAAATTTGTTCTTCCATTTCAATAGTTTGTGTAGCTTAGCAATGTCAATGTCTATTAAGCTATATATTTATTTAAATTCATTTGAGCAAGAAATCTTTTTTATTAAAATCAAATAGTTATACACATACAGTAGAAACAATTAAACATATTAAACTTTTAGATTTTGTCCATTGATTTCCCTAGCAATAGCTATTGTATTTTTAAAAATTTTATCCATTTATTTTTCTGTTTTATTTTCCAAAACTTACAATCGTCTGTGTACCTTAGCAACGGTTATTACACTAACAACTTTTTATTTTTCATTTCTTTAATTAATTCTTTAAAAGGGAAATCTTATTATTATTTTTTAATTATTTATTCATACTATTTATCTGAAAAAGTTATAGTGTATAGTTGAAAGGAATAAACTTATTAAAATTTAAGTTTAATTAAAATTTATTTGTTTTTCATTTATTTAATTCTTTTTAAAACGAAATCTAATTTTTCTTTTGTTTGTTATATTGGTCGGAATCATGTGGTACAATAGTGTAGACAGCGAGAGCTATAAAATACATACTTCAAAAACTAAAATATTTAATAGATACCGAGATAGTTTTTTAAAACTGCTGTTCTTAAATAATAGCAAACCCATCTGTCATCGATAAATATCTGAAGTGCCCGGGAAAGACCTTTTATGTAGGAAGTGGGAACCTTGACCCGATGCAGTGCAGGCAGAAAAGGAGCTTCTGTAGGCAGCGGGTACCCGAAATGAGGATTAGAGCATTTCAATGTATTTATTTATTTATTTTTTAATAATGTGATATAAAAAATAAATAGTGATTAAATTCTTTTGAAAATATAGAGAAATTACTGCTTTAAAAATCTTAAAAAACAGAAAAGATAATAAAAAAATAAAAATTAAATAAAAGACATTAGAAGAAATAATTTGCTAATATTTGCTCCTGGGACGAATTGATACTGCAAACACAAATAGATACTTATGGCTTTCCATCAATCTGAAAATGTATGAAAATCTGTAGAGCAGCAATCACTACCATCCACGTATTTGCGTACATTAAAACAAAATAAACGAACCATCACTGGACGCAGCTAATTCATCATGCATGAAATTCGGAAAATGATCACAAAACCAAATTTGTTTAAAAAAAATAAATAAATAAAATCAAAAAACAATTCTCTGTAATACAATATACTAATCCAATAAGATAAACACACAAGAGTGTCCACTGTGAAAACAAAAACAAACTTACAAGATGCGAAAACAAAGTTCCAATATGCAGGGTTCGCGCTAGAGTGCGGGATCGCGGGAATCGCACAATATTTAAAAAAATCCCACTTAAAAATTTTTCATATGCGCGATTTTCCCGCACTTCCCGCGATTTCTTTTTTTTTTTTTTTTTTTAATCTAATTCATTGAATTCTGCGAATTTATTTTTTCCATTTTAAAAAAAATCGCGGATATCGTTCGTTAAAAAATAAATAAATAAAAATGGAACAATCGGCGATCAAATGTTGTACAAAAGCTTCTGATTCCTAATCTTTCTCCAACCACAACATAAATGTCAATATCCATTTCAAAGTTGCTTTATGAGATTCTAGAACCTGTAAAGAAATACAATTGTTAAATATTTCTTGCTCAAGTAATTATGTTTTGCCCACCTCCCCCTTTATTTATCTCCAACTAGCGATCAGCAATCAAATGTTCTGCAGAAGTCTTGTTTCCCAATCTTTACCCATCTGCAACATAAATTATATTTATAATATTCATTTTAAACTTGCTTTGTTAGATTCTAGAAGTACAATTGAAAGAGTTTAATATTTCTTATTCTGTAAATATTTTTTAATCCCCCCCCCCCCCCTCTTTCCCATCTCTGGAATACGGATTGTGGTCAATGATCAATTCTAGAAACAATAAAGCAATAGAAGTACTCAATATTTCTGACATATGTAATTATTTTTAGACCTTTAGTGCTGAACTTAATGAACCTATTTATTTTTTCTCAAATTAAATCATTATGGGGGTGTCATATCTATACCAAATTTGAAAACGTGGGGGAAATGAAGAATAGATTTTTCAGGTAAGAAAATTTTTTCCAAATCAATTTAAGAAAATTAATACTTAGTTGGTTTTATGCACGTTTGAAACTAATAATTAGCTACTGCTACTTTCATATGAAGGATTAATGTGCATACATAAAAATTATATTCTACAGTGCGTATCGAAATGATAGGTCCACCCACATTTTTCAAAATTTCGACTCTTAATTGAGAATAAGAATCACTTTTTTGATAGAGATAATTAATCAGTAATTGTTATAACTATTTATGAAGAAATTTCTTAAAAATAAATAATTCCTTTTTTATTTTATGCAAATTTTCATTTTCAGACCGTTTCGAAAAGATAGGTCCGCCTTCAGAAATTTTGCACCAATCATGTTTATTTCCAAAAAATTTGCATAAATATCGTTGCTTAGTCTTACTGCGGGATTATGCTGGCTGCTGTGGAGGTATTTAAACAGATTTGAACATCACGTTGTAATCAAACAAAATGGGTCGTCGTTGCAGTCTTTCGCTGGTTGAGTAGGGGAAAATTGATGCATTTAAAACGTGTGGAAAATCGAATAGAGAAATAGGTAAACTTTTAAACAGATCATATAATGTTGCAAACAATTATTTGCGACTTAGAAATGCTTATGGCAGTAAAAAATCATCTGGCCGCCCATCAAAAGTGACACCCCGACAAAGAAGGACTATCGTAAAGGCGTTAAAATCTGGAAATATGAGCTTATCCACTGTGGCCAGACAACAAAACCCTCCAATATCAAAATCTACAGTCCATAGAGTGGTAAAGAAGTTCGGCAATATAGTTTACGTGAAGAGGAAAGCGGCTCCGAAATTGGCTAAAAAGCACAAAGAAGAGAGATTGAAATTCGCACATGAAGTGATGTCCTGGAAGCAAGATTGGCATCGTGTGATATTCAGTGATGAAAAGAAATTCAACCTGGATGGTCCAGATGCTGGCAGTACTACTGGCACGATCTGCGTAACGATAGACAGATATTCTCGAAGAGGCAAGCTGGTGGTGGTTCCGTTATGGTATGGGACGGATTCGGAGGTTCAGGAAAAACTGATATAGCATTTGTAGACAATAGTTTGAATGCTGCAGGTTACCAACAGCTGCTTGAACAATATTTTCTTCCACAAGCAGAGCTCATTTTTTATGTTCCAACGGGACAATGCTCCTGTGCACATTGCAAAGTCCACTTTCGAATGGTTTCTGGATAATGGTGTACATGTTATCGATTGGCCACTTTGCAACCCCGACCTGAATCCAGTAGAAAACATGTGGGGTATACTCGCAAGAGCGATGTATGCAGGCGGAAGGAAGTACAACAGTACTGCAGACTTGAAAAAGGCTATTTCCTCCGAATAGTCAAAAATCGAGAAAGATGTGTTTACAAAAACTTGTAGAAACCATGCCGAATAGGATTTATGAGCTTATTCAGAAACAAGGTGGAAAAATTTCTTATTAATTCAACATTAATTTGATGCTTGGTTCAGTGGACCTATCTTTTTGAAACAGCTCTTTCATGTAATTTTTTTTTTTCTTATTATTCCTATTATTTGTATATTATTCATGTATTATTTTACATTGAATGAAGTAATGTAGTTTATAAAATAGCACTTTGTACACAATAAAACCTTTTTTACCAACATAACTTTCGTTTTTACTGGTGGACCTATCATTTCGACACGCACTGTATATTTGTTTGAAAAATCTGTTGTACTCTTGGTGTGAAATGTTAATAATGCTAATGAAAAAATCCTGAAAATGCTTAATGTAGATAAAAACTATATATATATAAATGTTTATGTCATCAGTTTATTGAAAGTGACGTTGTCAATATTCAACTAATCATGCAATCAATCATATTCACGAAAACTTTTCAGCTAATTTATAATTTCAGCTACAGCAATCACATGTCTGTAATTTGCATTTTTTTTTAAATACTTTTTTTTCGGTAAAATGTAATTACTAACTTAAATTTCAAAAATCTCACTTAAATTTTCAAAATCCCACATAAATTTTTTGTTAGAGTGGGAGAATCCCACTCATTTTTTTTCCTTAGTGCGAACCCTGGATATGGAAAGCTTACCAGCAAAAATTGTCGATGCAGCACCGCGTCACAAATCATCAATTGGTGCCCTATGTCAAAGTTTAGCAGAAGCTCAATAATGCTTCACTGTACTTGAGCAATTAAACAATTAGAATTTTGTTAAAGAAGAAATTTATTCAAGTAGATTATATATGTATATATAATATACACACATATATTAAATCTGCTTGACACATTTTAATTTAGTACCAGAGATTTATTTTACTTAACTAACACAAAGCATATATTTTACAAAATTATTTAGCCAGGCAGATATTTAATTCAGTCTTTTATTCAATTAAAGGAAGTAAATTTCACTTCAAAATGCCACGAAAAATCATGTACAAACTCATATTGACAGAAATTCTTTTTTATTACAATCATTCTAATATAGCTCACATTTACTCCAAGTAAATATGTCTCCATTACCCATTTCCGAATCAGACATTGCAGACTAATACCACAAGCACTTACTTCTTGAGAAAATTCTTACTAGCTCATCTGTTGCCAATGCTATTTATACAAACATTATATTAACTCATCTTCCCCAAATTTGACAACAATTTTTGGGCATAAAACCTCATTATGAATTGACAAACTTTTTAGAAGAAGCAGGGATTTTACAATGACATCTGATTTGGATCGTATTTATTCATTTTAACATTTCCTCCCCATCCCCTTCTTTTAATCTGAGATGATGCTCCGGGGTTATTTGGGGTGCTTTAATACCCTAATGATATTTTATCCTCTACTATACAATCTGTAAAACGTGGTTAAAATTCCCATCTTCCAGCAACTGATTTTTTCTTTGTTTTCAATAATGTGAGTATCTGTAAGTCTTTTTTTCATAATGCTCCAGAGAACTAACCAAGTTTGAAAAATTATGTAAAAACAAGCCCAACCTGGAAGGTTAATGATGGTCTGGATGGAGAGCCATCATTCAAACAGTTTATTTTATCTATAAATCCTTTTAATTTATTTTGCACACAATAATGTTTTTTCTAGAACCTTGTGTCATTAACAAAAAACAACAAAAAAAAAAAAAAAACATTGAATCATCCACCCAATTTCTTTATTAAAAATGGTCCACAAAACTGAAAACAAAATTTTTATAGCCCAGGTGCTAAAAATACATTTTATAATATGTACAAATATATTTTGGAAAACATATATATTAAACTAGGTGTCATCAGTAATAAAAAAAAAGTATTTTTTTGGTAAGAAAAAGTTTTCTTTGTGACATAACCTAAATTTAGTTAACAAATAAAACACCATAATTTAATTTAGAAATTTATTCACCAACCATGAAAGTTCATTTCAAAAAATTTTGGAGTGAAAGGCTGATTTTTTATACCAACTATGTGAAAAATACCAGAGCCGGGAATCGAACCCGGGCCTTCCGCTTTACGTGCAGATGCTCAAACCATTGAGCTACCCTGGCTGATTACCAGCTAGGCATTTCTCACATATATAAAACAAGTTACACAAATTAAAAAAAATTCGTGATCTATTGGAGTTGTGCCATGAATATTAATGTCACTTGATATAGCTGTGTTTACAGACTCGGTGACTTTGCCAACGAATGTTATGTGAGAAATGCCTAGCTGGTAATCAGCCAGGGTAGCTCAATGGTTTGAGCATCCGCACGTGAAGTGGAAGGCTCGGGTTCGATTCCCAGCTCTGGTATCTTTCACATAGTTGGTATAAAAAATCAGCTTTCCACTCCAAAATTTTCTGAAATACCATAATTTGTCAAACAAATAAAATCAACTGCACTTACTTTACATAAAGCTTCAACATTTGTAGACATTTTTTTTTCACTAATCTTTTCATACTTTTGCTTTTTATCAGCAGCTTTAAGACCTTGCCAGGGTAAACTGCCTTTGTTAAAATACATTAGAACATAACCTAAGGACTCCATGTCATCTCGCCGACTATAAAAGATAATAAATATCGAACATTTTAAGAAATATACTTCTCATAAAGGAAAGTTTCTACATTGTTGAATGCACATGGCTAGATTACATTATTAATAATTATCTTAATCTGTGCAAAATTTATTCAGAAAATTTATTTTTTATAGTATTTTAAACTAAAAAAAAAAAAAATATATATATATATATATACTGAATTTTCTTTTGAATAATGATTTGCTATTACTTTGATACAATAGTACAAACTGCTAATACTGTAGATTTAAAATATGTCTTTGTAGAATTAATTTGCCAAAAACATAGTAAGATTTTAATTTTTACTGTTTTGCTAATCAAAGAACAAGCAGTAATATTTCACAAAACAATAAAAATACTCTGTTGCACACAGTGTTAGAAATAAGTGGTCGCTAGTCGTATTTTGTGACCAGAATTTTCATTTTGACGCTTAGAATTCCAATCATAGGTGCCATATTTGACAACTGGATTTTTTCCTCATCATATCTAATAATTTTCCCGATCCCATCAGACTGTAAACAAGTCTATTTCATTGTATTCCTCAATCCTGCCACTGGAGTCATAGATGATTGGCTGTTAAAATCAAGCTTACAAGCTTACAAGCTTTTCAATGGCAGACTGTGATTGGTTGCTAGAAAACCGAGCTCATCGTTGATGTGGCGGGCAACCATTCGTGTTTTCTTATCTTGACAATTTTAAACTCTTACTTCTCAACTCCACTATCAGTTTAGTTCGCTGTAAATGCGTTTAAGCGCGTGTTTATTATTTTATGCTTATTTCGAGTATCTTCTGGGTGAAGAATGAATTTGTGATTTTAAATATGTGCGTTTAATATTATCAATGTAATTACATTTTTTACATAAATATTTTTTTATATAATCTTGCATATATTATTTAGAAGTTTATTCTTTATTATTATTTTTTTAATGTACATATTTAATTATGGATGGCACCTAAATTTTTCATTTTGATGCCCAGAAAATTAATGCAGGTGGCATTTTGACACCTAGTTTCAAAATTCTTATTTCTAACATTGGTTGCACATATTGGTCTAGTTAGAAAAAAAAAAACACAGACTATATTTTCACTCAACACTCAGTAAGACAGTTGAGATCAATTTAAATTAAAATAATAATAATAATAAATTCTTAAAATCTAGCTAGCCATTAACACAGGGAAATGCATCAACTAAAATAATTTACATACACTAACTAAAAAAAAAAAAAAAAAAAAAAATAAGAATTTACCTTTAAAAAAATATTTTAATCTTAAAAAAAAAAAAAAAAAAAAAAACTCTGTCCTGGTTTTTACAAATAAATATGTTGTGTTAAACATACAGAATTATAAACTTTTTAGAAAAACCTACCTTTGCTCGATACCCAAATGCGCATTTATACTAGCATAACGGGCAGTACCAGTTAAGTTTTTATCTTCTCTATAAGGAATGTGTAGACGAGTTCTGGTATCAAAATATTTCTTTGCTAGGCCAAAATCTATGATGAACAACTGAAAGAAAAAAATAATTAGGAAATCAATAACATTTTCCTCGTTTATAATAAAAATAAGGAAAAAATAAAATACAAAGAAAAAAATAATGAAAATATTGAGTGCACAAAAATATTATGACTGGAAAATTTCCCATGGAAGCAACCACAGGTTTAATCCTTGGTAATCTAAAAAGATAATTTCATACTACAACAAATGTAAAAGATAATAAATTATACTCAATTCATTTTGATTTCAAATCTTCAAATGTTAACTAAGTTAATTTGATATTCAGAGCTGATAATTATATACATTCTTCAAAAATTTATTATTATTGTTTATTTATTAACAGAAATGAAAATACAAGGAAAATAGTTTATGTATTATTAACAAATGTGCATGTTGAATTTCATGAAGATCAAGAAATATATAGATATAGGCTCGAAAATGGGTAAAAGTAAATACACTATGGCTAAAAATATACATAGTATATTTTAACCCATTTCTTTTACATTACTATCAATATTGGATACTAGACAGCTGTATATTGAAACAGCTCTGCAATGCCACCAATACATTTGTTTTTGTTAATATTGCCTTTATTTTTTAGAAATTTTATTATAGAAAAAAGAAAGGGAGGGGGTGGGGGGACAACAAATGACAATAACACAAAAAATGAACACATATACACGAGACGTAATAGGAACTATGTAAACTCTAACTCAGATAGTATGACTATGTAAATAGGAACTAATAAATCATTTAAATAAATAATAATAATAAAACAAGTTGTGATAAACATTTTATAAAAACAAGATTCTTTAACCCTTCAACATTGTCCTTCATCTTCCTTGTTTTAATCAATTTTAAAACTTTTGGTTTTTCTCTATTTGGCAGACAGCAGCACTACTCTGAAATTTAACAAACAATGTTTCAGAGAAAGCCAAATGCAGAATTCACTTTAAATTTCATAGCTGCAAGTGCAAAGGTATTGCTTTAATAATGCACAATTGTTTAGTTTTTTCATCTGATGAAGGGCTGTGCTATTATTTTGAACTAAAACATCTCTTACGAGTTTCTGAAATTTATAGTGTTTTCTTACAAAGTTATTTATTATTGAATTAATTATTATTTCAATTCAAGAAGGTTAACAAACAGATGTTGCAAACTAAAAATTTCTGGAAAATTAAAAATGCTAATTTTTTTTCTTTTTACATGTTTACGATCAGCTATGTGTCCTCTGTCCTATATGCATTTTTGAAATAAGTTTAGCAATTTTCAAAAGAAAACATGAAGTGAACATTAAAGAGCTAAAAAGAGAGGAGAAAAAAAAATTTGAGATGAAAATTTACAAAAAACAATCCACAACAGTTAAATATAAATCTTACTTTGTTACAATGACGACCAATTCCCATTAAGAAATTGTCTGGCTTGATATCTCGATGAATGAAATTTTTGCTATGTACATATTCAATGCGACTTATCATCTAAATGGAGAAAGAATTAACATTAGACTCTACAATATACTTACATATTTACTGATAGCTATCATAAGTGGAAAAAATAGATTTAAAGCAATCTAAACCTTAAATATTATTAGAACAATTAATAAGAATTTTATTATAATTATATATAATTTTAAACTAATAAATAGGATGGGTAAATTAAAATTAGTTCATGATAATTTAAGTTATTTTTATTTAAGTAGTAATTTAACAAAATTTTGTATAAATATTCACAATGAAAATTATTTTTTAACCAATCATTGTGAAATTGAAATATATATATAGGTATTTATAACAGCAATAGTCAATCAGGGAAAATGCTTTGTTTTGTATATATAGAAGCATCACTCTGTCAAGTCTATTCAACTATGTCAAGTGCATCTATTTCTGGTTTGATTTATTACGGCATTTTCTTTACTAGGAGGTCTTGCCCCTGACAGATTAGTGGTATTGAAAGTGCAAGATAGCAGCAGAGTATGAAATCATTTTTTTTTTTTTTCAATTCATTTAAACAATTTAAAGATGAAAATAAATATTGGTTTAGATGCAAATAAATACTGCTTGTTTTCACCATCATCATTATAAATGCTAAATGTAAAAGCCATATAAACTAGCTGCCATTTGATTATATATAAACAGTGATATCAACATATGCTCAAATGACACAAAAACTCAATAATATAAAAAAATTGTCAAAATGCTGATTATAATAAGAACCTAATAAATAAATTATATAAATATAGAATAAATAAAACTAAATAACATACATAATGGGCAAAGACAAAACCCCAAATACACTACCTTTATCCCATACAACAAAGGAGCTACAAATAAATTAAAATTTGAAGCTGCATGAATAGTAATATACATACCAATAAAACCAAATAAAAATATTTCCAAAGAATTCATAATGATAAAGACCACAGAGAACCTGTCGAAACTGTAGGTATATACTAAAATATTTTTTAAAAGGAAGAAAGTAAAACCAGATCAGAATATAAGGACAGAAATAAATATAAAATATTCAAAGAACTCTATAATAATATCAATAACAATAAGTTAAATTACTGCTCTTACCAAAGCCAATAAAAAAGAAAATATTAGAAATAAAACTTAGCCAATGATGAAGCATACAATGACTTAGAAACACCAAAATTTACTTAGAAGGCACCACTAAGCCACATTTAGAAGGCACGCACTTGATGAGAAAAAGACAAAAAAAAAAAAAAAAAAAAAAAAAAAAATTGATAAGTCACATTTATTTAGAAGGCCCTAGAAATCCCCACTATTTATTCATTTAGAAACCCCCACTTGACTTGATGTGAAAAAGAAAAAAAAAAAAAAAAAAAAAAAAAACAATAAGCCACATTTAATTAGAAACCATGAAGAAGGTTGGAAAGCTCAACCGAAGAAGCTTGGCATGACTAAATAGATATTTTAAACAAAATAGTTCATTATTTAACATTTTTGTGCACTATAGCTATTTCATAAATTTTCTTTTATCATCTGCATACAAATGAGATAGTAAAAAGTTACAATTAAATAAATTTTTAGGTATTTTCTATAATTATGAATTACAGTGATTAAATTAAATTGACAAAGTTATGTCTTATCATTTTAAAATCAAATTACTTACTTGATCAGCTAACATCAAAACAGTTTTCATAGTAAACCTTCTTGAGCAAAAATTAAATAAATCTTCTAAGCTGGGCCCTAATAAATCCATTACAAGTACGTTATAGTCTCTTTCTTGACCAAACCACCTAAAAGAAATGAAAATAACTAACCTGAAATAAAAATCTAAATAAAATGTTGCCTCTTATCTAGCTGTTCAACATCCAGAATATCTAAAGCCTTGCATAGAAATGATGTCCAGGAGATCAAGTACTGGATTCAGAACCTATTTTACCGTTACTTGAATCTTAATAGAAATAAAATTATCCCAAACCACTGGGCCGATTTGAACCAAACTTCCAGCAAAAATTTTTGGTAGCCAGTCAATCCCCTGCATTTATTTATTTATTTTTTTTTTTTTTTCAATTTTGAAATTTACTTGAACATAGAAATTAAAATTCTGTGTATAAAAAACAAATACTAACTAGGATCGGCTAATACTTGAGTTAACAGAAAACACCTGTTAAAATCTAGCATCCTCAAATTGATTTTATTATTTCCTCTAAACTGATCCATTGTTGGCATCAACATATCATTACATTAACACAATGATTCAGCACTGAGTCACAAAGCAAGTATGAACAAGCATAATGTAAATTGTATCGATTCAACACTGGATTGTGAAATATGCACAGTGGAACACGGTATAAATTCCTTATTGGTATATTGATTCAACACTGTGTCTTGATTTAACACAACAGTATGCAAAACACGCACAGATAGCCATGAGTCACTACTTGTCTCTTACATAAATTGATATGAACTACACCACAGTTTAGCATAGGTTTCAGCATTTGATTCTGGACCCAATTTTTTGACTGAAATATTAAAAATTTTGAAAAATGTTGAGTTTCTATTGAAAGTCGCCAGCTAAAATATATTGGTTGCCAATGGCGACCAAGTGACCACATTTCACAAGTTTTGATCAGGTAGATTACAAATCAAATATCTCCATTTCTTATTCCTAATTTCTTCCAATAATTTAATTATAGTTTTTCTCCATAGCATTTTCTTTCTATAATTCTTTTCATTGATGAAAATTTTACTTCATTGTTATTTGACTGCAATATTTCAATTCTCTTTTTAGCTAATTTATCAGCCAATTTATTTTCGGTTATTCCTACATGAACTGGAATTCACTGTAAGACAACAGTCATACCTTTTGAGGCTAATAGATAAAGATTTCTTCTGCAAGGTCACGTATATTATGTGAGAAATGCCGAGCTGAGCCAGGGTTGCTCAGTGGTAAAGCATCCGTGCGTTAAGTGGATGTCCCAGGCTCAGGGCCTGATTATTGCACAGGCTGACTAGGCCTCAGCCTAGGGCACCTTTATCTAGGGGCACCAAAATAGTTTTTTTATTTAGAGGGCTATTTTTGGCAAAGTTTTCCTTAAAAAAATTTAACTGAAATTTAGCTAACAATAATAATCGTTAGTTGAAAAAAGGGATTTTTTAAAGACCTTTTAACCAATTATCCGATTAAATTAAAAAATATAGCATTAGCTAGATTATGAAATGTACCAGTTTTCGTGGAGATGATCAGTTGAATGCATATAACTTTTTATAGTGGATCTAAAAATACAGAGAAAGTTTCACTGACGGACTTACAATTATTTAATATAAATTAAAGAACTTTGTAGCATATTAATGGAAACTATCTTTACATTTTCAATTGTATTTGGTCATGTGTTAATATTTACTTACCCGTTGACTTTGTATGGTATGAATGAGATAGATATGGATTAAAAAAGAAAGCAGTATTATAAAGTATTAAATAATATAAAAAATTACATTTCTATGGAAGTGAATTCCAACAGTTAAAAATAGCCCCCCCCCCCCCCAAAAAAAAAAAAAAAAAATCGATTTGAGGTCTCTGCAAAAGAAGTGCAAACTAATTTCTTATGAGGGTGATGTTTTGTGACTTTGTTGCCAGCAATCAAACTTAGTGCACTAAAAAAAAAATTAATATAATAATTAGTTGAGGGGGGGGGGGGAACAAAATCATCCTGGGTCTTGGGCCGCAGCAGGTCGTAATCAGGCTCTGCCCAGGCCCTGGCATTTTTCACGTAATTGGTATAAAAATCAACCTTACACTCCAAACTAATTAACAAATAAAGTTTCTATATTTCAAATAATAATAATAATAATAATAATAACTAATAATGAAAACCGCAACTATGCACTGAATCGGGAAATAGTGGAAATTTTAGAAAATGAGGAGAGCTGTAGTAACTACACATGGACAGGTGATCCATCTTATATAAAGAAAACAAGAAGCAAGAGTTAGCACCACAAATTTTCCACTGACTAGACAGCACGAATTAAGCTTGAGGCAAAACTAGTTGCAGACCTTATTTCCTTATTAAAGGTATTTATTTTAATTTGATGCTAAAATAGGTCTTTAAACGAATAAGTAATCTTAATTCCTTTTTATTCCTTCATATACAGTGGTCTGCAACAAACTGGACTGGCATAAGAAAGATGAACTTTCAAGTAGGCCGGCAAAACAAAGAAAAATTTTTTATCAAGCCAGGCTAGCAAAACACAAACATGCTTTTTAATTCAAAGATAGCGAAAAATCAGTTTTTTTTTTTTTAAACAGAAAGTATGTTTTAAATAGCAGTGTGTTTTGAAAGCGGAAGTTATCACCAAGTATGAAATCAATATTCAAATTTCACCTATTTATTATCATCATAATGATTCAGTGCTATTAAATTGCTTTTTTTTGGCATGTATTTCAAACTGGTGCTTTTGACTAGGAATCTGTGCTATTAGATTATTTCTTTTTGAATATGTTAATGTTTTTTTAAAAGCTTATAACTACTGTTTGTGACATTTTTGTAAATTAGTTCTTTTGAAATGCTTGTTGCTGGTGATTATAAACATTTTAAAACATTCTCACCATCTATGTGAGTCGCTAAATGTGCCAAAAAGCGTAGCATTCTTTAAACAGGAAAGTGTGCAATGTTATCATTGTAAAATTAGTTTAAATATATATAAAAGTTTAAAAACAATTTCTTCTAAATAAAATTTTAATTTATGATATTACCTAATATGAGGTATTCCACTTGCTCCTTGTAGTATTTTATACAGTTTGCTTTCATATAAAAGTTGAGGATGACGAGCTTTTGTTGATTCTAATTTAACTGCAACTTCCTAAAAAAAAAATGAAACAGGCAATTAAACACAGACACATATATATATAACACAAGCTTAATATTCATCTGCTTAAGTAAAGTACTGTATTATTTAAAACTTAAGTAGATCAATATTCTACTTAATTGTCATTAACTACAATTAGGAGAGAAATGTGGCAGTTATAGAAGAGTTACCTTATGAAAATGAGAATGGTTCTGCACATGGGTAAAGTGTACAACATATAAGATAATAAATTTATCCCATGCAGCATAGTTCAATATTCACCATCGATTGTCTACAAATTTAGAAAAGACACCCCTTCCTATGAGCCTACATCCTAATAGCACCTAGAAACATAGAATGCGTAAATGTCTGGTGAAACTCTTCCACCTATTATTTGAGTTTTTTTCGACGGTCAGTGTGAAATTCTTTGCGTGATTTTGGTTTATTTCACTTTTAAATACAAGATTATCATGAAAATAAAACATATAACCATTATAGTTCAAAAAAGAAATACATATTTATATTTAATCCAGGTTTCAAAATAAAGATTAGGAAACTCATCAATTATAAAAATAAATGTTTTATTTGTGTTGTCATTCTATCTGCAATTATGAGTGGCTAAACTGAACACTAATGTAATTAAATATGAAATTTTTCTGTCTCTGCTTATTTAAAAGAAAAAAAAAAAAAAAAAAAAAACGGTTACTGCTGTCGCTGACCAATCTTTTTTGGCTGCAACTGCATATCCTCGCGAATGAGAGGATCCTCATCGTCGTAAAAGGTACTATACCAATGTTTACTGAATAATCCAAGGAACGTGTTTCTCTTGGTTGGAAATTCCTATCATTTAAATTTATAAAAATATTCATTAAAAATCTTGTAATAATAAAAGTATTCTATATGCCAACTTGCAAACAGTTTCTCCAAGCACACCCGGAAGATTTTCGCAGAAAAAAGAAAGGAAGGAAGAAAATTTGATCCCTCCATAATGGATTGGAATAAGCAAAATATGTCTGTACCAATCAAAAGAGCTTTTATTCCCGATTTTAACAGAGCATTTTAATTTTATTTAGATATATTTTTGAAAAAATAGGGATTTTGTATATTTAAAAAAATAATATATGTCCAAAATTTCTCTTTTTTTCAAGCATCTTTTTTAATTGCCCTATACAAAAACTAAACAATCAATTTTTTACATAAGGTACATTTAGTTTTCTTTTTTAAAAGTATAAAACTTTTAACAAAATACAGATTAGCGATTCATATTCTGAAAATTTACAAAACAACGAATTTATCACTAAACATTTACAATTCAAAAAATTTTTGAGATAAAACAATTTATTTTTATTATTTAACCCTTTCAGGGGCACTAAGTAAAAATGATTGAATTTCCTTTTAAATATATATATATCATAAAGTAAACATCCCCTACAAGTCATATTTGATGAAGAAAAAAATTCAGCATGTGGGGATTTTTTTGTGGGTGGTGGCTAGGCGTTCTAGCCACTGTGTCTATCCACCTAACAGATGCTCCTAAAAATCAAACTAAAATTAATGATCTAAGATAATATGTAAATCTGTTGTATTTAAAAGGTGCATTACAGTATATTTACACTACCAAATACTTTTGAATAAAAAATTATTTTTCATAAAAATGTATAAAAGAAACTTCAAAAAATTTTCCCGGAACTTGTCCATTTAAAAAAGTCACAGGCACATCCTGCTTAAAGTTACTGTAGTTCTGCCATCTCTATTTCAATTTTAGAAGTACACATTAACTTTTCATAAAAGTGGATAAAAAAAGTAGCCAGTGCACACTTAGAGAAAAATTTCTAAAGTAGGTGGATAGACCCTCTAGCCACCGCCCCTGAAAGGGTTAATCTAGATCTTGATGAGAGGAACAAACCTAAAAAAAGATTGAAATCCCATTTAAAATATTTTGTGAGTTATAGCTGTTTTTTCAGAATTGCGTACACGGATTTTGCAAAACTCTCATTTTGAACACTTTCTTTAAAAGCTTTGTTTAAAAATTATAATTCCTTATAAACACAGGAAAAACACCTGCACTGTTTGAAAATACACTTCTTCACAATTTCAATGATGTAATTTTTTTTTTTTTAATATGGATATTTCATATTTTACAACATAAAAAAAAAGGCTCCAAAATTTCTGATTATTTTCAGCTCACATTCACTCATCTTTTTTTTATTGTGTTGTATGAAAACCTATCTGTTCAATTTCTTAACAAATATACCTTCAGAAAAGCCATTTAATTTTCTTTCCAACAGTGTAAAAGATCGTATTTTTTAAATTTGTGAAATATTTTACAACTCAAAAAGTTTTTTTTTTTTTTGTAAATTTAGATCTCGATGACAGGAATACACGACAATTGAAATCCGATTGTGATTCCCAAATTTTTTGAGGAATAGACTCCCTCCAAAGATTGAAATGAAATTGCATAAATTTCACAAATTGCAACATGCGAATCTCTCATTCACAATGACATACATGTCGACATTTATATTTAAAATCCAGGAGCAGAAGAGTGTACAAGTAGCATAACTGCCAACTTGTACTTTTTTCGCTACCAGAAATTTTTAATAATGTTTTTAGCAGTTTTCTTTGATTAATCATAATGATTTTTTTTACAGAGAAATACTGGTGTTAAAAAACCATATAAATTGGCACCTATGATGTAGGTTTCTGAAGTAAGGAAGGAATCTCTTCCCTCATCAAGATATCACATGGCTGTAAATTGGGAAAAAATATTACAATTTTCACACTCTTTTAATACTAACTGAATCAGACAAAAATTAATAATTGGCCAGGAAGACACATGATAAGACTGCAATTCAATTTTCATCAAAATAGGTCAATAAACATAAAAGTTACAATTTTATTGCAAATTGAAATTTGTGACTTCATAGTGATCATATGATTGACGGACGATAGAAGAATAATTTTTTCTTTTTGATTTTCAGTATTTTAAATTCTAATACGCTACTGAAATTTCATACTTAGATGTTACCAGGAGTGGGTCGATTTAGAATACTTTCGAAAGTGTTAAATTATTAGGGGGAGAGACGTATGTCAAGAAGAACAAGTGGAAAAATTGCAGAAATAATCTTAGATTGTTCAAAATTGGAATTTAGTGGCTTTTAGGGTCGAGGAATTGTAGATACTTTTGAAGTAGTAAATTATTAGGCGAAGATTTGGGGGAGGGGGGAGGTCAAAAATTTAAAATAGAGACAGAGCCTTGGAAATTGGTATTTTTAGGTTTAGGAATGTGTGGAATTGATTGCAAAGATTTCAGAATGTGTAAAATTATTAAGGGCACAGTAAGGGGGGCAGAGGGGCAGGAGTGTAGAAATGAAGTTGGAGCCTTAAAAACTGTTAAGTTATTGGAATTGGGGGCAAGGAATTGACTGAAGATATTTTATAAAGTGTAAAATTATTACCTAGCTGTACATGAGAAATACATATAAAGTATATTATATATTGTCCTAAATTAACTAAAAATTGCAATAAGTATGAGCATTAGAAAAAGTAATGCTATACACTGCATAAAAAAAGTAGACGGACACTTCTTTACAATTTTTTAAAACCCCATCTTTGTTTAAAAGGAAATGTCAATTAAAATTCTTTAACATGTTTATACTTATTAAACTTCATATTTTTGACAGAAATAAAAATATTCAATTATTTATAATTTTAATGTAGGGAAATGCAGAAAAGAGAAAAGATACACATTTGCACAATATATATATATATATATTTTTTTTTTAAGTAGACGGACACTGGTCAAAAGCTACAATTATCTAAGTGGGTGTTTCTTGCGGAATACCAGTTTTGCATGTACATGTACATTTGGCATTTTGCCAATTGCTAACGTGCTTGACAAGATGGTTTTACGTAGTTAAATTTCTTGGAGATGAATGCGCCATGCCATGAGGAATTCTAACCGATTACCAGAAAGGACAGATTATAGCACTGAAAAATGTTAATAAAGGAGTCAGAGAAATTAGTAGGCTACTTCTAATAAGAAAAAGTAGCATCAGCGATTTTCTACGTGCTCCTGAAGCTTATGGCGTAAAGAAAAAGAGTGGCCGGCCAAAGAAACTTTCGCTTAGAGATCAAAGAAAAATTTTTACTGAGCTGAAAAAAAACTGGAGCATCAATTCCCAGAGTTCAAATAAACACAGGAATTACTAACATAACTTCTCAGACAATTTATAACTACATTAAGCACTCAGAGCTCTTTCAATATAAGAAGAGAAAACATCATCAATGCTGGAAGGATCACCACGTGACAGAACACCTACAGTGGGCTCAAAACCATATGTCTTGGACTACAGAATGGATATCTGTAGTTTTTCCAGATGAGAAAAAAATTAATTTAGACGGCCAAGATGGATATCAATATTATTGGCACAGTTTGGAGAAAGAAGACTAAGTGTACTCTACTCGGCAAGTTGTTGGTGGTGGCGTCTCTAGCTGTTTGCTATGGTGGAAGGACAAATTTAGTGTTCCTAAGTAAGAAGCAGACTCACAAAGATTATATTGAAACACTAAGCAGTGAGCTTTTGCCAATTACGTGTGATCTTGGAGGAGAAAACTGGATTTTCCAACAAGATGGAGTGCCAATACACACCGCTAACAACGTTAAAAAATGGTTTCATGAGAACAACTTCAATGTTTTACCCTGGCCAGCCAAGAGTCCGGATATGAATCCTGTAGAAAACATTTGGGCTATACTTGTTCATAAAATTTATGAGGGTGGACACCAGTATGAATCAATTCACCAGCTCAAAGAAGCTCTTACAAACATTTGGGAAATTTTCTGTCAAAAAAAAGATTCAGAATCTCATTGTTTCGATGCCTGACAGAGTATACGAACTTATTAAAGCAAATGGGAGATGAACCCCTTACTAAAAACGTTTTATTTTAGAGATACAAGATGTGTCCGTCTACTTTTTTCAAGAAAAATTACAGTGCAGATATGCCCCATTTTTGTTTCCTGAATTTTTCCACTACGTAATTCAAAAGGACTGAATCTATATCCAAAAAATAATAATATATGATGTCTCAAGAATATAATTATAATAGAGAAATGAACCTCATAAAGAAATAAACTAAAGTTAAAGAAATAAAGAAATTAAATTAAAGAAATAAACAGCTAATTAAAGAAATAAACGGCTTTAAAGTATTACAAGTAAGTGTCTGTCTACTTTTTTTATGCAGTGTATATCTATTTTAAACAAGCAATTATACCAAAAAATTCACCACCAAATAGTGACAAAAATTGAAAAGTCGCCAAGAGGGTCATATACTAAAACTGCAATGCTAAATGGTCTAGATATATATTACACATTTCTTCCTATTCTAAAGAAAAATGTTATTGATTTTCGCCATACTATTTCATTAAAAAAAGATATATAGTATCAATTACTGAGTATTTCAATTTGATATTGAATTTGGCGATTTCTATAATGTTTTTGTACTTTTGTCATGTGTTATGCACTAAATATTCCTATTCAGTGAAGGGCAAATTTGCAAATAGGCGGGTACAGACCCACCAAGGTTAATGAGCAAAGCAAGTTGGGAGGAGGGGGAAGTCGAAACCTCCCTCGGGTGTTGGTTAGTCTAGCAAGCTGGGGACAGAGCACCCAAAAATTTCAAATAATAAATCATTATTCTAAAAAAAAAAAAAAAAAAAAAAAAAAATCCCAGCTTTGATACACATAATATGGATTATATGGTCTATATATAGGATCCTAATGCCGGCTTACTACTGACTACGGATGCACTTTGACACTGCTGGCTCACCTCAAGCACAGTCTTGTGAAGAATTGCAGCAAGTAAAGCCATTAATGTTCAGTGGATGGACAGCTACTGTTGAAGGTATACATTGTGTTAACTTAAATGGGTATATCAAGCTTTCAGGGTGAATAGGTATATTTTTTTTAACTGGAAGAAATCTCTGAGTTAAAAAAAAATATATTTTAACATCTTAAAATAAATATCAGACTATACACAAAACACAACAGGAATGAAGCAGTATTGACTGCTTGTTTTTGTGCAGAAAGCCTGCCAACTGAATGCAGAAATTTTAAGAGCAAGCTTAGGGACTTGCCCATATGTTCATATTGTGGGGCAGGGGCAGGTAATGGAACTGAAAGACATCTTACCTTTTTTACTGTCACGCATGAGCAGATGAAAGAACCTATCTAATTAAAGAAATAGATATAAATTCCTTAACTACTCCAGAATGGTCGGAATTTTAGGGGCAAATAAGCAACAATTCCATGTACTATCAGCTATTCGTCAGACTGTTTCTGCACAGTAGATGGTTTTAAAAGAACATCAACATTAACCCACTGAGTTGAGTTGTCTGTCTGCTGCTTTTTGGAATATTTATGGTTTTATCTTTTGTTTATGGTTTCCTGGAAATCTCTCAAGATTGATTAGTCCTTCACAGGGGTGAAGAAAATGTTCAAAGCTCTGAAATTTCTCCCAAACCTGTTCTGAATTTTCCGGTTTAATATCCCAAGAATCCCTTTTGCTATACAACGCCATATCATCTATGTAATAAGTGTTTTTAAAAGAATAAGTATACACTATAACATAAAAATACAGCTGTTTGTTTAAATACTTTAAGTATTACAAAGTTTTTTTTTTTTAAGCAGATAGTTACTTAGAATTACATTTTTATTTTCTCTTAAGAAAATATCCAAAGTTTTCCCCAGGCAGCTGAAATAATCCCCCCCCCCACCAAAAAAAAAAAAAAAAAAAAAAAAACTTGTTCAGGTGTTCTGACATGTTTTGCACCCCCAGTCCTTCATACTCTTTGTGTTTGTCTACTCTCAGGGTTTTCTTTTTTTTCAATACTTTTCCATTTGGCCATCGCAGGCGGTAAAGTAGGTATACACTTAGGTATAAAGTAGGCAATAAAGACTAATAAAACATATTAGTCCTTCAAATGTAGGAGGTTTTTGGTCTACCTCATATATACATACAAGAGTTTTATAAAGTAAAGATTTAATTTAGAAGGCGACTCCAAATTTATCACCTGCACCGGCAAAATGGAAAAGTACCTTTTTCTTTTCAAACAGATTTGATATCTATTGTCCTTGTCAGGAAATTAAAAAAAAAAAAAAAAAAAAAAAAACGATCCCCGAGTTATCTGGTGAATATATTTAATTCCTTTCAAAAATTATGGTTATTTTAATAACAGTGATGCCGCTAGTCTTTCAAAATCCTGGGTCTTTTTTTTTTTTCAAAAGATGGGTCCCCACATAAATAAATCAATATATTACAGATATAAATTAAAATTTTATCGTATTGTTGATAAAAAACAGTTTTTTAAGAGTTTTTAACTAGCTCTTTTTTAAGATTGTCCTAAAACTAATATTGTGTAGGAGGTGATTCCTGTTAAGAAACAAATGAAAACATTTAGCTCAATGTGCTCTGGAACCAGGGTAAAAAAAAAAGAGAGAGAGAGAGAGAAAATATAGTATAATAGATTTTAAACTAGA
The DNA here is from genome assembly GCA_963930645.1 of Salticus scenicus. NCBI lineage: Eukaryota > Metazoa > Arthropoda > Arachnida > Araneae > Salticidae > Salticus > Salticus scenicus. The sequence continues at coordinate 48,731,344 of OZ005648.1, forward strand.
AACATTTTTAAAAATTCCTCAAAATTATTGGCATTAAACGGCCCTCTTCACTCACCGTCGCCGGAAGCCCGAACCAATGTTATTCTATGGGGAAATTTTCTTTACAAATAACTTATTAACTAATACATATTTTTAAATTCTGTTTTCACATTCAGAAAATTCCCAACTGTTAAATTGACGGATCTTTTATACAAATGTAATTTTTTAATTTTTAATATTTTATTTCGAAATTGCAAAATGAAAAAATATCACATATTGAAAATTCGTATTTTGCAGCTTCAAAATAAAATATAAAAAATTAAAAAAATAATTTTTTAGAAAAGGTGTGTCAATTTAACAGCTGGGAACTTTCAGAATGTGAAAACAGAATTTAAAAATATGTATTAGTTAATAAGTTATTTGTAAAGAAAAATTTCCCATAGAATAACATTAGTTTCGGCTTCCGGCGGCAGTGAGTGAAGAGGGCCCTTAAGAGAACAAAATAAGATAAAAGCTTTCGCCTTTTTTTTTTTTTGAGAAATGAGGAGTTTTTAGATAAGCAGACTGATTAAAAAATTTAGTTACACATTCCACTTCAAATAGAGTACAGGATCCATTACCCAACAATTGCGGGACCGTAGAGGTCAAGATTCACGGTCGCCACTCGCCACGTGGTGACTTAATTTGAAAAAGTGGCGAATCTAAAGCAAATCTAAAAAATTTGCTATAATCACCAATCAGTCATGTGATTTTTTTCCGCGAATTCGTGGAATTCTGTGATTACTATTATTTTTTTCCTAATCTGCGGAATTCCGCGAATTAATTTTTTCCACAATTAAAAAAGTCGCCGATGTCGTCCGTTTAAAACAAAGAAACCCAATTAACGATCGGCGATCAAATATTCTACGAAAGCCCTCTGATTTCCAATCTTTCTCCATCCATAACACAAATGTCAATATTTATTTTAAACTTGCTTTCTGAGATTCTAGAACCTATAAAAAAACAGAATTCTTAAATATTTCATACTCATGTAATTATTTTTTGGCCCCCTCCCCTCTTTTCTTATCTCCAACAAGCGATCCACAACCAAATGTTCTGCAGAAGTCTTTTGTTTTCCAATATTTCTCTATCTACAATATAAATGACAATATTCATTTTAAAGTTACTTTATTAGATTCTAGAAGTAGAATTCAAAGAGTTTAATATTTCTTACTCATGTAATTATTTCTTTTACTATCCGTCCCCCCCCCCTTCCCCTATTTCCAGATAGTGATTAATGATAATTCTAGAAACAATAAAGTGATTGAAGTGCTCAGTATTTCTTACATATGTGATTATTTTTAGATTTTATTATTGAACTTTATGAACCTATTTATTTTTACTCAATTAAATTAAATATTTATATTTCATAATCTATACTAAATGTGTAAACAAGAGAAAAATAGATTTTTTCAGTTAGGAAAGGTTTTCTAATCAATTTAAGAAAATTAATACTCAGTTGGTTTTATGCCTATTTGAAACTGATATTTATTTACTGTTACTTTTCTTATATGTATGACTAATGTACATACATTAAAATCATAGTCTATATTTGTTTGAAAAATTTATTTTTCTGTAGACATGAAATTTTAATAAAATTTTATGTGGATATAAAAGTTATTGCAGTTATATTCACGAGCTTTTTTATGTTAATGAAAAAAACCTGAAAATGTTTAATGTAGATAAAAGCTATATATATAGCTGTTTAGGTCATCAATTTATTGAAAGTGACATTATCAATGTTCAACCAATCATGTTAATGAAAAATTCACATGTAATTTCTAATTTTAGCATTCACATATCTGTTAATAAAATTAAACCTTGGATAATATGCCAATACAGATTCTTTGCTCCCCTCAGACTCAAAACCATTTCGTTTCCCTCTAATTCTAATCATAGCTATTTTCTGTTTGCAGATGTTGATGTCAGACTAGGTGAAATTTATTAAATAAATCAAATTTTTTTATTTCCTTTGCAATAGGATATAAAGTAAATATTCTAATAAAACATGAATTATGCATGAGAAATCGCATTATTTTGTGAGAGCGTGCCATCCTGCTGTTTTCCATAGCAAAATGCATACATTAATCTACGAAAGCCCATGTATTTTTTCTCCATACTAAAACTTTAAAATCTTCTTTCTAAGTACAATAATTATTAATAGTATTTAAAAGTTCGATTATATACTACTATAACTACACTGCATGCTTATAGAACTCACTCTTAAAACTCTAATAAGAATGAAAATCAAGCAACAGAAGTTCAAATGATCACCATACTGTTGCGTACTTGGGGGTTCGTGAGTTGTCTGGGAATGAAAGGCCAAACGTACAAAAATTCAGTAATTTATTCACAGAAAATTCCAGAAAAATACAGGTCAATAAACCAATTATCAGCTTCAATTCAAGCAGAACCACAGCTTAAACAACGGCTGTCAATAGCAAATCCACAGTACAAACTGTATAGCAATAACACATAAAGCAAGTCTCTCTCAAAGAGGCTCAAGAGCAATGCAAGCACTAGCGAAGCTGGCTGATAGCTGAACTGAACTAACTCTGACTGGCCTTGGCGAAGAAAACAGGCTTATATACTTTTCCATGGAATCCAGATTTTTCGAGAAAACTCTAGAAAGTGGTCAACCAATCAACTTACAGCTTCCATATTTGGTATATCCCATATAAGGATTTTCTCGCCAAGGTCGCCAAAAAAATCGCCAAGGTGGGAAAAAGTTGCCAAATTTGGCGCCAAATCCATTACGTGCATTACTGGGGCTTTTTAATGCGTTTTTAAGGGAAAATAAGGCTATTTCAACGCTAAAACGACTAGAAATGCACAAAATTAGCACTTTATCAACTTACTAAGCCTCTTTGAAAGAATCTATACAAAAATAAACACAATTATTTACAATTCCGTAACACTGCCCCCCTCCCAAGGACTGCACGTCCCGGGCAGTGCAACCCTTGGTCAAGAGGCGAAACTAAACAAATTTACACAAACTAAAATACAAGAACTAAGTTGCACATAAAGATAACATAGAAATATAAATTAAGTGGGAAATATTTACAAAATTCACAAATATGTACAAATATTTATATACAAATATTTACATAACGCATGCGTAAATTTTACCAGTATTTACATTTAAATTTTAATATTACCGTTAATTGTGGTACTTGGCTAGCCTGTTATAGTGCACCACCTTCGGTTTTGATGAAGGTGTTTTAGTGATCCGCACCACTACATCATTCAGCCTTTTTAAGACTGTGTACGGTCCGTCCCAGTTGCACTGTAACTTGGGAGAGAGTCCTTTGCGTCGAACAGGATTCCACAACCAGACCTTCTCTCCTTCCTGGAACTCATGTTGCGTAGCCTTTAGATCGTACCTTGTCTTCATTTTCTCCGTTGCAATGTGAATTCGCTCCCGAGCAAAGTTGTGTACGTCCTCAAATCGTGCCTGGAGATCTTGGATGTACTCCTCGGGCGATGAAGGCGCATCAGGTGGACAACCAAACAGGAGATCACAAGGGAGACGAAGTTCACGTCCAAACAGCATCTGGGCTGGAGTGTAGCCGGTGGTTTCGTGGACAGCACTTCGATACGCCAGCAGGAACAATGGCAACTTCAAGTCCCAATCTTGCTGGTTCCTTGATACTAGAAGAGAGAGATTATTCAGGATGGTACGATTGAACCTCTCGACCATGCCGTCCGACTGGGGATGTAAGGGTGTTGTCCGGGTTTTGTCTATGCCGAGTATTTGACACAGTCCTTTGAAAACGTCAGAGGTAAAGTTCCTACCTTGGTCGGTATGAAGTTGTAGGGGCGTGCCGTACCTTGACACCCATTGCTGCACTAGGACCTCTGCGACTGTGCATGCCTCTTGATTGGGAATGGGATATGCCTCAGGCCACTTGGTGAAATAGTCCATCACGACGAGAATGTATTTATTTCCACTGGAGGTCCGTGGCAAAGGACCCAAGATGTCGATTGCAATCCGTTCAAATGGTGCTCCCACGTTATACTGTTGCAGTCTTCCTCGACTTCGTTTCTGCGGGCCTTTACGTGCCGCACAAGCATCACAGGATTTACAATATTTCTCCACATCCTCCTTTGCCTTGCACCAGTAGAAGCGTTCCCGAACTTTCTGCAGAGTCTTCATTACCCCAAAATGGCCTCCGGTAGAGCTACTATGCAGTTGTTCTAAAACAGCTGGAATTTTTGATCGTGGTAATAAAATCTGCCATCTGAAGCTTTTCCCATCATTAGATTCCCACTTTCTGTATAATACGCCGTTTCTGATATGAAGAGAGTCCCAAAGTGCCCAATAACTTTTCGTAATGGGACTAAATCTGGAAATGTCCTGCCAGGTAGGTCTGTTGCTGGTCGTCTCCTTCAGCTGTAATATTGGCTTTATGTCAGGATCTTCCAACTGGGATTTTCTAAGTTCTTCGTCACTCCATGGATCGGGATCTTGATCTGATGGTGTTGATACAGTAACTTGGCAGGCAACCGGATTTATCGGCAGGTATTTCTGTTCGGCTCTAGAGCAATACTTGCAGCTTTCCGAGCAGGGCTTCCGTGACAAGGCATCTGCATTACCATGTAGAGTCCCTTTACGATGACGTATCTCGAAGTCATATTCCTGCAGGCGTTGTATCCACCTGGCAATCTGTCCTTCCGGGTTCTTGAACTGGAGCAACCACGTTAAAGATGCATGGTCAGTCCGGAGCAGGAATCTTCTGCCATAGAGGTAATGATGGAAATGTTCTATGGCTTTTACGATGGCGAGTAGCTCTTTCCTGGTGGTACAGTAATTTCGCTCTGGTTTAGACAGGCATTTACTCCAATAGGCAATGACATGTTCTTGACCATCAATTTCCTGCGACAGAACGGCACCGACACTCTCATGGCTGGCATCTGTATCAAGTATAAACTGTCTGTCGGGCTGTGGATACGTCAAGATAGGCGATGATGTTAAGGCCTCTTTAAGTCGCTTGAAAGCTTTTTCACATTCATCTGTCCACAGGAACTTCTGTTTGGCTTCCGTCAGCTTGTGGAGTGGTCTGGCAATATTTGAGAAACCCTTGACAAACTTCCTGTAGTAAGTACATAACCCCAGGAAACTTCGTAGTTGGTGTACATTTTCAGGGCGACTCCAGTTCTCGACTGCAGAGATCTTCTCAGGATCAGTTCTCACACCTTCGGCAGAGATGATATGGCCGAGGTAGCTCACTTCACGACGGAACAAGTTACACTTGCCTGGATTCAACTTGAGGTTAGCCATTCTGAGTTTCTCCAGCACCTTTCGGATATTTCGAAGATGGTCTTCAAAGGTGCGCCCCACAATGATAATATCATCCAAATACACCAGACAGGCTTCATAGGAAAGTCCTTTCAGCACTGTCTCCATCAGACGTTCGAAGGTGGCAGGTGCATTACATAATCCGAATGGCATAACTTTAAATTGCCACAGTCCTTGTCCCGTGGTGAATGCAGTCTTCTCACGATCATCAGGATGTAACTCTACTTGCCAGTAACCGCTCTTCAGATCCAAAGTCGAGAACCATTTATTGCCAGCAAGTGTGTCTAATGTGTCGTCAATTCTGGGAAGAGGGTAACTGTCTTTCTTCGTGATGTCATTCAAACGACGATAATCCACACAAAACCTTGTTGAACCATCCTTTTTCCGCACCAGTACTATTGGAGAGGCCCAAGGACTCGTCGATGGCTCGATGACATCATTGTGCTGCATTTCACTTAGAAGTTCAGTGACCTCTTCCTGTTTAGCAAAGGGAAGTCTTCTTGGATGTTGTTTGATTGGAGGATGATTTCCTGTATCAATTCTGTGCTGGGTGATGTTCGTTCTCCCGACGTCTTCAGGTGTTCGAGAAAAAAGGTCTTTAAATTCTTGGAGTAGCTTCTCCGCAGCACATCTCTGTTCCTTTCCTAACTCTGCATTCTTGAGTAATTCCGTTATTAATTGTTCAGAAGACTTGGATTCAGTTGATTGCGTGGGGCGGTTGATGCATGTTACAGGAGTGCAGGCTGCTACCACCTCATCCTTCTTCACTGTTCGGACCTTATCGCTGATGTTTGCGACTCTCACAGGAATAGTACTCTTTGAGAGATCAACTAGAGATGAAGCTACCAGAACTCCTCTTGGGCTGTTGTCTGTATTCGGGTATTCAATCAGTCCATAGCGGAAGTATTGCTTTGTAGGTAGTGTTCCTGAAACTATTGTCTCTGTGTGTGGAGGGATGGAAATTTCAGACTTGGCTGTTATCTGGCAAATTGTCTGAATGTCCTGATTTTCAATATTGAACACAGCTATGTCTTCCGAACTCGAATGCAATTCATTATTCTTGAAGTCTAATTTGAAGTTAAATTTTCTCAGGAAATCAATTCCAATGATTAAAGGATCTCTTATATCAGCCACATATGCCATATGATGGTAACTGGCATTCCCAAAAGTGATGGCCAAGTTCATTTTTCCATATATTTTGATTTCGTCTCCGGTCACAGTCTGGAGTTTAACGCAGGGCGGAGTCCAGATGATCTTCTCTTTTAGTTCTTGAGCCAAATCCGTTCTAATGATGGTCACGTTGGCTCCTGTGTCCAGAATCATCCGGCAGGTGGCGTTGTTGACTTGGCCATAGACGTGAAGTCCATTATCGCCGCCACTCATCGATGAAACATGAAATACTGTAAATTGGGGCTCTTTAATTTTAGGCAACCTCCGCCCCGCGAGATGGCCTCCTCTTAGTTTCCCTGCAGTGATGGTGAAGCTGGGTGATTTCCTATAGTTGGTCGTATGGGGCAGTTCCTCTTCACATGACCATCCCCTCCACAGCCCCAGCACTTTATCTTCCGATCCTTTATTTCTATGTTATTTTCCAGGTTGCGCAATCTCTTTAAGATCTCTGCGAAACTTCTCTTCATTTCATTCTCATCAGCAGGCGTATCATTTAATGAGACTGCTCTTATGGTATGGCGGTCTTTACGAGAGGCTTGTTGGGCTGCCTCTATCCTAAGGGCATAGCCTAAAGCTGATTCTACGTCTCTGATGTTGGAGAGTCTCAGCGCTTTTTGAATTTCTTGATCCCGAACAGCATCGATAAAGTACTGAAGAGCTAAGTCGTTTCGAGTGTCAGCTTGGCAGTCTGAGAATGCTAGGTGTGACAATCTCTGAATGTCCGCTGCCAGCTCTTGCAAACTTTCGCCCGTTTTCTGGTAACGGGACTTTAGCTGGAGGCGACTATAGTCCTTAGAACACTTCTCTCCAAACCGTAGCTCCAGTGCTCTAGTCAAGGCCTCGAAGTCGTTCCTTTCTTCTTTAGAAACATTTCTCAGTATCTCGGCTGCATCTCCCCGTAATGCTGCTGCTAAGTGGACCGACTTGGCGGTAGAGTCCCAGCCGTTAGCTTCAGCTACGATGGAAAACTGCGTCTTATATACATGCCAGGAGGAACTGCCGTCGTAGGTAGATAGCTTAATAAATTCGTGATTCTGGCTTCTTCTCTCTTTCTTTTCAGTTTCCTGGGGCTTGGATTCTAACTTTTCTTCGAGATTCCGAATCTTGCTCTGCAGTTCATTCCCTATTACCTCTCCGCTCCACTCTTCTCTCATTTTTCTTTCAAGATCTTCCTCCATTCTCTTAAACTTGCTTTCTATCTCTGAAAACCTTCCTTTCAGCTCTTGATCAAAGTTTTCTTTAAATTTCTCCTCTACACTCCGTTCTATCCTCGTAACACTCTCTTCAACCTTCATAACATTTTCTTCTATCTTCATAGCTTTTTCTTCAAAACTTTCTTCTATTTTCAAAACTTTCTCTTCTATTCCATCTACTCTGCTTTCCATATCCGATAATTTACTTTCAATCACTTCCTTTACTGCTGAAAGTTCTCCCTTCATCTCCTCTTGATTGCATTCAACTTTTTCTTGGATTGACTTAATTTCTTCGGTCAAACTGGCTTCCATCTTTTCCTGAACCGCTTTCATTTCCTTCATTTCTTCAGTCAAGCCGTCTTTCAATTCCTTCTGTCCGGCTTTCATTTCATTCATCTCTTGACTCAGACTTTCTTTCATCTCTCTTTGCCCTTCCTTCATTTCATTCATCTGGGTAGCTAAGCTTTCTAGAAGTTTCTTCATCTGTTCCTCCATAGCTCTAGTTATAACCATTCACAGACAAAATCCCCGCTTCTGACACCAAAAATTGTTGCGTACTTGGGGGTTCGTGAGTTGTCTGGGAATGAAAGGCCAAACGTACAAAAATTCAGTAATTTATTCACAGAAAATTCCAGAAAAATACAGGTCAATAAACCAATTATCAGCTTCAATTCAAGCAGAACCACAGCTTAAACAACGGCTGTCAATAGCAAATCCACAGTACAAACTGTATAGCAATAACACATAAAGCAAGTCTCTCTCAAAGAGGCTCAAGAGCAATGCAAGCACTAGCGAAGCTGGCTGATAGCTGAACTGAACTAACTCTGACTGGCCTTGGCGAAGAAAACAGGCTTATATACTTTTCCATGGAATCCAGATTTTTCGAGAAAACTCTAGAAAGTGGTCAACCAATCAACTTACAGCTTCCATATTTGGTATATCCCATATAAGGATTTTCTCGCCAAGGTCGCCAAAAAAATCGCCAAGGTGGGAAAAAGTCGCCAAATTTGGCGCCAAATCCATTACGTGCATTACTGGGGCTTTTTAATGCGTTTTTAAGGGAAAATAAGGCTATTTCAACGCTAAAACGACTAGAAATGCACAAAATTAGCACTTTATCAACTTACTAAGCCTCTTTGAAAGAATCTATACAAAAATAAACACAATTATTTACAATTCCGTAACAATACCTTCCCTCAAAAGCCAAATTATTTTTTAGTGATTCGATTTCTCAGCCTATTTTGTCATCCTCTCAAAACCTTTCATTTCAGACATTGAAAAATTTAAGCTCAAGAAGTATGCAAACTTTTTTAAAAATATTTATTTTTAAACAATATCTAAAGCTTTTTTTTATTTTTTTAAATTGGTGGAAATACATATTTTTATTATTATTATTATTATTGAAATAATACAATAAAGGGCATTATTTTTTAATTTAATTTTCCAAACATATCATTTGTGTTTTTATGCCTTTATGTATATCATATGTAATGTATACATTTTAATTATGTGTGAATCTCAATTACAACGACGACTCATGAGTGGCCACTGAGCTGATCATGTCCAATGTCCACTGGCCATTTAAAAAAAAATTAAGTCTTGACCTCTACGGGGCCGACCTGATCCTGGTTAGTGGCCCCTGCCGAGAGTTTTAAACAAAAAATATATTTTTTAATTTTTTGTTCTTCCAGTTTTTTTTTTTTTTTTTTTTTTTTTTAAGAATGAAGGTTATGCATCCCCTGGGACCCGCCACAATAAATTTTTCGTGTCCTGCCTCTGATTTTCCCCATAATTTACGCATTATAGTGCGTAAACGGCATCGCTGAATAATGTACAGTCGGTAACAGGGCATTTAATAATATGGGTGAAATCCTATTGTGCGGTACACCCTTGCACTTTTTGGTGACTTTTGTTGGCACGATCCCCGCCAGCTTGGAAGCGTGATTTACTTTCCAAGATGGCGGCTGTTGACATTCTTAACGATCATTTTTCCGTGCAAATGAAATTGAAAAAATTTGATCGTTAATGGAATTTTAAATACAAAATACATCAACAAACGTCATTTTTAAATGTAAATCACATCAACGATTTGACGTGGATTGTACACCAACAAAAGTCACAATCAATATAATAAAAATAGTACTAAAATATATATTATTAAAAGAAAAATATTTAAATTTAGATTTTTTTATTCTGTATACGTTGCAGAGGTCGGTATCCTTCTAAACTGCCGCGGTCAGTTTAATTGCTGCTGTTTGCTCGCTTTGCGAGCATTAAAACAAAAAAAAAAACATCACTGGACACTCCTAATTTGTTGGGCATGAATCAGTAAAAGCATGAAAATTGATGGAGCCACGGTCACTATGTTTACTGCTGTTTGCTCGAGCATTAAAGCAAAAAAAAAAAAAACATCACTGGACACCCCTAATTCGTGGGGCATGAAACAGTAAAAGCATGAAAATTGATGGAGCCGCAGTCAGTGGCGCCAACTTTTGAAAAAGATTGGGTGGGCTCAAATATTTTTGGTAAAAGGAACAATGCTATAAAGATTTTTACGTTTCGGACATACTATGAAAGGAAAGTATTATAATCCTGACAAAAATTTTAATTTTAGAATTTGGTGTAGTTTCACGTTTTGAGGTTCTCTGAGTTCAGTTTTGCTATTTTTACGGTGACATATGAATGTGCATGTGTGTATATGCATGTGAGTGAACACGATAGCGTATAAATGCTTTGCTCCATTGTGCTGAATGTTGGTATAGTTCAACTTTCACGAGTTGGCCCTTCGTCCCTCCTTCTTTTCGAAGAGTTTACTTTAAGGAAGGGGTGCACAAAGTGAAAAGAATGAATGGGTGGGGGAAAAAGAAGGTTGCCATGAAAATAACACATCAAGCCAAAAATTTTTACTTTTCGCTAGCTGAAATTCGTTTTGCCTATTAAAAGGAAAATGTGTTAATATTTAAAAATTAATGACACATAAACTAAAAGGAAAAAAAAAACACTTTTCAATAATGTCTGAAATTTCAATAAGCACTAATACCTTATTTGCATAAAGAAGTTTCGAGCAATAAATTTAAACAAGAAAAAAAAAAAAATCGTGCTGTTTGCATGGATTATAAATTATTGTCTACGCATTTTATTTTGTATTTCAGGAAAAAAATAATTTTCTTTGAAAACATTTAAAAAATAAAAATGAAAAAAGTTTTTACGCTGTACTCTTTTTTTTTTTTTTTTTTTTTTTTTTTTTAAGAAAAGAAAAACATTTTTAAAAATACTGAATCAATAAATGGGGAATTTTATAAAAATAAATTGAGCTGTACGCATAATTTACAGTATATGTACAATAGCTCTCAGAATATTTGCATACACATCAGATACGAATATGAAAGATAATTTCTTACATTACTGTTAGAATGGCTTTTAATTTCTATGTATTTTGTCTAAAAAAAAAAAAAAAAAAGAAAAGAAAGAAAAAAAAAATAATTACAGTAGTGCAGTTCTTTATTTAAATTTTAAATATTTTTCTTTCTTTTTTTTTCTTTTCTTTTCACTTTTTTTCTAAGAGAAAGAAAGCAAGAAGAAAGAAAGGTTGGTAGATTGGTAGTTTTATTTATGGTGCTAGGTCCAAATTAGGACATAAGGAAAGAAAGAAAAAAAAAATGAAGAGAAAAAAAAGACTGCAAACCGAAATTTTGAAATATCGTTTAGACAATCATAACAATCCTCATCGTATTAATAATCAGTTATAATGTAACAAATATTTTTTAATGATATAACATATTAGAAAGCACAAAAGTTCTCCAAATTTGGAAATAAGTAAAAAGATAATAAACAGTATTTTCGCCAAAATGTCACAAAACTCCTAAAGATAGCAAACCACCTCCCTTTTCACCCTCAACCGATTTCAAGGTAATAGAATCGTCGCTGCCTACGTCACATTTGATTGACAGGGGCCAACTCCTGACAGTCGCACTATACACATGTTGTAGGTTTGAAGATCATTGTAGCATGAACCTTATTGATTTTGGTGAACCTAGCAATTATAGTTTTTTTTTTTTTTTTTTTTACAGTGTCACAATAAAAAATTCTTCATCATTATGTCTAAGGGCGCAAATTATTTAAAGTGCGCTATTATATAAATGCCTTACCCAACTGAACTGAAAATTTATGCACATGTTATAAGTCACCAACGAACGACCTGTATAATTCTGGGGACTCCAGCACTTATAGATTCGTACAGGGACACAACAAATGGTCTATGGTTTTAAATTATTTAAAATGCGACAGCATCTAAACGCCTTATTCAAATGAACGGAAAATTTACACTACATGTTATAAATCCCCGTCACACGAACTGTATAAATTTTAGAGAATATAGTACTCGTAGTTTTTTACAAGTACACAACGAAAACATTTTTATCATTAGGTTTATGGGCTAAAATTTTCCAGGGGTGCAGAATATGTCCGAACGCCCGAACGAGGTTCGGGGGAAATTTAAACTGACTGGGAAAATTTTGAATATTTTTTTAAGAGAAAATAAAAATGTAAATTAAAAATAACAATTTGCTACTTTGAAGTGCTTATACACTAACAGCGATATTTTTATGTTACACTGTATACTTATTCTCTTAGAGATTTATTACATAGAACAAATGACTTTGTATATAAAAGTAGATTTTTGCATTCTTGAGGGAAATTTATACTGTGTTTGGGGGAAATTTCCGAGGTCTGAACATTTTCTGCACCTCTGAAATTTTCTAAAGTGCGATAAAGTCTTAGACGATAGTGTTTTATCCAATTCAGCTGAAAGTTTATATACATGTTATAAGTCAATGTTGCACGAAATGTATAGATTTTGGTTAATCTGAGATTTATAGGTTTTTGCAGATATAGAACGAAAGACTATCATTATGATCTACGGGCTCAAATTTCTTTAAGTACAATAACGTTAAAATAAACAACATACTATATAGAGAAAAATAGTGAAACACTATTATAATTTTCTCTTTTGTTTATTTAAAAATTTGCCTTACTTTACTTTTTCTATAAAATCGTTAATTAGTTTATGTTCGGAAAGTCGAGTAGAGTCACTACAGATCTTTTTTATCGTTGGAGAGGGATGAAGGCGGATAAGGATACATTAATTCAACACTATTTAAAATAAGAAGTTATGATGGACCTTCGTCTGGTCAGGTTTCACTGCAGGGTGAAGGAGGGTGCGCAATATATTTTCCGTGAAACGTCTCTATCACCAAAAATTTCTTATTTCGAAACCTAATACATATTAAAAGAATTTATACTCTGATCATATTTCATTTGTAAAATATGAAGTTTCTAATTAACCCTTTCGCTACCAGAGCCTCAGGAGAAAAACCGCCACCACAGCCCAGACGTCTTACTATTTAAATATGATACCAATTGTCATATATTTTTGTGGGATGTATCTATAACGTTTTAACTAAAAAACAATAACATCCTGTATCTATTTTATTGTTTTATAACATAACCCGTCTGTGTGCGACACGATTTGATGCAAACAATTATCATAAACTGATAATGAACACCCGTCACATACTTGGCACGCCGGGCTCAGGTAAGAAAATCGGATCGTCACATATATGTGATGCTGGTAGCGAAAGGGTTAATATACATTTAAATTTATGTCAGCCGAAGTTACTTTTATGGCTTGTATTTCTAACTTTAAAAAAAAAAAAAAAAACGCATTTTTAAGCTTCAAAAATATAAATAAATAATAAATAAGAATAATGAAAATTGGATGGGTTGGAAGATAAAGGGCAAAACTAGGAAAATTCATTAGTGGCCAGTGGCCGGTACTGTCAGTTTCATTAGTGGCCACTTTTCACATGATAAGACTATTTCTTTCAGACTGCAAAAAGCATTGTCACCATTTTGCAGTATAATTACCACAAGAAAAATATGAAAATAAGAAATACATATAATAATAAAATTAACACAGGGACACTGAAATTGTAATTTGTAATTACGCTCTTTTTAAAAATCCTAAATTGCATATCCTAAATTAAAATCTGCTTAGGGCTGTAATAATAACAGCAAAAGTTTTTATCTTTCAGATATTTCAGTAGTACTTTTTTTTTTTTTTCAATTTATTTAAGTGAAATAAGCTGTTATCATTCACAGTTCACATTGATATTTTCTAGTAAATGAATCAGCTGATTCATCATCATCACAACCTTTTTACATGGTCATGTGTAAATATAGTTAGCAGTTTTATTATTTTTTCTTATTTCTAAAGACACACTTTTTTAAATGATTTTATTTCAATAGTTAAAATATTTCCTCTTAAAAAGTATCGATATGGAAACTTAGCTGCTTCATTAAAAATAATTTACTTAGCTGCCATATTTGTAGCTTTAAAAATAGGGAGATTTCTACTTTAAAATGGGAAGGAAAAAGGAAGATTTCTACACAAAAGAAAGCAAATACAAAAATTTTTGAAAAATACACATTTAAGCCAAATCAAATTTTGATACACACATTTGTCAAATATCTTAAATGGGTTAAATATACACTAAATACTATGGAGATATTAATGGAAAAAGATTGTGCTTTGCAGTACATTTGATCATAAACTGCTAGTTGAAATGGAGCGCACATGTGTGTGGGAGGGAGAGGGGGGGGGGGAATACATCTATATTCTTCTTTATAGGTTCTAGAATCTAATCAAGCAAGTTTAAAATGAATATTTACATTTATGTTATGGATGGAGAAAGATTGTAAATCACAAGACTTCACTGGAGCATGTGATTGCCAATCGTTGGGGGGGGGGGGGGAATTACAAGAATTATGAGTAAGAGATATTAAACAATTCTACTTCTTTACAGATTCTAGAATCTAATAAAGTAAGTTTAAAATAGATATTTATATTTTTTCAGCAAATGGAGAATGATTAGAAATTATAAAGCTTTCTATAAGCTGTGTGATCACAGATCGTTAGGGGGAGGGAAAGGAGAAGGGGGGGGGTCCAAAAAATTATGAGTCAGATATATTAAACAATTCTACTTCTTTATAGGTTGTAGAATATAATAAAGCAAGTTTAAAATGAACATTGACATTTATGCCATGGATGGAAAAAGATTGGAAATCACAAGGCTTCGATTGCCTATCGTTGCTCGATTTTTAGAATATTTTAATGATCACAAAAAGTGGCGACTTTAGTGGCGATCGATGCATAATTTTTAATCGCCACCTTTTTTTATTTAGTCGCCATGTGGCCGGTGGCGACTGTTAATTTTGCCCTTTATTGGAAGAACAAATTATTGGGTGGGCTCGTGCCCCACGGGCCCATATAAGTTGGCGCAACTGGCCGCGGTCACTATGTTTTCTGCTGTTTGCTCACTTCGCGAGCATTAAAAAAAAAAAAAAAAATCACTGGATACCCTAATTAGCGATGCATGAGACAGTAAATGCATGAAAATTTGTATAGACCGCGATCAGTACACTAGGTGCTGTATGCTTGCTTCGCAAGCATTAAAACAAAACAAAAAAAAAAATCACTGGACTAGGACTGGGCTTTATATTGATGTAAAATAAAATATCGATTTAACACTAATATCGTTTATCCGATTTAAAAATTTCATCTTCCGTAAAATATCGATGCAGAAACATCAAAGCACGGGAAAATCTGATTCCAGACTAAACCGATTCTATGCTGGTGTAATGCCAGATAGCTAATCATATTCATTCAACAGGATAACGATTTAGTCAAGCATGCACACTCATAGACAATTAAATCATAAAAATCTTGACTGAATGATACCGCAAAAAATCAAGCAAATAATATTCATTCGAAATGCCGTTTCGATTTAGTGTTACGCAGGCGCACTGGGAAAAAGAAAATATCGGTTTAAAAGATGCATTCTTTTGATGAGCCATGATTGCGGTTTTAACGCAGGTGCAGAAGCAAAATGAAAACAGATTCTGATTTCTGATACAAGCATTCCGGTTAAGTTTGGGTAGATGAAATGGGATTATTCATTCATTCAAAATTCGTTTGATTACAAGAGATTTATTTTATCAATATTAGTATTTTATTTTCTTCTGCTATTTTTTGCCAGTTCCTATAATTTATAAATAAGAAATCCCAGTTTATGTCTATTAGATAAGTGAATTAACTATTCTTTATTAATATTTTATGTAATTAATAATATTTCTTCATTAAATTCATTAATATTAAGTACAGAATACGACATTGTCATACTGTCAAAAATAAATTAATTCAAACAACCGTGTTATTTTAGATATGATTATTTTAATATCTAATTTTTATTTATTTGGAAGGTATGCGTATTTAAAGAGTATGCGTACTCGAAGGTATGGGTATTTCAAACAGTATGAGTATTTAAAAATAACTTTAAATGCTGTGAAAATTGATTTTTTTTTTTCCTCTTCAAATGCACCAAATTGTTCTTTCTATCGAATTTATTTCCCTATACTGAGTTAGCTATTTAAGTCTTTTGTAATAATTCTTGTAATTTAATCTAAAATAAGTAAAAATTTTAAAATTTCAATAAAAAAAAAAAGTAAATCTCGTAAACTTTTTAAAAAGAATTATATTTTAGAAAATTTTAATTAAGAATTATATTTATTAGGAGATTCAAGGCACTAGAAATTTAATAACATGTGTGAAGCGCTTTTCTTAATTAGCAATTTTCTGCTGATACTAGCAATTTTGCAATTTATTCGCATGTAAGTGGGGCATATAAATATTTTAGTGCATTACAAAGTAGTACGAAATTGTAAAATTCTGAATTTATCAATTAGTTAAAATAATAATAATAAATTGGAGTGTTTTAAATGTTCCGAATGTTACTCATGAAATGTCACGTCACGAGTCCATATAATATAATTTGTGATAAAACAAAACTGCACTAATATTAATTATACTGATGTATAAATTTTGAACTGTGGAAAATAATGAATAATTTTATAATAATTAGTATTAAAGCATTATATCTTTATCAGAAGGCTGTTTCTTAAACGGACTAAGAACATGATTTGACAAGAATTTATTTTACAGAGCAGTATTAAAGTGTACATTTTTTATATAGAAAATATTGCTAGCGCTCGGATAATTTTATATCCGACTATATATGGAATAATGTTATAAGCAATACCATTATATGGCTCAACCTCATTTTTAAGTTTTCTACTTTCTGCGATTGAATTTAAGTTGCACCAAAATCTACCATACATCCACTCACAAGGGAAGTATAAATCAATAAAATTCCTATTGAAATCAAACCAAGATTAAATTAAAAGAGAGGTCGAAAACATAGGCTAAATGGCAAATTTTGAGCAACAATTCACTTAATATGGGTTACGATAAGACCCTAGAAAATTTAATCCCTTTTATAAAAATCAACGAAATATAATAAGTGGGCAAAAAAGCGTGGCACAGTGTCAGAGTGTTTGACTTGAGACAAGAAGATCTTCAGTTCAATCCCCATCTCGGCAAATTTTGATTTTCTTTTTTTTCATAATACTAATATTTGGTTTATCTAAAATTAACAAAAATGATGGTAAAAAGTTAAGCCATGAGGTGGTTGCAGCTACTTCAGTACCAAGTTTTGGTTCAAACTAACACCAAACATTTTATATTGTAACGCTGTACTACTGAGACATTAAACCCGACAAACTAACTATAAACCGTCTCTACATTCTAAAGAAAACTGCTAAAAGTCCTTACGTGTAGGGATTATACCCTACAATTGTAACGCTGCATTAAATCGATATATCCAGGGATGGCGCCAGCTAGGGAGCCGGGGGGGGGGGGGGGGCGCAGGCCCCCCCGTCGGGAAGTCTGTGATCCCCCATCGGGGCATACTTCTAAAATCTCTCGGGGGGGAAAAATACAAAATTTTCAGTTTTTCTATTTTTGGCAGCATGTTTCTTTCCTTGTACAAATTTGGAGCATTCCAGTTTTTCCATTCTATATTTAATAGAAGAATGTATTGGATTTGTAAAAATTTTCCGCTTCCAGTTTTCCATGAATATACACGTTTTGAGAGGTCCAGAACATGTTTTGACCACGATATTTTTAGAAAATGTCTGTCTGTGGCACGATGATCTCGAAAACCACGAGGAGTACTAGCAAATGGAATGGTACAAATATTAACAGTAATATTATTAACAGCATTGCAGTTTTTGATAAATACTTAAATAATAAACTCTCTTTATGTGGTGTCCCCCCGTCGGGGAATTTCTGGTGCCTCTACTGGATATATCCTTATATCGGTATTTTAGACGAACGATATATCGATTTAAGAAATGTCAACATCGCCCAGCACTACGGACACCCTTTTTTCGAGGCGCATGAATCAGAAAATGCATCAAATATGTACTGTAACGGTCAGTATTCCGATGCTAGATCGCTACATAAGCATTATAAATAAATAAATAATCACTGAATGCACCTAATTAAATCACGGTGCATGAAAAAATCTATGCTGAAGCAATGACTATCATGCCTTGCCTTACCCTTTTTTTTCTTTGTAAATTTATTAAAAAATATACTGAAAATTTTTTTTTTTAAACTTTAAAAAATTATTTAAAAACAGTAAAATCTAGAATTAATCTTACTTACAGATACCGTGGCGGCTTTAAAAAAAGTGGAAGAGAAGATAAAAACCATCTTAAACAATTAAGATCCTCACGTAAAAGGAATATTTTGAATAAATTTAAATTAAAATCGGCTCTGTTACGAAAGCTAAACCAATCAGCTAAAGAAATTCTAATTTTAATGCTCCCGCTATGCGACTAATCCAATGAGATGAAAGTGCTGATGGGTTGCACTAGGAGAAGCAAGAGGAGCAAATTCACGTGACCGACGAATGGGTTTGCCAGGTGCAACGCGTCATCACCAGATTTGGCAGGGTACCGTATAATAGGATGAAACCAATAATATGAAACAATATTTCATACATCCTATTACAAAAATATACATCTGGCATGCATATTTTTCTATTAAGTTTTCGATTGCAAATACAAATTTCCTCAAGGATAATATATGTTCCTTTTGTTTTGCTGGCCAGATGGATCGCTACATTGGATGCGGATCATTCGAGGTAACAGAGGTACAAGCTGTAGCCTACACCTCAAAGCACAAGCAAAGCAAAGTCGACATCTTAAAAATAGTAAAATAAGTTTCACTATTATCATCCATCATTAAACTAAGTCTTTACATGCAAGAAATCTAAGCTTTCTTTTCTATTAAATGTAAATTACACATTTTCAAATAATGGATAGTCTTATTTTTTTTTAAATCATTTATATTTAATCAATCATAGCTTGATAGTTAATAATCAATCTCTCTCTATAAGAATATAAAAATTAAATGGATGAAAATTATATTTTGAAAAGACCTTATTTGAGATTAACTACGTAAACATTAAATCGACAATAAGCAGAAAGACAAATAATTCTTTTTTTTTTTTTAACTGTACAAGGCATACCTAAAAATATGCTTTTATGTTGTTCCGTTTGGAAGTGTCAAGCCATCAATGAGCAAATGTTTTATGAGATTGGACAAAATATACTTGTAAAATAGGTGCGATCAAGATACAAATTTTTTTTTTCGCGGAAAATTATCACAAATTAATTAAAATTTATATGATAATAATAAAAAGAACTGCGTACCTCGCCATTTGTAACATTTAGGGCTGAATATATATCACCAAATGATCCACTACCTATTTTTCGTACTAATCGGTATCTACCACCGACAGTAAAATCGGACCTGGACGAAGTACTGGCGTTAGCCATAATGAAGAAGAATTTTAAAAATTTTTGATATAAATTTTTAACATTTAGACAGTTTCAACAAAACGAAACAAAATCTATTCACAACAGACGACAAGTTCTACACAACACATAACACACGAAATGAACAATACAATTGATGCCAGTGCCAACTGCCTACAATCAATTTTGGGTTTCCTAAAAAAAAACCACTGAGCTAGTTGTCGAGTTTATAAGTACAATTAACTCAACCCAACCACAACATCACACATCATTACATCAACCGAATACTCATTCTTCTACCAACCAACCAACTTATGCTTTTATTTACTTACGAAAACGCAGAGAAAAATTCTGACATTTTGTTTGTGTTATTTGCTTTTGCAACGTTAATGCAAACACAATTATTCTGTAAGTGAAGGGCAGTTAAAGTTGTGTTAATTAAATACAATAATTATTACAAAGCATTTAAAAATATAAATGTGTTTGTCTTAAAATATATTGTAATGTTTTCACTTTTTATGAAAAATCACTAATAGCAGAAGCTTGTTTTGATCCAATTTGATTTAATCATAGAATAAATATAACGTTGGTGTTCGTTAAACATTGTTTATGTGCTTATCTGTTTGTATTTATTATGAGAAATATTCGGTAAAAATATATTTGAGGGTGCCCCCTTGGCGAAATTGTTTGGCGCATTTTTGTTAATAACCTATAACACTATATATATATAACCTATACATATACACTATATGTATATAAATAGGCTAACCTTAGTGGTAAAAATATATTTACCGCGATCACAACTTGGCGAGAATCAAGGGGCACCCTCAAATATAGTCTAACCGAAATGTTCAAATGACTATATTACTCTCAATTGCAGCTATCTATTTATTCCTAGCAATTTCGTACTTAATTGTAATTTTTTAAAAAATGTTGATAAATGTACAAGTAAACAGAAAAAAAAAATAATAATAATTCAATTGTGCAAATATTTCTAACCATCAGTGTAGAGTGCACACATTTTTATGATGTTTGTTTACATTGTTCTAGTTCTTCATATTAATTGCGTTTTAGAATACAGGGTTTTTATATCATTTAAAAATTAAAAGCGTACCTACTGTTTTATGTATATGCCGAGTGGCTACAGAATTTTGAATATAATCAAGACTTCTTTTGAAAATAATTAAACGCATTTTCAATTTTTAAATTCACATTTGATTAAAAAAAATGCAGGAAAAATAAAGTAAATTATTTGTTTGATAAATTTTGGTTTCATCTGAGAAATGCATGTTTTAGCATATGATTAAACATTATATCTTCATCATAAATATTTTACAGTTAATCCCTTTCAATTAAAATATCTAAGTAAAATGCAAAATATATATTTAAAATAAAAATTAATACCTTTATTTAAACTTCGTGCTTGGCAGAAAGCTTTTTCGTGAGGGGATCCCCTCCGTCAATGGTACCGACTTCACTTCGTGATTGGCGGCTACTGTAGTCTTGATCTTCTCCTTTATATTCATATAGGTGACGCCACACTTTGTCGATTTCTGCTGATTTGTGGTCGTTGATAAAGTGACTATGGTGCGCGATTTCAATATTTAAATTTTGTGCTTGGCAGAAAGCTTTTTCGTGAGGGGATCCCCTCCGTTAACGGTGCCGACTGCACTTCGTGGTTGGCGGTATTGAAATCGCGCACCATAGTCACATTATCAACGACCAAGCCGCCAACCACAAAGTGCAGTCGGCACCGTTGACGGAAAAAGCTTTCTGCCAAGCACGAAGTTTAAATAAAGGTATTCATTTTTATTTTAGATATGTATTATAACTTCGTTTTAAGTAGTTTTTATAATGTGCAAAATATATGTTGCAAATTTCAGACAGAATTTTTTGAAAAAAGAATAAAATCTACATCTTGTGTACAAAGAGGGATATCCATTTTTAAAATTTGTTTGCCTATCCAAATCCAAACATAAGAAAATGGATTTTTTTTAAAGCATAAAAAATTAGGCTTTAAAGTGCGTTATATGGGTCAAAACAGATCTCTCTTCCTTCATGACCAGAGAATAGCTAACAAGGGAAATATGAATCAGTAAAATTCCTATTCCAGGTGTGTACTAGGTCATGAAAATCAACAATGGGTCATGAAATTTGACTGTCAGTTTGAGTCACGTATTGGTTCAGGTAACCCAATTTCACCGGTCAGGTCGAACAATTTTTTTCTCTTGCAGTTAAGGTTGAGTTGATTGAATTTTTTTCCCTACGAATCGGGTCGACTTGAGAATATCTTTCAAAATAATTTATTTAACGGGCAAAAGCATAATTCGGCAACACATCCTTTGGTACATTGTCGCTTTGCTTGTAGCACTCGTGCCCACTTTGTTCACCTGATGAATGGTCGTGTTTTTTCAACCCGAAACAATTGTTGCGAGTTTATTGCATTTTATGGTGTTTATTCTATTCAAAGTTTTGTACTTATTATATTACTAAACTTGAAGCACATTTTGTACAATTGAAGCACACAACACACCTAAAGGGTTCAAAATTATTATTTATCCATTTTTCAGATTTGAAAACTTTTAACTTGGTGCATTAGTAATTACATTTTAAATTATTTCCCAGTTGTATAGCAATAAAAAAATTACTTTATAACTTAAATTGCAAGATTTTTAAATGAATTATTAATTTTCATTTTAGATTTTGAGTCAAGTGTGGGTCATTAAAATTCTCTATTGTGAGTTCAGGTCGATTTTCAGGTTACTATTATTTAGTAACGTAAATATATAAGCATGATTATAAATCTAGTATAGTCATTTATATCTTTAAAAAACAAAATTGTTTTTTATGAAAATCTACAGGCATTCTAACTTCTAACTTTTGTTCCTAGCAAACTACTGATGTAGTTCAATTTTTGGAAATCATTTAATAGGACTAAAAATAAGAGGGATTTATTATTTACTTTAATTATTTATATATTTTTTTATTATTTACAGGCCTCGCAGCGTTCCTAAAAATTTACTCGCGTTTTATTATACTGCCACCACCATTGTTAAAAACTTTTTTCTTGAAGGTTTTAATGCTAAAGTAATAGGTAAATAAGTGTTCATTTAAAATAGTGGTGACAATGTAGAAAAATGATTCCTAAAATTTTAGGAATGCTGCGAGGCCTGTATTTATCTTCCTTCATCATATCTTATTTCATTACTTTCTTCTATTTTAAAGTATTTTTATAAAACATACCTTTTATTTTGAATATTTCTTCATTTCAATATTAATCTTATTTGATCAAATATTCCATTATATTTTTTATCACCCACAAATTAAAGTAAATATGAATTTCTATTTTTACTTTCATCATTTGCAAACTAGTGTAATGTGTAAACTGTATGAAAGCGAAATTTTATTGTTCTAATTTTTCACTGAAATCTTTACCTTAAATTCTATTACCTTAAAAATTTCATTTTAAAACTTTTGCCACTTTGCCACAAGGTATCATCAGTCATCCATTCTTTCTTAAAAGATTCTGTGAACTGAGGTCTTCAGTCTTTTGATTCTAGCATATCACGCCACCTGGCATCAATAAATGTTGGATTATACAGGTTACAGGCTATCCCAGTAACAGGGTTTTCTGTAACTGTCTGCAGTAAAACAAAACTTGTCTGTGATTTGGGAATACCTGATGAAGTCTAGTATCTCAAAAACTTATAAAAAATTCATAAAACATGTAAAATTTGTATCTGCAAAGAAAATTAATTAAAAATATGCAACATATACAGTAATTCAAATATTTAATATAAGTTATATTTCTGTTTTTTAAGCCTGACATTTTTTTTAAAGATGTTAAATTAATCTGCAGAGCTTAAAAAAAAAAATCTGCAGCACTCACTGCCGTGCTGCACTGTTTCTGCTACTGGGCAGACTATGCCGTTAGTTAACACTTCTACCATTTTATGTTGCAATGTGTACTGATTATTGAATATAATTTGCAGGTTTCTTGGGGCTACTGAAGTTAATTTTTAATGGATTCAGTTTGATTGATTTTTGTAAGGGTTGTAGTTATTTTATTAAATTTAATATCATTTTGATATTTATTTTCTAATTTTTCTCTGTCATTCCAATGTAAGAACCTGGTTTATTGTTGTCATTGATTTAATTAATTTTATATATTCCTGCAGTCATTGATGTAATTAATTATATATATATATATATATTCATTGATTAAAAAAAAAAAAAAAGAACATATCTATTGAATTATCGCATTTAATAAGTTTCAAATAATCAAATCAAATAAGATTTATCCATAAGCCTTTGTATAACATCACTTTACATTAAAATAACTTTTTGAATTGTGTTAATTATTTTTAAAAATAGATTTAATTGAGCTTTGAATGTTTATGCTTCTCCGAAGTCTGATTAAAATCCTTGTCACCTAATGGGCATGTTTATTTTTACCTTTGCACTCAATACATGGCTGAACTGTATATAGTTCTGACACCACTCTCCCCCTCCTAATTATTAAAAGTGTGTGAGTGGGCATGTGATTTTTGAAAGTTTACAGAATCGTCTATTGTTCCCTAGAGTTATGTACATATTATCAGTGAGGAGATATTTCTGTTGATTTCAGCTTTTTATAGTTTTAGCTTTTTAGTTTTCTCAGCATTTTTTAGTTTTTTTTTCTTTGTCTTTAATATGCTTTTGTTACATTTAATCAGCTAATCAAATAAAACTTAATTGAATAGGAATAATTTGTTCTTTTTTATATATTGCAAATTAAAAAAACATATTTAATACTCCAATATAATACTAATTAAACATTTTTTCATAAAACTTTAGTATTTCATTTCAGTGTTTGCTTTTGCATCTCCTTATATTATTAAAATCTGTACGCGTGTGTGTTTTTGTCTGTGTGTGTGTGTGTTTGTGAGAAACGGCTTGAAACGGAAAAGGCTCCGCCGCTAACGGTCGCACGGACTTCGAACAGGTACCGTCGGACAGAGAATTTATCGCAGATGTACGATATGTAATTTGCGAAACGATGCGACCCTAATTAGCGGAGATATTAATTAAAACGTTAACCATTGTCTACCGAAAAATGACCCAGAATTCATGATTAAATGCTTAAAAAGCGACATTTTTACGGAAAAAGTGGAAAATAAATTAGAAATATCAGTCGTATCGTTACAAACAAGATACCATTGGAAAGGGCTTTTTTTTCTCAATCCGATGGTTTAAACGGCTTATCGATCGGACAATTAGATTTTTTAAAATTAACTAAACTATAAAAAAAATGTTGGCAACGAATCACAAGAATGTTATCTTTGCAGACATTAAGTCTACAGCAGTCTTCAACGGAAACACATCTGGTATTTATTGAAGTCACGTGTTTCGTAGTGCGATTAAAAATTACAATTTTCTATTTTCTTCAATTTTTCAAATTTTACACATTTTATTTAGTATATAATATTTACACCACAAAACAAACTTGCATTTCAAATTTCATCAATTTTCGTCAATAAACAAAAGATTTACATTTTAATTGCAAATTAAATTTTATCTTTACACGCCGGACATTTTTGCAATATTCTAATACGCGTATTTCAATTTCTAATTACGATTGATTTATTTTTTATACATCATACGAAAGATATTTTAAAGTTCTTTTACATAATTCAAAGTTTTCAACAGATTTACACGTTTTGAGGTCTCCTGAATCAGTGTTCTTTCATGGCACTGTAATATTTTCAAATTTCAATATTTCAATTTCTAATTATTATTAAATTATTTTTAATGCATCATTCGAAAGATATTTTAAAGTTCTTTTAAATTATCGAAAGTTTTCACCAGAATTACACGTTTTGAGGTGTCCTGAATCAGTTTTCTTTTATGGCGTTGTAATATTTTCAAATTTCAATATTACAATTTCTAATTATGATTAAATTATTTTTAATACTTAATTCGAAAGATATTTTAAAGTTCTTTTATATTATCGAAAGTTTTCACCAGATTTACACGTTTTGAGGTGTCCCGAATGAGTTTTCTTTTGTATCTCAGATACTAATTACAATAATTTCATAAGTAATACATCATTAGAAAGCTTTTTTGATTTGGAATCGAACAGTGGAATACAGAAATTACTACCGCCAGATGGCGCTGTAATTTTTTCAAATTTCAATATTTCAATTTCTAATTATAATTACATTATTTTTAATGCATCACTCGAAAGATATTTTAAAGTTCTTTTAAATTATCGAAAGTTTTCACCAGATTTACACGTTTTGAGGTGTCCTGATTACGGGTCAGGGAAGGAATACGTGAACGCAGCGCGTGTATCTGTGAACTTGTGCGTGCGCAGCGCGCACGTGACTGCGCTGCCGAAGGCAGTGGGAACCCGGTCCGACTTTGTACCCGATGAGAAATGATTTTTTAAATTTTCTTTTCTTAAGAATAAAAGTATGACTTCAGGAGGAATATGTGCGCGCAGCGCACGTATACCTTCACACGTGCGCGCGCATGGGTCTGCGCTGCCGAAGGCAGTGGGGACCCGGTGCGAGTTTTTACCCGATCAGAAATGAATTTTTTAGGGGGCACGAAAGGTCAGGGAAGGTATACGCGCGCAGCGCGTGTATCCCTTCAGTTGTGCGCGTGCAGCGCGCACGGGACTGCGCTGCCGAAGGCAGTGGGGACCCGGGCCGACTTTTTACCCAATCAGAAATGATTTTTTTTTTAATTTCTTTTCTTAACACTAAAAATTACTGTTAGTGATTCATTAATTTTAGTGATTCATTTGAAAATACTGACCCGCTAGCGGGCGAAGCCAGCTAGTACTTCAGTATTTTTTGTCTTCTTACAAATCTCATCCCTGTATTATATTCTGTTAATATGTATTTATTTGATTTATGTCCTAGCTCAAACTAACATATATATCTATTTGTTGATATTTTATTATTTTTCTAATAACTTCATTGTTATTTATTAGTATTATGACAAGTGTTTCTACAACATTAAATTCTACACCAGTTTCTGCGGTTTCAGCTGCAATACTGACTCAGAATGGTTTATCTGTTGTAAGTTATACATATCTTTTATAAACAAATAATAATAAGAGCCTTTTCTTTACTCTTCAAAGTATGTTTAATGTTTTTTTATAGTGATTTATTTCAAGATTCCAGTATGTTTTTGAAAATTATAAATTATAAGTATAAATAATATGTCATTGTTATATAACAACAAATCTTGTGATAAGTAATTTATTTTGTAATATGTAAAGGAAAAAAAATCATATTTATGATTTATATGAATCTGAATAAAATGAATAAGTCAAGATTGTACAGTGAATAAATCAATAATTTCATAAGTCAAGATTGTTTAAAAATTGAAACAGTAAGAATGTAAGGATAATAAAGGGTGTAAGAATGAAGAAAAGAAAAAATTAGAATAATTTTCCTCTTTTTATGCCAGATCTTTCCTTTTCCTTTATTTATTTTTCTTTTCCCTGGAAGTTTTATGTTCCGAATAAGGTAAAAAAAACTTAGGGTTTTTTTTTTTTTTTTTTCATTTTTATTTATTTTTTCTTTTTTTTAACTGCTTTTGAAAAATTCATTACAGGAATTGAAACTATGTGTTTAAGTAACTTAATAAGTACAGGTATTTTCTTTGACAGCTCACTAGCAGACTTTTTGTATAAAACCTTTATTTCATATGTGATCCTTTCAGATCTAACTTATTCTATAGTGCTAAGGATCCATGTAGAAAAATACTGGTACTCGAACAAAATTGAGTCAAGATCATCAAACTTTGAAATGATGCAAAATCTTATATATACATTCAAAGAAGCAACATAAAAAATTACATGAATTGTGAGTAGGGGAGACTGGGGCACAGTGGACCACTTTTAACTCTTAATTTTTATTCACAAAAAATAAAAAAGCAATATACTTGGAAAAAAAAAAAAAAAAAAAATAGCAAACAATCCCTAAGCCCTTCTTGACATATCTTAAAATTTTTGTAACAATATTTCCAATACATTATGAAGGAAAAAATAAATTGTGAGCACTCACAAAGTGGACCACTGTGCCCCATTGCCGGGGTATAGTGGACCAGCCTCTTTTGTTTATATTAAATTAATATAAATTACTTTTTTCCCCCCTCTAAAATTAGTTTCTTGTACTATTCTAGTCAAAAGAGCCTAATTCAAGCATTTTCATGAAATAAAATAACCAAAATTGAATTAAAATAAAAAAATCAAATCTCAGCAAGAAAATTCATTAAGTTAGAATATTGTTTTTTATTCTTTTATTAATATTATATAAATCGAATGTTTTTTTAAATTCAGATATTAATAAATATTATACTACTATTCAAATATTTAATATTTTTAAAATTATTTTGAGATATAATTAATTTACATATATTTGTAGGATAAATTTAACTAAAATATATTAAGCTACTTCTGTTGCTTTTCCCATGTGATCTCTAAAAACAATAATAAATAATTCCTATTTATTAAATTAGATATTATTTTTTCTTTTATTAATTGTATATAATTCAAACAGTTAATAAATCAAGAGATATTAATAATTATTATATTACAATTCAAATATTTATTCTTTTCAGAAATTTATTATTCTTTTTTATTTTATTATAACATTAAGATATTTATTACTTTGAGATATTAATACTTTATATTATATTTGTATCTATAAATTTAACTAAAACAAATGTAAGTATTAAATCTAATTTGTACTTTTAGGCACATTGGAAGGTAGTCCACTGTGCCCCGTGCCAGATTAAAACAAATAATAATAATAAAATAATATATAAACTAAAAATATGCTAATAATTTTTAGGAATTTAAAAACAGCTATATAGTATTTATTGTCATTAGATCAATCTTTATAAAATTTTAAAAACTTCAATGTGGAAAAATTACTTTGAACAGCTCAAAACATAAAAAACGCTCAAAATGGTTACCTTACTATTTCCCATGTGTGTGCATACAACTAGTATCATGCTGTCATACATGAGTATCCATATGAACTAAAAGAGTTGAATATTTATAGATTTAAATAGGGGTGGTCCACTGTGCCCCATTCTCCCCTAATATTGAACAATTCTATCTCTAAATAGGTTCTACAATTTAATAAAGCAAATTTAAAAAGAATATTGACATTTAGGCTGCATATAGAGAAAGGTTGGAAATCACAAGACACGGGAATTTTAGGGGAATTTTATTACCAATTGTTAGCAAATGGTAAAGAATGGGGAGGGTCCAAAAAAAAATATATATATATATGAGTGAAAGATATTGAACAATTCTACTTCTTTATAGGCTCTAGAATGTAATAAAGTAAGTTTAAATGGACACTGACATTTCTGTTGTGGATGTCAAAAAATTGGAAATTACTTCTGTGGAGCATTTGATCGCCGATCGTTAGTGGGGGGGTAAATTAAATTAAAGAATGTATGAGTGAGAGATATTGAACAATTCTACGTCTTTATAGGTTTTGAAATTTTAAATAAATTTAAAAAGAACATTGACATTTATGTTATGAATGGAGAACAATTGGAAATCACAAGGATTCTTCTGCAAGCCATTTGATTGCCGAATATTAGCGGGGGGGGGGGGGTCGTCACAAAAAATTACATGAGTGAGGGATATTGAACAATTTTACCTCTTTATAGGTTCTAGAATCTAAAACGGCATGTTTAAAATGAATATTGACATTTATGCTGTAGAGGAAGAAAGATTGAAAATTACGTGTCTGTGGTGTGTTTGATTACTGATTGTTAGCAGGAGGGGGGAAGTAAAACAAATATATGAGGGAGAGATATTTGACAATATTTCTTTATATGTTCTAGAATCTAATTAAATAAGTTTAAAAAGAATATTGACACTAATGTCGTGTGCGGAAAAAGATTGGAAATCGATTCTATGATCTGTTTGATCGCTGATCATTGGGGGGGGGGGGGGGCAAAAAAAATTACATGAGTGAGAGATAATGAATGAGACAATTTTACTTCTTTATAGGTTCTAGAATCTAATAAAGTGTATTTAAAATGAATATTGACATGCCGTGGATGGAAAAAGGTTGAAAATCGCTATCTTTCTTGCCAAAATTGGGAGATTTGGAATCTCTGCACAATACTGTTTTGGAAATAATCTGCTGACTAAAATAAACTAGTATGTTGTGGCCACTGCATGACTTTCTTCTATATTTTCCTGTACAAATTCACTCAGTAAAAATTATTTATTAAAATTTTTATTTAAAATAATTATCTTCCATGATAATGCAGACGATTTCCATATTAGAGAAGTAACACTAAATATCCAAAAAAAAAAAAAAAAAAAAGTCAGTTTTATTCTCAATATTACATTAAAAAAAAAAAAAAAAAAATGAAAAATGAAAAAAAAAAATTGATAACTTTATTTTAAATTATTGCAGATTGATGGTTCAACCATTTATTTTAAAGGTTTTGGCGAGCTCTTTTGAAAGATACCCATCATAAAAATTTACTCCCCTCAGGCGACGTTCCTACTTACACAATTTTTTTTTTTTCCCCAGCTGACTATCTCTATTACAAATAATTCTTTTAAATCGCATAATGATTATTAAAAAATAATTCTCTTTATGCACATTTATACAAAATTTTGTCCTATACCACCACATTAAAAATTTAGAAAAAGCGGGATGGTAACGCAAGCTGTTGGACAATTTTTACCAAAAGTTGATAGGCACTAATTTAAGCCAATGTATAACTACATACCAATTTGTATGAAATTCTGTGCAGTAGTACCTGAGATACAGTCGCTACAAAATTTTGTCACACACACACATTTTCTAAAAATGGTCAAATCGTGTTCTAAAGCTCTCAAAACGTTCAAATCCATCAAAAACCCGAAGTTGAAAATTTTTACGAATCCAATACTTTCTTCTATTGAATATAGAAGAAAGTAAAAATCTGCAACATATGTCTCACATTTTCTGCTATGGGCTCAGTAAATATTTATCTATAGATACATATTGCATGTTTATAAAAAGCACTTAATTATTATTTTTTGTGTCTATTTTAGACAAATAGTCCTGCAATAGCATTAACAACACCTACTTCTACCAGTATACCAGTGACAAGTGTAGCAGCAGTTCCCATCTCTCTATCTAATAATGCAACTCTTGTAATCAGCCCTGCAACAAATATAACAGATAGTACTCAGGTATCCCAAGTATGTTCTTATTATATTCAAAATAGATCATACTTAATGCTTAAGTTCCTTAAAAATAAATAAATAAAATTCTAATTTTAAGTATTTGAAAATGTAGGTTGAAAGTTATTGCATGTTTTTTAGAATTGCTATTCCACCTAGAAAATACAGGAAATTCTAAAAATCCAGAAAAATAGAAAATTATCTTAAAAACCTGGAAAATACAGCAGGGTCTTAGCTTTTTCTGTCTGTGAAATCATCTGTACTTGTTTTGAAAGTAAAAAAAAAAAAAAAAAAAAAAAAACTAAGAAAGATTTATTTATTCAATTCAGTAAATTTTAAGAATAATTTATTAATACCAAAAGTTGATTTTTTTTTTTTTTTTTTTCTGGTTTTCTTCTTCATTGCGTTAGACTTGAGTACATAAAATTAAATAATCAGCATCCTTAGTTAATTATTTTCAAAAATTTTCCCCTGAAGGTTTAGGTGTCTTAATAAGAAAGAATTTTTGTATTTCTATGCATTTTTTAATGATCATCTCCAAGGCTTAATAAATATGGTTGCCAGGTCACCATTGGTGATCTAAATTTTTTAACTGGTAATCAGTTGTGTGTGCTCATCACAACCTTTTTTTAATATTAAAAAAGTCCTTTTTTTTTTTTTTTTTTTTTGCTGAAATCAGCAAAACAATGCAGCATAAACAAAGATTGCTTCCCTTTTCTGCCTAGAATGGTCTTTTATGAGTTTTTAAAAATTTTGTGGTATCAGCACATGTAAACAATATTTTTTCCATTTTGTTGTTTCTTAAATCATAATTGTATGCAAAATTCATAGAATTTTAACACGTAAGAATTAATGCGTTTTGCATCATTGTTACCATACAAGATAGGTTTTTTTCAACATTTAATTGCTTCCTAGATATTTCCCAGTTTTCATTGCAGTTCCATTTTTATTATGGTCAACTGTTTTATATCATATATTTTAAGATTGTATCCAATATATATGTGACAAATTCTTTTCTCCATGTCACATAATATCTCTAATGAAGAGAGGCTTTCACTCATTAAACAAGTCCATGGATTATAGACAGTTGTTTATTGGCACACCTTGAGCATCTTACAGGTTATAGTCCAGGATTTAGGTCTGAGCAGGTAGAACTGAGTTCATCGTAGCCGAGAACGACGGCAGCCACGATTACATCGCGTTACCTCCTGGGGCCATTATTTTGACGTGATTTTACTAGGCAAGAGCACACACGGAGAGAGGCCTCATCCCTGCATGTTTTCTCCTAAATATCGGCATTTTTGGCGTGAATCCTCACCTCTCCTTCGTCTAATCATTGACTATTAACTTAATGATTGAAAGCTTAGCTGAGGTCCAGATTTCTGGGATTAATTAATATGCATCACTTAACCACAAGAAACTGAAAGTTGCGTTTGTTCAGCACTTTTTTATCCTAAAATTCGTTCAATTTCCTGACTTTAGCGTTATGATTGTGCATTGTAATAAAACTTACTTTACAGAGGAAACTTTAGAATTACTTATAATAAATAGAAAGTTTCTGAAGAGGATCGGGTGCCCGGTTTGAAAGATCTAAAACGACGCACGAAGTAATGTTAGGTTTTTTATTTAAATGTCTTTAATTACTTTAGAATTACTTTCAAGCTAAGAATTTTTAATGGGATTTTCTTTAAGTTATCATTCACTATTAATTTAAAATCTTACCTCTTCTTATCCTTTCATATCCCCCCGCCCTCCAAGTTGACGTTTCCCCTAGGCTTGCTATGGGAACTCATCCAGAGGGAGTAGATATTCCAAGAAAAAGTTGGTCTGTTTTATTGTGTAGAAGGAGGAGTGCGGATATTTCCCTTTAATTCCTAATTTAGTCCCATTTATTGATTTTTTGTTGTTGTTATGTTTGTAGTATTGTCCCTAAGCATTTTTTGATTGTCAGGATAAGTTTTCAATAAGAATACTATTCAATGATACCATTTTTGTTGAAATCAGTAGCTAACAATTAAATGTGTTCCCTGGTAAAAAATACTGACTGCACTGCAAAGAATATGGTATTTGAAATGACAAAAATAAATAAATAAATAAAGACAAAATACATCCTGAAATAAACAATTTAAAAGTTGAAAATTTATTATGAAACAAAAATTAGAATATCAGAATGCACAAAATTCAATGATATAGCAATTTGTAAAATTATTCATTTTTTAACTGTGTGTGAATTATTAAGAAAGAATTTTTGTTAATGAAAAGTAGAAATTAGAATATAATCTGAATACTATATTGAATTCTTTCCATGAATAATGAAAATTTTATTCTTTTTGAAAATTTATTTATTTTTAGATACTAACTAAACATCGTCTTCAAGATTTAGCTCAGGAAGTAGATAAGAATATACAAACTGATGATGATGTTGAAGAGGTGAACTAATTTCTAATTAATTTATGTGAACTGTATTTATTTATATTTTTTAATGAGTGGATATATATAGTTTTTATTATGCCAAGTTTAGCATTTACCAGGGGTAGGGAAATACATTATTTACTTGCCACTGGCGAGTAAGTTTTGAGATGTAGTGAGTGGATTTTAAGTTAATCAGTCAGTTTTATTGTTGATATTCAAAGTTTCTCCATGTTTCAGCGTCTTTTAAGCTGTTATTCTATATTGAATAGAATATTTTAAGAAATTATGCTTTAAGAACTTCAAAGAATTTTATTAAATGGTCAATTCACTTTACAATCGCATAAATTTTGTTGTAAATATTATTGACTATATATTTTTGTATAATAAAAGAAAAAAAAAAAAAAAAAAAAAAATGGCTAGAAAGAATTTTTAAAAATTCCCTACTCTTGGTATTTACAAATTTTAATTTTTATTACAATTACATAAAAATTGCAAGCTTCATTAGAGGAAATATATATATATATATAATGGTAATAAACTTTACACAGATATCTATGACAAACGGCAAGATTTTTGTTTTAATGTAAACTTATTTACACATTTTAATTCATGTCTGCATCTTTCGGTATTTAGAAACATCATCATTAACCATTTATTTCGAATTAATAATTTATGCTCTGCAAAGTTTAAAAACAAGAATATTAATAAACTGATCACAGCCACTGCTAAAATGGGTTTTCCTAAAAACTTTGTACTTTCTATTTTATATCCTTAACCATGTCTCTGTCAGTACAAAAAAAAAAAAAAAAAAAAAAAAAGCTGTGTACACTCTTGTGTATATTAACAAAAAAATTATAAAATAATAAAAGACAATAAAAAAGGTGGCGGTTGGGTGGGCAGATGTTTGATTACGGAGGTGGGGTGGTGTTGTAAGGCTGGATGGTTGGGTGGGTATGTGAAATTAAAAAAAAAAAAAAAAAAGTAGAAGGCTTGTTGCATTTGCTTTGTATTACTATGCAAACTTTCATTTTCCATTAAAATTTCAGTTTTTTCCTTTTTGAGTTGTCAACTATATTTAATGTTCTAATTATACTGTTAAACACAATGTGATCAATCGGTGAATTTCATTGTGGCTTCGTGGTTTCATTGTTGTTCATCTGCTTTGAAATTTCCATTTTTATATCCATATGGTTCCTGTTCTGGTTGTGGCAGGCTGGGGTAGTGTTGCCGGCATAAAACTAGTGTAACCCCACAGGCAAGTCACAAGTCTTGCCGCCTGCCTCCTTCTTCCTATCTTGTGTTTCTTAGGTTGTTTTTTCATTAATTTTGATAAGTTTATGGTTTTAAGTTAAGATTTGTTGTTTTACTTTATTGATTCGTTTGTTTTGCAGGTTGCTAATTAATACATCTGGTTTCTTTACATTAGTGTATTTCATCCACTGATGATTTTTTTTTTTTTTTTTTAAATCTTATTGGTCATTGGTGTTTCAGTGATCTTCTATCTGTTGCTTGGCTTCTACTATGCTTAATAGATCATCTTTATTATATATATATATATATCTGAGATATAAGGTATTGTGTTAGAGTAATAAAGCAAATGAATCAAATTTTGAAATTTGTATTTTAGATAAGTTAAATAATGAAGGCAATTTTTGAAGCATGTTAGGCTGGACTAAAAACAGATAAAACAAGGCCAATAAAAATAAGAAAATTTCTAACGAATCTCTCTATCTGTTTGGTATATTCGGGTCAATATTAGTTGGCTACATCAATAAAGAAATTTTTCAAGTAGATCTGCATTTAGTTTATTTATTGATATTTTCCTTTTTTAAACAAATTACACTTTATGTTACTTCGACTAATTTGACATTTGTGACTCATTTTGCAATTATTTACATTTTCTTAATTTGATAAAATAAAATATATATTTAATTAAATAACGATGCTTCTACACATTTATATTTTCAGATTCTTGGGGAGTCATAGAATGCGCAATTTTCTAAAAACTTTTTTTAAAATCTTCCCTTAAAAATAAATAAATAAAAAATAATAATTTTAATATATCAATATAAAAATAAAAATATGCCTTGTGGGGGGTGGGGGGAAGTAAAGTTTCTCCTGGATAATTTGGGATTGGTCAGGTTTGAATTGTTCAAGGTTACCTCGGCATATTATAGTCATTTTTCAAGTGAATTTGCAGCTCTTATGAAGGATACAATGTACAACACTGGTACATTTATTGGAAAAGTCTAAGTTTAAAATTATAAATGGTGTTTCTTGGTTTTATTTTGATTTTGAAATATATTAAAGATATTAGCTGTTTTGAGAATATCTACTATTATTAATACTTGTAATGTTTTTTGAAATACCTTTATAGTATTCAAAAGAATTGTTTTTGGATTAAGGATGATTTAATAGTCTTTTATACCATCAAATTAATGGAATGGCTATGAGCTCTCTCATTTCTGTTAGAATTGTTCAAATAGTTATATAATATTTGAAGAAGAAAAAAATATTCGTTTTAGATAAGAAGATTCTTTTTATTTACTCTTACCCATTTAATGGTGCAGAAATATTGTTTTCGAGATTGCCTGAATCCAAAAATCAGGTTTTTAGCAGTTGGTCTGTGTGTGTGTTATCAGCACATCTCAAGAACAAATAGTAGCAGGAAGTCCAGACTCTGTATTCTAAATTTGTATCATATAGGAATGGTATAATAAACTTTTTATTGAGATCAAGCAAATGGTTCATAGACAGGGACAGCCAAGAAAATTCAAACAGACTGTGTCTATGGCCAAAATTTTTAGTAGGTTTATTTTATCATCTTTCCCGCTGCACTGAACAAAATGAAATAAACATATTTTTTTTTTGTATGCATAAAAGCATGTTTAGCATAGAATATGGTATAGAAATCATTTACTAGTCATTTAAAGGGCCATACAAAAGAATTTTGATATATTAGACTATACTCTGAAATTGCATTTCAAGTTGTGTTCTTTGTTTTTCGTACTGTGCTAAATTTAAATATACTATGTGATCCGTATAATTTATAGACAATAATAAAGGGCTACATAAAATTGGATCAATGCATTCTTCTCTGCTGAATATAATTAATGTAAATGCTGTATAAAGTGTAACAAGTCAAAGAATAATACTGTGGAATGATAGTCACCTTTTCTTACTCAATGGTTTACAAAGTACTAGTGTGGGTTCCAAATTTTAACACTGATTTTTTGCTATAGCTATGCATTTTGAGGTCCCCTAAATATAAAAATCAAGTGTTTAGTAGTTTATCTTTGTATATGTCCATTATCAGCACAATATGAAATTAAATAATTGCATCAAATTGGGTGTTTTAAAGATTATAAGGGGTTGCCACTTGAAAATTTTCAACAAGATTGGTAAGTTTCAAGAAGTGTTTTGGGTAAAATACGTCTCAATAATTTAAAATAAACTTTTAAATTTAATTACAGCCTTAAATTTTTATAAATGTATGTTCCATGCTCAATTGGGAGGTTGAAAGGGATAACACAGAAACATGTCTTATGAAATAGTTTCTGAAACTCTTTTTAAGTATTTTAAAGTACTTTTTTGTATGGCACTTGTTATGTTCCACATCAATCTGTAATCTGCCTTTATGTTATTGAAATGCAGGGTAAAAAAAAAAAATTGTAGCAGTAATACACCAGATTATTGGGAAAGGTGTAGTGTTAAAAAAAAAAAAAAAACGCACTCTCTGTTTTGTTTAATTTCACATCATTTATCGGCATAAATTTGCTTTTTCTCGCTTTCTGTCTCAATCCTGCCTATATGTTTGTTTTTCAGTGTGGCATCCACTGAGTGAAGTTTCAGTTCTTCATTTTCGGATTGCTAGTGATGATGTTTCAGAATAGGGTGATGTCATGTCGCTATGAGACAAAGATAGATGCACTTCTGTGCTTGCAAGGTTATAAATCCCATTCGCTTCTGCGTGGGTTTTCAAGATGTTATTCCAGATTAATGAAAAATTTACAATTGTAACTTTCAATTGTGAATGTCAATTCTTTTGGGGGGGGGGGGGGGGCTAGGGGACTCCTCCCCCCCCCCCCTCCCCGTTAGATCCGCCACTGTTTAGTTTTCATTGTAAATAAGCAGAGATAGATATCTCATGCACACCACAAACTTTTAAGTAGGTTTTTGTTGATAATTTTTTTCATAACTAGCAATACTTAATTACATATTATTTATATGTTATTTTTGTCATATTTCATCGGTAGTAAATTTAAAAATCTAAAAAGTTTTATCGTTAACATTTTTATGTATAAAAATGTATGAATCTGCAAAAATGTATGAATGCAAAAATGTTAATGAGTTGATTAAATCTCATTCAGTACCTCTATAAATAATTAATAATGAGAGTTATAAGAAATTTACAGTGAAAGCGATGAGAAAAAACTCAAGACTGACAGTCTTGAATGAAATATTCAATGTATCTTGACAAATTTTTGACTGTCATCCCAAATACTTACTTTAATTGAGAGAGATGCAGTGTTTTATAGAACTCTTGATCCAGAGAAAATATAAAAGTGATATTCAACAAACTCTTAACAAGTTTTTAAAGAAAACACCCAGAATGTTTGAATACAAGCTATAATTTTAATTATTTTAGCGATAGTGAGACTTGAATAACAAATTGTGATATTGAATCCAGTGATACGGGTTAAATCAAATCCTCTATATAATAACCTCAGTTCATGGTAGTTTTATAAATAAAATATATTACAGATGTGTTTAGTGTTAGCACTTTTGTAATGAACAAGGTACTGAAGAAGCAACATATTTCTCTTATACATTCAATTTATATGTATACTCAATTCAAGAATAAATCAATTATTATGAAAAAAAAAAAAAAAATTATGGTCATAATAACAATATCTGCAAGAATCAAATTGAAGTATCCAGCAATAAAAGATTTATTTTAACAATTTCTTACGTCAAAATTTGACATCATCATGCTAAAAATGTTATTTTGATATTTGCATTTCGTTGTCTTTTTTTTTTTTTACATTAATTCTGTTTTAGTATATAATATGCAAATTATATCAAAATCTTAATTAACGATTAGTTTCCTTGGAAAATTAAATGAAATAACTG
Source organism: Salticus scenicus (assembly GCA_963930645.1). Classification (NCBI taxonomy): domain Eukaryota; kingdom Metazoa; phylum Arthropoda; class Arachnida; order Araneae; family Salticidae; genus Salticus; species Salticus scenicus. Next base: position 48,769,556 of record OZ005648.1, read on the forward strand.
CCATATTTATTTTACTGTATGAATTTTAAAAAATATCTGCAATTTTTCAATCTTTATCCCCAAATAACAATTTGTAAATAACATTGTTAATTTATTGTTTTTTAATACAGTCAGTAACGAAAGTGTCCGAACACTAGCAAAAATTCCTATGTAAAAAAAGTACACTTCATACGGTTTTGTTAAACAAATCCTTGTCGAATCCTGTTCTTAGTCAGTGTAAGAACATGATTCGATAAGGAATTATTTAACAAAACCGTATGAAGTGTACTTTTTTTACATAGGAATTTTTGCTAGTGTTCAGACACTTTTGTTACCGACTGTACTTTGTTATGATCTATTGCTATATATCATAGATAATTTTGATTGGTATTTTGCAACATTTTTCTGTTACAGTTACTTTTGCAACTTGCAGAGGAATTCATTCATGATGTAATTGACACATCTTGTAGATATGCCAAACATCGCAGATCAAACATATTAGAAGTAAAAGATGTACAGTTAAGCCTTGGTAAGTGTTTTTAATTATTGAATTCTTTTACTTTAAAATGATAATAAAATTTAAAGAGTAACCCCTTACCTGCCAAGAAGAATTTACGAGATTCACTTCAAACTGCCACCATTATCTTTCAACTCTGAAATGAGTAAATCTTTCGAAAACATTGTCAAGATCACTTTCAAGGTCATTTTACTGCATTTTCAAGCCATGTCAGTAGTTTCACTTGTAGCAGTATAAACGGCATAATGATCCTCTCTATACTTTGTTTTATTTGTATTCACAAGGGAACACCAAACTTAAGAATCAAAGATTTTAATGAAACTTATTTGTAGTATAGGAATCTCATCCCCAATTATTTTATTCAAGAAGTTTTTCTTATTGGTCTGTAATTTTTGTGAGGTATTGGTGATCAAAGTTTAACTTGTATTTCAATTACAGGATACCTAGATCTTTATAAAGTACTTATAAGCCACTATCTTTATTTTTAATTTTTAAGTGCCTTTATAAGTAGTATTTATTTTGCACAAATGCTTTTTATAAAGAAAATGCTCTCAATGTAAAGATTTTTTTGCAGACCACCAAACTTCTGTCACAGATCAGTTGGCAACCATTGAACTAGAATGCAACTAGAACTTGAGCTGAACTAGAACTAGCTTCATACTAAGTTTATGCAGTATTTATACTGCTTAAATACTTTTGACTACCAATCAAAAGCGCTTGTTTGAGGATGCTATACAGCTTTACAAAATTATGTCTTATTTCATATGCAAATTACAGCTGGTTGGTAATTACAGAAGATTAAATTTAGACCCAGCTCATACAGAAACTATAAATAGGATGTAATGGATTATATAAATTTACTGTAAATTCACCTGTACAAACTCATGTGTTTAAAACATTCACAATATCAGAATTCCCTTAACTTGTAAAACAAAATTGCAAGATTCTTTTATTGAATTCAGAGAAAAGAAATTTGTCTGATTAAGTTTCCACCACTATCGCATTGTGACATAAGGAGTGATCATAAAAAATATATATATATATATCAAAATATGTATATTATTTATATATTATAATTATTGCTAAATCAATAAACTAATAAAAAATTATAGCCTCAAGTACTAATCATTAGTCAATAAAATGACATCGCTAAAACTATAACTCTTTACAAAAATATGCTTTGACTGCTTCTTCAATTTAATTGAATAAAAACAAAACTATTACCTTTAATTCTTGAAAATTAAGTAGATAATAAACATAAATAAAAATCCACCAATAAAATTCCACAACAAATCATGATGAAGCTATGAAATAGAATGTATTTTCTTCATTATTTTAAACTAGCAGGCTTTACCCGCTTCACTGGGCACTATACATAAATGAGCTGTCAAAATCCTATATCATTATTAATAACCCAAGTTAAAGTTCTCGCTGTGTTCAGTAGAGGTTTTTCCTGCTCGCAGCATGAGGAATCCAGGTCCACACTGCCTTCGGCTGCAACTTACCCGCTTCTTACTTCCCCTTCCCCAGCGGGTAAGTTCGAAGTTTTGCGAAATCCTACCAAAGTACATAATGCGTACACTTAATCAACATCCATTCACCAAAATTCACCATTTTAAGATAATCTAAAGCAAATTCAAACAGGAAAACATGTTTTTACACGTGTTTATTGCCCCCTGACCCAGAGAGAGGGAGGGAAGGGGGAATTTCGTAAAATCCCGTTACAATAAGTGTCAGATACATATAAACAATTTACGCACCAAATTTCATGACTGCAGTTCCCATAGAATTTCCCAAGATAAATTTAATGCTAAAAAAGGGGGGGGGGGGCTCAAATTTGCTCCTTCGTAATCCCCCCCCCCCCCAAAAAAAAAAAAAAAAAAAAAAAAAAGTGTGTTTTGGAATTATCCCAAAGAGACATATGGCTGTTTTCAGTACCTTTGTACCATTTTTAGTAGAACTTTACTCAGAAATCTGGAATTTCTGAAATTTCCCCACAAAAACGATTTTTCCCCTCCCTCCTGTAGGAATCAAGAATTCCAAAATTGCATATAATGTTTTATTTATACTCAAGTCTAGTCTCCTCATGTACTATTTTTTTCATGATGAAGTAATTTGGGGTCGAGTTATACTTAACTTACAAACGTGTTTTTCAGGGTGGCTAGCATTTAAACCTTTTCAAATTCCCTGAGTTTTTTTTCGAGATTTTCCTCCATTTTTCCCTGACTCTCACGTTTATTTTCGATGAAAATTTCATGACACTAGCAAAAAATTTAGTGATTTAAAATTTCATTAATAATTTAATGATTAATATAGCCTATTTTCACAAAATTTGTTAAAATTCCCTGACTTTAAAGGAAATTCCCAGACTATTCCGATTTTCTAAATTCCCTGACTTTTTTCCTGATTCTTTGATTTTCCCTGACTGCTAGCCACCCTGTTTTTGCTTCCTGCTCCCCATGGGAAAAGGGAGGGGGGGGATTTCGATGAATCCTGGTACTTTAGGGGTCAGATACATATAACAATCCAAGCACTGAACTTTGTGACTGCAGCTCTCATAAACTTCTCAGGAGGGGTGTCCCAATTTTGACCCCACCCCCCCATAAAAAAAAAAAAATAAATAATAATAATCACAAAGTACAAAAAAACAAAAATGTATCTTTGGAAATATCCTAAGGAAGTCGCATAGCTCTTTTCAACATCTTTGTTAAATTTTTGGTAGAGTTCTACTCAAAAATCTGGAATTTGCAAAATTTCCCGCCAAAACTCGATTTTCCCCCTCCCTCCCCTTAATCTAGAATATAGAAACAAGTATTATAATTTAGAGACACAATGTAAATTATATCTATTCTTAAGCCTGGTATTTCTTTTTAAGATGTTAAATTAATTTGCAAACTTATAAACAATCTGCAGCACTCGCTGCTGTGCTACACTGTTTCTAATGGGTAAAATTGTCAAACAATAGGGCATTAATAATTTAACTAATTATATAAAAGAAATAGAATGAATATAAATTTAAATGCTGTTTAGACTTAGAATTAATTCAGTACAAATAATAACAATGTTGAATTACAAAAAAATGACCTCACTATTTTAGGAAGAATTGAAGCCTGAATTACTTTTGTCAAGTTGTGCTAGGTAAACTTCTTTTTACAAATTTTCAGAAGGGTTGTTTTGTCCCATGTAATCAAGTAATACTTTAGCTTGCATCATTGTAACTTAAATTTTGCTGGGGTATATCGTCTTTTCTTATAATCAAACCGATAAATTTTCTGTGTGGAGGGGAACAAAATGCTCCACATTTTGTTTTTTTACTTTCTCTTACTCGTAAATGATAGATAATGTACTGCTTTAGGTTGAATTTTCGAATTTTTGTTTTTGCTATAAATACAAGTTTTGAATTCCGTAAATCAGGTGGTTGGTCTCTGACTGTATCTGTTATCAGCAGAACTGAAAAAAGCTATTAGTCCAAATTAAGTATTCTAAATCTATATCATATGGAGATATTATTACTTCAAACTTTTTATTGAAATAGCACAAATGGTCCATATACAGGGGCATACAAAAGAATTTAAATACAGTACACATATGGACAAAATCTGTTGTTGGTTATGTTTAAAAATCTTAATGCTGCACTAAACATAATAACTAAAGGAACTATTTTTTTTTTTATTATTATTATTCATAAAAGCATGTTTCATATAAAACATGATACGAAATGCATTTATCATTCATTCATAGGGTTGCACAAAAGAGTTCTTTTATTATAACTATAGTTAAAAAATGTTTGAAATGTGTTTCATATTGTGCTAAATTTAAATGAATATGGTCATTATACAAGGAGACTACAAGGTCAGTATACAGGGTTACCTTCAAATTAGTCAAATAAATTTTAAAGAGTAGTCTGGGGGAAAATTTTGTGAATAATTAAGTTTTTTTTTTTTTTTTTACATTTTTAAATAATTTGTGAATATAGCTTCAATATTCAAATGGAGATTGGGGGAGCAATAGTCCTCCCAATCCCGGTATCATAATGTATATTAAATAAAATAATTTTTAAACAATTTTCAATTGTTTTTAATTTACTGTAGAAGTATTCAAATATAGTGCATCTTATTTTACACCTTGAATTATAATAATCAATTATAGAAATGCAATATAAGAGAAAGAAATGTTAATGCTATGCTAGATTATATATTTATTCAGTGGTCGATCCAGGCAAAATTTGGGTCCCTTTTGCGGCCCCTTCACAAAATTCAAATTCATAAAAAGGGACCCTTCACAAAATTCAAATTCATGAAAAAGGACCCTTCACAAAATTCAAATCCATAAAAAGGGACAATTCACAAAATTCAGATTTATAAAATGAGTCCTTTCACAAGATTTTGTTTTATAAAAATGATCCTTTTATTAAAAGTTTTCATGTTTCCAGTATTATTTTTAATTAATGTCTTAATTTGGCTCAACGAAACCCTAATAACTTTACATTAAACATTACATAAAGTGATTGTAAAAACGGAAGATTTTACACAATATTTTACTTTTTCACAAAAATATTTTATATTTCACAAAAATTAATAAAATTTTCACAAAAATACATTGTTTTTCACAAAAAAGGGACCCAAAAATTAAAACCTGGATCGACCCCTGTTATTAGAAGATAAGAGTTTTGGATAATCTAATCCCAATTAATTCAGAGTCTACTGTATTTGAAGGAATACATTTTGGATTCTTTACAATTATAATGTTATATTCTATATTTTTCTAACCCATAAATGTATTTTAATTTATATACACAGAAAAACATTGGAATATGTGGATACCTGGGTATGGAGGTGACGAATTGAAGACTTATAAAAAATCAGCCATAACAGATGCTCATAGACAAGTAAGAAATATTAATTAAACGTATACAGTAAAGCATCGATAATTTGGCATTGGCAGGAAATAGAAGTTGCCGTGTTATTGATTTTTCTGGATTATAGATATTCTAAAAATGTATCAAAATCATCGATCAATCAGAACATCCAAAGAAATATTTCTTTAAAAAATAGTTTTAAAAGATGTAAACAATTAAAATAACACTAGAAATAAGTTAGATTTGCGATTGCAAGACAAAAAATTAATTGTATTTTTTTTTTTTTTTTTTTTTGGAATTTTACTCACGATCCATAAAAGTTGGCAAGTATGCTTCTCCATGTCCATCTGTGAATAACCCATTGAGTACTACAATATGATTTACGGGCTTAGAAAAAAAGGGTAAGGAAAAAAAGTCATGTATTACAAGTGCTGCTGAATTATAGGTTCCTGGATTATCGATGCTTCACTGAATTTTCCAATTTCCAGTTTTATTTATTTATTTTTTTATCTGTTTATTTATTTACCTTTGTTCTCTAACTGTACTCATTTTATCTTACAGAGAATGAATTTGATCAAGAAAGCGAGAAAATGACTGCTGATACTTCGTTCCTGTCCTTGCATTTTATTTTATTTATTTTTTAATATTTTTTGACATATATGTTTTAAAAATATTTTTTGTTGTTTCTAATTATGATTAATTTGATTTTTTTTTTTTTTTAAATAGTTGAATAATGAAAATCAACCAATGATACAGGTTATTTATTCATTTTTGTTAAGTTTATTCAGGGGTGCAGAAAATGTTCAAACCTCTGAAAATTTCCCAAACACAATCTAAATTTACCTCAATATCACAATACTCTATATTGTTTTACAAAGCCATTTATACAAATTTTTAAGAGAAAAAGTTACACTCACTATAACATAAAAATACGAATGCTAGTTTATATTATAAGCATTACTTAGTTTGTTTTTTCACCAGATCGTTTAGGTATTTGGACATATTCTGCACCACCAAGTTTATTTATTTATTTTGTGAAAGTGATTATAGAAGGGGCAAAAAATGGACTGCATTCAAAAGAACATGGATGCCACTTATACATCATTCATAGTTATGTATTTTTATAAGATAATCTCAATTATTTGTATTATACACTCATATAATCTGAAATTTTTTCCTGTTTGAAATAACATTCTCATATTGAAAATAGATATATTAAAATGGCATAATTCTTAATTTTGTGTATGTTATTTTCTTATCCATAAAATCTAGAAAAGAAATTTTTTAATTCATTAAAAACTTATATCTTCTCATCTGTTTTAATTAATTTTATGCAAGCCAACATTTGATACCTCTTGTTTTTGATAACCATTTCTATATTCTGAAATAAACATCTATAATGCACTTTTTTAGTATTATTAAACATTTAATATATGTGATTAATACAAGTGATGCTCATTTACCCAAGCTTTTGCTTTGGAAAAGAAATACAAATTGGGGGGGAAAAAATTATTATTATTATTATAGAAAAAATATATCTCATATAGAGACACATTTAAAAACACGTGTAACGTTTTACATAAATAAATAAAACACTTTAAAACACACATATAAGTTTTAAATACATATATTTAATTAAAAGCCGTATATTTCAAAGCTTTTAGCCCTGAAAAGCAGGGCATCATCAGGAAGTCTACATGGTTTTACACAATGTGCAGCTGTGTTGCAAATATATATACCATAAATCAGGTTAAAGCTACAGTTACATCGCTTCTTCTAACAGTTGTTAACACAGTCCAGTGTTTCAGCTCCCATCCATTGACTCCTCTGAAAGAATGACTTCCATTCACTACCACTGCTCGACAAGTTTTTTCACCTTGATGTTACCACCACGCCAGCCTTTCCAATAGCCATCCAAAACTCATTTTTCCAACACAAATTGCAGTAATCGAGTGTTGCTTCAGTGTTAATGTAGAATGGCTCCAACCAATGAACTAAAAAAAATTTTGTATTAAAGTAGCGATGTAACTGTAGCTTTAACCTGATTTATGGTATATATATTTGTAACACAGTTGCACATTGTGTAAAACCATGTAGACTTCCTGATGATGTCCTGCTTTTCAGGGCGAAAAGCTTTGAAATATACAGCTTCTAATTAAATATATGTTTTTAAAACTTATATACGTGTTTTAAAGTGTTTTATTTATTGATTTATTATTATAATGTTTTATTTATATGTTGATTTATATAATTATGATATTTTCAATTATTATTGACACTGATCTACAGCTATTACAATTGAGGATCTATCCAGACCAAAACTGGAGCCTCTTCACAAAATTTCACTTCATTAATTATATACTAACCATTTGTTTAAAAAGTGTATTATATATATATATATATACTAGCAGGCTTTGCCCGCTTCGCTGGTCACTATATTTAAAGGAAACTCTTTTCTATATAGCGTTATGAAAAAAGAAAAAAAAAAAATACTGAAATCACTCAAAAACTCGCTTTGGGTTCGCACTGCCTTCGGCAGCGACTTGTTCGTCCTCACAGTCTCTGGTGCCTGTCCCTATTGTCTGCAACAATGGCTTACCCGTGGGCTTCCATTTGGGATCATATATTACAGTTTCGATATGGACAGTATCGGAAAATTTGAAGTAGCTCTTTTATATTTGAATCCCAGTTATATATGAACAATATTATGCATGATGTACATAATATTTGCTTTCAAGTTATTTCCTATATTTATTTGATTTAATCAATCAACCATAAAATGACAGCAATTTCAAGTTAAATATAATATTACAATATGCTATGATCAGCTATGTCTATTGCATGAGACAATTATTATTATTATTATCTTTTTTGTTGTTGTTGTTGTTATATATACTTTATGCTTAGTTAATAGTAGTTGGTATATAGAAAAATAAATTAATTAATATGTAAACCTGATCATGGTACATCCTTAATATAGCTCCCCTTGGTGACTTTTGTATTTCTGTCACCGTTTTAGACCAAAATATAATTTATGCGATTATTGTTCCTATTTTTTTCTAACTCTTTCTTTTTTTCAATATTTTATAATTTAGTTATATTTTTGATGCACTACTTGGCTTTAAGTGGCTGTCCTTGGCGAAAAATGTCCGATCTACTTCAGCATCAAAATTAAAAAATTTGTCCAGAATTATCAATGAGTAAATACCTTTAATATAATGCCGAATTAGCTTTTATGCCAAGCGTGATTCATCCGTGCTAAAAAAAAAAAAAAAAAAAAAAAATCTAAAGTTGAGGTACATAAAAAAATGCTATGAAATAAAATTCAGAAGAAACATGCTAATTTGTATTATTACTATTTTATTTTAAAGTTATAAAGACGTCATTTTCTTATTCACCAATTTAACATTTAGTAATTTTTTATTTTTCACGTGAAAGCATATTTCATTTTATGTTAAAAAAAAAATAAATAAAAATACCTCGTAAACTTTTTTGGCAACAATTAAAAGTTTAAATGGCTTATATTAAGGCAATTACCAGTTTATTATTTTCATATTTTAATTAATTTTAAAAAGTCTAACAATTTCTGGTATAAATAATAGCCTATGTCCTATTCCAGACTATTATCTATCTCTGTACCAAATTTCATCCAGATCCGTTGTGGCGTGATTGAGTAACAAACATCCATACATCCTTTCGCATTTATAATATTAGTATAATATTAGTACATTACTGACATTATTGGGATTAATTTTAAAATAAATATTACTTTACTGAATTAAAGGATATAATAGAGATTATTAAAGACAAAAGGCCAATCCTTTCATTTTTAATAATTCTTTTACATCATATTCTATGCTGAATATGATTTTCTTTTCATAAACTTTTAGGTTTTTACAAAAATAACTTTATGCGAAGACCGCCTGGCATAGCACTGGTGGAAAAAAAGCTACCCAAGGCAGTGGGAACCCAAATTAAGATTTATTTACAAATGTGTTTGTTTCTCAAGAACTGATTGCATTATTTAAATTTCCCCCTGCCTTCTCCAAAATTAGAAGCTGCAGAAGACAAGACAGCCAAGGTTTTGAATGATTCTTTTTTTTTTTTTTTTTTTCAGTTTATAAAGTGAATAATTTAAATTAGTGATCAGCAAAGCAGATTAATCAGTTTTTATTAAAAATAATTGATATTCATTGAAGAACAGACCTGCCAACTGCTATGAATAATTTGTAGTTGCTATAAATTTGAGCTGTAAGCTATGATGCTATGAAAATCAGTGCAAAACTACAAATTTTTATGTTGCACCAAAATTGCAACGTTTCCAACTATGTGTGATTGCAAATCTTTCTCCATCCACACCATAAATGTCAATTTTCATTTAAAATTTACTTTATTAGATTCTAGAATGTATAAATAGGTAAATTGTTAAATATTTCTCATTCATGTATTTTTGTTTTTTGTTCCTCCTCGTGCCCCATCCCACCTCCTAACAATTGGCAAACAAACACCTTGTGGAAAGCCTTGGGATTTCTAATATTTCTCCATCCACAACATAAATGTCAATGTTCCTTTTAAACTTACTTGGCTGTATAACAGTGGAAGGTAACGTCCACTATCCTTAATATGCAATATCCTTGATAAATATTTCAATAAAAATTAATAAATGTGGTTATTAAAGTCTAACAAAATGATAAAACATGAAACTTATTTTAAATGTTCTTCATGTAGAACCATTTTTCATATATTTGTTGGGATAATCTACTTTCAAAACAGCACTGATAGAAATACATTTCATAATTACTGTATTTGAACATTAAATATTCAGAACTTTCACTTTTTTTTTTTACTATTGCTGTGTTAAAAAATGTAATTCTTGATGTTTATTCAGAAGTACAGCATAAACTTTCTTAATCAGAAAATAATAATAGTAAGCAGGTATTACAGATAATTTTTATTGTTATATATACACAACTTTTTAATAAAATTTTAGTCATCAAGCTGGCACAATAATGCAGTTCCTCTCTTGATCCAGTGCTGAGGTGATTTTTCTGTTTTAAGCAGAAAGTGTAAAACAAAATTTGTAGAATGACCAGTTGTTGAGAGAGTACCTCGTCTTTCGCTAGTCTTGTACAAAGGGCATCTATTAAGGCAAAAAATAAATAAATAAGTAAATAAATAAATTATTAGGTAATAAAGAGTTTTCTTGAAATATTCTAATTTACTGCCTCATACTTGCCAACCAATTTTAATAAAAAAAGGGAAGATTTTTGTTGAAAAACCAGAAGATTTCATAAAAAAGGGAAGATTTTTTTTTTTCATTGTTTCTGAGTGGAGAGTTTTTTTTAAACTGAAGAATTACATTTATTTTTATTATTATAAGATGTAATCTTTTTTATTTACAGTATAATTGCAGACTTGCCAACCAATTTTAATAAAAAAGGGAAGATTTATTTTTTTTTTTTTTTTTTTTTTCTCTTTGACGTGTTAAACAATAAGCAAGCTGTAAAAACGTTTTACTATAGATTGATTATACTAAAAATATAAAAGTTTTAAATGAAGTTATTCCTCTTCAACATATAAATATCTATAAAACAGAATATGTAAAAAATTTATTTAACAATAGACAAAAAACTTAGTTAAGTTAAAGTATAACTAATTTTTTAAACAAATATAGAATATGATTTTTGTGTATGTAAATTAATCATACATATAAAAAAAGTAGCAGTAACTAATTATCAGTTTCAATCGTGCATAAAACCAACTAAGTATCAATTTTCTTAAATTGATTTGGGAAAAATTTTCCTACCTTCATTTTTTTCCCCATGTTTACACATTTGGTATAAATATGACATACAAATATTAATCGAGGAAAAATAAACAGATTCATTAAATTCAGCAATAAAGATCTAAAAATAATTACATACGTGAGAAATATTGAGAACTTCCATTGCTTTATTGTTTATAGAATTGGTCATTGATCACAATCCGTGTGGTGGTACTTTATATACTACCTGCTCTTGAATAGAGACTTATCTTAATTTTATTTAATAAAGATGACTAAGGGCTGCACTTAATACAAAACAAAAGATGTTAACAAATTGTGATCGTATGAAAACAGTGATGAATGAACACTAAGGCTTCGATCTGATCATACATGGGTACATACCAAGTATAAGATAGATTCAATTTTTATTTTATTGTTTTTATTTATAAGATATTTTAAAGTTCAGAATAAAGATTTAAAGTAAAACATACCCAGTCTTGAATAAAGAAAGGCAGTATTCAATTGTGCTAATTTAAACATTTATTAACTGGCTTCTTTATTTTCCAGAGTGTACAATGTGTATAACCATTACAAATCTCAAATCTGTAATAACATAGCCATTTTTCTTTAAAAGAAATGCAAGATACTTTACAAAAATATTTAAATTAAAAAAATCATCTCCGGTCATTTTCACAATTTAGTTTGAAGTCATAATAACCGTTAATAATAAAAATCTCTCGATGGAAAAAGATTTAAAAATCTGGTGTGAAACAACCACACGACTTCCATTACCCGCTATTACATGTATTATATGCATTTTTGAGAGATAATGTGATCAGAAAACATAAAAGTGACCTAAAGAGAAAATCGTTAGAGCCGTTTTTGAGATACCAACTTTTACAAAAAATCAATTATTGACCGGAAAAAAATAATTACATACAAAAGAATATTTAAAAGTGAGTTAAAATGGCGAGTTTGAAAAAAATCCGTACAACCGTTTTTAAAGGAACGCCTTTGCGAGGCCTGAACTTGAGCTATTTATACAGGACGCCTATCAATTTTCCTGAACTAACCAACTATATCATTCGAAAGGACATCTAATAGAGTGCTTATATAGCAAGTATGAAGAAAATCGTTAGAGCCGTTTTTGAGATACGGACTTACGGTCCCACTTCCGGTTTCCGATGTCCCACTTCCGGTCAAACTCAATTATTGACAGGAAAACAATAATTACATAAAAAAGCATATTTAAAAGTCAGTTAAAATGGCGAGTTTGAAAAAAATCCGTACAACCGTTTTTAAAGGAACGCCTTTGCGAGGTCTGAAATTGAGCTATTTATACAGGCCGCCTATCAATTTTCCTGAACTAACCAACTATATCATTCGAAAGGTTATCTAATAGAGTGTTTATATAGCAAGTATGAAGAAAATCGTTATAGCCGTTTTTGAGATACGGACTTACGGTCCCACTTCCGGTTTCCGATGTCCCACTTCCGGTCAAACTCAATTATTGACAGGAAAACAATAATTACATACAAAAGCATATTTAAAAGTGAGTTAAAATGGCGAGTTTGAAAAAAATCCGTACAACCGTTTTTAAAGGAACGCCTTTGCGAGGCCTGAAATTGAGCTATTTATACAGGCCGCCTATCAATTTTCCTGAACTAACCAACTATATCATTCGAAAGGTTATCTAATAGAGTGTTTATATAGCAAGTTTGAAGAAAATCGTTAGAGCCGTTTTTGAGATACGGACTTACGGTCCCACTTCCGGTTTCCGATGTCCCACTTCCGGTTTTTCAATTTTCACCAAAATTTGGAAATTTCATCTGTACACCAGACGTATTTCAATTCTAAAGTTTCGTAGATCTATCTTTATTAGTTTCTGAGCTATAATAGCCAGAAGATTCTCCACATACATACATACATACATACATACATACATACATACACACATACATACACACTGACCAATTGCCAAAAACCACTTTTTTGGACTCAGGGGACCTTAAAACGTGTAAATCAGGTGAAAACCCGATATCGAATTTTCAGACCGAATACAATACTTCCATTACCTACGGTAGTAGGGTAATGGAAGTAAAAATGTATCAGGGTGTGGGACCACATATAAAAAAATAACGGTAAAATATAACGCACGGACGCAAGCGCCTGACCATTCTTCTCTGCATCAAGGTGGAACACCAACTGACTGATTTTTAAATTTTTAAAATCGCTCCTAAAGAAAAAACAGGTCCGCACACCTAAAATCACGGATACGCGATTTTGATTCATTAATCGGACCGCAAAAGTAACCAATTAAACAGTTCATGCACGCAAGAGAAACAATCGCGGATTCTCCCGGTGACAAGTGTCGCGGGAAGCAAACTTTACAGGGTGCGTTGAGCCAGGAACGAACGGCTGCGATGAGATGCCTGCAAAACGATGTATTTTGGCATAGGAATTAAACAAGAGGTGATGTATTTACATCACATATCCCCACATGACCAATTACAAAAAATTTTATGACACTGGAAACATGAACCGGATATGGTGAAATTGTGAACAGAGCCAGAGACGGTTTTTGTTGACAAAAGACATAAAATTTTTTGTGAATAAATTGTATAAAAGAATAATATAAAAAAAATTCAGAAACATTACTAAATATAACATATATATCAATTATTTTACAACTAAAAGAACCTTATCGTTATTACACATACGAACTTGTTATAAGAAGAAATAATATAATCATAATATCAACAAAAAAAAAATCACTGAACACATGAGCTTGTTATTTGAAAACACTCACGTGAAAAAAAAAAAAAAAATTCTTTTTTTTTTTTTTAATTTCTCTTTAAAGGAAATCATGCGAATGACAATAACATGGCTCATAAAATTAAATAATCTCAATTGTTATAGAAAAATAAGATACACATAAAATATAACTGTAATATTTTAAATGTACATGAAAACACAGCACATGAAAATAGATATCTATTAATATATATAAGTATGAATATAAACATGAAATCATATTACACAAGTGACATGTCATGAAAGAAATATTATATTTGTTACCAGTAACATAAGAATTGTTTATAAAATAAATAGCAATATATTTGGGCCCAATTATTACATGTGAGAAAGCCCCTTGGAAATAGACCAAGAAAATATCAAACGAAATTAAAATAATAACCCTAAAATGAAAATAAAAGAATGTGCTTTACAAAAAAAATGCTATTTCCAATTGGCTTGCTACTATTACACAATTATTTTCACATATATATATCTATATCTGAATAATACTCTAAAAAAAATATATATATATATAAATGAGGAATTACTTAACAGAAATGTGGCACAGCAAAATCCAACCATCTAACACATTGAACACTTTTTTTTTTTTTTGTATACTTCACTATGATAATCTTGAGATATTAATATTATATTTTCAAAAATTAACTCTTTTATAAAACATAATTTACTGGATGTGACTTTCCAAGAGTACTCCCAAGCAGGTTGATCAGTCCTATTCTGAAGCACTCCCGGAAAGACATAGAAAGCAAAAAAACAATATTTATATATATATATTGGTAAAGATTACTATTTTTTATTCCTGGGCCTCAGGTTGTACCTGGGGGCCGAGCTATCTGGTATACAAGTGTTATTTTTCTTGTTGACAATAGGAGCAGGAGATTGACTATTTTCTAGAACTGGTAATTTATTGTTTGTAAGCAGAGAATTTGTATTGTCTTGTATAAGATATTGTTTCCTTTTTGGGACAATTAAAAGTCTATCAATATTAATGTGGAACGGTTTTGCTGTAACACTTTCATACTCTTTAATTTGAACCAGCACCTTAGAAATTACTTTAGTGACAATAAAAGGCCCGATAAACCTTGCCTTGAAAGTGTCTCGTGTTTTCATGTAAACAAGGTCGCCTGTCTTGAACACTCTGAGGGAAGCCCTCTGGTGCTGTCTTTGATTTCTGTAATTTTGAGCATCCTTCATATTTCTATGTACCTTTTCATAGACTCTATTTAGCGACTTCATGTATTCATAATACTCAAAAGGGAATTCCATATTTGACATTTCATGTAATTCACATATATCAAATATATTAGAAACTGACCTACCAAAATGTAAAAATGCTGGTGAATACCCCGTTGATGAATGTATAGAAGTGTTGTATATACTTTTATGTATCATCAAGGCTTGTTTGAAGTTGAAGCCTTCACCTGCTAATGAAGCAATAGATGATTTGATACTAGTATTTATTCTTTCTGAAGATCCTTGCGTCTGTGGATGTGCAGACGAAGCATGAACAAGGCTTATTTTCATGGTTTTGGTGAAATGGTTGAAAATATCTGCTGTAAACTGAGGTCCAAGGTCAGACATTAATGCTGCAGGACGTCCATATGATGTGATATATTTTGTTAGGGAGTCTACAACAGACTGTGCCGTGGGTCTTTTTATTGGAAAAAGTTCTAAGAATTTGGAGAAGTGATCAAAACAGGTAAGTACAAACATTTTGTTGGAGAATGGTCCAACAAAATCCATAGATACCAGTTCACCAGGTTTATTTGGAATGAACATTTCCTGTAAAGGAGCTGCAGGAATTTTGTGAGGCTTATTTCTGATACACAGTTTACAAGAAAGCACGTAATTTTTGGTATCTCTGTATATTCCTCTCCAGTAATATGACTTCAGGATTTTACGGTATGTATTATAAATACCAAAATGTGGCATATGAGCTATCTTTAAAATTTTAGGTTTTAGTGAATTTGGTACAAGAATCTTGGAGGAATTACTATCTTGTTTGCTATTAAATTTTCTTTTTATCATCAATAGACCTGTATCTGGATGAATGAAATAATTTTTGAATTTCTGTTTTGGATTTTCAGACGTAATATTTTGTACTATTTTCAATAAATTATCATCATGTTTTTGTTCAATAAATAAAGTATCTTGTGAAACCTGTAGTTCTGGGTCATTATTTTTTCTATTAGTTAAGTTTAGGTTGCTGTGATTTATATTGTGCAACTGTATGCTGGGTGAATTGGATAATACAGGTAAGATGTTTTCATCATTTATTAACTCTGGATTTGTTGTCAAATTTTGGGTGGATTCTAAAAAGCCATCACGTGAAAAATAATCTGCTAGAACATTAGATTGACCTTTAATGTATTGGAATGTAAAATCATATGTGTACAACTCTATTAGCCATTTTGTAGTAAGATCTACAGGTGAAGTAGTACTGCGATAGAATTCTATGGGTTTGCTATCACTTAAAATTGTAAATTGTCTATTATATAAGTAGAACCTGAATGCTTGAACTGATTTAACAATTGCCATAAGTTCTTTCTTGAGTGCCGGATAGTGCTTCTCAGAATTAGAAAGTGTTTTGCTGAAATAGCTAACTGGTTGTAATACATTGTTGCGTTCTTGCAACAGAACCCCAGCTATAGCTACATTGCTAGCATCGGTATTCAGGAAGAAAGGCTTGTCAAAATCAGGTAAATTTAGAAATGGTTTAGTAAAAAATATCTTTTGAATTTTCTGAAAAACTTCTGTGTGTTGATGTGTCCATTTAAACGGGATCTTCGTTGAAGTTAACTGTGTTAGTTGATCCACTAGTTTTGCATAATTTGGAAGAATTTTTCTGTAAAAACCACATAAACCCAAAAATCTCTTTAAATGTTTTCTTGTTTTGGGAGTTGGAAATGCTGTTATTTTGGTGATGTTTGATGATATGGGACTTATAGTATGGTCTTGTATATGAAATCCAAGGTAATCAATAGCCTTCTTAAAAAATTGGGATTTCTTCGGAGATAAGGTGATGTTATACTTTAATAAAATTTTGAAAAGTTGAGTCAGTTTTTCTAACATTTCTGGAAATGAATTGCTACATACAATGATATCGTCCTGGTATGCAAAGATACCAAGACATTTTGTTTCTTCAATTATCGCATCAATCAACATTTGGAAACTGCTTGCTGCAGATCTTAGTCCAAACATTAAACGACTAAATGAATAGGTCCCCCACTGAGTTGTGAATGATAACCTTTTTCTGAACTTCTTTGGGAGATGTATTTGATGATATGCAGACGGGAAGTCCAGCGTGGTGAAGTATTTATACTTTGAAATGTTATTAATGATATAATCAATTCGTGGCAATGGATACGATGAACTCCTTATCATAGCATTGATGAGTCGCAGATCAAGGGCTAGGCGAAAAGATGGCTTTTCATCAGGAGATGTGGGTTTTTTCTTCACAGCAAGCATGGGACACGCCCATTCAAAAATGCTCCTTTCAATGATGCCAGCCTGTTGTAGAGCATCAATTTATTTCTTTATCTCCTCCTGCATAGCTTCAGGAACTGGATAAGGCAACGTTCTTACAGGAACATCACTTGTGAATTGTATATGCGGGGTCACATGGTCAGTGTGTCCCAGTGATTTAAGTGATGAGGAAAAAACCACTTGATGTTCCATAAGCAATTTCTGGATAGTCAGTCTTTCTTTAGTAGACAAATGGTGTAAGGAAAAATTATCAATACTAAATTCAGATTTTCGGAGTTGAATAATCTCATCCGATGCTTGAATCAGATTAACTTGTGCTCTGGGCTCTTGTTTAATTTCCTCTATTTCTTCAATTTGGTGAATTATTCCAAGCTTGGTACCTTTATTTAAATGTTGATCTACTTTAGAATAATTTGTTAACGGAACTGAAAATGACATTACTTCAATATTTTTACTATGTGAACCCTCTTCAAGGTTGACAATTGCAGTGTACAAACCTATACCTTTGTTTTTATTCAGTGTGGGAATAAAGATTACCTGTTTATCAGCATATATTTGTTTGCACATAACAAAGACATAAACTGTTTGTAGCGGTGGAATGATCACTTTGTTTTTGAGTGTACATTTATTAACTTCATCTTGACAGTCAAATTGAGAATTTTTATTGTTTACGAAAGTAGGATTAGAGGTAGAACTACTGGTCTCAGGAACAGCGGGTAAATTTTGGAGGCAATTAATTTTGGATTCAGGAATCTCATACTCATCTTCAGGAATTGTGCTATAAATATCAACATGACAATCGTTAATTTGTATGAGATTTTGTTTTAAATCAATTAGGACCCTATGGGTTTTCAGAAAATCAAATCCCAATATACCAATGAATTTAGAGTCTATAGGAATATCTATGAGAAAAAATGTATGTCTGAAAAAAAATTTGCCATTTTTAAATGATAGATTGCTACATCCCGCACAAAATACCGCTGAATTGACAGTAGCAATTTTAACTTTTGTAGCGATTCTTTTAAAGTGTAATTCATTTCTGAATTTATTGAAATATCCTTTGGCTAAAACTGAAATGCTCGCACCTGAATCCAAAAGAAAGTTTTGTAATGACTTATTTATGTTTAACTTAACAATAGGTAAGTGAGGACTGGCAGCTTGAGTGTACAATAGAAATCTTAATGAATGAATAAAAATAACATCCTCATCAGGCTGATTTTCTGTTTGGGATGTAGCATTAGATGATATATTTGCAGGAACAATGGTTTGAGTACTTACTGAACTGACCAATCTTTTTGATGAGATAGGAAATTTTAATCTAGTGCTTGGTGATCTTAGGATTATCTCCTGACCACAAAATTTTAGACCATTCGAATGTTCCTTATGGATGGGAGAGGAAGTGCAGGACTGACCTCTCCCAGAAACTTGTCAGTCTTTATGAAACTGACGATTTTTATAGTAGAGCCCTTTACGTTTATGTTCAAAGCTTGCTGACTCAGATTGAGCCTGTGCTGACCGGGGGTGTGTGTGAGAGGAGTGTCCATTCGAAGGAGAATGTTTACGGTTATATTTGGATCTAGTTTTATTTTTTTGACATGATCTGAATCCCTGTCGATCTGTGTCAAATCTTCTGCCACCCTGATAATCTTTTAATTTGTAACAAAACCGGGCAGTGTGTCCAACACGAGAACACCACTGACATGTCGGTTTATGACCATCAGATCGCAAGGGCCGATCTGAATTTAATTCAAGATGATGCAGCTGGGAGTCCCGATCCGAGGCATTGTGCTGTGCAATTTCAGCAGTCATGCAATGATTTATATTTGAAAATGACGGCTGGGAAACAGCCAAAGATTCACCTGATTGAACAACCTCCTGATATGCAGCCAGATTGTCAACCATTTCCTCAAAATTACTACACTTTCTCGTTAAAAGATGTAATTTATAATCGGGGGTGAGAGTATCTGTTAATTTTGGAATGAGTAGTTGGTCCATTGATTCTTGTGGAAATTTTGGAAACCTCTTATAAACAAGATGTTGGAGCCTATTAGCAAAGTTTCGGATATTCTCCAAACCATCAAATTTAATGGCATTATATTGTAATGCTACACTCTGTTCTGTTTCACCTTTAAAATTCTTACGTAAAATCTGAAATAATTCATCAGGAGACTTGGCTCTTTGGCATGGGATTGACGATGTATAAAATTTTAAAGCTCTGTCGCAAAGTTTAGATTTAATAAAAATAAGGGCCTGTTTAGGATGCCATTTAAAAAAATCTATTTTAGTCTGCACCTGTTCAATAAAAAAATCCAAAAGATCTGGATCACCATTAAATGGTGTTACTGTGAATTTAAGACAATAAGATTTTTCAGAAGTCATGATTTTAAGAAAAATTTGTCAAAATTTTGCAGAGACAAAATAAAAAAAGTTAATACATAGTCATATATTTTCAAAATATCAAGCAGACATACTCATCTACTTTAATCTTATTATATTTCATAACAAATTTTCATATTAACTGAAGTTGACCCATCTTATTATGTCTATTTTTTAAAAGTGATAGCAAACTCCCAAACACAATAAATTATAACATGTTATTCCTTCAAATACAAAAATATCATACAGCCTATTTTCAAAATATTCTCTCTCTATTATCTTGGCATTAATTCTAAACCAAAACAGTATTTTTATTTTGCAAATGAATAATACCCTATATAATCCAGAAATACATACCAATAATATTACACTTCAAATGTGAAAGTAAGCTTTTAATTATTATTCTTGATAAACTATTTGTTTAAATACATTCAACAGACTAGATTATAATACTTAGTCCAATATGCCACCATGGATTTTTTTTTTTTTTTTTGAAAAAAAAAAAACACTTTTCAAAAGTATGTCTTTGAAAAAATATATGAATTCTTATTTAACTATTTCATTTTATTATTATTACTATTATTAATGAAATGGCTAATAGGCATCTTAAAATAAAATTTCACCCATACAAACAGTACTACTTTCAATAATTACTGCCCTTATGGCTATGAAAATATGAATAATAACAAAAATATACATCTTTCTAATAATTTCTTAAATAAAGCACTTTCAGACCAAAACTGGCAATGTACCTCATGCAATCTTTTATTTTTACGATCGGCACCATATGTGGTGGTACTTTATATACTACCTGCTCTTGAATAGAGACTTATCTTAATTTTATTTAATAAAGATGACTAAGGGCTGTGTGATGTTAAAAACATCACTTCTTTCTGGATTGTATATAAGATCGCTTTTCTGCACTTAAATGCATTGTTTCTCTCAGCTGGCTCAACTCACCCTGTTGTGTTTGCTTTACTGCAATACACACACAGGAGAAAAATTGGTTCTTCTTTCCTAGTGGTGATGTCATATCACACCATGCTGAGAACCAATAGGGTGATGGTTCTGACCCCACCTTCTGTTATCCCGGCAGTTTTAAAATTCAGTTGGGTTTCAGCAGCTCTCAAGAGAAGAACATGGGGTGAGAAAGATTTGTTTTTCTTCTGTTTTAAAATAATGACCATTTTATCATTTGGAGAGAGAGTGCCTACTTATTAATAATAAATATATATATATTAGTTTATATGAATACATATTCAAATTTTAAAAACCATTAATTTTTATATCCTACTTAATTTGGATTTACTAGTGTGGTTTTGAAAATAAAGAAATTAATTTTGATGCAGCAGTTTAGTTTTATTACAAACATTATTTTTGTATGCATTTTTCTCTTTACAGCATTCTAGCCAATAAGTAAATTTATTCCTCTTTTCTCTTATGTAAATAAAATTAATTGGATATATATATATTTGACCTTTTGACCCAAAGAATAAAAAGGGTTAGTGGCCAGAACGCAATGTACGATCATGTACACCATGAGGTTTGATTCCTCAATAACGAACTTCAATTGATAATTAAAATATTAATAAAATAAATTAAAATATGAAAACATAAAAGGTAAATGAATTATTTACATCACAGGCTGCACTTAATACAAAACAAAAGATGTTAACAAATTGTGATCGTATGAAAACAGTGATGAATGAACCCTAAGGCTTCGATCTGATCATACATGGGTACATACCAAAT
The DNA here is from genome assembly GCA_963930645.1 of Salticus scenicus. Taxonomy (NCBI): domain Eukaryota; kingdom Metazoa; phylum Arthropoda; class Arachnida; order Araneae; family Salticidae; genus Salticus; species Salticus scenicus. The sequence continues at coordinate 48,791,105 of OZ005648.1, forward strand.
ATAAGATAGATTCAATTTTTATTTTATTGTTTTTATTTATAAGATATTTTAAAGTTCAGAATAAAGATTTAAAGTAAAACATACCCAGTCTTGAAAAAAGAAAGGCAGTATTCAATTGTGCTAATTTAAAGATATTTATTAACTGGCTTCTTTATTTTCCAGAGTGTAGAATGTGTATAACCATTACAAATCTCAAATCTGTAATAACATAGCCATTTTTCTTTAAAAGAAATGCAAGATACTTTACAAAAATATTTAAATAAAAAAAATCATCTCCGGTCATTTTCACAATTTAGTTTGAAGTCATAATAACCGTTAATAATAAAAATCTCTCGATGGAAAAAGATTTACAAATGTATCAGGGTGTGGGACCACATATAAAAAAATAACGGTAAAATATAACGCACGGACGCAAGCGCCCGACCATTCTTCTCTGCATCAAGGTGGAACACCAACTGACTGATTTTTAAATTTTTAAAATCGCTCCTAAAGAAAAAACAGGTCCGTACACCTAAAATCATGGATACGCAATTTTGATTCGTTAATCGGACCGCAAAAGTAACCAATTAAACAGTTCGCGCACGCAAGAGAAACAATCGCGGATTCTCCCGGTGACAAGTGTCGCGGGAAGCAAACTTTACAGGGTGCGTTGAGCCAGGAACGAACGGCTGCGATGAGATGCCTGCAAAACGATGTATTTTGGCATAGGAATTAAACAAGAGGTGATGTATTTACATCACAATCCGGGGAAGTTGGGGGGGGGGGGGGGGAGGAAAATGAAAATAATTACAGAGTAAGAAATATTAAACTCTTTCAACTCTACTTCTAGAATCTAATGAAAGAAGTTTAAAATTAATATCATTTATGTTGCAGATGGATAAAGATTAGGAAACAAAAGACTTCTGCAGAACATATGATTGCTGATCACTAGTTGGAGATAAATAAGGGGGTGGAGGGGCAAAAAGTAATTACATCAGTTGGAAATATTTAACAATTCTATTTCTTTACATGTTCTAGAATATTATAAAGCAAGTTTGAAATGAATACTGACATTTATGTTATGGATGGAGAAAGATTGGGAATCGGTAGTTTTCGTAGAATATTTGGGTTTCTTTTAAAAACGAACGATATCCGCGACTTTTTTAAAAACGGAAGGCCATTAGAAGTGGTCTGTCTATTAAATTTTAATATTAAGCAAAGTCTCTGCACAATAGAAACGTTTGAACTTTAAGTTTTGAAAGTGTAAAATGACTAGTGACTAGAAAACTTGATCTCAGTAAAAACAAGGAAAAATTTAAAAACTTAACAAATTTATTTATATCAAAAAACATATGTAAATATATATAACAAACTTTTAATCAAAAAAAACAATTAACATAAAGCATTAACATAAGGTAACAATATAAGCTGGATAATTACCTTGTAAAACATTAGCTTGAAGAAATACAAATGCATTTAGCTCTTTACACAACAATTCTGAAGAAAGAAAACATCTTGTCCCACAGTCCCCTTTCAAACAATACTATTTAACACAAATCAAGGTCGCCAAGTTGACCATTGATAAACGTAAGATGATATCAAAAAGATAATGCAACTTAGAGCAAACGACGATTGCAGATAGATGGTCGCCAAGTTGACCATCGGGGGAATAATCAAGGAACGAAATTAACATCCCTTAGGGTCGCCCGGTTGACCACTAAGCAAATAAACGTTACTCCAAGGAAAACATTATCACTGTAGATAACGATCGAACAAAAGAAGATATAATTTAAAGCAAACGAAAAATTGTAGATAGACGGTCGCCAAGTTGACCATCGGGGAAATAATTATGAAGATATTAACATCCCTAGGGTCGCCTTGTTGACCACTAGGATATAACAACGAAAAGTCTTTAAAGTTTATAACAGAAGAAATTTATCATCTTTTAAAAAAACGATAAGGAACAAGGACAAGAGTTCCAAAAAACTTTAACTTCATTCAGAATTTAATTATTAATTATTTTTAACTTCATGGTAAACCAGCATCAACTTTTAACATATTAAAACTTAACTTCGTAAAAAAAACATATGCTTAAACTTTCAATTAAATAAAACTTTTAACTCCAAACCAGCAAACATCTTAGCTAAACAGGAGACCAGCTCACTGGAAAACACACTAATGCATCTTGTTGCTGCACTGCTGCTACCGCACCGTACAACGATCGAATCGAACTTTTATATCATTAAAGAATACAATATTTGCATAAAACGATCAGAAAAACATCGATAATAACGCCACCGTGTGGTCAAAACCAAAACAGTAAAAAAAACGATGACGCCACCTTATGGCCAAAGTTGAAACATTTCATAATTAATTTAATGAATTAAGATACGATGGCAACAAGGAGAAAAAGTTATTTTAACAGTGCAGAGAATGGCAACAGCTAAAAAGTAAACAAACTGCGATGTTTGCCGCGAAATAGCATGGAGTAAGAATAGGATTTAAAAGGATAAATTAAATTTGAAAAAAAGTAAGTAAAAGATATTTTAAGTTATAAGATATTTAAGTATACGTATATAAAGATAAATTAAGGAATGTTTTTACATTAGATGTGAGGACCAAAAGATAACCAAAGTTATCAAAGCCCCCCACCGCAACATATAAGAAAAAAACATTCAAATATTAACCATATTAATAATTAGTATAAACGATTTATATGCAACAATTTCATTAGTAAAAACTATTTAACAACAAACAACAAAAACTCAACAATCTAGTAAAAACAAGTTAACAGCTAGCAAAAAGTGCAATAAGACGAATTAGCAACAAGAGTTAAGTGTGCATATACATGCCACCCAAGAAAAATTCAGAGTCCATAAAAAAACTGTACCACTAAACGGCACACAACCTGACAAAAGTCAGTAAGAAAAAAGTACTTCAAAGATAGTACATAAAAAAATTTTTAAACATGTACTACGAAACAGCACATGAAAGTAATTTTAGATTAAATTTAAATTTCATTTTACAATTAATTTCCCCCCTTTTTCATTATAAAGATAATCAAACGCAAATTCCCCACAATGCAGATACTAAGCAAAAAAAACATTATAAATACTCAATACAATTTATATGATTATGTATATGACCTATATTCTAAATATGCAATAAGAGATAATATAATTTATATACAATATGTACAAGACCAATGCAAAACACAATTCTAATATACAATATTAAATTACTATAAATGATGAAATAGATGAAATACTTATATACACTATATACAACACATATGCACAAGCGCTTGTGACTCACATACATACCAACAATTATATACATATATACAAAAAAATATCCGCAAAGTGGAGAAGAAGAGTTTTAATTACTAGAATTTTGAAAGAAAACTATATTTATAAATTTTAACAATTCATTTTTGGCAAGTGGCTTCGTGAATGGATCGGAAAGATTGGACTTAGAAGAAACATACTGAAGGTTAAATTTCCCTTCATCAAACCAGTCCCTAATGAAAAACAATTTTATATTTACATGGCGCGTGTGAAAATTTTCAATTCTAGATTTAGTGAACCTAATGGCAGCCTGGTTATCAGCAAAAAGTGTTGGTACATCAAATTTCTCTTTAATAATTTTTAAACTTTGACATTCTAATAGTATGTTATAAAACCAATCTTGTTCCCTAACACAATCGCACATTGAAATAAACTCCGACTCCATTGTAGAAATGGTCACACCCTTCTGTTTATGTGAGCGCCATGAAACGGCAGCATTATCCAGAAGTACTAATTGACCACCCATAGAGACATAATCGTCCCTATTAGCTGCAAAATCTGCATCAGAGTATGAAAGTAATTTAATGCTTTTACAATTTAGAGAAAGTTTATAATGATTGGTAAATTTAATATAACCTAATAATTTAAGTAAGCCCTGTCAATGTTTAACTCCTGGATTCTGTTGGAACTGTGAAAAAATATTAGTGGCATATGCAATGTCAGGTCTAGTGCGATTTGCAAGAAATGAAATACAACCCAATAAATTTCTGTAAGGTAAACTTGATGCCTCATCTATATCTGCCTGAACAACTGGACAGTCACTTTTAGAAAACTGAACACCTTTAACTATTGGCAAAGAAGAAACAGGAACACAGTGTTTTCTAAACCTTTCACCTATTTCACCAATATACTGGTTTTGGTGAATTAACACACCTGCATCTGTATATTCAAATTCTACGCCTAATAATTTGCGAGTGATACCTAAAACCTTCAAATCAAATTTAGATTCCAAAAGTTTTAAAATGGTTTTAGTTTGTGACTGTGTTCTAGCAAAAATGACGATATCATCCACGTACACCAACAGAACTGAAAAATCAAGATATGAATATGCGCAATTACAATTTTCAAATTTATTAAAACCAAGTTCCAACAACACTTTATTTAATTCATAAAACCATAATCTGCCAGATTGGTGTAACCCGTACAATGCCCTGTCTAATCTACAAACCCAACTCTCTTTGCTTTTTTCAGCAAACCCAGTTGGTTGCTTCATATAAATTTCATCCTTTAACGGGGCATATAAATATGCACATTTTACGTCGCATTGTACGTTAACCCAGTCACAACATGAAACTAATAGGGCAAAGAAGAACCTGACTACTGAAAAATTGATAACCGGCGAAAAAGTTTCGTCGTAAGACTCACCCTGTACCTGGCTGAAACCTTGCGCAACCAATCTTGCTTTGTACCTTACTATGGCACCAGACTCATCGCGCTTAACTGTATAAACCCAGCGGTTTCCTAACACAGACTTGTTTTCAGGGAGCTTTACTAAATGCCAAACTTTTCTTGCAGCCATACATTCTAACTCTTCCAGCATAGCCTCATGCCATTTATCCGCCTGGGCAGATTTCAGGGCTTGTTTATACGTTCTAGGGACCACCACCTCTAGTCAACTTAAGGTGCTGGACGCAGAAGGTATAACGTCAGAATTAACTACACCAGAAAAAGTATTAAATTTTGAAAAATCAAAGTTGGCAGGTTTGTAATTAATACCATTAGCCAAACAAAACTTTTCAATATCTTTTGGAGATCTTTGAGGGAGCCTCTTACCCTCTCCATCAGGATAATAGTAGATGTCAATTTTATCTCCTTTAGGCCTGGGAACAACTTTCCTGTACCAGATTGGATTAGATATCCAGCTTGGGGATGACAAAACTTGAGGTGTAGAACTTGTATGAGGAATGGCTGGGACGATATCCTCAGTCTCATTGGGCACGACACCAGAAGTGCCAGGCTCCGGATCAGGAAGATGAAACTGATCAACGGGCCGTGGCTGATCTTCTGGGACATACACCAACTCGAAGGAGGAGTCGCCCATCACCGCTCCACTGCTCGGAAAGTTTTTACTCTCAACGAAGGAAACATTAATGGTTTCAACAACCTTCTTATCATCATCTAACCAAACCCTATATCCACGAGTACGCAAAGCGTATCCAACAAGGACACCTTTCTTTGCCTTCGAATCCAATTTATGTTTACGCCTAGCCTTAGGAACACCGACATAAGCTACAGTACCAAAAGGTCTTAAATGACGAACAGATGGTTTATTACCTGAATAGAGTTCAAGAGGAGTCTTCGTATTTTTCCCATGACAGATTCTATTCCAAGTGTAAGTAAAATGCATACACGCTTCAGGCCAAAAATCGGCAGACAACCCGCTGGATTTCAGCATTGCCCGAACACAATTCATAATGGTCTGATTAAAGCGTTCGCATGTACCATTTTGTTCTGGTGTAAAAGTATTTGTTAGCTCATGGATTACACCTGTCTCATTACAAAAAGATCTAAAATGGTCATTCTCAAACTCACTACCATTATCAGTGCGTATAGCCTTCAACTTGGTACCCAAAAACCTTTCAGCCCTTAAAACATGTCTTTTAAAAATTTCAAAGACCATGGACTTTTCTTGAAGGGGGTAAACCGCAGATTTACCAGAAAAGTCATCTATTATTGACAAAAAGAAACGTTCGCCTCTTTTCCCATTTATTTTAATAGGTCCCCAAGTGTCAAGAAACAGCCTTTCTAATGGCTTTTTAGAAAAAGAATGACCTATAGATTTAAAGGAAACACGATTTTGCTTACTCAAATGACAAGGATCACAAAAAAAATTATCTATAGACTTTAAAAGAGGCAGACCTTTAACAGCAGAATTACGATTAGTGTTAAGAATGAGTTCAGGGCTGATGTGATCGAAACGCAGATGCCATGTGTCCAAATCTTTAATATTGACGGACTCGTATGTAGGGGAAGCTGAAACTTCAGAATTAGCAATTTCATTTACATCTTGCCCCCCATTCACCTTAACATCATGCCTGCTCCTAATAACTTTTGGAAAAGTGTAATAGATCCCGTCATAGAGTTTTGCAGAAAAAAGAAATTTGCCAAACTTATTGATCACATTCAACCTGCCAGACTTACCAATGAATTTAGCACCACCCTGGTCGAATCTAGAACCACTTAAAAGATTTTTCCTTAGATTAGGTGAAAACAACACATTCCATAATTTTATTTCAACACCATTAAAGTTCAGTTCTACCTCGCCTTTACCAGTAATAGGAAAGGTAACCCCGTCAACAGCCACGTGTAACTCATCACCAGACACTTCAACAAAATTACTAAAAAGGGCTTTATCTTTACAAAAATGATGAGAGGCTGCTGTATCAAAAGCCCAGCATCCCTCTCGATCAAAACTGCTAAGGTTTGCTTCAGCAATAAAATTTTGAGTTTTACGTGGGGGAGTTTTATCACGTCGAGACTGTTGACTGGAGCCAGCCTTCTTAACAAAATTACTTTTAAGTGGTTTCTCTTTTGCAGCAGAAGAATTATTTTCAAGCTTAACCCGACAGTCCTTAATACCATGGCCTTTTTTACCACACCTCCAACAAACAATTACAGATTTTCTCTTAAATTTAGCACTTTGAACCTCAATTGTACATTCGATTTTACTTTTATCAAAAGTGCGTAGTTGGAGTCGTGTCTCTTCAGAACAAAGTTCAACTACAATATTTTTATACGAAAACTCTTTATCAGGCCATCTTAAAATCTGTTGAACTATTTGATCGAACTTATCAGGTAAGTATCTCAAAATTTGAAAACAAACATATTCGTCACTTATTGGTTTCCCAATAGCTTTTAACTGATCTATAATTTTTGAAATTCTAGCTGCAAAGAGACCAATAGATTCACCAGGTTGAAGAAAACATGTCATTAACTCCGAAAACAATTTCATGTGGTGACTCCTACTATCTGGTTGGAAATTGACTTTTAAAACTTTCCAAGCCTCTGAGGGGTCAGAACACTCGCTTATTAAACCACGAAATTCTGGTTCTATATTTAAGTAAAGTAAAGACATAGCAGAATTTTGTCTCCTTTTAAAATCATTAACTACCTCCTCAGATGCCTCTTTATCAGGTGATTTTTCTACCCCAGTAACAATTTCATAGGCATTCCTTTCCATTAGCAAAAATTTAATGTCATTTTTCCAACCAGCGTAGTTTGTAGAACCAAGCTTTTCAATTTGGGGAGTCAAATTAAACGCCATTTTCCCAATTTTCACTGAGTCAAAAAAACACTAGTCAAAGACAATTAAAGAATTCTATACATACAAAAACTTATCCAAAAATTTCTGGGCCCATAACCCAAATGTTGAAGACCATTAGAAGTGGTCTGTCTATTAAATTTTAATATTAAGCAAAGTCTCTGCACAATAGAAACGTTTGAACTTTAAGTTTTGAAAGTGTAAAATGACTAGTGACTAGAAAACTTGATCTCAGTAAAAACAAGGAAAAATTTAAAAACTTAACAAATTTATTTATATCAAAAAACATATGTAAATATATATAACAAACTTTTAATAAAAAAAAACAATTAACATAAAGCATTAACATAAGGTAACAATATAAGCTGGATAATTACCTTGTAAAACATTAGCTTGAAGAAATACAAATGCATTTAGCTCTTTACACAACAATTCTGAAGAAAGAAAACATCTTGTCCCACAGTCCCCTTTCAAACAATACTATTTAACACAAATCAAGGTCGCCAAGTTGACCATTGATAAACGTAAGATGATATCAAAAAGATAATGCAACTTAGAGCAAACGACGATTGCAGATAGATGGTCGCCAAGTTGACCATCGGGGGAATAATCAAGGAACGAAATTAACATCCCTTAGGGTCGCCCGGTTGACCACTAAGCAAATAAACGTTACTCCAAGGAAAACATTATCACTGTAGATAACGATCGAACAAAAGAAGATATAATTTAAAGCAAACGAAAAATTGTAGATAGACGGTCGCCAAGTTGACCATCGGGGAAATAATTATGAAGATATTAACATCCCTAGGGTCGCCTTGTTGACCACTAGGATATAACAACGAAAAGTCTTTAAAGTTTATAACAGAAGAAATTTATCATCTTTTAAAAAAACGATAAGGAACAAGGACAAGAGTTCCAAAAAACTTTAACTTCATTCAGAATTTAATTATTAATTATTTTTAACTTCATGGTAAACCAGCATCAACTTTTAACATATTAAAACTTAACTTCGTAAAAAAAACATATGCTTAAACTTTCAATTAAATAAAACTTTTAACTCCAAACCAGCAAACATCTTAGCTAAACAGGAGACCAGCTCACTGGAAAACACACTAATGCATCTTGTTGCTGCACTGCTGCTACCGCACCGTACAACGATCGAATCGAACTTTTATATCATTAAAGAATACAATATTTGCATAAAACGATCAGAAAAACATCGATAATAACGCCACCGTGTGGTCAAAACCAAAACAGTAAAAAAAACGATGACGCCACCTTATGGCCAAAGTTGAAACATTTCATAATTAATTTAATGAATTAAGATACGATGGCAACAAGGAGAAAAAGTTATTTTAACAGTGCAGAGAATGGCAACAGCTAAAAAGTAAACAAACTGCGATGTTTGCCGCGAAATAGCATGGAGTAAGAATAGGATTTAAAAGGATAAATTAAATTTGAAAAAAAGTAAGTAAAAGATATTTTAAGTTATAAGATATTTAAGTATACGTATATAAAGATAAATTAAGGAATGTTTTTACATTAGATGTGAGGACCAAAAGATAACCAAAGTTATCATCATCATCTGTCCGGAAGACCGGAAGATACGTTAAAAAACCGGAAGTCTTCCGGGAAAACCGGAAAAGTTGGCAAGTATGCTGCCTTATTTTCTTAAATTTGTCTGCTGTATTAAAAAGTGTAAATAAAAAAAAAAAAAAAAAAAAAGAAATTTTAATATTTTAATTTCACAAGTTTTATTTATTTATTTTAACTCTTAAATACCATTTAAATTTTATTGAATAAATCATATGTGTTCACTGTGTTTTTTTTTTTTTTTTTTTTTTTTTTTTTGGGGGGGGGGGGGAGGGTCTTACCCCTGTTGTAATGACTATTGATTATTGCAAAAATAATAATTTAAAAAATGCATATATTTTTTACATGACTTTGTGGATTTTATTGAACTGGAAAATACAGAGTTATTATTAAAAAAAAAAAATATTATACAATTTTGACTTCATCTATGAACAGATTAAAAAAACTTAGCTAACATGGCTTTACATGTATTTGTTAAGATACTAACAAGGAATACTTACAAACTCTGACAAACCAATCCTAAACAAAATTTACAGGTAGTTAAAAGGTATCAAGATATACACCCCTACCAATTTATACCTGCAGGCATTACTAAGAAGAGAGATACTCGTGTTCAAAGTTGAAACTGTTTTTTCCCAAATTGTGGCATCATTCAATTTATCATTGATTTTATTTGCTTTTTTCCTCCAAAAAACATATGCTTTTGATTTATTTATTTAACCCTACAAGGCACCCAGTTCCATATGTGGAACACCAACTTTAATCGTTCCTATAGCTATAAAACTATCATTAGCGACATCTCTTGACATCTTGATAGAAGCCACTGACATTTAAGAATGCGAATCTTTACCTAAAGATGTCAGTCGCGTTTTTGTTATAGTGCACTCAGTGTGAAATTTGAATGAAAGTGATATGTTAGTCGTTTGCCTGAATAAAAAAATAAAAATAATAATAGTTATTGAACAGTTTTGACTCGAAAAAAAATACTGTGTGTTATAACGAAGTGTATATTTTGCAAAGGTAAGTTGCTTTTTTTATATTACAATAGTAAACGTATTAGTAAATCATTTTTTTATGTATGTTCCGCATACAGTACATTCAGCTAAAAAATTGACTTTTCCATAAAATATGGTTTTATTACCATGTTTTTATTAACTTTGATTTTTGTTTGTTTGTGTGTTTGTCAGGGACAAATCTTGCAATCGATTTTTAACTAACTTCCCGACTAGCTAGATATTTGAAATTTTCAGGACAGCTCACAACACGGTGACAATACATTTTTCTAATAATTTTAGTCAACTATTTCAAGTCCCGCTGCCTTCAGCAGCGCTTATATGATTCGACAGAAAATTTATTTAACTAACTTCCCGACTAGCTAGACATTTGAAACTTTCAGAATAGTTCAGAACACGGTAAAAATACATTTTCTTAATACCTTTAGCCAACTGTTTCGGGTTCCTGCTGCCTTCGGCAGCGTTATCAGTACAAAGCTTGCAATCGATTTTTCACTAACTTTCCGACTAGCTAGGCATTTGAAACTTTCAGGACAGCTCACAACACGGTGACAGTACATTTTTCTAATAACTTTAGTCAACTATTTCAGGTCCTGCTGCCTTCGGCAGCGCTTATATAATTCGACGGAACATTTATTAACTAACTTCCCGACTAGCTAGGCATTTGAAAGTTTCAGAATAGTTCAGAACACGGTGAAAATGCATTTTTTTAATACCTTTAGCCAACTGTTTTGGGTTCCTGCTGCCTTCGGCAGCGTTATCAGTACAAAGCTTGCAATCGATTTTTCACTAACTTCCTGACTAGCTAGATATTGGAAACTTTCAGGATAGCTTAGAACACGGTGGCAATACATTTTTTTAAATACTTTTAGTCAACTGTTTCAGGTCCCTACTGCCTTCGGCAGCGTTCATATGATTCAACAGAAAATTTATTTAACTAACTTCCCGAGTAGCTAGACATTTGAAACTTTCGGAATAGTTCAGAATACGGTGAAAATGCTTTTTAAAAATATTTTTGTCCAATTGCTTCGGGACCCTGCTGCCTTCGGCTGCATTTCCAGTACAAAGCTTGCAATCAACTTTTAACTAACTTCCCAGCTAGATAGCCATTTGAAACTTTTATAATAGCTCAAAAGACGATAGCAAGGAATTTTTTTAATACTTTTATCCAATTGCTGGGGTTCCGGCTGCCTTCAGTAGTGTTTATATGATTCAACAGAAAATTTAAAAACATGGTTTATAAAAAAATTTTTATCTTATAATTATTTTTATTTGTTTTTCCTATCTTCTGATCACTAATTACAACCTATATATTTTTGTTGCACACTAAAAAAAAATTGAGCCTTGTAGGGTTAAATTGTGTTTTTTTTTATTGCTTGCACAAAAAGCTTGTGCATATTTTTCTTGTTTTAGAAATTATTTTTTTAAATGATTTTAAAAATAAAGTTGTGTTTTTCTATAAGCAAGATTTTTTAATTAGTTATGTAGATTTTAATTAAAATTTTTAATAGTTTATTCCATTTCTATTTTATCAGCTAACATGGAACATATCAAACAGTTAATAATATATAAAATATCTTGTACTATTATATTGATATTCAACTTATGATATAATTATATGTAAGAGTTAAGCTCATAGTTTATTTATTTTTTAAATAGCCACAAGGTGAGTGAATATTTTCATGTCTACCTTGATGGAATTTTACAAACATATTCTTTCTTGCAAGCAGTCTGAAATACAATCTAAAAATATAAATCGACAGCACCTGTTTGGGAAAAAAGAAAGAAAGAAAAGGCAAATTGATTAATTGAATGACATTACTTCCAACTGAAAAAAAAAAGTTCCAACTTCATGCACCAATATCTCTGTTTTGAAATAACAATTGCCAATATAAATTAGTAGAGGTGTATATCTTGATACCCTTTAACTACCTGTTAATTTTGGTTACGATCAGTGTGTCACATGAGTGTTCCTCATAAGAATTATTGGTATAATCATTAAAAGAAAAATTTTCTTAATCAAAAATTGGTCAAATGTTAAAATTTATTACCACTTCACCGAATCTGACAAGCCTTTTGGTGTTAATCTTCATACTGAACTGACCAATTTATATATATATAAAGTTTTCACTGTGAAATCTTATTTTTATCACATTTAATTCATTTTTCTACTATCTTTAAGTGTTTTTTAATAAATGACAAGCTAGATGGTAGAGACTATCCAGATGTCATTCTTATTGCAAGTTGTTTTACTAATTCTTTAGGGGACTGAGATGTCTGCAACAACCGTGAAGTGGGAAATTTAGGTTGCTTTTAATAGCCATATATTCTTTAATTATGCATGTATCAATATATATATATATATATATTTTTTTTTTTTTTTTTTTTTTTTTTTTGAGATATTAACAAGAAGTTCAAGAAATATTTGATGCAAATTATTTACTGTTACGTGTTACAGTTTTTTTTATAATAGCACTGTAAACATATGTATTTTACTCTTGTACACTTTGTGAAAAATCTGTTGAAAGTAGTTCCTTGAAATTTTAGAGGGAAATAAAATAAGTGTTTCTGCATATAGTGAACCTATTTTTTTATGTATATACCTTGTGATATTTTTTTAAAAGAGCGAAAATATGTGTTCAAAAATGCATATTTCTAATAAGTAAAAATTGCCATTTTTTTTATAATTTTAAAAATAGAACAACAAAACATAAAATAGGTTCAATACATAAACAAAAGTATTTTCTATCTTCATGCATGATTTCAAGGTAAGATTTCCATTATTTTTTTAGAAAAGTGTACCAAAGTGAAAAAATCCTTAAGAGTAAAATACGTATGTTTACAGTGCTATTATAAAAAAAAAAAAAACTGTAACATGTAAGAGTAAATAATTTGCATCAAATATTTCTTGAACTTCTTGTTAATATCTCAAAAAAAAAAAAAAAAATTTGATACATGCATAATTAAAGAATATATGGCTATTAAAAGCAACAACCTAAATTTCCCACTTCACGGTTGTTGCAGACGTCTCAGTCCCCTTAAAAAAAGAAAGTTTAACATGGAATATCGTATTTTGGACCTTGCAGCATTAAAATAGCCAACTAACTAAATGTTAAATCAAACATTACTTTAAAATTACGGCTGAATAATTATTTTAGTCATCGAAATACATGGCTAGGTTAACAGTTTTCGTCTTATGAAAACGGTATTATGTTGAAATTAATATTTATAGAGAAATAACATTAAGAAAAGACATATAGTGTAAATAAAATTCCATCATAGTAAAACTTTGAGGATTTTCAAAATTATTTTGTTCTAGTGAAATTTAGTTGATATTTACAGTAGAATCCATATGTATTTCAACATGAATTTACAGATATAAGGATATAAGGTCCAAAATTTTAAATTGATAGACAGATATATAAACATAAACAACACTTTAAAATATTCAAACACAAGGTATGTATATATTTCTGGCTTTTTAATACCAACACCTACAAAGGTAAAGAAAAATAAAATTGATTATGCAAGATTTATTTTAATATCTTGCCATAAAGTGTACTGAAGTAAGCAAGCACCATAACTAGCAAAAGCACACAATAAGGTTTTGTTTTAGGTAGGAATGATTAAGCATGCTCCTTCATCAATATAAAATTTCATTATCCATATATTCATTTTTCTTTTACAATAAATTATAAATAAATAACTAAAAAAAAAACATAATTTATAAAACTATTTTACCTGATAAATTTGTCCAGGTATTAAAATTTAAAAACTTTTAAAACAGACCAACTTTAAATTCAATTACTTAAAAAATACCTTTTATAATGCTCTGTTACGATGCTAAAGATCTTTCAGGGCGAAATCCGCCCCTTCTTCAGTAGCTACATGGTCTGTCTCTGTTGTTGAAACTGATTTTTCATCTTGCTTCTTTTTCCCGGTCTTGTTCTCCATGATGTGGTGCCACACTCAATCCAAATCGGCGCGCGACCTAACACCCCCCGCCTTTTTGGTAGATATAAAGATCACAAGAACCTCCCAAAATTTCAACCAATTGTTAATAAACGCGAAGGTCCTACCTATGATTTAGAAAAATACATGGTTAAAATTTACCGCGAACTCTTACCCCCCCACCGATAATAGTTTGGTTTCTACTGAAGATTTCATTAAGAGAATCAGGGAGATTGAAATTAAAAACAATTATAAATTCGTAAGTTTTGATATAGTCAATTTATACCCCTCAATAGACGTCAAAGAAATATCCGACATTATAAATAACTTAATTAATGAAAAATACGATCAGGAAACGGCTAACACTTTAGTAGCTACCAGTAATTTGATTTTAAATGGAAGTTTCTTTAAGTTTAACGGGAAAATTTATAAACAAAATAAAGGAGTCCCAATGGGGTCCCCCGTTTCAGGACTAATTGCCGAGCATAAACTAAGAATTTTAGAGAAAAACATATTTGAAATGTTAAAAGATAAATTAATTCTTTGGGTCCGTTATGTCGATGACGTGTTCGCGATTATTGATGAAAACGAAAATACTAATGAAATCCTGGAAAACTTAAATAAAATTGACCATAATATAAAATTTACACGTGAAACCGAAATAAATAACGAAATTAACTATCTCGACGTTAAAATAAAACATTATCAAAATAATATTAATACCACAGTTTACAGAAAACCGACAGCAAACGAAGAAATAATTAATAACCGTAGTAAAACCCCATACACATATAAGATTAATGCAATACAAGCCTACATCAACCGCACAATTTTAATTTGTAACGACCCCACCGATTTAGAAAAAGAAATAAATTACATAAAAAATATGGCTTTTAAAGCAGGTTATAATAAAAACCTTGTCAATAAATTATATAAAAAAAGAATCAAACTCAATAATATCCCAAGTTATCAACCCCCCCCCCCCAAGTTTTACTTATTCCATACCATATGATCAAGGAATTTCAACTAAAGTTAAAAATATAGCCAAAAAACATAATATAAATATACCTATAAAACCAAATCCTAATATCTACCAGTTAATTTGAAACGATAAAGACACAACCCCCCCTCTTGAAACAGCCGGAATTTACCAAATCCCTTTTAAATATACAGATGAAAAAAGAGGCAATTATATTGGAGTAACCAAAAGAAAAATATCAACTAGAGTCAAAGAGCATCAAAACGACATCAAATATGGTAAAATAACTACAGCCCTCACTAAGGTTAATAAAGAAAACAACATAGATATTATTTTTAACAAAATGAGAAAAATAGCAAATTATAACAACCCCGATTACGCCTTTTACTGTGAAACCATAGAAATAGTTAAAGACAAATTAGCGTGTAACGGGCACGAGTCGCGTGCCGATTTGGATCGAGTGTGGCGTCACATCATGAAGAACAAGACCGGGAAAAAGAAGCAAGATGAAAAATCAGTTTCAACAACAGAGACAGACCATGTAGCTACTGATTAAGGGGCGGATTTCACCCTGAAAGATCTTTAGCATCGTAACAGAACATTATAAAAGGTATTTTTTAAGTAATTGAATTTGTCTAGGTATGTTATTTAGCGACACTTATTGGTGATGTGTTTACAATTATTACCATGTTGTCATGCGAAATTAACTCTGCCATTAAACTGATTAGATAAGAAGAAGAAAAAAAAAAGAAGCATTTTAAATAAGCCTCAGTCATGACTAAAATAGGATTTAGCTGTATATATTCATGACAGAAAATATCTACAAGCCATATATACTACAGTGAAATCCTGCTAACAACTTTAAATAACTTCTTTTTCTTACACTTTACGATCACAAGTATGTTCTTCATAATATTTTCTACAATTTCATATCAATGATTTCTTTTTGCTCTATAACCATCAAAGTACATTGATATAGTAAGAAAGTTGAACACTTTTTGTTCTAGCACATCTCATTTTTCAAACAAAGACATTAATTTTTTTCTCTATTTCTGCCTCATCCAATATTTCCCTTTTTTTTTTTTTTTTTTTTTTTTTGGAAGTGATCACCAACAAAACGTGTTTTCATCTTTATTTATTATTATTATTATTATTATTTTATTTAACTCCCAAGCAGCTGATACTTATTTTTCCATTTACTTAGCAGTTGTTTCCTTCCTAATACACTTGTAATTCAAAGATGCATAATTATAAATTCTTGCTTGTTTTTTTAAGTATGGAGATACCTTATAATAATAACAAAGTTAATCTTTAAATGTATAATCACAGTTTTAATTTCAAGTTGAAATAACTATTGTTTTAGTACATTGTAAAGAATATACAGTGACATATAACATATAATATAACATGACAATTCTGCACTTTTACAAGATGCTCAATGGGTGAAGGAGTTTTAATTGCAGTATTCTTCTTTTAGCATCCATTATGCAACAATGCATTGATTTTATTATAGCCACATTAATATCTCTATTAGAGGCATTATTGAGAAATTATATGTCAATCTACAAAAGCTCTGTAATGACGTTGAATGAGTGAATTACTTCTTGAATAAAAATAATGTAGCATTTTAGGAATAATTTTTTTTAAACATGTTTCAAATGACAAAACACACAACAACCAGAAGAGCAAATCAATGTTCTTAAAAGCAGAACTTAGTTTCTTCTCTGTTAGAAGATTATTACTTAGAGAATTTTTGTTAACTTTTAATGTTTCAAAATTTTACAAATTTATAAAAACATGGCTAAAAATTACGTATGTGCATTAGCAACTTGAAAAATAATTCAAGGCAAAAATTTTACTTTTAAAAACACAAATCAGTATTTTTTAAATAAAAGAATTCTGCAGTTATTCAATATATTGGTCCAGAACTATACCAAATTAAAAAGATTTATAAAGTTATTTTGAAAACTGACTATATCTACATTAATTGTTTTAACAATATAAATTTCTTTTAACTCATTAAGTTATTCAAAAATTAGTAAGACTTTCTTCTTACAAAAGAAAAATATTTGAAAAATTTTCTACATGATAAAGCATTATTACACATACATAGTAGAAAAAATTTGCATATAATAAAGGTGTATCATAAAACTGCTCTTACTTATAACGATTTTCTTCTATAATCTTATTTTTCATGCAAGGCAGTAACCAAATTACTGGCATGGGATATGAAAGAATTTTAGGATCTTGCTCATCTAAAAATCCTCTGTAACAGATATATAAAAAACTTATTAGATTGATACATTTAATAAAAAATTCTACTATATGTATTATCATGCTTCAATTATAAATTTCTAAGATTAAAAATTTAGATGTGTTTTAAATTTTTGGAGTTTAGAAAAGTAATTTCAAAAGAAAGCAAAAGCTATGTAAGAGACCAGATGTTGTGGTTCAAAGAGAGTTTCAGAAAAAGGAAAATAAATAAATGAAAGATAATGAAACAAATTATAACTAACAAATTTATTAAAAATCAATTTTAAATAAGACGCTAAAGTACTTGTATGACTTTATTTGTAAATCATTAAGTGGATAGTGGATTTAGAAATTACTAAAATCTAAAATTCAGTCAAAAAATTATCTTAATATTCCAAAAGAATTATCTTTAAAATGTACTAAATTAAAGAAAAGTACACAACTTTAGAATAATAAGTATAACAGATGAACAAATAAATTTTCAATTGTTTTTTTTTTAAGAAAATTTTGTTTTATAAATGCTTTTCTTTTTTTTTTTTAAGAAGAAATCCTATAAAAATTGATTCATAGTCAAAAAGTTCTGCTCTCCTAATGGCCCTCTTCACTTACCATCGCCGGAAGCCCGAGCCAATGTTATTCTATGGAAAATTTTTCTTTACAAATAACTTAGTAACTAATACATATTTTTAAATTCTGTTTTCACATTCAGAAAATTCCCAACTGCTAAATTGACGGACCTTTTTTTAAAAATATATATTTTTTTAATTTTTAAAAATTGAAAAATGAAAAAATTTCACACATTGAAAATTCGTATTTTGCAGCTTCAAAATAAAATATGAAAAATTAAAAAAATATTTTTTTAAAAAAAAAGGTCCGTCAATTTAACAGCTAGGAATTTTCAGAATGTGAAAACAGAATTTAAAAATATGTATTAGTTAATAAGTTATTTGTAAAGAAAAATTTCCCATAGAATAACATTAGATTTGGCTTCCGGCGGCAGTGACTGAAGCGGGCCCTTAACAGGTAGACAGAAGATGTCAGATTTGCTTCTCCTATGTGGTACTCATCAGCATAGCTGCTCAAAATTTTCAGTAGTTTTCTCCAAAACACATGATTAGGACAACCCTCTCATTAAGACCACAGAAGGCATCCTACCAAAGTCTAGGACTCTAATACAGACAATTAGCATTAATTTCTACACAAACATTCACTTTTTTAATGGGAATTCTGGGACTTTAATGCATTTTGAATGAAAATAATTTCATTTGTTTCACCATTTTAAAAGAGCAAAATAAGCTAATCAAATCTAAACTTAGAAGCAAACTAAACTTTAAAAGCAATCCAGTACAGATTCCAATCAGCAATTCATTATCTATTCAAGCCCCATAATTAGTCAACATAACCTCATTTTGTACACATTCCCTGAAAATATAACAAAAAGAACAGACGTAGACAGTTTCAGTTACACTTTGTCTATGGAGTAATTAGCAACGTACATGTATCTTGGGAGGAAAAACAAAATTGTTAGTATAATCTGCTTTCTGAGAAAATTTTTCTTGTAAAGTGAAAAAAAAAATTCCAACACATAAGTGAGGGGTATTTTGTAGTTGTGATGTGTAAACGAATAAAAAAATAGTAGAAATTATATAACTTAAAACGAGACATTACTATAATTACATTAAATTAAATTAAAGAAACCTTCAAACTTGCCTCATTGTTGGCCGTAAATTTTTCGCCCGGACGTCCAGGCCTCCTCAGCGGCTTCATCTGTCGTGAAGTTCGGATGGTGTTGATGTCTGTGGGCGGTTCTCTTTATGAGATGTTTCTATGCTTCATTTGGGGCCATTGTGTCGCTGTCATTGCACACATTATGGTTGGTTGTAATTTCTAAGGATTCACGGAACATCGCGTAATGGTAATTATTATAGTCAGTTAATTTTTTAGTTTCGTTAAAGTTAATTTCTATATTTTCACTGTTATATGTTTTTGCTAGTGTGGTATTTATTTTGCCAGTTTTAATATCGTGTTTGTGCTCGTTAATTCGGGTTTTAATTTTTCTTTTAGTGACTCCGATGTATGAACCTGTATTTTTATTTTGATTAATAAAAGGTATTTTATATATTCCGGCAGTTTCCAGTGGTGAAATTGGATCTTTATCGTTGCATATTAATTGATATATGTTTCTGTTTGGTTTTATCGGGATATTGATACCGTATTTATTAGCTGAACTTTTAATTTTATTAGCGGCTCCCCGGTCATATGGGATTGAAGAGGTAAATTTAGAGGGGGGTTTTTGAAAATTTGGAATGTTATTTAGGTTTTTTAGTCTGTTTTTAACTAGTTTGTTGGTTATTTTATGAGGGTATTCCGCTTTTTTAGTGAAATCTTTGATAGTATTTATTTCATGATTTAAGTCTTCAGTTTCTTCACAGATTAGGATGGCACGATTAATGTATGATCGAATTGTGTTAATTTTATATCGGAAGGGTGTTTTGCTTTTATAGTGTATAATTTCGTTACTGTTTGTAGATTTTCAGTATACAGTGGTTTTAATTTTGTTTTATGTGTGGATAATTCGGACATCGAGGAAATTAATTTGGTGGTCTTTTTCTTCTTCGGATGTGAATTGTATATTTGAATCAATGCTATTAATGGAGTCTGGTAACTGTTAGATATTACAATTGTTGTCGATAACGGCAAAAACGTCATCGACGTACCTATACCAATAAAATTTTTTATCTTTAAGACGTTTTATTATTTCTTTTTCAATAATCCTTAGCTTGAAATCTGCGATGAATCCTGAAATGGACGATCCCATCGGAACTCCTTTCTTTTGTTGGTAAATTCTGTTATTAAATTTGAAATAATTTTCATTAAGTAAAAGATTGGTAGTAGCAGTGAGTGCTTGAGTAATTTTAGGGTCTTGATATTTATCTATGATAGTGTCGTTAACAATTTGGTTAACCTCCGTGATGTCGATAGATGGGTATAAATTAGTAACGTCAAAACTAACGAAATGGTAATGGTCTTCATTTTTGATTTCTCTTAGTTTTTTAACAAAATCTTCAGTGGATTCCAGGGAGTGTTCAAAGGGGGGGGGAATAATTTCTCGATATATTCTGGCCATGTATTTCTCTAAACAATATGTGGGTGCTTCGCTTTTGTTAACAATAGGTCGGAGTTTTGGGGGGGGGGGTTTATGGTCTTTATATTTGTCGAAAATGCGGGGTGTATTGGGTGCGTGGTTAAGAAATTTAGGGGGTTTGTTGTTGGGCCATTTACCTTCTTTTATTAATTTTCGGGTTTTTTCAATTAGATGATTGTTTGGATCTTTTTCAATTTCCTTAAACCCAATTTCTTGGATGGTCTCCTCCATTTTCTTAATGTAATCGCTCCGGTCGAGTATGGCAATTTTGTTGGTTTTGTCTGTGAGGGTACAAGTAATTTCTTGGTTCTTTTTAAGTTCTTTTAGTTCCCGGAGGTCTTCTTTATTGATATTATTATTTTGTGCCAATTTGGTTATTTCGGTGATGGCGACATTACGAATTTGTATTTTACTTTCTTCCGGGGCTTGGCTAATAGCAGATTCAATCTTTGCAATACTATCTTTAACATTAATAGGTTGATCGAGAATATATTTAGGACCCAATTTTAATAACTCGTTTTGGTAGCTATTGATTTTAGTTTTTGATAAATTAATGTATGGATATTCAGTCCTTGTGTTAGGTTTATAGTTGTTTTTCTTAAGCCAGAATCTTACTTTATTGTTATTCTTTTTAATTATAGTGCTTTTCTCAGTGTCATGGGATTGTGCTATTTTGTTTCTACATTTATTCCATTCTTCTATATTAGTAATTGCCTTGATCGACAAAAATTGTAATATCCAACAGTTACTAGACTCCATTAATAGCATTGATTCAAATATACAATTCACATACGAAGAAGAAAAAGACCACCAAATTAATTTCCTCGATGTCCGAATTATCCGCACAGAAAACAAAATTTAAACCACTGTATACCAAAAACCTACTAACAGTAACGAAATTATACACTATAAAAGCAAAACACCCTTCTGATATAAAATTAACGCAATTCGATCATACATTAATTGTGCCATTCTAATCTGTGAAGAAACTGAAGACTTAAATCATGAAATAAATACTATCAAAGATTTCACTAAAAAAGCGGGATACCCTCATAAAATAATCAACAAACTAGTTAAAAACAGACTAAAAAACCTAAATAACATTCCGATTCCAAATTTTCAAAAAAAAACCCTCTAAATTTACCTCTTCAATCCCATATGACCGGGGAGCCGCTAATAAAATTAAAAGTTCAGCTAATAAATACGATATCAATATCCCGATAAAACCAAATAGAAACATATATCAATTAATACGCAACGATAAAGATCCAATTTCACCACTGGAAACTGCCGGAATATACAAAATACCTTTTATTAATCAAAATAAAAATACAGGTTCATACATCGGAGTCACTAAAAGAAAAATTAAAACCCGAATTAACGAGCACAAACATAATATTAAAACTGGCAAAATAAATACCACACTAGCAAAAACATATAACAGTAAAAATATAGAAATTAACTTTAACGAAAGTAAAAAATTAGCCGACTATAATAATTACCATTACGCGATGTTCCGCGAATCCTTAGAAATTACAACCAACCATAATGTGTGCAATGACAGCGACGCAATGGCCCCAAATGAAGCATAGAAACATCTCATAAAGAGAACCGCCCACAGACATCAACATCATCCGAACTTCACGACAGATGAAGCCGCTGAGGAGGCCTGGACGTCCGGGCGAAAAATTTACGGCCAACAATGAGGCAAGTTTGAAGGTTTCATGAATTTAATTTAATGTAAAAAAATAGTAGTTGTCATTATTCTCCTACCTACTGACAACTTAAAATCATCTCATAAATGGGGACGATATTCGAGTGTATAACTGAGGGATTACTGTATTAAAAAATATATATATTTACACACAAGCACAGTAAACAGTTATACAGTCGAGCCCGCTTAAAGCAAGATCGAATGTAATAAAGTATTGGTTAGTACAAACTTTTATCACTCCCATTAAATCTACTATGCTTTAATAATGTTAAAGAGACTGGTTACAGCAAATAACTGAAAACATTATTATCAGATATTGTGAAGTTTTTCTATTTGAATTGAAATCAGAAGCTTCACTTTTTCTATACATTTTCTTTGAATAAATGCACAATGGGGATATCTGAATGATGGGAGAGGAAACTCTCCCATCATTCAGAAAACATGTTCCTTCTGCTTTAGAGAATGTGTGTTTTATTAGCTCATATGACGATCACTTGGACCTCGAAAATGTATGAGTAAGCAGTCACTAGTCGCAGTTTCTCTTCAATGCAAGGATTGAGAAATTAATTTTTCGAAGTGTTCTTATAAAAATGGCATGTGAGAAGAGAAAGTGTTTAATTCTTTATCGACGATTTTAAAGAATAAAAGTCATTTAAAAAAATATATACATCATGAAAGTCCTAGTGCATCCAGTAAAAAAAGATTTTGTTTTTCAATGTATGATGATGTCGAGGCAGTGCCTTTTTAAATGGTTTATGTCATTAAGATCCAAAAATGTTCCAATTAATGGACCTATTTTGAAGGAAAAAGCAATCCAGTTTGCTAAGAGTTTAGCGAAAAATGATTTTATTCCAGGTGATGGATGGCTACAACACTTTAAGGATCGCTATGCAAGTGTTTTTAAATCTTTAAGTGGAGAAAGTGCTCAGGTAGACACTTCAGTAATTGAAGAATGGCTGAAAAGTACAGAAAATTTAATTAAACAATTTAAAATTTCAGATGTTTACAATGCGGACGAGACAGACTATTTTATCAGCTTTTACCAGAACAGACATTTGCATTGAAAGGAAAAACTTATACAGGTGGTACACATTCTAAAGTCAGATTAACTGCATTATTTTGCTGCAATATGGATGGAATGAATAAGAGGAAAATTCTGGTTATCGGAAGATCTAAGAATCCACACTGCCTCAAAAAAGTTACATTTCCAGTAGAATAGCGGAATAATAAAAAGGCATGGATGACTTCAGAAATTTTTAGCAAATGGTTGGAAAACTTCCATAAAGAAATAGCAAAACAGGATAAGCAGATTTTGCTTTTGATTCATAACTGTGCTACCCATAACACAAACATTCAGCTAAAAACATTACATTATGTCATTTTCCACGAAATGCCACATCAAAATTTCAACCTTTAGATATGGGTATAATAAAATGCATCAAAGGGAAATACAGGCTGAAGATAATCCAGCGACTATTGTTGAACCTTGAATTGAATCAGAGTTTTGTTACTGATGTTAAAACTCTGTGCGATTTATTAGAAGATGCATGGCACTCTGTTGAACCAAAAACAATTCAAAACTGTTGGAAACATGCAGGATTTCTCAATGAAGAGAAAAAGAAAATTGATCCTGATGCGCTAATTGTTTCTAGTCCAGAAATTGATCCTGAAGACAGTTTTACCTGATATACATTAAATGAAAAATGAAATGTGACTAATAGTGTTACATTAACAGTGATAGTAATCTAGAAATAGAAGATCAAGAAGCTGATGAGAAAATCGTTGCTGAAGTTCAAAAAACATCTGAATCTGTTGAATCTGAAGATGACGATGTGGCATTAGAATACAAAGAATCGTTGTCATCAAAATCTGCTGTTGGTGTTGAGCATAGACCTTATATATACTAGACCACGCTTTCCCCCTCGTTATTTGACTGCATCATGAACGAGCTTCCCCAGCAAAATTGTCACGTGATGTTGGTCTAGAGGAAGAGTGGAGAATGATCACTATGTTATTTTTCTGTAGGAACGAATTTTGTGTTTTTTAATATTTTTATTGTGCACGCACTTTTTATTTTAGCATTTAGATTTACACATGGATGGAAAGCTAAACTTTCATAGATTAATTACATAGAAAAAAAAATTATGATAAATCATTTTGAAAGCGAAAAAATTGCGTTTGAATTCTTACTTCAGTCAGAGAAGTATGAGATTATGCTTGCATACGGGAAAAAAGAGAGAAAGAGAGGAATCACCCCTAGTCCAAGATCACGTGACTTCCGAGACTCAGAGCAAAGGATGGAGGTATCAGATTACACCCTCATGTTGAAGACATTCGCTGTAATGGTCAGCCGTATTGGTGGCGGGGTCTAGTATATATAAGGTCTATGGTGTTGAGAGTCTAACAAATTACGAGTACACTTCAAAGAACATAATATTGACTGTAAATATCAGTTACATGCGATTGAAAAGAACTGTGTACATCAGTGTTAAACTGAACTGTCTAGAAAAAAGTTACTGATTATTTCCCTAAAGCATAATAAAAATTTTAAAACAGTCAAATGATTTCTCTTTTTACGAAAATAGGTTATTATATTTTTATTTCTAAGTAATTATATATTCTCTTGTCTGTTTGCCGTCTGTCCATACTTTAACTCGCTTAACTTTGCTTTCTTGTTTATACATTGGTTATTAAGAATATCGGATAGAGCAAATGTTTTTTACAGCATCATCGACTTTGTAATAATATACGTGCTCGACTGTATTATATAAAGTATTGCAGAAAAAAAATTATACTTTTCTCTGTTCCATTTAGCACCTTCCAAAAATAATCCATTGACATAAACTCCATCATCTGGTGCAGCATCAGATTTATCAAATTCTTGAATCTGAGGAAAAATAGGCATATTTATAAAAGATAATTATTTAATTAATAATTTAAAAGAAAAACAATAAAAAATTCTATATTTTAATCTATGGATAAACATAAAATCTCATATGCCCCTGCTTTTTTAATATTTCCTTTGAATCATAATAATATACCGTATTTTCCTGCGTGTAATCCACAAATTATCTGTTAAAAAAGTTGAAACTTTTTTAATGCGGACTATCTTCTGCCGCAGATTATCTCCAAAAATTTTTTTTAAGTGACTGCCTGACAGCAGATATTGATGTGAACAAGATGTAAACAAATAACTTCAGATTGTGTATCTACTTGGCCGATAGTGATTGGTTTATGTATGACGTATTTGTGCTAGTAGGAGTGGCTTCCATTTTCAAGATATACTTTTTTAACCTAATGGCAACATACTTCTATTTAGGTTTGTTATTAAAACGGTATCGTTTTTGCATGGAGTTTTTTTTTTTTTTAAACTGAAGAATGACAATTTTTTTTATTATTATAAGATGTAATCTTTTATATTTTCAGTATAATTATCTTGTAAAGAAATAGCTAAGATGAATTAAGAGCATGGTGGTTTATCAATAATTTGCATGATTATTACGAATTGTATCTGTAGATTATACACAGCAGTGCAGATTATCTGATAAAAATTTTCCATCAAGGCTAAAAATAACACCCTGCGGATTATACGCTGCCGCAGACTATATGCAGAAAAATACAGTATTAGGCAGATATTTTACAGCTCAAATGAAAGAAAGAGAATTTTATTGATATTGGTGCTTCATATTTTAACAATGGTTTAAAAAAATTATCTGTGATCATAAAGCCATTATGCTTACTTTATTTGATTAGGATTAACCTATTCAATTAAGAATAAAACAAACTGGAATTTTATTTCATTTTAGCTTTAAAATGAGTATTAATATACTTTTGCTAAAATTTAAATACCTTATACAAAACTTTTCCATTATGTTTGA
Source organism: Salticus scenicus (assembly GCA_963930645.1). NCBI lineage: Eukaryota > Metazoa > Arthropoda > Arachnida > Araneae > Salticidae > Salticus > Salticus scenicus. Next base: position 48,817,218 of record OZ005648.1, read on the forward strand.
CTGATTAATTTCGAACACTCCGTGTTCATCCTCAGAGTCGAAACACTAAACGCCGTCGTTCTTCTGCCGATGTTTACTTTGTCGGTGTATCCCGTGGTTGCCATTTCGCTTCACTTCGTATTCTTCTAGGAGCTGTTGCCATGCGGTGGGTATGATATAATGCTCTCTGTCATTAACGGTATTATAATTAGTGGTAATTTCGAGGGCCTCCCGTTAAATTACCACTAATTATAATACCGTTAATGACAGAGAGCATTATATCATACCCACCGCATGGCAACAGCTCCTAGAAGAATACGAAGTGAAGCGAAATGGCAACCACGGGATACACCGACAAAGTAAACATCGGCAGAAGAACGACGGCGTTTAGTGTTTCGACTCTGAGGATGAACACGGAGTGTTCGAAATTAATCAGTCAAACATAATGGAAAAGTTTTGTATAAGGTATTTAAATTTTAGCAAAAGTATAATTGTGCTTTTCCTTAAAAATAAAATTATAATAGAGTATTAATACAGTATTGCTTTATTACCTTAACATATATTGAGATTTTTAAAAATAATGTTAATAGCTGATTCTGGTTTTACTCATTTGGTCACTAATTTATTTTCTTTCATAAATAAAATACAGTTTATAATCTATTTATTTATCAAGGCACCTCAAAAGTTTTCTAAAGTATATAATACTTTAGAAAACCTAAAAAATAAATAATTAAATAAAAGTAAAATAAATAAATCCATATTTTTAAGTATTAAGAGAGAAAAAAAAAAAAAAAAAAAAAAAAAGAGGGAGAGGGAAAATAAAGGTTATTTAATAACTCAGCATAGTTTAAATAAGCAATTTACACTAAAATTGACTTTAAAATCTTGAAATTATAACAGAGATTAACCACTTCACCAGCATCCCGAGAAAACTCGGGGTAAATGTAGCTTTCCACACACTACAGTGGCCGGTGAAGTAGTTAAAGAACAGATTTATTTCAAAAGAATATAATTTCCCAACAGTTTTACAAAATATTGCTTATAACAATAATATAACATTCATAATAAATATTACCTCATACTCAAAAGCAAGTTGATCAATTGGTATTTTATATTTTCTGGCAAAGTTTTGCATAGCACCAGTAAGAAAAGCTTGTGTGAAGAAAAATCCAGATAACCAAAATACTGATGGTTTATTCTCTTCATACCATTTCTGAAACATAAAATAATTAATACTGAAAGATTATTTTGAAAAACTCTAGAAATCATAAAGAGCCAAATTATTATGAATGGTTTGGATAATCTACAATGTTTTAAGATTTACTAGCCATTCTCATGAGGAGGCAAATTGAGAAGATATTGTCTGCAATTGTATTGTACATTCTTTGTGGAATTGTACATTTTTTAACAATAATTTAGAACTTAAGGTGTGAAACAAAAATTTTTAATATCCTGTTAAATATTGCATAAATAAATGTAACATAATTTAAAATTATTCCCATTTTCAATTATCGTTAATAATTATTCTAATTTTAAATTTAAGAAATACAAAAATTATTAATATCACTTTATAAATGTTCTATTAAATACCAATAATAACTGTATCTTACTTTTAAAATAGATAAATGTTTGTGTAAAAGTTTTAGAGATTGTAACGAAAGTCGTTTCACCTGTGAACGCCATGGCTGTGAAGCAAAACACCAGGCTACGAACCCAAAGGTCGTGAGTTCAATCCCACTCTAGAGCAAGTGGTTAAAAATGGTTTTTGTTTAATTCTAAATTGTTTATTGCTTATTTATTCATGTCATTATGTTAATTATTCAGTTTACATAATTTCTAGACTTTTCGAATTCCAGAAAATTCATAAACTGGTATAAGATTCAGTTGAATTGAAAAATAAAGTCTCGAGTTGAGCTTTAAGTGCTCTGTATCATTTCGCTCTAGTGTTTCTGCACAAACAGTTATCTAAGTCTAATCTACATGACAATATTACTTTATTTTTTTTTCTGTGTTTCAGAAACTATTTCCATTTATGTTCAAGATTTTGTTGAAGATGATTTATAATACCTAGAAAAACATCTAGAATCTTCTCGAGGGTTTTGAATTCATGCTCAATTTAGATGTAATCCTACACCACGTTTTCATTTAGTATCACTTCAATGTCTTAATATCAAAACAAAAAGTAAAAAAAACAAATCACATTCAAAATAAATAAAAAATAATTATTCATCGTCTGGCCTCGGCAAATCCCATTTTTTAAAGGGGGTTCTCCTAAGCAGTCATTTTTTTAAAAAACAGAATAAATTATTTCACCAAATTCTTTTAATTAAGTCAATTTTTAATCAAATTAAAATAGCTTTATATGTGTCTAATAGTCAATTAGACTAAAATCTCTGTGATATGTGAGGTGAAAATTTTTCTTCATTTTGTTACAAACAACTAATCATTTAAATTTATTTATTTTGCTGTAATCCATGTGCTTCATGGATTACAGCATGCTTCATTTTGTGATGGTTATTTAAGTTAATTAGGTTTAATTTAATTAATTTATTTTTTAATCTCACTTGTTTTTTCTACATAGATGTCTATAATATAAATAGTGAATTTCATAGCTTACCTGTAAGAATTCTAGTCTGTGAATAAAATCATTAATGTAACTACCAAGTGGTTTCAGAGATGGGTATGATAATTTAATCCACATTGATGGTTGACGACTAATCAATAGACTATTTGCCAATGTTTCAAGTTGTTCTGACATAATTACTAATCCCTTAATAGCATCTTGGAGCATCAGAAGACTACTACGTATCACAGAGTGCAACCTAAAAATAAAAAATATTACTAAATTTATATTTTTGCGTTCATATACATAGTTTTTAGTTATCTTTTAAAATCCTAATGTATGACTTTAATCAGTCTTCCATTATATTATTTTAATATTACCAATGTTTATAAATAGTATTTATAATAAATGAAATTAGAAGGCCATATCATGTAACAGTATGAAAATAAAATACAAAACACATTTGGATTTCTATAAAAAATGTGTTCAATCAATATGAGGGGAGATAATTTTATTTTAAGAACATGAAATGCAGTAACTAAAATGCAGTAAAAATACTTGTTAAATCTTTCCATCTCTTGAACAAGTACAGTGTTCATACTTTCAGAATAACAAACAGGATATTTTGATGCAGCTTCTTCAAGGTTAAATAGTGGTGGTAACTGCAAAATAACAATTTGAAGAAAATACTTTTTTTTTTTTAAAAAACACTTCAATATAAGAATTTGTAAATATAAAAAATATATACTACTATATTTAAACTTTTCAAATAAATGCCTTCAAAAATACTAAGAATTTTCTTCATAAGTATTATAAACAATACACACATATAATATCTTTACCATTAAAGTATGTGGTGTGTGTTTTTTAATTTAGGATAAGATATTGATGTGATTTATTTATTTTTTGGTAAAGTAACATATTTTGACATTTCATCAAAATCTTTTCATTAAAAAAGTCTTTAATTCTACACTGAATTTAGAGTGTAGATTTTTGGACTGTGAATTCATAATCACTATTTATAGCCAACTTTTAACTTTCGTCAAAATCAACAGAAAATTCACATAAAAAAAAAAGCTTTTATATACTTCAGTTTAAAAAATCATATGGCTTATTATCTAACAAAAGTTTTAAAATGAAGATTGACAGCTTACAAATTTTAAAATATCGATGCAAAGTGGCTTGAAGGGAAAAAAAATAATTAATTTAAAAAAAAAAAAAGAAAAAGAAAAAGAAAGAAAGAAAGAAAAGAAAAAAAATTGGTCAATATATTTGTGATTTAGAATGTTACAGACACATACAGACAGATAAAAGGTTAACCTTTTTTTTTCTTTTTGGTTTTAGATTAATAAAGCGAGTGATGTATTTCTACAACAAAACAATTTTTTAGATTTTTTAAAAATCAAATATATGCTTAAAAAAAAAGTCTGAATAAATTTCAGTAGCAACACTTTTTGATGGAACACCCCCACATATACAAAATTGCTTATATTGCAACAAATGATTGTATTTGAACTAAATGCCTTTGGTGACCAGCTGGTTCACATTCCTTGAAAAATATCACCTTATTAAATTCATACTCGGTGGTACCTGCATCACCTTCCTGTTCTAGAACCTACAACAGCTTGCTAGCCCACAGTGCAAATACCTTTGAAAATTCTAACTGTAGCAAATTTCTACTCTATGATGACTGTGGCACCCCTTTACATTTCATGATATGAAACAGCCTGTTCATTCACTATGTAAATGACCTTTGAAAATTCTGATTGTGGGAAACCCCAAACCAGGTAATGCCTATGGTCTCTTACTCTACCCTCTATAAGTAATTTAATCAATTAGAATTGGAGATATAGAAATTTTAAAATATTAAAGTGCCATCTGGAGACAGAGATTTGCAACATCTAACCTTCAATTCCAATTCAAATAAGTTTTAAATGATATATTACTTATGAAATTATGTTAAATAGAAGCTGAGATACAAAAGTAATATAAACATTGTTACAAAAAGATTTGTGTCTGACTTTCCCTCGGTTTTCTCCAAAACTTGCATAATTCCGATCTGAATATCATTAAAAATTGTTAGTACAAAATGTAAATTGAGTATCCGAAATCGAAAGTCTGTAAAATATAAAAGAATAAAGACATTTTGGATTTTCCACGATTTTCTCTGAAACTCTCATACGAAATTTGAATGGCATATATAAATTTAAAAGTCCACAAAATAAAAAAGAAATATAATCTTTTGCACCATCTCTCACGTTATCCAACAGAATAAGAATTCTGCAAAATATAAAATAATAATAATAAAGTTCTGGGTTTTCATTTGAAAGCTAAAAATCTTAACACTTCTAAAATGTTTGTAATTTAGAATACAAAGTGCAAAGATCATACTGTCATGTTATCTCATGATGTTTGTAGGAAAAAAAAGGATTTTGCTTTCAATTCCAATGTTTTTCCTTTTGCATCCAAAATACCACTACAGTGTTCTCAGCTTTGAGATTTGATTGAAGGCACATGTTCCATTGAATTTAATGAATGTGATTTACAAAATAATTAAAAACTCACGAAATTAGTTGGATTTCAATTTTTATGTTTGTTCACCTGATTGAGATCTATATTTAAAAAAATAAACATATAATTTATCTCAAAAACTCTTTGAGTTATAAAATGCTTAGTAAAAAATTCGATTTTTTGTAAATTGAAAAAGTATGATCTGTTAATCCGTATTTTGTTAAAATTTATACTGTTGGAAAGAGAATTAAATGATCTTTCTGATGATACCTATAGTTCAGAAATTGAACAATTGTTTTTTTTTGTACACGGCGGTTCAAAAAGAGATAAACGAATGTCAACCAATAAAAAATCAGAAATTTTGGATTTTTTTTAAAATGTTTAAAAATATTAAACATCTGTAATTAAAAAAAGAAAAAAATTATCTGAAGTAATGTTCTTTTGACTGGTTTAAACATTTTTCCTGTATTTTAATTCATTTATGCGGGATTGTATTTTTAAAAAATAAGCTTTTAAAGAAAGAGCACAAATTTTGAGTTTTGTAAAATCCATGCCCACGGATCATAAAAAAATTTATAACTCACTAAATTTTTGCAAATGATTTTCAATCTTAAGATTTTTTTTTTTTTTTTTGTTTAATAATTGATTTATCCAAAACATTTTCAGTTATAAAATGTTTAGTGAAAAATTCAAAATGTAAAAAAATTGATGCTTCGTAAATTTTTAAAATACAGATCGCTAATCCATATTAAAAAAAATATATATATATTATATGGTTTGAAAGAAAATTAAATGGTCTTTCTAAAGGTACCTGTCATTAAGAAATTGAAATTTTAGTTTTTAGTACAGAGCGCTTCAAAAACAGAAAGGGGAAATTTTGGACATTTTTTAAAAATACAGAAAATTAAAAAAAAAAAAAAATGCATTATTACATATAGGGGAAAATCTGGAGTGACTCCACTAGGCTTTCCAAACATTAAGTAATTAACGGTTGTATAAATAAATTAATGTAAGAGGAGTCATTAAATAAACAAAAGAGAAAATTATAATAGAGTATATGAGTATTTTTCTCAAAAAAGTATATTATTTAAATTAATGCTATTGCACTTCAAATAATTTTAGCCCATAGATCATAATGATAAAGAAATTTTTGTTGTGTCGCAGTTAAAATCTATAAATGCCAGACTCCCTAAAATCTACACAGTTCGTGCGACAGTGAGTTATAACAATTATATAAATTTTCAGTTCAAATGGATGAGGCGTTTAGACACTATAGCACTTTAAATAATTTAAGCCCATAAGCCACATTTATAAAGAATTTTTCTTTGTATTCCTGTAAAAATATTATGCCTGCTAGATTCTCCAAAACTCATACAGCTCGTGTGAAGGTTATCTATAACATGTATATAAATTTTCAGCTCAATCGGATATAGTGTTTAGACACTATCACACTTTAATGAATTTGAGCCCATAAAGCATAATGATAAAGAATTTTTTGTTGTACTCTGTGAAAAAAACCTATAGGTGATAGATTGACCCAAATCCATATAGTTTGTGCAATGGTAACCTATACCATGTGTATAATTTTTCAGCTCAACCGAATATGGGTTTAGATGCTATCACACTTTAAAAAATTCGGGCCCATAGACCATAATGATAAAGAAATTTTCATTGTGTCCCTGTAAAAATCTGTAAGTGTTAGACTCACTGAAATCTATACAGTTCACGCAACAGTGACCTGTAACATGTACATAAATTTTCAGCTCAATTGGATGAGCTGTTTAGATGCTATCACAGTTTAAATAATTTGAGCCAATAAGTCATAATGATAAAGAATTTTTCTTTATGTTCTTTTAAAAAAACTATAAGAGCTACATAGTCCAAAATTCATAAAGTTAGTGTGACGGTAATCTATAACATGCATACATATTTTCAGCTCAATCTGATATGGTGTTTAGACGCTATCACACTTTAATGAATTTGAGTCCATAAAGCATAATGATAAATTTTTCATTGTACCCTGTAAAAAAAACCTACATATGCTAGATTCACCAAAATCTATATAGTTTGTGCAACACAGACATATTGCATGTGTATAAAGTTTCAGCTCAATTGAATGTGGCGTTTAGACGCTATCGCAGTTTAAAAAATTTGGGCCCATAGAGACCTTAATGATAAAAAAAAATTCTTTATGTTCCTGTAAAAAAACTATTAAGGCTAGATTCACCAAAATCAATAGGGTTTGTGCTATGGTGACCTATAACATACATACTAACTTTCAGCTCATTTAAACAAAGTGTTTAGACGCTATCGTGTTTACTCACATACATACACACATACATAATTGTAAAAATATTAAATATGAATTCAGAGGACTTCAAAACATGTAGAAACACCAAATCTCAAACTCGGATTTTTGACATGATTACAATACTTTCCTCACTATAGTGTTCGGAAAGTAATAAACAGTCTTTCTCATGCTACAGACATATTTTATATATCTCGATCCATTGAGCAAGAATTACTTTTAAAAAATGCACAAAATTTTCACCCTCCCTTTCTTCATTCTGCAGAACTGATTGATGGTACCGAAAAAATTCCGCACGGGAAGCCCGGGAGAAAGAAAGTGCGCTGACTGTTGATCTGAGGAACAGCACAATCATATAAAATAGCAAAAACGGGTTGTTTTGAAATTTATTCTCTTTGTTTAATTACTCCGGAAGATGATTACTAGCTACCATCCTGAATTTAAAAAAACTAATTTCATTTTTAATTGAATGTGAAAAATAATTCATACTAATTAATTTTAAGCTTAAAAGTCTAGATTTTAGATAATAGATGCAAAACAGTTACAAAAAAAAAAAAAAGTGTTGTGCTTTACGACACTCAAAAACATAAAATATGTGACCAAACTTTACAATCTTGCAGAATTTTTTTCTACATTTCATTTTTTAAATTCATTATTATTTTTTATTTTTATTTAATAACTTTTTTTACTTTTACATGTTTATTAGGTAGCACACAAACCCTGCTTTCATATTTGCAACTGTTGATAATTCCAAATGTATTATATTGATATATATTATATCACATTATATTCCATTCTAAAGGTATTGCGATTAGTGCATAAAAACTATGTCTAAATCTAAACTCAATTAGTTGAATCAAAATAAACAGAAATAAAAATATAAAGCAGTGCAATATGACACAAAGAACAAAAAAAGATAATAACCTTGGCTAAAATATCAGCAGCTACATCAAGTAACTGAGTTTCTGTCGATTCTCCCTCTTTTGAACTTGATGATCCCTCAACAAGTAATATACTGTCAAGAAGTTTTTTGCTTTCTTGTAATTCTCTGGTAATGTCCACATTTTCATGCATTCCAAATACTTCAGGATGCTGAGTTGAAGGAAATGTCTATAATAATAACAAATAAAGAAAAAATACACTAATTCATAATGTGAAATTTTCCACATCTTTCTAAAGCATAAATTTGATATAAGAATCATAAGTATTTTATGTCTCGCAGTGTATTAACTAACATTCATTTTAAAAAATCAAAAACTTTTTCATAAATTCTAATAAATGAATCCATTTTCTACCTTCATCTTTTCGGACTGTGAATGAAGGTAAAAAAATATGGATATACAGTCAACTCCCTCTATTCCACAAAAGTTTTGTCCAATAAAATATTTCTTCAATAGTAATAAAACTAATTAATCATTTTTTTCATTTTAAGTAATGGAGTGTAAAGGTTGATATTTTTTATTTACCAACTATGTGAAAAATACCAGAGCCGGGAATCGAACCCGGGCACCTCCGCTTAACGCACGGATGCTCTACCACTGAGCTACCCTGGCTGACAACCAGCTAGGCATTTCTCACATAATATTCGTTGGCCAAGTCACCATAAATATTTTTAATTAATCATATTCAAATAATACATACCAATAAAATGTAAACATACATTTCATTTAAAAAATACAAAAGAAAATATTATTTAAAGTACAGAAAAATATTCATAACTGATTATTTTTTATTTTGTTACACATTAATCTAATAGTAGTTTGCTTTAAATTTTTATATTCTTTCCTGGCATTCTTTGGCTTGACTTACTGCTAGTCTATATGAATTGCAGGAAAATAAATACTAGAATCTTTTAAAAGTGTTTTGTAATTGGAAGTATATGCCTATGAAGAGCAGTTGGGGAGCCCTCCTTGCGACTTTGCTTTGAACTCTGCACAGGAACTTGATTTGAAGTATTTTGAAGAACTTGATTTTTATGTAACAGAAATCATAAATCTAGCACAGGCACACGTATGTCTGCATATCTTGCAATTACAATTTTTAACTTGCAATTATTTCTATTTTAGGGATTTAAAAATAATATATAAAAAAAAGATTTTTTAAAAGAATGCTTTATTATCAGCATCCTAAAAAGTAGTAAATAAGGCAAAATTTTCTGCACAATTAAAAGATCAAAAGCGTTCATTGATGACAAAGTATGTTATTATATAGTAGGATGTAGTCAATAAATGCTTTTGATCTTTTAACTGGTTTGAGCGCAGAAAATTTTATTTACTACTTTTTAGGATGCCGATAAAAAAAGCATTCTTAAAAAAAAAAAAAAAAAAAAAAAAAAAACTAGTTTTTATATTAAAATTTAAAACCGAAATGAAGCAGGATGCAAAGTTTTTGAAATTTTTCAAATACTGTAAGATTTCCTGATATTCTGAGTTACTTATGGGTCACTCACTGTTTGCTCACTGGTCACTCATACTCACAGGGATGACCCTTGAGTCAAAATATAGTAGAAGAGTGGCCCAATGACAGACAGAATGACAGCGAACCCGAGCATTCTAAAAATGTTATTTTAGAAAAGTTAAAATACAAAAACAAGTTAGAAATATAATTGGTCTATAAATCTGATTAGGGATTTGAATTTAAATAGCTTTTAAATAAATATATAAGTATATAGATAATTTTCAAATAGTTATTTACATATAAAAAATGAAAATATCCATAGTAATACATTTTAGAATTAAATCCAATTTTAAAGACTCAAAGTAATTAACCATTTGCTATTTGAATTAGTTTTAGTAGCTGTTGAAATAAAAAGTTGGTGCAATGAAATCTTGAAATATTTATAATTTTTTCAAGAGTATAAAATATGTTATCATATATATTGTAAGCATATATGAATCTACTTACAGATATTTTGTACAGTCCCCTCCCCCTCAGTTCATAAAAGAGATATGTTAATATATTATACATACCCAAGTGGTAAAACCTATTTTCAGTATCTTATTACTATAGGTTAAACTGATATATTCAACTTACGATAGAAACAATTGCATATAAATTATATTATATAAAATATTATAAATAATAATACATAAATTACTATCAAAATTAAATACTACTTCAATAAAGCTTAAAACATCTTCATAATTATCTGTTTGTGGGAGTCTGTATCTTCCACATGAGGATAATCTAAAATGATAAAAACAACATTAATGTAAAAATTAGATATTAAGATTAATTAGAAAAATTTAAGTAAATTATAAATAATAATATTTAAAAAAAAAAAAAAGAGTACAGAAAATAACTTTTTAGGATATTATTATTATTTTTAAATTCAGAATCTAAAAGCATGTATTGAATTTCAAAATAACATTAAATATTTATAAAGAACCTTTAAATCAAAAGTCAAACATTCTTCACAATATGTGATAAAAATTGCTAAAATTATAATTAAAGCTAATGTCAGATAAGTTTCTCCATTATATGTGACATAAATAGCTGTTTTAAAAAACATGAGAGAAGAGTGCACTTTTTTAAACGCTTATTAAATTTATGACAATTACATCAACTACTACAGAATTTTCAATAATACCAGACAACTCAAGATCAGATTGTGTAAAAATAATTAAAAAAATATATATTATAATTTAATTAATTTTATAATGGATGGAGGAAATATGGTGCGTGAATAGTGGGTAATTAAAGTACATTGCGTTTGTTTATTTAACTGAGGGCATCATTCAATAATGCGGCGATTTTTTCTAAGTGCCTTTTATCGGCAAAAGACTGGAAATATACTCTCTTGCTCAAAATGGATGAAAATGAAATATCATTAATCGTGGTCATCGATTTAAAAAAAGGAAAAACATAAATAACAGCTCACCTTCATAAATGAGATATAAATAAACACAAAATCGACGTTAATACACAAATAAGAAACACCATTATATTACTCAAACTTGTTTAATTGAAATTCTGTAGAATAGTGCAGAGGTACCTCCGATACAAATAATTATTTTTTTTATACTTTGAAGATTAACATTTTTTATTTATTAATTAGGTAGGGGAGAAGGTGGTAATATGGACCACTTTTTATTTTTTAACAAAAAATGCACTTTTCAATGGAATTTTTTCAACAATAACTACTATAATTTGACAAAGTATCCTTCCACTGAACATTTAAAGTTATTAAAAGGTAAAACATTAAACGATTTGAAAACCATCAATTTTTTTGAAACATAATACAAAAATAGCTGTCTTAGAAAGTGGGGTGGTAATATGGAACAATAAAAAGTGAAACAAAAAAATATTTATTGGGTTATTTATTTCAGAAAACATTACTAAAAAAAGGAAAACCTGAACATCTAAAGAAAGTATTGTAAAAAATAGCATATTTTATCGAAAAACATAAAGAGGAATTTTTTTTCCTGTAAAATATTGTTTGTAAAAAAAAATAATCCTAAAGTTAAAATTAGTCATACTTAGGAACAAAAGTCACAAATATAAATGTCACCTTCACATCCACTGCATAGAACATGTGCCCATTGTTGCGTACAACACATTTAATTCAAAGTTCTCTGGCTTATGGTCATATGGAACATATTGTTCCATATTACCACCAATCGCCATTTTATAAACGATCCCTTGAATTTTAAGTTTGAAAAATATTTATCCATAATTTAATCCTGCTATTTTACTATTCAATCTTACAGTTAATAAAAACAATGTTAACAATAGCTTATATTTATCAATAAGGATGTGAAAAATAGTCATGAAACTTACCTTGTGAAATTTTTTAGAACTGCATAAACAAAGATCCGCCTGTTACACCATAAACAAAACAAGCTATACTGATGTCAAGCGGTATAGCAATTATTATGATTCCCATTAATTAAGTTTACTTTAGTAAACACAGATGGTCCCAGTAGATAAGCAGTAAGAAGTGGTTTCATATTACCACCCTGTTTCATATTACCACCTTCTCCCCTATCATTTAACATCTTATTCCTTTTTATTGAAATGACATTCATTATGAATTATTTTTGATAGTTCATGGTTCATTTCAATATGCTGAAGTTGTTATAATTTTTATAAAACATGGTCTATTATTAGTTTATATCTGAATGATGCACATATTAAATAAGATGTAATGAATTTTGCATTCACTTCCCGATTATTGCGTTTTAATATCCGCCTGAAAAAAGGCACTTCAGATGATCTGATGGATTTATTCCTGATTAGATTCTTAGAGGAGTTTCTTTTTAATGCTGACAAAATAAAACTGAGATCGATTCCCTTGGATCTTATTCGATGACATTTACTCGGTTGGGTCCGAAATGATCATAAATGATTATGGAAGCCTGATTATATTATCGTAGATCCATTACGATGAAGATTTTGCAGCGTAATCGTGAAGATGAGCTCCCACAAATATGAGCTTTCTGGATAAGCAACACTTGTTGCATTTGAAAATTTGTTTCTCCTGAAGATCAGTTGCTGGGGACAACATATCAAGACAATCAAGAAGCAATTTCAACTTCTGATGGATCAGGTTATTGATCTGGTAAAATTTACACATTAAAAATGTTCTGAATATTAACATCCTAAACAATAATGAACAATTACATCACTTAAAAACTGCAAGAAGGGATGCTACGGTTCGGGCCGCACCCAGCGATAATTTCTAACGGCCGAGCCGCTAGGCCGACCTCGAACCACAAGCTCCTTACTCTCCGATGTTCTCCCTCAGAATGTCTCGGCGTTCCTTCCCAAATCTCCCGCTTTCAAATGCCGAAACACCAGCAGATAAATGAGCGCTAAAATAGCTCGCTCCAAATATTTTTAATTGGAGTTGATTTTATGAATAAAAGTTAATTAAAGTTGACGAAAGTGCATTATCTTTATTCACAATTTATTTATTTTTGATTTATTTATTTTTTCTATTTTTTGTTGAAAATTTTGGACTGACACTATTTTTTGAAAATGCGGAGGAATACTTCCGGAGGGGACACTGAACTCAAGCAGAAATTCTTGGAATGTGTGACGTCATGGCGTCAGCGAGAGAGGAAAACGATGTATTTTTGAAAATACAAAATATCAGAGATTTTTTTTTTTTTTTGAAATAAATAGAAGGAATCCAGAACATAAAAAAAAAAAAAAAAATCATCCTTCCACTCCAAATTTTCTAAAATCCAGAACATATTTAACTAAATTTTCAGATGCTAATTCACCAAATATTTTGGGATTTATTCTGGATTTTGGGAAATATTTATTAATTATTTTCTGGGTTTATTAAATAATTTTTCAGAGCATATTAACTGAAAAAATAGATTATTCTGGATTTTAAAATAAATTATTTCTGGAGTTTAAATAATTATTTCCGATTTCAATTTTTGAAATAAATCGCCTCCGTTTTTATTAAAAATTCATGATAGTTGAATCATCATTAGTTGAATTTTGGAAGGAAGTTTTAAAATGATAATTTTTTGAATAAAATGTTAAAAGTTTTTACCTTTTAACAGATTGCGTTTACAAGCAGATAATCCATATCATTGTATTATTTGCAACTAGTTTTTTTTTTTAAGTCACACACATAATTTGCCGATTGCATGTGTTAAATCACTATAATTATAATTAACTCAATTTTAGATATTATCACAAATTGTCACACTTTTGCAGATGAAGGGAAAAAAACTGCAAAGGTGACAAAATACTAACTTTTTCTAAAGTTATGCATTTTTGTATTTAAAGTTGGAAATTTGATATCTAGGTTGTGATAGGGATCATATACACTTTATCCCTTAATACAACAATCAAATTCTTGCATTGAGCAGTGAAAACATTAGCTGGACCAATAAAAAATGTAGTGAGTGAGAGAAAAAGGCTAAAAGTGATGGCACAAAATGCTCACTATTTAAATACTTATTTCATAATTTGAAGACTTTCCTTTTTTATTTTCATATTGAATGTGTAACAATGTGTTATTTTATCTGATTAAAATGTTTAACAAAACAAAACAAAACATTTTTTACTGATAAATAAAGAAATAATGGACCGATTTTCATAATTTAAACACCGAAATTAATAATTTGAAATGTTTAATCATTTATTTAATGGAAAAAATTCAAATGATATCAGAAAATTATCAAATTATTTTTTAATAAGATTCTGTTGTTAATTTATAAATAAAATAAAAAATTATGTTTCAAAATTTCCTTCCTTCCTCCCTCTTCAATATGTATGTAATACGGCTCATCAGAATAAAATATAAAATATTTTTGGTTGGATATAGGCCTATTTTAACCCTTTAAGTGATAAGCCCGTCTTTTTCTGTCATGCATAGTCAAAATAAAAGGCTGGTGTCAGTGGCGGATCCAGAACTTGACTTTTGGGGGGGGGCTAAGATTTTTCAAAGTGTTATTCTAGACCAATAAAAAATTTACAATTGCAATATTCAATTGTGAATGTCAGTGTTTTGGGGGGGGCTTCAGCCCCCTAGCCCCCCCCCCCCCCCTTAAATCCGCCACTGGCTGGTGCGGCTAAATTTAAAAATATTTGCTGCTTTTTTCGAGAAAATATGATTAATAAATATGTGTACTATATAATATTAAATTCTCATATTTGTACTGTGCATAATATTAATTTTATGAATCATTAAACAGATATACTGAAAAACGGCTAACGCTGAAAGGGTTAAAGCTTGACACAGATGTAAACATCTACTGATGTTTAAAAAATAAAGAACAAAAGAACAGGGGAGGAGAAAAATCTAATTGATTCTGTAATAATTGAAAAATCTAAGAAGCATCTAAAAAGGTAAACAGTTAAATAACTGCACTAAATAAAAACCACATGAACAAAAATTGCACCAATTCAGGGATATCTGTAATAGCAAATTATATTATTTATGCGAATTACATTACTAAACTTTCATGCTAAATTCATCAAACTAATATTTATAGAAAAAACAAAAATATCTTACACATAATTTTCATCTTCTACAACAAGTGGGTTACAAAAATCAGCTAAAAGTGTAAGCAGACATCGCCGATCCCAGTCATCTGTAACCCTTCCTCCATAATTACATTCTCCAGTCATATAATTAATTGCTTCAAATGGAACTTTTTCATATTCATTTACAAACATCTGTAACTGCTGAAGAGAAATTCTCAGGTCTGACTCATCAAAACCATATGGAATATTCCATCCAATGGGACCAAACTTTTTCCTTTCTTGAATAAGAGCATGAAAAAAACATAAGCTGAACATCAACCGATGAAATATCTAAAAGATAAAAAGAAACTGAATAGTATGTGTTACAGCACTGTGTAGCATTAATTTCAAATAATTATTTATCATGAGAAACATCAAGTAATTTCTAAAAATTTTGTATCAGTCTAAAAATTTTTTTCAAGTGTAATTAGTTTAGCCTAGTGAAAAATTCTTCATTAGTAGTTATTTCTTTTGTTGGAATAAGGATTATGCTAGTGTAATATATTTTTTATATGCTGAATCTTTATGCAAAACCTATGCAAGTTATGAAGTATATGCTAGATAATAAAGATATGCATGCTATATATATATATATATATATATATATATATATATGTAACGAATTCTCTTACTTGAGTCACATAATAGCTATGAAGGAAAGAGGCTGGCACTCAGTAATAACTCCAAATTTGCAGCACATGTTTTTATTTATCCATCTGGAACATATAAGGTACAGTCCATGATTGTGAGTTGAGCAAATGGATGCAGTGCAGTGCAGCCGAATGCGATCAGGTGACCCCTCTCGGGCCGTTATTTGACGTAAGTTTACTAAGCAAGAGCACACAAGAAGAGAAGAGCTCCTCTGCCCGTGTTTTCACTTAAATACTGGCATTTTAGGCGGGAAATCACACCACTCCTTCCTATGCTTATTGGATATTAACTTAATGATTGACAGATTAGCTGAGGTCCAGATAACTGGGATTAATTACTATGCAGCTCCAAACCACAAAAAGCTGCAGATTAAACTTATTCATCACTTTCTTGTCTTAAAGTTGGTTCACTTTTATGACTTTTGCGTTATGCTCACGCATTGTACTAAAACTTACTTTACAGGGGAAACTTTAGAATTAATTTTAAGTTAAGACTTTCTAATGGGACCTCATTTTCATTTACAGAAACAATTCTGATGATAATTTATAATACAGTGAAAAAATAAATTTAAAGAAAATGTACAATTCAGAAACAGTTTTGTTTATTTACTTATTTTTAATTTTATTAAAAGAAGTAGTAGTAATTCTATAGCATACACACAATAAATGTATATTTATATAAATATAAACAATTTAACTAAATTAATTAAAAACCTTACATTCTTCTTGAGTTGAGCCTTAGCACTTTCGGGAAGGGGCCCCTCCCATCATCAGAGGCAGCACGCAGGTGGCTTGCTCAGTTTTGTTGACACACTTGACTTGTTTTCTTGCAGTCTCGATGGTCCTACACCAGTTACGGTTAATGTCCTGTGCTGGGTCGTTGCCATTACAGGTAAGTGGATTTAATAAGATTTCAATCGTTTCTCGATTCGCGGCGTACATTGCGTTATTGTAATCTGCCAGTTTACGAGTTTTGCTGAAGTTAATATTGATGGGTTCGGTCGCGTTTGTCTTGGTGAGCGCAGTGGTTATTTTTCCGAATTTAATGTCTGTAGAATGTTCCTTAATACGGTTTTTTATTTTACGTTTGGTCATGCCTATGTAGTAACCGGTTTCTTTGTTTATTTTAGAGTAGAGGATACTATAAATTCCGGAGGTTTCTAAGGGATCTATTTTGTCTTTTTCGTTTCTAATTGTTTGGTAAATATTTTTATTTGGTTTGATTGGGATATTTATGTTAATTTTGTTGGCTGCATTTTTGATTTTTTGGGAAATTCCACGGTCGTACGTAATGGCGGGAGTGAATTTTTGTTTTGGATTTTGGAAGTTGTTTATAGTGTTGAATTTTTTTATTCTTTTCCGGTATAGTTTGTTGATTAAGTCTTTTTTGTAACCTGCTTTAGTAGTAAATTTTCTGATGATATTGAGTTCTTTGTTTAATAAATTTTTATTAGAGCAAACGGTGATGGCGCGATTGATATAGGATTGGATAGTATTTATTTTATATTGATAGGGGGTTTTACTATTGCAATGAATTATTTCAGTACTACTATATGGTTTACGGTAAACGGTTGTTTCTAGGGTAAGATTATTGGTTTTAATTATACTGACATCAAGGTAATTAAGAATATTGTTGTTTTCAATTTCATCGGTAAATTGGATATTATTATCAAGTGTATTTAATCTTTCAAGAATTGTTGGTATATTATATTGAGGGTTGATAATTGCAAATACGTCATTGACGTATCTGAACCAGCAGAATATTTCTTTGTTAAACGTTTCTAGTATAGAATCTTCTAAAATTCGCAATTTCAATTCCGCTACAGTACCCGATATAGGGGATCCCATAGGAATGCCGTTTTGTTGTTTATAAAAAATGTCATTAAAATGATAATAATTTTCTCTTAGAACTAAGTTACTAGCAGCGATTAAAGTATTGACAATTTCTGGGTCTTTATATTTATTTTTGATTTTTGAATTGATTATTTCAGAGATTTCATCTAAGTCAATTGATGGATATAAGTTAACTACGTCAAAGCTTACAAAAGTTTGATTCTGGTTGATTTTAATATCGCGGAGTTTTTTAATAAAGTCTTCGGTAGAATGTAAACTGTTTTCTGAAGGGGGGAGAATGGAATTATAAATTTTATCCATATATTTTTCTAAGAAATAGCCTGGGCCTTCACATTTACTTACAATGGGTCGCATAGTAGGAGGATTTTTGTGATCTTTGTATCTACCGTAGATTCTGGGAGTATTAGATGCGTGGTTATTGTATAAAGGGGGTTTATTATCCGGCCATTTACCTTCTTTTATAAGTTTTTTAATTTTATCGTTTAGTTTATTGTTAGGGTCATTTTTTAGTTTTTCCGAACCTATTTCCTGAATAGTTTGTTCCATTTTATTAATATAGTCAGATTTATTCATAATAACTAATTTTCTGGTTTTGTCAGTTAACAAACAAGTTATATTTTCATTATTCTTTAGATTCATTAGTGCTTTTCGATCTTCACTGTTAATATTATTAGTTTTCATTTTTTTATGAATAAATCTGACTATATTAATAAAATGGAACAAACTATTCAGGAAATAGGTTCGGAAAAACTAAAAAATGACCCTAACAATAAACTAAACGATAAAATTAAAAAACTTATAAAAGAAGGTAAATGGCTGGATAATAAACCCCCCTTTTACAATAACCACGCATCTAATACTCCCAGAATCTACGGTAGATACAAAGTTCACAAAAATCCTCCTACTATGCGACCCATTGTAAGTAAATGTGAAGGCCCAGGCTATTTCCTAGAAAAATATATGGATAAAATTTATAATTCCATTCTCCCCCCTTCAGAAAACAGTTTACATTCTACCGAAGACTTTATTAAAAAACTCTGCGATATTAAAATCAACCAGAATCAAACTTTTGTAAGCTTTGACGTAGTTAACTTATATCCATCAATTGACTTAGATGAAATCTCTGAAATAATCAATTCAAAAATCAAAAATAAATATAAAGACCCAGAAATTGTCAATACTTTAATCGCTGCTAGTAACTTAGTTCTAAGAGAAAATTATTATCGTTTTAATGACATTTTTTATAAACAACAAAACGGCATTCCTATGGGATCCCCTATATCGGGTACTGTAGCGGAATTGAAATTGCGAATTTTAGAAGATTCTATACTAGAAACGTTTAACAAAGAAATATTCTGCTGGTTCAGATACGTCGATGACGTATTTGCAATTATCAACCCTCAATATAATATTCAATTTACCCATGAAATTGAAAACAACAATATTCTTAATTACCTTGATGTCAGTATAATTAAAACCAATAATCTTACCCTAGAAACAACTGTTTACCGTAAACCAAATAGTAGTACTGAAATAATTCATTGCAATAGTAAAACCCCCTATCAATATAAAATAAATACTATCCAATCCTATATCAATTGCGCCATCACCGTTTGCTCTAATAAAAATTTATTAAACAAAGAACTCAATATCATCAGAAAATTTACTACTAAAGCAGGTTACAAAAAAGACTTAATCAACAAACTATACCGGAAAGGAATAAAAAAACTCAATACTATAAACAACTTCCAAAATCCAAAACAAAAATTCACTCCCGCCATTACGTACGACCATGGAATTTCCCAAAAAATCAAAAATGCAGCCAACAAAATTAACATAAAAATCCCAATCAAACCAAATAAAAATATTTACCAAACAATTAGAAACGAAAAAGACAAAATAGATCCCTTAGAAACCTCCAGAATTTATAGTATCCCCTACTCTAAAATAAACAAAGAAACCGGTTACTACATAGGCATGACCAAACGTAAAATAAAAAACCGTATTAAAGAACATTCTACAGACATTAAATTCGGAAAAATAACCACCGCACTCACCAAGACAAACGCGACCGAACCCATCAATATTAACTTCACCAAAACTCGTAAACTAGCAGATTACAATAACGCAATGTACGCCACGAATCGAGAAACGATTGAAATCTTATTAAATCCACTTACCTGTAATGGCAACGACCCAGCACAGGAAATTAACCGTAACTGGTGTAGGACCATCGAGACTGCAAAAAAACAAGTCAAGTGTGTCAACAAAACTGAGCAAGCCACGAGCGTGCTGCCTCTGATGATGGGAGGGGCTCCTTCCCGAAAGCGCTAAGGCTCAACTCAAGAAGAATGTAAGATTTTTAATTAATTTAGTTATAATTTTACTTCTTGTTTCGTGAATTTAATAAATAATTTATTTTTACAATAAATATTGTTGTGTACTTGGGGGTTCGTGAGTTGTCTGAGAATGAAAGGCGAAACTTACAAAAGTTCAGTAGTTTTATTTACAGAAAGTTCCAGAAAAATACAGGTCTATAAACCAAGTATCAACTTCAATTCCACCAGTAAACACAGCTTAAACAACAGCTAATCCACAGCACAAACTGTATAGCAATAATACATGAAGAAAGTCTCTTTCAAAGAAGCTCAGAACTCCTTCAATAGCAATGCAAGCATTGGCGAAACTAACTGACTCTGATCTTGATTTGGCGCACTTGACGTCCTTTTATACTCCTCTATCGAACCCAGATTGTTCGAGAAATTTCCCGTATCTCATCAGCCAATCATATTTCAGCTTCCATATTTGGTATATTGATAATAAGGATTTTTTTGCCAAAAGTCGCCAAAAAAATCGCCAAGGGCAAAAACTTGTCAAATTTGGTACCAAATCTATTACCTGCCTTATTGGAGCTTTTTAATACTTTTTAAGAGAAAATTAAGCAGTTTTAACACTAAAACAGCTAGAAATGCAGAAAATTAACATTTTATTGACTTACTAAGCCTCCCTGAAAAAATTTATACAAAAAAAATACAATTATTTACAATTTTGTAACAATATTAAAAAAATTTTACTTATACTAACATTATTTTTCTCACCACAACCCATGTAAAACTGTTTGTCACTGATTGGAACAAGAAGGTATGACTGCAACATATTCTGTTTCAGACCTGTAGGAGGTTCGTTTGTTATTTTGACTCCATTTTGCAGGATTGTTACAGGAAACTACAAAAATAAAACATAAATATACAATAATAATTTAATATTAAGAAAGCCTCTTATTGTATCCTACATTATTAGAACTTCCTATTCAGGTTCCTTAGGAGTGCATCCTAGACCATCGCCAATTACCCATAGCACATTACTAGTGAGATGTTAAACTCAAACAATTACCTTATTCAGGCACTTTGGAAATTGGAACCAGAATTGAGGAACTCTTGGAACTTTGCTCTTAAAAATTTCACATCAAAAATCAATTGATCTCATTACATATTTTCAAAATATTTTGTTACCAATAAAATTAATAATTAGTGATAATTTAAATAGTTAAATTAGCTATAAAATACACCCTCATTACACGTTTTTGAAATTTATGGTGTTTGTTTACAAATTTTTTTATTAACCCATAAACTATTGCAATGGTTGTAATAATTAAAGTAAAATAAGTCTTTTCTAATTGTAAACACAGGAATAATAAACAATGTTCTGAATGCCAAAGGAATTAATAAACTAACATACATAAGTATATTAGTGTATTATTTCCTTTGGCATTCAGGACGTTGTTTTCTATTCTTGTGTTTATTTAACTGGCACCAAGTCTTCTCTCAAAATTCTTATCTAATTATGTTTAAAACAGATTTCCTAAAAATAAAGAGAAAAGTTTTTAATTTTTTTTTTTTTTTTTTTTTCAGAATTTACTTAAAATTTCTTGTATGAAAAATGGATGGTGGAAAAGAAATTTGTAAATGTTTTGGGGTATATAGTTCCCACATAAGAAATTCATATGAGTGTTTTATTTATTTATATTTTGAGTAAAATTTAATGATATTATTCTACTATGGAGTCCTGTCAATATCAAGTAATGATTTCTGTGAATGTTCTTTTTTTTTTATTTTTTCCCCATTATTATTTGAAAAAATACTTTTGCTACAGTAACATTAAGCATAATTATTTTAACTCGACGTTTTTAAACTAATTTTTGGATGAATTTAAAATTTTATAACTTCAACTTCTCAATAAATCATCCACTGTCTCACTTTTCAGTAACAGAGAATCTTTAGTAACTGGATCATTAGACAAATGAAATATTTTAAAAAATGGTCAATGCAAACAAATGTTTCCTATGGCTAGTTTTAAAGGATATTTGAAGTATGTGTGTGCATGTGTGTAGGGGCAGAAAAAGTACAAATTTCGCAATCATCGAGCATCCCTGAAATAAAATGCATTAATACAAGTTAAGTATCTCATCATCATTAATAATTCCATCTGTTATACATGTGTCAGGCTAATTCTTTAAAGTTTACATCAATAAAATGTGTACATTCAACTTAATTGTTTTGCCACCTTTAGTAATGCCATCTATTATTACATGTGTACAGATAAAAGGATTTTATAATGAATGGATAGCTAAATAAATTGATAGGTAAATCTAATGGAAAAGTTCATTTAACTATTAAAAAGTATTTAATTTTTAATTTCTGGCATTTAAATAAAATTTTACTATTCAAGTACTTTTGTTTTACATAATATTTTTGCAATTGCACATTAAAATCTATCCATAGCAAAATTATTTTGAGAAATGAACCGTATTAAATTTGAATGCTCCAGACAAATAAAATGATAAATGCAAATTTAATCATTCATAGACAAAAGACATTAAATATAAAGTTTAAACATGCATGCTTTTTTTTCTCAAATAGGTAATTAGTAAATTACAATTAAAGTCAATATAAAAAAAAAAAAAAAAATTAAAGTACAACATTCAAATAAAAAATTATATACCAGAATAATTTAAATTTATTGTCTAATTATCAACATTATGTATCATCACTTCTACATTATTTTTTAATTTACTTTAAAATATGTAATTAAAATGAACAAAACTATAAAAAAAAATGCATATCATTAGTGAAACTTTAAAATATTTGAAACCTTCTGCTGAAATGCAGAATCTAAGCTTAAAGGAAAAAATATTTAATTTATATTTACTTTTTCAGATGGATAGCTTGTTAACCACAGTCGAAAATCCTCATGAGTGTTTTCTTCATTTAGTTCAACACAGATTCTTTCTAATTCCATCATCCAAGAAACTGCCAAGTGACAATTCTGAAGAGCAACCCAAGAACCTTCCTTTTGTGCCTTTTCAATCATCCTCTGAGCAACTGCTCCCTAATAGTAAAACAAATATATATTTTAAAGTAAAAATAGGTCAAGTATTATAAGTAGGGCTGATACGATGATTTTCTGTAGTGTAAAAACAATTGTATCACAGGGTATATGAAAAAACAAAAGAAGAATTTGTTTTATGGCTTTTTAAATTTTGGTTTATTATATTATTAATATTTTTCACAATTTGAAATAAATTTTCTACCTTTTTAAATGAAGCATTATACTTGTGCAGATTTGCGTCATTATAAATTTTTTTAGAAAAGTTATTGCTTATGATACATGAAGAATTTCAAATATTTAATATTAATCCAAATAACCATCAGCATGTAGAATTAAATATCAGTTTAAAAGCAGTTTTGTAACTAACGTACTATTTTTTTTCTGCTCTTTTACACAAGTACGTTGTTGTTAGTGCCACAACCATGTTATGCTTGTGCAAAAGAAAACTTTGACTGATATGATTGCCTTTCAATTTATAGGAGATATAAATTAACTTTTATTCCTACTTCTATTATCTGACTGCCAAAGGTATAATTGAAATCATGTAGTCAGTCAAAATTTTTATAGTGAGTTTTCACCAAATTTACATGTTTTAAGTTCATCTCAATCCAAAAAAGTAGTTTGGCAATTAATCAGTGTGTATGTGTATAAGTGTGTAAGCAGTCTCCTGACTATAACTCCAAAATAAAAAAAGATATTGCAACAAAACTTTATAAATAAGACATACCTAGTATACAGTTTGCCAACTTTTGGTGAAAACTGGAAAACCAGAAGTGAGACATCAAAAGCTAGAAGTGGGACCGTATTTTAATTTATGTCTGTACCTTAATAATAGCTCAAATGATTTTTTGAAATTTTTTGTGTAAACCTCCTCTTAGATGTCTTTTCATATGTATTAGTTGGTTACTATATGAAAATTAACAAGCATCCAGATCTGACAGGCCAATTTTAGATCTTGAAAGTGAGTTTCTTAAAAAAATGGTTCTACATTTTTTCTTCGAACTCACTATATTAGTTCCTTTGTAGGTGCCTTTTTGTATATATTTATTGGAATCTGATGTACATATGGGTTTAGGAAGTTTTGGTGAAAGTTAGAAGTTTAAAAACCTGGCTAAAACCATAATATTTAAAATAATAAGAAAGATGTCACAAGACAAATACATATAATAAAACTTAAGCTAGTTTTGATTAAATAGTTGCAAAATATATTCTTTACCTGTCCTTGTCCTAATGATATGGCATCAAACTTTTCACCTCCAAATCCATTGTCTTCAGCAAATTTCAAAAGTGCTGCCATTGGATCTACACCAGGTGAAAGAATAAATAAAAGAGGAATCAAAGAACTAGAATCACTGTAACTTTGAGCTAAATCAAATGGTGGTGGGTGGATAAACTCTTCTCCCAAATGAGCAGCAACAAATCTAGTAACCATGGGAACTATCTATAATAATAATAATAATTAATAGTTATGAAGTTGAAAATCTATAGAAAATACATAGTATAGAATGTCTATTCTTAAAAATTACCAGCAGCTATTTTAAAAATTATTTGTCATTGCTACATGCATCCAAATTGAAAAAAAAAATTTAAAATGTGATAAACTTTTTTACTTTAGATGCTGATTGGTGAGTCATTTAAAATTTATACAATTAAAAAAAAATCCAAAATTAAATTTTTACAAAATTCACCAGATCTATAAGTTATATTTTTCTTGATATATCAATACATAAAATAATAAAAAGTTCCATTAATCCAAATAAAACTTTGTAAGATTTATTCAGATGATTAAATCTTATTAAATTATGCATTTATTTTTAAGACAAATAATAAAGTAATGCTGCAATTTTCTGTTTTTGGATCTGTTCCTAACAGAATCTCTAAACCAATCTGATAATCTAAAAAAAAAATGTTATCTAATCAGAGGCAATGGAACATTATATGAACGTTTGAAATGATCTTCAGAACTTGAAACATATAGCATGAAAGATGATTTTCTCAATTTTGAGTTACGAGTAATTTATATTAAATAATTATAAAATAAAACTGCACTGGAAAATAAATTAATAGGAAGAAAGTATTAATATATTACACTATTAAAATCTGATTGTATGTATGTCTCGCTATCTTCTCATAAACTGCTAAACACAGAAACTTAATAAGTCCAATTAGTTAAAAATATATCAGCTTAAAACTGAAAGTGAATAGGTGAATAGAAGATAAGTGGTACAATATATTGCTGAAAAAAAAAAATCCACCTATAGCAGTACCAACTACCTGAATCATTTGACAACAAAATAAAACCATCGGCAGAGGAATAGGTTAAAGGAACTTTTCAGTACAAAATTATAAGCAATTATCCAGAATGATGTTTTGAGCAATTTCAATGAAATTTGTTTAGTTTTTATTTTAAAAAATTATATAAAAAATGGTGATTCTCTCTTCTTCTGTCAAATCATATGGAAAAATTAAAGCTAGTTAGTAAGCCAATAATTTATTTAACACAAGATGTAAAAGAAAGTATTACTTCAAAAATTCTAGTTTTGATGCCAGGTCTTATGATATTGGATCTTTTTCTCTAAATAATTTCGTCAAGTACAAATTTAAATCTTAATATCTTCGACTTCTTGTCACATTCCCTGTTGCATAAAATTTTTCTTTAGCTAATATTGATAGAGCATTTTCATACAGTTCACTGAAAGTAGAAGTTCAATAGAAATTGATCCAGATACAATAAAATTTCTTTTCCTAAATGATATATTTCAACTGACAAGAATGCACGAGTATACTAATTTAATCATGTTGTATTTGGAATGAATGCTAACCTCTTTTGATTATGCACTACAATCAAGAAGCAATTTCAAAAATTTTATGGTGAACTATCAAACAATTACAGAAACGTATAACGCTTGCTTATAGTCAATAATTATGTAGTGTGTAAGGACTCTTTTAAGTAGTTACTGCAATTCTCATGAATAAAATTTTTTTATAAAATAAAGAACAGTAGAATGAATCTTAAAAAAACATAAGAATACAAAAGAAAAGGATTTAAAATGTACAAGAAACAGACATGAATAGCATGCACGCATGAATGCTGTTTGCAGAAATTCTTTTACCTTCACACCAAAGAACAAAAAAAAAAAAAAAATAAATAAATAAATACTTTTTTTTAACTGACAATAAATTATAGCATAGAAATATATAAAATATAGCATAGAAATAAAGACATACTTTTTTTCTAATATTAATATGCAAACATGACATTTTTTGTGCATTTTTAGCCTATTTTAAATAAAAGGAGGTGGCTAAAAAAATATCATTTGAAAGGTAGGATTAATGTGGGTTGCAGAAAATAAATCTCATATGAGACCAAGAAGTCGGACAAATATAACTTTATTTTTATGTACTTTTTCATTTAATACAGATGATCTTTTGTATTTAAAATTCATAGTGAAGAAAGTTGTAAAATCTGCATGTGCACTTTTTAAAAATGCAATACAGCAGCTTATTTTCTGGATTTATTTTTCTTTTTTTAAATTGTAAACTCTAATGATCTTTTATCATTTGTCTTTTAGCAAAAAAGTGAATATATTTTATTTATTTTTTTAATTGTCAACATACAGACAAAAGATAGAATTCAAACAGACATAGCCATTGTTTTCAATGCTGTTGACAGTAAATGTTTTGTACAAAATATGACTGTGTTTCCAAATGTAAATAGCATAATGCAAGATGTTTCTGTTTTGAATTCATTAAAAATCCATTAGCTTATTCTATTTTATTTCCAAATGGTGATACTAGGGTGGCAGATTAATATGGTGTATGATGTACAGAAAAGTTCCACTATACCAGCACTTAGAACTGAAGTCACAATGCTACAATATGCATGTTACAGGCTTGTAATTGGAGATGAATTCAGTTTCCTGCAGCATGTGCAGAAATTGTTTTTGCAATACATTGTCAACGTAGTTTCATGTTCAACGATTGACCCCATGAGTGCATTTCAAATGATTAAAATAATGAAAGAATTGCACCACAACTATAACAATGAAATCAGAAAAAGAAATTAAATTTTTATCCTTGATTTGCCTTTTTTGGAGAGAATCAATCATTTATTCAAATAATTAATGAAACACACAAAATTCATTAATTCATTTATCGAGAAAATCTCATTTTAAAAATTTATTTGGGTATAGTATATTTCATTGTAATATAGTTTTTTCATTTTAATACAAGTAGACTATAAGAAAAGTCACATTTACCTTATCTTGCCTGAAACATCGAAGTACCATCAGTTTTTGAAAATCAGTTAATGAATTCTCCCAAACATTAGGTAATGCTAGATTATGAGGTTCTTTTGAATCTTGGATTTCCTTCCATTCATCAGAGTTAGATATAATGCTTTCTCTAAAATAACAATCAAATTACTGATTAAATATATATATGAAAGGGTAAAAATGATTAATATTTAATAACACCATCGGAAAAACCATGTATAAATCAGTACTCAAAAAAAAGTTTGTAAATTGCTTCTGTAAACTTTATTTCACTGCAAGACACTCCATAGTGCAAAATACAGTAAAATAAACAAACTTTAAAAACAATTGTGGCTGAGTAAGTGCAATTCTTCTTTTCTGTGGTCAGATCTTACATAGTAATTAAAGCATGGATAACCAGAACCAAGCTAAAACATCAATATAAATTTTAAAATAAATGGGAGTTGTTTATCGCCTAGCACTGAGTCTAGGAATTGAACAGCAACACAGCTTGGGAGAGAAAATTTCAATATATAATAATTATCTATGGAACATGTATGGATCCAGTCTTAGAGCTGCTTCATGAGAATTAAAGCAATACTACAGTCAGGATGCACCATAATTAACAGTCGTGAAAAAATTTCAGCATTTCATAAATGGGCCACAAAAATATCACTTATTTTGGTAATCTAATATATAACTATAATAAGATTTATAATTTCATCATCCATATTCCAAGAATTTTTTTTTTTTTTTTGTAATTAATTAAGGATTTCTACTTTTAAAAAGTCTTATAATGATATAAAATTAATTTGAAAAAATAAGAAGTGATACAAACTTTAGTCCATTAAATGCTTTAATGTCGGACAAACGGCAGAGTTCATCCCAACTTCTGTCTTGCAGCCATACAGCAGGTTTTGGTATTACATTTACTAATCCAACTCCTCCAGTTAAAAAGAATTTAAATTCACTTTGTTCAAATTCTTTTTTCGACCTGAAAAACATAAAAATAATTTCACAACCAATGTAGCAATAGAATACATTAACTTTATGATCCAAATTGCATGGATCCTATAAATTGAAAGGATTAAGATAAAAAAAGAAGTTTTTAAAGTAAAGAAATATCAAGTGTAAAAATAAATTTTCCATAAGAACTGTGAAATTTCCTGTAAAACTTTTAATCACTCTTTTTTTTTACATATAAGAGTCAAGTTACAAACAATTCTTGTAAAATTTATGGACAATAATATCGTACAGCATTACAATAATAAATAAATAAATAATAACAATAATAATTTTAAAATCATTTGCAATACCTCTAAAAAAAAATTTTTTTTTTTGTTGAATCACTTTTATTTTATAAGCAAATGAGAGAAAATATTCAATTTCTTGCCTGATTTACATATATGTTGTACAGACACTACTTTTAGGCTTCCACTAATTTGTCCAAATGGTGTATATGGAATGCTTATTCTTTTGTTCTTTTTTAATTATTGTTTGTCATTTTAATCGTTTATTAACTACTTTACCAGATATTGTAATATGTGGAAGGTTTTCCCCAAGTTATCTAGCGATAGCCAATGAAGTGGTTAATATTGCTAAAAGGGAGAATTTTGGCTTTATCAAAACACAATCTAAAAACTTACTTAAGTCTTGTCGGAAAAACTGTTTGAAAATATTTTTACTTTTAAACAATATTTATATATAACTTTTGCATTTCTTTTTTCATAAAACACTTTCACAAAAATTTTATACTATGCATAATTTAAATAATTATAAATACAAATCATTATAACTTATTAAAATACCTATTAAAGTTGTGTTAAAAGAGTACTTTTGGTTATACATGATTCATCTATAAGTTTACTCATCAAATTCTGGTTTTAGTAAGGGCTGTGGTTAGCTTATTGGGTTTTATATAATTAAAATGTTCATAACTCATAAATTAAAACTTCTTTTATACCATTAAATGTAAGGCAGTTGAAATTTTAGCTAGCAATAAAGCATATAAAAATGTGGAACCTTCAAGATTGATGTAAGGTGGCACTGTATGCTAAGGCGAGGAGAAGTGACAAAGGTAACAGCCTAAAAAAAGGAGGGGGGTTGACAATTTTTTTGAGATAGAAGGAACGGTGATAGAGAAATAATACTTGGGATAGCTATTGAGCATATATTTAAGTATATTACAAAAAATTTTTGTCAGAAAATATTACAAATTGGCGACACGGCAGCAATTATTTCAAGGCATGTTGAATTTTAGGTGATCTACAGCATGCACTATAACTTATGCCAATTTCAATCTGGAAAAAAAAATATATATATGTAATCTGCATGAGCGTAGCTAGTGCCACGTAGGAGATTTTAGAAATATTGATTTTTGTGTAACTGGCGACTGTTGTTCAATTTTTACCAAAAAAAAAGGGGGGGGGGGGCAGTCATTTGTTAATAAATATTGTTTAAATTAAGTAATCAAAAATCCTCAAGGTGGTTCCCTTTGAAATGTTATTTTATACACCTTGAAAATTCATGCTTTAGGGTTTTGGCGGTGAGAAATTGATTGTGTATACTTTTAAAAACATAAAATGAGGGCACTGCATGCAACACCAAGGGGAAGTTTGTTAAAAAAAGAATTTTCAAAAGTTGTTTTACACAGTGAACAAACAGGCTGTTTCAAATCACAAAATGGGAAGAAAGTGGCACAGACACCAACCAGCAAGAATTTGCAACAATCAGAATTTTCAATAGTATTTGCACTGTGGACTGTGGGTGGACAAACTGTTATAGATTCTGAAAAAAAGGGTAGGGTGCTGCAGGTGCCACTGAAAGGGAGTTTAATGCAGTCAGATTTTTCAAGGATTGTGAACCAGCTGGTTGCTGAAGGTGATTAATAAATAACTACAAATGTTTTGAAAACTTTTGTTAAATATTTTTATTAAAACAATATTCAATTACTAATAAATATTAATTTGTAAATCAAACGATTAAAATAATAATAATAATAATAACAACAAAATACACTTATGAGGATTAAAATGGTTATATTAATGGTGCTTTTAAAAAATTATAAAAAAATTCAAAAATTTTAGGAGTAAAAACTTTCAAAATTTTAAGTGACTTACATAAGCAGATTGCAGCAAAGAATGAATGAAAATAATAGCTTATCCTTCTCAAAAAGTGAACGACATATGTTGCAGTATAAGCTATATGTAAAGTAATCCCTCAGATTTTGAAGTCTTTGTGATAAATCATCAGATTTTTCACTATAAAAGAAAAAGATTATATGACACCAGTTTATTCTGAATAAAGCTACAGAAAAAATAACACATGATATAAGAATTAATACATGGTGTATTAAAATACAAGTTAGAAAATTAATGGTTAAATGTAACATAATTAAGGAAAATAAAAGAAATAATATTATAGTTTTAAAAATTAAAGAACACGCTTTTATAGAAATGTGAACTAAAAAGCACAAAATATCTATCTTAGTGACACACCATAATATTTACATACATTTAAATCTTTAATTAAAATAATTTAGAACTAAACAAAAACCATTTTTAAAAAATCTCCCCTGACTGGGCTCGAACGCTAGACCTTTAGGTTCGTAGCACAGAGCTTTACCTCACAGCCACAGCATTCACGTAGGAAAAGTCTTTTTTTACAATATAGATTTTTTGTTTGCTCCCAGAGCGGTTACAAACATACATACATGTGAAGCTAATAAAAGCGTGTTAAAAAAAAATCAACAAATGATATGGAAGGATTAAAAACTATAATAAAACGTTGTAATGTGCAATGACAATTATCTTAAATAATACAATAGTAATATTTTCAAAATCAAAAAGTTAAAAATCCCGAAATAAAATTTATTTGAGAATTTAATTAACAAAAACAAATTCCTAAATAATATTCAAAATTGAAAATTTTATAAATAACTTGCGTTCTTTTTCATACATATTCAAATTAAATTTAAGAATGAATCATGTTAATGATAGACATTTAAAACAATAATTTAGAATTTTCTAATTTCATATAGGCTCATAGATAGACTATGCTGCTAGGAGAAGTAAACTATTTCCTCTACATATTTTACTTTTTTCATATTCTTGGAGAAATATGTGTTATATATAGATTTAAGAATATTTTCTTTAGTTAAAATTAAGACCTTACTAGCTGTACAAATAGAGCTTTTTTTTCTCTTTAAAATTTGGTCAAAAATCGCAAATATATTATAAATTAGCATTTTATTTTACATGACATAAAAAGTTTGACCTTTTTATTAAATTAATAGTTATTTTTTTCTTCTATGTGCAATCAGGAAAAAAAAAAAAGAAAACAGGAACAGAATCTATTATTTTTCAAATTTATTTCTCTGATTTATTATATCACCCTTCCCTCAACCCCACAAATTCATTCAAAATTCCTTGATATTTTCAGAAACATAAAATTTCCTGATTTCCAGGTTGCTAAACATGATGAAAAAGTTTATCATTTTGTAAAAATCATATTTCTCAAGTTTAATAATTCCTATGTCAGACCCAAAGCATAAGCAAAATTATAGAAGGTTCTACTGAAAGCAAATGAATTGAATACAAGGTATCTCTGAATCAGGTTTCCAAATTTCTAGGAAGGAATAGTTACATCTAGAAGACTTGGATTTGTATAAGGCAAGGCAGGAATGCAGAATGTATTTTAGACATCCAAACAGCCACTGAGATGCAAGTCACAAGGCTCTTGGTACTATCTCTAGAGATAGAGACTTCAAATAGCCCAAAACGTAGTAGTCAATGCAAAAGATATTCTTGAGGATTATACAGAAACTACTGCTTTTCCAAATCCATCTACAACATCCTAGTATCATTTCTGTACTGATAAGTATAAAGGATTTAAGTCCAAATATGTCGATTTTGAGTTAAGTACATAGTCAGACTCAGAAAAAAATTCTCTATCGACTGGTATAAAGAATTTAAATTAATGTCATTTATTCTTTGAGAAAATCCATTAGTAAAAAAACATTCAAATCAGAAATTTAGCATTAATCTATGGTATAAAATATTTAATTCAATGTTTTCCCTTTATTAAATGAAGGTTGACAATGACTGAATGGTGTAAAGTGTATAAATCAACATAATCCCTTTTTCCTAATCGATTCTTCTGATTAGTTTTTAGTTAGTTTAACTTTATTTATCGTCTCCTGAAAAATGAAGATTATGGACTTAAATCCTTTATACTTATCAGTACAGATATCTACACTAGCATTCCTATGTGATTCTGACTTATCAAGGTGCATTCTAACTCTCTAGAAATATAGGAACTTGGTGCTGGGATATGCTGTATATAACACAAAGAATATGGTGTCAGCTTTTGTTTGCAAACATCAAATGTGAAAAGGTATTTTTTCTTAATATTACTCAACAATACTGTCATAAGTGGCTATAAGATATAGTAAAAGTGCATGTCAAATAATGAAATTGCATCAGATGTAGACAATCTCAAAAGTGGAAAATAATAATAATAAATGTTAACAGATTAACGCTAGTTCCCACTTTACCTGGTTTATTATTTTAAATTAAAATAAATGAGCATAAAAAGTTTTAGTAATAAATTATATTATTTAATATATTTTATCTTCTTAGTCGTTGCCAATTTTTTACATTGAATTCACCTGTTACCACAATTTTAATATATAATTAACTCCCTATTTCAATATGTTTTTTTCACTTTGATATAAGAATACAATGGAAGGTTTTTTTAATTTATAGAGCTCTATTCTTTTTTTTTTTTTTTTTTTTACATTTCTTGTTTACAATTCTGGTAATTAAGTTCATTAATAGTTCATTTAAGAAAGTTAAATGTATTTTTATAAAGCTCTTTTAAATGCTATAATAGAAATATAACATTTATATTCTACTTAATGATTTCTTAATCGATAAATAACTTTGTTAAGACAGCAAAACTGTTCCCAACATAACTAATTTTGTATGCAATAATATGTTAGGAACATTATAACAATTTTTATTAAACAGATATTGAAGAGTTAACCTAGTGAATACAGAATTTTCTTAACTTTAACAAAAGGGGGAAAAAAAGTTTTAATTTTTTTTGGTAGCCAGTACACTATACTAAAAAACTATATTCGGTACATTTTTTCAGGATCATGCAATAACAGATTTCTCAATTACAATAACAGTTTCCATTTTCATAGGTTTCAACACATTTCATATACTTTATTAATAATTCATAAATAAAATACAAAACAAAGTATAATATTTTATTTAAATAAGCAATTTACATCTAGCATTGACTGAATTAATAATGTTCACTTACCTCTGTTTAATTGCTCTTAAGAAAAGATTTATAAACCAATTCAAAGAATACTGATACATTGGATCTATGTTAGGAAGATCAATTATCGAAAAAAATAAAACCGATGAATGTTCAGCTATACATTTGTATGATTGTCTTGATTCATTTATATTAGCAGTAGTTGCATCAGCAATCTAAATAAATGAAAATATATACAGATATTATTATTATTTTTTTTAATACATATGCTTCACTAAAAGTTATTGTGGATATACAGAATAATTAATATTAGAGATTTTAGTTTTAGTTAAATTCTCAAAGAGTATATAATTAAATCCTTTAAGTATTAAGAATGTACTATATCTCTCTTCACCAGCAGCCAAAGTCCACTTTATTCTATGAGAAATTTTGTTTATAAGATTAAATGCCTTCTTCCGGTTTTTGCATGAATTTCGTTTGTTCTTAAAGTACCGAATAAACACCCCTTTATGCTCAGTAGTAGATTCTATCTTAATAGGAGACAGCATTTTATGTTATTTATTTCTTTTAAAAGATTTATCTTTGTAAATATAAGCATACATAAACTTCCTTAAACAACAGTAAATATTTAAAACTATTAGAAGTGAGATGCGGAAGGACTTTTTCTGGTTAGTTAAGTGCTGTTTTTACCAAAAGTTTACTGTATTTAACTTTTATTTATTTATTTATTTATTTATTATTATTATTATTATTTTATCATTGCAACTTAAAAAAAAAAATGTATATGTTTTGTTTTAAAGTAATTTTTTTGCCATTTAATTTTAGCAAAAAAAAAAAAAAAGGCAATTTCTGTATTTTTTACTGTTTATCTGTATCTTCCCAAAATATACCTTGGCTCTCCTTAAAGAATGAGGAGATGCTTGAACAGTATTTTATGATAATAATTTTAATCATGACTTTTTATTACATCACAATTGATCAGTGTCTGTGGATCATAAAATCATATCATTTTGTGTTTGTAATAATGCTTTTATTTTAGGTTTTACATACTTTTTCAAACATCATGTTATTTTCACAGATATACAAATATGTCATTTTGTTTGTGTTTGCTACAGTTATATATTTCATGGATTCTTTCAAATATGATGATATCATTTTAAATAACAACACATTATTTCATTTCTATTTAAATGTTTATATTTTAAATTTAAAGCAAATATTTCATATTTCATTTAAAATATTAAGTCTCATTTTAGAAGAATGACAACTGTTAATATCACATAATTGAAAATTGATATATTTATAACATCAATATACCAGTATCATAATCAATCAAAACATTTTATTTCACATAAATATAT
This sequence comes from Salticus scenicus, assembly GCA_963930645.1. Taxonomy (NCBI): domain Eukaryota; kingdom Metazoa; phylum Arthropoda; class Arachnida; order Araneae; family Salticidae; genus Salticus; species Salticus scenicus. The sequence continues at coordinate 48,852,362 of OZ005648.1, forward strand.
CTTATCATTTACATCAATACAATCATTATGAAAGTTTATAAATGAATGTGTATGTTTTTCTTCAACAATGGCACTTCTTTTTGCATTGTAGTAATACAACAACTAGGGCTGTGCTGATTAATTGATCAATGCTTAGTCCCGATCAGTTTTTTTAATCGAGTTAATCGGCTTGATTAATTTGATTAACATTTTTCAAAATCCGATTAAAGTTTTCAAACTACGAATTAAAGTAAAAATTTAAAATACTGTTCTGCCAACAAATTATTTTTTCTCACATATTTTGCTAACAAACATTCTAAGAAGCGTCCATCCAATAATGAAAAAGAAAAAAAAAAATTCTTAAAAGAAATTGTTACCCTTTTGTTGGTAGAGAAAAGGGGGAAGTCGGTTCATAAACAAAATGACGTTTTAAGTCCATGCTGGGGGAATACATTTCGCAGAAACAAGAAGCTTCCAAAAATGAAAATGCTCAATATAAAGTAAAGGACTGTGATTTCCACTATCCCTTTGATGGGAAAGGTGTCAGCAGGGTATCGCAATACCTTCGAGCGGTTATTGTCAGTTCAGAATTGCTGATAATAACTACTGAAGTAGAAACCGAAAATAACATTCTGTTTCCTATTCTGAAATGATGAAGAAGAGTTGAAATACAAACAATGAAGAATTAGAGATTTTTTTATAATGATAATATGGAATTTTGAGAATTCATTTAAAAATAATGGCAACTGAGGTGGACAAAGCCAACTAGTATAAAATAAAAGTATATGTAAATTTATCTAATTTTTTTTTCAAACTGAAAATGAATTTACTAAAATAAAAATTAAATAAACGAAAATATTTATATAAAGTTAACACTTAAAGTCAACAACTATTACTCTGAAAATTGATTTCAATTTTAGTTATAAAACGGATATAATCGATTATTATTATTATTTTTTCTTTCAGTCAAACATATGAATAAAATAGTAATATTGAGAATTTATTTTTTAGAATATAAAAGTAATAGTGAATGCAAGATGAATATGTGTTATTTGTCATCTGTACTCTCAAATAAAAATTTTATTAGGAAATATATTAGGAATGTGTTTTTTCATTATTTATTTGCATGTTTAAGGAACAAGCTACATTAACATCTATATCATTTTCATGGTTTATTGTGTACTAATCTGGAGGGGGAAAAATCACATAGGAGAATTTTATTCATCATTTAAATAAAATTATATAAAGAAAAATGAAAATTGATTAAAAATTTGATTAATAGGCCGATTAATCGATTAATGAACTATGATTCACCCAGTTAAAACTGTTAATTGATTCCCACCCCTAACAATAACTAATATTAAGGTAAAATAAAATAAGTAAAAATAAATCATTTAAATTAAATAGAGCTTTATAAATCATTTTATTAATATGATACTGATATAGTACAAAGCCGAGTATTTAGAATAACTAGGACTGGGCTGGTTCTGAATTTTTAGTCATTAATTTGAATTTTTAATATATATTATACATATAAACATACATAATTGCTAAAATATTGATAAATATGGTAATTCACAATAAAAATGACATAATAAATCAATGTTAAAAATATGTCTGTTATTATTATTAATATTACTAGTTAATTATTTGTCAGATATATTGCATGATTATGTTGCATCTTTTTCTTTTTATATATGAATCTAAACTTGTAACTCTTTTTCCAATACTAGTAAAAAATGCTTTGACAGTGTAGGCAAGAACTTAAAATGCAGCTTCTCATTAGAACTTTTTAAAAAAAGACTTTATTTATTAAAGTAAATAATTACTTTTTGTTTTGACTTGATGTCATCAGCAAGAAATTTTGAAGAGTCTAAAACTTCTGTAGCTTCTTCATTTTCTAAAATATTGCTTCCTTCTGACTGAGCTAAAGTTCGTAAAATTTTATCTTCTAATTCTTGCAAAGCTTTTTTATTAGCAGCAGTCTCAACTATGAGTTGTTGTCTAGCTTCTTCCAAATCTGGCCTACAAAATAAAAAATAAGAAAAACAAGAAATAAAAGTGATCTTATTCATTTCATTAAATTTCATAAACTACAATTTCATATTAATGTTTATAATACATCATATCCTAAAGTTATTACACAATATATTTTCAAATTAGCTGATTAATGTTTGTCTAATTAGGCAACTGTGATGTTAAAAACATCACTTCTTTCTAAATTTTAAAATAAGATCGTTTTTCTGCAATTAAATGCATTGTATCTCTTAGCTGGCTCAACTCACCCTGTAATGTTTGCTTTACTGCAATTCCCACACAGGAGAAAATTTGGTTCTTCTTTCCTAGTGGTGATGTCATCTCACACCATTCTGAGAACCAATAGGGTGATGGTTCTGACCCCACCTTCTGTTATCCCGCCAATTTTAAATTCAGTTGTGTTTGAGCAGGACTCTAGAGAGGAGTCATGGGTAAGAATGGGTTTTATGTTCTGTTTTTTTTAAAGGACTTTGTCCAGATTATGATTTGGAGAGAGAGTGCCTACTTATTAAATATATATATATGTTATCAGCTGGAATGGATGGATCTCCAAATTTTAAGAGCAGTCTATTTTTGTATCTTGCTTGTTTTGGATTTGCTGGTATTGATTGGAAAATAAAAGAAAAGAATTTTGATGCAATGATTTGATTTTCTTACAAATAGTATTGTGTTCTGCATTTTTCCTTTTACAGCATTCTACCAATTAAGTAAGTTTGTTCCTCTTTTCTCTTAAGTAAATAAAAATAATTTGATATATGTTTGACTTTATGACCAAAAGAACAAAAAGGGTTTAGCAGTCACAATGTAATGTACGATCATGTATGCCATGAGGTTTTTGATTCCTCAATAACGAACTTCGATTGATAATTAAAATTAAAAATATTAATAAAATAAAATAAAAATATTAATAAAATAAAATAAAAATATGAAAATATTAAAGTAAATGAAATATTTACACCACATTTGGTGCCGTTTGTGTCAAATTGTGATCCGATGGAAAAAGATTGAGATCACAAATTAAAATATCCATTTCTATAAGGTACATTTATTTAGATTACCAAAATACTGCAAAAGAGGAAGATATTAGGTTATTTTAAATGTTTATTGAATTAGTATGACTTATATTATCTAACATGTTTCTATAAGCTGCAATTTTGAAGAATATATGCATGGAAATAAATAAAAATGGAAAATGAAAGGAATACTTGATTATTGTTCTTAAGAATGAATGAGACTGTAGAGATTGTTTATTTTGAATAAGTTATTTTATTTTTATTGCTAGAATTACTGAAATTATTTTTAAAGTCATACATAACCAATTACATTTTTTTGGTGATTGAATATATACCAAGTGACCTATAAGACAATTCCCTGTTTCAAAAATTGTGATATGCTGGAACTTTGTAGAAATGAAAAATATTTTTGGTTCAATATATTTTGAATAACTGATTAAATAAATAATAACCAACAGAACTTTGTAGTGTTGGCCTTAAAAAAAAAAAAAAAAAAAAAAAAAATTGTAGGTATGTCTCTCTCTCCTCAACTACTTGAATTTATTATATGCAAATAGCTATCAACACATGTAAAAGTTTGAGTCCGATGTCAATATTAATATTTTTTCTAATAAGCTTGAAAATTTAGTGAGAAAACGATTTCCTGATATGAAAGAAAAAGCCCTTGAACAATTACTCATCGCAAAATTCAATGACCTCATCCCGCCCCACTTTAGAATTCATCTACTATCACAAAAAGCCACAACCTTTTATCAGATGGTGGAATGTCTCGAAAAATTTCAGGAAATTTATAACTTGCAAGTAAACCCTGTCTTACCAGGAACATCTTTTGCATAAAACAGATAGTGAAGTGATAGGTACAAACTCTGAAAACAATTTGACCAAGGTTAACAATTCATCTTATAGCAAGCGGCCATACAATAAATTTCCACAAAACAAAGGTTCACATACGATTCAATGCCAATGGTGTGAAAGACCTGGACATTCTGCTCAGAAGTGCTTTGCACTCAGAAAATTACAAAATAATAAGTTCTCTTACAGATATCGTAATGGGCAAACTTTCTCTAGACCTTATAGAGACATGTCACGGAGAGCCAGGCTCCCTAAAACATTTAAATCCAACTCCCCTCAAACCAAAAGTAGTCAGTCACAATGACTAGAAGTGGAGAATGGTAGAAGTGACACTAAACTCCTAGGTACAAAGAGTTCCTCATATAGGTCAGGTTTGACTAAAGTCAATTACCATAACAACTTTCACAGACTAACTCAACATATTCTAATCTACCTAATAATTTTTTTGTAAATAACAATGAAATCATTCTGAGATCTCCAAACACACAGGCAAAGTTCCCTTTGTCATTAGAACGTAAAGTAAAATCTGTTGCGATACAGACAACATCTCCAGTACTGGTAACGTCCCCGAGTGTGGAGGAAAATGGAGACTGTATATTAGTTAATTCACTGGAATTCTTGTTACACACAGACAATGATCTGCCCAATCTCCCCATCATACAATTATTGTTAAACAAAACATTAGAGAATTTTCTTCTCGACTCAGGAGCTTCTGTGTCATTACTCTCAAAACATTACTTTTTACAAAATCAAAGCAAATTATATTACAAAAGAATTGCTTCAAGAGTCAAAATATCTACAGTAAATTCTATAGTCCAATGTGATGGATGTGTTTGCATTTCTTTTAAAATAGGGAAAACTTTTTACAAACACACATTTTTTCTTATTGAAATACCAACTGAATCCAAATTTATTGGTATACTTGGCTTTGATTTTTTAAAGTCCCATCACGTTGTTATCAATTTACATAATAACAAGATACAAATTAATGAAAATGCTTTAGATATTCTAGACACTGTACCCTCTTGCAGTCTTTTATCATCTGAATCTGATATGAATCGGGCATCGCATAAGATAGATACTCATATGGATTTCACCCAAACTGGATGTAAAAAATCTAAAATTGATGTTCATAAAGATAATTTGCCCTCTTGTCAAAAATGTTGGCTTACCCAGAAGATTATGATTGATCCACAGGATACTATATATGTGCCTGTGCGGTCCACGCTTATTCCAGAAAATCAGTTAGTAATGTTTACATCGTCTAACAAGCACTGTCCACTTGCGTCCTATCCTTCTCTTATGGAGGTACAACATATCAAGGAAAAGTCTACTAAACAAGAATTAATTCAATTTTTTATTCCTATGTATAATAATTCGAGCAAGAAACTGCATATAAATAAAAATACCATTTGTGGATACATTTCAGAGATAGATAAAATAGAAGAAAATACCTTAGATCTTGCAACAAATACACCTGATCACATGTGTAATCTAATTAAGGCTACACCAGAAGTTTTATCCTTAAGACAGAAAGAATTTAATGTAAATAATTTTTCTATTCAGCATTTAAAACCTACAGAAAGGGTAATAATGCAAGATATTCTTCAGAAATTTAACTCTGTATTTTCATGTTCACTAAAGTCGATTGGACACACCGATCATATCACTCCACATATAAAATTCATTTCAGATATTCCCCTAAAAACATACCCATTTCCTATTCCACAAGCTATTCAAGAAGAGGCAAAAGATCAACTTGACAAATTACTGGATGCAGGGATCATTGAGAGAAATATCTCTGAATGGGCATGCCCAATGCTCATGGTTTAAAAGAAAGCTGTGTCTAAGGAGGATAAACCTTCCTTTAGACTGGCCCTAGATTTAAGGTTAATCAACTCTATGATTCGATGCTCCACTTATCCTCTTCCAAGAATTGATACGATAATAAATAACATCTCAAAATTTAAATATTTTACAACATTAGACTTTCCCTCAGCGTATCATCAAATTTCATTACCTAAAGAATACAGACGACGTCTCTCATTTACTACACAATGGGGAACTCATTCATTTAAAAGATTAATGTTTGGGCTGAGATCAGCCACATCAACATTCCAAATGCTTATTGACACAATTATACAAGAGTGCAATTGTTCAGGCATATATGCTTACCAGGACGACATTATTATAGGAAGTGACTCTTTCCAGGAAACAACAGAAAAATTACAAACACTTTTAGCTACTCTACAAAAGTACAATCTGACATTGTCTCCAAAGAAATGTAAATTCCATCAGTCATCTATTGAATATCTCGGTTTCAGCATCCAAAATCAAAAAATACATCCTATCTCTTCTAACATTACAAAAATTACTCAATTTCCTATCCCAGCAACCAGAAAACAACTAAAAAAATTTATAGGATTGTGTGGATTCTACAGAAAACTCATTCCCTGCTACTCGCGATTAATTGATCCTTTGATAAAATTAACATCTCTGAAAACTACATTTAAATGGACAGAGCAACATGCTGAAGTCTTTAAACAAATACAGAAATTTTTTTTCTCTAAACCTTTTCTTTCATTACCGGATTGGTCAAAACAATTTTTTCTTAATACAGATGCTAGCAAAATTGCTATTTCAGGAGTTCTTCTACAAGAAAAGGAAGGCATTCTGCTTCCGGTTAGTTACTTTAGTAAAACACTATCTAAATCAGAACAGCGATATTCAGCCATCAAGCTTGAGCTGATGGCCATAGCTAAGTCAGTCAGTGCATTTAAATTTTTCCTTTTCAATCGACCTTTCACCATTCTCAGCGATAGCAGACCACTCGAACACTATAAGAAAATTTCCTCTCCTGCTGATCTAACTACTAAATGGCTAATTGAGTTATCAAACTATCAATACACATTCAGATATGTAAAAGGTAAAACAAATGTTTTGGCAGACTATTTTTCAAGAGAAGACTTTTCTGCATACACTCAAGATCTTAACTCAAACCCTGAATTAATTAAAGAGGCTAACAATTTACCCATTTCTTCAGCTTCTCCAACAATTGAACTCCATCATTTCTATGTCACACAAAAATCTGATAAGTCACTCACCTCATCAGAGCTTCATCGTTCTTCTTTACCTCAGTTGTTAAGTAATGATGCTGCTCCACTCAGTTGTTCCTTAAACAGCTCTGACGCAGATAATCTTATGATGGAAATCTCAGAAGAATGTTTTTTTAAAGAGCAAAGAGAAGATGACTTTCTGCTAAAAATTATTGTCGATATCACTTCGGAGAAACCGTCTCCTAAATATAAAAATTATTTTGTCCATCCGGACACAGGTCTGTTAATGATCAAATGAAAGTTTCACCAGCCTGAGAACTCTCCAAAAACAAAAATTGTAGTACCACAGAAGTTAAAACCAAAAGTATTAAAAATTTGTCACATGCCTCACTTTGGAATTAGAAATACATACAGAAGAATACTTAAACACTTTTATTGGACAGGATTATTTGAAGATGTGAAAAACTTTGTTCTGTCCTGTACATTATGTATTCAATATAAACCGCACAGAATTCCACCTGCTCCACTACAGGAAATGTTTGTTCCTTCTGCGCCGAGTATGTTGGTTTCCATGGACTTTTTGGGTCCTTTCTCTAATGGCTTCTATGTGTTAACATTTCTCGATCATTTTTCTAAACATATTGAATTGGTACCAGTAAAAAATGCAACAGCACAAGCTGCAGTTAAAGCCATTACGGGATACATCACTACCTTTGGTCGACCCTCTGCGATACTCTCAGCACGGCCCGATTAAGCTTTGATGTTAGGGGAAGCTCAGTATCATTTCGGGGCCCTCTTTCATTTCAGAAAAACTTGTTTTCCTGTTACATATTGTAATATAAAAATGCTATAGACCAAAAATTAGTGTGTGTTTATAGTTATTTTGTTTTCCATTCATATATCTGGGTGGTTTCTACACACAACATTAAAATTGTATAACTTATTAATTAAGAACATTCAGATTTTTTAGGTTAAATAATAGATTTTTCCCGAGATAGTGAGTATTTTATCTTGCTTTAGGCGAATTTTCTCAGAAAAATTCAATCTCAGTATGAAAAAAAAAAAAAAAAAACAGAAAATTAAAGATCCTGTTTTTAGTCATTTTGGGGGCCCCTCTTAAATTTTAGAGGGGAAGCTTGTGCTTCCCAAGCCTTTTGGGTAATCAGGCCCTGACTCTCAGACTTAGGCCCACAGTTCACAGCAAACATCTTTAACAACTTGGCACAGACACTGAAAATTACAATCTCCCATTCATCATCAGGACACCCGCAAACACAAGGCTCATCAGAAAGAATTAATACCAGCATCAAATCCTCAATTGCCACTCTTACCAAGGAAGGATTTGATTTTCATCAGGCTTTGATGATACACAAGAACCTGTATAACACCACCATTCATTCTTCAACTGGATATTCTCCAGCCTTTCTGCATTTTGGCAGGTCACTAACAAGCATCTTTGACTTGTTTGAAGCTCCTCAGTTAGAAACACTGGAATTTCCATATGAATACCATAAATACATGGAATCAATGAAACAGATTTTCAGGCAAGTGCATCATAACATGAAGTTTCACCAAAACCAACGTAATATTAGACAACATAAAAAAGCAGTTCTCCGGAAATTCAAAGAAAATGACATGGTCTTTATAAAAACCAAAGATACATTTAAACCAAGATTCATAGGCCCATATTCAGTTCAAAAAGTAATATCTGATGTGTTACTCTCCGTCAGAGAATTCGAAAATGAAGGGGCTGAACCATTCACTATCAACATAGACCGTGTCATCCTGGCTCATAAAAGAAAGCAACATCTCATTCCACAAACAATTCAGACAGGTCAACCAGCTGGGATTGTTCAACCGCAGTCTCATTATGATCTCAGACCAAAATGCAAAACTTAATTTTTGTTTTTTGTTTCCATTTTCACAAATGTTCTTTTAATATGTTTTTTTTTAAGTTTTTTTTTTAGGGGACTTGATAATCAGTTCATTCACCAAAGTTGCCTGTTGTAAACAAGTATGAGTTGGTACAGGTATATTTGATAAGTTGTATTTTGTATATTGTCCTATTATATATATTGTGTAGTTATATATACATATCTTTTTTTCCTGTGGCAAATGTTGAATATCTGCAATAACTTAATGAAGTGTGTATTGTATTTAATATGAATATAAATCTTCTGTTATGCTGATTTATTTTATATATTGTCTTATTTGTTAAATTTGATAACTATACTATAATTATTTACTGCTCAAAATGTACAGTATGTGTGTGTTATATGTATCGGAAACTTGCATATTTATATGTGTATACATAATTTTTCTTCTTTCTTTTCATATATTAATTACTACACATTGTCATGTTTATAAATATACTGGGTTATTAAATACAATTTCTGGAAGCTTCCACACCATTTTCACAGACACAAACATCACTTATACAACACAAGTATACACAACATCCACCAGGGCCGGCTCTAGGCGGTAGGCAACTGCCTACGGCGGCAAAATTTAGGGGCGGCAAAACCAGCTGAACTACAAAAAATAAATAAATAAAATACTTCGATTATTGAATGAAAAAATAAATAAATAGAAAAAAAAGTAAATAAATACAACAAGAATTTACAAGCTTCTCTGCCCATTCCTATAATTTGAAATGCAGACAAGAATAAACAAATTTCTAAGTTCTGTACAGTATGTACAGTTATTATTTATGCAGCCGCGACGCGAAGGGAGAAATGCACACTCGCTGGTTTAACAAGCTCTTTTTGTTCTCTAATTAAAGAAAGTCAAGAGTTTGCCAATTGTAGGCACTTTTAGCAGTGTTCTTCAGCATGTAGGAACTATATGGAGGTACCCTTTCTCCCCAGGACATTATCAGTATATCCTAAGTATGAAAGAACGTCCTAAGATATCCTCAGCCATAAGATAGGGACATTTTGAGTTGTCCGTAAAAACACGTCAAAATTTAATTTGGAATTGGTAACAGTGATGTCACATTTAAAACAATGTTTTATTTATGCAATAATGTCCATCAAATTTATTGGATGGGGGGGGGGGATAAATTTTTGGTTAAGGTATGCTTCCATTGGCCAATCAGAATTTCAATGCAAATTCAATGAACATTTTTAAGGTTTTCTTCCTGTTGAAAGATCTACTGGTAAGGAACTGCTTAAAGTTTTATTAAAAGAGATGGGGAAAAAATTGGGTTAAAATTATAAAATATGAGAGTCAAGGTTATGAAAATTGCTCAGATATGAGAGGTGACAAATTCGGAGTACAATCAAGGATTAAAACTTTAAACTCCAGAGCATTTCACGTACATAGCAGCAGCCATTTATTAAACTTAGTAGTTAATGAATGATTGCGAAGTTGGAAAATTTGTGTAGATTCCCCAATATCTTTATTTCTTAAAATAGAAAATATTCATGATGCTTTATTAAGTCATTTATAAAAATGTAGAGATAGATAACATGATTAAAAATGAGGCAGTTGTTTATTGATTACAGTCGGCAGCAAATTTATTGAAGCACTTAGTAATAATTCCTACTTAATACATGTGCACATAATACTGTTTTATTAAGTAAATATTTGTCGAGTGATGATCTTAGTCTTATACTGTTTTTAAAAAAGCAAGTTGATGATAAAAAGAAGCGATCAAACTAAGAAATATATATATCTAATATATGAAAAATGCGGATGTGTGCTTCAATAACTTTGCTGCCAACTGTATAATAAAACAATTAAAGTTTTATGTTGGATCGTCACTTGATACAAAATTTTGAATCATATTAATCCGATTAAGTAAGCTACGTGAAACAAAAGTTTTTGATTTATACCAAGCCACTGATTTATTAAATAGCTCATTATTATTATTATTATTATTATTATTATTATTATTTTACGAATTAAGATCAGTTGAATCCTTTGAAAACTTTATCTTAAAAGCTGAAAAATTAGCTAATGTAATAGACATAGAAAAAAAAACTTTGAATTGACTAAATCACGCCATCATGTTCAATCTTAAAAATGAAATTTTTCTTATGAAAGTGTAGATGAATCTATAGAAAATTCAAAAGCGAAATATAAAATAGATTTTTTTTTTTTTTTTTTTTTTTTGCTTTTTAGCGATCAGTGCACTGAAGCTGAGATTAAATTTATTGAATAATAATCATAATCATTCTAATAAATTTTTATGCAATGTCCACAAACTTAAAGACACGTGCAAAAATGAATTATTACCACACTGTAAAGATCTGGGAAACGACTTAACAGATGGTGACTCCTCTGATCTTAACATTTTAAAATTGGCTGGTAAAATATACTTTATTTTCTTCACTTTTGAAAAAAAAGAATGTCCAGTTGACGTCCTTAAATTCATTACCTTCCTTAACATTGGGCCGAATTTAAGCATTGCTTTAAAAATTTTGTTAACCTTGCCCATAACTTTTGCTAACGGAGAAAGATTTTTTTCTAAACTAAAAATGATAAAAAATAATCTGGTGTGTCACTCACACGACTTTCTCTTACCCTAAATTTTATACTATATATACAGGTTGCAGATTAAGAGGTAAGATAACGAGTACTCTTATATAAACCTGTGTTAAACAATTCAAATTAGCCCTCGGAATAGTTTTATATGATAATTGCCCCCTCAACCCCCGTTTCAATTATGCACCTACATTTATATAGAATTCAATTCGGTTATTAAAAAATAATTCTGATTTTTAAAAATAATTTATTAAAATTATTATTTAAAAAAATTATCTTTTATGATAATGCAGACGATTTCCATATTAGAGACGTAGTATAACACCAAATATCCAAAAACAGTCCATTTTATTCTCAATATTTAAAAAAAAAAAAAAAAAAAAAAAGAAAGATTTTTTTTCTAAACTAAAAATGATAAAAAATAATCTGGTATGTCACTCACACGACTTTCTCTTACCCTAAATTTTATACTATATATACTATATACAGGTTGCAGATTAAAAGGTAAGATAACGAGTACTCTTATATAAACCTGTGTTAAACAATTCAAATTAGCCCTCGGAATAGTTTTATATGATAATTGCACCCTCAACCCCCGTTTCAATTATGCACCTACATTTATATAGAATTCAATTCGGTTATTAAAAAATAATTCTGATTTTTAAAAATAATTTATTAAAATTATTATTTAAAAAAATTATCTTTTATGATAATGCAAACGATTTCCATATTAGAAAAGTAGTATAACACCAAATATCCAAAAACAGTCCATTTTATTCTCAATATTTAAAAAAAAAAAAAAAAAAAAGATTTTTTTTTTTTTTTTTTTTTCATTAAAAGCAAAAAAAAATCGATAACTTTGTTTTAAATTATCGCAGATCGATCGTTCAACCATTCGTTTTAAAGGTATTGGCGAGCTCTTTTGAAAGATACCCATCAGGAAAATTTACTCCCCTCGAGGGGGGGGGGGCTTCCCCCCCAGGGGGGGAGGCGAGGCTCCTACATACACAATTTTTTTCCCCAGTTGACTATCTCTATTACAAAAAATATATATTCGTTTCATTTGGTTTAGTGCAGTCTATAGACGTTAAACTTTACTTACCTGCAATTTCCCCCATAGACGTAATGCATTAGAATTCTCTTGATTGCCCCTGTACAGGAACCATTTGCTTGATCTTAACGAAAAGCTTACTGTAGCATCCCTATATGATACACATTTAGAATACCAAGTTTGAACTTTCTGCCATAATTTGTTTTTGAGATATGCTGATAACAGACAGACACACACACAGACCATTTGCTAAAAACATGATTTTCATATTCAGGGGACCTCAAAACGTGTAAATATAACAAAATCTCGCGATCGCAAATTTGACCCAAAAACAATACTTTCTCTACCTTATGGGTAAGAGAAAGTAAAAATACTTTAAAACCATGTCTAGTCAAAATCGACTCAATGGGTTAGCAATGCTGGCCATTGAACATGAATCGAGTAACAAATTAGATATGCAAGAAGTTATTCGAGATTTGTAGAAAAAAAGTTCGAAAGAGATTAATTTATTAAAATTTTAAATTTTGTATATTGTACTAGCATTCTTTACTCTTTGCTGTTTAGAAAATATTGTCTGTACTAGTATTAGTTCCAAAGATTTTGTGTTTTTAACTTAAAAAAAAAAAAAAAAAAAAAAAAAAAATAGTAGTAAATATTATATGAGTATTATTTACTTAGCTCAATTCTATCAGATCGTTTTTACGATTTTTATATATATATGTGTGTGTGTGTGTGTGTATTTTTTTTAATTTGAAAGTTTTTAAAGCTTGAAGGGGGGAGGGGGGCGGCACTTTTGTGGTTTGCCTACGGCGGCAAAAACGTTAGAGCCGGCCCTGCATCCACACTATTACACAATCAAATTAATACACAATCCACACATGATATGTATATAAATGTGTATAATGTTTGATAAAATTCTTTGTTTATTGTGATTATTGACATTGCAGTTTTGTTTTGGTTATATCTGATAGTATGTTTATTTTGAGTATTACTTGACGTTTATATAAAGTGCATTTTTGATTTTGTTTAGTAATCTAACTTGGTGGCCTCAGTAGCCACTCACATTTATTATTTCCATTTATAATATGTATATTTTAAAAATAATAATAATAATAATAATAATGGTAATGATAAAATTTAAAAAATCTTATTCGAATATTATACTTAAGTGTTTGGAATGCTTTTTCCATATCTAATGTAATATTTATCTGTAAGATTATTTTGACATTTGTATTGATACTTATTTTGATTTTTTTTTCTCCTTCATAATAATGCTTCAAGAGGTCAACTGTAAATATTTTATACTGAAATATAATAACTGATTTTGTTTTGTCATAATGCATGTATTTAATATCAAGATTATTGGTTAAATATTTTTGTTGAAATTGCACATCCACTAAAATTCTTTTGTCATGTCATGCATTTTTTTTATTCTCGTTAACTAATTATTTTTACAAATTTATAAGAAAGAAATTTTACAGCACTTTGCATGCTTCTATTTATAATACTATTTTCTTTAAAAGGTATCAATATTTTTTTTTACTCATGTCACTTGTTGATAAAAGCTGTGTCTGTTTGCATTTATAGATATATTTTATTAGTTGTCAATATCCTAATAAATATTGTTATACATAGATATGTTACTGACCGCTTTTGTATCAATAAAATCGTATCTTTGGGAATATCTGTAACCACAGTGCTGAAATAATTTTTTTTTTTGATGAAATAGTGTATTCCTCGCCTATTTTTGTAGAATTGATCACCTACCAGGGTAGGCGTTGATATTAGATTGTTTGTCGGAATTTTATTGTTTCAGCTTTACATATCGATTTTGTATTATGTTTGGTTCAGATTTTGTGTCACATGTACATTGTTCTCAAAATTTCCAAATTTTTTTTATCAAGTGCAAGTTATTCAAGGTATTGTAAGACCTTTCATTTGCTTAAAAATTTAATTTGTTACATGCATGCCTTTAACGGCCGTTCTAACAATATTATGTAGTCAATATGGACATTTTTTTTTCACATGTAAATAAAAAAAAAATTTGTAATCCTTCATGTAAATGTAGGTATGCACTCTCCATTCACATTTTTAGTCTTCCAAATTTTTTTAATGGTCGTTAGGGGTAATGTGATGTTAAAAACATCACTTCTTTCTAAATTTTAAAATAAGATCGTTTTTCTGCACTTAAATGCATTGTATCTCTTAGCTGGCTCAACTCACCCTGTAATGTTTGCTTTACTGCAATTCCCACACAGGAGAAAATTTGGTTCTTCTTTCCTAGTGGTGATGTCATCTCACACCATTCTGAAAACCAATAGGGTGATGGTTCTGACCCCACCTTCTGTTATCCCGCCAATTTTAAATTCAGTTGTGTTTGAGCAGGACTCTAGAGAGGAGTCATGGGTAAGAATGGGTTTTATGTTCTGTTTTTTTTAAAGGACTTTGTCCAGATTATGATTTGGAGAGAGAGTGCCTACTTATTAAATATATATATATGTTATCAGCTGGAATGGATGGATCTCCAAATTTTAAGAGCAGTCTATTTTTGTATCCTGCTTGTTTTGGATTTGCTGGTATTGATTGGAAAATAAAAGAAAAGAATTTTGATGCAATGATTTGATTTTCTTACAAATAGTATTGTGTTCTGCATTTTTCCTTTTACAGCATTCTACCAATTAAGTAAGTTTGTTCCTCTTTTCTCTTAAGTAAATAAAAATAATTTGATATATGTTTGACTTTATGCCCAAAAGAACAAAAAGGGTTTAGCAGTCACAATGTAATGTACGATCATGTATGCCATGAGGTTTTTGATTCCTCAATAACGAACTTCGATTGATAATTAAAATTAAAAATATTAATAAAATAAAATAAAAATATGAAAATATTAAAGTAAATGAAATATTTACACCACAGCAACACAATTTACAATTGTATTATTTAAGAATTTTTTACAACTGAAAAAAAGAATCTTGAAAAAAAATAAGCTGCTCAAGTATTACTTATTTAAAATATAGTAGTACCAATATATAGAATCATCATTTTTAAAAATCAAATTGGCTGCTTCTGAGTGAAAATAATAGAACAATTTATGAATTAACAACTCAATTATAAAAAAAGTAATGATCAGAACCAAGAAGCATTAAAAGCAAAAGCACTCCAACAAAAACAATTTTTAAAACTAGTAAAAGTTGGGGAAAGTAAAGTTATTGTTGATGAAGAAGTCATTATGTGAAATCCTAGTAATAGCTGATGGCAAGCCAGCAAAGCCCAATTCTAGTTAAATGATAAATTTCAAAGAACAGATGGTGTTATAGTTAATATGTAAATTAAAAAGAAAAGACAATGTATAGAACACCAGAAAACAAAAGTGAAAATGCAGACAGCTGTTTCAGTAGTAATGAGCATATCACCATTAGTGCACAAAAGACAGAAATGTGCTCCTATATATGCTAAGGAAACCAGACTCTACAGATGATTTATCAACAAATAGAATTAAAGAGATTATCATGGGGATTAGCCAACAAGAAAATGAGAAATGGCTGCTCAGAAAACTTTTAATTGGGAAAAGATGAATAGGTGAGAATATTACTTTAAAATCACACTGTTTGAGAATTTTAGCACTAGCAAAACTTAAGAAAATAAGATAAAACAATATTTATATAAGAAAAGATAGATTTAGGAGAATTGTAATTTTAGAACAGCTTTATCTATAATACAGGCTTTGTAACCTCAGTTAATAGCAATGATTTTAAGATATCTGATTTGAGAGCTAATTAGAACAAAATCTAAATAAACATTAAGAGCATGGTTTACAAAAGGACTAAAAACAGACAATTTTTAATTTATATATATATATTTTATAGATGGTAATACAGAAGCCTCTTTCAGTGTGAGAAGAAAGATCATAACGAACAGGAAGTGAAATATTATTTTGTATTTTACAAGTGATATAAGTTTTAAAATTCAATTTTGGTACACAAGCTATTTTTATCACAGCAAGAAATCATTTTTCTGAATACAATCCTCACAGTGAAAATTATACTTTTGAGTTGGAAGAACTTAACAGAAATTAGAGCATTTTTTTTATAATTCTTAAAGCTGGGTAATTCATTAAAATTTTTACGTAAAATATGAAATAATTTCTACACCTGAAAATCCTAAAATAAATAAAAGTAATCTAGTGTATCACTCATACAGCTGTCTTTTACACTGCCTTTTATTGCTACAAAGTCAGATTGCAGATTAAAGGGTAAAATAACAAGTACTGTATATGAACCTAATTTAAAAACAATTTAAAATAGATAAAGGAATAGTTTTATTTGACATATAATTCTGTGTGAAGAGGCTATCTTTCAAATTGCAACACTCCTTAAAACTTACCAATCTTGATCAAACTGTTAAAATGACAACCTCATATAAACTTCATAATACAAATTTGAATTTCCTTAATTATTTGTTTTTAAGTTATGCTGATAACACACATACATACAGATCAACCACTAAAAATTTAAATTTGTATCCAGGGGGCATCAAAGCCCAGTATTATTTAAAAAAAAAGTTTTAAAAATTTAATTAAAAAAATACTTTATCTACCATACAAATATGAGAAATTAATTTTCATTCCTGAAGAGTTTTCGTCGACATGGCAAAATACAATATAGCTTTCCATCAAATACATTCAATAGAAAAGAGTGTTTTCATTTAATTTTGGGTAGCTCTGTAAATGAATGGTCAATGATTTCCATATCATATGCTACATGAAACATTTTTTTTTTATAGATAAAAAAATATATGTTAATTTCATTTTGTTTAATACAGCCTATAAATGTTAAACTGAACCTAATAGAAATTCTGCACATAGATATAATGTATTTGAATTCTCTTGGATGCCCCTGTAGATGAACCATTTGCTTGATCGTAATGAAAAATTTAGCGTAACATTCTTATTTGATACAGATTTAGAATACCAAGTTTAGACTTCCTGTTACTATTTGTTTTTGAGATATGCTGATAACAAATACACAGACACAGACCAACCACTAAAAAAAAAAAAATTTTTTTTTTTTTTTTGATTCAGAGGACCTTAAAAATTCAGTTTCAAAAATTTGTCCTAAAAACTGTATTTTCTCTACCGTATAAGGGTAAGAGAAAGTAAAAAATGCAAAATAAAATTCACTGTGCATAAATGTGACAGCAAAATCTGATTATTGAGATAGTTAATATGAAAAAGCAGTTTATTCTGTTTGACGTTTAGATTCAAAATTGTAACTGGAACTTTTTTCGCCAAAAGTATCAAAATTATCAAATTCAATATAATATTGATACACAAAAACAGAAGGACTTCTATCTGATTTTCAATTGACATTATGTAGAAATAAATGATAAAACTTCAGCAATAATTAAACAATGAAATATCTAGATTAAAAAGTTAATTTAAACAAACAAATTTAAAGCATGTCATTCTTACCTTTCTTGTGCAACTACTATGCCCAAAAGTTGATCTTCCAGCCCTTCTGGTGTTATCATAAAATTTATCAAAGTAACTTTAGTTGAAATTTCAGGTAAGTAATGAGGATTTCGATGTTTAGTAGTTATATAAAGTCTAAAATCTTTGTTGAATTCCACAACAGAATCACCTAGCTGCATCATGTCAATAGTACCTAAAAAGAGTGTTTTGGAAATTTACCCCTCAAAAAATGTACTACTAAACATTATTTCTTTTAATAAGAAATATTTCTTACATGATTTTATTACTTATTTCCTTTAGAAAAAAGTATCATTTTCAAAATAAAGAAACATAAAATGAACAATAGGTATTTGAAAATTTACAATAAATATTTTAATAATATATAAAATTGAAAATAATTTTTGAGATATTTTAACCAGGCATGTCAATTTACATAATTTTACTATTAGCATATTACAAATTAAACAGTTAAAACATTTATTTTGTTAAATATTTTTTAAACAAAAATATCACATTATAAAAGATCATTACGAAAACAACAGCTATCTAAAATATTTTTGTTAAACTTGTGCAAGATGAGATAAAAAATAAGAACAGTATTATTATTATTATTTTTTTTTTTCATATCTATAGAAAACTTTTTAAAAAAATCTGGAGTGACTCCACTCGACTTTCCAAACATTAAGAAATTAACAGTTGTATGTATAGAAAATGTAAAATAAGAGAAGTCGTTAAATAAACAAAAGAGAAAATTATTATAGGATGTTTCTGCATTTTTCTCCATATAGTATGTTGTTTAATTTAACAATATTGTACTTCTAATAATTTGAACCCATAAATCATAATGATAAATAATTTTTAGTAGTGTCCCTGTAAAAATCTAAGTGTTAGATTCACCAAAATACATACAGTTTGTGCGACAATGAACCAGAACATGCTTATAATTTTGCAATTCAATCATGTAAGGCATTTAGATGCTTTCACACTTTAAATAATTGCAGCCCGTAGGCCATAATAATAAAGAATTTTTTGTTGTGTCCTTGTAAAAACACTATAAATGCTAGATTCACCAAAATTTATATAGTCTGTGTGATAATAACATGTGTACAAATTTTCAGTTTATTTGAATAATGTGTTTAGACACTATCACATATTAAATAATTTGAGCACATAGACATAATGATAATTTTTTTGTTGTTGTTGTTGTATCCTTGTAAAAAAAAACTATAAGTGCTAGATTCACCAAAATCTATACAGTTCACGTGACAGTGACTTCTAACATATGTATAAATTTTCAGTGTATTTGAATACGGTGTTTAGACCCTATCGCATTTTCAATAATTTGAGCCCATAAGCCATAATGATAAAGAATTTTTCTTTGTGTGCCTGTAAAAAAATCATAAGTAGAGGTGCCAAGTTTCAATAAGAGCCATCAGTAATCAGAGTTATATATTTATGAAATGTGAACCGCCCCACGGAATAATTTTTGCGCATAAACTCACACATAATAACGAATTGCACAGTTTTTGTAATCAGACATATAATATATATAGTAATTAAAAAATTAGAAAAATTTCTAAACAGAAGTAAATGAATATGTATTTCTTTACCTCAGCGGTTCCCAACCTTTTTAATTGTGCAGACCACAAATTTTGTAAAAAAAACTTTGAGGCCCACTAACTACTTAATATACAAGTAAAAAAAATAATGGCAAATAGACACACATATATGTATGACGAATATATATATATACTGGGTAGATATGTCAGTAATTAGTAAAAGATACTGTACAAGAAGAATTTAAAAATATTCAAAAAAAAAAAAAACTTTTATTGCATTCACTTAGCTGTCACCTCTGTAATAAATTTCAAAAACATGTGATCAAAGTTTTTTTTAAAAAAAAACCTTTAATGAGATTTTTGACGCTGTTTGTCCTCCACGAGAGAGTCAATATCTGGATTGAAACTGGATATTTTTAGCCTCAAATCACTCTCAACATTCAATTTATTTCTATATTTATTTTTCAAAATGACTAAAGTTGAAAAAGCTTGTTCACATAGATAGGTTGTTGAAAAGCCTATCAAGTGTCTCAGTGCAATTTTTGCAATAGCTGGATAGTCTTGCCAAATTTTTATACAGAACGGCAAGGACGTACCCAAGGGGGGGGTCCATGGGGTCCGGACCCCCCCCGAAATAAAATTGAATAAAATATAATTTAATAACCGTTCCCGTTAAAATGTGTTTTATAGCAGTTTGAAACCTGTTGAAAACTAATTGTTTTATAGAAGCGATAACTTTTAAAAGGAAACATGGTCTTTGATTCGATTAATTATCGGAAGA
Organism: Salticus scenicus; assembly: GCA_963930645.1. Classification (NCBI taxonomy): domain Eukaryota; kingdom Metazoa; phylum Arthropoda; class Arachnida; order Araneae; family Salticidae; genus Salticus; species Salticus scenicus. Next base: position 48,872,648 of record OZ005648.1, read on the forward strand.
GGACTGGGGGAGGGAGTGGGGGGGGGGGGGGGGAATCAATTCTTAGTGGGCATACGGGCAAAATCTGTCGAGGGAAAAATTATGATTTCTACTTTCTTCTATATTAAATATAGGAAAGTGTTGAATTCATAAAACAATTCTACTTCCAGTTTTCGATGAATTTACACTTTCTGAGAGGTATGGAGCCTGGTTGACCATTTTTAGAGAACATCTATCTCTCTGACTGAGACAAAAGTTTTTTGGCGACTGTACCTCAGGAACTACTATACAGAATTGCTTATAGATTTATGTGCACCTGGACATTAATTGTTGCCTGTCAACTATTGGTACAAGTTATTTAAAATGTGGCACTGATTTTCTGCGATTTTTCTTAATTAAGGGAAGGTTCTCAGGTTCTATTATATATAATCGAACGAAATTTAATATCAGAGAGATTCATTATGAAACATTATGCTGATTCAATTTGGTACATATATTTCATGAATATCTATTCATTTATCATTTAGTCTAGCCTTACATAAGATGAACTATACTTTTTAAATATTTTACTTGTTAATTAAATTCTATGTATAATTATAATTTTCATATTATATGTAGTAAAATTATTATATTTAGAAGGATATTTATTATTATTATTATTATTATTTATGTTGTTTTTTCACATTTATGCAATTTTTGAAAATAATTTACATAATTTAATAGTCTGTATTAAAGGCATAATTAGGCGTAAAAGTAAAATTTAAGGTTTAGGTTCGTAATTCAATTATTCATGTTATTTCAGGTAATGTTATTGAGGATAAATTTTCTGTAACATTCGAATCTGTTTATACTTTTTCTTCAACTTTTAGTAATCTTAAAAATAGAACATTTGACTGCAGATAAAGAATGCATTCATGGAGAAGTATGAAGGGATTTTCTTTCACACCTCCCCTCCCACAGTGTCATTCATCAATGTGTGATTTGTATGCACGTGTAAATACCTGACGTCGCACAGATGTTTCACGATTTTCTTTCCCTTAAAATAAATAAAAACATACGCATATTGCTCTGTTTTAAGCAAGAAAAGGATTATTTCTTTCTGCGAACTTATACTTGCTCGAGGATATATTGAGTTATTTTACTGAAAGTAGAAACTTTGTGAAGAAGTGTATAGATGTTACATTCAGACGATAGGAATAGGTATCTTTTTTCCAAAAATGAATCGAAGCAGAATAACAAGCTTTTTTAAGCCAACTACAAACAGTGTATGTGCGTTAAAAGAAGAGGACTGTGTAAACGAGAATAATATTCAAAATGATATTTGCCCGAACAAAAAGAGAAAGATTAGTCACACAAAAGAGAATGAAGATATATTAGCTGAATCCCTTCCTACAGAGACTGCTTCTACCTCAAGTAATCCTTTTCCTCGCTCACCACCTTTAAACGATATTGGAGAAATTTCATCTAAACTTTTTTCCTCTGCTACTTCTTTACTGAATTTAACCGAATTGAGACATGAAATATTAATGAATCCGTTTCTTCCGAACCAAAATTACGTTTTCCCCGCAAGAGAAATCAATAAAAAAAAATTGAGATTTCAGCTGAATTGGTTAGATAAATGGCCATGGTTGGCCTACTCCCAATGCTGTGATGGGGCATTTTGCAAGTTTTGTGTGCTGTTTTGTAGCGAGACTGTCGGAAAAGGTTCTCATCAAAAGATTGGTTCACTAGTTGCAAAACCCTTTATTAAGTGGAAGGATGCTGTGGAAAAATTTAATAAACATTCTCAAGCATCGTACCACAAATCATGTGAAATTGCAGCAAAAAATTTCCTTAACGTTACTAACAGAAAATCTTTTAACATTATAGCTCAAATTAATTCTCAGCATAAGAAAGAAATAGAAGAAAACAGAGCCGCTTTATTACCAATTATTGAAACTGTAATATTTTGTGGAGAGCAGGAAATTTCATTAAGAGGAGATGATGATAGCGGTATTTTAGACTTAGAAAAACCTGAAAAAAATGATGGCAACTTTCGAGCCCTTTTGCGTTTCCGAGCAAACGCAGGCGATTTGAACTTAAAAAATCACCTTTTAAATTGTAAAAAAAATGCATCTTATATCAGTCCAAAAATTCAAAATGAAATTCTTGAAACGTGTGGAAGCATTATTCAAAATCATATCGTTGCTGAAGCAAATAATGCTGATTACTTCAGCATCTTAGCTGATGAAACTTTAGATGTATCTGGTGTAGAACAATTTTCCTTGTGTGTCAGATACGTAAACACTAAAAATATGATCTGTGAAAATTTCTTGGGTTTTGTTCCAGTTTTTGATCTAACTTCGGAAGGACTGACTTCTTCCCTTTTAAATCAGTGTAGAAGTTTAGGACTGGATATGAATAAACTTGTTGGTCAAGGATATGATGGAGCATCGAATATGCGAGGACAATTTAATGGAGTACAGGCCAGGATAAAAGAGCAGTATTCCAAAGCTCTTTATGTTCATTGTGCTAATCATCGTTTAAATCTTGCTCTATCTTCAGGATTACACATACCATCCATTAAAAACTCTCATGGCACAATAAGTGAAATCTGTAATTTGTTCAGAAACAACACTTATGCAGGAGAAATGTTAAAAGAAAATATAAAGAGCTATCTTCCACACAACAAAAAAAGCAGACTATTGAAGGTCTGTGAAACAAGGTTTGTAGAAAGGCATGATTCTATTATAGTATTTGTTGAGCTGTTCAAAGCAATTGTCATTAGTTTGCAAGAGTTAGCAGAGTGTGATCGTCAAATATCATCTACTGCAACAATCTTACTGTCGGCCATTGATAAAGGATCATTTCTGATTTCTTTATTAGTATGCGAAAAACTTTTAAGTTTTACGCTAAATTTATCATTGTATTTACAAAACCCAGAACATGATCTGGTATCAGCTTTGGAGCATGCTTCAAATGTGGTTGCGAAACTAAGGGATTTGAGAACAAATGCTGATGATAGCTTTGAGCAGATATATAAAGCAGCTTCAGATATGGCATTTGAAAATTTCAACTCTGAAATTACTCTTCCACGCATAACAAAAAAACAAACCCAACGTGACAACCCTGAACACAATTCACCTGAAGAATATTATAGAAGAACAATATTCTTACCCTGTCTTGACTTGTTAATCCAACAATTAGACAGCCGGTTTGAAGAAAACCGAAAAATATTATCGGCTATTGAAATTGTGATACCGAGAAATTGCAGTGCTGAAAAATTAGATCAAATAGAAAATTTATCTGTTTATTATGAAAATGAAATTTCAGATACAGCCGTAAAATCAGAATTTTTATTGTGGTGTGAAAAGTGGAGAGACATAGAAGTAAAAGCCAGACCAAGAAATGCATTAGAGGCACTTGACTCGTGTGATGAAAATTTTTTTCCAAATATTTATCGCATTATCAAAATTTTATGCACTTTACCAGTATCTACTGCGAGCGCAGAGAGATCTTTCTCTACTATGAAAAGAGTAAAGACATTTACCAGAAACAGAACTGGACATGAAAGACTCTCCTGCTTGGCATTGCTGTCAATACACCGTAATATACCATTAAATCCTGAAGATGTATTGAACAAATTGGCTTTAAAACAACGACGTCTCAATTTGCTTTTGTAAATTTTATTAATACGTAAGTAATTTTATAAGTATATAAATAAATTAGTATTCATAGAAAAATATTTAATCTTATAATTTTTTTAGTTCTTATGTTGTATTTAAAATGACATGCCAAGTGGTAGTGTTACCTAAATAAGAAAAATGTTACAATATGTAATAAAACATTAATTCATTGTATATATTTAGTATTTTGCATCTTACATTTCTTTAGCATAGTCTGATATCTGTACAGAACAAAACTGTAATTAAGGTCAATTGATATTTGTCTGAAATCCCTGGATTTTGGAGGACGCTAAACAAATTCAAAAATAATACAATAATGTAAATTTTTCCATATGTTCAAGCCCAAATTTCATATTTAAATTGTTCATGGGCCACCCAAGATTTCTTTTTTCTTCAAGTCTTTTCTGGATATACATTTTATGATTTTTCATGTTTACATATTTATTTATTGTAACAAGATGTATATAATTATAGTTTAATCATTTACTGTTTTCATTAATTTCCAATGATTTCAAAGAATAGTTGAATTTAAAAAAAGGGAAAAAAAAACTATGTATAAAATATTCTAAAATTTTCTCTTTTTTTATAACTAAAAATTGAATTTTAATGTCAGTTATATAACTTAGCTTAAAAATAAATAAATAAATAAATAAATAAATACTTTACTTACTTAATAAATTTCTATTAATTCTTTAAATTGTTGGCCTACAGATATTGAGCAGTATTTTGTAATTATAGCATTCAGAAGACATTCATTTATTTTATTTTTCAATTATATATGATAGCCAATAAGAGAATTTTTCATATAAGTCTCTATGTTTTAATTTACAGGCATTTTGAAAAAAGTCAAACAAAGCTGGCGTTTATAAGTAATAAGTGTAAATTTTGAATAAACACTATAAGATGCAAGAAATCGTAATAATTGTTTCAAGTCGAAAGAAAAACCTTTTCCAAGTGAACAAAATAGGCATGAGTGCCGCAAAGTTGCCGCTTTGTTTGCAGCACTCGTGTCGTGCCTACTTTCTTCAACTGATGAAGGGTAGTGTCTTCTTTTGACGCAAAACAATTGTTGCGAGTTCTTCATTTTATGAAGTTTGTTCAAAGTTTTCACTTATTACAAATATTTTATATATTTTTCTTATATGTCTGTGTTCTGTTTATTAATTAGAGGTAATGTGTGTGTGTGTTTTACTAATAGATGGAATTTTAAATTAATTGTATTTAAAAGTTTGAGCTTCAACACATATACTCAAAGGATTCTCAACTTTAAGTTTAAAGTAGTAGGTAAGAGCCCCCCCCCTCCCCCCCCCCCCCCCCCCCAACGCCGAAAAAAAAAAAAAAAAAAAAAAAAAAAAAAAAGTGTTTAGGTTTAGCACTGTACGTGATTTAATCAAACTCTGAATCTGGACCCCCCCCGAAATAAAATCCTGGGTACGTCCTTGCAGAACGGGACCAATGGTGTTGTTTTAAAAAGTGATTTTAGAGTCTGGTCACATGATAGTTCAATTAACGAGCCTTCCGCATTTGAAGATAATTTCAATTTTTTTAGGTAATTTTCTTCAAGGGGATTTCTGATCCATTGGATTTCATCTTCAATATAAGGGGGAAAATTCATAAGAAGTATGAAAAGGCTTAATTACTGCTCCAGTTAGTAGATTTCTCATTCACATGAATGAATAATAGAATGTATAATCACAGTATAAGAATAACTAAAATAGATTGTTATCAGTTTTAAAAATCGTACTGTGTGAAAAATTTACTGTTTTAAAAAAAGTTACTAATTTAAAAAAAATAATGTTTTTAATTAGGCTTATTAAAAAATATTATTATAAAATTAAGAAAATAAATAATTTTAAATTACCTGAGGTTAGAGGCCAAAGATTCTAGGTGTTCTTTTATAGTTGTAGCTGTTGTTTTATCAATTTTTAATTCGCTGGTTTCAAGAAAATCATGTAGGACTGGATATGCGTCGAAAATATCTTGTTCCACTTTTTGAGCCCTTTGTTGAAGTTTCATTATCATTGCTTCTACTTTGTCTTGCACAAAAAACTTATGACCGTCCTTGCCCTGCAGAGTTAAGTTAAGAATGTTAAGGGAATCAAAAATATCTGCCAGATATGCCAACCTTTTCTACCAGTTTTCATCAGTCAAACAGTCTAAGTAGGAGCTTGCCAGTTTTCCATCACAATCTCCTTCCTTAAGGAAAACCGTAAGTTCGTCGCAGAGTTTGCATAATCTTGTCAACACTTTACCTCTTGATAGCCACCGAACTTTACAGTGAAGTAGAAGCTGTTTGTGTTCACTATCCATTTCATCACACAAAACACCAAACAATCTGGAGTTTTAAGGCCTTGCTTTAATAAAGTTCATGATTTTTACTGCATCGTCAAGAGTTTTTTTTTAAACACTAGTCCATACCTTTAACTGCTAGAGCCTCTCTATATATGCTACAATGTGTCCACTAAACCAAGGGAGCAACTGATGTAACTCTGGCGACTAAACCAGTATGAATTGCAAACATAGCTTGTGCCCCATCAGTTGTCAAACCTACACACTTTGACCAATCTACTTCATTTTCTTTTATAAAACTGTCCACAGATTTGAAAATCTCTTCGCCGGTTGATTTTGTCGACAAAGACTGACTAAACAACATTTCTTCTTCAATATTGCCATTCAACTCAAAACGACCAAAAGCTAATAAATTAACCTGGCCAGCAACGTCTGTACTCTCATCAAGTTGCAGAGAAAAATATTCACTTTGTTTCAAAAAAGTAATGACAGCTTCTTTAACATTTTCCAACATTTCATCAATTCTTTTCACGGTTGTATTTGATAACGAAATTTCATTTATTTTCTTTGTACATTTTTCATCAAACAAAGCATTACTTATTAATTTTGCTGCGGGTAGAATAAGTTCTTCTCCCACGGTGTGAGCTGAAACCCTTCTTTGCGATTAACAAAGATAGCTCATAAGAAACTCTGGTGCTTAGTTTGTTCTGTTTTGAAAACTTTTCCATGGTAGATTTAGTCATAGAAAAATTTCCTTTCTTTGTTTCAAAGAAATCCAAAGATTTTCCTACACATTCAGGATGTTTAGTTGATAGATGTCTTTGAAGTTTTGAGAGTTTCATGCATTCGTTGGATAGCGTTTCGAAACATATCACACACTGAGACATAGGCTCTTCCCACGGGCGTGCCTGGCGGGGGGGACAGGGGGGACGTGTCCCCCCCAAAAATTCCATCTGTGTGGATGGTCCTCTCCAAAAATATTTCTAAACCCTCTAATTTTAAACTTAAAAGAAGGTTAAAAAAAAATCTTTAAAGTGCGAGACTATTTTCTCAAATCCCTCTGCTCTCTGCTTTCTCAAATCCCCCCTTTTGTGTTTGTGTGGGTGTGTCGGGGGGGGGGGGGGAGATTTTTGTCCGCATCGCATAGGAAAAGGAAATCAGCAATAAGTTTTTTAACCAGATATGTGTACTGTCAGTCGATCTTATTGTAATTAAATCGTTTCTGGAATACACCATTCCACTATGTGTTTTTTAAGGGTTTAAAAGGTATCACGAATTTAAAGTACCTTTCTTTAAATGAAAACACAAAATAACCTTTTGCCTGGTACAAGGAAAACCTATTACGCAAATATTGTGAATTGTCATCGTACGCGGAGATAATGGTTAATTCTTTATGCTTTTCCTGGAGAGCTACAAGCTACAAGGGGTGAAGTGTAGCCTTCAAAAGCCAGGGGATTTTAGCCTGAGGGTCTTCTTTATCCTTTTCTTTGCCTATGAATGTTTGCTACAGTCTCAGATAGCTTAAAAAAAAGCAATCAACGAAAGTAGCTTGCTTTGAATTCAATGACAAACTACTAATAGTTAGTACGCGAAAATCTGGGAGGTCTTTATCTCCTAATGATTACAAATAGGTTTTTAAGTTGTCTGGATATTTTAAAGTAACCTTTTTGGACAAGTCTGAGTTATTAACGAATTTGAATCACGGCAACTTTGACAGAAATATTATAATAATAGAAATATTATAATAATTAGAAATATTATAATTTTATAAAATAAATTGACTTAAATGGATTTGTGTTTGTTTTTGGCTTGGTTTTGATGCGCTATAGACAAGGACTTACTAAATAGGTTTAGGATGTTAAGTCCGGTTTCCATTTGCGCTCATTCCGCGGCATCTATTCAGAATCCTTTGATCTGATGAGCCTAGCTCACAGGAGCTCAAAGCCTTCGGACGGGCTGTTTCTAACCCCCTGCTGAGATAATTGAGGGGCCGGGAGGCAGATATCTTTGTCAATTTTGCATGCTTTCCTTTGAGTTAACTGCGCGATCTGATAAGAAAGGGCTACAACTGATGACAAGACATTTGGCTCTTTGTGTCGGAAGCGTGATTAATGACCATTTTGAGCGTTGATCTTGAGCCCAAGTCGAAACTGGCCTTTACTCTTGATTACCAGAAAAAAGGGAAACGCTTTACTTTCAAAATTGTTGTATATGGTGTATCGCCCCCCCTTCTCCATGCATTTTAAAGAAAGGAAGCTATGAAAAAGTAAGTGATCTAATTAGGCTAATGTTCCCCACAGGCGACTGTTTGGTGTTTGGTATCGTAGCATTAGCACTTCTCGATGTCTAGTTTTTAGTTTTCTATTTTAGTTTTGAAGTGAAGGAATTCCTTAATTTTATGGATATATATATATATATAATTAATTAATTAATTCGTAATATTAAATTGAAGGGTTTACTGAAATAGATAAATTTATCATAAAAACTAAACGGGAAATATTTAAAACCCATTGTCAGCTTGACAGTGTTTTGAAAAATGAGGAACAAAGAAAAAATAAGAAAAGAAAAGAAAAGAAATTGAAAATGTTGAATCAATTACAGCTAGTGCGGATTTAGGAAATGATAATCAAGGTCTAGGGCGAAAATGCAATGTATTTATTTATTTATTTATTTATTGTGTGAACCAATTATATAATTCATAAATATATTATTTTTTGTGAATCAATTATTTATTATGTGAACTATGTTACCTGCAACCAGCCAACATAGGAGAAAAGAATAAGCGAGAAAAAAAAAAAAAAAAAAAAAAATCGCGAGTCTGCTGATCCGAAAGCCACATAAAATATTAAAATTTTCAAAATTTTATTGTTTTTTCTCTACCTATTATTATTATTATTATTATTATTATTTTTTTAGGCATTTGTAAACGTAAATTAATTCCAAAAATTGAAAAAAAAAAAATTCAAAATTGTAAATCTTTCACCTTCTCCCAATCATTTTTTGTGTTCAATGTTGTGAAATAACGCTATAATTTTAAATGTTCTGCATTGTTACAATTATTGTTTTCTGCATATGAAATATCCCGAAATATTGAATTTTTCTCATTGCTGTTTTCTCATCTTACATTTTTCGGATTTGAAAGTTGGAATGTTATCGAAATTCCGAAAATTCCAGAATTTTCTGAATGTAAAAGCGAAACTTAAAATTATGTATTATTTCATGAGTAATGATAGGGATTTTTCAGGTCTGGATGACGTAAAATAACTTTGAAATTGTAAAATTTTTGTCCTAATTTCTGACTTCATGAAAACTAAAATTAGTCACTTAATTTAAAGGTATTTTTGTTGAAACTTAATTTGCTATTAGAGTCGAACTGCAGAAAATTAAGCTATTACATTTTCTTTATATTATTTCGAATCAGTGTTTACATAATTATTTTATTTTATTTATTTATTTTTCAAATTGATATTTTCATATTTTTTATATCTTAATTCGAATTTATAAAAGGTCTTTTCTTTTTTTTTAATTAGATTATTTTTATTTGCTTTGATGAAATTTGTGTTGCGTTGTTTAAAAAAATTATACGAGATTTACTTATCTATTTTAATTGTGAACTGTTTAATTTATTTAGCGAATTTCGTGTTTTTATTATTTTTACCAGACTATTAACTTCATATTTATTTATTTTGTAGTTTCTAAATTTAATTTATTCATGTGTTTCTCCTATAGTACATTATGTGTAATCAGTCTCGTAGACCCCCCTCGCACCTTTCAACAATCAGCAAAGGGCATATATTACTGTATATGGGACTAACATGATAGAATTTTGCAGTATATGATGCTATGATACTTTTTGTCATTTCCAGGAGCAAAAAAGACAAAAGGGCATTTTCAGGGCCTGTTTCAGGGCCCCTTCTAATCAAGGCCCGAGGCACGTGCCCCAACGTTAATTAGGCCCTGACCTCAGATGTCCCCCCCAATATTTTGAAGCCAGGCACGCCTATGCTCTTCCTCAGAACCAGAAAACACAAACCCATACTTTAAAAAATCAGGTTTATATTTACGAAAATATGTTTTAGTTTTCCTTGTTATTTTTCTAACACTTGGACTGGACATTGACTTACTAATAAACTCATCACTGGCAAAATCAGATGTGGAAGTCCCTTCATCACTTGATAGCTTCGTCTTATGGCAAGATCCAGTCTGAAACCAAGCATCCATATTGACACGAAATAATAATAGCTCACAGCAGACACAAAGATACGATACAATACACCAACAGAAAATCTCTACTGACAAAGGAGTCAAACAAGTGCGCTTCCCGGTGCGGTGGGGAGGAAGGGTGAAGAGAGTAGGAAGGAGGAGAGCGTTGACCTTGAAGACTAACGAATGAAATCCCTGAATAACAGCCAGCGCGTTTTCCTTATTGACTACTACGGGCCACGAAGAGCTTTTGAGTGACACCATATCTCATAAGTGAATCGTCCCGAAAAACTGGTATATGACCTGAATATTCCACTGCCCAGTACCACACTGCCCGCGGCCCATGAACCGCTGCTTTACCTTCTTACAAAATGAAATTTTTTTTTTAAGAAAACTTGCTCTGGGGAGGGAAAAAAACATTTGGATATCACTCTCCTCAGTGGCGGATTTAAGGGGAGGGCTAGGGGGCTGAAGCCCCCCCCCCCCCCCCAAAGTCAAGTTCTGGATCCGCCACTGCTCTCTCTCTCTCTTTTTTGGGAGGGGGGGGGATTACAAAACTTAATTTTATTTATTATTATTATTTTTTAATAGTCACTTTTTTATAGACAACTATTTTTATGGCATTAAATACTAAAACATTGTTCTTTTTTTATGTATCTTGCATAGTTTTTGTTTGATGATACAGTATGTATTTTAAATTTATTAAGGAAAACCAATTAGATTCATTGAGTTTAGTAATAAAGCCTAAAAATAACTGCATATGTGAGAAATATTAAGCACTTCTATCACTTTTTGGGTTGTAGAAGTAAGCTTTGATCACTAGCTGGGAAGGGGGAGGGGCAGTCAAAATATAAATAATTAGATGAATGAGAAATGAAATAATTCTACTTCTTTATAGGTTCTAGAATCTAATAAAGCAAGTTTAAAATGAATATTGACATTTATGTTGCTGATGGAGAAAGATTGGGCTTCTGCAAAGCTTTTAATCATTGATGGCTAGTTGCAGATAAGAAAAGAGGGGGGGGGGGGTTAAAAAAATTACATCAGCGAGAAATATTGTATAATTCTATTTCTTTTGTTCACACACACACACACACACATCATTGTAAAAATAGCAAAAATGAACTCAGGAGACCTCAAAACATATAGATAACCAAAATCTCAATGTCGAATTTTTGTTATGATTACAATAGTATATATTACTATGTATTTCCTTATAGTATGTTCGGAAAATAAAAAGAATTACTCAAAAGCTTTTTAACATATTACTATTACATTTTGTAAATCATTTAGAGTTTACACAGAATGATTTAAAAAAGCCATAAGTCTAAATGAACAAAATTTATCAAAACAGTCATAAGATCATTAAACAAAATATTACCTTGCTTAAAAGTCTGTTTCAATAGCAATGGTTCTAAAGAAGGATCAAGTTCTTCACCAACATTTTCTAATAATACTGGCCAACCAAACTGAAGACTATTTTCTAATGTTCTAAGAATATCCGGATCAGTCAAATTGATGATAGCTAAATTATTATCTTTTTCCATATTTTTTATCCATTTATTAGCTTGACCTTGGGGATCAATCATTAAAGGCCTTTAAAAGAACCGGGGGGGAGGGAAATAATAAATAGCTATTATTTTATAGAAATCATACATTTACAAAGAAAAAAAGAAAGAAAGTGCAAGATACTGTTAAAATAAACAAAACTTGTTATTGATGTAAAAATGTAAAATTATCAAAATTTGATAGAAGAAATTAAGGTCCAAACATTAATAAGAATTTAAACCACTTTGTCATCAATAAGAATCAATGCTTCACTTTAAGCACATGTTTGGCATCTGGTGACAATTAGCAGAAACAATTCAATAAAATAATGAGAAAACAGTCAGAGAACGAGTTTTAAAACTAAGACATTTATTAAATATACCATGCTGAATGGAAACCCGACATTTTTAGTCATTCAGAATGCTAATGTGGAGAGACTTGTAATTTTTATCTTTAGCATGCTATGCCCTGGTACCAAACAATCATAATAAAAATGAGCTCACAATTGATACAGAAATGCATTACTCTAATGATTTAGGAACCTTAATACCATTACACAAATATATGATGTCATGCATATTCATTAATATCAAATTAGTAATTATATTAACTTATTTTAGATAAAGTGGAGTTTAAGGTTGATTTTTTAATACCAACTATGCAAAAAATGCCAGAGCTGGGAATTGAATCTGTTAAACATTAAATTTGGTTATTCAATAATAAAACTTGATTTTTGGATTTTGGAAATTTATAAAGTTAGATAAGAAAATGAGAAATGAAAAAATGGCCGAACGTGATCGATTTAGGAATAGTGGATTACTTGTGCGTATATAGTGCCGCGAATCATTAACCCTTCCTGAAATCAAATATTTCATATTGCAATCAATAATAATAATTTAAATTGAATAATTAAAATGAAAATTAGGAAAAATTATTAACTCACCCCAAACAGCAGTACAATCAATACCTGTAAGGCAAAGTTAATTAGATCCATTGGGACACTCGGTTGCACAATAAGAATCACACATGATATGTCACCTAGGAATTTTTTTATTGAAGATTAAGATATATATATTCCGCTTGTACCGGTACAGGGATACATCATTATTTCCCAACACTGTAATTACGTACATTAGATATCATGATATAGATAACTGATAGATCAAAGCAGATATCGTTCACAGCATTCGGATTATTCTAAATATTGCCTGTCTATTTGGCATTTACAGATAGCATTAATCACTTGTTACATCCGGGATGGATGCATTTGTAAAATTCTATAATGATGATCGTTTCAATGTCGTATTGAGCATGGTATATGAGTAGAACACAATCGCACTTTCACCCATCGGATGTGTACGTTCGTTTTATCCTGTGATTACTGAAAGCATTGACGATATCACAAAAATTACTGTGACACATGGCTGTTGCTCCACATTTTAAATACGTGATGGAAATAGCATATTCTGACGAGCGAATGGTGAACAGTTGTCGTTGACTGATATATTATACTTTCGTAGTACCGAAACCATGTTACACAGTATTATGATGGTACGCTAAGCCTATTTAGGCCACGCTGTTCCTTTGCCCTAAAATAGAGGTCTATCGGTCCGCATATGAAATAAGGACCTCTTTGAATATTAATAATATACTCTATTACATTAGTTTATGAGTAATTCTAGCGTTTATTGAAAACTGGAAGGAACTTTTTAAAGACTGATGCTCGGCCAACGATCTACAATTTCTTCGTATCCATTCAGCAATCCTCCAAGGGAGTTTCTCGTCACTAGGATCCATTTCCAAATACACATGTCCACAAGATGGACGTAAAAACGAATACATTTTCCTTGTTTTACTTTTACAGGCTTATAGACTTAAAGAAGTTATTACTGTAGATGCAAAAGTTTGAAATAACTGTTCAGCCAGCGGCCAAAGGCCGCCGACCACGGCGTAAAAGTCTTCGCACTCCTTCCTCTATCACCGTACCAACACAGAGTGAGTCAGAGATGCCTTCCAATCTCCCGCGCCGCGAGACTACGCACATTCAAATTGCTGCGCGCGATAAATAGTCCGAAAATGAATTATTTTTATCCGGATCGTCTGCTGAATAATAAATAATAAAATGGAAATAAATAAATTTAATTTTATGAACGGAATATTTTATATTGGGTTAATTTTTGGATTCAATATTAATATTAAAAAACACACATTTTCCTAGAGAGACGCCACTTTTAAATCGGCGCCGTGATATATTCGCTGCGGACCTGATATATTCGCTGCGAACTGAATGGAATCTTCCAGAAGAAAAAATTTGAAAATCGTCAATGAAAATGACGTCACTGATTTTAATTAGTGCAAAATGAACGTTAGGAAAATTAGTACAATTATTTTTAAATTATTTGCAGACGATCTAAAAAGATTTTGAACTGATTTGAATCATGATTAAAATTGAATTTCTTTATTGGCTAAGGCGTTTGTTTACAATCCGGAAACATCGGTAGTTTTGTTTACAAACAAAACGCTTCACTGGAAATTCTTAAGTTTTTTTGCTTATTGAAAATTACGAATTTTAAGAAATTTTAAATGGAGAAAATAAATAAAATAAAAGTAACTAAAATATTTTCCGGAGGATTTGATAAAAATTAACCGAATTCAAAAGTGTTAGAATTTTTGATTCTAACATTACCCCCCTTCTCCAAAAAAAAATTATAGCAGCAGGAAAATGGAAGGACGTTGTAACATAAAACATACACTAAATATAAAAAATACACTACATGAGTGCATATCCGAATATATATAATAACACTCAAAACATAAATGATTTGGGGCAAGTTAAAAAAATCATATGCATACCACTTTTTCAACACATAACATAAAATAGTACAATGGAGTTATAATAATACAATGGAGTTAATGAAGATAATGGAAATCTGCCAGAATAAACCACTTGAAAAGAAAATTTTAGTTATGAATAAGTTTTTTTTTTTTTTTTTTTTTTTTTTTACCAAAAACATCTCAGCTAAAAATATTAGGACAGGGATTATTAAGTGTAAATTATGCACCTCACAACAAATCATTAAAGGTAAAAAATTTATTGGAACTCAATAGTAGATATACTAAACAAGTACGAATGAAGCAGTTACAGCGCACACGTCGTTACAGATGACGGTATATAATTATGTGAAACCGCTAGTGATCCCCATAACGATGTTGCCTTTGCCATCCGCACACTGTCATATCTACAATTGACAGGCTTATGAGCTGTAACACTATTGTGATGAGCATGTGAGACAGCCAATGACACTTAAATAAAGGCTCGGCTATAAATGGTCTCCATTAATACTCTAGGACAATACCTATATTTCTACAATGTGCCACATGCATAAAGAATTGGAAAATGAATACTGTTTGTAAAATTGATTTGTGTTATTTTAGAATATACACTCCTGCCAAATCGCAAAAGGTTTACAACAGGTAGGTGTCAGTGATTAAACGTTTTTGAATATACTTTAATAATTTGAAGAAAAATGCATATATCTTTTTTTTTTTTTTTGCTTTTTTTTTTTTTTTTTTTTTTTTAAACAGGTAAGTGAATATGTTTTTTGTAGATTTTCATAATGTAACATTTAGGTTAAAAATTTTATTCTGAAATTGAAGAAGTGAGAATATCTAAGAACTGCAGCACCAGTGCACAAAAGTGAAACATTACCTCGGACCAGCCTGACAGATTTTGAATCACTCTGGGCTCGGATTTCTCAGTATCCCACCAAAAGCAATTTCAGAATCATTTAAGGTAAGTGAAAAAAAAATTTTTTGCTATATATTAATTTATGTATTTTGTCTGCTAACTTGAATGTCTATTAGAGGAGCCAGTATCATAAAATTTGAATAGAGAGTGAAAAATATTTTTTTTTTTTTTTTTTTTTGCTTTGCTGAGAAGTTTTAGTTATGAGTAAATTTGAATATTAAAATTGTTTGGGGTTGAAATGCAATCTCATGAGGATGAATAGTGAGAAACAAAATTGAACATTTTAGAGTAATATTAATGTTCTTTAAATTTCTTAGCAGGAAAACAGGCATTGTGATGATCACATCATATATAACATAATTTTAGATCATTGTCTTTTCTTTTAATTCATTTTAATTGAAGAAAAGGGGAATTTATTCGTCCCATATCAATAAAAGCAATGCATGATAAGACTGCTGTTCACACTAATTATAGGCTCAGCTTATAATGGTCTCTACATATGCTATAAATAATATTCAAGGTAGTTTTCATATATAGAATTTTGAATAGAAAGCATGCATGTCAGTTTAAGCCACAGACTTACATTCACCTGAGGTGAAAAACGGGTACCTAATCGGTTTTAACCTCATCGACTTATATAATAACTGCAAGTGTCATGCCCTATCATCTACCCTATAAATTTTATACATACTGTGCACAGTTTTAATATAATAAATCAAATATAATTTTTTGTATATATAAGTAGGACAATGATCTGAATTTTAATTGCCTATAAATGTTTCCTGTAAATTCTTTAGGTGTGATGGAAAATTAAAAAGGTAAGTAACCCTTTATTTATTTATTTATTTATTTTTGAAGTGAAATGCCTAGTCAACTGGGTTTATAGTTAAAATTTCGCATGGCACAATGATTGCTGTGGCCATCAGCTCAGATTACCATAAACGCAAAATTTCACCGTCCCAATAATCAAATCTAAACACCTTCGCCCCCAAAAAAATATTTCGCACCTTTGGACTTTTTTATTTAGAATTTTCTAAGTAACACCATGTAGTTTATAATCATTCATCCCTTACAAATAAATTTATATTCTGAATTTTTTGATGTAAATTTTTTCATCTCTCAAATTTTTCAACACATTTTTTTGAAATTGCCATAATTAAGGCAAATCATACTTAAATAAATGATTGTATTTAAAATCGGAGATATTCAAGACCCCTTATATTATTTATTTTTTTTTTTTTTTGAAATTTTCTCTATGTAATCATTGCAGCATATTATCCATCAAAAATAAATAAATCTTGCATATCCAGAAAGGCTTTTTTCTTTTTTTTCCTTTTTTTTTTTTTTTTTTTTTTTTTTTTTGTGAAACCTCTATCTAGAGTTATTAAAATCATCTTATTTTTAACTCTACCCAGAGAGAAAATGTAATAAATGGAAAAGGACACTAAGTAAATAACTGTAAATTAAATATCTATATTAAATTTCACTTAGCAGATTTCCATAGAAAAAACACAAATGTATGAATAAAAAAATTATCATTTTCTTTGTTCAACATAAAATTAAAATCAATATCTAATTTCCGAACATTAAATCACACTCCAATTCCATGGAATGTTTAACAAATGTGGCAAATCTCAATTTTTTGTTTATTTTCTTTAAAAGTTTACAGCTAAAATAGCTCAAAAATTTATCTACATTCCCTTTCTTGGAATGCCATATATTGAGATTTCCCACCTTGAAATCAAATAAAATGAAACATACAACATGAAAATATAATATCTAGATTATTTTAAGTGGCATGCATAATGAGACAAAAAATAAAAATAAAATCTTCGCGATTTTTTTTTTTTTTTTTTTTAAATCGCGATCGCTAAAATTAATTAATTTTGAAAAAAGGATTAATGATTAAATAACCTCAGGTTCTCAACCTTAACGGAGGTTATTTTTCGCGACGGCACCAAATGTTAAACATTAAATTTGGTTATTCAATAATAAAACTTGATTTTTGGATTTTGGAAATTTATAAAGTTAGATAAGAAAATGAGAAATGAAAAAATGGCCGAACGTGATCGATTTAGGAATAGTGGATTACTTGTGCGTATATAGTGCCGCGAATCATTAACCCTTCCTGAAATCAAATATTTCATATTGCAATCAATAATAATAATTTAAATTGAATAATTAAAATGAAAATTAGGAAAAATTATTAACTCACCCCAAACAGCAGTACAATCAATACCTGTAAGGCAAAGTTAATTAGATCCATTGGGACACTCGGTTGCACAATAAGAATCACACATGATATGTCACCTAGGAATTTTTTTATTGAAGATTAAGATATATATATTCCGCTTGTACCGGTACAGGGATACATCATTATTTCCCAACACTGTAATTACGTACATTAGATATCATGATATAGATAACTGATAGATCAAAGCAGATATCGTTCACAGCATTCGGATTATTCTAAATATTGCCTGTCTATTTGGCATTTACAGATAGCATTAATCACTTGTTACATCCGGGATGGATGCATTTGTAAAATTCTATAATGATGATCGTTTCAATGTCGTATTGAGCATGGTATATGAGTAGAACACAATCGCACTTTCACCCATCGGATGTGTACGTTCGTTTTATCCTGTGATTACTGAAAGCATTGACGATATCACAAAAATTACTGTGACACATGGCTGTTGCTCCACATTTTAAATACGTGATGGAAATAGCATATTCTGACGAGCGAATGGTGAACAGTTGTCGTTGACTGATATATTATACTTTCGTAGTACCGAAACCATGTTACACAGTATTATGATGGTACGCTAAGCCTATTTAGGCCACGCTGTTCCTTTGCCCTAAAATAGAGGTCTATCGGTCCGCATATGAAATAAGGACCTCTTTGAATATTAATAATATACTCTATTACATTAGTTTATGAGTAATTCTAGCGTTTATTGAAAACTGGAAGGAACTTTTTAAAGACTGATGCTCGGCCAACGATCTACAATTTCTTCGTATCCATTCAGCAATCCTCCAAGGGAGTTTCTCGTCACTAGGATCCATTTCCAAATACACATGTCCACAAGATGGACGTAAAAACGAATACATTTTCCTTGTTTTACTTTTACAGGCTTATAGACTTAAAGAAGTTATTACTGTAGATGCAAAAGTTTGAAATAACTGTTCAGCCAGCGGCCAAAGGCCGCCGACCACGGCGTAAAAGTCTTCGCACTCCTTCCTCTATCACCGTACCAACACAGAGTGAGTCAGAGATGCCTTCCAATCTCCCGCGCCGCGAGACTACGCACATTCAAATTGCTGCGCGCGATAAATAGTCCGAAAATGAATTATTTTTATCCGGATCGTCTGCTGAATAATAAATAATAAAATGGAAATAAATAAATTTAATTTTATGAACGGAATATTTTATATTGGGTTAATTTTTGGATTCAATATTAATATTAAAAAACACACATTTTCCTAGAGAGACGCCACTTTTAAATCGGCGCCGTGATATATTCGCTGCGGACCTGATATATTCGCTGCGAACTGAATGGAATCTTCCAGAAGAAAAAATTTGAAAATCGTCAATGAAAATGACGTCACTGATTTTAATTAGTGCAAAATGAACGTTAGGAAAATTAGTACAATTATTTTTAAATTATTTGCAGACGATCTAAAAAGATTTTGAACTGATTTGAATCATGATTAAAATTGAATTTCTTTATTGGCTAAGGCGTTTGTTTACAATCCGGAAACATCGGTAGTTTTGTTTACAAACAAAACGCTTCACTGGAAATTCTTAAGTTTTTTTGCTTATTGAAAATTACGAATTTTAAGAAATTTTAAATGGAGAAAATAAATAAAATAAAAGTAACTAAAATATTTTCCGGAGGATTTGATAAAAATTAACCGAATTCAAAAGTGTTAGAATTTTTGATTCTAACAGAATCCACGCTCTCTGCTTAACGTGCGGATGCTCTACCACTGAGCTACCCTGGCTGATAACCATCTCAGCATTTCCCACGTAATATCCATTGCCAAAGTCACCGTGTTTGCAAATGCAGGTGTAACAGGTGAGAATATTACTTGTGGCACAACTCCAATAGACCACGAAATTTCAATTTAGAAATTTAATTTAATAATTCCTTAACTGTGAAAATACATTTTAGATAAAGTGAAGTGTAAGGTTGATTTTTTAATACCAATGTGAAAAATACCAGAGCCGGGAATCAAACCTGGACTCTCTGCTTAATGTGCGGATGCTCTATAACATAAAATGTATTTTCGCAGTTGATGAATTATTAAATTAAATTTCTAAATTGAAATTTCGCGGTCTATTGGAGTTGTGCCACAAGTAATATTCTCACCTGTTACATCTGCGTTTGCAGACAAGGTGACTTTGCCAATGGATATTATATGGGAAATGCTGAGCTGTTTATCAGCAAGGGTAGCTCAGCGATAGAGCATCCGTGCGTTAAGTGAAGAGGCCGGGTTCGATTCCCAGCTCTGGCATTTTCTCCACAGTTGGTATTAAAAAATCAACCTTACACTCCAATTTGTCTAAAATGTATTTTCATAGTTGATGAATTATTAAATTAAATTTCTATATTAACTTAGTTAAATAATTTTGTTTTGCCATTTTATACTTTTTTAGAGACTGTAAAATAGAGGATTAAATATCAAAACTTATTAATGTCTCAATAACAATTATATTACATCAGTTGAAAACACTAGATATCACTTTAAAGAATATGAAAATTTTAAAATATGCATACCATCTCTTGCTATACTCAACAATGACACTATTATCTATCGAAAATGAATCCCTAGGCAATCCATTCAAATTCCAGAATTGAATTTTAACAGGATTTCCAAGAGTTTCTCCAATAGAAAATTGTCTTGAACAAGATATGCCATTATCCTAAAAAATAGTCTGGCTTAGAAGGTTAGATATGCATAATATATATATAATAGAATTGTAAAGGTATTACTAAATAAATAAGATAGATTTGAAATACTTTATCTTAAGAAAATCTGCATACAGAGTTTCCTCCAGAAAGTTTCAGAAGAGTGCTAAGCCTGCCTTCTCCCTGAAATAGCACTCTTCTTGCCTTTCAACCAAAGCAATCGCAAATTATTGCTGTTTTATATAATAATTTTGCATTGAGTACATGCATAGTAGATACTTTATTATTCATTATCACTAGCAAACATAACCATTTTCAAAGCAATCTTTTAACTTTGTAATGCATTCTTCTATTTTAAGCTCTTCACAAGCAAGCATTTTTCGCTTTTGTCTCATATTATACTGGAAAAGGCGCCTATGGATATATTAATTAACAAATAAATTACTTCTTTGCAGGAATTTTAGTATGTAATTACTCACTAAACACAATACCAAAAATGGTGTTAGTATTGTTGGTTATGAACAATTATTATCTACAAATGCTGTATGTGCTTTTAAAACTGCCCTTTTATAAATCAGGCACAAACCCTGTACACAAATAACCAGGTTAAGGTAAAACAATTTGAACATATCAACTATCTTAAAATCTATCTTATAATAGAGAAATAGTTTTCTCTGTTTGTGATGCAATCATATTTAAGAAAAACTTTTTTTTTTTTTTCTTTTTCTTCAAAAACAATAATCTAAAGATAAAAAAATTTCCTTTAAATGCAATTATAAAGAAGTTTTAATTCAAAATAAGAACTCAGCTGCTTTATTTAAACAGATTATTAACTACTCTTTATTTAAACAGATAATCTTTAAAAAATTCTAAATTTTATTATTTTAGTTCATAAATAATCAATGATTATTTTTAATTAAAAAGTTTTATTTAATTGAAAAGAGCAGAACTCCTTAAAAAAGAAACGGCTAAATAAAAACCTTTTATAATAAATGACACCATTATGCTGCAATGAATGATACAGACCAAATTAAAAAGTAGTCACTGGCATTTTTTTTATTTTCCTCTGACACTTGTGGATGACACATTATACAGAATTTATCAATTTATGCATTGCGAATCATAACAGAAATATATTTAAAAAATAATAATTATATAAAAAACATTACACCTATATCTCAGATTACATTAAGTAAACAAGAGTGCAAACGTAGGAAAAAAAAACCCCAATAGAAATATAAGTCAAGGTAAAAGATAGTAAAACAAGCATAGGATCTACAACCAATTTATTGAGATAGCTTGATAAAGAAAAATACTGTTTGCAGAAAACTCAATTTATCAAATCAGAAAACATAAATAAATAAGAAAGCATGACTTCAAGGGAAACATAAATATTAACCAGTGGAAGAAAAATGTGAGTACTCGCATCTATTCAGCAGCTCTAAAACACAGATTATTAATTTATGTCCCATGTAGAAGTCAATTCTTTTGCTAAAGCTAACAGCCTATTAGGGGATTATTAATACTATTTTGATTCTGGATCTTTGTAGAATCATTTGAGATTTCAATCAAATTTATTCATGAGGTAGGAGAATGGAAATAACGCTGATAGTTCATGTTACATATATTTCAGCCTTAGTGCTGTTAATTCATTAATCATAAAACATTGTAATTTTTTCCATCATGCTTCAACAGCTCAGCAACTAAATCTATTCTTCAAAAATTTTCCATTCTATCCTCTAAATGTCTTGCGCTGCTTTTACAGATACACAAGTAGGTAGCCAAACAATCAAAGCAAGATCCCATTGTTTCCAATTCATATGTAATAGATATGGATGAAAGGAGAAAGGGAAACAAAACAAGGGAAGACAGGAAAGGAGTTATGAAAGAAAATAAATAAAGATAAAAATTACCTCACAAATAAGCCTTTAATATTGAAATAACAATAGGCATAGCAATGTTTAATTTTATGCATTAAAAAAATTACTATTGAAAAAGAAATTTATATAAACTAACATTTAATAATAATAAATATCTAAAATATCATCAAGAATGGAAGATATAACCAATGTCACTACATTAAATTAATAAATTTTAAAAGCACAATTAATACTACTATTGCTACTAATAAAAACCTATACCAAATTAATATCAATGAACAATAGGTTAAACTAACACTCCCCCACCTTAAAAGGTAGTTTTCATTTGTAATTGTCATGTTAAATTTAAATAGAATGTATGTATGGTATAAATATATTATTACACAGAAGGAAAGTAAGAAATATGATTAACACAATGAATAAATAACTAAATAAAAATATACAAATTAGATTTGTTTAGACAGCAAAAGACTTGGCTTTCTTTATGATAAGTAATTAAAAATAAACTATAATTATTAAAAATTTAATATATAAAATGACAGATATACTTAAACGATTCATTAAAGGCAAACAAAACTAAAATATTACAGTGCAGTAATCCACCCATTTAGCTATAAACATGCTTCTATAATGGGATGTATATGGTCCAAGATATGCAATAACACCAGAAGCTAAAAGAACATCCCCAGCTAAATTTTCAAATTTTTCTTTTAAATTTGCCGCTTCATTTTTCCACCTAAAATAAATGCAAATACTATTTTAAAATTTTATTTTACTTGAAATGCACATAAATTACATAAAAATAATGCAAAATAACAAGAAATAATAATTTTACTTTGTTAAACCTTTCTACTTCCTTGTATACAGTAAAAGGAAGTATTGTGGAAGTGATTTTTGAAACTGTTGTGGCAGATTGCATAACCAAAAAACAATTCACCTATAATGTTAAAAAAATTATATTTGAGACAGTTGGTTGTACAACTCCAATTTTGGTTTAATATAATTTCCCACTTTTAAGATATATATGTATAGTGCGACCACGTTTCCTACGACTAGCAGTGAGGCCGAGTCCAAATGTTGGTTACTTCAGGAAAATTGATAGGCGTCCTGAATAAATAGCTCAATTTTAGGTCTCGCAAGGGCGTTCCTTTAAAAACGGCTGTACGGATTTTTTTTCAAACTTCCCATATTAACTTACTTTTAAATATGCTTTTGTATGTAATTATTGATTTCCTGTCAATAATTGAGTTTTGTTAAAAGTTGATATCTCAAAAACGGCTCTAACGATTTCCTTGAAAATTGTTATATAAATCCATTTCTTTCTTATGTATCATGTAGTTATTAGAGGAAAATTAACAGCTACCCTGTTTAGGTAGGTCAGAGGTTTAGGTAGATCTCGAAAATTGGTGTTTCAAAAAATAATTCTACCATTTTTTTTTTCTTATTTTTTACCTTGCTATATGTAAGCTTCGTTTTATATGTCTTTACATAAGTATGAAGTTTATCTTACCACAAAAATGTTAGGTTTCTACTTCTTTAGATCACTTTTATATCTTCTGATCACATTATCTCCAAAAAGTGCATATAATATGTGCAATAGTGGGTAATGGAAGTCGTGTGGTTGTTTCACACCAGATTTTTTTCTTTTCAATTGAATTAATAAAAAATCATGTATTTAAGTTATTTCTTAACCTTGACCTTTGGCTAAGCTTAAAATTTATTTTATTTTTTATGAAAATTTTATAAGCTACTTTTACTCATTCTACACATAAAGAAATAGCTTGTGAGCCTAGTACATAACATAGCTTGTCTTGCATACATACCAACCTGGCAATAAAACATTGAATACTCTTTTCAAAAAATCTAATACTAAATGATGAATAGATAATTCTTTTCCCATTCATTCTCTATCTATCAAATAGACACTAAAACAATTAATACTTCAGAAATGTCAGAATGATTGGGACTACTCCTTTAAAAGCTGCCACACACATGGTTTAATTCTATTATCTTGCTGCAATATTTGTATCTAGATTGACATATTACAATATTTTTAACCCTTTGCGGCGCAAGACAATTCGGATGATTTAAATTATACTGACACCGGAATTCATGAACTAAATTAAACTAAAAGAAATTTTTAATTTTAAGGCTAAAAAAACCGGCCTTTTCTGATATGTTATAAACGCAAATTTCTGCTAAACATTTTCCGGGATAAATTTTTGCAGCTGGATCTTAAATTTTGCGTCCTCGCAGCGAGGACAACGTGCGTTAAGGGGTTAACAGGTTATAGCCCATTCGTGGCTTACCTTCATAAGTTCCAGAATTCACATTATGACCTCTTTGAATGCAAAGAGACAGCTATATCTACATACTACTACTATGATTGCAGTCTTACCATACTGTGGGTGTGTCACTTAAGATGTCTAGTTACTCCTTCATGAGACTGGTTATTGAATTTACTCTCATACTTACTATTGTAATCTAAACTGAAACAAATTTATAATTTTCTTCATGGCCTTAGCATAGGTATAATGTAGATGCAAATGTGCATAGTATGTGCAGGTACTTTTACTTTTTATTCAGAAACATTTCAGTCTTTTTCAAAGAATGGAAGAAATAAATATCAGCAAATACAAATATCTACCATGCATTTAAAAACATACTAAGTTATGAATAATTTGTTTTATTTTTATTTTTTGCATTCAAGCAGTATAAAATTTATACCAAATCCTTATCTTAATATCTTATGATTGCAATTTTATAAATATATATCTATATATCTGTAAGCTTGTAGATATTTTTTGTTAATTTTGGTTTTGTGTACAGATGCTTTGTAGTTTTATACAGATCTGAACTAAAGTCTTGCATTGGGTTGGGTACCTGCAGTTATCTGCAAGTCAAGTTTGCATTGGATCTTCACCGTTTCTGACTTATAGATTAACCTGCAAAATAATTCCCCTTTCTTCCACGCCAAAAATTTTTTAATTTTCTTAAAAATGAATATAACCTTTTGAATGCAGAAAGTAGATGATATTCTCTCACTACATAACAGTTTAAAGCAACAACATGACTCATAACATGAGTTTAATTACATTTGCATAAATACTAATATTAAACATTTACAACTTTAAAAGAGAAAATTATTTTCCTTCTAATGTAGATTTGCCTTTTTATTTTACTTTTTTATGTACTGTCAAAATATTTGGATAAGTGGATATTTTAAGTTTTAATACATAAGAAATTTTGTTACATTATACGTTGAAGTTTCATTTAAATTTAGACTACGGCACAGCACACCGATTTTTTTTTTTAAACATTAAAAAAATAGACTGTGTCTAAGATCTGAGAGCATGCAGACAATAAAGGGGGGGGGGGATTATTCTTTTCTATTCTTATCAACATGTAGTACCGCTTTTCCTAAATACTTCTGTTTTCATACAGTCAAAATAACAATGACCTAAAATCTAAGCCTAGCAATTCAATAGTTTTTCTTAGTTTTCTTTCTTTTATGTACAAGTACTTTCTTAAATAGTTTTAAATTCAATGTTCTTAGTCACTCACAAGTTCCTGGTTACAACTCTCTTCGGCAAGGAGGTTTGCCTAATGCTCATGATAGGTTATTCTTGGCATGTGTTATTGCCCACTGTTTGCAAAAGGGAGAGCTGCAATAATTTATTAACTGTTCCTCATTTTGAACCTACTATTCAATATTCTTCAACTTCTCAATGCCACATTGGCAGTTCTTTGGCAAGGAAGATGCTTTCACACATATAGGGTTTCCTTGCGATTCCAACATTTTACCTGCTTTTCTGAAACACATTGAAGGGTGGTCTGACAAAACCATTCCCAAAGATACTATGTTATTAAGTACAGTGTGTGATCTCTCCATCAGGAGATTTCCATGCATTAATTCTGATGAGCTCTAGAATTCTGGAGATGGAGTGCTAATGCTTTATGGATTATCCTAAGCAACTCCTCTTTCCCGATGATTAAGTAACCAATATAATTTTGACAACAAGTTGAATTTTCTTTGGTTTAAACATTTTTTTTTTTTTTTTTTTTTTTATATATTTGCTATTTATTTATTTATTATTTTTCTGAATAGCTGAAAGTATTTTAAAGCAAAGTATAGCAGTGGAGGATCCAGAACTTAATTTTTGGGGGAGAGGGGAGCTAAGAGTTTTCAAGATATTATTCCAGATCAATGAAAATTTTACAATTGTAACATCCAATTGTGAATGTTAGTGTTTTTTTTTTTGTTTTTTTTTTTTTTGGGGGGGGGGGCTAGATCCGCCACTGAGTTATAGACAAATTTAATGTACTTAAAAATTAATTCTATATAACCTTAATTAAACACTTAAAAATAACTTATTAATGGATTCGTTTCTGCCCATAACAGCACAGAGATACAGAAGACAAGCTGAAGTAAAACAGTAATGCAGCATAATTTGCTTTACACCAATTATCTAACTAACATGGTACAACTCAAATAAAAACAACACTGAGTTGTGTTCAGAATGCAAAAATGATTACAATTATGAAATTGTTCCTGGCCATGCTTTTAATATTAGTGCTTGAAAGGATATAAGAGAAAGTGTTATTTAATTGTGAAAAGAATTGCTTGTCTTTGATGTGGCAAAAATAAATTAGGTTTTTGTTTAGATTTCCTATTTCACTCTGTGATGCAATAAACAAATCAATAAATTGTACTCTAACCAGAAGAGAGAAAGTAGTAAACAGATAGAAATGATGTAAGCATATCAATAAATCAATTTTAATGATTATCTGGTAAAATAGATCTATCCTTAATGGTGTTTTAAAGTAAACAATATAATTTCTTATAATAATATTATTAAATAAACAATGATTAAATTATTAAATACAAAAGGCATTTCAGAATGAAAATAGTAGATGAAATTACTAATAATCAATTCTAAATATTTGTGTTAGAACTCAAATTTCATAAATATCTTGTCTTTATGTCTTACCTATCATAGCTTTCTGGTGCCAAGGGACACTTAACCATTTAGACACGAAGATTATATTAAATTATACAAACTAACCAATGGAAAATCAGAAGTGGAGTTTAGCCCTCTAGCAGTGAGTTTGGGAACTAAATCAATAAAAATCAGATGTATAGTGGATGGGAGAAGAGACTGCACTAAGAAAGAGTTGTTAAATTAGTTTGCAGCTTGCCAGGATCCAAAAGGACCCAACTCACTGGAATTAGAGAGATTTTAATTTGTAATAGTTGATTGTTCACAATATTAATATTCTATGATTGGGCTCCTCTCTCTCTCGGAAAGTGCAGTAGTTCATGGGATGGTTAACTTATAACATATGGATATTCAGGTCCAGACTCATACTGACTAATAAAGATGATTTACTTTTAAAATCATTACATGCATATCATCTAAATTTTTAATCAACATTTAATAGATAAAACAAATTCATTTTTTACTCAAATTACCAGTACTAAAATGAAAAAAAGAAAATAGCACATGCAATAACATAAAAAGATGTTTTAAATAATTTAAAAATAAATGTGAAAAATATTCCAATGTTTTATACTTACATCCTGGTTCCTTAAATAGATTTTATATAGTTAAAATTAAATAATATTTAAACATTATCAGATTAAATAAACATTATAAAATATTTACTAAGGTACAATACCTTAATCTCTCTCCTCCAAGCCCATCAAGGAGCTTCTCTGCTCTAATTAAGTTAGTTTCATATGCAACAGCTTTATTTTCTAAATCTTTCTTTTTCTGTATAGATTTATCATATTCTTCTTCCAAAGCAGCTAATTTGTCTTCATAAACTTTTAATTCAGAACGCTTTTCATCCAACTTTGCATTAGTAGCAGCTAACTGCTCTTCTGCTTCAGCTAATTTTGCTTTTTTAGGAGCAACAACCTATTAAAAAAAGCAATTACATGGTTAATCTATATATATAAAAGAGTAAACTCACTGATTCACTGACTCAACACAGTTGTGGCGATCCTATGGGAGATAGAGTCTCAATTTTTGGTGAGCAGGTTGATTTTAGAACCCTGACGCTCACTAAAACAGGATTTTGCAAAATACCCCCCCCCAGGGGGGGAGGGGGGGCAGAAGGCAAAAATCACCTTTATAAGCATATCTCGGCTCCAAATTGCTTCACGGTGAAGAAATTGCAGATGGGGAGACTTAGACTTGAATACAAAAAAATCATTTTCTGCGATTTTGGAATTTTGGATTTTTAAGGAGGGAGAGGGGCTGAAAATGATTTTTGAAGGTGCAGAAGGCAAAAACCACCTTTATAAGCACAACTCGGCTCCAAATTGCTTCACGGTGAAGAAATTGCAGAGGGAGAGAGTAGACTTGAAAACAAAAAAAACACTTTCTGCAATTTTTGAATTTTGGATTTTTAAGGGGGAAAGGGGGTATAAATGATTTTCGGAGGCACATAAGGCAAAAACACATTTATAAGTATAACTACTCTCCAAATTACATCACAGTGAAGAAATTGCAGATGGGGAGACTAGACTTAAATACAATACAAAAAAATCATTTTCTGCGATTTTGGAATTTTGGATTTTTCATGGGGGGTAGGGGTTTTTTTTTGGGGGGGGGGGCAGAAAAATAAAAATAGTGTCAGATCGTTCAAAATTGGTACATAGAGGTTTTCGATACTTACAAATCGATTGCAGAAATTTTCGAATTTGTAAAATTATTAGAAGGGGTGGGAAGGGGGGGGGCAGTATGGGCAAAAACAAATAGAAATACAGTTAGGCTGTTCAAAATTGGTACAGATAGGTTTTAAAGGCCTGCAAGTCGAATGGGGATATTTTCGAAAGTGTAAAGTTATTAGGAGGGGCGAGAAGGGGGAGGGGAGAGGGGGGGCAAAAAAATAAAAATAGAGTTAGATCGTTCAAAATTGGTATATAGAGGTTTTCGATACTTACAAATCGATTGCGGATATTTTCGAATTTGTAAAATTATTAGGAGGGGCGGGAAGGGGGGGGGGGGTGTGGGCAAAAACAAATAGAAATACAGCTAGGCCGTTCAAAATTGGTACAGATAGGTTTTAGAGGCCAGCAAGTCGAATGGGGATATTTTCGAAAGTGTAAAGTTATTAGGAGGGCCGGGAAGGGGGGGGCAGAGGGGCAAAAAAAAATAGAATAGAGTTAGAGCATTCAAAATTGGTATATAGAGGTTTTCGGTACCTACAAATCGATTGCGGATATTTTCGAATTTTTAAAATTATTAGGATAGACGGGAGGGGGGCGAAGGGGGAAAATAATAGAAATAAGAGTTAGAGCATTTTGGGAATTTTTTCCGAAGGCAGTGAGAACCCGGTGCGACATTTTTCCTAATAATATTTTTTTTCTGTTTTTTTTTCACGTGATGAAAATTAATGCAATTTTGAGAATTCAGTAATTATAGCGATTCATTTAAAAATAGGGACTAGCGAAGCGGGCATTGCCTGCTAGTATATATATATATGAAAGGATAGAAAGAATAAGATTTTAAATTATTATTTTACACTAACATTGTATGATAATCTAAAAAAAATTCCATTTAAATTCATGACTTGAAAATAATTATGAAGTTACCCCTGTAAAGTGTGTTTCACTGTAGACATTTTCATAACACAAAAGTTAATTTTTTAACCAACTGGATAACTCTAAGAGCAAAATTACCTGACTACTATAGTTTTTGTAAGTGTTTGTGGCTAGATTAGATATTGCATATTAATTAATCCTGGATTTCTGGAACCACACTAAACTGTCACTTGTAAATTTAATAACCAATGAAAAAGTGTAGGAGGAGATTAAGCCATCTGGCAATTTGTGCCAAAATTAAGACTTTAAAAGGGGCTACACATGAAAATCATTACCTTTTTGCATATAGGTTTTGCTAAAAAAATCTAAGTCAAAATCCACCCTGAGATCAGTATAGGATCAATGTTATTCACTCGCTATCCTAAAATTCAGCATGCTTTACACGCTTGACTGGTTTGAAAAAAGCATTATGATTCAAGAAGCACGAAATAAACTCCTTAATTAATCAAATGGACTCTTTACTTATGAAACAGAAGTTTGTGGATACAATTATGTAAGGATTACCTCAGATGGTATACATATTTATGCAGCCATTAGATGTAGGACAGAAAATATATTGATAATAGCTACTGGTATTAGTGCAGTTAATTGATTCCATAATATTAGTGAACAAATTAAAACAACACTAAATTCAAAACATATATTCTATAGAAAAACCTACAACAGATCATAGCCAATATTCTTAAAAAAAACTTAACATAAATAAATAAACAATATATTAATATACATATTATTAGGTCCTCATGCAGATAATTGTACTGTAGAAAAAAAAAAAATCTGATGTAGGCACCACATGACTTCCTTATACACCTTTAGAAATATATACATAATGTTAAAAAGCATTGTCATTGAACCCGAGACAGTTGGCTACAAATATTTTAAAAATGCATTTTCACCGTGTTCTGAACTATCCTGAAAGTTTCAAATGTCTAGCTAGTCGGGAAGGTAGTTAAATAAATTTGCTGTTGAACCATAAAAACGCTACTGAAGGCAGCAATGACTCCGAAACAATTTGCTAAAAATATTTAAAATATGCATTGTCACCATGTTCTGAGCTTTTCTGAAAGTTTCAAATGTCTAGCCACTCGGGAAGTTAGTTAAAAATCGATTGCAATATTTGTACAGTTAATGCTGCCGAAGGCAGCAGGGATCCGAAAGAGTTGGCTAAAAGTATTTAAAAAATGCATTTACACTGTGTTCTCAACTATTCTGAAAGTTTCAAATCTCTGGCTCGTCGGGAAGTTAGTTAAATAAATTTTCTGTTGAATCATATAAACGCTGCTGAAGGCAGCAGGTATCCGAAACAGTTGGCTAAAAATATTTTTAAAAGCTTTTCTGAAAGTTTCATATGTCTAGCTAGTCAGGAAGTCAGTTAAAAATTGATTGCAAGATTTGTCCAAACTTTTTTTGAGTTATTACCGTTTTTTGATACATTATGGCCAAAACCTACGTATTTTTGGTCATTATGAACCTAATTTTCCTAAATATCTCCAAAACAGAAAATCATACAAAGTCCAAATAGGGAGGTGCACAACTAGATATTATAACAAACCTATGTACCAATTCGCAACTTTCTACGTCTAACCATTTTTGAGTTATGCAATGTACGCACACACACACACACACATAGACACACATACATACAGACGTCATGAAAAATCGTGTAAAGTTGCTTATATCTCTAAAATGAGAGCTCATGTTAAGACGCCACTTGCAGGTGTATAACTAGACATCATGACAGTCACGCCAGTGGTGGATTTAAGGGGGGGGGGGCTAGGGGGCTTCAGCCCCCCCCCAAAACACTGACATTCACAATTGAATATTGCAATTGTAAAATTTTATTGGTCTAGAATAGCACTTTGAAAAATCTTAGCCCCCCCCCCAAAAGTCAAGTTCTGGATCCGCCACTGAGTCACGCGTATAAATTGGAAACAGTCAGCGATCATTCGTTTTCGAGCAATGTGAAATACAAAATCCATTTCGCAAATCGTGATTACTATACTTCCTTATACTTGTATAAGGAAGTAAAAAAATGCAGAAAAAACAAAAATTTTGATCTTTTCTACAGAAAATTTATTTTACAGAAATTTAGTGTAAAATTACATCTTAATCTGTAAAAAATACATTTTTTTTTCTGTACACAGATAAAGTTTGTAACAACTGAAATAGATCTCATCTGCTATATATGTGAACAACAGAACACTCACATATTGATGATAAAATCATAATTGACTGCCTTTCATACTTTTTACTTTCCAAACATACATTATGCAAGGAAAGTTCATTTCTGTTATTTGTACGGTGATGCATGAGAGTATGTGTATTTATGTGAGTGAACACAATAATGTCTAAATGCTTTGATCAAATTAGCTGAAAGTTTGTAGGTACGTTATAGGAGGTCACTGTCATACAAACTGTATTTATTTTGATGAGCCTAGCACTCACAGATTTTTTACAGAGACACAAAGAAAAAGTCTTTATTATTAGGGTCAATGGACTAAAATTATTTCAAGTGCAATAGCATCTGAACACCATATCCAATTAAGCTAAAAATTGGTAGATAGGTTATAGGTCACCATTGCGTGTTTCTATAGATTTTGATGAGGTAGGATTTATAGTTCTTTTACAAAGACACAAAAGAATTCTTCATCATTATGACAAATGGATTAAAAATATTTGAAGTGCAATAGTGTCTAAGTTCTACATTCAATTAAGATATACAATGGTAGACTTGTTATAGATTATTATCGCAAAAACCCTACAGATTTAGTATACTGAGTGTAAGTTTTTTTACCGGTACTTATATTAGAATTTTTATACATTGCAATCTATGGGCTAAAACTATTTAAAGTTCACTTTAATAATGTTAAATTGTTTAAAACATAATAAGAAACAAATAAATATTCAATATTGCAAACTCATCATTTATAAATGTTTCACAGCAATACACAAAAAAATTGGATACAGTATATTAAACAGCATACAACTTGGGGAAAAATACTCAAACATCTTATTATGATTTTCCCATTGTTTATTTAATGACTTCTCTTGTTTTTATTTAAAATACTATTAAACTAAATGCTTGGAAAGTCAAGAATGGAGTCACTTCAGATATTTTTTTTTTTTTTTTTTCTAGTAAACAATTAGGAAATTAAATAAGAAATTTTGTATATTATATTCCATAATTTAAATAGATTTTATTCATTATTAAATAGAAAATAGTAAATTTTAATTTAATTTAACTCAATGCACAACTGTTCTTATCATTATATAATTTTTTCCCCTTTACTTATGCAGCCGAAATTATATATTTCAAATTTGAAGTAAAATAAAATAACATAAATAAACAAACAAATACTTTGAATAAAATTAATGAAACTCTTTACTTTAGCAGTTCTATCATAAAGTTCCATAGCTGACACCCATCTGCAAAGCCCTTCAGCAGCTGAAGAAGCTTTAGCAACATTTGCAGGTTCAAATTCAGGCAAAGAAACATACTCTGATCGAATTTTTTCCATAATAACAGGCTAAAAGAAAATTAAATGATCTAAAAAAACAATACAAGAATGTACACTTAATATATATACAGTACACTCTCAAAAATCTACACAGTTTAAAATGATGAGTTTTATGGATTTCTGAATTTTGCAGATTTTAGAATAGTTTCTTTTATTTACATCTTAGAACCTCATTTGAGTAGAAAATCTTTAAGAAACAATTTATGTATTATATATACAATGTTGAAATAAAGTGTGCCTAATAAAAGTATAAATATTTCATGAAATTTTAATTTAAAGAACAATTTTTATACATCATATCCCAGTGGCAGAAAGTTTTGTAGCTGTCTGCGACAGACTTTTAAAATTTCGTAATCTGTCTGCAGAATTTGCATGTAATCAGGGGTTGAAAATAGCTTACACTGCCAGAGAACGTCTAAGACGTCATACATTGGTAGTGCATGGTCGCAGGCGAAAAATGCCCGTAAATTGCAGACAATGTTTTATGACTGCAGACAAAGACTGTCCAAAAGTTGCAGGCAATTTTTTTTTTATTACTACAGACAAAGTGTCCGAAAGTTGTGGACTAATTTTTTTTTTATTAGTGCAGACAAAAACTATCTGCAAGCCGTTTTTCTGTGTCCGCGACTATGTCGCCATGTCGCAGTGTTTCTGCCACTGGGCATCGTATTATAGTTGCAAATTATCTAGATTTTTGAAAAGTCTGATCAATAGAATAAGTAAGAATATTCATATATATATTTATTTTCCTATAACATGCAAAAAAGTCAGCAATTCTTGGTCAGTCACATAAGTTTGTGCTATGAGAAAGTTTGAATATTTATCTTCATGAGAGAAAATCTTTCATGAAAACTGTCGTTCTCCTTCTTTCTCTAAATAAATATGATTTATTTTTTGATAATTATGTATAATTACACTTATCATTTCTTCCTCAATATCATGCTGAGTGCTTGGTGATTCACCAGCACAAGTTAATTGATTTATCTCCTGATACAGCTGAAATTTTGCAATCCACTAATCAACAAATCAGTTGTGACAATGTTTGTTTACATTACAAATGATATGTAGATTTCAGAGAATTGCAGATTTTAGGGTTGTGGATTTTTGAGAGTTGACTGTATATATATATATATATATATATGAAATATAATGGATAAAAAAGTGGTAAAAATTAAATTAATATTTTTATATTTTAAATTATTATTTTCATATTTCACGGTATTTTGCAAAATAAATTAAAAAAGATTTTATATTAAGCTGTAAGTTACTTTAAAAGCATAAAAAATAACGAATGGGAAGTGCAATTGCGATAATTCAAAAATGAATAAACAAGTTAATCATTTAAGCATTTTGATATCTGGAAATATTCTATAAATAAGTTTAATGAGCAATAAGAAAGTATCTGGCACTGGAAAGATTCAATAAAAGAATTTAATTAGTGAGGTTAAAATAAATAAAAGATTTATGATTATAAATTATTGTTTGATTATTTATGTCAGATGTAAAGCAATAAATAATTGTTTTAATGAATTGGCGAGTTGGCAAAGTGGGGTGCCAACCAGCGTCAATCTGTCTGGTAAGTACAAGTCATTAGCCAGTAAGACACAAAGAGAAGGTGTGTTATTAAATAATGTAACCAGTAAGGGAAATTGGGAAGACACTGAAAATATGCCAAATTACACCAAAAATTATGGGTATAAAACATGAAACTCACAAAAAATTAAGTGAGCGATTAGAGAGATCTTTGAACTATACTCTGCTAAAAAGAACTAACTAACAAGCTGGTCTCAGGCCATTCCGACCCCGAGGTACGGAAAGGATCTACGGCGAATTTCGGTAATAATGTAAAGTGAAAACCCTAACTCCATTGCCTTCAGCCACCTCCAGTCATGCCTTGAAATTCATAAAGTCAATTAAAGCTAACTGCTGAGTGATTATTGTTAGAGTCAAGGGTTCTAACACTTTTGGGTTTGGTTGATTTTTGTCGGGTCCTCCGGAGGATATTTTGTTTGCGTTTATTTTGTTTATTTTCTCCATTTGGAATTTCTTGGAATTCGCAATTTTCAATGGACAAGGAAATTTGGGAATTTCCAGTGGGGCGTTTTGTTTGTGGACAGGACTGCCGATGTTTTCGGATTGTGGGCAGGCGCCTTGGCCAATGGGGAAATTCAGTTTTGTTCATGATTCAGGTCGGTTCGGAATCTTTTTGGATCGTCTGCAAGTGATTTGAAAGTGATTTTATTGATTTTCCTGGCGTTCTTTTTTCACTGGTTGGAATCAGTGGCGTCATTTCCATTTGCATTTTTTCGGGTTCTCTTTCTGGGGGATTCCATTCGGTTCGCGGCGGGTGTGTCGGGTCTGCGGCGGGTGTATCGCGGCGCCGATTCAGGGGTGGCGTTCCTCCGGGAGGGTGTGTTTTTTTTTATATTGGTGGTGAATCCAGGAGGTGGTCCAATGTGAAATGTTCCGTTCTTGAGGTTAAATTTGTTTGTTTCCGTTTTGTGATTTGTTGTTCAGCAGACGATCCAGGTGAAATGGTTTGTTTTCGTGCTGTTTGTCGCGCGCATTGATTTGGATGTGCGTGGTCTCGCAATAGCGGGAAATTGGAGGGCGTCTCTCCGGGCTCTCTCTCTTGGATGTGTTATCATGAAGACTAAGTTAACTGTCTTAACATGTTAAAAAAATATATCCAGAGATTGCAGTGGAATATTTGGCTCATACTTTTATGTAACAAGGCATAGTGTGCAGTTTTTAAATAAAACAGAGTTTAACATCCATAACAATATTTATTAAAACTTAACAAGAAGTTTCAAACTTAACAAGAAATTTAAAACTTAACAGAAAATATAGACTTTGCTAGTGATAGTTAGAAAAAACTTGCCATGAGGGAAAAACTATTTACCCAAACTAACTGCTTATAAGTAGAATTAATGCTTTCATTGCTCAGCATTAGCACAAAAAAGGATGCTGGCCTTCAAATAACATTAATATATATACTGCAACTTAATTAAACAGAAACATGCCCTCATACTTTGAGGCAAACTAAAAAATAGTTGAAAACGTATTTAAATTTTTCAAATCATCGTAATTACAAACGAAAATTATAAGCAAGAGAAAAAAAACCTATGTAAGACATCCTTATATACATTTATCACCGGATTCCAGAACAGCCAATCACCAGGCTACACATTTCTCCCTTCCAGGCGATCCAAAAACACGCCCATCGTACGTAATCCGTTACCGTGACAACGGAAGACGCTGAATACGTACGCCATCTATGGGCCGCAAAAGTAAGTATCGCCATATTGGAATTCAACTGGCCTGAACGATGTGTTCAAAGAATGTAAACAAAGATTATAATTTTATCCTATATGAATTAAATGAAGTATAATATCAAATGTATTTAAAAATAGAAAAAGATAAGTTATTTGCTTGAATAAAGGATAAAGGTAAGTTATATCTTTAAGTAAAGTTATTTTAATAAAACTTATCTTTAAATATTATACTAAACAATACATTGTATTCTTTATATTTTTCAAATTAATCTTAACTTATACATAGCACTAAACGCTATTCATTTAAAACGAAAATAAGCTCTCCTCATAATTAATAGGCAATATAAATGTTTTTAAACTTTGAAAAATGATATGAAAAAAGGTTTTTAGGACAACAATGCCCCCCATCATATCATTTTGAAACATTAACCATCACTAGCATTAACAAAAGATAAAAAAATATAAAAAAAAACAGTATAACAATATCACATTAATCTTCTTATACAGAGGCAATCCATCAATAGTTGCTAAAGTCCACCATAATAGATCAGTTCATCTAAAACACTGAATAAATCTACTATAAAGATAGAAAAAGAATATATATTAATAATATATCAAAAATGATGCATTAAGAAATTTTATTGTTAACTTCATCACCCCATTACTGAAAACAATAAAAGATTAGTTAAACAATTATAACAATCACATAACTCAAACATTCGTGGCCACGTTTACACTCATCCTAAGTAAAAAAAACTTTCTTTACAATGACAAAGCAATGAAGATCAGAAGAAAACACCCAAAATATTCTGCACCTCAAAAACTTCAAATAAGGATACATATCCAAAATTTATACTTTATAAATTACAATTTTTACTATATATATGAAACTTAGATATTTTTTCTTACAAATTTACTATACAAATATTTTATTTACAAAATTAAGCAAGTCACTTTTAGTAAGTAGCTTTGTAAAGGGATCCGCCAAGTTAGATTTAGATTTAACATATTTTAATTCAAATTTATCTTCAAAAAGCCACTCGCGAATAAAAAATAATTTCACATTTATGTGCTTCGACCTATTATTCTCTATAGGCGATTTCGTAAATTCAATAGCTGACATATTATCAGCAAAAAGGGTTGGTAAAGAGTATTTTTTGGAGATTAAGTTAAATTCAATACAATCCTCCAAAATACGATTGAACCACATAAGTTCTTTCACACATTCACACATTGAAACAAATTCACTTTCCATTGTGGAAAGACTTACCCCTTTTTCCTTAAAAGTTCGCCATGAAATTGGACTATTATCTAAAAATATTATTTGACCCCCCCATTGAAATAAAGTCGTCTCTGTTCATAGCAAAATCAGCATCAGAGAAAGCGACTAAACTAGAATTTTTACAATTTAAATTTAATTTTAAATTCTTGGTACCCGAAACGTAACCAAGTAATTTAAGCAAACCATTCCAATGGGTTAAACCTGGAGAATTTTGAAACTGGCTAAAAATATTCACAGCATAGGCTATATCTGGTCTAGTCCTACTAGCTAAAAACGAAAGGCAACCCAAGATATTCCTATATGGTAATCTTGCGACTTCTTCTATTTCAGCCTTATTGCTTGGACAATCCCTTTTTGAATATTTTAACCCTTTTATAATAGGTAAAGAAGTATATGGTATTTTAAATGAGTTAAACCTTTTATAAACTTCATCTATGTACAATGCCTGATAAATTTGAACAGCATCGTTATCATAGCTAAACTCAACACCCAATAATTTCTTCGTTTTACCCAAAATTTTAAGATCAAATTTTCCCCCCAAAAGTTCAATTATGGAATCAATTTGAGCCCGAGTTTTTCCAAAAATAACTATGTCATCGACATAGACTAATAAAACTATAAAGTCCTCAAAATAATATGAACAATTACACCAGTTAAACTTAAGAAAACCTAAACTTAAAAGAACCTTATTTAATTCGAAAAACCACAAACGACCACTCTGATGTAAACCATACAGAGCACGGTCTAATTTGCAAACTAAATTTTCCTCACCAGGAACAATATAACCAAGCGGTTGTGACATATAAATCTCTTCTTTAAGAGGAGCGTATAAATATGCACATTTAATGTCACACTGAATGTTTTGCCACTTAAGACAGGAAACTAAAAGGGAAAAGAAAAAACGAATAACAGAAAAATTTACCACTGGAGAGAATGTTTCGTCGTAGGTATCCCCCCGAATTTGGTAGTACCCCTGAGCGACGAGCCTAGCTTTAAACCTAGCTATATTCCCACTCTCATCCTTTTTAATGGTATAAACCCATCTGTTACCTAGTAAAGATTTCCCATCAGGTAAAGGGACTAAATGCCATACTTTACGCTGATTCATATTTGAAATTTCCTCATCCATAGCTTTAATCCATTCAGAATTTTGAGGTGACTTCATAGCTTGTTTATAAGTTCTAGGTACAGAAAGTTCTAGTCAGGTTTCCTTTTTAACATGGTTAGAAACAGGATCATTTGAATTAACCACCCCTTCAAATTTATTACTACCAGAGAAATCAAACAAGGAAGGTTCGAAAACAATATTATTACGTTCACAATAACTCTTAACCTCATTTAAAGATCTCAATCTAGTAGTTTTATCGTTAGGGTAATAATATATATCTGTCCTATCACCATGAGGTCTCGGTACTGGCTTTCTCCTCCAAACAATTTTAGAACAAGAGTCATTAGTATCAGGTAGTTCAGTGATAGACTCCCCGTCGGAATCATCAGGCCCCCCTCCAAACACAATGTCTACGGGATCGGAACCACCACAATCAACCGGACTATTTGGAGACTGACCCAACTCTTCCAACGAAGGGCCCATCACCGCCCCACTGCGCTGATTAAAAATACGATCGGAGAAAGTTAAATTTACAGTCTCTACGATCCTATCCTCATTTTCTATCCAGACTCTATATCCTTTTGTATGAAGAGCGTAACCGACGATTACTCCCTTTTTTGCCTTTGACATAAGTTTGTGGTCGCGTCTCTGTTTAGGAACTCCGACATACACTACTAAACCAAAAGGCTTCAGGTGTCTAACCGAAGGTTTTCTTCCAGTATAAAGTTCAAGAGGAGTTTTTTCCTGGTTTTTATGAATCACACGATTCCAAGTGTAACTAAAATAAAGCACAGCCTCTGGCCAAAAAGAAAAAGGAAGTCCACTATCGGACAGAATAGCACGAGTACAATTTAGAACTGTTTGATTGAGCCTCTCACAAACACCATTTTCTTCTGGTGTATAGGTGTTTGTTAGCTCGTGAGCAACCCCCCTTTTATTGCAAAAGTCACGGAAGCTCTCGTTCTCAAACTCAGAACCATTATCTGTCCTAATAGTTTTCAACTTCTTTCCAAGACTAAGCTCAGCTCTGGCAATGTGCCTTTCAAAAATACTAAACACCTGTGACTTATCCTTCATTGGGTATAAAGTCACTTTACGTGAAAAACCGTCAATTATTGAAAGAAAAAATTTTTCCCCCCTTTTTCCCAAAATTGGAATTGGACCCCAAACGTCCATGTACACTTTCTCCAAGGGTGATTTAATGCCATGAACAGAATCAACCGACTTAAAAGAAACACGATTTTGTTTACTTACCCGACAAGGTTCACACGAAAACTTTTTAAATTTAAGCTTAGGTAGCCCTTTCACACCATTGTGCTTACTAGTTTTGACTATAAGTTCCGGACTAATATGAGCGAAACGAGAATGCCAATTCTCTAAGTCAGTTAAATTAGCTACAACAGGTTCATCAGATAGCCCCCATTCGCTTTTAAACACTTGGCATAGGCATAGTAAAGACCATTTTTAAGTTTGGCATAAAAAAGAGGTTTATCAAACTTGTCGAAAACATTTACTCTACCACCACCTCCAGTGAACTTGGCACCATTAAAGTCCAATTTTGCACCAGAAATTAAATTTTTCCTCAATTCAGGGGAAAACAAAACATCTTTAAGATATACATCATTATTACCAAATTTCAATTTAACTACACCTTTCCCAACAATCGGAAAACTTACTCCATCAATGGCCACCTTCAAATTTTCACCTTCTACAGGACAATATTCAGAAAACAGGTTTTTATTGCGACAACAGTGATGACTCGCGGCCGTATCAAAAATCCAAAGATTATCGCCACCAACATCACTAAAATTAACCTGTGCAATATAATATGAAGGTTCATTGACCGAATTGACAGAGCAAGCAATCTTCCTTTGGGATTTAACATTTTTAGATTTAAACTTAGGATTTACATTTGATTTAACATTAGAATTTCTATTAAAATTTGCATTAAAGTTCTTATTTAAACTGTCTTTCTTAAAGTGACCTGGTTTATTACAATTGAAACATAATAAAGGTTTATAAAACTTTTGTTTACCTTTATATTGAATATTTTGAACTTCTACCAGCTGCTCATCATCTTTCTGTAACTGCAAACGGATTTCCTCAGACGTTAATTCGGACACCAAAGTAGTGAACTTGAACTCATCTGACTTCCATCGCATCATATCTTGAACCACAGAATTAAACTTCTTCGGGAGATGTCGTAGAAGCTGATAGCAACAATAAATATCTTCCATTGGACGACCCATTTCTCTCAACAACTCAATTGTACGACTCAATCTATTCACATAGGCTGTTACAGACTCATTTTGTAGCATGTCACATTTTACAAATTCCGTAAATAATTGAATATGTCTTGCACGTGAATCTGACAAGAAATTTTTCTTTAAAGCCTCCCATGCTTCAACCGGGTCATTACAATTTTCTATAATACATCGAACTTCAGGAGATATATGCAAATATATAGTAGACAGTGCAAGTCTTGACCTATGCTTAAAATCTGTAATAAGCTTAGTAGTTTCCGGTTTTCCATCATCCTCTGGCAAAGTTTCTCTTTTAGCAACCAATTCCCAGCAGTTATCTCTTATAAGAATAAAACGAATATCTTTCTGCCAAGTAATATAATTACTAGCATTTAATTTTTCAATAGAAGGAGTTAAACTCATAGCCATTGTAAAATATGCTGCACATCTAAACTGTAAACAAGGTAAGGCCAAATGACATGCCCATAACCTATGTTGTCATGAAGACTAAGTTAACTGTCTTAACATGTTAAAAAAATATATCCAGAGATTGCAGTGGAATATTTGGCTCATACTTTTATGTAACAAGGCATAGTGTGCAGTTTTTAAATAAAACAGAGTTTAACATCCATAACAATATTTATTAAAACTTAACAAGAAGTTTCAAACTTAACAAGAAATTTAAAACTTAACAGAAAATATAGACTTTGCTAGTGATAGTTAGAAAAAACTTGCCATGAGGGAAAAACTATTTACCCAAACTAACTGCTTATAAGTAGAATTAATGCTTTCATTGCTCAGCATTAGCACAAAAAAGGATGCTGGCCTTCAAATAACATTAATATATATACTGCAACTTAATTAAACAGAAACATGCCCTCATACTTTGAGGCAAACTAAAAAATAGTTGAAAACGTATTTAAATTTTTCAAATCATCGTAATTACAAACGAAAATTATAAGCAAGAGAAAAAAAACCTATGTAAGACATCCTTATATACATTTATCACCGGATTCCAGAACAGCCAATCACCAGGCTACACATTTCTCCCTTCCAGGCGATCCAAAAACACGCCCATCGTACGTAATCCGTTACCGTGACAACGGAAGACGCTGAATACGTACGCCATCTATGGGCCGCAAAAGTAAGTATCGCCATATTGGAATTCAACTGGCCTGAACGATGTGTTCAAAGAATGTAAACAAAGATTATAATTTTATCCTATATGAATTAAATGAAGTATAATATCAAATGTATTTAA
This sequence comes from Salticus scenicus, assembly GCA_963930645.1. Classification (NCBI taxonomy): domain Eukaryota; kingdom Metazoa; phylum Arthropoda; class Arachnida; order Araneae; family Salticidae; genus Salticus; species Salticus scenicus. The sequence continues at coordinate 48,915,175 of OZ005648.1, forward strand.
AAATAGAAAAAGATAAGTTATTTGCTTGAATAAAGGATAAAGGTAAGTTATATCTTTAAGTAAAGTTATTTTAAAAAAACTTATCTTTAAATATTATACTAAACAATACATTGTATTCTTTATATTTTTCAAATTAATCTTAACTTATACATAGCACTAAACGCTATTCATTTAAAACGAAAATAAGCTCTCCTCATAATTAATAGGCAATATAAATGTTTTTAAACTTTGAAAAATGATATGAAAAAAGGTTTTTAGGACAACAGGATGGCAGTTGGAGAGGGTGGTCGCCGGGCGGCTCTGCCGCGGCGGCTGCTGTGGGAAATGGCGATCGCCGTTGAAGAATATTTTTATTTCCTTTTTTTTATGTGCAGTCTATGGACCACTGAATAATGATTACAAGTATTTTTCATATCGAACTTTGCAATTACCACTCAGCTGCATCCAAATATCAGTACACGACCTGAACGAAAAGGATGATATAGCGCGGTCTGACCAGGCCTAACGTGTGCGTTCTCCGAAAAAGGTGATTTGACGATGGATCTAATTCTACGTAGCCTCCATTCTCACGATAGATAAGCAAATGATGTGCTTGTGAAATATCAATGAAGTCGTTATATCGGTCTCCTAAAATTTTGAAGAGGAGATCAAGAAGGCTTGCTACAATGTATCAGCCTAAACAGGGCATTCGTCAACTCCTGTTAAAATTCAGAGTGTGTGATGATTTTTTAGTAACATCTTTCGTTCCGTCGATCACTGCAACATTATTATTCAGCAACCTCTCAGAATAAAATAAAATTTCTACTGGCATGTTGGCTAAGAGTTAAAAAGATATATGTTATATCAGGACTATTGACTATTATTAATGAACAACTTACTGAAAGTAATCGTAAATTCGTTTGCTGACTGGTGTGGTCAACGTGATAATAGGTGACGCTATATGATTCACAACTAGTGTGGTACAAATGTATATGTAATGTAGTTGAAGTGATAAAAAAGCAAAGTGAAAACAATTGTAAGATCGTTCACAGCCTAGTTTGCTCAATATGAAAGTATATTAAGTGTAGGTACCGGTACCAGAATTTTCGCATACATAAAATTATTCTAAATAAAAGAAAATTGTGCTCCTTAAGAAGAATTAGTGTTTTATTTATATTTGTGAGTGCTATGGATAATAACTATTGCCTTGCAGGTTCCGATCAACAATGGGGTGAGTTAATAATTATTTTCATTTTTCTATCTCCCTTTGTTTAAATGGAAATATTCTTTTATTTAAATTTTGATAATATCATTATTTTATTAATTTCATTTGAATCATTATTATTACTGTCGATTAAAAGATTTGATTCGGAAAGGGTTAATGATTCGCGGCACTAAATACGCATATGTACTACCACTAATTTAATTACTTCCGGCCTTTAATCGATCTATTAATTTTCATGATTTACCAACTTTATAATGTTCCAAAATCCAAAAATCTAGTTTTACTGTTTATCAAAATTTTATTGTTTAACAATTATTGTGCCTGGACTGCAAGTGTGCAATTTAATGACTCCAGAAACGGGTGAAGGACCCCATAACCACCCGCATTAGCCCAGCTAATTTTACAGAAGACGGCAAGGATTGATATCTATGACGGAACGATATTTGCCAGTGGATTTAACATTAATTAACAAAGTTGAATGGACAGGTTCTTTAACTAGGACTGAAACACAAACTTTAATTGGTTGCCGGAAATGCAACTAACACAAAAATTTCTTTTACTAATGCAGGGCTGAAGGCCAAAATAACAAAAACTTTCTGTTTCTTCAAACAAATTACGTAAAATTATTTGAACGAGAAACGCAAGCAAAAGTCTCGAAAATAAAAACTTTATTCGACTAATCTAAAAGGAATATTCTTTTATCGAACTTCGAAGAGAAATCAACCGACCTACTTTCATTCTTGAGAAAATAACGGATAACTCTGCCGAAGGTCAGCAAACTAGCTGAAGTCATGAGCAATTAAAGGAGCAGCACCTGCCGATAGATTTTTGAATTAGTTGCTTCCTCCCAAGTCATTTTTAGTTGTACCGAAAAAAAAAGTGCAACTTAGCAGAAACTATCGATGGTAAGATACTGCGAGAGATGACAGGCAACTACCGGTAGACTGTTTCGCCTCTGCCAAACCCTCCTCACCTCTCTACCTCTGCTCTCCCCACCCAGAGCGAAATCGAGGAGAGCAACAAAAGTGTATTTCCTCCCCCACCTGCCTCCTACGGCTGCAGTTTGATATGAAATATAATGAATAAAACAGAGGTAAGAATTAAATTAATATTTTTATATTTTAAATTATTATTTTCATATTTCAGGGTATTTTGCAAAATAAATTAAAGGAGATTTTATATTAAGCTGTAAGTTACTTTAAAAGCATAAAAAATAACGAATGGAAATTGCAATCGCGATAATTCAAAAATGAATAAACAAGTTAATCATTCAAGCATTTAGATATCTGGAAATATTCTACAAATAAGTTCAATGAGCAATAAAAAAGTATCTGGCAACGGAAAGATTCAATAAGAGAATTTAATTAGCGAGGTTAAAAGAAAGAAAAGATTTATGATTATAAATTAGGGTTTGATTATTTATGTCCGATGTAAAGCAATAAATAATTGTTTTAATGAATTGGCGAGTTGGCAAAGTGGGGTGCCAACCAGCGGTCAATCTGTCTGGTAAGTACAAGCCATTAGCCAGTAAGACACAAAGAGAAGGCATGTTATTAAATAATGTAACTAGTAAGGGAAATTGGGAGGACACTGAAAATATGCCAAATTACACCAAAAAATGGGTATAAAACATGAAACTCACAAAAAATTAAGTGAGCGATTAGAGAGATCTTTGAACTATACTCTACTAAAAAGAACTAACTAACAAGCTGGCCTCAGGCCATTCCTACCCCGAGGTCCGGAAAGGATCTACGGCGAATTTCGGTAATAATGTAAAGTGAAACCCCTAACTCCATTGCCTTCAGCCACCTCCAGTCATGCCTTGGAATTAATAAAGTCAATTAAAGCTAACTGCTGAGTGATTATTGTGCCTGGACTGCAAGTGTGCAATTTAATGACTCCAGAAACGGGTGAAGGACCCCATAACCACCCGCATTAGCCCAGCTAATTTTACAGAAGACGGCAAGGATTGATATCTATGACGGAACGATATTTGCCAGTGGATTTAACATTAATTAACAAAGTTGAATGGACAGGTTCTTTAACTAGGACTGAAACACAAACTTTAATTGGTTGCCGGAAATGCAACTAACACAAAAATTTCTTTTACTAATGCAGGGCTGAAGGCCAAAACAACAAAAACTTTCTGTTTCTTCAAACAAATTATGTAAAATTATTTGAACGAGAAACGCAAGCAAAAGTCCCGAAAATAAAAACTTTATTCGACTAATCTAAAAGGAATATTCTTTTATCGAACTTCGAAGAGAAATCAACCGACCTACTTTCATTCTTGAGAAAATAACGGATACCTCTGCCGAAGGTCAGCAAACTAGCTGAAGTCATGAGCAATTAAAGGAGCAGCACCTGCCGATAGATTTTTGAATTAGTTGCTTCCTCCCAAGTCATTTTTAGTTGTACCGAGAAAAAAAGTGCAACTTAGCAGAAACTATCGATGGTAAGATACTGCAAGAGATGACAGGCAACTACCGGTAGACTGTTTCGCCTCTGCCAAACCCTCCTCACCTCTCTACCTCTGCTCTCCCCACCCAGAGCGAAATCGAGGAGAGCAACAAAAGTGTATTTCCTCCCCCACCTGCCTCCTACGGCTGCAGTTTGATATGAAATATAATGAATAAAACAGAGGTAAGAATTAAATTAATATTTTTATATTTTAAATTATTATTTTCATATTTCAGGGTATTTTGCAAAATAAATTAAAGGAGATTTTATATTAAGCTGTAAGTTACTTTAAAAGCATAAAAAATAACGAATGGAAATTGCAATCGCGATAATTCAAAAATGAATAAACAAGTTAATCATTCAAGCATTTAGATATCTGGAAATATTCTACAAATAAGTTCAATGAGCAATAAAAAAGTATCTGGCAACGGAAAGATTCAATAAGAGAATTTAATTAGCGAGGTTAAAAGAAAGAAAAGATTTATGATTATAAATTAGGGTTTGATTATTTATGTCCGATGTAAAGCAATAAATAATTGTTTTAATGAATTGGCGAGTTGGCAAAGTGGGGTGCCAACCAGCGGTCAATCTGTCTGGTAAGTACAAGCCATTAGCCAGTAAGACACAAAGAGAAGGCATGTTATTAAATAATGTAACTAGTAAGGGAAATTGGGAGGACACTGAAAATATGCCAAATTACACCAAAAAATGGGTATAAAACATGAAACTCACAAAAAATTAAGTGAGCGATTAGAGAGATCTTTGAACTATACTCTACTAAAAAGAACTAACTAACAAGCTGGCCTCAGGCCATTCCGACCCCGAGGTCCGGAAAGGATCTACGGCGAATTTCGGTAATAATGTAAAGTGAAACCCCTAACTCCATTGCCTTCAGCCACCTCCAGTCATGCCTTGGAATTAATAAAGTCAATTAAAACTAACTGCTGAGTGATTATTGTGCCTAGATTGCAAGTGTGCAATTTAATGACCCCAAAAACGGGTGAAGGACATCAAAACCACCCGCATTATCCCAGCTAATTTTACATATATATATATTAAATCTTAAAATTCTGTAATGAAGAGAGGTGTTGATTAAAGAAAAAATACCATCCATCTAATACGACTGAAATTGTAAAGAAAATTTTCGTAACAATTTTTTGGAATGTAAAGTTCTTTCATAAATTCTACAACATTTAGAAAGTTCTTCCTTCGCACAAATTCTTGATGATTTTTACATGTACTATTTTGAAAATACACTTTACTCTCTTCACAATGTCAATATTGATCTGATCACATCTTAGAAATTATAGAGAGTAATTCACCTATGAAACTTTTCATTTTTCTACCAAAGGCGCACATTTTGCCATAGGCATTTGGCCAGGAGCACCCAATGGGAAGCCATTGCTACCCCTACAAGGACAATATGGGATGAAACACTCACGTCTTGTCTGAGATTCGAACCCATGCCCTAACGTGTGAGAGACAGTGATGCTAACCACCACACTGTATGGGTGACTATGAAACTGAAAACAATAATTTAATTCCTCCCCTTGATATCCTTGACTCACACACTGAAAAAACTTGTAATTTCTTTATTTCACAATGCACATTAATGTTATTCAGTTATCACAAAAATAGGTATATTTTATACTTTTCTTAACCGTGCCCTCAACATTAATTATATTCTCTTTCAATCTACATTTGAATGAAATATCTAAAAATCACTGTTATTGACAGAAGTTACAAGGTTACAACTCTTTCATAATTCATAAAACTTTTCTTAAATTATAGCTTCTCCACCCCATGTGTCCTAGATTTTAATAAATAAAGCTTTGACATCACTAAAGTTCTTAAGTGGTACAATTTCAAAAAATTTTCTCCTCTACACATAAACTCAGTCTTACCAAGTTAAAATATCTTATAGACTTGCATAGTTCTTGGAGTATTGATAGTATTTCTTTCCAATGTTGTTCATCACACAACATTGGTAAGAAATAATATTTATCATATAATGGTCAAACTAAATGTAATCTTAAATTCAATTTAGAAGAACATACTTTTTAGTTATATTTAGAAACCAACAAATCAGCCATTTCTACTAAACATTGCTGGCAGAATAACTATAAATTTAAATTCAGCTAAAATAATCTGTAGACCTAAATTGATGCATGAACAGATTTATCTGAAGCTTTCCATATTTATAGAAAATATTGCCAACTATGATTCTGCAGTACTTCCTCTGCCTAATTGTTAGAAATTTCACATAAAATCCCCATTAAAAAAAAAAAAAAAAAAAAAAAAAAAATCTTGCTATTTTTTACAGCATTTTTTTTTTTTCAATTTCATATTTGCTAATCTCTTAAAATAACAACAATTCTAATGGTTAATACTTAATCAATGGAATCCAGTTCCTTTCTCATATTTAGAAGCACAAATCTCTTTGATTACTTTGCAATGATGACAGTAAGCCCAATGCTATCAAATCTGCGATTTGCAATTTTACTCATTATTGTTTATTGCTTACTTAACTGAAATTTTTACTTCCCAATCATACATAACATATGTAAGGAAAGTATTGTAATTATTTCAAAAATCCGACTTTGAGATTTTGGTGTTTCTACACATTTTTAAGACCACTGAGTTCAGTTTTGCTATTTTTACGGTGATGTATGTGAGAGAACACGATAGCATCTAAACGCCTTTTTCGAATGAGCTGAAAGTTGGTAAGTACGTTATACGTTATCATAGCATGAACCCAATTGATTTTGGTGATTTTAGCATAGCTTTTTTACAGGGACATTATCATGGAGTGAAGTGTTACTTCAATGTGATGGTATTGATAGAATTGAAAAATTTTTCAGTTGAGCTTATCTTAAAATATAACTTCAGAGGATTGGCAAAATTAATGTTTTAATAGTGCATATAGAGAAAGACGGTTTGCATAAATTTAGTTTTATGATGACAGGAAAATGCAAAAATGATTTGAATTTCAAGAAAAGGCATATTTTCATTGTGTCTGCAAAGACAACACAGCGGGTTTTGCTCTGATATCAACCACAAGAGTTTCTAAATTCAATAAATATATATAAAAACAGTCTTACTTTGCTTAACCGTGAGACAAAAGGCAAAATCAGAGATGAGAAGACATTTCTGGAGAATTAAATTTCAATTTATTAGAAGTCTTCATATTTCAGGAAAACGGCATTTGTAATTTAGAGGAGATAAATCCAGCTTCACTTGTAACTTCATATCCTTATGAGCAAAGATGAGTAAGAATTTATTTTTATCCAAAAAAAAAAAAAAAAAAAAAATTTTGATAATCTTCAGCTTTATCAGTGACTAACATGAAGCTTTACTCATTATGGATATTTAAACGTTTATAAATGGACGTCATACCCGTCGTTCAAATGAACGACTGTGCCCCGAGCAGAGTGTCGCGGCAGAGTTTTTCTTATCCTTACATAGCTGAACCCAAGACGTAAGTGACGCTCACTTCAAATTCAAAACCCTGCAAGAGAAGCCACGCACCGCATCGGCCAATCAGCTAAGGAGGAATTTGAACTTGATCACATGACAAGCGACACTCTCGCTTGAACCCATGCTTTATCCGAGCGATGTGCAATATGGCTAAGAGAGGAAAAGCACATCGGCTGAAAATGAAGAACCACTGAGAGAAAAATACAATCTGGTTTTGCAAAACGGAACCAAAGAGATTGTGCGCTATGGAAAGCTTTTCGAAGTTTGTTAAATGCCGAAATGCATTTGAAATGCTCAGAATGACAACTTTAATAACCAATTTCGGCAAGTAAATAAATATTTTCTTCCTTAATAAATTTTTTAATTATTTATAAGCGGGATTAATCTAAAAAAATGAAATAAGGTCAAATGATTATTTTAATTGATTACTTTAAAGTGTTTTTCTAAAACAAATTATTAAAATGAATTAATGAAAAAAAAAAAAAATGTTGCCATGCAACATGACAGACATAAAAAAAATTCTTTATCATTATGGCCTATGGGCCCAAATTTTTCAAAGTGTGATAGCGTCTAAATATCTTATTCAATTGAGCTGAAAATTTATACACATATTATCAGTCATCATCACACAAAATGTATAAATTTTGGTGAATCTAGCATTTATACTTTTTTTACAGGGATACAAAGAAAAATTTCTTATTGTTATAGCCTAATATTTTAATTATTTATGGCCTATTGTATGGGCTAATATTTTAAAGTGCGACAGCATCTAAATGCCTTATTCCATTGAGCTGAAAATTTATACACACGTTATCGGTCACTATTGCACAAACTGTGTAGATTTTGGTGAATCTGGCACTTATAGTTTTTTACAGGGATAATGAAAAATTCTTTATGGGCTCAAATTCTTATAAATGCGATAGCGTCTAAATATCTTATCTGACTGAGTTGAAAATTAATATATATGTTATAAATCACCGTCAGACGAACTGTATGGATTTTGGAGAATCTAGCACTTATAGTTTTTTTTACAGGGACATAGAGAAAATGTCTTTATCATTATCATCTGTGGGCTCAAATTATTTGAAGGGCAATAGCATTAAACTAAACGACATACAGAGAAAAATACTCAAAAATCCTACTGGAATTTTTTCTTTTGTTTATTTAACGCCTTCTCTCACTTTAATTTATTTATGCAACCGTTAATTACTTAATGTTCGGAAAGCTGAGTGGAGTCACTCCAGATTTTTCTTTTTATTTTAGGTTAAAACTTCCTATATATTAATGATATAAAGCAATTCATTTAAAGTAATGTCTGCATAGATTGTTTTTATTCTTCTTATAAAAGTATGAATGAATTGTGTCAATTGGTACACAGTGCTCAGTTGTCTAATAGCAGAAAAATCCTATAATATGCTCATTTTGTTTTTAGCTCAAAGATTTCTGTGCATGTTCAAATGTCCCTATTTTGATCTTAAAAACTGTCTTGTATTTTAATATATTGCATTTAATTGAAACTGCATATGAAACAAATATTGAAAAAAAAAAAAAAAAAAATTTCCTCTTTTTAATGCATCCAGAGGAAAGCCAATCTAAATCCCTAATACAGTTCCCGCCGCTTATTAAAATCACATTCGTACTGAGCCAAAGTGATTTTATTAAGCGGCTGATTTTTATATCCGGCGAACGTTCCTGCACTTAAGGAAAAGGTATTACTTCCCTGAATTTGGAAAGAAACTTCAAAAAGGTGACAAATAATGAAATTAGTAAACAATATTAATTAATTTTTGATAGATAATTAATAATTGTTTCTTCGATATAAATAAATTATACGCATTCCAAGTTCCCATGCACTTTCGTTTGAGGAAAATCATCATTACTTTACCAAAGTTCACTTTGTTCTTATAAATTTAAAATCTTTTCGTTTAAACCTCATGGATTATAGTAATTTTAAAATAGGAACTAGAAATTGCCTTTAAATAATTAGAAATAAAAAAATATATATAATTTCAAATCAAATTTGTAACTTATTACTGCATTTTGAAGAATACGTTCCTTGAAATTGTTATGGAGATAAGTGATGGGGTGTGTTTAATTTGTAACTGTGCTTGTGCTGGGAGTGCAAAATCTTCGACAATGAGCGATAAAAGAGGGATTGTTGTGCTTTAATTCCTTTTCTTATTTAAAAAAAAAAAAAAAAAAAAAAAAATCACAATGTAAAAAGAAAAAAAAAAAAAAAATAGTGTGCATAAATGATATTTTTTGCTGTTTTTTGAGTTTATTAACCGGCGATGCTGATTTTATTAAGCAGCGGCTTTAAAAATAATTTGTATTAATTTGATTCGGTCCTGACAATTTGATCAGATTAAGCGGCTGATTTTATTAGCCAGTGAATTTCTAAAGTGGCAGTTACTGTATTTAAATTACAAAGAATAATAAAACAGTAAAATTTTCTGCATGTTAATTATGAATTTGGAAACACTTACATCAATATTGTCTTTGTCATATTCTCTGAGAGACTGAAGAAAATTCATGTCTCCAAGAAGTCGCTTTGATGGACCCCAATAATCATTCACCTACAAAAAAAAGTTTCTTCATTAAATAATCTGACCTAATAATCTAATTGTTAGTCATTTTTTAAATTTGCTCTTCACCACTTTTAACTTACCTTTCTCGGTTGCAATACTTCACTGCTTTTTTCAGAACCAAGTTTTATACATTTAGTTTTGCAAAAGATAGATATCCATATTCAGGGTCTACTTTTAATTAATGATATTCTACACAGGTGGCCATGGGTAACCATACGTTTCCCCCCATCTTAATTTCAAGATATATGAATATATATATATTTGGAAGATATTCTCATTTGTTTATTGCATAATTGCTTTTTTCATCTTTTAAATTCTAGGAATGATGAGCTATGGGGCATTTTTCATATTTGGAATCCCATACTCAGAAAATATTTTTCTCAAGTATAAGTTATTTAAAGGATCACAAATTTTAGCATAATTTACTATAAATTTATTATAAACAATTACAGATCCCAAGAACTTCTGCAATCCTTTGACATTTGTAGGCCGCTCCAATTTTCAGATTGTTTTGATAATGGTGTTATCAGGAGTAATTGTGGGAATTGGAAACCTTATAGCCAAAGAAATGCATTTTAGATTGTACAAAATTTTATTTAAATAACTTTATTTTAAATTTCTTTAGCAAAAATTCAAAACATATTGTCGCCAAATGAGCCATATGCTTCCCTTCACTGAAAATATTATATTGTCTAATTAAACAAGTTCAATGAAAAGGAGGTTTTATCACATAAAATCAATGAAATTCATCTTAATCCTTCTCAAAGTAAGCTTTTCAAGACACATCTGTCTCCTCATCAGCTATCTTGTTAGGATTGCCTTTATCATTTGTTGTTGCTTCATTCTGGCTATTCCACTTAGTAGGAATATTTGAGTGTTCTATGCTATTACATGAAGAAAGGGTGGAAAGAATATAATTTGCTTTGTGCTTTATGACATAGGAGTGAGACTAGTAAACAGCAAGTTTCTAAATATTTTTGAAGTCACTATCCAGCTGATTTCCATTTTCAAATTTGGCCAGGGCTGTTGTATTCCTGTTAAATTTCCTGTTGCTGCAATGTTCTTTGATCACGTCTTTAATTTTTCACATGGTCATCCCAATATATAAAGTAGGTTCTTTATTTTTCTTTAAAAAATTGATTTCATAAATCCCTCCAGTTTTTTTCCACAATTTTCAATTTTCTCTTTATCACTTTAGACTTGGTAAAAAGCTTACTATGCGAAGGATTAAAGTGAATTTAATTAATTCTACTATAATCTCCTCAAAATAATTAAAAGCAAAATCATTTTATATTTGTGAAAAATTCTTCTTAATAAGGCAAGGCTACGGTATTTTTATGCCAAAAGGTAATACAAACCAATCATGCAAGCAAAAAGTAGTAGCAAGAGCTAATTTTTTTGTATCTTTCAGTTGGATAGGTTTTATACTAATATCCACTAGCAAAGTCCAAAGCAGAGAAAATTTTTGCTTGGAGCAATTTCTCTCTAATAAAGTAGTGTTTGAAGTATAAAATTAAACAAATTAGGTTGGTTGAGCTGCTTCGTCTTTGCTATCTATTCTAGTACTCCAGTGTGTGATCTGTATTTTTTTTTTCCTTTACTGCTAGTTTTCAAGAAAATGCTTTTTCCCTTTTGGACTGCCAGCACATACATATAAACAATTAGTGTCTCAGGCTCACAGCAGTTAAATGTTTCTTTAAAAAATGATTTTGATATTCACTAAAAGTCCAGTGTCCAGTTATAACCTAATTGTTGTAGGAGTCTCCCTGGTTCCTACAAATGCAAACTTTAAGAAAATCTGATATAGCAAATGATTTTTGATTGACTCAGTTTTCTCATTACTTTAAAATATCTTAGTTAAAGGGTAAGATTCTCTCACAGATTGTGAAAAAAAAAAAAAAAAAAAAAAAAAAAAAAAAAAACTAAGCAATATTATAATAATAATAAGTTCTTATAATAAAACACTAATTTCTACTAAACTAAAAAAAATTACTTTTCTTCCAGTAGTAGGATCATTTATTCTATCTGGCTTGATATTTTTCATGATGCAAACAGCTGCCAAAACAATTTTAACAGCAAGAGGTGGATTTTTCATTGACTTCACAAGAGTAATATCAGCAGGCTAAAATAAAAATATTAGATATATAGAGTAGTTTATAAGAAACACATACACTAGTTTAAAAAAAAAAAATGCTTTACATAACAAAAAAACTTGCACACATGTTGCACATTCAATGGAATGGTTGACATTAGGGCTGGATGATATCAGGAATTTAACATCATGATATATCGGCATCCTCATATCATGATATTTCGATATATCGATATCACGACAAATTCAAATAAAATGAGTTATTAAATCATTAGAGTAAATATTAAAAAATCAATAAGCTATTAAATAAGCAAAATTCTGTAAATTGACATATTTATTAAAACATAGGCAGAGAAATATATAAACATTGATTTAGATAAGTATACAACAAAAAATCTTCTAAAATATTTATGAATGCCTATTAATAACAATAATTTAAATGAAGTATCATGAATATTTACAATATTGAACATATATACAAAAATTACGAGATTGTATCATTATATATTACTGTAAATTGACATCTTTATTAAAATATAGGTAAAAAGAAAGACAGAAATTATTTTAAGTTTTCTAATGAAGAATTATTTAACATGAAGAAAATTTTAATAAACAAAATATAAATATTCATTCAGGTAAATGTACATAATTTAATAAATTAAAAATGGTTTAAAATATTTATGAATTGGCAACTAATAATAATTTGCATGAAATATTACAAGTATTTAGTATTTACAATATTAGACATGTATACAATATATACATCATTAGACAGACATATGTATATAATACATACATAAAAGGTAAATATATTGATTATATAAAATCTTTATTTTGTGCCAAAAATATTTGCATTTCAGCATTTTTTGGTTTTAGTGATGTTCTTTGTTTGGTTATTACTGATCCACCACTACTAAAAACCCTTTCACAGGGTACACTAGTTCCTGGTATTGCCAAGTATTTTTTGGCAAGTATTTCCAGTAGGGGAAAAGAAGCCCTATGAGCTTTCCACCATAGGAGAGGACAGTCATCATAGTTTATTTTTGGCATAGATAAATAATTGTTTATTTCTTTTTCGGCCTTCTTTTCACTGATTGGTGTATCATTATTCTCACTGTCATCTTCCTCCTCGTCAAAGTCCAGAAACTTAGCTAATCCTTTTTTATGTTTCTTTTCTACAGAGGGGGTAGAAACAGGTTCATGGACATTATTAGTGCTGTATATCTGCCAGTTTTTTTATAGCTGCTTCTTTTGTAACATCTAGATATTCTAGAAATCTCAGGCGAAACCTTGGGTCACACAGAGTGGATATGCTTAAATTTTCAGCTATTGTTGTATTGCTATATTTCTCTTGAAGTGGCTTAAAATTTGACTTTTAATTTTTTTCAGTAATTCACTGTCACTATCTCCATGCTCTAAATGTTTTCTTATTCTGGCATAAAGAGGTAAGACTGATGATGCTGTAATATAATTATCTCCACTCAAAGTTCTGGTCATATCTTCTAATAATGATGTTGCGGACACAAAATCTTCAATAGCTGTAACTTCATGACCTTCTAGCATTAAATGCTTCTTCGAAGGATATTCTAAAATCATTTTGCACAAAGCTAGTTGATTTTTTAGGTACCTATTGCATAGTTTTGATATGCTCCACCACCTAGTTGGACAGGCACTAGGTAGACTAAGTTGCTCCATGTTTAATGTTTCTTGAGCTTTTATTAAATCACGTTTCATCCTCCAGCTATGTGCTATTAAACTTTGTAAACATTTTAATCTGCCTACAGCTTTTCGAAGTTCTGGTAATTCCAGAGCCTTATTTACCCCAATGTTGATATTATGAGCAAAACAAGACAAATGGGGTATTTCCAATTGTTGCACTGCTTTTAATATATTTGAACCATTGTCGGTTACACAACATGATATATTTCTTATATTAATACCCCACTCTGACAATACATCTGTTAACATCTGACTCATATTGTCAGCAGTATGATTATTGTCAAAATGCTCACAACTTAAGCAAGCATTTATAAGTTTCCATTCTCCTGATAGAAAATGAACAGTAATACCTAAGAATGGAGTACTTGCAACTGAAGTCCAACAATCTGTTGTAATGGAAATATCAGTTTCGCTAACTTTTGATATGATGTTTTTAAGCTTTGCTACTGTTTCATTATATAGTTTTGGTACAGCTGTGGAGGAAAAATATTTCCTTCCAGGAAGTTTGTATCTGGGATTTATAACCTTTATCATATTTACAAATTTTTCATGTTCCACAATATTATATATGGTTGCATTGTTGTTGCTAAAAATTCTGTTACTGCCTGTGTGCATTTTTTTTCTGAACTTTTATGTAATGGTTGATAATCCATCATAGTTTTTTGGATTTTATGTGTGGGTTCATTAAAAATACTTGTACTTTCTACAGGGGGACTATCAGGATTATTCATTTCACTATACGTACGTACAACAGGAGTTAATAGCTTCTTAGAAGTGTACTCACTAAATTTTAATGGATGGTGCACTTTCAAATGAGAGAATAAATTTGTTGTGCTCCCTCCTTTTGCACATACACATTTTTGGCAGAGTCTACAAATTGCCATATCTGTGCTAATAAGAGTACCATTCTCATTGGCAGGTAACCCAAAAATAGACCAAATTTGGCTTTTAGTCTTTGGTTTGGATACCAAATGATATTCCAAAGAATCAATAGTATGCCTCGTTGTCATTTTAAAAATTGAAAAATTTAAATTAATCAATACCAAAAAATAAGTATATATTAAAATATTGCTAATTTTAAAAGAATTTCAATAAAAATAGACTATAAATATCGATTGGTGTGTAGAAATTTTCGATCGTTCATTTAATTTTAATATATTCATTTATGATTCATTCATTAATTAGCATCATGAATTAATGTATATCACTAAAAATATATTTTTTAATAATTATACAGAACAAAGAATTATTCTCTGTTCATAAACTTCACTTATAAAATAAATTTAGACAAGAATAATTAATTAACATCGGAAATCTAATTAAATTAAATTATATACATGTAAATCATTTTTAGAAAAAAGAAAAAAAAATACTATCACAGATACAAAATGATGAATTTTTATTCATTTACTCTCTTTATTCTTTATTTCAGATTCATTGTAGCTCAATACTTATCATTCATCTACTCATTAATATCGAAAAATCGGCACTCGATGCACCATCAAGCATTAAAAACATAGTTTAGACCGAAAATAATAATATTCTATTTATTCTGTTAAGAACTTTAAAACCGAAACCGAAATACGTTCGTTTACTCACAAAACAACCGGGCTTTGTTGTTCCGCCGCGCCGTCCCGTAATATTCAATCACGGTCTCTGGCGATCGTCATCGTTATGAGTAAACAAAGAGTATGAGTGTTTATCGGCTATTCTGCGCAAGCGTGATGTTTCTGATTGTGATTATATTCATGAATGTTTCTGATTATATTCATGAAATTGTCCGCGCCGCTGTGAGTGAGTGAATGTGAGTATGAGTTTATTCGATTAGGGATAGGGAATCAGAAACTAATTATATGATTACGATGATAAAGCGTATTGCCGATGCCGACTCGTTTCACTCATGAGTTGCGGGGATGATTAAGCACTTTGATATTTCGATTTCATTTATGAATGCGATATGGACTTAATGAGTTTTAGTGAATATTGTGAAATAAATCTTGAATGATTGAAACCAAAGTATAGATTCTTTGATTGGAACGATATACAAGTAAGTGTGCGGCGTGTGACTATCGTTGGTAAAAAAAAAAAAAAAAATTATAAAGCAAGTTTTTTTTTTTGTTATTTTAGGAAAGAGATTTGCTATAGGCTTGCTTAATTAGAACAAATAAAAATATTTTAACCCTCGCATATTTTTCATCAAAATATCAACAAAAGAGAACGTTTGGATGATGTAGAATCTCACAAGTTCACAAGTTCTCTTTATCAGTGCTCAGACTTTGCTTAAGCCGATTTTTATTTTCTTCTATATTCAATACAAGAAAGTACTGGATTCATAAAAATTTTTGACTTCTGTTTTTCGATGGATTTACACGTTTTTAGAGGTCCAGAACACAATCTGACCATTTTCAGAAAATGTGGATGACAAAAATTTTGTCATGAATATATCTGAGTAACTACTACACAGAATTGAATATAAATTTATGATGCAAATACACTTTAACATAAATTAGTATTTATCCACTCTTGGTGCCGATTGGTCAACAGGTGGCACTGCTATACAGCGATTTCCGCAATTTCAGAAATTACTGCATGGAATTGCATATAAATATATATGTACATGCACATTGACATATGTTAGTGCCTATCAACTTTTGGTGTCAATCGCCCAACAGGTAGCGCTGCTATACAGCGATTTCCGTAATTTCAGGGGAGTCTATCTCAGTAGTAAATACTGCACAGAATTGCATATAAATTTATATACAGATGCACCTTGACCATATATTAGTCTCTGTCAACTTTTAATGCAAATGGCTCAAAAGATGGCGCTGCTATACAGCGATTTCCGCAATATAAGTGAAGGCTGTAACTCAGGTTCTATTGTGTGTAATCGAACTTTATATATGAAAAGATCATTATGATGATACAATTTGGGTGCATATCCATCGATAGGTGGTGCTGCTGTACAGAAATATTCTATGAGAATAGAAAGGTTGCCATTCTAATAATCACAACATACTAGGTTTTTTTTTTTTTTTTTTTTTTTTTAAATCTGGTTTCTAAAAAAGTTCATTTATATACAAAAATAACTTTGAAATTTCCCCCAAAACTAATATATATTTATTAAGGTCAATTTTAATAGCAAGGTAATAAAAAAATTATTTGCTTCTAAAACAGTGATATCATATATGGGATGATATAAAATCATTATCATTGCACAACAAAACTAAATATTTCAACAATGAATTAAAATATATCTAGTAAGTTCTGATAAATTAATAGGAACATAAAATTTTTTTTATATATTTATTTTTTCCCCCTTTTTTAGCATTCCGTTAACTGAAAATTTGGAACATAAATTAATAGAAGTTAATTCAACTTTTCAGAACTGTAGTAATTTTCTGGCATTTTTAATTTTTTCATAAAACAGCCAAATAAACAGAAACTTGATAAAAACAGTAACAATTCCACCCCCCCCCTCCATCCTGGAAAAAAAAACTGTTCCCCACCTCATAAAATCTCTCTATATGAAACTTCTTTTCATCTTTCAATCGTGCAATTCCTATTTTTATTCATCCGTATTGTTAGGTAAAAGATGAAAATAAGAAATTATATCTATATCTATTATCTATAGCCGATATATCGTGACATGTGGTTGATCAATATCGATTATCATGATTTATGGCAGACATCGATATTTGATGATATATCGATATATCATCCAGCCCTAGTTGACATACAATATATATACTTTCTAAACTAAAAATAAATGAAAATGTGAGCATATAATATTCCATGGGATTTTACTATATTTAAGTTGAAATACACATGCATAAATATATATAGTTCGTCAACTCCTGAAGAAAAAAAAAATATTTACAATGAACACATTTAAGTTAATACATCATTGATTAGTTTGACACAGTAGGAAAAATGAATTGATTTAGAGGTTATTAATAAATAGATATTTTTTGATACAGTTCTTACATAAAAAAAAAAAAAAATCATGTAAAGGTATTATGTCCTTGTTCCTGTTCCACAGTAGGATAAATAAATTGACATAGATGTTTAACAAATCGATTCATGTTGATTCTGTTCTTACATAAATTATTTATGCCAAAGCTGTTTCGTTCATGTTGATGTTCACTCCAGTAGCGTAGCGTAGGTTTGGAGCGCCCGGGGCAGTCCAAAATTATGCGCCTCTCTCCTTCCGGTGATGGTGTAAGTGTTAAAGCAAACTGACTGTGTAAGAATCCTAGGCCTGCATAGATTGCCGTCAAGGGGCTGTCTTTCTAAGAGATCCTATCCCGCATTCTCGCAAGTTTCAGTGAAAACCACGAAAAAATTAGAACTGCTAAGTTGGCGAGTACGACCCGAGTTCGAATCGGGCACTTCCTTTCTCCTAGCTTCGACAGAAGACCTTCTCGGATATTAGTGGCTTTCATCCGAGATTATGGAGTTAAATATATACAGAGAAAAAACTATATACACTGTACACCCGATTATCCGTGTGCGGATTATTCATTTTGCGGATTGTCCGTGCAGCCCAAAAATTTAAATTTTCTCGTTTTTTCCTGTTCTCATTCAGGGGCGAAAAAAAAAACTGCGTTTAAAGTGACGGATCATGATGGAATGAGATTTAATAATTTTCTAAAGAATGTTGTTTTTGGGTTACGTTGTAAAACTAGCGTCTAGGAATAGAAAAAGAGCAAAGCAAAACGGCTTTCTTATAATCGCTACAAACAAATGCAATGGTCTGTTTCAGTAGCAGCTGCAAGTATGTAACAGGTGGCAGCTACTAAGCTGATAAAGAAGGAGAGATTTGTATTTATCCTTTCCCCCTTTTCTCTCCCCCTTTTTCACTCCCCATACATTCTTTCGTTTCTTCGAACCCCGGATGAACCATTTCGTGTTCTTAACAATCGCCAGTTACTGAAGGACCCTTCAGACACTGGCAACTTAGAAAGCTGCAAGTCGGCTCCATTGATATTTCTTTGATGTGGTTTAGGAGATCGACGCTCGCTGCAATCGAAGCTCACAAACCTCCTAGTGCGATAATTGCATGAGAAGGGGGTTTCTTTTGTAAAAGAGCAATAAAAATTAATGTCCTTCATTGTAAATGTGTGCAAAATTTCAAGTGTCACTTTCCGACAATAGATAATTTATGAGTTTTGAAGCTCTGTATGTTGCCAATGTCTGAAGGGTCCTTAAGAGTATGTTTTGTATTGACTGTTGTCAGAGCTGCTTATTTTTTCCGTGCGTTTAATAACTTTTTCAGAATGAGTGTATTTACACAGCCAAAGAAATGACGCAAAAAAGTTTTAACAATTAAACAAAAACTGGATGCAATTTCTAGGCTTGAAAAAGGAGAATCTGCCCAAAAATTAGCTTTGGAGTTAGATGTTGGCATATAGACTATACGTGACTAGGAGTGGGCGATGTCACTATTTCAATATCACGATATATTGTCAAGGCAAAATCGCGATACCACGATGTATCACGATATTGGACTCAAATATTTTCGAATCCTTTTCATAATGTTAATTTAAATGTCGTGTGGATATAAAAAAAAGGCTTGAATTGAATGAAGCAGACCCGTTATATTATAAAATTTACAGAATACACTAACTTCTTTTATATGTAAAATTTCTGTTTAATGCAACACCATATCAACACTAATATAGGAAAACGGATAATGGAAACACATGTGCAGAGACTTAATTCATATATTACTGCGTTTTTACGTAGCAGTATTATATCATTTAAACACATTCAACTATCTCAGCTATTAATTTTACTATTAATTTTTTTTTCTAAAATACATAATTAACACAATAAACTTTTGCAAAATCTTCCTAATAAAAAAAAGCACAAGTTTCCCCGAAATAACGCTGAAACTTACGTCATATCTACAAGAATAAAGAAAATATTTTTTTTTTCTTGGTTTGGAGGGCTAAATGAAATAACTGAAGAAAAATGACTCAACAGAAAAAAAAATTGCAACAATGTATTCAGATAAATAAATTTTAACTGCGATATAAAACAAATAACTCGAGAATAATAATAAAAAAAAATTAAATGAATAGATGTAATTCTATGTAATGACGACCAATTACAGATTTACAGGTTTTCTTTCTTGGCGACCGCTGCAAACTGTCAAATTATCAAAGCATAGTTTTTTAAAATATACATTTTACATTCTAAATTTGGTGATTTATATATCATAGAAGTTGATACATTGCTTTCCCGCAAACAGGGTTACATTGCAACATAGCAGCTTCATTTCTCAGCCAATACGCACACTAATGAAATAAACATAGCTTTTCGTCACGACTCTCATTCATATCATGTTTCGTGCATTGATACACTATAGAAACTGTGATATATAGCCTTATCTTACATGGCCGAAATTGCAGTATAATGCATTTGGGCGGCATATTCAAAAATCTAATCAATAGAGTGAATCAATAGTAGAATCAATTTAAGTGAAGGTTGAACAGAGTATAAAGTTTTGTTGAATTCTGTCTTTTGGTTAATGAGATACAGTATTTACAAAACTGTGCTGAAGCACGACAAACGTTTTCTAAAAATGGTCGAATCCAGTGTTACGACACCTGAAAATGAGTAAATATTCATAGAAAACTGGTAATCGAAAATTCTCATGAACCCGATATATTTTCGTCTTTTGTAAAGAAAAAAAAAAAAAAAAATAATAATAATAATAACATTAAAACTATAATTACACACACACAAAACAAATAAATAAGGGGACGATTAAATAAAAAATAATAATATAAATTATTTTATTATACTATAGAATAATAAGATTTCTAAAATAAAGGTTATTAGCGCTTCCTTCCTTCCCCCCGCCTTTGAAATTAGATTATCCGTAGAAAAAAATCAGTACCTTGAGTAAAGAAATTGCTTTGGTTTGTTTAACGGAATAAAACTGTAAAAATAAATAACAATAAATTTTCACTAAATTGATCAGAAATAATAAAATATTTGAAAGAAATTAAACAACTGTTAAAATATTAAAAACAAATTAAGTATAAATTGACGAAAAATCTTTTTAAAATTTGTTTAAATAGAAAAAAAAAAAAAAAAAAAAAAGCAGATTATAAGATTTTAAAAAAGAAAAAAGAAATATGGATGTAAATAAATGATGAAATTATTCAGTTATTTCTGAATAAAACTAATGACATCAACAATTGTCAATTATATTTATAGGCAATAACCGTTTTGTATTAACATTGTGATGGCGATTACGAATATTCATATCGTAGCAGCGAGTAAAGAGAACGGTTGAATATCATGCATGCGTTATTGCTCAGCTGATAATCGGTTCCTAATAAAGCAAGATCATGATCATTAAAGGCGATCACGAATATTCATATCGTAGCCGTGAGCAGCGATTTCAGATGAACCCAATGTCAAATATCACGCATGCGTTATACGAGTATCAACCCCTCTCTTTCGTATCAACGATTACCGGCTATCACGACACGGGATGAGACGACAATGCCAAATATCACGCATGCGTTGTGCAAGTATCATCTTCTCTCCTTCGTATCAACGATTACCGGCTATCACGGCACGGGATGAAAAGTTGGATACGGTCGCTCGCAATACATTCACAGCTGAGTTCCTGATAATCGAGAGGGTTGCGATATATCGTCAACTGAAAGATTCCGTTGTCGGTTTTAAATTGCATGCATTAAAACGATGTTTCGCGATGTATCAATGTATCGCCCAGTCCTATATGTGACTTCAAAAAACAAAAGCAGAAGTTGATGGAATTTACTCGCGATTGTGTTAGTGGAGCAGCTTCAACGACAAGAAAAGTAGTTAAAAAATCATCTTTTGAAAACCTTGATGCTTGCGTGATTCAGTGGGTGAAGCAAAAAAGATCAGAAGGCATTCCCATCTCCGGTCCTATATGCTTAGAGAAAGCATTGTTTTTTCACAAAGCATTGAAACCCCATTTAATGCATCTTCAGGTTGGCTGACTCGGTTTAAAAAACGTTATGGTATTAGAGAAGTACAATTAAAAGGAGAAAAGTTAAGTGTAGATTATTCAGCTGTCGATTCATTTATTAAAGAATTTGATGAGTACAGGAAAAAAGAATTGTCTCTCGATCAAATTTTTAATGCTGATGAGACCGGTATGTGCTTGAAATGCCTCTCAACTAAAACATTAGCATCGCAAGAAGAGAAAGAAACTCCGGGTTTTAAAACTTCAAAGCAGAGAGTAATTGTGATGTGCTGTGCAAACGCTTCCGGAACATTCAGGTTGAAACCCCTTGTAATAGGAAAGTCTAAAAATCCTAGATCTTTCGGGAAGAATTTTGAAAACAAAATACCTGTTTATTATTATTCTCAATAATCATCTTGGATGGATACCGACTTGTTTAGAAGGTGGTTTCATAAGAAATTTGTGCCACAAGTAAGCGAGTGGCTACTCAAAAAAGGTCTACAGAAAAAGCAGTTCTTTTAATTGACAATGCGCCATGCCATCCGGATGATATTTCGTCATGTGATGGAGATATTTTTGTAAAGTTCTTTCCTCCAAATGTAACTTCACTCATCCAGGCAATGGACCAAGAAGTTATCTCAACAATGAAGCGCATCTACAGAAGAAATCTTTTGAGACTGCTATTGAAGGAAGATGAAAATCTCGTTAAATTTTGGAAAAAGCTCACGATCTTTGATGCAGTGCAGCTTATTGCTGAAGCTTGGGATGAAATTCAAAACTCGACGTTGCTTCATGCTTGGAAAAAATTGATGCCTGGGGTCATACATGCAGATGATTCTGCAAACAAAAACAAAGTACAAGCTTCTGAAATTGTTGAAATTATTTCTGATGTTGATGAATTTCAAAATATTGATGAAGAAAATGTAGAAGATTGGATGAACGAAGATAAAAACGAAAAAGGCTATAAAATTCTTTCAGATCAAGGAATAGTGGATGCAGTTTCAGGCAAGCAAAGCGAAGGCGAAGAACGGGAACAGAGTGAAGATGAACATGATGCAACAAGTGTAATTCACGAAACAGCATTGCAGTGCGTAGATCAACTGTTAGACTACATGGGTCATCAAAATAATTTCGAGTTCAATGATGTCATATCTGTGCGCAACGTTCGCCAAATTATAAGGAAAAATGCTACGTTGGCTCGCAGACAAACAAATATAACAGACTTCTTCCAGAAGAACAACTGACAGTAATTATGTAAGTTTTAAAGTTATGCCAAATTTTATTACATATTTCATTACTAGTACTTAATGTATTACTTTTTGTATTAGTAGAGTATCGTAATTAAACCCGAAGTATTTTATATACCACCGTGTATTTTACTTATAGCCTCCAAATATACACACTTTTCTGCGTGTTTGGTCATTTTCGGATTATCCGTGTTTTTCGATTATCCGTGTACACCCGTGCACTAATTAGCACGGATAATCGGGAGTACAGTGTATATAAATGATTCAAAAGCTATTTATAAATTCGCAATTTGTTCATAAAATACAATTACTTCCTTTCCAGTCGTCAATACTTTCCTTTTTCATAATTATAAAAAATTACATCTTTGTTATCTATGAATAAAAAGGTTTCCAAATAGTAAGAAAAGAAAAAAAAAGTACCTTATAAAACAAATAAGTTATTTCCATACAGTTAGAATTATAGCTGAATCATTACATAAATTACACTGTCGAAATATGTAAATCTTTTTCAATTGGAAATATTGATACTGTCAGTTAATCTTTCTTTGATCATCGTTGAGCGTTTATATGTATTTTATTAATTTAATTTTTAAAAGCTTCTATCATCTTGCATTGTTAATAGTAATTGTTAAGGGAATTGATAATAAAACAATAACATAACGTTAATTTAACTTTTTTGAAGCTTTTATTCAGCTATTCAGGGTAATAAATTTAAAAGTATCGTCGTAGAAATACTCAATTCTGAATAGACTTCTTTAAATAAAGTGATAAGTCGTCTAACAAAATGTCATAAGTATGATGTTTAAGTCAAAATATTTGAA
Source organism: Salticus scenicus (assembly GCA_963930645.1). Lineage (NCBI taxonomy): Eukaryota > Metazoa > Arthropoda > Arachnida > Araneae > Salticidae > Salticus > Salticus scenicus. Next base: position 48,938,755 of record OZ005648.1, read on the forward strand.
ACATAAATGCTGGATATATCGAGCAATTTTGTACATCTAACGAAGTTTGAACTTACAGAAAACCTAATGACTCATAAAGTGTATTAATTTCTGTTGACTTTTTTTTTTTAGTTGCTTGGTTACTAAACGTTTTAAGTTTTTCCCGAATAAAATATACTATTCACAAAGTAAGGATAATACTATATGAAGAACTGACATAGAGGCTATAACAGCATAGAAACTCTTTGCGTGTAAAATGCATTAAAAAAGGCTATTATTTACACATTGTCTTTTAAATATCTCAGTTTCTTGAGATCGAAGCTCGTTTAATTTTTTTTCGTTTGTGAGGGCAATCTCTATGCAGCATTCAACAATAATCTGCTAATATATTAACATTCCATCAACTCTGATACCCCCTTTATATTTCTCGATGACTTAAGGAAATGCCTCTCTTCCTTCACTCACATCGTCTAGATTTTTAGGGAAATAAGTGAGATGGGAGTTGAAAAAGTAGAGTTTTAAACTCATTTCTGTCAAAAAAAAATCTGTCCAAAACCGTATGGGATGGAAATTTTTGAATATTCTTTTCTTAATCAGCATCTAGAAACACATCACATCTCATCGCAAACCTGTATTATCGATATCAGTATTTTTTTTTTCTGATCAGTACTATGTTACAGAATACTTAATAGTTCAGACTCGAAAATTACGCAGAACCTTCTCAGCCTTTTCCATTATTTCTACAGCAGAAGGAGGCCCCACCAGTAGCTGAGTGGTTCTACTCTCGAAACTGGTAGACAGGAAGTAACGGATTTGATTTCAAGTCGCGGTCGTCGACCTAACTATTCGGAGTTTTACGTGGTTTTCTCTGACACTTGCATATATAAAGACTAAGTTCCCTTAGAAACACCTTCATAGAGGGCCGCTCATCCAGGTCATTGTCAATCGGCCTTGCTTTCAAACACCAAAGATCATCTACAACAAAGTGTGAATAATTTAAAGACCTTGTATTTGCAGCGTGTTCTGAAGTTCCTGGAACCTTATACACTAAGATAAACTCTGCCTTTTTTCTTTACGATTTTTATTATAGTCGTATCTATTGTTTAGAATCATGACAAAATTTATCTGTACAATATTTATTATTAAAAAAATAATAATAATATGAAATTTATTTGCAATCGCTCAAAAGGTTGTGCTGTTGTATCGTGCTCTTCTGGATTTTGTGATAGTTATATAATTTAGCACCTATGGAATGAAACTGTATCAAATTTTATACATAAGGTTTTTAGTATTTTTTTTTCTTTGGTCAATTTTTAGTAGAAATGTTTATTTATATTAATAAATAAAAATGATAAAGAATGTCGCTATCAAAATCTGATTGTAAAAAACTACCCATTTATGGATTTGGAAATTTCAGCGCCTCTTTTCAGCAATCATCTTGTTAACAACCGGCAGATGATGATCCTTTTATATGAATTTCTGAACTAACAAATTACAGACACAAAGGGTCCAGTATTTGACTATAAGGTAGGCTTTTGTTATATTGATCAGTATATTAGCGCTTTATGGACGCGAAATAAGAAGGGCCGCTTACAGTCATTGCCATACTATGAATGTACAGAGGCGTATAGAGCTCAACGTCCAGTAGAAACTTTGACAACAGTGCTCGGCCAATTTATGAATATAAGATGTAAAAATGAGAGGAGAGTTCATTTAAAGTACGCGCCCACATTATAATAATCACAGGGGGAATAATTTAAAGCTATGATGCGCATAATTTTTTTTCATTTTCATCAAGAAACCTATGGTTAGCCAGAGATAATTTTAGAAGGGTCTAATAAAATTGTAAAAATTCAGAAATTTATCACAATGATAATTTTTAGTTTTTAGAAAAGCAGTATTTGGCGCCCCCTAAAATTTTGCGCCCGGGGCAAGCGCACCCCTTGCCCCCCGCACGCTACGCCACTGGTTCACTCACTCAAAATATTTAGATTCCTCTCTGGTTGAGTGCATAGAGAATATACACAAATCATTAGTCTTAAATACTGCAAAATGACAATAGTTGAGATTACACACAACAGAATAATATTGGATGTTTCACTTAGGAGTGTAACTATTCACTAAAATCAACAATATTGCTAATATTAAATTTCAGTTGATGCTACATAACTTGGCATACACTGTATTATTATATGCATCACTTTTCAGTGGTGCTGAGAATCACTGATCTTCAAATTAATTCATGAAGATGAAATTGTAGTATCTTAATAAAATCATATTTTAAAATGGCAACATCTTGGACTGACAGCACTGCGAAGACAATTTAAAAAAAATTTTAATGAGGAATAATAAACTTACTGATAAAATTATCAAGCAAATTCACAGAAAGATTTAACGTAAGATTTTGACACTATAAGCCTGGCATCAGAGCAAAAATATCCATCAACCAAAAATCATATGAAACCAGCCAAAAAAAAAAAAAAAAAAGTCTGCTGGGGCTTTGAGACCAAAAAAAAAAAAAAAAAAAAATTCCCTTCACAATGTCTTCTCCAAACAATGTCTCTCTGAAACTGACTAACCAAAAAATTTCCTATCCATATTTTGAAGTTTGGTGCCAGGGAGAAGCAATCAGCGGCTGTAGACAGTGATCATGGCAACTGAAAATGGCCACTGTGTCATTTCCAAAGAAACTTGGAGAACCTTCTAGGACAATTTCCTGTCTGCATTTCCTCTGTCACTCCCCTGCTCAGAGGGTGACTCAACTGGAAAAATGGCTGCCAATGAAAAACATCAGCATGTGTATTTAAAATAGCCAATTTTGTCCTAATAAAATTTTCAAGATAAAAAGTTTATTTTGTTATCAATTTAGAAAAGTCAGATGTAATTTTAAAGGGAATTAAATGTACCTGGGAACAAGCGAAAATTAATAATACTTAAGAAAAATAAAGGATCTAAATAATTGGGAGATTGTAAATGATGAAAACATGTTTTGAAATGAAAGTTAATATTGTTAAATCATTATTATTTAATTTTAGAGATTTAAAATATTTTATTATTTTAGATATTTACACAATGAAAAATTATTCTTTTTGAATCAATGGAGATTTAACAAGTTAAATTTGTAATATTAATGATAATTAATCTATTTATTATGATTTTGAATACAGATTTATTGAAACAAATTGAATTAATGAATTAATCATTCTATTCAATATTTCAATTTTATATACGAAATGTTATGTAAAATGATGCATAACATTCTCAACAAAAATAATAAATTAAAAGCTACTATATACAAATATATATAAAAAACTTGTAATCTTTTCTGTAATTAAAGACAGCTTACAATGTTAAACTTGAACTTTAAAAAAACAGAAGAGAGGCAAAGCTTAGTTTTTGAATTAGGGAGAAGTGTTTTGCTGGCTAATGCCCATTTGAGTTTATAAAATAGCAAAAAAAAATTTTGTTCCATTTTAATTTCTAGATTAAAAAATACTTTAACTAAGTGTTTTAGCTATATTCATTTATAAAAGGATATATGGACAAATAAAAATTAAAAATCACTGCTTTTACAAGACTAACTTTCTTAATTTAAATGGCTCTTAAGATGATCAATGATAAAATAAAAAGCATTTTAGCGATGGAAAGTAAATCTCTAAAATTACTATTTAAGGAATTGGCAACTAGATAAAGATAACACTGGTCTACAGTGGTTCGGTAACAACGGTCAAATTATTATTTTATTATTAATTCCAATTTTTATTTAAATACCTGCAAGTAAAAATGTCCCACCATGTCACATTTTTCTGTTAGAGTATCAGAAAATGGCAATTTTGTATCATTTTCACAGTATCACAGGTGGTAACCCTTCCTGCTGGACACCCAGAGTCATGGCAACTCAGAATCCTGGCGAGCATGTTTGTTCAATTTTTTTGTTAAAGTATTAGAAAATGGCAGATTTCACTATTTTTTTATGATTTTTACAATACAGTCCACAGCAAAAGTATCCGAGCACTAACCAATAATTCCAATATCAAAAAGGTACATTTAATACTATTTTGTTAAATAAATCCTTGTCGGATCATGTTCTTAGACTGACTAAGAACATGACTCGATAAAAATTTATTTAACAAAGCAGTATTAAGTGTACTTTTTTCAGACAGGGATTATTGCTAGTGCTCAGATACTTTTGCTACCAACTGTATCGTATCACACATGGTAAACTTTTGTGCTATCAACCCTGCCTCCTGGCCATCTTCTCTGCTGGCAACCCCTCTTTGGCAACCCTGTATTCGTACCTTATCTGTTTTTTTTTTTTTTTTCTGGTATTCTAGATAACAGATATTCTTTGTTAAGTATGATTGTGCTGTTTTATATTTAAAGTTTCATGTTCAAAATGGCAAGTTTTCAGTGTAGAACTTGTAAAACCGTACCCGATAAGTTTTGCTGTATTTGTGAACTATTCATATTAAAATCACAAGGTAGACATTTAATACGAGACATAAAAAAGCCTATATATATATATTTTTTTTTTGGTTTTAAAATAACAAATAATAACAATTCAATCATTGAGTGTATTTTCCATGTTTTTATGTTCTACTTAGTCTACAATATGTATACTATCTCCATATTAACAGTATTCCATGCTAAATTAATAATATCGATAGTAATAATGCATGTCTTCTAAAGACTTTTGTACATTGCTTCCAGTACAGATTAAATAATCATAACTAAACAACTGTACGTGTTACATATTTTTCACTATTATCTTTTAATTCTGCACTACAGAATTAGTTGAAAATAGTTAATTTCATTTCTGTTACTCTCCAAAAATTTTTTTTTGTCGATTAGTGTAATTAGAAGACCCAGCAAGTATACCAACCTATATTATACAGGGATGAGATTTTTCAGCTGATTTCAGCTTTTTTTATGTTTCTGATGTGTATTTGTTCTTTTTTTATACATTGAAGATTAAAATAAATACCTATTACTCTAATATAATAGATTTTATCATCAAAATTCTAGTATTTCATTTCAATGTCTTACCTTTGTGTGCAGTTTCAGCTTTTTTGTACTTTTGCTAATCTCATCCCTGAATATATAAAATTTATATATAACTTTGAAAATTTCATTATAATTTATCGTAACCTGAATTTTCTTAAAAATAAAATAAAACTTTAATCAGAAAAGAGATCACTGACTTCAATATGAGAATTTCAATAAAAATATAAAGAGCAAATAATGTAGATAGAAAAGCATTTCATTTTCTGCAACTTTTTTATATTTAACAATTAAATTTTAAATAAATGACAGAAAGTAACTATACTTTTAGTGTGTCTAAAGCAGCAAGAGCAGATTCCAAGGCAGGTAATGCTTCAGCTAAATCAGCTTCACAATCTTCTTTGATAGCAGATGCTTTTTTTGCTTGAGCACTTACAAGTTCTTCTTCTTTATTTACAACAAGTTTTATTTTTTCCACATCAGCTGATTCCAATTTTATTTTCTAGTTTTAAAAAATACAAACAAAAGAATAATAATAGTTATAGTGAAATTTTAGAGCAAAGTTAAACATTATTAATACTATAATACATTATTTTATTTACAAAGGATTAAAATTTATTAAAAACATTTAAAAATACCTTATATAAATCCTTTAAAAAAGATACCGGAGCCATCATCAGAGCCTGACGACAAACAAAAAGCTTGGTGGTTCACTCCTTTATCTTTTCTTCCTCGTCCGTCGATTCTTCACTTCGTTTCTTTATTTCCAAAATCTGTTTCCATTTAGGTGGGATTATACTGTGTTCTACGTCATTTATAGCATCATGGGTGGTCAGAATTTCAAGTGCTTCTCTTTAAAATGCGTATTTATGTGAATTGAAAGTTGAAATTTTACGAAAGTTAATTGAAAGAAATAATAACACTAACCCTATTAATATTGACTCAATTAAATTTCGTAAAATTTCAACTTTGAATTCATATAAATACGCACTTAAAAGAGAAGCACTTGAAATTCTGACCACCCATGATGCAATAAATGACGTAGAACACAGTATAATCCCACCTGAATGGAAACAGTTTTTGGAAATAAAGAAACGAAGTGAAGAATCGACAGACGAGGAAGAAAAATATAAAGGAGTGAACCCCCAAGCTTTTTGTTTGTCGTCAGGCTCTGATGATGGCTCTGATAGGAGCTGAAATATATAGGCCTATCTTTTTTGAAGGATTTATATAAGGTATTTTTAAATGTTTTTAATTATTAAAACTTTTGAATTTTTTTACACATGTCAAAACTAATTGAAGATTATGTTCTAAAAATATTTTAATAATTATTTGGATTTCATTTAACATTTACTTACGGTTTCACCAAAATTTATTTAAATATTATTAACCAAACCATCATTAATTTAAGCATTCTCTCTCTCTCTCTCTTAAATACATACTTAATACATGTGGTGGACAAAATGATGGAAAGATTTTTGATTTTACTTATTTTGACTGTTATCCTGAAACAGGGTTGCCACTCAAACAGGAGAATGAAATTCCCTGACTTTTCCAGAAATATTCTACAAAAATTCCAGTCTAACCATATATTGAGCATCGGCTGTGTTGAGGGCAAAATAATTATGGTAACATTTGAAAACACAAAAGTTATATATAGTGATAACGTCTGTCACTTATAAGTGAAATTATAAGTTTCTTTCATGAGCAGAAAAGAATGATGGAGGTGTTTAAAACAAATGGCAAAAGCTAAGGAAGGGGGGGAAAAAAAAGGAAAAATGACCCTACGTTGGCAGAAAAATTATTTATTTTTTGGCAACCATCGTATGAATTTCCTTGACTTTTCCAGATTCTGGCTAAAATATTTGAATTCCCTGACTTTTATAGTCAATTTTCAAATTCCCTGACTATTCCAGGTTTTCCAGATAGCGTAGCAACCCTGCTTAAAATACTTGATGATATCTTGAAATTCCTAGGATGTAAAGAACATATTATACTTCATACTTTTCAATGAAAGTTTAAGTGACTTTATACATTTGGCTAATAAATTATGTAAAAGAAATTTTGTTAACACTGTGTGCCGGAGGCTAAATCGTGATCGTAAACTAAATTTATTTAAAAATGGAAAATATTAAAATATAACTTAAAAAATAAGATATCTTGATTAATTGATTAAATATTGAAGTAATTATGATAAAAATTTAGAGTTTTAGTTCTATAACTTAAGGATGCAAACGGATTACAAATTCAAGTACTCAGATTCTTTTTTCTTCCTTGCGGCGTATGCCGAATGTAACGGACATATTTCATTAATTATGAATATTTCCAATCATTAAAAAAATTACATTTAGTACTTTAAAGAACAGGATCAACTTTAGTTATGATTTCACTCTAAGAAATATACATGGTACTTGAATAAAGAAATCAGAACATTCTTACCGTGATTCTTCATCTGTAAGGAAGTAAGGCAAAAATGTGTGGAGAACAATTAAGTTAAAATTATTTAAATTTAAAATTTAAGCTATTATATAAATAGGTGTACAAAAGAGAACCCATTTGTTGTTGTTAAAAAAAACAACCTCACACCATAGTGAAATCTCTAGAACTGAAAAAATCAGAAGTTCGTTACCAGCATTAGTTTTTGAGAGATGCCCAAGTACTGAGCTGATCGGATGAAAGGAGGAGTCAGCCATATCGCGTGATGCGATGTTAATAGACTTGCAGCAAATCGGCAACGAGGTGGGCTTGAGTTACGGCAATGACGTAATTTAAATAAAATGGCTGTACGTGAAGGGGTGGAGAAAACAGAATTATTAAGTTTTACATGTTAGAAAATGAGCCTGTGAACGCTAAAATTCGCACGTGTTTGCCGATTCAAATATTAATTAAATTACTTTTCTCATAATGATAAAATTATGAAAATTTTGAATTTTAATTTTTTTAAATACATTAATTAAATAAACACAGGAAGGATTGCATGTCACAATGTGACACACTGTATACACAGTTAAACATTATTTAACAAAATTGCTTATATTCATCAACTATTCAATATTTTTCTATTCTTGTTGCAGTATGTTATTTCTACTGTAGTATATACAGTTTCTCAAAGTGACATTGCATTGTTTGAAAACTCTACATTGTTTTGAAAATTTTACATGCTATAAACTAAAACAGATTTTTTTTTTTTTTTTAAGAAAACTTTATAACTGCATGCATATATGTGTTATTATCATATAAACGAATATATAGATAATTAAAAAGTGCATCCTAATTATGCGCTACAGTTACAACCCATTTAAAGCATCATTTTTTACAGGGTGATCCTAAACATTATTATTATTATTATTATTTTAATTTTCTCTTTTTGTTTCTAAGGCACAACTTTCATTGAAATATATGAGGTATAGATGTTCTTGATGCCCCTGCAGTTGTAGAATAACTCTTTAAATATTTCCATTATTTTGTTCACCAGTTACATATAAAACGGTAAAAAAAGAATTCACATTAATTAAAAACACTATTAAAAACTTATATTAAATTAATCCTGTAATGTAACTTTCATATGATAAAAATAAATTATGTTTATGTTTACAAAGAAATGATATTGTGTAAAACCTTCAGTCTATAAATTACTTTTTAATGATACAAAACATCACTCAAAAGTAAAATTAAATTACACAATATCAAATTCTAATGGAAATAGTTCAATAATAAATTGCTTCTTAATTGTGCTACTGAGCACAAGAGCATAAACAGGTGATTAAATTAACTGAATCAAGTTGTCATTAAATTAGTGAAAATAGCATATGTTTATATTAAAAAGTATAAATAAGTGCTAAATGAGTTTTCAAATTGTAAATAATTGTCTGGATATAACAATAAATTACTTTAAGTGTTGTTGGAAACTCATAAATATTTATTTAATACCACATAAAGTAAGCCAAAAAAAGATAACTATGCAGAAATATTAACAAAAAAAAAAAAAAAAGTAAATCTATACAAGTAAAGAGAAGTGTTTATGTATCAGTGAGTGTACCTGTCTGTGCTCTGCAGCTTAGACTACCAATTGCAGAGTTGCAAAACTTTGTAGAGGGGTAGCTTGGACCCTGCAGGTGTGCAACTCATCAAGAATTTTTTAATTTTTGAATATGAATTTTTTTTATTAATTTTTTTAAATTTTTATTTTATACATTGGCTTTTCACTTTTAATTTTTCTAAACTTTATTTTTTCATTTCAGTTGTCTGTGTATCTTAGCAACAGCTTTTATTTATTAGTTCCCCATCATACTACAGGTATGGGGAAATTAGGTAATCGTGAAAATTTTCGACCTCAGTTTTTTGACTTTTTTACACGTTTTCAGGTGTGAGGAATCCGAAAATGACAAAATTTCTATGGTGTCTGTCTGTAGGGTGTCTGTTAGGGTGTAAGTCCGTTAGTTTGTTAGTCTGTGTATACGATATCTCAAGAACAAATTGTCGCAGAGAGGTCAGATACGTTTTAAAATATTACTTTCGACACTGGCAAGAACCCTATTTATTTGCAACATTCGAATTTAAAAACTTCGTAAGTTATTAGAAATTTACGATTTTCTTAACATGGGAGAATAGGGCAAAAATTCACTTAAATGTGCATTAAATGGAAACTTTTTACTGTAAAAATTTCAGACCAGTTTTAAAATATCAGTTTTGATGCCGGAAGGAACATCAGTAACTATAAATATGCTACTTTGAAAATTTCGCAAGTTATTGGAAATTTACGAATTCCTTAACATGGCAGTATAGGGCAAAATTTCACTGAAACATCAATTTTCAGAGATATTTTCATCGTAAAGATGTCAAACTACTTTTGAAATATTATTTAGGACACTGGTATGAATATTAATGACTATGAATTTTCCAATATAAAAATTTCGTAAGTTATTGGAAATTTACGAATTTCTTAACATGGCAGAATAGAGCAGAATTTCACATAAACGTCAATCTTGAGGGATATTTTCATCGTAAAGTTGTCAAACCATTTTCGAAATATTATTTAGGATACTGGCATGAATATCATAGACTATGATTTTTCCAATTAAAAAAAATTCGTAAGTTATTTGGAATTTACGATTTACTTAACATGCCAGAATAAGGTAAAATTGAGCATAAACTTTCATTTTGAGGCTCATAAATACATTAGACAACTTCAAAATTACATTTATGATATTTGTTTGAACATGATTGAATACAAATATTCTAATAGGAAAATTTCGTAAATTATTCGTAATTTACGATTTTACCAACATAGCGAAATTGTAAATTTCTCATATAAATATGAATTTTGAGGATTATTGCATTGGAAATAGTAGCATGAAAACTAAACAATGGAACTGACCCTGATAAAATAAATCAATAGATTAGAATAAGATAAATATATCGAAGTGAACGGTGGATAGCCTATTAGGCGGGGTTTTCATTCTGTCACTGTATCAAGCTTTTGTCAAATTCATTTCTTTTAACATGATTATATCTCTCAAACTAGAAATTTATGAGAACATAAATATGACGGGGAACTGAGCAGAGTCCACCTATGCCAACTAGTTTATTTATTTAATTCATTCATTAGAAGGCGAAATATATATATATATATATATATATATATATATATATATATATATATTTCTAGTTTTAAATTTGTTACACTGAAAGCAAATCCTAAAACAGTAGAAAAACATATTAAATTTTAAATTAAAAGAACTATTTATAAGACTTATGTTTATGAAATTTTTTTATAATACAACAGCTTTCTATTTTTCATTATTTAATTGACTTCTTTGAAAGGGATTTTATTATTATTATTATTTTGTGTTATTAGAAAAAAGGGTAATGTAGTACAATGAATTAAACTTTTTAAAATTTTAATTTAATTAAAACTTATTATTTTTTGTTTATTTAATTCCTTTTGAATGAAAATCTACTTTTTCTTTTATTTATTATATTGGCGGGAATTGATATGGTAATATAGTGTAAAGAGCGGGGCTATAAAATACATGGTTCAAAAACTAAAATATTTAATAGATGCTGAGATACAGTTACCTTTAAAATCATAGTTCTTGAATAATAGCAGATCCACCTGTCATTAATAAATACTCAAATTGAAGTGCCCAGGAAAGACCTTTCTGCAGGCAGTGGGAACTCGAACCCAATGAAGTACAGGCAGGAAAAGAGCTGCCATGGGCAGCAAGTTCCAATGTAAGGTTTAGAGTGATTTCAATGTCATTTTTTTTTAGTTTTTATTTATAATGAAAAAAAAAAAAAAAAACAGCAATTCAATTCTTCTGAAAATTCATTTAAGGATGGTGACCAATGAAGTGGGCATAGCCTGCTAGTTTAGAATAAGGAGGTCCTGGCTCTCATGTATGTAGTGGAGAAACTAGAAGGATATAACTAATCATCAATAACTAGAGAGAGAGAGTGTTTTTAAAAGTTTTTCAACATGTAGAAACTTCTCCACTTGATTCTCTTACTTAAATAATCCTTATTTATTTATTTATTTTGTGTGTGTGTGTATGGATAATGTGTTTTCCTTTTCACTTTAGGTGATAAGTGCATTGTGCAAACACAATCAAACAGAAAAATTATGCACCTGATGAAGGCTGCGGTTTTAGCGGCTGAAAGTGCTTGTGCGGGTAATTTTAAAAAGGTTTTAATGTTTTAATATAGAAAAATTATTATTATTTTATTTGAATTTTTTAGACATTTTATTTGTAAAAATAAGTAATACAACAAAGAAATTTACTAATTCCTACTTTTATTAATTCTTCAGTTTCCTTTTGTGATATCACTAATTTAGGCTGTAATTCTTCAATTTCTTTCTGTATTCCAGCAATAGTTTTAGAGAAATATTCAAGTTGCTCCAGACCCTTAAGATACCGTTCAGTAGCTGAGCGTATTTCTTTTTGTTTTTCATTAAGGAGTTCTTTGAATGAGGAAATTAAAGTAAGGTATGAAGTAGGAGTAATATATGTGAAACGGCCTAAATCATGAGCAAATCTATAATGAAAATGAATAAATAAATAGCTCATTTGAAACATAGGAATATGGCTTTTGCAGAATAAAAAATGCACATTTATTTTTACAATAAATGCATAAATATACATTTTTAAAGGTGTGATAAAGGTTAAAACAATAGAATACATAACGAATAATAAAAAATAAAAAACAAATAAATAAAATAAAGTAATAATAATAATAATATGTAATATAAACTTTTGCCATGAACTCACATCCTGAGTTCTGCATAAAAACTCTCAAATGTTCAATAACACTACTAGATACAATTTTTATTAGGTATACCATGTCACCATATTCTTCATATATTATGCAATATGTGCTATGGTTAAACATCTACACGATTTTACATATTATGTTTGTATTTTATACTTTTATATTGAGACCTTTTATGCGGTATAAATATTTAAAAACTTTTACTGATATGTTTTCATTTTTAACTATTTTTCTTAAACAAAATGCTAGGCATTCAGAGGTGGATTTAAGTTAGATTGCACCTGTCATGAAACACGACATCGTGTTTATTTAATTTTTATCACTCTTTCATTAAATTTATCAAAATCAAATTATTATTCAATATTCAGGCTAAATTTCCTTAAGTTCAGTTCATCCCGTTTTCCCTCTGCACGTTTGCTTCACAGCAACGCTAAAAATTCTCTCTTGGTTCTTCACCACCGGACCCTCCTAGCTTCACAGTAATGTACAAGTCTCAGCTTTCCCTCTCTCGCAATCGCTCGCTCCGATTGGCTGAGCAACGCCGAGATGTTTGGGAAGCTCGTTAGCGTCTACTGCAATTTCCCAGTAGCGGATACAGACGTGCGATGGACTAGTGCAGAGGTAACAGCTCGTGTGGCCGTGCTTGGCACGCACCACGTGCCGTTCGCAGAGTTGTCTGCATGGAAGTATCCAATGATTTCATAAGCTACTTCCTTCTTTAAAATAGATTAAATCTTTAATAAATTAATTGTGCATAACCATTCAACACAACATTTTAATTCATATTCCTAAGTTTAAACGGAATTAAAACCAAATATCGCGTGGATGACAACGGATTGAAATTCCTTCATTGGACTTACTCACAGGAGCAGCCAAGACACCGATACACGGATCCGGAACCCATCCCTGATGCTTAGTCTGAATAAAATCATTTTTGGAATACATCAATGGTATTCGTCTGAATTCTTCATGGCTCTTGGTAGTAAGATGTTTCCATTTTATTTTGTTTTAGATGAATTGCTCAATGGCACATCATAGCGATGATGGGCTTTGCAACGATAACGCATTACGTCAGTACTACTATTATTCCTAAATATATATACGATCACAATATTTGTCTTAGAACCATTAAATTAAGAACATATCCATATTAACCTAGAAATAGATGGATCATATATTTCTACCCCAAAACTCTCTCCTAACTCTTAAACTGACTGCCATTTCACTTCTCGACATTATGGTGCATGTGACTTTTTCGCACGATGTGCCGACTATACAGCAATATTTATATGAGAATCGTCGAAAATCCATTGAAATTACTATTTCAGAACTATTTATAGAAAGTAGACAATACATAAAAAAAAAGGAAAAACAAAAATTGACTGTATCCTTGTCAATTCCAACATTCTACAAATTCTTTCTATTCCATTGGAACAATGCTGCATTTTCCGGTATTTCCTTTAGCGATCCCCACACCACTATACTTTCTTTATCCAGTCTATAAGAAATTATAAATTAATGATTCTAGCCTGATTCAACATGATGTCAGGATTGCCAGAAGTTAAGTTAAAGTTTTTAATACCGCCGACGACCATGTGAGTGCATTCAAGGAAGTTGATTGGATGCGATTACACATCCTTGGAGCTCTCTCTACCTTGTTTAGGACTGCCGGTCAGATCTTCAGCAAGTAGTGAGCAGTTAACACCCAGATGGGCGCCTGGTGAATCCGAACCTAATAATAATCTATTGATTCATGTATGCTTTGTTGATTTAATAACATTAATAACCAGTCTTTTTTTTTCCCTCAATACAAGAGACTATGGAACTATACAATTAAAAATAATAATAATAATAATAATACAGCGGGTGTGCAGTCTGTTTTCTAGCTATAATTAATAATAATATTTTTTTTTAGACGTCTTACTTTATAGACGTCAGCTTTAAGGGCTATTTCTCATTCAATCTGATCTACATGTTGATTTTTCTTACAATAACTTGAAATATTCAGTTTTTATTTACTTTTGTGTGTTGTTTTTTTATGTATACATATGCAAAAATTCTATCACATTATGCAGTGGATTATTTGTTTTTTTTAGATGTTTGGTCAAACCTTTTTGTAAATACTTTTTATGTGTTTTTTTTCCCAGAATTAGAACCTTTCACAATCTCTGGTGACCTTTTTATTTAACATTGATACATGATATACCTTTATTGAATTATTGTGTATTTCTTTTATTATTAATGTGTGCAGATAAATAAATATATATATATATTTTTTAAATTTTTCTAATTTTTATGGTTTACATACTTTACTTATTTATTTAATATGTCACAAATTGTGAATTACAAGTCAGTTTTTTTTTGTCTCTTACAATAATTATATATATGGAGATAGTCAATTTACCTATTATAGAAGTCACACTTTTAGAAGTCACTTTATGTGGATATTAACGTATTGAGTAACATTTATTTTTTTTATTCACTTATGCGGTGGCTCTACATCAAAGCAAATTATATGAAACCTTTATATGTTTTATTTACCTTATTGATCATATATATATTTTTTTCGTATCTTCACTTGGATATATACACATTCATTTTTTAATTTATTAATTTTTCATATTCTTTTTATTTTTTTAATAATTCACGAAGTGTGAATATTAGTTCATATAGTTTTTTTTTCTCATTTATCATATTTATGTACATATATGAATGGCTTATTTTACACTATAATTCATCTCATTAGAGGGATAGGTAGTTTATACATAAATTTTATGTTATGCCAAATACAGTTTTTTTTACTTTTCCCTTCATTTACAAATCAAATCCAATTACACAAACAAGTCTTTTTCACTTTTTATATTTATATTCATATTAATAGACTGACTCTGTATGAAATATTGAACAGATATAGTTTTTTTTGTACATTCAGTTAGAGTTTTTTTTTTGTTTTGTATGTATATCAAGTCGATATGCATAACACATTCACTTGGATTTTTTCTTTCCTTAGATTAAGGTCACTCACTTTCATTCAGAATTTTTATATCATAACTCAATAGATTCGTTCTCATTTTTTACACATGTGTTTTCATATAAAACTTATTTGTTTCTCACATAGTAATCCTTTTTCAATATTGTGTTTAGTGTCACATAACGTCAAATTTTTTTTTTTCATTTTCAAAACTTCATTTTTAAAAAAAAAATCTCCATATAACCTGCACATTCTAATGCATTGGGTTAGGAGTCCTCAATATATTTTTATTCACCATTCACATTCATTTACCTTTATTTATGTTTTCATTAATTTACACACTTTTAGACTTAAGCATTTTTGGTTCGTTGTTAGAATTTAAATTTCACCTTGTGCAACTACATTTCAATAGTTTTTTTTTACACATTCTTGGACAGCGTTTATGTGGTGGTATAAACGTCTGTACCTTTTCACATTTTACACATTTTCACTCACATTCACCAACTGTTTTGGTGCGGACGCTTGGTGGTGAGATTGCATATGTTGTTACGGGTTGATTTTTTTTTCTTTCATGGCTCTTGATTTGCTTTTGTCTATATGTATTCAATAGGTGAATTATATTTCATCATTTATTACATACACATCCATATTCATTCATTTCAATAGTTGATTTAGTTACTTGCTATATGCATTTAAATTTCCTCTTGTTTGATTCATATGTGGTGTGCAATGTTCAATTTGTTTTGTTTGTTTTCCTCACACATTTTCATTACCAGTTACACTCTTCAATAGTTATACTTACTCTACATTTTTGTTCATTTGCATTTCCACGGTTGAGTCAACTTGGTTAATTCATTTTTGTATTTTTTTATATTTTTTTCATACTATGCTACTTTTACATGACTTTCACATTTACCCATCCACACTTTTCAATTTTAATTTTGAGATGGTGTCCATTTGTTTACACTTCACACATCCTTATACTATGTCATTTACTCATACTCAATAGATTTATTCATGTTATGTGACAAATTTTTTTATTCACTTTAATTACAACTATTCACATGTTACCTTACACTTATATTTTTTTGACGTAAACACATTTTATTTGTTTTTGTGCTCTATATTTTTATTCAATTCACTTTTCTACTCTTATGATATATTCAATAGTATACTATGGTTACACAATTTTCTAGTTACACTTATACATTTCATTTTTGTATTGGGTTAGTTACATGTCATAAGGTATAACCCAAATTTATAACCAATAGTTTTTTTTAATTGTGACATTATTTTTTTTTCTCACTTTTCATTACCAAATTATTCAAATACATTGTAAATGTAGAGGTTTACATTTTGTTGTTTTCATACTATTCTTATCAAAACACAGTTCATTTTTTCAAAATTTTTATCTTTAAGTTCTCAATTACTTTCACACATGAAAATGAGATTTTTTTATATTTGTGTTCATCAATAATCGAATACAAGTGTGTTCTGTCTACACATTACTACGTTATACATATATATACCTTACTTTGATTTTTTATGTGTAATTTCATTTATTTTGATATAATTCATATATATTATTTGGAAATACTTCAAGTATTATTCTTTGTTTATTACTTATTTAATGATATACCTCTCATGACTGCATCAGGACTTTGATCACTATCACCTAGAAAATAGGTGGTCATGGACTTATATAATTTTTGTGGACTCTAATTTTTCAAGAGACTTCTAGTAATATAAGATCTTTAATTCTAGGGTTATGTTACAACAAAACTGAAATATTTACTGTACTGCCAATGTAGCAATTGTTGATTGCATGTCATATAAAATTTGTGTGTTTTTTTTAATGGCAGGTGGATATCAAACAAGGCACTGACCTTATGTTTGTGTTTATTTTTAAAATATTTGACAATTACAGAATTGACAAAAGTTCATGCAGCTATAAAAAGCTCGTCATGATGGTATACTGTTGTGTTCATATATATATTCATATGTTTACCTATTTATACTTTTTGGTATTTTTTTTTGTATTTTCATTGCCCTATGTTTAGCAACTGATCTATTAAAAAAAAAAAAAAAAATAGTTGTACTTACCTTTAATCCCTTTTTGCGGTTGTATCGGGATTGCATCTTCTGCAGGGATGTAGTCCTGATGTTCGCTGTCTTCATGCAGCCTCTCCAATCTGGGAATATTCTAGACCCCATTCCCGAATTGAAGAGATGCCTTCCATATTTTTTTTTTTTTTTTTTTTTTTTGTGTTTATATTTTTTTCAGCTCAACGTGATATTTGTAATCACAGATGAAGCAATTCAAATTTTTTTTTGTACAATTTAATGGGCACAATGTCTTTATATCATAATTACCTTACAGGTCACCTATTTTGATGTATCATATATATACCTTTTTATTTCTCTAATAGATTCTTTCCAATTTCTGTGAATTTTCAATAAGATTGTTGTGCTTAACATTGAACCTTAATAACTTCAACTACAATCTATGTCATGTAAAGTGAATGCCAAAAATCTAGTATATGTCAAATATTATATATGTACAACACAATACAAATTAAGAAAAATATAATTTTATTGTATATTGAGTCAAATTTTAGCAAAAAAGTATACTTACCTATATGCTGTCACGTAACAGCTCTTTCTGTAACTTCAACATATGTCAATTTTTTTTAGACACTGTGTGTCTCCTTGTAACCCTTTGTATGGGCTCGTCCGTGACCGTCGTATCTACCTCCTCGGTTGCTCCTGGTTCTGATTTTTTTTGCGTTCTCTCCATGTGCAAGTTTTTATTTTTTCAAATCCCGTTTTTGGGGAGAGTGTCGTGAAACACGACATCGTGTTTATTTAATTTTAATCACTCTTTCATTAAATTTATCAAAATCAAATTATTATTCAATATTCAGGCTAAATTTCCTTAAGTTCAGTTCATCCCGTTTTCCCTCTGCACGTTTGCTTCACAGCAACGCTAAAAATTCTCTCTTGGTTCTTCACTACCGGACCCTCCTAGCTTCACGGTAATGTACAGGTCTCAGCTTTCCCTCTCTCGCGATCGCTCGCTCCGATTGGCTGAGCAACGCCGTGACGTTTGGGAAGCTCGTTAGCGTCTACTGCGATTTCCCAGTAGCAGATACAGACGTGCGATGGACTAGTGCAGAGGTAACAGCTCCTGTGGCCGTGCTTGGCACGCACCACGTGCCGTTCGCAGAGTTGTCCGCATGGAAGTATCCAACGATTTCATAAGCTACTTCCTTCTTTAAAATAGATTAAATCTTTAATAAATTAATTGTGCATAACCATTCAACACAACATTTTAATTCATATTCCTAAGTTTAAACGGAATTAAAACCAAATATCGCACGGATGACAACAGATTGAAATTCCTTCATTGGACTTACTCACAGGAGCAGCCAAGACACCGATACACGGATCCGGAACCCATCCCTGATGCTTAGTCTGAATAAAATCATTTTTGGAATACATCAATGGTATTCGTCTGAATTCTTCATGGCTCTTGGTAAGACGTTTCCATTTTATTTTGTTTTAGATGAATTGCTTGATGGCACATCATAGCGATGATGGGCTTTGCAACGATAACACATTTCGTCAGTACTACTATTATTCCTAAATATATATACGATCACAATATTTGTCTTAGAACCATTAAATTAAGAACATATCCATATTAATCTAGAAATAGATGGATCATATATTTCTACCCCAAAACTCTCTCCTAACTCTTAAGCTGACTGCCATTTCACTTCTCGACAGCACCCTAGGCCTATTTCGATATGGTGCCCAACGCCTCCCATGTTTTGAAGTATATTATGCATTCATAATAGTAATAATAGCAATAAATATAATATAGCTAAAGGAAAAATATTTTTCTTAGATATATCAATCACAGTGCAACCTTTATATAATAATACATAATATAATAACCTTTATATAATAATACATAAATAAAAAATAATCCTATATGATCATGAAAAAAATCAATTAGTTTATTTGGTTTGTGGTTTCTCCTACAAAAAAATATTAATATGTAGAATTTAATTTTTTATTTAATCATTGAAGAACAGACTATCTTTACATTTTTTATTAATCTAAATAGAAATTATTTGATTCATAAGTGGATAAGTTGATTTGTTTAAAAATAGTTTCTTTACAGCTTCTTGTTCGATATTTTATATTTAAATCATTGCATACTTAATTCAGATCGCGCTTTGAAATTTATATTATTGATTGAAAACTTATTTACTCTTAATGTTTGGATTTGTGTTCAAGATTTTAATAAGCTTAAAAAAATTGCTACCCTTGACCCGGATCTAAGCATACTCCATTGCTGGACATTTAATCCCCATAAGAAAACAGCAGCATCTGCATCCCATAGTTACATATTGCCACTACTTAGTCTGGAAGATCAACCGCACAAATATAACACTATCTATTCATATATTTCAAACTGTTATCTAAAAATCTGTAATGTTTTAAACAGGGATTGATAAAGTGTTTTATAATCGGCAAAAAAAAAAAAAAAAATGTTTCTCATTTCTTTTAAACACTGGTCGTCCTACAAATTTAATCGTCACCACCGTTCAAATTTTAATTATCTTTAAACCGTAGGTCCTTAGGTGCCCCTAGGCATGGGCCTCACGGCCTAAGCCTAAATCCGTCACTGTAGGCATTATATTTAGGTATTCAAGAATGGTGGCAATATTATTATTATTTTTTTTTTTTCCGAAGATATGTATTGAATATAGAACACTTACACAGGTTTCATTTTAAGTCTGTAAAGTTAATTCTTTGTATGTGCTAATTATTTTATTCGCAAGGGACCGCAAATAAAATAAAAAATACTGCAAGCAAATTCAATCTAAAGATTCCGATTAAACCAAACCCGAATATTTTTCAAATCATTAGAAATGATAAAGATATTATTCCCCCCCCCTCGAAACTGACGGTATTTATAGAATTCCCATCGAATATCCCGACAAAGGAAAAGGAAGTTATATAGGAGTTACTAAGAGGAAAATCAAGACCCATTTAAAGGAACATGAAAACGATATAAAATTTGCCCGTTCTACAACAGCGCTAACCAAAGCATACTGTGAAAATGAAATAAAAATAGAATTTAATAACGTTGAAAAAATAGCTAACTATAATAATCCTACGTATGCTTTTCTCCAAGAAAGTGTTGAGATCATTAAAGATAGCAGTGCCATTAATGACCACAAATCGGCCAGAATTGATCCGCAGTGGCGCTACTTGCTGCGCAAAAGAAGTGAAGCTATAAATAGCCGGCACCAGAAAACACTAGTTGCAATTGACAAAGGGGGAGGATCCTCCCCAGAAAAGCTTATTGCTAAAGATGAAGCCTAAGTGAGGTTATTTATTTTATTTTATAAATAAGTCAAGGTATTACACTCATTTAGTTTTCATTTATCTACCGGAAAAAAAAAAAAAAAGTACCAAAACAATTGTATTATTTAATTTTCTAAAATTAATTTTAAAATTAGAGATTGTTAGTTTTGGCTGAAAATTAGACGTTTCATATAAAAACTAGTTGAACCTTGTCAGGCGTTGTTAAGATTTTAGTAGGCTTTGCTCGTTTCACTATTCGTTTGTCATTACATTTAAATGACTTTTTAAAATTCTGTATCAGTTATCTCTCTATCTATATATATATATATATATTAAGAATGAAATCTGTCAAAGCCAGAATTCAGTCTAGTACGGAGGACTATTAATTTCAATCTGTAAAATTTTTATTTATTTATTTATTTTTTTATCTAATTTTTTGACTGTAAAACTGGGCCACATTCTTTTAAAAATGAATGAAATGAATTAAAATGAAGTGTTGCCACCTAAATTTCATACTTTGGTTAATTAAAAAAAATCTATTATTATATTCCTTTCTGAAAATTTCTTTGGTACAGTTTTAGTATAAAAACGCCCTTGGCAGCTTTTAAACTTTAGATGTCATTTTAGAGGTGAATTAAAATGGCTGTCGCAATTGCATATGTAAAGATCTCGGTGAGAGTTATTTAGTTCACTATAACTGTACCAAGGTACTGTAGGGATATTTTTGTTTTTGCTGTAAAATATTTTTTACAATTTATATCTACAAAATCACAATTAAAGGGAACATTTTTTTTTCTTTTTTGATATGCTTAGTATTTTATTAATATTGTGCCCCTTTTTAATATTTATTTAGGTATTATAGTAGTTTGGTTGGTTGGTTAGAGGATTTAAGGCCGATTGACTCCGTAATTGTCCTAGGCCTACAGGGGAAATGCCCTCCATGGGGGTTCTAAGGTGTCCTACCCCGTATTTATATGAATTTCGGAGGAAAACACCGAACGGCTAGGTCAATGAGTGCAACCTGGGATTGAACCCGGCACTTCCCATCTACCAGCTTTGAGCGCAGAATCGCCCGACCGCTGGTGGGTGGTATTATATTAGGAGATTATTATGGACTCAACAGTGTGATTGGTTTGCCTAAAGCTAAAAATAACTCCCAATCTCATTTTTAAACAATGAATCACTTTTAATTAATTAGTAAACATATTTCATCGAAAAAGGAACTAGTTTATATGTGGTATAAAAAATTATATAAATATTTATTGTGAAAGTATGTAAACCACATTGGAAAAAGCTTGTATTTTTACTCAACTATTTTCCAAGTTGGTTGGTTGGTTGGGCTTTACGTGACACTAGTGCTGCGCAGTGGGTGATTGGCGACGGTTTGGGACTTATCCCAAGAGGTGGTCCGGAGACATGCCATCACAATTTTGATCCTCCACGGAAGGAATATTTTCCAAGTGGGAAAAAGCTGAATGTGGTTTTTAGGCATGTAAGCCTAATTTTAAAAATTACGTATTTTAGTATCCTATTAACTCTAAATTCTTCGGTAAGGGGCCCCTTTTAGATTTTTAGCCGAGGGCCCCCAAAGGAGCCAGTCCATCTCTGATGACGACACTAATCTTATATAAACTAATGCAGCTTAAAAATTATTTATATATATACAGTCGGTAACAAAAGTCTCCGAACACTAGCTAAAATTCCTATATAAAAAAAGTACACTTAATACAGTTTTGTTAAATAAATCTTTGTCGAATCCTATTCTTAGTCAGTCTAAAAACAGGATTCAACAAGGATTTATTTAACAAAACTGTATTAAGTGTACTTTTTTTATACAGGAATTTTTTCTAGTGTTCGGAGACTTTTGTTACCATCAAATCGCTCGATTCAATAGACAATATTATGACTTTTGACTTTCAAGATCTTTTCAATAATATTGAGTTATCAGATCTTAGTAAGATCATTTACAGTCTTTTTCAAGAATATAAAGCTCAAATTAATCTTCCTTACAACTTTAAAGAAGAAAAATTTAAAACACTTCTTAACTTTGTTATCCATAATAATTATATCTTCCACAACAACGATATCTATTTGCAACAATTAGGCATTCCACAAGGAGGTTGTAGCTCCAGTATTTTGGCAGATCTCTATCTTTATTATTATGAAAAGCAAATTTGCAATGATGATGTTCGATTTTATCGTTACATCGATAATATTATTGTATTTTATCTCAACAAGAACTCACAAAATGGCTTTTCCTTCAATTATCCACCTAATTTAAAGCTAACTCAAAATACTCTGACTAATCAATCTATTAACTTTTTAGATCTCAAAATAATCATCGATGGTTATAAACTTTACACAGATATTTATGACAAACGGCAAGATTTTTGTTTTAATGTAAACTTATTTACACATTTTAATTCATGTCTGCATCTTTCGGTATTTAGAAACATCATTATTAACCATTTATTTCGAATTAATAATTTATGCTCTGCAAAGTTTAAAAACAAGAATATTAATAAACTGATCATAGCCACTGCTAAAATGGGTTTTCCTAAAAACTTTGTATTTTCTATTTTATATCCTTAACCATGTCTCTGTCAGTACAAAAAAAAAAAAAAAAAAAAAAAAGCTGTGTACACTCTTGTGTATATCAACAAAAAAATTATAAAATAATAAAAGACAATAAAAAAGGTGGCGGTTGGGTGGGCAGATGTTTGATTACGGAGGTGGGGTGGTGTTGTAAGGCTGGATGGTTGGGTGGGTTTGTGAAATTAAATTTAAAAAAAAAAAAAAAAGTAGAAGGCTTGTTGCATTTGCTTTGTATTACTATGCAAACTTTCATTTTCCATTAAAACTTCAGTTTTTTCCTTTTTGAGTTGTCAACTATATTTAATGTTCTAATTATACTGTTAAACACAATGTGATCAATCGGTGAATTTCATTGTGGCTTCATGGTTTCATTGTTGTTCATCTGCTTTGAAATTTGCATTTTTAAATCCATATGGTTCCTGCTCTGGTTGTGGCAGGCTGGGGGAGTGTTGCCGGCATAAAACTAGTGTAACCCCACAGGCAAGTCACAAGTCTTGCCGCCTACCTCCTTCCTACCTTGTGTTTCTTAGGTTGTTTTTTCATTAATTTTGATAAGTTTATGGTTTTAAGTTAAGATTTGTTGTTTTACTTTATTGATTCGTTTGTTTTGCAGGCTGTTAATTAATAGATCTGGTTTCTTTACATTAGTGTATTTCATCCACTGATGATTTTTATTTTATTTTATTTTATTTTATTGGTTATTGGTGTTTCAGTGATCTTCTATCTGTTGCTTGGCTTCTACTATGCTTAATAGATCATCTTTATTATGCATATATATATATATATATATATATATATATATATTACAAATGCTTTATTTATTTTCAAATTACTTAATTACTTTTTTCCTTCTTCTTGAAAACTGCCTTTAAAATAATTCCAAAACACTTGGGCTCTAATGCACAATTCTTATTCACAGGGATGAGATTAGCAAAAATACAAAAAAGCTGAAATTGTACGCAAAGGCAAGACGATGAAATGAAATGTACTAGAATTTTGATGACAAAATCTATTATATTAGAGTAATAAATATTTATTTTAATCTTCAATGTATAAAAAAAGAACAAATGCACATCAGAAACATAAAAAAAAAAAGCTGAAAAGCTGAAAAATCTCATCCCTGTATTCATCAAAAATGTGTCAAATAAACATGAAAAGTTGGTCTTCAATACAAAATATCTAATAAAATTCTAAAAAATTGCCTAAGGTTTGTAACATAACGAGAGAAAAAAATTGTACTAATGTATTAGAAATCCACATTGTATGTTTCCTATCTACATTTTTAGCTACTGATATTATGTATCTTGAATAAAACCTATATTTAAAATCCGAATAAACTACTACGTTAGAAACGCCAAAGAAACATATTTGAGATGCATACAGCTGTTTCAGTAGCATTAAGCGTACCGTCTTCTTCAGTGCAAAAAGAATTCATTCTTTTTGCACTGAAGACGGTACGCTTAATGCTACCAAAACAGCTGTATGCATTGCAAATATTTTTTAATTTTATGAGTGAGAAATATTAAACAATTTTACTTCTTTATAAATTTTTAAAGCTAACAAAGCAAGTTTAAAAGGAAAATTGGCATTTATGTTGTGGATGAAAAAAGATTGGGAAACAAATAGTTTCTGCTGAGCATTGAGTTAATCTGAGATAAGAAAAGATAGGTGGAGAGGGGAATAATTACATATGCAAGAAATATTGAGTAATTATTTTATAAAGCAATAAAATGAATATTGACATTTATATTGTGGATAGTGAAAGATTGCAAATCAGAAGGTTTCTGTGGAGCATTTGATCGCTGATCGTTAATGATGTTTCTTTTTATTAATGAACGATATTTGCAACTTTTTAAAGCAGAAAAAATGAATTAAATATCAGAAGCCAGAAAATTAACTTAAAAATCGGAAAATGTCAGCCCCAATTCGAAAAGTTGACATCTATGCACATTTAAATATGTTTTTATATACTTAACTTTATGTCTAATATTAGAGTACTGTATTTTGAATAATCTAAATTTATGTGGCCATCATTACATTTAATACACATTTATAAACTTTAATTATAAATTATCACATTAAAATATTTTTTATTGTCCTCAGATTAAAAAAAAAAAAAAAAAAAACTTGCATAAGTTTTTTTTTTTTTTTTTTACAAAACTTTTTTCTACATTTTGCTATACAAATCCATGCAGTACAAATAATTTATTATTATTATAATTATTTCACAATGAATGCAGAGTATTTCCATCTCACAGAAATACAGCACTATCCAAAAAAAAAAAAGTCAATTTTGTGCACTGTAGCTGATATCTGAAAAAATATTTTATTCAGAATTTTATTACATTTTATTATTAAAAAATTGTTGAAAAAGTTGCTAATAAATTTGCTTCAAATTATAACAAATCTATAATTTAACAATTTGTTTTAAGGGTATTAACAAGTTCTTTTGGAAAATAATCATAATAAAAATTTTTACACCCACACACCAGGATGGGGGGAGGGCGGGGGGAGCAATGCTTTACACTTTTTTTTTTTTGGCCTTTGTTTGACTATTCCTAATGTGAATATTTTTTAGATATCGCAATGATTATTTAAAAATAATTCTCATTGTGCACATCTATGCAAAATTTTGTCCTATATATTAAAAGTTATTAAAAAAAAAAAAAAAAAAAAGGATGGCAAAGCCACTTGATAAGTAATTTATACAAAAAAATTGACAGACATTAATTTATGTCAAGGTATAACTATATATTATCTGTAGGAAATTCTGTGCATTAGAGTTCTTGAGCTAGAGATGCCACAAAATTTCTGTTTCTCATTCTCTCTCTCTCACACACAAGCATTTTCTAAAAATGGTCAAATGGTATTCTGGACCTATCCAAACATGCAAATCTATTGAAATTCAGAAGACAAAAATTTTTTACGAATAATAATTTATTCAGTTAAATATATCGGTAGGGGGGGGGGGGGTGAGGGGTAATAATAATAATTAAATTACAAGTTTTTTTTTGTTTTTTTTTTTGTTTTTTTGTATTGATTATTAACATGTGAGTGACTATTTATTTTTATTAATTTTTTTAAGAGGTTTTTTTTTTTTTTTTTTTTTTTTTAAGTCAAGGGTCCATTTATACATGAATACTTTACTTTTTCAAAAATTTTCCTTCAAATTAGGAGACAGATTGCCTTACATCAGACTATATATGGTAATTTCAGATACAATACCTATTTTAAAAGAAATCAATTTCATAGCATAGTTATAATATTACTATTATAATAATGATTAAAATAACTCAAAGAAAAAATAGTACATTGAACCATCACAAAATTTCCCTGTATATCATTCTATATGCACAAAATTGTAACCAACATAGCTTTCTACAATAAAGATTTTCATATGCAGTTTGGTGCAGTTTTAACTAACGGATAATGGATGCTGAGACATGGAAAATCATAGAAAGTAATAACATCATCATCTGTCAACTGATATACAATTGAATAAAGTCAGCACTTTTTTTACATCAGATGTTTATGAGATTACCCTTGACGACCATTTCATGTACAAAGTTTGATGAATTTATATGCTGTAAATACTACAATATAGTTTTTTCATACATGGAAAAATTTGCAACACAGCAACATCAACTGTCAGATGATATGTAATCTTTTTTCATTAATGGCCTTGTCAAATGACAAGATGGTTAATTTTTAAATTTTAAACCATATAATCTTTTTTTTTCTAGAATACACCATCACATTTACTTAATACTGTAAGAGGGTATACATTAAAAATGAAGATTTTGTGGTTGTTACTAGATTATTTTAGTTTAAACTAGATTTCAGCATACCTGATTTCATTATAATATTCTAAGTTTAATTAAAATATGCTGAATCTTTATTTATGCATTGTTTTTTGTGTGTGTGTTATTACAATATAGTAACAAATACTAAAATTAATAACAAAACACATTATTTAAGTAAAAATTAATAAATAGAATCACTCAGCTGTTAAAAAAGTGCAATATGCTACGAAGCAGAAATGTTTACAAGACATTTTACTATTTATATAAAGAAAAAGTAATGCTTACTGCACACTCAGAACTTCTGCTTCTGTATGAAAATGTTTACAAATGTCAACTATACTTGATTTTACATCAGGTTTTAGGTCCATCTTATCAAATGAATATTCAGCAACTTTTTCTAAGGCATCTTCAGGCCATGGCTGAAAAACAATGTCAAAATAGATTACATTTTTAGAAAAACTAAATTTTAAATTCAGACTAATTGTTCCCTAAATAAATAAATAAAAAGCCTTTTATAATAAAAACTGAAATTTACTATTTATTTCGATAAGTTTAAAATAAAGATTCTATGTTTCTACTGAAGTAACTTTGTCTTAGAAGTGAAATTCTAATGACAGATTATAACCGCTTTCACCTGAATAAAAGTTTATTTAATGATTCTTTTAAGCATATCATTTATGTTTACTTTTTATGATAAAATATAATTTTATATATACTATATATCTGATTTATTTATTTATTTTTAAGTTGAATCTAGCTTATTAGCATTTTATTTATATATGTCATTGGGTCAACATACCTGTTGAACAACTTAAACTATTTGTGATTATGTTTATTATTTATTAACACAACTGAAATAATAAGAATTCATAATTATTAGAATTAAATGTAATCACAAAAGTATTAAAAAAAAATAAGAATAAGGGAGGGTTATATTTAAAGAAATATTCCTAAAAAGCAATTAAATTAATACATAAACACTAGGAAAGGTTATTACTTTCCAATGGTACTGTTTTCTTCATTCTGATAAGCTTGTGTATCTTCCCTATTTACCAACAGGTTACATTTTCTCAACAACTTATTTGCACAACAATGTAGTTGTATGAGTGTGCTTGATATGATAAGCAACAGGTATGTTGACCCAATGACATATATAAATAAAATGCTAATAAGCTAGACTCAATTTAAAAATAAACAAAGAAATCATATATATAATATATATGTAAGATCTTGGCGGGGCGTCTAGAGGTGGGGTCAATGATGAGATGCAAATTAAATAACGTCACATTTATTTGAAGATACACAAAACACAAATAACACATAAATATTATTGTAACAGCAGAATCACTATTAACCAACTATTGGTTCTTTGGCTTGATACACAGAACTAAGCTCTCTTCAACAGAATATCACAAAGCAACATTTAAGCACCTACTCGTTTTTTAATAAAATCACCTACGCATGCTATCAAATAGTGAGATTGAAGTAATGAGCCCTCCATGGCTCTACCCAACTACTCAGAGCGTTTCAAGCTCTAATTAGAAGAAAATGACCACATCAGCCTTCGTGCTGACGGTCTCAACAGCTTTCCATTGTAGCCGGATGCTAACTAACTATTCCGCTTGTCAGCTCGTTCTCTGGATACATCCGAGACAGTGCCATCTGTCGACTGTGCAAGGAATTACTTTCCACATATATATAATTATATTTTATCTTAAAAAAAAAAAAAAATATATATATATATATATATATATATATATATATATATTTTATGATTAAATAAATAAATATGTATTTTCAAAAATTTATAGTGAATACTGTGCTTTTCTTAAATATTTCTCACTTAATGTTGTGGAATCAAAGAAACAAAATTTAGAAAACTCCATTTTTCAATGAGATAACCATAAAATATGAAGTGACAGCAGTCCCTTAGGCTTACTTGGAAAAGGGGAAAAAGCAAATCAATTTATTATTTTTCTTTCAAACTATACTGTCATTATCTGTATAGATAAAATCGTTTATCCTGAGTGAGTAAGTGACTGATTCATCATCACCGAGCACAAACCACTGTACCCAGAAGCATGAAACTTGGTGAAAACATTCCTTCTGTGACGTAGACAGCCACTAAGAGGCGATTTTAGAAAATTCATCAATAATAGGATTTCACACCAATTTCTGGAATTTTAAAAATTCAACCTCCAAGGGGGTGGAGGGGGCCAAACCTGCTTTCACATGCGCAAAATGTGATTTCATGTAACCCTTGATGTATCAAAAAGAAGGAAAAAAAAAAAAAAAGATATACGTGAGATTTTTTTTTCTTTGAAATACAGCTAATACAAATATCTAAAAACTAATTTCTGACACTATAAAAACTTAATTAAAACAAAGTATAATTCATATTCAAATATAAATTCAATACCTTTATTCTTCTTCGTTCATGGCAGAAAGCTTTTTCGCGAGGGAATTGTCAATCTCTGCCGATTTGTGGTCGTTAATGACGTTTTTGTTATGCACAATTTCGATGCTCTCTCTAAAAAATGCATAGTTTTGGTTATTGTAGTTTGTGATTTTTGTAACTCTATTGAAATCTATATCTATATTGTTTTCTTGATAGCATCTAGCTAATGCGATGGTATTTCAATTAAATTTGATGTCATTTTGGTGTTCTTTAATTCTTGTTTTGATTTTTCTTTTAGTAACTCCTATATAGTGGTATTCTTCATTTTCATGATTTTAATTGGGATCTTATATATGTCTGCAGTTTCGATGGGAGAAATTTGGTCCTTGTCGCTTCTTATTAATTGAAAAATATTGGGATTGGGTTTGATTGGAATATTTAGATTGAGTTTACTAGCGGTGTTTCTTATAGGGTATGGAAAAAAGGGGGGGGGGTTGTCCACTAAGAATTTTATTTAGCTGTTTAATTCATTTTTTATAAAGCTGATCTACAAGTTTTTTGGGGTATCCTGCTTCTGTGGTTAATTTTCTTATTGTCGTGAAACACGACATCGTGTTTAATTAATCTTAATCACACTCTCATTAAATTTAGCAAAATCAAGTTATTATTCAATTTTCAGGCTAAATTTCCTTTAATTCAACTCTTTCCGTTTACCCCTGCACGTTTGCCTCACAGCAACGTTCGAAATTTTCTCCTTTGGGTCTTCAACCGGACCCTGCTGTCATCCCGGTAGTGTAGAGGTTCCAGCGCTCCCCTTTTAGCGATCGCTCGCTCCTATTGGCTGAGCAGCATCGTGACGTTTTTGGGGTAGCTGGTTAGCATCTGCCGGGAAGTTCTAACAGAGAAGCAGACTTGCTATGGCTTGAGAAGGTCGGACATCTCCGGTGGTTGCGCTTTGCGCGCGCCACGTGCCGTTCTCGCGTGGAAATAGCCAATTAATAAAGAAACATATTAGTATTTTAAAATAGACGAACTTATAATAAATTAATGCGATAGTTTGAAACAATAGCTTGAGATTCATCATTTTAGCAGAATAGAATATAATTGAATACAATTATCGCGACGATGCGATTGGATTGGACTTATGCCATATGCCTAACTATACGGAGCAACTCGGATGATGTCGGAGACGCCTCCACACGGATCCTGACCCCAGTCCTGCTCGAAAGTCATAATAAACATCTTGATCTGCATTTATTGTCTCCATTCTTTTTACTTCCAGCATTCATGGTAAGGTCTTTTTATTTTTATTTTCTTGACATCGAATTGCGTGACTCACAGCGATGTTTTCTTCTCAAAAGAACCTGGTTTCACCAATTAATTCTGAATGAACTAAAGAACTAGCTATTTAAGTTGTGCTCGACGGAACTATTAATTAAAGCCTTTTTGCTAACTTCCGACTTAGATATTTTAAACTCTTATATTACTTAAAGAAATTCAGAATGCTCAATTTCTCTATTCGGTCACGAATTCCTATTCGTGACACATGGTGCCGTGTTTACTTTCGCACGAGGCACTGCATGCAACGATGTCTAGAAGAAATTCATCTTAAAGCTATTCCAAGTATTTCATTGACCTAGAACTTTCTACTAGATGAAGTGAATGCATCAAGAAAATATGTTTTAAGGGGTAGTCTCTTTTTGTCATTTTCAAACTGATAAGTGCCGTTAATGCGGTATATGGAACTACGTGCCGATAATTAACCGATATGTCTGTAGATCGACTAACGATAGTTTAACAATCGCTAGAAAAATTAATATACTGAACGGATTCAACATGTATCAAGATCTCCAGAAGTTAAAATTTTATGCAAAAGTTTGTAACAAAAAAAAAAAAAAAAAATTCCGCCGCCGACCACTGCTTTCAAGGAAGATAATTGGTCGCGATTATACAGCCTTGGAGCTCTTCCTACTATCCTTACTATGGAGGAAGCTGTTAACCCCAGATGGTCGCCTGCAGATACCGGTCCTGTTAAAAGTCCGCATGTATCCTTTTTATTTTTTTAACAATCATCTCATTTGTTTTATTTTAGAGACTTCAAAAATTAAGAACTAAATTCATTACTTATCCGGCATACGGACTACTTGCATAATAAAAAAAAATAATTGTATTATTTGGCATATATTACAGAAATATGCCATTCTCAAGAGTTATTTCTCATTTTATATAGGTTATATATTGATTTTAACTTAAAATGTTTGTTTGAATGCCTTATATTTAATGCATACCTATACAAAATTTTAAGGCAATTATGAAGTGTATCTTTTTTTTTTTAAATGTTTCATCAATTTTTTCTTCACTACTTTATATATGTATGTCCTTTATTTTTTTTCTTCACCGTTTTAACCTCATTATTATGCTCTTATTATTTCCATTATTTTATCAGTTCATATGGCACAAGCTACGATATTTTTTTAAAACAAATACGGGGTGATCCATTTTACATCTATTATCAGTGTTTTATTTTATTAAGTAGTGCAAGGATATAAAATTTACACTTACATTTTCTGTTTAAATTTTCTAATTTCTATGGTTTATATAATGTATCCTTATTTTGTTGTGAACTGCTATATTTTTTTTTCTCATCTCTTACAATTTGTACCTATTGTGTTTTTTTATTCATAGAAAAATGTTTGGCCAACTAGTTTTTATGATATATATACATACAATTATATGTTTTTTTTTACCTTTCTAAGTATCATGATTTATATATTTTTATGTTTTCACGAAATGTGAATAAATTTTTCCATTTGATTTTTTTTATTTTTGATCGTTTACAATTTATTTCTAAATACATCGAAAGAGCTAATTTGTTTTGTTACCTTTATTAAAACTCACAATTTTAAGTAATATTGATTTCAGTTAATTGTGGTGGCTCTACATCATGCCTAGTAACACGAACAATTTATATGCTTTATTTAGTTTATTGATTATGTATATGTATATATTTTTTTTAACTTTACTCGTGTGTTCACATTCTTTTTTTTAATTTTTTGAGTTTCGTGGTGGCTTTATATCAAGCCATACTACTTGAAAACGTTTTATGTTACATTTACCTTATTGTTCACGTAACTTTACTCATATATACACATTTTTTTTAATGTTGTTTGTTTTTTGCCAATTTCTAATAGCTACAAGGTCTGAATTTTAGTGTATTTATATGTTTTTTTCTCATTTATCACATGCATCTTATGAATGAACATTAATTACTCATAGTGACTCATATAGCGCGTGATTTTCACATGTATACAATTGTGTTATTTCTTAATTTTTCATACCTAATATGTGTTGTTTATAGTTTTTTTTATTGTGCTTATTTATTCTGCATTATTTACAGAAGTACTGTGCAGTTATTAGTATCACATGTACCAATGAATATATATATGCATTTAGTTTTTTTAATTTCCTAATTTTCATTTTTGTTTCATCTTTAATATTTCACCTTGTATGAGTAGTAGTGCAGATAGTTTTTTTTTCCCTCAATTATCATATTTATGTACTTAGGTGAAGAGCTTAACTTTACCTCTAATAAGATAGTAATGGATAGGGATAGGTAATTTTATACATAACTTTTATGTTAGGCCAAATACAATTTTACTTACTTTTCCCTTCATTTACAAATTATATCCAATTACACAACCAAGTCTTTCTCACTGTTTATATTTATATTCACATTATTAGAATGTCTCGGTATGACATATTGAACTATTTTTTTTTTTGTACATTCATTTAAATTTTTTTGTTTTGTATGTATATCAAATCGATATGCATAACACACCCACTTCATTTTTAGCTTTATGTCACTCACTTTCATTTAGAATTATATATCATAACCCAATAGATTTGTTTTTTTTTACACATGTGTTTTCATAAATCTTGTTTTTTTCTTTCGCATAAGCTCTTTTAAGAATTGTGTTTAGTGTCACATAACTTCAAATTTTGTTTTATTTTCTTTTTTCAAAACTTCAATTTAATTTTCTAAATCTCCATATAACCTGCACATTATAATGCATTGGGTTAGGAGTCATCAATATATATTTTCGATTCACAACTAGTTACATTCATTTCACTTTAGTTATGTTTTCATTAATTTACACACTTTTAGGCTTAAGTTTTTCTTGTTCTGTGTTAGATTTTAGACTTCAGCTTGTTCAACTATGTTCAATAGTTTATTTTACACACATTTTGGACAGCGTTTATTTTGGCGGGGTAAACGTCTGTACCTTTTACCTTTCACACATTGTACACACTTTTTCACTCACATTCACCAGTTGTTTTGGAGGAGGCAATTTGGTGGTGAGATTTCATAGATTGTTACGGGTTGATTTCTGTTTTCTTTCATGGTTCTTGATTTGCTTTTGTCTATTATCTATTAGGTGAATTTTATTTCATTTATTACATACACGTTCATTTTCGTTCATTGCAATAGTTTTTTTTTATGGCCCTTCAGGTGCTCTCGTTTACATTAATATAATAGCTCTTCATGTGGTTTTCCTTTCCTACACTCATTGGCACCCATTGATGGGAACTTGACGTCCTTTGGTTCCTGTTTATGGATAATACGCTATGGTACTGCTGGACAGACCTATGCGGTATAGTGTCACTCGTGCAGTATAGGCAATGACCACCGTGTAACATTGTTAACATACACCTTTTTATTTATTCATTTCAATAGTTTTTTTTATTTTTATAGCCTTAGGGTATTTTTTTTTATTTACATTAATAGGGGAATAATTTTCCTTCTTACTTACACATTCCTATTCACACATTCAATAGTTGATTTATTTAATTGCTATGTGCAGTTAAATTTTATAGTGTGATTCATATGTATTTTGCAATGTTCAATTTGTTTTGTTTGTTTTTCTCACACATTCTCATTACTAGTTACACTCTTCAATAGTTTTGTACTTACTCTACATTTTGTTCATTTGCATCTTCATAGTGAGTCAACTCGTTTAATTCATTTTGTTTTTTCTCATGCTATGTCATATGTTGTTACATTTTTTTTCACACTTACACATACTCTTTTCAATTTTATGTTTATGATAATAGTCAATCTATTTACACTTCACACATTCTTACACTATGTCATTTACTTCTATTTAATAGATTTATTCATGTTATGTGACAATTTTTTTTATTCACTTTAATTACAACTATTCACATGTTACCTTATTTTTTTTAACAGACTTAAATTCTCAATATTTTTGTTTGTTGTTTCCAATTCACTTACGTAAACACATTTCATTTGTTTTCGTGCTTTATATTTTTTATTATTCAGTTCACTTTGCGACTCTTGTGAGTTCTTCAATAGTATACTATGGTTACACAATTTTGTTTGTTACACTTACACATTTCATTTTTACATTAAGGTAGTTACACGCCACAAGATGTAACCCAAATTATAACCAATAGTGGGAAAAAAAAAAAAAAGTGACTTTAGGTTTTGTTTTTTTTTTTCATTTTTCATTTCCAAGTCTTTCAAGTGTGCATTATGTTTAGATACTTACACCTTACTTAAGAAATGGTTCTATTTACTATTATTTCACACTATTATTATCAATACACAGATCAATTGCTTCAAAATTTTTATCTTTAAGTTCGCAATTACTTTCACACATTATGAAAATGAATTTTTTTATGTTTGTGTTCATCTGTAAACAAGTGCAGGTGTGTTCTGTCTGCACATTACTACGTTATATATATATATACACCTTATTTATTTATGTGTAATTTCATTTATTCTGATATACTTCATATATATATTATTCGGAAATAATTAAAGTATTATTATGTGTTTATTACTGATTTACCAATATATTCCTCATAAGACCTCAGCAGGAACTTTGAGTGCCATATATATATTTTTAATGTAATATTTGAATGGTAAAATATTTTTGGACTCGTATCTTATTCTCAAGAGACTTTTAGATAATACAAAGGGTTATTGGTATGTACGTCAAAAATTAAATACTTATTGAACTGCCAAGGCATCAGTGGCTGATTGCTTATATTATAAGATTTTTAGTAATTTTTTAATGGCAGAATTATTGCAAACAGGACACTACTCTGATGTTTGTGTTTTTTTTTTAATTCATTTGACAGTTACAGAAGTGATGAAAATTCATGAAGCTTTAAAATGCCTATAATGTGGTATAAACTTGTGTTTATTTACATATACTCATATGTTTATTTATTTATGCTTGCTGGTATCTATTCACTTTTCACGTTGTATGTGTCTTCATTGCCGTATATTGTGCAACTGATATACTTTTATAAAAAAAAAATGGCAATAATGGTAATTACCTTTAATCCCCTCTTACGGTTGTCTCGGGATTGCATCTTCCTGCAGGGGTGTAGTCCTGATGTTTGCTGTCCTTTGCTTCCTCTCCAGTCTGGGAATATTCTAGACACTTTCCTCAGATTGAAGAAGAGGCCCTACATTTTTTTTTTGTTGTTTATATTTTTTTTTTGTGTTTTATTTTTTTTCAGATTAACATGACATTTGTAAATCACAGATGAAATTTTTCTATTTTTTTTTTGTGTGCAATTTATGATTTAAAATATGCAATCACATACTTACATTTACAGGTCAACATTTTTGATCACATAGATATAAATTGTTTTTCAATTTCTGTAAATCCTTAGTAAGATTGTAGTACATATTAGTGAACTTTTAAAAATTTTTTTACTACAATCTGTGTTTTGTATTGAAGTGGATACCCAAAAGTTTACTTATATGTAAATGTTTTTATAACAGCAATAACACAAGACAAAATTTGTAAGAAAAATAATTTTATTGTATCAGAGGTTAGTTAGAAAATATACTTACCTATATGCTGTCACGTAACAGCCCTTCTGTAACTTATAATTATGTCAAATTTTTTAGACACAATGTGTGTCTCTTTGTAACCCTTTGTATGGACGCATTCGTGTCCGGCTGATCCGCATCCTCCGTTGCTCCTGTTTTTCTTTCCTTGCAGTCTCACCCTGTGCAAGGATTTTTTTTTTTCAATCCCGTTTTTGGGGAGAGTGTCGTGAAACACGACATCGTGTTTAATTAATCTTAATCACACTCTCATTAAATTTAGCAAAATCAAGTTATTATTCAATTTTCAGGCTAAATTTCCTTTAATTCAACTCTTTCCGTTTACCCCTGCACGTTTGCCTCACAGCAACGTTCGAAATTTTCTCCTTTGGTTCTTCTCACCGGACCCTGCTGTCATCCCGGTAGTGTAGAGGTTCCAGCGCTCCCCTTTTAGCGATCGCTCGCTCCTATTGGCTGAGCAGCATCGTGACGTTTTTGGGGTAGCTGGTTAGCGTCTGCCGGGAAGTTCTAACAGAGAAGCGGACTTGCTATGGCTTAAGAAGGTCGGACATCTCCGGTGGTTGCGCTTTGCGCGCGCCACGTGCCGTTCTCGCGTGGAAATAGCCAATTAATAAAGAAACATATTAGTATTTTAAAATAGACGAACTTATAATAAATTAATGCGATAGTTTGAAACAATAGCTTGAGATTCATCATTTTAGCAGAATAGAATATAATTGAATACAATTATCGCGACGATGCGATTGGATTGGACTTATGCCATATGCCTAACTATACGGAGCAACTCGGATGATGTCGGAGACGCCTCCACACGGATCCTGACCCCAGTCCTGCTCGAAAGTCATAATAAACATCTTGATCTGCATTTATTGTCTCCATTCTTTTTACTTCCAGCATTCATGGTAAGGTCTTTTTATTTTTATTTTCTTGACATCGAATTGCGTGACTCACAGCGATGTTTTCTTCTCAAAAGAACCTGGTTTCACCAATTAATTCTGAATGAACTAAAGAACTAGCTATTTAAGTTGTGCTCGACGGAACTATTAATTAAAGCCTTTTTGCTAACTTCCGACTTAGATATTTTAAACTCTTATATTACTTAAAGAAATTCAGAATGCTCAATTTCTCTATTCGGTCACGAATTCCTATTCGTGACACTTATGAAATTTAATTCTTTGTTTAGATCAGACTTTTCAGAACATATTAAGATAGCACGGTCAATGTAACTACGTATTGCATTAATTTTATAGCGATATGGTGTTCTACTTCTATTGTTTATAATTTCGTTACTTGCAGTGGGTTTTCGATATACGGTAGTTTTAAAGTGGTTATTGATTCTTTTAATTTTGACATTGAGATAGTTGATTTCGTTATTGTTTTCTTCTTCAGAGGGGAATTTTATATTGTCATCTAGCTGATTGAGTTGATCAAGAACTTCTTTGGTGTCATAATTTTCTTTGATTATGGCAAAAATGTCGTCCACATAGCGTACCCAAAATTTAATTTTATTTTTCATTATATCAATAATTTTATTTTCCATTAATCTTAATTTAAACTCAGGAAAATAAAATTATTGATACAATGAAAAATAAAATTAAATTTTGGGTCTGCTATGTGGACGACATTTTTTGCCATAATCAAAGAAAATTATGACACCAAAGAAGTTCTTGATCAACACAATCAGCTAGATGACAATATAAAATTCACCTCTGAAGAAGAAAACAATAATGAAATCAACTATCTTGATGTCAAAATTAAAAGAATCAATAACCACTTTAAAACTACCATATATCGAAAACCCACCACAAGTAACAAAATTAGTAGAACACCATATCGCTATAAAATTAACACAATATGTAGTTACATCAACCAATCTATCTTAATATGTTCTGAAAAGTCTGATCTAAACAAAGAATTAAATTTCATAAGAAAATTAACCACAGAAGCAGGATGTGAAACTTTAATTTTAGGAAATAGCTAAAATTGTGAAACTTCAAGATGTAAATACTTTAAATTGTGAAACATTAAGATATTAAATTTAAATGTAATAGTATAAATTCAATCAAATTAAAATTAGGAAATATGAGAGCTTTAACACTCAAACTATTAATTTCTTTAATCCTAAAAATTCATCTTGTAAATAAATCTACAATTAAATAAGACTATATTTAATGGCCGTATTGGTAATTGCATTGGTAGTATACAAGATCCGATGACGACTTAAGAAAACACTTGAGCTAAAATAAAATTTAAAATAAAATAACTCACCAGACTACCAGACATGAAAGAGGACGGATGACATTTTAAACTTGGACCTTTATTTAACCACATAGACACACAATTATATTCAAAATGCTCTCCAGCGATAGGTTATTAGAAAATACAACATTGAAATGAAATATGCAATTAATGAAATGACATAATTGTATTAGGTTCACTTTTAAAACATATATATTTCTCATACACATCAATCAGTTGACGGTTGTGTCATTCGTTAACGTACACGTTACAATTGTTAATCAAATCAATTATCTGCTGATTTTATTTCCTTCTTTCCACACACTGCAAATAGTACTGAGTGTTTTATTTTTGGTAATCACATCAATTTAATAGCATAGTTAAACTTCTGCTATTCTACTAATCACTTCAGTGTATAAATAGAGCTGAACGAAACATATTATAGGATCTCTAAAATCCTAAGGACAGACTTTGCGGTATGATAAAACGATAACTTGATGTTTCATAAAACAAAAATGGCGCATCTGAGAAGCCGTTGAAAATGGCGCCAGGCATCACTTGACGAACCACCAGTTGAAAATAGCGTTACATCAATTGATATTCGTCGGTGTTAATTTATATAACTTGATGCTGACATACTTAATTCTATGCAGGTAATCGCCGAAACACCATCAGTTCCACTCCCTAATCCTGGGTAGGAGTGGAATCCTTGATAATAAAGTAGAATGACACAATTAGGTATGATTGCAAGCAAGACGAAAAATGTCTAAGTAGATTCTAGGCAATTTCTATTTCAAAATATAAGGCCATTACAATGTATCATTTCCTTATCATGATAAATCATCTTGATGTTTTCTTCATACAAAAAGGACTACTAAACAAGAAGATCGTTCTGCAGCGGAAAAAAT
Source organism: Salticus scenicus (assembly GCA_963930645.1). Classification (NCBI taxonomy): domain Eukaryota; kingdom Metazoa; phylum Arthropoda; class Arachnida; order Araneae; family Salticidae; genus Salticus; species Salticus scenicus. The sequence goes on from OZ005648.1 coordinate 48,978,188, forward strand.
CATGGCCTCATCTTAGAGACCCAGGCAACGAAGTGCCGGGCTCTTAGCCTCACGACCACCACCTTCGCTCTCTACTTTTAATCTGCTCAACTGAACTTTTTCACCGGCGAAATTCGAAAGCACGCGTCGACTTCCACCAATCAGCCTCGCGAAATCACCGGAAGTCAAGCGCATCGCTACTTCCTGATCAAAGTTCCAGAATTTTCTCCAAGATTCTAGAAGGAATTCCCTGCCTGCCTCCCCTCTTATCGGGCGGGAAAACGTGAAGAAGCAACGAGAGAAAATGGCTGACCGGTGAAAGTGAAAAAAAACAGTGGTGCGTGTATTTAAAATAGGCAATATTGTTGTATTAAAATTTTGAAGTTGGATCGCGATATTTTCAACGTATATGGATGGGGAATATCTCATTTTAAAGCTAAGGGTCTGTAGATTACTCCTATATCGTTGTTATTGCCGAGATACCTACCGATCATATTTTATTTTAAAATTTAAAACTGAAAGAAAATATTAAAAAATGGTTAAGATTAAATCGTGCTATTGAAGTAAAATTTGCTTTATTACAATTTTGAGCGATCATAGTCTCTCATTTAAATTATGCAAATTATTTTGTAATGCAGTATCTCAAGAGTAATCAAATTTTATGCTAGCTTATTATCCATAATTACGTATCTTGACTATTTTAATTATTTTAACGATGTATCCATAGGGAAATTTTAATGAAACAGATGTTACTAATTTTTAACTATGTATACGTCGGGGAATTTTAATTAAAAAAAATTTTACTAGTAAACCAGTGTGTAACACAGGATACCCCAAAAAACTTGTAGATCAGCTTTATAAAAAGCAAATTAAACAGCTAAATAAAATTCCTAGTGGACAACCCCCCCCCCCCCCCCCCAAAAAAAAAAAAAAAAAAAAAAAAAAAAAAAAATTTTTTTACTTTTTCCATACCCTATAACCAAGGTACTTCAAATAAAATAAGAAACGCCGCTAATAAACTCAATCTAAATATTCCAATCAAACCCAATCCCAATATTTATAAAAAGCGACGAGGACCAAATTTCCCCCATTGAAACTGCAGGCATATATAAGATCCCACTTAAAAATCATGAAAATGAAGAATACCACTATATAGGAGTTACTAAAAGAAAAATCAAAACAAGAATTAAAGAACACCAAAATGACATCAAATTTAATTGAAATACCGCCGCATTAGCCAGATGCTATCAAGAAAACAATATAGATATAGATTTCAATAGAGTTACAAAAATCGCAAACTACAATAACCAAAACTACGCATTTTTTAGAGAAAGCATCGAAATCACGCATAACAAAAACATCATTAACGACCACGAATCAGCAGAGATTGACAAAGTGTGGCGTCACCTTTTCGTGAATAAAAGTGAAGATCAAGACATCAACAGCCGCCATCCACGACAAGCAGTAGGCACAGTTGACGCAGGGGATCCCCTCGCGAAAAAGCTTTCTGCCATGAACGAAGAAGAATAAAGGTATTGAATTTATATTTGAATATAATTTCTGACATTTTAGAAATTCTACCCTCAAGGGGCAAAACCTGATTTTACAGAGAAAAAACATGTTTCACATAATCCTTTATATCTCAAACAAATAAACAGATATTCGTAAGATTTTTGCTTTTAAATACAGCAAACACAAACATCTAAAAACCAATTTCTGGAATTTTAGAAATTCGTACCCCAAGGGGAGGGAGAGAGCAAAATGTGATTTTACATAACACTTTATCTATCTATATATATATATATATAAGGGTACATATACCACTGAGGCAACACTGCTGTGGCAATTCTATGTGGGACTGGGTAATGAATTTTGTTGTGAAGGTTCATTCTAGAGCCCTGACACAAACATCGTTGATTCTAGAGCTATGTGAGAAATTCCTCCCTTCCATTTGGAGAAGGAGAAGGCAGGCGAAAAAACACATTTGAGCTTCAAATTACTTCATGGTGAAGAAATTGCACACAGAGAGACAATAATAATAATAATAATAAATTGCACATTTTTAATTATTGATTTATTTTTTATTATTTTTATTATTATTATTTATTTATTTATTTTTATTTATTTTATTTATTTATTTATTTTATTTTTTTGGGAGGGGGGGGGCATTTTTAGGGAAGAGAATTTTCAAAATCTGGATTTTCCAGCAGAATTCTATAAAAAGTAGCATATAAAAGTTGGAATGGGTTGTGTGTCTTCAGGAGTATGTTTCTAAAAACCAATTTGTAGTCATTCCAGATTTTTAAAAAATATTATTGTGAGGTTTCAATTAACTTCATATTTCTTTAATTATTTCCATGTTTTCATACTTACGGTTCCTTCCTGCAATTAACAGGTCATGAGGAAAAAAAGAAGTGAAATAACCAATATAAAGTGAAAATACGAAGTGAAATACTCAAATAGCCAGACACAGGAGATACATACATACATATAACTACTCTTGGATTTTAATGATCTAAATGACATTTTCAAAAGAAATTGAAAATACAAGCAGCTATATCTTATTTTTTGAAAAATTAATCAAAAGTAGTTTTCATAACTAAAACTAGATACGTAAATGTTAAAAACTGAGACTATAAAAATAATCAGCATTCATTTACTTATATATACCTGAAACCAGTCAATAGTGCAGCAATTAATGAGAGATGGAAACTGACGAAGTCGTGAACGAAATGCATTTCCAATTGGACTCATTGCAATAATAATATGCATATTTTCTGTTGATCTTTTTACAAAATACGAATATAAAGCTAAAGGAGATAAATCAGCACCTTCTTCTTTTTCTGCTAAAGAACGAACAGCCTAAATATGAAATAGATTATCAGTTAAACAATTTGAGGTAACAAAAATAATAAATCTAGAATATAAATGACACAAAACTAAATTTCACAATCAATTTTGGGCATTTTTTCTAATTGCAAGAGTTTTATTTTTAAGTATCACAAATCAAATATGATATAAACCTCAATTTTTTCTTGTTTTTCATCCACAGCAAACAGATTTGGAACCTCTCCAGAGTTCAGCAAATTGTCAATGTCTTCTAAAAAGCATTCTTCTTTAATTTGAGTATCAGCTATTAAGAATACTGTTCCTTTACCTTCAGCTCCAGCAGTTTTCATCACAAGCTAAAAATTCAAATTGTAATGAAACAGATATAAAAAATAATTTTAAATTAGAATAGACTAATATGTTTTTCAATACACTGTTAGTGGATCAAAATTAGTTATAATCAAAACCCTTGAGGAAAAAGAAGAAAGTATAACAGATGAAGCAAACCACATATATTTATAAATTATTTACAAAAAAATAAAATAAAATAAAAATCATATTGGCAGTAGTATAACAAGGTCTTGATAAAAACATTTAAAATACCTTATAAACATCCTTTAAAAAAGAGGCCAACATATTTCAACTCCCACAGGAGCCATCATCAGAGCCTGACGACAAAACAAAGAGCTTGGCGGTTCACTCCTTTATCTTAATTTTCTGTCCGTCGATTCTTCACTTCGTTTCTTTATTTCCAAAATCTGTTTCCACTCAGGTGGGATGATACTATGTTCTACATCATTTATTGTGTCATGGGTGGTCAGGATTTCAAGTGCTTCTCTTTTAAGTGCGTATTTGTGTGAATTAAAAGTTGAAATTTTACGAAAGTTAATTGATTCAATATTAATAGGGTTAGTGTTATTATTTCTTGAGAAGGCTGTGGACGGTTTGTCGTATTTTAAATCAGCAAGGTGTTCGGATCCGTCCACAGCCTTCTCAAGAAATAATAACACTAAATGTAATCCTTTGTAAATTAAAATAAAGGTTTTGATAATTTAGTTTGCAAGCAGATAGACGGAGAGAAAATGTTCAGACTTCATGAAAAATTCAAATGAATATTAGTTGGCATAGGTGGATTTTACTCAGTTTCCCATCATAGGTTTGTTCTCAAAAATTTCTACTATAGAGCACACTATACTCATTTTAAGATAAATGAATTCTGCTGATCACACACTTAGTATGGTCACAAACTGAAATGCTCCACCTACCAGGCTACCTTCCTTCTGCATTCATACATTTATCTTATCAGAATTTGTTGATTAATTTTACAAAGATTAGTTTCTCATTTTGTTTTTCATGCAACACCATACATTTTCCAATGCAATAAATAATACAAATTTATGAGAAATATTGCTCTATTTCGTCATATTATGAGAATTTTAAATTTTGAGTAACTTGAGACATTTTAAAAATAGAATGCTAATAGTCAGTGATGTTCATAGTTCATACTCAGTGCCATAAAGGATATTTTAAAACTGAGCCAACATTTTTACAATGAAAATATTCTTCCTAATGGACGTTTATGCAAAAATTTGACCTATTTAGCCATCATAAGAAAATTATAAATTTTTAATAACTTACAAAGTTTATAAAGTAGAATGTTCATATTTAATTATATTCACACCAGAATCCAAAATGATATTTTAAAACTGATGTTACTATCAGTGGCGGATCCAGAACTTGACTTTGAAGGGGGGGGGGGGAGGCTAAGATTTTCCAAAGTGTTATTCTAGACCAATAAAAAATTTACAATTGCAATATTCAATTGTGAATGTCAGTTTTTTTTTTTTTTTTCTGGGGGGGGGGGGGGGGAGACCCCGTTAAATTTGCCACTGGTTTACGACAAAAATGGTCTTCATAATAGATGAGAAATTTTGCCCTATTCTCTCATAATAAGAAAATTGTAAATTTCAACTAACATACAAACATTTTAAACTATAATGTTGAAAATCAATAGGTTTCTTACAAGTATCATAAGCAATATTTTGAAACTAGTCCAAACTGTTTATGATCATTTGTTTTTAAGGCTGTACATCAGTCTCATTCTCCTTTCTTCCTTCCCATGTTATCCTATAGGATTTTTGTTGCTTTGATTTATAAGGATATTTCATTCAAAAATTAAGTTTTCCAAATTCTGTTTTTTGAATATTGAACATGTTGTCTCTTAGGTAAGTAAGCAATTTGTGACATGTTCAAAAAGTAATAATAAAAAATCAGAATCCAAAAAATTTCATTTTTGAATAAGATATCCTTATAATACGAAGCATAGAAAATCCCGTAGCATAACAGGGAAGGAAGAAAGCAGAAATCTGACAGAAGTGCAGCCTTAAGATAATATATACACAGACTAATAAATGAACTCACTCAGAAATTGACAAACCTACAGACAGACACCACATTAATTTTGTGATTTTCAGATTCGTCACACCTCAAAACACAAAGAAAAATCTGGTGTGAAACAGCCCCACCACTTCCATTACCCACTATTACATATTTATTATTATTACTATTATTACTTTTTTTTTTTTTTTTGAGATAATATATATGATCAGAAGACATAAAATTGACCTAACAAAGTAGAAACCTAAAAACTTCCCAGTATGAGAAACTTAATACACGAGTAAAGACAAATAAAAGAAAGTTTACATGGAAAGTTAGAAAATAACAGAAAAAATGGTTGAGTTATCTTTAGCAACACCAATTTCAGAGATCTAAAATTAACCTACCTAAGCAGGATGACTGTTAATTTTACTATAATGGCCATGTAATACATGAGAAAGGATATCTAAAATTGATTTATGTAACAATTTTCAAGAAAATCGTTAGAGTCGTTTTTGAGATACAGGCTTTCACCAAAACTTGACAAACTCAATTGTTGACCAGAAAACAACAATTACATATGAAATAATATCTAAAAAGTTATTTTGCTGAGTTTGAAAAAAAATTCATGCTGCCGCTTTTAATGGGACGCCCTTGCGAGACCTGAAATTGAATTATTTATACAGGACACCTATCAATTTTCCTGAACTAACCAACAATATCAATCGGAAGGACATCTAATACAGTGTTTATATAACAATTTTGAAGAAAATCGTTAGAGCCATTTTTTGAGATACAGACTTATGGTCCCACTTCCGTTTTTCCAATTTTCACCAAAATTTGGAAAATTCATCTGTACACCAGACCTGTGTCAATTCTAAAGTTTCGTCATTCTATCTCTATTAGTTTCGGAGATATGATAGTCAGAAGATGCCACACATACATACATATGCACATACACACACTGACCAACTGCCATAAACCACTTTTTTGGACACAGGGGACCTTAAAACATGTAAATCAGGTGAAAACTCGATATTGAATTTTTGGACTGAATACAATACTTCGATTACCTACAGTAGTAGGGTAATTAAAAAAAAAATGTAGAAAAATTTCATAAGTACCTAAGTTTTCATACTTCTAGTATAATAGAGGGGGAAAAAAAAAAAAAAAAAGAGAGAACAGAAAAACATAAAAAAAATTATAAAATGAAATTTTTTTAAATAAAGGTGTCTACAAGATAAATAAAATACCTTAATATAAATTATAAATTTCACAAATTATTACCATTATGGCTTTTTGTAAAGCACTTTCGATCCGTTGTCATGGTCATCTTCAGTGCAATTGGCCTCTTGTTTACATTTGTCCTGGTTTTTATTTTCTTTGATTTCATTACTTTGCTTCAGTTCACTAATGATTGGTTGCTAGTTTTGAGGAATTATACTATGCTCACGGTCGTTAATAGCTATGCGGCAGGTTAGTATTTCAATGGTTTCATGTTTGAGGGCATAAGTGCTGGAGTTATAGTTAGAAATTTTATGGGTAGTTATGGAATTAATATCAACTGGGTTATTAATGTTAGCTTTAGAAAAGGCAGTAGAATATTTATTTCTAATAAAATCATCGAACAATATGGCGATAGTAAAATCAGTGAAACTCTCATCAGAACCAATAATTTACTTCTCAGCAACTCATATTTTTCTTTCAATAATAAAATATTTAAACAAACCAAAAGGAGTCCCTATGAGCTTCCTTATCTCCGGTATTATTGCTAAATTAAAATTAGGAACTTTCAAAGAATCTCATATTAAATCTAACGACTTTAAATTTTGGTTTCATTATGTTGATGATATCTTTGCTATTATTCTTAAAAATAAAGACCCCCCCTCCCCCAACATATTCTTCATAATCTTAATGAACTTGACAAGAATATTAATTTCACTCTTGAGATTGAAAATAATAACCTGTCTAAATTTCTTTAATGTAAAAATTTTGAAACATAACAATAGTACTTTCAGTACTACCATTTACATGAAACCAACTAATAATAATGAAATAATTAACAGTAAATGTTAAAAACCCTTACTCTTATAAAATAGCTGCCTTATGCTCTTTTATTAATTGTGCTATCCTTATCTGTTCCAATAGCCTAATATTAAACAATGAACTTAAATACATTAAAAATATTGGTCAAAAAGCTGGTTACAGAAAAACTCTAATCAACAAACTTTATAAAAATCATCTAAAAACCCATTTATCAGTAATGCTCAAAAAGAAAAACCTATTTTTACTCCTTCTATCCCCTACTGTAAAGGTGCCTCTATAAAAATAAAAAATGAAAGTAAAAAATATGGTATAAACATCCCTATAAAACCTAACCCTAATATTTTTCACATTTCAAATAAAAAATATCCAATAGCTAATGAAAATGCAGGAATTTATAAAATCAGTTTCAATTTTTTAGACAATAATAAAGCCACTTACACTGGTATGACTAAAAGATCGTAAAAAAGAACACCTTGCTAACCTAAAATTTAATAAACCTTCTACAACCTTTTCTCGAGTTAAAATTAATAATCCAATTGTTATTAATTCCATAACCACCCATAAAATTGCTAACTATAACTCCCACACTTACGTCCTCAAACCTAAAGTCATTGAAATACTAACCTGCCCCATAGTTGTTAACGACCGTGAGCATAGTATAATAATAATTCCTTAAAACTGGCAACTTATCATCAGTGAACTGAAGTGAAGTAATGAAGTCAAAAAAGATAATAACCAGGACAAATGTAAACAAGAGGCCAATGTACAGAAGATGACTGTGACAATGGATCAAAAATGCTTTACAAAAAGCCATAATGATAATAATTTGTGAAATTTATAATTGAATTAGGGTTTTTTTTTAATATTAATCTTTTATACCTTAATATCATCTCTCCATTCATTTATACCATAGTTCTTAGTAATCTCAGGTTGGAAAAGCCAGTGTCCTACAATATATGATGCAAGTTTTGTAACAGATTGTCTTCCACTTCCTCCAACACCAACTAGTAATGCATTGCCACCAGGCATGGATAATATACGACATATGCGAGACAAATGTTCTAGCACATATCTAAAAGAAAGAAAGTTTTTTTTTTAATTACTTGCTATCAAGTTTAGCCAAATACTATTCTATTTAGCAAATTTAGATCCAGCGATTCTCTAGGGATATTATAATATCACTTTTATGTTACATATTAATGTAACGTCAAAAAGAACATATTTATTTATTTATTTATTTTTTACAAGATGCTATTTTTTATACATGTGATTATTTATGATGTTATGAATAAGTTATTCTTAAAAATTGAATACCTAAACAGGATTAAAACTAACTGCACTAGGATTTGAAATTTTCACACATGACTATTTTGGTCATAACAACTAATCTATGACTATTGAAAGGGTTTACATATGCAATGTGGTTATAATTAAACTTCCCCTATAAACAGCATCCTACAGCACAAACGGGTGAATGGAATGCAACAAAATTTGGCACATAGACTATACATGAGATGCACTCACGAAATTTAAAAAAAAAAAAAAAATGTTCCAAAATGTCCACCAGAGGGTGCCTATTCCAAAAAAAAACATTAAATTTAACACAATAAATTACCAAAACGGAATACAGATACAATATTATTGACTAGTTTCTGATCACCTTCTCATCGAAGCACATTAAGTAAAGGTAAGGAAAAAGTAACAGTACGCTGTTTGAGAAAAAGAAGAAGAACAGTGTAGTTTGCAGAAACAAGAGCAGATTAGGACGAAATTGCACAAGAGGAACAGTTGTTAATCCTGTCCAGGACGATGTAGGGAAAGGTGCTCCATGTGACCACCCTCATTCACCTGCAAAATTTCAAGCCGATGGACAGTGTGTTCAACAGCAAATTGTAATTGATCAGTTGTGATGCTTCACACATGAAGTGTTATGGAGTTCTACAAGTCATTCAATGTCGCAACAACTCTACAACGCACCACACTTTTTCAACGTGATCAGAAACTAGTCAATAAATGTTAATATTGTTTTTGTATTCCATTTTGGTTGTTTATTGTGTTAAATTTAATTTTTTTCTGGAAAAGGCACCCTCTGGAGGACATTTTGGAACTTTTTTTTTCTCAAAAATTCTATGAGCGCTTCTCATGTATAGTCTATATACCCAAATTTTGTTACATTCCGTTCACCCGTTTGTGCTGTAGGATGCTATTTACAGGGAAAGTTTAATTATAACTACCCTGTATATGTTTTATGTGAGCATATTTGTATTTGAGACATCTGTATTTTCAACAAAAATTATTATAGGGCAATTAAATTCTCAACAATCAGTTAATATGAGAGTACATATTATATTTCATATTGTGTTATTTAATGAGGTAAATAAAACATCTTTTCATGAGTGGGTATTATTGCATCTGCAATATTCACGTGCATTTTTTATATTTATTTATTTTTTTATATTTATTTATTTATTTATTTATTTTTTTGAGAAGAATATTCAAAAATATAAGAATTGTGTAATTTCATGCTGCAGTGTAAATAATAAACATATTAATAATAATTTAAAACAAAACACTACTATGAATGGGAGATCAGATAACTTGAAAATATCAATAATGCTACCTAAAAATCACCATATCCATTGGAGTTTTGCTAAAGCTGTTGTATTCATTCAAGCATTTAGTAGCAATTTTTTCAAACGATTCAATATCATCAACTTCATCGTATGCCTCATCAGCTGAAGCTTCATCATAACTCATATAAGTTCCAAATAGCAAATTTCTCATATCAGTTTGAATCACCTATAAACATTAAAAATTACAATAAATGCATAAAATAAAAAATAAAAATAGTTTTTTTAGAAGCAATTTAATTTTAAATAAACAAATATTAAAACTTTTAATACCAAATGATAATACAGTATGGAATCGTTTATCTGGAATCCAGTTATCCGGAATTATATTTTCAAACAATTAACTTCCAATGTAGATAAAAAAAAAAAAACTTACAGAAGTATTTTTATTTATTTTTTAATAATAATGGTTTAGCATTGTAATATGAAACAATTAAAAATAAAAGAAATATTTAATAAATAATAGTAATTCCATTTAATTTTGTTATATTTAAAAGTAGTATTTATTTATTTGGTAAGTACAGTGTAAACTGAAAAGATAGTTTTTAGTTCTGAAAACTTTTTAGTTCTGATAGTTTTTAGTTAGTTTATGACAAAAGTTCATATTTTGTTTATATTTTTAAAGTATTGGTAGTTTAAATTATGCTCACAAAGATTGTAAAGATGCAACTTTTAAAAATAGATTTTTCTATAAAATGATTTCATCAGGCAAATGTCGTATTTTTTTTAAATTAGATCACTGAACTAAGTTCAAGCGCTTAAATATTACTTATGTATTATTTTTCATCCTTGTGAATTGTACTAATTCACTATCGTATCGTTTCTACAAAATTTAATTGGGATTAGTCTACATTAGAGAAATATTATATACTAGCAAATCCATGTGAAATTTTCGCACTTTATTTCTTTCTTATTTACTTTTAAAATTTGAAACCCATACATATAATACTAATTTCACCACCTAATTAAAATTTTAATTTACCAGAAGCCAAATTATTATTAGAAGCAAATTAATATTGTGCAGTAATGAAACCAAAAAGTTTCAAAGAAAAGTTTCGAAATAAAATGCATGGTTGACGACCCAGTTCTCATATTTTAGCAGGCAGTACAGTTTTAGTGTAGGACCCCATGATTCCTTTTAAATTTTTGTCACCATATTGGCGATGATATTTTATTTATTTGTTTTTGCATAATTTATTGTTAAAAAAAAAAAAAAAAAACTAATTTCTATTTTGATTACACTTTTTATGAATGCATTTTTTAGTCAATTTATGATAATAATTCATATGCTATATATCTTTAAAGTATTGCTACATTTAAAATGACGCTTGCAAAGATTCTGAAGAAGCAACTTTTAAAAATACATTTTTCCATAAAATAGTCTCATGAGACAGATGTCATTTTTCCTTATTAAATCATCAAGTTGAAACTGTGTGCTAAAATATTGTCCATTAATAAATATTATATTTTTATTTTTGCATATTTTACTACTTACACTGTATCGTATTAATTATTGGTCAAATCTAAAACCTGTAGATGGCGCTGCACGCCAATATTAATGTTTTTGCTTGTTCTTTTCTCTTCAGTGTGTTCTTCGTGTTCGTCTTTGTTGTAATAAATGTATGTCTCAGTAATTGATATCCTATTATTTCCGATTTATGTTGTCAATTCACACCAATGAATTGGAATGAACCAACAGTGGCCTGCAGTCCCTACGACTCTGGACCGATAAGGTAAGATATTTACCTTATTTCAATTTAATATTCTGAAAATGACTATTTATGAAAAGATATATCTAAAATACGTCGCCAAAGTAGCGACATGGTTTTGAATGATAATTCTTATAACGTCGTTAAAAGTTTAATGACATAAATTATGGCGCCCATAACAGGGACTGCCAGGCCCTTAAAATGTGAATTAGCATTGTTCTTTATTCTATAGTCCAAATTTCTAAATTAAATCAATATGGCAACCGAACTCGAAAAATTAAAGAGAAAACGTTCTACCCTAAAGGGATTGTGTACCAAATTGATGAACACAATAAACATAAAGTTAAATGAACCCGATGAAGGGTTAAATGTTTTCGAATTTGAATCCCAGTTAGAAAAACTGCAAGTCAAGAATAACGAAATTATAGAAGTTGAAGATCAAATTGAGGCCAAAATCACGGATCTCAACAAGCTACAATCTGAAATAGAATCGAGACAAGAATATAGGGATTCAATTATTGATGTAAAAGCTCAAATTATGAATAAGATAGAGAAAATTAAAAATTTAAATGTCACTCCGATCTTATCACAGCCAAGAAATGAGCAAACACCCAATTTGCATTTAGAAAGAATTAATGCGAGTTCAGTAAGATTGCCCAAGATATCAATTCCTGTTTATGAGGGTTCTCCGGAAAACTGGATCGAGTTCTGGAACCAGTATGAAGTAACAATACATGAAAACAAGGATATATCTAATGTTCAGAAATTCGTATATTTACGCAGCTTTTTAAAAGCCCAAGCTTTAACAGCTATTCAGGGTTTAGCACTCTCAGATCAAAATTACAATACTGCAATTGATTTATTAAAATCTAGATTTGGAAAAAAAGATATTATAATACGATATAAAATTGACGCGTTATTAAATTTGAACCCTGTTAAATCTCCAAATCAAATTAAAGAATTACGCTTACTGCACGACGCCCTTGATGTTAATATTAAATCTCTCGAAAACTTAGGAGTTGATTTAAAATCCTACGGAAATTTGTTATTTCCAATTGTTACAAAATTAATACCTACCAGTATTATGATAGACTATAATAAAATGAAAACAGAATCCGAGGAATGGGATGTACAAGATTTGTTAAAACATTTAAAATTAGAAGTTCAGACTAGGGAAAAAACCTTTTTATTTTTAAAACGCGAAGTAGAAACTCACAATAGCGGGTATAAAAACTCAAATTCCAGATTTGATTCAAAATCATCGGAAAATAATAATAATGCTTCCTACCGGAAATCTGGTTCGGGATATAAAAATTCTAACACAATGCAAAAGGCATCAGCCTTTAAATTAACTGTTAGTAAATGTATATTTTGTGTTGATGCAGTAAATGATCATGACAGTAAAATGTGTAAATTAAATTTAGAGGACAAAAAATTGTCTTTACGCAAACACGGAATCTGTTATTTATGTTTCAAAAGAGGTAAACATACAGCTAAATTTTGTTTATCGGGTCTCAAATGTGACACATGTTCAGGAAAACACAATACATTAATTTGCTATAAGCAAAAATCGGACACTCCAACGCCTCAAATGAAAAATAAAAATCACATTGAACATACCCAAACAAATACTTCTGAGAACAGTGCTTGCGAAAATGATAATTCTGTATTGTCCTATAAGTGTCCTGTACAAAATCCGCTTGAGAATAATGAAATATATTTACAAACTTGCTTCGCAAGAATAACAAATAATTCTAATTTAAACTCTCTAAAGTGTGCCATATTATTTGATAATGCGTCTCAACGAAACTTCATAAACATATCACTCGCGCGTGAATTAAAATTGCCGGTGATTAGAAAAGAAACTCTAATCATATATCCGTTTTCTTGTGATCAACCCCAATCAAATGAATATTCAGTCGTAAATTTCGAATTGTCTCATTTAAAAAACCACAAACAGAAATGTTATGTAGAGGCATTGGTCGTAAATCAAATATCTTTTACGAAGTTAAAGATACTAGATGACGCATCATTTCGGAAAGCTTTGGTTTCGAGTCAGGGGGAAGGAAATAAATTTTCGCAATTGCATTCGAAGACTCCAGACATATTAATTGGCGAGGGGTTATTTTGGAAACTGCAAAAAAATAAAAAGAAAATTAATCGTTCGTTGTTTGCTGTAAATACATTATTGGGATGGACATTATCAGGCAATAATAATTCAGGAAAGAATCCAGACAACTTAATTACTGGCGCCTCTGTGTTAAAGATTGAATGTGGTAACTCTATTTGTTTACATGAAAACCATCCATGCATGAAAATAAATGAATCATCCGATTGTACGGGTAATGATATGCGAAGCTTATGGTCGTTGGATTTTTTGGGAATAAATGATGATAAATTGATTTCTACTTCCGATCTGGAAATAATAAATAAATTTGATAAACAGTTAGAATATAAACAGGGTCATTATGTTACTCATTTATTATGGAATGACCATGGTATTGATAAATTTGAGAATAATTTTGAAAACGCTAAACGGCAATTCAATTATTTGAGAAAAAGATTAAAAGCGGATAAATGGATTTTTGAGCAATATAGGCAGATAATCACAGAACAAGAACAACGAGGGATAGTTGAAGAATGCGGTCGCTCAAAGGGAGTATTTCGCCCCACATCGTGCGATTATTAGAAAGGAAAAACGAACATCAAGGGTACGAATTGTTTTTAATTGTTCCAGTAGAGTTTCGGGGTGTAAATCTTTAAATGATTGTCTCGTAAAAGGGCCATGTCTTACACCACCAATTTTGGATGTAATTAATAGATTTCGAATGTTTAAGATTGCGTTTTGCGCAGATATTGAAAAAGCGTTTCTAATGATAGAAATCGCAGAACCTGATAGAAATTTTCTGAAGTTTTTATGGTTTGACGAGGACACCCAGAATTATAAAATAATGCGAATGACCAGAGCGACATTTGGTTGTACAACTTCTCCTTTCTTTTTAATGGCAACAATTAAGAAACACATTAAGGAATATAGGGAAATTTATCCGGATAGTTATGAAATGTTAAATTCAGCTCTGTTTGTGGACGATTTGCTTTATGGCTCCGATACCGTAAACGGTGCCTATGAATTAACTTCTACTGCCGTAAATATTTTAGGCTGGAATGAAATTAAGAAAGTTTAGTACGAATTCACAGAAATTAAAGAACATGTGGGATAAAAATGATTGTTTTTCGGAGGTAAATAATGAAAGTGTAATAAATATTCTTGGATTGGTGTGGGATAAAGATAGTGATAAATTAGGATTAGCTTTGAAATCTATAGTTGAAAATTTGGATATATCGGTATGTACGAAAAGATATGTATTACATACAGCTGCAAAATTTTTTGATCCTATTGGGATTATATCTCCCTTTTTAATTAGGATAAAGTGTTTTCTTCAAAGAATGTGGGAAAGAGGTATGGATTGGGATCACGAATTGCCGGATGATCTTAAGGGAATTTGGATAAAGTGGTGTAACGAAATTAAGGATTTATTAGAAATTCGAATAGATAGATGCTATTTCACGTATGTTGATTTGAAAAATTCGTGTGTAGAACTACACATTTTTTCAGATGCTTCACCACTTGCATATGGTTGTGTTGCATATTTTAGGGTTATCAGTAATGATAAAAAATGTTATGTAAGTATGATTATGTCGAAGGCTAGAGTTGCGCCGCTAAAGAAACTAACGTTACCAAGATTGGAGTTAATGGGAGCGGTGATAGCAGCTAGAGTAGCGAAATATATTTGTGATATATTTAAAGAAATTAACATTGAGAAATTTTATTGGACAGATTCTACTATTGTTTTACACTGGGTGAAGGGATCGGCGAAACAGTGGAAACCCTTTGTTAAAAATAGAGTAGTTGAAATTCAGGAATTGTCAGTACCCGAAAATTGGTCATATTGTAATACAAAGGATAATCCCGCAGATTTAGTTACTCGTGGTATTAGCGCAAATGCGTTAGTTAATAATGATTTTTGGTTTAAAGGTCCAAAATGGTTATCTGAGCTATATGGTAAAGGTAATGATATTGGGGAAAAGGTAGACACGCAATATATTACCGAAGAAAAAAGGAAAACACCTGAAAAAATAATTCAGTTTAAAATCTCTATAGAAACAGTTGAACCAATATTGGATCTTGAAAAATATAGTAACATTTTAAGAGTTCTCAGAATTACGGCATGGATAAAGAGATTTCTTAACAACGCGAATCCTAAAAACGAGAAAGTTAAGGGTCCATTATCGGCAGAAGAAATTGGTAGTGCGCAAACAATGTGGGTTAAATATACACAGAAATTTAGTTTTCCGAATGAATTAAACTGTTTGATAAATGGGGAACCTATTTCTAAAAATTCAAATTCAATTGAGTTCTCACCATTTTTGGATTCCGAGGGAATAATGCGTATCGGAGGAAGGCTTCAGAAATCAAATTATTCCTTTAACGAAAAACACCCGATCCTGTTGCCTTCAAAGGGTAAATTAATTGATTTGTTAATAAAAAATGCGCATGAAAAAGTTTTTCATTTTGGCATTAATGATACATTAGTTCAATTACGGGAGGAATTTTGGGTAATCAAGGGCAGACAGGCAGTAAAAAGCGTATTAAGAAGATGCAGAATTTGCATAAAATTTAATTCTAGAGCTGGAGCCCAGATAACAGCTCCGTTACCTGCAGATCGCATCAATGAACAAAAGCCCTTTGCAGTGATAGGCCTTGATTTTGCAGGCCCCTTATACATCCGAAATAATGATAGCAAATATTATATTTTGTTGTGCACATGCGCAATAACTAGAGCAGTGCACCTAGAATTGGTAGAGAACCTATCAACGGAAACATTTGTACTAGCATTCAGAAGAATAGTAGCAAGGCGTGGTCTTTGCCATACGGTATACTCCGATAACGCACGAACCTTTCATCGAGCTGATATAGAGTTAAAGCACATCTGGAAAATAATCAGCCATCCCGACGTTAAAGATTACTATAGTAGTAATAAAATAATATGGAAATATATCATGGAAATGTCGCCATGGTGGGGAGGCTTCTATGAAAGACTGATGCGATCCGTGAAAACTGCATTAAGAAAGGTGGTTGGCAAAAGCACTTTAACACACACACAACTACATACAGTTATATGTAAAATTGAAGCTTCAATAAATTCGCGACCCATTTCATATATATATGGAGACTCAGGAGAACCTTCTCCAATTACGCCAGCACACTTCTTGGTAGGTCAACGACTAACTACCCTACCTATCATGCATATGAAACCCCATGTCCTTCCTGGAACTTCTCTAACATATGTAAAACGTTTCAACCAAAAAGAATGAATATTGGACCAGTTCTGGTCAAGATGTAAGAAGGAATACCTTCTTCAGCTGAAAAACGCCATGACAAGTCGACACTCCAGTATTCGAGAATATTCGCCAAACGATGTTGTTTTAATCCACGATGCTAAGTTGCCAAGACACTTGTGGAAATTAGGAGTAGTAACTCAAGTGTTTCCCGGTAGAGATGGAAAGGTACGATCTTGTGAGATAAAAACAGCCACAGGTACATTTAGACGTCCTTTCCAGTTGATTTATCCAGTTGAAATTTTTGAAAGAGACTAAAATAAACTTTAAAAATTTATATTTACAAACTATGACTTTTGGGTGAACTTTAAATTCTCTTTGATAATTACAATTAGAAATGAACATAAAGTTAATGTTCATCCGGGGGCCAATGTATTAATTATTGGTCAAATCTAAAACCTGTAGATGGCGCTGCACGCCAATATTAATGTTTTTGCTTGTTCTTTTCTCTTCAGTGTGTTCTTCGTGTTCGTCTTTGTTGTAATAAATGTATGTCTCAGTAATTGATATCCTATTATTTCCGATTTATGTTGTCAATTCACACCAATGAATTGGAATGAACCAACAGTGGCCTGCAGTCCCTACGACTCTGGACCGATAAGGTAAGATATTTACCTTATTTCAATTTAATATTCTGAAAATGACTATTAATGACTATTTATGAAAAGATATATCTAAAATCAAAGTAGCGACATGGTTTTGAATGATAATTCTTATAACGTCGTTAAAAGTTTAATGACATATCGTTTTGACAAAATGTAATCGTAACTGGTCCACGTTAGAGAAATATTACATAGACAGATTATTTGCAGGGTAGTGAAAAAAACATAAAAAGCAAACCAATTAATTTAAATGTGCAGATGAATCTAGCAAACAGTTTAAATAATAGTTTGGCACCATATATGGTTGGGAAAAAAAAAAAAAGATGAAAAAGAAATAGTTTGTTACAAAAAAAAAAAAAAAAAAAAAGGTGAAAAGAAAAGAAAACTTTAATTCATGGCTATAATGTGTAGCTTTTGACAGCTTTCTTATTTCTTCTTTCTTTTCCATAGTAATTTTTTACATATGATGATGGTCTTATATTATTTTTAATAAACTTTCTTTACATTTTAAAACTCTTTATAAGTTATTCAAATATTATTGATGAATATTTCTCATAACAAGTGTTTATTCAAAATTATAGATCATTAGGTAGTTCCTTCAGGCTTCAGAATATTAGATAATAAATAAGTGCACATGAAGAAATGATGTGACAAGAGTTCAAGTGGTGAAATGTCATGTCATAAATTAATTTAATTCGGTTAGATCAACCAATAGTCCAATAAATGAATAGTTTGAAAATACAGAAGAACTCAGTTACAATATTATCCAAGGAACCAAAATATTTTCTATTCCATAACCGAGATTAATTTTAAAAGCAAGTGAAATTGATCTAACTGACACATTTATAAAAGTAAGAACATATGCATTATAAAAGAAAACCAAGTGTTTCATTATTGTGCAAAATACTATTAAAATGCGCTTATTTTTTCAGAAAAAGCTTCTTTTTTATTTATTCGAATTAGATATATTTTATTCATTAATACAAAAAAATTATTTTGTTAAATACCCAGTACTTTAAAAAAGAAATTACATAAAAAAAAAAAAAAAAAAAAAAAAATATTTTTTTTTTTTTACGAAAAGGAAAAAAATGCAAACAAATGTGCAAAAAATTTTTACATTAAAACTGAAGTCATATGATGTTATAAACAAGTTGTGTTAACATAATGTAGAAATCTTAGAATGACTGAGCTGGACAATAGTTCTTTTTTTTTTTTTTTCCCTGGAGGGTGGGTGTTAGGGGTGTTGACCTTTTTTTTTTTTTTTTTTTTTTTTTTTGCCGAATGTACATTAAATTCAAATCCCCACATTCATCAACTAGAAAATTTTGTATTGCCTTCATTAATAAGAACTGTGCATTTATTTAGTAAATATACCATTTTTTGTATAACCTCTAAAAAACCTAAAGTAATATACCATACAAGTTTTTACCCTTTATCTATATATCAGCAGTTCTATCCGTTCTTCACATGGGAAAAATATTTAAAGAAAAATTGTAAACCAATTAATCTGACCCACTGGCAATAGATTGTTAACTTTGAAAGATGCTGTGTTTTGATAAATACCAAGCTTGTTTCTATTGAAAAAACAGCCAGATATCCAAAATGTAAGACACACAAGAATAAAAAATAATATTTATACAAGGCCAATATTTAAGCATGCAGACTCAGCTCATCTGTCATTTCTTGTAATTATGATATTAAAAATTTTTAGCAGTTCTATCCATTCTTTGCATGAAGAAAAAATAATAAAAGAAAAATTGAAAGCAAAGCAAATTAATTTAACTGTTGGGAAGAGATTGTTTATTTTGAGTTCTGATAAAGTTCCCCTGTTCTTACACAAGTTTTGGAGAAAAATCCTGAGAACTTTGAATAGTTAAGCCAACAAACATGTGTGTCTTAACTATTCAAAGTTTTCAGGATTTTTCTCCAAAACTTGTATAAGAACAGGGGAAATTTATCAGAACTCGGTTCTGTAAAGTTTGTTCTTTATCAATAGTTAAGCCAACAAACATGTCTTTTAACCTTTCTAGAGGGGATCTCTATGAAGATCCGCTCTATGTTCTTGATATGATCAGAGTTGCTGTCGTCATAGACATTGTTTTTAGCTTTGCTAACAGATGGGGACTAGCAACAGCAACAACAACATGTTTTGGATTCAAATTTGACACCTCTTATCTACAAACTTTAAGAATAGAACTTCTCAGCTACTGGGAATAAAGCTATATTTGAAATGAATTTCTTTAAAGTTATATATAGACACATTCATTTTTATTCAATAGGATGTGGGTGTAGGGTTAAGGTCGATTGACTGCACTTGAGTTCTAGACTAGGTGGTATGCTCTTTAATAAGAGCAGCCTGGTATCGAATTCAGAACCACTTCCTGTTTACTAGTTTTGCGAGTAGAACTTCTCGGCATTTTTATTCAATCAATATAATATTATGAATTGCAATGTTTTATATCAAATAAAGAAAAGTTTTGAAAACAAACAATATTACAGAAAAAGAAAAAAGAGAAATTGAAAATAAAACATTTTTTTTTATGTTGTTACTTTAAATGTTTCAATTGCTAATTAAATATAAAATTTTCATAAACAGCTATTGATTAGTTTGCATGAAAATCATAGAAAAATATAATTAAAATAAATAACTCTTTTTTTTTATATTATTCAAACAGAAATAGTCAATTGATAATTGCATGCATTGTAGCATATGAGGTGATATATCAAAGTGCCTAAAACAATAATTAAAATGCAAACTAATGCTACAAAAAATTAAATAAAACTATATAAAAAAAAAAAAAAAAAAAACCTAAGAAATGTAATATAAAAATCATTGAAAAAGAAGAAAATTAATAAATTGATAGCAAAAGCATAAAGAAAAAAGTGTGATAGTTAAGTTGCATAAAAACTGGTTAATATATAGTACAAACTTTTCCATCAGAAGAGGAACTCAGATGTTTAAAGAGAGAATCAAAATTTTCTTTGAAATGAGATTTTATGCATTCTTTAACTTCTCTAAAGTAAAAGGAGATATAAATCAATACTTAAATTAATATTTAATAATTTAAACTTAATTAATATTTAATAATTTGCATAAATAAAACAAATCCTTTTTCTATGAAGGAAACCATTATTACTTAAATAGCTGAAATTACAAGAATTTAAAAAGATTTCTGTAGAATGAGGATATCATATGTAATGGTATAGAGACTGTGCTTATGACTTAGTTGTAAAGTAGCAAACTATAATGTAACTTTACATTTCTGTTTAGTAAGTTTATTTATTTTCAGTTTTGTTAATGTAGAAGCAGATAAAATATTATGTTGCTTAGTTGAAATTAAAAAAAAAAAGCATAAGAGAATAATTTATGTATATATTGGTCCATATTAAATAAACTATAGCATATAAAAGTAAATTTTTTTTATTTATTATATTTACTACTTCTTTATTCATGTAACTTTATATGTTACCTTTATATTTTACTTCAATACCTACATGTTTATAAAAAGTTTTATCACTGAGGACTATGGTTTCATATAGAGCTTAGAGATATTTCATGTATAATATGCATAAGTGTAAAACTTTTGAAAAGATAAGAACAATTGAAATCCCCTACCCACTGACTACTTTTCCAATTCCTTAATACATTTTACTCGTTTTAGTAAATAAACTTTTTAAAATTTACTCTATGATTCTTATTTCTTTTTACTGTCTTCTATATTCAAAAGATGAAAGTAGCATTAGATTTATCAAAACTTTTTACTTCTGTTTTTCAGTGGATTTGCACATTTTCAGAGGTCCAGAACATGATTTGATCATTTAGAAAAAGGCTGTCGGTGTGTCTGTGATTTAAAAAAAAAAAAAATGTGGCAGCACCAGCTCAAGAACTAATACACAAAATTTATATGTAGTCTTACTTTAACATAAATTTGTATTTATATCAACTTTTGGTGAAAATCACCCAAAAGGTGGTGTTTGTCAATCAGTTTGAACATAATTTTTAATAAGGCAATATAAGACAAAATTTCATATAACTGTACAAACTGCGGATTATTTTTTAACATATCATGGTGAAATACAGAATTATTAATAACAACAAGAGTCAACTAGGAAAAATTATGTAGGAGCATTCCTTTATCCTCAGTAATAGCCATAATCATATGAAGAGAGAGACAGAGAGGGAAAGAGATAGTGCAACAGCTTATACTCGTAAATCCTTTTTTGCCTCATCAGCAAAAGCTGCTATTTTAAGGCTAAGTGCATGCATGAACACATAACAATTGTAAACACTTTAATTCTTTAATTTTTAAGCAAATATTGGAAATGAAGCAGTACCTTTTCTAATTGTTATTAATAGATCAATATCACTATTTAGCAAATTACTTTTTGGCATACATAAGAAAAATTTAAATACGAAAATTCATTAAGAATTATTAAAACTTTTATAATTAAATTACAGATTAAGTTTGACAGATTTCATTTAACATTCTAAGTTATTCCCATGCATTTACATTGATCTGTATATTTACTTTCTTTTCTTTGGCCTTAAACCATGTAAAATAAATAATGGAATTGTCTATTTTTATAATTATGTAAGTTAAGGAAATCAGTGTGTCAGTTAAATTTTCAAATTCCATGTAAGGGTTTCTCTTTCACATTTCTTCAAAGTCCTGTCAAATTTAGAGAGAATATTGCACAGCATTCATATAAATATTTTCTTTTTTCCATTATCGGTTATACAATCAATTAAAAGATAAAGTTGAGATATATTTGTTTCATAACTTAAAAAAAAAAAAAAAAAAAGTAAAGATCGGCAAAGCCATTTTGCATATGCTCTTCTTCAAAAGCATTTAATTAATTCTTTGAATATGATAATGGTCAAGCACATGCTGCCACATATTATAAGAAATAGCAACAATGTATTTGAGACATTTCTCCTCAAGTAGCTTGCCAGTGTCCAGACTTCTTGATAAGAAAGCATATTTGGAAAATATTGGGTATGGAACTTCTTTGTCTCAAAAGCTCTCTTAACTGGTTCAGTAGTTGTTATATTTGTGGCAGGACTTACCACAGTAAAACATTAGCCATTTAATTAATTCCCAGTCCATGCTGATTATTTGCTTATATTTCTATCAATGGTGGTTTTACCACACATTGAAAAGCATATTTTTCTCTGTTTACATTTATGATTTTTATTTGTTATTTTTTTCTAACAGGAAAATTTTATCATATATAAAAGGATTTTTTTTAATAACACATTTTTCAAAATAAATATCTAAATTTGAGTTTTTAATAAATATCTAAATTTTAATAAAATCTAAATTTGAAAGAAAATTTTGCCCATGAGATCCAAACGAGGTTTTTGGCTGTTAAATAGGCTCCCAAGTTAAATATATCTGATTATTGTTATTAAAATAAATATAATCTCTCTATTTTCCTCTATGTAACCTTTTGTACTTTAAAAAAATTTAAGAAAATATGGCTGTTGAAAAAAATAGTTGCTAAATTTCACAATATGACAGATAATATTTATATCAATCTGTCAACCTATATACATAAACACTCATAATATACACATAAGAAAGAAGAAAAACTTACTCAAATAACCAATTACAGTCATTCTCATCAATTAATCTGTCATAAAATACTCTGTATATTTCATGGACCCATAGCCTAAAATAAATGCAAACAATTTAAGTTTAAAATAAATTCCCAATAGAATAAAATACATTCAATCACGCTTTACTATCACACATTCATGCTCAGTTGTTACTTTTTTTTTTTTTTTTTCTTTTTTTTTAATGTTCAGGATAAAAAATTACAAAAGCAATTTTTCCTTTTTACAAAATTTTTACATTATTCACAAAATTCTAAAGTTTCATCTTTGGGAAAAAAAAAAAAAAACTTATCTCTTTTTTTCAAGTTTGAAACGAAAAGGGTTTTGGTGTTTTGCAGGCCCAGTACCTCTCTGGAAGATGTAATAGAAATCTATGGTAGGCAAGCTGATTAAATTATGCATTTTAAAAATATTATATATACATATTTTAGTGATACTTCTCAAAAACAATAAATTGGGTTTTGCTAGTACAATTTAATGGAATTTTTTAAGAAAATGCTAAATATTTGTAAAACTTGAAATTTACCTAAATCTGAAACATTTTGATGGTATTTTTTATTTTTTACTATTTTTTATTTTCATTTATAATCCAAAAGTTAAAATAAAAATAAATAAATAAATAAAAGTTTAAAGCATTTATTACTTTTGTTTAGAATTCTAAAAGTTTTTTTAAAATTTTATGCATTGAATGTTTTCATTGCCATAAATTCTGGGACTTCCTCAGATACCTCTTCTGCTGATCTGAGAGTTCTGATTTTTCTGTTATTCTCTAACATTCTGTGCTATCTGACAGCAACAAAAGCAGGATCGTATTGGTTGCAGACATTCAGATTCATTATCTCACGTTTCATTCATCAAATATTATGATGGTTTCTCGTCGTAATGCATATTGATTTTTAATGTAATTTGCAATTTTAACTGGGCTATTGAAATTCACTTATAGGTTCTGTGTTTGATTTTTTTTTTTTTTTTTTTAAATAAAGCTGTGGTTATTTAAGGATTGTTTATATTGTTTTGATGTTCTTTGATCTTCCCTTTCGTTATAACTATGCAAGTATCAGGTTTGTTTTTATCACTTATATAATTGATCTTATAGACACCAGCAGTCTTAAAAGGATCAATCCAATCTTTATCATTAAAAATATGTTAGAAAGATTTTTATTAGGTTTTATAGGTATATTTATATTAAATTTAGTGCCGCCCAGACGGTGTAGTGGTTAGCGTCCCTGACTCCTACACAGTTGGGCCTGGGTTCGAATCTCGGAGATGGCATGAATGGGTTGTCCCTGTTAGGGGCAGTGATGACCACCCATTGGGTGCCACTTCACAAATGGTCGTCAATTCGGCGGCGACCCCCCCCCCGGCCAATGCTGGTGGCATGTGTGCCACACCATTAGAAAAAAAAATTAAATTTAGTGGCATCATATTAAATCATAATAGTCCTTTGTCATAGGGGATAGAAGTAGTAAATCTTGGTTTTTCTTTTGGTGCATTTGTTATATGGTTTAGTTGTTTTAGTCAGTTATTATGCAATTTTGCAAAAAAATTTTATAATTATTGACTAAAACAACTAAAAAATACAATAAATATTGTAGTCTTTTTTTTTTTTTTTTTTCTTTCTTTTAAGAAATACATGAATGTGTCTGAAGTTTTAATTTCAAGACAAAATATTCAAAAAATAAAAAAATGTATTTTTTGCATAAATTTGCCAAAAAAAAAGTGACTTTTGACTTTTCTGACTTTTGGCTAAAGTAATAGAGTTATTGTGAGTACAAGTGAGAAAAACCTGAAAAACTTCTTTATGTAAAAAGAAAAAAAAAAAAAAAAAAAAATAGAAAAAGAAAATTACAAGTATGATGAAAATTACATCTGATATGACAATCAAAATAAAATAATAAATAAATCATAATTAAAAAAAAAAGCTTCTTTGAAATAAAATGATTTTTTTTCCCCCAACTATTATGGTGTAGTATAAAAAAAAAATAATAATAAATAAATAAATAAAAGATAAATCTTTAAAAAGTACAAAATATGAGGTAAATAAAAATCTGTTGCTAAACACCGGTGATGGGACAATTTTCAAAATGAAAAATAAATAAATATAAATAATATAAATAATAAATTCTTTGTGTTTTATGTATCCTTCATGTAATGTCAAGTTATTCTTTGCTTAAATTTTGGCTGTTTTTCCTTGAACTGACTGCTGACATTTGTTTGACTGTTTTCTCTTGATTGATGCTTGACTGTTTTTGAACTTGCTGTTAAAAGTTTTGAAATCATTCTTTTTATTCAGTTGACATTTATAAACTTTATTCAAAGATGACCTATTTATTTATTTATTCAAATCATATTTCATATTGTTAACGTCAAAAGCACATTTATGTTTTTAATTCAGAATTAGTTTTAACAATTGATTTGAAAAATAGTAAAGTTGTGTTTAATATAAAAAAGAATTTATTTAAGATTTAAGAATAATTTTGACATTACACTTTCGCCTTTCTCTAGCTTTTTTGCTTTAGTAGTCTAATGACATGAAAGGGTTCTAAAATGAACATTTTGGATTGGTTCAAAGATTTCCTTGCATGCTCAAATAATACCCTTTTGGTTAAAAAAAAAAAAAAGTCTCTTTTTTTTTTTTCTTTAAATTAGGTTTACGAAATGAAAATCTGCTTTATAATTAATAAATTTTAAATAGCTTAGTCAATTGCAACTTGTGTTTTTGTGTTTTCTTTATTTTAACTTAATGTAAAAATAAAGAAAGATAAAAGTAATCTAACATGAACAGCTAAATTAGAACTAAAATATTAAATTTTCTGTTAATTTAAGAAACAGAATTGAGGCAATTTGTTTTTATCTGAAAAATCCAAAATTACCTTGTTTAGAGCAATTCTAGGTTTTCTAAGTTATACTGTAATGTACACCGATAAAAAGAATTTTATAGATTAATAATAATAATAATAAATAAATATGATAAGGAAATTGCATTAATTCATTTAGATATACTTGCAAAAACCAACTTTTTAAATGAAGACCGAATTTCATAAACAGATAATTTCCTTTGTGAAAATGTTTCACAGAAAATGTAAATATGTTTACATTTCACATTTTTTATAAAAAAAGTTTTCCCCTTAATTTCATAGTAGGTCATACCTCTATTCACTTTTTAAAAAAAAGTTTCTAATAAAATGATTTGAAAGAGCAAAGAGAGGAAATAACAAACCTGGCAAGTTTCTTGGTGTCTGCAGCTTCTTTTCTTAAAAGACAACATCCATAAATCACTCTAGCAAAGTCCCTAAGATTAAATGTGTAGTGCGATTTTGCTGGTGTAGGTAAGAGAAAACTAGTAGCAGAATTATAAATATCAGCAGTGGCACCAACAATAGACCCAACAACACCAAACGCCTCTGATGGAAAACGATTGTTCTGTAAAATAGATTAGCAGTTTAAAACATAAGCATACATTTAAAAATGAATACCGTATATTTCCGTGTATAAACCGAGAATTTTTGGAAATTTTTCGGAAGCTGAATTATGGGGGTCGGCTTATATACGGATCCACATTTCTAGCAAAAAACTTACATTAGAAACAATGATCGAATACATATATTTTAAGCTTAAAAACTATATATAAAATAAAATAGTGATATTAAACCTTATTTTTAAATAATTATCACATATAAAACTCTTAAATTAGCAATTTTAAATTTATTTCATGAAACGCTCGATGTAGTCACGTGTGTTTACATTTCTTTTTGACCTGCCGGTAACTGAAGTCATCGGCAGAGTGCACGAACGGAGTAAATTCTCTGTCTGATTCAGAAATAGTATAAGAGAAACTTGAAAAAACAGGACTCCTGATCATATTTTTAATTTATACAATTAAATTTAAATCACCTCTGTTTAAAATGTTTCTAGGCTTACACTAGCAAATGCGGCATATCTTTGTTTTTTATAGAAGTATTTTTTTTTGTTGTTGTTGTTGAAGATTGCCTTGAAGCACTGATAAAAATACTGAAAAGTAGAAATATACAAAATAATTTAGATAAGTCATAAAAAAAAAATCGATGCAATCGGTCTTCAAACGGCTTATTTATGTAAACATCCAGCGGTTGCATTGCATCATCGACGTTAGGGTTAGGCCTCCCGGTATTACAGTAACCATCATTTTCAGCTGCCGGGACTTGTGTTCGCGTCTGTGTTTGCCTCCCTTCTGATACAGGGTTTGTCTGGAAAGTAATAGGACTGAGTCGATTTAAAAAAAATTATTGAGCCAATCGTTACAATTCTTTAAAAACTTTCAAAATAGACTCCTTCTGCATCGATGCAGCGCTGCCAGCACGATTTCCAAGCATTGAAGGTGTCACGGAAGGCATTCTCCGGAATAGCCTTGAGAGCTGCGGTGCAAGCTGCTTGGATCCCCTCTGTCGTCTCAAAATGCTTGCCTTTCATCGGCCTTTTCAGGCGAGGAAACAAAAAGAAGTCCGGGGGGGGGGCACATCTGGGCTGTAGGGCGGCTGTGAAAGCGCTGGGATGCCGGCCTTGGTCAGGTAGCTGTTCACAAGAAAGGCGGTGTGAGCCGGGGCGTTGTCGTGGTGCAGCTTCCAGTCGGCTGCAATGTCTTGTCGGACCCGATTGACCCTTCGTTTGAGTCTCTTTAGCACTTCCACGTAAAACTTGGCGTTGATGGTTTGTCCAGGAGGAACAAATTAATGGTGGACGATGCCTTTGATGTCAAAAAAGACAATGAGCATCGTTTTCACTTTGGATTTGCTCATTCTTCCCTTGTGCCACTGAAACACACCACTTCTTGCTAAAGCATCATCTGGGTAAGCCTGCTTGATCATATCAAACGTCTATGTCGCAGATTTACCAAGTTTCACACAGAATTTAATCGCGTACCTCTGCTCTAACGAACGCTGCATTTTCGGCTTGCACCACTCACAGAAACTTGTCACGCTAAAAAGCCTGTCCTGACTCTCCAGGTGCTCGGATAACTGACCAGCCGCTCGTTCGTTAGCTAGGAACGCCCTCTACCGGATCCAGTCGGTGTGCGCACGCTCCGAAGTACGGTCGTGGCGTAAGAAAATCAGTCCTATTACTTTCCGGACAAACTGTTGAAGACCATTAGAAGTGGTCTGTCTATTAAAATTTAATATTAAGCAAAGTCTCTGCACAATAGAAACGTTTGAACTTTAAGTTCTTGAAAGTGTAAAATGACTAGTGACTAGAAAACTTGATCTCAGTAAAAACAAGGAAAATTTAAAAACTTAACAAATTTATTTATATCAAAAACATATGTAAATATATATATAACAAACTTTTAATCAAAAAAACAATTAACATAAAACATTAACATAAGGTAGCAATATAAGCTGGATAATTACCTTGAAAAACATTAGCTTGAAGAAGGTACAAAAACATTCAGCTCTTTACACAATATTTCTGAAGAAAAAAAACACCTTGTCCCACAGTCCCCTTTTAAACACAACACTATTTAACACAAATCAAGGTCGCCAAGTTGACCATTGATAAACGTAAGACGATATCAAAAAAAATAATGCAAATTAGAGCAAACGACGATTGCAGATAGATGGTCGCCAAGTTGACCATCGGGGGAATAATCAAGGAACGAAATTAACATCCCTTAGGGTCGCCTGGTTGACCACTAAGCAAATAAACGTTACTTCAAGGAAAACATTATCACTGTAGATAACGATCGAACAAAAGATGATATAATTTAAAGCAAACGAAAATTGTAGATAGATGGTCGCCAAGTTGACCATCGGGGAAATAATTATGAAGATATTAACATCCCTAGGGTCGCCTTGTTGACCACTAGGATATAACAACGAAAAGTCTTTAAAGTTTATAACAGAAGAAATTTATCATCTTTTAAAAAACGATAAGGAACAAGGACAAGAGTTCCAAAAAACTTTAAACTTCATTCAGAATTTAATTATTAATTATTTTTAACTTCATGGTAAACCAGCATCAACTTTTAACATATTAAAACTTAACTTCGTATAAAAAAATTCACATGCTTAAACTTTTAATTAAATAAAACTTTTAACTCCAAACCAGCAAACATCTTAGCTAAACAGGAGACCAGCTCACTGGAAAACACACTAATGCATCTTGTTGCTGCACTGCTGCTACTGCACCGTACTACGATCGAATCGAACTTTTATATGACTAAAGAATACAATATTTGCATAAAACGATCAGAAAAACATCGATAATAACGCCACCGTGTGGTCAAAACCAAAACAGTAAAAATAACGATGACGCCACCTTATGGCTAAAGTTGAAACATTTCATAATTAATTTAATGAATTAAGATACGATGGCAACAAGGAGAAAAAGTTATTTTAACAGTGCAGAGAATGGCAACAGCTAAAAAGTAAACAAACTGCGATGTTTGCCGCGAAATAGCATGGAGTAAGAATAGGATTTAAAAGGATAAATTAAATTTGAAAAAAAAAGTAAGTAAAAGATATTTTAAGTTATAAGATATTTAAGTATACGTATATAAAGATAAATTAAGGAATGTTTTTACATTAGATATGAGGACCAAAAGATAACCAAAGTTATCAAAGCCCCCCACCGCAACATATAAGAAAAAAACATTCAAATATTAACCATATTAATAATTAGTATAAACGATTTATATGCAACTATTTCATTAGTAAAAACTATTTAACAACAAACAACAAAAACTCAACAATCTAGTAAAAACAAGTTAACAGCTAGCAAAAAGTGCAATAAGACGAATTAGCAACAAGAGTTAAGTGTGCATATACATGCCACCCAAGAAAAATTTCAAAGTCCATAAAAAACTGTACCACTAAACGGCACACAACCTGACAAAAGTCAGTAAAAAAAATGTACTTCAAAGAG
This sequence comes from Salticus scenicus, assembly GCA_963930645.1. Classification (NCBI taxonomy): domain Eukaryota; kingdom Metazoa; phylum Arthropoda; class Arachnida; order Araneae; family Salticidae; genus Salticus; species Salticus scenicus. Next base: position 49,008,273 of record OZ005648.1, read on the forward strand.
TACATAAAAAAAAAAAAATTTTAAACATGTACTACGAAACAGCACATGAAAGTAATTTTAGATTAAATTTAAATTTCATTTTACAATTAATTTCCCCCCTTTTCATTATAAAGATAATCAAACGCAAATTCCCCACAATGCAGATACTACGCAGAAAAATACATTATAAATACTCAATACAATTTATATGATTATGTATATGACCTATATTCTAAATATGCAATAAGAGATAATATAATTTATATACAATATGTACAAGACCAATGCAAAACACAATTCTAATATACAATATTAAATTACTATAAATGATGAAATAGATGAAATACTTATATACAACACATATGCACAAGCGCTTGTGACTCACATACATACCAACAATTATATACATATATACAAAAAAAAAATATCCGCAAAGTGGAGAAGAAGAGTTTTAATTACCAGAATTTTGAAAGAAAACTATATTTATAAATTTTAACAATTCATTTTTGCAAGTGGCTTTGTGAATGGATCGGAAAGATTGGACTTAGAAGAAACATACTGAAGGTTAAATTTCCCTTCATCAAACCAGTCCCTAATGAAAAACAATTTTATATTTACATGGCGCGTGTGAAAATTTTCAATTCTAGATTTAGTGAATCTAATGGCAGCCTGGTTATCAGCAAAAAGTGTTGGTACATCAAATTTCTCTTTAATAATTTTTAAACTTTGACATTCTAATAGTATGTTATAAAACCAATCTTGTTCCCTAACACAATCGCACATTGAAATAAACTCCGACTCCATTGTAGAAATGGTCACACCCTTCTGTTTATTTGAGCGCCACGAAACGGCAGCATTATCCAGAAGTACTAATTGACCACCCATAGAGACATAATCGTCCCTATTAGCTGCAAAATCTGCATCAGAGTATGAAAGTAATTTAATGCTTTTACAATTTAGAGAAAGTTTATAATGATTGGTAAATTTAATATAACCTAATAATTTAAGTAAGCCCTGCCAATGTTTAACTCCTGGATTCTGTTGGAACTGTGAAAAAATATTAGTGGCATATGCAATGTCAGGTCTGGTGCGATTTGCAAGAAATGAAATACAACCCAATAAATTTCTGCAAGGTAAACTTGATGCTTCATCTATATCTGCCTGAACAACTGGACAGTCACTTTTAGAAAACTGAACACCTTTAACTATTGGCAAAGAAGAAACAGGAACACGGTGGTTTCTAAACCTTTCACCTATTTCACCAATATACTGGTTTTGGTGAATTAACACACCTGCATCTGTATATTCAAATTCTACGCCTAATAATTTGCGAGTGATACCTAAAACCTTCAAATCAAATTTAGATTCCAAAAGTTTTAAAATGGTTTTAGTTTGTGACTGTGTTCTAGCAAAAATGACGATATCATCCACGTACACCAACAGAACTGAAAAATTAAGATATGAATATGCGCAATTACAATTTTCAAATTTATTAAAACCAAGTTCCAACAACACTTTATTTAATTCATAAAACCATAATCTGCCAGATTGGTGTAACCCGTACAATGCTCTGTCTAATCTACAAACCCAACTCTCTTTGCCTTTTTCAGCAAACCCAGTTGGTTGTTTCATATAAATTTCATCCTTTAACGGGGCATATAAATATGCACATTTTACGTCGCATTGTACGTTAACCCAGTCACAACATGAAACTAATAGGGCAAAGAAGAACCTGACTACTGAAAAATTTATAACCGGCGAAAAAGTTTCGTCGTAAGACTCACCCTGTACCTGGCTGAAACCTTGCGCAACCAATCTTGCTTTGTACCTTACTATGGCACCAGACTCATCGCGCTTAACTGTATAAACCCAGCGGTTTCCTAACACAGACTTGTTTTCAGGGAGTTTTACTAAATGCCAAACTTTTCTTGCAGCCATACATTCTAATTCTTCCAACATAGCCTCATGCCATTTATCCGCCTGGGCAGATTTCAGGGCTTGTTTATACGTTCTAGGGACCACCACCTCTAGTCAACTTAAGGTGCTGGACGCAGAAGGTATAACGTCAGAATTAACTACACCAGAAAATGTATTAAATTTTGAAAAATCAAAGTTGGCAGGGTTGTAATTAATACCATTAGCTAAACAAAACTTTTCAATATCTTTTGGAGATCTTTGAGGGAGCCTCTTACCCTCTCCATCAGGATAATAGTAGATGTCAATTTTATCTCCTTTAGGCCTGGGAACAACTTTCCTGTACCAGATTGGATTAGATATCCAGCTCGGGGATGACAAAACTTGAGAAGGTGTAGAACTTGTATGAGGAATGGCTGGGACGACATCCTCAGTCTCATCGGGCACGACACCAGAAGTGCCAGGCTCCGGATCAGGAAGATGAAACTGATCAACGGGCCGTGGCTGACCCTCTGGGACATACACCAATTCGAAGGAGGAGTCGCCCATCACCGCTCCACTGCTCGGAAAGTTTTTACTCTCAACGAACGAAACATTAATGGTTTCAACAACCTTCTTATCATCATCTAACCAAACCCTATATCCACGAGTACGCAAAGCGTATCCAACAAGGACACCTTTCTTTGCCTTCGAATCCAATTTATGTTTACGCCTAGCCTTAGGAACACCGACATAAGCTACAGTACCAAAAGGTCTTAAATGACGAACAGATGGTTTATTACCTGAATAGAGTTCAAGAGGAGTCTTCGTATTTTTCCCATGACAGATTCTATTCCAAGTGTAAGTAAAATGCATACACGCTTCAGGCCAAAAATCGGCAGACAACCCGCTGGATTTCAGCATTGCCCGAACACAATTCATAATGGTCTGATTAAAGCGTTCGCATGTACCATTTTGTTCTGGTGTAAAAGTATTTGTTAGCTCATGGATTACACCTGTCTCATTACAAAAAGATCTAAAATGGTCATTCTCAAACTCACTACCATTATCGGTGCGTATAGCCTTCAACTTGGTACCCAAAAACCTTTCAGCCCTTAAAACATGTCTTTTAAAAATTTCAAAGACCATGGACTTCTCTTGAAGGGGGTAAACCGCAGATTTACCAGAAAAGTCATCTATTATGGACAAAAAGAAACGTTCGCTTCTTTTCCCATTTATTTTAATAGGTCCCCAAGTGTCAAGAAACAGCCTTTCTAATGGCTTTTTAGAAAAAGAATGACCTATAGATTTAAAGGAAACACGATTTTGCTTACTCAAATGACAAGGATCACAAAAAAAATTATCTATAGACTTTAAAAGAGGCAGACCTTTAACAGCAGAATTGCGATTAGTGTTAAGAATGAGTTCAGGGCTGATGTGATCAAAACGCAAATGCCATGTGTCCAAATCTTTAATATTGACGGACTCGTATGTAGGTGAAGCTGAAACTTCAGAATTAGCAATTTCATCTACATCTTGCCCCCCATTCACCTTAACACCATGCCTGCTCCTAATAACTTTTGGAAAAGTGTAATAGATCCCGTCATAGAGTTTTGCAGAAAAAAGAAATTTGCCAAACTTATTGATCACATTCAACCTGCCAGACTTACCAATGAATTTAGCACCACCCTGGTCGAATCTAGAACCACTTAAAAGATTTTTCCTTAGATTAGGTGAAAACAACACATTCCATAATTTTATTTCAACACCATTAAAGTTCAGCTCTACCTCACCTTTACCAGTAATATGAAAGGTAACCCCGTCAACAGCCACGTGTAACTCATCACCAGACACTTCAACAAAATTACTAAAAAGGGCTTTATCTTTACAAAAATGATGAGAGGCGGCGGTATCAAAAGCCCAACATCCCTCTCGATCAAAACTGCTAAGGTTTGCCTCAGCAATAAAATTTTGAGTTTTACGTGGGGGAGTTTTATCACGTCGAGACTGTTGACTGGAGCCAGCCTTCTTAACAAAATTACTTTTAAGTGGTTTCTCTTTTGCAGCAGATGAATTATTTTCAAGCTTAACCCGACAGTCCTTAATACCATGGCCTTTTTTACCACACCTCCAACAAACAATTACAGATTTTCTCTTAAATTTAGCACTTTGAACCTCAATTGTACATTCCACTTTACTTTTATCAAAAGTGCGTAGTTGGAGTCGTGTCTCTTCAGAACAAAGTTCAACTACAATACTTTTATACGAAAACTCTTTATCAGGCCATCTTAAAATCTGTTGAACTATTTGATCGAACTTATTAGGTAAGTATCTCAAAATTTGAAAACAAACATATTCGCCACTTATTGGTTTCCCAATAGCTTTTAACTGATCTACAATTTTTGAAATTCTAGCTGCAAAGAGACCAATAGATTCACCAGGTTGAAGAAAACATGTCATTAACTCTGAAAACAATTTCATGTGGTGACTCCTACTATCTGGTTGGAAATTGACTTTTAAAACTTTCCAAGCCTCTGAGGGGTCAAAACACTCACTTATTAAACCACGAAATTCTGGTTCTATATTTAAGTAAAGTAAAGACATAGCAGAATTTTGTCTCCTTTTAAAATCATTAACTACCTCCTCAGATGCCTTTTCACCAGGTGATTTTTCTACCCCAGTAACAATTTCATAGGCATTCCTTTCCATTAACAAAAATTTAATGTCATTTTTCCAACCAGCATAGTTTGTAGAACCAAGCTTTTCAATTTGGGGAGTCAAATTAAACGCCATTTTCCCAATTTTCACTGAGTCAAAAAAAAAACACTAGTCAAAGACAATTAAAAAATTCTATACATACAAAAACTTATCCAAAAAACTTTCTGGGCCCATAACCCAACTGTTGAAGACCATTAGAAGTGGTCTGTCTATTAAAATTTAATATTAAGCAAAGTCTCTGCACAATAGAAAAGTTTGAACTTTAAGTTCTTGAAAGTGTAAAATGACTAGTGACTAGAAAACTTGATCTCAGTAAAAACAAGGAAAATTTAAAAACTTAACAAATTTATTTATATCAAAAACATATGTAAATATATATATAACAAACTTTTAATAAAAAAAACAATTAACATAAAACATTAACATAAGGTAGCAATATAAGCTGGATAATTACCTTGAAAAACATTAGCTTGAAGAAGGTACAAAAACATTCAGCTCTTTACACAATATTTCTGAAGAAAAAAAACACCTTGTCCCACAGTCCCCTTTTAAACACAACACTATTTAACACAAATCAAGGTCGCCAAGTTGACCATTGATAAACGTAAGACGATATCAAAAAAAATAATGCAACTTAGAGCAAACGACGATTGCAGATAGATGGTCGCCAAGTTGACCATCGGGGGAATAATCAAGGAACGAAATTAACATCCCTTAGGGTCGCCCGGTTGACCACTAAGCAAATAAACGTTACTTCAAGGAAAACATTATCACTGTAGATAACGATCGAACAAAAGATGATATAATTTAAAGCAAACGAAAATTGTAGATAGATGGTCGCCAAGTTGACCATCGGGGAAATAATTATGAAGATATTAACATCCCTAGGGTCGCCTTGTTGACCACTAGGATATAACAACGAAAAGTCTTTAAAGTTTATAACAGAAGAAATTTATCATCTTTTAAAAAACGATAAGGAACAAGGACAAGAGTTCCAAAAAACTTTAAACTTCATTCAGAATTTAATTATTAATTATTTTTAACTTCATGGTAAACCAGCATCAACTTTTAACATATTAAAACTTAACTTCGTATAAAAAAATTCACATGCTTAAACTTTTAATTAAATAAAACTTTTAACTCCAAACCAGCAAACATCTTAGCTAAACAGGAGACCAGCTCACTGGAAAACACACTAATGCATCTTGTTGCTGCACTGCTGCTACTGCACCGTACTACGATCGAATCGAACTTTTATATGATTAAAGAATACAATATTTGCATAAAACGATCAGAAAAACATCGATAATAACGCCACCGTGTGGTCAAAACCAAAACAGTAAAAATAACGATGACGCCACCTTATGGCCAAAGTTGAAACATTTCATAATTAATTTAATGAATTAAGATACGATGGCAACAAGGAGAAAAAGTTATTTTAACAGTGCAGAGAATGGCAACAGCTAAAAAGTAAACAAACTGCGATGTTTGCCGCGAAATAGCATGGAGTAAGAATAGGATTTAAAAGGATAAATTAAATTTGAAAAAAAAGTAAGTAAAAGATATTTTAAGTTATAAGATATTTAAGTATACATATATAAAGATAAATTAAGGAATGTTTTTACATTAGATGTGAGGACCAAAAGATAACCAAAGTTATCAATCTAAAGTCAAATTAAACGCCATTTTCCCAATTTTCACTGAGTCAAAAAAAACACTAGTCAAAGACAATTAAAAAATTCTATACATACAAAAACTTATCCAAAAAAATTTCTGGGTTATGGGCCCAGAAATTTTTTTGGATAAGTTTTTGTATGTATAGAATTTTTTAATTGTCTTTGACTAGTGTTTTTTTTGACTCAGTGAAAATTGGGAAAATGGCGTTTAATTTGACTCCCCAAATTGAAAAGCTTGGTTCTACAAACTATGCTGGTTGGAAAAATGACATTAAATTTTTGTTAATGGAAAGGAATGCCTATGAAATTGTTACTGGGGTAGAAAAATCACCTGGTGAAAAGGCATCTGAGGAGGTAGTTAATGATTTTAAAAGGAGACAAAATTCTGCTATGTCTTTACTTTACTTAAATATAGAACCAGAATTTCGTGGTTTAATAAGTGAGTGTTCTGACCCCTCAGAGGCTTGGAAAGTTTTAAAAGTCAATTTCCAACCAGATAGTAGGAGTCACCACATGAAATTGTTTTCAGAGTTAATGACATGTTTTCTTCAACCTGGTGAATCTATTGGTCTCTTTGCAGCTAGAATTTCAAAAATTGTAGATCAGTTAAAAGCTATTGGGAAACCAATAAGTGACGAATATGTTTGTTTTCAAATTTTGAGATACTTACCTGATAAGTTCGATCAAATAGTTCAACAGATTTTAAGATGGCCTGATAAAGAGTTTTCGTATAAAAGTATTGTAGTTGAACTTTGTTCTGAAGAGACACGACTCCAACTACGCACTTTTGATAAAAGTAAAGTTGAATGTACAATTGAGGTTTAAAGTGCTAAATTTAAGAGAAAATCTGTAATTGTTTGTTGGAGGTGTGGTAAAAAAGGCCATGGTATTAAGGACTGTCGGGTTAAGCTTGAAAATAATTCTTCTGCTGCAAAAGAGAAACCACTTAAAAGTAATTTTGTTAGGAAGGCTGGCTCCAGTCAACAGTCTCGACGTGATAAAACTCCCCCACGTAAAACTCAAAATTTTATTGCTGAAGCAAACCTTAGCAGTTTTGATCGAGAGGGATGCTGGGCTTTTGATACAGCAGCCTCTCATCATTTTTGTAAAGATAAAGCCCTTTTTAGTAATTTTGTTGAAGTGTCTGGTGATGAGTTACACGTGGCTGTTGACGGGGTTACCTTTCCTATTACTGGTAAAGGCGAGGTAGAACTGAACTTTAATGGTGTTGAAATAAAATTATGGAATGTGTTGTTTTCACCTAATCTAAGGAAAAATCTTTTAAGTGGTTCTAGATTTGACCAGGGTGGTGCTAAATTCATTGGTAAGTCTGGCAAGTTGAATGTGATCAATAAGTTTGGCAAGTTTTTTTTTCTGCAAAACTCTATGACGGGATCTATTACACTTTTCCAAAAGTTATTAGGAGCAGGCATGGTGTTAAGGTGAATGGGGGGCAAGATGTAAATGAAATTGCTAATTCTGAAGTTTCAGCTTCACCTACATATGAGTCCGTCAATGTTAAAGATTTGGACACATGGCATTTGCGTTTTGATCACATCAGCCCTGAACTCATTCTTAACACTAATCGTAATTCTGCTGTTAAAGGTCTGCCTCTTTTAAAGTCTATAGATAATTTTTTTTGTGATCCTTGTCATTTGAGTAAGCAAAATCGTGTTTCCTTTAAATCTATAGGTCATTCTTTTTCTAAAAAACCATTAGAAAGGCTGTTTCTTGACACTTGGGGACCTATTAAAATAAATGGGAAAAGAGGCGAACGTTTCTTTTTGTCCATAATAGATGACTTTTCTGGTAAATCTGCGGTTTACCCCCTTCAAGAGAAGTCCATGGTCTTTGAAATTTTTAAAAGACATGTTTTAAGGGCTGAAAGGTTTTTGGGTACCAAGTTGAAGGCCATACGCACCGATAATGGTAGTGAGTTTGAGAATGACCATTTTAGATCTTTTTGTAATGAGACAGGTGTAATCCATGGGCTAACAAATACTTTTACACCAGAACAAAATGGTACATGCGAACGCTTTAATCAGACCATTATGAATTGTGTTCGGGCAATGCTGAAATCCAGCGGGTTGTCTGCCGATTTTTGGCCTGAAGTGTGTATGCATTTTACTTACACTTGGAATAGAATCTGTCATGGGAAAAATACGAAGACTCCTCTTGAACTCTATTCAGGTAATAAACCATCTGTTCGTCATTTAAGACCTTTTGGTACTGTAGCTTATGTCGGTGTTCCTAAGGCTAGGCGTACACATAAATTGGATTCGAAGGCAAAGAAAGGTGTCCTTGTTGGATACGCTTTGCGTACTCGTGGATATAGGGTTTGGTTAGATGATGATAAGAAGGTTGTTGAAACCATTAATGTTTCGTTCGTTGAGAGTAAAAACTTTCCGAGCAGTGGAGCGATGATGGGCGACTCCTCCTTCGAGTTGGTGTATGTCCCAGAGGGTCAGCCACGGCCCGTTGATCAGTTTCATCTTCCTGATCCGGAGCCTGGCACTTCTGGTGTCGTGCCCGATGAGACTGAGGATGTCGTCCCAGCCATTCCTCATACAAGTTCTACACCTTCTCAAGTTTTGTCATCCCCGAGCTGGATATCTAATCCAATCTGGTACAGGAAAGTTGTTCCCAGGCCTAAAGGAGATAAAATTGACATCTACTATTATCCTGATGGAGAGGGTAAGAGGCTCCCTCAAAGATCTCCAAAAGATATTGAAAAGTTTTGGTTAGCTAATGGTATTAATTACAACCCTGCCAACTTTGATTTTTCAAAATTTAATACTTTTTCTGGTGTAGTTAATTCTGACGTTATACCTTCTGCGTCCAGCACCTTAAGTTGACTAGAGGTGGTGGTCCCTAGAACGTATAAACAAGACCTGAAATCTGCCCAGGCGGATAAATGGCATGAGGCTATGTTGGAAGAATTAGAATGTATGGCTGCAAGAAAAGTTTGGCATTTAGTAAAACTCCCTGAAAACAAGTCTGTGTTAGGAAACCGCTGGGTTTATACAGTTAAGTGCGATGAGTCTGGTGCCATAGTAAGGTACAAAGCAAGATTGGTCGCGCAAGGTTTCAGCCAGGTACAGGGTGAGTCTTACGACGAAACTTTTTCGCCAGTTATAAATTTTTCAGTAGTCAGGTTCTTCTTTGCCCTATTAGTTTCATGTTGTGACTGGGTTAACGTACAATGCGACATAAAATGTGCATATTTATATGCCCTGTTAAAGGATGAAATTTATATGAAACAACCAACTGGGTTTGCTGAAAAAGGCAAAGAGAGTTGGGTTTGTAGATTAGACAGAGCATTGTACGGGTTACACCAATCTGGCAGATTATGGTTTTATGAATTAAATAAAGTGTTGTTGGAACTTGGTTTTAATAAATTTGAAAATTGTAATTGCGCATATTCATATTTTGATTTTTCAGTTCTGTTGGTGTACGTGGATGATATCGTCATTTTTGCTAGAACACAGTCACAAACCAAAACCATTTTAAAACTTTTGGAATCTAAATTTGATTTGAAGGTTTTAGGTATCACTCGTAAATTATTAGGCGTAGAATTTGAATATACAGATGCAGGTGTGTTAATTCACCAAAACCAGTATATTGGTGAAATAGGTGAAAGGTTTAGAAACCACCGTGTTCCTGTTTCTTCTTTGCCAATAGTTAAAGGTGTTCAATTTTCTAAAAGTGACTGTCCAGTTGTTCAGGCAGATATAGATGAGGCATCAAGTTTACCTTACAGAAATTTATTGGGTTGTATTTCATTTCTTGCAAATCGCACCAGACCTGACATTGCATATGCCACTAATATTTTTTCACAGTTCCAACAGAATCCAGGAGTTAAACATTGGCAGGGCTTACTTAAATTATTAGGTTATATCAAATTTACCAATCATTATAAACTTTCTCTAAATTGTAAAAGCATTAAATTACTTTCATACTCTGATGCAGATTTTGCAGCTAATAGGGACGATTATGTCTCTATGGGTGGTCAATTAGTACTTCTAGATAATGCTGCCGTTTCGTGGCGCTCACATAAACAGAAGGGTGTGACCATTTCTACAATGGAGTCGGAGTTTATTTCAATGTGCGATTGTGTTAGGGAACAAGATTGGTTTTATAACATACTATTAGAATGTCAAAGTTTAAAAATTATTAAAGAGAAATTTGATGTACCAACACTTTTTGCTGATAACCAGGCTGCCATTAGGTTCACTAAATCTAGAATTGAAAATTTTCACACGCGCCATGTAAATATAAAATTGTTTTTCATTAGGGACTGGTTTGATGAAGGGAAATTTAACCTTCAGTATGTTTCTTCTAAGTCCAATCTTTCCGATCCATTCACAAAGCCTCTTGCCAAAAATGAATTGTTAAAATTTATAAATATAGTTTTCTTTCAAAATTCTGGTAATTAAAACTCTTCTTCTTCACTTTGCGGATATTTTTTTGTATATATGTATATAATTGTTGGTATGTATGTGAGTCACAAGCGCTTGTGCATATGTGTTGTATATAGTGTATATAAGTATTTGTTAATAGTAAACCTATAGTTTGCCGTCTTTTCTTATCGTTATGCTAATTAAATATATTAAAAATTAATCACTCTTAAAATAAAGCTTAAAGAAAAAAAACGTTAGTTGAAAAAAACTAAACACTTAATATATTTTCTACTTACCAGGAAAATAAATATATCGTTCAATGAAATGCTATATTAAGGAGCTTTCAAATTTAAATCATCCATCTTAATTTTTCAAACGCGAAACGTAAACAATAGCTAACCTTCCGGAAGTTCCGACTGAGCCGAGTTTCAAAAATTTGCATAAAACATCTCTAAGAACGATAGCCGAAGTCTACGCACGCGCCGCGACGTACATCCGGAAGATCACTTCGTTTCTCCCGCGAAACTATAAATAGCGAACGGCGATGGTAGTGGGTGTTCGCGGTTGCCTTTACCTTTGCTCTTGCCCCTGCCATTGTTCATTTTTCGCCGATGCCGGCTTCATAAGATGTCGCCGTAATATGTGGCGTTTATTTCTTATATTCAAATAAAATCTTTTCATTTTTAGTTAGTTATAACTCACGTTAATCCTTTTTTGTGAGTTCGAAATTTAAATGAAATTTATAGGTGTTCATATCGCGACAATAACAAGTGGAAACAAGAACGTCACGTCTTCTACATAAGTGTCACCAGCTTTTTTCTAATGGCACGTAGTAGTCTTTTCTGCAACCTATATGGGAAATAAAAAGATGTTAAATATTGTCTTCGTACTCACCTTGTTTGTCATCCAGCATCTGCTTTGGTATGTTTGTTATATATAAAAAGTATTTGTCTACTTCAATTATCTTATTGTTATTCATATAAACTTATTGTTATATTTATATAAACTTTTTTTGAATTTATTGTTTCAATTAAAATACAAATTAAATTAAAATTTGTTATGGTCATTTATTTAACAATTTCTACATATTTATCTTTCAGCATATTTACTTACTCTAGCTTCCATGTATCTAATTCATTTAATTAACTTTAAATGTTGTTACGCTGGTGTTTACGTCTAGAGTAGGCTCCTCTGCTAATTCACTTAGCCTTGGATCTACTTCACACCAGCTAACAAGAGAAATAAAAAGTGGTTATGGGCTTTTCCTTTTTCAGCATGTAAATATGCTGGCCCTTTCATAAATTAATGTTTTTCTGTTTTGTTTGAAAAATAAATTGAAAGTTAAATTTTTTTTGCATTTATAGTAAATTTTTGAAACAAGAAATTGTTTGAATGTAGATTAAAAGTTGTTTAATGTTAATAAATGAAAATCTTGAATGTTTTGTTTAATTTAAGTAATGATGACCATTTTTTTGCATATTGTTGAGGGAATATTGTAAAATTTTTTTTTTCAGTAAAGTAGAGAAAAAAAAAACTTTTTGAAATTTCATATATATATATTTGAATAAATTTTCAAGTAATAAATGAATTTACCGAATGTTTTATTCGGGGGGGCAAAGGTTTTTATAAGAAAAATTGTGATATTTTTAATATATTATATTTTTAAATTGTTTGAACCATAATTATACAATTTTTTTTTACTCAAAAATGGCTGTCAACAATTTACATTCTATTCCCAAACTGAATGCGATTAATTTCGAGGAATGGAGGAGTGACATTAAATTTGTTCTTCTTGACCGGGGACTCTGGGACATAGTTGTTGGTACGGAAACAGCCCCAGTTTTGGCTGATGACAGAAGCAATGCTTCTGCTGTTAATAAATTTAAGTCTAGAGCTAATGCTGCTTTAGCTGCCTTATACTTAAATATAGAAACTGAGTATAGGAAAATTGTAGAAAACGAGGATGACCCCGTAAAGGCATGGAATTTAATTAACAAAAGTTTTGTTCCAGATACTCGTGCACAGCACATGAGTTTATTTTCTGAGCTGTGTGATTGCAAAATATTGCCTGGTGAGGGTGTAAATGTCTTTGCGTCCCGTGTCATGAGGATATTTAAACAAATAGAAAATTCTAAGGGGGGACTGACGGAAATTTTTGCATCTTATCAATTGTTACGTTATCTCCCATCATATTTCGACGGTATCGTTCAAAACATACTGAGATGGGAAGATGATAAATTTACATTCAATGAAATTGTAACTTGCTTAGTAGCCGAGGAAACTAGGCTAAATTTAAGAAATAAAGATAATGAATTAAGTAAAGCTAAAATTTCTGCTCAGTTTTCTCATCTAAATGATACAGGTAAAAATAAGCTTCTAAAACAAAAATTAATTTGTACATTTTGTCATAAGAACGGCCATGCTAGACAAAATTGTTTTTCTCTCAATAGAAGTAGAAATGTTGACTTTAAACCCTCTTTTCAAAACCAAAACTTACCTTCTCAGAATTTCAATCCTAAGAAATCCTTCCAATCAAGAGGTAGACAGAGTCGAAAAAAATCTTCATATCAATCTAGATCAAATTCTAAGACCCGTAATAGCAGTAGGGATTCAAATTCATCTTACTACATTACTGAGGCCAGTTTAGCTCAGCAAACAAATGAATCAGATTGGATATTCGATTCAGCCGCGTCTCATCATTTTAGTAAAGACCGTGAACTTTTCACATCATTTAAACCTCAACAAAATGAAGAAATGGCTGTAGCCATGGAAGGCATCACTTTGCCAATCGAAGGAAAAGGAGACATTAAATTGCGTTTTGGCCAAAGAAACTTTACTTTAAAGGGAGTGATGTATTCATCAAAGCTTAGGAGAAACCTTATATCAGGGCCACAACTTGACAAAGAAGGTCTACAGTTTATTGGGGGAAGAGGCGAAGTCAAAATTACATCTAATGATAATATAATGTTCAGAGCAAAATTAAAAAGTGGTGTTTATCGTGTCCAAGCAAAAATCCCAATAAAACAACATGTAACTTTCGAAGCCTCCACAACCTCTTCAAAAGAACAGGAAGTTCTAAACCTGTGGCATAAGAGATGCGCTCATGTAAATCCTCAAACTTTGACGCATACAAGTAATAAGAGGGGTGCAAAGGGATTACCATTCTTAAAGGGACATACAGAATTTTTTTGTGAAGATTGCAGGTTGAATAAATTTAAACGCACTTCATTTAAATACAGAAACTTTGTTCGATCCAAGAGACCCTTAGAACTGTTATATACAGATGTTTGGGGACCATGTCAAGTAAGAGGCAAACATGGAGAACGATATTTTCTATCAATCATGGACGATTATTCCCGTAAAGTATTCATTTATCCTATAGTCCAAAAATCTGAAGTAGCTGAAACCTTAATTAATCACATCAAAAGGGCAGAAAGATTTATAGGTAAACCTTTAATAGCTATCCGCTCAGATAATGGAACAGAGTTTGTCAACAAAGAATTTTCAACATTTTGTCAGGAAAAAGGCATCAAACATGAACTAACAAACACGTTCACTCCAGAACAAAATGGTGCTATTGAACGTTATAACCAAACTGTTATTAATGGAGCCCGTACATCATTATATGAAAGTGGTTTAGACTTTTGTTTTTGGCCAGAAGCCGTTTCACATTTCAATTATGCCTGGAACAGACTATGCCATAAAGATTTTGAAAAATCACCATTCGAATTGTACGGTGGAAGAAAACCATCAATCAGACACCTTAAACCATTTGGATGTGTAGCTTATGTAGGACTGGCAAAACAAAGAAGACAGAAACTGGATCCAAAAGCTGTGAAAGGTTATCTAGTTGGATATGCACACCATACAAGAGGATACCGTATTTGGATCCCAGAGCAAAATAAAATAGTAGAATCTTTAAAGGTCACATTTAAAGAAGATCGTTTGTTCAAAACAGAAGCAAGTGGAGCAGTGCTGGGCACCATCAACCAGCATTACACAATTCAAGATGTATTTCCAAAGGATAGTGACGATGATTCTGATGAAGAGGCTGTTGACGAAACTCCTGAAATAGAGTCCAGCGTACCGTCTGAATTATCTGACACTGAGGAATCCTCAGATGATGAAAAACCTGTTCAATCATCTCAATTAAAAAACATAAAGTTTGAAAGAAAACAAGTTTTAAGAAGAGATAAATCCAGAACAGACGTATACTACTATCCCGAAAATACAAGAACAAGATTAAGATCCCATAGAGACATTAGAAAATATTGCCAAGAAAACAAAATCAAGTATGACCCCACTAAATTTTCATTCACTCCAATAGAAGAATCTGACTCAGACACAAGTGCCAATTTTTGTCATAATTCCTCTTGACTAGAATTAATTATACCAAGAACTTTCAAGCAAGCCCAAAAATCAGACCAGTTTCAAGAATGGCTAGAAGCAATGAAAACCGAAATAAAAACCATCCAAGAACGAAAGGTTTGGCATCTTGTAAAACCTCCTCAAAATAAGCAAATAATTGGATGTCGCTGGGTATATGCTATAAAACGAGATGAAGAAGGTCGAATTGCTAAATTCAAGGCAAGGCTTGTAGCTCAAGGTTACGCTCAAGTAAAAGGCGAGAGTTACGAAGAAACTTTTAGTCCTGTTATAAACTTCGATCTAATTCGTTTTTTCTTTTCACTTTTGGTAGTGCAGCACAAGTGGAATCACGTACAATGTGATGTCACTGGCGCATACCTATATGCTCCGCTAGAAGATGAAATATACATGCAGCAACCACCTGGTTTTATTAAACAAGGAGAAGAGAAGTTAGTTTGCAAGCTCGACAAAGCTCTCTATGGCCTTCACCAAAGTGGACGAGCCTGGTTTTACGAAATTGACAGAGTTTTATCAAATATTGGTTTTATTAAATTTACTTCTTGCAACTGTGTTTATACATTCAAATTTCAAGTTATCCTATTATTATATGTTGATGACATGGTTTTATTTGGTAAAAGTAAAATGTTTTTAGAGGAAGCCATTAATGTTTTAAAACAAAAATTCAAATTAAAAATTTTGGGAAGGACAAAGAAACTACTTGGAGTAGAATTTGTTGAAATTGACTCAAAGCTATTCATTCATCAAGAAAGCTATATTCAAGAAATATGCAGTCGTTTTAATAATTTTAACCCTCCAATTTCATCCTTACCAATCAGCAAAGGCTGTATTTACTCAAAATCAAGCTGTCCTCAAACCGAAGAAGAAACCAAAGAAATGACAAAGTATCCATATCGCAATATTCTAGGGTGTTTATCATATTTATCTAACAGAACAAGACCTGATATAGCATATGCCGTCAATATCTATAGCCAGTTCCAATCGAATCCAGGAATTCATCACTGGAATGGGTTGATCAAACTACTGGGATATGTAAAGAAAACAAGCCAATTAAAATTAAAACTTTCATGTGCTGATTCACAGATCATAGCCTACACAGACGCCGACTTTGCTTCAAATCGTGATGATCGGACATCCATAGGTGGACAAATAGTATTTCTAGATAGTAGCCCCATCAGTTGGAGGACCTTTAAAGAGAAGGCTGTTAGTTTATCCACTATGGAATCTGAGTTCATTGCCGCTACAGAAGCAGCAAAAGAAATTGTCTGGCTAGATCGAATTCTAGAAGAATGCCAAAACATGAAGATTATAAAAAATAAGAAAATTTCAAAATTACTAATTGACAATATGGCTGCCATAGACTTTATTAAATCTCCTATAGAGAATAATAGAAGCAAACATATAGAGGTCAAACTATATTTTATTAGAGATCTTGTTATCAAAAATATTTTTGAATTGGTTTTCATTCGTAGCAAATTAAATTTGGCTGACATATTTACTAAGCCACAAACTAAATTTGAATTACAAAAATTTGTGAAAAATCTTTTCTTCGAAAATGTTTCAAAAGTTAATCTTAAATTTTCAATTTCAAATTTTTCTATGAATTTATAAAATTTAAAAATGTAAATTTTCTAAAAAAAAAAATTTTTTTTATGAATTTAAATCCTTAATGAATTCAAACTTTTTTTAAGAATTCAAAATTTATGAATTCAAAAATTTAAACTTTTCTATGAATTCAAATGTTTCCTTGAATTCGAGAGGAAAAAAAATTTCAAATTTTGCAAGTTAAGCAAAATCTTTCCAGGTTTAGGCTGGAAGTTTTTTTTGAGAATTTTAATTCTCATTCTTCTTTTGACAGTAAGTCAATTTTTGTTTATTCAATTGCTCACAGCAATTTTTTTGTTAATCTCTCTCTCTCTCTCTCCTCTCCATTCCCGAAATAATCCATTCTGTTCTTTTTGTTAAGTATTTGTATGTAATTTATACTTTTATATTGTAAGGAAGAATTGTGTTTATACATATATTTATAATATTGAATGTGATTATACTCATGTTATATTTGTTGTTAAATTTATTATACAAATAATCCATTTTATGAATTTCTTTTCTACAGTTTTTTTAAAAAGAGCATGTTAAAAATCTTTTATAAACTGGAGGAGAGGTTTGAGTAAACAGGTATATGTTATTTGTGTTTCAAAAACAAATTGTTTTGTAAATCACCTCTATCCAGATATTGATCTCTGTTGCTGTGCAGCTGAAGATTAAACCTAATTGTTTTTTTTAGTTCTGAAGAAACTGTTAAACTGTTTAGTCACAGTCGTATGATTATATAATTTGTGCAAAGTTTTGCTGGATTTTCTTTTTATTAACTTTTTAAGCGTAAAAGTGCAAACGATAAGAGGGGGGGCCTTGTTAATAGTAAACCTATAGTTTGCCGTCTTTTCTTATCGTTATGCTAATTAAATATATTAAAAATTAATCACTCTTAAAATAAAGCTTAAAGAAAAAAAACGTTAGTTGAAAAAAACTAAACACTTAATATATTTTCTACTTACCAGGAAAATAAATATATCGTTCAATGAAATGCTATATTAAGGAGCTTTCAAATTTAAATCATCCATCTTAATTTTTCAAACGCGAAACGTAAACAATAGCTAACCTTCCGGAAGTTCCGACTGAGCCGAGTTTCAAAAATTTGCATAAAACATCTCTAAGAACGATAGCCGAAGTCTACGCACGCGCCGCGACGTACATCCGGAAGATCACTTCGTTTCTCCCGCGAAACTATAAATAGCGAACGGCGATGGTAGTGGGTGTTCGCGGTTGCCTTTACCTTTGCTCTTGCCCCTGCCATTGTTCATTTTTCGCCGATGCCGGCTTCATAAGATGTCGCCGTAATATGTGGCGTTTATTTCTTATATTCAAATAAAATCTTTTCATTTTTAGTTAGTTATAACTCACGTTAATCCTTTTTTGTGAGTTCGAAATTTAAATGAAATTTATAGGTGTTCATATCGCGACAATAACAAGTGGAAACAAGAACGTCACGTCTTCTACATAAGTGTCACCAGCTTTTTTCTAATGGCACGTAGTAGTCTTTTCTGCAACCTATATGGGAAATAAAAAGATGTTAAATATTGTCTTCGTACTCACCTTGTTTGTCATCCAGCATCTGCTTTGGTATGTTTGTTATATATAAAAAGTATTTGTCTACTTCAATTATCTTATTGTTATTCATATAAACTTATTGTTATATTTATATAAACTTTTTTTGAATTTATTGTTTCAATTAAAATACAAATTAAATTAAAATTTGTTATGGTCATTTATTTAACAATTTCTACATATTTATCTTTCAGCATATTTACTTACTCTAGCTTCCATGTATCTAATTCATTTAATTAACTTTAAATGTTGTTACGCTGGTGTTTACGTCTAGAGTAGGCTCCTCTGCTAATTCACTTAGCCTTGGATCTACTTCACACCAGCTAACAGTATTTCATCTATTTCATCATTTATAGTAATTTAATATTGTATATTAGAATTGTGTTTTGCATTGGTCTTGTACCTATTGTATATAAATTATATTATCTCTTATTGCATATTTAGAATATAGGTCATATACATAATCATATAAATTGTATTGAGTATTTATAATGTATTTTTCTGCGTAGTATCTGCATTGTGGGGAATTTGCGTTTGATTATCTTTATAATGAAAAGGGGGGAAATTAATTGTAAAATGAAATTTAAATTTAATCTAAAATTACTTTCATGTGCTGTTTCGTAGTACATGTTTAAATTTTTTTTTATGTACTATCTTTGAAGTACATTTTTCTTACTGACTTTTGTCAGGTTGTGTGCCGTTTAGTGGTACAGTTTTTTTATGGACTCTGAATTTTTCTTGGGTGGCATGTATAGGCACACTTAACTCTTGTTGCTAATTCGTCTTATTGCACTTTTTGCTAGCTGTTAACTTGTTTTTACTAGATTGTTGAGTTTTTGTTGTTTGTTGTTAAATAGTTTTTACTAATGAAATTGTTGCATATAAATCGTTTATACTAATTATTAATATGGTTAATATTTGAATGTTTTTTTCTTATATGTTGCGGTGGGGGGCTTTGATAACTTTGGTTATCTTTTGGTCCTCACATCTAATGTAAAAACATTCCTTAATTTATCTTTATATACGTATACTTAAATATCTTATAACTTAAAATATCTTTTACTTACTTTTTTTTTCAAATTTAATTTATCCTTTTAAATCCTATTCTTAGTCCATGCTATTTCGCGGCAAACATCGCAGTTTGTTTACTTTTTAGCTGTTGCCATTCTCTGCACTGTTAAAATAACTTTTTCTCCTTGTTGCCATCGTATCTTAATTCATTAAATTAATTATGAAATGTTTCAACTTTGGCCATAAGGTGGCGTCATCGTTATTTTTACTGTTTTGGTTTTGACCACACGGTGGCGTTATTATCGATGTTTTTCTGATCGTTTTATGCAAATATTGTATTCTTTAATCATATAAAAGTTCGATTCGATCGTAGTACGGGGCAGTAGCAGCAGTGCAGCAACAAGATGCATTAGTGTGTTTTCCAGTGAGCTGGTCTCCTGTTTAGCTAAGATGTTTGCTGGTTTGGAGTTAAAAGTTTTATTTAATTAAAAGTTAAAGCATATGATTTTTTCATACGAAGTTAAGTTTTAATATGTTAAAAGGTGATGCTGGTTTACCATGAAGTTAAAAATAATTAATAATTAAATTCTGAATGAAGTTAAAGTTTTTTGGAACTCTTGTCCTTGTTCCTTATCGTTTTTTAAAAGATGATAAATTTCTTCTGTTATAAACTTTAAAGACTTTTCGTTGTTATATCCTAGTGGTCAACAAGGCGACCCTAGGGATGTTAATATCTTCATAATTATTTCCCCGATGGTCAACTTGGCGACCATCTATCTACAATTTTCGTTTGCTTTAAATTATATCTTCTTTTGTTAGATCGTTATCTACAGTGATAATGTTTTCCTTGAAGTAACGTTTATTTGCTTAGTGGTCAACCGGGCGACCCTAAGGGATGTTAATTTCGTTCCTTGATTATTCCCCCGATGGTCAACTTGGCGACCATCTATCTGCAATCATCGTTTGCTCTAAGTTGCATTATTTTTTTTTATATCATCTTACGTTTATCAATGGTCAACTTGGCGACCTTGATTTGTGTTAAATAGTGTTGTGTTTAAAAGGGGACTGTGGGACAAGATGTTTTCTTTCTTCAGAAATGTTGTGTAAAGAGCTGAATGCTTTTGTTTGTTCTTCAAGCTAATGTTTTACAAGGTAATTATCCAGCTTATATTGTTACCTTATGTTAATGCTTTATGTTAATTGTTTTTTTTGATTAAAAGTTTGTTATATATATATTTACATATGTTTTTTGATATAAATAAATTTGTTAAGTTTTTAAATTTTCCTTGTTTTTACTGAGATCAAGTTTTCTAGTCACTAGTCATTTTACACTTTCAAAAACTTAAAGTTCAAACGTTTCTATTGTGCAAAAACTTTGCTTAATATTAAATTTTAATAGACAGACCACTTCTAATGGTCTTCAACAGTTGGGTTATTTTGGGATTGCCAAAAGGATTGCCTGTAGGATTGCCAAAGTTGAAACTATCGCCGTTGCCAAACACACTGCGATCGTTTTACTTTATAGCTAAACAAGGTAAGGAAATCTATTGGATAAGCACGCATTTCACGCAATTTCATTGGACAGATTATCCTGAAAGTTGTATAGATTGGCAATATTTTCTCCATTTTGGCGATATACTCGAACTTTAAAAAGAGTATTTTTTCAATTTGGCTTATACATGGGTTTGCAATTTTGGGCAAATTTCTGCAGGGAAAAATGTATTCTCGGCTTATATATAGATCGGCTTACATTCAGAAATATACGGTAAATATATTGTGGTTTACAGTTAATCAAATTTTGAAACTAATCAGTTCAAAATGTTAATTTCAAGCTGCTCTTTATAAAAAAGTTATCAAACTACTCATGCTCTATCCCTTCTTTCTTTATCTAAAAATATATTATTTAAAAATTTTTGTTTAAATATTCTTAATTTATAAAATAAAGTGGAATCCACTGATGTTGATAAGGCAGACAATTCATAAAATAGTGCATTCTAGGTCTAGCAAAATTTATGATATTAATGAATTTAATTTATATTTCCAAGCAGAAACTAATGTTACGATATTGGTACTATTTATTTTAAATTTTGAAAATATTTTATTTGTTCAAAATTTAAGTTATATAGGAATAATGATTATTAATTTATTGATATTTATTAGCAGAATTTATTTATTTTAATACATTTTATAGAATTTGTTATGTTTTGAAAACCAAACTACTAAAAGCAATCATATTTATATCATTTATGATTTCAAAATTTATTTATTTTTTTTTTTTTATTTTTTTTTTTTTAAAGGGAAATGTTATGCTATTTAAAGCATAATATTGGTTGTGACAAACTGTTGTATAACACTTTTCACAATCCATTGAATTTTTTAAATGATAAGCTACTGGGTGCAAGAGTATTGTACCATGTAATACTCTAATTACATTAGACTGTTTCATAGAAAACCTGTTTCATGATTAAAAAAAAAAAAAAAAATCAACAAATTCCCATTAAAGACTTTTTGAACTATGTTATACTGTTTTTTCAATTACAGCACTTTTAAAAGTTCAAAATTGTTAATTTCATATGGAAAAGATATTTTACATTAAGAAAGCATTATGTTATTATTTTAGTCTGAATTTCAATAAAGAAATTATATATTATTAAAATAATTGCATAAATACAGGGTGGTCCGAAAAACATGATAGAAAGTAAGCGATCGTGTGGAAAAAATAAAATATGCAAGAACATGAAACCTATGTTATTGAATAAAGATATGAATGGCATTTAATATACAAGGTGCTCGAAATGTCTACCGTTCCCGACTATAGTGTTTTAAAGCCAGTTCCGAAACTCTGTCATAAAGCGCTGCAGTGTGTCGGAATCAAGTGCATCATTCTCGATTCTGATGGTCGATTTCAGGTCCTCAAGTGAATCAGAGGGATTCTTATAGATTCTGTCCTTGATGTAAACCCATAAGAAGAAATCGCACGGATTTAGGTCTGGACTGTATGGGGACCCCTCTATCCCGTGCCCCGAGAATTTTTCTTCATCCAAAGCAATCAAATGCTCATTAAACATCGTTTTAAGCCACAGGAAGACATCAGCAGTTCTATGGGGACGAGCCCCATCTTACATGAACCAGTACTGGCGTGTCATGTTGAGACAGCTCGCTTCATGGCCAAAGTGACGCTCTAGAAACTCTCGATGTTTCACTTCCGTGACCATACCGTCAATGAATATTGGACCACTCATCCGCTTCGACGATATGGCACACCACACCGTGACCCTTTGTGGATACAGTCGTGAGACGACACTGAGATGAGGTTTTTCCGTACCTCAATGGCGCCTGAAAAAATATCCTTACGATAAATAGTCGTTTTTCCAAGGTCAGTGATTCCATATTGGTTGTTCATTATTTCCGGTAATCAAGCATTCACCTTAAATGTCAATATATGTGCTATTACAATATGGAAGAATTATACTTATATCAATACATTTGAAATCTGGAACTTAAAATACTTTCTATCATGTTTTTCGGACCACCCTGTATTTAGTGTACAGGGATTTTATAAAAAAAATTGCAATCATATTTTATTATAAATACTGAATACATGTTTTAAAGGCGAAATATTATTAATTATATTATATATAATAATGGTGCAAGCACATGTCCTTATCTATAGCCTTTTTTAACAGAGATAAGATTATACATTAAATATTAATTATTTTATTTACAAATACAACTAATAATTATAAATATCAATTTATACTAAACAAAATATTTTACCTTAAAATAAATTATCATAATCGATGAGAAAATTGAATTCAATGTTGACATGCTGAAAGGATTAATACTTAGAATACCAAAATGTCTAAGAAGTCGAGGAGTAACGTTATTTCTAGCTCCTCCTGGTGGCCCCATAGCAGCAATAAATTGAGTGTCAATTATATGTAATTCTGACATTTCCTTTTGTTCATACCTAGTGAATTAAAAAATCAATGTTAGAAAAAGAAAAGTGCAGAGGAGTCAGCAAAAATAAAACAATTATTATTTAAATTTCAGTCACAGTGAAAATATATCTATCATACTATATCATATATTATTTTTTGTAATACAAATGAAATCTAACCTACTTATAAAAAATAAGAGAGAAAAGTAGAGCTAAAACCTTTTCTTTTTTTCGATATTCTAACTATCCCATAAAAATTAAACTTATTATTACATATAATTTAACTGCATTTCAATAAATTAGTGAATAGTTAACATAGTTAACATTACACTACTCTGAACATTTAAAAATTTTCTTCCTTTGTATTAATAGATGCAAAATTAGAAATTATTTTATCAAAGCTAATATATCTTATGGGTTATAATAAATATTAGAAGGTAGTCATTGTCTAATTCTTATCTTTAATTGATTGACATTCTCTAGTAATTTTTGACTCACGCAATTTAAATATACAAATCTATATTTTAAGTAAAACTTTATGTTTTACTGAAAAAGAAATTTTTCCAAAGAAGAGAAAATATGGAAGTTAAACAGAACAGTAAAAAAGATTATGAATATTTTTGCTTTATTACAAATTACAAATAAATAAATAAAATATAAATAAATAAATAAAAAGAATTTTTTTTTTTTTTTTTAATAAGAAGTAAATAAGAATTACCCTATAAAAAAGTCCTAATTTTCTATTAATTCACTGTAAGTATTATTAATGTTTTAGAATTATTGGCTATTCAGGATATGAAACCTTTGAAATAGGACAGGTTTTAATTTTTATGCAGGTTATTAAATTCCCAAGAAAGACATTCTTATATATTGCAAATTTTGATAAAAAATTTATTTTGATTTTAAGTGATTTTTAGATTTATTTTTTTTATTTTATTTTTTCAGTTTAATAAAGTTAAAATTTAATTAATTTAAAATATTAATTCATTTTGATTCAAAATATTTACAGTAATCCCTTAACATTCGCGAGTTTTGATTATTCGCGAACATAGAAATGCGGCAAGATTTAAAATTCGCGAATAAGTGCCTCGATTATTCGCAAATTGCTTTTTTTTTTTTTTTTTTTTCTCTCTCTCTCTTGGTTTTGAAGTGTGTAAAATTTGAAGGATTTTCTTTCTTTGGTCTGTGAAATACTTATCCATCAATTTTAAGTGTCAGTTGTAAAAAGGGAGTGAATATTTCAAGAGCATTAGTAATAATCCCACATTCCTTCAGTTATCAGTCACCCTTCCACATCCATTGTTCATGGAATCCACAGCTTGGCTTGTTTAGCAGATTAGCGCACTGTGGATTCCACGGTCACATGGAAAAAAACGGTTTATCTGAGTTTATGTTTGCTTCACTATAAGGATTGCAATGTCCACTCTATTAGCATCAGTGCTCGACGATCTTTTAACATTATGCCATGTGGTCAGTTCGTATGAATAGTTTGTCAAAAGCAATTGACCATTGGGCAAATCAGGATTTATTTTCATACGATTTTGCTTATCTAATTAGAAAAAAAATCTTTCTGAAATATTTTGCTATGCCTCCTCCAGCAAAAAGAGCTAAAAAGGTTTTGCAACTTTCCGAGAAAATTAAAATTTTGGATAGACTAAAAACAGGGGAGAGTGCATCTTCTATTGGTCATTCATTTAATATAAATGAATCTACAGTTAGATCAATTAAAAAGAATGAAGCTGCCATTAGAGGCAGTGTTAATGCAAGTGCTCCAACCTCTGCAAAAACTGTATGTCAGGTTCGAAATAAATCATTAGAAGAAACTGAAAGCGCCCTAAATATATAGATAGAGGATATGAATCAGAAGCAAGTTCCTTTAAGTTCAGAATTAATTCAAGCGAAAGCGAAAAGAATATTTGATGTTATTAAAGATCCTGAATCATCACTTAATTTCCAAGCAAGTAAAGGATGGTTCGAATATTTCAAACAGAGATTTAGTTTGCACAATGTTAAACTTACTGGTGAAATGGCTTCTGCTGATCATGATAGTGCGAAAAGGTTTCAGAGAGAATTCAGTGAAATTATTGAAGCTGGAGGCTGTGTTCCAGGATAAGTTTTTAACGCAGACAAAACTGGATTATTTTGGAAAAATATGCCGAATAGAACTTTTTTGTCTAAAAAAAATGCTCTGCTCCTGGTTTTAAAGTATCAAAGGATTGCATTTCTCTTTTATTATGTGTCAATGCTTCCGGAGATTTTAAAGCAAAGCCAATGTTTATTTACAGATCTCTGAATCCTCGCTGTCTCAAAAATAAAAATAAGAATGAGTTGCCTGTGTTCTGGAGAGCAAATAGTAAAGCATGGGTAACTAGTGCTTTATTTTTGGAATGGTTTAATTTATGTTTTATTCCTGGAGTAAAAAAATATCTTTCAAGTAAAAATCTTGATTTTAAAGTGCTTTTGATTATTGATAATGCTCCTGGACACCCAGTTTGCATATCGGAAGTCCATCCAAATGCAGGGCCTGATTATCGCACAGGCCGACTAGGCCTTGGCCTAGGGCACCTCTATCTAGGGGCACTAAAATAATCTTTTAATTTAAAGTGCTATTTTTGGCAATGATTTCCTTAAAAAAATTAACTGAAAGTTAGCTAACGATAATCATTTTTAGTTGAAAATAGGGATTTTTTTAATATCTTTTGACCAACACTGCTCTGCAAAAAAAAAAAAAAAAAAAAAAAATTCGAGATCTGATATCATTCTTGCTGATTCTTATGTAAAATGACCTCTTGAATCCGAATATGACTCCCATTTTGCCCAGTCACCCACCATTTTTTAGATACATCACCCCCTCCCTCAATTTCTGGGGCCGTGCCCTTAGCGGAAATCCATAAACCCGTGCCCTTAGCGGAAATCTATAATAAATTTCAAAATAAATTAATAAATAAATAAAAGAACTCTTCAATCCGCATTTAGCACTGGCTGTATTTTGCTTCAGAAGTAACCTGTCACAAAAACAGGTATGCGTACTGTAGAATATCCGTTATTTGAGGGAACGCTGATCTGTAACCATATAAAGTTTAATGAATCACAGTACGAATCCATACGAAAACGTACATTACTGCCCTTTTATGATTTTATTATGTTTTTGAAAATATAATTAAGCATTAGACCTTTTAAAACAAAAACGAAAAATCAGGAGACACACATTGATTATCAGCATTTTCCAACTGTACTTACTCATTGTATCGTATAACATTCTATGTTCTCTGTCTATATTATCACACAATGGGCAGACAGAAAGACAGACATATAGACTAACTGAATTCATAATCACTCTGAAACATTGTTGGAAAGTGTTAAAAATGCTTAACACAAACAGGAATGCTGCTCTTAATTTCCTATTTGCACCCCTTAATGTATTGTAACATTTTTGGGTAGCTCTGTAAATCTGGAGGTTAAGCATATTATAGTTTATAGAAAACATTTTCTTAGCATAATAACAATAAATGTGAATTTCTTTATGATTTTTTGATGAAATTATTTAAATGTGATTTACAAAAATGTCTCCCATAAAGCGCAATGCATTGGTGTTTTTTGGATATTCATGTACACAAACCAGTGGCATAGGTTGCATTAGAGCCATTTTAAGTAGGGAATATTCAATAATGAATTTGAATAGCACATATTATTAAAAAATAAATAAATAAATAAATAAAATAAAAGTAAAAATTAGTAAGTTGTGGCCACCACAAGACTTTCTTCTATATTTTTCTACACAAATTCCCTAAGTGCAAATAAAAAATTTTTATCTTAGAGAAAACTAACACTAAATATCCAAAGAAAGACAGTTGTTTTATTGTCTATAAATGACATCTTAAAAAATGCATTTTTATAATAGTTATGTCACATATCAAGTTTCGTAAAGTTGTGTGCTATAGAAGTTGAGATATAGCTTTCACATTGTCGAGGAAATTTGCAGTATGGCAACGCCACCTATTTGCCGATAAGCACCCAAATTGAAGCAGCATAATATCTCACAATGGTCTTCACATACATCATGTTTTGTTTGGTTATACGCAATAGAGCCTGAGATATAGCCTCCCCTTCAATTGCGGAAACCACTGTATAGCAGCGCCACCTGTGGAGCGGTTGACACCAAAAGTTGACAGATACTCATTTAGGTTAAGGTGCATCAACATATAAATTCATATGGAACTCTGTGCAGTAATTCCTGAGATATAGCTTTCCCTTAAATTGTAGAAATCGCTGTATAGCAGCACCACTTGTTGGTCCATAAGCATTCAAATTGAATCAGCATAATGTCTCATGGTGGCCTTCTCTCATACCAAGCTTTGATTGATTATACGCAATAGAACCTGATATATAACTTTCACTAAATTGAAGAAATCGCTGTAATGCAGTGTCACCTGTTGAGACGTTGGCATCAAAAGTTCATAGCGCTAATTTAGCTCAAGGTGCATCTACATGTAAATTTATATGCAATTTTGAGCAGTAGTCCCAGAGATACAGTTGCCACAAAATTTTTGTCACACACACACAGACAGACAGACATTTTCTAAAAATAGTCAAATCGTGTTCTAGACCTCTCAAACGTGTAAATTCGTCGAAAACCGGAAGTCTAAAATTTTTACGAATCCAATACTTTCTTCTATTGAATATAGAAGAGAGTAAATATAAAAAAACTCTTAAAATATTTATGGGCGCTGGAGGTGGACAAACGGACAGTAGAATAGACAAATACACTAATTCAAATCATATTCACATTTTAAAAATTGGTCGAATAAACGCTTAAAAGAAAATGCAATTCAGAAAATTTCCAATAATAACCCTCAGTGTATCTGAATATTTTTGCGTGACTCTGTAATCCTATTGCTAATCATACTACATTCTATAGAAAGCATTCTTTTGTGCATTTGAATAACATATTTCTATCTTCCACATCCACACCTTCTTATTTCCGCTAAGGGCACGGCTTCTTCTATTTCTCCTTCTTCCCTTTCACCCATTCCGCTAAGGGCACGACACCCAATTTCTTTCCCTGTTCAATAATTTTATGACCATGAATTTTATTTGAAGAATGAAAAATAATTAATTTAACACATAAAACAATATATATATATATATATATATATAAAGTTTAAAAAATAACATTAATGACATATTAAAAAATATATAAGATATGTAATGCATAATTTCAGTGGCAAATTCCCCCTAACCCAACCCAAAATTTTTCCCTTGTCGCAAATGTCCATGTTTTAGAATTTCCCAACTCTGTAGCCCCTCAGAAGATATTTAACGTTTAAAATAATCCTGCCCCATCCTAAAAATCAAAATTATAGCCATAAAATCACCAAAAAATGATAAAAATAGGGAGGCGTTCCTAAAAAACGGTGGGTGATAGGGCAAAATGGGCGTTCTATTCGGATTCAGGAGGTCATTTTACATAAGAATATGCTGAAATGGTGTCAGAGGCAATTTTCATGCCGAGCAGTGTTATCCGATTAAATTAAAAAATTAGCTAGATTATGAAATGTACCAGTTTTTGTGGAGATCGATTGAATGATATAAGTTTTTACAGCTGACCAAATAATCCAGATAAAGTTTCACTGACAGACTTATAGTTATATATAAATTAAAGAACTTTGTAGATCCTAATGGAAAATATTTTACATACCCGCTGACTTTCTATGGTATGAATAAGATAGGATTAAAAAAAAAAAAAAAAAATTACATTTCTATGAATGTGAATTCCAACAGTCATAGAAGAAAGATATCCCCTCAACCCCCCCCCCCCCCACCAATAAATAAAAATATAAAAATAAATAAAAATAAAATAAAATAAATATTGATTTGAGATCTCTTTGCAAAAGAAGTGAAAACTAATTTCTTATAAATGTGATGCCTTAACTTTGTTGCCAGCATTCAAACTTAGTGCACAAATTAGATTAAAAAAACAAAACAAAACAAAAAAAAACTTTATTTTGTTCGGAAAGGGGGCACCAAAATCGTCCTGGGCCTTGGGCCCCAACAGGTCATAATCAGGCTCTGTCCAAATGTTCAAGTTGTTTTTCTACCGCCAAATACAACATCGCTGATACAGCCCTTAGATCAAGGCGTTATAGCAGCATTAAAAGTTTATCACACTAGAAGATGCATGAAAAGAATTTTAGAAACAATAGAACTAAAAGCAGAAGCAATAGTTATACAAGCTTGGAAAAATTTCTCCATAGCAGATTGCATTCAAGAAATCAATGCTTCATATTTGGAGTTATCAGAAGATTGTATAAATGCATCGTGGAGAAATCTTTGGCCTGAAGTTGTTCGAAAAGAGAAAAAAAATTCACCGCTTTCCGAAGAAATTACAGCAATTCTTGATCTAGCACATCAGATCGGAGGTGAAGGCTTCAGTGCCATGAAAGAAGACGATTTAAGCGAATTAATAAAATCACATGATATTGGGCTAACGGAAGAAGAATTAATAAAGATCATAGAAAATAAAAATGTTGAAATTGATAGTGAAGATGAGAAACAAAACCAGAAAAACGAAGGTAAGTTTGTTTCCCTCCTTTATTTTTATAGTCAATATGTGTGAACACTTACCCCACCCCCCCCATCCTTCTACTTCTACTGCTTGTTTCTAAAAGTTTTAAAATTTTCATTCTAGATAAAAAGTTTTACTCCGAAACTGTTGGCGAGATAATAAAACTGAAGCAGCAAATAATTGATAAAGTAGAGAATGATCCTTCAATTGAGAGAGCTCTCAAGTTTAAACTTGAAATCGAGGATGCAACTCTGCCGTATATTGAAATTTATAAGAAACAGATAAGTTCTGCCAAACAATCAAAAATTACTAACTATTTCTGTTCACATAACTCATAAAATAATGTATGTATATATTTATGTGCAGTAAGTGTAGATAAAATATTTTCTGCACACGATAAAAATAAATATATTTTTTGTATTATATACTTTGCTGTTTTAATTCAGATTTTATGGAGCCTAACCACCTTTTTACTATAAGAAGATAGACTTAACATTCACGGATTTGACATTCGCAAGATTTTCCTGGAATGTAACCCTCGCGAATGCTAAGGGATTACTGTATTTTAAATAAGAAATGAAGGCAAAATCATATGCAATCAACAAATCTAACAGGTGTTGCTTCAATGAACAACCAGTTATCAAATTTATATTATCTTAGAGAGAAAACAGACTGCTAGATTCTTTAGCTGGAAGTTTTATCGAGTAGCTATGGTGAAAGTAGTATGTTTATGAACTTTGGGTGAGAGCAGTGGACCGAAAATAGGTGAAGAGGCACTTCACCTAATATTTTACACTGTGTTCAATCATGAATATAAATTTACATTTAAATAAAATGAGTATTTTTAGTTAATTTTTAGTTGAAATTATGCTTAATAAAATTTAGACATTAAAATTACTTAAATTTTACTTTTTAGCTCTTCACCTATTTTCGGTTTATGAGTCAACACTGGGTGAGAGCCAATTTCAATCTAAAAATAGTGAACAAAGTTGATATATGTGTCCGTTCATTGTAAAATTGGTTAACTCCATATTTTTTAAATATGTATATTTTTCCTTAATTGTATCACATTTAGTCATATCTTTCATTATAAAAGTGAAGGAACTCCAATGATTGCATTAAAAATCCCATAAACAGTATTACTTGTTTTTTCAGAGAACTAAAACTTTTAAATACATTATAAAAATGATGTTTTAAAGTTACTTCAAATTAATTTTCTTATAACGTTGATTTGTGTAAACACTAAAAAATCAATAAACATTTACTGAATACTTTAATTTTTACCCTACACACAAATTTCCAAAAAGAAAAAATTTCGTCTGCCTCCACCAAGCTGGTACTTAATAAAGAGTTGTTACCCAGATTCTGCTAAAAAAGATACAATTTGATGTCATCAAAGACCCAGTCATGATTTAGCTCAAATAAAAACTCTTGAGGTTTAAATATGAACACGAAAAAGAAAAAAAAAAATGTTTTCCATAGATTATAAAATATTTTCTGACAATGTTTACCAATTACAATACTTATCTTTTAGTTCTTCCTTTTAATTGAAAAATGTTACAAAAGTATAATACAATTACAAATGGACTTCAATTCAAGCAATTTTCAGTTATATCCCACAAACTTTCAGAATATTTTTTATTAGCAGGCTACGCCCGCTTTGCTGGTCACTATATTTAAATGAATTTTCAAAAGAATTGGATCAGTATTTATTTTTTACATCACATTACAAGTAAAAACTTTAAAAAAAAAAAAAAAAAAAAAAAAAAAAACTGAAATTGCTTTAGATCTCACTTCTTCGGGTACCCATTGCCTAAGTCAGTTCTTTTTTCTGCCCATACTGCATCGGATCCAGTTTCCCACTGTCTACAGAAAAGTCTTCAATGGACACTTCAATCTGGGTATTTATCGATGACTTGTGGATTTTCTGTTATTTAAGAACTATGATTTTAAAGATGACTGTATCTCAGCATCTATTATATATTTTATTTTTTGAACCATGTGTTTTATAGCCCCCGTTATTTACACTATATTACGATTTGATTCCGATCAGTGCAATAAAATAAAATAAAAAAGTAGATTTTCTTTTAAAAGGAATTAAGTACAGTAGACTCCCGATTATCGGCGGTCGGATTATCCGCTTTGCGGATTATCCGCGGTCCTCAAGGGCCTGAATTTAGAAATACAGAATAAACTTATTACAAAACAAGATCGAAGAGAGTAATGACCTTCAAGGCTTTTGGAGATATTACACGATTCTTAAAAGCATTTATCGCATACATACTGCTTTGGAGGCAGTTAAGCAGTCTACATTGGTAAGGTCTTGGAGAAAAATTTACCAAATGTGAAAATACTTTGGTAGAGTTAATAGAGGAGGAAGAAATTTCTGCTCATGATTTGGCAAATTTAGCTAAATCTATTACTGGAGGAGAAAAAGTCAATGAAGGAAACATTGAAGACTAGATTGTGACGCCAATGATCCAGGTATTGAACACCTTACAGATGAACAAATTGTGGGCCAAGCATTAGACCCAGCTTCAGAAGATAGTGAAGAAGAAGAGGAATTAGGAGATAAAACTCAGCAGAGGGTGAGCCACGACGCAGCCTTAGCACATGCAGATGGACTTATAAAATATCTCGAGGAACAGGACGATGTATCACTTTGTGACAAAATGCTGATAAAGAAATTGCAATCGCAAATTAAGAAAAAGTGTTTTAGTACAAAAAAACAAAAATGCTTGGCCGATTTTTTTGTTAAAAAATAGAGCAAAATATAAGTAGAAATTTTTATTAGTATGTTAAATTGTATATGTAGGTCATGCTTAACTGTTAATTAAATAGTACTGCTCAAAAGGCTTTATGTGTTGATTTATATCCCCTTTTTGACCATTTTGCGGATTATCCGCGGTTGTCTATTCCCCGTTCACCGCGGATAATCGGGAGTTTACTGTACATGAAAAACAAACAAATTTTAATCAGTTTAATCCTTTGTACTATAAACTACCATTTTTTTCACCCAATAAATATTATAAATAGAAAAAAAAAAGATTTTTCTTTTAAAGAAATAAAAAAAATGAAAAATAAAAAGTTGCTATACTATAAAATTCATACATAAACGTAACAATTTATTTCTATTGCATTACCATTTGATTTTCAATAAATATAATAATAATTTAAAAAAAAAAAAAAAAAAAGAAAATCGCCTTCAAATGAATGTATTAAATAAAAATTAATTCCGTAGTAGCCGTTGCTAAGATACGCAGACGATTACAATCGAAGAATAAATTCATGAAAAATGAAACACAAAAGCCAATGTTTAAAATCGAAAAAACATTAATTAAAAAATTCAAACTCGAAATTCGAAAAAATCTCGATGAGGTGCACACCTGCAGGGTCCCAGATACCTATATGCCAAATTCGGAAGCTTTGTGATCAGTAGTGTGAGCACCAGAGTGCAGACAGACACACACACACAGAGACACACAGACACTTCTCTTTATTTATATAGATGTGGCCTTGAAAATTAATTATCAATGTTAATCATACCATATAGGAAACATGCTTTTTGCATCTGAATAATGTATGTCAATTTTGTTATAATATGCATTGGCACATAGGGGAGCAATTGTCCCCTCCTCGAAAATTCTAATTGGTAAAATAAATATGTATTTTATTTATAAAGCTTTTAAACTATGTCACTAGAGTTTCGATAGTTATCTAAACTGCCAAATAAAATTTACATTACAGAGCCAATTAGAGGAAAACTGACCCAACGCAACCTTAAGAGGGTCAGGTTGGCTCTAACCTTTCCCTGCAAGGAAAGTTAAGTAGACTTGACAGTAAGTTTTTGGATTTGGACTGGTTTGGAACAAGCTGTATAATTTTTGCTTAAAAAAAAAAACTTAGCTTAAATTACTTGCAAAAAATTTGTACCATAAATATATTTTTTTTTATAACTACTTAAAAAAAAAATAATAATAATATAAAGACATAGTTGTTCTAACTTACCATAATCCATAATCAAAAAACTGCCTAAGTAGTTCAATGGGAGGTTGAGCACCATAGATTTCAACAGCAGGCATGTTTAAATCATCTATAAAAATTATGCACTTTTTACCAAAAGGAGGCCCATAAACACCTTTTCTCCTTTTTTCAAGCTTTGACATAATAATATCCTATTAAAATAGAAAATCCACAAAATGTTAAGGATTTGAAAAATTACATGATTAAAAATGCGAAAAAATCAATTTTTATACTACTATAACAATCATTTTGATAACTAACAAATTTTCTATAAATTATTCAAATGTGGTAAAAAATATATTAAATTTCTTTGAATATTTAAAAAGCAAAATTTGAAAGATTTATAAATTTTAATTAAAAATAATAAATAGTTAAAGCAGTTATATACTAAATACTATTGCTGAAATCATTAGAAATTATATATATTTATTTACTTGGGCTTGTCCGGATGTTGTCTGGGTAGAAAAAGAAATAAAAGATGGTATGAAAACTTTTTTATCAAGACCTTTCATCATTTTATCTTGAACATAAACTGTTTTCCCAGTACCAGTAGGTCCAACTAAAAGTAGTGATCTAAGATAATACATAAAAGTTACACTTGGAAAAACATATTAAAATTTTTATCATTAATCAATGACGAACATCAAATTTAAAATAAACAACTACTGGCAAAAAATTAAATACTGTCAAATTTCCGGTATAAGTAAACAAAATTCTTTAAAAGAAAACACCAACCTCTGATGGCGTATACAAATATCCATTAAATAGGAATATCGAACAGTATCTATTGTTGGAACAATTATCTCTCGTATATTGAGATTGGATGTTGTTATAGGAACAATAGAATCTCTCCATGAGAACCACTGACCTTTTCCTCTTGTCTAAAATGAAATATATACATTTATATTTATTAAATCATCTTTCTATTATTAAAAATAAATAAGCAAAGTAAAAGTTTCAAGGCTAAGAAGAGAAAATAATTTACAGTATACTATTTGTTATACATTGTAAAAATAAATTTAAAAAGTGTGTGTTTTAAAACTGTTATCATAAGGGGAATAAAAATTATAAAATGAAATTCTGCCTAATAATTTTATTTTACTGAATTAAAATTAAAAGAATTAGTTGATTATTAAAGAAAATTAAATATATTCCAATAGAAAAGGGAAGTAACTAACTCTTCCTCCTCCTCCTCCTTTTTTTTCTCTCTTTCCTCTTTCACATTTAAGATTCATTTCCATTAAAGGTATGCTTACTTACATTTTTATACAGTGATTTTTTTTCCCCCTTTGTCTTTCATGTAATAAATTATATTTTAAGAGTTTAATGTTTACATCAGTTACATAAATTTTTCTGTAAAACAAAAACACTAGAAATCTGCATAAGATTTAAGCAATGAACTGTAACTTAACACTTTTCAAATTCTTTTTAACTTTTGATTTTGACCAAAAAAAGAATGCTGTTATAAAATTGAAGACTTTTTCTATCTATTTATGGTGTGTCTGTAATACAGTAGCTCCTAAATAAATAAACCAATTTGAAAGATATATATATATATTTTTTAAAGAACGCTAATTTAAAAGGGAAGGCTCTTAGCTATGCTTAATGAAAATCAGACAGATTTTTTGAATGAATTGCAGTCGAACCTCGTTAACGTGAATTTCAAGGGGATAAAAAATCTGTTCATGTTATCAGCAGTTCATGCTATCAGTAACTAATCTTCATATAACTAAATTAATCTTCATTTTGACGGGATTGTGGAAACAGTCTCTGTTAAAAGTAATTCACGTTAACGAGATTTGACTGTATTATTATTTTTTTTTCTTTTTCCAGGTTAGTTTGTGTTGATATTTTAAGATTCCCCAGCTATCAGTCTTCTAATTTGCAAATCATGTTAGACGATAAATCACGAGAGTTTTGGATTAGAATATCAATAAGCCTTTAAAAAAATGTGAAATTTCAACAAATTTTGACAAAAATTAAAAATTAACTTAAAATAGTAATTATGAGTCTATGATTTATAAATCTCTAAATTCAGTTAAAAATTTGATATTTAATAGATTTTTTTTTTTTTTTAATCCAGACAGACCACATTGCATGGATACTTCAAAATCTTCAATCCAACTTATGTTGGATGATAAGTCACAAAGTTTTTGAACTGGTATATGAAAAAAGTTTTTTCTTTTTTTTAAACTGCTATTTTTTAACAGATTTTGACAAAAATTACAAATTTGCTAAAAATAGTGATTGTGAGTCTACTATCCAAAAATTTCTAAATCTGGTTGAAAATTAGAGATTTAAAATAATAATAATATTTAACTAAATTCAAGGCCAATGTATTCATTGACAGTTTATAATTTGCCAGCTAGCATTTTTCCAACTGAAAATTATAGATTTTACAAAAACATAATATTTAATTTAATTCAAGGTTGGGGATTTTTACAAAGTTTTACACTTGTCAAATTATATTTACAAGTTATATGTTCAGTTAAGTATGATTATGGCAGGGTGATATCATTAGAATTAATTATTAGAACAAAATATGTTTTATTTTATGGCTCACATTTAAAGGCTTTCAATGTACTGTAATCTTTAGACATCTATGTGACATAGATTTATTTAGCAACTAAGATATAACAAAATATGGGGTTTTTTATTTGCATTATTTTTCATTCAATTGCACTGCATCCATATAGTATGATAATTGAATTTGTTTTTACTCATATTATTCATTCAATAAATTGGATTACAAAATGGAATAAATTGGTAATACTTTTTTTTTTTTTTTAATTATACTTAACATATTTTTACAGAATTTAAACAAAGCTAATTTAAAAAATACGCTTAAAGTAAAACACTTACTAAATATTTGTAATCATACACAGAGCCTTCTTTGGGATAAGGGATGTCAATTTTTAGACCAACTTCAGATGGAATTGGATAATTTGGATTCTTTCCAGCTATCAATTCCTTTAAAAACATATTAAATTTTTCCCTTCCTTCTTCATCAACTGTTGCACCAATAGTCCAAACAGTTGCAAACATAAAGGCTCCAATAATCCAATATTTTATTATCTTTTCATCAGAATGCAACATGGATTCTGCATCTGCGCAAGCTTCATCCATTATAATTTGTACCATTTTTAGCAATGAATCCAGAAGATGATTATCATTAGTAGTTATTATTTCCTATTAATTGAAATTAAAATCATAAGTAATTATAACAATTGACTAACAAAAATGTGTTAAAGGTTAACCATTAAATTTTCTAAAATAATCCGAATTATTTTCGTTAATGTTCAATTTCATTGGCTGCATGTTACAGCAACTACTTTCTTTTCTTTCAAATAAGATTCAAAATTATTTATTTTGAATGAAAGCCAATTTTTCTTTAATGGTATGATTTTAAAAAAATGCTTTTACCAGCTTCTTTCTTTCTTTTATCTTTTTGTGAATGTGTGTGTACAGTTTTGAAAATTTCAATTATGAACTATGAAAAAGTTAAAATAGATTAATAATGATAAAAACATTACACAATGCATAATCAAAGAAGAAAAATTATGGCATTTGCATAAATTATAAACTCTTTCCAACTGCACTTATCCATTATATTTTTTAACCAATAAATAAATTTAAATTCTATAATAAAGCCTTAGAGTATGTTTTGTGTTTTATTATGGATGAAGAAAACTTTTTTGGTTTACTTTTAAAGAAAACCTATACAACAGTGTATTTCATTTTGTTATGTTCATTAAAAAGGTATTAAAATATGCTGTAACAAATAATTCTTATGGACTACAATTCACCTGAAATATTTTTGAGTCCCTGTACCCTAGTTGCACATTTTTACCATTTTAAACAAAGAACATACCATAGAAAACTTAAATAACACATATTAATTCAAAACATTTATTGAAGAAAATCACTTTTCATTAAAACTTAGTTTCAGCAGTTTTGACAGCACCTCATCTTCATCATGTTCAATCAACATACAGGGGTCCCAGCGTTCCTATATTTTTATGATAATTTTATTATATTCTCACCACAAATTTCGAAAAGAAAATTTTCTTGTAGCCTTTGATGCTATTTTGTCATGAAAACCTTCATAAAAATTTTCTTTTTGAAAATTATGGTGGGTGTATAACAAAATGAATGTAAAAATATAGGAATGTTGGGACCCCTGAACATATGAGACTGTTTGTCTCTGTCCTTTCTCCTCTTCTCTCAGTAGACAGTGCCACCTTATGTCTATTTCGGAAAACTCTGCATCATTGCATGATTTTCTATTGACTATAATTTCAATTGCCTCAAGTTTAATGGTGAAGGAAAAAATTATTGCAATTGCCAATTTTTTAATACATTGAAATATATTCTTATGTTTTCACATTTTATTGGTTTTAATTTTAATAAAGGTAGTGGTTAATTAATTATTTTTGTATGCTGTTAAAATGTTCTTTGATTCTGTTTTTTTTATTTTAGTCATTCCTACATAAGATCCTGTTTTGTTTTCTTCTCCTTAAAAGTTAATTTGACACATATCAACTTTTCCTAAAGGTTCAATGCGATCTTTTCATTGTTGATTGTCTAGGATACATTTTATTACATTTTATTGGTATACTGATTCCTATTTTTACAGTTTCAAGTTTTAATTAATTTGTGGTTCTTTTATTATATGAGACATATATAGTGTAATTATGTTTTCAGTTTTGACCATTTTCTATGTTGTTCCGCTTTTTAATCCTACTTTTATATGATTTATTTATTAGATTTTTGTTATATACTGCACTTTGGCAAATTTTATTTATATTGTCAAAATCTTGTTTTAATATTGTTTTATTTTAATAGACATTAAATAGTGTAGTTGATAAAGGATTGAATGGTAGCTAATTTATATTTATATGGTATTTTGAATTTAGCATTTATAATTTGTATCTATTAATTGGTTTTCTATATACAATGGTTTCATTTTTTTGTCTGAGGTTTTAATTACTGTCGCATATACAAAAAATTATTTAAAACACATATATTAACAGAAAGTAGAGTATAAAAAGTCAGAGGGGCAAATAGACAGACCAATCAAAATCACAATCATTCATAAACAATATTGGAAAGTGTTAAAAATTAACTTTAATAACTATTAATAAAGCCACAAATACTATTAAGAGAAAAAAATGAAACCTTACTTCAGCTTTATTGACGTAACTTAATGGTGGAGTACTTTCTTTTAGCCCCCCCCCCCCTCATCTTCAGCACCAGTTACTCTATGCTGTATTGAGTCTGTGAAATTTTTCTTTTTTTTGGACTATTGAATCGTAATCACAACTATGCTCTTTTTCGCGAAACCATCGAAATAATTGACCAATCCGATGCATGCAACCTGGACCAATCAACGACAGCTGTTGATCCAACATGGCGCCATCTCCTGGAGGTGAGAAGAAGATCCAATAGTCCAAAGAAAAATTTCACAGCACAGAGTAACTGGTGCTGAAGATGAGGGGGGGGGGGCGCTAAAAGAAAGCACTCCACCATTAAGTTACATCAATAAAGCTGAAGTAAGGTTTCGTTTTTTTCTCTTAATAGTGTTAAAAATGTTAATATAACTGAAAATGAAATTCTAGCAATTCCAATAATAGCCTCTTCTATACCTGAATACTTCTGTGTGGCCCTGTGAATCTTAATACGAATCATACCATACTCCACAGAAAACAAGTTTTTATGCATATAAATATAAATATCAATTACATTACTCATTGTTTAGTAGAAAGATATTAAAATATTGTTTTTAGAAATACCATTCATAAAATGCAATACATTGGAATTATTTTGGATGTTCCTGTACAAAAACTAGTTGTTCTGTTTCGACAATTTTCAGTAGGGAACATGCCATAGTGAACATGAATAACAGACATCAGTTTCAAGAAATTCTATGAATATTTACGGAAGTTAAGAGTGCAGACAAACTAGTGGTTAATTAACTCAATATAATTATTGCCCCGTAAACCTTAAAGCAAATAATGCCATACTCCACAGAAAACATGTTTTTATGCATATAAATAGTAAATGTCAATTTCATTAATCATTGTTTAGTAGAAAGGTATCAGGTTTTAAAATATGCTTTATAGAGATACTTCTCATAGAATGCAATATGTTGTAATTATTTTGGAACAAAACCAGTTGTTCTATTTAGACCATTTTCAATAAGGAATATGCCACAGCGAACTCCAATAACATACATTAGTTTCAAGGCATTACACAAATATTTACGGAAGTTGGAGCATGGACAGGTAACACAAAGCCATAAGCACTTTTTACTTTGTTAAAAAGAGTTAAAATGAAAAGAGCTGTTTTGACATATTTTTGAGAGTATATTTAATAGTGATTTTTAAACTTAATTATAGATGTAAATAGAATAATTCGTGAGAAATATATGAAAAATTTGATACATAAAGTTACTCAAAAGTAAGAAATAATATCAAACAAACACCTGTAGTAACACCAATTATGGTTATGACTAATTCTAACATTCTTCAGTGCTGTGTATTAGTAGGTTCAGTATTACATAATGGTATATAATATTAATATATTGGTACTCAATATTAATGAGTTCTTTTGTGTTACATCTAATATGCTGAAATACGTTGAGGGAAAAAAATAGCACAGAAGCTGAGCTACCACAGTCTCCCAAATAAAATAAGCCCTGTAGCACAAGCCTGTCCAACCAAAAATTCTTGGCAGGCCACATTGGGAATCTATTTTACACAGGCATGCCTCATTGTATGAATGCACAAACCATATACATACAGCTTTTTTTTTTTTTTTTTTTTCGTGTAGGGTCATAAGGATTTAAAACAGAAAACATGTGTATTAAATATATTTTTATTCATAAAATAACTATAAAACAATCAAAAACTTATGACTATATATTCATAAGTATAATAGTAAGAATCAGTTATTCATCTGATAACATTTTATTAACTTCAATCAGCATGATATTTGTTTCTTTAGCTACCTTAATTGGCATTTTCATTAAAAAGGTCAGAAACAATTTATTAATATTAGATGTTTTAACCAAAGATGTCAAATTAGAAAAAGCTGAATTCTGTTGCGGGATGCAGAATTTTACACTGTGAGCTATATATGGCCTGGTTGGTCAGCCCTGCTGTAGCATATTGTTAATTTACAGTTAAACTAAATATGAATGACGTTCATCAACCATGGATATTTATTTTGAAGTAGAGTGTGTAAGGTTGAATTTTTATACTAACTATCTGAAAAATACCAGAGCCGTGAATCGAGTAGGTAATCAGCTAGGGTGGCTCAATGGTACACTGTAAAAAATATGTCCTATTTGCTGCCAGAAATTTTCTGTAATTAAAAAAAAATACGTTCTAACAATGTAATTTTTTCTTAAATCATGAATGTGTATTTTCTCAAATTACAGAGAATTTCTGGCAGCAAATAGGACATATTTTTTACAGTGTAGTGTATCTGCATGATAAACAGAGTGCCCACGTTTGATTCCTGGCTCTGGCATTTTTTACATAATTAGTACAAAAATTCAATCTTACACACTCTACTTCTAAACTAAACACGAATGTATAAAATGATAATGATAATAATAATACTTTGCACTGTTTTCTGACAAACTGCGTTGCAGAAGGAATCAACCAACTACAGAGAGCCTGCAAAGTTGATTTGTGGTCAGCACTCCAAACTTCTGGGGTGACATTAACCCATGATTTTACAACAGGTTCCCATCCCAGTTGAGATGGTTCCATATAGATCATTCCACATCGACTGACAGTGGCTGGCTGTGCAGAGAAAAAGTTTACAGTATCAGACAAATAGGAACCTTATGAATCTTTATTTAAGTACACAATGAAAGTAGACATTAAGTAAAAGCAATGATTGATATGTGAAAGAAAAGTAAAAAAAAACTATCTGCAACAAATAAAAATTTATCATATGACTTAAAAGAACGTTATTAATGATTATTTAATTACAGGGGGAAAAAAACAGAGTTAAAGCAAAAAGAAACAAAGTTTTTTTTTTTTTTTTTCTAACTTTCTGTAACAAACAAAAATTTATCAGATGATTTTACTAATAAGACAAATTTTACCCACTCTTTATCAAAAGCTAAAACTAAATAATGAAACATATGACTGAAGTTTAAAGACATTTTATAAAAGTAGATCAGTTAGTGATATAAATGCAACATCCTTATCAGCAAAAACTGCCATCGAAGTATTTATCAATCAATATAATCATCTTTTATCCTGGTTTTTAAAAAGTGTATTGAACATTCCATACTAAATAAAATTCCATTTCAAGATATTTTACATCTGCTACAATTTCTATTTTTTCAATAAGAGTATAAATGATATTGAGATAGAGGAATTGTAGCTACTTAATAACTAAATAAACTACTAGCATTAATTATGTTGAAAGTTTATGTTGTTGTCTAAATTGTAAAATTACAAATAGCACATTAACGGTAAACGATAATAGCTCATCCCCAATTTTTCAATGTGTTGGCATGAATAAAAACATTTGAAAAGACAATACAATATGTTAATTCTAATACAGAGGAAGAAGGAAAGAGTTTCTATAACCTATTGACTGATTCAGTCAATGTCTTAAAAAATGAATTTAAAATCCTGAAAATGAAATATTTGTAAATTGATCTTATTTAGTAAAAAAAAAAAAAAAAAAAAAAATATCCTGAGAAGTACAGTGAAGATTTATATAATATACAATACAAATAAAAGCAAAATAATAATAAAACAGAAGAAGGAAAATTGCAAAAGACTTTCAAGAGAAAAAATAGATAACAATGCCACAAAATAAAAATTGAAATTGAAACTTTTTTAATAGAATGTACATCAGATTCATGAAAACTCTAAACAAATTGGAAGTTAAAAAAAAGTTATTTTTAACATACAATGATTCTAAAAATTCAAATTTACATTTCAATTAAGATTATTTGTTTATTTATAAAAGTTAAAAAGTAAGCAATATTTAAATGTTAAAACTCAAGTAATCTCAAATAGGCATATTGCTTCAATAAAGAATAAATACATACAGAAGCTTGTGATAAATCCATAACTTCAAAAATTAAACTCATGGAGTTAGACATCTGGATAATTTCACCACTCATGAGGCAAAGCTAAAAATAAAATATATAAATAAAATAAACATAAATAAATAAATATAATAATAATAAGACATTTCTAAACATGCACATGTATGTGCAATATAAAATTTCAATAAGCAAAATTTGTAATGTGAAATAAATAATTCCTCTTTTGGCAGTTATAAATTAGTTTTGAAGAACATTTTTTTTTTTTTTTAATCTTCCTTTTGATGTTATATTTGTTTAGGAATAAAACTGGTATAATGGGATTTAAAGCCAAATTTAGATTGTATGTACATTACTTACTACTGAAGCAAATCTACTGTGGTTATTATTGATGAGACATCTTGCTGAGAACAAACAGCTTTTTTAAAAAAGGTTAACTAAATAATAATAATTTAAAAAAAAAACATAGGTTTGGCCAAGCATTTTTACCATGTTTTTATTAACTTTGATTCTTGTTTGTTTGTTTGTCCGGTACAAATCTTGCAATCGATTTTTAACTAACTACCCTACCAGCTAGACATTTCAAACTTTCAGAATAGCTCAGAACCCGATTACAACACAACACTTCGAAGCCCGATTTTCGAATTTTTGATTAGTTTTCTTTTAATTAATTAAAATATGAAAATAATAACCTCCTAATAGCTATTAAAATATTAGCTACAATTTTAATTGTTGCCAAAAAAAATTTACAAATTCATTTTCTTTCGACATAAAAATAAATACGTTTAATTAAACGTAAATGTTAAAAAATTGTAAAAAGTTAAAGTATGCATCTCACAAAAATTGACGTCATTATCCCTTTAAAAATTTTATATGCATTGATAAAGTACTAATGTAGTTCTACAGCTATGATTCAACAGAAAATTTAAAAACATGGTTTATAAAAAGTTTTTTATCTTATAATTATTATAAAATAATTTAATGAGCATTGATGATAAAATAATTTGTTTATTGGGTAATGTTTACATTATCATATAAATGTTTATATTATTATATTTGTTTGTGCTCTGCCTCTTTGTTCAGAAATTCATTGATTCTAATTGTTTGTTAATATTGTGATTGACAGCTTAGTTCAGTTCCAGAAATTCAGGTTAATATGAAAAAAAAATCTGACTACAGTTACAGTAAGATCACACTGGTGCCTGTAAAGTTTATTTTAAAGACTCTTTAGTTTTTGATTCATTTCATGATCAAGGCTTTTGCTATGAAATAAAGTTTATAGGGGAAATGCAAGTTTATGATTCAT
Source organism: Salticus scenicus (assembly GCA_963930645.1). Taxonomy (NCBI): domain Eukaryota; kingdom Metazoa; phylum Arthropoda; class Arachnida; order Araneae; family Salticidae; genus Salticus; species Salticus scenicus. The sequence goes on from OZ005648.1 coordinate 49,052,414, forward strand.
TAATGATTTTTAATTTTGAACAGCAATTTCTAATTTTTTAATAGGGTTTTTCCATAACTAAAATTAATTATTTTATATATCTTTATGTATATAAATGTTGTTTAATTTATCAATTAGTAAATTTGTATCTCTCAATCAGAAGACATGACGTCACAGCTACAATGTGCTTCTGTTGATAGCTACCATGTTAGCAGATTGTTTTCATTTAGAAGAGTCAGAACATATCTCTATATTTTAGCTGGCTTAATAGAAAATATCAATTTATAAATTATGCAAATTATGCTGCAGGCTGTAAAACTTTGTCAAGAGGGTTGCATGTAGCCCTGGGAGTTATGGGGTTTGCCAATGTATGTTTTAAAATATAATTAAGAGCTAAATTGAAACAAATCATATGACATGAATATTAATACAAATGCGGAAAATATTAAATTTTCATGCTGCTTTACTAATGACCAAAAAAAAAAAAAAATATATATATATCATGACTAACATATTTATTATAACATACATTATATTTATCTGAATTTCTATACGATAATAAGTGAGTAAAAAGTAAAGAGAACCTTTTTATTATCATCTAAAACAGTATTCATGCTTTCAATCCATAATGTGTCAACAGGACCATCAAATATAACCCATTTTCTGTCGATAGTTTTTGAAAAAGCAAACTCCCGAAATATTATAGCAACAATGCCATCTGTCCACTGAATAAAGAAGAAAGTAGAACATAACATAACTAATAATAAAAAGCAATATAAGCAAATTCACAAAACTTTTCAAATGAAAAAAAAAAAAAAATATATATATATATATATATATACTAGCAGGCTACGCCCGCTTCGCTGGTCACTATATTTAAATGAATTTTCAAAAGAATTGGATCAGTATTTATTTTTACATCACATTACAAAAAAAAAAAAAAAAACTCACTGAAATCGCTTTAGATCACGCTTTTTCGGGTACCCGTTGCCTAAGGCAGCTCTTTTTTCTACCCGTACTGCATTGGGTCCAGTTTCCCACTGTCTACAGAAAGGTCTTTCCCGGGCACTTCAATCTGGGTATTTATCGACGACTTGTGAATTTTCTGTTATTTAAGAACTACGATTTTAAAGATGACTGTACCTCAGCATCTATTATATATTTTAGTTTTTGAACCATGTGTTTTATAGCCCCCTTATTTACACTATATTACGATTTGATTCCGACCAGTGCAATAAAATAAAGTAAAAAGTAGATTTTCTTTTAACCCCTTAACGCGCGGTGTCCTCGCTGCGAGGATGCAAAATTTAAGATCCAGCTGCAAAAATTCATCCCGGAAATTTTTTAGCATAAATTTACGTTTATAACATATCAGAAAAGGCTGTTTTTTTTTAACCTTAAATTTAAAAATTTCTTTCAGTTTAATCTAGTTCATGAATTCCGGTTGCAGTGTAATTTAAATAATCTGAATTGTCTTGCGCCGCAAAGGGTTAAAAGGAATTAAATACATGAAACACAAATTTTAATCAGTTTATCCTTTCTACTATAAACTACCATTTTTTTCCCCCAATAAATATTATAAATAATAATAATTAAAAAAAAAAAAGATTTTTCTTTTAAAGGAATTAATTAAAAAAATGAAAAATAAAAAGTTGCTATAGTATAACTTTTATACATAAACGTAACAATTTATTTCTATTGCATTACCATTTGATTTTCAATAAATAAAATAATAATAATAATAAAAAAAGAAAATCACCTTCAAATGAATGTATTAAATAAATTAAATGCATAATAGCCGTTGCTAAGATACACACTCGATTACAATCGTAGAATAAATTCATGAAAAATGAAACATTAAAGCCAATATTTAAAATCGAAAAAACATTAATATAAAAAATTCAAATTCGAAATTCAAAAAATCTCGATAATCCTGCAGGGTCCCAGGTACCTATATGCCAAATTTGGAAGCTCTGCGATCAGTAGTGTGATCACCAGAGCGCAGACAGACAGACACACACACAGACACACAGATACACAGACACTTCTCTTTATTTATATAGATTAATTAATTAATTTATTTATTTATTTATTTACCACCAACTTGTTTTATATTTTTAATAATTTTTAAATTATAACTGTTTTTATTATTATTATTATTATTATTTAATGCAGGCTATGCCCGCTTCGCTGGTCACTATATTTAAATGAATTTTAGAAAGAATTATCAATATTTATTTTTTTACACCACATTATACACAAAAACTAAAAAAAAAGTAACTAAAATTGCTTCAAACCTTGCTTCGGGTACTCGCTGTCTACGGCAGCTCTTTTCCCTCCCGCACTGCATCAGGTCTAGGTTTCCCATGCCTGCAGAAAGATCTTTCCCAGGCACTTTAATCTGGATATTTATCGACGACAGGAAAGATCTGCTACTATTTAAGAACTACGATTTTAAAGATGACTGTATCTCAGCATCTATTAAATATTTTAGTTTTGAACCATGTATTGCCCATGCTATTTACACTATATTACGATTTGATTTCGACCAATGTAATAAAAGAAATAAAAATAAAAAGTAGATTAATATATATATATATATATATATATATATAAACAAATAAATTTTAATCAATTTAATCCTTTTTGCTATGTATGTACTTCCATTTTTCCCGATAAATACTGTAAATAATAATTAAAAAAAAAAAAAAAAAAAAAAAGTTTTTTCTTTTAAAAGAATTAATTAAAAAATGAAAAATAAGAAGTTGGTCTACTATAAAAAATTAAACGTAAGTGTTATAAAAACGTTTTTAAAATTAAAACTATTAATTATACTTAATTTTTTCTACTGCATTACAATTTTGTTTCCAATTAAAAAAAAAAAAATCGCCTTTAAATGAATGTATTAAGTAAAAATAAGTTGCTTAATAGCCGTTGCTAAGATACGCAGACAATTGAAGCAAAATATTAAATTTATGAAAAATGAAACAAAGAAGCCATTATTTAAAATCGGAAAAACATTAATTTAATAAATTCAAATTCGAAATTCGAAAAAATCTCGATTAGGTGCACACTTGCAGGGACCCAGGTACTTATATGCCAAAATCTAAAAATTTAATATGTTTAATTTTTTCTACTGTATGTGTATAACTATTTGATTTCAATAAATATAATAAAAAAGATTTCTTCCTCAAATGAATTCAAATAAATAAATAGTTTAATAGCCGTTGCTAAGATACGCAGACTTTTGAAACGAAACAAATTTCTGAAAAATGAAACATTGAAGCCAATATTTAAATTCGAAAAAACATTAATTTAAAAAATTCAAATTCGAAATTCGAAAAAATCTCGATGAGGTGCACACCTGCAGGGTCCCAGGTACTTATATGCCAAATTTGAAGGCTCTGCGATTAGTAGTGTGAGCACCAGAGCGCAGATACACACACAGACACACACACAGACACTTCTCTTTATTTATATAGATATATAGTATACCTAGTACAGTGAGACTAAGAAAAACAGCAAAAAGGCTCAGATAATTATCTAGTACAACATTTTTTGCATAATTAAAACCAAGGAAATCTTAATGTCTTGAAAGCCAAAGAGAAAAAATTAAAAAGCAAACAGCTATTTCAGAAGCATTTAGTATACCGTCTTCAAATGCTACTGAAACAGTTGTCTGCTTTTCAATTTTTTTTTCTTTGGCGATCAAGATGTTGAAGATTTTCTTGGTTTTAATAATCCAGTACCAAGTCTCTGTTTAATATTTTTTGTATGACTTCAAAATTATTCATAACAGAGAAAAAATGAACAAAATTAAGCTAGACTGTTAGATTTCTCTATGATTTTGATTTATTTAAGATACGCTGAATGATACTAAGTAAAGTACCAATTAGAAAGAAAAAAAAAAATCACATTTCTACACCATTTCCCATTATTTCTGCCTTCAAAGGCATATAGTTTAAAATTATCACTAAGGTTTAGATCTATCAAACGTGTAATTGTAAGTGTGCGGTGAAATTTAAATAACACTTGTTTAACCAAAATGACTATTGATGAACCAAAATGTTTTATACTCTTTCTTTTATTGAAATCAAACAATATTTAGCACATACAGGCTTTGGAAAAAAAAAAAATAATAATAATAATATGTTATACAAATACTTTTATATTAAAAATCACACAAAATTATTGATTATGTTATTTACTCTTTTAAATTCAGGAATGAGATTAACAAAAATATAAAAAAGCACACAAAGGCAAGATGTTGAAAAGAAATATTAGAATTTTGATGATAAAATCTATTATATTAGAGTAATAAATATTTATTGTAATCTGCAATATATAAAAGAACAACAAATGTACATCAGAAACATAAAAAAAAGTTTTTTTTTTTTTTAGCTGAAATGCTAAAGGTACAAATCAGCTGAAAAGCTGAAGAATCTCATCCCTGTAAATTATACATTAAATCTAAATTCATTATCCTGAATAATTTTGCATTGAGTTAAAAAATATAAAGTAACCACAGTCTAAATTTAATGATTTATGCTTCAGATCATTGTCTTCATAAAAAAGAATACCATCATTCATACCTAATTTTAGAGGGCTATTTTAACATTTTTTCTCAGAATCTGTAAATAATTACATTAAACCCTTATTCTAGCAAAGATATGAAGATTAATAGGTGCAATAGCTGCCAAAAATCCTCAATCATTTCTGATCCAGGATGGTAATTAAGAACAGGGTTGGAGTCTTTTTTTCTTAATAATCTTCATTTATTCTTTCAAACATATGCTTGTTCATCAGAATGAAAAATATTAAAATTACTTTTATTTGTAAATCAGGATGGCAAGCATTTGATCTTCCTGATATTTTCAGGATAGATAAATGTAAATTACTTTGACTTTTCCCAGTCATTTTTTTCTATTTGCATATTCTTCAATTAATTTTTTAGGTAGTTTTCTGAACAAGTAATATATCACAATAATATAACAGAAAGTTTTGTGATGGTCTAGCCAGAACATACTGATTTCTTTTTTCTATTTAATTATTTATATGTTATTCATCTTATTTATTTTTCTGTGTTTTTTAATTATTCAACTTTCCTATACAGTGCCCTTCTTAAAAACTTTTTTCTTCTTTCTTTTTTTATTTATTTAACTTAATAAAAAAAATAAAAAAAAAATAAAATTTGATTCAGCTCAAATTACCATCTAGGACTAAGAAAACTGTACAATTTGGAAAACAAATAATAATAATAATAATAATAAATAGTCAAACAACTATAAATCCATCATTCATTGCAGCTATCAGTTCTATGTCTATCAATGAATAAATTATATCAACGTTAAATTATTAATTTCTTCTAATTTATTAATTTTCAAGTAGCAACTATAATTAATTCCTATTTCCCTTTCCCTCATCCTCTGCAGATGTAAAATGAATAAATAAATTTTATCAAAAATCATAAATTTGAATTTAATTTTTGTAAATTCAGAAATAATTTTCCCCCTAAAATTTCAATTAGGAGCTAAGAAATTGTTTATTTATTATGTAGTAAGATAGAAGATAATAAAATACAAACATAAAAAAATAATGACAATTAATTGTAGGGGAAGCCGGGGTAATAAGAGACAAAAGGGGTAATAAGAGACAAAAAATATTAATAAAATCTATACTATTAATCTAAATAACTTGAAAGAAATGTCTCATATTAATTTAATTAAATGGACTCCTCTTAATTTTTTAGGTGATTTTTGAACTTAAATTTTTTGTTTAAAAAAAAAAAATTAATTTTCATTAAATCCTTGTCTCTAATAACCCCACGTGGGGTAATAAGAGACCAGGCTTGTAACTGTCCATATATAGCAATGTAAAATCATGTGGGATAATAAAAGACATCTGGAAACAATTCTGAATCAGCCAATAGTTTTTAATTTTTATTATTTACATCCATTCAAAAAATATGTTTTCTCGAAAATTAACTGTCATAAATGTGTTTGTGAAATTCATTTCTTTTAATATTAGGTCCTAAATAATATAATAATGTACTTAAAGATAGTTCTACATAATCATCATAACCTAGGGATTAACCAAAAACATCAATATAATTTTTAAAATGGGCAGAAAATATTTTACGCATTTTCTAAAGTGTAGTCAAAAATAGGCAAAAAACCGTATCTTTGAAGTGTATACAAGTGAACAAAATGTTATAAAAAATTTTCTAGTAATTATAAATGAACTTATTTATTATGTAATGAAGTATTAATGACTAAATACTAACTTATAGACATTCTAAACATAATTTTACATAATCATAAAACTCATGGTCTAGCCTAATGAGTAAAACTGCTTTTTGATTTAAAGTGAAAAAAAAAAAAAAAATTCTCTTGGTAAACTTAGACTAGGCCTAACACTAGGTAAACTCTTCATAAACTAGTCAAGCTGAATTAACAGGAACTACAATGGGGGCAGGGGAACACAGGAATTAACAGTGGGGGTAATAGGAGACACATGTCTCTTATTACCCCCACAAAAAATAAAAATGGGGTAATAAGAAACATGCCTAGAACATGTAAATAAAGAATGCTTTCAATGTTTTAAAAAATTGTACATCAAAAGTCATAGTCTTGGTCAAAAGGTTACACATTAATAAATCACAAACATCTAACCCATAAAAAAAAATTACAAAATATTTAGAAAATGTCACAAACTTTTAGGGTAAGTTCAAAGCGAAGGTTTTTTTCATCGTATAAAAAAAATTTCAAAATGTGTTATAAACTTCTCAATAAGTGTATTGTAGTAAAGAATACACATGATACTTAATATTACATATTTTTAAAGTTGTCTAAATATATGTTTTGGAGGTTTTTTTGACTGCGTCTCTTATAACCCCTGTCTCTTATTACCCCGGCTTCCCCTATATTAATTGGTATGTAATTTACCTCATGTGTAACAGGATCAAATTCTCCAAATAACTGGCCCATTGTGATAGATTTAGGATTAACAGAGCGGTAAACTACTGCTTCCTCATCTCCAAATTTTCTTTCATTTAAAAGACAAAGAGTTTTAGTCAAAACTTTTAAAACAGAAGATTTTCCAGCATTAGGAGCTCCGACAAGCATGAATCTAAAATGTAAATAAAAAAATATAAAAAAATGTTTTTGAAGAAATTTACTTTAATAACTTAAAGATCAATTTAATTCGTCAGCATTAATTTTCAAATACATGATAATTGAAAGATAAAAATATCATTATAAAATCATCTTAATAATAGAAGTCTAAATTTCACAAAACTAATGCTGAAATCGATGAAATAGTTAACACAATGTATTGGAATAAAAAAAGTAAAATTTTATCAATGGTTTCATTGTGCCTTTCAACTGACCAAAATAATGAAAAAGGATAATTTAACAGAAAAATTTACATCACAATTGCAGGAATATACTGAGATAAAGAAAATAAAATTTTGACCATGGTTTGCATGGTTTTGAAAGATTCCTTCACTGAATCAAATAATGAATTGAACATACAAAATCTATTGGTACATTTAGAGAGATTTATTTTACAGAATTTATTCATCCATAAAACAAAGCTTAAATAACACAAAACAATTTCTATTCCTTAAATAAATCTTTTTGTTGCTATGCAGAATTTTAATGCGTCAAGGAAAAAAAAAAATAATAATAAATTAAATTTGTAATACTCAACTATGTCACAAGAAATTAATATACAAATAAATAAATACAAATGTGGTTAAAAAAATTTTAATTAAAGGATTATAACATCATTTTTAATTTCTTGTAGTTGTTTAGATTTTAAAACATGTAAATTAAGATACAATAGATAAAGTCATTTTTAAAAATATACCACATAAATCAATGTTTAGTGATTTGAACTGGCAAAAAGACATAAATTCGGAAATACATGTGTAGAAATTGCATGCTAGGCAAGTACAGATGGACTAGTTTAAATATAAGAAGGTTTAAATATAAGAAACATGACTAAATGATTATACTGTGGCCACCACAAAACTTTCATGTGTATAAACGTGTATATAAGATTTTAAACATGCAGTTTAGTGAAATTTTAATTAATATGTCGTGTAGTACGACATCGTGTTTATTTAATTTCAATCAATTCCCCATTAAACTTATCAAAATCGATCCATTATTGAAGCTTCAGACTAAATTCCATTAAGTTTCACTATTCTACCGTTTCGCCCCTGCACAATTGCTTTGCAGCAACGCTCGAATTTTCACTCTTTCGTTCTTCCGTAGCGGATTCTACTAGCCTTACGGTAAGATACGTGAGCGCTCGCTCTGATTGGCCAGCCAGCGCCGTGACGTTTTAGGAAGCTGGTTCTCATCTACCGCGATCTTCTAGCAACAGAAGAGGACTTGCCATGGGATAGTGAAGACGTGTTCGGGTATGGCCGCGCCCCCGCGCGCGCGCCATGGGCGTTTTACGAAAGTGTCGGCATGCTGATTTCTATCTAGTTTTTCATCTTCATTTATCGTTAAAATATACAGAGTTGTCAATAAATTAATTCGACATATCTAATCAGTAGTGTATTATAATATGTATTTTCAAGTTTTAATGGAATTTAGTTTGTAAATCGCAAGGATTGAAATGGATTATAATTCCCTCTGTGGCTACATCATTGTGTGCAACCAAGATGACGATAAGCGGTCCAGAGCCCATTCCTGATGATTATTGGTCCATTAAAGTATTATGAAAAATCTAGCCATTGCCTTCGCCTGACTTATTTTGGAATTTGGTAAGACCTTTCTTATTTTACTCTATCTCGACTGAATCTCCCTACAGTGCATCATAGCGAATATAGCTAACGCCGAAGGGTTTTTGTTCTACACAACGCGCCTCTTTCTCGTCAGTATTATAGGCCACACGATCACAGCTTGAATTATTAAGCCATTAAATTTTAAGACCCATTTCTTTGCATAAACTCTATATATTATGTAATGATAAACTCTAAAAATTAAGTCGATAGCAGTACCCAGAGTCTGCTATTCGACATAATACATGCTAAGATACAGCCATTCGATAAAACTGAAGAAAATATATAATAGCAGCACGATCTGTGGTTTTGATGTACACCCAAACCGAATAACCATAATTTTTCATAATTGTACCTATCTCAAATACCAGGTTTGGTGCATTTATATACCACAGAAATTGAGATACAGTCATCTAATAAAATTGGAGAAAATTAATAATAGCAGTATGATCTGTGGTTTGATATTACACCCAAACCGAATATGCATAATTTTTACTTCCATTACCCTACTACTGTAGGTGATGGAAGTATTGTATTTGGTCCAAAAATTCGATAATGAGATTTCACCTGAATTACACGTTTTAAGGTCCCCTGAGTCCAAAAAAGTGGTTTTTGGCAATTGGTCAGTGTGTGTGTGTGTGGAATCTTCTGGCTATCATATCTCCGAAATTAATAAAGATAGAACTACAAAACTTCAGAATTAAGACAGGTCTGGTGTACAGATGAATTTTCCAAATTTTGGTGAAAATTGAATAACCGGAAGTGGGACATCATAGACCGGAAGTGGAACTGTAAGTTTGTATCTCAAAAACGGCTCTAACAATTTTTTTCAAATTTGCTATATAAACACTCTATTAGATGTCCTTCCGAATGATATAGTTGGTTAGGTCAGGAAAATTGATAGGCGTCTTGTATAAATAGCTCAATTTCAGTTCTCGCAAGTGCGTTCCTTTAAAAATGGCTATACAGATTTTTTCAAACTCGCCCAATTAACTCACTTTTAAATTTCCTTTTGTATGTAATTATTGTTTTCCGGTCAATAATTGATTTTTTGTAAAAGTTGGTATCTCAAAAACAGCTGTAACGATTTTCTTGAAAACTGTTATATAAATCCATTTCTTTCTTATGTATCACGTGGTTACTAGAGGAGAATTAACAATCTTCCTGCTTAGGTAGGTCATCTTCAAATCGTGGAAATTTGTGTTTAAAAACATAACTCTAAATTTTTTTTCTCTTATTTTTTACCTCGCTATATGTAAGCTTCGTTTTATATATCTTTATAAGTTTCTCTTACCGGAAAAATTTTAGGTTTCGACTACTTTAGGTAACTTTTATGTTTTCTGATCACATTATCTCTCAAAAATGCATATAATACATGTAATAGTGGGTAATGGAAGTCGTGTGGTTGTTTCACACCAGATTTTTTAGAATACTCATCTCACATTTTAGGTTTAGTGCATTTGTACACCATAGTAACTGAGATATAACATTCTCATAAACAGGAACTATTGTAGCATAGCAGCATCACATGCCATTTAATATGCATCTAAATTGAATCAGCATAGTTTTTCGTAATTTCCATCTCATATATCAAATGCGGTGCATTTATATATCATAGAAGCTGAGATTATTGCCTTCCTGTCAACAAATTAAATTGTAGCACAGCAATACAACCTGTCATGTTGCATGACAATGTTTTTTCTCATTAATTAATTTTAATAATTTCGTTTTAGAAAAACACTTTAAAGTAATCAATTAAAATAATCATTTATCCTTAATCCACATTTTTTAATTAATTCCGCTTACGAATAACTTTAAAATTTAATTAAGTAAGAAATTAATTATCTACTTGCCGTAATTGGTTATTAATTTAATCATTAATGTTGCCATCCTTAGCATTTTAAATGCGTTTCGGCATTTAACGTAACCGCGATAAACTTTCCGTAGCGCGCAATCTCTTTGGTTCCGTTTTGCAAAACCAGATCGCAATTTTCTCTCAGTGGAACTTCATTTTCGGCAGATGAGCTTTCCCTCTCCTAGCCATATTGCACGACGCTCCCGATTCCCGTTCCGGTGAAGCGTGGGTTCAAAAGGGCAGCGTCGCTTGTCACGTGATCAAGTTTAAATTTCTCCGGAGCTGATTCGCCGATGCGGCGCGTAGCTCCACTTGCCGCGTTTTGAGTTTGAAAACAAGCGTCACTTACGTTTGGGACTTCAGAATGTGAAGAAGCTACGATCTCCCGCGCCGGGGCGCAGTCGCTCATTTGAGCGGCGGCCGCAACGCCTATTTTTTAAATCTTCAATATGCTCTTCATAAACGAAGTTGCAAGTCCCTCATTACTAAAACGCAATACCTACCGAATGGATTTATTTTGAAAATGGATTAAATAAATGGAGTACTCACGAAACTGGAATCTGACCTTCTGAAAGAAAAATGCCGTTTCCTGAAAATGGTTGATTTTAAATAAATAATATTCACCTCTCCAGATCTCTGTCTCCCTTTTGAAGTGTCTTCATATTTCATCTGTAATCAAGTAAGAACTTATTTTTGTTATTTTCCTGTAAACTATGGAATTCCGGTATTACACAAGAGCGAGCTATTCATGAACTGCCGGGTTTCAGCGAACGCAATGTATCTAATTAACTTTTTGCCGGATCTTTTAATTCCTACTAACTAAAAATGATGAATCCAACTTTTATACGAATTTAAACTCCACTATACTCTTAAATGACTTTGCCAATTTTAAGAAGTTCACACATCAAGATACTTTCCAATCGAAACTCAGAATTCCAGGATCAACGGTCATAGGATTCCAAAAATTCATCATCATTTCTTATACCCCAACATCACCATACGACACAACCTGCCAGCTGATATGCACTCAATGAATCAACATAATTTTTTCCCCATGCCCTTCATATATATATCAAGTTTTGTTCATTTATAGACTATAGAAACTGAGATATAGCCTTTTGTTAAATAAGGAAAATTGCAACATAGCAGCATATTGGGTGATATACTCCAAAGGCTCAATCATTATCAATTTAAATCAAGGTCCAACTAAATATATGGTTCAGTTAAATTTCATCCAAAGGTCCAAGAGATATAACATTTACAAAATTTTCACAAACACATGTAGATATTTTCTAAAAATGGTTGAATAGTGCTCAGGACATCTCAAAACATGTAAATCCATTGTAAATCAGAAATCTAAAATTTTCACAAATGCAATATTTTTTTCCTTACGAATGTGGAAAAAGTAACAAGGAAGGAAGAAAAATGAAAAGAAAAGTACTCACCCATGACGAACAATCATCATTTCATAGGTCTGAATTATTTTTAGAACAAATGCATCAGTTGGTTGTAAATTCATCTCTTCACAAACTTCTTGTGTTGCTTCAAGAAACACCTAAAATAATATTTCATTGACTTCTTTAGAAATTGACCTATTGCAATCATTTAGCTTATCTATGAACCTATCTATAATTATCTATACATATATATATATATATATATATATATATATATATATTGTTGCGAGTTTGTAAATAATTCTATCTATTTTTGAGGAAATTCTTTCAAAGAGGCTTAGTAAGTTGATAAAATCTTAATTTTCTGCGTTTCTAGTTTGTTTTAGCATTAAAATAGCCTAATTTTCCCTCTAAAACACATTAAAAAGCTCTGATAAGGCAAGTAATGGATTTGGTGAAAATTTGGCGACTCTTTGCCCTTGGTGACTTTTTTGGAGAGAAAATCCTTATTATCATATATGAAATCTGAAATATGATTGGCTGATGAGATACAGGAAATTTCTCGAACAATCTGGGTTCGATAGAGGAGTATAAAAGGAGATTTAGCACACCAAATCGGGTTCAGAGTCAGTCAGTTCCGCCAAACGCTTGCACTGCTATTGAAGGAGTTCTAATGGCCATATAACATGGGAGCATATATACTCAACACAACGTTATATGCAACATGTTCACTATGCTCAACGAACGAGAAACTGGTCAGTTGTCCATAGGGTTCCCCCGAATCAATAGTGTGATATATTCCCTTCTCTAAAGGTATTCCAGGAAAAAATCCTGTTTATTCCTCCTACTGGTCAATTTTGATCAGCACGCTCAACACAGTCTGCTTTTTGTAAACGGCTTCAGAAAAGTTGATTATCTGAAAACTTGCTGTCCTTGAACAAAATTAAGCTGAGTGTGTTGGGTATAATGCTGTGTTTAGTAAAAAGCTGAGCAAATATCTCTCATGTGATATGACCATTAGCCTCTTTGAATGAGACTTGCATTATGTGTAATTGCTATACAGTCTGTACTGTGGATTTGTTATTGATGGCTGCTATTTAAGCTGTGTTTACTGGTGGAATTGAAGTTGATACTTGGTTTATAGACCTGTATTTTTCTGGAACATTCTGTAAATAAAACTCCTGAGTTTTTGCAAGTTTCGCCTCTCATTCTCGGACAACTTACGAACCCCCAAGCACGCAACAATATGATGGGATATTTGTCATCATTATAACTTGTAAAATACTGAACCAAGCCGAATCATACTTGGATAGTAGACTTATCATATAAATATCTTAAATAAGTCTGTTAACCAAATTGCTCTGCCATTTTGTTTCCAAGTGGCAGATACTCGAAAATTTCATCATCCACATTGTAAAAAGCGTATTTAATACCAGATTTGTTTAAATTTTGATGTATACATAGATCATATAAGGATCTCCAAAAAGTTTATTAATGAATTGCCATTTGAAACAAATGGTGGATAACTTAAATAAAGGCGATCAATTAAAATCAGGCTGATACTTGAAAATTTGACATGACAATAGCTTTTCAAATACTGAATTAATTTCTGCCACAGTTGAACAGTGGACTTATCTTACTAATAACTCGGATGAATTCACCTCACAACTTGCTCCTCCATATCGTTTCAAAGTGGCAGGCGCTTGAAAATTTGAGATCACAATAACTTTTGAAATACTGATTTAATCCAAACAAAATTGAACAGTGGACTTACTTTACAAATATCGTGGATGAGCTCATTACCTTAACAGCAAAGGGGGCGTCCATTAATTATGTGAGGAGGTTTTGGCAATTTTTTGACCCCCTCCTCCCTGGTGAGATTTGGCTCGACCCCTTCCCCTCTCCCCTAATCTCACGTGAGATTTTTTAAAATTCGTACTTTTACTGTAAATGTGTTGGATTTATTTCAAAAAACACAATTTGCTTTATTATTCTTATTGAAGACTAGTTTTTAAGATTGCATAGATTGTAGTTTAGAATCACAGTAATAAAAATGAACAATAAAATACTTAAACTACGAAAATTAATAAAAGAATATTTATTCTAATTCAGTCCATGGGGACTTGTACACAGTCTCAAGAGTGACTATTGGAACCTCCATGTGATTTTCAGTAAAATCATCTGCTCCTTTTAAATAAGTGAAAACGTTATCCGAGTCATTGTGTAACGAAATATTTAAGAGGTAAACAAAGCAGATTGGAACTGGAACCAGTCCATGCGTCGCTGTTACTCAGTTCGTACACTGCAAAGTTCGTCGAGTCGCGCATGTGGCTGGCCCGGTGGCGCCTAAACAATTGAAAGGCTACTGTGCTGCTTCGCGGCGTTCGGATAGCCACGATAAATATTATTGTGTCAGATTTTACCATATCTAAGTCAAGATACATGTTTTACTTGAATTTAACTCAATTTATCACATTTTTACACTGTTATTTGCAGGAAAAAAATTATGTGATATTTGCCGAGACCCCCCCTCTCCCCCACATGTAATTGGGTGAGATTCAGCTCGACCCCCTCTCCCCCCTGAACACCTCATGCAGAGATGCCAACTTCTAATGACAAAAAAGCAGGAGATTTTTTAACAGAAATCAGGAGACTTTTTCCAACAAGAAAGTTTGAGTAAAATAATGCAAATTTAATTTTAAGTAAAGCTTTATAAGCTTAGGAGGTATTTACAAAGCATGAGTATTAAAATTAAATGAATAATATGTTTATTGCAGTAAAATAATCTATCAAAAAAAAAAAAAAAAAAAAAAACCTCAGACATACAGTAGTTTAAAATTTTAAGTGAAAATAGACAGATTTGATCATTCTTGCTCCTAATATAAAACAATAAGGATTTTATTTATCTTTGTAAAAGGAAAGGTAATAAAAGAAATGAAAATATCAGCTATATTCTAAAGAAATTTGAATTCTTCAAGTTTTCAATAGTTATGGTATTTCAAAAAAAAAAAAAAAAAAAAAAAAAATCTTTTAATAATAAGACATTTTTCATTATGCAAAAATGAAAGTTAAAAATTTATTCTTAGCAAAAATTAGTTTCAAAGCATTGTATAGTAATTCACATTCAAACTGAACTTGATAAATTGCAGAGCAAGATAAATTTCCATTTTCTTTCAAATCTTTTTACCCAAACCCACAAATTTTAAGCCTAAATTATGCTAAGAGGGATAGTTAAAAATTACATCAGAAAAGCAGGAGAAATGAGTGGAAAATCAGGAGCATGGAAAAACAAGGAAAAATCAGGAGACTCCTGCCAAAAGCAGGAGACTTGGCATGTCTGCTCACGTAATTTATGGACTGCCCCCAAACTTATCCCTAGTACATCCTTAAGATGTCTCTGGGATGTCTTCTCATCTTCAGCATACACTAAGAATGTCCTGCTAATATGATGTTCTGTTAGTGCAGGCAGAAACTTGCCATGCCATTTGTTTCCAAGTAGCAGCCATTTGAAAATTTGTCATTAAGATAAATTTCAAAATATTGAATTAACTCAAATTTAAACCAAATTTGTAGACTAGACTTATTTTAGAAATGCATTTGATATGTTTGTTGGCCAACTTGATCTGCCATTTTGTTTCCAAGTGTCAGCCACTTGAAAATTTCAAATTCATATAAAACAAGTATTTATGAATCGATTTGCTGAAAACCCATACGAACATAGTCCACATCAATGTCTCCATCCAGTTTATTAACAAACTTTAACTGTCATCTAATTTCAAAATAGCCACTTATTGGAACAAAAAAGAAAAATCAAGCTACTCTTTCAACTGAGCTGGAAGGATCTGTTTTCTATTATCAAATTGGAAAGTTCTATGATCCTCATATCAATAGGAAGCAAAAAAGAATCTAATAATATGATTTTTTTCTTTTTTAATCCTTTAATATTTTTCATGATATATATAAAAAAGAAAGAAAGAAAAAGAAAATACAATTTAAAAGTTCAACAGAGAATAAGCAGTTTTGCATTATTGAAAATAGAAAATAGATATTTTTCAAAAGAAAGGTTATAAAGAAAAGATCTTAGAGATTGTGAGAAACAGTTCACTGTGCACAATACATAAACTGTGCCAGTATATAAATATAAATAAAACATAAATGAGGTTATTAAAGTAGTTTAAGTAATTATTTTACTTAGACCTGTTAACCCAAAGCATTTGGTGGGCTCCATTGGAAATATCTTTTATTGTGGCAGATTGCATTATTATTGTATGTATGTGAAATTTTGAAACATAATAAATTAATATTAAATTTTTATAAATTTCAATAGAATAGACAAAAAACTATTACTATGCCTAAATAACTGTAATAATAAGAATCAATAAAATAATAATTTATTAACATACCAGGAATGGCCTTCTGAGAGAGGTTCTTCAGAAAATATAATTCATGCAAAAAATTCAGTAAATAAAATTATTTAAGCTTACATTATTTTTATATACAGCTTTCTAAAAATCATTAATATCAATCAACTTGAATTTTGAAAGCTTTATAGCAAAAATTTTGTTTTCCAAAATTTTTCTTATAAACTAGAACAAACTGTTCATTTAACATCATTTCTAAATGGAAAGTAGGTCTCTGATAATCTATTAATTTCCACTAAAGTTTCTTGGCAGAAAATATAATTTTAGATTTTAATTTTTAAACTTAGTTTCATGTAATACTTTTATTTTGCCATTTAAAGTCAACATTATTCATTTAGAGGCCATTGCATTTAAATTTATCAACTAAATATTGGTACACCATAAAATACCTTTAAAATTCATATTTAAGTATATGCTTAAAAAAAAAACCTATGGTTAAAATTCTGTCTATGACAGAATTTAATTTAGTACGACAGAACTACTTAGATTTGTATTTTAACATCCTTTAAAAAAAAAAATAATAATAATAATAATAGACGGCGCTCAGTAAAATTCTTGAACACACATTCAAATAATGTATTGATTTTTAATTCCAAATAAATTAATAAAATTTGAATGCATTAATTGTATAGTATCTTCCCCCTAACTGCTTAATACTCCTTTACCAAGTATTTTAATAAGTAAAACAATCTTAATAACAATTTCGTATTTATTATTAATAATTAACAGTTTCAATTTCTACAGAACAAAACATAATATTAAAAAAACTATAAACCAATTATTTAATATTTAAATTATACTCAAAATTCCTCACAGATTAATTTCTCAAAAACATAATTAATATCAATATACTCATCTTATAAATCGGAAAATGACACACATTTAAAATAAATTTCACAGTTTTAGTCTAAAAATATCTGAAAACACTAGTTTAAATAATCAGGAAATATTCAGCCAAGACCCATTGGCTCTGTGGTCAGAGTACAGAACTACAAACCTGAAGGTTGTGAGTTTGATCCTCACCAATGAGAAGTGAAAAAAAAAAAAAAAAATATGTAAAAGTTTTTATGGCTTTCACAAAATATTTTAAGATAGAGTAAAAAATTAAATGGTAAAATTGGTTAGTGGCAGGCATTTTCAAAGTGGAACACTATAAATTGGTAACAATACAAAATGGCCCATTGAAAGAAATAGTCCTGTCGTACTGGAAAAAAAAAAAAAAGAATTAAAACCATTTTTTCAGTTTAACAACATTACTTATAAACAAAATATGGGTGTCCCTATGGGATCCCCTATATCGGGCATAATTGCAGAATTTAAACTAAGACTCATGGAAAACCAAATTACAGAACTGCTAGGTGATAAAATTAAATTATGGGTCCGTTATGTCGATGACGTTTTCGCAATAATTAAAGTAAATCATAATAGCACCGAAATTTTAAATCAGCTCAACCAACTCGATAAAAATATCAAATTCACAGCCGAAGACGAAAATAATAACGAAATTAACTTTTTAGATGTTAAAATAATTAAGCACAACAACCACTTTAAAACCACTGTTTACCGGAAGCCCACTGCGAGTAACGAGATCATTAACAACAAAAGCAAAACGCCATACAGATACAAATTAAACGCAATACGGAGCTACATTAATCGAGCCATCCTCATATGTTCAGACATATTAGCATTAAGAAAAGAACTGAATTTCATCAATAAATTAACGGTTGAGGCAGGCTACCCTAAAAAGTTAGTAAACCAATTGTATAGAAAGCAAATCAAACAGTTAAATAGTATTCCGAATGCACAAAAAACCCCTACCCAATACACTTTTTCTATACCGTACAATCAGGGCATTTCAAATAAAATAAAAAACACAGCTAGCAAATTTAACTTAAACATACCAATAAAACCCAACCGTAACATATTTCAGCTAATAAGAAGCGATAAAGATCCGATGCCCCCCCACTGAAACTGCAGGTATTTACAAAATCCCCCTCAAAAATCAAGAAAACAGAGAATATAATTACATAGGTGTCACTAAAAGAAAAATAAAAACCCGGATTAAAGAGCATCAGAACGATATTAAATTTAACCGCAACACCACTGCTTTGGCCAAAAATTATCTTGAAAATAATGTTAAAATCGAATTTGAAAATGTAAAAAAATTGGCTAATTACAACAATCCCACCTACGCGTACCTAAGAGAGAGCATCGAGATCGCGCATAACCTTGACGTCATTAACGACCGCGAATCGGCGGAGATAAATGAAATATGGCGTCACCTACTCATCAATAAAAGAGAAGAACAACTAGTTAGCGACTGCCAGCCACGGAGTGCAGACGGCACCGCTGAAGAAGGGGATCCCCTTCGAAAAAAGCTTTTCTGCCAAGAACGGAGTGATATGTAAGGTATCAATTTGTTTTTAATATGTAAAACCATTTAATTTACCAAATTTATTGCCTGAATTAATACTTTCTGAAGAACCTTTATTACAAAACCATTTTTGGTAATTGTTAATAAAATATTATTATTTTATTGATTCTTATTACATTTGGTGGACTGCATTGGAAATGGCAGACTGCATTATTATTGTATGGATATGAAGTAGTTCTGATCAGTTAAAATATTAACATGATTATGCATTATATTTCAAACAGAAATTTTCAGTTTGATTAGTGAAGAACACAATGAATAAAACCAATGACAGTTTTAGTATTTTTAAATTAATTTTTAGACTTTATTTTAATTATTTAAACTTATTAATAAACACTTTAAATTTTCAGTTAAAAAATAAAATAGAATTTAAAAAAAAAATGAAAATCTTACTTTGTAATCTGATTTTGGTAAAGTGACTCCAGGAAATAAATCTGATATGATTCCTTCGAACAGTGGAATATCATGAGATAGAAACTTAGGTAAATTAACATCCATTATAGACCGCAAAAGCTGAAAGAAAGAAAGAAAAAAAAAAAAAATATATATATATATATATCATAAAGTATGTTTATTAACAGACACATGAACAGCTATTAAAATCAAAACAATAATAACAAAAAATATAATCTCAAATTCTTAAAATTAATTTTACATGAGTATGAGTAAATGCAAACATTAAAAAAAACCATTATGTAATGCACACTTAGAAAAGCATTTACAGTCGAACCTTGTTAACGTGAATCTCAAGAGGGATAAAAAATCTGTTCATATTATCAGTAGTTCCTGCTATCAGTAACTAACCTTTTGATAACTAAACTAATCTTCATTTTGATGGGGATTGTGGAAACAGTTCATGTTAAAAGTAATTCACGTTAAGCATGTTCATGTTAATGAGGTTTGACTGTATTTAATGTTTTAAAAAGAAAAGAAAAAAATATTTTTTTTCTATACAAAAATACATAAAATTAAGATAGTTAAATTACTAATGGTAACAAAGTAATGTTATTATTAATAGTTTAAATTTAGAATCATTAATCATAATCTATTTTTAAAATAAAATACAAGGAAAAACGACAATTATTGAATGAATCGATTTTGCAACATTTATACTTATTTTCAAAAATGAATCAAAATTACAAATATTCATTAATTCATTATAGAAATATTCATTAATAAAAATTCATTAATTATGCTAATCATTGTAATAATAAAAATATATTAAATTAAAAAATAAAATGATTTATACTTACAAGGATATCTTCCTTTGCATCGGGAAATTTTAATTTTAAGTTGCCAGAAGCTGCTAAAACAGCTTTAACTGCTCGCATTCCATAATCATAGTGATTTTGAGATGATAATTGTTCAGAACATAATCTATAAGTTGTGACGATTTTTACTGCTAAATTTCGAGCATCTAAGTAGCCAAAAGAATAAAGGGAAATTTCCCCAATCATAGCATAATCGGGAACCATCATAGCAACAGTACGGAATAGAACCTAAGCAGGGAGATAAATAGTCAAAATGAAAAAGAAAATATAACAATAAGATTTTTTTTTTTAAATTAATTATTGTGTTTAGTGAATTCAACATTTGAAAATATTTAAGATTGTATTATACATAAAACTGCATCTGTCTGGATTTCTGAATTCTCTACAGATATCTGCACGGACTGAAATTTTGAGGTGCAGGCCAGGTCTAGCCCACACCAAAATAAATAAATAAATAAAAATTGCATGCATTTCTATGCAAAATTTTTTAGTGTCTATTTTTCAAAGGTTTTATATAACCAAGCAATAGAGTATCCATTGTCAAAACCATTGATCTTTTAAAAGACAATTACATATAAACAGAAATTCATTATTATGGACAGACAAAAGGCACATAGACAAAAAATGGGTCAAACTGAAAATATTAGTAATCACCAAACAATGTAGGAAAGGAAGACGGAGGTACTAAAAAGAGTTAATACTACTAAAAATCTACTTTCATTCATTTCTACTGATATCCAATAATGTATCCAAATCCTTTTGTGTGATCCTGTACACAAAACATTAATGCTAATCCAAACATTTTCAATGGAAAAGATGCGCTTTCACACACCTGGAAAAAGATGTAAATTTCAATACATTTAGTATTCTGGAAAGTAGCAGAAAAGTGCTTAAAAACTATCCTTTATAGTCCCTAGACTCTATAGACCATAAGACATACAGTTCATAGACAGTAGCATATCTCATTTATTTTGTTTGTACCTGTGCAATAACTAATAGCAACATGTGTATCATTTTCAATAGGAAACCTCCTATTATGACCATAAATAACAAATATCAGTTTCAAGACATGCTAAAAATATTTGCGCAAATCAGAACATGAATAAACAGTCAGACAATCAAGTTAAAGTTATAAACATTTTTTAAGAAAACAAAATTTCACGTGACGTAATAGTCTATAAAATTTTGTTAAATAAATGATTAAAGAAGGCCTCAGGCCTGTGCCCAAGCAGACTTGTAGTTCAATTGCAAAGCTACACCACTGTACTACACCATTCAAGTTATCTCCATGAAAATTGGTACATTTTTCAATCAGGACAAAATCTAGCTAATGCCATACATTTTAGACAATGGGATAATTAGTTAAAAAGATATTAATAAAAAAACCTCATATTAATTTTAAAATTATTAAATAGAAATAAAAAAATTATATCAGAAAAGGTTTACATGTTCATTCTTTTTTATTATTACCATTATTTTGGCATAAAAATACACATGAATAACACATGAATACACATGAATAAGAAAATTAAAATAAAGCTTTATCAAAAATTAAAGTTGCTCATGCATATGGCAAAACTGATGTCATAACTAGAAAAAACTTATATATATATATTAATAAAGTTTTATTTCAAATTTATCTTTCACATATAAATAAATATTTCTTTTTATATTGAGGGAAAAAAAATATGTAATTATAATTTGAATTTTAAGATTGTACATTTAGTAAATCTTTTTTTCTTTTTTTTTTTCAATTTCAATGCTTAAATAGATTTGATACTAAAACTTAATAATCACATAAATTGTTAAAACCTACAGTTATTATTTATACACAAATAAAAAAATGTAATGCCCTAAAAAAAAGCTAGAAAGAAATAGTTTTCTTCATTGTAATGTTTTAGAATAACAGTAATAATAATAATTCTCATTACGTGCATTTATATGAAATTTTGTCTTATAATGCCATATTAAAGTTTTTGGGACAAAAAAAAACTTGTTCGATACTGTCCGTTTTGATACTGATTATTATTAATTTTCTTTTCTTTTTCTTTCTAAGAAAAGAAAGAAACAGAAAAAACAATTTTGATGAAATTCTGGCAAAAGCAGAATCTAGTTTAATGCGGAGGACTATTAGTTTTTTTTTTTTTTTTTCAAATTATAACATTGTTTTCAAATTATTCAATTATATTTTCGATAAATTTCAGATTTCGATAAATGTTCAACTATCGTAAAACTGGTATTGTAAAAATACGTAGATTGAGACTAATAGTCCTCCATCCTAAAAAAAAGCATCTGCTGTAGAAAGATCTGCAGCACAAGGCAAATTACAAAGTGAACAGCAGCAAAAAATTGTTCAATAGCTATAGGTTAGATTAATTTAAGAAGAAATTTAAGAACAAACAACTTAAGAATAAATTTAAGAACAACAGCTAAGCGTCAAGGAATAGATAACAGAAGAAGGAGAGAAAAAAAAAAACTGATGAATAGCAATAAGATAGGTATTGTGCAGATACTTGACCAGCAGCTACTAGAAAATCTGAAGTACATGCAAAATCCGTGCATCAGGAACATGCTGAAATGGAAACTACTAGAATACAAGAATAAGCTGATGGACAAAGACAAGGCAAGTGTTATGTAGATGCTTAATGGACAAAGCCTAGAAGGCAAGAAGAAACAAAAGAGCTACATCACTTTCGAATTTAAGCTGATGCTATGCACCAGGATGATATAAATCATGTTTCATCAACATCCTGTGTTGAATTTTAATCCATGTATTCAAAACTTTAATCACAATATCATAAAACTGGAAGATTTTTAATTAAATGTAAGTTTTATTTCATCACACACCTTCTTTGTTTAGTTTTTTCTTTCTTTCAAAAAATGTATAAGCATTACAACAACCTGAGTAGTGCTGAATAAATTTGCTAGTAAATTCATAAAAAGAAACCAAATTAAATATTCAATAAACAGCAAGCAAGAAAGGCCAAAAAAGTTCAAGTTTAACATAATGTCTGCAAAAACATTTTGGTAACCAACTTGGGTTTAATGATTTGGAGACCAAAGAAATCCCATATAAAACTGCAGAAAAGTTGACCCACCAGTGGTACATGGGGCCGCAAACGTGAACACCACTGTGATTCAACGGTGAAACACGAGGTCTCCAAAACAAACCTATCAAGATCCACCAGAGAGTCATGCAGCAGTAAAGACGTTAAAAGAAATATAATAAATTTAAAAACTATCCAAAATCAATTTTAAGATTAGAAACAAGTTTTTTTCCATTTCAACATATAAATGCTAACTAAAAACGTCTTCTTTTCTATGGAGATTTATAAAATATAAATACTTTTAAATTATCTGGCAGTTCTGACCGTCCAGCATATCCAGGATTCATTGTAATGCAAACATAACAATTTGGATTCAGTTTTAGTTCTGTTCCTTCAAAGTTAAATGAGTCCACATTAGCACGTACAGCTCTTATTATACACAAAATCTAGACAGAAACATAATTAAATATTAAAACAGCGATAGCACTGAATTCATTAAAAAAAGAACACAAACAATCATGCAAAACTAAAATATTACTAACATTCTTACATAAATAGAATCTAACATGTAGTAATTTTATCGTTTTATTTTAATTTTAAAGAATGATTTCATTTTACTAGTATGTTTAGCAGACATATTTTAAGAAATTTTGAATATGGAACACTGGACGCGTACAATTTTGTGATTTTTTTCCGACTATTTATAAAAGATATTGTCCTCAGTTCCTTTTTGTTTGTATTTAGATAAGCAAAAATTTTTCTAACTATGCATATATTTAGTATGTCTTTAATTAGTGCAAATATAATCAACTATTTATTGGAACATGTACTTATTTGTTTCTTCATCCCAGCAAAGGATGGTGTTCTCCGTTTCTTTCTGTTTGTATTTAGGAATATAAATTTATCAAATTTTATTTATTCAGCACTTCTTCAGTTAATGTAAATGCTGTGAATAAAATTAGTTTAATGACCAGTCTACAACAAGATTCACCATTTCAATAAGTTTTAATTACCTATCAGAATTTTTGTTCAGTGCAATCTATAACTATGGAGAAAAATATTGGAATATTTAACAAACACACACACACACACACACAAAAAGTTAATATATTTTAAAAGACATTTGATGTGACCATGCATGTATATTTGACTAATATCATGAATATTCGATTTAATATTGTTCTTTCCCAAAATGACTACCAAACAATGTTGTAATAAATGTAATATATATAGTACCCCGGCACTAAGTGCCAGGGAGATAGGTATTTCACTACTGTGATTAGTTATTGCTATAAATGCATCAATGATTCCGGAAAACAAAAAGTATTTAATCCATGTAGATTTGTTGTACAAAACATTTTTGCATTTCAGTTTATTTCAAAGTATTTCCTCCTCAAACTTTACTACTAAACACATTTATCAAGTTTTAAATAAAGATTGTGGGCCATAAGTAACGATTTTGGTGTACAGGAATTTATAACAGTGAATTTGGAATTTTAAACAGTTTTAATTTTACTGAGATATCAATAAAAATAAATAGAGTGAAAAGTCTTTAATTTACAACAGTTTTATTTCAAGAAAGCAGTTATGAATTTTCTGAATCTGAGGATTTGACAGATAAGAAATATATTTCTATGATATTCTAATAAGACTAGAAAAATTATATTTACATTGTTGGCTTATTGTAAATTATTTATTTACTAGCCCGTGGGCACTGTTTTAGAACTTGCAACAGCTTACTTGCTTGTAGTAGTGCAAACAGCTTTGAAAATTTTAACTGTAGCAAATTTCTGCTCTATGGCAACTACAACGCCCCTTTACGTTTCATGATTTGACACAGCCTATTCGCTCACTGTGTAAAGGAACATTGAAAGCACTGATCATGGCATTTCCCCAACCCGGTGAGGCCTATGGTCTCCTAATCTACTTCCGATAAGTAATTTAATTATAGCCAGAATTGGAGATATTGAATTATTAAAATATCAAAGCACCATCTGGCAACAGAGATTTGCAACATGTACTCTTCAATTTCAATTCAAATAACTTTTTAAATGATACATTACTTATGAAATTATGTTAATTAGAAGTTGAGATACAAAAGTAATACAGTCAAACCTCATTAAGATGAATCTCAAGGGGGATAAGAAAATTTGCTTATATTATCAGTAGTTAATACTATCAATAACTAATCTTCATATACCTAAATTAATCCTCATTTTGACGAGAACTGTGGAAACAGTTCATGTTAAAAGTAACTCACATTAACAATGTTCATGTTAACGAGATTCGACAGTATAAACATTGTTATAAAAATATTTGTGTCTAACTTTTCCATGGTTTTCTCTGAAATTTGCACAGTTGAGGGCTAAATAAAATAATGTTAAAAATCCTTAATAAGAAAAGTGAGCGGAGTACCAGAATTCAAAAAACTGAAAAAAAAAAAGTGTTCCAGGTTTTCTGTAGTTTTCTCTGAAACTCCCATATTGAGTTTAATAGCTTATATCAGTTTAAAAGTTCGCAATAAAATTACTATAAAATATATTTTGAATCATATAAGTAATTTAATTAGAATTAGATACATTGGAATAAAGGTGTTCTGGGTTTTCTGTGGTTTTCGCTGAAACTTCCGCATGGAATTTAATGGCTTATATCAGTTTAAAAGTCTGCAATAAAATATATTTCAAATGGTGTATTATAAGTAATTTAATAACTAGAATTGGAGATATTGAAATTTTAAAGTGCCATCTGGTGGCAGAGATTTGCGATCTCTACACTTTAATTCCAATTCAAATAAGTTTTTAAATGATATATTACTTATCAAATTATGTTAATTAGAAGCTGAGATATAAAGATAATATAAACACTTTTATAAAAAGATTTGTGTCTGACTTATCTGTGGTTTTCTCCAAAACTTGTGTAATTCCAGACTATATACCGTTAAAATTCCTGGGTATTTACATTGTCGGCTGTACATAAAAAAAAAAAATTATACAAAACAAGCATAGAGCTATTGAAAATATAAGCAAATAATTACCTGCTGAGCAACAACAGAAAGCACTTCAAGCTCAATCCTATTAAACTCATCAAAACAAGCCCATGCTCCAGAAGAAGCAAGACCTTTAAAAAACTAAAAAAAAAAAAAAAAAGAATATGCAGGAAGTTTAAAAGGATTGAAACATGGTTTAAGTCTTTGATAAGTGGGCAATGTGAATTGCAAAAATGTTCAAAAAGAAATAAGACCCCATTAATAAAATTTCTTCCCATTATTTTTCAAAGAACTACACTTTTTGTTTTTATATACCCCTATAAACAAATTTGGTCAGTTTGAAAGTTTTTACTTTTAATGCAACAACATCAGTACAAAAAAAAGCATATCTCTATCCTTAAAATTGAATGAGTTATATTTAATTGCAAATGGCTGTACACTGGGATCATAAAGCAAAATAGAAATCTGCGACTTAAAATAAAGAGATAATATTGTCTATTAAGTACATTTAAAACACTTTAAACACACGTAAATATAAATTTATTTAAAAGATGTTAAAATTTTTTTATCCAAAGCTTTTCTCTTTAATAGTAAAGCATCATCAGGGATTTATGATTCGTTTCCATTGCACAGTTTTAAATATGTTTTCTTTTTACAGTCAACAGTTAAGTCTTTTAATAACGTGATATATTTAAAAATATATCACATTATTAAAAGACTTAAAAAATACAAAATTATTAAAAAATTATTACAAAATTATTAAAAAATACAAAAACAAAGTTTTATTAATCTAAATAATTATTTATAAGTTAAAAATAAATAAATTGCCTACTTTAAAGTTGCTCATTAGCTTTTTCAGTTGGGTGCCTAACCTTCTTCAGATGTACTGCTTCGCTGACTGCTAGGTTGCCTTTGACGACTTCTGTTCAGTAGGGAGAGCCAACCTCGATCCACGAGTTGAGTTGACTCTTGCTCATTGCACTTCAGCTCATTGGCCGTAATTTCTATTTGTACGTGTGTGAGCACACATGCAATGACTAAGAGCAGGGGTTAATAGATGTTGATTTTGCGACCATTTATGGGTACTTTCACAAAAATAGACTTGGCAAAAAAGGTACCTTCACAAAAATCATACAGCTAAAATCGGTACTTTCACAAAAATCTTAGTCATCCCAGGTAAATCTGACATTTTAAATGAGCACATTTTCAAAGAAAAGTAACTTATTTGTGAATTTCTGTTGATGCGACTCATGAAGCAGGAATTATACAGAATATTGGTTTTAATCTACACACAGGTGTTTGCTACAGATGAAAAACAGTGTAGCATAAGTAAACAAAATGATCCTCGCATGTATCGGTACAGACACGCTCTGGAGTAGTGGCCATAGTGTACTGTTGGTATACTATGATGGTGCATTAGGTGGTTTGACGTTTTGATGACTGTATGGTGATGTGTCTATCCTCCCTGGTACAATTCATGATACTAGCACGAATAAAAACAACTTCTACTTACACTCTCTCTACTGAACTGTTTACTTCAGAGAGAAGTGAGTTTTGGTTCCTGTTCTGCTATAAGCTTCACACTAACTGCTGAGCATTATTTTTATTATTTTACTTAATTTGAACTCACTTGATAACTACTAAATATTTAGAAAGTCAAGGGAAGCTGCTCCACAATTTTTGTTTGGTAAATATCATTATAGTTCAATAGTCAATTTCAATTTTTTTTCTATCTTTGAAAGTTCTGTACAATGCTCATGGGCATTGGCACATACAGGCAAGAAGGGAGACACTTGCCCCCTCCTAGCAAATTCTAATCAGTAATAAATTATTATTTTTTAACTACATTTAAAGCTTTAAAACTATGTCATTTCAAATGATTAGCCAAATAAAATTTATATCACAGAGCCAATAAGAGCCAAACTGACCTGACCTGCATTCACAAGTTCGCTCTAACCTTTCCATGTAAATAGGGGTTGAAACGATTTGGCAGTAATTTTTTTCAGATTCGGCTTGATTTGAAACAAGCTGTATAATTTTTGTAAATATGAGGTGTGGCTATTAAATAACGAGACTATTGCTGCTACAAATGAACTACAAATGTGCCAAATCTGAACGACCGATAGCTGTGTAGCGTAAAACCTTCTCTTTCGATTGCAGTGCCTCCCATGTTTGTAGAAATATCAGCCTGGCCGTAACCTTCGTTTGTGTAAGAGGTGTTTGTTTCGTTTTGCCGAAAACACGATAAGTGTAAAAGTAGAGCAACGAATTGTTGTGAAATTTCACATAAAACTTGGTAAAAACGCTAGTGAAACTTATCTTTTATTAAAACAAGTTTATGGCGATGAATGTTTATTACATGTGCGAGTTTTGTGTGGTTCAAGCGTTTCCAAGATGGCCAAGAAGACGTTGGAGATGATGACTGCCTGGGTAGGGTGGAGCTTAAAAGACATGATTTTTTATTATTGTTATTTTTATAAGTCTCACCTTTTTAATTTGTTCCTTTTGATACGAAAACACTATATGAAAAGTTTGAGCTATAAATTTTAATATTTAATGGTAGCTCAACTGGCTCAAAATTTATAAACTTAGAAAAAAATAAGAATATTAGCTATACTGTAACAAATACGTACTTACAAAGTATTTATTGTTTTAAGTTTAACAATTTATTTACTTTACTGTACAAATTATTAGCTTTTCATTATACATTAAAATTTTATTGCCTTTGAAAAGGCTGAGACAGAGTTTTTTTGCTGCTATCTGGGTACATTTTGTAATGATCTTCAACAACTTGCAGCAAGAATTGTAGTTGCATTTCATCCTGAGTTATCAAACCACTGTATTCTTGAATAAGTGCAACTGCACGCTCAGCACGGTCATTTACTACTTGTAGGGATTTTATTATCCCTTTAGCCTGTTTATAGTCCTCTCTTGACTCCCACAAGTCAGGATCAACTTCAAGATATCCAACTGGAAGTTCCAATAATTGAAACAATATCATTGACTTAGCTGTCGCAAAATCTTCCAAGTTTTTATTCTTCAATGAATGAAGAGCAATACTGATTCACTTAGAGTAATTTTTAGCTTGATTTCCTGCATTAGCATCTTACTGCAAAGCATTAACCATGCGTCTTTTGGTTAATAAACTGACACAGCTGTCAAATAAAAACAAGCCAACCAAGTCCTGATAAATACCACAAGTGTTTAGCAAATTTATGTGACGATGACTTGGAAATTACTGAATGTATTGATGAGTATTCAAGTAGTGATTTGAGAACAACAAGTCATTATAAGGGGCACATGCAGCCTGAGATTCAAGCTTTCAAGTATACATGGAATATGAAAACACACACATCATGTACACCTTCTTCCTCTTCTGAAGTCAGTTTAAATTGAGCCTTGAACATCCAGATCTTCAGGCAATAATATCACTTTGGGCATCTAGCGGGCATGGTGCATTGCACCTGGTGACATAAATCTGACTCCCCTTCCTGGGAAAACACCAAGATAGATAATTACAAGTTCTATAAATTCTTCTTAGCTTTATTTATCTTTGTTCAAGGTACTTCTTTGCATAGTTGATCGTATCATGCTTTATATAGTCTACTAAATTTGTGACATCATCAAATGAAATTGCTGGTTCATACTTTTCTCTATCAATGAAGCTCCAACATTTTTGAAAAATAGTGCAACTTCAGGAGAAGATTAGACTCTGATACATATTTCAAACACAGTACTAATTATCAGTTCCATAATGTGATGCCTGCAAGCAAGTGATAAGAACTCTTTTTTAAACTTTTGATCTATAAGACACATGCACCAGAATTATGACCAGTATTTGAGCTGGTAGTGTCAAAGCACATTGCCCTAATATTATCTGCTATTCCCCAGTCTTGAATGGCTTCGAAGACAGCTGCTGCCTGTGCTTCTTTTGTTGCAGATGGAATCTTGGCAACAATCAGTAGCTGAGTAACTCCTTTCAAAGCAATTAATACTGGTAACCTATCAATTTTTTTTTTTTTTCCAGTCAGACCATAGACTAATTCTCTATCCCAATGAATGACAAAAGTAGTGTTGCTTTGGAGCTTTTTTTTTTTTTTTTCATATTTTTTAGTTGTCTCAAACAATTTTTGTCGATGAATTGAATCTTTTTTATAGTATATTCATCAATGCTCAGTAAATGCTCATCAATGCTCTTTTGGCAGTTTCTGATAATACAAAAACAGCCTTTTGGTCTGACATTTTACTATGATCTAGTATCTAGTGCTGCTGCAAGATCTGGAGTAATAATGGTTTTACGTCCTCATTTTCTTTTCCGTACTTCTCCAACATGAACTGCATTGTTTCCAACTTTTCTAAATCACTTTCTGCTGTGTTGTTTTCAGACTCATCATCAGTAGATGACATACTTTAAAGGGAAGAATTTAATTTTCTTTTCTGTGACATAATGTACGTATGTGATTATGCATACATTTATCATTCCATACATTAAAAACGTCATCATTGAGCTACCTCTAAATAATGTTCAATTGTGCTAATATTTCGCCTGAATTATTTTTTCATAAAAAGGAACAAATTTAGAAGGTGAGAAGATCATATTTTCAAACTTAAAAAATAAGCTCCACCCTACTGCCTGGGTCGCCCTTTTACGTCCAAAATGGGTGAAAATATCGAAAAAGTCACTAATCTGGTTCGATCTGACTATCATAAATATCTTCAGGTGCTTGCTCAACTCCATAAAAGAGTACGGAAATAACGACTCGAATTGTGGAAGAACAAGTCATGGGTTCTCCATCAAGACAACGTGCCGGCTCACACTGCATTGTCTCTCAAGACGTTTCTAGCCAAGTACAACATCCCAGTTTTAGACCATCCGCCTTATTCACCTGACCTGGCCCCATGTGACTTTTACCTGTTCCCCAAAGTCAAATCTGCATTAAACGGTACAAGATTTGAGTAAGTTGAAGCTGTGAAAGAAAAAGCGGCATGCCTCATGCAGGAACTCACAGAACAAGACTTCCAGCACTATTTTGAACAATGGAAAATTTGCATGGAGCGTTGTAGGGATAGAGGAGGAGTGTATATTGAAGATGATAACAACTAAATATATATAAATTTGAAATAAAATGTTTTACAGCAATAGTCTCGTTATTTAATAGCCACACCTCGTAAAATAGCTTAAATTTTAATGCATAAAAATTTGTTGTAACAAATGCTTATACACAGGCTTGCTTAGTCACCTCAATCAACCAACCAACCATCTGAATCTAACTCATTTTTTAAAATATACTGAAATTTTGTAATTTTAAATTTGCCTACTCTTGAAAAATTTTCTAGCGACGCCACTGATAGTGCTACTTTGAGACTGTTATTGTGTGTTTTTATTTTCATATTAAATTCATGTCTTACTTTTTTTCTTTTTTGGCCTAATGAAGAGTTGTGATTAATCATTACAACCCGTAACAAATGCCAAAAGTTTTCTGCAATATATGACTTTTGCATATATTCTTCATCTTTAGCACTAGTTTTTCAGGGTGGTTTGCAGTAAATTGTTAAAATTTGTCTCACAAAATATATACATTAATTACCAAAATTAAAATTTTCTGTTTTTCTAATAATTAATAGTAATAAAACAAAAACTGGACAATTTGTAATTGAAGTACCTTGAAATTAAAGTATCGGTATTGTTTTCACACAAATGTATTGTTTAATGCAGCCAAAATATGTTCATTTGCATGTTATTGTCTACCATTTTATATTTTTAGACCACTAAAGAATAACTTTGGTGATTCTTATGGATCGCTACAATGTCACTGTTGGTGTGAACCATAAATACATCATTGCTTTTCTGTTAGCAATTATTCAATTAGCCATGACAAACTTGTATAGTAGTCGTTTAGATATTTTTGTCTTTAGTTAACATTAGAGGTGGAAAAAAAGAAAAGAAAAAAAGCAAGACTTACCCATTGTAAAGTTATAAAACAATTTTTATTTTTAAAAATTAGACGTTCTAAGTGCACTTACTATGCAGATTCATACAAAACATACATATGAAATAATATCTAGTTGAAAGTACATGCAGCACATGATATAATAAAACTCGGCTAATTTAAATATTCTAAAATATAAAATTTTAATTAGTTCTTTCAAAGAGCTACGCTAGTCTACCAAAAATTATTTTAAAACCTTGTGGTGATGATATTCTGTGGCTGAAAAAGTCAGACAATTTAATGTTGATCACAGATGGTGAAAATTTTTGGACATATTATATTATTTAAATTAGTTAGAAATAGTTGCTCGAGTAAATGTATAAAATTTGAAGAACAAACTTGATACATACCCTGTCTTGAATATTTTTAATAACAATTAAAAAATGGTTGTATATTAATAAACTGCGATAATTATGATAAACATTTTTAGAGAATGACTCCCATTATAAATAATTCTCTTACGGTAAATAGAAACACATATTGCTTTTCTAAAGCAGAAATTCATGTAAGAAAATGAAATGAATCATATAATAAAAAAATTGACCAAGAATTGTTAACATTAAACCACTTGCTTTGTTGAAATAACTAAAATTTTATCAATAATAATAAAAAGACAAATGTACTTTTCCCATGGCAATGTAGTCCAGCCCATCAGAGCAATTAAAAACAACACACTGAACAGCAAGTGCTTTGGCAAGATCTTTAGTTGTTTCAGTTTTTCCAGTCCCAGCAGGTCCTTCTGGAGCCCCATTTAAATGAAGATGAAATGCTCCAATAAGGGTTCGATAACATCGGTCAGTCAATGGAGTGATTACCAACCTATAACATTTATTTAAAAAAATAAATATAGAAATAAGTAGATAAAAAGTAATTTGAATGCAAAATAAAAAAGTAAAACCTTAATGCATTTAAAAAAAAATCTGGTGTGAAATAACCACACAACTTCCATTACCCACTATTACACATATTACATGCATTTTTGAGAGATAATGTGATCAGAAAACATAAAAGTGACCTAAAGAGAAAATCGTTAGAGTCGTTTTTGAGATACCAACTTTTACAAAAAATCAATTATTGACCGGAAAACAATAATTACATACAAAAGGATATTTAAAAGTGAGTTAATATGGCGAGTTTGAAAAAAATCTGTACAGCCATTTTTAAAGGAACGCGCTTGCAAGACCTGAAATGGAGCTATTTATACAGGATGCCTATCAATTTTCCTGAGCTAACCAACTATATCATTCGAAAGGACATCTAATAGAATGTTTATATAGCAAATTTGAAAAAATTGTTAGAGCCGTTTTTGAGATACGGACTTACGGTCCCACTTCCGGTCTCCGATGTCCTACTTCCGGTTTTTCAGTTTTCACCAAAATTTGGAAAATTCATCTGTACACCGGACCTGTCTTAATTCTGAAGTTTTGTAGTTCTATCTTTATTAGTTTTGGAGATATGATAGCCAGAAGATTCCACATATACATACACACACACTGACCAGTTGCCAAAAAACACTTTTTTGGACTCAGGGGACCTTAAAATGTGTAACTCAGGTGAAATCGCAATATCGAATTTTTGGACCAAATACAATACTTCCATTACCTACGGTAGTAGGGTAATGGAAGTAAATAGGTATACAAGATATCCTTCTTTTTATAAATAAATAAATAAATTTCTAGGTCCCCCCCCCCCCCCCCAGAATAGTGGTTTTGCCTTTACAGTAGACTCTGTGACTGTATAATCCCCAACTCTGCACTATCAGCATTAAATATATTTAAAAAGAAATTCTGGTTTTGTAAATGATTTTGTAATTTTGATTTTTGACAATTGTATAATTATTCTTTGTGTACTTTTTAATAATATAAATGAATTTTAAGTTTCTGAAATCTGCAACTGTATAATCCACAATTCTATATTAGTAGCATTAAATTATTATTATTATTATTACTTTAATTCTGTTTTTGTAAATGATTTTGTAATTTTGACTTTTTATAATTGTAGAGTTATTCTTTGTCGTTTTTAAAGATATAAATGAATTTTAAAAATTAAATTCTATTAATATTAAGTAAGGCTGATGGAAATAGTAGAACATGAAAATTAGTGATAGCTCATTTAAAGTATTCAGAATATCCTTTATTATTCAAAGTTAATATATGTATAGTTTACAACAATTTCATATGCTTTATTTTAAAAATAAACAAATAATGAGAAATATAGTTTGTTATTTGGAATTAAAGACATTATGTAGTTAAAAATAATTTAAAAACATCTAAAATTATAGTAGATGCAAATGCCAACAAATTACAATTATAAAAGTAGTTAAAATGTACATTTCTTCTTTTAAAATTATAATTTATTCTTATTTCGCAATTATTATTATTATTGTGGTGCCTGCTTTTTCGCACCTGGTTCTTTTCTTTCGGTAAATTCATTTCGAGACACATCAAGACACTGATCACACTTGGTTTACTTTTAAACGTATATTTACTTACGGCACAAACATAAAATACATAACGAATACAGAAATTAACATCAAGTAAAGTATTTTCTAAAAAACATGTAGAATGGAACGTTAGTCCATCTTTATTCACATACGCACACTGTTGCCACACTTTCGTACCAAACTTTTTAGTTCTTGTTTTTTAATACTCTCGAAATCAGAGGTGCGGCGTTCACACCTTCCCTCCAGTTTCACTTGAGGGACAATGGCCTTCACAGTGAAACTACTAACCAAAATTTGTGGATAATTTATATAACTGTTCATGAAAGTCTAATTGTCCTTTTAAATTGTTAATTATTGTTTCATCTTTAAATAAATGTTCATGAAAGTTTAATTGTCCTTTTAAATTCTTAATTATTGTCTCATCTTTGACCTAATATCCGATGTTCCATCAAGAGCAATAACATTTATATCTCACTTAATATTTAAATATTTTCTATGGTATAAAATAAGTAACATTTAAACACATAATAGAAATAAAATATATATATAATATATATGAATAAACATTTATCCTGACATGGATTTTCTTATGCACTTTAAATAATCTTAATGAATTAATATACTTGAATATAAGAAACAAAATAAACACACACACATATATATATATGTAATAACAAATACAATATTGAACTAACTTATGACTTTATTCATGAATGCGTGATAAAGCATCTGCAATAGTATTACTGCTTCCTGGCTTATGAGCAATAGTCACTTGATAGCGAGATAGAGCCAATGCCCATCTTTGTAATCTGGCGTTCTTAGGAACTGTTTCTGTCAAATATTTTAAAGGGTTATGGTCCGTGTGTAAGATAATAGTGGCTCCATAAGTCCACATTTCGAATTTACCTAATGCCCATATTACAGCATAAGCTTCCCTTTCAATAGTGCTCCACTTTGATTGAGCAGGGGTCAGTTTTTGGCTTGCAAAAGTTATTGGTTTCAGTTTATTCTGCTCATCTCTCTGCATTAGACAGGCTCCAATTCCGGTCACTGAAGCATCAGTATCGATTTCAAAAGGTTTCGACATATCAGGTGTATACAGAGAGGTTATAGAGCACAAACAATTCTTTAACGAATTAAATGCGCTTTCGGCTTCTTCTGACCATGGAAGGTCGTTTGGCACGGTTTTTCGAGTTAAGTCCGTTAAAGGTTTTGCTATATTAGCATACCGAGGCACATAGTCTCTGTAATAGTTAAATAATCCTAGGAGTGACTTCAATGTTTTCTTAGTTTTAGGGGCTTTCAAATCTTTAATAACTGATATCTTGTCCGGATCTGGGCCGTGCTCTCCTGAGCCTACGACATGTCCTAAATATTTTACTTTCGACATCGCAAACGAGCATTTCTTTAAATTTGCCGAAAAATTCAATTTTTTCAGAGTTTCTAAAATGGATTTAATATGATTAAGATGATCTTCCCAGTTTGAAGAAAATATGATAATATCATCAAGAAAACTTTCGGCGTAGTCACTATGAGGTCGTAATACTTGATTCATTATTCTTTGGAATGTTGCTGGTGCTCCAGATAACCCAAATGGCATCACCCTCCACTGATACTGACCCTTTGGAGATACAAAACTGGTTAATTCTCGGCTTTGCTCTGCTAAGGGTATTTCCCAATATCCCTTAAGGATATCTAAAGTTGTCAAGTAACGAGCTCCACCAGCTTTAAATCTAAGATTTTCTGAATTCTGCATAGGAAAAGGTGGAATTTTACTAACTGAGTTCAGCTCTCTGTAGTCCACGCAAAGTCGGACAGTTCCATCTTTCTTGGCTACACATACCAATGGCTATGCTATCTCTGCTGAAGAGGGTTCTATCAGGTCTTTTTCCAATAATTCTGCTATCTGTTTTTCTATATTAGATCTTAATGTTTCTGGAACTTTATAAAGATGAGGTTGTTTCCTCTCTACTCCAGACTTTAACTGGATAACATGTGGAGGAACTTTGGCTTTCTTTAATTCCCCATCAAATATTGTTAGATATTCTTTAATCAGATTCAACAGCTGTTTATGTTGCTTTGCTGATATCGAATTTGATTTTATACCAGCTTTTAGTTCTTCATCTGTTACTTGCCGTGATTCTACGGGCGCATGTTGTATATCTCCAAACTCTTCATCGGTTTCGTAAATAATTCCTACAGCTCTGACAGGTTGAATATATTTACGCAATTTATTTTGATGAAGATGTCGAACACTTCCATCAGGTAGTTTGACATAAAAAGAATGTGGAGACTTCTTTTCTACTATTTCTCCTGGTCCTTTCCATTTTGAACAAAGACGATTTGTTGAATCAGGGATTAACACTACAACTTCATCCCCAACAGAAAATTCGGTATCTTTTGACCGTAAATTATGATAATGTACATATTTCTGCTGCTGTTCTTGAGCTATGCTATTCGCATACTGTGCCGCGTCTTCTAAACGTTTCCGGAGTTTCAACAGGTAGTCAGCTACAGATTCTCCAGTCCCTTGAGGAAGTACGACTTCATCTTCCCAACTTGATTTGAGGATGGCTAGAGGTCCTACAGGTGGTCGCCCATGAACTAGTAGTAATGGGGCAACACCCGTTGTAGCGTTAGGCACTTCTCTGTATGCCCATAACAAGAATGGCAACTGTTTATCCCAGCCTCGACCTTGTGAATTAATTGCATGATGTAGCATGGATTTCATAGTTCCTATCCATCTTTCAACTAAACCATTCGATTGTGGATAACCTGGAGTGGAAAATTTAGGAACACATCCTAATCGTTTTAAAAATTCTTTTGTCAGCTGTGCGGCAAAATTTCTTCCGTTATCCATTGCAATTACTCGAGGAATTCCAGTTCGTACAAATATTTCTATAAATGCATCACAGGCTGCCTTTGCTGTTAAAGACTTCAGAGGTATTGCTTCCGGCCAACGACTATGCTGGTCCATAATGCACAGTACATACTGATGGCCACGTGATGACTTTGGCTCTATTGGGCCTAAAATATCGGCATTAACCACTTGAAATGGGAGTTCTGGCCTTCCAACAGACTCGATAGGTGTTCTATCGTTTACTTTTCCTTTCCTGCGCATTTGACAATCATGACACGAAGCACATAATTGTTTAACTTCTTTTGGCATTCCTTCCCACCAGAAAGACATTGCAATTCTGTCTCTGGTCTTCTTAGCTGCCAGATGTCCACCAGTAGGAGTTTCATGAGCTAATTTCAAAATGTCCTTTCTTCTGCTTGCCGGTACGACCAATTGAATATATTTCTGTCCGCCTACTTTACCCATATGATATAATAAACCTCTTTCAATCCAGTAACCATTTTTATATTGTCTAGCTTCTTCGAAGCACCTTTTCAATGTAGGACAGGCTAACTGCTCATCCCTAAACACTTGTGCTTGTGGAACAGGGATATTTTCATTTCTTTCATCCTTACTATCGGTTTCGGTCAATGTCTGTTTAACTACTGAGTTATTAAAGACTTTGGTTTCTGGATGATGCGACTCGCTGTTGTTCAGCTTTGCCTTTCGAATAGTCTCGTGACTTTCTCCCTCCATACAGAACATACACTTTTCATTATCTTCTGTGAGTGGGGTACTAATTGCCTCATCCCCAAGATAATTGTCGTTTGAATTATTCTCAGGTACACTGAACAAGGATTGTTCACCGACTTCATTTATTGTGATTACTTCAACCTCTTCTTCTGAAGAATAGTTTCCGGGAGACCTTCCCTCCACTTTGAACAAGGACGGTTCATTGTTTTCTTCCACTGGGGTGATATTAACCTCAACCCCTGAATTTCCAGGATTTCTTCCTTTCACATGGAACAAGGATTGTTCATCGACTTCTTTCTTCGGGATATTCACTTTATCCCCTAAAGAAATGTTTTCGGGAGACCTTCCCTCCACACTGAACAAGGATTGTTCATCGACTTCTTTCTTCGGGATATTCACTTTATCCCCTAAAGAAATGTTTTCGGGAGACCTTCCCTCCACACTGAACAAGGATTGTTCATTAGCTTCTTTTACTGAAGTGATTCCTGTATCATCTCCCAAATAAGAACGCTTTTGTTCCTTCAACCAATCATATACCCTGGGAGTGATTAAAGCTTCCTCATGCAGCCCTTCTACTACTGCAGCACGCACTTGAACATATGGAATGATTTTTTCATCTGTATGAAGACTTAGCGGAACTGACACAAGTTGTGCTTCCACTGGATTACCTATAGCAGGTCTCAAAAGAATTTTCCCACTTGACTGTAAGTGTTCCTCAGGTACAACTGATTTTCGTAGTACGGTGATTTCTGCACCACTGTCCACGATGCCTTGAAATTTTTGACCTCCGATTCCTAAATCCACTTTCAGAAGCTCGCCATCTTTCTCGTTGACTGGAAATTCCCACTCGAAACAAGCGCTATTTAGATTAACACTGACCTTATTAAGGCCCTTACTTTCTTGACTCTTTTTGTTTGTTTTCACGTAAGATGTACTTGCTGAATTCAATTTGGGGCAAGATTTTTTCATATGGCCTTCCTTTCCACACCAATAGCAGGAGAATTTCGGACGAATGTCTCTTTGTTCTTGCTGTGGCTTAGTAAAAACCCTTTTCTCATCTCTATTGTTATTTCCGAAATTCGCCCCTTTGGATGGAAGATTCCAATTTTCTTTATGAGAAATTTCTTTCGTTTTTTTATTGAAAGTCATTTTGACATTTTCATAATCATCTAATTTACTGGAAATAATATCAGATGACTTAAACAATGACCATTCATCGATGAAATGTTCTTTAATTTCTGGAGGTACTTTCCTTTTAATTTGATCTGTAATAATCAAATCATATAATTCTTCAAATGTGTTAACTTCTAATCCCCGAATCCATTCAGTAAAATAGTTTTTCAATTCGTAAGCAAAATCTCTCCATGTGATATCAGCTTTTTTAGTATGCTTATTGAAAAGTTGTCGAAATCTTTCAGGAGTAAGTTTATATCTCTTTAACAATAACTCTTTTACTTTTCCGTAATCATTCGTGATTTCTTCGTCTTCCCGAGCTATAACTTCCGCGATTTCGTATGGCAGTAGCCCAATGAGATGAGAAACCCAATCATCTCTTTTAATTTCGGCACGTTTTGCCTGCCGCTCAAAAAGAACTAAATACAGGCTAATTTCGCATGTTTTAGGATCAAATTTTTGTAAGATGTTATGTAATTTTACGCGCGTTTTCTCAGAAGTTTCATTTGTAATTCCTTTCTTCTCAAGTCCTATTCTTGCATTTTCCAACCGCATTTTTTCCAATTCTATTTCTTCTCTTCTTAGGCGTTCCTCCATCTCTTCTTTTCTCTTACGTTCCTCTATTTCTTCCCTTCTTATGCGTTCCTCCATCTCTTCTTCTCTCTTACGTTCCTCTATTTCTTCCCTTCTTATGCGTTCCTCCATCTCTTCTTTTCTCTTACGTTCCTCTATTTCTTCCCTTCTTATGCGTTCCTCCATCTCTTCTTTTCTCTTACGTTCCTCTATTTCTTCCCTTCTTATGCGTTCCTCCATCTCTTCTTTTCTCTTACGTTCCTCTATTTCTTCCCTTCTTATGCGTTCCTCCATCTCTTCTTTTCTCTTACGTTCCTCTATTTCTTCCCTTCTTATGCGTTCCTCCATCTCTTCTTTCCTCTTCCGTGCTTCAAGTACGTTCGCTAATGTTTCTTTAACAAATTCTTCATCGTAATTCTTTGAAGCCAATAACTTTAAATGTTGAGTTCCTTCCACTCCAAGCTCAGTAGCAACTTCTTGCAAATCTTTTTTATTCCCTTTACCCAAAAATGCCATCTTCGGATGGATGAAATCAAATCAAGTTCAAATTTTCCTTAAGAACGCCAGATTTGACATCTTATTTTTTATCTTAAACAACATTTTCCCCCAAATTAAATAAAATAATCATTAAGTCGGAATGCATACATAAAAGGAGAAAAAAAAAATAATATGTATCGAAATAACAAATAAAAAAAAAAAATGTTTACACAATCAACTCTTTCATTAAATAAATCAGAATATACTTTATTACATAACCAGCTTTCAATAAATTAGAAATAATGTTGCCATAGCAACACAATCAACTCTTTCATTAAATAAATCAGAATATACTTTATTGCATAACCAGCTTTCAATAAATTAGAAATAATGTTGCCATAGCAACCTTTAATCAAACTTACTTTTAAACAGAAAAAAAAAAAAAAAAAAAAAATTCCGATTCATTCCTCAAAGTAAAAAAAATAAACAAAACCGGACGTTCACAAGAATAATTCACTAGTTTTTTTTTTTTTTTACTGAGATATTTCATTAATATTCCAATAATAATAAAGATAAATAAATATAAATAATTATCAAGGTCTAACAAATACACAATCATTCAATAAAACAGAACAAATAAATCAAAACAGAGCTCTCTCTTTTTTTATTTTTTTTATCTGCTTTAATGAAATCTTATTTATTCTAAATCAGGTGATGAATAAAAAGAACACACAGAAATTAATCACAATTATCTTGAATAGCATAAAAACATATTCTTTTCATCATTCTTTTTACTATTTTCCGGCTTTTTAAATACAAATAAACAAATATATTTCTATTTTTCATTTTTCAAACACTAGAATTATTATTATTTCAACATTACGAAATATTCAATTTTCATTTACATACTCTTTACCTTGTTGGAATACAAAATCGGAACAAAATATCTAAATGCTTAATCCGAATTATTTAATATGAAACTTATACAAAATATGACTCTTGATGGAACATAAAAAAAAAACATACCCTTTTTTTTTTCATCACTATCATGACATAATCCATACGAGTACTAGCTATATCACATATGCTTGTCGACTGCGCCAATTGTGGTGCCTGCTTTTTCGCACCTGGTTCTTTTCTTTCGGTAAATTCATTTCGAGACACATCAAGACACTGATCACACTTGGTTTACTTTTAAACGTATATTTACTTACGGCACAAACATAAAATACATAACGAATACAGAAATTAACATCAAGTAAAGTATTTTCTAAAAAACATGTAGAATGGAACGTTAGTCCATCTTTATTCACATACGCACACTGTTGCCACACTTTCGTACCAAACTTTTTAGTTCTTGTTTTTTAATACTCTCGAAATCAGAGGTGCGGCGTTCACAATTATTATTATTATTATTCACAAAATAAAAGAAAACATTCTTTTCTACATTATTTAAAATAAATAAAAACTATAAAGTGTCAAAAAAAAAAAGTTTGTACAAACTTTTTTTTTTTTAAGCAAGTAGTTTACTTAATTTATGTTTAGAGACAAGAATTTCAGCTTTCGTGAAAAAAGATCATTAAAAATAAAATATTAAAAACTGTACATTTTTAACAATAAGCTAGAATAATTTATTACTATGCATGCAAATTTAAGTAATAAAACATTTATATCATCAGACTTATTCATATAGTATTTACATCATTAATAGAAAAATTTCTTAGATTTTTCACTTATAAAGTAGTTTTAACTTCCATTACCCGACTACCGTAGGTAATGGAAGTATTGTATTTATTTAATGACTCTCCAGTAAACGTAAAAGAAAAAATAAAATGTTTATCTATATAACTAAAAGATACAGATGCATTATATTACTATTAATCAAATAACATCATCAATACAATTTAAGCCATTTAAAAATAAAATAAACTGTTTCAGGAATAGTATATATTTATATAACTGCATCCTTGCATTCTCCCCCCCCCCCACACACACACAAATATAGATATTTATAAATATTAATTTTTCTAGTGCCTAAACTTTTGTTTTGGAAACATTTATAAATATTCATTATAAAAGTATTTTAAAATGTTAAATTGAATAAAAGTAAAAATCAACAGTGACCTCGATGTGTTTCCAAGATATTCATATGCATATTTTACATCAGCATTAGTGATTTTAACTCTAACTTGCTCCATACTGTTAATCATTTCAATATAATACCGCAACTGCGACAGCCACTGAAAGTCAAATTCATTCTCAATACCTAAAATTTAAACATATAAAAATATTTATTTAAATTTTAAAGAAGAAAAATAAAAGATATAAATCTATAACACATATTGGTGAATAACAAATAAACAAACACACACCAGGCTGCAAAATAATGTGAATAAGTATTTTAAAAAAAAATATATATATATATATATAATCATAAAAATAAAAATACAAAATTCTCAATATTTCAGGATACACTAAGAAAAAAGGGAAGTTTTCATATATATTTTTCCCTTTATAAAAGCTATAGAAAAAATACACATATTTAAGCTTGTCATTTAATAATGTTTTAAAAATTTACCTATAGGACAACCATGATAACGTTCTTTATCAAAAGATATTAAAATTGAAGCATATGTTTAAAAATTGAGCAGAAACATGCCTTTTGAAAATAAAATGTCAAACTGTAAGAACACCTCTAAGAAGTTAGCTAATTATAGCATGTAAAATTAAAAGATATTGGTATACTATTTTTAATTAACAGTGCTCATTCTACATTCCTGCTCATTCTAAATTCCTGTAAATAATTTTTTTAACCTAGGAGAGAAGCAGAACTTATAATTTTTTTTTTTCTTTTCACTTTTACCTGTGCATAAAACCTGATTATTAAATAACAGAGCTGAAATATTGTTATATTTAATTTATTAATAAGAAATAACTGTGATAAATGGGTCTTTTTCAAGAGCTAAATTTTTGAAAAACATAATTATAACTTTGCAAAAATTTAATTGAAAACTATTATTACTAACCAGAATTAATGAGTTCTTGGACAACATCTCTAGCATGGACATCAATGACAACCAAGGCACCAAGTGTAACACGTACTTGCTTATTTAATTTTCCTCTCACAAGGTCAACTATGCCTACAAGTTGTTTATTCAAATTGCTATAAAAAGCTTTTAGAGACTTTAAACCTCCATTAATAGCTTCATGAACTTCAGCAGTCCAATAAATTTGTGACACACAGAGTACAACTTGTCCTGGCCACCGCACAATCCAATCAATTCGTTCAGAAATGGCATATGACTAAAAAAGTACAATTAAAGATAATAAAATATCTATTGAACAAGTTTTAAAAATCATTTCAAAAATGAAAAAAAAAAAAAAAAAAAATCAAATTGATAACAAATATCCAAAGTCGAAAAAGGAATTTAAAAGAAAAAATAATTAATATTACTGTTTAAATTATCCCAAACATTAGCAATTAAAAATAATACTTTATTATTTTAAAACATTAAAATAAAATTAACAAAATCATTTGACGAAAGAAGAATACTTTAAAAAATGTCATATACCCTATGTTTCTATCTCTCTTTATTCTTTAATAACAGAAACGTACATATGAACATGAGATACTACCATTTTTACCTACATGGTCTAATACTTGAGGATGCTGAAATGTATATGGGATACTACATAATGTAATGAAAAAACACAAAAAGCCAAAATTAGAATACACTTGAATTCTGGAATGTTCCATGTTTCCAAAGCATGGGTAATCACTGCTTTGTCTTAAACCAGCAGTCCTTTGTTTCCATACCAATATTTTGTTATTTATTCAATTTATCCAGCAGTTCAGTATATATTTTAATCGTCCATCAGTATAAATATTACAGTACCAAATAACATTAAAATTAAGAAGCACTACATAGTTCTTAATAAACTGATTAATCAAACCACAAATATAATAAAATCGCAAGTAGCAGACATTATGTGTTCTCGTCTCCTTTCGATCATTAACAGGTTACATCAGGCAAAGCATTGAATTACTGAATGAACATTTTGCTTGCTTATTTTAGGCAATATTCAACAAACTTATCAGAGCTCTGATTTATTTGTTTGTCGCACTTAGCAATTTCAGCTTTGTTTTCCAAGACAAAGACATAAAATCAGAATATTAATTTTTTTCAGAATTGAAATAAATCTTTAAATTAGTGTCTTATCAGCTTTTAAATTCATGTCTGTTAATTGTGCAATTTTTTTTATAAATAATATTTTTTTTTAATTCAATGCTATATTTGAATATTTAACTCCTTTGAAGTACGAAATATTTAGAAATTCTATCTTCTTTTTATCCAAATCTACATTTTACTTTTGTCTACAACTTTAAATTTTAGGAATACAAAATCATAACGTAGGTGATTTTGTGGATCATTAAATATTTATGGTTAGCATGAACACAAATCAAAACAATAAAATATAACTGACCTTATGAGCATCAAGGATGACATTTCGAACAGATATCAGCATCACATCTTGGACCTAT
Source organism: Salticus scenicus (assembly GCA_963930645.1). Classification (NCBI taxonomy): domain Eukaryota; kingdom Metazoa; phylum Arthropoda; class Arachnida; order Araneae; family Salticidae; genus Salticus; species Salticus scenicus. The sequence continues at coordinate 49,097,392 of OZ005648.1, forward strand.
GAAGTAATATGAATTCATGAATAATTAACATATTTATTACCACTGATATTTATAAATATATTTGAATAAATGTCCATTATTTAACACCCCTCCCCCCCCAAAAAAGGGGTGTTGAAAACTTTTATGTAAATGTCTGGTTTATAAACCTTATCAAAATTACTACACATCTGAATGTGTAAATAACTGCATGTGAAATAGCAAAAGTTAATAGCAAGTCCAGTTAATAAATAGTTTATAGGATTTGAAATATTTTTTGTCCAGATTAAAAGAGCATACTTATCCTCAAAAAAAAAAAAAAAAAAAAAAAAAAAAGAAAGAAAATTTCATGAAGTTATCCAGATGGCTCAAATATTTCTCAAAGGGTTAATTTAATTTTAGTTCAGCAGCACAATAAAAAGAGACAAAATATTGAAATTTTGTCATTATAAGACCTTTCCACAGTCAAAATAACTAGAACCAAAATTTTCATTAGAAATAGAGCTGGAATGACTCAAGTTTTTATTACTTAATCTGCTTTGAAATTTATTTGCAGTTTTAAGTACTCAAAGAGCACTTGTCAGACACAGAGATAATTGAAATATGAATAATCAAAATTATTTCATGTATTATTGCAATGTATTTCGATATAACATATGTATTTTGAAAAGATACAAAAACACTAACATTCAAATTTTGTGGCTCATTATTAATAAAGTATATGAATTTTTAGAATTAGGAAATGTTTTGAAACAATTGCCCTAATTTTCCACTTTTTTACTTTCTTCTATATATATAAGAAGAAAATATTGGGCTTGTGAAAATTTTAGACATTCGGTTTTCGATGGATTTACGTGTTTAGAGATTCCTTAAACACGAGCAATTGATTCAATCAAAATTTAAGCAAAATAAAATACACAAATATTTCAAATTACTATATATGATGTAAAATTTAGTGCCTATTGTTAGATTGTACTAGAATGAATTAAAACTGGATTAAACCAGAGTAATACCAAACTAAATAAAAGAAAAGGGGAATCACCTTCTGGTCTAAAACAGAGGCTAAAAGACTGAAAAATAACAACAAATTATGTTGTTTTTCAAGTTAGTGATCACAAAATGCAGTGAAACCAAAACTTATTACAAGAGGAAAAACATGATAAAATATCGTAATTAAACTAAATGAGAAAGATTGCAATTTAATTATAAACAAAAGATTTTTAATGAAAAATGCATTTTACAGATTAGTTAATATAATTATTATTTATTTTTATTTATTACATTTTAATTTCATTGTTAAGTCTTTTATTAAATATTTAGTAGAAATAAATAAATTGAAGAGACTTCATGACATTACTCCCAAAATAACAGATAGAAAAAAAAATTTTATGTGGAATATCTGCAACCATTAGACCAGGGTCCAGTTAACTTCATGTGAAACCCGGGGCAGACATACTTTATAGGGCTGCCACCATTCCCTGCGTCTCACTTAAACAAAATTTCCGATTACGATATTAATTCATTAAAAGCAGAATTTGTTGAATAAAATATACAAGAAAAACTTTTCGAGCCCCCTGCAACTCAGAGCCTGGGACATATGCCCCTGCGATAATCAGGCCTATATATGGGGATTACATAACAACAATCGTATTGTATATAGTTTTTTTTTTTTTTTACATAAAAAAAAAAGTTTGCATATATATACATTGTGGTAACAATACTGTTCAATAAAGATACAAATGCCACGCCCCACGCCATGAAAATTCCTGTTTTTTTAGAGGTGATGAATCAATTGCACATGCACATTCTTTTAAAAGTTTAAAATTGTTAAGGGAGAGAGCAAATGAAGGCACCAACAAGTGAGAGTTTGCTATGGTTAAAGGTTGTTTTCACAGTGAGCGAACAGACTGTTTCAGATCATAAAAAAGGGAGAGGGTGTGTCAAGCGGGAGTTTAATATGGTCAGATTTTTCAAGGATAGCAAACCAGCTGACTGTTGAAGGTGGCTAGTTAAAAATAAAAAATTTTAATTATTTGAAATTGAATTTAAAAAAAGAAATAATTAAAATACCTGTAGCAACCACTTTTCAACTTGACCTCTAGCTTTTTTTGTTGAAATTATGTTTGAAAAGTAAATTTTCTCTCCTTCACTACTTAACATGCTTCTAATCTTAAGATCTTCATCAAATTCCAAACTAGCAATACCTTCAAAGCATTTTTTTAGGTGAGGCTGAACACGAAGAGGATCTTTTGTTTCAGCTAATATTTCTAGCATTTCATCATTAGATAAGAAAAAAAATCTGTGGACACACAATTAAAGATTACGATATTAAGCAATATCAATATACAATTTATAAATTTAGTTGCTTAAATAAATATTTGTCATTTAACAACAGCAAAAATCATAATAATTATCTGATAATGATTTGAGCATCATAAAAAATATATGGATTATGATTTTGATATCTATAAATAGAGTTAATTAAGAAACATATTTATCATTTAACAATAATAGAATTGACCATTAACTGAGAATGATTTGAGCATTAAAAAAAAATGTCTGTGGATTAAGATATTAAATAACATATAATTTACAAATAAAATTGTTAAAGAAACATTTTTCATTTAACAATAAAAGATATCATTAATCATAACCTGATAATGATTTAAACATCATAAAAAAAAAAAAAAAAAAAATCTGTGAATTGTGATGATATTAAGCAACATACAATTGATAAATATATTTAAGAAACATTTGTCATTTAATAACAACAGGAATCACAATCATTACCATTTTATCATCATTTTACCTGGGAAAATACAGCCGCTTTTTCTCTAAATATGAATTCAACCCTTTGTTAATCTGGTCTAACTTTTCATTGCATTTACAGAGATTAGCATAAGTATTTGGATCACCTGTATTGGTTAAAACCTAAAGTAAAAATTTTAAATAAATGAATAACTTTCAAGAAAAGTTTTCATGAGAATTAAAATAGTTACTAAGAATTTAACTTAAATTATAATCTTATATATATTATAAATGTGAATGTCTGTGAATTTATTTGATTGAGTTTCACGCCAAAACTGCTCAACAGATTTCGATGAAATTTGTAATGGAGATAGCTTATACCCTAACTTACAAAGTTGGCTGCCTTTTATTCCGAAAAAAAAAAAAAAAAAAAAAAAAAAAAAAAAAACCTTTCTTTTTGTTATTTTTATGCATAAAATAGCAATTTTGTAAGCTAATAATAGCAAAAAATTAGCCATTTAAATTTAATTCATAATTTAATTGTTGCCAAAAAAAATACGAGTTTTTTTTTTTTTTTTTTTTTTTCCAACAGGAAAATAAATACATTTTTCTAAACGTGAACAATAAAAAAAAAAATTATGCATCTCACAAAAATTGATGTCAATTTTTAATTTAAAATTTCTTTTACACATTGATAAAGTGCTAATATAGTTTACGATGCTAATATATGTTGTACTAAAATCAGTTTTATTAATAGATCCTCCTGGGTGATTTTTTAAATTGTTGCGTTGAAGTACACCGAACATTTTTCGCCAAGAGGTTCAATTTAGCAACAGCGATTTTAATCTAGGTAGTTCAAGAAAAATATAAAAGACGTTTAATTTAGCAACAGCAATTTTAATCTAGGTAGTTCAAGAAAAATGTAAAATTTATAAAATATTACAAAACGAAAAAAATAAACTGAAATAGCAGTCACATAAATGATCTATTTTTATCTGAGTAGATAATTTTATAGAAAAAAAAAGTGCAGTTTTAAAAGTAGAAAATTTATTTCATCAAGCACTATTTTAAACCTAAAAACCATTAATAAAATAAACAGAATATGAAGGGTTCTTATATGTTAACGAAAAGGTGTCCGATAAAATGCTTTTTATTTTTATGCAAGAAATTATACAAAAAAAAAAAAAAAAAAAAAAAATTGCTAATATGGCGACAAAAATTCAAAAGCCGCCAAGGGAGAGATATAATAAAGTTGTGTAGCACGATAATGTTTAGTTATTTTTTATTTATTTATTTTTTTATATACCAATCACTACGTTAATTTAACATACAAATAAATGAGCTGCTGTGTGTGACTGCACTTGCACGCTGTCGGGCAGAAATATTTGACTAATTCAAATTAATATTTAAATAACTAAATAAAGATATGTTTAATAGAAAGCATAGTCTTGGAGACAAACTTGGCGAGTGGGCGACCAAATTTGGTGAAAAATGATAGTTTAGGGTTCCCAATGTTTCGAAGCTCTCCGACACACGGGAACATAGACCTTGAGCTTACTAAGGGAGTCTCGATGGAGTCATCTCCAAGCCCCATCGCCAAAAGTTATAAGTAGGTGTGAGTTGATTTTTGCGAAAGAGTATGTAATCACTGCGATCCAGAGTTATTCAGAGACCTATTCTGAGTCATTGCACTTTAGGCATTGAGCTCTAAGCGACTGGACATTTTTTGTGAGCGAGCGAAAATTTTTGCTCTGGTGTAGTTGATGTTATTTGCTTTACTCCTGTGAAACAAGTGACTATTTTTTGGACTGTCCCAGAACATTCATCGAATAATGACTTATACTGTACGAGTAACAGCTTCAACTGTTGCCAGAATATTTGAAGAATTAACATCAGCTATTGGACTGTTTTCGAAAATATTTGTTTTAATAATAGTTTTGTTGTACAGATTCGAGAAGTTCAAAAAATGTTTGATATTGCCATGGAGGTCCCATACTAAAGCTGTGACGAAAATAGTCGCCAATCGAAATATATTCAGTTACAAAGAAATCATTTAAATATAGTGTCCAGCGAAGCGGGCAATGCCTGCTAGTTAATCATAAAATTTAAACGATGATACTGATTATTTGATAACATCAGAGTTTGGAGCTTTGGATAGAAACATGGATTTTACAATACAAGTGGTTCAAAAGTTAACAAAATGTTCAATGTCTAAAATTTTAGAGATATGAAAAATTCCAAGTATAATAATATTTGTACACTTTTTTAAAAACATGAAAAGATATTATTGAGTATCTTGTAGCACTATTTTTCATACCTTATTATTTTTAAAGAAGCTAAAATAATAATAATAATAATCTAATATGAAAATTTCACTAGCTATAAACAATTAATAACTATAAATTCATAAAGATACATATAAAAGTACATTAGTTTTAAACTGAACCAACTGATAGCACAACAATTTGACTCAATAAATACTTGTAATCTAATTGCTCTACGATAAAAACTTAAATCTTCCCCTGTTCTCAAAATAGATAATTTGAGTTTACATTTGTCCTCATCCATTTTACCTACCAATCTGCACTGAGTTTATTAATTTTATAAAAAATAGTTAAAATTTCCTTTATTAATCAGAAGCAATCCTAAAAATCTTATTTCTATATTAGAATCAATAGTTTTTACAGATATACCATTGAAAAGATGTTTTGTTATTCATTAAAAATTTACAACATTTTTATGAGTTTAGAGTATCGTTTTACTCTAACTACAACAAGCATTTTATTTTTTAAAGAATAGTAAATACTTAATTATCTTATCAGGATACAAAATTAAATATTTTAAACACTAATGTAAGAAGCCTAGAGACAATTTTAAAAATTATTCGGAGAACCATGCTAAATATAAATATTTTCATCTTAGATGTTATTCTATTCATTTATTTACATTGTTAATTTTTAACTCTCTAAGGCCCGTATTCACCAAATTCTTAACACTCGGATTAAACCTTGGATCAGCAGTAATCGCTCGATCATACAAAATCGGTATTCTCCAATGAAAATCAGCAGTTCAGCGGCTACTTTAACACTTTGTTTTTGATCCTCGAATATCGGAGGATTAACAGAGTTAATTCTCGGATCTTTTCATAATGCATGCGTACTCCGCAGCTCAGCTTCGTAAACAAATAACAAACATGGCTGACGTTGACGATCTATTCTCACTAGATGATATTGAAAGCTTAGAACTATTGGAAACATTTGAAAGAAGGAAAAGGATGGTGCATCAAATTAGAGCAAATGATTTGAATTCTTTGGATAATGTGGCATTTTGATATCGCTATCGATTAAATAAAGATTCCGTGGAATTTCTAATACGAATATTAGATAATAGGCTGTCATCTGCCACAGAAAAGAATAATGCATGAACTTCAGCAGATATAAAAAATTAATAGCTTTAAGATTCTCTTAATCATAACAATCAAAATTTTAAATTGTAGCGTAAACAGTTGTCGTCTGCGTGATTATTCTTTTTTTAAATGTTCTGTAGTAAGTAAAATTGATTCTTAATCCCTGCGTAAACAAAAGCGAAGTAAACAAGAGTATCAGTGTTGCCAATTTGCTTTTTCCTTTTCTAATCTTCCAATCCAATTGATTAGTTAATTGAAGCCGAATGGTGAATAAATGCTATCTTCGTTCTTGGCCAATCAAAACAAAGCTTTTATTTCTCTTCCAGTTAATCCATGGAGCACGTAATCGGCTAATGATGAATACCGTAGGAATTTAATCCAGCGCTAGCTTTGATTCTCGGATTATCTGATCCATAGTTTAATCCTCGATCAATGAAGTTTGGTGAATACAGCCCTAAGTCCTTTGTTTTTTTTTTTTTTTTTTTAATTAGGATTACTTTAAAAATTGCATATAAATAATTTTATGTTCGTCAATTTTCAGGAGATTGGGAAAACAAAGTTAGCTTTCGAAAGAAATTAACTTTTAGAGCATTCTTCATACCCAAAAAAAAAAAAAAAAAAAAAAAAAACCTTTAAATAATAATTGAAGTTACAGTCCTATAAAAAAAAATGCACAGATTTCATAGGAAGTGATTAAAAATAGGAAGAACATAAAAAAAAAAAAAAAAAAAAAAAAAACTCTCCTAATTTGCTAAAGAATAAGTGACAAACATATAAAAACTTCTGAATATGAAAATAGAATGAATTCGAACACAAAATATTTTAAACAATTAAAAAGAGTAAGTTGGTGTAACAAAAATTATTCTATTGCCTCTGTACAGCTGGATAATTAATAATCAATAAATGGGGAAAAAAAAAAAAAAATTTTACATATGGCTTTTCAGATGTTTGCTTCATAATACTTCGCCACATAGCATCAACAGCCTGAAACAATGCCCCTTCTTTTGGCATCTGTTGCAATATATCGGCAGAAGAAAATATCGGTTCTAAATAGAGCCACTGCATTTGTACTTTTAACCATTCATCAATAGAATCTTGTGTCAACTTTAAAAGATCTTCCCAATCCTAAAGTGATAGAAATAATGTATGTTATTGAAAGTTACATTTAAATAAAAAATAATCAAAATAACACACTGAAAATAACTTTGCATAACAATAAAAATTCAAAAATTTACTTTATATAATGTAAAATTATTACATATGCATGTAAAGGTATTTTTTAATCCAGATATTCAAATTGTGAGTTAGCAGTGTCGTTCTACAGTAATGGTGCAGAATCTTTTATGAGGGAAAGCACTTGTACAGCTGACTGAAGTACGATGGACAACTTAATCACAATACCGCTGATTGGGGTGTGAAGGGTCGTTACCAAGGTTAAAGCCTGCATCATAGATAATACCTGTATAGCTCTTATTAAATTTATGCAATGCAGTAAGAAAAATATTTTGTCAATGGATTGCAGGTTGCTGAGAATTGAAGGCAAAAGTATTAATCACTTTGCTATGAAATGGTTTCAATGGGTTTTTAATATCCTGATATAACCATGAAATGAATAAATTATTCTTGAAAAACAAAATAGTAGTTTGAAGTTCAGGTTCAGAAATCTTGGTGCACTTTGAATTAAAAAGATCATTGAAAGGATAACAAAACTTTTATTTAATGACTTATTAGGATAGAACTCAGAGCAAATATATTCAAAGTAATTAAAAACAAAGCCAATTAATGCACAAACACTTTTGCACAAGTGTTGTGGGAGTGATAGACAGGATAAGAATATATGGATGTTGTAGTAGGAAGGATAGGGGTGATCTCAGTAGATCACATAAGAACAAACGAGGGTTGACTGAGCTGCAATATGCCAAACTTTAGCTCCAAATATTTCGTCTCTCGAATAAATTAATACAAAAATTTGTATTTTGGCAGGCCATTAAAAAAAAAAAAAAAAACTTTCATGCCAAATTATTGTCTGCCACACAGCATCAGGATTACTGTAAAAATGCTGGAATACATCCTAATTTAGAAATAAATTTCTCTTAATGATGGTGAAATAACATAAATTAGGCAATATAGCTATAATGAAAGAATCTTGCATGAATTAAAAGAATACATAGCAATTTATTGATAAACTGAAAAATGAGAACATTTTTTTTTTTTTTTTTAAGATTGATTTAAAGTTACAAATTATAGCTTTCTTAAAAGAATATTTTATTTAATAAATGATTGCACTTGAAATTGCAGGGAATAAATTATTTTATAAAGACAAAAATATAATTTCTATTTCCATTCCATAAAGCTGTATATTAAACAAATGGATAGATATTTAAAACTGCAAATTCGTGATAGAATAAAATTAAAGCGTTGGAGGGCTGAAGATCTTTTAGAAATTCCCAGCAGTCCAAGACGGCAAGCTGTGGCCCAGTTCCGCCTCTTGACTGAACATGGATGTTTGGCAGAACATCTCCATTGCATTGGAATCTTTTCAAATCCTGGTTGTCCACTCTGCAATTCAGCAGAACCAATGAACAGACACCACCTCTGTCGATGTACTTCACTTCGTGGCAACTCTGAAACTGTGCTTTACTGGCATGCCAGAGAACTTTTAAGGCAATGACTTTGGTCACTTCTACTTTTCTGTCATCTTTTTTTTTTTTTTTTTTTTTTTGCATGCGTGTGTGTGTGTATTCCTATTTGAATTTTTTTTTTTTTTTTTTTGGTAATCATTTTGCTTCTGTATTTGCCTTGCCATTGGAAAAAAAAAAAAAAAATCAATAACAAACAGAGAAATTTAGTACTACATTGTGCCTTTTAACACAATCTTTTATCTAATGAAAATATAATATTTAATTATTAAAGTTATTAAAAATAGCAATTAAAGTCAATATGAGTAATGACTCTTCATAGATGGGTTATTTGAATTTTGGATGCTGAAAAGATTTTGTCTTGCTGGTTGTGTTTCTTGATATTGCTTTTTGTGCATTTTACAACATAAATTTAAAAAGTATGTTTATTAATTGCAGAATAAAAAAAGATTCTTTGAGCAAGAATGAAATTTTTTTTTCTTTAATTTTTATTATTTATAGCTAATACTTCAGGTATATTTCTATGAAATTAAAAAAAAAAAAAAACAATTACATTCAAGGCATGTTTTTATTTCTTGTTTTACTTCAGACCAACTATATTTATCATTTAATATTTTTGTCTTTTAATTTATTTCATTAAGCACTATTTATTATTACTTAATCAGCAAATTAAAAAAAAAAAAAAAAAAAAAAAAAAGAATAGAAATTAAATCTAAATTAATGAAAAAAAGAAGTAAAATCATTTTGTTATTTAGTTCTGATTATACTACAAAAGCGAATACAAAAAGAATATAAAAGATAAAAAATATTTTACAGCCAAATATCTCAGAAATTTAATTTAGTCACGTAAACTCATTTTAAAACTTCAACAAAAAAAAAAATTAAAATATATTTAAAAATTTTTTGTTTTGATGCAAACTATGAAAAAGATTTAGATACCTTTATTTCCCCTTCAAATGGTTTTGCAAAAGGAGATCCTCTCATAGCTTGAGTTTTTACAATATGATCGTCAAGAAGAGTTTGAATTTCATCAACAGACGATAAAACAAAAGTACCACTGTCTCGATGAGGTAATGTAATAAACGCAATATCTTGCCATTCTTCTTTCATTTTCTTAAGACCTCTTTCCAATCCCAATTCCTAAAAAGAAATTATATAATTAAATTATATAAAGGCCCATATTCACCAACTTCTTAACACTCGGATTAAACCTCGGATGAGCAGTAATCACTTGATCATACAAAAATTGGTATTTGCCAATGAAAATCCACAGTTCACCGGTTACTTTAACACTTCGTTTTTGATCCTTGAATATCGGAGGATTAACAGAGTTAATTCTCGGATCTTTTCGTAACGCATGCGCACACCGCAGCTCAGCTTCCTAAACAAATAACAAACATGGCTGACGTTGACGATCTATTCTCACTCGATGATATTGAAAACAGAACTACTGGAAACATTTGAAAGAAGGAAAATTTGGATAATGTGGCATTTTGATAGCGCTATCGAGTAAATAAAGATTCTGTGGAATTTCTAATACGAATGTTAGATAATAGGCTGTCATCTGCCACAGAAAAGAATAATCTCATTAACTTCGGCAGAAAATTTAATAGCTTTAAGATTCTCTTAATCATAACAATAAATTTTAAATCGTAGTGTAAACAGTTGTCGTCTATGATGTGATTATTCTTTTTAAAAATGTTCTAAAGTAAAATTGATTCTTAATTCGTGCATAAACAAAAGCGAAGTAAACAAGAGTATCAGTGTTGCCAACTTGCTTTTTACCCTTTCTAATCTTCTAATCCGATTGATTAGTTAATTGAAGCCGAGTGGTGAATAAAAGCTATCTTCGTTCTTGGCCAATCAAAACAAAGCTTTTATTTCTCTTCCAGTTAATCCATGGATCACATAATCGGCTGATGGTGAATACTGTAGGAATTTAATCCAGTGTTAGCTTTGATTCTCGGATTTGCTGATCCATGGTATATTCCTCGATCAATGAAATTTGGTGAATACGACCCTAAGAGAGAATTAAATTTTATATTTATAATAAAATACCTTAAAAACATCCTTTTAAATGACTTAGCAGATTAATTTCGGGTACAGCCATACCCATCTTCAGTGCTAAATACAAAATAACGTCGTCTTCAGTTGATCTTCATATTTTTGGTGTTGTGGTTACATGCTTTCACTTCAATTCATTTTCAAGTTCGGTTTATTTCTTGTAGTAACTGTTGCCATTCAGTTGGAATGATGTAGTGCTCTCGGTCGTTGACGGCTTGATTGTTAGATATTGTTTCGATGGCCTCCCGTTTTAGTGCATAGTTATAATTGTTATATGGGGCTATTTTATTAATATTAATAGAATTAATGTTAATCGGGTTATAGTTGTGGGTGGAAGAAAAGGCAGTAGAGGTTTTCCCATATTTTAGATCAGCGCGGTGTTCTTTTTCGTGTTCATTAATTCTCCGTTTCGTCATACCTATGTAACAAGCTTTTTTCCCATTGATGTGTTCGAAATCTATTTTATATATACCTGCGGTAAAATTTTGGTGGATAGTATCTTTTTCGTTACGAATATATTGAAAAATATTTTTATTTGGTTTGATTGGTATATTTATGTTAAGGTTTTTAGCTTTATTTCTTATTTTTATGCTAGCGCCGTTACAGAAGGGGATGGAGGTAGTAAAGTTGGATTTGGATTTTTGAGCATTATTAATTTTAATTAAATTCACGAAACAAGAAGTAAAATTATAACTAAATTAATCAAAAACCTTACATTCTTCTTGAGTTGAGCCTTAGCACTTTCGGGAAGGGGCCCCTCCCATCATCAGAGGCAGCACGCTGGTGGCTTGCTCAGTTGTGTTGACACATTTGACTTGTTTTCTTGCAGTCTCGATGGTCCTACACCAGTTACGGTTAATTTCCTGTGCTGGGTCGTTGCCATTACAGGCAAGTGGATTTAATAAGATTTCAATTGTTTCGCGATTCACGGCGTACATTGCGTTATTGTAATCAGCCAATTTACGAGTTTCGCAGAAGTTAATATTGATGGGTTCGGTCGCGTTTGTCTTGGTCAGCACGGTGGTTATTTTTCCGAATTTAATGTCTGTAGAATGTTCTTTAATACGGTTTTTTATTTTACGTTTGGTCATGCCTATGTAGTAACCAGTTTCTTTGTTTATTTTGGAATAGGGGATACTATAAATTCCGGAGGTTTTTAAGGGATCTATTTTGTCTTTTTCGTTTCTAATTGTTTGGTAAATATTTTTATTTGGTTTGATTGGGATTTTTATGTTAATTTTGTTGGCTGCATTTTTGATTTTTTGGGAAATTCCACGGTCGTACGTAATGGCGGGAGTGAATTTTTGTTTTGGATTTTGGAAGTTGTTTATAGTATTGAGTTTTTTGATTCTTTTCCGGTATAGTTTGTTGATTAAGTCTTTTTTGTAACCTGCTTTAGTAGTAAATTTTCTGATGATATTGAGTTCTTTGTTTAATAAATTTTTATCAGAGCAAACGGTGATGGCGCGATTGATATAGGATTGGATAGTATTTATTTTATATTGATAGGTGGTTTTACTATTGCAATGAATTATTTCAGTACTACTATTTGGTTTACGGTAAACGGTTGTTTCTAGGGTAAGATTATTGGTTTTAATTATACTGACATCAAGGTAATTAAGAATATTGTTGTTTTCAATTTCATGGGTAAATTGGATATTATTATCAAGTGTATTTAATCTTTCAAGAGTTGTCGGTATATTATATTGAGGGTTGATAATTGCAAATACGTCATCGACGTATCTGAACCAGCGGAATATTACTTTGTTAAACGTTTCTAGTATAGAATCTTCTAAAATTCGCAATTTCAATTCCGCTACAGTACCCGATATAGGGGATAACATAGGAAGGCTGTTTTGTTGTTTATAAAATATGTCATTAAAACGATAATAATTTTCTCTTAGAACTAAGTTACTAGCAGCGATTAAAGTATTGACAATTTCTGGGTCTTTATATTTATTTTTGATTTTTAAATTGATTATTTCAGAGATTTCATCTAAGTCAATTGATGGATATAAGTTAACTACGTCAAAGCTTACAAGAGTTTGATTCTGGTTGATTTTGATATCGCGGAGTTTTTTAATAAAGTCTTCGGTAGACTGTAAACTGTTTTCTGAAGGAGGGAGAATGGAATTATAAATTTTATCCATATATTTTTCTACAAAATAGCCTGGGCCTTCACATTTACTTACAATGGGTCGCATAGTAGGGGGATTTTTGTGGTCTTTGTATCTACCGTAGATTCTAGGAGTATTAGATGCGTGGTTATTGTAAAAGGGGGGTTTATTATCCGGCCATTTACCTTCTTTTATAAGTTTTTTAATTTTATCGTTTAATTTATTGTTAGGGTCATTTTTTAATTTTTCCGAACCTATTTCCTGAATATTTTGTTCCATTTTATTAATATAGTCAGATTTATTCATAATAACTAATTTTCTGGTTTTGTCAGTTAACAAGCGAGTTATATTTTCATTATTTTTTAGATTCATTAGTGCTTTTCGATCTTCACTGTTAATATTAGTTTTCATTTTTTCAATTAGTTCGTTTTGGGCAAGATTTCTAATTTTATCTTTGTGGGTAACAGGAATTTTATCGATGGCAGTTTCTATTCTAGCTATGCTATCTTTAATATTGATTGGTTGTTCTAAGATAAATTTATGCCCTAATTTTAAGAGTGAATCAACATTGGTATCAATTTTAAAATCTGAAAGGTTGATATAGTCGTGAGTTTCGTAATTCGGGATATTGTTAACGTTACGTTTTGAAATCAAGTTTTTAAGTTTCTTATTATGTTTTCTAACGGCCAAACTTTCTTCAATTTTACCAAAGGTTAATATTTTATTCCTCATTTCTTGAAAAGTATTTTCATTGACTAAGTTTTTAATTTTTTGTTCAATTTCCAAAAATTCATTTTTAAGTCTATAAAAGTTAACTTTTTTCTGATAAATGGTTTTATTGATGATTTTATTCTCGAAATCACGGACTTCTCTTTTGTAGTATCCATTTAGCGTTTTATTATTGACTCTAATGAAACGGGGGGTGACTTTATAAAATTTACAATCATATAGAAAATTTCTATGCTGATCTTCTTTAACGAATTTTTTATACGTTTTTTTCCAATAGGTAAAAAGTTTTTGTTCAGTATTCATGACTAAAATATTCGAAACCAAAAAGATTAAAGAGGTAAGTTAAAAAAATGGAATAGCAGTAGCGGATCACGGAAAATAACATCAAAACAAACCCCCGAAAACGTGAAAAAGGTACATTAAGTACAAGTAAACAAGATATTATAAAAGTTCGGAGGCCATAAATTACTAAAGAAAACGGAGATAAATATACATAAAAGGTTAAACATATAATGCATTCGTACGTAGATATAATATTAACATTAAAAATTAAGAAAAATTTAAGTAAACAACACGATATTATAAAAGTTCGAAGGCCAAAAATTACTAATGAAAACGGAGATAAATATACATAAAAGGGTAAACATATAATGCATTCGTACGTAGATATAATATTAATGTTAAGAATTAATAAAAAAGAAATATTTAAGTAATGGCACATGCCCAGCAACAGGACAACATAAGCATGCGTAATTCACCACGTTTACACTTCAAAAAGTCCAGGTAAGACATTAAAATTAAATTCACGAAACAAGAATTAAAATTATAGCTGAATTAATCAAAAACCTTACATTCTTCTTGAGTTGAGCCTTAGCACTTTCGGGAAGGGGCCCCTCCCATCATCAGAGGCAGCACGCTGGTGGCTTGCTCAGTTGTGTTGACACATTTGACTTGTTTTCTTGCAGTCTCGATGGTCCTACACCAGTTACGGTTAATTTCCTGTGCTGGGTCTCTTGCAGTCTTGATGGTCCTACACCAGTTACAGTTAATTTCCTGTTGAGTTGAGCCTTAGCACTTTCGGGAAGGGGCCCCTCCCATCATCAGACCCAGAATCTTACCCAAAACGAACATAAGTTAGAAATCTTGTCCAAAACGAACTAATTGAAAAAATGAAAACTAATAATATTAACAGTGAAGATCAAAAAGCACTATTGAATCTAAAAAATAATGAAAATATAACTTGCTTGTTAACTGACAAAACCAGAAAATTAGTCATTATGAATAAATCTGATTATATTAATAAAATGGAACAAACTATTCAGGAAATAGGTTCGGAAAAACTAAAAAATGACCCTAACAATAAACTAAACGATAAAATTAAAAAACTTATAAAAGAAGGTAAATGGCCGGATAATAAACCCCCCTTTTACAATAACCATGCATCTAATACTCCCAGAATCTACGGTAGATACAAAGACCACAAAAATCCTCCTACTATGCGACCTATTGTAAGTAAATGTGAAGGCCCAGGCTATTTCCTAGAAAAATATATGGATAAAATTTATAATTCCATTCTCCCCCCTCAGAAAACAGTTTACAGTCTACCGAAGACTTTATTAAAAAACTCCGCGATATCAAAATCAACCAGAATCAAACTCTTGTAAGCTTTGACGTAGTTAACTTATATCCATCAATTGACTTAGATGAAATCTCGGAAATAATCAATTTAAAAATAAAAAATAAATATAAAGACCCAGAAATTGTCAATACTTTAATCGCTGCTAGTAACTTAGTTCTGAGACAAAATTATTATCGTTTTAATGACATATTTTATAAACAACAAAACGGCGTTCCTATGGGATCCCCTATATCGGGTACTGTAGCGGAATTGAAATTGCGAATTTTAGAAGATTCTATACTAGAAACGTTTAACAAAGAAATATTCTGCTGGTTCAGATACGTCGATGACGTATTTGCAATTATCGACTCTCAATATAATATACCGACAATTCTTGAAAGATTAAATACACTTGATAATAATATCCAATTTACCCATGAAATTGAAAACAACAATATTCTTAATTACCTTGATGTCAGTATAATTAAAACCAATAATCTTACCCTAGAAACAACCGTTTACCGTAAACCAAATAGTAGTACTGAAATAATTCATTGCAATAGTAAAACCCCCTATCAATATAAAATAAATACTATCCAATCCTATATCAATCACGCCATCACCGTTTGCTCTAATAAAAATTTATTAAACAAAGAACTCAATATCATCAGAAAATTTACTACTAAAGCAGGTTACAAAAAAGACTTAATCAACAAACTATACCGGAAAAGAATCAAAAAACTCAATACTATAAACAACTTCCAAAATCCAAAACAAAAATTCACTCCCGCCATTACGTACGACCGTGGAATTTCCCAAAAAATCAAAAATGCAGCCAACAAAATTAACATAAAAATCCCAATCAAACCAAATAAAAATATTTACCAAACAATTAGAAACGAAAAAGACAAAATAGATCCCTTAGAAACCTCCGGAATTCATAGTATCCCCTACTCCAAAATAAACAAAGAAACCGGTTACTACATAGGCATGACCAAATGTAAAATAAAAAACCGTATTAAAGAACATTCTACAGACATTAAATTCAGAAAAATAACCACCGCGCTGACCAAGACAAACGCGACCGAACCCATCAATATTAACTTCAGCGAAACTCGTAAATTGGCAGATTACAATAACGCAATGTACGGCGCAAATCGCGAAACAATTGAAATCTTATTAAATCCCCTTGCCTGTAATGGCAACGACCCAGTACAGGAAATTAACCGTAACTGGTGTAGGACCATCGAGACTGCAAGAAAACAAGTCAAATGTGTCAACACAACTGAGCAAGCCACCAGCATGCTGCCTCTGATGATGGGAGGGGCCCCTTCCCGAAAGTGCTAAAAGGCTCAACTCAAGAAGAATGTAAGGTTTTTTGATTAATTTAGTTATTATTAATTTTATTTAAGGATTTTATGCGCTTTTTGTAGAGGTTGTTGACGAAGTTTTTAGAGTAATTAGCTTTAATGGCGATTTTTTAAATGTAATTGAGTTCGGTATTGAGTAAGTTTTTGTTGGAACAAACCAGGATTGAACGGTTAATGTACGATTGGAGAGCGGAGTATTTATAGGAGAGAGGGGTGTTACAATTTTTGTTTATGATTCTGGTATTAGCGGTTGGTTTCCGGTAGATAGTGGTATCAAACAAATTATTTGGGTTTTTTATAATTTTTACGTCCAGAAAATTTAAATTGTCATTTGTTTCGTTTTCCATGGTGAATTTAATATTGTTATAAAGGGTATTTAGTTCAGTTAAATATGTTATCGGGATTTATGGAGTTAGGGATAATGGCAAAAACGTCATTGACATAGCAGGTCCAGAGTTTGCATTTACTGATAATATTGGTAGCGGAATTTTCGAGATATTGAATTTCTAGATTTTTCTGGGTTCAATAAAGGGGTATAAAATGTAGCCGAACGCGCCAAGTTAGTCAGTCACAGTTGAGTTTCTCCAAACACTTGCATTGCTATTGAAGGAGCTCTTTGAATGAGCCTTGCTTTATGCTAATACTTATACAATTTGCACTGTGAATTTGCTGCTGACCGCTGTTATTTCAGCTGTGTTTACTGGTGAAACTGAAGTTGATAACTGATTTCTTTTGGTGTAGACCTGTATTCTTTTGGAATTTTCTGTAAATAAACTACTGAACTTTTGCAAGTTTTGCCTTTCATTCTAGGACAATTTACGAATCCCAAAGTATGCAACAATATTTGTACAATAAGTCCACTGTAGAACTTTGGTTCGAATAAACTCAGTATTTCAAAAATTACCGCGATAACAAAGTCTCAAGTGCCAGCGTTCAAGTGGATGCAAATTGGAAATAAACTTGGCCACCGAAGTCATAATTGTTTGAATGATAAATCCATTTTTTAACTTTGGTTTGAACTGATTAAGTATTCCAAAAGTTACCATGATAACAAATTTTCAAGTGGCCGCCACTTGGAAACAATATAGTGGAGTAAGTTGCCCAGCAAACACATCCAAGATATTTGAAGCATAGGTTCACTGTCCAACTGTGATTCAAATAAGTGCAGTGTTTCAAAAGTTATTGTTATGACAAATTTTCAAGTGAAAGTCTAAGCGGCTGCAACTTGGAAACAAAATGGCGAAACAACTTGCCCAGCGAAATCATCCAATATATTTGTATGATAAGTTCATTGTCTAGTTTTAGTTCAAGTTAAATCAGTATTTCAAAAATTATCGTCATAAGGAATTTTCAAATGGCACCAATTGGAAAAAAAGCGGAGTGAGATACCCAGCGAACTTATCTGAGATATTTGAATGATAAATCCCCTACCAAAATTTGATGTGAATTGATTCAGTATTACTGAAGTTACCATATTGACAAATTTTCAAGTAGCCGCCACTTGGAAATAAAATTGCGGGTCAAGTCACCAAGAGAACTTATCCAAGATATTTGAACCATAAGTTTACTATCAAACTTTTATTTGAATCAGTTTAGTATTTTAAAAGTTATCATGATGGCATATTTTCAAGTGGCAGTGTGATTTCAAGTGGCTGCAACTTAGAAAGAAGATGTCAGAACAAGTTGCCCAGTGAACATATCCGAGATAATTACATGATAATATCACTGTCCAAATTTGGTTCGATTTGGAGTATTATTTCCGAAGTTATCATGATTTTAAATTTTCAAGTGGGAGCCTGATTTCAAGTGGCCCGCTTAGTATAAGATATCCAGTACTTTCTAAAAAATGGCGGTTAAAGTTCATTAATAAACTTGGTTGAGACTCTTATATGGTCTATGTATACATCAAAATTCAAACAAATTTGGAATACGCTTTTTACAATGTAAATTTGAAATTTTCAAGTGGTCTCCACTTGAAAACAAAATGGTGCAGCAATTTGGTTAACAAGCTCATTCAAGATATTTATAAGATAAGTTTACTGTTCAAATTTGGTTCAATTTGGAGTATTATTTTGGAAGTTATCATGATTTTAAATTTTCAAGTGGCCCCCCCGCTTAACGGCCCTCTTCACTTACCGTCGCCGGAAGCCCGAGCCATTGTTATTCTATGGGGAAATTTTCTTTACAAATAACTTATTAACGAATACATATTTTTAAATTCTGTTTTCACATTTAGAAAATTCCCAACTGTTAAATTGAAAACGTATTTTCTTAATACTTAATATTTTATTTTGAAATTGCAAAATGAAAAAATTTCACATATTGAAAATTCGTATTTTGCAGCTTCAAAATAAAATATAAAAAATTAATTTTTTAAGAAAGGTCCGTCAATTTAACAGCTTGGAATTTTCAGAATGTGAAAACAGAATTTTAAAATATGTATTAGTTAATAAGTTATTTGTAAAGAAAAATTTCCCATAGAATAACATTAGCTTCGGCTTCCGGCGGCGGTGAGTGAAGAGGGCCCTTAACTTAAGATATCCACCACTTTATTAAAAATGGCAGATATAGTTAATTTATAAACTTCATTGAGACACTTATATAGTCTATGTATACATCAAAATTCAAACAAATTCGTATTATGGTTTTTTACAATTTGAATTTGAAATTTTCAAGTGGTCTCCACTTGAAATCAAAATGTCAGAGCAACTACTTTAATAAACTCATCTAAGATATGTATAAGATAAATTAAGACACTGTCCAAATTTGGTTCGATTTGGAGTATTATTTCAGAAGTTATTGTGATTTTAAATTTTCAAGTGGTAGCCTGATTTCAAGTGGCCCCTCTGAACGCAAGATATCTGCCACTTTATTAAAAATGGCAGATAAAGTTCATTGAGACCCTTATGTGGTCTATATTTACATCAAAATTCAAGCAAACCTTGCTTTAAATACACTTTTTACAATGTGGTTTGAAATATTCAAGTGGCTGCCACTTGAAAACAAAAAGTCGGAGCAACTTGGTTAACGGTCTCATCCAAGATATTCATAGACAGAAATATTCATTTCTCTGTTATGATATATGTAGTACAAACAAGTGGAATAAATTAGTTTAATCCAATATTTACAGAAAACTAAATTCTAATTTATATACACAGTCGAATCACATTAACTTGAATCTCAAGGGAGATAAAAATGTGTTCATGCTATGAGTAACTCAGAAACTAATCCTCCTTCTAATGGGGATTGTGGACACAGTTCACGTTAAAAGTAATTCACATTAATGAGGTTCGACTGTATATGCATGTATTTTTTAAAACATATCATGTGTAAATATTAAATATAAAATCATACCCTAGAAGCTTTTGAACTGATGGGAGATATATCATCCACAAAATTATGAACCTTCATTTCAATGAGATCTTTAAATGTAGTTGAAGTATCAGGAATAACCCTTTTTCCAACAATTTCAGAAACCATTTTCCAATGTCGTAATTTCATTCCAGGATTACACAAAACAACCATGGCAGGAACAAAGCGCTACATAGATTACAGAAGGTTAATGGTTATTCAATTAAACCAATATCGACAATAGAAATGTTAACAAAAATAAAATAAAACATAATTAGTATAATGAATGAATAAAATCGAATGAATGAAGAATTTCCTCCATCCCTTCCTCTAAATACTAATTTTACATAGAGCTGTTTACAACAACAAAGTTAACCATTTCATAATTACCATTTTATATTTAGATTAAAATCACCGGTGATTTTTTTTTTTTTTTTCCTTAGCTCAAGGATGATCTGCAGAGTCCTTTATTACATGCATAATGGTTTTAACAGTTAACATTTTAAATAGTCCTACTCCCAGCCCCCTTATTAAATTTATAATAAATTGTTTAGATTAACAATTCTGATTATTCTTGTTTCACCTTCTACAGTTTTCAGCTATCAGCATATCAATTTTGGAGGTTCGAGGTAACAACTTCACAACTTTTTACAGCTGATTTTCACTTTTTGTTAAAATTGCTTAAATATTAGTGAGTTATTTATTTATTTTATTTTTTACCATATAGTAACCATATATACTGAAACTTGACTTTCATTTATACCACTGTCTGACAGGTGTTTGCAGATGATTTAATAGTTTTATGTCCATGTGCCATATGTAATATCACCTTAACTTTATTTTTTACTGAATAAAGGATTTTATAAAGGTACTTTTGTTATTATTATTAAAGATAACATATTTTTATCAGTTCCTTTTTACATTCCAGAGAGTCCATTTCTGGACTTGAAAATGTAACAGTCACACTGACTCACTTTCTGTAAAATTGGGAGTCAAATTTGAAAAATTTTGAGTTAATTTTAAATAATTACCTGAAACATGAGTAAGTGTAACAACATCCCTTATTCTAATTTAAATATATTTGAGCATGACAATTTAAATATTGATAACCTACTTTTTCATAATCACTATGAAACAAACTCTATGTTTAATTTTGAAATTTATTCATCAACCATGAAAGTTTATTTCAGAAAATTTTGGAGTGAAAAACTGATTTTTTATACCAACTATGTGAAAAATACCAGAGCCAAGAATCAAACCCAGGCCTTCCGCTTTACATATGGATGCTCAAACCATTGAGCTACCCTGGCTGATTAACAGCTAGGCAATTCTCACATAACATTCGTTGGCAAAGTCACTGAGTCTGTAAACACAGCTATATCAAGTGACATTAATATTCATGGAACAACTACAACAGACCACAAAATTTTAATTTAATTTAGAAATTTATTCATCAACCATGAAAGTTTATTTCAGAAAATTTTGGAGTGGAAGGTTGATTTTTTATACCAACTATGTGAAAAACACCAGAGCCGGGAATCGAACCCAGGCCTTCCACTTTATGTGCGGATGCTCAAACCATTGAGCTACCCTGGCTGATTAACATTTAGGCATTTCTCACATAACATTCGATGTTGAATCTATTAAATTTATTAAGTTTTCATTTGAGTTTTTGAGATTTCTCTGGAAAGAAGTATCAGAGTTTTCTGAGTTAAATCTGACTCGCAATTTCAAAAGTAACCAGTCAAATTTTTCCAAAATTACAAATTTACGCATAAAATGTGACTAAAACGCAATCTCTACATTCATATTTTATCAAAAAATTTATTATTTTATGTAATGTTATTGTATGATAGTATAATTAGTCTACTTGTTTACAATAGCTAAGAAAAATTATATTACAACCAGAAATATCCAGGAACATGTGTTAAATATATCTTACCTAATAATATACTATAATATATTTTAACTTAATTTAATATTAAACATAAATACTTACAGAAAATTTTGTTATTCTCTTGATTACATTTTCAACAATAGCAAATGGTGGAAGAGTTGTCTCAGTTACAACGTTCTTCTTAGATTCTTTCAGTTTTTCTTTTAATAATTTTTGAAGAATTTTTTTTATTTTAAAAGCTTCAATGCGAAATTCAGCAACTTTAGAATCAATAGATGCAGCATCCAACTCAAAGAATGTACCATCCATCCATCTACAAGATATAGTACAGAATAAAGAAATACATTTAAGAAATATATAAATGCATTTGTGACATTCTAGTGCCAGTGCTTTTGAGTTACATAAATAAATCTTTTATTATTTCTCTGATTCTATTTAATTTTATCTTTTTTTTCTTTTAAGTATTTCAAAATTTTAAATAACTTAATCTACATAAATGTTTGTGTGAGCTTAGGAGCTCAGGCCACTGATCATTGAGTTACAAAACTTGGCAGAGGGGTTTGGACCATGCAAAGGTGCACTTAATTAACACTTTTTATGATTTTCAAAGTTGAAGTTTATTTATTATTTTATTTATTTATTTCATAGATTTATTTGTTTCCTTTTCTGACATTTTAGTCAAAATGCATGCTTTTTCATTTCAATCCTCTACATTCCTTTAAAAATGTCTTTTAATGATAAGTAATAAATATATTATTTTAAAATATATTCAGTTTGAATTTATTATTAACGTTATTATTGTCAAAAAATTGTAGGTAAATAATGGAATAAAATTGAATAGCTTGAAATATGAAAAATAGAAAGCCATTTAAAAAGAAAAACAGAAGAAAATTAAATAAATAATTATTACTCTTTTTCAGCTTCATCCCAATCTATATACAACTGATACAGATTTAAAAATGGAGTTATCGAATTGAGTATCATTTCAGCTTCAGGATATGAACTTGGTGCTTGCTTTGCTAAAGCTTCTTCCTAAAAATAAATAAATAAATAAAACATAAATTATAAATATACTTAAAAAAAAAAAAAAAAAAACATATAAATCAATAATTATTTTTAAATATATTTATGAATAATAGGAGAACACTTGATACAGTTTGCAACTTATTTTAAATTTATTAATTTAAAGAAAAATATGAATTTTACTAACGATTTACATGAAAAATATGAACTTTACTACTATGGTACTCTGAGTATCATATACATATAACATGACCCAAATGAAGTAGGAGATACTTAATCATTTACTATGCAAAAACTACTGGCTGAATCACAGACATATTTTATATACACAGTCTCTTGAGTATGCAGTTTTGATTTCTAAAAGTAAAAGAATCTAGTGTGGCACTCATACAACTTGCTTATATCTTGTAATTTAATACCATAAAGACCGATTATAGATTAACTTGTAAGATAAGAAGTACTGTATATAGGGATTGGCAGATAGATTTATCTAAGAAAAAAAAAAGATTCTTGTTTTACCTTACTTTTATTATATAGGGTTTTATCGAACTACTGATTTTTTTTTTTTTTTTTTTTTCTTTTTACCGAACTATATTATATTCAATACTATCTCTAAAGATATTGTGAGAAAACACAAAAGAGTTTTAAAAGTATTTAGTGCAAAATATTATTGCATTAAAAAAAATTCAATTGAAAAGATTTTGAGGGGGAAAAGGTTATAAAATTTGAATACTGTCACCAAGTATAAGCATATTCTGAATAAATTACAGGATGAGATTACATTTTAAAATCAGAATATTTTCTGATTTACAGATTGTAAGATAATAAATTGTATACCTTTATTGTAATACAAAAAGGTTAATATTAAATAGGACAGTATGATCTGATATCATTAATTTATAGGTTTGTTCAAAAATTATATTTCATTTCCATACCTCATTGATCCATGCAATAGATGCTTCTATAGCTTTGATCCTTTTGCTTAGATGTATTGCTTCTTTTCTGTATTCCTGTACCATTTCAATATCACCTAAAAGCTCTAGGTCAGAAGCATGTTCTGTTAAGTTTTGCAAATCTACTTTAACTTTTTTAATAACAGTAGTCAATTTTTCTTCAAAACGAATCTTGCATTCTTCTATAATCTAATAGATTGAGAAAAGAAACTAATATTTTATAATAAAAAATTTTCATGTAAATATATGATACACCATTATCTATAATAATAAAAGAAGATGTCTGTCTGTCTCCCTGTTTGTCTGAGCATCTATACGTTCAGTCCCTACTGAACACAGAAGTATAATATTTGACATATGGGTGCTCAGAAGCCTTCCTGGGGGGATAGTGAAAACAGAATTTAAAAATTTTAATTAGTTGTGGAGATATTAATTAAAATGTCGACCCATGTCGATTGAAAAATGACCAAGAAACTACGACTAATTGTTTAAAAAGAAGCATTCTATCAGTAGATGATTTTCTCTGCTGTCTGGAATGGAAACAAAACATCTGGAAATCACATGTGAGACAACTGTCTGCGATGAAAAAGGAAATGAATGTAACAAATTAAGATATCACGTGTTTTATAGTGGGGGGGAAAATTGCAATTTTCAAACTTTTTCAAATTTTCATTCACGTTACATTTAAATTAATATTTGGCCTAGACAGCATATTATAAAGCTACTGTTCAATTTTCATCAAAATATGTGAATAAATAAAATAATTACATTTTTATTGAGAAAAGATTACATTTTGCAGTATTATAAACTGAGATATGCCGTAGTATTTGATTTTAATGCCTGATAATTCAACTGTGAATATTTTGAAAGAGCAGAATTATTAGGAAGGCTTGAGGCAGGAGGAGAAGGGGCATAAATTAAAAAAAAAAAGTTACAAATTTACATTTCATTTTACATTTTAATTCCAAATTAATTTTATTCTAATACGGGTATTTCAATTTCTAATTATGATTAAATTCTTTTTAATACATCATAGAAGCATCATTTAAAGTACTTTTATATTATCGAAAGTGGAATTAGAGATTTCGCCTGATTTACACGTTTTAAGGTTTCCTGATTAGATTTTCTTTTGTATCTCAGCTACTAATTAAAATAATTTCATAAGTAATACATCATTTGAAAGCTTTGTTGATTTGGAATTGAACAGTAGATTACAGAAATTTCTACCGCCAGATGGTGCCATAATATTTTAAAATTTCAATATTTTTAATTCTAATTATGATTAAATTATTTTTAATACATCATTTGAAAGATATTTTAAAGTACTTTTATAATATCGAAAGTGGAATTTGAGATTTCACCTTATTTACTCATTTTAAGGTGTCCTGGTTAGGTTTTCTTTTGTATCTCAGCTACTAATTAAAATAATTTCATAAGTAATACATCATTTGAAAACTTTGTTTATTTGGAATTGAACAGTAGATTACAGAAATTTCTACCGCCAGATGGCGCTGTAATATTTTAAATTTCAATATTTCAAATTTTAATGAGCGAGGAAGGTGTAAGTTCTAAAATGGTGATAAGGCACCACATGCACCACCGAGCAGGACTTTAAAGTCAGAAATTTGAAAGATCATAACATGGTGAGCAAACAGGCTGTTTCAGATATTGAAAAGGGAAGAGCACGCCGAAGGCGCTACTGCACGGGAATTTACTGCGATTAAATTTTTCAATAAGCTATTTTCACTATATGTCAATAAGCTTTTTATTTTTAATTTAGAAAAATCTATTCATCAACCATGAAAATTCATTTATCAATGGTTCACGATGCTCAATGGTTTGAGCATCCGCACGTAAAGCGGAAGGCCCGGGTTCGATTCCCGGCTCTGGTATTTTTCACATAGTTGGTATAAAAAATATCAACTTTCCACTCCAAAAATTTCTGAAATGTCAATAAGCTGTTATAAGACTTGAAACAGGAAAAGGTGGCGCAGGCGCCACCGAGCGGGAGTTTCATAAAGTCGGATTTTTCAAGAATCGCGAACTACCTGGTCGCCTAAGGTGGCTAGTAATAAAATAAACAGAAATATTGTTAATACATACATATTCTCTACCTCATTATTTCACCTTACCCAATTAATGATCAATGCCTTTTACCTTTAAAAAATGACATATGACAAAAATAATTTCATGTGTGATTATAAAATTCAAAGAGAAATTTTTATTTTGCCATTATTTTGAACTTAAAACAATGAACACTGAAATTAAATAAATTTTGGTTTAATGTCAAAATTAATGGAGTACTGTCCCCAACAGTGGCGTATCCAGGATTTTTCCAAGGGGGGGGGGGGGGGGGGTTCGTACTTCCAAATTTTTAATTAAGTTTAATTAACTTTAATTAAGTTTATTTAAGTTTAATTAAGTTTATTTTTAATTAAGTTTAACAATCTTTTAAAATATCATAATTACTTGCCGAAAATAAGAGTAAGAAGAAAATGAAAAATAGTAAAACAAACTCACCAATTAGAAGATCAAATTAAAAAATCTTTAATTAGCGACGAATAACGTAGAGCCTGTACAAACTGCTACACAAAACATAAAATTCAATACATAGTTAGGCAAAATATTTCATTGAATTTTCTTATTTACAGAGCGAAGTCTAATCGACGGGAAGTTTTCGCTAGTTCATTTAAAATGTCTTCTACTGTTGGGGTACTGTTTGGGTCATTCCTTCAAGGTCACTACTTCAATGGTCACCCCTTCCCCATATGGTCGATCCCTCTTGTCCTTGAGTATGAGCTCGTAAAGGTGAAATCCTTTCAGAGAATTATTTTCAGGGAAAACATGTTTCGCGCCGCGCAAATGAAGTGGTTTAGTTATTTTCAGGAGTGTTTATTGCAGAGTAATGAAAAAAAAAGTTAGTCATAATTTTAAACCACTTCATAGAAAAAAATATAAATTTTTCCCGCCTGAAATGTGAAAAAAAAAATGCAAGGAACAGCCTAATTTTTCTTATCATACATTTTGTCAAGGGGGGTGGGGGGGGGGTGCATACGCCACTGGTCCCCAATATAAATTTGTAACATTCTATGACCATTTGTTTTTTAGCTATGCACATACAAAGCCCATTTTGCAAATTGGTTTCACAATACTTCCTTATACATACAAAAGAAGAAAAAATGCAGTCTCACAGCTTGTCAGGCTTTTTTGTTTAGTGATTTTTTGTTTATCACATAGATGGCACTTAGCTCATTTCCAGATATTTATTACTCTCTATCAGTTAAGCAGCTATTTGATGGATTGGGGCTGATCGAGATTCCCAGGGAAAAAAGTGTTTGCATTAATTTTATGCAATCACAAAAAGAAGACTATGCTTACTTAGCAAAAATTATCTTCAAGTTTCTTATTTTGTTCAATCTAGTGCTGATTCTAAGCTAATTTGGCAGGGTGCTCATCCCTGTAGCCCTTTCAAACCCATTTTAGCATCCTGCAGCCTTTTTTCAACCCCTTTTTGCATCCTGATGCGCTTTTAGAAACATTTTGCCACCAAGTAGCCTTTTCTAACATTTTAAATGTTCAGAAGCCTTTAGATACTTTTCTATCTGATTTTTCAACCTTCTAGCAATAATTTTACATCATTCCTGGAAGAACGAATGCATATATATATACATATAAAATTACTAATTTACTTTTGTCATGTACAAAAATCAAAATATAAAAGAATGCAAATTATGCAAATAATGCCCTTTTTGATAATAGATTGCCCTTTTTATTAAATTCCACCCAGCGGCCCTTTTATTCAAGAGGCAGCACTAGTTCAATCTTGCAATGTAAAGTGCACAACTCGGAATGAAAGATTACAGAAATGCTTTATGAATTATTTTTTATTTATATTTTTAAACAATGTTTGAGCTGATTAAATATTATCTTTTACATTCTTTCATGCATCATTATCAGTAAGGAAACTTGGATATGTCGGATATCTTTGGTTTTTTATTTATTTCTTTTACATATTAATAAATTAATTTTAAGCTTAATAAATTATTATTTTTTGAATTAATTAAATTTTATAAGTAATTTTTATTAAAGCCTAATTTTAGTTATTGTTCTATAACAGGAGTTGACTCCAATTACGAAAATTATTATATCACCAATTATTAAGGCTTTGTTTAATGGAACGAAGTCCAAAAGAACTGATTAAAAAAGAAATTGTAATTTTTATTTATTTATTTATCTCATCAGAGAAGCTTGTAATTAGCATAAAATATGCCACACAGATCTGCTACTATTTAATAAAAAGAAAGAACTTTAATAATTACTTTGTTGCATTTTTTAAAAATAGGTAACATCCTACGAGGCCATGCTAGAATTTCAACATTCAAGTCAATATCAATTTGCTCTAATTCAACAAGGTTCATCAATTTGCAATGCTTATTCATTGTATTCTAAAAAACAAAGAAAAATCTATATATATTCATATAAAGGGAAAAATGTGATACACAAATCATAAATATATAAAATACAATTTAACTAAATTACAAATGCATCAAAAGAATTGGAAAAAAAAAAAAAAACTAAAATGTAGGTCATGGTGTATTTTTTTATCATCATAACAACCAACATTGGTGGAAGTGTTTTTCATTTCGCTTAGCAAACTGATGTATTTCGTTTTCATTTTCCTCATCATAAAGATGGTGCATTGGTAGAAGACAAAAAGAGGATGCTCCATAAATTTATCTACTGTAAATTATTTTCATTTTACAAATTTAATGCAAATTTAATATAAGTATACAATTTTTGAATGCATATTTCCTAGTGATTTACATAAACCAGGTCCTCCAAAAAGTTCAATTTCTTACTTATCTTAAAAATGATTATTTTTGAGAATGGTCAAACACATGTTCAATTAAACTGAAGGCAATCTCTTTCTCTTATGGTTAAAAAAATTTGGAGTATAGGACACAAAAAGCCACTTGAAGACTATCTTTGAAATTTCAAATGGGTAGATAGACTTTGTGACTTATTGTAGATAAATCACTCCAAGATAATAAATTTTATGAAAGTAGTTTTGTTCTGAAATAGTTAGAAAAAAAAAAAAGAAGATACAGGGTCTCTAAAATGTTGAATCTTATTCCTATATACTTTTTTATCTCAAAAATTGACTGCAGTTAAAATACAAAAACAAAAACCTGCTAAACATATGTTTAATTAATTTGAGAGAGACCTATTCTGCTTTTCCTTTATTAAAAAGAAGAAAAAAAATGTTTTTGTTGTTTAAAAAAAAAAAAAAAAAAAAATCATTGTTTTAGATGCCATAATTGCCGAAGCATCACGAAGGAGAATACAGGAAAGGAAACACCAGGGATAAAAGATAAAAGCCTTGAAATTTTAAATAGGAAGGAGGGTTTAGTAATATGTCACTATAAAGTTCTCATCAAGAAAAAAGAATTTAATGAAATAGTATTGCTCTATGAGGATTATTATCATGGAATATATATCAGAAGGAAAGACCTACCAAAAGTCTTGCCTCACCTATCTTGCAAAAACGTCAGCATTTCTGAAAATTCGAGAAAATTTCTTCAATCAACTTGAGATTAATCATGTCGGAGTAAAAAAAATAATAATAATTGGACAGAAGGGAAAGAGAGGACTGCTAATAAATTCAATGCTGATGGAATAGCAAGTTTTCTTAACTCGTTAGAAATGTCTTCTTGAGACAAATGTTAAATAAAATAATATGATGTGGAACTCACATAACTTTCTCATACTCAGTATTTGAATACTATAAAGGTAGATTACAAATTAAGGTGTAATATAACAAGTGCTGTATATGAACACACGTTAAAAATACTTCAAAATAGTTTCAGAAAGCTTTATTTGGTATATATTTTTGTGTGAGGGGAGATATTCCCCTTCTCAACACTCCTGTTTAAATATAATAGTACTTACATTTATAAAGAATTTAAGTCTGTTATTAAATTTTAAAGTTTATTTCCAAGTATTCAGACAACTTTTACCAACACCAGTCCTTAAAACTAACCAATTTTGATAACACTTTAAGTTTTTTTTTATAACAGTTTTTTTTAAGTGGCAAAATTATAAATTTTCAAATTTCCAAATTTAAATTTCTTGCAATTATTTGTTTTTAAGTTATGTTAATAGCAAATATACACACAGATCAACCAATAAAAAATTCATTTCTGTATTCAGGGACCTCAAAACGTGTAATTATAACAAAAAAAAAAAATCAATGTTAGAAATTGGACTTCAAACAGTACTTAGACAACCACATAGATGCGAGAAAGAAATTATCATTCCTAAGCAGTTTTTCAGGACTTGATAGAATTTAGCTAAGCATTTCCATCAATTATATTCAATAGGAAAGTTTGTTTTTGTTTAATTTTTGGTAGCTTTTTTTATAGTCTATAAATTAAATATGCACCACATTCTGTACTTAAACTTAACAAAGTATTAAAAATATATTATACAATTTGAAATGCACTTTCAGCAGTTTCCAAGTATAGCCATAATATATCCAAATTGTTAAAATTGAAAAATTTTGGCTCTGTTTAATTTAATTAATTATTTTCAAAACTTCTAAAAAATAGTTTGACTCTTACTCATTTAATTTATTTTCCCCCAATTAATCATTTAAATAAGATTCAGTAAAAAAGAAATTTTTTAAATTCACAAGAACGCTTTGTTTGTAAATAAACCAGCATTTCTGGAATGTAAACAAACCAATTCTCCAATAAGAAAATAAAAAATTAAACAATAATAAATTTACTTAAAATTATTTAGATTCTTGCTCAAATAACCTAAAAAATATAATATTAATTTTTCTAAAGTTCATATTTCGTTAATTTAAATTAATGATTTCATTTTCAATTACATTTTCAAAATTCTTTCTAGAGAATTCGATTAGCTCAGTACAAACATAGTATTAATATGCTGATTCAAAATAGCATATTTTGAAATAATGAATCAAATTTAATAAAAATAAATCAACCTTAAAAATAGTCTAAAATAAATTTTCCTCCATCAAAAAAAATTTAATTTTAATATGTTTCTTTAACTTTTATTTGAGTAAGCGATCTTAAAGATTACATTCTTTAAGTACTATTTACCGCACACATCGATCTGTTCTGTGCATGCTTCGTTCTTCGTGAGTGGGAATTTTGGAAGCATCTATCTCTCTCTTGGAAGCCAGCGTGTGGAACAGACATGTATTTCACCGGGCCAGCCGTGCCGCTGTTTCTAGCTGTTGAGAGTGAATGATGTTCTGGTCAGGCCTGGTTTGCTTCCATTATCAAAATTATGATCTACATATCTTTTTTGAATAATTACCTTCCTACCTTTTGTTTTACTTTGGTATATTCGTCGTAAATTAGTTTGATTTCAACATGTAAGAATGTTAAAAAAATGATTGCTCAAGTGAATAGATTCTGACACTGATCTAGTAAGGATACATCACAGGCCATATAGGAATCATCAGCATTTGCTCATGTATTCATCATCTGTTCGTGAAATCTTCTAAGATCATCCAACAGATCCAGGTCAAATCAACTCAAAGTTATCTTTAATAACAGAAGTTTCAATATAAAAGTTACATCGGGCGAAACGAAATGGGCCTAATTCAGCATGGGTTGTACCGACTTCTTACTTCATCCTGTGTAATATCCTAAGTACATTAGATCAATTCAAGTGATAAAATGGAGTTAAATAACTCAATACTGTTTTGGATATTTCCAAATTCATTTTCCCCTGATAAGGAATTAATTTTGTGCAATGAACATTTCATAGACTTACTTCATAGCAAAACATGCAATGTGGAATGTTAGCATGTTCGATAACGATATTTGAAAAATTAAAATGATTTTACAATATACCATCTTGAGAGTTATGGAAAAATTATCATAATTGTATTAATATAAAGTGATTTGTGCCGGCACTTAGACATAAATATAAGAATTCTTCAATAAAAATTGTGTTTAAGGAATGTTCATGTCCTTTTCATTTATTTGTGTTTCATATAGATCACTTTAGTTCCTGTATCTTTAACTTCATATGATGATTGGGTAAGTCATATTTTTTCTAATTTTATTTTATTATTTTGAAATTTTATTTCCATGAGCAGCACAACAACGCAAGTGTAAATTTTTTTGGATTAATTGTAGTCACAAGCCAAAATTTTAAATTATTAATTTAACGGGATCATAACTCTCGATTTTTTATTTTCATTATTTTCATTTTCAGGCACCATTAAAATCAGTTTTATTATTTAATACATAATTTTTCTATCATAACACAAATATTTTGGGTAGCCCTGTAAATAGATGGTGAATGATTTTCATACCATATTTTGTATAAAACATGCTTTCATGAATATAAAAAGTATATAATCTTTTTATTTACAGAAATTGGAGTGTAAGGTTGAATTTTTATACCAACTATGTGAAAAATGCCAGAACCGGGAATCGATCCTGAGTACTCTGCTTACCATGCGAATACTCTACCACTGAGAAACCTGACTGATTACCAACTAGATATTTCTTAAATAATTTATATAAATATTCAACCTTAAATTACAATTTCTCTAAATAAATATTCATGTTTGATGAATAATATTTCTAAGTATATATCCTCATTTCATTTTGTTATGTGAAGTCTAAAGATGTTAAACTGTACCTATCAGAAAATATGCATGTAATTGAATATATATCTACGGTCCTGCACATAAACCATTCATCTGATTTCAATAAGTTGTTTAAAGTTGTAGATTCATATAATATAGATTTAGAATATCGAGTTTGAACTTCTTGCTAATCTATATACCAACATGGAAACATGATATACACCCCACGACAAAGGGTTTTTTCTTTGATTTTTCATAAAATAACGTTATCTAAATTGTGCTTATCATTTATTATTATTATAAAATAACACTATTCCTGGACTAATTTTTGTTTTAAGACTAATTTAGAAAAGTTTTAAGACTAAAATTTTTCTAATTTAAGACTACACTCCGCGACAAAAAGATAGGAACAAAGGCGTTTTTTTAATTTTTCATAAAATAGCATTATCTAAATTGTGCTGATCATTTATTATCCTAACAAACTATTATCATATCAAAAACATATTAAATATTTGAATCATATTCAAAATATTCATATTTAAAATAATCATATTCAAAAAAAAAAAAAAAAACCTTTGTTCCTATATTTTTGTTGCACTGTGTCGTCTTAAATTAGAAAAATTTTAGTCTTAAAAATTTTCTAAATTAGTCTTTAAAAAAAAATGAGTCCAGGAATAGTGCTATTTTATAATAATAATAAATGATAAGCACAATTTAGATAACGTTATTTTATGAAAAATCACAGAAAAAACCCTTTGTTCCTATCTTTTTGTCGTGGGGTTGTATGTTGTACATTTTTAGCCTATTTTTTTTAAAAAAAGGAGTAGCTTAAAACTAGTATTGTTTGAAAGGTATGGTTAGTGTGGTTTGTTGAAAAAAAAAAATGCATATGAGGCCAAGAAATCAGACAAAAATACCTTTCTTAGGACAACAGGACTATTGTTTTCAGACAAAATAGAACAATTGAAAAAGTTTTCTTTTTCTTAAGTTAAAGCTTTCATGAAACCTACAAATTAACTTTAAAAAACAAAATCTCAGATAGATATATTTTTTCTTGAGAAAAAATTTTCAAAATAAATTTTAAGAAATGAACATAGTAACTGTTGCTAAAATATGCAACTTCATATTTTAAGATAAAAAATCAGTTATTTATTTGTTTGTATACATATATATTTTGTATATTTAAACCACTTAAAAAATATTTTTATTTCTTCCCTATTGGATCAAACAAAATAATAATAATGATAATAATAATAAAAGAAATAAATAATAAATAAATAAATAAACTGGAGACAAATTGCGTGAAGCAATTTTAAGAAATGAATATAGTAACCAAAAAGTCAACACTCAATTGGAGCATTGTTGGGAACTTTTTATCAAATATTTTAATGAAATTAACACATTTGGATGTCAGGCTTGTTTTTCCCTTTTTTTTTTTTTTTTTTTTCGCAAATGAAGGCTTTTTTTTTTTTTTTTTCGCAAATGAAGGATGATACATATATCATTATGGCTTCCATCACCTGATATCAAAAATGTAATAATTTTTGAGAATGATGAAATACTAAAACACTATTAAATACAATGTTACATAGGGCAACAAAAGAGGTTATACAATTAAACAATAACAATAACATATTAAATCCATTACCTCAACTTTTTCAAGAAGTATATCGAAATCAGTTCCTTTCAAATTTTGAACAAACTCAATCAAATGAACCATTTCTTTGGCAGTTGAAGGTACTGTTAAAAGAGTTTTCTCCAAATGCTTGAATTCGCAACAAATTCTGAAAGAAGGAGAGAGAGAAATAACAGTTTTGTAAAACTCACAGATAATGTTTAAAAATCTAAATTTTTATTAATTTTACACAGAACTTAAAATACAATAAAAATTCACTTATTTCACTTTTGTTGATTCTCAATGAAAAAATCATTTATTACTGAAACTAGCTTTGATAAAAATAATAATATACGAATTTCATGAATTTGTGGTGAAATAATTGCCCATTGCAGCAAAAAGGTAGAGAAAACATTGTTTATTTTAGCAAGTAACTGAGAATAAACCATGAATTTTATGAGATGGCCACAGAAATATTATGAAATTGATTAATTTAGTAAATTTTTATTATATAATTTAGTCATTTGTTGCTTTAAAAAGTGCAAATTTTATACATTGCATAGAAATGACATATTCAAGTACAGCGGGAAAAAATATAAATTTTGGCAATAGCCCTCAAACAAAAAAAAAAAAAAAGTTGTACAGCTTAGGTACATTTATTGAAAATAAAATTTTTGATTATTAAATAAAGATTTGAGTTTTTCAGTTTTTATTAGTATACATTTGTTATCAAAGTAAGAATTAAAAGAAAATTAAGTTAAAAAAAAAAAAAGTTTAGCAGACACTGACCATTAAATTTGTAAAATAGAAGATAAATACATAAAAGGGCATAGCAGCTATCAGTCATTATCTTAAAATTTACAATGAATGATAAATTAATAATAGAGTACAGCAAAATAGTTTGGTAATAGTAGTTTTGATTGTATTAATTTAGTAAATTTTTGGAACATTGTTCTGTTTAAAATAGTCATTTTTTGGTAAAAAAAATACTGACAACTTATCTTTTTTGTCATTTTTACATTAGTCACCTAGGACTCATTTTAGAAACAAGTTGGGGATGCCACACTGGGATCCATGCTTATAATTGTTATTATAAGGGTGACTATGATGTAGAGACAAATTATTTTTGAGTTATAGATGTATGCATTATTCTTTTTACTTATGTTTTTATGAATTTTATCATTGCACATTTAGTACCCGAAAAAATTAACTACATGCTTAAATATACACTACAAGTTTTACCATGTTGTACAAAATGTGCTGCGAGATAAAGAAGATTTATAAAAACTCTATTACACATTTGCTTATTATGGTACTCTTCACAAATTCTTCCAGAAAGTAGATTAACTGTCCTTTACGGAAAAATTAATAAATATGCAATAAATAAAATAAACAATATCTCAATATATTTAAAATGAGAAAAAAGAAAAAGTTCTAAAACCACATCATTTAATATGAAAAACTATTCAGTAATAATAATAATAATAAACATTTAAAAAATCCTTAACATAATCCTGAGTTCACCGTTTCTTCATTACTCTGGACAACATTTGAAATTCAAATATTAATGAAATATGTTTTATAATAAATATAAGTTTATAAAAAAAAAAGAAAATATAAACTTTAATGACAATAAGTACACATTTCTTTCATTATTTTCCCAATTTTTATAATGATGGCTTCATAACAATAATAAATAAAGCATAGAAATTAGCCTAATCTAATAAAATATCTCACCCTTCTTTCAAATTTCTCAGCATTTCAAAAGCAGCTTTTTTTAACTGATCAATAAGATTGTCAATAAGGGTATTCATTTGTGATTTCAGAACCTTGAAATCAACAAAAAATAGAGGCAGTTCTTTGAATTTAAACAAACTATTCACTTCCCTTCTCCTATCCAAGAAAAAATTCAGATGCTAGAAAAAAAAAAAAAATTATGCAATGTTTTTTTTTTTTTTTTTTTTTTTTACAGAATATTTAAATTTAATAACATATAGCATAGACTAAATATTTTTGACACATTAAAAATTGATATAAAATCAACCAACTGATGTAAAAAGAACATGCAAAATGTTTGTCACAGTCTAAATTTTTATTTTATAGATTAAAAATTGTTTGAAGTTTTATACAGAGATTTTGCACACAAATCAATGAGATTGGCAAATTTTATGAATGAATGAACAAGAAATTAAATGTATCGTCTATTGTTCCCATCTCAATCTACAAAGTTTTGCAACCGCCCTTCAATTCTTTCTATGATGATATGTTACAAAATTAATGTATGTCTTACTTATGACCAGCATCAAAGAACTGAATGTAAGAATTATGAAAACAAGGAAGACTTCTCTACAATTCGTACTAGCAGATGTGGGGACTGAAATTGCTTATGCCGACATGTGGTTTAAGCTACAAAAGATTACTTAAATTGAAATTAGGTGCAAGAAAGCAGGTTTTGTGAGACAGTGTGACATACATAAACAACTGCACAAGCAGATAAGTATCTATTATTCTTATTATTACAATGAAATAAAGCATTTTTATATTTTTTGTCTTGTCTCATTATTTTTCACATAAAAATTGCGTATTCGCTTACATGAAAGATCATGTAAGCGAATACGAGATAATAATAAGAGAATAATAGAGAATAGAGAAAAAAAAAAACTACCTACAACAGGAACCTATGGAACAAGTTTTGGACAAGTAAGTAAGAATCTATTATTAACAATGTGAAAAAAAAAGGCTGTAATAGTTCTGAAAAATCTATATACATATGACAATCAGTGTAAAACAGTGAAGATTATATATGTGTTGATCTGAAAAGAAAGCATAATAATGGCGAAAACTAAATCAACCTAAAATAATGAAAAAGTGTAAATGATTTATCACATTTGTAAATTTCTGTATACATGAAAAAAATTGAGTGACAAGGAAAAAAAAACTATTGTAGAATACCTGTATGAAAGGAACTGAAAAACACAAAAGAAGACAAATAAAAACTGACATAAAGACTGCACGTTTTTGCCTAACCAGCAAACACTCGAACGTCACTGTCCAGAGCAACCAATGGGGAAGAACCATCCCAGAGAGAAAAGGGGTGACGAAAAACAAATCCTAGCTGCCATACGCAAGACCGGGGGAAAGGTGAACCTCAAATGAAGAACCAAGAGGGAAA
This sequence comes from Salticus scenicus, assembly GCA_963930645.1. Lineage (NCBI taxonomy): Eukaryota > Metazoa > Arthropoda > Arachnida > Araneae > Salticidae > Salticus > Salticus scenicus. The sequence goes on from OZ005648.1 coordinate 49,134,705, forward strand.
ATTTGCGAAGTGCCGATGTAAAGCAAACTTACGGCATAATAACAGGAAAGGGTTAAATCCTTAAATAAGTTTGATTAGATGGGTGAATAATACCTATATTGCCAAAAAAAGAAAAACGTTGTCATGCTTTATGACAATATATATGTATTATAATTACTTTTTACTTTCTACTACATTCACTAGAAGGAAATATTGGATTTGCAAAATATTTGACTTACGTTTTTTGATTTATTTGTACATTCTGAAGGTTGTTGTGGGAATAAGGCCAATTGACTATACTAGAGTCCTAGGCCTGAGGGGAAATACCCTTTGTGGGGGTCTTCCTAAGGGAACCTAGCCCATATTTATGCAAGTTTTGAAAAAGAAAACACAGAAAACTCCGAACAGCTAGGCTGACAAGTGTGATCTGGGATTGAACCCAGCACCTCACGTCTACCAGCTTTGAATGCAGAACTGCTCGGCCGCCGTTGGGCCTTGTACATTTTGAGAGATCTAGAATAAGATTTGACTATTTTTAGAAAATGTCTGTGTGTGAGACAAATATTATGTGACAGTTCTAACTAAAGAACTAAGGCATAGAATTTCACTAAAATTTATATGTAGTTACACTTACATATAAATTAGTGCCTGTCAATTATTGAGGTTATGTTCTATAATTCAGGGAAATCAATAATGGAAAAAGACACCCAAAATACGAAATACTTCTGGTCCCGTGGGTGGGTAATGGGTTCTATACTGTAATAATACAGAATAACTATCTGGATCTTATTTAATGCACAATAGTACAGCACCCTGCACATGAAAATCTTTGTAGTTTTTTTTTTTTTAGGTTGATTTCTTTTTTTTATTATTGTTCAAAATAAAATTTTAACCATAACATTTTAATGGGCATTTGAATTTCATATATCATTTTCAATACTTCAATTGGTTGATTTTATATTGTTTTTTAAAATGTATCCTGGACTTTTTGTTCCACTGTATTTTTAAAGATTTAGCATTATAGGGTGAAGATTACATAACTTTAATTCAAAAACTTTTAGCACTCATGCATATAAATTTAGTATCAAGGCACAAACTTCAACATGGTTATAAAAATTCAATATCCTTAAAGAAACTGAAGGGGGAAAAGGGCTAATTTTCAATATGTAGATAATGCCAAAAGCTTCTTTTGTGAGTACCATTCAATAATAAACATTATTCCTATTCAATTGAGAATGATATCATTTTTATGTGATGATTTGCTGCAAAATTAGTTTTTTTTTTTTTTTTCTTTGCTGTTTATTTATTATGAGGCCAAAAATGTATCATATTTATATTTTATGTGTACAGTGCTATACAAAACTATAAGGCCAGGAAAGATATAGAATAAATAATAAAGTAAAACTCTGCAAGCAGTTGTAGAAAGACAACATCTGAAAACAAAGATCATACTTAATAGTATTTATGATTTATGGAAAAGTTTTTAGAACAAGTCAATATTATTACTTTAAGCTATAAGACTTATTATTTTATTACAATTTACACTATAAGACCATGTTAGCTTAGTGACAAAATTAAAGTTAATAGTCAGTAAAATTGTCTCATCTCTATGATCTTAATCAGTTTTGGAGTCATGGAATGTTCCCTCAGCAATGTTCTATGACTTTCTTCAGTTCATCCTCACTGTTGTAACATTTTCCATTTTCCTAAATATCATACACTAAAATGCTCCACAAGTTCTCAATTGTTGCTACAATAATACACACAATAAAAACATTAAACAACTTTCTTTTGCAATCTGTATTTTTTGGTGACATCATTTCAAATGGCCTTATATTTTTGTTCACAACTATACATTTAACTATTACATAATTTCTATGCAAATTTTCATACAGTTAATAAAAGTTCTAACTCAAGAGGGAAAAAAAAAGGAACCTGAAACAAAGTAAATATCTTTAAAAACGCATCTTGTGTTTCAAATTTTATAAGACAGATTTGACAGTTCTAGCCTGTTTTTAAAAGACATGTTTCAGATTTTTTTTTTTTTTTTTTTTTTATGCAGTGTAAAGCCACAGGTAGATGTAAATTGTATTTATGTTAGTAAAATAGCAAATCTATCTTTTAAAGATTAAAAAAATTTAAATCCTATTTACATGCAAAAACCTAAAAAATATATATGAATGCAACAATTATTTATTAAAGTAGAAAAATTCTATAATAGAAAAATTCTGGGAATTTGGTTCACGCGCACCCTCACCTTCTCCCACCATTTTGCTTCTCTGAAACTTAAACCCCCTCCCACAGCACCAGAAACTTTGTGTTAAATATAAATATTAACTTACTCTGTTAATATGATCAAATATGCCTACAATAAATCCTTATATTAATAAATTAAGACAATGAAAAAAAAAAATGTTCTAAAAAACTTAATGTCATTTATACCTCTCAAAATGAATAGATTATAAAAAAATTATGTAAAATTTTCAATTAAATAAAGTGTCAATAGTAGAGATGGGTGTTATTTCACATAAAATAAATAATACTGTTATTATATAAGAATCTATTAGCACTGTAATATATTACTGAAAAGATTTAAATAAATAACACTTTCATCCAATCTCTCTGCACACACACACCCCAAAAATAAATAAATAAATAAATAAATAAATAATAAATAAATAAATATTTTAATAAATAATGATAATAATAATAATACAGATTTTTCTTTTATCTTCTTTTTTTTTTTTTTTTAAGTAAATGAACGTACTTCTCTAATTATATATTTTTAGGGGAAAAAAATCCTCGAGAATTTACTTCTTTTCCTTTGTTCTAAAACAAAATTGCAAACACCATTTAAATCATACAAGAACAACTTATATGATACAGCATTAATGAGTTTGAATACTATCTTTCCGATAGTGAATTTACAAAAAAAAAAAACTATAAACACCGTGACTAGCGAAATCCAAATCATACGAAAACAACTAGACCGAGAAAAAATAATATCTTTCGCTTCCTGCACAAACATTTGGTGCTCTACGGCATGTGTTTGATACTCTGTAATACAATAACGGAAGTAAGAAGTAACAAATCGAATTCAAAAATACCGATTCGTTACTACGATTGGAAAAATACCCATATCATCTCAGTAACATATTCATTAGGTTACTTCGTAGAATACAAATATTCTTCGTAGATTCAAATATTCTTTTGAAATAAGTAAAAGCTTTGATTATTTTTTCATCTTTCTAATATTTTATTCAAAGCATTAATTTTAAACTGAATGTTATTGGACCTGGTTGCCAAACATAGTATAGTCTGTATACATTCGCATGACATGTAACCTGCAAGATACTCTGATACCACGGTTTAACGAAATAATGTTGTCATGTTAATTTAAGCAGCTAGCACAAGATACAATTTACAAAATAAAAAAAAATATATAAACACCGCGACTAGCGAAATCTAAATTATACGAAAACAACTAGACCGAGAAAAAATAATATCTTTCGCTTCCCGCACAAACGTTCAAAGTTCTACAGCATGTGTTTGATACTCTGTAATACAATAGCAGAAGTAACAAGTAACGAGTCGAATTCAAAAATACCGATTTGTTACTTTGATTGAAAAAAATAAGTAAGGGGTGATTATTAGATGTTGATTATTATTATTTTGTCATGAAGGTGGCGACTGAGATTACACTTGCTAGGTTTGTATTCGCTTGCATATTGGAAACAGATGTTTTGGAAGTGTGATAAGGGAAAGGAAGGAGTGTTTACTTATATTTGAAATTGCTTATAGGAGATAGAATTGAAAATGCGTAATCGAATACGGCATAAGGATAGTGTTCTGGAGCATTTATTTATTGTGGTTTTATCAAGAATATTGTTTGAGTTTAATTAAGAATAATTTGAAAAGAAAATTGAATATTTATTTATTATTATTATTATTATTATTATTTTTAAAATCTGATTTTTTTCTTGAGAATATTTTTAATGATTTAAAATGAGTAAAGGTGTTAAGAATAGTTAATTATGCTCTTATGTTAAAATTAAGTGTCTGAGAAAATACATCATTTTATGTAATTTTTGTAAGCAAAATTACCAGCAAAATAGGCATTTTGTAAGCAAAATAGGCATGACGTCATTTTCCACAGATTTTATAAAAATCTGAAATTAAATATGGTATCAATTTCACATATTTATTTTCCTTTCCTTTCTTTTCTTTTTCTGTTGTGTGTGTACAAACAGGTAATTTCATTATTAGTAGAGATAAAAGCAAAGTATTTCATAAAAAAAAATGCAATTTATTTCAAACTAGCTGGAGGAAAAAAAAAAAACTTTTATTGCTTTTTTCTCCCCATAATTATTATTAAATAATAATAATAAACAATTAAGTCTGAAATTTTCTTTTTGTTTTTCATCTAAAAGAAAAAAAACACGCTTATTATATATTCTTTAAAACAGTTGGAAATGCTAAAAGCACACACACACACACACACAAAACTTAATGCATCTGATTCACTTGTACATACCAGAATGATCTAGTTATATTCTAGCAGATTTTTTTTTATACAAATAAAACTTACCTTACAAATATCAGTAAAAGCATAATCACCATTAAGAAAAGATTTAACATCTTCAAATGCTTTTGCAGATAGTATATAATGAAATTCTTCAGCTATAGAAAGAGAAGGAGAATAAGTGTTAAATAATTGAAATTTTACAGGTGTAATATAAAATAAGGAAACTAAAAAGTGACAGCAGCATGAGCATAGTAGCATAAAGTGCAGAAATAAAGTTAAATCTAATGATAGAAAAAATCTAAATGATAGAAAAAATCTAATGATAGAAAAAACATGATAAATCTACTAAACTAGACTAAGTGGAGGGAAAAAAAAAAAATCTGATAAACAATACAAAACATAGGGTAGGTGCTCCAGTAATTGTTATCTATCCTGAAATAATTAATAAATAAGAAAAATAATAAAATCATATATTTTACATACAAGAATTTTAACATTTTATGTCAAACACTGGAGCATAGGGTACTAATAACTGGTAAAATGAATAACTAGCAGTGTCAAACACTGGAACATAGGGTGCCAATTACTGAAAAAATGAAAAACTGGCAGCGTCAATTACTGGAAGATCAAGTGGGTGTCAAATAAAAATTAATAAAAAAAAATAATTGTTATCAAATGTATATATTTTAACATATGTGTGGTTCCTGAATTTCTTTCATACGATATGTACTAACTTAAGATTTCTAAAAATATTTTCTGAGGACTAGAACATTAAAAACATCAGAGATTGCTCTAAAAGTGTCAATCACTGGTGCACATACCGTACAAGTTTTTTTTTTTTTTTAACCACTTCAAATAGAATTTAAAAATACGAAATATTTGATAATGTTTTTTCGACATTTAAAATTATACTTGCATTTTTTTAGAAGATTAAGATAGAAATATCTGATCCCTTAGATGCAAAATTAAACATCTATAAATGAGGAGGAAACATAAAAACCATGTTTTCTCAAAAAAAAAAAAAAAAAAAAATTGAGTTAGTGATTTTTTTTTTTTTTTTTTAACTTAACATAAAATAGAATGTCTACAAATCTTCCTAGATATGCCTACATATCTTCCTAGTAACTAGTAATACATCTAAACAAACGACAGTTAGGATTTAAGTTTAGTTATTTTTTAATTTATTAGTTTTTGTGTTTTTTGAAAAATTGTATTTGAAGGAGGAAACATGGTTCGTTTGCTCCTCAAATATTTGTCATATAAAGAATGTATCTATGCCACATTCTCTACAGCACAAACTACTTCACAAAAACTGCCAACTAATCAATTACTGAAAATGACAATTTGAAACATTTTTCAAAGAATTTTCATGTTAAGATAACTAATCCGTGAAATACCTTGTAGTACTTTGAAAAAAACTCGAGCAAAATAAAATCTTAATAGCATAAAAAAGGTAAATCATTTTTTGTAAAATCTGTAAAAAAAAAAAAAAAAAAAAGTAAAATTCCATAGAAAATGTGGTGGGTTTCATTTTAAAGAGGTTACTGCTATCTTAAAATTACATTTGATTTGTAACTATAATTTGTTTTATCAGGATAATTCAGAAAATAACTGCCATTTTTGCTGTAAGTTAAAAACTCTCAGAGATACAACAATTTTTTATTTCATTTGAAAGGTACAGCTTGCTCTATTTTTAAACATAATTGCCACATACATTCAAGCACTTTACCAATTTATAAATTTAGCCATTTATGAATTCAGGTACCTGGCAGCATTTTGATGTTTCTCAACATTAGCAAAGTGCTGTGCTCTAAGCCAACTTTTTATGAGAGTGAACAAATGATAATTAGAAGGAATCAAATCTGGTCTGTAATGCAAGAGAATGTACACTAAGAATGTCCCATTTGAATTGGAACAAGAAGCCTTCTGTTCAGCAAGCACTGTAAAGTTGAGTGTTGTCATGCAAGAACACTACACCAGATGTTAGCATAGTTTTTTTCTTAGGCCCTAAATTTCAGAAATGACTGTCCCACCATGTTTCATGAATTCAAGAAGCAAAATTTCCTTAGCATCCCAAAAAAATTACCTTCCTCCCTTACAAAGTTTGATAGGATTTCCTCGGCTCTTTTGAACATATTCATATACATTATTCAAGTTTTATCGCCAGTCACTAACTTGTTCAAAGCCTCCTTCCCTTTCATGATCTACCAAAGTCGAAGGCAAGACCCATTTAACTTGGTTGTGTGGATCTGTGTGAGAATATTTAGCACCCACTGAACACTGAATGGCCATACACGACATACAATGCTGAACAAATGTTAGTCATTCACAGATTTTTTAGCCCAAGAAAAAATTTATCTTTAAAAGTGTGTTACATTTGACAGGATTTTCAATGGTGTGCATATTTTGTAATCAACAAAATGTGGTCTCACATGAACAGTTAGAAGAATCACAGATTGCTTGATATAACAATGGTTATGCTCTCCTAATTGCTAGTGACATCCCACAATGTCAGTTAATTTCCAAATTACCCTTTTCTATAGTTGTATCCTATCTCAAATGAAAAGTTCAAGATTGTATGCCATTATATATAGGTTTGTTTTTCCCAAGTTTTATTGTATAAAAATTTCATTAATAATTCGCAATGTTTCATAAAGGATATATACATGTGAAGGAAATGTTCATATATATTACAAAAAGACTACAATTTTAAAAATAGATTCAGTTTTTTTTTTTTTTTTTTTTTTTTTTTTTTTGCCATTCTAAATTATTTTTTAAAAGTTATTAAAAGAAATAATAAAAGACAATAAATTATATTTTACATACTATAAAAATGAGCCCAATACATAATATCGTTATACAGAATTTTAATTCGTTGTTTAAATTCTTCTTTAAGTAGATGCATTGATAGTTCTGTTATTGCAACATTCAGTTTTGCATTACTTTCATCATCACCAGTCCAACTCTGAAGAGTTGGAATTTCAGATAAAACTCCATTTATCTAAAAAACAAATAATAATAACAATAATAAGCCCTTAGAAAAAAGTTTAAGAAAGACACTATTATGTATACTTTAATTTTACAAGAAACCTACTAATAAATAAAACAGGTAGTAAACTGCATTTAAAAGAACTATACAATTGTAACAAGAAGTTTTAAATTATAAGAATTATTTATAATCTATATTAATAAAAAAGATGTTTGGCAAGCACCTGAGCAGCTGTAGGCTCAGCCATTCTACACTGCAGAGCTATGAGACTCAGCAGTCAGACATCATGGGGTAGAGTAAGAAATGTTACTTTGTACTTTATCCAACTGCCATAAGTAATGGAAGTATTGTATTCGGTTCAAAAATGCAATATCAAGTTTTCACCTGATTTACATATTTCAAGGTCTCCTGAACCCAAGAAAAGTCAGGGTGGCTAGCATTTAAACCTTTTCAAATTCCCTGACTATTTTTCGAGATTTTTCTCCATTTTTCCCTGACTCTCACGTTTATTTTCGATGAAAATTTCTCGACACTAGCAAAAAATTTAGTGATTTAAAATATCATTAATAATTTAATGATTAATATAGCTTATTTTCACAAAATTTGTTAAAATTCCCTGACTTTAAAGGAAATTCCCTGACTATTCCCTGACTTTTCCCTGATTCTTTGATTTTCCCTGACTGCTAGCCACCCTGAAAGTAGTTTTTGGCAACTGGTTAGTGTGTGTGTGAGGAAGAGGGGAATCTTCTGACTATCATATCTCCAAAACTAATAAAGACAGAACTATGAAACTCCAAAATTGTAACAAGTCTGGCATACAGATGAATTTTTTTTTTAACTTCTGGTGAAAACTGGAAAAACAGAAGTGGGACATCTGTAACCGGAAGTGAGACCATAAGTCCGTATCTCAAAAACAACTCTACCAATTTTCTTCAAAGTTGTTATATAAACATTCCATTAGATGACCTTTCTTATGAATCAGTCGGTTAGTTCAGGAAAATTGTTAGATATCCTGTATAAATAGCTCCATTTCAGGTCTTGCAAGTGTGTTCCTTTAAAAACAGCCGTGTAGATTTTTTTTCAAACTCTCCATATGATCCCCCTTTTAAATATCCTTTTGTATGTAATTGTTGTTTTTCGGTCAACAATTGAGTATGACAAGTTTTTGTAAAAGTCAGTATGTCAAAAATGGTTCTAACAATTTTCTTGAAAATTGTTACATAAACCCATTTTAGATATCCTTTCTCATGTATTAAGTAGTTATTACAGGAAAGTTAACATTCATCCTGATTAGGTAGATCAGTTTTAGATATCGGAAACTGGTGTTTAAAAAAATGTCTCTACTGTTTTTTTTTTTTTCTTATTTTTAACTTGCTATGTAAACTCTGTTTTACATGTCTTCTCAGGTGTATCAGCTTTCTTCTACCAGAAAATTTTTAGGTGCCTACTTTCATGGTCAATTTTATGTCTTCTGATCAAATTATCTCCCAAATGTGCATATAATATGTGTAATGCTGGGTAATGGAAGTCGTGTAGTTGTTTCACACCATTTTTTTTTCCCCATTAGTTTATTATTGTTATTAAATGTTTTATACAATTTCAAAGTTTCATAGAACTTACTATAGAGTTTTGTGGTTTCATGAATTAAACTTAAAAATATTTGCATCTGTGAAAATCCAAGTCAGGTTAGATAACAAATCACATAGGAATGTAGCTGAAGTATCACACTTTCTTTTAAAATAAAAATGGTCTCTCTCTACATAAATAATGTTTTTATATTTTTTTAATTTTAATGAAAGTAAAATAGCAAATGAATGCTAATTTTTAAGTCTCATCATTCATTTGCATTACACTAGAGCATATGCTTATACTTAAAGAAATCGAAAAATATCTTTAGTTTTAAATCAAGATATTATGGTATCACCTAGGCGAGTCGTATTAACCCTGGACGATATATTTAACACCCAAGCTCCCCGTTCCCGCTCTTCGATGTCTTTTTCTAGTCAATTTTGTCCTTTTACTACTTCTGGTGTGAGCCTTTTTTTTTTTTTTTTTTTTTTTTTTTTTACACACTTGACATTGTGGGTTTTTTTGGTTTTCTTCCCATGCTATTTCTATGGGTTTTTAGCTATTTTTCCCTCTCTTTTTCTACATTCTAAAGTGCTTGACACGCCCCTTTAACAGTGGTGGCTTGTGAACCGAAAATACGTGAAGAGCTGAAAAATATTTAAGTATTTTCAATGCATTATTTTTATTAAGTATGGCCTTAACTAAAATTAACTACAAATACTTATTTAAATGTAAATTTATATTCTATAAATGAATACAGTGTGTCTCTTCACCTATTTTCTGTGCACGAGCTGCCACTGCCCTTTAAAAACATATTTTTTAAATATTTTATTTTGAAGTTGTAAAATACTTATTTGTTTGTTTTTTTACAATCTGTTATCTTCTGTTTTGGGTGTTAAGGTGGATACAAATAAATATTTAAAAAATTTAGATTTGTAAGAGATTCGATATTTATTCAATATTAAGTAATGAAATGTGTCATCTCAGCCATTTATTAATCACCTTGAACCTTGAAGTGCATTTTTACATTTTAAAAACAGAAGTTTGAACTGTTATATATGTGATGAATTCATGAGGATGTCTTTATAGAATAAAGAGGACTCTTTATAAATAATGAAAACTCACTAGAGTGAGCTAATTATCTTTTATTGAAATGAGATAAGCAGTCTTGGGCATAGACATCCTGAGTGGAGAATCATTTTCTTCTTAGTTCTGTTGTGATTCGCAAAGCAACCCACAAAAGCTAGATCCCAGAGTACCATGGGTTTATTAAGCAGCTAATTAATGGCAAAATGTGCTCTCTCAAGTAGTAAATCTGGATTTTAATATGTTAATTCCTATATTTACCACCACAGTTCTCCTTACTTTAATTCGTTGTATTCATATGATTCACAGTTTAGTTTGGTTTCAGATATCCAGACAATTAATATACAAGAGTTAATCATAGATACTTACAAAAGGCACTAGGGTCATCATTTTTACCATATCCCTTTAATTAACTCTTGCATAATGAAGTAACTTTCAATGAAATAAAATTTACAGGGACAATTTATGAATTATTTGCACATTACCAATCTTGAATAAGATTTCCTTTAAGCTATTATAAAATAATAATTTAAAATATTAATTATTTTTATTCTATCATATATGTTAAAGTTTTACTTTCTCAGTAAGAAAAAGAAAATTTTATTTTAGTTACGTTTTTTATTAATATCATTATTTAAGTGTACTATATCAATTAGAAACAAAAAATATATAATTACTTTTTCAAATAAAGTTAAAAAGGTTTCTTGAAAGTTTTCTAAAGATGGATCAGGTATTACTATAGCACCAGATCCCACAGGCTGTACAATTAAGTTAATGCGAAATGGAGGTGAATTCACACCTTTGAATTCTTTTTTAAAAATGTTTGATATATAATTGAGAGTATTTAGCAGCAATGTAGTAACCTTCAAAGAAAAAAACAATAATAAATATTAAAATACTTAAAATTCGAAAGAGAAGCTTCTTAATTACATTATAAAAATATAAAATGCCTTATTTGGAAGCTTCTTACAAAGTTTTCACTGCAGGCCCGTGGCTTCATCAAGCGTACTTAGCTTGGTGTGTCGGCAGTCGAAACTGATCAACTTCAGCTGTCTTCTTCTTTCTATCTAACTAGATATCACTAATTGTAGTCAATGCTTACAGATGGATCATTTTGGTTGCAATTGTGCATGTTTTAAAAAATCTCAATAGCTTCCCGATTAATAGCATAGTAGTAGTTTTTGTAGTTAGCGAGATTTTAACATTATCAAAGTTTATTTTAATGTTATTATATTTTGGTATTTTTTCATTAATGCGGTGATAAATAATATACCAAAATAATGACATCAAAATAAACTTTGATAATGTTAAAAACTCGCCAACTATGAAAACTACTGCTATGCTATTAGTCGGGAAGATATTAAAAAAAAAAAAATGCCCAGTTGCAAACAAAATGATCCATCTGTAAGCATTGATTACAAGTAGCAATACCTAGCTAGGCAGAAAGAAGGAGACAACTGAAGTTGATCCGTTTCGACTGACACACCATGCAGAGTACACCTGATGAAGTCTTGGGCCTGTAATGAAAACTTTATAAGAAGCTTCCAAGTAAGGTCTTTTATATTTTTATAATGAAATATTAAAATTTTCATTTTATTGAGAATATTTCAAACAGATAAGTTCTAAAATTACAATTCATTGTAATGACACACCATTACACATGCTAGCACTATTTCATGATTTCATAATTGCAAAATAAAGATTTTTTCATTCTTATTTATTTTATTTTAAAGCATCTGAAGAAAAATAATCTAATCATATTTTGAGAAATTTTACAGATCAATAAACACAATATATTTAAAAAACTATTTTATTAGTGTAAAAAGATGTTTAAAAATAAATATTTTAAAAAGAATTCATTAATATGTTCTCAAAATAGAATACAAAATACAATTTTTGTTAGCACTGGAAGATAAGAGAACTGTACTTGAACATTTACAAAATATTTTAACCCTTTAATGTTCATTACACTTTTTCTTTTGAAAAATTATAAATCAAGAGTTTTAATTTCAAGAATGGCTATCAGACACATAGCTGATCAAATATATTTTAAAAAAAAAGAATTGACATTTTTAATTTTTAAGAAATTTTCGGCTTGAAACATGTCTATGTTAACCTGATTAAATTCAAATAATAATTGATTTAAATAAATTTATAACTTTGTAAGCAAATGCTATAAATTGCAAAAAGTTGCAACAATTGTTTCAGTACTAAATTAAAGAACTGGTGTATAATCAACATTAAAACTTAAAATCTTTTCACACGCTATATAATTAATAAAAGCATTACCAGTTTCAAAAGAACATGGCCTTTCTTCTTCAGGTGCAAAACACGTGCTTCTGCCTAGGAAGCAAAGCAAAACTCCGAGGTAGTGCTTTCATTAATTTTATGGTGTGTAATTTTTTTTTTTTTAAGTTCAAAATTGCTTCAGGTCAAAATAACAGAACAGCCCCTTCATCAGGTGAAAAAACTAGCCACAAATGCATCATCGAAGTAGCAAGGTGCACTTGTGCCTATTTAGAAATCTAAAGTGATTTCTGCATATGGCATCCACTGAAATATCATTTGTTAAATTTTGAGGTAGTGTTAATATCTCAGATGAAACAAAAGATTAAAAATTGATTAAAACAAAGGAAAAATATTGAATGTTAAGTAAAAATGGTTAATGATGATGTAGAAAAAATATTAAATGTTCGGAAAATATCTGAATTTTAATTCTATACTGTAATGTGTTAAATAAGTAAAGGCAATTGAACTGCTTTAGATATAAAATTATTCAGAAAAATGTTATAGAAAGCTAAAAATAGCACATTTATGATTCTTACTCTGATAGATATTAATGAATTGCCACAATTCAAAAATGATAAACGATCTCTTTTCTTAAAATTCTTCATAAATGCATTATCTGAAAATAGCAAGCACATCTCTGGCCACCATACACTAAAAATAAACAAGTTCATTAAAATCACAAATAATATAATGTTATGAATTTGTAAGTAATAGTAGTTATTTTTACATAATTTCATCCTGATTAAGCCTCTTTGAATGAAATCACATAAAAATAACTATTATTATTTGAAAATTTATAACAATATCATAAACTTATGTATAAAAAGTATCAACTGAAAAAATTACAAACAATTATAAATCAAAGGTGGATAATTAGACTTTTACTTTTAATGTGTATGAATTTTGTTACCATTTCTCCTAAACTGTATATTAAATACTACAATTTATGAAATCCTACAGTTTAGTTTTAGTTGTTCTTGTTATAATTATAAACTTTGAATCAAAAAATAATTTAAGGGCAAAAAGTGTTAGAAATAAACTTAATCCTTTTTATTATGTTCATTATTACCTGCCAAAGCAATGCTATACTTATAGCCTCAATGTTCTTTAATATTTGTGTTTAGTTTTTGTATTTGCTAAATGGCAACAGTTAAGTTAATAAACATGTAAAATCACCGCGAGGATGCTTTTATGAGTTGCTTATAATTTTTCTTTTAATTATCAAAATATGTCTGCCTTTTAATAAAATTTTTCATCACGTTATCAGCACAATATGCTCTAAAGAAGTTTATTTGGCAAAAATGAAGACGAAATTTTGATTTTCTGAAAGAAAAAGAATAACATCCACAGCGCCGGTGAAGCTAAGTCGGTCAGAAGTGATGCGATGGAAGAATTCAAGATTCAGAAACTTGACGGAGCGGAGATAACTACAATGCTTAGAAAATCCAAGCGTGAGCTGTTTTAGTTAAAAAAAATTGCTGGCAAGCGATTGATCCAGGTTACAGAAATAATTAAAAGACTGAAGAAAAGAAAAATAACGAGAGAGCCTTAACTTTCCTATTCTTAGTAGTTGAAGACCAGTTTTTAGATGACCTCGCTGACTGTGAAAGAGCAAAAGAAGTCTGGGATATTTTAAAAGAAATCCATACAAAATTTGGACTGCTGCATTCTCTACAACTTTTAAAGGAGTTCTTTAACATAACTTTAAAACCAGGGGAAAGCGTCAGCTCTTACCTAAGTTGATTGATGGACCTTCACTGAAAAGTATCATCTTGCAGATACGGATTTGCGGATAGAGAAGTTGCTCTTGTTATGTTGATGGGCTTCCCAAAAGAATATGAAGGCCTTATCCATAACTTAGAACGTGAAGAAGATGCGTTGTCAACTCAAATAGTAAAATCTCGTCTCATTGTTGAAGAGAAAAAGTTACTGTGCTACACAGAAATGAAACCAGAAGTTGCTACTGGTGAGGTCATGGGAGAAAAGGCTCTCAAAACTCGAGATACGTAACTAAAACAATCCAATGCAGCCATTACAGAGACAACAGAAAAATACTGACAGAAAAATCAGTTATTTTTCTCGTGTTAAATGAGGCCACATTGCACAAAATTGCTCTACTGCTAAAAGGCCACATGCAAAAATGGTTTTTGATGAAGTATATCAAGCATTGTTTGTTGATTCTTGTGGTGAGAAACCTGTCTGTGATTGGAACCTCGATAATGGAGCCACCGAACATATGTGTTCTCAAGAACAAAAATTTATAAATTTAGTATCAGTGAAATCTCGAGTTGAGATAGCCAATTCTGAAAAAAATTGAAGTTTCTGGTACGGGAGATATCATTTTGAATCCTGTCAGAGAATGTGGGAAAGATGCTATTCTTCTAGCAAATGTGCTGTATGTTCCTAAGCTTGATGGTAACCTTCTTTCAGTAGGAAGAATAGAAGAGATGGGAATGACTGTTTCCTTTGAGAGAGGCAAAGCAACTGTAAGAGATCCAAGACACCAAGATAAGGTCATCGTCAGTGCACATAGGTATGGAAGATTATACAAAATTGAAGAGAAGCAATTGCACAAAATATACCTTTCCAGACATGAAGAAATTATGCATCGAAGATTAGGACATTTCCACAATGATGCAGTTAAGAAACTCATAAAAAGGGACGATTCAAATGTGATGTGCAAGGAAATCCCAGAAAAGGAACTGTTTGCTCAACATGTGTTCTGGTAAAAATGAAAAAAACTCCATTTTCCAAGGAAAAAACTGAATGTTCAACAAGATTACTTCAATTAATACACACTGACATAATTGGACCTATCACACCTACATCAAAAGATGGATCAAAGTACGTTGTTACCCTTGTTGATGATTACTCAAGGTATGCTGCAGTCAAACCCATGAAATCTAAAGACCAAGTCTTCAAAAAATTCATTGAATATAAAACAAATGTTGAAAATTACCATGGACTCAAAATCACCATTTTATGAAGTGACAATGGAGGTGAATACGTCAGCAATGAATTTGATGATTTCTTAACTAAAAAAGGAATAACAAGACAACTCACAGTTCCCCGAACACCAGAACAAAATGGAGTTGCAGAGAAGATGAACCACACATTATTTGACATGACTAGATGTCTCCTCCTGGACTCTCACATCCCACATGAACTGTGGGCAGATGCTGTGACTACTGCCTATTATTTGCGCAACAAGTGTCCATCAAAAGCTATTCAGGGAAGCATACCAGAAGAACTTTGGACCAAGAAGCCTGTACGAATTAGTCACATGAGATCTTTGGCTGCAGAGTTTTTGCTCAAATTGATAAAACATATCAAAAAGGAAAGCTAGGGAAACGTGCACAAGAATATATCTTTATAGGGTATCCTGAAAATGTGAAAGGATACAAATTATGGAATACAGAAGAAGATAAGTTCTTAATAAGCAGAAATGCTAAATTTGATGAGACTGTTTTTCCATTGAGGAGGAGCCAGACAGTTAGTCAAGCGAAGAAGAAAAGTGAGTTGACCTTTAATGCAAATCATGAATGCAATTCTGACAGTGAAGTAAATGTAGTCCCATTCGAAGCACCCATCAGTTGCACCACCACATTAGATGAGGATGTTGAAGCCCCAATAAACAACACAGCAGTAGAAATCGAAGATACAGAATCAGCAATTTTTAGAGCTGATACCGGTAAGGAAGACCCTACTGAAGTCAGAAGGAGTACTAGAGAAAGGAGACCCAAGACTTACTATGGGGATCCAGTGTTATATAAAGCTGTTTGCGAAAAACAACCTGCCATCAAGATCTGTAAGAACCCATGTCACAATGTGACATGTCTCAGTCTCATTTTATTAATTACTAGATAAATTAAATTACAGTTACGTTGTGTTCTAAAAAAAAAAAAATTTTAACAAAATTGCCACCCGTCCAGAAATACGCCGTTTTAACTTCATAAAATAAAATAAAATAAAATAAATAATAATAATAATAATAATAATAATAATAAAAACAATTTATTTAGGTAATGAATTCTATTTAGAGAAAGCTAAGACCTTAATTTTCAGTTAATAAAGTATCATGTAATCAAACAGTCAAAAAGGTACGTTTCCAGATATTGGGAGTTACACTTAGCAGTCCCTACACTATGTCAAAAAAAAGAAAAAAGAGAAGAACCGATTTCGTCTCCCTGGGAGTTCACTGACCGACCGCACATTGCGATGAGGTCTGCAGCGGTTTACATCATCGTTACATAAAGGAAGGAAGCCACCCATGCTCCATTCTCGAAATTCTTTCCAAGGCACGTTGCCCAGTGCCGTGGTTCATTGACCCGCTGGGAGAGTTAACGGCTGATAACATGATGTCATAGCCTGCGTAAGAGAACTCACATGCCACGGGGGAAAATTCAAATGTGATTGATGCGTTCTCTAAGCAAAATCTTGAGGAGGAGATTTTGAAGAGAGCGAGAGAAACTAATATCGCATCGGCTCAGAAGGTAAGAAGACTTTTGATATGTCTTCATCGCATCTACCGTTCCTTTGGGCGACAGTCGTCGCTGGTCGGTTATTTAGGCCAATTTTCCCCCTAATTGATTAGCGCTTAAAGTATCATCCTCCCTTCCTTTTTTTTTAGTTGAGAAAGAAAATAAATAGCCACCATTTTCCTGCGGTGATTTCGGCTTTGGTAAGCAACTTCCTAAAGAAATGAATTAAAAGAAAGTATATTAGATTAAAATGAGATCTACTATTTTTTTTTTTCATGTCCTGTCTTCACTTCATAGCATCTTCTCCAAGGACACAGATAGGATTAACCTCTTTT
Source organism: Salticus scenicus (assembly GCA_963930645.1). Classification (NCBI taxonomy): domain Eukaryota; kingdom Metazoa; phylum Arthropoda; class Arachnida; order Araneae; family Salticidae; genus Salticus; species Salticus scenicus. The sequence goes on from OZ005648.1 coordinate 49,151,958, forward strand.
TACATAGATAATCTGTGATCAAACTTTCCTTTTTTTTTTGACACAAAAAGGTTCCTTTTAAATTAATGAAGTTAAAAAAAAAAAAAAAAAAAAAAAGAGGATAAGATAATAGATAAATTTTAAAGCAATATATGATTTAAAAAAAATATATATTTGCTGGTACAATGACTTGTGAATCAAGAGGAAAATAAATTTTTCGTTCAGAACCTGACTATTATCTTCAAATTAAATTTTTTTTTGTACTGTTAAAAATTACAATCACATTATAATCATTATAGATATTTTAGAAAATTTGGAGTGGAAGGATGATTTTTATACCAACTAAGTGAAAAATACCAGAGCCGGGAATCGAACCCGGGCCTTCCGCTTGACGCGCGGATGCTCTACCACTGAGCTACCCTGGGTGATAACCAGCTAGGCATTTCTCACATAATTTTCATTGGCAAGGTCACCGAGTCTGCAAACGCAGCTATATCAAGTGACATAATTATTCGTGGCACAACTCCAACAGACCACGAAATTTTAATTTAGAAAGTCTTTATTTATCAACCTTAATTAATTTAGAAAATTTGGAGTGGAAGGATGATTCGTAATTATTCGAGTGGTGGTGAAATCATCCTTCCACTCCAAATTTTCTAAATTAATTAAGGTTGATAAATAAAGACTTTCTAAATTAAAATTTCGTGGTCTGTTGGAGTTGTGCCACGAATAATTATGTCACTTGATATAGCTGCGTTTGCAGACTCGGTGACCTTGCCAATGAATATTATGTGAGAAATGCCTAGCTGGTTATCACCCAGGGTAGCTCAGTGGTAGAGCATCCGCGCGTCAAGCGGAAGGCCCGGGTTCGATTCCCGGCTCTGGTATTTTTCACTTAGTTGGTATAAAAATCATCCTTCCACTCCAAATTTTCTAAATTAATTAAGGTTGATAAATAAAGACTTTCTACATTATAGATATTTCCTTTTCAAAGCAAAAATCTGAAAAATGATATTATTAGAAATTATATAATTGTATTGAAACAGATAGCTTTAAAAAGAAAAATAATAATAACCTCCTCAACCTCTAAATATGACAACCCAACTAGTGTGAAAGAAGCAATGAGTTCACCAAATGCAGAAATGTGGAAAGAAGCCATGAAGGAAGAGTTGTCTAATTTGTACAAAAATCAGACATGGGTATTGGTTCCAAAGCCAGCTGTCATCAAGCCCATAGGATGCAAGTGAGTATTCAAAGAAAAACAAAATGCAGAAGGAGAAGTAATCAAATTCAAGGCTCGACTAGTAGCCAAAGACTACTCGCAAGTCCCTGAGATTTTACAGAGACTCTCTCCCCTGTTATGAAGATAAAAACTATAAGAATCCTTTTAGCCCTTGCTGTTGAATTACAAATGGCTATTCATCAAATGGACATCACTGCTGCCTACCTAAATGGGTTACTCATGGAAGATATATACATGGTACAACCAGAAGGATCTGAAGAGCAAGGTAAAGAGCATCTAGTGTGCCACTTAAAAAGAAGCTTGTATGGCTTAAAGCAATCAGGAAGACAATGGAATAAGTGTTTTGAAAAAATGAATAAAAATGAAGTTATGAGAAAGATTAATGATTATTTTTCCATTTCACAAACTTAACATTATAATAGTTTATACATAACATTATAAATATTTAACATTGTTTTATGAATAAGATTTGAACAATAAGTACCAAAGTAAATTTTGTTCTTTTTCTTCACATGATGTTACAATTTTCTCCACAATTTCGGAAATATTACAAGGTTTTGTTGTGCTTTAGAAAAAGAAAAGTTATAAATTACAATCAAGATAATAAAATGCAATAATTTAAAACACATTTTCAATCAGATAATAAGAAACAATACTTGAATATGTCAGCAGTTTTGAATAAATTCTAAAGAGTAAACTAATAGTACAATTAATTATTACATAACTTAAGACTTTTTTATGCTAGAAAAAAATAAATAAATAAATAAATAAACTTGCAGTTAATATTTAAAAAAAAAAAAAATGTGGCTAAATAAATATAGTTATTAATTATTAATACTTTTTGTTAGATAAAGGAACACTAATTAGTAAAGTATAATAATAAATATTTATAAGGATTGATTGAAAAATTTAATATATATATATATATATATAGTAAAATAAATTTAGTCAATGTTATTATTATAATTACAATTTTAATATTTATTGTTAGATAAAGGAACACTAATTAGTAAAGTAAGATAAACATTTACCATAATTAAATAATAAGAAAGTACCACAGAACTAGAATTTTAAAGTAATAAGTACAAAACTTTGAATAAAACCATAAAATACAATAAACTCACAACAATTGTTTTAGGTCGAAAAAGAACATGATCCTTCATCAGAGAAACAAAGCAGGCACGAGTGCTGCAATCAAAACGCAATCACTTTGATTGCAGCACTCATACCTACTTTGCTTGCCTGACAAAGGGTCATGTGTGTTTTCGACCCAAAACAATTGTTGTAAGTTTATTGCATCTTATGGTGTTTATTCAAAGTTTTGTACTTATTACTTTAAAATGCCAGTTCTGTGGCACTTTCTTTGCCATTTTAAATACCACAATAATCAATTTGTTACTTTTTTTTTTATATCCATGTAGGTGTGACACCATTTATATCCGCCCCTAGTGTCTTTCACCCTAGCTATGCCACCGTATGTTATCATAAAACTTACTGAAAAACATCACTAGGAATCAACAATTCTGGAATATGTAGTAAACACATATTGTTAGCTTTGTGAATCAGCAAGTGGACTGTATGAAGATTCTTTTTTAGAAAAGTCCTTGAAGCTGAAATTCTCTCTTTCATATCTTGGCTTATTGAATACACAGCACTGAAAATTACACAAATGTATAATAAATACTAATTAAAAGTTAGGAAGTATTAAAAACTGCAGAGAATTAATTCTACAATTAAAATAGTGATTCTTTAAATAAAATAAAAATATATTAATTTACCTAATAAAGTCATTCTGAATAGAATTATGGTAGAGACAAAATTTTATAAAAGTAAAAATATTTATTTATCCTTGTTTAAATATATTAAAAAAAAAAAAAAAAAAAAAAAAAAAAATCTCCAATATCAACTGACTGGGAAAAAAAAAATAATAAAAATAAATAAATAAAACAATGAAATAAAACATACAGTTAGAAGTACGACCAATTGTAAATTATGATTTTTTGAGGGTAAAAGCCAATCATTTGTACCAGCTGATTTTTATTATTGAACTAGCTTAGTAATAAAACATTGACACAACAAGCCAAACACCCAGATTCAATGTCTAGCTAAGTCACTTCTTTGCACTTATTGAAAAATTTTTGGTCTTTTTCTTAAAAAAGCATAAGTTATATTTGACTATAGCTACCACTTCATAATTATCCAAAACAAGATTAAAAATTCTAGCAAAATATTATCAATATTATGAATTATGAATAACAAATACAACAATCTATTCTTTATTAGAATGTATACACAATGATACATTTTTGCTTACAATCTCCAATTATCATAGATAATAGAAGGAAGCATTTTGTTTGGTCAAAAATTTCTATATTGAGTTTTCACCTTGTTAACATATTTCAAGATATTCTAAGTCAAAAGAAGAAGAAAAAAAGTTTTTTGGAAACTTGCAGTGCATGTGGGGAGAAGGAGGGGGATCTTCTAATCATTATACCTCCAAAATCAAAAAGGAACAATGAAACATCATAATCTCGACTGAAGTTGAATTTGATAAGTTCTAAGAATATTTGGTACATAAACCTCTTATACTAGGTATATACTAGGTATTTTCCTTGTTTTCTACATTCTAAAGTGTGGTGGCTCCCACCCACTCACCCCTGAGTCTTATACTAGATGAGTCGTATTAACCCTTGACAATAGGTTTAATGTCCCAACCCTCCCTCCCGCTCCTCGATGTCTTTTTCTATTCAATTTTGTCCTTTTATCCCTTCTGGTGTTATCGTTTTTTTTTTTTTTTTTTTTTTTTTCCATACTTGACATTGTGAGTTTTTTTGTTTTCGTCCCATGCTTTTTTCTATGCAATTTCGACTCTTTTTTCCCGTGTTTCTATGGGCTTTTAGCTTTTTTCCCTTGTTTTCTACATTCTAAAGTATGGTGGCTCCTACCCAGCCACCCCTGCCACTGCTGAGTCATACTAGGCAAGTCATATTAACCTGTGACGATTGGTTTAATGCCCCAACCCTGGCGGGGGTGGGTGGCAGCCACCGTACTTTAGGATGTAGAAAACAAGTGAAAAAAGCTAAAAACCCATAGAAACACGGGAAAAAGAGTCAAAATTCCATAGAAAAAAGCATGATACGAAAACAAAAAAAACTCTCAATGTCAAGTGTGAAAAAAAAAAAAAAAGCTAACACCAGAAGGAATAAAAGGATTAAATTGACTAGAAAAAGACATTGAGGAATGGGAGGGTGGGTTGGTGCATTAAACCTATCGTCAAGGGTTAATACGACTCACTTAGTATAAGACTCAGCGGGGATGGTGGGTGGGAGCCACCCCACTTTAGGATATAGAAAACGAAGGAAAAAGGCTAAAAATCCATAGAAACACGGGAAAAAAGAGTCAAAATTCCATAGAAAAAAGCATGGGATGAAAACAAAAAAAAACTCACAATGTCAAGTGTGGAAAAAAAAAAAAAAAAAAAAAAAAAATCGGCTAACACCGGAAGGAATAAAAGGATAAAATTGACTAGAAAGAGACATGAAGGAGCGGGAGGGTACGGTTGGGTCATTAAACCTATCGTTGAAGGTTAATACAACTCACCTAGTATAAGCCCCTTTCGTACATGTTAGTTGGTTACTACAGGAGAGCTGATAGGCATAGCTGCCAACATTACTAATTTTTAAAATCAGATTTATACATCAGTATTTTTAAGAAGGAATCACATACATTTTCGATGAATATATAAAATTAAATATACTGAAAACATTTATAAAAACTTTCCAGTAGGAAGTCTCCGTTGAAAATAACGGAGACTTGGCACCTATCGATAGGCATTCTGATTAGGTAGATCAATTTTAGATCTCAAAAATAGATGTCTTAAAAAATGGTTTACTTTCAAATTCATCATATTAACTTCTTTTTATATATCCTTTTATAGGTTTCAAGTGTACAAATGAGTTTGTCAAGTTTTGGTTGGTTGGTTGGTTGGTTGTAGGATTTAAGGCCGATTGACTCCTGATGTGTCCTAGGCCTAGAGGGGGAATGCCCTCCGTGGGGGTCTTTCTAAGGGGTCCTAGCCCGTATTTACGCAAGTTTCGGAGGAAACCACGGAAAACTCCGAACGGCTAGGTCGATGAGCGCGACCTGGGATCGAACCCGGCACCTCCCATCTACCAGCTTTGAGCGCAGAACCGCTCGGCCGCTGGTGGGCTTGTCAAGTTTTGGATAACATTGGACATGGGACCAAAAGTCATAGTTCAAAAATGGTTAAAACGATTTTCTTAAAATTTGCCACTTAAACCTTATTTCAGATGCTCTTGCATATATATTAGTTGGTTACTATACAAAAATTAATAATCATCATGATTAAGTAGGTCACTTTTGGAAATGAATAATTAAAAAAAATGGCTCAACCAATTTTCTTTTTTTTACTTGATATATAAAATTAAATATAACACTATTTAATATCATCCTGTGTCTGTATCTATATATTTTTTCGAAAAGATGCCATCAACAATTACATCATTATAAAACTAGCAAATATAATGAGAAACACGAACATCAACAAAATTATACATCTGATTTCTTTAATCATTTAATAAGAGGCAGAAAAATTTTTACACAAATGATTTCAAATTATAGAAAAGTAAATAATAATAAAAAAAAAATACCTGAAATAATAATTTACAGATCTTTTTCTCTTTTTTCTTCTGAAGACAAAATTGGCTAAAAAATATGATTCAACATATTAAGAACCATACCAAAAAAAAAAAAAAAAAAAAGAATACAAATGCCAAGAATAATCTAAGAAATATACCATACACAATAAAAAAAGTGAAAACAAAAACTTGTCTAGTACAAAATCCTGCTTTAAACAAGAAAATTGGATAGTCCAAGTAAAGTCAGTTTTAAGACAAATTGTTCCTGTTTGCAAAATCAATTACACTTGCCTCCGAAAGTCTGCATACAGATGATAACCTTTCATGTTCATGAAATGATCACTACATAAATGGAATCTTTCTCAATCCTTAAGAACACCACAAATCATGTACATAAAAAATATGCGTACACTGGAAAAAAAACCTTTACTTTTATGGATTGTAACTAAAAGTTAATTCTTTATATGGTATCCTTTTCTTTTTATAACTTCTCTCAATCATTTGGCATGGATTCAACTAACTTAGATTTCTCTTCTGTGGTTATTTTGTTCCACTCTTTGACTATAACAGATTTGAGCATTTCTTTGGATATTATTTCTTGCTCCCTGTAAATCCTACAAATGCTCTATTGGGTTTAGGTCTGGGGACTAGGGTAGTGTACAAATTGGAGCAGCCACGACTTTACAACATATGCCATGTGCTAACTTGGGGTTATTGTCATGCCCAAAGTAAAAAATCATTTTTTAAAGTTAGAAGCTTTTTATTGTGAAGCCCTAAAAAGCACAAAATAAAATTTATTCTGGCAAAGACATGCTACAAAGAAATGAAAGTTTCAATACTAAGAAAATTTTAGAGAAAAATATAGGTGCTTTCCTTTTGCAAGAGATAAAATTTTTTAATGTTCAAAACATTTTAAAAAGCTTTTGAGACCAATATTTTTAGTTATTAGTTTTTGTATAATCATTTGTTAGGCCACAAATTTCAAATGTCTCGAAAGCTTTTTAAAATATTTTTAACATTAAAAAACTTTCATCTCTTGCATAAAAGGAAAGTACCTATATTTTTCTCTAAAATTTTCTTAGTGTTGAAACTTTCATTTCTTTGTAGCATGTCTTTGCCAGAATAAATTTTATTTTATGCTTTTTAGGGCTTCACAATAAAAAGCTTCTAACTTTAAAAAATGATTTTTTACTTAAATTTTATTTTGTGCTTTTTAATTACAAAAAAGAAAAAAAAACTTCTTAAAAAAACTAATTAAAATTTCTTAGGATATTTTGTAGACAATGGAAGATTTTCTTCAATAATTTTTTTTTCCCCGATTATTTATCTGCAAAAAAAGTACTATATCGTCTTTCGAGGACCGAATCCGGGACCATTGTGTTATCAGCATGATGCTCTAACCAGAAGTCTAAGAACTGTCAAGAAAAATCATAGAGCATTCTAGAAAAAATCTAACAAATACTTATACAAAAGGAATATTGTTCTCGAAGGCTTTTTTAAATATTTAGAATATTTAAAATTTTTCATGTTTTGCAAAAAAGAAATATCTATATTTTTCTTAAAAATTTTCTTGTTGTTGAAACTTTTATAATTTTATAGCATGTCTCTGCAAGAATAAATTTTTATTTTAGGCTTTTTAGGGCTCCACAATAATTAAAAAAACTTTCAATGTTACTTTTATTTATTTATATTTTTACTGAAATTTTTATTTTGTGCATTTAGTAACTCAAAAAAAAAAAAAGCTTTTTTAAAAAACTATCAAAATTCCTTAGGACACTGTGTAGACAATGAAAGATTTTCTTTTATCAATTAACATTGTTTCTATTAATTATCTGCAAAAAAGTAACACATCAGCTTGCGAGGATCGAACCCACGAGCATCGTGTTATCACCATGATGCTCTAACCAAATGAGCTAACAAGCGACGGAAAGAGTTGTTTCAATTTACATTAAAGTGGCCTTCTTTTTCAAAATGACACAAAGACACAATGATAAAAATCCAATTTCAATAAAAAGCTTCTAAAAGAATATACAGTGGAGCACTGTTTATACGTTTCTCATTTATACGTTTTTCTCATTTATACATTTTTCGACTTCGGTCCCAAATCATTCCATTGAATTCTAATGTTAAAATATTTCGTCTATACGACACAAGTAAATTCTTAATTTCACTTATACGTTTTTTTTTTTTTTTTCCTCCTTGTAGAATCCCAAGTCTGAGTTTCATTCCAGAATTAAAAAAAAAAAAAAAGATGAATGCTCTTTATGTTTTATTCTTATTTTTTTCAATTATTTTTTCTTAGAACTATGGTAACAAAGTGCACCTTGCATCGATAGCCTGGGGGAAGGGGGGTTAGAGAAATTTTCAGAGATAAGCCAAGTAGCCAGTGACCACTTGAAGACCTCCCACTTTCTCTTTTAATTGATTCCAGGAATGGAGTATGAAAGGAAAAAAGCCCACAACTTTATAGGCATTTCGTAAACTTGAAGATTTATTACTCACATCCGTAGAAGATTTTCTTATCGTGTTTATTTGACATTATAGTTGGAGAAACATTTTTATTTTTCTTTCCTTCCTTTTAATCGTTTGCAAAATATCATCTTCATTTAGAGAACAAAAAGTTTTGTCTTTAAAGGTTAAAATCAAAATCTTGAAAAAAATTTCTGAATTTCTATATTTTTAATTATTATTTATTTTTTATTCAACCTTTTAAAAATATTTTAAATATAATTTAAATGTATCTTATTCGAATAAATGTAAAGGAAATCATGAAAATTGATTAGACTTTTATTATTAATATGATACTTTAATGTGTATTAATGTTAAAACGAATTTTCAGTTGTACGTTTTTTTCAGTTATACGTTTTTTAGGAACGGTCCCTTGAAAAACGTATAAGCGGTGCTCCACTATATATATATATATATATATGTATTTAACTTTTTATTTTATGCTGTTTAGTAAGTAAAAAAAAGCTTCTTAAAAAACAACTCTTCAAAAATTCTTAGAATACTATGTAGACAATGAAAAATTTCCTTTTATCAATTGACACATTTTCTATTAATTATCTGCAACATTTAACACATCGATTCTTCGGGGATCGAACTCACCACCATCGTATTAGCAACTTGACGCTCTAACCAACTGAGCCAACAAGCGACTATAAGGACTGCTGACATTTACTTTAAAGTTGAGCTGCCTTCTTTATTAGCGTGACATGAAGACACAATAACGCATTCCAATTTCAATAAAAAGCTTCTAAAAAAATTATTTATTTATTTTTATTTAAATTTTTATTTTGTGCTTTTCAGTAAATAGATAAAAAGCTATTTAAAAAAATCTTCAAAAATTATTGGGATACTGTGTACACAACGAATTTCCTTTTATCAACTGACACCTTTTCTATTAATTATTTTAAAAAAGATCATGATGCTCTAACTGAGCCATTAAGAGATAGAGATACAATGAATTGCTTACATTTTTTTTTTTTTTTTTAAGTGGAAATGTCTTGTTTTTCAGCATGTCAGAAAGCACGATGACAAATTCAACTTTATATAATAATATATAATACATATATAAACTTTTAAAAATATTTATTTATGTATTTTGTACTTGAACCTTTTTATTTTAAGCTTTTTATAATATCTAAAATAATTTGTGTTTTCTAATATCTAAAAAATGAAAAACTTCTTAAAAATACGCTTTGAAAATTCTTAAGATATTGTGTAGTCAACAAAAAATTTTCTTTTATCAATTGACACCTTTTCAATGAATTATCCTCAAAAATTAACACGCTGGACTGAACTCTCGACCACCGCTTTATGAATGTCACGCTCTAACCAACTGAGCCATGTACACAAACGGAACGGCTTATATTTACTTTAATTGTTTACTAGCGTGACACGAAGACACAATGACAAAGTCAATTTCATATAAAAAGCTCCTAATAAAAAGCTTCAAAAAAATTTATTTATTTATTTATTTTTATACTTACATTTTTATTTTGTGCTTTTTGTAACTAGATAAAATGCCGTTCAAAAAACTCTTGAAAAATTATTAGGATACTGTGCATCCAGCGAAATATTTTCTTTTATCAATTGACACTTTTTCTATTAATTATTTGCAAAAAATAACACCTCAACCCAGCGAGGACTGAACACACGACTCTCGCATTATCAACATGACGCTGTAACCAGCCGATTCATTAAGAGATACAATGAGTTGCTTACATTTTTTTTTTTTAAATATATATATAATGGAAGAGTCTTGTTTTTTTAACGTGACAAAAAGCCGATGACAAATCCAATTTCATATAATAGTAATATATAATATATATATACATATATATAATGTTTCTAAAAATACTTTTTAATGTATTTTTTGCTTAAAACATTTTATTTTGTGCTTTTTTAATATCTAAAATGTTTATTTTTTTTCCAATATCTTAAAAAAAAAAAAAAAAAATGCTTCTTAAAAAAAATTATTCAAAAAATTTTTAGTGTAAGCAACGAAAAATTTTCTTGTATCAATTGACACCTTTTCTAATAATTATCTTCAAAAATTAACCCGTTAGTAGTCGCTAGTTGGTCGATTTGCCGCCCGTCCTTCAGTCTTGCGAGATTTTTTTTATTCAATAGCCACCAAAAATTTTTAGAAGTGGCATTTGATATACATAAAACGCGAATAAAATCAAAGAAACGTCGATCACATCACTTCTTAAAATTATTGGTGACAGTTAAATGAAAAGTGCGCAATCTGTAATAGGTGGCGCTGTCTTTAGCGACTACTAACGGGTTAACACGCTGGACCTTCCGGGGACCGAACTCACGACCACCGCGCTATTAACGGGACGCTCTTACCAACTGAGCCAAGAGCGACAACGAAATAGCTTATATTTACTTTATAACTTGTTTACTAGTGTGACACGAAGACCAAGTCAATTTCAGTTAAAAATCTTGTAAAAAATAATTGTTATCAAATGTATATATTTTAACATATATATGGTTGTGAATGTCTTTCATACCATATGTACTAACTTAAGATTTCTAAAAATATTTTCTGATGACTAGAACATTAAAAACATCAGAGATTACACTAAAAGTGTCAATCACTAGTGCATTTACCCTATAACCTAAATTATTTTTGAATCAATTTAGTTTTATTGTTTTCTATCTTTTGTATAACAAAAAGCTACACTTAAGTAGCTAAAAGCTACAGCAATGAAAATACTAAACATTTTTCTTTGATGAAATTCTTTCTAAAGTTGACTACATCAATTATTCATACAATACACATTATCCTCAGACGGTTCTTTAAAAGGACTTCTGGGAACCTTTAGAAATAACTTATGACACCCTGTGGTAACATATATTGTGGTTCTTGCCTCCCACCCCATGAACAAAAAAACCCTTTGAAATTTGCTCTCCACTGGGCCCTCTGGCAATCAATCTGACCTGGAAGTTAATAAATTTATATTAAAATTATTTATATAAGATTTAAAAATGTTTATATCAGCTATTACAGATGTATTAGACTTAACTAAAAAATCTTTATTTCTGTGTAACAAAACAATAAAAATTTATAATTATTAATAATATTTTTCACATGCAATAAATAAGACTAGCACAAGCAAAAATGTCTGTTAGGGTCTGTTAGTAATACTATACCAACAACATTAAGTCAGGCATAATATTCTGGTTATATCAGAGATTTGGTGGCTATAAGAAACACTTTACCAAAAAATGAATGAAAACTAATTAGAATAACTTTATTATTTTTCTAGAAACTGTTTTAACATGGTTAACCTTTTTAAATATCTTTAAATTATATTCCTTTAAAATAAATTATTTTACATAAAATGAAATTTTTAAAAAACAAGATCAATAATTATAATATATATAAAACCTCTAATTAGTTTCATAACTTCTTCATAACTATGCTCTACATCTTTCATTTCTTTAAGAAAAGAAGGATCAGTTTTCACAGAAATACCGAAGTTTCTTGAGAGAAGTTTAATTATATTTTGTAGAACATCTTGAGGAAATGGATGGACAGGAGCTTCCATCACCTTCCTTTCCAGTTCTTTATGGAAAAACTAAGAAAGAAAAAATATATTTTTTTGGAAATCTATAAAAATATGTGAAATAAAATTTTAAATTGAAAAAGGCATTATTTTATAATAATAAACATCTGAGAAATCAGGGGTTGATCCAAGTTATACTTTTTAAGGCCCATAGTTGTAAATTACAAAATGTTTGTGATTTTTTATTTTTTCACGAAATCATCTGTACACTGGACCTGCCTTAATTCTGAAGTTTTGTCATTTTATCTTTATTCATTTTGAAGATATAGCAGTCTAAATATTGCCCCTCTACTTTTTTTTTTTTTTTTTTTTTTTTTTGACATAGGAAAACTTAAAACATGTAATTCAAGTGAAAATTTGATATAGAAAATTTTGATTGAAAACAAAGCTTCTATTACTTAGGTAGTCGGGTATGGAAGTAAAATTGTGTAAAACCTTTCACCTTTTTAGCAGTTCTCCTATATAATGTTTAATATCAAGTTAATAGTCTTTCATTAAATTAGAACTGGACGGAAATAATAAAGAAACTTTTTGTAAAAGGATCATTCTATAAAACAAAATCTTGTGAAAGGGCTATTTGCATGAATTTGAATTCTGTGAAGTAGCCCATTTTATAAATTTGTATTTTATGAATTAGAATTTTCTATAGGGAGCAGCTAAAGGGCTGCAATTTTTGCCAAAATTGACCTCTGGAAGTAATAAAAAAGTAGCTTTCTATAATAAATATTTTATATCAGTCGAAATGCAAATGATATAGGAATGATAGGAATATATTATAGGAATGATATAGGAATATACTAGCAGACCCGGCCACGCGTTGCTGCGGCTAAGTAATACGTTGATAATTTGATAAGGTATACAGTATTTCCCCCCAACTGGATTTGGCGATTTTTTTTTCTTTTTTTTTTGGCGCCTTTTTGAACGATAACGAAGTCGTTCTGGATTATTTGCAATGAAATATGTTAACCTGCATGCTTTTATTTTAGATTTATGATTTAGCCATAATCGCCAAATCCAGTTGTGGGGAAATACTACAGTTGTTACCCACAACTATAACTTATAATATAACTTCAGTAATTATATTCGGATAATTATAACTTCAGTATATCCCCACAGCTGAATTTGGCGATTTTTCTTTGGCGCCGTTTTGAACGATAACGATGTCGCTCTGGACTGTTTGTGATATAATATGGCAGCCTATTTTGGATTTATTATTTTATGTTTTTGATTTATGATTTAGATTATCATTTATGATTTATAGATTTATGATTTAGCCATAATCGCCAACAAAAAATCGCCAAATATCGTTGTGGGGATATACTGATTAATATATTACTGAAAAGATTAATATATTTTAACGAAGTGGTGAGAAGATTCTGAGTATGTTAAAATTTTAATAGTAAATTCAAGTTAATCTAGAAGGAAAGCATTGAGGATTAAGATAAGAAAATTGCAAGATTTTACGATCGCATTTTCAGCAATAAATATGAGTCAAAATTTAATGCAAAATACATATATAAATCACAAATTTAATCAGGAACGTTAAATTGGTAAGTTATTAAAGAAAAAGTAAAGAAAAATAAGAGAAATAATTAACTAAAGTTTCGAACATCGATCATATAGATTAGCGTTACAAAACAAATAAACAGACTAAAACTCTTCCAGACTTTTAAATAAGTTTTAAATTAACTTTTAAAATTTAATGTTAAATAAAACAGACTTTTAAATAAGTTTTAAAATATTGAAATAATTACTTTTTATTTAGAACGTTATGTATAGATCACAAATTTCTTAAAGAAAACGAAGTGATACAGATTAGAATAATGCAACAAAAATTGAAAAAGCAAGGTTATGTCATAAATAAATTTTTAACACACGTGTCACGGGAAATAAATTGTAGCATATACATAATGTAACTGACATAAGATATTAACATGTTGCAGCGGAATAAATTTCATATCTATCATCCTTGGCGGAAAAAAAATAATATCGCCAAATTATCTGGCGCACACATTTAATTCCTTTCAAAAATCATGGTTATTTTAACAACTTATATTAAGAGAGTAATGAATAATATGAAACAATATTTCGCACAATACATATTACGAAAATATACATCTAGCTTGTATATTTTCGTGTTACGTTTTTGATCGCCAAATACGAAAAACTCCAAGGACGACAGAGCTTTGAAATTTAAAATTAAAATTTTGTCAATTTGACAGCAAAATAACTCAATCTAACGTATGCACATGATAAATAATACATATCTATACAAAAATATGGGGATTAAAATCCGGAAATAATTTTCCTCGTTTTTTAATAATTTTTTATAAAAAATACAATGGGTGATTAACATAAGAAATCTTTTTCTTGATTTCACAGGCGGTCAGTGACGTCACACTTCGCTTGTGTATAACTACATACTTTATCAATGTGAATAAAATCTTTAAATTGATTATGACGTCAATTTTCGTGAGATGAATAATTTAACTTTTTATAATTTTTTAACGTTCATGTTTGATTAAATGTATTTACTTTTATGTCGAAAGAAAATGAACTCGTATTTTTTCTTTTTGGCAACAATTAAACTTATGGAACTCACAGATATTTTGGAGCAACTTTAACAAAGGTCTATAATTAACAAATAATTGCAATAAAACAATATTGTGACAATAAACTGAGATAAAAACTATCCTATCTCTCAAGTTGAACCAAACTGCACACAGTGTGCAAAATTTCATTAAAATCGGTTCATTAGTTTAGGAGTTTATCGTGGACAAACATCGTGACACGTAATTTTTATATATATATACAGATATCTATGATAGAACTACATTAGCACTTTATCAATGTGTATAAAATCTTTAAATTGATTATGACGTCAATTTTCGTGAGATGCATAATTTAACTTTTTATAATTTTTTAACGTTCACGTTTGATTAAATGTATTTATTTTTATGTCGAAAGAAAATGAACTCTTTTTTTTTTTTTTTTTTTTTTGGCAACAATTAAATTAATGGAACTCACAGATATTTTGGAGCAACTTTAATAAAGGTCTATAATTAACAAATAATTGCAATAAAACAATATTGTGACAATAAATTGAGATAAAAACTATCCTATCTCTCAAGTTGGACCAAACTGCACACAGTGTGCAAAATTTCATTAAAATCGGTTCCTTAGTTTAGGAGTTTACCCCGGACAAACATCGTGACACGTAATTTATATATATATACAGATTATAGACATAGCATAATATATTATGCTATGGCTATATAATATTATTCTGCATTGAGGAAAACTCAGTGCAGAATAAATATACTTTTCATTAAAAATATGCAACATAAAAGAGACTGACATTTGATATTCTTAACATTTCAAAATTTTTGTATGGAATTTCCATTTTTTCCCTTTTTATTTATTTATTTTTCCTACATGTCAAACAAAGCATGATATAAATGCTTAAGAACAGACAATATCTGATTTCACCAAAAGTCAAAGCCCATGTTATTTTATGGAGAAATTTGTTTTCACAATTATTCATTGATTAATGTGTCTTTTTTATTTTCATTTTCACATTTAATTAGCACTTGTTTTTTGAAAATTGATTTTTTTTTTTTTTTTTTTTTACATTTTAATTTAAAAATTAAAAAAGAAAAAAATAATTAAGTACTAACTATCAATTTTCCTTAGGTAACCAACCAATACATACGGAAGGACATCTAAAAGGAAATTCATACAACAACTTTGAAGGGAATTGTTAGAGCTTTTTTTTTTAAGCTAAAAAATAAAATGTCAAAGTGAAAAATCAATTTTCTGAATGTAAAAATGGAAATTAAAAACCCACTAGACAACAAGTAATTGTGGAAAAAAATTGCCCATAGATTAAACATGGGCTTTGGCTGTCAGCAAGATTAGGTATTGTACACTCTTAAGTTGATATAGGCTATAAAATCTCAGTTTTAAATTTTTTCCTCACTTATTTTTTTAATAATTCAAGTTTTTGTGTGACAGTGAAGTAGTGCTCCTGATTATTCAAAATTTAGAAAAGAAGGAGAAGAAGAAACCTCTGGTTTTCTAGAAATTCCTTTAAATTCATAAGTAACTTTTCGTCTCTGAATAGCTTCTTCTAATGCATTAGTCTGTTTAGACCTGCAAAAGATTTTATTTTTATCATTATTATTTAATATCTGAAAATTAAAAAATTTGTATAATAAAAGTTCACAAAAAATAGTTTAAAGATGCAATTTAAAGGCTAATTAAAATATTAGAACTAACTACCAATTTATTTGAGTACAGGTGAAAATTGAAATTTTACAAGTAAAATGTAAACTGGATTAACTTTGTAGGCTGAGAGCATTTGCATCATAAGCCAAAGATTCAGATTTTTTTCTTGATATAGTTTTTTTTTTACCCCCCCCTCCCCCCTTAAAAACTTATGGTTTTATCTCCCAAATTCTTAAGTTACAGTTGATCATCATTTCAACTTCTTATCATATTTTTCAGTGCCTTTCCTTTAATGAAACAAATATATACTAGTCTGTAAAATAAAATTTCTGAAGCACAATTGATTTTTCTGACCTATGGATTATAGAGGGAAAAATAAATAGTCTCAACCTACAATATTAGAATTTTTATCTATAGGATTGTGCCAATTATTTGTTAAGTAGATGAAATATTTAACTTGTGTGAATTTTTCACCTGAAATTTCATCTCTTGTTCTTAATATGCGAATGATTGCAAAATTTTCAACACTGAGATTTATAATTCATTCCCTTTGTAATATTGGAGGTTAAAAGTCAATGGTGTGGCAGTGGAGGTCTATCATGCCCCAGCACCTCTCACAGAGGGGTGCCAAATGGTCCCCAATTCCATTCCATATACTATATTAATATGTATATATATATATATATATATATATATATATATATATAATGGGAGGGGTGGATGCCAGTTATCCTCCCAACACCATTAACAGACAATATTGCTAACAATGCTAAATTCTTCAATCAAGTTAAAAATATCTTTTTATGTTTTTTATTCTATTGTGCAAATATGATGTGATTTTGTTCTTCAGTAAAGTATGTGCTTCATGAATAAATACACTGTTGTCAAATATGATCAATTTTATTCATTCTTTAAACTGAATATATCTATCCAGATAGGAAATCAGTTATTTTATTAATATATCAAAGTGAAATGGTTGAGATCTTTTTTAATTTGAATTTTTATGCCTTTGAAATTTCAAATTTCACATCAAATTTGAGAGAAAATTTTAAGGGAAGCAATGAGCTTAAGAATGTCAGTTGGGCTTTCTTTGTTAAAAGTCAATAAACAAGGTCTATTTAGAGAGCCAGTTCTAAAGCATTTACGATTGGAGGAATCTCCATCTGTCAAGACATTTTTGAATTCCTTACAATGTGCCACAAATTTATTTTTGTCTTTAAGTTTTTAAATGTCATATAAAAATCAAGAAAGCTGTTATGGCTATTTATTAGATTGAATCTCAGATTCAATATACAGATCAATTGATCTACAGCAAAGAAAAAAAAATCAATTTTATATTTTTCATTGAGTTTTGCATTGTTTACCTATAATGTCTAAACTTTTATATACATATATATATATATATATATGTATATTTTTTTTTAAGTCCAAACACAGCAATGTGATATATTCAGTTCAAAGGGGTTTTTCTATATCTATTTTGCTGGATAAATTTTTAAAGATAATTCCTTCAAAGTATTGATCCAGTCTTAATTTTAAAATAATAATAATAATGAGTTTTTTAATAAAACAGTGGATAAACTAAAATCTTTGGAATTAAATACTACAATTGGATTAATATGATTCAAAACTATACATAAAATGATGGTCAAACATAAAAACTTAAATTGTTTCATTGTGGTCTTATTTTAAATCATCTTATCAATTTCAGCATTCTCATAAACACTAAAAAAAAAAGTACCGTGAATATCTCCTATTTAAAAATGTAAATGATTTAGGTAATCTATACCATTTTTCCAGTGAGTGTCACTTAATGGTTTAGAATGTAAAAGTACTGGGGTGTTCCCTCAAATGGCTTCTGAAAAATCAATGCGAAAAAAATGCATGTAGCTTTCAACCACATTAAAATAGTTTGCTGCTTTAAAAAAAAAAAACAGCAAAAATCGTACATTTTTTTTTTTTTTTTTTTTTTTTTTTTTTTAAAGGACAGTTTCTACCACTACTGTAAAACAACAATGTTGTTTTTTAATTGATATGCTCATTTTTTGACAAAAATTGCAATTAAAAATAATTGGTAAAGAAAAGTCAGGACAATACCACCTGTTACGAAACCAAACTTTTTCGAACTTTGTGATTTTATCACTGCTTACCTTTTTTTTTTTTTTTTTTACTGGCAACAACCACATTTTTGTTTTTCTTTTGTGTAGATTCAGAGTTGATTTGGTATCGAGGTAATAGAACGCTGAAATAGCACACAATATGATTGTAACATTTTTAATGAGTATAAACTTAATTGTTTAATTATGTATATAATTTCATTAAATTATCATGTTTTTTAATCTTTAAGAAACAGGAAGTAATTTTAAAGTCATTATAATTCGGCAAGAAAATCAATAAGAAAAGCAAAATCATCTGACAGAAGCATTTCAGGTAAGATGTATCTTACTATCTTACCTATTCTTTTCTTTGATGCTACATTTTATATGGCACCTGAACAGATCACCAGTTGTGTTGCTTATTTATTTGATATTGAATAATGATGTTTATAATAAAAGAGATAATGAATTAAAAGAAGTTGAATCTAAAATATATTACATAAGATAAATACAATCTCAATATAAAGAAAGAATAAATAATGATAATTTTTATATGAACAGATAATTAATTTTAAGTGATTTGTTTCTGTTGACAGTTTGATTTACAGCAAAGAAATAATTTTAATTGTAAAATTTAATGTAATAAAGGGTACTGAGTATATTTTTAATGAAATTAACATAAGTTATAGAACTTGCTCTCTTTTTACATATTATGGATGCAGTAATTAAAGCTAAACGTTATACTGTTAGAACGCAGACGACAAAGTTATTTAAGAAAATTGAAACTCAATTACTTGAAAACAATTATTCTGAAGATGACCTTGAAGAATTTCTTGCTGAATTAGATCTTAAAGAAAAAGAATTAAATAATTTAGATTCTCAGATATTTTCGAATATTACTAATGAAAATGAAGTTGAATCAGAGGTATTAAAATGTGATGACTACAACACTGACATTGTCATAAATAAGTCCAAAGTTAAAAAAGCACTTTCTATGTTACAAAAACCACTTGTTCCTATTTTAATGCAAAATAATAAGATAGAACAGAGTGCAATAGTTCGCCTGTTCGAATTCCCTTACATCAATCTCCCTCGCCTTACTACAGAAAAATTCAGTAGCAATCCATCTGATTGGCAGAGATTTTATGATCCATTTGATTCAGCTATAAATAAAAATTCCGCAATATCTAATGTCGATAAATTTAATTACCTTCGCAGTTATTTGACAGGTGTAGCATCTGACGCGATAAAAGGTTTTAGCTTAACGAATAATAACTATCAGGCTGCAATAGAAACTTTAAATGAAAGATTTGGAAAAAACGGCAGTTATTAATTGTCATTTAAAAAAGCTTCTGAATTTAACTCCTGTTAAAAAATCAAATGATATAATTGCTCTTAGGAAATTGTTAGATACTTGTCAGAGTGAGATTAGAAATTTAGATATGTTTGAAATACAATCTGATAATTATGGCTCACTACTCTGTCCAATATTGATTAAATTATTATCTCAGGATATTGTTTTGGAAATTGCAAAACAATGCGATTTGGATGAAAATTGGGATGTTTCAAAGGTTCTTAATATTTTGAAAACTGAAATAACATACAGAGAGAAAGCTCAGTTTTTGACAAAGGATAGTAGTGAAAGAGAATTCAGTTCTCAATCAAATTCTTCCTTCCAAAGTGCGAAAAATGTCAATTTTCTAAGTAATGTATGTTTCTAAATATCCAACTGCTTCTAATTTGTTGAAAGATACAGGTAAAAAAAGTTCTGAATGCTCCACTTGCAGAAGACAGATTAAGAGATGCTAGTGTATTCGAAATTGTTGGTATTGACCTATCTGGTCCTTTGTTTTTAAAAGATGAACAGAAATTCTGGATAGTTTTGCATACTTGTGCCATTTACCAATGTGTACATTTAGAATTAGCAATATCCCTTTCAATTGAAAACTTCCTTCAAACATTAAGATACTGTATAGCAAGAAGAGGTCGACCACATACTGTATACAGTGACAATAGAACAACAAATCTAGTTGCAGTTAACAAAGAATTAAGTTCTATAGATTGGAAACAAATAGAAGATTATGCAACTGTAAGAAAAATTAACTGGAAGTTCAAGCCCCCCCCCCCCCCCACACACACACACCAGCTCCGTGATGGGGAGGCATTTGGGAACGTTTGATAAGAATTGTAAAAGCTATTTTGAGAAGAATTCTTGGAAAAGCACAGCTTGACTACGAAGAGCTATGTACGTTGATTTGTGATACAGAAAGTATAGTAAATGTGTGACCTCTCACATAGATGTCAGATGATCCAAATGATTTAACACCTCTCACTCTTGAAATGTTCTTAAAGGACATACGTGAAATAAGAGTCCCAGATTTAGACTTGATTGATAAAATGAAGCTGAAGGAGAGATATGCCTATCGGCAAAAGTTAAGAGAAGATCTTGGACAAAGATTCCGTAATGAATATTTAGGAACACTTTGAGAATTTGCTTCGGTAAAACAAACTACCACATTTAAAGAAGGTAATTTACTAAAACAGGAATAAACTACTACGTCAGAAACGCCAAAGAAAAATTATTGAGGTGCATACAGCTGTTTCGGTAGCCTAAAGCGTACCGTCTTCAGTGCAACAAGAATTCATTCTTTTTGCACTGAAGATGGTACACTTTAGGCTACCGAAACAGCTGTATGCACCTCAATAATTTTTCTTTGGCGTTTCTGACGTAGTAGTTTATTCCTGTTTTAATATTCCAATGCCAAGTCTCCTGCTATTATAAGGTAATTTACTGCTAATTCGAGGTGACAATCTAAAACGTCTTCAGTGGCCTATGGTTAAAGTGTTGAAATTGTAGAGCAGAGATGGACAGTTTCGTGTAGCAAGACTGAAAACTAAAAATGGTGAACTGTTATGTCCATGTCAATATTTGTGCCCCTTGGAAGTTTGTGATGAAAGCTGCCCTAAACTTTAACAACAAACCTGATATGGTCACTTAGTGCAACCAGTGCAGCGCCTTGGTGAGGATAATAATGATCCAGGTTGAGCATATCATATGTCCTTCACTGCTCAAGGTGGGGAGGATGTTATGAAACCGAACTTTCTCAATTCATAAACTTTATAAACTAACAAACTTTTTTGAACTTTGTGATTTTTATCATTGTTTATTTATTTATTTATTTTTTATTGGCAACAGCCACATTTTTGTTTTCCTTTTATCTAGATTGAGAGTTGATTTGGTATCGAAATTATAGAATGCTGAAATAGCATATGATATGATTGTAACATTTATAATGGATCTAAACTTAATTGTGCAATTATGTATATAATTTCATCAAATTATTGTGTTTTTAATCTTTAAGAGTCATGAAGTAATTTTAAAGTCATGATAATTCAGCAAGAAAAGCAATAAGAAAAGCAAAATCAACTGCCCTGACAGAAGCGTTTCAGGTAAGAAGCATCTTACTATCTTACCTATTCTTTTCTTTGATGCTACACAACCCTTAGATTTTGCTATATCCTTAATTACTATATTTAGGGCATAACTGCTGTAAAGTATGAAAAATGCACTTCAGTTTGAAGCTTTATTTCTTGAATGTACTCTTGATCTGTTTCTCACATACTTGAAGCATTGTCACTCTTGTATTTTCCAATATCAATCATTTTTCCCTAATACTTCTACATAAGATAATCTCATATCAACAAATCTCTTAAGAAAAAGAAAACCCAAAAAATACTTTTAATCTTACATTCAATGTTTTTTTTTCTTGGATAAGGAATTCTAAGGATATTTTTCTCCATTATGAGGTCAAATTCAATTAGTAACTGAACTAACTTAGGTGCTAGCATGGTCTAGGGTTTAAGGCAGATTATCTGCACTTGGGTCTTACGTCGAATTAACTTTGGGAAATTTCCATTATTATGTTTATTAAAAAAACTTTTGTGTACCAAAGACGATTATCTGAGAAGTTTTCTACCTTCCTTTTAACTCTAAGAAATGATTTCAAATAATCTGCATGAAATTTTGAGTTTTCATACTTTCTCTTAATCTTAATACTCCATAAACTTGTTTCTATAACCTTCATTTGGAAAGAAACTTAATTTTGAATAACCAAAAATGTATAACAAAAATAGAAAACAGAACCTTTTGACTCTCTAAATTCCCGAGACTTCATTTTATAAAATCCTGTGACAGTGTTTTGTACTAAATCCTTAATTCAGATTTTCCTTGTCAAACAGAAAATCATGATCAAATAAAAGAAATAACAGGCTTTTTTCACTTCAGTTCAGATGATATTTCCAATGCAGGCAGTTGCCTACCATACCTATCATCTAGCACCAATCCTGCCAGTAACCCCTGAAAATTTGTAAACTTTCACAGAGGTAAAAATTTCATTTAGAAATAAATTTACAAATGGTAAGTTTGTTTTAAAAACTGCTAAAAAGGAATTATTTTAAGTTTTATACTGATCAAATTCTAAAAAATATGCATCCTTTAAATTTCAAAGAATATTCCTTTTGTAAATGGTCATTTGCATAAAATGAAATTTCATAAAGAAGATGGAAGTTGAAATTCATTTTAGATACACTGGCACTTAATTTATTTGATAGAAAAACTTTTATAATAAATGCTCTTACAATACATTTTATTTATAAGAACATACTAATATACAGTGGAGCACCTTTTATACATTTCTCATTTATACGTTTTTCTGATTTATACGTTTTTCGACTTCGGTCCCAAATCATTCCATTGAATTCTACTGTTACAATATTTCATTTATACGACACAAGTAAATTCTTAATTTCACTTATAAGTTTTTGTTTCTCCTTGTAGAATCCCAAGTTTGAGTTTCCTCCCAGGATTAAAAAAAAAAGATGAATGCTCTTTTTTTCGTTTATTTTTTCTTTGAACTATGGTAACAAAGTGCGACCTGCATCGATAGCCTGGGGGAAGGGGGTGTATTATAGAAATTGTCAGAGAAAAGCAGTTGGCGCCTGGGTTTAATGGTAGGTACACAAGTAGCCAGTGACCACTTGAAGACTTCCCACCTCCTAGAGGTCAAGACTTAAAATTTTTAGAAGTGGCCAGTGGCCACTCATGAGTCGTTGTTGTTATACATCGGATTCATACACATTATACATATATATGATATATAAGTGTGTGTGCATAAAAGCATAAAAACACAAATGGAAAATTAAATTAAGAAATAGTGCTCTTTATTGTATTATTTTAATAATTATACAATAGTCATTATTATTAAATGACTATTCTATTATTAGTCATTTAATAATACAATAAATGTGTATATATATGTGTGTATTTCTGCCAATAAAAAAAAAAAAGAAGGGGAGATAAATGAGGGGGGGGGCAAAAAATAAGCACATCAGCAAGAAATATTTAACAATTATATTTCATTAGATGTTCTAGAATCTCATAAAGCAAGTTTGAAATTAATATTGACATTTACGTTATGGATGGAGAAAGATTGGGAATCAGGAGTTTTCGTAAAACATTTGGGTTTTCTTTTTAAAACGAACAATATCCGCAACTTTTTTAAAAACGGAAGATTTCATCATCTGTCTGGAAGACCGGAAGATACATTAAAAAACTGGAAGTCTTCCGGGAAAATCGGAAAAGTTTTCAAGTATGTTAATACATGCATTTTGCTACGGAAAACAGCAGGCTATAATGATAATATGATCTGACAATGTGATTTCTCATACACGATACACAATTTGTGTTTTACAAGAATATTTATTTTATGTCCCATTGCAAAAGAAATACAAAAATTTGATTCATTTAATAAATTTCACCTAGTCTGGCACTTCCATCTGCAAGTGGAAAATAATTATCAGAATTAGAGGAAAACAAAATTATTTTGAGTCTGAGGATGGGGTAGGGAGGCAAAGAATCTGTACTAGCCTATTATCAGAGGTTTAATTTTATTAACTGGCATTTGATTGCTAAAATTAGAAATTTGCTGAAAATTTTCTGTAAACATGATTGGTTGGACATTATTAGCATCACTTTCAATAAATTGACTACCTAAACAGTTATATATAGCTTTTATCTACTTTTAACATTTTCAGGATTATTTCATTAACACAAAAAAAAAAATTCTTTAATATAACTGCAGTTACTTTTATATCCACATAAAACCCTATAAAAATTTCATACCATCAGAAAAACAAATTTTTCAAACATATACAGAATAAAATTTTTATGTATGTACATTAATCATACATTAAAATATATATATATATATAGTATTTAATTATCAATTTTAAACACACATGAAATCAACTGAGCATTAATTTTCTTAAACTGATTTAGAAAAAAATTTCAAAAATCTGCTTTTCATCTCCCCCCCCCCTCCCCCGTTTACACATTTGGTATAGATATGAAACATAAATATATAATTTAATTGAGAAAAAATAAATATATTCATGAAGTTATTGAGCACTTCTATCGCTTTACTGTTTCTAGAATTGATCATTTATCACTATCTAGAAATGGGGAAAGGAGATGGGGGGGGGGGGTAAAAAAATAATTACATTAATAAGAAATATTAAATTCTCAATTCTACTTCTAGAATCTAATAAAGCAAGTTTTAAATGAATATTGCCATTTATAGTATGGATGAAGAAAGACTGAGAAACAACTGCAAAACAGTTAATTGGCGATCGCTAATTGGAAATAAGAAAAAGGTGAGAGAGGCAAAAAATAATTACACAAACAAGAAATATTTAACAATTCTATTTCTTTCTAGGTTCTAGAATCCCATGCAGCAAGTTTTAAATGAATATTGACATTTATGTTGTGGATGGAGAAAGACTGGAAATCGGAAGGTGCGATCATCATCGAAATCCCATTAACAATCGGCGATCGTTAATGGGATTTCTTTTTTTTTTTAAACGAATGATATCTGCGATTTTTTTAAAAACGGAAGAAATATTTTCGCGAATTCGTGGAAAAAATGGCGATCATACCAATTTTTTTTATCGCCACTTTTTCAAATTAAGTCGCCACGTGGCGAGTGGCAACCGTGAGTCTTGACGTCTACCACCTCCCACTTTCACTTTTGATTCCAGGGATGGGGTATGAAAAAAAAAACACAACTTTATAGGCATTTTGTAAACTTGAAGATTTATTACTCACTTCCGTTGGGCGACCTGGAAGATTTTCTTATTTCGTGCTTATTTGACATTACGGTTCGAGAAACAAGCTTTTTTTTAAATTTCCGCTAGTAACCTTATCCTACGCGAAAGCTATTTTAAATTCAATAATGTTGTATATAAGCAGAATATGGGGGTGCGAATGGAATCACCTATTTCAGGGATAATAGCTGAATTCAAATTAAGAATACTTGAAAATGATATATTTAAAGCAATGAAAGATAAAATTATTTTTTGGGTCAGGTATGTGGACGATGTTTTTGCAGTTATTCAGGGAGATCAAAATATAAACGAAATACTCGATAAATTAAATTTGCTTGACGATAATATTAAATTTACCTATGAATCTGAACTAGGGCTGGATTATTTATCAATATATCCTCAAGTATCGATATTTTTTAAATATCCCGATAACAATATTTAAGATTTTGCTCTGCCAATATATCCCTTTAACGATATTACCTAGTGCGCACCGCACAATCAATTGATATGCCGATAAGTACCGTTAAACGCCAACGACAGATTAATAGAATTATGCTTCCGCGCTAGCGCGCATCACGAATAACACCCGAATTCCCGAATGAAACCCGAACAAAAAGAGTGCGCAATATCTTATACTAATACCCATTCTCTTATTTTTCTCCTTCTCCCAGCCCTCACTGATAAAATAAAAAAATATAACCCCACCCCAAACAATCACTGCACTCCCACAATGCATATACTTCCTCTTCCTTTATTCCTGAGCGTGCAAAACCTCAAATCTAAAATATCACTGCTTTAATAAGTCCACCGCATAATAAAAAAATAAACAGTATTTATTGAAAGTCATCTGCTTTTCCCACAGTATATTGACTTTCCACAGTATATTGCCTTCCAACAGTATATTGATACATTCATGCATTTACTGACCCTAAATGATAATATGAAAGAATTTATTCTACCGTTAGTATTTGATAATATTGCACATCACCGCTCGTGGATAGTAGGTGTAATACGATCATAACTTAACATCCACAGTAACCACAGTAACCACAGACAGAGCGATATAAAAACAAACGCTTATTATGACGAATGAAAACAATATCTTTTGTTTTAGCTCATTTCCTGCTATTGGTTCATTGATATTGGTTTATTTCAAAGTATCGATAACTTCTGGCCAATAAGATGCGACATGTGTTTAACTCGCTTTGGGCTCAGTGATGCCAGATTGGGGATTTTGTCCCCAATTTGGGGATTTTTGAAGCTTCTGGGGACAATTTTGGGGACCAAATGTTAGTGGGGACTTTTTTGGGGAATTCTAAAATGTTTGGGGACAAATCTGGGGAGTTCTTCAACTTTCTGTCAATGTTGGCAACGTTATGATTTATCCCTAAGACTAGAGACTTTCAATAGCTTTACTGTTATTTGGGGATTTTTTTCAAAAATTGAGTTCATTTGAGGAAAAATCTGAGCTCAAATCAGAAAAATCTGCTTGATATTCTTTTTTGAAAAAAAATGTTTTTTTTTTTCCCCTTTTTAGTGGAAAACCTGTTGGGGATTTTTTCGAAAAAAAACCCTTGATTTGGGGAAATTTTAAGACCTGTTTGGGGAAATAATTTTCAACCATCTGGCATTACTGTTTGGGCTGTACTTCAGTCAGATAGCTCCATTTCTCCTTTCCCATGTTATCCAATGGGATTTTCGTTGCTTCGTTTTATAAAAATATCTCATTCAAAAATGAAGTTTTTCGAATTCTGTTTTTTGAATATTACTCTTTGAACCTTTAGCCTTTTAGCTTGGTGAACAATTTTTCAAAAAAATTAATTTAAATATTTTATTTCAATAAGTAAATTATGGACTCTAAGTGTGGATCTCTAAGTAAAATATTTAAATTTATTTTTTCGAAAAATTGCTCACTAAGCTAAAAGACGACCTGTTCAAAGAGTAATATTCAAAAAACAGAATTCGAAAAAGTTCATTTTTTAATAAAATATTTTTATAAAACGACGCGACAAAAATCCCATTGGATAACATGGGAAGAGAGAAAGGGTGCTATCTGACTGATGTAAAATAAAGTTTTATCTTCAGTAATTTTACAGCGACAGTTTCTTTATAGAAATATATAATATTGGATAGTTTATTACTTTTTTTATGTAGCATTTATTTTTTCTCTTTCCTTTTCCTTCTTTCTTTCTTTCTTTTTTTTTTTTTAAGCCGTACATGTTAAATAAAATTGGTTTAAATGCAAAATGAGTTACTTTAAGTAACAAAATGAAACTTTAACATAATTTTGTTTAAATAATATAATTTTTATACTGACAATGTATACATATATATATATAATTCAATTTTCGATTGTTGTGAAACTATTACGAATGTGAATTGAACACATATACATTTAAAAAACATTGTAATGATTTGGTAAGCAGAAATAAAAATGACAAGTAACTGACATTTAGGATGCATATAAGAGTTTTAAGTAAAAAATATTACTCTCTACGACCAAAAAAGGTGTATCCAATTCCAATGGCATTTCTTAACTATTTAAAATGATTTTCCTTTTTATTTAATACCTACATCTTAAGACAATTTTTCTTAAGCTTTATTTTTAGTAGAATTATGAATTTTGATATACTTGGTACAAATAAAACACAGATCACATATTAGCTGTGTTAAAATATGATTTTAAAATAATTAAAGCTTAAAATGGGAAGAATAGAGGATAAACTATACAGAGGTATGCTAAAAAGCAATAGTATAAGTTATAAGAAACACAAAATATTGATTCACTTTTTATGATTTTTTTTTTTTTTAATGATAAAGTTATGGTAGTAATATACCAGAAAATACATGGAAAACACTCTATACTTGTATACTTTAAAATTTGTGTGCATATGTCTTTAAAAAATAACAAATGTCTATTTTTTCCTATCTTGAAAGAAATATCGCAATATATCACTAATATCGATATTAACTTTGTGATATATCGCGATATTTAATTTCTGATATCGTCCAACACTAATCTGAACAGAATAGCGAGATAAATTACTTAGATGTTAAAATTAAACGTGAAAATAACAAAATAAGAACCACTGTTTACAGAAAATCGATGGCCAGTAACGAAATTGTTGACAATAGAAGTAAAACCCCTTATAAGTATAAAATTAACACAATCCGCAGCTATGTCAATCGCGCAATGCTAGAATGTAATAATAAACTAGTATGTTAGCGCAATGCTAGTATGTAATAATAAACTAGTATGTTGTGGCCACCACAAGACTTTCTTCTATATTTTCCTATATACATATTCAATCAGTAACAATATTAAGAAAAAAAAAAAAAAAGTTATGATTTTATTTCTTTGTTCTTTTTTTGTTAAAAGTAATACATATTCAACCAGTAACAATATTAAAAAAAAAAAAAAAAAAAAGATTTTTTTTTTTCTGTTATTTTATTGCACAGAAATTCTTTCCTAAATAACTATTACTATTATCAATAACTCATATTAATTTTACAATCACAAGTTTAAAATAACTCTCATTATGTACATTTATACGAAATTTTATCCTATACTGCCACGTTAAAAATTTTGAAAAAATGCGACACGCGAAAAATCACAGCTTCACCTGTTGAGCTATTGATTCCCAAATGTAATCAGCACCAGTTTATGTCGGGGACCAACTAAATACGAAGTTTGGTTAAATTTCGTTAAAAAAAAAAAAAGATTTTTTTTCTAAGTTTTTTTTCTGTTAAAAGTAAAATAATCGATAACTTTGTTTTAAATTATCACAGATTTATAGTTCAACCATTCGTTTTAAAGGTATTGACGAGATCTTTCGAAAGATACCCATCTTGAAAATTTAACCCTGTACTTACCCCCCAGGGGAGGAATTGGTGCCCCCACATGCACAAAATTTTTTCGTAGTTAACTACTACTATTATCAATAATTCATATTAATTTTACAATCACAATTTTAAAATAACGCTCATTATGTACATTTATACGAAATTTTGTCCTATACTGCCATGTTAAAAGTTTACATAAAATTCGATCACAGCGCCATCTGCTGAGCGATTGATCCCAAAATCTAATCAGCACCATTCCATGTCAGTGTCCAACTATATATTAAGTTTGGTTCAATTTCATTCATCGGTTCGTGAGATACAGTGAAAAATACGAAATTTTGCGATCACAGCCCCACCTGCTGGACAATTGATCCCCAAATCTAATCAGCACCATGCCCCATCAGGTTCCAACTGTATACCAAGTTTGATTAGCCAATTTGGCCAATGTTAATATTACAGAGTGTCTTATATGCACAATGAAAACTCTAACTGTAAAATTGCATTAAGCAGCCTCAAATGTGTATTCAGAAGATGCAACAAAAATAATGAGGACAAGTTTAAAATAACTGTATTTATTAGAATAGAAATTCAACATATGTAAATGATTTTCAACAACAATATATTAGTATAACAATTCTCAACAACTTATCTCTGGCAACCAACAACTCACTTGTAAACAATATTTTAACATACGTTGACCAGCAACTTTGAACAAACAAACATCATAAAAAAAACTTAACAAAATACCTTGAAACTTCAACATTTATAATAGACTTATTAATTTCAACTAAATTAAACTTTTAACCAACTTTAACAAAACTCAACAATTTAAACAGTCTTTAAAAACATAAATCTATCTGCAATTTTAACTATCATAGACTCTTTTCAACTTTAACGAAACTCAACAATTTAAACAGTCTTTAAAAACATAAATCTATCTGCAATTTTAACTGTCATAGACTCTTTCCAACTTTAACGAAACTCAACAATTTAAACAGTTATAAACCTCCAATTAATTAAACAGAATTTAAAACTTAACTTCAAAAAAAACAATATACATTTGCAAACTTAACATGTCATAAAGCCAACACGATGTCAACCGAAGTTAACAAACCACAGAGTCACAAAACAACATACAACGACGTTACACCATGACTCAAGGTACCAGAAACGTTGAGATACTAAACATCTCTTAAAACATTTCTACAAAAACTTAACAGAAAACAACTTACGACATTTTGTGACCACCGGAAAACTCTGCCAAAACCACGACGACGGGAAAAGAAATTTCATTTAACAGGTTTCACTATTGGTTGAACTTTAGGGAAAAAAACTACAGGCATCTCGGAGCTGCTCCAGCAGACAGCTACATGCAAAAGAAAACATTGAAGAACTGCCCACATCACTCGCCGGTAAGGCCTTAAATACTGATCATCGGATCAGCACACTCAACCAATGGCGGCTCGCGAAAACTAGTTACCGCACTGCCATCTAGTGACGGCAATTGGCGATAGTGCAGTTAAACAGATAAACCAGTGCGAGATGTTAAGAAACCAGTGAGCAACCAACCGATCGTCGTTAGCAGTAGTTCTCCAATGTAAACATAAACGAAAATTATTTAAAATAAAGTTTCCGGCCAAAACGTAAGTAAATATGTATCCATTTAATAAGAAATGCCTTCAATAAAAGTTTAGACTATGTGATAGATAAAATATTTCATACCACAATTATACAATTTATTAATTAAACTCTTATTCTAGACTTTAAGTTGACTTAGCACTAAATAAGCAATATATATATAAACGTTTGCCGGTTGAAAATACAACGTTAGTTCTTTATCCTTTATTACTAGTCAAAACCTCTAACTTAAGTAACAAAACACAATTAAACATTACAATTATTAATAAAGAAAAGAAAATAAAACCAACATGGACAAAAATTACAACATATTCCCCCCTCCATGTTTTTTTTTTTTAAGAGAGCAATTAGTTGCCAGGATTAAAAAAACAAGTGTTACCACATCCAGAGTGACAGTTCTTCAATAGGATCTCAAGATAGTAGCACACCAGAAACAATTCTTAAAATACCAATAACATTATATTATACAAGAATCATAAGCAGCTCTTCAGTACGATCTGCTCCAAAAGTCCATTTTCAATAATTATGCACTAGGGAAAATTCTCAAAACATTAGTAGTAATATATATATACAATTACAATTTTCACTCTCTCATTGCAAACTCAATAAACATAGATATAATTAAGTACTTTATATGACATATATATATACAATTCATACACAATAAACATTTAAATGGAATATATACAATGATATAGACGAACACATAAAACATTCACATACGTACATGAGCGCCCATGCTTAACCATTCATACCAAATCATAAGAAAAATGTACAAATACCAAACACCACATTAGCAATGAGAAATAGAAAAAAACCCCAAAAGAGGGAAAAAAAAAATTATGGTTTTGATAGGATCCATAAACCCGAAATATTATATTCGAGAAACAATTCTCAAAAAAAAACCATGGATTTTGGTAGGATCCATAACCCGAAATTTAAACACATAATGTATTTAAAACGAGAAAAATTAAACTGTAGTTACTATATAATTTAATACATGACTTTTAATTTTAATTATCTCTCAAAAATACTTTATCAATGAATTTATTCAAATTAAATTTTGTAATGGGTTTTGTGAATGGGTCGGCAAAGTTAGATTGACTAGAAACATATTTAAGATTAAACAAACCCTCAAACAACCATTCACGTATGAAAAACAATTTCACGTTTATGTGTTTCGAACGGTTGTTTTCAATTGGCGACTTCGTAAAGTCAATAGCCGGTTGATTATCAGCTAGGAGAAGTGGAGGGACATGTGAACCAGGAATTATACCAAAACTATAAAAATCCTCCAATATGTGGTCTAACCACATCAACACCTTAACACATTCACACATAGCCACGAACTCACTTTCCATAGTGGAAAGGCTTACTCCACTTTCTTTAAATGTCCTCCAAGAGATGGGACTTTCATCAACAAAAACAATTTGTCCTCCCATAGACACGTAATCATCCCGGTTCATGGCGAAGTCAGCGTCTGAATATGCTATTAAATTAGAATTATGACATTTTAAATTAAGTTTATACTGCTTGGTATATGACACATATCCTAACAGTTTTATTAAACCGTTCCAGTGGGGAAGACCTGGATTACTTTGAAATTGACTAAAGATGTTTACAGCGTAAGCTATGTCCGGACGAGTCCTATTTGAAATAAATGATAAGCATCCTAAAACACTCCTATAGGGAAATTTAGTCATCTCATCAATTTCTTGCTGGTTTGCTGGACAGTCTTTCTTAGAATATTTAACCACTTTAACTATTGGGAGTGAAGACACAGGAATACAAAATGAACTGAATCTCTCACAAACTTCCGTGATATATGACAACTGATATAATTGTACATTACCGTCATCATATGAGAACTCAACCCCCAAAAGTTTCTGAGTTCGTCCCAAAATTTTTAAATCAAACTTGCCTTCCAGACGTTTAATTATATTGTCAATTTGAACTTGCCTTTTCCCAAAAATTACTATATCATCAACATAAACCATCAAAACAATAAAATCTTTAAATTTATACGTGCAATTGCACCAATTAAATTTCTCAAAACCTAGGTCCAACAAAACACGATTTAATTCATAATACCACAAGCGTCCGCTTTGGTGCAAGCCATACAGTGCTCTGTCAAGTTTGCATACCAGATGCTCCTTGCCCTGAACCACATACCCAAGAGGTTGGCTCATATATATTTCCTCATCTAATGGGGCATATAAATAGGCACATTTAACGTCGCATTGTGTATTAAACCATTTCAAATTTGAAACTAAAAGTGAAAAGAAAAACCGGACCACTGAAAAGTTCACCACAGGAGAGAAGGTTTCATCGTATGTATCGCCTTTAATTTGACGGAATCCCTGAGCCACGAGTCTTGCCTTGAAGCGTGCGATGTTTCCATGCTCGTCCTTCTTTAAGGCATAGACCCAGCGATTTCCCAACGGAACTTTACCTTTAGGCAGTTCAACCAGGTGCCAAACCTTACGCTCTTTCATACCACTCATCTCGTCGTCCATGGCAGCTTTCCATTCAGCCTGTTGTTGAGATTTCATTGCTTGATTAAATGTTCTTGGAATAGACAAGTCTAGTCACTTGGGTTTACGCCTGCGTTTCCTTTTAAACTTCGTCAACTGAGATGATGGTACGACAGCTTGATTCACCAACCCCTCAAACAAATTAGCACCAGAAAAATCAAACAAATCCGGGTCAAACACCACATTTTTACTTAAACAAAATTTCTGGACATCGTTAAGAGATCTCAGCCGTGTGTTAGAACCATCAGGATAATAATATATATCCACCCGTTTCGCATTGGGCCTAGGGACAGCCTTACGTCGCCACACGAGTTCAGATTGGGTCTCAGAAAGGGGACATACAGGTTCAACATTGTCCTCCTGGACATCCTCACCAACTTCTTCGGGCTCGCTCTGCACGATGATGTCAACAGGATGGCTTTAGCACGATCAACTGGGCCATCGGTGAGCAATTCCAAATCTGAAGATGAGGTGCCCAGTACAGCTCCACTGTCAGAACCATACAATTTATTACCAAAAGAAACATTCAACGTTTTGATGATCTTGTCCTCTTCCGGTAACCACACTCGGTAGCCTTTCGTCCTCAGAGCGTATCCCACTAACACACCCTTTTGGGACTTTGGTGAAAGCTTATGTCGTCGTTTTTGCTTTGGGACACCAGCATACACAACAAGGCCAAAAGGTTTCAAGTGTCGGACTGACGGTTTATGTCCAAAATACAGCTCAAACAGGGTTTTCTTTTCTCCACAGTGAACCACTCTGTTCCACGTGTATGCAAAATAGAGAACTGCTTCAGACCAAAAACGAATAGGTAAACTACTATCCACCAACATTGCCCTTACACAATTTAAAGCTGTTTGGTTAAGACGCTCGCAAACCCCATTTTGTTCTGGAGAGTAAGTGTTCGTCAACTCATGAACAACCCCATTCTCATCACAGAAACCTTTAAACTCACTGTTCACAAACTCGGTACCGTTGTCTGTTCGAATGAACTTCAACTTTTTACCTAATAACCTTTCAGCACGAGCAATGTGGCGAACAAAAACTGAAAAAACCTGTGATTTATCATTTAAAGGGTAAATAGCAGTTCTTTTGGAATACATGTCAATAATTGATAAAAAAAAATTTCTCCCCCCTATAACCATTAATTTGGATAGGTCCCCAAATATCCATAAAAACTCTTTCTAAAGGACCATTACATTGAATACCGTTAAATGACTTAAATTGAATTCTTTTCTGCTTTCCTAAGCGACATGGTTCACATAAAAACTTTGAAAATTTTAACTTAGGCAAGCCTTTTACACCATTGGATTTGCTAGTATGTATGACCAAATCCGGGCTTACATGACCAAAACGTGCATGCCATGCTTCAATATCATTACAGTTCGTATTATATGCATTTGCAACATTTGTAACTTGCCCTTCATTTTTATTCAAAATTCTAGGAAAAACATTATAAACACCATTACTTAGTTCAGCAGAAAAGATTCTTTTATTATCTTTGCCGACCACATCAATTTTACCCCCTTTACCAGAAAAACTAGCCCCATCTAAGTCCATTACAGGCCCCGAAATTAAATTATTTCTAAGTTTAGAGGAATAAAGCACATTTTTCAAAACATATGAATTACCATTATCAAAGGTTAAATTTACAGTACCTTCCCCTTCAATGGGGAAACTAACACCATCAACCGCAACATACAAATCTTCACCCTCTATAGAGGTAAAATCTGAAAAATACTCAATATTTTTACAAAAATGGTGAGATGCTGCAGTATCAAAAGCCCAACAGCAATCATCATCCACTTTGCTAAAATTTGCCTGAGCAACAAAATAATTTTTGGAAGAAAAGTTACGGCCGATGGCTTTAGTTTTATTTTTAGCTACAGATGACATAGGCTTCTTTCTGGAGTCATTTTTAGAAGAGGTATTAAAGTCATTCACAGGATGTTTAGGCAAAGTAACGCGACAATTTTTCCTTATATGACCTTGACGTCCACACCGGTAACATTTAATATTGGGAAAACTTCTAACATTAGAACTTGTATTTTGAATTTCAACTCCATGGTTTGAATTAGAGTCTCTCAACTCAAGTCGCGATTCTTCAGCAATCATTTCGGTGACAATTTTCTTAAATTCGAAACCCTCTTGCCATCGTAGAATGTACTGCACTGCCGATTCAAACTTCGAATTCAAATTCTGTAGAAATTGATAGCAGACATACGTATCATCCATTGGATGACCCATTTGCTTAAGCTCCTCAGCAATCTTAGATAGCCTTTGAGCATAAACATTTATAGATTCACCTGGTTTCATTCTACAGTTAAATAATAAGCATAATATGGTGAGCCCGTGAATCCTTCACAAAATTTTCCTTCAAAATTTTCCAGGCATCTACAGGACACGTACAGTCGTCTATTAAGCCCCGATACTCAGGAGTGATATTTAAATATATAGTTGATAAAGCCAGGCGCGATCGACTTTTAAAATCCTTTATGCTTCCTTTACTAGCGACTCCCCCCTTTTCATCGGGTTCCGGCAGAGTCTCCGTTCCAGCAACAATGTCCCACGCGTTCTTCTCTATTAGAACAAACCTTATATCTTTTACCCAAGTACCATAATTATGAGTACTGAGCTTCTCAATACCAGGTAAAACATTAACAGCCATTTCAAACAAACCTACCACCAAAGCTGCATCAAAAAAAAAACACAATACATGAGCTGCTCTCTAGCAAAAGCCCATAACCAATTATGTTAGCCAATTTGGCCAATGTTAATATTACAGAGTGTCTTATATGCACAATGAAAACTCTAACTGTAAAATTGCATTAAGCAGCCTCAAATGTGTATTCAGAAGATGCAACAAAAATAATGAGGACAAGTTTAAAATAACTGTATTTATTAGAATAGAAATTCAACATATGTAAATGATTTTCAACAACAATATATTAGTATAACAATTATCAACAACTTATCTCTGGCAACCAACAACTCACTTGTAAACAATATTTTAACATACGTTGACCAGCAACTTTGAACAAACAAACGTCATAAAAAAAACTTAACAAAATACCTTGAAACTTCAACATTTATAATAGACTTATTAATTTCAACTAAATTAAACTTTTAACCAACTTTAACAAAACTCAACAATTTAAACAGTCTTTAAAAACATAAATCTATCTGCAATTTTAACTATCATAGACTCTTTTCAACTTTAACGAAACTCAACAATTTAAACAGTCTTTAAAAACATAAATCTATCTGCAATTTTAACTGTCATAGACTCTTTCCAACTTTAACGAAACTCAACAATTTAAACAGTTATAAACCTCCAATTAATTAAACAGAATTTAAAACTTAACTTCAAAAAAACAATATACATTTGCAAACTTAACATGTCATAAAGCCAACACGATGTCAACTGAAGTTAACAAACCACAGAGTCACAAAACAACATACAACGACGTTACACCATGACTCAAGGTACCAGAAACGTTGAGATACTAAACATCTCTTAAAACATTTCTACAAAAACTTAACAGAAAACAACTTACGACATTTTGTGACCACCAGAAAACTCTGCCAAAACCACGACGACGGGAAAAGAAATTTCATTTAACAGGTTTCACTATTGGTTGAACTTTAGGGAAAAAAACTACAGGCATCTCGGAGCTGCTCCAGCAGACAGCTACATGCAAAAGAAAACATTGAAGAACTGCCCACATCACTCGCCGGTAAGGCCTTAAATACTGATCATCGGATCAGCACACTCAACCAATGGCGGCTCGCGAAAACTAGTTACTGCACTGCCATCTAGTGACGGCAATTGGCGATAGTGCAGTTAAACAGATAAACCAGTGCGAGATGTTAAGAAACCAGTGAGCAACCAACCGATCGTCGTTAGCAGTAGTTCTCCAATGTAAACATAAACGAAAATTATTTAAAATAAAGTTTCCGGCCAAAACGTAAGTAAATATGTATCCATTTAATAAGAAATGCCTTCAATAAAAGTTTAGACTATGTGATAGATAAAATATTTCATACCACAATTATACAATTTATTAATTAAACTCTTATTCTAGACTTTAAGTTGACTTAGCACTAAATAAGCAATATATATATAAACGTTTGCCGGTTGAAAATACAACGTTAGTTCTTTATCCTTTATTACTATTCAAAACCTCTAACTTAAGTAACAAAACACAATTAAACATTACAATTATTAATAAAGAAAATAAAATAAAACCAACATGGACAAAAATTACAACAAATTTCATTCATTGGTTCATGAGATACGGTGAAAAATAAGAAAATTTGTCCTATACTGCCCTGTTAAAAATTTACATAAAATGCGATCACAGCGCCACCTGCTGGGCTATTGATCCCCAAATCTAATCAGCACAATGCCCCGCCAGGGTCCAACTATATACCAAGTTCGGTTGAATTTCATTCATTGGTTCGTGAGATATGGTGAAAACACGAAACCACAGACAGACATTTTTTAAAAACTATCAATTCGTGTTCAGGACATCCCAAAACATGTAGATCCGTCAAAAAACGGAGGTCGAAAATTTTCGCGAATCCAATACTTTCTGTATATTACATATAGAAGAAAGTAAAAAGACTTAAACAAACAACTTGAATTTATTAAAAAATTAACCGTTGAAGCCGGATATCCAAAATTTATTGTTGAAAAATTATATAAAAAAAGAATGAAACAGCTAAATCATATCCCAAACCAGCAAAAATATACATTCTCAATACCCTATAACCAAGGAACCTCTAATAAAATAAAAAGTACTGCCAACAAATTCAATCTAAACATTCCGATTAAACCTAACCCGAACATTTTTCAAATTATAAGAAATGAGTAAGATATTATTCCTCCCCTCGAAACCGCCGGTGTTTATAGAATTCCCATCGAATATCCCAACAAAAGAAAAGGAAGCTATATAGGAGTTACTAAGAGGAAAATCAAGACCCGTTTAAAGGAACATGAAAACGATATAAAATTTGCCCGTTCTACTACCGCGCTAGCCAAAGAATACTGTGAAAATGAAATAAAAATTGAATTTAATAACATTGAAAAAAATAGCTAACTATAATAATCCTACGTATGCTTTTCTCCATGAAAGCGTTGAGATCGTTAACGATAGCAGCGAAATTAATGACCACAAATCGGCCAGAATTGATCCACAGTGGCGCTACTTGCTACAAGAAGCTCTTGTAAATTTTCAAGATGGGTATCTTTCGAAAGATCTCGTCAATACCTTTAAAACGAATGGCTGAACTATAAATCTGTGATAATTTAAAACAAAGTTATCGATTTTTTTTTACTTTTAACAAAAAAATAAAACTTAGAATTTTTTTTTTTTTTTTTTTTTTTTTTAATATTGTTACTGGTTGAATATGTATTACTGTTAACAAAAAAAGAACTTAGAAAAAAATCGTAATTTTTTTTTTTTTTTTTTTTTTTTTTTTTTTTTAATATTGTTACTGATTGAATATGTATATAGGAAAATATAGAAGAAAGTCTTGTGGTGGCCACAACATACTAGTTTTTATTTTATCATCAGTAAACTAATGTGAATGGTATTAAGTTTATTTTAAAGAAACCGTGTTTCTAATCAATATAATTAAACAAATAATTAAATGTTATTTAGTCAACAAATAATTAAATGTCATGAATGGCTGTATATAGCAAGATTTGGCTATGGTTTTGAATTGCTGAAAATAGACACTAATCTAAATATATATGCTTCAGTTATCCAATTAAAAAAAAAATCTTTTAAACATTGTAACTAGCAAAGCAGGCAAAACCTGATAGGTTGCTGCGGAGATTGACGAGCAAAGCAAGTAGGGAACAGAGCTCCCAAAAGTACAATTAATAAAAAACAATATAGTATCCTAGTACAGCATAGTACCTAAAAACAATATAAAACCTTACATCTTTGACTGAAAAGATACTTTACGTTTAGTTGATACACCCACATTCCACATTTTGCTGTTTTTCCAGCGATCTTTGTCAATAAAAACATTTATATCAGTTTCAATAGGGGGAAGAGGGGGAAATCTTTCAAGTCCAGGTACATCACTATACAGTTTTCGGTATTTTTTCTCTTTTCCTTTGACATCTAAAAATAAATAATTAACGTATTGTTATTAATTGAACAAATATTTAATATCATTAATTCTTTTAATGAAGAAATAAATCAAATTCAAAACCTAGTCTTACACATAGATTGTAACTATGTAAAAACATTTAAATACACTTAACTCATCGAAAAATAGGGAAAAAATGTATCTTGCAATGTTTCAATGTGGTGAACATTTTAATATTCTTAACTATTCATTAAAGTAAATGATGCAATTTAAATTAATACAATAGCTTGGTGGGTGTATCAGAAAGTGCAACTTTGTAGAAAAGTTTTAACAAATTCATCACAAATTCCAATTATCTCATATTTACTTTCTCTTACCCATAGGGTCGAGAAAGTATTGCTTTAGGGTGAAATTTTTCGAACGTGAGTTTTTGTTCTGAGGTCTGTTTATATGTTCTGAGGTCCCCTGAATACGAAAATCATGTTTGTAGCGAATGGTCTGTGTGTCTGTCTGTCAGTCTGTGTGTGTGTTATCAGCATATCTCAAGAACAAATAGTATCAGAAATTTCAAACTCGGTATGCTAAATGTGTATCATATAGGGATGCTACAATAAGGTTTTCATTGAGATGAAGCAAATGGTTGGTGTACAGGGACACTCAAAAGTATTCAAAATTCAAATACATTATGTCTATGGGGGAAATTCCAGGTAAGTAGAGTTTAACATCTATAGACTGCACTAAACAAAATGAAATGAATATATATTTTTTGTAATAGAGATAGTCAATTGGGAAAAAAAATTTGTGTATGTAGGAGCTTTGCCTCCCCCTTGAGAGGAGTAAATTTTCATGATGGGTATCTTTCAAAAGAGTTTGCCAATACCTTTAAAACGAATGGTTAAACCATCAATCTGTGATAATTTAAAATAAAGTTATCGATTTTTTCATTTTAACAACATTTTTTTTTTTTAATGTAATATTGAGAATAAATTCAACATTTTTTGGGATATTTAGTGTTTTACTACTTCTCTAATATGGAAATCGTCTGCATTATCATGGAAGATATTTTTTTTAAATAATAATTTTAATAAATTATTTTTGAGTGAACTTGTATAGGAAAATATAGATGAAAGTCGTGTGGTGGCCACAACACACTAGTTATTTGTTGTTAGTGGATGTGATTTAGTAATATTTTACCATTTGCAGGAAAGCTGTTCGGGAATTGAAATAAATTCCTCATAGAGATATGGTAAACAATGTATGTTTTAAGCTAAATATTCATCGCTTGTTTTTTGTATATTTACACGTTTTGAGGCTTCCTGATTGCCATAGTCAAGTTTTTTAATGTTTGATCTTTGTCTGTGTCTCTTAGAGTAACTTAAAAACGAATAATTTTAGGAGATCCAAATGTTGTATTTTGAAGTTAATATAAGTTTGTTGCAGGAAAAGTTTGATCAAGATTGATAAGTTTCAATGAATGTTGCGTGTGAAAATTGTCTGTATAATTTTAAGTAAACTTTTAATTTTAATAACAGAATTAAATTATATATAAATGTAGGTGCATTAATGAAACGGGGGGTTGAGGGGGACGTTAGCCCCCCTCACCGAACTAATTATCATATAAGGCTCTTCCGAAGCCTAATTTGAATTTTTTAACATAGGTTTACATAACAATACTTGTTATTTTACCTCTTAATCTCCAACCTGTATTTATAGTATTAAATTTCAGGTAAGAGAAAGTCGTGTGAGTGACACATCAGATTATATTTAATGTGAAAATTACGCTCCCTTTTTTTTTCTTCTTTCTTCACAGAATGCAAGGTTGTTGCAGATTAGATTTTTTTATATAGCATTCATTTCAAAACAATAATCTTTCTGGTAGATTTTTATAACTTTTGTAAAAAAAAAAAAGAAAAAAAAAAAAGGAGATTGAAGTTTAAGAAATTATAAAGCTAAATAGTATTTATGATTATCACAATATAGATTATATGTGATTAAAATATTTTTAGTGGACAAAAATAAAAAATTGAAATTTAACAATTTATGTCAATTAGATATAATCTAAAATAGTAATGAAAAAATTGTATTATTGATTGTTTTCTTTTATTTCTATACGTAAAAAATATTACAGCAGATTTTCTTTATGACAATTTTGGATTAATTCTAATTAACATAACTTTTTTTTTTCCCCCTTTTTTACCCATTTTACTTTCCAAATATTATTTGATGTAAGAAAAGTACTATAAAGGTATTGTAAAAGCACTGTAAAAAAATTATAAAATGTAGTATAAAAAGGGAAGTTATCATACATGGGGCCATTATAAAAAAAAAGTACCAAGTATTGTAATTATGAAAAAAATTTATTATGAAATTTTAGTGTTCTACATTTCTTAAGGTTTCCTGAATTCGTTTTTGCATTTTTATGGTAGTGTCATGTGTGTGAGGGAATACTATAACAGGGGTGAAACTACCTAACATGCAAAAACCCTGAAAATTGCTACTAATTGTATGCAACAGGTAAGGAAGATTTATTAATGATGGACATATATGGATACCTATAAAAATAATTGATATTTTGAAAGTTCTTAATATATTATATGGCAAATTAAACATTCAAAATGAGAAATTTCTATAAAAACAAAATAATTTAACATGATATTTAGCGATAGCAAAAATTTCAAAAACTCTAAAAACAGGGGTAGCCCCTGAAATGTTTCACCCCTGACTATAAAACATAAACGCTTATTTC
Source organism: Salticus scenicus (assembly GCA_963930645.1). Classification (NCBI taxonomy): domain Eukaryota; kingdom Metazoa; phylum Arthropoda; class Arachnida; order Araneae; family Salticidae; genus Salticus; species Salticus scenicus. The sequence continues at coordinate 49,194,268 of OZ005648.1, forward strand.
AACTGAGCTCAAAGTTAGTAAGTATGTTATAGGATGTTATTTGTTGAATCATTCTATGTTTTGTATTAACTTAAATGCCTGATAATTACTAAATATTCGGGAAGTTGGAACACTTCAGATTTTATTATTACAGTATAGGATCCGTTATCCAGAATGCTTCTAAAACCAGAATGCAAAATGCCAACTACCAAAATTTTTAATTATCATAAAATTTAAGAATTAAAGTCAAGGTTGGAAAGGTTTCGGACACTATGGTAAAAACCACGGTATAAACCATGGTTTTTACCGTACTGTCCAAAACCCTAGAAGTGTCTTAAACTGTCCAAAACTATATTTTTTAGTAAAATGTCTTATTAATATAAAATTATGCAAGTATTTGAAAAAAAATACCAAATTATTATAATTATTGTTATTTTGTAACATCTTCCAGTATTTTATGTTGTTCTAATAATATATTTAGTGAGAAATGCATATAACGATTATAAATTGTACAAAAGCAAAAATTTATTATTGAGGCTTTAATGGAAAAATGTAGATAATCGTACTTAAGGTATTGATATTTGTAATGTTTACACACACATGCACATAAACAATATGAATAAATATCGTATTTGCTTTAAAATCGAACAAGTCAATCAATAAAAGAGAACAAAATAATATCAAATTGTTATTTATTTATATATTTATTCTTTTAAAAAATATTTGCAAAAAAATAATCTTCAAATTAAAAAAAAAAAAAAAAAAAAATGGATTTTTTTTTTTTTTTTTTTTTTCCATCGACTAAGGGAATATATATGCAAAAATATTAAATGTTACATATTTAAAAAATTTTTTTTTTTTTTTTTTTTTTTTTTAGACGTGTGTGGACATATTTGCCCTCTTTAAAAATGCATAGACTTCCCTGCCTAATTATAACTTATATTTTATTTATTTTTGGAAGGAATCTGCTAATCTATATATTTTATAAAAAAAAAACTTTTATTAAAATAGTTTTTAAACAGAATTTCTATAAAATAATAAGTAAGTCTTTTACAAAAGTATCGGGAAAAAAAAAATATATATATTATTTTGAATGTTTTATCATACATTTTTTATTGTACGAAAATTTTTTTAAGTTACTAAAATTCACTTTTAATGTAGCTATTGTTAAATTGTAAATTTTAATTCTATAAAAAAAAAAGCTAAATTTTCAATATAAAATACTTTTAATTACTAATTATAATTGCTACTGAGAATGTAGGAAGTGAAATTTCTTATACTTTTAGGTTTTGGACACTTTAGGACAGTAAAAACCACCTGTCCTGTCCAAAACCAGTTTCGGACGTCCTAAACCCCAACCCTGATTAAAGTTATACAATAGCAGCGGTCAGAATTAATTGTAGTTTTACAACCTACTTTCTTTAATGCTACGGTGTTATTCTGCAGGCATGAGAGGGCAGAAAATTGAAAAAAGAGGAAACATGCGTGTTCATAAAATTAATTTCAAATGAAAAATAACACGCTCAGGAAAACTACACAAATCTATTCATAAAATTTATTTCAAATGAAAAATAATGTGCACAGGGTAAAACTATACAAAATATTTTAAAAGTGACAAATTAAACTAAAAGAATAATTCACATCAACACAATAAAACATGCGAAAAAAAAAAAAAAAAAATAGCTAGTAATCAACATTTAATCATTGATTTAGCGGTGGAAAATGGGAAAGGGGGGAGGGTAAAAAGTAGTTCATGAGTGAGAAATATTAAACACAATTCTACTTCTTTATGGGTTCTAGAATATCATAAGTTTAAAATTAATATTTATTTTTGTTGTGGATGGATAAATATTCAAAAATAAAAGGCTCCCTGCAGAATGTTTGATTGGCGATGGTTAGAGATGAAAAAAAAAAGGGGGGGGGGAGAGCAGGACATAAAAAAAAATTACATGAGTGAGAAATATTGAATAATTCTGTTCTTTTACATGTTATAGGATCTGATAAAGCACGTTTAAAATGAATATTGACATTTATATTTTAGATGGAGGAAGATTGAGAATATAAAGTCTTTCGTGGAGCGTTTGAACACTGATCGTTTTTGGAGTTTGATTAAAATATATATATATATATATATATATATATATATATATATCGCGGAATTAACGGAAATCACAAAAAAGTGGAAAATCGCAGATCCGCGGAAGAAACTCATGCCTGATTCTGGGAGAAATATAGTGAGGACAAAATTGTTCAAATAATCACTGAAAATTTTGCAAATTTAGGTTAGAAAATGAATTTTTATGGTATTTTTTAATAGATAAACATTAATAACACATACTTCTTAAAGTGCCCAATCACAAATGAATTTTATCCTTTAACTTAGGTCACAAGCCTGAAGTCCCAATTGTTATAATAATTATGAACAGTTTTTATTAATTTCCATTATTTTTAGAATTCATTTCATAAAATATTCAGCATTATGTGCTAAAAATATTTGAATCATTTATGAACAATTAATTTCAGAGACACACTATAAGCAAAAATGTATGATAGAAAAGTTTACAAAATCCAAATGAAAGGATTTTATTCTCAGGTCCAAAATTAAATTTTATATATGTTTGTTTATTTTTCATTTATTATTACTATTATTATTTATAATTTAAAATTCTAATTAAGAATGTTTTTTATTTTGTGGAAACAATTTATTAAATGAACAAATATATCGGTAAAGTATTTATATTTATTATTCGTGTTTATCACTGCTATTTATGAAATTATTTTGTACTATTTGTACACATATAATAAAGTGTTCTGAATTATAGAAATACCCTTTATCCAGAATATCCCAAGTCTCAAGCTTTCTGGATATTGGATTCTATACTGTATTATTATTATTATTCAATACACATTTTAACATTATATTTAAAATCTTAATACAATGTCAACTTATCATTTGATAATTGACCTTTTTCACCTGATTTCTTCATGTTCTTTGTTATTTCATTTGGTATCAATAACAGGATTATTTAGACAAATTCTGTCCCTAAAAAATAAAATTATATTATTAAAAACTACGCCATTATTAGTTCTCAAGTAATAGTATTTTATTCATATGAGATTTAGAGAAGAATTATTTCTATTTCTGCCAACTAAACAATCTTCCTTCACTATGCAGACATAATCAACTAAATGGGAATGTCTCGAAAAAACAATTTTGTTTTTCTATTAAGACACTTTTACCTTTATAGATAGATTTATTGCAATTTTTCATACATTTGAAAAGCCAAATGGTACTTTATGTATACGTACTATTACAACCAGGCCAACTTTCAGGATAACTCCCCAAATTGGAAACCCTGATTTCGAACATGTCTAAGATGCTGAATTGGCAACCATATTTTAACCCTTTAGCCGTGTCGAGTTTTTTAACATATCTGTTTAATAACTCATAAAATCAATACTAAGTGAAGTAGGAATAAAGCATATTAGTTTTTGAAATCAATGGATATTCAGTAATCTTATGTCCTAGGAAAAAATATCATATTTTTCCAAAAATTGCCACATTAGCCTCTTATTTCAACTATTAAAAACGGAAAAAGCCGTTTGCAACGGTTAAAGGGTTAATATTCAGTTCCAATTCAAATAACTTTTATAATGATATATTACTAATGAAATTATGTTAATTAGAAGCTGAGATAAAAAGATAATATAAACATTTTTATAAAAAGATTTGTGCCTGGCTTATCCATTGTTTTTTCCCAAAACTTGCATAATTCCGGGCAAAGAATAAAGGTGTTTTGTGTTTTCCATTGTTTTCTCTAAAATTCCCGTTCCTTTTCTACATTTTTGCCCTTTTACCTGCCCCCCCCCTAATAATTTTACACGCAAAAATATCCACAATCGATTTATCTTACCTTAAAACCTAATAGGGTAAGGTGGGGTAAAATAGGTCAAAAACAGCATATTTTACGTTTGCACTTAAACAGCAGAAAATGTATTGGTTGGTTCCATTTGTTAAAAAATTGCACAAAATATGCAAATGAATATTCCTTATGACATTTTAAGAGAAATATCTCTGAAAAAACAAAAAAATTGTACTGAAAAATAACTTTTAAAATATGCTGTTTGTGACCTATTTTACCCCATGGGGTGGGGTAAAATAAGTCATACAGGGGTAAAATAGGTCATGTTTTAATGCTGTTTTAAATTGTTATACAATTTACTTCATGCAAGTAAAATTACAAATACACATTCCTTTTTCTGATAAAAACTTGATTTTGTGTTCTTTCAAGAAAAAAAAACTGTCTCTATGGTCCATCATTAGTTCGGGAAGAACATTTAGAATTTACGATGCATCTACATCAGAAATATCTTTCTCTGGAAAATCCAATCGGAACTTTAATTTCCACTTTTTTTTATCCCTTCAAAATATTCATGATTGTGTGAAGGATTGATGCCATGAAATATTTTCTTTGATTTTTTCCCAGGGAATTCTACTTTAACACATTTTCCAACTTTTATGAATTGTTTAGTATTAATGCTGTCCAAATTTTCTTTTTGAGAAAGACTTGGTTTTTTGTTTCTTTTAAAGTTGATGTTTATGTAATTTTAGCATCTCTGTTGATTTTTCCGTCATACAATCAATTAAAAAATAAGTTGGTTGTTAAAATTGCTCCTGTTTTCTGTTGTGTATGGATTCTTTTTCTGTATGCATTTTTCAAAGCTTCTTTAGAAGGCAATGTTTGATTGGGTGATAAAGTGTTTAAAATAGCAGATTTTATGTACTTAAAAAGAGATTGTATAAATAGTATCCTGTGTCCATGACTGTTGAAGTCGCACTAGAATTAATTTGTCAAATTGGTGATTGATGATCTAGATTCATCCACTCTTGCATTTTAAGTTGATGCTAAACTGCAGAGTTTCACACAGAGAGTTTCAGGAAAATGCTGTGTCCTGTCTGCCTTTTGTATGAAAAATTGGCACCCGTCTTAAATAAGATGGAATGAAACAACTTTTTGAATTACACCTACAAACTGAAGGTTTTGATTCAACTTCAATATGTATTGTCTTTTTTTTTCCCTCTTAACATTAAATTATTTTATATCTATGTGTATGAAATAGCTCTAGAACAAAATTATAGTTTAATTTTAAACTAATAATTAAAAGAATACATATGGAGTTATTTAAAACACAAAAAATGTAATGAGAAGATGCATTATCATGGTGGAGAATGAGTCCTCTAACATTCACGTCTTTAAGAATTTCTGGAAGACATTTAGTAGTATATTAGTTAGCTGTGACTGTCTTCTGTTCTTCCAGCTTGATTGCTTTGACCAATCCTGTACTTCTAAAGAAACCGGCATACATTACTTTTTTCATGGAATGTTGTCTTTTCACCATTGTGGGTTTGGAATCATCTTCAAAGACCCACACTAACGCTTTGCTTTCTTGGCATGTTGGAACATCAAAAAATGGTATGTACAATTTCACCACCAGTTATTATTATAGAAATAATGCGGTGGCCACCATCATTAACTAATTTAAGGGTTTCTTTGCTGATTAAGACACGCTCTTCTTTTACATGCTCTGTTAAATTATGGGGAACCCAACGGCAAACCAATTTTTTCATATGTAATTCTTCATGAATAATTTATGTATTGCAGCGGATCCAATGCTAAGTTCCTACTGTATCAAATATTAGGTACAGTAATTGTCGTTGATTAACATTTTCCGAATGGCAGACACATTATCCGGGATTACTGCTGACAAGGGCCTTCCTGTGTTCTGGAGAGAATGACGACCTCTGTGAAATTCTGTAAACCATCTGAATACATCTGCATGAGATGGAATTCATTTCCAAAAGCTAATTGTAGGTGTTGAATGCATTCTTCTTGATTTAATCCCACTTTAAAATCATAGAAAATCATAGCATGATAATGTTCTTGCGTTAACTCCATTTTTTTTTCTGTCTAAAATTTATTCTACGTTCTACACTACCCTAAACTACTTGCAAATGGCCAGTAAAAAATCTTCTGTCAGGCTAAAATAGTTCATATTTTCAAATCTAATTGATAATTTTTTTCTACGGCTTATCGTTTGTGTGTACGGCTTATCATTTGTGTGTACTCCCTCTAATCCGCAGACCTATAACCTGCAAATCCCTCTGATCCGCAATTGAATTTTTAATGTAAACAAAGAAATTTCCAGCTGATATTTCAAAAAAATTCGCAACATTTCTCACATTTTTACTTTTTTTAAAATCAAATTGTTAGCTTAATCCTTGTTTTCAAACACAATTAGGGAAAAAACAGTAAAATTCTTGTACTTATTATCCTGCAATTCATACAGACTAGCGCTAAGTCAAGCCAAAGAATGTCAGTAAAGTATATAAAAATTTAAAACAAACTACTATTAAATTAATGTTTAACGAAATTAAAATAAACAGTTATGAATATTATTTTTGTATTTAAAAAAATATTTTCTTTTGTATTTTTTAAGTAAAATGAATGTTTACATGTCATTGGTACGTATTATTTGAATATGCTTAAATTATTTACCATCACATATGATTGATTAGTTTTATTAATATTGAAAAAATATTTTATTCTAAAATTTATTAGAAATCGTCTTTCCGTTTTGATGTCTATTTATGAAATAATAGTAACTGACTTTGTATCTGCAAAAGAAAATGTAAACAAAGACAATGACCTCTAATCTGCAAATTCCTATAATCCGCACAACCTCTGGACAAAACTTTTGTCGATTAAAGAGAGTTGACTGTATCTCAAAAATTTCAGAGTAACCCTCGTATTATAGATAACAATGTTGATGATGAGGATTTTGCTGGATCTTCCGATGATGATTAATTATAGTATGTTTTTTTAATCTTATTGCTGAAATAAAAAGTGTTTACTAATAATAAAATTTAATAATTATTAATAAATATTACTACAACATTGTTAGTAAATTTTTTGTTTTAGAAAAAGTTTATGAAACTTCCAATTATAAACTGCCCTTTCCGAAAAATTCCATTTATAACCCCTCTCCTCAATTTTAATAAATTTTCTATTGAAAAAAGGGAGAATTACTATCGGAATTGTACAGTATTTGATTATGAAAATGCAGGATGAAAAGAATTTTTATTTATGCAAAGAGAAAGGTGGCCTTTTTTTGAGTCAAATTTGATATACATATAAATGTTTCAATTTATACAAATGAACTATATTCAGGGCTCGCGTTGGTGTGCTACAGCGCACCATTGACCTTAATTTTAATGGAAGGGACGCAAAATTTGTGAAATTGCAGGTCCGGAGGACCCGATTTTTTCCCCAAAAAATATCCTTTATTCTAAATAAGTAAATTTTCTTTTATTTAATTTCATGTCATTTGAAAGCAATTTATTTTCCTGGGCTATTTAGCTCTAAATTTAGAAGAATGAGAGAAATAGTCTTGTTTCCTCCTTCAAAAGCAAAGGAATCGCCCAGCCCATATGGTTGCATCTGCTCCAGTTGTTAAATGATGACGTCACTTTTCTCACTTTCCTTGTGCATTCTGTCTGATGGAGCACGTGCAAAGGGACCAAACAAAATCCTGCATCAGCATGGGGGATTTGTTTGTTTATTTAGTTAGCAGAATCAATCCCATCAGAATATCTAATATTAGCAAATGATATTTCTAAAAAAAAGTAAATAAATCCTCTTTGAATAAATTTCAAAATACAGTTAGTACAGATTATCTGGAATTCCACAATGCGGATTTACAATTGTAACATTCAATTGTGCATGTTCCCAGTAGCAGAAATTTTTCTGACAATCTGTGACAACTATTTATGCATTAGAAAATAATCTACAGCTTAATTTCACAGTGAGTTATGGAAAAAAAATGTTACCAGATTCAGTAAGCATATTTTTATCACAAGTTTGCATTTATCTAACGTTATTAATCTGTTAGATATGTCAAAGGCATTGTAGTTATAGAATTTTAATTACATATAGCTAGGTAAAGAGTTGGCATTAGCAATTATCTTTCATATTGCATAAGAACTACTTATTTTGTTTACGATTTTGTTCATACTGACTCTAGTAAAATACTTGTTGGAGACTCTAAACATTGAAATTAATGCAACTTTCTAAAAATTTCTGGTTCCTGTGTAACCAGATGGAGGGACATTAAGACGTATAAATTTTCTTTTATCAACAATTGCAGTTTGTTCGTCATTGCCATCTGTACATCTTAATTGCATTTTGCTCACCTTCTCAATGTGTGAGCCCCAACTTTCACAGAAAACTTCTGATACTGGAATTGAAACTGCGAATTTAACCCAGTAGGGGCCAAAGCTCCCGTTGCGGGAACACTTTATTAAGAATTTTTTTCTCTACAATAATTAAGATATATTTTTTTCACAGAATGTTAAAGTGCCTGACTTCGCTGGTAATTTTTTCAAAAAGTTTGTTATGCAAATTTTTCTTTTTAATTATTCAAACAAAATCGTCTATTTCTACTGCATAAGAAAAGAAAATTGCTAAAAAAAACTTATTTTTCAAGTGCAGGGGTTTAAAACAATGGATATAAATTAAAAAATTCATTTCTTAAGTTATAACAAACAAGGATCAAGAAAATTACTTTAAAAGGGTTATGCAGTTTATCAACATCTATTCTACCTCCATTTAGGTGCCCAGTCTCCCATTTTAGAACTATATCATACCTTCAATTCAAACAAAATAATTGTTTTTTTTAAAATTATTTAAACTACATATGATTAGGGATGCAAAATTTTTCAGTGAGATTTATCCCAGGTAGCACATAACGTTGATATAACGTTGTCATAACTATTTTTTCACTGTTCAGACTTTTTTTCAACGCTATAACAACGTCATGTGCTACCTGGGATAGTGGCGTTCAACGTGTTAACTTAATAAGTACAGATATTTTCTTTGACAGCTTAATAAAAGACTTTCCGAATAAAACCTGTGGTCCTTTCAGATCGAATTTCTTCTTCTATAGTGCTAGCGATCCATTTATAAAAATACTGGTATTCAAACAAATATGTGTCAAGATCATCAAATTTTGAAATCGATACAAAATCTAGTATATTTTCAAAGATGCAATAATACAAATTACATGAGTAGTGAGTGATATTGAACAGTTCTACCTCTAAATAAGCTCTGTAATTTAATGAAGCAAATTTAAACAAAATATTGACAGTTAAGCTGCATATAGAGAAAGATTGGAAATCTCAACACTTCTGCAGGGAGTTTCATTAACGATCAGTAGCAATTGGTAAAGGCATGGGAGGGGGGGGGTCCCAAAATATTATATGAATGGGAGATATTGAACAATTATACTTCTTTACAGGTCTCAGAATCTAATAAAGTAAGTTTAAAACGAACATTGACATTTATGCTCTGGATGGAAAAAGATTGGAAATCACAATGCTACTATGGAGCGTTTGATTGCCGATCGTTAGTGGAGGGAGGAGGAGGGGGGGTTAAGCAAATATACGAGTGAGAGTAAACAATTCTACCTTTTTATAGGTTTTAGAATCTACACTGCATAAAAAAGTAGACGGACACTTACTTGTAATACTTTAAAGCCATTTATTTCTTTAATTAGAGATATGAGGTTCATTTCACTAATATAATTATATTCTTGAGACATCATATATTATTATTTTTTGGATATAGATTCAATCCTTTTAAATTATGTAGTGAAAAAATTCAGAAAACAAAAATGGTGCATATCTGCACCGTAATTTTTCTTAAAAAAAGTAGACAGACACATCTTGTACAGTGGCGCACCCACGGAGGGGGCTTAGGGGGCTTAAGCCCCCTCCAGAACCAGATGGCACGGTAAAAAACTTTAGATATGCATGACAAAAATATTATTCAAACATAGATATTGTAAGCTAAAATAAAGTTTATAAATTATACAGTAAATATTAGGAATTTTTGAAATTCTTACATTCAAACGCAAAAACAATGAATTAGTTCGTTGTTTTTTAGTTGAAAGGTACCTTAGACATTCCATTAGAATTTTTAAGAATCTGCTTCTAAGTCCCTAAAGCATATACTGTTATTATGAATTCAAGAGAGTATCTAAAAAATTTGGTAGGAGAAGCAATCTGATGTGGAAGCTCCATTTTTGGATAATGCAATTTTTTCCTGTTATAAAAATTCAAATTTCACAATATATATAAATATTATACTGGAATACAATATCCTGTAATGAACTCAGAAAGGTAACGCTTGAATTATTTGCTAACTGAAGAAATTAAAATTCTAAGTAATATATTATATATTAGAATAGAATTAATGTTTCAGGATATTAAGTGGTTCTGCCCACTGCTTGCTGTGTTGACAAACACCCACAAAGACTCGCGTCCGACTTGTTTCTGTTAACCGAACCTAGAAGCATCACCCCAATACTCCAGATAATTAAATAAAAATAGCCATGTAAAAATTTACACTGAAATTCTGTTATAATTCCTACATATCACAACTGTAGCTTTTATTTGGCTATATTATAATTTTTTAATTACTTGCATGTTACTGCATATGCATGTAAAGCAGCGCAAAAGAGTATTAAATTTGATCAAATTTTATTTTAAATGGAAATATGGGGGAGGGCATTTCATTTCGGATAAATTTTGTATTCACTAGCTTGTCATATTGTACACGATATTTTATCATAGATGAACAGACAACTTTATGTTTACAAGCTCAGTGCCAATTCCAACTGACTGAACTACTGTAACTTAGCTTGTTATAAACTGATATAAATTTCTCGATTGCGCTATTCAACTTAAATTCAATTTCATTGATTCGTTTACTTATTTTAAAAGAAATATTTAAAGCAGATTCTTTACTATATGTATGTGTGCGTGCCCATAAACCTATTTACTGTACTACATGACCCAATTATTCTTCAGCCCCCTCCAGACAGAAATTCTGGGTGCGCCACTGATCTTGTATCTCTAAAATAAAACATTTTTACTAAGGGATTCGTCTCCCATTTGCTTTAATAAGTTCGTATACTCTGTTAGGCATCGAATCAACGAGATTCTGAATCTTTTTTTGACAGAAAATTTCCCAAATATTTGTAAGCGCTTCTTTGAGCTGGTGAATTGATTAACACTGGCGTCCACCCTCATAAATTTTATGAACAAGTATAGCCCAAATGTTTTCTGCAGGATTCATATCCGGACTATTGGCTGGCCAGGGTAAAACATTGAAGTTGTTTTCATGAAACCATTTTTTAACGTTGTTAGCGGTGTGTATTGGCACTCCATCTTGTTGGAAAATCCAATTTTCTCCTCCAAGATGAAACTCAAATGGCAAAAGCTCACTGCTTAGTGTTTCAATATAATCTTTGTGAGTCTGCTTCTTACTTAGGAATACTAAATTTGTCCTTCCACCATAGCCAACAGCTAGCCACGCCACCACCACCAACTTGCCGAGTAAAGTACACTTTGTTTCTTTCTCCAAACTGTGCCAATAATATTGATATCCATCTGGGCCGTCTAAATTAATTTTTTTTTCATCTGAAAAAACTACAGATATCCATTCTGTAGTCCAAGACGTATGGTTTTCAGCCCACTGTAGACGTTATGTCACGTGGTGATCCTTCCAGCATGGATGATGTTTTCTCTTCTTATATTGAAAGAGCTCTGAGTGCTTAATGTAGTTATAAATTGTCTGAGAAGTTACGTTAGTAATTCCTGTGCTTATTCGAACTCTGGGAATTGATGCTCCAGTTTTTTTCAGATCAGTAAAAAATTTTCTTTGGTCTCTAAGCGAAAGTTTCTTTGGCCGGCCACTCTTTTTCCTTACGCCATGGGCTTCAGGAGCACGTAGAAAATTGTTGATGCTATTTTTGCTTATTATAAGTAGCCTACTAATTTCTCTGACTCCTTTATTAACATTTTTCAGCACTATAATCTGCCCTTTCTGGTAATCAGTTAGAGAAATTCCTCGTGGCATGGCACACTCATCTCCAAAAAATTTAACTACGTAAAACCATCTTGTCAAGCACGTTAGCAAGTGGCAAAATGCCATATGTACATGTACATGCAAAACTGGTATTCCACAAGAAACACCCACTAAGATAATTGCAGTTTTTGACTAGTGTCCGTCTACTTTTTAAAAAAATAAATATTGTGCAAATCTATATCTTTTCTGCATTTCCCTATATTAAAATTATAAATAATTAAATATTTTTATTTGTCTGTCAAAAATATGAAGATTGATAAGTATAAACATTTTAAAAAATTTTAATTGACATTTCCTATTAAACGAAGACGGGGTTTTAAACAATTCCAAAGAAGTGTCCGTCTACTTTTTTTATGCAGTGTAAGTAAATAAGTTTAAAAAGTGCATTGAGATATATGTTGCATATGAAGAATTCCGCGAGCCGTTTGACTGCCGATTGTTAGGGGGGTAAAAAAAAATTGCATGAGTGAGATATATTGAACAATTTTACTTCTTTATAGGTTCTAGAATCTAATAAAGCATATTTCAAATGAATATTGACATTTATGCTGTGGATGGAGAAAGCTTAAAAATTACAATGCTTTTGTGGAACATTCAATCATCGATTGTTAGCTTGGGGGTGGGGGGGTGGGGAGTAAAACAAATATAAGGGAGATATTGAACGATTCTACATCTTTATAAGTTCTAGAATCTAATTAAGTAAGTTTTAAAAAATAATATTGACATTTATATGCTGATGGGAAAAAAAAAAAAATAGAAATTTCAAGGATTCCGCGATCTGTCTGACAGCCAATCATTAACTGGGAGTAGGTAGGTGGGGGTAAAAAAATGAGCATTGAACAGTTCTACCTCTTTATGGGTTCTAGAATTTAATACAGCGTGTTTAAAATGAATATTGACATTTATGTTGTGGATGGAAAAAGATTGAAAATTGCTATCTTTCCTGCCAAACTTGGGAGATTTGGAATTGCTACATAATGTTGATTTGGGAATAATCTGCAGACTAAAAAAAAATCTGTGACGTACGTCGCGTGTCTCGCATTTTCTGCTATAGGGTGCATGTTAGTGCTTTTTTTTTTTGGGGGGGGGGGGGGGGGGGCTCAGTAGTCCCCTAGTCTCCCCTTAGATCTGCCACTGGTTTTGCAACCAACCATATAAAAGAATTCTACGATTTTTATTTGTTGGTCTATTTCAGTGTTTTTTAATTTTTTGTTAAGACAGTTTTGCTTTCTAAAAGTAAACAAAAATAAAAACTTTTCTTTTAGAGTTTTGCTCTTATGATCCAGTCACCAGTACATTTAGCAGCACCGATAACGTGGCAGCTTTGAACCATGGCACTAATGGGATGGTGGCAAAGCCACACTGCGTGCCAGCCTGTACCGAGACTGAGGATGATGCAGGAGAAGAGGAAATATTCTCCAAACTTCTGAAGATGGGAGAGGGGTGGAAATTATGCTTCAATATTAAGGGGGGGGAGGGATTAAAGTGAAACAAACAGCCAGCTTGCATATAATAGGGGCTGAAGGAGAAGGCAGGACTGCAGATGCAAATTTTTGTTCGCTTATTGCCGCTTCTAGGCCCAATTGGACTTATTTTTGAAAGCACTTTTCATAAATAATATTTAGATGATACATTGGACAATTTTCAATTAAATTTGCATGTGTACTTGTTAATATATATGTATTATTGCAGTTATTTTTTATTTTCTGCTAGATTCAATAGAAATAAAAGGAACTGGAACTTTTCAGAATTACTCAGGAACTGTTTCAGAAACAAACTACTAGTACTAAAAAAAAAAAAAAGTTTATGTATGAAACTTAATACAAATTATTCTTGCATAATTACATTGCCTTTTATTAATTTTATTTAGTAATGCACTGTTTTAACTACATAATCAAACTCAAGTTTAACAGAAATAAGTGATGATTTCCTATGACAAAAAAAAAAAAGATTTTTTTTTTAATGCAATATTTAAAATTCAAAAAAGAATTGTAAAAAACTTTTTGTGTTAGTGGAAAATATTAGCAGTTACACCCCCCCCCCCCCTCCCAAAAGAAAAAAAAAAATGGGGGGGGGGGGTGTCCCTTTTTTTTTTTTTTTTAACTTGACCCATATTTTTCCTCATGATGGGGTCTTGGGACCCCACTTTACAAAAGGTCAGCGCAAGCCCTGCTATATTACGAATTGCTTTTTAGAACAAAGCAGATTGTTCATGATATTTGAGGGTGGGGAAGAAGAAGAGGATCAGCTTTATTATTTATAGGATTACCTTAGTGAAATTTGAAATATAGCATTGAAGGAACAACTGAGACACTGGTCTACAACACAATTTTGTCAATTTTCTTTTCGCAACTACGGTGAAATACTATTTCCGGAAATGGTTGCCATGGGTTCTAAACGTAAGCAAGGTGAAAACGAGTTATTAAAAATGGTGTCTGGTCTGTAACAGTGATAAAAAGGAACATGCCAAAAAATATGTGGACCAACATTTCAATTGTACTGCTATAAATCTTCATCGAAATGAAAAAGAAAAAAAAAAATAATAATAATAAATTGCCAATGGAATTGATCATTTAATAGTTGCCTGACTTGATTGTTTGGGACTAATCAAGAGTGAGTGATGGTCGCCAAATAGGCGATAAGCATGCCAATGTGGTGGTCTTTATCTCATCAAATCACATACGAGGAAAACAGCATGACGTTCTGTCGGCATCGTTGAAATTTCAAATTGTGCCAAGGTTGTCGCTCATTCTTGACTAGAACCGATCATTTAATAGAAAAAGTACATGTTTAAGAATTATATCTTCATATTTGTACAAGCAACATTTTAAACCAAGCAATATGTTAGAAATATAAACAGAATATGACATATTGCCTTAAATTAACTAAAAAATTGCAATAAGAAATAATATAATAAAAAAAGTATGAGATTTTTTTTTTCTTAAAGAAAAAATAAATAAATAAATAAATAAAAGAGAAATCATACTAAAAATTTCATCACCAAAACATCAACAAAAATCTAGAGTTACAAAGGGAGTACTTTAGCTGTACCAATAGTAACAAACTTCTCAATATTTTCTCATTTTAATCTTAAATTTTTACATAGTTGGAAGTCTTCGTAAAATCTAGTCCTTTGCTAAGACCTAGATTTCTATTTAGAATGTACACTAATTAAATATTTAGAAGCAATGCAAAAATTTTCTTGAAAATAGCATAGGGTTCTACTCTTTATATTTTTTTACTCTATGATGATCTTTTATTAAAGTTTGAAAATTACAATATAAAATTAATTAAAAAATATTTTGAAACATTGAAAAATGTATAATTTGAATTTTGCTTATAATTTTACTAAATATTAATTATGTTGTTTTGCAAAATTAAAACTCATAAAACAAGCTTTAAAATAAGATTAAAGTGATGAATCCATTCTTCATTGATCTTCATGCATACCAATCATATAATCATTCAAATGTCCACATAGTAAATTACATGCCTATGATATTACAACAGTTAAAAATATCAAAAATATTTAATGACATATTAAAGAAAAATCTTATAAAACCTAAAACAAAGATCATGATCATCACTGCACATGGATAGCTTCCGGTATTCCGTAACCAAGGAAACAAAGAAGCTTTGCCTTGTTGCCAGCCTTTTAGAACAAAAGGAAGGTAAATATTGCCCATTGCGCAGCACTAGCGCGACGTAAAAACTCATCCATCCATCCATACATACAAAAAAATGTTATTTCAAAAGTTATCACTCAAAACATTATTGCATGTTTTCGATTTTTATAAAATCGAATTAAAAAAGTCATGAAAATGTAATAGATAATTACCATTTTAATATATTTATAAAACGATAAGAAAACTTATATTGATGAAGAAGATGACATTTACCATAACACAAAGCAGACGCAGCCATGAAAACGAGTGTTTGAGAAACGCCTACGAATTCAAATCAACTTATATTGTATTTTTCATTTCTTATCACTTCTATTTTATGATATTGAACTATATGATAAAAATATATTTTAGTGTATAGTTTGCAATGTAGTTTTTAATCTTTTACTGTTTGAATTGCTGTACCGGCGTACGTATTATCATTAACTCATTTTTAAAAATATATTTTAAGAAATTTGTACTTGATTTTTCAATGTTTTTCTACTAATTATTCTGTGTATAAATTGATAAACTTTCATGTTATTTTTTCAATGTTTAAATCAGCTTATTTCAACACTATTTTATTCCTTGTAGTTTTTACAATATATCTATTGTTTGTTTGAAATAAATGGATAAGATTAAGTTTAGGCAGCCTCACAAAGATTAAAATCAGTGGCCAGAAGAATTTTAAGTTGATTTAGTCATACAAATCACTGATAACAATGTAGCTGTAATTAGATTTCAATACTACGAGATGTAGCAAGAATGTTATTTATAAAGTTCTGAAATTCAATATAAAAATCTTCAGATTTGCCATGGAATAATCTCATTCTCAGTTGTAGGGAATGATACATCAATTAAAAACTCACATTCTGACGATAAGTTTTGTACCATTTTTATCTGTTTATCAGATCATTACAAATTTTTAAAATGTATATGTATAAATTTCAATTTACATTTGATACTAATACTTTTAAAATAATTAAAAAGTGTATTTTGGATACATATTGTCATTGTGTAAATATTTAAAAGAAACAAATTCTTAATTTTTAAATTTTACTTTCCAAGTAAATTTAATTTACAGTCACAAATTATGTACCTAGAAATATGTTCGACTGTTACTTTATCGTTTTCATCTTCAGGACAACCAAAATATTGCTATATATTGTTCTTTACATTTTTTTTTCTTTTTTAATCTATATGATATTTGGTACAATCGATGTGATTACCAACATTCATGTCATTATAAAAAATGATTTACCTAAACCACAGTACTACTTTCAGAAAAGATACTGAATGAATGCTGACAGAAGCTGTCATGATCAGATGCGATATATCTGTTTATATATTAAAGGGATAAAAATTGGCAAATTTAAATGATTAAAAACCCAGTTTAAAAGTGTGAAAATCGCTTGTCAAAATTATGAATCACGAATAATTCGTAATTGCCCTTTAGTTTTGTACCATGTCAGAAGTCAAAATATTGTTCAACTTTAAGAGAAAAATTAGCTTAGTCAAGTGCTTTTTGCAACTAACTGCAGTCGGATCTTGCATATTAATTAATCCTAAATATATTTAGGTAAGGTGACAGTCAGCAGTTTATTAACCAATTGGAATCAAGATCTGCTTATCAAAATACAAAAATAAAACAAACGAGAGAGTTTTTATTCATGTAACACTTGCTCGGACATCTGGGGCTTCAGCCCCACAGATATTGTCCCGCACTGCTTTCACGTAATACTCCCCAGACTAAGTGTGAATATCCGCTCAGGATGTCCAACTCTCAGCCAAGATTGCATCTTTATATTTAATAAAAGATTATTAATTAATCTGAAAGACTACTCACCATTTCTAGGATGTCTACACCTTGCAATATACACCCATTCTTATTACAGAAACCTGTGTTACTTGTGAAACCCAAAAAACAATAGAAATGATGGGTACATTTCAATATGCTTCATATGTGAACCAACAGTAAATGAAAGCAGACTGCACACTGAAACATAGTCCATTTTGACTAAGTATCATATATCCCAATAATAAGCATGGCTATAACGTTAATAGTAAATAGTTCATTGTAGTAACTAAATAGTGAATAATACCAGGATATGTTAAAAGAGCATTATCAAGAAGATATTTAGGTACTTATGTACTATTGCAAGCATATTGGCGACATTCTGTTACAGTATATAGTTCTTAATGGTGATTAATCATTGGCATCCAGTTAAATTAATGTTCAGATGACGACATTAAAGCTTTAAAAATTTTTAATGATATGTTTAGCATTATCAAAATAATTCTAAGCAATAATAAATTTATTTTAAGTAGATTGGAGTGTGAAGGTTGATTATTTTTATATACCAACTATGTGAAAAATGCCAGAGCCGAGAATCAAACCTGGGTCCTCCGCTTAATGCTCTTCCACTGAGCCACCATATCTGATAACCAGCTTAGCATTTTTCACATAACTGTTGGCAAGGTCATCGTGTTTGCAAACACAGATGTAACAGGTGAGACCAGGATTCATTCTAGGCGGGGTTAACGGGGTGCCACGCCCTGATTGCCCTTTCAATAAAATAATTCCACCTCGTTGCCCTTCGAACTTGATCGCACACCCCGAAATCTGAAAAAGTGCCCCTCAAGAAAAACGGAAATTTCGGACTGAAACGGACCAACGATTCGAAGGAAATATCGATTTCAGAAACAAACTCTTATGGAAATCGTCTGCCGATTTAATTAATAAAAATCGTCTGCTGATAATATAGCTAATATGTAAAGAAATATTGGAAACTACTTCTTTATATGGAAGCAAAAAATAAGAGCAATCGTGTGATAGGTTAGCATTAGTCTTTGTTTTTGTATCTAATTTCGTTCTATGGTTCTATCCATTAGAATATGTTACTTTTAATTTGTCAACTTGCGTTGATTTTGAACACCAAAAACTAATCCAATATAGCAGTTTTCGTCAAGATATGATTTTTTTCTATAAGTATTTCAATATTAAAAGTGCTTTCAAGTGTTAAAATTAAAAAGCATAATGACCACAAGATTTAGGATACGACTGACTTCTTTAGCTGAAAAAAGATAAGTCTTTTTTATATTTTCTTATTTATTTTATCATTATTTGAAAATAAACTTTAATAAAGTGCTAATATTGATGTAAAGAAATAAACTTGAAAAAAAAAAAAAAGAGATTTATAGCTAAACCGCCAGTCCTTCGGGGCATTTTTATTATTTATTACTCAAATAATGTTGCAGATGTAGTATAGAGACGAAAATACACAAATAAATAAATAAGGTAAAGTAAATAATAAGAACATAAAAGAAAGAATTAATATATATATGTTAAGCTAAAGCATAATTAAATATTTCACGATTAATCCAACGTAACAAATTTCAAATTATTTTTATCTAACTAAAGTGCCCCAATAATCCTCACACACTCCACATAAACATTTTAACAGAGTGCAGCATTACGTAATCAAAATTCTAAAAAGGAAAATGTGTTTATTTTAAGAAGTGACACTCATCAGAATCAAACACAGAACCCAAAAGGGGGGAAGAGAAAGAAGAAAAAGATCCCTTTTGCAGTTCTTATTTACGTGATTAACTACAAGTGTTTTAGATAAACAAACAATACTAGAAGTGCTAATTGGAAAAAAAAAAAAAAAGTCTAATAGAAAATTATAGAAAAAGAAAATATACTTAAAATTTTCTGTTTTATAGGTAGTTCACACATGCCTATGTATTATTTTATTCTGTCTGTCTCACATTGGAAATATTTTAAGAACGCCTTGAAACATCTGAGATTCAGATCCACTTTATAATATGTTATCTAATAGAAATAATAAAGTATAAGGGTCTGTCTAGTAAAGTTAAAAGACCTAGTAAAAAAATAAATAAATAAAAAGCGAATTTTGTCGATAATCGCAATGAGTTAAGAAAATATTGGGTATAATTTATCCATCGGTCACACACACACACACACACACACACAAAATAAATAAGTAAAATAAAGATATGTAAAATGATATATTTTATCTTTAATATAATAGTGAATAAAAATCATAATTCTGGAGGGGGGAAAACATTCTATTTGCCTATTGAAACTCAAAATAAACAATTCACAATTTTCTCCATTCCCCCCTCCTCACACACAAAAGTACAAACGTTATTAAAAGGAAAAAAAATAGACTTAGTAACACTGTGATTTGTGTACAAAGAAGGACATAGAAAAGAGTTCATATACATTACAGTCTGTGACAGGTATGTCTTTTAAGCGTATTTCACTAAAAAGAATTCTTACAAACGAATGGTCCAAAACGAATCCTTCACAAAAATCAGTAATTGTGAGGGAATTTAAAAAAAAAAAAAAAGAACAATTTATAAAAACTGTTCTTCAAAAATCGCAGGGGAACAAAGATCTACCAGACAAAATAATTGGGTCCAAAAAGGAATCCTTTAAAAAAAAAAAAAACCCACCAGTGATCTTAAACAGTCCTCTCATAAAAATTGGTAATTTAAAATGAGCTCCTCACAAAAATCGCGAAAATAAAACGAACCCTTCACAAAAATCTCGCTCTTAAAAAAAAAAAAAAAAAAAAAGAAAAAAAAAGAGAATCACTGCCGAAAACTGTGTATTTTGGCAATCGATTAAGGAATGGATTGTGTTGTTGCTCGAAAATGATTTATTGCACATTAAGGCTCATTAGAACTGGTAATTAACTGAAGCAATAGGTCATATTCCAATAAATTAGGTAAAAAAAATAATAATAATAAACGCAATTTTTTTCAATTACCTGCGATAAAACGCAAATTTTGTTCATCTGCGGCAAACTGATTCTGTATTGTAAAAATACTGCATTGTTAATCGGCTTCATTAACCGTTTGAATGCTGAAGCACTTTCTGAAACCTTTCCCTAAACTGCTATCGCTGTTTTCGACCTCAATAAAAGTTTTTCCGGTGTGAATATTTAGTTTTGTAAAAAATCTGAAACCCATTCACGCCAGCTGGAAAGCTACGCCGCGCAGTAAAAATTAAAAAAAAAAAAAATTAAGTAAGCAGCAATCGAAATGTTATATATAAATGTGTATTTTTATAGATAAATCATTTACCCTCGACAGCTCTTTCTACAGAAATAATATATGAAATTTTCTAATGATCTATAAAAACTCACCTAATGAATGAAAGCCACGCCTTGCTGTAGCGTATGTAAAAGGCCAATTTAAGTATCATTAAAGGATGAATAAAAACAAAAAACGTGTTTTAACGTTAATAATTGTTCACACACAATGTTTTACGAAAATTTAAGAGCAGTGAAAAAATCCAATTTTAATATAGTTCTCCAAATATGCAATTCAGTGTAGTGAAGAGGTTTGTAATTTGATAAGATTTTATCGAGACTCCGCCCATTCTTATTTTTTTTTCCAACTTATTTCACTAAAATAAAGAGATATATATTTTTAAAATGATGAAATGAGCGTCGTAATATTTTATGCTTCGAAAATCACGTCAGATATTTCTTTTTCGAAAGAGCTACATTTAATTGATTTCAATGATAAAACTATTGACGTCGTCTTCTGGTGATATCTTTTGAGCATTTAAAAAAAAATATGTTATGAAATAAAACACAATCACTCATACAATTATCAGTTAATTTATTAATTCTATCAGTGTTTACAAATAAATAATGCAAAGAACTTTAGAAAATAAATAAACAAATATATATATGACTTCTTGTAAAAGAAAATGTAAAAAAAAAAATAATGAAAAGATAATGTTCAACAATGGCGCTTTCCTGCACAAAGGCCATGTAGCCCTTTCTTACAGTGAGCGCAGATGAGGTTGGAATGCTTTATTCCACTCTGCTTGCTACTGCAGACCACACATTGACGTAAATTTCGTCCAGGTAATTTTTCTAAGGCGAATTTTTTGTTCGAAGGAGATGTTTGTGTTAATTCACTATTTCTGAAAGCTATCCATTCTTTTTCAATATCTTCAATTATTTGAGATGTAAACTGAAGCCTACTAATATTTTTCTCTGTACTATTCGATGTATATAAAATGTAGGCGTTCAATACCATTCTTCCAAATATATTAAAAGCAACCTTTTTCCAATATTTGAGGGTCCTTCTCTCATCCAAGTACACATAGTACACAAGTTTATCTGATTCGTCCACTCCTCCCATGAATTTATTGTAGTCGTGGATCATGCTTGTTTTTTTTTTTTTTTTTCGTATTCGAAAATTCCTCTCTTCTTTTTGATGATCACGTTCTTGGTATCTGAATTTGATGAAATTAGTATCACAGGATGTGGTTTCGATGTCTTGTCCTTGAAAGAACACATCAAAATATTTCCACATGCAAAATATTTAGCTTCTCCTACATTTACTTTCTTAGCTTCTAGAGGAACTTCTTTTCTATTTCGTCGTATAGTTCCAGTTATGTATGTATTTTTTCTCAATATTGCTTTGGCCAAATGTAAGCTTGTGTAAAAATTATCCATAAACAAATGGTAGCTTTTGTTTAAATAATTTCCCTCTGATAACAATTTTTGAACTACTGTAAATCCAATACCATATTTTTTAATCAAAGCTTTATCTTCTGCATTTTTGGCGCCTTTGTAGCAGAAAAATCCCAAGCAATACTTTGTATTGGAGTCGCACAACATCCAAAATTTGATTCCTAACATGTGGTGCTTCTTATTTGGGAGATACTGTTTTATTGACGATTGGCAGTGAGTACCAACTAACGACTCATCAATAGATAATTGTTGTTGTGGTACATAGTGCTGGTGAAATACAGAATTCGCATGTTTCACAAGAGTATCAAACTTGCCACATGGGTCATATTCTGGATGGCCTGGTTCAGCTAATTGTCTGTTGTCGACCAAATGAAAAAACTTCAAGATCAATAGGAACCTATCTCTGGAAAACATTTTCCCAAACCATGGTATCTGCCTAGAATCCTTTTTCCAATAACTGTCAACTGTTGGTCTTCTTGTTATACCCATCTCCAGTAACACAGCAATGAATGCTTTGACTTCCTGTACTGTTATTGGAGTCCACCTTTTTGCCCGAGAATTTTCCGATAAAATTCGTAAATTCAAAAATTGGGAAGCATACCTGTTTGTTTCTTTTGCGATAGTTTCGAGCAGTGATGTAGTAAAAAATGAGTTGAAATAGGCTATAGGTTTCGCATCTGAAGAAGGTACGTGTCTAGGTCCAGGTATTTCAAAAAAGACATTTGTTGCTTTAGAAAATGATTTTGTTTGGGAAATATCGGTAAAAGTAAGCTCTTTTGCTTCCGAAGAAGAAGAAGATTCACTCATGTATTATGACGCTTTCTTTATCACTATCTTCGTTGTTTATATCTGCTGTCACAAGCTCTTCCGTTTGCAATTTTGAAGAAGAAGAAGAAGAATCACTCAGTATCCGAAATTTTTTTCTCCGATGCATTATGACGCATTCTTCGTCACTTTCTTCATTATTTGCTTCCAATATCTCATCATTCTTCGTATCATTATGAGTCGAATCATCGTCCAAAATACTGTCGCGACGTAACATGGCCAACTGTTTCACATAATCGAGAAGTTTCGATCAACTGATTGATTTTGCTTTAGTAAAAAAATTAAATTAAAATTCCGGTGATATCTGAATTTTACCTCTCGCAGCGCGATAGCGCTGCTTAGCAGTTTTCGAGAATTAACATAGCAGCGCTATCGCGCTGCTTAGCAGTTTAACGGTTAAGAAAACTTCAGTAAATAGCCATAAAAATATGAGATATTTCAACAATTAAACTCTATAAAAACAAGAATTTCGCTAGGTTGTGACTAAGTAATATACTATTTCCGGAACTAGAAAAAAAAAAAAACGTGAATTTTGTCGATAATTGGCAATGAGTCAAGAAAATATTGGATTTAATTTATCCATCGGTCACACACACAAAAAAAAAAGTAAAATATGTAAAATGATATATTTTATCATTAATAGTGAATAAAAATCGTAATTAAGGAGAAAAAAAAAATCTATTGCCTATTAAAACTCAAAATAAACAATTCACAATTTTTACCATTCCCCCTCCTCGCACACAAAAGTACAAACGTTATTAAAAGGATGGGGAATAGACTTAAGTAACACAGTGATTTGTGTACAGAGAAGAACATACAAAAGAGTTCATATATATTACGTTCTGTGGTGACAGGTATTGTTTAAAACTCATATTTTACTAACTTTATAATGCATAAAAAGTAATGAAATCAACATTGATTAGTTAGATGTCTATTATGCGATGAAAAGGAAATATGCATTTTCAATTTCATTTAGGAGAAAAAATAAAAAAATAAACATTCTATTTGTCTATTGAAACTCAAAATAAACAATTCACAATTTTTCCGATTCTCGCCCCCCCCCCCCCCCCACACACACACACACAAAAATATAAACGTTATTAAAAGGGAAAAAATAGACTTGAGTAATGCTGTGATTTGTGTACAGAGAGGAACATACAAAAGAGTTCATATACATTATGCAGGGGCGTAGCTTAAGGAGGGGGAGGGGGGGGAGTCTCCCCCCCCAATGTTTTAAAAAATAGGGCGGCAAATTGAAGTTTCTGGGGCGCTGTTTTGCGACTTAAAGTTCATTTGAAAGTGGATCATAATTTTGTTAATTTTCGTTAGTTACCAAAATCACTTAAGAATTTTATGCATCACAAGCTGACCAACTGGTTTACCGACCAGAAAAAAAAGTTTGCGTTAAAATGCCTGACTGTAGCAAACTCCCGTTAGGTGGCGCCTGCGGCGCCCCTCTAAACTAATTAGATGCCTAAAACAGCCTGTTTTCCTACCGTGCAAACGACCCTTGAAAATTCTCATCGTATTCATGACGCTTAAAAAATCTGATCGTAATAAATTCCTGTTTGGGGGGTGCATATCGCACGATTTCCCGTTTGTTCACTTACAATAGCCTGTTCGCTTACCGTACAAAAGAATGTTGAAAATTCTAGTCGTATTCGGGACCCTTTAAGAATAAGTTAGTAGAAAACTCCAGCTGAGCTGCGCCCTTCCCTGTTCAGGCACCTACAAATGCATAATGAGGTTTCTGGGGGGGGGGGCGCTGTTTTGCGCCTTGAAGTTCATTTGAAAGTTGTTCATAATTTTGTTGATTATCATTAGTTATCAAAAACACTTAAGATTTTTATGCATCAGAAGCTGCGCCTTCGGCGACCAACTGGTTCAACGACCAGCAAAAAAAGTTTGGATTAAAATGTCTGACTGTAGCAAACTCCAGTTAGGTGGCGCCCTCATAACTAATTAGAAGCCTAAAACAGCCTTTTTAAATGTGTATAACAGCCTGTTTTCCTCCTGTGCAAACAATCCTTGAAAATTCTCTTCATATTCAGAACTCTTAAAAAAATCTGGTCATAACAAATTCCTGTTTGGGGGCGCCTATGGCATGATTTCCCATTTCAAACACTTATAATAGTCTGTTCGCTTACCGTGCAAAAGACTGTTGAAAGTTTTGATCGTATTCAGAAACCTTTAAGAATAAGTTAGAAGCAAACTCCAGCTGAGCGGCGCCCTTCCCTGTTCAGGCACTTGCAACAGCATGTTCACTTACCATACAACGACCTTTGAAAATTCCGACCTTAGCAAATTCGTGCTCTGTGGCGACTGTGGTGCCATTCTCTCATTTCACATACTTACAACTGACTCGTAAGTATGCACAATCGCTTTCTCACCTCCAAAAACTTAGAATTACGATTTTTCAAGACCTTAGCTCGAAAAAAAAAAAAGCAGTTTATTTTACGTTATGGCTATTGTATAAAAACAAAATTAGATGAGGTTTGATTTGGTTTTAACGATTTCTCACTAACAATTTTTGATTCTAAGAGATCCTTTAAGCAAATTTTTTATTTTAGTTTCATCGCTTACGGGTTTTAAAATATTTATAAGTCTGTAGAATTCAACTAGTATTTCTTGACATGAAATAGCGCGAGGAAGCTGATTTAACATCGCATTAATAGGCGCATATTGGGCAATTGGCGACGGTTTGGGATTAACGCCCCAGTGGCTGTCCGAAGACAAGCCATCACAATTTTTATCTTCTGCGGAAGAATGGCTCCCCCGCTTCAGTATCCCCAGACGTATTATTTGCACGGAGCATGGAGGACATTGCAGCCACGACAGAGTTTACGTGCACCAGAGACTGACTTTCATGATGGTCTTCAACTGGCTCTATTATTGAATCCGCAATCTTTCAGTCAAGCTGGTAGAGGTAAGGTGCCAGATACGATCCCAGGTCACGCTTGTCGGCCTAGCCGTTCATAATTTTCCATGATTTTCTCCGAAACTTGCGTAAATACGGGCTAGGACCCCTTAGAAAGATCTCCACAGAAGGCACTCCCCCCTCAGGCCTAGAACCCTAGAGCAGTTAATCAGCCTTTTTCCCAAACACCGACACCAACACCTAAGTAAGATATAAATTTCTGTACAAAAAAGATTTAATTTTGGACAACAGGACTTTTTTTTTTAGTTTGTTCTTCCACATAAAGGCATGCGGTAATTGTGTCGCGTTCCTTAGCAATGGCTACTACATTTCTTAAAATATTTTTCACACGATATGGGAAAAAAGAAAAACATTTTTTAATTGGTTTAAATATATAAAATAAAAATAATAAATAAATTACTGATTTTTTTTCCCCCTTAAGAATCGAACAATACCTAATTTCATAATAAGAAAACACCACAGAACTGGCGTTTAAAAGCAATAATTACAAAACTTTGAATAAACACCATAAAATGCAATAAACTTGCAATAATTGTTTCGGGTCGAAAGAACACACGATCCTTCGTAAGGCGAAAACAGTAGGCACAAGTGCTGCAGTCAAAGCGGCAATGCACAAAACCGTTTAAAGTGAGCAGCAAAAATACATACAGATGAATGTAAACATAAATACTGGTGTGAGGAGAATAGTGCTGACTCTAAAATAAAAGGGAGGCCGGGGGAAAATTCAATAAAAAAGGGCATTATTTGCATAATTTGCGGTGTTCTATGTTATGATTTTTGTACGTAACAAAAGTAAATTACTAATTTTCCTTATATATATATATATATAGGCTGTATGCATTTGTTATTCCAGGAATGCTGCAAAACTACTGCTAAGAAAGTTTAAAAGTCGGGGGGGGTGTGATGTAAATAATTCATTTACTTTTTATGTTTCCATATTTTAAATTAATTTTATTAATATTTTTAATTTTCATAGCAACAGAAGTTACTTAGTGAGGATCAAAGAACCTCATGGCGTACATTGCGTTCTGGCCACTAACCCTTTTTATTCTTTGGGTCAAAAGGTCAAATATATATATCCAAATAATTTTATTTACATAAGAGAAAAGAGGAATCAATTTACTTATTGGCTAGAATGCTGTAAAAAGAAAAATGCATACAAAAATAATGTTTGTAAGAAAACTAATCTGCTGCATCAAAATTAATCAATTTTATTTTCCAAACCACACTAGTAATTCCAAATTAAGTAGGATATAAAAATTAATGGTTTTTAAAATTTGAATAAGTATTCATATAAACTAATATATATTTATTTATTATTAATAAGTAGGCACTCTCTCTCCAAATGATAAAATGGTCATTATTTTAAAACAGAAGCAAAACAAATCTTTCTCACCCCATGTTCTTCTCTTGAGAGCTGCTGAAAACCAACTAAATTTAAAACTGCCAGAATAACAGAAGGTGGAGTCAGAACCATCACCCTATTGGTTCTCAGCATGGTGTGATATGACATCACCACTAGGAAAGAAGAACCAATTTTTCTCCTGTGTGTGTGTTGCAGTAAAGCAAACACAACAGGGTGAGTTGAGCCAGCTGAGAGAAACAATGCATTTAAGTGCAGAAAACGATCTTATTTAACATTTAAAAAGAAGTGATGTTTTTAACATCACATGCCAAAGCATGGGATTCTTCCCATTTGCTGTTCTCAATTTTAAATTTCACTTGTTCAATAAAAAAATCCAATAAATGAGGGTCTCCAGAAAATGGCGTTACTAAAGTTTTGAATGGTAAACCTCTTGTCAATCCTTTGTTAGAAGCCATTATTTTTTGTATATATATGAAACTACTATATTGGCTATAAAACTACATGTGTTGATGGCTATTTGCATATAATAAATTCACGTAGTTGAGGAGAGAGAGAGATACCTACAATTTTTCCCTTTTTTTTTTAAAGCCAACAATACATAGTTCTGTTGGTTATTATTTATTTAATCAGTTATTCAAAATATATTGAACCAAAAAAAAAAAAATTTCATCTGTACAAAGTTCCAGCATATCACAATTTTTGAAACAGGGAATTGTCTTATAGGTCACTTGGTATCCATCATATTCAATCACCAAAAAAATGTAATTGGTAATGTATGACTTTAAAAAAATAATTTCAGTAATTCTAGCCATAAAAATAAAATAACTTATTCAAAATAAACAATCTCTACAGTACCATTTATTCTTAAGAACAATAATCAAGTATTCCTTTCCGGCACCAAATGTGATGTAAATAATTCATTTACTTTTTATGTTTCCATATTTTAAATTAATTTTATTAATATTTTTAATTTTCATAGCAACAGAAGTTACTTAGTGAGGATCAAAGAACCTCATGGCGTACATTGCGTTCTGGCCACTAACCCTTTTTATTCTTTGGGTCAAAAGGTCAAATATATATATCCAAATAATTTTATTTACATAAGAGAAAAGAGGAATCAATTTACTTATTGGCTAGAATGCTGTAAAAAGAAAAATGCATACAAAAATAATGTTTGTAAGAAAACTAATCTGCTGCATCAAAATTAATCAATTTTATTTTCCAAACCACACTAGTAATTCCAAATTAAGTAGGATATAAAAATTAATGGTTTTTAAAATTTGAATAAGTATTCATATAAACTAATATATATTTATTTATTATTAATAAGTAGGCACTCTCTCTCCAAATGATAAAATGGTCATTATTTTAAAACAGAAGCAAAACAAATCTTTCTCACCCCATGTTCTTCTCTTGAGAGCTGCTGAAAACCAACTAAATTTAAAACTGCCAGAATAACAGAAGGTGGAGTCAGAACCATCACCCTATTGGTTCTCAGCATGGTGTGATATGACATCACCACTAGGAAAGAAGAACCAATTTTTCTCCTGTGTGTGTGTTGCAGTAAAGCAAACACAACAGGGTGAGTTGAGCCAGCTGAGAGAAACAATGCATTTAAGTGCAGAAAACGATCTTATTTAACATTTAAAAAGAAGTGATGTTTTTAACATCACAGGGGGGGGGGGGAATCTAAAGGTCTCTAAACATTTAAAATGGTAGAAAGGTCTACTTGGTACCAAAATGTTTTTAAAAGGGCCGCCAGGTGCAAAAATATGTTGAAAAAGGGTCACAGGCTGCTAAAAAATGTTTAAAAGGGCACCCTGCCAAATTAGCCTAGAATCAGCATTACAGAATTATGAAATAAAAGAAGAAAATAAATAAATAAATAAATAAGATTAAAAAATGTAACAAAATCTAAAAATTTAAAAAATATCAAAATTAACTGAAAATCGAACTTATGTGAGTAATTTCATCGCATCAGACAAGAACGGAGTGGAACAAATATCATTAACAAGATTTTTCGAATTTTTAAATATGTAAAATACTTCATGGATATTCAAATGGGAAGAGGAGATGAAATTATGTTAGTTTTAGAAAAATCAAAACGATGACCATGAGCCCAGCAGTGGGAAGCAATAGAAGATTTAGAGATCTCTTCATTACAAACATTTCGATGGTGCTCATTTATTCTATATTGCAAACACTTTTTAGTTTGATCAATATAAACTAAATTGCACGACGAACATAGGACTAAATAAATGCCAGAAACGTTTTCAATAGGAATGGGATCTTTAAGAGAAGATAATTTAATTTTGTTGACGGGTTTCTAAATGACTTAAAAACCAAACGGGAAGAGAGATTTAGAAATTTTAAAAGAAAGTGATAAATAGAAAGGTAAAACAACTGAAATGAGACTGTGATCGTTCAATTTGGTATCAGAACGTTTAGGATTCTTGAATTTATAAGAAGCTTTATTATTAATAGAGGGATTATAGCCTCGAGAAAGAGCAAGAGATTTTAAGTAATTAATTTCTTTCGAAGACTAGACGGATCAGAACAAATGTGTAAGATTTATGTTTTTCTTACTCATTTTCCAAAAGTTGATACATTTTTAATATTCCGTTTTGCGGTTAATAAAAAAAAAAAAAAAGAAAGAAAGAAAGGAAAAAATTCACATATTGAAAATTTAGATTTTTGAACTTAGAATTATATTAAAAATAAAAATAAATAAATAAATAAACGATTGTAAATTTTCTGAATGTAAAAACAGAATTTAAATATACATTATGTAATGAGTAGTCATGAAATCAAACTTTCCCATAGAGTAACATGGGCCACGGCTTTCGGCGAGATTAGGTATTGTTCACTCTATAAATATAAAGTTGCTTCCCTTAGCAACAGTTACTACTTTCATTTATTAAAATTTATTTTGAAAGTTTTATGTTTTATCTGAATTATAATGTAATATCTTTTAAACTTGTTGGAAAAGGGGGAAAAAATCTTTTTCAATTGTTCTACTTTATCTCAAACCAATACTCTGGTTGTCCTAAGAAAGATACTTTTGCTTAGTCTCATACGAGAATATATATATTTATATATTTCTGCAAAACACATTAACCATACCTTTCGAACGATACTACTTGTAAGCCCTTCCTTTTATTGAAAGTAGGCGAAAATTGTAAGAGAAATTTCATGTCTGCGTATTAATATATAGATTTGCTGAAAAAATTTTGAATGCTCCAAAGATGCATTAAAAAAAAAAAAAAAAAAAAAAAAAAAAAAGTTGCTAAATGGAGGGGGGAAAAAAAGCTTTTTTTTCTTGGCAGATTTTAGGAATGTGCTCCGAAGGAGGGGGGGGGCAATTAACCAACGAGAGGGTCTGTGCCCTCGATCCCAAAGATGGCATGGCAACACTCTTGAATGTACGTGGGTGGCATTTTCAGATGAGGAATACGAAAGGGCGCCAAACTTCGGGTCTCCCCCCCCAATCAAATTTTCACGCTACGCCCCTGACATTATGGTCTATGACAGGTATTTATTTAAAACATTCTACTAATTTTGTAATGCATAAAACAAAATGAAATCAACATAGATTAGTTAGATATCCATTATGGGATGAATAGGAAATGTGAATTTTCAATTTTATTTAGTGGAAAAAAATGACATCATGGATCTGTGTAAAGAAATACATCAATTGTACTTTTTTTTTTTAACATGATGCTTTTTTTAAACTAGTATGTTGTGACCATCACAAAACTTTCTTCTATATCACCACTTACTGTTTAATATGTATACAAAAGGTTGACATTAACCTTTTAATTAACCTTTAAATTGTATCTCAAATTAAATCAGAATTTCGTTTAATATTGGTTCTGTCGTATACCAAGTTTTGTGCAATTATATACATTAGAATCTGAGATATAGCCTTCTTTTCTCAGTAAAATTTGCAGTATAGCAGCACCACCTATTGGCCAACATGCATCTAAATGGAATCAACTTAATGTCTCATAATGGTTTTCTCACACATATTAAGTTTTGTTCGATTATATACAATAAAACCTGAGATATAGCCTTCCCTTTAAATGCGGAAATCGCTGTATAGTAGCACTACCTGTTGAGCAATGGGTACCAAATATTGTTATAATATTAAGTATGTCAAGGTGTACCTACATTCTACATGCAAATTTATATCTAATTCTGTGTAGTAGTTCCTGAGACATAGCATTCCCTGAAATTGCAAAAATCGCTGTTATAGCAGTGCCACATGCTGAGTGATTGACAATAAACGTTGATAGGCACAAATTTATGTCAAGGTGCATTTACATATAAATTTATATACAGTTTTGTGCAGTAGTTCCTGAGATATCGTAGCCACAACTTTTTTGTCACACATTCATACCGACAGATGGATAGATAGACATTTTCTAAAAATGTTCAAATCATGTTCTGGTTCTCGCAAAGGGTGTAAATCTATCAAAAACCATAAGTCGAAAACATTTACGAATCCAATATTTTCTTCTATTTAGTGTAGAAGAAAGTAAAAATGAGTGCCCTTTTTTGAAAAAATTTTGTTTCCTTACAGGACTAAAATGCCCTTTAGCACCCTGCCCTTTCTTAGGTCTAGAATGAACCCTGGGTGAGACTATATTAATCATAGTAGCACAACTCCACACATTGTAGGTCAGATTCAGAGGAATTGAATTTATTTATAGCATTCCTTTTAAAATTTCATTATCGATATCGTTTTGATTTCTACTTTGGACGATTTACATGGTCTTTAGGTAAGTTAAATAACTTTATTCTGAGGATTCGAATGACTGCCTTCTAATTGTGTATTTTTGACTGTCTGTAACTGTATATTCTATGATTTTGCTGGCTAGTATTTGATAGTTTTTTTTTTTTTTTTTTGAGATGATAGATATTTTAGAAGTAGTTTTTAAATGTATTTATACTTTGACTCAAGTAATATCACCAATTAATGTAAACCAAATCTCAAATAAGTTTAAAATATCTTGTCGTTGATATTTTTCTTTTTTTCTTCACACATTAATTCATGATTTTTTTTTTTTTTTTTAGAGAGAGAAAATATTAAGTTGCAGGGACAATTCTAGGTTTATTTCAATAGACTTAAAATTTTAAACTATATTTATTATAATAGTATCTATTTTCTTTGTCATATATGTTTGTATACAGAGACGATTTTTGTAATACAGTGAAACTAGAATAATTCGAAATTTTTACTCGGTCCCTTGAATTTTGTATTAAAATAATGTTAAAAAATCATGGATAAATCGAATTCTATTTTGGATAATTCGAATTTTTCATACGATTACCTGTAAAATATTATAGTAAAATTTGTTCCCGAGATTTTTCTCAGCTAAAGTGCAGTTTTTTTTAAACAGTCTTTCAAAAGAAGGATAAGGAAATGCAAGAGTATTTCCTAACTAGTGCATCAGAATATATGGTCCATGTACATGAATTTCGATGGTTTTTTTAATTGAAAGTCATGTCTGATGTAGAAGATTTTATTTTTGTATCAATTGATAGGTTGAAGTCATGTGGCATGACACAAAGATTGTACTTAAAAGTAAAGAAGCAATAAAAAATATTTGACTAATTTTTAAAAAGTGTTGAATAAATAAGCTTGTAAAGAAATATTGATTTAATGGAGGGGGGGGGGGTAAATGTAGCAGTATTCTTAGATATAAAGTTTATGTGTTAAATCTTTGATCGTATAGTTTTATTTATTTATTTTTTATTTATGTCTTTTTTCTGACAAAATAGTATATGTAATTCGAATTTTTGGATATTTCGAATTTTTCTCTTATCCCTTCAACTTCAAATTATCCAAGTTCTACTGTAATTGCATTAAGGTATTGGACTTAATAATATTTTACTTTGTAGTTCATTCATTTTAGTGGTGATTTATTTCTGTTAAATCTTAATTTTTGACAATCACATTTCAAAATGTACAAAAGTTATTTTAAAAGTATTACTGAAATTGTATGAAATAATATTTCTGTATTTTAACTATTAAAATATTGTTTTGTATTATAGAATAATGGAGCAAACAGATGCTTCCTCTGCAAAAGAAAAAGATTCAAATTCAGTGTCTGAACCTAACTCTCCAACTCTTGAAACAGTGTCTGGTTTTTCTACATGTTCCTCACCTGTGCCTCCTGAACCTTTTGAACCCTTATTTACTGTTAAATTTTCTAATACAGTTGAGAAAGATGGCGATGTTGTAAAGTACACTATAAAATCCCAAAAGGTGACTTTCTTAACAATATTTTAATTTCTGAAAAAGTTATCAGTAAAATTCTTTAACATGGCAGAAGGCAATATTGTTATTGTATATGCTTGCAGATAAGTCAAAAAGATTTTGGACAAAAAAAAAAAAAAAAGGAGGTATGAAATGGGAGAGTAGACTTATACGCAATGCAAGAGGAAAAAACTTTTCCTAGCGAAGAACAGTTTCATGTAATGGAGTAATTACACATTTGTGAACTTCAGAATTTCAACTTTGAGGACTTTCTTTGTTGTAATCATTTTTTACTTGTATCACCCCACTATAATAGAGCTGCCCCTTAGGGATGAATCTCAGATCATCGGCAATAGACTGCTAAATATCTCTAATATGATTTAGCCCAGTAGCAGAATTTTCTGTATCTGTCTATAGCAAAATCAAAATTTGTATGCGACCCAAGAATACTGGACCAAAGTCTGGTAGCACAAGAAGCATTAGCAAATCATAAAGTACTGAAATTTGCATGTGAAAAGAAAATAAATTAAAAATATACAAGTACAATAATTCAAAGATGTAAATTATATTTATATTTTTTAAGCTTGGCATTTCTTATTGAAATGTTAAATTAATCTGCAGAGCTTTAAACAATCTGCATTTAAACAAGTGTTTCACTTAAACAAAATTCTCAATATTTAGTTTTTACCTGATTAATAGTTTTAAGATGTTTCATATATATATATATATATATTACAGTGAAACCTCTCAAGTTGGACACCCCTCTAAGTTGGACGCTTTTTCTCGGAACGGAATGTATCCATTAACATTATGTCTAACCCCTATAAGTTGGACACTTTTTCTTGGAACCGTACGTGTCCAACTTAGAGAGGTTTTGCTGTATATATATATTTGTCACGTCTTTAAGGGTAATAGTCACTGGCACACAAGAAAGATTCTGGATTCATTCAGGAAACATCTTTATTTAAGCGTAGAAATAGGTCAGTGCTGGCAGAAGGCAATGGAGAAGCTGACCGATCTTTTGTTGATAAAAGGCAGCGGCTTATGGCACCTGCCGTCAAACGTTATAAAGGTAGTCAATGTCATTTCTGTGTAATTTCAGATCAGAGGGCTATGTAGAGATCTTTAGCTATTGAAAACCAATGCAAAAGTCTCAATGCTTATGATTCGGCTTTTTGTTCATATTTTTGCTGCTTCTTATTGGATCAGAATTTTCCTGGGCCTCTTACAGGAATTTTTGTGCTTAATTTTTATGCAAGACTTTGCAGCATAAGTTTCAACTCCTGCTAATGTCAGCAGAATTTGATTTATAATTTCTGCGTAATGAAGCCTTCAGCCATGAAACAAACTTTAAAGGGGCAAAAACGAATTATTAATGATTTATAATTTTGATTAGCAATTTTCATACTTTTAAACTGGATTTTTAATTAAATTTACCAATTTCTCTCTCTCTCTCTCTCTCTCTCTATATATATATATATATATATATATATTTTAAATAAGGCAATTTGCTTTATAACTGGTTACTGAAGGCTATCTTTTTATGGTATGTTTCTTATAAAAATGTGCTTGATAATTTTCTTTTAAAACTCTTAATATAAGTTGTATGCCATACCACATCCTTTTTAAACTTTTATTTATTTATTTTAATCTTTTGCATAATAAGTATTGTTTGCAGAGGAAAACAAATATTAGCAATAGCATTAAGTATTTTATTGCTTATAATTGAACTATACTGATGAGTAACAAAATAAGGTAAACACCAGACATGATACTTTTTTTTTTTTTTTTTTTCAAATTAAAATTTTTAATATTATTCATTTAAAAAAAAAAAAATGTATATATAGTCAGTGTTGTGCAAGTTCAAGAAAAAAAACGAGCTAGTTCAAACTCAAGTTCATCGTGTAAAAAACGAGCTAGTTCGCGCTCAAACTCCTGTCTGAAAAAAATGAACGCGTTCAACTCAAGTTCATTTTTAAAAAGGAGCGAAGTTCATTAAAAGTTCATTTTTGAGTATTTTTTTTTTTTCTCTAAATAGATCTTCTCGGTGAACACTTTCATAGGTAATTTGCATTTATTAAAATTGTCAATTTCCATGAAAATTATTCTTAATTTAGAGTTTAATTAAACTTATAAGCTTTTAATTCTCAATTATAACTTATTCATTTAATTGTAGTAGAAATTTATTTAGAGGACACTTCTGAATAGTGAACCCATTGTTTTTGTGTATTTTTTTATTCTCAAATTTCCAATACTTTTGTTTATGCGCACAGTGGCGCACCCAGAAATAAATTGTGGAAGAGGCCTGAGTTGAAGAATAAAAAATACTATATATATATAGATATATACTCAAAGCAATTCCAATCCTATGCCAGTATTTCCGAATATAAATTTTTGTTTTAGTTAAAGCAGAAATTACAAGAAAGTTTCTACAAATATTTAAGAAATGTGGTACAGTAGGACAACTTTATATGCAAGTGAATGTGGTATTTATCAAAATAGCAAATATAAACATGTATATGTCGATCCTTGTTCTATAAAATCATTTCCAAATAGAAATTTTTATTTTAGCTTAAAGCAGAAAACTTTCCAAAGTTTCTCCAAAGATTAATTTTTAAAAGTTATGAGAGAAAACGGGTGTGAAATTATGAGTATATATACAATGTTTATTTTGAAGTATGATGCGTCATAGTCAATATCAAACAAGTCTTTGAAAGTCTGTCATTTCTAGATAAACGAAATTTTTTGAAAGATTTAAAATAATCAATGGAATTATAATCAAAATAATTTTTAAACATTATATATAAGTTATACACTTTAAAAGTATTTTTACTTCCAAAAATATCTAAATAAAATAACATTTAAAAATGTAAATTTAAATTAAATTTTATGTTATTTTTTAAATAATTTACTTTGACAATATTTTTAATCTTTTGTTCTATGCAGCTTACTAATTGCTTCAATTAGAACTATGACAAGATTTTTCTTAGTCTAACATGTTTGCTCAAGAGCCATTTTGCTTAAATTAAGAGTTATTTATTTATTTTTGATAACGAAACTAGTATAATATGACATTTTCAAATGACAAATAATAATAATAATAGAAAGAAAAAGAAACTGAAAATATCCTACCCTGTCATTTTTAATTTATAAAGCAGGCTGAGTTTTTATTGATTATCAATAGCATGATATTAAATATGATAAAGAAATTAGTATGATTTAAAATTTAATAATAATAATAATAATAATAATAATAAAGAAAGAAATCAAAAGAAAGAAAAATGGAAGAAAAAGAAAAGAAATTTAAAATGTAAAAGAATATAACATACACTATTATTATTTTTAACACGCTTTTATTAGCTTCACCTGTATGTATGTATATTTCTATGTTTGTTTGCAACTTCTCTGGGAGCAAACAAAAAATTTATATTGTGAAAAAAATACATTCCTTACGTGAACAGCGTGGCGTCGAGGTAAGGCGCCGCACTACGAACCTGACGGTCCAGCGTTCGATTAACGTCAGGGGAGATTTTTTAAAAAGGGTTTTTGTTTAATTCTAAGTTAGTTTAATTAAAGATTTAAATGTATGTAAATATTAAGGTGTGTCACTCACACGATTTTCTCTTACCCTGAATTTTAATAACTAAGATAGATAATTTGTGCTTTTTAGTTCACATTTCTATAAAAGCGTGTTCTTTAATTTTTTAAAACTATAATATTTTATTAATTTATAAGCAATATGTAAAATTTCATGAAAAATGTAAAAAAAAAAAAAAAAAAAAGCAAGAAAAAGCAGGAATCATTTTACATTTTGCTTAATATAATATATAACATCTCTATTGTATGCAAAGAAAAATCTATATTTAATATATGTTTTTTAAAGAAAAATATTTACTTCTACTTTTATTTCTAAAGCAGGCTGCGCTTTTATTGATTTGGTATATAAATATGATAAAAAAAATTAGTCAGTTTATTACTTTCCGAACAAACGTATGAAAGGAAAGTATTGTAATCATGTCAAAAATCCGAATTCGAGATTTTGGTGTTTCAATACGTACGCTAGCGTCTAAAAACGCTTTGCTCGAATGCGCTGTAAGTTGGTACGCATGTTGCATGTCACCATAGCACGAATCCTATTGATTTTGGTGAATCTGGCACTTACAGTTTTTTTACAGGGAAACAAAGAAAAATTCTTTATCACTATGGCCTGTGGGACCAAAATCTAAAAAGTGCGATAGCATCTAAACGGCTCATTCAATTGAGTAAAAATTTTATACATATATTATAGGTCCCAGTTACTCGATCTGTATAGATTTTGGAAAATCTGACACATATAGTGTTTTACAGGGATATAAAGAAAAATTCTTTATCATTATGGCCTCTGGGGCCAAATTTATAAAGTGCGATAGCGTCTAAACATCTTATTAAAAAGAGCAAACAATTTATACACATATTATAGGTAATAGTTGCAAGAACTGCGTAGATTTTGATGAATCTAGCACTTAATGTTTTTTACAGGGACACAAAGAAAAATTCTTTATCTTTATGGTCTATGGGACCAAATTTTAAAAAGTGCAATAGGGTCTAAACGCTTTATTCAATTGAACAACAACAAAAAAAAAATATATATATATATATACACATATTACAGGTCACAATTTCACGAACTGTATAGGTTTTGGTGAATCTAGCACTTCTATTTTTTTTTTTTTTTTTTTTACAGCACAGCAAATAATTCTGTATCATTATGGCCTATGGGGTGAAATTATTTAAAGTGCGACAGCATCTAAATGCCTTATCCGTTTGAGTGGAAAATTTATATACGAGTCATATCACACAAACTGAGGTCACCATCACACAAACTGTATAGATTTTCGTAACTCTAGCATTTAACGAGTTTTACAGGAACACAAATAAAAATTGTTCATCATATTAAATTATTTAAAGTGTGATAGCTAGTAAATGCCTTATTCAAATGAACTGAAAATTTATATACATGTTATACGTCACCGTCACACGAACTTATGAACTTTAGAGAATCTAGAATTTACGATGCTTTTTACAGGGACGAAATGCAAATTTCTTTATTATTGTGGTATATAGGCTCAAATTTTAAAGTGCGATAGCGTCTAAATGCCTTATCCGATAAAGCTGAAAATTTACAAGTCACTGTTGCACTAACTATAAGCATTTTGGTGAATCTAGCATTTGTAGGTTTTTACAGGGACACAACGAAATATTCTTTATCATTATGATCTACGTGTTCGGTAAGATAGCGTTAAATTAAACTTCGTGTACCATATAAAGAAAAATACTCAAACTACCTAATATAATTTTCTCTTTTGTTTATTTAACAACTCCTCTTACTTTACTTTATCTACAAAACCGTTAATTACTCAATTTTTGGAATGTCGAGTGGAGTCACTCCAGATTTTTTTTTTTTTTTTTTTTAATAATGACCAAAAAATAAAAGAAGAGAAGAAAAAACATTAGATAAAGGAAAGAATATATTATATTTAAAATAAATAAGGAATCAAAAACCTCATCGTTTTTGACTTATAAAGAATGTAAAATTTTATTAAAAATGAAAAATAAATAAATAATATAGGTAGAAATCATTTTATATTTTGCTTAAATTAATAAATAAATTTCATCATTTTATATATTTTTAATAATAAAAG
This sequence comes from Salticus scenicus, assembly GCA_963930645.1. Lineage (NCBI taxonomy): Eukaryota > Metazoa > Arthropoda > Arachnida > Araneae > Salticidae > Salticus > Salticus scenicus. The sequence continues at coordinate 49,233,492 of OZ005648.1, forward strand.
CTGTATATAGTCTCTAAAGAAAATTGTGTTTTCAATATCTATTTATAGATAAACATGGAATTTTCTATTCTTAAAACACGCTGTTGATCTTATCGAATTTCGAAATAGTTAATTATGAAAAAGAAATTTGTATAATTATTATTTAAACATAATAATGATATAAACACTCATATATATGTTCTTTTTTAAATTCTCAATAATTATCATCTCATCAAGGTTTTACTTCCTGGTTTCTATGCATTATAATGAATGATGAAATAACGTAGCAATTTTACATATTTTTAATATGTTGACTAAAGGGTCATTCCATGTCAATTCAACCACACCATGACACCCATAGTCTCAGATTTTGACGAAACTTGGTGTATTTGTTCCTTTTATGGATTTAAATAAGGAAAAAAAATTTTTTTGCTTTATCTTAAATGGTTTAGGTTTTACAACTTGTTAAAGATTTTCGAATTTCATGTTATTTTTCGATCTGGCGGAAGAATTGCAATTTGTTCTTTTATAAAGAACAATTTTTTTCTTCCTTATTTACCAACCAATGTTGATGAAATTTTTTATGAGTATGCTTTAATATATAAGAAATACAGAAAAAAATAAATTAAACTAGCAAGTATTTGCACATGGCCAGGAAAAAATTCTGAAATGTTATTTTGAAATTTTTTTTAATGAAATACAGAGTTCCACTCCAAATGGATTATCATCATGAGGGAAAAGGATAATCAAAAAAAAATTTTTTTATTATTGCTCTAAAAGATGTATTCTACAACATGAAAAAATAAAATAAATGGCTTTTTGCATCCTTTATTATTTTCTCTGACTTCAAATTTAAAATTTCCATTTCCCGCATTTTCTTGAAATCGCTAAATTAGAAGTTCAAATTTTAGTAAAATTATACAAAAATTTGAACCAAAATGTTATTTAATAAGTACAAATTTTGAATAAACATCATAAAATACAAGAATATTCAGCAATTGTTTTGAGTTTAAAAAAAAAAAAAAAAAAAAAAACACGATCCTTCGTCAGGAAAACAAAGTACGCACAAGTACTGCAACGAAAGCAGCAATGCAGAAAATGTTATTTGTCAACTAATTTCAGTTTAAAAGATCTTAATATATATATAGAATAATAATGATGATCTATTAAGCATAGTAGAAGCCATGCAACAGATACAAGATCACTGAAACAGCCTGCCACGACCAGAATAGGAGTCATATGGATTGAAAAAGCAAAATTTCAAAGCAGATGAATAACAATGAAACCACGAAGCAACAATGAAATTCACTGATTGATTACATTGTGTTTAATAGTATAATTAGAATTTTAAGAATAGTTGACAACTCAAAAAGGAAAAATCTGAAATTTTACTGGAAAAAGAAAGTTTGCATAGTAATACAAAGTAAATGCAACAAGCCTTCTGCTTTTTTTTTTAACACACTTTGGTGATGAAGACAAATAGTTTTTGTTTTTAATTCACAACTTAATTCTGTCCTCAATTTTAAGAGAGTTAAAACAGTTTCAAATAGTTTATCAAGAGTTTGCAAGGTTTTTTTCCTAACATGGTATAATAAATGACAATCACTTTGAGTCATTTCCCCTGCACTGCACTTCTCATTTTTCTAATATACTATAGCATTCAAAAAATAATTAACAATAATTCTTTTCAAAATAGTATAGCCTCAATAATGCATGTTGCACATGCAATAGCTTGTGACTGACTAATTAAAAGATGCCAAGTTTTGTCTCTGCTACTGAGCAAGCTCACTTGTTTAACCCTTTAACGTTCACTACTTAATTTATTTTAAAAATTACTAAACTAATTTTAAAAATAGTTTTTTGACACGTAGCTGATCATAAATATTTAAAAAATAATAAAATTAGCATTGTTCCTTTTCGAGAATTTTTGGTTTGAAACATCTATAAGTTAACCTTATTAAATTAAAATAATATTTAATTTATTAAATAAAACACTTTGTAAGTAAACATTATCGACTACGAAAACTGGTAAAAGTTGTTTCAGGTGAAAATAATAGTCCAGCTCTTCATTAAATGATAAAAACTAGACATGAGTGCATCATGAAACCAGCAGTTCGCACCCACACACACTAAGAAACGTCAAGTGACTTATGCATTTAGCTTCCTTTGAAACATTAGTTGTTAAATTTTGGAATAGTGCTGTTATCTTCAGGGCAGAAAAGGAACAAAAGTTTAAAACCTGATTAAAACAAGGGAGAAATAATAAAAAATCTGCTGCATAAAAATTTTTAAATTATGTCAAATGTTTGGTTTTGCTGCGAAACTAATGATCATTAAAGGATTAAGCATGTCAAACAAAATTTGACTTATTCAGACATCTAAACATGTACCTACACAGTAGACAGAATATCACTTAATTGTCTTGTTGCAACTTGAATGGTTTGATTGTTTACAATAAGATTAACATTTGAAATAGCAGTGAGTGGTAAAATGATTAGAATTTAGATCTTATTTTTAAAACAAAATTAAATTTTAATGCAAATTTCTATTAATTAGAACATTTAATATTAATTTAGAAGTTTGTTTGTTTGTTTGTTTTGAAATTTTTAGTTTAGATATAATTTTGTTGATTCAATTTAATAGCATTTATGTATGTATCTTTCTGTACATGTTGAATTAACATTCTTAAAAACTACTCTGTTGTTTTAATCATACACCACCTAATTATGTAATTCAATTTTTCATTTTATTTCAAAAACCTTTAAACTGGAAATTAGTTGATAAATAACATTTTAGTTCAAAGTTTTGTATAATTTTACTAAAATTCGAACTTCTAATTTGGCGATTTCAAGAAAATGAGGGAATTGGAAATTTTAAATTTGAAGTCAAAAAATAATGAAGGATGCAAAAAGCCATTTATTTTATTTTTTCATGTTGTAGAATGCATCCTTTTGAACAAGAATATAAAAAAAATTGTTTCGTTATCCCTTTCCCTCATGATGATAATCCATTTGGAGTGGAACTCTGTATTTCATTTAAAAAAATTTCAAAATAACATTTCAGGAATTTTTCCTGGCCATGTGCAAATACTTGCTAGTTTAATTTATTTTTTCCTGTATTTCTTATATATTAAAGCATACTCATAAAAAATTTCATTAACATTAGTTGGTAAATAAGGTAAAGGGCAAAACTGGGAAAATTCATTAGTGGCCAGTGGCCGGTACTGTCAGTTTCATTAGTAGCCACTTTTTTAAGTTAGTGGCCACTTTTCACATGATAAGACTATTCCTTTCAGACTGCAAAAAGCATTGTCACCATTTTGCGGTGTAATTACCGCAAGAAAAATATGAAAATAAGAAATACATATAATAATAAAATTAACACAGGGACACTGAAATTGTAATTTGTAATTACGGTCTTTTTAAAAATCCCAAATTGCACATCTTAAATTAAAATCTGCTTAGGGCTGTAATAACAGCAAAAGTTTTCATCTTTCAGATAATTCAGTAGTACTTTTTTTTTTTTTTTTTTAATTTATTTAAGTGAAATAAGCCATTATCATTCACAGTTCATATTGATATTTTCTAGTAAATGAATCAGCTGATTCATCATCATCACATCCTTTTACATGGTCATGTGTAAATACAGTTAGCAGTTTTATTATTTTTTCATATTTTTAAAGACACACTTTTTTAAATGATTTTATTTCAATAGAGTTAAAATATTTCCTCTTAAAAAGTATAGATATGGAAACTTAGCTGCTTCATTAAAAATAATTTACTTAGCTGCCGAATTTGTAGCTTTAAAAATAGGGAGATTTCTGCTTTAAAATGGGAAGGAAAAAGGAAGATTTCTACTCAAAAGAAAGCAAATACAATTTTTTTTGAAATATACACATTTAAGCCAAATCAAATTTTGATACACACATTTGTCAAATATCTTGAATGGGTTAAATATACATTAAATACTATGGAGATAATAATGGAAAAAGATTGTGCTTTGCAGGACATTTGATCATTAACTGCTAGTTGAAATGGAGCGCACATGTGTGTGTGTGTGTGTGTGTGTGTGGCAGGGGGGGGGAGATACATCTATATAGGTTCTAGAATCTAATCAAGAAAGTTTAAAATGAATATTTACACTTATGTTATGGATGGAGAGAGATTGTAAATCACAAGGTTTCAGTGGAGCATGTAATTGCCAATCGTTGGAGGGGGGGGGGAATTACAAGAATTATGAGTAAGAGATATTAAACAATTCTACTTCTTTACAGATTCTAGAATCTAATAAAGTAAGTTTAAAATAGATATTTATATTTTTGCAGGAAATGGAGAATGATTAGAGATTATAAAGCTTTCTATAAGCTGTGTGATCACAGATCATTAGGGGGAGGGAAGGGGGGGGGGTCCAAAAATTATATGAGTGAGATATATTAAACACTTCTACTTCTTTATAGGTTGTAGAATATAATAAAGCAAGTTTAAAATGAACATTGACATTTATGCCATGGATGGAAAAAGATTGAAAATCACAAGGCTTCGATTGCCTATTGTCGCTCGATTTTTAGAATCTTTTAATGATCACAAAAAGTGGCGACTTTAGTGGCGATCAATGCATAATTTTTAATCGCCATCTTTTTTTATTTAGTCGCCATGTGGCCGGTGGCGACCGTTAATTTTGCCCTTTAAAATAAGGGAGATAAAAATTATTCTTTATGAAAGAACAAATTGCGTTTTCTCTGCCTGATCGAAAAAAAAACATGAAATTCACAAATCTTTAACTAGCTGTAAAACCTAAACTATTTAAGATAGAGCAAAAATATTTTTTTTCCTCATTTAAATCCATGAAAGGAACAAACACACCAAGTTTCGTCAAAATCTGAGACTATGGGTGTCAAATCACCTTTTTTTTGGTTGATTTGACATGGAATGACCCTAAAGTAATAAATACTCTCTTATTTTCTTTTTAATTATTATTTTTTTTTTAATAATAAATACTTGTATTTGAATCGCACTCGAAAGTAAATATTCCTTAAAAATTATATTAAGAATGACTTTCACGTTCTAATTAATAACATATTTTTAATTTTAGTTCATAGAGAAGCATAGAAATTAATATTTTTTGTTGGCTGTTATGTGCTTTTATAAAATTTTGAGGTATTTAAATGTGATAAAAAATATTTTGATTTAAAATTTAACAATAATAATAAATAATACAAAATCAATAATAATTCTTAAGAAACATGTAAGTAAAATTAATTAAAATTTATAAAGAGTATTGTGTTTCATTTAAAAAATATAATAAAAAATATCGCTAACAATGTTTCAACAACTATAAATTGTTATCGAATTTCGAAGAATTTAAAACTGATATATATATATTTAAATATAGTAATGTTAATATAATATTTTGTAAATTAAAATTAAAATGATAATAATAATATATTCCACATATTTCATATAAAAATGAAATATAATATAGAAATTATAAATTATAATTTTTGGAATTCTTCAAGAAATTTTTCAAATCTTATATGGATTTTGCTTTTCTAAAATTCATTTTCTGTTGATTAAAGGGGAAAAAAAAATATTAAAAATGAAATTGTATGCTATTCTTATTTTTCTTTTTAATATTTTTTTTAATTAAAATTGAAATGAAATATCAAAATAGTAATAGTTTAATACACCTTTTCTTTATCTTTTAGAAAGACTGCTTTCCATTATGGTTTTTCATTAGCTTGAAGAAAAATTTTATATATTGATATTTTTCACATGGTCTTACTTTCTCAGAGAATTTTCAGATATATTTGCAAAAGACTACGATGGAATGTAAAAAGTGTTAAAAGTGATAGTGAATGACTGAGAAATGAGAATACTCTACTAAAATGATCCCCGTTTTTCCTCCCCCATTTCTTCCTTGAAAATAAATCGAACAGAGAAACATACATTCACTATCCTATCAAAAGAGCGAGATGCTGTCTGAGCTGTAACCAATTTCTGGTTATAAATTTTAGCTGTTATAACACTATAACACACACAAAAAAAGAGAAAGAAAAGAAAGATTCGCTTTTCCTTGTGTCCCCCTCTCTTTATTTTATTTTGAATGAGGGTATTTAAAAGTCGAAAGTGGTCACCAATACCCAGTGGCTCCAACATCTGGATATCTGATTATAGCCATCAGATAACAATTATTCAAGTTTCAACCAACAAAGATCGGTAAGCCCCGTAAGCCCCCTGTTTCCTGTTTTTACGACTTCACTCAATAGGTGGTCTCAGTCGCTTTAGGGAAGAATTTTGTTTACATTCATCAAATAAGTTCAAAGAATGCCGTTTTATATCAGAAAGAAAGGAAGTAAAAATCTGTTATACTGTGAATATGAGAGGGAGTAAAGTTTTAAATGTTGAAAAACAGCAAGTCCTATCTACATTCGAAAAGTATCGTAAAAAAGAAATTCTTATTCATATTTAGATTTATTCTTCGCGTTTATTTATTTTTATTTTATGTCTAAAAACTTAAAGTGTGCGAAATTGGTGCTTTTATTATTTATAATACATTTTTTTTATTTAAAACACCTTCTAAATTAACTTAAATTGTCGTATAAATAAACTATTTGGAATAGTTGAACTCTGCTCAGATCCCCATCATATATTTGTTCTCATACATTTCTACTTAAGCTCATACTATGTACATGTTAAAAGATATGAAGTCTGCTTATCATTTGGCTCGATTGTAGAATGTAGTTCCTCAACTATTAGGATACCCTCCCGCCTTCCGCTTCAATATATTTATCTTATCCTAATTTGTTATTTAATTTTGTTTAGGTCAGTTTTATATTTCAGTTTTCATGCAATTCTATAGTATTTCTAATCCAATAATCTTCACATAGCAAGTGTTTGGGGAAATATTGTCTTATTCTGCCATGTTTAGAAATTCGCAAATTTTGAATGATTTAAAAAGATTTCAAAGTGGAATGTCTATAGTCAATAATGTTCATGATAGTGTCATAAATGGTATTTTAAAGCTGGTCAGATAACTTTACGATTAAAATAATCCTCGTAATACACGTTTAATCAGTCGTTGTCGCAATATTTAAAATATAGCGTACTTATTTCCTATACATAATCCATTAAATTTGTAAACAATTGTTGATCCATTCTTGAGAATCATTCACATAAGATCATAGAGCATTGTTGCAAAATGAGTGCGAAACGAAAGAAATATATACATACTTTTAATTTAATTTGTAATATGTTATTTTAGGTTTTTGACATTAAAAAGAATTTTTAATTATATTACAAAGCTCAAAATGTGACATAAAAAAGAAATAGTGAACCCCCCCCCCTTTTGCCTCCCTTCAACTATATATCATTTACTATAATTTTAACAAAGATTAAGTTATATTTATACAAAGTTCCAGAGAAATAGTTCACATGGTGATGTAAAAACAATCATTTCACCTCTTTTCCCTCCACCCTCCAAGATATGTGTAACACTTTTGTAATTTTATTTCAATCTATAATAGAGTGGTTTAAAAAATTCTTTTTTGCATCTGCACAAACCCCTTGTCCCCTAAGCTATATATAACACTTATTGTGATTTTCGTAAAGAATAAGTGATAGTTATAATACGGAATATCGTTAAAATCGGTAACAAGATGATATTAAAAAGAAAAAAAAAATCTTTCAGATCCCGAAGTATGTGTGACACTGCATTTTTTGTCATAAACAGCAAGTGACTATTGGACAAAATTTCATTAAAATCAGTAAGAAGGAGATATAAAAACAATTATTCTCCTTCAATATGCTCCTGGACACCCCCCCCCCCTTCCTCCAAGTATATACTAAGTGAAAGTGGTTCCAATTTAATTGATTGAAATTTCTGAAAATATGTTATGAAAATCATTCTTTAAATTCATTAGTTGATGTTTATTGTTTTTGCGATTTGCAAATTGCAAAAGTACCCTTTCTTCCGGTGCCCTTTTTTCCAGGTGCCCTTTTTTCCAGGCGTCCTTTTATCTGGTGCCCTTTTTACCAGTGCCTTTTATTCCAAATGCCCTTTTTTCCGAGATCCATTTTGCCGAGTTATTTTTTTTCTGTCCTTTTCTTCTTCTACTTTCCTTTTCATATTTCAGACAGAAATATTTAATATGAGTTTGAGCTTGAATTGCTTTTTCACGCTCAAGTTCGTGTAAAAAACAAACTACGCTCAACTCAAGTTCATAATTTAAAAAACGAGCGAAGTTCAACTCAAAACTCAAAATTTTTGAGCTACGCTCACGAACGCGTTCAAATGAACGCGTTCGTGCACAACACTGTATATAGTTAAAAAATGACAGAGAAATAAAGACATAAATGTCTTTTACAGCAATTATTTTATGTTTTATTTATATATTTGTTGTTTTACGAGTTATTTAATTTTTTACTTATGCATTTTATGCATAATTCCTAATATATATGCTACATTTGCAGAAAAATTTTAATTTTATTTAAATGGTAAACACTTTTTTAATTTTTGACATTTTGTCAAATATCTAGATCTAAAACAGTAATTTCCAAAGGGTATACCAAACAACACTAGTGTACTGCAACAATTCCAGGTGTATCCTGTGGTATTTTAGATGTGTCCAGTTACAAAAAAAAAAGTTACTATATTGTACCATTTGATTTCTATCAATGCATCATTATTATACTATAGTAAAAGATCTTTATAACGCAAACCTAAAAACACAAGGCTGTACGTTTATATAGAATTTTACATTATATAGATTGTGCTTCATACATCAATAAATTAACCTTGTAAACATGGCCAAATATGTCTGAAACATATGAAAGAGTAGGGCAGTTTTAAGTTACTTTCCTCAGAACAGAATTTGGAAGAATCATATCTTTTATTATTAAATTTAATTTATAGGTATAGTCCACATATGCCAGTACTACCAGATTGTTCATTATATTACTCATTTACAAAAAAAAAAAAAAAAGTGTAATGATAGCAATTTTTTTCATTAAAAAGCTAGCTCCAAATTAAGGAGAAAGAAAAACAAATCTTCACACTTAGTTCTGTACAGAGTAACAGTTTTTACAAAATATTTCTTAACTGCAAAATTCATTGTTTACACCTGAGAAGTTGTGCGTTATATAGAGAATTGCATTATATAGAATTGTGTTATAAAGATCTTATATTGTACTTAACTACGTTTTTTCTTGCAAGAAGCAATTTACTGGTTTGCAAACAGGTTATAAATAGCCTTTGCAAACACACTTTATAAACTTGGTTTGAGCAAATATACAAATTTTGCTTGAACAGTGATTTAGTTCAGTTTGGTCAACACTATACTGTAGCACACTGTAGTCACTTTTGTTGTCACCTTGAGTGACTCTGACATAATACTACACAGCAAAATGCTTGGAGAACAAATTTTTCAATTTATGCCAGAAATACTTTTGAGCTTTTTTTTTTTTTTTTTTCTCTTGAGATTGAAAATTTTTTGTTATGTACTGTGCCTCACTAATGATAGGTTAGAACAATAAAATAAATTTTTTCCTCACTTTTTTTTTTTTTTTTTTTTTGCTTCTTCCTTTCCCTTTCATTTTATATATCGATGATCCCTTATTCTTATTGAATAAACTTCACTTTAAGTTATTAGTTTTATGAAAGTTGCTTTCTGTTTTTTAGAAAAATGAAGAGAAAACTTACATAGTGCAGCGGCAGTATGAAGATTTTGAATGGTTAGAACATTGTTTGTTGACTGCTAACCCTCTTCCAGGTCTTATTGTAAGAATTGTTTTTCATTGTATCATTAATATATTTGATGGGTCTCAATGGCCCTTAGCTTTAATAGCCCTTGAAACGAGGCAAACATTGGCATTTGTGTTTATTAGCTTTGAGATTATTAGAATAAAATGTCAGTTTTTTTATTTTTATTTATTTATTTATTTTTTACTTCAGGAATTAATTATGAATAGTCAAATATTTATCATCAATGATTTTTTTTGTTTGTTTGTGTTTTACATTTAGAAAAATAAATATTTCATTAATAAATATTTAAAAGAAAAATCGTATTTTCATATTTTCATGGGTGAAAAAAAATATGTATGTAATCAGAATGAGCATTCATACTTTATTAAATTTCATTTATTTTATGCTGTAAAAGATATTTGTTTTCTCTACGTAAAATTTTCTTAATGGAAATAGTTCAAATAGTGATTTAATATATTAAGTATTTTTATTTCAAAAGACCTAAGGAAAGAATCTAGTTATTAATGCAGGGCTCTCATTAGAGAAGGAGACCGCAAGAATCTTGTATATGTTTTTTTTTTTTTTTTTTTTTTTAATTCACTCGCTTAAAAATTTTAATATTGTGAGAAAATCACTCTTTTTCATTTTTCAAGAATCTATTAAAAAAAAAAAAAGCAATAAAACTTTTTTTAATCTTTTCTTTTTAGACGTATTTGTCCTGTAATAATAATAAAAAAAAAAACATGTGACAAACAAATTGGGCCCTAAGTATATGAGACTTCTTGGTCCTTTCTCTCATCCATTCAAAAGACCTGTGTCCATGTAAAAGACCTATTATTATTCAAAGTATATTTAGGGTCTCACTTAATTTTCAGAAGTCTCATATAGTTTTTAAGTCTCACTTTGTTTTTGAGAAAGGGTGAAAAATTCTCACCCAGTTTTTTTTTCTCTGATAAGAGCCCTGTATTACTGGCTGTGTGGTGTTTTCTAAATATTCACAAAAACTTACCTATATCCTTTCCTGATTTGCAACCCTTCTTAAGGTGACTAACCCGTGCACATCTTATCCATGAGTGCATTTTTTAGTAAACAAAACAATATCAGGAAGAAAAATTAACGAATAAAATCATAATGCAGATAAAGAAATAGCCATTATCCAAGACACTAGTTCTAAAATGTGCCATAATACTGGTTTATTTTTTAAAAATGCTAGTTAACTTTTTAAAATACTGATTAAAAGCTTTTTTTTTTTTAAACTGATTAAAAAAAAAAAAAAAAAAAAAAAAAAAAAAGCACTGGTTAAATACTTTAAAAGCAAGTTATAAAAAATGTCAAAAGCTCTGGTTTGGGTCCACCAGTTATATGCTTTGCAAAACCACTGGTTATAAAAATGTCACAAACACTTGTTATAAATTAATAAAAACACTAAACGCATGGAAAATGAAAAAAATTTCATAAAACTTCGTATAATCTTCCACTTTCAAAACACTATTGTTCCATACACATCTGAGATTGCAAACACATAAAATATCTTTCTTTTATATACATAATGTTTACATAGAGACATTCATCTTAATTTACAAAAAAAAAAATCATTCAATATATCAAATAAATTTATATAAAGAAATTACTTTTTAAAATATTTTGTATTTACATTCATAATCTCCATGGAGGCTTCTTAAATTTCTACCACATAATTTCATGAAAACATAAATGGATGAAACACATCAACAAAAATATAAATGAATTTATATATATATAACCCTTGAAGATGCTCTGGGGTATTTTAAAACCCTAGGGATATTTAAACCTTAACTATACAATCTCTAAAAAAAAAAAAAAAAATGATCAAGATTCCCACCTTTTTGGTAGTTGAATTTTGCTTCTTCGACTATGTGAGTGTGTTTGCAAGTTTCTTTTTTTTTTTTTTTTTTTCCAAAACCATAATACACTTTAGAACAAAACAAATTTGAAGAATGGACTGTTTTTTTTTTTTTTTTTTCCTCCCAAACATTCAGTGCATCTTGGCAGGTTAAAAGATTTGGTACAACTTTCAATGCTTTCATATATGTAATATATCGTCACAAATGAAATTAAATTGCATGCACTATATAACAAAGCTCAACAAAACAAATTAGACAATGCCAACTGGCTCTTTGCTTTGTGAAACAGATGATGTTGATGTTGTGAACAGATGACAGAAAAACGAAGGGGGGGGGGGGAGTGTTTCACTCTTAGCTAATGTCTTCAGTGAATTGGTATATTTTCATAAACGTACAATGTGCTGAGGGTTTAAAGACATGAACCCTTCATTTCAACTGTTTCTTCTCTAATTAAAGGGTTTTCAGTGAATATATAATTTAAATTTTTGCTTTTTTTATTATTAAAATGTGTATGTTAATGTGTATATATTGACTTTAAATTAAATGAATTTCTTGTTATTATATTCTAAATTATTTAGTTTTATAATAAGATTATGTACAAAAGATGAAAATAATGCAACTACGTTTAATTCTGTGCTTTAAATTGAAAATGAAGAATATATTAAATAAATCTGTTTTATAATGATTTTATTGTACTTGCCTTTTTAAATTTTGGTTTTATAGGTTCCACCTCTTCCTCCCAAACCTGCCATTACCTCTGAAATGGCTGAAGCTAAATCTAAAAAACAGTTAGGTAGTGATACTAAAACATTAATAGGTGATCAGTACAATAAAGATTGTTTACAATTGGAACAGTAAGTTTTAAGTTTTGCTCCTTTCTTGCTAATTCATTTCATTCATAATTTGAGTTAAAATTGTGTGTTAACCCCTTGGATAGAAATTTGAAACAAATTCTTGCATTTGAAACTGCTTCATGTCAGAAAAAAGGTTCACTAAAGCACTGGAAGAAGTGCCCTCTCACAACTGATACCAATCCAGGGTTGCCACGCTACCTGGAGAACCTGGGAAAACCTGGAATAGTCAGAGAATTTGAAAATTGACCATAAAAGTCAGGGAATTTGAATATTTTAGCCAGAATCTGGAAAAGTCAGGGAATTTCATACGATAGTTGCTGAAGAAAAACAATTTTTCTGCCAACATAAGATCATTTTTTTTTTTTTTTTCTCCTTAGCTTCCATTATTTTTTTTAACATCGCCAGCCTTCCTTTTCGCTCGTGAAAGAAATTTCTTATTCTGCTTATAAGCGACAGATGCTATCACTGCATGTAACTTTTGTCATATGTGTTTTCAAGTAGTACCACATACTTGCCAAATTTTCTGGTTTTTTAACATATCTTCCGGTCTTCCGGACAGATGATGAAATCTTCCGTTTTTAAAAAAGTTGTGGATATCGTTCGTTTTAAATAAAACCCCAAATGTTCTACGAAAACTCCAGATTCCCAATCTTTCTCCATCCTTAACATAAATGTCAATATTCATTTCAAACTTGCTTTATGAGATTCTAGAGCATTTAAAGAAATAGAATTGTTAAATATTTCTTGCTGATGTAATTATTTTTTGCCCCCCACCCCTTTATTTATCTCCAACTAGTGATCAGCAATCAAATGTTCTGCAGAAGTCTTTTGTTTTCTAATCTTTATCCATCTGCAACATAAATGATAATATTAATTTTAAACTTCTTACTAGATTCTAGAAGTAAAGTTGAAAGAGTAATATGTCTTATTCTGTAATTATTTTTGTATTCCCCCTCCCTTTCCGCGGATTGTGATCAGTAATTAATTCTTGGTACAATAAAACAATGGAAGTGCTCAATATTTCTCACATATGTAATTATTTTTATATATCTATTGCTGAATTTAATGAATCTCTTTATTTTTCCTCAATTAAATATTTGTATGTCATATTTATACCAAATGTGTAAACATGGGGAAAAAATGAATAGTTTTTTCAGGTAGGAAATTTTTTCCCAAATCAATTTAAGAAAATTAATACTCAGTTGGTTTTATCTACTTTTTTTTTTAATAAGTATGATTAATGTACATACACAAAAATCTTATTCTATATTTATTTAAAAAATCAGTTATACTTTAACTTAACTAAGTTTTTTTTTGTCTATTGTTAAATAAATTTCTTACAGATTCTGTTTTGTAGATATTTATATGTTGAAGAGGAATAACTTCATTTAAAACTTTTATATATTTAGTATAATCAATCTATAGTAAAACGTTTTTATAGATTGCTTCTAAATATTAAAATTGTAAAACTGTATTGTTTAATACGTCAAAGAGGGGGAGGGGGGATCTTCCCTTTTTTTTATTAAATCTTCTGGTTTTTCAACAAAAATCATCCCTTTTTTAATTAAAATTGGTTGGCAAGTCTGGTACCATAATTATATTGCCCTCAACACAACCAGTGCTCAATGTATGGTTAGACTGGAATTTTCTTAGAGGACACTTGGAAAACCTGGAAAAGTCAGGGAATTTCATTTTCCTGTTTGAGTGGCAACCCTGCCAATCACTCTTGCTATGAACAAGAATGTGTTTAATTTTGTCCTCGTGTGAAAACTTAATTAGACTCATCATCAGTGACTTAGACAGAACAGATGCACAGCAAGTCTCAATTGTCAAATGTACCCAAGGAGTTAATTTTGAAGATTTCATGCATTCTGTAATTTAAAAAACTAATTCTTAAAATTAATAATCTTTTATCATAATTTAACTACTATCTCTGAGATATTTTGATTCTTCAAGTTGACCATACTGAAATCATGTTCTAGCTGTTATACATTTTGAAAATATATTGATATTCGATTAAGACATTCTATAGAGTAAAGAAGGCCAATAAGTCAGCAATTTCTTGAGTTTTTTAACATTTCTTATACAGTGGAGCATCATTTATGTTTTTCTAAGTCCCGTTCCTAAAAAGCATATAACTGATTAATTCTAACACATTAATACACAATAAAGGGTCATATTAATAATAAAAATCTAATACATTTCATGATCTTCTTTACATTTGTTCGATTATTTTATTTATTATTTTTTTTAAATGAAATTTAAAGTATTTTTAAAGGGTAGAATAAAAATTAATAATAATTAAAAATATAAAAATTCAGATTTTTTTTTTTTTTTTTTATTTTAGTTTAAACTCTACTAATTAATTGTGATTAATTCATTAAACATATCCATATTGAAAACATTTCTTTTTCTCTTGATTAAATCTCTTGATTCTTCTTCATCTAAGATTACTATATCATCATCAGTCCACCTGCTTAACCATTCCTTCTCTATAGCATCAACAATACTCAAGAGTGAATTGTAATCTAGTTAATTTTTTACCCAGGTAATTTTCCAAATGTATTATATAAACATTTAGCCCCATTCTGATAAAAATGTTAAAAAAACAACTGCTCTCAATTACTGTGAAAATTATAGTAACAAACATGTGTGTAACCATGCTTCTATGCATTTCTGGCACAGCACAAGAGAAGTGTGATAGTGCTTCGCCACACTCAAACAGTTTATATGGAATCTTTATTTCTTAATCATTTTGAAAATAGTATGTTGTGGCCACCACGAGACTTTCTTCTATATTTTCCTATATACATATTCAATCAGTAACAATATTTAAAAAAAAAAAAAAAATTCTAAGTTTTTTTTTTTTTTTTTTTTTTTTTTTGTTAAAAGTAAAAAAAATCAATAACTTTGTTTTGAATTATCACAGATTTATAGTTCAACCATTCGTTTTAAAGGTATTGACGAGATCTTTCGAAAGATACCCATCTTGAAAATCCCCCCCCCAGGGGGGAAGCGATGCCCCCATATGCACAGAAATTTTTTCCTAGTTAACTATTACTATTATCAATAACTCATATTATTTTACAATCACAAGTTAAAAATAACTCTCATTATGTACATTTATACAAAATTTTGTCCTATACTGCCATGTTAAAAATTTAGAAAAAATGCGATCACAGCACCACCTGTTGAGCTATTGATCCCCAAATGTAATCAGCACCAGTTTATGTCGGGGACCAACTAAATACCAAGTTTGGTTAAATTTCGTTAAAAAAAAAAAAAATCTAAGTTTTTTTTTGTTGTTGTTGTTGTTAAAAGTAAAAAAAATCGATAACTTTGTTTTAAATTATCGCAGATTTATAGTTCAATCATTCGTTTTAAAGGTATTGACGAGATCTTTCGAAAGATACCCATCTTGAAAATTTAACCCTGTACTTACCCCCCAGGGGAGGAATTGGTGCCCCCACATGCACAAAATTTTTTTCGTAGTTAACTACTACTATTATCAGTAATTCATATTAATTTTACAATCACAAGTTTAAAATAACGCTCATTATGTACATTTATACGAAATTTTGTCATATACTGCCATGTTAAAAGTTTACATAAAATGCGATCACAGCGCCATCTGCTGGGCGATTGATCCCAAAATCTAATCAGCACCATTCCATGTCAGGGTCCGACTATATACCAAGTTTGGTTCAATTTCATTCATCGGTTCGTGAGATACGGTGAAAAATACGAAATTTTGCGATCACAGCGCCACCTGCTGGACGATTGATCCCTAAATCTAATCAGCACCATGCCCCGTCAGGTTCCAACTATATACCAAGTTTGGTTGAATTTCATCCATTGGTTCATGAGATACGGTGAAAAATACGAAAATTTGTCCGATACTGCCCTGTTAAAAAATTACATAAAATGTGATCTCAGCGCCACCTGCTGGGCTATTGATCCCCAAATCTAATCAGCACAATGCCCCGCTAGGGTCCAACTATATACAAAGTTTGGTTGAATTTCATTCATTGGTTCGTGAGATACGGTGAAAACACGAAACTACAGACAGACACACACAGAGACAGACATTTTCTAAAAACTATCAATTTGTGTTCAGGACATCCCAAAACGTGTAGATTCGTCAAAAAACAGAGGTCGAAAATTTTCGCGAATCCAATACTTTCTCTATATTACATATAGAAGAAAGTAAAAAGAAAAACTGTAAAAGTACTTTTGAAGAATTAAATACATTTTAATGTATCTTTATCTAAACATTTTTTTTTTCTCCTCTAGGTATTTACGTTTGTTGTTATCACATTGTTTATTTGGTCAAGATGAATTTCTAGCTAAATTTCTTACAGAAAAAGAGGTATGTTGATTACATTTAATATACGGGCTGCCTACTAAAGTGACCCCCCCCCCTTCTTTGTAGTTGCCAAATAGTTGCATAAACATAGCTGCCAACATCCTTATTCCATAGAACTGTTAGTAACTGTGCCTTTTTCTGCACCTTAATTCTTTCCAAATGTAATTACAATTAAATGAAAAGAAAAATACTCTAAAAAACAAGAATGATGTGAAAAAAGGAGTGGGTTCTAACAATACTACAAAATGGAATTTTAATTAGGATGTCTGCTGTGGTCTTAAAAATGGTGTCTGTGGCTGTTATGCTACTGGATGAGACTTACAATGCCACCTACTAGAAAATGGCAGAGTTAGCATTTTTATCTTGAAAAATAGTGGTACAAAAGGGAGAGGGAACAATTTCCTATGTTATAATATAACAAAACCATCTTAGACAGAAAAACAGCAAAGCAATTAGTTATAACAATATACCTTTATTTTTCATGTTCAAACTTTTTGCCATCAGCTGTAATGCACATCTGGATCCTTGTTTGAACTTTGCATAGCACACATGTCACCCCATGTGCTACAACACATGCAACTTGAAGTTAAAAAAAAATATCCAAATTTACATTGCAGCTGACGGAAAGAAGTTTGAATATTAAAAAATAAAGCTATCTTGTGATGACAAATTGTTTTCATTTTTTAAGATTGCTTTGGCACATCAGTTTCAGGAAATTGCAAACAAACAAATGTATGGCTTAGGGTCTTATCTAATAGCACATAGCCACTTTACTATACATAGACACCACTTTTATGAGTACAGCTGCAGTAATTCAACAGATAACACAAGTGCGGTAGGAAACTTTAGTAGGCACCCTAAATATTGTTTCCTTTTTGCAAAAATCTGTTTTGTGGATAGATTGCAAATTTAGAGATGTGTAGTAAAGTCTTAAGTTTTCAAAAATTACTACTTTTTTGATAATTTTTGTTGAAATGGAAAAATATAATTAACCATAGTTTACTTTTAAGACTCTTTAATAATTTGTCTTTTCTCTTGTGGAGAAAGGGAAATGTATACTAAAAATGTCTAGCACCAGAACAAAGAAGAGTTTTCGAAGTAAAAAAAAAAAAAAAATTGTTGAAAGAACTAATCTTTGCTGTTAAACTAAATGAGACAAATTTTGGTAAAAAAAGTAGTTTATTATGGAGTTTTTCTGTTTTTTTACAATTTTCTGTTTTATGCTACATAAATATTGCATATTAAAATAATGCAATTAAAATTTAGGATTTACATTTACATTACAGGAAACTTTTTCAGCTTGTGTGTTTAAATTTGTTTTTTTTTTTAATTGTATTTGAATTCATATCTATACAGTTTTTATATTAATTAGTTATCATTTAATGAAAAAGAAAAAAAATCCCCTTTATAAAGGTAACTTAATATTTCCAATTCATTTTAGCCTCCACCTCGGGCGAAAGTGAGAAGAAGTCTTTTCTCTAGATTATCAGAGTCTTTAGAAGGAAGAAAACATACCCACAAGGTAAATTCATTTTGTATTGTTTTTACTTTTTAAAATCAGAATGCCTCTTTAAGTAAAAAGAATGTATTATTGGCTGTTAAAATAATGTTGCAAAGCATCTTCTGTTACTTTCTTATAAACTTTTTGGATTTATGACTAAACTTGTGTTTTCCCCGTTCTTTTTATGTTTTATTTGGCATGTGATATTAGTTTTAGACGTATTAAAAATATTAAATAAAAATTTTTAATTTGAAGCTTTTTTTTTTTTTTTTTTTTTTAACAGCATTATTATTATTATTAATAAATTAAAAGAAAAAAAAAATTCTAAACTTGTGAAATATTATGTATATTTTTAATTTCAAAATATTTAAATCACAGTGCTTAAGCCATAGTATACTTTAAAAAATTATTTAAAAATGCTTTGACTGCCTTCAAAAAATACCAAACATGTAATATTTTTGCAATGCATCTTGAGCCTCTATTATGATCATCACTACAAAAAAAGTAAATGTGAGATAAAGAATTCTGTTAAAGTACAGTTATTTTTACAATAATTAGATTTAGCAAATGAGTTAGATTTTTTCTTCAAATCAATATCCATGGAAATAGTTAATTTTATCAGATTTTAAAATTACATCAAGTACATTTGTACTCATTACATCAAGTACAGTACTTATACTGTTTTTTTTTTTTCAAAAATTGTTCTTTGCACTGATTGAAATAATTTAATAAAAAGAATTAAATTTTTAATTAATAAAATTTGGAGAGAAATGTTTAGTTTTTTTTTTTTTTTTTTTTTTTTTTTAAAGCAATTCAGTAAATTTACTATTGTATTATGCTGAATAAAATAAATCACTCAAGTGAGTTAAAAAAAAAAAAAAAAAAAAAGACATTAACATTTTTATAGATTATTTTAATTTATATTTTTAAAAAGAAATGTTTTGAATTTTGATATTAATAAAAGATTTTAATAAACCCTTCAACATTTTGGAAGCTGAGTACAGCAGGGAGGTGAGGGGCAATAAGGAAAAAGGGTGAACGTTTCCCCCACTTATCTTTCATTATAATACACACTATGTGTGCAGTTGTTAAATCTGTTCTTTTTATACTTTGCTAGGCTGGTGTATCATCGCAGAACATGCGTTATTCCTGACAGTAATAGGCTTAAACAGGAAGACTGCCTATACGTAACAGCAACATGATCACCAAGCATTTAGAACCTGGTAAAATTATTATAATGTTGATGCATGTTCTTAATTTTTTTGCATGCTCAGCTTTTTGCCATTTTATGGATGCTTTACGGTAGCACCCCCGTTCATTTTATAATTTTTTTTTTTTTTTTTTTCTTTGACTGATTTCTCCAATTTTTTTTTTTTGCTGTTATTTCAGCTTCCATTATTTTGGGGGGTGAGCAAAAAAAAAAAAAAAAGGAAATATGAAAATTAATTTAAATTTAATTTTTTGTAAAATTTCTTTTTAATTTTTAAAGGGAATTTTTAGAAGTCATCTTTTATCAATATTATTATTATTTCTGAGTGGTGTAAAAAAACAATTATAAAGCTTTCATCCTTTTTGTAAAAGAAAAATCAAACTAATTTAGTCAAAAGATTTATAATGGAAATAACATTTATTTAACAAGACTGGTTTACTGATTATTTCAGACAGTAAGAGATATGAGACTTATTAAATGTAAATTTATATTTTTATTTATTTATTTATTTTTAAACAAGAAAACATATTGTTGTACCTTCCCCTTTTTTGTTTAAGAATAAGGTATCACTTTTTATGACTTGATAACAACAGAATGCATAGCAGTGTCATATATATTTCCAATCAGATTGCCACACTACCTGGAAAACCTGGAATAGTCAGGAATTTTTTGTTTTTTAGCCAGAATCTGGAAAAGTCAGGGAATTTCATACAATGATTGCCAAAAAAAAACAAATCTTTCCTCCAATGTAGTCATTTTTCTTGTTTTTTCTTAGCTTCCGCAATTTTTTTAAAACAAGACCTCTTAGAAAGACCCCCACATGGAGGGCAATCTGTCCTTAGGTCAAAGTAATTACAACCAATGCACAATATATGGCTGGACTGGAATTTTCTGAGAACACGTCTGGAAAACCTGGAACAGTCAGAGAATTTCATCCTGCTATTTGAGTGGCAACCCTGTTCCAAGTAAACTTTTGATAAGATAAATCCGTACTTAATATATTCAGCTAAATTAAGTCGTAAAAACTATAAATTGCTAATTTTTTCTAGATTGAAATTCTTGCAAAGGAAAAAACGTAAATCCAAATTTAAGGAATATTTGTCAAATGATTTTTTTTTTTTTTTTTTTTAAATATGAAAATCTTTAGATTTTAATGATAACATCTTCTATCTATAGGAAAGATCTTTTTTCATTTAAGCTACCTCTCTCACCTCTTTTCTGACTTTATTTAAGGATAAAATCATAAATTAGCTTAAAAATAAATTTAAAAAAAAATTCTTCTTTTTTTTTTTTCTTTTCTGGCACATAAAATGTAAATGATGTATTAAATAAATGATTAAAAAAATCTGGTGTGAAGCAACCACACGACTTCCATTACCCACTATTACATGTATTTTATGCATTTTTTGGAGATATTTTATGTATTTTTTGTAATTTACTAGTAAGAGAAACTTGATACATGTATAAAGACATGTAAAATAGTTTACATAGAGTTAAAAAGTTAGAAAGAAAAAAAATAGATATTTTTTAAAACACCAATTTCTGAGATCTAAAACTGAACTTCCTAATCAGGATGACTGTTAATATCCCTATAATAACTATGTAATGCATGAGAAACAGTATTTAAAATGGATTAATGAAACTATTTTCAAGAAAATCGTTCGAGCCATTCTTGAGATACCAACTTTTACCAAAACTTGGTATACTCAATTATTGACCAGAAAACAATTACATGCAAAAGGATATTTAAAAGGAAGTTAATATGGCGAGTTTGAAAAAAAAACGTACAGTTGTTTTTAAAGGAACGCACTTGCGAGACCTGAAATTGAGCTATTTATACATGTCACCTATTAATTTTCCCGAACTAACTATATCATTTGAAAGGGCATCTAATAGTGTGTTTATATAGCAACTTTGAAGAAAATCGTTAGAGCAATTTTTGAGGTATGAACTTACGGTCCCATTTCTGGTTTCCGATGACCCACTTCCATTTTTCCAATTTTCACTAAAATTTGAAAAGTTCATCTATACACCAGACCTGTATCAATTGTGAAGTTTCGTAGTTCTATCTTTATTAGTTTCGTAGGTATGGTAGCCAGAAGATTCCATACATACATACGTACACACACACATACACTGACTAATTACTAAAAACTACTTTTTTAGACTCAAGAGGCTTTAAAACGTGTAAATCAAGTGAATACTCGATATTGAAGTTTTGGACTGAATACAGTAGTTCCATTAAAAATTAAATAATCTTAACTGTTTCTAAGACAGGAATGAATGTTTAAATTCCTATCTTATAGAAAGCCCCGATTTTTTTTTTTTTTTTTTTTTAACACACTTTGAAAATATAAATCAGATCCTAACATCTTTTTTTTTTCTAAACTCCAGATTTTCTATTAAGTTAGTTCTGCACAATCAAATAACTAGTAATGAAATAGGGGCACAAATTTATGGCCAGCAAGTTTATTTAAAAATATTGCAGAATAAATCCACCATGAGACCAATAATTAGATTTTGCCATAATTTAACCATGCAAAATATTTATTTTAACCATTACTTTTTTTTTCTTTTTAAACATTCTGAATGATTAAAGTCGGAGCATAACTCAAAATTTACTTAAAATATACTAGTAAAATATTGTATTATAAATAACAAGCTTTTAAAAGTCAGTTTAGCAGATTCATTAAAGTCATCTTTAATTTGCAAACAAAGTTTAAACACTTTTAAATAAGGAAAAGTTCATATTACTCATTAAAAGTTGCTTAATTTCACAAACATTGTAATAAATAAAACTGCTGATGCAGTAATATCAAAATATGAATATACATATTATGTTATTGATATAAATGTGTGATTAGATGCATAGATTGTATTTCAAAACCAGAAAAACTATTGTATTTCAAAATGAGAAGACTGTTTTGAGTGTTTCTTGCTTTAAAATAAAACATCTGTGGTGGTTTTGTGATCTCTAACACCTGCTGCAGATTAGCTACATGTATCTTGGAATATTCTTGATGACTGAAATATAACACTTGACCAATTGACAACTCTGGCCAAAAAAAAAAAAAAAAAAAAAAAAAAAAAGTAAAATTTTTTAAAACTTTGAATAGGTTTGTTTTGTAATAAAATAAAACTTAATATAGAAGTCTAAGTAAGTCTCTCTAAAAAGTTTTTAATGACTTTTGAATGAAATAAAAAAATATAAATTAAAATATGTTTAACAGTATGTAAACTGTGTGTAATGTAGCTTATATTTATTTAAAGACATTTCTAAATGTTGTGTATTCTGCATTTATTGTGATTGTAAGAAAAAAATGTTCAAGATATTGAACAAATATCTACCTCCCTCCTGTTATGTTACATGTTACCATATATACTTTTTTCAGTTTTAAGCAGTGGTTCTTTTTTTCTTATGATCCTTTGTTTTGCTAAATAGTGATTACTAAATTCTTTGTTTTATGTAAACAATTGTATGTATCAAAGTTAAAAAAAAAAAAAAAAAAAAAAAAAAAATTCCATTTAAAAGTGCTTGTTAAGCACATATTAAATTCTGAAGGAAAAAAAATTTACATTTCATTTTCGTGTTGGTAAAACAATTCTAGAATAGAAGCAAAACAATTAAAGATATTGCAACCCCCCCCCCCCCCCCAAAAAAAAAAAAAAAAAAAAAAAAAAAATGAATAAAGTTGTTTATGCTCTAAACAACAACATGCTTAAGTGATGCTTATTTTTTGTCCTGTATTTTTAAAAGAATTACCTTTTTATATATTGAAATATATTATACTTACATATAGACTTAATTTTTTTTCAAATCAAACACTTTTTATTTTAGGATTGTGAAGAATTCTTCCAGAAAGAAAGAGAATGGGTTAGCAAATATAGTGTACAAATCAAAGAAACCAGTGAGGTAATTCTTAAAAATAATTGAATTTCAATAGTTCATTGAAAACTATTAGTATACTTAAAATCCACCCAGTGGATAATAAAATATTTTAAATGTGTAATTAACAGATGCTGTGACATTGAACATTTGTTAAGGAATATTATAAAGTAAGATAAGATACATTCGTTGCATAAAAATAAGAATGAAATTTTTAAAAATTTAGATAATCTGTAGTCATTACTATTCTATCATTAAAATTCTTTCATAAAATATTGTCAAAAGTTTTAAGTAAAATGTTTTTCAGGTATTTTGTGTCTAACAAGGGAAGTATGAATCAGTAAAATTGCTATTGAGACCAAACCAAGCTTAAATTAAAGAGCATAGTCGAAAACATTGGGTACCGTAGAAATTTGCTGCAACAACTCCCATGGGGGTGAGATATGCCCTCTATTAGTTTTAGTTATTTCTATAAAAGCCAACAAAACATGCAGCGTAGTGTGAACAGATGGTGCTGTGCTAGCGTGCTTGACTTCGGATACGTAGTTCGTGGGATCGAGTCCCCGCAGGGGCGTTTTGTATTTTAATTTTTTTCAATTTATTTTTTTCTTTACGTTTTTAATTAAATTAATTTTAAAAAATATTTATTACATTAAGAAGATTTTTTTTTTTTTTTTTTTGAGCATTCCAATTAATAAAGTATTGAGAATGAATTTAAGAAATGCATTTTTTTATTTTTTTATTTATAAAAGGAAAACCATATTTAAAGCTACGAATATAGTTTCTAATTTATAACAATTATGATTAAAAGTAGAAAAATCATGGAATCATAAGTATTTTTCACAATTAGAACAAGAAATATAAAAAGATGGATCACAATTATTTGAATTTCAATTTTGTTCACCCTCAATTATTGTTCATCAGGAACATTTTGTCAAGTATTTGGCTTTTCGTCGAGATTACTTGATTTGTAAAGTACATATTTACCCAGATTTTGAATTTTTTTTAGATGTAAATTAATTATAAATTAGTAAAATCATTTTGAGAAAATTTGTCATTGTCTTCAATATTATTGTCAGTTCTTCCGACACCACGAAACTTGACAGTTGTTTAATGAAATATTTGAAATAAAAATAAGAATAACAATCATTAACAAAATCTTACCTAAATATAATATAAAAGTATTTCTCTTTAAATTATTAATTTCTTTTAAATTTAATATATAAATAAACTGGTTAAAATATATATATATATATATATTAAATTGTCCGCACTGAAAAAAAAAAAAACTTGTTTTAATATAATTACTATATTTTCTCTTACAATAATGATTTAATTTAATTAAAAATGTCAAAAATAAATATTTCAGTTGAAGTAAAAAAATGAAATACAAAACGCCCTTGCGGGACTCGATCCCATGACCTACGTATCTGAAGCTAGGCACCCTAGCACTGCACCATCTGTTCACACGACGACGCCTGTTTTGTTGGCTTTTATAGAAATAACTAAAACTAATAGAGGGCATATTTCAACCCCATGGGAGTTGTTGCAGCAAATTTGTACAGTACCCAATGTTTTCGACCATGCTCTTTAATTTAAGCGTGGTTTGGTTTCAATAGCAATTTTACTGATTCATACTTCCCTTGTAAGCAATATTGAGTCAAATTATGTAAAAGTCAAAAGAATATTTATGGAAATGAGAATGCAAATAGACAGACAAGCCATAGTCATATAAGCATTTTTCAGTTATGACTTCAGCAGTCTTTTTTTTTTTTTTTTTTTTCTTTTAACATGGTTTAAAATATGTTGAGAAGTATTTAAAAAATATATATATCAGAGGGCCCGAAATTTCAACTCATATTACACTTGCTGAAAAAAAAAAAAATTACCTGTCACAAAATAGGATGGATTTATTCTATTTTACCTATTTTTGGGAAATTTTTTTCCTCAATTATTTTAAATTCAAAGAACTTTGTCAAACAATATCCAGTCAAAACCTTTTTCCCATGAAAGATTAAACTTCCATTTTTATTTTATCTTTTTACCTAAGAAATATATTATTCGATAAATTTATGTTTCCATTTAGATGAAATGCAGATGTGTATAACATGTTAATTGTTGTCATGTGAAATGGCTATTTCCAAATAACTTTCCTCAATAATATCCTTGTTTATTACATCATTGGAAGCACAATTCTTTGTCGTTTTAGTAAAAAAATTGGAAAAGTTTTGACTGTTTTTCGTTCGTTATTCAACAATACAAACATAAGTAGTATCTGGAAAAGTGTTCAGGCTGATTCTCAATCCATCTCATGTTCACTTGAATTAAATAATACTGCTGAATACATTAGAACTTTTATGCATGTGTTAAAAAATTTCTCTTATAGCTGTGTTGTGAGACAGGGAAGAGGATGGAGTGATTATCAGGCAGTGCGTGTAGAAACTCAGCACTCCGCAAAGCGAAAATAAAGAGGTTAAACATGAGATTATTGCCTAATATCGCATTTGCAGTTTTGAAATCGATATACATGTTTTTTTTTTTTTTTTTTTTTTTTTTTTAATGACACAGTATGGTGTAAGAATTCCATCTATTCCTAGACTGAATTTTTACTCGCCACTGTAAAAATTCCACTCACCAATGGCGAGCTGGCGAGTGGAAATTTCGCACCCTGTATATAATTTCTAGTTTCTTATATAATAGAATAATCAACCAATCACAACACAGGAGAAAATGAGATAAGGTAACATTATCAACCTTTCTTGTTTTCCAGAAATGTATTTTGAACAAAATCTGGATGTGTAGGAATGGGAATAATTTGGCAATTTGTCATAATGGAGGAGGGATAAAAAGTCACTAAGTTTCAAAATATCTCCAAAAATTTTATTTGTGTAATAAAAGGTAGGACTGGTGTATGTAAAAATGAAATCACTTTTATTATAATTTGATTTGTAAAATATTATAGGGTACTTAGTTATTATTTAAGGCAATTGTTTAAGAAATTTTTAGTTGTATGGACGAAGAATTTTTTCTGAAACAAAAAATGTCCTGACAGGAGTTGGACTGGCTGTAGGTTCCAGGTTTAATTTCTGACTGGGATATTTTTCTTTCTGCATAAAATTTCTCAACTTTGTACACCAAATTTATCAATCGGTTTGAAATAAAAATTTCATACTTACTTTTTTATTTTTTTTTAAGTTTGTTTCTTTTCTGTTGTTCATAGATTTAGTTATACCATATCTATTAATATTATTAATTACATTTTTTTTTTTAAAAACTGTATACTATTTTTAATAAATATTTTAATGAATTGTTATTTGTTAAAAAATTATGTTCACAATATTTCAGTATAACGGTTAATAAACTATGATAAGAGTTGAGCTTCAAATAACTAAATGGATCATGGGCATATGTGTAATATATTTTTATAATAACTTATGTTTATCACCTATTGAGTACTAATCTTAAATGAAATTCTAGTTTTTATTATAATGAATAATTATTTAAGTAATGGTCTTTTAAAAAAAATAAGTTTTATTTTATTACTTCTTTTGATGCAATGTACTGAAAGTTTATTTCCTCTTTAGGCCTTTAACTCAATTGTATATGCTCAGCAAAGTAAGTTTACTTTTTTCCTTGTTGTTTAATGTTTTTTTTTTTTTTAAATTATTATTATTATTCATATATTTATTTCAATGCAGTTGCAGAAGCCTTTGTATCATTGATAAGCAAATTATCAGTAAGAAGTTTTATAATCATGCAATTCTTGTAAAATATTTAATTTTATGAATAAAAATGTTCGTTTAAAAACGTGATATTTTTAATAGCAAAAGCATTATTTTTTCTTCCAAATATTTGAACCTGAATATCAATGGGCAGTAAAAGATAAAATGTAGAAAATGAAAGCTTTTTTTTAAGTTATTTATAGTGACATTGTTTGCTTGAAAACACCTAAAAAGTTTTTTTTTAATTTTTCAAGTGAAAAGAATCTTTAACACGTTAATCGCCACGATAATATCAGCAAAATTTTCACATGGGCCATGGTAACTTTATTAGACAATTTAGTTAAAAATGCGTCAGGCACATATGACTGACATGGCGATTAATGTGTTAATAATTACTCGGCGTATATCATATTCCTTTTAGGGTTATTTCCTAGTTAAAAATGAGTGTTAAAAATGCGTCAGGCACATATGATTGACATGGCGATTAACATGTTAAATATGACACATTTTTCTCTAAAAAGTGTACTTCCTCTTACGTCTTGTCAGTAGTGGAGAGGTTCTGTTCTCACTGCATGTATACTGGAGGCGCTGGATTTGAAACCAGGATCAGTGTTATCATGGGTGTCTGAGAACCTGGAAAAGTCAGGGAATTTAAAAATTGCAAATATTGCTCAAAACTTGGGAAAATGGTGACATAAGTCTGGAACAGTGCCCAAGACTGGTCTGGAAAAGGCTTTTTCAGCATGCAGTTTAAAATGTGCTATCTTATTTTTTATGCTATAAGCTATCTTTTATATTGTGAAATAAAATTTATGACCTGAAATTAAAAAATAAACTTGGAAAAGTCAGAAAAATTTATTTTTGAAATTGAGTAGAACCCTGCAGGCAGTGCTCATTAGCTAACCATTTGATGTTTTCTATAGTTTTATTTGAAACTTCTGTAAATGCAAGCTAGTTTTCCCTTAGACCCCACACAGAGAAAATCCCATCCAGGCCTTGATGTCTCAAGTAGACAGTTGGAGTTTGTCTTAATCCCAAGCATTACTACTTTCTCTTATATAAAGTCTCATGATATTAAAAAGATAAACAAAACATTAAATATTTTTCAATGAGAAAAAACTTTTTATATAACAGTCAATGTTTTAATTCTATGAACCAGAATGCAGGTCGTCATGTTTAACAATATTTTTAATTGCAAACTTCTTGAGATTTTAGACCTGCAATGCCCACAAATATTAAATCTATACATAAATATACTTGTGAATTATTTTTTAATTATTATTTATTTTTTTATTTATTTTTTTTGTGTTCCATTAACACTTGCCTATATAGTTTTCCTTTTGAATTGAACTTAGTCACTTCAAGATTTTGAAAACATTTTAAGTTTATTTTGATTATGACATAAAAATTGAAGCCTTAATTGCATAGTAAATATAATTTAGAAACTATCATGCAATTACGTGAAGATTTAAAATAATATAAAAAATTTACATCATTGTGTAGTTTTATTTCAATTTTACAGGTCCTATTCAACAGTATTATAGGTTCAGAAACAAACAAACGTGTGAAGTGAAAAATCTTTAAAAGAATGTATTGCATCGCTCTAATTTTAATATTAAAAAATAATACAATTTTAAAGGAATATGTACTTTGATGTGGTTTATTTTAAGATATTAAACTGAAGCTTCTCATGTCAAAATGTAGCATATGCCTACCACGTCAACTAGTAAAAATATTTACGCACAGTTATTGCTTCTGAGTCTAATCATTTAATTAGTTATAAAAAAAATTTAATAATCTCTGACAAGAAAATACCTAGTATTTTCATTAGAATAAAACAGGATACACACTTTATGCACATTGTACTTCAAAGAAGGAATAGGCAAGGGGTTGAAGAAATTATACATTAGATTATTAAACACTGTACAGCATCATAAAAAAATTTGTCTTTCTATTACATGCTGAAAGAAAATTAAAAAAAAAAAAAAAAAAGTTTATTTGGTGAATGTTCAACAATCATTGTAATTTTATCAGCGTATAATATTTAAAAAATATGATTAAACAGAACATAACAAATAAAAGTAACTCGAATTATATTTTCTTAGTACAAACAAGTCTGACTTAATGAAAAAATCAAAACATTGAAATTACTGATATCACAGTTTTGATTCATTGGTTGTCAAACTGTTCTGTTTGTACTATTTGTATTAAGAAAATTTTGTGCCATCACTATTGATAACCTATTTGATATCCTTTATAATTTGGTTCTATAAATAGTAGAGGTTTAATTTCTAAAAAAAAAAAAAACCTCCCAGTATGCATATCTTAATGTCTTAAGTTACTATAAAGTCACAAAAATCTGTCTCTAAACCAACAAATATGTGAAATTTATTTTTCATAAATGTCTGTAAACTATTTTTAACAAATATTAATATATATATACAGTGTCAAGAAAAATAGAATTGCAGATGATTTAATAAAACATCTCGAGTGAAAACTAAAAAAAAAAATATATATATATATATAAAAGATTGACTTACCACTTTGTAGCTGGAAATTATTTTATTAGAAGTATCCAAGAAATAAACATTAGATAGATGGATCCATCTCAAAAATCTTAAATTACACTTATTAACACTTCTATAAATCCTGATTATTATCACATTATTAAAATTAAGTATCCAAGTTGGCAAATCAGTAGTTTAGCACAAATGTTTTTAAAGTCTGTATGAAAGTTTTTTTATTTTGTTTATATTTTCCTCAGCCAGTTATTATATCCTGTGAGACTGCTTGAGAACATATTTCTAGAACACAACACTGCTTGAATTAGAA
Source organism: Salticus scenicus (assembly GCA_963930645.1). Taxonomy (NCBI): domain Eukaryota; kingdom Metazoa; phylum Arthropoda; class Arachnida; order Araneae; family Salticidae; genus Salticus; species Salticus scenicus. The sequence goes on from OZ005648.1 coordinate 49,263,463, forward strand.
CCACTAGAACACTGCTTGAGTTAGAACCACTCCTGAAGAATAAAGTTGCTGCGATATTTGAAACACATTAGAAAAATCACATAATACACACTCCAATCTTTTCCAAGATGCTGCACTTAGGTCTACCTTTTAAAAGAATCTATCTCTACAGCAGGTGTAGGCAATTTAGCAGGACATCTTTTGAAAGCTCAGATCTCTAAATCCGATGAATGCAAAATCGGCATATTATTACTTTAGAAGGCTTAGTTTTGTAAAATAGGTGAGTGGGACACAGCAGAACTTCCTTTGAAAAATTCGCTCCGCAGCTGTGGAGATCCTATTTTTCTCTGCAAAAAGCTGTATTGATCTAAGATGAGAGCTAATTCTGCACATCGACTGGATTCATCATTATACTAAAAGCATAGTGTTCTCTGAGCCAATAATGAAGTGCATTGAGATCCTAAGATTTACAGATAAAATAATTGCATGCCAAACAAGATTTAGATAAAGTTGGATTTAAACTAACGAGGAAAATATTTGAATTCAGTGCAAACATCTGGAAGAATCTTGGCCCTGCTGTTCCATGATAAAAATTAGTTATAAACCATTGCTTGAAGAAATCATAATTATTTGTACTCCAATATCTCCAAGCTTCGGCATAGGAATAATCCCTGCCTCCACACGAGAATAAGTCTTTCACCTCTCTTGTTCTCTGCTGTTCTGCTGCGAAAAATATTGGAAATTCACGCTCTTCAGGAAGCGAGCCAATCAGCACTGTAGAAAAGGATGCTACTGACATCAGAAGTGATGCTTACTTTATCACGGCACATGCAGATTGACGTCCTTTGCATGTCCTTGGTAAGTTCTGGAAGCATGTGGAAGGATTTTCCTCCTCCAAAAGCACAGGAACTACGAATTCCTTAAGTAAACATGGCTGACTTCTGATTTTAAAAACTTAGTGAATAAAAAAAAGCTGTTTTTGAACTTAAGATTTTTTGAAAAGAAAAATATTAAATTTTAAGCTATTTTAATGAGTGATATATCAAATTTAATGCAATTTAAAAAGCAATCTCATGAAATCAAAAATAAACATTGACCGCTGATAAAAACAATTTTGGATTTTTATTTTTATTTATTTTCTTTATTTGTTTATCTGCTATTTTAGGGATTTCTCTAATTTTTTTTTTTTTTCTTTTTTTTTTTTTTACTGAAAGGATAATCGATCGAATTATCGTTTTAATCTGGAAATATTTGAGTTAGTTATTTATTTATTTATCTATTTTTAGAAAAAAGCTAATTTACAAAGGTAAAAAAGACATATTTTAAAATTTAAATCAGGATCGATTTAAACTTTGCAAAGTTTCAAGATTAATTTTGAACGAGAAAGCTTTTTAAATAAGAAAAACCTGTAGTTATAAATAAAATAGTGTTATACGAAATGAAACATGAAAATAAAAGTGTTATGCCAATTAAAGCATAACATACAGTTAAACATTTTCTGCAGTTTGTATATAGTTATGTACTTTTGTGTGTTTAAGAAATTAAATACCATCAAGACATTTTTAGAAATAGGAGTAAGGCAATCCACTTTAGTGGTTAAACATGTATACTTCATGTACTTGAATACGAATTATGTATTATGCATCTACAGAATTGCGCATATTTATTTTTGCAATACTTAGTGTGTTATTCATTTTTACTTTCTGAACATGTACTATGTAAGGAACGTTTTGTAAACATGAAAAAAATTAGACTGAGATTATGGTGAATCAGTTTTGAGGACTTCTGAATTTTTGCTGTTTTTACAGCAATGAATGTATGTAAATAAACATAACACCTTCATTCGATTGAGCTCAACGTTGGTAGGTTACATACATTCATGTTACATGTCACCGTCGCTTGACCTGTATAAATTTTGACAAGTGTAGAGCTTTTTTTTTTTTTACAGGAAGACAAATTCTTTATCATACCTTATGGATGGAAATTATTTGAAGTGGGACAGCATCTAAACATCTTATCCGATTGAACTAACAGGTGATAGGTACATTATGAGTTACCATTGCACAGCAGTATATGTTTTGTTGAGTGTAGGACTTGTAAGTCTTTTTACAGGGATACAGAAAAAAATTCTTTATCATTGTTGCAGTCTGTGGACTCATATTACTTAAGGTACACTAGTATATAAACTCTACATTTGATAAAGATAAAATTGAATAGGCATTTTATAGATCATCATCGCAAGAACTATACTAATTTTTATGAATGCAGGATTTGAGCTTTTTTACACTGATACAAAATATAATTCTTATACATTGTGGTTTGTAGTCTCAATTAAAATTAGTTTTAATAATATTAAGAAAAAAAAACTGATTTGTTACATTGTTTTGCTAATATATCATTATTATGGGAAATGATGTGTATATTAGTTCTTTTATTATGTATTAATTTACACACATATTGAGGCTAATTATTTGAAATTCACGAATTTATTTTGGAGGATTCAAAACTGATATAAATTTTGTAATTTTGCCGCAGAATGGTTGTTATTGAAAATTGCTTTGCTTTTAAAATTCTCTTTTACAGGACAGAAAAGAATTATGTACTGATAAGTATAAAGGATTTAAGTCCAAAAATGGCAATTTTGAGTTTAGTACATAGTCAGACTCAGAAAAAAACTCTTTATCGATTGGTATAAAAGATTTAAGTCCATGTCATTTAGTCTTTGAGAAAATCCATTTGGAAAAAAGATTCAAGTCAGAAATATAGCATGCATGTTTGTATATATTATATACATATAATATATGTATGTAAATCTGTTAAAAATAAACAAACTTCAAAATTAAATGTATGTAGTTTATTCACAAAATTGTATATTATAATATTCTGGTTAAAACTGTATTGAACAGAAGTTTTTATACAGAATTTTTTTAACTTTATTTTTCGTCTCCTGAAAAATAAGAATATGGATTCTGTGAACAATTACTAAAACATAACTGTTTTGCTACTCATTGAGAAAATTTGTTTAATCACAACTAAATTGCTCAAATAAGAGAAATTTTTTCACTGTCAGTTGCTGAAGTGGGCAATTGCCACTAATAGACTTTTTTTTAAGTTGCTTTTACTAGTGGATCTGCAGATCAGGAGCCTCAACGTCCTATTTGCATCAGACATTATTCAATAGGTCATTTTTATTTATTCCTTATTATATAATAGTATATATTGATTCGATCGACTTATTACCATAATCAGATACATTCCTATCGGGGGGGCTGCCGCCCAACTCAACCCCCTGCTGTATCTCTTTGTATACCTATTTGTATATCATATAAAGTGTTACGGAATTGTAAATAATTGCATTTATTTTTGTATAAATTCTTTCAAAGAGGCTTAGTAAGTCGATAAAATGCTAATTTTGTGCATTTCTAGTCGTTTTAGCGTTAAAATAGCCTAATTTTCCTTTAAAAACGCATTAAAAAGCTCCAATAAGGGAAGAAATGGATTTGGCACCACATTTGGCGACTGTTTCCCTCCTTGGTGATATTTTTGGCGACCTTGGCGAGAAAATCCTTATTAGGGATATACCAAATATGAAAGCTCTAATCTCATTGGCTGATGAGATACAAGAATTTTCCAGAATGAGATGCGAGAATTTTCCAGTCTGTGTTCGATAGAAAAGTATAAAAGGAGCATTTTTTTAGCCAAGGCGGCCAATCTCAGATCTGTGTCAGTTTTGTCAAATGCTTGCTTGGCTTTAAGCCACTTTGAATGAGACTTGCTTTATGTGTTATTGATAAACAGTTTGTACTTTTGTTTTGCTGTTGTTTAAGCTATGTTTACTGGTTGAATTCAAGCTGATACTTGGTTTATAGACCTGTATTTTTCTGGAACTTTCTGTGAATAAATCACTGAATTTTTGCAAGTTTCGCCTTTCATTCTCGGACAACTTACGAACCCCCAAGTATGCAACAATATGTATTCTTAATAAACGACGGTCTTGTATTATTTCCCTGATATTCATAAATACCAAATTTCATAACTATCAAATTTCATACAAAAAAAATTACATAGCATATCGGAAATATTTAGTGTAACCTTTAAACTAATAGCACAATTTTTAAACTAACCTTTAAACTAATTACAATTCTATGCCTACAATTTTCAACAGGAAAACATGCTTTTAAAATTCTAATAAAATTTCATTATATTTGATGGGGTGTAACCATGTTAAAATACTTTTAAGAAATACCGACTATAGACCGTAATAGTACGAAATTCCTTTATGTATTCCAGAAAAATAGGCACAGTCATTATAAATGCCAATAATAAGAATAAACCTAATTAATTATAACTCATTAATTTTTCAAACTAATTTGACATCATTTGGATGATTACAGTACATACTCGGAATTATTTTGTGTGGTCCCATAAATTATTTAGTCTATACATAACCTTTTTTAAGAGTAAACATGATTTTAATCATCTTTATAATGTATGTTAACTTTATTAAGTTCAATTCAGCATAAAGGCATTAAAGTGCACGCTTAAATTAAAAATTTGTCCATAGGCTCTAATGTTACGAAATTCTTTCATGTGTCTTTGTAAATGAACCATAAACATTGAATACACCAGTAAAAACTATTCAGCTTATTTTGCGTTTAAAATTAATAATTGATCCAAATTTAACATCATTTGGATGACTACGTGTCATTGTCAGAACACTTTTGTAAGGTCCTGTACATTAATTAAAAAGCTTAAGATCACATATTTTCTTCAAACAACATAAGTTTAAGCATCTTACTCACGTACGCTAGTTTCATTTTCTTCATTGCAAAGTAATGATATTAAAATGCGTTTAAAGGAAATTCACCCCATACGCCGTAATGTTAAGAATTTTGGCATGTCCCTGTACACAGTTTATAAAAAATATAGCAAAAAAAATTATACAGCTACTTATATGCAAAGCTGGAACGTGTGCGCCAATTTGCACGTCAATCGAAGGATATTTGCAGCCGCTATCGCGGTACAAATTCTTCCCATAGGCCGTAAAGATAAGAAAAAGTTTGGCGTGTCCCTGTACACGAACGACAAATGGAATTCACACCTAACACTATACAGCTAATTCTGTTGGGCTCATGAATATGTGTACCAAATTGCAAGTCAATAGCATTATTTTGGGGGCCGCTATCGCGGTACATACATATTCTTCCCACAGGCCGTAATGATAAATAAAACTTTGGCGTGTCCCTGTACACAAATTAAAAATGGAATGCACACCCAAAACTATACAGCTAATTTCGTGGGGATCATGGACATGTGTAAAAAATTTGAAGTCAATAGCGTGATTTTTGCGGCTGCTATCGCACAACAGACGGACAGACGGAACCCAAAATCCTTTTGAGTCTCAACAGAGGGCCTCCATTGACGTTTTGGCAAAAATTGGAAGTCAATAGCTTGATTTTTGCGGTGGCTATCGCAGTACATACAGATTCTTCCCATAGGCCATAATTATAGAAAATCTTTGGCGTGCCCCTGTACACGAACTACAGATGCAATACACACCTAAAACTATACAGCTGATTCTGTTGGGCTCATGAACATGTGTACCAAATTGCAAGTCAATAGCGTGATTTTTGTGACCACTATCGCGGACTTACAAATTCCTCCCATAGGCCGTAATGATAAGAAAAATTTTGGCGTGTCCCTGTACACAAATTACAAATGGAATACACACCCAAAACTATACAGATGATTTCGTGGGGCACATGAACACGTGTACCGAATTGCAAGTCAATAGCGTGATTTTTGTGGCCGCTATCATGATACAAATTTCTCCCATAGGCCATAATGATAAGAAAAACTTTGGCGTGTCCATGTATACAAAATACAAATGGAATACATACCAAAAACTATACAGCTGATTTCGTGGGGCTCATGAACATGTGTACCAAATTTCAAATCAATAGCGCTATTTTTGCGACAGACACACAGACACAGCCCAAAACCGTTTTGAGTCTCAACAGAGGGCCTCCACTGACATTTCGGCAAAAAATATCATTTATCAGCAAAATTCCGGTTTTTAATCTGTGTTGAAATATGCCATATTTTTGCAGTTTATTAACAAAATATGCAACTTGTCTTTTTTTTTTTTTTTGAAAAAACCTTTTTAAGCCATTTAATTTTTGTGAAAAATCTTTTTAAATTCTTGTTTTTGTGGTGGGACTTTTTGACCTGAATTTTTCTAGATTGACCTCTGATTGTCATTTCGGAAGGGTTTAGCAGTACTTTAATTGATTTCAAAGTCCTGATAGTGCATAGTATAATTATTTTTGTAATTATTTTTGTAACTAGTTTTGAAACTCTTGGCACATATCCTATAGAATTAAAATTTAATGCAATATTGATACGGAAACTACTTTGGTCCAGCAGCTGGGAAAAGTCCCCCCCCCCCTTCGTGTTATTTAATCAACAATAAAAATTAATGCTTTTGAGGATTTATAAGTGGTTGTAGTGGCTACGTAGGAGATATTGTAAACGTTGTATAGTAATACATGATTTTTAACTCTGCAGACATTTAAATGTACAATTTGTTTTTGAAAAATAAACATTAAAGAAAGTGTGAAAATGATATTAGTAAGTATGTAATAAAAAATGTGCATTTAGTTTCCTTCTATTTAAAAATAAACAAAGAAAGTGTGAAAATGATATTAGTAAGTATGTGATAAAAAATGTGCATTTAGTTTTCGTCTATTTAATTTTTTTTTACAGAACATAGTACAGTATAGGACCCATTATCTGGAACCCACAGGACCAGAAGAATTCCCAATTTCGGAATTTTCTGGATTTTGGGTCCTTTTCCCATTATTGCTTTCCCTTAATTATGAAACATAACTCAATAATTGACAGGTACTAATTTGCATCTAGGAGCAACTACTTCACATACAGACAGACATATAAAAAATTATCTGAATTATATTCTAGAGCTCTTAAAACATGCAAATAAATCAAAAACTGCAAGTCAAGATTTTTTGCAAATCTGATACTTTTTTTTTTTTAAATTTAGCAGGAAGAAAAAAATAACTATAATACGTATATATATAATACAAACATGTACATTACTGCCACTTGCCATGAGTGGCATGGTTGCTTCTTTATCAATGCTGCTAAACATGAATACTGTCTCAATCATAAGAACAGAATACTTAAAAAAAAAAAAAAAAATTATTTCTTTTTTCTTTCTTTTATTTTTAAGATCTTAATGAGAAGTTAAAAATCACCGGAAATCTATCATAAAATAAGAATTTTTTTTTTTGTGGCTTGCTGTGAATTACAGGATTTTCTTGGACCACAAACATCCCTGACCATATGAGAGAAAGAAATTCTGTTTTAATTTCTAAATTTTCATAATACTACCTAAATAAAACACACAATAATTTATTTTAGGGCGATTTTTTATTTATTTATTTATTTTTTTTTTTTTTCTGATTTTAGATATAAAATGTATTTTATTCATTAAAAAAAAAAAAAAAAAAAAAAAATCTGAAATGATTCTGGATTTTGGGTTTTCCGGATTTTGGAATTCCAGATAATAGGTCCTATACTGTATAAAATTTGTTTTTGGAGTTAATTTGGCCCAAGCCTAAATTGTGGAAAAGTAGCTGCAAACTTTATCCATGCTGTACGAATGAACTATAACAATAAAATAACTTTATGCTGTTTAAATAATTTATGATTGTATGTCAGTACTAATACCATTTTTTTCTGAAAATTAAGAGAATGGAAAATACTGTTGACAAATGTACAACTCTTTAACAAACCAAGCAAAAACTATTTTAAAGACAATTATTTGAATGTTAATTATGGTGATAACTTCCCTGTGTTAAAAATGAAAAAGCCTCCTAAAAAAGAGCTACATACAACAGTTGATTGTATGACCTTGACTACAAGGCATGGGCATGGCCTGATAAAATCATAATGATGTACAACTGGGCTGAAGTTAAATTTAAACCTCCCATGTTACTTAATAAGTGTATTTTTCTGTGATAGAAATGCTACAGTGTTGTGAAATTTAATTCAATGTAACTTTTTTAGAAAAGTTGCATTGAATTAGATTGTTACATTGGAAAAATACAAATTGTTTAAAGTTAATTGAAAGTGAAACTTTTTGATAAACTCTAAATTTTTTAAAGGTTCAGTTTGTAAATATTCATTTATCACGAAATTATAGCCATTTTTTTAATTATTTCAGCTTTATTTTAATTATTGCAATACATCAAAGTACCACTATATGAGGAGTGCATTGGCCTAATGTAGGAAGCACAAACTAATCTCAGCAAAAACAAATGACTAGATCAAAGTAGCCCCAAGCAGGTGTTATTTTGACCCAACATTTAAACTGCTTTTTTTTTTTTTTTTTAATGGCCATTAGAACTTTAATAAATGTACAGTCGATAAAAAAAGTGTCCGAACACTAGCAAAAATCTCCTTATATTATTAAAATCTGTGCGCATCTGTCTGTCTGTGAGAAATGCCTTGTCATAGCTAAAGCTCCGGCGCTAATGGTCGCAGCGCTTCGAAACCGGTGTCGACAGACGCAGCATTTCTTCATCTCGACATCGCGATAATTCGCTAAGCGATACGACCCTAATTAGCAGAGATATTAATTAAAACGTCGACCCATATCTACCGAAAAATGACCCAGAATTCATGATTAAATGCGTAAAAAGCGACATTTTTACGGAAAAAGTGGAAAATAAATTAGAAATATCAGTCGTTTTGTTACAAATAAGATATCAAATGAAAGGTCCGATTTTTCTGAATCCGACGGTTTAAATAGCTTATCTATAGGGCAACTAGATTTTTTAAAATTAACTAAAGTATGAAAAAAAAAGGTGGCAACAAATCACAACAGTTCTATTAATTTCGCAATAGATGTATTTCGGTTACCATGGCGCCGGGCGAAAGAATAAATAGATTTTACTTCCAGCTTTACTGATTTTGTACTGGAAATAAAAATTGCAAATTTCAAAATGCTTCAATTTTCTTCAAAATTAATTCAAACTTGCTACAAACTTTTAACATCACAAGACGAAGTTCCAGTTCAAATATCATCGGGTTTCGAGAATAAATAAAAAATGTACAATTTAATTGCAAATTAAATGTTATTATAATACGCGTATTTCAAATTCAAACTATGATTAAATTATTTTTAGTACATCATTCGAAAGATATTTTACAGTACTTTTATATTATCGAAAGCGGGATTCAAGATTTCGCTTCATTTACATGTTTTGAGGTCTCCTGAATCGGTTTTCTTTTGTATCTGAGCTACTAATTAAAATAATTCCATAAGTAATACATCATAAGATAGCTTTGTTGGTTTGAAATCGAACAGTAGATTACAGAAATTTCTACCGCCAGATGGCGCTGTAATATTTTAAAATTTCAATATTTCAATTTCTAATTATAATTAAATTGTTTTTAATACATCATTTGAAAGATATATTAAAGTTCTTTTATATTATCGAAAGTTTTAACCAGATTTGCATGTTTTGAGGTGTCCTGATTAAGTTTTCTTTTGCATCTCAGCTAATTCAGTTAGACCGTTCAAAATTGGTATATGTAGGTTAATTAGGAAGGGCTGAAAGGGTGGGGAAGATATAGGTGTGCACCACGCGCACGGGACAGCGCTGCCGAAGGCAGTGGGGACCCGGTCCGACTTTTTAACCAATGAGAAATGATTTTTTTTTTCATTTTCTTTTCTTAAGAATAAAAATTTGATTTGAGAAGGAATATGTGCGCGTAGCGCGCATATACCTTCACACGTGCGTGCGCAGCACGCATGGGTCTGCGCTGCCGAAGGCAGTGGGGACCCGGTGTGAGTTTACCCGATCAGAAATATATATATTTTTTTTTGAGGGGGGGCACGGAGGGTCAGGGAAGGAATACGCGCATGCAGCGCGCACGGGGCAGCGCTGCCGAAGGCAGTGGGGACCCAGGCCGACTTTTTACCCAATCAGAAATGATTTTTTTTTTTTAATTTCTTTTCTTAACACTAAAAGTTACTGTTAGTGATTCATTAATTTTAGTGATTCATTTGAAAATACTGTCCCGCTAGCGGCCGAAGCTTGCTAGTTCCTATATAAAAAAAGTACACTTCATACGGTTTTGTTAAATAAATCCTTATCGAATCATGTTCTTACAATAAGAACAGGATTCGACAAGGATTTATTTAACAAAACCATATGAAGTGTACTTTTTTTACATAGGAATTTTTGCTAGTGTTCGGACACTTTTGTTACCGACTGTATTGCCCATTTACTGAAAACACACATTTGTGACAAATAATAAACTAAAAAGCTTGTTGCTAATATTTCCTATTTTACTGGTCTAAAAAAACTGCCAAAAAATGAAAGTTAAAATAGACCTGGCCTTACAGCAATATATTTACTTATAAGAATTCATTATGAGTTTTAAAGTCACTTAAAAGAAACACTAATTGATTCAGAAGTTAACAATATCATATCATATCAAATAAATAAAATAATTTATGGATTTGACAGAAAATTTGGGATATTCAGAAACTTAATGGTCATTTGCTTTTGTGTCCAAATAGATTCGAAATTATTTAGAAAGGAACACCAATTAATCACTTCTGAGGAATATATAATCAGTGTACTCGAAGAGAAAAAAATTTTAATATTTCAGATCTTAAGAAATAGGATTTTGTGGATCCTTTCAAATAGTGGGAGCTCAAATTTGTGCACTCCACTTTTATCACCCTAAATATGTGTTAAAATTTTTCATTTGAAATATTATGACTTCAACTTTTGAAGAGTTTCATTAGAGAAACAAAAAGCTTTTTTTGGGATTAATAAGAGAAAATATATTTCAATATCCTAATTGTTAACAGGCAATGATAAAATTTCATACTATTTTGAGGCATTTTAAAGCAATCAAATTTCTAAAAAATTTAATTGATAAGTTGCAATTTTTTGAATGACAAAGATAATAAATAAATATAGTCAGATAATTTGAGAGTAAAATTACAGAAGCTAATTCTCAGGACACATGAAATGTATTAAAATAGATCAGGGGTGAAACTTTTCAGGGGCTACCCCTGAATTCAGGGTTTTTGAAAATTTTGCTGTTTCTAAATTTCACGTTAAATTATTTTGTTTTTACAGAAATTTCTTATTTTGAATGTTTAATTTGTCTTATAATGTGTGAAGAACTCTCCAAATATAATTTATTACAAATAGCCAGATGATATTTCATTATTAAGTCTCCGCTATCTGCATGCATGTATCAGTTTTCAGGGTTTTTGCATGTTAAGTAGTTTCACCCCTGATAGATGTGCTTACTCCTAGTTTAAAACAAATAGTAAGAACTTTACTACATATGGTAGGTAAATTTCCTGTATAAGTTTTACCACACTTATCTCAAGTTATTGCATCATTAAGGTAACTGTTGAAACAAAATGTTAAATTTAGGGAGGACTGCTACTAGGAAAAAATACAAAATAAGCAAATATACCAACTGCATTTGGTAGTTAACCTACTGGAATTTTTAATCAAGAAGAAAATATTGATGTTATTTATCTTATTTCAGAAATAACAAGAAATGACATTTAAGATAGATTGGAGTGTAAGGTTGATATTTTTTGTACCAACTTGAACCCCCCCCCCCCCCTTAAATAATAACAATGTCAACCTTACACTCCAATCCATGTTCAGTAGATTTTCATGGTTGATGAATTTATGAATAAAAATTTCTAAAAAGAAATGGCATGTCAATTCCATTAGTTGCAAAAATATGCAAGTTATTTCAGTCCAAAATAATTGCACAACCTTTCATCAGGTTTTAAAAAAGGCACAAATACAACATTGAAAGCTTTGATGCTTCACTTTTTTAAATAATATTAAAAATAATAATAATAATAATAATATTAAGCTGATATAGAATAAATTGATAATATTTAAAATAAATTCAACTGATTAATTAATATTAAATGTATTTATGTTAAATAGATAAAAATAATTAAATTATTAGAATTAATAATTTACTAATGTAATAGTGTCATTTAATTTGTGGAATTTAAAAATAAAAGAAATAGATTGCTTTTCACATGCTATGATGAGTTGTAGAATTTTAAAGTCCTGAGTAATTCTGAAGTGAAAGAGGAAATAACTTGTTCCATATGCTGATAACAAATATGATTTATTGAATTAATCCAAAATAGGTATGTTTAATGCACACTGGAGTACTCAAATTTCAGTAACTAAAATATTGAGATACACAATTACTTGAACATTTTGTTGTAATTAATATAACATAAACAAATACGTTGATTCTTGACATTGAATAAATATTGTGTGTACAGAAGTTCATCAGAAGAAAATCCACAAGAGATAATTTTAAAACCAGAGGTACATACAATGTCAAATTTATGCAAGTTTGTCTTCTGCAAAATCTTCTGTTTGAAAAAGTCTTTTTTTTTTTTTTTTTTTTTTTTTAATCTTCAGTATAGTGAATTTATTTTTTTATGATCGCATAATTTCCCTGGCTTCTGATCGATCATTTCTATTTAAATATTTACCATCTGTGCAGCCTATGCTTCATATGTTCAACAGCTGGAATAATAAAAAAGCACCACAGAACTGGTGTTTTAAAGTAATAAGTACAAAACTTTGAATAAACACCATAAAATGTATTAAATTCACAACAATCGTTTTGGGTCGAAAGAACACACAACCTTTTATCAAGTGAACAATGTAGGTATGAGTGCTGAAAGTAAAGCCAGCACTCGTGCATCTCTTGTTCGCCTGACAGAGGGTTGTGTGTTCTTTCGACCCAAAACAGTTGTTGAGTTTAATGCATTTTATGGTGTTTATTCAAAGTTTTGTATTTATTACAACAGCTGGAATATTTAAAACAGCAATTGCAGTTTTTTTTTTTTTTTTTTTTTTTTTTTTTTAATATTGTTCGTCAGTACTTTGTTTACACAGAAGTCCCAAAATCAATTTTTCTTATGTTTTAAATAAACTTCCACGTTGAGCTTGTGCTTGCATAAATTTAACATTGTATGTATCTCTATTGAACATAATTTTTAAAAAATTAATTTGTATGGAACTTTGTAATGAACTTCCGTACATGCAATATTTTTTCTAGATCAAGAGTCTATTTATGTTATCAATCTGTTATTTGTTTCTTAATTATAACCAAATATTCAAGTGATTATGTATCTTGATATTTTAATTACTGAAATTGGAGTACTCCAGTGTGTATTCAACATATCTATTTTGGAATAATTCGATAAATCATGTTTGTTAGCAGCATATTGGGTAAAATATTTCCTCTTTTTATTTTAGAATTGCTCAAGATATTAAAATTTTAAGCTTGTAAGACATCAAAAGCAGTGTACTTCTTTATTTTTGAATTCCACTAATTAAATGACATTAATAAATTTATTCTGATAGTTTATTCATATCTATTTACCATCCATGCATTTAATGTTAATTAATTAATAAACTTCATTTTAAACATTTATTCTAAACCTAATTTAGTTTTATTAATATATATTTCAACACACTTGTCTTTTTTTTTTTTTAATACATCTGATGAAGGATCATGCTTAATTACTTCAACATGAAACAGTTGTGTGTTTTTGCAGTGTATGGTGTTTACTTACAAAGATTTTATTCTTCACACCACGAACTATATGAAGAAAATATCTAGTTACAGTTTCATAAATTTAATGAATCCTGTATTAAAAGGGTTTAATTTTTCAGAAGAAAACTATACAGTATGATAGTTCAATAATGAATACTTATCTGATATAAAATGTGCAGTTTTTTCTCTCTTCCCCCTATAGTCTTTCTAAATGTGAACAAAATTGGACTGATAGAAGAGGAACTTTTGACTATAATTTTCACATTTGAAACATGTGTGACTAAGCTAGAAGAAAATTAACTATACAATGTGTTAGTTCAGTAGCTTAATACATAGCTGATATAAAATGTGCAGTCCCCCCCCCCAAAAAAAAAGAGCTAAAGAACTAATGTATTGGGACTGGCATAAAGCAGTGACATAGAAAAAGTATAGTCTCATATCGTGAAATATATAAAAAGTTTAGGGTTTCTAACACTAAATGTTTTTGCAACTTTATTCTGTTCTTGATAAACCATTTGAAAAGAAATAGCGGAATTAAAGTTTGAAAATTTTAGTTATCTTATAATTAATGAACCAAATCCACATAATTTTTAAAACTAGTTTATAAACTGCTGATGAAGTAATTAAGATTGCACATCAGAGATTCACCCTTTCTCTCTCCATGTAATCCTGGAGGATTTCTCTTGCTTCATATATAAGGGATATTTTATTTAAAAATTTAAGTATTTCGAATTATGTTTTTTAATCTCACTCTTTGAACATGTCTCCTTTTCGCTTAGTGAGCAATTAAAAAGGTTAATTTAAATATTTTATTTCAGTAAATTTGTTGCTCTAATTTTCAATCTCAAAAAGAAATAATTATTATTTTAGTTGATCACTGGGCGACATGTTCAAAGAGTGGGTTAAAAAGAACTTTATTTTATGAGATATTCTTAAAAAATGAAATGAAGCAGCTGAATTCCCAAAATTACATGGAGAAAGTATGAATCTGATTGAAGGTACAGCTTTAAGCTTTTTAAGATGGCATTTTCAATGTAAAAAATTCCATATTTTGTTTCTGATAATGTATCTTTATATTTCCAGTCATACATTGATTTTGCAAATACTTGAGATTTTGAATATAATTTTACTAGTTCCTACCATCATGATTGGTTGGTTGGGTTTTACGTCGCACTAGTGCTGCGCAGATGGTCAATTGGCGGCGACCATACCATCATGAAAATGAGTACTAAGCTGAATGAGGAATAAGTTACTAAAAACAGTAATGAAATAGGTCTAATGGAGTATAGAAACACCTCAATCTCAGGACTGAATCTGAATCTCGGTTAATATTTAAAGATTGTGAACTAATCGCTTGTTGCGACAAATTGATTAACTCAGAATTCTTTCATTATATCAAAAGCCTGTTGACTAAGCATTAATAAATTAAAAAGCAGTTTTATGTTTGTGTGTGTAGCAAAATTTTTGAGTAATATTATATCCTATATAATATTATCCTTGGTGATAATGTAACAAAACATTTTTAAAAAAAATTAAAAATCTTGAGAAATCTGTTTGGACAGTTTCTTAAACAAAATTTATGTCTCTAGAATTTTGCAGAGTATTTAGAAGAATTAGAAAACAACTAATTAAACCTTATAGTGAATTAAAGATGTGATTATAAATAAAATTTTATGCTTGATAATTCAGTAAGAATAAATAATATATTGGTTCAAAAGGACTGCACTGCTATGAATGTTCAAATGTAACTGTCACTAAAAAGAAACAAATTTGTTGTAAAAAAAATAAGGCTTCATGATTTTTTAAATGCATATAATTTTCTCATTTTAGTGTATTTTATGCAGAAATGACAAAAATGGTTCTATAAATTGTGTAAAAGTTTCTGTTCTCACTGAGTGGTGTCAAACTCTGACAACTCTTCACTAATACAATTATAGATTGCTTAAGCAGTAACCAAGTTTAAATTAACCATTTTTTATGACCTTTACAAATTATTAAAACAATACTTATTTCAACTTGTAATTAAAAAATTAACTACCATTTAAAGACATACCTCCTGACTGTTATATATAACCTTCATACTTTAAAAGAAACTTTATATTTTAAAATATAGTTTTTATACTTTTGAATTATTAGTATATTAGGAATCTATATCAGCTATCTTAATTCATATGAGTAGATAAAGAAAAACATAAATGTTTTTTAACTAGTTGATAAGCTGAATTTGAAAACTGACACCACCACCTTCAAGATAATGTTACAAGTGCAGTCAACTAAAGGTTTAACTGTGACTAGTATTATTTTTAATACTGTAGCCCAAAACAAAAATAAAAGCAATGAGCACTAATTTATGTAAACATAGAAAGGGATCTGGTAATATAAACTTAATTATATCATAGCAGGGATCATATAGGCTAAAGAGTTTTCTTTGACTTTTAGTTTGAAATATTCTGAACATAATTTTGATGCCTAATAAAGATTAAGCATTTATTTTCTCTTGAACTTTTTTTTATTTTTTGAGGGGGATGGGGGGGGGGGTGTTAATGCCAAATGTTATGTAAGTATTTTCTATACTACTTTGCATTTAAATTTTAAAAATATATGTTTTTTTCATTTTGATTCTCCTTATTTGTAGGACTGTGTAACGTCCTAGGTCATCTAGCAACAGCATTAACTTTGAGTCAAGGATCAAGTGATTCCGTTGCCAAATCAGGGTCCAAGTATGTTCTCATTAAGAAGCTTTTAGATATTTTTTTTTTTCTAATTCAACATTGTTTGCTTATTTTTCTAATTTCATTAATTTATATGCACACTAATCTATATGAAGAGCTAAATCTAGCTGAAAATAGTCTTAAGACTTTTGTTAGTCCTAGATAGCTTAGAGCACCCAGAGTAAAATTTAGCATTAAGAGTTGGGTTAATGCAAGAAAGAATCAGTCCGATTTTCAGCACTACAATCAGTTGAATGGTAAAAATAAGGTATTGCATGAAAGAATGAATGTAAACGAGTACTTGAGTACAAAAATGTCTTATTTGTGTGTTTTAAGTTTTGTTAAGCATTAAAAAGGACAAATAATAAGAAACATTTTCCACATATTATTATGCTTTTTATTTTTGGAAAAGTAAGCATTTAAAATGCAAAATAAAGTGTCATTGCTAAATTGTGGTGCTACAAGTAGTTCGTAAAGCTTCACAAAAGCAATTTTAATTTTAGTGATTCATTGCATTCTATCCAATCGAGACTCATAATGTTATATTAGCACTAATTGAAAGTTATCAGCATAACTTAATAATAGAGCATAATGAATCAGATAGTGTATCTTCAGAAATCTCAAACTCTTGTAATCAACCAGTCAGTAGTAGTTAGGTGATAACTTTGACTTATTGCATAAAAAAATATATTAATTTGCTTGTAATTCAATGCTTGAAGCATAATGAAATTAATCCATTTTTGAAGTCAATGGTTACAGATATTGAAAAAGTAATTGTGTATCATAATGTTAAGCAGTAAAATATAATTTAAGCATGAACTTGCTGTTTGCACCAGCACAAAAATCTGTTTACATCTGAAAATTTTGTGTTGGGGAGGGGCTGGAAGAAAACTGTTCCTTATAAGCTGTTTGTTACCTGAAAAACTGAACTATAAATTTGGAAAAAATATTCTTTGTAATTAAAGGAATTACGTAAGCAATCAACCAGAAATGGTACAATGACAGAAAAGGCATTGTGTTCCACCAGAAGAATGCTAGACCACATGTGCTTCTGATTATCTAACAAAATGTATTTAACTCTGCAGGGATATTTCAGTTTTATCTACTATGTTCTTCTGACCTCACGCCCCTGAATATCATTTATTTAAATTGCTTTAAAACAAATTAGATGGTAAATTCTTTTCAAAAACACATTTGAAGTCTCCTAGATTAGTTCTTTAATTAAAAACCTCAGGCATTTTATGAACAGGAGACTATCCATCTACCAGGAAGAGGGAGAAATATAGTTACTCAGAATGGAACATACTACTATATGTAATAAATAAACTTTTCTCAATGAATAAAAGTTTTCTTTAACATTTTTAAAGTGAGTATTTGCATCAATCCAATAGCATAACTATTTTCATAATCATCTATGTAGAGTTAGGATATTGTGATTCTTATTTTTATTATTATTATTATTATTTTTTTTTTTTTTTTTTTTTTTTTTCACATATTAACAATAATCTGAGAAGTTGATCTAATTTACAAACTTGTGTAAGTAATGTTTATAATGTATGCATATAAAGCTGTCTTTATGCATGTCATTTGTATATTTATCAAATCAAAGTTTTTTGTTTTTTTTTTTCAGATTATGTAGCTTATTTTCAGAAGCCTTAGAAAACTCCCGTGTAAGTTTTATGTTTTTAAATTTATCTGTAAATTAGATGCTTGGTATAAAAATGAATGTTTCTAATAATTAAATATTTTTTAAGGCATGGAAATAATTAAAAAATAGTGATAATTATTCTAAACAATCCATTTATTTTCATATGTTTGGACTTAGTTCAAAATTAAAGCATATATTTGATAAGTTTTGTTATTGTATAATTGAAACCAATTCTTACATAATCTAGTGCATATATTTAAACTTCATTTTCAAGCCTTGTAAAAATTTCTTTTGTGTTTCTCAAAGAGGAAATGTGGGGAAAAAATGTGCAGTGTCATGCAAAATAATCTGCAACTATGTACTGAATGCCTTAAACATAATTTCCAGTTTACAGTTTTATTTATTTTTTCCTCTATTCAGTAGCACCTATTTCAAATGAGAAATTTTGATACTTTGATTGATATTGTCAATGTCAGTTTAATTTGTGGCTCCATTTGAGTTTCTTTATTTTCTTCGGTCATTTTTATGATTTTGAATTTTATGATGGGGCCCATTTGATGGATTTGAATTTTTTGAAGAGGCCCTTCTATAGATTTGAGTTTTGTGAAGGGGCAGCTAAAAGAGTCCATTTTTGCCTGAATTAGCCCCTGTATTTTATAGAGAACAACATATTTTAGCTCGCTCTTCAATTATTTTCATCCATATGATATGATGTTCCTTATTGATCACAAATTTTATATATATATATATGTAATGTCGTGGCCTTCTGATTTCGTGTATGCAGTCGTGAATTCATAAGAAATTAATCCAGGCATGTTAACTAGAAATTTCTTTATTACAAGTCCATTTTCGGGCTAAGGAACCGAGCCGTTTTCAGAGCAAGGAAGTTTGCTGTGGGGTCGTAAAATCCCGCGTCGTGGACGGACTTTCCCGGTGACCCGATCTCGCATGGAACGTTCAGATCCGGTGGCGCTTAACTGCTAACTTTTCTGGCTGGAGCGATTAAAGAGAGCTCCAGAGAGAGCCCGAATTTTGGTGAGTTCCATCTTTTAAACCCTAATTTTTTGGTGTAAATTGGCGTATTTCTAAATCCAACCCATTTCATTTAATTGGTTATGTTATTCAAAACTCACGCCTTTTCCTGCCCCTTCATTGTTTTCCATTGGTTATACTATTGCACTCCGCAGACATCGCAACTCCGGTCAGTGCCCTATCTTGCCAACCCGCCAAGTCAATTAAAATCATTAAAACCATTATTTATTGCTTTGTATCTGACATGAAATAATCAAACCGTAATTAGACTCATAAATCCTTTCCTCTTTAATTGAATCCTTTCGGCATCTACTGCTTATTAACTTTATTTCTAGGCTAATTATAAAGCTATTTCCAGACATCAAAATACTTAAATGAATCATCTGCTTATTTATTTCAAAGATGATGACTGCGATTGCACTCACACGCTATTTTTCCCATACTTTTAGATTAATTTATTATCCCATATGAACTTTCTTTCAATGCTTTCTGTTATCTAAAAAGAATATCGTTGAACGTAAATACACTAATTTAAAATATAAAAATATTAATTTATTTCTTACCTCTTTTTATCTATTATATTTTATATCTCTCATATCTATTATATTTTATATCTTTCATAGAAAAATATGTTTTATGGGGTTCTGTCAAATAACGACACTTTTGAAAGAGTGAAAGATTCTTTACTGCAAATAGAGAGGCATTTTGGCTAATTGGAGCATCCTGAGTGCTGATTTTGTGCAAGTTTAGCTAAGCGAGGCTACAGCCTAAACCTCAAAAGGCCATAAGTTAACTTAAGCAGCTCTTACATGGCAAAATCCTCTACAGATTGTGTTCCTCGGTTTTAATAGTGTAGTTTCTCTATTAACTGCTTGAGAGTTGCATACCACCTCCTTAGTTTTGTTGGCTAATTAGCTCAAGATTGACAGATTGGGCTCATTAATATTTTATGTGCCATAATTAATGTGCTATTCCAAACTGCTGTTGCTAACGAATTGTGAAAACATTAACACTTTTTCTTTTGAGTTTTTTCCTTTTTATCATATATTGCATTAAAAAAGTGATATACAGAGGAACAAAGCTTACCGGAGAAAGTTAAGAAAAAATTATGAGTTACAAATTTTGAATTAGAATTTTTTATTAGCTATTATACTCTTCTCCTTTTTTTTTTTTTTTTATCTTTTCATTTATATACGTTCCTTTGTTCTTCCTTATAGCATGGCCTTGAAGTACTTTCTTATAATGATGAGAATAGTTTAGGTGCTTATTTTTCTCTTTTTACACAGTATATAGATTCTGAAAAAGTAAGTACTAAATTTTTTTAAATTCCTTTTCAACATAATATTTAATCTTCTTAAAAACATTTTTATTCTTGTTATTTCTAGAGTTATCAAGTTGCATTGATTCACTATTGAATCACATTTTTGAATTTAAGTTGTACATTTTAAAAATATAACTGTAATCATTTGAAACTTTTATAAATTTAATTTAAATAATAAAAAATAGAAATATAAAAGTTGTGATAAGTGTCTTTGTTGTTTAGTATCTGAAACACAATGAATTTTCTGAACAATTTCATTAACTATCATTTGTTACCATAAAGGTTCTTTAAAAATTATATTAATCAAATAAAATACTGCTCACAATATATAAAATTATGCACAATCTTCTGAGTTACACAAGATTGTTTGAGAGTAATTAAAATATGAAAAGTTATATACATGTCGAATTGCATAGTATTCAAAACTACTGTTACTGCTAAACACTACTGTTATCAGAAGTATTAAATTTTTCATGTGTAATGTAAATAGTTTCAAAATATAAAAATCTGGAGCGACTTCACTCAACTTTCTGAACATTTAGTAGTTAACAGTTGTTTAAATGAATTTTAATGAAAGAAGTTTTTAAATATACAAAGGGAAAAATCGTAATTGGTGTTAAAAATTGGTGGACATAAATGGTAGTGTTTCTCCCTATGTTCAAGATGTCCACTAGTCGGGGGAAAGTCAGGGAATTTAAGTGAGTCTGGAAAAGTCATGGAATAGTAAGCAGAAATTTGACAAATTTTGTGGAAATAGGCCATATTTGAAAGCCCGTTATTGTAAATTGCGAAAATATTCGCTAATTTTGTGAAATTTTTTGTTAAAAAAACCTCATAAATCAGGGAAAATGGTAAAAAATAGTCATAGAAAAGTCAGGGAATTCAGAAAATTTCAAATGTTGGCCACCCTATATTGGTTAGCCACATCATTTAATGAATCGTAATGCATTTAAATTATTCGTGCATCTCTGTAAAAGAATTATAAATAGTTAGCTCGTAATATCAAATTTTTAACAGTTTGAGCCCATACATTGCAATGTACAAAAATTTTATTTTATGCCCAGATTTTTTTTTTTTTTTTTTTTTAAGCCCTACTTTCATATAAAACTATACAATTCTTGCAATAACCTATAACATGCTTACCAATTTATATCTTAATCAAATATAGAGATCTGATAGTAGATACTGAAGCACTTCAATTCATTTGAATATATAGTCTATAATGACAAGTAATATTTTGTGTGTCCGTGAAAAAAAACTATAAATTCATCAAAATTCAAAATCTATTCAAATCATGTGACAGTGACTGATAATCAAAATTGCAAGAGTTTCCATCTCACGACGGAATTCTTACACTACTATATTTTATCAAGAATTTCTATCATATTTGTAATCTTTTAAGATTGAATATGATAGAAATAATTGATGCAAAATACTGTTGTAAGTGTTCTGTATTGAGACGGAAATTCTTGCACTCTTTCCTATAACATACCAACAAAGTTTTAGTTCAGTCAGATAACGTGTTTAGACAATATCCTACTTCAAATAATTTGAATCCATTGGTCATAGTAATAAAGAATTTTTCTTTGTCCCTGTAAAAGAACTGTAACATGAATGGTAGACTCATCAGAATCTATCCAAATTGCTTGATAATGACATACCTGCTAACTTTTAGATCAGTTGGATAAAGTGTTTAGATGCTAGCATACTTCAAATAATTTAAGTCTATAGGCCATAATGATTAAAAAAAAAAAAAACTAAATGCTAGACTCATCAAATTCTGTACAGTTTATGTGACAAAGACTTATAACATACCTACCAACTTTCAGCTCAATCGATCAGAGCATAGACATTGTGTTTATTTAACTCACACTGTAAAAATAGCAAAAATGAATTCAGGAGACCTTAAAATGTACACATGAACCAAAATCTGATAGTCAGTTTTTTTTTTTTTTTTTTGTGATTACAAAACGTTCCATACATATAGCGTATATTCGGAAGGTGAAAAAAAAATAATAATTAATTACTGCATATTTAAACTGTAATTTTTCAGTTATTTAAGAGTGAGAACTGTTAAATTCTCTGGTGAAAATCATAAAATAACTTGCACTTAAAAATAAATCTGGAGTAACTCTACTCAATCGTCCATTATTTAACACAAGATTAAATAACTAAATTTAAATGAGTGAAGTCATTTAATAAACAAAAAAGAAGTCATAATAGTGTGTTTGAATATTTTTTCCAAGTTGTATAATATTTAAACGTAGCGTAATGTATCCTAATTCTTTTGTGCATCCCTGTAAAAGAACTATAGATTATAAGCCTGCAATATCAAACATTTATCTGTTTTTTAAAGTCATTCAACATTACTAAAGCAAATTTTAAGCATTTTGAGCCCAAAGACTGCAATGTATAAAAATCCTATTTTGCATCTTAATAAAAAAAAAAAAAAAAATTATAAGTTCCACACTCATGTAAATCTGTATGGTTCTTGCGATGATAATCTATAACATGACTACTAATTAATACTGTATTCAAATGTAGGGTTTAGATGATGGCACACTTCAAATAATTTAAGTCTGTTGTTCATAATGATGAAGAATTTTTCTTTGTATCCCTACAGAAGTCCTACAATCATCAAAATATATAGTTTACATGACAGTAACCTATAATATACCTAGCAATGGTTAGCTCAATAGTATAAGGTATTCAGATACTGTCATACATTAAATAATTAATGTCCAAAGGCCACAACGATAAAGAATTCTTCTCTATGTCCCTGGAAAAGAACTATAAGCCCTAACTTCATCAAAATCTACACAGTTTATATGATGATCCTAAAAAAAAATTTAGATGTTATTGTGTTCATTCACACAAGTTACCATTGAAGAAAAACAAATGTTCTTTTTCCTTCTGTTATCTGTTATATATATTATAGGTAACAGTAGCATGCAGAGTTTGATATGAATTATCCACGGGTTAATTTTAATGGAAAATTGTGTTCTGTTACACCTCAACTTCATTGTTGGAGGCATGTTAAATTTGTATGGGCCTTCTTCTGTTGATTTTAATGAACAAATTAATTGTACAGCTTTTGTGTTGGATAAACTATAATTTATGTATATCTGATTTGTATACGTTCATTTTTTCCATTTCTTTCAATGAATTTAGAATGCAGCAAAAAACATGTATCCTAAGCTTTGATATAGAGAACCTGTTGGCGATTCATTAGGTGGTGATTGCAAATCTGTGTATCGACATTTTTTTATTGGTACCTTTTTGTATTGGAACTTTTTTGTTTTTGTTCTAGCTGCTCATGTGTGTTTATCGCATTGGAGAGAAATGTTTTTTGATTTTTTAAAAGAATGTGGTTTTGCAACCATTTTCTGAATTGAATATTTCAGCTAAGCTTTGATATAAGGCACTAATTGGCAATTGTTATGCGGTGCTGTGATTTTGAGCATCGACACTTTTTACTGGTAATTTTTTTGTATTAGAACTCTGTTTTCACGTCTTCAAACTTTGTTTTAGCGCCAGCTTCTTGCTTATGTTTATCATATGGGATCAGTTCTTTTTTCTTAATGGTAGAATGGCAGTTTTAATGGATTTTTTTTTCTTCTTCAAATTTTTGAACAAGAAATATTTTTTTTAATTTCTTCTTTTTTTTTTTTTTTTTTTTTTTTTTAGCCTGAAATTCTGAAAAATGTCAATTTTTTTTTATACATTCATTTTTTTTTTTTTTTGAGATGCCAAATAAAAGGTCTGATACTGTTTATACTTTTGAATCATTACTATTAAAAAAAAAAAAAAATTAGCTTCAGTAAAAGTTGGTCTTGTGGTAGCTTATTTTGATTAGAAATTCTTTTCTTCTTCTGACCTTATCAATAGTCAAATTTCTTATTGGGGAAAAAAAAAAAATGCTTTGTTCTAAAGCTAGTGTTACTTTCTATATCATCTTTCTTGGACATTTTTTCAATTTGCACAATCTTTGTATAATTTTATTCAACCAACTTTGATAATGTCAGAAATTAAACTATTTATATGAAATGTATTGATGTTATTATAAATTTAGTTATTTTTTGAGGAAGCTACATA
The DNA here is from genome assembly GCA_963930645.1 of Salticus scenicus. NCBI lineage: Eukaryota > Metazoa > Arthropoda > Arachnida > Araneae > Salticidae > Salticus > Salticus scenicus. The sequence goes on from OZ005648.1 coordinate 49,287,917, forward strand.
TTATTTTCTTTATCTTAAAAGTTTATAAAGCATTTAAATAAAGGTTTTAAATGTTTTCTCATTTAATAATATAAATATTTTCTCCCTCCCTAGGAAATGTTAATGCAGCGTACTGGTTTACTAGTGGATTATGAAAATGCCAATAAAGCCCTAGATAAAGCAAAACCTATAAAAAAACAGGCAGTAAGTTTGAATGCATTTTTTTTTTTCTATTACCAACTACTAATAAAATTGCTTTTATGTATGTTTATCATCATGTTTTTGCATTGATTGGATTACCTAGATCTATAAAATATTGTATACGAGTGTATTTTTACAAGATCTGGTCAAGTATGAAGCCTGATTTTTTTTTTTTTTTTTTCAGTTATTTGTTTTCCAAAATGATGTCATGGTTAAAGAGCAATGATATATTTACATATGGAAAATTAATACGAAAAAAAAATTGTATATATTGTGAAAATGTATTTCATATTTTTATCAAATCTAAAAAATGGCATCATGGTTAAGGGACAAAATATGCACGTATTTACTTGTGCTATAAATATCCATTTTTTGTAAAAAAGGACTCATATTTTTTTTTTTTTTTTTTTTTTTTTAATTTAATTTATATATTTAATTTATTTATTATAAATAATCTATTTTTACCATCATTTTCATTTAAGGTAAAAAATGAGGTAATAATTGAGCCCAGTATAATGCAACACTTTTGGTTGAGAAAATGTATTGTATTGAGCAATTGTATTGTTAGATTTTTTTTATGGGGCACGAACAATTTGGTGATATCTGTAAAGCAGAAAGAGTTCATTAGCCACTTTGTGGGCAAGAGTTTGCCAGAGTCAGGAATTTCATGGGATAAACCACCTGGTAGTGTTTGCCATTGACAGGAACTGTTTAACGCAACACATCAGATTATGTGCACTACAGGTATCACTAAGTAGGAATTTGCTACAGTCAGAATCTTCATGAGTTGTGAATCAGCTGGCCACTAAAAGCAATTATTAAGGGGAAAAAAATGCAACAGTATTGAAAAAATTCTCCCCCCCCCCCAAAGCTTTATCTTTCATCAATCCCCCCCCCCCCTCTTTTTTATAATAAACATTAATTTTAAGATATTATTTTATGATTTTTATAAGTAAAAAATTGGAATATTTTGTCAATTGTAAAAGAATTTTAATTTTTGAGAATTTTTATTATATTTAAATGCTTTTAAACAGGCTGAGGATGCTAAATTAGCTGCAGAAAAGGTCTTTGAAGATTGTTCAGATGTTGCTAGACAAGAAGTAAGTCAATAGAATTAATGATATTAAAGCATTAGTATTAAAAAAAAAAAAAAGAATAAAAATTTTTCCTCTACAAAATAATAGTCTAATTTTAAATACATTATTTTCACATTGATTTTAAATGGATTCATTCAGTTTTGATAAACATGGACTAAAATCACATCCTTTAATTGAGTAGTAGGGGAAAACACTATAATAAATCTTCTAAATTCATTTTGTTATACCTGTAAAATAAAATACAAATTAGTTATCAAAATATGTTGTCTTTAAAAATAAAAGTTTGAACTTTTCCAAATTCCATTGTTTTACTTATCAGAAATCTCCATACTTCAGAATCCTTAGTTAGTGGGATAAGAATACATGTTAAGGTTATGCACTGAAATGCTATTGATAGCAAGGTTTTGATGGGAATAAGCCATGATAAACGAAATTTAATTTCACATATAAATATGGCATATTCTGGTACTACCTTACCATTTGATTTTCTGAGAACCCAGTTCCCAGTTGTACTTGCATTTGGAATAACTATACAGGGGTCGATTCAGGTTTTAATTTATGGGTCCCTTTTTTATGAAAAACAAAATATTTTAGTGAAATTATTTATTTTTGTGAAAAAATAAAATATTGTGTAAAATCAGCCATTTTTACAATCACTGTGTATAATGTATAATATCAAGTTAATAGTTTCGTTGAGCCAAATTAAGGCATTAATTAAAAATAATACTGAAAGCATTTAATAAAAGGATCATTTTTCTAGAAAAAAAAATCTTGTGAAGGGTCCTTTTTATATAGATTAAAATTTTGTGAAGGGTCCTTTTTTGAGATGTGGATTTTTGTGAAGGGGCTGCAAAAGGGACCCAAATTTTGCCTGGATCGACCCCTGCTATAAATAAGTCACAAGATCAAATATTTGAAAGGGTTGGCATTTTATTGAAGAAACCAATTTTTACACACAGTCAATTTTATTTTGCCCTAAGTCGAGTCCATTCTTTCAATGGTTTGAAATTTTATGTTTCAGAACACAGTGGACAAGGTCATTTAGCTAAAGATGATAAAGTATTTACAAAGAATATTCTGCATAGAGAAATTTTACCGAATTTCGTCCACTGGGTGATGCTAGTACATATAAATAAGTAAATGTTTTTTAATTGTTTTTATTTCCAAGAAAACATATAAGTTCATTCATTTATTAAAGGGCTTACTCTCAGAACAACTTAAAAAAAAAAAATAAAAAAAAAAAAAATCCAATTATCCCTTTCCAACCCAAGCCATACAATCATGCGGGTTAGACATCAACTTACATTTTTGCATCTGGAATAGTCATATGTAATAAAATCAGGAAATAAACGATCGAGCTAATTATAAGAAGTGTAAAGTACAATTTTCAATCAACAAATGTCTGTTATAGTCCATATTTTTCTTTCAGTTTGCAAAAACAGAAGTATGTAATGTTTTAAGGGGAGAATGTTTCAGGTCGGAAAGGGTTATTGTTTGTTAGAAAATATTTCTGTCTAAAATTTATTTTATTTAAATATCTGGTAAGGAAAAAAGGAGGTGGAGAGAGATTTTGATCTCAAAAATTAGGGAGAGGGGGAAGTGGGAGGTAAGTTTCAATAAGGGTTTTTTTATTTAATATTTATTTTCTCTCTCTCTCTCTCTCTCTCTCTCTATATATATATATATGTGTGTGTGTGTGTGTAAAGTTGAAAAGTTTGTCATTGTATCTGTCTGGATTTTTAGTTTGTTATACAAAGCAACATCATTCAAATGATCACTAGGAAAATTGGTGTAATAATCAGGACAAAATCTGGCTAAAGCTATATTTTGTAGTTCAGTCAGATAATTGGTTCAAAAAATATTAAATAAAACCCCATTTAAACTTTAAAATTATGAGAAAAAAAAAATTGACTCCCAAAATAAGTAAATTATACTTATTTATTACATGTTTAAAAATAAAAAATTTGTAAATATCTTTCTTTTTATGTTGAAAAATTATTTTAAAAGAAAATCACAATCTTATAAAAATGCTCACAAATACTGTTTTATTTATTTTTCAGATTAAAAAATTCCATCGACTTAGGGTTAATATGTTTCAAGAAAGCTTGGAAAAATTTGCTGAAGCTCAACTTAGGACAGCCAGGGACGTAACTGCCATGTTAGCAAAGTCTTTGACTAAAATAAAGCAATTTGAAATTGTTACTGATTAATTGTTATTGTCACAAAGCTTTTAGAATGTTTATGGTAAGTTTTTAACTGAATGATTGCATGTATTTTAAGTTTTGCTTGTTAGAAAGTGGATATTTTTTTTCTCCCCTCCTCCTTTATTTTTTCTGTGCCATATTTCAGTTAAATTGCTTAAGCATTCTTTAACTACTTTAGATTTTTCCCCCCCTATAATTTTTTCTTTAAAGAGGAGTAAAATATAGGATAACTAAACCATACTTGCCAACTTTTCCGGTTTTCCCGGAAGACTTCCGGTTTTTTAACGTATCTTCCGGTCTTCTGGACAGATGATGAAATCTTCCGTTTTTAAAAAAGTCGCGGATATCGTTTGTTTAAAAAAAAAAAAAACCCAAATGTTCTACGAAAATTCCTGATTCCTAATCTTTCTCCATCCATAACATAAATGTCAATATTCATTTCAAACTTGCTTTATGAGATTCTAGAACATGTAAAGAGATAGAATTGTTAAATATTTCTTGCTGATCTAATTATTTTTTGCCCCTCCCCCCCCCCCTTTCATTTATCTCCAACTAGTGATCAGCAATCAAACATTCTGCAGAAGACTTTTGTTTCCTAATCTTTATCCATCTGCAACATAAATGATAATATTAATTTTAAGCTTCTTTCATTAGATTCTAGAAGTAGAGTTGAAAGAGTTTAATATTTCTTACTCTGTAATTATTTTTTTATCCCCCCCCCCTTCTCCGGATTGTGATCAATGATCTGTTCCAGAAACAATAAAGCAATGGAAATGCTCAATATTTCTCCGGTATGTAATTATTTTTAGCTGAATTATTTATTGCTGAATTTAATGAATCTGTTTATTTTTCCTCAATTAAATTAAATATTTGTATGTCATATTTATACCAAATGTGTAAACATGGGGAAAAAATGAAGAATAATTTTTTCCAAATCAATTTAAGAAAATTAATGCTGTTAGTTTTATGCATGTTTGAAACTGATAATTAGCTACTGCCAGTGGCGCACCCACGGAGGGGGCTTAGGGGGCTCAAGCCCCCTCCAGAACCAGCTGACATGGTAAAAAATTTTAAACATGCATGAAAAAAGTATTATTCAAACACAGATATTGTAAACAAAATAAAGTTCATAAATTATACATTAAAAAGTATTAGGAATTTTTGAAATTCTTACTGTCAAATACAAAAACAATGAACTAGTTCATTGTTTTTTAGTTGAAAACATTCCATTGCAGTTTTTAGGCAAGGCCTTCTAAGGTCGTAAAGCATATACTGTTTTCATGAAATCGAGAGAGTATCTAAAAAGTCAGGAAGAAGAAGCAATCGGATGTGCAAGTAAGCAGGGATGTATTTGTCAGAAAAATGGGATACCAGGCTCATACAATTTTGTATTTTAATTTTTGAGTATTTATAGCACATTTATGAAAGTTTGTTTTATCCCTGGGCAAAATTAACACATTCGCATTGGCAAATGAAAATGCTCGCTAATATAAAATAAAAATTAGCCCTGCTCTTAGTCGTTCCTCTAAAACAATATTTTAAATTGGAAATGGAATTTGCATATTCGCGTTAAACTCTGTAAATGCCTCTACCACATAAACATGCCAGCGAAATTTCGAATCAATTGCTGAAGATAAAATTTAATTGATTTAATCACAAATACGTAAAATTATTTCTCTAAAAACATAACAATTTAGAGGAATGCCAAAAAGCGTAGTTTACTGTTAAAAATAGAAAAATACACTGTTAACAATAAGTTATTTTACAGATGCTTGGGAGGTTGGGAACACTTAATTTTTTTATTAAGGTACGTAGAACATTTCATTTTTGCCTCTGATGTTAATGAAATCTAAGCTCCGTTTTTAGATAATGCAATTTTTTCCTGTTATAAAAATTCAAATTCGCTAACTGAACAAAATAAAATTCTAAGTAATATATTACATATTAGAATTAATGTTTTAGAATATTAAGAGGTTCTGCACCCTGCTTGCTGTGTTAACTACACCCACAAAGACTACGTCAGACTTGTTTTTGTTAACCGAACCCAGAAGAAGCATCGTTCCCATACTCCAGATAATTAAGTAAAAATTTTCACTGAAATTTTGTCATAATTCCTACATATCACAACTGTATCTTTTATTTGGCTATAATTATTAAAATTTCTTAGTTACTTATGTGTTACTGCATTGCAAAGGAGTATTAATAAAATTTTATTTTCAATGAAAATATGGGGGGGGGGGGTAGAGGGGCATTTCATTTCGGACGAATTTTATGTTCACCAGCTTGTCATATTGTACATATTTTTTTTTTTTTTTTTTTAATCAAAGATGAACCTACAACTTCATGTTTGCAAGCTTAATGCCAACCCCAACTAACCAAACTACTGTAACTTAGCATATTTATACACTGATATAAATTCAGTTTCATTCATTTGTTTATTTATTTAAAAAAAAAAGTTTAAAGCAGATTCTTTACTATATGTACAGTCGACAGCAAAAGTATCTGAGCACTAGCCAATAATTCCGATATCTAAAAAGTACACTTAATACTGTTTGTTATATAAATCCTTGTCGAATCATGTTCTTAGACTGACTAAGAACATGACTCGACAAGGATTTATTTAACAAAGCAGTATTAAGTGTACTTTTTTTAGACAAGGATTATTGCTAGTGCTCAGATACTTTTGCTGCTGACTGTATGTGCGCGTACATGTCCATGCCAATAAACCTATTTCTATACTAAAGGGCCCAATTACAGAGCTGCCAGCCTAATTCGGGAAACTGTTAGTACCGCCCCTTTTTCTACACCAGTCATTTCTTAGAGTTTTTTTCTTCTTAATTCATCGCAAATACATTTGAAGAAAATTACTTTAAAAATTAAGTGGTGTAGAAAAAGGGGCGGTACTAACAGTTTCCTGGATTAGGTTGGCAGCTCTGCAATTATTCTTCAGCCCCCTCCAGACGGAAATTCTGGGTGCGCCACTCGCTACTGCTACTTTTTTTTTTATATGTATGATTAATGTACATACCCAAAAATCATATTCTATTTATTTAAAAAATTAGTTATACTTTAACTTTACTAAGTTTTTTTGTCTATTGTTAAATACATTTCTTACAGATTCTGTTTTGTAGATATTTATGTGTTGAAGAGGAATAACTTCATTTAAAACTTTTATATATTTAGTATAATCAATTTATAGTAAAACGTTTTTATAGATTGCTTCTAAATATTAAAATTGTAAAACTGTATTGTTTATTACATCAAAAAAAAAAAAAAAAAAATCTTCCTTTTTTTTATGAAATCTTCTGGTTTTTCAACAAAAATCTTCCCTTTTTTTATTAAAATTGGTTGGCAAGTATGCTAAACCTTTCTTCTTGAGTAAGTCCTGACGTTTCAGTTTGATTGATAAGACATTTTGCCAGGTCAAATAAAAATCGGTAATATTGGGTTTTCATAGACTTATCTAGCAAGTTTGTTTCAAATTATATAAGAATAATTTGGCAGTACATTAACTGTAAACAGCTGAATAAATTTCAATCCGAGTAATTTAAAAATGAATTTATCCACATTTGTTCAAATTTGTTTTCCAAATATGAACAGATTTTATACATAAGTAATTGCCTGTATATTAAATTCATTTTTAATGGAAATCACTAACTTAATGCATTCCTTTTTGGACATCATAATTGTAAACTACAGGGTTATAATCTTGTAGTTTATTATAAGCATAACAGTAAAAGTGATTCTGTACTTCACCCAAAAAAAATATCATTGTATCTCTATATTTACTAAGACTATGGTTACTGTTATTTCTTAATTATATTAACCGTTTGAATGCTGAGGCATTTTCTGAAACACATTCTTAAATTGCTATCGCTATTTCAGGCCTCAATAAAAGTTTTTCCGGTGTGAATATTTAATTTGTTTAACCAAAAATTTTGAAACTCAATCATGCCAACTGGAAAACCACGCCGCCAGTAAAAAAAAATCCCAGTAAGCAGAAAGCGAAAGGGAATGCATAACTGTGTATTTTTATGCCTAAATTATTTACCCTCGATAGCTCTTTCTACAGAAATTGAATGTGAAATTCTCTAATGATCTGTAAAAACACACCTAATTAATGAAAACCACGCCTTACTGAAGCGTTTGTAAAAGGCCGATTTAAGTATCATTAAAGGATGAATAAAAACAAAAAACGTGTTTTACCATTAATAATTGTTCACACACAATGTTTTACAAAAATTTAGGATCAGCGGAAAAATCCAGTTTTGTTTTCCAAATATGCAGTTCAGCGTAGTGACGGGGTGTGTATTTTGATAAGACTATATCGAGACTCCGCCCATTCTTATTTTTTTTCAACTTATTTCACAAATATAATGATGTATATTTTTAAAATGATGAAACGAGCATCGTAACATTTTATGCGTCAAAAATCATGTTAGATATTTCTCTTTCGAAAGAACTACATTTAATTGATTTCAGTGATTAGAGTATTGACGTTTTCTGGTAATATTTTTTGAGCATAAAAAAAAAAAAAAAAAAAAAAAAAAAAAATGTTATTTAATAAAACACAATCACTCATACAATTGTCAGTTAATTTATTAAAACTTTTTATGTTTTACAAATAAATAATGAAAGAAAAGAATTTTATAAAACAAATAAACAAATATATATATACAGAGCTGCCAACCTAATCTGGCAAATTGTTAGTACCGCCCATTTTTCTACACCACTTAACTTTTAGAGTATTTGTTTTCTTAATTCATCGTAAATATATTTGAAGAAAATTACTCTAAAATTTAAGTGGTGTAGAAAAATGGGCGGTACTAACAATTTGCCGGATTAGGTTGGCAGCTCGATATACATATATATTATATTTACTTCTTGTAAAAGAAAATAATGAAAAGATAATGTTCAACAACTGTGTTTTGGTTCCGAATGGTTGATTTTGTTTATGTAAAAAAATTGAATTAAAATTCCGGTGAATTCTGAATTATACCTCTAACAGCGCAATAGCGCTGCTTCGCAGTTTTCGAGACTGAACATTGCAGCGCTATCGGGCTGCTTAGCAGTCAAATGGTTAATTATATTTTATTATTTATTATCATATAAACATGAAGCAGCAAGTGATCTGTTTATTCCAGGCTACTCTGATTTTGAATCATTCCTAATAAATAAAAGAAAAAAAAAAATGCCAAGCTATTAACTGTATTTTTAAAAATAGCAGCAGCTCAAAATAATTATTTACCCGTAATTTTTATCAAGCAACAAAGTTGTTTGCTTTTCGCTGCTATAAAAGTGTGGTTCAAATTTTGAGAATGGTGATGTTTAAGTCATCATTCTCGATTGCTTAATTCAAGATTACAATTACAATAAAAAAGCTTAATTACAATTAAAAAGCTTCAATTTTATGATACTGAAAAGGATACAATTCTGCCATTTAACTATATGAAAAAGTTATTTAACTACAGAAAGTGTTAAATGCCACAATTTTTTTTAGTTTCCTATTATTGTGATAATACAGAATTCAATCAATTGTTTCATTTCCAGTTGCTTCCTATATCAGAAATATTGCTTGTTTAGAAATATCAAACTGTGTTACACTGTTAATGGGCACAACTTGAGCCTGCCAAGGCATCTTTAAAATTTTTATAAACAATTAAATTGTTCAGAATGAATGAAGAAGTTTAGAAAGTTTCTGAAGTGGAATTAATATACAAGTTTAGAAATCTGAATTTAGAATTTTATTCTTAAGTTTTACAAAATTACCTGCTGAAATTTTTAATTGTACATGTGCTTCAGTATTTGGTAGTATCTATGTACCGGGTGTCCCATAAGTCTGTAGACATTTTCAAAATTCATAAAAAATGAAGGAATTGGTAGATTTGAACGCAGTTTGCGAAAAAGTTACTGTCATGAAGGGAGATTTTTTTTAGTACGAAGGACTATTTCTTTCAGACAGCAATTTTACATTGTCATACTTCCAATATTCCAGGATGCCTGCCAATGTCCAATTTTACCATTTAATTTCTTAAAATATTTAGAAATTTTATTGATAAACTCAACTGTGAAAATTCATTTTAAATAGTTTGGAGTATAAGATCGATTTTTTTTTTTATATGTGAAAAATGCCAGAGCCAGAAATTCAACCCAGGCTCTCTGCTTAACGTGCGGATGCTCTTCCACTGAGCCACCCTGGCTGATAACCAGCTCAACATTTCTCACATAATAACTGTTACATCTGTGTTTGCAGATACGGTAACCTTGCCAACAGTTATTATGTGAGAAATGTTGAGCTTGTTATTAAGCCACGGTGGCTAATATCAAAACTTTTTTTAATTACAAGATCAAGATTGCAATATATAAATTAGTCCTGTCTTACTAAATTAAATTCTGTCAAAGACAAGGGTTTTTTTTTTGGTAAAGGAAAAAAAGTAATAGTTAAAATTTACATCGATAGAGGGTGCTATATGTGAGCAAATCACAAATTTCCATAAATTTTTTTTATCGGCATATAGATTCTATTCTATGTGTTTGCTATCACCTCAAATTACAGTTTGCAAATGATTTACAACACCGCTAATTACAATCAGTTCTTAGCTCAGGGAAAACATCTTCACCAAAAATGCTTTGTCCAACAAGTCAACATCTTAATTAAAACTTCATGTATGCACAAGTAGGAAGCAAAATAAGAAATAAGGTGTGTTAATTGTAAAACTGCTATTTAATTGGACTCTGATTTGCATATTTCTCGTTACTCGCTCGTGCAGTGCCCTCTATTGACGAAAAATTTAACTAATTTTTTTTTCTTTACTAAAAAAATAAATAAATAAATTCCCCTTCAGGAGAATAACTTAACTCTTGTATCTGTCATAAAAATATGAATTTGTTTTGAATCAAATATGGCAAAATCTGTAAAACTGAACCATCACACTTAATGTGTTTGTTTTTAAAATGTTCACAATATTCGTTTAGCTCTGTAACATGCTCCTCAAATACAATTTAGAAAATTAAGATGCATTGGTATGAAATTTGTACTACTTTGTTCAAGAAATTTTTGTTAAAGGAAAAAAAAAAAAATGTACAGAAATTTTATGTTAGTACAATTTTAATATTTATTTTATTGTCGAGTGAATGTCTAATCTGAATGTAATTAATAGTTTCTCTAAATGTTTTCATATTAATAAAACACTGATAACTCTGCCTTTTTCATTGTAATTATTATTATAACTACATATAAATTCAATTTTGTAAAAAAAAATAGATGCAGTTTACAATTACTTTAAAATAAAATTTAGAACATTATTTTTTAGAAAATCTTATGCTTGTATTACTGCCTTAATCTTGGTTCTTTTTGTGTTCACCACTTCTCAAATACATAGATTAGATAAAGTTTTTAAAATATTTAACTTTTATTTTTTTTTTTATTTTATTTTTTTTTTTTTTAGTTCTGCCTTTTTACATTTCATTTATATACAAATTACAAATCCAGTTTTAAATTATTTAATTACACATGTGATTTTCAAAACAGGATGTTAAAATTCTGCTAAAAATAATTTGAGAAATTGAATTTGAGATGAAAAAATTTAATATTTTGCCCATACTTAATATTTTTTTCCTTCCTTCTAGGTGAGAGACAATTCAGATGTACCTGTTGGAAAATGGCTATAGTGCTTAATTTTCATAATTTTGTTGATCTTCTGTAAATTATGTTAAGAGATAGTATTTACAAACCTTGTTCTTTGTAATACATTTTATTTACTGTAAAAATTTTCCATTTTTACAAAATGATAATTTTTATTGTAATTAATTTCATAGTAAATAAATTATTCACTTCAAAGTAATGCACTTTGCCATTATCTTTTCAAATTGACTCTAAATTAGTTAAGCTCCTTAAACAATGTGTTGTTCACTAAAAAAAAAAAAAAAAAAAAAATCCTTTTTCGGCAAGCTTAAAGGCAAAGGTTAATGTTATTTTACGTTAATGTTACAAAAGTAAAGAAATATTACTTATGCATTAACACATACCTAGTCAATGTGGCTTTGTTCCCACACATTGCATTATTTATGTCGCTATTCTGTTTTTAAAAAATTTAATTATCAGCTACTACTATTCATTCTACTTAAAATTTTTGGCTAGATTTATTGGTCAATAAATGATTCAATTTTTTTAAATCCAAGTTCATAATCATTCAACAAATAAAAGCCATAAAGATATATAATTTGGTCACAAAACTTGCGACTTGACGAGCGATGAAATTTGTGATTTGGTGTCAAAATTTGATAGTTGACGATGAATTTTTTGACTTGGAGACAAAATTTGGCGAACTTGGCGATGAAATATGGCAGCTTTGACATTGTCATATTTCCTTCCCATGCAAAAATCTCATATATTTTCACAGACCAATATCTTGTTTCCACAAGATAAAAAAAATCAAAGGAAGCTGCAACGTATTACTCTAAATTTCAATCGTAAATTTTAAATTCTTGCGTAAACCAGCGTTCTAAACTATTCACCACAAACGATATTTTTTACCAAGACTAACGTATTTTAATTTTATATTTTTAAATGATTAATTAAAGCTGTTACCATGGTGTTTATATTTTCAGCGATCTTTTTTATTATTGTTTGCATGTGACGTAAGCATCAGATTATAAATTTAAGCAATTAAAGCTATAGAAAATAGCTATAGCTTCATCACAATTGATGAAAAATCACTTTTTAGCTTGTAACTTTTAAGCAATTGAAGTTATTGAAAAAGTTTAAATACAAAAGTCGTTCTTTAGGGTAAGGCGGTAATTCGCCTGATTTGAAGTATTTTCCTATTTTCAATATTAAAGAAATTATGGGCAAATGAAAATTTCCACACACCCCACCATTTCCACCCCCTTTGAGCTGGATGCCCCATCTACGAACTCGACCGAGATTTTTACTGTCCTGACAGCATATCCTGAGCTGGTTAAATTTGAATAAAAATTACTCCAGTTATTGTGTTTATAACTTAACATGGGAAAAAGCGTTATATATATAAACTTTTGAACGGAGGGTGGTTTTGGGTTCTAGGGGCCATGATCGGTGAAGATATGAAGAAATTTGCCAGAAGTCGTGTCATGAGAACCATTGCAATAGGTAGGTCTCCTATAAGGAATCTACCTAAAAAAAATATAAAATCATGAAGCATTTTACCAATAGAAAAATTTAAAACCAAAAAAGATAAATTTTCACACTTTATTTTATTGAACATATCCATAATACAATTTTAGCTTTTCCATGTAAGATTATAAATCTCAGGTTTTACTTCTTTGGGAGCCAAAGTGTCTAACAAACTTTTAGGTGGACGAATTTTTCGCCCACAGTAGCCATCTTTTCTGTGCCATAAACCAGAACGTGGTCTTTTACCCAATTCTCTTAGACGATTAGGGCTTCCAATTGGAATACTTCCATGAATGATATTAGAAGCTCGTCCCACCACAACCATACATTTTTCATCTAATAGCACTTGGCGTTTGGATGGTAGCTGAATAACAGCTTTATTATCAAATCTCTTGAGAATCTGAGCAGATGCACCAGCAGCTCGACAAAATAAACCACCAGAACCTGGGGTAACTTCAATATTATGTATTACAGTTCCAACTGGTAAGGCGCCAATTGGATGAGCATCACCTTCTTCTGGACGAACTGAAAATCAAACAAAATAAATTATGTCATAAAAATCATGCATGTACACTAGAAATAATTGTTCAAAAATTTTCTCATTTTCACTTTATAAATTATTGCAACTTATATCTAAATATACTGTTATTAATTAAATACCTTAAATTATTGATCATTAACTAATTTTTAGACATATAAAATACAGTAGATTTTCATTTTTATGTTTTTCAACAGCAAATCTGAGAAATATAAAAACTTATTGCTAAATTTTAATCAAATGTAAAAGCTAAAACCAAAATGTTGATTTTAATAAAATTCTTAAGTACCACAGGAGAAAGAGAAAAAAAGTTTTTTTAGTATATTTTTGGGTCATTACAGCTATCTACTCGCCCATGAGGAGGAGATATTTTAACCCTTTACGACCCAAAACATTCCCCCTCATAAAACATTACATTCTTCTGTTTTTACAAACGGAAAGAAAAATATGGACTATAACCGACATTTGTTGATTGAAAATTGTACTTTACACTTTCTGCTAATTAGCTCGATCGTTCATTTCCTGATTTTATTACATACAACTGTTCCAGATATAAAAATGTAAGTGGATGTTGTGGATGTCTAACCCGTATGATCGTATGGCCTGGGTCAGAAAAGGTTATTGTAGTGAATGAAGTTTTAGGTAGTTTAAAAAATGTACTATAAACTTCAATACATTTTTTTTTCTTTCTATTGTTGTTACTGATCTTTCTATCTTCAGAACAAAACCTTCTCTGAAGTATAAAGTGTAAAATTCTCTTAATTTTGCACATGTGTGTAGATACAAAATAAAACAGCTGTTTTATCTGAAATAGAGATTAAAAACAAATACAGTGAAACCCCGATCTATCATTCCCGCACGCATCATTTTTCCACATTGATTTTTTTATTTCTATGATCCCTGCACAAATTGTATTTAGATAATGTTAAAGAAACCCGCATGTATCGTGCTTCAAAAAGTTGTTTTCTCGCATTCATTGTTATGAAATTTTCCTTCTGACTTGTTAAAATTTTTTCCTGAAGGTCAAACAGTTCCATATGGCATACAAACTGGAATTACTTCTTTTATCCTAAAATAACCTCCACTTTCCATGGAGGATCACAAATGTGATGCTTTGTCTCTGGATCCATTTATTCATTTTGTAATTTCAGCATGGTAGGAAGCAACCTCTTAAGTAATACAGAAAGTTGTTTCGTGAAATGCGGTTACTTGCGAAAAAATGATACAGACTGCCAAACAGAATGGCAAGAAAATGATGATGATGATAAAGAGCGGTTGCATGTAGCAGAGGTGTGTCTGCTGCAAAATTTAGTGATAATATTTGCATTAATCGAAATGCGGTATCCTAAAGCATAGAAAAAATGTGTAATTTCATAAAATGAAAATGATAATTTTTCACGCCGATGACATAACTATGGCATTTGAAAACTCACAAACTTTTATATAAGCATATGAAATTACAGAAAAAGACCAGAAAAGTGTTGTAAATCTGGAAAAATTCCTGTTTAATTTATAAAATGAATGAAAAAAACCCAACATAAAATTACTGATTTTTAAAAATAAATTTTACTTAATGTTCTACAAAATTGACAGTTTGGAAAGTAACAAATTAGTTTTTATTAGGAGTATACTGTATACATTGTGTTTATTAATTCATAAACATTGTTTTCTTCGTGTTTTGACTTTAACCCGCATTCGTTGTTTTCCCGCTTTCATATATATATATTTTTTTTTTTTTTTTTTCACACACCCCGTGAAAAACGATGGATCGAGGTTCTACTGTATAGAGTGTGATCCATGTTAGATATATTCATGAAAAATTAAACATAATCCCTGTTATATCTATTAATATAACATGAGATTCATCTATAAGAAATTTGCATCCAAAAATAGACCCTTTTGCAAAAGTCAACAAACTTAAAATGGAAATAATTTTTTTAAAATTAATATTTTCACAGTATTATTTATCCACAAAAAGCTGATCCGAAAGGGAAGGGAAATACAAAACACTTTAAAAGACCCCTATACTGTAGCTTATATACTGGGAAGAAAAAGATTGTTCAGAGTTATACAAAATACCTGTCTTTTTAGAAAAGGCATGAAAATTAATAACATCAGTTATTTAATACTTCTAAATAAATAATTACATTTTTTTTTTTTTTTTTAAACATTACCAACCATTTGTCTATTAAAAAGTCAGATGTTAGTTAGACCCTTAGAACAATATGTTTGGTTTTATTATCTTCAAGAGAAACTCCTATTAAGGTCATTGTGCCTAAATGTGATAACCCATAAATGCGACAAAGCGCTTCTACTGAAAATCTAAATGCATAAATCGCATACTTATGAATCATAATGGAACATACACATTTCAAGAATGGTTCGCGAAACTTTTCATTAAATTTTAAAGGTTTTTTCTAGTAGAATTTTCTTTTGCAGTAAACATTGTTCATTATGGCTTTACGCCGTCTTTTCCTAATTGCAATGAAATATTTTCAAATAGTGACTGTAATTTTATCCTTTTATTTTCAAGGTCAAATAACCACTGTTACGTCATGTGCTTGAATACCCTTTACACCTATCAGAAGAAAATTAAAGAAAATACTACACATTTTTAAAAAGAGGGGTTTAAAATTTTTTATCGCATTTAAGGATCTGTTCTGTTTACACCATATTCCTAAATGCGACAAATTTTATCCCTTAAATGCGGAGAGTTTTACAGTTGATATATAAAGGTAACTTTAAGCATTTTTTCCTTTTTAGCACTTTCCAACAAGGTTTACAAGTGACTTCGGTTTGTCTGTGTCTGTCCGCGCTCTAACTCCTGTAGGGACACCCGAAAGTATTCAAAAGCATTGTGTTCTATGAGTGCTATTTCTGTAAGCCATATTTAATACCTTAACTGTATAAGCTTCGTGAAATTGAATCATGTTATTCAAGTTCACTATCTGATGTTTCATATATAAAATGGAACAAATATCAACACTAGTTTGTGTACAGGGACACTCGAAAGTATTCCAAAGCACTGTGTTCTATGAGAGGTATTTCTATAAACCAAATTTTAATAACTTTACTTTCCACAAAGCTTAATGAAATTGAAATATGTTATTCACATGCACAAAAGAGTGCTTTCTATAGAATATAGTATGATCAGCATTAGATGTATAGGGCCACAAAAAATATTCAGTTACATTATGAGCTGTTAACAAAAATTTGCTAGAATTGCAATTTCGTTTACATTAAGCGTTTTTAACACTGTCTAATAATTTTTATGTGTGAATATGATTTCAATTTAAGTATCTGTTTGTTTGTCTGTCCATCTGTCTGTCCGCACTCTAACTCCCGTAAATATTTATGTAATTTCTTGAAACTGATATATGTTATTTAAGTTCACTATCGGATGTTCCCTATTGCAAAAGGAGTTAATATCTCTACTGGTTTGTGTACAGGGACACTAAACCTTTTCCAAAGCAATGTGTTTTATGAGAGATTTTTCTATAAACCATATTTTAATACCTTTACTGTACACAAATCTTAATAAAATTCAAATATGTTATTCCAGTTCACTATCGGATATTTTGTATATTAAATGGAGTAAATACCAACACTGGTGTGGGCACAGAGACACTTGAAAGCATACCAAAGCATTGCGTTATATCAGAAGTATTTCTATAAACCAAATTTTAATAACTACTTTCCACAAAGCTTAATGAAATTGAAATATGTTATTCATACGCACAAAAGACTGCTTTGTATAGAATATAGTATGTTTAGTATTAGATTTACAGAGCAACACAAAAATATTCAGATACATTAAAAGCTATTAATAAAAGTTTGCTGGAATTGCACTTTCGTTTACATTAAGCATTTTCAGCATTTTCTAACAATTTTTAAGTGTGAATATAATTTCAATTTGTATATCTGTATCTGTCCATCTGTCTGTCTTTCGGTCTCTAACTCCGGTAAATATTTGTGGAATATCTTGAAACTAATATATGTTTTTCAAGTTCACTATCGGATGTCCCCTATTGAAAATGGAGTGAATACCTCTACTAGTTTGTGTACATTGGCATCGGAAATTACTGCAAACTATTGTTTTCTATGAGAGGTATTTCTATAAACCATATTTTAATACCGTTACTTTACACAAATTTTAATGAAATTGAAATATGTTATTCAGTTTCACTATTGGATGTTTCCTATGTAAAATAGATACAATATTTCCACTGGTTTGAGTACAGGGAGATACGAAAGTATTGCAATGTATGAGAGGTATTTCTGCAAACCAAATTTTAATAACTTTACTTTGCACAAAGCTTAATGAAATAGAAATATGTTCATTTGCACAAAAGAATGCTTTTTATAAAATACAGTATGATTAGTATTAGTCCTACAGGGCCACATAAAAATATTAAGTTACATTAAGAGCTATTAATAAAAACTTGCTGTAATTGCATTTTCTTTTACAACAAGCGCTTTTAACACTTTCTAACAATTTTTAAGTGTGAATATGATTTTTATTTGTTTATCTTTCTGTCCGATTGTCTATCTTTCTATCTGGTTGTCTCTCGTCTCGAGAGTTCTTAAATATTTTCAGAATTTTTAAAAATTGATATATGTTATTCAAGTTCACTATGGAATGTTTTCTATTTAAAATGCCATTAATATGTCCTGAACAAGTGTACAGGAAACTTCCAATGCTTTGCGTTTTAGGACATATTTTTATAAATCACATTTAAATAACTTTCTACCGTAAAAATTATAAATAAATTGAAACGTATTTTAATATTCTAAAATAATGTTTTGTATAGAATGTGATATGATCAACCTTCAGATTTACAGGACTACACTAAAATATTCAAATATATTAAGGGCAGCAATTGCAATTATAATCTAATGGCTGGATTTTCTTTTGCATTAAGCCTTTTTAACATTCTTCAACGATGTCTAAGAGCAGTTTGAAATTCAATTAGTCAGTCGAAATATTTTTCTGTTCTTCTGTCTTTTGTTTGATAATGCAGGCAAAGAATATTGAAAGTTATACGATACAACAAGCACGTACAGTTGGAGAGTGTTAATAACCAGTGCGTAGTGCATGATTTTTCTTTCTTGTTTTAACTCTTTCCAAAAAGGTTAAAAAGCGTTAATGACTTCGGTTTGTCTGTCTTGTCTGCGCTCTAACTCCCGTAAATATTTATGGAATTTCTTGAAACTGATAAATCGTATTCAAATTCACTATCGGATGTTCCCTATTGAAAATGGAGTGAATTCCTCTCATGGTTTGTCTACAGGGACACCCAAAATTTTCCAAAGCATTGTGTTCCATGAGAGATATTTCTATAAACCGTATTTTGATACGTTTACTTTACACAAATCTTAATGAAATTGAAATGTATCATTTAAGTCCACTGTCGATGTTCCCCATGTAAATTGAAGTAAATACCATCACTGGTTTGTATACAGGGACATCCGAATGTATTTAAAAGCATTGCGTTCTATGGAAGGTATTTCTAAACACCAAATTTTAATGACTTTACATTGCACAAGTTTTAAAAAAATTAAAATATATTATTCATATGCACAAAAGACTGTCTTCCATAAAATACAATATTATTAGCATTATATTTACAGGACCACACAAAAATATTCAGCTACATTAAGGGGTATTAATTGGAAATTTGCTGGAATTGCATTTTCGTTTACATTAAGCGTTTTTATCACTTTCTATATGTTTTTAACACTTTCCAACAAACCTGAAAAGTGTTAATGACTTAGGTTTGTCTGTCTCTCTGTGCTGTATCTCCTGTAAATATTCATGGAATCAAACAGAGTTACACATACACTGTTCAGAAAAGAAGAGTTGAACACGGAGTTACACACTCTGTTAGAAAAAGGCAAAGTTACACAAACAATTACACACAAACTGGCAGAGTTACGTTACACACAGAGCTACATACACACTGTTAGCAAAAAATTAGCGGTACACATAGCTTTACACACATAGACAAAAAAAAAATTTACATACGGAGTTACACACACAGTTAAAAAGAAGGCAGAGTTACACAGAGAGTTACACACGTACTGTTGATTATATACAGGGTTACACACACACTGTTAGTTACACATAGAATTACACACACTGTTAGCAAAAAATGAGTGATACACACAGACAGTGTTGCCAGACTTGGGGACTTTTTTATTCAACTACCACCAATAATTTTGAGAAGTAAAATTTGATATACATAATAGACGATTAATCTTCCATGTGATTAGGCAACTGTTGCAATAAAAATTTAATGGTGGACGTTGAATAAAAAAGTCCCCAAATCTGGCAACACTGCACACAGAGTTACACACATTGTTAAAAAAAAAAAAAGAAGAATTAAACATTGAATCACACACGCTGTTAATAAAAAGGCAGAATTATACACAGAGTTAATAAGAAGGCAGAGTTACACCCATACTTTTAATTACATACAGGGTTACACACACACTGTTAGTTACACAAGTATAATTACACACGCTGTTTGCAAAATATCAGCGATACACACAGTGTTACACACACAATGTTCAAAAAAGAGGAGTTACACACACTGTTAATAAGAAAGAAGAGATACACACACACTGTTAATTGCATACAGCGTTACACGCACAGTGTCAGTTTCACATAGCGTTGCATACACTGTTAGAAAAGTTCAGCAATACACACAGAATTACGCACACACACACTGTTAAAAAAAAAAAAAAAAAAAAAAGATGAGCTACACACTGTTAACAAATAGCAGAGTTACACACAAAGTTCCACACACTGTTAATAAAAAGGAAGAGTTTCACACATTATTAAAGGCAGAGTTACACGTAGAGTTACACAACATTTTATCTTCAAATAGTTATGTTGTATTAAATGTTTTATAAACTATAAAAAAAAGATGAAAAATCATGCATTACGCAATGATTATTAACACTTTCCAACTGCATGTAATTGTTGTATCTTATAACTTTCAAAGTTCTGTACCTACGTTATCACACAACAAACAGACAGTAGTTCTGAAAGGCATACAGACAGACTAATTGAATTCCTAATCATTCTTAAGCATTGTTTTAAAGTGTTAAAAATGCTTAACAGAAAAGGAAATGTAGCCCTTAGATTGTAATTCTAGCCCTTAATCTATCTGAAAATTTCAGTGTAGCCCTGTAAAACTTAACGTTAACAAAATCATATTTTACACAAAACGTTATTTTAGCAAATTAACAATAAATATAAATTTCTTTATGATTTTACAGTAGAATGTTCCTTAAATGTAAATTATAAAAATGCATCTCCTAAAATGCGATGCATTGGCATTTTTTTGCGTGTCCGTGTACATAAAGTTGTATAGGACCTATTAATGCCCTTTTAATTTAGGAATATTCAATAGTGAATATGAACAACATATATAATATTTTAAAAATTCAGAAAATATTTACGGACGATGAGTGCGGTAGACGAACAGATAGACAAATGGAGAGTCGGGCAGATAGATACAAAAATTGAAAACACGTTCAGACTTAAAAAATGTTAAACTGTTAAATCGCTTAATGTAAACGAAAATACAATTCCAGCAAATTTTCAATAAAAGCTCTTAATGTAGCTGAATATTTTTGTGTGGCCCTGTAAATCTAATGCTAATCATACTACATTCTGTAGATAGCATTATTTTATGCATATGAATAGCATTTCAATTTCATTAAAATTTGGGTAAAATAAAGGAATCAAAATTTAGTTCATCGTAATACCTCTCATCGAACGCAATGCTTTGAAGTACTGTCGGGTGTCCCTGTATATAAACCAGTGAAGGTATTTACCCTATTTTCAATGGGAAACATCCGATAGTGAACTTGAATAACATTTCAATTTTATTAAGGTATGTGTAAAGTAACGGTAATGAAATATGGTTTATAAAAATACCTCTCACAGAACACAATGCTTTGGAATATTTTCGGGTGCCCCTGTGAACTAACTAGTAGAGGTACAACACACTTCATTTTCAATAGGGAACATCCTGTACTAAACTTTAATAATATGTATCAGTTTCAAGAAATTCCATAAGTAATAACGCTAATTAAAGCTCGGACAGAGAAACGCACAGACAGCCAATAAACGGACAGACAGACAAACCGAAGTTATTAAAACCTTTCAACTTCGTTGGAAAGTGTTAAAAACATTTAGAAAGTAATAAAAATGTTTAATGTAAACGAAACTGCATTTCCAACAAATTTGCAATAGCCCTTAGTATAACTGAATATTTTTGTTTGGCCCTGTAAATCTAACGCTAATCATACTTTATTCTATGGAAAGCATTCTTTAGTGCATATGACTAACATATTTTAATTTCATTAAGATTTGTGCAAAGTAAAGTTTTTAAAGTTTGGTTTATAAAAATACCTCTATTAGAACGCAATGCTTTAGGGCAGCGTTTCCCAACCCATGGGCCGCGACCCACATGTGGGCCGCAGACAGTGTGGTACTGGGCCGTAGAATATTGAGGTCAATACCAGTTTTTCGGGATGATTCACTAGTGAGATGTGGTGTCACTCAAAAGATCTCCGTGGCCCGTAGTAGTCAATAAGGAGAACAGTGTTGCCCGATTGGAGACTTTTTTTATTCAATATCTACCACTAAATATTAATTGTGACGGTTGCTTAATTACTTCGGAGATTAATTATCCATTATGTATATCGAATATCAGTTCTCAAACTTATTGGTGACTATTAAATTAAAAAAAATTCCGCAATCTGGCAACACTGAAGGAGAACGCGCTGGCTGTTGTTCAGGGATTTCATTCGTTAGTCGTCAAGGTCAACGCTCTCCTCGCTCCTCTTTCTTCACCCTTCCTACCCCACCGGGAACAGCACTTGTTTGACTCCTTTGTCAGTAGCTGTGATTTCTGTTGATGTATCGTATCTTTGTGTCTTCTGTGCGCTATTATTATTTCAAGTCAATATGGATACTTGGTTTCATACTGGATCTTGCCATAAGATGAAGCTACCAAGTGATGAAGGGACTTACGCATCTGATTTTACCAGTAATGAGTTTGTTAGTAAGTCGATGCCCAATCCAAGTTGTAGAAAAATAACAAGGAAAACTAAAACATATTTTCGTAAATATAACCCTGATTTTTTTTAAGTGCGGGTTTGTGTTTTCTGGTTCTGAGGAAGAGTGTGCGATAGGTTTCGAAACGCTATCCAACGAATGCATGAAACACTCAAAACATCAAAGACATCTATCAACTAAACATCCTGAATGTGTAGGAAAGGTCTTTGGATTTCTTTCAAACAAAGAAAAGAAACTTGTTATGACTAAATCCATCATGGAAAAATCTTCAAAACAGAACAAACTAAGCACCAGAGTTTCTTATGAGCTATCTTTGTTAATCGCAAAGAAGGTTTCAGCACACATCGTGGGAGAAGAACTTATTCTACCCGCAGCAAAAATAATAAGTAATGCTTTTTTTAATGAAAAATGTACAAAAAAAAAAATAATGAAATTCTGTTATCAAATACAACCGTGAAAAGAAGAATTGATGAAATGTCGGAAAATGTAAAAGAAGCTGTCATTACTTTTTTGAAACAAAGTGAGTATTTTTCGCTGCAACCTGCAACATGATGAGAGTACAGACGTTGCTGGTCAGGCTAATTTATTAGCTTTTGGTCGTTTTGAGTTGAATGGCAATATTGAAGAAGAAATGTTGTTTGCCAGTCTTTGTCAACAAAATCAACTGGGGAAGAGCTTTTCAAATCTATTGACAGTTTTATAAAAGAAAGTGAAGTAGATTGGTCAAAGTGTGTAGGTTTGACAACTGATGGGGCACGTGCTATGTCTGGAATTCATACTGGTTTAGTCGCCAGAGTTAGAACAGTTGCTCCCTTGGTTCAATGGTCACATTGTAACATACATAGAGAGGTTCTTGCAGTTAAAGGTATGGACGGGTGTTTGAAAAAACTCTTGACGATGAAGTAAAAATCGTGAACTTAAAACAAGGTCTAAAGACTCCAGATTGTTTGGTGTTTTGTGTGATGAAATGGGCAGTGAACATAAACAGCTTCTACTTCCCTGTGAAGTTCGGTGGCTATTAAGAAATAACGTGTTGACAAGATTGTTCGAACTCCGCGACGAACTTAAGGTTTTCCTTAAGGAAGGAGAAATGAGATTGTGATGAAAAACTTGCAGCTCCTACTTAGACTGTTTGACCGATGAAAACTGGTTGAAAAGGTTGGCATATCTGACGGATATTTTCGCTTCCCTTAACATTCTTAACTCTGCAGGGCAAGAACGGTCATAAGTTTTTTTGCAAGATTTTAGAAAAGCAAATTTAAGAATTCAGTAGCGTTATAAAATTTAGCGTTTAATAGATACATGATAATATCAACACCACAAAAATAAAACTGATTGTAACACAATTTAAAAGCTAGCACAGAAATTTTACGATTATATATTCGTCGTGCATATGTAGGTTTCTATTTGCCATTATATCTTTTACTTGTATACTAAGTAGTTAGTGGGCCTCAGTCTTTTTTTACAATATTTGTGGTCCGCACAACTAAAAAGGTTGGGAACCGCTGCTTTAGGGAATACTTTCGAGTTTCCCTGTATTCAAACTAATGATGGTATTTACTCCATTTTCAATGGGGAACATCTGATAGTAATGTTGAATAACATATTTCAATTTCATCAAGATATGTGTAAAGTAACGGTAATAAAATATGGTTTATGAAAATACCTTCCATAGAACATAATGCTTTGGAATACTTTCGGGTGTTCCTGTATACAAACCAGTAGAGGTACACATTCCATTTTCAATAGGGAACATGTTATAAGGAACTTGAATAATATATATCAGTTTCAACAAGTTCCATGAATATTTACGGGAGTTAGTGCACGGACAGACAGACGTAGGGATGAACAGACAGATAGACAGACAGACCCAAACCGAAGTCAATAACAGCCTTCAACCTTCTTTGGAAAGTGTTAATAACATTCAAGCAACTCCCATACGTTAAATGCATTATCGCAATTAGGGAGTTTGAACATCGCATTTAGGGTATAGTACCTTAAATGCGACAAAAATTTCCTAAATGCAACGCTGGTATATTTTTTCATAAATTACAGACATTTTTTAAATTTCTTAAAAAGAAATGACACAAAACACAAGTTTAGAACTACGAGTGTAATGTTCAACCATTTTCTCTTTCTTTTCATACTTATTTGTTTACTGAAATGTCATAAGTTTCTTAAATGCAATTAACTTACCAAAAATCACGTCACATTTAGGCACAATGACCTTATAAAATGAATTTTAGCGAATTTAGAAAATGATAATGCAATATTATACTGCATGAATCATGTAATAAAAATAACTTTTTTACATTTAGAAATGGTAAAAGACTTAATACATTAAAACCTCTCTAAGTTGGACACCTACGGTTCCAAGAAAAAGTGTCCAACTTATAAGGGTTAGACATAATGTTAATGGATACATTCCGTTCCGAGAAAAAACGTCCAACTTAGAGGGATGTCCAACTTGAGAGGTTTCACTGTATTTAAAAATTAAATTACCTCACATTTTAATCCTTTCATAAGCAGCATAATATATTTTGGTGTACTTTCATAACTCTCTTCAATACTGACTACTGACCTTTGTTTTGCTTACCACCGTTCTGCTTGTTGATCCTCTCTCTTCTTTTTCAGAAGGGATGATGTTGTGCCCTCTGTCGTTAATTGTATTTAGTAGTTAGTATTTCCAAGGCTTTGCGTTTTAAGGCATAATGGTAGGAATTATAGTGGGCTATTTTGTCAGTTTTTAATGTATTGAGGTTAATGAAATGGTTTATTGAATTTTAAATCTGTAAGATGTTCAGTTTCACAATCTTTTATCTTCTTTTTTGTCATACGAATGTAGCAGGCTTCTTTATTGCTTTGAAATTTAAAGCTTATTTTCTATATCCTTGAAATAAGCCATATATCCAAGAAAAAATTATCGAAATACATAATAGAATTAGCAAAACTCTTATCAGTACAAACAACCTTATCTCAAATGAATCATTTTTGCCTTCAATAACAATATTTATAAATGAACCAGGGGTGTGTTGATCGGCTCACGCATATCAAAAATTGTTGTGAAAATAAAATTACGACATTTTAAACCTCTGCTAACCATATTATTAAAAATTCTAAGGTTTGGCTGAGATACATTGATGATGTTTTTTCTGTCATCCCTATTCATACTAACCCTCATCAACTCTTAAGAGACCTTAATTTAGATAATATTAAATTTACTCTTGAAACCAAAACCAACAATAGTATAAATTTTCTGGATGTCAAAATCATTAAAAACCAAAATGATACTTTTGATACTACTATTTTCCACAAGCCCACTAACAATAATGAAAAAATTAATCAAAAATGCAAACCCCTCCCCCCCCCCCTTGCAAACTCACTGCCCTTCGCTCCTATATAAACCTACTGTCCTTATTTGTCCTCCTCTATAGCAATATTATTATAGACATTGTTCAAAAAGCTGGTTGTACTAGATCTAAAAAATCTAAACTCCATTAGCAATCCTCAAAAAATTAAATCCCTCTTCATCCCCTCAATTCCCTTTTATAATGGTGCTGCTAATAAGATTCAATATGAAGGTACTAAATCAGGAATTAATATCCCCATTAAGCTCAATAAAAATATTTTTCAAAGAATAACAGATGAAAAAGACTCAGTTTCAAAGACAAGTCCAGAATCTATAAAATAAACTTTAAATTTGAAAACAACGAAGAAGCCTGCTGTATTTTTATGACAAAAAGAAAAAGGAAAGATCGTCAGACTGAACACCTCATGGATTTAAAATTCAATAAACTTTCTGCAGCCCTTACAAGAAAACATTTCATTAACTACATTAATGAAATAGCCCACTATAATTTCCATCATTATGCCTTAAAATGTGAAGCCTTGGAACAATGCAATTAACGACAGAGAACACAGCATCATCCCTCCTAAAAAGAAAGAAAGAATTAACAACTGAACTGAAGCAACACTGAAGATGGCTACAGAAGTATGTTGAAATGTATTATGTTGCTAATGAAAAGAATTAAAGCGTGAGGTAATTTAATTTTCAAAATAACTTTTTATAGTAACTATTCAATAATTTTAATTCAACAAAATTAATTTATGCGACTGCACTTTTAAAAAAGTCAAGAAAAAGACATTAAAGAGTAGGGCACAGGGACTCTAAATTGTTGACAGCCCCCCCTTCCCCCCCCCCCCCCCCCCCGTTTTTTATTTTTGGCAACAGCAGTCATTTTCGTCATTTATTTTTTTAGTATTACATATAGTTTTGAAACTGCATAAAAAAATGAGCCTTTTCTGTTGAAAATTTTGTTTTAATCTGGTTATATCTATTATGTAAAATTTAATGTTTTTACAAATAATTCAAATGTTTAAAAAATTACTCATGAAAAAAGCATCTACAGCAATCAAATTTAATGATTTATGAAATACTTTAATTCAAAAATATTCTTATTTACAAATATATTTATCAAATATTTATAATTATTAATAAATAGACATTAAAATTACATCCTTCATAATTCAATGAAGTTAAAGAATTGGGGGGGGGGGGGGGGGGGGATATCTTATACAAAGCAATAAAGGAGAAATACATAATTTTAAAATTTTTGAGTTGACTTTGCTGAATTATAAAATAATTTAATAAAAAATATTTACTTATTTTCCAAAAATATCAATAAAACATGTTGGGAAAAAAAATAGAGGGGAAAATAAAGTTGCCGACAACAAAGCAACAATATTAAGTCGTCGCTGTAGTGTTGAGAATGATCACATCAATTGTTGAAAATATTACACTGCCTTATGAAAAGCTAAAGGTACTTTTAATATTTAGTTACAATATTAAAAGTAATTAATATATTTATTCATTTTAATTACTGAAATTTTTCAGTTTTTTTTTTATCCCTTCTGGTTGTTAAATCTATAAAATAAGACATATCGGTTTCACATAACTGCTAAACCTAATTTAAAATTAATATTTTTCATAATGAGAAAATTGGATCTCCCTGCAATAAATTATGTGATCTCTCCCCATACGAAAACCTTTCCCGCAGAAATTTCAAGTACATTCTCATAAATGCACAATCACCTTTATATTTTACAATTGAATATATATCATAAATAAAAAATTTTGCTGGTTAAAAAAAAGAAAAAAAAAATTAACTCACTTGGAATTCTTGGTATTACAGATGATGTCTTAATGATATCACCCACTTTCATATTTTCAGAGGCAATGATCCAACGTTTATGGTCTCCACCAGCTACAAGTGCAATATGAGCAGATCTCACATGATCCACAGTTATTTTAAACACTCTCTCTTCTAATACACTGCCATCAGCAGGTCCTTCACGTTTATAATCAACCCAGTAACATTTATTTTTATGACCACCTCCAATAGTTCTTACAACAACACGTCCTATAAAATGAATAATTATCAGTAAAATTAAAAGAATATTATGAATTAATAATTGATTTAAACCAACGGTATAAGAAAAATTTTATATAAATTTTATAAGCAATTCAAGATGAGATAATTTGTTCAAGTAAATAAAAAATAAAATTTTATTTTTAAAGATACTAAAGGAGTTTTGTGAAATCAGTTAATTTACAGAAACAACTTGAAATTTACTTAATAAAAAAGGGAATTTAAATTAAAAACAAAGATTCGTAATTTTATTTCTATTTTAATTTTTGTATATTTATTACCTCCCCCCCCCCTCCCTCTCTCTCTCATACATACATACGATATGGGGGAGGGGGGTTGAACTGGCTAAATTTCTTTTGGATACAGCTTTACATTTTACCTATGTCATCTGAAGCTGAGAATTCCTAAAGAACTCTTTGCTGTTACATCACATTTTGTGCACTGCCAGAGTGGTTTACATTCAAATAAAGAGTGTGCCTAATATTTTAGCCACTAAGTGTATGTAGATTATAAATTAAATATTTTTTGTGTATATGTGTAATGAATGTAGCTAGTGTCCATGCATCTTATAAAAGGAAAAGAGGGAGTCCATTTGAGTTTAACTAAAGATCCTTTATTTAGTTCTAAAGGTCTGCAGTCGTGGAAATACAGTCATGGGCCGGGTGTTCGGACATCCTGAGTGATATGTCCTGGAATAAACAATGCCAATGACCGGCGGTTATCCAGCTGCGGACCCCAAAGGGTGCCATGAGTTTAGCTAGTAAGATTTTACATGATGGAGTCTTAATTAAATGTGAGTTTACTAACAAGTGATTATCGCAAAAAGCCATGATTTCTCGTGTGTTCCAGCTTAAATACGGTCATTTCAGCGGGAACCCAAACTATTCTTAATGGGTAATTAGCTAAGCTAAAATCCCGCCTACCTTTTATCATTTGGTTGACCTGGACATCTGGGATTAAGTATTTTGATTCTAAAACATATTCTTAAATCAGATTCCCGCACTATGAAGTTCTGTTGGAAAACTAACTTTACCTGGGCTCTAATATAGAATTCTCATAAAGTTGTTCTCAAAATTAAGATTTATTCTGAAATATTAAGTTATCACTTAATATTAATTTAAAATACTAATTTAAAATCTTGATTATTTTATCCTCTCATATATATATATATTATTTCTATTATTAAATATCAGTATAATAATAGAAAATAATATAGATAAAATTGCCTTTTAAATTTAATACGATATATATATCTTATAGCTACATAGTATATCAATGTATTATACTAACTGAAAAATAAAAATTACATTGAAACTATCTACCTGTAATGTTTTTAAGTAACGATACGTTTTTATTGCATTTTTGCTTAACTCCTTGTTCATAGTTTAGTGTTCAAGTTTCATTTAATGTATCAGCACTTCAGTTTTTGTTATAAAGGTCTTAACAATTAACGAAGAAATAAAAACTGACAATTACAAACCTTTTTCACAATTTTCAAAAATATGTAATTTTTTTTTTTTATTATTGTATTTATCAATACCTGTTCTTATTCATTTAAAAAAGAAAGAAAAAAACTATATTAAAAAATATCATACATATTAAAAATACATGATTAGCAATGGCTTATAATAAGCATAATTTATCAAGTATGTTTGTTTAGAGCATTGATATTTTAAACATAAAAAAATTCTGCCTTTAATTTAATAATAGTGTAAAATGAACTTGCACTGTTACCTGTTTCTGGGTGTCTTCCACCCATTTTGATAATTGGTAATGGATTTGTAGTGTATTGTCCATCTTCTGGGAAAACTGCCCTCCAACCATATTTACTGCCTACAGGTATCACAACACCTTCTCGGACTGGACGGCCACCGCCTCTTATTTTTCGAAATACACGTTCATTACGATGATGAAGACGAACAGATGTTAAATTGTTGTTCATTAAAAAAGAAGCATTTTCAAGTTTATGAGTTATGAAAAAACTGTTAATGATAGATTTCTGCAAATGTATTGGTCGTAGAAAAGTAGTAAGACAAGACATACTACTTTAAAATCTGAAATAAAATAAAGGAATGTTTCAGTTATAACATTTAAAATATGAATGATAATTTTAAATTACATTTAAATATATTATTGGATTGTCGGAGTTTGTACCATATGCTCTATAAAAAGAACAAAATATGCACTAAAATATAAAGAAATTATGCATTTTTTTTTCTCTCTCTCTCAGGGCCTGATTACACAAAAGGCTCGGGAAGCACAAGCTTCCCCTCTAAAATTTTAGAGGGGGCCCCAAAATGACTAAAAACATGGTCTTGAATTTTCTGTTTTATATTTTCATACTGAGATTGAATTTTTCTGAGAAAATTCGCCTAAAGGAAGATAAAATACTCACTATTTCAGGAAAAATCTATTATTTAACCTCAAAAATCTGAATGTTCTTAATTAATAAGTTATACAATTTTAATGTTGTGTGTAGAAACCACCCAGATATACGAATGAAAAAAAAATAACTATAAACACACACTAATTTTTGGTCTATAGCATTTTTATATTACAATATGTAACAGGAAAACAAATTTTTCTGAAATGAAAGAGGGCCTTGAAATGATACTGAGCTTCCCCTAGCTTCAAAGCTTAATCGGGCCCTGCTCTCTCGTGTGTGTGTGTGTATTTTATTTCCGTAGAAAGTCACAGGGCAAAAGGGAGAATTGTAGGCATGTTATGGATTTTCCCTAATTGTGTCTTACCTTCCCTATAAAGTTTAGAAGAAAGTTTCCACTTATATCTCTAAAAAGAATCTTACAATTACTTAAAATGATAAGTCATAAATGTAGTTTTTAGAGGTCAATATGTCTGTAAAAATGTAACAAATATCAAGCATACAAGTATTGGATAAACTAATTCAAGCATTTGAAAGTTAGAGCAATAAATTTTTAAGAATATGCTTTGTATTCCCTTTTCTATTTTGATCAATTTTATCATTGGCTCATTTAAAAACATAATAAATATAACATGAATTCTAAAATACACAATATGAGTATGCTAGATGATGAAAGAGTAATGCCTATGAGTGGGGCTAAATCTGTACTGATAAGTATAAAGGATTTAAGTCCATATTCTTGATTTTTCAGGAGACGAAAAATAAAGTTAAACTAATCAGAAGAATCGGTTAGGAAAAAGGGATTATGTTGGTTTATACGCTTTATACCATTCAGTGATTGTAAATCTTCATTTAATAAAGGGAAAAAATTGAATTAAATATTTTATACAAAGATTAATGCTAAATTTGTGACTTGAATCTTTTCTTACCAATGGATTTTCTCAAAGACTAAATGACATTGATTTGAATTCTTTATACCAATCGATAGAGAATTTTTTTCTGAGTCTGACTATGTAATTAACTCAAAATCGGCATTTTTGGACTTAAATCCTTTATACTTATCAGTACAGAAATAATAGATGTAAAGTAAAGTAAATCTTAAATTAGTGCTTAAATTGAAGATAAATTAAGCCTAAATTAATTTACCTGTGTGTAGTTTGACTTGTTACATAAAAGGGATATTTTATTTTGTTAGCATTCTTTATATTTTTAATTTAATAAAATATAAATTCAAATTATTTCAATTGAAAAAAGAAATTGGTGTGGTACTCACACTACTTTATCTTAGTCCACATTACTACATATTATTGAAATTTAAAGGGAGAGACAGAGATCTGCAGTTGAACAATTTACAAGTTACTTTAAACAAGCAGTTGAAAGTTGTTTTATAAAGGGATTTATTTGAAATTAATTTCTGTGAGAGGAGGCCTACTGTATTCCTCAACCCCCTCTGTTTGGATATTGTAGATACATTAATAAAACATTTAAGGCTGTTATTAAAAAAAAAAAAAAAAAAAAAAAAAAAAAAATTTCAAATTATTCTGAGAATATGCTGTTTACACCATTCTTTGAAATTCATTCGATTCTTTTTGAGTAGTCCTTTTGTTATCTATACATTATGTATGTACCAGACAGTGTACTTAAATTCAACATAGCCAAAAAATTCGAGACACAGGCAAAAATTGAGGAACTGGACTATCAGCTGCTTTTTCACAAAATTTCGTTTTATAAAAATTTTCCATGTTTTCAATATTTCAAATAACTGCCTATAATTAGTTAAATGAAAGATTAAATAACAAAATGAAGAACTGTTAAATTGATGCACCTTTTATAAAAATGTATTTTTTTTAATTTTTCATATTTTATTTTAAAGTTGTAAAATACGAATTTTCAATATGTGAAATTTTCCATTTTGATATTTCAAAATAAAATAGTAAAAACGGTGCATCAGTTTAACAATTGGGAATTTTCTGAAAGTGAAAACAGAATTTTAAAAATGTATATTAGTTAATGAGTTACAAGTAAAGAAAATTTCCCATAGCATTGGCTCAGGCTTCCGGCGTCGGTAAGTGAAGAGGACTGTTAACCCTTTAACGTTCATTACTTAATTCATTTTAAAAATTACTAAACTAATTTTAAAAATGGCTTTTAGAAACATAGCTGATTATAAATATTTAAAAAATAAAAAATTAGCATTGTTCCTTTTCGAGAAATTTTTGGTTTGAAACAAACATCTATAAGTTAACCTTATTAAATTCAAATAATATTTATTTTAATAAATAAAACACTTTGTATGTAAACATTATCGACTACAAAAACTCGTAAAAGTTGTTTCAGGTGAAAATAATACTCCAGCTCTTAATTAAATGAAAAAAACTAGACATGAGTGCATCATCAAACCGTCAATTCACACTTGAGCACACTAATAAACTTCAAGTGACTTATGCATTTAGATTCTTTTCAAGCATTATTTGTTAAATTTTGGAATAGTGTTGCTATCTACCAAACAAAAAAGGAACAAAAGTTCAAAACCTGATTAAAACAAGGGGGAAATGTTAAAAAAACTGCTACGTAAAAATTGTTAAATTGTCAAATATTTGGTTTCGCTGCGAAACCAATGAACGTTAAAGGGTTAAATATTATACAGAGTAATAGCTAAAATAGAAGGTTTCACTTTTTTTTTAAATAGTTTGTTTAAAAAAAAAAACAGGAGAAGGGGGCTCAAAATCTAGATAGACTCTTGTGTAGCATTTCGAAAACACAAATTTCTGTATGAGGGAACTCCCTTTAACTTCTATGTGAATATTGTAGCTGCATTCTTAAAATATTTAAATCTGTTACTAAATTTTAAAATTTATTTTAAATTATTCAGAATATCATTGCCACCAGCATTTTTTGAAACTTATTAATCTTGATTAACCCTGTATATTGTCTATAAATTAAATATTCATCAAAGAATGGACATAAATTTAACAAAGAAAAAAAAAAATGCATGGAACAACTTATACACTTAGCAACTTGAAAAGCATAGCCGGCCATATCACTAATATATTAGATTTCTTTTGCACCGCCCTGTAAATGCATAATTTATATATATATATATAACATTTTCTATGAAAAATATGCTTTTTTGAATATGAAAAGTACATATCAATTTCATTTTCTTTAGTTCAGTGTTCAGTCTAAAGATGTTAAACAATAGCAATGAAAAATTTCATCCACAGATATAATATATTAAAATACTTTTGTATATCTCTGTACATGAACTATTTATCCAATCTCAATAAAAAGTTTCAAGTAACATCCCCAAAATAAAAAAAATCTGATTTTTGGATTCAGTTGATCTCAAAATGTGTAAATAAAGCAAAAACTCAATTTTAAAAAGACCCAGAAACAACACTTTCTGTACCATAAAAAAATGTGGTAAAAGAAAGCAATAATAAATAATAATAATTGTTTAGAAATTTAATACTACTCAATGGAAAAAAAAAAAAAAAAAACAGAAAATAATTGATAATGTTACTTATATGGTTGCTAAATTCAAAAAATTTTGTTTATTAATAATAACAATAAAAATCATTATTCATGAACATGCTTAAATTTCATTTCAAAAACATCACTACCCAAAAATTATTATTATTTTTTTTTAAGTAAGAAAATGCCAAATGACCCAAATCAAGCAGACGTTTAAGCAATTCTGATGCAAAAATTATTGGTAGAAGTATAGCCCATGTATGTGGTTTTGAATTTCTAAAGTTTTATCCAATAAGGATGAAAAAGGTGGTAATAATTCGCATAAAGCTAATATAAATAGTATGTAAATATATATATATTGGACAATAAAAGTTCTTATTTATTTTATCAGATTGACAACTGCCCACAAAATTCTTTTACCAAATAAATAACAATTATTTTGCTACTATCAAGACATTTTGACAGATAAAAATTATTTTTGGTAAACAACATGGCAAACCTTTAGTAAATAATTGTGTAGACACTGAAAAACTTGCAATAAAGTTTAGACAATTCTTGCAAGCCATCTGGAATGCAGCAAGTTGAAGAAACTGAGACTGCATTCGTTGAACAAGCAACAATGCATGTGGTAACAGTACTATCTCAACATTTAGCCATTTTTATTCTACAGAGTAGAGAATAAGAATCAAATACATTCAACCTTACCCAAATTACTAAAAATGCAACATTATTTTCTCCTCTTTTCATATGGGTAAAATTAGTCAAAACATATATTTTTTTTTTTTTTTTTCAAAAATTATTCAGGAAACAGTGGGTCTAAAATATAGTTTTGATAGAGCCAATAGTTTTTCCATTGAAGGTACCTCAACACCCATTTAATTTGAATATTTTATACTGCTTTAATGAAAATATACAGTGAAACTTGGATAATTCGAACTTGTTTAATTCGAAATTCTGGGTAATTCGAACTTTTTACTCAGTCCCTTGAATTTTGTATTAAAATAATGTTAAAAAATCATGGATAATTCGAATTCTATTTTGGATAATTCAAATTTTTCATACGATTACCTTTAAAATATTACTGTAAAATTTGTTCCCGAGATTTTTCTCAGCTAATATATTTTAACAGTCTTTCAAAAGAAGGATAAGGAAATACAAGAGATGCCCCTAACTAGTGCATCAGAAGATGTGGTGCATATACATGAACTTCGAGGTTTTTTTAATTGAATTGAAAGTCATGTCTAATGAAGAAGATTCTATTTTTGTATCAAGTCATATGCTATGACACAAAGATTGTACTTAAAGAAGAAATAAAAAATATCTGACTATTTTTAAAAAAGTGTTAAACAATTAAGCTCGTAAAAAATATTGATTTAATGGGAGGGGGATGTAGCAGTATTCTTAGATATAAAGTTTATGTGTTAAATCTTTGATCGTAGAGTTTTAATTTATCTCTTTTTTTTTTTTTTTTTTTTTTTTTTTGACAAAATAGTATATGCAATTCGAATTTTTGGATATTCCGAATTTTTTTCTGGTCCCTTCAACTTTGAATTATCCAAGTTCTACTGTATTTTAGAAAGTTCTTGATGAAATAATTTTACTGTTATTTAAGGCATTAGTTACGTTAGTTTTTACCCTTTAAAACCTAGAGGTATTTTGATATAGGGCAGATTTTTAGGTTGTTGCAGTATGATAGTTTGTAATAGAATTTTTTCATCATGGGTGATTCTCAGTTTAAAAAAAAAAAAAAAAAAAAAAAACTTTATATTTAATTTTCTGAAAGTCTATTTCATACATACATATATATAAATGTGTGTGTATATGTTTGTGCCCTATTGATTTCAAATATGAGTTTATTGCTATAAATTAAAATGTTTTATTAGACATCAGAAGCAAGCTATTTTCAATAAAATAACAAAAACATTAGGATTTAAAAAAAAGGCAGCCTTAAATTTTCATTTTTTTTTTTTTTTTTTGGAATAAAATCACCCTTGTCTTCATTTTAACAAGATTATTTAAACCTATCAACTTCTCAATTAAATCACTTTTTTATTTTCTCTAAGAATGTCTAAAACCATGTGCATATGTGGCGGGAGGAACCCCCAAAATTTTATCTGAGAGGTAAGTATCATTCAAAAACTGTTTTCAAATTCTAAGTTTTCAAACTAAAACAAGGGAGGGGGGAACCTGGAGTGTGAGATAAATATTTTTCTCTCTACATTCTTTGGGGGAATCAAGAAAGATTCCCATTACAATCCTAAAATAATCTAGTAATAAATTTTCTAATAAGATAATCATATTGGTCAGGCAATCCTGTTTTAATTGAAATGTTTCTGGGGTACCAACATCCCATCCTGTGTTTTTCAAAGATTTAAACTCATTCTTGATAGTAGAACCCTCTAATTAACCTTTTTTGTGTGAAAAAAATAAGTAGAGAAACAAACTATCTCTAACCAATCAACCTCTTGTAATTAACAATATTCTGGACCTTTTAGAGGTATGACAAGAGTAAATATATATATATTTTTTTTTCCAATGGCTAGGCAAAAGTTACAGAGGACTATAAAGTTACAAAACAAATTATAAACAATATAACATGGAACAAAAGACTGAAGTCATTGCCTAAGGAGCGATCTTGCCTTTCAATATCTCGACTCTTCTATCGAAGAGCCCCACAACAGGGCAGATGGTCCCTGTCCATTACTTCTTCAGAATCACAAAGTAGGCAAGTAGAATCGTTTAAGATACCTATGCGCTTCAAATGAGCGGCAAGGCAGTCGTGTCCTGTGGATAGGCGGAAAGTCGCAACTCCCTTAAATCTTGGTTTATCAGGAATAAGGGAAGAACTTAAATTCTTATAGTTCTTTAGAGCTGTACGATTCTCAAGATCTCATAAGGCATTAGATGTAAATAAATTCTTTAAAAACAGTTTCATCCTCCCATAAGAAATGGCTGTATTGGGATGTTGTAGTAAGATGGCACCTCTTTTTGCAAGGAAGTCTGCTTGTTCATTGCCCCAAAGGCTGGGCACCCACTGGAGAACAATTTGTTTCCCCTTTAAAGTGAGTTCTCAAGGATTCTTGACAATGGCATATTTCAGGTGTTAATGGATGATCAACAGCGCTAATTGACTGGATGGCTGCGTTAGAATCAGAAAGAATCACTGCCCTTTTAAACTTGCAATGGACAGCTAATAGTTGCTTTAAGGCTAAACGTATCACCACAACTTCACCATAAAAGGAGGTACCAATATAGCCCGCAGGGGCATAGAATGAAAATAGATCTGAGAACACACTAGGCCCTGCATTCACAGATAGCAATCAAACTGGGAAACAACAGTAAAAATGTGCAGCCACTGAGATGGTGGATATCTGGCCACAATGGTCTCTAAGGCAAGACATTTCAAGACACTTGGTGCAACATCTCTCTTTCTATAGATAGTTTCAACTAGATTCAGCCTCATATCGACATTTGTCACTTCCAAGGGATTTCTGGGTGTCAAAAGTGGTTGTATATCACCTGGAATTACAAGATCTTTCTTAATATCCAGGATTTTTTGAATAAATCCATTTTGGGTTTTTAAATTCCTTGCCTTGGTCACATAGTCCCTTCCAGTAGGGATCCTCTATCCGCAGTAGCTTTTCATAGAGACATAAAGCCTTCATTTTCATAATATCTTTGAAGTGTATAATATAATTTTGGGAATCTAGATAAGCAATTACATGTATTTATACAAAATCAATTATTTTTACTAATAAACATAATGGAAAAACCTTACTTTGCTTCATCTGACAGCCGAAGTACTTTCTACAGGGTGCTCCGCTCTGGTCACTGGCTCACACAGCATGGAAGTCTTCAGAAACTGCAACTGATCTTCTGCTCTTTTGGTGGCTCTCCTCAATAGGTGGCGCCACGTTTTATCGATGGCCGCCACATTGTTGACTTAACAAGAGTTAATATAGTCAATAATTTCAACTGTTTCGCGATATTTTACCAAATAACAACAGCACTAACCAAAACTTATAACGAAGATGAAATTAAGATTGATTTTGAAAAAGTAAGGAACTCGCAAACTACAACAATCATAATTATGCTGCATATTGTGAAACAGTTGAAATTATTGACCATATTAACTCTTGTAATGGCAGCAATGCGATGGGCATTGATAAAACATGGTGCCACCTGTTGAGGAGAGCCATCAAATGAGCAAAAGGTCACCCACAGTTTCTAAAGACTTCCATGCTGTGTGAGCCGGTAACCAGAGTGAGGTGCCCTGCAGAAAGTACTTTGGCTGTCAAATGAAGCAAAGTAAGGTTTTTCCATGATGTTTATTTGCAGTTTAATGCTTCGTGTTAATACATTTTTAAAGTTTTACTGTCAATTATTTTTGTTTTATTTGCTAAATATATATGTATATATATGTATTGAGACAATAATTGTCTCAAAAATAAATCTTACGGCTAATCAGGGATTCATCAAACTTTTTTTTTTTTTTTGCCAGGGTCAATTTGTGTGTGTGTGTGGGGGGGGGGGGGTCTATAAATTTGTGAAATTGTTTAATCCATTTCATTCACAGTTCCTATTTCATGAGCATCGGTACAGACGGCAAGGTGGAGCACTTGCTCCCACTAGAAACAAAAACTAGTTGGCACAGGTGGACTCTGCTCAGTTCCCCATCATATTTATGTTCTCATAAATTTCTAGTACAAGACATATTATAATCATGTTAAGAGAAATGAATTTGACCAAAGCTTGACACAGTCACAAAAAGAAATCTTCGCCTAATAGGCTATCCACCGTTCACTTCAATATATTTATCTTATTCTAATCTATTAATTTATTTTATCAGGGTCAATTCCGTTGTTTAGTTTCTATGCTACTATTCCAGGGCTGCCAACCTCTGGGAGTGCTAAAGTGTAGTTAAAAAGCAAAAAAAGTGTAGTTTTAAGCTACAAAGTGTAGTCGCTAAAAAATTAGAAAATACTTAAAATATAAATAAGCATAAAATCTTTTGTTTACATTATGACTTACTTTCTGAAATTTATTGATTTTTAATAATCAAACATTCAAAAATAATAGAAATTTTATCCAAATTTACTTTTTATATTAACATGGATACATGAAAATACACTAATTCTAATATAATACACTAATATGCAGGGTTGCCAACTTTTCAAAAACAGTTTGAGGAGTATTCAGAGAAATTTTGAGGAGCATTTCGGCTACTTTGAGGAGCAATTTTAAAAATTAAAAAAGAAAAAGAAAGAAAGAAACTACTAACAAAAATAAATTAGCAATAATCATATGAAATTAAGTAAAGAAAAAAAAAAAAAAAAAAGGTAAGATGTAGGTATGCATCAAATTTTTAGTTATTCAGTATACTGAATATTCATTATTCAGTAATAATCAAACATTTAGTGCATGCCTATTCAAAAGAAACTTGTTTAATTACAAGAACAAGACAATTGATGTGAAAATAATTTCAATGCTATACTTCAAACAGATACGAAAATTGGATTTTTTTAAACAAAATCTTAAATTTTTGGAGTAACAAAAGTCAAAATAATGAACAATTTTAATAGTTTAGATATTAGAAAATGTAATAAAACTGAATCTACAATAAAATAATCATTGTTATTAAGGATGGAAAAGGATTGAAATTGTACAACATTAAATTCAATTTCAGTGCAAACTGACAGCCATCAACTTTTCTGAAACTTTTTTCCCCCCTTAAGATTATTGCTAAATATACCTAAAAAATCGAGTTTCCGTAGAGGGGGGGGGGGGGGTAGAATTACGTTTTTATCATTAATTAAATAAATATGCTATTCTTCTCGTATTTGACAGAATTCGCAATATTTTTACGACCGATTGCCGAAATTCGTAATTATCTCACTGCAAATTTACAAAATCTACGTTTAATAGCAAATAATTGCTAATATATACTATAATTTTGCTCTAATTGATAAAATTCACTCTTCTTTAAAGGTAAATCCTAATTTACGCGATTATTATGCGGCCGATTGCCGAAACACGCTATTATTTAGCTACTAATTTGTGCAAAATACGTTCATCTGAAAGCTGAATCTTAAATACTCAACTATTTTGCCACTAATCAGTGAAATTTGCATTTTTTTTTTTTTTTTTTCAAAGTGTAATCTCGGAAATCGGGAATAATTTTGAAGTAGTTTTCGCTAATACGGGATCGCTTACCCACTAATAATCAAAAATTTACGTTTTATATGCTATCATTTGGCTGCTAGCCAATAAAGGTTTTTTTTTTTTTTTTTCCCCAGTTGATTTCAGTAAATCGCGATATTTTTGTAGCCGATGACGGAAATACGCAATCATTCCGCCGCTAATTAACAAAATTTATGTTTAATCGCTGAAAAAGGCTTTATTTTGATGCTAATCGATGAATTTCTTGATTTTTTCAAACATGATTTACATTATAAGTATAATTTTGTGGCTTTTTTATAGAAATACGGAATTATTTTACAGCTAATTTTCAAAATTACGTAATCGTAAACTAATTGCTAAAATAGATGTTATTTTTCTAAAAATGTCTAATTATTTAGTCATAAATCAGCTTTTTTTTTTTATTACTGAAATGTCATTTTTTGCGGCTGATTTATAAAATACGCAATTTTCTTGTGCTATTTTTGTGATGAATCCATTTTAAATCCGGCGATTTTTGTGGAAGTCCCATTTTCAGATATGAAAATTTCTTAGAATCACCCAATAAAAACTAAGTTATTGCGTATTCAGTTATCCTAAGAAAAAGCACAGAAAATATTCTTTTTCTTTCGCCAACGGTAGATACTTCGTACGATAAAGTTCGAAATTTTCCATGATTTTCTCAGAAACTTGTATATTAAAACACTTAAGAAAGTTTCCTATTACAGAGGACAATTCCTCCGTTAAAGTCCGACTTTATACTGTTTTCTCCAAAACTCGCGTGATTACGGCTTCAGACACTTTAGAAAGTCTCCCACGGAAGATAGCTCTTCCTGGTCTTAGTTTCCTTGTGTTGTCAATCGTACTTAAAGTTCAGTAACTTTGAATCCATTATTTTTATCGATAAATAATTAAAATAAACAATTTTTTTCGTTAGAAAGTATTATTTTTTAGCGACTTATTAAGCATTAAGTTAACTGAAACATTGATAGAGTTTAAATGAAAATCAAAATACAGCATAATCATAGCCATGAAGATAATCATAGAATTCGGTTTCTTTCTCCCCCCCTTTCAGCTTGTGGTGTCTGTGCTTGCGGTTTTAATTAAGCACACTCTCAGCTAATGTAAACAAATGTGTTCCCGTTCTGAGTCAGCAATATTTCGATTACGCAATGCCTAGCACTAGAATGTTTTTTTTTTTTTCTTTACTATTTATTTATGAGTATTTACGATGAAGCATGTGGTTCTTCAACTAGATTGTAAAAGTTAGTTTTGTTATTTTTATATTTTCAAGAAGCACTTTCATAGATAAAAAATAAAATTCAAAGAATAATGTTTTATGCGGCAACTGTTGGAAATGCAAAATTAAAAGTTGATAAGGATTGGATTGGGACTCCGTGGATTGGGATTTCTGTCTAGATGTGTGCAAGGAAAAAAAAAAAAGAAAAAGAAAGAAAGAAAAAAGATAGTAGTTTTTTTTTATTTTTTTTTCAGTGTCTGCCACTATTTAGTTTTATATTATACTTTTTTAATCCGTGGTGAAATCGGAGTTCGCTCGTTGTAAACAAGATGACGATGGGGAAAGGAAAAGCGTAGCTTTAAGTATACGATGCGTAGAGTGTAGTAGAAGCAGGCTAAAGCGTAGTTACTACGCCAATTGCGTAGTTGTTGGCAGCCCTGCTATTCGCAATAATCCTCAAAATTCCTCTTTATATGAAAATTTTCCAATTTCGCTATGTTGATAAAATCTTAAATTACGAATAACTTACAAAATTTTTCTATTAGAATATTTGTAGTCATTCATGTTCAAACAAGTATCATAAATGTTATTTTAAAGTTGTCTGATACATTTATGAACCTCAAAATGGACATCAACTCAATTTTGCCATGTTAAGTAAATCGTAAATTCCAAATAACTTACGAATTTTTTAAATTGGAAAATTCATAGACTATGATATTCATGCCAGTATCCTAAATAATATTTAAAAAGTGGTCTGGTATCTTTACGATGAAAATATCTCTCAAAACTGACGTTTATGTGAAATTTTGCTCTATTCCGCCATGTTAAGAAATTCGTAAATTTCTAATAACTTACGAAATTTTTATATTGGAAAATTGATAGTCAATAATGTTCATGCCAGTGTCCTAAGTAATATTTCAAAAGTGGTGTGACATCTTTACGATGAAAATATCCCTCAAAATTGATGTTTAGGTGAAAATTTGCCCTATTCTGCCATGTTAAAAAATTCGTGAACTAAAAAAACTTGCGAAATTTTCAAAGCAGCATGTTTATATAGTTAATGATGTTCATTCCAAGTTCAAAACTGATATTTTAAAACTGTCCTACATCTTTACAGGAAAAATTTTCTACTTAATGAACGTTTAAGGGAAATTTTGCCCTATTCTCCCATGTTAAGAAAAGCGTAAATTTATAATAACTTACGAAGATTTTTAATTCGAATGTTGCAAATGAATGGGGTTCTTGTCTGTGTCAAAAGTAATATTTTAAAACTGATCTGACCTCTCTATGATCATTTGTTCGTGAAATATTGTGTACACAGACTAACAAACTAACTAACGGACTAACATACACCCTACAGATGGACACCATACAAATTTTTGCCATTTTCGGATTCCTCACACCTGAAAACGAGTAAAAAAGTAAAA
Organism: Salticus scenicus; assembly: GCA_963930645.1. NCBI lineage: Eukaryota > Metazoa > Arthropoda > Arachnida > Araneae > Salticidae > Salticus > Salticus scenicus. The sequence continues at coordinate 49,330,314 of OZ005648.1, forward strand.
AAAACGAGGTTGAAAATTTTCACGATTACTTAAGTTCCCTATACCTATAGTATGATGGGGAACTAATAATCATTTTTTAAATTACATTTAAAGCTTTAAAACTATCATGCTATAAGATTTTAAATGATTAGACAAATAAAATTTATATCACAGAGCAAATTAGAGTCAAGCTGACACAACTTTCATTCACAGGTTGTCTCTAACTTTTTTCCATGAAGAGAGTTCAAATTGACTACTATAGTGTAAGTTTTTCAGATTTGGCTTGGTTTGGAATAAGCTGTGTAACTTTTGTAAACAAAATGTCTTAGCTTAAATTACACACATAAAAATTTGTTATAGAAGATTTCTCCACCCCCCCCCCCCACCCCAATTGGGGTTGGGGAGCAATAAACACATTTCCAAGCATAGTGGTGTAATCTTGCTCTAAATTATCTAAATAAGATTGATTTTTTATATGCGAGTTGGTTATATGTATCCAACATGCACCATAAAAGGATTTTGTAAAATTTTGCTCTTCCTCCCCTTTAAAGGCAAGAAGAGGAAAAAAATTTTTTCAAGAGTAACTCTGCTCCAAACTATCTCAGAAAAATACTTTTTGATGTGTCGATTGGTTATGTGTGCCCTACACCAGGGGCGGCGGAACTGCCCGGGCCGACCGGGCCCGGGCATTAGTTTTGTCTTTTTTTTTTTTTGTACTGTATCTTTTCTGACCTGACTTGATAATAAAAGAAGGTGAAGAGTTACATAGTAGGATAACTCTCTGGTTGCCGCTTATACTACGTCTAATAGCTGTTGCAATCTATTTCCCTACAGATACGACATTCCTGAAAGGATAACAGTGTGTGTGAGGGGGGGGGGCTGGTGACGGCAGAAAAAGGAATAGTAAGCCAGTTTTCTTTACTCTCTGGAAAGCAGGGATTGCTAACAAGTTTCCCGGAATCCCCATTCATCTGTGTGCTGTATTACATTCCTTGTTCTATATGAATTTTCAGGTGAGAAGTGCAATACCCATTAATACAGTCTCAGTCACTCGCGCCTCGGGGGATGAGGTAAAGTAGAATTTAGCCGCTGAATGTGCTCCCGCCCCCTCCCCTTTCAGAGACGACTATTCTTATATCTGTATTTTTGGGGTGACAAGTCCCCTCTCTCCTTCAGTGGCTTCTATGGTCTCAGTCACAAATCTAGGGAGAGAACGAGGAAGACGCTTTTCCTGTGCTCCATCTAAAAACGCATTTTGGTTAATTAAACTACATATTTATTTTTTTCACCTATAAAAATGAGTTCCAGAAAACGGCAAAAAATCGAGTCATATTTTAAAGTGTCTTCAATCTCCCCGATTCCAAGTTTAGAAAAAGAAACTGTACTTGATAAAAACAATGATGATACTCGTAGAGATAAAGATAACACTAATTTTACAAAAACTGCAAATGCTGAACCTTGTACAGTCGCTAACAAAAGTGTCCGAACACTAGCAAAAATGCCTATGTAAAAAAAGTAGAGTTAATACTGTTTTGTTAAATAAATCCTTGTCGAATCCTGTTCTTAGACTGACTAAGAACAGGATTCGACAAGGATTTATTTAACAAAACCATATGAAGTGTACATTTTTTACATAGGCATTTTTGCTAGTGTTCGGACACTTTTGTTAGCGACTGTATGTGCCCATTATGCAACGAACAAGAGAAATCGGTGCGAAATGTCGCCTAATTTTTTCTGTTTTACAAAGTTAAAAATAAAATTTTGCTAATACAGCTTTTATAAAATATTATTCTTATGTGTCGTTTTGGTCTGGGGTGCTCGATCCCCCTTAGCCCCCCCCCTCCAGTGGTGCGCCATTGATCATGCTTCAATATTCCAGGCCCGGTCAATAAAATTCACGTTCCGCCGCCCCTGCCCTACACACACATTACAAAGAGATTTTGCAAAGCTACTTTCTACTTTTTATTTTTATGTGTAGGTCCGTTTTAGGTATCCAACGTGTAGTACAAAGAGATTTTGTGAAATTCCCCTTTTTGAACCCTTTAAGAGCAGTTGTACAGGTTTTCAAACATAACTCTCCTCCCAATTATCTCAGAAAAGCGATTTTTTTTTTTTTTAATGTTTTGTTTGGTTATTTGTATGCAATACACACTATAAAGGGATTTTGCGAAATTACAACCCCCCTCTCCTGGGTTGGTGGGGGCAAAACACTGTTTCAAGCTTCAAATTATCTTAGAATGGCAAATTTTAGTGTACCCAATATGCTCTTAGGTGGGATTTCACAAAACTTCTAACTAGTGGGAGGTGGTAAAAAGCGGGTAAGTCACTACCGAGGGTAGTAGGGATCTGGAATCCCCATATGGAAGAAGAAAAACAGAATGCAGCAAGAGCTTTAACTTAGGCCTTGACTAATTTCAGTGATTTTTTTTTCCACCCGATTTTTTTAGTGTTTTTAGTTCCCTATCATGCTATAGGTATGGGGAACTTTGGTAATCATGAAAATTTTTGACCTCTGTTTTTTTACTTTTTTTTACACGTTGTCAGGTGTGAGGAATCCGAAAATGACAAAATTTGTATGGTGTCCGTCTGTAGGGTGTCTGTTAGTTTGTTAGTCCGTTACTGTGTTAGTCCATTAGTATGTTAGTCTGTGTACATGATATCTCAAGAAAAAATTGTTGCAGAGAAGTCAGATCAGTTTTAAAATATTATTTTCGATACTGCCAAGAACCCTATTCATTTACAACATTCGAATTAAAGAACTTCGTAAGTTATTAGAAATTTACGATTTTCTTAACATGGGAGACTAGGTAAAAATTTCACTTAAATGTCCATTAAATGGAAAATTCTTACTGTAAAAATGTCAGACCAGTTTTAAAATATCAGTTTTGATGCCAGAATGAACATCAGTAACTCTAAATATGGTACTTTGAAAATTTTGCAAGTTATTGGAAATTTACGAATTTCATAACATGGCAGTATAGGGCAAAATTTCACATAAACGTCAATTTTGAGAGATATTTTCATCGTAAAGATGTCAGACTACTTTTAAAATATTATTTAGGATACTGGCATGAATATCGTTGACTATGAATTTTCCAATATAAAAATTTCTTAAGTTATTAGAAACTTATGAATTTCTTAACATGGCAGAATAGGGCAATATTTCACACAAACGTCAATCTTGAAGGATATTTTCATCGTAAAGGTGTCAGACCACTTTTGAAATATTTAGGATACTGACATGAATAAAATAGTGTATGAATTATCTAATTTAAGGAATTCGTAAGTTATTTGGAATTTACGATCTACTTAAAATGGCAGAAGAATACAAAATTGAGCATAAACGTCCATTTTGAGGATCATAAATATATCAGACAACTTCAAAATAACATTTATGATACTTGTATGAACATGATTGACTTCAAATATTCTAATAGGAAAATTTCGTAAGCTATTCGTTATTTAAGATTTTATCAACATAAAATTGAAAATTTTCCATATAAATATGTATGTTGAGGATTGTTGCATTGGAAATAGTAGCATGAAAACTAAACTACGAAATTGACCCTAATAAAATAAATTAATAGATTAGAATAAGATAAATATATCAAAGTGAATGATGGATAGCCTATTAGGCAGGGATTTCATTCTGTCACTGTGTCAAGCGTTTGGTAAAATTCATTTCTCTTAACACAATAACTATGTTAAGAGAATGTCCTATCCTAGAAATTTATGAAAACATATATATGATGGGGAATTTAGCAGAGTTCACCTATGCCAACTAGTTTAATAATGATATGGAATTTTGAGAATTCAATTAAATATAGTGACCACCGAAGTGGACAAAACCTCTAGTTATTTATATTTTTAAAAAAATTTCATGGTTTGGTGCTAATTGTTTGACAGAGGTATTAAATAAGTGTTTAGTTTACAATTTTAATACTTTGAATTATATGGAAAAGAGAAATAAAAAATCCCTTTAATTTTCAAAATCTCCATGTATTTATGCAATAAGACAAAATAAATATGAAAAATATGACCTTAAAAACTTAAAAGAAAAGGATTCCCAATCAGTTTCCGAAAGCTTCTGCTTTCAAAGTTGATGAATGAGTGATGCCGGTATTTAACTCAGGCCGCACTTATCAATCTAGTCTATTTTGATTCTTTCGCGATATGGATTAGGATCCTTTAGAAAGACCCTCTATTAAGAAATTCCACCCAAACCTAGAACAAGATGATCGTATTGTCCAACGTCTTTAAACCCAACACTACCTAAAATTAAATATAAAAACGTGAATTTCTGCATAAGTAACAGATGTTATTGATTTATTCAATATATTTCTTTGTCCCATTTTTGCCTGATGGCTTATAAGAATCTATTTAGCTTGTTCTGTGATATTACAAAACAGAGAAGATTGAACAAATTTTCTGTTTTATCAGTTGAATCAGAATAATTACAAGATAAAAAAGAGCTTTTCATGTACCATGTTTTTAAATTTTATGTTCAAACATATAAACTTGACAGTTCTATGCATTAATAAATACTTTTTTAGTTCCCCATCATACTATAGGTATGGGGGGGGGGGGGGGAAACTTAGGTAATCTTGAAAATTTTCGAACTCGTTTTTTTTTTTTTTTTTTTTTTTTTTTACTTTTTTACATGTTTTCAGATGTGAGGATTCCGAAAATGACAAAATTTGCATGGTGTCTGTCTGTAGGGTGTCTGTTAATTTGTTAGTCCGTTAGTCAGTTTGTTAGTCTGTGTACACGATACCTCAAGAACAAATTGTCGCAGAGAAGTCAGATTAGTTTTAAAATATTACTTTCGACACTGGCAAGAACCCTATTCATTTGCAACATTCGAATTACAAAACTTTGTAAGTTATTAGAAATTTACAATTTTCTTAACATGGAAGAATAGGGCAAAATTTCACTTAAACGTGCATTAAAAGGAAAATTTTTACTGTAAATATGTCAGACAAGTTTTAAAATATCAGTTTTGATGCCAGAATGATCACCAGTAACTATAAACATGCTCATTTGAAAATTTCGCAAGTTATTGGAAATTTACGAATTTCTTAACATGGCAGAATAGGGCAAAATTTCACATAAATTTCAATGCTGAGGGATATTTTCATCGTAAAGATATCAGACCATTTTTGAAGTATTATTTAGAATACTGGCATGAATATCATAGACTATGAGTTTTCCAATTTAAAAAATTCATTATTTGGAATTTCGGATTTACTTAAAATGGCAGAATAGGACAAAATTGAGCATAATTGTCCATTTTGAGGATCATAAATATATCAACAAATTTACAGCTACGAACGACGTCTCACTGCACTTAGCACTGATGATGGGTGTGGATACACCCGAAATTAATTTGCTGAGTCCTATAAAGGATATTTGTAAGGTATTTTAATAAGTAAAACATAAAATATATCAACAACTTCAAAATAACATTTATGATACTTATTTGAACATGATTGACTACAAATATTCTAATAGGAAAATTTCGCAAGTTATTTGTGATTTAAAATTTGATCAACATAGCAAAATTAGACGATATTCCATATAAATATACATTTTGGGGATTGTTGCATTGGGAACAGTAGCATGAAAACTAACCTATGAAATTGACCCAATAAAATAAATTAATAGATTAGAATAAGATAAATATATCGAACTGAATGGTGGGTAGCCTATTGGGCGGAGATTTCATTCTATCACTGTGTCAAGTGTTTGATTAAATTCATTTCTCTTAACATGTATGTAATAAGTCCTGCACTAGAAATTTATGAGAATTTACATATGATGGGGAACTGAGCAGAGTCCATCTATGCCAACAAGTTAAAATTTTTCTGATGAATTATCTCATCAGCTTGAAAGAAAATGATCAAATGCATAATAAAGAGAGCAATTATAAGAAATCTCCAAACATTTATTAATTGAATAGAAGTATTAAAAGAATGCATTGTCATTGTGTTCTGAGCTATTCTATAAGTTTCAAATGTTTAGCTAGTCAGGAAGTTAGTTAAAAATCGATTGCAAGATTTGTACTGGACAAACAAGCAAAAAAGCGAGTTAATAAAAATATGGTAACTTGTAAACAGTTTAAAATTAGAGGAAATTATAGATTAGATGATTTGACTTATATGAAAGCAATAAAATATCAGTTCTGTTAAAGAGTACCATAAGGCTTAATATTAATTAAAAAGAATAATAAAAATGTTTCCTTTTTTTAGGCACCAGTACCAGTATATATACTACTATATATATTAAGCATTATTTGTTATATAAAATAATTATATTGGGGGAGTATTTGGAAATTGTTAAAAATGCATTTTAGGTTATGTTATATGTTTTTCATATGGGATTTAATTTAAGTATACAATGTGGTGTTTTTATAACTTATGGACAATAGATAATATACAAGTCTACTTAAAATTAAGCAAATACATCCTTTTTTGTTGGATATAATTCATTGAAGTGTTCTATTACATTTTAATATGGCGACGGAAACTACTCATGGATAAAAATTAATTTTTCATACCCATACAGTAAACAAAGTATTATTTGGAGTTTAATTTTCAACTGTGGTTTTATGTATAATATTGCGTTTTGAGGTTCCTTGAATACTAAAATCAAGTTTTGAACTGTTCGCTTTTGTGTATGTCTGTTATCATCATAGCTTAAATACAAATAATTGCAGGCAATCTAAATTTGGTATTTTAAAGTTCATATGCGATTGCCACTTGGAAAGTCTGATCAAGATTGTAAATTTCAAGAAGTGTTGCAGATTAAAATTTTCTGAATATTTTGAAATAAAGTTCTAAATTGATATCAGAATTGAATCTTTTGTAAGTGTAGATATTATATTTAAATGGAAGGGTGTTGAGGGGGTGAAAGCTCTCCTCACATAGAATTATTTGTCAAACTTTTTTAAAACCTATTTTAAATTGTTTTGAAGTAAGTTCGTGTACAGTACCTGTGATTTTATTTAATCTGGAGTCTGTCTTTATGGTATTAAAATGTAGGGTAAGAGAAAGTTAAGCAAGTGACATACCAGAATATTTTATTTGTTTTGCATACCTGTGTAAAGTTTGATGTGGCTAAATCAATTTGAACGAATCCATTTTTCAATTCCTACTATTAGTTCACACTCTCCCTATATATATATCTTGTACAAATCTTGCAATTGATTTTTAACTAACTTCCCGACTAGCTACAAATATGAAACTTTCAGGATTACTCAGAACATGGTGAAAACACAATACTTTGAAGTCCGATTTTCGAATTTTTTATTAGTTTTCTTATAATTAATTAAAATATGAAAATAATAACATCCTAATAGTGTTAAAATAACCATTAAAATATTAGCTATAATTTAATTGTTGCCAAAAAAAATTTACGATTTCATTTTCTTTTGACATAAAAATAAATACATTTAATTAAACGTGAACATTAAAAAATTATAAAAAGTTAAATTATGCATCTCACAAAAATTGACGTCATTATCACTTTAAAAATTTTATGCACATTCATAAGAGCTCTATGATTCATCAGAAAATTTAAAACATGGTATATAAAAAGTTTTTTTTTTTTTTTTAATCTTATAATTACTTTTATTTCATTTTGCATGCGTGCTTCTTATTTCCTAATTCAAAAGTATAAAAAAAACTTTTTCTATGGTGTTTGTAAGTAGGAATTGACTTATTTTTTTTTTTTTATATTACTTGTTTGTATTATGTTGGTTTGTCAACTTAAAATAAGTGACAACCTTACAACACAGAAAATGGGAGAGGGATGCTGAAATTTTTAGAATAAAACTAATATAAGGCTATGATTTTTTTTTCAACATTTAATTTTATTAATATCTTACATACACTTAAACTTCGTTAAATCAAAATCTTAGTGACTGAGAGGGGGAAATGGAATTACCATATCAGCCTTGGGTGATAGAAAATTTTAAGTTATGGGAATTCCTCTAAGTGAAATTTTAAGATATATATATAGGGGCGGCAAACTGAATCTTGCCTGAGGGTGGCAAAGCACATAGCAAGAGGCCTGCATATATAAAAGAAAAATTCTATGGTTAATAAATGTATCTACAAAATAAATTTAAAAAAATAACACTCCTGTTATTTATAATGAATGAAAAAAAATTTTTTAATGGCATCACCACACCCTCCTGCAAATAGCTACCATAATGCAAGGTCTAATAGCTCCATCACACAAAAAAATTTTGTGCAACATTTCACCCAACACAACACAGCAACGTATGGGAAAGATTCAAAATCAGCAGGTTATCAACTTTTTACTTTTTAGACTGTTACTCTGAAAAGTTGATCATGTTGTGTTTAGTAAAAAGTTGAGTAAAATCTCTTGTGTGATATGGCCATAACTAGCTTTACATTTTTTCAAATATATTTCTAAATATATGATTTCGAGTATATGTTTCAACACAAAAAGCTAATACTTTTTTAATTTCTTTAAGAAAATGTACATTTCAAGTGTAATAGATTAAATTTTTGTAGTCAAAATCAATTACAATCGGTCTATCTAGCAGCCAAATTTATGCTTTGGGTCTTAGTTGACCAATCAAACACTTTATGTCACTATGATATCATTTCGACAAAACTGAATTTTATCTGGCCCACATTAGAGAAATATTTCATAGATTATTCCGTACTAGAAATGTTTTAGGTAAAAGAATTCTACTAAATGGTTAATTTACTTTACAATTGTGTAAATTCTGTTGCATAAAGATTATCAATTATGTATCGTATATTGCAGGCTGGTAAGAATTTCTCAAAATTCCATACCCCTGATCATAACATATTCTATTTTTTTTCCATTCACCTTCCTTCGGCATTTCTGAATATTGGCAAAATTTTCATATGGGTGCATTTCTTTTTAAATTTAAATTGACAGTTAAAAAATTAATTTTAATGAATCATCTTTGCAATTGATAAAAAAATAATTATCAAACATTTGCAATAGCCTTCCTTTATAATTAAGTATTCATTTATTGGACATTTATTTTTTATGTCAGAAACAACTTCACTTAGAAAGATATTTAATTTAATAAAATCAAAAGATAACAATGCTTTAAAATTTTGAAGTTTTGGTTATTTTCATCATCTCAAAGAAAAAATATTCTCATCAATTTGCCCCAATATACATTATCAGCTTAAATCATGTTTCTGATCTGCTTGGCACATTACGGTTGTGAGAATGATAAGCTTGACTTTTCCAATATTATCTTATACAGAGAACTCAATCATAAGTTAAAAATATATTTTCACAAAGTCTTCCACTATTCTATAGATAGATGCAAAAAATATTTTTTTCTTTTTCAATGAGAACGATCAGAAATGAAATAAACAACTAAATATTCTTAATTTCAATGCTTTATCAAATACAATAAAAGCTCAATTAAACAGTATGGTCAGGAAAGGCCAGTTGCCAGATAAGAAATATATTAACACATTCACTGTCGATCTTACATGACTGACATCTGAAACAACAATCCACATCATGCACTGGCATGAGATCAGCAGCGAATGTGTTTAAAAAAAAAAATCCAGATAGTTGAGTGCATTGAAATTTAAACAAGATTAGGGAGGGAGGTGGCAACAGAAATACTGAATCAACAAATCATTTTTTCTGCTTATTTTATTAAATTTGAAGACATCAGAAAAATAGTAAATTATCAAAATCATAGGTCTGCTGCTTTCAGAGAATCCATTGAAATTTTAAGTTTTTCTAATTCGTAGGGCTGGATCGACAGCGGCGCCAAATGCTTAAAAGTAGTGGCGGCCAAAGAAAACATCAGTTTCGTAAGACTTCAAGCACTGTGTTTGCCGTTGATAAAGCTGGGGCGCCCCAGTGAAAGCATTTTGGCCTAAAGAGACATGAAGTTTATTTAAAGGTTGTATATTTTTTAAATTAAGTTGATTTTAGTGCTTCATGAAATATTTTTGAAAGTATCGTCAGTATTGTTGCCATGTGGCACCAGAGGCAAATTAAAAAAAACTGAAGAAAATAAAAGTCAATTCAACCCACAATTTCTTATTTTAGTAATAAACTAACTTTTAAAGTAGCTCATTTAATAGTTAGCTAATAAACACTAACAGAACTTACTTTTAAAACACAACAGAAAATAAACTGGTGAAACCGAAATAAATATTGACAAAGTTCAAATAAGGACATCTCCAAAGCAGCAGAATCATTTTTTGATATTGTTAGACAGAAAATTATTCAGTCAAGAACATTGATCAAAGACATAGACACACTTATTTCTTTATAAAAACTGATGAGTTTAGATTTAGGGTTGACTCTAGAATAACAGAGCTGCCAGGGGGAATTCAATAAAAAGGGCATAATTTGCAGTCTTCTATGTTGTGGTTGTGATTATTGTATGTGACAAAAATAAATTAATAATTTTACATGCATATATGAAGGCTATATGCACTTCTTTTTCCAGGAATACTGTAAAACTATTGCTAGAAGGTTACATGTAAAGAAGAGAAGTATCTAAAGGGCCTCTGAACATTAAAAATGTTAGAAAAGTCTACTTGGTATTAAAATGTTTTTAAAAGGGCTATTCAATGCTAAAATGGGTTGAAAAAGAGTTACTGGGTAGGGCACCCTGCCAAATTAGCTGAGTCAGCACTAAGATTGCTCCTTTTGGAGGTCTCTCTTGAAAAAATAATAAATAAAATCTAGTGTGTAACAACAACGTGACTTACATTACCCACTATTACCTATGTGTATTATATGCACTTTTTGGAGATAATGTGGTCAGAAGACCTAAAACTGACCTAAAAAATTAGACAACTACCAATTTAACTGCAAGGGAAAAGTGGCACATGTATAAAGACATAAAAAAGAGTTTAGAGAGTTAAAAAAAAAAAAAAGTAGAGTTATTTTTTAAACACCCATTTCCGAGATCTAGAACTGACCTACTTAATTAGAATGACTATCAATTCTTCTGTAATAACCACGTGATGCATGTGAAAAAAACATTTAAAAAGGGGTTTATGAAGTAATTCTCAAGAAATTTTTTAGAGTTGTTTTTGAGATACCAACTTTTACCAAAACTTAGCAAACGTAATTGTTGACCAGAAAACATGGATTACATACAAAAGGATATCTACAAGAAAGTTAACATGGAAAGTTTAAAAAAAACTGTAGAGTTGATTTTAAAGGAACGGATTTGAGAGACCTCAAATTGACCTACTTATACAGGACACCTATCAATTTTCACGACTAAATGAAAGGACATCTAGTAGGGTGTTTATATAGCAAATTTGAAGAAAATTGTTAAAGCCACTTTTGAGATGCAAATTTGTTGTCCTCTTTCTAGTTTCATATATCCCCCTTCTGGTTTTCCAATTTTCACTAAAAGTTTAAAAAATATAACTGTACACCAGACCTAACTCAATTCTGAAGTTTCATCGTTCTAGCTGTATTAGTTTAGTAAATATGAGAGTCAAAAGGTTCCCCACATACACTGACCAATTGCCAAAAACCTTTTTTGGACTCAGGAACCTTAAAACATAAATCAGTTGAAAACTCTATATCGAATTTTTTGACCGAATACAATTCTTCCATTACCTACAGTAGTAGGGTAAAGCTTTAACTACGTATTGTAATTCAAAATTGATTCTTTATTGCTCTTAACCATGTGTCCTTGGAGAGAGGTGGAAGGAGCGAGAGAAAAAAAAAAAAAATTGTAATTTTTCATCTTCAACTTTTCATTTCTAATTCATCCCTGCAAACATCCAATTCTCCATAAAACAGAGTTATGTCAAAATAGTAGTGGGGGAGAGAATGAAAAGAACGTATTTGCTTATCTATTCTTCATTCTCCTCACCTGTACTTGGCTTAACCAGACCACAAGTGCCAAAGCTACCTTAAAGCAGCCTTGCAGTGTGCAGAGAAAAACAGCTGCGATAATAGGCTCTTCCCACCGTTGTCTGCTCAATCACGTGATAGAGGAAACGAATAATCGAATTCGATTAAATATTGTTCTTAAGAACAAAAATGTTAATATTTAATATAAAATAAAATAAAAGTAATATTGTGCATTTGTAAACTGTAGAATAATTGTATTTGTAAATTTAATAATTTTTAAAAAACACTTTGTGTTTATTTATTTTCACCTGTAAGAATCGATTTTTGTATGTTTTTGCGTAACTGTTACATTAACTGATCTAGCAATCAATAATAGCTTCTTGTGGAATTTTTATGGATTATAATTTGAAATTTTAAAATGTTTTCATTTAATTTAATTGCATAAAGGTGTTACAACAAGTTAATTAACTTAGGCTGGGATTGCGGTGCCTCGTTCTTAAGTCTTATCTTAAATGTTACGAACTTTCGTAGATGGGTGTGGTTAAGAATGATCTTAACTTGGTATTGCGGTGCCTCAAGCGTAAGTCCTCCGCGTGTCCTCCTAAGAGAAAGTCAGCCAGCCAATGGGAGACGCAGAGCGAGTTCTGTTGTGATTGCGCGCGCATCTAGTTACGATTCCACGTAAGATAGCTCTGAGGTTGTCGTAAGATAGTGAGGCACTGCAATACGACTTGCGTTTTGTTTACATCTTAAGACAGAGTTTGTGCGTAAGATAGTGCTGAGCGAGGCACCGCAATCCCAGCCTTAGTTACTGGTCTAAATGAATTTACGCAGTGCGATATTGCACTGTCACTGCACCAAAAATCAGAGATTAAACATGTTCTTCATGAACATCAATAATATATAAAAACTAAATGGTGATTGTAAATGTATACAGCAAACAAAATATGATGAATAATGATATAAAATGGATTAAAAATTATGATGTATAAACAAAATAACACAGATTAAATACGATTGATCAAAAATAAGAATAGAAAATATGTTACTTTAGATAAACAAGACTTTGTCTGCTATTTGTTTTTCCTCTATCATGTGACCTCTGACGTCAGGTGGGAAGAGCCCATTAAAGAAGTCCTAAATAGCAGACTACATTTCTTGATGGTGGTAGATCAAAAATGTGCAAAATGAAGATAAATAAGAAAAAACATTGTCAAGATTTTCCAGATATTTTAGATTTTTGGTTAGTTGAATGCCGAATAAAGAGCTTTTATTGTAATTAATTTCACATTTAATATTCTAGTTTTTGTTTATGAATAATCAGTAACCTTGTAGCAGTTTTTCTTTTTTTATGAACTTCTTTCATATCTTAGTATATTTTACAGAGCCCAAATTTACAAATGAAAATCCAACAAAAACATGAAGTAAAATTATTATTTTAAAGTTGACTCCAGGCAATTTGGCAAGGTGCATTGCCTGAGGCCTTTCGTAACTACTATACTCTCCTCTTTAAATATTTGACACATACCAGGCCAGGGCCCTAAACATCTCTTTGAGTAATTTCCATTTCCGATTACAGAAAATTTTTAAACCATCTACAGGAAAATATGAAATTTGTCAAACACAAAAAATAAAAACAAAAATTTTTCTTTCTAAATAGAACCCTTCCAATTTTTTTACCTAAAAACAGAACTCACTTTTTTTTTTTTATATAACAGTAAAATACATGCCCTGTCACTTTTAAATATAAAGATAATATAATAGATACTGAAATGATGCATTATCTTAAAACATGTAAAAGTACTTTACATTGCTTTAAAAAGGCTATTTGTAACATAGCTTTTGGCATATTGCGACATTGTCATTGTGACTAATTTACCAAGATTATTCCCATTATTATATGTATAATTCACAAATAATAATTGAAAAAAAAATTTTTTTTATTATTATGAAATTTGCACACTAGTTCGTAAAAATCATAGGTACAATTTTATGAAACTAAAATGTATAAAAGACAATATTTTTCAAAAAGCAAATTTTTATTTTTTCATTCAAAAACACTTTAAAACAAATTCAATAAATTTTTAACATTAAGAATAAACATGATTTGAGTTATTAAAACATTATGCTACACAGTAGACTTTTTAATCAGTTCTAGAATGTATGAAAGCATTTATATAAATATAGTATCATATTACTTAATAATATTGTATAATTTTTCATATACAAAAGATATTCCTATTACATAACGAATATCTTCTCAGCTTCTTTAATATCAAACACCTCTTTAGTACGTGGACATTTTACTTCTCCTCTATTTTCGGCAGCCATTTGTTTCAAAGCTAGTTCTCCATACACATATCCATTCGGTAGCATCAAGGGATGGTTATGCTCATTTAATGGTTCTCCAGATATATAACAAACTAATCGGGATTGGGAACAATGAGAATATGGCAAAGGTTGTGCCAAAGTATTCAAAGCAGGACTACATACAGGACAGTCTGGATTTCGTTCCCCTTCTGATTTGTAGCAAATAGGAGTTTTCAAGGCAGATAAACCAGCTTGAAGTGCAACAGAAAACACAGACACATTACTTAGTTGATACAATTTAAAGTTATCATGTCTAAATTGTAATACTAGCTTGTCCCATCTCTTCATATCAAAATAATCCTTGTAGGGTTGTACTTCAGTGTAGTGAGGATAAGCTAAAATACCCATGATACGTTGAACTTCAGCCATATGTTCCTCCTCTACATTAGCAAAATATTTTCTAGCATGGTGTATGGCATCTAATCTGTAATCTTGACGAACTAATTCAATAAACTCTTGTTGTCTTAGGTTGAATTCCAAAGAACTTTTGAGTTTGCGAAGTTTTGATTTATTTTCATAACACCAATTTAGACATTTGACAGTGCAATGTTTATTTAATGACTCTTCAACTTCTTTAGACACTAAAAATAGATTAATGTTTGTAAGATCTTCAATATTGGAGTGCTTAGCTAACTTCAAAGCAGTATTATAATAGCCACAACGCAGAAAGTGATCAACTAGCATTCTGTCTAGTCGTTTTTTCTTCCACTGAACAACAGCTGATTCATTAGAACTTCCATATTCTTTCAAATGATCCAATCTTCTTTTACAGGCTGAAGCTGCTTCTAGTTCTTCCTTTATACTCCCATCTGTTTGATTACTAACAATTTTTCTCTTCATAACAGTTAACTTGTCAAAAACTACTGTTATACAATGATTTATATCGCCTATGCAAGGATTTTTTTGAGCAAGTACCCTCTCTAATTCAGCTGTAGCAGATTGGACATGTGACACTTCACGGTCAATTGTCTTTTGTGCGGTTCTGAATTTTTTATTTAGAACTTCATATGGAACTTTAAGAGTGGGATGTTCCAAAGCCTTTAATTCTGCCATCGCAGTTTTTTCCGTAACGTAACAAAGCTAAACGGATGATTTAAGTTTTCATAAGTTTTAATTAATTTTAACAGACAAGTTTATTAAGGCCATTAATCATTTATTGATTTTAGCCAAAATAAACACCATAATCAATAATTAAAACTGAACGTTCGTAAATATAATACAATGACGTTCTTTATTCGATGAATTTAGGCTAGAAGCACACACCCTATCACAATGGTGATACGGATATTATTTCATATCTTATCCATAACTAGTTTTTGTAACAAAAATATATATAAATTATCAATACTACATCATATTAATTAATAATAAACAAAAATATATAATATAAGAAAACTGCAATAAAATTACGAAAGTGCGGAACTACTTTTAATTGATATAAAGTTTACCGTTTTACTTGTTTGGTTGCTTTGCTTTGCTTGCTTCTTCTATCTTCTTTCTATCACACTTCAATAACGGGACGGGAAAAACAAGTGATGAACAGTGATGAATAACAGGTTCTCTTTAATCGATACTCCTGAGCATGCCAAACACCATTTAAGTCGGAAAATACTTCATTAATCGAATAACATTAACAGTTGTAATTGTAAAATATCAGTGAGCAATAAAATGTATAGAGATACTTTGAAATTCTTATCTTTTCTAAGTTTAACCGGTTGAAAGTTGGTTGGGTTTAACGTCTTGCTAGTACTGCACAATGGGTTGGCGACGGTCTGGCACGCACACCTAATGATGGCCTGAAGACATGCCATCCCAATTATGATCCTCCTCGGAGGGGAAACCAGTTAAAGGTTTCATTGAACGGTTTGCAGTGTTACCAACTCGAATTTTCCCATGTCCCTACATTGATGATAAAAGTCTCTATCCTAGTGTGCTAAGGATGTCCGTAAGACGTACTTTCATCTTTAGAATATCCTGAGAATCTCCTACTTCGTCCCTACATGCCGTAAAACTCTGCTAAAAGTCAGCTTCAATATTAGTTAACCTTTTTGATATTGAATTTGGTAGTCAAACATACTAAGTTTAACCGTTTGACCAGGGCCCGACTTAGACTGTCTGGAGCCCCGGGGCAAGCCTATTCTGGGGGACCCCTTGCAGTGGCATAAGAGGTCTTTAGGTTGCAGAATTTCTGCATACGCCTGTAGGGGGCCCCTTCCAGAAGGGGGGCCCAGGGCATTTGCCCCGTAGGCCCTGCCGTTAGTCAGGGACTGCGTTTGACTGCTGTGCTAAGCAGCGCGATAGCGCTGCAATATTTAGTCTCGAAAACTGCGAAGCAGCGCTATTGCGCTTCGAGAGATACAATTCAGATAACACCGGAATTTAAATTTAATTTTTACGCAAAAAAAATCAGTCGGTCAATCGGAACTTCTAGATAATGTGAACCGGCATACTGGCCAGCCATTTCATTAATAACCGTACAATTGTTAACGCCCCCTGGAAAAACGCCCCTTTTCTCACACCACTATATTTTTAGAGTATTCTCTCCAAATGTCGTTACGATTAAATAAGACAAAAATTACTCAAAAAAATTATTGGTGTAAAAAAAAAGGCGGGTACTAAAAATTGTACGGTTCATAATAAGATGGTTGGCAAGTATGAGTTGGTTATGCGTTACGTTGCAACATTATTTTGGACGATCATTCGGTGCATATTGGTACTAAGACTACTATATAATAGTCTTAATTGGTACGAAGGAGGATGAGACATTGGAAGCAAATACCTAGCTGGATCCTGGATATTTTGGCGATGTTGTGGGTGAGATAGCTGGTTGGGAGTATAGAGTAGAGGGGAATTTGGGTTAGAATGGAGTGTCTGTAATTATTAGATAGTTAGTTAGAAAATACGCAAGCAAAGTGATGACGTCACTGGGCGTCAGTGGATGCAAGAAAAAGATTTCCTATGTTAATCGCCCATTGGATTTTTTGTAAAAAATTATTAAAATTTGAGGAAAATTATTTCCCGATTTTAATTCCCATATTTCGGTATAGATATGTATTAGTTATCGTGTGCATGCGTTAGATTAAGTTGTTTTTGCTGTAAAATTGATAAAATTTAAATTTTAAATTTCAAAACTTTAGAAAAATAAAATAGCAAACTACCATATTCGATTGAAAACATAAGCATTTCATTTCAAAGGATGATATTTACACAATACATATCCAACTAATATACTAATTAAAAGGAAAATGATAAATATTCTATCATAATTTGAAGTCAAATTTGTTTTCAAATGTCTAAATAAAGTGTCTGATATAAGATACTCATATGTTGCAGTGGAATAGATTTAATATATCTGTCATCCTTGGCGGAAAAAATATATCGCCAAATTATTTGGCGAACATATTTTATTCCTTTCAAAAATCATGGTTATTTTAACAACTTATATTAAGAGAGCGATGAATTATATGAAACAATATTTCGTACAATACGTATTACGAAAATAAACATCTGGCATGTATATTTTCGTAGTATGTTTTTAATCGCGAAATACAAAAAACGCCAAAGATGACACAGTTTTGAAATTTAAAATTTTGTCAATTTGACAGCAAAATAACTCAATCTAACACAGGGATACGATAGCATATCTATACCCAAATACGGGTATTAAAATCGGGAAATAATTTTCCTCGATTTTTAATTATTTTTTACAAAAAATACAATGGACGATTAATATAGGGAATCTTTTTCTTGCATCCACGGACGGTCAGTGACGTCACATTTCGCTTACGTATTTAGAAACAGGATCTTCGATAGTCTTAAAAAAAGTATTTTGGTAAAATGAAGTGAATCGTTATTTACTTCCTCTTACCCATAGGGTCGAGAAAGTATTGTTTTAGGGTCAAATTTTCGAACGTGAGTTTTTGTTATACTTACATGTTCTGAGGTCCCCTGAATACGAAAATCACGTTTTTAGCGAATGGTCTCTGTGTCTGTCTGTCTGTGAGTCTGTTATCAGCATATCTCAAGAACAAATAGTAGCAGAAATTCCAAACTCGGTATTCTAAATGTGTATCCTATAGGGATGCTACAGTAAGCTTTTCGTTATGATGAAGCAAATGGTTCGTGTACAGGGACATTCAAATACATTACGTCTATGGGGGAAATTGCAGGTAAGTAGAATTTAACATCTATAGACTGCACTAAACCAAATGAAACGAATACATATTTTTTGTAATAGAGATAGTCAACTGGGAAAATTTTTTTTGTGTATGTAGGAGCCTCGCCTTCCCCACTGGGGTAGATGTCCTCCCTCGAGTGGAGTAAATTTTCATGATGGGTATCTTTCAAAAGAGCTCGCCAATACCTTTAAAACGAATGGTTGAACCATCGATCTACGATAATTTAAAATAAAGTTATTGATTTCTTTCATTTTTAACATTTTTTTTTTTTTTTTTTTTTTACTTTAATATTGAGAATAAATTCAACTTTTTTTTGGATATTTAGTGTTATACTATTTCTCTAATAGGGAAATCGTCTGTATTATCATACAAGATAACTTTTTTAAATAATAATTTTAATAAATTATTTTTTTTAAACTGAATTATTTTTTAATAACCGAATTAAATTCTATATAAATGTAGGTGCATTAATGAAACGGGGGGTTGAGGGGGGCCAGAACTAATTATCATATAAAACTCTTCCGAAGCCTAATTTGAATTGTTTAACATAGGTTTACATAACAGTACTCTTTATCTTACCTCTTAATCTCCAACCTGTACTTTTAGCATTAAATTTCAGGTTAAGAGAAAGTCGTGTGAGTGACACACTAGATTATTCTTATTATGAGGACTTTAAATAGAGCACTTAACGGAACACTGTGATGTGTTGTTGCTGTTGTGTTTTCGGGCCTATATTTTTTGTCAACCAGCAGTTTTTTTAATTGTCATTCATATTTATTGATCGGGTAGAATTTTTTTAATTTCAGAACGAAAATTATAAAATATCGAAACACATTTGATTTATAAACAAAAACTGAAAATACATTTAAATGATCACGTGGTAATCTTCATGATCTAAACATTGTTTTCAAGATTTATCGTTCACATTCCGTCATTTTTGACGGGGTTATATACTAGTTTTAAATATTTGCATTTCAGTACTTTTAATTATGGGTCTTGGTAGGAAGACGAAGAATGCTAAAAGGATGTGTGAGGAACGGAAGTTGACCAAAAAAAGACGACTCTCTGCGGATGAGAATTCTCCAATGACGTGTTGTCCTTCTGCCACAAAACAAATACGACTCTCTGCGGATGAGAATTCTTCAATGACGTGTGGTCCTTCAAAGACAAACAGTTTTGAAGTGATTCCTATTATTGGTGATGGTAATTGTTTAATACGGGCAATTTCTCACTGTCTGTATGGTACTGAAGATAGGCATATTGAAATACACTCAGCTGTTGTTGGCAATATTACAAAGATGTGGCGTGCATATAAAAATTATATTATTGGTGACGAATCTTATGGAGGAAGTATTAGTAGAATGACTGATTATAAACGTGTAATGGGTGATAATGGACAGAAAGGTGGGCATGCTGAACTTCACAGTGTGAGTGAGTTATTTTCCGATTACCTGTTCAGAGTTCACAGGGAGAATAGTGATGTAATTACCGACTATGGTTCTGGCCTCATTATTCACGACTTATTATTTTCTGGCAACTTCCCAAGTAGCACGGGAACGTTCTGTGAACGTCTAATAACGGTTATAGTCGTTCAAACACCGTGTTTCGTGTCAAGAGAACGTTCGATTAGACGTTTAAAAACAGTATTACTTAGAACGTTCTGAAAAGGTTTGCTTTGTACCATCTATAAAACGTACAACTCTAGTTCTATGAAAAACGGTCAAGTGTATCACCGTCGTAGCACGTTCTGTCACAGTGTAATGAACGAATATAACGAATATTTTCTCATAACGTTATAACGAATATGAGAAAATGCCTTTTTTTTTTTTTTTTTTTTTTTTCTTTTTTTTTTTTTTTCTCAGTTTTTTTTCCTTATTTTCAGTTTCAAATTTTGTTGACATGTAGAATAATCATTAGTAAATGTAATAGAGATACGGTGAGAAAAAATTACAAAATTTTAAACTTTAATTATATGTTATTATAATCATTCTACTTATTCATAATTTTATTTAAGTTTTATGCTGTTGAATTCTGTCAAACACATTACTCCAGATTACTTTTGCAGATATTCATTATTATTTGCTTCTTAAATTGTTAATAAATTAAGTTACGAAAAATTAATTTATTTTATTTATTTATTTATTTATTATTATTATTATTATTAATATTTTGTATTTTCCAAGAAAAATGTGTCGGATAATTGGGAATTTTTGATCTCCGGTTTTACATGGGTTTATACACTCTTGAGATGTCCAAAACACAATTCTCTATCATTCTTTCAAAATGCCAGTCTGTCTGTTTTCTTTTTTTTTTTTTTTTTTTTTTTTTTTGTGTGTGTGTGTGTGTGTGTTATCAAAGTTTTGTGGACTCTGTATCTCACAAACCAATGGACGGAATTTAACCAAACTTGATGTTTAGTTAGACTTTAAACTAGTTTGCTAAATATCAGGAATATTTAATTAGATATTGACCTAAATATCAGCTTTGGTGCACATTAGCCTCTGGAATGTATCACCAGATAGGGTTCGCTTCTATTCTGTAAATTCTCCCTTTTATGGGGAGATTATATCTCAGCTTCTACAGTGCACAAATGCACCAAACTTAATATGTGAAACAGATATTATGTAATACTACGCGGATTTAATTCGGGTGCATATATTGACCAACTGGTGGCGCTGCTCTTCTGCAATTTAATCCCGTTAACGTAATGGCAATAATTCAGTTTTTGTGATATAAATAATTATAAATACACTGAACTTGGTATGTAAAATTAATATCATATAAAACTTTGCAGAATAATTTTGCGTGCATATCGGACAACTGGAGGCACTGGTATGCTGCAATTTAATTTTATTCAAGGGAACGGAACGCAATAGCTCATTTTCTATGATTTATCTAAATTTGGTACGTAAAATAGATATTACGTAAATTTTACTGATTCACTTCGGGTACATATCAAATGACAGGGGGCACTGTTACGTTTCAATTTACGGGAAGCCTGTACCTCACCTTCCATAATACGAATACTTATCAAACCTTGTATGTGAGACATATATATAATGACAAAATGTGCTGCTTCAGTTTCCGTATATATCCACCGACGGATGGTGCTGCTATTGCTTTCTGCGATTTTTCAGATATCTGTATTTCAGCATTTTTTGGTGAAAAATGTACAAAATTTCATATATAAAAATGTTAATTATAAAAACCTGTGTTGATTAAATTTTTATGATTAAATTAATAAATTTTAAAAATTTATGGAGGCTGTATCTCACGAACTAATGAACGTAATTTATTCAAACTTGGTTTACTTGGACTATGACCTAAACTGGTGGCGATTATATTTGTTAATAAATCGTTCAATAGGTGGCGCTGTCATACCATTATTTTCAGAATTTTTAATATGTCATAATAGGTCAAAATTTCGTATAAATGTACATGAGTGAGCATTGTTTTTAACTTTTCCCTGGAAAATTAAATATGTGTATATATATATATATATATTTATTTATATTCGTAATATTTAATAAAAAAAAAAAAGTATGGGCAATTTGTACAGTTCATCGCTTTCGCTGTTGTATTAAAATTTTCAATATTCTTGCCAGAAAAGTCGTCTATACTTTTAAAGCGAAAGGATGAACCCTAAATCTGTGATAATTTAAAACAAAGTTATCGACTTTTCACATTTTTCATTATGTAAAATACATTTCTTAAGATACATATTTTGTATACTATAAAATTGATTTTTTTTTTAAATTTAGTGTTATATTTGTTTGAGATGAAAATCGTATACATTTACTATGGAAAATAATTTTGATAGATTATTTTAGCAAATAATATTTATGACATCGACCTGCGCAGGAAAATATAGAAGAAAGTTTTAGGATGGCCTCAGTATAATAATTTTTAAAAAGGTTGAGTTTTGAACAGTATGAAAAATCTTTATTAGAAACGATTGTTATTGAATAAATTGCTTGATCGACAGAAGTTTTCGCCGGGTGTAAATGCCATCTGCTCTGTTTTTGCACAGGAAGTTTGTATTTCTTGGCGTGGCCTGTTGGATCCAAAGTCCTACTGCTTGCTTACTCATCATATTTCGTAATTACATTCAGATTTGAATTTAACTTTCGTTCGGATACACAACAACAGCTTCAAGATACAGACAGATAAGTTTTCTTACTTACTTTTCCTTTTTATAAAATTTTCATACATGTGCATTGAAATCTTACAAAATTTATTAAAATTTATCAAAAAAACATATAATATTTTAAAATTAAATTTGACAATTTTAAATTTTTTACATCTTTCACGCTAACTCCTAAATTTATTTCGTTCGATATTTTATTATTACAGTTCAACGTTGCTAGCAAACCCATGCGAATTTTTCGCACTTTTCTTATTTACTTTTAAAATTTGAAACTCATAAATATTATACCGAATTCCCCATATAATTAAAATTTTAATTCGCCAGAAGCCAAATTATTATTAGTACCAATTAATATTGTGCAATAGTGTGACCAAGATCATTCAAAGAAAGGTTTCAAAATAAAATTCATGGTTGAAGGCACAGTTTCATATTTTCGCAGGCAGTACAGTTATAGTATAGGATTTCCATGATGCCTTTTAAATTTTTGTCGCGATGATGGTGATGACTTTTTATTTATTTTGGTATATTTTGTTAAAAATAATAATAATAATAATTCTTATTTTGATTATATTTTTATGTTTATGATTTTTAGTCAATTTATGACAATTATTCATATTCTGTATAATCTTTAAAGTATTTCTATGTTTAAAATGACGCTTATAAAGATTGAAGAAGCAATTTTTAAAAATACAGTTTTCCATAAAATAATGTAAGCAGACAAATTTCGTAATTTTTTTCTTATTAGTTCATTGAGTTGAGTCCGCATGCTTAAATATTGTTCATTTTTAAATATTATTTTTTATCCTCGCGTATTTCAATAATTACACTACTATATCGTTTCGGCAAAAATTAATTGCAACTGATCTACGTTAAAGAAATATATAGATAGATTTGATCATGTATGTTTACATCTTACATTACACTGTAGAAATGTAAAAGCAGGGAGAAGTATTAAAAAAGAAATAGTTACTACGGTGAATCTTAATATTGCTAAATGTTTTAAATTTTGAAGTTTATTTATTTTATTTTTATTTATTTATTTGTTTACAGAATAAACTTTTAATTATTTATTTATTTATTTTTCAAAATGTTTCACCACATTTTATACTGTCATATTTCACTGCATGTGTATGTAAAATTTATAAACTCAAAATCAATAATTTAAATAAATTTCGCATACGCATGATTTGAAATATGAAAATATTAAGTAAATTTCACGTAATCTATTTAAATAAAAAAAAACAAAATAATAATAATAATAATTTTTATTTTTTATATTTTTAAACGTATTTAAAATACACCGCTGTTCAAAATTAAAGGAACAAACCTGCTTTCCCATTTTCTTCTTTTATGCATAACTTTTAAACAAATAAACACATGTTTAATAAAGAAGCATCACAAAACTAGCGTTGTAAAAATTATTACTTACAAACTTTGAATAAACACCATAAAATGCAATAAACTCGCAACAATTGTTTCGGGTCGAAAAAACACACGACCCTTCATCAGGCGAACAAAGCAAGCACGAGTGCTGCAGTCAAAGCGGCAACGCACGCTTTGCCGCTTTGACTGCAGCACTCGTGCTTGCTTTGTTCGCCTGATGAAGGGTCGTGTGTTTTTTCGACCCGAAACAATTGTTGCGAGTTTATTGCATTTTATGGTGTTTATTCAAAGTTTGTAAGTAATAAAATAAACACATGGACATAAAATTTGGATGTCATGTTCGTTATCATATCATTAATCGAATTTTACATAATTTTAGAATAAGTAATAATTTAAAACTAATAATTATTATTTTTTCTCAAAAGTAAGCTTTGGAAAAAATTAAAAATTTCAACAATTTTAGCGAAGAAAACTTAATGAACTAGTATGTTGTGGCCACCACAAGACTTTCTTCTATATTTACCTATACATATTCAATCAGTAACAATATTAAAAAAAAAAAGTACGATTTTTTTTTCTAAGTTTTTTTTTTTTTTTTTTTTTTTTTTTTTTGTTAAAAGTAAAAAAAATCGATAACTTTGTTTTAAATTATCAAAGATTTATAGTTCAACCATTCGTTTTAAAGGTATTGACGAGACCTTTCGAAAGATACCCATCTTGAAAATTTATCCCCCCCGGGGGGTACTTCCCCCCCAGGGGGGGGAAGCGATGCCCCCCATGCAAAAAAATTTTTTCCTAGTTACATACTACTATTATCAATAATTCATATTAATTTTACAATCACAAGTTTAAAACAACTTTTATTATGCACATTTATACGAATTTTTGTCCTATGCTGCCATGTTAAAAATTTAGATAAAATGCTATCACAGCGCCACCTGTTGAGCTATTGCTCCCCAAACATAATCAGCACCAGTTAATGTCGGGGACAAACTAAATACCAAGTTTGGTTAAATTTCGTTTAAAAAAAAAAAAAAAAAAAAAAAAATTGCGATTTTTTTTTCTAAGTTTTGTTTTGTTAAAACTAAAAAAAATCGATAACTTTGGTTTAAATTATAACAGATTTATCGTT
This sequence comes from Salticus scenicus, assembly GCA_963930645.1. Lineage (NCBI taxonomy): Eukaryota > Metazoa > Arthropoda > Arachnida > Araneae > Salticidae > Salticus > Salticus scenicus. The sequence continues at coordinate 49,355,368 of OZ005648.1, forward strand.
CAACCATTCGTTTTAAAGGTACTGACGAGATCTTTCGAAAGATACCCATCTTGAAACATTGCCCCCCCCCCGGTGGGGGGGAACCGATGCCCCCACATGCACAAAAATTTTTTCCTAGTTAACTACTACTATTATCAACCTGATCTTTCGAAAGATACCCATTGTGAAAATTTACCCCCCCTGGGGGGGTATTTCATGCAGAAATTTTTTTCCTAGTTACATACTACTATTATCAATAATTCATATTAATTTTACAATCACAAGTGTAAAACAACTCTAATTATGCACATTTATACGAATTTTTGTCCTATGCTGCCATTTTAAAAATTTAGATAAAATGCTATCACAGCGCCACCTGTTGAGCTATTGATCCCCAAACATAATCAGCGCCATTTTATGTTGGGGACCAACTAAATACCAAGTTTGGTTAAATTTCGTTAAAAAAAAAAATTGCGATTTTTTTCAAAGTTTTTTTTTGTTAAAAGTAAAAAAAAATCGATAACTTTGTTTTAAATTATCACAGATTTATGGTTCAACCATTCGTTTTAAAGGTATTGACGAGACCTTTCGAAAGATACCCATCTTGAAACTTTGCCCCCCCCCCCGGGGGGAACCGATGCCCCCACATGCACAAAAATATTTTCGGACAGACAGACAGACAGACAGACATTTTCTAAAAACTATTAATTCGTGTTCTCCACATCCCAAAACATGTAAATCCATCAAAAAGTGGACATCGAAAATTTTCGCGAATCCAATACTTTCTCTATATTACATATAGAAGAAAGTAAAAATTGTGTTAATGATGCATTTTGACAAGTGAAGACTCACATGCCCTCAAATGTTAAACAAAATCCTGGTTTTACTTTCTGTGTTCACTTTTCTTTTACTTTAATAACGGAATTTTTGAAAAAAAATAATAATTACTGATTTGTATAAACTGTGATCATCACCAGACTAATAAAAATGTCGATAAATAATTTAATAATGAACGCCTTATCCGATTTTCATATTTCTATGTAAAATTTTCAAAAAATTATTCACACGGGAAAAAATGAAGAAAAAGAAGAAACAAAAAAGTGACTACATGAAAAAACTAGTATGTTGTGGCCACCACAAGACTTTCTTCTATATTTACCTATACATATTCAATCAGTAACAATATTAAAAAAAAAAAAAAAAAAAGTACGATTTTTTTTTTTTTTTTTTTTTTTTTTTTTTTTGTTAAAAGTGAAAAAAATCGATAACTTTGTTTTAAATTATCACAGATTTATACTTCAACCATTCGTTTTAAAGGTATTGACGAGACCTTTCGAAAGATACCCATCTTGAAAATTTATCCCCCCCGGGGGGGTACTTCCCCCCAGGGGGGGAAGCGATGCCCCCCCATGCAGAAAATTTTTTTCCTAGTTACATACCACTATTATCAATAATTCATATTAATTTTACAATCACAAGTTTAAAACAACTCTAATTATGCACATTTATACGAATTTTCGTCCTATGCTGCCATGTTAAAAATTTAGATAAAATGCTATCACAGCGCCACCTGTTGAGCTATTGATCCCCAAACATAATCAGCACCAGCTTATGTCGGGGACCAACTAAATACCAAGTTTGGTTAAATTTCGTTAAAAAAAAAAAAAAAAATTTTTGCAATATTTTTGTTTTTTTTTGTTAAAAGTAAAAAAAATCGATAACTTTGGTTTAAATTATCACAGATTTATCGTTCAACCATTCGTTTTAAAGGTATTGACGAGATCTTTCGAAAGATACCCATCTTGAAACTTTGCCCCCCCCCCGGGTGGGAACTTCCCCCCCCCCCGGTGGGGGGGGAACCGATGCCTCCACATGCACAAAAATTTTTTCCTAGTTAACTACTACTATTATCAACCTGATGTTTCGAAAGATACCCAATGTGAAAATTTACCCCCCCCCTGGGGGGGTATTTCCCCCCTAGGGGGGGAAGCGATGCCCCCCCATGCAGAAAATTTTTTTCCTAGTTACATACTACTATTATCAATAATTCATATTAATTTTACAATCACAAGTTTAAAACAACTCTAATTATGCACATTTATACGAATTTTTGTCCTATTCTGCCATGTTAAAAATTTAGATAAAATGCTATCACAGCGCCACCTGTTGAGCTATTGATCCCCAAACATAATCAGCACCAGTTTATGTCGGGGACCAACTAAATACCAAGTTTGGTTAAATTTCGTTAAAAAAAAAAAAAAAAAAAATTTGCGATATTTTTGTTTTTTTTTGTTAAAAGTAAAAAAAATCGATAACTTTGGTTTAAATTATCACAGATTTATCGTTCAACCATTCGTTTTAAAGGTATTCACGAGATCTTTTGAAAGATACCCATCTTGAAACTTTGCCCCCCCGGGTGGGAACTTCCCCCCCCCGGTGGGGGGGCAACCGATGCCCCCACATGCACAAAATTTTTTTCCAAGTTAACTATTACTATTATCAACGAGACCTTTCGAATGATACCCATCTTGAAAATTTACTTCCCCGGGGGGGGGATTTTCCCCCCCGGGGGAGGAACCGATGCCCCCCATGCACAAAATTTTTTTCCTAGCTAACTACTACTATTATCAATAATTCATATTAATTTTACAATCACAAGTGTAAAATAACTCTCTTTATGCCCATTTATACGGAATTTTGTCCTATGCTGCCATGTTAAAAATTTGCATAAAATGCGATCATAACGCCACCTATAGAGCGATTGATCCCAAAATCTAATCAGCACTAGTTTATGTCAGGGTGCAACTAAATACCAAGTTTGGTTAAGTTTCATTCATTGGTTCGTGAGATACAGCGTCCACAAAAAAATGATACAGACAGACAGACAGACAGACATTTTCTAAAAACTATTAATTCGTGTTCTCCATATCCCAAAACATGTAAATCCATCAAAAAGTGGACTTCGAAAATTTTCGCGAATCCAATACTTTCTCTATATTACATATAGAAGAAAGTAATATACGGTTTTAATCTAACGCATAGATGCGCGTACATTTTTAACCTATCTGTAATGCATCTTCATGACCATTTTTACTTTCTTCTATATGTAATATAGAGAAAGTATTGGATTTGCGAAAATTTTCGAAGTCCACTTTTTGATGGATTTACATGTTTTGGGATGTGGAGAACACGAATTAATAGTTTTTAGAAAATGTCAGTCAGTCTGTCTGTCTGTCTGTCTGTCCGTCTGTCTGTCTGTCTGTATCATTTTTTTGTGGACGCTGTATCTCACGAACCAATGAATGAAATTTAACCAAACTTGGTATTTAGTTGCACCCTGACATAAACTGGTGCTGATTAGATTTTGGGATCAATCGCTCAATAGGTGGCGTTGTGATCGCATTTTATGCAAATTTTTAACATGGCAGCATAGGACAAAATTCCGTATAAATGGGCATAAAGGGAGTTATTTTACACTTGTGATTGTAAAATTAATATGAATTATTGATAATAGTAGTAGTTAGCTAGGAAAAAAATTTTGTGCATGTGGGGGCATCGGTCCCGGGGAAGTAAATTTTCAAGATGGGTATCTTTCGAAAGGACTCGTTGGTAATAGTAATAGTTAACTGGGAAAAATTTTTTGTGCATGTGGGGGCATCGGTTCCCCCCCCAGGGGGGGAGGAAGTACCCACCCGGGGGGGCAAAGTTTCAAGATGGGTATCTTTCGAAAGGTCTCGTCAATACCTTTAAAACGAATGGTGGAACCATAAATCTGTGATAATTTAAACCAAAGTTATCGATTTTTTTTACTTTTAACAAAAAAAAACTTTGATTTTCTTTTTTTTTTTTAACGAAATTTAACCAAACTTGGTATTTAGTTAGTCCCCGACATAAACTGGTGCTGATTATGTTTGGGGATCAATAGCTCAACAGGTGGCGCTGTGATAGCATTTTATCTAAATTTTTAACATGGCAGCATAGGACAAAAATTCGTATAAATGTGCATAATTAGAGTTGTGTTAAACTTGTGATTGTAAAATTAATATGAATTATTGATAATAGTAGTATGTAACTAGGAAATAAAATTTTCTGCATGGGGGGGCATCGCTTCCCCCCCCCCCCTGGGGAGGAAGTACCCCCCCCCCGGGGGGGATAAATTTTCAAGATGGGTATCTCTCGAAAGGTCTCGTCAATACCTTTAAAACGAATGGTTGAACTATAAATCTGTGATAATTTAAAACAAAGTTATCGATTTTTTTTACTTTTAACAAAAAAAAAAAAAAAAAAAAAAAAATCGTATATATATATATATATATTTTTTAATATTGTTACTGATTGAATATGTATAGGTAAATATAGAAGAAAGTCTTGTGGTGGCCACAACATACTAGTTCATTAAGTTTTTTTTACTAAAATTGCTGAAATTCTTCATTTTTTCAATGTTTACTTTTGAGAAAAATTTACTGATACGTAGTGTAAAAATTATTACTTATGCTAAAGTTATATAAATTTCGATTTATGGTATTTTAAAAAACATACTATCCAAATTTTATACTTCTGTGTTTATTTGTTTAAGAATTATGTGGAAAAAAAAAAAAAAAAAAAAAAAAAAAACGAGAAAACAGTTTATTGCTTAAATTTTGTACACTTGTGTACTTCTTTTAACTAATTTTTATTTTTTGTTTTCCATTGATTGTTCATTATCATAGTTTAAAAATAGAATATGTAACATATCTGGGCATTAATTTGAGATTTCATTGATAATTTAAAATTTAATAAAATACTTTTGTGTTTGAATGCTAAAAGTTTGCAGTAAGTTTCAAAATTTAGACATAAATATTTTTAAAATTTTTTGCTTAAGGGCCCTCTTCACTCACCGTCGCTGGAAGCCGAAGCTAATGTTATTCAATGGGAAATTTTTCTTTACAAATAACTTATTAAGTAATACATATTTTTAAATTCTGTTTTCACATTATGAAAATTCCCAGCTGTTAAATTGACGGAACTTTTTTAAAAAATTATTTTTTTAATTTTTTATATTTTACTTCGAAGCTGCAAAATACGAATTTTCAATATGTGATTTTTTTTCATTTTGCAATTTCAAAATAAAATATTAAAAATTAAAAAAATACTTTTTCAAAAAAGGTCCATCAATTTAACAATTGGGAATTTTCTGAATGTGAAAACAGAATTTAAAAATATGTATTAGTTAATAAGTTATTTGTAAAGAAAATTTCCCCATAGAATAACATTGGCTCGGTCTACCGGCGACGGTTACGTGAAGAGGGCCGTTAACTTATTAAAATTAATATCCAAATATGGTTATATTCTATTGTTAAATTATAATGATGCAAAATCTAGGGGGGAATAATAATTAGTTAGCTGGGGGCATATTATCTTAAAATTTTTCAAAATATTCCAGAACTTTAATTTATTTATTTATTTGTTTTTGAATTCAAATATTTATCTAGAATATTCAAAATACTTGATCTTTAGTTATACCATATTTCAATGCATGTATGTAAAATTTTATAATATAAGACAATTATTTATGAAAAAAAAAATAATAATAAAAAGATAAAATAAAAACTACACAAAAAATAAAAAAGAAAAGAAAAGATAAATAAAGCAAAGGAAGGAAAAAAAGAAAAAAATAAGTAAATAAAATAACTTTGAACAGACACTATAAAATTCAAGAACTCGAACCAATTGTTCCGGGTCGAGAAAAGACACAACCCTTCATCAACCGAACAAAGTAGGCACGAGTGCTGCAAAAAATCTGCAACGTAGCTCTTGTATTTGCAGCACTCGTGCCTGTTATGTTCGTCAGACGAAGGGTCGTGTCTTCTTTCGACCCGAAACAATTGTTGCGAGTTCTTCCATTTTATTATACATGAAATACATTTTTATCACGTTCAAAGAACGTTCAAAAAGTGTTTACATAACGTTCTGAGAACTTGTGTATAGAACGTTTTCAGAACGTTTCTACACTATTTTAGAACGTTTACAGTACGTTTTCTAAAACGTTCTGAAAATATGTATAACGTTTTGAAAACGTTCTAAAAACGTTTAGAACGTTCTGAGACCGTATACATAGAACGTTCTCTGAACGCTCCTATAACACCGATGGTGATAGCTACACGTTCATTGAACATTCCCTGAACTGTACTATTGTACGTCTTCAAGATGGACAAATAGACGTCTATAACACGTTCAAAGGGAACGTTCTTAGAACGTGTTTGCAGAACAATATTTGAACGTTCAGAGAACGTTTCGGTGCTGCTTGGGTTGGACGATGGACATTATAGTGTTTTGAAAAATAAGAATACTACAAGTACGAATGTAGGAGCTGTAGAAGAGTGTAATCATGTTGAAAACATTTCTTCATTGGCTGACTGTGAATGCCAACCCAACAATGAAGTAGTTGCTGTTATTGTTCAGAGGCATAAACGTAAAGCCACTTTAACAGGTCGTCGTGAGTTAACTGCTAAGACTGTAAAACAGCGTAATCACAAAATTGAGAAATTTAAGATTACTTCAAGGTGCGCCGTTTCAGATGTTATTCCAGATGTGAAACCTTTCTCCGTAGGTAGTCTTCAGGAGGTTTGTCAGCATTGCTCTGCACTGTATTTTAAAGCCGAGAAAAATACAGCGGGCCGCTTCACCCTCTGTTGCTATGATGGTAAAATTAAACTTCCACCCATTATTATTCTTCATGAATTAGAATAGTTGTTCACATGTATTGATGGAAAATCCAAGAATTTTAGAGAGAATATTCGCCAATACAATAATGCAATGTCATTTGTTTCATTTGGTGCAAAAGTTGAGTTGCCACCAAATTATGGTCCTTACACCTTCAGAATTCACGGAATGGTACATCATCGAGTTTCACCTCTCTATCCCAAAGATTTACAAAGCACTTCATATGGTCAGTTATATATTCTTGATTTTGCCAAAGCTAATGAAATAAGAATGTCCCATGGTGCTAACCCAGATTTGACTGAAGAAACACTTACAAAATTGAATAATTTGTTGGAAAAATGTAATCCTTATGTTCGCTCATATAAGACAATGCATGAGAAAGTCGAGGAGGAAAAAGTTCTTGCTCAGAAAGACAATCGTCATCCACTCAGTTTTGTTATGCGATTCTATCATGAACCATCTGAAGATAAGCGACGTTATAATGGCCCATCATGTTCTGAAATTGCTGCTGTGTTTGAAACAGGTGACGGAGCGCCACCTTCTCACAGACATATCTCAGTGTATGAAAAAGAAGGCGGATTGCAGAAAATAAATTATGATAGTATGCATTATGATCCTATGTGTTATACTTTGATTTTTCACTGCGGTGAACCTGGTTGGCATATACATATGCCTATTGAAGGTGTACGTCAAACAAAAATAAGAAAGACTGTTACTATGCGAGAGTATGTTTTATATAGAATTGCAGTACGAGGAAGTGGTCCTGCTGGTTTCTTCAACCCTGTGATAAATGCTGGAAAACTTACTCAACAACTTTTTGTTGACTATTATTGTCGCATTGAAGGTGACAGACTGAAGTACATCCGCCGAGAACAAACTAAATTGCGTGTAGAAACATATGTAGGCTTATCAGACGCTTTACGGGTGAGAGCTGAAAAGGAAAAGTTGAGAGTAGGTCGAATTGTAGTTCTGCCTTCGTCCTTCATTGGTAGTCCTCGAAATATGATGCAGAATTACCAAGATGCTACGGCATTAGTGAGGAAGTTTGGTAAACCAGATATTTTCATTACATTTACTTGCCATCCTGCATGGCCGGAAATAAAAGATAGTATTCATCCTTGGGAGACACCGAATAACAGTCCAGACATTGTGGTGCGAGTTTTCCATGCTAAAGTGTTAGAGTTAATGCGAATAATTTATAAAATGGAGATATTTGGAACAGTCAGAGCTTTTTTGTACACCGTCGAATTTCAAAAACGTCGGCTGCCACATATTAATTTGCTTTTAACATTAGAAGATAATTCCAAGTTTAGAAATCCGGAAGATATTGACAAAGTTGTATCTGCTGAAATTCCCGATCCTTCACAAAAAGAACTGAATGACCTGGTAAAGACCCATATGGTACACGGACCGTGTGGTCATCTCAATCTGGCCTGTGTGTGTATGAAAGATGGAGAATATAAAAAGAATTTCCCTAAAGCTTTTACAGAGGAAACAAAAGAAAATGTGAATGGGTATCCACTCTGCAGACGACGAGACAATGGGAGTACAATAACAAAACGCGTTAATGGAGAGTATGTCGATATAACTAATCAACTTACTTAAAGATAGTCTTACTATCTTTTATCTTTTATATAAAGGCCACGATCGCTGCAATATAGAGGTAGCTGCCGCCGCTGAAGGTGATACCCTTGATCATGATGAAATTAATGTATATCTGAACGCTAGATATGTTGGGCCAAGTGAAGCTGCTTGGAGAATGTTCGCGTATCCCATGCATGATCAATCGCACACTGTAGTTCGGTTGCCAGCTCATTTGCCCAATTCTCAGAATGTATATTTCAAAAATGATGCGCCTGAGGAAGCATTAATCCAAGCAGAGTTGCGTACAACACAGTTAGTTGCATGGTTTAAGTTGAACAGCAATCCTATGACAAGAAGTCCTTACATTTACCCAGAAACCCCAGTTCACTATGTATGGATTAAGAATGAATGGCACAAACGTAAAATTTATTCTAAAACTATAGGTCGAATGTATAACGTTCCACCTTCTGATTCTGAGCGCTATCATTTACGTTTACTGTTGCTCCATGTGGTAGGAGCCACCAGTTTTGAAGGTTTGAGGACTTATGAAAATGTGACATACCCTACTTTTAAAGCAGCCGCTACAGCACGAGGTTTAGTATTGGATGATATTGAATGGCAGCGCGCTCTTGAAGAGGCCTCTTCCTTTCAGATGCCCTATCAGCTTCGACAGTTATTCTCCTATATATGTATATTTCAATCACCTTCAAATGCTTTGAATTTATGGAACATTTTCAAAGATGCTATGTCTGAAGATTTCTTTAGATTTCACATAGCTGAAATATCTTACCAATTAGCTTTGCAGGAAATTTCCAGTACGCTAAAATTGCATGGTTTTTCTCTTTCATCTTTTGATTTACCTACCATTGAGGATGTCCCGCAAAATGTAGAGAAACATCGAGAGAAAATTCAATTTGGAGAACTAACACAAATGATGACTACAGCTAATGAAGAACAAAGTGTTTTTATTGAGGAAATTCTTCACTTACTTCAGAATAATGATGCGTCAGTAAGTGACTGCAAGGCATACTTCTTGGATGGACCAGGCGGGACTGGAAAGACTTTTGTGTATCGGTGTTTAATCCACAGTTGCCTTAATTCAGGAATACAAGTCATTTCTGTAGCGTGGACTGGAATTGCTGCTATGTTGCTTCCCCATGGTCGTACAGTTCATAGCCGATTTAAATTACCTCTAAATATACATGAACACTCTGTTTCAGGTCTGAATGTGAACAGTAAAGAGGCTAATATTATTCGTTCTGCTAAGCTCATCATTTGGGATGAAGCACCCATGGCAAACAAACATTCTTTAATGTTTATAAACCGGTTACTGAAAGATATAATGGGTAATGATGTGCCATTTGGTGGAAAAATCATCATATTGGGAGGAGATTTCCGACAAGTATTACCTGTTGTTCCTCATTCATCACGAGCTGCTACAGTACAAAATTCAATCCAGTTTTCACCTCTGTGGTCATTTTTTAGAATCTTCAAGCTCAAGAAAAATATGCGAGCTAAGGTGGACGAATCTGAATTTGCAGACATCCTCTTGAAAATTGGTGATGGTGAATACCCTTCTAATGATGAGAATTTAATTGAATTGCCTTCTTCAATGATTTCAGATAAAGATATTGTCTCTGAAATTTATGGTGAAAGTCTATCTTCATCCTCACATGACCATGTGAATCTTTCCACAACTGCAATTCTTGCACAAAAAAATGAACATTGTGACGAAATTAATAGGACAGTTTTAAATCTACTTCCAGGAACTTCAAGGTCTTACACCACTACACCAGTGTCAATACTTTGATAACTGAAGAAGAAGGTGAACTATTGCAATTTCCTCCGGAGTTTTTGAACAGCTTTGAGATGAGTGGTCTATCTCCTCATGTGTTAACTTTAAAAGAAGGTGCCATTGTAATGCTTCTCAGAAACTTGAATGCAGTTAAAGGATTACTGAACGGGACGAGACTATTAGTCAGGAAAATGTATGACAATATCCTAGATTTAGAAGTTTTAACTGGTGTGCATATTGGAGATCGAGTACTGTTACCTCGCATCGATTCATCACCATCTGACACGACAATGCCTTTTTCTTTTAAACGACGGCAATTTCCGATTAGATTAGCGTTTTGTATTACCATCAACAAAGCGCAGGGTCAAACGCTGGATCGAGTTGGAATCTATTTGCCTGATCCTGTTTTTAGCCACGGACAATTGTATGTTGCTTTATCTCGAGGGAGAACATTCAGAAATGTAAAGGTAGAAATTAAACCTAAGGGCCGACGCACAGCTAATATTGTCTGGAAGGAAGTACTGTAAAATGATTTTATGTAATAATTACACTCTCTCAGACATAGTCTATCCTAATGCTGCGGAGCAGCACAGGTCCTCTAGTTAAATTTAAATTTAATATTTATATGGTTATATATACACTCCTTCTCATAATTATAAGGATACCCGTTTTTCTATATTGACTAAGCACTGAAAACTATTAGTTAAACAAATATATTTTTTATTAATTTTAATTTCATTAATAGACGATGTTTAAAAAGTTTTATCGTTTTTCTACCTTAAAAAACTTTAAATACGGCCAAAAAAAGAATTTTTCAGTTGTTCAGAGTTATAAGGACAGCTCGAATTTTAGTATTTTTTTCAATTATTTTTTCAATTAACATTTTTTGGGGTCTCTTTTTAGGATGAAACAGTCAGACATTCTCTCTGGTATATATATATATATATATATATTTTTTTTTTTTTTTCTTTAATATTCATTTTCAATACCATTTCATACAGCATAGATGATATTCTGAATACATTTAAACTATTTAAAATTGTTTTCCACTTGCATGCACTTTTCTAATATGATAAGTTAAGGTTTTTTCAACTTTTAGGCCACGGGAAAGGCAACAATAAAGACGTTTTTTTCTTTAAACTATTTCCTATTATCCTATTGCTCTAGAAGTAGAGCAAAAATATAAGTATTGTTGAAAAAAATATTATTACCCCCCAAAATCTAACAAAAATCTGAGAATTCCAAGTTTAAAATTTGCGGATATTCTCTTGATGTTCATAATAATAGAAAAAAATTACTAAATTCATTCTGCCTTCAGTATAAACAGCTCCCCAGAGCACCACAGATCCACCTTTAAAAGGCCCGATTCATTTCTGCCTTTAAAAAATCTTCTCTGTCTTTCGCTATCTTCAGATCGTGCCAGTAACTGTTAAAACCATTTGATTAATCAAGAATAAAATGTTTTTCATCCGAAAATGCAACATTTTAACATTTAATATTGTCTTTATTCAACTTTAACACAGACGTTCTTTCCCCCATTAAATTAAAATATCTGGGACAGTCGATGATGGGGGGCGCAAGCGCGCCACCTGTCTTTCCCTATTAAATGCTTATTGATTGTTACAGGTTTTTTATTCATTTTAACATATTATTAATTATTTTAAACATGCATAAATGTGGACCCCAATCTCTCGTTAAAAATTACGAGAAAATTCAACAGCAATCATTATGAGTAGAACAGTAAGAGGAATTATGAGACTTTGATCTCTGTAAAACAACTATGATTTTGCATCAGATCTCTCTCCTATCGAACCAGCAGTTCAACGTTTGATCACATTTCCTTCAGCAATTTTAGATCTTCGAATTTCATTAGAAATTCGGCGGATTGAAATTATCCTTCCATTTAAAAAACACATTTATCATACTTCACTACATGCCCAAGCAGCACCGAAACGTTCTCTGAACGTTCAAAAATTGTTCTGCAAACACGTTCTAAGAACGTTCACTTTGAACGTGTTATAGACGTCTATCTGTCCATCTTGAAGACGTACAATAGTACGGTTCAGAGAACGTTCAATGAACGTGTAACTATCACCATCGGTGTTATAGAAGCGTTCTGAGAACGTTCTATGTATACGGTCTCAGAACGTTCTAAACGTTTTTAGAACGTTTTCAAAACGTTATACACATTTTCAGAACGTTCCAGAAAACGTACTGTAAACGTTCTAAAATAGTGTAGTTAAAAAAAAAAAAAAAAAAAAAAAAAAAAAATGTGACGTCATTATAAAAAAAATCCCCTCAGTACGAGCGTTTAGAAGTAAAAATTACATAGCTGATGACGAATAATGATACAACACATGAACAGGGATATGAATTACTTTTTTTTTCAATTCAAATAATGTTTGAGAAATTTTAACATACTTACTATTCTTTTAATTTCAACGTATATGCATCAAAAATTCTATATTCTATGACAGCTTTCCCCAAAAAGTGTCATAACGTCTTTTTATACCTTAAAAAATTTCTTAAATTTTTGCATTTTTTAAAAATTTCTTTTTTTTCCCTAATCTGTAGATAATGAAGTTATAGTATTAATTACAAAACTTTGAATAAACACCATAAAATGCGAGAACTCGCACCAACTGTTTCGGGTCAAAAGAAGACACAACCCTTCATCAGGCGAACATTGTAGGCACGAGAGCTGCAAACAAGCACGTTGAGTGTGTGGAATGCGTTGCCGCTTTGTTTGTAGCAGCCGTGCTTTGTTTGTAGCAGTTGCGAGTTCTTGCATTTTATGGTGTTTATTCAAAGTTTCTTAATTAATACTATAACGCCATTATCTTCAGATTAGGGGAAAAAAGAAATTTTTTAAAAATGCAAAAATTTAAGGAATTTTTTAAAGGGATATAGGCACGTTATGACACTTTTTGGGAATTACAGTCATAAAATATGGAATTTTTCATGCATATACGTTGAAATTAAAGGAATAGTAAGTATGTTAAAATTTCTCAAACAATATTTGAATTTAAAAAAAAGTAATTTATATCCCTGTTGCTGTGTTGTATCATTATTCTTCATCTGCTATATACAACTAAACTCTTGATTTATTTTGCTTGTTTTAATCCTTGTGATTCCGAATGCGTCATCCTATGATTAATGTTTGTTTTTCATGGTTGTTTTCTGTTTGATTCTCTGATTTCTTGCAGTAAATAATTTATTCCAATTTATTCTTCATTTCTAACTTCAATTAATTTCTTGTACGATAGGGTGCCCGCTAGCAATTTGCTATTATAGCTGCTAACGAACGAAATCGTATATTGGTGCTCAACAACGAAAAGGGTCACCCTTAACGAGTTTTTTTTTTTTTTTTTTTTTTTTTTTTCTACCATTCTAAGCTTTTCCTACAAAAAATGTTTAAAATGCTGTCTTAATTTTTTATTTCCTCGTTGCTTGTTTGTATCTTTTGATTTGAGTTTCATGTGGTTTTTACGCACCGGCAAAATTATTAAAATTGCAACTAACAATATAGGAATAAATTTAAGATTAGACTGAAGTTAAATAAAATAAAAATCAATAAATAAAATATAAATGTTTCAATAAATCACAATCAGTCTCCCCAGGTTATTTAAATTTGTTGTAATTTTCTTCTCATTGACCTATGTGGTTTCAGGGATCTTATATCTGTTGCTTGGCTTTAACTAAGATTAAAAATTCATTTATACATACATATATATATATATATATATATATATATATATACATATATATATATATATATATATATATATATGTGTTTTTTTTTTTTTTTTTAATACAGGGTGCAAAGCATTGTGACGAGAATACCTTTATCTCCGCAACTATTGGTCGCAAATATATAGTTTCAGTTACAAAATGTTTTAAAGAATATGAGCATTTGTGGTATAACATGTTTAAATTTAAAATATCTATTTTTTCAAAATTGCAAAAACTAAATTTTTACATAGTCCCAGATCCCTATAATCATATTTAGAAAACTGACACTCATCCTAACAAACAGTTTCATTTCTATTCTCCCAAAATGGAACATGATATTTAAAGTTTGGTTTTTCTAACATATTTCGGCCTTCAATAAGGGATCGGTTTAAAAATCCTAATTGGACTTTGTTTGCATTTTCCCTGGGTTTATTAAAGAATTTTTCATTGACTTTTTAATAAAGCCCGAGAAAATGCGAAATAATCCTAAATTTTGAAACTAACTATCTCAGACAATTTTGGGTGCACAAAAGTGAAACTTTTTGTGTTATATTTTTTAGGTTAGAACTCAACTTACACTATTAGTGTCATGAAAATTGTATAAAAATTATCAGTTTTTGTGATTTTTAGTAAATTGATTTTTTAAATTTAAACATGTCATATAATGAATTCTTACATTTTTTTTTTTTAATACATTTTCTTATTGGAGGACGTTTGAGACCAATTGTTGCCCAAATAAAGGCCTGCTCTCGACTTTGCACCCTGTATATTCTAAACATTTCTGGGTACTACTTTGTAAGTCCATGGATAGTTTATAAATATATTTGAATGCTGAAGTTTATAGAAAGTTTTAATATTTCAACATAAAAAATAATTTCAAAAATGAATGTACCAATACACCGCTAAAATAATATATAATTGAGTTTAGAATATATTGTTAATTTACAATAATAAGAAATTGAAACAAAAAATTAAAAATTAGTTAGAAGGAGGAAATTTTTAAAATGTCCAAATACTTAAATACATATATATATATATTTAATCATAATATTTTTCTAAAATATTTAACATACTTCATATTTTTAAATTTCAGTGCATGTGTGCATACATATTTTCAGTTTACAGCAGCAGTTTACAACAATGATGTTTGCAGGTATTTAAATTTATTCCACATGGCAATGTAATTGGTATTTTTTAAATGTTTAAATTTCTTTAAATTGAGTCAACGCAATTTTTACCTCATTTGATGTAATTAAGCGATCATTGCATATTAAATAATTGATAAATGTAAATATTATTAGTATTAATAAATAATATAGTAAATCGTCCTTTTTTTTAAGCAGAATATCTTTTTTTATAAAGATGTGGAATAAAATTGAATTGAATCTTTGTTTTATTATGCAGTTAAACAATTTCATATATTTAATTTAATAAATAATAGTAAAGAGATATTTAAAATTGTAAGTCGGTGAAACTTAGGATATTATTTTAAAAATATGCAATTTGCATAACCTAGATTGTATATATATTATCATATAAACATTAAATAAATACTTCAGAATTTAAAAAGAAAAGAAAAAAAAAAAGAATTACATACCTTCCTCATTTTCTTCATAAGAATTGCTCCAAGAAAACACCCTTCCAACTAGCATTTTAAAATACATAATGACCAGTCTGGAAGGGCATTCACTTAAAATTAGCTCTCATCTTTTAAATTCTTTATGTTACTTCATTCAGAAGCATAATAACCAAAAATAGTCAATTTAACAATTTCCATCTCAGAAGACTGAATTAATAAAATGAATCCATAATTTCTAAGCGGTTTTCTGTAACAGGAGCAGTTTTTTCTGCGATACAATGCTACTTACAAGTATCAAATGATAGGCATAAGAACTTACGCAGATATGAAAATGATTGTTTAATTGATATTAAAATAAGACTTTAATAACTAGAAAATGGAGACTATTACAGGTTAAAAATATTACATTTTTACCTTTTCTAAAGCTTATCCAAGTCATTATAACGCGAAAACTGAACAAAACAGATTACATTACACGTTTTAAAATTACCGCTTCACATAACGGCACGACATTCCCAAGACTTTTGAATTTGCTCGGTCAGCGAGAATTAAATAAATGCAATCCACAGATGTCAGTTTCATCTGCTCTTCCCTTGTTACATCCGGAATAATCATGTTTCAAAGTTCAACGTTTGAAACATAAATTTATTAAGCATTTATAGCTGTAGGAAATACAAAGTGTCAATATTTTAAGGAAAAATGGAGCTGAGTTAAACAATTATTTAAATTTTTATAAAGTATTTGAAAAACTTATGAGATCACTTTATTTTTCCATTTTAAAATCTCGAATTAAACGGAAAAGCATATTTTGTTTTAGTGTATATTTTAGTATGGAATAAAATATTCAGTGAAAATAAATAAAATAAAATAAGAACAATCAAACAGAGTAACGATTTAACAACATTATCAATATTGATAATTTATCAGTAACATTTAAACTTAAATAGAATCATAAATAAAATATAATAAAAGTTTAAAATTATGCTTAAAGAAAAGAAGAAAAAAACTCATTCTGTAACTTCCCGATGAGTATTGACCGCGAGGTCCTACTCTCGAACCTTACAGACGGGAAGTGTTGGCTTCGATTCCTGGTCACGCTCGTCGACTTAGGTTTTCGGAGTTTTCCCGTGATTTTCTTTGAAACTCGCGTAAAGCACTATATTACTTATTCAATAACATCCGTGATTAGCTTTTTGTATCTAAACTTTGGGTCTGGGGAATGCATAGATTTTCATGACAGAAGACAATCATTTTTATGCTGTATAGAAGATCTTAGAAAATGTATTTTTCTAAGGGTTTATTATTATTATTATTACAAATGAAAAAAAAAAAAAAAAAAAAAACGGTAAATTTGTTTTAAATCATCAGAAAACGATGTTTCAATTATTCGTTTTAAAGGTGATATCGAATTCTTTTGAAAGATAATTATAGTGAAAATTTTTATCCACCCTTCCCCCATCCCCCAGGGATGATGCATACTTATTCCTAGGGGAAAAAACAATGTCCTATGAATGATAATAATAAAAAAAAAACTGTTTGACTATTACTCGTTATACAGCCAAATTGAATCAATATTATATATCAAATGTATGTCACGCAGAAGGTTTGGTGAGTATATATATTACAGAAGCTGATAGATAGCCTTTCTGTGAATGGAAAATATTGGAACGTGGCAGTGCCACCTGTCGTCCGATATGCACCCAAAGGCAATCTGTAGAGTTTTACGTAATATTAATTTCACTTACCAAATTTACAATATTTATAAATCACAGAAGTTGAGATTTTTCGTTTCTGTTATGAGATTAAATTGCAACATAGCGACGCCACCTGTTGGCCGATGTGCATCCAAAATGGACCAGTAAAGCTTTACATAAAATCGATTTCACTTATAACTTCAGTGTATCACAAAATTTATTGTTAAATCACAAGAGTTAAAATATTGCCTTTCCGTTAAAATGATTAAATTGCAGATTAGCAACGCCACCTGTTGGACAATGTATACATCCAAATTGTATTAGCAGAGGATATGATGATATATGCCAATATATCATGTTTAATACATTTGTACACTATAGAAGCTGAGATATAGCCGTCCCATAAATGGAGGGTTTCATTGCATAGCACCGTAATCTATCGGGCGATATATCCCAAATGAAATTCAAATAAACTCCAATTTAGGGCAAGATCTAATATTGTAACAAGTTTGGTCGAATTCCATACATTGATTCCTGAAATACAAAATCCACAAAATTTTTCCATGAGTTTAAAATTTTGTAATTTTTTTTCACCTCACCGCTACTGATTATTGGGAAGCATTCTTTACTGACGTGCTAACAAAACGTTAAACTGAAAATGTAAAAAATGCTCTATTCTCTATCATGCTAAAAATTATAAATTTCGAATAACTTACGAAGTTTTTAAATTAGAATGTTGCAAATCTCTCAATAAGATTCTTATCAATATCATAATTGATATTTTAAAACTGGTCCGATCTCTCTGCAATCATTTGTTCTTGAGATATCGTGTACATGAACTAACGGGCTATCACACTAATAGGTGCCGATACACATTAACAGATACCATACCAACCTTTTGACTTCCGGATTCCTCACGCCACAAAACGTGTAAAAAAATCAAAAGCTGAAATCAAAAATTTTAAAGGTTAACCTACTTTCCCAACCAATAGTACTAAAAAGTCATTTTGTCATATTCGTTATAATTACACTGTTACAGAACGTGTTATGACGGTGTCACACTTGAACGTTCTATATAGAACTAGAATTGTACGTTTTATAGATGGTACAAATCAAACATTTTCAGAACGTTCTAAATAATACTATTTCTGAACGTGTTTTAGAACGTTCTTTTGACACGAAACACGGTGTTTGAACTATTGAAACCGTTATTAGACGTTCACAGAACGTTCCTGTGCTACTTGGGTGAACGTTCTTTTTTTCGAGGAATTATCAGTAATGTCCGTCCAAGAAAAATTGAAGGCTTATATATGAATTAATCTAGCCCAGTAGTTAACGAATTTGCATGTCAACTGTAATTTATCCGCTTGTAAGTAAAATAAAACGAAAAAATCTTGATCGTCCCTATAATTATGAACATCTAAAAACGTGGAGAAAAAAAGATTTCACATTATTTTTTATTAATTTTGTTTCATATTAAAAAAAATATAGCAGTTTTGGTTTTTAGAATACTAGATATATTAACTGCACTTAGTATAATTTTGTTCACAATTATTTTTAAATTAGTTATTTCAAAATATAAAGTGTCCCTATAAATATGAGAAGGAGTGTAGTTATTATAATGTTATCATTTTCATATTTTAATTTAAAAAAAAATAATCAAAAATTCAGAAATTGGATTTCAAAGCTCCATGCAAATTTGTGTAGCTCTGCAAGCAGCTGTTTTCTTAAAAAGCACCAGAATACGCACACACACATCTTTTTTACTTTCTTGTATATTAAATAGAAGAAAGTATTGGATTCCTAAAAATTTTCCACCTCGGGTTTTTGATGGATTTACATGTTTTGAGAGCTGTAGAACACGATTTGACCATTTCTAGAAAATGTCTGTCTGTCTGTGTGTGTGTGTGTGTGACAAAATTTTGTGGCAACTGTATCTCAGGAACTACTGCACAGAATTTCATACAAATTGGTACGTAGTTGCACCTTGACATAAATTAGTGCCTATCAACTTTTGTTAAAAATTGTTTTACAATTTGCGTTGCCATCCCGCTTTTTTAAAATTTTTAACATGGGGATATAGGGCAAAATTTTGTATAAATGTGCATAAAGAGAATTATTTTTTAGTAATCATTATGAAATTTACAAGAATTATTTATAATAGAGATAGTCAACTGGGAAAAAAATTTTGTATGTGTAGGAGCCTCACGCCCCCCCCCCTGGAGGGGAAGTCCCCCCTCGAGGGGATTAAATTTTCAAGATGGGTATCTTTCGAAAGGTCTCGGCAATACCTTTAAAACGAATGGTTGAACTATAAATCTGTGATAATTTAAAACAAAGTTATCGATTTTTTTTTTACTTTTAACGAAAAAAAATCGTAATTTTTTTTAACAAAATTTAACCAAACTTTGTATTTAGTTGGCCCCTGACATAAACTGGTGCTGATTAGATTTGGGGATCAATCTCTCAACAGGTGGTGCTGTGATCGTATTTTTTATAAATTTTTAACATGGCAGTATAGGACAAAATTTCGTATAAATGTACATAATGAGAGTTATTCTTAACCTGTGATTATAAAATTAATATGAATTATTGATAATAGTAGTAGTTAACTAGGAAAAAAAATTGTGCATATGGGGGCATCGCTTCCCCCCCTGGGAGGAAGTACCCCGAGGGGGGGGGGTAAATTTTTAAGATGGGTATCTTTCGAAAGGCCTCGTCAATACCTTTAAAACGAATGGTTGAACAAAACATATGTGATAATTTAAAACAAAGTTATCATTTTTTTTTTTTTTTTTTTTTTTTTTTTGTTACTGAGTGAATTTGTATAGGAAAATATAGAAGAAAGTCTTGTGGTGGCCACAACATACTTGTTTTAATATATATATAAGTATATATAAATTTTTAGTCAACTAATTACTTGATTGAAAATTTATTCGATTGATTCACAACACTTCTACAATGTACACTGCATACATAAACTTTAATAAACAGTACCCTCCGCTTATTAAAATCACATTTGTTCCGAGTCAAAGTGATTTTATTAAGTGATTTAAGCGGCTGATGTTTATATCTGGCGAAAATTCTTGCACTCAAGAAAAATGTATTATATCCCTGAATTTGGAAATAAATTTCAAAATACAATGAATAATGGAATTAATAAACAATATTAATTAATTTTTGACAGATAATTAATTAGTTCTTCTTTTAAAATAAGTAAATTAAACATATCCCATGTTCCGATGCGCTTTCCTTTGAGGAAAATCATCATTTAGTTTGCCAAAAGTTCATGCCTTTCTTTTAATTTAAAAATTTTTCCTTTTAAACATCTTGCTTCTTAGTTATTTCAAAATAAGAACTAAAAACTGTCTTTCAATAATTAAAAATATATATATATGCAATATAAGAGATAAAAAGAAGTAAGAATTAAATTAACATTTTCAGAGTTTCAGGGTATTCTGGTTATATTTCAAAGTAATATTGCAAAATAAATGAAAGGAGATTTCATATTAGGCTGTGGGATTAAAAGTATAAAAAATAATGAACGAAAATTGCAGTCGCGATCATGTGAAATAATCAAGTTAATCATTTTAAATATCTTGATGTCTGGAAATAGCTTTATAATTGGCCTAGAAATAAATTTAATAAGCAATAGGCACATAAAGTAATAAATAAAGGTTTTAATGAGTTTAATTTGCGGTTTGATTAGTTCATATCAGCTACAAAGCAATAAATAATATTTTAATTGTTTGGCGAGTTTGACAAAATATGGCGCCGATCGGAATCACGAGGTCTGCAGAATACAAAAATATAACCAATAAAAAACAATGAAAAGGCAAGAGGAGGCGTTGGCTTTTCATAAAATAACCAATTAAATAAAATGGGCTGGAATTAGAACTACGCCAAATTACACCAAAAATTACGGGTATAAAAGCCCAAACAGTAAACAAACGGAGCGATTTGACACGATCTTGACTTGTTAAACTTTTCCATGTGGCCAGCCCTCCGAAATTGCATAATCTTGAGATTATCCCCCACCGAACGCCGCGGTCAGAGGCCGGCGCGAATCGGCAACTTGTCGGATTACTCCATTCGTCTTCCCCGTCCCGACTCTGCAATGATGAAGCAATAAAGATGTCTGCTTGAACGAACGCCTCGTCTCCATTTGTGTTGTGACTGTCATCTCTCTTTAAGCAATCAATTAAATACGTTACATATATATATATATATATATATAACTTGTGAATCAAATAAAATTTTTTATTTATTACCTTTGAGGAATATACGTTTTTTGAAAACGTTTACCGAGACAAGTGAAGGGGCGCATTTAATTTGTAACTATGCTGCAAGCTAAAAATTTTCGACAAAGAGAGATAACGGAGGGATTGTTGTGCTTTGTTTTCTTTTTTATTTCAAAAATAAAAAATCCCAGTGTAAATGAAAAATCTGCTTAGTGTGCATAAATGACATTTTTGCTGCTGAAGAGATTTTTTTGAGTTTATTAACCGGCAATTCTGATTTTATTAAGCAGCGGCTTTAAAAGTAGTTTGTATTGATTTGATTCCGGTCCTGGGAATTTGACCTGATTAAGCGGCTGATTTTATTAACTAGTGAATTTATTAAGCGGCGATTGCTGTATATTTTCTTTTCGTAGGTGATTTCACAATTCTTGTGATCACATGTACATTTTACTTGCAAAATGTCATTAAAGTTGTGTTAAAAAGAAAGACAAAAGACTGATTTTACACACAAAATAAATAAATAAATAAAAAACTTTATTGTACAATATCAGTAGTACAACATTATTGGCCAATGTTGGTCCATTATTGGGCCGTTGTTGGCCAATGATGGGCCAACGTTGGCCTGTATTGTTGTGCTACTGGGGAACAATTTTTACTTTATACTTAACCTGCCTATGCATTGTAGTTAAACATAACACTTCAATTTTCTTACATCAGGGTTGCCACTCAGTTTCGAAAACAAAATTCCCTGACTGTTCCAGGTTTTCCAGGTCACAAAATTTGATTTACAACATAAAATATAGCCTGCGACATACTTTCCCTGACTTTTCCAAGTTTTTCCTGAACCATGTTGTAGAATGTAAATTACAGTGCTCAGCAAAGAAAACGAAAAAAAAAAAAAAAAAATCGAGATCTGATACCATTCTTGCAGATTCTTATGTAAAACGGCTGCCTGAATCCGAATATGACCATCATTTTGCCCCATCACCCACCATTTTCTAGATACCCCCTCCCTCATTTTTATCATTATTTGGTAATTTTATACCCATCAGTTTGATTTGGAGAGGAACGATGATTATTTTAGCAGTAAAATGTTAAAAGTATAATCACATAAATTATCTATTCTTGTGTGCTTTGAAGTACCATCGGCAGATAAAGGGTTAAACAGAAGAGAGCCAAAATGATTGTCTTTACGGGATAGTGTAGAAAGGCCGATAAATGCCAGAATGAGGTTAACACATTGCATTAAAATGGAAATATAAATACATCACGAAATTAAATTAAATGAATAAATGTTAAATTATTCGAAGGAATTTATTGGTTATAAAACGTATTAACTTTTAAATAAAATAATATCATGCTTCATGACATTTTCCCCAAAAATGGACTGAAAAAAATTTAGAAGAGCACAAAAATAACAAACAGGCAGGTGGAAATGATACCTGAAGAATTTCTATCTACAAGGAATGAACAAAAGATCAGTACAAAGTGACCAATAACAGTGCTCGGCATGAAAATTGCCTCTGACACCATTTCAGCATATTCTTATGTAAAATGACCTCCTGAATCCGAATAGGACAACCATTTTCTAGATACACCCCCTCCCTCATTTTTATCATTGTTTGGTAATTTCATACCCATCAGTTTGATTTGGAGAGGAACGAGGAACGATGATTAGTTTAGCCGTTAAATGTCTTCTGACCTGAGGAGCTACAGAGGTAGAAAGATATAAAACACGAACATTTGTAGTAAGGGGGAATTTTGAGGGGATTTGTGCCCAGAAAACAAAAGAAAATCAATATGAAAAATCAGTTTCTGTTTCTTCATATGAATCGACAAATTGTGTGATAATTACCTATAACAGGAAAGTTGCAGTGAGAAATCAAAATAAAAAATCATGCAATTTAGCAATTAGTCATTTAAAAATAATTTTTTAAGAAATCTTATATATTAAAAAAAATTATGAAAACTAAAGTCAGTCCATCTGGCCGTTCTATCCGGCCGATTTCCTTAATTTTTTTTTAATGAAAGGTATTTAGACACGGATATATCATCAATCATTGAAATTTACTCAACTCCCACCTTACTCAAGTTATACTCAAACGCGATTCTTCCCTCCTGTACATTTCTTATGGGACACATTCACTCAAGCAATTCGAATTCTCATAGCTCCTCTTTTAATGAATTGATCTTGATCGTTTCACTCTCAGTGGATCAAGCTCTTTCTTTTGAGCTATTAACTGCTTAAATTCGTTGAGTTTGAGAAAAGTTATGCGTGCACAATCAACTTTACATTCAATATTTTCAAGAATTTTTCAAGATTTTCCTTCACTCAAACCTCTATAACTAGAGTTCTAATTAACGTAGGATGTTGAAATTAGTCTAAGAACACTCAGTGGATCAAGTTCTTTCTTTTGAGCTATTAACTGCTTAAATTCGTTGAGTTTGAGGAAAGTTATGCGTGCACAATCAACTTTACATTCAATTTTTTCAAGAATTTTTCAAGATTTTCCTGCGTTTGGTGTAAATCAATTATTTGAAAAAAAAAAAAAAAATAATAATATGAAAAAATATTTAATTTTTAATTAAACGAGTTTTAGATTTCTCAAAAAGAATCTAGAATTTTAATTTATATATTTAATTTATATGCCCCCTTTAAAAAAAAAAAAGAATCTTACAGTGTTTATCAAATTCACCAATCCTATACATTATTTTTCAACGTATTGAGTTTTTTTTTTTTTAAGAAAAAATAAAAAATAAAAAAAAATGTTTTTCTTTTAAGTTAACAATTCGCATTATCACTAAAGACACGCGTTTATCTAAGACGCAAATATTGCTGCTTACTGTAATTTCTAAATCCTTTATAAGTGGAGATAAGTTTGTCACCAATCGAACAGATTATTTCAACTGTTTCATATTTCCAGTGATTGTGCAAGCAATAGAACTAAACCACTGGGGATGCGAACTGAATGGAATTCTCTTATCTCTTCATTGTATTCAAGAAAGATTATCCTACTGCTATGGCTATAACATCTTCTCTTAGTAAAGAAAACTACTGATAGTGTTATATTCTCTTACCTATGGGAGACACTTGAAAGTACGGAAAACAGGTGCGTATATATTTCATTACTGTAAGACATATTTCTAGAACTCATAGTGATATTCATATAGATATATTATTTAGTTTAGTGGTCAATTATTTTAAATATTTGCATTTCAGTACTTTTAATTATGGTTCTTGGTAGGAAGACGAATATTGCTGAAAGGATGTGTAAGGAACGGAAGTTGACCAAAAAAAGACGACTCTCTGCGAATGAGAATTCTCCAATGACATGTGGTCCTTCTGCCACAAAACAAAAACGACTCTCTGCGGATGAGAATTCTTCAATGACGTGTGGTCCTTCAAAGACAAACAGTTTTGAAGTGATTCCTATTATTGGTGATGGTAATTGTTTAATACGGGCAATTTCTCACTGTCTGTATGGTACTGAAGATAGGCATATTGAAATACACTCAGCTGTTGTTGGCAATATTACAAAGAAGTGGCGTGCATATAAAAATTATATTATTGGTGACGAATCTTATGGAGGAAGTATTAGTATAATGACTGATTATAAACATGTAATGGGTGATAATGGACAGAAAGGTGGGCATGCTGAACTTCACAGTGTGAGTGAGTTATTTTCCGATTACCTGTTCAGAGTTCACAGGGAGAATAGTGATGTAATTACCGACTGTGGTTCTGGCCTCATTATTCACGACTTATTATTTTCTGGCAACTTGCACGATGGACATTATAGTGTTTTGAAAAATAAGAGTACTTACTACAAGTACGAATGTAGCAGCTGTGGAAGAGTGTAATCATGTTGAAAACATGTCTTCATTGGCTAACAGTGAATGCCAACCCAACAATGAAGTAGTTGCTGTTATTGTTCAGAGGCCAAAACATAAAGCCACTTTAACAGGTCGTCGTGAGTTGACTGCTAAGACTGTAAGACAGCGTAATCACAAAATTGAGAAATTTAAGATTACTTCAAGGTGCGCCGTTTCAGATGTTATTCCAGATGTGAAACCTTTCTCTGTAGGTAGTCTTCAGGAGGTTTGTCAGCATTGCTCTGCACTGTATTTTAAAGCCGAGAAAAATACAGCGGGCCGCTTTACCCTCTGTTGCTATGATGGTAAAATTAAACTTCCACCCATTATTATTCTTCATGAATTAGAATAGTTGTTCACATGTATTGATGGAAAATCCAAGAATTTTAGAGAGAATATTCGCCAATACAATAATGCAATGTCATTTGTTTCATTTGGTGCAAAAGTTGAGTTGCCACCAAATTATGGTCCTTACACCTTCAGAATTCACGGAATGGTACATCATCAAGTTTCACCTCTCTATCCCGAAGATTTACAAAGCCCTTCATATGGTCAGTTATATATTCTTGATTTTGCCAAAGCTAATGAAATAAGAATGTCCCATGGTGCTAACCCAGATTTGACTGAAGAAACACTTACAAAATTGAATAATTTGTTGGGAAAATGTAATCCTTATGTTCGCTCATATAAGACAATGCATGAGAAAGTCGAGGAAGAAAAAGTTCTTGCTCAGAAAGACAATCGTCATCCACTCAGTTTTGTTATGCGATTCTATCATGAACCATCTGAAGATAAGCGACGTTATAATGACCCATCATGTTTTGAAATTGCTGCTGTGTTTGAAACAGGTGACGGAGTGCCACCTTCTCACAGACATATCTCAGTGTATGAAAAAAGAAGGCGGATTGCAGAAAATAAATTATGATAGTATGCATTATGATCCTATGTGTTATACTTTGATTTTTCCCTGCGATGAACCTGGTTGGCATATAGATATGCCTATTGAAGGTGTACGTCAAACAAAAGTAAGAAAGACTGTTACTATGCGAGAGTATGTTTTATATAGAATTGCAGTGCGAGGAAGTGGTCCTGCTGGTGCCTTCAACCCTGTGATAAATGCTGGAAAACTTAGTAGGTCGAATTGTAGTTCTGCCTTCGTCCTTCATTGGTAGTCCTCGAAATATGATGCAGAATTACCAAGATGCTATGGCATTAGTGAGGAAGTTTGGTAAACCAGATATTTTCATTACATTTACTTGCCATCCTGCATGGCTGGAAATAAAAGATAGTATTCATCCTTGGGAGACACCGAATAACAGGCCACACATTGTGGTACGAGTTTTCCATGCTAAAGTACAAGAGTTAATGCGAATAATTTATAAAATGGAGATATTTGGAGCAGTCAGAGCTTTTTTGTACACCGTCGAATTTCAAAAACGTGGGCTGCCACATATTCATTTGCTTTTAACATTAGAAGATAATTCCAAGTTTAGAAATCTGGAAGATATTGATAAAATTATATCTGCTGAAATTCCCGATCCTTCACAAAAAGGACTGTATGACCTGGTAAAGACCCATATGGTACATGGATCGTGTGGTCATCTCAATCCGGCCTGTGTGCGTATGAAAGATGGAGAATGAAAAAAGAATTTCCCTAAAGCTTTTACAGAGGAAACAAAAGAAAATGTGAATGGGTATCCACTCTACAGACGACGAGACAATGGGAGTACAGTAACAAAACGCGTTAATGGAGAGTATGTCAATATAACTAATCAATTCATTGTTCCATACAATCCATTTCTCTTGCTCTATTTCCGCGCTCATATCAGTGTTGAAATCTGTTCGAGTGTACGTTCCATCAAGTACATTCATAAGTATGTATATAAAAGCCACGATCGCTGCAATATAGAGGTAGCTGCTGCCGCTGAAGATGATACCCTTGATCATGATGAAATTAATGTATATCTGAACGCTAGATATGTTGGGCCAAGTGAAGCTGCTTGGAGAATGTTCGCGTATCCCATGCATGATCAATCGCACACTGTAGTTCGGTTGCCAGCTCATTTGCCCTATTCTCAGAATGTATATTTCAAAAATGATGCGCCTGAGGAAGCATTAATCCAAGCAGAGTTACGTACAACACAGTTAGTTGCGTGGTTTAAGTTGAACAGCAATCCTATGACAAGAAGTCCTTACATTTACCCAGAAACCCCAGTTCACTATGTATGGATTAAGAATGAATGGCACAAATGTAAAATTTATTCTAAAACTATAGGCCGAATGTATAACGTTCCACCTTCTGATTCTGAGCGCTATCATTTACGTTTACTGTTGCTCCATGTGGTAGGAGCCACCAGTTTTGAATGTTTGAAGACTTATGAAAATGTGACATACCCTACTTTTAAAGCAGCCGCTACAGCACGAGGTTTAGTATTGGATGATATTGAATGGCAGCGCTCTCTTGAAGAGGCCTCTTCCTTTCAGATGCCCTATCAGCTTCGACAGTTATTCTCCTATTCTCCTATATATGTATATTTCAATCACCTTCAAATGCTTTGAATTTATGGAACAATTTCAAAGATGCTATGTCTGAAGATTTCCTTAGATCTCACATAGCTGAAATATCTTACCAATTAGCTTTGCAGGAAATTTCCAGTACGCTAAAAGTACATGATTTTCCTCTTTCATCTTTTGATTTACCTACCATTGAGGATGTCCCGCAAAATGTAGAGAAACATCGAGAGAAAATTCAATTTGGAGAACTAACACAAATGATGGCTACAGCTAATAAAGAACAAAGTGTTTTTATTGAGGAAATTCTTCACTTACTTCAGAATAATCATGCGTCAGTAAGTGACTGCTTGGATGGACCAGGCGGGACTGGAAAGACTTTTGTGTATCGGTGTTTAATCCACAGTTGC
This sequence comes from Salticus scenicus, assembly GCA_963930645.1. Taxonomy (NCBI): domain Eukaryota; kingdom Metazoa; phylum Arthropoda; class Arachnida; order Araneae; family Salticidae; genus Salticus; species Salticus scenicus. The sequence goes on from OZ005648.1 coordinate 49,383,468, forward strand.
CTTAATTCAGGAATACAAGTCATTTCTGTAGCGTGGACTGGAATTGCTGCTATGTTGCTTCCCCATGGTCGTACAGTTCATAGCCGATTTAAATTACCTCTAAATCTACATGAACACTCTGTTTCAGGTCTGAATGTGAACAGTAAAGAGGCTAATATTATTCGTTCTGCTAAGCTCATCATTTGGGATGAAGCACCCATGGCAAACAAACATTCTTTAATGTTTATAAACCGGTTACTGAAAGATATAATGGGTAATGATGTGCCATTTGGTGAAAAAATCATCATATTGGGAGGAGATTTCCGACAAGTATTACTTGTTGTTCCTCATTCATCACGAGCTGCTACAGTACAAAATTCAATCCAGTTTTCACCTCTGTGGTCATTTTTTAGAATCTTCAAGCTCAACAAAAATATGCGAGCTAAGGTGGACGAATCTGAATTTGCAGACATCCTCTTGAAAATTGGTGATGGTGAATACCCTTCTAATGATGAGAATTTAATTGAATTGCCTTCTTCAATGATTTCAGATAAAGATATTGTCTCTGAAATTTATGGTGAAAGTCTATCTTCATCCTCACATGACCATGTGAATCTCTCCACAACTGCAATTCTTGCACCAAAAAATGAACATTGTGACGAAATTAATAGGACAGTTTTAAATCTACTTCCAGGAACTTCAAGGTCTTACACCAGTGTCAATACTTTGATAACTGAAGAAGAAGGTGAACTATTGCAATTTCTTCCGGAGTTTTTGAACAGCCTTGAGATGAGTGGTCTATCTCCTCATGTGTTAACTTTAAAAGAAGGTGCCATTGTAATGCTTCTCAGAAACTTGAATGCAGTTAAAGGATTACTGAACTGGACGAGACTATTAGTCAGGAAAATGTATGACAATATCCTAGATTTAGAAGTTTTAACTGGTGTGCATATTGGAGATCGAGTACTGTTACCTCGCATCGATTTATCACCATCTGACACGACAATGCCCTTTTCTTTTAAACGACGGCAATTTCCGATTAGATTAGCTTTTTGTATTACCATCAACAAAGCGCAGGATCAAATGCTGGATCGAGTTGGAATCTATTTGCCTGATCCTGTTTTTAGCCACGGACAATTGTATGTTGCTTTATCTCGAGGGAGAACATTCAGAAATGTAAAGGTAGAAATTAAACCTAAGGGCCGACGCACAGCTAATATTGTCTGGAAGGAAGTACTGTAAAATGATTTTATGTAATAATTACACTCTCTCATACGTCATACATAGTCTATCCTAATGCTGCAGAGCAGCACGGGTCCTCTAGTTAGATTTAAAAAAATTACACGCCTGATGCATTAAATGTTTTTTTAATATTAGACACTAACTAAAATGTGTAATTTATAATAATGTAAATACATTAATTTTTTTTTTTTTTTTTTTTTTTAAAGAATTATAACATTAGAAAAAAAAAATTATAAAGCCATAATGACATCAATTTTAATATTTACATGTAACAAGAGCGTAGCAATTAAAAAATCATGGGAGGGGCTCGAAAAATTTAATTTTAAAAATTACTCAAAATTAATTAATAATTAGATGTTAATTCATATTCACTAATTATTAGTATTAATTATAAAATATTCATAATTATGAGCATTTATAACACATTAATTTTGGTTTTAATTTCACAATTCTTTTATTTGGCATTAAAAGGAAATTTCGTAATAATCATTATGGGAGGGGGAAGGGGCTTGAGCCCCCTGAGCGCCTCCCTTACCTACGCCCTTGACACATAAGTATACCAGGTGTATAAGCTTAAATCCGCTGTTTTTTAGTAATAAAAACACATTTATTTTTTATATAAAGCAAAACAAAATTTTATTCATAATAGTTTCCCTCGCTAACTATACATTTTTCCCATCTTTCGGGCAATTGGTGAATTCCACGCCAAAAGATTTCCTTATCTTTTGAGGCAAACCACTCGTACAGCCATTTTCGAACGTCTTCGTAAGAAACGAAGTGCTGTTCGGCGAGTGCATGGCCCATTGATGAAAACAGGTGATAATCAGAAGGAGCCAGGTCTGGTGAATTAAGCGGGATGGGGTAACACCTCCCAGTTAAGTGTTTTGAGATAATTTTGGACCAATTTTGACGTGTGTGCTGGCGCGTTATCATGAAGAAAAATCAGTTTGTCATGTCTTTGTTGATAATAAGGCCTTTCCCATGGCATGTAGACGGATAGAAATGGCTGGTTGAGTGACACATAACTTCTCAGCAAGCATTTTTTGCGACTGGGTGTCATCTTCGTCCAAAAGAGCCTGTAATTCATGGTCGTCAAACTTTCGGGGCCGATTTTCACGCTCTTTGTCATTTCAGTCAAAATAGCCATTTTTGAACCGACGAAACCAGTCTCTGCAAGTTGTTTCTGACAAAGCACTGTCACCATAAGCTTCCACAAGCATTCTATGCGATTCGGCAGCTGATTTCTTCAAATTGAAGCAGAAAAGCAGAGCTTCCCGCATATGCTCTTTTTTTGGTACAAAACGAGACATGTTTACACGAAGAAAAATTAATGTTTTTATATGAAATCACTAACGATTTGCACTGATTTATGTGAACAGACGTCAAACTAATACAAAAACAATAAGACATTTAAGTGTCCGCTGTTAATACAGTCACTAGCGCCATCTACACGCAAACAGCGGATTTAAGTTTATACACCTGGTATTTATTTTAATGCCAAAAAAATTTAAAAAGAAAATGTATGTGTAAAATTTGTTTTTTTTGTGACATCAACTAGCCTTTTAATATTACATTTTTTCATGGCTTTTATGAAGATTTTAATTCAATATTGAAATTTTGAATTAAAAAAAATATTTTATAAAAATTAATTATTAGCCTATCCGCGTTTGTAATGATCGATAGATGGCGCTCTCTGAACACTGCAGTTGTTAGCAAATATAACAGCCACGTGTAATTATTATTCTTTCTCCGCCATTTCATCATGGAAAGTCGATTGCATAATGTGAGGATATGCAGTGGTGTGATAATTTCACCTTAGCCCACCAGAGGGCGAGCATTTCATTACAATCGCGGATAGCACGATAGTGTAGCTTCTGATCACTGAAAATTTTTTAAAAATCAGTTCAGTAGTTCAAAAGATTACCCTCCACATACAAAGTTTCATCTTTATGTATTAGTATAGATTATCTCGAAAGCTGAAGATAAGTCACAAATATATTTTTTGTTGATTGATAACATAGTAAAGCACCGTTTATACGTTATTCATAATTATACATCTTTTCCCTTTTTTTAAATTGCAAAAATTCTCGACTGGTCATTAATTTTCTGTTCTAAATAAGCTTAGCTTTTCCTAGAAAGCATCTGAAAACTATGAACACAGAATTGATCGAAATCGATGCGAATGGAAAGTGGAAGGGTCAATTCAGGCAGTTAACCATATTGATAAGTATAGAAATTCTCGAATTTTAGTCTTGGGATAAACGTTTTTCTTAGTTGTTGTTCTTTTCCATTTATTATTTGGAATCTTACAATGTCTCGAATATCTTTCATTGAAAGATAAAATTAAAAAAAAAAAAAAAAAAAAAATGACAAGAGTGTGTTTAACAAAAGCAGAACTGACAAAAAAGAAAAATAATATATATACAATATACATAGTTAATATTCAAGATGTGTTCATATAGTATTCGAGATATATAATACAATTTTCAAGTTAGTACTCAAGTCATGAATTAATGGTATGATTTTTCTCACAACTTTATTAGTATTTTCATATAAATTTTGCTTCAATGACATTAAATTTCTAGTAATGCAAGTTATTATTATTATTTTTTTTTATTTCGATTGTGCATTCTTTTATGCCAGTCCCTTGAAAGACGTATAAACGGTGCTTTACTGTACTTTATTAATGACAACATTCCAACTAAAATGCATTTATGTATCGTTATGTATAATCTCTACTACCCATTTTATTGACTAGTACTTATAAATACTGTTGGTTCATAATGGATGATTAATGAAGGCAAAACCTTGTCTTTTAAATATGCATAATTTATTTATAAACTTGAATTCCACATAAAAATTCTTTTTTAATGTGCAAATATATTTCAGGTACATTTGCAGCCATCATTAGTCAACAGGTGATTTCAGAAATTTATACAGATGTTAAGAAAGAGTCTCATAATCACATGCTATAGCCAGGTCACATTTCAAGCATTACTTTTTACTGGATGATGCCAAAAATTTTCATTTTTTACTGGTCCCCCTTTTACTTTTGGGGCAAAACTTTCACTAAAATGTATGTAACGTATTTAATTGCTTGATGGAAGAGAGATGACAGGCGCAGCACACAATGAAGTCGAGGCTTTCTTTCAGGCAAACATCTTTATTGCTTCCATATTTCACAGTCGGGACAGTGCAAAGCGAATGGAGTCTGAAGCCGATGCTCTGCCAATCCGCTGAGTCCGTTGGGGAATAATTTTAAGATTTACGTTAATTTCAGAGGAAGGGCCATGTGGAAAGATTTAACAAGTAAAAATCGTGTGAAATCGCTCTGTTTGTTTAATGTTTGGGCTTTTATACCCGTAACTTTTGGTGTAATTTGGTGTAGTTCTAATTCCAGCCCATTTTATTTAATTGGTTATTTTATTCAAAACCAATGCCTCTTCCTACCTTTTCATTGTTTTCTATTGGTTATATTTTTGTATTCTGCAGACATCGTGACTCTGGTCTGCGCTAGGGCTGGATTATTTATCAGTATATCACCAAGTATTGATATTTTTTAAATATCCCGATAACAATATTTAAGATTTTGCTCTGACGATATATCCCTTCAACGATATTACCTAGTGCGCACCGCATGATCAATCGATATGCCGATAAGTACCATTAAACGCCAACCACGGATTAATAGAATTATGCTTCCGCGCTAGCGCGCATCACGAATTAATCCCGAGCGAACGAAACCCGAACAAAAAGAGCGCACAATATCTTATACTAATACCTGTTGTCCTAAAAACCTTTTTTCATATCATTTTTCAAAGTTTAAAAACATTTATATTGCCTATTAATTATGAGGAGAGCTTATTTTTTTGTTTTAAATGAATAGCGTTTAGTGCTATGTATAAGTTAAGTTTAATTTGAAAATATAAACAATACAATGTATTGGTTTAGTATAATATTTAAAGATAAGTTTTATTAAAATAACTTTACTTAAAGATATAACTTACTTTTATCCTTTATTCAAGCAAATAACTTATCTTTTTCTATTTTTAAATACATTTGATATTATACCTCTTTATTTAATTCATATAGGATAAAATTATAATCTTTGTTTACATTCTTTGAACACATCGTTCAGGCCAGTTGAATTCCAATATGGCGATACTTACTTTTGCGGCCGATAGATGGCGTACGTATTCAGCGTCATCCGTTGTCACGGTAACGGATTACGTACGATGGGCGTGTTTTTGGATCGCCTGAAAGGGAGAAATGTGTAGCCTGGTGATTGGCTGTTCTGGAATCCGGTGATAAATGTATATAAGAATGTCTTACATAGGTTTATTCTCTCTTGCTTATAATTTTCGTTTGTAATTACGATGTTTTGAAAAATTTAAATACGTTTTCAAGTATTTTTTAGTTTGCCTCAAAGTATGAGGGCATTTTTCTGTTTAATTAAGTTGCAGTATATATATTAATGTTATTTGAAGGCCAGCATCCTTTTTTGTGCTAATGCTGAGCAATGAAAACATTAATTCTACTTATAAGCAGTTAGTTTTTGGCAAATAGTTTTTCCCTCATGGCAAGTTTTCCAACTATCACTAGCAAAGTCTATATTTTCTGTTAAGTTTTAAATTTTTTGTTAAGTTTGAAACTTCTTGTTAAGTTTGAATAAATATTGTTATGGATGTTAAACTCTGTTTTATTTAAAAACTGCACACTATGCCTTGTTACATAAAAGTATGAGCCAAATATTTCACTGCAATCTCTGGATATATTTTTTAACATGTTAAGACAGTTAACTTAGTCTTCATGATAACAATACCCATTCTCTTATTTTTCTCCCATCCCTCACTGATAAAATAAAAAAATATAACTCCACCCCAAACGATCACTCCCACAATGCATATACTTCCTCTTCCTTTATTCCTGCGTGCGAAACCTCAAATCTAAAATATCACTGTTTTAATAAGTCCACTGCATAATAAAAAAATAAATAGTATTTATTGAAAGCCATCTGCTTTTTCCACAGTATATTGATACATTCATGCATTTACTGACCCTAAACGATAATATGAAAGAATTTATACTACCGTTAGTATTTGATAATATTGCACATCACCACTCGTGCATCGTAGGTGTAATACCACAGTAATCACAGACAAGGCGATGTAAAAACAAATGCTTATTATGACGAAGGAAAACAATATCTTTTGTTTTAGCTCATTTCCTGCTATTGGTTCATTGATATTGGTTTATTTCAAAGTATCGATAACTTCTGGTGAATAAGATGCGACCTTCAACATGTGTTTAACTCGCTTTGGGCTGTACTTCAGTCCAGTGATGCAAGATTTGGGATTTTGTCCCCATTTTGGGGATTTTTGAGGCTTCTGTGGACAATTTTGGGGACCAAATGTTTGTGGGGACTTTTGTGGGGAATTCTAAAATTTTTGGGGACAAATCTGGGGAGTTCTTCAACTTTCTGTCAATGTTGGCAACGTAATCATTTATCCCTACGACTAGAGACTTTTGATAGGTTTATTGTTATTTGGGGATTTTTTTCAAAAATTGCCTTCATTTGGGGAAAAATTTGAGCTAAAATCATAGAAAAATCTGCTTGATATTTTTTTTGAAAAAAAAAAAATATTTTCCCTTTTTAGTAAAAATTAAGTTGGGGATTTTTTCAAAAAAAAAAAACCCCTGATTTGGGGAAATTTGAAGACCTGGTTGGGGAAATAATTTTCGACCATCTGGCATCACTGCTTCAGTCAGATAGCTCCCTTTCTCCTTTCCCATGTTATCCAATGGGATTTTCGTTGCTTCGTTTTATAAAAATATCTCATTCAAAAATGAAGTTTTTCGAATTCTGTTTTCTGAATATTACTCTTTGAACGGGTCGCCTTTTAGCTTGGTGAACAATTTTTCGAAAAAATTAATTTAAATATTTTATTTTAATAAGTAAATTATGGACTCTAAGTGTGGATCTCTAAGTAAAATATTTAAATTTATTTTTTCGAAAAATTGCTCACTAAGCTAAAAGACAACCTGTTCAAAGAGTAATATTCAAAAAACAGAATTTAAGCTAAAAGACGACCTGTTCAAAGAGTAATATTCAAAAAACAGAATTGGAAAAAGTTCATTTTTTAATAAAATATTTTTATAAAACGACGCGACAAAAATCCCATTGGATAACATGGGAAGGGAGAAAGGGTGCTATCTGACTGATGTAAAATAAAGTTTTATCTTCAGTAATTTTACAGTGACAGTTTCTTTATAGAATTATATAATATTGGATAGTTTATTACTTTTTTATGTAGCATTTATTTTTTCTCTTTCCTTTTCCTTCTTTCTTTTTTTTTTTTTTTGCGCCGTACATGTTAAATAAAATTGGTTTAAATGCAAAATGAGTTACTTTAAGTAACAAAATGAAACTTTAACATAATTTTGTTTAAATAATATAATTTTTATACTGACAATGTATATATATATATATATAAAATTCAATTTTCAATTGTTTCAATTTCAATTCTATTACGAATGTGAATTGAACACATATACATTTAAAAAATATTGTAATGATTTGGTAAGCAGATACAAAGATAAAAATGACAAGTAACTGACATTTAGGATGCATATAAGAGTTTTAAGTAAAAAATATTACTCTCTACGACCATAAAAGGTGTATCCAATGGCATTTCTTAACTATTTAAAATTATTTTCCTTTTTATTTAATACCTACATCTTAAGACAATTTTTCTTAAGCTTTGCTTTTAGTAGAATTATGAATTTTGATATACTTGGTACAAATAAAACACAGAACACATATTAGCTGTGTTAAAATGTGATTTTAAAATAATTAAAGCTTAAAATGGGAAGAATAGAGGACAAACTATACAGAGGTATACTAAAAAGCAATGGTATAAGTTATAAGAAACAAAAATATTGATTCACTTTTTATGATTTTTTTTTTTTTTTAAATGATAAAGTTATGGTAGTAATATACCAGAAAATACATGGAAAACACTCAATACTTGTATACTGTAAAATTCGTGTGCATATGTCTTTAAAAATTAACAAATGTCTATTTTTTCCTATCTTGAAAGAAATATCTCAATATATCACTAATATCGATATTAACTTGGTGATATATCGCAATATTTAATTTCTGATATCGTCCAGCACTAGTCTGCGCCCTATTTTGCCAACTCGCCAAGTGATTAAAATCATTATTTATTGCTTTGTATCTGACATGAAATAATCAAACCGTAATTTAGACTCATTAAAATCATTATTTATTACTTTGTATGCCTATTGCTTATTAAATTTATTTCTAGGCCAATTATAAAGCTATTTCCAGACATCAAATTACCAGGGCTGCCAACAACTACGCAATTGGCGTAGTAACTACGCTTTAGCCTGCTTCTACTACACTCTACGCATCGTATACTTAAAGCTACGCTTTTCCTTTCCCCATCGTCATCTTGTTTACAACGAGCGAACTCCGATTTCACCACGGATTAAAAAAGTATAATATAAAACTAAATAGTGGCAGACACTGAAAAAAAAATAAAAAAAACTACTATCTTTTTTCTTTCTTTCTTTTTCTTTTTTTTTTTCCGTGCACACATCTAGACAGAAATCCCAATCCAATCCTTATCAACTTTTAATTTTGCATTTCCAACAGTTGCCGCATAAAACATTATTCTTTGAATTTTATTTTTTATCTATGAAAGTGCTTCTTGAAAATATAAAAATAACAAAACTAACTTTTACAATCTAGTTGAAGAACCACATGCTTCATCGTAAATACTCATAAATAAATAGTAAAGAAAAAAAAAAAAAAAAAAAAAAAACATTCTAGTGCTAGGCATTGCGTAATCAAAATATTGCTGACTCAGAACGGGAACACATATTTGTTTACATTAGCTGAGAGTGTGCTTAATTAAAACCGCAAGCTGAAAGGGGGGGGAGAAAGAAACCGAATGCTATGATTATCTTCATGGCTATGATTATGCTGTATTTTGATTTTCATTTAAACTCTATCAATGTTTCAGTTAACTTAATGCTTAATAAGTCGCTAAAAAATAATACTTTCTAACGAAAAAAATTGTTTATTTTAATTATTTATCGATAAAAATAATGGATTCAAAGTTACTGAACTTTAAGTACGATTGACAACGCAAGGAAACTAAGACCAGGAAGAGCTATCTTCCGTGGGAGACTTTCTAAAGTATCTGAAGCCGTAATCACGCGAGTTTTGGAGAAAACAGTATAAAGTCGGACTTTAACGGAGGAATTGTCCTCTGTAATAGGAAACTTTCTTAAGTGTTTTAATATACAAATTTCTGAGAAAATCATGGAAAATTTCGAACTTTATCGTACGAAGTATCTACCGTTGGAGAAAGAAAAATAATATTTTCTGTGCTTTTTCTTAGGATAACTGAATACGCGATAACTTAGTTTTTATTGGGTGATTCTAAGAAATTTTCATATCTGAAAATGGGACTTTCACAAAAATCGCCGGATTTAAAATGGATTCATCACAAAAATAGCACAAGAAAATTGCGTATTTTATAAATCAGCCGCAAAAAATGACATTTCAGTAATAAAAAAAAAAAAGCTGATTTATGACTAAATAATTAGACATTTTTAGAAAAATTACATCTATTTTAGCAATTAGTTTACGATTACGTAATTTTGAAAATTAGCTGTAAAATAATTCCGTATTTCTATAAAAAGCCACAAAATTATACTTATAATGTAAATTATGTTTGAAAAAAATCAAGAAATTCATCGATTAGCATCAAAATAAAGCCTTTTTCAGCGATTAAACATAAATTTTGTTAATTAGCGGCGGAATGATTGCGTATTTCCGTCATCGGCTACAAAAATATCGCGATTTACTGAAATCAACTGGGGAAAAAAAAAAAAAAACCTTTATTGGCTAGCAGCCAAATGATAGCATATAAAACATAAATTTTTGATTATTAGTGGGTAAGCGATCCCGTATTAGCGAAAACTACTTCAAAATTATTCCCGATTTCCAAGATTACACATTGAAAAAAAAAAAAAAAAAAAAAATGCAAATTTCACTCATTAGTGGCAAAATAGTTGAGTATTTCAGATGAACGTATTTTGCACAAATTAGTAGCTAAATAATAGCGTGTTTCGGCAATCGGCCGCATAATAATCGCGTATTTTAGGATTTACCTTTAAAGAAGAGTGAATTTTATCAATTAGAGCAAAATTATAGTATATATTAGCAATTATTTGCTATTAAACGTAGATTTTGTAAATTTGCAGTGAGATAATTACGAATTTCGGCAATCGGTCGTAAAAATATTGCGAATTCTGTCAAATACGAGAGGAATAGCATATTTATTTAATTAATGATAAAAACGTAATTCTACCCCCCCCCCCCCTCTTCGGAAACTCGATTTTTTTAGGTATATTTAGCAATAATCTTAAGGGGGAAAAAAAGTTTCAGAAAAGTTGATGGCTGTCAGTTTGCACTGAAATTTAATTTAATGTTGTACAATTTCAATCCTTTTCCATCCTTAATAACAATGATTATTTTATTGTAGATTCAGTTTTATTACATTTTCTAATATCTAAACTATTAAAATTGTTCATTATTTTGACTTTTGTTACTCCAAAAATTTAAGATTTTGTTTAAAAAAATCCAATTTTCGTATCTGTTTGAAGTATAGCATTGAAATTATTTTCACATCAATTGTCTTGTTCTTGTAATTAAACAAGTTTCTTTTGAATAGGCATGCACTAAATGTTTGATTATTACTGAATAATGAATATTCAGTATACTGAATAACTAAAAATTTGATGCATACCTACATCTTACCTTTTTTTTTTTCTTTACTTAATTTCATATGATTATTGCTAATTTATTTTTGTTAGTAGTTTCTTTCTTTCTTTTTCTTTTTTAATTTTTAAAATTGCTCCTCAAAGTAGCCGAAATGCTCCTCAAAATTTCTCTGAATACTTCTCAAACTGTTTTTGAAAAGTTGGCAACCCTGCATATTAGTGTATTATATTAGAATTAGTGTTTTTTCATGTATCCATGTTAATATAAAAAGTAAATTTGGATAAAATTTCTATTATTTTTGAATGTTTGATTATTAAAAATCAATAAATTTCAGAAATTAAGTCATAATGTAAACAAAAGATTTTATGCTTATTTATATTTTAAGTATTTTCTAATTTTTTAGCGACTACACTTTGTAGCTTAAAACTACACTTTTTTTGCTTTTTAACTACACTTTAGCACTCCCAGAGGTTGGCAGCCCTGAATTACTTAAATGATTAACTTGTTTATTTCAAATGATCGCATTGCAATTTCCGTTCGTTATTTTTTATGCTTTTAATCTTACAGCCTAATATGAAATCTGCAATATTACTTTGAAACATAAACAGGATACCCTGAAAATGCTAATTTAATTATTACTTCTTTTTATCTCTTATATTTCATGTATGAAGTGTAACATGTTCTTCACACTCCTGAAAGTTCATGATAATTCGTCAAATGCTTTTTGAGATATTTGAAGAAATATCTTTGATCGAAAGTGTCTGGTCACTTATAGAAAGGAAGTGTATGAACATGAAAAAATTACAACATATAAATACAAAGGAACATTTCAGGGCAATCCACAGGTTTCTATCGAAAGTATTTTGATTATGTACACGCGGGGGAAGGGGGAAAGAGGTCTAAAGGTCCAACTTATATTTGTGTGATACTCAAAGTACTTTGACAATTTATGCAATAGATTTTTCATAGTTAGGTCTAATTAAATTTTACAAGAGCGAAAAATGTCAAGGCCTTCATAAATATATGTTTATGGTAAATTTTGCTCTATTCTTCCATGTTAAGAAAATCGAAAAATTTTGAATAACTTATGAAGTACAAAGTTTTCAAATTAGAATGTTGAAAAGCAAACTGGTTTGACTTTTCTATGATACTGTTCATGAAATAATGTAAACATGGACTAACAAAATAAGAAAATATCTACCCTACTGACAAGTAAGGTACTCATTTGGAAATTTTTCAGTATCCCAAAAAGAGTAAAAATGCCAAATCCAAGGTCAGAAATTTTTATGAATTGTGAAGCGCCTCATACCTATAGTACAGTGGTGAATCAACAGCTAGAGCACATGTGATACCAGTGATAAGCTGCGACTTACATGGTCAACTGTTAAATACAGTTATTTCCCTCTCAATCACAGTTGAATTATTCCAATTCACATGTGCCATTTCTAGATTAGATTTCAAATGCTTTGGCTGTGAATATACATACATACTGCATATGTGACATGATATTTCTTAATGGTCAGAAGAAAAGTTTGTTAAATACTATATGAAATTATTACACATTAAAAAAAAAAAAATGACCATTAAGTGACTAAATGGGCATTTTTATCAAAATACGTGAGTTGACCATTTACTGAAAAAAAGTAACTTTTAGTGACCAATGGAAAAAAAAAGTGACTTGGTGGGAGGCCCTGCATTTTTTAGTTGTAAAATGAAGTATTAAAAATTTTTAAAAATAAATTTTTAGAAAACAAGAACAAATTTAACAGTTGATGTTTCATTGCTGCATCGGACATAATTTATACTTGATGCACATTACTTAATTCATTAAATCTAAAGCAGGTGGGGGAAGTGTAAACTTAAATTCCCAACCTTCACTTGCATTAAACTTACAGTGTAGGTGCAAACTTTTCCTATTTTGGCAGAAGACTTCCGATTTGTAAGTTAATCTTCCAGCTTCAGATTTTTTATTAATTTTTTCTGCTTTTTAAAAAGCCGTTTGTAATGTACTCCTTTTTACTTTCCGAACACTATAGTGAGGAAAGTATTGTAATCATGTCAAAAATCCGAATTCGAGATTTTGATGTTTCTATACATTTTGAGGTGCCCTGAGTCCGTTTTCACTATTTTTACGATGATGTATGTATGTGTGTGTGTGTATGTCTGTGAGTGAACACGCTAGCGTCTAAACGCTTTGTTCGATTAACCTGAAAGTTGGTACGCATATTGTAAGTCACCATAGTACGAACCCTATAGATTTTGGTGAATCTAGCACTTATAGTTTTTTTACAGGGACACAAAGAAAAATTCTTTATCATTATGGCCTATGGGAGCAAAATCTTAAAAGTGCGATAGCATCTAAACGTCTTATTCAATTGAGCAAAAAATTTATACACATATTATAGGTCACAAATACTCAATCTGTATAGATTTTGGAGAATCTAGCACATATAGTTTTTTTTACAGGGACACAAAGAAAAATTCTTTATCATTATGCCTATGGGGCCAAATTTTTAAAAGTGTGATAGCGTCTAAACGCCTTATTAATCTGAGCAAAAAATTTGTACACATGTTATAGATCACAGTTGAACTAACTGTAAGGATTTTGGTGAATCTAGCACTTACAGTTTTTTTACAGGGACACAAAGAAAAATTCTTTATCATTATGGCCTATGGAACTAAATTTTTAAAAGTACGATAGCATCTAAACGCCTTATTGAATTGAGCTAAAAATTTATATGAGTATTATAAATCACTGTTGCACTAACTATAAGCATTTTGGTGAATCTAGCATTTATAGGTTTTTACAGGGACACAACGAAAAATTCTTTATCATTATGATCTATGGGCTCAAAGTTCAGTAGCGTTAAATAAAACATCGTGTAATAGATGGAGAAAAATACTCAAACACTCTATTATGGTTTTCTCTCTTTTGTTTGTTTAACAACTCCTCTTTCTTTACTTTATCTACAAAACTGTTAATTACTCACTGTTCGGAAAGTCGAGTGGAGTCACACCAGATTTTTTTTTAAAAAAAAAAGACCTCTAATAATGATCAGTGTTCAAAAGCTCCATGGAAGCCTTTCGATACTCAATCTTTCTCCATCCACAATATTCATTTTAAACTTGCTTTATAAAGATTCTATAACATATAAAGAAATATAATTATTCAATATTTTTCACTCATGTGATTTTTTTTTTATTTCCCGCCCCCCTTTTTTCCCTTCTTTAACTATCGACAATCAAGCACTCTGTGGAAGCCTTTTGTTTTTTAATATTTCTCCATCCATAATATAGCCAATATTCATTTAAAACTTACTTTATGATATTCTAGAACCCATACAGAAGTAGAATTGTTTAATTTTCTCACTCATGAATTATTTTTTTTATTTTTATTTTTCATGAACACTCCCTTCTACGGCTTGAAATTAGCAGTCGTTAGTTATATTTTACAACTAAATATTTTGTTTTGGCAACCACAATTTTGTACCTAGTCGTCACTTTGACGCCTAACATTCTTTTTGCCCCTTCAGTGTGCAGTTATAATGTGCGATGAAAATAAAGACACTAACAATAAAATAGTAAGATTAAATTCCAAGCTTTCTTGTAGAAATATTAGCACTAGCACACTTTTAAAATGGTAAAAACTAACTAGATAAAGTATCAGCAAATATGTTTCTATGTGTAAATAACAATTTTAAAATGGCACCTTAGTACAGCATAATTGCAACTAAGAAAACAATGTTAGTTGCCATTTGGCACCTAACTTGCTGATTCTAATTTCGACCCCTGCTCCCTTCCCTATTTTCTACTAGCAATCAATGATTAAATTTGATTGCTAGCTAATGTAGTTTTCTCAATCTACAACAAAAGGATCAATGTTCATCAGGGTTCATACTCAAATATGGGAAAAAAAATCCCTGAGTTTTCACTGAGTTCCTAGACAATTTTCAAGAAAATATTAGCGACATATTACAAGAAACGCTCCTCTAGACAGAACAAAATACAGTTACTTTCACTGTATGATGTTATATTACTACCGATCATGATAGAAATTCAGGTAGAAATCATTATTTACATGCGTATTTTCACAATACTTAATCATTTAAATTTTGATACGAAGCTAAACAAGAAAAACATAACTTGAGAGAAAAAAAAAATTTGTTTTTCCAGGTTTTTTACCGATTTTCCCTGATTTTTAATGAAAATTTTTATTTTCCCTGACTTTTTTTTTATCAAATTCCAAATTCCCTGAGTATTCCCTGTTTTCCAGGTTTTCCCCGAGAAGTATGAACCCTGTATCATAATAAACTTGTTTTATAAATTCTGGAACCATTAAAGCGATAGATGTGCACACTATTTCTCACATACATATATATATATTTTTAAAGACTTAATTACTGAACTTGTTGAGAATCCATTTGTTTTTTCCTCAATATGTTTTAATGCTGTTTCAACAAATAAAATTTATACTAGTTCTTATGTAGGTTACATAATTCCAGTAACTGAAAATGCAAGATAGGAGTTGTACAATACAAACATCTAATGGAATAGTTTATTGTTATTTTTACTCCTCAAGTTCAAAATATTCTGTCATTAAATTAGACTAATAAAACAGACTTCAGAAATACTTACTTTGAGTAAAAATATATAAATATTTTTATTATTATAAGAGGAAAAATTATTATAGCACATAATGTGTATATGTTAATTATATGCTTTAATTTTTGTGAAATCTTTTGGTTTTTGAGCATGACTCTTCCTATTTTTGACTGTCTCAGGTTGGTAGGTATGTTAGAAGATTGAAATATGAAGCTCAATGCAAGTTCTTTGACTTGATTAATCAATGTTGAAGAAAGCATAATGCAAGCTCTATGCTCTGCCTGTGAAAGATTTTTGTGCATTTCCTCAATTCTGCACTTGTGACTAAATCAACAATGGAAAATGCGAGTTCATGTTGTATCCATGTCTAAAATTCAAGGTCATTTGTCCAGTATTCTTTTAGAAAACAGAAAAATATTCTAATAATTTGATTACCCACTGTACTTAAGTGATTAAAAAAATATATATATATATATGTGTCATGATGTCATGAATATTTCTTACTGACACATATTATCCAAGTGAAGAGAGGCTTTCACACAATAACAATTCTGTTTGTTTTATGCAGTTATTTATTTGAAGCTCTTGGACATATTACAGGTTATTTCAAGCCATTAGGTCCAAGCACGTTGAAGTATTCCATCGATGGCCGAGTCAAGCTGGTACTGTGTCACTTTGACGATCACATCTCGGAACCACAGCTTGTACCTTCTCCTGGGGCTGTTATTTTTTACGTAGATTACCTAAGCAAGACAACACATGGAGACGCCGATTTTTGTGTGCTCTTGCTTAAATGCTGCACATTTTTGGAGTGAACCTACACTACTCCTCTGCTTAATTATTGGCTATTAACTTAATGATTGACAGCTGAGTCCTGGAGATCTAGGATTAATTAATATGCATTACCTAACCACAAGAAATGGAGAATAGCATACTATTCAGCATTTTTTATTCTAAAAGCTGTCCAATTTTCTGACTTTTGTGTTATAAATGTGCTTTGCCATGAAACTAACTTTACAAGTGAACCTTTAGAATTAATTTCAAGTTAAGAATTTTTAATGGGCTTTTCTTTGTTATCACTCAATATTAATTTAAAATCTAAATTCTTTTTATCCTTTCATATATATATCTTTTTATGTAGAAAATTTCTTTGATTTTTAAGAAGGAAAATACTTGGTAAGTAAAAGATTATTATCATGAAATTATATATTGTCAGTTTTGGAATATCTTACAAAAATAATTTCTAAAAATGTCAAAGTTTATTGATTACCTTATTGCTTTGTTTGTATATTTTAAAGTGTCCATTAATAACACTCAATAAAAATGTTTTTTGAAGGACAGAGAGGAAAAAAAAAAAATCAGAATGAAAAAATATTTATTCTATTATTATAAATTGCATACATGGAAAAAAAAAAAAAAAAAAGGATATAAAAACATGTTCTCATTTGCACACTGTACAAGTATTTATATTTACAATTGTTTGTGAATGTTAAAGAGTTCAAATGTCGGAGAGTTCATTAAAGGAAGAATTTGACAATGGCTTTCTAGTAACAGGAAGTGCAGGTTTTTTGAAGCCCTTATTTTGAAGCCTTTTGGGTAAGCGGGATTTCTTCTTTGAATTTTTCTTGTTTTCTTTATTTTTTTCACTGCCTATACTTGCATCAGACTAAAAATTAAATGAAATTAAATTAAAAATAAGCACAATTAGAATAAGGAAAAATAAATTTACAAATATATTTACACAAAGTTGACAGACATAATTATGTGGTTACTTTCTGTTTAATAGAAAAATTATGTAAAAGAAAAAGAAAGAAAAAAAAAAAACAGGATTTTTATAAATATTCTATGTACAAATAACTCAGCCACAATATAACAATGAAATTATTACAGTTGCCACTTTTACAAAATTTTTAAATTGTAAACAAATATTGAGATACAATTCATTTCGTATCCAACTTTGTGTATGTATGTAATAAAATAGTGAACAGGGGAAAAAAAAAAATCCCTTTTCGGCAAGCTTAAAGGCAAAGGTAGATTCCTTTACGTTAATGTTATAAAAGTAAAGAAATATTACAAATGCATTAACACATACTTAGCCAATGGCTTTGTTCCCACACACTGCATTATTTACGTTGCTATTTTGTTTTCAAGAAATTTAATTTTCAACTACAAAAGGGAATTCATTCTATTCATTCTACTTAAAATTTTAGGCAAGATATATTGGTCAGTAAATGTTTCAATTTTTTAAAATCCAAGCTCATAATCATTCAACAAATGGAAGCCATAAAGATATACAATTTAGTGACAAAACTTGCGACTAAGCAATGAAATTTGTGACTTGATGGCAAGGCTGCCAACCTCTGGGAGTGCTAAAGTGTAGTTAAAAAACAAGAAAAAGTGTAGTTTTAAGCTACAAAGTGTAGTCGCTAAAAATAAGAAAATGCTTAAAATATAAATAAGCATAAAATCTTTTGTTTACATTAAAACTTACTTTCTGAAATTTATTGACTTTTAATAATCTAACATATAAAAATAATACATTGGCTTGTTGCAATATAACATGAACAATCATATCAAGTCCACCATGATTTATGCGAAAATTGCTGTTACATATTGTACAATAATACGCCTGATGGGGTGATGAATCAACAGATAGCAAACATGGTCATTTAGTAGAATACTCCGATAGAAATTTTTGATCAGGAACTTTTTTTCTTCTTTGGATTATCACCATAATCGCTCATTTTAACTTAAAATACTATTAAATAAAAAACTAAACAAATTTGCCCACTTTTAAGTAAAAAAATAAATGCAGAAATACGAGTCCAGCCGATAACACGATACCAAAAAACAAAAGTAAACAGATTAGCATTAGACCTCTAGTGACAAAAAAGAACTTCTCCAAACATCCAATCACCGCACATACACAGTCATGATATTGTCATTGTCATAGTTTATGAGAAGGAAATGAAACAACTTACCAACCTCTGGAGTTTTCAAGCTACTTCATCCGTACCTGCAATTTGCAGATGCGGTGCGAAATCGGAGTTCGCTTGTTATAAACAAACGATGAGGAAAGGAAAAGCGTAGCTTTAAATATGCGATGCGTAGAGTGTAGCAGAAGCAGGCTAAAGCATAGTTACTACGCCAATTGCGTAGTTGTAGGCAGTCCTGTATGGCAAAATTTGATTGTTGACAACGAAATTTTTGACTTGGCGACAAAATTCTTTATTTGAAGACAAAATTTGGCAAGCTTGGCGATGGAGAATGGCAAATTTGGCATCATTATATTTCCTTCCAGCGCGAAAATCTCATTTCTCTTCACAGACCAATAACTTGTTTCCACAAGATAAAAAGTCAAAGGAAGCTGTAACATAATACTCTTAATTTCAATCATAAATTTTAAATCCTTGCCTAAACCGGCGTTCTAAACTATTCACCACAAACGATATTTTTACTAAGACTAACGTATTATTTTAATTTTATATTTTTAAATGATTAATTAAAGCTGTTACCATGGTTTTTATATTTTCAGTGATCTTTTTTATTATTCTTTGCACGTGACGCGTGACGTAAGCATCAGATTATAAATTTAAGCGATTAAAGCTATAGAAAAAGTCTGCTTAATCACAATTGACAAAATCAAAAAAGTTTAAATACAAAAATTGTTCTTTAGAGTAAGGCGGTAATTCACCTGATTTGAAGTTTTTTCCTATTTTCAATATTAAAGAAATTATGGGCAAATGAAAATTTCCACCCCCTTTGAGCTAGATACCCCATCTACGAACTTGACCGAGATTTTTACTGTCCTGACAACATATCCCGAGCTGGTTAAATTTAAATAAAAATTACTCCAGTTATCGTGAGCACAAATTAACATGGGAAAAAGCGTTATACATACATATATATAAACTTTTGAACGGACGGTGGTTTGGGTTCTAGGGGTCAGATTGGTGAAGATATGAAGAAATTTTACAAGTGATATTAATCATAAACGGAACTTTTTATAGTATTTTAAAGCGAACATTTAAAGAAAATATTCCTTAATCAGGATTGGCTTGATTTTGCTCAAACTAATAAAACACATGGGTGTTTTTATTTTATTTATTTTGCTAAAACTCACTTAAAAAAAAAAAAAATTCAAGTTTCAAAATCCTTATTTAAATTACACTTTTAATAATAAACATACAAGTAAAACAAACATATTATATAATAAACATATAAAACAAATATTATATATATTATTATAACATGGACAAAGAATTTTAAAAAGTACTAGAAGTACTGAAATTGCTCTATAGAACAAAATCTTGAAAAACACGCAGGGAATGTTAAAATAATCATAATAATCATCACCTGAAGTTTATTTTTGTTTTCTAAGACAGAAAATTTTGTAGAAAACAGAATTTAATTTAGTATGATAGGACATTTTTTTGGGGTCTTTTTTTCCCATATAAAGGCATGCGATAACTATACATAGTTTCTTAGCAACAAATTCTATATTCATTTGTCTCCCCCCCATCCCTCACAGTGGCAGGGTGTTCCTAAGCGGAATGGCCAATGTACATTTGGAGTGTATGCTCCTGGCAGGGTCACCCATGACGTGAAGACCGTTCCAACATGCCCAGCTAAGATCTGCAGGTGAAAAAATTTTTTGCATCATGGAAAGCTCTTCTGTCTTCTCATACTGCATCGCCCGTCATACAGGATAAAAAAAGAATGTGTTCAGGATTTAGACAGAGGGTCCTGTTTGAAAGATTCATTATAGTCTCTGGCATCTGGTTTACCTTTCAGTATAACCAGTGCAAATGCCGCTATGATAACAGGTTTACCTTTGGGTGTAACTGATGACACGACTTCAACTTGGACCACTTCAATTAAATTGTATTCAAATTGTAATACACAATTAAATTGTATTCAAAACCGTCAAAAATCCCCAATAAAATTTACTTATTCAATACCCTATGATCAAGGAGCATCCATCAGAATTAAAAATACAGCTAGTAAATTTAACGTTAATATTCCCATTAAACCTAATCCTAATATATATCAAGTTATAAGAAGCAATAAAGACCGTATTTCCCCCCCCCCCCTCTTGAAATTGCTGACATATACAAAATTCCATTTAAGTATCAAAATAATGAAACAGGCTGTTACATAGGAATGTCAAAACAATATTAAATACGGGAAATGTACTACTGCCTAAGCCAAAACTTATCAAAATAGTAACACTGATAGCCAGTTTAACCATACCACAAAAATCTCAAATTATTTTTTATTGCAAAACTATTGAAATTATCCATAACTGTAATTCTGTTGATAACCACAAATCAAAGGCTGGTTTAGACCTACAGTGGCACTATCTGCTCAAGAGGAGAGATGAAGAGCGAAGTAAACATCAAAAGTTAGCAGCACTTTCCACAAGGCAAAGTACTGACAATGCGGAGGGCCCTCAGAGAAAGCAGCTAAGCAACTAATGAAGCAATGAAGCAAGGTTCACACAGTAATTTAATAGATTAAAAAACATGAGTTGAAAAAATACATACCACCGACGAAGTACATGAATCTGTATCACAATCCCCTGAATCATTACTTGAAAATGATACGTTGTTTGTATCTGAGAAATCAGTGCTTTTGTTGAAAGATGTTTCTTCTTCAAGTTCCTTAAAATAAATAAACAAACAAAAATTATAAACAAGCTTCAATCAATAATGTTTATCAGTATTTTTTTTTTTTAAGTAAATTTATTTAATGCAATTTTCAAAGTATTCGGAATAAAGGAAATGGAAGACATGCTTTGCTAATAGACAAAGAGGAACTTTTATTTGTTTATTTTTAAGGAGGGTAGGACATTACAAGCAAGCAGTTTTGCCTTTTCTCCCAACAGAATAGTAAAATACTAAAAATAAAGTTTAAGCAATGTATAACAAATTTTTAATAATACAGTAAAGCAGCTTTATAATATTTTCCTTTTACACTATTCTTTTAGATCTTTCTCACTTATTTAACATTTTTTTTATAATAATGCTCTGACAATGTTTTATGAAAATGTTAGAGCTAAGTAGTTGCTAATTTCATTATTAATAATTCGGTTATTTTTTGGGATAATTAACAATACTGCAATTAAAGCCATAAATTTTTTAAAAGAATTCAACTATGGAAAATGAATAAACAAGACAAACATTTAAAATATCCTTTTTCAAGAACAATCAAAATAATTTTTCTGTTTTTTGTCTGAAAGTATGTTTATTATTATTCATTCAAAGTACATACACTGCTGATAAATTACCTCTGTATTTTTACTTAACTTCCATTACCCAATTGCCAAAAATTTCAATACAGAGTTTTTATCTGACTTACACGTTTAAGGTCTCCTGAGTTCAAAAAAGTGGGTTTTGGCAATTGGTCAGTGTGCATGAAATCTGCTGAATATCATATTTGCAAAACTTTTAACGACAGAATGGCAAAGCTTCAGAATTAAGACAGGTCTAGTGTACAGATGATTTTTCTAATTTTTTGGTGACAATTGGTAAGCTGGAAGTGGGACATTAAAAACCATAAGTGGAATGATATGTCCCAAATGGCTCTAGCAATTCTCTTTAAAGTTACTTTATAAACAATTTTTAGATGTCCTTTCGTATGTATTAGTTAGTTAATTCAGGAAAATTGATAGATGTCCTGTACAAATAGGTCAATTTTAGTATCATATATAATTCTTAGTTTCTGGTGAGCAGGTGAGTTTGTCAAGTTTTGGTGAAAATCACCTGTCAGTGGGACTGAAAGTTGGTATCTTAAAAATGACTCTAATTTTTCTTCTAATTTGCTACATAAACCCCTTATACATGTCCATTTTTGCTATTACAGGAAAATTATTAGGTGTCTAATTTGTTAAATCAATTTTATGTCTCCTCAAAAAATATCATTTTTATGTAAATTGTAAATTAAAGAATAAAAGACTAAGTTTGTGTGTGTGTGTGGGGGGGGGGATGAAATTTTGTACTGGTGTATATGCATAAGAAGGGGAGATATAGAATAACAGAAATCTGAATGTTGGTATTAAAGTAAATAATAATAACATACTTGCCAACCAATTTTAATAAAAAAAGGGAAGATTTTTGTTGAAAAACCAGAAGATTTCATAAAAAAAGGGAAGATTTTTTTTTTTTTTTTCTCTTTGACGTATTAAACAATACAGTTTTACAATTTTAATATTTAGAAGCAATCTACAAAAACGTTTTACTATAGATTGATTATACTAAATATATAAAAGTTTTAAATGAAGTTATTCCTCTTTAACATATAAATATCTACAAAACAGAATTTACAAGAAATTTATTTAACAATAGACAAAAAAAACTTAGTTAAGTTAAAGTATAACTAATTTTTTAAATAAATATAGAATATGATTTTTGTGTATGTACATTAATCATACATATAAGAAATAGTAGCAGTAGCTAATTATCAGTTTCAAACGTGTATAAAACCAACTGAGTATTAATATTCTTAAATTGATTTGGGAAAATTTTTCCTACCTGAAAAAAATTATTCATCATTTTTTTACCATGTTTACACATTTGGTATAAATATGACATACAAATATTTAATTTAATTGAGGAAAAATAAACAGATTCATTAAATTCAGCAATAAAGATCTAAAAATAATTACATATGTGAGAAATATTGAGCACTTCCATTGCTTTATTGTTTCTAGAATTGATCACAATCCGGGGAAAGGATTGGGGGGGGGGGGGGAAGAATACAAAAATAATTATAGAGTAAGAAATGTTTAACTCTTTCAACTCTACTTCTAGAATCTAGTGTAATAACTTTAAAATTAATATGATTATTTATGTTGCAGATGGATAAGGATTAGGAAAGAAAAAACTTCTGCAGAACATTTGATTGCTGATCACTAATCATAGATAAATAAAGGGGGGGGGGGCAAAAAATAATTACATCAGCAAGAAATATTTAACTATTCTATTTCTTTAAATGTTCTAGAATCTCATAAAGCAAGTTTGAAATGAATATTGACATTTATGTTATGGATGAAAAAAGATTGGGAATCAGGAGTTTTTCGTAGAACATTTGGGTTTCTTTTTAAAACGAACGATATCCGCGATTTTTTTAAAAACGGAAGATTTCCTCATCTGTCCGGAAGACCGGAAGATACGTTAAAAAACCGGAAGTCTTCCGGGAAAACCGGAAAAGTTGGCAAGTATGTAATAAGATAAAAGTTAATTGCAGAAGTAAAGATTAATTGAAACATTATATAAACATTGCTGCTAAGCAACATGCAGCCTCTTTGTAATTAATATTTCAAACTTAGTAAATATCTAATAAATTAAAAGAATGACTAAATCATACCTGCCAACATTGAATAATCAAAATAACAAAAATTTTATAAGCGGTATTTTCAGGCCTAGACAACATTGATGAGTCCAACATATGACTGTATTTAATAGTTTAATCCAGGTGTGCAGAATATGTCTAAACGCCCGAATGAGGTTCGGGGAAAATTCTGAATATTTTTTTAAAAAGGAAATAAAAATGTAAATAAAAAATAAAAATTTGCTGCTTTGAAGTTCTTATAATGTACACTAACAGCGATATTTTTATGTTACACTGTATTCTTATTCTCTTAAAGATTTATTACATAGAACAAATGGCTTTGTATAGCAAAGTAGATTTTTGCATTATTGAGGGAAATTTATACTGTGTTTGGGGGAAATTTCCGAGGTCTGAACATTTTCTGCACCCCTGGTTTAATCTATGGCTTAAATTGTCAAAAATCTATATATGTAACTTAAATTTAATTAAGTAAAAATTCAGCAATTATTAATTAAAAATAGTGCTATATATTGAGATTCATGAGATTTTTTTTTTTTCAACAAATATCTTGCTTAAAAAATTGAAGATTTGTTAAGTTTTGAATAAATTATAGGTATAACTTTAAAATGTTCAGAATAAGGGAGAAATGTAAAAGAATAAGGGAGATTAGAAGGCAGTTCCAAAATAAGGGAGAATTGGCAAATATGCTAAATCATATATTCATTCATGTATCAAAGCAGTGGTAGTTAATTTGGTTCCTATTATCTACTAGTTGGAATAAGTGCAGTTTTTAAGACAGGCAGTAATGGCTTTGTCAAATATTGAAGCATTTTAATTTTTTTTTAAATTCAATTGACTTTTTAAAAACATTGGAAAGGGAAAATCTTATATTATTATATGCTTTAGTTTGCTATAGCTCGGTTTTACAAATTTTATAAAGTAAAGTAACTTCCTTACTTTATAAATCACTGTTTTTGTGGAACTGGTGAGAGATCAGAAAATATTACTACTAATAAACACATAAAATGGGCAGAAGGTATAAAAAGGTTGATTACCCCTGTGTTAAAGAATCACTGTATAATTATATTAATACTAAAATGAATTTTACAGACTGACAAATTAAATTAATAAATCATTTAAGTAAATGTCAGTGTTAGTTTCCATGCATCATAAATAATTACAAAAAATTACATTAAAGCTTGAATTTAAAGGTAAATTGACAGCTACAGCAGTATCTGCAGCTAATTTTGCTCGATATCTTTCAAGTATTCTTTCATGGGGAGAAGTAGCAGCTAGAATTCTTGGGTATGTATAAGTCTTTCTTTGTGGTGTTGTACCTGTAATAAACAAAATTATTTTCAGTAAAATGTAATAATTAATTAAATACACACAATGTGCAAACAATTTCTTACCAGTAGGAATATCTTTAACAAGATCTTCTGATACAAATTTTTCAAATTCTATATCCCTTTGCAATATTTCATGTTTTAATTTATTTGCAGTAGAACTAAGCATATCTTCAGATTGCTTGACAATTTCCTCAATATTCCTTAAAATGTCCTGCATTTCTTGAACGTTTTCTTTGACACAAACTATTCCTGTCTGACTACATTCTTCTAAAGATGATTTTACTGCCTAAAATAACAATAATAATGGGGAAATAGTTGATTTAATGAGAGGAAAATAATTATTTGTTATATTTATTGAATATTAAAAACACATTGACTAATTCTGCTTGGCATATTTGAAATAATCAGTACTAAATTAATTGTTACCCCAACAACTGTAAAATGAAAAAAGTTTATTGTGATGTTAAACACATCACTTTTTATTTTAAACTAGCAGGCTTTGCCTGCTTCACTGAGCACTATACTTAAATGAGTTGTCAAAATTCCATTACATTATTAATAATCTAAGTTAAAGTTTCCTCTGTATTCTGTAGAGGTTTTTCACGCTCGTAACGTGAGGATTCTGGGTCCACACTGCCTTCAACAACAACTTACCCACTTCTTACTTCCCCTTCCCCAGCAGCTAAGTTAGAAGTTTTGCGAAATCTCACCAAAGTACATGATGCATATACCTAATCAACATCCAGGTGTATGCACTATGTACTGGTGTATGCATTATGTATGCCAGGTGTATTAGGGGGTGGATAATTTCTGAAAAGTTGATAGGTATAATTTTAAGTTGGATAAAGATCTAAGTTTCTGCCAAGCGCTGTTGAATTCAGTCCAGCCGTTCTCAAGTGATGCCCAGACAAATACGTTTTTGTCTTTTGCCCCCCCAGAGGGGATTTCCGAAAAGTTGATAGATATAATTTTTAGTTGGATAAAGATCTAAGTTTCTGCCAAGCGCTGTTGAATTCAGTCCAGCCATTCTCAAGTGATGCCCAGACAAACGTGTTTTTGTCTTTTTCCCCCCAGAGGGGAACGGGGGGGGGGGGGGGATTTCTGAAAAGTTGATAGATATAATTTTAAGTTGGGTAAAGTTCTAAGTTTGTGCCAAGCACCGTTGAATTCTGTCCAGCCGTTCTCAAGTGATGCCCGGACAAAAAAAGCGACATACAGACACGATGACACACACACACACACACACAGGCAAAATTTTCTCTGAAGTCATTTTCGGCTTTCATGGTGTGTGAAACGTGAAGATATTGCAAAATTTTTCAATTCTGACAAATTTATAGACAAAACTCCGATTTTATTAATACAGATAATAAATAAGATCGTTTTTCTGCACTTCATTGCATTGCATCTCTTAGCTGGCTCAACACACCCTGTAATGTTTGCTTTACTGCAATACACGTACCGGAGAAAATTTGGTTATTCATTTTTAGTGGTGACATCCAGTGGCGGATCCAGAACTTGACTTTTTTGGGGGGGGGGGGGCTAAGATTTTTCAAAGTGTTATTCTAGACCAATAAAAAATTTACAATTGCAATATTCAGTTGTGAATGTCAGTGTTTTTTTTTTTTTTTTTTTTTTTTTTTTTTTGGGGGGGGGGGGGGGGGGGGGGGGCTTCAGCCCCTTAGCCCCCCCCCCTTAAATCCGCCACTGGTGACATCAAACTATGCCTTTCTGAGAACCAATAGGGTGATGTTTTGACCCCATTTTCCCTTATCGGCAGTGTTGCCAGATTGGGGATTTCATCCCAATTTTAGGGATATTTTGGGGCTTTTGGGGACCGAATGTTCGTGGGGAATTTCGAGGGGATTTTTAATTTTTTGGGGAGAAATCTAGTGAATTTTTCAACTTTTTTTTACATGTTTTAATCTACATGTTAAGTTTACACAGCACTGCCAACTGTTAGGATTTGTCCCTATGCATAGGGACTTTTGAAAGTAGCCCTTCTTTCCAGGACATCCTCAGGATACTTTGTGTGCATCCTCAGCACGAAAGTACTTTACGCAGATTTAAAATTTTCTGATAACTAGTGTGTATTTAAAAGTTATCTTTGTATATGGGGATTTTTTTCAAAAATGATTGTCATTTGGGGAAAAATTTGGACTTTGATCTGTTAAATATTGATTTTATTTATTTATTTTTCTTTTTCTTTTTTTTTTTTTTTTGTAAAAAGTTTACTTTTTTAGTATAAATTGAGTTAAGGATTTTTTTGAAAAAAAAAAAAAAAAAAAACCTGATTTGGGGAAATTTGAAAGTCTGTTTGGGGAAATTGACTGCCGACCTTCTGGCAACACTAGTTATCGTGGCGATTTTGAGTTCAGTTGAGTTTGAGCAGGAGACTAGAGAAGAAGATCATGGGTTTAGAGGTATTTTTACATGTCTTTTTTTTGCAGACTTTATCCGCGTTAGGAAATCAAGAGAGCATGCCTACTGAAATATAAAAATGTAAGGTCTGTCTTAGCTGAAATCTTTTTTTTTGTAGTTTTTCAAATCCCAATATATAGATATTGATTGATTTAGAGTTGCAAATATGCATAAATAAAGAAGAACTACATCTTGATGAATCAATCTAAATTTTTTTTATTTGTGAAAGTATTCCTTTTTTCTCTCAGGCTTTTAGATTGAGTAAGTATTCTTTCCTTTATCGTTTCTTATCTAAACTAATATTTAAGATTTGCTTTTGACACTTTGGCCGATAAGAAATTATTAGGATTAGTGATCGCAACTTCCTGTTTACGATCATGTGTGCCATGCTGTTTTTGTCCGATTCAAAGGACTTCAATTTTCTCAAAAGTGCATACATATATTAAAAATAAATTTAAAATATTAAAGTAACAAAGTAATTTCCACTACATTCATATCAAACATTATACTTTGATATTCATGTTCAAGGCCCAGGTTTGATTTTTGGCTCTGGCAATTTTTACATAGTTGGTATAAAAACCAACCTTACACCCCAATCTTTCTAAAATAAATTTTCATGGTTAGTGAATAAATAGTTATTTATTTTAATTATTGTATTTAAATACACTGCATCTCATATTTATAAGGACACTTTATGTTTTGAAATAACTATTGTAAAAATAATTGAAAACAAGATTATACTAAGTGCACTTAATATATCTAGTTTTCTAAAAACCAAAACTGCTATAATTCTTTTAATATGAAACAAAATTAATAAAAAATAATGAAAAATGTTTTTTTCTCCACGTTTTTAGATGTTCATAATTATAGGGACAATCAAGATTTATTTCGTTTTATTTAACTTACTAGCGGATAAATTACAGTTGACATGCAAATTTGTTAACTACTGGGCTAGATTAATTCATATATAAGCCTTCAATTTTTCTTGGACCAACATTACTGATAATTCCTCAAAAAAAAAAAAAAAAGAACGTTCGTGTAGTGAAGTATGATACATGCAGTGTTGTGCACGAACGCGTTCATGAGCGTAGCTCAAAAATTTTGAGTTTTGAGTTGAACTTCGCTCGTTTTTTAAATTATGAACTTGAGTTGAACGAAACTCATTTTTTTCACGAACTTGAGCGTGAAAAAGCAATTCAAACTCAAACTCATATTAAATATTTCTGTCTGAAATATAAAAAGGACAGAAAAGAGAATAATTGTGCAAAATGGATCCCGGAAAAAAAGGGCACTTGGAAAAAAAGGCACTCATAAAAAGGGCACCCGGAAAAAAGGGCAATTTTGCAATTTGCAAATCGCAAAAATAATAAACATCAAAGAATAAATTTAAAGAATTATTTCATAATACACTTTTAGAAATTTCAATCAATGAAATTGTTACCATTTTCCCTTAGTATATACCTGGGGGAAGGGGGAGTCAAGGAGCACATTGAAAGATAATAATTTTCTTTATATTACCTTTTCTTTGATTTTAATGAAAAAATGCATCTGCATATAAATTTATATGCAATTTCGTGCAGCAGTTCCTGAGATACAACCTTCCATGAAACTGTGGAAATCGCGGCCTAGCAGCGCCACCTGCTGAGAAATTGATACTAAAATTCCGTAGGCGCTAATTTTAGTCAAGGTACATAAATTTAGTCAAGACATATAAATTTACATGTAATACTGTGCTGTAGTTCCTGAGATACAGTCCCCAAACATTTTTGACGCACACACACAGACAGACATTTTCTAAAAATCATCCACTCGTTTTCTGGACCTTTAAAAACGTGTAAATTCATCGAAAACCGGAAGCTGAAAATTTTTACGAATCCAATACTTTCTTTTATTGAATATAGAATAAAGGGAAAAAAGAGGAGGGGGAAAGAAATGCAAAATTAGAATCTGTAAATACATTATAGTTTTTGACTGAAAAGTGTTTAAGAATTTTGCCAACTAAGTTTGAAATTTACCGAACGTGCCAGTTTGTTTTAACATAGTGTGTGTAGGACTTGGGGGAGGGATGAGTGTTCCCTCTTACCTCCCGTTTGCAAGCGTTCATAGAAAACGATGCGTTCGCCTTTATCTGCATTTTCAAAAATTCAAAGAAATCGCCTTATAAAGTTTCGTCTACAAAATACTACATATTAAAAACAGTATTAGTCTCTCTCTCTCTCACTTTTTTAATAGTTTTTAAGATTTATTCAATTTCTTCAGAAATAATAGCGAGAAAAAATGTGTAGTTTTGTAAACTTCTCAACTCTTCGTGGACTATCTTGAAGTGTGTACATACGTCTCACTCATGAACTTAATCTCTGCTATTGTAAATAGCATGTACACGAAAATTTTACTATAGCTTCAAAAATATTTTAGATGATTATTTTAATTTGTTTCAAAATTATATAAACAAAACTTCTTAGTTCAAACCATTTTTAATTTTAGAATGTATATTCAAGAAATATCAATTGAAAATGATCTGGAAGTGTTGTAACTTGAACCTCAAATTAACAGCAATTTTACAATTAATTTTGAACAATAAAAAAATACAATCAAAATTTTAGGATTTTTTTTTTTTTTTTTTTCCTTCAACCCAAATATTAAAATATAGGGATGTGACTGACAAGCAAACAAACAAATAAATAAATATATGTTGAAACTTTATGTGGGGAAAAAAAATAAATAAATAAATAAAATAAAATACCAGAATTTGGATGGCAAAAGTATCATTATTACAGAAATTATTTTATCTTTAAGAAATTTTATCTTTCACTTAACCAATTAAGAAAAAAAAATCACTAACTTTACCATTTACAACCTTTAATTATGTAAAGAAACTATGCATAATAAAATTCAGTCTTTGATTTATAAAGCTTTATTAAATGTAGGGGAGCACGGGGTACAGTGGACCACCCCTATTTAAATCTATTAATATTCAACTCTTTTAGTTCATATGGATACTCATGTATGGCAGCATGGTACTAGTTGTATCTATGCAGCCAAAAAAACCACATAGGAAATAGAAAGGTAACCATTTTGAGCAGTTTTTTTTTTTTTTTTTTTAACTGCTCAAAGTAATTTTTCCACATTGAAGAATTTTAAAATTTTATAAAGATTGAACTAGCGACTATAAATACTATATAGCTGTTAAAGGAAGGCAAGATATTTCTGTTTTTAAATTTCTAAAAATTATTAGCATATTTGTATTATTATTATCTGGTTTACTCTGGCACGGGACACAGTGAACTACCTTCCAATGTGCCTAAAAATATAAATTGGTTTAATACTTATATTAGTTTTAGTTAAATTTATAGTTGCAAATATAATGTAAAGTATTAATATCTCAAAGTAATAAATATCTTAATGCTATGATAAAATAAATAAAAATAATTATAAATTTCTGAAAAGAATAAATATTTGAATAGTAATATAATAATTATTTATATCTAAATTTAATAAATATTTGAATTATATAGCATTAATAAAAGGAAAAATATCTAATTTAATAAATAGTAGAAAAATTTATTATTATTGTTGGTTTTAGAGATCACATGTGAAAAGCAAAAGAAAGTAGCTTCATACATTTTAGTTAAATTTATCCTACAAATATAATGTAAATTAATTATACCTCAAAATAATAGAAAAAAATATTAAATATTTGAATAGTAGTATAATATTTATTGATATCTGAATTTAAAAAAATATATCTGATTTATAAAATATTAATAAAGGAATAAAAAAACAATTATTTATTTCAACTTAATAAATTTTCTTAGTGGAATTTGATTTCTTATTCGTTTATTTTAATTTTGTTTATTTTATTTCATGAAAATGCTTGAATAATACTTGTTAGACTAGAATAGCATAAGAAATTAATTTTAGAGAAAAAAGAAAGTAATTTCTAATAATTTAATATAAACAAAAGAGGCTTGTCCACTGTGTCTCGGTCATGGGGCATAGTGGTCCACTTTGTGAGTGCTCACATTTTCTTTCTTTCTTTTTTTTTTTTTTTTTCATTCATAATGTATTGGAAATATTATTATAAAAAAATTAAGACATGTCAAGAAGGGCTTAGAGTTTGTTTGCTATATATATATATATATATTTTAAGTACATTGCTTTTCTGTTTTTTGTGGAAAAAAAAAAAATAAAATAATAATAATAATAATAATAATAAGAGTGTAAAAGTGGTTCACTGTGTCCCGGTCTCCCCTATATTACAGAACTAAAAATAAATCTTAATAAAAGCTTAAATCAGTTTAAAAAAAATAAATAAATAAATAAAAACTCATCATTTTACGTAGTAATATATATTGATAAATCTGAGACATGTTTATAAAATTTCTTGGAAACATTGTGAACAAATACATTTTATTTTAAATAACAGTTCAGTGGTAAGTTTCCTTTTCAGGAAATCTGTTGACCATTTTTGAAGAGAGGGATTTCTTTCATGTTTTCGACACAATTCGAACATATGGGTTAAAAATAATTAGTAAGGGGAGCGCATAGTTGGTCGTCTCCGACAAAACATGCAGACGGCGACATTGTATTGGATTCAAAAGAAAAAAGCGTGAGAATCTACTAACATTACATTGCTTTGTGCGGGTGCAAGACCACCCAGAGACGCGGGAGATGTACTACCAGAGAAATTAGCTATCCATCTACTTTCTTTGGTACTACACCTCACAGCCCTTAGGCAGTGTGACAAATTGAACCCTCTCATAAAAGTACCGGACATTTCATTTTCTGATAAAGACGATGCTAATCTAAAGAAAGGATCTGCTTTCACAGAACTAGATATCTTGCGAGTCACATGTCCATATATTCTCTTTTTTTCTTTAAAAATAATGAGATACCTGTTATTTGCGAAAGTAATTCTTTAATTCCTGAAAATAATCTTTATTTTATAACTTTTGCATTGAAAGATAGCATCTTTAAAAATTAAAGCATTTAGACAAGGATCACTGGTTTAACACATATTATACATAGAGTAAATAGAATAATATTAAAGTTTTTAATGTCTATTTATATTTTTAATACTAAAAATGAAAATGCATTCAGATTATTGAAATAATTTCATGTCAGAGATGTAGATTTTATATCAATGATTATTTCATTTTCAACACTTTCTGGAAAATGCAAATAATAATAATTAAAATAAATGAAATAAAAAATAAGAAAATAAAAATAAAAATAGAATATTAATCCTCCTTATTACAACAAGCTATTTATAATCTAATTTAAATTGTCTTAATGTTTCTTTTTTTTTTTTTTTTTCTAAAATGAGTATATACATCCACAAAAATTCAAATACAGTACGTGTACTAAGCTAAAGATTATTTTTCTTTTTTTAAATGTACAGCTAGTTTTAAAATATCATTTATGATAACAGCAAACAGGATTTAATTATTGGGATTTAATATTATACTTTTAAATTTTTATATTTTTATTTATAATGAAAGGCTTTCTTAAAACATTTCTTAAATCACTCTTAGAACTTCCATAACTTTTCATAATACGAGGTATTTCGCATAAATTTCTGATATTGAAATAGCATGGATTTGATTGCATGAAAACTGAAATACATAATTGAACACAGTATAATATCGTGGAAAACTGGGGCACACACACACACACACAAAAAAAAAAAGATACTGTAGAAAGGAAAACGGTAGCCTACTGGATAGGGCATTTAAGTCTTCAATCGTACCAGGTGACCAGCGGAATTTATATTTCTGCTTATGAAAGGATTAGCTTAGAGTCCTGCGTTGTTCGAGTAAACTTGACTCGCAGCCGACCCGACCTGCAAAATGACTTTTGACCTTCAACACGAAATGAATCTGCAGCTTCTGACCCGCCATATTGTTAAAATTGTGTTAGATAATAAGATGAATAGAAGTTATTTTACACAAACTACAATTATATTATTGAAGAAATCTTTCAGAAAATTAAATATATTACAACAATGTGTTTATCTAATTATAAACAAACATTTAGCTGTATTAAAACTTATATTTAAAAAATCCACTGTTCCAAGTATTTTGACAGTAAAATAAGGAATAAAATATAGGTTGGAAAAAAAAAATTGTTTTCCATATAAAGCTTTAAACGTTAAGTATTAATATTTAAGTAAATGTAATTAAATTCATGTTATCAGTCATGTCTTTAAATTACTAGGAAGAAAGACAATGTCATCCAATTTCTTCATTTAAAAGTTTCGATTCATAAGTAAAGCATAAAACAATCTTCGGAGAAAACATTTTGTGAATAAAAATTAATGCAACTTTAAAATTTTAACTGCACCCGACCAGCAAAGCAGGTAATAAGCGATTACCCGACTCGATGCGTTTCTCTCTTGTGAGAAATGCGTCCTCTCTTGCGATTAAAAGGGTAGAAAGTATTGCTACCAAGAATATAAAATTTTTTCCCAAAGCAAAGGGCAAAGGAATAAAATCCATATGAGTTTTAGTTACTTTTCCCGCTCAAATTCATGAGAAAACGAACTTTGCTCAGCTCAAGTTCACAATTTAAAAAACGAGAGAAATTCAGCTCAAAACTGAAAAAGTTTTAATTAAACTCATGAACGCGGTCCTGCACAACACCGATTTAAAACAACGGAACCTCCAAATGATAGAATTTGTCTCCTATTAATAAGTTCTCATGCGCATAAACAAACGTACTGAAAATTTGAGAATAAAAAACCATGCAAAAACAGTGGGTACACTATTCAGAAGTGTTTGCTAAATAAATTTTTACTACAATTAAATTAATAAGTTATAATTAAGAATTATAAGTTAATAAGTTTAATTAAGCGTAAAATTAAAAATAATTTTCATGGTAATTGGTAATTTTAGAAAAAAAAAGGGAAATTACCTATGAAAGTGTTCACAGAGGATAAGATCTATTTAAAAAAAAAAAAAAAAAGAAAAAATGTACGTAAAAATGAACTTTTAGTGAGCTTCGCTCGTTTTTAAAAATGAACTTGAACTGAACGCGTTCATTTCTTTCAGACATGAGTTTGAGAGCGAACTAGCTCGTTTTTTACACGATGAACTTGAGTTTGAACTAGTTCGTTTTTTTTGTGAACTTGCACAACACTGGATACATGTGCTTTTTAAGTGGAAGAATGATTTCAATTCTTCGTATTTCTAATAAAATTCGAAGATCTAAAATTGCTGAAGGAAATATGATCAAACGTTGAACTGCTGATTCGATGGGAGAGAGATCTGGTGCAAAATCAGAGTTGTTTTACAGAGAT
Organism: Salticus scenicus; assembly: GCA_963930645.1. Taxonomy (NCBI): domain Eukaryota; kingdom Metazoa; phylum Arthropoda; class Arachnida; order Araneae; family Salticidae; genus Salticus; species Salticus scenicus. The sequence goes on from OZ005648.1 coordinate 49,418,506, forward strand.
CGAAGACTCATAATTCCTCTTACTGTTCTATTCATAATGACTGCTGCTGAATTTGCACATAATTTTTAATGAAAGGTTGGGATTCACATTTATGCATGTTTAAAATAATTAATAACATGTTAAAATGAATAAAAAACCTGTAATAATCAATAAGCATTAAATGGGAGAAAGAACGTCTTTGTTAAGTTGATTAAAGACAATATTAAATGGTAAAATGTTGCAATTTCGGATGAAAAACATTTTATTCTTGATTAACCAAATGATTTTAACAGTTACTGGCACGATCTGAAGATAGCAAAAGACAAGCAGATTTTTTAAAGGCAGATATGAATCGGACATTTTAAATGTGGATCTATGGTGCTCTGGGGAGCTGTTTCTACTGAAGGCAGAGTGAATTTAGTAATTTTTTCTATTATTAAGACCATCAAGAGAATATTCGCAAATTTTAAACGTGGAATTCTCAGATTTTTTCTAGATTTTGGGGGGTAATAATATTTTTTTTTAACAAGACTTACATTTTTGCTCTACTTCTAGAGCAATAGGAAATAGTTTGAAGAAAGAAACTTCTGTGTTATTGCCTTTCCCGTGGCCTAAAATTTGAAAAATCCTTAACTTATCATATTAGAAAAGTGCATGCAAGTGGAAAGCAATTTTAAATAGTTTAAATGTATTCAGAATATTATCTATGTTGTATGAAATGGTATTGAAACTGAATATTAAAAAACAAAATGTATATCTATATACCAGAGAGAATGTCTGTCTGTTTCACCCTAAAAAGAGACCCCATAAAATATTAATTTAAAGAATAACTGAAAAAAATTACTAAGATTCGAGCTGTCCTTATAATTTTGAACACCTGAAAATCATCTTTTTAACTGTATTTAAAGTTTTTTAAGATAGAAAAACAATAAAGCTTTTTAAATATAGTCTATTAATGAAATTCAAATTAATCAAAAATTTATTTGTTTAAATAATTGTGTTCAGTGTTTAGTTAATACAGAAAAACGGGTGTCCTTATAATGAGAACCAGTGTACTTTTAAATCAATTTCTATTCATTTTATTTGACTTTCCTTTTTCCTTGATGTCAAATTTATGCGATTTTTTATCATCATAGTAATAATATTAAGAAAAAAAAAAAAAAAAAAAAAACTTCATAGAAGATAGTATTTATATATTAGTGTTAGAGAGCAGTTATTTGTTGGTCATGATTATTGAGCAATATATCTGGCATATATAGGAATTTTCATTAACCAATAAAATAAATATCCTACAACGAAAGTGAAAATTAAGTTTGAGAGAAAACTGACGTGATTATTTAAAATCATTTTTATAATAATAATATGGAATTACAGAAGCAGGCATTATAAACATAACTTACTGATATGTCATTACTGACACAATGGAGATTTTGTGTTGAAAGGCTCAGATGATTTTCATGAGCATTTTCAATCTCAGAAAACACTAGCTTCTCTTCCTAAAAAGATAGTAAAAATCCTTTAGCGATAAATCAAAATATTCATGCGATAAATATAACAAATTAAGTAAGAAATACCTTTTCCTTTTCTACAGCAAATTTCTCAAATTCAGAAGTGATTTTCTTTTGGCTTACAGTCACAGCATCATATTTCACAGCAAACTAAAAAGAAAACATGTTTTGATATGCAGAATAGCTTAATTTAATGATAAATGTATATATACAATACATATACTACACAAAATTACAACTGCCTTTTTTTTTTTTTTCTTAAATTTAGTTCAATATAAAAAACAATTCTAATAGACACACTGCTCACACTTCCTTTCAGTCACTAAATACAGAAAACAAATACATAAAAATAATTTCCTAAGCAAAGTCAAATTTGCAAGCTTTTATTTTAATAATTTTTCTACCTGAATTTAATTTTTTTCAGAAAAAAATTATAGTAAACCTAGTGGACATTGTCTGCATTACTGGCCACTATATTTAAATGAATTCTCAAAAGTACATATACTAACTTATTAATATAAAAATCTCATTAAAAAAAAAAAAAAAAAATGAAATCAGTCAAAACCTGTCTTTTTTTTTTTATGCCTCTCCTTCCCCACCTGTCAGGCAGAGGGGGGGGGGATTTCTTTCAAAAAAATAAAATAAATAATAATAATAATAATAATCCTTAATAGTGTGTGATGGGTACATATAAACAACATACATGTTAAAAAATTGCACTCCTGAGATAATTTAGAGTATAATTACAATTGGAAGCATGTTCCCCCCAAACCCCTCACCCCTCCCCACCAGTCAACTCAGTGACAGAAATTTCAAAACAAAACTTATCTGCGATCCAGAAATGCCTTATGAAGTCAGATTTCAGAAAAAAGTATAGCAATTAACAAATTATGTAAAATTTATATATAAGAAAGAAAGACAAATAAGAATATGCAACAAGTACAATAATTTAGAGACATAATGCAAATTATATTGAGGTATTTTTAAACTTAGCATTACTTTTTAAGCTTTTTTAATCTGCAGATCATTAAACAATCTGTGGCACTCACTGCCATGCTGCACTGTTTCTGCTACTGGGCCCACCAATAAGGAAAGAGGGGGGGGGGATATTTTGCAAAATTGTTTTACAATGCGTGGTGAGTGCAGATAGTACAACTATTTTTTAAAAAAAATTACTTTTCTGACAATTTTAAATGGAGTTACACATTGAAATGTCTATTTTGTTTCTTCACTCCCATCAAAGACAAAAGGGGGGAAATTTCACAAAATCCATTCAGAGAAAATTTTAGGAATGCATAACTAATTGATACACGGAAAAATCGCCTTTCTGAAGTAAATTAGAAGAGACTTACGATTGAAAATGTGTTTGGAGGGACATTTTGCAAAATTCTTTTAAGGTGTGTGTTGGGTATACATAGCACATACATATAATTGTCATCACAGATAATTGGAAGAATTGTGTTTGGAAAAGTGTTTTTTGCATCCCCTCCAACCCTCATAAGGAGGAAAAGGAGAGAATTTTGCATCACAGTTAATGTTCATGTAAATAATCAACCCACACACCAAAATTTGTTAGCACAGCTCCCATACAGGCCGATTCAGAGTACGTACGAGCGGAGAAATGGCAGCGACAACGCCCATCTCTGACGTCATTTTGACGTCAGCGTTTCCGGTGAGTGAGAAATAGCAATTCTGGGGCTCATTTTCTCTACTCCATCGTTGTGTTAAATGTCTCGTTTGTTTGCATCGCGGACTCGGCTGGTTCTATGTCGGCGAGAACCGAGAAGCAGCGATGGAGAAGTGTGTATTGACTCTTCAGAAAAGAAATTTGCGACAGATTTTGTGAAGTTATACTGCGTTTTTTTAGAAAATAATCTTTTCGTATTATTTTTTTATTTATTTTAACTATATTTTAAATGTATTATTTTGTAAAATTATAATCGAAAGTTAGTTTTCAACATTATTTTTAACGAAAATGATGAAGATGAAATTTCATTTTTTAGACTGAATGGCTATTGTTTTGTGAATGTGGATATTTGAAATTTTGCCATATTCATAAGCAGTAGGAATTCAGTCCTTTATCTTCAAACTGGATACTATATTATACTAAAAGATGTATGCCTCTTCTAGGATGAAAATTCAATAATATACCAAAGTATCACCAAGTTGTAAATAGGTAAGGAGAAGTAAATATTTTAGCATTAAGTAATAACAATGTTCATTTACTAATTCTATTTTCTATCAGTTCTATTTATGAAATACATTAGTTAAACAACTATTGACTTTTGAATTACCATAATGCCTTTTTGTGAAGTTTGTTTTTTAAGCTTTTTTTAATAATAATGAAATAATAAATTTTTATAATATAATCTAGTTGTGAATCTGTTTTATAATTTGATCTTCTCCCTTCACACATATTATATAAAATTTTATTGAATGATCATACATTAAATTTTTTGCAAAACTGATATTTACAAAATTTATTGCTTTAAAATTCAAATTTCAATAAATTAAAAGATGAAGGGAAAAAAAAAAAAAAAAAAAAAACAGATGGTTTGCATGATTTACAAAACATTTTGCATCTGTACCCATTTGTTACATTTTTAAACCTCCAACTCCTCATCCTTGTTTCAATACAACAACAACAAAAAATACACTTTAAAATTTTTCTACTTATTTTTTAAAATGTACTTGGTTAATTTTATATAAACATGTAATTTAATCATTAATGCTGATTACACCTTATTCATTAGAAAACATGGTTTTATGGCTCTGAATTATGTATGTTTTGTGATATAAAAGATAATATATATACATTGAAGAAATATTCACATATGCAATATATCAAAATTCTCTCATGAGATTGTATTCATGAACCAGTAGTGCTATTTATATTATTTGTTCAAATTCAAGAGCAAGAAATCTCAAGTTTTACTTTTATAAATAAAACTTAAAATATTTGTGTAGCCTATATCTTATCTAACAATTGAATTTCTCCTCGAAAAATCATATCACAATTGAAAAGACCTATCAAATAATTTTCATACAGGATTCACAGGTTTTTAATGGTTTAAATTATGTGAAAAATCATCAAAAAACCATAAACTAGTAATTTAACTTAAATATTTAGCTGTTATTAAATATATTAGAGTTTGAAAGCATGGGTTAAATTACATTTTTTCTAAAACATAGTTATAAAATCTCTTCTAGCAAAATCTCTTATAAATTATCAAAAGTAACATAAAAGTCAATATTTTTACCAACGTATATTATTGTTATTATATTATGTTTTTTATTTTTGAGAAACAAAAAAAAAACAATTGTTTTCATTGATAAAAATAAACTTTCCTAGACTATAAATTCTACCTTCAAATATCAATTAATAATTCTATGAAGTTAGATTGTATTTCATAACATACATTGAATCTATTTAATTTATTATTTGCAAGACGATTTAATGTTATTTCATTAATTAAATTGTATGTTATTGTTACCTATATATGTGTATTAAAAAACTACCATGTCATTATCTAGAGAAAAACAGAATTATAGCTAACTTTCAAATGGCTTCAAAATGCTAAAATGTCAATTTGGCGACTTTTGGTTATAATTTTGAAAAGTTGCTAAATGATGTATTATACTGCACCTGTCCATAAATTTATACATATTTCAGATTTAAGAAATATAAAGATTTTATCAATTTTCAATTAATCAAAGAAAAAATTGTGTTTTAAAATAGATTTTGCTTCTCTTTGCTTCATAACAAAAGACTTGAGGTTGTTGTTAAAGGTCACATTTGGCGATAAATCGCTTGTTTAATAAGAGATCCCATGTTATAATGCAACAGTTTCGAGAACATTGAAATTTTCAAAGAAATGCTTTAGTTTATGAATGATGGATATTCTTGAAATATTCCAACAAACTATTATTTACATGACAAAAGTTATGAAAACAATTTATGTAGAGACATAAACTGTGAATAAACAATTTTCAACAACTGTCAAAAAAAATCAACCAATTTATAAATACCTTTTAACTTTTTTGGAAAGTTTAAATATATAAACAAACATCAGTATGCTTGAACAATTTTTAAGTTTACCATCATAACAAGAGAATAGTTTTTTTTTTTTTTTTATGATACAAGATATTAAATAAAAACATATACATACTACTTTCATATAAGCAATGAATGTAAGAGATAAACAGACATGTAAATTGTTTTGTAAATCATGCAAACCAAATTTTCAAACTTATGTTGTCTCTCAATTTCATGTTAGATTATTTTGTTTTTATAGAATTTTCTCATTTTGAATGTTTAGTTTGCCTTATAATGTTTTAACAACAACTCTCTAAATATCATTGTTATAGGTTTTAATAGATATTTTTTATAATAGGTCATTTATTTTGCATCCCAAATAGTTGTTTTCAGCGCTTTTCAATATTAAGTAGTTTCATCCACGTAGGTCCTAATATTTAGCAATTTATCAGTTTCTGGGGAGAAAAAAATGCGATAAATATCTAAGTATTGGCACCTGTCTTAACGTTTGCTACAATAATCTTTTGACAAACTTGTACACAGCGGTAATGTTAGTACTAGAAGAAATTTCATTTTGGTCAATGGAAGTTGGAACATTTATTTATTAGTTATCTTGATACTGCATTACACGACTATTGTTTTTAGACAGTGATTTTAGCATTGTGGAAATTTGCATTACTCCCCTTGAATCAAACAATTTTTAAGTTTTGTTAAATTTCAATTCTCTATACAAAACTACACCGCTCAATTGATCACTACAAAAGTTGGTATCAAAATCTAGTAATGCTTATTTTTCAGTTCAAACAATATTAAATAAAAAAACACTGGTTTAACTTCAAAATTATTAAAAAGTTAAAACAAGTTGATTCCTCCCACTTTCAAAATAATGCATCCAATTTTTTCTTACATGAAAGGAAATATATATATATATATATATATTCGGTTTAAGAAAATTAATATTTCTCGCCAAGATTATACTAATGCAATTGTTACAGCTACTTTAATTTATCCTCAAAATGGCAACAAAAATTTAAAAGTCACCAAGATTATCCTATACTAAAATTGTAATATAACATTTTAAGAAATGGATATAGTAACTATTTAGAAGGAGCAAAACACTGTTATGAGTTATTTCATGCTTTTGTATAGAAGAATAGACTTTGAAAAAAGTCCTTCATACTGAACTAAACTCCATCTTGTACAGAATTTCATATTTATTACTCAAAAAATAAAAATAGGTTTGTTTATACATGTATATTTACTTTTTTTCCCTCTTTAAGTACAGATTTTTCTTAATTTGAATTCCAAATGATTAAAGTGTGTATGAGACTTTAAATTCCAAATTAAATTAATGTGTTTAGTTTCTCTCAATACACAATAAGGCTGCAAAGCTAACTATTTATTTATTTTTAAATAAACTTCCATTCTATTTTAAATGCTTCCCTTGTGAAAAACATATAATGTCGAAATGATCAAGGCCATTAATTTCATAAATAAACCTGATGATCAATCTATTTAAATATTATTTTGATTGTTTTTTAACTTAATAGTTATTTTATGTATGTAGAATTAAATATTTTGACACACATGTAATGCATTATTCAAACATCTGAAAATAATCATTAAAATCTCATATGAATAAAAAAAAACTGGATCCAAGAAAAATAAACTATGATTCACTTTATTAAGCTGCAAATAGGTAAGAAAAATTACTGATATATTTTTGTATTATTAATCAATACAAAAAACCCTTAATGGGTTAAAAGTTTGTGACGCAGCTACTTTATGGCTATAAGAAATTGAAATATAGGTCTTAAAAATGACATATTTTGTGTGATGCTTTGGTATTAAAAAAGTAAAGCACCATAGTAGAATAATAAAATATACTTTGATAAATTAGTGACTTTTATTTCTATTTTGATAACTTATACAAGATTTTGCTTAAAGGAATTTTTATAACTATGTTAAGAGGAATATGGTTTCACTCGGTGCTTTCAGCATTGCTAAATATAATATATGATACTGAATACTTTTAGTAAATAATAAAGAATTATATTTGGGATATTTGAAATAAATTCTTTTCTTTAATTTAAATAGTGAAAAAACTTAATTTTCATCTGATTAAAGAGAAAAAATATTTTAAAACCGAATTTTTCTGTATAGTATTTTGAACTGTAAAGATATTACTATAAAGAGTTGCATTTGACGAAAAATTGTTGGCTTGTCATGTATATAGTAATATGTAGAGTTGTGTATAAAAATGTTATAAATATGGGTACAGAATGATTTCATCTAGTGTCCACACCAAGTATTATATGTATATATATAATATGCAAGTATTATATGTATATGTATACATATAATTTTTCTTAAAAAAAGTTATACTAATGCTACCAGTTTTATACATATCAAGTTTTCAGAAAATTAAACATGAAATATAGGAAGATGAATGTATTTAAATTATTAAATTCAGGTATTTTCATTGTTGTAATTATATTTGGGAAAAAACACAGTTTAGAGGAACAGAGGAAAAAGCAACTTTTTTAATGTTATAAAAGCTTTAAAATGAATTGAAAAACTGAAGTAAAAAAAGACACAGAATTAAAAACTTTGTAAGCAAACACTGTAAATTAAAAAAAAATTATAGCAATTTATAACAAAAATCTTTAAATCAATCAAGAATATATATATATATATCAAATTTTCAACTGAAATTTAATAATCAAGCAAGAATGTATAAATCACTCTCCTTACCTATTTATACTCCACATAAAATGTTCAAAAGAAATGGTAATCCAATTTGCAAATGACTGAATAATTAATGTTTATGTATATGACAAAATATTCATTATTCACATACATAAAACAATAATATTTCAGTCCGAAATTAAGAACTTATTTAATTAATAAACTTGACGAATTCGAGCAAACACGGACTGTCATGTCAACAATTGAATTTCTACAACTACGCAGTAGGCACAACGTGCACGTGCTTTTGATTACAAACAATATTCCGATGAAACTTTTCCTATTGGTTATATCGCTACGTTTTCTATCATAATCGGTAAAACTGACGTCATTTTAGGGACGCCTTCTCGCTTGCTTCATCTATCAGCTGGCACAACTCGTGTGCGAGTGAAAACGGGCCCCGGAATAGCAATTTCTCCTACTCCCGAGAACAGCGATGGAGTAGAGATGAAGCTTTTGGCTACGTCACGTCTCACTCACTCTTCTACTCGGCCGCGCTGTGAATCGGGCTGATAGATTCCACAGGATAAATTTAGTAAAAAAGAGGGCTCCGGAATCTGCATTCTCATAAATTCCCCACCAAAAAAGGAAAAAAAGTTTTTGCCTCTTTCCCCTTAAATATAAAATTGACTTTTATTTTTGTCTAATCCTGTGCAATTTCTTCCCCGTGAAGTAATTTGGAGCCAATGTATGCTCTTAACACTTTGAGGTCTAAGCCCGAGCACCACTCAGGTTGCGTTTTCGGCATAGCGAACTAAGCCCGAGATTCTCTTGGGGTCAACTTTTAACTCTCTGAGCTATAAAAGTACCGACTAAATTCGTTTGCCGACTTTTCAAATATCATCTACGAACCTTTTAGTCCCCCTCCCGCCAAAAAATATATATAGATGGCAGCACTAAACCGAAGTAAGTATTATATAATGATCTAGAATCAGAGTTACTTCTTTGATTACTTTGAGCATTTGGTAGCCATATTTGCTGTGTTTTACAATGTTGCGTTATCATAAACAAAATTTTGATTTATCAAATGCAGATGATTTGGCAGAAGTTTATTCAAGTCTATGTAAAATTTTATGTTAAAAAATGATGTGTTCTTATGTGGAACTTTTTTTTTTTTTACTTTAAAACATACTTTTTCAATAATTTCTCATTAAATATTAATTCCTAGCATATTTAAATAGTTCCTTCATCATGAATAAAAAAAGTTAGAAGTTTATTAAAAAAAAAAAAATTAAATTATTAAAATACATATCTGCCAGGCATTTAAAAAAAAATTCATGAAAGTGTTAAACATGTTTTAGCTGTCTGGCTGTTTTGTAAGGGACAGAATTTTGCAAACCCCATCTTACAAGGGAAGTCATGAATTAGTAAAATTCCTGTTGAAACCAAATAAAGTTTCAATTAAAGAGCTTGGTCGAAAACATAGGGCAGAGTACAAAATTGTGCAACAACCCCCGTGGATCAAGATATGACCCTACGTCATAGAAGAAATGTTCTCACCAAGTTTCATGCTTCTAGGAGCAGAGGTTTGGGCTGGACGATAATGAATCAGTCACTCACTCACTCGGGACAAATGATTTTACAGGGTTCCTACACTAATCTGAAAAAAAAAAAAAAAAAAAAAAAAAAAAAAAAAATCCCTGACTTTTCCAGGTTTTCCCTGACCTGTAGATACAATTTGTAAGATTTCACATTCCATCTATAATGTGGGTAATCTTGTTCTAAAATGCAACTTTCTTTCTTAAATGGGCAAAGCATTTCATCTATAACATCAATAGATAACAGCTAAAGGTTCAGACACACTAAAGAAGGTTTAAATGATATCCACCCCCCCCCCACAACCCCCTTCCCCCAGCAATAAAAGCTGGCACAAACCTCTTTATCTACCCAAACTCTTACTCTTACTACTCCTATTCCTCCTCCTTTCCACCTGAAGTTTAAACTCAGAAAAAAGCAAGTGTATTTGCTTCTTTAAGTCTTCAAATCATCCTATTCAGTTCTGAGTAGTTTATTAACAAACCCATGCATATTAACACAATCCTTTGGGGTGTTAAACAAAGATTTGCCATAAAAATAAAATCAAGAAGATTTAGAAACTGTTTCAGAGGAAAAAAAGGTTGTTCAAGCAGAATATTAGAAAGTACTCATAGATTCTCAATTTATATTTGAACCAGAGTTTTGAATATTTGTTAAAAACCTGACTTTTGAGTAATTTTGAAATTCCCTGACTTTTTTCAGGTTCCTCCTGACTGTAGGAACTCTGTTTTATACATAAGATTTGTGTGTGTGTGCCAGGAAAAAAAACTAATTTGTGAAAAGTGTTTGTCTTTTCCTACTTTTTACATTGCTGAACATGTGAAACTTCCCCGGGGGAGCCACCTATTGTGCCACAGGAAAATGGCCCATAAGAGAGGTGATTTTTTTAATAGTGGCTGTTCAGAAAATCTCAATTTAAGCAACAAATTCTATAAATAGAATAGTTTTAATTATTAATTTTTAAATCAATTGTCTATATAGCTTTCTAATAAACTTTAATATTACTTTGAATTTTATTTTCCAAGGCAAACCTAAGTTACTCACATAAATTTGAAAAATCCCACTTGAATTTTTTATTAGAGTGGGAAAATCCCACTCAAATTATTTTTCCATTATGAACCCTGACCAGTTTAATGCATACTTTTTCCCCATAAAAAGGGATACAATCATAAAATTATTACCTCATTTACATTCATGACAGTCAACATTTCATTCAGAGCTGTCTTATCTTCTTCAACAGTACTTTCATAGCTATGCAAATTCATTATTGGACTGTAGAGAGAAATGTCATAAATAAATTTTCAGAAATAAAAATAAAATTATGCTATGAAATAATTTAATTCTTTTATTACATGAAACAAACTTAATAAATTAGTAGTTAAAAATATACAGACTTTCATTTAAATAAAATATAAAAAATAACTTTGTAAACAAATATACTGCTGTTGAATTTCTGTATTCATTCCTAACTCCCCCCCCCCCCAAAAAAAAAAAAAAAAAAAAAACTCAGAGTCATTTTTTCCCCTTTCTCTATATAATCCTATAGGATAGCTTTGTATTAGAATTTCTCATTAAAAAATGGAGTTTTTGGAATTCTATTTTTTGAATTCCACTCCATGCTTCTTTTATCTTAGTGGGTACTTTTATATAAATATATATAAATATTTACTTAAAATTTTATTTTATTAAGTAAATTCAGAATTTTAATTTTCTATCTGAAAAAGAAATATTTAAATTTATTGAACATGAAGAATGAAAAATCATGTGATACACGTTAATTATTAACACTTTACAACTGTACATACTTACTGTATTGTATAACTTTCAATGTTCTTTGCCTATGTTAATATACGATGGACAGACAGATGGAGTGAAGGGCATACAGACAGACTAACTGAATTCGTAATCAATCTTAAATATTATTGAAAAGTGTTAAAAATGCTAATGCAAAAAAAAAAAAAAAAAAAAAAATGCAGCCCTTAAGATTCTAATTGCAGCCTTTAATATATCTGAATATTTTAGTGTAGCCCTGTAAATTTGCAGGTTAACCATGTCATATTCTATACAAAACATTATTTCAGCATATTGACATAATGCCAATTTTTTAATGATATTTTCAGTAAGAAACTTTTTAAATGTGATTCCTAAAAATGCCTGTCCTAAAACACAATGAATTGGGATTTTTTTTTTTTGGTGTCCCTGTACCAGGGCTGCCAACCTCTGGGAGCGCTAAAGTGTAGTTAACAAACAAGAAAAAGTGTAGTTTTAAGGTACAAAGTGTAGCCGCTAAAAAATAAGAAAATGCTTAAAATAAATAAGCATAAAATCTTTTGTTTACACTAAGACTTACTTTCTGAAATTTATTGATTTTTAACAATCAAACATACAAAATATCACTGCATTCTTTTATAAAATAACATTGCACACAAAATATTTTCTGGCAATTATCGAAATACCTAACAACAATTAGATACAGTTTAACAGCATTTTGATCAGTGCTTTCATCAGTTGCCATCGAAAATGGCAAATGTTTCAAATCGCCAACGATATCAGAACAGGTTATTTTTGCCATGCATTTCAATAGGGCTGCCATCTTTGTTCTACCGCTAGGACACTGTCCGGCGATTTTTGAATCCGGGAACATAACTTTAAATAAATTTCCAGCATGATTTGCTGTAGAAATTGGAACATTATGTCACTTAGAAATGATGTAAAGAGCATTTCTGTTTTGGTAGTCTTTGATGCTGCATCACTTTTCACATAAAAACTGGATGGCAAAGGCTTTATCGTTGCTTTTATTTTACTTAAACGCTTGTGTCAGCTTGTTGCAATATGACGCAAACAATCATAAAGTCCACGATGGTTTACGCGAAAATTGCTATTACATATTGCACAATATGCCTCATGGGGTGAATAAACATGGGATGAATCTACAGATACACGGCCACAGAATCTACAGAATTTGCAATCTACAGATTGTAGCAGAATACTCCAATAGAGATTTTTGATCAGGAACTTTTTCTTCTTCTTTGTATTATCATCATCGCACATTTTAACTTAAAATACTATTAAATAGAAAACTAAATAAATTTGTACACTCTTAAGCAAAAAATAAGAATAAATAAATGCAGAAAAGCAAGTCTAGCCAACAACAAACGCACAACACCGAAAATCGAAAGTAAACAGATTAGACTAGCTCTAGCGATAGAAAAGGAATTCTCCAAACATCCAATCACCATGCGTACACAGTCACGCTATCGTCACAGTTTATGAGGAGGAAATGAAACAACCTATCAACCTCTGGAGTTTTCAAGCTACTTCATTCATAACAGCGATTTGGAAATACGGTGTGAAATCGTAGTTCGCTCGTTGTAAACAAGATGATGGTGGGGAAAGGAAAAGTGTAGCTTTAAGTATACGATGTGTAGAGTGTAGTAGAAGCAGGCTAAAGTGTAGTTACTACACCAAATGTGTAGTTGTTGGCAGCCCTGCTGTACACAAGCCAGTTGTACAAGACCTATTAATGTCATTTAAAATAAGGAACATTCGATAGTGAATTTCAATAACATATATCATTTTTAAAAATTTCGGAAAATATTTACGGACGCTGAGGGCAGGCAGACGTACAGAGGCAGACGGACAGACAGATACAAAAATTGAAATCATATTTACTCTTAAAAATTGTTACAAATGCTTAATGAAAATGCAATTTCAGCAAATTTCTAAAATAGCTCTTAATGTAACTGAATATTTTTGTGTAGCCCTGCACATCTCATGCTAATCATATCATATTCTATAGAAAGCATTCTTTTGTGCATATGTATATTTCAATTTCATTAAGATTTGTGCAAAGTACAGTTATTAAAATTTGGTTTATAAAAATACTTCTCATAGAATGAAATGCTTTGGAGTATTTTTGGGTGTCCCTATGCACAAACCAGTGGTGGTATTTACTCTATTTTATATAAAAAAAACATCAGATAGTGGACTTAAATAACATATTTTAATTTCATTAAGATTTGTTTATAGTAAAGGTATCAAAATATGGTTTATAAAAATGCCTCTCTCACAGAACACAATGTTTTGAAATACTTTCGAGTGTTTGCAGACTTGGTGACTTTGCCAACGAATGTTATGTGAGAAATGTCTAGTTAGTAATCAGCCAGGGTAGCTCGATGGTTTGAGCATCTGCACGTAAAGCAGAAGGCCCGGGTTCGATTCACGGCTCTGGTATTTTTCACATAGTTGGTATAAAAAATCAGCCTTTCACCCCATAGTTTTCTAAAAAGAATAATGTTTGTGAAAAGCTTCTCTTCCACAACACGGAATAATCTAGATGAAAAATTTCTTTCCTATTGTTGTGTCACATTATGATGATAACATTCGAAAAATTTTATCATCTATCATTATTATCACTGTCACCAGAAGAAAAAGATCCCTTGGAACAACCAGTGTTGTGCAAGTTCACGAAAAAAAACGAGCTAGTTCAAACTCAAGTTCATCGTCTAAGAAACGAGCTAGTTCACGTTCAAATTCATTTCTGAAAAAAATGAACGCGCTTAGTTCAAGTTCATTTTTAAAAAAGAGCGAAACTCATTTAAAGTTCATTTTTACGTATATATTTTTTTTTCCCTCTGATTAGATTTTCTCCTCTGTGAACGCTTTTATAGGTATTTTTTTAATTACCATGAAGATTATTCTTAATTTAATCCTTAATTAAACTTATAACTTTTAATTAGAATTTATTAACTTAATTGCAGTAAATTTTATTTAGCGGTCATTTCCGAATAGTGAACTCGCTGTTTTTGTGTGGTTTTTCATTCTCAAATTCCCAATACGTTTGTTTTAGCGCATGAAAAAAATTATTAATAGAAGACAAATTTCAACATTAAGAGTTTCCGTTGTTTTGAAGTATACTATTTTTAAAATAGCATCGTGGTTTGATTTAATTAATCTTTACTTGATTGCCTCATGGCCAATGTTGGCTTTAGGCTCTCAGATAAATCACTATAAAATTATGCTTGCTATTTAGCGTATCTACATAAAAGCTAAAAACAGCTGAAAAGATGAATAAGTCAGCCTCAGAAATAATGATAACATAACTATTTTGATAACTTTAAAGTAGGGTAGGTGCTCCAGTGATCGGCATGCTCCAGTAATTGACATCTATCCCGAAATAATTAATAAATAAGAAAAATAATAAAATCATAAGAATTTTAACATTTTACGTCAAACACTGGAGCATAGGGTGTTAATAACTGGTAAAATGAATAACTACCAGTGTCCAACACTGGAACATAGCGGGCCAATGACTGGTAAAATGAAAAACTGGCAGTGTCAATTACTGGAGCATTGAGTGGATGTAAAATAAAAATTCATAAAAAAAAAAAATAACAATTGTTATCAAATGTATATATTTTAACATGTATGTGGTTCTAAATGTCTTTCAAGCCATATGTACTAACTTAATATTTCTAAAAATATTTTCTGATGACTAGAACATTAAAAACATCAGAGATTGCTCTAAAAGTGTCAATCACTTGAGCACTTACCCAATCAGGTATTCAATAGTTCTATATATATAAAAAGAAAGCATTGAATTAGTGAAAATTTTCAAACTCCAGTTTTTGATGGATTTATACATTTTGAGATGTCCTGGATCCTGGACATGATTTGACTGATTTTAGAATATGTCTGTCTCTGTGCGTATCACAAATTTTGTGGTCGCTGTATCTCACGAAGCAATGGACGAAATTTAGCCAAACTTTTAATTTAGTTGCACCTTGACCTGAACTGGTTCTGATTAGATTTGGAGATCAATCGCTCAACAGGTGGCGCTGTGATCTTATTTTGTTTTCCTAAATTTTTAACATGGCAGTATTGGACAAAATTTCTCATAAATGCACAAAATGAGAGTTATTATTATCGTGCGATTGTAAAATTAATGTGATTTATTAGTAATATAATAGTAGTAGTAAACTAAGGGGAAAAAGTTAGTACATGCACTATCTATGAAGGAAGCGTGTAAATTTTGAATATGAGTATCTTTCAAAAGAACTTATAAGTACTTTTAAAATGAATGGCTGAACCATAGATTTGAGATAATTTGAGTTATTATTTTATTTTATTTATTTATTTTTAAATTTTTAACCAAAAAAAAAATTTATTTTGATGTTGGCACAACATTGACTTTCTTTCGGCATAATTCTGTGAGATAAAAATCATTTGCATTCAACATTTTTAATAAATAATAATTGAATAAGTAATTCGTACTGCATGAATTTGAGTAAAATTATATAGTAGAAAGTCTTGTGGTGAGCGCAACATACAAGTTTTGAATAACAATTAATGACAAGTTTCCTTTCATTTTAGAGAAAGACTGGTCGATCGGTGATAAGAAAGGAGGGGTCATAAAGATAATTAGCAGTGGGAGCAACCCAGCAAAAAAATGTAAACAACAACACCGTGTGGGGTGGAGGAAGAAAGAAAATCAGAGAGAGAGAATCCATTGTTGCACACTTGACTGATATAAATCAATACTTTGATGGAAGGGCGACTTCCTGCATTCTGGAGGACTAGTCTCTATCCCAGCAACAGTACCCTCCGAAGCGGGCACCGGGGACCCACACGAGACTACTGTTATCAGGAGGCCCTGAGGCAGGTTGTTTATGGGCGACAAATTATAGGCCTCTCATACAAATAACTTTTGGACATTTCATTGTCCATATCCACGGGAAAAACATTCCCTATTCCCTGAAGGTACTGTTCTATGAGACTCCCGCTATTTCTAAAACCGTTTCTTTATACATGTGAATAATCGTAACAAGTCTTGAATTGAGAGACTTTCTTTAAAACATAAAAGTTTGAAACTAGTATTCCTTACCGATTTATTATCTTGTTGGATTTGAAGTTGAAGTTTTAAACTAAATTTATACATGCTGCACATAGACTAAGTAAATTATTAGTATATTTTCTAATGTCTATTTATATTTTTAACCATCATAGTTTTACATAATATCCATAATCCACCTCATACACAATGTTTGGTTTGGTGTGTTTATGCAATACCTAAGTTGAGATGAAGCCGGTTGAACTGAATTCAGGAAATCTCAAAACGTGTAACTTTATCGAAAACTGGAAATCTAAATTTGTTTTCTGAATTGTATACTTTTTCTTATACATACAGAAGATAGAATAATAAATCTACTTTTTAAAAATTAAATAGTCAATTTCCCTTAATTGAAGTGCAATAAAATCTCAAAACATGTAAATTCATCGAAAACCGGAAATCGAAATTTTTTTCATGTATTATATTTTCTTCTTATATATGTAGAAGATATAGTAATAAATTCTTTTTTTTTTTTAATAGGTAGTCATTTTCAGTTAATTGGAATGCATTATATTTTAGTTTAAAAACATGTCTTTAAATTAGAGCTGATATAAATCACACACACACACAAAAAAAAAAAAAAAAAAAAAAAAAAAAGAAAAAAAAAAGTTATATCTTAAATAAATTAGAAGAAAAAAAACTTTCATGAATCAAATCACTTTTTTTTTTTTTATGTTTTTTTATTTACGTATATTTTCAACAGAATAAACTTACGATCTAACACTCATTCATTCAAATTTCTACCACTCTAATGGCTGTTTTTTCTTAGAATAAAAAATCTCCAGTCTAGGTTATGGTTATAGTGATGCTACATCTATACAAATTACTGTGTCTATGGATTTGCTTGCGTTTTAAGAATTGACTGATTTAATAACTTTTTACTTTAGGTATTTTTTAATATAAAAGTATACGTGTACAAAATGGAAAAATGCATAAAAAATAAAAGCATTTTTAAATACCTTCTTGACATCGTAAGAAAATAATTTTTGTATTCTGCAAATCTGGCTAATCATATCTTTCGAATGACACCATTTTCAACCCTCTACTCTCATAATTAATATGTAAAAAGTGTACCACAAATTTCATGTTTGTCTATTAATATATAGAGAAAATAAAACAAATAAATAAAAGTACAATGAAATTACTCTTTGCTAACACGTTTATTACAACAGTAAAATTAAAATATCATTTATGATACAGACATGAACTTCATTAAGGCTGTACATCAGTCACATAGCACCCTTTCTCCCTTCCCATGTTATCCAAGGGGATTTTCGTTGCTTCGTTTTATAAAAATATCTCATTCAAAAATGAAGTTTTTCGAATTCTGTTTTTTTAATATTACTCTTTGAACAGGTCGTCTTTTAGCTTAGTGAGCAATTTTTCAAAAACATTAATTTAAATATTTTATTTCAATATGTAAATTATGAACTCTAAGTTTGAATCTCTAAATAAAATATTTAAATTTATTTTTTCGAAAAATTACTCACTAAGCTAAAAGACGACCTGTTCAAAAAGTAATATTCATAAAACAGAATTCCAGAAACTTCATTTTTGAATGAGATATTTTTATAAAACGAAGCAACGAAAATCCTATTGGATAACATGGGAAGGGAGAAAGGGAGCTATCTGACTGATGTACAGCCTTAACGATTGATATTCTATTTTGAAACTTCGTTTATGTGAAATTTGCGATTTTTTTTCAACATGTCAGAAAAGGAACAGTATTTACAAACGTGCACTTCGCCTGCTAGCGGATGACTGTTTTAAATGAATCACTATAATTAATGATTTCTCAAAATTGCATATTATTATTAATTTTTTAATTTTTTATCATTCAGAAAAAAAAAAAAAAAAAATCCGTTTGGGGAATAGCTTGCACAGGGGCTCCACTGCTATCGGCAGCGCAGGCCCGTGAGCGACCCAAAACTCTATCACACTATTTTTTTTTTATAAGCCACTATTTTTTCTTCTTTTAAAGTCGCTAAATTTTGTAAGTCAACGGAAAAAAAAAAAATCTGGAGTGACTCCACTCGACTTTCCGAACATTGAGTAACTAACAGTTTTGTAGATAAAATAAAGAAAGAGGAATTGCTAAACAAACAAAAGAGAGAAAACCATAATAGAGTGTTTTTTTCTCCATATATCACACGAGGTTTTATTTAACGCTACTGAACTTTGAGCCCTTAGATCATAATGATAAAGAATTTTTCGTTTTGTCCCTGTAAAAATCTATAGATGCTAGATTCACCAAAATGCTTATAGTTAGTGCAACAGTGATTTATAATATTCATACAAATTTTCAGCTCAATTGAATAAGGCGTTTAGATGCTATCGCACTTTTAAAAATTTGGTCTCATAGGCCATAATGATAAAGAATTTTTCTTTGTGTCCCTGTAAAAAAACTGTAGTGCTAGATTCACCAAAATCTATACAGTTGGTGCAAATGCGACCTATAACATGTGTACAATTTTTTTGCTCAGATTAATAAGGCGTTTAGACGCTATCACACTTTTAAAAATTTGGCCCCATTGGCCTTAATGATAAAGAATTTTTCTTTGTGTCCCTGTAAAAAAACTATAAGTGCTAGATTCTCCAAAATCTATACAGATTGAGTATCTGTGACCTATAATATGGGTATAAAATTTTTGCTCAATTGAATAAGGCGTTTAGATGCTATCGCACTTTTAAGATTTTGGTCCCATAGGCCATAATGATAAAGAATTTTTCTTTGTGTCCCTGTAAAAAAACTATAAGTGCTAGATTCACCAAAATCTATAGGGTTCGTACTATGGTGACTTACAATATACGTACCAACTTTCAGGTTAATCGAACAAAGCCTTTAGACGCTAGCGTGTTCACAAACATACACACATACACACACACATACATACATCATCGTAAAAATAGTGAAAACGGACTCAGGGGACCTCAAAACGTATAGAAACATCAAAATCTCGAATTCGGATTTTTGACATGATTACAATACTTTCCTCACTATAGTGTTCGGAAAGTAAAAATCATATCTGATCTGGAAAAATCTCATGCGCGTTGCACGCACACATTTAAATTTAACCTTCTCAATGAATCACTATATTTTTATGAGACTAAAGACGAAGAAAAAAAAATATTTTCTTAATGATGAAATCATCGGATGGATCCCCACTGCCTGATGCTGCATATACACGCGCGTACTGCGCGCATAGGACATCTCCTGTTAATTTAATTGTTTCAAAACTGTATTCGGAATCGATTCGTCACACCAATAAACATAATAATGCAGTTTTCAACACTCTAACTTAATTTCTAAATTTTTTGCTCCTTTGCCCTCTACCCACCTCTCCTTACAATTTTACACTTTCGAAAATATCTGCAATCGTTTCCTTGCACAAAACTCAAATAATGTAAAATCGAATGAAAACTAGTATGCTGGGACCACCACAAGACTTTTTTTTTTTTATATATTTTCCTATACAAATTCAATTAGTTCGAATAATTTACAAAATCTATTATTTATTAAAAATATCTACAACGATGAATGCAGGCGATTTTCCTCTTAGAGAAAACTAACACTAAATATCTAAAAAAAAAAAAAAAAAAAAAAAAAACAGTTTAACTAACATCTTAAGAAATGCGATTTAATAATGTTTATCTCATATACCAGATTTCATACAATTAAATGCCATATAAGTTGAAATATAGCATTTCCACTCTCGGGAAAAATTGCATTATAGAAGCGCAATCTATTGGTAGATATACATATAAATTGAATCGACATAATGTCTCATGATTTCTTTCTCACATATCAAGTGTTAATTGATTATACGCATTAGAACCCGAGATACTCTTCCCTTAAACTGATGAAATCGCTGTATAGCAGCGCCCCCTGTTGAATAATTAGTACTAAATGTTGCTGCGCACTAACTTTTGTCAAGGTGCATCCAGATATAATTTTTTATGGAATTCTGCGCACTAGTTCATGAAACATAACTCTTTCCTAAACTGTAAAATTCGATGCATAGTTACATCACCAGTTGATCTGTTGACACCAAAAATTGATAGACACAAACATATGTCAAGATGAATCTACATATAAATTTATATGCATTTTTATGCAGTAGTTCCTGATATATAGCCTTTCTTAAATTGTGGAAATCGATGCATAGAAGCGCCACCTGCCGAGAGATTGATATGAAAAGTTGATAGACACTAACTTGTATGAAGTTGCATCTGTATATGAATTTATATGTGTTTTTGTGTAATAGTTCCTGAGATATAGCCTTCCCTGAAAGTGTGGAAATTGCTACATAGTAACACCACTTGTTGAGCAGTTGACACCAAAAGTTGATAGGCACTAATTTAAGTCAAGGTGCATTTACATATAAATTTATATGCATTTTTGTGCAGAGATACAGTTGCCACAAAATTTTTTCCGCACACACATAGACAGACATTTTCTAAAAATAGTCAAACCATGTTCTGAATATTTCCAAACGTGTTAATACACGATTTGACGATTTTTAGAAAATGTCTGTCTGTGTGACAAAAATGCTTTGGAACCTTACCTCAGGAACTACAGCACAGAATTGCATGTAAATTTATATTTGGATGTACCTTGACCAAAATTACAGCTTACTAAATTTCGTTATCAATTTCTATAGAGGTGACGCTGATAGACCGCGATTTCCACAGTTTCATGCAAGGCTATATCTCAAGAACTGTTGCACGAAATTGCATATAAATTTTTTGCTGATGCATTTGGATGCAGATTAGTGCCTGTCAACTTTTGGTGTTCCGTACTCAACAGGTGGCGCTGCTATACCGCGATTTCTACAATTTCAGAGAAGGCTATATCTCAAAAACTACTGCACGAATTTGCATATAAATTTATACGCAGATGCACTTTTTTCATTAAAATCAGTAAGAAGGTGCTATAAAAACAATTATTCTCTTTCAATCTGCTCCTAGACCCCCTCCTTCCCCCAGGTATATACTAAGTGAGAGTAGTTCCAATTTAATTGATTGAAATTTCTAAAAATGTATTATGAAAATAATTCCTTAAATTCATTCTTTGATGTTTATTGTTATTGCGATTTGCAAATTGCGAAAATGCCCTTTTTTCCGGGTGCCCTTTTTACCAGTGCCTTTTTTTTCCAAATGCCCTTTTTTCCGGGATCCATTCTGCAAAATTATTCTCTTTTCTGTCCTTTTCTTTTCTACTTTCCTTTTTATATTTCAGACAAAAATATTTTACATGAGTTTGAGTTTGAATTGCTGTTTCGCGCTCAAACTCGTGAAAAAAACGAACTTCGCTCAACTCAAGTTAATAATTTAAAAAACGAGCGAAGTTCAACTCAAAACTCAAAATTTTTGAGCTACGCTCACGAACGCGTTCAAATGAACGCGTTCGTGCACAACACTGGGAACAACTGTATTGCATTTTGTGCTGATAATGTATACATTGTAATAGGGCAGCTGAAGCAAGTTGTCTCTTGTGTCAAAAAAAAAAAAAAAAAATTAAATGCAATTATGCATTTAATACATTGCTGTTAGGGCATAATTAGTACTGGCAAAGTAAAATAGGTTTACATCCAGGGACCAAGCTGAAGATTTCTCAATGCTAAATATACATAAAACATTTCCACTGTTGGACACACCATCTTAAAATCAAACATGTAGGGAGACAGCTAAATAGGTGATCATGTTACGCTGTGAACAAGATTCAATAATGATCACCAGTGGGCACGTGGTGCTCAAACTGATAATAAATTTTAACACATTCATCTAAACCACTGACTTTGAAAGGACAGATTTTTTCTAAAAAATTTTTTTTATTGTAATTAACCTATATTTCACCATTGTCCTAAAAATAGGACATCATGCATAAGTGGTATTTATATAAATTCTTTTGAATATATTAATTCAAATTAAAGGTGGTATATTATTTAAAAGTCCAATAAATACATATGTGTCTTTATCATTAGTTTAAATTAACGTTTAATATATATATTTTTTATTTTTAAAATGACGATTTTTGAAAATTTATTCATTACATTTTCAACACATTATTACTTAATTACATTCAAGAATAACAGACAGATAAATTTATTGAGGTAATATTCTACACTTTTGTATTGGTAAAACAATTATATTAAAAAATATATCTAGATGGTCTGTTTTCTTTATATTTCCGACTGTCCTAAATCATTGTCCTATTTTTAGGATAGCCTGTACCGATTAAGCTAATGAAAGTTTGATAATTTTTTTGATTTTGTGTATATACATACACGTAAAGAACATATATTTAAGATTTTATAAAGAAAATAAATATTTTTTCAATGCTTGGTACGATATTGGTTAAAAAAACGTCCTAGAAGTTCTTCTTGCTTAGCCCTTTCTGTCTAGATCAGGTCCCTCTGAGTTGCTTGATGGATGACCATAACTATTTCCTTTAACTCGTTTTTCTGACCTTAGCATATAGTGCCATCTTGTATGAATTTTTGACAAGGTGAATCAATATGTAATCCTTGTATAAATATTTGAAACAAGTTAAAGGAAATAGCCAGTCATCCATCAAGCAGTTCAGAAGAAGATCCAGATCCAGACAAAAAGTGCTAAGCAAGAACTTTAAAGGTATTTTTAAATTAAAGTTTAAATAGCTTTCTATCAAATACATAACTTACGTTTAAAAAGAGTCTTCAATGTCATAACAATATGACTAGTTTTGTGAATATTGACTCACTTTATTTTATTGTTATTTAACTTTTTGTTATTACATAAACCATAATCAAAAATATATTTTAATATAATGTGAATAGGTCGAGTTTCCTTATATTAATGATACTGTTTCAAAAGCTAATCACATATTAAACAAATTTATTTTAACCACAGAAATTTAATGATAATAAAAAAAAACTATACAAAAATTAAACTTTTGTCTGCAAAACCACAAATGACTGAAACAAAAATGAAAATTTTCACCCGATTACCTAAACTTAAAAAAAGAAAGAAAGAAAGTACAATATTAATATTAAAATCATTAAGATGATACAGATTTTCTGAGTTTTCTGTACAGCTCTGAATTTGGTCGAACATACATCATAGTAGTGATTGTTTTTGGTTAACATTCCAAGTTTAAGCAATAAAAATTGGCGAACATTAAAAAATGAATCCTACAGCAAAATTATTGATTTTCTTCAAAAATTCTTTCTTCATAAGTTCTAATGCAAATTTACATAAGTGTTACTATACACATTTTTAATATGGTTCAATTATGAAGAGGAGATTAATCAACAAGCCTACAATAAGGAACATCTAAGTGCAAATCAAATTGTATATGACTATTTTTATTTTAAAGTATTTTATAAATGAATAGAAGTAAAAAGAGATTACAAACATTTAAATATTTACAATAATTTTTAGAAGCATAACTTAAAATAAATCACAAAAGTATAACTTACTTATGTATTTCCTGAAGTTGAGAATTATAATTTTCAAGATTTTCCATAACTGAATTTTTAATCTAGAGGAATAAAAAATAAATGTTTATGAGATAAACTAAAAAAATAAATAAATTGTGATACTCTTTTTTTCTAATAATTCAACTTACTTTGCTGGCACAAATATAAAATTTTTAATTTATTTTTTCAAAAGGTAAAGAAAAAGAAAAGAAAAGAAAAAAAAAAAGTACATTAATATATGAAAGTATAATAAGTAGTAAAATTTAATTGAAGAAAAACATTTTTAAAAAATTTAGAAATCGCTAATAATACATAATTATTCCCTTAAAAATTTGTTTCATGATGGAAGACTTCATTACGTGAGAAGTACAAAATGGTAAAACTTAAAAGATCAGAGCAAGCACGATTTTAAGTTAACTCTTAACAGCGGTCAAGTCTTACATTAAAATATAGTTTTGTGAGCCCCAGAAAAGGTTTAAACTAATCAAGATTGTATAATTCACCACAGGGCTTGAAATTAGCAGCCGTTAGTTGTATTTTGCAACTAATTATTTTGTTTTGACGACCACAATTTTATACATAGTTGGTCACTTTGATGCCTAACATACTTTCCTTCCTTTCAGTATGATGTATAATGAAAATAAAGGCACTAGCAACAAAGTAGTAGAATTAAATTCCTAGCTTACTTCTAAAAATATTAGCACTAGCACATTAAAAAAAAAAAAAAAAAAAAAAAAACTAACTAGATAAAGTATTAGCATTTTAAGTAATTGCAGTTTATGTACAACATTTACACATATGTTTCTATGTGTAAATAATTTTAAAATGATACCTCAGTATAACATAATTGCAACTAAGAAAACAATGTTAGTTGCCATTAGGCACCCAACTTGCTAATTTTAATTTTGACCCCTGGTTCACCACCAAAATCAGAAAATGCAAACAGCTGGAGCACTTTCTCCACAGAACTTAACTGCTAAAGACCTCTTAGAACCCCTTTATTCCGAAATTATGGCAGTGTGAGAGATTGTTGGACATTATTCTCCACTGCCTTAAGCAACACTCAGAGCAGTTCTCAGCCAACAACTTTTCTCAAATAAAGATGTTTTAGAGAAACAATCTAGAGTTATTCTCGAGTCCAAGGCTGCAAGCCATCAAATCAAGACTTACATAGACGAAATTATAAAATAATATATCTGTGCTTAATTTAATACAACTGACTACAGACAAAGTATGACCACACTAACTTGCAGAATTATCTCTTAAATCGGCTTCATTTTTTGCTTTAGAAAGTACAATGTACCAAAATTAAGTTTATGCAGCAATTTATGAATTATTAGTGATTATAATAACTTAAACTCTAAAAAATATGCTGAATCTGTACCTAGAATTGACACTTTATTAGATAAACTGACCCAGACAAAAATTTTCTCCCTTTTGGACTTAGCTAATGGATATTGGCATATACCTATCCCTTCGAAAAGCACAGAAAAATTAGCTTTCGCCATTACTTACGAGTTGTATTACTTTTTGGCTTAAAAAATGTCCTTCCATATTTAACTGTACAATAAGAAAAAGTTTGGAAAATAAAGAGGAGCATACAGAACAAACAGTATTTGGATTTTGCATAAAAGAAAAATTAAAGTTATTTAAATCTAATTTTGTAAAATCTAAAATTAACTTTCTTGGTTATGAATGATGTTTCCAATAGTATAATCATCTCAGATTATACTATTATGAAAAAACAGTTGCAGTGTTCCGAAATGTTAGAAGGGCTGGAGAGGTTCTTAGGATCCACAAATGTTTATAATAAATTTATACCAAATTATGCTAAAATTCGTTACTCCTTAAAAAAATTATTTAAAAGATAATATTCCCTCTGTAGAGATTCTAAATGTAAACAGGCTCGCTTTACTTACCACCTCCAGAAGCAAACGCCAATGTTATTTTATAAGAAATTTTGTTTACTTATAACTCATTAACTAATACACATTTTTAAATTCTGTTTTCACATTCAAATAATTCAGAACCATTAAATTGATGGACACTTTTTAAAAACATATATATATATATTTATTTATTTACTTTTTTACTTTTTAATATTTTATTTTGAAACTGTAAAATGAAAAATTTCACATATTGAAAATTCGTATTTTACAGCTGAAAGATAGTATCATTTTTTAAAGTGAATTGAATTGTACAGTAAATATGCTTAGGGCTCAATGTTAGTGTCTATTGGAAAGATAAAAGTTTGATTCCAAAAATAACACTGTTAAGTCATATAAATTAATCTAATTTACAGTTTACATAAAAGAAATTATATTACTAAATATGCTTAAAATGTATGCAACCAAAAATATAAATAAATGAAAAAAGAAAAGAAATTTAAATAAAAATCACACTGAAAAAATAAATTATTAAATACAATAGAAAAAATAAATATAAAAAATTACAAATCTAAAATTCACCACATAGAATAAAATCTAGAGAAATCTTACTTCTAAAGTGCTTTGTCTATGCTTTTTTCGATTATCAAGCATATTCTTTAAGTTATTAACTGTATTTTCAATGTCCTACAAAAAACAAATTCATACCATAAAATAAATAATTTAAAATTTCAACCAAGCATAAACAACAATCTTAATAACTGTAATCATATAATGTGTCAGCACTTTAAACTGAAATGGCAGAGCAGTGTAAAACAAAAATCTTCTGATTAAATTTCTTATTCATTAATTCATTAGGCCACAAAATTATCAAATACAGGCAACTTTCATCAATCTGTATTGTATATTTAAACTTAAATAGTGATGTGTACAGTACACACACACACACACACACACAAAAAAAAAAAAAAAAAAAAAAAAAAAGCAATAACAAATTTTAGCCATTTTTACTGAGGACTACAATACTTCTTTTTATTCTAAGCATGAGATTCTTCAGTGAATCTAATTTTCCAACATTTGATTTCTTATTTTTTAAATCAATTTCCAATTAATTAAGTGCTTTTGTTTTTACTTTTTCCATTTTCTCTAAATTAAAAATCAAAATGTGATCATATCATAGTTTAATATTTAATTCTACACATTTGCAATTTGACTTTAAATATTCATGTCAAATGCATTTTTTCAGAATTTAAAACTGGAAGAGAAACAAAAGTATTCCATGCACATCTAACAGTATTCAATATATATATAATGAAATATTGGTTGCTGTCACACAGTATCTAAGACGAATAGAGGCTTTTCACTCAATAACAAGTTCAGATTGGAGCCATCACTTTGTCGATTGTCTTTCGGAACTGCATCTCATTTTCCTCTCCTGGGGCTGTTAATTTGACGTAGATTAGAGACCTAGAAGAGGTGCCGATTTTCGTATGTTCCTGCTTAAATACTATTTATTTGTGGCATGAACTTAAACTCATCCTATTATTTTTCATTGGACGATTGGACAGTTAGCTGAGTTAGTTTCCGCCTACATCTTATCATTAGCCAGCTTAGCTGAGGCCTGGATATCTGGGCTTAAGTAATCTGCATTGTTTTACCGCTAAAACTGAAGATTGTGTAGACAAATTAATTTTTATTCTAAAAAGTTGTTCTCAAATTTGATTCCCACGTTATGACATGCTCTGCTGCAAAACTAATTTCACATGGGCTCTAGAATAGAATTCACATTTTTAATGGGGTGTTATATGTATAAAACTGAGGATAATAGTAAAGGGTATTATATAGGCATGACAAAAATAAAAACCTGTATTAAGGAACATAAAGTTGACATTAAATTCTATAGAACGACTACCGTTAACAAAAATATTTCAGAATAATAGCATCCTTAGATTTTGATAACTTAAAAAAATTGGCAAACTATGAAAACTATCATTACACAGTGAATCGCAAGGCAGTTGAAATCATCAGTAATATGCGCAGTTGCAATCAGAACGAACCAACGGACATCAACAAGTGGCAACACCTGCTTAGAAAAAAGGAGAGAGTAACTTCAGTGCTAGAGCCAAGCAAGCCAGCACACACCTGAATGTTTGCACTTACTCTCTATAATTCTCGGTGCGGGCCTGCACCGAGAAGTTTATGCATCAAATTTCCAAGTAGGCCATTTCTCTATACATTTATTTACAAAAAATATTGTTATTTTTTATACAAGTTAAAAATAGGGAAAAGTGTTCTTTGAAATATACTTTTTCAAATTGATCATCCAAAGAATTTTCTTCTGCTGACTTCATTCTGAAATAATTTGACAGTTCTTCATATTTTTCACATATGTCTTCTACAGATTTTTTCAAGGCCATCTGGATCTCCATCCGTTTCATGGATCTGTCTTCCAAAACATGTTTTACTTTTTCAATCTAATAAAAATTATAAAACGAGTTAGAAAGCCCTGTTTGCTGTAAGTAATCAGATGAAAGATAATAAATAATTTAAAAGCAAAGTGATTAATAATAATAATAATAAATAAATAAATACAATAAAAATCAGTTGGCCTGCTGAAATTTATAGGCCAATAATCAATCTCATTTTGTGGCTGATAATTATTCTCAGATATGAATTTATAATGTGAAAATCAAAGCTAAATTAATAAATAAAGTTTCAATAATAATTTTACAAG
The DNA here is from genome assembly GCA_963930645.1 of Salticus scenicus. NCBI lineage: Eukaryota > Metazoa > Arthropoda > Arachnida > Araneae > Salticidae > Salticus > Salticus scenicus. The sequence goes on from OZ005648.1 coordinate 49,447,282, forward strand.
TTAAATCTATGAAGTGCCAAACACTTGTTTTCTAATGCATAAATTTAACACTCTGCATATCTGATCCAGTCAAATGTGCTAAAGAAATTATTAATATCAGATAACACAACTTGAAGAGCAAATTTTGCTATTTATTATCAATAATTTCACAAAACTTCATCGCAGAGAAATACTGATTTTGTAAGGTTTAAGTAGAATATTTTGTTTTGAAGGTCCTTGCGGAAAAGGTATTTATTGCTTAGTTTAACTTTAATGCTTTAATTTCTTTTCTTATAAATACCTATGAAGTATCTGAGTCGCAATGAACCTTGTCAAAGGACTATACTCTGCTTATCGGACATGCTTTGATTACAGTTCAAAACATTCAAAACTTTCAAATAATATTTTATAACTCCCAATATTTATTTCAATCTAAAAGATGTGTTGTAGTATTCTGATATATTTTCCCCCCTCACAAAGAGAAACAATTGCATAATTCATAATCTTGCAGTTTTAAGAAAGTTTAAAAATAAATTTATCAGTTTATAAGTTTATCTTTTATCAAAATAAGATAATAAAGTAAAATAAATTGAGATTCAAATTTAAAGACAAAGTCTGATAAAAGAAATACAGAATATTGTCTGATAATCCGTAATATATTTAAAACCAGTACTAGATAACCAATTTTTTTCATAATGAGAGTGATTTCGAAAAAGAATCAGAAATTATTGAAAATGACAAAATTTCAACTGAAAATTTAATTGCTGCATTAGATAGAGAAATAAAAAACTGTTAATAAATACTGTTAAGTAGTTATGGTAAATACTTAGTACTCCTCAAAATGTAACGATATACCCAACATAACAATAAGGAAGGATAAAAGAATTAAAAATATATATAAAAAAGTAAACACTACATGCATTTATCATTTTATCAAGGGGACTAAGTACCTAAAAAAGAAAACACTTCTACAATTATTATTTTGTTATTATTAGAGGAATGTGAAATAAAAATATATTATTGTAAATCTCTCTCTCTCTCTCTCTCTACACATATATATATATTAATTGAAATTGAATTTTTTCAACTAATTTTAAAATGTTACGCCTATTTTATTTTTTAATTCTCCATCGTACTATAAGTGTATGTGGGACTTTGGTAATTAAAAAAATTTACAGCTTTAGTTTACACTTTTACACATTTTAAGATGTAAGGAAACCGAAAAATCACAAAATCAATGGAGTTTTCTGTGTGTAGGTTAATTAGTTAATCTGTGTATACAATATATCTTAAACATGAATGATCATGATGTCATAGGACCAGTTTTAAAATTTCACTTATGATACTTTCAAGAATCCTATATATTTTAAAGTTTATAATTAAAAATCTGCATACGTTTTGCTGATAGATGGCAGCACCAAATAATTTTCTCTATTACCATGAATGATTTAAATTTATTTACTTATTTTTATTTTATTTTTTTTTTAAGCTTATTTTACATGATTTTTGTGAAATTTTCTAGTTCTTTATTTTATTTTATCTTTCAGCATGTGAGATTTCTAGAAACAGTAAAAAGAAGCATTCCGAAATCGAAATGCATATAAAATAATTGCTATATTTTATTTGCCATAATTTCTGTTGTTATTCTGCCGATAGATGGCTATACCAATCAATTTTTACTTGAGCGATTTCGAAAAAGAATCGGAAATTATTGAAAATGACAAAATTTCGATTGAAAATTTAATTGCTGCATTAGATAAAGAAATAAAAAACAAAAATATGAATTTATTTTGTTTTTTAATAATTTTTATTATATTTTAAAAGTAAATTATTTGTGTAAATAGACTATATGATATTTTAAAACTAAATAACAATATTTTATTCATACTTAACTTATAATATACTATCTAAAAATCCAGTGTCTAAAATCTAGAAATTTCCAAAATCCGGAATTTCTGTGTCCAGAATGATTCTGGATTTTCGAGACTGTACTGTATAAGGAATACTATTCGCATTTTTATCTATTGTAAAAAGGTAATTATCAATGTATTTCTAAGGGCATAGATACAAATTTTTAATTCAATGTGTAAATAATTGTAAAATAATGAAAAATATTAATTATACATGATCCATGTTGTTCGTAGGACTTAAGATTTCGACACCCAATCGATCGTGCAACTTGGGCGTTACTTGACAACATAAAATTCCAACAAAAAACTAGTTGGCATAAGTGGACTCTGCTCAGTTCCTCATCATATTTATGTTCTAATAAATTTCTAGTGTGAGACATATTATAATCAAGTTAAAAGAAATGAATTTGACCAAAGCTTGATACAGTGACAGAATGAAATCCCCGCCTAATAGGCTATCCACCATTCACTTCGATATATTTATCTTATTCTAATGTATTAATTTATTTTATCAGGTTCAATTCCGTTGTTTAGTTTTCATGCTACCATTTCCTCAAAATTCATATTTATATGAAAAATTTTCAATTTCTCTATGTTGATAAAATCGTAAATTATGAATAATTTACGAAATTTTCTTATTAGAATATTTGTATTCAATCATGTTCAAACAAATATCATAAATTCAATTTTGAAGCTGTCAAATGTATTTATGATCCTCAAAATGGAAGTTTATGCTCAATTTTGCCTTATTCTGACATGTTAAGTAAATCGTAAATTCCAAATAACTAACAAATTTTTTAAATTTGAAAAATCATAGTCTATGATATTCATGCCAGTATCCTAAATAATATTTAGAAAGTGGCTTGACATCTTTACGATGAAAACATCCCTCAAGATTGACGTTTATGTGAAATTTTGCTCTATTCTGCCATGTTAAGAAATTCGTAAATTTCCAATAACTTACGAAATTTTTATATTGAAAAATTCATAGTCATTAATATTCTGCCAGTGTCCTAAATAATATTTCAAATGTAGTCTGACATCTTTACAATGAAAATATCTCCAAAAATTGACATTTATGTGAAATTTTGCCCTATACTGCCATGTTAAGAAATTCGTAAATTTCCAATAACTTGCGAAAATTTCAAAGTAGCATATTTATAGTTACCGATGTTCATTCTGGCATCAAAACTGGTATTTTAAAACTTGTCTGATATTTTTTCAGTAAAAAGTTTCCATTTAACGCACGCTTAAGTGAATTTTTGTCCTATTCTCCCATGTTAAGAAAATCATAAATTTCTAATAACTTACGGAGTTTTTTAATTCGAATGTTGCAAATGAATAGGGTTCTTGCCAGTATCGACTAACACACTAACGGACTAACAGACACCCTACAGACCGACACCATAGAAATTTTGTCATTTTCGGATTCCTCACACCTGAAAACGTGTAAAAAAGTCAAAAACCGAGGTCAAAAATTTTCATGATTACCTAAGTTTCCCATACCTATAGTATGATGGGGAACTAATAAAATGGGTCTTTTAAAATTGTAATTAGAGGTAGCAGAAGCTTTAGTAGCATCTCCACAATTCAACAGAAGCATTATAAATGATAATGAAGATGGTGATGCTATGTTTCCTGTGGTAAAAATATCCAAGTATTAAAATCTGCCTGCCAAATCACCATGCTAGGACAAAAGATATGATATGTATGAACATTACCCATGTGTTGATGAAATTTCGAGACTTTGAAAATACTGATTTGAAAACTGCGAAAGCAGTTCAAAAACATGGTGTGAAAAATGCAATGTGTATTTATGTTTATCAAAAATGAAAACATGTTTCAAAGATTCTTCATTGTAAGTAACTATCAGTCAATAAAAGAATAATACATCAATGATTTCTTTATTTGTAGCAATTTTAGTTTAATACAAATTGTTTCTTCTATCAACATAGAGCCAGAAAATGTATCTCTCTTAAAATTTTGAAGGTGATGATTTCATAGGAAAAGCCCAACTTACACGACAGTGCTGGTGTGGTTCTCACCGAAAAAGCGCAACTTGTATGATCGTGCGAGTATCCTCTACGTACCAGAAGGGGAACAAAATTAAAAAAAAAATTTTTTTCAGTGTCATTGGGTCCAGCATAGAGTGCAAATGTAGAAGAATGCAATATTTTAAGGTAAAAATGTTTTGGGTCAGAAACGGTTATAAATGTCAGTAAGTGCACTTTCAGCAAAAAGATGTTAGACCAGTTTAGAGTCCTGCATCGGGTCGGGTAACCCGATTTTACCCGAACCCGACCCGACCCGCGGGTCGGGTTCGGGTCGGGTTGACAGAATTTTTTCTCTTGCGGGTCGGGTTCGGGTCGGGTTGACTGATCTTTTTTTCGTGCGGGTCGGGTTCGGGTCGGGTTGACTGAATTTTTTTTCTTGCGGGTCGGGTTCGGGTTCAGGTCGGGTTTGGTTTTCAACAAGTCGGGTCGACTTGAGAACACCTTTCAAAATATTTTTTACAATTATAAACATAAATTTATAGGCATGTTTACAACTATGTAACTAATTTAAACATTCTGCACATACTAGACATGTATCGGTTGGTTGATTGGTTGGAGGATTTAAGGCCGATTGACTCCAGATGTGTCCTAGGCCTATAGGAGAATGCCCTCCGTTTGAGTCTTTCTAAGGGGTCCTAGCCCGTATTTACGCGTGTTTCGGAGGAAACAACGGAAAACTCCGAACGGCTGAGTCGATGAGCGCAGCCTGGGATCGAATCCGACACCTCCCATCTACCAGCTTCGAGCGCAGAACCGCTCGGCCGCTGGTGGGCAGACATGTACCGGAGCTCCCTATTCGTATTCGCGGATATCCGCCAGAAAAATAGATCCGTATTTGTATCTGGATCTGTTTTTTTTTCTTCAACGGAACTAATATGTACCTTTGTAGAAATTGTATGAAAATTAGAAAAGTATTATAAATCTTTCTCGACTGTTGTTAATATATAAATATAAAGAAATACAAATACAGTATAACCTCGAATTATATTCTAGAAATTAAAAAGATTTCGCAGTTTACAAGTTTTTTTTTATTTTACTTTCTTCTATATTCAGTAGAAGAAAGTATTAGATTCTATCAACATTTGGTGTCAACCGCTCAACGGGTGTCACTGCTATACAGCGATTTCTGCAATTTCAGGGGAGGCTATATCTCAGGTTCTGTTGCGTATAATCCAACAAAACGTGATATGTGAGAAGACCAATATGAGATATTATGCTGATTCAGTTTGAATACCTATCAGCCAACAAGTGGCGCTGCTACACAGCGATTTCCGCAATTTAAGGAAAAGCTATATCTCAAGAACTACTGCACAGAATTTCATGTAAATTTGTATGTAGGCGCCATTTAATATATATTAGCGCCTGTCAACTTTTGGTGTAAACCGCTCAACAGGTGGCGCTGCTACACAGCGATTTCCACAATTACAAGGAAAGCTATATCTCATGTTTTATAGTGTATCCATCAAACAAAACTTAATATGTGAGAAGGCGAGATTGTGAGAAATTATGCTGACTCAGTTTGAATGCTTGTCGTCCAATAGGTGGCGTTGTTTTGTTATACTGCAAATTTCATCGATAACAGGGTGGCTATATCTCAACTTCTATGCCATGTGACTGTACGAACCATGATATGTGAGATAACCATTATAAAAACACATTGTTTAAGAAGTTATTTATAGACGACAAAACTGTCTCTTTTTGGATATTTAGTGTTAGGTCTCCCTAAGATGAAAATTATTTGCATTCATCACGTTAAACTTTTTAATGATAGTTTTAATAAATTATTCGCACTTAGTGAATTTGACAAAAAAATATATAAGAATGTCTTGTGGTGGCCACAACATACTAGTTTTTTTTTTTTTTTTTATATATATATATATATAACTTACCAACCGTGTGACAATGAAAATTTACTTTATTTTATATCATGTTATATCATTTTACCTTGTTTTGCATGATTCTTAGAGGAATAAGTAATGTTGATTTATTTTTCGGGTTTCGGGTCGGGTTCGGGTTCAATAAGTCGGGTTTCGGGTCGGGTTCGGGTCGCAAAAAATTCTCTGTTGCGGGTTCGGGTCGGTTTTCGGGTTGATGAAAATTTTTTTGTCGGGTTCGGGTCGGGTTTCGGGTTGATGAAAATTTTTTTGTCGGGTTCGGGTCGGGTTTCGGGTTGATGTAAAATTCATCTGTCGGGTTCGGGTCGGGTAAAACCCGACCCGCGCAGGACTCTAGACCAGTTTGAAATATCATTTATGATACTGACATGAACTCATGAACACCATTAATTATGACCATTTTACTTAGAACACGTTGTAAGTTATTAAGAATTTACAGTTTTCTTAATAAGGGAGAACAGGGCAAAATTTTCTATAATCATGCTTCATGAGTATTATTTTTTCATCATAACAATGTCTATAAACTATTATTTATAATACTGACGTTGAGTAATGATATTAATTGGATGATAAAAGTTGATCAATGACCTTAATGGTGTCTATAATTAGAAGAGAATCAACAAATCATTCAATAGACTTATTTCTGTATATATCAACTATTTGGCAAGGAAAGAATAAACGGAATACAACCTATCCAAACATTGATGACAAAAACAAATTGTCAAATTTAATATTAGAGAAAAGTGCAATAAAAGTATTAATTTTGCTCAGCTCTATTAAGATGATTAGTTTTGATTGAAATGTAGAATGCAGCATTTAAACAGACAAAGGTTTCTAAAAACAAAACAATCTATATATTAATAGGCAAGCATAAAATTTGTAGTCCCTTTTTAACATATTAATTATAGGAGTAGAGGGTTGAAAATGGTATCATTCGAAAGGTATGGTTAGCCGGAAGGTGCGAATAAAAATATTATTTTCTTACGATGTTAAGAAGGTATTTAAAAATACATTTATATTTTATGCATTTTCCCCCATTTTTCCCTTTTATACATGTATTCCTTTACATTAAAAAATACCTAAAAGTAGAAAGTTGTTAAATCTGGCAATTTCATAAAGCTCAAATAAAACCATAGACACAGTAATAATGTAGCATCACTATACGCAAGCAAAGTGATGACGTCACTGTCTGTCCATGGAGCCATGAAAAAGATTTTCTATGTTAATCGTCCATTGGATTTTTTGTAAAAAATTATTAAAAAATAACGGAAATTATCTGCCGATATTACTTCCGATATTTGGGTATAGTTATATATAAATTACTGTCTACATGTGTTTGATTGAGTTATTTTTTCTGTAAAATTGATAAAATTTTAATTTAAAATCACAAAACTCCACAAAAAAAAAAAAAAAAAAAAAAAAAAAGGCAAACTTCCAGTTTTGAATGTAGACATAAACATTTCATTCCAAAGGGTGATATTTAAACAATAAATATTCAACTAATTATAGTTATATATAAGTTACTGTCTACATGTGTTTGATTGAGTTATTTTTTCTGTAAAATTGATAAAATTTTAATTTAAAATCACAAAACTCCACACACAAAAAAAAAAAAAAAAAAAAATGGCAAACTTCCAGTTTCGAATGTAGACATAAACATTTCATTCCAAAGGGTGATATTTAAACAATAAATATTCAACTAATTTTCTAAATAAAAGGAAAATGGATTTGTTACTAACTGCTGCATGTATAAGTAGACGATACGGAAAAAATTCTGATTTCCGTTTTTTGCTGAATTTACATGTTTTGAGCTTTCTTTACGTTTCAATTAACTGAAATTGGCTACTTATTTTTTAAAAAAGTGTCTTTATTGCTAGCTTTTGTGGGTAGAAGAAGCAAGTAGAAGATACATAAAAACTTTTGATTTCCGGTTTTCGATGAATTTACACGTTTTGAGATTTCCTTGCATTTTAATTAAGTGAAATTGACTACTTATTTTTATTTTTTAAAAAGTGGATTTATTATTTTTTCCTCTGCATACAAAAGTAAAAAATATAAGATTCAGAAAAGTTTTAGATTTTCGGTTTTCGATAAAGTTACACGTTTTGAAATTTCCCGAATTCAATTCGACCATTTTTGATTTTTTTTTTTTGTTTTGTTCAATCACTGTACTTTATGAACCAATCGGATTAATTTAACAGAATTTGATACTTGGTTGGGCCTTGGTTTGACATGGTACCTATTAGCTTCTGGGCTGTATCACACTACAAGGGGCGTTTTCACGTTGTGATTTTCTCTCATATCAGGAAAGGCTAACATCTACAGAGAGAAATAGTTATATTAAGTAAAACTCTGCTGATTCCGTTAGAGTGAATATCGGCAAACAATTGCCGCAGCTGTGTTGCAATTGCATTCCGTTTAGGACAAGGCAATAACTTTGCTTTGCCTCGCTTTGCAAAAAAAATGGTCGAGTTTCGACCACTGGGCGATACTAGTATTTATTAATAAAGATAACATGGTTGAATAAATAGTGACAATAAAAGGTAAATTCAAATAACAGAGAATATTTAAAATGGGATTGCTCACGAGAGACAAATAACTGAAAACAATTAACTGAACAAACAGTAAAAATATTATCATTACTGCCAGAAAATATTAAAGAACCTTATATAAAACTATTTGATATTTATGAAACAGGACAAGGAGTTAAAAGCCAAGCATTAAATTTAAGATCGATCAAGGATAATTCATAGTTTTCGTGATATAAAAACAAAGTAAAACGTACATAAATATATAAACAATGTTGCAAGCTCATCCTTTAATTAATACAATCAATGTGTATGTTTGGAATGTTAACATGAAGGTAAAAATTTGTTTTTTTTCTCAATTTGACATTTCTTTTAAAATAAATTTCAAGAAACAAAAATTATTTTAATTAAAAAACATTAATTTAAAATATAATTATACTTTATAAAGGTTTATTTTTAAAATATTTACACAATTTTATATTTTATATGTTTTATTTAAACAATATTTAAATAATTAACTTATTTATATAATTCCACTCTAGCACTAATCATCATAGAGATTCTCCAAGCTTAAGGACAATTAAAGATAATTTAAACTGAGAAACAGCATGGAGAAGAGCTTAGTTTTACAACAAAAATCTCCTCAGCTATTTTCAATAAAGGAAAATACAACAAGTGTACTTATTTAATCTCTTTTTACGCACATTGGCCTGTATAATTAGGGACTAATTAATGCACAATTCAACTGGGCCATGACCCAGGAATCTTTGATCACAGAGGCTTGAAATTTTGTTTACAGTTCAAAAAGATTTTAATTAAAAATACACAAAAATGCTGTTGGAAACAGCACTTTCTGAGATTTTTACTTCTGAAAGCAAAATAAAAAGTTTTATTAATATTTTACTCAAATATGCATTTTTGGGTGAAATAGGAAGATATTTTAAGGCTTTTAACAGAACCAATTGTTTTGTTGATTTAAATTTCTGTTTACCTTCTTATTGTTATCAAATTAGTTTTCATTAATGTTTGTATTCATATGTTTTACGTTTTTGATATGAATTATTGTTAAATGTTTTATTATTTTCTTACTTGTTAATCATGACTACATGAGGGGTTCACCAATTTTTTAAAGTTATTTTAGAATTGGTGAAGATAAAATGTTGGGAACTACTGTTCTAAACGATATGATTTTTAATAGAATGATATACATAAAATGCACGAGTGATTGTGACTCAGGGGTGAAAACCCTGCAAATTAGTTTAGAAAAAAAAAAAAAAAAGGCAAAATATCAAAATTTTCTAATTACCTTTTCAGATAATTGTTTATGAGCAGTCAATACCCATTCTAGCATTTGAGCATTCTTTGCTTCCAATTCACTTATAAATTCAGGAAATTTTTCCCTGAAAAATGCTGATTGTTTTTCGACCAATGTTTCCTATACAAATAAAAAACAAATCATCATCAATTTTCTTCAAAATTTAGCAGATTATTATTTACAACTATATAACAGCACAAATAGCAATATATTAACTATTTAATGTTTATTGGTTTTGTGCTGAAATCAAACATTTAGCATTTTTTTTATGCATCAAATTTTCAATATTTTCCCCTTGTTTTAATCAATTCATAAACTTTTATTCCTTTTCTATTCGACGAATAGAAAGTACTCCTCTGAAATTTAAGAAATGATGTTTCACAGGAAGACACATACAGAAGTATTCTATCTCTATCTTAGTAGATGCAAGTGCACCTTGCTGCATTAATGATCTACTTGTGCCCAGTATTTTTCCCTAGTGAAAGGTTAGTTCCCCTAGTTATTTATAATTTATAGTGTAAACTTACACAGTTATTTAGCAATTTTCAAAAGAATATATGAAGGGAACATTAAAATGAAAACAAATATATAGAAAACATAGTTAAACAAGAAAATTATAAGAAAATAATTTACTGCGAGGGTTCTTGCTGTAAAAAATATAAAAAGTCAATCTTAAAAGTGATAAATAAAGCAGGAATTATAAAATATGTACACAAAAATTACTACTGTGTTAGTCTGAGTAAAGCGTATATTATTTCATATTTAATGTAAAAAGTTATTTAACTGGCTTAGTAACCAAAAACTTTTTTGATTTAATAATAAATGAAATCAAGTTTCCCAAGACTATCACGTAGATTGAAATCATTACTAAAACTATTTTTTAAAATAAATAAAAATAAATTTTTATCCTTCGTCTGGAAAAGTGATTGAAATAATGTGAAGAAGATAATTTAGCGGGGGAGTGGGGTAGGAGAAGTGTCAGAATTGCATAACAATGCACTGAAAAAATAAATTTTGTCCGTGATTTGAAAAACAATAATAAAATAAGTCTAAAAGATAATCTTTTTTTTTTTAAATATGGTTCTGTGTAAGAATCAGCAATTGGTACCACCAATTGCTGATTTGGCAGTTCTCCTTCTCGACTGTTATAAACTGTCAAATTATGATCAAAACATTTAGCTAAATTTGAAGAAAATGTTAAAAAAAAAAAATCAAAACGATTATAATAAATAATAAAATATTTAATAATATTCAAAATAACATAAATGATAATAAATCCCCCCCCCCACACACACATACAAAAAAATGTACTCAGTTTATTTCCATAAATAATTAAATTTTAAATTACATTTCATGACTTAAATTCCATTATTTTGGTTAAAAAAAAAAAAGATAAATTTAAAAAATTATTTTTTTAATTTTTGGCTATTTATTATGACATTTGGCCACTATTTTTGTTTTCTAGATTATGCCAAACTTGAAAATAGGTTCATTTGAAAACATGAATTACGAAGCAGATAATGACCAATTAGTTTTATTATAAAGGGAAGTCTTTAATAACTTGATATATATATTGTGTCCACACAAAAAATATTCAGTTTAAAATGCATTTCCTATATTGCACACAGTGGCAGAAAAAAAGAAACAATATCTGAAGAGATTCTATTTGACTTTCTGAACATTAAGTAATTAATGGCTGTTTATATAAATTTAAGTAACAGAAATCTAAAATTAATCAGATCAATTAAATACAGCATTAGATGCTACTGCTATTGTTTAACACTACAGACCATAATGATTAAAAATTTTTCATTGAGTTCCTGTAAAAAATCTGTAAGTGCTACAATCACCAAAACCTGTACAATTTGTGGGACGGTGAGCTATAACATGTACACAAGTTTTCAGTTCAATCAGATAAGGCATTTAGACACAATCTACTTTAAATACTTTTAGCCCATAGGATAATGATAAAGAATTTTTTATTCATGCATTTACTTTTTTGTCTGCAAGTTTCTATAAAACGAACATTCAGCAAAATGTGTACACTTTTTGTAATGGTAACTTGTAACATGTAGATAAATTTTCAGTTCAATCGAATACAGCATTTAGACCCTATCACATTTTAAATAGTTTCAGGTAATAAGCCATGATAATGAATTTTTTGTTGTATTCTTGTAAATAAAAAAAAAAAAAAAAAAAACTATAAATACTAGTTTCTCCAAAATCTATACAGTTCATGAGACGGTGACCAATAACACGTATATAAATTTTCAGTTCATTCGAATAAGGCATCTAGAAGCTATTAAATAACTGGAGTGAATAGGTCAAAATGATAAAAGATCAATGATTGCTACATTCACCAAAATTTATACAGTTAAAAAAAAAAAAAAAAAAAAAAAAACTATAAATACTAGTTTCTCCAAAATCTATACAGTTTGTGTAACAGTGACCTATAACATGCACATTAATTTTTAGTTCATTCGAATAAGGCATTTAGATGTTGTTGCACTTTAAACAATTTGAGTCCATAAACCATAAAGATAAAGAATTTTTCTTTCAGTCACACATACTTACAAAGTTTTGTAAATATGGGAGACTGAAAAACTTTGATTTTCGGTAAAAATAAAATAGCAATTTTATTATTTACAACTTTGATATTATTTATATCACAAACCTTATAGCAGTTAAGTTGTTCAGATAATGAACTTGTCCAATTTCTTCTAGATGCTATCTCTGATGCAACAGATTCAGCAATTTTGCCCATATTAGATATAATTAAGTTTGTGAATTGATGTAATATGTGATTAGACATCTTCAGTTTAAAATTTTCCAAGAATTTAGACATCTCATCTAAAAATAGGAAGGAAAAAAGGTTATGAATATATGAATAGGACAGTGCAACATAGTGTCGCCACTATGTCAAACTATCAAATGTGAAAATGACTGCTTTTCAGGACAGAAAAAAAAAAAAAAGATTGTAATCGTGAATGTAAAATCAGTGTTCAATTTCACACTTTGTTAAAGCGAGTATCTCTACTTTTAAGAAGGCTTGCCAACTTATCATTCTAGAACCAAGTGCATGGTATTGAATTCAAAAAAGCAATTTTGCACATTTGATACTTTGGCATAGTAATAATGTATATTTAATAGAACAATTATCAGGGGTCGATCCAGGTTTTAATTTTTGGGTCCCTTTTTTGTGAAAAACAGAATATTTTTGTGAAATTTTTATTTATTTTGTGAAAGATAAAATATTTTTGTGAAAAAGTAAAATATTGTGTAAAATCTACCGTTTTTATAATCACTTTATGTAATGTTTAATATCAAGTTAAGAGAGTTTCATTGAGCCAAATTAAGGCATGAATTAAAAATAATGCTGAAAACATGAAAACATTTAATAAAAAGATCATTTTTATAAAACAAAATCTTGTGAAGGGACTGATTTTATAAATTTGACTTTTGTGAAGGGTCCCTTTTTATGGATTTGACTTTGTGAAGGGTCCCTTTTTATGAATTTGAATTTTGTGAAGGGTCCCTTTTTACTATGTGGAATTTTGTGAAGGGGCCGCAAAAGGGACCCAAATTTTGCCTGGATCGACCCCTGATTATTGTTATTACATTATTATAATTTAAAATGTAGAAAAAAAAACTTATTTTTCAACAATGATAAGAATTTAATAAAGATGGTTGGTATTTTTAACTCATAATTTTTATTATGGTAATTTGCTAGTTTTTTAATACTATTAAAATCTATTATAATATATTCTTTCTGGTTATTTTTGGTTAGCGCAGTTGTCATTTTATTGAATTTAATATAATTTTGAAGTTCCAAAATAATATCAAATCCAATAAAATAAAAACTGCACTAACCAAAATTAATCAGAAAGAAAATATTCTAATACATTTTAATATACTAAAAAGCTAACTAATTACCATAATAAAAATTATATGTTAAAAAGAGAAACTATGAAAGTTCTGGCCGATTATATGGTATGTAATAAGAATGATCTAACATTAATTGACACCAGATGGCAAAATATGCTTAGACCGAGCTATAAAGGAAAGGAACAACATTACCCAAAGGACAGCACTATACTACATCAAAAGACATGGTGAGCCCACCAGCAAAAGAGTGAAAGCAAGAAACATCATGTTTAGTGAAAGAAAGAAATGTAAATAAATAAAATTTCGGATTAAATCTCCAAATTGAACAATTAGTTTATGGTACAACCAGATAATTTTTTCTCATGTATGTAGTTTTATAAGGATGGTATTTAATAATTAACAGACAAGAAGTGACAATTTCACTACTTAAACAACTTGTTTAAAAGCATGATGCACAATAATGCATCGATTAATGAAATGAAAGTTTATTTAGTTACACTGCATACCTTTTTCCCTACAGAATGAATTCACCAGACCCTTTGATAAAATAATTTTAGGTGTTTTAGCGTTACACTTATTCATGAAATAAATAAATAAATAAATAAAATAGAGGAATTGGCTCTTTTCTAAGCAACAAATCTACTTCAAAAGAGAGTCTCCCAAATCTAAAAAAAAATGGTTAATTAAATCAAATTTTTGCTGTGCAACTATTCCTTATTATAAACTATATTAAACTTACAATAAGGGTTCATATAAATATACGACTAAAACTTAGTGGACAAGGACACATAAAAGAATTTTAAAAATTGTAGTCTATGGGCAGAAACTTTATAGTGCATATTAACATCTTTACATTGCAATAAACATAATGAAATTAACATAGGTTATTTCAGATGCACAAAAGTATGGCTTCTATAGAAAATGCTATGAACAGCATTAATATTTTGTGTGCAGACCCACACAAAAAATTCCAGTACATTACAGGTTGTCAGTAGCAGAGATTTAAAATGCGTTTTCTGTTGTGTTAGGCCATTTCTTTTGACTTACCAAATTTTAGTGTACTGTATGGTGCACATACAATACATAGACAAATCCATTGCTTTTCACTTGATGTAATTGGCAAAAATGTTTTTTTAAGTTATATTATACAAATCACTATAAAAGTTAACGCTTCAATCATATTAGTCTCAAGCACACATACTTTTTTTAAACACAAAATAATTACCATTTTTTTCCTGTATTTGTGTTAGATTAATCACTTGTTGCTTTTCTGAGTCTGACACATGATCATGCAACATTGCGAATTGCTTCTGATGCAGGCCTCTGAATCCTTTCCACATTTCTTCGTTAGTTTTCTCTACATTGTCCTTTCGTTCAATTTTTGCATGTAGCTTGACAACATCACTCGTTGTCTCATCAGCAATGTGAAGCAACTAAAATATTCATACAACACTATCTTAATAAAATAAAACTAAATAAGAGAAATTGAGTTTAACCCTTTGCTGGACCTAATGCTTTAAATAGTGTTTTTAAATTCAGGAACTCTTTTATTCAACTCTCACCAATAATTTTGAGGAGTGTATTTGATATACATAATGGAAGAATAACTTTCAAAGTGATTAGGCACTTGTTACAGTTAAAATTTAGTGGTGGATATTGATTAAAAATGTTTCTAAATTTGGTAACACTGACCAGAGGAGTGAAATTAAATAGGACCAGCAAAGGGTTAATAAAGCAATAAGGAAAAACAAATACTTTTTGAGCTTGTTGAGAGAGTTTCTTTTCAGTTTTACACTGGAGAGTGAGTAAAAGTTGTTTCTCATCTCTTTCAAAAGCAGTTTCAGACAACACCTTAAAAAAAAAAAAAAAAAGTATTTCTTTAGAACAAAAAAGAAATAATAATAATTAAAAAACATACTACTTGAAAGTCAAATTGGCCAAAAAAAAAAAAAAAGGAAGTGGGGTAGAACACATTAGATTAAAAAACAAAAGTCTTAAATGGGTTGTTTATTGTAAAAATGATATATCTTCTTGTAAATAGATTTTGAAATAAGTTTTTCCCAAATTTATGCATAAGAAAAAAAATATATATATATTCAGCAAGTGCTATCTTTTTTTATTGTTTAATATAAATCAAAGTTGTAAAAATTTATAAGTTATAAGAAAGTTAATTTGAAGTAACTTAGAAATTTCGCTTTCATAATGAATATTTAGAAGTTTTAGTTTTCTGAAAAAAAAAAGTAATATTTATGGGGGTTTTATGCAATTATTGGAGTTTCTTTCCTTTTATCATGTAAGATATGACTAACGATGACACAATAAAGCAAAATATATATAATATTTTTTTTTAAATATGGAGTTACATCCCTTTTACAATGAACGACACACATAGAAGACATATATATGATTAAATAAAAAGGTTCTTTTATAAATGCAAAACTTTAATTATAATAATTACAGTTAGTTACCTTTTTGGTATAGTCTAAAGCATTTTCTGTGTTTGAAAGCCTCTCAGCAGTTTGTTCATATTTTTGAGAAGTCTCACTTAATTTTTCATTTATCACTGTCAATTCTTCTTTTGTTACTTTTAAAATGTCATCAATCTAACAATAAAAACAATTTTTAAGTCATTTTAAACATGCTGGGAAACTCACAATTGAAATACTGAAAAAAAAGAAGAAGAAATCCTATAATTTATCTATGAATCAAATTCAATCAAGATTAAATCAGAGTTTAAAAATTATTTGGCTGATAAGACTTTAATAAAAGTCAACTTTTATTTTCATTATATTAAGCAATAGAAATTTAAAATATTCTATTGATGTGTAATGTGAAGTTTGACAAATAAAATGAAATTCAATTCAATTCAACAAATTTTACTATAAAAACGAAAGAGTTCATATACAAAAATTTAACAGTAATAAGTATATGTGAAAATTCAACAATGTTACCAAAATGAATGTTAATATCATAAAAATTTGAATTGACTAATATTTTAAACTTAACAATTCAATTTAGCTTTAAAGATTTATCTCTACACACAATTTTTGATTCCCAGATCTATGAAACTTATTAATGGTTCCAAAAACATCTTATAATCATAGTCAGTCTTGAAGTTTTAACACAGAAAAATAACACAGTTCGTAAAATTAAAATTTAACCAGCTATGATTGACAGGTTGATACAAAGTAAGATTTTTTTTTTTTACTCTCTAATTTAAAAGGCGACATATTCAAAAAACAGAATTTGAAAAACTTCATTTTTGAATGATATATATATCGTTATGAAATGAAGCAACAAAAATCCTGTAGGATAACATTGGAAGGAGCTAGCTATCTGACTGATGTACAGTCTAGAGTCCAAATTGACCCAAACTCGACAGGAGAATTTTAAATCAGCTTGAACCTAAAAAAAATTTTTAATCCATCTGAACATGCAATAGAAAATTTTCACGACCTGAAACCAGACTTCTTTTCACCCAGACACGACCCAAAATACAAATTTAAATGAAAGTTAATAATTCATCTAAAAATCATGCAAAATACTATTAAGTTACAAAATAAAAAAAAAAAATTTATTGTCGCGCAGTTAGTAAATCATTTAAAAAATAAAAATATAACTACTAATATATTAAGTTAAAAATTTAAAAATCTGAAACATGGATAAATTATAATTTTTAAGTGTTGTGTACTTTAAGTGTACAAAAATGGGTTTCAAGTTTAGTGTTTGTAGTTTATTGTTTAATTCTCATTACACACACATGCAAAAGTTTTAAAATAATACAGTGTTACAGACACTGACTAAACATCTGATCTCATCCAAATCTATATTTCAATAACTTCTTAAAAATATCTGCAAGAGAAAAAATATTAATCATTAGTTTAAGTTCGCAGTCTATTTCAAAAGGACGTGAGTAATCAAAAAAGATGAATCACATATCTGGACATTAGTGGAGAGGGAGCCTGTTTATCGAAGCTTATATTCTAAATTCTAAATAATAATAATAGTTTTTCTTTTTTTTTTGTTGTTTTAGTCAGATATGGATGTTTATTTTGCTAAAATACTTTGCATAAGCATATATTCATTATGAGTATATAAAGCAAACAAATTTCTACTTATTACGGTAAAATTTCTTTGTAAAATGTTTCCAAGTTGACCCGATTCGTTGAAAACTAAACCCAACCCGAACCTGACTAGCACTTAAAAAAAATCTGGTGTGAAAGAACCACATGACTTCCATTACCTACTATTACACAAATTATGTACACTTTTTGGAGGTAATGTGATCGGCATACACAAAATTGACCTAAAGTAGACACCTAAAGATTTTCCAGTAAGAAAAAGTTGGTACACGTGTTAAGACATATAAAACAGAGTTTACACAGCGAGTAAAAAAAAAAAAAAAAAAAAATCGGTAGAAACATTTTTTGAAGCACAATTTTCCAATATCTAAAACTTGCCTATATAATCAGGATGACTCTTAATTTTCCTGTAATAAACATGTAATACATGAGAAAGGATATCTAAAATGGATTTATGTAACAATTTTTAAGAAAATTGTTAGAGTCATTTTCGAGATA
Source organism: Salticus scenicus (assembly GCA_963930645.1). Taxonomy (NCBI): domain Eukaryota; kingdom Metazoa; phylum Arthropoda; class Arachnida; order Araneae; family Salticidae; genus Salticus; species Salticus scenicus. Next base: position 49,465,428 of record OZ005648.1, read on the forward strand.
CCGACTTTTACAAAAACTTGGCATACTCGATTGTTAACTGGAAAAGATCAAAGGGGGTTGATTTGATATGGCGAGTTTGAAAAAAATACGTACAGCCATTTTTAAAGAAACGCATTTGTGAGACCTGAAATTGAGGTACATATACAGAATGCCTATCAATTTTTCTGAACAAACCAACTAATTCCTATAAAAGCACATTTAATAGTGTTTGCATAGCAATTTTAAAGAAAATCGTTAGAGTCGTTTTTGAGATACGAACTTATAGTCCCACTTTCAATTTTCCAATTTTTCAAAAGCGATTTCAATTAGAATTTTTTTAGTTTTTATTTATAAAGTTATTTAAAATATGGTGATTAATATTTTTTTTTGAAAATTTCTTTAAAAATAGTGACTAGCGAATGAAAAATAAAATAATAAAGAAAATAAAAAAAAAGATATTACAGAGGAATTACAAAAAGGTAACATTTTCAAATGATGTATTATTGATTTTAAAAATATCTATAGAACTGGCCAATTACAATTAGCCTTTATATGCATATCTCCATGGAAATATTGAAATAATATATGACATGGAATCATGCACCAATTCAATATACAATGCACCCACATAGTCAAATGGTGGTGCCACATGATAAAAAAGAAGTACACAACCTAAGAAAAAGTCAGTCCACTTCGAAAACACCCAGGATACTGAATGAAATATTGGTGCAAAATTCTAAACAGTAAATTAATACTTAAATTTTAAAAGTTATAATTTTATTTATTTATATTTTTAATGAAATTAATATTTTACATAGTTATTATTTTTTTTTTTACTGTGTATGAGAAGAAGAATGGGGGTTTAAAAAAATAAAAAAAAAAGAGAGACAGATGCTACAGACAGATATAAAGGGGTGATTGTGACTCAAAGGTAAAACCCCTGAAATTTAGAGCCTTAAATTAACCCCCCCCCCCCCCACAAATATTACATAATACTCAAACTATTTAGGCCAGAAGCCCTCAATCCTTTTTACATTTCATTAACGTATCACCTGGATAACAAATGAACAACCAATGAAAGCAAAAAATAACTTCATAGAAAATATGAAACTACAGATGGGTTGAGTAAAAAACCCTGAAATCAGGGGTAAACCCTGAACACAAACACCCCTGTACATAGCTGTTGAATTTCTGTTTCTTAAAAAGATCATACCAAAGTAATTCTAAATAATTTTTCAAACCTTAGCCTTTTCATCTTTCAGTATTTCAATTTTGTCAGACAATTCTTTTATCAAATTTTTCTTGTCTTCTATTTCATTCAAAATACTCCTGAAAAATATTATATATATAAAAGAAGTTTTGATAATCATATATGTAACATATATTATTGTTCGCATTAAAAAAAGTATATTAATTAAAAAATAAATGTTTAGTGAAATATGAATCAGTCTTTGAAACAGGATAAAGAATCTGGATCACAAAAAAATTTATATTTACAGGAGAAAGCAAACCACTTAATTTTGGAGTTGTTTTACAAAATAAACTGTGCAACTGAACAAATGCAATGGAAAGATGATAAATGGCTACACAAACTTGGTTTTCTGCCAGGCAAAAGTAGTTTCTGTCATATCAGTGGCAGAAAATGGTGATAACTGGTTTAAACTGGCAATAAATGGCAAAAGCCTATTTCCTTATGTTATAGACATTAAAATTAAACTTCAAAATATATTTTATGCAGAATAAAAAAATAAATAAAATATTGTGTAGAATTTTGATTAAAAAAAAATATGAATAAATTAATAATAAATAAATATTGTAATTTTTTTTTTTTTTTTTTTAAACAGTATGGTTACATAATTTGAGTACTTTGCATTTTTACATTACACCCTCCTGAGAAAGTAACAAATCTGTATCTAAATAGTAATTTTCTTCTTTCAATAACATGAAATAATGATTGTACAGTGGAGCACCGTTTATACGTTTTTCAAGGGACCGTTCCTAAAAAACGTATAACTGAAAAAAAACGTACAACTGAAAATTCGTTTTAACATTAATACACAATAAAGTATCATATTAGTAATAAAAGTCTAATCAATTTTCAGGATTTTCTTTACATTTATTCGAATAAGATATAGTTTTAATTACATTTAAAATATTTTTAAAAAGTTAAAAATATAGAAATTCAGAAATTTTTTTCAAGATTTCGATTTTAACCTTTAAACACAAAGCCTTTTGTTCTCTAAACGAAGATGACATTTTTGCAAACGATTAAAAGGAAGGAAAGAAAAAAAAATTGTTTCTCCAACCGTAATGTCAAATAAACAGAATAAGAAAATCTTCCAAGTCGCCCAACGGAAGTGAGTAATATATCTTCAAGGTTTACAAAATGCCTACAAAGTTGTGGGCTTTTTTCCTTCATACCGCATTCCTGGAATCAATTAAAAGAGAAAGTGGGAGGTCTTCAAGTGGTCACTAGCTACTTGTATACCTACCATTCAACCCAGTCGCCAACTGCTTATCTCTGAAAATTTCTCTAACCCCCTCTTCCCCATGGCTATTGATGCAAGTCGCACTTTGTTCTATTGCCGCACTTTGTTACCATAGTTCTATGAAAAAATAATCGAAAAAAAAAATAAGAATAAAACTGAAAGTGCATTCATCTTTTTTTTTTTTTTTTTTTTTAAATCCTGGAATGAAACTCAAACTTCGGATTTTACAAGGAGAAAAAAAAAAGAAACAAAAACGTATAAGTGAAATTAAGAATTTACTTGTGTCGTATAAACGAAATATTTTAACATTAGAATTCAATGGAATGATTTGGGACCGAAGTCGAAAAACGTATAAATGAGAAACGTATAAAAGGTGCTCCACTGTATAACATATTTCATTAGAATTTCTGTGTAATTGTTTTTATATTTTTACAGGAAGAATTTCTGTATGCATACAACTGAAATTCATTCCTGTTAAAATATTATACATTTTTTTTCATAAATTTCACATTTATATATTTTTAAGTACTTTTAAATAGAAATTCAACCAACACTGTACAAATAAGTTAAACATGTTCAGTATGAAATACTATAAATTATAAAGTATTATTTCTTAGTTTCTGTTAGCTATTGCTACTTAGAGACAGAAACTAGTCTTTTACCATGCTCGTTTTAACTGTCCAGGCAGAAACATGCCAGCCCTGTTAAACAGCATTGGTTCAGTCAATTTTCAAAATGTTACAATAGTCAAAGTCAGCATTGTATAATTAGAGCAATATTGATAGTGTAATTTTTAAAGTTACACAGCTAACGCTACCAAAAAGAAAAAAAATAATAAACTGTAAAGAATTTCTACATCTGTTGAATTTTGCAGTTATTCACTTTTTGAAAATAAAATCTGAAATTTACTTCTACATTTATTTTCTTAAAAAAGCATAGAGAATATATATTTTTCAATTGATCAACGGGTATGTAATAACAGAATTCATTTTAAAAAAGGGAGAGGATGCATTTAATTTTGATTAATGAAATGAAAGAAATCACCTATTATTAGTACTGCTTTAAAGAAAGCACGATATATAAAATAAAATAGCAAAAGATTATTTGATAAATATCATTAGGAATAAAAATTATAAATGTTTTTATTTTGTCTCAAAACCATAAAAGTAATATCTAGTTTTCACATCTTTGAAAGTAATATACAGGTTTGGTTTCGTTTGTCAGTAAGATTATTTTTTACACAGTATAGTAAGGCTATGACTGGGACCTACAGCTTAAAATGGATTCTGAACCACAGGGAAGATTCGTATCTGAACTAAGATCTGAACTTAAATTTAGCATCTAATAATAGCCAAAGTACTCACCTGGTGGGCATATTAAAAATAAAGGAATATAAATATAGGAGTAAGCGTTAACTAATTAATAATGCATAGAAAGTGTTTACTTACGCATAATTATCAGAATCAATGTAAAAACCACGATTATCTCGTAATGCTACAAGATCTTTCCGCAGCTTTTCAATTTCTTCTGTATATTCCTAATTTAAAAATCAATTTATGATAAATAGGAAACAATGTATTTATTTAGGCAAGAAAAATAAAGTACTATTAATTACATTAAATTACACTATGAAATCAAATTATGTACATATTTAATCTATAAATATAAAGCTACTAAGTTTGTCAGAGATTTTGCCTGAACTTTTAATCTGCTACACAAAAACAAAGCCACACTGTTCAACTAATCACTACAAAACTAGTACTCAGTAAAATCTTGCCAAGTTCTATCTAATTAATTGAATTCCTAGTTTTGAAATACATTAAATAAAAAGAGATTTGAATTAAAAAATGTATAAATTAAGCTGATCACCCCCCCCCCCAAACACGCACACACACACCTAAAAAAAAGTTTACACTTTTTTTTTTCTTCATAAAAATAAATACATTTATTTACAAGTAAATAGCAAAAATGAAATGAATTTGAAGCCATTGTAGCTATTTATCTATTAAATATATAGATAGTGTTTGAAAGTGTCATTAGTTTTAGCATTTTGCTAAAAGATATCCTATTTTGCTAAAGTGTCAAAAAGAATTTCACTGAAAAGGAGAAATGAGATAATTTCATAAAAAATCTCTATAAAATAATCTCTAATTTCCATTCAAATATTTGCATGCAAAAATAACAAAAACATTTAAAGTATCAGAAATTGTATCTATTTAGTTAGTATAATCAGGTTTAATTTTGATTTTTAATAAATGAACTTAAATGTGAAAGTATTTAAATATATTAGAATTCAAGAACTGCATCACAGAAATGTTCTAAGCACTAGTATTGCACAATGGTCTACCCCTACCCAGTCTCCCCTTTTAAATCACTTTTTCATTTTATATACATGATATAGCTGCCTATTTTGCTATTGATAAATTCAAAACTAATTTCATTGATTTATTTATTTATTTATTTTTTTTAAATCACAAGTATCGATGCTTGGTTAAAACCATCAGTAAAGTAGGAAGAAATCAGGGATGCCACTTAAAAGATTTCAAAAAAGGGGAAATCATGTATGAAGTGAAATTTATAATTTTATCCTACATTTATATGCAAATTCAGTAAATTAACATACAATAAAATAACTAATATATAAAGTATAATAGTATATAAAATATAATTTGAATATAATAAATTGCTAAATAGTTACTTTGCATTCAAAAGGTCATAATATTTTAAGCAAATTTATCTTGAACGCTAACACATACGTTATGGATGAAGAAATACTGAGAATTGCAGAGCTTCATCAGGTTGTTTAATGGTCAATTGCTAGTTTTAAAGGGCAGGGGACAATATAACTATGTATATGAGGAATATTGAGCAATCCTACCTTTTGAAAGGCTCTAGAATCTGATAAAGCAAGTTTAATATGCCTACTGATATTAATGTTGTGAATGGAGAAAGTTTGGAAAATGCATGAATTTGATGGTCTGTTTGATCGCCAATTGTTAAAGGGGAAGGGGACAGAAAAAATTTATAAAAAGCAGAAATCCGCCGTTCAGCAAAACAGTGGCATCGCTGAGAAATATAAAACAAAACTGAGGATAGCCAAATTAAAAAAGGGAACTCAATTGAACTTCCGGCTTTTTCGGAAGGGTAGGTTGATTTCTTTTTCCTTATCAAGTAGCTGTCATTTTGTTTCAAAATGGCGGCTACAAATTATTAATGCACTTGGTAGAAATATTGATGTAGGCTATGCACATATGGAGTTTTAAGCAAATCGGTTCATAAATACACTTTTATGTGAATTTAAAATTTCAAGTGGCCGGCGCTAGGAAAAAAAATGGTGGGTAAAGTTGACAAATATATGAAATGCGTTTGTGAGATAAGTCTACTGTACAAACATAGTTCGAATTAATTCAAAATCTCAAAAGTCATTGTGTTGAAAAATTAAGTGGCTGCCACTTCGATAAAAATGGCAGAGAAAATTGCTCATCTAAAATATCGTTGCAAATTTGAAATTTTTTTTTTTTTTTTTTTGTAGAAATTCTTTTAAAGAGGCTTAGTAAGTTAATAAAATGTTAGTTTCCTGCATTTCTAGTTCGTTTTAGCATTAAAATAGTCTAATTTTACCTTAAAAACGGATTAAAAAGATCCAGTAACTCATGTAATAGAGATGAGACGGGCTCAGCCCGAGCCCGTAAGCCCGAGCCCGAGCCCGGGCCCGAGCGGGCTCAAATCTTACGCAAGTCTTCGGGCTCCGGGCGGGCTCGGATTCAAGCTAAAAGTTACGTTTATTTTATTCTTCACTAACTGGAAAATGTAAAAAAAAAAAAAAAAAAGAAATTTTATTCATTTTGAGAGCACCTTTAGTAATGTCATAATAGTCATGATAGGTTATAAATTACAAAATAATCTTGCAAACCTTAGTAGCTTTGACTTTCCTTTTTCTAAATAGAACTCTTTTTAATTTTACTATTGTGTATGCGTTGCATAGCGTACCACTTTCAATATCGGGCTCGGGCTCTGATCACACAAAATTTTTCGGGCTCGGGCGGGCTCAGTTCAAAAATGTTTCGGGCCCGGGCGGGCTCGGATTGCCAAAATAGAGCCCGAACTCACCTCTATCATGTAATGGATTTGGCGCCAAATTTGGCAACTTTTCCCCTATGGCGACTTTTTTGGCGACTTTTGGCGAGAAAATACTTATTATCAATATACCAAAGATGGACGCAATAACGTGATTGGTTCATGAGTTACGTGAATTTTCTAAATTTTTGTTGTTTGAATGATAAATCCATTTTTCAACTTTGATTTGAATTGATTAAGTATTTTTAAAGTTCCAGCAAACACATCGAAGATATTTGAAGCATAGGTTACTGTCCAACTGTGGTTTAAATCAGTGCCGTGTTTCAAAAGTTATTATTATGGCAAATTTTCAAGTGGCAGTCTAAGTGGCTGCGACTTGTAAAACAAAATAGCAAAACAACTTGCCCATCGAAATCATCCAGTATTTTTGTACGATAAGTTCATTGTCCAGTTCTAGTTTAAATTAAATCAGAATTAAAAAAATTATAATCATAAGAAATTTTCAGGTGGCACCACTTGTAAAAAAAAAGTGGAGTGAGATGCCTAGCGAACTTATCTGAGATATTTGAATGATAAATCCACTACCCAAACTTGAAGCGAATTGATTCTGTCGTACTAAAGTTACCATAATGACAAATTTTCAAGTGGCCGCCACTTGAAAATAAAATTGCGGATCAAGTCATCAAGAGAACTTATCCTAGATATTTGAACCAAAAGTTCACTAACCAGCTTTTATTTGAATCAGTTTAGTATTTTAAAAGTTATCGTGATGGCATATTTTCAAGTGGCAGTGTGATTTCAAGTGGCTGGAACTTAGACACAAGATTTCGGGACAAGTTGCCTAGTGAAAACATTCAAGATAATTATATGATAATATCACTGTCAAAATTTGGTTCGATTTGAAGTATTATTTCAAAAGTTATCGTGATTTTAAATTTTCAAGTATGAGCCTGATTTCAAGTGACCGCACTTAACTTGAGATATCTGCCACTTTATTAAAAGTGGCGGATATAGTTTATTAATAAACTTCATTGAGATCCTTATGTGGTCTGTATTTACATCAAAATTCAAACAATTTCGGAATACGCTTTTTACAATTTAAATTTGAAATTTTCAAGTTGTCTCCACTTGAAAACAAAATGGTGGAGCAACTTGCTTAAAAAACTCATCTAAGATATTTATAAGATAAGTTAAGACACTGTTCAAATTTGGTTCCATTTGGAGTATTATTTCGGAAGTTATCATGGTTTTAAATTTTCAAGTGGTCCCGCTTAACTTAAGATATCCACCACTTTATTAAAAATGGTGGATAAAGTTCATTAATAAAGTTATTTGAGACACTTGTGTAATCTATGTATACATCAAAATTAAAAGAAATTCGCAATACGCTTTTTACAATTTGAATTTGAAATTTTCAAGTGGTCTCCACTTGAAAACAAAATGGCGGAGCAACTTGGTTAACAAACTCATCCAAGATATTTATAAGATAAGTTAATACACTATTCAAATTTGGTTCGATTTGGAGTATTCTTTCGGAAGTTATAGGGATTTAAAATTTTCAAGTGGTAGCCTGATTTCAAGTGGTCACGCTTAACTTAAGATATCTGCCACTTTATTAAAAATGGCGGATATAGTTTATTAATAAACTTCATTGAGATCCTTATGTGGTCTGTATTTACATCAAAATTCAAACAATTTCGGAATACGCTTCTTACAATTTAAATTTGAAATTTTCAAGTGGTCTCCACTTGAAAACAAAATGGCGGAGCAACTTGGTTAACAAACTCATTTAAGATATATATAACATAAGTTAAGACACTGTTCAAATTTGGTACCATTTGGAGTATTATTTCGGAAGTTATCATGGTTTTAAATTTTCAAGTGGTGGCCTGATTTCAAGTGGTCCCGCTTAACTTAAGATATCCGCCACTTTATTAAAAATGCCCCCCCCCCCCCCCCCCCGGTTTCCTGCTTCATCTTTTAATAACAGAAATTTCTATAAAATAAGCATTTCAAATTTCAAACTGGCTCAAAAATTTTCGCACATGCTCAGATTGCTGCATTTTGGTCTAAAAAATTAAACCTTGTGTTTTTATATTTAAGTTGAATCGGAATTTTTAAATGAGGCTAAAACACTATTTTTGCCAGTCAGGTGGTTTAGTCCAGGCAAACCACCATACAGTGTAAAGTTTTTTACAGAGGATTATTTATATATATATATATATATATATATATATATATATATATATATATATATATATATATATATAAGCTTAAATTCCTCTTTTGCAGAAAGATGATAGCACTTCAAAAGAACGAATCACTAATGATGGCACAAAGATTCAGAATTTTCTCATCTATAGTACAATATATTTAACATTTTTAATGATCAGTAAGTAAAAGTTTTCATCATAGTTAAATTTTAATAATCTAAAATAGAAGTAGATAAGAAAAAAAATAATAATAATAAAAATAATTATTCATTGTTTTTAATATTTACCATAAGAGTGCTGGATTCTGATTAGTGTTTTTACTTTCTTCTATATGTAATATAGAGAAAGTATTGGATTCGTAAAAATTTTCGACCTCGGGTTTTTGATGGATTTACATGTTTTGAGAGCTGTAGAACACGATTTGACCCTTTTTAGAAAATGTCTGTCTGTCTGTCTGTCTGTCAGTCTGTGTGTGTGTGTGTGACAAAATTTTGTGGCAACTGTATCTCAGGAACTACTGCACAGAATTTCATACAAATTAGTATGTAGTTGCACCTTGACATAAATTAGTGCCTATCAACTTTTGGTAAAAATCGTCTTACAGGTTGCGTTGCCATCCCGCTTTTTCTAAATTTTTAACATGGTGATATAGGACAAAATTTTGTATAAATGTGCATAAAGATAATTATTTTTTAGTAATCATTATGAAATTTACAAGAATTATTTATAATAGAGGTAGTCAACTGGGGAAAAAATTTTGTATGCGTAGGAGCCTCGTGAACCCCCCTAGGGGGGAAGTCCCCCCTCGAGGGGAGTAAATTTTCAAGATGGGTATCTTTCGAAAGGTCTCGTCAATACCTTTAAAACGAATGGTTGAACTATAAACCTGTGATAATTTAAAACAAAGTTATCGATTTTTTTTTACTTTTAACAAAAAGTAACTTAGAAAAAAAATCGTATTTTTTTTTTTTTTTTTTTTTAACGAAATTTAACCAGACTTGGTATTTAGTTGGCCCCTGACATAAACTGGGGCTGATTAGATTTGGGGATCAATCACTCAACAGGTGGTGCTGTGATCGTATTTTCTCTAAATTTTTAACATGGCAGTATATAGGACAAAATTTCGTATAAATGTACATAATGGGAGTTATTCTTAACCTGTGATTGTGAAATTAATATGAATTATTGATAATAGTAGTAGTTAATTAGGAAAAAAAAATCTCGGTCATCGCTTCCCTCCCCCCAGGGGAAAGTACCCCCCGGGGGAGGGGGGGGTAAATTTTCAAGATGGGTATCTTTCGAAAGGTCTCGTCAATATCTTTAAAACGAATGGTTGAACTATAAATATGTGATAATTTAAAACAAAGTTATCGATTTTTTTTTTTTTTTTTTTTACAAAAAAAAATTTGAAAAAAAATCGTATTTTTTTTTTTTTTTTTTTTTAAATATTGTTACTGTGTGATTTTGTATAGGAAAATATAGAAGAAAGTCTTGTGGTGGCCACAGCATACTAGTTTAAAATTACTGACATTGCAGGTGTTTACACTAAAACTTTTGTTTTGATGGAAAAATACTATCCTTCCAGGTGAACTATGATTAGGTTAGACTAACTATATAAATATATATGCTTAAATTAAACAAATTTTAAAATTAAATAATTAATTTTTAATGAAAACTTACCCTAATAAGAGCACGCTTTGTCATTTTTTGATTAGCTTCGGGTTTGATTGTTATGCTTTTAGCCTTGGTAGCATAGTCTAGAGTACTAATTGTTTCATCAAAGTTACAAAGGGCTGGAGAAATTGTAGCTATAATTGAGGTTTTTGTATGACCTCCAAGTGAATCTTGTAAAAGACGGGTTAACTTACTTTCTCTGAAAAATAAAAATAAATAAATAAACAAATTACATCACTTCAGTATGTTTTAGAACTGCTGAATAGCATTGTCATGTCATGTTCAAAATTCAAAAAATAAATTTTTTCAAATATCAGAAATTTAGGATTGAATGGGAGATGATATAGGAATAATGACCATTTCTTTACAATAACTAACTCAAGGAAATTAACAATATCTACTGTTATGAAAAATATAGACTGGACTTACTGGATATAACCAGTGTTAATTTTTGTGTACTCTTTAAACTATAGTTAAATGAATGTTGCACTTATTACAAGGTTAATATAAAAACTTAATTCCTTCCTTATATAGAACTTCATTTTTGTGTTTTCCTAATGCATTAAAATTAATCATGGGTATATTTGTAAACATTTAATCCAAACCTAGAAATTAAATTACCCATTAACAGACAATTTAAATTATTTATACCTTCATCATTTTTTTAGTGGTAATATGCAGAAACAGGAGATCAAAACCCTATGATTGGCTGAAGAATGAATTTTTGACATGTGTATGATGCTTAAACAAAGTTACATCATATTAAGATTATAATTCTAAATATTTTAAGAAATTCTAAACTGAAATCTGAGATTTCCAAACTATATTAAGCATATTTCAAATATTCACTGGATTAACTAAATGACAAGGATCTGTAATTCAAACAGAGAATGAATAAACAACCATGACTCTGAACATAAGTGCAGGTTTCATTATTTGATTAAAACACATTTGTCAACAGCAATGAGACATGAGATGATGTATTTTTATAATTATACAAATATACAACTAAAAGGTTGCTTTACTACATATTTTTGGTAATTTTTATATTAGAAAGTACTGACTTATGTATTTAATTACAATGATGCTGTGTACCTTATAAGGCCATGGCTCAATTTAGCTTTGCTCAGTTTTATATATATACATAATTTTGTGAAGGAAAAAAAATGTGTTTAAATTTACAAAACAATAACAAATTTTTGAAAAAAAAAATTTGGCAGTTTCAGGAGAGTGTAGTACTTGTCTGCCCTTTGGTTGAAAAAATAGTGTTCTTTTTGTCCCTAACCCAAAAACATTATTGCCTCTTTGCATTAAAGCACAAATTTAAGAGAATACCAAAGAATAATGATATCCTCCAAATAAATGATATATATAATTAAAACTATTATGTATGATCATCAACACTTATTTATTATATGCATACATATAACAGAATTTTGAAATGAGTGTGAATTTAAAAATGTTAAATATGGCCTTAAGAATGCAAAACTGCCTTTAAAACCAATTTTTAAACTAACTTAAAAACACTTAAACTAACAAAACCACTTAAAACTAATTAATTTTGTGAAGAGTAATTTTTTAATTTGTCTTTTTTAAGGATTCATTTTAATTTTGCTGTTTTTTTATGAAGTGTTAGTTTTCACATTCTAATTTCTTCTGACATTGAAAATTATTAGATAGAAAAATACATAGGGGTTTCAAAAAGTAAGGTAACAAGAGCTCTGATGGGTGTGCAAATTATCTGTATAAATAAAAATCCTTCTGAAGATAACACAGACAATCACAGGAATCAAATGCTGCCAGTAAATGGAGCTAGTTGTCCAGTAACATGACTAAATCTTAGTTATAAGATGGCTGCATAGATGGACACATGGTCTGGGATTGAAATACAGGGCTGCCAACCTCTGGGAGCGCTAAAGTGTAGTTAACAAGCAAGAAAAAGTGTAGTTTTAAGGTACAAAGTGTAGCCGCTAAAAAATAAGAAAATGCTTAAAATAAATAAGCATAAAATCTTTTGTTTACATTAAGACTTACTTTCCGAAATTTATTGACTTTAACAATCAAACATACAAAATATCACTGCATTCTTTTAAAAATAGCATTGCACACAAAATTTTTTCTGGAAATTATCGAAATACCTAACAACAATTAGATACAGTTTAACAGCATTTTGATCAGTGCTTTCATCAGTTGCCATCGAAAACGGCAAATGTTTCAAATCGCCAACAATATCAGAACAGGATATTTTTGCAATGCATTTCAATAGGGCCGCCGTCTTTGTTCTACCGCTAGGACACTGTCTGGCGATTTTTGAATCCAGGAACATAGCTCTAAATAAATTTCCAGCATGATTTGCTGTAGAAATTGGAACATTATGTCACTTAGAAATGATGTAAAGAGCATTTCTGTTTTGGTAGACTTTGATGCTGCATCACTTTTCACATAAAAACTGGATGGCAAAGGCTTTATCGTTGCTTTTATTTTACTTAAACGCTTGTGTCAGCTTGTTGCAATATGACGCGAACAATCATAAAGTCCACGATGATTTACGCGAAAATTGTTATTACATATTGCACAATATGCCTCATGGGATGAATCTACAGAATGCAAACACGGCCACAGAATCTACAGAATTTGCAATCTACAGATTGTAGCAGAATACTCCGATAGAGATTTTTGATCAGGAATTTTTTTTTCTTCTTTGTATTATCATCATCATCGCACATTTTAACTAAAAATACTATTAAATAAAAAACTAAATAAATTTGTACACTCTTAAGCAAAAAATAAGAATAAATAAATACAGAAAAGCAAGTCTAGCCAACAACAAACGAACAACACCGAAAATCGAAAGTAAACAGATTAGACAAGCTCTAGCGATAGAAAAGGACTTCTCCAAACATCCAATCACCATGCGTACGCAGTCACGTTATCGTCACAGTTTATGAGGAGGAAATGAAACAACCTATCAACCTCCGGAGTTTTCAAGCTACTTCATTCATAACAGCGATTTGGAAATACAGTGTGAAATCGTAGTTCGCTCGTTGTAAACAAGATGATGGTGGGGAAAGGAAAAGTGTAGCTTTAAGTATACGATGTGTAGAGTGTAGTAGAAGCAGGCTAAAGTGTAGTTACTACACCAAATGTGTAGTTGTTGGCAGCCCTGGAAATATGAAGTGTGATAAGGTTTTTGCGTTTAAAGAAAAATTCTCCATCTGAAATTCATCGGCTATCGGTAGAAATGTGCGGTGCAAGTGTTATGTCACAAAAACAGGTGTGATTCTGGTGCATGGAATTTGACAAAGGCAGAACAGATGTGTGAGATGAAGAAAAAACAGGGTGACCAAGCACGTCCACCACAGATGACAATGTTTGTCGTGACGAAGCTTTAATTTAAGGTGATCCTCACATTACTCTGAGTAAAATTGCACAAGAACTCAATATCTCCATTGGCAGTCCACACAATATTGTCCATGACCAATTGGGCTATAAGAAGACATGTGCTCGTTTGGTACCGAAACAACTCTCCTGGACCACCCTTCTTTCAGTCCTGACCTTGCACCAAGTGATTTCCATCTCTTTGAACCTTTAAAGAAACACTTGTGAGGTCAGCATTTCAGGACCAATGCTGAGGTTCAGCGAGCTATCTTAACGTGGTTGCACAACATTGATGCTGATTTCGATGGTTTGGTGTACCGATAGAACAAATGCCTCGATAAGTATGGTGATTTTATAGAGAAGTAACAAGTACCTGTGCCTTCCTACATTGTATTTCTTGAATAAACGTTTACTCTGAATGGGATTGTTACTTTACTTTTTGAAACACCCCCTCGTAAATAAACTAAGATATAATTCTGAATTTTGAATAATTGAAATTTTTATGCAATCAAGAAAATGTGAATTAATAACTTTATCAAATATCATTAAGCAATAATTAATAATATTTATTACTTCTTGTATTTTTTATGAACTAGCAATTAAATATCAAGAACAAAACTCACCTGTATGGGACATGCGGCTGCTTTTCAATAAGAGCAGTTATTACCCGTCCCAAAGTTAAGAGACTTTGATTGATACTTCCTAAAATATAGAAACAAGAGCAAATTTTAGTACAAAGCATAAGAAATATGACACAGAATATGATTCTCACTTTATGGAAATAAATGTCACATTAATTTTTCCACAAATGTTGTGTTTCTATGTTTCTAAGAAAAGATTAGATTGAGTTGGATAATCTTGATTCTAGGTCAAATTCTAGCAATTTTATTTGACAACACAGTAACAGAAATTTCTGTAATTTGCAATGAAGCAAATTTATCTGTGATCTAGAAATGCTCAACTATGTCTGGTATCAGAAGGAGTATAAGGAAATTTTCAAATATATAAAATTTGCATCTACAAAGAAAATAAATTACAAGGATACAATAAGCATAGTAATCTAGAGACATACTTGCCAACTTCTCACTGGAAGAATCAAGAAGATTCAGCTCAAAAAATAGGAAGATTCTGTTAAAATCAAGATTTATTTCTATATAATAAGCATAGCTAAAATAACTATTTTTTACTAACCTGATTCGAAAAACTGTATTTATTAGGAAAAATTTTGAAAAAAAAAAAAAAAAGGAAAACTTTAAGAATTGATTTCTATGTTTGAATTCCATATTGATGTGAGTTTTGATAAAAACCACAAGAGTGAGAAAGAGAAATTTCATTTCTTCAGATTTTACAATGCATTTTTTCAAAATTTTAAAGAAAATTTCCTTTTTTTATGAGATGTCCCTGGAATTAAGAACTGAAATCTCAGTTCCCTGAGTTTCCCAGGTTTTTCTTGGGGAGTATGAAGAACCCTATAGCAGATGACTTATAATTATAAAATAAAATTCCTCAAAGTAAAATGGCATTCAGTACATTCTTCTTTTCAATCTTTTACAGCCGCAAATCAAACGACCATGAAAGCCCAATTTAACCTATTAATATAAAGTGAATAATAATAATAGAATAAACAAATAAACTGTTTCAATTTCTGCTTGAGAATTTTCTTAAAATAATAATAATAATAATAATTATCCAAGTTTGTATAACAGAAAAATACAGTGTTTCAAAAAGGACTCCACAAACTTTGAAATGTCATAACTGTGAAACAGTGAGAAACAGCGAGGTGAAACAAATGGTATGTTGGATGGACAAGTCTGGAATTTGTTATATACTGGTTCCAAGGTTGGCTAACAGGTGGTGCCACAAGAACACAAAGCTTTAAATAATACTCGGAAGTACAGAATGTTCATTTACCAGTCTGTTTCATTACTGGCACATGTAAGGGAGTTGTATCAAATTAGTTATTTAGGAAATTGAAGAACATCATATTGTAGTCTTGTAGTTTTTATTGCACTAGAAATACTACCAATTACATTGATATCCGGCAATGATAAAACGAAGCTTTCAACTAAAATTTAATGTTAAAAATGTCCAGACTAAAACACGATTCATAATTTACTCATATAGCAAATTCCAGACCTGTCTGTCCAACATACCACTTATTTTATCTTTGTCTCTTACTGTTCTGCAGTTATGTCATTTCAAATTTGGAAAATCCTTTCTGAAATACCCTATATAAACGTAAAATTTACTTAAAGCTTTACAAGCTACAGGAAAAGTACAGTTTATGAATTTTAAACAAGCATTAATATGTTTACCAGCTTCTCTGGCTCTTTTATCAACAGCACCTGAGCGCCCAACATTTTCACTGCCAGCAAGATCAACCTGAAGTAAAATCAAATAAACAAAAATAAATGAGAATTAAAAGATATAATATGTTGTAACCTTAACAAGACAAAATCCATGCTTCATATGAAATATTACTCTTGCAATGTTATTAAGAACATTCAAATAATATATTTTTAAACTAAACCTTTTACTTATAATCACAGAATTTTCCTAAATTATTTGAGCAACAAGTTAATTATTAAACTATAACTATACAGGGGTGAAACTATCTAACAAGCAAAAACTCTGAAAACTACTATTTGCATGCAGATAAGGGAGACTTATTTATGGTATATCACATAGCTACTTGTAATAAGTGATATTTGGAGAGTTTTCAATACATTTTAAGGCAAATTAAACATTCAAAAATGAGAAATTTCTATTAAAAAAAAAAAAAAAAAAAAAAAATTAACATGAAATTCAGAGACAACCAAATTTTCAAAAATCCTGAATTCAAGGGTAGCCCCTAAAAAGTTTCACCCCTGACTATAAAAATATTTATCTTCAGAGATTTTAATTTCTCAAAATATATAAACACATTTCGAAAAGAATTCATACATGATAGATAGTTGATTGTCTAACAGCAGGATAATAATAGAGAATTAAATATCCTGCTCCGACCAATAGACGAACATTGAATCTCCTATTGTCAATGTACTCTGGCTTTTTTATTTTTTTGCTGACCTTCTAAGCTGAGCTACAAATGAAATCTAAGGTTTTTTTCTTTCTTTCTATAAAATAAGAAATTGAGAAAGCTGTCATCGCAAAGGTTATTGAAGTTCAAACACAGTAATAGGTAAGTGCAGTTGGAAAGTGTTTATAATCCATGTGAATTGCATGATTTTTATTTCTTCTCTTTTACATGCAAAATGTAAACATTCAAATTGCCAAATTAAAAAGGTATTTACAAAGAGAACATTTACATTATTATATAAATATTTTATAATCTGTATACAGTACAACATTTTAAATCCAGACTTCTGAAAACTGGAATTATCCAAAATTCAGACACTGAAATTTTTTATTTAATATTTGTTTTCTAAAATTAAAATATATGGCATCACCCCACAAATGTATATATATATATATATATTTTAATTCTGAAAAACAATTACAATACTTGTTACTTTCCTATTTTTAAAGCAATACACAGTTGGATTTCCAGTTTTAAGAGTCAAAAGAATTAATTACTTATCCATGCAATAGTATAGTTCTTTCTTTTCCTTTACTGTAAATTACAAAATACTTGTTCACCATCTGCCATTTTGAATTTTGTGAATTTTAATTTTTGCTTATGATTATTAATTGTCCTGTGAATGGGGAAAAAGCTTAAAATATTTTAATGAGTAGCAAGCCAATTTAAAAACTCTTTTTTACCTCTCTCTTTCTCTATCTCTTTTAATTATTTATTATTTATTAACTATTAAATAAGAAAATGAATAATAATTTAGCTATTATTTGTCTCACTATATTATATTTGTAGAGTAAAACTTAATATATTTTTAAGTAAAAAAAAAAAAGAGTCTTTCAGAAAATTAATTTTATTACTTTATTAATGGTTGAAACTTTCTGAAGCATTATATTTGTAAATAACTTTAACTTAATATATATACCGGGTGATTCAAAATAGATGTTACAGCGATTATCTCGTAAACTAAGAAAGATAGAAACATACTTCCAATTACAAAATTAGAGCAAATTAAGAGTAGATTTCAAATATGGCATTTTTTTGTACAAGGGGCTGTATACATATTAAATACAAAATTTAATTTTTATACGGCCCCTCCTATCATGTGACTTATATTTAGAAAATTATTCTCCTTGCTCTAACAAGCAAAATAAAAAAAAAAATCATCTCTCTAAGTCAAAATCTCGCTGAGTTATTGGAATTTGAAAACGATGACTTACACCACTTTCTTTTCAATTTTGGCATCTATTTTTCGACTCCAATGGGCTCACTTTAGGGGGTTATCTATGAGATGAGAAAAGTTAAAAAAAGATCCTTTATTTTAAAATAGCAACTAAAATCATTCAAACACGTGAAATCAACAGTTTTAAGAATTTAATGCAAATTTACATTATTTGGTATTGTTAAAAAATTTAATAGTTTAATTTCTTAGGGGTCACCTGCAAATTAAAACACGTTAAGAGAGGAAAAAAATTAGTCTATCAAAACCGTGTGAAATTTTCACGCTTTATTTTTACCACTTTACATCATGATTGAAAAATTTAATGACTTCGGCTCTTTAACAATTCCAGCCAGGTTGAAAAGTGTTAATGACTTCGATTTTTCTGTCTGTCCATTCGTCTTTCTGTGTGGCTGCGCTCTAACGCCCGTGAATATTCATAGAATTTCCTGAAACTGATATATGTTATTTGAGTTCACTTATAAATGTTCCTTATTGAAAATGAAGTGAATACCTCTGCTAGCTTGTGCACAGGGACACCCGAAAGTATTCCAAAGCATTGTGTTCTATGAGAGATATTTTTATAAACCATATTTTAATACCTTTAATTTATGCATATATTAATAAAATTGAAATACGTTATTAAAGTTTTCTATCGGATATTTTCTATAGAAAATGGAGTAAGCACCATCACTGGTTTGTATACAGGGACACCCGAAAGTATTCCAAAGCACTGCGTTCTATGTGAAGATATTTCTGTAAACCAAATTTTAATTACTTTACATAAAAATTGTTCAAAAATGTTTAATGTAAACGAAAATGCAATTTTTAACTGTGAATAGGATTTCAATTTGCATATTTTTTTGTCTGACTGTCCATCTGTCCGTCTGCCCGCCCACAGCATCTATAAATATTTTCAGAAATGATATATATTATTCAGTTTTACTATATGATATTCCCTATTTAAAATGGCATTAATTAATTCTCTACAATTGGTTTATGTACAGGAACGCACAAAAAATGCCAATGTATTGCGTTTTGGGACAGACATTCTTATAAATTACATTTAAATAAATTTATGCTGTAAAAATCATAAGGAAATTCGTATTTATTGTTAATATTCTAAATGTTTTGTATAGAATATGATATCGTATAGATGTATAATTCTATGTCAGGGGGGGGGGGTTACTGCCATTCTCAACCCCATTTTAATTATAGTGCCTATACTTATCAAAACAAAAATCAAGTCTGTTATCAATTTCCTTGAAACTTGCAAACCTTGATCAACTTTTCAAGTGGCAACTGAATATGGAATCCGAAGTACCAAATTCACATTTCCTGTAGTTATTATTTTCTCATACCCATAAGGTAGAGAGAGTATTGTTCTTGGGCCAAATTTTCGAAATTGAGTTTTTGTTATATTTACACGTTTTGAGGTCCCTTGAATCCGAAAATCATGTTTTTAGCGGTTGGTCTGTGCGTGTGTCTGTCTGTTATCAGCATATCTTTTGAACAAATAGCAGCAGCTATTCAAACTTGGTATTCTAAATATGTATCATATAGGGATGCTACACTAAGCTTTTCATTGAGATGAAACAAATGGTTCGTGTACAGGGACACTCAAGAATATTCAAATACATTACGTCTATGGGGGGAAATTGCAGGTAAGTAGAGTTTAACACCTAAATAGACTGCACTAAACCAAATGAAATGAATATATATTTTTTAGATGCATAGAAACATACTTCATGTTGAATATGGCAGGGAAATCATTCACTGTTCATTTACAGGGCTACACAAAATAACTAGATTATAATACAACATAATAGCTGAAAATTGATGAAAGTGCATTTTAGGTTGTGCCGTATATTATTACTATAGGCTTATATTTAGGTGCACTTTGTAGTTTGTTCATATTCTTCAAAAGATATACAGGGTTGCAAATATTTAAGCTATAATATTCTTTAATTTAATAAAATTAAACATAATTTATACGTCTCATTAATATATTAAAACCAATGTAACTTTTAAAATGAGATAAAAATACAAAAAATTTTAAAAACATTAAAAATATATTTTAATTAAAAACATTAAAAACACAAGACAGACATTTCGGCTAGAACACTAGCCCTCCTCAGTGTCAAACATACAAGTACAAACAACATTTACAAAAATTCATAATACATCATAACAAGATTAAATACTCAGGGGGAATAGCTTTAGCCTCGTTCAAGGCAGAATGTTGCATTTTGGTAAAAGCGCCCTCTAGAAAAATACGGGATTCATAAATATTTATATTAGAAGCTAAAATTTTAAAGTTTTCAAAATCTGGAATATGATCACTATTGAGAGAATGGATTACGAGTTTTGATTTTAAATCTCCTGTTTTATATGATCGTTTATGTTCCTTTAATCTAATTTCACCTGTTCTGCCAGTTTCACCGATATATGTAGAATCACAATTTTTACAAGGAATACTATAGATTACACCTAGACATTTAAGAGGGGGGACAGCGGGTTTAAAAGAATTTATAAAGAATAGATCTATTTTTCATATAAATCAGTTCATCCTAAAGTTAAAAATTCCACTTATCGTACGACTATCCCTTATTATAAAGGTATTTCCGAAAATATCTCTAAATTACTTAGAACAGTTAATATCTCTACTAGCTTTAAACCTCAACTCTGTATTAGTAACTTTCTCTCAAACTTTAAACCCGCTGTCCCCCCTCTTAAATGTCTAGGTGTAATCTATAGTATTCCTTGTAAAAATTGTGATTCTACATATATCGGTGAAACTGGCAGAACAGGTGAAATTAGATTAAAGGAACATAAACGATCATATAAAACAGGAGATTTAAAATCAAAACTCGTAATCCATTCTCTCAATAGTGATCATATTCCGGATTTTGAAAACTTTAAAATTTTAGCTTCTAATATAAATATCTATGAATCCCGTATTTTTCTAGAGGGCGCTTTTACCAAAATGCAACATTCTGCCTTGAACGAGGCTAAAGCTATTCCCCCTGAGTATTTAATCTTGTTATGATGTATTATGAATTTTTGTAAATGTTGTTTGTACTTGTATGTTTGACACTGAGGAGGGCTATAGTGTTCTAGCCGAAACGTCTGTCTTGTGTTTTTAATGTTTTTAATTAAAATATATTTTTAATGTTTTTAAAAATTTTTGTATTTTTATCTCATTTTAAAAGTTACATTGGTTTTTATAATATTCTTTTTTATTGTTAGTGAAAGTGCTTTACTATAATATTTTACCATGTCCAGGAAAGCTGTTCAGGAATGGAAATGAATTCCTCATAGACATATGATAAATAATGTATGTTTTTAATCTAAATATGCATCGCTTGTTTTTTTGTGTATTTACACGTTTTGAGGCTTCCTTATTACCAAAGTCAAGTTTTTTAAAGTTTGATTATTGCCTGCGTCGAATAATTTCAGGAAACGAATAATTTCAGGAGATCACCCCTCACACAGAACTAACTATCAAATGAAACTCTTGAAGCCTAATTGTTTTAACATAGGTTTACATAACAGCACTCTTTATGTTACCTCTTAATCTCCAACCTGTATTTATGGTATTAAATTTCAGGGTAAGAGAAAGTCGTATGAGTGGCACACCAGATTATTTGTTGTTAAATTATGCTGATAATTCATATATATATACAGATCAACCAATAAAAATTTACCTTTCGTATTCAGGAGGCCTCAAAATGTGGTATTATACAGAAAAAAAAAGTGCTTTTCAAAAACTACTTTGTTTACAGTATAGGTATGAGACATTAATTTTCCGTTCTGTGTCAGCAGTGTTCTTCGAAATAAAAAAAAATGCAGCAAAGCTCTTACGCCAATTACATTTAATAATAATAAAAAAAAAAAATGTTTACCTTAATTTTGGGTAGCCCTGTATATTGTCTATAAACTATATACAAATGACTTTGTGTACGTAAATTTAGTGTTATACATACTTGCCAACCAATTTTAATAAAAAAAGGGAAGATTTTTGTTGAAAAACCAGAAGATTTCATAAAAAAAGAGAAGATTTTTTTTTCTTTGATGTATTAAACAATACAGTTTTACAATTTTAATATTTTGGAGCAATCTTTTAAAATGTTTTACTATAGATTGATTATACTCAGGGGTGACGCCAGCTACGGGGCGGGGGCACAAAATTTTCCTACCTGAAAAAGTTATTCTTTATTTTTTCCCCATGTTTATACATTTGGTATAAATATGACAAACAAATATTTAATTTAATTGAAGAAAATAAACAGATTTATTAAATTCAGCAATAAAGGTCTAAAAATAATTACATACATCAGAAAAATTGAGCACATCCATTGCTTTATTGTTTCTAGAATTGATCACAATCCGGGGGAAAGGAGGGGGGGGGGTGGAATACAAAAATAATTACAGAGTAAGAAATATTAAACTCTTTCAATTATACTTCTAGAATCTACTGAAAGAAGTTTAAAATTAATATTTATTATCATTTATGTTGCAGATAGATAAAGATTAGGATACAATACAAAAGACTTCTGCAGAACATATGATTGCTGATCACTAGTTGGAGATAAATAAAGGGGGGGGGGGCAAAAAATAATTACATCAGCAAGAAATATTTAACAATTCTATTTCTTTACATGTTCTAGAATCTCATAAAGCAAGTTTGAAATGAATATTGACATTCATGTTACGGATGGAGAAAGATTGGGAATCGGGAGTTTTCGTAGAACATTTGGGGTTTCTTTTTAAAATGAACGATATCCGCGACTTTTTTAAAAACGGAAGATTTCATAATCTGTCCGGAAGACCGGAAGATACGCTAAAAAACCGGAAGTCTTCCGGGAAAACCGGAAAAGTTGGCAAGTATGGTTATATGTAAAACAAGTAACATAAATTGAAATACACTTCCAGCAATTCCCAAGTATATCTCCAATATATCAAAATATTCTGGGTAACCTTGTAATGAATGATGAATGATTGCTATACCACAATCTACATAAAACATGCTTTTATGCATATAAAAAATCTGTTCTTTTCATTTTGTTTAGGGCGGTATATACATGTCACACTGTACATATGAGAAGTTTCGCTCACAGACGTATGTATTTGAAATCTCTTAGATGACCCTGTAAACAAACAATTGTCTGATCGCAACGAATACTTTAGTGTAGCACCGCAATATGATACGGATTTAGAATATCGAATTTGGATTTTCTGCTACGTTTTAATTTGAGATGTTCTAATAACACAGAAACACACACACACACAGAGAGAGAGAGAGAGAGAGACCAACCGCTTAAAACATGATTTTTGAATTCAGAGGATCTGAAAACGTGCAAATATAACAAAAGCTAATTTTCGTAAATTTGACTCAAAAACAATTCTTTCTCTACACTGTGTATATGAGTAAGAGAATGTATAAAAGAAAAGAAAGAAAAATGAATTTGAAAATTCCCTTTTAGTACATAAATTATTCATAAATTTTATTTGTTAAATTATCAATGAGTATTCTCTTGTGTATTCACAGAGACATTACAGGTTAAAATAGCCGTCATTCCCTGAATGTTTTTTCTTTCCCCCCCCCCCCCCCCCAAACGCTCATCAACGTGTGCCTTATTACGAAAGCTATAGTAATTACAATTTCTCACTTTTCATACAACCCCTAAAGATTTGGCGAAAAATGCTACAATTTTGAAATTGCAATAACTCAACGAGATTTGGACTTAGAGAGATGATTTTTTTTTTTACTTTGATTGGTGGAGCGAGGAGAATATTTTTCTAAATATAAGTCATATGATACAGTATTGTGGCAATTAATTGAGAAATATCATTTTTTTCGTTTTATCACACGCAAGCTTAGGAAAAAGCACTCCAAATTAGCTCAAAGTTCATATGGCAGTTATTATCAAAGTAGCAGGTGTTCGTATGCACCTGATAAGTAGCAGGTGTTCAAATTCCTCCACCAGGTGGCAGTATTTCCTCAGTGTTAGTTTCTCGCTTGTTGCGGGGGTCATTAGCGTCATGGATATCAGCACGGAAAAACATGCTAACGTGATTATGCTTAGAGAACACGCTTCTAAGACGTCAGAGGAAATAGGTAAAATATGTGGAGTGAGTACAGCAAGCGTTAGGAGGATATGGAATCTGTTTTAGACAACAAGAAATGCTGGAACAACCGTTCTGGAAGATGCGGCCAAAAAAGACAAACTTCGGCTCGTGATGTCAAAACTTTATATCGAATGTGCGTTATAAATCCTCGATTAACCAGTTTTGACCTCTCCAGGTCCATGGCGGCAACTGGTGTTGATATTGCACCTTCAACAGTGTGATACAGGCTGCTAGAATGCGACCGGCGAGCATGTCGACCGTACAAGAAGCAGCTTCTCATGCCTCACATGAAGAAAAAAAGGTTGGAATGGGCACGGAAATACAAAACATGTACTGAGATGGACTAGGAGAAGGTTCTCTTTTCTGACAAAACACATTTTGTGGTTCAGGGATTTAGATCCAAGTTGAAGGAGCAAAGAGAACCTCTCAATCAACACCACATCAATGAAGCACCTAAGCATCCGCCCAAAAAGATGTTTTAGTGTTGTTTCAGCGTTTTGGGGACAGAATCTCTTGCTCCTGTAGAAGGAATGTTGAACAGTGCCAGTTATGAAGTCATATTGACCAAAAAAAAGCTTCAACCATGTCTAAACTGTGACCGAACGGAAATAGCGTTTCCCAAGAAGACGGCGCACAATGTCACACTTCAAAGCAAATCGAAAATTTCTGCTTAATAAACAAAGTTACTGTACTGGATTGGCCTGGGAATTCACCAAACTTGAATCCGATAGAAAATTTGTGGCTATTGTTAAAAAACGGTTTCACAAGTTTCACTGTACGACAATGGACAAGCTAATTTCGGCCGGTATTGACATATGGTTCAGAGACTTTGAAATTAAAACTATTTATGCCAGTCTAGTACATTCCATGCTGAAACGTGTCTGTGATGTTACAGAGTCTCGGGGAGTTCATATCAATTATTAGTTTTAAATGTATTCATAGAAAATTTGAATAAAACTGAACTTATGAAAAAAAAATGCATTTCTCAATTAATTGCCACAATACTGTAGGAGGGGCCGTATAAAAATTAAATTTCGTATTTAATATATATGAAGCCCTTTGTACAAAAAAATGTCATATCTGAAATCTACTCTTAATTTGCATTAATTTTGTAATTGGAAGTATGTTTCTATCTTTCTTAGTTTACGAGATAATCGCTGTAACATCTATTTTGAATCACCCGGTATATATATATACGTTATGAGTAGTTATTATAAATTTAAAAAAATAACTTACAAATCCTTCTAAAATAATATTTTCTACAGAAAATCCGATCATATTACTGATTTATGTTTGAAGCTTTTAACTATCTAAAACTGTACATGCATTTAAATGGGATCTTTTATTTCTGACAATTCCAGTAGATGGTACCACTACACATATCTTATTATCTGGAATTTTCTAAACCAAGGTCCGGATGATTCTGGATTTTCGATGTTGTACTGTATTAGCAAAATTTTATATAAGTATTTAACTTTTTTTTTTTTTTTTTTTTTACATTAAAACTGCACATAATAATTAAAAAAAATTATAATTTTAAACATTAGCATATTTAGAATTTATACATAAAAAGAATATTTACATGTACCATAATCTGTATGATCATTTAGAACATATAATAATTTGGAATTTTTTTTTAATACTTATGTGCAAACTAGCTAAAGGATTGAGATTACTTTAAGAATGCTTAGATTTTCATTGTACACTTAAAATGAGTATAGATATTTGCATTACAAATACAATGTTATATTCTTTCAAAAAAAAAAAAAAAAATTTTTTTTTTTTTTTTTTTTTTTTTTTTTGGGGGGGGGGGGGGGTGCGGGGGTGGTAATATATTACATAATGTCTATATTTTTATATATTTTACTAATTTGTAATTTATTACAGCCCGTTAAAGTACTCTTTAGAAGGGCTGGCCAACTCGCGACCCGCATGTGGTCTGCTGTGTAAGGTTCTGTGGCCCACGACAGAATTCACAAAATTTCTAATTTGACATCTTTTGGTAAAACATCTTAAAATAATTAAATTGTTTCTGATTTTTTTAATGAAAATACTGATTGAGGTAGCTAAAAAGACAAATATTGCACTTATTAATGTTAATAAAATATTATCAGATCAATAACTGATTCTTTCTATTATACTTATGAATAAATAATCATAAGTTTTTGACTGCTTCAAAGTTATTTTATAAATAAAAATAAATTAATATTCATATTTTCTGTTTTAAATCCTCACAAACCCACTGGAAAAAGAATTACTATATGTATATGGTTCATGCATTTATACAATGCAGCCCCCCCCCCCTCCCGAGTAAAATAGATATCCAATGTGGCCCGCCAAGTGTTTTGGGTTAGACAGGCCTGATCTAAAGGACCTTTCTTGAGATATTTTTACTTATTATCTTACAAGATTAAGTTTTCCAGTTTTAAGCAGTTCTTCTCCTTCGACCGTGTTTTCCTTAATGTGAACTGTAACAGAAAATACTGTGTGACTGCGACTGGATGTGGCATTGAGCATTGTTGCAGCTGTTTGCCGCCTAGCAGTTCCTCTTTCAAGTATAGAATACACTTCATCTTTGCTATTAACAATGACTTCTTCCAATCCATGTATAATAACAGAGCCCTAAAATATATAAATAAATGATTTGTTAAAATTTTATATTTAATAAAAATTATACATTTTACATTTTAAAATATTTGGATAGTACACTTAGAGCTTCTGTAAAAACAATAATAACAAAACTTTACAGATGTACTCCCCCTAAGATACCAAATGCGTCCAACTCCCCCCCCCCCAAGCCCTCTATCCTTTATAAGGCTTCTATTTCTCTTCATTAGCACACCCTGTAGCAGAAATTTCAGTATCTATCTGCAGCAAAATAAAATTTATCTGCCATCCAGAAATGACTTATCAAGTCAAATATATATAAAAAAAAAAGTAAAGCAATTAGCAATTAATAAATGATGTAAAATTTATATCTGAAAGAGAAAGAAAATTAAGAATATGCAATAAGTACAGCAATCTAGGGATATAATTCAGATTATATTTAAATATTTTTTAACTTAGCTTTTTTTTTTGTTTGTTTGTTAAATTAATCTGCAGAACTTTAAACAATCGGCAGAGCTTGCTGCCATGCTGCACTGTTTCTACTACTGGGTTAGCCAACCTATGAGATATTCATCCTGCTGGACTATGACCATTCCGAATTCCACAGTTGCAGTTGCCTGTAACATTCTCCACTAGCGTTTATAAATAACAAATTTTTGTACAATTTTTATACAATGTTTTCACATTTCAAGAATTGGAATTTCTACACTAAGAGCATCCTCTATGCATTATAAACAAAACCAGAAGTAAGTATTAAATTTGGAATATTATCAAAAAAGAATAGTAATAAATTACTTTACTCCAAAAGTACTAACTTCAGAAGTTTCAAGCAGTCATAAAAGAAAGCAGATTATTATTATTTTTTTTTTAAATATAAAACAAGTCATGATACTGTTATCACAATGGGGGTAAAAAAGGAGGATAATTATATGAAGAGAAGACGGGGAGTGGATGGGTGGACAAATTCAGCAAACACAAATTACATTTTTTCGAAGTAGAACTATATTATAAAACATTTTGATAAAATTTCATTATTTTAGAGAAAATATTGAAAAATAAAGAAGGAAAAAAAAAAAAAAACATAAGAGATCTAAATAAATTTCATAAAAAATAGCAATAATGAAATGTAATAAATTCTCAGCTTTAATAAAAATGAATTGGTACATATGAAGAGGATACTGTTCACATTCAGTTTTCCTTCATATATTTGTTCTCGGGACATAAATTTCTCCTTAGGCCTTACTATAAATACCCATAAAAGCAATGAAATCAACAAAGGACTAGCCCTAGTTGAAACTGAAAAACCTTATCATCAATTCTATTTTTTCCCTGCTTTGATACATTTAATTTATTCTAATTCATTGCATGATTTTATTGTTTTTACTTTTAATTTATTTATTTCCACACAATTCCATACTATTTCCCATGCAATATTTCCTATAGTGCAAGTTTATAAGAAATATTTCCTCTTCTGCCATGTTATGAAAATCTTTAATTTCAAATAATGATCAAATTCTTAAAATAAAATGTTGATATTTGATAACATTTTTTTTTTTTTTTTTAAATCAGTAAAATTAAAAAAAAAAAAAAAAAAAAAAAATACTTTAAAATTAATCCCACTACTTTATAATAAAAAATAACTCCATAATGCACATTTATTCGAAATCTTATCCTTATTTGAGCTAATGTATTAATAGCTTTTCAGAATTTTTCAAATTAGAACGTTGTAATTCAAAAAGGTTACCACTGTCAAAAATGATATTTATTTAAAACCCGTTCAACTTCTTTACAATAATTCATTCTTGAATTATGTCAGTTACACAGACTTACAAACAGATGGACACTACACTGATATCGTAATTTTTTAGATTCCTGAAAATGCTGTAAAAATATCAAAAATCAAGGTTAAAAATTTTCACAAATATCAATGTTTCTCATACCTACAGTATGATGAAAAATGAAAAAGAAATCACATGTGAAATAATGAGATCTCTTCTCCTTGTACAGACAACAAAACAATTCTTTAATATTGAATTTAACACCAAATAATATAAAATTTAAATAGTTACATATTGATGTAAAATAATAAATATATTACAAAAAAAAAAAAAAGAAAGAAAGAAAGAAAGAAAAGAAAGAAAGAAAAGAAAAGATAACTTTTGTAAGTTAAAATAAATAACTTATTTATTTTTTTAAGTTAAAAATATAATAAAATTGAGATATTTAAAAGAAAACCTTTTTTGAAGTGGCTTCATACAAGCGCAATCTCGATAACTCAGTGGAACTAAGGAGATCAAACAATTCTTCATTATACAGTTCAAGAAAAGAAACACGAACAGAAAACTCTACATTTTCTTCCTTGTTTAGATCTTCAAAAAGTTGATGAAGGGAACGAGGAATTATTCCAGCACCGGGATCCTTAAGTGAATAAAATTTTAAAGGATTATATAATATTTGCAAATCAAAATCTGATTACATAAATGGTATTTAAAAAAATAATCTAATCCACTCCCCCCCCCCTTCTTTAAGACAATTCAACTCCTTACGGCCTCACAATCAGATTCCCTCTTTCTTCTTCCCCATGAAATCCTATGGAATTTTTGTTCCTTTGTATTATAAGACTATCTCATTCAAAAATAAATTTTTTGAATATTACTCTTTAAGCATTTCATCTTTAATCTTAGTGAGAAGTTATTTTTTGAATAAACAGCGTAAGTAAAAAAACAGAATTCAAAAAACTTTATTTTTGAATGAGCTATTCTTATAATATGAAGCAACAAAAAAACCAAAAGGAAGGAAAAAAGGGAGAATGCTAACTGGCCTTGAGATCTCAGGTTAGCAAGTCACATAAGATAAATACAAATATTCACAATAATTACATATATATGTGTGAAATGTTAATAATTAAGACATTTATTTACTGTGAAAAAGGACAAAAACATTTTTATGCTTTTCAGTAATAAAATCTGTATAAAAAATTGGAACAATTAGATTTTATAAATAAAAATGTATATTATATAAAATTATGTTAATTAAGTACAGCAAAGAATTTAAAAAAAAAATTAGAATTAATATGAATATTAGAAAAAAAAAAAAAAAAACCTACAAGATTAAAGAAGAATAAATAATGTTAAAAGCAATAAAAATTATTTTATTCTTAGTTTAAAAAAATCTGGTGTGAAGCAACCACACAATTTCCATTACCCACTCCAAATAATTTACGAATTTTTTAAATTGGAAAATTTATACTCTATGATATTCATGCCAGTACCCTAAATAATATTTCGAAAGTGGTCTGACATCTTTACGATGAAAATATCCCTCAAAATTGACATTTATGAGAAATTTTGCCCTATACTGCCATGCTAAGGAATTCGTAAATTTCCAATAACTTGTGAAATTTTCAAAGTAGCATGTTTCTAGTTACTGATGTTCATTCCGACATCAAAACTCATATTTTAAAACTGGTCTCACATTTTTTCAATAAAAATTTTCCATTTAATGCACATTTAAGTAAAATTTTGCCCTATTCTCCCATGTTAAGAAAAGCATAAATTTTTAATAACTTACGAAGTTTTTTAATTCGAATGTTGCAAATGAATAGGGTTCTTGCCAGTGTCGAAAGTAATATTTTAAAACTGATCTGACTTCTCTGTGACAATTTGTTCTCGAGTTATCGTGTACACAGACTAACGCACTAACAAACTAACACACACCATACAAATTTTGTCATTTTTCGTATTCCTCACACGTGAAAATGTGTAAAAAAGTAAAAAAACCGAGGTCAAAAATTTTCACGATTACCTAAGTTCTCCATCTATAGCATGATGGGGAACTAAAAAATGTAAATGATATGTATTGTACTTAAGAATTTAAATTCTTTTATTTTATCAGTTATTGTCATTAAGAATATTTATTTTGAATAAGCATGCACTAAAATGAAATACAGCTTAATCTTACTAATTAACACTATTTTAATATTAGAATCAAACCAATTTTTATTTCTAAGATAAATATTAGATTAATTATTAATTAGTAGTTTAATATAATTAGATGTATTAAAACTAATATGCTAAATAACATATATCTAACATTGCAATGCAAATATATTCAAACAAAAACCCACAAAAGCCCAGAAAAACCCACAAATGCCCAGAAAAACCCAGAAAAACCCAAGTGGGTTGGGTTTTTCTAGAAAAACCCGGGTTTTTGCCAACCCTGGTTTATACACGGCACCTATCAATTTTTGTGAACTAACCAACTATATCATTCAAAAGGACATCTAATAGAGTGTTTATGTAGCAAATTTGAAGAAATCGTTAGAGCCATTTTTGAGATACGGACTTACGGTCCCATATCTGTGTTTCCAATTTTCACCAAAATTTGGAAAATTCATCTGTACACCAGTTCTGTCTTAATTCTGAAGTTTCGTAGCTCTATCTTTATTAGTTTTGGAGATATGATAGTCAGAAGATCCCCCCCCCCACACACACACACACATACATACACTGACCAATTGCCAAAAACTATTTTTTTGGTCTCAGGAGATCTTAAAACATGTACACTAAGCGACAATAAAAAAGCCGCACTACAGAAAAAATGACATACCTTTTTTATTTGTAACAACTTTAAAATTAATGTTTGAAATGAATAAAACTGTCTTGTTTGCATAATACCAAAGGGGTGAAATGATACCTATGAACATTTTCGATTTAATGATTCGCTTTATTGCACTCTACGAAGTACTTTTTAAAAATCTGCATAAAACTTTCTTTTTGAACATAATGCAATTACTAGGGATGAAACGGATATCCGGTAACTATCCGGTATCCGGCCAAATTTTAAATATCCGACGGGGTACCGGTATCAGCACTCCGGATACGGATATCTGACAATTTTATGCCGGATATCCGGAGAGGGAAATTCAGTGATCAAACTCCTCTCAGAAGATTTAATGCGACAAAAAATAAATCTCTTTTTGTCAAATAAATTTAGCTTATAGCTTGTAAAGGTAAAAAAAAAAGTTGGCTTCGAAGCAAGTTGAACTTGGCCACTTTAGCAAACAAATTTGGTGAAAAGTAATGGTTTTAGGCCTAAGAAATACGGAAACCCTATCTCAATCTAGTACGGAGTTAGCTGAGTTTTTCTAGAATGATTTATAAAATTTCCCCTAATTCTTCTCATGACTGTAAAAAGAGGCATTGACTGCCATTCCTGAACAAGTGATAGTCATGCTCTGCAGTGCCTATAACTCTGTTTTTATGACTTTTATATTTTAAGTAAAAGTTTTATTATATTGTTTCAAGGAAGTGAGTCAAACAATGTGTATTTTTTGTCTAGAACTTGCCTATTTATTTACAATCCATTTTTCCCATACACAAGAAAGTTGTTTTTGTGACCATAAGTTTATACTAGCAGACCCTAATGTCATTGCCTGCACCACTTACTAACTCAATTCTGCATAAGATTAAAAAACTCTCCAGTTTATGTAATTTTGCACTTTAATGTTTGTTTGCAATTATTTAAAGTTTTTGGTTTTGTACATTAGAAAAACTTTATACTCTTACTTTTAATTAAAGAATTTTAATACCTAAACTTTTTTTTTCTTGTCCATACAGAAAACAAAGATATAAAATAAGTAATAATGTGCAATGAAAAAATATAAATTTGTTTTCAATTATTCGTTTCTTTTGTATTAAATTGAAGAAAATATTGGATTGATAAGGATTTTCGGCTTCTGATTTTTGATGGATGTACACGTTTTAAGGATTCCAGGATATAATTTGACCATTTTTAAAAAACGGTCTGCCTGTTGCAAAAATTTTGTTGCAGCTCTAACCCAAGAACTAATGTACAAAATTACATATAGATTTATATGTAGTTGTGCCTTAATAAAAAAAAAGTGCCTGTCAACTTGGTGCAAATTGCTAACAGGTAGCATTCTATATGTCATTTCTCCTATTTAAAGGAAGACTATTTTTAATTGCGTATAATTCCACAAAACCTGGTATGTGAGAAGGCTATTATTAACTATGCTGTTTAAATTTTAGTGCACATTGGCCCACAGGTGGTGATGCTAAGGTACAATTCATTGTGTGAATAGGAAAGTTAAATATGAGCATCTATAGAATTTAACTGCACTAAATATGATAAGCGAGGTGATCCTTATATTTTGAAAACGAATGCTGGTTTAATTTGGGTATATTTTCATTTTGACTAACAGGTGGCATTTCTATTCCTCAACTTCTGTGATTCTCCACACGACTACATCTCGGCATTTGGTTATTAAAATTGCTCCAAATTCCAGATCTAAAATCCTTATTTTCAGAAGCTATGATTAAGTTTTTGTGCATGTTAAACAGTATGTAGTGTTGATATATAGAGTGATATAGAAGAAAGTTTTGTGAAGGCTACAACATACTAGTTTAAAGCTTTTGCTTTCTTGAATCTTATGAATCTCTCAAGACAATTAAATTCTAAGTGAAACTAAATACTACTTAAAATTAAACAGCATGAAATAATTAAATGAATAAGCTTACTCTTTTTTTTTTTTTTCTATCTTCTACATTCAGTGGAAGAAAATATTAAATTTGTAAAATGTTTCAACTTCTGGTTTTCGGTGAATTTACAGGTTTTGAGAAGTCCAGAACACGACGCGACCACTGTCAGAAAATGTCTGTGTGGTGGGAGTGATTAAAAAAAAAAAAAAAAAAAAAATTGTGGTGATTGTATCTCAGGAACTACTGCATATAATTGCATATAAATTTATATGCAAATGCACCTTGATATAAATTTGTGTTTATCAATTTTTGGTACCAATTGCTCAACAGGTGGTGCTGCTATACAACGATTTTAACAGTTTCAAAGAAAGTTATATCTCAAGAACTACTGCTAGAAATTACATCTAATTTTATATGCAGATGCACCTTGACATATGTTAATGCCTATCAACTTCTGGTGCTGCTTTACATCCGATTTCCGCAATATCATGGAAGGCTATATCCCAGAAACTACTGAATAGAATTGTATATATATACATGTAGGTGAACCTTAACATAAATTATGTTAACTTTTGGTGCCAATTGCTCCACAGGTGGTGCTTTATACAGTATTTTTCGCAGTTTAAGGAAAGGCTATATCTCAAGTTCAATTGTGTATAATCGAACAAAACTCGATATATGAAAAGGCCATTATGAGACATTATGCTGATTAAATTGACTGCATATTTGCCGATAGGTGGTGCTGCAACACTGCGATTTTTTTTTTAGCCATCTGAGGTCTTGCTTTCCTAATTCTCTTCACTAAGAATGGAATTTTTTAAAATTTTCTGTCATTTAAACCTGCTTGGTTTAATAGTTGCTGTACTGTAGTTAAAGAAATTATGCTGCTAAACACTTTTTCTGAATCTATTTTATGTTCTAAATGCAATACAAATACTATTAATTGTTAAATTTTAAGGTTAAATTTTATTATGATGTATATCATATTTACATATAATATTAATAAGCTTGACTGAAAAAAAAAAAAAAAAAAAAAAATTCCAAAAATTTTTGTCTAATCAATTATATCTGTCTCATAACTGAAATTTAAATCAATTTTCAGAGTAATAATTGGTGACTTTAAGTGTTAATTTTATATAAATATTTTCACTTAATTAATTTTATTTATTTATTTAATTTTTAATAAATTAATTTTTCGATTCATTTTGAAAGAAATATTAAATGAATTTACACATATTTTAGTTTTATATTTGCAGGCCTTGTTCATCTCGCTTGTCACTATTTTTAAATGAATTCTCAATAATCCATATCATTATCATAAAAATCTCAAATTCTTATATTTCAGTTCTTCTTTGTCACTTCGGACTAGAACACAGAATGTTATTTTCTGTTTCTACTTCAATAGTTACTATCAGCAATTCTGAACAGACAATAAACGCTTGAAAATACTGTGAAACTCTGTTAACATTTCCCCCCTCAGAGGGATAGTGGAAATCTCAATCCCTTCTTTTTTTTAAAAATCTTTAGCATTTCTATTTTTCTTTTTTTTAAAGCTTCTTGTTTTTGAGAATACTGCTACCCTAGCGAACACTTTCTGTAGAAGGCTACAGACAGGTGGTGTTCAGTGGCGGATCCAGAACTTGACTTTTGGGGGGGGGGGGCTAAGACTTTTCAAAGTGTTATTCTAGACCAATAAAAAATTTACAATTACAATATTCAATTGTGAATGTCAGTGTTTTGGGGGGGGGGGGCTTCAGCCCCCTAGCCCCCCCCCCTTAAATCCGCCACCGGTGGTGTTGGTCCAGCATGCACATGAAGTGGCATTTTGTTTAATAACTGTCCTCCCCCTTTTCTCTATCAACAAAAGTGCAACAACTTCTTTTAAGAGGTTTTATTTATTTATTTATTTCATTTTTTATTTTTTTGCTTTTTCATTATTTGATGGATGTTTCTTAGAATGTTTGCTGGCAAAATATCTGAATAAATATTTTGTAGGCAGAACAATATTTTTACTTTAATTCGTAGTTTGAAAATTTGAAAAATTTTAATCAAATTAATCGATCTGATTAACTCAATTAAAAAAACTGATTGAGAATAAGCATTGATTGATTAACCGAACCGATTAATCAGTACAGCCCTAGTTAATATGTTAAAAATGTACCATGAATTTCAGATTTGCCCATTAATATATAGATATGTACTTTTTTTTTTTTTTTTACTTTCTGCTACGTTCAAAAGAAGAAAGTATTAGATGTGCAAAAACTTTTTACACCCAAATTTCAATTACTTTGGCTATTTTGATAGATCTAAATGTGATATGACTATTTCAGAGCTGCCAACCTCATTACTAAAAATTTAGGAGCAAGAGACTTAAAAAATTGGAGCAAGTATTATGATATGAAAATTTTAAATAAGATTTCCATGTATAATCTACATTTACACAGTCTTGATATAGATTTCTTTAAATCAATGGGGAAGAGGATAAAAAAAAATACATGATTGTGAAATAATTTTACTTCTTTATAGGTTTTTAAGTCTATAAAAAGCAAGTTTAAAATTAATACTGGCATTTATATTGCGATGGGAGAAAGACTGGGTAACAAATGGCTTCCGAAAGGCATTTAATAGCTAATCGCTAGTTGGAAATAGGAAGGTGGGGGGGGGGGGGGGGGAATAACTGTATAAGCGATTAATATTGAATAATTATATTTCTTCATATTGGGAATCAGAATGCTTCTGTGAAGTGATTAATTCCCAACAGCATTTTTTTCCCCCCAGTAATGAACGAAATTCACGACTTTTAAAAAAAACGGAAGAAATCTATTTAATATCGGAAGCCGAAAGATTAACTTAAAAATTTGAAAACTTCTGCCAGAAACAGAAAAGTTGGCATCTAAGAATAAAAGTAAAAATAACAAATAAAGAAATGTCAAGTTTGAAAAATCGGAGTTTTCCGATAATTTTCAGATTAATGGAGAAACTCCGATTAAATCGGAGTACTTGGCAGCTATGCTATTTTTAGAAAATGTCTGTCCGTGAGTGTGACAAATATTTTGTGACAGCTCAACTTTTGAAGAAGTAAGGCATAGAATTTCATAAATTATATGCTAGTTACACCTAGAGGTAAATTAGTACCAATATCAGTTATTGAGTTATGTTTTACAATTTAGGGAAATGAATGGTAGAAAAAGATCCAAAATCTGGAATACTTCTTGTTCTATGGATTCCAGATAATGGGTCGTATACTGTCTACTGTGTCATGTAAGAGATGAATTACTTTTCTTCATCTAATTAGGTAAAGTACATACAATTATGATTCTAAAATGAAAGATAGAATTTTTTATATTTCAAACAATAAATAATGAATAAAATAGAAATATAGCCATAAAGTGAAAATATATACTATAGTAACTTACATCCTCCCAAGAACAATTTGAGTTATTCCTTTCTCCTTCCATTGTATATGTTTTCCCAGTACCAGTCTGGCCATAACTATTGTTTATAAAAAGGAGAAAACATTATGTGTATTATTAAAAAATATTTTAAATGCACATACACATACATAGTGACAATGACAGAACACAAACTACTGCACCTAAGTTCCCCTTAACAATGACTGACACAGATTAACTTTAATGTGTATCACTGGATTGTAGGTTCTCTATTAATCAGCAATAAAAATAACAGTGATTAGCTAAAGCTTTAAAAAAAAAACTGTTTTGCATAGCACAAATATACATAGCATATATAGTTATAGACAATGATAGAAAATGTATTTAAATAATTATTTAAAATGTTTTACAGTTATAAATAGTTTAAGATACTAAATGATTTTTTTTAAAGATGAAGTAATTAATTTAAATAAATGCGAATTTTCTTTCTTCTTTTTAAAATAAATTATTTTGCATAACTATACTGAAATGTTGACTAAAAGCATACGTAAAGTTTTACAAACCAGGTTATTATTACTTTTTTTTTTGTTATTATTATTATTATTATTATTTAGAAAGGGGGGGGGGACGGTAATGAATTTTAATTGTATAATTATTATTACTATAAAAATCTTTAATGGAGAATTAAGTTGCAAACACGTGTCAAATTGATAATATGATTAAAAACACGTCTAAAATAAACTTTATTAAAAACATTAAAATAATCGAAAGCTTTTCGCCTTGACTTATCAAAGCATCATCAGGGATTTAATTATATGTTTCAAAGAGCAATTATTATATATTTTGTATTATATGGTCAACAGTTAAGTCCTTTAATTAACTGAACAAAAAATAAAGTCAATTGGAGACTGGTGAAGACTGGATCCAGGAGCAAAGATACATAAGGAGTAGAACTTTTTGTAGTTACTAAAGAGCTGCAATTCACTGTGACTGTTGTAGAAACACAGGTGTACGGTGTTGCAGATAGAGGTTGATAAAATAACATAAAATTAACCATCCTTTTCGTCCCATTTCTAAATGCAATAGTCTTTCATATTTTCTTGAAAAATTTGTTACAAATTTCCTCAAACTTTTGATTCTTAATGACCCGCATATTGTAAAATCCGCTTTAGAAGTTAAAAATAGAATTATTAATACTACGTTTACACCAACTGATAAATTTTTTAGTCTTGATGTTATTTCCCTATTTCCGAATATTTCTTTAGACTTAGTTAAATCCATTATCCTCGATAAATAAATTTCTATTCCATCACTTAACCCTTTTCTCAAATTTACCGGTGAAGCTTTTGACCTCATTAAAGATTATAATGTGCTTTTGTTTAACAAAGTAATACATAAACAAATTTTTGGCACCCCGATGGGCTCCCCCCTTAGTCCTATTTTAGCAGATTTACTACTTATTGAATTAGAAAAATGTGTATTTGAATCTTTCATACTCAAACCTACTGTATATTTACGTTATATGGACGATATTTTTATCTCCTGGCCTTATTCAAAAATTTGCGTCTTAATTTAATTGATAGTTTCAACAACCAATTTCCTTCGATAAATTTCACTTCAGAAATTAATCGTACTCTTCTATTTCTTGATCTTAAGGTCCATTGCAATAACGATAATTCAATACCAATAGTCTTTCCTACTGTAAAGAATTCTATAGTTTTAAACATTATATTCAATGTAAATTTAATATATTAATCCCATTCAGTTCCCCCTTTACTATTAAACAATTGACTCTTAATGACCATGACCAAAATGGACCCACTGGAGGAGTCTATAAAATACCCATCGAAAATAACAAAGAAATTTTCTGTTATATTGGACAAACTAAGAGAACGCTAACCAAATGAATACAGGAACATATACGTAATATTAAGGAAGAAAAAAGTTCTACTCTAGTTGATTTCATTTATGCTAACCCTAATGCTAATCCTATGTGGGAAAACGCCAAAATTATTTCTGCACCACCTACGATCCAAGAACTGTGTATTTCTGAGGCTATTAATATAATTAAGCATAAAAATTCAATAAATTCAAAAGATGCTGAAATTTTGCCAATAATTTCGCACCTTATAGGGGCCGCTTTACAATTTTGGCGGCCCTAAGCAATAGATTTTGCCCCCCCCCCCCCCTTTAATGAATATTATGCCAGAACAGCTTATAGATTTCATGTGACATCAGGCAAATTTTCTCCTGTGATCCCTACCCCTCTCCCTCCCTTACAAAAGAAAAAACTACTATATTAAGATTCAACTTATTCTAATATTAAAAGTTAGAATAAATTCAAATAACATTTGCTTTTTTTTTTTTTTTATGTGTTGGACTGAGCATATTTATAATAAGAAAAAAAAGATTGAATCAAATCTTTAGCTTTTCCACCTGACTAGTCTAAACGTTCGATTGGGAAAATGTCTTAAAATTTCTGCTTATATGAATCTTCATTCTCTACACGTCATCACAAGTACTGATGTACAGAATGGAACATGGAACTACTGTACATCAATACTGATACATCTGTACATGTAGTCATATACCATGTACAGCTTGTTCCATAAACTGTTTGGCCAAAAATTTGAGTAAAAACAGTTATATAATGGAACGAAAAAGAAATTTTTTGCATCACCAGAAGAAAAGGGAATTTGAAATACGTCATTTCCTCACCATTTCTTAGCTATCAGATTGCAGCATCACATCACAAAACGGAGAGTGGATCTATTAACTTGCTACATTTTCACCACTGAAAAAGTTCCAGTGTGAATAATAATAATATAAGAATATTACTGTTATATTTTTTAAATTAGTTCTTATTTTTATTATGATTTTAATCCTTACATAATAAATGATAATTTTATTTTGTACTATAAATTAAATCAGATAACAAAAATTCGTTTCATTTTTTAAACAAGAACTAGAACGAAAAATCATTCAATTAGCATAAACTATTAATACTTTCTAACTGTATGTACTTGTTGCTTCATTTAACCTTTAATGTATTTTGCCTATGTGATCAGATAACGGAAAGAAAAACAGAAAAACAAACTGAATTCATAATCTCTCCAAAACATTGTTGAAAAGCATTAAAAAATCTTAACACAAGTGGAAATGCAGTTCCAGCAATTTCCAAATGTAGCTCTCATAATGTATTTGAATATTTTAGTGTGATCCTATAAATCTTATTGCTAAACATACCATATTCTATTTATTTATTTATTTTACCATGTGAATAATAAATCTAAATTTTAATACGATTTTTGCAGTACAAAGGTTTTTAAATGTGATTTATAAAAATACATCTCATAGAAAGCAATTAACTATCACTCTTTTGCGTGTCCTTGTACACAAGCCAGTTATCCTATTTCCACCATTTTAAACAGCTGTGCTTGACAAACCGATGTCGTCAACATTTTTAAACTTTATTGAAAAGTGTTAAAAAGGTTTTCCCCTTCACTTTTGCTTGAACCTTTTCCCTAATACACATGTGAAATAAAATTTTTATTCATTTATTTTTTAGTGGATTGAACACAATTATGGACTACTTTTCATTCATAAACATGCAACATAATTATGTATTCTTATTTAGAATATTGATTACGAATTGATTGGTAGGGTCGATCCTAGATCGCCCTACATCGACATAGCCGTTCAGAGTTTTCCATGATTATCTCCTAAACTTGCATAAATACGGGCTAGGACCCCTTAGAAAGGCTCCCACGAAGGCTGATTGACTACATTAGGATCTGAGGCCTATAGGTTGAATGGGGGTCTTTCTAAGGGGTTCTAGCCCGTATTTACGTGAGTTTCGGAATAACCATGGAAAACTCTAAACGGCTAGGTCAATGAGCGCGATCTGGGATCGACCCCAGAACTTCCCATCTACCTGCTTTGAGGGCAGATCTGCTCGGCAGCTGGTGGGTCTGTGATACGAATCGGAGTAGCATTTAATTTTTCCATATGAAGGTAAAGTCTTTTTCAGAAAAGACTATCTAAAATCAATGCATGAAACAGATTTTCTACACACCATAGGCGAGAAAAGATCGCCCTTATGTAATTTAAATTTTTTAATCTTAATTTATATATTCTGCGTATTTCAAATCTATTCTTAAGACTTTCTGAAATCTGAACTATTTTCTGACTTATTTATGAAGTTATTTTTTTTGCAAATGTATAAAACTTTCAGGAATTTTTTATTTAGATACTTATAAATTTAATGGTGTTTTCTCGATTTTCTTATTCTTAGTTCTATTATTTAGTTGATTATGGATGAATTTGATATAAGAAGTTGGAATTTTAAAGCTGGATGAGCTGAAAAATGAGGCCGTCATGCGAAACTGTCAAAAAAAGGATTTAATAAAACTATCGTGAATGAATTCTGTTATTCTGATGGGTGGTGGAATATTTAGGTCTAAAACCAAATTGTTCAGGTTGAAATTACAAATCATTCAACCTCTCATCATCATTTTTTCTATCTAATTTGAAAAAAATCTAGTTTACATTCATTATCACAATACAAGTAAAAGATTATATTTATTAAAAATCAACAGTTTTGTACATTAACAAGAGCACCTGATTTTAATTCCCAACTGCAAAAACTCATCTTGGAACAAAAGTAAGAATGCCTGTAGATTTTCATAGAAGACAATTTTGTTAAGACATAAATGACTATACTAGGTTTATAATCATGCTCATATATTTACACTACTAAATAATAGTAACCTGAAAATTGACCTCAACCCACAATAGAGAATTTTAATGACCCATACATGAATCAAAACCTAAAGTGAAAATTAATAATTCATCTAAAAATCTTGAAATTTAAGTTATTTTAGTAAATTTTTATTGCTATACAACTGGTAAATAATTTAAAATGTAATTACTAATGCACCAAGTTAAAAGTTTTAAAATCTGAAAAATGGATAAATAATAATTTTTAACCATTTAGGTGTGTTGTGTACTTCAAGTGTACAAAATGTTCTTCAAGTTTAGTCATAAGTACAAAACTTTGAATAAACACCATAAAATGCAATAAAATCACAATTGTTTCGTGTTGAAAAAACATGACCATTCATCAGGCGAACAAAGTGGGCATGAGTTCTACAAGCAAAGCAACAATGCACCAAAGAATACGTTGTTGAATTATGTTTTTGCCCATTAAAGAAATTACTTTGAAAGATATTCTCAAGTCGACCCGACTTGTAGGAAAAAAAATTCAATCAACACAACCTGAACTTGTAAGAGTAAAAAATTGTTCGCCCCAGCTGTTGAAATTGGGTCACCTGAACCAATACGTGACTAAGACCGACGGTCGAATTTTATGACCTGTTCTTGACATTCATGACCTAGTAGACACCCTGTTTCCCAGTGGCAGAAACACAGCGACATAGTTGCTGACAGTTTTTGTCTGCACTGATAAAAAAATTTGTCCGCAACTTTCGGATAACAATTCACCTATAAAAATTTCTGTATCAAAACTAAAACTAATACTTTTATTATTTATATTGTGTTGTGTCAAACACTGCTATAAAATATTTAATTGAATGAGATGAATGAATACGCAATTGTTTATACTATATTGTTCTGTAGTAAAATTGTGTTTGTGTATTGTTGCATGAGATCACCACTGATGTTAACCCCCATCAGTTTTCAGGCTTTTTTAGTGTAAGCCATTTTCTCCCCTGATTACATGCAAATTTTGCCGACAGATTATGAAATTTTAAATCCTGTCACAGACAGCTACAAAACTTTCTACCACTGGCCCTGTTTTTACTCTAAGAATAGCGATTGTGGTATAACGGAATCTTCATTGTTAAAGTTTTGAAAAACTAAACTGTAGTATGAAAGATTTTTTTTTTTTTTAATGTAAAGTGATCGTAAATGGTAGTACTCACCAGGTTGAAGAGTTTTTCGCCGAATAAGAATAATGGCACATCATTTCATTTTTAAACTTTTGTTCTTTATTTTTATTCTTTGATTTGCAATGCCTATATTTCTGAAATAAACCTTATTAAATTTCTCAAAAATCTATTTATTTTATTTGTGCCATTGGCATATCTCATACAATATTGATTTTTAACTATTATTAAATGAAATGAATGAACCATGTGCCATCCGGCGACGAAGGTCCGTTCTTTACTCCACCACGCGTTTTTGTCACCTGATCCTTTGCGCCTATCAGCGCGCAATTTTTGCCGATGCGAATTTACCGTTCTTTTTCAGGATCGCGGCTAGCGGCAGTCGACTCTGGGAGCTCGTCGGCAGAGCGGAACATTCAAGAGTGCGTGCGCGATGTGGCAAAAATTTTCCGTTACAAAATCTAACTGGTGCGGCAGCTCGTAAACTCATATATTTTCCAGTATCTTTTAACACTAGAATTACGGAAGGTGTCATTTTGACCCCAAGCAAACTTTTTTCTTCGATGGTTCTTCTATTTTTTCACAAATATCTTGATCCTTTCTTGACTTTTCCTAAATCAATGTGCTTTTCAAAAAAAAATAAAGTTTCAAAGAAAACCTTATTTAACTTTTAGTCTTAACAAAGGCTTATACCTAGAAATACGGGCAGGTGTCATTTTGACCCCTGTGAGAAAGAAAGGTATCTGAATATTTTTTCTGTGGTAAACTATTTCTGTTTTCACCTGCTAAACAAAAAACAAATAAAAGAAAAGGAAATGATGTTTTTGTGTAATCTCTGACCTACCAGTCACGTGATTTGAATTTTCGGAATGCATTCACTTGTGAAATGAGAACAGATAAAAGAGCTTATGTTCGAGAAAACGTTTGTAGATTTTGTTTGTTACATATAATAACAATTTTTGATAAATTATTTTGTTATACTTATGTGAGTTTATTATATACTAATAGCTCATAGAAGAGGACTAACGCAAGAAGAAACAGATAAATTGATGCAAGAACTATCTGATTGCGATTCTGGTTTTGAAATGGATAACAATTCTTCAAATAGAGATGAAAATGGAACCTTTGGTGATTCAGAATTTGTTATAATGAGAGATCATGTGATATCATCTTTTAGCTTATGTGAAAGTGAAAATGAATAAGTTCCCAGTAATTCAAATTCTGACATAACTAAGAATGCCAAAGCAGGAACTAGTACTATATGCTCAAAAAGGAATAATAAGAAATTCAACGATATTCAGCCAGCTATTTGACCATACCCTTTAAAATATACTTTAA
This sequence comes from Salticus scenicus, assembly GCA_963930645.1. Taxonomy (NCBI): domain Eukaryota; kingdom Metazoa; phylum Arthropoda; class Arachnida; order Araneae; family Salticidae; genus Salticus; species Salticus scenicus. The sequence continues at coordinate 49,509,405 of OZ005648.1, forward strand.
TCATTGTAATTTAGTTTATTTTTATTAGATTTTCAAAAATATATAATGTTATATAGGGAAATATACAGATTTTATTTACAGGGGTCAAAATGACTCCTGCCCTATTTCTAGGTATACGAAGATCGCCGTAATTCTAGTGTTAATACTTCTGTAATTCTTTTGTTACATAAAAAGAAACCGAGTACATCGTTGATTTTTATTGAATGAGTGTCATATAAAAATAAAGAGTTCTTTGTGAAAGTTGGATTTCTTCATTTAAAAATGAAATAATGTGCCATTATTCTTATTCGGCGAAAAACTCTTCAACCTGGTGAAGTACTACCATTTACGATCACTTTACATTTAAAAAAAATAAAATTATCTTTCATACTATAGTTTAGTTTTTCAAAACTTTAACAATGAAGATTCCGTTGCACCACAGCGATAATGTTTGTAAAATTAATAAAATTAAAAAATATATATATAAAATCTAAAATCATAATACTTACGCAAAAACAGTACAATTAAATCCCATTAACACTTCTTGTATGAGAGGTTCAACGACAGCCTTGTATACCGAAATCTAATAGAAAAAAGAAAAACTTAGAAATATGAATATGACAAAATTTATTTCAAGTTTTCACATATATATAAATGATTCTGCTATCATGAAAAAAGGTGATACACATTTTATGGAAACAATTTTGAAAACTGATCTTTATGCATGAAGAACAGATTTTATGCAACGATTTTTTTCTATTTTATACTCAACTATACATTCCATCCCAGCTTGAAATTTCCAGAAAAGTAAATAATTTAAAAACACTGTTACATTAATTTATTCTATCACTATTGTTCTGTTTTTCCATTTTTTTTAGTAATTTTAGATATTCATATTCTCTAACCATATTTTCAGAATTAAGAAGTAATTTGAAATTACTACCCATTTTTTTTTTTTTTTTTTTTTAAAGAAGTTTTAGAGAAATTAAAGAAAGAAGATCATAGGTCTTAAAGTAGCTGATCATACGGCTGTCTTTCATATACCTTTACTTATTTTTAGGTTTCCATTGCAATACATGATAAAAGAAGAGGAATTCAAATGAATTTATAAAGAAAAAAACATAGCACTGTGCACATGGAACAATTCTATCTGGGTCATACCTGTGATGTGACCAGGGCTTGTAAAATGTGGACACCTGGTCAGTACTGGTGACCAATACCAATATATTTTAATTGGTGACTATGTTTTCAAATTTAGACCAGAAACTCAACATTATTTTAAATTTAAATATTTTGGTGAAAAAATTATACCAGAATCAGACGGCTCCAGTTCTGATTAATTCAAACTGTTTCGACACATCATGTTTATAGGCATGTTTTGAGATGCTGTTGTGTTGATCAATACTCCAATATGGAATTTACACTGTGTTTCTCCTCGCATCTTTCACAACCTGATGTTGAATAGATGCACTGTTAGTGTAGTTTACACTAGAGTAGTGTTGCCAACAGTAGGGCAACAGACATCTTCAGCACTAAATTAGGAACTTTTATTATCAATGTAAGGGACATTTTGAGCTGTCTGTAAGTGTAAGGACATGGCAATCAGTTGGCAATACTACAGGGATCACTCTAGAACATAAAAAAAGGGCAGGGTGCAAATTATAGAATATGGGCAATTTTTATGAAAAGGGCAATATCATATCCGAAAAAGTGCAACTTTTGTAAAGATTATCTAACCACATATGGGTTATTTTTTACAATCTATTTTCTCAATAACACTATTTTTTTGTTGAGCAAATGGTTACACAAATTTTGAAATTTCATATTATTTATTTCATTTTTTATTTAGTTTAAAAAAAAATCCACATCAGAATGGAAAAAATGAGCATTCTGGAAAGGAAAAAGAAGATCAGAAATACTTAGAAGTAGAAAGTAAACACATCAGGGTTAGGTTCATATCGGGAAAATCGAGGGGAGGCCAGTATTTTTCTTGAAAAAGGGCAAGGAGGGTGGGATTTTACTGGAAGAAGAGCATTGGGGCGAGCTGCCGCACTGAAACGCTTTAGAGTGATCCCTGAATACTATACTACTAGACCCTAAATTAGGGTGCTCGATCACACAGCTCTCATTTGTGCATGCTTTGCGACCCAGTGCTGAATCTTTGCACCAGTGTACTATGCTTATGTATTAATGTTGACGGTGTTTCTGTTTAAAAAATATAATAAAACCAGTGTTTTCTCATGTATTAAAGTATCAAGCAGTACTAGTAAGTATTTAGTTTTTATGTATAGAATTTTAATTTCTATATTTAAGTAAATTAAAAAAAAAAAAAAAAATACTGGCTATTGCTAGTAACTTTTTTTTTTTTTTTTTTTAATTCCTGGAAACCTGCCTGTGACAAGCTTCTCAAGGTTGTCTAAATATTCCAACCTAAGCAAAAAGAGAGTGATGAATTGGGTCATCTTTCTCATGAAATCCACCCCACAATCACCTAGAATGCAACAAGTTAATTTAGATTTATAAAAAAAAAAAAAAAAAACAGCCTTACAGACCACTTTTTTAAATATTTTATAATTATCATTAATATCAGATTTTAACACAATTACCTGTTTGGTATCTGGAGGAAACACTTTGTCAAAAAGAAACTCTCTATTTGCATTTCTATCCTTAACCAAAATCTTTTTATCAGGAATGACATCTACTATTGAAGGTGAACACTGCTTTTTCTCTATGCTATTTAGTGGTCTGCAAAAGAAAATAAAATCAACTGAAAAAATTAAATATTATAATAAATGTATAAATAAATAAAAGATTTATTTAAACAGAAGATACTTATACATCACTCTTTATTAAGATGACACCTAAGCAACAGAAAGTTTTTATTAGTATTATTATTTTCTTTTTTTGTATATAAATTTTTTTATCGTTGAATAAACTATTTTCATAATAATTAAGTTTAATAATTGCTTAAAATTTTTAGACCTGTGTTTGATCACTAAATAAATACAAAAATACTATGATGGAAAAAAAATTAGGATTGCAGAAACAAAGCTTTCCAGTTTTTCCAGTCAGACTTAAAAATATAAGTATAATTAATGCTAACTGTCTTTAGTTTAGATTAGTACTGTACTTGTTGAATATTCTAAATTTACTTTTTTGTAGGTTCAAATTTACACATTTTATGAATTGCTAATACTTCTTTTGATATTAAACTTGATCTGAAATTCCTGGATTGCATACAAATTTTGTTTTGCTGCAGATAGATACAGAAAATTTTGTTACTGGGCCTACCAGTGGCTGAGAGGTTCTGCTGTCTAAGTTTATATATTCAGTGATGCCGCTAGTCTTTCAAAATCCTGGGTCCCTGGGACCCATGACAGGGTTCTCACTCAGTTTCAAAAATAAAATTTCCAAGTTTTCCAGGTCTATTTTTTTTAAATTCCAGTCACAAAATTTAGTCTGTAACATAAAATATAGATCATAGCATAAAACAAAACATAGCTCATGGCATAAAAGACAACACAGCAACGTGACATGTGACATACACTGCATGCTCAAAAAGCATTTTCCAGATTTATATTACCATTTTTCCAGGTTTTTGGGCCATAAATGCAATTTTCTGTAACATTTGATTTCCATGACTTTTTTTCACTAATTTCAAATTCCCTGATCTGTGGGAACCCTGCATGAGTTCTAAAAATCTGGGTCCTTTATTAAAAAAAATGGGTCCCCCACATAAATGAATTCATACATTAAAAATATAAATTAAAATTTTATCTTATTGTAGGTGAAAAAGAGTTTTTTATGAATTTAACCAACTCTTCTTGGGATTGTCTTAAAATTAATATTATGTAGGAGATGGTTGCTGTTAAGAAACAATTGAAAACATTTAGCTTAATGTGCTCTGGAACCAGGAAATAAAAATAAAAAAAATGAATATAAGAGATAATATAGTAGGTATATAATACCTAATTATTATTATTATTTCAAACTAGAAACATTTTTTTTTTTAAGTTCTTGAAATTATCAGCATTAAGAGAACAAAATGAGAAAGAGGAGTTTTGAAGTAAGCAAATTGATTACAAAATTTAGTCACACATTTCACTTTCACTTTATATTTATTTCATTTTTAATTTGAATTGTCATTTATCTAATTGTTAAATAAATTTTATATCTTCTGACCATTCCAGTAAGACTAGTATAAATTATCTGGTTGTCATCCATCATTTTTTTTTTTTTTTTTTTTTTTTTTTTACTTTTTCCTTTATTGCCTGCTTTATTAAATTTTTCTCCAAGATCCTCCAATAATTTCTAGAAACATAAAATTCCTTACAATTCTCTGTTTTCTCAAATATAGAAACTCTCTTGTTATACTTTTAGCTGAAATTTTGCCATTAAAAAAAAAAATGTTGTCTTAGTTGCTTCCACATACACACACACACAAAAAAAAAAAAAAAAAAAAAAAAAAAAAAAAATCTTCCTGTTTCATATTTTTAGATATTCTCTAAACTTGTTTGCTTCATTATTCACAATTTGGAATTCATTTAATTTCACAAATAGTTAAATAAAGATTTTACGATGCTAAAAATGACACCAAGCTGAGAGTAATTAAATAATCTTTATTGCAATACTTTTTGAGGTTAGGCTAATGAATGCAATTGATTAGATTTCCTTATCTCTGTTCATGGTTAAGTTTATCAGTTATATTTTATTTAAGTAATTATCTATCATTTCATATATGCATTAACTAAATGCATTACATGAATCTGTGTAGTCTAATCAAAAGTAGAAGAAACACATTATTATTAAAGAATACCTGTTATTTTTATAAAAATAAAATATATAAAATATTAATTATTGCTTTATTGTAGCAATAACAACAAAGAAGATCAGATAAAAAAATTTAAGCTTATTATTTTTTAATTTGCTCTTGTTATTTAAATTAGTATGTAAATTCCATCAAAAGCGTAATACGAAAATATACACGCCATGTGCATATTTTCGTAATATATATTGTATGAAATATTGTTTCATATTCTTAATTGGCTCCCTTATATACCTTTACAAAAAATAAATAAAAAACCCTGATTTTAGAAAGGAACTAAGTATGTTACGCAGATAATTTCAGGATCATTTTTGTTTTTTGCGAAGAACGACAGATATCATACAGGGGCGATTGTGACTCAAAGGTAAAAACCCTGAAAATTAGAGCCTCAAATTAACCCCCCCCCCCCCCCCCCAAAAAAAAAAAAAAAAATATATATATCACATAATACTCAAACTGTTTAGGCCAGAAGCCCTCAATTCTTTTACATTTCATTCACATATCACCTGGATAACAAATGAACAACCAGTGACAGCAAAAAATAACTTTATAGGAAATATGAAAATACAGATGGGTTGAGTAAAAACCCTGAAATCAGGGGTAAACCCTGAACACAAACACCCCTGATCATATCAGCTCTCTTTAAATTGAATAGATTATAAAATCACAGAAAACTTTAAAAGATACTATTTTTTTATTTCTTAAAAATCCTTAATGTTACAAAAATTCGATGTTTGCCACATAAATTCATCTATATTTTTAAATAATTATATTCATATTAGACCCCCAGAGACAAAATTTAGGATATTTAAAATTGATAGTTACATAAAATATTAAATATAGTTAAAGGTCATAATAAATCAAATTACGGCAACATTAAAGATCTACAGAATTTTTTACGTACATTTGAATCATTGGAATACAGATAATTATGAAATAAACCGCAAAGAATAAAACATTACATTAATTCAATTTTCATACCTGCAACGAGCGAAAACTTGTATTCGCTGATTCTTTGGATTTTCTGTCTTTTTATTCATCTTTTAAAATGTTTAATGAATAATCAATAACATTAAATATTGCTGTCGGCCGAAAATGCCAGTGTCATCAAACTATTAAAATAATAAACTTTATCTATTGAAAATTTAATAAACTTTTATAGAGCAATACAAACTACAAACACAACAAACATTCATTTGAAAATCCTCTGCAGTTTGTAAACCAATCAGAACTTATTTGTAGTGATGGGTAACTCATACATGAAGCATGACATTGTCATACCTCATCACAGCGGTTTGTCATGACACCTCATAATTATTTTTTGTATTACTTCAAAAGTCATGTCCCATTCAACCACTCACTCAATGTCTCAAATGTTTTGCCTCATTCATTCACCGCGTCATTCAATACCTCAATCAAACCGAAGTACCTCAAAAATTTTGTCCCATTCAAAGACACACATTCAACGCTTCAAACGTTTTGTCATGTTCATTCATTCACTCATACAGGACCTCAATCTATCTGAACTGGATTTGACAAAAATTTTGTCCCATTCTTTCAACGAAACCATTCATTCAACAGGGGGAGATTCAGATACTCAGAATAAAAACACAAATCAGAGAATGCCTCAATGGAATGAAATGACTGAATGAAGTGTTATGTTTGTAATGCATTGATTGCTTTGTGACACTGGGAGGGATATGTTGTAAGTTTGCCATGTTCGGATCGTAAGAAGCGAAATTTGTAGTTGTGTTTGTAATTCAAGGTCGTCACCTGTCTGTGGGTGGTCCTGGGGCTCACTATAATAGAAAAGAATGCCTTAGGGACTGGAGGCGAATAAAATAAAGGCATTGACGGCAAACGAACATTATACCAAAGAACTTCTAATAGATATTGAAAGATCTTTGATTATACTTCACGCGGGGTTGGGAGGAGGTGATTAGAGTCTTGCATCGTGTGTTTTCTCTTCTATGTAAATAATAATAATGAAAATTTGCTTTTTTCTGAACATAATCTTTTGAATGCAGACACTGGATGACATTATTTTCTTTCATAGCAATTGTGTTTAGCCATAAGTTTAATTTGTGAAGAAGAAAGGCATAAAGATTAATATTTAACATTTAAAACGTTATATGCGAAAATTATTATTATTATTATTATTATTTTTACACTGTGAATATTTAAAATAGTGGATTTTTTTAACAGTAAATGTAATACGAAAGAAATTTTATTACCTTATGCAGTGAAGTTTTGTTTATATTTACAATAATCACTTTTAATATAATTTTCATTATACACTAGTTTTAACAAGATTGTATACTTGTAATATTTATGTAATAATTAGTTCTCTAAAAATTTGTTCAATAATATAATTATTATATTACCTACTAGGTACTCGTTACAGTGAAAATAAGATCTTTGACGAAACTATAGCAACATTTCTGTACGATTAAATTAAATGCTGTTTATTTTATTTTATTTATTTATTTTTTAATCTAAAGAAACAAGTTAATACAATCGAACAATCAACACATTAGTTGACAGAATTAGTCATCAATCTATTAAAAAACTACAATATAAAGAATCAAATAGTTTAAATTATTACTGCAATTAAGAAAATTAACATAATATTGTTTATTTATTTTTCGATATCTAAAGAATCACGTTAATACAATGAAGCAAACAACAAATTAGTTGATAGAATCAATCATCAACCAATTGAAAAACTTTACTACAAAGAAAGAAATGGTTTAACATATTATTTCAATTAAGGAAAAGAGTGTGCGAATCATATGATAAAATTATACTTTCTTATTAGAGCAATCTAAAGATTGGTGACACTTTGAATTGCATAGCAATTAAATCCCGTATAGGAGATTCAGAGAAAACCACCGAAAACCCAGAATACCTTTATTCCAATATCTCCAATTTTAATTACGATTAAATTACTTATAATACATCTTTCGAAATTTATTAAAATGAAATTTTATTGCGAACTTTTAATCTGGTGTAAGCCGTTAAATTCAATACGGGGGTTTAAGAGAAAAGCACAGAAAACCCTAAACACATGTGTTATTTTTTATTTTGCAAACTTTCAAATTCTGATTATCCGCTCACATTCCGTATAAAAGATTTTTAACACTATTTATTCCAGAGTTACGCAAGAGTAAAACATTGAAAAGTAAGACACAAATATTTTTATAACAATGGATTTACGGAGTAAGGCCGATTAACTGCTGTAGGTCCTAGGCCTGACGGGGAGTGCCCTCCGTAGGGGTCTTTCTAAGGTGTCCTAACCCGTATTACACAAGTTTCGGAGAAAACCACTGGAAACTCCGAACGGCCAGGCCGACGAGAGCGACCTGGGATCGAACCCGGCATCTTACGTCTACCAGCTTTGAGCTCAGAACCGCTCGGCCGCTGGTGGGCCCTTTTATAACAATGTTTATATTTCTTTTGTATTTCAGCTTTTAATTAACATTATTTCATAAGTAATATATCATTTAAAAAAAAAAAAGCTATTTAAATTAGAATTGAAGAGTACATGTTGCAAATCTTTGTCACAAGATACCGCTTTTAGTTTTGCTACAGTTAAATCTTTAAGAGCTAGTTGCACTATGAGCGATCAAGCTATTGTGCGTTTTAAAACGGGAATACGACACCACCGAACAGGACTTTGCTACGAATTTGCTACGAATCTTTGCTTACGAATAAGAATTTCCAAATATTATAATACGGTGAGCGAACAGGCTGTTTCAGATACTGAAACCGGAAATAGGTGCAGTAGGCGCTACCAAGCAGGAATTTACGGGAGGCGGAAAAATAGGTAACGGAAAATTGGGTAACGGAAAAATGGGTAACGGAAGAATGGGTAACTTGCGAATTGCTACTTGTAAATCATATACTGAAATTGCCCAAAATTATGTCATAGAGTAAAACTATGTTTCGAAGGCATTTCATCTTTGATATTGATGATATATTTCACTGTCAGATAAAAATTTATTCTTTTATGAGGGCTGAATATTAGAATCTTTCACATGTCAGGATACTTTTCGACTTTTAAAAAGAAAATTAAGCCCTTATTCATTCCTTTATTCGCGTATCTACAATTTAGGAGATTTTAATTATATATATTAAAAAACAAAAAAAAATCATAACGTCAAAAAACAAAAAAAAAAAAAAAAGAAAGAAAAGAAAGAAAAGAAAAGAAAGAAAATGTTGAAAACATAATTTTTGTATCCCATGCACCTCAAAATGAGTATATTTAACACAAATTTCGAAAATTTGAGGAAAATCCGGAAGTCGAACCCCGGATCTTTGACTTGTGTGATTTTAATAAAAATTGTATTTCTTTCTCCCATTATCTAATGGTGTTTTCCATTTCCTGCGGCTTATTTCTGTCGAGCTATCTACATGATAGACCAGAGATATTCTGCCTAAAGGTTGTCTGAGTGAGTAATGCTGACCGGGGTGTCGGCCTGGATAGCTCAATTGGTAGAGCCGTGACCTTGTAAGTCAAAGATCCGGGGTTCGACTCCCGGTCCAGGCATTATTTTCACTCAGTCGGAAAAATAAAAAAATTCAAAGGGATTTATTATTCAGCCTCATTATGAATCGCAATGCGATTAATAAAATTGAAGTTCCTATATAAATATTTGGAAAGTCATCATATATAAAGTTTTTCTTTTTATACGCTCTAGAAGTAGATATATAACCTTCCGTACACGAATTTCAATCATAGTGCTGACTCGTGTCAGCCGATATATATACCCAAATTAAAATAGTATATGTATACATAATAACCGTTTTCACAAATCAGGTTTTATGCAATTATGCCTAATACAAGCTGAGATATATCCTTCCTTAACAAAGGGAAAATTGCAGTACAACAAACAGCGCCACCTGTTCAACGATTTGCACCAAAAGTTGATAAGCACTAATTTATTTCAAGATGTATTTGAATATAAAAGATGGCCATAATTAAACTGACAGTGCTCATAATGTACTGTAGCACAATCTAATTGCGAGAATGGTGGTAAATTTTATGCGAAGTTTAATAAAGACGGGGGTCAAAGATTCCGCGAAAAATGAAAAAAGTTCCAAATGTCACCACTAGGAGAATATATGGTGCTGTGTAATAGTAAAGAGAGTTTTAAAAAATGCAAAATTTATAACAAATTAGCGCAACGTCTCCAATTTCAAAATAAGAATTGGAGACAAAAGCAATACTTTATAAATTGCACAGTCATCAATTTTAAATTATAAAAAAAGATGAAAGTTTAGAAAAACAGTATCACATATTGCCACAGTAGTAAATTAAAAAATTCTTTTTTTGTTTGTTTGTTTTCGGAATCCTTTGTTTTCTGTCTTATTTAATCTTACTACAAAGTTTGCGCCATTCTTGCAATGGAATTGCACTACATAATAGTATGAGAATTATCAGTTTAATTGTGGCCACCTTGAAAATTCATAAAAAAATTCTGTGTATCAAATTTTGAGCTAGAGCTCACATAAAATTTTTATCACAGGCTGATGAGCATTTTTTAAAAATGATCAAATGAAATTCAAGAGATCTGAAAACGTGAAACACCAAAAATCGAAATTATTGATATTCCTAATACAGTATCAATACTTAATATAAATGCATATAATTTAAATTTTTACTTTCGCTACAAAACTATCGTAAGTAATGGAAGCGGTGGGGCGCCGACAATCAGAAAATTTTCTGTAGGGGCTCAGCAAAAGTAAGGTTGTTGTAATTGAAAATAGACAAAAATCGACTGAAAAAAAAAAAAAAAAAAAAAAAAAGATAAATAGAAAAACAAGCAAAGGCTGAAACTCTCTTTAAGGAGGGGGGGGGGGGGGTTGTTCAGGAGAAGATGATTTCCTTCCCTGCGCTTTGGGAATCCCAAGCATATGGTTTGTGCATGAAGATGAAGAGCAAAAATTTTCCAGAAACATCGATACAGAGTAAAATAGCTATTTTCACAAAAGTTACGCCATATTGTTATTATTACACTTTTTATTTTTATTTTATTTTATTAATATTCTATACGCCTGATGCTACTCTATTCCCTGAGTTTAAGTGAATATAATTTTTATAAAGGTTTCTGAGATATTTAATTCAACTTCTTTAAAAATTCTTTTATTTATATTCGCATTTTATTTATATGGTTGGTTCATTTTTCCCTTTGCATTTTTAAATAAGAACGAACTTTTTTGGATAAGTCATGAATTTATAACCAATAAAAGGTATATAAATAATATTCCCCCCCCCCCCGGCTTTTAATATTTTTATTTCAGGAAAATAAAACTTAATAAATCGATTTATTAAGTAAAATGTGAATGCAGCGATATGACGTTCATTTGTCCTATTACCTCAAATAAATTAATAATTAATTAAATATAATTTGTGAAATTTCCCCATTTTAATTAAAACGAAAAATAAAAACAAATATTGTTTATAAAGCTTAAAAAGAAGATTTAACACAAATAATTCCGAGATTCTACCTTTCCCCCCAATTTTAACTTAACCATAATCACAATATTACTTTAAAATTGAAGTGGCCGTGTTATTCCAGTGACTTCACTGCTACTCCTAATTCTGTTTTATAAATTCGATTTTCATAAATGGCAAAGGCTATTATGGTGAATCACAGACTACAATACAGGAAAAGAGAAAACAAGTACACCAAGAATAAAAATTATTCGTAATGCTACCAAGATGGAATTAAATATTAGTTTAAAAAAGAAGCTAGACTAATAAAATTGTTTTATGCTTGCGTTCGTATTTGTACTGCCTTCCTAGTGGCCTAAGAAGTTCTGATCTCAAAAAGCTGGTAAACGTAAGGTGCCGGGTTTGATCCCAGTTCGCACTGGTTGGCCTGGCCGTTCAAAGTTTTCCGTGGTTTTCTTTGAAACTTGCGCAAATGCTTACTAGGACCCTTTAGAAAAATCTCACAGAGGGCACTTCTCTTGAGGTTTAGGACTATAGCACAGTTATTTAATAAAGAAGCATCAATAAACTGGCGTTGTAAAAATATTACTTACAAACTTTGAATAAACACCATAAAATGCGATAAACTCGCAACAATTGTTTCGGGTCGAAAAAACACACGACCCTTCATCAGGCGAATAAAGTAAGCACTAAACACACGACCCTTCATCAGACGAATAAAGTAAGCACGAGTGCTTACTTTATTCGCCTGATGAAGGGTCGTGTGTTTTTTCGACCCGAAACAATTGTTGCGAGTTTATTGCATTTTATGGTGTTTATTCAAAGTTTGTAAGCAATATAGCACAGTTAGTTGGCCTTAACCCTAACACCAACACTCGTATTGGTAGCATAAATTTTATGTCCAAGGTTCGGAGAAAAAGATCGATTTCTTTTTAAATACTTTGCGAATATTACTTATTAATAGTGTATTAAACAATTTCATCACTATTTTTATGTATTTTTCTATAATTACGAATATTTTGTATTTCCGGTGTATTTAAGAATTTCCTCACTGTATTTTATGTACTTTATTTAATTACGAGTAATGTTTATTCCTGCCGTGCTTGAGAATGTTATCATTGTATTTTACGTATTTTTATATGATTACGAATATTGTTTACTCATGGTGTGTTTAAGAATATAATTATTATGTTTTAAGCATTTTAAATTTATCAAACAAAATGTTGAGGTTGGTTGTTGGGTTGTCGGGATTAAGGCCGATTGACAGCACTAGGGTCCTAGGACAAACAAAAGAGAGTGACCTCCGCGGGGATCTTTCTAAGGGGTTTTAGCCCTCATTTTTTGAAGTTTATTGTTGCAGTATGATTTCGATCATTCTTTCGTTCTGATTAAAATAGTCACTTTCAAGGGCTCTTAATTATATGCTTGGCATTTGTTAGTTTGACGTCTAGAAATTGATAAATGCGCATTTATTTGTACAATAGAACCTGAGATATAGCCTCCCCTAAAATTGTAGAAATCGCTGTGCAGCAGCGCCACACGTTAAGTGCTTCACACCAAAAATTATTATTTGACGATTTATATCAAGGTGCGTCTACATAAAAATGTATATGTAATTCTGTGAAGTATTTTGTAAGATATAGCTCATTTTTAAATTGCAAAAATTGCTGAATAGCCGTGCCACCTTTTGCCCGATAAGCATTCAAATTTAATCAGCATGTTTCATAATGACCTTCTTATATATATAAAGTTTTGTTTGATTATGCGGTATAGAGCCTGAGATATAGCCTCCCATTAAATTGTGGAAATCGCTGTATAGCAGCGCCACCTGTTGAGCGTTTGGTACCAAGAGTCGATAGGCACTAATTTAGGCCAAGGTGCATGTACATATAAATTTATAAACAATTCTGAACAGTAGTCCAGGAGATACATTTGCCACAAAATTTTTGTCTCTCACACGCACACACAGACAGACAGACATACGCAAAAAATTGTAAAATTGTGTTCTAGACTTCTCAAAACGTGAAAATCTGTCGAAAACCAGAAGTCGGAAATTTTTACGAATCCAATATTTTCTTCTATTGAATAAAGAAAATAAAAAGGGTCAAATCTTGTTCTGGACCCTCAAAACATGTAAATCCATCAAAAACCATTAGTAGAAAACTTTTACGAATCCAATACTTTCTTCCGAAAACATTCGTGAGTTTTTATAAGCAAGTGAAGAGTGAAGTGCCTGAGAAATTACTTAAAACAATCATTTTAACACCTTCTTGTTAAAACTAAATATGTCTTTAACAATCTCAATATTTTTGAAAAGTCAGCTTTATTTGTTAAAAGTATTTAAATTTTTGTAACTATTACTTCTTTTAAGGAAATAAGATAATTTCTCAGTGATTCCTTAACTTTTTTTCCAATCATTTTAACAGTAATTTTCATGACAAGTCAATTCATTCAATTCAATTCACTTGTGCTTGTGACATGAAAAACTACCTAACTGATAACAAGACATAACTGATGACACAGTACTTCATTTCATACATACGTCTTCCTTCACTCTTTTGGAATTGTAGGTACCATATGTAAGCCCCTCATCTCTTAACACTACACTTCACGGCAAAACAATTCCTTCAAAACACTCGTGTCACGAAAAACTCCCTATCTCACAACTGACTACAGCATATGACAAAATACTTAATTTCATTCATGCATCTTCATTCACACTTTTGCAGTTGCAGTTACCGAATGTAAACCTCAACTTTTAATACTAATCTTCATGACAAAATCACTCTTTCAATTCACGTGGGACATGACAAACAACCTACATCACAACTCACTACAACATATGGCATAGTACTTCATTTCATTCATGCATCTTCATTCACTTTTTTGAACCTCTCACCTCTTCACACTAATTAATTTTCATGACAAAACAACTCTTTCAATTCACGTGGGACATGACAAACAATACCTCAGAACTCACTACAACAGATGACAAAATACTTCACCTCATTCATTCACCTTGCTCTCTCTCTTGCAACACCTCATGTCATTTGAAGCATGACATTGTCCCACTTCAAAATATTTTGAGGTACCTCAATGTCATGACAAAATTTTTTCGTGTCTTACCCATCACTACTTATTTGACAGTTACGTAGTTTGGTAGGTAGGTAGGAGGAATGCTGCGTACGACGTCTCGAAAAATAAATTTGGGGACAAAATAATTATGCATACAAATGAAACATTTCCGCTTAACAAAGAGATCCGCGTTTGTAATGATCGATAGATGGCGCTTTTTCAGCTTTGTTGTTAGCCACGTGTATTTATTATTGTTCTATTTGTGTTACTACCTCGGAGGAAGGATAGATATGGAGAGGGCGAGAGCTCGTTTAAGTGAAGCTCCAACTGTAACCGGTTCAGCCATATTGGTGCACTCAAAACATTTACGAAAAACGTGTTGGGTAGTGCAGGTCGTATTCATCTACACAGCTGTTCCCATTGTTTTCTCTGCAATTCAGTACATACATGATAGGACTCTTCAGTAGGACATCCCCCTACAGAGGAGGGTATCTCCCACGGATTAATAGAAAATCCGTGGTATCTCCTTTGAGACCGAGGTCGTAGATAATTGGACTTAACACAAGCATCAATACCATTTTTGAAATTATTTAATTTTCAGTAAATAAATATATATATATTATATAATGTGTTTGATAATAATAGAAAAGAATGAGAACGAAGAATAGTTAGTCAATTAAATCACCACAGAAACATAGACAGGCCAAACTAAGTAACTAGTTATCTTGATTGATTTATTGATCTAAATTGATTTAATTTATATATATATGTGTAGATAGATAGCTAGATAGAAAATTAACTAATTTAAAAAATGGTGTTGGTGCTTGGGTAAATTATTGGCCCAATTATCTACATCAGGGAGGGGGGGGGGGTTGTTATTTTTTGCATTGAATATTAAAGCGCCTATTGTTTTTATTGCATAAGAAAACAAATTGCCACAAGTAACTCATTCAAGTGCAAGGGTTTAAAACAATTGATATGAAGTAAAAAAATTTTTTTATATCATTATAACTAACAGGGATCAAGAAAACTATTTTAGAAGGGTTTTATCAACTTCTACATACTTGCCAACCTTTTAATAATTAAAAAGAAAAAAAGTATATTTTAAAAATTGACATTTTAAACAATATAGACTGAATTTATATAAATATATAATTGATAAAAAGGAAAATATATGAATATTTACATAAGATTTTCTAAAAATAGTAATATTCTTTAAATAAATACCCCATCTTTCAAATAAAATATTGAGATTATGTATATTAAAGAATTAATTTCAAATCCCAAAAATAGGACAAAGAAAATATCGCCTTACATTTGTAGCAGATTTTGCTTTATTAAGGAAAGAACAAATAAATTGTTCATGTTCATAACAATTTTAAATTAAATTTTCATTAAATTTCAGATAATGAGGATCAGAATTTAGTTTTTAATTTTGTTATCTTGCTGAAAATACACTCATAATGACTGTGTCAATATATTTAATTACAAAAGCATTATATAAAAAAACCAAACATTTAAAGTTATTTTGAGATAATTAAAATCAATATTGCAAATTTTACACTTACATTTAATAAGCCTCACAGCATAGCAGCGCCACCTGTTGGGAAATTTACTACAAAGTGTTATCAGGTTAAAATCCCAATAAGACCCAATTAAATATAAAATTTTACGAAATTATACACAACAGAAGAGGAAATATAGCTTTATCTTAAATGGGAGTAATATGCATAGTACCTTATGGACGATTTACTCCAAAATATAATCAGTACCAATTCATATGAAGATTTAACAAAATATAAAGTTTTGTGGAATTCCGCCCATTACTTATTGAGATACAGCAATCACAAATTTTGATGACACATACATATATGCATAGTAGCGCCACCTGATGGGTGATTTACTCCGAAATATAATCAGTACCAATTCATATGAAGATTTAACTAAATATAAAGTTTTGTGGAATTTTGCCCATTACTTAATGAGATACAGCACCCACAAATTTTGATAAGACATACAGGATACACAGTCAGACTTGCATTTTTAAAAATAGTCAAATCATTTTCAAGGCTTTACAAAACGTGTAAATGCATCAAAAATTTTCACGAATTCAATACTTTCTTCTTCTGAATAGAAGAAAATAATAAAAATCATTATTTTTATCACTATCACAGTTTCAAATAGAAAGCAACCTATGTTCTTGCCAATTTAACATAATCTTAAAAACTATATTTCTTATAAGTTTTTAGCTTTTTCAATGTGATATTTAACTTTAAATAAGAAAGTTTTTTCCAGGCCGCTGTGTTGTGTAATTTTACAGCATGAAAAATGAAAAGAATATTTAACGATGAAATGCTATTGCTTTTATTTCATTATAAAGAAAATTTACAATAATCTGGTGCGTCACTCACACGACTTTCTCTTATCCTGAAATTTAATACTATAAATACAGGTTGGAAATTAAGAGGTAAGATAACGATGTTATGTAAACCTATGTTAAACAATTCAAATTAGGCTTCGGGAGAGATTTATATGATAATTAGTTCTGTGTGAAGGGGGCTACTGCCCCCCTCAACCCGCCGCACAGTGTTCGGAATTTCAAAAAAGCTGGCCAAAAGTCGAAAAATTTAGGCGCGTTTTTAGACGTAAGTACCGCGGAAATACCTTCAGAGGGAGCCACTGAATGAAACTGTGAGGTGAAAAATGTATTCTATCTACATATTTCTAAGTGTAGGCTGGCGGAAAACGTGACAATTTTTTCTTTTTAATTGTTAATGCATTTTAACAGTTAAACAAATAATGTTTCTCGGAAAATTTCGCAACAACAACATTCAACAAAATATGGCCGACAATTGTGGAGGTTAGTAGATAATATTTATGCTGTATTCCTATTTTTTTTCATCAAGTGATCTCCTGAGCGACTGCTTTTTGAAGTTAACCTCAATTATGACACAACCAAAAGTTTCAAAGTATGGAAACTTTTTTATCTCGCAAGATCCCGCATTGATTCAAAGTGGAGAGTGTTAAGGGATGTCCATTTTATTCAGCCGTTAAAGAATTGGGTGCCCCCGCCTGCCCCTGTATGTGTAAAAGCGTTTTAACTTTTAAATTTAATTTTTACTTTTTAATTTAATTTTTTAATTTTTTGGACTTTGGTCTGCCATATTGGATCCGCCATCTTGTTTTTGAGTGCAAGATCACTTTTTTTTATAAAAACTGATATCAAATTTGAATTTAGCGCCCTCAAAAACCCTTAAATGTGAAAATTATCCTTTATCTATCAATTTTTTGATTTTTGATCCGCCACACAGTGGTCGGAATTTCAAAAAAGCTGGCCAAAAGTCGAAATTAAAGAAAACAAGTGAAATTGTGATGTATATATATGTTTTCGAGGTCGCTGAATCCGAATCTGACATTGGTTTTTTGAAAACTTCAAAGGCAAACTCAAAAAAAAGATGGCGAATCCAATATGGCGCGCCATATTGGATTCGCCATCTTGTTTTTGAGTTTGCCTTTGAAGTTTTCAAAAAACCAATGTCAGATTCGGATTCAGCGACCTCGAAAACATATATATACATCACAATTTCACTTGTTTTCTTTAATTTCGACTTTTGGCCAGCTTTTTTTGAAATTCCGAACACTGTGCGCCGTTTCATTAATGCACCTACATTTAAATAGAATTTAATTTGGTTATTAAAAAATAATTCTGTTTTTAAAAAATAATTTATTAAAATTATTATTTAAAAAAATTATCTTTTATGATAATGCAGACCATTTCCTTATTAGAGAAGTAGTATAACACCAAATATCCAAAAAAAAAAAAAAAAAAAAAAGTCCATTTTATTCTCAATATTAAAAATAATAATAATAATAATAATAATAATTTTTTATTTTTTTTTTATTTATTTATTTATTTATTTATTTATTTTATTTTTTTTTTTGTTAAAAGTAAAAAAATCGATAACTTTATTTTAAATTAGCTCAGATAAATGGTTCAACCATTCATTCATTTTAAAGGTACTGGCGAGCTCTTTTGAAAGATACCCATCATGAAAATTTACTCCCTTCGAGGGGGAACTTCCCCCCCCCCCAGGGGGAGGCGAGGCTCCTGCATACACAATATTTTTTTCCCCTGTTGACTATCTCTATTACAAAAAATATGTATTTGTTTTATTTGGTTTAGTGCAGGCTATAGATGTTAAACTCTACTTACCTGCAATTTCCCCCATAGACGTAATGTATTTGAATAGTTTGGAGTGTCCCTGTACACGAACCATTTGCTTGATCTTAACGAAAAGTTTAGTGTAGCATCCTTATATGATACAAATTTAGAATACCAAGTTTGAATCTGCCATAATTTGTTTTTGAGATATGCTGATAACAGACAGACACACACGCACACACACACAGACATACACACGGACCATTTGCTAAAAACATGATTTTCGTATTCAGGGGACCTCAGAACATGTAAATATAACAAAAACTCGCGTTCGAAATTTTGACCCCAAAACAATACTTATGAGTAAGAGAAAGAAAAAAAAAAAAAAAGATTGATACACTAAACAAAAAATATTTCTCAGTATTTTTGAAGGATAAACCGTGATTTATACCGTTTTTTCGTACGTTTAATACTAACGGCAATAGAATTTAAGCGAATGTTTTGGGTGCACAGTTAAAGGGACACGAGTTAAAGGGACCTGATACAGTTACTTCACTCTTTCTCCATTGAAAACCGGCTCTCGCCGTCTCCATTCTTATCCTTCCTCCGAGGTTACTACGGGCGGGTTCAGGCTCTCGACCGATCCAGGATCGATCCAATTGGTCGTGGAACAATGCGTCCAGTCTCATCGACCGATCTGGATCAAAGTCGTCCAGCGTAATGTGTTCCATGGACCGGTCGTGGATCAAATCGCCCAAGAACTTTTTCAGAGTCATTTGATCCATTTACAAATCCATTGCTCTGATTGACCGTTGGTTATTGCTCTGATTGGCCGTTGGTTATTGCTCTGGTTCCGCCATCTATCGATCCTTACAAACACGAATATGCATACAAGCATTTTTTTTTTTTTTTTTTTTTGGTAAAGAACTGTATAATTGTTTTAGAATTATAAATATATTCATGCAATGGATTGAAATATAATACAATAATGCAAAAAAAAAAAAAAAAAAAAAAAAAAAAAAGATTATCGAATATTATTTAAATTTAATAAAATAAAATTTGAAAATGCTCCCTGCTAACTATTTTTAAATTTTCAGTTTAACAAAATATTTTGAATATGTTTTGAAATGCTTTGTTAGTATATTTGCATTAAATTTTAGCATTCAAACATAAAAGTAATTAACAATATTTAAAAATCAATATTTAATTTGTATTTAAATTTTTAAAAAAATCATAAATATATTAAACATTTAAAATATTATTGATTGAAATCATAATTAATTCAATTTACAAACCAATCACTGAAGTGAGAATTTAAAAAACTTTTTTTTTTTTTTTTTTTTTTTTTTCAATCATTGATTTAAATCAAAATCAAAATTTTATATTTTTTTGGCAATGTGTAATAGTTTCATATTTCTTACCTTAGATCCACGGATTAGGATACAGGATGGCAAACTAGATAGGGCGGTCAGCGTGGGGAACGGAGCTTTATTTTCCGCATTAATTCAGCCGACCAGAGTAAGCGATCCGATCGCCGCCTGGTGAAGTATCTTTGAAACTCATCGGAAGAAAGGGAAAGCCCGCCCCTTCGGCTTCAGTCATCCAACGAAGGAACAGCCAGAAATGCAAAAACGCGCTGATTGGTGTATTTTCGAGATTGGTCGCCCTCTATCTGTGAGATGAAAATTACTACCTTTCCGTAACATTAGTAATACATCCTTCTCTTTTAATCCGTGCTTAGATCATAATAATAAAACTTGAACCTACTTCTTACTTACATCAAATATTTGAATGCTAAATATTTGCTTTAAATTTCAACATTCCAACTTACAAATATTTAACATAGAATAATAATTATTATTCTATGATATTTAACAAAAATTAGCTTGATAATAAATCCATAAAATATTACTTAAAATTGTTTACAATATATCATTAAAATACAAAAATGCATAATTGAGGGAAATAATTAAAAAAAATTTGCTGGAAAATTTTCTAAAATTAAAATTTTATTGTTATTATTTTTTTTAAATAATTTTCGAAAAAGAATTATATAATTAATATTATTGTATCTCATTGCATATGTACCCAACTAAGCAGAATAGAAAAAAATAGATATTCATCTATCTTTTTTTATTCATAGTTAAATTACATTTTTACTTTCTTCTATATGTAATATAGAGAAAGTATTGGATTCGTAAAAATTTTCGACCTCGGGTTTTTGATGGATTTACACGTTTTGAGAGCTGTAGAACACGATTTGACCATTTTTAGAAAATGTCTGTCTGTCTGTCTGTGTGTGTGTGTGTGACAAAATTTTGTGGCAACTGTATCTCAGGAACTACTGCACAGAATTTTATACAAATTGGTATGTAGTTGCACCTTAACATAAATTAGTGCCTATCAACTTTTGGTAAAAATTGTCTTACAGGTTGCGTTGCCATCCCGCTTTTTCTAAATTTTTAACATGGTGATATAGGACAAAATTTTGTATAAATGTGCATAAAGAGAATTATTTTTTAGTAATCATTATGAAATTTACAAGAATTATTTATAATAGAGATAGTCAACTGGGAAAAAAATTTTGCATGTGTAGGAGCCTCGCCACCCCCCCCCCCCTGGGGGGGAAGTCCCCCCTCGAGGGGAGTAAATTATCAAGATGGGTATATTTCGAAAGGTCTCGTCAATACCTTTAAAACGAATGTTTGAACTATAAATCTGTGATAATTTAAAACAAAGTTATCGATTTTTTTTACTTTTAACGAAAGAAAAAACTTAGAAAAAAAAATCGTTTTTTTTTTTTTTTTTTTTTTTTTTTTTTTTAACGAAATTTAACCAGACTTGGTATTTAGTTGGTCCCTGAGATAAACTGGGGATGATTAGCTTTGGGGATCAATCGCTCAACAGGTGGCGCTGTGATCGTATTTTTTCTAAATTTTTATCATGGCAGTATAGGCCAAATTTCGTATAAATGTACATAATGAGAGTTATTCTTAACCTGTGATTGTGAACTTAATATGAATAATTGATAATAGTAGTTAATTAGGAAGAAAAATTGGGGCATTGCTTCCCCCCTAGGGGGAATTACCCCCCCGGGGGGGTAAATTTTCAAGATGGGTATCTTTCGAAAGGTCTCGTCAATACCTTTAAAACGAATGGTTGAACTATAAATATGTGATAATTTAAAACAAAGTTATCGATTTTTTTTTTTTTTTTTTTTGACTTTTAACGAAAAAAAAACTGAAAAAATCGTAATTTTTTTTTTTTTTTTAAATATTATTACTGCGTGAATTTGCATAGAAAAATATAGAAGAAAGTCTTGTGGTGGCCACAACATACTAGTTAATTAATGAATTAAATTTTTCTTTAACTAATTTAATTCTAATATTTTAGAGCTAATTTCAAACTAAGCCTACAGATGGCAGCACTGATTTTGATCCAATAGAGGGATCGGAATCGCCCAGCCTCTTCTTTCGACCGGTCGTGGATCAAATGTCTCAGGGCCCAGTTGGATCGGTCGAAGTGTTCCAGAGGCTGGACTCGCCCTA
This sequence comes from Salticus scenicus, assembly GCA_963930645.1. Classification (NCBI taxonomy): domain Eukaryota; kingdom Metazoa; phylum Arthropoda; class Arachnida; order Araneae; family Salticidae; genus Salticus; species Salticus scenicus. The sequence goes on from OZ005648.1 coordinate 49,531,451, forward strand.
CTTAATATTCGTGCTATAATTTCTTCGCCATTATATTATGGAAAATTGATTGCTTTTGGAAAAAATATTTCTGTTCGGAAGTAGATATTTACATTTACAGTCGGCCGCTAAAGTATCCGAGCACTAGCAATAATCCTTGTCTAAAAAAAGTACACTTACAGTCGGCTGCAAAATTATTCGAGCACTAGCCAATAATTCCTATATTTAAAAAGAAAACTTAAGACTGTTTTGCTAAGTAAATCCTTGTCGAATCATGTTCTTAGACTGATTAAGAACATGACTCGACAAGGATTTATTTAACAAAGCTGTATTAAGTATACTTTTTTTTGGCAAGGATTATTGCTAGTGCTCGAATAATTTTGCAGCCGACTGTAATACTGCTTTGTTAAATAAATCCTTGTTGAGTCATGTTCTTAGTCAGTCCAAGAACACGATTCGACAAGGATTTATTTAACAAAACAGTATTAAGTATACTTTTTTGACATCAGAATTATTAGCTAGTGCTCGGATACTTTTGCTGCCGACTGTACTAAAGCTGAACAAATATTAGTTTCAAATCATCTGATTAATTCTTTACTTCCTTTAGCCGAAGCAACTGAAATTTTAAATTTGTCATTTGGAAATAAATGTAAGCTTAATTCTGAATTTCTTGATTTTTTGGAGTTACACTGTGAAATATAAAACATCAATTAATTAAATTCAATATATATATATACAGTCAGTAACAAAAGTGTCCGAACACTAGCAAAAATTCCTATGTAAAAAAAGTACACTTCATACGGTTTTGTTTCTTGTCGAATCCTTTTCTCAGTCAGTGTAAGAACATGATTCGATAAGGATTTATTTAACAAAACCGTATGAAGTGTACTTTTTTTACATAGAAATTTTTGCTAGTGTTCGGACACTTTTGTTACCGACTGCACCATTTTTTGAGTTCTATCACTTTTCTTGCGGGTTGCGATACGTGTAACCACCGTCCATCACCGTCGAACGTCTTCTCATATTCTGCTATGAATACATTTTCTCTGAAAGGAAAAAAATAAAATATTTTTGTAACAAAAATAGAACCGACTCCAAAAAGCAACTATCACGCAAACAACTAAAAGTAAAATGAAATTGTAGATTGTGCCTAAAAGTATGAAATAAATTCTTTCGCCAAACAACATAAACACAACAATTAATCATAACTTTTGTTGTCGGCGCAAAATTAAATAAAAATTGATAGTTTTATTTAATATAAAAATCAAATTCCATTCAAAATAAACATCTCCTTTTGTAATCTCCAAAACACAGCCGAAAACTTTAATTCAAATGAACAATGAGGATTTCGTAAGTTGCAAAAGCTTGCGAAGTTAACTTGGTACCTGTCGTTCTTGGCGTAAAAAAAAATCGCCAAATTATCTGGCGAACATATTTTATCAAAGTTATATCAAGTTTGCAAAGAAAACTTTAGCAGCTTCGTAGAAACATAAATACGGAATTGCGAAGGATGTTCAATAATCTATGTCGATTTTACTAATGGCGCAATTTCATACAATGATAAAATATTGGGAGTACAAATTAATTCGGTCCGTTTTCAATAGATGGCTCTGGCTGATTTGTTTACTGAATAATGATAGATGTTTTTGGCATTGTTAGAAAGGTTTGACCTTTGTCAACCATATTCAGTCAACGAAGCTTCGAGTTTTATACAACAACATTGGTTTTTTGAGCATTCAATATGTCGAGTTTTGTGCTAAAGAAACAACATTTGCGGGAAGTTTTGATTTTCTTTTTTAATTGGAAGAAAAGTGCCGCTGAAGCGCATCGATCGCTTGTGGAAGTTTATGGTGAATCTGCGCCATCTGATAAATCATGTAGAGAGTGGTTTCGACGCTTCAAAAATGGTGATTTTAGTGTCGAAGACAATGAGCGCCCGGGCCAGCCGAAAAAGTTCGAAGACGCCGAATTGGAGGAATTGCTCGATCAAGATCCGTGCCAAACGCAACAAGAGCTTGCAGGATCGTTGGGAGTCACTCAGCAAGCAATTTCCGTGCGCTTAAAAAAAATGGGAATGGTTCAAAAGCAAGGAAATTGGGTCCCATACGAGTTGAAACCGCGCGACGTTGAAAAGCGATTTTTCAATTGTCGTTAAAAATTACTTGGAAACGTTGAAATGGGAGGTCCTACCCCACTCGCCGTATTCGCCAGATCTTGCTCCTTCTGATTATTGGTTGTTCCGACGGATGCATCACGATTTGGCTGGACACCGCTTCACTTCTTTCGAAGAAATTCAAGAATGGCTCGATTCATGGTTTGCGTCCAGAGAGGACTCATTTTTCAGAGATGGAATCCGAAAATTGCCAGAAAGGTGGACAAAAGTTGTGGCTACCGATGGACAATACTTTGAATAACATGTTTTTTCATTTTGATAATAAATAAAATGTTTTTTTAACGAAAAAAAACGGACCGAATTAATTTGTACTCCCAATAATAACGGAAGCTATGAAGATGGATCATTCCAGACAACAGCGTTTGTAGCTATTGATCTAAAAACAAATCTCTAAAAAAATAATCTGATTAATTGTAGTGTTTATGTTGTTTGGCGAAAGAATTTATTTCATACTTTTAGGCGCAATTTGCAATTTCATTTTACTTTTAATTGTTTGTGTGATAGCTGCTTTTTGGAGTCGGTTCTATTTTTTTTTTTTTTTTTTACAAAACGATTTTATAAAACTTAGGTACAGTCGGTAACAAAAGTGTCCGAACACTAGTGAAAATTCTTATGTAAAAAAAATACACTTCATACGGTTTTGTTAAATAATACCTTATTGAATCATGTTCTTACACTGACTAAGAACAGGATTCGACAAAGATTTATTTAACAAAACCGTATGAAGCGTACTTTTTTAACACGCTTATATTAGCTTCACCTGTATGTATGTATGTTTGTAACTTCTCCTGGAGCAAAACGTGATTGCACAAAATCCTTCATATCTCAAACAAAAAAACAGATATCCGTAAAATTTTTGCTTTAAAATATAGCTAATACAAATGTCTAAAAATCGGTTTCTGGAATTTTTGAAATTCGGTCCCCAAGGGGGGCGGGGTGGAGGGGGGGGGGGGGAAACGTGATTTCACATGCGTAAAACGTGATTTCGCATAATCCCATATATCCCAAACAAAAAAAATAGATATACGTGGAATTTTTACTCTAAAATATAGCTAAGGCAACTATCTAAAAACCAATTTCTGGAATTTTAGAAATTCAGCCCCCAGGTGGGGCAGCAAGGGGGGGGGGGCTATGGAGCAAAAAAAAATAGAAATACAGATAGACCGTTGAAAATTGGTACAGATAGGTTTTAAAGGTCTGCAAGTCGAATGGGGATATTTTCGATTGTGTAAAGTTATTAGGAGGGGCAAGAGGGGGGGGGAAGGGAGGGGGGGGGTAAAAAATAAAAATAGTGTCAGATCGTTCAAAATTGGTACATAGAGGTTTTCGATACTTACAAATCAATTGCGGATATTTTTGAATTTGTAAAATTATTAGGAGGGGCGGGTAGGGGGTAAGGGGGGGGGCTATGGGGCAAAAACAAATAGAAATACAGTTAGGCCGTTCAAAATTGGTACAGATAGATTTAAGAGGCCTGCAAGTCGAATGGGGATATTTTCGATTGTGTAAAGTTATTAGGAGGGGCAAGAAGGGGGGAGGGAGGGGGGGGGGCAAAAAAATAAAAATAGTGTCAGATCGTTCAAAATTGGTACATAGAGGTTTTCGATACTTACAAATCGATTGCGGATATTTTTGAATTTGTAAAATTATTAGGAGGTGCGGGTAGGGGGGGTGGGGCTGTAAGGGGGGGCTATGGAGAGAAAACAAATAGAAATACAGTTAGGCCGTTCAAAATTGGTACAGATAGATTTAAGAGGCCTGCAAGTCGAATGGGGATATTTTCGATTGTGTAAAGTTATTAAGAGGGGCAAGACGTGGGGGAGGGGAGGGGGGGCAAAAAAATAAAAAATAGTGTCAGATCGTTCAAAATTGGTACATAGAGGTTTTCGATACTTACAAATCGATTGCGGATATTTTTGAATTTGTAAAATTATTAGGAGGGGCGGGCAGGGGGTGGGGCGGTAAGGGGGGGCTATAGAGCAAAAACAAATAGAAATACAGTTAGGCTGTTGAAAATTGGTACAGATAGGTTTTAAAGGTCTGCAAGTCGAATGGGGATATTTTCGATTGTGTAAAGTTATTAGGAGGGGCAAGAAGTGGGGGGGGGGAAGGGAGGTGGGGGCAAAAAAATAAAAATAGTATCAGATCGTTCAAAATTGGTACATAGAGGTTTTCGATACTTACAAATCGATTGCGGATATTTTTGAATTTGTAAAATTATTAGGAGGGGCGGGTAGGGGGTGAGGGGGTAAGGGGGGGCTATGGGGCAAAAGCAAATAGAAATACAGTTAGGCCGTTCAAAATTGGTACAGATAGATTTAAGAGGCCTGCAAGACAATGGGGATATTTTCGATTGTGTAAAGTTATTAAGAGGTGAAAGAAGTGGGGGAGGGGGGGCAAAAAAATAAAAAATAGTGTCAGATCGTTCAAAATTGGTACATAGAGGTTTTCGATACTTACAAATCGATTGCGGATATTTTTGAATTTCTAAAATTATTAGGAGGGGCGGGTAGGGGGGTGGGGCTGTAAGGGGGGGCTATGGAGCAAAAACAAATAGAAATACAGTTAGGCCGTTGAAAATTGGTCAGATAGGTTTTAAAGGTCTGCAAGTCGAATGGGGATATTTTCGATTGTGTAAAGTTATTAGGAGGGGCAAGAAGTGGGGGGGGGGGAAGGGAGGTGGGGGCAAAAAAATAAAAATAGTGTCAGATCGTTCAAAATTGGTACATAGAGGTTTTCGATACTTACAAATCAATTGCGGATATTTTTGAATTTGTAAAATTATTAGGAGGGGCGGGTAGGGGGTAAGGGGGGGGGGCTATGGGGCAAAAACAAACAGAAATACAGTTAGGCCGTTCAAAATTGGTACAGATAGATTTAAGAGGCCTGCAAGTCGAATGGGGATATTTTCGATTGTGTAAAGTTATTAGGAGGGGCAAGAAGGGGGGAGGGAGGGGGGGGGCAAAAAAATAAAAATAGTGTCAGATCGTTCAAAATTGGTACATAGAGGTTTTCGATACTTACAAATCGATTGCGGATATTTTTGAATTTGTAAAATTATTAGGAGGTGCGGGTAGGGGGGGTGGGGCTGTAAGGGGGGGCTATGGAGCAAAAACAAATAGAAATACAGTTAGGCCGTTCAAAATTGGTACAGATAGATTTAAGAGGCCTGCAAGTCGAATGGGGATATTTTCGATTGTGTAAAGTTATTAAGAGGGGCAAGACGTGGGGGAGGGGAGGGGGGGCAAAAAAATAAAAAATAGTGTCAGATCGTTCAAAATTGGTACATAGAGGTTTTCGATACTTACAAATCGATTGCGGATATTTTTGAATTTGTAAAATTATTAGGAGGGGCGGGCAGGGGGTGGGGCGGTAAGGGGGGCTATAGAGCAAAAACAAATAGAAATATAGTTAGGCTGTTGAAAATTGGTACAGATAGGTTTTAAAGGTCTGCAAGTCGAATGGGCATATTTTCGATTGTGTAAAGTTATTAGGAGGGGCAAGAAGGGGAGGAAGGGAGTGGGGGCAAAAAAATAAAAATAGTATCAGATCGTTCAAAATTGGTACATAGAGGTTTTCGATACTTACAAATCGATTGCGGATATTTTTGAATTTGTAAAATTATTAGGAGGGGCGGGTAGGGGGTGAGGGGGTAAGGGGGGGCTATGGGGCAAAAGCAAATAGAAATACAGTTAGGCCGTTCAAAATTGGTACAGATAGATTTAAGAGGCCTGCAAGACAATGGGGATATTTTCGATTGTGTAAAGTTATTAAGAGGTGAAAGAAGTGGGGGAGGGGGGGCAAAAAAATAAAAAATAGTGTCAGATCGTTCAAAATTGGTACATAGAGGTTTTCGATACTTACAAATCGATTGCGGATATTTTTGAATTTCTAAAATTATTAGGAGGGGCGGGTAGGGGGGTGGGGCTGTAAGGGGGGGCTATGGAGCAAAAACAAATAGAAATACAGTTAGGCCGTTGAAAATTGGTCAGATAGGTTTTAAAGGTCTGCAAGTCGAATGGGGATATTTTCGATTGTGTAAAGTTATTAGGAGGGGCAAGAAGTGGGGGGGGAAGGGAGGTGGGGGCAAAAAAATAAAAATAGTGTCAGATCGTTCAAAATTGGTACATAGAGGTTTTCGATACTTACAAATCGAATGCGGATATTTTTGAATTTGTAAAATTATTAGGAGGTTCGGGTAGGGGGTGAGGGTGTAAGGGGGGGGGGCTATGGGGCAAAAACAAATAGAAACACAGTTAGGCCGTTCAAAATTGGTACAGATAGATTTAAGAGGCCTGCAAGTCAAATGGGGATATTTTCGATTGTGTGTAAATTTTAACCAAAAACGTACATACTGTAGCTATTTATGTGATAAATAATAAAATAATAAATATAGTTTAAAAAGCATGCTTTCGTAGCACATCGAACTAAAAAGTGAAAAATAAATATAGTTTAAAAAAACTAAAAAACACGCTTTTAAAGAACATCAAACTGAAAAGTGAAAAATAATTCTTAATATAAGCTGAAAACAATAATGAACGAAAAATACTAGTATAATTGTGAAAAAAGCGTGAGTTGCTCGATGTACGAAAAATATGGCACAAAGCACCCCACGCTTTTTTCACTATTATACTAGTATTTTTCGTTCATTATTGTTTTCAGCTTATATTAAGAATTATTTTTCACTTTTCAGTTTGATGTTCTTTAAAAGCGTGTTTTTTAGTTTTTTTAAACTATATTTATTTACATAGGAATTTTTGCTAGTGTTCGGACACTTTTGTTACCGACTGTATGCCTACATATATGTTTATTTTAAGTTTCATTAAATCATTTACTGTCAAAGTGAACATGGGAAAACAGTAAAGGAGTATAGCGGGTAAACAACTGCTCACGATCCTTAAAATGAATAATGTTATTGTGTCAATTTTTTAAGCAAACATGAAGGTGGGGACGGCTTTAGTTTCATATACCACGATTCGCGAACTAGTAGACGGTCGCTATATTTGGCAGATAAAATACAAAGTGAATGGTTGCTATAAGCGTGGTGTATTGTGCTAATGTGTGTAATGCCAACCTCAATACAGAAACAATCATTTTTGCATCGGGTGGAAGGAAGGAAGGGCGTAAAAAAAAAAAAAAGGGCATGTATTATACTTGTACTGATAAGTAGAAAATAATGCTTTTACGGATTTAAAAACCTTTCGAAAAAAATACTTAAGAAATAAAGTATAAGCGGATTTTCTAAGTCAAAGGTTTTTTTTTTTTTTGTGTGTGTGTGTGTGTGTCTGTCTGTGGCGATATTTTTATTATTATTATTATTTATGTATTGAAAACTGTAAATAAACTATACTGCTAGTAAATAAACTGCCCAGTAAATAAACTATAATTACTAGATTCACCAAAATCAATATGGATCGAGTTATGACGACTTATAAATACGCGTTCCAACTTTCAGCTCATTCGAATAAAGTGTTAGACGCCATCGTGTTTACTCACATACAGTCGGTAACAAAAGTGTCCGAACACTAGCAAAAATTCCTATGTATAAAAAACACACTTCATATGTTTTTGTTAAATAAATCCTTGCCAAATCGACAAGGATTTATTTAACAAAACCGTATGAAGTGTACATTTTTTACATAGGAATTTTTCACTTTTGTTACCGACTGTACATATGTGCATACATCGCCGTAAAAATATTAAAGGTGAACGAAAGAAGAATTCAAAACGTGTAGAAACACTACAATCTCAAAGTCTGATTGCAATACTTTCCTTATATATATATGTTCGGAAATTAAAAATTAACTATATAAGTTTTATGGATTGCTAAAAATATTTATGAATATGAGCGTGTTTGTTTTTTGGGATTAAGGCCCGTTGACTGCTCTAAGATACTAAGCCTGAGGAAGAGTGTCTTGCGTGGCGGTCTTTCTAAGGAGTGAGTCCTAGCCCGCATTTATGCAAGTTTTGGAGAAAACCATGGAAAACACCGGGTGGCTAGGCCAATGAGCGCGACCTGGGATCGAACCCGGCACCTCACGTCTACCAGCTTTGAGCGCAGAACCGGTCGACTGCTGGTGGGCATTTATGAGTATGAAAGTGCGTACAGCGGAACGCAGGATATAGGAACCAAAATGATAAACACTTTTAAAAATTGTTAAAAATAACTAAACTACATTTTAAATTATTCTTAAAGCATTGAGGCTAAATTATATATATACCAAAATTTGATTCACCCCCCCCCCCCTCCTTGAATTAGAAAATGCATTACAAAAAAAAAAGTCCTTTTGAAAATAGATTTCTGTTTCCCCCACCCCCTTTCCAAATGCTCACTATTTTCAAACAAAATGACGCTTATAAACTTGATTAATGAACTTAGTTAAGGCATATATATGAGCTTTGTACATAGTGAGTTTCATGCAAATAAATGAAGAAAATAATCTAAAGGAAAATTATACTATTCATAAAATTATATATTTCGTATTTAACAAATGAAGCATTTCTGAAATAAATATCATTATTATTGGTTGGGAATGTCCTCTACGGTCATATTTTGTACATCAACAGAATAAGTACATCATAGGCCGCCAAGCTGTTGTTATTATCAATCTATGTGTAAAATTGTTCACAGAATTGCACATTACACAATTCTTATTTTTAAATTCCGTTTTCACAATTCTGGAAATACACGACCATCAAACTGGTACTTATTTTCCAAAAATTCATTTTCTTTTTCTTTTTAAATTGTTTTAATTTGAAAATTGAGTTTAAAAATGTAAAAGATTAACTAAGTGCATTTTTCACATTTTTTTAGCTGTAAAATGCATTATTAATTTAAAAAAAAGAAAAAAAAAAAAAAACCTCCATTTTTGGAAAAGGAGTAATAATTTAACGATTATAAATTTTCTGAATGGGAAAATGAAATTTAAAAATACCAGTTAGGTAATGAGTAATACTATAAACAAATTTCATAGATTTACATGGGATTCGGTGACCAGTGACGGGAAAATCGTAAGAGGGGGGGGAGGGGGAGTGAGGAACCACTACACCGTATACGCGCGAGCTTCGGGGAAAACTACAGAAAACTCCAAAGGGCTATGTCAACAAACGCGACTTGGCACTTCTTGAGAAACAACTTTGAGAACATAACCTCTCGGCCACTGATGGAGCAAGTAAAAAATATCTGTTTGAGGACTTGTGTGTGTTGGTGTTCATTGGACAATTACGAGTGTCCTGGGCCTGGGTGATGTGATCGCTAGGGTGGGGGATCTTCCTAAGGGTCATTGCATATATTTATCCAAGTTTCAAAGAAATCCACTGAAAACTCCAAACTGCTAGGTCGACGACAGTGACATGGGATCGAACCCACCATTACTTCCCGTTTACCAGCTTCGAGAGCAGAACCTCTCCACTCTCGGAAATATCTTTAGCTGAACAATTTGTTCAAGTATGTAAAAATAATCCCCAGAACAAAATTATTGCTAAAAAGCTATTCTTCCGAATTTTACACTTCCTGCTTATATGGGCATAAGATATAGTAATATAAATCTGTACTTTTTTTTTTTTTTTTATAATTAGTCGATTAATTGAAATGCCTTATTTTTACCCAAAATTAATGTATTAAAATAAGAGGTGACGCAAATCACGAATAATAATAATAATAATTTTATAAATCAAATTAGTTTTTAATTTCCGTATATGTTCAATAGTACCTATAAAATTAAGATCTACCACTAGAGATGCAAAAAACTCGGGTATTTAAAACCAAGGGAAAAAACCCGGGAGTTTTGGGGAAAAAACTGGGAATTTTGCGGGGAAAAAAACAAATTAGAAATCTCTAAAGCATATAATAAGTTGTTTACTTAATATAAGGTAACGACACCAGTGCTCGTCACTCTTAAAGCCTTATTTTTAAGATTTTTGCTTTTTTTCGCGTGGCATTCATGTGGAATTTATGTATCAATATTATACTTTGGTCTATTTTATACACTGATTCTTCTAGTTGTTGTTAGACACTTTCATTTTTTCAATACGTTAAGCCAATTTTTTTTTTAAAAATAAAAATTAAACCTATAAAAATGCACCAGTGCTCGTCACTTGAAAACTGCGTTTCACCAGTAGTCGTCAGGTGATTGCACCAGTGGTCGTCATGTAAATAAAACTCAACAATTTGCTCAATAGTTTGATTTTAATTGCGTTTTTTCAAAATTAACAGAATATTATTGAAACAGAATATCTTTGGAACATATTTAGAACCCAAATCCATTCTTAGGGTTTAAAACACAAAACATTAAATGGTAAAATTCAAAATATTGCGAATAAAACAAATTCATATGTGAAATAATTTAAAAATTCTTTGCTTTTAAGAAAAGTTTTCAAAATGTTATTCGTTCTCAAAAATATCTTTACTTAAAGCAGAGGGTAAGTAGCAGGCGAGGGGGTAATAATCTCGTTTTTAAGAGTGACTTTGTTCCAAATTATCGCAGTAAGATTGATTTTACCATGCTTTTTATTAACGCGTATTCTTGTTTGTTTGTCCAGTACAAATCTTACAATTGATTTTTAACTAACTTCCCGACTACCTAGACATTTGAAACTTTCAGAATAGTTCAGAACACGATGAAAATGCATTTTTAAAATACTTTTAGCCAACTGCTCCGGGTCCCTGTAGCCTTCGGCAGCGTTATCAGTACAAATCTTGCAATCGATTTTTAACTGACTTCTCGACTAGCTTGACATTTGAAACTTTCAGAAAAGCTCAGAAGACGGTAACAATGGATTTTTAAAATATTTTTAGCCAATTGTTTCGAGTCACTGCTGCCTTCGGCAACGTTTATATGGTTCAACAGAAAATTTATTTAACTTTTTTCCCGACTATCTAGACATTTGAAACTTTCAGAATAGCTCAAAACACGGTGACAATGCATTTTTTAAATATTTTTAGCAAACTGTTTCGGGTCCCCGCTGCCTTCGGTAGCGTTCACATGATTCAACAGAAAATTTATTTAACTAACTTCTCGACTAGCTAAACATTTGAAACTTTTAGAATAGCTCAAAACACGATAACAATGCATTTTTTAATACTTTTAGCCAATTGTTTCGGGTCCTCGCTGCCTTCAGTAGCGTTTATATGATTCGTCAATCATATACTCGTCCCGATCATCAATCTTCCCGACTACCTAGACTTTTGAAATTTTCAGAATACAGTGACGATGCATTTTTAAATTACTTTTAGCCAATTGTTTCAGGTTCTCGCTGCCTTCAATAGCATTTATATGATTCAACAGAAAAATTTAAAACACGGTATAAAAAAAATTCTTTTTGTATTGCAATTATTTTTCTTTAAACGTATGGGTTGATTATGCGTACCTAACATATACTATAAAGGAATTTTGAGAAATCTTTCGCCTCTCCTTCCTCATTAAGTGTGGGGTGGATGCAAAAACACGTTTTCAAGAGTAATTATTCTCCAAATTATATCAGGAAAGCAATTTTTTGATGCGTTGATTGGTTATGCGTACCCAAAAATACTGTAAAGGTATTTTGAGTAATTCTTTCCGACCAAATTTTGAGAAAGGGTAGCAAAAACGTATTTCTACGCATAACTCTGCTCTAAATAGTCTTACAAAGGCGATTTCTGATGTGTGAGTTGGTCATATGCATCCAACACCTAGTATAAAGAGATTTTGCGAAGATCTTTCGTCTATGTGAGGGTGGTAAAAAAAAAAAAAAAAATACAGATATATATATATATGTGTGTGTGTGTGTGTGTGTTTTCAATCTAAACTCTGCTGCAAAGTATTTTCGGGAGGGAATTTTTTTTATGCGTTGGTTGGTTGAGTGTGTACCTTAGACGCATTATAAGGCGATTTTGCAAAATTTCCCTTCCCCTCTTCCCTTCCCTCGGCCGAGCGGGCAAAAAACACGTTTTTAACCTTAGCTCTACTCCAAATTAACTCAGGAAGGCGAGTTTTGATGTCTGGGTATTGGTTAAAAGTATGGAATATGTAATTTGATAATATTGCGTTAAAATTCTAAATGTACCCGTGGGAGAGGGGGGGGGGGATAAAAAGCGGTTAAGTCTATGCCGAAGGCAGTAGAAGCTAATCATCATATTGCGGGACGGAAAGCTATTACAGAAACCAGCGGGAACATTAATTGCGGTTTCGACTGATTTCAAAGATTTTTTTTTTTTTTTTAATTTTTGATAATGATAGGGATTTTTCCTATTTTATTTAAATATAGGGACCAGCGAAGGTGGCAAAGCTTGCTAGTATTATTCTACACATCAAGCTAATGTTATCAAATATTATGGATATTAATGTTATCAAAATGTTAATGTTATCAAAATGTTAAGCAATGTACATAATCCTGTAATAGTTTGAGAAGAGAAATAATTAAGATTTGAAAAGTTCTTTAAAAATTTCTATTTTGTAAAACTAAAGAATTATTTAAAATAATGAAGTGGTTTTTAGAAAGAAGAGATGGCATTTTATGCAATTACTACAGTGGTATAGTTTCTTTTGCAAGTTATTTTCAGAAATATTTCTTATTAGAGTTTGTAAAAAATTGATATTAAATTTCCTACAATGAAAATTTTTTGATAAAGATTTATATACATATTGTTTTCCTGATTTTTATACATATATCTTTATATATATATTTCTTTTGTGCGTGTGTATGTCACTGAACTCCTCCTAAACGGCTGGACTGAGTTTAATGAAATTTTGTGTGTGTCTTCAGGTGGATTCGAGAATGGTTTAGATTTACATATGAAAGTTGTAACTTAATTAGTTCTTTCTTAATTAATTTTTAACCAACTCTTTCAACAACTTTTCCACCTAGATGGCGTGAGTTGTCGTAAACACGATGTCAGAATTTATTTAATGTTGAAATGAAAAATGAATTTTTAACCGTATCTTACGAAGTGTTTAAAATAGTTTTTCAAAATTAATATTTTTAGAATCGTAACCGTATCTTACGAAGTGTTTAAAATATTTTTTCAAAGTTAATATTTTAGAATCGTAAACACGATGTCAGAATTTATTTCATGTTGAAATGGAAAATGAATTTTTAACCGTAAGTGTTTAAAATATTTTTTCACCGTTAAAATGTTAAAATTAGCTAAAATGGTATATTCTTTTAAAAAATTCGTCAATATCCGGCGGAGTTATTTTATGTTAAAATGAAAAATGAATTTTTAGGCCATTATTATTTGTGCAGATGGAAAATGTACTAAAAGTTTTCCGAAAAATTTCACGATCACAAATGTTGACGGATATCCCATATATCGTCGAAGAAATCCCGATAATGGCGGACAATCTTATCATCTATGGCGGTCATCTATGTCAACAACATAAATATTGACATTGATAACCGTTGGGTGGTCCCATATTCGCCTCTGCTGAGCAAAACATTCAATGCTCATATTAATGTTCAGTTCTGCAGTTCAGTGAAGAGCATCAAATACATTTGCAAGTATGTGAATAAAGGCAGTGATATGGCTGTATTTCGAGTTAAAAATACCAATGTGAATGCTCCTCCGGTGAATAACAACGATCAAATAACACTTTACCAAATTGGCCGGTACGTCAGCTCCAATGAAGCTGTTTGGCGTATATTTGGTTTCCCAATTCATGAACGGGATCCAGCAGTTCTTCATTTAGCCGTCCATCTTGAAAATGGCCAGCGCGTATATTTCACGAGCGAGACAGCGATTGATCGTGCTATAAATCCACCAAAAACTACACTCACCGAATTTTTTGAATTGTGTAATCGTGCGGATGCTTTTGATGCTTTTACACGGACATTACTCTATTCAGAAGTACCACGCTATTTCACATGGGCTCCAACAAAAAAATGGATGCCCCGCAAGCAAGGCACGCCGATTGATGCATGTCCCAGTTTATTCAAATCAAACACCTTGGGACGAGTATTTACAGTCAATCCAAGGCATACTGAGTGCTTTTATCTTCGACTGTTATTGGTTAATGTCATCGGCCCTTTGTCATTTCAAGATTTACGTAAAGTGAATGGACAACAGTATCCAACGTATAAAGATGCATGCCTTGCACTCGGCTTGCTGGAAGACGACAACCAGTGAGAGTGTATGCTTGCTGAAGTAGGACTGAACTGTACAGCAAAACAAATTCGTCTACTATTCGCTATAGTGTTGACTACATGTTTCACGGCCCGAGCAGAGACATTATGGGACAATCACAAAGATTCAATGACTGATGATATATTGCATCAACATCGTTCACGGTTCACGGTGCAACGATCTAACGATAGTATTCAGTGACGCTATGTACAATGAAGCATTGATTGCTATTGAAGATCTTTGCATTATCATTGCCAACTTACCACTCAGTCATTTCGGTATGCATTCATCAAATCGAAATGCATCTGATTTAATAAGCACTGAATTGAATCGTGAACTACAATACTGTACAATACTGTAGAAATGGCATCGATTGTTGCTCGCAATGTCCCACTAATGAATGAAGAACAAAGAACTATTTACGACCGCATCATGCTCGCAGTTTTGGCAGGACAAGGTGGATTCTTCTTTTTTTGGGGGGTGCACCAGGTGGAACTGGCAAAACATTCCTTATTTCACTAATTCTCGCCGAAATACGATCAAATAATGGCATCGCATTGGCTGTTGCATCATCTGGCATTGCGGCAACTTTATTGGATGGAGGCAGAACAGCTCATTCATTATTTAAACTGACACTAAATATTCAAAATAACCCAGACGCAGTGTGCAACATAAAAAACAATCGTCCATGGCCACAGTGCTGAAATAGTGTAAAATTCTTATCTGGGATGAATGCACTATGGCACACAAACATTCGATTGAGGCGTCGAACAGAACATTGAAAGATATAAAAAACAACGACAAACTATTTGGCGGCACTCTGTTACTCTTTTCAGGTGATTTCAGACAAGCACTTCCCGTTATTCCGCGTTCAACACACGCTGATGAGATCAACGCGTGCTTAAAGTCATCGTCATTGTGGCTTAATGTTGAAAAAGTACAACTGAAAGTAAATTTGTGCATTCAAAAGCTTCAAGATCCATCCGCTGAAACATTCTCAAAACAATTATTAGATATCGGCGATGGAAAAGTTACTACAGATGAAACTGGATGCATAAAATTACCGACCGATTTCTACACAATCATTGATTCTCAAGATGCTCTTATTGACCAGATATTTCCCGATGTACACAGACGATACACAAATCATGAGTGGCTGGCAGAAAGAGCAATTTTAGCAGCAAAAAATGTGGACGTCAACGAATTGAATCTCAAGATACAACATTTGTTACCAGGAGACTTGGTGTCATACAAATCTAATGATACAGTCTGCGATGCCACCGAAGCTGTAAATTATCCAACAAAGTTTTTAAACTCATTGGATTTACCAGGCATGCCACCGCATATTTTACAACTGAAGGTTGGATCTCCGGTTATTTTGCTTCGTAATTTGAACCCACCACGGTTGTGCAACGGCACGCGATTAGTCATAAAAAAATTAATGAAAAATGTTATCGAAGCCATCATTTTAAATGACAAATTCCGAGGTGAAAATATATTACTACTGCGAATCCCTATTATACCCACAGATGTGCCAATTCAATTTAAACGCCCTCAATTTCCAATTAGAATGGCATTTGCAATGACTATCAATAAGTCTCAGGGCCAAACGATGTCTGTCTGTGGCTTAGATTTGAGCACATCATGTTTTTCACACGGACAATTATACGTGGCTCTCGAGTGGGCAAACCATCCAGTTTGTTTGTATTGGCGAAAGATGGGATAACAAAAAATATTGTACACTCTGTTGCATTAAGAGATTGATATTGTTTTTTAGTAATATTGTTATAAGTAGCGATATGTATATAATTTTAAAGAATCAATTCTAATAAATTAAAAAAATAAATGATTGGTGTTTTGTTATTTTTATATTCTTTCACCGTTCACAGCGTTCCATACATCTTCCACTTATATACCACATCCTTACACACTTACAATAAGTTAGTTATTTTTTTCTAGCAAAATATTCTCTAGAAATAATTTATATGACAAAACCACGTTTGTCGGGTCAGCTAGTATATATATATATATATATATAAGTTTCTGCATTGCTAACACAACAAGTGGGGAAATTTCTCGAATTACTTATATATTTCCCTAAAAACATACTAAATTTAAAAATTCTTCTTCTTTTCCTTCTTTTTTTTCTTTCTTGTAATTAAAAAATAAAAATAAAAAAGAACAATTTAAAAATTATCAAGTAACAAACTAATTTCTTAAATACTTCACTTAAGTTTAATGAAACTTAATTCCCATTTTGGGGAAATTAAATTTTCCAATTTTGTCTTAAATTCCCATGGAAAGAAACCGGCTTTTTTCCGCGAAAAAACCGGGTGTTTTGAAAGCCTTGCATCTCTATCTACCACACATTTACCCAATATGCATTTCTACCACTATGACTGTGGCTTCTTTGAGTGAAAAATAGAAAAACTTGTATTCGAGAATATATAGAGATGCTACATCTATACAAATTACTGTGTCCTTAGTATTTGAATTTTAGTAAATTGCCAGATTTAACAACTTTCTTATTTAGGAATTTTTAATACAAACAAATATGTGCTGAAAAGAAAAAGTGCATAAAAAATAAATGTATTTTTAAATATCTTCTTGAAATCATGAGAGAATAAGTAAAAAAATAATAAAACCCTCACATTAATTATACCTCTCAAACGATACCACTTTCAAGCCTCTACTCCCCTAATTAATTAAAAGTGTACGGCAAATTTCATGTTTGTGTATTAGTAATATATAGATCGTTTCTTGGCTTTAAAAATAATTAATTTTTAAAATGTAAAATCCTCAAAAAACAGACTATCTACAGTAAATAATATCAGTACAAAAAACCCTTAACGGGTACAAAAAACCCTTCCATTAAAATTACTTTTGTTTTGTCTAATAAAGTATATTTACACATTGAAACAGTGCTTTTAATTTTCAAATATACTGTCAAATAATTATACTTTCACTGAGTTTGTATTATAAATTAAAATTATTTATTTCAATAAATTGATTTATCTTTTGCGTCACGCTATCCAACACATAGTATCATACAGGGGCGCGCCAGCATTGTCAGGCGCCTGTGTGCAGAGTTTTATTTGGCGCCCTATATTAACTTTTTTTTTAAAAAGTTTTACGAATAATTATCTTTCAGAAATTCAGCTGAATCTCGAACCTTAATAATAATAAGTTTGCTGAATAGCTAAGAAATAAAGAAATTTATAAAATAAAATTTTAAAAGAAACAAATAAAAAGGGCATCTTGCAGAAAGGGAAAAATCTTCTACAGAGATTCTAAAAAACAAGCGGTACAATTATGAAGGCTAATAGAGGTTGGTTGTTTGGTTGGGTTTTACGTCGCACTATTTCTGCACAATGGGCATTTGGTGACGGTCTGGGACTCACCCCTACAGATGATCCGGAGACATGCCATCACAATTAAAGACATTTAAATAAAAAACCTAGCATTACTTCGTGCGTCGTTTTAGATCTTTCAAACCGGGTACCCGGTCCTCTTCAGAAACGGGAAACTTCTGTGCTGGAAACTTGAGACTGAGTGATCCTCTGTTGACTTTGTCAGCAGATGGCTCCATGCTCTGTCTGGGGCTACTGCGCCGCTGTCATTGCATACATCATTATTAGTCGAAATTTCGATGGATTCACGGTACATCGCGTAATTATAATCTTCATAACTGGCTATCTTAGTGGTTTTATCGAAATCTATTTTAATGTTTTGTTTATTGTACGTTTTGGCCAGGGCTGTATTATACTTTCCGGTTTTTATGTCATTTTTATGTTCGCTAATCCTAGTTCTAATTTTTCTCTTAGTAACACCAATATATGAGCCGGGTTTATTGTCTTCATTTGTAAAGGGGATTTTATAAATGCCTGCAGTTTCTAAAGGGGGGATGGGGTCTTTATCACTTCTGATTAATTGAAAAATATTTTTGTTCGGTTTAATGGGGATATTTATGCCGTATTTATTAGCTATATTTTTAATTTTGTTGGCGGCTCCGCGATCGTATGGGATAGAAAAGAGGTAAAATTAAGGGATGGTTTTTGATAACTGGGGATGTGGTCAAGATATTTAATTTTATTTTTAATTAATTTATTATAATAGTTAGTGCTTTTTGAAAATGTTTAATCGACTTTTTAATGAATGGAAATATGTTAACAAAAAACTTACTAAATCTGAACAAAAAATCAACTTTTTGGATAATTGTAAACACTTTAAACTTACGCCGACATTTCTAAGGGTTAGTAATAAATTTTTAGCTGACAATTTTAAAGATGACGTTTGAGAATTTGAACAAAAGATTCTAAATAAACTTATTAGGAAAAGGAAAGCTGAATTTTTTGAAACGAAGAAAATATGGAATAAAACCGCTGACGATCTCAAAAGTTCAACCGACTCAGACAAATGGACTTTATGTAAAGAGAAAATTGACCAATATTACGAAACTGAAAAAAACGCAATTGTTAATAGACATAATAAAAAACTTAAATTCTGGCTCAAAAAAAGAAATTATAAACCTATTACAAAAAAAACGAAATCCCTTTTATTAACTTGTCCGATGCTAAAATCAATAGCCATCAACGTGAATTACTTAATTTAGGGCATAAATTTATTCTGGACCAACCCGTTAATATTAAACATAGTATAGCTAAAATTGAATCTGCCATAAATAAAATTCCTGAAAATAATAGAAATAATATACGTAACATCGCTGTCCCCGAAATTGAAAAATCCGCTAAAAATAAGAAAATTAATAAGGGAGATCTTGCAGAATTGAAAAATCTTAAAATGAACAACGAAATTACTTGTACATTAACTGATAAAACCCGAAAAATTGCTATTCTAAATTGTAAAGATTTCAACTCCAAAATGGAAGAAACCATTAAAGAAATAGGCGTAAATATAGTTAACAAATACCCAAATAATAAGCTATTGGATAAAACACGGAAAATCATTAAAGAAGGCAAATGGCCCGATAATATCCCACCTAAAATATTCAACCATGCAACTAATAACCCCCGAATTTTTGGCAGATTTAAAGATCATAACCCCCCCCCCCCCCCCACCACCAAAATTCAGACCTGTTGTGTTAATAAGAACGAAGCCCCCACCTACTGCTTAGAAAAATTCATGGCCAATATTTATCGTAAAATTATTCCCCCCTCCCCTCACTCCTTGGAATCTACAGAAGACTTCATCAAAAAACTAAGAGAAATCGAAAATAAAGATAAATGCCGTCTAGTAAGTTTTGATGTCATCAACCTATACCCGTCCATTAACATTAACGAAGCTTGTGAAATTGTAAACGAATCCATGAATAAATACTACCCCGACCCTAAAATAGCCCAAACTTTAAACGCAGTTACCAATTTTTTGTTAAAAGAAAATTACTTTACTTTCAATGGAAAAATATACCAGCAAATCAAAGGCGTCCCAATGGGATCGCCCATTTCAAGCTTCGTCACGGAATTTAAATTAAGGAACTTAGAGAACAAAATTATTGAAAGTTTAAAAAACCAAGTTAACTTTTGGTATCGCTACGTCGATGACGTTTTCGCCGTCGTCGACAAGAGTTTTGATATTAATGAAATCCTCAACGTTATCAATAGCCATGACCCTAACATCCAATTTACTTATGAAGAAGAAAATAATTTACAAATTAATTTCCTGGACGTTAAAATTATCCGTACAGAAAATAAATTTAAAACTACCGTTTATCGAAAACCCTCTAATAGTAACGAAATCATTCACTTCAAGAGCAAAACACCCTTCCGTTACAAAACCAACGCCATTCGTTCATATATCAATCGCGCAGTATTAATTTGCAACGAACCCGAAGACCTTAAAAATGAACTGAACCTAATTAAAAACTTTACCAGAAAAGCAGGATACCCGGACAAAATAGTCAATAAATTAATTAAAAATTAAATTAAATATCTTGACCACATCCCCAGTTATCAAAAACCATCCCTTAATTTCACCTCTTCTATCCCATACGATCGCGGAGCCGCCAACAAAATTAAAAATATAGCTAATAAATACGGCATAATTATCCCCATTAAACCGAACAAAAATATTTTTCAATTAATCAGAAGTGATAAAGACCCCATCCCCCCTTTGGAAACTGCAGGCATTTATAAAATCCCCTTTACAGATGAAGACAATAAACCCGGCTCATATATTGGTGTTACTAACAGAAAAATTAGAACTAGGATTAGCGAACATAAAAATGACATAAAAACCGGAAAGTATAATACAGCCCTGGCCAAAACGTACAATAAACAAAACATTAAAATAGATTTCGATAAAACCACTAAGATAGCCAATTATGAAGATTATAATTACGCGATGTACCGTGAATCCATCGAAATTTCGACTAATAATGACGTATGCAATGACAACGGCGCAGTAGTCCCAGACAGAGCATGGAGCCATCTGCTGACAAAGTCAACAGAGGATCACTCAGTCCTAAGTTTCCAGCACAGAAGTTTGCCGTTTCTGAAGAGGACCGGGTACCCGGTTTGAAAGATCTAAAACGACGCACGAAGTAATGCTAGGTTTTTTATTTAAATGTCTTTAATTATAAGTTTACTTCGTTTTTTCTATTTATTATAATGCCATCACAATTTTGATCCTCCACGTAGAGATGCAAGGCTTTCAAAACACTCAGTTTTTTTCCCTGGGAATTTAAGACAAAATTGGAAATTTTGAAATTTCCCCAAAACTGGGAATTTTGAAATTATGAATATTTTTATAACTTTTGTTAATTATTTACCCTCCAATCTTTAAATTAACTTCAACTTTAATTCTTGCATAGATTTCCCTTTCCAGCTAATTTGAGCATCTTCGATGTTTATTCCGAAAACGAAGAAAATAATTAAGCTATAATAACATACTATTTTTCTAAAGAAAACCTTTATTGAATAGAACCTATTGTTACAGCAATGCTGCGAAGAAGAAGAAACTACTCTAAATAAAATACTCCAGGCTCGCCCGATCGGTAGAGTACCAAGCTCGTAATTGGAAGATTGCGGGTTCGAATTCGAGCAGGCCAAACACCATCGTGTACACTAATGGTGGCGGGTGCACGTAAAATCAGTCATGGCCGCAATGTCCTCCATGTCCCCATCTGAATTATACCTCTGGGGGTAACCGAAGCGGGAGGAGCCATCCTCTCCGTAGAGGATCAAAGTTGTGATGGCATGTCTCACGACCATCTTTAGGGGTGCGTCCCAGACTGTTGCCAATTACCCATTGCGCAGCACTAGTGCGACGTTAAACTCATCCCACAAACTAACTAAATAAAATTCTTGGATCTATTAAATTTTCTTTTTTGAAATCGAATTACGTTGTCTTTTTACTCGCCCCAATGGCCTTTTTTCGGCAGAAGAGGGAGAGGGAAGAAAGAGATTTAGGTGCGCTTTTAAGTTGCAAAGGGATATTTTGATATGTTAGAAAAGACAACGAAAATTTTGGTGAGGTTAGGCGTATCCTCACCAAGTAAATCCACTTTTAACACGCCCTTTCGCAATAAATCTCCAAAACTGATTCTGAGCTCAAGTTTTGACAATGCAGTTGCAAAGGCGCCTTATTTTGCCACACTACTCACATGGCTTCAGACTAGGATTATGAAATCCGGTTTTCAATATATATTTCAAAATAATCTATTCTCGGCTGGCGCCTTGTTTTAACTGGCGCCTGTGTGCGCCGCACACTTCGTACACCGGGTCGGCGCGCCTCTGGTATCATAGTATCCAGCTGAGTGAAAATTTGCGCAAAGAGGTAGTGTGACGTAAAGAAAATATTTACACAGATTTTACTCACAGTTTTCGATAGCGTGACGCAAAAGATAAATCAATTTATTGAAATAAATAATTTTAATTTAAATGCAAGTAAATGATCAAATAAGAAAATCTATGTATATTTTAACTAATTGCAAAGCGTTACTTAAAATTTGATATCATTATTTTTAAGACTCATATTTCAAATTCTTATAGCCATAAAGTAGCGGCGTCACAAACTTTTAACCTGTTAAGGGTTTTTTGTCCTGATATCATTACTTTTTAGGGGTTATTCATCAAAAAATTGAAACAAGTCCTTCTGGTTCGTAGGAAGGGTAAACTGACTTATCTTTAATTATGAAGTTGCCACCATTTTTTTTTTTTTTTTTTTTTCAAAATTGTACAAATTTTCAATTCTACAATTCATTAATGGACTTGGTGGATTTCTTAATGAAGGCTTGTATATATGGAGTTTTAAGGAAATCGGTTCATAGAACCTTTCTAATGTAAATTTGAAATTTTCAGTGGACTGGCACAGAAAACAAGAGGGTAGATTAAGTTGGCAAATGAACATGACAAATACATTTCTGAGATAAATCCACACTACAGATTTAGTTTGAATTAATTCAGTATTTTAAACGTTATCATGCTGACAAATTTTCAAGTAGCCTGCCACTTGGAAACAAAATGGAGAAGCTTCGCACTAGAAAAAAATATTGAATGGGATTGTCAAAGTCTTTAAAATAATAAGTGGGAAATTTCAAATTTACACTAAGCGACAAAAAAAAAAAGCCGCACTGCAGAAAAATTGACTTATACCTTTTTTATTTGTAATAACTTTAAAATTAATGTTTGAAACAAATAAAACTGTCTTGTTTGCATAATACCAAAGGTATGAAATGATACCTATGTATATTTTCGATTTAATAATTCGCTTTATTGCACTTTACGAAGTACTTTTTAAAAATCTGCATAAAACTTTCTTTTTGAACATAATGCAATAACTATACACTTTGCATTCTATTATGATTTATTATGTGAAATAAACAAGTTATATTTTAATATATGAAATAAAACTATTTATTTGTTAGATCTAAGCAATTTTTTGTTAAAAATATGTATTCTGCATTGGGTTAATTCCACCTTTATATAGAATTACTGCATTAATGCGCAATGGCATAGTTTTATACAGTGTTTTAATATAAATCTCAGAAATTTCAATGTGTCAAATATCGCAAATAATTTTTTCTAGTTCTGGTAGAGTTATAGGCTGCAAATTTCGAATCCTCTCCCCTCTCCCCCGCCTTTTTATAGACGAAACATTTTCGAGCGGATCGCGATTTTGACCATTTCCATGTCTGGTAAAGAAGAAATTCTACTATATCCTTTGTGGTATTTAACTTAAAGTGAAAAAAAGTATGATGACTTACAGAATTATAGGTTCTCATGGGAATGTATAAGAAATTTTGACAATTTGAAGTGAGTAAACTTACCACAGACGCCGTGTAGTAAGGTACCTTATTATCTTCAAATGCTGTTTACGGATGTCTAAGATACCTCCAAAATAGTCGGTCAGGCATCACTTTTATGCAGATTGTGTTTCATTTCGAGTTAATTGATCCCTTGAGCATAAAAATTTCCCCTAGTGTTTGAAAAGTTATGCACCTCCGTACCATAATGTACGGAGAATGTGTCACTGTTTTAAAAGTGCGATTTTCATTAAGTCGGTCACATTTTCGTCTTCATTCTAGCTTTTTTCAACGGCACGAAATAAAGAAAACTTGATTCATCAGAGAAAACCAGTTCAGCCTAATAATTGACTGATAATGTTTTTAAATTTTGGTCAACTAAAGTATTGTTTTTTTCTAATTCTTTTCTTTAATAATGGCTTTTTTCGCCGACCTTCCGTTCTTTAACTCGCTTTGTTTAATTGTTCCCGCATTGTTTTTGAAGAAAGTAATTTACTATGCACTTTTTAAAAATCTTTTTTAAGTTCTGAACATGATACAAATCGATTTTTTAAACATTCGCATTTTAACTTGCGGTTATCTTGCTTGGATGAGCAACATGACCGCCTAAAGCCAAATTCCCAGTTTAAACGGCCAAAAAAATTTATATTTTGCTAAAATTCATTTTACCAATATTTCGTTAGCATTTAATTATTTTGCCATATCACGTATTAAAATATTTTTCAATTTTAATTTAAAAACTAATACTTTTTGTGGCATCGTTAACTGCCTTATTCTTACCATTTTTGAAAAAAATTATAAAATTACCATTTTCCTGACAATTGCATTTTGTTTTTAACACTAGACTGAAAGCTAAAGTGTATGTGAAGTACGACATAGTAAAATCTGTTCGAAAATTTGCTTTTTAAACGATAAAATTGGCGGTTGTAGAAGGCAAAAAGGAAAACATCCAAGTGCGGCTTTTTTTTTTGTCGCTTAGTGTAAGTTAGAATTACGTAATTTACATTTTGCAAGTTTCTTTTTAGAGAATTACAAATGCAAATTAAACAATTTTTAAAAAATCAAGTTAATGTTAAAAATGGAAATTTATTTATTTTATTTTTCCTTTTGAGGCTAAGCTCCAATATTCACAATTTAAATTTTCGTTAAAAGTGCAGGTAACAATTATTTCACAAAAATATTTGGTGGAAAAAAATAGACAAAATATAAATTAAGCTCTACATTTCTGTAATTTTAAAAGTAAGATAAAATCATTTGGAGAAAAAAATTATGGGAAATACAAGTTAGCTAAAGTTAATACAAGTTAAGTAAAATACACGTTAAGCTTAAGTTTTATAGAAAATAAAAGTTATATATATATTTCTTTTTAAAAATTAAAAATCTCTTTTTAAAATACAGTTACAGTTTATTCATATATTTACTTTTCAGACTTTAAAATGATGCATATTTTAAATATTAACATAATCAAACTATTTTTCTTATTATTATTTAAAGCAACAATGGCTAGGGGATGAAAGAGGGGATAAATACGCTGTATATATATATATATATATATATATATATATATATAAAAACATAGAATTCAAATTCATGAAAACTGTGTCAAATAGCAATTATTGAAAAACACGTCAAAATAAATAAATGACATCTTTACTTTGAATCCCATAATAATTTATTTAAAAATATAATTCTCTCTTTCTTTTTTTTTTTTTTTTTTATTAATTAATTTCTGCATGAAAAATTCCATTTCATAAATATATTTACAACTACAATGAGCAAAAAAAACCCTCCTTTAATTTTAAATAATTATTTCTACATGTTTCCAAGCAATTAAAATTGTCTTTTTTTTTTAGAAAAATAAATTAAATATAAGAAAGTATATTGTTTTAATATAAGCTACGAGATGGCGCCACTAGATGGCCAAATTATTACCTTCATGATAAAACCATACACATTCCAATATTTACGCTATTTTTCTTAAAAAAAAAAAAAAAAAATTAATTGCTTAGAAACACGTAGAAATAATTATTTAAAATTAAAGGAGGGTTTTTTGTTTATTGTAGTTTTAAAAATATTTATGAAATGGAATTTTTCATGCAGAAATTAATTAATTTAAAAAAAAGAAAGAAAGGGAGAATTATATTTTTTAAATAAATTATTATGGGTTTCAAAGTAAAGATGTTATTTATTTATTTTGACGTGTTTTTCAATAATTGCTATTTGACACATTTTTCATGAATTTTAATTATATTTTCATGCTTTATATATATATATATATATTAGGGTGGTTCGAAAAAATCGATTTTTTTATTTCGGAATCGCGTTACATCTCAAAAGTTGTAGTTTGGTACCCTCAGTTGGGGAAAAATAACAAAAAATTCTAGGCTTATATCTTCAGTTCGCGCATGAGGCTGAAAGTTTGAAATAAATATGTTAAAAATTGAAATTTTCAAAAAATAACAAAATTAGTTTTTTGTAAATTTTTATAATGCAATAGCCATAAATTGTCAGTATATAGCGTAGTTTGAACATAAAAAAATATTTTATAGCTTTTACATAATATCTTTAGTTCGCGCATACGCCTTAAATTGGGCTAAAATCTTCTAATATTTGAAATTTACGTGTTTATATAGCATAATACATACATGGCATATTTACGTTTCAAAAGTATTTTAAAAATTCTAAATTTGTTGAATATAACCTTTTATTACAGTATTATACATACAAGTATAGTTACACACACATTTATATGTATATAATAATATTGCATGTCCTAGCTAATTACAGAATAATATATATTTTTTACCTATATTTTGTGTTTTTAAGATTCCTCAGATGTGTTGAGCATAGTTTTAAATTGAGATTTATAGTCAAATGATGGCATAGTTGACCTTGAGAGCAAAGTTGTCCTTAAGAAACAATCTCTGTTCTCTTCTCCACATACTTTAGTTCAAGATTCTGTTACGAGCTTTACAATTCTTTCGACACTTTCCTTGTGGCAAGGAAATTTAATTAGCTCGAACTCTGAGAGAACATTAGTATTAATAAGTTCTTCTAGGCTTTGCGTTGACACATTGTTCATTATTGGAGAAGGTGTAAGTTTGCACTTGGGTCAATCAATAAGTTCAATGTAATTTGAAGCTGCAAAATTGATGGTCGGTGGATTAAAAGTTCGCACCGATTTCCCTTCTGGTTCTTGTTTTCTCACTTTTAGCAATCTTCGAAAAGCTAGCTGTCTTACGTGCACTCTCTCATCATAAGTACCATTGAAATTAAAAGATTTTCGGGATGACAAATATACGCATTCCTCTGAATGACAGGATCAATTATTTTACGTACCCTGTCGGGCCGCTGTCTTGTCTTCTGTACTAATTTAAACACACGAACTGCTCCAAACTTTACAGAGGGATGCATATTAATTCCAAACCATACTGGAATGTATATCTTCATAATATAGCGGACCCGCAGTTTAATTTCGTCAGAAGGTTTTACTTCAGAAATATATAGTCTTAAGATCCTATTTTCACAAGTTAACCACCTAGAGTTACTATGAGGACCAGGATCTTTGACAGCGAGATCTGGCGCACACTCTCCTGTGTTGACTGCTCGATAAGTATTAAGTATATACTGTTGGTCCTTGCTTAAGTCAGTTTTGGTCACATTTATCTTCTCACTATTAATCGTTTCAAAATTAGCAACAGGGAGTTTTTCACAGTCAGTCAACTTCTTGCCAATTTATCCTGAGAAACTATGCGCATAAGGTACGCCAATAAACTGAATAGACGAAATGGTCAAGAATTTCTTGTTTACACATTTCTAGATTGTGAAACCATATTCTGAATATTCTGAATCTTTTGTATTGCAAGAAATTCGCACTTGATTTCCTAGAATTGGGTCATACAGCAAGATTATAGTTGCTGAAACCCGCCTCTTGTAGTCTCATTTATTTGCAGAGATTTTTAAATAACTTTGCCTTCGAGAATATAGGCAAATGCTCTGGAATTCTAATACGGGCTTCTAGAACTCGCTTTTCAAGGGGACTAGAATTTATAAGGATGACATGGAACTATTTTTTCTAGAGCCACAATTTAGATTCTAGATGTCAGTTACAGAATTTTTCCTCAGTGTGTCTATAGAAGTCGGCAATGGAATAAGAATGCGACGGCGTGGCCCCAACTAAGCGCTTGCCGGTCAGTTACATGTTCGTGTTCAATATTTGACATTTTTTTTTTAAAGTTTAACCCGTTAGTAGCATCGAGCTTTAATTTAAGTAGAGAGCGAAATGGCAACCCCTTTGCGTGCCCAACATCATTGAGAAGTGTCACGTGACAATAACTTTGAGATTTCTCCTTTCTCCTGTGCGCGTGAACTACTACGGTATTGTGTTAGCCGAAAGCCGAATCTTAGAGGTATTGCGCCCGCGTGGTTTGTGATCTTTCCTCGTTGTGCGTAAGCGCATAGCGTCAAGCCACAGTGGGCGCCAAGCGTGAATTCTCGCCAAACTCACTTAGCTCCGTAGAGGTCTGCCGCTACAAAGAGACGCTAGAAATAATCTATATATTAATAGGCAAGCATAAAATTTGTTGTCCCTTTTTAACATATTAATTATGGGAGTAGAGGGTTGAAAATGGTATCATTCGAAAGGTATGGTTAGCCGGAAGGTGCGAATACAAATATTATTTTCTTACGATGTCAAGAAGGTATTTAAAAATACATTTATTTTTTATGCATTTTCCCCCATTTTTCCCTTTTATACACGTATTCCTTTACATTAAAAAATACCTAAAAGTAGAAAGTTGTTAAATCTGGCAATTTCATAAAGCTCAAATAAAACCATAGACACAGTAATTTGTATAATGTAGCATCACTATACGCAAGCGAAGTGATGACGTCACTGTCTTTCCATGGAGCCATGAAAATGATTTTCTTTGTTAATCGTCCATTTGATTTTTTGTAAAAAATTATTAAAAAATAACGGAAATTATCTGCCGATTTTAATTCCGATATTTGGGTACAGTTATATATAAGTTACTATCTACATGTGTTTGATTGAGTTATTTTTTCTGTAAAATTGATAAAATTTTAAAATCACAAAACTCCGGAGAAAAAAAAAAAATGGCAAACTTCCAGTTTCGAATGTAAACATAAACATTTCATTTCCAAGGATGATATTTAAACAATAAATATTCAACTAATATACTAAATAAAAGGAAAATGGATTTGTTACTAACTGCTGCATGTATAAGTAGACGATACGGAAAAAAATCCGATGTCCGTTTTTTGCTGAATTTACATGTTTTGAGCTTTCTTTACGTTTCAATTAACTGAAATTGACCACTTATTTTTTAAAAAAGTGTCTTTATTGCTAGCTTTTGTGGGTAGAAGAAGCAAGTAGAAGATACATAAAAACTTTTGATTTCCGGTTTTCGATGAATTTACACGCTTTGAGATTTCCTTGCATTTTAATTAAGTGAAATTGACTACCTATTTTAATTTTTTAAAAAGTGGATTTATTATTCTTTCCTCTGCATATATAAGTAGAAAATATAAGATTCAGAAAAGTTTTAGATTTTCGGTTTTCGACAATTGCTGCAGCTGTGTTGCAATTGCATTCCGTTTAGGACAAGGCAATAACTTTGCTTTGCCTCGCTTTGCAAAAAAAATGGTCGAGTTTCGACCACTGGGCGATACTAGTAATAATAAATACATAACTCTTATAATATATTTGTCAAATAATACCTAATGATGTAAATAATCTTTGGTATTTACAACCTAAAAAAATGTTTTTTATGGGAAAAAAACTATTGCCAAGAAAGCGATAAGTAGCGAAAAAAGTTAGCTCAACGAAATAACATGTTGGACACGCTTTTTTCCGTAGAAAAGAATAGGGATTCGCCCTCTACTAGTATATCTGCTCGATGGTTAGTAGTCGCTAGTTGGTCGATTTGCCGCCCGTCTTTAAGTGTTGCCAGATTTTTTTATTCGATAGCCACCAAAAATTTTTAGAGGTAGGTGGCATTTGATATACATAAAACGCGAATAAACTCGAAGAAACGTCGATCACATCACTTTTTAAAATTATTGGTGAGAGTTAAATAAAAAGTGCGCAATCTGTAATAGGTGGCGCTCTCTAAAGCGACTACTAACGGGTTAAGCCTCATACGCGAACAGAATATATCATCTAAATGTTATAATTATTTTTTAGGTTCAAACTACGCTATATACTAACAATTTATGGGTGTTGCATTATAAATAATTACAAAAAAACTAATTTTATTATTTCTCGAAAATTTCAATTATTTCACTCTATTTTTTCAAACTTTCAGCCTCATGCGCGAACTGAAGATGTCAACTTAGAATTTTTTTTAAATTTTTCCCCAATTGAGGATACTAAACTACAACTTTTGAGAGGTAACGCGATTCTGAAATAAAAAAATCGATTTTTTCGAACCACCCTAATATATATATATATATATATATATACAGTGTATTTATCCGCTCTTTCATTCCCTAGCCATTATAGCTTTAAATAATAATAAAAAAAATTAGTTTGATTATGCTAATATTTCAAATATGTATCATTTTAAAGTCTGAAAAGTAAATATATGAATAAACCCTAACTGTATTTTAAAAAGAGGTTTTTAATTTTTAAAAAGAAATATATATATATATATATATATATATATATATATTTGCAAAAGTGTATGTTTTAATTTAAATGAAAAACAAAAGATGGCGCCAAAACTCCATTTGCTGTTTTTTCTATTCCCTGTGCGGAAGGATACATGAATAGGAATCGCAAATCATTAAGGTATTTTAAAATCGATGTTTATGAATGATTAAAAATTTTTTGCTTTAAAAAATTGTAAATTCATCATTATTATGATAAAATGGAATATCTAAAATTACAAAATACTTCCTTATTTAAAATGTTATCTAAATACTTCTTTGACTAAATATGAAATTTTGAAATCAAAAATATCTTTTTCATAGCAGAAGAGAAAATATATTTAAGTGAATTTGACTTAGTATATATACAATAAATATATAAAAAATGTAATAAAGTATTTTTGCGTTAAAAAAAGGAAAATTTAAATAATTCATTGACTGCATTCACGTTGGTGAGCCAACCAACGTGCCTTGAAAGTAAGAACCGAATTGCGACAATTTCGCCGAATAAAAGCATGCATTTTGGCGGAGTAATATAGTCCTATTTTTAAAGCAACTTTTACAAAAAACAAGAGTTTTCCTGGAAAAAAACAAAAACGTTACTAGATTCAAAAAGATCCCATTAACAACATATATTAATTAAATTAAAATCGTTCGTGCGGTTTTAGAGATATTTTTTCATGAATTTAGTCCATTACATCCTTACACCTCACATTTTCCCTTTTTGGCTTTAAATTGAGATTCAGATCTCAAAACATACTGCATGTAGAAATGTAAAATTTTCAGGATAGATTAAGACCGAAGATAAAAGACTATTTTGAAAAGATCAGAACAAAATATGGCATATTTGCTGAGATATTAAGTGTCGGCTTTTACAATTCTCTTTGATGTCAAACTAGCCGTATATATGAGTTCGCAGCGTTCAGTTTGTCCTTCCGCTTGCGTCACTCGAAAAACAGCCGTTTTTCATGATTTCCTAACTACTACTAACATAATTTGGAGAAAACCGCATAAAATTCTGGGCAACTACGTTGACGAATGCGACCTCAGATCGAAACCGGCACTTCTCGTTTATCTGCTTCGAAAGCGGAATCTCTTGACCATTAGTGGGCAGGAAAAAATAAAAGGAGTCTTAAAATATATAATGTGGTTGGGGGCGAGGGGAAAGATACAAAATTTCAAAAAATTGAGAGGAGCAGATGCTAAAAAGTTACATATCATGGAAGACTTCATAAGTTAATAGCCCTTCGAATTATTTCCACTTAATCTCATGATACATCTGTGTATTATGAATAGCTCTGGAATGTAATAGTCAAAGCTAAACATGTCCATTTGTATAGGAATTAGGTTTATGGAAATCAGTATAATATATTTTAATATCGTTATGTTTTTTTTTTTTTTTTTGTATAGTATAAACGTTTTGGAACAGGCTTAAAATAATATATATATATATATATATATATATATAATATACTGGGAGACTCTTATAATCACCTCGATACAAACTAGTAAAGCTACATTCGATTGAGCTAAAAATTGATAGGTATATATTTTTCCCACATAAAATTTATTTAAAATATTAAATCCCAAGTCCTTTGATTGTTGCTTAGCTCAAATTATTAGTTCCCCATCATACTATAGGTATGGGGAACTTAGGTAATCGTGAAAATTTTCGACCTCGGTTTTTTGACTTTTTTATACGTTTTCAGGTGTGAGGAATCCGAAAATGACAAAATTTGTATGGTGTCTGTCTGTAGGGTGTCTGTTAGAGTGTTAGTCCGTTAGTTTGTTAGTCTGCTTACACGATATCTCACGAACAAATGATCGCAGAGAGGTCAGATCCGTTTTAAAATATTACTTTCGATACTGGCAAGAACCCTATTCATTTGGAACATTCGAATTAAAAAACTTTGTAAGTTATTAGAAATTTACGATTTCCTTAACATGGGAGAATAGGACAAAAATTCACTTAAACGGAAACGGAGTTAAATGGAAACTTTTTACTGTAAAAATGTCAGACCAGTTTTAAAATATCAGTTTTGATGCCTGAATGAACATCAGTAACTATAAATATTCTACTTTGAAAATTTCGCAAGTTATTGGAAATTTACGAATTTCTTAACATGGCAGTATAGGGCGAAATTTCACATAAACGTCAATTTTTAGAGATATTTTCATCGTAAAGATTCAGACTACTTTTGAAATATTACTAAGGACACTGGCATGAATAAGGACAGTGACTATGAATTTTCCAATATAAAAATTTCGTAAGTTATTGGAAATTTACGAATTTCTTAACATGGCAGAATAGAGCAAAATTTCACATAAACGTCAATCTTGAGGGATGTTTTCATCGTAAAGATGTCAAACCACTTTCTAAATATTATTTAGGATACTGGCATGAATATCATAGACTATGATTTTTCCAATTTAAAAAATTCGTAAGTTATTTGGAATTTACGATTTACTTAACATGTCAGAATAAGGCAAAATTGAGCATAAACTTCCATTTTGAGGATCCTAAATACATTAGACACTTCAAAATTACATTTATGATATTTGTTTGAACATGATTGAATACAAATATTCTAATAGGAAAATTTCGTAAATTAATCGTAATTTACGATATTATCAACATAGCGAAATTGTAAATTTTTCATATAAATATGAATTTTGAGGATTATTGCATTGGAAATAGTAGCATGAAAACTAAACAACGGAATCGACCCTGATAAAATAAATTAATAGATTAGAATAAGATAAATATATCGAAGTGAACGGTGGATAGCCTTTTAGGCGGGGATTTCATTCTGTCACTGTATCAAGCTTTGGTCAAATTCATTTCTTTTAACATGATTATAGTATGTCTCGCACTAGAAATTTATGAGAACGTAAATATGATGGGGAACAGAGCAGAGTCCACCTGTGCCAACTAGTTTATTTATGCTTGAGATTATTTTTGTATAACATTATGTTACATGTTTAAAATTTAAAGTCCGTCTAAGTAAATATTTAAGTTAAGTAACAGATATTTTTTTCTCAGTAATTTTAAATATAGGGGGGGGGGGAATCTAGCCATTTGTTAAACTCCAATGAAAAAGTTATAGAAGAGAATTAAAAAGCATTATGTCTAGACAAATTTTGAAGAGGTTGCTGTTGCAAATTTGAGAAGTGCCATCCCTGTTATATCTCATAAACGTATACATACATAGCTGTTAAGTTTCTTCGGTCTTTCTGACACACTTATTACGTTTCTTTCTTTCTTTTTTTTTAAGTAGTAGTACAAATTTGCAGTTTTTCTACGATCGCATAAGTAAAAAATTACTCTAAAGGATTCAATTGTTTAAGAAATACCTAAATATTGGCATATAGAATGCATACGGGTTAAAAAAAATAATGGATGCATCCGCATAACTATTTTTCTAAAACAACCCACTTTTTCTTGAAATACACAGATTAAAAGACACTTAAGATTAAAGTTCTCTCTCTCTTTCTTTTTTTCTTTTTTAATTAATTTCTGCATGAAAAATTCCATTTGATAAATATATTTACAACTACAATAAACAAAAAACCCTCCTTTAATTTTAAATAATTATTTCTACATGTTTATAAGCAATTAAAAGTGATTTTTTTTTTAAAGAAAAATAGTTTAAATATCGGAATGTATATTGTTTTATCATGAAGGTAATAATTTGGCCATCTAGTGGCGCCATCTCGTAACTTATATGAAAACAATATACATTCCTATATTTTATTTATTTTTCTTTTAAAAAAAAAGGCACTTTTAATTGCTTAGAAACATGTAGAAATAATTATTTAAAATTAAAGGACGTTTTTTTTTTTTTTTTTTTTTCTTGTTGTAGTTGTAAATATATTTATGAAATGGAATTTTTCATGCAGAAATTAATTAATTTAAAAAAAAAGAAAGAAAGGGAGAATTATATTTTGAAAATAAACTATTATTGGTTTCAAAGTAAAGATGTTATTTATTTATTTTGATGTGCTTTTCAATAATTGCTATTTGACACATTTTTCATGAATTTTAATTCTATTTTAATTCTATTTATTATTATTTTTTAATATACAGCGTATTTATCCCCTCTTTCATCCCCTAGCCATTATTGCTTTAAATAATAATAATAAAAAAATTAGTTTGATTATGTTAATATTTAAAATGTGTATCATTTTAAAGTCTGAAAAGTAAATATATGAATAAACTGTAACTGCATTTTAAAAAGAGATTTTTAATTTTTAAAAAGAAATATATATATAACTTGTATTTTCCATAAAACTTAAGCTTAACTTGTATTTTACTTAACTTGTATGAACTTTAGCTTAACTTGTATTTTCCATAATTTTTTTCTCCAAATGATTTTATCTTATTTTTTAAATTATAGAAATGTAGAGCTTAATTTATATTTTGTCTATTTTTTTCCACTAAATATTTTTATGAAATAATTTTTACCTGCACTTTTGATGAAAATTTAAATTGTGAATGTTGGAGCAGTATCTATACTTAGTCTCAAAAGGGAAAAGAAAATAAATAAATTTCCATTTTTAACATTAACTTGATTTTTTTTTAATTGTTTAATTTGCATTTGTAATTCTCTAAAAAGAAACTTGCAAAATGTAAATTACGTAATTCTAACTTAAATTTGAAATTTACCACTTATTATTGTTATAATTATTTTAAAGAGTTTGAGAATCCCACTCAATATTTTTTTCTTGTGCGAAGCTTCTAATAACCCCTAAAAAGTAATGATATCAGTACAAAAAACCCTTAACGGGTTAAAAGTTTGTGACGCCGCTACTTTATGGCTATAAGAATTTGAAATATGAGTCTTAAAAATAATGATATCAAATTTTAAGTAACGCTTTGCAATTAGTTAAAATATACATAGATTTTCTTATTTGATCATTTACTTTATACTTTTATTTATATTTATAATGCAAACGTAATATTTTTAGCTTCAAGATCAGACAGATATATAAAATACACTCACCGATGCTTTTTCATTTACATTTCAAATTCAAAATAACAGTTTTAAAAGGAATGATATAAAAATTCCAGTGGCGCCTCGGTGTTATTTTAAAAGATTTGTCTTTAGATTCCACTAAAACTACTTTTGTTTTGTCTAATAAAGTATATTTACATATTGAAAAAGTGCTTTTAATTTTCAAATATACTGTCAAATAATTATACTTTCACTGAGTTTGCATTATAAATTAAAATTATTTATTTCAATAAATTGATTTATCTTTTGCATCACGCTATCCAAAACTGCAAGTAAAATCTGTGTAATTGTTTTCTTTACGTCACACTACCTCTTTGCGCAAATTTTCACTGAGTTGGATACTATGATATACTATGTTTTGGATAGCGTGATGCAAAAGATAAATCAATTTATTGAAATAAATAATTTTAATTTATAATGCAAACTCAGTGAAAGTATAATTATTTGACAGTATATTTGAAAATTAAAAGCACTGTTTCAATATGTAAATATACTTTATTAGACAAAACAAAAGTAGTTTTAGTGGAATCTAAAAACAAATCTTTTAAAATAACACCGAGGCGCCACTGGAATTTTTATATCATTCCTTTCAAAACTGTTATTTTGAATTTGAAATGTAAATGAAAAAGCATCGGTGAGTGTATTTTATATATCTGTCTGATCTTGAAGCTAAAAATATTACGTTTGCATTATAAATATAAATAAAAGTAGAAAGTAAATGATCAAATAAGAAAATCTATGTATATTTTAACTAATTGCAAAGCGTCACTTAAAATTTTATATCATTATTTTTAAGACTCATATTTAAAATTCTTATAGCCATAAAGTAGCGGCGTCACAAACTTTTAACCCCTTAAGGTTTTTTTGTACTGATATATATATACTAGCGAAAGTATTGTTTCTAGGTCGAATTTTCAAAATTGAGTTTTTGTTATAGTTACACCTACACGTTTTGAGGTTTCCTGAATTAAAAAATCTGATGTGGGCACCACATGACTTCCTTATACACTTTTAGAAATATACATAATGTTAAAAAACATTGTCACTGGAGCTGAAACATTTGGCTAAAAATATTTTTAAAAAATGCATGCATACGTAAAAAAAAATAAAAAATAAAATTGTGCCTTGAGGGGACTCATGTCAAAGTTGTGCCTTGGGGGGGACTCATGTCAAAGTTGTGCCTTGGGGGGGGGACTCATGTCAAATTTGTGCCTTGGGGGGACTCATGTCAAAGTTGTACCTTGGGGGGAGACTCATGTCAAAGTTGTACCTTGGGGGGAGACTCATGTCAAAGTTGTGCCTTGGGGGACTCATGTGCCTTGGGGGGACTCATGTCAAAGTTGTACCTTGGGGGGACTCATGTCAAAGCTGTGCCTTGGGGGGGACTCATGTGAAAGTTGTACCTTGGGGAGGGGACTCATGTCAAAGTTGTGCCTTGGGGGGGACTCATGTCAAAGTCGTGCCTTGGGGAGGGGACTCATGTCAAAGTTGTGTCTTAGGGGGGACTCATGTCAAAGTTGTGCCTTTGGGGGACTCATGTCAAAATTGTGCCTTGGGGGGACTCATGTCAAAGTTGTGCCTTGGGGGGGGACTCATGTCAAAGTTGTACCTTGGGGGGGGACTCATGTCAAAGTTGTGTCTTAGGGGGGGCTCATATCAAAGTTGTACCTTGGGGGGGACTCATATCAAAGTTGTGCCTTGAGGGAGACTCGTGTGCCTTGGGGGGACTCATGTCAAAGTTGTACCTTGGGAAGGGGACTCATGTCAAAGTTGTACCTTGGGGGGACTCATGTCAAAGTTGTACCTTGGGGGGACTCATGTCAAAGTCATGCCTTAGGGAGGGGACTCATGTCAAAGTTGTGCCTTGGGGGGGACTCATGTCAAAGTTGTGTCTTGGGGGGGGACTCATGTCAAAGTTGTGCCTTGGGGGGGACTCATGTCAACATGTTCTGAACTTTTCTGAAAGTTTCAAATGTCTAGCTAGTCGAGAAGTCAGTTAAATTGCAAGATTTGTCCAAACCGTTTTTGAGCTATTACCGTTTTTTGATACATTTTGCCCATTTTGAACCTAATTTTCCTAAATATCTCCAAAACGGAAAATCATATAAAGTCCAAAAAG
Organism: Salticus scenicus; assembly: GCA_963930645.1. NCBI lineage: Eukaryota > Metazoa > Arthropoda > Arachnida > Araneae > Salticidae > Salticus > Salticus scenicus. The sequence continues at coordinate 49,568,768 of OZ005648.1, forward strand.
GGAGATGCACAACTAGATGTTATAACAAACCTATGTACCAATTCGCAACTTTCTACGTCCAACCGTTTTTGAGTTATGCGACATACACCCACCCACACACACACACACACATACATACAGACGTCACGAAAAATCGTGTAAAGTCGCTTATATCTCTAAAACGAGAGCTCGTGTTAAGACGAAACTTGCAGGTGTGCAACTAGACATCATGACTGTCACACGTATAATTTGGCAACATTCAGCGATCATTCGTTTTCGAGCAATGTGAAATACAAAATCCATTTCGCAAATCGGGATTACTATACTTCCTTATACTTTGTATAAGGAAGTAAAAAGCATGTTTATAGCTGTTGGACTTTGCGTGTGTCTGTCTGTTATCAACATACCTGAAGAATGAATAGTAGCAGGAATTCCAAACTCAGTATTCCAAATCTGTATCATATAGGGATGCTGCACTAAATTTTCGTTGAGATCAAGCAAATGGTTTGTGTACAGATATATCCATGAAAATTCAAATAAGTTACATTCATGGGAGACATTTCTGCTAAGTATAATGTAACATCTATAGGCTGCCTTAAACAAAATGAATGAACATATAATAAAACTGTTCCTAAACCTATTTCAGTTTATTTTAAAATAGATTCAACTTTATATTATCTTACTTTATTAATCTTACGACTAAATCTGCAATCTACCTTTATAGTACTGAAATCCAGGGTAAGAGAAAGTCGTGTAAATGATACACTAGATTATATTTTACAAAAACAGCTTTATTTATTAACTCTTACGTTAAAGTTGATTAAATAAGTGAAGATTCTAGGCCTGAGTAAATTGTCATCCATAGGAGGTGTTGTGGGGTAATGGTGGTTTCTAAGGGTTCATAGCTGGTATTCACATGAATTCCAGAGAAAACCAAGGAGAATTCATAACGGTTGTACCAACGAACGCGACCTGGGTTCGAACCTGGCATATACAATCTTTCAGCTTTCTAATAGCGACAAAAATGTAGTTGTTTAGTCAGCATAATTTAATTTTTACCATATCATTTTTCTTCCTCTTATCTAAATATGGCAGAGAAAGTATTGTTTGTGGGTCACATTTTCAAAATTGAGTTTTACACATTTTGAGGTTACCTGAATCCAAAAGACATGTTTTTAGCAGTTGGTTTGTGTGTCCATTATCAGCATTTCCCAAGAATAGGTAGCAGTATCAAGTTCAAACTCAGTATTCGAGATCAGTATCATATATAGATGCAACATAAACTTTTCATTGAGATTGAGATCAATCAAATGATTCATGTACAGGGACATTCAAGAGAATTCAAACATATTATGTGTATGGATGAAATTTACAATATGTATCTATTGGCTGCACTAAATAAAATACAATGAACATATCTGTACTGATAAGTATAAAGGATTTAAGTCCATATTCTTGATTTTTCAGGAGACGAAAAATAAAGTTAAATTCACTAAAAACTAATCAGAAGAATCGATTAGGAAAAAGGGATTAGGTTGATTTATACCATTCAGTGATTGTCAATCTTCATTTAATAAAGGGAAAAAATCGAATTAAATATTTTATACTATAGATTAATGCTAAATTTCTGACTTGAATCTTCTTTTACCAATGGATTTTCTCAAAGACTAAATGACATGGATTTAAATCCTTTATACAAATCTATAGAGAATTTTTTTCTGTGTCTGACTATGTACTTAACTCAAAATCGACATTTTTGGACTTAAATCCTTTATACTTATCAGTACAGATATAATCTTTATTATGTATAAAAGCATGTATTATATCTAATATGGTATGAAAATCATTGATCATTTATTTACAGGGCTACCCAAAAAATTTAGTTATATTGGAGTCATACTTTGAAATTGCTGGTAAGTTCATTTCAGGTTATGTTATGTGCTTATCATATAGGACTAAATTTCAGCACAATGTGGTGTGCATATAACTCATAAGACATTATACAGGACTACACATAAGCAACCATTTTAATGCTTTCTTTCAGCATTTATAGTATTAGAAATAAAGCTATAAAGAAGTTTTTGTGAGACGCTTTACCACATAGCTAAACAAAAATAAATAAATAGTTTTGTAGGCTTGCTTTTATGCAACACGCTACAAAAAATAAAGATACAAAAATAATTTTTTACAAGTCTTCTTTTATTTTTTCCCTATTAGAAAAAAAAAATTAAAATTAAGCGTTATCATTGCAAGCAATATATAGAATGTTAGATGATGCTATGGAAAAATATTTATAATATATTGAAACCGCCTGTCTTTTCATTTTTTTTTTTTACTTTCTTCTATATTCAATAGAAGAAAGTATTGGATTCGTAAAAATTTTCGACCTCGGGTTTTTGATGGATTTACACGTTTTGAGAACTGTAGAACACGATTTGACCATTTTTAGAAAATGTCTGTCTGTGTGTGTGTGTGTGAGACAAAATTTTGTGGCAACTGTATCTCAGGAACTACTGCACAGAATTTCATACAAGTTGGTATGTAGTTGCACCTTGACATAAATTAGTGCCTATCAACTTTTGGTAAAAATTGTCTTGCAGGTTGCGTTGCCATCCCGCTTTTTCTAAATTTTTAACATGGAGATATAGGACAAAATTTTGTATAAATGTGCATAAAGAGAATTATTTTTTAGTAATCATTATAAAATTTACAAGAATTATTTATAATAGAGATAGTCAACGGAAATTTTTTTTGTATGTGTAAGAGCCTCGCTACCCCCCATTGGAGGGGGGGAAGTTCCCCCTCGAGGGGAGTAAATTTTCAAGATGGATATCTTTCGAAAGGTCTCGTCAATACCTTTAAAACGAATGGTTGAACTATAAACCTGGGATAATTTAAAACAAAGTTATCGATTTTTTTTTACTTTTAACGAAAAAAAAAAAAAAAAAAAACCTTAGAAAAAAAAATCATAATTTTTTTTTTTTTTTTACAAAATTTAACCAAATTTGGTATTTAGTTGGCCTCTGACATAAACTGGTGCTGTTTAGATTTGGGGATCAATCACTCAACAGGTGGCGCTCTGATCGTATTTTTTCTAAATTTTTAACATGGCAGTATAGGACAAAATTCCATATAAATGTACATAATGAGAGTTATTCTTAACCTGTGATTGTAAAATTAATAGGAATTATTAATAGTAGTAGTTAATTAGTAAAAAAATTTTGTGCATGTGGCATCGCTTCCCCCCCCCCCCCCATATCTTTCGAAAGGTCTCGTCAATACCTTTAAAACGAATGGTTGAACTATAGATCTGTGATAATTTAAAACAAAGCTATCGATTTTTTTTTTTACTTTTAACAAAAAAAAATTTTTTTTCAATGTTATATTGAGAATAAAATGGACTTTTTTTGGATATTTAGTGTTATACTACTTCTTTATATTTAGTGTTATACTACTTCTCTAATATGGAAATCGTCTGCATTATCATGGAAGATAATTTTTTTGAAATAATAATTTTAATAAATAATTTTTACTGAGTGAATTTGTATAGGAAGATATAGAAGAAAGTCATGTGGTGGCCACAACATACTAGTTTCTCCTTATTTTTCTTTCAGGATTTAGTCATTCTAATTTCTGAAAATGCAGGTTGTATTTCCCTAGAAATTTCAACGACGGCAATTGTCTGTGCATCAAAGAAAAATATTTTCCCGCACCTTTTTCGATATGTCAACGCTGGTATTGTTGTTTTGAAAACAAATGATGCTTTGTAAAATACTGCTTACAGTAGGGGAAAATAACTACAATGGACAACTGGGTTCCAGATGTTCTGTTAAAAGGTGTAGTAAATAACCTTACATTCATTATTATCAATATACACTATGGAATGAGCTTTTTAATTTAACTAAAAAGGAAAAGAGAAATGAAAGGGTTTGGTTTTGTAACATCGTTCATTTTGCAATATGTCAGAATATATGCATAATAAGCATTAAATGTATATTTTATTAAATCATTATTTTGCTCAGCATTCAATATTTTCTGAATTTTTTTTTATGTTAATATATTCACTAAAAAGTATTAGAACTTGAATTTTGATTTGAAAAAATGCACACTACATTATATATATACATACATTCATTATATATAAGCACACATTTTATATTAACATTTTTCTTTTTACTTTTCCTCACTTATATGGTATAGAAGGTTAGAAATTATTGATTTTGGGTCAATTTTGCGAAATTGACTTTTTATTATGTTTACACGTTTTGGGGACCCTGAATCTGAAAAACCTTTTTAGCAGTTGCTCTGTGTTTCTATCACCATGCCCCAAAAAAGTTCACCGAAATGAAAATTCATTCTTTGTATGTATACGATAAATAATCTTTTTTTAAGTAACATTTTCTGTGCTTTTTTTTTTAAATGTGTGTGTGTGGAAGTTTTCAGAAAAATTTTATTAAACTTTTAAATTTCATAACATACTCGAATTCTTCTATATAAAATGTTGGTTCTACGTTTAAATGGGTGGTTGAGGGGGTGGTAATTCCTGCTCACACAGAATTATATGCAAAATAAAACTGTTCCTAATCCTAGTTTGAATTGTTTTTAATGTAAGTTTATATAGAGCAGGTAGATATACAGTACTTGTTATCTTACACCTTATTCTGTAATTTGTTTTATAGTATTGAAATCGAAGGTAAGAGAAAGGTCGTGTGAGTTCCACATCAGATTATTTGATTAACCCGTTAGTAGTCGCTACAGACAGCGCCACCTATTACAGATTGCGCACTTTTTATTTATCTCACACCAATAATTTTATAAAGTGATGTGATCAATGTTTCTTCGATTTTATTCACGTTTTATGTATATCAAATGACACTTCTAAAAATTTTTGGTGGCTATTGAATAAAAAAATCTGTCAAAACTGAAGGATGGGTGGCAAATCGACCAACTAGCGACTACTAACGGGTTAATAAGGTTTCAGAATAATAAAATTTATTTTATATTGTAACATAAATATAAACAGAAATATGTTTACTTTTTATTTAGAGGGGAAATGTAGCTCTTTCTTCAGTTAAGCTTATTTTTAATACTTTCCAACAGATATATATTAATGATATAAGTTATTCAAGTTCAATATGGTATGTTCCCCAATAAAAATTTCATACATAACAACGTTACATGACTGTCTTTAGACATCTAAAGGAAACCCGATGCATCACATTCCACGAGAGGCATTTTTATAAACCTTTTTTAAATACCTTTTCAAAACACAAATAATAATGAAATTAACATTTATTTTTTATACGTCCCCCCCCTATGTATATATATATTCTTCTTACTTTAAAAAATCTTTATGTTCTTTCTAGTTCTTATACTTGGTTTTATCTTGGGCAATCTTTGAAAAAGTTTTCATAATATGGTTTAATTAGCCTTTAGGATTACATGGACATGGCCAGGACAAAATATTAAGATGCAATAAAGGATATGAATGGAAATTACCGCAATTGCATTTTCGTTTGTGTTAAGAGTTTTAACACTTTCCAACTATCTTTAAAAGTGAAGTGATTATGACTTCACTAAATCTATTCATCTATCTGTCAGCCCTCTAATTTTCGTTAATAGTAATTGAATGCTTTAAAGTTATATTATGCGATTAGAGTTCATCATGACATGTTCTTTACTGAAAATGGTTTAAACAGCACAGTGTTTGAATATGGAGATTCAGAAAATATTTACGATGCATACGATCTATGAGAGATAAATTTTGAAGTATATTTTAATATCTTTAAGTAAGAGGAGGAATTGTTCAATACAGTGTTCTGTGGATTCTTTTAGAAAATCACATTATACGTATGTAACAGTTAGATGATACACAAGACGATAAAAAAACAACTTTTTACTGTTTTATCTTAGATTTTAATTAAACTGTGAATAACTTTCATTTAGAGTTCATGAAAAGTTATATTGAGTGCTGCATATACCTTAATGGGAGTAGGGGGGGGGGGGCAGATTTAGCGGCAGGAAGAGGAAAATAAAATTGTTTTTATATCATACTATCTATACATATTAATACACAAACATGAAATTTGTAGGACGATTTTAACGTTTTTTTGAATAACAGTAAAAGATTAAAAATATTATTTTTCGAAAGGTTTGGTTAATGTGGGTTACAAAAAAATCTATATGTATATTCTCATATGAAGCTAAGGAGGGGAAAAATAATAATAATAATAACAGGACTATTGCTTTCAGTTAAAATAAATCACTTGAATACGATTTTTCTTTTTTCCCCTCTTGGCAAGAATTTAAAAATATTACATTAAAATGGAAATAAATGTATATATATTAACTTTTTTGTATATTTAGACCAATTAAAAGAAAAAAATTCTGTTTTTCCCTATCTTACATATCTGTCTTTACATCCCTATCTTTTACATATTTAAAATTAATCAAGAAAAACTGAAAAAAAAAAAAATATTTTGGGGTCTAATTTTTGAAATTGAGATTGTTAAATTTACACGTTTTGAGGTTCCCTGAATCTAAAAAACAGATACAAATATTAGCATCAATTTCCAACTTGTTATTCAAAGTCAAATATCGTATACGGATGCTAAATAGCTAGGCCAAATTTTTCATTGAGCTTCAGCAAATGGTTTGAACAGCAAATACAGAGGAACATCTAGGGAAATTCTATTACATTACTTAAATGGACAAAATTTCTGTCAGATACAGTTTAACATCTTTAAACTGCATTAAGCAAAATAAAATGAGCATAAAGATGTGTGTGTGTGTAGGTATGTGTATGTATTTTTTAGGCATAAAGACATGTTTCGTATAGAATATGATATGAAAATCGTCAGTCACTATATTCATTCAAAGTGCCCCCCCCCCCCCCACCACCAAAAAAAAAACAAGGAAGTTTGCACGCGTGAGGGTTATAATTGGAAATTATTGTTTAAAGTGCATTTGAAGTTGTATTATGTGTTTTACATATTGAACAAAGCATGTATATATGTATATACATTACAAACACACTATGTGTAATATACATAATTTACAGTCAATATATAGGGCTACCTATAAAATTAAGCAATATATATACAGTCGGTAACAAAAGTGTTCAAATACTAGCAAAAATTCTGTAAAAAAAGTACACTTCATACGGTTTTGTTAAATAAATCTTTATCGAATCATGTTCTTAGACTGACTAAGAACAGGATTCGACAAGGATTTATTTAACAAAACCGTATGATGTACTTTTTTTTTACATAGGAACTTTTGCTAGTGTTCGGACACTTTTGTTAACTGACTGCATATATATATATATATATTGAATGTAATTAATTGATGCTTCTTATTATATTTCACTAAGTCCAGGAAAAAGGCTCAGAAGTAATTACTTTGACATACCACTATAGTAAACAAAGTATTAAATACAATTTTTATTGTTGATTTTTTGTTATAATTATGCACTTTGAAATCTTCTGAATAGAAAAGTAATGTTTTTAGCGTTTGATCTGTCTATGTTTATTATCAATATAACTTACACCAGAGATCGAGCGGTTCTGCGCTTAAAGCTGTTAGAGAGAAAGTGCTGGGTTCGATCCCAGGCTGCATTTCTTCAGCTAGTGTTTCAGAATTTTTTATGGTTTTCTCTGAAAGCCGCATAAATACGGTCTAAGACCCCTTAGAAAGACCCAAACAAAGGGTCCGCCACACGAGGCATAGGAACCTGGTGTAATCAATTGGCCTTAATCTCAATCACCAATATAACTTAAAATCAAATAACTGAAATTCAAATTTGGTATTTAGAAGATCATATGAGGTTGCCGTTTGATCACGATTGGTATGTTTTAAGAAGTATTGTCGGTGAAAGTTTATCTGAATAACTTGAATTTAACTTTTAAATTTAATAACAGCCGAGAATCTTTTAGAAATATATGTACTATATTCAAATATTACAATACAGAAATATGTGTTAAATAAAACTATTTCTAAATCATTTTGAATTGTTTTTAAAATACGTTCATTTTCAGTATTTGTTATCTATTCACTTAATCTGTGATCTCTTTTTATGATATTGAAATTCCGGTAATAGAAAGTTGTGTGAGTTCAACATTAGGTTATTATTATTATTACTATAATTAAGAGTTTCTATATATATTTTTTAAGAATGCATTTTCAATTAACAATAAAAGCATGTTTATCTATATTAAATAAAGGGAGAAACCTATTTTATTAATATAATATTATTAACTGTAAATTCAATATCAAACATTTATTAAACCTCTTTAATTCAACAGCATAAAAGTAATTTTCGAATATGATAACAATAATTCATTGATTAAATTTTTCTGATTTAAAACAGCAATAAAACTGGGAAAAAAAAAAAAAAAAAAAAATATATATATATATATATATTTAATAAGTATATAACTATTAAATACTTATTTTCAGAAATATTAAATGTTTAATCCATATAAAATAATATTTAACTTATTTTATTTTGCAATAACGCCCGTCTCATTAATCAAACCTACATTCTATTTTCTAAATGATCAAGAATATGAGTATACATGCTACTTTCTTTCTAAAGCTAAAACTGTACGCAAAGGCATAACATTGAACTAAAATACTAAAATTTTGATGACAAAAATCTATTATATTAGAGTAATAAATATTTATTTTAATCTCCTATGTATAAAAAAGGAACAAATGCACATCAGAAACATTAAAAAAAAAAAAAAAATCTCAGAATAAAAAAAAAAACTGAAAAGCTAAATGTACAAAAAAGCTGAAATCAGCTGAAAAATCTCATCCCTGTATCTCTAATACAAGCACACGGACACGACAGACGAGACCAACACAGAATTCTTTCTCTCTCTTTTCATCAAAATACACCTACCTGTCTTCTAAAGGAAAACCAAAACATATGACCCGCTCAATTACGTCACGACTAGCACTTCCCTTTCCCACACTAAATAACACAAGTTATCGCTCTTACTATCAGCTACAGCTATTGACAAATATTTATTGCCCTTAGAAACAGCTTTTGTGCTATATTTGGCATCAGGGAGAATTGTGGTATATGAAACTATAAACTCTTCCCTTAATAGTAAAAAAAAAAAAAAAAGTCTGTATCATCTACTTGGAGAGTTAAAGTGTGACGATCATATAAAATATTTATAATGCATAGTTGAATATTTTATCTCATGACAATATAATCTTTTGTATTATAAAAGTATACATCAAAATCAACATTACAGTTTTAGGACTTATTGTTATGTTTTAAAAATTACACAGGAAAAAAAAAAAATTAAAACCAAAAGGCAATTACTTTTTTTTAAACGATTATAACCAGTATATGTAACTTTTTTGTATATCTAAAAGAATACTAGTAAATTATAAAAGATATACATAAATTTCTACAATGTAACAGTTTTCTCTTAACAGTCACTGAAAAATAATCAGAAAAAAAAAAAAAACCTGAAATCAGGAAATTTTTTACACATAATCACCTCTGCAATCTTGCCCTTTCTCAAGGTGGTCAGATGATTAATAAAAAATAGAACAATTGTTGCAAAAATAGTGAAATTTTCTTGTAGTTTTATGGGAAAAAAAAAAAAAAAAAAACGTTAGCCAGAATTATTAAATTTCAGTAATAAATAAATCAAATGAAATAGATTCCACCGAGACAGAAAAACTTTACTGATGAAATTTATTTTCATAACTACAAATTAAAAGATGGTCACATTTGTATGTTGTAGTTACAAAATAAGTCATGGAGCTAGCAGATAGTAATAATGATAAAAAAGAAAAGCACAGATGATGTACTTACATAAACACAAACACATATTGAAATACCCATACACACAAGCAGGCTAAAGAAAAAAGTCATTTCCTCGATTTTTTATTTGTATGATCCCCTGCAAGAAATGGTTAAATCATATCATAAGGTAAAGACACCCGTGTTTGCCACCCTCACAAAAGACATGTTAAAATAAGCATTCAATAATATTTATGAATTTTAATCCACCTGTGTTGGATTCCCTAGAACCTGAAAATCTAGCTTGAGTGGATTCAAATTCATAGATGTTAATTAACGGTTATTTTAACATGTCTTTTATAAGAGTGGTGTACACTGATGTCTATCTTATATGAGAATAAAATAAAGGGTAATCCTAAACAAATTCATGTCAGTATAACAAAAATTACGTATATAATATTGATATAGTATAATGCAAAATAAATTGGGTATTGTTTGAATTAACCACATACCATGAGATTTAATTAATGAAAATCATCGTAAGATTAATAGAGGTTGCAAGTTGCAACAGAATAAATTCATATTAGTTAAAATCAGTTCTATTATTTTGTGTTGGTATTGTTTTGTATCTATTAATTGCTAAATTTTAAGATTAAATTTTATTACGATATCTATCATTCATATATAAATAATACATTGCTATAAACATTAAAAGGTAGTTATAAAAAATGTGTCCATTACTCACTTTAGTTCATAAGGGTAGTTAACATGTGGTTAACACAAAAGTAGTTTTGTTTTAGGATTCATGGTATTTGATGTTTCGTACACTCAGTGAGACCCAACAAACAATTCAAAATATATATAAAAGTAAAAGATTGCATCGATAATATAAAATTAATTATCTAATTAACATGAAGAGGAACATGTCTTTTAAAAACAGTAAAAGGAAAAACATTAAAAGCAATACTGAAAATATGGCAGCTATATACTGTAGTATGTGAGTAGCTTAAATTCTGTGATAATTTCGGTGCCTTTTTGTTAACAAGTGTTATGAAAATCAAGATTTTTTTTTTTTTTTTTTTAAAGAAAAGAAAAAAAAAATCTACATGTGTAAGTGAAAATTGGTAACATTTTATTATATTTTTAATAATAAAATAGATACATTTTCCAGGCAATTTGTCTTTTTCTATTTTTTTACTTTAAACTAATAAACTGAAAAAATACAAGCATATAATATGATGCAGATCCTAATCTTTTATTAAAAACAATATATCTAGAAAGGAATTATGAACATTTAATTAAAAACAAAGTAAATAAAAAATAAAGGTGAAGTAATGAGTAAAGGAAGCATTACAATATAACTTACAAAACAAGTCTGTGCAGAGTGATAGTTTTTCTTTTTTTTTTTTTAATTTAAAACCCTTTCATATGAATGCTTAATAAGCTTTTTCTTTAACTCGTTAACGCCCAAATTAATTTTGCAAAATATTATTAGCTGATTATTTCAATTCTAAATTAATATAGATAACTGACAGTAAAATATGACAGTTTTAAATTTAAATTCTATCTGCATGTATTGACATTTGGTGAGAAAACTTTGAGATGACAGATTAATTTCCTATTATATGTTGAAAAAAATCTCGAAAGTAAAGTATTATAATATATATTATTATTCAACTTGATTTAAGTTAGTATACCAGTGCAAAAAGCAAATATATGTGCGATGAATGAAAAATCATAAAATGACTATCCAAATTATGAAATGATAATTATTAGTAGGCACACATAAAACTTTCAGGGATTATTTAGAGTGACGCTATAAACTGCCTCTAACAAAGCAGAAATCATTACAAGAAACAACAAAAAATATATGTGTCATTTTATTAGCTGTCCTCAAATGAGGACACTGGGCGCTAATGGGTTAATAAAAGCAAAAATTAGAAAACAGAGTTTAAAAAAAAAATATTGCTATATAAAACAATACTTAAAATCAAATTAATTTTTTTTTCCTTGATAATTTCATTACATAAAATGCTTAAAATTTTGCATGATGTAATATTATTTGCAATAAAAAATGTACCTTATTATAAATTAACAACTGAATTTTAATAATTTTATAGAATAGGTTCAACATATATATGAATATATGAAATGAAAAAAGAAATTGCCAACAACAAAGCTGTTTTGATCAATAAAATCATTTATCCTTAGTTCTTGTAATTTATTTAACAGATGAAGATATCAGTATAACACAGATATTAAGGAATATTATCGGATTTTAAAAGTAGAACTCACTTCATCAATTAATTTCAGATATTGTAATCAAAAGAACATAGTGCACAGTTCTATCCCCCTCCCTCATTGACAATAACTTCACATACTTTGTTTTATAAAATGTTACACGCAGTAACTTTTTGTTTAAACGAACTTATTTCAGGCATTATTTATGTTGAGTCACCAATTACAAATAAATTAACACTTTTACTTTGCTGCAATTGAAAACAGTACATAAAAACTTTGTGTTAACATCATATTCAAGACATTCAATGCAGTTTTTAACTGCGAAATTTCAGATCATTTTCCACATATTGACAAATTCAAAAATACCAGAAAAATTACCTCTAACCAAAAAAGTAAATTGCAATAATAATAATAAAAAATAATGAAGACATTTGGCTATTTGTTAAATAATATAACCATAATTCTGTTCAGTAAGGTATTCACAAGTTTTTTTCCTGTGATAATTTAGATACAAAGCGATTAATTATTTTTAGCATAAATAATGGTCCATTCTCGAGCAATTTCAATAGCATCTTGTTCATTGTACTTCCACTGTTCTGCAACATCGTTGGCCAAGGGATCGTCGGGATTAGGAGCACTAAGTAATGCTTGAATAGAGAGAAGCACTGTTCTTATCTGTAGAGCAGGACTCCAATTATCTTTTAAAATATCCAAGCATATACGGCCCAATTTATCAATATTAGGATGATATATTTTCGTAATGAAACGGACTTTAGGAGGCATCATAGGATATTCTTCTGGCAGAAAAAGTTCCAACTTAAAAATTCCTCCTTCGAAAGGTGATCCTTCTGGACCAGCCACGAGAACATGAAAATATCTAGCATTATTTTCATCAGGAACTGCACTAATTCCAGGTACTGGATCAGATAAAAGACGCTGAGTTTCTTTCATTATTCGACTCGTTATACTAGACATGTTTCTAAAGTAACAATTTTAAAGTGTACTTAGCATTACACAAATAAATTATATTTCGAAGTAGGTGCTTTTTTGTATATAAAAAATATTCCTTGTAGCAATTTTAAAATATTAAAAAATAAATCCTACCTGAAGAAAAAGAAAAAATCACGACCAAAATTTCGACCAAAAAAAATTCCCGTCACACTTTCATAAAAATAAACAATAACTAGAATCCATTGAGTTATGGGAGACAGATGGGATAGATGTTTCAAAAAGATTGTTTAATCCTCTTTCGTTTATCTTGTCTTTTATAAAAACATAGAAAAATATATTAATAATAAATCCTATCTGAATAATATTTTAAACAGAATAACGTAAAATACCACAACTAATTAAAAAAAAATTACAAGGGTTTTCTTCAACTCGCTTTTGTAACCATGGCAACCTGACACAAAGGAACGGCGTTGCATTGTTGATTTTCGTGTTCAATTTGAAAAATGGTTCGTATCCGTATGCAGTGAAAGTGAAAGATTCTTTTATTAGAACTACGAACGAAAGCATCATGTATGTTTAAAGATTTAATTTTGAAAGCAAACTTTTCTCACATATTAAAATGGCAGAAGACTCTGAATTAGGAATTGTTGATATCAGTAAGATGTTTTGAGTTATATTGCTTATTATTATTATTTTTTTAATTTGATGAAAAAATAAATAGGTGGAGTTAAATAATGAAGATAGCTAATTAGAAATTATTCAGTCATTAAAATTTTTCATTCATTATTATTTAAAATATTCAGGGTTCCCAGCGGCGACTAAAAAGCAACTATTTGCTACTAAAATCAACCCCAGGCTACTATGGCAACTATTTTTGTGTAAAAGTGGCTTAAAAGCTACTATTTTCAGCTTCGTCAGAACTATTTTCAGAAAAATGGAGACTATTTTGAACAAAAAAATTGTTTTTCTCTATTTTTCTTGCACCTTCACTGATTTTTACTTCCATTACCAGACTACCGTAGGTAAAAAGAATATTAAAAAATTCAATTTCGAGTTTTAATCCAATTTACATGTTTTAAGGTCTCCTGTGCCCCCAAAAGTGGTTTTTGGCAATTGGGGGGGGGGGGGGGGAGGGGATCTTCTAACTACCATATCTCCGAAAATAATAAATATAGAATGATGAAACTTCAGAATCAAAACAGGTCTGGTGTACAGATGATTTTTCTAATTTTGGTGAAAATTGAAAAACCGGAAGTGAGACATTGGAAACCAAAAGTGGGACCGTAAGACTGTATTGTATATACCTTCTTAGATGTTCTTTCGTATGTATTACTAGGCTAATTCAGAAAAATTGACAGGCTTTCTAAATAAGTAGGTCAACTTGAGGTTCTTGCAAAATAGCTGTATGAATTTTTTTCGAACTCGCCATATTAACTCCCTTTTGGATATCCTTTCGTATGTAATTGTTGTTTTACAGTGAACAAGTGAGTTTGCCACATTTTGGTTTTGGTGGAAGTATCTTAAAAATGATTCTAACGGTTTTCTTAAAAAATGCTGTATGATTCCCTTTTTAGATATCCTTTTGCATCAAATTGTTAATTTTCCGTGGTTATTACAGGAAAATAAACAATTATCCTGATTAAGTAGGTCAGTTTTAGATCTTGGAAATTGGTGTCGTCCCAAACAATGCTCTACAGATTTTTTTTTTTTTTTTTTTTTTTAATCTCGCTGTGTAAACTCTTTTTTATATGCCTTTACACATGTATCAGTTTTCTTTCACAAAAAAAGTATCTAATTTCTTAAGTGAATTTTATGTTTTTTGACCACATTATTTCCAAAAATGACTTAAATATATATCTATATATATATTAATCCAATACCACTATTTGGATCGAAATGGCTACTATTTCATTTGAATTGGGTACTATTTTGGCTACTATTTTATACATTAAAGGCAACTAAAGCAACTATTTTGAGTGTCTTTCATTCTGGGAACCCTGAATATTTAAAAGATGTTTCCAATGTTTCGTTTGTTTTAATAATAAAGTTTTTGTATAGAATTCTTGATGCAGGGATGAGATTTTTCAGCTGATTTCAGCTTTTTTGTATATTTAGCTTTTCAGTTTTTTTTTTTTTTTTCAGTTTTCTAAGCTTTTTTGTGCTTTTGATATGCATTTGTTACATCAGATAATAAAATAAAACATGTTTAAATAATAAAGCCTAATAATTTGTTCTTTTTTTTATAGATTAAAGATTTAAAAACATATTTATTACTCAAATATAATGATTTTTGTCATTAAAATTATAGTATTTCACTTCAACGTCTTGCTTTTGCAAACAGTTTCAGCTTTTTTGTCTTTTTGCTAATCTCATCCTTGTCGATCACAAGTTTATGTTTCTTAACGATAGTGATAGATAATTTATATATAAACAATAAATGAAAGTTAAGCTAAGATATTGACATTGTTTTTAAATTTTTGTTAGTAATGATACACATTTATTTATACTTAGAGATGATATTGTTAAAAAATGTTTGACACAGGGTTTAAACTGCCATTAGTTTTTTTAGCATTTTACTAAAAGGTATCATATTTTGCTAAAACATGTTGGTCAGAATTTCGCTAAAAAGCTAAAACTGAATAACTGTATAAAATATCTCTATATAATAACTCGGATTTTTTTTTTTTTTGTAATATTTGCAGGTAAAAACTACGAAAGGACTGAAATTTTTGGGAATGATTATTTATGTAGTAATTTGGATTTATTTTTAATTTTTAATGATTGAATTTAAATGCAAAAATATTTAAAAGTATGTCAGAATTCAGAATTTGATTCATAGAAGCATTCTTAGCACTAGTATTTCACGATTATCTACTACTACACTTTACTTAATTTTTCAATTGCTTTTTTATTTTACACATATGATATGAGTACCTCTTTTTCTATTGTTAAAATCAAAATATAGTTTCTCTGATTCATATTTTTAAAGTCACAAATATGGATACTTGGTTAAAATCATCAATGAACAAAAGAACAGAAAATAAAACTGAGGATAACAAAGCTAAGTAAAAGAAATCAATGGTATCCAAAGAATTAACTTTTGAAAAAGCTAAAATAGTGCTTGCCTGTTTTCGCTAAAATGCTAAAGTAATTTTTTTGCCAGGTTAAACGCTGGTTTGACAAATAACAATAATAGTAAAAGTTCAAAAGAAAGTTATTTTATTTTTTAGAAGGACTTGGATAGCTTCAGTTTGATCTAATATATATAAACTATTATATTTTTATCAGGGCTGAAACTAATTTTTCCCACCTGGGGCGAGGAAAAATTTTGCCGCCTTCCTCCCCTCAACCTGAAATTATAATTTTAAGGGAAATTTTAAGAAGTCTACAATGCCCATTTTATTTTCAACTGTATTCATAAGAAGTAAATATTGAATTTGATAAAAATTTTCGACTTCTAATTTTTGATAAATTTACAAATTTTGAAAATATCCTATTAAACAATATTTAATGGATGTTTGTGTGTCTGTAAGGAACACAAATACTGTAGCTAACTTATGAACTGCATGTGTGGAATTCTATGAAACCTAGTGTGCAGTTGAATTCTAACATAAACTGATGCTGATTAGTTTTTTATGTATGTCGCTTGACTTGTGGCACTTTTATGTCACGTTTTCCTTGATAGTTATATCTCGGCATCTTCAAGACTGAATTTAAGAAACTTTATATAAAGTTTCTTAAAATATAAAGTTCATTATGAAAAACAGAGTTTGCAAAACAGAACAGAAGATCGTAACATGTGTTTTGTGTCGAAAAACTTGACACAAGCCTTCGTCAGGTGTAAAAATGCACGTGTATGAGTAGAGCTACAACCAGCCAATTTTCATTACAGTAATTAACGTACCTCATCTGTCTTATATCTGTGTAACGTTTCTCGAAAAAATGATAAGTTTTGTGTAAGAAATTTTAGGTTTGAATTGACAAAACCTGAATGAAGTGACCATGACTCTTAACTTAAGTTTAATATTCAGGATAGCCAGAGTTTTTTATTAGGTATACATTTCTAATTATTCATGAATGTCCTGCTTTTAAGTCATCTCTTACAAAGAAACTTTTTTAGATAAAAATTACATAGAATAAGTTAATCAACTTGTTTTAGTTGATGATAAAATTATCTGACATAAAAGTAAATTTGTTCTTAAAGTTTCATCAGATTAATGATTGAAATGGAAATCAAAGCATCATTTTATTTTAAAAATTAAAATAAGAAGCATATTATAGAGAAAGATTTAAATTAAACTGCAGTTATTATAATTGTTATTTATTTTTAATGGTTTAATGAAAGTTTCCTTTTTCTTAAATGAATAATATTTATATAACTGACAATTCAGAAACTTGTAAATCTAAATTTCATATTCAATCTTTTTGAATGAATTTGACATGATATTTTGAATATTATAGTCGTTATATCAACCATATTACTGCGGAGAAGTAAACAGACAAATATTTAAGATTTTAATATGATTAAGATCTATAAATTAATAGATATAAGTATCTAATATTAACTATTCATATCCATCAAGTATCAACTAACCATTAATTGGCTAAACATTAGTAAATAATCTTTTTTTAAACCATTTTTGAAAAATGAGACCAAAACTCTACATTAAAAATAATTTGATATGGACACCACATGACTTCCTAATACACTCACTGAAACATACATGCTGTTATGAAAACATTTCATGTGTTGTAAGTGGTTTGTAAATAGACGATTTCCAGTCTATGAATATTCTCGGAAACAATACAAGAAGACTATTATTAGAACTTAAAACCACAAAATTCATAATAGAATTATATGCGCTGCAAAGCAAAAATATCGTTTATTCAGAAGTAATATTCTAGAGCTTTTTATAGAATCTCTCATTGCCAGATGCACAATTTACAGTTCAACAGAATTTACTGATTTACTCGTGTGTAGATAACCTACTTTTGTACTCTTTGACAAAAATTAGCAGCAAGAAATGATACAATATATATAGAGAATAATTAACTCTGGTAAAATTGAGATAGGCTTACTGATTTTGACAATCCTGCACTATTTTATGCCAAATTCGTCCGCTAAACTCGAGATGTCACTAAATTTGTCACCAACGCAGATGACAACTTGTCGCAAAGTGAATGCTTTGGTGACAAAGTTGGAAACCTCTCGTTAAACTCGGCAAAAAACGTGGTTTAACTTTCAAAGCTCTAAATTCAGTAGGAATAGCAGGGCTCCCAAATGGTCCTCTTTTCCCTCCAAAGTCCGTTTTTCATAGTGAGGTCCGTTTTTGTCCTCTTTTTAATGTTTTGGTCCGTTTAGTCCTCTTTTGAATGACTTAAAAATAAGTTTTTAAAAATGCTTAACTCCAATAACGATCTGTGTTCAAACACTCCATGAAAAACTTTAGATTCTCAATCTTTTCCCATCCAAAATATAAATCTCAATATCCATTTTAAACATGCTTTATCAGATTCTATAACATATAAAAGAACAGAATTATTCAATATTTCTCACTTATGTAATTTTTTTTGTCTCCCCCCCCCCCTCTTTTTCATCTCTAACCATTGCTGATCAAACATTCTGTGGGAAGCCTTTTATTTTTGAATATTTATCCATCCACAATATTAATTTTAAACTTACTTTATGATATTTTAGAACCTATAAAGAAGTAGAATTGTGTTTAATATTTCTCTCATGAACTACTTCCCCCCCCCCCCCCCCCTTCTTTCCCACTTTCCACCACCAGCCAATGATTAAATGTTGATTGCTAGCTTACGTTTTTTTTTTTTTTAAACACATAATTTATCGTGTTGATGTGCATTATTCTTTTAATTTAATTTGTCACTTTTAAAATATTCTGTATAGTTTTTCCTGTGAACATTATTTTTCATTTGAAATAAATTTTATGAACGTACATTTGTATAGTTTTCCCTGCGAGTGTTACTTTTCTTTTAAAATTAATTTTATGAACACGAGTGTTTCCTCTTTTTTTAATTTTCTGTGCACTCATGCCTGAATCTAGAAAGACCTACCTGGCCATATACAGTAACCGCTGCTTAATAAAATCACTGGTTAATAAAATCGGCCGCTTAATCTGATCAAATTGCCAGGATCGGAATCAAATCAATACAAACTACTTTTAAAACCATCGCTTAATAAAATCAGCATCGCCGGTTAATAAACTAAAAAATATCTTCTCAGCAGCCAAAAATATCATTTATGCACGCTAAAAATTTTTTTTATTTACATTGTGATATTTTTTTTTTATAGAAAAATAAATTAAAGCACAACAAATCCTCCGTTATCGCTCATTGTTCAAGATTTTATCCTTGCAGCACAGTTACAAATTAAACACGCCCCGCAACTTATCACCGTAACAATTTCAAGGAACGTATTTTTCAAAGCGCAGTAATAAAATACGAATTTTATTTGAGATGATTTTTTTTTCCTAATTATTAAAAGGCAATTTCTAGTTCTTATTTTGAAATTACTATAATTCATGAGGTTTAAATGGAAAGATTTTAAATTTATAAGAGCAGCGTAAACTTTGGATAAAGTAATGATGATTTTCTTCTAACGAAAGTGCATGGGAAACTGCAATACGTTTAATTTACTTTTATCGAAGAAACAATTAGTTAATTATCTACCAAAAATTAATTAATATTGTTTAATAATTATATTATTCGTTACCTTTTGAAGTTTCTTTCGAAATTAAGGGAAGTAATACATTTTCCTTAAGGGCAGGAACGTTCGCCGGATATAAAAATCAGTTGCTTAATAAAATCACTTTGGATCAGAACGAATGTGATTTTAATAAGCGGCGGGAACTGTATTCTACTATATTATTTATTCTACATACTACTACTATTAGAGATGAAGGAACTCTGAAAAGTTAATTTTGATGATGATGATGAGTGTAGTGTAGAATAATTTTTCTCCACCACAATGTAAATGCTACTTTTAAATTTAGTTTATTATAACCCCAGAACCTATAAGAAAAGATTTTTTTCAGGGACTACAAATATTTTAAATTATTTCCAAATAATCTCACGATCTTTCATCTTATTTATTTATATCATTTAGTAAAAGTGTTATTTCATAACCTGTGTAAATTCTAAATAATCTTGTATATATATATATATATATATATATATATATTTTTTTTTTTTCTTTTTGGAATTTCATTATATCATTTAGAAAATCAAATGTGTTATTTCACAATCTGTGTAATTTCCAAATCCCAGTGGCAGAAAGTTTTGTAGCTGTCTGCGACAGGCTTTTAAAATTTCATAATCTGTCTGCAAAATTTGCGTGTAATCAGGGGTGAAAATGGCTTACACTCAAAAAACCTGAAAGCAGATTGGGGGGGGGGGGGGGGACTTAACATCAGTGGTGATCTCATGCAACGGTACACGAATACAATTTTACTGCAAAACAATATAGTGTAAACAATTGTGTGTATTCATTCAGTTCAACTCATTCAATTAAATATTTTATAGCAATGTTTGACACAACACAATATAAATAATTATAAATAATAAAAGTATTAGTTTTAGTTTTGATACAGAACATTTTTTTAAAGTGAACTGTTATTCGAAAGTTGCAGACAAATTTTTTTTATCAGTGCAGATAAAAACTGTCCGCAAGCCGCTTTCCTGTGTCCGCGACTATGTCGCCATGTTGCGGTGTTTCTGCCACTGGGTTCCAAATAATCTCACAATCTGCTGTGTAATTTTCGTTTTTTTGTTTTTTCTCCCAGTGTATGATTATAGAATTATAAGAAGAAATCTTTAATAATTAAATAAGTTTGGAAAACTTTCTCAGGAATTAAACTGCCTTACTTTATCTTCAAATAACTACTACTACTATGGTTTTTTTTTTTTTTTTTTTCGCCATAAATTTAAGAAGTTTCCAATGCAGTAGTATAGATGCCTTTCTAAATGGTAAATAAAAATTATTGGATATTTTTTCCTCGTTGGTATTAGCTATTGTTATGTTACATTTAATATGTTTTATGATTAAATGATTGTTTAACAAGGTGTTTAAAACGATGATAGTGTAAAATGTTTACATTTGTTATAATTTTTGGATAAAAAAAAATCCCTCTGAAGTCCTTTTTTTTTTAATTATAAATGGTCCTCCTAAGTCCTCTTTTGAACTGTAATAGGTCCTCTTTTACCCTTTTCGGTAGCTAAAATATTTTGGGAGCCCTGGAATAGAGTTCTGGAATTTTCTGAAATGATCTATTTTCTTGCGCAGAACTAACTTCATCAAAAGTTCTATAAATCACTAACGAGAATATAAAAAGGAAAGAGCAATTACTGATTATTGTTGACTGGAACATGTCTGTTTATTTACGTATTACTTTGTATTCAGTATTACACATTGGCAAAGTGTCCATGGAAGCAGCACTTCCCCTATTTAAAATTTTTAAAAAGTAGGATCAAGTAACGTCGTCTCATCTAAAGAATGGATTGATTCTTCTTCTTCTTTTGGAAATGTATCGATTCAGCGCTTCCATAGTTTTCTGAACCACGCTTTGCCCCTGGTATTACAGTTAAAATGGAAATAGATGGCAGATTTCTTCACCTCCTCGAAAGTTGACATTAGCGGCAAATTTTGCGATTTAGCGAAACATTTCGCACCCAAATTCGGCGAAAAGTTGCAGTTAAGGGATGCTAAAGTTTAGAATATCTAACTTTAATAGAAACTGAATTGTAAAACTTTCCTGTTTAATCCATTCAGGGTTTAAGCTGAGTAAAAATTTTCTTTAGCAAAAAAGCTAAAATGAGAAAAAAAGCTTTAGCAAAATGCTAAAATGCCAGAAACAGTAGAAAAAAATTAATATCAGTTTACACATTATTCTAAACGCCTCAATATGTTTGATTTTCATTTGTAAATTAAACTTAAAAGTTTTTAATCAGGTCTTTAAAGAGTTATACACAGAAGGTAAAACTTTTTTTAATTAGAAATAAAAAACAAAAAAGTAATTAATAATTGTACTTACCACTGTAACCAGATCAGTTCAAATATAGTACAAGCATATATTTTAACACATTTATTGGCAGACATGAAAAATATTAAACTTTTTAGATTATTATTTTATATTGTAAACTTTTTTAAAGCAATATGAACATATTAGATAAGACTTATATTCTTTTTCTGGAGATATAATTACCTGTTTAAAACACTATGCTGTTTAAATTTTAGTGCATTGGCCGACAGGTGGTGATGCTATGGTACAATTTATTGTGTTAATAGGAAGGCTAAATATGAACATCTATAGAATTTAATTGCACTAAATTTGATAAGTGAGGTGATAATTATATTTTGAATACGAATGGTTTAATTTGAGTATATTTTGACTAATAGGTGACGTTTCTATTCCTCAACTTCTGTGATTCTCCACACGACTACATCTCGGCATTTGGTTATTGAAATTGCTCCAAATTCCAGATCTAAAATCCTTATTTTCAGAAGCTATGATTAAGTTTTTGTGCATGTTAAACATTATGTAGTGCTGGTATATAGAGTGATATAGAAGAAAGTTTTGTGACAGCTACAACATACTAGTTTAAAGCTTTTGGTTTCTTGAATCTTATGAATCTCTCAAAACAATTAAATTCTAAGTGAAACTAAATATTACTTAAAATTAAACAGCATGAAATAATTAAATGAATAAGCTGACTCTTTTTTTTCCCTATCTTCTACATTCAGTGGAAGAAAATATTAGATTTGTAAAATGTTTCAACTTCTGTTTTTCGGTGAATTTATAGGTTTTGAGAAGTCCAGAACATGACATGACCACTTTTAGAAAATGTCTGTGTGGTGTGAGTGAAAAAAAAAAAATAAAAAAATTTGTGGTGATTTTATCTCAGGAACTACTGCATATAATTGTATATAAATTTATATGCAAATGCACCTTGACATAAATTTGTGCTTATCAATTTTTGGTACCAATTGCTCAACAGGTGGTGCTGCTATACAACGATTTTCACAGTTTCAAGGAAAGTACTCAAGAAATACTATCTCAAGAACTGCTTCTAGAGATTGCATCTAATTTTATATGCAGATGCACCTTGATATATGTTAATGCCTATCAACTTCTGGTGCTAATCCCTCAACAGGTGGTGTTGCTTTACATCGATTTCCGCAATATCATGGAAGGCTATATCTCAGATACTACTGAACACTGAACAGAATTGTATATATATTTATATGTAGGTGAACCTTAACATAAATTATGTCAACTTTTGGTTCCAATTGCTCCACAGGTGGCATTTTATACAGTCATTTTCGCAATTTAAGGAAAGGCTATATCTCAAGTTCTATTGTGTATAATCGAACAAAACTCGATATATGAATAGGCCATTATGAGACATGCTGAATTAATTGACTGTATATTCGCCGATACGTGGCGCTGCTACACTGCAATTTTTCCCCCGAGAGCGGAAAGGATGTCATCTGCATGGTAAAATTTCACTTCCGTTGGACATCTAGTGTAATAGTTCATCTCTCCGAGATGAAAATTGCCTGCATTTATAAAGGATAAAAAAATTAATTATTTGTACTGTATGAATTTGTGTAGAAAAATATAGAAGAAAGTTTTATGTGTTTAATTTTTTTTTTTAATACTATTTGGTAAAAATTAAGTAAATAAAATTAATTTATAATTTTGTACGAAACTTATCTTTTTGTGACTATATATTTTAGCACAAGCCACAAGTATAGAGGCTTCAAATTTTAATCTTTATGGCAATATTGCACAAACAAATCGAAAATTTTAATGTTTAAATAATTAATGTTATTTTTTTATGCAGCATTATTAATAAATAGTGAGTAAAACATGTTTATAATTTGTTTTAAAATATGTAAAAGAAAAGAAATATACAACACAACAAAAAAGAAAAGCTAGTGCCGGATATCCGGTCCGGATATCTGTATCCGGCAAGCACGAGAGCTCTGGATATCCGGTATCCGGCAAAATCACTATCCGAATCATCCCTAATTTTTACCATTAATTGTCGTAAAATGCAATTTTTGGCCAGTTTTGATGTACAATTACTCTGGAACCAGTTGAGTCTCAGTCACCAAATTTTTATCTTATATTTATATCATAAAGACATGTTATCTGTATTAATTTCATAATTTTTCACTCAGCCCCTTTTGAGATATTCAACTTTAAATATTGCCAAAATACAATTTTGGGCATTTTTGAAAAATTATATTAAAAAAAAAAAAAAAGGATAAAGCTCTCAAGCTGGAAACTTCTACAGTAACTAGTCCTGTAATAAATCTATGCAGGGAAAAAAAAAAAAAAAAATGATGAGTCTTTCTTTTTTTAAGTAATTTTACAGCACTAAAATTACCATTTTAAGTTAATTTTCCATTTATAGTTATGAATTTTTTTCCTCACTTCCCTCATGACTTAGGAAATATTATGCATATGCAAAACATCTAGTGGGTCATTCTGATAATTTTAGTTTTTATTTTGTCTTGATATCTATAAAATTAACAGAGTTAGCTACTTTTATGCAAACCTCATTTTTGTCCAAAAGACAATTAGGACGCAAATTCAAAATGGCCACCAAGAAAAAAAAGTGTGAGCCTAAAAAATTTTTTTACTACAGTTTTGAACTCACCTAATAATGGGAAAAAATTGGTAAAAAAATAAGAAAAATAAAAAATGGTGAGCAACATGGTCTGGGTGGTTTCTAATGGATTGACCCTAATTTTAATCAAATTCAATATTTACTTCTCATGAATATAGTTGGAAAAAAAATTAAAAAAGACATTATAAACGAAAAATTTCTTTCGAAATTTTAATTTCGCATTGGAGGAGGAAGGGAGTTCCAAAGT
The DNA here is from genome assembly GCA_963930645.1 of Salticus scenicus. Lineage (NCBI taxonomy): Eukaryota > Metazoa > Arthropoda > Arachnida > Araneae > Salticidae > Salticus > Salticus scenicus. The sequence continues at coordinate 49,593,607 of OZ005648.1, forward strand.
CTTTCGTAACCTCTGGGGGAAAAAATTCTAGTTTCGGCCCTGGTACTGTTGATGGCAGCAAACTAAAATTTATGTGCAGTCCAGGAGTGCTGGACCAAGTCACTAATATTGCAAGATGTATTAGTAATTCATAAAATATATAAAATTTGCAACTACAAAGAAAATAAATTAAGAATATATAACAAGTACAGCAGGATTGGGTTTCTGACGTCAAAAAGTGGTTTTTGACATGACAATGGTTTAAACCATCAAAAACCCGTCAGAAACCTCTACTGTCAAAAACCTGTATTTTCAAAATTTATAAATGAGCTAGAATCTGGTTAGAAGTAAGATTTTGCCATATACAAGTGGATATCTAAATATTATGCTGTTTATAAATTAAGAAATCTTAAAAGAATTTGTAGATAATTTATAAAAATTTAGATAAATTAGCTGGTTTTATAACCTAAGAAATATATACAAAGTATGCATAGACATATTTTGTATGTTTATGTTTATTTATATTAATATTTCCGAAATTCTAAAATTCCAAAGTTACTTATGAATTTTTACATAATCCATGAAAACACAGGAATACAGGATTTTTATTTTTTCTTTAAGTAAAACATAATACATGTGGACAGTAAATTAATATGAATTTGAAAATAATTATATTTATAATCTGTATTCACTTTATCATTTATTAACAAATTCTTATCTAATTATTATTATTATTGATTGTATAAATATTTGTACCTGTTTATAGCTTGGATTATTAGTGTTTGGTATTTTGGGAGTAAGGCTGACTACTCTAGTGTCTTAGTCCTAAGGGGGAGCACCCTCCGTGGGGGGTCTTTCTAAAGGGCCCTAGCCCGTATTTATGCAAGTTTTGGAGAAAAACATGAAAAAATTTTGAATGTCTAGGCCGACGAGCACGCCCTGGGCCTGGGAGTAAACCTGGTACCTCACGTCTACCAGCTTTGTGCTTAGAACCACTTGGCCACTGGTGGGCCCTACAACTTAAGACTAATAATTTTTTTTTTTTTTTTTTTTCAAATCTGTACGAGTAAATATTGAATTTATTGCAATTTATACATCATGTCCAGAAAACATTTATATTTTTCTTGTCTCATAGTAATTATAAGAATTTCAGATGCAATTCAAGCTTGTTTAACATTCAGAATTATTGCTTTTTCTTATAAACTTGAAATATCAGCAGTCATTAAAAAAAAAAAAAATTCTATAAAATATTTAAATACAAAATATTAGGCTATGCATTTTTATTTTACTGGTTAAATACATAATACTAAAAGCACAATACTAAAAAAGTTTGAAATATACAATGTTATATTGCAAATAAAATGATTTAACAATTGAAATGATCTATCAATGTTTTATAAATCATTAATTTTTAGAAGCCTAAAGTTTTGTTTTTATATTAATCAAAATGTTATAATAATGTTTCTCCAAAATCATTAATATGTTTATCTTTTTAAACATACTTATAAATAATATCTTATTAAAAAGTACTATATTTTTAAAGTATCACATAACTAAGTTTAATATATACTATATTCAGCATAGTTATAAATAAATTTTGTAATAATATATAAAAGTATCACAGCATATTTTGAATGAACATAGAAATAATTCATAATAAAATTTTAAAAGCCTAAAGTTTTGTTTTTTGTATTAATCAAAATGTTGTAACAATGTGTTTATCAAAGAACATCAATCTATTTGCTTTTCAAAAAATCTTTATAAACTATATTTTGTTAAACTATATGACAAATTATAAATATAGCTTTTTGACATTTTTGACATGACAGTTTTAACCATGGTTTAAACCGTCAAAAACTGTCACGTGTCAAAAACCTGCCAACCCTGAAGTACAGTAATCTAAAGATATAATGTAAATCATATACTTATATTGGTATACACATACTTGCATTGGTATATACATTATATACTTATATTTTTAAGCCTAATTTTTTTGTTTTTTAAGGTGTTAAATTAATCTGCAGAGCCTTAAACAATCTGCAGTGCTCATTGCTGTGCAGCACATTTTCTGGTGCTGGAGAACACAGAATAAAACTTTTTTTTTTTTTTGTACGGAAGTTTATTTGATATATATGTATATATGACATATTTACTCTCAGATTTGTTTGATTGATAGGTTCACTTAGAAGATATTCTTTGGCTGAGCTTGATGCGATTGACTTCTCAACATCAGATGATTTTGCAATAGTTGTAAGTTTATCTTTCTTTATATTAAATACGAATGAAAAATCATTCAACTTAGTAGATTATTAACACTTTCTAATTGTACATGTTCGTTGCATCGTTTAACCTTCAATCTTCAATGCAGTTTACCTATGATATGTTAGGCAAATATAATATAGTCATCACATCAAGTTATAAGACAACCAGGTAGACTAATTGATTTCATAATCTATCCTGAACATTATTGGATAGGGTTTTAAACATTTAACAGAAACAAAAATGAAATTCCAGCAATTTTCAATTATAGCCCTTCAACTATCTGAATATTGTGGTGCAACTCTGTAAATCTGAATGCTCAACATGCTATATTCCTTAAAAAAAAAAAAAAAAGTATAGGAAAAATACATGTCAATTTTATTATGATTTTTGCAACAAGGTTATTTCAATGTTGCAAAAATCATAATAAAGAAAGTACAAAGTTATTTAAATGTTAATTATAAAAGTTCTCCTAACACAATGCATTGGTGTTCTTTTTGGTGTCCCTTTGCACAAACCAGTTGTGTTATTTATAATATTTATATCATTTAAATAGGGGGCATGCCATAGTGAACATGAATAATCTATCATTTTGAAGGAATTCTTAAAATAGTTATGGATGCCAGAGGTGGACAAGTGGCCAGACAGAAAGAACAATTCAAATTACAATCACTTTTAAACAGGGTTGGCAAACTGGGCCCAGCCCAGAAAAACCCGCCTGGGTTTTTCTGGGCGGGCCCACCAACAAAAACCCGCTGGGTTTTTGCAAATAAGTGGGTTTTTGTTAAAAATTATTTATAATTTACAAATCCCATCTATAAAATATAAAAAACACCTTACCTTTTAAGAAAAAACTTTTTATTTTCTAGAAAATAGTATTAAACATAAAAAGTAACTACAGTTATAAATATAATAAAAGCAAGTTTATCTTCTATAACTGGTTCAATTTTCCTTTTCCTGAAAAACCGAACGATATTTTTGTTTAACAGTGGACATAAATGTTATCCAGAATCAATATTTTAAATTAAATTGCTTAGTTTTAAAACTTTATAATAATTTTATTTTAATTTTAGTAGTAACATAATTATAAATCTAATAAAACTTTCTTCTATAACCATTTCAACTATTAAAAAACTTTTAAAAATAATCTGGTGTGTCACTCACACGACTTTTTCTCACCTTGAAATTTAATACTATAAGTGCGGATTGGAGATTAAGGGTTAAGATAACGAATATTGTTATGTAAACCCATGTTAAAACAATTCAACTTAGGCTTTGGAACAGCTTTATTTGACAAATAGTTCTATGTGAGGGGGCTGCTGCCCCCCTCAACATCCCATTTCACTACTTTACCTGCATTTATATAGAATTTGAATCTGTTATTAAATTCAAAAGTTCAGTTAAAATTATTGAGACAACTTTCGCAACAACATTCCTTAAAACTTATCAATCTTGATCAAACTTTTCTAGTAACAAACACACTAACTTCAATATAGAACATTTGAATCGCCTGAAATTATTTGTTTTTAATTTATTCCAACAGACACACACAAAGGTCAAATGTTAAAAACTTGACTTCGGTATTCAGGAAACCACAAAACATGTAAATATACAAAAATCCAAGCGATGAATATTTAGCTTAAAAAAATACATTATTTACCATATGGCTATGAGGAATTAATTTCAATTCCTGAACTGCTTTCCTGGACTTGGTAAAATATTGCAGTAAAGCACTTCCACTAACATTAAAAAAGAATGTTATGGCTTAAATATTGGCAGCCCTGTATATCTTCTCAAAGTTATGTACACATCATGTTTAGAACATAAATATAATCCTATACTAATAACACATGGCACAACCTGAAGTACACTTCCACCAATTTTCAAGTATTGACGTACCTAGTTCTTTTGTGTAGCCCTGTACATGAACAGTGAATAATTTCTATACCATATTTTACACAAAACATGTTTTTACGTATAGAAAAAATATATATTCATTTCATTTGGTTTAGTGCAGTCTATAGATGTTAAACTCTTCTTACCTGCAATTTTCACCATAGGCGTAATGTATTTAAATTCTCTTGGGTGTCCCTGTACACAAACCATTTCCTTGATCTAAACGAAAAGTTTAGTGTAGCATCCCTATATCATACACATTTAGAATACCAAGTTTGAACTTTCTGCTATAATTTGTTTTTGAGATACGCTGATAACTGACACACGCACACAGACCACCTGCCGAAAACATGATCTTGAGATTCAGGCGACCTCAAAACATGTAAATAAAACAAAAATTCAGTTTTAAAAATTTGACCCAAAAACTATACTTTTTCTACCTTATGGGTAAGAGAAAGTTAAAAAAAAAAAAAAAAAAGGATAAAGCAGTGCAACTTATTTTTATAATTAAAAAAAATTAAATGATATGTATTGTACTCAAGTATTTAAATTCTTTTATTTTATCAGTTATTGTCATTAAGAATATTTATTTTGAATAAGCATACGCTAAAATAAAATATAGCTTAATGTTACTAATTAACACTATTTTAATATTAGAATCAAACCAATTTTTATTTCTGAGATAAATATTACATTAATTATTAATTAGTAGTTTAATATAATTAGGTGGTGTATTACAATTAATATGCTAAATAACATATCTAACATTGCAGTGCAAATGTATTCAAACAAAAACCCACAAAAGCCCAGAAAACCCCGCAAAACCCCAGAAAAACCCAAGTGGGTTGGGTTTTTCTAGAAAAACCCGGGTTTTTGCCAACCCTGCTTTTAAACATTGTTAGAAAGTGAAACATACAAATGTTTAATTAAAATGAAAATATAATTCCGGCAATTTCAAATTATAACCCTTAATGTATCTGAATACTTTTCTGTAGCCCTGTAAATCTTAGTGCTAATCATACTATATTCTATGGAAAACTTTTTTTTTTTTTTTTTTTTTTGTGTGTGTATGTAAAAATTAAATGTCAATATCATTATGATTTGTGCAAAGTGTTGATGTTTAAATACGGCTTGCAGAAATACCTCTTTTAGAGCTATTTTACAATTCTTTCGGGTGTTCTGTACAGAAATGAGTGGTGATATTTACCATATTTTCATTAATAGTCCGGTCAATTTGGACAATTGAAATAAAGAAAATTCCGACAGAGCCAAATTTCCGTAGAGACCTTAGGTTCACCACAAAGAATAAGGTGTCAAAAGTCCCCGTCGGTCCCATGTGTGCTAAGGGACTTATTCGGGCCCCAAGGTCAAAATTTTGGTTTTTTTGGATTTTTCTCGAAAACGGTAAGTTTTATCGAAAAAGTACCTCAGAGTAAAGTTGTAGATCTCAAAATTCTCTATAAAAATGATCCTTATGATTTTTTCTCTAAGACCCACCATTTCTACATGTGTGCTAAGGGACTTATTCGGGCCCCAAGGTCAAAATTTTGGGTTTTTTGGATTTTTCTCGAAAACGGTAAGTTTTATCGAAAAAGTACCTCAGAGTAAGTTGTAGGTCTCAAAATTCTCTATAAAAATGGTCCTTATGATTTTTTCTCTAAGACCCACCATTTCCCAGATATTGCGCTTGTACGAATCACGTTCTACATAATATGCACACATTTCCACACCACCTGTGAGGAAGTGTACTCGGCGCGTTTTTTTTAACGTGGTTTCCCCGGTAGGCCTATTCCACGAACCTGTATGACGTTATTTTCAGGAAAAATAGTTATTTAATAGTATGAAAATTATTGATATTGGTTATTGAGTTTAATTGTCGTTCGAATGTTTTTTTGTTACTTTAATCTGACTCATAGTCTTCATACTCAACTTCAACAATCATGTTTTCTTCTTCTTCTTCTTCTTTTTCTTCTTCTTCCTGTTGCTGAATGTTCAAAAATTGTTCAAATGAAGATGAATCAGTTGTCTCTTCATCAAAATCACATGAATCTTCCTCTCTTGTATTTAATTGAACATTCGAACACGATAGACCTTGGCAATTGATACACGCTGGAGAACACTGCAACCCTATTTTTTTACAGTCACATTTGGCATTACAACCTTTCTTGCACTTGCAAAAAATAGAGTTAAGAAGTTTTTCTGGAGCAGGGGGCAGTAAAGTTTTAATCGGTTCCAAAGTATTATTTATCAATTTCCAACCCCAGTCTTCAGGGTTCAGTTGATTGCCTTGCCATGTCTGAACTTGATAGTATACTCGAAACAAATGTTGAATAGCAGATGCCGATGTTGGAGGAAGACAAGATAGTTGTACTTTCTTTTTGTTTTGTGTATTTTTTACAAATGTTAAATATCTGTACTTATCTATGCAATCATTTTTTTTTTGGAGCTCCATAAACCTCAAGAAGAAACCGAATTCCTTCAGTAATTAGTATTTGAGGTGGAGAATTAATTTCTGTAAATACTTTTGCGCAGTCAATCAAATCTTTTTTTTTTCAAATGATTTTAATACTGGATTTTTGCCCCTTCTGAACATTGCTGACGTAGTATCGCAGCCGGTTATCGCATGTAAAAATAAAATATAGTTTTGGCATTTTGGATAAGCTAATAAACTTTTAGAAGAATATATTTCTGTGCGTTGTTGCGCCTTCCCAGGTTTCAGAAAGTAAATAATTTTATCAGATGGAGTCCTTGCAGTGAGTAGTACTAACAAATCAACATCTTCGCCCACTACAATAGTTGTGTTTCTTGCATTAAATATTTCTATTGCTGTTTCAATTATGAGGACATCGGCGGCATTCGGAGCTTGTTTCACGGCAATATTTTCAGCAGTTAATTTGTTACTCAACATAGAAATAAATCGAGATTTATTATTAATGTTTGCAAAAAATTGTTGTTGGTTTACTGGAACTGTCATAAATTCATCAAACATTATGTCGGAACCTGAGGATTTTTTTGTAGTACGACGACGTTGTTCTGCAGCTTTTATGTTCTTTGTTGTGTCACTATAGCCATCAAATACTACTTGTAATAAATACGTATATTCACTCGAACTGCACGTTTAACACTAAAAGAAACAGGTACGTGAACGACACCACACGGACAAAAGAATAGCCAGATGTTATTCAAGGCCATACAAGTAGAGGGGATACTGTAAGGGACTGGCGGTCTTTTGAGAGTATATTTTCTTAGAATAGTATAATGTATACATGAAAGAGACACAAGTAGGCATTTTTACTTGCTTGAGTACCTGAATATGTATATACGTGGCATATGTGTGCATATTATGTAGAACGTGATTCTTACAAGCGCAATATCTGGGAAATGGTGGGTCTTAGAGAAAAAATCATAAGGACCATTTTTATAGAGAATTTTGAAATCTACAACTTTACTCTGAGGTACGTTTTCGATAAAACTTACCGTTTTCGAGAAAAATCCAAAAAACCCAAAATTTTGACCTTGGGGCCCGAATAAGTCCCTTAGCACACATGTAGAAATGGTGGGTCTTAGAGAAAAAAATCCTAAGGACCATTTTTATAGAGAATTTTGAGATCTACAACTTTACTCTGAGGTACTTTTTCGATAAAACTTACCGTTTTCGAGAAAAATCCAAAAAAACCAAAATTTTGACCTTGGGGCCCGAATAAGTCCCTTAGCACACATGTAGAAATGGTGGGTCTTAGAGAAAAAAATCATAAGGACCATTTTTATAGAGAATTTTGAGATCTACAACTTTACTCTGAGGTACTTTTTCGATAAAACTTACCGTTTTCGAGAAAAATCTAAAAAACCCAAAATTTTGACCTTGGGGCCCGAATAAGTCCCTTAGCACACATGGGACCGATGGGGACTTTTGACACCTTATTCTTTGTGGTGAACCTAAGGTCTTTACGGAAATTTGGCTCTGTCGGAATTTTCTTTATTTGATCACTATTTTTATGTCTAAATTGACCGGACTATAAAGAACATCCCATAGGTATCTTGTGTAGCATATCAGTTTCAAGGAATTCAAATTGTGCATTTTTTTTTTTTTTTTTTTTTTTTTAAATTATTGGTTGCTATTGAATGATCAAGAGACATTTATATAAAAGATGATGGCATTAGATATTTACAGTGAAGTCAATTTAACACATAAACTGAAAATTATAAGTTTGTGATGTCAGAATTGCCACACAATATAGTTAGTTAGATAACTGCTATTGTTGACAAAGCTTACCATTGTAAATGAGATTGTTTCTGGCAAATTGTGTGATGTGTTTCTGTCTGATTAGCCTTAATGTAAATTATTAAATTCTTAATGGCCATAGGGTTATGACTGATGTCTGAACTTTAGCCTTTCCTTGCTGATTTTTATGCATAACAATGCAATGATCAAATTACTCTGTTATATCTGTGTTTGGTTTATGAAAAACTGTGAAAAATGCCTATCAGCACTGTGAAGTTTCAACACCAAATGATCATCAAGTAACAATAAAGTACAGATCATGTAATTATTTTCCTTAAAATGTTTCTCTTTGCTTGTCTGTTCTCTGTTGTCACTATTGTGGCAGAATGTTTTTCCTAAATGAGAATAACTAGAAAAGTTTGCGAAGGGGAGAAAAGCATTTTCCCCAGAGGTTGTAAGATATTCCACCATGGATGGATTTGCATGATAATCACTATGCTGTGAGTAAGTTGTGGAATCATAATGGAATATGAATGTATTTTTTAGTGTAATATCTCATGTAGAAAAATTGAAAGTACAAATTCAATCAATAATTCCCTGAAAGCTAATCACATACTGAGTAACTAATAGACCAGACTTAGTACTGCTAATGTTGATGTAATGCCATCAGTTATATTGGAAACATTTTATACTTCCAATTTGAGAACTGTTTGCAGTTAAGGGCATAGCTAAGAAAGGGTTATGGGAGCTTAAGCCACTACCCTTTCCAGATGCTTCAAAATTAAATAAATTTTTATTCTTGACCATCGAAATAAAACTGGGAAGTTTGTCTTAGCTCCCAGCAGATTATGTCTCTGGCTATGCCCTTGCTTCCAGTAATGAGGAAATGGGTGATTCACCAAAAGAAATATACACTACTGCCTTGAAAATGGGCATCTGCTCTAAAATAAATAGAGTACCAGAATTTTTATTTTATTTATTTACTTTTTATGTGAAGATACTTCTAAAAATAGATCAGCTTCTCCCAGGGTTGGCAAACTGGGCTCAGCCCAGAAAAACCCGCCTGGGTTTTTCTGGGCGGGCCTACCACCAACAAAAACCCACTGGATTTTTGTTAAAAATTATTTATAATTTACAATCCCATCTATAAAGTATAGAAAGCGCCTTACCTTTTAAGAAAAGACTCTTATTTTTATTTTCTAGAAAATAATATTAAACATAACAAGTAATATAAAAGAAAATTTTTTTAAGTCAATTCCTACTTACAAACACTATCGAAAAAGTTTTTTAAAATAATTTTGAATTAGGAAATAAGAAGCATGTGTGCAAAATGAAATAAAAATAATTATAAGATAAAAAAAACTTTTTATATATCATGTTTTAAATTTTTTGGTGAATCATAGAGCTCTTATCAATGTGCATAAAATTTTTAAAGTGATAATGACGTCAATTTTTGTGAGATGCATAACTTTTTATAATTTTTTAATGTTCATGTTTAAATGTATTTATTTTTATGTCGACAGAAAATGTACTCGTAATTTTCTTTTGGCAACAATTAAATTATAGCTAATATTTTAATGGCTATTTTAACGCTATAGGATGTTATTATTTTCATATTTTAATTAATTATAAGAAAACTAATAAAAAATTCGAAAATCCGACTTCAAAGTATTGTGTTGTCACTGTGTTCTGAACAATCCAGAAAGTTTCAAATTTCTAGCTAGTCAGGAAGTTAGTTAAAAATCAGTTGCAAGATTTGTACAAGATATATATATATAGGGAGAGTGTAAACTAATTGTAGGAATTGAAAAAGTAACCACAGTTATAAATATAATAAAGTCAAATTCATCTTCTATAATTGGTCTATAATCTAATAAAATTTTCTTCTATAAACATTTTAACTATTATAAAACATAAAAAAAAAGTATAAAGCAGTGCAACTTATTTTTATAAAAAAAAAAAAAATTAAATGATATGTATTATACTTAAGAATTTAAATTCTTTTATTTTATCAGTTATTGTCATTAAGAATATTTATTTTAAATAAGCATATGTTAAAATAAAATATAGCTTAATCTTACTAATTAACACTATTTTAATATTAGAATCAAACCAATTTTTATTTCTAAGATAAATATTAGATTAATTATACTAGGCGAGACGTATTAATCCTCGACGATATATTTAATGCTCTAGCCCGCCCATTCCTGCTCTTTGATGTCTTTTTCTAGTCAATTTTGTCCTCTTATTACTTCCGGTGTGAGCCGCTTTTTTTTTTTTTTAACACACTTTACATTGTGAGTTTTTTTTGTTTTCGTCCCATGCTATTTCTATGGGTTTTTAGCTTTTTTTCCACTCTTTTTCTACATTCTAAAGTGCAGTGGTATTAAAGTATTAATTAATAATTATTAATTAATTAGTAGTTTAATATAATTAGGTCTATGACAACATGCTAAATAACATATATCTAACATTGCAATGCAAATGTATTCAAACAAAAGCCCAGAAAAACCCGGGCTTTTGCCAACCCTGGCTCCCCCCCCCCTCCCCCCCCTCTGTTTATTAAAGACACTGCTCCAAGTATTTCACTCATGTATTTTGTGTGTGAATTATTTTGTTTACAAAAAAAGGAAACCTCAAAAAAAAAAAAAAAAAAAAAAAAAAAAAAAAAAAAATGGAATTGGCGATTGGTAATCTAAATTCTAAAGCATTATAATAATCTTTTTTTTTTTCCTTGCTTGCTGTCATTATTTTTGGAAATAGGTTTGTTGATTATACAGTAGAGAGCCAGAAATCCACCGACCTAAAATCTTCCGAAGTCCGAAATCTGCGATTACAATATTAAAAATATGAAAAACTGCAAAACCAAGTAGCTGACAAGGAAATTATCAACAGTATATTAAATTAATCAAAAGAAAATTATGATTATTATGATGATGATGATATCAATGAGGAAAACAAACTAATTTTTAAAAGTGCTATCTGATGAAGGCATAACTGTGAGGAAGAATTCAGTTTAATTCTTATTTTGTAACACAAATTTATTTTTCGAAGAATTTATAACTATTTACAATAGACAAAAAAAAAAAAAAAAAATCTCAATGATGTATGCGTGTAACTAAACTGCATGTGAACAGATTTTCTCTAAATTTGATGAATGTTTTTTCATTTTTATTTATTGTTTTCATTATATATATATATTTAGTGAATTTGTGTTATTATTCACTAGTATATGTTTAGTTTAGATTAATGCTCTGCATTTATTATTCAAATTGAAAATTATTTTGTATGGGCTCCAAAGTCTGCCAAATCCTAAAATCCACATAACCTCTGGTCTCGAGCTGTGCGGATTTTTGACTCTACTGCATCATTTTTTTTAAAAATAATTTTCAGTAAAGTTATTGAGTATTTGAAATTTGTTTATGATCAAAATGATCACTCCCATCTTTTTCTAAAGAATCATTATGTTAAGTATTTTTAAATTGGTTTTAGTTAACCCATTTTTAATTTTTAAGTGATAAATAATTGTCTCATTTTATTGTTGTTTGTTATTTAAAATAAATTTGTTTATTGCAGGTAGAAAAATTAAAAAAAATAATTATTTTGAAAATGGAAATTGAAGAAATATGGGATAAGAAGCATGAACAGTTATTATGGCAATTTGTTATAGATTCTGAATCTGTAGTGTTCATTTGCTATTTTATAGATGAAATGCTTCATTTATCATTTAATATTCCAAGCACACCAGTGAATGAATTTTTTTATTTTATCAAAACTAAATTTGAAAAAATAACTTCTGAAAATTTCAACTTAAAGATAATGTATGGCATCTCAAAAGCTCCATATTTTGATAGTTTTTATAATTTGCTTTGTGAAGTCTATTTTCCCATGTTTGTAGAAAATGTTGACTGGTCCAAATGTATCCTTTTAATTATGTTTGTCTACATTCTTATTAATATGTTTAATATTGTATAATTGTATTAGAAAAGTTTGGTTACTGAAAAGACAGAGCACGAGAGAAATTCTTGCTGAATGTTACTGAAATGCAAATAAATTGTATATTTTCTTTATTTTTTTCCAAATAAGCTGTTCTCACCCCATGAAAATCTTGACTACCAAAAACCCTGTTTACAGGCCAGGTATTTGTGGCAACCTCTCCCCACTATACTATTAACATCCCAGGAAAAATTCAATCATGCCATCCAAAACATCCAGCAAACTTATACTTGCTGGTGCCTTTAATCTGATGTGTTGCAATAAACACTGGTCTCATTTAATACAAGAAAAATAAATAAATAAAAATAGTAGTGAGAATAAATTATATATTATTGCTAATGTTTGTGTTACATATTGTTTAAAAATGAATAAATGCCAACAAATGCATTTTTCTTTTAAATATGATGTCAAAATCAAAAAATGTTTATGTTCATTTTTCACATGTAAAAATTTATTGCCTCCTATTCATGACTTCCTTGTGGCAGAATATTTTTATGCTTTTTGTGACAAACCTTATTCTTGCAAACCTTTTATGTAAGACAGTGTTATTTAAGAACATGTTTTCTAATTTATGCAATATATATATATATATTAAGATATCAGTGTTATTGGATATACTGTAAAAGAATAAAAAAAATATAAGACATTCCTGTTTTCTACTGAAATCTAGGAATAGCTTTAATTCTTATGAGCAAATCTCTACAAGTGACAATTTCTTTTCTGTGACAATGTCATCATGTCGCCTAAATTCTGTCACAGAGCATTACATCATTTTTTGCAGATTTGATAAAAATCTTAAACTAAATATGATGACTGTTTTAAAAAATAATTTTTTTCATATTAATTTTCACATGTAAATAAATTTTCTTTTTTAATCATGATGTCATTTTTCACAAGTTTTGGAAAACATAACATATCTAAAAAACGAAATCGAAAGTCAGGTTTTGTACATGATCAGATCTTTAAAGTGACACTCCTGTGTACGTGATTAGCACTGTGAGGTTACAAGCTAGAATTAATTAGAGCAAATTTTAGTGGATCTAGGTCATCCCTTCTGTTCAGAAAACAGGATGACATATATTTAAACAGGCAATTTTATTGTTAGTAAAGAAGTGCCATTTCACCCATAAAATTGAAAATATCAAACATTTTCTTTAAATATTGACTTTTGATTTATTGTGTTCTTCATTTTATAATTTTATTTTAAGCTGTTTTCTTTTTATTTCTAAGAATTTTATTCATTAGAAATTGTACAATAAAAATTTTCTCATGTCTTAATTTCAGTTACCCATTAAATTACTGAAATAATTTTTAAATACCATAACTCTATAAGGTATAAAAACAGACTATCTTCAGCATCAATCCAAACTTTTATCTCAGATCTTTGATCTGAAAAATGAACTTGATGGAGAATTAATATTTTATGTACCTAAAGATGCTGTTACACTGATTCAAAATGCAACAACACAAGATAAAGAGGTCTTAAATGAAATTGAAAGTAAGTTATTAATATTATTATTTTTTAGTTCGTCAATATTAAAACAGAGTTTATGGGCTTGTGAATGTTGTTTATAATATGGAAATTTAAATTTTAATCTTTACTTTTCATATTTTACTTTTTTTTTTTTTTTTTTTTTTTTAAGTTTAATATTAAATAATAATTAAAAAAATTAAATAAATCTTTCAATTATATGTATATTTAAATAAACAATTAAGGATGAAAAGTCTTTCATTTAATGTATTCTAAAAAAACAGTAAAAGAAGTTTTTAACAGGCTGCTTGACATGCAACAATAAAATAACAATACAGATTGCGAATTTCTGAATCTTCTTTTGCAATTCATTTCCTAATCTTTCTTCAAATTTTCCTGGCAGTTTCCTATTGCTCCCTTCTTCCATTTTTCTCTCAAATTCTTTTTCTGTTTTCTTAAATTTATTTTCTATTTATCTTCCTTTCAGCTCTTTTCTCGAAATTTTCTGTTATTTTGTACTTCAAAACTCTCTTCTATCCTCATAACACTATTTTCTATCTTCATAATGTTCTTTATGTTCTACCTCTCCAATTCTATTTCCCATAGTTGAGAAGAAAAAAAATTTTTTTTCAATCAGCATTTTTCACTGATATAAAAATCACTCTTCACTGGTAATATTTCTTTCTTTGTTTCTTCTTGATTAAATTCAACTTTTTCTTAGATCTCTTTTTGCCCTCTTTCCATCTTTTTGATCAATCCAGTTTCCATCTTTTAATGTATGTTTTTCTTTTATTTCATTTCTTTGGTGAATCCAGTTTCCATCTTTTCTTGTCCTGCTTTCAAATCACTCATCTGGGCAGCCAAACCTTCCAGAAATTTCTTCATTTATTCTTCCATACCTTTACTTTGTGACCATTCAGCAGACAATCCCGCTTCTGACAGCAGAATTGTTGCATACTGAGGGTTCATGAATTGTCTGTGAATGAATGACAGTTGTTGCAGAGACTTAAAAATTTATTTACAGATGAGCATTCCAGAAGATTATGTCTGTCAACCAAATATCAATTTCAGTTTCACCAGAAAATGCATCTAAAATAATAGCTGACAACATAAAAATCACAGCATATACTGTACCATTAGCATAACATTCACAGCATACGCAGTGGCTTAACACATAGCATTAGCTGTAATCACAGTCTCAGTCAGGGAGCTCTTAGCATCTCAATGACTTGGCTTAAACTGACTGATAGCCAGAATATGATCTTATTTATAGTCTATCTATTTCAAAAACTTCCCAGATATCTCGCAAAATATTTAATTTAGAGCTTAGATAATTGATAATAAAGATTTTCTTGCCAAAGTTTCCCAATTCATCACGAAAACCATTTCTGCCTCAATGAAGTTTTTAATGTGTTTTTAAAGGAAAAGGAATTTTTTTAATACTAAAACAAGGTAAAAATGCAAAAAATTAACACTTGGTAATCTGACTAAGCTTCTTTAAATGAAGTATAAAAATAATGACTATTATTTACAAATTCATAACAATAGCTTTAATCTTAATAATCATCAAGATTTAGCAGACTTTTTTAGCTTTAAAAGAACATATATTAAGAAAATTCAGTTTATCTCTGGTATTCTCCTACTTTATTTTATTAATTTATTTGAAGGATCATTGGCAAACAACTTGATCCAATAGATATAATTCTCGCTATTCTTTATTATTCTGTAAAGAAACTAAATATTTCAGTCAGAAATTCTCCAATTCTTGTTGAAACAACCCTGTTAATTTATATATATATATATATATTCAGCGGTACACAAACATTCTGAAACTTAAAATCAGATTCTTCATGTTCTAACTTTGAAAGTTGCTGCTTTTTAATTTCATGCTAAGTTATTTATTTATTTTTTTAATGAAAAATCCTCATTTTGAATGTTTAATTTGCCTTATAATGTGTGAAGAACTCCCCAAATATTATTTTTTATAGGTATAAATAAATATTTTTAGTAACAACTTTATGATATATCATTAACCCATACAACCACATCAGTCCTGCGAACATCCTATAATGAATCTACAGATTCTATAGTTTTCATATCATGAGCTGTCTTCTAAATTTCTAAAGGATAGAGAAAACGGATTATCCTTTCATTCTTCTGCCCTGTAAAACATGTTAATTTCCTAATTGGAATATACAAAGAAATTATACATCAAAAATCCGTCAATGATTGTGCATTTTCTGACCAGAGGTGCATGCACAATTTATCTGAGATAAGATAGGTTTTACCACACTTTCACTCTATGTGGCTATTTGAAGATAACTGCATGATTTTTTTGTAAACTGTATTAAATTATCTAATAACAGGGTTGCCAACTGCTCCGATTTCTGCAGAGTTTCTCCGAAAAAATTTAAAAACTCCGCAATTCTGCGAAGTAATGTTTATGCTCTGCAAATTTAGTCTTGACCACCTAACTAAATATTTTTTATTAAATACACAAAACTGAATAGTGGCAAACACTGAAAAAAAAAAAAAAAAAAACTATTTTTTTTTCTTTCTTACTTTTCTTTTTTTTTCCCCTTGCACACATCTAGGCAGAAATCGCGATCCAATCCTTATCAACTTTTGATTTTGCATTTCCAACAGTTGCGCATAAAACATTATTTTTTGAATTTTATTTTTTATCTATGAAAGCGCTTCAATGTATCTTGAAAATAAAAAAAAAATAACAAAACTTTTACAATTTAGCTGAAGAACCACATGCTTCATCGTACAATATTCATAAATAAATAGTAAAGAAAAAAGAAAGAAAGAAAGCATTCTAGTGCATGGCATTGCGTAATCAAAATATTGCTGACTCAGAGGGAACAAGTATTTGTTTACATTAGCTAAGAATGTGTTTAATTAAAACCACAAGCTGGAAGGGGGGGAGAAAGAAACCGAATGCTATGATTATGCAGTGTTTTGATTTTCATTTAAACTGTATTAATGTTTCAGTTATCTTAATGCTTAATAGGTCATTAAAAAAATTGCTTATTTTAATTATTTATCTATAAAAATAATGGATTCAAAGTACTGAACTTTAAGGCCGATTGACAACGCTTTATTTAAGATTTATTTGAAATAATTATGCATTTATTTTATTATTCACTTAAAGCATTAATGATTTATTATTATATCTTCATTTGTATCTGGGGGGAAAAAAAATAAGTAAACAAATTATGACCAATAATCTTCAAAATTCTAAAGTTTACAAAACATATGGTCCTAAGCTATGCAGATTAGAGGGAGTTGACTCAGAGATGAGATTTACATTAAAAGATACACATTTATATGAATATCGGAGATATCGTTTTTAGATTTTTATGTGATAGTATAATAATTATTTTGAAATTCAGGAAAATTGTTGGAAATTAAATTAATTTTTTTTCCCCTTTGTGCTTTCTTTTCTTTCTTTGTTTTTTTTAATGTAACTGAATAATCTACTTTCATACATTGTCTTTATTTATGTATGGAAAATATGCCATTATGCAAAAAACAAATTACTTTTGAGTTTTAAGCTTATATTCAGACTTAATCATTTCCCATTCTTATCTCTCTTCACTGTTTTGCTAAATACATTTGATTATCAATAAATATTTCTTAATTTCATATGATTATTGTTAATTTATTTTTGTTAGTAGTTTATTTCTTTTCTTTTTTTTAAATGCATTTTTAAAATTGCTCCTGAAAATAGCCAAAATGCTCCTCAAAATTTCTCTGAATACTCCTCAAACTGTTTTTGAAAAGTTGGCAACCCTGCAATAATATCTCACTAAAATGCGATTTTATTTATAAATCAAGTGTTTTCATTTCTATTTTATTGATACAGTATAGTCAATAAATGTATTACATAGATATTTATATCTGTTCATATAAACGCAAATTTATTATGTTGTAAATTTTGGTCTTGTGTTTAATGATATCTTAAAAAAAAAAAAATAATAATAATAAAATAAAATCCATTCTCTGTACAATAATGTGGGATAAACATGATAAAATAAACCATTTATATGTCAAAACACTATTTTAGGTGATATTTAGTGTTAAAATAATTATTGGAAACCTGTCAGATTTTGCTGAGATATATATCAGCTGATTGTGGAGTGCAGTATGAGTATGTAACTATCTTTTCCTTTTGACAAATTTTTTATTTTTATTTTTCTTCAAAGCATACATAATTTGTATCTAGATCAGCTTCATTTTTAAGTTCACCTGTCTCTAAAAGTATCTGAAATTAGTTTCTGAAACTATCATAAACACTAAGATATTTTGCTTAATTTAAGGCATATTTTATCAAAATATTTCAATTAGGTTATTTCCTATATATATATTTTTAACTTAACTGAATTACTTTTTAAACGAAGAGGAATTTTTGCTTCTTCATTCTTCTTAAAATGGTAAAGTGTAGGTGTTTCTGTGTTTCTTCCAAATGAAGATCTCTGAAATGGAAATTGATGATGTTCATAAGAAAGGGGCGGGGAATAATTTAATAAGGAGTGTTTTTTAAAAGAAATAATACTTAATTATGTAGTAAAGTATGATTACTGTTCCTAATATTATTCAAGGAAGGGGAAATGAAATTTGATCAAATTTAATATTTTGCATCATATTACATGCATATACTGCAGAGTTCCCCCTAGGTTTGAAAAAGGGCAGGGTGCTGCTACCAAGGAAAAAGGGGCAGGAGGGTGCTATAAAAAGAGGGCACATTTGTGGAGAATGAAAAAGGGCACATTTTATAAAAAGGGCATATCGCTTCGCAAAAAATAGCCTCCAAAATTACAAACAATTTTATTATATTTATAAATGCAGTTGCTAAGCAATCAGCAATTCCCCCCCCCCCCCCCCACTAAATGTACAAATTAGTCAGCAAAAATTAGATAAATAAATTTATTTTTTCACATTCTTTTATCTTTAACTATAGTTCTATTAAACCTAATAAAAAGTATTAAAATTGCTTCCTGAAAAATATGTAAAAAGCTCTTGAAAATCTTATAAATGTTGAAATGAAAGTAAAGAACTATAATAAAAATTATCTTTAATAAGATTTTCGCAAATTTCTTAAGATAAAAACCAAAGACCTTTTTTAGTGATTATTAAAGAAAAATATTAAACATTCTAATCAAATAGTTTGATAAAGAGTTCAATTTAATTAATTAATGATATTTTTTTTAATAGTTTCCAATTTTTTATGTATTATTGCTAATTTCTAATGTTACAATCAGTTAGTAAATTTAATATATCCTTGGAATTTACTCACTTTGTTTGCTGGATTTCAATAATGGTAAATGAAATATTCTTTTGAAATTTGATCTCTAAAAATGTAGCTCCTACAACTATTAGGGATGAAACTACCCAACATGCAAAATCCCTGGAAACTGTTACTACTTGGCTGTAGAATGAATAATGGAGGATGGAATACTTATATAGGTTATTATTAAAAGTACTTATTTGTACCTATAATGAGTTAAATTTATAAAGTTCTTATACATATAAGGCAAATTTAACAGCCAAAATGAGAAGTTTCTATAAAAACAAAATAACTAGCATGAAAATCAGAGGTTGCTAAATTTTGAACTCTGCATTATCTAACCATCAAGGAGTATCACAGGTTAATATATTTATTTTGTGGGGGGGGGGGGGGCGGAATAGTATGTTGTGGTCACCACAAGACTTTCTTCTATATTTTCCTATACAAATTCACTAAGGGCAAATAATTTATTAAAACTAGGGGTGGGAATCGATTAAGAGTTTTAACTGGGTTAATCATAGTTCATTAATCGATTAATCGGTCGATTAATCGAATTTTTAATCGGTTTTCATTTTTCTTTATATAATTTTATTTATATCTGTTTCATAGCTGAAATTTAAATCAATTTTCAGAGTAATATTTGGTGACTTTAAGTGTTAATTTTATATAAATATTTTCACTTATTCAATTTTTTTTTTTAATAAATTAATTTTTCAATTCATTTTGAAAGAAACATTAAATGAATTTACATATATTTTAGTTTTATATTTACAGGCCTTGGCCATCTCGTGTGTCACTATTTTTAAATGAATTCTCAAAATTCTATATCATTATCATGGAAATCTCAAATTCTTAGTACTTCTTTGCCACTTCGGACTAGAAAATAGAATGTTATTTTCTGCTTCTACTTCAATAGTTACTATCAGCAATTCTGAACAGACAATAAACGTTTGAAGATATTGTGAAACTCTGTTGACATTTTCCCCATCAGAGGGATAGTCGAAATCTCAATTCTTTCTTTTCTTTTTAATTTTTAGCATTTCTATTTTTTGAAAGCTTCTTGTTTCTGAGAATACTATTACCCTAATCAAAACTTTCTGTAGAAGGCTACAGACAGGCTGTGTTGCTCCAGCATGCACATGGAACGGCATTTTGTTTAATAACTGTCCTCTCCCTTTTCTCTATCAGCAAAAGTGCAACAACTTCTTTTGAGAGGTTTTATTTAATTTAATTAATTTATTTTTTATTTATTTATTTATTTATTTTTGCTTTTTCATTATTTGATGGATGTCTCTTAGAATGTTTGTTAGCAAAATGTTTTTTAGCAAATGTTTGTTAGCGAAAAAATATTTTGTAGGCAGAACAGCATTTTTACTTTAGTTCGTAGTTTGAAAATTTTAATCGGATTTCGAAAATTTTTAATCGAATTAATCTATCCGATTAACTCGATTAAAAAAATTGATCGGGACTAAGCATTGGTCGATTAACCGAACCGATTAATCGATTAATCGGCACAGCCCTAATTAAAACTATTATTTATTAAAATTATCTAACATGATGAATGCAAATGATTTTCATCTTAGAGAAAGCTAACACTAAATATCCAGAGAAAGTTTTATTGTCTATAAATAACATCTTAAAAATATGCTTTTATAATGAGTATCTCACATATCACATTTTGTACAGTTATATGCCATACAAACTGAGATATAGCCTTCCCATTATCGAAGAAATTTCCAGTGTAGCAGCGCCATCTATTGGTTGAAAGCATCCAATTTGAATCAGCATAATGTCCCATAATGGCTTTTGCACATCAAGTTTTGCTTGATTATACACAATAGAATCTGAGATATAGCCTTTCCTTAAATTGCAGAAAACACTGTGCAGCAGCGCTACCTGTTGAGTGGTTGACACTAAAAGTTGATAGATACTAATTTATGTCAAGGTGCATCTACATATAAATTTATATGCAATTTTGTGCAGTAGTTCCTGAAATATAGTCTTCCCATAAATTGCAGAAATTGATGTATAGCAGCGCCACCTGTTGGCCGATAAACATTTACATTGAATCCTCATAATGTCTCATAAAGACCTTAAAAATCAAGTTTTGTTCGATTATATGCAATAGAACCTGAGATATAGCCTCCTTTAAATTTCGGAAATCGCTGTATAACAGCGCCATCTGTTGAGCGATTTTCACCAAAAGTTGATAGGTACTAATTTAGGTCAAGGTGTATTGGCATATAAATTTATGTACAATTCTGAGCTGTAGTTCCAGATACAGTTGCCACAAAATTTTTATCACACATACACACACAGACAGACATTGTCTAAAAATGGTCAAATCATGTTCTAGACTTCTCAAAACGTGTAAATCCGTCGAAAACCAGAAGTCGAAAATTTTTACGAATCCAGTACTTTCTTCTATTAAATATAGAAGAAAGTAAAAAGGAAACTGTAAGAATCGAAATACTCTATTATTTTGCTGCTAAGATTAAAATCACATTGTTTTCAAAGCTAAATTTCCAAATAATTATCTATTCCGTCATTAATCGATAAAATTTGAGTTATTTTTATAGTTTAATCTCAAAATATGCAGTAATTTTGCAGCCGATTTCGGAAATACAGGATCATTTCGATTTCACCGCTAACTTTCGAAAATTTACGTTTAATTGCAACTATTTATGAAATACTTTATTATTCTGATGTTAATAAAATCCGTACTTTTATAAAAAGCTGACTTTCTAAATTCACAATATTTTTTTTAGCCGATAGCGGAAGTATTTAATCATTTTGCCATTAATTATCAAAATTTATGTTTAATAGCAACACCTAAGAATTAATTTTACGCTAATCGATGTAATTAGTTTTTTTTTTTTTTTTTTTTTTTAATGATTTGTGATATTTGTAATAATTTTGTGACTAATTACCGAAATGCGAGAGCATTTTTACACAAATTTCAAAATATCATTAAAATAAATGAACTTTTGTTATTGTCACAGATAAAAAGAATATCCTTGTCTGTGGTTATCGTGTAAATAAAAACCAAAGCACTGCACAATCTAGATTTCCTTTTCATTCCCCCTTCTTTCAGCGTTTGATTCTAATTGATTGTGGTTTTTCATCTAATGTAAACAAACACTTCTCTTTCCTGAGTCTTTTTTTTTTAAACTTATTTATGAGATTGAACTTAACGATGATTTTTGTGGTTCTTCAGCTAGATCATAAAAGTAATTAGATTTGCTATTTTTGTTAACGTGATTTTAAAGATAAAAAAAAAAAAAAAAAAAATCATGATTTATGATGCAAAAGGATTATTGGAATATAAGAAAAGAGCATATCTTCCATATTTTCCCGTTCTTTTTTTGCTAACACCGGGGAGGCACTTATTTGTCTGTTCCCCACCCCACCCTTATAGCCAGCAGGCTGCAGGGTCATTTAAAGAAGTCCGACGGCAACTATGTTTACGCTGATAAATAGTTTATACACCTGCTAAGTGTCAACTCGCTTTTGCAATAAGTAGAACACACAGAAAAGTGAAAAAGCTTCTAGAAAGAAAATTTGTATTAATAAAGCACAAAGAATATTTAAAAAGGAGAAAAAATGCGCTATTTTGGGTCGTAGTGGTTAAATTTGGGAGCAAGAAGGGCGCGATTTTCGGGCATAAAGGGTGCGTTTTTTGGGCAAGGAGGGTGCATTTTTGTACTTTAAAGGGCAGTTAGGGCGCTCATAAAAATTTAAAGGGCAGGCAGGGCGCGACGCCCTTCTCAAAGGCTCAAAGGGGAACCCTGTATACTGTAATAGTTTAGTCATTAAAAAATTAAAATAATTTATCCTAGTAGAAACTGTAGTTGTGATATGTAATAATTATAATAGCATTTAAGCTAAAATTTTTATGGGATATTTTTATTTATGGATATCTAGATTAAGAAGGTTAAACATCTGTGGGGGTTGGGGAGCGAAATGACCAGAGGACAGAGTTGTCAAGTGTTATATATACGATGTTTACTGCCCCTAATGGCTAAGAGTGGGAGGATTTCCCCACAGACATTGTGCTCAGGGCTAGAAATTAGCAGTCGTTAGTTGTATTTTGCAGGCATGAGAATTTTCCGAGGATCCGCTATTTTCCGCTTTTTTGCGATTTTCGTTAATTTTGTGGGTTTTTATTTTGTTAAAATCAAACTCCAATAACGAACAGTGTTCAAACGCTCCACGAAAAACTTTAGATTCTCAATCTTTTTCCATCCAAAATATAAATGTCAATATTCATTTTAAACATGCTTTATCAGATTCTATAACATATAAAAGAACAGAATTATTCAATATTTCTCACGCATGTAATTTTTTCTGTCCCCCCCTTTTTTTTTTCATCTCTAACCATTGCCGATCAAACAGCCTTTTATTTTTGAATATTTATCCATCCACAATATTAATTTTAAACTTACTTTATGATATTCTAGAACCCATAAAGAAGTAGGATTGCATTTAATATTTCTCTCATGAACTACTTTTACCCCCCCCCCCCCCCCCCCTTCTTTCTCATTTTTCACTACCAGCCAATGATTAAATGTTGATTGCTAGCTAACTTTTTTTTTTTTTTTAACACAGGTTTTATTGTGTTGATTTGCATTATTCTTTTAGTTTAATTTGTCTCTTTTAAAATATTTTGTATAGTTTTTTCCTATGAGCATTATTTTTCATTTGAAATAAATTTTATGAACGTACATTTGTATAGTTTTCCCCGCGCACATTATTTTTCTTTTAAAATTAATTTTATGAACACGCATCTTTCCTCTTTTTTTTAATTTTCTGCACTCTCATGCCTGATTTTGCAACTAAATATTTTCTTTTGACGACCACAATTTTATACCTAGTCGTCACTTTGACGCCAGCATTCTTTTTCCCCTTCAATGTGCAGTTGTAATGTGCGATGAAAAATAAAGGCACTAGCAACAAAGTAGTAGAAGTAAATTCCTAGCTTTCTTGTAAAAATATTAGCACTAGCAAATTTTTAAAATGGAAAAAACTAAATAGATAAACTATCAGTATTTGAAGTAATTGTAGTTTATGTACAATGTTTACACATATGTTTCTATGTGTAAATAACAGTTTTAAAATGGCAACTAAAGAATAACAACATAATGGCAACTAAAGAAAACAATCAATGTTAGTTCCCATTTGGCACCCAACTTGCTGATTCTAATTTCAACCCCTAGTTGTGCTGCTTGCTTTGTACATGCTTTGATATATACAGTACAGGCCAAATTATTATAATTTAATTAATTTTTTCTTTTTACTTCAAGTTGTGTTTTCTTTGCATTTCAAATTATAATTTCCTTTTTTAAGTGTAAGAAATTTGTCTCATATAACTCCAAGATCGGTTTCTTAAGAGTAATTACATATTCATGCTGGATGATGCGCTGGGTCATATTTTGAATGGTTATGCCTTAATTTGATGAAATTGGTCTAACAATGCTTCTGTGGCTAGATTATGGGCTAACGTGAACCTGATTGAATGTATCTGAGGCATATGAAGAAAAAGATCAACGGAATTGCTTGTACAAATAAGCAACAACTGATTGAGAGACTTATTAAATGTCTTGCACTATGACCTAGAAATATCTTAGTTTGGCAAGAAGTATATTGAATCAATGGCATGTTTATTCAAAGCCTTAATCCTGATAAAAGATGTTCCTACTAACTACTAAAATAGTTATGTATCACATAAATTTTATTAAAACATGTTTAAAAATAAAACAAATTATAATAATTTTCCAGTACTGTAAATTATGCATATTATGATGTTTGTTTACAAAATTCTTTTATTTCTCCTTAAACACTTTTTTTTTTGTTGTTGTTGTTGTTTCATACTGTATTTGTCCTTAGAATAACTCTCTATATTGTATTAGTTTTTGAGTGCATTTTATACTAATGTTACATGCTGTGTGTTTATAGTTAAAAACAGAGAAAAGGTATGCAATTTTGTGCTTATTCATTAAGCTATTTTTTAGGAACTGTAATGAATTGGATATGGAGATTAGTTAGCTTATTGATGAAACAGAGCCATAATTACTATGAAAGATGTGGTCCATTTGAAGAAATTGAATTTTGGAAAAATAAATTTATCATTTTAAATAAAGCTATTGATCAATTAAATAGAGAAGAAGTCAAGAAATGTATAGAAATTTTGAAAAATGGAAAGTCTGAGTGCTTATCAAAAATGATGTCAGTACATCAACAATTAATGGTAATTATATTTTAAACCAGCAGTTCTCAAACTTTTTTTAAGTCAGGATGCACTTGCAATCCTACATATAAATGTAAGTGCACCATACAGAAATTTCTGATAAATGTTAAGTTAAAGTTTTGAAATACAAATTATCATTTTCTCTTCAATATGTAGAAGAATTTCTCTTTTTTACATTTGATTGGGGCAAAAGTAGAAAATTCTAATTCAGATAAATATCACATTGAAAATAACCTTTGTTTTACGCTCGAATAAGCATTAGCATGATTTTGCTTGCTTTGTTTTTTAACTTTTGCTCATTTGCACAACTCGATTTTTCAATATATTACACTTCATAAAAATTCTATCCATTCTATTTGAGTATATTTAAGTAATAAGTAATATATACAAAACACCTTCTTCCAATACTTTCTTGGCCATTCAAAACTAAATCCCTATTCAAAAAACCTATAGAGTTATTCAAACCATGTTTGCTATGTATATTTATTAAGACTATTTGTAGCCTGATTGTAAACTGGTAAATGGCTGCTCTTTCCATAAAACATTGTAATAAATCAACATAAATATGATTTGTTAACAAAAAAAGAGTGGAATATTTGTAGCAAAATGTTATAATAGAGAGTATATTTATTTTTATATCTGGATGCATATTTCTTTGGACTACCACAGGAAACCTAGATATTTCCTAAGATGCACCAGTGTGTTCTGGCATACCCTTTAAGAACCATTACTTTATACTGTCAAAAATAATATTATACTTCATACTTAATACTTCTTTATGCTGTAAGAATTATGAGTTTTCACTGGCATAAATTGTTACAATTTGATTATGCATTCATTTTTTAATTTTCTCTATGTTTGTTATTAACACTTGTTATTAATTTAAAATTATTATGTATTTGTTATTTTTCTTCATGCTTAATAAAGTGTTAAAAAATTTAACTTAATCTGTTAAATGGTTAATATTTTTATGGGAATTTATACTATTGTTTTTTAGAATCTTATAGCATTTTACTTAGCAGAATCTCATTCTTTCTAATTGGCTGCTATTTTGTCTAGTTTTTGATAACTTTAAACAAGATATTTTCAGCTTATACCTTATTAGGGACTTCAAATAATCTATTAAATTAGATATTAGACCATATCATTGGTATTAAAAAAAAAAAAAAAAGTGATAATATCTTTTTTTATTTATATTTTTTCTGTTTTCAAATACTTTTTTGCAGAAGATACAGTAGTTAAGCTTTAATCTGCATATTTATTAACTTTATAAAAGTTGAATACACAGAAAAATATAACAATAGAGTAGTACATTTCACTTTTTTAGACATAAGAGTAAAAAAAAAAAAAAAAGTAGGAGGGTTTTGTAGATTATAAAACATTTTTTTGTTTACTGTAGGACTTAACCATTACATTGTTTAATTTTCAACAAATTTTACCTCTGACAAGGAAGTATGAATGAGTAAAATTCTGATTTAAACAAAACCGAGCTTAAATTAAAGAGCATGATCAAAAACATACGGTAGCGTATAAATTTGCTGCAACAACCCCCCATGGAACGAGAAAAAGACCTTAAAAGTTTTAGTTGTTTCTGTAAAAACCTAGAAAAGACACTCCGTTAGCAAGACGGTGTGGGACAGTGGTTAGAGTATTCAATTCCAGTGCGAAAGGTTGTGAGATCGAACCCAGGCGACTGCTCGTTTTTTTTTTTTTTTTTTTTTTTTTTTAAATATATATATTATTATTTACATATATAAATGAAATAAAACAAAATATTAAAATAAATGAATAATTTTAGAGAAAATAATTATGAAATTTAATTATGAAATTAAAAATAAATATACTCTATACAAAGAGATTATTAAGGAATATAGGGTAAAATTATCTCTTTACGGGGAAAAAACAACATATATATATATATATATATATATGTGCTTAAATTTACAAATTTAGTGTCAAGTTAATAATGACTATGATTAGAAATAAAAAAATGATCAAAACATAAGCATTTTTCAATTAATAAAAGCTACGTATAAACGAAAGTTTATCACAATAACGACTATATAAGTAAATTATTAATTAATAACTTATTCAAACTCTTCATACTACCATGTATTTGCCAAATATGATTGTGAATAATAATCATTATATTGTAAATTTGGAATGTTCAATTTATTTTATTTTATTTTATTTTTTGTTAATTAAAAGAGACATTTACTTGTCAGTTTTAGATTTTGAATATTTTTTATTAATTGCCCTTTTTTTATCAGTAGCTGTTCTTTAAAAATATGGTGTATAAGTTGAACATTTTTTGTTATGAAAAATAGCACTGTGGTACAGTGAAGCATTGATAATTCAGCATCAGCGGTAAGTGACATTGCCGGATTAAAGATTTTTCCAGATTATAGGTGTTCCGAAAATGTATATTGAAATCATATATCAATCACAGCATCTAAGGAAATATTTTTTTAATATGTATGCAAACGCTTATCAAAAATGAAAATAATTAAAATAACACTTGAAAAAATTAAAATTTTTTTAAATAACAATTATAAAACTGTAATTCAGATTGTTTATTTTTGTACAAATAATAAAAAGAATTGATATTAAAACTGGCTTAATAACAAATAAGATTAGGAATTTGACAATACTACATTCTATTAAATATGTCAGTCAATTTCATTTGTTTCATTCTTTTTTGTTTTTCAGTTTGTTGTTGACTGATTAACATATGCATGTTCATTAGTTGGTTATCACTGATAAATTCATATTTTTCAAATCCTTCTAAAAAGTGTTGATTAAGATTTCGGGTGGTTATGTTCATTTTGACTTTTGGTATCAAGAATAGGAATGATCTCTTTTATTAATAACTTTTGGATTTGCCATTGCAAGACAAACATTTCATTGTTATTTTTCAGAATTTATGTCATTATCCTGATTAATCTATAAAAACTTCGCGCTAGTCCGTAAACCAATAAAATTAAATGAAAATCTGTAAACTTTACTAACGATCTATAAAAGTTGGCAAGCATGTTGTGAATAACAAGTTAAGTACTAATAAAATTTATGGGTGGAGGGTAAAAAAAAAAAAGCATAAAAAGTCATTAGTGCCAGTTTATGGCTGCTGCCAGATTATAGAATTCCAGATTATGGATGCTTCACTGTACAAATATTCTGTTTTCGTGTTTAAACATCATATTTTGGGTTTAACAGACTCTTGTGCTTATTTATTTGGGATGAGTGTCTATGTACAACTTTTTCAACTTTGATTACTGCTATTTTATAATAACTTTACCTAATACTCAAATTTCTTTAAAAAAAAAAAAAAAAAAAAAAAAAAAAAGGTAAAGTGAAAATTCCTTACTGCTTGAAGTGTAGAAGCTCAAAAACATAAATCATATCTTTTAGGCAGAACACGAGCATACTTTATTCCAAAGAAATTACTAGACAGACGTTAGTCACATATCAACTAAGCAGTAATAGGTTACAAAAATAATATGTTTATTAGAACCCATTATAAAAAATAAAAAAAAAATGCCAGAACGAAGTAACCTGGTGCTGAATTCCGTCTCTACTGCTTTTACATTTGTGTCAGATATTTTTAAAACATCCTGTATGTTGTTACTCTTGCATGACAGTATTTAAATTGCTAGTTTAGTTTTTGTGCATGCTTCAGACAATTATACAAGTTAGTTATTAAGTAAAATATACTATTATTATGTCAGTTTTAAAAAGTAAATTATATTGCTTTTCTTCTTCTTTTTTTAATAAGAGCAACTCTGATCTTTTATACTTTCAGTGTTTTGTCAAATATTTGTTTCCTGTAAAAGTTGTTTTGATTGTTTATTTTGCATTGCAGGATGAAATAGCTTTATCCTCTGGAAATATGAAATTTTTAACTGTTTTGAGAAAACCTTGTGAATTGATTCAAAGTTCAAAACTTACTGATATTCCTAAACATTTAAATTTGTTACTGAATTCTCTGAAATTTATATGGAAACATTCTACCTACTTCAATAATATCAGTGAAATTTCTGGCTTGCTTTCCAAAGTAAGACTTACATTTGTTGATGTTTTAAAAAAATATTTTTTTTTTCTAGCTTACATATATATATATATATACTAGCAGACCCGGCCACGCGTTGCCGTGACTAAGTTATACTTTGAATTATATGGCAGTAAACTATTTAATACTGTCAAATTATTATTTACGAATAAAGACGAAAACGTTGTAGCCGATGTAAAAACCCACAGGATTGAGATTTGAACCTTAGGTCAAAATTTGGAAACGATTGATAAAAATTTTCGTAGTGTTGATATTAAGTACAAATTAATTTTATTGTAGGGTCCTATAAGTTTTAATGGAGAAGTGATATATATTATTTCTAATGCTACTTAGGATAAAATTGCTAAAATGACTAATATGTAAATTAAATTCTATTAAAATTCTATTAAAATAAAAGTATAAAAGAAGCAGACGATTTTAAAAATCAATTTTTATGGATGAGGGAAATATAATGTCTAAAGCTATTTTGGATTAAAATGCTAAAAAGACTAATATGTAATTTTATTTTTATTAAAATTCTATCCGCGATTGTAATGAAATGCTCGCCCTCTGGTGGTCTAAGGTAAAATTACATTTAAAATGCATAGCTTTCGTCTTCCATCGAGACGCCATTGCTTGCCGATGTTTAGTTTCACATATATTTATTGAATAAAAATGAATAAATCCGGTAAAAAAGATAACACATACTGTTGTTTGCCACAGTGTCACTCCAAAGAATCAAGAAATCCATAATAAGGCTTCCATTTATTTCCAAATGACAAATATAAAATTTCAGTTGCTTCGGCTAATGGAAGTAAAGAATTAACCAGATGATTTGACACTAATATTTGTTCAGCTTCAGTTAAAAATCTACTTCCGATCGAACTTTGAATAAACTGAAATATTTTTTTCCAAAAGCAATCAATTTTCCATGATGTAATGGCGGAGAAATTATAGCACGAACATTAAATAGTAACACAATTAGAACAATAATAAATACACATGGCTATTATATTTACTAACATCAAAAGCTGAAAAAGCGCCATCTATCGATCATTACAAACGCGGATTAAAATAAAAGTATAAAAGAAGCAGACGATTTTAAAATCAATTTTTATGGAGGAGTGAAATATAATATATGCTATAATGGATAATTTTACTATAAAATGACCTCATCATTTTAACTGTTTTAAAGAGAGCAACAGCTGTAGTTATAAAAAGGAAAGCAATATGGCTAAACCAGAAAAATAAGTAAATTTGATAAATATTTTAAAACTTTAAAATAGGACATCTTATGAAATATTTGACTTTTAAAGTAAATACATGTATCATTTTAAATAGAAAAAGATTTTGGAAAAGTTTAGTGTATTTTAACGAAGTGATGAGAAGGCTTTGAGTATGTTAAAATTTTTATAGTAAATTCAAGTTAATAAAGATGGGAAACATTGAGGATTAAGATAAGAATAATTATAAGATAAACAAAAAACAAAAAACTTTTTTATGCCATGCTTTTAAATTTTAATATACTAATAATATACTAATTAAAAGGAAAATGATAAATATCCTATCATAGTCTGAAGTCAAATTTGTTTTCAAATGTCTAAATAAAATATCTGATGTAAGATACTAATATTTTGCAGCGGAATAGATTTCATTTCTGTCATCCTTGGCGAAAAAAAAAGAATATCGCCAAATTATCAGGCGAAAATATTTAATTCCTTTCAAAAATCATGGTTATTTTAACAACTTATATTAAAAGAGTAATGAATAATATGAAACAATATTTCGTACAATACATATTACATGTCATACATACGTACAATGAATAATACATATTACATTTCGTACAATACATATATCTGGCATGTATATTTTCGTGTTACGCTTTTGATCGCCAAATAAAAAAAAAAAAAAAAAAAAAAAAAAAGCCAAGGGTGACAGAGTTTTGAAATTTAAAATAAAAATTTTGTCAATTTGACAGCAAAATAACTCAATCTAACGCACGCGATAACTAATACATATCTATACCCAAATATAAGGATTAAAATCAAGAAATAAATTTCCTCGATTTTTAATATTTTTTTACAAAAAATCCAATAGGCGATTAACATAGGAAATCTTTTTCTTGGCTGCCCAGACGGTCAGTGAGTCACACTTCCCTTGCGTATAGAACTCATAGATATAGTAGCATATATAAAATAGAGCGATCATTGGGGAGAAAAAAGTTATTCATTTTCACTTGGTTAGAGACGACGTTTTTACCAAAATATGGCCGTCTTTCCCCGAGTGAATACACACGGGAATACACACTAATATTTTAGCAAATAAAATTTATGAATAATTTATTTGCTAAAGGTGAATGAAAAACTCCAGATACAGTTCCAAATTCATATTTCTTTCTTTCTTTCCTTTTTTTTTTTTATATATATACCACTTAATGGCTATTTCTAAAGCTTTTATTTTTTTTTTTTTTCGGCATTAAAAATCTTTGTACGATAACATGAGGATGAAAGATCTATATATATTACTATATCTATGATAGAACTACATTAACACTTTATCAATGTGTATAAAATCTTTAAATTGATTATGACGTCAGTTTTCGTGAGATGCATAATTTAGCTTTTTATAATTTTTAACGTTCACGTTTGATTAAATGTATTTATTTTTATGTCGAAAGAAAATGAACTCGTTTTTTTTTTTTTTTTTTTGGCAACAATTAAATTAATGGAACTCACAGATATTTCGGAGCAACTTTAATAAAGGTCTATAATTGACAAATAATTGCAATAAAACAATATTGTGACAATAAATTGAGATAAAAACTATCCTATCTCTCAAGTTGGACCAAACTGCACACAGTGTGCAAAATTTCATTAAAATCGGTTCCTTAGTTTAGAAGTTTACCCCGGACAAATATCGTGACACGTAATTTATATATATATACAGATATTTGAATTTCGAAACTGTTATATGAGGCTCACTTACCAAATTCAAAAGTATTAATTTCAGTAAAATGAAATTAGCTTTGCATTTCATATGTGCTCTTCAAAGAAAAAAAAAAAAAAAAAGTTTTCAAAATACACTCATGTTTGTGAAAATTGCAATAGCATGAAAAAATTGTCAGAAATTAATGAAATTTATTCAACATATTACTGATAATGGTACAAATAAATGATCAAATATCTAAGAGAAAAAACAAAAGGAATGTCTTAAATCAGTACTTTGTGTGTTCGCCACGCTGAGCGATGAAAGCCTGTACACGTCGTGGCATTGAATAATTCAGGTTCTGAATGTAATCCTGGGGAATGGCATTTCAATGGCTTCGACTTGACGCCAAAGTTGAATCTTACTGTGCTCCTCGCCATTTGTATGAGTGAGTCGCCGACCAATGAAATCCCAGACCTACTCGATGGGTGACATATCTGGGGAATAAGCAGGCCATGGAAGAAGCGAAACCTGCTGTGCACTGAAGAAGACTTATGCAGTCTGAGAAACATGTGCACGAGCATTATCCTGCTGAAAAACAGCACCCGAAATGCTTTGAAGAATGGGAAGGACCTCTTGCTTCAAAATTTCCCTTATATAGTGATCACTGTTGAGGTTGCTCGCAATGTGTACTAGATGGGATCGACAATTATGCCCAATAGCTTCCCACACCATGATGCTAAGTGTTTGTGCAGTATGACACTGGATAACACACTGAGCAGATGTTCCTCCCCCCCCCCCTGTAACATCTGACGCGTACTCTTCCATCATTGCACTCCAGATTGTAGCGAGATTCATTGGAAAAAACAATTTGTTGCCACTGTGTATGCCACGTGCTCTGTTGCTGAGTCCATTGAAGTCGGAGGCGTCTGTGATTCAGCGAGAGGGGAATCCTGCATAGTGTAACCCTTGCACGCAGTTCATGCTGCAACAAACATCAGCGAACTGTGGAGCTAGACAACAAAACTCCAACATTGTGCTAGCATATGAGAGGACGCTGTATGATCCATCACAGCCATGCATATGAGATGTCTGTCGTCTCGTGCTGTTTTTCTATTGTGTGCCCCACTGTCAGGTTATCGGCTTGTTTGATCCTCCTCTGTCCATTTCTTTCAAACACACATTACTGTTGTGGCATTACACTGCGTGCAAGCTACGATTTCCGGATATGAAAATCCATCCTCTCGCATACCAACGATGCGGCCTCGTACACATCCATTAGTTATTGGTATGCCACCCTCTGCATTTGACGAGGCATATTGGCCACCAATGCAACGTTTACCACAGGCAGAGGACAATAACAACGTGCCTTTACAGTCCTTTATATGCCTGGAACAAGCGACTGATAAGGAGTCGGTTCTCATTCCAGGCATGTGCAATCGCTTTATAATTCTAATCATTTGCATGCCTTATCTTACTTTACATTTCCTGTAAGTTTGGTTCAGTTTGCATAATCTCTTTATTGTGTTGCAATTTTCACAAACATGAATGTAGTGTTTACTTCCAGATATTATAATTATTAAATTGTAGACTTTATTTAAGAATCAAATAAGCACGATTATATTAGAAAAATTGTTATGCTCTAAATTCAAAGTAAATATGATAAAACTTTTTAATTTTATCGTATTCACCGACAGCTGATTTATTTTAGACTCTTCTCTAATAGTACAGCAAAATATGAAAAGGTTCGCAATAGTTGATGTAGATAGTCGATTATTAAAAATATTTTTCTTGCAATCTCACTTTTTAGTCCTCTGTTGGGGGTCTCTTAATCCCTGGGGACCCTCTCGCGCTGCAGGCCTTTTGTCATCACCAGTATGTATAAAAAACATGCATAGCTAAAAATGAACTGTTATTAGAGAGAGATAAAGGCATAAAAAGATAAAATAGAATACTGAAAATGAGTTCACATTATAAAATATCAACATAAGTATTTTATTGGGGAAAAAAAGAAAAATTATAGTATATATAGTATCACATAATTATAATTCTGCATGAGTTACTTTTATCTTAATATTGTTTTTTTTTTTTTGTTTTTTTTACATTACAATTTCATTTAGATATATAATAATATAAGCAATTATTTAATTTGACTATCTAAAATGATTTTAAACGTCATGCAAAGGTCGTTGCTAATAAGTGAAAACTTTTTTTAAATTTCTAATTTCTTTGGCAATGTGGATATTTTGTATTCCTGCACTGGGGCTTGTTAACATTTTTTAAGAGCAGAAATGAAGCTGAAGCATGTCATCTTTAGAAAGTGAATGATTTCCATTTTTAGATTCTCAAGCAAAAGCTAGTAAGTGTTCTATTTAAGTGAAAAGAATTAAAATTTAAGATTACTTAAAGGCCATGCAAAACTTTTTTATACACCTTTTGAAGTTAATAAAAGGTAATTAAAACTCCAAAAATAAACACAAACAAAATATTAAACAATATTATGATAATAATACTTCATTCTATAATATATTTTTTTTTAATTCAAAATATCTTGTAGCTCTGTTAATATTTAACTCAAGGAAGTTTGAAATAAGATTTTAATATAAGAAATTATTTTCCCTGAAACTACATGTTTAAACTATTAGTCTGACATATTGTCTGTATATAATTAAAGCTAATCTATAGATTTGTGCATTTTTTCACTAGATCAAATATACATACACATTACAGTCCAAAAATACAAACATATCAGAGATAAAAATATTAATGAATGATCTTTAAAAATATTAATATTTTATCGCTCTCTGACATGGCTACATTACCAATTCTTCACTGAAATACTTACAGTAAGTTTGTTCATGTCATATTAATTTTACTTATTGTTTGACTGTGTTTCACCTCTTCAGATAGAAACATATTTACCGTTTCAGTTTATTTAATCAGGGTTCATATTAGAGGGTGGAATTGCGAGAATCTCTCAATATTTTCAAAAATCCCACACAAAAATATATCAGAAGGGGGATTTACCCCGAATTTTTTCACATTGCTCTTTGAGTATTTCATCAAATTTTTAGTTCAGTTGAGTAATATATTAATTGCTTTTTGAAGCCTTTAGTTATCTTTTTTTTTAACTTCTCTAGAATTTCTTGATAAAAGGGGAAAAAAAAAAAGGAAATATTATGCAATTATTTCAAAATACTTCTAAATTGTAAGGAGTTTGTAATTAAGAGGATATATTGTAATAGGATAAATTGTAATAGAGGATAAATTGTAATTCAGAGGATATATATGAAGTTTTATTTTATCAACAAAGTACGAAGGCTAAAAATTGCAATAATTACATATTAAATAATTTAGCTTATTCCAGTTATTGCACTTGTCTTTGAGTACTCAAAATCAAATTGAAAATAAATTTTTAAACAGCAATTCCTTCTGCATTTCTACTGAAAATTTAGATTCTGAATATTGAAGCAGTATCTGACCTTAGCCATAAAATGGGAAAGAAAATAAATTTTCCTTTTTAACATTTACTTGCTATTTTTTAATTTACAATTGTAATTCTCTAAAAAGAAATTTGCAAAAAGTAAAATATGTAATTTCTCACTTAAATTTAAAAGATCCCACATTTTTTTTTTTTTTTTGTGTGTGTGTGTGTGTGTTAGTGGGAAAATCCCACACAGTGTTGCTTTATAATGGTAACTAGAAAAATTTAAATATTGAACAATTAATGAGGGTCAAACAAATATTGAGAATTGGAGAAGCTTGTTTAATTCAAATACATTGATTTAACTAATTTTTCCTTCAAAATTTTGTTAAATATCAATGTAAAATGTATTCAACAGGTAAATATAAATAGAAAATAGTTTTATAAAATATTTATTGTTGTCCAGGCATGAGATTTCAGTGGCAAATGTCAATATAAATGTTGTAAATTTTGCTTATCTCTTTGTCTTCTTTTTAAAATAATATTTCTTTCTTGAAGAAAAAAAAATCAAGTTTCCAATTTCTCCTCCTTATTAAATGGATTTTCAAGAACATTTGATAGATATAGAATTATTTAATTATTTTCTATTTTATTCATAATTATACTTTTCAGGTGAATAATTTCATTATTGAAGCATGTGCAAAGCATGTTCCTCTTGACAATATTTTTTCTGAAACTGATTTTGACCAAGATGAAATATTGCATAATGCAATTCATTGTTGCAATTCTTGGATAATGATATTTACTATGGTAAGCTTTTTCTGTTAATATAACTTAATGCAAATAAAATTACTTAGAAATATTATAAAAATTAATATCTTTTACTTAGTTTTCATTATTTTATTAGAATCTTCCAAAATTCCATTTCATTTTATATGAAAGATTTATAGCAAATAAAGTTATCTTTTCATTCTTCCAAATATAAGGTTATGATTCTTAAAGGTTTGAAATCTATGAACAGTGATTCAGAAACATATTATTTTTTATTGTATTAATCATGATTTTAAAATCTGAAAGGAGAGTTCTTGCTTGAATGATAATTATTAATATAAGAAAATCTTAATAGTAGTAATTTTTACTTAAATCATGATATGAGATTGAGTCCACTTCATTTTTTTAATGCATATTTTTTGTTCATTTACTAAAATATAAACTTTTGTCAACTCCAATGACAATTGAATTTGTTTATGATATAATGAAGGGAATTATTAAAATTTTTCTTTTGATTTAAAATTTCTAATGAAAAGTTTTAACATTTGTGAATAGATAAATAAATAAACAAAACGAATTCTGATTTAAAACTTTCAATGTGTGAAACTTGTTTCAAAACATAACTCTGCTCCAAATTAACTCAGGAAGGTGGCTTTTGGTGTATAGTTTGCTTATGTATACCTAAGACACTTTATAAAGGAATTTTTCAAAAATTTTCCTCTTCTCCCTCTTGACGTTGGAGGCAAAAAACACATTTCCAATTGTAACTGCACTTCAAATTATTGCAAAAAGACAAATATTTTAGTCTTTAGACTAGTGTGTTGGTTGATTATATGTACCCAAAGTACAATGTAAAAGGATATTGCGAAATTCCCCCTTTCTGTCCCTTTGAGGCAAGGGGGCAGTGCGATGTTGTAATCCACCATTCCCATATTTTGTTCTTATACAGCACATATTTTTAAGGCATATAATCTTAATATATAAATAAATAAAACAAAATGTTCTCAAATTAATGTACACTAGCAGGCTGCGCCCGCTTCGCTGGCCACTATATTTAAATGAATCTCCAAAACAATTGGATCATTATTTATTTTTCACCCATCACATTATAAATAAAAACTAAAATAATTACATTGGAATCGCTCTAGACCTCTCATCGGGTACTCGCTGACTACGGCAGCTCTTTCTCTGCCTGCACTGTATCGGGAGCAGTTTCCCACTGCCTGCAGAAATCTCTTTCCTATGTATTTCAATATGGGTATTTATTGACGATAGGTGGGTCTGCCATTATTTAAGAACTACGATTTTAAAGATAACTGTATCTCAGCGTTT
Organism: Salticus scenicus; assembly: GCA_963930645.1. Lineage (NCBI taxonomy): Eukaryota > Metazoa > Arthropoda > Arachnida > Araneae > Salticidae > Salticus > Salticus scenicus. Next base: position 49,631,470 of record OZ005648.1, read on the forward strand.
ATTAAATAATTTAGTTTTTGAACCAAGTATTTTATTGCTCGTGCTATTTACTCTGTGTTACAATTTGATTCCGACCAATGTAATGAAATAAAATAAAAAGTAGATTTTCTTTTAGAAGGAATTAAATACATAAAAAACAAATAAATTCCAATCAGTTTAATCCTTTTTACTATATACTACCATTATTTCCTGACAAATACTATAAATTAGAAAAATAAAAAAACTTTTAAAGAAATTAAATTAACAAATGAAAAATAATTGTTGTTATACTACAAAAATTATACATAAACATAATTGTTATAAATACGTTTTTAAATTTTAAATTTAATATATTTAATTTTTTCTACTGCATTACCATTTTATTTTCAATAAATATAATAAATTAAAAAGAGAAAAAAGATTCGCCCTCAAATAAATGTATTAAATAAAAAATAAATTGCATAATATAGCCATTGCTAAGATACGCAGACGATTACAATCGAAGAATAAATTCATGAAAAATGAAACATAAATGGCTAATTTTTTGCTATTATTAGCTTATTATTTTCATATTTTTATTAATTAAAAGAAAACTAAACAGAAATTCAAAATTCTGACTTCGATGTGCACAATGATCCTTCGGGGGGCACCTTTGTGTTAAATCTTGTGACTGTCCGAGGCACCGTTTTCGAGAACAGTGAAATATATATATACAAATATTGCTCACTTAATAGTATAAGAATATAAACAATTAAAGTTGTTCTCAAAATGATGTGACTGTATATATTAATATTGTAGCTTAACAAACAAGTTAATTCATTTTTATTTTGTAAGATGTTATGTAAAATAAATAAAATAATTCACTCTTAATTGTATTTGTATTTTGAAAATGGCTTTGGTATAACAATAATTAAAATATAATCTTCATTATAGTAAAAATATGTATCTTATATTAAATAATATTCTGTGTATTTTTTTTTTTTTTTCTCAATTTCTCAATTATAATATTTTTGTTCTTAATATTTAATTACTTCTACTTATGAAAAAATTAAGCCAGATTTGGTGATTTGTTTGCCAAGTTTGCATCACTATGGCAACCCTTTCTATAGAGTTCTAACAACCACGTGACTTTCTTCTTAGCAATTGTACTTTGCTGAAGGACAACGCTAATTTTTCCATGCCTTTGGAAGCATAGTTGTCAAATTCTTTTATGCTTTTACAAATACATTTACAACACTGTTACAATAAATTTGTAACACTATTCCGCAATGATAAAATGGGTCAGTGGGGTCAACTGTCCCTCAGCAAACATGTTCATGACGTCATCTGTTAGAACTCTATTATTTGTTCTATGATATCATCTCAGTTAATTAATGCCAAATTTAGAGTATAAATTGTGAGGTGACAGTTTTAGGCATCAGTTGGCTGATTTTTTTTAGATGTAGAACAACATAATGCTGGAGCCTATTTTAGTTAATCTTTTATAAGTAAGTCTATTGTGGGAGAGAAAGTGTAAGTTATTTTGGTTGATTTACTATTGTTCATATTTGTAATGATAATAATTAGGGATAATGTTGCATTTATTGTACAGTATAACACCTTTAATCCGGAATCGTCGGGACCTCGCCTATTCTGAATTACGGAAATTTCTGAATTATACACCCCACGACAAAAAGATAGGTACAAAGGGTTTTTTCTTTGATTTTTCATAAAATAACATTATTTAAATTGTGTTTATCATTTATTATTATCATAAAATAACACTATTCTCGGAATATTTTTTGCTTTAAAACTAATTTAGAAAAGTTTTAAGACTAACATTTTTCTAATTTAAGACTACACTCCGCGACAGAAAGATAGGAACAAAGGTTTTTTTTTTAATTTTTCATAAAATAACATTATCTAAATTGTGCTGATCATTTATTATAACAAAATATTATCATATCAAAAACATTTTAAATATATGAATCATATTCAAAATATTCATATTCAAAACAATCATATTCAAAAATTTAAAAAAAAAAAAACCTTTGTTCCTAACTTTTTGTCGCGGTGTGTACAGTGGTGGCGTCAGAAATTCCCCGACGAGGGGGCACCGGTTCCCCGACAGGGGGGCACTATATATAGAAACATTTTTATAGGCATATTTAACACCATGCACCTTCCTGTCAGTGTCTATCCGCTATGTCAAATATACAATGTTTTTTTTTTGTTTGTTTGTTTGTTTGTCCGTTTTTTTTTTAAGTGTTTCCGTACCATATTATTTTTAACACCAACTAAGATAAGAAAGAGGAGGGCGTTATAAGTTTGAAACCTTTGTGTGTTTGAGAGGCACTGTAACATCCAAACGAATAGACCGTCTTTAATGCAATTTTCCCCTTACTAAAAAAATAATAAAATAAAATAAATAAAGGCTGATTTAATCGGGATGGTTCTTAGTAAAATTCTGTTTGATAGATATATTTTTTTTTTTATTATTATTAATTAAAATGTAATTTTTCAGGTAACTTTGCATTAAGATTTTAAAATTTGTGTGCCACCAGTATTCCTTTTTTCATATTATTCGGCTAAGACATGCGAGCTTGCAATCTTCCGAATTTAAATCATGTTAGATTATAAATCCCGTATTTTTTTGCATTGGAGCTGAAAAACAATTATTTTAAAAATCTTGAATTGTAAACCGATATTGGCAAGAGTTAAAATTTGGTTAAAAATAATATGAGTTCACAGTCAAACTTTTTTCAATTCATTTCAAAATTACTGAGTTTTAAGATATTTTTAAAATAATTTAAAATGGGATTTTTTTTCCTTTCAGGCCACTTTGCATTGACATTTTAAATTAATTTTACCAGCTGCCAACCTTTTAACTTCCAATTCATGTTAGATGATAAATCACGTTATATCATTATCATTATTATTATCATATTATAGAAATGTATTGTTTTTAACAAAAAAAGAAATTTTTAATTGGTTTTGTCAAAAATTAAAAATAAGATTATGATTTTACAGTAAAAAATAATGATTTATTTGACATTATAATAATGACATTATAATAATGATTATGATTTCACAGTAAAAAACTCCTAAATTCAGTTGAAAATTGGAGTTTTTAAAGACAAATTATATTTAATTAAATTCATCACCAGTGCCACATTTACATTTCATAATTTATAAGCTAGTGTTCTTCCAGCTGAAAATTAGAGATTTTATGGAAAAATTAGAGTATTAAATTCAAGGTAGATTGTTTTAAAGTTAGGTTTTCACTTAATCGCCGTGTCATCTTGTCGATGTATCGAGCTATTCCCTACCCTCCTATAAAATAATATATATGTAATATGTATATAAAAAAAAAGAAAAAGAAAAGTAAATCATGCATATTAGAGCATGAGCATAGTTGTGAAAAAATAGAGTCAGACATCCAACAAATGTCAGATAAAACTTTCTTCTTAATATGGTATACATTTCATTTGTAACCAAGTAGATACATATTACATTTCTCTTAAATGTTCACATTTTACTTACAATGTGCTGATTTAAATATGCACTTTAGGTATAATTTTCTCATAATCATACAACATCAATATTAAAATTACGTTATTTAATCTTCATAATGTTAAATACTTCATGAACAAATGCAGTAGACTTCCAGAAATCCGCATGTTGTAACCAATGTAACTATCAAACCGACTGTAAATTTTTTAATATGAAAAGGTTAAGATAGCACTGATATTAACAATGATTCATCAGAAATTGAATCTCACGAAACACAGAAAGTCAATTTTATGCAGATTACTTTCTGTTGATGATAAATTTTAAATGCATTAATGCTATAAACAAGAAATAATAATTGTTCATAAATAACAATAAATAAATAAAATAAAATTTTTTTTTTGCCTATATTTAAAAAAAAGTAATAAAAGGTAATATACTTGTAATAGAAGCTTATATTGTATCACATGTTGTGTAAAATTTTGTATCTTACTGTATTAGATAAATATTAATTTCTTAATTCAAGAAAAAATTAAATTAAATTTCACTATATGCATATTTTTTACTAAGTTGCTTATTCTCTTTAATTTTTTCTTTTCTTTTTTATGTTAATTATTTTCCAAGCATACTTATTTGTATTTTTCCTCATTTTTTATGCATTACAGTATCAAAATTTCGTTTCATAAATGCTAATTTTCAAAAATTACAAAATACACATAATTTTTTTCCAATATGTGTGGATTTCTGGGAATCTCCTGCATACACATTAAATTTAAATTTTAAATTAAAAAAAAATAAAATCCATTTAGGTATTATTGTAACTGAATTCGGCTTTTGGGATAGGTTTTATCAAATATTGTTACTATTCTTTGTAAATCTAATTTCTTTGATCTTGCACTGTGAATCCCTAAAATCATCAAATTTTGCAACCTGCTTTCTGCACTGCAAGTTCTGAGGTAGTTTTTCACTATTCTAACATTTATAAATTGAACCGACAGATGTTTCAGTCGTTGGCTGAATTATTTCATAATTATTAATATATTTTATAGTTGGTTGGTTGGTTGGGTTTTAACGTTGCACTAGTGCTGCTCAATAGACAATTGGCGACTATCTGGGACTCACCCTATCCTTAAGGATGACCCGGAAACATGCCATCACAATTTTGATCTTCCACGGAGGGGATTAATATTTTTTTATGAAGAAAAAAAAATGCTGAATGAAAAATTTCAATATGACTTTTGTAGATAATAATAAAATATAAACATTCATGAGCGGCTGAATTGATAAAATAGAGCAACAATATTCTTTACTGTTTCCGAAATTTTTGATTTTCATACAAACAAGCATTAAAAATCGGTAAAAGTTGTATTGTTTCCCGATTGCCTTTTTTTTTTCTTCCCTTTTGTTTCCTGACTCTCTAGCAAAAAGTAATTAAAAGTAAATTTTAAAAAGAGAAATTCATTTTTAATTTGTTGATGATGCAGAGTGTCTCGATGTAAAATAAATATAACAATTTTAATTTCATATAATTATTAAAACGACTCTTAATTACACGGAAATATTTTAATGCTTTGAATTTGACAGATATTAAACAAATTCTCGTTGTAAAATTTCACAAATAGTTAAAAGAATTTTCTCTTTAGAAATAGAATGCAAAAAAAAAAAAAAAAAAAAAAAAAAAAAAATCTTATTAAAAGGTCTCAATTATTTTACTTATTTCATTTCTCATTGTTAAAGCTGTCTTTAAGTTCTAAAGCAAAAGCGACACATCAGCCGACATAGACACACAATATTTGAAAACAGTATCCTGAATAAGAATTAGTAGAATTAAAGGATATGTGACTTAAATCAATATGCAAATTATATTTTCGTGATCTATTTGAATGAAATTTTTCTGTTTTGTTCTTATTAAAGAGGGGGGGGGGGGATTAAGATTGTTTTTTCCGATGTACTTTTTAAAGAGATATCTTATTCTTACAAATTTCCAGGGAAGAAAAAAAAAATCATGTGTGTGTGTGGTCTAGTTGCTGTTCACAGACAAAAAGGGAAATGGAAACATACGTAGCCTACATGCTTTTTGTCCATTTCAAAGAGAGCTGGATAATAGGCAATAAAAAAGCGACTTCTTCACAGAAGCATCGCAAGTGTGATTTTAGAAGATAAGGAATGGGTCAATCTTTGTAATAATACTCGCCGCTTTCTTTCCTGTTGTCGTTCCCACCAACTGACATAGAAGAGGAATACATAGTATATCAATGCTAGCAAAACCATCGCTGTTGCATGCCATTAGTTTTTCTGGGGAAAAAAAAAAAAAAAAACTTCTCTAGAAAGACAAACTCCGAATGATGAAAAGGAAAAAAATATTTTGTTGCTGAACAAAGGGGAAAAAAAGGGTATTTTTCCCCGACAGATTTTGAGAATCTGCCCCGATGGGGGGGCACGAACTCCCCGAAGGGGGGGCCTGTGCCCCCCCGGCCCCCCTTCTGACGCCACCCCTGGGTGTGTAGTCTTAAATTAGAAGATTTTTAGTCTTAAAAATTTTCTAAATTAGTCTTAAAACAAAAATTAGAATAGTGTTATTTTATGATAATAATAAATGATAAGCACAATTTAGATAATGTTATTTTATGAAAAATCAAAGAAAAAACCCTTTGTACCATACCTATATTTTTGTCGCAGGGTGTAGATCTTTTTTTCAGATCTTGAATGCATTTAAGTTACTAAGATATAATATATGAATGTCTGTTTAAAAAAAAAAAGATAAGCATCGATTATCATTTAATAAATTATCAATTCTTTTTTTAGTCAAATAACATTAACGATTTTATTTATTTGAAATATTAAAAGTAAAAATCACAAAAAATAGCTTTCTTTTGTGTGGTGGCACCATCTTGTTTTACTTAGGAGAAATAACTTTTCTAATGAATAAATTATATAATTTTGTGATTTTAAATTATAACTATATATATATATATATATATCATATAATAAAAGAATAAATAATGTAAATCCTGAGAATTAAAGCTATATTATTAAAATTTTTTAAATTATTTAAACAGTTTATGACAAATAAATTAATTTTATTATTATTATCATACAAATTAATGTCAGTTTGAAAGATTTAATGTTAAAAAAAATTGTAGATGAATAATACTAAATATATACGTAATATATCGTCTTTTAATAGCTGATTCATGCCAGTCGTTTCATATTAAGAGAGTTCACTCAAATAATTAATACTCCAAAATTGATGATGCAGTCGTTTATTGAAGACTCTTAGTCATTTTACATTTTATTAACAGTCAAATCATTCGGAGCACGCTGATGTACAGATCCGTAGCCGAGTCGGGTTCGAAATCATCCCGCTAACAGCGGAACCGCGAATCAATCCCCTCCTGGGACCGTTAAATTAGACTTGTTATTGACGTTGTCGAGAAGCAGACTTTGGCTGCTTTCGACATAAAAATGGAATTTTAAGTTTATATTCTATTGTAATAACAGTCTGAAACTATAGCTATGACGATTAACGAAATTAAGTTCAAAAGTTTCACTGAACATTGTGATTAGATATAGCTAGCTAGTTTCAATGAATAATAAAACTGATGATCGACTTCCAGGTTCTATAATTGTTAACATCGCTGTGAGGTCCACGCCTTGAAGAATTAATAAAATTGAGAAAAAAAAGTACATACCACAACTTGACGGATTCAAAGGAACTGGAGACAAATGTAAACTTTCACCAATTTTTATTGAGCTCTATATAGGGACGGGGTGCGAATCTGTGATACGTCGTCACCATCGGCTTCTTCCATTTACTCCAGTGAGATCCAAGTCGGCATCCTTTTCCATCTGGGTGCATAATCGTGGTAAACACAAAATTGTCCGTGCATAATATTACGAAATCACTATTATATCGAAATATATGATTATCTTGTAAATATATCAAATGTTGGCGTTACATTAATTCAATATTTAATTACTGAAGGCACACGTGTCGATTACGAGGAATGCACGTTTGTTAATTCACAATCTTTTTGCATCCTCTTCCAATTTGTTAAAAATTGCACAATCAGTATTTTACTTGATCCGCAATGCCTTTTTGATAATAACTATTAAATAATTTTGTAAAAATATAAAGTTTCAGGCTATCAATTAATTAGGTTGCAACTACCAACGTCCATGTGGCGATGCCGCGAAAGGCACGTGGGTCGCACGCGCGGATGCGCGGCGACCTCAGAAAAACACGTCCTATCTCAAGCTGTTCTTCTATCCAAGTGAGAGAGAGAGAAGTTTTTCTACTCTCAGGTCAGCGAGCTACGAAACGTCGCGGCACTAGTGGCCAATCAGAACGCACGCTCACGGGAGGACGAAACCAAGCCTCCAGAACCGGCAGGAAGGTAGGGGAAAGCAAGGAAGAAGCACTGAGTGAATTTTGCGCGTTGCAAGAAGTAAACTTACAGGGGCAAAACGGGAAACTAATGAAACTTAAATAAATTTTGGATAAAATGCGATCTAATAATTTGGATTTGTTAAAATAACTGAAAAATAATTAAATTAAATAAAAACACTGTCGTGTTTCATGACACACTCCCCGAAAAAGGGATTTGAAAAAAAATTAAAGCACCAGGCGGAAAAAAAACAAGAGCAGAGGACGCAAAGACGATGGATCAGACGGCCACAGAACTGCCCCCTACAGAGGGTTACAGGAAGACACACAGCATGTCTGTTAAAAATTCAACATCATCTTTTTGTTGACAGAACTTGATGTTTTACAAGATGTAGGTGAGTATACATGTTTGTATTAAAAATAAAAATAAAGCTATTTTTACAACTACAGATGTCCGTGTTCTCATTATATATTTTACATGTAACTGAATTTACACATGCTGACTGCATGTAATGATTAAAGCAATAAATTTACATATCACGCTGTAAAAGAAAATGTGAAGTACAAAAAAAAACAATAGCAGGGTTTACAATAAACATTGTTGTAGAAATTGTAGTGAAGAAGAACAAAGTTTTAAAGTTCATGAGTAATCACTACAACCTTAATTTTAAAAACAGACAAAATTTTTATATGAAATATCATTTTGATTCCAAATTGCTAAATGTTGAAAGTACTACTGTTATCATTGAATAAATTGAAGTTCGATGTTAGAAATAAGTTAACCAACAAAGAAACATGTAACCTAAAACAAAACAAGTATTGGTAAAAAAATAAAAAAACAATCATCAGTTCAAGAACAGGGTCCAGAATGTTCCCAGACTGACGAGGGGGGAATGGCAAGCATCAGGACTGTATCCCTGCAGAAGATACCATCTCGATACTACCAGAGGAGAAATTTTTAAAGGTAAGTAAGAATTACTATTACTATTGTTAGAATTAAATGACTGTAACCGTCGTAAAATGAGTAAATAAAACAATGGGAAGGATATGTAAATGAATGCTAAAAAAAATTTTAGAACACTTAAAATAGCAATCATAAAAAAAACATTATCTCTCGCTAAGGAGATATTTCACCATTTTAAAAAAAAATATATATAACTCATAAGTATTATTTATAAATATCTGCCAAGATTTGTATCTTTTCCTTTATATAGTCGACTATGTGAAATTAAAATGAGCATTAATGCTATGGCAGAAAAACATGTCTCTAATCAATATATCAACACAGGCCTTAAATCAGTAATTGCTGATGATAAAGATACCATGGTAGTCCATATGCATATAATTTGCATAGCCATCCATAAGAATGCCAAGTATTTGAATTTTAAAAAAAACAGCTCCCAAAAAAGGTATAGAGAGTTCAAATTGTTCAATGCACATATAAAAAAAACATTTTTTTTTCTTTTTTTTTTTTTTTTTTTTTTTAATTAAAAATTAATATATAACCTATAAAAAAACAAATGCATATATACATACGTAGAATACAATTACTAAAAAAACTATTGGAAATGTAAATTCAATAATGTGAGTATGGAAGTATCATTTTTATGCATATTCAAAATGTAAATAAGAAAAAAAAATTTGAAAATTTGAACACAAAAACAAGTAAGTTGTGTTTTATTCTGTATATTGTACCTGAAAAAATTTGCCAGACAACATGTAATTGTATGTGTCTGTTAAAAAAATAAGTATATAAATTTAAGATAGTATGTGAGTAATTGTGATGAAAGTGAAGAAAAAAAAACTTGTCACATAGCTAATCTGAGTAAATCTATTGATTATAAAGAAATAAAATTGTATGAGGGTATGTTGAGTGTAAACAATTGAACACCCACTAAAAAAAATAAAACATGGAAAAGTGTGTAAGTGGAAATGTGATAATCATGTAGTAACAAAATGACTATTGATGAACACAAAAATAAAAATAAAAACACATTGTGGAAATAACATAAGGATTTTGAAAAATTTAGATAACTACCGTATGGAAACAATGGTAAACTAAACCATCTCTTGAGCAAAGTGTAACATCTAACTATGAGGAACACTTGAATAATTTGGTATAAAAAGTAAACAAAAAAAATGTCACATTTAAAAAAACTATTGGTTATGAGAATCTAAATTTGGGTTAAATCTTGTGGTGTGTAACCAACCCAATGCCAAAAATGAAATGTGAATGTGTAAGTGTACTTAGGAAATTGTGTATACATAGTATGACTATTGAATATATCATAAGAGTAGAAAAATGAATTGAATAACATAGAAAAACAAAAACAGTTAAGTTGTGTATAAATCAGAAACTACCTGCAAACAATTTTGCCAGGCCACGTGATAAATTATATGTTTGTTATAAAAACAATATAAGTGTAAAGTAACATGTGAGAGAATTTTTTTTTTTTTATATAACATGAATAGATCTATTCATCATGAGCAAACGACCTATTATAAGGATGTGTGAAGTGTGAAAAGTGAAAAGTGAACACCATCTCAAAAATAAAGTTGAAAAGTGTGGATGTGTAAATATGAAAGTCTTGTAAAAAAAACATAGTATGAAGAATAATACAAAAATGAATTCAACAAGTTGACCCACTGTGAGAATGCAAATGCACATAAATGTAGAGTAAGTAAATAACTATTGAAGAGTGTAACTAGTAATGAAAATGTGTGAGGAAAACAAACAAAACAAACTGAACATTGCAAACCACATATGAACCAAACAAGAGAAAATTTAATTGTATATAGCAATTAAATAAGACAACTATTGAATGTGTGAATAGGAATATGTAAGTAAGAAGGAAAATAATTCCCCTATTAATGGAAATAAAAAAAACACAGCCTAAGGCTATAAAGAAAACAAAAACTATTGAAATGAATGACTAAACAGGTGTATGTTACCGATATTAAACGGTGGTCATTGCCTATACTGCACGAATGGCACAATACCGCATAGGTCTGTCCAGCAGTACCATGGCGTATTGTCCATAAACAGGAACCGTCATTCCCATCAATGGGTGCCAATGAGTGCAGGAAAGGAGAACCACATGAAGAGCTATTATATTAATGTAAACGAGAGCACCTGAAGGGCCATAAAAAAAACACCTATTGCAATGAACGAATATGAACGTGTATGTAATAAATGATGAAATAAAATTCACCTAATAAATAAATAGACAAAAGTAAATCACGAACCATGCAAGAAAACAGAAATCAACCCGTAACAATCTATGAAATCTCACCACCAAATGTCCGCCGCAAAACAGTTGGTGTATGTGAGTGAAAAATGTGTACAATGTGTAAAATGTGAAAGGTAAAAGGTACAGACGTTTACACCGCCAAAATAAACGCAGTCCAAAAATGTGTAAAATAAACTATTGAACATAGTTGAACAAGTTGAAGTCTAAATTCTAACACAGAACAAAAAAAAACTAAAGTCTAAAAGTGTGTAAATTAATGAAAACATAAATAAAGGTAAATGAATGTAAATAATTGTGAATCGAAAATGTATATTGATGACTCCTAACCCAATGCATTATAATGTGCAGGTTATATGGAGATCTAGAGAAATAAATTGAAGTCTTGAAAAATTAAAAAAAATGAGATGTGACATTAAACACAATGCTAAAAATGAAGTGTGGAAAAATTAACGTTTATAGGAAACCACATGTGTACAAAGTGAGATAAAAACTGTTGAGTTAAGTCTGCAAAACAAACTGTGAATGTGTTATGCATACCGAATTGATATACACACAAAAAAAAAACTTAAGTGAATGCACAAAAAAAAAAAAACATATAAATATTCAGTTTTTCGTAAAGAGTCATTCCATTACAACAAATATCAAATAGTGTTAAGGACTTGTTTGTGTGACCGGTTTCATTTTTTTTTTTTGAATGCGAGAAAAAAATGTAATTGACATAAAACTTATGTAGATACTTCCTATCCATCTAATGCGATGAATATTTTAGTGTAAATTAATCTATTGATATATGTGCATAAATATCATAAGTGAAAAGGAAAATTTCATGACCTAATATTCCCACTCGAGAATTATTAAAAATAAATAAAAAAACATATAACATGAAAATTAGGAAATTAAAAAAAATGCATATGTAATCATTTGTAAATTTTCTTAAAGGTGCAATAATTTAATACAAGATAAATAAGATTTTTGTCCTAATACTAATTCAATAAGACGAACTTTCTTCATAATTTGCATATATTAAAATACGACATGCACAGTACTTTTGTAAAAATGGAAAAATAAGTATACACAAAAAAAAACTATAAATACATATATGAAGGATTAAAATGCATCAAAATTACTTAAAAATAAATTTCTATATATGAGTTACTGTAGGTATATCAAGTCCACAAATATTGAGCGGAGCATCAAAAAAAAATTCACCACTCATGAATACTAAAATAATGACTGTATTAACTAGGTTACTAATGAAAATAAATAAAAAGGAATATATAAGTATATAGGTATATAAAAGTATTGGAAAAAACATCTAAAAATGTATGATACTAGTCTAATACTGAAAACAAGAAAAATAAAAAATGGATACCACAAATATAAACATATATCATATAAAAAGATTTGTTGGCCAAACATTCTATTCTGGATAATAAAACAATAAATGTATAACAAAAATATATATAAAGATGAGTTATTAAATCCCAACATTATGGAACATGAAACTAATGTGATTTGATAATTTAAATAGTTGTAAAAAAAATAAAAAAAAAAATAGAAATAGAAATCTTAGCTACATATTGACGTTTACGTCTCATTTGCCTTTAGTCACAGTCCTAACGATAAGCTGTCCATTAAAAAAATGGAAAAAAAAATATTATGAGAGAAAAAAAATAAATCTGTGAGAACTGTATAAAAAGGATACATTTTGCCAAATATTGTGGAATTAAACGATATTATACGGCAGTCACTCCCTGCGCACACTGCATAAGTAGCACAGTATTGTATAAATCTGTCCGGCAGGTCGATAGCTGACTGTCCATCATCAAGAACGTCTTCCGATTCATGGATGTCACAATGGTGTAGGACCGGAGAACCACTTAATAATTATTATTTTAATTTCTTTGGGATTCGTAAGGTGAATCGCATATGGTGTAGCCTTCATCTTTGCATGAGGGTAAAGCAATTAACTGCATTGATTTTATGACACAACAGGCTTCTTAGAAGAGGAAACGGCAAATAACTAAATCGAACTTATATATTGTTCAGTATATTTTTCATGTATAGTTCAGCTTATATAATATTAATTTTTCAAACAAAGTTTTCTTTTGTTTTTCTTCCATAAAGTGACTTTTAAGAATGAAATACACGCGTGGTGCCTCGTGCGAAACTAAACATGGCACCATATTGTCGAGAAGCAGACTTTGGCTGCTTTCGACATAAAAATGGAATTTTAAGTTTATATTCTATTGTAATAACAGTCTGAAACTATAGCTATGACGATTAACGAAATTAAGTTCAAAAGTTTCACTGAACATTGTGATTAGATATAGCTAGCTAGTTTCAATGAATAATAAAACTGATGATCGACTTCCAGGTTCTATAATTGTTAACATCGCTGTGAGGTCCACGCCTTGAAGAATTAATAAAATTGAGAAAAAAAAGTACATACCACAACTTGACCGATTCAAAGGAACTGGAGACAAATGTAAACTTTCACCAATTTTTATTGAGCTCTATATAGGGACGGGGTGCGAGTCTGTGATACGTCGTCACCATCGGCATCATCCATTTACTCCAGTGAGATCCAAGTCGGCATCCTTTTCCATCTCTGTGCATAATCGTGGTAAACACAAAATTGTCTGTGCATTATATTACGAAATCACTATTATATCGAAATATATGATTATCTTGTAAATATATCAAATGTTGGCGTTACATTAATTCAATATTTAATTACTGAAGGCACACGTGTCGATTACGAGAAATGCACGTTTGTTAATTCACAATCTTTTTGCATCCTCTTCCAATTTGTTAAAAATCGCACAATCAGTATTTTACTTGATCCGCAATGCCTTTTTGATAATAACTATTAAATAATTTTGCAAAAATATAAAGTTTCAGGCTATCAATTAATTAGGTTGCAACTACCAACGTCCATGTGGCGATGCTGCGAAAGGCACGTGGGTCGCACGCGCGGATGCACGGCGACCTCAGAAAAACACGTCCTATCTCAAGCTGTTCTTCTATTCAAGTGAGAGAGAGAGAAGTTTTTCTACTCTCAGGTCAGCGAGCTACGAAACGTCACGGCACTAGTGGCCAATCAGAACGCACGCTCACGGGAGGACGAAACCAAGCCTCCAGAACCGGCAGGAAGGTAGGGGAAAGCAAGGAAGAAGCACTGAGTGAATTTTGCGCGTTGCAAGAAGTAAACTTACAGGGGCAAAACGGGAAACTAATGAAACTTAAATAAATTTTGGATAAAATGCGATCTAATAATTTGGATTTGTTAAAATAACTGAAAAATAATTAAATTAAATAAAAACACTGTCGTGTTTCACGACAGACGTGAACTAAATTAGTTCACGTCTGTCGTGAACTAATAAGCAAATACTGAACTTAAGCAAATACTTTCATGAAAAAGGCTGCCGATTTTCGGGTGCTGCCGCTTAAATATGAATAATTTAGGGCGAGGCCAAACTCCTAATATGAATTCTTATTGGGTAGTTAAGTGAGCTAAAATCCAACCCACATTCTTTTATTGGTTGACCCGAATATCCAGGATTTCGTATTTCGCAATGCATTGCCGCTTATTTTGACTATTGCTTAATTTTGATTATGAAACTTCTTCTAACTCCGATTCCCACGTTACAACGTGTTTTGCTGAAAAACTAACTTTACTGGAGCTCTAAAATAGAATTCTCACAAAGTTGTTCTTTAAATTAAGATTTATTCTGAGCTAGTACTATTAAGATATCACTTAATATTAATTTAAATACTAATTTAGAATCTTGCTTATTTTATCCTTTCATATACATATATATATTACCAAATATTCAAATCAAAATATGTATAAAAAATAATGAGATAGAGAAAATTATTAAAATTAATTAATTAAAAAAAATATTGAAATTTTCAAATGCAAATGAAAATTACTTTAGCATGTCTAAAAAAGACAACAGTTTCATTTTTGGTTGGTAAGAACAATAAAATTCTCTAAAACGGAATTTTTTTTTTTTAGTCGCGCCATCTGTAGTCATTCATCAAAACGAAAAACAGAGAAGGAGGATTTTGGTGTTTAAAGTCTGGGTTATGGATATTTCTGAATTATAGAAGTCCGAATTAATGGTGTTATACTGTATATGTTGATTATATATTTAAGAAAATAAATCTTTGACATTCTTTATCAGAATGTGATATGTTTTATGTGTTTAAACACTTAACTGCTACGCAAAATAAATTAAGAACCTGGATCATATTAAAGTATACTTTTCATTAAGCCATTATATGCTATAATTCCTCATGATAGGCAGAAAACACATTTTGTGTATAACTTTAATCCAAATCATCTCAGAAAGGCATTTTTTGTGTGTGACTACCAAAATGTTGTCAAAGGCATTGGGGACTCGCTTGTCTAAGATTCATGTGCAAATATATAATTTTTTCTGCATGTGGGCATGGGTAAAAAGGAGCTACCACAAGCAATGGGGACTTGGACTCAGCATATGTGGATGGATATGTCACTAATGAAAGCAGTGGGAACCCAAATCAAGGTTTTGATTGAATTCAGTGAATTTTTTTTTTTGAAAATTTTGACATTTAATATTTTTTATATTAATAAGTGATACGTTATTTTGAGAATTCAATTAAATATAATTACCAATGAAGCATTGCAAAGCTTGCTAAATTTCATTGTGATTTTATAGGGATATTTATTTTGGATAAAAGAAAAAAAAAAAATTCTTTACATCTTGCAAGACACAATTATTTTTTTACTTTACATTATTTTTCAAATTAATTCACAGAAAATTCATTTTGTCTAATAATTAATAACACTGTTTTTAATATATTCTACTCATTACTTTACTAGTAAATGCATTTTATAATAATACTGATTCCATTATTTTAATTATAATTTTTAAATTTTTAGTCAGGAAAAGCTCATGAAAAGTTTGCTGAAAAGACTTGGTCTGTTGAATCTGTTGCACCATTAATGCAACTTTTTATACACCGCTGTGAAGAGTTAATCCAGGTTTATTTTTGATTTTCTTGTGTTTATTTTAATTGTTTTTCATTATTTTCTTTCTGTTATTTAAAATTTATGCTATACTAGAATTTTAGAATCTTGTTTTTTCTTCTGTAGTGAAAAAATTGGTAATTGATTTTGTAATCAAAATTTGTAAAGCAAATTGATTTTGTAATCAATTTGCTATAATGAGTAACCCATTCTTAAAATATTAAATTTTGTTTTGAGATTGTACTAAGTTTTATGATAAGTCTCTTATCTTTTCCTAGGATTAAAGCAGCTATAAAAAAAAATAAAATAATAATTTTTCGTTTAATAAATAAAAATAATTTTTAATGCACAGATCTGATTCCTACAAAAAATTTTGATTAATTACTATTTTTATTTTTAGTGTTAACCAAAATCTTGAAACATTTTTAAATTTTACCAAATTAAAAATTGATTAAAGTTTAGTAGCACCTTCATATTAGTAAATTTTTCATTTTATTTATTTCTATCTTTTTCTTGCCTTTTTTTTAAAGTGTATTAAGAAAATTGGTGAATTTTCATTGTATGTAAATTTTATTTATCTATGTATTAATATCTATCACTAATATTTAATAATCTAACCATAATTCACCAGTAATGCGAATAGACATAGGAAAGTCTAAATTTCTTTAAGCTATTACACTTCCAAAAGCAAATTCCTGTCAAAATAAAGTACATAAACTCCTATATTTAAAAAATTTGATTAATTCTGAAAGTTTTGATATCTATCTATCTATCTATATATATATACAATCGACTCCAGTTACAATGTCCCTGGGTCATTATATCAACTGATCGCTATATCAAATTGATAAAAAATAATCTGTCAATGATGCACTTCTTTTTCTTTAAAATTGAATTGATAATGGTTGCAAATGACACAATTTTGCAAAATGGGAATTGTATTATAATTTTTAAGTGAAATAAAAATTTTGAATTGAAATCAAAACTATCAACCAGTAATGAGAAAACTGTACAATTTTCTCAGATTTGATGAAAATTATGATTTTAGACGACCTGAGTTAATTACACAAATTATATGTATTATAAAATACAGTTGTGCCAAAAGGAATTTTAAAGAAAAAAAATTTATTTTAATAGAATCTGCATATTAAAAAATAAAGAAAAGAAGGAATATGAACAATGTACGTACTGTACAAAAAATAAGTTCCTATAGGATTAATTTTGTGTACAAATACTTACATATTTAATTTTCTGCAAAGAAATCAGTTATCAAGATTTGATGTAATTTTAAAATTTAAGTATAAAATCTTAAAGTTGATGGAAATTGAAAAAAAAAAAAGCATTTTTTAAACGATTGATATTTTAGAAGTTATTCTTATTTATTTTCTTGATTTTCGAAAGAGTCCTGAAGTTTATGTGCTTCCATAACTTTTTTCTTTTGTGTAAGTTTACCGATTTTTGAGGTATGATTTATGTCTTCATTATTCTCTGTAGTTAATACCTTATTTATGGTGCTGCTTTTACTATCGATATTTTCTCATGGAACATTCTAATGAATTTTCTTCAAACTCACTAAATTTCTTCAAACTTGTTCGTTGTTTGTTTAAAACTGTTTCTGATTTTTTTTTTTTTTTTTTTAACTTCTTGCAAATAGCGTATGTGGTTCAGATTGCAATTAAAGGTTGACCTTAAACTGCATCTCATTTTCTGATGAAATAAAATTAACTTAATTTAAAAATACAACCTTTTAAAAACTCCATGTTCTCTTGATCGGAATGTTTTCGTTGAGGCACCCCAGCTTTCTCTACGGCAATCTGATGCTTGAAGTTTTGAAACTGATGTTTTTCTTGGCCGCCACTACTTTTAAGCATGTGGCGCCATTGTCGATCTAGCCCTGCCTCACCGTTGCCATTACACGAATTAGGAATACTCAAAATTTCAATGGTTTCTCTGAATGCAGCATATTTATGATTTTGATAATTCACGAGTTTTCTGACTTCTTCAAATTTAATATTTATTACTTCATTTTTATTTACATGGGTTAAGGCAGTTGTAATTTTACCGGTGGCTATGTCATGGCTGTGCTCCTTAACTCTTGTCTTTATTTTTCTTTTTGTTTTACCAATATAACATTTTTTGTTATCTTCGCTGTCAGTGTAAGGGACTTTGTAAATTCCTGCAGTTTCTAATGGATGGATTAGGTCTTCATCACTTCTTAGGATCTGAAAAATGTTTGGGTTGGGTTTGATGGGAATGTTATGTTTTGCAGCTACTTTTTTAATCTTACATGAGGCCCCGCGTTCGTAAGGAATGGGCTCTTCCCACTGGCGTCTGCTCAATCACGTGATAGAGGAAAACGAATAATCGAATTCAATTAAGTATTGTTCTTAAGAACAAAAATGTTAATATTTAATATAAAATAAAATAAAAGTAATATTGTGCATTTTTAAACAGTAGAATAATTGTATTTGTAAATTTAATAATTTTAAAAGACATTTTATGGGTTTATTTATTTTTACCTGTAAGAATCGATTTTTGTATATTGTAGTGTAACTGTAACATTAACTGATCTAGCAATAAATAATAACTTCTTGTGGAATGTTTATGGATTATAATTTGAAATTTTGAAATGTTTTCATTTAATTTAATTGCATAAAGGTGTTACAACAAGTTAATTAACTTAGTTACTGGTCTAAATGGATTTACGCAGTGCGATATTTCACTGTCACTGATTTAAGTACCAAAAATCAGAGTATTAAACATGTTCTTCACGAACATCAATAACAAACATAAACTAAATGATGATTGTAAATGTATACAGCAAACAAAATATGATGAATAATGATATAAAATGGATTAAAAATGATGATTTATAAAAAAAATAACACAGACAAAATACGATTGATCAAAAATAAGAATAGAAAATATGTTATTTCAGCAGTCACTATAGATAAACAAGACTTTGTCTGCTATTTGTTTTTCCTCTATCATGTGACCTCTGTCGTCAGGTGGGAAGAGCCCATTGAGGTGGTAAACTTAAGCTGTGGTTTTTGAAAATAATTTATTAAATCCAGCTCTTTTATATGTTTTTTATAAAGTCTATCTATTAATTTACGCGAATAACCTGCTTTTTTAGTATAGCTCTTTATGATGGTTAATTCTTGATTGAGGTCACTTGGTTCTTTACAAACATTTTAAATGTATTTTAATTAAAGTTTTGTCTTGTAAATAAAATAGTTTTTGTTTTTAATATTTATTAATATAAGCTTGGATGGCATTAACTTTATATTTAAACGGAGTTTTACTATTGTTATGGATAATTTCATAACCTATTGGGACTCCTTTAATTTGTTGGTAATATTTTCTATTAAAAGTAAAATAATTTTCATTCAACAAAAAATTAGCGCCAATATTAAATGTCTGCGCGATTTGTGGATTATGATACTGCTCATTTATTTCTCTGTTATTAATTCGGCGATTTCTGTAATATTTATAGAAGGGTATAGATTAACGACATCGAAACTTACAAAACGATAATTTTCATTAATATTAATTTCATAAATTCTACAGATAAAGTCTTTTGTGGAGCTTAAACTATGGGGTGAGGGGGAAGCAAATTTTTATAAATTTCAGCCATATATTTTTCTAAAGCCTAAGTGGGACCTTCACTTTTGCTAACTACTGGTCTAATTTTGGGGGGATTCTTATGATCTTTAAAACGGCCAAAAATGTGTGGGGTATTAGCGGCAAAATTATCTGAAATTGGAGGTTTATTATCAGGCCAACTGCCTTCCTTTATTATTTTATGAGTTTTTTCAATAAGTTTGTTTATGGGGTCTCTTTTAACTTCTAAGGCACCTATTTCTTTAATTGTTTCTTCCATTTTATTTATGTAATCCTGACGGTTTAATATGACAATTTTTCTAGTTTTATCAGTTAATGTACACGTGATATTGCTATTTTTCTTGCGATTTTTAAGAGCTTTTAGTCCTCACGGTTTACGTTACAATTTTGAGCAGTCTTTTTAATTTCATAAACAACAGCATTCCTAATGTTAGCCTGAGCTTCGTCAGGTATATTACTCAAAGTAGATTCAATTCTGGCAACACTATCTTTTAAGTTTACAGGTTGATCAATAATATATTTTTTGACTTAAATTTAATAAATTATCTTGATAGTTATTAATTTTAACATAAAAAAAAATTAAATATGGACAGGTGTTTTGGGCGAGGGGGTTAATGTTATTTCTATTTATACAATAACATAACTTTTTTTTTTTTTTTTTTTTTATGGAATTCTTTTCTATTTCATTAAATTGGTTAATTTTACATGAAAAAACGGTCCATTCTTTTTCACTACAATTTTTCTTTAGTGCCTTATAATGTTCTTCATAATTCCGTTGGCATCTGTACATAAATAAAATAATACGTAACAGGAAATCTTTTAACATTCTTCATTCAAATTTTCTAATATCATTTAAATAATTTTCTAAGAGTATCCTGTTTTTAATTCTCATAAATTTGGGTGTTATTCTAAAATGTTTACAGTTCTCTAAAAATCAAGATTTCTCTCAGTTCTCACTAACTTTTTATTTGCATTTTTCAGTTTATAGGAAATACTATATGGATTCATAGCTCAAATGATTAATCAACAAAAACTTTACATAAAACTGCCACCAACAATACAGTAAACGCACCGATTATAAACTCCTGCATCCACTAAATGGATGCATGAGTTTTTTATTTTATTATTATTATTATTTTTTTTAAGCTACCCTTCACATAAAATCGATCGAAAAACCTAGACATGTAAGCATGGGAGGTAAAAAAAGCTCATTTCAATCCTCAATTCTAAACAACCGTTACATATTTCAACTAAACAGAAGTGAAAATACGCAAAAGCTGCATTTATGGACAAAAAATGTGTATAAACATTCAAGCAATTACACCTATCAAAACGTAATCAAAAACATTTTAAACACTTCTACTAAACAGAAGTGAAAGTATACACATAATGATGTTAAAATGCATAAAAATAAGTTAATATCCTGCTTAACTCTATTTAAACACACTAAACAGAAGCTCAAATTTTCAATTACGATATAAAAAATTTACACGACGTACAAGTAAAATTTAATTGCCTAACATTTCCTAAATATAATTATAATTAAACACTTCTACTAAACAGAAGTAAAGATTTCCGAAAACGGTTCAAAAAACCCAAACTCTTAAATAAAATTTTAATTTTGAAACATTTTAAATAAAAATGTATAATATTTTAAAAACAATTAAAATAAAGAATATGAAATTCCTTTTTTTTTTTTACATTTGGTTAAATTTAAAGGTTTTTGTATATATTGATTTAGAAAGCTAAAAATAAAATGCTTTTTTATTTTTGTTTTATTAAAACAAAAGTGTAAAAATAGCAAATAATAAATAGAGAAGAAAAAAAAAAAAAAAAAAGCACTATTCAGGGTTGCTACGGTACCTGGAAAACAGGGAAAACCTGGAAAACTCAGAGAATTTGAAAATCTATTAAAAAACAGGGAAAACTCAGGGAATTTCAAAATGTATTGCAAAAACAAGGAAAATTCAGGGAATTTTGAAACTTTTTGGGAAAAAACATTGGAAAAATTTTTCATAATAAAATATTTTTTAAAATTTTAGTGCTTTATAATGAATTATGTTTTTTTTCTCCAACTATAGTGAGTTAATAAAATTTATAAATCCTAAATATGTTTGATTGACTTGTAAACATGTTAGATTCTAATGCTGCATGATTGCGTGTTATCTATTTTACTTCTAAATGAGACAGGGAAAACTCAGGGAATTTTTTCTCCTGGTTTGTGTAGCAACCCTGTTATTGCAAATTGAAATAAGAGTAGTATGTGTATTATTTCTATGTAAAATAATTTTAAAATGAGCAACATTAGGAAGCTTAAGTATATATATATATATAAAAAAAAAAAAAAAAAATTAATATAAAGCAATTGTGTTCCTGTAAAATACATAAAGAAGTAACAGAAATTTTAATTGCTATCAGACATTTTTTTTATTAATTTTCAAAAACTTGCTCCATAAAATAATGAAAAATACAGTGAAATAATGAATGAGCACAATATACACTGTGTATAACCAAAATATATTTTCAAATTCTGGCACTTTATCAAATATCTAAAGAAATATTGGTTAGATTCTCCCAGAACTTCAAGAGTGAAAAGAGTATGTTATATTTATTTGGTTATAATAATAATTTGGCTTCTGGTAAATTAAAATTTTAATTAGGGGGTGAAATTGGTATAATATTTATGAATTTCAAATTTTAAAGGTAAATAAGAAAAGAAATAAAGTGCAAAAAATTCACAAGTGTTTGCTAGTAACTTTTGTTATTATTGTTAAATGCAAAGCATTCAACCCAATGCCATGTCATTTTTAGAAAACTTAATGTATCATATTAGAAGACACAACATACTGCTATCAGAATATAAAAATATGAAATATATCATTAAGTATGAGCATTTTTACTTAATTTTTATCTGTCCATCCACAAGTGTGGACAAAATTTCATTTGTATAATTTATTAGCTAAGTATATTGAGCTACTTGTATGAATATGTTAGGTAGCTATCATGAAAATGTAAAAGATTTTGTTGATAAAATAAATTTAAAGTTTAAAATAGTAGGCAATTTTATTCATATTTATTTTCAATCAATATAGATCATCATTAGCTGAATTAAAATAAAAATTCAGATAAAGCTCCCCGTCAATTTGTTTTTTTCTGTGAAATACTGAAATTTAGTTCATTCTATTGACAATAACTTTTTGAATTTTCACAATATTTGCTTACGTTTTTTAAGTAAGTAGCTCAGTACATTTTACTAATAAATTATCCATATGCAGTTTAAAATTATTTATTAGAAATACTTGTTTTTCATCAGATATTTAATATTTTTATATTCTGATTGCAGTAGTATATTGTGTTGAAAATGACATGTCAAGTTTTCTAAAAAATAACATTGTATTGTGTTGAATATGTTTCATATTATAAGAAAAATGCTTTTTTTCTTTTTTTTTTTTAAGAAATGTTTATATCTTTATGAATGTATGTGCTATTCAAATACATGTTTTAAAAGACTGACTTTGATTACACCTAGGAAATTCAAAACAATAAATGTCGATTTCTGAAATACTGTGCCAGAATGGAAGGAAATTATCTAAAAAAATTAGGGAAATTTAATATTATCTGTCCTGGAAAAATCAGGAAAATTTACTCTTGTTTATCTTAAGAAAAGTATCTTATCTTAAGAAAATCTAGTATGTTGTGGCCACCACAAGACTTTCTTCTATATTTTCCTATACAAATTCACTCAGTAACAACATTAAAAAAAAAAAAAAAAAAATCCCAGTTTTTTTTTCGTTAAAAGTAAAAATTTAAATTATCACATAATTATAGTTCAACCATTCGTTTTAAAGGTATTGACGAGACCTTTCGAAAGATACCCATCTTGTAAATTTACCCCACCCCGGGACGTAATTCCCCCCAGGGGGGGGGGGAAGCGATGCCCCCACATGCACAAAATTTTTTTCCTAATTAACTACTACTATTAGCAATAAATCATATTAATTTTACAATCACAGGTTAAGAATAACTCTCATTATGTACATTTATGCGAAATTTTGTCCTATACTACCATGTTAAAAATTTAGAAGAAATACGATCACAGCGCCTCCTGTTGTGCGATTGATCCCCAAATCTAATCAGCACCAGTTTATGTCAGGAGCCAAGTAAATACCAAGTTTGGTTAAATTTCGTTTTAAAAAAAAAAAAATTTTTTTTTTTCAAAGTTTTTTTTCGTAAAAAGTAAAAAAAAATCGATAACTTTGTTTTAAATTACCACAGATTTATAGTTCAACCATTCATTTTAAAGGTATTGACGAGACCTTTCGAAAGATACCCATCTTGAAAATTTACTCCCTTCGAGGGGGGACTTCCCCCCCCAGGGAGGTTCACGAGGCTCCTACACGTGCAAAAATTTTTTCCCAGTTGACTATCTCTATTATAAATAATTCTTGTAAATTTCATAATGATTACTAAAAAATAATTCTCTTTATGCACATTTATACAAAATTTTGCCCTATATCACCATGTTAAAAATTTAGAAAAAGCAGGATGGCAACGCAACCTGTAAGACGATTTTTACCAAAAGTTGATAGGCACTAATTTATGTCAAGGTGCAACTACATACCAATTTGTATGAAATTCTGTGCAGTAGTTCCTGAGATACAGTTGCCACAAAATTTTGTCACACACACACACACACACAGACAGACAGACATTATCAAAGGAAAATCAAAAAGTTTAAATGATAGTTTTCTTGTTAATTGCAATTGGTGCTCTGATTCTTTAAAAGTATTGAATTAATTATTAAACTACAATAAATGAATATTCTCTATTCAGGTATGAAAAACATTAAGTGAAGAAAAGAGACTTTTCTTAAGTGGTTTATTAATTCTTACCTATAACTTCTTTTTAAATACCCATTACCATAAATTTCTGCTTTATTTTAAATGTTTATATTCATATCATATTTACTATAATTATTTATAGTTATATACTATTTACATTTGTTTCACAAATTCATACATCTTTATAATTTTATTTAATTGTAACTTTCGAAGAGTTTTTATTTATTAATTTTTATTTTATTTATTGTTTTTCTCAATTATTTTTAATGATTTTTTTTTTTTGTAAGGATTTTGCTGTTTACTCTGTTTTAATATATAGATATTAATTTTCTTTTATATACATGTATAATTTAGTTTTTTGTTTTTCTTAGTATTAAACTTCTGTGTGTATATTCTTGGACTTTAGTAATGAATAGTTAATATGCAAATTTATTTCATAATTTCCTTTGTATCATTATATTTTGTTGTCTAGAGATATATTAAATTATTTATATGAATAGTTGAATGATAACTGTTAACTGTGTGAAAATATCATTTGATAATAATCTGTGATGAACCTTATCTGTGGAAAAACATAAGCACCATTCATTACTCTATATATATTTTTTCTTTTATAAAAAATTACAAGTAAATTTATGCCTTTTTAAATATAATATATATATATATATATATATATATTTTTTAAATTTATTATTATTATTATTATTATTATTATTTTTGTTAAATAGATTTCTGAATTCAAAAAGCAGTTTAAGTGTGATTTTGGGAAAAGTAGATATTCTAAAGGTCATAAGTGTTATGAAATTGCTGATCAGTTTCAAGCAATTGAGTTATATTTTTGGACTTTATTAAAAGAACTCGCTAATTATAAAGATAGCTGTTTAAACATTCATACTACAGTGTGGTTTGATCATTTCAAAAAGTAAGTTAATATTGTATTTCTAATTGTTTATTAATTATTTTAAGTTGATTCCCTACAAAAGAAAAGAAATTACCTATATCTACCATTCAGAAGGATATTTATTCCATTGTTTTTTCATCTGTTGTGACCTCCCCCCCCCCCTCCAACTTCCCTTTTCTTTTCTTCAAGTAGAGATTCTGAAAAGTGTTATTTTCAGAATATTTTCTTTTAATACCATTAGAGAAGTCTTGACTTTATAAAACAATAACATATGCTGTAATTTATTTCAACTGTCAATAAACAAGAAAAATCTTCTTAAAAATTTTAATAGTTAATTTATTTAGAAAATTAGTATACTCAAATTTGATAATTTTAAAAAATGTCTGTTTTTGAATATTGATGTTGTAGGGAAAATTTGGCTGTTATATACCTGCTGTTGTGTATTTAGCTAATGTTAATTTTGCTAGCTTTTTGACATGCATTTATACAGCAAAAAAATTGTTATCAAAATTATTATTCATGATACTAATTAACTTCTAATTTTTAAATTATTTTCTAGCATTTCTCAAGTTGCACAAATCAGCAGTTTTAAACCTAGAGAGATCTGTTGATTTTCTTTTAGAATATATATATATATAATGTAATCTGAAATACAGATGCAATTAAAAATAAATAAATAACTTTCTGCTGTCTATATGAACAATAATTTGAGAAAATCATAATGTAAAGTGGTTTTCTTAATCCATACCTTCTCTTACTCATATATGGTATGGAAAGTATTATTTTTGGGTTAATTTTTCAAAAGTTAGTTTTTATTATATTTGAATGTTTTGAGGTCATCTGAACCTGAAAAACATGTTTTCAGCTTTTGGTCTGTGTCTGTTATAAATATATCTCAAAAACAAACTGTAGCTAAAAATCGAAAGTCTGTGTTTTAAATCTGTATCATATAAGGATGCTACACTAAACTTTTCATTGAGATCAAGGGAATGGTTCAGGTACAGGGACATCCAAGAGAATTCAAATGCATTATATCTCTAGCAAAATTTGTAGTATACATTTTTGGTAATGATTTGTATAGACACATTTTTGGTAATGAACCTAATATAAGTGTAAAAATGCATTTAATTTATATTTAAAAATTAATATTGAGAGGAATTTTTTTGTTTAAATTTCTGTTACTCAAATCATTTATGTATTTATTTATTTTACTAACCTAACCAGAAATTTTTATTGAAAAATATTTCATATTGAAATTCACATATGCCAGATGTATATATAAAAAAAATTACTTGATTTTGAGCTGTAATTTTTTTTAAATGGAAATATTAAAAAATAAGAGAGCAAGGTGCAATGTCCACTAAGTTTTATCAATGCTATTATAATTGTTCTGTTTAATCACTTCCAATACAGAGATGTATTGGAGGTATACCACCATTACCCATGCATGAGGACCTAATACTCAGGATATTAGAAGTAGTGAGTGGCATTTGTCAATAAGATCCTCTTCTAGAAAGTGATGTTATTGACAGATAGTCTTCTTCTAGTTGTGACAAATTTAGCTACTGTCTTAACGTTATCCATCTTACTGGATGTGGACACATAGAACAATTTATAATATTATTGATAAAACTTTAGTACATGTTGTTTTTTCCCCTTTGTTTTATTATTAGTTCCCCATCATACTATAGGTATGGGGAACTTAGGTAATCGTGAAAATTTTCTACCTCGGTTTTTTGACTTTTTTACACATTTTCAGGTGTGAGGAATCCAAAAATGACAATTTCTATGGTGTCTGTCTGTAGGGTGTCTGTTAGTGTGTAAGTCCGTTAGTTTGTTAGTCTGTGTACATGATATCTCAAGAACAAATTGTCGCAGAGAGGTCAGATCAGTTTTAAAATATTACTTTCGACACTGGCAAGAACCCTATTCATTTGCAACATTCGAACTAAAAAACTTCAGCAGTTATTCGAAATTTTAGATTTTCTTAACATGGGAGAATAGGACAAAATTTCACTTAAACGTGCATTAAATGGAAACTTTTTACTGTAAAAATGTCAGACCAGTTTTAAAATATCAGTTTTGATGCCGGAAGGAACATCAGTAACTATAAATATGCTACTTTGAAAATTTCACAAGTTATTGGAAATTTACGAATTTCTTAACATGGCAGTATAGGGCAAAATTTCAGATAAACGTCAATTTTCAGAGATATTTTCATCGTGAAGATGTCAGACTACTTTTGAAATATTATTTAGGACACTGGTATGAATATTAATGACTATGAATTTTCCAATATAAAAATTTCGTAAGTTATTGGAAATTTACGAATTTCTTAACATGGCAGAATAGAGCAAAATTTCACATAAACGTCAATCTTGAGGGATATTTTCATCGTAAAGATGTCAAACCACTTTGCATTAATTTTTATCACGTGAAAAAAAAAACAGAAAAAGAATCTTATTAGGAAAAATGTCACACCGGGTTCTCACTGCCTTCGGAAAAAATTCCCAAAATGCTCTAACTCTTATTTCTATTATTTTCCCCCTTTGCCCCCCCCCTCCCGTCTATCCTAATAATTTTAAAAATTCGAAAATATCCGCAATCGATTTGTAGGTATCGAAAACCTCTATATACCAATTTTGAATGCTCTAACTCTATTCTATTTTTTTTTTGCCCCTCCGCCCCCCCCCCTCCTGGCCCTCCTAATAACTTTACACTTTCAAAAATATCCCCATTCGACTTGCTGGCCTCTAAAACCTATCTGTACCAATTTTGAACGGCCTAACTGTGTTTCTATTTGTTTTTGCGCACCCCCCCCCCCCCTTCCCGCCCCTCCTAATAATTTTAAAAATTCGAAAATATCCGCATTTTAATTTTTTGCCCCCCCTCTCACCTCCCCCCTTCTCGCCCCTCCTAATAATTTTACACTTTCGAAAATATCCCCATTCAACTTGCAGGCCTTTAAAACCTATATGTACCAATTTTGAACGACCTAACTGTATTTCTGTTTGTTTTTGTCCATCGCCCCCCCATACTGCCCCCCCTTCCCACCCCTTCTAATAATTTTACAAATTCGAAAATATCCGCAATCGATTTGTAAGTATCGAAAACCTCTATGTACCAATTTTGAATGATCTGACACTATTACCCCCCCCCCCCCTCCAAAAAAAAAAAAAAAAAAAAAAAAAAAAAACGGAAAAAATCAAAAAATGAGTTTTTGGAAATATTTTCAAGAAGATGCTTGGCGTTTTTTTTTTTTTTACATCTTTGAGCTATTACTTTTACTCGAAAATCCGTATTTTTCTAAATCATTTATACCCCCTTCTCCCATAAAAAATCCAAAATTCCAAAATCGCAGGAAATAATTTTTTCGTATTCAAGTCTAGTCTCCCCATCTGCAATTTCTTCACTGTGAAGTTATTTGGAGCCGAGTTATACTTATAAATGTGTTTTTGCCTTATGCGCCTCCGAAAATCATTTATACCCCCTTCCCCCCCCTTAAAAATCCAAAATCGTAGAAAATGATTTTTTTGTTTTCAAGTCTAGTCTCTCCCTCTGCAATTTCTTCACCGTGAAGCAATTTGGAGCCAAGTTGTGCTTATAAAAGTGTTTTTTGCCTTCTGCACCTTCAAAAGTCATTTTCAGCCCCTCTCCCCCCTTAAAAATCCAAAATTCCAAAATCGCAGAAAATAATTTTTTTGTACTTAAGTCTAGTCTCCCCATCTGCAATTTTTTCATCGTCAAGTAATTTGGAGCCGAGTTATGCTTATAAAGGTGTTTTTGCCTCCTGCGTCTCCGAAAATCATTTTCACCCCTTTTCCCCCTTAAAAATCCAAAAATCCAAAATTGCAGAAAATGATTTTTTTGTACTTAAGTCTAGTCTCCCCATCTGAAATATCTTCCTCGTGAATCAATTTGGAGCCGAGTTATGCTTATGAAGGTGTTTTTGTCTTCAGCAACTCCGAAAATCATTTTCACCCCCTTCCCCACTTAAAAATCAAAAATTCCAAAATCGCAGAAATGATTTTTTCGTATTCAAGCCTAGTCTTCCCATCTGCAATTTCTTCCCTGTGAAGTAATTTGGTGCCGAGTTGTACTTATAAATGTGTTTTTGCCTTATGCGCCCCCGAAAATCTCATTTTTACCCCCTACCCTCCTTAAAAATCCAAAATTCCAAAATCGCAGAAAATGATTTTTTTGTATTCAAGTCTAGTCTCCCCATCTGCAATTTCTTCACCATGAAGCAATTTGGAGCCGAGATTGCTTATAAAGGTGATTTTTACCTTCTGCCCCCCCCCCTTCCCCCCGGGGAGAACGGGGGGTATTTCGCAAAATCCCGTCTTAGTGAGCGTCAGGGTCCTAAAATCAACCTGCTCACCAAAAATTGCGACTCTATCTCCCATAGGATCGCCACAACCGTGTTGAGTCAGTGAATCAGTGAATCACTGAGTTTACTCTTTTATATATATAGATGAACAAACAAAAGATATATAGTTGTATCACTTTTGAAACATATCATGTGATGACCGTGTATAGACGACATATATGATTGAATTTAGTCTTTCTTTGATGAAGAACTCTTTCTTGGATAGTATTTTTTAGTTATAATTTGAAATTACCATGTAGGCTTTTTTAATTTTTTTAATATATTTTAAAGATCCTCTAAATTTTATGAATATGTTCATCTCCATATGTATCTATGTTTATTCTTTATATGTATTAACAAACAGAAGATAGATGCAGAGCCTGATTAGGACGATTTTGGTGCCCCCCCCCCCCCCCCCACACACACATTTGAACAAATTAAAGGTTTTTTTTTTTTTTTAATCTAATTTGTGCACAAAGTTTGACTGCTGGTAAAAAAGTTAAAGCATCACCTTCATAAGAAATTAGTTTTAACTTCTTTTGCAACGAGACCTCAAATTATTATTATTATTATTATTATTATTATTATTATTGGTGCAGGGGCAATCTTTCTTCTAAGACTGTTGGATTCCACTTGCACAAAAATGTAATTTTTCACAAGGTATTCTTTATAATACTGTTTTCTTTTTTAATCCTAATCTACCTCATTCATACCATACAAAGTCAGTGGGTATGTAAATATGAACACATGGCCAAATATTACTGACAATGTAAAGATATTTTCCATTAGGATGATACAAAGTTCTTTAATTTGTATTATATAACTGTAAGTC
This sequence comes from Salticus scenicus, assembly GCA_963930645.1. Classification (NCBI taxonomy): domain Eukaryota; kingdom Metazoa; phylum Arthropoda; class Arachnida; order Araneae; family Salticidae; genus Salticus; species Salticus scenicus. The sequence goes on from OZ005648.1 coordinate 49,662,160, forward strand.
TGCAAGTGAAAATTTATCTGGATTTTTTGGTCCGCTGTAAAATGTTATATCATTTGACCGATCGCCATGAAAACTGGTATATTTCATAATCTAGCTAACGTTGCATTTTTTAATTTAATCAGATAATTGGTTAGAAGATATTAAAAAATCCCCACTTTCAACTAAAGATTATTATCGTTAGCTAACTTTTGGTTAATTTTTTTTAAGGAAATCTTTTCCAAAAATAGCATTTTTTAAATTTAGAAATTATTTTGGTGCCTCTAGATAGAGGTGTCTTAGGCCGAGGCCTTGTCGGCCTGTGCAATAATCAGGCCCTGGATAGATGTATCACTGAATGTCATACATAATGTTTTATAAATAGAAGTATCAAATGTGCATAAATTTTAAATGCAGTAATTTAATGTTTATTAAGAGCAAAATGATGTGATATTCATTTCTCTTGAAATGTATGGATTTATTTTATTCTTATTTAGATTTAAACAAGAAATACATGATCTTGAACTATCTGTGTCAAAATTGATGTCTAATGCATTCGGTAATATTAAAGGTATTGAAGATGGAATTCAAGTCTTAGTGATGTTTGAAAAATATTTAGGAAAAGAGGTATTCTGTTTTATACACTTGCTTACTACATAATAATTCCTTAGAACACATAAATATATAAATCATATCCCTATGGGTTTTTTATTTAATAAAATTGCAGTGTGTTTTGAGCTAGATATTTTACTGATTTTTCATTTGTGATCTGAGTTAGATGAATAATGACTAACAGTGCCAGTGTGACAGATTAAATAAAGATTAAGAATTTATTCATTGTAACACACAACCAGCAGAGAACTGATATTGGTCTGGGAACTTGAAACATACGGTTGAAACATCTCTGATTAACAATCTCAATTACAGATTACTACATTCTCTTCCTTCTTAAAGGAAATTAGGGTACATTGAAACCTTTGGACAGCCCCTGCCTGCCTGGACGAGCCAAGCTTAACGGGTTGGATGCCGTCTGTCGGAGCGAATTAATCGCCAGATCACTGCATGATAGCTTCCTACTGCCAGATAGTTATCTAGTCGCTACATAGAATGAGCTGTGTCCGACGACTCGTTCAGGCTTCTGACATCAGACAGGGAGACTGCTGGCTCCTATTCAACACGACTGCAAAGTTACTTCTGTTGACAGCTCTGGAATGGCAGGGTTGCGACATCTGCTTCTTGACACATAATGCTCGACTGGCACACCACACTCCAGATTGCCCAGGGAACGGAGCGCACAGACACGCTTCCTGGATACAAATGCGCACAACTAGCCTAGAGCCAGAGAGGAAGTCAAAAAAAAAAAAAAAAAAAATTTTTTTAATTTTGAGGGGGGGGGGGGGGGAGAGAATCGCAGTGGGAGCCAAGAGGATAGTTGTGCACTCAGATTTACACCGAAAAGAGGAGGCAAAAACATTGGGGGAGGGGAGCTAAACACCTAAAATAAAATTGGCTGAACGGTCGGCAAAACAAGGAGCTAAAAAAAAAAAAAAAAAAAAAAAAACGCTACAAACAGTATTTTTAAAAACTCACCATGGGTGGTTGGAAGGAAATTTAGTAGCGTAGAATTTTGAAGTGGCTGGGCCAATGGGGGGAGATGAGCTATGCACTAAGAGGCCTAAAGGGAGATAAAAGAGGGACCATCACAATTTTGATCCACCATGGGGGGATGGTGCCCCGCGTTGGTAGCCCGATGACTGCTAAACGACCCCATCGAGCACTTGACGGTGCAGCACATTTTTACGAGGACCAGACACCGCCACACCCTCGGAAAGATGAAGAAAAAAAAAAGTATTAGTGATTATGTAATTTTGATTGTAAGACTATTGCCATTGGAATACTTAAATTTAAAGGGAAAGTAAAGCCCTCGAGGCTCCGGGGATATGCTGAGAGGCGAGAAGAGCACTGAGGGGCCGACAGGGAGCATGAGGTTGATCTAAGAAGCTGAACCTCCTAAAAGGGCAGCCCTCAGGACCGGGCAGGAGAGCGAGGGGAGAACATCTAAAAAAAAAAAAAAAAAAAAAAAAAAAATTAAATAGGGGGGGGGAGGGGAGGGAGAGCCACTCAGGCTTGGGTCCCGGTCGCGTATCTCCGAACTGTTGGCGCACGCAGAACAAATTCACAATTTTTTGCCAGAGAATGCGATTTTCGCCAAATCTGGAAGTGCAAAGAGAAACTTCACGCCGCTTAACCTGTATAAATAAACATCCGGCGTTTTTCTTTCTTTCTTTTTTTGTTATTAATTTTTTTTCTTCTGATTATTAATGTAGGATTTAAATCGCAAAACGAAACATATCTTGAAATTGAGAAATAGTTATCCGAATAGAGAAGTAGATAATAATAATGGTAATATATTAGCATTGAGATCCGATTTCATGTATAAGGCCAAAAAGTTTGTAAAAATTGTTCAAACAAATTACAAATTCTTAGTAAAATGCATGAAAAATGTTCATAAGTCCAAATCAGTAGTACGCCATTTTACATTTCAACTATTTTTATTGTCATTTTGTATTTAAATTTTTAAAATGTATGACTTTATAAAATATCTCTCTTACGATGCAGTGCTTGAATTTTCATAAATTATCACCTTATATTTATCTATTATGTATTTTTAAAGAGCATCTTAATCATAATAAAATAGATATTTCGTGTTAAATTTTATGGTTGAAATTCATAAAACTTTCTAAGTATAATTTCCTCCTCGGACATGTCCATTTCTCATTCTTTACCCCCCCCCCCCCAACCCCAACATACAAAGTTATAAAATAAAACGTTAAACATTTTATTAATGCTATTCTATTTGTTTTTCAGTAATCATAAACAATCTAACTTAATATGTTATACAAATCAAAGTAATAATGATGCGCATAACCATTTTCATCCTATATTTATTGTTACTAATTTCTATTGAGAGCGAAATGTATTCATATTAAAAGGAATGAGTATGATAGAACACTCAACACAGTCGCAGACTGAAATGCCGCACCTCATAGGCTACCCTCTATCCGATTCGATAAATTTGATTTATCGTAATTAAATGACTAATTTTATTAGGATTGTTTTCGTACATTAATTTCCAACACAACTGATCCCCATATTGCAAGTTCGTGGGAAGTATTGGCCTAATTTGTCAAATGAAGGAAACACAATATTTAATTACTAAAGTTTCAAATTAAAATGTTCATATTTAATGAAGTGTATTAAAAAATATATTTTAAAATATTAGTCTGACATGTTTACGACAAAATATTGGCATAATGGACGTTTAAACGAAATTTTGCTCTATTTTGCCATGTTAAAAAGAAAACGTAAATTTTGAATAACATGTGAAGTTTACAACTTACATTGTTCCAAAGCAATATTGTCCTTATCAATGACATAAGTGATATTTAAAAACTGATGCATCCATTTTACAAACTCAATATCTGTAATACACACAGACAAGTCACATAAACCAACCACTAAAAACATAATTTTTGGATTCAGGAAACCTCAAAACATATAAATGTAACAAAAATTCAATTTCGAAAACGTGATCCGAAAACAATACTTTCGCGACCTTTTACGGATAAGATAAAGTAAATTAGAATAAGAGAATAATTTTAAATTAATTAAACTTTAATTGCATTTATTACATTGATTTTTATTTATAAAAAGAAATGCTTTTATTTAATTTGGGGTAGACCTGTATATTTACTATATATTTTACAAACACAATATAGTGTACTAATTTAGCACAGAATTTAAAACACATAGCACGACATGAAATGACCTTTCAGCAATTCCATTGTATGAATATATCTGAATTCTTTTGTGGGGTTCTGTGTAAACTTCTAATAAAGGATATACATTCTACATTGTATACGAAACATTCTTTCATGCACATAAAATAAATGTTCAATTTTTTTTTTTTTTCATCCAAAAATATTAAATTGTATTTACCAGAAAATTCACACATAGACTTAATGAATTTGAATTCTTTTCTTAGTCACTGCACACGAATTACTTAATATTTCATCCGAGTCCCAATATCTATTCTTGAGGTATGGTGATAACAAACACACAGACACACACATTCAGGCAACCGCTAAAAACCTAATTTTTTGTTTCATGATATTTAAGCAAATGTAGCAAAAACTCAATTTCGAAAATCTGAATCAAAAATAAAACTTTTCTTACAATATATGGGTAAAATAAACTAAATAATGATGCGTAATAATGATAATCTGGTGTGTCACTCACACGACTTTCTTTTTCACCCTGCATTTCATGCACATTAAAGCTTAAGATCAATAGCGTAAGAATGTAAAGTTTAATGTACTTTTCAAATAATCTAAAATAGGTTTAGAAACAATTTTATTTGACGAAGAGAAAGTAAATAATAATAATAATAATAATAATAATAAAAATAATAATAAAACAGAATAAAATAAAATAAAATAAATGTATTTCAAGGAATAATTTTAAAAGCTTTAAAATCATAATATTACAAATATACTTCTTCATTAACCTTGATAAAATAAATTTAAAGGGTTTTCTAATAAATTTTGGCATTAAATTATATTATCTAAAAATAACGATACAAAGACTCCATTGACGCATTTTTAACAATTATGATTCAGGGAGCCTCAAAACGTGTATATATAACAAAAATTCAATTTCGAAAATTTGACCCCAAAACAATACTTTCTCTACCATATATGTTGGTAAGAGAAAGTAAAATAAATAAATAAATGTATTTCAAGAACAAGTTTAAAAGCTTTAAAATTAGAATATTACAATTTTATTTCTTCATTAATCTTGCTAAATTAAATTTAAAGGGTGGAGGATTTCTAATAAATTTTTGCATTAAATATATTATTTAAGAATTACGATACTAAAACTCCACTGACACATTTTTAATAGTTTATTCTCTTGGGAAAAAAAAAAAAAAAAAAAAAAAAAGATTGCTCGAATCCTTAACGAATCATGAATGAAGTGGAAAGGCGGGTTGCTTTGCGACAGAGAGGGTTTTGGCGTGAGCTACAAAAATTCGCCAGGTTGACCTGTATGCGCCAACATTTCGGAGATACGCGTCCCGGTCACCTTACCCACTCAAGGGTCCAGTTCAGGAAAAACCAAGGGGCTAAAAAAAAAAAAAAAAAAAAAGGGGGGGGGGGAGCCACTCAAGCTTGGGTCCCGGTCACCTTACCCACTCAAGGGTCCGGTTCAGGAAGACCAAGGGGCTCAAAAAAAAAAGGGGGGGGGAGGGGAGCCACTCAAGCTTGGGTCCCGGTCACCTTACCCACTCAAGGGTCTGGTTCAGGAAGACCAAGGGGCTCAAAAAAAAAAAAAAAGATGGGGGGGGGGGGGAGAGCCACTCAAGCTTGGATCCCGGTCACCTTACCCACTCAAGGGTCTGGTTCAGGAAAAACCAAGCCCCCCCCCCCCCCCCAAAAAAAAGGGGGGGAGCCACTCAAGCTTGGGTCCCGGTCACCTTACCCACCTAAGGGTCCGGTTCAGGAAAACCAAGGGGCTAAAAAAAAAAAATAATAATAATAATAAAAAAAAAAAAAAAAAAAAAAAAAGGAGGGGAGAGCCACTCAAGCTTGGGTCCCGGTCACCTTACCCACTCAAGGGTCCGGTTCAGGAAAACCAAGGGGCTCAAAAAAAAAAAAACCGGAGGCGGACAGGGCCAATTAAAACAAGGGCCCAAGGACTAGAAGAGAAGACAGTAGCACTGGCACCTCCCAGCACTAACCCGAAATAGACCGTAGAGGGAGAAACAAGAACAAAAAAAAAAAAAAAAGAGACAAAATAAATTAAAATAAAATAATATAAAAATAAATAAGAATAACAATAAAATAAATAATTAAATAAATAAAATAAAGTAAATTAGACAGATTAACTGAGAGAGCGCTGTTAGTGGTTTGAGTTTAACGGAGGAGAGAGAAAAAAAAAAAAAAAAAAAAAATGATTAGTTAATTAAAATAAATAAGTTAAAGTAAGTTCGAAATTAGTAATTACAATTTATAAAATAATAATAATAATAATAATAATAATAATAATGGGTGCATGATCAAGATTCGAATGAGACACTACGGACATAAGGTGGCTTGCGAGGCCCGTTGCGAGGATTCAGCCTTTTGGATCCCTTCCTGGGATTCTGGAGTTATGGACTTCTTCTGTTCGGACCTAAGAGTGCTGATAGGTGAATCCAAAGCGGTGTGCTGAGCGGTAGTGCTAGCTTCTTGAACATACCATTCATACAAACTCATGAAAAAAAAAAAAAGTTATTGTACTTAACTGAAATAAAGTAAAATAATTAATTGAATGTTAAATAAATGGAAAAAAAAAAAAAAAAATTGGTTTAATAACCCATTTATGCGCGGTCAAGAGCGTGGTGCGGACTTACAGACCAATTAAAACAGAGGACCGTTTACATTTTATGCACATTTTTTATACAATTTTTATTTATACATTTTTATATTATAATAGTTTTTTATACATTTTTTTATTTTTTTAATAATTTTTATTTTACAAAGATTTTTTAATATTAACATTTTTACTTTTACCGGGCCTCATGTAATATCGATGCTGGCCGCTTTAACGACAGGGGCCTCGTTCATGACCTAAAATAAACAAAAAGTGGCGGTAGCGGTAGTTGCCTCTATGGGCTGGTAAGTCCTCTTCTTCCGGTGTTCTATTCCATATGCTGCTGAAGAGTGGAGTTTTCTTGTTGGTGTTGACACTGCTTATTGTTATTGTGAAATGTCATCTATGTTGTTCGTGAGCCATCTGACTATGTGTTTTGCCTTGTTTTGTACATGTGTGTTTTGTGCTAGCTGTTTGTACCATAGTGTTTCATTTGCTTGTGTAATTTGAGCCAGATGGTGGTGGTCCGTTAGAGGGCAGGCTGTTAAGTAGTGTATTGATGTGCCTAGTGCACCACAGGCGCAGTCTGGGCTACTCTTCTTCTTAACCCGATGGAGATAAGTGTTCTCATGAAGACTAAGTTAACTGTCTTAACATGTTAAAAAAATATATCCAGAGATTGCAGTGGAATATTTGGCTCATACTTTTATGTAACAAGGCATAGTGTGCAGTTTTTAAATAAAACAGAGTTTAACATCCATAACAATATTTATTAAAACTTAACAAGAAGTTTCAAACTTAACAAGAAATTTAAAAACTTAACAGAAAATATAGACTTTGCTAGTGATAGTTAGAAAAACTTGCCATGAGGGAAAAACTATTTACCCAAACTAACTGCTTATAAGTAGAATTAATGCTTTCATTGCTCAGCATTAGCACAAAAAGGATGCTGGCCTTCAAATAACATTAATATATATACTGCAACTTAATTAAACAGAAACATGCCCTCATACTTTGAGGCAAACTAAAAAATACTTGAAAACGTATTTAAATTTTTCAAATCATCGTAATTACAAAACGAAAATTATAAGCAAGAGAGAATAAACCTATGTAAGACATCCTTATATACATTTATCACCGGATTCCAGAACAGCCAATCACCAGGCTACACATTTCTCCCTTCCAGGCGATCCAAAAACACGCCCATCGTACGTAATCCGTTACCGTGACAACGGACGACGCTGAATACGTACGCCATCTATGGGCCGCAAAAGTAAGTATCGCCATATTGGAATTCAACTGGCCTGAACGATGTGTTCAAAGAATGTAAACAAAGATTATAATTTTATCCTATATGAATTAAATGAAGTATAATATCAAATGTATTTAAAAATAGAAAAAGATAAGTTATTTGCTTGAATAAAGGATAAAGGTAAGTTATATCTTTAAGTAAAGTTATTTTAATAAAACTTATCTTTAAATATTATACTAAACAATACATTATATTCTTTATATTTTTCAAATTAAACTTAACTTATACATAGCACTAAACGCTATTCATTTAAAACGAAAATAAGCTCTCCTCATAATTAATAGGCAATATAAACGTTTTTTTAAACTTTGAAAAATGATATGAAAAAAAAGGTTTTTAGGACAACAATGCCCCCCATCATATCATTTTGAAACATTAACCATCACTAGCATTAACAAAAGATAAAAAAATATAAAAAAACAGTATAACAATATCACATTAATCTTCTTATACAGAGGCAATCCATCAATACTTGCTAAAGTCCACCATAATAGATCAGTTCATCTAAAAACACTCAACAAATCTACTATAAAGATAAAAAAAAATATATATATTAATAATATATCAAAAATGATGCATTAAGAAATTTTATTGTTAACTTCATCACCCCATTACTGAAAACAATAAAAGATTAGTTAAACAATTATAACAATCACATAACTCAAACATTCGTGGCCACGTTTACACTCATCCTAAGTAAAAAAACTTTCTTTACAATGACAAAGCAATGAAGATCAGAAGAAAACACCCAAAATATTCTGCACCTCAAAAACTTCAAATAAGGATACATATCCAAAATTTATACTTTATAAATTACAATCTTTACTATATATATGAAACTTAGATATTTTTTCTTACAAATTTACTATACAAATATTTTATTTACAAAATTAAGCAAGTCACTTTTAGTAAGTGGCTTTGTAAAGGGATCCGCCAAGTTAGATTTAGATTTAACATATTTTAATTCAAATTTATCTTCAAAAAGCCACTCGCGAATAAAAAATAATTTCACATTTATGTGCTTTGACCTATTATTCTCTATAGGCGATTTCGTAAATTCAATAGCTGACATATTATCGGCAAAAAGGGTTGGTAAAGAGTATTTTTCGGAGATTAAATTAAATTCAATACAATCCTCCAAAATACGATTGAACCACATAAGTTCTTTCACACATTCACACATTGAAACAAATTCACTTTCCATTGTGGAAAGACTTACCCCTTTTTCCTTAAAAGTTCGCCATGAAATTGGACTATTATCTAAAAATATTATTTGACCCCCCATTGAAATAAAGTCGTCTCTGTTCATAGCAAAATCAGCATCAGAGAAAGCGACTAAACTAGAATTTTTACAATTTAAATTTAATTTTAAATTCTTGGTACCCGAAACGTAACCAAGTAATTTAAGCAAACCATTCCAATGGGTTAAACCTGGAGAATTTTGAAACTGGCTAAAAATATTCACAGCATAGGCTATATCTGGTCTAGTCCTACTAGCTAAAAATGAAAGGCAACCCAAGATATTCCTATATGGTAATCTTGCGACTTCTTCCATTTCAGCCTTATTGCTTGGACAATCCCTTTTTGAATATTTTAACCCTTTTATAATAGGTAAAGAAGTATATGGTATTTTAAATGAGTTAAACCTTTTATAAACTTCATCTATGTACAATGCCTGATAAATTTGAACAGCATCGTTATCATAGCTAAACTCAACACCCAATAATTTCTTCGTTTTACCCAAAATTTTAAGATCAAATTTTCCCCCCAAAAGTTCAATTATGGAATCAATTTGAGCCCGAGTTTTACCAAAAATAACTATGTCGTCGACATAGACTAATAAAACTATAAAGTCCTCAAAATAATATGAACAATTACACCAGTTAAACTTAAGAAAACCTAAACTTAAAAGAACCTTATTTAATTCGAAAAACCACAAACGACCACTCTGATGTAAACCATACAGAGCACGGTCTAATTTGCAAACTAAATTTTCCTCACCAGGAACAATATAACCAAGCGGTTGTGACATATAAATCTCTTCTTTAAGAGGAGCGTATAAATATGCACATTTAATGTCACACTGAATGTTTTGCCACTTAAGACAGGAAACTAAAAGGGAAAAGAAAAAACGAATAACAGAAAAATTTACCACTGGAGAGAATGTTTCGTCGTAGGTATCCCCCCGAATTTGGTAGTACCCTTGAGCGACGAGCCTAGCTTTAAACCTAGCTATATTCCCACTCTCATCCTTTTTAATGGTATAAACCCATCTGTTACCTAGTAAAGATTTCCCATCAGGTAAAGGGACTAAATGCCATACTTTACGCTGACTCATATTTGAAATTTCCTCATCCATAGCTTTAATCCATTCAGAATTTTGAGGTGACTTCATAGCTTGTTTATAAGTTCTAGGTACAGAAAGTTCTAGTCAGGTTTCCTTTTTAACATGGTTAGAAACAGGATCATTTGAATTAACCACCCCTTCAAATTTATTACTACCAGAGAAATCAAACAAGGAAGGTTCGAAAACAATATTATTACGTTCACAATAACTCTTAACCTCATTTAAAGATCTCAATCTAGTAGTTTTATCGTTAGGGTAATAATATATATCTGTCCTATCACCATGAGGTCTCGGTACTGGCTTTCTCCTCCAAACAATTTTAGAACAAGAGTCATTAGTATCAGGTAGTTCAGTGATAGACTCCCCGTCGGAATCATCAGGCCCCCCTCCAAACACAATGTCTACGGGATCGGAACCACCACAATCAACCGGACTATTTGGAGACTGACCCAGCTCTTCCAACGAAGGGCCCATCACCGCCCCACTGCGCTGATTAAAAATACGATCGGAGAAAGTTAAATTTACAGTCTCTACGATCCTATCCTCACTTTCTATCCAGACTCTATATCCTTTTGTACGAAGAGCGTAACCGACGATTACTCCCTTTTTTGCCTTTGACATAAGTTTGTGGTCGCGTCTCTGTTTAGGAACTCCGACATACACTACTAAACCAAAAGGCTTCAGGTGTCTAACCGAAGGTTTTCTTCCAGTATAAAGTTCAAGAGGAGTTTTTTCCTGGTTTTTATGAATCACACGATTCCAAGTGTAACTAAAATAAAGCACAGCCTCTGGCCAAAAAGAAAAAGGAAGTCCACTATCGGACAGAATAGCACGAGTACAATTTAGAACTGTTTGATTGAGCCTTTCACAAACACCATTTTCTTCTGGTGTATAGGTGTTGGTTAGCTCGTGAGCAACCCCCCTTTTATTGCAAAAGTCACGGAAGCTCTCGTTCTCAAACTCAGAACCATTATCTGTCCTAATAGTTTTCAACTTCTTTCCAAGACTAAGCTCAGCTCTGGCAATGTGCCTTTCAAAAATACTAAACACCTGTGACTTATCCTTCATTGGGTATAAAGTCACTTTACGTGAAAAACCGTCAATTATTGAAAGAAAAAATTTTTCCCCCCTTTTTCCCAAAATTGGAATTGGACCCCAAACGTCCATGTACACTTTCTCCAAGGGTGATTTAATGCCATGAACAGAATCAACCGACTTAAAAGAAACACGATTTTGTTTACTTACCCGACAAGGTTCACATGAAAACTTTTTAAATTTAAGCTTAGGTAGCCCTTTCTAGTTTTGACTATAAGTTCCGGACTAATATGAGCGAAACGAGAATGCCAATTCTCTAAGTCAGTTAAATTAGCTACAACAGGTTCATCAGATAGCCCCCCATTCGCTTTTAAACACTTGGCATAGGCATAGTAAAGACCATTTTTAAGTTTGGCATAAAAAAGAGGTTTATCAAACTTGTCGAAAACATTTACTCTACCACCACCTCCAGTGAACTTGGCACCATTAAAGTCCAATTTTGCACCAGAAATTAAATTTTTCCTCAATTCAGGGGAAAACAAAACATCTTTAAGATATACATCATTATTACCAAATTTCAATTTAACTACACCTTTCCCAACAATCGGAAAACTTACTCCATCAATGGCCACCTTCAAATTTTCACCTTCTACAGGACAATATTCAGAAAACAGGTTTTTATTACGACAACAGTGATGACTCGCGGCCGTATCAAAAATCCAAAGATTATCGCCACCAACATCACTAAAATTAACCTGTGCAATATAATATGAAGGTTCATTGACCGAATTGACAGAGCAAGCAATCTTCCTTTGGGATTTAACATTTTTAGATTTAAACTTAGGATTTACATTTGATTTAACATTAGAATTTCTATTAAAATTTGCATTAAAGTTCTTATTTAAACAGTCTTTCTTAAAGTGACCTGGTTTATTACAATTGAAACATAATAAAGGTTTATAAAACTTTTGTTTACCTTTATATTGAATATTTTGAACTTCTACCAGCTGCTCATCATCTTTCTGTAACTGCAAACGGATTTCCTCAGACGTTAATTCGGACACCAAAGTAGTGAACTTGAACTCATCTGACTTCCATCGCATCATATCTTGAACCACAGAATTAAACTTCTTCGGGAGATGTCGTAGAAGCTGATAGCAACAATAAATATCTTCCATTGGACGACCCATTTCTCTCAACAACTCAATTGTACGACTCAATCTATTCACATAGGCTGTTACAGACTCATCTTGTAGCATGTCACATTTTACAAATTCCGTAAATAATTGAATATGTCTCGCACGTGAATCTGACAAGAAATTTTTCTTTAAAGCCTCCCATGCTTCAACCGGGTCATTACAATTTTCTATAATACATCGAACTTCAGGAGATATATGCAAATATATAGTAGACAGTGCAAGTCTTGACCTATGCTTAAAATCTGTAATAAGCTTAGTAGTTTCCGGTTTTCCATCATCCTCTGGCAAAGTTTCTCTTTTAGCAACCAATTCCCAGCAGTTATCTCTTATAAGAATAAAACGAATATCTTTCTGCCAAGTAATATAATTACTAGCATTTAATTTTTCAATAGAAGGAGTTAAACTCATAGCCATTGTAAAAATATACTGCACATCTAAACTGTAAACAAGGTAAGGCCAAATGACATGCCCATAACCTATGTTCTCATGAAGACTAAGTTAACTGTCTTAACATGTTAAAAAAATATATCCAGAGATTGCAGTGGAATATTTGGCTCATACTTTTATGTAACAAGGCATAGTGTGCAGTTTTTAAATAAAACAGAGTTTAACATCCATAACAATATTTATTAAAACTTAACAAGAAGTTTCAAACTTAACAAGAAATTTAAAAACTTAACAGAAAATATAGACTTTGCTAGTGATAGTTAGAAAAACTTGCCATGAGGGAAAAACTATTTACCCAAACTAACTGCTTATAAGTAGAATTAATGCTTTCATTGCTCAGCATTAGCACAAAAAGGATGCTGGCCTTCAAATAACATTAATATATATACTGCAACTTAATTAAACAGAAACATGCCCTCATACTTTGAGGCAAACTAAAAAATACTTGAAAACGTATTTAAATTTTTCAAATCATCGTAATTACAAAACGAAAATTATAAGCAAGAGAGAATAAACCTATGTAAGACATCCTTATATACATTTATCACCGGATTCCAGAACAGCCAATCACCAGGCTACACATTTCTCCCTTCCAGGCGATCCAAAAACACGCCCATCGTACGTAATCCGTTACCGTGACAACGGACGACGCTGAATACGTACGCCATCTATGGGCCGCAAAAGTAAGTATCGCCATATTGGAATTCAACTGGCCTGAACGATGTGTTCAAAGAATGTAAACAAAGATTATAATTTTATCCTATATGAATTAAATGAAGTATAATATCAAATGTATTTAAAAATAGAAAAAGATAAGTTATTTGCTTGAATAAAGGATAAAGGTAAGTTATATCTTTAAGTAAAGTTATTTTAATAAAACTTATCTTTAAATATTATACTAAACAATACATTATATTCTTTATATTTTTCAAATTAAACTTAACTTATACATAGCACTAAACGCTATTCATTTAAAACGAAAATAAGCTCTCCTCATAATTAATAGGCAATATAAACGTTTTTTTAAACTTTGAAAAATGATATGAAAAAAAAAGGTTTTTAGGACAACAATAAGCTGGGAATGCCCCATGTCCTGTGTAAATTTGTGTCAAGAGCTTGCAGCTAACGAGTGTCTTAGTGTCCACTGTTGGGAAGTATCTATGTGTTAGCCTGCCCGTGCCCCCATAGTCCCACTTGAACTGCCATTGTTCCATGGTGATCCCTCTTAGTTTTCTCTTTAAATAGGAAATCGGCTTTTCCAGGTAGAAGTGTTCGCGGTTCGTTTTGTTTTCCGCTGCATATTTTGCCAGTTTGTCTTGCTTCTTCGTTTCCTTGGATCCCTACATGTGCTTTAACCCATTCAATTTTAAAATTATTATTTGACCTTCTGATTTCCAAGTGGATTTTAATTACCATATTGTCTGTCGTGAAAGGTTTGGAAAGTGCCTGGATGGCTGGCATGCAGTCCGAGTGGATGCTATATGATATTCCCTTTGTATTTCCCCACTCAGCAGCTTTGAGTATTGCCAGTAGTTCGGCCTGGAAGACACTGTTGCACTTTCTTAAGGGCACTGACCATTCGTGTATTTTGGATACGTTTTCGATGGCTACAAAGGCCGAACCTGTAGCTCCTGATTCCAGCTTCGAACCATCTGTGTAGATTTGTGTATCCTTAGTTGATGAGCCAATTTGTGGTTCAGGTGTGTCTGCTGGGTGCTTGCGCCAAATATTTTGTTTTTTGACATAGTCTGTGTGATTAAACATATGGTCGTGTAGCTTGTAATTCTTGTGGAGTCTTGTAATTGTGCCATAAGCTGCTTCGTATTGTACTTGGAGGTGTACTGGAATCAGGCCTGAGAGAACCAGAAGTGCCGATGTTGGGGCCGTTCTATATGCCCTTACGATGGCCAGCGCGAAGTGCCTTTGGCAGCTAAGCAGTTTGTCTTTATTCTGCTGCGTTAGGTTGTTCCCCCAGATTGGGGATGCATAGATCAGTGTCTTTTCCACTACTGTTTTGTACCATGTTTTTACCAGGTTTGGTTTTAGTCCCCAACCCCTTGAGACCATACGCCCGAACAGATTGAAGGCTTTATAGATTTTTTTCGTTTGATGTTCTATGTGTGGTTGCCATCTTAGATTTTTGTGTAGAATAACTCCAAGATATTTCATTTTTTCTTTAGTTTCTAGTTCGATCTCGTTATAGTGGATCCCGTCTAGTTTGTGAGTGCATGCAGTCGGGAGGTTTCCCAGACGTGGTCTGTTCAGGTATAGTAGTTCCGTTTTGCTCCAGTTAATCGTGAGGTCATTTTCCTTTGCCCAAGTGCCGAATTTTTGTAGAGCTGTGTTTGCTGTATTTACAAGTGTTTCTGTGTTGTTTGCCGATATTGTTAAGATAAAATCATCTGCAAAGGCTTGGATCTTTGTGTGGTTCCCCCAGCTATGGTTGAGCGCTGTCTCGGCTATTAGTAGCCAAAGGAGGGGCCCTAGGCAGCTTCCTTGCGGACAGCCTCCAAAAGTCTGTTTTGTGATGTTTATGCCATTTTCTTCCAGTGTCACATACCTGTCTTCCAGAAAGCTAAAAATTAGGGTACATGTGAGGTTAATTACAAAGAAACAGTTCTTCGGCTGGTAAGAATTTAAAAAATAATAATCACAAGTCTGCTGTTGCAGATGTGTTGGCTTAGTCTCAAGACTCTTTGATTATCCAACCTGTAGGGTTGATGGGGGTCTTTAGAAACATTTGTGATGATAGCACAGGAGAGGATTGTCGAATTAAGAAGTTAAGGAGATTATTATTATTTTCCTTTCTTTTTAAATCTATCTGTTTCCAATACAATTATATAATTTCTTATAATATTCTCTTTCAGATTTTAGCTTAGAAAAGAAAATATGTATACTGATTATGACGTGATCGTAATTTTAAAAAATACCAAAAAAATTAATTTGAAGATGATAATCAGGTTTGGAGAATTTATTTTACTCTTGATTCACAAGTCAGGGTAATAGTAATTATATGTATATAGGTATATTTAAAATCGTATATTTCTTAGAAATTTATCATCTTGTTTTATCCTCCCTTTTTTTTTTACTTCATTAATTTAAGATGAACCATTATTATTCTTCAAAAAAAGTTTGGTCATAGATTCTCTATGTAGAAAAAGGATTAATCCTACCTGTGTCCTTGGAGAAGAAGCTTGAAACTAAAGACAGAGCAAAAAAGAGGAATAACTGGCTTCTTGTCAGTAAAAGACTTTCATTTAATTTAATCTTCAGGGTCCTGAGTGCCAAAGCCAAGATTTTTGCAGAAGTTGTAGTGGCTATAGATTCTTTTCTCAACTCAAAAAAAGGAAGGGGGGATCATATTTTAAGCGTTAATTAATTAGGGAAAAAATTGGCCAGCGACTGCTGCCGCCTAAAGGAACGGTAGATGCAATGAAGACGTATCAAAACAAGTAATGTCTTCTTGCTTCTGGAGCCGATGCAATAATGATTGCTCTCTCAGTTCAAAATCCCCTCCTCAAGATTTTGCTTAGATAATGCACCAATCGTATTTGAATTTCCCCCGCAGCTTGTGGCGTCCCTTATGCAATGGTTATGACATCATGTTATCAACTGTTAACTCTCCTGGCGGATCAATGAACCACGGCACCGGGAAAGCGCCTTGGAAAGAATTTCAAGAATGGAGCGTGGGTGGCTATCTCCCTTTATGTAACAATGATGCAAAGTGCGCCGTGTCGCAGACCTCATCTCAATGTGCGGTAAGTCAATAAACTCCGAGGGAGACGAAATCGGTTCTTCTCTCTTTTTTTTTTCGCCGCAACGTGGGGCCTGCAAAGTGTAACTCCCAATGTCTGGAAACACACTCTTTTGACTGTTTGATTACATGATACTTCATTAACTGAAAATTTAGGTTTTAGCTTTCTCTAAATAGAGTTCATCACCTAAATAAATAATTTTTTTATTATTATTATTATTATTTATTTATTAATTTACTTTATTTTATTTTTGCTTATGAAGTTAAAACGGCATATTTCCAAACAGGCGGTGATTTCCTTAACTTTTTTTTTTTTTTTTAAGAACTCAACGTAACTATAATTTAATTTATTTAGCAATTAATAAAATGAGACTGAGACATGTCACACTGTGACAAGGATATTGACAAACTGTCAACACTTATCTATGTAGTACTTATCTATGTCAGTACTTATCTGTGGAGACAATACTTGCAGGTCTTGTGGTATTTGTGGAAACATCAGATGTTGAAGCAGGAGCAGGATTATGTGGCAGAATAGCAGAAGCTGATGCTTCATGTAGGAGATTCATTTAAATGTACTGAACAGTGAAGCGGGCAAAGCCTGTTATTATATACATATAACAAGTCACATTATTAATTCATTTAATAAAAGAGAAGGATTACTTCGAAGTTTAATATAATGTCTTGTTTTGAATTTCCAAATATTTTAGATATTCTTTAATTTATGAAAGAAAGATTTTTATTAACAAAATTGAATAAAATTAATTTACAAGTAATGTTTTGAATACAAGGTGTTTAATATTTCTAAAATGATATGTTAAGTGCAATTTTTATTCATATTTCAAAATATTACCTATTTTAATCTTTTTTTCTCTTTTTTCCCTCCCATTTTTAGGTGATTGATCGAGATCTTAAGAAATGTATAAAATATTTATATGATATATTTTTCAAACAAATTGCATTTGTTAAAAAGAAAATTTTTGATAGTAGAAGATGTATGAATCTATTTTCACCAAATTATGGTGGAGTTGCTTTTAGTGTGTCCCTTTTTTCTAAAAAGCTAGATCTGCAATATAAGGTAATATATATTTATAGCATCTAGTCATATGTGATAATTGTACTTAATTTTGCATATTTTTATTTCAAAAGTATACAGTCGAACCTCGTTAACGTGAACACTCTTAACATGAATTACTTTTAACATGAACTGTTTCCACAACCCCCGTCAAAAGAAAGATTAGTTTCTGAGTTACTGAAACCATGAATTACAGATAATATGAACAAATTTTTTATCCCCCTTGAGATCCATGTTAACAAGGTTCGACTTTATTACTAGTTATTTAAAAAATTCTCCCCATTGTTTTGCTTTGCTTGGAATGAAATTATTGTTGCTACTATTTTCTTTTTAAAACTAAATTAGTTCTCAATAAATATATATATACTAATATTTATTTATGAGAGTTTTCTGCATAATAAGCTGCCACAATCCCATATAATACATAATATGTGATAGTTTTATGATGCTACATTGAAGAAAGGACTAGTTATAAGAACGTAAGAGTATTTATATAGAAAATAATGAAAAGAGATTGCAGATAAGATTCCCTATGGGACATATTATCACATGATTAAAAAAAATTTGTAACAACAAAAATTTAATGTTTTAACCTTCCAAAGAGAGTGGAATTATTGATGCTTCAGCTTACTTACGTGAAGAAGGAAAATCAGTTTAAAATGAGAAAACAATATAAAAAAGTAAAAAACAGATTTAGTTAACAGTGTAAGGTTTTAAAATAGCAGAAATGGTGATTTGATTTGAATTAAAATGTAAGAATAAGGTTGGAAATATTATTTAAAAATATATAAATTATATATGGCCAATTTTACATAAATAATTATCTAATAATTTATTATTATATAAAGGGGACAAAAAACATTCCATTGGGCCAAATGTGACTGTTTTAATTAACTAAGATCCAACCTTACAAACCAAATACCTCTTGTTGGATTAATCCTTTACCAGCCCTTACTCTAAACAGTGTTGCCAAATTTAGGAACTCCTATATTCAATTCTCAACAATAATTTTATGGAGTGATATTTGATATGTATAATGGACAAATAACATTTTAAGTGATTAGACAGACGTTGCAGTTAAAATTTAGTGGTGGGTATTGAATAAAAAGTCCCTAAATTTGGCAACAATGACCAGATGAGTAAAATTAAATAGGACCGGCAAAGGGTTAATACTCATGTTTGAAGGGATATGATATCTGATATTGGAGCACTATTTTCTCATAAGTAAATGGTGTACTCTGTTTACAGGAAAGTCAGTAAAAGAAAATTACCTATTATAGATCATCATGAATTATGTAATAGATAAGAATTATGAATCATTAATTGATATTATAATCATTAATGAAGAATAATCATGTATTAGTTAAGAATTCCAAACTTAATAGTCAGTAATTTAGTTTAGGTAGCACAGTGGTATTAATATTGTATTTTAATGTAGTTATTACTAAATAAATTTGAAAAATAATCATTGTACGAGAAACATTCCAAAAGTAAGTTTTAACTCTTTTTTTTTTTTTTTTTTTTTAAAGAGAAGATGGTATATCAGATCCAACAAACAATCACCATAAGAAACAACACCCATTGCTTGTTGAATGGCGGAAAGAGCACCAGTGAAGAAGGAATGATGCATACACAGAGCTCCAAAGAAAAGAGAATAGGAGCGCACCCCCATGCCTTAGGTTATTCAAATACAAATCACTATAGCAGACAGATATGTGCCAGCAACGTAATCGCCAATGGAAGTGTGTGTTGTTATCCGGTATGAGTGGGCCTGTGAGACGAGTGTGTCCATCATCCATGGACACCTACAGATTATTTATGGTGAAGGGGTTTTGTCAAATGGTTGATTGCTGGTGTTGCATGGAGGAAGTCAAAGTGTGGAGGATGAGGGTCAAAGTGGGTATCCTTCCACATCCACAAATGAAAAGATCATTACTAGAACACAAGACATGGTGTTAGCAGACAGGCATGTCTGAATGTCAGTTTCAGAATAATGCTGAGATGAAGCAGGCTGTGTGGCAGTTCCTTGCATCATAGGACACAGAGTTTTACTATAGTGATTTCTTCAAACTGATAGCACATTACATCAA
This sequence comes from Salticus scenicus, assembly GCA_963930645.1. Classification (NCBI taxonomy): domain Eukaryota; kingdom Metazoa; phylum Arthropoda; class Arachnida; order Araneae; family Salticidae; genus Salticus; species Salticus scenicus. The sequence continues at coordinate 49,681,806 of OZ005648.1, forward strand.
ATGTCTCGGTGTCGGTGACGACTATCTTGAAAAATAGTGCAAATTGTATAGTTCATGATGTCATTGTGTATTTTGTTTTGGTAATAAAGTTTCCATGTGAAAAAAAAAATATGAAACTTACTTTTGGGATGTTCCTCATAATTTGTTAAGCTTGTAAAATTCTGACAGATTTAAACTAATAGGGGAAATTTTTAATATTTTCTTGAGAAAAAATAAAAATGTAAGTCTAAAATAATAATTTACTACTTTGGAATGCTTATAATATGAACTAACAGCTGTATTTATTACCAATAAATGGCTCTTTATAACAAAATTGTGTGATTGTGAGAAATTTAGATTGCATTTGAGGGGAAATTTCTGAGGCCTGAACATTTTCTGCATGTCTGTTGAAATCTATAAAATACAAATGTAAACTCAAACTTAATGAATAAATAAATAAAAATAAAATTAATATTGCTTTCTGTTAATAATTTTTTTGTAATTCTCTCACCCATCTATATCTCAGATATTTAAAGAGTGACAGTTGAGGGGTAAGGAAGAAAAAAGAAGAAGAAAAAAACTTCTAGCAATAGAATTTTGGTTATAAAAGCCTAATGAATAAGTGAAATGATGCACAGTAGCATGTATCCATTCCCTGCTGCAAAAAGGCAACAACAGGAAAAATAGCAGCTAAATTCAAAGCAAATACATCACAAAGCATATCTCAATGCACAACAAAATGAACTCTGTAAAAGACAAAGCTTTACAGATTAAGCTCGTTCACATAATGTTAAAAAATGTCGCAAAGTAAACTCGACGTTAGCGCTTCTCCTCGTGCAGTGACTGCGGTATCCAAATAAAAGCTGTGAAAAACCCGCCCCTATTGTGCTTTCTTTAAAAATGTTATCTCTTATTGTTTTATTATAAACAATAATTAATTCTAGCCCTAAATGAACATTATAGATGTTATTATTAGCGTACACTTGACTTTAAATACAAAATATGTTAGATGTTAGCTAATAAACGATTGCATTATTATTAGCTAACATCTAACATATTTTGTATTTAAAGTCAAATGTACGCTAATAACTTCAAGTAAATAATCACATCTATAGTGTTCACTTAGAGCCAGAATTAATTAATGTAAAATGTAATTTTTTAAATCGATCTTCTATTGTTGTAAATTGTATTGTAAATACGAAAAAATTCATGTATTAGTAATTTGAGAAGAAAATGTTAATGTGTGCAATTTTCAAAATTAAAATTTTGAATTAAAAAAAAATTAATTTTTGGAAAAGGAATCGCTTATAAAAGATTACTTTATCATTATTTCTTTTATTAAAAATTATTTCATGTTCCATAAAATCAATCAGATGCAGACGAAACCATTCGCAAAACATTTATCATCTAAACAAAATATATTTGTAATCGCTTTATAACCAAATCTATAACTAAGATAACATTTAGGAATGATAAAATAACATTTAGGAATGAACAAATATAATGAATACTAACTTGTTCTAACATCATAACAAATCAAACAACCAAATTCAAAATTCCATAATCTCTTGGTCCGTAATGAATGAAAATTCACGAGATTAAGATTTCAATAATTATATAAATTGTAAGAAGTATTCAAAAAATAATTTTTAAGAATTGATTTAAAATATATTACTTATCTTAAAATATGGGAAAATATGCAAAATATTAATATTCTAAAAATGCATGAATTTTTCCGTTTAGATGTGCATTCGTTCAAACACAGTTCTATTTTAATTTTAAATATGGAGCATCGCACGAGTAAACAAATTCTATTCAAGCATGGCCAGTTTCAGCCTGAGTAGTTCAGGTACCTCCAACACGAGGTGGCTTCGTCATCGATCTGTGACGTAACTATGACGCAACCATGACATAGTACGCTACCCATTGCTCCATTGTAATGAATACGCTTAATCTGTAAAGCTTTGGTAAAAGATAGGTATGATTAAACGAAGGACAAGTATAAAATATTTTCTTGTTAATTGCTTGTGATGAATATTTTGAATTCCAAGTTCAGTATTTCATAAAAAAGAATTTTAAGAGTTAATGGAAATTATTTCAATTTAAATAATTGTTTGTTTGAGAGTTTTTGGTCTTGAACTCAAATTACTCAATTAGAATGTTTTTTATTATTATTATTTTTATATACATTTTGTGAATCTGCCATATCAATTTAATATTTAAAAAAGATTTTCTGCCAGGCATTACATAGGTTTGATCATTATTTTACAAAGATGGTCTGCTTGAAACTTTTATGTGAACTTACTTCATATAATGTATTATTCTTATAATACCATATTTTTTTGCGTATAATCTACAGGTCTGCTAAATCAGTTTCACATGAGAAATTTTAATTAACACAATAAACTATTTCTAAATAATGTTTTTTTTTTCCCCTGATGAAATTTATCCTTACCTGTAAATTAAATTTCCTGGTGTGAGACTGACTTATCTAATCTGTGGATTATATGCAGGAAAAAATAGTTATTAGTATTATATTTGATTTTTTCCCCTCTTAGCTTTTAAAATCATCATTCAGTTTGTGGCCAGAAGAGTATAGTGTAAATATTGATGACTATTATCAGCAAATTTTAGATACCATCAGTGAATCTATCCATACTGTATCCTTGCAGTGGATCAAAACTATTCCGAAAGTATTGTATTAATCTAAAATTATAATAGTTTTTGAATCATTGTTGTACTTGGAATCATACTTATATAAAAATTCAAAAGAAAATCCTTAAATTAAACATTTTTTTCTTTTTAAATAAATATATTTTTACACTTCTTTATAAATCATATGCAAATGTTTATAAATAATACATTATTTCAATCATAAATTTATTAATAATTAACTTGTGATATAGCATAACTCATTAAAACCAATAAAAATTACAACGTCATAAACGGCAAAGAGAACAAAATATGGGAAGCATTTTTGGTAGCCTTTAGTATATCGTCTTCAGTGCGTAAAGAAATCTGGAACTGGAGAAGTGCTCATATATATATAGGAGAGGGACCGAATTCTATTCAACCAGTAGGATTATGAGAAAGGTGGGGAGAGTAGCCAATAAGAATTTTAGAAACACTTGTGTTGTAAACTGTAGAGAATTTAAGAAAATGTGGACTAAATGTAAAATTTCCAACAATCAGACAAATAGGGAGCAGTGAAATCACAATTGACGAGATTTTTATAAATATAAAAAGCTTTAAAGAAATCGAGTTCATGAATGGATTTAGGTCTGCAAATTATTTTAGCTGAATCAAATTTAAAATTATGATTTTCCTCCCAGCAATGCTTAGAAATAGCCGATTTATTGGTTTCTTGTTTATGGACGTAATTAATATGTTCTTTTAGATGGAATTTGAGACTGTGTTTGGTTTGGCCAATGTATGATAAACCACACTGACAGGAAATACTGTAAATGCCCCAAGAATTATACCAAGATTCTTGGGGCAGCCCCAAGATCTATAGGATCTTTTAACTGATTAAAGGTGAGTTTATTGGAAGGCAAAAATATTATTTTAAAATCATGTTGTTTGAGAATTTTAGCTATGGCTTGACTGGATTTAGGAAAATAGGGTAAAACAATACTGAAATTAGAAGAGACTGATTTAGTAGACATAGTACGAGGGAGTTGTAATATTTGGATAGCTTTGTCTATAATGGAAGGTTCATAACCTCTGTCAATTGCAATGGCTTTTTAGAGATTTGATTTCAGTTTTTAATAAAACAGGATTATAACAAATATTAAGGGCACGGTTAACAAAAGTATAGAAAGCAGTCATTTTTTGGTTAGGTGGATGACATGAACGCGCATGGGGAGGTAAAGAGACTGCAAAATTTTTAAGATAGACAGTAGTTGAAAATCCATCTACAGTGCGAGAGACGAGGGTATCAAGAAATGGAAATGAACCATTATATTCTATTTCATATGTAAACTGGATATTACCGTCAATGGAATTTAAAGTTTCTAAGACATGGTCAATAGTGTGACGAGATGTGTCGGTAAGCACGAAGGTGTCATCAACGTAATGGGTCCAAAATAAAAATGTCTTTTTCTGTATACTGTCTGTTATAGTTAAAAAGCAATTAAATTCTCTGTTTATGTGTTTTACAGTCTTTTGGACATATTTTTATCACTTCACAACTTTATTGATTACCATCATGAAACTATATTTATTTGGTATACTGTCTATTATAGCTAAAAAGCAATTAAATTCTCTGTTTATTTTGTTTATGTGTTTTACAATCTGAAACCTTAACTTTTAGATTGTTTTTTCATATTTTTATCACTTCACAACTTTATTGATAACCGTCATGAAATAATGATATTTATTTGGTATACTGTCTATCATAGCTAAAAAGCAATTAAATTCTCTGTTTATTCTATTTTTGTGTTTTACAGTCCAAAACCTTAACTTATGGATTGTTTCAAAATTTATCTAAGTTATTTATTGTTATTGCTATATGTTTTTCTTATTGAAAATGTTGTATCAGGGATCCAATCCAAGTTTTAATTATTAGGGCCAAATTTTGTGAAAAACAAAAAAATTTTGGGAAATTTTTATTTAATTTTGTGCAGAAAATATTGGGCAAAACAACCTTCCGTTTCACAGTCACTCTAATACAGGTAATAATGTGTCATTGAACAAAATCTGGGCAATCATTTGAAATGATACTGAAAGTATAAAAAACAGTTATAAAAGAATATATATATAATATATATATATATATATTATTTTTTTTTCATCAAACGAAATTTTGTGAAAGGACTAATTTTGTGAAGGAGTCTGTTTTCTTAATTTCAGTTTTGTCAAAGGGCCCATTTTTATAAATTTGAATTTATGAAGCTTTTTTTTATAAAGTGGAATTTTGTGAAAAAGCCTTGAATTTTGATTTGATCAACCCATGTGTATGAACTATTTATATCATCTGTACAGGAAAAAACAAGAATTTTAAATATTTTTGAATGCTTTTCTTACTACAGTGGAGCACCGTTTATACGTTTTTCAAGGGACCGTTCCTAAAAAACGTATAACTGAAAAAAACGTACAACTAAAAATTAGTTTTAACATTAATACACAATAAAGTGTCATATTAGTAATTATTATTATAGATTAAAGTCTAATCAATTTTCATGATTTCCTTTGCATTTATTCGAATAAGATATACTTTTAATTAAATTTAAAATATTTTTAAAAGGTAGAATAAAAATTAAATAATTAAAAATACAGAAATTCAGAAAATTTTCTCAAGATTTCGATTTTAACCTTTAAAGACAAAGCCTTTTGTTCTCTAAATGAAGATGGCAATTTTGCAAACGATTAAAAGAAAGGGGGGGGAAAAAAATCCTTGTTTCTGCAATTGTACTCGCCCAACTGAAGTGAGTAATAAATCTTCAAGTTTACAAAATGCCTATAAAGTTGTGTTTTTTTTTTTCCTTTGATATCCCATCCCTGGAGTCAATTAAAAGAGTAAGTGGGAGGTCTTCAAGTGGTCACTGGCTACCATTGCACCCAGTCGCCAACTGCTGAAAAACACCCTCCTTGACCCAGGCTCTCGATGCCATAGATCGATGCAGGTCGCAATTTGTTCTATAGCCATACTTTGTTGCCATAAATCTAAGAAAAAATAATTGAAAAAGATAAGATAAGAATAAAACATAAGAGCATTCATCTTTTTTTTTTTTTTTTTTATCCTGGAATGAAACTCAAACTTGGGATTCTACAAGGAGAAAAAAAAACGTATAAGTGAAATTAAGAATTTACTTGTGACGTATAAACGAAATATTTTAACATTAGAATTCAATGGACTGATTTGGGACCGAAGTCGAAAAACGTATAAATGAGAAACGTATAAAAGGTGCTCCACTGTAGTAGGCAGTCTTAACAAATTTAAAAATACATTGTAGCCAGCAAGATTTTGCAGTAGCCTTAAAAAAAATAATAATAACATTTTCTAACTGTGTAATATTAACTTAAAAAAGCTGTCTTTAAATGTGTAAAAATTTTTTAGATTAAAAGAGAGCATAAATAATTTTAAATAATCTGGTGTGTCACTCACACAACTTTCTTTTACCCTGAAATTTAATACTATAAATACAGGTTGGAGATTTAGAGGTAAGATAACGAATACTGTTATATAAATCTAGGTTAAACAATTCAAATTAGGCTTTAGAAGAGTTTTATATGATAATTAGTTCTGTGTGAGGGGGCTACCATCCCCCCCCCCCCCCCCCCCCCCGTTTCATTAACGCACCTACATTTATATAGAATTTAAATCTGTTATTAAAAGCTCACTTAAAATTATTCAGAAAATTTTCACACGCAAGGAACTTATCAATCTTGATCAAACTTTTCCAGCAACACATTTATATTAACTTCAAAATGTAACATTTTGATCTCCTAAAATTATTTGTTTTTAAGTCACTCTAAGAGACATAGACAAAGATCAAATGTTAAAAAACTTAACTACGGTAATCAGGAAGCCTCAAAACGTGTAAATATACAAAAAACAAGCGATGAATATTTAACATAAAAACATACATTATTTACCATATCTCTATGAGAAATTCATTTCAATTTCCAAACAGCTTTCCTGGAAGTGGTAAAATATTATTAGTAAAGCACATCCATTAACAACAAAAAAGAATGTTACTGCTTAAATATTTGCAATCCTGTATATCTTTCAAAGATTCTATACAGACCACATGGTGCACCTAAATATGATCCTATAGTAATAATACATGGCCCAGCCTGAAATACACTTCCATCAATTCACAACTATTGTCGCAATTTCATCTAGTTCTCTTGTGTAGCCCTGTAAATGAACAGTTAATGATTTCCCTATCATATTCTACATGAGACATGTTTTTACGCATTAAAAAAATATATATATATATTCGTTTCATTTGGTTTAGTGCAGTCTATAGATGTTAAACTCAACTTACCTGCAATTTCCCACATAGACATAATGTATTTGAATTCTCTTGGTGTCCCTGTACACGAACCATTTGCTTCATCTCAACGAAAAGCTTAATGTAGCATCCCTCTATCATACACATTTAGAATACCAAGTTTGGACTTTCTGCTACTGTTTGTTCTTGAGCTATGCTGATAACACACAGACAGACACACAAACCATTTGCTAAAAACATGATTTTCGTATTCAGGGGACCTCAAAACGTGTAAATATAACAAAAACTCACGTTCGAAAATTTGAGCCTAAAACAATACTTTCTCTAACTTGTGGGTAAGAGAAAGTAAAAAAGTGTATAAATTGTGAAAGGATAATGGCTAGTATGTTAATGATGATAATAAATAGTATAAATTTAATTGTTTTAAAATTACCTTTTAACGACTCTCTTCACTTTCCTTTGCCTGAAGTTTGAGCCAATGTTATTCTATGGAAAATTTTCTTTACTTAAAGCTGATTAACTAATACATATTTTTAAATTCTGTTTTCACATTCTGAAAATTCCCAACTGTTAAATCGACGGATCTTTTTTAAAAACAGACTTTTTTAATATTTCATTTTGAAGTTGTAAAATACAAATTTTCAATATGTGAAATGTTTCATTTTGTAGTTTCAAAATAAGATATTAAAAATTGAAAAATCCATTTTCGAAAAAAGTGCATCAATTTAATAGGTGGGAATTTTCTGAATGTGAAAACAAAGTTTAAAAATATGTATTAGTTAACTAGTTGTAAGTAAAGAAAATTCCCCATAGAATAATATTAGCTTCAGCTTTCGGTGATGGTTAGTGAAGCAGGCCCTTAAGTTATCTAATTATTTTTAAAGTTATCTTTTCATTTATCTTCAATGATGATCATTATTGTTTGAATTTGTAATCAAAAGGAATTTGAATAAAGTTTTTAAATAGGACAAAGAAAATGTTTATAATAATTATTTTAGAAATGCTGATTCGGTTGTGCAATTTACTTCTAAAAATTTTGCATTCAGTTATGACTTAAAAATGTAACAAAATTATTTTTTTTAAAGCATAAAGGGAATAAAAGCAAACAAGAGTTATAAAATTAGAATTCACAATTGTAATTTTAGCTGAAATTCCATTTTTTGCTTAAATTTGGAATATTTCTTACAATTAAAAGCTACTGTATGCAATTTTTCTTCTCTTTTTCTCTCTATTAAAAAAAAGTAACAATAAATTCATGCGTAAATGTCTATTATTCAAAAGAGTTTTCTGTTAAATATTGCCACAAGAATAGCATATTGACCCTTCAACCAGCAGTTTTTTTTTTTTTTTTTTTTTTTTTTTTTTAATTATTAATTCCCCATCATAAGAAAATAGGTATAGAGATGTTAAGTATTCACATTTTTTTTTTTTTTTTTTTTTTTAAATCTTGGTTTATTGAAGTATTTTATATGTTTGGGGTGTGAGGAATTCAAAGTCATGAAATCAATGCATATCTTTCTCAATGTTAATTAATTAGTTATCATAAGAAAAAATAATCATAAAGAGTTTGGATCTGTTTTAATGTATTACTATGATACTAGCCAGAACCCTATTAAATTTCGACATTCTACTTTGAAAACTTTGGAATTTATTCAAAATTTAAGATTTTCTTAACATGACAAAGTAAGCGAAATTTTCCATTAATGTGCATTGTGATGATAATTTTTTTCATAGAGCTGTTGAATTAGTTTTAAAATATCATTTATGATGCTGCCATGGACATTATTGGGTATAAACATTCTATTTTAAAAGCTTCTTAAGTTATTAAAAATTCTTAATTTAATAGAAAAGGAAAAATTTCACCTTAACTTGCCTTTTAGGGAATATTGAATTTTACAAAAACTAAAATACAAAAGAAATTGTAATAAAATTAATCAACAAATTAGGATGAGGTTAACATATCTAAGTAAGAGTAGGGTAATCTAATGGATTTCAGATTTTGATCGAGATTGGCAACAACTGAATTTATTGCTCTTATCAGGATTTAGTTTAATCTATGGTAGAAATTTATCAGAATAAATATATGATGGGGAACTGAACAGAATCCATTGAGAATAAATATGTGAAAGTGAGCAGAGACCACAAATGCCAACTAGTCTTCTTTGGAACTTCTCAATGAATATTGCAATAACATTATCATTGCTTTTATTAATTTTTAACTGGTAAACATGAAGATGAACTAGAAGTATAAAAATTGAATACAAATAAAATTTTCCTTCTACAAAATCTTTAAGTATTTATTTATATATGGCTGACTCTCATTAATTCAAATTAAGGTGATTCAAAGCCCCTAAGTGAGGAAGAACTCGTTAGAACATTCAAATCATGATTCTACAATAATTTACTGTAAAGCTTAACATCCATGTCAGTATCACAATTTTACATGCTTAAAATATTTATAATTAGATGAATAATAATTTTGTATAATTCATTCCTTAAGTCTTTCTATTAACTGAAATTATTATGGAAAAAATTATTTTAAGTGAAAACCATATTCATGTTAATCCATATTTTCTTAATAGATAAAATATTTGTGGAAAATAATAATAATAATAATAATAATGCTTTGTATTTACTTATGTAGGATGTTTTTGGATGGTTAAAAAACCCTATAGTTATCAAAGTTGAACCATCCCACTTTATTCAAATGAATATTGAAAGGTAACAAAGAGAAAAGCTTATTTATTTAAACTCTGTTATTAACTCTTTTGTTCCATTTTTTTTTATATATATAATTTTAATTTTATGCTATTTGCAGCAAAATTATCAAGTTGATTGAAGAACTATATTATTGGGATAAAACTAGTATTGAAATTCCTCGTCAAATTGTTAAATTACATGAAAAAAGTGATATTTATATAAAAAGAATCCATAGAATTATGCTGAATATAAAATTTTATAATAGGTATGTATGTATGTATACTTTCTAATGAAAATCTCTGCATGAACTATATTTAAATTGCATTTTAAAAGAAATGAATATTTTATGTATCAGTATTTAGAAAAGGTGATTTAAGCTTAATTTATTTTTTAAAATGTTTTTAGTTGTTTGATTGCAAGTGTTTGTTTTCTCAACAACAGACTGATTTAGCAATAGCATTGCAAACTAACAAGGAGAGGTCACGACATGGAAAATTCAAATCGGGACGAAATTGCGCAGGATTGTAGTATACTATGAGGGTAACAACATATTAAAGCAGTAGGACCCACTATCCACAAAATTTCGAGAAAAAAGCATTTAAAGTTTCAGTAATCTTTAAATGCAAGTTATTTCGTAAGCGAGCAAGCGCCCCAGTGGTGTGATCCTAAAGCGCGAGTCTGCTAGCCGGGCGACTTGGGTTCGAGGCTACCTCAAGACTACTTTTTTTTTTTCTTTAACTTTTTATGTAATCTAAACTTTTTATTTATTTCTACTTTATTTTACAATTCAATTCAAAATCTGAAAATTTTAATAAATTATTTAATTTTCTTGAGTATAAAATAACTTTTTCTATTTTTAGTATTTATAACTTAAAAATAAAATAAATTTCTATAACTTAAAAAATAAAGTTTAGTTTTACAAAACCCTAAATAAGAAACATAAAGAAAACAGACAAATATTTAAATAATTAAAAAATAAGCAAGCTGTAAACAAAGTGTAAAATAGTTAGCAGGTGTTACTTAAATCTTGGTTTGAGCTTCCTGATTTTGTTTGAATGTGTATAAATTACGTAAACGCTTCTAGCTTGTTAATAATAAAGGGCAGGTGGAATTTTATTTTGTGCAAGGAAGTAAAAAAAAAAAAAAAAAAAAAAAAAAAAGGAAGTCGTTATCGAAAAAGAAATGATGTTCATTAACATTTAAAATCTACATTTAAAAATAACATTTCTTTACCTGTAATAATTTAACAGCATACTATAATTTTTCAAGAAACTGTATTGATTGGAGAAGTAATTATTTAATTTGGGTAGTAATTATATATGCAATTAAAAGGATCATTTCTCTGTATTATTATTTTTTTTTATTTAAAAAAACAAAATTTAGTATTGTTTCAAGCATACCTAAAATAAAATAAAATATTTCGATAAATAATCAAAAACAGTTTCTTTAGTTTTACCTTATTTTACAGTTAAAATAAAACTAAAATTTATTTTTTAAGTTATAGAAATTTATTGTAATTTTAAGTTATAAATATTAAAAATAGAAAAAATTATTTATTTTATATTCAAAAAAATTAAATAATATTTTATTAAAATTTTCAAATTTTGAATTGAATTATTAAATAAAGTAAAAATAAATAAAAAGTTTAGATTGCATAAAAAGTTAAAAAAAAAAAAAAAAAAAAAAAAAGCAGTCTCGAGGTAGCCTCGAACCCAAGTCGTCCGGCTAGCAGACCTGCGCTTTAAGATCACACCACCGGGGCGCTTGCTCGCTTGCGAAATAACTTGTATTTAAATATTACTAAAACTTTAAATGCTTTTTTCTCGAAATTTTGTGGATAGTGGGTCCTGCTGTTTTAATATGTTGTTACCCTCATAGTATACTACAATCCTGCAGAATTTCGTCCCGATCTGAATTTTCCATGTCGTGACCACTCCTTGTAAGTCATAAAAATTTTGAATAAAACTTGAATGTTTTTGTTGCCGTCCCCCCCCCCCCTTAAAAAAACAAACAAAAAAATCATGACAGTATTTGTAAAATTATAATTACACTGTTGCATTTCTTTTTTCTTTTTCTTTTTTTTTTTCCCCCAGCATTCCACTGTTAAATGAGCATTTTACAAAGTACAGTTTGGTGAACAAATAAAAGATTTTTCTATTTTTTGCATGAATGATTAGTTAAATGTTTTGCAACAGTACAGTTAAAAAAAAAAAAAAAGGATTTAATGGATTTTTCGGTACATGTACACATGTACTATATTTTCCTGTGTATACTCATTCTGCGGGTGCAATTTTCAACCCTGATGGAAAATTTTCATCAGATAATCTGCACCGCCATATAAACCACGTATACAAATCGTAATTGTAAGTATAAAAGATTAAACCTTAGAATAATAAAAATAATAGTCATTCTTCAGTAGAAAAAAAAAAAAAAGATTCCATGGAAAAACAATGCCGTTTTAATAACAAATAAAACATAAACAAAAACATGTTGCCATTAGGTTAGAAAAGTATATCTTAAAACAGATGCAACTCCTACTAGCACAAATAGATCATACATGAATCAATCGCTATCGGCTTTGTGGTCGGCCAAGTAGATACGCAATCTGAAGTTATTTGTTTACATCTTGTTGACATAAATTTCTGATATCTGCCGTCAAACAGTCGCTTAAAAAAAAAAAAAAAAAAAAAAAAAGGTAGATAATCCGTGGATTATACACAGGAAAATACAGTGTATTTAAATAAAAAAATCTCTAATTTTGCTCACAATAATCTGAGTATAAACTAAATTAAACATCAATGGAAATTAATAGAATAATAGTTTGGCACAAATTTAACAGAACGGTGGCTGCAATTAGGGAGTTGGGAAAGTTCAGGGAATTTAGAAAATCTGGAAAAGTCAAGGTAATTTGACAAATTTTGGGGAAATAAACTATATTTGAAAGCTCATTATTGCAAACTGCTGGATTGTTCATTAATGTCATGAAATTTCCATGGGAAAATAAACACCATAAGTCAGGGAAAGTGGTAAAAAAAATAGACATGGAATTTGAAAATGTTCTAATGCTAGCCACCCTAGAAACAGTTTTCTTTTACGAAACAGAATGCTAGTTTTATTTTAATTTAACTTCATTTTTATAAATAATTTTTTTTTTTTTTTTTTTATTTAGGATATATTTATTTTTTATTGTATTTTGAATGGAAAAAAATTCCTCAGTTTTTATTCAAACATCACATTTTGTTAGTTTTTTATTTTCTTTTTATTCTCACTCATAATAAAATATATATATTGTTAAATGGTTTATTTTAAATCATAAAATGGAACAAGTGATTCCTTTTAAAATTTCAGGTTAAAATAAATAATTTATCAAAATTTTAATATTGACACACTATTTATACATTTTTCAGGATACTGTTCTTAAAAAACATCCGGGGAGGGTGGGGGTGGGGGGGACATACAACCAAAAATGTATTTTAATAGATAATAAAGGATCATATAAGGGGGGGGGGGGAATTTAACACTTTTTCATGATTTCTTTCCCATCTGTGCATTGAAGATAATTTTTTAAATGAAATTAAAAATAACTTAAGGTAAAATGAAGACTAATTGTACATTGTACTTAATTAATTTATACTTACAATCAATTGTATTTAGAATTAATTTGAGAATATTAAGTTTTTTTTGCTATTTGAACTCTGCTTCATGCATTATTTTTGTTAGCTTCCTTAAATTTCAATTTTATTGTTTAGAGACAAAGTCTTTCTTTCTTTTTAAGGAAAGTTTTTTTTCCTTTTTTAATTTCTATAAAAATAAATATAAATTCTTTTCGACTGTCAGATGTCAAGTGAACATGATAAGAAAGCAAAATTTTTAGTATCCTAATCAAGAATACTTTGCGGAAATATGTAAGAAATTCAAGAAATTTACAAAATGCCTGTAAATTTTAGGAGTTTTTCCCTTTTAAACCCCGTCCCTAAAAAGCAAAAGGAGGGTTGGTGGTCTAAGTAAGCGGATACTTTCTTTTCTCTCAAAGAAATCTTAGCCAGTTGTATATCTGTCAAACCACCCTGTCCCTAACTGCTTGTTTTTTAATGTTTCCATAAACCTCATTAGGCTACCGATTCAGATTACGCTTTTTACTATAGTACTAAGAAAATATAAGGGAAAAAAATAAATAAGATAGCATCTCTCCCCCCCCCCCCCCCTCCTCCTGGAATGATTATCAAAGTTAAAATTTTTCAAGAAAAAAATGTAAGTGAAATTAAGAACCTACCCATGTCGTATAACTGAAGGATTTGAATATTAAAATACAATGCATACTTGCCAACTTTTCCGGTTTTCCCAGAAGACTTCCGGTTTTTTAACGTATCTTCCGGTCTTCCGGACAGATGATGAAATCTTCCGTTTTTAAAAAAATCGCGGATATCGTTCGTTTTAAAAAGAAACCCGAATGTTCTACGAAAACTCCTGATTCCCAATCTATTTTCCATCCATAACATAAATGTCAATATTCATTTCAAGCTTGCTTTATGAGATTCTAGAACATTTAAAGAAATAGAATTGTTAAATATTTCTTGCTGATGTAATTATTTTTTGCCCCCCCCCCCCTTTATTTATCTACAATTAGTGATCAGCAATCAAATGTTCTGCAGAAGTCTTTTCTTTCCTAATCTTTATCCATCTGCAACATAAATAATAATATTAATTTTAAAGTTATTACATTAGATTCTAGAAGTAGGGTTGAAAGAGTTTAAATATTTCTTACTCTGTAATTATTTTTGTATCCCCCCCCCCCCTTCTTTTCCCTGGATTGTGATCAATTCTAGAAACAATAAAGCAATGGAAGTGCTCAATATTTCTCACGCATGTAATTATTTTTAGATCTTTATTGCTGAATTTAATGAACCTGTTTATTTTTCCTCAATTAAATTAAATATTTGTTTATCATATTTATACCAAATGTGTAAACATGGGGAAAAATGAAGAATAATTTTTTCAGGTAGGAAAATTTTTCCCAAATCAATTTAAGAATATTAATACTCAGTTGGTTTTATGCACGTTTGAAGCTAATCATTAGCTACTGCTACTATTTCTTATATGTATGATTAATGTACATCCACAAAAATCATATTCTATTTATTTAAAAAATTAGTTATACTTTAACTTAACTAAGTTTTTTGTCTATTGTTAAATAAATTTCTTACAGATTCCGTTTTGTAGATATTTATATGTTGAAGAGGAATAACTTCATTTAAAACTTTTATATATTTAGTATAATCAATCTATAGTAAAACGTTTTTATAGATTGCTTCTAAATATTAAAATTGTAAAACTGTATTGTTTAATACGTCAAAGAGAAAAAAAAAATATCTTCTCTTTTTTAATGAAATCTTCTGGTTTTTCAACAAAAATCTTCCCTTTTTTTATTAAAATTGGTTGGCAAGTATGACAATGAAATGAATGGAACTGAAGTTAAAAACGTATGAATGAGAAAAACATGTACCATATTTCCCGGTAATAACGCCGTACCGATTTTAACGCCGCATCGCGCGTTAATTTTTTTTTCATATACTCCATTATGACGCTGCACCTAGTATGACGCCACACCCAAATTCCGATGCATGTAAATCATAAACATATATAAATTGCCCGTTAAAATAAGCATCAATTTACACAAAAATAGGTTAATCATTCTAAAATAATATTTATAATATAATGGAAGAATTTTAAAAGCATAATACTTGTCAGAAATTTGTGAATATATAACTTTATTTACCATCATATTTTTACTGTTATAGAAAAAAAGAAAATACTTACGATAATAAACTTTGCAGATTAATATTTTATTTATTACATGCTACTATCAGGAAACCCGCAAAAGTCTTCCGATTCTGTATCGCTATGAAAAAGTTTCAAAAGTTCTGGCGATACAGTACTCAGTTCTTCTGATTCAGAATCGGTATTTTCACAATCTGTATCGTCAGTACTTTCATCAGCTGTAATTGAAGCTTTCTGGAAACTTTTTTTTATCATATTTTCTGGAATTTTATCCCATGCATTCAAAATCCAACTGCATACTAGAGAAAAGCTTGCTTTCTTTATTTTCCCTCTTTTGGTGTACGAATGATTTTCCGAAGACATCCACGCTTCCCAGGATTTTCTTAAATGGCTTTTAAAAGCTCTATTAATCGAAATATCTAGCGGCTGGAGAATTTTGGTAAGACCGCTTGGTATCACAGCAATGTCTGTCTTCTCTTTGCGGAGACAGTTTTTGGATTCCTCAGATATATGGGATTTCATTGAATCCATAATAAGAAGGGTCTTCTTTTGAAATAGAAAATTTGGTCTTTTTCGCCAACACTTTTCGGCCCATTCCTGCATAACACTTTCATTCATCCAGCCTTTCTTATTGCAGGAAACAAAAATGCAGGGTGTCTACTAGGTCATGAAAGTAAGTCATGAAAAGGTCATGAAAATCAACAATGGGTTATGAAAGTCATGAAAAGGTCATGAAATTCAGCAATAGGTCATGAAAGTCAAGAACAGGTCATGAAATTCGACCATCGGTTTGAGTCACGTCAGAGCCTCCTTAAGTAGATGCCTTCCACGCGCAGCGAATCCCAATGTTAAATTAGGCAACATTTAAAAAACAGAACTAACGCTAGGTGACAGCACCTACGCAGAGCAACAATTTTCTTCTCTTTCATAGATAAGTTATATATTTCATATAAAAATCTAGCTATTAATTTCAATTTAAAGTCCAAAATTGTATTTTTTTTTCCTTTTAATTTGAAAAAATGATGTGAAAGTGCTTTATCGTAAATATTTTCAAAAAAAAAATATTCAAATATTTATATTTAAAAAAGTATAGGGTTTAATTTTCTTCGGAAGTGGACAAGACCTAGTTTAGCTTTTCAACTAATTGAATTACAGCGTATCTAATAAATAACACCTTTTTTTTAAATGTATTATTAATTAAAAAACGAAATTTAAAATTAAATAAGCAAAAACATGGCATGTCTATCACGCGATTAAATTATTTTTTATATATTTATTCAATAAAAATTTCAAAAATTTTTTTAATTTAGATATTAGATGAAAGTTTCGTTTATATAAATTAAAATCTCTGAACTTTAAATGAGTTTCAGTTTAGAATGAATAATTTATAATGATAAATTATTAAAATCATGTCTTTTTTTTTTCTTTTTTTTGGTCATGTCCTTTACGTTACATTTTTACCTTATTAGGTGTGAATTATTTTTCTTAAATCGAGAATTTTATATTATTTATAAGAAAAATAGACCAGCACATTAACGAGATAAGTTAACATTCAGTAATAAAAATTGGAGAAGAAAACAATCTGTTGTCTAGTCCGTCACAAAAAATAAATAAATAACCATTAAGATTTAAATTTTTAAAATTAAGGATTTCTTGAGTATAAGTTTTCTCTCGCACGAAGTTTTTTTTTTTTTTTTTTTCAAGATTTTATTAGCTTTACCAGTTCCGAGAGTGTATGCTTTCGAAACTGATAGACAGTTTCGAAATAAAGTTGTGTTATGTTTACAAGTTTTGAGGTCTCCTGAAACGAAAAATAATGTTTTTAGCGGTTGGTCTGTGCGCGTCGGTTTGTCTATCTCGGATATACTTGGAAAATGCTGAAAGTGTATTTCATTTTGTGTTAGGTGTTTTTCATATAAGACTAAATTTAAATGCACAATCTGATGTGCACATAGTTTATTGAAAATATACAGGGCTATCCAAAATTAAGCTAAACGTTCTTTTCTGTAGAATGTAATTGACGGAAGTGCTTTGCTACACTTTTTTTATGACGACGAATACTGTTACTTACAGACTTTGAATAAACACCATAAAATGCAATAAATTCGCAAAAATTGTTTCGGGTCGAAAAAACACACGACCCTTCATCAGGCGAATAAAGTAAGCACGAGTGCTGCAGTCAAAGCGGCAACGAACAGTCGTGCTTACTTTATTCGCCTGATGAAGGGTCGTGTGTTTTTTCGACCCGAAACAATTGTTGCGAGTTTATTGCATTTTATGGTGTTTATTCAAAGTCTGTAAGTAATTATTTTTACAACGCCAGTTTTGTGGTGCTACTTTATTAGACGAATACTGTTGAAGAAGGAATTAATTTTTTGAACCTATAATGTAAACAAAGTATTTTTTTTTTTTTGAAGTTCTATTTTCAACTCAGGTTTTTGAATAAAGTCACGTTTTGGGGTTCCCTGAATACAAAAAAACTTTTTTTTTTGTTTTTAGTGATTGATTTATATGCATATTTATTATCAGAATAACTCAAAAACAAACAAATGCAGGAAATTCACAATTGTATTTTAAAACTCGTATTAGGTTTCAATTTGAAAAATTTGATAAAGATTGGCAAATTTAAGGACAAATTAATAACATCCTTGAAATATTTTTACTTCCATTACCCTACTACCGTATACGTAATGAAAGTATTGTGTTCGGTCCAAAAATTCGATATCGAGTTTTCCCCTGATTTATATTTTTAAGGTCTCATGAGTCCAAAAAAAGTAGTTTTTGGCAATTAGCCAGTATATGTGTGTGTGTGTGTATATGTGAGTGTATGGATGTGGAGAATTTCTATTTCAAAATATCAAGTCATCTTTCTGTCATATCTGATAATTTTTCAAATCAGTAATCATGATATTTAATTTTTACATGAATTTTTAATTCTATATTCCATTTGTGTGGTAAAAGGTTAATAAAAGTAATGTTACGAATCCTAAAATTTAATATTTTTGAAAAGAACAAAAGTAGAAAAAAAAAAATTCTATTTTTTCTTTTCAAGATTCCCAACACTTTTGTTTCGATTTAACTGAAATAATCAAATTTTTATACGCATTTACACAAGTTTTTAAAAAACAGTGGTATTAAAAAATATAAATCAATCTTGTTCCTTATATTGGAGTATTTTATAGTTTTATTCATAAGTTACTAATGTAATTTATGAATAGAACTATAAAATACTCCAATTTTGAGTTACTTCAAAGTAACTAAGAACAAGTTATTTTTCTGTATTCCTACATCAATAAATAAAAATTTCATTTCATTTTGAAATAAACATAACTATTTTATTTGTTAAATCTAACTTACTAACAGAGGTGTCAACCCTTCGAATTTTTATATCATAATTTCTTTTAAATTTATCTTCGTCTTAATCATAGAATTTACGATAATAAATAAAAATAATGTTTTTTGTGAAAAATATTATTAATATTCAAAAATCCGGAGGGTTGGTAATTTTGCATTAATTACTTATGCAGTTTACATACCTTGTCTTGAAATATTTGCAGGCCATTTGAAAACATATATTTTCACGGCGACTTCCGATTTACAAAATGGAACGACGTAATACACCATATTATAAAGAAAAAACCTCTCACATTTATTAAATTAATAAAACATAAACCACGAAGAACTCAATTGAAAGTCAATTGAATCGCGGGAAATAAACAGAACTTTACGACACGGTATTAAGCGCCATCTACTGGCTATGTTCTTCTCGTACTGTTGCCAAGTTTTCGAGCGACTCGCTAGGCATCTACTTAAGGAGGCTCTGGTCACGTATTGGCTTAGGTAACACAATTTCACCGGTCGGGTCGAACAATTTTTTTCTCTTGCAGTTCGGGTTGAGTTGATTGAATATTTTTTTTTTTTTTTTCCTGCGAGTCGAGTCGACTTGAGAATATCTTTCAAAATAACTTTTTTAATGGGCAAAAACATAATTCGGCATTGCATCCTTTGGTGCATTGTCGCTTTGCTTGTAGCACTCATGCCCACTTTGTTCGGCTGATAAACGGTCGTGTTTTTTCATCCTAAAACAATTGTTGTGAGTTTATTGCATTTTATGGTGTTTATTCAAAGTTTTGTACTTATTACTAAACTTGAAGCACATTTTGTACACTTTTAGTACACAACACAGATAAATGGTTAAAAATTATTATTTACCCATTTTTCAGATTTTAAAACTTTTAACTTGGTGCAATAGTAATTACATTTTAAATTATTTACCAGTTGTATAGCAATAAAAATTTACTTTATAACTTAAATTGCAAGATTTTTAGATGAATTATTAATTTTCATTTTAGGTTTTGAGTCGGGTGTGGGTCATTAAAATTCTCTATTGTGATTTCAGATCCATTTTCAGGTTACTATTATTTAGTAGTGTAAATATATAAGCTTGATTATAAACCTAGTATAGTCATTTATATCTTTAAAAAACAAAATTATCTTCTATAAAAATCTGCAGGCATCCCCCCCCCCCCAAAAAAAAAAAAATAAAAATAAAATAAAATAAAATAAACTTTGAAATTTTTTTTTAAATTAACATTTAAATTTTCTAAAATATATGTATGCTCAAAATATTTTGTTAATCAAAACAGTACTAATGTATAACTGAATGAATTACTTTTTTCTAATTCAGAATGTATTCTATTTTGAAAGACATTCAAATGCAAAGTTTGAGATGTATAGTTATATACTTTACAGGGATGAGAATATTCAGACTTTTGTAGGAATTTCAGACTTTTCTTAGTTTTTTAAAAACAATTTTCAGGTTTTTCGTTCTAAATATTCTTATTTTTAATTTTCTTTCTTTTGGCTGCTTCTAAACAACTTATTTTCATATATTCTCCATTTTTGCTTATAGAAAGTATGATTTTGTGTATCTGTTTCTTCTTTTATTACTAAAATTAAATTATCTTTGAGTTTTGCTGATACTTTCAGGCTTTTTGTCTATTTCCCGCTCTTATCTCTGACTTTAGTTTAATAATTCTTTTCTTCTATTAGTCATTTCGTGGGGGAAAAAAAAAAAATTTTTTTTCGTAGATTTGAAAAAAAATTTAATACATATATTCCTCTCCTTTATTTACGAAAAATAAATGGCAGTTTTCAAATCCCCCCCCCCCCCCCCCCAAAAAAAAAATAAATAAATAAATAAATAATAGTTACAATATTATAACATTGCACAAATAGTGTCTGTTTTAGATTGATTTCCATTACTATTTAATTTACTTAGATTGTTAATAAAAAAAATGTTCTCAGTTTTTTTTTTTTTTTTTTTTTTTTTTTAAACAGCTAATAATGTTGTTAAACAATAATTTTAAAAATAAAGCAAGGTGATATATCGGTAAAAAAAAAAGAGAAAATGAATATGTTAATTTAAAAAGAAAGGTTGAATATGTCGATAAAAAAGGTCATGCAAATTTTTTTGAGGTCATGAATTTTTTTTCTGTCAAGTCAGTAGACACCCTGAAATGCCATGTGGAAAATCTTCCTTTGGTAATGTTATCCGTTCGAAAATTACCATTGGAGGTAATTTTTTCCCTGATGCTAAACATGAGAGGACGCATGTAAAATTGTTCTTTTCATTACCCGTAGTAACTATCGGCACAGTTTTCACCCCGACATTTTCAATGGTTCTGGATGAAGGCATGTCGAATGAAATCGACACTTCGTCCATGTTTCCGATTTCTGTAGAATGAAAATTCGATTTTTTTATTAGCTCCTTAACAAATTTTAAAAAATCATCTTTCTTTTTTTCACAGTCATTAGGCAGACTCTGCCCTACAGTTGTCCTGGCTCTGATGACAAGATGATTTCTCCTACAAAATCTTGAATACCAGGAAGTACCACCTTTAAAATCTTGTAGACCTAATTCTTGGGCCATCTGCTTTGCTCTTATTCTAATCACAACAGATGATATGGAGCGTCCAAGTCCTCTTTGCTCTGTAATCCAAGAGATTAATTTTTTTTCAAGTTCCTCCCAGTGCGCACGAGGTCCTCCTCGTTGTGCACGTTTCATTTTCGGCATTTCGAGCAATATTGCTTCCTGTTTTTTCCACTCCCTGATTCTCTTTTCATCCACGTTCAGCTCACGTGCTGCGGCTCTGTTGCCCATTTTTTTTGCAGTATAACTGTGCCGTTTAGAAGAAACTTTATCCATAGTAGAAAAATTAAACTATTTAAACAAAATCTCAAAGATCTAAAACTAATGAAAAACAAGCTGTAACTGCTGTCCGTTTAAGAATGACCGCCTATGGCTACGTTTTCAGAGGCTTAGCCAAAGTGCACATTGAGACGCAGGCGTGCCGCGCAGGTCAGCCAACATTGCTCCGGAAATAGCTCCATGCTCCAGAATAAACTGCGTGAAGCAGGGTGCGCACATTATTGCCGCACGCGCTCTGTATTTCATCATGTTTCATGTTTGTTGACATTCGGAAAGAACGTTTAGTGTTCCGTACTTTCTCATTTTATCATGGTTGCGAATATGGATTAAGGAATTAAGGTTCTGAATCAGATCCTGATATAGAAGTAGATATGTACTTATTATTTTAATGGCAAAATTAAACTTATTTAAGAACCAATAGAATGCAAATTAACAAAAAAGTTTATTAAAAACATACCTGTTTATGATTACATATTTAATTTGTAAATTAGATTTTTATATTTTTCTTTTAAATATCTTTTACAAAATTTTCACTTTCGGAGAAAAAAATATCAGTTATAGGCCGCACCGTGTTAAACACCGCATTAATTTATTTATTTATTTTTTTTTTTTTTTGAAAAATCACGTTTAACGCCGTGGCGTCATTACCGGGAAATACGGTAGATGATTATATAAAAATTAATATATGAAAAATACTACACTTTATTAATGACTTCACTTCCCTATCACTCTTGGAGCAGTAAATACCTGCCTTAGAATAAGAACCAAACCCAGAGCCATCAATATACCTAACCAAACAGTTACCTTTAAGCCAACTTGGAGACATGAGCCAATCTTCCCTGTAAGGGAAAAATATCTTAAAAGACTTATGAAAAGCATATCTCATAGCCATGTAATCACTAGGCATAATGAAAGAAGGAAAATCCACCTCATGTGAAATGAGGGAATCCCATAACAGATGCCTAGAATAATCCTACAAGCCCAGACACATGAACTGCTTTATGCAAGTCAAAGCCTCAGTTTCAATACGCAAATGAAGTGGAAGCAACCCAAGCAAGCACTCAAGGGCAGCAATTGGAGTAGTCTTAATACAGCCTAAAAAAGCAACACAGACCATCTTTTGTATCCTATTAAAGCTAGATCTAACAGTAATTAGCCTAGTCCGAGACTACCAGACAGTACAGCCATAGGTGATGATAGGGCAGATAATCATGGAGTAGATCCAATGGACAGCATTGAGACATAAATCCCAAGTTCTTCCAATAGAACTTTTATATGCTCAAAAGACCTTACAAAAGCAAAACTCATTATGTTTACTCCAGTTCAACTTAGTGTCAAAGAATACACCCAAGAACTTGACCTCATTTGAAGGCAACAGCCTATTACCCACAAAGTAGACATCACCAAGATTTAGATGTCTTTTTCTAGAAAAGACAACAAGGTTTATCTTAGATGGGTTGACAGATAAACCTGAATCAAAGCATCAGTGCGCAACATGCTGAAAAGCACCATTCATAATATCAGAGACAGAGTTACCAAACTTGCCCTGATAACAACAGCCACATCATCAGCATAAACAATACATGGAATACCTAGGTTGACAAAATGGACTAACAAAGAGTCAACAACAATGCACCACAGAATGGGAGAGAGTACACCTCCTTGTGGGCAACCAGAGGTGGCATGAATCTTCATGCAAGCACCCATGAGAGGCACAAACATACCTAGAGGACAACAAATTAGGAATCCATCTAGTAATAGTGGAATTAACGCCCCTCAGCTCAAGAGCATGAATGATAGTATCAAAAGATACCCTATCAAATGCCTCTTCAATGTGAAAAAAACAACAAGGGCAATTTCTTTACCATTAATGCTCTTTTCCAAGAGAAAGGAAAGTTCATCAGTGCAGCATTAGTAGACTTGCCAGGTTGATAAGCATGCTGTGAGGAAGACAATGGCCTTATAAACAAGGTCATATGATCCCTAAGGTATCTCAACAAGCTTCTCAAGTGCTTTCAAAAGAAAAGTAGAGAGTCTGATAGGCCTAAAGGACTTAACCCCAAAATAGTTATTTTTCCCAGACTTAGGAATGAAAACTACCATGGTATTCCTCCAAGATTGAGGTATATATCCAAATATCCATAAGCAGTACATGAACAAAAAATTCTGAAGAGAATGGGGACAAGAAAATCAATACCCTTGATAAGCAGCTCAGGAATGATACCATCCATCCCCGGTGACTTATAGGGGGCTCAAAAGTTTTAATAGCCCAAATAATCTTATCATGGTTAACCACCAATTTAGCAGCTTCCCAGTTGTCCTTACTGCAAGTAAGTGAAGACAGAGAGCTGTGGCTATCACAGACAATAGAACAAGAGCCAGGGAAGTAAACTTGAAGCAATTCACCAAGAGTCTCCTCACTAGACTCACTATATCTACCATCAGGCAGCCAGATAGCATTGAGACTACAACTGTAGTCTCTTGTCAAAATTTTAGCCACTTTAGCAGTGGCTGAAATATCATTAATGCTATCACAAAAAGACTGCCAAGAACGTCGCTTGGCAGCCCTGATAGCCTTATTGTAGGTGGTGAGGGCATCCTGATAGGGACTGCCAGACACCAGATTTCTTAGCCCTATTAAAGAGCTTCCTACATTTCTTATGTAAAGTACTAAGCTCAGAAGACCACCAAGAACATGCCTTGGGGAGCTAGTAGACTAACTTTGCTGCTACTGTGATATGAATTGAGAATGATCTGTTGCAACTGGTCAACAGTCAACTTTATATCATCAGTACAATTAAACTTACCAGAAAAGGTACAAAGTTTCCTTCTAAGTAATTTCTTGAAGAAACTCCAGTCAGTTGATATGGGATTCCTCTTATCAACCTTTACACCAGACAGGCCTTTAACAGAATATTTAATTAATTGGTAATCAGATGCAGTAATTGCATCAGATACCATCCAATCAGAAATGTAACCCAAATATATAGAATTACACAAAGCCAAATCAATGACCTCTCTTCTATTAACAGTAACAAAAGTAGGATCATTGCTTCTGTTAAGTATAAACAAGTAATAAAACAAAATGTAATCCATCAGCACATCTCCACATTTGTTGCAATCACTACTACCCCACACAGTGTGGTGAGAGTGCGTTTGCATCACAGCCAAAGATGAGCCTAAAGCCGGAACTACAATAATTGAACATAGCTTTAGTCAAATCAGCTAAGGGGTCCGTTTCCTCATAAGGAAGGTAGCAGAAACAAAGACAGAATCAACATTAGTGATGTTATCATTCTGTTTGACCTTAACCGCAACCAAATATAACTAATTTTTCACTATATTTAATAACTATTTTTCACTATATTTAATAAACGTATGCATATTTTTTGGCACATTACCAGAAGTGATCTTGTAAACACATAATTATTAGATGTCATGCATAGATTATAGTTCTAAATATATTCGGTTCTATAAAACGTTCTGTGATGTTTTACTCATTTGAAGAAATTATCCGATCAATAGCCAGAATGTTCATTCATGTATTTATGAGGAGAATCCAGGTGATTTTATAGCAGCTTGAGGATTAGATAAGATTAAACGAAATCTTATAGGAAGCACCCCACATGCTCTAGATGGAAACATTGATCAAATTGTGGATTAACCAGAGGCTTCTTTTCAAATCATTTAAAGTGGTTTTTCTTAAAAGATTACTCCTTGTACAAAATTCTTTCATACCAAATGCAAATATATTTCATGACCACTGGAATCACATTAATATGTATGTATTCCAAGTATGTTGTCATGCATCGAACGCTGGAACTCATGAAGACTAGCTTTCCTTTCGAGAATTTTATTTATTTCTCGAATTACACACACGATACAATACACTCACATTTAACACAAATAAACACGTAAACAATTTAACATAATTTAAATTTGAACCGTAACTTTCCAGTCCACCAAATAAATAAAAATAAACAGCACTCAAGCCAGGCATCGCTATTCTCGGCGTTGCATCATTTCTTTACAAAACAAAACTAAAAACTAAAGTCTCTCTTCAATTCGAAAGTCTTTCACCGTGCTGAACAAACAGCGCCCTCTCGTGAGTCTTAAAGTCATTAGTCTGAAGTCATTACAGACCTCCTCCCTTCAGGGGAGAAACTTTTCACTATTGTAGAGGGAAAAGTTTGGTTAAATAATGCTTGATTAGGATAAGTCTTATATTCAAAATCAATAGTCACAATGTTCAACATATTGGTCCATTTTCTTAATATCGTAATTAATTTAAAACAAGTAATAAATTAAAAAAAATATGAGCAAGCACCAATTCTATGCAGAAACAGTACCTGGTTATATTTAAATGCACCAGACTTATCCCTATTTCAGATTAAATACACTATTTAACTTATTTTAAAATATACAAAAAAATAAATACCAAATAGAAATTTAAATATTATTACACACAATATACCTGTGACACTAAATAGATATGCAAAGTAAAATATAGATAGTGAAAACAATTATATACCACATATGTATATATATATAGCAATTATTAAACAAATATATGTAGCAATAATTAAACAAATACGATTTATAGCAATAATTAAACAAATACAGAAACTTTTTTAAACTAAGGGATAAGACTTAATCTATCAGCATTCAGAGATTGTAATTCTATACACTCAACAACCTCCTAATTAAATAATACTGCATAGAGTTCCCAAAGTAAAAGTCTGGGATTTGGTCTTTTTTTTTTTTTTTTTTCTTTCTTTTTCTCAGGAACATGAATAGCTTTATACAATTTTGAGATAAATTCTCCTTTAGTTCTTCAAAGGCCATTTGGCAAGAGCTATTCCAGTCAGTGGATTTTAGAGTCCAATCCTTTAGTAAGTCTGACAATAAAGCTGCATTTTCAGAAAATTCAGGAATGCATTTTTGATAGTATTCAGCTAATTTCAAAAAGGCTGTCACGTGAGTCTTGGTAGTATGAGATGAAGAATCTTTCTTGTCTCGAACCTTCATTTCACTTGGAGTTCTCAACCTCTGGCCTACTAAATGTCTGGAATTTTTCACATGAGCTCGAGTAGGTTGACAGTTAGAAGGTTTAATGTGCAACTTAGTAACACTTATATTGAAGGAAATGTCTTTTAGGTGTTTTAGATGATTTTCCCTTGTTTTAGGAAAATTGGCGACTTTCTCACTATATGGCACTGGACACTTTTCACGGTCTTTCAATAAATTCGCCATTAGTTGACTAGAATCTTTTGGTACATTGTTCATGGGCTTGAATGTACTCAAGGTAGTCGAAGAAAGCTTTTCTTTCAAATAATTTTGTTCCTTCAATTGCTTCTCATAAGTTAAGCATTTTTCAGATACTTGCATAAGGTCTAATTTATTTTTTTGTAATTCAGCTGTCAACTGATCCAATTTAGCATTAGACATTTTTTCTTTCTCTTCAAGAATATTAAACAGGTAATCTAGTTTGGAATTAATTGTACTAATTTCAATTCTTTCTTCAACAAGCTTTTCATTTTTAAGACAAATTTCATTTTTTTTACCTTTCATTCTTAAGAGCTCTTCTTTCATTATGTTAATTTCATTAGACAGCTTAAGGTTTTCTATTTTAGTATTTTCTAGTTCTTGTTTGTAATTATTCTTTTCAGCATTCAATATCTCTAACTGATTTAGATAATTCTTCTTTTCACTGTGTGAATCAAGGCGAAGAGTTTTTAACTGATTTTCAAACTTTTTTTTCTCTTGAATTTCTTTATTTATCTGCTTTTCATATTCTAAGCATTTTTTATTTAGATAAGCCTCTATTTCTGCTTTTAGTTTTTCCATCACAAAATTAGAGTCTTCATTTTTCTGTTTAAGATCTTTTAAGGCATTATTTAGTTCCGAAATATTTTTCGTTGTATGTTCCAACCTTTCAGTAAGTTTTTTATTTTCAAGAGACAGTTCTTGTTCTTTAATTTTCTTTTCCTCCATCTCCCCTTTCAAACATATTATTTCATTTAACAATCTGAATTTTTCAGATTTGAGATGGTCAAAATTTATTTTCTCTTTAAGTACAACTTCATTTTCTATTTTATTTTGATTTTCTTTGATATCCTGCATTGCTTTAGCAAACACTTTTGGAGAGGTTTTTTTAAGTTCTGGCCATGAAAATTCTGGTAGGATTTCTTCTACCTCTTCAGTTTTCTTTTCATCTTCAGATTTGCTGTCAATCAAATTTTGGTCAAAATGAGCAACATCTTTATTTTGAATATTTTTATTCATCTTTAAAAATTTCTTAGCATTTCTTGTTTGTACTGATTTTAGCTTATGCTCTAGTACATTTTCTTTTGATTTGCAATTTTTGAACATTGCAGCAGTTTTATTTCCTAACAAATACTTGTCACTATAAAAGGAATTTTGTAGGACAGCTGCTTTAGTTTTTAAGTGTCCCATTTTACAATCCAATTCAATTTCTGCAAGTGGTAAACAGATAGGATTCACTTCTAATGGATTTCTAATATACACTTTCTCATTTGTGTACATATGTGATTTCACGTACTTGCTGCTGATCAGATCACATGAAGCACCCGTGTCTCGAATTATTTTCATCTGAACACCATTCACTTTACCTATACTAGTATAAGGTGTCATTGATTCATCAGAACCTGCCTCAGCTATAATATGTGAGATAAATTCTTCCTTTTTCTTTAATTTATCACACTGAGGTCTAAGATGATTAGGAGAACCACATTCATAGCAACGAGCAATTTTTCTTTTATCAAACTCTTTATTTCTTTGATTTTCTTGGGATGTTTCGGATTTTGAAAGAAATTTCGACTTAACATCTTTGTTATTATCGTTAGACTTATCATCACAAAAGTTTCCACTTTGGTTACGAAAGCTGGAAAAGTTCTTTTTGGGCAAATCACTCCTTTTAAAACTTTCTCTTATGCTTTCAAATTCATCTAATTTTTCAGCTAAGTCTAAAGGTGTCGTGAATGTAAGCCAGTTATCTAAAAAATGTTCTCTCACATCAGCAGGCACTCGAAACTTTAACTGCTCAGTCACTATTAGGTCTTTCAGCTGTTGAAAATTCTCTATCTTTAATTCTGTGAGCCACTCCGTGAAATAACTAGAAAGCTCTTGAGCATAATTTCTCCAAGATTTTTCGGACGATTTGTGGTGCTTATAAAAACATTGTTTCAATTTTTCACTATTTAATTTATTTCTTTTCATAATGATATTTTTAACAAAATCATAATTTGTCGCATCGGTTGGCGACTCTCTGGCCAACATATTGGAAAGTTCTGGCGGTAAAACTGCTAACAGGTAGGCCACCCAATCCTTTTTTGGAACTCGTGCCATCTCCGCTCTTCTTTCGAAATTTATTAAATATAAACCCATTTCATCATGTTTTTCATCAAATCTTGGGGTAATTTGCGTTAACTGAATTCTTGGAACCGATTCAGTCACCCTTTTTGGTTCTAATATTCTTTCAGGATTTTCTCTTGAAATTTCTAATTTTTTTAATTCAATTTCATATTGTTAAGTTTCTCGGGTCCTTCTTTCCTCTCTTTCTTCTTGTCTTATTCTCTCTTCTTCTTGGATTTTTTTATCTTCAAGAAGCCTTTCCAATATTAATTTTACTTCTTCTTCATTATAGGACTTGCTAGATAAAATTAATTTCTTGATGTCAATAACTCTACTGGAAGTATCTACTTCAACACCGATTTCCTCACAAATCTGAATTAATTCATGTTTTCGAGCTTTAGCTAAAAATGCCATGTTTGTAAACCCCAAACAAAACCAGAATGCTCTCAAAACGATAATAAAATATAAACAAATAAAATTATCAGAAAAATTATTGTTCTTTTCTTTTTTTTTTTTTTCTATTACCCCCTTTTTTTTCCAAAAATCAATCAAACACACAAATAAAATAAGATAATGAGGGTAATTAAGCTTTGTAATTAATTAAAAAATAATAATATCCAACCCAATTAATGGTATCTATAACTTATGAAAAATACCTTATTTTTCTCTATTCAAGAGAACACTTTTTTTTTTAATATATATATTTCTTTCATAAAAAAAACCACGTGTACAGTACTTTTCTTCTTAAAGAACAGAAAATATTAAAATTTTCAATCACACAAATTTTTTTATTACATAAATCGTATATTCAAAAAGAATACCCAAACAAAATTTTTAACCAAGTATGTTCTCATACCAAGAACTACTTGTTTCCTACACAATCATTATTTCAATTCAAAACAGAAATAAATTAATTTATTTGCAAAACTATTTGATTCTTTTTGCACACATATTTCTCAGGAAACAGAATAATTAATATTTTTCTTCAACCCCCCCCCCCCCCCCCCCCAAAAAAAAAAAAAAAAAAAACACAACAGTTTCGTTTTCAAATCGAAACTCTTTTGCTTTATCAAAAAAAAGAGCAATTTCAACCAAATTAGATTTAAATAACATAAATTACCATAGTCATTAATATTAATAACTAAAATGAACATCTAATCATTAAACATTTCACTAAAATCAAAACGAAACCAAAATGTTTTATTCCAAACCAAAACAGATTTATTTTACATGAAATCAAAACTAAATTCTTTTCTATTCTTTATTCACTCTTTTTCTTTTTTGTATTATTTAGCAAAGAAATATTAAAATCAGTAAAAAGAGATAGAAAAATAAATCCAATTTAAATCAATAAAGTATCAGAAATAAAAATGTGACCGGAAATGCACATTAATTCTTATGAATCATTCAGCAACATTTTTATTCTTTCTAATTCGATAATAAATATATTCTTTATTTTTATTTTTTTCTCAAAGCTTTAAACCACAGATTACTAAACAAGAATATTTATTCTTCCATAAAATACAGAACAGGTACTTTATTTAAATCTGTTCTCAAAATTTGCAATTCCATTTAAAACCGAAATTCTTTTCAAAATGTACTTACTCTATAGTAAGTTTTTTTTTTTTTATTATTATTATTATTAGGAATATACCATTAAACAAAAGAAAAAACATATATAGTCATTTATTTCTCACTGATTCATCAACTTTATTTTTTTCGAAATACATCAACAAAAAAAATTTGAAAGATTTTCTTTTTTTTTTTTTATTTCTTTTAACCAACGGATAAATCAGTTTAATATATATACATTTTCTCTACAAATAATAATTTCAAATAATCTTTTTATCAAATAGATAGGGACAAGTGAGGTACCTCTGTGATATACTTAATTCTCTATTAAATACATAATGCGAATTTAAGTACTTTAAAAAAAAATATCTTCTCACGTCCTAATACAAGGACTGAGCTTATTTATTATATTATTTTTAAATCAAGGCACTGTTTCATACAGGAAATGGTACTTACCCCTTTAGTAGCGTGGATTCTTTATCCGCTAGCTGCCACCAACTTCTTAGACTGTCATGCATCGAACGCTGGAACTCATGAAGACTAGC
The DNA here is from genome assembly GCA_963930645.1 of Salticus scenicus. Classification (NCBI taxonomy): domain Eukaryota; kingdom Metazoa; phylum Arthropoda; class Arachnida; order Araneae; family Salticidae; genus Salticus; species Salticus scenicus. Next base: position 49,712,924 of record OZ005648.1, read on the forward strand.
TTTCCTTTTGAGAATTTTATTTATTTCTCGAATTACACACACGATACAATACAGTCACATTTAACACAAATAAACACGTAAACAATTTAACATAATTTAAATTTGAACCGTAACTTTCCAGTCCACCAAATAAATAAAAATAAACGGCACTCAAGCCAGGCATCGCTATTCTCGGCGTTGCATCATTTCTTTACAAAACAAAACTAAAAACTAAAGTCTCTCTTCAATTCGAAAGTCTTTCACCGTGCTGAACAAACAGCGCCCTCTCGTAAGTTTTAAAGTCATTAGTCTGAAGTCATTACAATGTATTGGTTATTTTTTAATCTTGAAACAACGAGGCAAGTTAATCTTTGAAACATAAGTTCATAAGAAAATTAAATGCAAAAGACATTATTTAAACTACCTTTTTTTTTTTAAGGAATAAATTACTAGCAAAAGAAAGGAATATTGGTAACATGCTATCGAGTAACAAAAAATGATGCTGACAGCCAAATGGCACATCGCCAACAAGCATGGGGAAGACCTAGGCCCTGTCTCTTGCAAACAGCAAAACTTTTGGTTCTTCCTCATGGACCAATCTGATTACAGGAAAAGGACTTGAACTCCCTGAGTAACAGCATGAACGATAATACTATAGATATTATAAACTTTTTTAGAGATAATATGATCAGGACATATAAAATTGACCAAACTAATCAGATTCCTGACAAATTTTCATTTAGTAACCAATTAATGCATAACATGTTTCATAAACACATCTAAAAGAGACTCATAGTGAGTGTAAAGGAAATTGGTGGCATCTGATTAATAAATTTTATAACTATATAGAAATTTTCATTAAAATTATTAAAAACCATATTAAAATCACCAAGGTGGTATTTAATGTTTTTTAATAATTTTAATGTAAATTTTAGATAAAAATCATTTTTTAAATGTTTTCAAATTTATATAGAAATTATTTATTCTGTTCATATATGTTTGGTGTGCTTTCATTTGTGCTGTATACAATGATGCAATTTTTATTATTGCAGAGTAGTTTCTGTACTATGTTGCAGTACTTCTGGTATATTTAGTGATGTACTTCAGTCTTTGGAAACAGCAGTTTTACCTGGTTTGCTAGCATTAAATTGGTCTTCTCCTCTACAAACTGTGAACTCAAGTTTGAAATGTCTTTCTGAACAAACTAAATCAGTAATAGAATTTTCATTGTTTGTTAGATTTTTGTTTGTTAATAGTCAGAGTTTTATTTATTTATTTTTAATTTTCTGAACTTACATTATGTAAGTAAAGTATTGTAATAACTGTTATGCTTACAGGGTTGCCAACTGCTCCGATGTCTGCAGAGTTTCTCCGAAAAAATTTGAAAACTCTGCAATTCCGCAACGTCATTTTTATGCTCCGCAAATTCAGTCTTGACTACATAGCTAAATATTTTTTATTAAATACATAAAACTGAATAGTAGCAGATACTAAAAAAAAAAAAAAAAATCTCCAGATGGCATGGTCATCTGATCAAAGGAGAGGCTTTTTGCAGTCTGATGCAAATGTATTGCATGTTATATCACATGGAGGGAAAGAGAGAAGTGAAAGGAAATCTGTTTCCTCCATTTCTCTCTTCGTCTCTGAATTTTAGCCACCTGCCCTCCCTCCCCCCACTCTCTGTCTCGGGAGCAGATGAGGAAGGGAAGAGCTGGGTGAGGAAGGGAGTGTTGCAAAAATCACGTCTCGTATTAAAGGGATCAAAACGACATAGAATATGTTACTTGCTGATGGCTGATCGAAGAAGCGAAGCACTTAGTCAGCTCTGCATACTGTTTTTGTTTCTCTCTGCCTTATTTATTTTTATTGAAATTAGTAGCATTTACTAATGCTCAATTTAAATTTTATTTAAGATTTATTTGAAATAATTATACATTTTATTTATCATTCACTCAAAGCATTAATAATTGATTATGACTTCATTTGTGTCTGGGGGGGGGGGAAACAAGTAAACAAATTATGACCAATAACCTTAAAAATTCTAAAGTGTATAAAACGTTTGGTCCCAAGATATGCAGATTAGAGGGAGTTGACTCAGAAATGAGATTATTTACACATTTATATGAATATTGGAGATTTTGTTTTTAGATTTTTATGAGATAGTATAATAATTATTTTGACATTTATGAAAATTGTTGGAAATTTAATTTTTTTTTCCTTTGTGCTTTCTTTTTCTTTCTTTCTTTCTTTCTTTTTTTTTTTTTATGTACCTGAATAATCTACTTTCATATTTGTCCTTATTTATGTGTGGAAAATATGCCATCATGTAGAAAACAAAATACTTTTGGGTTTTAAGCTTATATTCAGACTTAATCATTTCCCATTCTTATATCACTTCACTGTTTTGCTAAATATATTTGATTATCAATAAAAATTCTTAATTTCATATGATTATTGTTAATTTATTTTTGTTAGTAGTTTCTTTCTTTTCTTTCTTTTTTTTCTTTTTTGTATTTTTTTAATTTTTAAAATTGCTCCTCAAAGAAGTCAAAGCTCCTCAAAATTTCTCTGAATACTCTACTCCTCAAACTGTTCTTATAAAGTTGGCAACCCTGTGCTTAAAAACAGCATAATATTTCCTGCAAATATAAATTTAATATTTAAAAATCTTTAACAATATAAATTTGTAAACAAATATAATAAGCAGGCCTTACTTGAAAATTTGCAGCATAAATATTTTTCGGTGTGGGCTCGCACCTTCCTAAGTGCAATAACTTTCAGGTGTGTGCTTGCTTGTCCATCTCTGGCACTGAAGTCACTCTCTTCTTTCCACATAAGTGGCGCCACCTATCGATGTCTGCTGATTCGTTCTGATTGCAACTGCATGGATTGGTAACAATTTCAACGGGTTTGCAATTCATTGCGTAATGGTAGTTATTGTAGTTTGCTAATTTTTTAACATTATCAAAATCAATTTTTGTGCTATTATTACTTTCTTCTATATGTAATATAGAGAAAGTATTGGATTCGTAAAAATTTTCGACCTCGGGTTTTTGATGAATTTACACGTTTTGAGAGCTGTAGAACACGATTTGACCATTTTTAGAAAATGTCTGTCTGTCTGTCTGTCTGTGTGTGTGTGTGTGACAAAATTTTGTGGCAACTGTATCTCAAGAACTACTGCACAGAATTTCATACAAATTGGTATGTAGTTGTACCTTGACATAAATTAGTGCCTATCAACTTTTGGTAAAAATTGTCTTACAGGTTGCGTTGCCATCCCGCTTTTTCTAAATTTTTAACATGGTGATATAGGACAAAATTTTGTATAAATGTGCATAAAGAGAATTATTTTTTAGTAATCATTATGAAATTTACAAGAATTATTTAAAATAGAGATAGTCAACTGGGAAAAAAATTTTGTATGCGTAGGAGCCTCGCCACCCCCCTCGAGGGGAGTAAATTTTCAAGATGGGTATCTTTCGAAAGGTCTCGTCAATACCTTTAAAACGAATGGTTGAACTATAAATCTGTGATAATTTAAAACAAAGTTATCGATTTTTTTTACTTTTAACAAAAAAAAAACTTAGAAAAAAATCTTTTTTTTTTTTTTTTAACGAAATTTAACCAGACTTGGTATTTCGTTGGCCCCTGACATAAACTGATGCTGATTAGATTTTGGGATCAATCGCTCAACAGGTGGCGCTGTGATCGTATTTTTTCTAAATTTTTAACATGGCAGTATAGGAAAAAAATTCGTATAAATGTACATAATGAGAGTTATTCTTAACCTGTGATTGTGAAATTAATATGAATTATTGATAATGGTAGTAGTTAATTAGGGAAAATATTTGGGGCATCACTTCCCCCCCCCCCCCCCGTAAATTTTCAAGATCGGTATCTTTCGAAAGGTCTCGTCAATACCTTTAAAACGAATGGTTGAACTATAAATATGTGGTAATTTAAAACAAAGTTATCGATTTTTTTTACTTTTAACAAAAAAAATGAAAAAAATCGTTTTTTTTTTTTTTTTTTTTTTTTTTTAATATTGTTACTGCGTGAATTTGTATAAGAAAATATAGAAGAAAGTCTTGTGGTGGCCACAACATACTAGTTTTTAAATATTTTTCTTAACGTGATGGTAGTTCTATTGAATTTGATGTCGGCTTTTTTTTTTTTTTTTTTTTTTTTTTTTTTGGAGGGTGGGGGGTGGGGGGGTATTTTTCTTTTGGTCATGTCTTATGCCTGTATAATGTCCTTTACTATTGTCATTGGTTTCATACATTATTTGGTAAATTCCAGCTGTTTCCATTTGGTTAATTTGGTCTTTATCACTTCTGATTCTCTGAAGTATATTTGGATTTGGTTTAATGGGGATATTTATATTTATTTTAGTTGCTTCATTTTTTATTTTAATTTATTTAAATGAAGCATCTAAAATAAATATAGAAAATCACTTCTGATTCTCTGAAATATATTTGGATTTGGTTTAATGGGGATATTTATATTTACTTGATATTCTTTATTTTTTATTTTAATTTATTTAAACAAAGCATCTAAAATAAATATAGGAGAGAGTCGGGAGGGATGGGACAGTTTTAACAAAAATATTTTTACAAATTTACTTTCACTGGTACAACACTGTAAGTTTCAGAGAAACAAATTAAAACATTTTAACATCTTTTAAAAATATAAATTTGATGGTAATTATTAAAATATTAATTTTATAAGCCAATTAACATAGTCATAAAAATGTCCCATCCCTCCCTTATATGAGGGAGGGATGGGACATGTTTATAAAGTTAAAATAAATACGTAATATACAGACATACAATGCAAAATGACAAAAACAGTGGGACACAATGTATGTAAGGTTAATTACTAATAACAACTATTTTATCCAATATTAGAGTATAATGTACCACTTAAAAAAATTCAAATGCTCAGTCAGTTCATCATTTTATTTATTTATTTATTTATTTTTTTACTTCTAGCAGAAAAAGTACTTCTAGCAGAAAAGTACAAATATTCAAAATTAACTTTTTGTTATATTTACATGTTTTGTGGTTCCCTGAATATTAATGAGGTTTTTAGTGGGCTAGTCTGTGTGTGTTATCAGCATATCTTAAGAACAAATATTACCAAAAAATCCTAGTTGTAATTGGTGAATGTAATTTCTTTTGTATATTTTACCACATGCAGAAAAAAAAAATTAACTCTTTATACATACACGGTAAACAAAGTATTTTTAAAAGTTAAAAGTGTAAACAACAGTCGTGTGAGTGCCACACCAATTATTTTCCATGATTTTGAATTTGTTTTGTGCATTTTTTCTTCCATCTATTCATTCATTTGCCTCTTGATATTTTCTGTTTAAGGAGTATCAGAATCTTCATTTTTCTTCCTTTTCTTACATGTCCCATCCCTCCCTTTTCATTATTTTTCAAAAAATAATTTATTATTAGACACATACTACTTTTAGTTTTAATTTAGGTACTAATTCATAAAAAGTTACATTATTAGGTATATAAAATATAAAAAGTAATTATGCTAACACCAGTGCACTCACTGATGTTAGCATAATTACTTTTTTTACGTTGAAAACTTGCCTTGAAAATTAAGCATTTTGTTTACTTTTGGTGTTATAAAATAGTTTTTTTGTTACATAAACTTGCAGAGTTCTTCAACTAAAATGACACATAGCAACAAATATGGGGTTGTAGTTACTTCACCTGGTGGAAGTGTCAAAAATTAAAAACAATATTTATTTTAAGAATAATTTTAGGTGTCCCATCCCTCCCGACTCTCCCCTAAATATCCCCATTAAATTGAATTCAAATATATTTAAAAGAATCAGAAATGATGAAGACCAAATTAATCAAATGAAAAATGCTGGAATTTACCAAATACCATATGAAACGAATGACAATACTAAATGATATTAGCCATATTACACAGGCATGACCAAAATAAAAAAAATCTGGAGTGACTCCACTCGACTTTCCGAACATTGAGTAATTAACAGTTTTGTAGATAAAGTAAAGAAAGAGTAGTTGTTAAACAAACAAAAGAGAGAAAACCATAATAGAGTGTTTGAGTATTTTTCTCCATTTATTACACGTTGTTTTATTTAACGCTACTGAACTTTGAGCCCATAGATCATAATGACAAAGAAATTTTCGTTGTTTCCCTGTAAAAACCTATAAATGTTAGATTCACCAAAATGCTTATAGTTAGTGCAACAGTGATTTATAATACTCATATAAATTTTCAGCTGAATTCAATAAGGCGTTTAGATGCTATCGTACTTTTAAAAATTTAGTCCCATAGGCCATAATGATAAAGAATTTTTCTTTGTGTCCCTGTAAAAAAAAACTGTAAGTGCTAGATTCACCAAAATCTATACAGTTAGTTCAACTGTGATCTATAACATGTGTACAATTTTTTTGCTCGGATTAATAAGGCGTTTAGACACTATCACATTTTTAAAAATTTGGCCCCATAGGCATAATGATAAAGAATTTTTCTTTGTGTCCCTGTAAAAAAACTATAAGTGCTAGATTCTCCAAAATCTATACAGATTGAGTATTTGTGATCTATAATATGTGTATAAAATTTTTGCTCAATTGAATAAGGCGTTTAGATGCTATCGCACTTTTAAGATTTTGCTCCCGTAGGCCATAATGATAAAGAATTTTTCTTTGTGTCCCTGTAAAAAAACTATAAGTGCTAGATTCACCAAAATCTATAGGGTTCGTACTATGATGACTTACAATATGCGTACCAACTTTCAGGTTAATCGAACGAAGCGTTTAGACGCTAGCGTGTTCACCCACACACATACACACATACACACATACACACACACATACATACATCATCGTAAAAATAGTGAAAACGGACTCAGGGGACCTCAAAACGTATAGAAACATCAAAATCTCGAATTCGGATTTTTGACATGATTACAATACTTTCCTCACTATAGTGTTCGGAAAGTAATAAAAACCAGAATAAAAGAACATAAAGCCGGCATCAAATTCAATAGAACTCCACTGGGTTAACAAAAATATTTAAAAACTAGTATGTTGTGGCCATCACAAGACTTTCTTCTATATTTTCCTATACAAATTCATGCAGTAACAATATTAAAAAAAAAAAAAAATACGATTTTTTTCAAAGTTTTTTTTTGTTAAAAGTAAAAAAAAATTGATAACTTTGTTTTAAATTATCACAGATTTATAGTTCAACCATTAGTTTTAAAGGTATTGACGAGACCTTTCGAAAGATACCCATCTTTAAAATTTACTCCCCTCGAGGAGGGAGGGGGGGGGGAGGGGGCGAGGCTCCTACGCATAATAATTTTTTTTCCCAGTTGACTATCTCTATTATAAGTAATTCTTGTAAATTTCATAATGATTACTAAAAAATATCTCTCTTTATGCACATTTATACAAAATTTTGTCCTATATCACCATGTTAAAAATTTAGAAAAAGCAGGATGGCAACACAACCTGTTAGACAATTTTTACCAAAAGTTGATAAGCACTAATTTATGTCAAGGTACAACTACATACCAATTTGTATGAAATTCTGTGCAGTAGTTCCTGAAATACAGTTGTCACAAAATTTTGTCACACACACACACACACACACAGACAGACAGACATTTTCTAAAAATGGTCAAATCGTGTTCTACAGCTCTCAAAATGTGTAAATTCATCAAAAACTCGAGGTCGAAAATTTTTACGATTCCAATACTTTCTCTATATTACATATAGAAGAAAGTAATAATAGCATAAAAATTTATTTTGATAACATTGAAAAATTAGTAAACTACAATAACTACCATTACACAATGAATTGTGAAGCCATTGAAATTGTTACCAATCTACGCAGTTGCAATCAGAGCGAATCAGCAGACATCAATAGATGGTGACACGTATATGGAGGGAAGAAGAGAGTGACTTCATTGCCAGAGCTAGACTAGCAAACACACACCTGAAAGTTGTTGCACTTAGGAAGGTGCAGGCCTGTGCCGAGAAATTTTTATGCTGCAAGTTTCCAAGTAAGGCCTTCATATTATATTTGTTTCGTAATTTAGGAAATTTTAACTAAGATTTTTAAGAATATAAATTGGATCAGCTTTATTTATTTTATTTTTAAAATGTAACTAAATTTGTTAATTAAATTCAAATAAAAAATTTATGCCAATGAATTGTTATTTTCCTTTTTCATAATTTAAAATAAATTATACCTGTGCCCAAAATTAACTTCTCTTCTAAATGAAAATTTAAGATCTTTTGTTATTCAAAGTCTTAAATTATTTTCAAAAATTAATTTTAACTTTTTCACGTGTTCACTGGAATCTACACTTAAAAATATTAACTTACATACATATCATTCCCATTGAAATAAGTCAAAGATTAAACAAAATTTCTTTTAATAGAATTTAAAAAAAAGATGTGAAACTTTCATTTTTTACATTACTGCCATATTTTCAATTCTCTATGTGTAGTGGATGATTCATATTGTTGAGAATGGTGGATTTTTTTTTTTAGAAAATTTGCATCACATGAGTGAGCTTTATTTCTGCGATCGCTGATTAGAGTATATTATACAAAAATTCTAAGTTTCACTGAAGAGCTGTTTAGTTCCACAGATATAGAGAAAGAGCAGTTTTAATAACCTACATAAGTGGGGACTGAAGGCAGAAATCTTGTGCTGACACTCCTGCAACATCTTTTTATCAAGGGTTTTATAGTGTGCAGATTTTTAGGTTGATTTCTTTAGAAATCGACCTATTGCAACCACTTCGTTTATCTATATATCTATTTATAATGAAAATTTTGTCGTCACGATAACTCCCGAAATAATACTCCAAATCGAACCAAATTTGGAAAGTGAACTGATCTTATAAATATCTTAGATGTGTTCGTTAACCAAGTTGCTCCAACTTTTTGTTTTCAAGAGGCAGCCACTTGAAATTTTCAAACCGACATTGTAAAAAGCATATTTAAAGCAAGATTTGCTTTAATTTTGATGTAAATAAAGGCCACATAAGGGCCTCAATGAAGTTTGTTAATGTAGTTTATCTGCCATTTTTAATAAAGTGGCAGATATCTTAAGTTAAACGGGACCACTTGAAATCAGGCTACCACTTGAAAACTTAAAATCACTATAACTTCCGAAATAATACTCCAAATGGAACCAAATTTGAACAGTGTCTTATCTTATAGATATCTTAGATGAGTTTGTTAACCAAGTTGCTCTGCCATTTTGTTTTCAAGTGGAGACCACTTGAAATTTTCAAATTTCATTTGTAAAAAGCGTATTCCGAAATTGTTTGAATTTTGATATAAATACAGACCACATAAGGATCTCAATAAAGTTCATTAATAAACTATATCTGCCATTTTTAATAAAGTGGCAGATATCTTAAGTTAAGCAGGGCCACTTGAAATGAGGCTACCACTTGAAAATTTAAAATCACGATAACTTCTGAAATAATACTCCAAATGAAACCAAATTTGGACAGTGAACTTATATTTTGGATGAGTTTGCTAAACACGTTGCTCCGCCTTTTTGTTTTCAAATGGAGACCACTTGAAATCACACTGCCACTTGAAAATATGTCATCACCATAACTTTTAAAATACTAAACTGATTCAAATGAAAGTTGGATAGGGAATTTATGGTTCAAATATTGTTGTGAAGCACAACATCGTTTTTATTCAGTTTTAATCATTTTACATTAATTTCAGCAAAATCAGTCTATTAGATAGCATTCAATCTAAATTTACTTAGGTTTCATTAGATTCCCGATTCGCCCCTGTAAGTTTACTTTCCAGCAACGCGCAAAAATTCGCTCGCTGGTTCTTCTTTGATTTCCCCCTTCCTTGCTGCCGGTTCTGGAGGCTTGGTTTCTACCTCCCGCGAGCGTTCGTTTTGATTGGCCGCCAGCGCAGTGACGTTTCTGGAAGCTCGCTGACCTGAGAGTGGAAAAACTTTTCTCCGACTCAGTTGAATTCCTGGATAGCTAGCAATAAGACGTGTTCGGCGGTCCCCGCGCGCTCGTCGCATGCGCGTACCGTTCGTGGCATAACAGCGCGGACTTTGACATTTCTAATTTACTAAAAATATAGCTAGAAACCTCACTTTTCTATGAAATATAGTAATAGTATCTTTCTACAAGACATCCCGTAATATATAATGTACCGATCTCACGGAGTACGATAAAATTGCAAGTGGATCGATTTGGATTATGACCCAACATGCGTGTGTTCGTCGGAAGCGGCACGTGCATTTTCATCAAATTAACATCAAGCTATTATGAGTTCCAACCTTTATATTTTCGTGAAATATTCATATACTCCGTTCGAATAGTCAATACGGTATGTTATTCATGCATCGTTTTCGGCCTACAGTAATCATGCACCCCGATGGACGTGGATCGCATCTTAGATCCCTGAGAAGCAGACCGGAGAAGCCGATGGCATGGACGTATCCCACAGACGGGTCACAACCCTCTTTGAATGATTTCCAAATAAAAAATGGGTTCTATCAACCACGTGCCGTCTTGCCTGTGTTTTTCTTCAGAGTTTCTGGTATGTACTTTTTGGTTACTTTTATTCCACTAGAAATTCACGCGTGACCCTCGTTTTTAGCGATGTTCATGATTTAAGGACCTGGATGAAACTTGTGATTACTAAAGAACTAAACCTTGAATTTAATTTAATTTCAACTCACAAGCAGTGCATCAATACTGCTTCATGATAAATATCTTAGATAAATTTACTTAGTAACTTGATTCGCAATTTTATTTCCAAGTGGTGGCCACTTGAAAATTTATGATTATGGTAACTTTAGTAATACTCAACCAATTCGCATCAAATTTGGGTAGCGGATTTATCATTCAAATATCTCAGATAAGTTCACTTGACATCTCACTCTCCTTTTTTTTCCCAATGGGTGTCACTTGAAAATTTCTTATGACGATAATTTTTGAAATACTGATTTAATTTGAACTAGAGCTGGACAATGAATTTATCATACAAATATATTGGATGATTTCACTGGGCATGTTGTTTTGTAACACTGCACTGATTTGAATCACAGTTTGATAGTGAACCTATGTACACCTTAAATAACAGCTGTCAACAGTAAATTCACAGTTCAAACTGTATCAAAGCATTAACATAATGTAAGGCTCATTCAAAGAGGCTCAGAATGCCTCCAAAAACAATGTAAGCGTTTGGCGAAACTCAGCTGCGAGTGACTGACTTGGCACGCTCGGCCACCATTGATACCCCTTTATCAAACCCAGAAAAAGTTAGAAATTTCACGTAACTCATTAACCAATCACGTTACAGCATCCATCTTTGATATATCGATAGGATTTTCTCACCAAAAAAGTCGCCAGGGGGGGGGGGGGGGGGAAGTCACCAAATTTGGCGCCAAATTCATTGCCTGCCTTATTGAAGCTTTTTAATGCATTTTTAAGGGAAAATTAGGCTGTTTTGCTCTAAAACAAACTAGAAATGCAGAAAAGTAACAATTTATCAACTTACTAAGTCTCTTTGAAAGGATTTACAAAATAATAATAATAAAAAGTAAAAATAAATAAATAAAATAAAAATAAAATTATTTACAAATTTGCAACAATATCTTAGATTAGTTCACTGAGCAACTTTCTCTGCCATTTTGATCCACTTAATTTTTCAACACGATGATTTTTGAGATTCTGAATTAATTCAAACTAAGTTTGTACAGTAGACTTATCTCACAAATGCATTTGATATATTTGTTAACTTGGCCACCATCTCGTTTCCAAGTGCCAGCCACTTGAAAATTTTAAATTCACATAAAAAGGTATTTATGAACCGATTTGCTTGAAACTCCATATGTGCATAGCTACTTCAATATTTCTACCAATTCCATTAATATTTGATAAGGAAAAAGAAATCAACCTTCCCTTCCAAATAAGCTGGAAGGACTTTTTTTTTTTTTTGTTGTTGGCAGAGCATCTAAAGCAGCTGAATATTATTTTTCTCAGAAATCATCTCAAGATTTAAGTTTTTCTATTTAAAGCCTTGTGCTTCATACCTCACTAGCAGGCTTTGTCTTTTTCACTAGTCATTGTATTTAAAAGAATTAATCATTATATTTTAAATCAATTTATAAATAAAAACTTTTTAAAAATACCATTAAAATTGCTTAAAACTTTGCTTTGTGTCCCTGATGCCTGCGGGCCTGTGCTATATTTGTTCCAAGCCTCCACTACTTGTATTTAAGCTTTAACTGGACATTTCAGTCTAGGTGCTAATTGTACGATAAGTGACGCTGCTATTATTCAAGAATTATAGTTTTTAGACAGGCATTTCTTAAACATTATTACTTACAAACTTTGAATAAACACCATAAAATGCAATAAACTCGCAACAATTGTTTTGGGTCGAAAAAACCACGACCCTTCATCAGGCGAACAAAGTAAGCACGAGTGCTGCAATCAAAGCGGCAACACACCGAGTTGTTGCGAGTTTATTGCATTTTATGGTGTTTATTCAAAGTTTGTAAGTAATAATTTTTACAACGCCAGTTTTGTGATGCTTCTTTATGACATTTCTTAAACAGTTCATTGGCAACAGATGATAGCACTAGACAATTGCCCCACCTGCAAAAATTTTAATTAAAAAAAAAAAAATTCAAAATTCAAAAATTGGGCTTCAAAGGTCAAAGGAGAGGTCAAATCAGACCTCCACACAAAATTCTGTCGTTCTGTAATCAACCATTTTCCTACAAAGTGACCAACACACCTCTAACAGGGTTGCCACGCTACCCGGAAAACCTGGAATAGTCAGGGAATTTGAAAATTGAGTAAAAAAGTCAGGGAGTTTAAATATTTTAGCCAGAATCTGGAAAAGTCAGGGAATTTCATACAGTAATTGACAAAAGAAACAAAAAATCTGCCAATGCATGGTCATATGTCCTTTTTCCTTGTTGATTTCTTCAGAAATCGACCTATTGCAATCAATTCGTTTATCTATATATATAATGAAAATTTTGTCACCACGATAACTCCCGAAATAATACTCCAAGTCGAACCAAATTTGGACAGTGAACTAATCTTATAAATATCTTGGATGAGTTCGTTAACCAAGTTGCTCCGACTTTTTGTTTTCAAGTGGCAGCCACTTGGAAATTTCAAACCGACATTGTAAAAAGCATATTTAAAGCAAGATTTCCTTGAATTTTGATGTAAATACAGGCCACATAAGGGTCTCAATGAAGTTTATTAATGAAGTTTATCTGCCATTTTTAATAAAGTGGCAGATATTTTAAGTTAAACGGGACCACTTAAAATCAGGCTACCACTTGAAAATTTAAGATCAATATAACTTCCGAAATAATACTCCAAATCGAACCAAACTTAGACAGTGTCTTAACTTATCTTAAAATTATCTTAGATGAGTTTATTAACCAAGTTACTCCGCCATTTTGTTTTCAAGTGGAGACCACTTGAAAATTTCAAATTCAAATTGTAAAAAGCATATTCCGAATTTGTTTGAAATTTGATGTAAATATAGACCGCATAAGGGTCTCAATGATGATTAATAATGAAATTTATCCGTCATTTTTAATAAAGTGGTAGATATCTTAAGTTAAGCGGGGCCACTTGAAATCACGCTACCACTTGAAAATTTAAAATCACAATAACTTCCGAAATAATACTACAAATCGAACCAAATTTAGACAGTGTCTTAACTTATCTTATAAATAACTTACAAGGAGAGGTCACGACATGGAAAATTCAAATAGGGACGAAATCGTGCAGGATTGTAGTATACTATGAGGGTAACAACATATTAAAGTAGTAGGACCCACTATCCACAAAATTTCGAGGAAAAAGCATTTAAAGTTTCAGTAATCTTTAAATACAAGTTATTTCGCAAGCGAGCAAGAGCCCCAGTGGTGCGATCCTAAAGCGCGAGTCTGCTAGCCGGACGACTTGGGTTCGAGGCTACCTCGAGACTACTTTTTTTTTTTCTTTAACTTATTATGTAATCTAAACTTTTTATTTATTTTTACTTTGTTTTACAATTCAATTCAAAATCTGAAAATTTTAATAAATTATTTAATTTTCTTGAGTATAAAATAACTTTTTCTATTTTTAATATTTATAACTTAAAAATACAATAAATTTCTATAACTTAAAAAATAAAGTGTAGTTTTACAAAACCCTAAATAAGAAACATAAAGAAAAACAGGTAAATTTTAAATAATTAAAAAATAAGCAAGCTGTAAACGAAGTGTAAAATAGTTAGCAGGTGTTACTTAAATCTTGGTTTTGAGCTTCCTGATTTGGTTTGAATGTGTATAAATTACATAAACGCTTTTAGCTTGTTAATAATAAAGGGCAGGTGGAATTTTATTTTGTGCAAGGAAGGATAAAAAAAAAAAAAAAGGAAGTCATTATCGAAAGAGAAATGATGTTCATTAACATTTAAAGATAACATTTCTTTACCTGTAATAATTTAACAGCATAGTAATCCTATACTATAATTTTTCAAGAAACTGTATTGATTGGAGAAGTAATTATTTAATTTGGATAGTAATTATATATGCAATTAAAAGGATCATTTCTCTGTATTATTATTTTTTTAATTTAAAAAACAAAATTTAGTATTGTTTCAAGCATACCTAAAATAAAATAAAATATTTCGATAAATAATCAAAAGCAGTTTCTTTAGTTTTACCTTATTTTACAGTTAAAATAAAACTAAAATTTATTTTTTAAGTTATAGAAATTTATTGTATTTTTAAGTTATAAATATTAAAAATAGAAAAATTTATTTATTCAAAAAAATTAAATAATATTTAATTAAAATTTTCAAATTTTGAATTGAATTATAAAATAAAGTAAAAATAAATAAAAAGTTTAGATTGCATAAAAAGTTAAAGAAAAAAAAAAAAGTTGTCTTGTGGTAGCCTCGAACCTAAGTCCTCTGGCTAGCAGACTCGCGCTTTAAGATCACACCACTGGGGCGCTTGCTCGCTTGCGAAATAACTTGTATTTAAAGATTGCTGAAACTTTAAATGCTTTTTTCTCGAAATTTTGTGGATAGTGGGTCCTGCTGCTTTAATATGTTGTTACCCTTATAGTATACTACAATCCTGCGAAATTTCGTCCCGATCTGAATTTTCCATGTCGTGACCTCTCCTTGTTAGATGAATTTGTTAACCAAGTTGCTCCGCCATTTTGTTTTCAAGTGGAGACCACTTGAAAATTTCAAATTCTAATTGTAAAAAGCGTATTCTGAATTTTTTTAATTTTGATGTATACATAGATTATATAAGTGTCTCAAATAACTTTATTAATGAACTTTATCCGCCATTTTTAATAAAATGGCAGATATCTTAAGTTAAGTGGGACCACTTGAAATCAGGCCAACACTTGAAAATTTAAAACCATGATAACTTCCGAAATAATACTCGAAATCGAATCAAATTTGAACAGTGATATTATCATATAATTATCTTGAATATTTTCACTGGGCAACTTGTCCCGACATCTTGTTTCTAAGTTGCAGCCACTTGAAATCACACTGCCACTTGAAAGTATGCCATCACGATAACTTTTAAAATACTAAACTTATTGAAATGAAAGTTGGATAGTGAACTTATGGTTCAAATATCTAGGATAAATTCCCTTGGTGACCTGATCCGCAATGTGGCGTCCACTTGAAAATTTGTCATTATGGTAACTTTAGAAATACAGAATCAATTCACATCAAATTTGGGTAGTGGATTTATCATTCAAATATCTCGGATAAGTTCCCTGGGCATCTCATTCCACTTTTTTTTTTTACAAGTGAAAACAAGTGAAAGGTTTTTTTTTACCACCTGAAAATTTCTTATGACGATAATTTTTGAAATACTGATTTAATTTAAACTACAACTGGAGAATGAACTTGTCATACAAATATAGTGGATGATTTCGATGGGTAAGTTGTTTTGCCATTTTGTTTCCACGTCGCAGCCACTTAGACTGCCACTTGAAAATTTGCCATAGTAATAACTTTTGAAACGCGACACTGTTTTAAACCACAGTTGGACAGTGAACCTATGCTTCAAATATCTTGGATGTGTCTGCTGGGCAACTTGTTCCACTGTATTGTTTCCAAGTGGTGGCCACTTGAAAATTTTATATCACGGTTACTTTAGAAATACTTAATCAATTCAAATCAAAGTTGAAAAATGAATTTATCATTCAAACAACAAAAATCTAGAAAATTCATATAACTCGTGAACCAATCACGTTATTGCGTCCATCTTTGGTATATCGTTAATAAGTATGTTCTCGCCAAAAGTCGCCATAGAGGAAAAGTCGCCAAATCCATTACCTGCGTTACTGGATCTTTTTAATGCGTTTTTAAGGAAAAATTAGGCTATTTTAATGCTAAAACAAACTAGAAATGCAGAAAACTAACATTTTATCAACTTACTAAGCCTCTTTGAAAGAATTTCTATCAAAAAAAAAAAAAATTTCAAATTTGGAACGATATCTTAGATGAGCAACTTTCTCTGCCATTTTGATCGAAGTAGCAGTCACTTAATTTTTCAACACGATGACTTTTGAGATTTTGAATTAATTCGAACTATATATTGATGTCAAATTATTTCCATGTTGTTTTTTTTTGGATAGTTTTATAATTTTTATATAAAGAAATTGTCAAGCAAAAATAGTAAAATAAAGTGTTAGGCTTGATTAACATAGAAAATAAATTTTAGGCTGTTGCATGAAAAGCATTGTTTACATGTGGAAAAATTGTCTTTTTATTATGCATAAAATTGGGTAATCATACTATAATTAATGTTAAAGCCCTATTACTCACCTTTAATACAGAGCTTATTTTTTTTTGGAGGTATTGTTTACATTTCTCCAGGAGAGCTCGATCAACAGAAGTTCGTAGTTACCGGCATCCACGCAACACTTGCAAGCTTTACTTGTCTATCTGGAGTAGTATCCATCGCCGCTAATAGATAGCGTGGCGTTCGGCTGTTACCGCGAGTTTTCATTGGCCAGGTGTTGAGATCCGCCGGGCTCTATTTATAGACAAGGAGGTGAACTTCTCATTGCATCAGTTTCCTTGTTTTTTTTTGTTTTGAATGCAGCATGGTAATAGTCGATGGCTCTTAGTATATTTGTGGGTGTCATAAGTTTAAAAATGCCGTGACACTATTGAATTAAGGGATGTTTATTGCTTCTCCATTACCTCTTCTCGTCTGGGCTCTGGTGATGTTTTTTGAATCGGCAGTTATCGTCGTATGTTTACGTGAGTAGTTTTTCCATAGTCAATTGTGGTATAATGCTGTTTGTCAGCCGTTAGGCCGACATCGGTTTTTCCTGGTAGATTGTTACGTTTGAAAAGTACGTTACTGTTGAAACTTGTTGAATTTTGTTGTAGTTAATATCTTTAAATTATATTGCCGTTGATTATGAAACTTGTTGAGTTTTTGTTGTTGTTAATACCTTTAAATTATATCGCCGTTGGTTATGTCGTTGTGTTTAACGTTTATATATATAGTCTATTAAAAGTTGAATCGATATTAATTGATGTTCTATTAAGTTTGAAATAATCTAAGATGGACTGTTGTTCTATTAAGTTTCAGATAAATTAGAAATGTTGGTATTTGTTAAGTTTCACATAATTTATTTAAAGTTGAAGTTAAATAGATTTATAGCAGTTGGATGGTTTGTTGTTAAGTTTTTGAAATTAAATTTACATATGTTAAGGTTAAGTTTTGTTAAAGTTTAAATGATTGTTGAAGGTTTTTTTGATATTTGAAGTTTTATAAGGATTGCTGGCTAATCTTTATTCTGGTTGCCTAAGGATAAATATATAAGATATAATTAAGTTAATGTTAATATTGTTGATATTGTTTACTAACTGTTGAATTTAATAATATTTTTGAAATTGTTTACAAGTTGTTGAGATTATAGAATTTAATAAAAGTTGTTAGTTTTTAAAACTGTTCTCTTTATTTCATGACAAAGTTATATTACTTTTGAACACTTTAGCTGTCAATTTTTCAGTAGCTTTTACTGTGTATTCTATTTGCTCTGCAAACTATTCTTGAGCAAAATTTGTTTTTTCAAATTTGCTAACATATATGTACAGTAGACTTATCTCCCAAATACATTTCATATATTTGTCAACTTAACCCACCATTTTGTTTTCAAGCGCCGGCCACTTGAAAATTTTAAATTCACATAAAAATGTATTTATGCACCGATTTGCTTAACACTCCATATGTGCGTAGACTACATCAATATTTCTACCAAGTGCATTAATAATTTGCAGCCGCCATTTTGAAACAAAATGACGGCTACTTGATAAGGAAAAAGAAATCAACCTACCCTTCCGAATAAGCCGGAAGGACTTTTCCTTCTTTTTTGTTAGCTTCCGCCATTTTTATAAACACCTCCACCCTTCTTTTGTGCTCGTGTAAGAAATTTCTTATCTCCCTTTAAGTGACAAATGCTTATCACTTTTGTCATATGCAAATTTTGTGTTTTCAAGTGCTCCCTAATTATATTGCCCTCAACACAGTCAATGCTCAATGTACGGTTAGACTGGAATATTTTTAGAATATACCTGGAAAAGTCAGGGAATTTCATTCTCCTGTTTGAGTGGTAACCCTGCTCTAAGTTTAACTGTCACTTTCATGTCATCTGTATGGTATAGGATATGGTGAAGACACTGAAAGATTTTCTTTTCGCAAGAGGATTGCACCCATGACTTTCATGTTATTGGCATGACACTCTGACCAACTGAGCTCATGCAAGGGAGACTAAAAAAAACAACTGTTTGCTACTAAAAAATTGATTCCAGGTTATTATAGCAACTATTTTTGTACAAAAGTGACTTAAAAGGTGCTATTTTCAGAATAATGGAAACTATTTTGAATAGAAATTTGTTCCCTGCTTTATATATATATATATACATATATATATATATATATATATATATATACATATATATATATATATATATATATATATATATATCTTTCACAGCTTCTTTTTAGTTCACCCATCATACTATAGGTATGGAGAAGTTAGGTAATCATGAAAAATTTTGACCTCGTTTTTTTTACTTTTTTATACGTTTTCAGGTGTGAGGAATCCGAAAATGACAAAATTTGTATGGTGTCTGTCTGTAGGGTGTCTGTTAGTGTGTCAGTCCGTTAGTTTGTTAGTCTGTTAACACGATATATCACGAACAAATGATCACAGAGAGGTCAGATCAGTTTTAAAATATTACTTTCGATACTGGCAAGAACCCTATTCACTTGCAACATTTGAATTAAAACACTTCGTAAGTTATTAAAAATTTAAGATTTTCTTAGCATGGGAGAATAGGACAAAAATTCACTTAAACGTGCATTAAATGGAAACTTTTCGCTGTAAAAATGTCAGACCAGTTTTAAAATATCAGTTTTGATACCGGAATGAACATCAGTAACTATAAATATGCTACTTTGAAAATTTCGCAAATTATTGGAAATTTACGGATTTCTTAACATGGCAGTATAGGGCAAAATTTCACATAAACGTCAATTTTGTTTCAAACTTTGTCATCTCACCTGTTCACTATAAACCAACAATTCTATGTGAAAGGAAATCTAAAAGCCAGTTAATCGGGCGAGTTTGAAGAAAATTCATAGAATATTTTTTTAAGATAAAAAGAGGGTTAATGTAGCAACTTTGAAGAAAATCATTGCAGTTGTTTCTAAGGTACAGACTTACAGTCACACTTCCTTTTTTTCCAATTTTCACTGAAAGTTAGTAAATTTTTTGCACATTAGTCCTGTCTTAATTAGAGAGATTCGTCATTCTTTTCTTTACTTCATTTTTGAGATATGATAATCAGATGCCCGACACACATACACACTTAATAGTTTCTAAAAACTACTTTTTTGTACTTTAAAATATGTAAATCAGGCGTATATAAAAGCTCAATATCAAAATTTTTTACCAGATGCAATTTCATTGCCTAGGGTAAACATAGCAACTAATAGAAATATAAGGCAAGAAATTTATTTCATTGACATAGTTGAAAATTTTAATTATTTATATTGTGTAAGTATATATATTTTTTAAATCAAAGACAACTATTTGTATTGTAGAAGCTACTATTTCATACATTAAAGACGCCTAAAGCAAGTATTTTGGAGTGTGTGTCATGCTTGGAACTCAGCTAATGGGTCATGGACAGACTTTTGACATTTACGTTTCTATCTTCAGTCTATGATTTCATGAATTTGTATATTTTTAAATTAATTAAAAAATAAACTAATAAAAAATTCAGAAATCGGGCTTTGGGGTGCATCATGTGAGGTCAGAATGGACCTTCATACAAAATTCTGTGACTCGGTGATCAGCTGTTTGCCTATAAATTTTTCTGTCATATTTAGATCTTCAAACGATAGATTTCATTGATTATCCAACACACAAACTATTTTATTAACATGTAGATGATAAATTTTTAAACTGTATGTTTAATTCCTGTTAATTTTTTTTTATTTGCTTGTAATTTTTTTTTTTTTAAAACATTTGCCTATATTTTAGGTTACTGATGTACTATCTTATTATGAAGAAAGTAATACAAAAATTCACAGTATATGCCAGAAAATTAAAAAAATAAGTTTATCTTCATCTAATGTAAAATCTCCTATGGAGTTTTCAGAATTTATACAAATGCAAGTAAGTAAATTTTTCTTGATGATATTTATGAAATGTGAGGTGTTTTGTTTTATAAAGATACTAGCAGGCTTTGCCCGCTTCGCTGGACGTTAAACTTAAATGATTTGTCAAAATGCCATATCTTTATTAATAACCTAAGTTCTCGCTGTGATTGGAAGAGGTTTTCTCGCTCCCTATTGTTAGGAGTCTGTGTCCCCATTGTCTTCGGCACAACTTACCCACTTCTTACTTCCCCACCCTCAGTGGGTGAGTTCGAAGTTTTGCAAAATCCGACTAATGTACATAATGCGTACACTTAATCAATATCCACACAGCAAAATTCGCCATTCTAAGATAATTCAAAGCGAATTCAAACGGAAAAACATGTTTTTACACATGTTTATTGGCATCCGACTCCGAGTAGGGGGGGATTTCGAATTTCGTGAAATGCAGTTACAATAAGTGCCGGATGCATACAAACAATTTTTGCACCAAATTTCGTGACCACAGAAGTCTTTAATAGACAGTATTATAAATAAATAAATACAAAAAGCACAACTTAAGTATCGGAACCCTTTGATGACTTTAAATATTTTAAGCCATTTTTGCGATGAACTGAATTGGCTATCTCAATTTTGCAATTAAAGATCTTGGCGAGAAACGTCTGAGCTACTTCGGTGCCGAATTTCAAATTTTGCCAAAGGGATCCAATACTAAAGCCGTTCCATATCGAATCTGGGTTGAAAACGGAAAAAGGGTAAAATAAATTAGAAATATCAGACCTATATTTATAAATTTGATACCGAATGAAAGGGGCGATTTTGCTGAATCCATGGGTTCAAACAGTTTTTCGATGCGACAATTAGATTTTTAAAAAATAACTAAAGTATGAAATTTAAGTGGCAACGGAAAAACGGATAAAGGGAAAAATAAATTAGAAATATCATACCTATAATTACAAATTCAGTACCAAATGAAAGAGGTGATTTTTCTGAATCCTGGGGTGTAAACAGTTTTTCGATACGACAATTAGATTTTTTAAAATTAACTAAAGTATGAAACTTAGATGGCAACACTTCATTTCAATCTTTTCATAATTTGTAGTGAAAATCACGCGAATACAAAAGTCTTTAACTTAAAAATTTATTTTTATATTTCATTTTTTCATTCAAAGCATTTTAGTGAAAAAATATTTATGGCGCATGCGCAGGCGATTTTTACACTCAATTTAAACACTAATCATAATTTTGAAAGTTTCTATAGATATAATTTCAAGTTGGGTGAAGACCTAAGTTTCTGCCAAGTGCCGTTGAATTCCGTCCAGCTGTTCCCGAGTGATGCCCGGACAAACGTGTTTTAGTCTTTTACCCCCTAGGAAGGGAACGGGGGGGGGGGGGGGGGGGGGAATTTCCAAAAAATTGATAGATATAATTTTAAGTTGGGTGAAGACCTAAATTCCTGCCAAGCGTCGTTGAATTCCGTCCAGCCGTTCTCAAGTGATGCCCGGACAAAAAAAAGCGACATTCGGACACGATGACACACACACACAGGCAAAATTTTCTGAAGTCATTTTTGGCTTTCATGGGGTGTAAAATGTGAAGATATCGCAAAATTTTTCGATTCCGACAAATTTACAGACAAAACTCTGATTTTATTAATATAGATGTTGAACTATGTAAATATGTGTATGTGGTTATATTGTTATATGCATCTTCATATGTTTATTTATTTCATTAAAACTTTTCTGTTACGCATTTAATTTGCCTTTTGGGGTTTCATCTTTCACGACATTTGACTAGGTTACATATCCCTGAACAAATTTCCAATAACCATTTTTTCCCCCTTCTGAAATACTTCTTTCACTGTCCTTAACCCCCCTTACTCCCCGAGCCACTGATATGTATTTTTCCAATTGCTAAGTAGTTGTTTTGCTCCTTAAGGTTATTCTGACCGTTAACTCTGTGACAAATAGAAAGAAATGCAATAAGTAATATTTATTTAAATTTTACAATCTTAGTGGTTGTTCTACAGCATTGGAATTTGAAGTACACTGCATATTTTAGGATCTGCATGTGAATATATTCAAAGCTGCAAACTTCCCCATTTTGCCCTATGTGATGAGGCAAAATAGAGTACCTCTCAACTTAAAAATCTTTACTGACACAGTTCATATACGAACCTGTCATCGTCCTTATCAACACTGGCACACAAGTCATGAGCCCATTTGTTACATTCCCTGCACTTGATCCACCCTTCTCCTTGTGCTGATCTTGAAAGTGCATAATTGTATATCCTTAGCATGTGTTTTAAATTTGAAGGTTATAAACAATTGTTATGAGGTTTATATTTAAGTGCAGAATCATATTTTTAATTCATGCTGATATAACCATTATTCTAATACATTTTAACCCTTTTAAATTTCACTACTTTTTCTTTTTTTTAAATTACTAAACTAATTTTAAAAATGGCTTTTAGACGCATAGCTGATCATAAATATTTAAAAAATAAAAAATTAGCATTGTTCCTTTTTGAGAAATTTTTGGTTTGAAACATCTATGAGTTAACATTATTAAATTCAAATAATATTTAATTTAATAAATAAAACACTCTGTAAGTAAACAACATCGACTGCAAAAACTCGTAAAAGTTGTTTTAGATAAAAATATTAGTCTAGCTCTTCATTAAATGAAAAAAACTAGACGAGAGTGCATCATCAAACCAGCAATTCGCACTCGCTCACACAAAGAAACTTCAATTGACTCATGCATCTAGCTTCCTTTGAAGCATTATTTGTTAAATTTTGGAATAGTGCTGATATCTACTGACAGAAAAGGATTAAAAGCTTAAAACCTGATAAAAACAAGGTGGGGAATGTTAAAAAAACTGCTGCATAAAAAAATTTAAATTGTGTCAAATGTTTGGTTTCGCTGCGAAGCCACTGAACGTTAAAGGGTTAAGGAATATGCTGTGAAAACAACATTACAATTTTTTTATTATTATTATTTTTTTTTTTTTCAAGGCAAAGAGTTAAAAATTATCCTTTGCTGCAGAATATTTATCCTTTTGATGATTTTATATAATATCCCATATGTTTTGAACACCTCTTACTAAGTCACTAAATATTTAAATTTTGTTTCTTCAGTAATTTGCTATGAAAAATGTTGTACTTCAGCTGAAAAAACTGAATTTCTGGGTTTCACTGGCAGATATGTGGGAGGGTAACAGAGTTCTGTTTCTGTGAATAACTTCTTTCTTATCCTTTTGCTCCATGTTACAAATACATATTTAAGTCGTGTAACCAAAGCTCAAAGTGCATTCCAATGTCATTATGAAATGAAATTATCTCTAATTTGTCATTACTTAAGATTTTCCTTAAATTTTCAAAATTATCATTCAGTTGCATATTTATAAAATCGTGGTTATTAAATTATTGTTGTATCTTTATTTAATATTACTATCATTACTAATTTAAGCTAATTTAAAATTAAAACAAATATGAATCACACATTTTTTTTTCTACAGTAAACCATAAAATAAGTAAATATAATATGAAGAAAATAAAATATCTTTTTTTTTTATATAAAGCAAAAACTACATAATTTTAAACACATTTTAAAACAACTTTGCTTCAAATAATCTCAGGATCCTGATTTTTTTTATGTGTTGGTTAGGTATGTGTATGCAACATGCACTATAAAGGGATTTTGTGAAGTGTGGAGAGTGGGAAAACTGCTACTGAAGGTAGCAAGACTTTAACTTAGATTTTGACTGATTTCAATGATTTTTTTTATTATTATTATTATTAATGATATGGTATTTTGAGAATTTATTTCAATATAATGACCAGCGAAAAGGGCAAAGCCTTCTAGTCTATAGACAAAACTTTCATTTTAGAACAAAATAAAATAGATTAATGCAATAATTTTCTTTTATTGACTGTTCTAAGAATGAGGCTTACATTTTAAAATATAAATTTTGTTACATTTAATTCTTGTATTTAGTTTTTAAAATAGGTCATAACCTTTTCTTCATTTGTAAATTTAATTAAAAATTGTAATTTTCCCCCCTTTTATTTATTTTGTAAATAATGATGCTTTAAAAATTTATATATTATCGTCTTTCCTCTTCCTTGTTGTTATTTAAATTTCATATGCCTAATTATATTTAATTATATTTATGAAGTTGCATGTTCGAATATTATTTCCATATTACTGAAGATGAAATAAGCAAGTACTTTTGCAATTAAATATATTTTTATTATAAATGCTTTCATGTGATTTATAGTTTACAATATCTTTATCACAGTTTTTAATTTGTATTTAAATATAAACTTGCAAAATTCTAATTTTTTTTTTTTTTTTTTTTTTTTTTTACCTGTAGGATATTCACAGAGGAAATAACATAAAAGATATTAATACTTTATGCTCAGAAATTATCTCTATAGCAAAGAAATTCCAGAATGCCTATCAAAAGCAGAAACCTGAAGTATACAGTTTTATATTTGCTTATTATTATGTTTAAAATATTTTCTAGTTAAAAAATTATTATCAGTTTGAAAGATTTTCACATCTAAACTATGTGTATTCAAAAATTGTTTTTGTGTTTTTGAGATTAATGTTTTAAAACTAGTCTTATTTCTTTACTGTGATTTATTTTTGAAATAATGCCTATAAAGACTAACTAACACACTAATTTACTAACGAAGTGAATAACCTACAAATGGATTCCACATCCATTTTGTGATTTTTTAATTCCTTTTATCTCAAAATATTTCTGTACCCTGGAGATAAACAGGGTATCTACTAGGTCATGAAAGTCATGAAAAGATCATGAAAATCAACAATGGGTCATGAAAAGGTCATGAAATTCAAGAACAGGTCATGAAATTCGACTGTCGGTTTGGGTCACGTATTGGTTCAGGTAACCCAATTTCATTAGTCGGGTTGAATTTTTTTTTTCTCTTGCAGGTTTGGGTTGAGTTGATTGAATTTTTTTTCTTACGAGTCAGGTCAACTTAAGAATATTTTTCAAAATAATTTTCTTTAATGGACAAAAACATAATTCAGCAGTGCATCCTATGGTGCATTGTTGCTTTGCTTGTAGCCCTCGTGCCCACTTTGTTCGCCTGATGAACGTCCGTGTTTTTTCAACCCGAAACAATTGTTGCAAGTTTATTACATTTTATGGTGTTTATTCAAAGTTTTGTACTTATTATTAAACTTGAAGCACATTTTGTACACTTGAAGCACGCAACACACCTAAATGGTTAAAAATTATTATTTATCCATTTTTCAGATTTTAAAACTTTTAACTTGGTGCATTAGTAATTACATTTTAAATTATTTACCAGATGAGATGTATCACAATAAAAATTTTCTTTATAACTTAAATTGCAAGGTTTTTAGATGAATTATTAATTTTCATTTTAGGTTTCGATTCAGGTGTGGGTCATTAAAATTCTCTATTGTGAGTTCAGGTTAATTTTCAGGTTGCAGTTATTTAGTAGCATAAATATATAAGCATGATTATAAGCATAAACCTAGTTAAAAAAAAAAAAAAAAAAATCTTTGAAAATTTTTTTTTACTTAACATTTACATTTTCTAAAATATATGTGCTCAAAATATTTTGTTAATCCAAACAGTATTAATGTATAACTGAATGAACTACTTTTTTCTAATTCAGAATGTATTCTGTTTTGAAGTATAGGAAAGACATCGAAATGCAAAGTTTGAGATGTATAGTTATATACTTTACAGGGCTGAGAATTTTCAGACTTTAGTAGGAATTTCAGACGTTTCTTAATTTTTTTAAAAACAATTTTCAGGGTATTTTTCTTCTTAATATTCTTATTTTTGTTGAATTTTCTTTCTTTTGACTGTTTCTGAACAATTTATTTTCATATATTCTCCATTTTTGCTTATAGAAACTATGATTTTGTGTATTTGTTTCTTCTTTTATTACTTACTATTATCTTTGAGTTTTACTGATACTTTCAGACTTTTTGTCTATTTCCCACTCTCCTCTCTGACTTTAGTTTAATAATTCTATTCTTCTATTCTTAGTCTTTTCGTGGGAAAAAATAAATAAATAAAAATAAATGTGTGTAGATTTGAAAAAAAATTTAATACATATATCCCTCTCCTTAATGCAAGGAAAATAAATGACAATTTTCAAATCCCCCCCAAAACTAAAAGTTACAATATAACATTTTACAGATAGTATACATATGTTTGTAGTTATATGTATATGTTTTAGATTGATTTCCATTACTATTTACTTAGATTGTTAATTTAAAAAAATCAGCTTTTTTTTTTTTTTTTTTTTTTCAGCTAATAATGTTGTTAAACAATAATTTTAAAAAAAAAAACAAGATGATATATTGATAAAAAAAAAAAAAAAAAAAAATGCTAATTTAAGAAATGTTGGATATGTCGATAAAAAAGGTCATGAAATTTTTTTTTCGATCACGTCAGTAGACACCCTGCTTATAAAATTTGAACTCATTTGGGCATAAAAAACACTGGACCTTATAAACAAATTGTAATTTACTGCAGAAACAGGTTACAATTGCTGCAAGTCGAAATAATTAACAGGGCTGCAAACAACTACGCAGTTGGTGTAGTAACTACGCGCTTTAGCCTGCTTCAGCTACACTCTACACATCGCATATTTAAAGCTGTGCTTTTCCTTTCCTCATCGTTATCTTATTTACAACGAGCAAACTCTGATTTCGCACCATATCTACAAATCTCGGTTACGGATGAAGTAGCTTGAAAACTCTGGAGGTTGGTAGTTTGTTTTGTTTCCTTCTCATAAACTATGACAATAGCGTGACTGCGTACGCACAGTGATCGGATGTTTGGATAAGTCCTTTTCTATTGCTATAGGTCTAATCTGTTTATTTTCGTTTTTTTGGTATTGTGTGTTTGTTATTGGCTGGACTCGCATTTCTGCATTTATTTATTTTTTTACTTAAAAGTGGTCAAATTTGTTTAGTTTTTTATTTAATAGTATTTTAAGTTAAAATGAGCGATGATGGTGATAATCCATACAAGAAGAAAAAGGTTCCTGATCAAAAATTTCTATCGGAGTATTCTGCTAAATGGCCATGTTTACAATCTGTAGATTCATCATCCCATCAGGCGTATTATTGCACAATATGTAACAGCAATTTTCACATAAATCATGGTGGACTTTATGATTGTTCGCCTTATATTGCAACAACTGGATGTATTATTTTTGTATGTTGGATTATTAAAAGTCAGTAAATTTCAGAAAGTATGTTTTAATGTAAACAAAAGATTTTATGCTTATTTATATTTTAAGCATTTTCTTCTTTTTTAGCGACTACACTTTGTAGCTTAAAACTACACTTTTTCTTGTTTATTAACTACACTTTAGCACTCCGAAAGGTTAGCAGCCCTGAATTAAGCATAAGCTTTTATAAGGGACAAAAATAGGTTTAATCCTGAAAGCTGTTTGCACTCATTGCAACTCTTTTCACTTGATGAAAAGTCATTCTTAGTTATTTTGACCTAGAAAAAATGTTGTGTAATTTTGCAATTTATGGTGTTTGTAAACAAAGTTATTTATCATTTTAAATCAGTTTTTAGGTGTAGTTTACTGCAATGAAGAATTCATCAGCATGAAAATTTAACTTTGGGCTCAACATCTTTTTAATCTAACGATTTTTTTTTTTTTCACTGTCTCAATATTTTAAATAATAATGTATTATAAATTATAAAGTTATTAATGACTAATCATTTAGGATAATTAATTACCTAATACACATAGGGAGTGAGAAAGAAACGACTGATTGCTATCTTTCTAGCTTAATTTCCACTTCCATAACTGTCAATTGTTTCAATTTTTCCTGTATTTGTTCCATTTTTTTTTAGCTTTACAACACTTAAAAAGAAATAAAGCAATTGGCGATCAAATGTCTTGCAGATGCCTTGCAATTTTCAGTCTTTTTCCATCTATAGCTTAAATGTTACTGTTAAACTTGTTTTATTAGATTCTGGAATCTATAAACAGCTAGAATTGTTCAGTATTTCTCACATAAATTTTTGCCCCTCCACTAACTGTCCAACCTGCTAACAACCAACAGTCGAATGTGTCGCAGAATACTTTCAATTACTAGTCTTGCTTCATCTGCAACATAAATGCTAATTTTTTTTTTTTTTTAAACTATTTTTATTACTTTTTAGGGCCCTATAAAGATGTAAAATTGTTTAATATCTCTCAACCATATAATTCCCCCCCCCCCTTTCCCTCCTAATATTGATTAGCAATCAAATGCCCACAAGAAGCTTTGTGTTTTTCATTTTTTTTTTATCCACAACATAAATGTCAGTAGTTCTAGAATTATGAAAAAAGTAGAGTTGTTGAATATCTCACTCCATGTAGTGTTTGTTGTTCTCCCTCCCCATTCCTGTTTATGGAATGTTTGAAAATTGTTTAATGAATAATTTGTATGGATAAAATAAAATTTTAAAGAATGGTAATTAAAAAAGATTTTACTATAATTAATCTAATTAACTGTATATATATATATACAGTACAAAGCCAAATATCCGGACAATTTCGGCCGCATTAATCATCATCATCAACAGCTTTTTTTTTTTTTTTTTTTAAGTGTAAATATATCTAAAAAAAAAAAAAAAAAAAAAAAAAAAACTGGAAATGTATTTTATTTCTTATTAATGTTCAAAACTGGCATTTGCAATGACTGGAAGAGGAGGAGAAAGAAAATTATAATAATAGTAACAATTCTTAAACATTTATCTAATTGAGAGCTAAATTCTATATTCTATTTCAATTATGCCCAAACTTTTAACTGAAAAAAATCTAAAATAATACTTTAAAAAAAAAAAAAAAAAAAAAATCATAGAAATGTTTTTCCTATTTATTTTCTTTTATAGTAAATTGTACTAATTTCTGTATGCAAATATTTCATTAAATCTTTTGTTTTTCAAATTTAATTTATAATCTTATTTATTTTTATTTATGTATTGTTATAGTTGATAAAAAGAATATTACAGAATATGTTTAAAAATCGTAATATATTATTTTTTACTTGAATTTGCATATTATTCAAGTACTTAACCCAAAATATTATATTCTTTAGGCATGACCAAAAATACGGAGTCACCGCAGTCCCAACGATTCCGGATTTTCGGCTTTATACTGTATATAGATAATATGTAAATATTGTACAAAAAAAAAAAAAAAAAAAATCATGAATTGATCACTCACAGAAAGTGTTCCTATTTTTCTTTCGGGTGAGTTGGCAGCTATGCACTTCTAAAAAAAAGTAATTAATTTCATTATTTGAAAACAAGTATAATTGTAATAAAACTTTTGAACTTTTTTTTTTCTTCCCCCAGAAAGGATGAAATTTTCTTTTTCGTTTTGTATAAAATATTAATCTTGTTAGTTTTAATTGTGCATTATGCATGCTTTAGAAAACTTCAATTATTGTTTAATTATATTTTTCAGGATGACAAATTTTATTCAAATTATTCTGAAATATCCAGAAGATATATTTGTGAATCACTTTTTGGATGCTTTTTAACATCACTAAAAGCTGTATCATCCTTATTTGGCATTGATCGTAAGAACAAAATGAGAGTGATTATAAAAATCATTCTCACCCTAAAAGATAATGAGGTAAAATTTTTCTTACAAAAATAATTAAATTAAAAAATTAAGTAAATAAATAAAATGATAAAATAAAATAAATAAATATATATGTGTAAATAAAACTTTTTTAAAAAAAAATGCAAAGGACTTTATATATCAGTGAAGTCATATCAATATTTAACTGACTTCAACTTTAAGGTATTAAATATGATAATTCAATTTTTATTTTTATTATTATTTATGTGTTCATGCATTATTGATAAGCTGTTTTTTATTATGTTTCTTTCAAATACCTTTTTTGGGTCTATTTGGAAAGGACTCTTACTTTTATCTGTTGTGAATTTTTGACCATTTCTCTTACTAAGCTCTAGTTTTCATAAAAAATAGGCCATATATCAACCGAATGTGTTGCTTTAAAAAAATTCTGACTGTGACAAAATTTATCATGCTGATTGTACTCCATGAAAATCCTAAATTCACCAAACTGCCATTTACAGGTGCCTGCGGCACCTTTTACCCTTGGCAGACTCACCAGCCTTTTCAAATCCATGCTTGAATACCCTCAGTCTATTCAAATAGGAAAAATTAATTATGTTCTCTCAATCCCTGTTAATTATAAACTTCCTGTACTTGATTTATTGTTTTAATTAGTTCAGACTATGGCAGGAACTCCCAGGCTATTTGTGCTTTGGGAAAATCCTGACTATGACAAAGTCCCACATGCAAGTGTCTATAACATCCTCTGCATGGCAAACCCAGTAGTCTGTTGAAGTCCTTTCGAAAAATCTGACTTTGTAAACTACTGCTTGCTGACACCTTTAACTCAATGCATTTTGTTAAACAATGAGCTCATTTATTATCTTACTTACTACCTCCAAAAATAAATAAATAAATAAATAAATAAAAAATAAAAATAAATAAATAAAAATTATTTGTATAATTAAATTATTTATTACCTTAAGTTTCAGTTCTATATATCATAAAAAAAAAAAAAAAAAAAAAAAGTATTTGTTATTTTTTAATTTATATAAATATAATGCCAATTTCACAAAATGTCTATTCACATTCATTTTTTGATGATATTATAATGGACTATTTTCTGTTCAAAACCTACAAAAATAAATAAATTAATAAGTATAAAAATTTGAGCACTTATTAAGAATAGATGAACAGACATTCTTTATCCTTCCTCAGAAACAAAATACAGACAGACAGATATCTTTTCTTGTTTAGATCTTAATGATTTTATAATGGGATCTTCCTTAGGTCAAGACCTTTCCAACAAGAACAACAAAAGTAAAGAAATCTGTTAAGGAGTTATAGGTGAACAAGTGGTTTTCTCCAAAACTTGCGTAAATACTGGCTAGGACTTCTTAGAAAAATCCCAGTGGAGGACACTGTCCCTCAAGTCAAGGGCCTTAGTGCAGTCAATCGCCCTTTATTCTCACTACCCAACCCTATAGGTGGGCAACTCAAAGACAACTGATAAAAACATGAAAACAAACAAACATCTTTTGTTTAAATCCTAGTGATTTTATAAAAAAATTCTCCTCAGGCTAAGTTTTTTCAAAAAATAAATAAATAAATCAACATTGGAGCATTTATTGAAACATTATAGGTAGCAAAAGACAGGAAAATATACATGTTTTTTATGACAGACATACAGGATGCCCACTAAAGTCCATTCCTACTGTTCCAACCTTTTAACTGTTGAACACCTGCAGTTATGGGGCATCATCCATTTAGTACGAAAATACATTTTATAGACATGAATGCTGAAAAAAACAATGCTTTAAATATGAATTTGTTTGTTCACGATTTCTCATACTGTGATGTGAAGAAACAGTTATAAGAAAAAATAAAGCACAAGTTATCACATGATACTTTATTTTTTATGTTCAAACTTTTTTCCATCAACCACAGTGCACATTTGAACTTTGCATAGTGTACATGTCATTCAGTACATAAAGTTCAAACAAGGGTCCAAATGAAGGAAAAATAGTTGTCTTTTTCTTTCTGAGATTGTTTAGGCATGTCACAGTGTAGGGAATTGTAAACAAACAAATGCACATTTTATGTAGTCAATATTCCTGTCTACAAAGTAACTTTACGTGCTAAATGGAGAGTGTTCTAAAACTTTGTAATTCACTTTCACCCTGTATCCTGTACTGTTTTTTATATAGGAATACTAATTCCATTTTTTTCCACCACATGGCTTTGTAAATGCTCACATCTTGTAGCACATAGCAACTTTAATATATCTAGACACCACTATCATGACTATAGTTGTAACTGTTCAACAATTAAAATTGTGGGAATAGACTTTAGTGTGTATTTTGTTTCGATCTTAATAATATCATAATGGGACCTTTTTCAGACTATGACCTTTACCAAAAAGAAAAAAAAAAACCCATCAAAATCAGAGCATCCATTAACTTATTTTCATCCTAAGTAAATATGAAAAGAAGCAATACTCTTTCATTTCTATTTTTAGCTAATGAATAAAGAGAATGACCAACAAAGTTGAGCATATGCATACGGCTCCAGTGATCATGACCAGGATAATTGGAGCATGTGTATATATATATGTAACGTATTATATTGCTTGCTGAAAGAGAGATGACAGTCGCAGCACACAATGGAGACGAGGTGTTCGTTCAGGCAAACATCTTTATTGCTTCATCATTTCAGAGTCAGGACAAGGCAAGGCGAATGGAGTTTAATCCGACAAGCAGCTGATTCGCGCCGGTCGCACGGGCCTCGGGCCGCCGCGTTCAGTGGGGGATAATTGTAAGATTTACGTTAATTTCAGGAGGAATGGCCACATAAAAAGGTTTAACAAGTCAAAATTGTGTCAAATCGCTCCGTTTGTTTACTGTTTGGGCTTTTATACCCGTAATTTTTGGTGTAATTTGGCATAGTTCTAATTCCAGCCCATTTTCTTTAATTGGTTATTTTATTCAAAACCAATGCCTCCCCCTGCCTTTTCATTGATTTTTATTGGTTATATTTTTGTATTCTGCAGACATCGCAATTCTGGTCGGCGCCCTATTTTGCCAAACTCGCCAAGTCATTAAAATCATTATTTATTGCTTTGTATCTGACATGAAATATGTGAGCTAACATATAATCTATTATATTAAAACACAAAGCCTTTTTTGTAAGACCAAAATCGTACGATATGAGCATGCGCGAGAAAATTTTGGACCAATTCGGAAGGGAATAGTTCTTTCTCTTTACGCAGTGCATTACGAATACCGATGATAAAGATTGAGCAGACAACATTAATACGTATTTCATTTGTCTGAGGCGGACGCTAATTAAAACTGAATCATAAAAATAATTCACATGATTAATTCATTGATTCATACTTCCCAAGGAAGTATATTAAAAACAAAGCAATTCGCGAATAGTTACCGGTTACATTTATTTATGATCGGTTATCATCGTATGCTTCACAGAGTGAGAAATAGTTTTTACGACGAAAATTCATTTACGCAGGATGTGTCGCCATCTGTATTTTTTTCCATTTGTTAAAAGAAAAAATCTTTTAAAATTAACAGAGTTTATTGTTCTTTAAAAGTAAAATTTTATCAGTTGAAAACTTTGTTTAGAAAAGATGGAGATATTTAAAATCAAAGGAGGTTTTTTATTTTATTTTATTTATTTATTTTTACTCTAATTATTATAATCTCTGATATTTCATTTTGATACCATATTACAGTAAAAATAATTTTAAAAGAATAACGTTAAAATATTGATATATTATACGAGTAAAAATGTATATTGTATCGTTTATTATTAAAATTTTAATGAGCAAATTAATTTGCTAAAGTATTAAATTCATTCTTATTTATCTATTTATTTTTAACAGTATACTTTTGTTGAAATATACTATTTTGATAGAATAAAGTATTATAATACTATTCCAGTAAAAACAAATTTTAACTGTATTCCGATTTGCAGTTTATTTTTAGAATACAAAGAATTAATATTTTGGATTATATCCAAGTGTTTTTACAAATATGAGAAGGAAAAATCAGAATCAAAACTATTATTTTACACTTAAAATGCACTTATTGTCATGGCAAACCTTGGGATTTTATTTTTAATATATGAAGTATACTTAAATTTTGTATATTGAAATTTCATGAAATTTATCCCTCCTCCTTCCAACCAAAAGATAATTGGTTAAAGCAAGGGGTTTTAAATCGGCTAAGAAGAGCAATGCGAAATATTCAAACAAGGGTGGTTAACTTTATGCCGTGAAAAGATTTTAGTTGCACATCATTCGTCAAATTTTGACGGGTATTAACTAGTAATAATAAAAATCTGTATAATAATAATAGAAGATGTCTGTCTGTCTGAGCATCTATACTTTCAGCCTCTATTGAATGTAGAAGTACAAAAATTGGCATATGGATGCTCAGGAGCTTTCCCAAGGGGATAGTGAAAACAGAATTTAAAAATTTTAATTAGTTGCAGCGATATTAATTAAAATATTAACCTATGGCAATTAATAAATGAGTCAATTCGAATGAGCGTTAAATGCCCAAATAAATTAGAAATAACTGTCCAATTTTTAAAAATTCAGAACCTTACTACAGTTAGAATTTCCAAAGATTATAACTTGGTAAGCGAACAGGCTGTTTGAGATACTGAAACGGGAACAGGGTGCTGCAGACGCTGCTGAGTGGGAATTTACTGCAGTTATAATTTTCGATATGATTTTAATTAGGGACCTGCTCTTTTTTGAGATTGATTAAAAATGTATGTGTGTACAAATTTTGGTTGAACTAACATACATCATGATCATTCCTTTCTATACGAAGATGCAATAACAAATATATACACAGACAAATATATACACTATTAGTGGATTGAGCATTTTTTAATGTGAAAATTTTCAATACTAGAAGATAATTTTTGGATTTTTAACTATATTAGAAAATAAAATTATAACTATTTTTTTTAAATTGTTTTACTTAGTCAATTGCACTTACAAAAGTAATTCTTGATTTTTATTTCAGCTTTATTTTATTCCAACATTCGCTGAACTGTATCGTGAAATCAACAATTTAATTGAAAAGATGAAGCATGAATTATCTTGCTTAAAAATATTCAAAGAACCATTTTTTAAAAATGATTTTATAGGAGAGGTATATCTATTCATTATATCTAACATAAGTTCATTGATTTATAGTTAATTTGATTATTGACACTATTAATGCAGAGTTGCAGTAAGAATTCACTAACACAGTCACTAAACCAGATAGAAGCTACTTTATTGCTGCCAAATATCACTGTGAATATAAGAGCAATCACTAAGAAACTCTAAAAGTTTTTGCTTTAAGTGTCAAGTAGAATTACTGCAGCTCTGTATTGGCTGTGTCTTTCTCAATACAAGCAATAAAAATAGAAATAAGAAAATCACCATCTCCTTTTCTTGCAATTATATAGCCCAATTCTCTCCCAGAATAAACGGCCAACCATCCAACTACAAATAAAAAGGCAATACTAGTAAAGCATAGTCATAGTGCTATATATTTTGTTCTGAATGCCTCTTTGATGTAAAACTTGCTGCCAACGCATTTTTCAAAAAGTATGCATTCTATCAAAATAGCATAAAAGACTTTTCTTCATGATTTTTCATGCACTTTTTAATAAGATTTGATCGAAGTTTTTAAGATAAAAACTCCCCATGTTTCAATGGCCTTAATTTTTCTTGAAATGAAAAAAATTGATTTTTTGAGAGTAGCACATTGATTTACAAAACCATTCAATGTATTTTCATGAAAGAAGGTTATATATGATTGTATTTAATGTTGCTAATGAAAATCTACCAAAAAAATTTTGAAAAAAAAAAGTTAAATTGTGAATTTTAGAAAAATTATTTCCTTTAAGAATTTCCAAAAATGGAAATTGATTTCAAAAGCAAAATCTGTTTATTGACAAATTGAAGTGTACCACTTTTTGGCCCAATCAAACATATATTTTATTCTGTACAGGTGTTTCAAAATGTATGAGTGCAGTTAAAAATCACATAATAGCTTTGATTTTATTATACTAAACTGATTCCAATAGAAACAAAACATTCATATGCTTTTATTTTATATAAAAAGAAATCTATCTTTCTTACACATGAAACTGAAATAAAACTTTGTTAAAATTTCTTTTGCATCTGATAAAATTGCTATCAGCATCTATATAAATATTTCTCTGATGTGGAACAATTATGATTAAATGTTGTTGAAACAATACAATAGTTACGATTTAATGAAATACATGAGATAAAAAAATAATATTATGGGGAAAGGGTAACTCGAATCTGTCATTTCTAGCTTTATTTGTTTAGATATATAAACAATATCACATGCACTTGAAACACTTACTGTTAGAGGTCTCAGTGAAGTAATCTGTGTTTGCTTATAAACTCAACTTTTTGAAGAGTTCTTGAAAAAGTAAATTCACCATGCAAAAGTAAATTTTTCTCAGATACTTTTATGCATTTCTTTACCCATACATACATTGTATATTCTGAAATGTGTGTTATGCATCATGAAGTAGCTTTCTGGCTATAACCCCATATGCTTGTAATCAATTTAAGCCCAACCTGAACATTATGATTAGCAATTTCGTTTTAGTAACAGAGTGGTGTACCTTGAACCCAATACAAGTAGTGTACCTTGAACTGGACATATTGTATGGTGGATCAGAAATGCAGGCTAACACTTGGAACTGACCTATCTAATTACAATCTTGATTATAAATAAGTGTGAGGATTTTTACCAATAATCACAATATGACTTAATGTAGACATTTTAAAGTTAATATTTAATATTTTCCACTTTTTAGACTCAAATTAGATTTAATAACAATATGATTGTGACAGATTAATGAAATGAAATTAAAAAAATTGTTTATTTGTATTCATATGTGTGTAATTGATTAATAAACAGATTTTCTTACTTAAAATTAAATTTTTCTGTACCTTTTAATAAATGGTCCAAGGTACACTACCAGTGGTGTACTTTGGACCTAATTGCACTTTTTTTTATTTTTTAAAAATGCAATTGATATAATTTTAATAAAATTTTGGAATAAATATATGTTGTATATAACACCATACAGTATTTAAAAAAGCTATTTGTATGTAGTTTTGGCAAAGAATTACAAAATTAAAATGGGAAAATTCAAAATTGGTCTGAGGTACCCCACCTTCCCCTGTGTATAAGCAATTAAGCAGGCAAATTCAGTTCAATGATCAAATCAGAAAAAGATGACATTAGTCTGATGAGATCGTTTTATGGAAAAACGTATTTTTGAAAGTTGCATCTTTACAGTGTTTGCAAGCGTCATTTAAACTTAGCAATGCTTTAAAGATGTAAACAGAATATGAACTAGTGTCATATATTGGCTAAAAAAGGCAATAATAAAAAGTATAATCAAATTATGTGCTAGGTTTTTTTTTTTTTTTTAAATAACCAAAAATCATGTTAAATAAATAAAAAGGTATCATTATGGCGACAAAAATTTTAAAGTTGACATATGGGAGTCCTATACTAAAGCTGTACTGTACAATATTAGTTTTGTTCTAATAATAGTTTGCCTTCTGATGAATTCAAATTTAAATTGGGTGGTAAAATTTGTGTAAGATTTATGAGTTTCAAATTTTAAAGGAATTAACCTTTAAAATTTGAGTTGAGTAAAGAAATAAAATGCAAATATTTCACATGGGCATGCTAGTAATTTTAAAATCATGAAATGTATCCTGCAGAAACCTAAAAATAAAAAATAATTAAATAAAATGCTTACTTTTTTTTTTTTTTTTTTTTTTTTTTTTTTTTTACGTACAAATGAAATATTTTTATTTTCCTGCAAGTAATAAAATTCTGAAATTCTTCTGAATTATGTATTTACATTTCTACATTTGCATTGTAGAAATGTAAATACAGAAATATTAGACTATAAAATATATTCCTTAAAACTGCTAGTATGCTTAAAGATTTGAAAAATTTAAAATAAGCATATATGTGATGTGGACTTCACATGACTTCTTTATACACCCATTTAATTATATAGTTATAAAAACTTACGCATTTTATGTGTGGTAAGCATTTTGTAAAGAAAGAGGCAGGTTCCATTTAACAAATGTACGTTATTTGACAAATATTCTTGAAACAATTCTGAATGACTATAACTTGCACCACAGAGTCATTATAATAGCATTATGTATAAATAAGTATGATATTTATAATAGATTACATATAATAGAGCAGGAACATCGCTTGTTCCATTCAACAGCTTATTGCAGAATCTCTCACTGACTAGCACACACCACAAAATTCAATTAAATTAATCCAATGGTAGATGATCTCCTTCCATGTACTTAGGGGAAAATTATTTATGAAAAACAGTTTATTATACCAAAAAATCTATTTAACTCCATTCTAAATTAATAGCGGGCTTTTCATTTTCAAAGCCTTAAACTATTATTTTCTACCAAATTTAGTCCCCAATCTCGCCAGGTTCATTGCCAATGCTGCACTCCATTGGAGCCAGTTAAATGTTATGTCCCTTTTGCTTTTACATGCATTTTCACTCCAACAACACTTCTAATAAAAGAAACCATTGTTGCAAATGAATAAACTTTTTACCTAATGAAAGTTGTTGCAGAAAAAGTAGATTTATATTACAATTAAAAACATTTTAAAAAGGAATCTTGAACTGTATTACTAAATTAATTTATACCTTACATGTCATCCTTTTAATTTGCACGCAAATATATTTTGAGCACAGAGTGCTCATCCTCAGTGCAGGGTGACTGTATTCTTGAACGTTGATATTTTCTTGTTTTCTTTGATCTCTTCGCTTCATTTCTTTGTTCAATAGTCTGTTGCCACACAGCAGGATTTATGCTATGCTCTCGGTCATTAACTGTTGATCTTTTCTTGTTTTCTTTGATCTCTTCACTTCATTTCTTTATTCAATAGTCTGTTGCCACACAGCGGAAATTACGCTATGCTCTCGGTCGAGAGATTTTAGATTTTCTTATTTTACTAATTATATTGCAAAAAAATTGAGATGGTGATTTCCTCTTCTCTGCCTATCTGGAGATGAATTTGGCCTGAATTATTATTAGTGTAAAGTTGATTTCAAATTTTGGTCCTGAAATTAATACATATATATTTGTGTTGTTTATTTTATCAGGAGTTTCATAAAATGGTTGAAAATTCTAATATAATAAAGGAAGTAAGCAATAAAATTGATTCTGGTTTATGCATACTCCAAAAAACACAAAAGGAATACATTGAAGAATGGGCACCATACAGTTGTCTTTGGGAAACTGACAGTGGTACTATTTTAGCTGAATACAAAAATAAAAAATGGAACGCTTCTTATTTTGAAGATGATGTGCATAAGTAAGTATTGTTTAAAAAAAAAAAAAAAAAGTGCATAATTGACTTCAATTCATGCCTAGGTTACAAAATCGATCTTTTAAGTTTTCTAATTTTTTAATTCCGTTTTCTAATTCTTACGTGATGAAGTCTGCCATTAAAACAAAGTTTAAAAGGAAAATTATGAATTATTAACAATTTATAATTTTAAATAGGGATTTAAAAATTTTTAAAAATAGTTTTTTCTTTAATTAAACTACTTTTATCCTTTCATGTACATATCCCTATGGATATATAGTTAAAGTAAAGTGCATTTTCAGGAATGCAGTAACTAAACAGATAGAACAAAACATTTAAATTATATACTGTCTGTTGCATTTTTGATAGCAATAATTACCATATCTATTTATGGCTATAGTTATTTTCGGTTGATTTGAACAGCCAACAGTGATTGTACAATCACAGCTTCCAAACATAATAGAATATTACAATTAAAGTTAAAACTATGTTGGCAATGGCATATTATTCTTCCTTCATAAAAATAGCCTTATTTTCAGATCAAATAAAATGCCCATTTGTACTTCTTTGTTTGAAGCTGTGCATGTTATGAATCTTTTTAATTACTGACATAGAGTTATAAAATTTTGAATATATAAGGTAAAGACACCAGTCTTCACCACCCTTAAAATTTTTACCACTGTTCGCCACACTCGCAAAAGAAGAGTTAAAATAGGCATTTAATAACATTTATGAATTTGAATCTGCCTGTTCTAGATTCCCCAAAACTGCAGAATCTAGCTCAAGTGGAATCAAATTCATAGATTTAAATGTTAAAATAAGCGTTAAGTATTTTGCGAGGATAGAGTAGCAAACACTGGTGTCTACCTTATGTTGATAAATATAACAATATCAAGTATATTAAAATTTTTCAAAACTATTTTATTTTATTTACCTATTTATTTTATTTTATTGTTATTATTATTATTATTATTATTTTGGAAAATTTTAAAACATTATTGAATGCTTTTTGCATTTTGGCTATGGGATCTTTTGTGTTAATAGATTTGTCTAAAATAAATTTTTGTCTTAATTCTAGTAAGGAATCCTGATGTGTACTTAGTTTTAATTTAGAATTGTTAAGATATGAAAATTCAATAATACTGTACAGTCGGACCTTGTTAACGTGAATTACTTTTTACATGAACTGTTTCCACAATCTCCATCAAAATGGTGATTAGTTTCTGAGTTACTGATAGCATGAACTACTGATTACATGAACAATTTTTTTATTTCCCTTGAGATTCACATTAATTAGGTTCGACTGTAATTACATAGATATTATATATTATTTTGTATATATGTTATATAAATGTATATATAAATAAATCAACATTTAAATATTTTATTTTGTTTATTAGTATATATATATATTTCTACATTGCCAAAGTTTTTATATTTAATTAGCCATTTCTTTAAATTCAGGATTATTACAGGACCTTTCCATCTTGTTTTCTATGTTTTTTACTTTGTAAAGTAGACAATAATATTTAGAATTTTTTGTTTAGTTACTTTATTAAGCATCTCATTTGAATTTCTAAAATTTCTTTCCAGGAATTATTTACAAGGATTTGTTACTTACTTTTGAAAATTTGTGAGTTATTTTAGGCTAATCCTGTATAAATGTAGCCATTAACATTTGCACGATGGAAACACTTTTTAAAAAAAGGATTAACGAAATCATTGATATTGTCCAAAATGCAGGCTACAATAAAAATATGGTTAATAGATTATATAAAAACTATATTAAAAAACTCAGTATAAAAAACAGTGGTCAAAAACCAAAACAAAATTTTCAAATTCTATCCCATTTAATAAAGGCATATCCAATAAAAGTAAATCTGAAGCAGCTGAAATAAAGATACCTATTAAACCCTACCCAAACAAATTTCAAAACATTCATCCTGATAAAGATCCAATTGACTCCTCAAAACAGCCAATATCTATAAAATCGCTATAGTTTATCTTTTCAGATAAACTATATTGACAGGACCAAATGTAAAATTAAACAAAGGATAAAAGAACACATGAACAAGTAGAATTTGATAAAACAACCACTACTTTTACTAAAGCAAACTGAAACTATCAAATTTACATTGATCTTAAAATATTAAAAATCTGACAAACTACGAAAATCATATTTGTATACTGAATATGGACAGTTGAAGTTTTAGCAGGCAAAGCAAGTTGTAACCATCTTGAACCACAGAAGAGTATCGGTTGAAGTTAGCGATCCATCATCCATGAAAAGAATAAGCCAATAGAAAATGCCTCAAATCTTGGATCAATAGCATTGAAGATTCCCAGGGATTTGCGGTGTAATTGAATTTAAATAGATTTTTAAATGCAATAAATAATGTCTGTATTATTTTAATATGTCTAATTTTCTTAGTGTGTTAGAAAATATATCAGAACAGCCAAAATTAAAATTGAAATATCACCTACCGATATGATACATCTCTTTGTAAAAATAATTTTATTGGGTCTGTTGAATATTGTTCTCTCGCAGTTTTATTGTATTATTCATGACTTCTAGTAGTTTATTAGTAACTATTTAACAATGATGTTTTATAACATATATAATGAATTTAATGAGTTTTTTTTTTTTTTTTTTGTCATTATGTTTTTATATTTCAATTATTTCAGGTTTGAGGACATTGCTGAAAAAATTCTTCATGTCCAGCAATTCAAATTTCTGGATTTTTGCATTTGTGATTGCAGCAGTCTTAAAAGTATGGCTGTATCATATTCTGACAATTTTAAAAAGGAATTGGGTTCTGTATTTAAAGATATTTTATCGTTGAATTTGCAAAATGCATATGATTTGTTTGATTTAACGTCTAAAAAGTAAGTGTTCTTACTTAGGTTTGGATTTATGTAAAATTAATTCTTTCAAAAATTAGAATACAAATTTCTGTTTTAATTACTAAATAAAACAAAAATGTTAATATTCACTGAGTAGCCAAATTGTTATGACTACCTGACACTTTTATGCAAAGGAGTAGGATTTAAGTTGTCGTTCGCTTTTTTCACATTTTACAAAGGGATATCATATTTTGTGCAAATATGCCAATGAAAATTTTGCTAAAATGTGAAAACAAGATGATTTCACAAAATATATTTACATAAAAATCTCTAGCTTTATTAAAATATCCACTGGCAAAAAATTATGAAACCACTGAAAAATACTGGACATTGTTTTATTTATTTAGTATATTTTGATGTAATTTCGATTTTCAATAGGTTACATTTTATACTCAAAATTATTTAAATGTACACTAAGGGACAAAAAAAAAAAAAAAAAAAAAAAAAAAAAAAAGCCGCACTTCTTAAAAATTGACTTATACCTTTTTTATTTGTAATAACTTCAAAACTAATGGTTGAAACAAATAAAACTGTTACGTTTGAATAATACAAAAGGGAGGAAATGATACTATGTACATTCTCGACTTAGTGATTCACTTTATTTACACTCTTTGAAGTACTTAATGAAAATCTATATAAAACTTTCTTTTTAAATGTAATATAATAAACCTATACTTTTTATTCTATTATGATTTATTATATGAAATAAACAAGTTATATTTTAATATATGAAATAAAACTACTTAATTGTTAGATCTAAACAATTTTTTATTAAAGATGTGCATTCTGCATTGGGTTAATTCCACCTTTCTATGGAATTAGTGCTTTAATGCACAATGGCATAGTATTATACAGTGTTTTGATATAAA
The DNA here is from genome assembly GCA_963930645.1 of Salticus scenicus. Classification (NCBI taxonomy): domain Eukaryota; kingdom Metazoa; phylum Arthropoda; class Arachnida; order Araneae; family Salticidae; genus Salticus; species Salticus scenicus. The sequence continues at coordinate 49,756,484 of OZ005648.1, forward strand.
TCTCAGAAATTTCATTGAGTCAAATATACTAATTAATTTTTTCTAGTTCTTGCAGAGTTGTAGGCTGTAAATTTTGAATCCTCCCCTTCTCCCTTCTCATTTTTATAGACTAAATATTTTAAAGCGGGTTGAGATTAGGACTAATTTGCAGGTCTCGTGAAAAAGAAATTCCAAGATATTCTTTGTTGGTTTAACTTAAAGTGAAAAAAGATATTATTACTTAAAAAAATTATTGGTGCTTATGGAAATGGACAGGTAATTTTTAGAATTTGAATCAAATAAATGTACCACAGATGCCCTGTAGCAAGGTGCATTATCATCTTGAAATGCTGCTTATGGAAAAGTCTGAGATACCTTCAGAATAGTCAGGCACTATTTTTATAATGGCCATGTTTTATTCCGCGTTAATTGATCCCTTGAGTAGGAAAATTTGTCCGGCTTCTTGAAAAGTTATGCACCTCTGTACCATAATGTACAGAGAATGTGTCACTATTTTAAGAGACCAATTTTCATTAAATCGGTCACATTCGCCGTCCTACTAGAAGTTTCCATCAGCTCAAAATAAATTAAACTTGACTTATCAGAGAAAACTAGTTCAGCTCAATAATTGATATATTTTTTTTAATTTTTTGTCAACTGAAGTCCTGTTTTTTTTTTTTTTTTTTTTTTTTTTTTTTTTAAATTCTTTTCCTTAATAATGTGTTTTTTTACAGATCTTTTGGTTTTTAACCTGCTTAGTTTAATTACTGCTACACTGTTTTTAAAGAAATTATTTTGCTAAATATTTTTTTGAATCTTTTCTAAGTTCTGAACATGATACAAATAAATTTTTTAAACATTTGCTTTATAACTTGCAGTCATCTCGCTTGGATGGGCAATGTAGCTCAAAAGCCTAAAGCCAAATTGCTAGTTTAAACAGCCAAACAATTTTATATCTTACTAAGAACCTCATCTCTCCAACATTCAGTTATTTTACCGTCTCGTGTATTAAAATATTTTTTGATTTTCCTTCTAAAAGTAATACTTTTTGTGGCATCGTTAAATGCCTTATCCTCCCACTTTTGTAACACTTTCTAACGTTACCATTTTCCTGACAATGGCATTTTGTTTTTAACACTGGGCTTAATCCTAAAGTGTACATGGACAATGATGTAATAAAATCTGTTCAAAAGTTTGCTTTTTTGAACGATAAAATTGCCGGTTACAGAAAAAGAAAAGGAAAATATCCGAGTGTGGCTTTTTTATTTGGTCCCTTAGTGTATTTCAGAATTCGGCATCTGCTTCATAGAAACACTTTGAAGGATAATATTGCACAACGATCTACCCCTTCTTGTTGCCACTTATCCCTTACCTCCATTTAATCACTTTTTCATTTTGTACATGTGATAAAGGTCTCTTTCTCTTTTGTTAAAATTTAAATAGATGTTTCTTTAATGAATCACAAAATGAGTGCTCGGTTAAAGCGATCAGTAATGAAAAGAAACAAGAAACAAAACTGAAAAAAATAACAAACTCAAATAAATAAATAAATAAATAAATAAAAGCGAATTTAGTGTCTAAAGAATTAATTAGAAAGTGGCAGGGCAGTACAAATGGCTAAATGTTCAATACAAGAATAATTTGCCCTGTATGTCTTACACAAATTGTAAGGAAACAGGAAGGAAAAAAAATCCTCACTGTGGCCAATGGTAAGTTTTGTTTTAATATAATTCTTATTTAAATAAATGAAATTTTCTATTAATAGAAAGCATGGTAATTTTATGCAGTTTCGTTTCAAGTAATTATTAAACATAATTCATTAACATCACCAGCCAGGATATTTTTGTTAAAAAAAAGTTCTTTTTATATATGATTTAATCAGAGTAGGGAATTGGATGTCTAATTTTATTTATAAAGTTACTATTATAATTTTTATATGTTACTATATTTATAAATATTGTTCTACTGAAACTGGTTTACAAAAGGAAATTTTTATTTATAACTTGGCCTTTAATAACAAACAGTTTTCCACATAAACTTATTAATAACTTAATAAATAAATTTACTAATAAAAATTATTGTAGTAACTCTATAAATAAATTTAGACATTCAATTCCCTACTGGCAAGGCCTTCATGAAATTTTACATTCCACTTGTAAAACTTTTAAATTTGAACTCATAGCTACCCCCCCCCCCCTTCCTAAAATTACTAATACTATAACCCATAAAATCAACCCACTACCAATTAATTTAATGACTGGCACTTATCAAATTCCCTTCTAAAATGATTCCAATCAACAACTATGTTATATATAGGTATTACTACCTGCCCTTTAAAAGAAAGAATTCAAGAACATATTTCAGATTTAAAAATTAACTATCAAAAATCAGCTCTTGCAAGGTCAGCTTGTAAAAATCGCATAAAAATTTCTTTTGAAGATGCTAAAATAATTTATGAAACTAATAAAGAACAAATTGCCCTTATTAGAGAAACCATTAAAATTATAAAAAGAGAAAAGGAAGTATGTAATGATTATCCCTCTCATGCTATTCATAATCTTTGGCTAGAGTTATTAAAATAAATTAAAAGTTTCGTATATCGCATCATGTTAATATTTTTCTACAGGGGGGTGGGGGGGGGGGAGTATGCTAACACTTTACAAGTTTTCCTCAATAAACTTTTCAATCCATAGTTATAACTCAAAATGTGATCTATACGTGCATGGAGCTTAAATGTGATTTCCTGTTGTATATTTATAACTTGTCTTGATGAATATTTATGTTAAACATATAACTTTTGTCATTTTATTCAAGTGGTTGGTGATAATTTTCGAAGAAATCCTTCGTTACAGAAGAGTGTTAAATTATAAATGTGGAAATTTTTTTGTGAATAGTAAACAGGACTAATGGAAAATTTAACGATATTTTTTTGATGAAATTCGTCATTACAGACAAGTATTAAGTTTTAATGTTGAACTTTTTAGAATGATAAAACATATGCATATACTCACCGGTAATTCTCGAAGATACTTATGACTACCAAGATGTGTTGAATTATAAATGTGAACTTTTTGACATAGTAAAACAAGACATATGAAATCTACCTTTTTATTGAACTGATTACTACCTTTTAATGAACTAGTCTGCTTTTTAAATGAATTTTATATTTATGGACTTATATTTTGATTATATATTTTTTATCTTATATATTTTTGCCGAAAATGTTTTTATAGTATTTTAATCGCTGAAGAAGACTCTACGAATATGAGTCGAAAGCTCAAAAGTAATTTTTCAAGTAATTGGATATTTTTAATAAAGATGTTTTGAATTAGTTGTACTAAACTTATACATTGTTTTTAGTATCTATTCTACAAATAAATCATTTTATACGATGTAATCAACCTAATAATTAATATAGCAGTTATTATTCAACTAAATGCAACTTGTATGACCAAATAAGGATTGACTTAAAAGAATCTTAACACAGATAATTTTTACGAATGCAGCTCAAACTAAGAGAAAGAATTTTTTGTGGTTTTACACACCTAGATTGACAATCTTTTAATAAAGTTAGGAATAAAATTAAAAATATAGTAGTCAATAATTAAGCAAGTATATTAATTTGAAAAGATAATTTTAAGTACAATTAGACTTTTGAATAACTAGTAAAGGATTTGCTGCATTGATTTTAAAATTTTGAATAGGAAAATTTCTTATGTATGAATTTAAAATAGCCTGCTTTTACTTTGAAATTTTTTTTATTTAAAAATTCTTTTAATATTCTAATTATCTTAAGTTGATACTTATACTGTATGATAATTTAATATCACAGTTGCCAAAAGAAAAAATATAAAAGTGTGGCAATATGATTATGATTAAATCTTTATTATTTGATTTCATACTTTAACATTTCCCCTAAATCAAAATATATGTAGCACAATTTATATAATTAAAAAGTTAAACAAATAATACAAAATATCATTTTCTCTAAATCAGAATTTACATTAAAGAAATAAATGATATAGTGACACAAATTATGTTGAAGTAAACATACAAAATAAATAAATAAATATTAATCACACAGATTTAATATTCCTACCAGTTCTTTCAGTTTTTGAAGTCTGTTTTTTTTTTTTTTTTTTTTTTTTTTTTGTAAGGCTTTTGTAGACAAATCTGCAGCTTGAACATCATTGCTGCAGTTAGAACCTCCTAATAGATTGTTTTCATACAGTTCTTTGATAAACTTATATCAAGCATCAATGTACTTGGTTTGGTTATGAAAGGCTAGACTTTTAATTAGTTTGATTGCATTTTGATTATCTATATTTAGCACTGGCATTTCATTTAGAGAACAGAGTTCTTGCATCAAACTAGAAAGCCATATGGCTTCTTTTGCAGCTTGAGTAGCTGCAACAAATTTAAAGTGGCAATTTAAAGAAAAATATTGCTGACATAAATATTACTTTCAAAGTAAATCGTTATCTTGAGATATCAACAATTTTTTTTAAGCATTTTCTGTATTGTGAGAAATAGCATTGTATGAAATGATAAAATGAAGTGATAGTAGTAAGCACTAAAGAAATACTTTTCTTTGTTATCATTCTTATAATATTCTGATTACATTGTTGTGGCTACACTAGTACTGATGAAGTTTAATCTGAAGTAAAATAGAAAAAATCTATAATATTAAAACACAAAGCACTTTCTGTAAAACCAAAATCGTACGATCTGGGCATGTGCGAGAAAATTTTGAACCAATTCGGAACGAGGATATTTCTTTCTCTTTATGCAGTGCAATACGCATACCGGTGATAGAGATTGAGCAGACGGCATTAATATTTCATATCTCTATGGCAGACGCCTAATTAAAGCTCAATCATAAAAATATTTCACAAGATTAATTCATTGATTCATACTTTCCAAGGCAGTATAATTAAAATAAACCATTTCGTAAATTCTTATCGGTTACTGTCATGTGCATTTTACCCTAAAATTTCCTTACACAATAGTATTTCAGGATTTTATATTGTGGCACATCTGTTACCATATAAAACATATATATTCCTAAAATTATGGTTTTTAGAAGCTTTTTATAATTGACTTCGTCATCGTGTCTTCGTGTCACGCTATTAAACAAGGCGTCTCCATTTTAAAGTAAATATAAGCTGTTCACTTTGTCGCTCCATGGCTTAGTTGGTTAGAGCGTCACATTACTAATGCTTGGGTCGAGGGTTCGATTCCCGAAGGTCCGGTGTGTTAATTTTTGGAGATAATTAGTAGAAAATGTGTCAATTGATAGAAAAGAAAATTGTTCGTTGACTACACAGTAGCCTAAGAATTTTTGAAGAGTTTTTAAAGAAGCTTTTTTTTAATTTATTTTTTAGGTGTTAAAAAAACACACAAAATATTTTAGATATTAAAAAAGCACAAAATAAAAAGGTTTAAGTAAAAACACATAATATTTTTTTAGAAGCTTTTTTCATAACTAAAAAGCAGAAAATAAAAATTTAAGTAAAAAAAAAACATTTTTTAACAGTAGAAGCTTTTTATTGTGGAGCCCTGAAAGGCATAAAATAAAAATGTATTCTTACAAAGACATACTATAAATAAATGAAAGTCTCAACACTAAGAAAATTTTTGGGAAAGATATAGATATTTCACTTTTGCAAGAAATGAAAATTTTTAAAATATTGTAAAAAGCTTTTGAGACCTTTGAAATTTGTGGTTTAACAAATACTTATATAAAAACTAATGACTAAGAATAGTGGTCTCAATAGCTTTTTAAAATATTTTGAATATTTAAAACTTTTCATCTCTTGCAAAATTGAAATATCTATATTTTTCTCTAAAATTTTCTTAGTGTTGAAAATTTCATTTATTTATAGCGTGTCTTTGAAAGAATACATTTTTATTTTATGCTTTTCAGGGCTCCACAATAAAAAGCTTCTACTGTTAAAAAATATTTTTTTACTTAAATTTTTATCCATTTCTTAAAAGAAAAAAAATCTTTTAAAATTAAAAAATTCTCAGAGTTTTTTGTTCTTTAAAAATAATAAACTTTTATCACTTGAAAAATTCGTTTGGAAAAGATGGAGATAGAAATTTAAAACCGAAAAAGTTTTTTTTTTAATCTAATTATTATAATTTCTGAAATTTCATTTCCATAATATATTATAGAAAAAATAATTTAGAAAGAATAACCTTAAAATATTGATATTTTATATGAGTAAAAATTTACATAGTATAATTTATTAAAAGAAATTTACTGAGCAAATTAACTTGGTAAAATATAAGATTCATTCTTATTTTTTATTTATTTATTTAATAGTATACTTTTGTTGAAATATACTATTTTGATAGAATAAAGTGTTATAATGTTGTTATTCACTTATTTTTAAGTAGCATAGTCTATTTCTAAGTGTAAATAAAATTATAATTATCTATATATATATATATATAAATGAATGTTTGTGTGTGTGTCCTTTATAAAATCGTAAAAGGCTTGACCAATTTCGATCATTCTTTTTTTGTTTTTTTCCTTATAGGTCAGGAATGGTTTAGGAAAAAAAAAAAAAAAAAAAAATTGAAAAAATTCCCCCCCCCCCCCCCCAAAAAAAAAAAAAAAAAAAAAAAAAAAAACCTTCATATCTCAAACAAAAAAACAGATATACGTAAAATTTTTGCTTTAAAATATAGCTAATATAAATGTCTAAAAACCAATTTCTAGAATTTTCGAAATTCGGTCCCCAAGGGGGGGCAAAACAGGATTTCACATGCGTAAAACGCGATTTCGCATAATCCTATATATCTCAAACAAAAAAAAAAAACAAAAAAAAAAAAAACAGATGTATACTTGAAAATTTTGCTATAAAATATAGCTAATACAAATATCTAAAAACCAATTTCTGGAATTTAAAAAATTCAGCCCCCAGGTGGGGGCAGCAGAGGGGGGGAGGGGCAGCAGGGGCTAAAACAATTAGAAATACAATTAGGCCTTTTAAAATTGGTACAGATAGGTTTCAATAGCTTGCAAGTCGAATGGGGATATTTTCGAAAGTGTAAAGTTATTAGGAGGGGGGGGGGCAAAAAAAATAAAAATAGAGTTAGATCGTTCAAAATTGGTATATAGAGGTTTTCGATTCTTTCAAATCGGTTGCAGATATTTTCGAATCTGTAAAATTATTAGGAGGTGCGGGAAGGGGGTGGAGTGGTAAGGGGGGGCTATGGGCAAAAAAATAAAAATAGAGATAGATCGTTCAAAACTGGTGCATAGAGGTTTTTGATATTTACAAATCAATTGCGGATATTTTCGAATTTGTAAAATTATTAGGACAGATGGGAGGGGGGGGGGGCAAAGGGGGAAAATAACAGAAATGAGTCAGGGCATTTTGGAAATTTTTTCCGAAGGCAGTGAGAACCCGGTGCGACATTTTTCCTAATCAGATTTTGTTTCGCTTTTTTTTTTTTTTTTTTCATGTTATAAAAATTAATGCAATTTTGAGAATTCAGTAATTATAGTGATTCATTTAAAAATAGAGTCCAGCGAAGCGGGCAAAGCCTGCTAGTAGAATATAAAGAAAACACAAAACATTAGTAAAATCTTTTTTAAATTAACTTATTTTGCCTTATAAATTTATGTGATTTTAAAAATATTAAAAAAAAAAAACTCTGATATATATATATATATTACATCGATAGATTATAGATGGCGCCACTGTCATATTGTAATTGAAATGGAATATTATCATTATCAATAGATCTTATTTTCATGCTATGTACAGTCGGCAGCAAAATTATTGAAGCGCTAGCAATAATTAGTATTTAAAAGATTTGCGCTTAATACCGTTTTGTTAAATAAATATTTGTCGAGTCATGATCTTTGTGTCATGCTGTTTGTAGAAAAGTATGATAAAAATTAGCAATTAAAAAAAAAAAAAAAAAAAAAAAAAAGTGTATGAAAAGTATTGATGTATGCTTTCTTTCTCCATTCTTACCTGTAAATTATTTCTTTTAATTACTCCTCACAATTTTTTTTATCATATTTAAGAGTAAAATTAGGCAAAAAACTTGGGATTTTATTTTTATTACATGAAGCCATGCTTAAATTTTGTATATTGAAATTTCATTAAATTTATTCCCCCTTTTCCTCCAACCAAAATCACAACAGGGGTTGATTACAACAGGGGTTTTCAAACTGGTTAAGAGCAATGCGAAATATTAAAACAGAAATGTTTAAAACTTTATGCTGTGAAAAGATTTAAGTTGCATATGATCCGTCAAATTTTGATGGGTATTAACTAGCAAATTATAAAGTCTTTAAACTATTAAGAGAAAAAACAAAACCTTACTTCAGCTTTTTTGATGTAACTTAATGGTGGAGTACTTTCTTTTAGGAGCCCCCCCCCCCCCTCATCTTCAGCATCAGTTACTCTGTGCTGTGTTGAGTCTGTGAAATTTTTCTTTGGACTATTGGATCTTCTTCTCTCCTCCAGGAGGTGGCGCCATGTGTGATAACAGCTGCCGTTGACTGGTCCAGGTTGCATGCACCGGATTGGTCAATTATTTCAATGGTTTTGCGAAAAACAGCATAGTTGTGTTTATTATAATTAGCAATTTTTTCTACATTTTAAAAATCTATTTTAACGTTTTTGTTTCTATGGATTTGTGCTAAAGCTGTATTGTACCTCCCAAATTTAATATTGTTAATGTGTTCTTTTATACGCATATTAATTTTTCTTTTTGTCATACCTATGTAACATCTGTTGCTATTGTCTTGATATTTGAAGGGGATTTTATATATTCCTGCAGTCTCGAGGGGAGGATTTTGATCTTTATCATTTCTAATAATTTGATAAATATTCGGATTGGGTTTAATTGGAATGTTTGTTTAATTTACTAGCAATATATTTTTTTTTTTACAGCAGCTCCGCGGTCATATGGTATTGCATTGGTGAATTTTATCTTTGGTTTTTTGTGGCTAGGAATATCGTTAATTTTATTTAAACGTTTTCTGTAAAGTTTATCAACAACATTTTTAGGGTAATTGGTTTGTATGGCTAAGTTTCTAATGTATTTAATTTCAGTTTTAAGATCTTCCGGTTCTGTACATATGAGGATTGCGTGATTAATGTAGGACTGAGTTGCATTTATTTTGTATCTATAAGGCGTTTTACTATTATAATTACTAATTTTCCAACCATAGTTTATAGAAAACCTACTTCCAGTCAAGAAATCAGTAATTATAATAGTAAAACGCCTTATAGATACAAAATAAATGCAATTCAGTTCTACATTAATCGCGCAATCCTCATATGTACAGAACCGGAAGATCTTAAAACTGAAATTAAATACATTAGAAACTTAGCCATACAAGCCAATTACCCTAAAAATCTTGTTGATAAACTTTACAGAAAACGTTTAAATAAAATTAACGATATTCCTAGCCACAAAAAACCAAAGATAAAATTCACCAATGCAATACCATATGACCGCGGAGCTGCTGTAAAAAAAAAAATATATTGCTAGTAAATTAAACAAACATTCCAATTAAACCCAATCCGAATATTTATCAAATTATTAGAAATGATAAAGATCAAAATCCTCCCCTCGAGACTGCAGGAATATATAAAATCCCCTTCAAATATCAAGACAATAGCAACAGATGTTACATAGGTATGACAAAAAGAAAAATTAATATGCGTATAAAAGAACACATTAACAATATTAAATTTGGGAGGTACAATACAGCTTTAGCACAAATCCATAGAAACAAAAACGTTAAAATAGATTTTTAAAATGTAGAAAAAATTGCTAATTATAATAAACACAACTATGCTGTTTTTCGCAAAACCATTGAAATAATTGACCAATCCGGTGCATGCAACCTGGACCAGTCAACGGCAGCTGTTATCACACATGGCGCCACCTCCTGGAGGAGAGAAGAAGATCCAATAGTCCAAAGAAAAATTTCACAGACTCAACACAGCACAGAGTAACTGGTGCTGAAGATGACAGGGGGGGGGGGGGGTAAAAGAAAGTACTCCACCATTAAGTTACATCAATAAAGCTGAAGTAAGGTTTTGTTTTTTCTCTTAATAGTATTTGTGGCTTTAGTAATAGTTATTAAAGTCTTTAAACTGTATCTTTTATTTTTGTTGTTAAATAATATATTGATAACAATAGTGCACTTTCATTTTTATAGATTTTTAGTTGTTCCTAGAACACTTAAGGATTTAAAATGTTGCCAAAGGTTTTTGACTGAGTCAAAAATCTGTTCTTTGGATATTCAGTTAACATTTAAATCTATTCACGAAATACTTTCTGTTCTTGAGAAATTTGGAATTGAGATCCCTGAAAAGGTATTTTTATGATAATAAAGTGTTATTTTTTAAATATATTTAACAAGTGGGATTTTTTTTTTTTTTTTTTTAAGTATGTAATATCAGTTGAAACTAGATAAGTATATTTATTTTCATATATTAAAATAACTAAGTTAGTAAATAAATTTAGAGAAATTACTAATGATTTAAAAGTATCTATGATCATCTGTAATTTTGTGAATAGAATTAATATATTTTGCTTTTATTGCTATTTCATAAAACTCATTTTATTTATTTGTTATTTTTCTTATTAATGGAACAATTATTTCTCTTTGTATTATATTGGATTTATCATAAACATTTTTAGGTTTACAACCAAGAAAAGAACTTGGAAAAAATGTGGATAAGTCTTGAAGAAAATTTTGATCTTTATTATACCAAACTTCAAAAAGTACAGGTATAGTTCATTCAATTTCTCATTTAATTTATTTTAAATATATTATATTTTTTTAATAATATCATAAAAACATGTTTTCCCTTAGATAAATTTCCATAGCTGTCAAATCTACTGTTTTTATCAGTAGTTTACTGGTTTTTGGCTATTTTTACTGTTCTGTGTAATTTTGTTAAAAATCTACTGCTTTTCAGGAACTTACAACCCTTTTGTCATCTCTTTAAAGCACACTTTAACACTTTAAAGTATTGCCAAATTTAAGAACTCCTTTATTTAACTAATAGCAAGCTTTGCCTGCTTCGCTGGTCACTATATTTAAATGAATTTAAAAAAAATTGATATTTTTTAATACCGTTCTACAAATTAAAACTAAAAAGAAAATACATTGAAATTGCTAAAAAACTTCACTTCGGGCCCTTGCTGACTTCAACAGAGACTTCTTCAGCGCAATGTCTTGGTACTGGATAATCTAATTTATAGAAATGTCAATAATACAGGAAAAACTGCATTAGTCATTTTCTTTTTCATAATAAATAGAATGGAAAATGCTTAATATTTTACATGAAGATATTTTGTATAATTAGACCAATTTAAAAAATGCTTTTCCTTTTTTTCCCACTCGTATTACAAAAATATTTAAAATAAAATTGAGAAAAATTGTGCAAAAACATTGAAACAGATTGGACCTCTTGGCAATATTTGATATTTGACACTGAAATAGCTCAGACGTTTTTCGCCAAAATGTTTACTTATGCATTTGTGATACCCATATCAACTCATCGCCAAAATGACAACAGAATTATAAATAATTATAAGATAAAATTAAACTTTTTATATACCATGTTTTTAAATTTTCTGTTGAATCTTATAGCTATAGAACTACATTAGCACTTTATCAATGTGTAGAAAATTTTAAAGTGATAGTGACGTCAATTTTTGTGAGATGCATAGTTTAATTTTTTATAGTTTTTTAATGTTCGCATTTAATTAAATGTATTTATTTTTATATTGAAAAAAAATGAACTCGTAATTTTTTTTTTCAACTATTAAATTATAAATAATATTTATTTACATATTTTAATTAGTTAAAAGAAAACTTTGCAACGCAATGTCTTTAATAACTTGATGTATATAGTGTCTACACAAAAAATGACCAATTTCTGGAGCTCTTTTAAAAAGTATAACATCTATGTAGTATCTTTTAAAAAAATTCATCAGTTTTTACTAAAAAAAAAAGCGGCCAACTTTCATCAACAAAGTAGTTAAATCTAGGCCAATCAGAAATAGGAGTGGTCTACCCGGATGTATTCTCAACAAACTCTTTGCTTTATTTATATAGATTACCAATGAGTTTGAGGAGAAATATTTGATATATATATATATATATATATATATATATATATATAATGCACAAATAACCTTCGAAGTGATTAGTCAACCATTACAGTTAAAATTTAGTGCTGGCTATTAAATAAAAAAGTTCCTAAATTTGGCAACACTGACCTGGCGAGTGAAATTGAATAGGACCAGCAAATGGTTTAAAATGAGTCTTATTAAAAGAAAACAGTCTCGTTGCTGGCCCTGGCTTCCTTTACAAAAACGTTCTAGTTATGTCAGTGCCTATAGAATTGAGAGGCAATTCAGAAACTGAAGTTTTCTAGAATTTTTATGATATGTCTTACAAATGCTCATTACTTCATTGTATTTTATAATTCAATAGCATTTTAATCTGAATAATTATAGCAAATGAATTCAAATTGTCCCTGTAATGAAGTAATAACAACCCTAAAAAGAACATTCTCGAGCAAATAAATACAATTCAAACTAGAGACAAAGGTAAACAAAATAAGATAAAATTAATAATAATGAGAGGGAAGCCTCATTTAAAAAAAAAAAAAAAAATCTCCAATTTATTCAAAGTGAATAGCAAAGCATGCAAGGACCGATAAGCATAATGTTATTCCTCAAAGCATACTCTTTGTCAAATGAACAAACTTTAGCGAGGATAGTTTGCTTCAAGATGGCAATTGGGATGAAGATAAATGGAGGAGGAAAATGACTGCTCACAGGCAATGGTCAAAAATAGGAAATATAAATCAGGAAGGATTGGAAATAAAATTATTCAATGGCTGAAATGAACAAAATATGCAAAAAGACACAAATTAACAATATAAAATAGATATTAAGAGTAATTTTTTAAGAAAAAAAAGAGAAATAAAGATTTTTTGGTAAGGGGAAAAAAAAAAACTTTTTACAAAAAGAAGTAAAAAAAAAAAAATTACTAATTTTTATATAAAAGCCCCAAGTAAATATCGTAAAAAATCATAAAGTTATCATTGATTGAATAAAGTGAATTCCAACTCTCAAAAATACTCAAGTCTGTCTCAAAGGTATTTTTTACCAAAATTATTCTTTGAAATCATTAAATGGTAATGTATAATATGCGTTGATTTTAAATGAATATGTATAATTTCTCTATCGTTCCTCCCCCCCCCCCACACCTTTGTGTGTGTGTGTGTGTGTGTGTGTGTGTGTGTGTGTGTGTGTAGGAACTGAAATTCAGTTTATTCACCTTTGTTCAAAGGGGACTAATTAAGAATTATAATATATTTAATTTACAACATTCTTTCAGTTTAATGTACAACATTCTTTCATCAAATAAATTATCTTGTTCAGATATCTAATTTTCTTCTTCTAAAAGTTCTCCAAATTTTAATTAGTAACTTTTAAGATTTGTTGGCAAGACTCAAAATTTGGTTTTGGATTCTAAAAGGCTAAAGGAAGGAAGCTCTTTTGTGTTGTTGGAATATCTCATGCATTATATATACCCCACTTTTGCTCCTACAAGAGTAATTTATGAGGTATATTCCAAGATTATGTTATTAGTGTGAAAAGCAGCTTTATGTATTTATTGTTAAATATCATTTGGAACCATTCATTGCTATTTTGCTTATATATATATTATATATTTATATATATATATATTAATTAATTTTAAAATATAAAATATGTGTTGTTATATCAATCATTTTATAAATGTTCTGTGTTGATATTTTTTATAGCAATAGTTTTCATTTCACGTTAATCTATATACATGGTAAAATTGTGATAATCTGTAGTAATTGAATCTTAATAATCCTAAATAATCAAAATCATAATTAGTAGAAATTAAATTTAAATGAGATATATGAGAAATTCTGCCAAATATTTTAGTGCACTTTTTATTGGATAGGTAACTTTAACAGATTTTATAAAGAATTTTTATTAGTGACACAAATTGTGAAAATTTTGCTTTTAAATTTATCAGGTATTGATTGCTGGTTTGATTATAGAAGATCTTGATTGATAAAAGATTTACTGTGCATTAATATTATTCTTTGAGGATGAGGTATACTTTTTGAAGGATCATGGGAAAAAACATCTTTAAAAAGCTGCATATTATAGAAAATTTAATACAACTTGTTAAAATATTTACTACCTTAATGTTTGATAGACATATTATGTATTTGTTTTGTTTCTGTTTTAGGCAACTCATTTAAAGAATTTTTTGGAATTTCACAAGAAACTAGAACAAGAAATTATTATTTTAGAAAATGAACTGCATCTGAATGGACCATTCCAATTAAAATATGATTTCTCTGAAGCGCTGGTGAAAATTTTATTATTTAAGAAAAAATTAGCGGTTTTCAAAGAGAAGGAATTTTGCATGAATAGTGATGCCTTTTTTTTTCACATTACATTAGAGCCTCTGAGTTCATTAAAATCCATTCAAAGTGTGAGTTTGTTATTTTTTTTTAAAATTATATTTATATATGTATATATTTATACATTCATACACAGAATATCTGCTAAAGTCCTGCTCCCCTACTTTAACTTAAGAACAACAGTACCACCTGACAGCAAGTAACAGAATTAACATTACTAAATCAGAAACAGTACAGGGAAAAGACCAATTACAAAGTTTTAGAGCGTCTTTTATTTAATACTCTAAAATAAAGTTACCTTGTTCGCAATAATGTTTAATACAAAATGTGTAAAATGTATTTTGTTTTGTCAAGATTTTTCAAATCTGTGATATTAAAAAGCATCTCCAAAATGACAGTTTTTTTCTTTTTAAAGTGAATCATGTGCAGTACTATTGAATTACTGCACCAGCTAGTTTTTGTTCTAAAATATATTTTTTACTTTTTGAATAGACACATGTAAGGAAAGTATTTTAATCATGACAAAAATCTGACTTTGTGATGTTGGTGTATCTATGTGTTTTGAGGTCCCCTAAGTTCATGTTTGCTATTCTTATGGTGATATATGTATACACTTTTATACACTTTAAAAAACTGTTTCAGTCTCACAGTTGTCAACAAATCTTCTTAGCAAGCATTTCTGTCTTCTTCCCACAGCTTCTTTTCATTTATCCCAAGCATGTCTAAAAGTTGCCAAGTGTTTACATATTTGCAACTTTTACTAAGGAGTGAGTTTTTCTGCATCTTCCTCACTTTGAAGGTCAAAGGTACTTTACTTTTTGTTCATTGTCGATGCTTTTGCACTTACATTTAAAAGGATTAATCTACTCTCATACTATTTGTGTTCATGGTAAGGATACATCAGCATATACTTGTTGAAAATTTAATGTTATATCATTATCAAGACAAATTTTTCTGTACAATTCTTTCTCGGTTATTGAAAATGACTGCAGCATTTTGATATGTCAAGAATAAAATAATTTGTTTAAACTGGCTTTAACAAGAGTTGAAATGTCACTCTTTCTAAAAACACATTTATTCTTTCACTTTTTAAAATTTGTCCAGTTACTTTATGAGTGCTCCTAGTAGAATATTTAGAAATTTTTATATTTTATAGAAAAATTCAAAATTAGATTACTTAGATAGGTTTTTCAACTATTTGAATATTTAGAAACTTTTAGTGTACCCTGAAAAGTTTTGAAAATTGTTAATAGTTAAATTACAACATATGGTTATTACTTTTTTCTGTATTAAGTGTAAATCTGTCGAACACCAGAAGTCGAAAATTTTTATGAATCCAATACGTTCTTCTGTTATATATAGAAGAAAGTAATGATAAAAAAATGAAAGTAATAATTTCATGTACAAAAAATATTAATAACACTCTGAGTTGATTTTAAAGGACAAAAGTCAAATAAGGAAAATATAAGTATTTCAGTATTTTCTTTCTTTTTCTTTTTTTTCTTTTTTTTTTTTTTTTGTAGTTGATGATCGCTGCATGTAAGGGAATAATTTATTTCATAGCTTTAAGTATTAAAATACAGTGAAATACGTTTAACACGAAAATGCTTAACATGAAAAATCGGTTAACACGAAATGATATAGCTGTCCGGACAGTATACTATGTTATTTAATACAATTTTTTTCTTTTAACACGAAGCAAAAATCGTTTAACACGAAAAAAATTCGCTTTTGATCTTCAGTGGCAAGTTTGCTTCTACAGAGATGCCAACATTTTAATTTATTCCAAAGCATTTTTAGACCTGCCTTTATTTCCATACCATTTTTTTTCTTAAGAGTAACTTATCTTATTTTATCGTAGTTACATATTGAAGGAAAATAATCTATAAATAAAGTGGTACGGATTAAAAGCTCTTCTAAAAATGCTCCGGAATAAATTAAAATGATGGTAACTATGCTACAATATGTTCCCTTCGATGATCATGTGTTTACAACACTGACAATGAGATTTTTGACATCGTTCATCATTAAAATGATTCCACTTAGGCAAATTTTTATTACGAATCTGACAACTGAACCAACGATGCAGTTTCTGTCATCTCTGCTTCAGAAATAAAAATAATAATGAGTATCCGCAGTTATTTAGATGCACATTCGGATTCAGAGATGAATAAAACAATATATAATCTTGATAAATTTTTAAACAATATGGTGCTGAAAAAGACAGTAAAAGATATTTGATTTTTTTCCCCAAAAAACAATCATATTTGTAGTTGATTTTTATCCTAATGCATGTAAGTTAGTAGTATTTTTACAGAAAATGGAAATAATAATTGACAACAGAGAAAACATTGGCCAATTTTGTACTTTTTTTTACGAATCTTTGGTACACAAAATTCTTTTAACACGAAAAAATATTTCGGTCCCCTCAGTTTCATGTTAAACGTTTTTCACTGTAATATCTTCTAATGCTTCAAATTTATGTATTACTATAATAAACCCATGTTTATACTGTTTATAAATAAATTAATTTAACTGTTTCATTAAAAAAATTAATATATCATGCTGTTTCATTAGTATGATCTATTTACAGAGAATCACCCACACATATTAACATTATACATACTCATATATATTATATTAATATATATATATTATTTTTTCCTATAGGAATTAGATAATTTACAAATTGCTTGGATATATGCCAAAGAGATAGACGAATGCATGCTTGAGTGGCAAACTATTTCATTGCTAACATTTGAAGTACCAGAGAAAAAAGCAATATCTGATTCTTATAAAAAATTAATTATTGAACTACAAGAAAATGTTAAGGTTATTTATTTATTTAATTTTATGTATGATTTGTTTAATTAAAAGTTCAACTAATTTGCTCTAAATATTGAAATATAAATTTGTAATTGTTTCTAAACATATGAAAACTCTCTGAATTGTTAACGTGTGACAGTTTATTTCTTCTCTAACTTGATGAACGAATATATTAGAACTGTAAAAAAGGTTTGACATATAATAATAAAATACCCTCCATTATCGCTCATTCTATGTACTATTGAATGGTGAACTGAAATTCTCCCTTAAGTGAGATCATGGATCTCTATCAGTAATAGTAATGAATAATTTTTTTTTATTATTATGAATAAACTAATAAAATAACAACTCATAACATTTAAAAACTTTTTGGAAATACTTTATTTTGTAAATTATAATTTGTTTCAATATTCAGTAAATATTAATAGTACATTTTACTTAATAATCAATTTTTAAGGTAAACAGAATCATATATATGCATTTTCTACATGAGCAAGATTTTATAATAAATTTAAATAAAATGATGAAAATAATATTAATTTAGATCATGCAGTTTAAAAGTTGCTGTTCAAGAAATTTGCAGTAAACTAGAATAAAGTAATGGAATAAATGAATAAAATCATTTTATTTTGAATCAGATTGGAGTGTAAAGGTTGATATATTTTATAACAACTATGTGAAAAATACCAGAGCCGGAAATCGAACCCGGGCACCTCCGCTTAACGCATGGATGCTCTACCACTGAGCTACCCTGGCTGACAACCAGCTAGACATTTCTCACATAATATACGTTGGCAAACCAGAGCCGGGAATCGAACCCGGGCACCTCTGCTTAACGCACGGATGCTCTACCACTGAGTTACCCTGGCTGACAACCAGCTAGGCATTTCTCACATAATATACGTTGGCAATGTATATTATGTGAGAAGTGCCTAGCTGGTTATCAGCCAGGGTAGCTCAGTGGTAGAGCATCCGTGCGTTAAGCGGAGGTGCCCGGGTTTGATTCCCGGCTCTGGTATTTTTCACATACAGTAGAGTCTCGAAAGTTCGAGTCTCAGAAGTCCGAGGTTCCGCTTAATTCGAGGTGCCAAATTTTCCCCCTAGCAACTAAAAGCTTTTCCCATTTCCTCTCGCAACCGAAAGAATGCAGGTCTTATTTTTCGTTTCTTCCTGGAAAGAATTTCAGTAACCCACCACCTTTTGTTCTCTTTGTTTTGGAAGGTGGCTAGGTAGGGGTTGGTTTGAAAGGAATTTTCAAACCAGATCTACAAGAGTTTTATTCTTCCAAGTTCAATTGTACTAGTAGCTTAGATGCTAGTTAGGAACTAGCTGCGTTGTTAGTTGCTCTGTTGCTCATTTAAATTCAATACACGTCCTTGATCCTTATCATTTTGGAAACTTATTGCTGTTGAAAGTGTTGCGTTAAGGTGCCTGCTGCGAAAATGAGTGGAAAATATAAGAGAAAATTTATATCTATGATAACTAAATTGAACGCTATAAAAAGATTAGATGCAGGTGAAACAATAAAAAGTGTTGCTACCGATTTGGGTGTTGGAGAGGTAACAGTTGGTGATTGGCGCCGCAATCGAATAAAAATTGAGCAGTTTTGTTCACAGAAGTGCAATGAGACTCTAGGAGAAAAAAGAAAATCTATGAGAACATCAGACTATGAAAAAACTAGCAAGGCTTTATTTCTTTGGTTTACTCAACAGCGTAGCAAAGGTACTCCTATAAGTGGCCCTATTCTTCAGGAAAAAGCTGTGTTTTTCAGAAATCAGTTCAAAGAAGGAGAAGATTTCGCAGCAAGCGTTGGTTGGTTAGACCGTTGGAAAAAAGATATGGTGTACGTCAACTACATATTTGCCGTGAAATACTCTCGGCAGGTACGTCAGCTGTGCAGGCATTTCAAAAACGGATTGAAGACATTATATTGACGGAAAAGCTCACACCTGACCAGTTATATAACTGTGACGAAACAGGTTTGAACTTTAAGATGTTGCCCTCAAAATCCCTTGCTTCAAAAGAGGAAAATTCAGCTCCAGGTCACAAAAAACGGAAGGAACGATTATTCATTTTAGCATGTGCCAATGCATCTGGAAATCATAAAATGAAACTGACTGTGATTGGGAAATCTGCCAAACCTAGAGCCTTAAAAAACATCACTGAAGAAGCCTTACCAGTACATTACACAAATCAGAAAAGTGCATGGATGAATCGAGAAATTTTCAAACAATGGTTTCTAGAACATTTTGTTCCAGAAACACGGAAGGCATTGAGAAAAAAAAATTTGCCTTGCAAAGCAATTTTGTTTTTAGATAACGCTCCATCTCATCCGGACGATGATGAGCTACGTTGTGGTGAAATCCGTGCTATATTTTTTTCCTGCCAATGTTACAAGTTTGATTCAGCCAATGGATCAGGGCGTATTGGAAAATTTAAAGAAAAAATATCGACGCCGTTTGTTACAACATTTAGTTCAGTCTGATGATGAAAGTGTTGCGGATGTTTTGAGGAATGTAAGTATAAGAGATGTTGTCTACTGGATAGCAGATTCTTGGGAAGAAGTTCAACCTACGACAGTAATTAAATCGTGGACTAGGTTTCTTCCTGAATTGGTTACGCCTATTGAGAAAATTAATGATGATGATAGTGAAACAATTGTTTTGAAAGATTTGGTGAAGGAATTACCAGGCTGCGAAAACTCTAATGCAGTTGATCTAAATGAATGGCTAAATAGTGACGACAAGCTGGAAATAACAGACTCAAATATTATAGAAATGATGGAAGATGAGGAAGAATATGAAACAGAAGAAAACGACTCTCCGTTATCAGAAAAAAAAAAAATATCTCATAGTGAAGGTTCTGCAGCCTTAGAACTAGCCTTAAAAAATGTGGAACAGCAAACTGAAGCCACCCCTGCAGATGTTTTGCTTTTGAAGCGTTGGCTGACTATCGCATCAACAAAGAGAAGTAATATACTGAAGCAACAAAAAATTGACAATTTTTTTAAATTGTCATTTAATCTTTTACGTCATTATACTAAAGAATAAAGGATTTTAAGGTAATATGTTCATTTTATTTAATTTCATTTGTAGTTGTTAAAAATTTTCTACTTTTTCGGAAAATCCGAGTTTTCAGTAATCCGAGGTAGTGTCAGCCCCAATTACCTCGGATTTTCGAGACTCTACTGTAGTTGGTAATAAATAAAATATATCAACCGTTACACTCCAATTTGATTTAAAATAAATATTCACGGTTGATGAATTCATGAATAAAAATTTCTAGAATAAAGTCATACTGTTCAATATAATTCCTCCACCCTTTTTTTTTTTTTTTAAATTGCTCTCTTAAGTTTGAATATTTAGTCAGGAATACTGCTTTTTTGATAAAGTAGCTAGAAACAACTCTGCAAAAATTTTAAGATCTGGGGCAGAGCTAGAAAAAGAAAAACTTACTCATTTATGCTATTTGTTACGTGATCTGATCAAGTTTCCAATCAACGGCCTCATAGACAATAAAAGTAACTGTAGTAATAGTATGTACAGCTCATATTCAAAATATTAGAATAATTGAGAAAAAGTAATAAGAAAGAAATTTTTTTCCGTTTATTTATTTATTTTTGATACTAAGTAAATGCAATTAAATTTCTTATAAATTAAATCTGGAATGTTTAGATAAGATTTTAACATTTACGAAATATAAAATACAATAAATTAGGTACACAATAGCTTTCTGAAACACATCAAAATATTAGAATAAAATTTAGATTGGTTCAAAATATTAGAATATTTTATTTTACGCTAAAATATTACTTTATGAATATGAAGTAAATGGTACTTAATATTTTGTTGCATCCCCTTTAGCTTTAATAACAGCACACAATCGATCTTGCATACATATGCAAGGTGTTTACAAACATTTCTATCAATATTAGCCCATACAGACTTTATACGTACCACTAACTCAGTTTTACTTGAAGGAGGATTTTCTTCTAGTTTTTTCTTCACTATACCCCATAAGTTTTTGATTGGATTAATGTTTTGTGAACAAGGAAGTACCTTAATGTTGCATTGGCGGAACCAATTCTTAGTTGATACCGAGGTATGCAGGGATGTTAAATCTTGTTGAAAGATGAAATCATCTTCAAATAAATCTTCTGAAGATGGAATCATGTAATATTCCAAAATTTCTTGATATATCTGAGAGTTAACCTTTCGTAGATGATGCATAACTTTCCAGGTCCTTCTGCACTCATGCAACCCCAAATTATGACACTAGCAGCAAATTTTACCAAACGTGGTTTAAGGCATTCTTTATCAAATGCTTCTTGCTTCATTCTCCAAACTCAAATACCTTGATTACCATATGAAACACAAAACATACTTTCATCACTAAGTAATATTTTTTTCCAATCTTCTTCGCTCCATAAACATCTTGATTTTCACCAATTCAATCTTATACGCTTTTGTTTTGCAGTCATGAGAGGTTTTGTTTTTGGTACACGATATTCAAACTTAAATTTATGGAGACGTCTTAATGTTGTCGATGTGGAAACTTCAACTCCTTCTTCTTTCCAGTTTCAGTGCAAGAATCGCACACTTTTAAAACGGTTTTTCTTAACTATATGCTTCAATTTCCTGTCATCTTTAGCAGATGTTTTTGGTTTTCGGCCATCATTTTGCCGATTATTTTGAAATTTTCCATTTTTTGAATATTGTGTTAGTATTTTACTAACGCTTGATTGCGAACAATGTAAATAATTTGCTATATAACATTGATTTTTACCGTGCTGATACAAATCGACCATACGAAGTTAAATAGAATGTCACTCACATGACCCATTTTAAAACGAACTGTAAAAAAAATACTTGTTTTAAATAAAATCGTCTGAATTTAATCAGTGATGCCTCCAATTATGAATTGGTGATAATTAAAGGAGAATCAATGGGAAATATTCTAATATTTTTAACCACTTGAATAAATATTCTAATATTTTGACTTTTCAAAATTATTTTTTTTAAAATTAATATTTTCAAAAATGCTATTAATTTTAAGATAATAAATAAGTTTAATCAACAATAAGTTCTTAATAAAAATGTCGTTTGCATAGTTGCATTAAAAAACATTAAATTACCAAACAATATTTTCAATTTGTAAAAAAAATGTAATCATTCTAATATTTTGAATATGAATTGTAGTCTACAGTAATGTATTTTATTCTTTTTTTTTTTTTTCATTATTTAATATTCTTTTTCAAATACAGTTTTAAGTAAATAGCACATAATAATAATAATAATAATAATAATAATAATTTTTAACAATTAACATATAAATTCATTATACAGTGGAGCACCGTTTATACGTTTTTCAAGGGACCGTTCCTAAAAAACGTATAACTGAAAAAAACATACAACTGAAAATTCGTTTTAACATTAATACACAATAAAATATGATATTAATAATAATAGTCTAATCAATTTTCATGATTTCCTTTGCATTTATTCGAATAAGATATATTTTAATTATATTTAAAATATTTTTAAAAGGTTGAATAAAAATTAAATAAGTTGAATAAAAATTAAATAAGTTTTTTTCAAGATTTAGATTTTAACCTTTAAAGACAAAGCCTTTTGTTCTCTAAATGTCTAAATGTAGATGACATTTTTGCAAACAATTAAAAAGAAGGAAAGAAAAATAAAAATGTTTATTCAACCGTAATGTCAAATAAACACGATAAGAAAATCTTCTACGGAAGTGAGTAATAAATCTTCAAGTTTACAAAAGTTGTGGGCTTTTTTCCTTTCATACCCCATTCCTGGAATCAATTAAAAGAGAAAGTGGGAGATCTTCAAGTGGACACCGGCTACTTGGCTATCTCTGAAAATATCTCTAACACCCCTTCCCCCCAGGCTATCAATGCAAAACATAAGGAGCATTCATCTTTTTTTTTTTTTTTTTTTTTTTTAATGCTGGAATGAAACTTAAACTTGACATTCTACAAGGAGGGAAAAGAAACATATAAGTGAAATTAAGAATTTACTCGTGTCGTATAAACGAAATATTTTAACATTAGAATTTAATGGAATGATTTGGGACCGAAGTCGAAAAACGTATAAATGAGAAAAACGTATAAATGAGAAACGTATAAAAGGTGTTCCACTGTATATGTAGCACATGTTGGAAAAAATTATAATTTTATTTTCTACTGAAGACCCATATAAAAATTTATAATATAGAAAATAAGTTTCAATTTCCATTTTAAGATAGTTCAAATTTTGAGCTGTGCATTTTGAGTATTTTAAATAGCTTCCAAAATAATAATTATTTTATTAGCAAAATTTGCTGTGAAAAAAATTAGGTAGGGGGAGGTGGGAGAATAAAGAAAATATTTAAATAGTTTTCATATGTTTTTTATTGGTGTTTTATTATTTTAAATAATATATATATATATATATTTTTTTTAAAGATATTTTTGCTGTAATATCTAATATATTGTTTAAACATTTTTTTCCCTTATATATGTCTGTGGTTGTGTAATATATTATTTATTTGTATATAGGGAAATCACTGGATATTATTAAAAGAGCTTCTGGCAAGATTACAGCAATTAGAAGAATATTATGTTATTATTTTGAATTTACGCGAATCAACATTGCAAGAAAGGCATTGGAATGAGTTAAAATGCCTTTTAGAACTTCCTCCCGATGAAACAGTTGACTTTTTTCAATCCACAGAATTTAATTTTGAATTTCTTCAGCATCTTAAAATAGATAATTTGATAGAAAAAACAAATGCTATTGCATTGCAAGCCAGGAAAGAATATGAACTTGAACAGGTATGCAATTTGTGTCATTTTGTGTCTAGATAGTGGATGTTCAGTTTGATTTTTTAATTCCATCATGACTAATAAATTTTAAAAAAATGTAAAATGATACTAATTTTTAAGTTTCTTATTTTTCTAACTGTTATTTTAGAAAAAATGAGTTTTAATTTATTTTGAATAAATAAAATAAAAATAATATAGTAAATAAATAAAGATCGTTAATGATACTTTTAGTGGAAGGTCTAGGATCGTATAGTGTCAGAAATACGAGGTGCCGCACTCATCTATTAACTTAAAAACATGCCAAATAATTGAAATTATAAGAATTGAAATAAAGGATAAATTCCATTAAAATAAAATAAAATAGGAAAATAAAATTACTCTTAACTCACCCCAAGCAGAAGAAAGGTAGCTGTAAAAATTAAATATTAAAAATCCAATTCGAAACACAAAAAGAAGTAGAGTGAACAGATATTCCTTTGACACAAACACTTTATTAAATATTAAAAAACATATTAAATCTACCGGTACCGGCAAAAGGATTACATTAAATATTTTTACCAGACATTTGGTTTTATTTTCCTTATAGCCTATAGAACATGACTATTTCATTCTTAATGTTTCATCATTTTACGATTGCACACAAAATACTTAGTGCTCAATACTCGAAATTGATTTTTATATACTTCCTTCATCACAAACTGATGTATTATGTAGAGAAGGATAGCGACGTTTTCACTATTGACGATGTCAAGATATCCTTTGAATTTTAGTCATTTAGTCACTGGTAATCATATTAATTTAAAGCAACGGATGAAAATCAATGAAGATTCCGTAATCGTTTGACTCCTAAGAATGCGAAGATGTTTCTTAGTTCAGGCAATGCTAATTGTCATAAAACTACATATCCTATGATCAGTGACATTACGATAATTGAAGAATTTTTTATATCACCAGCAAGTAAATTGAACTTTCATCATTAAACTTTCATTCAAAGCTTTTGTAAATCGAAAAACATGTTGATCCAAAACTCCGTTCCCGGAAAGTGGTAATTCTAGGAGATCAAACACTGGGCCTAACCATACCACCGTGCGATTTCAGCTGCATTTTACTTGGAGATGGATTGTTCATTGAAGCTGGACGATCTAACTCACACAGATAACATTTCAGTCCAAAATATTTACAAAAGATCACTATTGAAAAATATATAAAATTAGATGACTGGCCTGTCCGCGACACCGGTTCGCTCGCTATGGCCGAAAAACAGTGCCGCGGACCAGCGAGAAGGACGTGTTACTCCAAAAAACAGCTTACATCCAAGAGAGAGAAAAAGCTTCATCCAAATTCGCGCGTGCCCGAGCCAGCCAACGAGCGCCTGCGTAAGGGACACGACTGACGTCAGCAATGACGCTTAGAACTCTGGGGAATGTTCCAGAACATCTGAAAGAGCGGGAAAGTACGAAGACTTTAAGCAATCATGGCTGCCTTCCGAATTTGAGAATTTAGTAAATAAAAAAAGGTATTTTCGGACTGATGAATTTTGGACAGGAAAATTATTAAATTTTAAGCTATTTTTATGAGCGATGGCTCAAATTAAAGGAAATTTAATGGGCGATCTCATTAAATTAGAGTTGCATGGAAATAAAATATAGAAAATAATTTTAAATGCAAAATCGGAATGCAGACTGCTGACAAGATAATTTTGGGTTTTTTGCTGGATTATTTTTTAATTTTATTTTATTTTTAAAAAATGCAATTTTTCAAGCAAAAAATGGAAATCTTTTAAATAAATAAATCGTGATCGATTTTGATTTTGAAAGAGCGAACTTTTTAAATTTTAAATGGGGGAAATAAATTAAATAAGTGAGAGCCGAAGTATTTTCTGGAGGATTTGATGAAAATTAATAAAATTCCAAAGTGTTAAAATTTTCAATTTTAACACTAACCATAATTAAAAAAAAAAAAAAGAATCATTACAGTCTATGGACAGAATTTCGTTTAAACATTTCTTAATGTGGTTACACTGTATTCAAACGAAATAGAATTTAATTAACATACATTATTGAGATGCTCAAAAGTATATTTTCTGTAAAAAATGTTAGCTTAGCCTTAAATATTATTGTACAGAACCTTCTTATAATGTTACTTAATCATCCATGTTATGTTAAATTTCGAACAATTATTCCTAAGCTACATAGAATACGTTATATAGTTTTTACTAGTTTATATAATGTTTATGGGGCTACATTGACATGCAAAAGAGTTTGTAACATTAAAGCCTATGGACATAGTTTTATTTAAGTGCATGGACATTAGCCTATGTATATATTTTTATGGAACATGCTCATGCTGCATTCAACATAATACATTAACATACATTATTATGTTGCTTAAAAGCAAGTTTTCTTTAGGAAAAAAGGTATGTTTAGACTAAATAACTTATTTACAGAACTACACAAAAGAATTCCGATGACATTCTGATTTCTTTTATTTCCATATATTTATACTGCATCTGTTACACTTTACTTTTTCGTAACATTCCTTTTTTAAAATGAAAATAGCCAAAAGCATCATTACTTAAATTAAAATAGCCAAAAAAAATCATTACTGAAATGAAAATAACCATAAACAACGTGTAAACAAACAATTTTACAGAAAATAATTAACATACAGTTTAATCAGACTTAATTAAAATCTAATTCTGTAATTTAGGTTTTTAAAACATCAGTTACGTTAATAAAACTAGTTTTCAGACTAATCAAAACAGTTAACATAAAGCTATGATCATCTAAAAAGTAAGTTATACAATTTAACAAAAAGTAACGTTCGTTAATTTTAACCATTTTGCTGTATTTTCTCCCAGTTAATTAAAAAAATAAAATTTTGTCCGTAAGTATTTCGGAAATTCCATTGTAACGGGGTTAATCTACAAGTGATAAGCTTTAAAATGGTACCTGCCTCATTAAAATACGTCAAGAATTAAATTTTTCATCTTCAAACTTGTATTGCAGCAAAATTGGAGGATTTAAATACGCACGCTAGTGTTTTTCATTGATTTTTTCAGTCAGCCATTTTCTTCGCATTTTTTCGTTCTTCCCGCACGGCCAAGGGGCGATGCAACTGGGGAAGATCTTCGGGAACCATCTCGAATGTTCGTCGGAAGTGACGATGCGCTCATCTTCCAGTATGTTTGTTAGCATGTGTGCACTCTGATTGGCTGAGGACAGGGCGTCGTTTCAAAATTTGAGAGTGAAAATCGTCGGTTTCATCAGTTTCAGAGCGAAGCAAGTACGGGACAGACATAGGAGTAGGAAATGCATTAAAAAAATGCATTGTCACCGTGTTCTGAGCTATTCTGAAAGTTTCAAATGTCTAGCTAGTCGGGAAATTAGTTAAAAATTCATTGCAAGATTTGTACTGGACAAACAAACAAAACAACAAGCATACAAACAAACAAACAAGAATCGAAGTTAATAAAAACATGGTAAAATACACAAAAGTATAGAAATTGGCTTCTATTTTCCAGCTAAAATTAAGTGGCATGAAAATGATTTTAAAACAAGACACACACACATATATATGTATTTAAGTAGCAATGATTAAAAAAAATAATAAATACAGTAAACTCTTGGTTAATCGGCATTCAGCTAACAGGATAAATACGAAAACTTCATTTCCTCCCTTCCAGTAAATTGTTTTAAAATACCCGTCACTGTTTTACGACGCTTATGGTTTCCATTTTTAAATAATCAGTGTCCAATTTAATATAACACAATTTATTTATGTTTACAAAGACGAATGGTATAAAAGAAATAAATAACATAAAAATTGCTGCAGTAGATTATACCATTAAGCGTAAGGGGACATTTATTCGGTATTTTAAGAACTAACAAAATTCCTGGTGAAAAGCAGAGGGGGAGGTATTTAATCAAGGGAGGGGGGTTAGCGGTATTTTATGGTATACATATGCGTGAGTGTGAAACTTATAAAAGTTAATGTATTTTATACATTAACAAGTATTATATACATACATTAACATGTATTATATACATTAGTATATAATGCTAATGCATTTTAACTTTAAGCCTTAACCACAAAAGCAAAATTAAAAAGATGAGAAAGTATTCAAATAGATTTTTAAAAAAGACAATGTAAGGACTTACTTAAATAGTGTTACCAGATTTTGCGCCTTTTTTATTCAAAATCCACCACTAAATTTGAAATATGATGGTCAACTAATCATTTCAATGTTTATTTGTCTATTATGCATATCAAATATCACCTCAAAATTATTGGTGACTGTTGAATAAAAAAGTAACAAAATCTGGTAACACCTGTACCTATCAGTGGTGCCAGACTTCGTGACTTTTTATGCAATAGTCACCAATAATCTTGAGAAGTGCTATTTGATATACATAACAGACGATTATTCGATTCGATTCGTGCGCTGTCTAAATTAAATATAACTTCTCAAAATTATTGGTGACTACTGAATAAAAATATAAAGTCTGGTAACACTGGTACTTACCAGCAACATGCATAGATGAGAGAAATAGACACTAACACCGGTTTATAGTTAACATTTAAACCAAAAATTACAGGATAATATTAACCCATTTGCATCACACGGAAAAATGGAAATATTGTTCTTATCCCCAATTTTTTTTGCACTTATCCTTTTCTACATAAACACTAAAATTATATATATATTTTGTTCTCAAATCGCATAGATTGTAGTATTTTGTTCTGAATTGGGCTTTCTTTGTTTTGTTATATTGAATGTATAGAATTCTGCTTCTACATTTCACCAAAGACTCAGTCAAGAAAGTATCTCGTCTTGGCATGAATACAGGGTGGCGACAATCCGGGAAAACAGAGAAATCATGGAAAAATCAGGGTACTTTATCAATCTGGAAATATCAGGGAAAAATCAGGGAATTTTGTAAAAACATTCAAAAATCATTGAAATTTTCGTTTTTGCCCAGCAAGCATGACAAAAAGATCACAAAAAAAAAAAAAAAAAAAAAAAATGCTATCTTAACCGTGATTACACAGGATTAGCTGCTTTCTGGTTGAATCTCACCAAGTTAACATAAAATGGTAATAATAATTAAATACTTTTAATGCAACAACTTGAGGAATAATTTTATGTCTTGGTGTTAATATGTTGTGCAGTTAAAATGAGTCATATTTTTATAATTTTGTTAATTTCTCCAAAATGTGAATTTTTTAAATTTTATTTTCCTTTTTGTAAGTGAACAAAGAAGAAAAATAAAAAGATTGAGATAGTTTTGCCCATCAGTATAGTCTTTTGAATTGCAGTTTTTTAGTGAGCATGTTACACAAGAGTGTGATATATACAAAATTATAAAATGTATATAATAGATAACAGAAATCATGGAAATTTGTCAAAATTAGTCATGGAAATCATGGAAAAATCAGGGAACTTTCTTCCTGAATTTCTGTAGCCACCCTGGAATACTTCTTTGAATATTTTCTTTATCATACCCATTATTGGTCTAATTTTATGTAAGAGAGCAACATGCTGCAAACGTTCATTATTGTCAAAAACAGTTCATAAATGTTCTCTCTAGTAAAATTTGTTATGTTTATATTTACACCACCAACATATATAAATTTTTGCACTTTAGGTTTGTCATTTTTTTCTTCCTACTCAAAATCACTCGCACTTTGATCATTATCACTACTATCAAAAGAAACCACAGTAAAACGTTTGCGTTTTGTAGGTCTAATTACCTCTTCACTACTGTCGGAAACACAATCGCTCATTTTTTCCACTTTTTCGTGTTATTTTACCATGAAGCTACTTCCGATCACCACTTTTCATTCACTGCGAGTCCAATATGCACGGGTATAATATGCGCTTTGGTGATAAGAGCCTAAGCGAAATGCGCATACATATGCGCTCTGGTGATAATTGTTGTCAAAATTTGGAAAATTTATTTAATTTTTTTTTTTTTTTTTTGCTTCCATGTTGTTTTCTCTGTAAACTATAAAATTAATTGAATTGATTTTTATTAGATCGTTTAGGTGAAATTGCATTCAATTGGATAGTTGATAAGTTTTAAAAAGTTTACAGATAAGTTTTGTTTACATTATAGAAAATCGTTTTTATCTTTAATAAAGTTAATGTAATTTTTTACATGGAAGTAATTATAGATATAAATTAAAGTAAATGTAAATAGTGCCACTTACTGTTTTTCTGAAAAATATTGTTTTTTTTGTAACACCTGGAAATTTAAACGACGTTTGTCATTGGCATATTTTTGTTCACGTGTTCTTTCAGCAATCGCTAAATTGAACTAATATGTTTAGTTAAAGTTCGATAGATGGCGTCGTAATTATTTCCAAAAGGAAAAATGCAAATTAAGTGTGACGTTACTTGATATCGCTATTCATTGGATGCATGATAGAATCCTTTGGATAGTATATAAGAGCTAACTTCACTGCAATCGGTGGTCAGTTTTTAGTTTGTTGCATTAGCTATTGCTCTGTTTGCTAGTCATAATGAAAGTGTTATATGTTTTAAACATGAAAGTTAATTTATTAAATTGTTTTTCCTTCATTTAAAATGAAATTTTAAGATACAAGTAATTGAAATACGATGTGGCTTTAGTTGAACAAGTTTGTTTACCTTTTCTCCCATTTTCCTTCCGTGTGGTGTTGCCGTACATTATAAAAGTTTGAACCATGGAATCAGGTATTTGAGTTTGTTGTTCGTTGGCCTTTAGGGTTAACGTTGTATGCCTGCCATGTTCTTCGAAATGTTGTTTGTTAACTTTAAGAGTTGACATTGTTTTTTTACATTTATATAAAGCTTAAGATTAATTATTTTTGAGTATAATGTTTAAAATTGAGTTAGTGCTGGACGCAATTTTTATCTTTTGCCTGAGATGAATTTAAATGATTGTTTCAATTTTTATTAATATTTCAATTGTTAAGTTTTTAATTTTTCTTGTTAAGTTTATTCAATAAAATTGTTAGTTTGTTTTACAATGACTTTGTCACCTTTTAGAACTGCCTTATACACATTAACTTAAAAATATTTGAGCTAACTAATGGAGTTGCTTCCACAGCTATATATTATGCTTTGCTACATTTTAAATTAAGCCATATTGTCGATAACAATTTTACCTGGTTATTTTACCATGAAGCTACTTCCGATCACCACTTTTCATTGACTGCGAGTCCAATATGCACGGGTATAATATTCACTTTGGTGATAAGAGCCTAAGCGAAATGTGCACACATATACGCTCTGGTGATAATGGCCAGGCAAAATGCACGCATATATGCACTTATGATGCAAATGGATTAAGCGAAAAAATCTTGAATGAAAGTGGAATGAACCACCTTTAGCCACCCCAAAAGCCAGTCTTCATCCAAATTAGGTCATGCTCTGTGTCTGGTGGGATTGGAAAGGAATCCTGTATAATGAGCTTTTACCAAACAGTGAGACGATAAATTCAGAAAAGTGCTCTCAATTAGAGGAATTAAGTCAGCAATTTAACAAAAAGTCCAGAAATAGCAGATCGTAAGGACATCATCTTCCATCAGAACAGTGCACAACATCATGTGTCTTTGACAACTCAAAAAAAATTGCTGGAGTTGGGATGTTTTACCTCATCCACTGTATTCACCAGACCTCGCACCCTCAAATTTTCATTTATTTCGATCATTACAAAATTCCCTTAATGGAAAAAACTTCAACTCTTTGATTTGATTTAGATAAAACACCATATAGAAAAATTTACCACTGAAAAACCTGAGAGGTTCTGGTGGAAGGACGGAACTTTTAAGTTAACTGGATGATGGAGAAAAGTTCTAAAACAGAATGGCACCTATATAATTTAATAAATGTATACCAAAATTTAAATGTTATATTTTAATTTTCCTTCAAAATCGGCACAAACTTTCTAGACAACCGAATATTTGCCTTTTATGCATGATGTATTGTACTACAATTATTATTATTTTAAATACATTATTATTTTTCTTTTTAGGATTTGAAATTAATTGGAAATGTTTGGGAAACTGTAGTGTTTAACATGTCTCCTCATAATGCATTTCATAAATTAGATGACACTGATAATATTATATCTATTGTTGAGGATCATCAAACTGCTATAGCAAAAATGAAGACTTCAAAATTTATATCATATTTTTCCAATGAAATTGATTCTTTAGAAAATTCTTTTTGTCTCATATTGGATGTCATAGATGAAGCAAATATTTTTCAAACTAAATTTTTCTTTTTGGAGGTTTGTATAGTATTTATTTCTTTATCATTATTGTTATTATTAATTCTCTTAATTTTATAATAAAATCCTGCATGTTTTTTTAAATTAAATAGCAAGTCCTTTACATTTTTTACTTCCATTATCCAACTACTATAGACAATGGAATTACTGTTTTCAGTCAAAAATTTCGATATCAAGTTTTACATGATTTAAATATTTTAGGGTCTCCTGACCCTGAGTCCAAAAAAGTATTTTTTGGCAATTGTTCTGTGTGTGCGTGTGGGAGAAAGTTTTTCACCTGTTCCTTTGTCATTAGCACTCAGTATCTAGTGGTATCAAGCTGTGGGTTGTACTTTGTGATAAGCGTTTGGAGTGGCGAATCACCATTTGTTTTCCCCTGCTCATAATTTAATGGAGCCTAATGCTCTTTCTGTGTTGCATATAAAAAAAGTTTGAGTCATCAGTTTTTTCCTTGCACATGGTAACAAAAATTTTCAGTGCTAATTTTTTTTTTCCCCGTGACATACTTTTGTCCACTTTTGGCATATAACCTTTTTGCTTACTGATATTTTCTTACTAGAGCAATATCCATAAGAAGTTTGGTAATTTCATACAAATCTTTTCATAATTCTACAACTTTTATAGAATTTAGTTCATATGATCAGGCTATTAATTTAATTTTCTGTGCATCAACTGTAAATAAATTCTGCTTAAATCAAGTCAAGTTATTCCATTCAGCCAAATTATTAATAATAACACCATTTTGTTGTCACATTTGGTGCTAATTTTGTACTGTGATGATTGAAATATTTCGATAACGATCTTATTATACAATATAATTTCTTTATTTTAGTAAATATGGAAGAATACATATATTCAGACTAACAAAATATGCATTTAAAAAAAAAGAAAAAGAAAGAATGAAAAAAAACATTGTTGCTCATAAAATGATCTGTTCAAATTAATGTGAAAATAAAACTAATATTATTTTAAACCAAGTAACACTAACCTTTCTTAATATAGTAATTTTTCTAGTATATTCTGTTATACCTAAGCCCAGAAAAACTCTTCAATGTCTTGAATGTTAAAGAGAAAAACTGAATAGCAGACAGCTGTTTTGGTAGCATTTAACATACCATCTTCAGTGGACAATGAAAGGAGAGGGAAGTGTGCCTATATATAAGAATGGAATTGAATTCAGACCAACCAATACAGTAAGACCTAGATTATCCGAGCTAATTGGGACCGCTAGTACCTCGGATATCGGAAATCTCGGTTAATAGAAACCATGTATAAAAACCTTCTGTGGTTGCGAATTTAACTACTTTTAAAGTAAAAAACAATAGAACGTTTTTTAAATGATAAAAATAAACATATATGAACTTATGTTTCACAGCTAAATAGATTTAAAAAGGAAATCAACTCTAGTAGTAAATTTTAAAAAGTAAAATGGAATTTTTTTTAACTATACTTAGTTAAATATCGAAAGACACATTTTCAAAAATAACACAAATCTCAAGAAAATATATTGTATTTTTAAAATTTAATATACATTAATTTGTTAAATTTACATTCTTTTAAAAAAGTCTGTTACCTTTCATTGCAAAAGTCCAGAATTTCTATCATGGGCTGCCCTATCACGCCAATTTTTGAGCAACAGGAGATCCATCGGTGTAGCATTGTTTCTTTGCTCCAAATATTTTAGGGCAGTTGTCAGTGCTTGAACACCTTCACTATGACTTATAGTCGTAGAATCCTCGAAGTCCTTGTCTTCATTTTCAGCGTCGATGAAGGATTAACGGCTTGTATGATTTCTTCATCATTGAGAATTTCAAAAATTGGATGTTGATTTTCAACATCCAGCCACTCGCAAATGTCCTCCTTCAAAACTACTTCACAACCTTCAATTCCATTGATGATCTCAAGAAGTTCCCCGTCTGTCGGTGTGTTTTCCGTCTGCTGGGATTCACCCTGTCTCCTCTTTTCAACAATTATTTTGTTGAATGATTTACGAATTGTAGCTGGATTCACTAATTGCCATGCCTGGGCAACCATGTAGATAACATCTTTCACTTTTATTTTTTTCAGCGCCTCATTTAGGTTTTCTTCGCATTGAAGAATATGAGTAATGAGTTTCTTTTTGTAGTATCTCTTCGTTGTTTCAATTACCCCTTGATCCATTGGTTGTATTATCGATGTCACGTTTGGGATAAGAAAAATCGCCCGTATTTCTCCTGAAATGAGCATTTCTTCTTCCGGATGACAAGGAGCATTATCTATCAGCAAAACCGCTTTAGGTGGGAGATTTAGTTGTGCCAAATGTTCCTTTACATGTGTCCACAAAGTCATCATGGAACCACTTTTCAAAAATTTCGGAATTCATCCAGGCAGATATCTGATTTGTATATTTCACAGGCAAGGAATTCACATTAATATTTTTAAATGGTCTCGGCTTCTTTGATTTACCGATGAGAAGTAGGGCAATTTATCAGTTCTACTTGCATTTGCACAAACTAGAAGGGACACTCGGTCTTTGCTCTTCTTGCAACCTGGGGCACTGGTTTCTTCTTTAGATGCCAAAGTTTTCAATGGCATCATTCTGTAAAACAACCCAGTTTCATCGGCGTTATAAATTTGATCTAATGTCAAATTTTCTTTTTCAATCATTTCTTCAAATCTTTCAACAAAGTCTTTAGCAGATTCTATATTGGCAGACAACTTTTCACCTGCAATCGCCAGTTGTCGAATTCCATGTCTCTTTTTAAATTTATCTAACCAACCTTGATTTGCAGAAAAACTTTCATTTTCGTTTAATTTTTGGCTGAGAAGAAGGGCTTTCTCTTTTAGAATGTTCCCGGTAATAGGAATGCCCTGGGCGCGTTGTTGCTTGAACCAAAGATAGACTGCTTCATCAAGTTTTTCAGTTTTTGCTTTCTTTAATGTCGATCGTCCTTCTAAGGCTTTTGACAAATCCATCTTTGTACAAAAAACGCCTCTATTTGAGCTTTGTTACATCTCCAGTCGCCTACAGTGGTTTCACCAACTCCAAATTCAAAAGCAATTTTTTTCAAACTCTCACCATTATTAATTCTTTTAATAGCCTCAAGCTTTTTACTCATCGAAACAACAACTCTCTTTCTTTTTTGGTTTGGCATTTTAAAAATGAACAACTTACTAGTACGATGGTCAAACGTGAAATGATTTAAGCAAAGGTTCACTACGAAATAGGGGATTCGCAAAAGAAAAGGCAAACAGAAGAATGTTATGAAACACAAATGCCTATTGTAAGAGTCGCCAATCCTCTCTCCCAACAAGGGGGGGGGGTGTAAGTGTCCGATAACATATTGCACCTGGTATTCAATAGGGTCACATGACCACTGTTAACAAAGCATTCATGGATGTTGTCTTCTCAGGGTGTAATATTTCTTGGAAGTTGAGTGCTTTTGTGGGGAAGAAGTGCCTGTAACACAGACAACGAACTAAAATGTGTATAATTTTTTCCAAGCTCATTTTGGAAATGAGAAAAAAAAAAAAAAAAAATTAGACTTCGTTATTGCCTTGGTTAACAGAAACCTTGGTTAATCGAAGCTCGGTTAATCGAGGTTCTACTGTACAATTATGCAGAATGTGGGGCATTGCACAATAGTAAAAAATGTGAACTGAATGTCAAATTTCCAACAATCAGACAAATGGCAAGTCCGAATCTATACACAAACTCGAGATTTCTTTAAAGCTTTTTACATCTATAAGAGTCTTAAAAATATTGTTAATTATGATTTCTCTATTCCCCATTTGTCTGATTGTTAGAAATTTTACATTCATTCTACATTTTCTTAATTTCTTCTATATATTTTTTCACAACTGCCGTTTCTCAATTTCCTATTGGCCAATACCCACATTCATGTAAATTCATGGCCAATATCCACATTGTCATTCATTGGTTAATCAGAATTCATTTGATTCCTTTCCTCTATATAGGAGCATTTCCATCTCTTTTCTTTATGCACTGAAGATGGTACATTAAGTGCTGCTGAAACAACTATCTGCTATTCAATTTTTCCTTTTGGCATTCAAGATGTTGAGGATTTTTTCTGGTTTAGTAATCTAGCACTAAATCTCCTTTTAATATTTAATATATTTTAATACTATCAGCTTTCACAGATGCATATGATATTCAGTGCATTTTGAGATGATTAATTAATATTATCAATACTGATATATATGTATATTTCTGTATCTGATTTATAATACTATTCTTTGCATTAGAAAACAGTATACATGTTTAATGTATAGAGAAATAAGTTTGAACAATATTTAACATGGTTTTTGAAAATAGTAAGTTAGCAAATTCTCTTACTTTTAAGTTGATTGTGACTCAATTTTCTGGAGACCAGATCCCCAACATTTTGATGTCTTTATCGAGCTAGTAAATTTCAAAATCAGTAGCTCAAAATGAGATGAAACACAAGCATTCATATTTATCAAAGGAAAATTAACTGACTGTGCCTTAAGTTTTATGTGTCATCTCTAGCAAGTCAGAAGGCCAAAACAAATGACAAATTGTTTGCAGTATTTAAAAAGCATTTTAAGGTACTTCAGTTGCTTAGCAATTTAATGAAATAAAATTTGACCCTCATGTAAATATCAACACTTTTGCAAACCTAGGGGTTCCATTTCATCAATTTTTTTTTTTTTTTTTTGCCTGAGGGTCGTACTTTTGGGATTATTATTATTTGTGAAAAGGAAAATTTTCTGGGGAAAAAAAAAAAAAAAAAAAGATATTTATATAACTTAGCTAAACTGAATAACCACTTTGTTGTGCAAGAATTACAATTAAAAAGCTGGCTTACTTATATACATAGTGTCCCAATCCCAAACAGATTGAAATGTAGTTTTTTTCTTTGTCTATAGTATTCGAAATAAGTGGGCAATGTAAACTGCAAAATTGTTTCAAAATAAGGAAGGGAATTCAACCATATTCATATATATATGTAATATATAATAAATAATATTATTAATGAATGAGTTCTGTTGTTTACACGGAATGGCACACCGATCCTCTTATGTAGTAAAATAGAAGTCCAGACATCTTATATAAGAGAGTAGAGAGTCCATTTGAGTCACGAATATGCTTTATTAAGTTCTAAAGGTAGTGACAATATATGATGCAGTCATGGGCCGAGTACGAAGACATCCGGAGCGGTATATCCCGGTAAAAGGTGCCGATGGCCGGCACTTTCGGCGAACCCCGAAGGGCCGCGCGAGTTTAGCTAGTACGACTATTACATGATGGAATATTAGTTGACGTGAATTTACTAGACAAATGATGGTCTTAAAAAGCCACAAGTTTTCGCGTGCTCCCGTTTTTATACTGCATATTTCGGCGGGAACTGAAACTATTCTTATGAATGCTTATTGGATAATTAGCTAATCTAAAATCCGCCTACCTTTTACGATTGGTTGACCCGGGCATCCAGGATTTATTATTTTGCAATGCTTTACCGTTTATTCCGACTATTGCATAATTTTGATTACGAAATTTCTTCTAATCGCGATTCCCGCGCTACGACGTGCTTTGCTGAAAAACTAACTTTACTGGGGCGCTAAAAAAGAACTCTCACAAAGTTGTTCTTAATTTTAAGATTTATTCTAAGATATTAATATTAAGTTATCACTTAATATTAATTTAAATACTAATTTAGAATCTTGCTTATTTTATCCTTTCATATCCCCCCCCCTCCAAGCCGACGCTCCCCCATATTTGCCTGCAAATTTGTGGGAAGTCCCTCAGAAGTAGAAGATACTCCAGGAGAAAGTTTAAGTTAAAATGGAAAATTTGACAAGTTATAAAATTTAACTTTTTTGGAAAATTTATTTAAAAATGGAAAATTTATTTAAAACTGGAAAATTTTATTTTTTAGAAAATTTTGTCTGAAAAATTTTATTATGGAATCATTATTATTGGTATTGCCACGAGAAAAATTCTAAAAAATAAAAAATAAAAATAAAAATTTAGCTTATAATATCTTAAATTTGGCTGCATTAAATTTTAACCAACTCAGGATGTCTATGGCCTGTACATGATAAATACAAAATATTAATACAGTTTCTGAAGAATATAAACATATGTTATGAAAATGACTGGACAGAAGATACACAAGACTTTCACGATTAACATTGAAATATTCTATACTGTTGTACTCCATCACAACCTGACAAATTTATATAAATATGGTATACAAACAATATAACATCATGACATCTAAAGTACACTAAAACTTAAAACATATGAAAATTTATACAACATAAGAAATATGACTTTTATTTTAACAGAACCTGTAGGCCGCAATGTATTCAAGTCCTGGTATCTAACAACACTGCAATATGACGACACCTAAATATTTCTTCTAGTATAATAGTGACATTATTAACATAGAAATACAATAAAGAGACTAAATATGTAAGGTGAATAAAACGAATAATAGTATATGAAAGTATAAAAACACTAGACAGCTTTTTTTTTTTTTTTTTTTTTTGGAAAACTTAGTATATGTTAAATTGTACAATTAAAACTCAACTTGAAACCTGAAAAAATATTATATTAGAAAATATCAACATATAAAATAGGAAAGAAAAAAAAAGTAAATAAAAAAGAATTTATATCATAGGTCTGCAGGTGAGTATCCAATTTCAGATAGCGTCTCCAGATTTTCAAATTCTGCAGTGGCTTCAACGATTGGATACCACCCGTGACCAGGGATCATGGTAAGCACTTTAAATCCAAAGTGTTCTTGCAAACTTAATTTCAATTGTATGCAACTAAGTGGCTTTTCACTTTATATTTGGACAAGATTAAAGCCCGACATTAATTTAGTGACTGAGCATCGAAAGTCTTGCTCAGTGACTTTTAAAGTCCCTAACTTAACCTTTTAAAGTTTAGAATTCCCTTTGATATCTTATAATAAATAAACAAAACATAAAAATTTACTATTAATTACTACTTCTATACACAAGGGAAGAGAAAAAAAAAATATTTACACTAATATACAAGTTAACAGTTTGGTTTAACTACAGTCATTTTATTTGAATGCTAATGAGTGAAGTGACTTTTTGTTTATTTCACAGGACGAATTTGTAAATGAGTTTGAGTTGAGAGCGCTTGGCCCGGACATATTAGGAGAAATGTAACAATGAGTATTTTATTTAATTGTGAAGTTTTCATGGCTTTTACCACAATTTTGCCTGAAACAACTCCAACAATTATTTAACACTGCAATTTTGTTGACTTTTCCCTATGTCGAATTGCGAATGATAATAATAAATTTAAAAAAAAAATTGACATCTTTTCCCGGAGACTTAATTTTATGAGTATTAATTTAGTTTCTGTTTATGAGGTTTCAAGGCTGTAGGATTATTTATACTCTAATCAGGATATCCAGTTGATCAGAGCAATTTAATGTATTGCGACCGGTTCTATGCCAAAAATACCTCAGAAATATTTAGTACTCATATTGTTGTCTCGGTAAAATTGATGCTTGGACTCGTGTTGAGATAAAAAATAAAATAATGTTTTCTAAATGATAAGTAATGTGTGATGAATATGATGCAACTTTGATGTATGATGCAACTTTGATGTATGATGCAATTTTAATGTATGATGCAACTTTTAGTTAGCAATGCTCATGATGAGGCTGGATTGTACCAACGCAATATTGGTCCTGTGAATTTTGAAAACAATGACTGTAGAAACTCTTAGTTAAAAACTCTTTACACTAAATACATTGATGCACTTTGATATGTATGAGAAGTGATGCCCAGTTATAATAAAATGTTTAACACGTAATAAAAAATAAGAGTATAAAATGTACACATTATATCAAAAATGCCTTATAAAAATGAAAACTTTTAAGCATGTAAAGATACTAAACAAAAACACTGATAATAACATTGTCTGAATATTAAATTAAGTAACTATAAATTTTATGAAGATAAAAGCAATGTTAATATTTGAAAATATAAAATTAGTAACACAAACATGCAAAAATAAAAAATATGTACACCATGCACTCATAGGCAAAAGTATTAAACAGAAATAGGTGAGAAAAATTTCTTAAAAATCAAATGTAAAGATTAACAGATATAATAAAACTCCATATTTCTTTATTTATGATTATTATTATTTTTATTTTTTAATTCGAAATTTACTTCAAAATTACCTATTTTACTCTTATTTTAAAAATTAAAAAATTCAACATTTCAAACCAACAATTGATAATGCGCCTTTACCAACAGCTGAATGAACTATAAAAATTTCCTAGATAATAAATGAAAACAAATAATCAGATAATTTTAATTCCACAATGTTTGACAATACTTTTAAAATTTTAAACTTTTATGAAAAATTAACATTTTACAGAAATATACTGAAACTCTTAAAAATTATAAAAATTTAGCATTAACTTAATATGAACATTTAATAAAGATCTGTATAATTTTTTTTTTTTTTTTTTTTTTCAATATAAGTAATTCTGAAAATTTATTTTCTCTAAATTTAACATATAAAATATAATAAATAATTTTGCAACTTTAACAAAAATCCCTAAAAAATTTCAATGCAAACTTATAAATAAACTTTTCGATGGTAAATAATATTTATTTATTTTTTATTGTTTTTATTAAGTAGCATAATTAATTTTTATTAATAGAATTCAAACATGAACTTTTAAGATTTGATATAAATTAAAACTGTACTTATGTAATCTGTACGGAACAAGAAGAAAAAATAAAGAAAACAAAAATTTTCCCTACTCTTTTTTTTTCCACAAAATAAATTTTTTCTCACTTTGCCTCAATAAAAATAAAATAAAACACACTTTATTGTTAATCGTTCTACTTTTTCTTTTTTCCTTTGAATCACTGACGGACAGTTTCCCTAATAAGAATTTGTTTACGCTCGAACATCTGTTTATACTTAGATGTTGAGCAACTGATGAGACAAAACGCCACAGATGTTTTGAAAGTGCAAAATGAGTCATTTTCACGATCATCAAAAAAGTTGCCATATGAATTGGTTACCATGGAAACGTAGTCACTTCTTTTTCTGTTCTCTCTAAAAGTTATGTAGATAGCGAAAAACGAAGGTGCGAGCGCTTCACATTATCGGCGCAAATCTTTCATCGGAAAATATTGATGGTTGCGATACGTAGCAGACGAAACAGAACTTGGGTGGGACAAAACGTATGATACAATTCTCATTGACTTTTTGCGTGAAATATTCAATCTAGTTTATCGCTATTTAAAAGATGCAAAAATATTTGAAGAATTTGTTTTGGGAAATAATGCAGTAACACACACAAAATTAATATCCATCGATCTTTTATCGTCTGGAAATTCTTATACTGGAAGAACTTTTCATCGATTCTCCGCAAACAGGTACACATAATCCTAGTCGGCTTTCTTTAATATATAATAAATAATATTATTAATGAATGAGTTCTGTTGTTTACACGGAATGGCACACCGATCCTTTTATGTAGTAAAATAGAAGTCCAGA
This sequence comes from Salticus scenicus, assembly GCA_963930645.1. Taxonomy (NCBI): domain Eukaryota; kingdom Metazoa; phylum Arthropoda; class Arachnida; order Araneae; family Salticidae; genus Salticus; species Salticus scenicus. The sequence continues at coordinate 49,798,403 of OZ005648.1, forward strand.
CATCTTATATAAGAGAGTAGAGAGTCCATTTGAGTCACGAATATGCTTTATTAAGTTCTAAAGGTAGTGACAATATATGATGCAGTCATGGGCCGAGTACGAAGACATCCGGAGCGGTATATCCCGGTAAAAGGTGCCGATGGCCGGCACTTTCGGCGAACCCCGAAGGGCCGCGCGAGTTTAGCTAGTACGACTATTACATGATGGAATATTAGTTGACGTGAATTTACTAGACAAATGATGGTCTTAAAAAGCCACGAGTTTTCGCGTGCTCCCGTTTTTATACTGCATATTTCGGCGGGAACTGAAACTATTCTTATGAATGCTTATTGGATAATTAGCTAATCTAAAATCCGCCTACCTTTTACGATTGGTTGACCCGGGCATCCAGGATTTATTATTTTGCAAAGCTTTACCGTTTATTCCGACTATTGCATAATTTTGATTACGAAATTTCTTCTAATCGCGATTCCCGTGCTGCGACGTGCTTTGCTGAAAAACTAACTTTACTGGGGTGCTAAAAAAGAACTCTCACAAAGTTGTTCTTAAAATTAAGATTTATTCTAAGATATTAATATTAAGTTATCACTTAATATTAATTTAAATACTAATTTAGAATCTTGCTTATTTTATCCTTTCATATATATATTTTTCTCATTAATTTTCAAAAAGTTACTTTTTTTATACAATCCTTCAAAATAAATATGGTCAATTAGAAAGTTTTTACTTTCCATCCAGCCAGACCACTAGAAAGAAGAAGAAAAAAAAAAAAAAAAAAATGCATATCTATATCTATAAAACTAACTGAATTATGGTGCAGAGAGAAAACTGATTTATGCCATTTTTCCGTACCATTCAAAAAGTTGTTTCTCCGGTAAAAACAGGGACCATATACTAACTGGTGATAAAAAATTTTAGATCTAAGATAACAGAAAAATCTCAAATGACTCAAATAATGTCTTAATAGTGGTCTGACAATGCAAACTGTTAGATATTTTATAAAATACATTTTAAAGAGAATTCACAATAACTTTTATAATATAATACAATAAAAATTTACACATTTAGAACTTAAAATGTATTTCAAATTTAGCTTCGTTTTTAAATAAAATATATATTGAAACCTTTTAAATCAACATTTGTATAAAAATTTGATATTTATGCAATTTTTAAAAATTATTTTAAATGGCCAAATTACAGTTAATGAAAGAAATAATCTGTGGCATTCACACATTTCTTCAACCCCACATTTAAATACTATAAAGACAGATTACAGAATAAAGGTTAATATAACAAATGCTGTATATAAAAATCCTTTAAAAACACAATTAAAAATAGGTTTTTTTTAAGCATATATTTTTGTACATGTGGGACCCCTTGTTTGAACATACTACCTATATTTATAACTAGCCGCCTTCGGCGATCAGCTGGTTCGCGATCCTGGAAAAGTCCGACTTTACGAAACTCCCGCTTGGTGGCGCCTGCGGCGCCTTTTTCCCGTTTCAGGTCCTACAACAGCTCACTAACATATAGGGAAAATAACTTTATTGAAAAATTTAATCGCAGTAAATTATCGCTCGGTAGCGCCTACGGCGCCCTATTCTCGTTTCAATATCTGAGACAGCCTGTTCGCTCACCGTGTTACGAACTTTCAAAATTCTGATTTTAACAAAGTCCAGCTCGGTGGCACCTGCGGCGCCTTATCCCTGTTTTAGAACTTACAACAGCGTCCCCCCCCCCTTCCGTTCCTACTAATCATTTTACACTCGAAAATATCCTCAATCGATTTATCCTGTCTTAATACCTAAATATACCAATTTCAAACGTTGTAACTCATTTTTTTTTTTTTTGCCCCTTTACCCCCTCCATAATAATTCTATTCTTTCAAAAATATTCACAATCGAATTATCGGGCATTAAAACCAAATACTACGAAATTTCAACGGCATATCTCAATTCAAATTACTGCAAAATATAAAAGAAAACTTAATCTTTTCCCAATGAATATGTAATTTTTTTGCTTATTCATGTATTTTCATGAAAATTGAACAGTAGCTTTATAATATGCTGTGTAATCCGAATATTAATTTAAATGTAATGTAAATGTAAATTTGAAGAATTTTGAAATTTGTAATTTTTAATTCCACTTCAAGAACATGTGACATTAATGATTTCCAGATGTTTTGCTTCCTTTCCAGACAGCAGAGAAAATCGTCTGCTGATAAAATGATTTTTTTTTTTTAAGCAATTAGCCGTTGAATCTCGCAGCTCATTTTTCGATCGACATGGTTCGACATTTTAATTAATATCTCCGCAACTAATTAAAATTTTTAAATTCTGTTTTCACTATCCCCTCGGGAAGGCTTCTGAGTACCCGTATGTCAAATTTTATACTTCTGCGTTCTGTAGGGGCTGAACGTATAGATGCTCAGACAGACAGACAGACAGACATCTTCTTTTATTATTATAGAAGAATTTGACTGTTAATTAAATTCAGCTTTATTCAGTCTAAAATTAGTTTATTCTGAATTATTCAAACAAATTTCATCTGCACCACATCTTGAAACTTAAAAATCTTGATTAAATATTTGAAGCAACAATCTCATATGATTTTCAAATTCTTAATAAAAAATTTTCATTCGTATTTAGGAAACCTCAAAATCAATAATTAAGACAAAAATTCAGCATTGAAAATTAGACATCAAATAATACTTTGTCTACTCTGTGGGTATAAAAAAATTATAATTCCTTAGCGGTTTTTCTGGACTTGGTAAAATGTATGCATTTTCGTCAATTACATTCGTAAAGAATAATGAATTGCCTTAAGTATAAATTACATACACAACACACACTTTACTTAAATTTAGCACAATATGATAAATACACAACACAACTTGAAACTGACTTCCAGCTATTTACAAATATATTTCAATTCTTTTCTGCTACCCTGTAAATGAATGATAAATGATATTTTTACCATATTCTATACAAGATATGCTTTATGCATATAAAAAGTATACACTCATTTCATTTTGTTTAGTACAGTCTAAAAATGGGCACCCCACCATATCTTTTAACAAAAAGCAAATATGGTGGATTTGAGTACTGTCAAACATGTATTGTGACAGTACGCAGTTATTCTGCTGACACCGAAGTAAATAGATTCATTTTTGTAGTAAGTGCAAGCATCGAAATAAAAAATTCTGAGTAAAAGCAACACAAAAGTGGTTTGTGAATATTTTCAGAATGTGATAAATCAAAGTGAGTAATTCAAAAATGTAAATGCAATGTATATTTATGAAGTATATTCCTTATATTTTATGATGCAATATCGAATTCAGCCAAAATGTGGACCGAAAATTGATTTTTCTGCTATTATAAAAATGGCTGCCATTCCCAGTTGTTGGCACCTTCGTGTAACTGGTTGTGGGCACGCTTGTTTTTTTCATTTAAAACATGTGTTTGACTTACAAACTGTGAAATACGGTATTTTATATCAACATAATTTATTAGTGTTAATATGAAAGTTTAGGCTTTTTTAACAATGTCAACCTCGGAAAAGTCAACCAATCCAAAAGAAATGGACTTACATGTGCTGATTAAAGCCATTTAGGATTACTTAGTGGATAAGAAATCCGTAAAATCAACTGCACGAGAATATGGACTTCCTTGCAGCATCTGAGTCCCTCCAGAAGAAGCCTAGAGAAATTAAGTCAACTCCACCTTTCAAAGTGCCGGGCAAACACCCTAAAAATTGGAGTCTCAACAATCTGATGATGTCGACTTCTGTGTCATCAGTTTGAAGCACCTGCCACTATGCCTAACAAGAGCCATCTCAATCAAATGCATCCCGTGTGATTGTCTGATGCATTTGAAGTGAGCTAATATACATGCAAATTATTTTACTTGCAAGCATTGCACTTCTGATTTCAAGGATGAAGAAAATGATATGAGTAAAATTGGAAAAATGTCATTTTCTGTTATTATTTCGGCCCCTCAATCCTTACAAAATGAATAAATTTTGTTGTTTTCTGTATTTAGGGTGATTTTTCTTGTTATTTTCCCACTTTCAGCAGATTTTTTAAGAGTGCCCACAACTGGGTACAAATTTTTTTTTGGCAAAAAATGATCACTTCACAAAATTGGCAATAATTTTTTTCTGGTTGACGGAATCAATACAATAACTTCATCAAACATTAGCTAAGGGTTCTAGCTTTCCATTGGTATTCATATGTTTGCATAATGTCTACTCTATCAAAAATTATAATCCAAAATCAAAACTGTGCCCACAACCGGAGACATTCCCCTAATTTGGAAATAAATTACACACTTTCATATATTTATTATTATTATTATTTTTTTTTTTTTTTTTCAACCAAAAAATATTAGGCTTAATGCAAAGTGTGATTCAAAATAGGTGAATGGATAGTGAACTCACTCTAAGCATTTAAAAATGGTTTTAATATAACTGTTATCATGTGTATTATCTTTTTGTAGTATGTTGCTTTTTTTTTTTTTTTTTTAGAAAATACTTTTAGAACAAACAATTCAAGCTCAACTTCCCAAAGAATCTGCTGAATTTCAAGATCTTGTTAAATTGTGGCAAACTTTAACACTTATTGTGAATGATGAAAAATTAGTTTGGAAAATCAGTCACAAGTCTGGTAAGTTTATTATTATTATTTAGAATACTGTAAAAATTGTTTCATGATTTTATTAATGTATTTTTTACTTTCCGAACATACGTATGTAAGGAAAGTATTGTAATCATGTCAAAAATCCAACTTTGAGAGTTTTCTGTTTCTATACCTTTTGAGATCCGTTTTGTTCATTTTTACTATTTTTACAATGATATATGTGCTTGTGTGTGTGTATGTGTGAGTGAACACAATAGCATCTAAGTGCTTTATTCGAATCAGCTGAAAGTTGGTACATATGTTATAGGTCACCATAGCACAAATCCTATTGATTTTGGTGAATCTGGATCTCATAGTTTTTTTACTATGAGGACATTTTACTAGGGACACAAAGAAAAATTCTTTATTGTTATGGCCTATGGACTCAAATTTTTTAAAATGTCATAGCATCTAAATGTCTTATTCGGTTGAATTGAAAATTTATGCACTTATCACAGGTCAAAGTCACACAAACTGTAGATTTTGGTGAAACTAGCACTTATAGTTCTTTACAGGGACACAATGAAAAATTCTTCATCATTACGATCTATGGACTCAAATTATTTGAAGTGCAATTACATAAAATTAAACAATGAAGAAAAATATTCAAACACTGTATTATAATTTTAACTTTTATTTATTTAACGACTTGTCTTACTTTAATTTCTTTATACAACTGTTAATTATTTGATGTCCAGTAAGTCGAGTTGAGTCACTCAAGAATTTTTTAAGATAAAGTATAATTGGATGTTTTTTGAAGGTGATCTATTGAAAATTGTTTTTTAAATAAACAAGTTTAATTTCACTTAACATATCTGTTAATTGTAATTAAGATTCATTTCAATTTCTGTAAGAATATAAATGAATCATTTTGATTGTTGAAATGCTTTTCACTTAATGAAAAAACATTATTTGAATGAGATATTCAAAGTTATAATATCTTCTTGCACTGAATTTTATTTAAATATTTATATTTTATTAAATTGAGGAGAAATGAGAATTTCTTACCTGATTTGTTTTTAAATTAAATTAACAAAATTGCATCGAATGTACATTGTAATGAACTTAACTTATCCCCCTTTAATTAAAAAAAATTAAGTGATGGAGTGAACTATAACTAGCCTTTTTTATGATTCACAACACCTTGCTCTTAATTAATTGGTTTATTTCTCTCACTCTTATTTTTTTAAATCTTTCTTTTTACAATTAAAGATGTTTGGATGTTTCTTTATTAGTTGAATTACAAGCAGGGCTGTGCCTACACTTTTAACTGTCCTGGGTGAAAAATAAAATGTCTAGTAATTAGGGCCAGCCAAACTGAATATTTTTTTGTCACTGAAGAACCATTCTCCATCCAACGATGAGAACCTTATGAGTTCTTTAATTGACAAAAAGGAGGGGATTCTGTCATGTTGTATTGTAGGGCACATAATGTTTCAATAAAACAATTGATATTGCTAAAACTGCTTTTCTTAATGGTCAACATTATTTTGGGGATTATTTAAATGTCCTCAAAAGCAATCTCTTTCTAATTGGAAACATCTTACAGGAGTAAAACTGGATATTCTAACAGGACAATGTGTTGATTCTCACCTCCTGCTTAACAAAAACATGGTTTATGCAGAATCAAGTTATTGTTATAGAATGGCCAGCCATCTGCCCAGACCTAAGTGCAACTGAAAACCTTTAGGGAGTATTTGCATGTAATGTAGTACTTGCATGAATTAAGTTTTTGATTATTAAAAAATTAAAGCAACAGGTAGAGCAGAGTTGGAACTTTTTACAGCTACACATTCTCCAAACTGTTGTTCTAAGCATGCCTGATAGGATTTTCAAGATAATTCAAAGGAATAGATCCAAAATTTCAATTTAAATACCAAATATTCAAACAGTTTTTATATATTTCAGACAGCATATATATATATATATATATATATATATATATATATATATTTTACAGAAATTCTGTAAAACCTATACTTTATTTCTTTGTTGCAATACATTTGTATTCTATCTGTTCATAATTTTTTTTCATGATATTGCTTCATTTTTTCAACTGTTTGTTTAAACAATTACCTGTTTTTTATATTTATGAGATGCACTGTATATTTATATGAAAGAGAAATAGTTAAATTTAAATAATTGAAAACCCTTTTTTATATTCAGAAATCTCTAATAATTCTCAACTGCCTCTTTAAAGGTGGTTTCACAGCAGAATTCATAACGCAAAAATTGAAATATTGTTCAACTTTAAGAGAAAAATTAACTTAGTCAAGTACTTTTTGCAATTATCATCTGAGGTTGGACCTAATATTCTGAAATATTTAATCCTGGATATCTGGAACCCCTGTGGCAGAAATTTATTATGCTTTCTGCGACAAGCTTCATCAACACCAAAATCTTTCTGCAGGAATAGTTTGTGAAGTTAACATTTACGAATTCAAAATAAATTATTTTTAAATAGTAAATAATATTCAGTATAACCAACGTATTTAAATTTTAACTAGGCACAAATGCATATATCTGCAGTATTGCCAGAAAATACTCTTTTTTTTTTTCTTCTTTTTTAAGAAAGGTGAAAATAAATCTATTGATCTTAACTGCTTCATATTTTTTGTTCACATTAATAAACAATATTGTTTATATAAAAAAAAAAAAAAAAATCAATGAATTTAAACCATAAAATGCAGTAACACATCAAAAATAATCTGCAAATTTTGTTAAGGAATTTAAATCATGAAATGTCTAAATTAAACAAATGTTACAAATACTTTTAAAATTTCATTACTTTTTTTTTTATATTAAATATATATATATATATATATTTAAATACACAAATGCACTTATTTCGTAAAGTGCAAACCAAACAACATAAAATATAATACAGAACTCAAAATTAAAATACAACAAAGTAAAAGTAAATATTAATTTAGAATACTGAATATCATAATGAAATATAAATAATTTACAACATTTATAGTTTTTGAGATTATTAGAAAGATACAAACTAACATTCTAATACACAAGACTCATTTTTTATATTATATACGAATAGCATAAATATGTGTATTTGAAATCTAAAAAATGTGATTTGACATTAAAGAATTCAGAATGTATAATTATACCATCATTTAAATACATAAAGTAAAACAGAATACAAGATCTAAGTAACACAATTATAGACAAAGCATAGTCGAAATGTTTTCATAAAGATTTCATAAAAATGGATTTTGTTTAATTCTAAATTATTTATTTATTAAAGATTTAAAAGTATGTAAATATTATGGTATACCACTCACTTCATTTTCGTTTACCCTGCATTTTAATACTATAAAGATAGATATTTTGTGCTTTTTGGTTCACATTTCAATAAAAGCATGTTCTTTAATTTTTTAAAAGTATAATTTTATTATTTTGTGTATAACTACAGACGTTACAAATTTCCCCATAGTCTTATTTCTGCATATATTTGTGAAATGTATTGCATAGTTTGAACCAAACATTAAAATTAATGCAGCTTTTAAAAATTTACGTGTATTTACTACCACGCACGTATGCACGATTCGCATACATTAAAAAAATCACTAGATGCAACTAATTTGTCGTGCGTAAATCAGAAAATGTATGAAAATCGGTACAGCAGCAATCACGCACTTATTTAAAAAAAAATAAAAATCACTTGATGCAGCTATTTTGTTATGCATGAATCTGAAAATGCATGAAATATGAAATTCGGAAAATGGTCGCAAAGCCGCATTCTTTCGAAAAAACACCTTTTTGCAATACAATAAATACACACGACATGAGCGACAGGCGCGGCGCGAAAACAAAGTTTGGAGACACGAAAATGAAGTTCCGATGTGAAGAGGTTGCTAGTGAAAAGTGTCGATACACCGAATCATATCACCGCATTACGAATCGCTAATGAATGCCCTATCAAAGCTAACCCAAGGGAGTTACATCCGCTTTATCTCCTCTCTTTATTCAGGATTGAGGCGATCGTATCTGCAGAAACGAAATTTTGTTCTGCAGAACAGTTAACCATTCTTTGAGTTTCTTTCTCTCTTTCTCTCTCTCTCTCTCTCTCTCTCTCTCTTTTTTTTTTTTTTTTTTTTAACACAATGGCAAAATTTATTTGACTTAAGTAAAATCTTTCTGCAAGAACATTTCTGTTTCTGCGACATTGTCGCCGTGTTTCTGCCACGGGGTCTGGAACCTAAGCTAAAATGACAATCTGCAGATTATTAACCTATTAGAATCAAGATCTGGCGATGAAAAGACAAAAACCCAAACAGTCGGAATGCATTTTCGTCATGTAACAATTGCTAACTAGACTCATGACCCTGTGGGTTTTCCTGCAGCGATCGGCCATTGACCGCACCACCAATGTGTAATGCTTTAAGACCAATTTCACTTACGTGGCCTATATCCCTCGCCAAGACTGCACTGTTCACTCAATAAGTACTCCAAAATATTTGATGCAGTCGTTTTATTGAAGATACTCTGGCATATTACATGCTATTAAAAGTGATTAATCCAAGCATGCTGACATCCACATCTGTAGACGAATTCAGCTGCTGCCATTCCGTTGACACTCGCATTCCGAACGGCAACCAATTTCCCTCCTGGGGCCGTTAATTTGCTTATTGTAACGTGGATTAATTAAGCAAAAGATTGCATGAAAAAGGCACTGTTTTTGTGTGCTCCCGCTTAAATACGGCATATTCTGGGACGAGGCCACACTCCTCATATGAATTCTTATTGGATAATTAGTTGAGTTAATTCCTGCCTACATTTTATCATTGGTGTACCTGGACATCTGGAATTTAGTATTCTGCACTGTTTTGCCACTAAAAATGATGATTGCATAATCTTTATTCTAAAACTTGTTTTCTAAATCCGATTCTCGAACTGTGATGTGTTTTGTTAGAAAACTAATTTTACCTGGGCTTTAAAATAGAATTCCCGTAAAGTTGTTCTTAAAATTAAGATTTATTCTAAGATAATACTATAGTAGAAGATCTTTATAACGCAAACCTAAAAACACAAGGTTTTGCGTTATATGGAATTTTGCATTATACAGATCATGTTTCACGCATCATTAAATTTACCTTGTAAGCATGGCCAAATATGTTGAAACATATCAAAAGAGAGTAGGGTATTTTTAAGTTACATTCCTTGGAACAGTAGTTGGGTATATCATATGTTTCATAGTTAAATTAGTTTATAAAAGTAGTCATATATGCCTGTACCAAATCATTCATTATGACTCATTTTCAAAAAGAAAAAAAAAATTAATGAAAGCATTTTTTTTTTTTATTAAAAAGGTTTGAATTAAGGAGATAAAGAAAAACAAATCTATCACACTGAGTTCTCTACAAAGTTACAGTTTTTTCCAAAATGTTTCTTAACTGCAAAATTCATTGTTTATGTTTGAGAAGTTGTGCGTTATATAGAGAATTGCGTTATATAGAATTGCGTTATAAAGATCTTCTACTGTATTAAGATATCACTTAATATTAATTTATAATAATAATTTAAAATCTAAATTCTTATAAATAATTTAAAATCTGATTTTTTTTTATCCTTTCATATACAGTCAAACCTCATTAATGTGAACACTATTAACGTGAATTACTTTTAACATGAACTGTTTCTACGATGCCTGTCAAAATGAAGATTAGTTACTGATAGCATGAACTACTGATAACATGAAAAAAAGTTTTATTCTCCTTGAGATTCATGTTGACGAGGTTTAGCTGTATATATATGTATATATATGTGTGTGTGTGTGTGTGTGTGTTTTCCCTTGGGAACTTTGTAAGATATGGTGCAAGTTATTTTTGCACATTTTTATAGTTAAATAAATAAAATTGATTTGAATTTACTATAGCTGCATAGAAAGAGGACTGTTGTATTTAATTTTCTTTACTTGTCAAAGTTATTAGTATATATACTAATAACTTTGTATATATACTAATATATACAATAACATACATAATTCTAATAAGATGCTCTCAGCAAAAATCTCTCAGACTGTTTGATGGAAGGCCTAATTTAATAGATGTACAAGAAAGTCATGTGATAACCACATCAGATTTTTTATTTATTTATTTATTTATTAATTTTTTATTTATAGGGATAGGTAAAAATTGATTTTTTAAAATTATATTAATATTTAAAACAAATCTTTTAACTTTTGAATTTTATTTAGGTTTTTTGTCTATGTTAATGAAAATGAATGAAAAAATTCAAGATGTGCAAAAATCTCTAGAAGCTTACCTAGAATCCAAACGTCGTACATTTCCTCGTTTTTATTTTATTTCTGATGATGATTTGTTGTCTATAATTGGTCAAAATAGCCCTAAAGATATACAACACCACTTAAAGAAGTGTTTTGCTGGCATTAATTTACTTGAGATTGTTGATGTTATTGAAGAAAAGGGGGTAAATTATTTCTGCATGTATTGAATTTATTACTAATTTAATATTTTATTTAATTAAGAGATTTTTATTGAGTGGTTTATGCATTTATACATATATTTGTATATATATATATATTAAATAAATTCCTATGATATATAGAATTACGTATTAACTGTATTGCTAAAAGATACTAGACATTTTTTATTTTGGATATTTTTTTGTATTCTTTGAAAAACACAAACTAGTCATATTGCTGGCTAGCTTCACTCATTAAAGAATATTTTTTCCAATATTTTTCTATTTTTCAATGCAAATTCATTTCTAAATGTTTTTACGGGACCAAATTGAAAAATAAAATATATTTGTGAAAATCCTATATAGTAATAATTAGAAAAAGCCAGAAAGTTTTACTCAGTAAATTTTCATTTTGTTTTAGAGTGTATGCAGAAAACATCTTAAAATTTTAATGATGTATGTTTCATCAAGTATTAACATTTATAGGAAAATATTTTTAACTTTGCTTGTAGAAACAATAGCACTTTTCATCATAATTCAATTGTCATGTGTAAAAAAAATATGGCCGATAATTAATAATTTAAATTCTTTATTCAAATCTTTAGACCAACATTAAACACATTTTAGTTTGTACAGTACATTTCCAAAAATCCACACAGCTTGGGACTTGTGATTTTAGATTTTTCAGATTTTAGGTATTTTTTGTTTGCATTTTTGAACTAGAATCGTAATGCTATAATGGATTAAAAATGATGATGATATGAGTGTAAAATATTTAAAACTAAATGAGTAAATAAAGGCAATTAAAGAGTAGTAAGTGTAGCAAAAGATATAAAATTATATATTTTTTTTTCTTTTCAATTTTCCTCATGTTACACTTTACTTTTATGCAGTATTTAAGTTAAAATTAAAATATTCAAATTACATTGTTTAGATAAACAATTTCATAAGAAATAATTAAAAAACAGTTGAATTAAGTTAAAATGAGATTAATTTTAAGAATTTAAATAATTAAATCATTAATTACGTAAATACACTTTTCAGATGAGCAAAAATAGCTAGCATAAAGTTTCAAACATCTAAAGTGTAAAAAATACAATTTAAGGGAAAAAAACTTTCGTTATATTAAACTATTTTATCATTGACCTCCTCCCAGCCATTTCCAATCTTAAAATTCTATCTGTAATGATTTCGGAATGTTTTTTGATACAGGGTTTATCTGTGTGAAATAACCTTTAAAATGATGCCTTACTTTTTAAAATCCGTCAAGAATTAAAGTTTTTATCTTCAAAATTTTATTGAAGCAATTTTGGCACATTTAAATATGCACGCCTGCGAGTTTGAATAACAGCCATGTTTTCTGACCTTCCGGCACGACGATGGGGGATGCAACATGGGGAAAACTGCCAGATTGTTCTAGAACATTCCTCGGAAGTGACAATGCATCCACTTTCTGGTCGACTTGATTACTGTTCGTGGCCAATGATTTGGATCTTTCGACACGTCTCTTCAAATTCAGCTGCGAAAAACTTCAGTTGAGCTCGGTTTCAGAAAGAAGCAAGGAGGGCTCAGACGTGGGTCTCAGAACCTGGCATTCTTGCTGTGGTTACTGAGCCCGCAACAGCATTTTTTCTTATGAGCCATTTTTCCCGGGCCATTTTGTTTTGTGCTTGGCTTGCATGTCTTCCACACCAGGCCTGGATTATGGTGTGGAAGTGAAATTTTCTTATTTTAACAATGCAATTGGCTAAATTTGAGATTTTAAGAGCTGTTTGTGTTTTATGTAGAGAATTGAATGTATTTAATCTATTATAAAAAGAGAAGAAAAACATTTCAATATTTACTTCTAATGAAATATTCTTCTAAGCTCTGAAGTTTTCGTGTCTATAATATGATCGGCTCTGGCTTCCATTCCATTTTCTGAGATTGTCACTACTGACCCACTGGAAGTTTGTTTTTGCTGCTCTAGCCATTTTCAAATAATATCATTACCAATGGAGAGTGCTATTGGCGTTCTTTAATCTTCCGACCTGGTTTTAAAATGGTGAAACATTTATTGGAATCTATTCAGCACTGGAATCACTGGTGTATAACAATATGAAAAATCTAATGTTTTAATTTCTTGTGTAAGATCCTGTAACAGATTGTGCACACTAATATGGAAACGGTGACTGTTGTATAAAATCAGTAATTTTCGTATCATGTATTTGAACTTTAATTGGGACTTTGAACAATCCAGGACTGTTTGATAAACTTTAAGATCTCTTTTTCAAATGATTAATCTGCATTTTAAATTAGTAATTTAAGACCATGAGTTACATCAAGTGTTAAGATGATGATAATTATAGCCTGTGCTCATCTTATTAGTATATTCTCTGCTGGCCAACCGCTTTGTGTTTAAATTTTGGTGTTATCTAGTGAAATAAAAATGTTTCTCTTCATATAATGCTGTGTGATTCATTATCATCTACAAGTTGGTGAATGTATTGCATAGGTCATACTCAGTGTAATTGAGTATGCCACTGTACGAATTTTCAGTAGAATAAAATGAGAATTTGAAGATTTCAAGGATTAAATTTTTAGGAATAAAAGTTTTAGTTTTTATTCAATAATTCTTTTCTAGGTTAATATTTTGATTAAGATGATTAATGAGGGTCAGATTCTACTTGAAATCAAAACCTCATAACTTAATGAATTCAAGCAAACCCATTCTATTGAGTACCTAATGAAATACAAAAAATTTTAATTATTTATTTTAATTCACAGGTTTAACAACAACAATTAAATCATCATACTTAACATATTTGCAATTATATTTAACACCCATAAAGTAAAAATACAAAATTTAAGCATATAAATATCTAATACAGTATAGACTTGTGTATAATAAATTTACAAATTTTATTATAACATAAAAATATAGATTAGGGTCTAAACATTTTTTTTTTTTTCTTTCCTTGATAAGTTATTATTTTTCTTGAAACACATATACAGATTTTGTATTAAAAAAATTTAGGTATTTATCTCAAAAATCTGGATTTAATTAAAATTACATTTGCTATCTTGATTTTTTTTTTTTTTTCCTTTAAAACTTTATTAGAAATTTCATTGTTTATATTTATTGTGATGTGCATATTTCTGTATTATAACATTTCTCACATTATATATAAGCTAAATTCTAAAAATTATTACGATATTTACATGCAAAAAATTTTTTATATGTGTATAAAAATAATAAAAGTAATATAGAAAAAAGGTAAATGGAAGATAATGAGACTTAATCAACCGTAATTGTAACTCAAAATATCCATGTAAAAAAGTAGCATCACAATTGAAAAAGAAATACTAAAATTACAAAAGAAAACAACTAAAGAATAAAACAGACTGAAAAACCGACATAATACAAGCATATATGAGAAAGCTGATGAATTATTATGACAATTATTTCTTTCTAACAAGAAGAAATAAAATTATTAAAATAAAAATGAAAATTAATCAACTGCCAAACAGTCAAAACTTGTGCTAACAGTACAAACTATTGTATAATGTCAAAACAAGTTTCCTCTTCTTTTAATAATTTAAGATTTATTTATGCATTAATTGATTAACACATTGAGCGCCATGTGAATTCTTAAGGAAATCCCCGTCAGGCCATGCTCACTGCTTAGATGCGAGTTATGTTTAGGGTGTTTCAATAAAATCCATATGCCTTAATGATATAATCCTGTAATAAATAAATTTTAAGTAAATTTTCAGTAATTACTTATAACTATGTAATTCTTTTTAGTTTTATATCATATTTTACACTGTCAGCTACCAAACGAAAAGTTTAGTGTCAGCCACCGATGGCTAACATGGCACTGAACGTGTTAAATGTGTTCTATTATTTATAAAGGTAAAATGTTTATAAAAAGTTAGAAACCTCATTAACAATAAAAATTAAGATAATGTTAAAAAGGAAAGAAAAAAAAAGAAACATAAAAATTCACATATTTCAAAAATTAAATTGAATTTAAATAGTATACGTGTGTATGAATGCAATACATTCATGATAGGTTTAGATAAACTTAAAAATAAGTTTTTAAAAAACAATTTCAAGTACATGGTGCTTGAACATATAAATTATTAGAAACATTATTAATTAGAAATATATCTGCATTAATAAATATTAGAAATTTCTTTTAATAAAATTATTTACTAATACTATATTTCTGTATTTTTTTCTGTTAGCGTTCACAGCAAGTTTTTAATAAAGCTACTGGAATATATTCATTATGTCAAGAACATGTTGAATTTTTTGATTCAGTTATTTTAGATGGACCTGTTGAATTTTGGATGTTAGATATTGAAGGAATGATGCAAAAATCATTAAAAGGACTTTTACACGATTGTCTGGAAGAATTAATGAATGACTTTACAAAAAATGACTTCAACCTTGTAGACATGAAGTGGTTGTACACTTGGCCTGGGCAAATATGTTTGCTTTCTATGCAAGTTATATGGACTGTTGAAACTAGAACTGCTATTAAAATTGTTCAGGAAAATGCAGTTATGATTCCTTTAAGAAATCTAAAGAAAAAATGGGTAAGTAATTGAAATATAATATTTATGTAAATAAAATTGTGCTATTTATATAGGACTAGAAAAGCCCTGGTTCAAGAACTAACCGAATTCCAAATGCGGGAAAATTTTCAAAATCAAACTCAAAATGTATAACTCGGCCTGATGCTGTGTGCGTGCCAATAGATCAAAGTTTGTTAACGAAACCATTTTTAAATTAATGAAATCCATGAAGGTAGTGAATCAACAAAGGTTTTGCCCACTTCGCTGGTCACTATATTTAAAGGAAACCCTTTCTATATCGCTTTATAAACAACAACAACAAAAAAAAAATCATGAAATTATTCGAAAGCTCACTTCGGGGCCTGCTCCTTTGCAGGCTCTTGGGTGCCTGTCCCTATTGCCTGTGACAATAACTTACCAATGGGCTTCCAGTTGGGTGCTTATCAGATGACAGTTTTGAAACGGACAGTATCGAAAAAATTGAAGTAGTCGTTTTATATTTGAATCCCAGTTACACATGAACAACACTATACATGATGTACATAATATTTTCTTTCACGTATTTTCTATATTTATTTGATTTATTCGAGCAACTATAAAATGACAACAATTTTACACAAAATATAATATTACAGTATGCTATGATCTGCTACATCTGTCACATGAGACAATTTTTTGTGGTTATAATAGTAGTTGAGTTAGTTAATAGTAGTTGGTACGTGGAAAAATAAATAATTAAATATGTAAACCTGATCATGGTACAGTCTTAATATAGCTCTTTTTGGCAACTTTTGAATTTTTATCGCCATTTTAGACAAAAATACATAATTTATGTGATTATTTTTTCTGTTTTTCAATATTGTATAATTTATTTATATTTTTGATGTGCAACTCGGCTTAAACTGGCTTTTGCGAAAGTAGAGTCCTTGATGAAAAATATCCAATCTATTTCAGCATCAAAATTTTAAAAATTACCAGGATTATCAATACGTAAAGCTCTTTCATATGATGCTGTATTAGCTTTCATGCCAAGCGTGATTCATCCGTACCAAAAACATACTATTTAAACAAAACAAAAAAGAAAAAAAAAAATCAAAAATTGAGGCGTATTAAAAAAAGTTATAGTTGTTTTTTTACTCCATTTTCATTTTTTCATTTTTTCATATGCATGAGCAAATTTAATATTTAATATTTTTTTTATTTTTTGCATGAAAGCATATTTCATTTTATGCTGAAAAAAAAAATAATAGTAATAATAATAATATATTTTTTTTTTGCAACAATGAAAAATTTAAATGTCTATTTTAAAGCTGTTATTTTCATATTTTAATTAATTTTAAAAAATCTAATCAAAAATTTGTTACAAATAAGGTACCAAAAGGAAAGGGTGATTTTTCTGAATCCATCGGATTAAACAGCTTATCCATTGGACAATTAGATTTTTTTTAATTAACTAAAGTATGAAAATTAGATGACAACTTGCGTCCACAGACAGACAGAGTCCAAGGAAATCTCTTAGCTGTTTATAGGTTTTTAGATTCCTATTAAACTCCTCCCCCCCCCCCCCCATTTACATCAGAGCAGTAATAACTATTATTTTAAAAGTGGTATATCTAAGTGGCAAGTTTGAGTGATTCAGCTTGTGACTTCAAGCCGAACCATTCAAACCTGCCACTGAAAATAAGGGGGGGACCCCTGTGAAAATGCTATTTTGTTTAACAAAAGCAAGTAAGATCATTTTGTTAATTATAATTATGCTTCTGGAAATAATAAGTTTTATTTGAAATATTTAATTATTTACATGATCCACACCAGGATTATACCTTAGGTTCACTGTTATTTGTATTTCACTTTCATGAAATTCTTTTTTAATTTTGTTGTTTAAATTTCATTGATTTATGAGTAATATACTAAAAATTTCAGTACATATTTATAAATTTTTTAATAATATGTTGAATAATTTTCATTGATAAAGAATATTTGATATTGTGCTTTAAATATATTAAATTAAGATGTCTCAGTGATAAAGGTTTATTTATTTATTTATGTGTAAAAAATAACTCAAATTTTAATGCATATTCATTTTTTCTTTTAAATTGCTCATTCTTCTTATTATTTTAATCAATTTTAGGCTGAAATTTTGAACCAATTTATCAAGAAATTTGTCAGTGAATCTCAAGCTCTTATAAAGTTAAAGTGTATGATATTGATAACGGCCTTAGTAAATTTATGTGGTATCATTGATTATTTAATTAAGTGTGTTTGTAATGATCCTAATGCTTTTGAATGGCTAGTCCAACTTCGTTTTTTTTATGATGATGAAGTAGAAGAATGTTTGGTCCATCAAACAAAAGCTACTTTAAAATATGGATTTGAATATCTTGGAAATACGGAAAGACTGATTATTACACCGTTAACAGAAAGGTAAAAATTTTTAATTTTATGAATTAAAAAAGTTGTTTGACTGTGTAAACATTTTACTTGTTTCTGTTGTATTACACTTTACATATGTAAAATGCATATTAAAAATCTTAAAAGATTGTATTATCTAAGAACAGTTTTCGATTGTAACAATTAAAAGCTATATCTTATCAGGAGTCGATCTAGACAAAAAATATGTCCCTTTTGCTGCTCCTTCATAGAATTCAGCATCATAAAAAGGGACCCTTCACAAAATTAAAATAACCCTGTCATGCAACCAACCAACCTTCGAGGCCATCATGAGCGGTAGAAGGTATTTTGGTGCAGAGTAGAGTTTTGGCCTTCGGTCTGTAAGATAGGGTGCAGTTGGCGCTTCGAGTAAAAGACTTTATACTAGAATTTTATTTTGTTATTGTAACATGAGTACGTATGTACTCAGATGTATATAAAATTCTCATTGTATATACTTGTACTCATATTTGGTGTTATATTAATTAATTAAAAAATAAAAATTCATAAGAGAGAATTTCTGTTATCAAGTATCTACACGCAGCTATATTACAAACCCCTTCACAAGATTTGTTTTCTTAAAATTATCCTTTTATAAAATGTTTCCATGTTTTCAGTGTTATTTTTAATTAATTGGTTTATTGTTCTTATAAATTTAGCTCCTTCATATTGATTTTCAAGTTAAACTATCGTTAATTTTAAAGTCAAGAAATATTCTATAGTGTTTAGTGCTGTAGATAATGTTTAAAGGAATTTAAATAACTTATAAGTTTAATTGCTTTTGTTGCATATAAACAGTTATATTTTTTAAATTAAAATTTATTAACTATATATTTTATTCAGTTTGAATTAACTTACATTTAAATATAACTTGAATATGTTTTCTTTTTAAGTGCTTTTTAAATTAAAGACGTTAAAAGAAACTCCTTTTACTTTTTAAGTTAATATTTTTCGTTTCAAATTTACACATCAAAAAACAATAATTTTTTTTCTGATGAGTTGTCAACTTGGCCCACAGATGGTGTTGAGCTCGTGGCTAAAGGGCGAAACTGGGAAAATTCATTAGTGGCCAGTGGCCGGTACTGTCAGTTTCATTAGTAGCCACTTTTTTAAGTTAGTGGCCACTTTTCACATAAGATTATTTCTTTCAGACTGCAAAAAGCATTGTCACCATTTTGTGGTATAAATCACCGCAAGAAAAATAAGAAATACATATAATAATAAAAATAACACATGGACAATGAAATTGTAATTTGCAATTACGCTCTTTTTAAAAATACTAAATTGAACATCCTATATTAAAATCTGCTTAGGGCCAATAATAATAGCAAAAGTTTTTATCTTTCAGATAATTCACTAGTATTTTTTTTTTTTTCCCAATTTATTTAAATGAAATAAGTTCTTATTATTCACAGTTCACATTTATATTTTTTAGTAAATGAATCAGCTGATTCCAGGCCCGTGCTGGGTACCTTAGAGGGCGGTGGACAGGGGTGTCACAAGGGCGCCTTCTATGCTGAGGCATACTTATGCATGCAGGTGTTTTCAGTGTGACGTCAGATATTTATATTGTTAGATTGACTTTGAAAAACGACTGCTATATTTATTTTACATTACTATTTTTTTTTCTTTCTATTTATTATTATTTTTAATTTAATACATTACGACTTTTATAGGATTAAGGCCCTGCACTACCTGTCTTTGCCGACATCTCAAGCCAATATTATTTTTATGGGAAAGTTTATAGAATTACTCAACATCTAATACATTTTTTTAAATTCCGTTTTCACATTCAGAAAATTCGCATCGGTTAAATGCGATTTCTATATAAAGATTGATTTTTTTAAGTATTCAATATTTTATTTTTTAGTTTAAAAATACAAAAATTTAACTTTGGTATTTTTTTAGCTGTAGGCTTTTAATAAGGAAAAGAGAATTAAATACTTAATTTTTTTCATGTGGAGTTCATGTAGCAACCAAAACATAAAAATAATTTTTTCCAACTTAATTTTATGATAACAATAATAATAAATACGGATGAAATATTTAAAGACCTTTAGATAGTCCTTCAAGGAGATAGTTAAAGAACTATGGCTAGTTTTCTTTTTATAAGAATGCAAATAATTTTGGTTTAGTAAGAAGTATTGTTCTACATAATAAAATAAACATTTTCGCATTGTTTAAAATGGCTGAGTAATCGAAAGAACAGTCATCTCTTTTAAAGCTTAATTTTAATTTATATTATTTTTTAGGTAAATTTTTCCCTAAGTTATTTTTCTGTTATTTTGCGTACATTGATTTCTAATAATAAATTTTTAAATGAAAAATAATCAAGCAAAATATTTTAATTTAATTTGTAAGTTAAAATTAGAATAAGGAATTTATTTACTTTAAATTAATAAAATATATCGTGATTATTCATCAGTCAGATTTCACTTTTCTCTATCTTAAATCTATAGAATGAAGGCACTTTAATTTATTAATGATATGGCATTAAAGAAAAAAGTTTATTTTTTGGATATATATATATATATTAATTCATCAGTTTTTATTTCAGCTTACACATAAAATATTAATAATAATAATACTTTGAATGAAACTCAGTGAATCACTAATTTTTAATCCTAAAAAAGAAATATTTAAATCTAATTTTTTATGAATTGTAAATTAACGTAAACAACGAGAAATTTGGGCAACTGCATACTTAAAATGCGTTTTGAAAAACTACTCAGAGAAATCAGTAAAAAACGAAGCAACAACAATTCAATACAATTAACTTGGAGGGAGAGGAGGGATTAAATTTGACAGAAAAACATTTTAAATTTCTTAAGAACTTTGTATAAACTTTATTAATTGTGTTTCTTAATATTTCTTGATTTTTTTAAGTTATGGATTGATCAGTCATATCATGTATTTTAAATAGTATCATACTTTTATATAATCATTAACAATAAAATTGTAATTATTAAAATAATTCCTAATTTTCTTTTTAAAAATTATAATAAAAGAATTCATGTCTTTAATTTGACCAGAAATCTTAGTCATGTCTTTAATTTTACCATAAGTTGGATCGCAGACAGACAGACAAACATTTAAGTTTGTTAGAAAGTGTTCTTAAAAACCATATGAAGTGTGGAACACTGGTGCAGAACTCACACCGGTTTTTGTTTAAGAAATTTCTCTACTTATAATATTGTCAATTTAAAAAGTAGAAAATTTTGTTTTATTATTAGGGGTATGAATTCTGTGCCAGTGTTTCATCCCTGCCATATAAAACAATTTAAATACCCTTTGAGCCATATCCACTTATATTTTACAATGTGTCTGGGTATTTTGAGTGGTCCTGTAAAACGAAAATTAACACTAATCATAACGAATTCTATTACAAAACTTGCTTTTTTATATGTATGTATGTATATTATAATGTATGTTAACAACGCTATACTTTGTGCAGTGTAAAGGTATAAAAACGGGCTTTAAAAATGCCTCTTATAGAAAGCAATGTATTGCAATACTTTTGTGAGTCCTTGTCTACAAACAGTGTTATTAATACCATTTTCAATAATGGACATGTTATTGTGAACCGAACCTGAGAATATATACCAGTTTCAAGCATTCCATAAATATTTACAGAAAAAAGAGCGGGGACAGGCAGACTGACAAGAAATATACTGAAGCCATAAGCAATTTTCAACTCTGTTGGAAAGCATTTAAAAATATAGTGTATCTTCTGGAGAAAATCACAGAAAATTCTGTACATCGAGACCAATGACCGTGAGCTGGTTTCAAGCCATGTACCTTCCGTTTACGAGCTTATTCCTCACGGCAATTCCTGGGCTCTAAATATAAAAATTAGGGAGTTAAAAATTTGAGTCACGGATAAAAGCTCCCCTCACAATAAAATCCACCCCACAAAAGCCTAATTTCGACAAGATTGAACATATTAATAAGAAAAATTATAGAAGTTTGAATGAAAATTATATAAATATATAAAAATTACGGAGCTTTTATAGCCAACTTTTATACTGCTATGACACCCATGAAATAATTAGTAAAGAAAAAGAAGTCATTCCTTTACCTTACCAGCCCGAAGCGAGCCCTAGTGGGCCAACTGGTTTCATAATAACTGTTTAAATAATTAATCAAAACTATAAAAATTTTTATAGTTAAATTAAACACATTTAATGGTGTTATGACACTGATATGGCGCTTGGCATATTGAAATGATTAGAAAAGAATGCGCCTAAATTATCATTCTTCATGCATTTTTTGTACAGCGTCATACTCACATATATGTATAAGTAAAAAAATTATTATTATTTTTTTTTTTTAAAGGAAAGTATAAGAAATATTTCGGTGTGCCAGACAACCTCTTTAAAATTGATATTGTACCCAGGTATTTATTTGCAAAGATAGATGCCCTGTGTCCTCCTCTTTCACATGATGCTGTATATTGGTCCTTGCGTCCTTTACAATAATGCTACAAGAATCTTTAATATATGAATAATCAAAATTATAAAATATTTCACATTTAAATTACGTGTGTTTTTAGTGCCCTCTCAACATTGTTTTTGTATCATTCTCAATGTAATTATTAAAATGTAATCCAGTCTTTCTTTTCACCGATCATTGTACTGGTCGTGCTGCGTAGTCCCTTACTGTAATATAATATTAAAGTAAAATATCTATATGTAATGTACAGTAGGTAACAAAAGTGTCCGAGCACTAGCGAAAATTCCTATACAAAAAAAATAATAATACACTTCATACGGTTTTGTTAAAAAAATTCTTGTCGAATCCTGTTTTTACACTGACTGACAACATGATTCGACAAGGATTTATTTAACAAAACAGTATGAACTCTACTTTTATACTTTTTTTATATAGGAATTTTTATTAGTGTTCGGACACTTTTGTTACCGACTGTAATACTTTACAGAAATTTTTTAAAGGGAATTTGGAGCTATCTTTTAATTTTATGATAATGTAAGAAGGTGAATATATAAATAATCAAAATAATTAAAAGAAAAGAAAGGTAGTTAAATTATGAGCATGGGCGGCCTTTACACTGCTTTCGTGCCCCTCTCAAAGAATTTATTGGAATAAAATACACCAATTCTTTTCTTCGACCTATGTACTCCCATATTAGAATGTAACATTAGAATGAGCGATTTTAAGACTCCCTTGTACTGCTTTTGTACCACCTCGATGAAATTATTATAATAGAATAAAATACCTTTCTTTCACCGACTTTTTCTCAATTATAGCTTTGCACTCGCACTCTGTGTTTCCAGTTTTCATGCAATTTATCTTCTAGAGGCATTTTCTCAAAATTCCTTTCCTTTACATTCTCCTATCCTAGGAGGGTGCCTACGTAATGACTGGCTGATCATTTATAAATGTTATTCGAATGATTTGCACCTGTTTTACTTTTACAAGAAAGGGGTGGGGGGATTTTTACTGCCTCTGATTCTACCCTGCATGAGAATAAAAATTCTCAGAACGATAAGGGGATATTAAATACCCTGGACACTTTCTTTTACTACACTCCACTCTCCCCATCCTGATAAGAATGAAAAAAGGCTCCTAATTTGTGTTCTTCAGCCTATACAGGCAAAAATTGAGGAAATTGTTCTTGCAAATGTTTATATGAATTAATCGTAATTCCATAGAAATCGACAGTTTTTCTCTTATTATAAAAAAAAAGATAAGAACTGACCTTTTTATATTTTTTAAAACGCATTGATTTTTTGTGCAGAATGACTCAATTTTATGATAATTTTTTTTAATTGACTGAGGGCGCCAAGAAAGTCTCAGACAGAGGGCGCAGGGGGACAAGTCCCCCTGTCCAGCACGGGCCTGGCTGATTCATCATCATCACAACCTTTTACATGGTCATGTGTAAATACAGTTAGCAGTTTTATTATTTTTTCTTATTTCTAAAGAAACACTTTTTTAAATGATTTTATTTCAATAGAGTTAAAATATTTTCTCTTAAAAAGTATAGATATACAAACTTAGCTGCTTCATTAAAAATAATTTACTTAGCTGCCAAATTTGTAGCTTTAAAAATAGAAAGATTTCTACTTTAAAATGGGAAGGAAAAGGGAAGATTTCTACTCCAAAGAAAGCAAACACAAAAAATTTTGAAAAATACACATTTAAGCCAAATCAAATTTTGATACACACATTTGTCAAATATCTTAAATGGGTAAAATATACACTAAATACTATGGAGATAATAACGGAAAAAGATTGTGCTTTGCAGGACATTTGATCATTAACTGCTATTTGAAATGGAATCTAATAAAGCCAGTTTAAAACAGATATTTATAGTTTTGCGGCAGATGGAGAATGATTAGAAATTAAAAGCTTTCTATAAGATGTGTGACTATGGATCGTTAGCAGGGGGGGGGGTCCAACAAATTATATGAGTAAGATATATTAAACAATTCTACTTCTTTATAGGTTGCAGAATACAACAAAGCAAGTTTAAAATGAACATTGACATTTATGCCATGGATGGAAAAAGATTGGAAATCACAAAGCTTCGATTGAATATCGTCGCTCGATTTTTAAAATCTTTTAATGATCACAAAAAGTGGCGACTTTAGTGGCGATCGATGCATAATTTT
Organism: Salticus scenicus; assembly: GCA_963930645.1. NCBI lineage: Eukaryota > Metazoa > Arthropoda > Arachnida > Araneae > Salticidae > Salticus > Salticus scenicus. Next base: position 49,823,147 of record OZ005648.1, read on the forward strand.
TAATCGCCATCTTTTTATATTTAGTCGCCATGTGGCCGGTGGCGACTGTTAATTTTGCCCTTTACTCGTGGCGTAGTTTTGTTGCCATGGTGATTGTGACGTGTTTCTAGCAAATGCAGAAGAATGGGGTGCTACCTAGCAGACAGCTTAGGTAGCTGCTTCAATCCATTTGTCAGTATAAAAGAAGCTATGAAGTTGCATCATTCTCTTACTTTCTTGTATTTTAGTTTTTTATAAGTTATGTTTTTATAAGTTACGTCTTTATTATTTGCTCCTTATGTTTTGTTACTTAAAGTCAAAGAGCTTTTATGCTCATATATTTTAGATTAATTATAGTTATTTGAAATAGTAATTTAAAGTTAAACATGTTTAAAGCTCTTGAACGGGTGTTGATGTTTGCCGCAACGTTCAATTTTATGCCTGGCTATTACTATTAGTTTATCAACGTAATCATTCAAGCTTCATAATGTTTTTGGCAAAAGTTTAAGTATCTCTGGCAGCTAATAGGAATCGAGATATGATTTTTCAATGTTAAGTACTGACAATCCCAAATTGTTTATTTCATTGTTAATTAATTTTATTAAATTTTATACATTTTGTTTAAGTTTCAAATATGACTCTGTCTTTTTAAATGCTACCATAATTTACAATTTTAGAGCTAAAAAAAAAATGCAGTAGAAGCAAATTGCTTTAGCTCTAAAGCAATTTGCTTCTACTGCATTTTTTTTTTTTTTTCTTTTTTTTTTTTTTTTTTTTTTTTAAATACTACTTTCATATTAATCTTGACAGCATAGTTTGTCACTAAGAATTGTAATTGTCTGTATATATATACATTTAGTGTAAAAGTTTTTCAGAAAAATAAATAAAAATTTCACAAAATTATGTGTGGTATTTTTGTTTTTCACAAAAAAGGGACTCAAAAATTAAAGCATGAATGCTTATGATCAGAAAAAAAAAATTGTATGTCCCATATTATTTATTGTCTGTTAGGGTAGAGGCCTTTTTTTTTTTTGACAAAATAGACCAAATGTAAAGAGTTTTTTTTTTTTTTAATTATTATTATTTTCTTAATCAAAGTAAAAAAATTGTAACTGATTACAAGGGGGAAGGGGGCTTACACAACATGCTCTATGTAACCTTTTATTTTGTGGGAAAATTTTCTTTTAGAAAATAGGAAAAAAAATAATAATAAATGCTTAAACTGATAAACTGTGGAAGAAAGATCCCTAACATCATCTGTTCATAGGTGAAAATGGCTGGTCCATTTATAAAATAGGAACGCCATAGCAGAAGTATCAATGATTCTACACATAGCAGATAATTCTCTTTTGCTGTGTCTCCTAGCATGTGAGTGGAATCATCCTGGCACTTTGCCAACCGGGGATCAATCCAAAGCAGTTTATCAGTATGTTAATAACCTATAAAAATTAGTAGAAAAGATTTTTTTTTTTTTAGTTAGAGAGCATTAAAAAGATGTTAAATGTGATATCTGTAAATAAAGCTAATAAATTTGTTGCCAAAATGTACAGTTACATGTATTACAATTAATAATGAGCACATAAATTTAAATTATTCTATTTGCATAAAACATAACTTGTTTGGTTAAAGCAGAATTGATTTTCTTCTCACTTCATATCAATGTGAAGCATACTTAATGATTGCAACAATAAATAACAATGCGATGTAACACGAGCTATGAAAGAAAAAAAGATGTACAGGGTGTTTATAAAGTGCTGGACCCATTTTGATGTTTAATAACTTATAAAATAATGAAGATATAAACAAACTTATGACATTTATTGATGGAATAACTCATATTTTCTTTTCAGATTTGAATATCTTTACTTTTGTAAATATCGTCTGTGCGTGTGGTTAATTTCAGATAATTTCATTTTCCAGTCTGTTTTCATGTTTCTGGCATTGTTAATCACCATAATGTGCGCATATGGGGATCTGAAAACCCCCATGAATACCGTGAGGCACAAAGGGATTCCCCAAAGGTTAATGTGTGATGTGGACTAATGCACGACCGAGTCTTTGGGCCTTTCTTTTTTACAGAAAAGCTGGTCTCATCAGTCATATACTTAGACATGTTGGAAAACTTCGTATTTCCACAACTAGAAGAGCTTCAGCCACATGTCTTTTTGCAACAAGATGGTGCACCACCTCATTGGGGTACCATCGTTCGTAGTTCTTTGAATGACCATTTTCCAGGAAGATGGATTGGGCGAGGAGGTTCAATTCCTTGGCCACCCAGATCACCTGATATAACGCCGCTGGACTTTTTCCTTTGGGGATTTGTAAAAGACAATGTTTACAGGAGGAGAGTGTCGAACATTGATGACCTAAAAGTCAGAATTACAACCGCAATAGCCTCTGTAGATGCCGACATGCTTGCCGCTACCTGGCGTGAAATTGACTATCGACTTGATATTCTCCCTGCGACGAAGGGGACACATGTGGAAGTTCATTGACAAGGGTCATGAAAATTTTTGAGTCTATCTAACCATTTATGTTATTAATTTTAATTTATCTTTAATATTTTATGAGTTATTAAACATCAAAATTGGTCCGGGACTTTATAAACACCCTGTATAATAACCACACAATTTCTATTACCCATTACTCTACATTTTATAAACTATCTTGATATTATTGGATGTTACTGTAGTAACTTTATTCAGAAGTTCAGAAATGGGAGAAGCCATTGCAGCTTTTGTATTTGATTTTTGAAACTTGCCATTAAAGCTTAAAAATGTGCGTATATCTTAATTATGAGAGTAAGTCAATATTTTAATAAAAATTTCATAACCTGTTTGTAACAAACCATTGGGTCAATGATTAACTCTTTTAATAACTTCTTGAATACTTATTGTGTTATACAAAGAAAGAATATTCAAACTGGCAATCAGATAATTCTTTAGTAATCTAAGTAAAAAGTGTTATTCAATAATATCAATTAAACTAACAAGTGTGAGCACTTTTAAAAACTTGAAAACAACTTATATTTTTGTAATGGCTAATAATTTTGTATAGTTATTATTTTTTATATAATTTTATTGCAGGTGTTTTATTAGTATTACCTCGGCATTTCTTTTGCATCAAGGAATACTCATGAAAGGTTCTAAAGCATCTGGTAAAACTGAGACTTTAAAAGAACTTGCAAATATCATTGGCAATTATTCTTTGATAATTAATTGCTCAGATAATTTGACTCATTTTTCTTTGGTCCGTCTGCTGTCTGGACTTGCTCAAGTAAGAGAATATTTATTCTTAATATGTTTTTACTTTCTAAAATGTACATCATGTACAAGGGATGTTGTAATCGTAAAAAATTTTCAACTATGTGATTTTGCTGTATCTATACATTTTGAAGTCTCCTGAATTTATTTTTACAATTGTTGCAGTGATGTATGTGTGTGTGAGTGTAAATTATAGATGCAAACTTTTACACTTTCTGGCTACTGGAACATTTTAATAATTTTTTTTTATATACTTTTGTAACAGTTTTCATTGATTAAATAAAATAAAAATTTCTGTTAACATTTTCTGGTAGCCAAAAAGCGTAAAAGTCTGATTGAGCTAAAATTTGACAGATCTGTTATGGACTGCCATTGCACAAACTGTGTAGATTTTAATGAGTGTGTGGCTTCGCAAAGGCATTTTGGAGACTTCAAACACCAAGGTGCAGTTGAGAACGCTGGGTGAAAACATTCCGGCAAAGTAAAGCATGAAGTTGTAAAAAGTTTGTTTTTTCTTTATTTCACCATTTGTTGTCAAAATCACATGAAACTGCAAATATAAATTTTTTATTGAGAGAAGTTATTTGATTACCAGTTAGTGATACTTTTAGATAAAATGATACAGAAGAAACTTTTGTGATGGCTACAGTATACTAGTTTTAAGAAAATTTGTATGAAGTTCAATTTTATTAAATTATAGTTCAATTTTCGGTGCTTGCATTGCCTATTCTTTTATAAAATAATTTAATATAATCTTTGAATTTTGGTTAAATTTAAATGTTTTATTTTGTTACTAAGTATTTGTACGTATTAATTTTAGCTTTCTCTCTAACCTTTTTCTTTTTATATATGTCAACACTTAAAAGAAAAATAAAATGTTTTTTATTTGCTAAAGGTGTTTTCTAATTTTAATAAGTTTATTTCAATTTTGAAGATTTAGCTTATTCATTCTAAAATGTAAAATTGATAGTATTGGATGTATTTGTAAAGGTTAGTTGTTACTTATTGTTATTTTATTTTTTACATTTAGATTGGAGCCTGGGGAATATTTGAAGAATTTGACAACCTCCATTTTGAACTTCTTTCAATTTTAACTCAACAAATTATAGTTGTCTTTCAAGCTCTTTCTTTAGGAAGTAATTTCTTTTCATTTTTAGGTAAAGAAAACTTACTGGATGAAAAATGTGGAATATTTTTGACTTTAAATGCTGGTATTATTATTATTATTATTATTATTATTTTAATTTATTTATTTTGATAATGTTCTATTGTTTTAAATAGGTAAATGCTTTTGTATTTTATTTCCTTTTTTAGATCAAAATAGGGGCACATATACATTGCCATTGATTTTGATAAATGTATTCCGACCAGTTACCCTAATTTCTCCAGATATTTTAACTATAATTGAAGTACATCTGATGATGCATGATTTTGATCAATCTGAGGTAATTTTATTTCATAAGGTATTTCCTATTTATAATTTATCTAATTTGAAGTTTCACATAAAAGAATATCTGATTTTGATTTAATAAATACTGTAAATGTATTTAAATAATCTGGTGTGTCACTCACACGACTTTCTCTTACCCTGAAATATAATACTATAAATACAGGTTGGAGATTAAGAGGTAAGATAACGATGTTATGTAAACCTCTGTTAAACAATTCAAATTAGGCTTCGGGAGAGCTTTGTATGAAAATTAGTTGTGTACTGCCCCCCTCAACCCCCAGTTTCATTAAAGCACCTACATTTATATACAATTTAATTCGGTTATTAAAAAATAAATCAGTTTTTAAAAAATATTTTATTAAAATTATTATTTAAAAGGATTACCTTTTATGATAATGCAGACAATTTCCATAATAGAGCAGTAGTATAACACCAAATATCCAAAAAAAAGTCACTTTTATTCTCCATATTAAAAAATAAATAAATAAATAAATAAATAAATACAATTTTTTTTCTAAGTTTTTTTTTTTTTTTTTTTTTTTTGTTAAAAGTAAAAAAAATCGACAACTTTGTTTTAAATTATTGCAGATCAATGGTTCAACCATTCGTTTTAAAGGTATTGGCGAGTTTTTTTGAAAGATACCCATCATGAAAATTTACTCCCCTCGAGGGAGGACTTCCCCTCCAGGGAGGGGAGGCGAGGCTCCTGCATACCCAATTTTTTTTTCCCAGTTAACTATCTCTATTACAAAAAATATATATTCGTTTCATTTGGTTTAGTGCAGTCTATAGACATTAAACTCTACTTACCTGCAATTTTCCCCATAGACGTAATGTATTAGAATTCTCTTGATTGTCCCTGTACACGAACCATTTGCTTCATCTTAACGAAAAGCTTACTGTAGCATCCCTATATAATACACATTTAGAATACCAAGTTTGAACTTTCTGCCATAATTTGTTTTTTAGATATGCTGATAACAGACAGACACACAGACATATACACAGACCATTTGCTAAAAACATGATTTTCGTATTCAGGGGACCTCAAAACGTGTAAATATAACAAAATCTCGCTTTCGAAAATTTGACCCCAAAACAATACTTTCTCTACCTTATGGGTAAGAGAAAGTAAAAAGTAAAAAATGCATATTATAACAAAAAATACATTTTATTATCTTGTTCCTACAATTACATCTAAAGATTAATAATTTTATCTCCTATGTAGGATGTTTTATGATAGTAGTTTAATCAGTGGTCGCTAACCTTTTTGACTACTCAGGCAACTAAATTCATAATTTAAAATCCTTCTGATTACTAATATGATTGATTAAAAAAAATGTAAATATCACTGTTAAAAAAAATACGACTTTGCTGCCAGAAGTTCTCTGTAATTACAGAAAAATATGTTTTGTCAATGTATTTTTTCCGTAATTTACAACTTTTTTCTCAAATTACAGAGAATTTCTGGCAGCAAAGTTGCATTTTTTTAACAGTATAAATTTCTAGAGTAATAATCAGAGACTATGTATTATATAAATATGAAATAAACCTATTTAATATATTACATTACAAATGCTTATTTTATTATAAGAAAACGTCAATACTTATTTAATCATAAGAACTATGCTTTATAATTAAAATTTGGGATTAAAAGATTATTCCATTTATCCCCTCTCTCACCCTGAGAATTCTGAAGTGTAATGATGTGAGTGTGATAGATTCAGAAAATATCGAAATTAACATCAGTATAATTTCTTATTTATAAGAAATTATACTGATGTTAATTTCGATATTTTCAACTCATTTATTTGAAAAAAGCAATCAATAATGCCTTATCTGATTGAATTCAAAGTTGGTAGGTGTATTATAGGTCCCTGTCATTTGACTCTATAGATTTCTTTGAGTGTAGGACTAATAGTTCTTGTATTGGAACACACACACACATACAAAAATTCAAGAACTCATATTATTTGAAATATGAGAGTGTCTACTAAACAACTTATTCGATTGAGCAACTACCAGTACCAAATGTAAGATATGATTTACTAAAATTATTTTAATTCCATTATAATTTTAATTAATTTATATTCATTAAAATTGATCTTTTTTTATGATTTGTTCCCCATTAGGCTTTGGCAAAAGATATTTATTCTGCTTTCAAAATAATGAAAGAGCAACTTACAAATCAGTCTCATTATGATTTTGGTTTATGTGCTGTTATTAGTTTTTTGAAATGTCTTCGTAGTATCAAAGTAAAATCTGATGCATCATCAACTATTGAGGTAATTTAAAAAAATTATTAAAATTTTTTTTTCTTAGTCTTTTTTCTAAAATTTATTGTTTAAATTATACAGTCAAACCTCATTAACGGGAATCTCAAGGGGAATAAAAAATGTGTTCATGTTATCAGTAGTTCGTGCTATCAGTAGGACTGGGCTTTATATCGATGTAAATTAAAATATCGATTTAACGCTAATACCGTTTATCCAATTTAAATATTTCATCTTCCGTAAAATATCGATGCAGAAACATCTGAACACACGAACGTGTGATTCCAGACTAAATCGAATGAATAAAGTTGGAATAATGCCAGATAAGTGTTCATTCAAAGGGATTTCGGTTTAATCTAAAGCATGTGCAGTCATTGAATATAGTTGACTAAATTATTGAATATAGTTGGAATAATGCCAGATAGATATTCATTCAAAAAAGATTCCGGTTTAGTCTAAAGCATGGCCACAGTCATGAAGATTGAAGTGCCGTTTCGATTTAGTGTTACGCAGGCGCATTGGGAAAAAGAGAATATCGGTTTAAGACCATTCTTTTGAGCCAAAACGTGTGTGCAGTGCCGCAGTAGCAAATTGAAAACCGATTCTGATACAAAGCTTTCTGGCCATAAGTTTGACTAGTTGAAATAAAATTTATTCATTCATTCAAAACTCGTTTGATTATTGGAGATTTCTTTTATCAATATTAGTATTTTATTCTGCTATTTTTTGTTATAGTTCCAGTTCCTATAATTTAAAAATAAGAAACCCCAGTTTCTGTTTATTAGATAAGTGAATTAACTATTCTTTATGAATATTTCATGTAATTAATATTTTTTCATTAGATTCTTTAATTTCAGCACAGAATATGACATTGTCATATTGTCAAAAATAAATTAATTTAAACAAAGGCGTTATCTTAAATATGATTATTCTAATGTTTAAACATCTAATTTTTATTTATTTCGAAGTCAATTATTAACAGCATATAGTATGGGTATTTAAAAATAATTATAAATACGGTGAAAGTTGATGCTTTTTTTTTTCCTTCCAATGTACTAAATTGTTCTTCTTTCTATCAATTTTATTTTTTATACTGAGTTATAGCTATTTAAGTCTTTTTGTATTTTGTGGTATTTGATGTAATTTAATCTAAAATAAGTGAAAATTTTAAAATTTCGTTAAAAAGAAAAACTCGTAATTTTTTTTAAGAAATTGCATTTTAGAGAATTTTAATTAAGAATTATATTTATTAGGGGATACAAGATACACTATAGAAATTTAATATCATGTGTGAAGTTCTATTACTTATTAATTTTCTGCTGATTGCCATTTTGCAATTCATTCGCATGTAAGTGGGAATTATAAAAATGTTAATGGATTAAAAAGTAATGAGAAATAATAAAATTCTGAATTTATCAACTAGTTAAAATAATAATAATAATAAATTGGGGTGTTTTAAATATTCTGAAGGTTACTCACAAAATGTTATTGTGAAATTCTATAATTTGTGGTAAAACAAGACTGTGCTATATTAATTATACTGTATTGATATGTATAAATTTTGAACTGTGGAAAATAATGAATAATTTTATAATAATTAGTATAAGCATTATATCTTTATCAGAAGTCCGATTTTTTCAAAAGTCGTATTTTAGAAAAAAATAAATGTCTGTGATTAAGATAATAATTTCGAGAAAAAAAAAATTAATTTGGTTAAACTAAAATAATTTTTCTATGGTCCATTGTTGATTTTTGCGTTTGCATTCATTATAAGAAAGTACTTGGAAAAAATTTTAACTTCTGGCTTTCAATGAATTTACATGTTTTGAGAAGTCTAGAGAACGTTTTAACATTTTTGGTAACACTGCATTAAATCGATATATCCTTATATCGGTATTTTATATGAACGATATATCGATTTAAGAAATGTCAACATCGCCCAGCACTAGCTATCAGTAACAAATTTTCATATAACTGAACTAATCTATATTTCGACAGGGATTGTGGAAACAGTTCATGTTAAAAGTAATTCACGTTAAGCGTGTTCACGTTAATGAGGTTCGACTGTAGTTGCTTTTATCAGAAATTCAGTCCTTTTAGAAATTAAATTTTTATCTGAAATCTTTAAAGTTATTTTCTTATGTCTGTAAATATTTATTGACAATATTTATAAGGTAATTCTGAATGAAATTTCTTGAAAACAGTGTATTAGAATTATGTAGAATATTTTTTACTCATAAATAATAGATTGGAGGGGGGGGATTATATCAAGGTAACTCCATTTTTTCAAAGACTGCAGCATATTTATGTAATACTATCAGCATTGCAATGCCAAATAAGAAATTTAGTTTTTTTTTTTTTTTTTGTCAAGCCTATTCATTTGTTATGGTTATTATATTGTTATTGTTATTTGACTGTGATTCATTAAATAAATAAGTAAAATTTTAGCATGTCAGCTCAGTCCATTATTATTATTATTTTTTTTTTTCATCTTGTCTGACTGTGTGTGATCTAGTCCTTGAGTCTGTATGTATACAATTTTCTAAGCTGACCTGAAAATATCTCAACCTAATTGCAGAATTAATATAGTTATTTTATTTATATATTTTTATTCTGTAAGTTTTTGAATGTTCAATTTTTTAGACATGCAGAATTTTGTTTCAGGGGAAATTATGACTAATATTTGAATATATTCTGTTTAGTTTACTGTGCAATAGGATGATAGAAATGGAGATGGTGATGGCTAATTAGTTTACCTATGGGGAAAGCTAAATAGTCATTTATTTCGTGGAGTTATTTATTATAATACCCAAAATATTATTTTAAAGTTCATTAGCTTGTATAAAATAGAAAACAAAAAGCAGTAAATATTTAATAAAATATTTAATGAAATCATTTTTTTTTTTTTTTTTTTTTTGCATAAACTGTTTTTCAGAAAAGATTTTTTCTTAAATATGGTACAATTAAACCTCTCTAAAAATCCACCCTTATTCGAACGCCACCTGCTACAAGGGTCATATTTTCTCAGTCCTGAAATTTCCCCTATGGAGTTTAATATTAATTTATCTAGTCATGAGCAGTTACCAATTTCTGTTTTAAATCAGTCTAAAATTAGAGAAATTCAAAAACTGAGTGCCACATTCCGCAGCTTTCTTCCGGTATGTTGTCTCTAGTGAACTGCACTCGGCGGTCTTGCTACTTGTCTCCTCTCCTCTAGCCTAGCGCGCTACCCGGCATCTATTTCCATTGGCTCTGTGTTGCATGAGTCGTAATTCGCTAAGATTTTGATGGCTTCACACTTTATTGCATAATAGTAATTATTATAATGAGCTATTTTATTAAAGTTTTTGAAGTCAAGTGTAATATTTTCATTTTGCTTTGTTTTTGTCAGGGCTGTTGTTATTTTATTATATTTAATATCGTTTTCATGTTCTTTTATGCATGTTTTTATTTTTCGTTTTGTCATACCTATGTAGCATACGTTTTTTTTATTTTCGTTAGTGAAAATTATTTTGTAAATGCCTGCTGTTTCAGAGAAGGAACATAATAAATAAATAGAGTTTGAAAAAAACTTAACAATATAAATAATGCACAAAAAACAAAACAAAAATATATCCCCCCAATCCCATATAATAAAGGTACACGTAATAAAATAAAAACTGAAGCAGCTAAATTAAACATAAATATCCCAATAAAACCTAATAGCAACATTTCCCAACGAATTAGAAATAACAAAGATAAAATCCACTTCTCTGAAACGGCAGGCATTTACAAAACAAATTTGACTTATGAAAATAAAAAAAACGGATGCTATATAGGTATGACAAAACAAAAAATAAAAACATGCATAAAAGAACACGAAAATGATATTAAATATAATAAAATAACGACAGCCCTGACCAAAACAAACCAAAATGAAAATATTACAACAGACTTCAAAAACTTTAATAAAATAGCTCATTATAATAATTACTATTATGCAATAAGCCATCGAAATCTTAGCGATTTACGACTCATGCAATACGGAGCCAATGGAAATAGATGCCGGGTGGCACGCTATGCTAGAGAAGAGGAGACAAGTAGCAAGACTGCCAAGTGCTTTTCACTAGAGACAACATACCGGAAGAAGGCCGCGAATTGTGTCAGAAAGTGCTTGCATATTAATATAGGTAACTTATAGAAGTACAATTTTAATTAAAATCACACAATCAACTGATTGGAAGAAAATCATATTTATTGAAATTTTATTTTTCCGACTGAGTGAAAATAATGCCTGGACCGGGAGTTGAACTCCAGATCTTTGACTTACAAGGTCAAGGCTCTACCGATTGAGCTATCCAGGCTGACAACCGGTCGGCATTACTCACTCAGACAACCTTTTAGGCAGAAAATATCTGGTTCATCATTTCAACAGAAATAAGCCGCAGGTAATGGAAAACATCATTAAACAATGGGAAAGAAATACAATTTTATTAAAATTTTCCCCTTAAACACTTTTTATTTGCATCACATATTTACTATTCTTTTAAGATATACATTATTATTAAAATTTTTGGGTTTTTTAGGAAAGTTTTAAGTTTTATTGCACATATTTTTATTAAATATTTTGTCATATATGTATGATAATAACTACTTTTTATTTTTAAATAGGTGATTGTTTTTGCTTTGAAAAGTACCATAATTCCAAAATTAGTTTCTGAGGATATTCCTGTATTCCAAATGATTTTAGAAACAATATTTGGTTTAGTTGGTACAGTTCAACGAGATATTTCACATGTATGTATCTAAATGTTTTCTACATCTATTATCAGTTTTGCTTTTCTTCCTACCAAATTTTCATGTAATAGTAGAAGACATTTGTGTGTGTGTCTGCCACTTGATTGGCAAATGGCTGGAAAGCTACAGAATTTTGTATGGAGGTCCATTTTGAGCTACTGATGCACCTCGAAGCTTGATTTCTGAATTTTGAATTAGTTTTTTAAAAATTAATATAAATGTACATTTCTGAAATAATGTAATCTGGAAATAAAAACATAAATTTAATAAGTTTTTCCATGACCCATTAGCTTAGTTGGTTAAAACATCATACTAATGACATGAAAGTCATCGGTTGGATCCTCTAAAAAAAGCCTGCTAATTTGTTTTTAAAGCAAATGTTGATATTCTGCAATAAAGTAGGCAAAAAAAAAAAGAATTACAATTTTTTTTTTTTTTTTTTTTTTAATTATTGTATATATGTATGCATAATTAATTTTATTTTGTATGTCTATGATAATTTGAAACAGAATCATCATTATTATTATTATAATTTTAGCAATACCTCAAGCATTTCATAAGGTATTGTTTCTAGGGCACAAAATTTATTTTCTTTTGATGGCTGCAATTCATGTATTCTGAGATGAAAGTGATTAGCACTCGCCATAAAAAATAATTTTGATAAATAAAAATTTAAATAAATAATTTGCACTGCTTGAATTTGTATAGGAAAATATATTAAAAAAAAAAAAAAAAAAAAAGAAGTTTAATGATGGCCACAACATACTAATTTGGCAATGGCAGTTTGGCCAACTGTTTGGTGTGTTTTTTCAAAATTGCCAAATCTGGTACAATGTTTTGATTCTGAAAGTTTCATCTCTTAATAAAGCAAATATAACAGCTAAAATATGGTCAAGAAGATTTGGAGTATTATAAAAAATACTATATATATAAAAATGAATTGCTGTTCGTTAGTCTCACTAAAACTCGAGAACGGCTGAACGGATTTATCTTATCTTAGTCTTGAAATGTTCGTGGAGGTCTAGGGAAGGTTTAAAAGGCGAGAAAAAATCGAATAATTTCCGGGAAAACCCTAAAAACAGCAGTTTTCTATTTCCCATACAAACGTTTTCTAGAGTCAATTTGAACTTTATTGCTATTCAATAAAGTTTAGGTGTGTTCCTAACGGCTGATGGCTGAGCTACAAAAATTTGCATGTTGATTCGTAATGACCTCCCCTGATGCACCTCGAAGCCGGATTTTCGAATTTTGTTTTAGTTTTCTTTTAATTAATTAAAATGTTAAAATAAAAACCTTCTAATAACTGATAAATTGGCCATTTAATTTTAATCCTTAATTTAATTGTTGCCAAAAAAAACTTTTTTGGACAGAAAAAAAGAAAAAAAACGTGAACAATAAAAATTACATTTATTTAAAATATTTAATTTTATTCCTTAATTTAATTGTTGCCAAAAAAATTATCATTATTTTTTCGACGGGAAAAAAAAAAAAAAAACGTGAACAATAAAAATTACATGTATTTAAAATGAGGAAAGTAAATTAAAAAAATTAGAAATATCAGTCGTATCGTTACAAATAAGATACCAAATGAAAGATGCAATTTTTGTGAATCCAACGGATTAAACAGCTTATCGATCGGACAATTAGATTTTTTAAAATTAACTAATGTATGTATTTTATAAATTTTCTTTCACAAACACAAACGTGTAGTATACAGCCTGTACAACACTAGACCAAATTGAAGTTCAAATTTCATCAATATTTAAATAAATAAATGAAAATAAAAATATGCTTAATGGGAAATATGTATAACCATTAAAAGTTTAGTTGTCTAAAATATGTCAGAAATAGCGCTCATAGCATATTGTTACAAGGTATTAAGTCTTATTTTTACAAGGGATAAAATCTGAAATGGTGACAAAAATTCAAAAGTCGCCAAAGAGAGCTATATTAAGGCGGTACTATGATCATGCTTACAAACCATGAATACTAATAACCACAAAAAATTAATTGTCTCATGCAACAGACGTAGCCGGTCATAGCATATTATAATATTTAGCGTGAAATTGTTATCATTTTTATGGTTGATCGGGGATAAACAAAATAAACATAGGAAATAACGTAAAAGCAAATATTATGTGCACCACGTATAGTGTTGTTCATATGTAACTGGGATTCAAATATAAAGGGGATACTTCATTTTTTTTTTCGATACTATCTATTTCGAAACTGTTATCAAATAAGGACTTAATGCAAGCCTATTGGTAAACCATTGTCTCAGGTAATAGGGACAAGCGCCCGAGTTTTAGCGGATGACCAAATCGCTACCGAAGGCAGCAGGGATCCGAAGCGAGCTTTTGAGCAATTTTAGTATTTTATTTTATTTTTATAAAGCTATATAGAAAAGAGTTTCCTTTAAATTTAGTGACCAGCGAAGCGGGCAAAGCCTGCTAGTAAAAAATAGAAATCAATGTTTAGCAGCAGATTAAACTGCAGCAATAAAAATTTTGTTTTATGGTTAATTAATATATTAATAATCTTCTGGTACATATATAAGTTTGTTACTTCTAATCCCAAAATTATCACCATGAACAAAAAAGCATTAAATAGTGGGATATAATAAAATTGGAATATGTATATAATTTGTTTAATTTGTTAAAACATGTATGTGATTCTCTTTTAAGTATGTATGCATGTTTCATTTTAAAATGCATGTGTGTTGTATATGCATATATTAAAATGCCTGTGGATCCACATATGTTAAAATGTGTTTTTATGTATTATTATTATTATTATATATATATATATATATATATATATATATATATATATTAATAATAATAATACATAATACCAGCAGATATATATATATATATATCTGTTGGCTGTTTGGTGGGGGTTTACAGCAATCATTGACTTTTAATCTTTGGGTTGTAAACTTATGAAAATATTGAATTTTTAATCAGCAGAGGATTTTTTTTTTTTTTAATTATTATTTATTTATTTGCAAAACTTCTATTTTATTTTACTTCTTTTTGACAGATTCATCCTTACTTTTTGAGACTATTAATTATACTCATTATGACGATGTGCATAATTTTGTTAAACTTACATTAGTCCCAAAACTAAACTTATTTAATTTTATTCTAATATATTTGATTCAAATGATAAGATGTTATTTTTAATTCCTTGGAGCTTTTTGTACTTTAAAACATCATGATGTAAAAGGTATCATTATTAAAAAACTATATCGTGTAAACTGAGCGTTGAATGATTCAGGTTGGAATGAAAGCTAAGCAGAAAAAGAGTAATAAATTTGGAAATTTGTTTAACTCTGCACTGCTCACTGGTGATTATAGAATCAATTAAAATTCCATCCTCGATTCAGGGGGAAAAAAGAATGTTTTTCTTTTTACACTCTTACATAAATAATTCATAAATAAATAAATAAATAAATAAAGACATGCTTTTATTTCAAATTGTACTAAAATCTTTTAAGGTTAAAAAAAGTTATAGATCTGACTGAAAGATATCTCAGGCCATGAAATTCAAATTTATAAATACAAATAGACAATAACTTTTTTTTTTTTTAATTGGAGGTTGGGGAGGGGGGGGGAGAAATGAGGGGGGAAAGTTTTACTTCTACTGAACCTTTTTAGGTCATTAGCACTCATTCTTTCATAACAAACAGACCAAATAAAAACTTTTTTTTTTCTTTGGCATCAAGTTAAAATAAAGCAAGATATCTCAGTTAAAAGAAACAAATAGGTCCTTACACAGCACAAATGGACTACTTTGAGTTATTTTATTTATTTAATTAATTTTTCTTTAACTATATGGATACTGTTCAATAAAAATTTTAATTGTTTTAAGTTCAAAACAACTAAAGTGTTAAAAATAGTGTTATTAGTCAAATGAGCATTAAATTTCCATTGAGCAAAATTAATTTTACACTTTACAAAGATGTTGAAGAAAGGATTATTAATATAATTTACAATAATATTTTTACCTTACATAAATCCTTACTAAGTCCGAGCTTCATATATATTTCGGCTACCTAACGGTGCCATCTTCAGATACACTCGGTAAAAAATGATTTGAAGGTGCTACTTGGATGACTTGTTTATCTTTTGTAGTTTCCTCTTCGATTTCTTCACTTCTCTTGTTTTTCTTATATAGTTGTTGCCACTCGGTAGGAATAATGATATGTTCGATATCATTGATAGTGTTATTATTGGTTAGTATTTCGATAGCATCTCTTTTGAGAGCGTAATGGTGAGAGTTGTATGAGGCTATTTTTTGAAAGTTAATGGAATCAATGTTAATTGGGTTAGTATTGTTAGTTCTTGAGAAAGCTGTGGAATGTCTATTGTATTTTAAGTCGGTTATGTGTTCTGAAATACGTTCTTTTATTTTCCTTTTAGTCATTCCTATGTATGAGGCTTTATTTTTATTTTTATTTTGATATTGGAAATCGATTTTATAAATGCCGGCTGTGTGTTTAAAGTCTATGGGGTCTTTTTTATTGCGAATTCGTTGATATATATTTTTATTTGGTTTTATTGGGATGTTTATATTGTGTTTGGTGGCTTCATTTTTAATTTTTACGGCGGCACCTTTGCAGTACGGGATCGCGGGGGTGAAAAGTTGTTTAGATTTTTGAGCATTCGGAATGTAGATGCTATGTAGACGATTTTTTTTTTTTTTTTTTTCTGTCACCCCACCCACGATTAATCCCGACAACATTCTTGAAAAACTTAATAACACCGATCCGAATATCAAATTAACCCATGAAATAGAAAATAACCATTCTTTGAATTTCCTTGACGTCACTATTATCAAAAACAAAAATAATTCCATAGACACCACCGTCTTCCGAAAACCTACTAGTAACAACGAAATCATAAATAATAAATGTCACACACCCCTCTCTTATAAATACGCCGCTATTCGCTCCTACGTCAACCGCGCTATACTCATATGCTCAAATAAAAAATATCTAAAATCAGAAATAAAAATAATAAAAGATATCGCCAAGAAAGCTAATTATAATCCCTCCATAGTTGATAAATTTTATAAAAAATGTATAAAAACCCTAAACAATTTTCCGAATGCTCAAAAATCTAAACAACTTTTCACCCCCGCGATCCCGTACTGCAAAGGTGCCGGCGTAAAAATTAAAAATGAAGCCACCAAACACAATATAAACATCCCAATAAAACCAAATAAAAATATATATCAATGAATTCGCAATGAAAAAGACCCCATAGACTTTAAACACACAGCCGGCATTTATAAAATCGATTTCCAATATCAAAATAAAAATAAAAATAAAGCCTCATACATAGGAATGACTAAAAGGAAAATAAAAGAACGTATTTCAGAACACATAACCGACTTAAAATACAATAGACATTCCACAGCTTTCTCAAGAACTAACAATACTAACCCAATTAACATTGATTCCATTAACTTTCAAAAAATAGCCCCATACAACTCTCACCATTACGCTCTCAAAAGAGAAGCTATCGAAATACTAACCAATAATAACACTATCAATGATATCGAACATAGCATTATTCCTACCGAGTGGCAACAACTATATAAGAAAAACAAGAGAAGTGAAGAAATCGAAGAGGAAACTACAAAAGATAAACAAGTCATCCAAGTAGCACCTTCAAATCATTTTTTACCGAGTGTATCTGAAGATGGCACCGTTAGGTAGCCGAAATATATATGAAGCTCGGACTTAGTAAGGATTTATGTAAGGTAAAAATATTATTGTAAATTATATTAATTTTACACATTTTTATTTTTTATTTTATATGCTAATCATATTTTATCATTACTTCAATTATCTAAATTGCTTATAATTAGCAAATTACATTTACATTGTATCGGTCTAAATAATTAATGTTTTACTGGAAAACAGATAATATTCTTCATTAATAATGATAATGAGGATATAATATTGCATATTAAATGAGTAGTAAAATTACGTAAACCTTCACACAAAATGTAGCAAATGTTGTCCTCTGTTACATATTATTGAAAAAAATATATGTTTGTATGCATTTTTTATTGTACTGAAGCTCAATTTTGCAGGTAAAAAAGACTACTGAGGATGTTATGAAAAAAAATTCTTTACAAATATCTGAATGCCAGATTGATAAAATTATTCAATTCCATGAGATGATTAATCTATATCATGCTATTATTCTACTTGGTGAAAGTGGTAGTGGAAAGACAGTTACTTGGAAAATATTGAAAGATGTATATTCTATTTTGGATGAGTCATCTGGAAAACATGAGGAAAAAGTTTTATCTGTTCAGGTAATTATATGTTTTAGGAAATATATAAATGCAAAATTGTGAAAGATGATATAAATTTAAAAGATTTTATTAATTTCATCTGTTACGTTAAACATCATTTTAATCGATGATTTATAATAGATGAATAATTACTTTTTAAAAGTTTTATTGAAGATCATTCAACTGATTTGAAATGTTTCTGACAGATGTTAAGGGTAGGTCAAGGCATACCAAGTAAATCAGACATAAAAATCATTTTTACACAGAAACATATAGTTGGAAATGTCAAATATGCTTGCTAGCAATATAATAATAAATTAGGAGTGAGCCATGGATTTGCAAATGCATTCAAACATTCTAAACCTGTCACAGAAACGGGCTGTTGCTTTAATAACTTTTGCCATGAAATCATCATAGATCATGGAGATCTCATATACGAGATTTTTTAGGAATCCCCACAGAGAGAAATCAATGTGAACAAGTTGGAGTATCACAGTGGTTAGGCAGTGTGTCCATCTTTGCCAATCCACTTTGTCTGAAAGGACATAGTTCAGATAGTCTTGAATATACAGGCTGGAATGTGAGGATGTTCCATTATGCTGAAACCATATATGCATAACCAACTTGCACTCGAACAGACGCAGGAACATCATGTAGTAAATCAGATAAGTCATACTGCAAGAAAATTCAATAACTATGGTCATCTAGTAGTGAGTGAAGAAAATATGGATTAAACATGCAGCCCCCAACAATGTCTGATTGTTGCTCTGCAATTGCCTGTGTAACTCTTGGATGCTTATGGATCAAAATATGCCAGTGATAAGTGTTTGCAACACTCTCCCAAGAAAATATATTTTTATCAATAAATAAAATACATGGTGGAAAATCTGGTTCTCTGACACTGCATTGTAAAAAAGAGTGTACAAAATTAATTTATTGGCAATTATCATCTCCTCCATCCAGTGTCCGAACAATTTTGAAAATAAAACAAGTGCAGGAGTACAGAAAATGATTTTGCTTCCATCATTTCCCCCAATCCATATGAAAATTTCCCCAAACTCGGGGAACGATTTTAACAATGAATTGTGTAGTTTGTTGTTAAAATTGACATCAATTATGTATTTTTCTACAAAATTTCTCCAGATAACTAAAATTTTCCCCAATTCTAGATTGCTGAATTGGACATATTCTGCACCCTTGAATTAGTGTTGGACTTCTTGTGCAACACTCATAACATAATGATTTATTATAGACCAATGACTTGTATCGTTACTTGCATACTTGTACAAGAATTACATTCAGTTGTATTGACAACAGCTTCTTTTTTAACAAGTGTTTAATGTTTGTCCTGATCACAATGATTGCTAATTAGGAAAAATCTAGCTTTTCACAATCTTCAGTGCAAATGTGCCAACAGCTCATGGTTGCGTACAAGTCTGTTTAAAAATTTTTCATGGTAGAAATGGACCATTGCTTGATATTTCTATTAGTGCCCTATACACTAAATCCATGTCCCCTTTGCCATCCTAGCATTGTTGTACACCTCCATCTTACTTCATCTACATCTTTTATTGATATAATCATGGCTTGCTGAGGTTGTTTAATTCACATTTAAGTCAAATAACACCCTCTAGCACACGCACATAACAATCTGGTGTGTATGTTTGTTCATGAAAATGCTGTGTTTTCATATGCCTGACCTACTTCATAAGCTTGATTGGAACCTTTTCGAATAATCCTGTGTATTAAAATCATGGTTAGCTTTCAAATATTACATCTTTTTACTTAAGGCTTTTATGTATTAAAATACAAAGTTTATTTTTTTTATATATATAACTAGCAGGCTTTGCCCGCTTCGCTGGACGTTAAACTTAAATGATTTGTCAAAATGCCATATCTTTATTAATAACCTAAGTTCTTTCTGTGATTGGTAGAGGATTTCTCGCTCCCAATGTTAGGAGTCTGGGTCCCCACTGTCTTCGGCACAACTTACCCACTTCTTACTTCCCCACCCTCAGCGGGTGAGTTCGAAGTTTTGCAAAATCCCACTAATGTACATAATGCGTACACTTAATCAATATCCACACACCAAAATTCGCCATTCTAAGATAATTCAAAGCGAATTCAAACGGAAAAACATGTTTTTACACCTGTTTATTGCCATCCGACTCCGAGAAGGGGGGGGGGGGGATTTCGAATTTCGTGAAATGCAGTTACAATAAGAGCCGGATGCATACAAACAATTTACGCACCAAATTTCGTGACCACAGAAGTCTTTAATAGACAGTATT
Organism: Salticus scenicus; assembly: GCA_963930645.1. Classification (NCBI taxonomy): domain Eukaryota; kingdom Metazoa; phylum Arthropoda; class Arachnida; order Araneae; family Salticidae; genus Salticus; species Salticus scenicus. The sequence goes on from OZ005648.1 coordinate 49,843,491, forward strand.
ATAAATTTTAAAAAAATTAAAAAAATAAAAAAAATTATACAGACACGACATTATTTCATTAGTTAGAACATGAAAATCTGACATTGACAGATTTTAATTTAGTGCCAGAGGCCTACTGCTAAACTTGTTAATATCGACAAATTCTTCTTTAGTTAATTCGTGACGATCTAAATTCCATGATAAAGTTTTCATTAAATCAAACCAATGTGTTTCAGCTGCAGATATTGTAACAAATAACGTTGGAAGTCCAAACTGTCTTATAGCCGCAAAACAGCGTTTTTTCTCTTTTTCCCAATGAGGGGGAGGTGTGCCTTGGGGGGGACTCATGTCAAAGGTGTGCCTTGGCGGGGGACTCATGTTAAAGTTGTACCTTGGGGGGGACTCATGTCAAAGTTGGGCCTTGGGGGGACTCATGTCAAAGGTGTGCCTTGGGGGGGGGACTCATGTCAAAGTTGTACCTTGGGGGTCTCATCTCAAAGTTGGGCCGTGGGGGGACTCATGTCAAAGTTGGGCCTTGGGGGGACTCATGTCACAGTTGGGCCTGGGGGGGGGACTCATGTCAAAGTTGGGCCTTGGGGGGACTTCATTCAATAAATCCCCATTCAATAAACCGACTGAAATAGGCCCTTAGCACTATTAAGAGTGTATTATAAAAATTCGACAACGCTGTACCGACTGAAATAGGGGTACCTGGGGGGGGGACTCATGTCAAAGTTGTGCCTTGGGGGGACTTCATTCAATAAATCCCCATTCAATAAACCGACTGAAATAGGCCTCTAGCACTAATAAAGAGTGACCTATAAAAATTCGACAACTGTACCGACTGAAATAGGCCTCTAGCACTAATAAATACAAAAAGCACAGCTTAAGTATCGGAACCCTTTGGTGACTTTAAATATTTTAAGCCATTTTTGCGATGAACTGAATTGGCTATCTCAATTGTGCAATTAAAGATCTTGGCGAGAAACGTCCGAGCTACTTCGGTGCCGAATTTCAAATTTTGCCAAAGGGATCCAATACTAAAGCTGTTCCATATCGAATCTGGGTTGAAAACGGAAAAAGGGTAAAATAAATTAGAAATATCAGACCTATATTTATAAATTTGATACCGAATGAAAGGGGCGATTTTGCTGAATCCAGGGGTTCAAACAGTTTTTCGATGCGACAGTTAGATTTTTAAAAAATAACTAAAGTATGAAATTTAAGTGGCAATGGAAAAACGGATAAAGGGAAAAATAAATTAGAAATATCAGACCTATCATTACAAATTCAGTACCAAATGAAAGAGGTGATTTTTCTGAATCCTGGGGTGTAAACAGTTTTTCGATACGACAATTAAATTTTTTAAAATTAACTAAAGTATGAAACTTAGATGGCAACACTTCATTTCAATATTTTCATAATTTGTTGTGAAAATCACGCGAATACAAAAGTCTTTAACTTAAAAATTTATTTTTATATTTCATTTTTTCATTCAAAGCATTTTAGTGAAAAAATATTAATGGCGCATGCGCAGGCGTTTTTTACACACAATTTAAACACTAATCATAATTTTGAAAATTTCTATAGATATAATTTCAAGTTGGTGAAGACCTAAGTTTCTGCCAAGCGCCGTTGAATTCCGTCCAGCCGTTCTCGAGTGATGCCCGGACAAACGTGTTTTAGTCTTTTACCCCCTAGGGGGGAACGGGGGGGAATTTTCGAAAAGTTGATAGATATAATTTTAAGTTGGGTGAAGACCTAAATTCCTGCCTAGCGTCGTTGAATTCCGTCCATCCGTTCTCAAGTGATGCCCGGACAAACGTGTTTTAGTCTTTTACCCCTAGGGGGGGAACGGGGGGAATTTCAGAAAAGTTGATAGATATAATTTTAAGTTGGGTGAAGACCTAAATTCCTGCCAAGCGTCGTTGAATTCCGTCCAGCCGTTCTCAAGTGATGCCCGGACAAAAAAAGCGACATTCGGACACGATGACACACACACAGACACACACACACATACACACACACAGGCAAAATTTTCTGAAGTCATTTTCGGCTTTCATGGGGTGTAAAACGTGAAGATATCGCAAAATGTTTCGATTCCGACAAATTTACAGACAAAACTCTGATTTTATTAATATAGATTGCACTTTTCTGTTACATAGATCAGGGATGAAATTTTTACTTTTCTTTTCTACCACTATTTGCTAATAGTAATAATTATGCTATTTAATCACGAATATTACCTTAAAAATGCAGTCAGTATTTTTATGTAAAAATAGTGGTGGGGAAAATGGCTGTAATCTTATCTCTGTTATGTTTTTAAAAAATTATATCTTAAAAATAGAGAGAGAGAGAGAGAAAGAGGAAAATGTTTTGTGTAAATGATTGTTGTGATGTTTTATTCAAATATTAATCATTTAGATTAGTGGTTGCTAACCTGTGGTTCATAGACCACTGATCATCTATGAAAAAAATTTGATACTCCGCAGAAAAATCTCAACATTAATGTTTTGTTAGAAATTAATCTGGTTGTTAATGTCAATTTTATCTTCAGAATTGTTTGAATTTCTCACACTCATAAAATTAGACTTCAGATTTTTCTAAAAGATCTAAATGAGAGAAAAGTCAAATGAAATATTTTTTGAAGCCTGTATCAACAAAATATAAATTGTAAGTTTGAATTATATTATTGCTGTGAATTTCTGATCTACATTTGATGCTTAGTTAAAATTGTTCTAAAGAAATAAAAATTCTTTTTCTTTTTTCCCTTAAAGAGTTTTATGGCAAAGCTCTTGAATAATGCTTTCATGTAACTTTTTTTATGTTTTGATTTCCATTCACAATTTAAAAGAAAAGTCTATTTAGAATTACACCCATTATTTGCCAACTATTTTTTCTCCCCTACTTTTGCCAAATAATTACATTCGTAGTTTCAACTAATTTCAATGCTTTTGTACTTCGGCTCTAATTCATTCTTTTCAAATTTTCCAATATATTTACTCTGTAAAATTTATTGCCAGTGAAACTGAACTTTTACAAATTCTTTAAATATTTTAGTCGATTTAATGTTTGAATCTGCAATAAAAATAATCTGTTATTCAATAAGAATGAAAAGACCATATTGAAAGAACAAGCAGATAATTATTTGTTGTTAATGTTTAATATTCTCTTTGAGACTTTCTTCCTTGCTAAAATAATACAGTTGTGTTGAAGTTTTCCCACAAACCCTACTCTAGGGAAAATGCTAGACTTCAGATGATTCTACCCTTCCTTAAAGCCTTGGTTTTTAAGAACACAAAATGCGAACGTCAACGTATTCGGCATCGAGATTTTCAATTTGCGCATGCATGATGCATCACAGCGTTCTGTTCTGCGGTTTCAACGTCAGCGCTGATATCAAGGAGACTCTGATTGGAGCGTCGCGGCATCGGAAACGTTGATGTTGCTTCTTGTGTTCTTAAAAACCAGGGCTTTACTAAGAGCGATCACACCTGTGTTGATACTTAAACTTGCAAAAAGGGGAAAGGGAAAATCTCGGGCTTTTTGGTATTTTAAAGACCTTGTGAATTTGAAGCCATGTTAAAGAAGGGTTAAAAACTAAACCATGAAAAATTTAAAAGTGAATCATAACCATGAACAAAAAAGCAGTAATGCTTTACAATAAAGTAAGTAAAGCAATAAAGTGAAATTTCAGTGATATGATTACTTAAATTATTATCTTATTTCTTACCAACGATAATGTTTTATTTTCTTTTTCAATACATTGTTGCAAATATGATTTTCTTATTCCTTTTAAATAACATATTATTTTCTTAATTCAAAAAATTTTTTTAGCTATGATGTTGACTGTTACCCTTGAGAAATCAAGGCTTTTATTATTAAGAAGATTAAAGTCTGTGCTTTATAAATTTCTGATTATTATTATTATTATTTTATTTATTTTTTTTAACTTTAATTAAATTTTAGATCATATATTTTAAAGTAATAGCTGTTGTCTGTTCAAAAATATTAGAAATAAATTGCAGAACTATTTTATTTTTCATGAACTTGTTATTGATATTGATTAAAATATACATAGAGACTAGATTTTTCAAGTAATGTATAATTTCCTTACTCCCCTCCTTTTTAGTTCCCCATCATACTATAGGTATGGGGAACTTAGGTAATCTTAAAAATTTTCAACCATGTTTTTTTTTTTTCCTGCACTTTTTTACACATTTTCAGGTGTGAAGAATCTGAAAATATCAAAATGGGAATGGTTTCTGTCTGTAGGGTGTCTGTTAGTTTGCTAGACTGTGTACAAGATATCTCATGAACAAATGATCACAGAGAGGTTGGACCAGTTTTTAAATATTTTTTATGACATTGGCAAGAACTCTATGTATTTGCAACATTCTAATTAAAAAACTTCAGAAGTTATTCGAAATTTGTAATTTTCTTAACATTGAAAAATAGGGCCAAATTTCACGAAAACGTACATGAAAAGAAATATTTTTCTCGTATAGATGTGAGAACAGCTTTTAAATATCAGTTTTGATGTCTGGATGAACATCATTAACTAAAAAACATGCTACTTTCAAAATTTCACAAATTATTCGAAATTTACAATTTCTTAACATGGTAGAATATGACAAAATTTCACATAAAGGTCGGTTTCAAAGCATATTTTCATCGTAAAGATGTTAGACTACTTTTAAAATATTATATAAGATGCTGGTATAAACATCCTTGGCTATAAATTTTACAATTTAAAAATTTCGCAAGTCATTGGAAATTTATGATTTACTTAATATGGCAGAACTGGGCAAAATTTCACATAAATGTCCATTTTGAAGGATATTTTCATCGTAAAGATGTCAGAACATTTTTAAAATATCATTTAGGATACTGGCATGAACATCCCTGACTATGAATTTTTTACTTTCTTTTATATTCAATAGAAGAAAGTGTTGGATTAGTAAAAATTTTCGACTTCCGGTTTTCAACGGATTTACACATTTTGAGAGGTCTAGAACATGATGGGACCATTTTTAGAAAATGACTGTTTGTCCGTCTATGTATGTGTAAGTGTGTGACAAAAATTTTGTGGCGACTGTATCTCCGGAACTACTTCTCAGAATTGCATATAAATTTATATGTAGATGGACGTTGACCTAAATTAGTACCTATCAATTTTTGGTGTCAACTGCCCAACAGGTGGCACTGTAATGTAGCGATTTCCACAAGTTACGGTAAGGCTATATCTTTGGAATTTCATAATTTCATTTCAAAATTTATATAAATTCATATATAGATGCAATTTAATATAAGTTAGTACCTGTCAACTTTTGGTGTCAACTGTTCAACAGGTGGTGCTGCTATGCAGCGATTTCGACAATTTCAGAAAAAGCTATATCTCAGAAACTACTGCATAAAATGCATATAAATTTATGTGTAGATGCATATTGACATATGTTTAGTGTCTATCAATTTTTGTGTCAACTGCTCAACAGGTGGTGCTACTACGCAGCGATTTTTACAATTTAAGGGAGGACTGTGTCTCAGGAAAAAGTACTTTGTAAAATTGCATAAAAATGTATATGTGGGTGCAACTTGACATAAGTTAGTGCGATTCAACTTTTAGTACTAATTGCTCAACAGGTAGTGCTGCAATACAGCAATTTCCTCAGTTTAAGGGAAGATTATATCACAGGTTCTAATGAATATAATCAAACAACACTTGATATGTGAGAAAGTCATTATGAGACATTATGCCGATTCAATTTGGATGTGTATCTACCAATAGGTTGTGCTGGAATAGTGCAATTTTTCCCGAGAACAGGAATGATCTATTTCAACTTCTGTTGCATTTAACTGTACGAAACTTGATATATGAGATAACCATTATGAAAACACATTTTTTAAGATGTTAGTTCAATTTTCTTTCTTTGGATATTTAGTATTAGTTTTCTGTAAGATAAAAATCATCTACATTCATCATGATAGATAATTTTATTAAATAGCTTTTGTAAATTTTAACTGAGTGTCGTGATACACGACATCGTGTTTATTCGGTATTAATCATTTTGCATTAATTTTAACATAATCAAACTTTTAAATAGCATTCAATATAAGTTTACTTAGGTTTCAGTAGATTCTCCATTCGCCCCTGTAAGTTTACTTCCCAGCAACGCGCAAAATTCACTCCCTGGTTCTTCTTTCATTTCCCCTTCCTTGCTGCCGGTTCTGAAGGCTTGGTTTCTACCTCCTGCGAGCGTGCGTTCTGATTGGCCGCTAGCGCCGTGACGTTTTCGAAGCTCGCTGACTTGAGAGTAGAAAAACTTTTCCCTCTCTCACTTGGCTGCTAAAACTGATTAGTGATTACGATACGCGGTCGCCGTGAGCTTAGCGCGTGTGCGTACCATTTGCTTTGATGCCGCGCGGACAGCGATAAGTCGATCTTAATTAAAATATGGACAGAAATCATTCTTTATTACTAAATAAATCAATATTATTACTTTCGAAGACTCTTAATATGAACATCTTCTTAACATCGATTGCACAAATTCGATAAAAATGGAAGCGGATGAACTTGGATTCCGTTCACCATGCATGTGGTCGACGAAACTGACCGCGAATTTTTGTAATTTCAACCGTTTGTGTTCTCAAGAAATATTCACGTTATTAGAACCAACAATAGGCGTATAATAGTATTCGGCCTTAGTTTCCAGTCTACAAGTTAATTTCAACACAATGCACACGGATAGCATCTTAATTCCCAGAAGAAGCAGATCGACAAAGGCGTTGGAAAAGACGTATCCCAGAGGAAAGTCACATCCCTACTTCAACAGATTTCAATAAAAATCAATGGTATCTTCTATTAAGTGTTGTCTTTCCTGTGTGTTTCTCAAGACCCACTGGTATGTACTTTTTAAGTATTTTTATTCCACTATTCATTCGCGCGTGGTCCTTGATGTAGCGAGACTGTTGTCAAAATTTAGGAAATTTATTTTATTCTTGCTTCCATGTTGTTTTCTCTGTAAACTATAAATGAATTAAATTAAATTGATTTTATTACATCGTTTAGGAAAAATTTGATTCAATTGGATAGCTGATAAGTTTTAAAAGGTTTAGATCAGCTTTGTTTACATTATAGAAAAACATTTTTATCTTGAATAAAGTTAATGTAATTTTTACATGGAAGTAACTATGGATATAAATTAAATTAAATTAAAGTAAATGTGAAATATTGCCACTTACTGTTTATTCTGAAAGATCAGTAATTGAAATACGATGTGGCTTTAGTTTTGTAAGTTTGTTTACTTTTTCACCGGTATTTCCCTTCCGTGTAGTGTTGCCGTTCATTATAAAAGTTTGAACCATGGAGTCAGGTATTTGAGTCTGTTGTTCGTTGGCCTTAAGGGTTAACGTTGTATGCCTGCCATGTTCTTTGAAGTGTTGTTTGTTAACTTTAAGAGCTGACATCGTTTTTTTACATTTATATAAGGTTTAAGATTAATTATTTTTGGATATAATGTTTAAAATTGAGTTAGTGCTGGACGCTAATTTTTATCACTTGCCTGAGATGAATTTAAGTGATTGTTTCAATTTTTATTAATATTTCAATTGTTAAGTTTTTAATTTTTTCTTGTTAAGTTTGTTCAATAAAATTGTTAGTTTGTTTTACAATGACTTTGTCATTCTTTTTGAACTGCCTTATACACATTAACTTAAAAATTTTTTTGAGCTAACTAATGGAGTTGTTTCCACTGCTTGATATTATGCTTTGCTAAATTTTAAAATAAGTCATATTGGCGAGAACAAAGGTTATGGGCTACTTGGTATAGTATTACAGCCCATTGGTTGGTATTTTTTTTTAAAGTTAATTTTTTTGGCAGTTCTAATTTTTTGAGGATGGCAGTCAATATTTTGCCAAGTATTGAAAAATTGGGAACAAACAACTATCATACTTGGAAAAAGGATATCCGTTTTGTGTTAATCGAGAAAAATTGTTGGAATATAGTGAATGGGAGTGAAACACTACCGGAGGAGAAAGACGGAGCAGTAACAGGGAAAGGTCACATAAATGACTTTAAGCAGAGAGCTAGGATAGCACTTTCAACTATTTATTTAAATGTGTCTCCACAGTATAGATGTCTGATAGACAGTTGCGAGTGTCTTGTTGCGGCCTGGAAAATTTTAAGGCAAAATTTTATTAGCGATTCAAGAGCGCAACACATGCAGCTTGTAAATGAGCTGTTCCATTGTGTAATGAAGCCTGGTGAGGGTATAAATATGTATGCATCAAAAATCTCCAAAATTGCTGACGAGTTGAAGGAGTCTGGACATGCGATGGAAGATATATATCTTTGCTTCCAGCTGCTGAGGAATGTTCCTGACAAATTTGAGTCTGCCACCCAGTACATCTTGCGATGGTCTGAAAATTTGAGTTCAAGAAAATAGTCGTGGAACTAGTAGCTGAAGAAACAAGGCTGAAACTCAGGGATGCAGATTGAGGAGCCAACAGAGTCGAAGTCCAGAATATTCATCATCAGCAAAATGGTAAGAAATCATTTCCTAAATCTACCACCTGCCTTCGCTGTGGTCGTCGGGGACACATTAAAAGAAACTGTTTTGTTAATTTAAATAAACAGGACAATAGTACTTCTGAGAACTCTAAATTTAATAATAGTAAATCTAATGTTAAAAGAGCTAACTCTGTCACCCGTAACAAATCTAAACAAAATTCCCCCATGTCTTATATTGCTCAATCTTGCATAAGTAATTCTGATGATGAGTGCTGTTGGGCTTTTGATACCGCGGCCTCTCATCACTTTTGCAAGAATTTAGACTGTTTTTCTGAATATAATCCTATTGAAGGTGAAAGTTTATTTGTTGCCGTTGACGGAGTTAGTTTTCCTATTATTGGTAAAGGTTCTGTTCATTTGATTTTTGATGATAATTCTTGTATTTTGCAAAATGTTTTATATTCCCCCAGACTACGAAAAAATTAAATATCTGGTCCAAAAATGGACATTAATGGTGCCAGTTTCTCTGGTAGAGGAGGAAAAATTGATGTTATTGGTAGAGACAACGTAAAAATCTTTTCTGCTGTGCTTGACAATGGTATTTACAATGTTTACCCTAAAGTTTATAAAAATGTTGATTTTAAAGATAATGGGGGGCACGTTTCAACTATTACTTCAACTGTTAATGTACCCAGTAATAAAAGTATTGAATTTTGGCATGGCCGTTTTGGACATGTTAGTTCAGAACTTATAGTTCATACTAGCAAGTGTAATGGGGTAAAAGGTTTACCAAAGTTGAAACGTGGAAATTTTTTTTGTGAACCTTGTCGTCTAAGCAAGCAGAAAAGGATTTCTTTTAAATTAAATGAGAACTTTCAATGTAAATCTCCTTTAGAGAGAATTTTTATGGATGTCTGGGGACCGATAAAGATTTCTGGTAACAATGGGGAGAGGTTTTTTCTATCTATTATAGACATGTTCTCAAGAAAAACTGCTTTATATCCTATGTCTGAAAAATCGCAAGTGTTTTCAATTTTTGAAAAACACATAGCTAGAGCTGAAAGGCAGTTAGGAAAGAAGCTTAAGTTTTTGAGAACAGACAATGGTTCTGAGTTTGTTAATGACAGTTTTCGAAATTATTGTGAAAAGAATGGTGTCACACATGAATTAACCAATACCTTCTCTCCTGAGCAGAATGGTTTGTGTGAACGCGTAAATCAAACTGTCTTAAATTGTGCCAGGGCCATGTTAATAGATAGTGGACTGCCCCTCACTTTTTGGCCAGAGGCTATACTTTATTTTGCATATACATGGAACAGAGTAATACACAAAGGTCAAAGTAAAACCCCCCTTGAATTGTACAGTGGACACAAACCATCAGTGAGGCACCTTAAGCCGTTTGGGTTGATCACATATGTAGGTATCCCTAAACAGAAGCGGTCTCATAAGCTTGACCCTAAAGCTCAAAAGGGTGTTCTTGTAGGTTATGCATTGTGAACCAAAGGTTACAGAGTCTGGTTAGAGGAGGAAAATAGAATTATAGAAACTTTGAATGTTACGTTTGGTAATTCCCTCTTCAGCAAAAACAGTGGAGCAGTGCTGGGCACCTCTTCAATTGATTTGGATCTGTTCGGGGATAATCCAGTAGATCGTTCTGGATCCGATCCTGTTGATGTAATCCTCCAGGACAGATCTGATGAGGAAGTTGAGGATGACCCAATAGCAAGTCCTGTTGATCCTGAGCCAGATGTTGTATGGGTTCGTAAACCTGTCCCAAGGCCCACGGGAAAACGCGTGGATATTTACTATTATCCTGAGGGGTCAAGTACAAGGTTGAGGTCAATGAATGATGTCCAAAAATATTGTTCAAATCATAATTTAAATTTTGTGCCAGAACTTTTTGACTTTTCTGGAAATAATCTTTTTGAAGGGGTGGTAAGACAAGAACCTGTTACTTCTGTTTCGCAGACTGAATGTAAGAAACTTATCTGACTAGATTTAACTGTTCCAAAAACTTTTAATCAAGCCTTAAAATCTGAACAATATCTAAACTGGAAAACAGCTATGGATGAAGAAATAGACAGCATGCGTAGTCGCAAAGTCTGGCACCTGGTTGAGTTACCAAAAGGCAAAACCCCGTTGGGAAATAGATGGGTTTTTGCAGTAAAACGAGATGAGCATGGAAACATTGCTCGTTTCAAAGCAAGATTAGTTGCCCAAAGGTTTAATCAGGTGAAAGGCGACACGTTTGATGAAACATTTTCTCCAGTTGTTAATTTTTCAGTTGTTCGATTTTTCTTTTCTCTCTTGGTGTCCCATTTAAATTGGTTTAATTCCCAGTGTGATGTGAAATGCGCTTATTTGTATGCTCCCTTAGATGAAGAGATATACATGTATCAACCACCTGGGTATGTTGTCAAGGGCAAGGAACATCTTGTGTGTAAACTTGACCGAGCTTTATATGGGTTACATCAAAGTGGACATTTATGGTTCTATGAGTTAAATCGTGTTCTTTTAGATTTGGGTTTTGAAAAATTTAATTGATGCAATTGCACATACAGGTTTAAAGATTTTATCGTTCTACTTGTTTATGTAGACGATATTGTAGTTTTTGGTAAAACTCAATCACAAATTGACAATGTGATTAGTTCATTGGGACAGAAATTTGATTTGAAAGTTTTAGGAAAGACTAAGAAACTATTGGGAGTGGAATTTGAGTACAATAATGGAGACGTCCAATTGTCCCAGTGTACCTATATAGAAGAGGTTTGTGAAAGATTCAAATCTTTTCATATCCCTGTTTCTTCTCTTCCAATTGTCAAAGGCTTGAAATAGTCAATAAAGGACTGTCCGACAAATCAACTTGAAATTGATGAAGCATCCAGGTACCCATATAGGAGTTTGCTAGGTTGCTTATCTTTCGTTGCTGGTCGTACACGTCCTGATATTGCTTTTGCCACAAATATTTTTAGCCAATTTCAGAGCTGTCCTGGTCTAACTCATTGGAATGGTTTGGTCAGATTATTAGGATATGTTTCTTACACTAAATATTATAAACTTAATTTAAAATGTAATAAACCAGATTTAATAGCTTTTTCAGATGCAGATTTTGCAATGAACCGTGATGATTTTGTGTCAATGGGAGGGCAAATAGTTTTTTTGGATGATAGTCCTATTTCATGGAGGACGTTTAAGGAGAGGGGTGTAAGTTTATCCACCATGGAAAGTGAATTTATCTCCATGTGTGAAGGTGTAAAGGAATTAAAGTGGTTTGACCATATACTGGAAGATAGCTACAAATTTAATTTAATTTCTGGTAAACATAACTCTCCTGTTCTATATGCTGACAACCAATCCGCTATAGATTTTACAAAATCTCCCATTGAAAATAACAGGTCAAAACATATCAATGTTAAATTGTTTTTCATTAGGGAATGGCTTTTCGAGGGGCAGTTCAGTCTTAAATATATTCGTAGTAAATTAAATTTGGCAGATCCTTTTACAAAACCGTTAACTAAATCTGATTTATCAAAATTTATTAATAAAGTTTTCTTAAAGTAAATATAAATTTTTGGGAACTATGTTTCTCTATAAAGTTTTTTGGAGCTATGTCTCCTATAAAGTTTAAATATAAATTTTTTTATGGAAGTGTTTTCCATAAGTTTGTTTGAAAACTGTTTTGCACATGATTCAGGGTTTTCATGTTCCCATTGAAATTGTAATGTATAATATAAGTTCAATTAGTTTTTATTCCTTAGTAGGGATATGTGAGACACGGCGCCGTGCGAATGATCTTTGTATTATGTGAATGTTTTCATATTTCATGTTCTTCATATTTATGGTTTGAACTCATCTTAATGTGTTTTTGTATTTTTACAATGGGGATATGGAAATTTTGTATATAAATTGTGTTTAATGTTTTTCTATTTTTTTTATATATTCTAGTAGATTGATTAATGGAGAACTGTTTGTGAAAGAAGTGCTTTGTATTTGGAAGAGCAACGTATGAACTGAAGCTGACCAACAACAAAATGTTTCTAAAATTTTTTTTTCCCAGTAGAAGTTTTACTGTGTGTATTTTTCTTTATTGTTATATGTAAAAATTTCAGGCAACTGATATTTTTTTTAAAGAAAACCAACATGGTGGGGGGCATTGTTGTCAAAATTTAGGAAATTTATTTTATTCTTGCTTCCATGTTGTTTTCTCTGTAAACTATAAATGAATTAAATTAAATTGATTTTATTACATCGTTTAGGAAAAATTTGATTCAATTGGATAGCTGATAAGTTTTAAAAGGTTTAGATCAGTTTTGTTTACATTATAGAAAAACGTTTTTATCTTGAATAAAGTTAATGTAATTTTTACATGGAAGTATCTATGGATATAAATTAAATTAAATAATATTGCCACTTACTGTTTATTCTGAAAGATATGCTTTTGTTTTTTTTTGTATAACACCTGGAAATTTAAACGAAGTTTATCATCGGCATTTTTGTTCACGCGTTCTTTCAGCGATCGCTAAATTAAACTAATAAGTTTAGTTAAAGTTCAATAGATGGCGTTGTAATTATTTCCGAAAGGAAAAATGCAAATTAAGTGTGACGTTATCTGATATCGCTAGTCATTGGATGCATGTTGGAATTTTTCGGATAGTATATAAGAGCTAACTTCATTGCATTCAGCGGTCAGTTTTTAGTTTGTTGCTATAGCTCTGTTTGCTGTTCGTAATGAAGGTGTTACACGTTTTAAACATGAAAGTTAATTTATTAAATTGTCTTTTCTTCATTTAAAAATGAACTATTCAGATATCAGTAATTGAAATACGATGTGGCTTTAGTTTTGTAAGTTTGTTTACTTTTTCACCGGTATTTCCCTTCCGTGTAGTGTTGCCGTTCATTATAAAAGTTTGAACCATGGAGTCAGGTATTTGAGTCTGTTGTTCGTTGGCCTTAAGGGTTAACGTCGTATGCCTGCCATGTTCTTTGAAGTGTTGTTTGTTAACTTTAAGAGTTGACATCGTTTTTTTTACATTTATATAAGGTTTAAGATTAATTATTTTTGGATATAATGTTTAAAATTGAGTTAGTGCTGGACGCTAATTTTTATCACTTGCCTGAGATGAATTTAAGTGATTGTTTCAATTTTTATTAATATTTCAATTGTTAAGTTTTTAATTTTTTCTTGTTAAGTTTGTTCAATAAAATTGTTAGTTTGTTTTACAATGACTTTGTCATTCTTTTTGAACTGTCTTATACACATTAACTTAAAATTTTTTTTGAGCTAACTAATGGAGTTGTTTCCACTGCTTGATATTATGCTTTGCTAAATTTTAAAATAAGCCATATTGGCGATAACAGAGACTCATGATTTAAGAACCTGGATTAAAGTAGAATTTAATTTTACCAAAGAACTGAACCTTTAACCTTAAGTCAAACTGTGATGAACTTTAATTTAAGTCACTTTTATGTCACAAGCAATTAAAATATATTAATTTTTGCTTCATGACACATGGTGCCATAACTTGTTGTTTGCAAGAGGCATCACGCGTGTTATACGTCACTGCAAAATAACTTTATATTAAAGCTTGTGTGGTTGCATAAACCAAAATAACACTATATGAACAGAATGGCGGTACATGGAAAATATGCTGAATAAGAGGAAAGTCCGATATAATATATTTTTAGTTTCCCCTACATCAAGCCGTATCCTAAAACTAATTGCAATATATTTGATTCACCTTTATGATCCCAAGATAATAAGTAAGATAATTGTAGCGTATGGAAAGTCCCTCAACTCTATACTGGACTATAGCATCCATTGATAGGAAATCCGTGCACTTAAGTTCTTGGATATGGAATAAAGTATATGTGTAGACCTGTCGGACAGATCTACTCTATATCGCTAATTGTCTAGTGTGTGAGATGATCAACCTCCGTACAACGCCACTTGGTTCCAGATTCTGTAAAACGTATCCTTTTTACACACTTTAACATATATATTTTCACTAATTGTTTCTCTTCCAGTTTAAGACTTTAATTAAGGTGAAAATGAGATGTAAACATTAATCATGAACCTTAAAAATTTCTAGTTACGTTTAAAAATTTGAAATATTTTAGATATTCGAATACTATTTCAGCAGTGTACAATTTTCATGTACCATGTATTAATGTTCATATGTAATAACTCATTATATACCAATTTTTTATGCATGTATTGTGTTTTATTATGTGGATTCTTAGGTTTGGCCAACTAATTTTTTAAGTGCTATATATATATATATGTGTGTGTGTTATTTTTTATTTATTTTCATTATTAGCCTAGTTAATATACAGTCATTATTTTAGTATTCATGAGTTTTTTTTTATGTTCCGCTCAATATATGTGGACCTGATATACTTATAGTGACGCATATAATGTTTCCATTCCCCACATATAGAATTTTTTTTAATTTCGTCATTTTTATCAGTAATATGTGGAATTTATAAGTTTTTTTATTGTGTTTATTTATTTTGCCTTATTTACAAATATACTGTGCATGTATTAGTTTAATATGTACAAATTATGAAGATATTTCGTTTATTTAACTAGTATTAATTAGGACGGAAATCTCATCTCCCTTTCATTAAATTATTGCACTTTTATGAAGATTTGCAAAGGATTATATATGCATTTTTTTTTAAATTTTCTAATTTTCATGCTGTATATGTTTTTATTTTTTTGATAGTTCACAAATTGTGTATGCTATTTCATTTATATGTTTTTTCCGTTCTCACTTATGATATTTATATACATATATGAATAGATCAAATTACACGAAATTCATCTCATTAGATGGATAGGAAATTAGCTGCATAAATTTTATGTTATGTCAAAGTCATTTTTTTTCCTTCAACTACAAAATCAAATCCAATTACACAAACAAGTCCTTATCACTATTTGATATTTATAATAATAGTATGACTCTTTATGAAAAATTGAATATTTATGTTTTTTTTTGTGCATTCATTTAGAGCATTGTTGATATGTATATCAAGTTGGTATGCATAACACTTTCACTGTTTGTTTTCAGACATGACTCAATAGAATATTTCCTTTTTTAACACATGTGTTTTCCTACGAAATTTAGGTTTTTCACATATTATATTTTTAGCATAGTATAATGTCACATAACTTCTAAAAAAAAAAATATTTTTTTCAAAACTTCACTTCATTTTTAAATCTCCATATAACCAGCACATTCAAATGCATTTGGTTAGGAGTACTTACCCTAAAAATTTGTTTTACATTTATTCACATTCATTTACCTTTATTTGTTTATTTTTCATTATTATACACAATTTAGACTTAAGCATTTTTGGTTCTGTGTTAGAATTTAAACTTCAACTTGTGCAACTATGTTTCAATAGTTTTACACACATTATTGGACAGCGTTTATTTGGTGGTGTAAACGTCTGTACCTTTTCACGAATTACACATTTTACACTTTTTCACTCACATACACCAACTGTTTTGGTGCGGACATTTGGTGGTGAGATTGCATATGTTGTTACAGGTTGATTTTTTTTTCTTTCATGGATCTTGATTTGCTTTTGTCTATATTTATTCAATAGGTGAATTACATTTCATTGTCGTTACATACACATTCATTTCCCACGTTTCAATAGTTGGATTTTTTTTTCTTTTATGACCTTTGGGTGTGCTTTTGTCTATTTTTATTCAATAGGGGAATTATATTCTTTTTTACTTACATATTCATATACACACATTCAATAGTTGATTTATTTATTTGCTATATGCAATTAAATTTTATCTGGTTTGATTCTTATATGAAGTGCAATGTTCATTTTGTATTGTTTGTGGTCTATATAATAGTTACATTAAGGAGGACCAATTTTTACAATAGGTAGATTCACTTACTCTACATTTTTGTTCGTTTGCATTTTCTCGATTGAGTCAACTTGTTTTTTTAGTTTTTCATGCTATATCAATAGTCATTTTGTTTCTACATGATTTTCACATTTACACTTCCACACTTCTCAATTTTATTTTTGAGAGGGTGTTTTTCTTTACACTTCACGCATTCTTATACTATGTCATTTGCTCATAATCAATAGTTTTATTCATGTTATGTGACAAACTTTTTTCTCATTCACATGCTACTTTACACTTATATATTTTTCTTTAACAGACACATAAATTATCACGTGGCCTTGCAATATTTTTTTTTTTTTTTTTTGCAGGTACAGTTTCTGATTTAAACACAACTTGTTTGTGTTTTTTTTTACTTGTCATTACCAAATTATTTGAGTGTACCTTATATTGAGAGGTCTACACTTTGCTTTAGGAATGGATTTATTTTTTACCATTAATTTCACACTGCACTTATCAAAACACAAATCATCGTTTCAAAATTTTTATGTTTATCTTTCAATGACTTTTGAACTCTATGAAAATGAGGTGTAATCTCATTATTCACATGTTATTTTAAATTTATATACTTATAATTCTTTTAACAGACACATAACTTTACATGTGATTTTGCAAATTTTCATTTACAATTTAATGACTAAAACACAATTTAGTTGCGTTTGTGTTCAAAATTTCTTTTGTTTTTTTAATTATTTACATTGTAAACCTAATTTTTTCTCCTTATTTACATTTTAAACCTGTATATAGAATGTTTCAACTCTCACGTTATTGATTTGACATGTACAATAGTTTTTTTAGTAATTCTAATCTACAAGTATATATATATATATATATATATATATATATATATATGGAATTGTGATTTTTATGTGTTATATATTAATTCAGAAAGAATTGTGTGTTTTTGCCTAATCTAACATATCAACATGTGCATTGAGCACTTTAACACACTTTGAACTCTCTATGTTTTTGGGAGAATTTTGAATTCAAATGCTTGTCATTCGTATGGGTGACTATGCAAATTATATACATGTTGACTGCCATGGTATCTATATCATCAGCAATCACTGATTGAAGGCCTATGTTAATATATCAATTATAGACATGTTTTTCTGCCATAGCATTAATGCCATTTGAAATTCTCATAGTCGACTATATAAAAAAAATATACGAATTGTGGCAGATATGTATAGATAATAATTATAAGCTTGTTTTTTTATAATGGTGAGATATCTCCTTATTGGGATAATTTTTTTTGAGTGCTATTTTCAGTGTTCTCATTTTTTTACCAGCATTTACATATACTTTTCCCATTAATTTATGTTACTCATTTTACGACTGTTACAGTCATTTTATTCAAACAATAATAATTCTTCAACTTACCTTTTAAAATTTTCTCCTTGGGTAGTATCGAGATTGTATCTTCTGCAGGGATACAGTCCTGATGCTTGCCATTCCCCCCCTTCTTAAGTCTGGGAACATTCCGGACCCTGTTCTTGAGCTGAAGAGATGCTATTTTTTGTTGTTTTTGTTTGTTTAGCAGTATTGTTTTTTTTTATTTTACATGTTACTTTGTTGTTTAAATGAAGATGTCCAATTTTGAACAACAGTATAGTTAAAGTTTATTTAATAGTAGCATACTTACTTTTACAATTTAGCAAATTAGACTCAAATTCACATTTTATAGAGAAATTTTGTCTGAATTTAAATTAAGGTTGTAGTGATTATTCATGAACTTTAGAATTTTTTTTCACTACAATTTCTTCAATCTTGTTTATTTTATAACCATATTTTCTCACATTTTCTTTACAGCATGATATGTAAATGTGTTGCTTTGATCATTACATGCAATCAGCATATGTAAATTCAGTTACTATGTGAGTAATGTCATTGTATGTGTAAAATATATAATAAGAACACAGAAATCTGTCATCGTAAAAAAAAATATCTTTATTGATTTTTTTTTTTTTCAATACTAAAACATGTATACTCAATTAAATACTGTTAAAATATCAGTTTATGTCAAATTTTTAACAGACATGCTGTGTGTCTTCATGTAACCCTTTGTAGGTGACAGTTCTATGGCCGTCTAATCCATCGTCTTCGCGTCCTCTGCTATTGCCTTTTCCACCTGGTGCTTCAATTTTTTTTTTTTTTATCCCTTTTTCGGGAAGTGTGTTGTGATGCACGACATCGTGTTTATTCGGTATTAATCATTTTACATTAATTTTTACATAATCAAACTTTTAAATAGCATTCAATCTAAATTTACTTAGGTTTCGGTAGATTCTCCATTCGCCCGTGTAAGTTTACTTCCCAGCAAAGAGCAAAATTCACTCACTGGTTCTTCTTTCATTTGCCCTTCCTTGCTGCCGGTTCTGGAGGTTTGGTTTCTACCTCCCGCGAGCGTGCGTTCTGATTGGCCGCTAGCGTCGTGACGTTTTCGAAGCTCGCTGACTTGAGAGTAGAAAAACTTTTCCCTCTCTCACTTGGCTGCTAAAACTGATTACGATAGGACGCGGTCGCCGCGCACTTAGCGCGTGTGCGTACTGTTAGCCACTTTGGCTAGTTTTAATATTGCAGAGTATCATAATAAGCACAATGAAATACTTAGCTGTAAAATGCCTCAAGCAGTCTCAAATGTATATATATAGAAAATGCAGCAGAAATAATGAAGACAAGTTTAAAATAACAACTGTATTTATTAGTATGAAGATTCAACATAAGTAAACAATTTCCAACAATAATATATTAGTTCCAACTTTAACAATAACTCATCACTGGCAACCAACAACTCATTTGTAAACAACATTTTAACATACGTTGACCAGCAACTTTAAGCAAACAAATTTCATAAAAAACTTAACAAAATACCTTAAAACTTTAACACTTATAATAGACTTATTATTTTCAACTAAAATAAACCTTTAATCAACTTTAACTAAACTCAACAATTTTAAATAGTCTTAAAAACATAAATCTATCTGCAGTTTTAACTATCATAAACTCTTTTCAACTTTAACTAAACTCAGTAGAATAAACTTCAACTATAATAAACTTTATCAACTTTAACAAAACTCAATAGAATAAACTTCAACTGTAATAAACTTTCAATTAGAATTTAAACTTAATGTCATTGTAAAAGAAAACTGATATATATATTTATAAACTTAACATGTCATAAAGTCAAAACGATGTCAACCGAGGTTAACAAACAACAGAGTCACAAAACAAGATACAACGACATTAGACCATAGTCTAACGAACTACAAGTGACTCAATGTACCAGAAACGTTGAGATACTAAACATCTCTTAAAACATTTCTACAAGAAAAACTTAACAGCAAAACAACTTACGACCTTTTGTGACCACCGGAAGACTCTGCCAAAAACCACGACGACGGGAAAAAGAATTTCATTTAATAGGTTTCACTATCGGTTGAACTTAAAAAAAACAATAGGCATCTCGGAGCTGCTCCAGCAGACAGCTACACACAAATCAAAACATTGAAGAACTGCCCACATCACTTGCCGGTAAGGCCTTAAATACTGATCATCGGATCAGCACGCACAACCAATGGCAGCTCGCGAAAACTAGTTACCGCACTGCCATCTAGTGTCGGCAATCGGCGATAGTGCAGTTAAACAGATAAACCAGTACGAGATGTTAAGAAACCAGTGAGCAACCAACCGATCGTCGTTAGAAGTAGTCCTCCAATGTAAACATAAACGGAAATTATTCAAAATCAAGTTTGCGGCCAAAACGTAAGTAAATATGTATCCATTTAATAAGAAATGCTTTCAATAAAAGTTTAGACTATGTGATAGATAAAATATTTCATACCACAATTATACAATTTATTAATTAAACTCTTATTTTAAACTTTAAGTTGACTTAGCACTAAATAAGCAATATATATAAACGTTTGCCGGTTGAAAATACAACGTTAGTTCTTTATCCTTTATTACTAGTCAAAACCTCTAACTTAAGTAACAAAACACAATTAAACATTACAGTTATTAATAAAAAAATAAAATAAAACCAACATGGACAAAAATTACAACATATTCCCCCCTCCGTGTTGCTTTTTTCAAGAGAGCAATTAGTTGCCAGGATTAAAAATACAAGTGTTACCACATCCAGAGTGACAGTTCTTCAATAGAATCTCAAAGTAGTAGCACACCAGAAACAATTCTCAAAATATCAATAACATTATATCATACAAGAATCATAAGCAGCTCTCCAGTACGATCTGCTCCCAAAGTCCGTTTTCAATAATGATGTACTAGAAATAATTCTTAAGGAAAACATTAGTAACAATATATATATACAATTACAATTTTCCCTCTCTCATTGCAAACTTAAGAAACATGGATATCATAGTTATATTCAAGAAACAATTAAATATATATATACAATTCATACACAATAAACATTTAGATGGAATATATACAATGATACAGACGAACACATAAAACATTCACATACGTACATGAGCGCCCATGCCTAACCCTTCATACCAAATCATAAGAAAAATGTACAAATACAAAACACCACATTAGCAATGAGAAATAGAAAAAAAAAAAAAAACCCAAAAGAGGAAAAAAAAGTATGGTTTTGATAGGATCCATAAACTCGAAATATTATATTCGAGAAACAATTCTAAAAAAAAAAACATGGATTTTGGTAGGATCCATAACCCGAAATTTAAACACATAATGTATTTAAAACGAGAAAACTTATAGTTACCATATAATTTTAAACATGACTTTTAATTTTAATTATCCCTCAAAAATACTTTATCAATAAATTTATTCAAATTAAATTTTGTAATGGGTTTCGTGAATGGGTTGGCAAAGTTAGACTGACTAGAAACATATTTAAGATTAAACAAACCCTCAAACAACCATTCATGTATAAAAAACAATTTCACATCAATATGTTTAGAACGGTTGTTTTGTATGGGCGACTTCGTAAAGTCTATCACCGGTTGATTATCAGCTAGGAGAAGTGGAGGGACATGTGAACCAGAAATTATACCAAAACTATAAAAATCCTCTAATATGTGGTCTAACCACATCAACTCCTTAACACATTCACACATCGCCACGAACTCACTTTCCATAGTGGAAAGGCTTACTCCACTTTCTTTAAATGTCCTCCAAGAGATGGGACTTTCATCAACAAAAACAATTTGTCCTCCCATAGACACGTAATCATCCCGGTTCATGGCAAAGTCGGCGTCTGAATAAGCTATTAAATTAGAATTATGACATTTTAAATTAAGTTTATACTGCTTGGTATATGACACATATCCTAACAGTTTTATCAAACCGTTCCAGTGGGGAAGACCTGGGTTACTTTGAAATTGACTAAAGATGTTTACAGCGTAAGCTATGTCCGGACGAGTCCTGTTTGAAATAAATGATAAGCATCCTAAAACACTCCTATAGGGAAATTTAGTCATCTCATCAATTTCTTGCTGGTTTGCTGGACAGTCTTTCTTAGAATATTTAACCCCTTTAACTATTGGGAGTGAAGACACGGGAATACGAAATGAGCTGAATCTCTCACAAACTTCCGTGATATATGACAACTGATATAATTGTACATTACCGTTATCATATGAGAACTCAACTCCCAAATGTTTTTGAGTTCGTCCCAAAATTTTTAAATCAAACTTGCCTTCCAGACGTTTAATTATATTGTCAATTTGAACTTGCCTTTTCCCAAAAATTACAATATCATCAACATAAACCATCAAAACAATAAAATCTTTAAATTTATACGTGCAATTGCACCAACTAAATTTCTCAAAACCTAGGTCCAACAAAACACGATTTAATTCATAATACCACAAGCGTCCGCTTTGGTGCAAGCCATACAGTGCTCGATCAAGTTTGCATACCAGATGCTGCTTGCCCTGAACCACATACCCAAGAGGTTGGCTCATATATATTTCCTCATCTAATGGGGCATATAAATAAGCACATTTAACGTCGCATTGTGTATTAAACCATTTCAAATTTGAAACTAAAAGTGAAAAGAAAAACCGGACCACTGAAAAATTCACCACAGGAGAGAAGGTTTCATCGTATGTATTGCCTTTAATTTGACGGAATCCTTGAGCCACGAGTCTTGCCTTGAAGCGTGCGATGTTTCCATGCTCGTCCTTCTTTAAAGCATAGACCCAGCGATTTCCCAACGGAACTTTACCTTTTGGCAGTTCAACCAGGTGCCAAACCTTACGCTCTTTCATACTACTCATCTCCTCGTCCATGGCAGCTTTCCATTCAGCCTGTTGTTAAGATTTCATTGCTTGATTAAATGTTCTTGGAATAGACAAGTCTAGTCATTTGGATTTACGCCTGCGCTTCCTTTTAAACTTCGTCAACTGAGATGATGGTACGACAGCTTGATTCACCAACCCCTCAAATAAATTAGCACCAGAAAAATCAAACAAATCCGTGTCAAACACCACATTTTTGCTTAAACAAAATTTTTGGACGTCGTTAAGCGATCTTAACCGTGTGTTAGAACCATCAGGATAATAATATATATCTACCCGTTTCGCATTGGGCCTAGGGACAGCCTTACGTCGCCACACGAGTTCAGATTGGGTTTTAGAAAGGGGACATACAGGTTCAACATTGTCCTCCTGGACATCCTCACCAACCTCTTCGGGCTCGCTCTGCACGATGATGTCAACAGGATCGGCTTTAGCACGATCAACTGGACCATCGGTGAGCAATTCGAAATCTGAAGATGAGGTGCCCAGTACAGCTCCACTGTCAGAACCATACAATTTATTACCAAAAGAAACATTCAAGGTTTCGATGATCTTGTCCGCTTCCGGTAACCACACTCAGTAGCTTTTCGTCCTCAGAGCGTATCCCACTAACACACCCTTTTGAGACTTTGGTGAAAGCTTATGTCGCCGTTTTTGCTTTGGAACACCAGCATACACAACAAGACCAAAAGGTTTCAAGTGTCGAACTGACGGTCTGTGTTCAAAATACAGCTCAAACGGGGTTTTCTTTTCTCCACGGTGAACCACTCTGTTCCACGTGTACGCAAAATAGAGAACTGCTTCAGACCAAAAACGAATAGGTAAACTACTATCCACCAACATTGCCCTTACACAATTTAAAGCTGTTTGGTTAAGATGCTCGCAAACCCCATTTTGTTCTGGAGAGTAAGTGTTCGTCAATTCATGAACAACCCCATTCTCATCACTGAAACTTTTAAACTCACTGTTCACAAACTCGGTACCGTTGTCTGTTCGAATGAACTTCAACTTTTTACCTAATAACCTTTCAGCATGAGCAATGTGGCGAACAAAAACTGAAAAAACCTGTGATTTATCATTTAAAGGGTAAATCGCAGTTCATTTGGAATATACATGTCAATAATTGATAAAAAATAATTCCCCCCCCTATAACCGTTTATTTGGATAGGTCCTCAAATATCCATAAAAACTCTTTCTAAAGGACCATTACATTTAGTACCATTAAATGACCTAAATTAAATTCTTTTCTGCTTTCCTAAGCGACATGGTTCACACAGAAACCTTGAAAATTTTAACTTAGGCAAGCCTTTTACACCGTTGGATTTGCTAGTATGAATGACCAAATCCGGGCTTACATGACCAAAACGTGCATGCCATGCTTCAATATCATTACAGTTCGTGTTATAAGCATTTGCAACATTTGTAACTTGCCCTTCATTCTTATTCTAAATTCTAGGAAAAACATTATAAACACCATTACTTAGTTTAGCTGAAAAGATTCTTTTATTATATTTGCCGACCACATCAATTTTACCCCCTTTACCAGAAAAACTAGCCCCATCTAAGTCCATTACAGGCCCCGAAATTAAATTCTTTCTAAGTTTAGAGGAATAAAGAACATTTTTCAAAACATATGAATTACCATTATCAAAGGTTAAATTTACAGTACCTTCCCCTTCAATGGGGAAACTAACACCATCAACCGCAACATACAAATCTTCACCCTCTATAGAGGTAAAATCTGAAAAGTACTCAATATTTTTACAAAAGTGGTGAGATGCTGCGGTATCAAAAGCCCAACAGCAATCATCATCCACATTGCTAAAATTTGCCTGAGCAATAAAATAATTTTTAGACGAAAAGTTACAGCCGATGGCTTTAGTTTTATTTTTAGTTACAGATGACATGGGCTTCTTTCTGGAGTCATTTTTAGATGAGGTATTAAAGTCATTTACAGGATGTTTAGGCAAAGTAACGCGACAATTTTTCCTTATGTGACCTTGACGTCCACACCGGTAACATTTAATATTGGGAAAACTGTTAACATTAGAACTTGTATTTTGGATTTCAACTGGATGGTTAGAATTAGAGTCTCTCAACTCAAGACGCAATTCTTCAGCAGTCATTTCAGTGACAATTTTCTTAAATTCGAAACCCTCCTGCCATCGTAGGATGTACTGCACTGCCGATTCAAACTTAGGATTCAAATTTTGTAGGAATTGATAACAGACATACGTATCATCCATTGGATGACCCATTTGCTTAAGCTCCTCAGCAATCTTAGATAGCCTTTGAGCATAAATGTTGATCGATTCACCTGATTTCATTCTACAGTTAAACAAATCACTGACAAGACGCATATGGTGAGCCCGTGAATCTTTCACAAAATTTTCCTTCAATATTTTCCAGGCATCTACAGGACACGTACAGTCGTCTATTAAGCCCCGATACTCAGGAGTGATGTTTAAATATATAGTTGATAAAGCCAGGCGCGATCGACTTTTAAAATCATTTATGCTTCCTTTACTAGCGACTCCCCCCTTTTCATCGGGTTCCGGCAGAGTCTCCGTTCCAGCAACAATGTCCCATGCATTCTTCTCTATTAGAACAAACCTTATATCTTTTACCCAAGTACCATAATTATGAGTACTGAGCTTCTCAATACCAGGTAAAACATTAACAGCCATCTCAAACAAACCTCACCACCAAAGCTGCATCACAAAAAAACCCAATACATGAGCTGCTCTCTAGCAAAAGCCCATAACCAATATGTTAGCCAATTTGGCTAGTTTTAATATTGCAGAGTATCATAATAAGCACAATGAAATACTTAGCTGTAAAATGCCTCAAGCAGTCTCAAATGTATATATATAGAAAATGCAGCAGAAATAATGAAGACAAGTTTAAAATAACAACTGTATTTATTAGTATGAAGATTCAACATAAGTAAACAATTTCCAACAATAATATATTAGTTCCAACTTTAACAATAACTCATCACTGGCAACCAACAACTCATTTGTAAACAACATTTTAACATACGTTGACCAGCAACTTTAAGCAAACAAATTTCATAAAAAACTTAACAAAATACCTTAAAACTTTAACACTTATAATAGACTTATTAATTTCAACTAAAATAAACCTTTAATCAACTTTAACTAAACTCAACAATTTTAAATAGTCTTAAAACATAAATCTATCTGCAGTTTTAACTATCATAAACTCTTTTCAACTTTAACAAAACTCAATAGAATAAACTTCAACTGTAATAAACTTTCAATTAGAATTTAAACTTAATGTCATTGTAAAAGAAAACTGATATATATATTTATAAACTTAACATGTCATAAAGCCAAAACGATGTCAACCGAGGTTAACAAACAACAGAGTCACAAAACAAGATACAATGACGTTAGACCATAGTCTAATGAACTACAAGTGACTCAATGTACCAGAAACGTTGAGATACTAAACATCTCTTAAAACATTTCTACAAGAAAAACTTAACAGCAAAACAACTTACGACCTTTTGTGACCACCGGAAGACTCTGCCAAAAACCACGACGACGGGAAAAAGAATTTCATTTAATAGGTTTCACTATCGGTTGAACTTAAAAAAAACAACAGGCATCTCGGTCTCGGAGCTGCTCCAGCAGACAGCTACACACAAATCAAAACATTGAAGAACTGCCCACATCACTCGCCGGTAAGGCCTTAAATACTGATCATCGGATCAGCACACACAACCAATGGCAGCTCGCGAAAACTAGTTACCGCACTGCCATCTAGTGTCGGCAACTGGCGATAGTGCAGTTAAACAGATAAACCAGTACGAGATGTTAAGAAACCAGTAAGCAACCAACCGATCGTCGTTAGCAGTAGTCCTCCAATGTAAACATAAACGGAAATTATTCAAAATCAAGTTTTCGGCCAAAACGTAAGTAAATACGTATCCATTTAATAAGAAATGCTTTCAATAAAAGTTTAGACTATGTGATAGATAAAATATTTCATACCACAATTATACAATTTATTAATTAAACTCTTATTTTAAACTTTAAGTTGACTTAGCACTAAATAAGCAATATATATAAACGTTTGCCGGTTGAAAATACAACGTTAGTTCTTTATCCTTTATTACTAGTCAAAACCTCTAACTTAAGTAACAAAACACAATTAAACATTACAGTTATAATAAAACCAACATGGACAAAAATTATAACACGTACCATTTGCGGCGATGCCGCGCGGACAGCGATAAGTCGATCTTAATTGGACAGAAATCATTCTTTATTACTAATTAAATCAATATTATTACTTTCGAAGACTTCTTAATATGATTACAACATCGATTGCACGAATTCGATAAAAATGGAAGCGGATGAACTTGGATTCCGTTCACCATGCATGTGGTCGACGAAACTGACCGTGAATTTTTGTAATTTCAACCGTTTGTGTTTTCAAGAAATATTCACGTTATTAGAACCAACAATAGGCGTATAATAGTATTCGGCCTTAGTTTCCAGTCTACAAGTTAATTTCAACACGATGCACACGGATAGCATCTTAATTCCCAGAAGAAGCAGATCGACGAAGGCGTTGGAAAAGACGTATCCCAGAGGAAAGTCACATCCCTACTTCAACAGATTTCAATAAAAATCAATGGTATCTTCTACTAAGTGTTGTCTTTCCTGTGTGTTTCTCAAGACCCACTGGTATGTACTTTTTAAGTATTTTTATTCCACTATTCATTCGCCCGTGGTCCTTGATGTAGCGAGACTCATGATTTAAGAACCTGGATTAAAGTAGAATTTAACTTTACCAAAGAACTGAACCTTTAACCTTAAGTCAAGCTGTGATGAACTTTAATTTAAGTCACTTTTATGTCACAAGCAATTAAAATATATTAATTTTTGCTTCGTGACACTGAGTGAATTTGTATATAGGGAAATATAGAAGAAAGTCTTGTGGTGGCCACAACTTACTACTTAATTTTAAAATTTTGTAAGTTATTTGGAATTTATGATTTACTTAGCATAGCAGAATAGGGCAAAATTGAGCATAAATGTACATTTTGAGGATCATAAATATGTGAGACAACTTCAAAATAACATTTATAATACTTGTTTGAACATCATTGACTACAAATATTCAAATAGGAAATTTTATGAGTAATTCAAAATTTAAGATTTTATCAACATAGCTAAATTGGGCAATATTGCATATAAATATGCATTTTGAGGATTGTTGCAATGGAAATAGTAGCATGAAAACTAAACTACGAAATTGACCCCAATAAAATAAATTAATAGATTAGGATAAGATAAATATGCCCAACTGAGCGGAGGATAGCCTATTAGGCAGGGATTTCATTCAATCAATGTGTCAAGCGTTTGGTCAGATTAATTTCTCTTAACATGAATATGATATGTCTTGTTAGAAATGTATGAGAGCATACATATGATGGGGAACTGAGCCGAGTCCACCTTTGCCAACTAGTTTTTTTTTTTTTTTTTTTTTGAGTTAAAATCAGGTTTTAGATGGAAAGCAAAAGTTTCTGAGATAATCATTAGTGCATGGAAATAAACAAGAAGAGTATCTGTAAAAAAAAGAAGAAAAAAATCAGATTTTTCATGTATAACATTTAAACCGTTTGATATACATAAAGTTTACTATGGCCTAATGTCAGCTTTATTATGTACTATGAAGTATCAACTCATTCAGTGTGTCAGATAGTTCTAATTGAGAACCAGCTGTTCAAGTGTGTGTATATTAATAGAAGAAATTGAATATATTTCTAAAATTCATTCTAGCAAAACAAAGAATTAAGATATATATAAAAAAAATTATTTATATATGCTCTTATATATGATATATAAACAATTTATTTAAGTATAAATCTCATTTATATTATAAGAAATTTATGTTTTGATTTAATTGTGTTGTCTTAAACTTTTTCAATTCTGATACTTTTTTTTTTTTTTTTTAGAATAAAAGTAATTAATACAGTCGAACCTCGTTAATGTGAGTCTCAAGTGGAGGGGGGGGGGTTATATATGTTATCAGTAGTTCATGCTATCAGTAACTAATCTTCATATAACTAAACTAATCATGTGTTATTTCTTCAATAATCCTTTATATAATGAAAGGTAAATTTTTATAATCACCCATCTTATTTAAAAATTACCGTTAAAAAAAAAAAAAAAAACTTTTACCTTAAATTTAATTTTTAAAACTGATGGGAAATGATTTTTATATTAATTATAAAACTTTTTTGATGTGACGTTTATTCTATGTTGTAACATTGAATATATTTAATAATCCTCTCCACTATTATAGAATTATGGTCTGTCAAAAATAACATGCAACAACTATAAATTATATTGTTGTAATTCAGTGAGCATTGTTAATAAATATATTATATCTAAATTCTTTTTTCTGTTAAATGAAAATTCTAAAAATGTTTTTTTTTTTTTTTTTTTAATTATATAGAGTTATCACTTAAATCCAAAGATATTTTCATTTCAAGAATTATTTGGATATTTTGATGAAAAAAGTGAATGGATTGATGGTTTATTTCCAACAATTTTACATGAAGCTTGCAGTAATATCAAAGCAAGAAGGCAATGGATTATTTTGGAAGGGCCAGTTGATATGATGTGGATGAAAAACATTAGTTCTCTTTTAGATAGTACTAAAGTTCTCACTTTAGCAAATGGGGAAAGAATTTTGTTGCCTGAAAAGGTATTTTCTTTTAATGCATTTTATATTTATGATAGTTATTTACTTTTCTAAAAGACTAACATTACAACTCGCTATAGTGAAATTTTGAAATTTTTTTTCTTACCGAAATAAATGTTTGTGAAAACTGCATCCTAAAGGTTGTATAATTTCTGTTTAATCTCATAAAATGGCTAGAAAAGTGAAAAATGATTATCTTTAAACATAAAAATTGATAGGAAAATTTAGACTAAGAATAGTTATTTTAAAAGTAAGGTAAGTGTACCCGTAGTGGTCACTGCACTGGTAGTAGGCACTTATAAATTTAAACTTTAATAAGTCATGTATAGGCTCACTTCCTGCTTTAAGTTGTTGTTAAAATCTGCTATAATTAATGTCTTTCAAACACTCAGTTCTAAAATAAGATCTTATTCACTAAAACAGGACTGGTTTTTTGTAATCCTATTTTAAACTTTTTTTTTTTTTTTTTTTTTTTTTTTGTCTTAAACAAGGTAAGGCAAATGTTTGCTTTGCATGTGTTTATTTTGAGCTGATTTTCTGTACCATCTACTTTTGTGTAACTAAAATAAGTATGCAGAGTTCACCAGAATGTAAAGTAACTAGGAAAAATGAAGAATTCTTGGATAATTTTAGAGAATTTGGGGAATAGTCTAATAAATCAAGAAAATAAAGGGGTTAGAAGTTTAAAAATAATGAATTCCTCTAAATTCATAAAATAAATGAAATAACTGGTTAATAATGATGTTGTTAGCATTATTTGTAAGGAGGGGGGAGGGACATTACAGGGAAATATCAGAGAATTTTAAAATCTGTATTCATCTTTTTTTTTAAATACTAGTACATGTTTTTTGGGTGACCATGACTTGTTATTAAGACATGTTGTATTACTCAGTAATGAATTGTGCTATCTGTTAATAGTCTGTCTAGTGAAAAGGAAAAAAGAGAAAAGGAAAAGAAAGAAACCAAAGAAGAAACATAATAAAAAGTTTAGGAAAATGGTAGAAATCAAAAGGAAAAAACTTCAGGTTCCTTGGGAAAATATGAAGATTGATGGGAAGATACATTATGTCACTGATAGCCTGCAAATATCTAAAAGCAAGACTAGTTAGAGTAGACATTTATAAGATGGATTTGAACACAAGGATGTAATTAAAATACTATTTATGAATTAATGCTGAGTCTAAATGAAACAATTTAGTTAAAGCACTGAGATTGAAATATGCTAACTAAAATTTTTACAGATTTCAGAGCCGATTTAAATCCAGTACCGTGTTTATATATTTTTTCTTCTTTTTATTAACAAATTAATGTCATAGAAAATATCTTTTGTTAATGAAATATATATTTCTAACAATTAAATAGAAATAATACCACAAAGACCACTTTGTACCAGAGAATAAGAGCATTACAATGACATTAAATTTAATAAAAATACCACTGCCCGCCCAGACTCACCAAAATGAAAATATTGATATTAATTTCGATAATATAAAAAAAACATATCCAGTTACAATAGCCACTAATAAAATTTCACCTCAATTTTTTCAATACTGTCCGTTTTGAAACTGTCATCTGATAAGCATTCAAATGGAAGCCCACTGGTAAGCTATTGTCACAGGCAATAGGGACAGGCACCCGAGAGTCTGTGAATGAGTGGGTCACTGTCGAATGCAGCGGGGACAGGAGGCGGGCTTTTGAGCAATTTCATGATTTTTTAAAAATTTTATTTTTGTTTATAAAGCGATATAGAAAAGAGTTTCCTTTAAATATAGTGACCAGCGAAGCAGGCAAAGCCTTCGTTGATTCACTACCTTAATTGATTTCACATTCCGTCATTTTTGACGGGGTTATATATCAGTAAGAAATAATCTCGAAAGCATAACTGGATTACAACTTTACCCTAAACATATAAAAATGGCTTTATTGTAAATATTATGTATATTATCTTTTCCTAATAGGTTATAAATTTACATTTTGGTTTTGGTCCTATATTTCAACATTCAAATTTCATTAAAAAATAAATTGCTCAGTTTTGTAGATACAGGTATGCAATTTTTTGTAATGATATTGTTGTATAAAAATAAAAATTTTCTGATTGATGAAGGGATTGTATAAAAATTTCAAAAATGTTACTTTTTGAAAATTAATGAGAAGAAATTTTTATTAACGTAGTTTTATTTTACCGTGTTTTATTAGTTTTGATTCTTGTTTGTTTGTTTGTCCAGTACAAATCTTTCAATCGATTTTTAACTAACTTCTCTACTAGCTAGACATTTGAAACTTTCAGAATAGCTCAGAACCTGATGACAATACAATACTTTGAAACCTAATTTATGAATTTTTAATTGGTTTTCTTTTAATTAATTAAAATATGAAAGTAATAACCTCCTAATAGCTTTAAAAATAGCCATTAAAATATTAGCTATAATTTAATTGTTGCCAAAAAAAAATACGAGTTCATTTTTTTTCGATATAAAAATAAATACATTTAATTATAAACGTTAATGTTAAAAAATTATAAAAAGTTAAATTATGCATCTCACAGAAAATGATATCATTATCAATTAAAAATTTTTATATGTGCATTGATAAAGGGCTAATGTGGTTCTATAGCTATGATTCAACAGAAAATTTAAAAACGTGGTTTATAAAAAGTTTTTTTATCTTATAATTCA
This sequence comes from Salticus scenicus, assembly GCA_963930645.1. Classification (NCBI taxonomy): domain Eukaryota; kingdom Metazoa; phylum Arthropoda; class Arachnida; order Araneae; family Salticidae; genus Salticus; species Salticus scenicus. Next base: position 49,875,619 of record OZ005648.1, read on the forward strand.
TTTTACCTTTTTACTTCCATTACCCAACTACCGTAGATAATGGAAGTATTGTATTTGGTCCAAAAATTCTATATTGAGATTTCACCTGATTTACGTGTTTTAAGGTCTCCTAAGTCCATAAAAGTGGTTTTTGGCAATTGGTCAGTGTGTGTGTGTATGTGTGTGGGGAATCTTCTGACTATCGTATCTCCAAAACTAATAAATATACAGCTACGAAACTTCAGAATTAAGGCAGAACTGGTGTACAGAGGAATTTTCCAAATTTTGGTGAAAATTGGAAAACGGAAGTGAGTCATCCGAAACCGGAAGTGAGGCCGTAAGTCCTTATCTCAAAAACGGCTTTAACGATTTCTTCAAAGTTGCTATATAAACACTCTAATAGATGTCCTTTCATTTTCAAATGATATAGTTGGTTAGTTCAGGAAAATTGATAGGCGTCCTGTATAAATAATACCTGAATTCCAGGTATTGCGAATGAATTCTTTTCAAAACTGTTGTATGAATTTTTTTCAAACTTGCAATATTAACCCTCTTTTAAATATTCTTTTCTATGTAATTGTTGTTTTCTGATCAACAACTAAATATGCAAAGTATTGATAAAAATCGTTTTCTCAAAAATGGCTCTAACAATTTTCTTGAAAACTGTTACATAAACCCATTTTAGACATCCTTTCCCATGCTTTACATGGTTATTACAGGAAAATTAATAGTCATCCTGATCAGATAGATCAGTTTTAGATCTCGGAAATTGGTGTATCAAATAATAATTTAAAAAAAAAAAAAAAAAAACTACGTTTTTTCCCCCCTTACTATGTAAACTCTATTTTATGTCTTTACATTTTCATGCGTTTACCGCAAACGTATATTAACTTTCTCTTACTTTAAAATTTTTAGTTATCTGTTTCATTAGCTCAATTCTATGTCTTTTGATCACATTATCTCCAAAAAGTGCATATAATACATGTAATAATGGGTAATGGAAGTTGTGTGGTTGTTTCACACCAGATTTTTTTAAACACTTTTGCAATTTTCATTGCCTACGTATTTCCAACATGCAAAGAATTAAACTGAATGTTGTTTCAAATTTTTTAGATACCCTATATATGTTTATATACATAGAATTATATGTAGAGAGAGATTTCATTTGCAGATTGAATGCCTTACTCATTTAAAATTTTGCATAGTCGTAAAACTCTTTATTTATCATTAAAATTTTTGGCATGAAAAATGAATAATTTTCTACAACTAATTAATATTATTAAAATCAAAATATTTCTTAAATTGATAATAAATAACTAATATTTAGTAATAAAAGTACCTTTCTTCTTTTTAACTCTGTTTTTAAATTTTTAGGTTCTTATAGTTATCAAAACTACAGATCTGTCTCATTGTTCCCCTTCAACAATTTCCCATTGTGGAGTTGTTTTTCATCAGTCTAATAGTATTGGTTGGGAAGCCTATTTTCATTGCTGGCTTAAGAAAATTGATAACAAAAAAATTTATGAAATAATTAAAGAATTAGCTGCCAAATATCTAGATTCTATTATAGAATTTCCATTCAAATCCTCGGAAGAATCTGAAGTATTCTTGATCAGTCATATGCACTGTATTATCTCTTTTTGTAAGATTATGAATACTTTATTAAAGCAGGTAAATATCAAGCATTGTATTTTTTAATAATTTATTAAAATGTACAACTAATTTCTTTCTATATTTTTTTTAATTTCGTGTAAGTTTAGTAACTGTAAACTTAAATTTAATAAGTCTGTAATAAAATTCAAACATAGCATTTAATATAAGCACTTTATAAAGTCATAAGCAATCTTATTTAGGTATTCTGCTATTAATTAACCCAAAAGTGATTGCAGCTGAGAATTCCAAAATCTAACCTTATGTTCTGTGCTATGTGTGTCAAGTGTAGAAAAGTTTTGCCAGATAATAAATAAAAATATATTTTGTTTTACTAGATCAATTAAGTGGTTTAAAAGTAAGCATATGCAGTAGATTTTGGTTTTGTGTTTCATAATATTATTTCTTTTTTGCTTATATTATTACATACTGCGTGTACAAAAGTATTCGGACATAAATGATAAATAAGCCTTATTTTCAAGCTTCAACACTGTAGACCTTTTGTTAGGGGCTCACAAAATCCTCCGCAGCTTCATTGTAGTGTTCCTTAACAAGACTTTTGCTGTTTGCATTTTGCAGTCCTTTTCTAAGTAGGTGGTGCTACATTTGATCCATATTTGCCATCGGCTCATTGCCATTACAAGAATACAAATTTCTTAAAATTTTGTTAGTTTCCCTTATTAAAGACATAGATCTAGTTTTCATAATTTGTGTAATTTGCAGTCTATTTATCATCCTTGAAATTGATTATGATATTTCTATTATGAAAAGTTTAACTAAGGTGATTTAGTTAATAAATTATGATAATTTACTATTATTTCAAAAAATAACATGTCTACATTTTTTTGAGACACATTGTTCCCATCACAGAAAATGCAAAAAGTGAAACATATGTAGTAGATTTTTTTTACAGTCTACAGATTATTTTGCTTCTTTTATCAATGCCTACCACATTCACCAGATTTTACTCAGTGTGATTTCTGGTTATGCTGCCACTTAAAGGGTCAAGTTTATCATGAAGGTTATGCCATTAACTAGTTTGAAGAATTCTGTTACACTTTATATGTGAAACATGGCAGCAAATCAGTTATGATCTGCTCTTAAATACTTAAATACAGTTCTAAGTCAGGAATGGTAAGCAGGATGGTAGCTACATTGAACATCTTTCTTTAAGTCATACTTAACATAATTAATGATTGATTTACTTGTAATATGTGGTCATAATCTATAAATTAAACTTCTGCCCTCCTCCTCCTCCATTTGGTATATGTGTAATAAAGTCACTAGTTACTGATTACTTTATTTTATATAGTTCGATTACATAATGATCAAAAAGTAGGCAATAAATATTCAAATTGTTTATGTATTTTGTATTGATCATTTCCTTTGTTAAATTTTATGTTTATCTAGGTAAAACCCCTACCTGTTGGAAATTCTTTAACAACATTTTTATTTATTTATTATAGTCAACTCCTTCTAATCCGCAAAAGTTTTGTCCAGAGGTTGTATGGATTATAGGAATTTGCAAATTAGAGGTCATTGTCTTTGTATACATTTTCTTTTGCAGATACAAAGTCAGTTATTTATATAAATTCATAAATATACATCAAAATGGAAAAAGAATTACTAATAAATTTTAGAATACAATATTTCTTCCATATTAATAAAACGAATCAATTATATTCATATATGATGGTAAATTAACTTAAGCATATTCAATTAATACATACCAATAAAATATAAACATACATTTTACTTAAAAAATACAAAAGAAAGTATTTTTAAAGTACAGAAATAATATTCCTAACTGATAATTTTTTATTTTGTTAAATATTAATCTAATCGTAGTTTGTTTTAAATTTTTATATACATTCCTGACATCCTTTGGCTTGACTTAGCACTAGTCTGTATGAATTGCAGGAAATAAATACAAAAATTTCGCTGTTTTTTCCCCAATTGTGTTTGAAAGCAAAGATTTAGCTAAAAATTTGATTTTAAAAAAGTAAGAAATGTTGTAAATTATTTGAAATATCCGCTGTAAATGTCTTTGTTTAAATTAAAAAATCAATTGTGGATTATAGGTCTGCATATTAGAGGGAGTTGGCTGTATTATTTTAGTTGTTTGAATATATTTTGTGTATCTAATCTGGTGGTAATTTACTAAACCATTTTAGCTTCAAGATACTGTTTATAGAGAAAATTTAACTATCATCACCATTACTTTATTACATTTATTCAATTTATCCTATATGAATCTGTATACATTTTATCATTCTCTTGTGTTAATAGGCACACACTTAAAAGTAAAAATTAGAATATTATGTTAACTAAATTTGTATTTTCAATAAAATTAGAGTAGATTTATTTATATAAAATATTAAATTATAAATCAAATTTTTATATTTTAGTAATTAAAGAAATGTTAATATATTGTTATATAAAGAGAGAGATTTAAAATCTAATAAAACTTACCTAGAATTTTGTATATATGTATATTAGTTTGTATTTAAAAAGAAAAAAATACCTAATATTATATTTATTTGAAAATTTAGAAGACAACTGAACCAAATCTCACTGATAAAGTAGACAGAATTTTTTGGTTTTCGGCTATATGGACTGTAGGTTCCGTGTTTGATGAAAGAAGACAATGCCTTTTTAATGAATTCATCTATAGTTTGAGTAATTCATTTCCATCACATGAATCAGTATTTAATTTTGGGCTTGATGAACATCTTCAGTGGATTAAATGGAGCAATTTATTGCCTACTACATGGAGAATAAATAAAGGGTTTGTTTATATACATTTTACTATTTTCTCAATTAGTAGATTCTTTTAACCTTTATGTTTTGTAAATAGTTTTTAGATGAATAAATGGTATATATTAAAAGAATAAATGGTATATATTAAAAATTGTTACTATCTTAGAATGAACATATCAAGACTCTTCTGTATTTAGAAGAATTTGGATTGAACTTTGCCCATCTATTTTTTATTGCCGTGGCTAAATCTTTTAAAGATTTTATAATAATAAAGCAATGTATAAAATTTTAAGAGAAGTTTAATGCTTTAAATTAAATAACTAAATATTTTTTCTTTCTAATATTTGTAAATACTCAATAAAGTGATTTTCACAGTTGTTATTATTTGATTATTATTGAAATAAATTATTTATAATAAAATTCTAGCAACTCATTTAGAAATTTTACCAGTCTTGACTGTAAAAACCGTAAATATTATGTAGGGGAGACTGGGGTACAATGGACCACTCCCTATAATTGTATTTATTTATTTATTTTTATGGTTCATATTTTGGTACATAGATAGCAGCACTACAGTGATGAAACTTAGCCAGCAACTTCATGCCTATCCGACAATTTAGCCATTTTATTCTAGAAACTTGGTTTGTAGTAGCCAAAAGTAAATAGTATTTTCTGCTAAAGATTTTTTCTTTTCTTCATTCGAGAATTGTGTTCTGAAAGATATTATATAGTATAAAAGAGAGGTAAGGTCATCTATCATATTTAATCTGACTAAAATAATTTAAAAAATTATCATTATTATTTTTTTTTTTTTTTTTTTACATTTGCTGTCAGAGGTTCACACAAGGTACAATGGACCACTAAGAAACGAGGTGCAATAAACCATGGTCCATTTACCCCAGTTCTCTATTATAATAAACTGATTTACGAAATCTATATTTTTGAAGTGTTAGGTATAAATTATACTTAAAAATTTCATAGTTAACCTTAATTAGATCTATTATGTCTTCAAAGATGAATAAGGAAGCAATTTACTTTGAGGTTTATTCTTATTTATTTTTAATAAACATTCAGTTACTTTTGTATTCTTATATTTTTACAAGTACAAACTGAATTTAATAATGCAATTAAAAAATAATAATACAAATAAATTTCAGGAAAAAGAGGGTTTTACATTTTGTTGGTTTAATCACAGAAATAAAAGATAAAGAATCTGTTTTTGTGAGATTCATGCAACGAAAACCTAATCAAGATCTCTACATTTTTTCCTGAAAGTGTTGATATATCTCTTGTAAATTTTTAAGCTATTGTAATGATGAATCTTCCTGACCTTACAATTTCAGAAGAAAACAGCAGATTTTCAGTGACACAAAAATTGTCTGGTGTATCATTTTCTAATTTTAATGTTCATTAATTTACATTATTTATGTGAATTGAAGACATAAATAAACAAATATAATATATTCTACATTTTATACTATTAAATAACACACTACATTAGTATACTTTTTTAATTTGACCTGTGGTCCATAGTGCCCCATGCCATGGACCATTGTACCCCGGGATCGAGATACAATGGTCCATTTTGTCAGTTGCTATTAAAAAAATTACATAAAAAAAACTAAACATAATTATTGCTTTTGACTGAGTGCAACATAAGACCTAATATATAGGTAATATGCACACATATTTTCAATAGCGAGAAATCATTACTTTGTGAGTAAACGCTTACAATTTCCAAAATTGATCCATTGTATCCCTACATAACCTGAAACTGAATTCTTTAAGCAGTTGAATTTTCAATTTTAATCATTTGTGTTTTATTTCTGTATTGATAAATATAAAGGATTTAAGTCCAAAAATGTTGATTTTGAGTTAAGTACATAGTCAGACTCAGAAAAAAAATTCTCTATCGATTGATATGAAGGATTTAAGTCCACGTCATTTAGTCTTTGAGAAAATCCATTGGTAAAAAAGTTTCAAGTCAGAAATTTAGCAGTTTTTCGTCTCCTGAAAAATCAAGAATATGGACTTAAATCCTTTATACTTATCAGTACAGATTTATTTTATGATAGTTTTGACTGAGAGTGCTTTCTCTCAATTTTTCAATAATCTTTCTTAAAGCATCAAGGTAATTAAGGTAAGAGGATTGTCAAAGATATCTAGTTGAAAGTTACTAAGCTGCTGATTTTTATTTAATTATTTATTTTATTTAATTTTTAATTTAATTTTATTTATTTATTTTATTTTTTTTTTTTTTTGGGGGGGGGGGGTGTCTGTGTTCATAGCATATAAGCATATCCATATAAGCAAGGGGGGGAAAAAATGTCTATATCCATTTTCTTTTCTTCAATGGATATCTAATACGAATGTTTTGTTGAAATTTTATGTAAATTAGAAAAAAAGTGCTAGAAATCTTAATTGACTACTAGCCGCCTTCAGCGACCAGCTGGTTTGTGATCCTTGAAAAATCCGACTTTACAAAACTTCCGCTTGGTGGTGCCTGCGGCACCTTTTTCCCGTTTCAGGTCTTACAACAGCTTATTGACATATAGTGAAAATAGCTTTATTCAAAAATTTAATCACAGTAAATTCCTGCTCAGTAGTGCCCTCTTCCAGTTTCAATATCTGAAACAGCCTGTTCGCTCACCATGTTATGATCTTTCAAATTTCTGACTTTAGCAAAGTCCCGCTCAGTAGCGCCTGCGGCGCCTTATCCCCGTTTTAGAACTTACATCACCTTCCTCGCTCATTATAATTTAAAATATTGAAATTTAAAAATATTACTGCACCATCTGGCGGTAGAAATTTCTGTAATCTACTGTTGGATTCAAATCAACAAAGATTTCAAATGATGTATCACTTATGAAATTATTTTAATTAGTAGCTGAGATACAAAAGAACACCTAATCAGGACACCTCAAAACATGAAAATAAGGTGAAATCTTGAATTCCACTTTCAATAATATAAAAGAAGTTTAAAATATCTTTTGAACGATGTATTAATTAAAAATAATTTAATCATAATTAGAATTTGAAATATGCATATTAGAATAAAATTTAATATGCAATTAAAATGTAATTTTTTTGTTTATTCTCCAAAATCGATGAAATTTGAACTACAACTTTGTCTTGTGATGAAAACTCTGTGCAGTAAGTTTCTTGTGTGACAAAGGAAAATTGAGGAATTTTGAAATTTGCAATTTTTAATCACAGCCGAAAAACACGTGACCTCAATCAGAAAAAGATCTTTCTCTTTCGCTCTACTTTCGAAATATCATCTGCGAACTTAAAAGTGTTTCCATGGTAACCAAAATACCAACCGTTGTTCCAACACAAATGCAAGAATTTCAGAAACGCAAGAATTCAGAATGTTCAAAAACTGCAGGCATGCAGAAAATTTAAAAACTTATAACGGATATTTATCTCTAAAAGATTTTGAGTTATAAAATGTTTTGTGAAAAAATCAATGTTTCGTAAACTCTAAAAATATGATTCGAAAGAGGATTAAATGACCTTTCCAAACATACCAATTGTTAAGAAATGGGACAATTACTCTTTCGTACAGGGCAATTCAAAAAAGACAATCGAGAAAAAGAAAATTTTTGGAGCCTTTTTAAAACATTTTTTTTTTAAATATAAAAAATCCGTATTTTTCAAAAAAAATTCTACCGTAAGAGTCGGTAATAAATTCTCTTTCTCGTGGTACAGGTGTATTTTCAATATCTCTAACAGTTGAGCAGCGATCGCTTTACAAAAACCCACGAAATTTTCTCTCTGCTTTTTCTTTTGAGGAACGCAGTTCAGGGGAAAAATTACGGTCGCCAGGCTTTTTGAATCGTTTTTTGATTAGACATACATTAACGTTTTAATTAATATCTCCGGATCTAATTAAAATTTTTTATTCTTTTTGCACTATGCACTCGGGAAGGCTTCTGAGCACCCGCATGTCAAATTTTGTACTTCTGCATTCAGTAGGGGCTGAACTATAGATGCACAGAGAGACAGACAAAGAGACAGACATCTTCTTTTATTATTATAAATTGTTAATATATAAATAAAAGAAATACAGAATAACCTCGCTTTTACATTCTCAGAATTTGTTATTTCTCAATTTACATTTTTTTTTTTTTCTTTTAGGTACCTTTATTTTTAAGGAATTTGAATCATCACTTTGATGTTAATGTAATTTTGAATTTACATCCATTTACACTTGTATATACAGCGAATAGAGATGAAATACTTGTTGTGATTTACTCAGAAAAAGTAATATAAAATAAAAACATTTAGGAGATGAATTCCATCAAAGCAGATAATATTCTTTATGATCTTCTCTAGAACAAATAAACAATGCTCCAAGATTACAACTGGAGGAAGCTGATATTTAAATTTAAAATGATCATGTGAAAGCAAATGTTTAACTATGAATAATATCCATGGTACCGAAATTATTATAATAAAGTAAACATTCACATTGGATAAAAGTAGTGAATAAAGATGCATCTTTTTTTTTCTTCATTAAAAAATAAACGACTAACATTTAACTTTAAGCACATTTTTGTACACTTGAAGTTCACAACTCACACAAATGGTTAAAAATTATTACCGTATATTTCCGTGTATAAGCTGAGAATTTTTGGAAATTTTTCGGAAGCTGAATTATAGGGGTCGGCTTATACACGGATCCACATTTCTAGCAAAAAACGTACTTTAGAAACAATGATTCAATACATATATTTTAAGCTTAAAAACTATATATAAAGTAAAATAGTGATATTAAACCTTATTTTTAAATAATTATCACATATAAAACTCTTAAATTGGCAATTTTATTTCACAAAACGCTCGATGTTGTCACGTGTGTTAACATTTCTTTTTGACCTGCCGGTAACTGAAGTCATCGGCAGAGTGCACGAATGGAGTAAATTCTCTGTCTGATTCAGAAATAGTATAAGAGAAACTTGAAAAAACAGGACTCCCGATCATATTTTTAATTTATACAATTAAATTTAAATCATCTCTGTTTAAAATGTTTCTAGGCTTACACTAGCAAAAGTGGCAAATCTTCGTTTTTTTTTTATAGAGGTTTTTTTTTTTTTTTTTTTTTTTTTTGTTGTTGTTGAAGATTGCCTTGAAGCACTGATAAAAATACTGAAAAGTAGAAATATACAAAATAATTTAGATACGTCATTAAAAAAAAATCGATGCAATCGGTCTTTAAACGGCTTATTTATGAAACATCCAGCGGCTGCATTGAATCATCGACGTTAGGGTTAGTTCTCCCGGCTCGGTATTATGGTAACCATCGTTTTCAGCTGCCGGGACTTGAGTTCGCATCTGTGTTTGCCTCCCTTCTGATAGGGTTGCCAGAGTTAAAACTATCGCAGTTGCCGAACACACTGCGATCGTTTTACATTATAGCTAAGCAAGGTAAGGAATTTTATTGGATAAGCACGCGTTTCACGCAGTTTCATTGGACAGATTATCCTGAAGGTTGTATAGATTGGCAATATTTTCTCCATTTTGGCGATATACTCGAACTTTAAAAAGAGTATTTTTTTCAATTCGGCTTATACACGGGTTTGCAATTTTGGGCAAATTTCTGCAGGGAAAAATGTACTCTCTGCTTATATACGGATCGGCTTATATTCGGAAATATTCACCCAGATTTTTAAAATTTTAACTTAATGCAATTAATAATTACATTTTTAATTCTTTTTAAAATAATTTACCAACTGTATGACAATGAAAATTTATCTTATTGTATAATTAAAAAAAAAAAAAAAATTGCATGATTTTTAAATGAATTAATAATGTTTATTTAATTTTTGGGTTTCGGGTTAGGTTTGGGTAAAAAAGAAGTCGAGTTTCAGGTGTGAGTGCAGGTGCAAGTGCCAAAAATTTTCTTTTGAAGGTTTGGGTCAGTTTTTGTATCGATAAAAAAATTTTTGTTGGGTTCAGGTATGGTTTCGGGCTGATTAAAAATTCATCTGTCAAGTTCATGATGGGTAAAACTCAATCGATGCAGGAATCTATATCTAATATCTATAATTAGTACGGGATCAGAATATCCAGGACTTTTAATTGACATTCTTAAGATATTTCCAAACTTTTATGAATCAATTCTATGTGATTTAACTGTGTAATGGATATAAGTGTCTGAGTGGATAGACATTGCTAAAGAACTCAGCTTCTATTTTAAGATTAATATATCTATATATTAATATATATTTATTTGCACTTCTTGTATATTTAGACCAATAAAAATAATAATAATAAATTAATTAATTAAAATTAAACTGAGAAATTGTATAAAAGAAATTTTAATAAATGTACTAACTGTTGGTATGTACCACAACACAGTTACTGTAAGCCTTTATATAGAAAAATAGACTAAACAAAAAGTCCTGTAATCCTAAATTAAATTCTGTTTTGTACGGAATTTTATATCTGTTCCAAAAATAGGCTTGGTTTCTTTTGTTTTTTCTTTCTTTCTTTCTTTATTTTGTATACTTTTTTTTATTTTTTACATGTCATCTTTTGTAAAATTCTCATAGAAGGTTGATAAACCTGCATATACAAATGTTTAAAATGTAAATACAACGCCTGATAATTTACTTATTTCTGACTTTATTTTTTCCTTTTAAATTATATTTTTATATTGAAGCATTTAACTAAACTTTTAAATAATTAAAATAACCTTACATTTCTGCTTCATTTTTTGTGGATATTTTGGGTGAAGTACTTTTTAAATAGGGGAATCCCCCTTCATCCTCAGCACCTATCCATGGTGGTGCTAAGTCTGGCGATATTTTTTGGTAAACAATTGAAATTATTAATAATTTAGAAGTTTATAATGGCATAAAATCGAAAGCTGGGCTAAACCCACAATGGTGCTACCTTCTGGAGGAAGGAAGACAGCAATGGCAAAAACATCACTTTAACACAACAAGTTGCCTGACCGAGAACCATCGAGTATAGGTTCTGAGAATTAAGGGGGGGGGGGCTTATTTAGAAAGCACTTCACCCAAAATATCCACACAAAAAATAAGCTTGAAATGTAAGGTTATTTTAATTATTTATTTTTTTTCCTTATTTAGTTTTTATATGTCTGTCAACATAAGGGGTATAACTTCCTTTTTTCAAATTATTGACATGTTGTTTCAATATGGACAGTGTTCTTTGTTATTGAAATGTCCAGAAAAAGATCAATCAATCAGGTTGAGTGGTAAATGGATAGAGAATTTCCTAGAGATTTGCATTGTCATGTAAATAAAGAATTTGATTTATTTTTACTTTCATTTATTTATTTATTTTGAGGATACAGTAATTACTGAGGACATTGTTTACATGGAATTTTTATATTTATTATTATTATTTATTATTAAATTGGTTGATTTCTGACCACTGGGTGATATGTACACTGATATCTATTATTATAAAAGAAGTCTTCATCCACAACAGAACAGTGTGGCTGTGAAATCATCCAAATTTAACTAATATACTACATATCAGATAAATGCATTTGACTTCATTAATTATTTATCTTAATACTCTTTTATGTAATTTAATTTTACAGAACTCCTCCAGAATTGATAATGGTTCCAACTAAAATGAGTATTGCTTATGAGTATATTATTAAAAAGCTTTTAAATGAAATGTATCCAGTATTTCTTGTTGGTGAAATCAGTTCTGGGAAATCAACTATTGTAAAATGTATGCTGAATTCACTTTCTTCAGAGGAGTATAAGTACATTGTGATGAATATTTCATGCCAGGTATTTTTTCATCTTTATTTTAGACGTGCTAATAAATTATACAAATTTTTTCTATAAAGTACTAGCAATTTATTGTGTTTTTAAATTATTTTTCTTATATGTGTTAGGAGTTAGGATAGAAAATTTTAGGTTTAATGTTAAATGGTAATATAACTTATTTAATGGTGCCTGAAATAAAAATCTAAAAATAGAATATCATAAATCGGGAGTTATATCCCGTTAAATTATTCATTATCAAGACCTGTGATCAAATCATATATGAAATCATTGCACTGTGCCACTTTTACTGCTCATGAAAAATTTTAAAATAAATAAATAAAATTAGAAAAAATATGGACTTACCAGCAATCTTTAATGGCAGATGCTGTAACACAAAATGTTAATCCTATGGACACAAATAAATAAAATGAAACATAAATATTCCTTGAACACAAATTTTTATTGAAGAATTCTTATATTTATATTTAAGTGCCGGCACAAATAATTTTATATTAATACTATTATGATAATTTTTTCCATAACTTTCAAGATGGTATATTGCAAAATCACTTATTCAAACATCGTTATCAAACATGCTGATATTTATCATTACATGTTTTTGCTATGAAATAAGTATCTGAAATGTTCATTGCACAGAATAAAGTTTTTTCTGGAGGAAAACAAATTTTAAAATATCCAAAACTGTAGTTCTGCATTCCGAACCCGACAAATAGATTTTATTTGACCCGAAAACTGACCCGAACCCACACTAAAGAATTTTTTGACAACCTGCACCCGACCGGAAACCCAAATCTAAATCAAAATTAATAATTTGTCTACAAATCATAGAAAACATTTTTAATTTATAAAATAAAATAAATTTTAATTGTCACACTGCTGTGTGTATGGTAAATCATTTTAAAAAGAATTAAAAATATAATTACTAACTTATAACTAAGTTAAAAATCTGAAAAACGGATTAATAATAATTTTTAACTATTTATGTGTGTTGTGAACTTCAATTGTACAAAAATGGGATTCAAGCTTAGTTTTTGTAGTTTTATTGTTTAATGCTTATCACACACAGAATAATATTAAAATAATACAATGTTACACCCACCAACTAAACATCCACTAAATTCATCTAAATCTACATTCCTATAACTTCTTAGAAACATCTGCAAGATAAAAAAATATTAATTATCAGTTTAAATTCACAATCTATTTTAAGAGGGTGTGAGTAATCAAAACAGATGAATCATACATCTGGTTACTGTGGGAGAAGTAGCCTGTTTTCAAAAGTTTATGTTCTAAATAATAATTGCTTTTTTTTTTTCTTTGTTCATTGCTTTAATCGGATATGGATGTTTATTTGACTATGATAATTTGGGTAATTTCATCTTGGGTATATAAAGCAAACAAATTTCTGCTTTATTAAGATAATATATTTTTAAAGGATGTTTTCACGTCGACCCGATTCATTGAAAACTAAACCTGACCCGAACCCAAGCCACAGTAAAAAAAATTCAGTTAACCCGACCCGCAAGAGAAAAAATTTACTCGAACCCAACCTGACCTGCGATTCGGGTAAAATCGGGTTACCCGACCCGATGCAGGACTCTATCCAAAACAGTATTGAGTTATCTAATTTCATTTTATCATTTGACTTGAGTAAACATACTTAAGAAATTACACAGGATGAAGTAAGATGTTGGTACAAACCATGCTGAATTAGGTCTATTTTGTATGCCTGATGCAACTTTCATATCGAATCTTCTGTTATTGAAGATCATCTTGAGTTGATTAGGCCTGGATTTGTTGGATGATCCTAGGATATTTCAATTCATGAACTGATAAAGACATAAGCAAAAGCTGATGACTTCTATAGGGCCTGTGGAGTATCCTTGCTAGATCAGTGTCCAGAATTTATAGACTTGAGCGATCATTTTTTTTTTTTTTTTTTTTTTTCCATCTTACTTGTAGAAGTGAGACTAATCTACGATGGACGTACCAGAATAAAACAAAAGTTAAGAAAATCATTATTTATAGCAGGGACAATCCGGTGAGAATTATATATATGGAAGCAAACCATTCCTAGCTGCGACACCATTCGCTCTCTGTTAGAATTGTAATTCTAACACTTTTAAATTTTATCATTTTTTATCAAATTCTCCAAAAAATATTTGCGTTACTTTTTATTTAATTCATTTTCTCTAGTTATTCTCTTAAAATTCCGCAATTTGTAGGAAAAGAGAACAGTTTAAAAAAATCTCATGTGAAGCGTTTGTTGGTAAACAAACTAGGATCGATATCCAGGATCGATGTCTATGAAATGTAAACAAACATTTTCACCTATTAAAAAATTCCACTTTTTAAAAGACTCAAATCGTTTCAAAATTAATTTAGATCGGCCTCAATTAATTCAAAACTATTTTTAATAATTCTCCTGACGCTCATTTTTCATTAATTAATAATCATGATGTCACTTTCATATCGTTTTTTCAAATTCTCTTTCTGGAACATTCGATAAGCTCCGCAGCGAATCTGAGCCAATCTATATCACTACGCTGATTCAAAGAAGCGTCCTTCTAGAAAAATGTGTTTTTTCAATATTTAATATTTGATCCAAAAAATAGCCCGATATAAAATATTCCTTTCTCAAAATTAAATTTATTCAATCTCTTTTTATTAACTTTTATTGAGCAAATGATCCAAATAAAATATTTTCATTGTGAACTATTTACCGCACGTATCAATTCATGCGTGCGTGGTTTCCGGTTAGCGCGAAAATTGGATGTAGCGTATCTCTCTCTCTCTCTTGGATAGCGGTTGGAGAAAGTAGTCGCAGGGCGGCGGCCGTTGAAACGACATTCGTCGTTAAAGAGTCTTTTATTTCTATTTTTATCATGTGTACTCTACGGATCATTGATAAATATATATGAGTATCTTGCTTATCAAACTTTAAAATTATCATCCAGCTGCACTCAAAAGCTAGTAACTTACCAAAAAGAAGAGGATGATATAGTGTGGGCTAACTAGGCCTAAAGTGTGTGCTCCCAAAATGGCGATATCTCATAGACGATGTGTCAAATGCAACATAGCCTTCATCCTTACTAAGGATTAAGTAATTCAGGTGCTTGTGAAAATTAATTTTATTTATGACATCGATCTCTTAAATTTTTTGAAGAAGAGATTAAAAAATCTGCTTCAAAGTGTCTGCCTGAACATGGCAAATTTCAGTGTGTGATAACGTTTGCTATGACATCGTTCGCTCCATCGATTACTGCTACAATAATATTCAGCCATCTCGGAGAACAAAAATGGAATTTCCAGTAGCATGTTGGCTAAGAGTCCAAATGATATACTATATCAGGACTAGTGACTACAAATAACCAATTCAGAATATGATCGTATCAATGTGACCGTTCACATCAGATTTGGTGATAAAGAGTAATAAATAAGTGTCTACTCGAAATATTAAGATCAAATAATTGGTATTCGATTGATAGAAATGTTGAAAATTGATAATGATAAAGCAGCATACTGAGAGATGTTATAATAAATAAATAAAGATACCTAATGTCTGGTAATTCAAATATTCTGTGCTCCGGTACCAGAATAGAAATGTATGTTTGTGTTTGATCAGTAAAAAATAAAATCTATGGTGTTTCAAGATTGTGCTTATGTGTTTATATATTGTGCCTCAGTGGAATATTAATAATTTTATTTTAGATTCCGATCAACAACGGGGTAAGTTTTAACTTTTGAAAGAACTTATTATTTTTTCTAATTTTCATTTCATTTGATTTTATTTCGATATTGCATGTTTTATTTAAGATTTAAAATTTTTACAATTAGGCATTTTAAAATCAATTAATGAGCAGCGGCATAATTGTTAATTGTACAACCACTATACTTTCGGCCATCCACTAAAGTTTATCATTAACGATCATGATTTATTTACTTCATATATTTTTCACATTCTAAATTCCCCGAAAATTAAATTATTGTTATTTCTATCCTTACACTCTCAATGGCTATAAACAATGCCATGGCTCGGCGAAAACTGTCTACCTTCAACTCCGACCAATGCTAGCTTCCCAGACTGAGAGAGATTACTTGACACTGATGTAAAATTCCCGCTCGCAAAAGCGACATATGGCTGAATTGATACATGCAGTAAATAGTTCTTAAAGAATTGATTTTATTTAGATCGCTTGCTCAAATGAAAATTAAAGAAATATATTGAAATTAAATTATTTTTGATGGAGGAAAATTTATTTTAGACTATTTTAAAGATTGATTCAAAGAGACACTATTTTGAAATGGCGTAGTAATACTACGATTGTGCGGAGCTAATGGAATTTTCTAGAAGGAATTTTGAAATTGTAATTAAAAGTGCCGTCATCAATTTTAATTAATGAAATATGAGCGTCAGAAAAATTATTATATATTTTTTAATTATTTGAGCCCGATCCTAAATGATTTTAAATCAATTTATTTATTATTTATTTTTTTATTTTTCTGATTGGCAAATCTGTTTGTTTACATTCAGAAACGCAGGCATTTTGTTTATTAACAAACATTATCATAAATTTAAAAAATTTCCTTTTTACTGAATTTTGAGTAATTTAAATGATTAATTGGGGAAAATAAATGAGTAAGAGCCAAACTATTTTTTAGAGGTTTTGAAAATATTAGATTAAATTAAACAATGTTAAAATTTTTCAATTTTAACAACATACTGATTTTGGTACAAAAAACAGTTTACTGGAATACCTTATTACATAATGAATATAATATTTAAAAAAAAAAAAAATCATAAAGTAAAAATACAGTATCTTTACATTGTATTTGATATTGTTTTCATAACAATTGGGCATAAATTGTATATAGTTGCTTCATTTTAACTCATTAAATATGTGTTGTAATTGTGCTGTTGTATAGGATTCATGTCAGGAACGAGTATTCAGTGGTTCAAAAACAGCATCATAGTTATAATTTAGTAATCCAAAAATGTTTTTTTTTTTTTTTTTTTTTTTTTTTCCATATGGCTTTATTGGAAAAAAAGATTAATCCATGCAAAATGAACAACACAAGCAGAGTGAAAGCAAGAGCCACAGGCAGAAAGAATAAAAAACAGGCAGGGACAGAATGTAATATGTGTATGTAAAATGTAAAATGTAGACAAATGCAAGACAAATGCAAGTGCACACTTTTTATACATTTTTTACTGCATATGTCATTACTTTTATGTGAAAACAGTACAAACACTTTAAGATATACAGAGCACTAATTGTTTATGTGTATGTTCAGGGCTGCCAACAACTACGCAATTGGCGTAGTAACTATGCTTTAGCCTGCTTCTGCTACACTCTACGCATCGCATATTTAAAGCTACGCTTTTCCTTTCCTCATCGTTATCTTGTTTACAACAAGCGAACTCCGATTTCGCACCGTATCTGCAAATTGCAGTTATGGATGAAGTAGCTTGAAAACTCCGGAGGTTGGTAGGTTGTTTCATTTCCTTCTCATAAACTATGACAATAGCATGACTGTGTACGTGCGGTGATTGGATGTTTGGAGAAGTTCTTTTCTATCACTGACTAGAGGTCTAATGCTAATCTGTTTACTTTTGTTTTTTGGTATCATGTGTTATCGGCTGGACTCGTATTTCTGCATTTATTTTTTTACTTAAAAATGGACAAATTTGTTTAGTTTTTTATTTAATAGTATTTTAAGTTAAAATGAGCGATTATGGTGATAATCCAAAGAAGAAAAAAGTTCCTGATCAAAAATTTCTATCGGAGTATACTGCTAATGGCCATATCACACGGGAACATATATACTCAACACAACATTATACACAACATGTTGACTATGCTGAACGAACGAGAAACCGGTCAGCTTTCCCCAGGGTTCCCCCGAATCAATGGCGTGATGTATTCCCTTCTCTAAAGGTATTCCAAAAAGAAAATCCTGTTTATTCCTCCTATTGGTCAATTTTGATCAGCACGCTCAACATACTCAACTTTTTCTAAACGGTTTTGTAAAAGTTGATCATCCGAAAACTTGCTGTCCTTGAACAAAATCAGGCTGAGTATGTTGGGTATAATGCTGAGTTTAGTAAAATGCTGAACGAAAGTCTCTCGTGTGATATGGCCTTAAATGACCATGTTTGCGATCTGTTGATTCATCACCCCATCAGGCGTATTATTGTACAATATGTAACAGCAATTTTCGCATAAATCATGGTGGACTTGATGATTGTTCATGTTATATTGCAACAAGCCAATGTATTATTTTTGTATGTTAGATTATTAAAAGTCAATAAATTTCAGAAAGTAAGTTTTAATGTAAACAAAAGATTTTATGCTTATTTATATTTTAAGCATTTTCTTATTTTTTTAGCGACTACACTTTGTAGCTTAAAACTACACTTTTTCTTGTTTTTTAACTACACTTTAGCACTCCCAGAGGTTGGCAGCCTTGGTATGTTTCATTTATGTTAATTCCCGCAAAGGTAGGAAAGTTTAATATTAATAAGTAATGTAAACATATAAATTATACAAGACAGTTTTTAACAACTTACAGTAAAATGTGCCTGGAAACTGATGTTAAAGAGGAAGAACTTAAGCTAACATCATTAGTTGTCAAAACACAACAATTGTTTTGGGTAAAAAAAAAAAAAAAAAATTACTCTGTATAAGGTAAGTAATCTGGTGTGTCACTCACACGACTTTCTCTTATTCTGAAATTTAATACTATAAATACAGATTGGAGATTAAGAGGTAAGATAACGAGTACTGTTATGAAAAACCATGTTAAAACAATTCAAATTAGGCTTCGGAGCAGCTTTATTTGACAAGTAATTCTGTGTGGGGCTCAACCCCCCATTTCAGTACTGTACCTACATTTATATAGAATTTGAATCTGTTATTAAATTCAAAAGTTCATTTAAAATTATTGAGACAACTTTCACACCAACATTCCTTGAAACTTATCAGTCTTGATCAAACTTTTCTAGTAACAAACACAATAACTTCAAAATACAACATTTGGATCGCCTGAAATTATTTGTTTTTAATTTATTCTAACAGACACAAAGATCAAACATTAAAAACTTGACTTCAGTATTCAGAAAGCCTCAAAATGTCTAAATATACAAAAAAAAAAAAAAAAAAAAAAAAAAAACAAGCGATGGATATTTAGCTTAAAAAAAAATACATTATTTACCATGTGGCTATGAGGAATTAATTTTAATTCCTGAGCAGCTTTCCTGGACATGGTAAAATATTGCAGCAAAGCACTTCCACTAACAATAAAAAATGTTAGGGCTTAACCCGTTAGTAGTCACTAGTTGGTCGATTTGCCGCCCATCTTTTAGTGTTGCCAGATTTTTTTATTCAATAGCCACCAAAAATTTTTAGAAGTGGCATTTGATATACATAAAACACGAATAAAATCAAAGAAGCGTCGGTCACAACACTTCTTAAAATTATTGGTGACAGTTAAATAAAAAGTGTGCAATCTGTAATAGGTGGCACTGTCTATAGCGACTACTAACGGGTTAAATATTGGCAGCCCTGTATGTCTTCTAAAAGTTATGTACACATCGCGTGGAGGACATAAATATAATCCTCTATTAATAACGCACGGAACAACCTGAAGTATACTTCCATCCTTTTTCAAGTATTGTCATACTATAATCTAGTTCTTTTGTGTAGCTCTGTAAGTGAACAGTGAATGATTTCTGTACCATATTCTACACGAAATATGCTTTTACGTATATAATATATATATATTCATTTCATTTGGTTTAGTGCAGTCTATAGATGTTAAACTTTACTTACCTGCAATTTTCCCCATAAACGTAATGTATTTGAATTCTCTTGGGCGTCCCTGTACACAAACCATTTTCTTAATCTCAAAGAAAAGTTTAGTGTAGCATCCCTATATAATACACATTTAGAATACCAAGTTTGGGCTTTCTGCTATAATTTGTTTTTGAGACATGCTGATAACACACACACACAGACCAACCGCTAAAAACATGATTTTTGGATTCAGGGCACCTCAAAACGTGCAAATAAAACAAAAATTCAATTTTGAAAATTTGACTCAAAAACAATACTTTCTCTGCCTTATGGGTGAGAGAAAGTAAAAAAAAAATTAAAGTGAACACATGTGCTCTGTGAAAGTAATAATGGAATTAAATTTTAATCACATTAAAAGCTGAGACAGACAATATGCACTAAAAATATACAATTTAAAACAATAAAAACACAAATTTAGACGTTGGATTTAGCTCAAACAGTTGGAAGTTAAACAAAAAGAAATAAGTTCAATTAAATTATCTGTATCTAAATAATTGTTGGAAGAAATGTTATTGCAAATTTTACGTATAATATCACAAGCATAAGGGATAGGGATAGATGTGAACAGAGAAACTACATCAAGTGAAATCATTAAACTATCAGAGGGAACACTATTTTGTTTTAAATCATCAAGAAATCTATAAGCAGAGAGTATACTAAACTGGGAATTCAATGTAAAAGGTTTAAGATAATCAGAAAGAAAACAGGATAAATTATACAGAGAGTACTCTGTATAATACAGAGGTATACATTAAATGGAAACGATTGAAATTTCATTAAAAAAAAAAAATGCATGTAATGATATATAGCTATCAGAAATTGAGGCAAGTTTGTGCTTCCTGTTTGGAAGAAAGAAGGAAGGGGTAGTAAAGGTACCAAAGCAGTTGACTTTGTCATGAAGAACACTGTGTCACAATTGAAAGTGCTAGTGTCAAGTAAATATAATGTATTAAAGTTATTTATTGACCCAAGAACTAATTCAAGCATCCAAGTAGTCAAAAGACTTCACAACCAGCACCATGTAATCCAAATGGACTAAATAAAAGATATCACCCTTTTTACGGCACTCTACTCATATCCAAAAGTCAAAGCCAGCTATAATCTATGGGAAATTTTGCACCATTATAACTCATTAACTAATACATATTTTTAAATTCTATTTTCACATTCACAAATCTTACAACTGTTAAACTGGTTATTGCTTTCTAAAAATTGAGTTTCTTAATTTTTAATATTTCACTTTTAAGCTAAAAAATGCAAAATTTCACATTGTGAAAATTCACATTGTCAAAATTCACATTTTACAACTTCAAAATAAATTATTAAAATTATAAAAAAAAAATAATTTTTAGAAAGTGATAACCAGTTTAACAGTTTTGAATTTTCTGAATGTAAAAACAAAATTTAAAAATATGTATTAGTTAATGAGTTATAATAGCATAAAATTTTCCATAGAATAATATTGACTTTGGCTTCTGATAACGATAAGTAGAGAAACCTTTTACCTTTTAAGCTTTTGTTATTGTTAGTTAAATTTATTCATGACTGAGAGGAGAATGTTATTTATGTCCCGATTATGGATCTTTTTCATATTAGTTGTCATGTGCAAAATTTAAATCTTGAGTTTATGAAACGCTCTACTCTTTTCTGTCTTTTTAAATATTTGTTAAATAATCATTAAAAAATATTACATCACAATTAAGTAAAAAACTTGTTTTTATTGAAAAACAATGTGTTTGTTCAAAATACAGTATGGGACCAAAAATCCGGAAACCGTGGGACCGACGCCATTCCGGATTAAGGAATTTTCCTGATTTTAGAAACTTAAAAAAAAAAAAAAAAAAAAAATGATTTACCAGACATTTTTTAAATTTTAGTCCAATCCTTATAATTAAGCACCAAAGTAATAATTACTGACATATTCCAATAGAATTTTATACTGTGTTAACGATAATTAAAAACTTTAATTATTATAAAACTATGGTGGTTAAATAGGAACAGCATTTCCACTATAGTGAAAATACCGCATTCCTAAACAGACTATAATGTGGTCCACATGATAGACCCGAAAGTGCAAAGCTTCATTTATTTAATCCTATTAAATTATTCCTTAAATAAAAATTTTAAAAATAAAGCTCAAATACTTAGAATTACAAAGATATGTGCACAATTCTGTTATCTATTTACTCAACGGAACGATAAACAAAACCTTCGATGATAGATGTAGAGAAAGATAAAAATAAGCTGATCGTCTGCCCGTTGTTTTAGAAAGAAATGGAAAATGGTTGGAAATTACCATTTAATGGAGAAAGGAAAAAAAATCCTCATTAAGATTGAATTAAATTACCGTAATTTGCTGGAAACATAGTTTTTTTTTTTTTTCCCTACCCTTTTTTTTCCTCAGACTGTTCATTGTGGAAATGATTAGAATTTCAAAACGTTCTAGATTTTGGGTCCTTCCGGATTCCGGAATTTCGGGCCTATACTGTATCAGAAAATAAATTTACAACCTTAAAGTATGACTTACCATAAAAAAGAGAAATTTTACATGGTTTAGTTAAAAGATTAAAGTTGGCTTGTTTTTCTGTATACACTGTATTCTCACTGTTACTACAAATGAGGAAATGTGTATAAAATTTTTAAATTTTAAAAATGGAAATTTTATAATTGGATGCTATTTAGCACACCTATATTGATATGTTGATTCTGCATTCATCAGTTCTATGCTATAAACATCTTCAGTGATGCACATACGGACTTGCAAACACTTCATATTGTTGAAAAAAGAAATAAAAAACTATTATGAAACACTTTATCATTATATATATTTTACTTGAATTGTAAAATTTTTGTATATTTAGATATTTCTGAATTAATATGTGTATCTTTAATTATATTTTTCTTTTTTTCTCTCTTTTTTAAAAATTTAGAGTTCATCAAAAAAGCTACAGTGTATAGTTGAAGATCAAATGATAAAAAAAGCTGGAAACATTTTCGTACCCGATTATGGAAGAAAGCTGATCGTTTTTTTAGATGATATAAATTTAGCTGTTCCAGATCAATATGAATCTGTACCTTTCTTAGAGTTATTATCTATGCAGTTGAACCATCATTATTGGTTTAATAGAAAAAATTGGAAAATTAATCATATCAATGTATGTAAAGCTTTTATTATAGTCAGTCATCTATGCATAAATATTTAATTTTGCTAATATGTGGAATACTATCAGATTATAATGCAATTTATGATACACTATCATCGTAGTCTTATAGTTCCATATAAATTAGAAAAGACTTGCATGGCAACCAAAGGCTGTAAAAATTATTTCTTGTTTTTATTCAAATTTATATTCTAATAAATCTTTAATTTGATGTTCTAATTTTTAATTTAAAATCACTGTATATTGCAAAACTGATATTGAAATTAGCTGTTGTAATATCTATTTTTAGTGTAAAACTTATTTGATAAATGATCATTTGCTTCTTTAATGAACAAAGTACTATAACATATATCTTAGAATCGAATTTCAGTTTGATTTAAATGTTTGTGTAATTGGTCAAATTCCAGTTTAAGATGTTCTTGTCTGTTTAGTGTACTTGAGCAACTACAATAACCCTAGACCTCCTATTATGTGTGTCATATCCTTTCTATACTTCCTCTTTTCCTTTCAATCTGCCTTCAGTCTTGCTTACAGTAGTAGGACCTTTATTTATTTCTTTTATATAATTTTTGTATTAATAATTTAAAATAAAAATTTCTAAATTATGTTGCATCTATATCACACAAATCTTTTTATTTTGTGTGATGTTTAATTTATTCTATTTTATGTAAATTCAGGTTTTCTTTCTGTTTTCTTAAAAACTTTTTATTTATTTATTTAATTTTATTTTTTCCTTTATCATTTGTATTTTTATCCCACCCACAACAGTTTTGGGTTGGGGGAGATCATTTTAATCTTATCTAACAGATTGTCACAATGCTTAGTTATAATAAGACCCTATTTTACATTTAGCAGATTCTAAAAGGAAATTATAGAATGGCAAACAATACTGTTTCCCTTCTTTAGTATTATAGTATAAATTTATAATAAATTAATAGAAGACCTTAAAATGCCTATGCTAAATTACTAATCATGTATCTTGTCTAAATACTGATTTAATCCAGATTTCTATCTGGTTTGATGGGAAGAGCAAAATTTTCACTTCTCAGCTGGAGCACATCCTTATAAATTAAGTTATTCAGCTTCTTTTTAGTCTAGACACTTTCATTGGCTGTTTGTAGGCTGTCTGGCACCCAGCCGTTTGAGTAGGTACATTTCACTCAATAGCAGAAATAGAAGTAAATCACTCTCAATAAGTTAACACTTTGTTGTAAAACTTTCTTATCAATTCTATTGTAAATTTTGGGGTATTTGCTACATTTTACAATGGCATCCAGATATTTCTCAGCCGTGGAATTGCCAGACTTTTTCCTGTGAAAAACAACTTTAGACAATTTTATGATATATTGCTGATATAGGATACATGTAATTGTGCCAGAGCATGTGATACAAATCCCGATTGTTCTTTTAAGATAATTTTATTCTTTCAACTATGGTATAATTGTATTTTTGGAAGAATTAATTTGATAACTGAATATATTATTAAAAAAAAAAGATCATTTTTAGGTACAACTGCTTTGAAATGCTCTATTCATAAAGTTTGTTAGAACATCATAATTTTATAAATATAGTTCTATTCTATAATCTATTCAGTAAGAAACCATGATTTATTTCTTCTTATCAGTACTTATTATTTTTCATTTTAGAATGTTGTATATCTTTGTGCTATGACTCCTGTAAACATCAATAAGAAAAGTGAAAACTATCCTTCTCAGCGCCTTTTGAGTCATTTTAATGTATTCAATATTCTTCCTGCATCAGTATGTAATTTTACATATGATTTTTTTTTTTTTTTTTTTTTTTGTGAATGTTATGTATTTTGTCTATGTTTAAAAAGAAATTGGATAACTATGCTGATTTATTTTAATTATTTAATATTAATAACCTGCTAGTTTCATTCTTTGTTGTTTTTCTTTTAATTATTTTGAAGATTATTTTTTATTGGATAACTTTAGAGTTTGATAATTTTGTCTAAATTAATAAATGTTGCATCAGTGTAAAAATTTTATCACGCAAAATCTTCCTTTCATCATATTTTGACCTTCTTTAAATTTTAAGTTAAATATAATTTCTTATTTTGTATAAAATTATGAGTTTAAAGTTACTAGTGTTTGACGTGTTGTTAGTGACTTTGTGTGATGAGTTTAAATTTGCTTATGCTTGACTACTTGTTTTGACCTAACCAATTTAACACATTTAATATTTAAGGAAATCATTAAACGCAGAAGATAATTCTCTTTCATTTTGGCATGACGGAAATTTTATTTGTAATGGCATCCTTTAGATTTTATGAGGCAAAACTGAAAAATGTTTTTCTTTGTGTGTGTGTCTGTCTGTCTCGCAAAACCAAAAGTTTAGCTCACCTTATAAACTGTCGCAAACTTGTATTACTCTCATTTAACAAGTGCAAAGTGAAATAAAATCATGTCAAGCTTTGTGAATTTGTGAAAACCAAAAGTCTTGATTCAACAGAGCTCTTTAGAACTTTTATTTTATTATTATTATTATTATTATTATTATTATTATTTTATGATTGATTTTAAAATAGATGCATTACTACTAAAAGTTTCATTTTGATGTCATTTTTAGTGTTTTTAGCCCTGTCTTTATTTCACACCACTTTATTTATAGAATAATTATTTCTGATATATAACTAAGATAAAAAAAAAAAAAAAAAAAGACACAAAATAAAGGTGAGGCTATAAAAATACTCTGGAATAAATCAAAATATTGGCAGCTATGTAGATTCTACTTTTGTAATTTATTCTGTAGCATTGTTAGGACCTGCCCTTTTTCCACACCATTTTTATTGAAGAATAATTTTCATCTTATTTAATCATAAGTACAAACAATGTTACACAACAGATTTTCAAAAGTGGCATCTACGAGTTAAACAAGATTATAATTCTTGCATTCATCTGTAGTACATTCTCAAGAATTAAAGAAATCAAATCTGTATATTTCCAATTAACACAGAACTCTTGATTGTTCATGTGTGGATTATCTGGTTTGGAGATCATCTATGCAGTTTAAAAAATCTGGAATGACTCCACTCGACATTCCAAACATTAATTTGTTTAAACAACCATTAATTACTTAAAGTAAGAGAAGTCATTGAATAAACAAAAGAGAAGATTATAATAAGATGTTTCCATATTTTCCCCCCCTAGTATGCTGTTTAATTTAATGCTTAAAAAAAATCACTTAAAAATTTTTGAGCCCATAGATCAATAATGACAAGTAATTTTTCATTGTAGCCCTGTAGAAATCAATGAGCGCCAGATTCACCACAAAATCTATGCTGTTCGCATGACAGTAACCTGTAACATGCATATAAATTTTAAGCTCAGTCAAATAAGGTGTTTAGACGCTATCGCATGTGTAAAATTTACATTATGTTAGTATGAAAATACTGATGGAGGGTTGCATTTTAATTTATAACTCAGCATCCCATGCTCATCCCATGCTGAAACTCACAATAATTATAGGCAATAAACATATAATTAAAATAATAATAATAATAATATATACTTTTTGCGATATTGAAGGTCAAAGGACAAAATGTTTGACCTTAAAATGAAAATTTATAAACATATAAGCAAATGATATGTCATTTGAAAGCCTGTATTATAAACTTTCTAATGATACAAAATTTATGCTTCTAACTTGGGAAGTATAAATCAGTAAAATTCCTATTGAAACCAAACCAATCTTAAATTAAAGAACATGGTCAAAAACATAGGGTAGAGTGAAAATTTGCTGCAACAACCCCCATGGAGCGAGAAAACGACCCTAAAAGTTTCAGCTGTTTATCAAAACCAACAAAACAGAGCCAGTTAGCAAGACCGCATGGCATAGTGGTTAAAGTGTTCAGTTTGAGTGAGGAAGGTCATGGGATCAAATCCCAATGAGTGCTCACAGTTTTTTTTTTTTTTTTTTTTAAATAGATGAAATAAAACAAAGTATTAAACTAAATTAACAATTTAAGGGAGGATATGTACTAAATTCAATTAAAAAAAAAATATAAGGATGTAATAACAGGAGACTTGGCGTTGGAATATTAAAACCCGAATAAACTACTACGTTAGAAACGCCAAAGAAAAATATTGCAAATGCATTTTTCTTTGGCGTTTCTAATGTAATAGTTTATTCGGGTTTTAATATAAGGATGTATTTTTTAATCATTAAAATATTTAATTTCAACTAGAAAAATATTTTTAATTTTTCTTTAGTACATATTTTTCTTTCCTAAAGTTTTCTTGAGTTCAAACCCCAATGGAGTGCACATTTTTATTTTTTTATTATTAATGCTAAAAAACATTAAAATAAATGAATAACTTAAGAGAAAATAATTATTAAATTTAAATAAGAAATTAAAAATAAATAAATATGCTCTATATAAAGATACTATTATGAAATATATATGGTAAAATTACCTCTTTAGGAAGAAAAAAATCACATTTAAATATACAAATTTATTTTCAAGTTAATAATGACTAGGATTAGGAGTAAGAAAATGATCAAAACATAAGCACTTTTCACGATGAGAACAACTTATAAAAGAAAATTTATGACAATTTCATTACAATCTTGTTCAATGTTGAAACACACATTGTGAACATTTTGGAAATTATTGGGTTTTTCTTTGAGATAACTAGTTTTGTAAAATGCATATATAACTAGATTTTTAAATTTTGGAGATGTACACGTATGCAAAGGCCAATAGAATGTCATAACAACAATAAGTAAAAGTTCTTTTCTTTCACATTTGAATAATAGCGCAATTAAAAGCAGACGAAAAAATGCAATATAAATATTTTCTGTTGCACTGTTCATTTGAAAAAGATTTTTTTCATTTGAAATAAAATGTTTTAATAATTTAATAAAATAATTATCTTTATGTATAAGAAAATTAAAATTAGACGATTACCATTTCCTACTTGTGGCTTTGGCGTAAAATATTAATAAAAAATTTAAATTAAACTTTATGAAAGAGAAAAACATGCAATAAAGAAAAATATTTTCCCTTAAATTATTCATTTATTTAAATTATAAAGGAAAAAAAATGGTTGAAATAAAATTTAACATAAAATATGATAAAACAACTACAGCCCTTACAAAAGTTAATAAAGAAAATAACATAAATATTATATTTAACGAAACGAAAAAACTAGCAAATTACAACAACCCAGACTACGCCTTTTACCGTGAAACAATAGAAATAATGAGAGACAATTTAGTGTGTAACGGGCACGAGTCGCGCGCCGATTTGGACGGAGTGTGGCGCCACATTATGAAGAGCAAGACCGAGAGAGAAGAGCAGGATGAGAAATCAGTTTCGACGAAAGACAGCGACCATGTAGCTACTGAAGAAGGGGCGGATTTCGCCCTGAAAGATCTTTGGCATCTATAACAGAGCATTACTAAAGGTATCTTTATTAAGTGATTGAAATAAAATATTTTAATAATTAAAAATATATCATATATTTTTTAATTAAATTTAATGCATATCCCAACTAAATTATTTGCTTATTTTAATATTTTATTTTATTTCATTTATATATATTAAACAAAACCCTGTGAGCAATCATCGGGGCTTGATTTCACGACCTTCCTAACTCAAACTGAACATTCTAACTGCTGCACCACACCATCTTGTTAACAGTCTCTGTTTCATTGGTTTTAATAGAAACAGCTAAAACTTTTAGGGTCATTTTCTTGCTCCATGGGGGTTGTTGTAGCAAATTTGCATTCTACCCTATGTTTTTGACTATGCTCTTTAACTTAAGCTTGGTTTGGTTTCAATAGGAATTTTACTGATTCATTCTTCCCTTGTAAGTCAATTAGGTAACAAAATAGGCATATTTGTAATACAAAAATTTTGAAAATTTGCATTTTTTACCCATTTTTGGTTCCCTGTATATCAAAAACTAAAAGAGATATGGACTTATTAATTGGTATGTATTCATTTCTCTATAGATTAAATAAATGAGCCTAATTTTATAAAAATCTAAGGGGGTCAGGCTAAAAATCCAGCTTTTTTGTGTTGATCTGACATGGAATGACCCCTTATTAGATTACTTTCCATATACTAGTCTGGTAGAACTAAACTAAAAGACAGAGAATATAAAATTCACAAATATACTTAATTTTTGAATTAATTTTATGATAACCCAATTGACCTTTAAATATTACATGTAACAGAATATTGTTATATATAATAAAGTAAAAGTATTTGCAAGCGTCTTATGTAGCAAAAAAATAATGATTTTTTTTTTTTTTTCATAATTTTAAGAACTATGTATAATCTTTGCATCCATTCTCTAAGAACATTTATAGTCACAAGAATATAAAGGTTTCTTTTAAAATAGTTCAATGCATGTTTTCAGCGTAGTATCTATAGGCGTATTGTCTAGAGTTATTTATATTATGCTTAGTACAGCAATGCTCAAATTTTTCTGGGTGAGGGGGCCACATAAATCAAAAAGTTTCATGTTGAGGGCCAAAAAAAAGTAAAGTTGTAAACTTGAAAGCACTGTGTATTTCAGTTTATCAATTACATATATTACTAATTTAAATATTGTATTCAGGCACAGATTATGCAATAAATTGTAAAAAAATAAACAAATTGTGTATCAATGGATATATTTTTTAAATAGTTCATGAATAGAAAAATGTATTTCTAAAATAGTACAAGCAAATTCTATTAACCATATTATTAAAATAGTACATAAAAGCTAATTCTAAAGGAATTTCTGATTCAGAAGGGGGCAAAAAAAAAAAAAAAAAAAACTTGTTCACAAGTGTTAGTGCTGGAACATAGTGCAAAAAATGTCATCTATTGGGCTTTAAACAGGAAAATTCCTCAGGTAAGGATCTCTAAAACTCTAATATTGTTTTTTCTTTGAATTAATTTTGCAAGATATCTGAATTTTGTAAATTAATTAGTCCAAGCTGTATTAGTGTCACCTACTCTAATAACATCAACAAAAATTACACAAAAATAAGTCAATTTTTGTTTGGCATTTTGTCTAAGTCATCTTACTTTTGTATAAAAAAGGATATCAGAAGAGAGATCATCAAATCCCTTTAAAAATTCTTTAAATTCCCTGTGTTTTAAGACATTACCACAAACAAAGTTAATTGCTTCACTTATATGCTGCATTAAGTTTATAAATCCTAATTCTTTACTACATATTTATTGGTTTATAATTTCTAATTTTAGAAGTCACTTTTCCTTTTCTCACTCATTTCATTCTTATGCTTCTGCAAATTTTCATAAAATAAGTTGTAATGTAACACAAACTTATAGATAAGTTATGTCACCAAGCTGTGCATGCAAATGACCAAACTAGCAAAAATTTGTTTGTTTAGAATGATTATTGCCACAGAGTAGAAGTTATTATTGGCACCACTTAACTGTCTGCATCTGGAGAAAAGCATGACTTAATCCATGGACTGCTCCTCGGAATTCATTTGTGAAAGTGAAATCTCATTTGCTCTTTGCCTTGCTTCCATCCATGCGGGGAAAGGAGAAAAAAATAAACAGATTAAAAGGACACATAATAAAAAATTCTGATGTAGAGACAATTGTCTTTCCTTTAATTTTATTTATTTGATAATGTTTCATTTTACTTAAAATTAATCTTATTTTATTAACTATATTGGCGAGCCAATTTTAATGGCTCCATGGGCATAGTTTGAGTTTGTGGATCCCTGAACTAAAGCTTGTGTAAAGATATATTTTATAATCCTTAACTAAGTTGAAACAGATCATAAAAACTCTCCATTCATTTTAATTTGTGCTTATGATAAAAATCCTTTTATTGTTATTATTATTAACTATATAAATGTACCAAACGCTTTTTAAAAATTGTTAAAGAAATTTAACTCCTTTGCTTCATTTTAAAAAGGACATTACTACACATTTTTATTATCAATAAAGCAACTTCTTCTTCCCAGTAGTTAAAGTTTAAACTATACAGTAGTATCTGTGCATTTTAAATAATTCAATTCAATTAATTGATTGTATATATTAAAATAATTACTTTGTAATGATATAATTTTTATCTGTTTTAATTTGAAAAAGAAATAAATTTCTATACAATGTACTACAGTTTAAAACTAATGCATTTATAACTCAGGAAATTACTGGAAATTTTTAAGTAACTTTTTAAATGAAAAGTACTTTCTCTAATATCAAAATAGATTTTCATTAAATAATCTTAAAAATACCTCACAAATTAATCCTCTTGTATCAGCATTTGTTTATATATTTCAGCTTACTAACGTAGCCATCTTCAGATGTTGATATGCTGCCTACTGACCACTGTCCATGTCTTGCTTGTTGTCAGTTGAACTCTTTCTCCTTCCTTCTTTCCTTCGTTTCTCTTCATTAATTAGGTGTTGCCAGTCGGTGGGTATATTACTATGCTCTCTATCATTAATTGCAGTGTTAGGAATTAGTATTTAAAAGCTTCGTATTTTAAGGCATATTGGTGCAAGAGACAACAAGCAAGACATGGACAGCGGTCAGTAGGCAGCATATGAACATCTGAAGCTAGCTACGTTAGTAAACTGAAATATATAATCAAATGCTTCAACAAAAGGATTAATTTGTGAAAGACTTTTAAGATTATTTGATAATGTGATTCTTTATTACCTAATAAATGTAGATTTTCATTCTTTTTCTCTCACTTTTAAAGCTAGTATTTTACACTTTAAAACAAAAATGAACAACTTTCCTATTAGTTAATTTTGTTACTGAATTTTTATCATCTGATTGAAGTATCATCAATATTTTGATGATATTATCCATTGATTTTTTATATATTCTTTTATTTAATTTTAATTATTTATTATTAATATTATTATTTAGAACAAAGAAATGAAATATATTTTCACAACTTTATTGCAAGAAGAATTTAGTGATTCATCTCATGAAGGATTAAGTCTGATTAATGCTATTAGCTTAGGAAGTTTTGATGTCTTGAAATCTGCAATATTGTTATTTCGCCCTACACCATCTAGGCTGCATTATTTATTCAGTATACACGATATTAAAAAGGTTTGTTTTAAAATGAATATTTTGTGTTCATAACTTATATGCATACAAATACATAAATTAATTTCACATATTTGTAACACAAAGAATTTCTTTTTACTAATTTCACCTTTTAGTGTTTAAATTAATTTATGTTATTTTAATTTTATTGTATTTTTAAACTGAAAAATGTTCAAAATTATATAGAGGATATCTCAAAACGATTGAAATATGATTTAATTTATTACCTGTTAGAGATAAATGGGCAATGTGAACTTCAAAAGTATTCAAAATAAGGTACAAAATAAGACAACATTAATCAAAATTTCTTCTTGTTAATTTTCAGAAAGTTACACCTTTTAATTTTTTGTATTCCTCATGCTGGACAAATTTGATCAACTAAAAATTTTTTGCATATCAATAAAACATCGTTATAGAATAAGTATAAATAAATAAAAACACATATCTGTATCTCTAAAATAGAGTGAGTTATATTTAATTAACAATTAAACATTAAGTATAAGGACCATATACCAAAATAGAAATGTAAATTTGTAACATATTATAAAAAAGATAACAAGCATGATATTATTTACATTAAAACTATTTTTGTATGCTTAAAGTAAATTTACTATGTTGTCGCTTTTTTTTTTTTTTTTTTTTTTTTAATTAAGACTGTCATTTTTTTATTTTGAAAAAAAGTTATTTAAAAAAATATTTAAAAGTGTAATTTATTTTCAAATTTGTCATTTTTCAAAGTGACTTCCAAACAAATTAACTCACAGACAGTTTTTCCTTTTATTTAACTGTAATTTAGCTGTTTCAAATGGTTTGGTTAAAATAATATTTTAAAAGTTCATGAAATAGTTGAACTAAATGGTTTCATTTTTTTTTTCACATGACACTAAATTTAAAATGCATTTTTAGTTCTAAATGTATGTTTTGTTTCATTGTTTGTTTAAATTTTATTGTATCAGATTATAAAAACAAAAGCCAGTTTACTTTTAAAAGTATTTTATAAATATGTAGGGTAAGTGCACCAGTGATTGACACTTTTAGAGCAATCTCTGATGTATTTAATGTTCTAATCATCAGAAAATGTTTTTAGAAATCTTAAGTTAATACATATGGCATGAAAGACATTCAGAACTACATATATGTTAAAATATATGCATTTGATAACAATTATTTTTTTTATGAATTTTTATTTGACACCCACTCAGTGTTCCAGTAATTGACACTGCCAGTTTTTCCTTTTATTAGTAATTGGCACCCTATGTTCCAGTGTTTGATACTGCTAGTTATTCATTTTACCAGTTATTAGCACCCTATACTCCAGTGTTTAACATAAAATGTTAAAATTCTTATATGTAAAAGTATATGATTTTATTGTTTTTCTTATTTATTAATTATTTTGGAATAGATGCCAAATACTGGAGCATGCAAATAACAGAAGCACCTACCCTATTTGTATTTATTTATTTTTTTTTATGTTAAATTATGTTCCTCAACTAAGTTCTTTAAAATATAAATTAAGGCGACATTGATCTCACAGTACAAATAACAGCCAGTGGCGCCACCAGAAAAAATTTCAAGGGGGGCACAGCCAGAAAAAAAATTGTTTTTTAATTAAATTCTGATAGCATAGTTTTAAAGTTAAAGAAAAAAACACTTACTAGAATTTTCTGAGGGGGGGAGGGGCGAGTGCCCCCCTTGCCCCATTGTGCCGACGCCCATGATAACAGCCCTCAATTTTTAGGGATAATTGGCAAAAAATATTTAAACAAAAGCTAGAAACACCAAGACAGAGAGTAATTCTTTTAACAAAATTAATTGCTAAAATAATTTGTGTAATAGGAGTCTCAATTTCAATGTATTAAGCCAGGTCCTGATACTTTCATCTTTCTGTGTAGTAGTGTTTCTGGGAACTTTCATTAAACTTTTCCTAACATATTATCTACACTTAATAAAATGATTGGCCTTCATTGTTTTACTTTTGTTGTTTATAGTATTCAACTATACCAGGATGTTAGATAGATATAGTGATAGTTTATATTTCACTAGCAGGCAACGCCCGCTTCGCTGGTCCCTATTTTTAAAAGAAACACTATAATTACTGAATTCTCAAAATTGCATTAATTTTTATCACGTGGAAAAAAAAAGAGAAACAAAATCTGATTAGGAAAAATGTCGCACAGGGTCCTCACTGCCTTCGGAAAAAATTCCCAAAATGCTCTAACTCTTATTTCTATTATTTTCCCCCTTCGCCCCTTCCTCCTGTCTATCCTAATAATTTTACAAATTCGAAAATATCCGCAATTGATTTGTATGTATCAAAAACCTCTATGCACCAGTTTTGAACGATCTATCTCTATTTTTATTTTTTTGCCCCTCCGCTCCCGTCCCCCTTTCCCGCCCCTCCCAATAATTTTAAAAATTTGAAAATATCTGCAATCAATTTGTAGGTATCAAAAACCTCTATGTACCAATTTTGAATGATCTAACTCTATTTTATTTTTTTTTGCCCCTCAACCCCTCCCCCTTCCTGGCCCTCCTAATAACTTTACGCTTTCGAAAATATCCCCATTCGACTTGCAGGCCTCTAAAACCTATCTGTACCAATTTTGAATGGCCTAACTGTATTTCTATTTTGTTTTGCCCATAGCCCCCCTTACCGCCCCCTTCCTTCCCACCCCTCCTAATAATTTTTAAAATTCGAAAATATCCGCAATCGATCTGTAACTATCGAAAACCTCTATATACCAATTTTGAATGATCTAACTCTGTTTTTATTTTTTTGCCCCCCCCCCCCCTCTCCCCTCCCCCCTTCTCGCCCCTCCTAATAACTTTGCACTTTCGAAAATATCCCCATTCGACTTGCAGACCTTTAAAACCTATCTGTACCAATTTTAAATGGCCTAACTGTATTTCTATTTGATTTTGCCCCATACCCCCCCCCCCTTGCTGCCCCACCTGGGGGCTGAATTTCTAAAATTCCAGAAATTGGTTTTTAGATATTTTCATTAGCTATATTTTAGAGCGAAAATTTCACGTGTCTCTATTTTTTTGTTTGAGATATAAATGATTATGCAAAATCACATTTTACGCATGTGAAATCACATTTTGCCCCCGTCCCCCTTGGGGACCGAATTTTGAAAATTCTATAAGTTGGTTTTTAGACATTTGTATTAGCTATATTTTAAAGCAAAAAATTTTTGGATATCTGTTTTTTTGTTTGAGATATGAAGGATTTTGTAAATTCACGCTTTGCCCCTCCTCCCCTCCTTGGGGTGCGAATTTTGTAAAATCGCTTCTTAGTGGATGCCTACGTCATAGAAAGAACATTGTCACAAAATTTTATGCTTCTAGGTCCAGGGGTTTGGTCTGGGCGATGATGAATCACCCCTCACTCAGGAAGAACGATTTTATATATATAGATTATTGGTAGAATGATTATTTTTTGTGCATTACATTATAAATATTTCAAATTTGAATCTAAATAAAAATTATATATTGATTTATTTTGATTTAATGCTTTTTTGTTTTATAGTGTAGTTGCTTCTTTCAAATATGCATGTTGTAATTATTATTTTGCTAATATGTCTATTGTTTATTCCAAAATAAATTGTTAATTTTAAATATTTTTTCAGATTATATTCAGATTATTAGAAGTAACCCCTGAAAAAACATTGTTGACCAAATTTTGGTTTCATGAATGCCTAAGGGAGTTTTCTGATAAATTAGTTTCACAAGAAGATAGAACTATTTTTTATAAAAAACTGTGTGATATTGTTGAAGTTCAGTTTTTAATATCGATGAACAATTTACATGAGGAGACAGAACCTTTGTTCGGTTAGTCCACATTTCTTACTTTTTTAACATTAAATTCTTTTATATTTTAAAGAATTTTATGTTCTTTAGTTTCACTTAATATACTTTAGTACATGTATATGATGCATGCACACTTAGACATTAAAAAACTAGCATGTTGTAGTCATAACAGAACTTTTTTGTATATTTTCCTGAGCAAATTAAAATAGCATTATAAATTATTTATTAAAATTATTTTCCATGATATAAAGACTGATAATTTTTATCTCAGAGAAGCATACCATTAAATGTCAAAAGTAAGTCAATTTTATGCTTATGATTTTTTTTTTTTTTTTCCCTCCAGTTTGGTAATTTTTTGCTAATTTGCTAACTGATATTCTATTATCTTTTGAAGGATTTCTAATTTTTTTAACATTTAAGATGTTTTATTTTTGTTTTCCATCATTCATTTTTACCAGTTATAAATTCCACACTACTAACTGATGATAAACAAGACAAAAAAACTGAAGGAAACATTTAGAACGTAAGAGGGGACAAAGAAAAGCTGTTGTACAAACAATATTCCGATCCCCTTCCATCTCCTTCAATGCTAATCCCATCAAGCAGTTTTTTTTCAGAGAGTTTGATTTAACCTATGTGCATTTCACAGTACATTAAGCTGAACTGGACAAGACTCTGATTCACATTATGCTATTTAAAGGACTTTAGCTATTTAAATGTAACTAAACTTATTTAAGGGACTTACGCTATTTCAAGAAGGTGCAAAGCATGAGCAGTTATTCACAGTTGCAATTATTATACTATTTTCAATTTTTTCTGTTTACCTATACACACTAAAAAAAAAAACTTGCGTGAAACAACACATCAGAACATATAAAATTAACTTAACAAAGTAGACACCTAAAAAAAAAAAATCCTATTAGAAAAAGCTGATGCATATGTAAAGACATATAAAATAGAGTTTACATAGCAAGTTAAAAATAAGAAAAAAGAATTAGTAGATACATTTTTTTAAACATCAATTTCCAAGATAGAAAACTAATGTACTTAATCACTTTTATTAAAACTTGACATACTCAATTGTTGACTGGAAAGTAATGATTATAAACAAAAGGTTATTTAAAGAAGAGTTAATACGGAAGTTTAAAAAGAAATTGTACTGCTGTTTTTAAAGGAATGCATTTGCGAGACCTCAAATTCAGATATTTATACAGGACACCTATCAGTTTTCTAAACTAACCAACTATATCATGTGAAAGGACATCTAATAGAGTGTTTATATAGCGAATTTGAAGAAAATTCTTGGAGCCGTTCCCACTTCCGTTTTTCTAATTTTCACCAAAAGTTGGGAGAATCATCTATCTCAATTCTGAAGTTTCATAGTTCTATCTTTAGTAGTTTAGGAAATATGGTAGTCAGAAGATTTCTCACACATATATGCACATACATGCACACACACTGACCATTTGCTAAAAACTACTGTTTTAAACTCAGGCTATCTTAAAACATCTAAATCTGGTGAAAACTCTATATTGAATTGTTAATCTTTTACTCAATATTGTCTGTATGCAGAGCATATCCTTCCAGTATTCTTTCACAAACAATCCTTCCATTGCTAAGGGTAATCACTTCTAGTATTTTTTTTTTTTGTTGTTGTTGTTGTTAAATAAAATTCTTAATTTTGCTTAACGGCCCTCTTCACTTACCGTCACTGGAAGCCCGAACCAATGTTATTCTATTTGAAAATTTTCTTTACAAGTAACTTATTAACTAATACATATTTTTAAATTCTGTTTTCACATTTAGAAAATTTTCAGCTGTTAAATTGATGGACCTTTTTTAAAAATGTATTTTTTTAATATTTTATTTTGAAATTGTAAAATGAAAAAATTTCTCATTTTGAAAATTCATATTTTGCAGCTTCAAAATAAAATATAAAAAATAAAAATAATTTAAAAAAAAAAAAAAAAGTCCGTCAATTTAACAGCTGGGGATTTTCAGAATGTGAAAACAGAATTTAAAAATATGTATTTTTTATATTTTATTTTGAAGCTGCAAAATATGAATTTTCAATATGTGAAATTTTTTCATTTTTCAATTTCAAAATAAAATATTAAAAAAATACATTTTTAAAAAAGGTCCGTCAATTTAACAGTTGAAAATTTTCTGAATGTGAAAACAGAATTTTAAAATATGCATTAGTTAATAAGTTATTTGTAAGGAAAAATTTCCCATCGAATAACATTAGCTTCGGCATCCGGCGGCGGTGAGTGAAGCGGTCCCTCAAAGTAAGTCTATTCTAACTGAACTATCTATTTCTAACTTAATTAATAAAAACTGACTTCATGTACAAAAAATACTTTATATTTTTAATTTATATTTTTTTGTAATACTTGGTCTATTAATTACGAAACACACTGTATAATTTAAATTGCTTTTGAGTTGCTTTCCAATGAAGAATATAAATTAATTGTGTGTATTAAGTTACATTACATTAATAATAATTTGTTGTTATTTATCTATGTATTTTACTTTTATTTCAGTAAAATTTCTTGATCCATCGGAAGGATACAAAGAAATGGAAAATTTAGCCGATCTATTAAACAATATTGAAAGATGCATAGAGGATTACAAGGATGCCCACTCTTCGTCACCTGTTATTCTTTTTGATCATACGGTTAAACATTGTAATGGTTTTAGCTATTAATTTAAAAACTAATTTCTATTTTCAATTTGTATTTTCTTTTTAGTGCTTAATTTTCTCATAAAAATTTCACAGAAAATCTGTTAAGAGGCAACTTTGACTTTAATAAATAACTTGAGCACGGAATTGCTCTTAATCTTGTACATCAGCTTAAAAAACTGATAAATCAAGGCTTCATCCCTACGAGGCTGCAAGTCCATCAAACAACTAAATCATGTCAAAATCTTTCTAAATCCGATGAATCGAAGTTTCTCTTTGGACCCTAAAGGGCTGCAGCTTTATAAGACAATTAGATTGTGAAATCTGCTCTCTCAAGCTGTGTGGCTGGGTTTTAATGGCTTCCTAGACTCAGTGAATAATCAGTATATTTCAAGTAATTAGAGATTGATGTTTCAGCCGGATCCTGGATATTATAGGCTTTGATTAATAGGCAATATCTGACAGGACCACAGAAAAGGAGAATTTTACTTATTCAGTTAAAATTACTTTAAAAGTTTGTTCTTTTTGTTAAATCTTGTGTGATAAAGTTTCTTGGCATGAAATAAAGTTTATGGGCAATTTACAAATTATTTTTAAATTATTAAAATATAATTTTCTTTAATCTATTATAAAATAATAGTTATATAAGTATAAAGCTGTAAAATATTAAAATATTCTTTTTATCCTTTTATATCCCTCCTTATGAAATCGAAGTCCCCCAAGCTTGCCTGTAAGTTTATGGGGGCTTATCTGGACATCAGTGACATTCCAGGTGTTATTATTTTGCTATTACACTATAAACTAACTGTTTATACCAGGAAAAAAACTGAAGTTTTGCCCAATTTTTGAATTTTAAAAAAAGTATGAGATAAAATTAAATTTATATAAAAATATTTTCACTTTATGATATTACAAGCATTAGTTAGTTATATGACCATTGAGTTTAAATATCAAAATTATTTAAACATTAAAATTGAGAGGGAAATTTAATAGAATAAAAATAAAGCAGTAAAATGTATCACAACATGTACTATCTCAATAAAATTCTAATTATAAGAATTTGAACTCATTGTAAGATCTTAAATGAGTATAACTACATATAAACAATTATTTTAAATTAAAAAAAAATTTTTTTTGCACTTTCATTTTTTTTTAATTATTATTATTATTATTATTATTCAACATATAAAAGGAAATATATTTACTTATTTTTGGCATAACTTGTTTTTTTCTTTTTAATAATTTTAAAGTTAAAATAGGGTTTTTATTTATCCGGTTGAACTAAAAATTATAGTGTTAGCTAGATTTTGTCATATTTAATAAGTGTACCAATTTTTGTAGCAATCAGTTGAATGGTGTAGCTTTGTATAGCAAACACAAAATCTGGACAGATACAATGACAAACCATCAGCTTTATATATTTTAAATGAATAAAAAAAAGGGTAGGAAGGTGCTTTTTTTTTGGCACCAATTTGTTCTCTTCTTTTTAATAATTATAAAGTTAAAATGGAGGTTTTATTTAATATCTTTTAAACTAATTATCCAATTGAAGTACAGTATTAGCTAGATTTTGTCCTGATTAATAAGTATACTACTTTTTTTCGCGATCAATTGAATGGTGTAGCTTTGTATAGCAAACTAAAAATGTGGTCACACACTTTGAATCATATATATATATAGAAGATGATATTAAATTGTCCATATGAGGACATAATGACTCCAGAAAAAATATTCTTGAACAAATAAATTCATGTAAAAATGTAAACGGGTGAAAAAAAAAAAAAAAAAAAGATTGCATACTGTTTGTCAAACTAACAGACTTCAATCAGGAACTAGTTTCTTCAAGATGGCTGCCTGGTTAATGGATGAAAAAAGTTATCGTTTGCAAACAAATGTGCGTAAAATGCCAATTATAGAATAGAAATTGAATATGAATGGGGGGAAGAATTGAAAATGAAGAACATGTAGACTGACAACATTCCTAAATATATACATAAAAAAAAAAAGAAAGAAAGAAGATGAAAGGGATATTAAAGCATGTACATTTTAGTAATCTGTTTTTATTTGATCCTCTCTATTTTAGTGTATATAATATGTAGTTTTAAATTTAGTGTTGCCTGATACCATGGTGTAATGACCCAGTCTTTATTCATGCTGAAGTTTTAAACATGAAAGAATGCAATATACTGAAATTCTGATTCATACCTATAAAGAATTATTTGCCATATAATAACTGCAGTCGAACCTCGTTAACGTTAATCTTAAGGCGGGTAAAAAATTTGTTCATGTTATCAGTAGTTCATGCTATCAGTAACTAATCTTCATATAGCTAAACTAATCTTCATTTTAACGGGGATTGTGGAAACAGTTCATGTTAAAAGTAACTCACGTTAACAAGGTTCAACTGTACTTTTAATTAGATATGTGTACTATTATGCTAGGCTCTTTGTAGCAAATATTAGAGCTGTTTTATAAACTCTATCAGACAGAAATGCTCTAAATTTATATTTAATACCACAATATACAGCTGTGTGTTATTGAGAGCAGAAAGTTTAGTGATTACCATGGTATGTAATGTGACATAGTACCTCATATCTTAATAATAAATACTTTTTATTGTATTTCATCTGATTTAATAAAAATAATCCAAATGAAAACTAAAGACACAAACTAATATATTTCTTTTAGCTTTAAATAAAATTAGCAGTAGGGCTATCATAAAATGTGCCCTTTCAAATTAAAATAACCAATCATCAAAATTGAGTGGAAATCAATTAAAAAATGATGCATGAGCCTACATAATTTTTTTAAAGATAATAAAATAAAATTATATTTTCTTCTTAAAAATTAAATTGAATCCTATGTTTATCCTAATTTTTAACATTGCATAAAGCAAATATAAAATCTTGATTACATTTAGTGATCTATATAAAAATTCTGTAGTTTCAGTAGATAAACTTCAGTAGAATTTTTTTTTTTTTTTTGTCTGAATACTGAAATACAGCAGTACATACAGCTGAAACTGTTGTATGTGTATAATTTTCTCTAAATTTGAAAAGCTTAAATTTTTGTCTAAGGATTTCTATAAAGATATTCAATAGTGTTTAGTACTATGGAGAAATTTAAATTAAATCAATAAACTAACTGAAATAACTTTTATTTAATTTTAATTAACTTACCCTTATAATCTCCTTTGAATACCTTTTGTAGAAAATGTTAATAGGAGAACTATTTCTTCATCTTAATATTTACATGTTCAATCAATAGTTAATTTAAATCAGAGTTATCTATCTTGCCCATAGATGGCGTTGAACATGTAGTGTGGTTTGTTACCATGGTAGCCATCATGTGCCTTTGGCAGATCTGGAAAAGTGACCTGCCATCTACAGTTGGCGGCAAAATTATTGAAGCACTAGCAATAATTTGTACTTAAAAGATAGGCACCTAATACTGTTTTGTTGAGTAAATGTTTCTCGAGTCATGATCTTAGTCTTATACAGTTTATAAAAAAGTAAGTTGATGATAACAATTAGCGATCAAACTAAAAATATATATGAAAAGTGTGGATATGTGCTTCAATAATTGAAGAGCTTGTTTCCAAAAGGGGTTAAGTCAAAAATTTCAAAAATTGACTTTTCGATGCAAAAGGTCGCAGCACACGTCTAACAATATATTTTCAATAAGTAGAAGTTCCAAACGAAGTTTAGTCATAATGAAAACGTAAAGTGAAATCCGTGTTTTTTTCCAAAAAGAATTAAGTCACAAGTAAGTTTTGTGCCAAAAGGGATTAAGTCGAGTTTAACCAATTGTAGCGTACCTTGAGATCACGTGGTTTGTCTGGCCTTTTGTGAAAAGTCAAAAGTTAAGGAAAAAAAGGCACATTGAGGTAGTATTTTTTTTTTCTTGTTGTTGTTGTTTTCCATGGAAAAATATAAAGAGGAATGTACTTATAACCTTTATTATAATTTGTTTGTAAAAGATTTTAATCTTGGTTTTGGA
Organism: Salticus scenicus; assembly: GCA_963930645.1. Lineage (NCBI taxonomy): Eukaryota > Metazoa > Arthropoda > Arachnida > Araneae > Salticidae > Salticus > Salticus scenicus. The sequence goes on from OZ005648.1 coordinate 49,918,359, forward strand.
ACCCTGAAAAAAGACATTTGTTCCTTCTGTATTAGGAAAAAAAAATACAAATGAATTCAGAAAAATGTACAGAAAAAAGAAAAGACCCTGTTAACCGAACTTTTGATTCATAAACACCGGATCAAAAAATTTTATTCACTTTTACAAGAAAAGCTTACAGGAGAAGATGAAATTTCAATATGTTTTGACCTGATGCAAAATCAGGAATTATCACAGAAATAAAAATTATACCATGTTAGGAATGCTTTCATTTATTGTGGCTGCTCAAAAGGACCTCATCTTCGCATACAATTTACCAGTGTGTCGTCACTCCTACTTATCAGCAGATAGAACATTCGGCCGAGTGGAGACTAGTTTAAAGAAAGTGGATACAATTTTACTCGCTAATGAATATTTTGAACATTTCTCTAATGTTGGAAATCTTTTCGAGTATAATAAGCAGGGAAATATTTTAGATCGAAAAAAAATTGCGCATTGTCGTCCGAAAAGCAAACAAGGTTTGTTGATTTCAATGGCAAAAGTACTGGAAATTACGAAGCAAGATGTGGGAATCAAGACAACCTACTGTCGTTCGTTTTGACGTCAAAAGATCCTGACACGAGGGGAAAAAATCTCCCATGCACCTCTTCCGAAATAAAAACAATATGAAACAAGCAAAGAAAAACAGATGTTTTAAAATTACTTAACGCTTCGGAAATTAACAAATTGCACGAATGTTTTTATTTTTATGAATAATCTTGCAACGATACTGCTAACGCTAACATAAGTGAAAATAATGATAAAGATGGAGAAATAGAATTTGTAAATGAAGATTTGTGGTAACTAACTACCTTCCAAAATTGTATAGCTAAAATGTATGCTGTATTTATATGAAAAAAAAATACTTGGATTACTTTCAAATGGAAGTAAGTCATTTCATTTCATAATTTGTTTGTGCCAAAAGGGTGTAAGTCATAGTTTTGTTCCAAAAAGGGTTAAGTCATTTTTTCCTTTTTTTATTTCTAAATAACTATACTGTCAGGATTTCTTTAAACATGTAATTTAGTGTTATTATCATCCATAGATTACTGGGAAAAAATATCTTTTCCTTAAATTCAATACTAAACCTTACATAACAAAATCGCGTTTTTTCAAGAACTGAAAAAAATGACTTAACGCCATTTGGAAACAAGCTCTTCAATTTTGCTGCTGACTGTAGTTTGTAGTTTAAGTAGTTGACTCTTCAACCCACTGGGTAGTATAAAATGAATAATGAACGTTGTTTCTGTCTCTTATGATTTGCTCTTATGCTTTGATGTTATGTTTTTAAGTCTATTATGATTTAATTTATAGAGCTTTTATGTTCTTGTATTTTTAGCTAGTTAAATTTTGTTTATAAATTATACTAACTTAAAGTTTTATTTTTAAACATTTTTGAAGCTTTTAAATGAAAGTTAATGTTTGTCGATGATCTTCAATAGTAAATACTATGCGTGGTTTATAACTGTTTTCAACATAGTGTGATTTCAAATTTTAGTGTGATATTTTCAAGTTTTAATTATCTCTGGCAGAAATGATAACTTTTATCTGTTTTAAAACGTTATATACTGGCAATTCCAACAGTTTAATATTAAATTAATCAAATATTTTTCTTGATAAATTTCTGTTTGTACAGCTTTTGTTATGTTAATAAAATTTGTTATGTTTTATAAACCTGAATCTGTTTCATTTATGCTACTTTAAATCATAATGTTTTAGAGCTAAGCAGTACACTTCCATTACATTAAAACTCAAATATTAATCTTGACTACTCAGTTTGTCATCAGCTTTATTGAAAAATTTGGAATGCAGCACAAAACATTATTTATTTTTACAGAAACGATTGAAGAAAAAGGCGAAAATCATGAACATATTTATTCTATTATAAACTAAAAGTCCATACAGGTGTAAATTCAAGAAGGTGTGTCGCTCAACCAGTTTTGTTTCTTTTGATACTTATGTCCCTTATAAGCACTTATGAGAGATGTTTAAAACAACTTTTATTTTTTCTCTACTATTAACCTGGGATTTTACATAGGTCATCAAAAGTCATTTTCCTGATCAAAAATGGGATTATTAGACCTTTAAAAAGGAAGAAAGAATTTCCCCCCCCCCCCTTTTGGTATATGAGGTCTGAAAATGTCATTTTTGTCCTTTTTCTTACATTACAGGTGACTGTATACATCTTAGGGTTAAATACCACACAATTACAATTAAATTTTCTCATTAGTGTGATTCCAGAGATTATTTTGTGTGATATTTTATTTTGTGGCTTTGTTCCCTAGAAGAGTTATTCTCTATCAAAATTGACAAAAATTTTATGTCTGACCTTTAACTTTGACCAACTGTAATTATTTTAGTTTCTAGGTTACAGCAGTGTAACTAAGCATGTCACAATTTTATCTGATGTACTTTGATACTAATATTTAAAAGTAACACTCATAAATATAATAATTCAAAGAAATTTGTGGCAATATATAAAAATCTAATAATACCATTTTTAAAACCCGAATAAACTACTATGTTAGAAACGCCAAAGAAAAATATTGCAAATGCATACAGCTGTTTGGGTAGCCTGAAGCGTACCGTCTTCAGTGCAAAAAGGATTCTAAATCAGGAGAAGTGCTCGTATATATAGGAGAGGGACTGGATTTAGTTCAACCAATAGGATTACGGGAAAGGTGGGGAGAGTGGCCAATGGGAATTTAGGAAAGTTAGCTGTGTAAACAGTAGAAAAATTAAGAAAATGTGGACTGAATATAAAATTTCCAACAGTCAGACAAATAGGGAACAGCGAAATCACAATTTACAAGGTTTTTAAAATTTTTATAAATATGAAAAGCTTCAAAGAAATCAAGTTCATGAATGGATTTAGGTCTGCAAATTATTTTAGCTGAATTAAATTTAAAATTATGATTTTCCTCCTAGCAATGTTTAGAAATAGCTGATTTATTGGTTTCTTGTTTGTGGACGTAATTCATATGTTCTTTTAGACGAAATTTAAGACTGCGTTTAGTTTGGCCAATATATGATAAACCACACTGACAGGCAATACTATAAATGCCCCAAGAATTATGCATATCAAAGGGATCTTTTAACTGAGAAAAGGTGAGTTTATTGGAAGGCGAAAATATTATTTTAAAATCATATTGTTTGAGAATTTTAGCTATGGTTTGACTGGATTTAGGAAAATAGGGTAAGACAATACTCATATTAGAAGAGACTGATTTAGTAGACGAAATACGAGGGAGTTGTAATTTTTGGATAGCTTTGTCTATAATGGAAGGGTCATAACCTCTGTCAATTGCAATGGCTTTCAGGTATTTAATTTCAGATTTTAATAAAATAGGATTTGAACAAATATTAAGTGCACGGTTTACAAAAGTATAGAAAGCAGCCATTTTTTGGTTAGGTGGGTGGCATAAACGCGCATGGGGAGGAAGGGAGACTGCAAAATTTTTTCGATAGACGGTGGTTGAAAAATCATGTACAGTGCGAGAGACGAGGGTATCAAGAAATGGAAGGGAACCATTATTTTCTATTTTATATGTAAATTGGATATTACTGTCAATTGAGTTTAAAGTTTCTAAGACATGGTCAATATTGTGATGAGATATGTCGATAAGCGTGAAGGTGTCGTCAACGTAACAGGTCCAAAAAGGAAAAGATATTTTCTTAAAAAGCTTGCTTTCGAAATAGTGCATGTAAATATCTGCGAGAATTGGGGAGAGAGGGGAACCCATGGCTAAACCTTCAGACTGACGATAGAATTTATTTTGGAAAGAAAAAGTGGTTTGTGATAAACAAATGTGGGTAAGAGAGATTAATTCTTGTATTTCAAAAGATGTGACATGAAACTCTTTTAATCTATTTTCGAGACAGCAGAGGGCGCCACTTATTGGAACATTAGTGAAAAGAGATTTTACATCAAAAGAAACCATAGTGAGATTAGTGTGAGGGCAGTTTTGAATGTTTTTTGCAAATTTTATCGAATTCTTAACTGTATAACTATTAGCAGCAAGAAGGGGAGCAAAAATTGTGGTGAGAAATTTTAAAATAATATTTTCACCTTCCAATAAACTCACCTTTTCTCAGTTAAAAGATCCCATTGATATACAATATTGACCATGTCTTAGAAACTTTAAATTTAATTGACAATGATATCCAATTTACATATGAAATTGAAAATAATGGCTCCCTTCCATTTCTTGATACCCTCGTCTCTCGCACTGTAAATGGATTTTCAACCACCGTCTATCGGAAAAATTTTGCTGTCTCCCTTCCTCTCCATGCATGTTCATGTCACCCACCTAACCAAAAAATGACTGCTTTCTATACTTTTGTAAACCGTGCGCTTAATATTTGTTCAAATCCTATTTTATTAAAATCTGAAATTAAATACCTGAAAGCCATTGCAATTGACAGAGGTTATGACCCTTCCATTATAGACAAAGCTATCCAAAAATTACAACCCCCTCGTATTTCGTCTACTAAATCAGTCTCTTCTATTATGAGTATTGTCTTACCCTATTTTCCTAAATCCAGTCAAACCATAGCTAAAATTCTCAAACAATATGATTTTAAAATAATATTTTCGTCTTCCAATAAACTCACCTTTTCTCAGTTAAAAGATCCCATTGATATGCATAATTCTTGGGGCATTTATAGTATTGCCTGTCAGTGTGGTTTATCATATATTGGCCAAACTAAACGCAGTCTTAAATTTCACCTAAAAGAACATATGAATTACGTCCGCAAACAAGAAACCAATAAATCGGCTATTTCTAAACATTGCTGGGAGGAAAATCATAATTTTAAATTTAATTCAGCTAAAATAATTTGCAGACCTAAATCCATTCATGAACTCGATTTCTTTCAAGCTTTTCATATTTAAAAAATTTTTAAAAACCTTGTAAATTGTGATTTTGCTGTTTCCTATTTGTCTGACTGTTGGAAATTTTATATTCAGTCCACATTTTCTTAATTTTTCTACTGTTTACACAGCTAACTTTCCTAAATTCCTATTGGCCACTCTCCCCACCTTTCCCGTAATCCTATTGGTTGAACTAAATCCGGCCCCTCTCCTATATATACGAGCACTTCTCCTGATTTAGAATCCTTTTTGCACTGAAGACGGTACGCTTTAGGCTACTGAAACAGTTGTATGCATTTGCAATATTTTTCTTTGGCGTTTCTAACGTAGTAGTTTATTCGGGTTTTAATATTCCAACGCCAAGTCTAATGTTATTATAATACCATTTTTTATCAGGTGAACGACTAAATTCCAGGTTAATAGTAGAGAAAAAATAAAAGTTGTTTTGAAATCTCTCTTAAATGCCTATAAGGGACATTAGTATCAAAAGAAACAAAAATGATCAAGCTATACACCTCCTTAAATTTACATGGAATGACCCGTACTTGAAGTATCTTGCAAAAGTTTTCAGTGTGGGCCAGCACCATCTTCAGGCTTGCTTCCCAGATGTGTTGACAGTTGGGAAGGTGTGTTGACACCTTATAGTAACCTTTTTTTATTATCTTTTGTTTTGGAGCTTATTTCATTGATGCCGGCCGTTTCTAGGTCATTAATTTGATTTGAGATCCAATTAATCACCTAGAAACAGCTAGCATCTACGAAATAAACTACAAAACAAAAGATAATACTCTTGTATTTATTGCAAGATTTCTTGCATTTTATGGTGTTTATTCAGAGTTTTGTACTTGCCAACATTATGAACAGTTTGAGTTATCCTGTATTAAAAATGCAGATTTTACATACTTGACATAGGATACTGAAATTTCATCCAGATATAAAATTAACTATTAATTGTCTTATAATTTAAAACTGATTTCCAAAATTTATTTCATCGAGTCAGTTATGTACCCGATATCTTTTATATTGCCCTGCAAAAAATCTACAAATGTTACAAACACTATGTTCTTTAGATAATATATGCAAGAAGACTTAATAGCAGCTATCAATTTAATTCTGTTTGAAATATTACTACACAACTAAAATCACAAATACCGAAGACAGTATTGCATTTTTCATTGTTTGTGCTTATTTGTAAAAGAAATATAATTATGACACAACATTTTCTAAATGGATAATTTTGTTATGCATTAGAATAAGGTATATCAATTTCATAGAGTCTGAAGTAAAATAATGCCGCTGAAATGTATTTAAATTATTTTCCCCATAAACTGTAATGTACATGAAATTTTTCAACAACCCTGTAAATTAACTGTAAAAACAACCTACTCTGTTTTCAGTAGGAAATATAGTGTGGTTAATCTCAATAACGGATTTTAAAATTCTTAAATTTCCAAGCATAGTAATTAAATTTCACACTCAAATAGAAAGACAGGCAAACTAAACTTATAAACACTTTTCATCTTTGTTGTTGGAAAATATTAGAAATCAAAAATTTAGTGTGTGTGTGTGTTTTAAAGAAAGATTGGACTGTTAATATTTCTCATCGGGGAAAAAAAAAAAAAGTCACTAAAATAAAAGCAAAAAAAAAATTATTTTTTCAGAAAAGCAATAAAATTTTAAATATTACGTATATTTAACAGGAGGCAAAAATATAATATTTGTGTAGAAATTAATTCTCTCTCTATTCAAAATTTCTGCCAGGGAAGCAAGAAACCAGAAATTTAAATTTGTGCAAAGTTTCTATGTAACTTAAAATTTGAAAATCTGTTTGGAAACGTAAATAAAAATGTCCTGTATTTTCTCATATAGCCATCAATAATCTTCTTACTAAATTTTCTACTTCACATGCATAAAAAATGATATACAAACGCATTGATCATCACATTAATAACTGTGAGGAAAAAAAGTAGATTACAAAGAGAATTTATTCTTTTTCAGCATTACCAAAATCCCTTATCTGGTCAGGGTTGCATCAAATGCAGCTCTTGTGTATTTTTTTGATAGGGTCGAAACTGGTAGGGAGAACGAGTAAGGGCAGCTTTCACTATCTTTTCCCTAAAGAAATCCCTTTTTTCAGTAATTGCATGAAGAGCAGCTCCTTTGCAATCTTTGGAGAGATTATTATGTTTAAAACTGCTTGATTTTTCTCAGGTTTTTAATAATTTTTCATTCTAATGATATAAAGTAATATGTTATGTATGCATAATACTGTATAATTTAAAAATATTAATTAAGATTTTATAAGTTAATAAAATCTGCAGCCCCCTGCTTGTGAGCTGTCATTGCTGCACACTACAGATTTTTCAAGAAGGCATCCTAGAGATTTAACTTACTTTAAACATTTTTTCATCTTGTAATTAAGTTATATCTAAGTAATGTAATTACCCATTAAGCAATTTGAACATTTTATTGTCCTTAATTTAACTCTTTAATTTAGAAGTTATTTGAAACTGTTTGCTTCAGTGTGTTTTTCTACAACTACTCCTATTGCTACTTTACACACACATATGTATATGTACATATATGCAAAACATTTTTATAATATAAGTGAAATAAAAGAAAAAGATTAATGCATTCAAATATTAACAATGGTGACAGCTATCATTTCTTTTATTTTTTTAATATTTTAATTATTGGAATACCATCGTATTTTTTAATTATTCTTTATGTAATTATAATATTTTTTATTATTAATTGATTGGTAACTATCATAAATTGATTGAAATGTGGTATGGAAAGAATATTATTATTTTCCCCCTTTTCAATTTCCAGTGTGTCAGATTATTCGAGCTATTGAAGTACCTTATGGAAATATGTTTTTAGTTGGAGTAAGTGGAACAGGCAGACTGACACTTAGCAGACTTGCTGCTTATATTTTAAAATATGAAGTATTTGAGTTGGAAGTTACAAAAAACTATGAAATTTTTCATTTCAAACGTGGTGAGTTTATTTGGATTTTTATAAAGAATTGATTAAAAAAAAAAAAAGTCATATTCCTTCTTTATACTACCATCTTCACGCTACAAATTCATGAATTCTATTGAAATTTTGTTGAAATAATATTTATACAACTTTCAAAAATTATCATTATGAAGTTGAATCAGTTGAATCAATTTCATGAAATATTGGAAACCATTTCAGCCAATGAGATTTTGATCTAAAATATATAAGAAGGCAGCTAATTTTTAAATTTATTTTAAATTAAGTATAAACTATAATAATATTTTGTGTTAAAATTCTTTGTTTAATGCATATAGAATCTTTGGAGAAATATGACTCAAATACTGTATTTCAAGGAAAATAGTTACATTTTTTAATTCTTTACTTTATAATTTCATGTAAAATTTATAAAATGCCATTATTGAAAAATTGTCGCAAATTATAAAATTATTTATAATTAGATTGATTTTTTTTTTTTAAATCTACAACCTGTTTTTTTATTATGTATATGAATATTTTTTATTTGAAATTTGAAATAGATCTCCAGAAATTACTGCATACTTGTGGTGTTATGAGAAAAGATGTTGTATTTTTAGTCACTGATAGTCACATTAAAACTGATGAATTTCTTCAGTATATAATTGAGATTTTAACTGGTGAAATTGCAGATTTCTTCAGTAATAAAGAACTTGAAAAGGTTTGTAGTTTTTCTTATTTTTATGCAGTAATATAAAAAACTTTAAATTTCTAAACTACTTAATTTTTCTGCTAAACATACAAAAATATTTATGCAAAATAAATTTCTCTACAATGCATGAGTTGTGTGCCCATCAACTGAATATTTAGTTGGAGCAGTTGGCATTTCTTTACCTAATTAAAATAGTTGCAGTTGACAACAGCACATTTTTTCTTCCTTTTATCAACATTTTTATTTGTTGGGTAGCTGTTGTTGTTTCACCATAAAAAAAAAAAAAAAAACAGAAATTGATATGATTAATTTGCATATAATGCCTCATTTCTAACCTTTGTGTATCTTCAAAGAGAATAATAATTTTGCTACTCAAATTAAAATAACATTGAAAATATTATTTTTTCATGTAAAAATATAAAATTTGCAAACTGTAAAAACCAAATGTAATTGCCAACAATGTATTTTGAACTAATAAAGAAATAGAGTCATTTTTTTTTGTATTCTTGAAACTCAGACCGGTGAAAGCCAAATCAAAACTGTTGGCTGCTAAAATCATGACAACTGTTTTTTTTTTTTTTTTTTTTTTTTTTCTCCCCACAACTAGCATGGTTTTGTTGCTTTATCTTCCCGATATGTGGAAGAGAAGGTATTGTCTTTAGGTCAAATTTTCAAAATTGATATTTAATTTTGTTATAGTTGCCCATTTTGAGGTCCCCTGGATCCAAAAGACATGTTTTTAGCAGTTTGTCTATATGTGTGCTTATATGTGTTATTAGCATGTCTCCAGACAAATAGTAGCAGGAAGTCCAAACTCAGTATTCAAAATCAATATTCTATAGGAATTTACACTAAACTTTTCATTGAGATATGGTTAGTCTACAAAAGACATTCAAGAGAATTCAAATTTTCTGGTAGGTATTGTTTAACATCCATAGGCTGCACTAAACAAAGTGAAATGAATATATATTTTTTTATATCTAATAAAGCATGTTTTGTGTAGAATATAACATGCAAGTCATTCATCATTCGTTTACAGAGTTATCCGAAAAAATTTGTATACATTGGAGCTATACGTGGAAGTTGTAAGAAATGCATGTCAGGTTTTATTATGTGTTTTTCATATAGGATTATATTTAAGCACACTGTGTGGTATGTATATAATTTATAGATAATATACGGGGAACCCAAAATTACCCCCAAAACATTCTTTTCTGTTGAATGTAATTGATAGAAGTGCTTTACTACATTTCACCATGTGGACAAAAACTGCGTAAGTATGAAAAATTAATTTCTTATATTCATATGATAACAAAGTATTTTTAAATTCAATTTTTAAGTCCGTTTTTTTTTTTTTTTAATAATGTATTATTTGGTCCTATGAATACGAAAGGCAAAATTGTAGTGGTTGATCTATATGTGTATCTGTTGTCAGCATAACTTTAAAATAAATACAATACTAATTGCAAAAAATTCCAAATGCCATTTGAAAAGTTTTATCGCGATTAGTAAGTTTCAAGGAATGTTGTGAAGGAAGGCTGACTGAATAATTTGGAATAAACTTTTAAATTCAATAAAAGCCTTGAATCTCTATTTTAAAATAGTATGTATTATATTTAATGAGGGGGTTGAAGGGTTTTGTAGCTTCCTCGCACATAATTATATATCGAATAAATCTGTTCCTAAATTTATTTTTAAGTAGATTTATATAGAGTAGTTGTTACCATATTTCTTAATCTGTAATCTGTCTTTATGTTATTGAAATGTAGGATAAGAGAAAGTCGTGTGAGTAACACACCAGAGTAACATATACAGATTGTTATATATTTTTTTGTATAGATGTTGGACAATAAATAATGCATACTGCTGTAAGGTTTTATATAAGATTAACAGGCATATTGCTGAAAATGGTGTACGTTAGTAATCAGAGAAGAGGTCCCATACAACAGTCCCATACCTGAAGAGGTTAAATAATTTATAGTGCCGTGCCGTCACTCCCACAAAAGAAAATTTTAAAATGTTAACTTGTAAATTTTCCAATAGACACTAGCTCCATCAACAGTTGACCAAATTACTAAAATTTACATCATAGATTAGACCACGATTTCATCATTAATTTGATGGGCATAAAGATTTGGCTTATTATTGCTTTTTTTCATATTTTTAAAAGTATAAACAAAAAGAAACATGAGGATTTTGCATGTTATTGTTCTTGTTTATTTAAATATGTAGGTGCTAGCTAATATTCCTTAAATTGAAAATATGTTTGTTCATATGAAGTGTACATTTTTTTTTTTTTTTTTTTTTTAAACCAGTGTATAATATCTTTTTAAATATTATTATGAAGTTAAATTAATATTAAAATAAATAAATAAATAAAAATAAAAATTCTTTCAAAGACAGGATTTAGTTTAGTACAGAAGACTATTAATTTCATTCTGTAAAATTTATATTTTTAATTTATTTTTTATCTCATTTTTTGACTGTAAAACTGGGCCATGTACTTTTTAAAATTACAGAAATGAATTAAAATGAAATGTTGCCACCTAAATTTCATACTATAGTTAATTTAAAAAATCGAATTGTTGTGTCAAAAAACTGTTTGCACCCCTGGATTCAGCCCTTTCATTTGGTAGTGAATTTGTAACGAGCCACGTACTTTTTAAAATGATTGAAATGAATTAAAATGATCCAGTTTGGGAGTCTTTTTATAAGTTATCTGTGGATGGAAAAAACTGTTGCTAAGTGTAAAAAATGTAGGATCATTCACAGCAATAAAGCAGCCAGAATGAGGGCACATGTTTCAAGATGTATAAAAAAATGTTACAAAGGAATGTGTGAATGTGGAAGTATCCTCTTAATTTGAAAGACCAGCAGAAGTAGATAATCATAGTAAAAACTATGTGGATACAGTGATGGATGAAAAAGTAGAGAAATTGCAGCCTCTTTTAACCCTTTCATTCCCAACTTTTTCCATCCGCAAAACAATAAATCTTATATTTAGTCATAAATTTATTTCAAAGGTAATATATATAAGTATTTTTTTTTTTTTTAAATAGGAATAATAGCAGAGTACGAATTAATATAGCTAACAAAGCAACTGAGAGATGTTTATTTATGTTTAATATAACCACTGATGCCATTTAAAATCATAACTTTTCAATAAATAAAAATATAAAAATTTTGGAAGAAATACATATTACAATTAATTAAAATACAAAGCATAAACATTAAAAAATAAAATAAAAAATATTTCAAACAGTTAATTTACTTAAATTGCCCAAAATAGGAAACTGATTCTGATATTATTATCAGAATAGAGTAAAATATACTTTCATTTATCAACAAGGATAGTGAAATCATCTAAAATATATTTTTTTCGGTGGGAAAATGTATATAGATTTTAATATTGTTCATTTTGAATCAGCGGGAGTGTTAGATGGTAAGAAAGAAAATCTGAAATGTTATGATTCCAATTGGCATCACGGGGAATGAAAGGGTTAAAAAAGGCAAAATATTTTGAAGAAGGTAATATAAGCAAATATCAAATATGTTTCAAAAACTTCAGATGCAGGTAAAAAGAAGATTGATTTGATTGTTGCAAAATATTTTTATGCATGTGACATACCATTTAATGTTGTGGAAAGTGAAGCATTTCATAACTTAATCAGCATCCTGAGATTGAGCTACAAACTGCCTTCATGGAAAGAATTGGCAGGTAGCCTTTTAGATTCTGTTAATGATCAAATGTAAGAATTGGTTTATGAAAGCTTGAAAAGCAGAGAAGGAACACTTATCATTGACGGATGGAGTAACATCTACGACGAGCCCATAACTGCTTCATGTGTTCATGTCAATGGAAAATCGTATATATTGTAGACGTAGAAGATACAAGTTCGACCAAAAAGACGAGAATTCTTGTCAAAAAAAAATGCAGTGATATTATTATAGTCCCTAATGCAACTGAATATTTTTGTGTAGCCTTGTGAATCTCAATGCCAATCATATTATATTTTATAGAAAGTATTCTTTCGTGCATATGAATAACATATTTCTGCTTCATTAAAATTTGTTCAAAGTAAAGGCATTAAAATAGGGTTTATAGAAATAATTTTCATATAGTGCAATGCTTTGGAATATTTTCAGGTGCCCCTGTACACAAACCAGTAGTAGTATTTACTTTATTTTTAATAGAAAACATCTCATAGCGAACTTGAATAATGTTTATCAGTTTCAAGAAATTTGATTAATATTTATGGGAGCTATAGCACAGACAGACAAACCGAAATCATAAACACTTTTCAACTTTGTTAGAAAGTGTTAAAAAGGAAAAATTACAAATGCTTAACTAAATACTTCTTTATTCTAAAGCTGCTGATTACCCTTTCTGAATATGAAAATATATCATTTGGTTTTTAAAAAATAAGAGAGGAAAAAAATATTTTTTCAAGTAATTCAGTTATCACTTAAATATTTAATAGAAGAAAGAATTTTTTGTGTACTACAGTGGATAACCATATAATTAGTTTTTGGCATTATTTTTATTTTCTAAGAAAATATTAAACGAAATGGTCTTGAACTTCAGGCATGCAATGAACTTTCACAGTTTTCTGTAGTGACTTAATCAGGAATTCAATTAGAGAACCAACCACAAATTGAAGAAAAACAAATACTTTCTATTACTCTGTGTCTTAAAAAGCTACAAATGATTTATAACTTTATCAAATTGTTTCACATGCTATTTATTTATTTGTATAAAACCAGGAATATTACTTACAAACTTTGAATAAACACCATAAAATGCAATAAACTCGCAACAATTGTTTCGGGTCGAAAAATCACACGACCCTTCATCAGGCGAATAAAGTAAGCACGAGTGCTGCAGTCAAAGCGGTGCTTGTCAATGAAAAATCTGATTCCACTTTGCTGTCTACAGCCTGGAAAAATTTGTTTAATTCAATTATATAATTTCCTTCATTATATTTATAACATCATATTAGTTATAATAAAATAATTCTAAAATAAAAATAATAATAATTAATGTATAAATTTTATTAAATTTACTTATTAGTTTAATATTATTGAAATAAAAAAAATATATATATATATATATTGTTTACTCCTTTCCTCCCTCCTCTTTTTGTGGTGTGTGTGTGTACGTATGTTCCTCTCTGATTGGTCCTGCCCTGCATGTTGCTTCCTATTGGTTGTTTGTGTTGCTCCTCCCCCTCTGGATTTTGTCTTGCTTTTGCCTCCAAGGCAGTTGCACGTGTTTGCACCTGATGAAGAAAGGCTATGTCCTTTCGAAACCGGTTGTGCTGATTTAAATTTTATGGTGTGTGAAGAAGTTTTAATTTCTTGCTATTGTCTGTACGCCAGTTTTTGAATTTATTTTTCATGATATTTAATTTTTAAATGAATTTTTAATTCCGTGTTCCATTTATAGAACACTGGCGTGTAAAAGATTAACTAAATTAATAGATTTTTTTTTTTTTTTTTAAGGGAGGGGGAATTAATTTGAAACTGTATTTGGAGTTTTTCATTCACCTTTAGTACATAAATTATTCATAAATTTTATTTGCTAAATTATCTGTGTGTATTTTTACTCGGGGAAAGACAGCCATTAGAGAGCCTTTTTCTGAATAAAAAGGAATCACCCACCCACCCCCGATGATCAATCTAGTATGTCTTATTACTATATCTATTCATTTTTAAAAAGTTTTTGTAATGAATTTTCACATTTCTGGTCCCAAATATAGGGGACATTTTTCTTTAATTATTTAAAGAAACTCGGGGTTTTACGCATTCTGGAATAAATATCATGCATAAACGTTAACAGATCCCAAATCTCTCTGTAGTTCCTTGATATTTTTTGGCAATTTAAGTTTCTGTAACTTCTACATTCGGTTTATTAGTCGGTTATTAATTCATTTATTAGTTGTTATTTGTGAAAATAAGTAACATAATCAAAATAATTAAAGTTTATTTTGTATTTATTCAAAATATTAAGTAGTATTTATGCCTCATCTTATTGTGATTAAATATAGCAGTATTTTTTAGCCCGGTGAGAAGATATTTCCATTCATATAATCCAAAAGTTGTAGCAAAGGCTGATTTTTCAGTATCTCTTGGGTGGATAGGAATGTGTCAATATCCACCTGCCAAATCGAGGGTAGGAAAAACTTTAGCAAATTTATCCAATAAAGGATTTGTTTGGGGAAGTGGTTCAGCATCTAATTTCGTTATTGCGTTAAGTTTACGGAAATCAAGGTGCAAACGTGTATTCTTCCCTTCTTCACGTTTATACACCAAAGCTAAGGGTGCAGCACAGTGAGGGGAACAGTGGTGTCCTGTGAATGACGTTTTGGATAGCATCCATAGGGGTGGCTAGAAGCAGTAGAATTCGAATATTTATTCATTTTATTGGTTTATTCGCTTATTTCGTCTATAAACAAATACCACACCTACAAACTGAACAAAAATCTTACCTTGAACTTCCTATTTATTTTCTAGCCAAAGATTTTAAGCAACAAAAAATATTTAAGCACGCACTATTTATTTTGTGATAGCAATATGCTCGCAATTATTTCATTGTAATTTAAAATTTCATGATGTGGGCATCTGCCCTCACAGATAGCGTTCACCCGAACAATTTAACAGAAATTTTTTAATCACCAACCTTAATTCATTTTAGTTAATGTGGAGTGGAAGGCTGATTTTTATACCAACTATGTGAAAAATACCAGAGCTGGGAATCGAACCCGGGCCTTCCGCTTAACGCGCGGATGCTCTACCACTGAGCTACCCTAGGTGTTAACCAGCGAGGCATTTCTCACGTAATATTCATTGGCAAGGTCACTGAGTCATCAAGTGACAATATTAATATTGTCACTTGATACCTCATATTTTTCAGCAAAAGTTGTGTCCTAAAAAGGAAAAGTGGACTCTGGCTAGTATTTAAATAATTCAATTGAAATAAATAAATAAAAATAGAATTGTTTCGAGACCGTAGACGAAAATTGCAATCATAGAATCAGCAAGAAGGATGTGCTTATTTTAAAATTTTGCAGATATGAATTTAATATCACTAATTTTTTAAAACTTTTCTATTGCTACTCATCACCTAATGTTTCTAGAAAATATTATACTTTATTAAATGTTATAGCGGTAAATTTTTCATGAAAAATCTGTGATTAGCACTTGAGTTTCCGTAAGATAACCATTGACATATATATATATATATATACATTAAATGTAAATATGTATGTGTGTAGGGAATATTAACACTTTTTTTTAATCTTATATACACACTGATAGATTTCTGCTGAAATTATGCAAGAATATGAATTGGAGAATATCAAAAAGAGTGAGTGCCTCAAACTTTTCACCAGAAATGTCAAGAAACATGTGCATGTAGTATTTTGTGTGGATTATTCTACGTCACTTTATAAGTAATATTTTTTATTAATGTATTTTAATTAAAGTATGCTATATATAAGATTTTTTTTTTTTTTTTTTCAAAAAAAAATTATTCACATTTTATTCAGATGGCTGTGATTGCAATCACATAATATATTCAAAACGTGACTTTTCGTGTAAAATGTTTTAAATCCAAATATTTTTACTTTCTCTTACCCATAGGGTCGAGAAAGTATTGTTTTAGGGTCAAATTTTCGAATGCAAGTTTTTGTTATATTTACATGTTTTGAGGTTCCTTGAATACGAAAATCATGTTTTTAGCGAATGCTCTATGTGTCTGTCTGTGTGTCTGTCTGTTATCAGCATATCTCAAGAACAAATTGTAGCAGAAATTCCAAACTCGGTATTCTAAATGTGTATCATATAGGGGTGCTACAGTAAGCTTTTCGCTGAGATGAAGCAAATGGTTCGTGCACAGGGACACTCAAAAGTATTCAAATACATTACGTCTATTGGGGGAAATTGCAGGTAAGTAGAGTTTAACATCTATAGACTGCTCTAAACCAAATGAAACGAATATATATTTTTTGTAATAGAGATAGTCAAATGGGAAAATTTTTTTGTGTATGTAGGAGCCTCGCCTCCCCCTTGGGGGGGGGGGTTCCCCCTCGAGGGGAGTAAATTTTCATGATAGGTATCTTTCAAAAGAGCTCGCCAATACCTTTAAAACGAATGGTTGAACCATCGATCTGCGATAATTTAAAATAAAGTTATCGATTTTTTTCATTTTTAACCCCCCAAAAAGAATTTTTTTTTTTTTTTTTTTTTTTTTTTTTTAATGTAATATTGAGAATAAATTCAACTTTTTTTTGGATATTTAGTGCTATACTACTACTCTAATATGGAAATCGTCTGCATTATCATAAAAGATAATTTTTTAAAATAATAATTTTAATAAATTATTTTTTAAGAACAGAATTATTTTTTAATAACCGAATTAAATTCTATATAAATGTAGGTGCATTAATGGAACGGGGGGAGAAGGTTGAGGGGGATGGTACACAGAACTAATTATCATATAAAACTCTTCCAAAGCCTAATTTGAATTGTTTAACATAGGTTTACATAACAGTACTCGCTATCTTACATCTGAATCTCCAACCTGTATTTATAGTATTAAATTTCAGGGTAACAAAAAGTCGTATGAGTGACACACCAGATTATTTAATGCTGTTAAATAAAGCAATTTTCTGAAAATTCTTATGGGAATGGGTCGTTCTATATCAAATAAACCCTTTGTTTTCTCTTTACACTGACTCATATAAATTTTTGTGACCATAGAGACCACTACTGTTGTTATTTTGTGTTAACGTATTTCTAACTACCCGTAATTCGTAACTTCTAACTACCCGTAATACTTGTTATTTGGAAAATTAACTTGGTGGTTAAATAACTAATGCAAAATGAATAATCCCTGTTTTTAAAACAAATTAAAACAAAATGACATTTTGCACTAGAGGTATTATAACAGGGCCTGATTATCACAGAGGCACGTGCCCTGGGACCTCAGTAGTAGTAAGGGGCCCTAAAACCCATTTCTTGTATATTTTATCCAATAAATTCGGCTTTTAATGCATAAATATCATAACAGAAAATTTTGTTTAAGTACGAGGTGGGGGATGGTTGGGGCTTAAGAAAGTATGTGTGCTCCAGTCTTTATACAAGGTAAGTCGAGCCCTGTATTATAAATTAATTTAATAAGTCTTTTTTTTTTTTTTTTTTGAAAACTGCCTAAATGGTTGAATTTATAATGCAAATGAATAATTCCTGTTTATTAAATCGAATTAAAACGATATCTTGCACTAGAGGTATTATAAATTAATTTAATAAGTAAAAATAAATGTCTAGGACTGTTCAGAAACAGCAACTGTTCCTGAAAAAATATACAAAAATGTATTATTCTTATTATAATCATTTGTGGCTTGTTTTTACATGTTAATATAAACCAAAACACCTGTTTGTTTGTTTATTAATAGATAGTGTATAGACACAAAGCATACTTACTTACCACATAGTTTGATATTAACTCGTATCTAGTTATCGATTTTGAGATTTCATAATTTTCCAGCTTCTCTTTGACATTTTTTTAAATATTTCTGCTGTACTATGTTATTACTGTGTGTTCATGATTACCCTACATTTGAGAAACAAAATGGTGTAATTATGATTATACATTTTAAAACATCTGACTATGTTACAAAAATAAAAAGCACATCAGAGGTACATAAAGCTGCTATCAGATGGAAGAATATATTGTCTCTGTCTGAAGTATAAGATATTGCCTCTCAAAGCTAATGAACGACTTTTTCGATCTGCATGTAGGGTTATTTTTTAGTATAAATGAAATCCACAAATGTAAACAACAGATGCAATATTTGGTGATAATTCATCTCAAGGATGTTTGAAAGTAATAGGGATAGATGATATTCTGTAATCGAGTTTCTTTGACTGAAGGAATCCATACAGAAATTATCGTTGGAGATACAAACACTCGAATGTTCATAATTGAAGAATATACAAGAGGCGAATTGTATCAAACGGTAATATTTCACCCGTTTAGAAGAACGTTTAGACTTGTTTAAAAGAACTACTTTCACTCATTTAAAAGAACTACAAGAGGGGCGTTTATAATTAATTAAGTAAGAAACTTTGAATAAACACCATAAAATGCAAGAATTCACAACAATTTTTTTCGGATAAAATAGAATAATAATAATAATAAACTTCGTCAGACGAACAAAGTAGGCACAAGTGCTGAAAACAAAGCGATAATGCACTAAGTTGTTTCATGATTATTCAACTCATGCACTGACGAAAGGTGTCGATCAAGAAGTATACGACATCCACATACAGAAAAATTACGTCTGAAATATTCTGAACGAAACACACAATTGTAAGAGCTATTGATCATCGTCTTCATATTTATCAATCCCCGTTTTGGAGAATTTTAAAAGAGAAAAGTTTATACTCCTATATTTAGAGAATTCAAGCGGATGATAATCTTCTGTATGTGGAATTCTATCAATTGTTCTTTCAGAAGCATACATTGCAGCCGCAGACTTCCCAGCTCATGTGTTATTCATAGATGAAGCGATCTTAAATACGATGGTATTTCAATAAGCGCAATGCGGTGTGTAAGCAATAACAAATCTAAACGCTAAATTATTTAAAAAAAAAAAAAAAATCTACACATTGATATTTGATTATTCGAAAAATTCTTCGGTTTTTGATGATAAATAACAATGTAAAAGTACACCTAATAAAATTTTATGAAATATCATGAGCACCATTTGGTTTTATGACTTTTTGTTATAATTGAATCATGAAAAAAAAAACAGTTCTGATAGCTGTTTTTTTTTTTTTTTTATATATAAAAATCAGCAGGTTTATTTTTGAAGTAGTTACAGAGGTGCTATTTGATAGTCTTTAAAGAAGTGAACTCCTGGTCTTTCAAAGAATTTTATAGTGATCTGAAGAGGGGAATATCTGAAAGGGCCAAATCTGGTGAATATGGTGTGTGACACCAAACATTCCAATCATACTCAATAAGTCATTGCTTGGTCTTCATTGAATATAGGACCAATTTCCTTCATCCAACACACTGCCAAGTAGTCTTCCTTCAGGTTGAAGGCGTTCAGACTGCAATCTGCTTTTTCTTTTTGGTCTTCCTAATCAAAGTCGCTGCGCAGTAAACTTACGGTCTTAAGACACAAAACAAAATACATTCAAGCACACAAACAATACATAAAAAAAAAAAAAAAAAAATCCTGCAGCGCACTACAAAAAATAAATAAGCAACTCAAAACACATAATGTGGAAGACCTTCTGCTCTTCTCATACAGAGGTCTTGGGCACTGCACAAAAATTTTATTCTCAAAAATATTTCACCCCACATAAACTTTTACTTCAGAGACCTCCAGGTCTTTCTTCTAAACGTAAAGGCAGTATTACACACAACGATCTTTCAGACAACTCTCATTTGAACCAATTTTTACTCCCATTTCTGAAATCCGAAATCCGAAAGAGGGTTACAATAGTTGAGTCAAAAATTGTTCGAAAAACTGGTTTGTAGGGTACACAGTACATGACAAGCGAAGTTACTTATCGCTGTTTTAACGGGGACGACAGAGAGCGAGCGAAAAGAACAAAGGTGAATGAATTTCCCCCTGCCGTTGTCTTTTTTCAAAGCATAAAGAACTTTCTTCTCATTGCCTTGTCCCAGAAAAAGGAGTTGCTCATACAAACAACTTTTTCTGACTAGCCAGAAAAAATTGTTCGTATTCCCAATTCCTATTGCACTGGGCTTTGAGGAGATTTGAGCCAACAAAATTGGCTCAAATTAACAATTTTCTCAAAAGTTGGGCGTACACTTCTATGTGTAATAGAAGCACAACAATATCGAATTTTTCACTGAGCAACTCTTTGAATCATCCACCTTACCAATTGTATCGGACCACCCTATCTTTTTTGGAGTGCAGGCGGACAAAGCTTTTACGAAATCAGAAATCGTCTTTGCGCTCTTTATATTGAATGATAAAAAATCGCCATCCCAGATGGTATAGACTTTAAATTAGTAAAACAAATATTCAAGTCAGTTTCTATAATTTTACTGCGATGTGCTAATATCTGACCACTTTTCAACCATTGCCTTATGATGCTCCGCCGAGGGGAAGTTTATTTCCTGAATCAGGGAAAGTTTTTCTCTGATACTAAATCTTACCACCCAATCTGCTTGCTTCCAACTTTAGGAAAATTACTTGAAAAGCTCATAGTTGTGAGGCTTAACTACCGTTTGGAACACTATCAGCTTTTGAATGAACAGCAGTTTGGATTCAGAGAGGGCAGATCATGTGAAAAAGCTTTGAATCAAACTCTGACTTCTTGTGCCCTTAGCTTTAATGCAGTCTCATACACCACCCTCTTCTCTCTAGACTATCAAAGGGCTTTCGGTAATGTCGAATGGCCTTATGTTCTAAATTCTTTAGTTTTCCTTCATTGTTTGGAAAATATCGCTGGAATTATCCTCACCAATCTTTCAGAACACTTTGTTGTTCTTAACTGGAGCTTAGGCTCCAGCGAAGACAAACAAAAAAATCGTTGTCTACAGAACTCGTGTCTTGAACTGGTCCTATGAACAATTATAGCTAATGAAATTCTGAACACTATGACAGAACAAGGTTGTGAAATCTTTGCTTTTGCGGATGATTTCATGGTTATTCTCTCGGGCAAAACAAAAAGAGGTATGGAGTCTCTTGCTAATGATGAGTTTTCTTCCTTTAGCTGCTCAACGTATTAAATTTAAAATTATCTGAGGTAAAACACAATCATTCACTTTTTCCAAACCATGCATATTAAAACGGAAACCAGTGATATGAGGATAGGTGTAGCATCAGTGTTGCTCATGTAGATCACTTAAAAATCTTGGATATGTCCACTTTAGATTTTTATCAATTGATATCTTACATTAATTACCTGAAATTAAAATTATTATCAGTCTATCATAACTCATGTAGATGTAGACTAGTCGGTAAATGGTGGGATATTAAATAAAACATTAAAAATTTAGTATCTGGCAATCATAACGGAAAAAAAAACTAATATATAGCGGATACTGGGAAGGAAATCTTTCTAAAAACACTATCAAAAAATTTAACTCTATACTACGATTCTTTTTACTACAAATGTCACGCGGCTATAGGGCAATGTCCACCAATGCCTTGCACATCATTACCGATATTCCGGTATTAATTATTTTCTATTAAACAAGCTCTAAATTGGATTAATAATAAGACTCAAATAACTTTTGCACACATTTTTAGTGATAGTCTCTCAGGTCTACAGGCTTTATGTCATGATAGGTCTTCTCATCCGTTAGTTTCTTTCCTTACTCTCCTTGCTCCTTTTGGTAGAACCTGCCTTGTTCATGTTTCTGCTCTCAGAGGATTCGCGAGCAATGAAATGGTGGATTCTTTAGCCAAAGCAGTGATCCAGTTTGAAACCATAGACATTCCATTAGCACTTCCACCCTCTTATATTAAAACGTTTCTTAAATTCCTTCTTAAGCAGGAGTCCCAATCATATTGGAATAATTCAACAAAAGGACATTACTCATATAACATTTTACCCATAGTATCAGCTTATAATTTCAATCTAAATCCATCAATAACAGCTTTTTTTATCCGGACATGGTCCCTTTAAATTTCACAGATTTTGCTCATCAATTACTTCTCAATGTGAATTTATGTATAGGGGAGGGGGGGGAGGTTCAACAGAGCACTTTTACTTTTCCTGTCCTTTAACTTCTGTATGGCACATTATCGTGCTGCCAATTAAATCTTCTGATTGGCTTTTTGACATTACTAACTCTCTTCTCTTTCGTCAAAAATTAACAGTTTTTGAATATTATAAAAAGTTAATAAATCTAACATCTTAAATTCTTTTTCCTGTTTTCTTTCGGCGATTATATGTTTTCTAACATGATATAGTTTGGCTTTTCTTCTCTATTTTGTTTTTGTTTTAAAAGTTTATATGTTTTGTTTTTCTCGTCTTAGTGAACACCTTTTTCAACTTATTACGTTCCAATGTAAAAGAAAAGAATACTTCTTATGCCGCCTTCTGTCCCGGGAGTGTAATCGCCGGCGGCCATTCTTTAACCTTTTTTTTTAAGTGTAATAAACTACGGGGAAGGCTTAACCACTTCACCAGTGAGGGGCTAGGATTTCTCCGTATTATTTTTGAATGGCCGGTGGGGTGGTTAAAATCGCTCCAAACTGTTGCATAGTGGTAAGCGGTCTCCTTCTGTCTAATAAGTATTGTTATGTTGGAAGACAACGTTCTAACCATTGATCAGTTCTGGGAGCTTTTTTTCTAATTTTGTTTTCAGAATTACTATCTGGGAACAGTATTTTTCCGAATTCATTGTTTTATTTGGTGGCAGAAGTTCGTAATAAGCAATGCTTTTATGGTCCCAGCGCACCATACACAAAGCATTACTTTTTTTGGGTTACAGTCCCCTCTCATCGTTACTTGGTGAATTTTTTTTTTTTTTTGACTTCTTACATCATATTTTGTTCCTCATAATGCAATTGTTTAGTATTCACTTCACATTGCTACTGTAATAAGTCATTTGAAGAAAGAAACTCCTTCATTTCTTTTCATTAAAGAATCATTCTAAAACCTGAGCATAAGCATATTCTGCCGCGTAAAGTATGGGTTACCAACACATCATATCAGATTGCAGACTTAATCTTCTTCAAATCATGTTCTGTACTATTTGGAATATTTAGTCTATGTGATAGCTCTTATACTGTTTAATGTGGATTTTCTGCAACAGTTTCTTCTAAGATGTCGCCCTTTTTAGATGATGCATGTTTGAAGTGGATTCAGGTTTATGACTAAAATTTCCGTGCTTAAATTTCTTCAATCATCTTTGAATTGTAACATCTGAAACAGCACTTTATTAATATGTTGCAAAAAAAATTTACGAGCAATATGACTAGCATTTTTACATTTTTTGAAATAAAGAGCATAATATGATGAAAATGAACTTTTTGATTCTCCATTCTTAGGAGCGAATTGAAACAAAATTTATGAACAGCATGAGCGTTCTTTATGAATGTTCTTATTCTTATTAATGTTATTAAATAACTTACTAAATAGAACCACGCTTCACTTTGAAAAAACACAGATCTTTCTGGATGATCGAATACTTTCACGTGTGTTCTAAAGGTATTTCTCAGTGAATGTTTGGACGATAATCGTGAATGATTTCCTCTTTGGCCCGTATATTCTACCAGTTTTGCTCAACAACTAATGTTGTAGCATTTTTCCCGAAGAGATTTTATTAAAATTTTTAAAATATTCTGATTATAATCAAATGTGGTTTCAGCTTGATCGTGTCAACCCATTTGAGTCTGGATGTTCCCAATTACTTGAATGTCACTTTTGGGAAGCGATGGCTACTCCAATCATTAGATTGTAGCGGTGCCATTCTTGGATAGATTATCCTAACTTACCAATGGACAATGGGGTTAACCTTTTGTCCAGAGGTACGACGCTGGATTTCTATCACGATGGTCCCATGTTCAAATACAACCTATAGCCACACGCACTTACTTCAAGATTTATCAAACATACGAGCATCGATTATTTTTTATGAGGTATCTTCAGGCCCTTATTTAAGGTGTGTTTATAGTGGCCGTTCCGTTCTGCTATCCGCAAGCACTGAGCTAGAATATAAGGAGTGATAACTATCTATTGAAAAATAAAATGAATAGAATTGAACTAAATCTGAAGTTATCACTCCTTATATTCCAGCTCTGTTCTTGCGTACAGCGGAATGGAGCGGCCTCTATAAAGCGGGCTTCATAGTCAGTCGCGGCAACACACGGGTAAGCCGTACCTGGCTTCTTTGAAACAGTTCGTTAATCCCTCTCATGATGCTGCAAAACTTGTGCTATTGTTGATGGTCATAATTTTGATCATTTTTTGTGAAAATTCTGTAAACGTTACGCCGATGTTATAATTAATCAATCTTTTTACTTTTCATGCCTCGTTTATTTTATTTGAGCCTTTACTCATCATTTCCGTTCACAATTCTCCATACTAAAAATGTACGTCTTAATCATATTAAATCTATAACACCCCTCGCAGTTTGCTCCATATATTTTTAGAATCATTCTCTATATTTCGTTATCAGTGTCAAACTTTTGTAATATTAATGAAGATGTTATTTACAATTGAGTTTTAAAAATCTTCAATTGGAAAAATTAAAATCTCAGAAAACTGAAACAGTATTATTATTTATTTTTTTTTCCTTCCCTGTAGGAAGTGCATTCTTTACTACCCAGCTATTTATAAATATTCTACTTGTGTGTGGTTTGAAGACTGGCCTCGAGATGCTCTAGTATCTATTTCGAGAAAACTGATCGAAAATTTCAACTTTATTCACCCAGTTGAAGAGGTATAAAAATTTTAATGTTGCTATTATATCTCGTAAAATAATTCTCATCGGGGGCAATTGAAAGTAACCTGGGAGGGGAGGGGCAATCGAATATTTAAAGTGATATGTAGACTAAATTTAAATGCTTTAGGACAGATAGTCAGACAGTGTTTTTTGTAAACAAAAGAAAATTCAGAAAAATTTTAATTCTGTCTTGTTATTTAAATCAAAATTTTCATTATTAAAAGAAAACAAAAACAAAAAAAAGAATATTCTTTCAAATTTATTCACAATTATTACAGATAACATATCGCAAACTATTATGTTTAATGATATCTGTATTGCTTAAAAGAATTTTCTAAATAATTTAATTGTTTCGTGTTCATTTAAAAGAGATTATCTTTGCTGCTTTTTTATTTTCTTCTATATTCAATAAAAGAAACTATGGATTTGTAAAAATTTTCGACTTTCGATAGATTTACACATTTTGAGAGCTCCAGAAGACGATTTGACTATTTTTAGAAAATGTCTGTCTGTGTGCGTGACAAAAATTTTATGGCGACTGTATCTCAGGAACTACTATACAGAATTGCACGCAAAGTTATATGTAGATGCATCTTGACTTTGATTAGGGCCTATCAACTTTTAGTGTCAATTATTCAGCAGGGCCTTGCTATACAGCGATTTCTACAATTTAAAAGAAGGCTATATCTTAAGAACTACTGCACAGAATTATATATAAATTCACATGTCGATGTACCTTGACATAAATTAATGCCTATCAAATATGCCTTTTTGTGCCAGTCACTCAAGAAGTGGCGCTTCTATACTGCGATTTTCACAATTTAAGAGAAGGCTATATCTCAGGTTCTATTGCGTATAAGCAAACAACACTTAATATGTGGGAAAGCCCTTATAAAGCATTATAATGATTCAATTTAGATGCATATTGGTCAACAGGTAGCGTGGCGCTGCTATACTGCAATTTTCTCTGAGAACGGGAAGGCTATATCCCAATTTCTGTGGCATATAACTACACACGAAACGTGATATGTAAGATAACCATTATGAAAACGTATTTTTTTACATGTTAGTTATAAAGAATAAAACTATCTTTCTTTGGATAGTTAGTGTTAGTTTTCTCTAAGATAAAAATCGTCTGCATTTATCATGAAATAATAATAATTTTAATAAATTATTTGTACTGAGTGAATTTGTGTAGGAAAATATAGAAGAAAGTCATGTGGAAGCCACAGCATACTACTTTTAAATTGCAAAAAAATAATTAAATTTTTTCATTAAAATAGTGATATATATATATATATATTCCTTAAGGGGACGGAAACGTTGAAAATATTTATTTTTGTTTTACATTTTGTTGCTTCTCAAATCAAGTACTTCCATGAAATCGATCATTTTTATGCGTACAGCATTTTTTAAAAGAGAAAAGGTATTTTTTGAGATTAAAACATTTCTTTTATGGGAATAATAATACAAAATAATGCCCAATTTAAAAATGTACCAATTCTAACTTATTTTAAAATTCCATTTTTTTTTTCTTTACTGTGTAACTTTTGTATTCAACTGAATGCATCTGTGCATCGAAAGTTTTATAGCTCAACTATAGCAGGCTTTGCCCGCTTCGCTAGTCACTATATCTAAATGATTTTTTTAATTTTTTTTTTATTGAATAATTAAAGCGTTTAAATAAATATATTTTTATTGGTGACTATTTTCTTACAGCTTAAGTATGAGACCTCCTTGGTGATATCAAATACTTTTTGAACTTCTCGAATCTGTACAACAAAACTATTATTAAAACGAATATTCTCGAAAATAGCCCAATAATAGTGTTTTAATTCTTCGAATATTCTGGAAACAGTTGAAGTTGTTACTCGTACAGCGAAAGTCACTATTCGATGAATGTTCTGGAACAGTCCAAAAAACAATCACTTGTTCCACAGGAGTAAAGCAAATAAAATCAAATACTGCAGAGCAGAAATCTTCGCTAGCTCACGAAAAATGTTCAGTCGCTTAGAACTCAATCCCTAAAGTGCAATCACTTAGAATAAGTCTCTGAATAACTCTGAATTGCAGTGACTATATACTGTCTCGCAGAAATCAACTCACTCCTATTTATAAATTACAACATTTTTCGATGGGGCTTGGCGATGATTCCATTGAAAATCCCATGGAAAGCTCAAGAACTATGTTCCCATGTGCCGAAAAGCTTGAAAATTTAGAAAACCCTAAACTACCCTTTTTCACCAATTTGGTCTCCCACTCGCTAAGTTTGTCGCCAAGGCTAACCCCACTGAAAGTGAATGAACTGCTGTTTCACTTTCACTTTGCCTACTTTCATTGCTACAGTACAGTTGATGCAGGAAAAAGACTTATTCCCTTCTAACAATATGCTATGAGCACTATTTCTGCCGTATTTTAGACAACTAATGTTTTTATGGTTATATATATTTTCTATTAAAATTACTTTTATATTTATTTATTTATTTAAATATTCATTTGAATTAATCAAATATTTCTGTCAGACAGCATGCAAGTGCCGTTACACACAACAGCTCATTTATTTGCATGATAAATTATCGTAGTGATTGGTATATAAAAAAATAAGTAAATATACATTAGTGTGCTACACAGCTTATACAATTTATTTTAGAACTTATTCCTTGGCGGCTTTTGAATGTTTGTCGCCATATTAGCGATGATTTTTTTTTTTGTGAAAAAGGGGAATTCTATTTTGCTAATATTTTTATCAACCACCCTTTCATTATTTTATAAGAATCCTTCATAATCTTTGCATATTTTTACTGCGCTACTTAGATAGGATTGAAATGGCTATTGCTGAATTAAACTTCTTGGCGAAAAACATTCAGTGTACTTCAACGCCAAAATTTAAAAGTTCGCCCAGAAGGATCTATAAGTAAAACTTATAAAATAATTTTATGGTTTATAGAGTTTAGAACAGTAAAGAAATGCTACACAGTCCAATGTGACGTCATAGGCAGTTTTTTTTTTTTTAAATAAATTGACAGTAAAAATATTTAAAAATAGTAGTAAAGAAAAAAAAAAAAACATTAAAAAAAAAACATATATTGGCATCGTAAACTATAGTTATAATGACTTTAATTTTTCCGAGATGCATAATTTTTTTTTTTAATAATTTTTTATTCTTCACGTTTAAATAACAGTACTTATTTTCCTGTTGGGGGGAAAAAAAAAAAAAAAAAACTTAAAATTTTTTGGCATCGATTAAATTATGGATAAACTTTAAATGGCTAGTTTTAAAGCTATTGTGAGGTTTTTATTTTCACATTTCGATTAATTAATTAAGGGTGTGATATTTAAATACATATATATAGGCAGAAATCTTCGCGGGGAGTGTACAACTTACCAAAGTTTCATGGCGATCGGATGAATTGTGTAGTAATGCATAAAGGACAAACAGACATTAATTTTTCAATATATAGATAATACCCTCTGTTACGCGACATTATTTAAAAAATATTACAGTTTAGTGCATCCTATAATAACTATCTAGATATTAGGTAGATTCCTTACAGGAGATCTACCTATTGCAATGGTTCTCATGACACGACTTCTGGAAAATTTCTTCATATCTTCACCGATCATGACCCCTAGAACCCAAAACCAGCCTCTGTTCAAAAGTTTATATATATATATATATATATATATATATACAGGCCCTGACTAATGGCAGGTGTGATGTTGAAAAACATCACATATCCCTTTTTAAAATAAAATAATAATAATAATATAAATTACATTTTATTTATTTATTTATAATACAAGCAAACATTATATTTCTTATCCTAAAAGAATTTAATACAATTTTGTTTATTTCGCTTATGCTATTTTATTTTTATTTCTATTTCATTAATCTGTAATTTCATATAATTTATTGTTCTTTTTCCTGCTCTAAATCTCATCAAGTAATAATTAAATAAAATATCAAAGAATGAGAAGCTCATTCATTTTATGCTTTAAAACCGCAGACGATTTTTTTTATTGTAGCTTCCTGTCTCCAATCAAACGTTTATAGATTCCGTTGAATCATTATAGCTGAAAATAATTTCTAATATTTTTTATCAATTGATTTCGCACTGTTAGCCAAATTCTGGATGACTGACAAAATTTAATCACATCCTATGACGTAATTTAATTTTTAGCCAATCCTTTAACTATTATTTAGGTTTACCAGATATAAAATTTAAAATGTGTTCAGCCAACTTGATTTTTGATGCCAATGAGATTTGGCGAAATAAATTAATTAGCTTGCTGCCTGTCTTTCTGTAAAGATGTTATTTTTTTTTATCTTTGAGTCAAAAATGTCGAAATGCTTTCGGTTTAGAAAAGTATATCAAAATGGCTTCCTTTTTTTTTTTTTTTTTTTTTTTTTTTACAAAATTGTATTAAATTCTTTTAGGATAAGAAATATAATGTTTGCTTGTATTATAAATAAATAAATAAAATGTAATTTATATTATTATTATTATTTTATTTTAAAAAGGGATATGTGATGTTTTTCAACATCACATATTTCTCCCCGTCGACCGAAAAAAAAAATGGGTTCAGCCATTACATCGTCTATATGACAGCTCAGCAAAAATTAAAATTAAATCAAATTATTTCCAATCTTGTAAAATAGATTGATTACAAAACAAAAACAAAAACGAATGGCTTCCAATACAAATAAAATACGTACATTGTTATATTATTAATAGAAAATCTTGTATGCATACTTAAAAAAAATATTATTATGCAATAATAAAATACAAATACAGAAAATAAAGATATTATACGGTGATGTAATATAATGTTGTATGGCCATACGTCTGTGTACACAAGAGTCTTTAGAATATATCCACAAACAAAATGAGCTCTAGTCCTTTGTTTTAAAATCATAATAATTCAGTCATCATATGTTTATCAGTTCGTGGTAAGATGCTGAAATCAGTAAATTTTTATGTTACCATGCATGGCGAGAAACGTTGACGAGTCCATTTCAGTACATGTAGGACAAGGATTTGTTGTAATAAATACATAGTTCAAATGTATAAGCAATTTTAATATGAAAGTTTCACAAAATAAAAACCAAGTATATTTATATGTTATCAAATATATAGTGAGACTTTTATATTCATTAAAAGGTTTAAACAAATAATACATGTTGAAAGAAAGTAATAATAACACGTTTTTATTTATTCATTTTTTTTATAGGTAATTGTAATTGGAATATATGAGACATATGCATGTATGTATGATAAACATATTACCTGCATCAAAAGTCTACGTAAATATATATATATATATATATATATATATATATATATTTTTTTTTTTTTTTTTTTTTTTTAATACCATTAGCATTTTTTTTAAATAAACAATATTATTCTAGTATGTTAACTATTATTAATATGCAATTATAAATAACGCGTAAATTAAAGAAATAGTGATAAAAGTGATATACACTGCTGTTGTAAGACAATGCAGCTTAGAATATAATTTCCTGGACCAGCCATTGATTATCCAAGCTGCGAAATTTCACAACAAATAAAAATCACAACAGGTTGATCAGGTCTGTTGCGATGAAAGTATACATCAAATTTATTTAATTTATGTTTAATCTTTATAAATATTTAAAAATTTACACTGCGTAACTTTTAACCTAAGGAAAAAAAAATGATGAAAAATTACTCTCTGTTTCGTAAATTATATTGATGTGTATCATTGGGAATAATGAGATTCTTATTAAAATTAGAATTATTATAAATGTCAAATAAGTGATTATTACGTGGAGGTGCCAATAAAATTCTATCTATATGTACACGAAATGCTTTATCATCACTAGCATGTAACCGTTTAATTGAAAATGAAACAGGGGAATGTTTAACTGTGACAATGAAAGGACCTGTATATTTAGGTTTAAATTTATCCATAGACTTCAGATACACAATATCTTTTGTGCAGATGCTTCTTAGTTTAGCTTTTCTTTGAAAATATTTATTTCTTTTTGATTGGGAATCTTGAATGTTATTGTACGCTTTTTTATAAATTTCCTGAAGGTCTTGCATTAATTTATAGATGTTTACATTAGAGTCCAGGTAAGTGTAATTATAATTTGAATTATAAGTGTCAAAAATTAGTGCCAGTTCTCTACCAAAATGTAGAAGATTTGGCGAGAATTGAGTGGAAGAATGCGTAGATCCATTGTAGAGAGATTTGTGTATATATAGTGCATTTTGAAATGAATGACCTTCTTCTAATAGGATATTAATTGAATACTTAATTGATGTGTTTACACGTTCGCTAATAGAGTTCGATTGAGGATGAAAAGCAGACGAATGTATTATTTTTATGCCTAGAGTGTCATTAAATGTATTGTAAACTTGAGATGTGTATTGTCGACCTAAATCTGATAGAATACATGCAGGGCGACCAAAGGTTGTAATGTATGAAAACAAACATTGAACTATTTTTGGAGAAGTAATATTAGATAACGGGTAAAGTTCTAAGTGTCTACTGAAATGATCAATTATTGTCAAGACGTATTGACCATTACTAAAAGGACCTACCAAATCTGTGGAGATTGTATGATTTGGATGAGTGGGTGTATATGTTTTCTGTAATGGAGCAGGAGGTGTCTTGTGATGTTTCGCTTGTAAGCATTTAATGCATGAAGAGACGAAATTAAGGGTATCAGTGTAAATGCCCCTCCAAAAGTATCTTCTAGAAAGAAATTCATAGGTTTTAGCCAAACCGAAGTGAGATAAATGCGCGATGGACAATGCTTTCGCTTTTAAAGAATTTGGAACAATAATTGGAGTAATTTTTATTTAAATTTAACCACCTCAGGATATGTTGTCAGGACAGTAAAAATCTCGGTCGAGTTCATAGATGGGGTATCCAGCTCAAAGGGGGTGGAAATTTTCATTTGCCCATAATTTCTTTAATATTGAAAATAGGAAAAAATTTCAAATCAGGCGAATTACCGCCTTACCCCAAAGAACAATTTTTGTATTTAAACTTTTTCAATAGCTTCAATTGGTTAGAAGTTACAAGCTAAAAAGTGATTTTTCTTCAACTGTTCTATATAGCCGACATTTTCTATATCTGCGATTGTAATGAAATGCTCGCCCTCTGGTGGGCTAAGGTGAAATTTTCACACCACTGCATATCATCATATTATGCAATCGATTTTCCATGATGTAATGGCGGAGAAAGAACGAAAAAAAAAAAAAAAACACGTGGCTATTATATTTACTAACAACTGCAGTTCAGAGAGCGCCATCTATCGATCATTACAAACGCGAATAGCTTTCATTGCAAAAATTTACAATCTGAGGCATATGTCACGTGCAAACGATAATAAAAAAGATTACTGAAAATATAATAAAATTTTAATCATGTTTTTAAACAATATAATAACCTGATTTAAAAAAAAAAAAAAAAAAATGTTAAATTTAACAGAAAATATGACGTCACAATTACAACAATGTACTGAACTACTGAGAAAAATGAAATAAATTTTTTTCCGTGATTTTAAACAAATAAAATAAAATAAAAGTTAATAAATAAATAAATAAATAAATATGTAAATAAAATCAACATATCTTAGGGCTAAGCCATAGAATAATAATAAAGGAAGAAGGAGCATACGTGTTTTGATTTCGGTTTGTAAAATCCAGGAATGCCGGGTATAGGGTTGTAACAGTGCATCTGATTGGTTGGCGACTTGTTGGCAAGATTTTTTAATCGTCTCGTCTCTCCGTCAATCAGTCTGCAAAGCAGCACCCACAACAAACAGCGATAAATGCGCGGAGGATGGGTGCCCCACTTCAAAGTTGAGAGGAGCAAAAGTAGCTTTCTCTGGCATTTCACTAGAAGGGGTTTGTAAGCATTAGAGTATTGGCATGCTCCTTCTTCCTTATTATTATTCTATGGGCTAAGCAGATTTAGACTTAGCTTTATGACATAGATGCTATAATGTAAAAGATAAATGTCATCGTAAAAAAAAAAAAATTGTGTAAATCGATGCTAAACGAATTAAACTGGCATGATAGGAAAGTAATAAATTTGGGGACATTTAGGTATTATTCCCTTTGACAAATAAACTAGGGACGATTTTAATGAATTTTCCGTTGAAGTTTACTTTCATAAAAACTTAAATTTAAACTAAAGTATTTCATTACTCGAATTCCCTTATTTTGATAAATAAAATTATACCATTTTTTAAAAAATAAAGAACACTCTTTTATTGAAAAGTGAACTAATAAAGACTTTAGAAAACTATTACATACTTTTAAATCTTTATTAAAAAAAAATTAATTGTTGCCACTCTACATTATATAAATACGCCCAAATCCTGTGTCACATACGATAGTTTTGTATAAGTATAGATTTTTTGTTTGCCCCTGGAACCTGCCCCTGATAGGAAAAATGCCTGGAAACACTTGTATCTAGTATTGTCATTGATTATGAAGTCGTGTGCAAAATTTCAGGTTCTTCGGACGACAAGAAGTTACCAAAAATTGAATCGCAAAATTCCGTTACATACATTAATAGTTGCATCATATCAAGTTAATAAAAGTGCGTTAATTAAAAACCATGTTAAATGCTTTAATTAATCATTTAAAAATATAAAATTAAAATAATACGTCAATCTTAATACAAAGATCGTTTGTGGTGAATAGTTTAGAATGTCGGTTTAGGCAAGAATTTAAAACTTACGATTGAGAGTAAGACGTTACAGCTTCCTTTGACTTTTTATCTCGTTGAAACAAGATATTGGTCTGTGAAGAGATATGAGGTTTTTGCGTGGAAAGAAAATATAATGACGCCAAAGCTGCCTTTCTCCATTGCCAAGCTCGCCAAATTTTGTAGTCTGACAACGAAGTTTGTCTCCAAGTCAAAAATTTCGTGGTTAACTATCCAATTTTGCCACCAAATCACAAATTTCACTGAAAAGTCGCAAGTTCTGCCACCAAAATCTCGCCAAATCATACAATTTACTAAATTCATAACAATTAACATTGAAATTCAGCGATGCCAAATGGTCCAATGTTAACTAATGTTAATGTTAATGTTCCAGCTTATGTGAACTAAAACAGTTTCACTTTATAATTTTTACTCATCTGACAATAAGAATCATAAAAACACAATACAAAACTTTCAATAATTCAATAAAAATTACAATGAAATAACTATCTAAAATCCGCTACCACTTAACTGTATTTGACTTGACCATAGTAACGCCAGGCTTACCAGTGCTTGACCATAGTAAGGTCACAAGTGCATTTTCACGTTTTTATTATTTTTTCTTTAAAAGAAAGATATTGAACTTCAGTTATATGGAATTTATATAAAAGTTATAATTTTGATTAAGCTTGGGTGAGGAGGGGGGGTGTAGCCCAATAGCCCCCTCCGCGATTCACCATTGCTGGGATTGTATATCTTTAAGACTTTTATTTGTTGAATGATTATGAGCTTGAATTTAAAAAAAAAAAAAAAGAAGAAGCATTTACAGACCATTAAATCTAGCCTAAAATTTTAAGTAGATTGAATAAAATCCATTTTTAGCTGAAAATTAAATTTCTTGAAAACAGAATAGCGGCGTAAAAAATTCAATGTGTGAGAACAAAGCCATTGGCTAAATATTAATGCATATGTAAAATTTCTTTACATTTGTAACATTAACGTAAAGGAATCTACCTTTTCCTTTAAGCTTGCCGAAAAGGGATTTTTGTTTAATTGCATCGATTTGAATAATTTTCATCATTCCTTGTCACTTAATCAGAAAAACAATAAATTTTTTAATTACCTCTTAACCATGACGTCATTCCCCTCAGAGTTGATAAAAATATGAAATAAAATGAAATTTCTTTAGTAAATGAAATTTTTTATTGCTAATTACAATTATAAATAAAAATTTTTGGTATTCATTTGCTTAATTGAAGAAACTAACTCCTTGATAATTATTAAGTATGGAAAAGATGCAACACAGGTTCAAATAAAGTGGAAATCAGTGTGAATATTTTATCCTATAAATGACATTACTTTTCTTCTTTTATACTTATGAAATATTGTCACTAATTGTAATTTTCAATCTCATTAAAATTTAAATATGATCCTTTCAGTTGGAAAAACATTTTGTCTTGATCTAAAGAAAGGAATGATGGAATCAAGCATTTCAAATTAAATTTTACTGATATGCTTTATATATATATATATATATTGTAATGCAAATTTTGGGGATATTTAAAATGATATGCCAGAGAAAAAATGTGTTTATATCTTTTATACATAATAATATGTATAGTATATTATGTACTTAATACATATGCGTAATATACTCTAATATGTATATATACAGGGTGTCCCAAAATTACTGCGACAAGCTTTAAGAGGAGATGGGACACATCACAAGGATTCGGAATAGCATAGAAACCCATGTACGCAAATGACATCTTAGCCCTTTAAGAAATCGAATTTCAGGGTGTATTTTTAACAAATGTGGACGTGGCTTTTAAATTAAAAAATTTTTAACAAACATTTTGCTTTTTTTTTTGCTAAATGATTACATAAAAAGGTATACATAATAATAATGTTTGTTTGTTTTTAATCAATGTATTTAAACCCCCTTATTAATACGAATATTGTGTATAATTTTATAAAATGTTGGATCATACAAGATTTTAAAATTAACAATGTAAGAGGAATCATGAATATCCAAAAAACTAGATTACACATTACAGTCAATAATACTCAAAAAAATATTAAATAATAAAATAAAGTTTTAAAAAATAGCAGAATGTATCCTCTCCTTAAAGCGTTAATGCGATGTTTGCGGGCATGGATTGCTATGTATGCCTCATTCCTTCAGCTGTTACCTACAACCATTTAAAACTTGCCTCCCTACGTTTTCACCGTCCACATCTGTTAAAAAATATTTCGAAATACCCTGTTCTCAAAGGGTTGAAGTGACCTGTGCAATTTTGAACCCTTATATGATGTGCCCTATCTCCTCTTAAAGTTTGTCGCTGTAATTTTGGGACACCCTGTATATATCTGTAAATAAGTAGTGCTAATGCATGTATTTTTTTATCATCTGCTTACATTCTACTAGAAAAGGCAAGCTTGTTGTGCCATTTTGCCTGAAATGCATGAGGTTGTAATGAAATATGCTAGAGATCGAATGAAAACCAGCCTAAAAATGTACCATACATCTGTTTCCTTTATAACGTTTGTGAACACTTTTAAAAGGTAAATTGTCTATTTAAATGTCATATTTTAAATTGCATGCATTTTATCTCTGTAAATTTAAAACTGTGTCCGAAGAAGATAAATTATTGATTTAAACAGTAAAAGTTGTAATGTCTGATATGTACTTAAATGTATGAAAAAATAGAGGAAAAAAAAAACATGCATTTTTTAAAATACACCATCTATCAATAAGTAAGTATTTGGAAATTTTTAAATTTAAAGGATTTTTCAAATATCTAGAAAAATTCTTTACGAATTATTTTGAAACATTAGGAGTATAAAGAACATACATAATTCAACAAAAATTTTATCGTAAAAAGAAAAAGGGAGGCAGTAAAAAATTAAAGAAAAATCAAATTGTTTTGGATCATCCTGTAAAAGGTAATGCTTTGTTTAAATACGTTTTAATTGTAGCATGCGATTATGAGGATTATTTTGATTAGCTGCATACATTTTTATGAGGCTGCCACAAATATTAATAGGGATTTATCGTTTATATATACATATATATTTTTAGCGGCAATGCCTTTTTTTTGATCTCATATTCAAATTTCTGAGACTAAAGCAGCTCAGAAGAGCGCCCTATTTATATATTTTTAATTTATTCCTCATACAATTGCAGGCAAAAATGTATTAGAGGTCCGACCATATATTTAGAAAAAATAAATTATAATCTCGCATAGAAAGTAAATTATTCGTTACGATTCAACCCAGAAAATAAGTACAAAAAATTTTAATTATGAAATAAAATGAAGTTGAATTACTAATGATATTGTATTAGTATCTAAACTTATTTGAATAATTATTTAAATTCTTGATTATGAAAAGTATAAGATGAATCTAAATGTCTATATTTTTAAAAGTGATAAGTCATATTGCTTTGTTTTAAATTATTTTTATTTCCACTACCCGATTACCGTAGGTAATGGAAGTATTGTATTCGGTCCAAAAATTCGATATCGAGATTTCACCATATTTACATGTTTTAAGGTCTCCTGAGTCCAAAAAAGTGGTTTTTGGCAATTTGTCAGTGTGTCTGTATGTGTGTGTGTGTGTGCGCACATGCATGCGTGTGTGTATGTATGTGTGGCATCTTCTGGCTATTATATCTCGGAAACTAATAAAGATAGAACTACGAAACTTTGGAATTAAAACAGGTCTGGTGTACAGATGAATGTTCCAAATTTTGGTAAAAATTGAAAAATCGGAAGTGGGACATCCGAAACCTGAAGTAGGACCGTAAGTTCATATCTCAAAAACGGCTCTAACAATTGCATAAACCCATTTTAGATATCCTTTCTCATGCTTTGTTTGGTTATCGCAGGAAAATTAATAGTTATCCTGATCAGATAGATCAGTTTTAGGTCTCGGAAATTGGTGTTTCAAAAATAAATAAATAGAAAGTCTACCAATTTTCTTTTCATTTCTTTTTTCTAAAAAAAAAAAAATCGCACTGTAAACTCTGCTTTATGTTTTTACACGTGTACAGGCCTCGCAACGTTCCTAAAATTTTAAGAATCATTTTGCTACATTGTCACCACTATTTTAAAAGAACACTTATTTACCTAACACTTTAATATTAAAACCTTGAAAAACGTTTTTAACGATAGTGGTGGCAGTATAATAAAACACGAGTAAATTTTTAGGAACGCTGTGAGGCCTGCGTATATTAACTTTCTCTTACCGGAAAAGTTTTAGGTGTCTGTTACATTGGGTCATTTCTATGTCATCTGATAACATTATCTCTCAAAAATGCATATAGTATGTGTAATGGTGGGTAATGGAAGTCGTGTGGTTATTTCACACTAGATTTTTTCATAATAAATGTGATTTTTATGCCCTGATTGAAATTAATCGGATATAAATTATATTCCGCTCTTTTTTTTTTTTAAATATACATATATATATATATATATATATATATATATATATAATCGTTTGTGTATGAATAAAGAACTTTAAAACATTAAATGCCCAACATTTAATTAAATGTAAGAAAACATTTAAAAAAAAAAAAACTATGTTACTTTATGCGATAAAATTTAAATAACATTAAGCTTATGAACCGTACAATAAACAAATACAAAAGTAAGGACAACGAAATTGAAACAGAAAATTCGCGGTAAAAAAAAAAAAAAAAAAAACTTATAAAAGTTATTAATTATTTAAAAAAAAAAGTGTTAAGCGGTTATTGAATGTATATTGCTATTTTAAACAGTAAGCCAGTAAACCTCATCTTTCTGCGTTTTCTAAAACATCATATTTAACTCTTAAATGCCTGATTGCTTTTTAAATCAATTTAAAAATGTTTTATTTTTACCTCTATTAAATAAATCAAGGGAAAAATACTTTTAAAAAATCATACTTTATTTTAAATATGGTTTACAGCTAGAAAAAAATTTGTCATCAATCAGCAAACATGAGGCACCAGAACTTCAATATTATTCTAATAATGCTTTAGAAGACAAAATTGAGTATGTTGCCGAAAGGCAACACACGGCATTTAAGGGTTAACTTGAGGTGTACGAACATTACAATACTCAAATACAAAGAAGGACATTAGAGTTAAACCAAAAATTTAGTAGGAAAAAACTAAGTAGGAAAAAGTTATTTTATATTTAAGAAGAAAGATTCTGCATATTAACATCAGATGTTGCAATCTTGCAAAGTAAACCTCGCCTTTACACCTGTTTATAAGACTTGATAGTTTAAAACAAAATTATTGTGCATATTCGTGTAAAATCATTTAAATTTTGTCTTCAGCAATCGATGTGGTAAATGCCATTAGCGTTTATGAATGCAGCGTCACACATAGAGTCAAATACGAATATGCAATATATATATATATAGAGAGAGAGAGAGAGGGGGGGGGGAGGGTATTATGGAATAGTCGGGAAGTATGGAATAGCGAGGTTTCGGCTCTGATGAGTACTGCTATCCCTTCAAAATACTATGAATTACTCAAGAAGGATTCCCATGAAGCAATACAGTAAGAAGCAACCGCTTGTTGCTGTCGTACCATTCTCTATAGAACAAAGTATGTTTTGTAATTTTTAAAAGTTTTTGCAGGTAAGTTTTCAAACATTTAAACTTACTAGTACACTCGTGATTTGAACATTGATGTTAAGCATAATGTATGCTCAATCAAAGAATTGCATTTTGTTATACATTGGTCGTTTTTTAGCAAATATTTTGTCTATCACTTTAAAAGTTTATTTTCAAAGATGGCGTGTCGGCTATTATGGAATACTAGATATTTTATGGTATCATCTGAAACTGACTTCATGTATTCAACTAAAGAATCACAAAATAAAGACGCTGAATGTATCTTCTATCACAGAAAATTCTCCGAAGATGATTTTATGAAATCTAATTAGTTTTTCTGTGGTTTAAACAGTTTAAACCATCTGTTCCATATTACCCGACTATTTCATATTAACCTCCATTTGTAACTTTTTAAAAAAAAATAAACTTTTTATAAC
Source organism: Salticus scenicus (assembly GCA_963930645.1). NCBI lineage: Eukaryota > Metazoa > Arthropoda > Arachnida > Araneae > Salticidae > Salticus > Salticus scenicus. Next base: position 49,958,138 of record OZ005648.1, read on the forward strand.
AACAAAAAATTTTTTTCATTGACAATTTATTACAAATAATTACACTATGTACTCATCATGATTTTGGGGATTTTTATTAAAAACAAGTAAAGTTATTTTAAGAAATGTAAATGGTATTCCATAATACCCTCCTCTCATCTATCTATCTATCTATATTTATTTATTGTTTCAGTGATACAGAAGGCAGGACTTGTTTTGTTTCTAAATTCTTTCACAATATCTCGCCTGCATTTCGGTAATTTTACAAAAATAAGTTATTTTGTATAATAAACATCGAAGCGTTGCTTAGAAAACAATAAGTATAACATAAAAATAAATTAAAAAACTTTTCCATTAGATTTTTACAGATATTTACTTATAGATGATATGATACAAATGATAACATATGGCGCCCTCCTAAAGTCAATTTCAAAAGAAATAGTATAATAGCTCGAAAATTAATGATGGGTATTAGCTTTAAACTTAGAAACCTATGTTTCTGATGATGCTTATTCTATTCATGTAAAAATTAATATAGTTCATAAATCATAATTTTTTCGGATATGAATTTATTATTAGTTTTCATAATTCAAAAGATGTTTTTAATCAAAGTGATGCATGGAATATGTTTGAGTCATTTCATTCTGACGCAAACTAGTTCAGAAATTGTTCTTCGTAAATTAATTATATGATTTGTAGCCAAACTAATTGAATTCATAATCACACTTGAAACATTGTTGGAAGGTATTACTTACAAACTTTGAATAAACACCATAAAATGCAATAAACTCGCAACAGTTGTTTTGGGTCGAAAAAACACACGACCCTTCATCAGGCGAATAAAGTATGCAGCAACGTGTTGCCGCTTTGACTGCAGCACTCGTGCTTACTTTATTCGCCTGATGAAGGGTCGTGTGTTTTTTCGACCCAAAACAATTGTTGCAAGTTTATTGCATTTTATGGTGTTTATTCAAAGTTTGTAAGTAAAATGTTTTTCAACGCCACCAGGTTCGTGGTGCTTTTTTATTAAAATTGTTGGAAGGTATTAACAATGCTTTAAAACTGTAATTCCAGCAATTTTCAATTGCAGACCTTAATGCATCTGAATATTTTAGTGTAGCCCAGTAAATCTTAACGCTAAGCATACCGTATTCTATAGAAAATATTTTATTTTTGGCATATGAATAGCGAATGTCGATTTCATTATGATTTGTTCAGTACAAGGTTATTTAAATATTATTTATAAAAATTCATCTTATAAAATGCAATGCATTGGCATTCTTTTGGATTCCCTTGTATATCAAAAAGTTTTGCTATTTATATCTTTTTAATTAGGAAACATGCTACAGTGAAATTAAATAACATATATCGAATTTGTAGAATTTCTGAAAATGTTTACGGTCGCTAGAAATGGACAGATAGACAGACAGACTAATTCAAATCATAATCACTACTAAAAATTGTTAGAAAGTGTTAAAAATGCTTAATAAAAACGAAAATCAAATTCCAGAAAATTTCAATTATAGCCTTTAATGTACCTGAATATGTGTGTGTGGCCCTCTAAATCTTAATGCTAATCATGCTATATTCTATAGAAAACAGTTTTTGTACATAATAAAGGTATTAATTTATGGTTTCATTAAATATCCTCATAGAACGCAATACTTTAAAATCGTCTCGGATACTTCTGTACACAAACCAGTGGTGTAAGTCCATTTTCAATAGGGAACATTCCTCAGTGAACTTAAATAACATATATCAGTTTCAAGAAATTTTGTAAGTAATTTACAGGAGTTAGAGAGCGGACAGTCAGACAGGTAAACAGAAGCCATAAACACTTTTGAACCGTGCAAATAATGATAAAATTTATCCAAGGCATCAATAATTGCTAAATATTCTAATTCCGTAATTGGATAATTTTTTTCATAATCTCGTAAATTTCTTGAACGATATGTCACTGGGTGTAAAGTACAATTCACATCTGCCTGTTTAACAGCACATCCCACACCATGACTCGAGGCTTCAACAAATAAATGACAGGGACTTATGGGATCATAAAGTCTCAAAATAGGTTTACTTATAAGAGCATTTTTTAGTTTTTGGAATGGTTTTTCACATTTCCGGTCCCAAACATAGGGGAAATTTTTCTTTAATAAATTGTTTAAAGGAGCTCTCGTTTTGGCATATTCTGGAATAAATCTAGCATAAACGTTAACTGATCCCAAAACTCTCTGTAATTCCTTGACATTTTTTGGCTGTTTCAAATTTTTTATTACTTCAACGTTTGGATTATCAGGGGGAAATTAATCCATTAGTTATTTCGTATCCTAAGAAATTAATTTTTGTTTTGACAAAATTGCATTTTGATAATTTTAAGTTTTCTTTAACACATATATCAAAAAGTTGTTGGAAGTGTTCATCTTCTGACTGTGAAAATACAATTATATCATCAAAATAATTACAAGCAAAGTCTATTTTGTATTTATTTAGAATCCTTCTAATGGTTCGATTAAAGATCGCAGGGGCATTTTTAAGCCCAAAGGGAAGGTATTTCCACTCATATAATCCGAAAGTTGTAGCTAAGGCCAATTTTTCAGTATCTTTCGGGTGAATAGGAATGTGCCAATATCCAATTGCCAAGTCAAGGGTGGAAAGAACTTTTGCTTTAGCTAGTTTATCTAACAAAGTATCTATTCGGGGAAGTGGTTCAGCATCTGTTTTAGTGATTGAATTGAGTTTACAGAAGTCGATACATAATCGCGTCTTTTTTCCTTCTTCCCGTTTATACACCAAAGTTACAGGTGCGGAATAAGGTGAGCAACTTTCTTTTATAATACCGGTCTGTAATAAATTTTGCATTTGGGTTTTAATTTCCTCTTCTTCCTTAGGGGAAGTTCTATATGCTCTGAGAGAAATAGGTAAATCAGAAGTTAAATGAATCCTTTGTGGTTCCATATGAATTCTTCCAACATCATATTTAGATTTTGCAAAAATTTGGACATATTTTGATAATAAAGTAGGAAGTTTTCCTTCTCTAGCAGACTGAGGATTTACGTGGTTCTCCTCAGTGGCTTAAGTGTACTTGAACTCCCTTACTCTATTGTTTGTTGGAATGTTAAAATTTTCCTTTGACTATTCGTGTTTTCACTTTCAGGAGTTAAATGTAAGGTTTGTGTACATTTGGATATATTTTTTAACAATGGGAGAATGGTATTATTTTGTTTTACCAGCTTTTTAGCACAATCAATATTCAATTGAAACAGACAACAATGTGATATGCCAAGGAGAGCATAAGGTAAGTTATTATCTAATATAAACATTTCAATGTTTTTTACATTTTTCTCGAATTGTCAACATCCCCTATGTTTGAATGACATGTATTGGTGAGACCTTTTTCGTTTGAACTTTAAATTTATGGACAAAATGTTGAGGAATAATGCTTAAGCTGCTGCCTGTATCGAAGATTAAAGGAATGGTAGAGTACGATTCTGGATTTTTAACACCTTGATTAGTTTGCTTGCTTTTTCTTTGGATACCCTTGCTTTGTATAATGCGACCGGTCGCTGCAAACTGTCAATAGGTGTTATTTGTACCACTGAGTTTTCTACCACTGTTGACTCTTCTGTGACATGAATTGGATTTTCTTGTTTGAAAGGGCATTCACTATGCCAATGAAAGGCATTAGGGATGTTGAGTTTTGAACAATATTTACATGGGACAGGAGGCAAAGTGCCTTGAATGTAAATGTGTGTACAGTAAGACCCCGCTTAATGCGGGGGATACGTTCTATCAAAGTACAGCATAATGCGAAACAGCGCTAAACGAGGCTATCTTACACTGTTTCGGATATGTTATTTGGAAACCTAGCGCTCGTGCGCACAATTTCGGGGAATCCCCAGGTTGAAATAAAAAAGCGCTAAACCGAAACAACGCTAAATGAAATGTTGATATAGTTTAAAGTTATTAATTATGAAATTAAAATTAATTATAGGGTGTAAATTTGTCAAGTATAATAAAATAGTTTCTATAAATATAAATGTTTTCCCAAATCTCTTATAAAATTTAATTTCACTTTACAATATTGTTTTTATAATATTGCCTGTGTTACCTGCAGTGGTTGTCACTACTGCTGTTCTGCAGTTTGTTTGTAAACAAACAAGATGGCTGCCATGCCATAGTGGGTGTTTCTATGCAGAGCTGACCTGATGTACTGAATCATGTGTTAGCTAGTGGTTGTGAGTTAACTGCATGCCATAACTGTATGAGCTCTTTATTTGTTAACTGCAAACTTAACTGTTTTTCTTTTTTAGTTCCTGAATAAGTTTTTGACTGTGACCTACATCTGTTTTGATATTGTATATATGTGCATGCTGAAGAGTTGGAGCTAGTGGTTTTAGATTGTGCCAACATGTATTAAAATTGAATTAGTTTTTTTTTTGCTCAAGTTGGGCAAAGTGGAACAAGCTGTCAGCCATGTTGGTTTTATTATGAAGTAAATTGGCTGCCATGTTGTTTTCAGTCAGAATGCAAGCTTCAGCTACCATATTTGTTTCATGAAGATGGCTGCTGGTCAGCCTATGATAATTATAAAGATGAGCTTATCTTTTAATTTGTTATCTATTTTATATTAACTTGTTCATTGTTCATTATTGTAATAAATTAATATTTATGTTAAAAGTCCAGCCTGATAACTTGTTTTAAACATCACTTCACATTTTTGTTTACATTCTGAAACATATCAAGTAGACAGGTGCTTATCCCTAACATGAAACAGCATTAAGCGGGGTCTTAATGTATTTGGGTTTGAAAAATGGGGTCAAGGTCCTCTTAGATTGGGTCGAGTATTGTTTGTCCAGTTTGGTCTATTTTGATTAGAGTATCGCATATGTGGTCTACACATTAGGAAACCGGTAACACCAGGGTTGTGGTCATGGAGCATACTGAACTGGGTTTCTATTCTCCCTGTCTTGTGGATAGGTGAACCTTTGAAATTGACCTGGCAACTTGTTTGGAAGGGGATCAGCAGATTTTTCAGATATTTGCAGTTTATTTAGTTTGTAGATAAGATCCCTCCATTCATTTAATGTTTTTGGTGCATTAGCCACAACCAGTTGTCTTAAAGTCAGTGGCAATCCGTCGGTTAATCCTTTCATGATAAATTTGGGCTCTAGGCCTAGTGCTCGCCCTACTTGGAGTTTTTTGTGGTAATATTCTATGACATTTTCACCTGCTTTGAAGCAAATGCTCGAGAAATCTGTTAAAGATGTTTCACCAGGTGTCGTGAATTCCTCCGTAAAAATTTTGACCAATTCCTCCCAGTGAAGCATGTTTAAGCTATTGTTTATGTACACTGTGAGGGCTTTACCCTTCAAAAATCTTTGTATATTACGGACTCGCCAAACCTCATCTTTTCTAGTCTCGTTGCACCAGGCTTCGAAATACGTTAGCCAGGCCGTCCACATCAGGCCGTTTTAAAGCCAAATGCGATGAGGACATTGTCCTCCCTTACAGTGGGAGATTTATTTACGCTTACAGATTTCTTTACATCACCTAACTCATTTGCACTACCTATTGCTTTTACAAGCGTTTTTGGGAAGGACAGTTCACTCGCATCAAGTAGGTCATTTGCCACGTTTGTGTCCACAAGTAGATTTTCATCTATACCCTTAGGGGGTGTCAATATACCTGTTGGGGTTTTATCTTTGGACATGGTTAATTTTATTCAAAATTCAAAACTTGGAAAAAAGAAAACCTTTTCTTTTTCTTTCGTTTTTTTTTATATATCACAGTTAGATCACCAAATAAATCCTAATAATAAATAAATAACACATAATAAATCCTTTCATTTTTCTTAAAAATCAGCTTTTTTAACTTTTAATATAAATAATTATGAAATTTACTTTTTTGTAATACCTATCACATAATAAATAACACATAATAAATTCTTTCATTTCTTAAAAATCAACTTTTTAACTTTCAATATAAATAATTATGACAATTTACTTTTTGTAATATCACATAATAAGTCGTAAAAGTAATAAATAACACACAATAAATTCCTTCAATTCTTAAAAAAAAAAAAAAAAAAAAAAAAACTTTCCATATACCTGGTGTATAAACTTAAATCCGCTGTTTGTGTATAGATGGTGCTAGTGAGTGTATTAACAGCGGACATTTAAATGTCTTATTGTTTTTGTATTCGTTTGACGTCTGTTCACATAAATCAGTGCAAATCGTTAGTGATTTCATATAAAAACATTAATTTTTCTTCGTGTAAACATGTCTCGTTTTGTACCAAAAAAAGAGCATATACGGGAAGCTCTGCTTTTCTGCTTCAATTTGAAGAAATCAGCTGCCGAATCGCATAGAATGCTTGTGGAAGCTTATGGTGACAGTGCTTTGTCAGAAACAACTTGCAGAGACTGGTTTCGTCGGTTCAAAAATGGCTATTTTGACTTAAATGACAAAGAGCGTGAAAATCGGCCCCGAAAGTTTGACGACCATGAATTACAGGCTCTTTTGGACGAAGATGATACCCAATCGCAAAAAATGCTTGCCGAGAAGTTAGGTGTCACTCAACCAGCCATTTCTATCCGTCTACATGCCATGGGAAAGGCCTTATTATCAACAAAGACATTACAAACTGATTTTTCTTCATGATAACGCGCCAGCACACACGTCAAAATTGGTCCAAAATTATCTCAAAGCACTTACCTGGGAGGTGTTACCCCATCCCGCTTAATTCACCAGACCTGGCTCCTTCTGATTATCACCTGTTTTCATCAATGGGCCATGCACTCGCCGAACAGCACTTCGTTTCTTACGAAGACGTTCGAAAATGGCTGGACGAGTGGTTTGCCTCAAAAGATAAGGAATTCTTTTGGCGTGGAATTCACCAATTGCCCGAAAGATGGGAAAAATGTATAGTTAGCGAGGGAAACTATTTTGAATAAAATTTTGTTTTGCTTTATATAAAAAATAAATGTGTTTTTATTACTAAAAAACAGTGGATTTAAGCTTATACACCTGGTAGATAATTATAAATTTTTTTTTTTTTTTTTTTTTTTTTTTTAAGTTTAACATCAAATTTATTGACGTTCAATATAAATAATTATGAAAATTTATTTTCTCTAAATGTAACATATGAAATATAATAAATAATTTTGCAAATTTAATAAAAATCTGTATATTATTATTATTTTAAATCTCACAACCAGTATTTAAGCTTAAAAAATTTCAATGCAAGTCATAAAAAAATATCGCAAAAATAAGATAAATAATGTCAAATATTATGTTTAATGTTGAGCACATAATTAATTTTTATTAATAAACTACGTCGTTAGATAAATATAAATTCGGTAAAAATAACTATTTCATTTATAAAGTTAAAATATCTTAAGAAAGTTTCATATTTTCTCCTGTATAATCATCGTTCTTGACTAGAAATAAAATTATTAAATCACTCACCCAATTTCTTTTACAATGATGAAAAAAAAAATTCTTTTTTACTTCGTGTAAAAGAAGAGAAACTTAATCAAAACATTGGCGCAAAAACGTGAGAGGATAGATAAGAGAAAAGCAGGTGAAACTGTCAGCTGGCAATCCATCGCGAAGAGACATCTGTTATTTTTCATATTACGGCATTTGAGAAAGCAATCGGAACAACTTGAGAAAAAGTGGTGTAAGTCAGCCTCTCTCTTTTCTCCTTCTGAGTCGCACGTTGAAAATAACTTGATAGATCGTAGTAGCTGGGAAATTGCTCTCCGTAACGGTACTTGTTTGCAGATTAGATGGTCGGTAACTACTGTTACTTGATCATTATGACTAGAATCTGGAATGTCTAGACTCTTGAAGGCGATGACCTCTGGCATATTCCGACCCCGTTTGGCATAGTCCGGCCACAGGAGAGTATCATTCCATGATGAATTGTGTTTCATACACATAACCAATCGATTTCGATAATGCTGAAAAGTTAATCATTTTTCTTCTTGATTTTCCCCGAAACAAATAAACACATCCTGTTCGACTTTATTGTAACATATTGTTTCCTTAGAAGATGAGTTACTGTCACTTCATATTAAGATAGTTCACTCAATAAATATTCCAAAATAGTTTATGCAGTTGTTTTATTGAAGACACTTAGGCATTCTACATGTTATTAACAGTCAATCAGTCTGAGCACGCTGAAATGCATATCCGTAGATGAGTCGGGCCGAAGCCGTCCCGTTAACGGCGGAACCGCAAACCAATTCTCCTCCTGGGGCCGTTAAATTAACTTTTTATTAACGTGGAATAATTAAGCAAAAGCTTCCATGGTAAAGGCGCCGATTTTCGTGTGCTCCCGCTTAAATATGGATATTTTGGGACGAGGCCAAACTCCTAATATGAATTCTTATTGGATAATTAAGTAAGCTAAAATCTAGCCCACATTCTCTCATTGGTTGACCCGGACACGTATCTCCGAAATGTTGGCGCGAACCTGGCAAATTTTTGTAGCTCGCACCAAAACCCTCTCTCCCGCAAAGCAACCCTTCTTTCCACTTCATTCACGATTCGTTAAGGATTCGAGCAATCTTTTTTTTTCCCCCCAAGAGAATAAACTATTAAAAATGTGTCAATGGAGTTTTAGTATCGTAATTCTTAAATAATATATTTAATGCAAAAATTTATTAGAAATCCTCCACCCTTTAAATTTAATTTAGCAAGATTAATGAAGAAATAAAATTGTAATATTCTAATTTTAAAGCTTTTAAACTTGTTCTTGAAATACATTTATTTATTTATTTTACTTTCTCTTACCAACATATATGGTAGAGAAAGTATTGTTTTGGGGTCAAATTTTCGAAATTGAATTTTTGTTATATATACACGTTTTGAGGCTCCCTGAATCATAATTGTTAAAAATGTGTCAATGGAGTCTTTGTATCGTTATTTTTAGATAATATAATTTAATACCAAAATTTATTAGAAAACCCTTTGAATTTATTTTATCAAGATTAATGAAGAAGTATATTTGTAATATTATGATTTTAAAGCTTTTAAAATTATCCTTGAAATACATTTGTTTTATTTTATTTTATTCTGTTTTATTATTTTTTTTTATTATTATTATTATTTACTTTCTCTTCGTCAAATAAAATTATTTCTAAACCTATTTTAGATTATTTGAAAAGTACATTAAACTTTACATTCTTACGCTATTGATCTTAAGACTTAATGTGCAATCTGTCATTATAATATTGAAATGCAGGGTAAAAAAGAAAGTCGTGTGAGTGACACACCAGATTATCATTATTATGATCATTATTTAGTTTATTTTACCCATATATTGTGAGAAAAGTTTTATTTTTGATTCAGATTTTCGAAATTGAGTTTTGGCTACATTTGCTTAAATATCCTGAAACAAAAAATTAGGTTTTTAGCGGTTGCCTGAATGTGTCTGTGTGTTTTGTTATCACCATACCTCAAGAATAGATATTGGGACTCGGATGAAATATTAAGTAATTCGTGTGCAGTGACTAAGAAAATAATTCAAATTCATTAAGTCTATGCATGAATTTTCTGGTAAATACAATTTAATATTTTTGGATGAAACAAAATAAAATAAATTGAACTTATATTTTATGTGCATGAAAGAATGTTTCGTATACAATGTAGAATGTATATCCTTTATTAGAAGTTTACACAGAACCCCACAAAAGAATTCAGATATATTCATACAATGGAATTGCTGAAAGGTCATTTCATGTCGTGCTATGTGTTTTAAATTCTGTGCTAAATTAGTACACTATATTGTGTTTGTAAAATATATAGTAAATATACAGGGCTACCCCAAATTAAATGAAAGCATTTCTTTTTATAAATAAAAATCAATGTAATAAATGCAATTCAAGTTTAATTAATTTAAAATTATTCTCTTATTCTAATTTACTTTATCTTATCCGTAAAAGGTCGTGAAAGTATTGTTTTCGGATCAAGTTTTCAAAATTGAATTTTTGTTACATTTATATGTTTTGAGGTTTCCTGAATCCAAAAATTATGTTTTTAGTGGTTGGTTTATGTGACTTGTCTATTATAGATATTGAGTTTGTAAAATGGGTGCATCAGTTTTTAAATATCACTTATGTTATTGATAAGGACAATATTGCTTTGGAACAATGTAAGTTGTAAACTTCGCATGTTATTCAAAATTTACGTTTTCTTTTTAACATGGCAAAATAGAGCAAAATTTCATTTAAACGTCCATTATGCCAATATTTTGTCGTAAACATGTCAGACTAATATTTTAAAATGTATTTTTTTATACACTTCATTAAATATGAACATTTTAATTTGAAACTTTAGTAATTAAAAATTGTGTTTCCTTCATTTAACAAATTAGGCCAATACTTCCCACGAACTTGCAATATGGGGATCAGTTGTGTTGGAAATTAATGTACGAAAACAATCCTAATAAAATTAGTCATTTAATTACAATAAGTCAAATGTATCGAATCGGATAGAGGGTAGCCTATGAGGTGCGGCATTTCAGTCTGCGACTGTGTTGAGTATTCTATCATACTCATTCCTTTTAATATGAATACATTTCGCTCTCAATAGAAATTAGTAACAATAAATATAGGATAAGAATGGTTATGCGCATCATTATTACTTTGATTTGTATAACATATTAAGTTAGATTGTTTATGATTACTGAAAAACAAATAGAATAGCATTAATAAAATGTTTAACGTTTTATTTTATAACTTTGTATGTTGGGGTTGGGGGGGGGGGTAAAGAATGAGAAATGGACATGTCCGAGGAGGAAATTATACGTAGAAAATTTTATGAATTTCAACCATAGAATTTAACACGAAATATCTGTTTTATTATGATTAAGATGTTCTTTAAAAATACATAATAGATAAATATAAGGTGATAATTTATGAAAATTCAAGCACTGCATCGTAAGAGAAATATTTTATAAAGTCATACATTTTAAAAATTTAAATACAAAATGATAATAAAAATAGTTGAAATGTAAAATGGCGTACTACTGATTTGGACTTATGAACATTCTTCATGCATTTTACTAAGAATTTGTAATTTGTTTGAACAATTTTTACAAACTTTTTGGCCTTATACATGAAATCAGATCTCAGTGCTAATATATTACCATTATTATTATCTACTTCTCTATTCGGAAAACTATTTCTTAATTTCAAGATATGTTTCGTTTTGGGATTTAAAACCTACATTAATCATCAGAAGAAAAAAAAAATAATAAAAGAAAAAAGAAAGAAAGAAAAACGCCGGATGTTTATTTATACAGGTTAAGCGGCGTGAAGTTTCTCTTTGCACTTCCAGATTTGGCGAAAATCGCATTCTCTGGCAAAAAATTGAGAATTTGTTCTGCGCGTGCCAACATTTCAGAGATGCGCGACCCGGACATCTAGGATTTAGTATTTCGCAATGCTTTGCCGCTTATTTTGACTATTGCATTATTTTGATTACGAAACTTATCCTAACTCCGATTCCTGCGCTACGACATGTTTTGCTGAAAAACTAACTTTACTGGGGCTCTAAAGTAGAATTCTAACAAAGTTATTCTTAAAATTAAGATTTATTCTGAGATAATACTATTAACATATCACTTAATATTAATTTCTAATAATAATTTTAGAATCTGAATTCTTTTAATCCTTTCATGCATTAAAAAGGATGCATTAAAAAGGAATTTTTACAAAATAAAACGATATATGTTCTCTCTCTCTGTATATATATATGTGTGTGTGTAATATAATAAATGATGGGGTGCTGGGGTTACACAGTCATGGCTCTTGAAGAAAACAGACTTAAGTTATGGAACTTCACTTTATTTATTTAATTATAGAGGATAGGGCCTTAGAAGGCGATGGAGAGTTAGGACGTTATATCCAGTCGCAGTACTTTAAGGTTGCAGTCTCGGATCGCGGCACGGAATCACATTGGGGTTTCATGGTTTGACGCAGTTACCGGGAGTACGGACCGCAGGGCCCGGGGCCCTCGGCCGCCGAATATTCTTTACCGCTTTATAGCCGATGATAGTTCAAATATCTCTAAAAACTCTCTCTCTAATTTTTCGAGTTTCGTGTTTTATTCCCGTAATTTTTGGTGTAATTTGGCGTAGTTCTCCTTCCATCCCCTTTTCTATAATTGGCTATCCTTTTAATAATAACAAATCTTATTGGCTTGTACTTTTGTTTTTCCCAGACGGTCTGGAGCCTTAACCCGCCAAAGTTGCCACTTCGCCAAGTCATTAAAACATGTATTTATTGCTCTATTTTGACATAAAATACTCAAACCTTAATTAAGAATCATAAATCTTTTATTCTTTTAAATTGAATCCTTTCGGCGCACAGATATTTTTTAATTGCTAATTAAATATTATTTATAGGATATTTACAGATATCAAAGTACTTAAAAGGATTAACTTGTTTATTTCAAATGATCGCGTTGCAATTTCTGTTCGTTTTTTTTTATGCTTTTAATCTTACAGCCTAATATGAAATCTCCTTTACTTTATTTTGCAATATTACTTTGAATATATATTTGCATCCAGTGATAATTAAAGTTTTACCCAATGCAATCTTTATTCCTCCATTCTGTTAACAATAATCAATTCAAATGATATGTTCATTCAGAAAATTTTTAATGTAATTTAAATTTTGTATTCTAGTGTTTATTGTCAGAAATCTAAAAAAGTTTCTGAAGATATGCAGCGCTTGGAATCGGGTCTTATAAAAATACAAGAGACGCAGGAAAAAGTGAATGAAATTGCAGAAGAGACTAGAAAAGCTCAAGAGAAGCAGATTATCGCTGAAAAAGAATGCGATAAGGCCCTAATCGACATAAAAGCTAAAGAAGCCATTGTTGCTGAAAAGCAAGAAGTAAATCGTGCTATGAAATAATCTTCTTTTTTTTTTAATTTAGATTTTAAAATTGCAAACTATGTAGTGTTGGATGCTTAATGCTTCAATAAGATTATTGACGTTATTCTTTATTTTTATTCATCTACTGATTCGATATCATTTTAAGTTATTATAATTTTTCTTGTTTTAAGATAAAAGCATAGTTAATAATTTAAAAAAAAAAAAGAGAGAGAGAGGGGATAAAAAAGAAATGCACAATTTGATCTTGTTTTTCTTCTCTCAGAATTACTTTTAATAAATTAAAATTTTATTTAACTTTTTAAGGTGAGATCTTCCATGGTTACCTCGTTATTAACTATGTTCTTGTCATGAGAATGATAAAATGTATCACATAAGTAAAATTTTGATGCATTAATATCAGAGAGTGCTTGCTTTATTATTGCGATTAAAATTTGCGAAATTCTTAATCTTTAAAACTTTTTATACTTAAGGAGGTACATCACAGTTCGCCAAGGTCATTCACAGCCCATGTTATTCTGTGTGTAAAATTGTTTATAGAATCGCACATTATCTAATTGTTATTTTTAAATTTTGTTTTCACGTTCTCAAAATACACAACCGTTAAATGAGTACTTGTTTGCCAAAAATTTATTTTAAAAAAATTTTTAATTTGAATTTTGAGTTTAAAATGCAAATTTTCACAAAAAGCATTTTTCTCATGTTTTAGCTCTAAAATGAAATATTAAAATTTAAAAAATTCAATTTTTGGAAAACGGGTACTAATTTAACGGTTGAGAATTTTCTGAGTGTGAAAACGGAATTTAAAAATATCATTAATTAGCTAATGAGTAATTCTATAAAAAAAATTTTGCCATAGACTTACACTGAATTTGGTGACTAATTCAGGTGACTAATTGAGACAGGAAAATCGTAAGAGAGTGTGAGCAGTGTTATAATAACAAACACGTTTCCCTCTTAGTGTAATTTTCAAGATTTCTTACAGTAAAATTTTGAGTAATACTTCCCATTTGTGTTTGATAATTTTATCATCGTGCATTGTTAACAAAATATGTTCTGGAAGCAACTCTTAAAATATCAAGTCTTAGACTTAAAAAAAAAAAAAAAAACTTCAGAGTAACTGCTTTACTCGATTATAATTGAATGATAGTAATTTCTTATTCTAACAGTCGCATTCTCTCTTTTAGTTCTCCAATGCGGCACTGTCTTTTTCTCAGTTTTTGTAAAGTTCAATAGGTTCCTTTAATTTTACTTTTCAGTGAGTTAAAATACTTTAAAAACTAATATAAAAAGAGAATGTGTGTGTGTGTGTGAACATTGTACACGAATGTTTCATTAATAATTATGAATAATAATAAAAAAATGAAAATAGAAAAAATCTGGAGTTACTCCACTCGACTTTCCGAACATTGGATAATCAGGGATTTTGTAGATAAAGTAAAGTAAGGGGAGCTGTTAAATAAACAAAAGCGATAAAATTATAATAGGGTGTTTGAGTACTTTTCTCCATAGTACACAATGATTCATTAGACGCTATTGTAATTGAGCCCACAGATCATAATGATAAAGAATTTTTCGTTATGTCCCTGTAAAATCCTGTAAATTCTAGATTCACCAAAATGCTTATAGTTAGTGCAACAGTGACTTTTAATATTTTTAAAAAAATTTCAGCTCTATCGGATAAGGCATTTAGACGCTATCGCACTTTAAAGTTTGAGCCCATATGCCACAATGATAAAGAAATATGCATTGTGTCCCTGTAAAAAGAACCATAAGTGCTAGATTCTCTAAGTTCATTTGACCGAGGTGTTTAGTCGCTGTCGCACTTTAAATAATTTGAGCCTATAGGCCATAATGATAAGCAGTTTTTATTTGTGTGTCTGTAGAATTCTGTAAGTGCTAGAGTCACCAAAATCTATACAGTTTGTGTGATGGTGACCTAAAACATGTATATAAATTTCAGCTCATTTTGATAAGGCATTTAGATGCTATCGCACTTTAAATAATTTCACACTGTAGGCCATAATGATACAGAATTATTTGTTGTGTCCCTGTAAAAAAACTATAAGTGCTAGATTCACCAAAACCTATACAAATCGTGAAACTGTGACCTATAGTAATATGTGTATGTGTATATATATCAGGGCCCGAAATTTCAACTCAGATTACACTCGCCGAAACAAAAGTTTTACTCGCCACAAAATAGGGTTGTCTTTTTTTTTTCTTAACTATTTGGAAGGCTTTTATAAATATGCCTAAAATTATATATATTAAAAGTGTGTCGTATATCATCATGCCACATAATCATTTGTAATTAAAAATCATTATAATATATTATATTTGAGATTTGAAAAAGATTAAGATATCTAATAACATTAATGTAAAGTGTCATTAAAGAAAAAAAGAAGGGGGAAAAAACTCTCTGTCAAACAATATCCTGTGAAAATCTTTTCTTTTTATTCTGAAAGATTAAGCTTCCTTATTTACCTATTTATTTAACTTTTTACATCAGAAATGTCTTTTTCGTCCATTTTATTTTTGTAATCAGATGGAATGTTGATGTGTATAACTTGTTCATTATTATCATTTTAAATAATCATTTCGGAATAACATTTTTGATAAAATCGTTGCTTACAAATCATTACAAGCGCAAATCATTGGCGTTTCAGTAAAAAAAAAAACTGCAAAATATGGACTGTTTTTTGATCATTGTTCAACAAAATAAACATAGTATCTTTAAAAGGGCTCGGGCTCATGACAATATAGGCAAACTTTCATGACATAGGCAAACTTTCGCATATCTCTTCGGGATAGTGGGTGACAGGCAAAGCTCTGCTCATCTATTCTCACTCTGCTTAGAGAAATAACAGTAGGAAAAACGAAACAACCGAAGAGATGAAAACTTTTATGTATGCACTAAGCATTTTTACTTTTCCAGGCTGGGGCGATCTCGGGCCGCGCATACACGGACTCGGTTCTCCGATAATCTAAATAGGAGAGGTTAAATATGAGGTTATAAGATGGCAAGATTTTGCCATATTTAAGTCTACAAAAAGAATGTTTTCTGTCACCGTATCGTGTAAGAATTCTATCTATAAGTAGACCAAATTTTTACTCACCACAGTAAAAATTTCACTCGCCAATGGCGAGCGGAAATTTCGCGCCCTGTATATATATACTATATACTTTTTTTTTTTTTCCAATTAAATGAGGCGTTTAGACAATATCGCACTTTTAAAAATTGGTCCCATAGGCCATAATGATAAAGAATTTTTCTTTGTATTCCTGTAAAAAAACTGTAAGTGCTAGATTTACAAAAATTTATACATTTCATGCAACTATGACCTATAACATGTGTATAAATTTTTTGCACAGTTTAATAAGGCGTTTAGACGCTATCGCACTTTTAAAAATTTGGCCCCATAGGCCATAATGATAAAGAATTTTTCTTGGTGTTCCTGTAAAAGAACTATAAGTGCTAGATTCACCAAAATCAATAGGGTTCGTGTTACGGTGACTTATAACATACGTACCCACTCCCTCTCTCTCACACACACACATACATCATCATAAAAATAGTGAAAACAGACTCGGGTAACCTCAAAACGTATAGAAACATCATAATCTCTAATTCGGATTTTTGACATGATTACAATACTTTCCTTACATATGTATGTTCTGAAAGTAAAAATATATGCATTGTTATTCTTAATTAATTTCTTTTATTTATACCATGTAAGAAAATGGAAAATAAAAAAATAAGATGAAAAAAAAAATCGTGCAGGGGAATGTGTCCGGCTGTGGGCACAGTTTTGATTTTGATTTATAACTTCTGTTAGAGCAGAGATATAATGCAAACATGTGAATCGCGATGAAAAGCTAGAATCCTCAGCTATCATTTGATGAAGTAACTGTATTTGATTCCGTCAATCAGAAAATTTTTATCAGAAATTTTGTGAAGTGGTAATTTTTAGCCAAAAAAATTTTTTTTGCCCGGTTGTGAGCATACCTGAAAAATTCGCCAAAAATGAGAAAATAATAAGAAAACCACCATAAATACAGAAAATAACACAATTTATTTATTTTGTAAAGATTCAGTGGACAAAATAACAACAGAAAATGGTATTTTTGAAATTTTATTCGTCGTCATCTTTGTCCTCGAAATTAAAAGTGCAATGTTTGCAAGTAAAGTAATTTGCATGCATATTGGCCCACTTGAAATGCACCAGACGATCGTAATCGTTGCATTTGATTGAGTTGGCTCGTGTTAGGCGCGGTGGCAATGCTCTAAACAGATGATGCAGAAATAGACATCATCATCAGTTGGTGGAGACTGACAGTCAGGCTTGTCCGACAGTTTGGCAAGTGGATTTGCCTTACATTGTCCAGGCTTCTTCTACAAGGACACGGATGCTGCGTGGACGTCCGTATTTTCGGGCAGTCGATTTTGTGGGTTCCTTATACACTAAGTAATCCTTAACGGCTTTAACTAGCACCGCATTAACTATCCATTTCTTTTGGATGGGTTTACTTTTCCAGTGTTTACAAGGCCAAAATGCCTAAAAATACTAATAAAATATGTTATGTTGACATAAACGACCATATTTGACAATTTGTAAGTTAAACACGCGTTTTAAATGAAAAAAAACAAGGGTGCCCACAGCCGGGAATTTTATAATGACCGAAAAAACAATTTTCTGTCCATATTTTGTCAGCATTCGATATTGTATCCCAAAATATAATGAATATACTTCATGAACACACATTACACTAACATTTTTTAATTCAGTTCGATTTATCGCACACTTTAAACATTCACAAATTGCTTTAGTGTTACTTTAAAAAAAAAAAAAAATTATCGATGCTTGCATTTACTAAGCAAATGCATCTATTCACTTCAGTGTTAGCGCAAAAACTGTGTACTGTCAAAATACAAGTTTGGCAGTACTCAAATCCACCGTGTTTGCTTTCTGCTAAAAAATATGGTGGGGTGCCCATAACAGGAGACATTCCCCTATTTATTGTGGTCCGTTCTCTAATCTCATGCTTGAATTATGTACCAAAGGATCTTCAATGCCTGAATATGGAAAAAACACAATAAAAACGAATGTAGAATACATATTAACAACATGTGTATTAATTCTTTGAAGGAAGAATCTGTAAATGTCCTCATAATTAGTTAAACGGGTCTTAAACAAAATATTGTTTATTGAATTCTAAGTAATGTTAGATCTTTGCTGCATGCAGAATGGCGCAGATAGAAACTTTTATGGTTCAGGACGCCAAGAAAACCACAGCCAAATTGGTATAACATCCCTTTCCCTCGATCTACACGGGTCTGGTAACACTATATTTGAAAATGTTTATTTAATCATCTAATAATGAGACATGTAGTTAAAGTAATATATTTTGTATTGTATATATTTAGGCTGTACAAATACAGAAAATTGAAATTGAGAAAAAAGAAAAGATATGTAAAAAAATTGCCATTGCTGCTCAAGAAGATTTAAATGCAGCTATGCCTGCTTTAGAAGAAGCCAGAAAGGTTTATAATTGTTTTATATAAATTCAATACTCAATTAATTTCAATATCTAATCTAAAAAGTTTATTTTCTTATATTCTTCTTCTTTTTTAAATTTCATTTTAGTTGATCTTCAATATCCAAATTCAGCACGTCGTTAAAGCATAAGAAAAATTCAAATCTGATGTTTCCATTTCGTTCAGTTAACCGATTCTCGATGTTTTTCAAAATTTAAATTTCATGTTGTAAGCACATAGTAACAGTTAATTTGTACAAATTTGGGCAATTAAGAGTAACACTTAAGCCAAGCTAGCACAATCTGATCAATCAAATTTAAGTTACTTTAGAAAACTAAAATCATGTTAAATATAAAATAATATGGGCTGCAAACACATAAATAATCACACCCAGAACTTAAATTAAACTAGTTGGCATAGGTGGACTCTGCTCAGTTCCCCATCATATTTATGTTCTCAGAAATTTCTAGTGTGAGACATTATAATCATGTTAAAAGAAATGAATTTGACCAAAGCTTGATACAGTGACAGAATGAAATCCCCACCTAATAGGCTATCCACCGTTCACTTCGATATATTTATCTTATTCTAATCTATTGATTTATTTTATTGGGGTCAATTCCGTTGTTTAGTTTTCATGCTACTATTTCCATTGCAATAGTCCTCAAAATTCATATTTATATGAAAAATTTACAATTTCGCTATGTTGATAAAATCATAAATTACGAAAAACTTACGAAATTTTCCTATTAGAATATTTGTAGTCAATCATGTTCAAACAAATATCATAAACGTAATTTTGAAGTTGTCTAATGTATTTAGGATCCTCAAAATGGAAGTTTATGCTCAATTTTGCCTTATTTTCACATGTTAAGTAAATCGTAAATTCCAAATAACTTACGAATTTTTTAAATTCGAAAAATCATAGTCTATGATATTCATGCCAGTATCCTAAATAATATTTCGAAAGTGGTTTGACATCTTTACGATGAAAATATCCCTCAAGATTGACGTTTATGTGAAATTTTGCTCTATTTTGCCATGTTAAGAAATTCGTAAATTTCCAATAACTTACGAAATCTTTACATTGGAAAATTCATAGTCATTAATATTCATGCCAGTGTCCTAAATAATATTTAAAAAATAGTCTGACATCTTTACGATGAAAATATCTCTCAAAATTGACGTTTATGTGAAATTTTGCCCTATACTTCCATGTTAAGAAATTCGTAAATTTCCAATAACTTGCGAAATTTTCAAAGTAGCATATTTATAGTTACTGATGTTCATTCCGGCATCAAAACTGATATTTTAAAACTGGTCTGACATTTTTACAGTAAAAAGTTTCCATTTAATGCACGTTTAAGTGAATTTTTGTCCTATTCTCCCATGTTAAGAAAATCGTAAATTTCTAATAACTTACGAAGTTTTTAAATTCGAATGTTGCAAATGAAAAGGGTTCTTGCCAGTGTCGAAAGTAATATTTTAAAACTGATCTGACCTCTCTGCGACAATTTGTTCTTGAGATATCGTGTACAAAGACTAACGGACTAACACACTAACCCACTAACAGACTAACAGACACCCTACAGACAGACACCATAGAAATTTTGTCATTTTCAGATTCCTCACACCTGAAAACGTGTAGAAAAGTAAAAAAAACTGAGGTCGAAAATTTTCACGATTACCTAAGTTCCCCATACCTATAGTATGATGGGGAACTAATAGGTTAATGAAAGCAAAAATGGTTACAAGAGCTTCCGCAGCATACATCATGCACAGAATGTGAACAATGGTGAAAAAATTTTTCACACAGTAAAGTTACTACAAAAAACGATTTCGTTATTTCTGTACTAATAAGTATAAAGGATTTAAGTCCAAAAATGTCGATTTTGAGTTAAGTACATAGTCAGACTGAGAAAAAAATTCTCTATCGATTGGTATAAAGGATTTAAATCCATATCATTTAGTCTTTGAGAAAATCCATTGGTAAAAAAAGATTCAAGTCAGAAATTTAGCATTAATCTTCGGTATAAAATATTTAATTCAATTTTTCCCTTTATTAAATGAAGATTGACAATCACTGAATGGTATAAAGCGTATAAACCAACATAATCCCTTTCTCCTAATCGATTCTGTTCATTAGTTTTTAGTTAGTTTAACTTTATTTTTCGTCTCCTGAAAAATCATGAATATGGACTTAAATCCTTTATACTTATCACTACAGAATATTTTGCACTTAAGAAGTTATTAAATGAAAATTTTATGAAATTTTATGGCTTTCGATTAATCAATTATTGATTCAGACTAGCGGCCAGACTAGACTAGACTAGTGGCGGCTCGTGAATATTCTCAAGCGATGCGTATCCTGTTGTAGTGGAATTTAATATTAATATCCATTATTAAAAAAAGTTATTTAAATAATGTAGATGATCCTTAAATTTTTGAAAAGGAAAAAAAGTTTTTTACTGAGAATTAAAGACAATTAAGCGTACATCAAGCATGTATCTACATTTGTAATGTAAATAAGAATGTAGGCTTTACCTTGGTTACAAAATTATAGGTGTAATACAAGTGCAATAAATGACACAATGAAAGTTTTACACGCAAACGCTCAAGAAAACCAAACTAACATGGCTGCCTTAGTTGCGCAGCGACAGGTTTGTCTAATTATATTTATTGTCAGGCTCTGATCATGACAAACTGGGACCCTGGGTGAAGAAACATTACGGAGCCCTCTTGAAACCATCGCAATATAATTCCTTTGCAGCAGATGGTTACTCATATGTATGATACATAAACAGTATTTTTGCGCCTACTATAGTTGTTGTACTATAGTTTCTTTCATTAGTTTTAGTACCACTTGCTGCAAAGTATGGTATTTTATTTGCGGGAAAAGCCTAAAAAATCAGACATTGTAATTTTTTTTTTAAATATTTTTTCTGCCTCTTAGTATGACCAGATGGGTAAATAAGAGCCAAATGTGACATCGTTGATCAAATTATTTCAAAAGAACATGCTAAAGGAAAACAATTAATTTCATTGGAAACTGACTGGCATGACATTGTAAAGATTCATATATATGTATACTATATACAAATCTCACTCGCTTAGATACATGTTCTATGATTAAAAATAATTTTATTTGCTTGAACATTTAATAGTTTTTGAGGATGAATTTCTTTTTTTTTTTTTTTTTTTTTTTTTTTTTTTGAAAAATTTTATTGCTAAAATTTTGTTTTAAATAAAAAGGGTGTTTTATAATTTAATATTAGGTACGGACTTGGGGGCCCTTTTTAGTCCGAGGTCCCTGGGCAAAGTTCCTGTTTGCCCATGCTATAATGTAGGCTTGTTTATTGCTACTAAATTTTGTCACCTTTTTGCCACCGAAAAACATAGAACTTCATTCTGCCCCTGCACCCTATTGTGCTTTGGATTCCCCTACGTAAAAAATACATCCTTAAAAAACAAACAAAAAGATATAGCGAAAGTCTTAAAATTTTGCCAGGATCAATATGGTTCACATATTTTAAAGGGGACTTAGTTATTTTCCCTATACTTCCTCGCTTGGAGGAATGATATAAAAGGAGTTGGCATACGACGCATGAATATGCGGGACAAATGAAGTTAACTGTCGTTTTCTCAAGATGGCTGCTGCAGTCACTGAACTCCAGATTGTTACACACATTCTAGCTCAGTGGCTGCAATAACAGCCAAAGCTACCGCAGGAGCCATAATGAGTCTACCAAAACATTGGCTAAAAACTGTGTTTTTTATTTATTTGACAGCTTTGAGATTCGTAGTTACGAACTTGCATTATTTCAGAATAGCAAAACAATGAAGAATTTCTTACATAACTGTGATATTTAATGGTTTTTGCTGTTAGGATTTTGGCTTCCTGTTTTTCCGGACATGTCATCTCCTCTTATATCATTCCTCCAAGCTTCTTCGCACGGGCAAAGTACCCAGTACCCTATCCCTATACCAAGGAAAAATAGTATGGAGGGATAAAGCAATACTTCGCCAAATTAGTTAACTCACTGTTCAGTGCGCAAAGGACTATCACTAATCCGGGTTCTTACTGGAGCGCCCTAAGGAAAATGTGGTCAGTCAAAAAAAATTGATTTACGGTACCTGGTACACAAATGCTGACAAACATATTTGATGCCCCAGAGAAAACTGTATTTATGCTTTAACTTAGTAGATTTCTGTTACAGTTAGTTTTTTTTTTCTTTTTCCTCTCTCTCCTTTGTTAATATTAAAAAAAAAAAAAAAAAAAAAAAAAAGGCCAGACTGGCCTTTAATGATGGACCGCCCTTGATTACAACTTATAACTATTCATATTTTTAAATCTTACTCAGTTAAAATATAAAACAGTTATATATTATAGCAGTTACTGAAAATTAGAGTACACCCACAAACTTTAGGTAAAATATTTGAAATATAATATAAGTTACGAAGAGAAAATTACAGATATACAACTTAAATGTCCTTCAAAAAATTTTTTCCCGTGGTCCTTCAGCTGAATAATGGCTTCTAAAAATTCTCTTTGTGTTGTTTCCTGGAACTGTGATGGCATTCCTGGTAGAATTCTTGAGCTCAGGGAATTTATAAAGGAGCATAACCCTGATATCTTTCTTTTACAAGAAACCCACCTTAGACCTGGAATTAATTTCAAAATTCCAAATTACACCATTATTAGGAATGACTATGATAACCAAACCTCTCACAGACTCATGCGTGGCACCGCCATTGGCGTCAAAAATAATCTCGATTTTATTCCTTTTACTTTACCGGCAATCGAACTTCTCAACGCTAATGCTATTACTCTTATGCTTCCTGGAACCCCTCCTTTGACCTTTTTCTCGGTTTACATCCCTAATAAAGAGAGCATTAATACACTTAAAAGGGAAATCGAAACTCTTCTGTTTTCGGACAACAATACCTTTCTAATCGGTGATTTTAATGCCCACCATACTTCTTGGAACTGTGCTTCCAGGACCGTGCTTAGGGGGGGGGGGGCGACCAGGGCGGCTAAACATGACAAAATTTCAACTAAAAATTTGGTTTACTAAAATTGTTAGATTTTTTTAAAAACAGGATTGGATTGGATTTGGGAATAAGGCCGATTGACTGCTGTAGGTCCTAGACCTGAGGGGAGTGCCCTCCGTGGGGGTCTTTCTAAGGGGTCCTAGCCCGTATTTATGCAAGTTTCGGAGAAAACCATGGAAAACTCCAATCGGCTAAGCCGACAAGCGCGACTTGAGATTGAACCCGGCACCTCATGTCTACCAGCTTTGAGCGCATACCACTCGGCCGCTGGAGGCTTATTTTTAAAACAGAGAAAAAAAAAACTTGATAACTTTTCATCTGTGGCAACACGGCAGTTTTTAGCTTTAAAGGATAGTTTTCAGAAGCAGAAGGAGGGAAATAATTTTAGTGCCTAGTATGGCGGCTAAAATCTTTTGCCTAGGAGGGCGGCTAAAATCTTTCGCCCAGGGCGGCTAAAAGTGTAGGCACGGCCCTGTGTGCTTCAAATTCTACTTATGGCAGTGGTATCTTCAACCTTATACAAAATTCTGATGCAGACATTCTTTTTCCGGACTCCCCCACCCATTTCACTAATTACAGTAGTAGTACCATTGATTTTGGCATCTTTCATGGATTTTACTATGACAAAATGATTGAGTCTATCCCAGCTCTCTTCTCTGATCATCATCCAATCAAAATTCATATTCAAATCCGTACTCCTAAAGACCCCCCTTACCTCATTAATAAAATCACTTGGTCCAAATATCATAAAATCCTTAAGGAACTTCCTCCCGATTACCCCCCCCCCCCCATAATAAGATTAACCTCTTGGTCGATACAATTATTAATCAAATTTGAAGTGCTATTGAAGGTGCTACTACTAAAATTCCGAATAATGAGTTCTATAAAAATGATCCCAATGTCTGTAATCTCATCAGAAACAAAAATCGTGCTAGGCGCATCTGGCAACGTACGCATAGGCTTGCTGATAAAACAATCATGAACAGAGCACAGCAAGATCTCAAAAACTATTTGTACAAAAAAAAGGCAAGATAATTGGAAGAACTACTTAGAAAATCTTTGACCAGATGACTGTTCCATCTGGAAAGCCGCCAAGAGGTTTAAAAACAAAGTTCAAAAATTTCCCCCTATCCTTATTCCAAATTCTAATTCCTATGCGTATTCAAATGATCAAAAAGCTGATACTATTGCCATTCAATTTGAAACTCAGTTCCAGGGAAATCCTGTTATTAATTTTGAAACCGAGAGAGAGGTCAATATTAAAGTTAAAAGATTCTTGAGTTCCGACATCAATTCCCCACTCTCCAGGCTCACCGATGCTGATGTAATCAATGAAATTCTAAAACTTAAAAATAAAAAATCCCCTGGCATCAGCACTATCACTAATGAAGCACTCAAGAATCTCCCACGTTCCTTTATTCCAAAAATTACCCATTTAATTAATAATATCTTTAATTTTTGTTATTTTCCTCATGCCTGGAAGACGGCTATTATTGCCCCTATCCATAAAGCTGGTAAACCCCCCGAGAAGGCCTCCAGCTACAGACCCATTTCCCTTCTAAATTCACTAACTAAACTTACCGAGGTCTTCATTGCTCAACAACTAGATCAATTCATAGAAGATAATAATATCATGAAACCCGAACAATTCGGTTTCAGGAACAATCTTTCGGCCACCCATCAAGTTTATCGTCTTGTCAAGTACATCACCACTAACAAAATTCAGAAGAAAATTATAGCAGCCATCTTCCTTGATATTGAAAAAGCTTTTGACAAAGGCTGGATTGCCGGTCTTATTTTTAAATTAATTAACTATAATTTTCCACCCCCTCTTATTAAACTTATTTTCTTTTATTTGCTAGATCGTAATTATCATGTTAGGGTTAAAGATAAGCTTTCTAATAACCACTTTGCCCACTATGGTCTCTCTCAGGGTTCCAAAATTTCTCTGAAACTTTTTAATCTTTTTATTAATGACATGCCCCATTAACCCCATACTCATTTGGCTATCTATGCAGATGATACCTGCATTTTTTCGGCACACAGAAATAGGAAATATGCGATTACTGCTATCTCCAAACATCTCAAAATTTTAAGCAAATGGTTCCAAAATTGGAGAATAGCCATTAGTTATGATAAAACGGAGACCATTCTTTTTTCGGCTATGAGCCTCCAAAACAGAGATAAATACGAAATTAAATTCAATAACCACTCAATTCCATGGTGCAATATTTAGTGCAATATTACAACCAATGCAAATATTTAGGTATTATTCTTGATCAGAGACTTACATTCCAACAACACATAAGAAACTCGCGAAATAAGTTCTGAAGTGCTAGAAGCCAACTTTACCCCCTAATTGCTCGGAACAGTGATTTGTCGATTAGTAACAAAATGCTCCTGTATTCTTCCCATCTTCGTCCTCTCCTTACTTATGGATCCCCTGTGTGGTCATTTTCATCTAAATCTAATATTAAATTGCTTCTTCAAAGCCAAAATGCAACCATCAGGCAAATTTATAACCTTCCACATTACATACATAACTATCAACTGTATCGTGAAATTAAATTCCCAAGACTTGAAAATTTTATACAATACCTTAATATTAAATTCCATGAACAATTAGATTTCATTGAGAACCAAGCTTTAAACACACGCGATGTGTATGACCACACAGATCCTGCCAATAGGCGTCGTCCTAATGTTGGAATTATTCTTCCTTCTCTTCTTTAGTTTTTTGTTGTTTTCTAGTAATCTTGTTTTAAAAAAAAAAAAAAAAATTAAAATTAAAATTTTCATAAAGTGTTCCATAAAAAGTTGTTCATTTGTTCGTAATGCTATACTTAAACTTTCTTTTATTTTGGTTTATTATTGTAATGCTTACTCAATCGTTCTGTTAATTTCCCTTTCACTATTCTTTTTAGTTATTACGTTACTGTTTTTGTTTTATTATTTGTCTTTTTCATTTTCTTCCCTCTTCTTTCTCGTTGAGCTCAGAATTTTTTTCCTGTCGTTTTTCTCCCGGCCTGTCCCCCTTTTTATTCAATTTATTATTCTTGTGTAAGCCATCACTTATTTTGAACCAATTCTGCTACCATTTTCTGGTTCGCTTAGGTGTGGGGTCATGCTATTTAGACCCCGGGTACTCAGCACTCAGCCTCCCCCTCGAAGTGCAAAATTACAGATAATAATAATAATTAATACTTGTCCTACTTTAATATTCAGAATTCTATTATAATACATAAATTCTGTTTTTTGATGATTTATTATTAACATTAAAAAGATATGTTTTTTATTAATATGACCAAAAAAAAAAATGTAATTATTAAAAAAAATATTCCAAAATCTACGTTTTTATAGGCTTTAGAAGCTCTGAACAAAAGGGATATTGGAGAAATCAAAAGCTATGCTAAGCCACCTGTTCTTGTTGAAATTGTTTTGGAATCTGTCATGATTCTTCGTAATTCTGAACCTTCCTGGGCTGAAGCTAAAAGGCAATTAGGTTTGTAAATTTTTCTTTACTAATTCTTTACTTATTCGTTTTCCCGAAATTTTATCATCATTATATATACTTTTTTTTTTTTTCGTATATAGGAAGTGCGTCATTTTTAAAAGAACTCATAGAGTATGATAAAGATAATATTTCAGATTCAGCATTACGTAAAATAGAAAAATATGTCAAAAGAGCAGAGTTTAATCCGTCTATTATAGGCAAAGTGTCTGTTGCTGCAAAATCACTTTGCATATGGGTGCATGCGATGTACGAGTATGGAGAGATATACAAGTAAGTAATATAATTGTTACCCTTACTTTTATTTTAATTAAAGTATATTTGTAAAGCTGTTGGAGCTTATTTAATTTATATAATTTTTATTACAAGTTAGAATTTGAGTTAAGGATAGTAAGATATCGAATATTTTTGCACAGAGATACATTTTTTCCTTGTGATAAATTATTTGTTTTTAATAGTGAATAATTTTCTTCTTAACAAAAAATTTCTTTCTTAAACAATCGAAAGCAGCTTAAATAAAAGTTGCAATCTATGTAATATATATAAATTCGATTATTCTTAGAGTGAAATAAAATAGTGTTTGCAACTTTTATTAGAATTTTCTTATCATATTTATTAAGGCAACATATATTTATTAATTGCAATAAAGCTTCATTCGAGGATTTCTTTTTTCAGTGTTTAGAATTTTTTTAGTACGACAGGATTATTGCTTTCAGTTAGATATTGCACTTCATCATCTTTTGCTGTGTTTCATTTTGAAAACGTCAGATATTTCGCTGAAAATTAGTACACTTAATAATCAAGACAAAATATAGCTAACGCTGTATTTTACCATGTTTTTATTAACTTCTGTTCTTGTTTGTTTGTCCGGTACAAATCTTGCAATCTACTTTTAACTAACTTCCTTACTAGCTAGACATTTGAAACTTTCACAGTAGCTCAGAACCCAATGACAACACAATACTTCGAAGTCTAATTTTCGAATTTTCGAATAGTTTTCTTTTAATTAATTAAAATGTGAAAATAATAAGCTCCCAATAGCAATAAATAATTATAAGATAAAAAACTTTTTATAAGCCATGTTTTTCAATTTCCTGTTGAACCATAGCTATAGAACTAACTACATTAGCACTTTATCAATGCATATTGTTACGGAATTGTAAATAATTGTATTTACTTTTAACTTAGATAATTTTTTTAAAAAACTTAGCAAATATATTTCGGGTATCTCCGTACCCATCTTCAGTGCCAAGTGAAAACGTCTGTTCCTCTGAGGTGGTCACTTCGTGGTGTTGTGGTGTTCGTGGTCTCGCTTCACTTCATTTCTTTTTTCGTTTTCTTGTAAAAATTGTTGCCACACTGCTGGAATAACGCAGTGCTCCCGGTCATTAACAGCTTGATTGTTAGTAATTATTTCTATGGCCTCCCGTTTTAGTGCGCAGTGGTGATTATTGTACGGGGCTATTTTATTAATATTGATGGAGTTTACATTAATAGGGTTAGTATTGTGGGTGGAGGAGAAAGCGGTGGAAGATTTACCATATTTTAAGTCGGCGCGGTGTTCTTTTTCGCGATCGTTTTTCCTGCGTTTAGTCATACCTATATAACATGCTTTTTTACCGTTGGTGTGTTCAAAATTTATTTTATAGATTCCTGCGGTGGATTTGTAGTTGATAGTATCTTTTTTATTACGGATATGTTGAAAAATATTTTTATTTGGTTTGATTGGAATATTTACGTTTAGATTTTTAGCTTCGTTTTTTATTTTAATGCTAGCACCATTACAAAAGGGGATGGAGGTGGAGGTAGTAAAATTGGATTTGGATTTTTGGGCATTGTTAATTCTATTTAAGGTTTTAATGCATTTTTAGTTCCCCATCATACTATAGGTATGGTTAACTTAGGTAATCGTGAAAAGTTTCGACCTCCGGGTTTTCACTTTTTTAAACATTTTCAGGTGTGAGAAAACCGAAAATGACAAAATTATTTGTATGGTGTCTGTCTGTAGGGTGTCTGTTACTGTGTTAGTCTGTTAGTTTATTAGTCTGTTTACACGATATCTCACGAACAAATTATCGCAGAGAGGTCAGACCAGTTTTAAAATATTACTTTCGATACTGGCAAGAACCTTATTCATTTACAACATTCGAATTAAAAAACTTCGTAAGTTATTATAAATTTACGATTTTCTTAACATGGGAGAATAGGAAAAAATTTCACTTAAACGTGCATTAAATGGAAACTTTTTACTGTAAAAGTGTCAGACCAGTTTTGAAATATCAGTTTTGATGCCGGAATGGACATAAGTAACTATGCTACTTTGAAAATTTCGCAAGTTATTGGAAATTTACGAATTCTTAACATGGCAGTATAGGGCAAAATTTCACATAAACGTCAATTTTGAGAGATATTTTCATTGCAAAGATGTCAGACTACTTTTGAAATATTATTTAAGTTACTGGCATGAATATCACTGACTATGAATTTTCCAATATAAAAATTTCCTAAGTTATTAGAAATTTACGAATTTCTTAACATGGCAGAATAGGGCAAAATTTCACACAAGCGTCAATCTTGAGGGATATTTTCATCGTAAAGGTGTCAGACCACTTTTGAAATATTATTTAGGATACTGGCATAAATACTATGGAGTATGAATTTTCTAATTTAAGAAATTTGTAAGTTATTTGGAATTTACGATCCTCTTAAAATGGCAAAAGAATACAAAATTGAGCATAAACGGCCATTTTCAGGATCATAAATATATCAGACAACTTCAAAATAACATCTATGATACTTGCATGAACATGACTGATTAGAAATATTCTAATAGGAAAATTTCGTAAGCTATTCGTTATTTAAGATTTTATCAACATAACAAAACTGAAAAATTTACATATAAATATGCATTTTGAGGATTGTTGCATTAGAAATAGTAGCATGAAACAAAAACTACGAAATTTACCCTAATAAAATAAATTAATAGATTAGAATAAGGTAAATATATCGAAGTGAACGGTGGATAGCCTATTAGGCGGGGATTTCATTCTGTCACTGTTTCAAGCATTTTTTCAAATTCATTTCTCTTAACATGATAACTATGTTAAGAGAATGGCCTGTTCTAGAAATTTATGAATATATATATATATATATATATATATATATATGATGGGGAACTGAGCAGAGTCCACCTTTGCCAATTAGTTTATAAAAGTTGTCAACGAGATTTTTAGAGTAACTAACGTTAAGTTCGATTTTTTAAATGTAGTTGAGTTCAGCTATGAGTAATTTTTTATTGGAACATACGAGGATTGCACGGTTAATGTAAGAGTGGAGAACAGAGTTTTTATAGGAAAGGGGGGGAGGGGTGTTACAGTTTTTATTTATGATTTCTGAATTAGCGGTTGGTTTCCGGTAGATAGTGGTATCAAAAGAGTTATTTGGGTTTTTTATAATTTTAATGGCTAGAAAATTTAAGTATGATTAGTTTCATTTTCCATAGTGAATTTAATTTTGTTATCAAGAGTATTTAATTCAGTTAAGATGTTATCGGGATTAATTGAATTTGGAATAATGGCGAAGACGTCATCTACATAATGGGTCCAGAGTTTGCATTTGCTGATAATATTTTTAGCGGAATTTTCGAGGTGACATAATTTTAATTCGTCAATAATGCCCGAAATGGGGGAGCCCATTGGGACCCCTTGAGTTTACCGGTAGATATTTTGGTTAAACATAAAGTATGATTCATTCAGAAGGAGGTTAATCATACTTTATGTTTACACACTTTATGTTTACACCGTACAATAATACGCAGTGGCGGATCCAGAACTTGACTTTTGGGGGGGGGGGGGGGGTTAAGATTTTTCAAAGTGTT
Organism: Salticus scenicus; assembly: GCA_963930645.1. NCBI lineage: Eukaryota > Metazoa > Arthropoda > Arachnida > Araneae > Salticidae > Salticus > Salticus scenicus. Next base: position 49,989,004 of record OZ005648.1, read on the forward strand.
ATTCTAGACAAATAAAAAATTTACAATTGCAAAATTCAATTATGAATGACAGTGTTTTGGGGGGGGGGCTTCAGCCCCCTAGCCCCCCCCTTAAATCCGCCACTGCCACTACGCACTAAAGCGGGAAGCTATAGAAATAATTACTAACAATCAAGCTGTTAATGACCGGGAGCACTGCGTTATTCCAGCAGTGTGGCAACAATTTTTACAAGAAAACGAAAAAAGAAATGAAGTGAAGCGAGACCACGAACACCACCTCATAGGACCACCTCAGAGGAACAGACGTTTTCACTTGGCACTGAAGATGGGTACGGAGATACCCGAAATATATTTGCTAAGTTTTTTAAAAGGATATTGTAAAGTAAATTTATCTAACAAGGAAACATTCAAAAGGTGTCATCTTCAAAAAGTATTGAAAAAAATATATGTGATTCTACTCTTCATAAAACACCAGAAAATGAAAAAATTATCAGCTGAAATTAATTACAGCGACCACAAAAAAATATCAAAATTAAGCATATTTGGCGATTTCACACTGCTAGGCGATTGATAGTACTTGGCGGAAAAGCAAAACACGGTTCTGTTCGTACACGGCAATCTCGGTGCTAACAATCGTTTCACCTAACATTGCCAAATATGCTCACTTTTGATAATTTTTTGTGGTCGCTGTAATTAATTTCAGCCGATAATTTTTCATTTTCTGGTGTTTTATGAAGAGTAGAATCACATATTTTTTTCAATATTTTTTGAAGATGACATTTTTGAATGTTTTCTTGTAAGTTAAAAGTATAAATATAATCTTTTTTTTAAAAAGTATAATTAATTGAATTTATTTTTGTATAAATTCTTTCAAAGAGACTTAGTAAGTTGATAAAATGTCAATTTTCTGCATTTCCAGTTTTTTTTCGCGTTAAAATAGCTTAATTTTCCCTTTAAAACGCATTAAAAGCTCCATTAGGCAGGTAATGGATTTGGCGACTTTTTGCCCTTGGTGACTATTTTGGCGAGTTTTGGTGAGAAAATCCTTATTATTTATATTCCAAAGATGGACGTTCTAATGTGATTGGTTAAAGAGTTACGGGAAATTTGAATAATAAAAAAAAAAAAGTTGGTTTTAAAAATAAAATATGAATCCTTTCAGAACAACATATATTTGCATCATGAACTACATTAGCACTTTATCAATGTGTAGAAAATCTTTAAAGTGATAATGACGTCAATTTTTGCCAGATGCATAATTTAACTTTTTTCAATTTTTTAACGCTCACGTTTAATTAAATGTATTTTTGCTCTTTATTGGTGCATTAGTGCAACTTCTGCTGTGGTGGCGTTAATATGTAAGTAACTACTGATGTGGTGGCGTTAAAACGTAAGTATCATTTATTTTTATTTCGAAAGAAAATGAACTTGTATTTTTTTTTTTTTTGGCAGCAATTAAATTATAACTAATATTTTAATGACTATTTTTATTGCTATTATAGGAGCTTATTATTTTCATATTTTAATTAATTAAAAGAAAACTATTCGAAAATTCGAAAATCTGACTTCGAAGTATAGTGTTGTCACCGGGTTCTGAGCTACTGTGAAAGTTTCAAATGTCTAGCTAATAGGGAAGTTAGTTAAAAATTGATTGCAAGATTTGTACCGGACAAACAAACTTACAAACAAACAAACAAGAATAGAAGTTAATAAAAACATGGTAAAATAGTCATTAAAATATTAGCTATAATTTAATTGTCCCCCCCCCCCAAAAAAAAAAAAAAAAAAAAAAAAAAATATGAGTTCATTTTCTTTCGACATAAAAATAAATACATTTAATTAAACATGGGCGTTAAAAAATTGCAAAAAGGTAAATTATGCATCTGGCAAAAATTGAAGTCATTATCACTTTAAAGATTTTTCTACACATTAATAAAGTGCTAATGTAGTTCATGATGCAAATATATGTTGTTCTGAAAAGATTAATATTTTATTTTTAAAACCAACTTTTTTTTTTCAAATTTCCCGTAACACTTTAACCAATAACATTAGAACGTCCATCTTTGGAATATCGATAATAAGGATTTTCTCGCCAAAAGTCGCCAAATTTGGTGCCAAATCCATTACCTGCCTATTGGAGCTTTTTAATGCGTTTTAAAGGGAAAATTAAGCTATTTTAACGCGAAAAAGAGCTGGAAATGCAGAAATTGACATTATATCAACTTACTAAGCCTCTGTGAAAGAATTTATACAAAAATAAATACCAATTATTTACAATTTCGTAACACTACGCATTGATAAAGTGCTAATCTAGTTGGTTCTATAGCTATGATTCAACAGAAAACTTAAAAACATGTTTTATAAAATGTTTTTTATATTATAATTATTTTAATTCAATCGGATAATTCGTTCAAAAGGTAATAAATAAAAATCCCATTTTAAATTTAAAATTATAAAAAGAAGAAAACAAATTTATGCGGGGCGGGGGGGGGGACGTTTACTTTTTCCCCAATATAATTACATATTTCATGTCAATAAAAATAAACGTGTAACAAGGGAATTGAAATTGTTAAAAAATTAGATTTTTAAAGTAATAATAAAAACATGAAAATGTTTGAATAAGCCATTTTTCTTTCATGCGTTATAAATTACTTCTGGAGTCATTTTCATTTAAGTGATGCTTTTTGTAGATTAAAATCGGATTAAAAATCATGAAGTAAAGTATTTTTCAGGAGCTCTTACAGTTAAATAAATAAAAATAAATGATTAAATAAAAATAAAAAGTCCCCTCCCCCCCCCCATCTTTTTTTTTTTTTTTTTTTTTTTTAAGGACTAGGAGGACTGTTGGTTTAAATCTGGGTAAACATGTCGTCGCCAGTTTTTGTAGACCAGTTTTGTGTAACACCAAAATAAATTACAAATATCAGTCCTATCATTACAAATTCGGTACCAAATGAAAGGGGCGATTTTTCTGAATCCAGGGGTGCAAACAGTTTTTCGACAAGACAAATTTTATTATAATTTAGAAGCCATTTTGAGCTCTTGGGGAAAAAAAATTGCACTGTATTATTTTATAATTGCATCATTTGAATTTACTGGAACTATTACTTTTATCATACATAACATTCCATTGACATGTTACATATGTATTATTAGTATTATTATTTTAATAGGAAAGTGAAACCAAAAAAAGAAAAACTGAGAATAGCTATAGAAGAGCGTACAAGGCTACAAAATATTTTAGGAGCTCTTTTGAAAGAATTGGATAAAGTAATAACTTTTTCATGTATATTCAGAAAAAAAAAAACTGTGTATATATTTTTATTTATTTATTTATTTTACTGTGCACATATTATTTTTTTTTTTTTTTTTTAATGATATGTATATGAAATAATAAAAAAAACTAATCATTTATTAAAAGCCTACTCAAAAATTTATGAAAAAAAAAAAAAATAAATAAATATCTTAAATTGCCCGTCTGACATAATTTTCACGGTAGAATACTTTATAATGCGAAAATCTTAAAATGTTACGATCTTTAAAGACAGAAATTGTGGTCTTCTAGTACACTATGTCACGTGCTGTACTGGTTAATGAAGAAAGCTCCCTACAACCGGTGAATTCATACTCGCAATGCATACTTGCAAGAAAACCTCATTTGTGATTCAACTTGTCGAAATACCTTATTCAGTTTACGATTTCAATTGATATGCCTCTAAGTGTACGTCTAATGTACTTTGGTTTCAACTTCTTTGAGAGATCCATCACTGTTCTGTCAGGCGCCTGCTCTGCTAGTTCATTGAAATAAGGTCCTACATGGGCTTATGCACTGCACGAAAAATCTTAATCCACTCCATTTCATTGAGTCTTTGATCTTATAGCTACAGTCAGCAGCAAAAGTATCCCAGCACTAGCTAATAATTCTGATATCAAAAAAGTACACTTAATATTGTTTTGTTAAATAAATCCTTGTTGAATCATGTTCTTAGACTGACTAAGAACATGATTCGACAAGGATTTATCTAACAAAGCAGTATTAAGGGTGCTTTTTCTAGACAGGGATTATTACTAGTGCTCGAATATTTTTGCTGCCGACTGTACAACCTTATGCAAGTTCACTAAGATAGTGTCTGAAGCGCCGATCTGGAGTCTGAAAAGGCATCTGTCTTAATCGCAACGACTTTGGCTGCTAAAATAATGTGATCAATAGGTCAACATTTTCCAAACATTGTTTCTTAAAACATTTCAATGTCATCCATATCGATAGTTGGCCAGTCATAAATTTTTGAATAAAATTCACCAACAATGTCTGCAGGTATATAGGCTTCGACTTTCTTGAGGTCATTGATTTTGTTGATATTGATAGGTACACATTTTTGCAGGTAGGCACTGATTTTTGGAAGCTCTGGTAAACCAGTTCCCGGTTTTTTCAAGTCAAAAGTTTGTTTATTGAGTCCACCAATAAAGTTTTTTACTTTAACTTGGCCTACATGTTTATTAGAGTAATGAAACTCCATAAAAGTTGAAATGTTGAATTTTATTTTGTTTTCCTTTGGGATATTCCTTGCTTGAGTCTCCGTAGATATTACATTTTTTTTATAAAGTTGACCACACCATGATATAAAATCCTTTAATTTTTCTCTTTCTACTATTTCCACCAGGAACTTGTCCTGAATAGCAGCAGAATGCAATATAAGTTCAGCATACTGTTTTACTGTGTAAATCCTGTCAGTTGTTTTAATTTTTCGTTTGGTTAGACTAAAGTCGCGGTCACACGGAAGGTACAAATACCTCGAATAGGAAAACAATGATGAATACTGTCGAATCGGTCAGTTTCTATTAGGGCTAGAAAAAACCGCACAACCACGATGTTTTTGTTTTGTCCAGGTGCACCATCGGAAAAAAAATGAAGATGCCTAACACCAGCATCAAAACCTTTATTGATATAATCAACTAAAAATGAACAAATTTCATTTGGTCCCTTCTTAGCTAAGCCCTCATGATATACATTGTAAAAGAGATTGAGTAAAAGAGAGTTTAATAAATAGTGGTAAAATGATAGATATTTTTCCAACTTTCCAGTAAGCCACAAATTAAGTTAAAAAATAATCGAAAATCAGTAAATCTCCATACTGAAAACAAACCAAGTCTCTTTTTCTTCTGACATAATAAGAATGTATCTTTCATACAGCTTAGAAAGGGGGGGGGATGAAAACTACGTGTGAAAAAAGATTAGACAAATAAAAAGACAAGGTATCTGAAAAAGAAAAAGAAGTAAACTCGCAAAAAAATAAATAAATAAACATCTTGGCTACGAACCACAGGCCACGGCCTAGGCATCTAGGCACGTCCCAATGTGTCTGAGTTAAGAACTTTTAAATCCCCAAATCTGGTTTAAGAGGTCTCAAAGAAATTATACGGGAGCCACATTAAAGTAGAATAACAAGAAACAGTGCTACCACCAGCCACATTCTTTTGCAAGTCATTTGAGAAACAATACATTTCCAGGAGATGAGGTGTTTCTCAAAGGAATGGATATTTTCAAATGCGGCATCACCATGGTTATTAAGTGGAGATGAATTGTTTTATGCGTATTGGATTTGTCTAGCCTTCACCAACAATTTAATATGTCTAACTCAATTTTGGCCAAAAATGGACATGAGGTGTTTCTCAGATGACTGATTCAATTAAGGTGAAATATGAGAATCGTTCAAAATTTAACACTTAATGAAGTAAAAGGGGGTGTCTAGTATTTCTGTCCTTTCTTCGCACGTGGAAAATCGTAGTAAAAGGGGGTGTCTAGTATTTTTGTTCGTTTTGCGCGCCTGGAAAATCACAGTGTTCCTGTAGAAGCTTGAAATTTAGCAAAATGACCTTTCTTACGCCGTAACTCTTCTGAAATTTTTAACCTTTAGGGGGGTAAAAGTGGATATCTGTCTAGCATTTCTACCCGTTCTTTGTACGTGGTAAATCGTAGTGGCTTTCTGTAAAAGCTTTAAGTTTAGCAAAATGTCTCCTCTTAAGCCTTAATTTAGGTAAAATATTAAAATCTTCCAAAATTTAAACTTAAGGGGTTGTACGGAGTGTCTAGAATATCTATCTGTTCTTTTTTTTTAATTACATTTATAAAAGGATTTAAATTTATTAAAAACATTTTAAATTACCTTACTAAATAATCCTTAATAGTTGGCGATATATATCGGCCTTCATCCGAGGCCATCTTCAAAGCCCGATGACATAAACAATGATCGTCGGTTGCTCCTTCTTTTCGACAACGACATCGAGCATAGCATAATTCCACCTGAATGGAAACCGACCCTAAAAAAGGAAGAGAAATGAAGAAAAGAAGAGCGGCGAAATTATAAAAGAAGGAGCAACTGACGATCATTGTTTATGTCATCGGGCTTTGAAGATGGCCTCGGATGAAGGCCGAAATATATCGCCAACTATTAAGGATTATTTAGTAAGGTAATTTAAACGACATCGAGAATAGCATAATTCCACCTGAATGGAAACCGACCCTGAAAAAGGAAGAGAAATGAAGAAAAGAAGAGCGGCGAAATTATAAAAGAAGGAGCAACCGACGATCATTGTTTATGTCATTGGGCTTTGAAGATGGCCTCGGATGAAGGCCGAAATATATCGCCAACTATTAAGGATTATTTAGTAAGGTAATTTAAAATGTTTTTAATATCTATCTGTTCTTCACGCATAGAAAATTTCAACAGTTTAAAAGTTTGAAATTTAGTAAAATGTCTCCTTTTACGCCCTAATTAAGGTAAAATATGATAATCTTCCTGAAATTTAACCCTTAAGGGGATTAAAGGTGGTGTCTAGCAGTTTTATCTGTTCTTGACAGGTGGGAAATTGCAGTAATTTCCTGGAGAAGCTTGAAGATTAGAAAAATGTCTCCTCTTTGGCCCTAATTAAGGTAAAAGAATTACCTAGTTAAGGTAAGGTCTTCTGAAGTTTAATCCTTAAGAGGGTGGAAAGGGGTGTCTCGTGTCTAGCATTTCTATACGTTATTCACACGTGGAAAATCGCAGTGGTTTCCAATATAATTTTTCAATGTATTTTAATAAAGCTAGGTCTTCATTAGAACTCAGAATAAACAATCTCTTGTCAACAGGGTCAAATTAATTGGCATTGCTTCCATTTTATTTTTATTTTTTTTCCGCGTGAAAGAATGGGTAGAACTACTAATTCTATCATGATTTGGAATTAAGATTACTGTTTCTTACTATTTATTCTATTCTATCACTATAAAATAAAGGCCTCACACATAATATAAAAAGCGCAGCAGTTTTGTCTGGGAAAAGGCAAATTTTACCGTCGAAGGACTTCTGAGAGATGATGTTATTTTCAAAGGTCATAATACTTCATCTTGGCAAATTTCCCGCTTCATTCTAACATGTTATAAAAATTATTTTTATTTTGATTATATAAAGACACTAAGTCATCTTGATATATTTACAGTAAAAAATATGATGTAAATGGCAAGCATAAAACTTTTACAAAAGTGTAATTTTAGAACTTTTTCTTTTTAATCATTTCACCACTTTTTAATTTCGATTTTTTTAAATTCTCTTCTTAGGGATAATACATGCATTAAAAGTAGCTTACATATCAAATGTGAAGTTTCTAGCTGCATTATTACTATAGAAATCATACAAATATGTGATTTTCGAGAGGATTTTTTTTTTCACCCCTTCCCATTGCACAGGCGCTAGCAGTGTAAACACCCACAATCCTGGTCATAAGAAGTAATTGTGGCGAGTTTAATTGAAATCGGTTCAGTGTGTTAGGAGGTGATGTAAGACTTTTAGACATACATAAAATGACTTTTATTTAAATAATTTAATAAGTTACCTTATCTTGCTTCATTCTTTCCGTGAGCAGCTTTTGGCTCGGGGCCCCGAACCTTCCTCAGACGTTGCTCGAGTGGCAAGTGGTCGCTCCTCCTGATCTTCCTCTTCACCTGTAATTAGGCGGCGCCACTGTGTATCAATTCCGATTCTCGATTCATGGTCATTAATCGAATTGCGCTCTTTAATGATTTCTACGGTTTCGCGATAGTAGGCATAAGTGGAGTTTTCATAGTTTGCTAATTTTATTACGTCATTGAATTGGATATTTATTTCATTTTCGCGGTAGCTTTTTGATAACGCGGTGGTGTTTCTGTCGTACTTTAAATCGTTCTGGTGTTCTTTAATTCGTGTACTTATTTTTCTTTTTGTTACTCCTACATAACAACCTGTTTCTCCATTATTATGTTTAAGGGGGATTTTGTAAATTCCGGCAGTTTCTATGGGGGATATATTATCTTTATCGTTCCTTATCATTTGAAAGACATTCTGATTTGGCTTGATTGGGATATTGACATTTAATTTCTTGGCAGCGTTTTTAATTTTAATGGATGTTCCCTGGTTATATAGAATAGCAGGGCTGGCCAACCCGCGGCCCACCGCGTAGTTTCTTGCGGCCCGCGAGGAGACTAACGATATTTAAAGTTTGACAACTTTGGTTAACGAATCAAAAATTAATAAATACGTTCTGACTTTTCGAAGTGAAAATACCTTTCAACGATTATGGCAGATAAGGAACTGTTGTAATGGAATGTTATTAGATCCATTATTCCATTCTTTTTATTATAGTTTTAATATATAGTCGTAATTTTTTTTACAATTCTATTGTTAATTTATGAATGAAAATAATTTAAATTAATGTATTCTTCTCAGAATTTTCACCCTGCCCTTCTCCGAAAAAAGTATATACATACATGAATTATATACTCACAAACATATATACACATATGCATATGTACAGTCATAAAATAATAATAATAATAATAATAGTAATAATTTCCTCTCCGACTAATTTCGCCGTAAATCATCGTAAAAACTAGCAGCTGATGCCTAACGATTGGTTATGACATCTAATTTTTAATCCAAAAAGCTTGTCAAAATTGCGGATTGCCTTAAAAAAAAAAAAAAAGTAGATGCCAGTTTTAATATGTATACATCCCTTAAGCAAAATCTAACTAAACCGTCTAAACTAGGCCGTATTACTAATCGATTGGCACCAGTCGCAAGTCTCTACATTAATTTACGGCGGAATTAGTTGGTAAAGGAGGGGGGGGGGGTGTTATGACTGTACGTACATACAGTGTGGCCCGAATGAATAAAATATATTTCTAATGCGGCCCACCAAGTGTTTTGGGTTGGACAGGCCTGTGGAATAGAATGGGTAAATTTCTTTGGTGAATTCTGATGGCTGGGTATATAATTTAATTGTTTAATTCGTTTTTTATATAATTTTTCTACAATGTTCTTTGGATAGCCGGCTTCAGTGGTTAGTGTTTTTATAAAGTTTAATTCTTTTTTCAAATCGGACTTATCTGTACAAATCAAAATTGCGCGGTTTATATAACTTCTGATTGCATTTATTTTATACTGGTATGGAGTTTTACTACAGTTATTGATTATTTCATTGCTAGCTGTTGGTTTTCTGTATACTGCGGTTTTTAAACTGTTATTTTCACATGTTATTTTTACGTCTAAATAGTTAATCTGATTCTTAATCTCACGTTCACAGGTAAATTTAATGTCCTTATCTAATATATTAAGTTCGTTAAGTATTTAACTAACATCTTGATCTTTATGAATTACAGCGAAGACGTCATCCACGTACCTTACCCAGAAAAATATTTTATCGTTTAGGAGCTTTAAGATTTTATTTCCCATATTTCTTAATTTAAATTCAGCTATTATCCCGGATATCGGAGACCCCATGGGCACTCCCATATTTTGTTTATAGATGGTATTATTAAAACTAAAAAAACTTTCGAGAAGTATTAAGTTACTTGTGGATATTAAAGTATTGGCTATTTCTGTTTCATATTTTTCTTTAATTATGTCATTAATTATTTCTGAAATTTCATTTCTTTTATTTATATAAAGATTAATCTACTAAAGTACAAGATGACCATAATTAAACTAACAGTGTTTACAGTGTTCTGTTGTGCGATCTAATTGCAATAATGCCACTAAAATTTTTAAAAAGATTTAAACAATGAAGGATTAAAAAACTAATAAATAAATGTTCCAAAATTTACCGGTAGGAGACTATGTGGCACTGTTTTTCTAAGTAAAGCTTTTGTCACAATTTTAAAATTGATGGTTGCGCTCTTTTTTAAGCACTGCTTTTGTCCCATTTATTATTTTGAAAGTGAAAACGTTGTAATTTGTACGCGACAAAAGTATTATTTAGAAAAACAGTGCTCTGTATTTCCCTAGTGGAGATTTTGGTCTTTATTTTATTTATTTATCTTGCGAATCTTTCATTCCTTGCAAGGCCGTAGCCAGGATTTTTTTTCGGGAGGGGCCCATCATATTTCTAATACAAGGTCATCAAATATGATATAATAATACCAATACGCATACCCAATGAAAAAAACATATGTACACGCAATCAATTGCCTGATTAACATAGGTGCACATGGTGCACACGGGCCCTGAGTAGCAAAGAGCCCTAAAACTGGCCCTGAAAATGCCCTTTTGCCTCTAAAAATAACAAAAGTGGTATCATAAAATGCAAAATTTTGTTATTTTAGTTTCATATACAGGTATATATATGTACTTTTGCTGATTCCTGCACAGTACGAATGGTGGGGGTGGAGCCCACAGAAGTGTGTTTACCCCGGGCCTCACACGAAGTTAATCAGACCCTACACAAAAAGACACTGATTAACTTCATGCGAGACCCGGGGCACACATAGTTTCGTGAGCCCGCCTCCTCCTCGCATTGTGCACCAATAAACACAGGTACATATATACCTGTTTATGGGAGTAATATGTCAGAATTTGCACTATATGATACCATTTTTAGGTCATAAAAGGCTAAATGGCATTTTCAGGGCGAATTATATGGCCCCTGCTATTCAGGTCACATGTCTTACATGCAGCGCCGGCCCGAGCAAATTTGGCGCCCTAGGCGAAAACTTTTCATGGCGCCCCATTAAAACAAATTTTTTAAAAATGTAAGACACGCAGACAAATATACACATACAAATACAGTAATAAATAATCAACTATTTATTTTTATTACCTATTGCATATTATTGTTTTTTCGGCGCTACTTTTAGCGGTAGTAGAAACAATATCTTTCAACTGAATTGTTTTAGCTTCATCTTGATCTGTTGATAGTCCTACAAATCGTTCTCACGTCACTGTAGAACGCTGGTAAGTTTTTATTAATTTCAATTATATGAAGCTGGGTTCTCCACTGGCCACAGACACAGGAAGTGTAAGCAACAATTTTATTGCTGTTACTAAATTCAATACGCAATGTACTAGTTCGTTTTCACAAAAAATTATTCAAAACTTCCTGTAGTGTACTTTCATCAACATCCTTAGAGTCTCCTCGAGTCAAATAATCCCCTAATCTTCTACATAATTTCAAAATCACTTTGAAAGTTTCTTTTTATGAACCACAATCGTTAGAAAGGCATCAGAAAACATGATTTATCTTTTTGGTCTGTTTGAACTTCTCATCATTCAAATTTTTTACTGTATCAAGAAAAGAAATATAAAAATTAATCTTAAAATGGTGTTTAGCATCACTTGTTGATTTATCAGCTGACTGCATAATTAAACTTCTTTTTCATTTTTAGTAATCGGGCTGGCTCTGACTCCGATGGGAATGATACCGCAATATTAATTTCTTCTGAAAATGCCTCCTGTTTATCAAATCCGAAATCACTTTTACAGTTTCCAAGAAAAAAAAATTGTTTTTAGTAGTGCATTAGTAGTGGAGTTTGGGTCACATTTTCACCATTGGCGCGTCGTCTTTTGTTATGTTCTGACGAAAACTTTCTTTACTTATTTTCTAATAGGAAATTAACATTCTTTATACATGACCTCGCTTGTGTTCGTCGAGAATGGACAACTAGAACGGGTGGAGCTTTCAATGTTTGTGGGAAAAAGCTGTGCTATGATAGGCTACATTCCACTGTTTGTGGGTTAAAAGAAGACTCCTACAGATTAAATAAAAGAAAATCGTCAGGACTTTGAATGACGTCAGAGAGTCATGTCATCTATTCACTCCAGATTACCCATAGAATTTTCTCACATTGCAAGGATACATAAACTCAAAGGGAAACCGGAAGCATTTTCCATGTTCTGTTTATCAAAGCCTCAATCTTTATTTCTTTCATATCAAACTATTGTTTATTTACTAATTATTTTGGAAGATGAAGCAACATTTTTGCTTATTCAGATTCAGGTGGAAAAATCTTTTGTTTTTTCAAATTATTATCCTGATAGTGTCTCTTTAGGATTCGGACGAAAATAACTTTTCAAATGAGCCTAATTTGCTTTGCTAATGATATTTTTTCTCTAATTTTCTCTTACAAAATTGTACTCCAAAAATTTTTTTTTCTGTTAACAGCTAGTCTCAAGTATCAACTGTACTGAAAACGAAATTTCACATTTTATTACTAAGTTGAGCTACTAGAAAAAGAAACTATAACAGAATCACTTTGTAAAATTCCAAAAAGGCCCCATGCATAGCCCATACAAAGTCACCTAGTCTAAAGAGCTAAAACTTCTTTCTAGTTAGAGCTAGCTTCCTTCAAATCTTATTATTATTATTATTATTTTTTTTCCTGTTTATGTCAGTTCAAAATTATAAAATTAAAATATTTATAACTTTTCGTATATAAAGTAAATATAAAACAAAAAGTAATAAGATAAATAATAATGTAATACTTATACACGTTCTACTTTTATAATCTTTTTCAATCAATCATCTGCGTCAGACGTGTATACAAAGGTAATCTGAAGTAATCCTTTTTTCTTTCGATTGCTATACCCTGGTAAAATTGCTTTTCTACGAGCTGAGCAACTGAGAAAATTCGAATCAAAAAATATCTTTTGCCTGCAAAACACACTCAAAGTTAAAAAAAAAAAAAAAAAGTCAGTTTTTTATAATTATTAAACTCAACATTGTGCCAATATAACCTCTTCGGTTCATAAAATGTGCTCTTGCAGCAAAAGCAAATTTACAGTTAAACTGGAAACAAAAATGACAATCTATAAATTTCTATTAAAGTCGACCTTGACAAATTGATGAGTATTCAGTAAAAAATGGTAGTTTCGAGTTGCCAAAGTTCCGATGTTCTAATTTCAATAGAAGCAGAGTTCTGGATATTTCAGCTACATTTTAGCACAGAGTTAACCCGATATTTTTCCATTTGTAGTTAAGAATTTAAAACGAGGCTGATTAACTCTCGAGAAGTCGATTGTATTCAGTAAATTGTTTTGAGCAATCGTCTTATAGAGATTGCGCTTCAGTCATTTGATTATCATTCCTGATCCTGAATAAGTGAAATTTCTGCTCTATAGTGTAATGTAATTAATGCTCTTTACTTTACTTGTGATACAAGTGACTGCTTGCCCCAGGATTCGAAACAGTCCAATAGGACTATTTCAAAAATACTCTTTAAAATCCTAGTTTTATTTGTTTGTTTTGAGAATATTCATTGAATTGTCAGTTTTGCTGGATTTTTTTGAGAATATGAGTTAAATAAAGCTCATTAATCAATTTGAACCTATGTGTGCATTTACGATCTTCTTTTCTTGAACAAGAAAGCCGTTGTTTCGTAACATTTGATTTGGCACCTGATGTAAGTCAGATACACTTAATGATTTTGACTAGAAGTATTGCAAAAGACATGAAAGAACTTGAAGCTTAGACTGTCTAGTTAAAAGAATTGAAAGCTGGACAACATGGATCATATGATAGCAGCACAACATGAGATGAAAATCGGGCATGAAGAGATGAAGGATGGATAAAAGAAGATGAAAGCTAGACAACATGAATTGAGAGAATAGCTGAAACCCTGACAAGAGGAGTTAAGGATAAAATAGAAGCCATGTAAGAAGAGATTCATTGAAAAGTTAAAGTAATTCAAGAAAAAATGCAAGAGCGAGAGAAATTTTTGAGAAAAAGATAAAATTTACGAAAATTAAAGTTGAAAAGACAATTCAAGCAAATTTTCTAGAAATTAAAAGTTCCAACTGCCCATATGTAGCACTAGTGCGACATAAAACTCACTTTCCTACCCTCCAGAAATAAAAGAAGGGGAAAGTATTTAAAAATAAGAAAAGATGTACAAAGGAAAGACTGAAACATAAAAGATGTGCAAGGGATGATTCATGAGATAAAACATTATGTACAATTTAGACCCTTGAATGGAAAGTCAAAACTTTATAGTTCCAATAAAGTACAGCCCCATTAAATAATGACTCGCTGACTTTTAGATATAATGTAAAGCTGTTAACAATTAGATGGACAGATTTAATGACAGACTGTTTTCAAAACTCAATTCGACATTGTAAGTTTCTGAAATAAATATATCGTTATTATAGTAAAATCAAGCCAGTTGTTTGTGACTCTTTTTCTAGCGCTTCTTTTCAGATAAATTAGATTGACTTTGATGCCCTGAAAAGTCAATTCGAGGATTATCCATTTACTTCATTTTTACATGTCCAATTGAAAACACGCCAAGAAAAACTCAGTAAATATTTCCAAGTCATAGCAGCAGACTTGTACCTTTTAGTCCTTTCTAGACAAAGATTGTAAGTCTTTAAAATTTTCCCACAACATGAGTGCTGTGTTTCCAAAACTACATTTTATCTATTCTAATAGGCCGTTAGATAGTAATAAATAAAATAGATCTTGTTGTCTGGATTGTGCCGCCCTCTAGATTTGAGCGCCCTAGGCCATCGCCTAGTTTGCCTACATGGTCGAACCGGCCCTGCTTACATGCCCCTGCTTTAATCAGGCCTTGCACACAAATCTTTCGTCTATATTTTCCAATACAAATTCACTCAATACCAATCATTTTATTAAAACTTTTATTTATTAAAATTAATTTCCATGATGAATGCAGATGATTTGTTTCTAATAGAAATGTAACACTTAATGTCCAAAGAAAGTCAATTTTATGTTCACTAGCAATATCTTTAAAAATATTTTTTGTCCTTTTTCGTTTTGTTAAAAATAAGGGGGGGGGGAAGGAAAACTTAGATTCAAATTATCATACATTAAAAGTTCAACTGTTAGTCTTAAAAATACTGACGAGTTCTTTTGAAAGATACTCAGATCGAATAACTGCCCCCCCCCCTCCGGGAAGGGGGGGGGGACTTCACCCTTCCTATGTGTGCCTACTTGATTATTACTATGATAAATAATTCTTATTGTGTACATTTATAAGAAATTTTGTACTATAACACCAAGTTAAAAACTGAGAAAAATTCAGACGGCTACACCACCTGTTGGACAATTTTCACCAAAAAGTGTTAGGCACTAATTTATGTCATGGTGCAGCTGCATATAAATGTATATGTAATTCTGTGCAGTGCAGTAGTTCCTGAGATACAATTGGAACAAAATATTTGTCACACACAGACAGACATTTTCTAAATTGTGTTCTGGATCTCTCAAAACATGTAAATCCATCAAAAACTGGAAATTAAAAATTGGTTTTCGAATCCAATACTTTCTTCTATTGAATACAGAAGAAAGTAAAAAGATTGAATTCATGACGTAGAACAGTCCATTATAGCTTTGACAAGAAGGTGGATGAAATTAAGCGAATAAATATAGCGAAATTAAGGTTGAATGAGTTTTACGGTGCTCTAGAGCTTAAATATAGAAAAGAAAGAACGTAATGGGAAATTTAATTAAATTAATAGATTTTATTAAATTATTTTTAAATACTTTTTTTTTCAAGACAGCAATGTTTGCCTGATACATACTACACAAAATCAGTCTTTCATCATTTATTTCGGGGGGGGGGGGGGGGGGGGGGGGGCTCCTACAGCCTTGATTCCTCGTCTCGTTTAATTTTCCTACAGAGTTTGGGGCTATTCTTGCAATTAGATCGCGCTACAGAACAGTGTAGTCATTGTCAGTTTAATTATGGGCACCCTGTATTTATTATTATCATTATTATTATTTTTTTAATTATTATTTTAATTCATTCACCACGTTTCCCTATTTTGCTTCTTTTCTATGCACTCCCCCGTACTCTTTACAGATGCTTTTTCTTTCTTTTTTTTTTTTAGTATGCACGATTTCGTTAAACAGACAGTAACCTCAAACCGCATTTATTCAATTATCATGTAATTTAGTTGATTTCAAATATTATAATGTTATTTTAAAATTCTCAGAGTCTTTCGGGCTATGTATGTTATATAATGTTATTATTATGATGCAAAAGACGATGCCATTATCTTAAAAATGTCTCATAAATAGAAGTTGAATGATTTAAATTGGCATGATAACTAAATAGGAAACGAGTAATAATTTCGGTAGTACATTCATTTGAAAATTGCGATCGCTAGGCAGACATGAGCCAACTAGTTTTATAATAAATCTTTTATTTTTATATATTTTATTCTGACATTAGCAAACTTTTCATTCATACTTCGTATTTAATTATTTGTTAATTAGATTTATTTTTCATTTTGTGATCCAAAGATACTGATTTTTTTTTCCCCCATACGTTTAAAAAAAAAAATAATAATAATAATAATAATAATAATTTTAATAGTTTTCTGTTGTTTCTTTTCCTCAAACATATCGTTTGATTTTCATAATTTATACATTTTAGAAAATTATGCACTGCAATTAACATTGCCTATGCCTGGTTATTTTTAATAAAAAATATATTTTATATAATATATTAGTCCCAAATTTATTTATGCGTTTTGAGAGAGATAAAACAACTTGACTTTAAATGTGTAAAATGCGAAGGATAAGTCACAAGTTTTTCGTTTTCTGAATGTTTGGTAGTATAAGTTTAGTACCATAGCATAGTGTTAGTTTGATAATCTCTGCATATGCCTGAATTAGTAGTTATAAAGTAGTAATTCCTTTTTTCTTTTCTTTTTTTTTTTTTGTATGAATGACCTTTCATCTATAAATATCTAGATAATACTGCTTTCAGTATACTATTACACCACATTCTAAGTAGAATAGGAAAAGAAACCACAAACTGCTGGACGGATGGCTTCGAAGCTTCGAAGCGATCGACGAAGTTTAGCCATTTTTGCTATTCCACAGCGCTCTATAGAATGTAGAAAAAACAGAGAAAAAGGTAAAAAATCCATAAAAATAGCCTGGTTAAAGAAAGAAAAATAAATAAATAAAGTAAAAATAATTACAAGATTTAAAAAAAAAAAAAAAAAATCTTATTTTTAAAATGAGACTAAGTATTACTGTTAGATGTACCCGAAATTCGTGTTGTTTTGAATTAGTAAAATGGCACCAGAAATTTTAGTTTAAAAATACTTATATTTTACCAAATACCTCCTTAAAGCTGCTTAAAGCTTATTTAAATGTTGTTCAAGAAACTTTCCATGGTCAGTTTCATTAAATTCAAAGAGCATTCTTCGGCACTCCTAATATATATATATATTTAATATGATATTAAAAAATTAACAACTCAAACTTAATTATCTTGTTTTATTTTTTTATTTCATTTTTCACGCACGTTTTTTATTTCTAATTCAAAATTATTTTAAAAAAGCTTTTTCGGTACTATCAGTTTCGAAAATGATTATTATTAATTTCTTTTCTTTTTCCTTAAAAAAAAAAGATTTTGGTGAAATTCTGGCAAAAGCAGCATTTAGTTTAGTGCGGAGGACTATTAGTTTTTTTTTTTTTTTTCTTTTTCAAATTGTAACATTTCTTTCAAATTATTCTATTATATTTTCGATTTCGATAAGTGTCCAACTATCGTAAAACTGACATCGTAAAAATCTGTAGATTGAGACTAAGGCTCCAGTCCCTTAAAAGAAAGAAAAAAAAAAAACTAAAATCAGACAGGAAATGCACAAAAATAGGAAAAGAAACCACATAAAGCTGGACGGATGGCTTTGGGGCTCCAAAGCGATCGACGAAATTTAACCAAAGATACTTTCAATACATTATAAGTTCTTTGGTTTAGCTACGTCTCGCCTACTATTAGTATAATATATATAACTGAAATTTCACAGGTCTAAATAACTACAATAATGTTTTTTTTTTTTTTTTTTTTTTTTTTTTCCCCCCCCCTTTAAATTTTTTTCTCTTTGCATTTCAGCTTCAGGCAGAAATCGATGAACACCAAAGACAGTATGATTGGCATCTTAAGGAAAAAGAAGAATATGCCAAAATGGCCAAAATTTTAGCTCTAAAATTAGAAAGAGCTAATAGCGTTATACTAGGACTAAGTTCTGAAAGAAAAAGATGGAATAGTAAAGTTTTAGTAGGTTCTTTCTTTCTTTATTTATTTTTTTTCATTTATTTTTGGTATAAAGTTTAAAAAATCTATTTAAGACTGTTCATCAAAGAATTGAATACATAGCTAAATGGTCTTAGCATTAGATTGCAAAAGCAGTCAAAATGATTGCTTTTGGGCAATACAGATATCAGAAACAAAGAGGAGAGGGCGGTAAATACAAGTATTAATAAATGGGCTTATATCATGGATACAAATTTACAGAAAAACTAAAAAAATCGTATCATTTATATAAAAATAGCTACAAGTTTGTCATCTACCCTCACTGACATAAGCGAAGGCATACTTTCAAATCTAGAAGTTTTTGTCGAATATCTAAAGAATTACTTATGAATTCTTTTGAAATTTTAGAAATAAAAATAACATATTATACCACATATAATATGTATAATCCAGTGAAAATTTTGTTCCGAATGCTAAAAGGGGGATCAGTCACAAATTAACCAAAAAATATAATCTTTGGGATCACCCTATGAAGAATAATGCTTCAAATGATCTGAAGCTATAGTATATGAGGCTTCTTTTAATTGTAGATATATGAGAGTTGCACTTATATTAACAGAGATATGAAGGTTTCTTTAATAACATGACAGTTTTTTGTTTATGATATGTAGAATTTTAAAACCAAAGTAATATCGCTTTTAAAAAACTTGACGTACTACATTAGGCACAACATACTGCAATTATAATATAAAAATATCTTATATCTAACGAAATATGAGCATACTTACTAAATAATTTTTAACTGTTGACACGCAAACACTAGCAAAGCTTCTTTTGCATAATTTATTAGCCAAACGTATAGACTAACTCTAAAAATATCCGCAAGCAAATGTCATTAAAGCTCAGAAAGATATCGTCGCCAGAAAAGTTTATTTTCAAATACTTCCAAAAAGGTGCAAAATGCTAAGGGGTTTTATAAGATATATTATTCAAAGAGTTCTAGCACTATGCAGTTTTCACTGAAAAGCACAGAAATAATGGGATTTTTTTAGGTAACAAAAGATTCATTAGCAAATTAGTTTAAATTTTCTTTATCAGGATGGCAGATTGTAAAATTACTTTTTTACAATGGCGCAGTACATCCAACAGCATAACTAGGACTGTAAATGCTCAGTGTGACGTGTGACGGCCATCATTCATTAGATTGACCATATCAGATGTTGTGCATTGTAAATTCTTCTAAAAGAAGCTTCAGTATTCGAAATATGGCATCGTCTGATCAGGCAAATCCGATTAAAATGTGAGAGGATACTGCAAATACATAGCGCGATATGTTGATGAAAAATGTAACTAATATTTTTTATTATACAAATGAAAAAATCCCATGCTTTTCTGTACATTTCAGTGAAAACCGCATAGAGCTGCAATTAGTACTTCTTAAGTGATATAGTACATATATATTTAACTTTCTCTGTGATTTTTGTATCACTCGGTATGTATCACTTGTAAAGGAATGTCACGAGCTGCCACTGGTTATAAAACATATTTTATATGGCAAGTTTAAAGAAAATCGGTAGAGCCTTAAAAAAAAAAAAAAAACACAAATTTCCGATATCTAAAGCTGACACCGATCAATCCTACTACACTGTTAAAAATTTCTGTAAATTTAATGTAAATATTTATCCAGAGTCTCTGTAAATTTACAGTAATTCTTAGCTAAAAGTGAATAATCGAGATTCTCAATCTTTATTCTGTATTTTTGCGTAATTTTATTATTTAATTTTTTAATTAAAATTAAAAATGACTGTTTCTACTTTAGAAAAAGCATTCCAAGTCCGAAATATATTCTCACTAATAATTAGTTATATTAATATTAGTTATTAAAATTAATGTATAAAATAAGTTTTTTAACATCTTCGTTTATTTTTCTCTGTAATTTTACGTAAGACTTACGATAATAGATTACACAGAGTTTTCTGTTGAAATTTTTAAGTGTATATTTTCGTTTCGAATCAACGAACAGTCAGCAGCAAAAGTATCTGAGTACTAGCGAAAATTCCTATGTAAAAAAAGTACACTTAATACTGCTTTGTTAAATAAATCTTTGTCGAACCCTGTTCTTAAACTGACTAAAAGCATGGCTCGACAAGGATTTATTTAACAAAAAAAATAAGTTGATAGAAATTTTCTGTAACAGAACAGTACAGAAAATATTGGTAGATGGTGTTTTGTTAACGTACCAAGTGACTTGGTGCTTCTTTAATACCAAGTTTCCCTTGTGCAAAATACCTGTCTACTAATATTTTCTGAATTGTTCTGTTACAGAAACTTTCTGTCAATGTGCTTTTTCTGTAGCTTACAAATATTTTCTGTCATTACAGAAAATTTCTGGCAGCAAACAGGATTTTTTTTTTTTTTTTTTTTTTTTTTACAGTGAAAGTTGTATGGCAAATATATTTAACAAGATAGATAAGATTAGATTTTGATAATATGACCCAACAAATTAATTTCAACTAAGCAAAGTTCCGTAATTCAATTTGTTAAATAAAAAACTTTTTTCATATAGTAAAGAATTATAATTATATAACTGTTGAAATGTAATTATTATTTCTTGTTTATTGCATATATAATATATTTAGTAAATAAAAATGATTACATAATTGTTGAAATATAATTATTATTATTGTTTATTTTTCCAGGCTTTGTCAGATAAGAAAAAATTAGTATTTGGAGATAGCTTTATTGCAGCTGGTTATGTAACATATCTTGGCCCACATGATCAATACATTAGATTGAAAATACGTGAGATGTGGGGAAGAAAGGTAAGTTTTCAAGAAATTTATGTAACATAGAAATTACATTGATTCTGCTTCAGCTCATAACAATAACTTAAAATAATAATAATAATTCACTCAAATTTTAAAATAACTGTGTGTTAACTATAATAGTTAGGTATAAATAAAAATTGATTAAGTATTAAATGAAAAAATTAGGATGAATTAAACATGTTTTTCAGTAGGTAAGTAGGTAGGCTGTAGGCGGATTGACTACACAAGGGTTTTAGGCCAATAGGTGGAATGCCTTTTCGTGGGGGTCTTTCTAAGGCCTAGCCCATATCTACGTGAGTTTCGGAGAAAACCACGTAAAAATCCGAACAGTTAGGTTGATAAGTGCAACCTGGGATCGAACCCGGCGTTTCTCATCTGCCAACTTTTATTAGACTTAATGTAAATATATTCGATTTCAACTGCTAAAATTTGCAGTGGTTTCTTAATTTATCTAATACATTTCATTGCTGCCATATTTTGTTAATGGAATTAAAGTTATGATCATCAGTTGATCAGTATCCATTGAATCAAACCATGCAAATTTGTCAGTAAACTTGTAGCGTTAATGATTACCCTATACATTTCATGGCATTCTACTTTTGTATGTGCAAACCTCATATTAAGGATTTGATCACAATTCACAATAGGTGAATCTTTAAAACCAGAATAGCAATATTGGGGTACAGCGTTTGGCAAAATGTTCTGAATATTTGTTCTGTTTTTGGTCAATAAAAAAATGTATGGGTGCTTACTATTTCAGGCAATAATTTTTGATGATCACTGAAGCAGACCATGTTTCACTAGTGGGAATTTATTTTTGTTTAATAAACAATCATGGAAATAGCAAAAAACATCGTTAAGTATAGGAAGGGTAAACATAACCCTCTGCAGCAATAATAATGTCTTATTCTCCCTTTTCAACTATTTTTAAAACTTAATTATTGTGATTTTTTTTTTTTTTGAAGTGTGTTATTATATAATTTTTGTAATTAGAAATTCCGTTTCATATCGCACCCCAGCAAGAAAAAAGACGGAACTCAAAAATGCAATATTTGAGAAAAATAAACCGCCTGTTAATAATTCTTTTCGACATAATTGCACCTATGAGGTGTTTCTAGTTTTTTGAAAGCCATGTAAAATTTATTATAGTTTAAATAGTTAATTATTACCTGTTTAAGTTTTTTGAAGATAAGTACTAAACAACTTTACATAATTAGTAAAATTTATTAAAAAATGGTTTCACTAATAATTTAACAAATATAAAGAAAAACAAATGAAAATAAATTTGTAAAATCCTTTGAGAGTCTTGTATAGGAATTATTTTTACACCATTATCACATATTAAGGAAAAAATATAATTTTAGAGGGGTGCACCTTTGAGATGCGTGTGACTAACGGAAGGTTAATGATAACGATAACGCATTGACTAGCATTATAATAAAACTGCTTCTCAGATAGACAAATTGCGAGATACAGATGTGATGCTTTTCGTGCACTTCATGCACATTTTCAATGAGATAAATTCAAAATTGCCATTTTTTTTTACACGTGTCACTTTACTTGCTATGGTGCGATATATGAATGCTTTGATTTAGACTGATAATTAGATTATTCGAATGCCAATTAAATGTATTTTTATTAATCTTTTAGATTACTTCTCAGCACGTACTCTGCAGTTCTGAATTTGATCTGGCTGACTTTTTTATGGATGAATCTATCATGACTGAATGGCGAGCATGTGGTTTGCCAACTGATCAGTATTCTCATGAAAATGCTGCTATTGTTACCGAAAGTTGCTGTTGTCCTTTTATTATTGATCCAGAAGGTCAAGCTGTAAAATGGATTAAAAATATGGAATTAAAACAGGTTTTTATTATATCTGTGTATAAAATTTGTTAATTTAGTTTATTCATTATGTTTAATTGCAAGATTCATAACGAATTCTATACATATATATTATTTTATCATGTTTTTATTAACTCGCTTTCTTGTTTGTTTGTTTGTTTGTTTGTCCAGTACAAATCTTGCAATAGATTTTTAACTAACTTCCCGACTGGCTAGACATTTGAAACTTTTAGAATAGCTCAGAACACAATGACAATGCATTCTTTCAATACTTTTATTCAATTAATAAATATTTGAAAATTTCTTATAATTGCTCTCTCTATTATGCATTTGATCATTTTCTTTCAAGCTGATGGGATAATTCATCAAAAGAATTTTTTTTAAGTATTTATTACATAGAATTGTCAAGTTTTTATGATCCAACAGAAAATTTAAAAACATTTTATATTAAAAGTTCTTTTTATCTTGTAATTATTTCATATAACTAAAACTATTTTTTATGTTTAAGAACTAACTTTTATGTTTATTAGGATAGCCACTTGATGCAGTGAGTGTGAGATACGTCCCCCCCTCCTCCGCTTCATTACATAGACTGGAACAAAAAAAGTTTTCTCGGATAGGATAGAGGCAAAAGACCAGCTAGTATTCTCAAATGATATAGAAGCGTAATGAAACGAATTTATAACAGAAAAAATCTGATATTTCGACAACTTTTACAATTGGTAGGATCACCGGTCACCCTCATTTTTCTCTCTTTTTTTCGGTCAATTTCCATACTAGTTAAACCTAGGGTGCCTATATCACTCCTTTATCTAGGTACTCTAGTTGAACCGAACGCTAGTATGGGAACTTGTACGCTGCATCTGCATGTGAGTACACAAGCTCCAATGCGCTTGTACTATGAACTACAAGTACAAGCGTATGTAGACTTGTGAACATAAAAGTTTTACATTTCAACGAGAACTGATTCCCGTTCTTCGCTGAAAATTGGAGCACTGATTATCGGAATTTCAGTATTGTTATTAAAACGTACAACATTACCTGTTAAAAACTTTTGTTACTGTTTGCTCTATTCTTTTATCGACGTTTGCTGTTGAAATTTTTAATTTTCAAATTGGAGTGTACTTTGCTGAACACCCTGTACATATAACTACGACGCTATAATCAAAAGCATTGAATGATGAATATATTTAGGAATACATTTAGGTCTACCGTCTTGCATATTTAATTTCTTTCTTTCTTTTTCCTTTTTTTTTTTTTTTTTTTTTTTTTTAGATAATTGTCAGAATGAAGGTAATCTTATAACTTTTTATTATAATAGGTGCTACGTTGTTTTGTTACATTAACATTACTAAATTGAAAAGCTCTTTTTACTTCTATTACCCGACTACCGTAGGTAATGGAAGTATTGTATTCAGGCCCAAAAGTCGATATCGAATTTTCCCCTGATTTACATGTTTTTGAGGTCTTCTGAGTCTAAAAAAGTAGTTTTTGGTAATTGATCTGTGTGTTTGTATGTATGTATGTGGGGAATCTTCTGTCTATCACATCTCCAAAACTGATAAAGATAAAACTATGAAACTTCAGAATTGAGATAGGTCTAATGTATAGAGGAATTTTCCAAATTTTGGTGAAAATCGGAAAACCGTAAGTATGACATCGGAAACCGGAAGTGGGACTGGAAGTCCATATCTCAGAAACAGCTCTAACAACTTTCTTCAAAGTTGCTGTATAAACACTCTATTAGATGTCCTTTCGGATGATATAATTGGTTAGTTCAGAAAAATTGAGAGGCATCCTGTATAAATAGCTCAATTTCAGGTCTCGCAAGTGCGTTCCTTTGAAAACGGCTGTACGGATTTTTTTCAAACTTGCCATATTAACTCACTTTTAAATACCCTTTTGTTTGTAATTATTATTATTATTATTTTTTTTTTTTTTTCCCCGGTCAATAATTGAGTATGCCAATTTTTGGTAAAAGTCGGCATCTCAAAAACGGCTTTAATGATTTTCTTGAAAACTGTTACATAAATTCATTTTAGATATCCTTTTTCATGTGTTACGTGGTTATTACAAGAAAATTAACAGTCATCCTGCTTAGGTAGGTTAGTTTTAGATCTCGGAAATTGGTGTTTCAAAAAATAACTCTAACAAATATTTTTTCTCTTTTTTTTAACTCGCTGTGTAAATAGATTGTACATGTCTTTACACGAGTATCAGACTTCTCTTACAGGTAAATTTTTAGTTGTCTACTTTTGTTAGGTCAATTTTATCTCTTCTGACCCCATTGCCCCCTCCCCCCCCAGCCCCCATAAAAATGCATAAAATACGTGTAATAGAAGTCGTGTTGTTGTTTCACACCAGATTTTTTATTTATTTATTTTTATTTTTATTTTTTCTAATTTTCTAATTTAATTTTTTATTTGTATTACAGGGTTTAAAATGTTGTGAAATGCAAGGCACCAAGTGGCCATCAATTATAGAAGATGCTATTGTTGAAGGATACCCAGTATTACTTCAGTGTATGAATGCACAGCTTGATTCAATTTTAGAACCTTTGTTTAGCAAAAGAAATAAGGATTGTATAATTATTTTCAATAACAAGGAACTTGAACCAAATAGTAATTTCCGTTTGTATATTTTATCTAAATCTAGTAATCTTGAATTTCCATCAGTTTTGACTAAGAAGATGTGCATTGTCAATTTCACCATTAAAGAAAAAGGTATGTTATTTTTAAGTTTTTCATGACTGTTTTACTTATTTAATTTAAACAGATTGGGATAAGATAGAAAACACATTACTTAAATGTATCTAATGGTCAGTGCCGGCCCGAGCAAATTTGGTGCCCTAGGCGAAAAAATTTCGTGGCGCCCTATTAAAACAAATTTTTTAAAAATGTAAGACACGCAGACAATTATACACATACAAATATTGTAATAAATAATCAACTAATTATTTTTTTTACATATTGCATATTATTGTTTTTTCGGTGCTACTTTTAGTGGTAGTAGAAACAATATCCTTCAAATTAATTGTTTTAGTTTCATCTTGAGATGTTGATAATGGTGATAGTCCTACAAATCGTTGTCACGTCACTATAGAATGCTAGTAAGTTATTAATTTCAATTATATGAAGCTGAGTTCTCCACTGGCTACAGACACAGGAAGTGCCAGCAACAATTTTATTGCTGTTACTAAATTTAATACGCAATGTACTGGTTCGTTTTCACAAAAATATTCAAAACTTCCTGTAGCGTACTTTCATCCACATCCTTAGAGTCTCCTTGAGTCGAATAATCTCCTAATCTTCTACATAATTTCAAAATCACTTTGAAAGTTTTTTTTTTTTACGACTCACAATCGTTAGAAAGGCATCAGAAAACACGATTTATCTTTTTGGTCTGTTTGAACTTCTCATCATTCGAATTTCTTGCTGTATTAAGAAAAGAAATATAAGAATTAATCTTAAAATGATGTTTAGCCTCACTTGTTGATTTATCAGCTGACTGCATAATTAAACTTTTTTTTCATTTCTCGTAATCGGGCAGGCTCTGACTCCGATAGGAATGATACCGCAATATTAATTACTTCTGAAAATGCCTCCTGTTTATCAAATCCGAAATCACTTTTACAGTTTCCAAGAAAAATTTGTTTTAAGTAGTGAATTAGTAGTGGAGTTTGGGTCACATTTTCACCATTGGCGCGTCATCTTTTGTTATGTACTGACGAAAACTTTCTTCACTTATTTTCTAATAGGAAATTAACATTTTTTATACATGATCTGGCTTGTGTTCGTCGAGAATGGACAACTAGAACGAGGTGGAACTTTCAATGTTTGTGGGAAAAAGCTGTGCTATAATAGGCTACATTCCACTGTTTAGTGTGTTAACCCTTTGCGGCGCAAGACAATTCGGATCATTTAAATTATACTGCCACCGGAATTCATGAACTAAATTAAACGAAAAGAAATTTTAAATTTTAAGGTTAAAAAAACAGGCCTTTTCTGATATGTTATGAACGTAAATGTTTGCTAAAAAATTTCCGGGATGAATTTTTTCAGCTGGATCTTAAATTTTGCGTCCTCGCAGCGAGGACGCCGCGCGTTAAGGGGTTAAAAGAAGACTCCTACAGGTGAAATGAAAGAAAATCATCAGGACTTTGAATGACGTCAGAGAGTCATGCCGTCTTTTCGCTGCAGATTACCTATAGACTTTTCTCACAATGCAAGGAAAGGATACATAAACTCAAAGTGAAACCGGAAGCATTCTGTTTATCAAAGCCTCAATCTTCATTTCTTTCATATCAAACTATTGTTTATTTACTAATTATTTTGGAAGATGAAGCAAGATTTTTGCTTATTCAGATTCAGGTGGAAAAATCTTTTGTTTTTTCAAATTATTATCCTGATAGTGTTTCTTTAGAATTCGGACGAAAAAAACTTTTCAAATGAGCCTAATTTGCTTTGCTAATGATATTTTTCCTCTAATTTTCTCTTACAAAATTGTACTCCAAAATTTTCTTTTCTGTTAACAGCTAGTCTCAAGTATCAACTGTACTGAAGACGAAATTTCACATTTTATTACTAAGTTGAGCTACTAGAAAAAGAAACTATAACAGAATCACTTTGTAAAATTCCAAAAAGCCCCAACGCATAGCCCTTACAAAGTCATCTAGTCTAAAGAGCTAAAACTTCTTTCTAGTTAGAGCTAGCTTCCTTCAAATCTTATTATTATTTTTTTTTTCTTTTTATGTCAGTTCAAAATTATAAAAACATGATGTACAATTTAGACCCTTGAAAGGAAAGTCAGAACTTTATAGTTCCAATAACGTACAGCACAGCCCCATGAAATAATGACTCAGTGTCTTTTAGAGATAGTGTAAAGCTGTTAACAATTAGATGGGCAGATTTAATGACGGACTGTTTTCAGAACTCAATTCGACGTTGTAAGTTTTTGAAATAAATAGATCGTCAGTATGGTAAAATCAAGCCAGTTGTTTGTGACTCTTTCTCTAGAGCTTCTCATTAGATAAATAAGATTGACTTTGATGCCCTGAAAAGCCAATTCGAGGATTATCCATTTACTTCATTTTTACACGTCCAATTAAAAACACGCCAATAAAAACTCAGAAAATGTTTCCAAGTCATAGCAGCAGACTTGTACCTTTTAGTCCTTTCTAGACAAAGATTGTAAGTGTTTAAAATTTTCACACAACATGAGTGCTGTGTTTCCAAGACTACATTTTATCTATTCTAAATTGCCGTTAGATAGTAATAAATAAAATAGATCTTGTTGTCTGGATTGTGCCGCCCTCTAGATTTGAGCGCCCTAGGCCATCGCCTAGTTTGCCTATATGGTCGAGCCGGCCCTGCTAATGGTCTTTCTTATAATTCATATCATAATCATAACAAAGTATTTTATGTTTTAGTGTGTTTTAGACAAATTTTAGCTCATACTTTTGGATTCTGTGTATTTTTTCTTTTTCTCGCGTCTTTTAATTTAATTTCAATCTTAAATGCTTTTACAGAAAGGCTACATCTTTCATACATAATTTGCGCATGATTTTGTTTGTTTACTTTATCTTCTTATATGTAGTTATCGTGTTGTATTTATGTTATTGGAAAAAGTAAAAATAATAATTTTTTAACTAAATGATAGGACGCAATGAGAATATCTTTTTAATAATGTTTATTTATTATTACTGTTATTATTGCTTAATTTGAAAAAGATTAAAGAATTTCGATTAAATATTTTCTTTTTGAAAGGTGGGAAAATTAATATATTTGTTTTTTAATGTGTGGAGTAGCAATTTGGCATCTGTTCTACGAATCGATGCAATCGTAACAAAAAACATGAAAAATCTATTAATATGAGCAATTAGCGACATATCAACCAGGCTCAGTTGGTAGAGCACTGGCTGCCAGTTCCATAGGTTCGAATCCGGCCTGGTCTTGCACCCAGGGGGATACCTTCTTTAGGTATTCAGGGGTTGTCACGTACCCCGGGCCCGAATGATCTTTTCTTTTCCTTCTTTTTTTTTTCCCACGGGGAATACCTCCTTTAGGTATTCAGGGGGTGTCACGAACCCTGGGCCTGAGTGATCTTTTCTTTTCCCCTTCCTTTTCTTTTATCTTTTTTTATTTATTTTAATTTAATTCATTAATTATTTTTTGTGCCAATAAGATATTGGCCTTTTTTTTCATTCTTTTGGTTTTGATTTTATGTTTTTCAGTGCCAATCAACTCTTGGTTTTTTATATTTGTTGTTCTGAAAAAATGTAAAAAACTTAAAAAGAAAAAAAAAAAAAAATTGAAAAGCACAAAAATATACCACTCACCTTGTTCTACTTACTTTTTTTTCTCCTGTTCCGACTCACCTCGTTTTTTCTGTGTTGGCTGTTAAAAAAAAAAAAAAAAAAAAAACAGAAAATTATAAAAGGCAACAAAAAAATCAATATACTAACCATTAATCTATTAACCAAGTACAGTCCGGTGTTGGTGTGGCGCTGGCTATTGTGACAAAGATTTTGGTGTTGGTGCCACGGCAGTTTAGCCTTGGGATCACACTGGGAGACTGGTGCCCTTGGTGAAGGTGAGACAACGGTGACTACTCGAACGAGAAACACCGGACTAACACGCCTGTTACATGTGGTTTCTGAACTGGGTTGACGACCTGGTAGCTGGTGTGTGGTTATGGGTGTGCCAGAGAGGATTCTTAAAAACCCTTTGCGTTTGTGTGTTGGAAGAAACACAAACCCCTTTTTCCCTTTATCTCTTATTATGGCTACAAACTTAGGAAATTCGATTAATCTGGCTGGCTCGGGCCAAGCTAATGAAAGCTCGAGTGATAAATCATGGGCGGATAGGATGGAGGAATTTTCTTGATCTTTAAATGAAAAAAATATTTTTGATAGTTTTTTTATTTCCAATGGCTAGGCAAAAGTTACAGAGGACTATAGCGATACGAAACAAATTATAGACAATATAACATAGAACAAAAGACCGAAGTCATTGCCTAAGGAGCGATCTTGCTTCCCAATATCTTGACTCTTCTGTAGAACATCGAAGGGCCCTACAACGGGACAGATGGTCCCGGTCCATTACTTCTCCAGAATCACAAAGTGGGCAAGTAGGGTCGTTTAAGATACCTATGCGCTTCAAATGAGCGGTAAGGCAGTCATGTCCTGTAGATAGGCGGAAAGTCGCAACTGCCTTACGTCTTGGTTTATCAGGAATTAGAGAAGGACTTAAATTCTTCCATTTCTTTAGAGCTGTACGATTCTCAAGATCTCGTAAGGCATTAGATGCAGATAAATTCTTTAAAAACAGTTTAATCCTCCAGTAAGAAATGGCTGTATTGGGATGTTGTAGTAAGGTGGCACCTCTTTTTGCAAGGAAGTCCGCTTGTTCATTGCCCCAAAGGCCACAATGGCCGGGCACCCACTGGAGAACAATTTGTTTCCCCTTTAAAGTGAGAGTTCTTAATGATTCTTGACATTGGGATATTTCCGGTGTTAATGGATGATCAACAGTGCTTATTGACTGGATGACTGCCTGAGAGTCAGAAAGAATGACCGCCCTTTCAAACTTGCAATGGACAGCTAATAGTTGCTTTAAGGCTAAACGTATCGCCACAACTTCACCATCAAAGGAGGTACCAATATAGCCCACAGGGGCATAGAAAGAAAAAAGATCTGAGAACACGCCAGCCCCTACATTGAGATGACAATCAAACTGGGAACCATCTGTAAAAATGTCTGAGATGGTGGATATCTGGCTGCAATGGTCTCTATGGCAAGACATTTCAACACACTTGGTGCAACATCTCTCTTTCTATGGATAGTTTCAACTAGATCCAGCTTCATATCGGCATTTATCACGTCCAAGGAATTTCTGGGTGTCAAAAGTGGTTGTATATCACCTGGAATTACAAGATCTTTCTCAATATCCAGGACTATTTGAATAAATCCATTTTGGGTTTTTAAATTCCTTGGCTTGGTCACATAGTCCCTCCAGTAGGGATCCTCTATACGCAGTAGCTTTTCATAGAGACATAAGGCCTTCAATTTCATAATATCTTTGAAGTGTATATTCCCTGTCAATAATAATATCGCATCGATAGGAGTGGACTTCACACCTCCTGTGATCAAGCGTAAAGCCTGGTTTTGCAACACTTCCAGTTTATTGACCACAATTTGTGGGGCTGTGATCAGAGCTTCACAGCAATACACCATTAAAGGCTGTATAAAAGTTTTAAAAGTAGTGTTAAGAGTGGACCGAGCGCATCCCCAAGTGCATCCTGCTAAGCGCTTAAGAATACTCATTCTATTTGAAATACACTCGGTAAGCTTTTTAACATGGAGCTTCCAGCTTAATTTATTATCAAAAGTCATTCCCAGGTAGGTAAAGCTGTCTGTGTTGGCGATCGAAGAGCCTTGGTACTTTAACTCTGGCCGGAAGGCCTCATGGGTTAAGGAGAAAGACTGTGAAGCTGTTTTTCTTAAATTTACAGCCATATTATTTTCTTCACACCATTTCGAGAGCATGTGCAGGGCTTTATTTAAACAACTTTCAATAACATTTTTAGCAACATTTTTTGGTGCTTGGGTCCAGATTACCAAATCATCAGCAAATAGTAAACATTTAACATCAGGTATTGATTTAAGTGATGAAATTAGATAATTGTCATATATATTGAACAAGATGCAGCTACTAACTGCTCCCTGAAGGAGCCCAGTTTGAAGATTAAAGCTTTTGGAGAAAGATTCACCGAATTTAATCCTGCATATATCTTTGATAGTAACATGGCACGTTTTTTTGTCATAAAGCGAAATGTGGGAGACTTTGCACGAATCTCACCATTTTTAACTGAGAAAGTAATACAGTCAGTAGTGGGTGAAGCAAAATCTATAAAGAAACTTCGTACTGGGAGCAGTTAATTCTAGCCATGAGAAAATCTTAGAGAGCAAAAAGTCATAGCAGTTCGTCGCATTTCTATATATCGAGACAATAAACAAATTCCAACTAAACACTTGATATTAACAATTGATTCACCAACTCTCCCACGTTCCATAAAAGCAGGTTATCTAGAGTGCCCAATCAGACCGTACATCCCTAACCCTCTACGTTGTTTCAATTGTCAACGCTTCGGACATTCCAAAACCTCATACCGTGGAAATCTCACATGTGCCCACTGCAGTGCAGTGGGCCATGACAGTCAAAATTGTGAGGCCCCCATCTGCTGTTTTAATTGTAAAAAAAACCATCCAGCCTATTCTAAATCTTGTGAGAAATGGAGAAATGAAAAAGAAATCCAAACTGTCAGAACGAAACAAAATATCTCATATTATGTAGGTAAAAAAAATTATAGAATCCAGAAGACACACTATTGGTAGATCATTTGCATCCGTGACCTCAACAAAAACTCCAAAAACATATACTACAATTGCAACTCAAACTGATAACTGTAGTAATATATCTTCCTCTGCAAATATTAAGAATGTAACTCCTCAAAAACAGCAAATGAAACATAGTCAGAATGCTCAATCTTCTCAAATATCCTCAAAACCAATATATCCCAAAAAGAATTCTCAGTCTCTGAAAAACCTACCATTAATTAAACATCAGAATTCCACTCTTCAACACAATCTGGTTAAAAGAAAAAAATATCTGTCAAATCTAAAATAAATGAAAATAAAATTGAAAAAACAAATCCATTAAAACAGGATGATTGTCTCCAACTTTACACTTCAGACGTAGAAGATAACATGTCTGCTATCTCTGAAAATGACGTAGATACTTTCATCTAAAAAGAAAAAAAAAACTATGACTAATTTTATTAGCTGGAACTGTCGAGCTTTTAATAACAAACGAGATGAAATCAAAGAATTAATTTTTGATCATCGACCAGTTTGCATTTCTCTACAAGAAACTTATTTAAAACCCAACAATACTATCAACATCTGTGGTTACAGTTGCTTTCGAAAAGATTTTATACAAAATGACAGAGCTGCAGGTGGTGTGGCTATTCTCATTTCTAATAGAATACCTTTCACCAATATCACTTTACACACTAACATCCAGGAAATCGTGGTACAGATTCACTTTCATATGTTATTCACTATCTGCTCTATCTAATTACCACCTAATATGCCTGTTCAACTGCATGAACTCAATAGCCTTATTTCACAACTCCCACCCCCATTTTTAATACTTGGTGACTTTAATGGACATAATCCTCTTTGGGGGAGCCCTGATCTGAACCTTCGGGGACAACTTATTGAAAATTTTGTAACTGACAATAACTTATGCTTGCTGAATAATGGAGACAATACCTACTTTCATGAACCTTCTAGAACATTCCATGCCATTGACCTTGCCATCTGTTCACCAATCGTCTATCCTTATATAAATTTTTTTGTTAGTGGTGATTTACATAATAGTAATCATTTTTCTCTTCTTTATCATTTCATAATTTTAATCAGAGACATCAAAGAAATCCTCGCTTTCTTTATGATAGGGCTAACTGGGTCAATTTTACATTAAACTCAAATATTACTCCAAGAATGGTTAAGGGGGATACAAATAGGGCAGTCTCTAATGTCAGCGATTGTATTATAAATGCTGCTAATATTTCTATCCCAAAATTTTCTGGCTGTCTCAAAAAATATTCAAAGCCTTGGTGGAATGACGAATGTAACCTTGCTAAAAGAAAACAACAAAAAGCGTGGGGAATTTTCAGAAGATATCCATCTACTAGTAATTACATTCTTTTTAAACAGGCTAAGGCCTACGCACGAAAAATTTGAAGAAAAGTACAAAAAGACTCATGGATTAATTACATCTCCAGTATTACATCTAACACTCGCAGCAAAGAGCTCTGACATCGTGTCAAAAGAACAATGGGAATTTACCCTGATCAGCATATCTTTTTCCTAAATGACAATGGTCAAACCATTACTTCCACTAAAAGCATAGCCAATACCATCGGTAAAACTCTATCCAATACTTCCAATTCTATTTCCTATAAAGAACCTTTTTTGTCCTATAAACAAAGGTGTGAACGTTCTATTATCAATTTCAATTCTCGCTCTTCACAAGATTACAACAGTCCCTTTACAGATAATGAATTAAAAAATAGTTTGAAACGCTGTCATAACTCTTCTCCAGGACTTGATGGTATTACTTACCTTATGATTAAACATTTATCCAAAAACTCTCTTAAAAACTTGCTTCAACTGTACAATAGAATCTGGATTGAATATATTTTTCCTATTGCTTGGCAGGATGCATTTGTTATCCCCTTCCCGAGACCCGGTAAAGATTCCCGTGATCCTAAAAATTACAGACCTATTGCTCTCACAAGTTGCCTAAACTTATCGAAAAAATGGTGAACACCCGTCTAGTTTATATTCTAGAAAAAAAATAGTCTAACTTCTCCCTGGCAAAGTGGGTTTCGATGTAGTCGTTCTACTATTGATAATATTCTTTTGCTGGAGACGAATATTCGAAAAGCTTTCGTTAGACGTAACCATTTGGTGACAATTTTCTTCGACATTGAAAAAGCTTATGATAAGACCTGGAGTTATGGCATACTTAGAGACCTTTTTAATTTGGACTAGCCCGGCAATCTCCCCATTTTTATTCAGAATTTCTTAAAAATTGGACGCTTTCAAGTATGCATTGGATCAGCTTACTCAGATTTCTATTTTCAAGAGGAAGGAGTTCCCCAAGCTACGGTTTTGAGTGTCACACTCTTCTCTATTAAAATCAATGGTATACTGGGGCAGCTGCCACCTAATGTTCATGGCAGTCTTTATGTTGACGACCTGCATATTTCTTGCCAGGGAAGTGATATGCGTTTTACTGAACGACAACTACAACTTGCCATCAGGCGTATTACCAAATGGTCTGATGAAAATGATTTTACCTTTTCTGCTGACAAAACACAGTGTGTTCATTTTTGTCGTAAACGTGGTCCTCATCTGGATCCAGATATTTTAATTAATAACTGCTCAATCTCACTTGTAGACACTGCCCGTTTCTTGGGTGTCATTTTTGACAATAAACTTACATTCATTCCACATATTCTTAGTTTAAAGACGAAATGCAATAAAAAATTAAACATTCTCAAAGTCCTCTCAAACACTTCTTGGGGTGCAGATCGCGTTTCTCTCCTTAAAATCTACCGTGCAGTTATCCGCTCTAAAATGGACTATGCTTGTCAGATCTATGGTTCAACCTGCATTTCTTACCTCAAGAAACTTGACACAGTGCACCACTCTGCCTTAAGAGTTTGTTCTGGTGCCTTTCGAACTTCTCCCATTCTGAGTTTATATGCTGACTGTGTTGAGCCCTCTCTCACTGTAATTAGACAACAGCTCTCTTTGGAGTTGTATTTTCGTATTCTGCTTCATCCTCGTCATCCACTTCATCCTCATTTTGACACTAGAGATTTTAATTTATTTCAAAATCGTCCCAGGTCCATTCCACATTTCAGCTTGAGAGTAAAAAATATTCTTGCTGGTACGTCTCATTTCGACAGTAAAATTCGCCCCCGGACACTTTTAAATATGACTTCTTGGAACTACAAGGTTATCTCATGTCTTCATCCTTTCAATGGCTTTAGCAAATCTAGCATGGATGCTGTTATTTTTCAGACTCTCTTCACCTCTCATTCTTTTACTTTACATATAAGGGTTACATTAAATTTTTTACAGACGGTTCCAAGTCAGGTGATCAAGTTGGATGCGGTGTTGTGTCTGACAACGTAGCTCTTAGTTACAGTCTCCCAAGTTCTTTTTCAGTATTCTCTGCGGAATTTTTAGCTGTTGAACTTGCTCTTGATTTAATTTCGTCTCATTCTAATCGGAAATTTATCATCTACACAGACTCAAAGAGTGTTCTTGATTCACTTTCATCTAGTTCTTGTAATCTCTCTTTCATCTCTGTTTTGAAAAAATATAACGACCTTCTGAAGAAGGAATTTGACATTTTATTTTGTTGGGTACCAGGGCATGTAGGCATCAAGGGAATTGCGGATAAAGCGGCAAAGGAAGCTTTAGTCCCATTTTACTGTGCAATCCCGTATGAAGATATAAAAAGTACTCTAAAATATTATCTGAGAGGCAATTGGCAAAGAGAATGGGATTACCAAATTAATAATAAGTTAAAGGAAATTAAACCACATGTTACAGTATGACCAACGCTCGCACCACGGAAACTAGATGTTATTATTACTAGACTTAGAATTGGCCACTCTAGAATAACCCACAGGCATCTTCTCTTAGGGGAACAGGAGCCTTCATGTTCGAAATGCCATTACAGCTCACTCACCATACGCCATTTTTTAACTGACTGTCCCTGCTTACGCCATCTATACAGGCATTACTTCGACTCATCATCACCAAATCTGACAAGCCTTTTAAGTATTAACCCTTATTACCATTTGACTCACTTTTTAAAAGAGGCTGGGTTTTACGACATTTAATTCTATTTTTTACACTGTTCATCTCTTTTTACTTCTGCTTTTACCTTATACACTGTTCATAACTTTTTACGTCGATTTTACTTTATACACTCTTTACTCTATTTTTTACTACAGTACCTGGCCAAGTTATTAGACCATTGGCAAATTATACATTTTTTTTTATGTTTACAATGTTATTAATGAAGAATTTTATTTAAAAAGATATTTTCTTTACTCATATTTCGAGAACATATATATTAAGGAATACAATGACAAAAAAAATTGTTACAATACAATACTTATTGATGAAAGAAAAAATTTATACATTAAATTTAACAGAAAAATCAATATTTCGTATGGTCACCTTTGGCAACTAAAAGGGCTTTAACATGACAAGGCATACTTTCTATGCATGCTTGGATGGTTTTTTTATGTTTATTATGATTCCACTGGTATGTTAAAGATTCCAGCAACTCTACCTTATTGGCTATATTTTTCTTATACATTTCTTTTTCAGCAACTCCCAACCATTTTCAATAGGGTTCATATAAGGCGAGTTGCCAGGCCAATCAAGAACTTTGATTTTTTTCTGCTCTAAATACTTCGATACACTTTTAGCTTTATCGGATGGAGCACCATCATGCTTGAAGACTGGTTCCTCGTCTCCAAGAAACCATTCTTGCATTTGTGGCAAGAGCGTGGTTTGTAAGACTCTCAGGTATTGATCTTGTTTCATTGTATTTTTGACCACATAGACAGGACCAGAACCTTTTTCTAATATGACAGACCACACCATGGCTGATGGAGGATGTTTCGTGGTGGAACAATACAATCTGACTTGTATTTCTCGTTTGGATGCCGCCGAACAAATTTGGTTTTATCGCTAAAAACATGAAAAAACGGTTCATCAGAGAAGTAAACATGAAAATTAAACAAAATTGCTTTTTATTTAATTTCTTTATATTCATTATAAATGCCAATATATCGTTGATCAAAATAAATAGCTATGTACCTTTTTCAGTCTTCTATTATCCAATTTTTGTACTTTATTGCCCACTCCAAGCGTTTTTTCATCATTTCTGATGTAAGCCTTGGCTTGCGAGCCGGTTTCATGGCAATAAGTTTATTTTCTGCCAAACGATGTCTCAAAGTTCTTTCTGATATATTAATGCCTTCATTTTGAACTTTTTAGTTCCCCATCATACTATAGGTATGGGGAACTTAGGTAATCGTGAAAATTTTCGACCTCGGTTTTTTGACGTTTCTACACGTTTTCAGGTGTGAGGAATCCGAAAATGACAAAATTTGTATGGTGTCTGTCTGTAGGGTGTCTGTTAGTCTGTTAGTGTGTCAGTCTGTTAGTGGGTTAGTGTGTTAGTCCGTTAGTTTGTTAGTCTGTGTACACGATATCTCAAGAACAAATTGTCGCAGAGAGGTCAGATCAGTTTTAAAGTATTACTTTCAACACTAGCAAGAACCCTATTCATTTGCAACATTCGAATTTAAAAACTAAGTTATTAGAAATTTACGATTTTCTTAACATGGGAGAATAGGACAAAAATTCACTTAAACGTGCATTAAATGGAAACTTTTTACTGTAAAAATGTCAGACCAGTTTTAAAATATCAGTTTTGATGCCGGAATGAACATCAGTAACTATAAATATGCTAATTTGAAAATTTCGCAAGTTATTGGAAATTTACAAATTTCTTAACATGGCAGTATAGGGCAAAATTTCACATAAACGTCAATTTTGAGAAATATATTCATCGTAAAGATGTCAGACTACTTTTGAAATATTATTTAGGACACTGGCAGGAATATTAATGACTATGAATTTTCCAATATAAAGATTTCGTAAGTTATTGGAAATTTACGAATTTCTTAACATGGAAGAATGGAGCAAAATTTCACATAAACGTCAATCTTGAGGGATATTTTCGTCGTAAAGATGTCAAACCACTTTCGAAATATTATTTAGGATACTGGCATGAATATCACAGACTGATTTTTCCAATTTAAAAAATTCGTAAGTTATTTGGAATTTACGATTTACTTAACATGTCAGAATAAGGCAAAATTGAGCATAAACTTTCATTTTGAGGATCCTAAATACATAACTTCAAAATTACGTTTATGATATTTGTTTGAGCATGATTGAATACAAATATTCTACCAGGAAAATTTCGTAAATCATTTGTAATTTACGATTTTATCAACATAGCGAAATTGTAAATTTTTCATATAAATATGAATTTTGAGGATTATTGCACTGGAAATAGTAGCATGAAAACTAAACAGCGGAATCGACCCCGATAAAATAAATTAATAGATTAGAATAAGATAAATATATCGAAGTGAACGGTGGATAGCCTATTAGGCGGGGATTTCATTCTGTCACTGTATCAAGCTTTGGTCAAATTCATTTCTTTTAACATGATTATAATATGTCTCGCACTAGAAATTTCTGAGAACATAAATATGATGGGGAACTGAGCAGAGTCCACCTATGGCAACTAGTTTCATAAACATGCGTAGCGGTTTCTTTCTGTTATTTATACAAATGTCTCGTATTTTTCGATCTGTCCTCTTCACCGTAATGTGAGCTCGTCCACTATTATTCTTCCGTGATGGATCCAAACTTATGTTTAAGACCATTTTCTTTTTAATATTTTTTATTGAGCTTCTGGATACTTCTACCTTCGCTACAATTTTATTTTGGGTCAGTTTAGTGGCCTTCAGTGGATCATAAACCTGCCCTACTCTCTTTGGTGAAAAGTCAGCATTTCTCCCCATCTAAAATAAAGGAGCAAAAACTTTTTATGATAATAAATGAATAAAAATGTTAAATATCTCACGCGATATTAATAACAATGCAAAACTTACTTTTTGCAGCAAAATATTCGCTTCAATCCAAAATAAACAAGCAGAACAAATTTTACGTTATAATGCAAGTTTACACCTATGCCACTGTATCACAGAATAATAACTAACTGTCTTGTTTTGCCAGCTTGAAAATGTTTCTGTAATAAAGGTACTGAAATAAGCTTAAGGTAACACTAATTAAATAATAATAATTTTGAGCAGGTCAGGTGTAATAAACTCCCAATTTCAAAAAACTTTAAATCTTTTCTTTGGTCTAATAATTTGGCCAGGTACTGTATTTTCGTATTTTTGTCATCTTTTATTTTTTTAATCTTTTACACTGTCTTGTTTTACACTTTTTTTTTTCTCATATGACAATCTGGATGGGTAAACCCATCCAGAAGCTACTTTAGCCTTTGCTTTTCTTTTATCACAGTTTGGCGTAGCATGTCCCATTGTGGACCTTGCGCCATTAAAAAGCAACTAACCAACCAGGCCTGGTCTCGTTTCTGTCTTGCTAAAGTTATTTCGGCTTTTCCATATTTAAAATGGGCGCAATATATATGGTTGAAATTGAAATTATAGGGCATTGTGTTATAACCTAAATGAATCTTCATTGCCTTTATTAGTTGCAACAACTGTTAAGATAAAATAACTGCTTTTTATATATAGGTCTTGAAGATCAGTTATTGCCATTGATTGTTCATTATGAAAGGTCTGATTTGGAAATAACGAAGGAAAAATTGG
This sequence comes from Salticus scenicus, assembly GCA_963930645.1. NCBI lineage: Eukaryota > Metazoa > Arthropoda > Arachnida > Araneae > Salticidae > Salticus > Salticus scenicus. The sequence goes on from OZ005648.1 coordinate 50,029,027, forward strand.
TGAAAAGTATCAGAAATAGCAAGACACAGCTGTTAGATATTGAAAATACGGTTCTGAAGTAAGTAAAGGAAAATGGCTCATTAATTAATTCTTTAGAGAGTAAAGTGAAAATTTTGAAAGGATTTTTTTTTAATTAAAAATAATAATAATTAGCGATTGAGTGACAAAATCTTAAAGTGTGTGATTAATTTTTACGTATATCTCTTATTCAGATTATTAAGTGAGTCTCACGGTTCACTGCTAGAGGATGAAGTTTTAGTTGAAGCTCTAAATAAATCAAAATCAACGTCGATAGAAGTTGAAGAAAAACTTGCATCTAGTGAAAAAACAGAAGCTAAAATAGATTCTGTTCGCCAAGTATGTTATTATATATATACATAGTATTTTAAATTATATTCATTTGAATATATTGTCTTTTTGAGTATACAAATTAACATGAACTAGTATCGCCCAGTGGTCGAAACTCGACCATTTTTTTTGCAAAGCGTGGCAAAGCAAAGTTATTGCCTTGTCCTAAACGGAATGCAATTGCAACATAGCAGCGGCAATTGTTTGCCGATATTCACTCTAACTGAATCAGCAGAGTTTTACTTAATATAACTATTTCTCTCTGTAGATGTTAGACTTTCCTGAAATGAGAGAAAATCGCAACGTGAAAACGTCCCTTGTTGTGTGATACAGCCCAGAAGCTAATAGGTACCATGTCAAACCAAGGCCCAACCAAGTATCAAATTCTGTTAAATTAATTCGATTGGTTCATAAAGTACAGTGTTTGAACAAAAAAAAAAAAAAAGATATTTTTCAAAAATGGTCGAATTGAGTTCGGGAAATTTCAAAATGTGTAAATTTATCGAAAACCGAAAATCTAAAACTTTTCGGAATCTTATATTTTCTATTTATATATGCAGAGGAAAGAATAATAAATCCACTTTTAAAAAAATAAAAATAAGTAGTCAATTTCACTTAATTAAAATGCAAGGAAATCTCAAAACGTGTAAATTCATCGAAAACCGGAAATCAAAAGTTTTTATGTATCTTCTACTTGCTTCTTCTACCCACAAAAGCTAGCAATAAAGGAATTTTTTTAAAAAATAAGTAGCCAATTTCAGTTAATTGAAACGTAAAGAAAGCTCAAAACATGTAAATTCAGCAAAAAACGGAAATCGGAATTTTTTCCGTATCGTCTACTTATACATGCAGCAGTTAGTAACAAATCCATTTTCCTTTTATTTAGTATATTAGTTGAATATTATAATAAGTAAGTTGAATATTATAATAAGTATTTAAATATCACCCTTTGAAATGAAATGTTTATGTTTACATTCGAAACTGGAAGTTTGCCATTTTTTTTTTCTGGAGTTTTGTGATTTTAAATTAAAATTTTATCAATTTTACAGAAAAAATAACTCAATCAAACACATGTAGACAGTAACTTATATATAACTAAACCCAAATATCGGAATTAAAATCGGCAGATAATTTCCGTTATTTTTTAATAATTTTTTACAAAAAATTCAATGGACGATTAACATAGAAAATCTTTTTCATGGCTCCATGGACAGACAGTGACGTCATCACTTCGCTTGCGTATAGTGATGCTACATTATACAAATTACTGTGTCTATGGTTTTATTTGAGCTTTATGAAATTGCCAGATTTAACAACTTTCTACTTTTAGGCATTTTTAATGTAAAGGAATACGTCTATAAAAGGGAAAAATGGGGGAAAATGCATAAAAAATAAATGTATTTTTAAATACCTTCTTGACATCGTAAGAAAATAATATTTGTATTCGCACCTTCTGGCTAACCATACCTTTCGAATGATACCATTTTCAACCCTCTACTCCCATAATTAATATGTTAAAAAGGGACTACAAATTTTATGCTTGCCTATTAATATATAGATAAATCAATGCATTTTAGAAATACCTGGAATAAATTCATTTGTTGTGCTAAACTGTTTAATTTTGACCTAGCATTAATCTTTGAACTGCTAATTCTATGTTAATATGGAATAGTCAATAAAACACGATATAGGGCAATTAAAACTTTATAAATGACACAACTCGAAAAAGCAGTATTTAAGAATAGTTAACTTAAAGGTAACGACAAAGCATTAACTAGACTACAATAAAATTAACACAACTGTCCCTCACGTAGATAAATTATGAGACAGAAATGTAACGATTTTCTTTCACGTTGGGGCACTTTATACATATTTGTTTAATTATATAAATTCAAAATTGCTTTTTTTTTTTTTTTTTTTTACTTGTATCGTTTTTCTATGTGCAATATGTGTAAACTGACAGTACTCTGAAAATTAATTTATCACATACTTGCATTAGAACATTCTATCGATTTAAAAGATAATTTTTTTAATTAGGGGAATGTCTCCGGTTGTGGGCACAGTTTTGATTTTGGCTTATAACTTTTGATAGAGTAGATATTATGCAAACATATAAATACCAATGGAAAGCTAGAACCCTTAGCTAACGTTTGATGAAGTAACTGTATTGATTCCGCCAACCAGAAAAAAATTATTACCAATTTTGTGAAGTAATCATTTTTGGCCAAAAAATTCTTTGTACCCGGTTGTGGGCACACTTGAAAAATTCGCTAAAAATGGGAAAATAATAAGATAAACCACCATAAATACAGAAAACAACAAAATTTATTCATTTTGTAAGGATTCAGTGTCCGAAATAATAACAGAAAATCGCATTTTTCCAATTTTATTCGTCATCTTCTTCGTCCTCCAAATCAGAAGTGCAATGCTTGCAAGTAAAATAATTTGCATGTATATTAGCACACTTAAAACGCATCAGACGATCACACGCGTTGCATTTGATTGAGATGGTTCTTGTTAGGCATAGTGGTAGGTGCTTCAAACAGATGACACAGAAGTCGACATCGTCAGATTGTTGAGACTCCAATTTTCAGCGCGTTTGGCCGGCACTTTGAAAGGTGGAGTTGACTTACTTTCTCTTGGCTTCTTCTGGAGGGACTCAGATGCTGCTAGGAAGTCCATATTCTCGGGCAGTTAATTTTATAGATTTCTTATCCACTAAGTAATCCTAAATGGCTTTAACCAGCGCATTTAAATCCATTTCTTTTAGAACGGTTGACATTGCTTAAAAAGCCTAAACATACATATAAACACTAATAAAATATGTTATTTTGATATAAACGACCATATTTCACAGTTTGTAAGTCAAACACATGTTTAAAATGAAAAGAAAAATCATGCAGTACGCATTAATTAGTAACACTTTCCAAATGTACGTAATTGTTGTATCGAATAACTTTTAATATTCTTTGCCTACGTCATCACACAACAGACAGAAGGACTGAAAAACATACAGATAGACTAATTGATTTTAAAATTACTCTTAGGCATTTTGGAAAGTGTTGAAAAAGCTTAAAGCAAAATAAAATGCAGCCGTGACCTGCGAGATTATAATTACAGCTTTTAATTTCTCCAGGGGTTAATCCAGAACGAATTTAGTGCCGCTTTGCGGCACTTTCACAAATTCAATTTTCGGCCATGCGGTACCTTCACAAAGTCAATTTTCGCCGATGCGGTACCTTCACAAAATGAATTTTCAGCGATGCGGTACCTTCACAAAATAAATTTTCGGCAAAACGGCACTTTCAAAAAGTCCATTCTTAGTGATAAAAAAAAAAAAAAAAAAAAATCTCACTTGAAACTTACATTTTCTTTATATTTTTGGAACATCTCGCTCTGAAGAAGAAACAACAAAAATCCTTTGTAACCCTTTTCTGCTGTAAAGAAAAAGAATCAATCCTGTACGAAAAACACACTCGAACACGATCGGTCGGCTCGAAAACAAAAACAGTTCCGAGACGCAAAAGCGTAGTTCCGATTCATATACAAAAAGATTACTAGTAAAAAGTGCCGCATAACCGAATCTCATCATTGAATCACATCACTACAAAACGAATCGCCAATGCGTGCCCTGTATCGAAGCTCAGCGCTCAGCCGAAATTTGGAAAATGGTCGAAAAACCACATTCTTTCAAAAAATAAAAAAGTATTTCTCTGCAATATGATAAACATACACAGGCAACTAGTGCCCCCCCCCCCCCAAAAAAAAAAAAAAAAAAAAAAAAAAAAACTGTTTCTAGACGAGAAAAGAAAGTTCCGATTCAAAAAGGTTATAGTAAAAAGTGCCGATACTCCGAATCGCATCCTCACGTAATGAATCGCCAACAGAAGCTCTGTTTCAAAGCTTAGCCTCTGTCTTTTCTGCTGCGTTCTAAGTTCATTGGAAGAAATAAAATGGTTGAGCAAATGTGATTACAGTAGTCTGTATATGCAATTCAAGAATTTTTATAAAGGGTCTAACTCCATAAAGAATTTCAGTAAGATTTTACTGTTCTATTGCTTTGCGAAAACATAAAATTTAAAATAAATTATCACATTTTCTTTTGGTTAAATAAATATAATTTTACAGATGATTAAAAAAAGTTGGAAAACTGTCTATAATACAATTTTAACCAGTCCTATCTTGTGTGTGTTTAAGTTTTTACTTTTTTTTTTTTTTTAAATGCAATTTATTTATACATTTATTCTATCTTTTAACAATTTGACTTGACATTTTTTGGTGTTAACCTGTCAACATATATGCAATTTCTCAATTTTCTACTGCAATGAAGTTTTACAAATGAGAAATGAGGTATAAAAGAAGTTAGTAAATGGAGTAAATTAATGCCACAGATACGCTATAGCGCGTAAATTACGCAAAAAATATCAAAGGTGCCAGGTGGGAAGCTAAATATACTAATATGGTGCCTAGGGGATGCGCAATAAAATTCATCCTCAAACGAAAGAAAGATTTTTTTTGTGTGTGTGTGTGGGATGAGCGTTCTGTAAAATCGTTCACATGCGTTTAAAAATAGCTTTTGATTTTTTTTTTATGTTGTTTCGATTTTGCGATAACAATTACTTAGATTATAAATGATTTCTGCAAGACAGTTGGACATGGACATTCCACGGTGACTTCCGGAAACGCGTGCTCATTTGTCCAATATTTAATCATAGTAAAAGTATCTATTATATTTAATAATAAAATCACTGAATAAAATAAATAAATAACGCTCAATATTCCGTTATCTCTTGACTTGGCTAAATGATAATAAACACACTCCTTCAAGATCCTAGAATCGCTGACCTACTTCTACATAACACGTTGCTCTTTGACCTTGAAGCAGGCCGCATGCAGACTAGCGTAACTCTCATCTGTACATCTTTATTTCTTTTGAGAGCTAAGAACTAACTATAAAAGGGATAATATTAAAATTTATTGACATTATACAAAATCATAGAATATTTATCTTTATACTTTTAATAATTCCCCCCACCCCCCAAGAAACTGAAAAATACAGGTTTTTTATAAAATTCCGGAGTGCATGTCTCCTATTTTATTATTTAATTCGCCAAATTAAGTATAATTTGCTTTTAAGGAGTAAAAATAGCATGTGGCATGTTTCTTTTATTATCAAAAATCAGTTTTCACAAATCTGTAAAATTCAAAATTGCCGCGATCCTTGCAATTCCGGATTTAAGAGGACCATGATAAATTATTACTTCAATAATTATTTCGGTAATTATAATCTAATAAGTTTTTACAAAAGGACGAAAATAATATACATTTTTTCATATTAATCGCGCAGGTCGCTGTTAACGTCTGGTTGTTCCAGTGAAATGAAAGGCATGAACATAGCTACCAACTTTCCCGTTTTTTCCGGAAACGCCATACTTCAATTTTTACTTTATTTTGTATTCAATAGAAAAACAAATTGGTTTCATAAATATTTTTTTTACTTGCGGTTTTCGATGGTTTTATACGTTTTGATAGGTCCTGAACAAGATTTGATAATTTTTAGAAAATTCTATTTGTGTGGGACAAGAATTTGTGGCGATTATATTTCAAGAACTAGAGAACACAATTTCATATGAATTTATATGTAGTTGCACTTTGACATAAATTAGTGTCTATCAAATTTTGGTGCAAATCACTCAACAGGTGACGATACGATTTTTTCCATTTAAGGGAAGACTATATCTAAGGTTGTATCATATATACTCGATCAAAACTTGATAAGTGAGAAGGCCATTATGAAAAATTATGCTCATTCAATTTTGGTGCATACCGACCGATAGGGGGCGCTGTTATACTGCAGTTTTTCCCTTGAATGGGAAGACTATATTTCATATTCTATTACCATTTATTGCACAAAACTTGGTATATGAAAGGACTACTGTGAAATACTATGCTGATTCAATTTGGGTTCATATCGGCCGACAGGTGGCGCTGCTGCGCGCGTAAATAGAAAGACTAATTTTCAACTTCTATGGCATATAAATGCGCCAAAACAGTTATTGACTTAATTTGATGTATATTGGCCTACAGGTGGCGCTGCTATTACTCACCTTTTGTTATTTTCCACGTGGCTACATTTCAGCATCTGTTGATTAAATCTGCATCAAATTCCACAGATAAATAAAAATATTTACTGTTAGAAGCTATGTTTGAATTTTTGTGCATGTTAAACAGTAAGTGGCCTTGTAATATAGAATGATACAGAAGAAAGTTTTGTGAAGGCCATAACAGACTATTTTTTTAAATAATTTTTAATTAATTTAATCGTTAAATAATAATAATAAAAATAATTTCAGTTTTATTTTAGAAAAGTGGTGAAAAATGTTATTTAAAAATTCAAAATATTGACAATCTTTGTAATCAAACATTAGTTTATTTCAAAATTTTCTTTTCCTTCCTTCCCTTTTTTTTTTTTTTTTTTTTTTTTTGTTATCCTAATGCTGATAATTTCAAGGACTTTTTTTTTTTTTTTTTTAAATGGCATTTTATATCACTGAAAATAAAATGTATTTAGTAAATATATACATGTATAGCTATTATACTGTACTTTCTTTTGTTAATTTTTCCTTTCTGGTTCCAGAACACACTGGGCTAAATATTTCCAGTTGTTTTTAAACAGCAAAAACCTCCTACATAATAGTTTTAAGGAAATCTCAAAAAGAGCTGATGAAAAATTCATAAAAAAATATCTTTTAACTACAATAAGATAATTTTAATTTATATCTTTATAGTATATACGACCCATTTTTTTGAAAGAAGGACCCAGATCTTCGGAACTCATGGGTCCTGAGGACCCAGGATTTTCCCAAATACCCTGAAATTGGACGTTTAGCTTTTCCTTCATTACTGTTTAAAAATTGTCAAAGTGACACAAAATGAGAGGAGGGAGAACGTATATATAATAGCTTTATATTATAGCATTTGATATGATGAATATTATTTGCTTATTAGAGAATAAAGCATTTATCCATTGCTAGTTGAGATCTTTAAAATTTGTGACTTTTGAAACGAGTCTGTTATATGTGATGTCTTAGATGGTTTGAAATGTCACGTAATATGCATACTCAAATATTTTACAAAAAAATTATAAACAGCTTCAATTTAGGTATTTACCCAATCAACATAAATATAACTCTATTTTACAACTTTTATATTTTTATTGGTATTTTAAAACTGTATAAATTACTTTGTGCACTTCGGTTAATTTGTTCACTAGGCATTTTTAATTTTCACAAATTAATAAAAAAAAATTTCACAAATTATTTACAAAATTCACAAATGGGGTACCATTTTCAAAAACCTGGATTAACCCCTGTTCTCTGAATATTTTACTGTAGCCCTGTAAATCTGAAGGTTAATCATATATTCCATACAAAACAATATTTTAGAATATTAATAATACATGTCAATGTTTTTAGGATTTTTATAGTAGAAAGTTTTTTAAATATAACTTTTAAAAAATTCTGTCCTTAAAAGTAATACATTGGCTTTATTTTTTTATTTATTTATTTTTTTTTTTTATTGTTGTTGTTGTTGTCCCTGTAAACAAACTAGTTGTACAGGACCTATTAATGACATTTTAAATAGAGAACATTCCATAGGGAACTTGAGAGTACCGTTTTTTAAAAATTCTCAAAAAATTCACGGATGATAGGAGCCGGAGAAACACAGATAGAAAGGTAGACAATCAGACAGACAGATACACAAATTGAAATCATATTCCCACTAAAATTATAAGAAAGTGTTAAAACGCTCATGTAAACAAAAGTGCAACTCCAGCAAATTTTTATTAATAGCTCTTAATGGAACTGATTATTTTTGTGTGGCCCTGTAAATCTAATGCTAACCATACTATATTACATAGAAAGCACTCTTTTGTACATACAAGTAATATATTTCAATTGCATTAAGCTTTGTGGAAAATAAAATTATTAAAATCTGGTTTATAAAAATAACTCTCATACAACACAATGCTTTGGAGTACTTTAAGTGCCCCTGTACACAAACCAGTTAGAAATGTACTGTATTTTACACAGGAAACATCTGACAGGGAATTGAATGACATATTAAAATTTCATTAAAGGTATTAAAATATGGTTTATAGAAACTCCTCTCATAGAACACAATGCTTTCGAATACTTTTGGGTGTCCCTGTACACAAACCAGAAGAGATATTCACTCCATTTTCAATAGGGAACATCCGATAGTGAACTTGAATAAAATATATCGGTTTAAAGAAATTCCGTAAATATTTACGGGAATTAGAGCGGAGGAAAACAGACCAAGAAACAGATAGATGGACAGTAGAACAGTCAGACAGATGCACAAATTGAAATTATGTTCACACTAAAAAAATGATAGAAAGTGTCAAAAACGCTTAATGTAAACGAAAGTACAATTCTAGCAATTTTTTATTAATAGCTCTTAATATAACTGAATATTTTTGTCACCCTGTAAATCTAATGATAACCATGCTATATTCTATGCAAAGCATTCTTTTGTGCATATAAATAACATATTTCAATTTCCTAAAACTTTGTGGAAAGTAAAGCTATTAAAATTTGATTTATAGAAATATCTCACAAAGAACGAAATGCTTTGGAGTACTTTTGAGTGTCCCTGTACATAAACTAGTGGTGGTATGTAATGTATTTTATATAGGAAACATCCAATAGTGAACTTGAATAACATATTTCAATTTCATGAAGATATTATACAGTAAAGTTATGAAGATATGGTTTATAGAAATATCTCTCATAGAACAGAATTCTTTGAAACACTTTCGGGTGTCCCTGTACACAAACCAGTAGAGGTATAAATTCCATTTTCTCAAGGGAACATCCGAACGTGTACTTGAATAGCATATACCAGTTTCAAAAAATTCCATAAATATTTACGGGAGTTAGAACGCGGGGAGACAGACAGACGGACAGATACACAAATTGATATGATATTCACACTTAAAAAACTGTTAGAAAGTGTTAAAAACACTTAATGTAAACGAAACTAGAATTCTAGCAAATTTTTGTTAATAGCTCTTAATACAGAATGTTTTAATGTCACCCTGTAAATATAATGCTAACCATGCTATATTCAATGCAAAGCATTTTTTTGTGCATATAAATAACATATTTCAATTTCCTAAAACTTCGTGGAAAGTTAAAGTTATTAAAATTTGATTTATGGAAATATCTCTCATAGAACGCAATGTCCCTGTACGCAAACCAGTAGAGGTATAAACTCCATTTTCAACAGGGAAAAACCGACGGTGAACTTGTATAACATATTTCAATTTCATTAATATTTTTGAACAGTAAGGGTATGAAAATATGGTTTATAGAAATGCCTCTCATCGAACACAATGCTTTGAAATACTTTTGTGTGTCCCTGTACACAAACCAGTTGTGGTGTTTACTCCATTTTATACAGGAAACATCCGATAGTGAACTTGAATAACATATTTCAATTTCATTAAGGTTTGTGTACAGTAAGGGTATGAAAATATGGTTTATAGAAATGCCTCTCATAGAACACAATGCTTTGAAATATTTTCGGGGTTCCCTGTACACAAACTATTAGAGGTATAAACGCCATTTTCAACAGGGAACATCCGATAGTGAACTTGTGTAACATACTTCAATTTCATTAAGATTTTTGTACAGTAAGGGTATGAAAATATGGTTTATAGAAATGCCTCTCATAGAACACAATGCTTTGAAATATTTTCGGGGGGGGGGGGGGTCCCTGTACACAAACCAGTAGAGATATAAACTCCATTTTCAACAGGGAACATCCGATAGTGAACGTGTATAACATATTTCAATTTCATTGAGGTTTTTGTACAGTAAGGGTATGAAAATATGGTTTATAGAAATGCCTCTCATAGAACATAATGCTTTGAAATATTTCACGGGGGTCCCTGTACGCAAACCAGTAGAAGTATAAACACCATTTTCAATTGGGAACATCCTATAGTGAACTTAAATAACATATATCAGTTTCAAGAAATTCCATAAATATTTACTGGAGTTAGAGCGCGGACAGACAGACAGACAAACCGAAGTCATTAACACTTTTCAACCTTGTTGGAAAGTGTTAAAAACAAGTGTGTTCACAACCGGTTACATAAAGGTGTCTACAACCGGGAATGGCAGCCATTTTTATAATGGCAGAAAAAGCAATTTTCGGTCCACATTTTGGCTGAATTCGATATTGCATCACAAAATATAAGGAATGTATTGCATAAATATACCTTGCATTTGCAGTTTTGAATTAATTCTCTTTGATTTATCGCATTCTAAAAATATTCACAAATCACTTTTGTGTTGCTTTTTCTTAATTTTTTTTTTTTTTTTTTCCGAAGCTTGCATTTACTAAGAAAATGCATCTATTCACTTCGGTGTTAGCACAGAAACTGCATACTGTCACAATACATGTTTGACAGTACCTCTAATCCACCATATTTGCTTTTTGTTAAAAGATATGGTTGGGTCGCTATAACAAGAGACATTCCCCTACTATATGTCTCAAAAAGATTAAAATGGTGCTTTAATATTTTAGCTTTTGAAGATAATTAAGCAATTTAAATTGTAAAAATATTCAAAATAGTGAATGAAATGAAGCTGTTTTTACAAAACAACTCTGACATTAACTTACAAAATGTTATTACTAAAATTTTAAAATATTTTCCTTTCCGTGCTCTAAACAACAAAATATATTCATTCGAAACATTCTCTTTTACTCTGGCGAGAGATGCATACTCAAGGTTGGAAATTAGCATTTCTACTTTAGACACTGTTATTTTTATACCATTTCTAAATGGAAAGTTTTGAAACAAAATTAAAAGCACAATTATGCTGAATATGGTTTTGAGACTAGTCTTCTTATTAACACATAAATTGTAAGATAATTATAATAAAGTGAATAATATTTAAAAGCTATTTTTGTTCCTAATCTTTTGATTTGCACTGTATAACTGAATCCATCGAGATGACTGAATCAACTGTATTAAGTTTAATTATTGATATTAGTATCAATGAATTACTCCTTTAAAGCATTTTGAAATGCTCGCACCCGTTCTTTCATATTTTTTGATGTTTTATAATTTTTGCTTCTTGCTATACTAGATTTTTACTTTCCGAACATACATACGTAAGGGATGTATTGTAATCATGCCAAAAATCCGACTTTGACGTTTTGGTGTTTCTATACGCTTTGAGGCCTACTGAGTTCCTTTTTGCTATTTTTACGATGATGTATGTGTGTGTATGTATGATGTATGTAAGTGAACACGATAGCGCCCAAACGCTTTGATCAAATAAGCTGAAATTTGTTACGTATGTTGCATGTCACCATAGCACAAACCGTATGGATTTTGGCGAGTCTAGCACTCATAGTTTTTTTTTACAGAGACACAAAGAAAAATTCTTTAACATTCTGGTCTATAGGCCCAAATATTTTAAAGTGCGATAGCGTTTAAACGCCTTATTCAATTGAGCTGAAAATTTATACACATGTTATAGATTAACATCGCACGAATTGTATAAATTTTGGTAAATATAGCCCTTACAGATTTTTAGAGGGACTCAACGAAAAGTTCTATATCATTATGATTTATGGGCTAAAATTATATGAAGTGCAATAGCGTAAAATTAAATAATGGGGGAAAATACCCACACCCCCTATTATATTTTTCACTTTTACTAATTTAACTACCGTAATTTCGCGTATATAACCCGCGGCGGAAGATAAATCGCAGCATAAAAAATTTATTTAAAAATAATTATAACCGAAAGATACCCCTGCACTAAAAGATACTCCGCACTTCTAAAATCACATGGTCGGCAATCACCGTTTGTAATTTCAATATTAATTGCTATTATTTTAATAATAAGTAGGAAAAGTTACAAATAATAAACAAATGTAGAACTAAATAAGCAAATAAATTTACTTACCTATAATGAAAGAGCAAATAATCATAACTTATCATTAATCTTTCTCTCTATATAAATTGCTATAAACTGGAGTAACTTCTAATGATTAACACCTTTATTCAATTTACAAGAAAATTATAGATTATAATGAATTTATTTACAAAATTCTTTCAAATCCATCGAATTCTGTTTCTTCCGCATCAGAATTAAAATGTTGCAATATTGTTAGGGACAGTTCGTCTTCATCATCCTTATTATCCTCCTCATCAAGTTCCTTTTCTACGTCCTCAGTTTCATCGGCATTATACATTAACACAATCGCAACCGCTGACGTGATTTCACGTCATTTTAACTTCTATAGCTAGTTACCGTTGACGTAAATTCACGTCTTTTCAGATCCTGTTCCTGGTTACCAATGACACGAATTCACGTCATTTAAAGAATTTCTATGGAAACAATACTTTAGTATTATTTTGACAATATTATTACGGTATTAATTCTTCGATAATATTATAGGTTCGTTCTAATATTATATGACTATAATCTTCATTTCAAACTTCAGATAATTACAAAAGTAACATTTTAAAACATTATATTCAATTTTTATGCACGTTTAAATATAAAAAGTTTGTGGCAACTAGCTTGAGTTTACTTCGATATTCAACGGCAATCTGTTTTAGAAAAGTGAAAAGTATGCCGGTCACGAAAGTGTTAATAATCCAGATTTTATCGTTTTGATAGTAATAAAATCCCAAGTTTTTATTACCCACTCAGCTATTTTCATTAGAAATGGTTTGCTTTTCTCGTTGTTCGCGATAGATACCCCGCACCAGATGATAGCCAGCAGGACATACAAAATCAGGGTTTTTTTTTATAGATTACCCGCGGGTTATATACACGAAATTACGGTAATCATAACATAGTATTAATCTTTCTCTTTATATAAATTACTATGAGTAACTTCTAATGATTAGCACCTTTATTCAATTTATAAGAAAATTATAGATTTATAATAAATTTATTTACAAAATTCTTTCAAATCCATCGAAATTGGATTCTTCCGCATCAGAATTAAAATGTTGCAACATTGTTTGGGACCGTTCGTCTTCATCATCATCCGTATTATCCTCCTCATCAAATTCCTTTTCACTGTCCTCAATTTCATCGTTATTATTCGTCAATAATCGAGATTTCCGAAAAAAAAAAAAAAGAAACTGATGTTGATTTTCTCGTTGTTCACGATAGATACCACGCACCGGATGATAGCCCGCAGGACATACAAAGTCAGGTTTTTTTTTATAGATTACCCGCAGGTTATATACACGAAATTACGGTACTTGTCTTACATTAATTTATTTACACAACCGTTCATTATTTAATGTTCGGAAAGCCGAGTGGCGTCACTCTAGAAATTATTTATTTTTATTTATTTATTTATTTTTATCTCAAAGAATTTTGAATATAGACTTTATGCACTAATTTAATTTGTTGTATATTTTCCCCTTTAGCAATACTATCCTGGAGCTAGAAATGCAGCTACATTATATTTTGTTTTATCTGATATGGCTGTGATTGATCCAATATATGTATTCACATTAGATGCATACATGAATTTGTTTTTAGATTCAATCAGCAAGTCCCCCAAAGATAACAATGTGAACAGAAGAATTCAAAAATTGAAACTTTATCACCAATTTGCAGTTTTCAAGTAAGAAAGTTATTAGGACACTTATTTTATTAATTTATCGATGTATTTCTGTTATTTCAAAAATAACTTAATTTTTCTTAACAGTGAATAGTATTTTTAAATTCATAGCTTGGGAAAGGGCACGTAAGAGTAAGCAGTCTGACATCTTTACGATGAAAATATCTCTCAAATTTGACGTTTATGTGAAATTTTGCCCTATACTGCCATGTTAAGAAATTTGTAAATTTCCAATTACTTGCTTCCAATAACTTGCTAATTTCCAATAACTTCCAATAACTACATTCTACGAGAACAAGCAGACGACATGAAAATATATTAAACTAAATGCTCGTCATGTTGAGAAACTTTATTAACTCCGACTTAAAAAAAAAAAAAAAAAAGCAACATTATAAGTTTGAATCCTTTATGTGGGTGCCTGTATGTTAGCATTATAACTCCCAAACTAGTGGACTAATTTCAATTTTTATTTTATTTTTTTATTTTAATGAGTACGAATTAGTTTGTTCTTACACGAAAACTGTTGTATGCCTGATTTGTTAAATCAAATTTATATATTAGACAATTTATATATTAGACTATCTTCAGATATATAATTTGTAGGGGGAAAAAAAAGAAAAAAAATACATGTATATATATATATATGTATATATATATATATATATATATATATATATATATATACTGAGACATGTCATAAGTAAATAGACACCCTGAATTTTATGAACATTGGTTAATTTCAAGGTAACAACTGATATATATATATGTATATATTATTATTTTTTTTTCAGGTTTATATAAAGTAACATATTGTCAGGCTCTTACAATATGCCTCGAAACCCTGGTTCAAAAGAATTGAGTGATTTTCAACGAGGGAGAATAATTGGACAATATAAAACTGGTAGTAGTCAGAGGCAAATCGCCTTAAAGCTGAATATTCCTCTCTCAACTGTCAATTGGGATAATATGTCAATAAGGGATTGTGCAATTCAAAACTGACGAAAAAAAAAAAAAAAAAAATCTGTTAAACCCCGTTCAGATCGACCTTGACCAACAGCACGTCAACTGAGGGCTGCTAAAGGGATCATTGCAAAGCTGCAAATGTGGGAGCACAGCTTAATGTGAGTCGCCGTACAGATATCAGATATCTTCATAAGTTAGGATATCATGGGAAAGCTACTAGATGCAAACCTCTTCTCACTGCAGCCAATATTAAGAAAAGAAAGGAATGAGCAACTGCAATGTCCAAACATGATTTGACATTTGGGCAGCATGTCATCTTCTCAGATGAGTCTACTTTTGCTCAGTTTTCATGTAACGAACGCACATGGATCTGGAGAGAACCCACACAAGAATTTAGCCTAACTCGATTACAACCAGCCGTAAAGCATGGCGGATTTTCCATTCTCGTGTGAGGTGCGATTTAGAGCATTGGAAAATCAGAGCTAGTGAATGTGTGGGTAATGTTAATAGTGAAAAATACATTGCCATATTATTAGAGAAGGGGCTTTTGCTAATATTCTCGGGTGGGTTACTGAATAAATCATTGACGCTATTCGTGGAAGAAGGTGCTCCTTGCCATATAGCTAAAAGAACCAAAAGAAGGTAAGCAAAATAGGGCATTCGAAAGCTTCCATGGCCCAATCAGTCGACAGTCACCGGATATGAACCCCATAGAACACGTATGGGCTCTGTTCGATCGTACAGTTAAGCGACTTCCACCACAACCTAATTCTCGTAAAGAACTTTTACAATGTTTACGTGAGGAGTGATCTAAAATTCCTCAGGCTGAGAAAGCAGAACTCATTGGCTCCATGCCAGACAGAGTAAAGGCTTTGAAAAAAGCAAACGGGGATTCAACTAACGTACATATTCTAACGTACATATTTTGTTTTTTGTATCAAGTAGATACTATGAAATAAACAACATTGTTTAAAAAGTATGGTGTCTATTTACTTATGACATGTCTCTCTCTGTGTATATATATATGATGAATATTATTTGGTGACACATCTCATCTAGGATGAAGAAAAGTTTTCACACAATAACAAAACGATTTATTTTAAGAAGTCGCTTTATTGATGGCTCTTGCCCAGATTACAGTTTAATCTCAAGCTATTAGGTCCAAGCACGCTGAAATTACTCCATCGGGCTCAAATCAATCCGGCGCCGTCATTCTGACGATCGCTTTTCGGAACCACAGTTCTCTAGGCAACTCCCAGGGTAAGATTTGACGTGAATTTGTTAAGCAAGGCAAGAGCACCACACAAAAAGGTGCCTATTTTCGTGAGTTCTCGCTTAAATACCACTTATTTCGGCGCGGATTTAGATTCCTCCTATGTTTTCTTACTGGACAGTTTAGCTGAGTTAGTCCCCTCCTACGCTTTCTTATTGCGCAGCTTAGCTGAGTCCCAGAAATCCAAGGTTAATTAATCTGCTTGATTTTACCGCCAAAACTGGAAGATTGCGAAGGAGTAATCAATTTTCATTCTAAAACTTCTAAAATCTGACTTCCGCGTTAAGAGCATGCTTTGCCGTAAAACTAATTTTACAGGGGAAACTTTAGCATGAAATTCAAGTTAAGAATTTTTAATGGATTTTTCTTTAAGTTATCGCTAATATTTATTTAAAATAATAAAATAATAATTTAAAATCTCAATTCTTTTTATCCTTTCATTAATATAATTGATTTTGTTCTTACAAGAAAACTGTTATGTGTCTGATTTGTTAAATCAATTTTATACATATACTAGAAACCCGTGCGAAATATTCGCATTTTATTTCTTTTCTTATTTACCTTTAAAATTTTAAACTCATAAATGTTATACCAATTTCACCACCTAATTAAAATTTTAATTTACCAGAAGCCAAATTATTAATAAAACCAAATTAATATTGTATAATAGTGAAACCAAAATCATTCAAAGAAAGATTTCCAAATAAAATTCATGGTTCACGATCCAATTTTCATACTTCCACAGGCAGTACAATTTTAATACAGGACTGCCACGACGCCTTTTAAATTTTTGTCGTCATGTTGGCAATGACTTTTTATTAATTTTGGTATATATATATATATATATATATATATATTTTTTAATAAATAAATAAATAAAATAACGTAAAATAAAATAATTCCTATTTTGATTATATTTTTTATGATTGTATGATATGATATTTTTTATGATTGCGTCAGTTTATGACGCAAAAGTTCATATTCTGTATATGTCTTTAAAATAATGCTAGGTTTAAAATGACGCTTGCAAAGATTCTGAAGAAACAACTATTAAAAATACATTTTTTTTTCTTCATAAAATAATCTCATCAGACAAATGTCGTCATTTTTTCTTATTAGTCCATTGAGCTAAGTCCGCGTGCTTAAATATTGTTCATGTATAAATATATATTATTTTTTTATCGCATCGTATCGTTTCGACAAAAAGTAATTGAAACTGGTCCACGTTAGAGAAATATTATATAGATTAGACCTCACTACCTTGAAATATATAATTTGTAGCAATATATATATATATATATAATAGTTTATTAAACGTAGTAAAAGCCAAGCAACAGATACAAGATCACTGAAACCATCTGTTTCGAGAAAAAGAGGAAAAGTAAAACATTTTTAAAGAAAAAGTATTATGAAATTTTAAATGCATAATGAGAAAAGAAATTCGCAGATATATTTACCAGTGTTTTAAGGAAATGTACCATCCTATAAAATTAAATTTACAAATTCAAATAAAATTTATTTATTAATTATTTTTTTGAGTCTGACTCGAATAATTTATAAGCGAACATTAATTATTAGTACGACAGGACTATTTCTTCAGACAGCGATTTTGTGTTGTCGCCCTCGCCATTTATTGTATTACACCTTGAAATACTTTTTTTTTTCCTTCATTTTTAAGATTTAGATAATATTTGATTTAGAAAGTAAAAACTGCGCGTGGAGAATGAAATATAATGGTACTGGATAATTTAATTTAATTTGATTTATAGATATGTCAATGATATAGGAAAACTATTTTAGTGTGCTAGCTACAGAATTAAACTGAGCTACTAAAATTATTATGTTAATATACAACAAACTAAATTATTCTGATAAAAATTTCATTTTTTAAAGAATCAGAATTTTGCAAAGGCATTATTAGAAACTGTGAAATCTGGAATTTCATTATATAGAAATGTATATATGTATATATATATTTCCTTTTGCATAATTTAAGCTATTTGTTAAAAATAAAACAATTTAAATGTGTGCCACAGCCATTAGCAGCAATATTTAAATTAAAAATTGAATAAAGTTATAGACTGCCAATCACTTAAATTTCCCCCCAATTATTTATCTAAATTAATTTTTTAACTGTAACATTAAACCATTTTTATGCTACCCATCATATTGCAGATATGCTTGTAGAACTGTGGGTGAAAAACACAGTCTTCTTCTAGCCTTTCACATTTGCTGCCAAATTTTAAGAAATGAAGGAAAGTTGGATAAAGATGAATATGAATTTTTCACCTGTGGGGGTCGAGTAAGAAATTTTTCATATTTAATTTTGATAATACTTTTCTCATTTGTGTTATTTTTTCTCTCTTTTATTTTCTTAGTATTATCGTAAAAATACTCACAAATATTTATTCAAACTATAGCGAGACTTTTTTATGTATATTTACACAACTTTCCCAAAACAGGGTACATCTTGCATTCATACTTCCACTCATTGCGTTGCTGCACTATTTCTATCTATAAATATTGAAAATAACATTCATCTTAAGTTTTGTCATTAGTGTATCTGCAATTTAAAATGTGCCATTCTTTATTGAAGTATATTTTATCTTTCTTCTATATTCAATAGAAGAAAGTATTGGACTCGTAAAAATTTTCGCCCTCGGGTTTTCGGTGGATTTACATGTTTTGAGAGGTCTAGAACACGATTTAATCATTTTCAGAAAATGTCCGTCTTTCTGTGTATGTGTGTATGACAAAATTTTATGGCAACTGTATTTCAAGAACTATTTCATAGAATTTCATAAAATTTGATATGTAGTTGCACTTTGACATAAATTAGTGCCTATCAACTTTTGGTGAAAATCGTCCAACAGGTGGCGTTGCCATCTCGCTTTTTCTAAATTTTTAACATGACGGTATAATACAAAATTTCGTATAAATGTACTTAAAGAGAATTGTTTTTTAATGATTATTGTGAAATTAAAAAGAATTATTATAGTGATAGTCAACTGGCAAAGAATTTTTGCACATGCAGGGGTATCTCCCCCCCCACCCGGAAAATTTCATTAGGAGTATCTTTCAAAAAGCTCGTCAGTATCTTTAAAGCGAATGATTGAAACATTCATCTGCGATGATTTAATATAAACTTATCGATTTTTTTTCATTTTTAACAACAACAACAATATATATATGTGTATAAGAAGAAAGTACTGGATTCGTGAAAATTTTCGAACTATAGTTTTCAATGCATTTACACGTTTTAAGACATCCAGAACACGATTTGACTGTTTTTAGAAAATATCTGTCTGTCTGTGTGTATCACAAATTTTGTGAACTCTGTATCTCACGAACCAATGAACGAAATTTAACCAAACTTGGTGTTTAGTTGGACCTTAACATAAACTGGTGCTGATTAGATTTGGGGATCAATCTCTGTTTATCATCACATTTTCTCATAGAAGAGGGTGACCTGGATTTTTTATCTATTTATTTTATGCTTCTCAAAATCTATGGTAAATATGTCCTGTTTAGGATGCAATTTACATTTGCATGTGAAAAATTAACGAGAAAAAAAAAGTTTGATTTTGCCCTTGTAAAAAAAAAAAAAAGAAAGAAAGAAAGAAAAGAAAAAGAAAGCATTTGTTTGCCTTTATTTATTTTTAAACGATAAGTAGAAATTGAACTTTAAATAATTTATTTTTACAGATATTATATTTCGGGTAGTATTTAATGCAACACATAGGTTTCAACCTGCCAACGAACAGGAATATGCATAGTTAGCATGCATTTTCAGGGAACGTGGAGAGGTTAGTGTGTTTGCCAATGGATGTTTAGTGTTTTGGGAGTAAGGCCGATTAACTGCTCTAGGGACCTAGGCTGAGGGTTTGCCAATGAAAGAGCGTTGAAGGGAGCGCTTCAAGAGGGTGTGCTATGGTCAGAATTTTCATGGGGAAGGAACAACCTGGTAGTGTTTACTACGGTCATAATTGCTTATGTGAGACCGAGTGGGAGTTTGCTACGATCAGAATTTCTGGAGTTGCGAACCAGCCTGTCATTGAACGCAGCTGGCGGTAAAATACAGCTAGAATAAATTTAAAACATAAAATAAAATCGCAAAACTTTGCACTAAACGATAAAACAATTAAAAATATTGCTTTGAAAAGTTTTACTTTTTCATGTGAGAAAGTATTTATGTCCAAAACTATTCTCTCGTAAAGTGCGCCATCATTATATCACTAATAAACTGTTCTTTAGTTCGAACGTTTTGTCCCATTTTTTACTCCACATGCATGGCATTGACATTCCTTACGCCCTTTTCCTATATCACTTTGAAATCGATCATAAAAGGAGTTTTTTTCTGATCTTATTCACTGGTTAGTGTTTAAAAAAGTATTAAAAACATCATTAACTAGCAGAATTTAGTTTCTTCCACAAAATGGGTTCAGTATCCGGATCCTCTAATTGTGCTTTTTGAAGCTCCTCAGGAGTGCAAGAAACTAATCGTCCATGTAACCAGGGCTTAATTAGTATTGGAACGCAGTTCTTTTATTTTTCTAAGACCGATTGAGCAGCTTTATTTATCATGTTTTAAGTGAATGCACCCTCAAGGTTCTTAGAATTCATACAAGATGTATATTGAACGCGTTTTTTCGTCCATTCCTTCTTCGATCACATCAACCAAAAATTGAACAGCTGGATTTTTTTCTAACGTCAAGAGGACAGTTGAAATAGGTCAGGTTAATGAATGTTTCACTATCTACTGCCAGGACTCGGAAACTTTCACCGGATTTTTGATATGCATTTATTAATGTGCATATAACATCAATTGTAAATCTTGAATTCTTTTAATATAGGCATTTGATCCTGCGTTAGATCCACCAAATCCTTGCCAGCGTTGGTTACCTCAGAAATGTTGGAAATGCATAACACAATTAGAGCGTCTGCCAAAATTTCTAGGAATCACAGTTTCAATCGATGAAATTTCAAGGCATTGGCAAGAGTGGTATTTGTCATCTGAACCAGAGAAAATGTTTTTACCAGGTGAATTTTTTTTTTCTAAGTTAATATAATCTCTAAGTTACTTCATGTTTATGAAATTCATATCAGTATTTTTTAATTTTTTATTCACTCTAAAAGGAAACTGGCGAAATTTATGCAATGATTTTGAAAAATTGTTAATCATCCGTTGTCTTCGTATTGATAGACTTTCCAGTTGTGTAAGAAATTTTGTTCTTAATTATATAGGTAGAAGGTAAGTTTTAAACAAATCATGTCTGTTTTAATGACAAATATTAATATATATTTCATATATATTAATAATTTCATATATATTTAATATATATATATATATATATATATATTAAATATATATTAATTAAAAATTAATAATTATATAATTAATAATAATAGTAATATATAATTAATAATATATATTGATATATATATATTTGGACTAGGTCCACGAGGACTGGGTAGAAACGTCGTCACCAATTTTATTGACCAGTTTTGTGTAACACCAAAAAAGAGGAAATAAATTAGAAATATCAGTCCTATTGTTACAAATTTGGTACCAAATGAAAGGGAGGATTTTTCTGAATCCAGGGATGCAAACAGTTTTTCGATGTGACAATTAGGTTTTTTAAAATTAACTAAAGTATGAAATTTAGGTGGCAATATTTCATTTTAAAAGGTACGTGGCCCAGTTTTAAGGTCAAAAAATCAGATAAAAAATAAATTGAAAATAAAAATAAAAATTTTCCAGATTGAAATTAATATTCCTCCGTACTAAACTAAATTCTGTCTTTGACAGAATTTTACTTATTATTATTTACATCTTTTAGAACTTAAATGGGTGAAATTCTTAAAACCAAAATTAATATGATTAAAAAAAAAAAAAAATAGCAATTGGATTCTAAAAAATATCTCTTTTTATGTGTACAAAGGGATTTTCCTTCAGCATGCACCAGCACGCCAAAAGCAGGGCATTATTTTTAATTAGATATATTTAAATAGAAAAGCTGAATTAAATCTCATAAGAGTGAAAAATGACCAGGCCCGGATTTAAACCCGGATCATTGGCATTGCGTGCTAAAGCTCTATGAACCGAATTATCTCGTGGAAAACTTAATAGAGTTTGGCGAACTATGCGAATGACCCAGGTTTGAATCCTAACGAACCACTTTTCGCTTTTGTAGGATTTAATTTGTCATTTCCATGCAAATATCCGTTACGTTAGGTCGAAGTTATACAATTATTGTTAATTGTTACCCCTCTTTTTTGGTTGATTGATAATTGAACCTCATTAAAAAAAAAGCAGGAAAAGCCTTAGATATGTCAGGAATATATGTATATTGTTGCGTACTTGGGGTCCGTGAGTTGTCTCCGAATGAAAGGCGAAACTTGCAGAAGCTCAGAAGTTTAATTACAGAAAGTTGTAGAAGAATACAGATCTGTAAATCAAGTATGAACTTCACTTTCACCAGTAAACACAGCTTAGCAACTGTCACACACAGCAACTGTCAACAGCGAAGTCACAGTATAAACTGTATCAGAGCATTAATATACAGCACAGCAAGGCTGCAATCAAAGAGAGCACTTTATCGTGAAGCGATTGGCAAGAGAGTGACTGCTTGGTCGCATTGGGCTTCCTTTTATAATAATTACAGAACATTGGATAAACACCATAAAATGCAAAATCTTTATACTATTTCCGTTTTTTACCATGATTTTTTTTATTTTGCTTGATAAAATGTTTCATCCTTTGTTATCACATCTAAATTCTTAAATTGTTTTTATAATGTTTAAAATTGTTTGACCTACACCATTATTATGCTTTAAAGCTCAAGTAAAATCTAAAATATCCTGTACCAAATCAAATGCATTTTCTTCAAAAGTAGTCTGTTCATATTAATTTTTTTTTCTTTTAAAATTATTGCATATAGTTTACCAGTCCTTCATTTGCATTTCTGATTTTAATGCAATTTTCAAAATCAGTTCTAGAAATTCTTTTTCTGTATTGGGGCAACCTATTTTGTAATAATGTTTTGAAATCGATATTGCTGAAGCTAGCGATTTTTTTTCTTCATTTTGTTTTTGTTTTGGAGTTATTTTCATTAATATCTATGTTATAAGCTTAACAACAATCATCATTAATATATATAATAATAATAATAATAATAATAATAAATTAACACAATAAATAAATTCAGAATGATTCAGAAAAGATGGAAATAGTACATACCAATACAAACAATGCAGATGATAGTCACACAAATACGAGCAATTCTTACCAAAGAATGCGTAATGTAAAGTAAAATGCAAAGTCTTTTGCGCCAAGCAAAAACAGCTGCTACTCTTACAGTCAAAGGATATTCCTATTGGGATTTATTGGGGAAAAAAAAAAGAACATCATATATGCAAATGTAACCTAGAGAAGAAGAAAGAAACCGTCACAGTGAATAAAAGGCGCTGAAGTCAAACAGTTGTAACATACGGGACAATGATGCACTTATAATGAACATGCCTGTGCGACTGTAAATCTACATGCTCATCAGCGAATCTTTTCAGTTTTTTAGGCAAGAGTCATCTTGGGCCACTTAATAGGCCTATCTTCTGCTGGAATTCCTTGACGAGGAAAAATATCAGGTATATCTCCAAAAGATACTCCCAGACTTGCTGGAGAATGTTCTAACTAAGCGACGTATATGATTCCAACCCGACGGAGCTCCAGCAATTGTTGGCCGAGAGAGGTACTGCACCACCTGGACTACTTTTCCAGACTGATGGATCTAGTGAATTAGTCCCTATAACTTGTCAACCACGATCGCCGTGTTTCAGTTTCTTTTTGTGAGGCAAATACGGTGTATGGAGATTCTTTTTGACAAGTTTTGGGTGGTGCTGCTGAGGAGATCTACGCGTGATCTTCCAGCATTTCTTCTAACGCGATCTTTCCTTCGCGATTTGCCTGGAATGTTTTAGAGAGTTAATTCTTCTTTCATCCCCGTTAGCTGTCGTTTCTTTGAGTAATTATTGTAGTATTTATTAAAATTGCTTTTTAAACGTATTGCTTTTTAAACGTACTTACGTTTCCTAGTATCTTCGTTTTAACAAACCTCCATTTTGTACCGTGCTTGCACTCATTTTAGACCATGCATTCTTTGATGAAAATGGTTTTATCTTGTGTCTATGTACTCGTTAAAGTTTTCCTACATTTTTTTAATCATCCTGTGAATATGATAAAATTTTCTTTAATAAGTTCATCCAGATATGGTATATAGACTAATTAATCTAACTTTAAAAAGAACTGGGAGAAAAGTAATGTCAGACATCTGCAATCTTTCTAAGAACAAAATTAAATAAACATTAAATCCTGTATGCTGAATTTTTAAACTATTTTAAAGCCTTTGAATTTATTTTTAAATATAAATTAATTTTCGAAAAGTACTTTAAAAAATTTTAAACTTAGTCGATTTGCTATTTCATTTCAGATTTCTTGAATATCCTGAAATAAATTTAAATGACATTGTAAAAGATTCATCTGCTAATAAACCATTTGTTCTCTTCAAACTTTCGAATGACGTTGTAAGTAAGGCAGATAGTTTCATCGATTTTCTTAAGTATTATTTCTATTTAATTTTGCTATGAATTTTTGTCTTTGACATACATATATATATATATATATATATGTATATATACAGTGCTTTAAAACATCTCTTACAAAAATTACTTTAAAAAATTCTTCTTTTTCCAAATTCAGTAGTCATATTTAATGTCAAGTACACTAATAATAAAACGCGTCATATTTATCTCTAACATCCGTTCCCTTAAAATAAATAAATAAAATCTAATATCAAAATAAATCTTCAGTATGATTTAAATATCAGATTAGCTAGTTGATACTTTTATGTTGCGTTCTACATTCATTTTATAAATTAAACAAGAAGTTTTTCATATTGGCATAATTTTTTTTTTTTTATCTTTTTCTGTAATTTCATTTGCGCATATAAAAGTTCGTGCATTTTCATACGCCGTAATTACGTCAAATACACTTGGCACTGGCGTAAGCTCAACCTCATCGGCTTGAATAGTATTACCCTTTTTTCTTCGCCATTATTTCATTTTTTGTAATCGCATATTTCTACTATGCTTTAGAATACGTCGCAACATTTTGAATGCAAATATTATCACTAAATGTCGCACCAGAGGCATCATCATATGCTACACGCAACCAGTCTTCATGTGCGTTATCAGTTTCATTATCATTTTCTTGCCCTTCTGTTTAGTATTTTTCATTTTTTTTTTTTTTTTTTTCCCGCACGTAACCGCATTTTCTGGATTATCAAAAAGGTTACTTCTTGTCATGCTGAAATAGACAGCAGATGGTCCGGAGACATGGCATCACAATTCTGATCCTACATGGAAATAGGAAAAAGAGTTATTTTACGATGAAAGAAGTAATTCCAGTTTGTATGTTATATAGAACCGTTTGACCTTCAGGAAAAAAATTTTACAAGGTCAGAAGAAATTTTTTACAACGATGAATGCTGGAAAACGACTTTTTGAAAATCGATGTATGCGGGTTGCGTTAAAATTATTTGAATGTAATTTGTGCATGGACCATAGAAATAAAACGATCAATGCGGGAAACGATGGATTTCGGGAACGATAAATCGAGGTTTCACTGTACAGCTCATATTCAAAATATTAGAATAATTGAGAAAAAGTAATAAGAAAGAAATTATTTTCCATTTATTTATTTTTTATACTTAGTAAATGCTATTAAATTTCTTATAAATTAAATCTGGAATGTTTAAATAAGATTTTAACATTTACAAAATATAAAATACAATAAATTAGGTATACATAGCTTTCTGAAACACATCAAAATATTAGAATATTTTATTTTACGCACAAATATTACCTTATGAATATGAAGTAAATGCAGTGGCGTATACAGACTTACCATTTCGGGGGGGGCTGAGATATACTTTTGAAGAATATGTTTACTTTAAAATTTTGACATAAACAACGCGCATGCGCATACACACACAAGTTTTATAAACACATATATTAATAAGATTAAAATTTTAAATTTTTATGAAATAATATAGGCTGAATAGCAAACATAAAGTTTAAAGATACAAATGATATTAATGGTAATTGAATAACAGTTATTGTGACATATGAAAACTATCTGCTTTTTTAATTCAATATTTTACATTTAAAAATTATGCATAATTGTGAATATGTATTTACAATATTAAATCTAGCCTTCTAGATTTTTCTGAAAATTTATCCAAGATCATGTCATCCGATATTTTTATACTTCGGTGAATTGATAAAAGGGCTAGTCCGTTTAATCTTCCTTCACTCATTGTATTTCTTAAATAGGATTTGATCAATCGTAAAGTAGAAAAGCTTCTTTCTGCAGTTGCGATTGTAACTGGTAAGACACATAAGATCTTCAATAATTGTCGTATATTTGGAAAAGTATCTGCTGAGCATTCTATAAAAGCATCAACAGCTGTAGATGGTACTTGGGATGGATCCAAAGAGCTCCATTTCACTTTCCACATTTCAAATTCTGCTTTTATTATATTTTGAAAGCCAACTAAGTCATTTTCATAAAATTTCACTAAGTTTTCTACGGAAGAAAAATCTACATTTTGTAAGTTTGATGGAATTAAGTTTCCAAACGATTTTAATGTTTCATGATGTGATAAAAATCTTTCCTCTAACGATGAAAGAATATCATCCAAAAATGGGATGAACACTGCTCGCCTGTAATAGTCCTCAGCTGTTTCATGGGGAATATTTTGTCTATGCTGTTGCTTACTACAGACTCTTGGAATACTCTCATCCAGGGCCGAAACTAGTATTTTTTTCACCCGGGTCAAGGAGAGATTTTGGCGCCCACCCCTCCAACCAGAAATTAAATTTTCAAAGGAAATTTTACACAGTTTTTATGGCCATTTTATTTTCAACTGCATCCATAAGAAGTAAATATTAAATTTAATTCAAATTTTCGATAAATTTACAGATTTTGAAATGTATTATGATTATATTTAACGGATGTGTGTGTGTGTCTGTATGGGACACAAATACTGTAGATAATTTATGAACTGCATGTTCGTAATTCCATAAAACCTAGTGTGCAATTGAATTCTGAAGTGGTCAGTTGAAGTCTTCACATTCCCATTTTGCCCAATCACCCACCGTTTTTTCGGGACGCCACTCTTTCTGTTACTGTTTGGTAGTTTTATGGCCATAAATTTGATTTGGAGAATGGAAAAGAATTATTTTAACACATTAAAATAAAAATATATAATTTATAATAAATAATAGTAATAATTGATTAATAAAATATAAAAAATGTAATTTTTAATTTCAGTGGCAAATCCCCCTCCTCCCCCTAAATTTTCCCCTTGCTGCAAATGTTCATGTTTTAGAATTTTTCCTTTCTGTAGCCCCTCAAAAGACATTTAGCAGTTAAAACAATCCCTTCACCCCTTACAAATCAAATTTATAGCCATAAAAATACCAGAAAATGATAAAAATATGGGAGCGTCCCCAAATAATGGTGGGTGATAGGGCAAAATGGGCGTCATAATCGTATTCAGGAGGTTATTTTACATAAGAATTTGCAAAAATGGTGTTGGGGCCGATTTTCATGCAGAGCAGTGCCATTTGTAGATAATCTTTTTTTAAATCATTTTCAGGAATTAAATAGAAAGGAATATTCTCGAAACCAATCCAAAAAGACTATTATTAGAATCATTAACTTCGTGGTAATAGGATTATATACACCACAAAATAAGAATATCGTTTGTTAGAAATAATATTCTACAACTTTTTACAGCATCTCTCATAGGCAAATGCATAGCTTAGAGTTCAACAACATTTTCTCCTGTGCAGATAGCCTGCTTTTGCACTCTTTGACAAACAATTAGCGGCGAGAAACAATGCATAATATATAGAAAAAATTAACTCCGGTAAAACTGTGAAGGGGCTTGCTGATTTTGGCAATCCTGAACTATTTTCTGCCAAATTTGATCGCTCATCTCGTGATGTCACTAAATTTATCATCAATGTAGATGACAACTTGTCGCAGAGTGAATGCTTTGGCGACAAAGTTGGCAACCTGGCATTAATTTTGGTGAAAAATGGTGGTTTATATTGCCGAAATTTGGAAGCTGGCATGATCTACTGTTTTCTTGCGCAGAACTAACTTCATCAAAAGTTCTACAAATCACAAATGAGAATATAAAAAGGAAAGAGTCATTACTATAATTATTGTTGACAAGAGCCTGTCTATTTCTTTACGTATTACTTTATACACGGTATTACAGTTAAAAAGGAAATAGATGGCAGATTTCTTCCACGGAAATGGGCATTAGCGACAAATTTTGCGACTTGGCAAAAGATTTGGCAATTTGGCGAAAAGTTGTAATTTAGGGTAACCAAAGTTTAGAAGATCTAACTTCAATAGAAACCGAATTGTAAAATTTTCCAGGTTAATTCATTAGTTTCTAGAGTAGAACTATCTCGAAAGTTCTATAAATCACTAGCAAGACTGGATGAGTTCAGTTTCTGTTTGGACTGCAAGCTGAGCGTACATCTCTAAGAACTTTAAGCATTTGGTAATAGTTCTGAATTACTAAAATTCTTGTTCTGTTGTGTAGGCTGTTCATGAGTACGAAAACTGGTTTATTTGATTGCTTCAAGAATAATCATTGATTATTGACTTTTATTCGGCTGTTTCCAGAATATTCATTAAATAAAATGCATTCCTCTAGAACCTACAAGTCTTTACGAATTACGTTCTACGTGCAAGAATGTCAACAAATTTTGTAACTATCAATATTCACGCTAATGTTAATTTCTGTTAAAATCTGTATAACGGAAAGTTATATATAATTGCAAAAAAATTTGTATTTTCAATCATCATGGATATAATATTCGTGGATATTCCAAAAGGGAACGGCGCACAGAAACACCAAAATAAGAGATGCACAACAACTGTTGTAACAAACTTAGATGTGAAATTGCAACGTTCTACGTCTAAACATTTTTGAGTTATACGAGATACACACACATACATACGTCACAAAAAATCGCATTAATCCGTAGATATCACAAAAGCGGGAGTTCATGTCAAGACCAAAATTGGTAAATAACAATTCCAAATATAAATTTGCAACTCTCTATGCCTATTCGTTTATGAGCTATGCGATACACAAAATCCATTTCGTTCGCAAATTGGTTTGGAATACTTCCTTATGCTTTGAATAAGAAAGTAAAAAATATAGTAAAAGTACAGACACTTTATTTCATTGTAATATTTATAATTATACATGTTAGTAGGTAGTGGTGGCTTTAGTTGTTATAGTACTTTGATAGGGACTTGCTGAGCCTTGTGAATGATAGCTCCTAACTGAATTATTAACTAGTTATCTTATTTTGCTTTCTTTTTGTCCCTTTATTTTTAGTGCACTGGATTGTTTTATAAAATTATGGCCTTAATTTGACATACTTATTTTAATATTTTAATAGTCGCACTTTTAATAGTCACGACGGTGCCCTGAGCAAAAAAAAAAAAAAAAAAAAAATTTTTTTTGCTTCCTTATAAATCATAATTTCTAAAGAGCCTTCTGAAGTTTAATCAAATATACTACGTATTTTCCAACCATTTACTATTTAAAAACCTCAGCTGAAAGTCAGGGACCACTTGTAAATTACTCTTCTTCGATTGCGAGAATATTTTACAACACTCACTAACCTTAAAAGAATATTGTTAGTCTTGGAGAACACTGTATCCACCATGCTTTTCCTTGTAAACGAAATCTGTATCTATTAATCTTCTTTCGACTTTTTTCGCTGTTCTTAAATTGCCCTGACTAAAAGAATTTTACTTTTTTATTCTTTTTCTTTCTTTCTTTTCTTTCCTTCTTCCCTTTTTTTTTTTTTTTTTTAATGAGTAAATAAGGCGGCGACAAACCAGCCTTGTGAATGATAGCTCCTAACTGAATTATTAACTAGTTATTTTATTTTGCTTTCTTTTTACCCCTTTATTTTTAGTGCACTGGATTGTTTTATAATATTATGGCCTTATTTTGACATACTTATTTTGATATTTTAATAGTCGCACTTTTAATAGTCACGACGGTACCCCGAGAACAAAAAAAAAATTTTTCTTGCTTCCTTTTAAATCATAATTTCTAAAGAGCCTTCTGAAGTTTAATCAAATATACTACGTATTTTCCAACCATTTACTATTTAAAAACCTCAGCTGAAAGTCAGGGACCACTTGTAAATTACTCTTCTTCGATTGCGAGAATATTTTACAACACTCACTAACCTTAAAAGAATATTGTTATTGTTAGTCTTGGAGAACACTATATCCACCATGCTTTTCCTTGTAAACGAATTCTGTATCTATTAATCGTCTTTCGACTTTTTTCGTTGTTCTTAAATTGCCCTGACTAAAAGAATTTGACTTTTTTATTCTTTTTCTTTCTTTCTTTTCTTTCCTTCTTCCTTTTTTTTTTTTTTTTTTTAATGCGTAAATAAGGCGACAAACCAGCCTTTTTCGGCGCCCTTCTCCATCTGGCGCCCGGGGCAAATGCCCCGCTCGCCCCCCTCTAGTTTCGGCCCTGCTCTCATCAACATTTATATCCACAGCAAACATCTTAACTTCGTCATAAATTGACCTAAATTTAATTTCAGCATCGTCTCTTATTTTACGCAAAACTGATTTTATACTGTCTACCATATTAATGGCTTTACACAAGTCCAAATTTTTATCTTGCAAATATTTTGAAAGATTATATGTATAAGATAATATTTCGCATGCTGTGCACAAAGCTACTAAAAAACTGAAACTGCATATTGTGTTCAAAAATCCGTGTGCCCTACTGAAGTCTTTTCCAGATAAATCATCTTGAATTTCTTCGATAGCAGAAATAATAGGTCGTAGAAATTGCTTGAAAGTTAGAACTGCTTCATGGCGCAAGACCCATCTTGTTTCACATAAATTCTTTAACTTGGATTTATTGGTGCCAGGATCACACTGTTTTATCCATTTTTTTAAACTTTCTGAGCGTTTAGCAGATGAATGAAAAAAATCGCATACTTCTGAAATTGTTCCAAACATGTTTCGCATTTCTCTAATTTTGGATGAGTCTGACAAACAGAGATTTAAAGAATGTGAAGCACAGTGAGTATACAGTGCTTTGGGGTAATTCTCTTTCATAATGGCCTGAACACCTCGAAAATGTCCTCTCATAGATGCAGCTCCATCATATCCCTGACCTCGAAGATTTTCAAGATTGAAACCGAGACGTCGGAGTGTATCTTGTATCTTTGCGCACAGTCCTTTACCTGTAACATCGTATACAGGAACGAATGTCAAAAAATCTTCGCAAATTTTTAAAATATCCTCATCAATATACCTGAGACATAGAGAAAATTGTTGGACACCAGCTATATCGGTTGTTTCATCTGCTAATACAGAGAAAAAACCAAATTTCGTAATTTTTTCACGGATTTTCTCCTGAATCAGTTGTCCAAATGTATCGATAATTTCATTTTGAATAAGTGGACTTGTATACATGGCATTACCTCCACTCATCAAAAGATGATTTTTCAATAAATCATCTCCATTATTTGCTCTATAACGTAGAAGAGCACGGAAATTTCCATCGTTTTCTACAGGTTCTTCTAACAAAACACGTCCAGAATCTTGATGTCCCCTTAATGAGAGTTGTTGTTTGCCACAAAAACGTATTGTCTGCACAATTGGAGTAAGCAATTCCCTATTTTTTGCTGCTATAACTTTTCTTTGACTATCTACTTGTGATGCGATGTCATCCATTTTCTTGTCACTAATGGATTGAATGTTCTCAGCAGCCAGGATGCATTTTTTATGATAGGTGGATTTTTCATGATAACGAAATATCTCCAAGGCGTCTTTCAGATTAATGCATGGTTTCGACACAAGCTGACCCGGCATTACATGGCATCCTTTTCCTAAAAAATCATCACAAAGGAAAAGAACACAGAATTTGCAGAAAGCACCTTTTTCTTTGGGAGAATAAGCCAGCCATTTAAAATCGCCTAGCCATTTTCTTTGAAATCGTCGTTTAAATCGGCCATAATCTTCAGCAGGGAACACGTAATTTGTCTTAGGAGTCCATACTTCCTTCAAAGCTGTTAATTTTTCCTCGTTATTTAATTTTTTGGATTTACCAACATATGATGCAACATCATTCTCAATTGGAATAAATTCAGTGGATTGACAAGTTTGTGCTAAACATTCTTTTTCAACTTCTTGTACTTCTTCAGTATTTTGGTTTTCTAATTGAAGAATGACTGTTGATTCTTCTAATGCTTCTTCATATAGCTGATTATTGTTTAATACAGAATCATCACTTTTTTTCGGTTTTTTGAAAAACTGCATTAATGTTTGCTGATTTCTTTTCATTATTTCTTTTGGAAATCTTTCAAGTTTTGAAGAACATTCATAAAATTAGCCAGTCCTATTTAAATGAACGAAAGAATAAAAGTGACGAAATTCGAGAATGAAAATAAATAGTATGAAAATTAAAAAAAAAAAAAAAAAGTTTGTAATAAAATATGAAAGCAAATCGACAACCACAACTTATGTTTCTACGGGAAACTTTCTATGGGAAAAAAGGGGGAAAATGGGGTTTCTATGGGAAAAAAAAAAAATTCCACAATTACTCATTACCCAATTTTTATTTTATTTTTTTTTTAATTCCTTTTCTCATTCAGAAAATTCATAAACATTAAGTAAGTATGCGTTTTCAATGAACTGGTTTTTCCCTTTTTTCCCAACTCAAAAATGCACTTAATTTTTTACGCTCTCTCTCTATTATATATCTCTTTTTTGAACTCAAAAATAAAATATTTAAAAATAGATTTTTTTTTTTTTTAAGAGTACCTACTTATTTAATGATTCGGAATTTTCTGAAAGTGCGAAAACAGAATTAATAATAATAAACAATGAATAATTGTGAAACAGATTTCCCTATAGAATAACATGAGCTTTGACTGTCAGTGAGTTTAGGTATGTATGCTCTAAATTATGGAATACCAGTTTCTCGTTCTTATGTATTTATTTAGATTATCACATAGTAATAGTAATTTATTAGAGATATTTAAGAATATATACCCATATTTAAAAAAAGATGCAAATATATATATTTTTTTTTTCTGAAATAATCTGGTGTGTCACTCACACGAATGTTGAAAATTTACCCATCTTGAAAATTTACTCCCCCAGGGGGGAAGAGATGCTCCCACATGCACAATTTGTTTTTCCTAGTTAACTACTACTATTATCAATAATCCATATTAATTTTACAATCACACGTTTAAAATAACTCTCATTATGTACATTTATACGAAATTTTGTCCTATACTGCCATGTTAAAAATTTAGAAAAAATGCGATTACAGCGCCACCTGTTGAGCGAGTGATCCCCAAATCTAATCAGCACCAGTTTATGTCAGGGTCCAACTAAATACCAAGTTTGGTTAAATTTCGTTCATTGGTTCGTGAGATACAGCATCCACAAAATTCATGATACACACACACACACAGACAGACATTTTCTAAAAACTATCAAATCGTGTTCAAGACATTCCAAAACGTGTAAATCCATCGAAAACCGAAGTTTGAAAATTTTCACGAATCCAATACTTTCTCTATATTACATATAGAAGAAAGTAAAAATATCTAAAAATGATGACTATACTTTCAATTATGTTATTACATGTATTTATAGCAATTTATAAAATCAAAAATCAAATCGTTAAAAGCAAACATAACGTAATAATTTTAATTTAAGGTTGTTCTTAAACAATTAACCCATCTTTAACAGTAGCGCAAATCTTTTCAACACGTTTTCTAGTTTTTTATATAAATAAAATATTTTTTTTTATTATTAAATATCATAAACTTTAATAAATTTTATAATGTTTCACATTGTGAAAAACGATAAAAATCGGAAAAATGGCCAACTTTAATGTACTTTTCTAAAAAAAAAAAAAATAAATAAAAATGTTTTTATATCGATATAAAACAAATAAAATTAAAATGCTATTCAATTTTCTTATATTCAAACAAAATATTATAAGAAAATATACGAATTTTTAGGAATAAAAATGTGTCTATATCAAAAAGTTGGTAGCTTTCTTAAAAATCCACTGTATTTAAAAAATATAAACACCAAACACCATTCGAGAATCTAGTTTAAAAAAAAAAAAAAAAAAAAAAAAAAAAAGATCTCTTTTCCACGACCTAATATGGCTTTTAATGCTTATCAGAAAATAGTTGGGTTTTGTTTGAGAATAGCCTTAATTATCTATTGCTATAAAAATACAAATAAAACACAAATGTGTTTAATATATTTTCAAGACATACCTGAAATTAATGAAGACTTTAAAAAAATTCGTATATTGCTTTAGACATGGATTTAACAATATTTAATTTGAGATGACGATAAGAACAAAAAAACAAATTAATGGCGGGAAGCAAGGTGCTGGAAACATGAAAACGACGGAATCTGTAAGTCTGGTCTATCATATGTTTTGTGGTTTTCAGAAATACGATTCGATGGTCCAATCTCATTTAGAGAAAAGGGCAGACAAAAAGATGTTTCCTTTAATGAGATGAGATTGACATTCAAGGTCATTGGATTGATAATGCGATAGAAAATGAACAAACAAAAAAAAGAAGCACCAAAGAATATTTGAGATTTCTTATTCTGAACTGAAATAATTATAAAATCTTCATTTTTAAAAGCGTAAAACTACCGTTTAACTAAGAACGTAATCACATTTGTCCAAAAGAAATTAATTCAACATAGTGCTTGATTTAAATTAAGATAAATTGTTCTGTTCTGACTCCATATTTGAATGATTTAACTCATAAACAGGTAATCTGTTTGTAAGTCAAATTAATATAAGAGCAAAATATTTTTTTTCTCTCCTCAGATTTGAAGCGTTTAAATTCTGAAATCCATTTTTTCCCATTTTTATGCAAATAAAGATTATATTTAGTCATAAACTAATAAAATCTTAGGATTTCTTTTTATTTTATCAACACGAATTTTTATAAAGCCTTCAATCATGGCATTGTAATTTTCTGGAAGAGCTTTCAAAAGTTAAACAAGAAAAAAAAAGTCATGTAGTTAGCATAGATTATATTAAAAGTTTTGCCTTTTTAACCTTTTATAAACTTGCTTACGTACAACGGGCAGAGAGAATGACAGAAAAATAGGCAGATAGACTTCTGAATTTATGATCACTCTTAAACATTGTTGGAAAATGTTAAAAATGCTTGACATAGACGTAAATGCAATTCCAGGGGACTAACTGAATTTATAATCACTCTTAAATACTATTGAAAAGCCTTAAAAACAGACAGAAATTACATTCTGGCAAATTCCAACTATAACATTTAATGTGTCAGAATATTTTAATGTAGCCCTTTATATCTTAACACTAAGCATATCATATTCTTTAGAAAACTTTTTTTTTTTCAATTAACATATCAACTATGGATGTAATTTCATTATAATTTAAAACAGTACCAATGTTTTAAATATGATATTACATAAAAATGCCTCTTATAAAATGCAATGCACTGTCATTCTTTTGGGTGCCTTTGTATACTAACCAGTTGTGCTATTTATACTATTTTAAATAGGAAACATATCAACAAAAGAAAGCTTAAGAATTTTCAATTCATGCCCTGTATAAGAATAAAACAAATTGGGCTGGATATTTCTTTGTGCTTATTACATCATACAAATGGCTTGTAATACAGATAAATATATTTATTAATATAATTTAATACAAATATTAAAATTTTCTGGATTGATCGCTGGGCAGGGTATGAAATTGCTGTCGTGTAGAAATAGATTTTTTGCCCTGCCCGTGCTAAACCTTAACATAATGGTCAGAGCCTGACTAAGGCAGGGGCATATGGGGCAACAGAGGGGGGGCCCCCAAAATAGAATAAAAAGTTTATTTTACGTTTCCTTCTTCAATGAACTTTTTTTAAACAAAATATCAGTTCAGTGTAAAATCCGGCTTAATTGAGCCCCATTGTAATTGCGAAACTTTTGCTGAATTCCGTCCTAATGTCAGCAAGAATATGAATTTTTCGCAGCTAGATGACAAAGTTAACAATCTGAAATAAAATGGACAGAACAATATTTCGTCTAAACATTTAAGGGGGGGGGGGCTTTATAGCTATTTTAGGTTCTAGTTAATTTTCTTGTTATATATCTATAATGAGATGAAAAATTTAAATAAATCCATAAAGTTTGGTTCTTCACTACTGAAGTAGTGAAGCAGAGGAGGGGGGGGGGCAAAAAATTTTTTGCCCAAAGCCCCGATTAGGCTAAGTCGGGCCCTGAAAATGGTACCAAATCCTCTTACACTAATAAAAAATTGCAAGAGTTTGCGTAAACAACTAAAATTGTATATTTTTTTCATCATTTACTTTTTTCTTATAACGCTATAGGAATTATATATTTGCCTCAAATTTCGGGGGGGGCTGCAGCCCCATCAGCCCCCCCCTTGGATACGCCACTGAGTAAATGGTAGTAATAATGGTAGTATAGTGGTAGTAAATATTTTGTAGCATCCCCTTTAGCTTTAATAACAGCGTACAATCGATCTTGCATACTATATACAAGGTGTTTACATATCTATCAATATTAGTCTAAATAGACTTATTCTTATTATCAATATTAGTCTAATATCAATACTAACTCAATTTTATTTGAAAGAGGATTTTCTTGGAGGTTTTCTTCATTATACCCCATAAGTTTTCGATGAGATTAATGTTTGGTGAGTTTGGTGACCAAGCAAGTACCTTAATCTTGCGTTGACGGAACCAATTCTTAGTTGACACCGAGGTGTGCGGTGACGCTAAATCTTGTTGAAAGATGAAATCATCTTCAAATAAATCTTCTGATGATGGAATCATGTAATAGGGGAAAGTGGGGATGAGTGGGACAATAGCAAACATTTTATCTTTTGCAAGAAACTTAACAATTTTTCTGACATATGGCAGTACTGAGGTCATTCATCAAGTGTAGTTACAGAATTGTGCTGGCTACTGAAGGGCAGAAAAAAATTAAAGTGTCTTTTTCTGCTGCCAGAGTAAGTTTTTACTGATTCAATTAGATAGTAGTTAAAAATTAACTATGTATTTAAAGTTAATATAACTCATATATGCTGAAAAGGCATAGTCTTTTATTGTGTTTATGATATTCAAGAAGAATATTGACAGTTGTTCCTTAGGCCTATTTCATGTTTTATATGATCATGTGGTGGTGGGGATGAATGGGACATTCCCCACTGTGTGCTAATTTAAAATTTTACACAAGGAATTATATTAAAACAAATCGTAAATAGATTTTCAATATTTTTATAACCTGTAGCTCAATAGTTATAACATGGAATTATAAATGTAGCATGGATTTAAAGAAAAATAGATTGAAATTAATTGTTCTGATTTTTGCTTATAATAATTATGATTAAAAAAATTATAAGTTTGAATATTCAATGCAACTTAAATCAATAATATCAATATTTAAAAAAATAATTAAATAAACTAATAATAATTGGATTAAAATCACAATTTCAATCAAGCTAATTAAATAAATTCTGGTGATTATAAATCCTGGTAATACAGAATAGAATGCTTATTTTTCTCGATCAGTCGGAAACAAAAATTTATCCGGATAATTTGTACTCTATTATAATGATTTATATCTTTCTAGTGTCTTATTTATTTATTTATTTTTAGATTAGATCGTATTAGATTAAATTACCAAAGCATAGAGCACTAGGAACTATGCGAACCAAAGGACTTTTGCCTTTTGATGTTAATTTGAGTCAATACATCAGTTTATGTTAATTTTAGTAACTTCATAGTGTGTAATAAAATCACAAAACCAATTTAACTTTAAAAATCCATTTATTTTCCATTTTGTTTTCTTTTCTTTGTTAACTCCAGTCCTGTCCCATTCATCCCCATAGGTGGGGATAAATGGGACAATGCACATGCATGTAAAAAAAAAATTATTATCAATTAAAAATGATAACTTTTTATTAAAGTTAGTATGTTTATATGTAACTGATTACTGAAGTGTACTTATGAACAATGTCATAAAATTCTGAATTACATATGGTGAAGGTTATTAATAAAAACATGAAAAATGTCCCATTCATCCCCACTCTCCCCTATTCCAAAATTCCTTTTCGTAGACGATGCATAACTTTCTAGGTCCTTCTGCGCTCATGGGCTCATGCAACCCCAAACCATGACACTAGCAGCAAATTTTACCAAACGTTTAAGGCATTCTTATTCTTTATATACGCTCAGTGGCGAATCCAGAACTTAACTTTGAAGGGGGGGGGGCTAAGAGTTTTCAAGATGTTAGTCCAGATCAATGAAAATTTTACGATTGTAGCATACAATTGGGAATGTTAGTGCTTTTTTTTTTTTTTTTTTGGGGGGGGGGGAGGGGGGGTCTTCCTTAAATCCGCCACTGTATACGCTTTTGTTTTGCAGTCATGCGAGGTTTTGCTTTCGGTACACGAGATATTTATGGAGACGTCTTAATGTTGTCGATGTAGAAACTTCAACTCCTTCTTTCCATTTACAGTGCAAGAATCGCACACTTTTAAAACGGTTTTTCTTAACTATACGCTTCAGTTTCCTGTCATCTCTAGCAGATGTCTTTGGTTTTCGGCCGCCATTTCGGCGATTATTTTGAAATTTTCCCTTTTTTGAATATTGTGTTAGTATTTTACTACCGCTTGATTGCGAACAATGTAAATAATTCGCTATATAACTTTGATTTTCACCGTGGCGATAAAAATCAACCATACGAAGTTTAACAGATTCAGGAATACACCACCCATTTTAAGACGAAAAAGCAAATAAACTGCAAAAAGAATACTCATTTTAAATAAAGTCAGTGAATTTAATCAATGATGCCACTAGTTATGAATTTGTGATAATTAAAGGAGAATTAATTGGAAATATTCTAATGTTTTGAACCAGTTGAATAAATATTCTAATATTTTGACTTTTCAAAATAATTTTTTTTTCAATTAGTCTTTTCAAAAATAATATTAGTTTCAAGATAATAAATAAGTGTAATCAACAATAAATTCTTAATAAAAAATATCGTTTGCATATTTGTATTAAAAGACATTAAATTACCAAACAATATTTTCAATTTGTAAAAAATGTAATTATTCTAATATTTTGAATATGAGCTGTATTACCCTCGAGATTCCTGAATTTGATGTCGATTAAAAACAGACATAATAGTGATCATTTCTTAAAACACCGATCGCGAAAACATATTTTTAATTACAAAATGTATTCAAATTGAGAGTAATTTTCAGAAGGGCATCATTTTAGACAT
Source organism: Salticus scenicus (assembly GCA_963930645.1). Lineage (NCBI taxonomy): Eukaryota > Metazoa > Arthropoda > Arachnida > Araneae > Salticidae > Salticus > Salticus scenicus. The sequence continues at coordinate 50,068,785 of OZ005648.1, forward strand.
CGCTGTATATATTTCTGTTATTATTATCGTTACTTATTTATTTTTTGACGTTCCTTTTTTCCTATTATTAAGATTTAGAAGAAAAAAAAAAATGCGTGTTTCTTTGAAAACTCCATATTTCTGGGCGAGATAGTTACCACAACTTTTAAAATTAAAAATGATGAGATAACATCACCTTTCCTTACCTTTTTGTGTAGTACCCATTTTGCGGCAGAAGAAAAAAAAATATATTTTAGTGAATTATCTATGAAACGGTAGAAGTTAAATAACAATCATTTTGTTTAAAAATGACAAGTTAAAACATTCAAACCTGAATAATCTAGTATAGCATTTTCATTCAAACCTGAATAATCTAGTATAGCATTTTCTCTGACCTTCCATTTCTAGAAAAGCAAATTATATCACAGCCTAAAGTATAAATAAGAAGTACTGTATTTGAACATGCGTCAAGTAACTTTAAAATAGATGAATATCATTTAAGAAACAGTTTTATTTGGCATACCACTTTATGGGAAGAGTGTTGTCTTCCTTTAACACTACCATTTGAATACTGTAGCTGCGAAACATTTAAAATTGTTCATTTAAAAAAAAATAATAATAATAATAATAATAACAATTCTAAGTTACTTAGAGAATTTCCGCCCACCCACTTTTTGAAATTTATTTAACTAATTTTGGATAGCCCTGTATATTGACTTTAAATTGTCTATGTGTACTTAAAATTTAATGCAGTAAGAAAAACAAACACCACATCTTAAAATGCATTTTATGCATTTTTCAGTTATTGCCCTAATATAGCAGAATTTTTTAGTGTGGCTTTGTAAGCGAATGGTAAATGTTTTTCTTGTCCTATTATATAGGAAACATACAGTTGTGCCTTTAAAAAATGTATGTTAATTTAATTATGTTTTTGCAGTCTAAAGGCGTTAAAAAGTAAAAATGAAAAATTTTACTCATGGACATGTAATACTTTTGTATAACCTTGCTATATGAATCATTTGACTGATTACTCGAACGGTGAGAGGGGCTGCGCCCTGTTCAATAAAATGTTTCAAGTAATAATCTGATATGATTAGATACAGAATTAGAATACCGAAATTGAATTTTCTTTTTTTTTAAACATATATGTGTGAAGGTGTTCACATATATTTAGTTAAATTTTAATTGAATTTTTAAATAAAATAAAATCTAATGATAAATTAATGCATTATTGCAATAAAAAAAATAATTAAATTTTAAGTGAGATATTATATTTACATAATTTGTTCTCAGGCATTTGAAGAAAGAATTGTTTTTAAATGTCATTAAAAATTACACAATTTTAATTATATATACGACCTACACTATTTATTAACATAAAACAATAACACACATCATTCAGAAATCTAAATTGTATATGTTTTATATATAATCTAAATCATAAATAAAATGTTTATCTTTTTAAATAGAAAAGTACTTTACTTTATAGGATAAAAAGAAAATAAAAATAATAATATCTAACGCAAATTCTGACATTAAACGTAATTGTAAAAAAAAAGTGTTCTCAAATATTCATAAAACAAGAAAACTCATTGTCAGAATTTATATTATTTCAACACCGGATGTAATTTATTTCAAATTACGCAATATTAATGATTTCAGTTCATAACGGTCTTTTCTCTCGTCAAACTGTCGCTTGGCATAAAGTTGGCGAATACAGGGTTAATATAATTATAAACCGTCATTACAAATTCAAAAAATTAACATTACTTTATTATCTAAAACAAAGAACTGAAGTTGGCATTCATTTTGGCGAAAATAAGATAATAAAAACGTATGACTTCCCTTCGGGGCTGTTCTCCCCGTGCCATCGAAAAAGCAGACCCACAGTTTTTGCTTTTTTCATCGGATAGTCAAGACGCAAGATTTTTATCTGCCCTCTCTCTCTCCCTTGCTCCTCGAAATTTTCTGGAATTTGATTCCTGAACAATATTTTTAAATACGAACCTGTATTTCTTCATGATGTGAACCTTTTTTAACAAATATAATAAAAATTGTATTGGAATTTCAAGACTTGTAATTTTTGTATTGCGGCACAACACTTCAAGGAACAATATGACTTGATTCAAACAACCATTAGTCTGTGGGGGATTTCACCGTTACAATATGGATAAGAAAAAATTATGTTTTAAAAATTTATATGAACTAATTGAGTTCTGCAATACAGTACACTGGATAAATGAACATTTTAACAGTGTCTCAGTAATTATCACGGACGCTCCTAAAGTAAGTTTCGGTATGCCTTTTTACAAACAGAAAAATGACATCTTAAAACAGAAACTTTTGGCTTTTTACTGCATAGTTGCCACCAACATTGATACACTTGTTGTACCGTAAATTCAATAATAATAATAATAAAAAAAAAAAAAAAAAAATCGTAAAAGATGGGTATCCAATGATGTGAAAACTTCTTTGCAGCCTGTTGAAACTCTTCATTGCTTCTGAAGTGTTTTCAGTACAGCTCAATGGAGTGGAAATATTATCCCAATTCACCCATAGTGAAAAAAACCAGTGTAGCAGTCCACTGGGATGGTTAATGATGACGGTGCTCTGGGGCACATCATTTTAATTCATTTCCTCACTTCTGGTACCACCAGTGCCATACTCTTTTGCCATTTACGCCATACGAAAGTCCACCATTCGACGCAAAAGATCAGGACTATTAATCCAGAGATTTTGTTGTTGGACAATAGATAATGATGTTAGACCTTAGACCCACACACAACAAGGGACATAGAAGAGCACATTCATCTTCTGGTATGGGATCTCCAGTTTGGAGGAATTATGTAAGAGAAGATGACATGCCCGGAAAAACATGAAGCCAAAATCGTAACCGCAGAATCCATTAAATAATGCAGTTATGTAAGAAATTCTGCATTATTGTGAAATTGTGTAATATGGATCATTTAGGCGAAAGTCATTGTAACTATAAGTCTGAAGTCGTCAAATAAATGTCGAATATGTGAAATACTAGCCTAGCCGATGTATTGGTAGACTCGATATGGCTTCTCTGGTAGCCTTGGCTGCTATTGCTGCAGCCATCTTGAGTAGGCGTCTGTTATCTTCGTTTGAACTGCGTTCTGATACGTCGTATGCCAACTCCTCTTATATCATTCCCCCAAGGGTGTCTTCCCATATGCTCGAAGTGGTTAAAAATTCCCATTTGCGAGAACAAAGTAAAAATACAAGAATGTTACTAGTTACATGCGTTCTCAGATTCATACACAGCGAGGTAGGGGTGTCCACTGATTTTTATTTATTATTATTATTATTTTGTTTGTTTTGTTTTCATCTGCGCGAAGCGTATGTACGTGCGTGATACTGATTGCTGCAGAACCGAGTTACGGGAGTTCTCAGATTCATGCACAGCAAGGTAGGGGTGTCCAGTGATGTTTTTTTTTTTAGTTTTTACGTGCGTGTTAGTGATTGCCGCGGAACCGAGTTACGGGCGTTCTTAAATTATCAAGTCAAAAAGGAAGAAATCACCTGCACGCCTGGTCCTAAAATTTTCGGTAGCGCAAATGGGAATTTTTCACCCCTTCGCTCAAATGAGAATAACGCAAGTGGCACTAACTCCCCCCAAGATTTCCAGAATATTGGACCTCCCACGACTTTTAAACTTACAATATATTATTTTGAAATTGTAAAATGCGAAACTTCACGAGAAATTTTGCATTTTATAATTTCAAAAGAAATTAAAAGAAAAAAAAAAAAACCATTTTTGAAAAACGAGATGTAATTTAAGTCATTAATTTTCTGAAGGTGAAAACGCAATTAAAAAATACTTATTATTTAATGAATAATAATGGGAACTATTTTCTCCATAGGTTAACATGTGGTTGGGTGATATTAGCGCTGATTGATAGCGAGCCTAAGAGGGGACGGTAGTCAGATTCCCTCTTTTTTCCTTCCCATGTTGTCCAATGATTTTTATTATTATTATAAAGATTGTGTGGACGTATTATAAGGATATCTCGTGCAAAAATAAAAATATATATATATGTGTGTGTGTGTTTGTGTGTATATATATCAGTTTCAATATTTCTTTTCGAGATTAAAAATCAGAGCCTGAAGTCTGCTTAAGCAAATAAAATATTTAAATTAATTTTAAAAAATGCTGTCTAAGATAAAAAGAGACATGTTCAAAGAGGGAAATTAAAAGAAACAGTATTAGAAAAACTCCTTTTTTAATGAGATATGCTATATACAAAGCCCCCACCCCACCCCCGAAAACAAAATTCCCATAGGATTACACGAAAAGGGAGAAAGAGGGGATCTGACTACCAACCCCTCTTAAATCGCTGGTCATCGATTTTTTCAGATTCTTTATTATTATTTCACCGTATGACAAATGCATTACTATCCATAGTGATTATGAGTAAAAACAGTTAAAAGTCTGTATCTCATTATGTTGTATGTTTCTGTTTAAGCTTCCTCGTGTGAAAAGCAGGACGAAATTTACTTTTGGAACGTCCCTCATGCATCATATTTTACTTTTAAAAGGATAAAATAAAATAAAAATTCTAATTATTTCTTTAGAATTGAAGAATGAATAATTGACATTCATTATTTTTTAGAATAATGAATGTCAAAATTCATTACCGGTTTTTTTTTTCTCTCTCTCTCTCTCTTTGGTTCAAATCGGCTATGACATCTGACAATAAATCAACAAAAAATATTTTGGTAGTATTAGTCTCAATACATGTATAACGAAATATAAAGATGACCATTTGAACAAGTAGAGAAATATTTTATTTTTTCTAAAGAAGTTCATTTATAGTACTTGCATACAAAAGCGCATCTACACTCCGCGACAAAAAGATAGGAACAAAGGGTTTTTTAAAATTTTTCATAAAATAACATTATCTAATTTGTGCTGATCATTTATTATCATAACAAAATATTATCATATCAAAAACATATTAAATATTTGAATCATATTCAAAACATTCATATTCAAAATAATCAAATTAAAAAAAAAAAAAAAACTTTATTCCTATCTTTTTGTCGCGGTGTGTAGTCTTAAATTAGAAAAATTTTAGTCTTAAAATTTTTCTAAATTAGTCTTAAAACAAAAATTAGTCCGGAAATAGTGTTATTTTATGTTAATAATAAATGATAAGCACAATTTAGATAATGTTATTTTATGAAAAATCAAAGAAAAAACCCTTGTACCTATATTTTTGTCGTGGGGTGTACGTATTTGCAAGAAAGAAATGTTTTTATTCTTTCTTTCTAATAGCTTTAGCTAATACATTCAGATTAAAAATCTGAGAACTTCATCACACTAAAGGTTTGTTACACTTATTCTAAACAACATCGTTTAAGAGTTTTTTTAAAATAAAGAAAGTCAACACAACTGTACAATTCCTTTTGTTCTGCTACTAGCAAACGCGAAAATGTGTGGGTGATAATGACTCTTAGAATAAAAATTTATAGATTTTGCCCTCTTCCCCACATTCAAGGGGGAAAAAAAGTGTAGACATATAAGTTTTTTTTTTTTTTCTTTTCGTTAGATTTTGAGATTTTGTATTTGAAAATTACAATTTTTCCCCTCCACATATGTGTTCACTTTATTTAAGTATTTTAATATTTACTTTTTACAATTTTATTTCTATTCATAGGACATAGATTTAACTCTAGTTAATTTAGCGAACAATTTTGGTATGTCAGAAAAGTACCGAACCATTGTGCTTGGTGAAGGTCAAGGAGCTATTGCTGCACAACTTATCATAGATGCTGCTAAGTTTGTATGTCTCTCCTTTTCTTTTTTTTTCCTTTTTATTTTGGTTCCTTTATATATATATATATATATATATATATATATATATAATTTTTTTTTTTTTGTAAAATCCTCTATAATTTGAATATTTGTATGCATTTTATTGATATTGGTATCTTAATTCTTGGCCAGAATCCAAACCAAAGGTCACTATAGACGATCAGTTAGCTATGTAAATATGCTGTAGCTTTCAGATTTTTAAGCCATGTTTCACTTACTTTTGGTCTTGTTTAAGTTATATTTCACTTGTTCGTGCTTTTCTTCAGGAAAGAGCATACGATGTGTGTTCAAAAAGAAACCGAACTTTTGCTGTATCAGCTTTATTGCTTATTGTACAGCATTTTAAGCACTGTCCCCTGCAAAATAGTCCCCTCTACTGCCAGTACACCGTTTCCATCGTTTCTTCCATTTTTGGAACGCCTCCTGGAACGCATTTTGTGGGACGGCACGTAGGTTTCTCGTCGCATTGTCCTGTATCTCCTCTATGGTTTGGAAACGACGTCCTTTCAACGTGTTTTTCAGTTTGGGAAGCAGGAAAAAGTTTGCTGGGGCTAGGTCCGGAGAATACGGTGGATGGAATACAACAGGAATGCGGCATTTTGCTATATAGCTGCAGACAAGGAGTGACGCGTGATCTGGCGCATTGTCATGATGCAACATCCAACTCTGGTTTTCCCACAATTCAGGCCTCTTCCTACGCACAGCATCCCTCATGCACACTAGGATTCCCTGGTAGACTTCCTTGTTTACCATCTGGCCAGACTTAGAATTGTCACAGACCGACTTTCTGCCCTGCTGAAAACGTTTAAACCGCTCATAGCACTGCGTGCGACGCATACAGCCCTCCCCGTATGCTTGGCTAAGCATTTGAAATGTCTTTGTGAAAGTTTTGCCATGTTTGTAGCAGAAGTTCACACACACACGTTTTTCTTCAAGCTTCTTCATTGTTACTTTGTCACTAATCGACAAGTAGGCTGTACCACGGTCTTACTTCAGCGGCTGTGGTTCTCTTGCTAATTGTCCGAGCGACACGAGCCAAATGGCAATTTGTTGTCTAAATCTGCCGCTAGTTGCGCTCAGTAGCCGCAGCGCGCTCTCTCTGCTGGTTGGGGCGCTATTTCAAAAGTTCGGTTTCTTTTTTAACACACCTCGTATCCTGAAGCCTCCCATATTGCAGCTATACGTACATTAGTATGGGGGAAGGAAAACTTAAAATTCCTTTATGTAAATTCATTGGAAACACACACACACACACGTTTTTCATCAGGTTTTTAGAGCCACCTACCTTTAACTTGCTTATTTATTTATTTTTTAGCAAAAGTATTTTTTCTTTCTAAACATTACAAAACATTTTTATAAATTCATGAAGTCATTTTCTTTAGACATAAAAATGCATGACATTTGTATAGGAATGACTGTTTAAATAACGGAGGAAAAAAAAAAAAAAGCACACTTTTGTGCTTGTGCTAAATAAACTGATTTTAGCTTTAGATAATACGATTATTTGTATTTGTCACGAATTAAATGGCCAAAAAACGTCAAAAGTGTATGTATATATATATATATATATATATATATTACATATTATAGTTAGTTCCAATCTTAAAGCTATAGATACGGATGGGATTTTATTTAACATTTTATTTTCTGCAGAGAAAATAAATACTGTTACATAGCCTTTGTAAATACGGGTAAATATCGTAAAAAGAAAAGGAAATATGCACAACGAACATAGATAAAAGAAAAAGAAGAAGAAAAAAATCTCGCGGCTATTCTAAGAGCAGCAAACAAAAATTGATAAATTATACTCTTATTAAATCAAAATTTTGGGTGAAACAAATACATGTTGGTAATATTGTTGCGTACTTGGGAGTTCGTAAGTTGCCCGAGAATGAAAGGCGAAACTTGCAAAAGTTCAGTAGTTTATTTACAGAAAATTTCAGAAGAATACAGGTCTATAAATCAGGTATCAACTTCAATTCCACCAATAAACACAGCTTAAATAACAGCTGTCAACAGCATATCCACAGTACACACTGTACAGCATTATAGTCTTTTTCCTGAAGAGAGGCGATTCAAGGCCATCCACTCTCCCCCTTTCCACTCTAGGTTGTTTGGTTACAAGGGATACAAAACTTTCCTCTTTTTTTCTGCACATCACTTCTACCTGGTTTTGAAAAACCCTACCCCTAATATTTTCGCCCTAAGTGCAATGCGATAAAAAAAAAGGGAGAAACTGGACAATCCCCAATTCTCCCCTCTAATAATGGGGGAGTGTAATGATCTTCACCCGACTATTCTAAAGAAACAGAGTATAACACATACAGCAATGCAATTGTATACAGCTCTTTCAATAGCAATGCAACATTGGCGGAAGCTAATTTCAGACTGGCCCGTTTGGCGTAAACAGCTCCTTAAATACCCTCGTAGAAAAGTGTAGAAAATTCCAGAAAGTGGTCAGCCAATGAGATTACAGCTTTCATATTTGGTATATCGATAATAAGGATTTTCTCGCCAAAAGTCGCCAAATCCATTACTTGCTTTACTAAAGCTTTTTAATACATTTTAAAGGGAAAATTAAGCTATTTTAACTCGAAAAAGAGCTGGAAATGCTGAAAATTGACATTTTATCAACTTACTAAGCCTCTTTGAAAGAATTTATACAAAAATAAATACAATTATTTACAATTTCGCAACAATATGAATAAAAATTGCTAAAAATATTGATTTAAAAGATAAAAATGGTCAATTCAATTTATCGTTTTTATGCTCTGTGTTTGATCTCTTTACCATGACTTTGACTGAGTAACGAGCCCGTTTCCAAGAGTATGCCTGTGCAATGTGCAAGCGCGTTGTAATGTTCTCCCATCGGGCAGCGTTCTGTTTGGAAATCACATCTTACCGATTCTGCGGTAATAATAATAATAATAAAAAGAGGATGGGGACAACACTGGTACATACGTAGGCCTGGCCAAAAGAAAAACTAAAACTGGAATAAAAGAACGTTTTATTGATATCAAATACAATCAATACTTCAGCCCTTGCTAGAACCTATCAAAAAGAAAACATAAAAATAGAATTTTAAACTTTACTAAACTAGTCGATTACAATAATCATAAGTTTTGATTATTATCCAAATCTATACAAGGTAGCGCACGCACATTGTTAGCAATGAATTACAAAGAAGCTGAAATGCCATGTTCACTCCAATCCAAAGAAGGTCACGATGAGAGGTGACTGAAAACGTTCAAGTAAATTTTAGACGGTTTTAACTTTTATTATTATTATTATTATTATTATTTATGTATTTTGTTCTTCAATTTACTTTTAAGAATTTGAACAATGAGAAAATATTCTTCTTAAAAATTCTATTGTTGAATGTTTATTGAATGAAATCGATGTTTAAAAGATAAGAAAGGGGACAAAATTGATAAAAGAAATGACTACTAATATAAACAGTCAAAGAAAAATATTTTCTGATATCAGTCATGAAAGGTGTTAAACGAGGATCATTAGGAAGATTTTTGCAGTTTTTGAAGGTAAAACTCCAATAAGAAGGGGAAATAAATGTTGACTTTAGAGGTTTGGGTTTAGGGTGACATTCTACGGTCACTTTTTGCTCCTTAAGGCTCATCAGATTGAGACCTACTGCTAGCCTTAGTACAGTTTTATATTCAGAAAGATATCGAGCAATTTTGAATAAGTGATATCATATAATAATATTTTATTATTCATTCAATATCTAAAATTTGTCTGAAAAAGGAGAAATTATTTTAGTATGAAATGGAAAAAAGATACGGCATCAAACTTCTGAGTTTCAAAGTTTTGATCTATTTTCTACTTATCAAATGAAAATCTTTTATTTTTATTTTTAATATCATTTTTATACGTTAATTCACATTCTTATTTTATTTTTCTGTCTCTATGTGTTTTTAATTATTAAGAATTTCTATCTTACAGTTACTTTTCTTGTTTTTAGGGGTTCTGGGTTTTTATTTCAAACTGCCATTTTCTTCTCAGTTGGATGTCAGCTTTAGAAAAAATAGTGAGCAAGTTAACTTCAATTAAAGTAAATCCAGATTTCAGGCTATTTCTCGGTTCCTCACCGACAGAATTTTTTCCCACCTCAATTTTGCAATGCAGTATTGTGTTGACCTTTGATACTCCTAAAGTAAGGAAATATTCACTATTAAGTCAACAATTTAAATCTTGTTTTTAATCTGGTTAACTGTTTTGTTTATTTATTTATTTATTTATTTATTTAGGATTTAAAAGTAATTTTTGAATATGTTTTATTTGCAATCATTAAATAGCATTATTAAAAAAAAAAAAAAAAATGCATTAAAAAGTTTTGCATTTTACTCCACTAATTCTTATATTTATTATTGGGTTGTTCGGAAAGTAATTTCGTTTTTTCCTTCGAAAATGAAGGACGATTTTCTTATATTGTATAAATATTTTAATGAATTATATATTCTCCACTTTGATCGGTTTCTTAGCGATCTCACGAGTTGTTATTTGGCAGTTTTTCATAAATCAATACTTTATTTTGTCTTCATTAGCACAAACTGGTTTTCTAGAACGTTATGCATCTTCAACTCAAAATTGCCAGAACAAAATTTGGTAAACCAGTTTTGACAATAGCATTCTTTAAATAAATTTTCTGTGCACACATCGTATACTTTTTTTCCTTGTTTGAATAGTATTTTCGCATTTTTGATAGCAAAAACAAAATATGCCGAACATGTCGCTTCTGATTTTCTTTATTTGATAGGGCACCAATCAAAAACTATTGAGCAGAATAAAACGACCTTTTTCACAAGCAAGCCTTGCTATATCTGCTGTCACAATATGTAACGGCAATGCAACTTAAATGTGAAGAAGGTGTGAAAAAAATACAAATAAGTCCTCTGCTGAGAAAAACGAAATGACTTTCCGAACAACCCAATACTTTATTTTTTCTAATTCAAAATTAATAGGTAAAAGTCTGCATAAAATTATTATCTGCTGTGCCATCATAATCTTATTTAAAACAATTCATAACAGTTGTAGGCCATTGTTACTTTCTCTGACCTATATATATAGTAAAGGAAGTATATAATTTCTGAACCTCAATTTTTAGTTAATTATACGTTTTGAAGTTCCCTGAATATAAAAATTAGTTTTTTTAGTGGATGGTCTGTATGTGTGTGTCTGACTGCGTGGTGTGTTTGACTACGTTTGTTCGTTTTATCAGCATAACTTAAAAACATGTATTATATTAACAGAAAGTCCAAACTGAGTATTCTAAATCTGTATCGTATTATATTACCGAAAAGTCCAAATTGAGTATTCTAAATCTGTATCGTACGATGCTATTATTTGATATTTTATACTGGGATCGGATATGTACTATGAGATACAAAATTATTTTAATACATTGGACTTTATGAGCAGGTTTTTCGTATGTTTTAACGTTTTTAGATTGCACTAAAAAATGAAATTAGCATGTATTTTATACGGACAAAAACATTGTTCTTTTACAATTAAGTATGGAAAAGTATTCATTATTTATTTAGAGGGCCACAGAAAAGAATTAGAATGTATGAGGTGTTATGTATTTCAAACTATCTTATAATTATATTTCTATATACTGTTCGAAATTTAAATGGTCTGAATTTAATTATGTGGTGCTTATAGATACATATAAAAGACTGTGTGTAACAGTTTATAACAATGACAATCAATGCTGTGCGTAACAGTTTATAAGAATGACAATGTATAAGGCTGCGGAAATTAGTCAAACTTATTCTTTTCTACTGAATGCGACTGATGGAAGTGTGAAGACTATCAATGCAATAGTTTTCTTCTGAAAGGCAGGATTTAAATAATTAATTATATTAATTTATATTTAAGCGCAGAGGTTTAATTATTGACTATTTGTTCGGTTTTTGTAGCATGTTTCTACATATGATTTATCCTTGTCAGACAATTTGTTTGAAAGACTATTATTGTTGGTGCCCCCAAAACTGAGTGCCCCGTGTTATAGGTTCCGTTAGCCCTGTCACGAGAAATTAGTATACTGTACTGTTTAAAATAATTTCACGCATTTTGAAACTGAGTTAAGTGTGCTTTCAGCAAATTTTCTCTGGTGGTGTATTTCACAGGGAAAGAAATTTTTATTAACACTTTCGCGACCGGCATACTTTTCCCTTTTCTAAAACTGATTGCCGGGAAATAATGAAGAAAACTCATGCTAGTTGCCGCAAACTTTTGATGTTTAAACATGAATAAAAGTTGAATATAGTGTTTTGAATTGTTACTCTTGTAATTACCTGAAGCTTGAAATGAAGATTAGTCTTATAATATTAGAATGAACCTATAACACTATCAAAGAATTAATACCCTAATAATACAATCGAAATAATACTAAAGTATTGTTTGTTTCCATAGAAATTCTTTAAATGACGCGAATTTACGTCAACGGCAACTTGCTATAGATGTTAAAATGACGTGAATTCACGTCAGCAGTCGCGATTGTGTTAATTCTATATTGATTGTTGTAAGTGTCGGCTACACCATCTTTTATAAATATTTACTAGTTCACAGAATTTGCTAACGACGTTTGAATCCATGCTTTATTGAATTAACAAGCACATACAGATTGTACTTGTTTTTTATATGCCAGAAGAATAATTTTGTTGAAGTCCATGAATGCAAAATGTATGCCTATTATGTTTCTTAAGTGCACTTGAAATTGAAATTACGTAGGTGGATTAAAAATTTATCAGAATGCTCTATAGCTTGTTTGTAGGTCGACAAAAAGGCGATTGTATCAGTTTCTTTTATTTTCTGTGTACGCAAGTGATTACTTTCAGAACCAAATTTCGTATAAAATGAACCAGTTGTGCTGAATCTTTTTACCATTACCATTCGATAGAAAAATGTGCATCATGAAATTCCATCTATGTTTGGATATCGTCATCCAATTCCGTGAGCAGTATCAACATTATCTGTATTGCTCAGAGTGTAAATCATTTTTAATTAAAAATGCCTCAATCAATTGTGTGTTCTTAATTTATCATTTTAGTGCTATTCGATCTGTTTCAATTAAATCATTTCATTCGATTAAGATGGTCGAGTAAAAATGTTTAAATTGAAAATTTTTGAAATTTGATTTGAAAGACTTTCATCAACGTTAAGTAAACCTAATTTCAGCTTTACTTTAAATAATTTATAAATGCGTACACTGCGTACTTATTACCAATAGACAAAATATTTAAGTGCATTTCAATTATTTTGAAACACACTGTTTTGTAATTTTTGTGTGTTTGTGTATATATATGTATATATATAATATTATTAATTTTGTTTAACATTAGCAATATAATACGAAACAAAAATGTGATTTATTTATTTATTGTTTTAGTTATAACTCAAATTTGTAACTTGTTATATGTTACGTCGTACAAATTCAATTTAACACCTAAAGTTACAATTTTGTTATTTGACTTAATTATTTTAATAAAGAAAGGTAATTGTGCTAACGTAATTTATTTCAGGGCATTCGTGAAAATATGTTAAAGTTGTATCAAACTGATATTCTTAACAGTAATGATATGAACAAAGAACCAAAATATAGAAGTTTGTTCTTTTCTTTGGCTTTCTTTCATTCTCTTCTTATTGAAAGGAAAAAGTTTCTGAATTTTGGTTGGAATGCTGATTACAACTTTACTGTGGCTGATTTCAAAGTAATACACTTCTTCTGTTAAGTTATTCTTATTTAACATAATTTAATACAATTTTTAATAAAATCATACAATCAACTCTGGAAGAAAATCATATTTATTGAAATTTCAATTTCAATTAACATAATTTAATTTTAAGTATGTTTATTATCCCCTACTTTTAGTTAAAGGCAAGCATTGTTAATTTTCCAAAGAAGTTGGGTAGGGGGGGGGGGGATGGCGATGAGTCGGAGGAAAGAATTGCAAGAAGCAATGTCTAAAAGAATTGTATGATATGGGAATGCTACACTAAGCTTTTCGTTGAGATGAAGCAAATGGTTCGTGTACAGGGACACCCAAGAGAATCCAAATACATTACGTCTATGGGGAAATTGCAGGGAAGTAGAGTTTAACATCGATAGACTGCAGTAAATGAAATGAAATGAATATATGTTTTTTATATGCATAAAGACGTGTCACTTCTAGAATGTGGTAGAGAAATCATTCACTGTTCATTTACAGGGTTGCACAAAAGAACTAGAATATAGTGCGACAATAGCTGAAAATTGATGGAAATGTATTTTAGGTTCTGCCGTGTATCATTACTATAAGATTATATTTAGGTGCACCATGTGGTTTGTACACAATCTTCAAATGATATACAGAGCTGTAAACATTTAAGCGATAACATTCTTTTTTATTGTTAGTGGAAGTTCTTTACTACAATATTTTACCATTTCCATCAAAGCTGCTCAGGAAATGAAATGAATACCTCATAGACATATGGTAAATAATGTATGTTTTTAAGCTAAATATTCATCGCTTGTTTTTTGTATATTTATACGTTTTGAGGCATCTTAGTTACCGAAGTCAAGTTTTTTAACGTTTGATCTTTGTCTCATAGAGTAACTTAAAAACGAATAATTTCAGGAGATCCAAAAGTTGTACTTTCAAGTTAATATAAGTTTGTTGCTGGAAAAATTTGATCAAGACTGAAAAGTTTCAAGGAATGTTGCACGTGAAAGTTGTCTGGATAATTTTAAGTGAACTTTTAATTTTAATGCTCCTACATGCACAAACTTTTTTTCCTAGTTCACTACTACTATTATCAATAATTCTTATTAACTTTACAGTCATACGTTAAAAATAACTCTCATTATGTATAATCGGCAGCAAAATTATTGAAGTACTAGCAATAATTTCTACTTAAAAGATGGGCACCTAATTCATGATCTTAGTCTTATACAGTTTATAAAAAAGTAAGTTGATGATAAAAATTAGCGATCAAACTAAAAAGCACAGCGCCACCTGTCGAGCGATTGATCCCCAAATCTAATCAGCTCCAGTTTATGTCAGGATTTGACTACATACCAAGTTTGGTTAAATTTCGTTCATTGGTTCATGAGATAGCATCCACAAAATTTGTGATACACACAGACAGACATTTTCTAAAACCAGTCAAATTGTGTCCAGAACATCCCAAAACGTGTAAATCCATCGAAAACTGGAGTTAAAAAATAATCAAGAATCGAATACTTTCTCTATATATGCATATAAAAGAAAGTAAAAATCTAGAGTGTCAAAAAAAAAAAAAAAAAAAAAAACTTTTATATCATTTGTGAGGATAACACTTTTAGTTCCCCAATCATACTATAGGTATGGGGAACTTAGGTAATCGTGAAAATTTTCGACCTCGGTTTTTTGACTTTTTTTACATGTTTTCAGGTGTGAGGAATCCGAAAATGACAAAATTTGCATGGTGTCTGTCTGTAGGTTGTCTGTTAGTCTGTGTACACGATATCTCAAGAAAAAAATGTCGCAGAGAGGTCAGATCAGTTTTAAAATATTACTTTCGACCCTGGCAAGAACCCTATTCATTTGCAACATTCGAATTTAAAAACTTCGTAAGTTATTAGAAATTTACGATTTTCTTAACATGGGAGAATAGGACAAAAATTCACTTAAACGTGCATTAAATGGAAACTTTTTACTGTAAAAATGTCAGACCAGTTTTAAAATATCAGTTTTGATGCCGGAATGAGCATCAGTAACTATAAATATGCTACTTTGAAAATTTCGCCAGTTATTGAAATTTACGAATTTCTTAACATGGCAGAATACAGCAAAATTTCACAAAAACGTCAATTTTGAGAGATATTTTCATCATAAAGATGTCAGACTCCTTTTGAAATATTATTTAGAACACTGGCATGAATATTAATGACTAGGAATTTTCCAATATAAAAATTTCGTAAGTTATTGGAAAATTACGAATTTCTTAACATGGCAGAATAGAGCCAAATTTCACATAAACGTCAATCTTGAGGGATATTTTCATCGTAAAGATGTCAAACCACTTTTTAAATATTATTTTGGATACTGGCATGAATATCCTAGACTATGATTTTTACAATGTAAAAACTTCGTAAGTTATTTGGAATTTACGATTTACTTAACATGTCAGAATAAGGCAAAATTGAGCATAAACTTCCATTTTGAGGATCCTAAATACATTAGACAACTTCAAAATTACATTTATGATATTTATTTGAACATGATTGAATACAAATATTCTAATAGGAAAATTTCGTAAATGATTCGTAATTTACGATTTTATCAACATAGCGAAATTGTAAATTTTTCATATAAATATGAATTTTGAGGATTATTGCATTGGAAATAGTAGCATGAAAACTAAACAACAGAATTGACCCTGATAAAATAAATTAATGGATTAGAATAAGACAATTATATCCAAGTGAACGGTGGATAGCCTATTAGGCGGGGATTTCATTCTGTCATAATATCAAGATTTGGTCAAATTCATTTCTTATAACATGATTATAATATGTCTCGCACTAGAAATTTCTGAGAACATAAATATGATGGGGAACTGAGGAGAGTCCACCTATGCCAACTAGTTTTATCGATATCTGAAATAATGTGATTTACGGATATTTAAAATTAATACAGTAAAACCTCTCTAAGTTGGACACATACGGTTCCAAGAAAAAGCGTCCAACTTAGAGGGGTGTCCAACTTATAGGGGTGTCAAACTTGAGAGGTTTCACTGTACCTTTTTTCCTAGTTTAGAATTTTTTAATCAATTTATTAAAATGTTAAATATGATAAAATTATGTATAAAATATAATTAAATTAAAATAATAAATTAATTTATTAAAATATAATTTTCAAAAATTGATACTTGTAGGTATCTGTAGAAATGCTGCAAACTTATCTATCTATATATGAGGAAACTCCCTGGGATGCTTTCAGAACATCTGTTGCAGATGTCTGTTACAGAAACCATCTTGTGGATGAGAGAGATGAACGTCTTCTGATGACTTATTATAAACAATGTTTTTGCGATGAAGTTTGTTCGAATATGAAATACCAGTAAGATATTAGATTTATCCGCTTTTATGTCTGAAAAGTTTAAGAAATTCTGCTTAATGTTGTCAAAATGTGTGTATTCGAATACAGAATGAATTGGTCATATACTGCTGATGAAATCTAACTCAAATAATTTTATTTCGAAAGTGAATAAAAGAATTCAAATGCACTGCAAACGACTGCTAAAGGAAATTTGAAAATTTGTTATTAATTATTTCTCAATTAAAATAATAGTTTGATTTGTTTGTTGAATCTCATTTCATCTTATTCGATCTGAATCAGATAAAATTGCTGAGTACTACATTACCAGGTATTTGAAACTAATTTAGTCAGGGTGCTATTTTTAAAATTATTTTGGTATTAGAATTATACTTCCGATTACAAGACATCCCCTAATAATGACATAAAGAAACAGAAAAGAAAAGAAAAGAAAAAATAGCTTTTTATGACGAGAACTGTACACAAATATTTTTAATTAGTAAAATTGAGTGGGTGATTTTCAAATCAATTGCAGATGTTATGTCCTAATTTTTAAATTTGAATATCCTGTGTTAAATACATTATTTTGACTCTGTAAAAGTATGATAAGGAACATCATTTTATATTTAATTCGTTGCATCCATTACATTTCTTACAGAGCTGTAAAATAATAATTTTCTTCTATTATTTTACTTAGCGAGTAATGGTAATTCCATTGTCCTGAAAAAGAAATCCATAAAGCTTCAGTCGTTTTCTATATTTAATAACAACTTTTTATTTTATATATGAAATAAAAATTAAGTAAGATGTGTCAATCAAACAAAAATACAAATGATTTTGCTAAAATGCTAACGTACTATTTTAAAATTTAATTATAATTTGTGTCTTCACATGTAGTTCAAGAGAGTTACCTCAGAGAACTTATTATTTTTTAGTTCCCCATCATACTATAGGTATGGGGAACTTAGGTAATCGTGAAAATTTTCGACCTCGGATTTTTGACTTTTTTACACGTTTTCAGGTGTGAGGAATCCGAAAATGACAAAATTTTTATGGTGTCTGTCTGTAGGGTGTCTGTTAGTCTGTTAGTCTGTGTACGCGATATCTCAAGAACAAATTGTCGTAGAGAGGTCAGATCAGTTTTAAAATATTACTTTCAACACTGGCAAGAACCCTATTCATTTGTAACATTCGATTTTAAAAACTTCAGCAGTTATTAGAAATTTACGATTTTCTTAACATGGGAGAATAGGACAAAAATTCACTTAAACGTGCATTAAATGGAAACTTTTTACTGTAAAAATGTCAAACCAGTTTTAAAATATCAGTCTTGATGCCGGAATGAACATAAGTAATTATAAACATGCTACTTTGAAAATTTCGCAAGTTATTGGATATTTACGAATTTCTTAACATGGCAGTATAGGGCAAAATTTCACATAAACGTCAATTTTGAGAGATATTTTCATCGTAAAGATGTCAGACTACTTTCGAAATATTATTTAGGACACTGGCATGAATATTAATGACTATGAATTTTCCAATATAAAAATTTCGTAAGTTATTGGAAATTTACGAATTTCTTAACATGGCAGATTAGAGCAAAATTTCACATAAACGTCAATCGTGAAGGATATTTTCCTCGTAAAGATGTCAAACCACTTTCGAAATATTATTTAGGATACTGACATGAATACCATAGAGTATGATTTTTCCAATTTAAAAAATCCGTAAGTTATTTGGAATTTACGATTTACTTAAAATGGGAGAATAAGGCAAAATCGAGCACAAACGTCCATTTTAAGGATCATAAATATATCAGACAATTTCAAAATAGCATTTATGATACTTGCATGAACATGATTGACTACAAATATTCTAATAGGAAAATTTCGTAAGTTATTCGAAATTTAAGATTTTATCAACATAGCAAAATGGGGAGATATTTCATAAAAGTACGCATTTTTAGGAAAGTTGCATTGGAAATAGTAGCATGAAAATAAACTACGAAATTGATCCCAATAAAATAAATTAATAGATTAGAATAAGATATCGAACTGAATGGTGGGTAGCCTATTAGGCGAGGATTTCGTTTTGTCACTGTGTCAAGCGTTTGGTCAAATTCATTTCTCTTAACATGAATATAATAAGTCCTGTACAAGAAATTTATGAGAACATACATATGATGGGGAACTGAGCAGAGTCCACCTATGCCAAGTAGTTTATTTGTAAAATATGTGTATATTACAGTCGGCAACAGTGGTAAGAAAGTAGTATTTTTCCTTCTTAGAATGTGCAAGATTATAAACGGTTTAATTTTTTTCTTTAATTGTTTTATATTGGAATGTGATTTTCATTATGGTGAGTATTTTTATTATCTCCCAAGAATGTTACCCACTTTTCGTTCATTATTTTTTACAGTATAAAAATACGCAATTAGACAATACTGTATATTTCATTTAGGAACCGATAGGCCTTACTGAATTTTCATAAAAACATTTAGGATTTATTATGGTAAAGAAATCTTAAAGTAAATCTCACGAGTGTTATTCTCTTGAGTGTTACTTGATAAAGATAACACTCTTGAGATAACAGTAACACTCATGATTTAAAGTAACCAATTTATAAATAAATGTACAATTACAGATACTGCATCAGCTTTAATTCATAATTATATTAATTCATAAATCAGAAATACAATTTCTTTATATTTATTTATTTATTTAAAAATAAATTAATGTAAAATTCTAATGTAAAAATAAAACAATTTAATGTATGTTGTTTATGATGCACAATTTAAGTCTGAAAAATTTGTTTTCAAAGCATTATGAACTTTCTAATTTGCTTTTAAATACCTGGAATATTTTTATTACTACATTTTTATTAACTTGTTTTCTTGTGTCTGTCTGTTCGGGTGGAATTTTGACATTTATTTTAAATTAACTTCCCGATGAGTTAAAGACTCGAAACTTTAAACTTAGTTCAGAACTAGATGACAAATATATGCTCACGCAGTAATAGAATTATAGGGAAGGTTCCTTGGGACACTGACCCCAATTCCAATTAAAATATGATTTCAAATTTTAACTAGATGGTTTCGAATTTTCGGTTGAGTTAAAAGTTATACATGTATAAACCCGAGGGCAATGCATGCTCTAAAGCAGTGAAATATTTTAACGAAATTTAGACACTGGAAAATGTCAGTCGTCAATAGATAAAGACGGACAAATAAAAGTTATATTTTTAAGTAATTCTGAAGAAAAAAGTAGCTTATTCAAGAGTTCAATGAAAATGATATTGCTTTTATAGACTTTAAATAAATCATTCGCGTACTCCCACAGCTTAAATAAAAAATAAAAGCGAATCGTGTTTTCTATACCCTATAAGTTTCTCGAAAAAATTGGTATTTTTTAACTAAATTTAAGAAAGTAAATGATGATATCGTAATCTATCTATATATATAATTATAAGATAAAAAAAACTTTTTATATATCATGTTTTAAATTTTCTGATGAATAATAGAGCTCTTATCAATGCGCATAAAATTTTTAAAGTGATAATGACGTCAATTTTTGTGAGATGCATAATTTAATTTTTTACATCTTTTTAACGTTCACGTTTAATTAAATGTATTTATTTTTATGTCGAAAGAACATGAACTCGT
Organism: Salticus scenicus; assembly: GCA_963930645.1. NCBI lineage: Eukaryota > Metazoa > Arthropoda > Arachnida > Araneae > Salticidae > Salticus > Salticus scenicus. Next base: position 50,089,348 of record OZ005648.1, read on the forward strand.
CAATTTTTTTGGCGACAATTAAATTATAGCTAATATTTTAATGGCTATTTTAACGTTATTAGGATGTTATTATTTTCATATTTTAATTAAGTATAAGAAAACAATTCGAAAATTCGAAATTCGGACTCGAAGTATTGTGTTGTCACCGGGTTCTGAGCTACTGTGAAAGTTTCAAATGTCTAGCTAGTAGGGAAGTTAGTTAAAATTCGATTGCGAGATTTGTAGCGGACAAACAAACAAACAAGGATAGAAGTTAATAAAAACATGGTAATTATATTACAGTCTGTTGTAATCTATTCCATTTTTTATTATAACATAATAATTAAGTTGCAATAAATTTTTAATTATGATCTATCCTTTTCTATATAGTTTTTTTGCTATGCATAATTGTAACAGAATTGTTGGTTTATCTCAAGAGTTTTACTATCTCTCACGAGTGTTGCTGATTCTCAAGGGTGTTACTATAGCTAAATATCAGTTTTGTATTAATAGATTTGCTAGTACATGCACATAAATTATTTTGCCAATTAAAACTTTTTAATTTTTCATTGTAGTTGCAATGACAATCTATAATTTTTAATTAAATACATTTTTATTAGATGTTAAAACCTTTGTTTACGAAAGAATGTAACACTTGTGAGATAAATATCTGTTTAAATGCCAGCACTTGTTAAAGTAAATAAATACTGATACCATTTTGACATAAACCAAGTATTTAAACTAAACTAAACTAGGTCTGCAAATTTAGTTATGGACACAAAGGAATTTATAGAATGTTTTTTATTGGTAACACACACTAGAAAAACAGTGACTTGCCAAGACTCTTTTCGAATTTTCTAAATTATAAATAAAAAAAAACTCATAAAAGATCACCTGCTTAAAAAATTATAAATTATAAGGAATTCATTCATGTGTAAGTTTTTGGGTTTCATGTAAGTCAACTTTTCAAATTTTGTAAAGCTGAAAACGGCAATTCATTTGAAAATCACCCAAGTCCTATTTTTAAAACACTAAGTTAATAAATAAAATGCTTTCATATTTTTAAACATAAAATTAAATGGGAATTATGAAAGTTAAAATATGAACATTATTGTCAAATTATTGCTTTTTTGGCGTATGCTTTGAGAATAACTTTTTCGTACATTTTTTTTTTTTTTTTTTTTTTTTTTTTTATTGTGGTGTAACGTGTCTAGATTAAATAAATTTCTAGCCTAAATTAGTAATTTAGGCACATTGCTTACAGAAGTATTGCACACCAGTCTTCTGTTCTAATTTACTGAAGATAGCATTTAAAAAAGAATGATGATTGTCAATGAAGTAAATTATTAAATAGTTATCTACTATTTGCAATATTTACTGAATAAAATTCACATAAGACCATTCTCACTATATTTCCTCATTCAGCACAAATGATCATAAAAAATATAATCAGTTACAAGTTGATTTAATAATAATAATAATAATAAAAACATGATTTTGTGTCATTATATTATGAAATCACGTAATTCGCAAAATCTTTAAATTCGTTTAACTTGGTCACAAAAAACATACCTTGTATCAAAAAATCCTTGGTTCTACTTAGAATGTGAAGGAAGATAGATACGAGGGTCGGCTGAAAAGTTTCTGGTTTTTCTCCCTTCGAATTGAAATAGAAAAATAAATTTAGTCGCAAATGAAAAGCTAAATGTATTGATACGCAACTGTACAAATATCAAGTTATTCTAATTCTTACATTTTTTTTTTAAGCTGAAATGTTTGAATAATGATCAGAAGATGGAACGAGTTCATTTCCAAAGCTATTTTGGCCTATTTTGAAACTTCGCAGAATTTTCTGTCTAGGTTAGGAACAGAAGACGAAACATGGCTCAGCATTTATGATCCTGAAACAAAGGAACAATCAAAATAATGGTGCCACATTGGTTTCACGCGGCCGAAGAAGTTCCGCACCCAAATCGGTCAAAAATATCACGGCATCCATTTTCTGGGACAAAGATGGGATTCTGCTGGTAGACGTCTTGCTTCAGAGCTCCAGTATAACTGGGAAGTATTTATAGACCAACTAAAAGAAATAATTAAGGGGGGGGGGGAAACAGCGGGAGAAGTTCACCAGAGGAATCCTGTTTTTGTATGGCAATGTACCTGCGCACACTCCCAACGTTGTTCGAACTAAATTGAACACCTTGTGTTACCAATTGGTCCACACCGTCCTCCCTGTTTACTTGGCCTTAGCCCTTTCTGTTTGGTTTCTGTTTTCTAATTTGAAAAAAAATGCTTGAAGGGCAATGTTTCTAGGACACGATGCTGCTGAAAGCTGGTTTCTGGAACAATCAAATGCATTTTATTTTAATGGTCTACAAATGCTAGAACAACGCTGGAAAAAGTGTATTAGTCTCCAGGGAGACAATGTTGACTAAATATATAATTTCATAACTCTAACTCATAAAAAAAAAAGGGGGCAAAGCTAAGAAATTTTTAGCGTCCCCTCATATTATTGAGGGTATGGGTTTGGGTATAGCTAATATAGTAAAATAACTACTCTATTTACCGTGCTTACTAGAGTCCAAAAACTTCAGCTGTTACATGGGATATGTTAAAAAAGAGTGAATTATTAAAGGAAGTCTGAAATCAACTGAGAGTTATCTGTGGTTTTTAATCTCGAAAAAAAGACGAAAAAATTGGGGTTGTTACAAGTTTGAAATAGAAGCCAGGAAATCTGAAATGTCATTTTTGATCCTAAACCACTCTGTTTCTTTTTTTCTCATTCAAAGCCATTAAATTAACTTAGATTGTGTGTATATATTTTCATAACAAGTATGGGTGGAACAGCAGTTACTCTAATATGCCATCCTTGTGTAGCAGAAATATAGAAAATAAACAACTAATTTGAGATTTTCTTTTAAGCTTTTTACCAGTAAAAATATGAATTATTATTATTATTATTATTATTATTATTATTTTTTTTTTTTTTTTTTTTTTTTTTTTTTACACGTGTAATGTATTTATTATTTTATAAATATGTTTATTAATATTACTAAAACACACACACGCACACACAAAAAAAAAAAAAAACGTTAATATATTTTGACAGGTTGACAGATTCACAATTCTATTATATGCCAGAAGATGGACCTTTTGAAAGCTATGTGAAATATATTAAAACGTTACCTTTATTAGACGGATCTGAAGTATTTGGACAGCATCCTAATTCTGAGATACTGTATAGAGTTCGAGAAGGTGAATTATTACTTAAGAATTTAGGTAAATTTTTAGGCGATACGTTGATACTTAAAGAAGAAGATTTGGAAAATCAGGTAAATATTTTTTCCTTCTTAATATGTCTTTTTCAATAAAGAAAAAAGAATATTTATATTCATATGCATTTTGTCAGATGGTAACAGTTATTGATGATTTAATCCAAGAAATTCCAAGCAAAATTAAGGACGAAGCAGTTGAAGATGTTCTGGTTGAAAAACATGAACCCTTCACCTATGTATTGATCGAAGAAGTAAAAATTAATGATATTTATTAATAGCTTAGTTTAAAAACAATAACTCCTTTTATACTTTTGAAATTTATGTTATTACCTTCATATATGTCAAATCTATAGATGTTTCTGCTGTCTTTCTGAAATAAATAAATAAATAAATGTATGTATGTATGTATATTAGGATCCAAATTCTCAGTAACAAAGTATTAAAAATATACCGATACATATATTTATAATACATTTCTAGTGGTTGAATATCTGCACATATTATTGCCAAAACGTCAGTGGAAGCCACCATGTGGAGACTCAAAAAAAGATTTTGGATTCTGCTTGTGTGTCTGTCTTGCGATAACGATAAACATGCTATTGACTTGCAATTTGGTACACATGTTCATGAGCCATACGGAATTAGCTGTATAGTTTTGGATGTGTATTCTATTTGTAGTTCGTGTACAGGGACACACACACACACACACACCAAAGTTTTTCTTATCATTACGGCCTATGGACAGAATTTGTATGTACCGCAATAGCGGCCGTAAAAATCCCCCGATTGACTTGCAGATTGGTGCACACGTCCAGGTTCAGTATAGAAATAGCAATATAATTTTTTATGTCTATATTATTTATGGATCGTGTACAGGGACACACCAAAGTTTTTCTTAGCATTACTCTTATGGTAAATTTCATTTGAGCGAATTTTATAGTCATTACTCTGCATTCAACAAAATAAAATTAGTGTACATTATTAAAATGCTTAAACTTATGTTTTCTTAGAAAATATGTGTGCTTAGGCTTCATAATAAATGTACAGGACCTTACAAAAATGTTTTGAGAATGTCACGTAACCATTCAAATTTTGTCAAATTTCGAACAATTATTCATGAAAAACATAGAATAAGTTGAATAGTTTTTACTGGTATATACTATTTTATGTTTGCTGTTTATGGTTATATTGAGTGTTTATGGTTCATGTGGCATCAAAAGGTGAGGATAGGCACCAATGTGAGGTTAAGTCTTGTGTGCCTTCCTTCCACATACCTCTCCATATACCTGATGTGTGATAAGTAAATAAATTACAAAAACAGTATTAAAGGTGTTTTTCGAGTTGCTCAGAAGTAGGGGGAAAACATTATTGCGCCGGTACTCCTCCCAAATCACCCTACAACCTAGTTACGCAATTAAATTAAATGATTTTGACGTCGTCTATGGACAAAACCACCTATATTCAAGTCCTTTGAAAAACAACAGAAAAATGGAAAATCGAAACTTGTCAAGAAACGTGTTATCTTTGTCATAGTACACGTTTTCCTAGTAAATTGACAAATTTGCACAAAATTACGCAACATTTTAAACAATCAAACCACTACCTGACAATCCCATTTAGTCATGAGACACAAAAGTCGTTTTATTTTACCATGTATCTTTAGTGTGTTTCGTCTGATGATCCGTTTTGCCTCTAAAACTTGTCAGATGACTAATTTCCCAGGTACAGTTTTCATTTTCCTCAAATTTGACCGGTTAGTCAGATGAGAGAATAAAAATAAATTGTTCCTGTTTTGTCAATTGACTAAGAAAAATTTGTTTGGCTAGTCCAAAAGCTCAGCATTATTATTTTTTATTTTTTTGTTTATTTTGTTTTATTTTTTTTGTCTCCTTCTGACAACTTGAGTTAGTCAACCGAAATCGAATAATTTAACCTATCAAATTTGGCGGGATAATGCAATCGCAGAATTCAAAATCCAAATACTTAGAAGTCTGAAATCGTGGATCCGTTGATGTTGTTTCGGTTCCATTTCCATAATTGTGATAATTTTCATTTTAGAAATAGACCGAGAGATTTTAATTATCTGCGAATCGAGTTTACGGTCAAAAGTAAGTGCTAAATACTTTATTTATTGTGTGTGTATATATATATATATATTTATTGTAAAGCTTTGTTAGAATAGTAAATTGTAAAATTCTAAGCTTTAGCAATCTTCTAACAATATCAATGGTATTTAGAATTTGTTTTAATTTATAAAGTTGTTTAAAACGTATACATTTTAAAATACGTTATTATAAATCTTAGTTTTGCGTATCGTTGTATTATAAAAATAAGTATTTTAATTTGTCTGAACTATAGTTTTTTACATATATTTTTAACATTAAGCTCATATTTATATTTTTTATACACAGAATAGTAACGCTTTATTTTCCCTTAAAGGTGGTTCAGAAGGTATTTGGATTCCAAGAGATAAAAATTCAAAAGAGATATTGAAAAATGCTATTTATAAGGATTTTGAATAACTCTGAATTCTAAGGTATGTTTTTAAATTATCTTTTGCTGCATTTTATCTATCTTATCTCCGAACAAGAATAATATTCATACTTTTTTATATTTAAAATTTTTAATGATATGAATTAAAAAAATTAAAAGGTTCCTCGTTTATCTGTTATTTGTTCTATTTTTTATTTATTTATTTATTTATTTTTTCCAGTTCTAAATAAATAAATATATCTTTATAATTTAAATATTTTTGGGAAATGGTTGATAATTGCATGTAATAAAAAATGTCTTCATTTATTATTAAATGTTTGATAACAATTTTTTCAGAACAAATTTGAGCAAAAATGATATGAATTTAATATCACATACTATATTCTTTTCTCAATTTTTAAATTGTTCTTGTGTACAATATTAATTAATAGCGATAAATAATAGATGTCTTAGTTAAAATATAAATAGATTTAACTTCATGTTACTTGTTTCATTCAAATGATTGATGATTGTTTTTTAAAGGTTGATATTTTTAGTTAAGTAAACAAATACGTAATTTTTCCCATCCGCGGTCATTAAAGTGTTTGTTTATTTATGTGAACTGGATTATTATTCTTGTAGCATTTTAGTTATTAAAATTTTGATATATATATATATATTTTCCTTTAGAATAAATTTAATCAAAAATAATATGAGTTTAAATTATTAGATACTATTAAGTATTCGTTATAAACAAAGGTATCTTGTTAAAAATATGTACTTAATTTCATGTTATTTGTTTCACTGAACAAACTGAAAAAATATAAGTTATATGCTATAAAAATGAGACAAATTACTATAAAGATACAAAATGATTTTAACCTTCGACAAAACGAGTCATATAGTCTGAGAAAATAGTGCTCAAAAGCTGAATGACAGAATCAGCAGCTATCAGACATTTGTTGATATGTATCATTACAAAAAAAAAAAAAAAGTATAAGAGTTTCAAGCCTGCCTTTTTTCTCCCGGGGAGAAAAAAAGAAGAAAAAAAAATGTCATGTTGATGCCACCACAAAACTAACTTTCTTCTACCTTTTCCTATATAAAATCATGCAATGGAAGTTATTTTTTATTTTTATTTTTATCTATTATTAATGCAGACGATTTTCATATCACAGGTAGTCTAAAGGTTCAACGGAAGTAAATTTTTACCGTACAGATGATCACGGGGAAAATTGCAGTATAACAGCGCCACATATCGCCTATATACACCCAATTTAATAAACATTACGTCTCTTAATGGCCTTTTTATACATTAAATATTGTTCAATTATACGCATTAGAACCTGAGATATAACCCTTAAATTGTAAAAATAGCTGTATAGCAGCTTCACCTGTTGAGCGATTAGCACTAAAAGTTGACATAAACTAATAATTTATGTTAAGATGCATCTACGTATAATTTTATATGCAATTCTGTGCAGTAGTTCCTGAGATAGAGCCTTCCCTGAAATTGCAGAAATCGATGTATAACAATGCCACCTGTCGTGCAATTGGCACCAGAAGTTGGTAGACACTAACTTATGACAAAGCGCATCTGCGTATAAATTAATATGCAATTTCGTGCATTAGTTTCTAAGATATAGCCTTTTCTGAAATTGCTGTAGAGCAGCGTCATCTGTTGATCGATTGGCACCAAAAGTTGATAGACACTAATTTATGTCAAGGTGCATCCGTATATTAATTTATATGCAATTATGTGCAGTAGTTCCTGAGATACAGTCGCCACAAAACTTTTTGTCACATACAAACATTTTCTATTGTCAAAACATGTTCTCGAGCTCTCAAAACTCGTAAATCCATCAAAAACCGAAAACCGAAAATGTTTACGAATCCAATGCTTTCTTCTATTGAATACAAAAAAAAAAAAAAAAAAAAAAAACTAAAGAATAGTATGTGTCTAACTGTAATGCAAAATAATTTTAAATTGAAAAAAATAATATAAAAAAGATTAAGCATAAGTTTAGATTAATAACAATTAATATGAAATGATTGGGCTTCTATAAACATCCATAAAAGAACAACAGAAGTTTTAACTAAGTGTTAAAATTCTTATGTGAAAACTAAAATTTAAGACACAAAAAGAACCAACTCATTCAAAAATTTATGTTTTATCACTCACAGCTAAATGCTCAAGTGCTTTTTCTTTCTTTCTTCTGTTTTATTTATTATTCTTAATATTATTATTTTGTGTGTACGCGCGGAATTTGGTTGCGAGGAAGGGGGGGGGGGTGAGCGGGGCAATTGATAGCACAATCGAAACTGAATCAGACTCAAAACAATGAAAAAAAAAAAAAAAAAAAAGTTTTTCCTATTTCTATCTTCCCTTCTCCCCCCCCCCCCTTTCTTATCGGCTAAAGTAAACAAATACGTAATTTTTCCCATCCGCGGTCATTAAAGTGTTTGTTTATTTATGTGAACTGGATTATTATTCTTGTAGCATTTTAGTCAATTAAAAAAAAAAAAAAAAAAGAGTTGGAGATTTGGTATTTTCTTTAGCTTGAATGAATCACTAAATATATATCACCGAACTTCAAATACTTAACTTTAGAGGGGAGGGGGCAGGGGATGTAAGTAATAGGTATTTAAAAAAAATACACTTGCAACAGAAGAAAACAGCTGTCAATTTGTTGTTTAATATTAGAAATTTTGTTTTTTCAGTATATTTTTACTCCATTACCCGACTGCCGTAGGTAATGGAAGTATTGTATTCGGTCCAAAAAATCGATATCAAGATTTCACCTGATTTACATGCTTTAAGGTCCCCTGAGTCCAAAAATGTGTTTTTTGGCGATGTCCTCTGACTATGATATCTCCTAAACTAATAAAAATAGAATCACGAAACTTCAGAATTGAGACAGGTCTGGTGAACATTTTTTAAGTTTTGGTGAAAATTAGAAAAATAGGAAGTGGGATATCCGAAACCGGAAGTGAGTTCGTAAACCCGTATCTCAAAAACGGCTCCAACGATTTTCTTCAAAGTTACTGTATAAACACTCTATTAGATGTCCTTTCGAATGATATAGTTGGTTAGTTCAGGACAATTGATAGGCGTCCTGTATGAATAGCTCAATTTCAGGTTTCGCAAGTGCGTTCCTTCCAAAACGACTGTATGTATTTTTTTCAAAGTTGCAATATTAACCCTCTTTTAAATATACTTTTGTATGTAATTGTTGTTTTCCGGTCAACAATTGAACATGCCAAGTCGCTATCTCAAAAATGGCTCTAACGATTTTCCTGAAAATTGTTACATAAACCCATTTTAGGTATCCTTTCTCATGCTTTACGTGGTTATTACAGGACAATTAATAGTCATCCTGATCAGTTAGATCTGTTTTAGATCTTGGAAACTAGTGTTTCAAAAAGTAAAATAATAATTTAAAAAAACTACCCCCCACCTTTTATCTTCTTCATTTTTTAAACTCGCTATGTAAACTCTGTTTTATATGTCTTTATGCTGTATTAACTTTCTCTTACTGGAAAATTTTTAGTTGTCTATTTCATTAGGTCAATTCTATGTCTTCTGATCACATTAACTCCAAAAAGTGCATATGACACGTGTAATAGTGGATAATGGAAGTCGTGTGGTTGTTTCACACCAAATTTTTTTTATTTCCGTTTTCATTTTTATTTTAAGAAAATAAATATTCAAAATTTCCCCCGAACATCGTTCGCGCGTTCGGACATATTCTGCACCCCTGGAAATATGTTAAAAGGCACTTTAAAGAAATTCCTTCCATAGACTGTACTGTATTGGACGTTTCGTATTTGTTTGAACATACATAAATTATATAAATAGCATTTATAATACGGTTGTCAGCTTCCAAATATGTTTAACAATAGTGTACTAACAGCAATATATTCATTTAAAAAAAAATCTATAAAACCAGATCGATTAAAAAAAAAAAAAGCTTGTGCGTGCGTAATCAAGTAGTAAGTAATCATACGAATACAAATCATACCCAAAGTAATCATACGAATTATAAAGTAAGTGAAATATGACAATATATATATGTATCATCATTATCAATTTCAGCCTTTATCAATCCACTGCAGGATGAAGGCCTCTCCTAGGTGATTCCAAAGTGCCCTGTTTTCACATAAAAATTTATAAACGTGTATATAATAATTTATGCATAGATTAAGAAAGGTTTTGATACATGCAACTTCCTAACTAAATGCAACCTATGCAATGAGTTGAAATTTACACCTCATATAACGTACTTCTTAGCGACATCCTAATGACCTTTTTTTTTTTTTTTCATTTTAAGGTTTGCGAGCTCCATTTTAAACCTGGTGAAATTATACAAACAGTAACATATTTTAATGAAAAAGAAGAAAAGTTATATCAAGTCCCAAGAAATAAACCAATTGTTAAAGATGGTGCTATTCCTACGATTTTCAGTGATTTGCCATCATATCTATCAAAGCCAAGTACATGAAGACAAAGTCCTGTGGAAATATTTTGTTTTCGTTTAAGAGCTATTTAGATTTGTAAATAATTAAGTTGGAAAAAGTTACCAAAATAATGACTAAAAAAATTTGAGTATTGCAAAAGCCAAACCAAAAAAATTACGTTTTATTACCTAATGATATTTGTGCTTTTATATTATTATTATGATTAATTTTTATGCAAATGATAGAAAAATCTTCTTTATGTACATGAAACATATTTATAATTTTCAATAAAATTATTTTTTTCTTGATTTTTGTCTTTTATGTCTTATTTTAATTACTTAGTTTCTTATAAGCAAATAAATCTATTTAAAATCTTGAGATTTAAAATCTTATTTAAAATGTTGGTATAAAGAATGTTGAAAGTATGTTATCAGGTAAGTGAGAGTTATTTTGGATGATCAAATACTTGTAAATTATTGCTATATATTAAAATTTATTTGTGCATAAAATTTACAGAGATGATTAAAGGAAAAAAAAATCTTATTATATACGGTAAAAGGTGTTTTTAATGCAAATTCTATGTCCACCCTCACCTTAAAAAAAAAAAAAAAAGGTGTATCATTAATATTTATGATTTTAAAACTTTAAATAACCGGAAATTTGGAGTTTGATGTTATTTATAATTTAGTACATTGTATCGTCGTACCTGTTTATAATTTTAATTTGGTGAAAAAATCCATTATTTAAAAAATATATGCATATATTCAGGTGGCTTAACCCTTTGTATCCCACGGGGTCTTTAAAGTCCTACCAAAAAAAATTCCTCAATATAGCCTAAATTTACTACAGGCTTTCATTGGAACTTCAAAGTCCCTATAATTTAAACTTTCTCTATTGTTGAGCAAAAGTAAGCTAAATTTAATATGAGATGTTTCTCTTTCAGAAAAGAAATATAATAAAAAAGTTTCAAACTATTTTTCCAAAAATAAGGTGATTTGGTATGTAAAGGATTAAGTAAATTAAGTGTTTGAAACATTTTTTATTTTATTTTTTAATGTTTATAATTTGTATTTTAACTAATTACAACATGTATGTTTCCCAAAATTTTTATATTTTTATTTATTGAAAAGTTGTGATTATTAATGGCATCGGTGGTTATATTAAACATAAATAAACACCGCTCAGTTGCTTTATTAGCTATATTAATTCGTACTCTGCTATTACTCCTATATTTAAAAAAAAAAAAAAATATATATATATATATATATATATATATATATATTACCTTTGAAATAAATTTATGACTAAATATAAGATTTATTGTTTTATGGAGGGAAAAAATTGGGAATGAAATGGGTAATATTAAAGAAAGGAACTTAAAAAAAAAGGTTTATATTTATTTTTGTAACCACAGCGCATAAAACGAAAGCACCGAGGAGAAAAAAAAAATAAATTCTAAATATAATAAATTCTAAAAATAATTCTAAATCCATATATGAGGATGTGCATAAAAAATGGACTAAATCATGTGGCGCCACAATCCATTTGGAAGGTCTTGATAAGAAGGTGTTGGATAAATGCTTGCGTTAATAATAAATAAATGTAGGGAAGAATGTTTAAACTAGCGAATTCTTTGTTTCAGTGGTTTGTTAAATTTCCAGTATTCATAGTTGCTAACTTTTTTAATTGATTCCGGAATGTTGTTAGTAATGCCCTTTTTTCAAATCATATTCTTTGAGGAGTAATTTTCTTCATATTTAATTGTAATTACATGCTAAAGAAGATTATTCTAGAAAGAATATGGTATGAAGAAAAGGGCGAATGTTAACAACATTCTGGAATAATTTGAAGAAGTTGGCAGCTATGAGTATTTTTTTTTTTTTTTTTAATTGATAGACAAGTAATATTTTCCAGAAAAGTTCTTTAAATGTATTTTCAAGGTTGAACACCTTAAAGGGGAGAAAAGATTAAACAATTACAAAAGTAAAGAGGTTAAGACTAATAACAATGCTTTTACAAAAACCCCTGCAAACAAGCACGAATCTCTTATTCTTCATAAAATATGAAGGATTTTAACCAATTAAAATTTTGATTAATCTGCTTACTTGCCAACTCCACTGTTTTTATCAGTAGACTACCGTTTTTTTTAGCTATTTCTACTGGTCTGCTGTTTTTAGGAACTTACAAGAAAAATTGTAAAATTGAGCAATTTTACTGGAAAATATATAGAGGAAAATATACAGAGAATACATATAATAATGAAATGAGGCTTATTAAATGTATGCGTAAAAATTACAATATTGATTTTAATTAACTCAAAACAAACTTAAATTTTTGGATTTTTTACTTCCATCACCCTACTACCGTAAGTAATGGAAGTACAGAGCTGACAACCTAATCCGGCAAATTGTTAGTACCGCCCCTTTTTCTACACCAGTCATTTCTTAGAGTTTTTTCTTCTTAATTCATCGTAAATACATTTGAAGAAAATTGCTTTAAAAATTAAGTGGTGTAGAAAAAAGGGCGGTACTAACAATTTGCCGGATTAGGTTGGCAGCTCTGGAAGTATTGTATTCGGTCCAAAAATTCGATATCGAGATTTCACCTGATTTACACGTTTTAAGGTCCCCTGAGTCCAAAAAAGTGGTTTTGGCAATTGGTAAGTGTGTGTGTGTGTGGAATCTCCAGGCTATCATATCTCCGAAACTAATAAAGATAGAACTACAAAACTTCAGAATTAAGACAGGTCTGGTGTACAGATGCATTTTCCAAATGTTGATAAAAATTGAAAAACCGGAAGTGGGACATCAGAAACCAGAAGTGGGACCGTAAGTCCGTATCTCAAAACCGGCTCTAACGATTTTCTTCAAATTTGCTATATAAACATTCTATTAGAAGTCCTTTCGAATGATATAGTTGGTTAGTTCAGGAAAATCGATAGGCGTCCTGTCAATTTCAGGTCTCGCAAGCGCGTTCCTTTTAAAACATCTTTACGGATTTTTTTTTTCAAACTCGCCATTTTAACTCAATTTTCTCAAAAAAAAAAAAAAAGTCTGGTGTGAAACAACCACACGGCTTCCATTGCCCACTATTACACGTATTATATGCATTTTTTAGAAATAATGTGGTCAGCGAACACGTAAAATTGACCTAACGAAGTAGACACCAAACAAATTTCCTATAATGAAAGCTAATATATATATGTGTGCGTGTATGTGTGTGTGCATGCATGTATGTATAAATACATATATATATACATATATACATATGTAAACATGTAAAACAGAATTTATATAGCGAGTTAAAAAATAAGGGGGGGGGGGAATGAGTTATTTTTTCAAACACCAATTTCCGAGATCTAAAACTGACCTACCTAATCAGGATGACTGTTATTTTTCCTGTAACAACCACTTAATACATGAGAAAGGATATCTAAAATGGATTTATGCAACAATTTTCAAGAAAATCGTTACAGCCGTTTTTGAGATGCCAACTTTTACCAAAACTTGGCGTACTCAATTATTGAACGGAAAACAATAATTACATACAAAAGTATATTTAAAAGTGAGTTACTATAGCGAGTTAGAAAATAATCCGTACAGCCGTTTTTAAAGGCACGACTTGCGAGACCTGAAATTAAGCTATTTATACAGGGCGCCTGTACACAAGAATTTCATCTGTACACCAGACCTGCCTCAATGCTGAAGTTTCGTAGTTTTATCTCTATTAGTCTAGGAGATATCATAACCAGAAGATTTCTTTCATACATACATACATACACACACATACACACTATTGCCAAAAACTACTGATTTGCACTCAGGAGACCTTAAAACGCGTAAATCAAGCGAAAACTCGACATTGAATTTTTGGACCGAATACAATACTTCCATTACCTACGGTAGTGGGGTAATGAAAGTAAAAATGCATATGTGAGTGTATTTTCAGTCAGATAAGATAATTAAAAACTGAATTTTGATCCTCATTAGCTTATAAAAATCTGGGGAACATTTTAATTTCTAAATGCAGTGAAAATTTAGTTTAACAATTCTATGAATAACAATTTAATTGTTATTTTCTTAATGAAGCAAAATCTGCTATAAATGTAAAAATTTGTGTTTAAGTAAATATCATAGACAATATTTTTTTTTCCTAATTTTTAGGATTTGAAATTAATTCTTTAATACACATAATCTCAATATTTTATTTGTTTTCGTTTGAAAGATGAGTGATTTTTATTTAAAGAAAATTTTTATTTATGGAAAATATTTTGTAAATATTCATATATTTTTCTTTTTGTCTACTATATATTTATATAAATTCAGTCTCTATCGTTAAAAATGTCATTTACAAAATCTCTACTGATTTTTTTTTTTTTTTTTTTTCCCGATAAAATCTACTGATTTTTAAAACTGATATGTTGGCAAGTATGAATCTATCTCAAATATTATGAGACATGCTAGTCATTGTTTTTTTTTTTTTTTTTTTTTTCCTAACTAATCTTCCTCCACAAATATTATGAGGCAGCTTAATCAAATAGAGACTCGTTTTCCTCTTCAGATATTACCAGACAGGTTAGTCAGGCAAATAATCTTGACTATCATGCCTCTTCAAATATTCTTTGAAAATTGACTACCTTTCTTAGTCAGATACCTGAGATCTGTTGACTAACTTTCTTAATCAAGTGTAGATTCTGACTAACATGCCTTGTCTTTGAAACTGCGGTTGTTGACTAACCTTCCTGGTCAGATAATTATGATTGTCGACTAGCCTTCTTTGTCTGATAATATTAACCTTCCTAGTCTGGAGTAGTGTTTTGGTGACTAGTTCAGCAAGTACACTTTTTAGTTTTGGAGACTAGTTCAGCAAGTACACTTTTCAGTTTTGGTGACTAGTTCAGCAAGTACACTTTTCAGTTTTGGAGACTAGTTCAGCAAGTACACTTTTTGGCTAGTCAGCTATTTTGGTTAGTCAATTCTGTATTGTCAGTTGAGCATTTTGCCAGGTCACTGTGACCAATTTATTTTTCTGTGTGAGTAACATTTTTAACTCATTATTTATTTTAAATTGACTTAAACTTTAAATTGATTTCAAATTTAAATACGTATTAAATTTTTTAATTCAAAATATGTAATATTAAATTTAAATTTGTTTCAAATTTAAATAACTATTAAAATTGAAATTGAAATATGCATTTTAATCTCAATAGTTCCAAATTTAAATAAGTATTTTAATTTTAAAATTTAATTAAAAGAATTTTAATCCTGACTTGTAAAATTGGGAATTTGGGAAATTTTATTTATAAAACTTTCGTTCAGAATATTACATATAATAGCCAAGCAAAGTGTTGAAAATGTATAAAATTGACATTTTTATATGAGTAATGCAGTAATTAAATTATTTTTTATGAATAGAAGAATTCTTTTGCACATGTACAAGCAAATTCTTTAACTTTAACAATTACGTAAATTAATTATTTATATGTCTGTTCCCTTCGCAAGTATGCTTAAATTATGCATTTTGTTCCATGGATAAAGCCAGAATCATACAACATATATAAACCATAATTAATTAAGAAAGAAAAAACCTTAAATATATTTCATGTTTTGTCGTCGTAATATTTTCGGCTGGGCTCCCAGCTCTTTTCAGCGATAATATAAACCATTTGATCATGGTAATGCAAAGAAACCAATTATAAAATTCATCAATTATAAAATTTAAACCGATTGTGTATTATGTCTGGCTCTTTATATCCAGAATACGTGAATTATTCAATTCATACTGCTTTAATGAATATCGAAGTATAACACTGCTTTTCAACATATTTTTCAAAATCGTGGAGTTGGAAAAATTATACATACTAGTATCGCCCAGTGGTCGAAACTCGACCATTTTTCTTGCAAAGCGAGGCAAAGCAAAGTTATTGCCTTGTCCTAAACGGAATGCAAATGCAACACAGCTGCGGCAATTGTTTGCCGATATTCACTCTAACTGAATCAGCAGAGTTTTACTTAATATAACTATTTCTCTCTGTACATGTTAGCCTTTCCTGAAAGGAGAGAAAATCGCAACGTGAAAACGCCCCTCGTTGGGTGATACAGGCCAAAAGCTAATCGGTACCATGTCAAACCAAGGTCCAACCAAGTGCCAAATTCTGTTAAATAAATTCGATTGGTTCATAAAGTACAGTGTTTGAACAAAAAAAAAAAAAAAGATATTTTTCAAAAATGGTCGAATTGAGTTCGGGAAATTTCAAAACGTGTAACTTTATCGAAAACCGAAAATCTAAAACATTTCTGAATCTTATATTTTCTACTTATATATGCAGAGGAAAGAATAATAACTCCACTTCTTAAAAAATAAAAATAAGTAGTCAATTTCACTTAATTAAAATGCAAGGAAATCTCAAAACGTGTAAATTCATCGAAAACCGGAAATCAAAAGTTTTTACGTGTCTTCTACTTGCTTCTTATACCCACAAAAGCTAGCAATAAAGACACTTTTTTTAAAAATAAGTAGCCAATTTCAGTTAATTGAAACGCAAAGAAAGCTCAAAACATGTAAATTCAGCAAAAAACCTCTTCCGTTGCAACATATTAGTATCTTATATCAGATACTTTATTTAGACATTTAAAAACAAATTTAACTTCAAATTATGATAGAATATTTACCATTTTCCTTTTATTTAGTATATTAGTTGAATATTTATTGTTTAAATATCACCCATTCAAATGAAATGTTTGTGTTTACATTCGAAACTGGAAGTTTGCCATTTTTTTTCTGGAGTTTTGTGATTTTAAATTAAAATTTTATCAATTTTACAGAAAAAATAACTCAATCGAACACATGTAGACAGCAGACAGTAACTTATATATAACCCAAATATCGGAATTAAATTCGGCAGATAATTTCCGTTATTTTTCAATAATTTTTTACAAAAAATCCAATGGACGATTAACCTAGAAAATCTTTTTCATGGCTCCATGGACAGACAGTGACGTCATCACTTCGCTTGCGTATAGTGATGCTACAAATTACTGTGTCTATGGTTTTATTTGAGCTTTATGAAATTGCCAGATTTAACAACTTTCTACTTTTAGGTATTTTTTAATGTAAAGGAATCCCTGACAGCACATCGCCTCCCCGGGATATCTTCAATATGTCTTCTGGATGAAAAGACATCCCAGAAACGTCCTTAAGATGTACTGTGGATAAGTTAAGCCTAACTGTGCTGTTAGGGATATGTGTATAAAAGGGAAAAATGGGGGGAAAATGTATAAAAAATAAATGTATTTTTAAATACCTTCTTGACATCGTAAGAAAATAATATTTGTATTCGCACCTTCCGGCTAACCATACCTTTCGAATGATACCATTTTCAACCCTCTACTCCCATAATTAATATGTTAAAAAGGGACAACAAATTTTATGCTTGCCTATTAATATACAGATGACAAATATATAAGTATAAAACAGAAATCTTATCTATATATTAATAGGCAAGCATAAAATTTGTTGTCCCTTTTTAACATATTAATTATGGGAGTAGAGGGTTGAAAATGGTATCATTCGAAAGGTATGATCAGCCGGAAGGTGTGAATACAAATATTATTTTCTTACGATGTCAAGAAGGTATTTAAAAATACATTTATTTTTTATGCATTTCCCCCCATTTTTCCCTTTTATACACGTATTCCTTTACATCAAAAAATACCTAAAAGTAGAAAGTTGTTAAATCTGGCAATGTCATAAAGCTCAAATAAAACCATAGACACAGTAATTTGTATAATGTAGCACAACGAGATATATAAAGTAGAGTGATAAATGGTAACCCTTGAGAAGGTCCAAGATGAGTCATGTGACATGCTTTCCTTGCACATGCGTATTCGGTGGTTTCCTTGGTAACAGCTCATTTTCAGTACATTTCTATGGCAACGGTTTCAATGTTTTTGTTTACTTTACGTAGTTTAATATTCTTTTGTTCTAAACCATTTTGATTTTGATTTTACTTCTTTTTTATTTCGTGTAGTTGAACTTTAACCGATAAAATGCTTAAAAATAGTTGAAAAATTATTATTTGTTGTTAAATTTAGCTCTTTAAAAGTTTAAATTTTGTTTTATAAACACTTTTAAAATTTGTTGAGAAACGATGAAAAGAAAGGTATTTTATTATTTATTAAAATGTGAAATATGTGTAAAATTATTTCAAAAGCAATTTATTTCGGTCATAGGACTGTCAT
The DNA here is from genome assembly GCA_963930645.1 of Salticus scenicus. NCBI lineage: Eukaryota > Metazoa > Arthropoda > Arachnida > Araneae > Salticidae > Salticus > Salticus scenicus. The sequence goes on from OZ005648.1 coordinate 50,107,772, forward strand.
GTTACCTAATAATAATGATAATTTGTCGAACTGATATTTTAAATGCCAAAATAGCGATAAAGGGCCAAACACAGCAACCTATTCGAGCATATCACGTGATTCATCTTGAACCACGGAAAGTTAATCCTTCATCCATTGAATCAGCACTCTAATTTATATATCTCGTTGATGTAGCATCACTATACGCAAGCGAAGTGATGACGTCACTGTCTGTCCATGGAGCCATGAAAGGGATTTTCTATGTTAATTGTCCATTGGACTTTTTGTAAAAAATTATTAAAAAATAACGGAAATTATCTGCCGATTTTTTATCTGCGATATTTGGGTATAGTTATATATAAGTTACTGTCTACATGTGTTTGATTGAGTTATTTTTTCTGTAAAATTGATAAAATTTTAATTTAAAATCACAAAACTCCAGAAAAAAAAAAAATGGCAAACTTCCAGTTTCGAATGTAAACATAAACATTTCATTTCAAAGGGAGATATTTAAACAATAAATATTCAACTAATATACTAAATAAAAGGAAAATGGATTTGTTACTAGCTGCTGCATGTATAAGTAGACGATACGGAAAAAAATCCGATTTCCGTTTTTTGCTGAATTTACATGTTTTGAGCTTTCTTTACGTTTCAATTAACTGAAATTGGCTACTTATTTTTTAAAAAAGTGTCTTTATTACTAGCTTTTGTGGGTAGAAGAAGCAAGTAGAAGATACATAAAAACTTTTGATTTCCGGTTTTCGATGAATTTACACGTTTTGAGATTTCCTTGCATTTTAATTAAGTGAAATTGACTACTTATTTTTATTTTTTTATATGTGGATTTATTATTCTCTCCTCTGCATATATAAGTAGAAAATATAAGATTCAGAAAAGTTTTAGATTTACGGTTTTCGATAAAGTTACACGTTTTGAAATTTCCCGAACTCAATTCGACCATTTTTGAAAAATATCTATTTTTTTTTTTTAAACACTGTACTTTATGAACCAATCGAATTAATTTAACAGAATTTGATGCTTGGTTGGGTCTTGGTTTGACATGGTACCTATTAGCTTCTGGGCAGTATCACACAACAAGGGGCGTTTTCACGTTACGATTTTCTCTCATTTCAGGAAAGGCTAACATCTACAGAGAGAAATAGTTATATTAAGTAAAACTTCTGCTGATTCAGTTAGAGTGAATATCGGCAAACAATTGCCGCAGCTGTGTTGCAATTGCATTCCGTTTAGGACAAGGCAATAACTTTGCTTTGCCTCGCTTTGCAAAAAAAAATGGTCGAGTTTCGACCACTGGGCGATACTAGTATATATAAAAGAGTAAACTCACTGATTCACTCACTGACTCAACATGGTTGTGGCGATCCTATGGGAGATAGAGTCGCAATTTTTGGTGTGAGCAGGTTGATTTTAGAACCCTGACGCTCACTATGACGGGATTTTGCGAAATACCCCCCCGTTTCCCCCACGGGGGGCAGAAGGCAAAAATCACCTTTATAAGCATATCTCGGCTCCAAATTGCTTCACGGTGAAGAAATTGCAGATGGGGAGACTAGACTTGAATACAAAAAAAATCATTTTCTGCGATTTTGGAATTTTGGATTTTTAAGGGGGTAGGGGGTAAAAATGAGATTTTCGGGGGCGCATAAGGCAAAAACACATTTATAAGTACAACTCGGCACCAAATTACTTCACAGGGAAGAAATTGCAGATGGGGAGACTAGGCTTGAATACGAAAAAAGCATTTTCTGCGATTTTGGAATTTTGGATTTTTAAGGGGGGAAAAGGGTGAAAATGATTTTCGGAGGCGAAGGAGGCAAAAACACCTTTATAAGCATAACTCGGCTCCAAATTACTTCACGATGAAAAAATTGCAGATGGGGAGACTAGACTTAAGTACAAAAAAATCATTTTCTGCGATTTTGGAATTTTGGATTTTTAAGGGGGGAGAGGGGCTGAAAATGATTTTCGAAGGTGCAGAAGGCAAAAACCACCTTTATAAGTACAACTCGGCTCCAAATTGCTTCACGGTGAAGAAATTGCAGAGGGAGAGACTAGACTTGAAAACAAAAAAATCATTTTCTGCGATTTTGGAATTTTGGATTTTTAAGGGGGGTAGGGGGTATAAATGATTTAGAAAAATACGAATTTTCGAGTAAAAGTAATAGCTCAAAGATGTAAAAAAAAAAAAAAAAAAAACGCCAAGTGTCTTCTTGAAAATATTTCCAAAAACTCATTTTTTGATTTTTTCCGATTTTTTTTTTTTTTTTTTTTTTTTTTTGGGGGGGGGGGGGGGGGGGGGCACAAAAATAAAAATAGTGTCACATCGTTCAAAATTGGTGCATAGAGGTTTTCGATACTTACAAATCGATTGCGGATATTTTCGAATTTGTAAAATTATTAGAAGGGGTAGGAAGGAGGGGCAGTATGGGGGGGGGGAGCTATGGGCAAAAACAAATAGAAATACAGTTACGCCGTTCAAAATTGGTACAAATAGGTTTTAATGGCCTGCAAGTCGAATGGGGATATTTTCGAAAGTGTAAAGTTATTAGGAGGGGGGGGGAAGGGGAGAGGGGGGGCAAAAAATTAAAAATAGAGTTAGATCGTTCTAAATTGGTATATAGAGGTTTTCGATACTTACAAATCGATTTCGGATATTTTCGAATATTTAAAATTATTAGGAGGGGTGGGAAGGGGGTGGGGGGTGGGCAAAAACAAATAGAAATACAGTTAGGCCGTTCAAAATTGGTACAGATAGGTTTTAGAGGCCAGCAAGTCGAATGGGGATATTTTCGAAAGTGTATAGTTATTAGGAGGGCCGGGAAGGGGGGGGGACGGAGGGGCAAACAAAATAGAATAGAGTTAGAGCATTCAAAATTGGTATATAGAGGTTTTCGATACCTACAAATCGATTGCGGATATTTTCGAATTTTTAAAATTATTAGGATAGACGGGAGGGGGGGGCGAAGGGGGAAAATAATAGAAATAAGAGTTAGAGCATTTTGGGAATTTTTTCCGAAGGCAGTGAGAACCCGGTGCGACATTTTTCCTAATAAGATTTTTTTTTTCTGTTTTTTTTCACGTGATAAAAATTAATGCAATTTTGAGAATTCAGTAATTATAGCGATTCATTTAAAAATAATGACCAGCGAAGCGGGCGTTGCCTGCTAGTTAATAATAAATGCCTTGGTTTCCCTGATGTAAAGCTCAAAATTAACGTCATAGCTACAATGATGTATTGAAATAAAGAAAATAAAATTTTATCCACAGTTCAAATGCCTTAGATTTCAAACGAATAAAATAATGAAAATAGTAATACTTAACAGAAAAGAATGTATCACAACTGCAACAATGTACTGAGAAAAATAAAATAAAATTTTATTCATGATCTGAATGGTTTTGGAAGATTCGATCATTGTTTCAAATAATAAAAATTAAACATACAATATTCATTCAATAATTTACAAAGAAAAAATCTCATTTTAAAATTTATTCTAATGTAGTATGTATGTATATATGTTATATTCCTCATAATATTTTCACAAAATTGATTCCTAAAATGAAAAAGAATTTTGAGATAAGTAAATTTTTTATATTATTGTTCTTCAAATTTATGAATAACTAGCAGGCTACGCCCGCTTCGCTGGTCACTATTTAAAAATGAATCACTATAGTTAATGAATTCTCAAAATTGCATTAATTTTTATCATGTGGGAAAAAAAAAAAAAAAGAGAGAGAGAGAGAGAGAGAGAGAGAAATTCTGATTTGAAAAAATGTCGCACATGGTCCCCACTGCCTTCGGCAGCGCAGGACACTGTGCGCTGCACGCGCGAATTTCTGTTCGACACTCTTAATGAATGACTATATTATCGTAAGGGAAAAACATAAATATATATTTAAAAAAAATCTTTTCCCATCGGTGGAATAATCGGGACGGGCCCCCATTTCCTGTGGCAGCGTATACAGGCGCGCACGGCGTGCATAGTCCTTCATCTACCGTTCCCGCCCCTCCAAATTATTTTAGACTTTAAAAATCCTCACAATCGTTCTCTCTGGCGTTTAAACATAATAATACTAATTTCTAACATTCTATCTGAATTTTTTTCTTTTTACCCCCTTCCCGCCCCTCGTAATAATTCTGTACTTTCGAAAATATCCGCAATATATTTATCAGGCCTCAAAAACTAACAACACTAATTTTCAGCGCTCCAACTCTTATTTATATACTAGCAGGCTACGCCCGCTTCGCTGGTCACTATTTTTAAATGAATCACAATAATTAATGAATTATCAAAATTGCATTAATTTGTATCATGTGATAAAAAGAGAAAAAAAAATTCTGATCGGGAAAAATGCCGGGTCCCCACTGCCTTCGGCAGCGTAGACCCGTGCGCTGCGCGCACGTATTCCTTCACTATCCTTATGACTTCTCAAAATTCAATGTTATTACTCATAAACTTTCATTCTCAAGAAAAGGAATTAAAAAAAATATCATTTAGCATCGGATAAAAACTCACACCGGGACGCCACTGCCTTCGGCAGCGCAGACCCATTCGCGCTGCGCGCGCACGCTTGAGGATATACGTGCGCTGTACACGCATATTCCTTCTCAACTCAAACTTTTATTATTAAGAAAATAAAATAAAAAAATCTTTTATCATCGGGTAAAAACTCGCACCGGGTCCCAAACCCATGTGCGCTGCGCGCCTATTCCTTCCCCACCCTTCCGGCCCCTCCTAATTAACTTGCATATACCAATTTTGAACGGTCTTACTCAATTAGCTGAGATGCAAAAGAAAACCTGATCAGGATACCTTAAAATTGTAAATCAAGTGAAATCTCGAATTCCACTTTCGATAATGTAAAAAAACTTTAAAATATCTTTCGAATGATGTATTAGAAATAATTTAATCATAATTAGAATATTAGATCAATATTACAGCGCCATCTGGCGGTAGAAATTTCTGTAATCTATTGTTCCATTCCAGTTACTTATTCTTACTCAATTAGCTGAGATGTAAAACAAAACCTGATCAGGACACTTTAAATTGTAAATCAGGTGAAATCTCGAATTCCACTTTCGATAATGTAAAAGAACTTTAAAATATCTTTCGAATGATGTATTAGAAATAATTTAATCATAATTAGAATATGAAATATTGAAATTTAAAAATATTACAGCGCCATCTGGCGGTAGAAATTTCTGTAATCTATTGTTCCATTCCAGATTAACAAAGCTTTCAAATGATGTATTACTCATGAAATTATTTTAATTAGTAGATGAGATACAAAAGAAAACCTAATCAGGACACCTCAAAACGTGTAAATCGGGTGAAATCTTGAATTCTATTTTTCGATAATGTAAAAGTACTTTAAAATGTGTATCAACTAAAATAAGCTTTCAAATGATGTATTACTTATGAACTTTTCTTAATTAATAACTGAGATACAAAAAAAAAACTGATTCAGGACACCTCAAAACGTGTAAATCTGGTGAAAACTTTCGATAATTTAAAAGAACTTTAAAATATCTTTCGAATGATGTATTACAAATAATTTAATCATAATTAGAAATTGAAATATTGAAATTTTAAAATCTTACAGCGCCATCTGGCGGTACAAATTTCTGTATTCCACTGTTCGATTCCAAATCAAAAAAGCTTTCTAATGATGTATTACTTATGAAATTATTTTAATTAGTAGCTGAGATACAAAAGAAAACTGATTCAGGAGACCTCAAAACGTGTAAATCTGGTGAAAACTTTGGATAATTTAAAAGAACTTTAAAGTATCTTTTGAATGATGTATTAAAAATAATTTAATCATAATTAGAAATTGAAATATTGAAATTTTAAAATATTACAGCGCCATCTGGCGGTATAAATTTCTGTATTCCACTGTTCGATTCCAGTTCAAAAAAGCTTTCTAATGATGTACTACTTACGAAATTATTTTAATTAGTAGCTGAGATACAAAAGAAAACTAATTCAGGAGACCTCAAAACGTGTAAATTTGGTTAAAACTGTCGATAATATAAAAGAACTTTAAAATATCTTTCGAATGATGCATTAAAAATAATTTAATCATAATTAGAAATTGAAATATTGAAATTTGAAAATATTACAGCGCCATCTGGCGGTAGAAATTTCTGTAATCCACTGTTCGATTCCAAATCAAAAAAGCTTTCTAATGATGTATTACTTATAAAATTATTTTATCTAATAGCTGAGATACAAAAGAAAACCTAATCAGGAGACCTCAAAACGTGTAAATCGAGTGAAATCTCGAATTCCATTTTCGATAATGTAAAAGTACTTTAAAATGTGTATCAAGTCAACAAAGCTTTCAATTGATGTATTACTTATGAAATTTTTTAAATTAGTAACTGAGATATAAAAGAAAACTGATTCAGGACACCTCAAAACGTGTAAATCTGGTGAAAACTTTCGATAATTTAAAAGAACTTTAAAATATCTTTCGAATGATGTATTAAAAATAATTTAATCATAATTAGAAATTGAAATTTTGAAATTTTAAAATATTACAGCGCCATCTGGCGGTACAAATTTCTGTATTCCACTGTTCGATTCCAAATCTAAGAAAGCTTTCTAATGATGCATTACTCATGAAATTATTTTAATTAGTAGCTGAGATACAAAAGAAAACTAATTCAGGAGACCTCAAAGCGTGTAAATCTGGTGAAAACTTTCGATAATTTAAAAGAACTTTAAAATATCTTTCGAATGATGTATCAAAAATAATTTAATTGGAATTTGAAATATCGAAATTTTAAAATATCTTGCGGTAGAAATTTCTGTAATGTACTGTTCAATTCCAAATTAACAAAGCTTTCAAATAATGTGTTACTTATAAAATTATTTTAATTAGTAGCCGTGATACAAAAGAAAACCTAATCAGGACATTCAAAAACATGTAAATCACGTGAAATCTCTAATTCCATTATCTACGGTAGTTTTATTAATGGAAGTAAAAAGAAAAATAAATATGCCAAAACCTATATATATACCACGGTAGTCGGGTAATGGAAGTAAAAAGAAAAAGAAAAAGTATTTTTTAGTTCCTTCAAATGTATTTTGTTGCTATGGTAACTCCTATCGTCTATTGAAAGATAGATTACGTGTTAGAATAAAATTTAATTAGCAATTAAAATGTAACTGCTTTGTTTATTTATGAAATTTGATGAAATTTTAACTGCAGGTTGGTTTTGTGCTGAATAGGTTGTATATTAAGTGTTGTGTACGAAAAAGAAAATTTGAAGCTCTTTGAAATTTGCAATTTTTAACCCCAGTTAAAGATCATGTGACATTAATGACTTGCACATGTTTTTTTTCCGTTAGAGACAGACGTTAAAATCGTCTGCTGAATGCCTCTTTTTAAGCAATGCAATAAGGATTTTTGCCCATTTTCGCGATCGATATGGGTCAGCATTTTAATTAATATCTCCGAAACTAATTAAGATTTTTAAATTCTGTTTCGAGGAAAACATCGGAAAGGCTCCAGAGCATCCGTATGTCAATTCTTGTACTTCTGCGTTCAATAGGGGCTGAACGTATAAAAGAACAGACAGACAGACAAACCTTTCCATTTATTATTATAGATTTTTGCCCCTTCACCCCCCCCCTTTCCGTCTATCCTAATAATTTTACAAATTCGAAAATATTCGCAATCGATTTGTGGGTATCGAAAACCTCCATGTACCAATTTTGAGCGACCTAACTCTGTTTTTATTTTTTGCCCCTCCACCCCCCCCTTTCCCGTCTATCCTAATAATTTTACAAATTCGAAAATATCCGCAATCGCTTTGTTAGTATCAAAAACCTCTATGTACCAATTTCAAACGGTCTAACTCTATTTTCATTTTTTTGCCCCTCCGCTCCTCCCGCTTTCTGACCTTCCTAATAACTTTACACTTTTGAAAATATCCTCATTCGACTTGCAGGCCTGTAAAACCTATCTGTACTAATTTTGAACGATCTAGCTGTATTTCTTTTTTTTTTTTTCTTTGCCCCATAGCCCCCCCCCCTTTCCCGCCCCACCTGGAATGAATTTCTAAAATTAAAGAAATTAGTTTTTATGTATTTGTGAGAGCTATATTTTAGAGCAAAAATCTCACCTAAATCTTTTTTTCTGTTTGCGATATAAAGGATTATTTAAAATTGCGTTTTGCCCCCTCTCTCCTCCTCTTGGGGGCTGAATTTCTAAAATTCCAGAAATTGGTTTTTGGATATTTGTATTAGCTATATATTAGAGCAAAAATTTCACGTATATCTGTTTTTTTTTTTTTTTTTTTTTGAGATATATATAAGGAGCATGTAAAACCACTTTTTGCGCATGTGAAATCACGTTTTGCCCCCTTTCCTCCCTTGGGGACCGAATTTCTAAAATTCCAGAAATTGATTTTTAGATATTTGGGTCAGCTATATTTTAAAGCAAAAATTTTACGGATATCTGTTTTTATCCTTGAGATATGGGTTTTTTTGATAAATAACATTTTGCCCCCTGCTCCCCCTTGGGGGGCGAATTTTGCAAAATCGCTTCTTAGGGGGTGCTTACACTATATATTCTATAATCTGACCCAGTTTTGAGTCAGTGGCTCCAGTAGATTTTGCTGTGCGTTGATGAGTCAGTCAGTCAGTGAGTGAGTGAGTGGAAGTACTCTTTTATATGTATAGATAACGTTTACGCTAGTTCATTCTAAAATAACCAGCCACATTTTTTTTTTCTTTATGAGGACCGTATAAAAATTTAAAGTTTTCTAATTCTTAAAAGTGTATTTTCTAAAATTTTTGAGCGATTTTTAAAAATTCTGTAACTTTCTTACACATATTTATATTTTGTTATCTATACCTTAGATCAATATTTAAGTAACTAAAACTTGATTCAATAATTTTAGATACACGTGTAAAGACATAAAACAGAATTTACATAGCGAGTGTAGAGAAAAAAAGTCGGTAGAGCCTTTTTTTAAACGCTCATTTCCGAGATTTAAAACTGACCTATTTAATCAGTATGGCTGTTAATTTTTCTGTAATAACCATGTAATACGCGAGAAAGGATATCCGAAAAGGGGTTTATGTAGCAATTTTCAAGAAAATCATTAGAGCCATTTTTGAGATAGTGACTTTCACCAAAACTTGGCAAACTCATGTATTGACCGGAAAACAATAGATTCATACTAAAGAATATCTAAAAGAGAGTTATTATAGCGAGTTTGAAAAAAATCCATGCAACCGTTTTTAAAGGAACGCATTTGCGAGGCCTTAAATTGACCTACTTATACTGTGCGCTTATCAATTTTCCTGAACTAACCAACTAATTCATATGAAATGACATGTAACACAGTGTTTATATAGCAACTTTGAAGGTAATCGTTAGAGCCAATTTTGAGATACAGACTTACGGCCAGATACAGGCCCCCCTTCCAGTTTCCAATGTTCTTACTTCATTAGTCCCACTACTGGTTTTCCAATTTCTACCAAAAGTTGGAAAAATTATCTATATACCAGACTTGCTCAATTCTGAAATATCGTCGTTCTATCTTTATTAGTTTCGGAGATAATGATAGTCAGAAGATTCCCCACACATATGAGAACACACACACACAGACCAATTGCCGAAAACCAACTCTTTGGACTTAGGAGACCTTAAAACATGTAAATTGATTTTTTTTTTTTCCCACCGAATGTAATACTTCTATTACCTACAATAGTCGGTAAATGGAATTAAAAAATCTGGTGTGTAACAACCGCACGATTTCCATTATTCACCTATTACACATATTATATGCACTTTTTAGAGTTAATGTGGCCGGAAGAAATAAAATTGACCTAACACATTAGACACGAAACAATTTTCCTATAAGAGAAAACTGATACATGTGTAAAAATATAAAACAGGATTTACATAGCGAGATTAAAAAAAAATCGGTAACCGTTTTTTGAAACACCAATATCTGAGATCTGAAACTGACTTATCTAATCAGGATGATTATTAATTTTCCTATAATAACCATGTACTACATTCAAAAAAAAATATCTAAAAAGGGGGTGTATTCTCTCCGCTTTCCCCCACCAAAAAATAATAATAATATTAATAATAATCTGGTGTGAAACAACCAGACTATTTCCATTACCCACATACCATATGCACTTTTTGGATATAATGTAATGAGAAGACACAAAATTGACCTGACAAATAAGACACCTACAGTTTTCCTGTAAGAGAAAGCTGATACATGTTTAAAGGCATATTAAACAAAATTTACGTATAACGAGTTAAATAATAATAAAAAAAATTGGCAGAGCGGTTTTTTGAAACACGAATTTCCGAGATCTAAAACTGACCTACCTAATCAAGATGATTGTTAATTTTCCTGCAATAACCACGTAATGCATAAGAAAGGATACCTAACATATGAGTTTATATAACAGTTTTCAAGAAAATCGTTAGAGCCGTTTTTGAGATACCGACTTTTACCAAAAACTTGGCATACTCCATTGTTGACCGGAAAACAACAATTACATACAGAGGGGTTAATATGGCAAGTATGAAAAAAAAAAAAAAAAATTGTACAGCCGTTGTTAAAGGAACGCACTTGGAAGACCTCAAATTGAGCTATTTATACAGGACGCTTATCAATTTCCCTGAACTAACCAACTAATTCATACGAAAAGACATCTGACAGAATATTTATATAGCTATTTTTGAGATACAGACTTCCGGTCCCACTTCTGGTTTTCCAATTTTCACCAAAAATTGAAAAAGTCATCTGTACACCAGACCTGTCTCAATTCTGAAGTTTCTTAGTTCGCTCTTTATTAGTTTCGTCGTTATGATACTCAGAAGATTCCCGACATACACTCACACACTGACCAATTGCCAAAAACTACTTTTTTGGACTCAGGGGACCATAAAATATGTAAATCAGGTGAAAACTCGATATCGAATTTTTGAACCGAATATAATAGTATTTCCATTATCTACGGTAGTCGGGTAAATGGAATTAAAAATTGAGTTAATGAATTTTTCTTTAAAGTTAACCTGTCTATATATCTTCCTAGATATGTCTAGATGTCTCCCTAGTAACTAGCAATAAATTTAAACAAATGATAATTAGGGTTTAAGTTTAGTTATTTGTTTTTTGTGGTTTCTGAAAAATTGTGTTCGAAAGAGAAAACATGGTTTGAAGGGTTTGAATGTTTGCTCCTTATATAAATTATAATTATGGCATTTTCAACATTTTTTAAATTAAATTATTTTTAAAAGAAGTTAAAGAATGTTTTATATTGTATATACATATAATATTAATTTAAGCTAATTTATTTCTTTATTTATTGTTTTAACTGTTTTTTAAACTATATCTGTTGTTTTACTTAATTTTAATTGCAGACGAAAAGACATAACGTTCTAATTGACTATGTAAAGAAATCATTATCTATTTTGAAAGATAACATGACTGGCAAACAAAAAATAACTGAAGAAGCTGAGCATATGATGAAATTCATTTATAAAATGGAAGTACCACCAGAATGGCATTTTGTGAGTATAGTTTTTAAGTTACAATAATACGCAAATAACTAAAAATAAATTTACGAGTCATCCGTTAACAACTTCGTTTAAACATATTTCTAGGACATTTTATGATAGAATTTAAAAATTTTTGCACATATGATTTTATCATATAATTTTATCATAGATACATTTTATTCACAGAAACTTCTTTTCATTTATATATACTACTAGCAGGCTTTGCCCGCTTCGCTGGACATTAAACTTAAATGAGTTGTCAAAATCCCATATTTTTATTAATAACCTAAGTTCTCGCTGTGATTGGTAGAGGTTTAAACGCTCGCAATGTGAGGAGTCTGGGTCCCCACTGTCTTCGCCACAACTTACCCACTTCTTACTTCCCCACCCTCAGCGGGTGAGCTCGAAGTTTTGCAAAATCCCACTTATGTCCATAATGCGTACACTTAATCAATATCCACACAAGAAAATTCGCCATTCTAAGATAATTCAAAGCAAATTCAAACGGAAAAACATGTTTTTACACATGTTTATTGCCCTCCGACTCCGAGAAGGTGGGGGGGGGGGATTTCGAATTTCGTGAAATCCAGTTACAATAAGTGCCGGATGCATACAAACAATTTACGCACCAAATTTCGTGACCACAGAAGTCTTCAATAGAAAATATTATAAATAAATAAATACAAAAAGCACTGCTTTAGTATGGGAACTTTTTGGTGACTTTAAATATTTTAAGGCATTTTTGCGATGAACTGAATTGGCTATCTCAATTGTGTAATTAAAGATCTTGGCGAGAAACATCCGAGCTACTTCGGTGCCGAATTTCAAATTTTGCCAAAGGATCCAATACTAAAGCTGTTCCATATCGAATCTAGGTTGAAAACGGAAAAAGGGTAAAATAAATTAGAAATATCAGATCTATATTTATAAATTTGATACCGAATAAAAAGGGCGATTTTTCTGAATCCAGGGGTGCAAACAGTTTTTCGATGCGGCAATTAGATTTTTAAAAAATAACTAAAGTAGGAAATTTAAGTGGCAACGGAAAAACGGGAAAAGGGAAAAATAAATTAGAAATATCAGACCTATCATTACAAATTTAGTACCAAATGAAAGAGGGGATTTTTCTGAATCCTGGGGTGTAAACAGTTTTTCGATACGACAATTAGATTTTTTAAAATTAACTAAAGTATGAAACTTAGATGGCAACACTTCATTTCAATCTTTTCATAATTTGTAGTGCGAATCACGCGAATACAAAAGTCTTTAACTTAAAAATTTATTTATATATTTTTTTTTTCCATTCAAAGCATTTTAGTGAAAAAATATTTATGGCGCATGCGCAGATGTTTTTTACCCACAATTTAAACACTAATCATAATTTTGAGAATTTCTATAGATATAATTTCAAGTTGGGTGAAGACCTAAGTTTCTGCCAAGCGCCGTTGAATTCCGTCCAGCCGTTCTCGAGTGATGCCCGGACAAACGTGTTTTAGTCTTTTACCCCCTAGGGGGGAACGGGGGGGAATTTCCGAAAAGTTGGTAGATATAATTTTAAGTTGGGTGAAGACCTAAATTCCTGCCAAGCGCCGTTGAATTCCGTCCAGCTGTTCTCAAGTGATGCCCGGACAAAAAAAGCGACATTCGGACACGATGACACAGACACACACACACACAGGCAAAATTTTCTGAAGTCATTTTCGGCTTTCATGGGGTGTAAAACGTGAAGATATCGCAAAATTTTTCGATTCCGACAAATTTACAGACAAAACTCTGATTTTATTAATATAGATATGGGAGCCATATAAAAATGTAGATCCTGTAGTTCTTAAAATTGAATCACATAATTTTTTTTTTATCAATTTTATAAAATTCTGTACTTTTTTAATGAATTTTTTTTTATTTTGTTATGAATATCTAAGACTTGTATTTAAGCATTTAAAGTAGAGGTTCAACGTTTTCCAAACAACCTGTATACATAGCTGCGAAATTTTATGATTTTTGGCTAGTAGTAATTTTTAATTGAAATCTTTTATAAATTTCTGTAACAGTTTTCATTGATTAAATAGAATGAAAAATTCCACTCAATTAAACGTATCCGTATAAAGCAGAAAAATTTATGTTACATAGGAATCTAAAATTAGATGGAGTAATATGTGTTAAGACTAATTGACTGACTAGAAGACGATCCTAGTCCTATGTGGAATGTCCTTCAAAGAGTGTCTTTTTAAGGGTTCCTAAGGCCATATTAATGCAAATTGTAGAAATAGCCATATCTAAAATTGGAATTTTTTTTCAGCACATTATTGTTATTATTTAGGGGAGGTAATAATTTATATAATTAAAACTACCACTTACTATGAAATCGTTACAAAAATTATTTTCAAACATCTAAAAATGTAATTGATTTTCATAATTGAATTTCAGGTTTATCCTTCATTAAAACCACTCGGATCGTGGATACATGATTTAAAATTACGAGTTCAGCAATTTCAACTTTGGTGTTCTACTGCTAACCCTCCTATAATGTTTTGGCTACCCGGTTTCTCCTCTCCCAAAAGTCTTCTGAATGCTACTTTATTAACAGCAGTTAAAAACAGCGATGTAAGTACTTGTTTTCATAATTATTAATGTGGTACATAATACATTTCACATATAGTGCAGTAAGTATAGGTATATTTAAAATATAGGTATATTTATTTTTTCTACTTTTATTACTTCACATTTCTCCCAAAATATTGATTAAACATTACTTATATAATATTCTCAAATCAGGATATTTTTCCTCTGTTGCATATGATCAAGCACCAAAATCTGTAAAAAAAGTACCTTAATATTTTTACATTTCCCAAAAAGTACTGACGAGATAATTAAAATAATAATAATAATAATAAAATATAGTTCTTGTCACTTGCATGAGATATTTACATTTTGTAGCAATTCAGATCTTTTAGAACCGTAAATTCTTAGCCTATTACTATATATTAAAAAAAATCTGGAGTGACTCCACTCGACTTTCCGAACATTGAGTAATTAACAGTTTTGTAGATAAAGTAAAGAAAGAGGAGTTGTTAAACAAACAAAAGAGAGAAAACCATAATAGATTGTTTGAGTATTTTTCTCCATCTATTACACGATGTTTTATTTAACGCTACTGAACTTGGAGCCCATAGATCATAATGATGAAGAATTTTTCGTTGTGTCCCTGTAAAAACCTATAAATGCTAGTGTAGATTTAGCACATCTTGGACGTGGAATTCTTGGTGAGTAGTGAGAGACAACAATGATAATAAAGTCATAATTAGTCCCAAGTATTTATTAAAATTTCTATAATGGGACACATCACAGATGAATTACATAATGAATTTTATGTTATTTACAATGCCATATGTACAAATAATAAATTCTGGCTTACATTTCGTTCATAACTACTATACTCGCTGACACCAGCACACCTCATAGTTCTACCTTCCACCTCCGACTCCGTCTCCGGAGAACTGCCCCTCGTTCCGAGGGTTGGGTTGCCATACTTATTTGTGGCGGCGCAGGTTTGCCAGATTTGGCGCACCTTACACGCCCCACCTAAACATAAAATTAGCCCACAGTGGCTGATTTTATCACTTTTAAAAACAAAAAAATACACATATATATATAAATGCTATTACAAAACATATACTTTCAAAATACTATATAAATGCTATTACAAAACATATACTTTCAAAATACTATATAAATGCTATTACAAAACATATACTTTCAAAATATTAATTAATACACTATATAATTTCAATTTTAATATATATAGAATATAAAAAAAAAAAAAATAATAATGCAAACTTCTATTCCAGCCTAGACAGAGCGTCTGCACCTCTATGCTGGACACCTGGTCTATGAGTGATGGAATGATTCCATCTTTGAAGAGCTAGAGCCCAACGGGTTAACTTGGGACTCTTAGGAGTGGTATGAGTTAAATACTTAAGTGGATTATGATCAGAAATGATCTCTACCTTAGCCCCATAAATCCACTTATCGAATTTGTTCAGTCCGAATAAAACTGCCCATGCTTCTTTTTCGATGCTTGCCCAATTTTTCTGCGTCGCATTGAATTTTTTGCTTGCGAACGCTATTGGGCGATAAGATCCATCAGCATCTTGTTGGGTTAAACAACATCCTACACCATAGTCAGATGCATCGCAATGTACTTGAAATGGCAAATTGGCATCAGGGGTAGCCAGGCTAGTTACCTCACACAATAACTCTTTTAATTGGTCAAAAGATTTTTGTTCGGCCTCACCCCAACTGACTATGTTTGATTTATTTTTCTTGGTCAGCTCCGTGAGCGGAGAAGATACTTCCGCATAATTCGGTATATAAGTGCGATAAAAACCCATCAGTCCCAAAACAGACCTGACATCCTTTTTAGTGACAGGCTTAGCTAACTTTCTAATAGCTGATATCTTATCTTCTTCAGGACCATGCCTACCTCCCCCTATCACGTGACCCAAATATTTTATTTTCCGTGAAGCAAAGGAACATTTATCCAATCTCACCGAGAAACCTAACTTATGTAACTCGGTTAGAATCAAATCTAAATGGGCCAAATGGTCTTCAAAAGACCTAGAGAAAATGACCACATCATCCATGTATGCCTGTGCATAATCTGAATGAGCTTTTAAGATACGGTTCATTTCTCGTTGAAAAGTACCCGACGCCCCTGCTAGACCAAAAGGCATTGTTTTCCACTGGTACACAGCATTGTGAGTGGTAAATGCTGTTAATGGCTTACTTTCCTTATCCATTTTAATTTGCCAGTACCCCTTTAAAAGATCTAAACTGGTTAACCAGTGGGCTGATCCTGCAGTGAAAATTAACTCTTGCATATCTTTCATGGGAAAAACCGGAACTTTGGTTACCGCATTTAAAGCCCTGAAATCGATACACATTCTTACGGAAGAATCTTTTTTCGCAACGCAAACATTTGGATGAGCTATTTCAGATTCTGATGGTTCTATTAAATCTAGATCTAACAATTCTTGAACCTGACGTTCAACTTCCTTTCTATATGCCATGGGAACACTGTAACAATGGGGTTTTTTCCGAATTGCATTTGGTAATAATTCAATTTTATGAGTGCCCACCGAGGTTGGTTGAACAGGTTTAGTAAAGATATGTTTAAATTTTACGATTAAATTTCTAAGAGTTTTCTACTCATAAGCATTTAAATGTTCAACTTTAAGACTATCAAGAATTTCAAAGAATTTAGATTCCTTGGTAGCGGTAGGTAAAGTTTCAATATGACCGAATTCTTTTTCTTCCTCAAAAATAACATTTACAGAATTCGAACTACCTATATAATGTTTTAATTTATTTTGATGAATATGTTTGGTCGCCCCATCTGGTAATTTCACTAAAAAAGAATGAGGATTACGTTTTTCAACAATAGTTGCGGGACCCTGCCATCTGACAAATAATTTATTTGTTGAATCGGGTATTAAAACTATCACCTGGTCCCCAACTTTGAATACTCTGTTAGACGATCTCAAATTGTGGTAGTAAGCTGTTTTTTCCTGTTGTACTGCCGAAACAAGTTTGGCTTGCTCCGCAGCCTTCTCAAGTTTTAATTTTAAATCTTCTAAATATTTAGCAACAGGAGTAGTATCTAACTGTATATTATTATGTTTCCCGGTCCAAGTAGATTTTAAGATTGACAAAGGACCTTGTGGTTGTCTACCATACAGTAACTGGAATGGAGACACACCCGTGGTTGAATGGGGTATTTCTCTGTACGCCCACAACACATAAGGAATTTGCAAATGCCATCCTCTACCTTCTTCCCTTATTACATTATGCAACATGTTTTTCAGTGTTCTATTGAATCTCTCCACCAATCCGTTCGATTGTGGATATCCCGGGGTAGAAAATCTTGGACTGCTCCCTATACGTTTCTCGAACTCTTTAGTCAGTTCAGCTATGAAGTTTGTCCCGTTATCAGACGCGATAACATTCGGTATTCCGGTCCTTGAAAAAATGCTGCAACGCCTCACAAGTTGTTTTTGCATTTAGACTAGTCAACGGTATGGCTTCGCCCCACCTAGTATGTTGGTCGACCATACACAATATATATTTATGTCCCTTCGAACTTGGGGGATCAATCGGACCTATCAAATCTATATTTACAACCTGAAATGGCAATTCCGGTCTCGTCACCGGCGTGATTGGCGTTCGGTCATTTGTTCTAACTGCTTGAGTGAGTTGACACTCTTTACATGATCTACAATATTTTTTTACGTCAGCCCTCATACCTTCCCAGAAGAATGAGTATTTGATCCTCTCTAGAGTTTTTCTAGGACCCATATGGCTGCTAAACACTGAGTTATGAGCCAGTTTCAGTACCTCCTTCCGCCTACAATCTGGAAGTACAAGTTGCCCAACGCTCTCACCGAGTATTTTGTCCCTATGAAATAAGTAACCATCTACCTCATAGTAATTACCCTTACCTTCCTTAGCATGCTTCCAAGCTACTGCTAAATCGGTACACTGCTCTTGCTCAGAGCGAAAAGTATCAGCTAGCATACTTTTCTTATTTGGCTCAGTGATTGCCTCACCATCCTTAGCATTTACCGTTCCCACTTCATTTCCACATGAAGAAATTTCCCTTTGAGATTCCTCAAAAATAAAATTGTCCTGTGCTTTTCCTGACAGTGTCCCAGATGAAACTTCCGTCGTTCCATCTACATTTCCTGAGTCCCTCCTCAGGTCCTGAGAGTTCTGAGCCAGTGAAATTCCTTCACTCCGGGCTCCTCCCAACATGTTCAAAACATCCGGTGGAAGTAACACGTCTTCCACCAAGACATCTGCCAAAGCACACAACACTTGCTGATGCACCACATTAACCTGGCCACCAGTAGCAAGACCTAACGGAACGTAAACTAAAGGACATTTCACCGCCGGACCAAAAATACCCTTCAAGAAAATTGTAGAAGCACCTTCTACCGAAATTCCCGGAACTAGTTCTTTTTTGACAACCGTAATTTCTGTTCCCGAATCTACCAACGCGTCAACTAATTTACCATCTACACTGATAGATGTCTTTTTTAGTTTGCTTAATTTATCCTCAATATCTCGCCTAGGGATGACTTCCCCTAGTAAGTCTACCCTGGCCGATACAGTTTCTTCCTTTGAGCCTGTACCCTCTGCAGAAACTTTATTAATATTAAGCCTCCTAGTATCTGACCCTTTATTTTTTGGACAATCCCGTCTGAAATGTTTGTCGGACCCACATGTGAAGCACGTTGGTTTCTTAATTTCTACAAGCTTTGATTTTTCGAAATTTTTCTTGGGGAAAAAATTGTTAGGATCGGACCTTTTTTCACTAAACTGCGGTTTACCCCAATTAGAATGATACCCCTTTTTTTCAAAATCCATCCCTTTGGCTCTTACTGACCCATCATAGGACTTACCCTTAGATGCATAAAATACATCACAATGCTTACCTAAATCCTTTGGCTTGAACCAATCTTCTCCTTGAAGAACTCCTATGTGGGTTGCAGTTTCTGCATCTAATGTTTGAAATATTTTATCCGATACAGCGACTCAAAATCACTTACCTTCCTGGCCTTGCAGTAATACAGCCACATTGAGGTTAACCTGGACGCGAATTGAGAAAAATTCTCGTCAGGCTTACGTTTTGCCCTACGAAAATTTTCTAAGCATAATTTTGGAGAAGGGTCATACTCTTGTAACACTAATTTTTTCAAGGTTTCATAATTACTTAATTCCTTTTCTTCAATATTAGCTAACAGATTAGTTACCTTTTCCCCTAACAAGCAAAGTAAAACTTTAGGTTTAAATTCGTCGTTAACATTTTCATTTACAAACGCTTTCTCTAAACTCGAGAAAAAATAGTCCCATCCATCTGATTTACTAGGAACCTTAACTGTTAAGAGTCTAACCATTCTAACTATTTCATCTAAAGATTTTATACGCGTGGTTTGATCACTATTTTGAACCAAATTTTGATTACTCTTAGATAATTCTACTTCCAAAACGAAGTTTTTCCAATTCAAATTTTTCCCTTTCTCTCTCTGTCTGTAACTTAAATTCCCGCTCGAGTTTTAACTTATTTTCATTTTCCAGTTTTTGTTCCCGTTCTATTCTTTTAGCTATGATAGCATCTAAATACTCTTTCGCTTCTTCCTCTTTATATCGCTTATTAGCTAAAATTAATTCCTTTAATTCCGATTTAGATAACTTTTCATCAATCTTTTCCCCATAATTTTGTGCCAGGCAAATTAAATCTGCCTTTTTACTTTTGATTAGAAAAGACATTTTTTTCTATTTATCTATTTTTCTGGGCCACCCTAATGCCAAATTACCTTATAATAAAATGAGAATAAAAAGCAAAATATATCCAACAAAATATTAAAAAAATATCAAAAGAAACATTACTCTTTTTATACGAGAACAACAACAAAAAAAAAAAGATATAAAACATTTATCAGAAATAAACCAGAGCTGTTTAATTATACTCATGCCTTTGTCATCAAATAAACAAACAAAATATATATTCATTCATTCATTCTTTTTTGTTTAAAAAAAAACAATAATAATAATTACTTAGGAAAGAAATAATGATGCATTAAATCTATCTCTAATTATTCAGTCACCATGAACCAGAGAAAGAAAAAAAAAATACTTTTAACTGTCTTCTCAAAAACAAAATAAAATAAATAAATTTATCATTTAAGTATTTCATAACCCTCAGCAATATATATCTTATTTATATACTGAGACAGGAAATAGATTTATTTTTCTAACTTTTACCAAGCAATAATAAAATAAGAAAAAAAAACTCTTTTTTCCAACATTTATGATCAAACCAAAAAAAAAAAAAAGAAAGAAATATCATTACGATCTACCGAAAATGACTAAATTGGCGCCACTCAGAACAAGAACAATACCTGTCTGGGCCTTACTTCTGTTTTCAGGGTAAAAAGAAACAAATCCATAATTATAAAACATTTCGATTACACATATATTGAAATATGTTTAATAAACTAAATATATTCCTTTTTCTTTACCTTTTTATGAAAAAAAAAAACAAAAAATATATGTAATAATTGCACTAATTAAAAATTATTAACCCTTTATATTTCACATTAGAAATCAAATAACCATAATAAATATATATATATAAAAATATTTCACATGATTCGATAATCAACTAAATTTAATACACTCTTCTTAAACTTGCTGATATTCCTTAACGATTAAAATTCTAATCGAAGAAAAAAATATATAGTACTTACAGTACCTTAGTGCGAAGGTAAAAGAAATCACGACATCGATAAATTTTGTTCGGATGTCCGGAGCTGCATAAAAAGAACATTTCTAACATACAAACGTTGAATACTCTGTATACACAAGATTTTTTTTTCTTCGTTGTTTTCACTTTATTCACAAATCGTAAGACTGCACCTAAAATTGTAGAACAAGAACACTTTCTAGAATACGTAGCACCACTTCTACACAAAATACTGTCGCTCCAGCATTATATGTTAGGAATACCAGAGACTTTAAGGATTTAAAAATAGCAGGTAAACTTTCGCTAGCACGTAAACTATTGAACACTTTCGATGATTTAGAACACGTAGGTGCTCTACATACACACAAATTACTGTTGATACAGTATTATTTAAACTAGGCTCTATGTAGCCCGCCGAACGCTGTAGAATTTACAGCCTTAAAAACTGCACGTAATACTTCCTGACCAGCTGACCACCGGCTATTGTGGCCGTTCTGCTGTGACACCACAATCATTTTTTCGTCTCTCTTCACCATCCCATTATTCTGACACCAATGTAGATTTAGCACATCTTGGACGTGGAATTCTTGGTGAGTAGTGAGAGACAACAATGATAATAAAGTCATAATTAGTCCCAAGTATTTATTAAAATTTCTATAATGGGACACATCACAGATGAATTACATAATGAATTTTATGTTATTTACAATGCCATATGTACAAATAATAAATTCTGGCTTATATTTCGTTCATAACTACTATACTCGCTGACACCAGCACACCTCATAGTTCTACCTTCCACCTCCGACTCCGTCTCCGGAGAACTGCCCCTCGTTCCGAGGGTTGGGTTGCCATACTTATTTGTGGCGGCGCAGGTTTGCCAGATTTGGCGCACCTTACAGCTAGATTCACCAAAATGCTTATAGTTAGTGCAACAGTGATTTATAATACTCATATAAATTTTGAGCTCAATTCAATAAGGCGTTTAGATGCTATCGTACTTTTAAAAATTTAGTCCCATAGGCCATAATGATAAAGAATTTTTCTTTGTGTCCCTGTAAAAAACTGTAAGTGCTAGATTCACCAAAATCTATACAGTTAGTTCAACTGTGATCTATAACATGTGTACAAATTTTTTGCTCAGATTAATAAGGCGTTTAGACGCTATCACGCTCTTAAAAATTTGGCCCCATAGGCATAATGATAAAGAATTTTTCTTTGTGTCCCTGTAAAAAAACTATAAGTGCTAGATTCTCCAAAACCTATACAGATTGAGTATTTGTGACCTATAATATGTGTATAAATTTTTTTCTCAATTGAATAAGACGTTTAGATGCTATCGCACTTTTAAGATTTTGCTCCCATAGGCCATAATGATAAAGAATTTTTCTTTGTGTCCCTGTAAAAAAACTATAAGTGCTAGATTCACCAAAATCTATAGGGTTCGTACTATGGTGACTTACAATATGCGTACCAACTTTCAGGTTAATCGAACAAAGCGTTTAGACGCTAGCGTGTTCACTCACAGACATACACACATACACACATACATACACACATACACACACACATACACATATCATCGTAAAAGTAGTGAAAACGGACTCAGGGAACCTCAAAACGTATAGAAACATCAAAATCTCGAATTCGGATTTTTGACATGATTACAATACTTTCCTCACTATAGTGTTCGGAAAGTAAAAAAATCTGGAGTGACTCCACTCGACTTTCCGAACATTGAGTAATTAACAGTTTTGTAGATAAAGTAAAGAAAGAGGAGTTGTTAAACAAACAAAAGAGAGAAAACCATATTAGAGTGTTTGAGTATTTTTTTCCATCTATTACACGATGTTTTATTTAACGCTACTGAACTTTGAGCCCATAGATCATAATGATAAAGAAATTTTCGTTGTGTCCCTGTAAAAACCTATAAATGCTAGATTCACCAAAATGCTTATAGTTAGTGCAACAGTGATTTATAATACTCATATAAATTTTCAGCTCAATTCAATAAGGCGTTTAGATGCTATCGTACTTTTAAAAATTTAGTCCCATAGGCCATAATGATAAAGAATTTTTCTTTGTGTCCCTGTAAAAAAACTGTAAGTGCTAGATTCACCAAAATCTATACAGTTAGTTCAACTGTGATCTATAACATGTGTACAAATTTTTTGCTCGGATTAATAAGGCGTTTAGACGCTATCACACTTTTAAAAATTTGGCCCCATGGGCATAATGATAAAGAATTTTTCTTTGTGTCCCTGTAAAAAAACTATAAGTGCTAGATTCTCCAAAATCTATACAGATTGAGTATTTGTGATCTATAATATGTGTATAAAATTTTTGCTCAATTGAATAAGGCGTTTAGATGCTATCGCACTTTTAAGATTTTGCTCCCATAGGCCAAAATTATAAAGAATTTTTCTTTGTGTCCCTGTAAAAAAACTATAAGTGCTAGATTCACCAAAATCTATAGGGTTCGTACTATGGTGACTTATAATATGCGTACCAACTTCCAGGTTAATCGAACAAAACGTTTAGACGCTAGCGTGTTCACTCACAGACATACACACATACATACACACATACACACACACATACATACATCATCGTAAAAATAGTGAAAACGGACTCAGGGGACCTCAAAACGTATAGAAACATCAAAATCTCGAATTCGGATTTTTGACATGATTACAATACTTTCCTCACTATAGTGTTCGGAAAGTAAAAAGAAGGGGGGGGGATGTAATATTATGAAATGAAAACACAAGTTTGGATTCCGTTTTTAAGAATTTTAGTTATCGAAAAATTAAATCCTCACTTGTGTTTTCCATAAATCAAATAACAGTAGCGAAATAATACATACTAAAAGTAAAACACTTTACAGATATAAATTAAATGCTTTCCAATCTTATATAAATGGTGCCATTATCGTCTGTTCTATAAAATACTTTTGTAAAAGCCGAATTAAATAAAATCTCTGAAATAGTGAAAAAAGCGGGTTATAGCAAAAATTTAGTAAGTAAACTTTATTTAAATAGTTGTTGAACTGAATCGAAAGTAGTAAGTTGAATCGTATCGAAAAAGAAATTTACCACAACCATCATCATACATAGTGGTGCCGCTTATGAAATAAATAGCTGGCCCTGGGTGTTTTTCCATTTCTTCGTATTGTAATTCTATCATGTGCTATCTGTAATTATGTGACGAAGATTTACAAGCGGACTACGAGTCAAGCATACAAATCTGATGTATATGCTAACAATAAATAAAATAAATAAGAAAAATTCCTATTAAACCGAATAAAAACATTTTCCAGCAAATCAGAAATAATAAAGACTCCATTCAACCGCTCGAAACTGCAGGAATTTATGAAATTAAATGCAATAGTAAAGATAAATAAACAGGTTTTTATATAGGTATGACTAAAAGAAAAATCCTTGCAAAAATTAAAGAACATATAGCCGATATTAAACTTAACCATATAATTACTGTTCTCACTAAAATAAATAATGAAAAAGACATAGTAATACATATTAAAAAAATATTAAACCATAGCAGATTATAATAAACCATAATTATGCTATAAATCGTGAAAATAATTGAGATACTAATCAATAGAAACTCATGTAATGACGTGGAACCCTGCAAAAATCTAGGCCGTCAGTGGCGCCTAAACGAAGATCAAGGAAATAAAGAAGATAATAATCACTGAAAAGCTTCTGAAGAAGGTAAGGAACCCAATCTTTAATCAGACTTTCATAAATGGCTTCTTCCGAGTTTGGGGTAGTTGCTCTATGGTCACTTATTGTGCATAATAGCTTTTTATACTGGAACCTAGTTTAAAGGGGAATTACAACGAATGTTTCAGGTCAAAATATTTGCACAACTTCAGAGGATAGGATACTTCAAACTTAAGTTTGTTCGAAGACTCCTTCAAAACTATAAGCCTGCCTAAATTTTCCTACTTCAGGGTAGAAATCTTTTTTTTCCCTTTCTATTTTCAAGTAAAAATCTTCCTATTTTTAAAGTTGCAAAGTTGGGACTTATGGAAGTTGTAGATACACAGCATCCTATTCAACATATTTTCTGCACCATAAAGTTCCATTTTTAAATTATCTTGTATGTATAGAACAATATTTTTAAATTTTTTATTTCAAATTTGTACAAATCGAATTATTTCAATCACGTTACAAAAGTTCTTTTTTGTGAAAAACCCAATATGAACTTACAAATCTTAGTAAATGAATAAAAATATGTTAAAGTTACAAGGCTATAAGGGGTTTTTCACAAAAAGAGAATTTTTGAAATGTGACTGAAATAATTGGATCTTCAAATTATAAATAGGTGGCGTGTGATAAAACCCCTTATGAAATTTCAACTCTGGGAAATACCTAAAATCTAGCTCGTTCTTTTATCAACAATTTGCTTAGCTCTATTCAAATGAACTTTTGACAAAAGTTGCTCAATTTATTTAGCTTTCAATCCATGCAATAAAAAAAATTTCTGTCTTTTGCGCATACTCAGTAAAATAATATTTACTAAAAATGCTCATATCTCAATAAATATTACACGTGTGAATTTTATGTTTCAGAATAATGTTTGCCTAATGTTTTGTCAATTTTTCATCATTTTTTGTAAAATTTTATGAAAATGCGTTATACATATATATATCTGCCTAAATAATTGCATAATTCCCACACCAACGCATACAAATATTATACATAATATGTGCAACAATAAATTACAAGTCATTTGTGGCATTTTGTGATACAGGGTGATCCAAAGTATTTTTGCTCTTCTTCAATTTGTGGTTGGTACCCTAATTGCACTCTGGATTAAATCAATAGTGGAAAATATGAGTTTTTAAATGTTTTTTGCATGTATGAAGTTTCAGGCCAATTCATTTAGTAGTTTTTCAGAAAATCGAAAAAATGTCAAAAAAAAAAAAAAAAAATCTAATAAATTGAACACTTACCGAATTCAATAGAAAACATTCGTTTGTGCATATGAATAACATATTTCAATTTCATTAAGATTTGTGCAAATTAAAGTTATTAAAATATGGTTAATAAAAATACCTCTCATAGAACGCAATGCTTTGGAATACTTTTGGGTGTCCCTGTACACAAACCAGTGGTGGTATTTTTTCAATTCTCATTAGGGAATATCCGATAGCGAACTCGAATAATATATATCAGTTTCAAGAAACTCCATGAATATTTACAGGAGTTAAGAGCGCAGACAGCCAAACCGAAGTTATTAATATTTTCTAATCTTGTTAAACGTGTTAAGGAATAAAAAAAACATTTAAATACACAGAAAAATTACCTTTACAGTAGGCTTTCTGTATGGTAGAAATCACTAGATTTTGGAAGTAATTCGCACTAAAAATAACCCCCACAATAACTATATTTTGTATTAAATTACACATTTTATTCTTATCTGTTATATCTACACAATATAAATGATGCATTTATCTTTCTCTATCATTTAGCGTAGTAGCTGCTAAATGGTTGGACTGATTTCAATGTGTTTTTATTTATTAGACCGCTGGTTTAATCGAAATGTTTTTTAGCTATGCTTGATGAAAATCTATCCTTATACCAATTATTTTGATGATGAAAAAGCAACTTTTTAAAAATTCGGACATACGAAGTTTACAACCTCCATCTATGGCACTGCAGCTCACTAGTTTTTATGCAGATTGCTTTTTAATTTTTAACTTTTTTTTTTTTTTTTTAGATGATGATCAAAGATTTTGAGTGGGAATATCATGTTTCGACATTGGATGAAGCTCATATTAAAGAAGCTCCTTTGGTAACTATTTTTATTTCAATTTTAATTGTAAATTTTATACTACAATGCCAAATAATTAATGGTAAATTCCTTTATTTCAAATATTCATTATAATTTTCATATCTTTATTTATTCGTTCATTTCTACAAAAAGTTCACAAGGCTTGCAACAATTGCTTTTTATGTTTTTTTTTTAAGGGGAGGGGGGGAGCATATCTATTACAATGATTTCATTTGAAATTTGCCATTCATTTGTCACCACCTGTTGGCCAATAGACACCGAAATATAATTAGCATAGCTTTTTATTAGGTTCCTATCGCACATCAAGCTTGGTGCAGTTATACGCAACAGTACCTGACATAGTTTTTTTCATAAAATGAATGGAGAAAATTCTTGATTCTTGTTTGAATTTTATCCCACTCCTTTTGTGTAATTTTCTTAATTACACCAAATCACACAACTGAAGTCGATTCAGTATTCTTCAATGCCATTTTTCTAGTGTCTGTTTTAAAAATCGAAGCTGTTAGAATCCATAATAAAAGAATAAAGTAATTTTTATTTACTAATTAAACTAAAATTACTTGCTTTTTATTATTAGTTGTTAGAACATTATAGACTCCGAAATTCATATTTAATATTAACCTAGAAACTTTTTCATTTAAAGAACTCTCATTTTCCGTACGTGATATGTAGATGCATTAAACTCAATTGTTTCCGCGTTCTCGCCACACCCTGCGGGTTAAATGTAGATGTATCTTCTGTATCTTTTTCGCTTCTGTGAAACTTTTTTAGTTTACGTATGTAAGTGCTTCTCTAAAAGAGCGAGCTTCGAGCTCGCTCCATAAAAACGATATATTATAATAAATATTCCAGAAATCACATTAATGATTAATTTCACTTGAATATACACATCACCAGAGAATAATATGAAAATGTTATAGATTTCTTTACAGAATGCAATGTGCTGAATTCCAGAATAAAAAAATTGGAGAATGCTGAAAAACACAAACCAAGTAAGATAACAAAAAATTTTCCAGTAAGAAGATTTACAGGTGAGCGAAATTTTACTTACCTAATATCTATTTGGCAAGTGATATATTATTGAAATAAATATCTCAAAGTAAAGTTGAATAAGAGGTAAAATCTTACTCACGCATATGTATAAGTAAATATTTTATTTAAAAAAATCAAATAGATTATGTACGACTGATCATAAAAAAGAAATAATTGATTTGATAAACTGTTTTTTCAAAGAAACTATTCTTGGTGAAAAATAAATTACGAACACTGATAACTATCTTTAAAATAAAAAAATAACTGTCTACTTATATGCCTATATATTAACGAATTAAAACTAACTGTTTCAAACAGACTATTTTGGAGAAATAAATTAAATAAACAAAATGAACTTATTTAAAGATACCAATATTGAAGCACTAAATGCAAATAATTATGATATTTGGAAATTTAGAATTGAAAATTTGTTACAAAAAGATGATTTATTCATAGTTATAAGTGATGAGCCTCCAACGCCAATAACCGATACATGGAGGTCTAAGGATCGTAGAGCGCGTGCAATTATAAATTTATTAGTTGATGACACTCAAATAATAAACGTTAAGAACCTCTCCACAGCTCGTGAATGCTGGGAAGCTCTTAAAAAAATACATGAAAGGTCATCGCTCTCAAGTAAACTATTTCTCCTTCGCAAATTATATTCCATTAAATTAAGTGAAGGAGGTAATATGACAGAGCATATCACTAAAATATACCAAACGCGCGACAAGCTGATAGCCATTGGTGAACAAATAAGCGATCAACATCTCTCAGCTTTAATGCTTTGTTCTCTGCCGCAATCTTATGATGTATTAATCACTTCTTTGGAAAGTAGAGATGAAGCAGACCTTTCTCCCGAGTTTATCCGATCCAAACTAATAGACGAATATTTAAAGAGAGAAGAAAATAAACACGAAAACAATATTTCAGCTTTGAAAATAACTAAAACAAAAAATGAAAACATGAAATTCTGTAAGTTTTGTAAAAGAAACAACCACATTATTGATGAATGCTGGATTCTAAAGAGAAAAAATAATTCGAGATCCAAACAAAATAATAGATATAACAAAAACAGACAGCCCTTTAGAACTGCAATGTGCTCTCATGATAGAGATAACGCAGACAAAACACAGATTTCGGTAACTGATAAAAATACATCAGACAAGGTGTTTACATTATATATGGGTATGAAATCAGATAATTGGTATATTGATTCAGGCTGTTCGACACACGTCTGCAACGATAAAAGTAAATTTTATGAATTCTATCCTAGCTCCTCCTGCGTAACGATCGCGAATGGGCAGGAAATAAAATCGTTTGGACATGGATCTGTAAAATTACATACCATAAATTCAAATAATACACAAAACACCATACTGTTAAAAAATGTCTTGTATGTACCGGATATTGAGACAAATCTCATATCTGTGAAAGGGGCAACAGAAAATGGGTGTATAGCAGTATTTAAAGATAGATCATGCAAAATAATGCATGAAGGCGAAACATGTATTGAAGGGTATATCAATAATAATTTATATGAATGTAAAATAAATTCAGATACAACACACACCATAAACATTGTGAAAACGTGCGAAAATAAAAACTGCATAGACAAATGGCATGTTAAATTGGGTCATAGAAATGTTAATCATATAAGACAGTTAGTAAACAAAAACATGGCAACAGGAATAAAACTAGATGATTGCAAACATGATAGTGTATGCGAAACTTGCATATTATCTAAGTTAACTGACAATCCTTATCCCAAAAGGGCTCAATTTAGGGCAACAAAAGTTTTAGAGTTGGTTCACAGCGATTTATGCGGGCCGATGAAAACCCCCACGGTCGGTGGAAAGTATTATTTTTTGATGTTTATAGATGACTTTAGTCGATTTACCGTTATATACTTATTAAGAAGTAAGGACGAAGTTTTATCAAAATTAAAACAATACATAGCAATGACTACAAATAAATTCGGGAGAACTTTGCAGGCAATCCGCTCAGACAATGGAGGGGAATACACCGGAAAAGAATTCGATAAATATTTAGGAAAATTAGGAATAGACCATCAATTCACAGTCCCCTATTCGGCTCCTCAGAATGGCGTTTCTGAGCGTAAAAATCGAACTTTGGTTGAGATGGCATGTTGCTTATTAAAAGATGGAAATTTACCGAATTCTTTCTGGGGTGAGGCAATTAATACCGCCGTTTACTTACAGAATAGACTCCCGACTTCCGCGTGTGAATCAACACCCTATGAATTATGGACGGGTCGAAAACCTGACCTGTCAAAATTAAAACCCTTCGGTTGTCGTGCCTATGCTTATGTACAAAAGGTACACAGGGGAAAATTAGATGATACCGCCCAGCAAGGTATATTTGTAGGGTATGATAATAGGAGTAAAGGGTATAGAATTTGTACGAATGGTAAAAACATAATTATAAGTCGTACTGTAAAATTTATAGAATATGAAAATAAGGAAATAATAAATAATGAAACATTAAAAAACAATGATGAAAGACCTGATAACATAAAGTTATCACCAAAACTGCAGATAATAGACTCGGAAGCAGAAAACACAGATGATAGCAGTTTGTCAGATAATTCACAAGACTTACCGCGAAGATCGCAAAGATCTAATAGGGGGGTACCACCTGATAGATTTACATTCACAGTAAACAATAAAAGAATTGAAGAACCGAAATGTTGGGACGATATAATGAAAATGAAAAATCCCATAGAGAAAGAAAATTGGATTAAAGCCACGTTAGAGGAAATAAACACACTTAAGGAAAACGAAACATGGGAATTAGTAGAAGCCTCACCAGGAACTAAAGTAATTGGTAGTAAATGGGCATTTAAGGCAAAATTCAATAATCAGGGACTAGTGGAAAAATACAAAGCAAGGTTGGTAGCCAAGGGATTTTCCCAAAAATATGGCATTGATTATGATGAAACCTTTGCACCTGTTGCATCACACACAACCATAAGAAGTTTTCTAGCAATGTCCCTGTACAAAAATTTAAGTTTAAGACATGTTGACATTAAGACGGCTTTCTTACATGGGGAATTACAGGAGGATGTATATATGCAGCAACCAGAGGGTTATGCTGCACCAGGCGAAGAGCATAAGGTTTGTAAGTTGAAAAAGGCCATCTATGGGTTAAAGCAGGCCGCGAGGGCTTGGAATCAGAAATTCAATGATACATTATGCAAATTAGGTTTCAATCAAAGCCAGTACGATAAATGTCTTTATAAAAGAAAACAAAATAATTCAACAACATATGTTCTAGTCTATGTTGACGATTTATTAATTGCGGGTGAAAATAAAATTATAAACATGTTAATAGACAAATTGAAAGAAGAATATCCGTTGACAGACTTAGGCGAAGCTAAGTATTATTTAGGAATAAATTTAGAAAGACCCAGTAAAGGCACGATAACGCTCGACCAAACGAACAAAATAATGGAACTAATAACCAAATTTGGGCTTGAAAATGCGAAACCGACAGATACTCCCATGGAACCAGGCTACATAAAGTTAGTCGATAACGAAAACCTTCTACCGCACAACACCCAATACCGACAAGCTATCGGAGCGCTACTCTACATAGCCACGGTATCGCGACCGGACATTAGCGCTGCAGTGGGGATTCTAAGCAGAAGGAATGAGTGTCCCAGATCAAAGGATTGGGGGGCGGTTAAGAGAGTCATACGCTATCTAAAAACAACAATTAACTTAAAATTAACATTTAGCATTAAAGAAGAACCTATCCTGAGGGCATATGCAGATTCAGATTGGGCAAATGATGCATCCGATAGAAGATCAATCGCAGGAAACCTGTTCATGGTCGGAAGAAATCCCATTCAATGGAGCTCAAAGAAACAAAAATGTATTGCTATGTCCTCCGCTGAAGCTGAATATGTGTCCGCAGCGAACGCTGCACAAGAAATAATATACATTAAGAATTTATTGCACGAACTAGATTTAAATCAAGAGGAACCAATAACTTTGTATGAGGATAATATGTCCTGCATCAAATTAGCAGAAAGTGACAAGTACCATCATAAAACGAAGCATATTGACATACGATACCATTTGCTTCGTGAAAACATTAAAGAGAAAAAAATTCAAATGGTTTATAAATCTACAGAAACTATGGTTGCAGACATCCTCACTAAGGCTCTACCCAGAACTCTCTTTGTTAAGCATAGAAACGAACTACTAAACTAGTAAAGGACTTTCAGAGTCTAAGTGGGGATGTTAGAACATTATAGACTCCGAAATTCATATTTAATATTAACCTAGAAACTTTTTCATTTAAAGAACTCTCATTTTCCGTACGTGATATGTAGATGTATTAAACTCAATTGTTTCCGCGTTCTCGCCACACCCTGCGGGTTAAATGTAGATGTATCTTCTGTATCTTTTTCGCTTCTGTGAAACTTTTTTAGTTTACGTATGTAAGTGCTTCTCTAAAAGAGCGAGCTTCGAGCTCGCTCCATAAAAACGATATATTATAATAAATATTCCAGAAATCACATTAATGATTAATTTCACTTGAATATACACATCACCAGAGAATAATATGAAAATGTTATAGATTTCTTTACAGAATGCAATGTGCTGAATTCCAGAATAAAAAAATTGGAGAATGCTGAAAAACACAAACCAAGTAAGATAACAAAAAATTTTCCAGTAAGAAGATTTACAGGTAAGCGAAATTTTACTTACCTAATATCTATTTGGCAAGTGATATATTATTGAAATAAATATCTCAAAGTAAAGTTGAATAAGAGGTAAAATCTTACTCACGCATATGTATAAATAAATATTTTATTTAAAAAAAATCAAATATTAGTAACAGCCTAGTCATCTTCAACAATTCATGTGACACCTGAAAATTCTGAATGAGGCAAACATCAAAATAAAATGCGCACATATAAAAGATATTAACAGATCATTAAATATACAGCACACTTATTACCTTATACTTTTATATTAAATAACTCATTTCCTGAAGTAAATGTAATTAAAAATAAATTATTTGTTATCGCTGAAATTAGAACAGAATTAAAAGTTAAATTGTCTAATTTAGAAATTTATTCATCAACAATTTATTCATAAATTTCTAAATTAAATTAAAATTTCGTGGTCTATTGGAGTTGTGCCATGATTAATAATGTCACTTGATATAGCTGTGTTTACAGACTCGGTGACTTTGCCAACGAATGTTATGTGAGAAATGCCTAGCTGGTAATCAGCCAGGGTAGCTCAATGGTTTGAGCATCCGCACGTGAAGCGGAAGGCCCGGGTTCGATTTCCGGCTCTGGTATTTTTCACATAGTTGGTATGAAAAATCAGCCTTCCACTCCAAAATTTTCTGAAGTTAAATTGTCTTTAAAAACAAAAGTTTCCATTTCCAATTTTTATTAGTATTATTGATTCTGAAATTAATATTTTGATCATAAAATATTATTTAATATATTTCTTGGTAAATACATTACCAGCCACCAGGTTTCGTATAGTTTCCTTATACTAATAGTAGATATATTCCTTATGCTTTACTGCAGAGAGCAAAAGCAGATAATAATTAGTTAAATTATACTACTAATAATATTTTATTTATTTAGAATTGTTACCACAATGTATGCCATTTTTTTATACACAAATATAGGAAGGCATCTATGTCCGGGGTCTTTTTCTTGAAGGAGCTGGATGGGATAAAACTAATAGCCTGTTGACAGAGCCAGAACCTTTGCAGTTATTTACTGCTATGCCTGTCATACATTTTAAGCCAGTAACAGAATCTTCAATGCGAGGTACGTATATAAATGATGTTTTACGTAATGTTTGTCAATTTTGAAGTATATTATAACAAATGGAACTTTTTTTGTCTACTCCTTCTTTTCTCTTTAGCAGATTTACATTTGTGTCTGTAATTCTTTCAATTTTTTTTACTTTCTTCTATATGTAATATAGAGAAAGTATTGGATTCGCGAAAATTTTCGACCTCCGTTTTTTGACGGATCTACACGTTTTGGGATGTCCTGAACACGAATTGATAGTTTTTAGAAAATGTCTGTCTGTGTGTCTGTCTGTCTGTCTGTATCATTTTTTTGTGGACGCTGTATCTCACGAACATATGAATGAAATTTAACCAAACTTGGTATTTAGTTGCACCCTGACATGAACTGGTGCCCATTAGATTTGGGGATCAATAGCTCAACAGGTGGCGCTGTAATCGCATTTTATGCACATTTTTAACATGGCAGCATAGGACAAAATTCCGTATAAATGGGCATAATGAGAGTTATTTTAAACTTGTGATTGTAAAATTAATTTGAATTATTGATGATAGTAGTAGTTAACTAGGAAAAAAAATTTGTGCATGGGGGGGGCATCGGTTCCCCCCCTGGGGGGGAAGTACCCCCCGGGGGGGATTAAATTTTGAAGATGGGTATCATTCGAAAGATCTCGTCAATACCTTTAAAACGAATGGTTGAACCATAAATCTGTGATAATTTAAAACAAAGTTATCGATTTTTTTTACTTTTAACAAAAAAAAAAAAAAAAAAAAACGGAAAAAAATTCGATTTTTTTTTTTTTTTTTTTTTTTTTTTTTTTATTATTGTTAGTGATTGAATATGTATTAATTTTCACAAAAAAAAAAAAAAAAAAAGGACAAAAAAAAAAAAAAATCTTTTTTTTTTTTTTTTTTAATATTGTTACTGATTGAATATGTATAGGAAAATATAGAAGAA
Source organism: Salticus scenicus (assembly GCA_963930645.1). Lineage (NCBI taxonomy): Eukaryota > Metazoa > Arthropoda > Arachnida > Araneae > Salticidae > Salticus > Salticus scenicus. The sequence goes on from OZ005648.1 coordinate 50,142,244, forward strand.
AGTATTGTGGTGGCCACAACATACTAGTTTTTTTTTACTTTCTTCTATATGTAATATAGAGAAAGTATTGGATTCGCGAAAATTTTCGACCTCCGTTTTTTGACGGATCTACACGTTTTGGGATGTCCTGAACACGAATTGATAGTTTTTAAAAAATGTCTGTCTGTGTGTCTGTCTGTCTGTCTGTGTGTCTGTATCATTTTTTTGTGGACGCTGTATCTCACGAACCAATGAATGAAATTTAACCAAACTTGGTATTTAGTTGCACCCTGACATGAACTGGTGCCCATTAGATTTGGGGATCAATAGCTCAACAGGTGGCGCTGTGATCGCATTTTATAGGACAAAATTCCGTATAAATGGGCATAATGAGAGTTATTTTAAACTTGTGATTGTAAAATTAATATGAATTATTGATAATAGTAGTAGTTAACTAGGAAAAAAAAATTGTGCATGGGGGGGCATCGGTTCCCCCCCCGGGGGGGAAGTACCCCCCCGGGAGGGTTAAATTTTGAAGATGGGTATCATTCGAAAGATCTCGTCAATACCTTTAAAACGAATGGTTGAACCATAAATCTGTGATAATTTAAAACAAAGTTATCGATTTTTTTTACTTTTAACACAAAAAAAAAAAAAAAAAAAAAAAAAAAACGGAAAAAAATTCGATTTTTTTTTTTTTTTATTATTGTTAGTGATTGAATATGTATTAATTTTCACAAAAAAAAAAAAAAAGGAAAAAAAAAAAAAATCTTTTTTTTTTTTTAAATATTGTTACTGATTGAATATGTATAGGAAAATATAGAAGAAAGTATTGTGGTGGCCACAACATACTAGTTTTTTTTTACTTTCTTCTATATGTAATATAGAGAAAGTATTGGATTCGCGAAAATTTTCGACCTCCGTTTTTTGACGGATCTACACATTTTGGGATGTCCTGAACACGAATTGATAGTTTTAAAAAAATGTCTGTCTGTGTGTCTGTCTGTCTGTCTGTGTGTCTGTATCATTTTTTTGTGGACGCTGTATCTCACGAACCAATGAATGAAATTTAACCAAACTTGGTATTTAGTTGCACCCTGACATGAACTGGTGCCCATTAGATTTGGGGATCAATAGCTCAACAGGTGGCGCTGTGATCGCATTTTATAGGACAAAATTCCGTATAAATGGGCATAATGAGAGTTATTTTAAACTTGTGATTGTAAAATTAATATGAATTATTGATAATAGTAGTAGTTAACTAGGAAAAAAAAATTGTGCATGGGGGGGCATCGGTTCCCCCCCCGGGAGGGTTAAATTTTGAAGATGGGTATCATTCGAAAGATCTCGTCAATACCTTTAAAACGAATGGTTGAACCATAAATCTGTGATAATTTAAAACAAAGTTATCGATTTTTTTTACTTTTAACACAAAAAAAAACAGAAAAAAAAAATCGTTTTTTTTTTTTTTTTTTTTTTTTTTTTTTTAATATTGTTACTGATTGAATATGTATAGGAAAATATAGAAGAAAGTCTTGTGGTGGCCACAACATACTAGTTTTTTTTAGTTCCCCATCATACTATAGGTATGGAGAACTTAGGTAATCGTGAAAATTTTCGACCTCGGTTTTTTGACGTTTCTACACGTTTTCAGGTGTGAGGAATCCGAAAATGACAAAATTTCTATGGTGTCTGTCTGTAGGGTGTCTGTTAGTGTGTCAGTGGGTTAGTGAGTTAGTGTGTTAGTCCGTTAGTTTGTTAGTCTGTGTACACGATATCTCAAGAACAAATTGTCGCAGAGAGGTCAGATCAGTTTTAAAATATTACTTTTGACACTGGCAAGAACCCTATTCATTTGCAACATTCGAATTTAAAAACTTCGTAAGTTATTAGAAATTTACGATTTTCTTAACATGGGAGGATAGGACAAAAATTCACTTAAACGTGCATTAAATGGAAACTTTTTACTGTAAAAATGTCAGACCAGTTTTAAAATATCAGTTTTGATGCCGGAATGAACATCAGTAACTATAAATATGCTACTTTGAAAATTTCGCAAGTTATTGGAAATTTACGAATTTCTTAACATGGCAAAATAGAGCAAAATTTCACATAAACGTCAATCTTGAGGGATATTTTCATCGTAAAGATGTCAAACCACTTTCGAAATTTTATTTAGGATACTGGCATGAATATCATAGACTATGATTTTTCCAATTTAAAAAATTCGTAAGGCATTTGGAATTTACGATTTACTCAACATGTCAGAATAACGCAAAATTGAGCATAAACTTCCATTTGGAGGATCCTAAATACATTAGACAACTTCAAAATTACGTTTATGATATTTGTTTGAACATGATTGAATACAAATATTATACTAGGAAAATTTCGTAAATTATTCGTAATTTACGATTTTTTCAGCTTAGCGAAATTGTAAATTTTTCATATAAATATGAATTTTGAGGATTATTGCTTTGGAAATAGTAGCATGAAAACTAAACAACGGAATTGACCCCGATAAAATAAATTAATAGATTAGAATAAGATAAATATATCGAAGTGAACGGTGGATAGCCTATTAGGCGGGGATTTCATTCTGTCACTGTATCAAGCTTTGGTCAAATTCATTTCTTTTAACATGATTATAATATGTCTTTTTCTAGAAATTTCTGAGAACATAAATATGATGGGGAACTGAGCAGAGTCCACCTATGCCAACTAGTTTTTTTTTTTTTTTTTTTTTTTTTTTTTGGGGGGGGGGGGGGCATAATTATTCATCCTTTAATGAATCCCTTCTAAAGTGACATCTTTAGTTTTCTATTCATATAAAGTCATTTAATACTTATTTTTTTTTAAGCAGACAGTATTTCTGTTGACAAAAATTGTAATTAATTTTTTTCTTAAATTAATTAATTAAATTTCTTAAATTTAAATTAATTATTCACTTTATATCTGTCTTTAATACATAAAAAGGCAGATATAAAATGAATAAAACTTAGTTAAAATTTTTAAATGTGCTTCAATAATAAAAGTATTGACAATCCATCATTTTTATTTTCATTAAAAATCAAGTTCAAATATCCCTCATAACTATTTAGATGATTATAGCAAATAGCATATTTAATATTTTACCTAAAAAAGGGACAGTATAAGCAATAACATTTATTTATGATAATTACACATCAAAATAATAAAATTCTGATCACTTTTCATACTCTAAAATTTTCTATAATAAATGCATTCATCTGTTTTAACAGGACTTTATATCTGCCCTTGCTACTATACATCGAATAGGACAAGCAATAACTCATATTTGTTTGACATTGCACTGAAAACTAAGAAGCCTGAAGAATATTGGATAAAACGTGGCACGGCTATAATATTGAGCAACAGTGACTGATGCTAATTAACATCATTGTACCAAATAGTTTTCAAAATTCGCTGTGAAAATAAAATGACTATTGAAGTATACTTTTATAAAACTATAAAATTTGTATTGATATTAGAACATGATAAATGTACAGAACATTTAAATTGTTCTAAATTTTAGAAATAATAATAAAAAGACTATGCGCTAAATGATTATAATGACTGTAGTATTTATTTATAGCAATACCTATAAGGTAAAAATCATTGACGAAACGTCAGTGAAGATCCTCTGTTGAGACTCAAAAAGGAACCATAGCGGCCGCAAAAACCCCGCTATTGACTTGAAATTTGGTACACATTTTCATGATCCCCACGAAATTAGCTGTATAGTTTTGGGTGTGCATTCCATTTGGAGTTCGTGTACAGGGACACACCAAAGCCTATGAGAAGAATTTGTATGTACCGCAATAGCAGCCCCAAAAATCACACTATTCACTGGAAATTTGGTACACATGTTCATGAGCTCAACAGAAATAGCTGTATAGTGTTAGGTGTGTATTCCATTTGTCGTCCGTGTACAGGGACACGCTAAAATGTTTCTTATCTTTACGGCTTATGGGAAGAATTTGTATGTACCGCAATAGCGACCACAAAAATCCTTCGATTGACTTGTAAATTGGCACTCAAGTTCAAGCTTTGCATAGAAATAGCTGTATAATTTTTTATGGCTATATTGTTTATAAACTGTGTACAGGGGCACCGGCACGCCAAAAGTCTTAACATTACGGCGTATGGGGTGAATTTCGTTTAAACGCATTTTAACATTGTTACTTTGCAATCAACAAAATTAAATTAGCGTACGTGAGTAAGATGCTTAAACTTATGTTGTTTGAAGAAAATATGTGCTCTTAGGCTTTCTAATTAATGTACAGGCCCTTACAAAAGTGTTCTGACAATGTCACATAATCATCCAAACTATGTTCAATTTGGAACAATTGTTAATTTTAAATGCAGAATAAGTTGAATAGTTTTTACTGGTGTATACGATGGTTTTGGTTCGTTTACAGGGACACAGAAAAGATTTTCGTGACATTAGAGCCTAGGGGCAATTTTCTATTTAAGCGGATGTTAGTGTGTTTATGCTCCATTGAAAAGAATGGAATTAACATACATTGTAAAGACACTTAGAAGCATTTTTACTCTTAAAAACGATATGTATAGACTAAATAATTTATTTATGGGACCACACAAAATAATTCTGATGACTTACTGTAATCATCCAAATGATGTCAAATTAGTCTGAAAAAATAATGTTATAATTAATTAATGTATTCTTATTATTGCCGTATATAATAATTGTGGCTACTTTCTGGGATACATAAAAGAATTTTGTACTATTACAGTCTATAGTCAGCATTTCTTAAAAGTGTATTTTAACATGGTTATACCCCCATTAAATATAATGGAATTTTACTGAAATTGTAAAAGCATGTTTTTCGGTGGAAAAGTGTGGGGATAAAATTGGTAATTACTTTACAGAGTTATGCAAAATAATTCAGATATGCTATGTAATCTTTTTGCATGAAATTTGGTACAAATGAATTTCAGGGAAATAATACCAGACTGTCTGTTATTAAGAATACATATTTATGATATACAGATAGGTATAGAAAGAAAGATACAGCGGGGGTTGAGCCCTCCTCATGAAAACATCTGTTTATGTAGCGAGTCAATCGAATTAATATATACATTATCTATAATAATAAAAGGAAAGGTTTGTCTGTCTGTCTGTCTCTCTGTCTCTCTGTCTGTTCTTTTATACGTTCAGACCCTATTGAACGCAGAAGTACAAAAATTGACATACGGATGCTCAGGAGCCTTTCCGATGTTTCCCTCGAAACAGAATTTAAAAATCTTAATTAGTTTCGGAGATATTAATTAAAATGTTGACCCATGTCGATTGACAAATGACCAAAAATCCACGGCTTATTGCTTAAAAAGAGGCATTCTATCAGCAGACGATTTTAACCGTTGTCTGGAATAGAAACAAAACATCTGGAAGTAATTAATGTCACATGATCTTGAACTGGGGTTAAAAATTGCAAATTTCAAAGTGCTTCAAATTTTATTTTTCGCACACAACACTTAATATACAACCTATTCAGCACAAAATCAACCTGCAGTTAAAATTTCATCAATTTTCATTAATAAACAAAGCAGTTACATTTTAATTGCAAATTAAATCTAACACGTAATCTATCTTTCAATAGACGATAGGAGTTTCCATAGCAACAAAATACATTTGAAGGAACTAAAAAATACTTTTTTTTTTTCTTTTTACTTCCATTACCCAACTACCGTGGTAAATATAGGTTTTGGGGACCTAAAAAATATTTATTTTTCTTTTTACTTCCATTAACCGACTACCGTAGATAATGGAATTAGAGATTTCACGTGATTTACATGTCTTAGAATGTCCTGATTAGGTTTTCTTTTGTATCTCAGCTACTAATTAAAATAATTTCATAAGTAACACATTATTTGAAAGCTTTGTTGATTTGGAATTGAACAGTAGATTACAGAAATTTCTACCGCCAGATATTTTAAAATTTCGATATTTAAAATTCTAATTAAATTATTTCTAATACATCATTCGAAAGATATTTTAAAGTTCTTTTAAATTGTCGAAAGTTTTCACCAGATTTACACGTTTTGAGGTGTCCTGAATCAGTTTTCTTTTGTATCTCAGCTACTAATTAAATTATTTCATAAGTAATACATCATTAGAAAGCTTTTTTGATTTGGAATCGAACAGTGGAATACAGAAACTTGTACCGCCAGATGGCGCTGTAATATTTTAAAATTTCAATATTTCAATTTCTAATTATGATTAAATTATTTTTAATACATCATTTGAAAGATATTTTAAAGTTCTTTTAAATTATCGAAAGTTTTCACCAGATTTATACGTTTTGAGGTCTCCTGAATTAGTTTTCTTTTATATCTCAGTTATTAATTAAAAAAGTTTCATAAGTAATACATCATTTGAAAGCTTTGTTGAGTTGATACACATTTTAAAGTACTTTTACATTATCGAAAATGTAATTCGAGATTTCACCCGATTTACACGTTTTGAGGGGTCCTGAATTAGTTTTATTTTATATCTCAGCTACTAATTAAAATATTTTCATAAGTAATACATCATTAGAAAGCTTGTTTGATTTGGAATCGAACAGTGGAATACAGAAATTTGTACCGCCAGATGGCGCTGTAATATTTTAAAATTTCAATATTTCAATTTCTAATTATGATTAAATTATTTTTAATACATCATTCGAAAGATATTTTAAAGTTCTTTTAAATTATCGAAAGTTTTCACCAGATTTACACGTTTTGAGGTGTCCTGAATCAGTTTTTTTTTTTATCTCAGTTATTTATTTAAAAAAGTTCATAAGTAATACATCATTTGAAAGCTTATTTTAGTTGATGCACATTTTAAAGTACTTTTACATTATCGAAAATGGAATTCGAGATTTCACCCGATTTACACGTTTTGAGGTGTCCTGATTAGGCTTTCTTTTGTATCTCATCTACTAATTAAAATAATTTCATGAGTAATACATCATTTGAAAGCTTTGTTGATCTGGAATGGAACAACAGATTACAGAAATTTCTACCGCCAGATGGCGCTGTAATTTTTTTAAATTTCAATATTTTGAATTCTAATTATGACTAAATTATTTCTAATACATCATTCGAAAGATATTTTAAAGTTCTTTTATATTATCGAAAGTGGAATTGGAGATTTCACTTGATTTACAATTTTAAGATATCCTGATCAGGTTTTCTTTTGTATCTCAGCTAATTGAGTAAGACCGTTCAAAATTGGTATATGTAAGTTAATTAGGAGGGGCCGGAAGGGTGGGGAAGGAATAGGCGCGCAGCGCGCATGGGTTTGGGACCCGGTGCGAGTTTTTACCCGATGATAAAAGATTTTTTTTTTTTCTTAATAAAAGTTTGAGTTGAGAAGGAATATGCGTGTACAGCGCACGTATATCCTTTAAACGTGCGCGCACAGCGTGCATGGGTCTGCGCTGCCGAAGGCAGTGGGGTCCCAGTGTGAGTTTTTACCCGATGCTAAATGATATATTTTTTAATTCCTTTTCTTAAGAATAAAAGTTTATGAGTAATAACATGGAATTCTGAGAAGTCATAAGGATGGTGAAGGAGTACGTGCGCGCAGCGCACGGTCTACGCTGCCGAAGGCAGTGGGGACCCGGTGCGACATTTTTCCCGATGAGAAATTTTTTTTCTCTTTTTTTATCACATGTTAAAAATTAATGCAATTTTGAGAATTCATTAATTATTGTGATTCATTTAAAATTAGTGACCAGCAAAGCGGGCGTAGCCTGCTAGTAATGTATAATAATAAATGGAAAGGTTTGTCTGTCTGTCTGTTCTTTTATACGTTCAGCCCAAGGACGTACCCAGGATTTTATTTCGGGAGGGGTCCAAAATCAAGGTTTCATTTAGGCATCTAGGGAGTAAGGCTATGTTTTTTTTAGGGGCTCCTTACATACTTATTATAAATATGCTTAAAACTGAGCATCTTTTTGCCCCTCTCGTAAGGAGCCTCTTGTTCACAATAATTGAAACCTTCACTATTACGTATGTAAAATTTAAGCTTTTCCTAGAATTTGAGTTTAAGCTCATTTTTTTAAACATCAAAATTTAAAATTCCAGTTCATACTGAATTCACATTTACTGAATCCACACGAAAAAATGATTTCTCTAAGTCTAAGTATTTTTTGCAATTTAAAACACCATTCGATTCCTTAACACCTGAATAGTAACTTCAGCGAATTCTGTGTATTTTTGTCTATAAATGACTCTGGAAGTATTAGAAAATTTCTCTTTACCAGGAAGATGGTTAGTTGTGGTTGTTGGGTTAAGACCGATTGACTATGTTAGGATCCTAGGCCTATGGATGGAATTTCCATTGTGGGGGGGGGGGGGTCTTTTTAAGAGTTCCTAGCCCGTATTTACACAAATTTTAGAGAAAACCACGGAAAACACCAGACATCTGGGTCAACGAGAGTGACCTGTGACCGAACCCAGCATTTCCCGTCTACCAGCTTTGAGCGCAGAAACGTTCAGCCACTCGTAGGGCATTGGGAAGAGGGAAAATATTTTTTGAGAACATACTTAATTGAAGTACATACATTTACAACAGATCTGTAGTAACTGTTGGCCCTTGTTATCCTATAGGAATTTTTTTTACTCATTACCTAATGCATTCTTTAAAATTCTGTTTTCACATTCAGAAAATTCACAATCGTTAAATAAGTACTCATTTTTGAAAAATTAGTTTTTAAAATTTTTACATTTTAATTTTTAGTTAAAATATGTGAATTTTCACTGAGTGTATTTTTCTCAAGTTTTAGCCACAAAATGAAATACTAAAAATTTAAAAAATCAATTTTTGGAAAATAAGTTCTAATTTAATGATTATGAGTCTTCTGAATGTGAAAACGGATTTTTAAAAAACACATTAGGTAATGAGTAATTATAGAAACAAATTTTCTCTTAGGATAACATGGGGGCCACAGTTGTCAGCGATTTTAGGTATTATTTGCTGTTAAGTAAAGATACTGTAATATTAAATACTTTTCTATAAATGTTCATTTATTTAAATATTTATGAAATTACTTATATATTAATAAAAAATACAGAATCAAATCGAGACTTTGTTGTCTCGAGGCCATCTTGTTCAATGCATCATAAAAATTTCATGTTAAATTATGATGTTTTGCGAGTATTGCTATGCAAAAGTAGTCTTTCATGCGCACTTCTAACTATAGTAAACGTCTTTAAAAGATGTCATTGAGCTCATAGTAGATACATGTAAACTGTCAATTTCATTCAATTGCTAAAGAAGTACAATAGGCGCAATTGCGTATCAGAAAAAAAAAAAAGCAATTTAAATCGAAAATCAGCTTATTTTTAATACTGTTTGCTTGCTTTTTTTTTTGTTGTTGTTTATAGACCACAAAAAATATTAGGAATATTTGATAAACCTTAAAATTTAAAAAAAAAAGTAACCAAAAAGTTGCTCGTGTACAAAAAAAAAAAAAAAAAAAAAAAAAAATTGTATAAGAAATCATGTTTTCCCGATAGATTTTATGTATGTCTCTAATGTAAGTGGCTATTGCCCCCCCCCCCCCCCCCTATGGAAAACTAATTCTGTAAAATGATACAATTAAAGAACTTATTAAAAAACATATTTTCTTTTCAAAGTTATGGATGATAGATTTAGAACATCAGAAGGGAATATTTATTAAAATAACTTTTATTAAATTTTATTTCGTGAGGGGTCCGGACCCCATGGACCCCCACCCTGGGTACGTCCTTGGTTCAGCCCCTACTGAACGCAGAAGTACAAGAATTGACATACTGATGCACTGGAGCCTTTCCGAGTTCCTCCTCGAAACAGAATTTAAAAATCTTAATTAGTTTCAGAGATATTAATTAAAACGGCGACCCATGTCGATTGAACAATGACCAAAAATCCACGGCTTATTGCTTAAAAAGAGGCATTCTATCAGCAGACGATTTTAACCATTGTCTGGAATGGAAACAAAACATCTGGAAGTAATTAATGTCACATGATCTTGAACTGGGGTTAAAAATTGCAAATTTCAAAGTGCTTCAAATTTTATTTTTCGCACACAACACTTAATATACAACCTATTCAGCACAAAACCAACCTGCAGTTAAAATTTCATCAATTTTCATTAATAAACAAAGCAGTTACATTTTAATTGCAAATTAAATTTTATTCTAACACATAATCTTTCAATAGACGATAGGAGTTTCCATAGCAACAAAATACATTTGAAGGAACTAAAAAAAATACTTTTTCTTTTTACTTCATATGGAAGTAATTAATGTCACATGATCTTGAACTGGGGTTAAAAATTGCAAATTTCAAAGTGCTTCAAATTTTGTTTTTCGCATACAACACTTAATATACAACCTATTCAGCACAAAACCAACCTGCAGTTAAAATTTCATCAATTTTCATTAATAAACAAAGCAGTTACATTTTAATTGCAAATTAAATTTTATTCTAACACGTAATCTTTCAATAGATGATAGGAGTTTCCATAGCAACAAAATACATTTGAAGGAACTAAAAAAATACTTTTTCTTTTTACTTATATTAACCGACTACCGTGGTATATATAGGTTTTGGGGACCTAAAAAATATTTATTGCGAGTTTTTACCCGATATTTTTTTTTTTTTTTTTTAATTTCTTTTTCTTAGTTTGAGTTGAGAAGGAATTTTCGTGCACAGTATATCCTCACACGTGCGCGCGCATGGATCTGCGCTGCCTAAGGCAGTGGGGTCCCGGTGTGAGTTTTTACACGATGCTAAATGATATATTTTTTTAATTCCTTTTCTTAAGAATGAAAGTTTATGAGTAATAACATGGAATTTTGAGAAGTCATAAGGATGGTGACGGGATACGCGCGCGCAGCGCACGGGTCTACGCTGCCGAAGGTAGTGGGGACATGGTACGACATTTTTCCCGATCAGAATTTTTTTTCTCTTTTTAACAACATGATAAAAAATTAATGCAATTTTGAGAATTCATTAATTATTGTGATTCCTTTAAAAATAGTGACCAGCGAAGCGGGCGTAGCCTGCTAGTAAGGAATAAATAAAAATGACCTGTTGAATAATATGTGATGCAAATAGAACGTTGAGGCTCCTGATCTGCAGATCTACTAGTTAATTTTAATGAAAAAAGTTACGCTGGCAGAAGCTTTTCCCATGGTCATTAATATTTCATGAAAGGAGAAAACTTATGCATTGTTCTTGTGAGTGCATTTTTAAGTTATTAGACTGAGTTTTAAAAAACAAGTCTGGGGGGGGGGGGGATTGTTTCTAGCACATATGTTTGATATAAAATTTAATTTAATGTTAATAAAAGTTAATTTAATTTAAAAAAAAAATACACTCAAACCTCGCTACAGAGAATCCGATATATAGCGAATTTTCTATATATTAAAATGAATTAAATTTCTTAACGAATCCCGTTTTCAAAAACCTACCCTAAAATACCATCCAATATGATCGCGGCCCCTCTAATAAAATCAAAAATTTTGCAGCAAAACATAACATCAATATACCAATTGAACCCGACCCTAACATATTCCAACTCATCAAAAATGACAAAGATCCCATTCCCCCTAGAAACCGCAGGAATATACAAAAATAAAGATATTACTTGTACACTTACAGATAAAACACGAAAAACAGCCAACTTAAATAAAAAAGACTGTATCACTAAAACTAAAATGAAAGAAACTATTAATGAAATAGTTGTAATTGAAATAAAAAAAGACCCAAACAATAGATTAATTGAAAAAACCTGCAAAATTATCAAAGGGAAATGGGCAAATGATCAACCACCAACTATTAATAATCATGCACCTAACACTCCACGAATTTTTGGATGTTATAATGATCATAAAAACCCACCTAAATTTAGACTAGTTAATAAAAGTGAAGCCCTAACCTATCCGTTAGAAAAATATATGGCTAAAATTTATTGTGAATTACTAACCCCTGTGCAACATTCTTAAGTCTCCACTGAAGATTTTATTAAAAAAGTAAGAGAAATAGATATCAAAGACAATTACAGTTTTGACGTTGTTAATTTATATCCCTCCAACATTGAAGAAATTGCTCAAATTGTAAATAAAGCCATAAATAAAGAATTTCAAGACCCAAAAATAGCCCGAACTCTTACAGCTACCACTAATCTCCTTTTACATGAAAATTATTTTAAATTTAACAAATAAGATTTATCAACAGAAAAAAGGGGGTCCCTATGGGATTCCCCATCTCGGGTTTTATGGCTGAATTTAAATTAAAATTGATGGAAAAGAAAAAGTCTTGAAATATTGAGAGATAAAATTTACTTTTGGGTTAGATACATTGATGACGTTTTTGCTGCCATTGATAAAAATAGTAAAACCGATCAAATATTAATCAGTTTAAATGAGCTTGATCCCAACATACAATTCATTTATGAGAAAGAACTCAACAAACAAATAAACTATTTAGACGTGAAAATCACTAGGTCCAGCAATAAAAAAAAAATATTACTGTTTATCGCAAATCAACCAGCAGCAATGAGATCATACATTTTAAAAGTAAAACGCCATTTTGTTATAAAATAAATGCATTTTAGTCATATATTAACTGGGCCATTTAAATTTGTAATGAACGTAAAGACCTTGCAGATGAACTAAACCTAATTAAACAATAAACTAGAAAAAAGAAAAGTACCCTGATAAAATAAAATCTATAAAAGACGAATTAAATCTTTTAACAGAATTCTCAGTTTTCAAAAACCTACCCCGAAATTAATATCCTCCATTCCATATGATCGCGGTGCCTCTAATAAAATCAAAAATGCTGCAGCAAAACATAACATCAATATACCAATTAAACCCAACCCGAACATATTCCAACTCATCAGACATGACAAAGATCACAACTACAAGATGTCCCATGAAACAACTGAAATAATTAACAAGTCCTTCCGGCTTATTCGGAAGGGTAGGTTGATTTCTTTTTTCTTATCAAGCAGCCGTCATTTTGTTTCAAAATGGCGGCTACAAATTATAAACGAATTAGTAGAAATATTGATGTAGGGTATTTACTTATGGAGTTTTAAGCAAATTGGTTCATAAATACCTTTTTATGTGAATTTAAACTTTTCAAGTGGCCGGCGCTTGGAAACAAGATGGTGGGCCAAGTTAACAAATATATCAAATGCATTTGTGAGATAAGACTACTGTACAAATATAGTTGGATTTAATTCAGAATCTCGAGAAGTCATCGTGTTGAAAAATTAAGTAGCTGCCACTTGGATCAAAATGGCAGAGAAAGGTGCTCAGTGAACTAATTAATCTAAGATATTGTAGTAAATTTGAAAATAATTCATTTTTTTTTTTTTTTTTTGGTAGAAATTCTTTCAAAGAGGCTTAGTAAGTTGATTAAATGTTAATTTTTTGCATTTCTAGTTTGTTTTAACGTTAAAATAGCCTAATTTCCCCTTAAAAACGCATTAAAACGCTCCAATAATGCAGGTAATGGATTTGGCGCCAAATTTGGCGATTTTTCCACTTGGCGACTTTTTTGGCGAGAAAATCCATAGTTCATTAATAAATTTCATTGAGACACTCATATAATCTATGTATACATCAAAATTCAAACAAATTCGGAATACGCTTTTTACAATTTGAAATTGAAATTTCCAAGTGGTCTCCACTTGAAAACAAAATGGTGGAGCAACTTGGTTAAGAAACTCATCCAAGTTATTCATAACACAAGTTAAGACACTGTCCAAATTTGGTTCGATTTGGAGTATTATTTCGGAAGTTATCGTGATTTTAAATTTTCAAGTGGTAGCCTGATTTCAAGTGGCCCCGCTTAACTTAACATATCCGCCACTTTATTAAAAATGGCGGATACGTTCATTAATAAACTTCATTGAGACACTTATATAGTCTATGTATACATCAAAATTCAAACGAATTCGGAATACGCATTTTACAATTTGAATTTGAAAATTTCAAGTGGTCTCCACTTAAAAAAAAAATGGTAGAGCAACTTGGTTAAGAAACTCATCAAGATATTCATAACACAAGTTAAGACGCTGTCCAAATTTGGTTCGATTTGAAGTATTATTTCAGAAGTTATCATGATTTTAAATTTTCAAGTGGTAGCCTGATTTCAAGTGGCCCCACTTAACTTAAGATATCCGCCACTTTATTAAGTTCATTTAGACCCTTATGTAGTCTAGATTTACATAAAAATTCAAGCAAATCTTGCTTTAAATACGCTTATTACAATGCGGGTTAGAAATATTCAAGTGGCTGCCACTTGAAAACAAAAAGTCGGAGCAACTTGGTTAACGAACTCATCCAAGATATTTATAAGATCAGTTCACTGTCCAAATTTGGTTCGATTTGGAGTATTATTTCGGGAGTTATCGTGATGACAAAATTTTCATTATATATATATATACAGGGTGTTTCAGTGAACCGTTTCAGAACTTCTAAGAGGTGTAGGGTACATCCTGACGAACAAAAATCATATACCAATGGGCAGTCAGAAATGATTTCCAAACGCGGTAGATGGCGTTGTGCGAAAATTCCGAGCTTTCGTCATTGTCCTCCGGATGTTCATGCGTCGGAGATGTGAGGCGTGCATTGTAGCCCGTGGAAGAAACTTCAAACACTTACTTTAATCCATGTACCTTTAACTTCTTTTCATGTATTATTAAAACGATTTCTCACTTACGGTCTCTTTTCTTTATGGTGCTTCTGTGTACAACACTGCTTCAGGAAAGCATTTCCGACCCCACATTGCTATATGATTTCGAGTTCTCAGGATGTACCCTACCCCTCTTAGAAGTTCTGAAACGGTTCGCTGAAACACCCTGTATATATTTCTAAAGAAATCAACCTAATAGCCCAAATTCTTGCAATGGCAACGATACAGCTGGTATGAACAGAATGAGGTTCCATCTTCTAGAAGAACTGCCTAATGACGTTCAAAACATCGAATACTTGTGAGCGAAGACTTCAACACAGTAGTTGCCACTGAGGAGAGCAGGGCACCCTGCAGAAAATATTCCAGCCAAAAATAAAGCAAGTAAGGTTTTAAATTTTATTAATTTAAACAAATTCTATTCGAGCATGTACAGTTTCAGCCTCAGTTCAAGTACCGTGAAAGCCAGTTGGCCTTATCATTGATCAATGACATTATCATACTTGCCAACATCCTAATTAATATTCCGTAGTGTTGTTAGTCCCGCCCTTTTTATCACACCGGTAAATTTTTAGAATAATATCCTCCAAATGTAATTACGATTAAATAAGAAGAAAAATATTGTAAAAAGATACTGTTGTGAAAAAGAAGGCGGGGTTAACAATACTACGGAATATTAATTAGTATGTTGGCAAGTATGCAATTATCATGACGTAATCGAGCTATACATAGCTCCATTGTGTTGAATACACTTAACAGTACTCACTTTGCTAGTTAACATACATCAGAAAATACAGTATTAATGACCATTATAATATGAGTTAAAATCTTTATTTAACATTATCTTAAAAACATTCATAGTAAAATATGAGATTAATCAATGGGTTATTACAATATGATACAAATGGTTTTAAAAATGTTTTTGAAAGCACTTCATTTTTCCTTGTATCTTCTGATGAATTCATTTATATCGAATTTCCTCTGGCATCCTTTAAAATTCATATAACGTATTTTACCAAACACGGCTCGTGCTGCCCAAGCTCGATCATGTATTCCACAGATTGACCACATACAACCTGCATGAAAAAAGGAAATGACAGGAAGAATTTTTATTTCCAAAGAACATTGAAAACCCACAGAATATTTTCTAAATTTTATTAATATTTTCCTACTTTTTTTTTTTTTTTCATAACATTTTTTTAGTGCTAGAGGCCTATTTCAGTCGGTACAGTTGTCGAATTTTTATAATACACTCTTAATTAGTGCTAAGGGCCTATTTCAGTCGGTTTATTGAATGAAGTCCCCCCAAGGCACAACTTTGACATGAGTCCCCCCCAAGGTACCCTTATTTCAGTCGGTACAGCGTTGTCGAATTTTTATACGTCACTCTTAATTAGTGCTAAGGGCCTATTTCAGTCGGTTTATTGAATGGGGATTTATTGAATGAAGTCACCCCAAGGCACAACTGTGACATGAGTCCCCCCCAAGGCACCCCTATTTCAGTCGGTACAGCGTTGTCGAATTTTTATAATACACTCTTAATAGTGCTAAGGGCCTATTTCAGTCGGTTTATTGAATGAAGTCCCCCCAAGGCACAACTTTGACATGAGTCCCCCCCCAGGCCCAACTTTGACATGAGTCCCCCCCAAGGTACAACTTTGACATGAGTCCCCCCAAGGCCCAACTTTGACATGAGTCCCCCCCCAAGGTAAAACTTTGACATGAGTCCCCCCAAGGCCCAACTTTGACATGAGTCCCCCCCCACCAAGGCACAACTTTGACATGAGTCCCCCCAAGGCACACCTCCCCCTCATTGGGAAAAAGAGAAAAAACGTTGTTTTGCGGCTATAAGACAGTTTGGTCTTCCAACGTTATTTGTTACAATATCTGCAGCTGAAACACATTGGTTTGATTTAATGAAAACTTTATCATGGAATTTAGATCGTCACGAATTAACTAAAGAAGAATTTGTCGATATTAACAAGTTCAGCAGTAGGCCTCTGGCACTAAATTAAAATCTGTCAATGTCAGATTTTCATGTTTTAAATAATGAAATAATGTCGTGTCTGTATAATTTTCTTTTTTTTTTTTTCATCAGATCATTAAACACATTTTAATCACATGTTTCATTGTCAAATTATTGCTATACGTTTACACGGTCTCATGATAAGCATATTCATGTAATACAATAGGATAAGGATACATAAAATTTAAAATTAGAAAGAAAAGAAACATGCAGGTTTTGCTAACATAAAAAATAAAATGACTTTGAACAACTCAACAACCCTAGATTATATAACAATAGAAACATGTTCGGTAAATTCAGGATTAATTGATAATTCAAACAGATTTCTTTCACTTTTTCTTTTTTATAATGATATTTTTACTTTCTCTTACCCATAAGGTAGAGAAAGTATTGTTTTTGGGTCAAATTTTCGAACGCGAGATTTTGTTATATTTACACGTTTTGAGGTCCCCTGAATACGAAAGTCATGTTTTTAGCAAATGGTCTGTGTGTATGTCTGTCTGTTATCAGCATATCTCAAAAACAAATTATGGCAGAAAGTTCAAACTTGGTATTCTAAATGTGTATCATATAGTGATGCTACAGTAAGCTTTTCGTTAAGATAAAGCAAATGGTTCTTGTACAGGGACAATCAAGAGAATTTTAATACATTACGTCTATGGGGGAAATTGCAGGTAAGTAGAGTTTAACGTCTATAGATTGCACTAAACCAAATGAAACGAATATATATATTTTTTGTAATAGAGATAGTTAACTGGGAAAAATTTTTTGTGTATGTAGTGTTGTGATATTTAATCTCAGAACATTCTTTTATTGACTTTCGTTTTTCTTGTTCCGGACTTTCTTTTTTGTTTTTTGCTTCCCGCCAAAAGATTGTTCGGTGCACCTGCCGCATCACGTGACGATGTGACGCGTCTCTCTACAACAGTGGCGGCTCGTGGCAGGAGCTGCAGAGCTGCAGCCCCCCCCAGAAATATTCGAAAAAATTATTTTATCAACTTTCAAAATATTTTGAAAATAAATATTATTATATTGTATAGTATTATGCATATAGAAAAGCAGATTACTTCGTTATCATGAAAAATTATTAAAAAGCTGAGAAAAATTAACTATTTTTAAACGCAATAGCACCTCGAAAATTCGTAAAGGGACTGCTCATTCATGCAGCTCCCGAAAAAAGGGATTTCTTTAGGGAAAGAACAGTTACAACCGCCCCTACTCGTTTTCCCTACCAGTTTCGACCATTTGGTTGGAGCTGCATCCGCTGCAGCACCGACCTGATTAGGGATTTCGGTAATGCTGGAAAAGAACAATTTCCCTTTGTAATCTACGTTCTTTCTTCACAGTTTTTAATGCGGTAATCGCTGTGTTTGATGATTATTTATGTATGAGAGGTAAAACAATATAGCATGAAGGTTATTCACGATTATATGAGAAAATAGAAGTCATTTTTATTTATTTTTCAAGCAGATTTTTATTTTATATTACACGGAAATTTTGAACGGTTTTTCGGTTTCTTGGTTTGCCAATGGCAGAAACGTTGAATAGACAGAATCTCAATTTTTATATAAATTTTGCCTTAAACATAATATTTAAAATTTATCAAGTGTTTAATCGCTTTGTTGATAAGGTTATTATGAAAATTATTATTATAATTATTTTTATTTTTTTTTCACTTGTATTTTAGTCACTAATGTTTTTCTATTTTGATGAGAAATATTAGCCGTCGAACCTTTCTTAAAAACACGAGATTACTAAATTTTTAATTTCTGACATTTTCATACAACGAAGTTGGAAAGCATTTATAACTTCGTTTCATCTCTCTTTCTATTTGAGTGAGAACTTTCAGAAATATGCTCGGAAATTTAAACATTTTAATATCCGTTCTGTAGATTGGCCACACTATTTTTCCTATATACTTCTTTTACGAGAACACACAAAACATCCAGAATGCACTGCTGGCTTGGATAATATTTCAAACCAAATTAAACTGATACATACTATTCAAGCCTTTTTAAATATATCTAAAGAAAATAGTGTTTTAACATTTGTAGATGGTTTTTTTTTTTTTTTTTTTTTATGCACGGCAATACAGAAGATGTGCAGCAAATTTTGGAAATTCATTTTTAATTATACTAAGGTTTCATATTTAAATGAAATTTTAGTTTACTGTACCATGTGTAAATTTTAGTTTACTGTACATGTGTGTAAAGTTCGCATTAAAAAAAATAATAACAATAAAATGTTCGTAATGTTAGACAAGCATTTCATAATCTATGTGATGCGCAAGATTTTACGTCAATGTTAACTCTTTTAATTAATATTTCAAAGGATGTTCTAAATAAATTAATGAAACAAACGCATCATTATAATTGCACTTTTAAGATACGAGCATTACATTACTATAATGTTTTGAGGTCACCTGAGCTCATTTTTGCTATTTTTACAGTGTTATATGTATGGTGTGAGTAAGTGTATATATGTGAGTGAATATCATAACATCTAAATGCTTGGTTCGATTGAACTGAAAGCTGGTAGGTATGTGAAAGGTCACCATTAAACGAGCTGTATACAGGGCCTGATTAAGGGGGAAGCTCGCTCTTCAAACATTATTCATACTTACACCGTTATTTTTTAACAAATACTTTCCTCCTATAATAAACAGAAAATTTTCATTAAAAATTATTTTAAAAGAATTCTGGTGTCTAATAACGGTGAGTAAATTGGATTGTTTTACACCGTTCATTTTTTATAAAAAATATTTCCTCGTCAAAGCGAGGAATTTCTATAACATGAAGTAAAAAATAATTGTAAAAATATTCCGGTATGAGCGAGCTTCCCCCTTAATCAGGCCCTGGCTGTATAGAATTTGATGGATGTGAGACTTATAGTTCTGTTACAAGGACACAAAGAAAAATTCCTTATCATTTTGATTAATGGACTTAAATTTATGAAGTGCGGTTGCGCCTAAATGTTTTATCCAATTGAGCTAAAAATTGGTAGATAGGTTATAGGTAATCGTCACGCAATTTGTATAATTTTGATGAGTACAGGACTTATATATTTTTGTACAGAGACACAAAAAGAAATTATTTATCATTATAGACTATAGATTCGAATTATTTGCAGTTATTATCGCAAGAACTGTACAGATCTACATAAGTATGTAATCAAACTATTTATTATTATTTTTATATAAATCATTGTGTGTATCTTTTTAATGAGCAAAATTTGATTTACAATCATGTATGTATACTTCGTACCATCTTGGAGAAAATAATAGCATGCAGATGAAAAATATTTTATTTGGGGAAAATTGATTATCATTAATAAATAAAGTTAACAAAATAAAATCTCCAGATTTTTTTTTTCTTTGTAATGAATGTTCAATAATATAAAATTTTAAATCTATGCTGTATCCTGTATTGCTCTGCTTCTTGCTCAGTCTGTGCATATAAAACCCGAAGACCCCGATTAAAACAGATTATTTAGAAAATCATTTTCTCTCTTTTCTCAAATCTTACGTATACATGCAGCTATGCAGCCCCCCTGTAAAGGAATCTCACGAGCCGCTACTGCTCTACAAGTACATTGTAATACTTTTTTCAATCATGTAACTTTCGCTATTCGGAACTGACGTTCCATTTTCTTATTCTATTTAATCATAATATTTTTTCTTTTTGTCTAAGATGAATAAATTAAAGGGAAAAACATCTAGGCATTCTTTCATTACGCAGCAACGTGTGAATTATCCTAAATAATAATTGATCTACATATTATGTAAGAATTTCTCAGTCTAATCAAGATTCATTATAGGAAAAGAAGTTGCTGCGCTTTAATATAGAAGTCATATAAAAAATATATATCCATGTATTTTTTCATCTAATTCAAGTGTACGATCTGATGATAAATTAAGAGGATTTTTTCTTCACCAATGGAATATACAATTACCTGTGACAACCCAGGTAAGCCAAACTTTATTTAATTATATGACTGTTCTTTTACAAAGAATTATTAGTAAGGATTATTTGTTATAAAATATATTTAAAATAACTAATTTGAGGAAACTGCGAACTCATGCATTCATTTATATACTATTCTTCTAACAGATTATGATTCTGAAATTTTGAATTGAAAATATAGATTTATTCTTGACAAAAGTTCAAAAGTTTTTTCATTGCACATTGGAAGAAATTGCTACATTTAAAATAATAAAATAAAAAATGAAAATGTAAGCGAAAATATTTGTTTTTGTTTCTTCAAAACTGAAGTGACACTAAATCGAAAGTATTGAAAAGTACTTATTTTTATGAAAACTATTTAATTTTATTTTCTTCTTCAAGTACTATTTATTCAAACTGTGTTGATTTAAAATATCAAATGAATATTTACGAATTGAACAAATATTAACAAAAACTATTACAAAAATTTTGTTTAAGTATGTCAGCAACAAAAGATATACAAATTGAACCGCTGAACTCCACAAATTATAATGTGTGGAAGTTTCGTATCGAAATGTACTTGCAAAAAGAGGATCTTTTTACAGTTATTACTGACGATCCTCCCAACCCAATAACCGATCAGTGGCGTTCAAAAAATAGAAAAGCGAGAGCTTTAATTAATTTACTTATTGATAATGAACAAATAGTGTACGTTATGAATCTAGATACAGCACGAGAGTGCTGGAATGCTCTGCGCCAAGTCCACGAAAGATCATCCCTTACCAGTAAGCTTTTCTTACTTAGGAAACTTTATTCCATAAAATTAATTGAAGGTGGTGATGTTAACCAACATATAGCTGACATATATAAAACACGCGACAGACTCACCGCCATAGGTGAAGTCATAGAAGAATCGCACCTAGCTGCATTAATGCTATGCTCACTCCCTCCTTCGTATGACGTTCTCATAACAAGTCTCGAATCGAGAGACGAAGCCCAACTGACACCTGAATATATACGAAACAAATTGGCTGATGAATATGACAAAAGGCTTGAAAACAAAACTATTAAAAATTCAGCGTTAAAAGTCCAATACCATAACAAATCGGAGAAATTCTGCAAATACTGCAGGAAAAGCAATCATAATATAGAAGATTGCTATAAGTTAAAAAATAAAAATAATTCTGCTGTTAAAAGTCACAGTAAAAATTTCAACAAAAAACCCAACTTCAGATCCAACATATGCTCTCAGAACAATGAGAAGCCAGATAGCGCTCAAATTGCAGAGGGGAGCAATAAACCAAAAGCTGATAAATTGTATTCTTTTTATGTTGGAGATAAAACTGTAAATTGGGTGGTTGATTCAGGGTCGTCTTCACATATCTGCAATGATAAACTAAAATTTCGCGATCTTAAAAATAACGTTTCTAACGTCACTATCGCGAACGGCACCGGCACGCAGCTAAAATCTTTGGGTTCCGGTACTGTGGATTTGTATACCGTAAATTCGGAAAACACACAGAACAAAATAACACTTAAAAATGTTCTTTATGTCCCTGAAATAGAAACTAATTTAATTTCTATAAAAAGAGCAACAGAGAATGGCTGTATTGCTATATTTGATGATAAAACCTGTAAAATCGTAAATCAGGGTAATACATGCATTGAGGGATATGTGAAAAATAACTTATATGAATGTCAATTAAATTATTCTGAAAACAAACACACAGCGAACATTGTAATACAAACTTGTGATAACGAAAATTGCATAAACAAGTGGCATGTGAAACTTGGCCACAGAAACACTAACCACATTAAAGATTTAGTTAACAAGGACATGGCTGTGGGTATAAAATTAAATGATTGCAAACATAATACTGAATGTAAAACATGCATAATGTCAAAATTAACTGATTCACCTTACCCCAAAGCTGCACAATTTAGAGCCAGCGGCGTAGCTTAGGTTTCTGCCGCCCGGGGCAGATGCCACATTTGCCGCCCCCTTTCTACACCCAGAGAAAATACGACTATTATAATTATAAAATTTTCCAAAGTGGATAAAATGTTAAATTGGTTGATTGAATAACGTCGCACTAGACTGGACATTGGGCTATTGGTGACGGTCCGGAGATATGGCATCACGATTTTGATTCTCTACAGAGGGATGGCCCTCGCGTTTTAATAGCTCGACGACCTACGCAGGAAGTCCAGCATTTGACAGTGCAGCTTAGTTCAACAAGGACCAGACGTCGTCTCACCCTCGGCCTCTTTCGTAGACCAGTACAGAGGCAACCCCTCTCCGAAGCACTAACCACAATCAGTGCTGCTTCGCTTTCGGTGTTCTAAACTGAACCAAGCTTTACCAACTGGCCCACTTCCAGGGAATTAGAAATTTACGAATTTGTAATATTTTTCTTTTTAAATTTAAAATGTTTAAAAACTGGAAAAGAAAATGTTATTAAAATATATTTTCACTCATTGGTCGAAACTCGACCACTTTTTTTCAATGCAAAGTAATTGCCTCCTTCTCATAAAGAGAATTAAATTGCAACACAGCAGTGCATTTGTCGGCTGATATGCAGCCAAATTAAATAGAATAGTTTTACATAATGTCCATATCAAATACCATGTTTGGTACATTTATACACTACAAAAGTTGGGATATAGCCTTAACTTAAATGGAATGAATCACAACATAGTACACCACATTTTGGGTAATATATTCCAACAGTTAATCAGCACCAATTTAAACCAAAGTCTAACCAATAGTTAATCGTGTTTAAATTCCGCTTATTGATTCACGACATACTGTAAAATTTCCCTAACGCATCATACACAAACAGACAAATAATTATTTTCTAAAAATGAGCAGGTCACGTTTTGGATATCTTAAAACGTGCAAATTCATTGAAAACCGGAAATAAAAAAAATTCGCAAATCCAATGCTTTCTTCTATACCATTTTAGATGACAGCGCCATCTACTAATTAACATGAAAAAAAAAAAAGAACGAATATATTTTCTCATAAAATTCAGTGCAATTTTCATCAACGGATGCTGCTGAGATATAACAAGGAGAAACCGCATTAAAATATTAACAATAAAAATAATTTTTGATAATATGTACTCACACATCCATTTTGGTACATTTATATAGGATAGAAGCTGATATATAACTTTCCTGTAAACGGAAAATATTGCTGAATAGCAGCGCCACCTATCGTCCGATATGCATCCAAAATGAATCAGCATAGTTTTACCTAATAACCATCTCTTACAGCAAGTTTCGAACATTTATACTCGATAGAAGCTTACTGTCGTCCCTAAAAGGGGATTAAATTGCAATTTAACAGCGCAACTTGTTGGCCGATATGCACTCAAACTGAGTCAGCAGAGATTTATTTACTATACACCTATAAGTTTGGTACACTGTAGATGCTGAGTCTTTTCTGAAATGAGAGGAAAACGCAACGGGGAAGCGCTCCCTGTTGGATAATATAGCTCCAAAAACTAATTGGAACCAATTCCAACCAAATATCAAGTTCGGTTAAATTAAGTCCATTGGTCCATGAAGTACAGTGTTCGAACTCAAAAAGACAGACATTTTCTAAAAAATGGTCAAATTGAGTTCAGGAAATCTGAAAACGTGTAACTTCATCGAAAACCAAAAATCTATTTTTTTTTTTTTTATACTTTCTTCTTATATAGGCAGAAGATAGAATAATAATAAATCCTTAAAAAAAAATAATAAAT
This sequence comes from Salticus scenicus, assembly GCA_963930645.1. Classification (NCBI taxonomy): domain Eukaryota; kingdom Metazoa; phylum Arthropoda; class Arachnida; order Araneae; family Salticidae; genus Salticus; species Salticus scenicus. The sequence continues at coordinate 50,166,667 of OZ005648.1, forward strand.
AAGTAGTCAATTTCAGTTAATTCAAATGCAAGGAAATCTCAAAACGTGTAAATTCATCGAAAACCGGAAATATTTTTATTTTTTAAATAAGTAGTTAATTTCAGTTAATTGAAATACAAGGAAATCTCAAAACGTGTAAATTCAGCGAAAACCGGAAATTGAATTTTTTTCCGTATCTTCTACTTTTTTCTTATATATGCAGAATCTAGTAATAAATCCACTTTTATAAAAAAAATAAGTAGTCAATTTCAGTTAATTGAAATGCAAGGAAATCTCAAAACGTGTAAATTCATCGAAAACCGGAAATCAAAATTTTTTTCTGAATCTTATACTCTCTTCTTATATCATGAAAAACGGCAGTTTTTCTAGTGACGCAAGCGCAAAAACAAACGAACGCCACGACACTCAGCGGAAACGGAAAAAGGAACGAAAACACTGCGACACTTATATATACAGGAATTTTAAGATCAAAGAAACCGCTGAAAGCCGACACTTAATATCTCAGGAAATATGGGAGGTTATGTTCTGATATTTTCAAAATAGACTTTCACCTTCTGTCTGATCCTACCCTGAAATCGCTACATTTCTGCGTGCAATATATTTCGAGATATGAATTGGCTCATTTAATTTATAAATGGACGGACTATATGTGTAAGAATTTTTTCTCGAATATGGCTCGAGCGAATTTAGTTTAATTTATATATGATATCAATCGCTTTTATCTGATGTGCCTGACATCTCCCTTTTCCCTAGGAAAACTCTTGTTTTTTTTTATAACTCAGTTTAAAAATCGAACTATTTTTTACTCCGAAAATACCGTGATGCGGCAGTTTCGCGGACGAATTTCATCTCTTCCATCTGAAATACTGAATATCAAATAATCGTTTTGGCTCCATCTATCGGGAAGCGTCAAAAATAAACACAAAAATAAAAAAAATATTTTTTTCTTTTTTTAATATATATATTAAATGAGTTATTTATTTAGGTACTTGCATTTTATATGACATTTGTTTATCAAAAATATTCTTTGTATTTACATTGTTTTCATGGTGATACGTTGTTAACTTTCAAAATTGGTTCTATTTTAAAAGGTGATTGCAACAACAAAAAAATTTTCCTATATTTTCATAAAAATGACAAATAATATGATAATCATATGCAAATATTTGTAATTTTTTCAAAATTAGGTGATAAATCACTTAAACTACGGATTGAAATAATTCTTAAAACAGAATTTGAAAATAATTAATTTGCTCATTAAGTTTCTAGTATATATAATATATAAATTACAAAATGTTAAGCTATAATAAAATTTTGAATATATTAAGATTTTTTTTAAATTAAATTCATAACAAACTATACTATTTAAATATTTACCAGTATAAAATTTTCACTTTTTAAAGATTTTTCTATTATTATTTATTTTTCTCTTCTAAATCAAATCTATACCTAAAAAATTATAATAAGAAATAAATATAACTAAGAAATTTTTGTCATTTTTAAAATGTACTATATTATGCCTTTGTAATGTTGCATGTTTCCATCTTTTTTATCACTTTTGATAAAATTTTGAAATTTTATTTAGTTTGTTATTTTGTTCGAGTATGACCTATAAAACAACACTTTTAATACAGTGTTATAACTCATTACCATGCTCCTTTAATTTTACGTTTTGATCATTAACCCCTAAAAAGTAATGATATCAATACAAAAAACCCTTAACGGGTTAAAAGTTTGTGACGCAGCACTGTACTTTATGGTTATAAGAATTAGAAATACGGGTCTTAAAAATAATGATATCAAATTTTCAGTGACGCTTTGATATTAATTAAATTATACATAGATTTTCTTATTTGAATTTGCTTTTTCCTTTTATTTATATTTACAGTGTAAACGTTATTTTCAACATAAAATAATATATAGCATTTACTCATTGATACCTTTCCATTCACATCTCTTATACTATGAAAGCATGTGTTTTAAAAGAAATTATATGAAATTCCAGTAACGCAGTGGTGTTACATTAAGTGATTTGTTTTTAAATTTCTCTGCAATTATTTTGTTTTGCATATTAAAGTATGTGCACATTGAAATATTGCTTTTAATTTTCAAATACGCTGTCAAATATATCACTTTCATTAAGCTTATATTATGTACTGAAATATATTTATTTCAATGAATTATTCTATCTTTTGCGTCACGCCATCCAAAACTGAAAAAAATTTCACAGTTTTTTTCTTTGCATCACGATATCTATTTGCATGCATTTTCAATTTATTTGGATGAAATGACACAAAGTAAACATTTCCATATATTTTACTTACAGTTTTGGATGGCCTGACGCAAAAGATAGAATAATTCATTGAAATAAATATATTTCAGTACATAATATAAGCTTAATGAAAGTGATATATTTGACAGCGTATTTGAAAATTAAAAGCAATATTTCAATGTGCACATATACTTTAATATGCAAAACCAAATAATTGCAGAGAAATTTAAAAACAAATCACTTAATGTAACACCACTGCGTTACTGGAATTTCATATAATTTCTTTTAAAACACATGCTTTCATAGTATAAGAGATGTGAATGGAAAGGTATCAATGAGTAAATGAGGAAAGGTATCAAATGCTATATATTATATTCCCTTTGACATTTTTTAAATAATTAAAAATGTAAAATATATTAACAATAAATTAAAAAAAGAAAAAAGAAAAGAAAGAAAAGAATTTGAACTTGAAAAAATGTCATCTTTTAGTTTTTAAAGGTATTTACTTTTAAAAGCGAATAACAACATGATGTTTTTTCTACATCTATAAGAAATAAAAATTGAACCCTTTTCCAGTAGAAAATAATACTAAAAAATATTTTAAAAAAAAACATTTTACATACATTTCCGTAGAAATATTCATTGCTTTTCTAAGTATATCTGTATACGATTGCAGCGCCCTCGAACGACTACTCGCCCAACTAGCTACCATACTGGATTCCGCTTATTTTGGAGCATCGGACAGGCAGCTAGTATTCAGTTGGCAGTGGGTCAACTGTGTTGCCATTCGCGAGACACCATGGCGCGATTTTATCCTTGCTAAAAGAAAAGATCGCCATGGTGGTTCCGAAGCAATGTATGTTCTGTAAATACGCAGCCAGGAAGACGAATATTAAATAAATCTATATTAAAAATTAATATAGATATCGATATATAAATATTAAAATATATATTGCTTTCTATGATTGCGTCACGTGTATATGGGGTGGGGTGGATGGGTAATGAAGATAGAACTGCTTATTGATTATTTTCCTCCCTAAATAATACCAAGAAAAAAGAGAGGATAGATGTCTTCAGTAGATTAATTGTACAGTCATCAATGTTTCTTTACAATTTTTTGTCTCAGTGAATTGTTTTAGTCACCCCACCCCAACATACACTCATTCGCTTGTTTTGTTTTCCGGTTAGCACAAGAGCAAGCGGACAAATTTGGTAAATTTTGGAGAGAAAAAAAAGAAAACATATTAAAAATTTTATAAATTAAAAATTTGAGCCGATAAAAACTCGACTGATATCAAAATTTGCCGCCTCCCAGCGAAGTGCCGCCCGGGGCAGGCGCCCCCTTTGCCCCCCCTACGCTACGCCACTGTTTAGAGCCTCCGTACCACTCGAACTGGTCCACACAGACTTATGTGGCCCTATGAAAACCCCCACTGTAGGTGGAAAATATTACTTTCTTACATTTATAGACGACTACAGTCGTTACACTATTATATATTTGCTAAGAAATAAGTTTGAGGTATTTTCTAAGTTAAAGGAATATGTGGCTATGACCGCAAACAAATTTGGCCGAAAAGTGCAAGCAATTCGCTCCGATAACGGGGGTGAATACACTAGTATGGAAGTAAATGAATTTTTGAATAAAGAAGGAATTGAGCACCAGTTTACCGTTCCTTACTCTAGTGCTCAGAACGGCGTGGCAGAACGTAAAAATCGTACGCTGACCGAAATGGCTCGCTGTCTGCTTAAAGACAGTAATTTACCGAATTCCTTTTGGGGGGAAGCCGTAAATACTGCAAATTACATACAAAATAGGCTCCCAACCTCCTCATGCGACTCAACTTCTTACGAAAAATGGACCGGCCGTAAACCCGATTTATCAAATATAAAGACATTCGGATGTCGCGCATACGCATATGTACATAAAATACATAGGGGGAAACTGGATAGCACCGCTCAAGAAGGAATTTTTGTGGGATATGATAATCGTAGCAAAGGCTACAGAATTTGCACAAATAATAAAAATGTAATAATTAGCAGAACTGTAAAATTCTTGGAGGATGAAAATAGAGAATCCCACAATAATGAAACATCACTAATCAAGAATGAAAATTCAAATGATGAAATTCCGGTGTCCAAATTACCAATATTAGATACTGATATAAATATAGATATAGCGGGCGATAACGATAGTCCGGATGACACGCAAACTCTGCCGCGACGATCACAACGATTAAATAAAGGTGTTCCGCCCGACAGATTTGCATTTGCAGTAAATGACAAAAGAATTGATGAGCCTAAGTGTTTTGATGATATACTAAAAATTCAAAACCCAGCTGAAAAAGAAAATTGGCTGAATGCCACACTCGACGAAATGAATTCACTCAGACAAAACAATACTTGGGAACTTGTTGACGCTCAACCAGGGACCAAAGTAGTAGGGTGTAAGTGGGCGTTCAAGGCCAAATACAATAGCCAAGGACAAGTCGAGAAAAATAAAGCCAGGCTTGTTGCCAAGGTTTTTTCTCAAAAATACGGGGTGGACTATGACGAAACTTTTGCACCAGTTGCATCGCATACCACTCTAAGAAGTTTCTTGACCATGTCACTATATAAAAATTTGAATTTAAGGCATGTAGATATCAAAACTGCTTTCCAACATGGAAATTTGCAAGAAGATGTATACATGCATACCCGAGGGTTATGTTGTCCAGGGCGAAGAAAATAAAATATGTAAGTTAAAGAAAGCGATATATGGCTTGAAACAAGCCGCTAGAGCGTGGAATTTGAAAATTAATGAAACATTGTGTAAATTAGGATTTAAACAAAGTCAACATGACAAGTGTTTATATATCCGTAACAAAGATAACACAGAAACTTACATTCTTGTGTATGTTGATGACCTGCTTATAGCTGGTAAAAATCACAATATTAGCATACTAATTAATCAACTTAGGGAAGAATATCCATTAACCGACCTTGGGGAAGCCAAATATTACCTCGGAATAAATATAGAAAGACCTTTTAAAGGGGTAATTACGCTTGATCAAAATAATAAAATACGAGACATTGTAACCAAATTTGGGCTAGATAACGCACGGCCCTCTGACACACCGATGGAACCAGGGTATATAAAATTAACTGATAATGACAATCTCTTACCAAACAACACAATGTACAGACAGGCTATAGGCGCGTTACTTTATATTTCTACAGTATCGCAACCTGATATAAGTGTTGCCGTTGGCTTCTTAAGCCGCAGAAACGAAAATCCTAGAGCGAAAGACTGGGAGGCAGTTAAAAGGGTTATTAGATATTTGAAAAATACCCAAGACATTAAATTAAAACTTTGTAACTCTGGTGAACCTGTTCTTAGAGCATATTCGGATTCGGATTGGGCCAATGATCCAAGTGATAGAAAGTCTAGCTCTGGAAATTTATTTAAGATAGGAAAAAATCCAATACTTTGGACTTCGAAGAAACAGTCCTGTGTGTCCATGTCTTCAGCAGAGGCGGAGTACGTCGCAGCTGCGAGTGCTGCACTTGAAATACAGTGGCTCAACAAACTACTGGATGATTTAAATTTGCCGCAACAATGTCCTATAGTGTTGTACCAGGACAACCAATCTACCATCAAGATTGCTGAAAATGATAAGTTCCCGTCCAAAACAAAACACTTACAGCTGAGGAGATATCATCTTCTGCGAAACTTAATACAAGAAGGCCTAATCAAGCTTCAATACAAACCTACCAAAGAAATGACCGCCGATACCCTAACAAAAGCTCTGCCAAAAACTGATTTTAATAGACATAGAAATGCATTAATGAACAATTGAAAAATTTCTGAGCTTAAGAGGGGGTGTTGTGATATTTAATCTCAGAACATTCTTTTATTGACTTTCGTTTTTCTTGTTCCGAACTTTCTTTTTTGTTTTTTGCTTCCCGCCAAAAGATTGTTCGGTGCACCTGCCGCATCACGTGACGATGTGACGCGTCTCTCTACAAGTACATTGTAATACTTTTTTCAATCATGTAATTTTTGCTATTCGGAACTGACGTTCCATTTTCTTATTCTATTTAATCATAATATTTTTTCTTTTTGTCTAAGATGAATAAATTAAAGGGAAAAACATCTAGGCATTCTTTCATTACGCAGCAACGTGTGAATTATCCTAAATAATAATTGATCTACATATTATGTAAGAATTTCTCAGTCTAATCAAGATTCATTATAGGAAAAGAAGTTGCTGCGCTTTAATATAGAAGTCATATAAAAAATATATATCCATGTATTTTTTCATCTAATTCAAGTGTACGATCTGATGATAAATTAAGAGGATTTTTTCTTCACCAATGGAATATACAATTACCTGTGACAACCCAGGTAAGCCAAACTTTATTTAATTATATGACTGTTGTTTTTACAAAGAATTATTAGTAAGAATTATTTGTTATAAAATATATTTAAAATAACTAATTTGAGGAAACTGCGAACTCATGCATTCATTTATATACTATTCTTCTAACATGTAGGAGCCCCGCTCCCCCCCCCCCCTGGGGGGGAAGTCCCCCCTCGAGGGAGTAAATTTTCATGATGGGTATCTTTCAAAAGAGCTCGCTAATACCTTTAAAACGAATGGTTGAACCATCGATCTGCGATAATTTAAAACAAAGTTATCGATTTTTTTTACTTTTAACGAAAAAAAAACTTAGAAAAAAATCGTATTTTTTTACTTTCTCTTACCATAAGGTAGAGAAAGTATTGTTTTTGGGTCAAATTTTCGAACGCGAAATTTTGTTATATTTACACGTTTTGAGGTCCCCTGAATACGAAAATCATGTTTTTAGCAAATGGTCTCTGTGTGTGTATGTCTGTGGGTGTGTCTGTCTGTTATCAGCATATCTCAAGAACAAATAGTAGCAGACATTCCAAACTTGGTATTCTAAATGTGTATCATATATAGATACTACAGTACGCTTTTCGTTAAGATCAAGCAAATGGTTCGTGTACATGGACAATCAAGAGAATTCTGATACATTACGTATATGGGTAAAATTGCAGGTAAGTAGAGTTTGTCTTTTTACTGCACTAAACCAAATGAAACGAATATATATATTTTGTAATAGAGATAGTCAACTGGGAAAAAACTTTTGTGTATGTAGGAGCCTCGCCTCCCCCTCCTGGGGGGAAGTCCCCCCTCGAGGGGAGTAAATTTTCATGATGGGTATCTTTCAAAAGAACTCGCCAATACCTTTAAAACGAATGGTTGAACCATCGATCTGCGATAATTTAAAACAAAGTTATCGATTTTTTTTACTTTTAACAAAAAAAAAAAAAAAAAAAAAAACAGGAAAAAAATCTTATTTTTTGAAGTGAAAACTTCTTTAGGCGCGTTGAGCACTTTTGGGTGAACAAAAATCATTGAACTCCCGTCATCGTCAGCTAACGCTTTCCATTTGAAGTAAAAACTTTTGCGTGAACAAAAATCATTGAATTCGCGTCATCGTCAGCAAACGCTTTCCATCCTTTTATGATACAAATAATGTATCATACAATTAACTTGCTAATGTGAAGTGTTAATAATTATATACTGTATATTGCTTTAAAATCTGGTGCGGCTCTACACGACTTCTCTCATCTCCGGGGACTGTCTCTATTGCAGTTAGACCTCACAAAACCGTGAGAAAGGCCAAAGCCGCAATTTTTTTAACGTTTTTACAATCGGGTGCGGCTCTACATGGCTTCACTCATCTCCGGACACTGTCTCTTAAAGATTGCAGCCGGAAACGTTCCAGTTAGACCTCACAAAACCTTGATAAAGGCCAAAGCCTCCATTTTTCTCACGTTTTTACAATCTGGTGCGGCTCTACACGACTTTTCTCATCTCCAGACACTGTCTCTATTGCAGTTAGCGCATTAAATAAAATTCTAATATAATTTTTGTAGTAGTTTATATAAATGAATAAAAAAAAAACTTCATTTAAAAGTATTTCCTACACAATAAAAAATTTCCTGACGATTCAAGAAATACACACGAAATTGTTCACGTTTTCACTTCTGTCGGCACTCCCGAAGTGCAACTGTTTTTTTTTTTTTTTTTTTTTTTAATATTGAGAATAAAATGGATTTTTTTTGGATAGTTAGTGTTATACTACTTCTCTAATATGGAAATCGTCTGCATTATCATAAAAGATAATTTTGTTTTTAAAAAATAATTTATTAAAATTATTATTTAAAAAATATATTTTTTAATAACCGAATTAAATTTTATATAAATCTAGGTACATTAATGAAACGGGGGGTTGAGGGGAGCGGTAGCCCCCCTCACACAGAATTAATTATCATATAAAACTCTTCCGAAACCTAATTTGAATTGTTTAACATAGGTTTACATAACATCGTTATCTTACCTCTTAATCTCCAACCTGTATTTATAGTGTCAAATTTCAGGGTAAGAGAAAGTCGTGTGAGTGACACACCAGATTATTTACTTATAATTTAAAGCTTCCTTACAAATTCACTATAATTTAACCTGAAAAAAAAAAAAATCTGAAATGGACAGACTACATTTTTAAGATTATTGATTCTATTGGCAATTCTATTTTGTTATTATATTTTACGTCATGTGCAATGTTATTCATTCTTTATTGATTAATTAAATTTAGAATTTTTGCATTTATTATATATACAATACATGCTGGCTAGAGACCCCTGAAAATTTTCAACATAGAAAATTCTGTGTACATCTTTCCAGGCGATATTACGAGTACGGTGTCAAATTTCTATCGGCAAAAGTACTTTTTGAGATGTTTTTCTTTTAATTCTTGAAAAAGCTACATTAATATTACTATTAATACTATGAATAATAATAATTAATACAGGTGTAATAATTACACCCCCCAAAAAAAAAAACTTTTTTTCGTTGTCTCCCTCTCCCGAGGCATTCTCAGAAAAGTTACTCAATTACACATAAATAAACTGAAACAATAAAATTTCCTAGGTATAAAACTCTAGTATAGTATAACTTTGGCAACTTTAAAATTTTTGTCTCTATTTTGGCGAGAAACTAAAATGGCTGTCACAGTTGCATATATACAGGCTTTGGTGCGAAACAACCAAATTACATTGGTGATGAATTTCAAATTTTGACGAGGGGATCATATACTAAAGCTGTTTTGAGTCTTACCAACGCACTTTAGAATGTATAGGAAAAGACGGGAAAAAAAGCTAAAAACCCCATAGAAATAGCATGGGAAGAAAACCAAAAAAACTCACAATGTCAAGTGTGTAAAAAAAAAAAAAAATAAATAAATAAATTCACACCGGAAGTAATAAAAGGACAAAATTGACTAGAGAAAGACATCGAAGAGCAGGAACGGGCGGGCTGGGGCATTGGTCCTATCGTCCAGGATTAATACGTCTCGCCTAGTATGTGTCTCGGCGGCGGTGGGGGGCGCGCGGGCGGGAACCACCGTACTTTACAATGTAGAAAAAGAGGGGGGGAAAGCTAAAAAACCCCATAGAAATAGCATGGGAAGAAAACCAAAAAAACTCACAATGTCAAGTGTGTTTAAAAAAAAAAAGGCTCACACCGGAAGTAATAAAAGGACAAAATTGACTAGAAAAAGACATCGAAGAGCGGGAACGGGCGGGCTGGAGCATTGGTCTTATCGTCCAGGATTAATACGTCTCGCCTAGTATGTGTCTCGGCGGCAACGGTGGGGGCGCGCGGGCGGGAACCACCGCACTTTAGAATGTAGAAAAAGAGGGGGGAAAAGCTAAAAAACCCTATAGAAATAGCATGGGAAGAAAACCAAAAAACTCACAATGTCAAGTGTGTTTAAAAAAAAAAAAAAAAAAAAAGGGCTCACACCGGAAGTAATAAAAGGACAAAATTGAGTAGAAAAACACATCGATGAGCGGGAACGGGCGGGCTGGAGCATTGGTCTTATCGTCCAGGATTAATACGTCTTGCCTAGTATGTGTCTCGGCGGCAACGGTGGGGGCGCGCGGGCGGGAACCACCGCACTTTAGAATGTAGAAAAAGAGGGGGGAAAAGCTAAAAAACCCTATAGAAATAGCATGGGAAGAAAACCAAAAAACTCACAATGTCAAGTGTGTTTAAAAAAAAAAAAAAAAAAAAAAAAGGGCTCACACCGGAAGTAATAAAAGGACAAAATTGAGTAGAAAAACACATCGATGAGCGGGAACGGGCGGGCTGTGGCATTGGTCCTATCGTCCAGGATTAATACGTCTCGCCTAGTATGTGTCTCGGCGGCGGTGGGGGCGCGCGGGCGGGAACCACCGTACTCTAGAATGTAGAAAAAGAGGGGGGGAAAGCTAAAAAACCCCACAGAAATAGCATGGGAAGAAAACCAAAAAATTCACAATGTCAAGTGTGTTAAAAAAAAAAAAAAGGCTCACACAGGAAGTAATAAAAGGACAAAATTTACTAGAAAAAGACATTGAACAGCGGGAACGGGCGGGCTGGGGCGTTAAATATATCGTCCAGGATTAATACGTCTCGCCTAGTATGTGTCTCGGTGGTGGTAGCATGGGACGAAAACAAAAAAAACTCACAATGTCACGTGTGTTTTAAAAAAAAAGAAAGGGCTCACACCGGAAGTAATAATAGGACAAAATTGACTAGAAAAAGACATCGAAGAGCGGGAACGGGCGGGCTGGGCCATTGGTCCTACCGTCCAGGATTAATACGTCTCGTCTAGTATGTGTATCGGCGGTGGTAGCATGGGACGAAAACCAAAAAAACTCACAATGTCACGTGTGTAAAAAAAAAAAAAAGCTCACACCGGAAGTAATAAAAGGACAAAATTGACTAGAAAAAGACATCGAAGAGCGGGAACGGGCGGGCAGGGGCATTGGTCCTATTGTCCAGGATTAATACGTCGGATGGGCGGGAACCACCGCACTTTAGAATGTAGAAAAAGAGGGGGGAAAAGCCAAAAAACCATAGAAATAGCATGGGAAGAAAACCAAAAAAACTCACAATGTCAAGTGTGTTAAAAAAAAAAAGGCTCACACCGGAAGAAATAAGAGGGCAAAATTGACTAGAAAAAGACATCGAAGAGCGAGAACCGGCGGGCTGGGGCATTGGTCCTATCGTCCAGGATTAATACGTCTCGCCTAGTATTTGTCTCGGCGGTGGTAGCATGGGACAAAAACCAAAAAAACTCACAATGTCACGTGTGTAAAAAAAAAAAAAAGCTCACACCGGAAGTAATAAAAGGACAAAATTGACTAGAAAAAGACATCGAAGAGCGGGAACGGGCGGGCAGGGGCATTGGTCCTATTGTCCAGGATTAATAAGTCTCGCCTAGTATGTGTCTCGGCGGCGGCGGGGGCGGGAACCACCGCACTTTAGAATGTAGAAAAAGAGGGGGGGAAAAGCTAAAAAACCCCAAAGAAATAGCATAGGACGAAAAACAAAAAAACTCACAATGTCAAGAGTTTTTTTATTTTTTTTTTAAGGCTCACACCGAAAGTAATAAAAGGACAAAATTGACTAGAAAAAGTCATCGAAGAGCGGGAACGGGCGGGCTGGGGCATTGGTCCTATCGTCCAGGATTAATACGTCTCGCCTAGTATGTGTCTCGGCGGTGGTGGTGGCGCGCGGGCGGGAACCACCGCACTTTAGAATGTAGAAAAATAGTAGAGAAAAGCTATAAAACCCCATAGAAATAGCATCGGAAGAAAACCAAAAAAACTCGCAATGTCAAGTGTGTTTAAAAAAAAAAAAAAGGCTCACACCGGAAGTAATAAGAGGACAAAATTGACTAGAAAAAGACATCAAAGAGCGAGAACCGGCGGGCTGGGACATTGGTCCTATCGTCCAGGATTAACACGTCTCGCCTAGTATGTATCTCGGCGGTGTAGGGATGGGATAAACAGTTACATTTCAGTAATAGGTTACTTCATTTCGTACAGTCTATGGTAATATATTCCAATATCCTATTATTTTTGTAATCTATTTCTAATTTCTACTTAGTTAACATGGGACTTCAAGAAATGCATTATATAGGCGTGTCGTACATAGTGCATACGATTTATGTTTTTGAATAACAACACTTTCGAATAGTAATTTTCACTTAATGTAACCGTATTGTCTTTTATTTAAAAAATAAAATTTCTGTCATAAAATAATAATAGTAAAATATATAGTCCATGAAACGTTCTTTATGAAGAAGTACGCACATGTGAAAACGGAATATTGTAAATAATACTGAAACGCATACATCCGTTTCCTGTGATCCCTTCTGTGGAGGATCAAAATTGCGATGGCATATCTCCGGACCACCTCTAGGGGTAAGTCCCAGACCGTCGCCAATTGCCCATTTGCGCAGCACTAGTGCGACGTAAAAACCCAACCAACCAACCGTTTCCTGTGACAAAGAATACCAATATATAAACTATACTAGCAGGCTTTGCCCGCTTCGCTGGATATTAAACTTAAATGAAGTCTCAAAATACCATATCTTTATTAATAACCTAAGTTCTCGCTGTGATTGGTAGAGGTTTTCTCGCTCGCAAAGTGAGGACTCTGGGTCTCCACTGTCTTCGGCACAACTTACTCACTTTTTACTTCCCCTTCCTCAGCGGTGAGTTCGAAGTTTTGCAAAATCACACTAATGTACATAATGCGTACACTTAATCAATATCCAGTCTGGGTCCCCAGAGCCTTCGGAACACACTTTTTACTTCCCCTTCCTCAGCGGGTGAGTTCAAAGTTTTGCAAAATCCCACTAATGTACATAATGCGTACACTTAATCAATATCCGCGCACAAAAATTCGCCATTCTAAGATAATTCAAAGCGAATTTAAACGGGAAAACATGTTTTTACAACTGTTTTTTGGGGACAACTTCAGTATAACCCCACAACGATATTTGGCGATTTTTTTTGTTGGCGCTTATGGCTAAATCATAAATCATATATGATAAATGATAAAATCATAATCTAAATCATAAGATCAAAAATCCAAAATAAACAACATATTAGGCTGCCATATTATATCGCAAACAGACCAGAACGACATCGTTATCCTTCAAAACGGCGCCAAAGAAAAATCGCCAAATTCAGCTGTGGGGTTATACTAAAGTTATACCGTTTATTGCCCTCCGACTCCGAGAAGGTGGGGGGGGGGGATTTCGAATTTCGTGAAATCCAGTTACAATAAGTGCCGGATGCAAACAAACAATTTACGCACCACATTTAGAGACCACAGAAGTCTTTAATAGAAAATATTATAAATAAATAAATACAAAACGCACAGCTTTAGTATGGGAACCCTTTGGTGACTTGAAATATTTTAAGCCATTTGTGCGATGAACTGAATTGGCTATCTCAATTCTGCAATTAAAGATCTTGGCGAGAAACGTCCGAGCTACTTCGGTTCCGAATTTCAAATTTTGCCAAAGGTATCCAATACTAAAGCTGTTCCATATCGAATCTGGGTTGAAAACGGAAAAAGGGTAAAATAAATTAGAAATAACAGACCTATATTAATAAATTTGATACCGAATGAAAGGGGCGATTTTGCTGAATCCAGGGGTTCAAACAGTTTTTCGATGTGACAATTAGATTTTTTAAAAATAACTAAAGTATGAAAATTAGATGGCAACACTTCATTTCAATCTTTTCATAATTTGTAGTGCGAATCACGCGAATACAAAAGTCTTTAACTTAAAAAATTATTTTTATATTTTATTTTTCCATTCAAAGCATTTTAGTGAAAAAATATTTAGGGCGCATGCGCAGGCGTTTTTTACCTACAATTTAAACACTAATCATAATTTTGAAAATTTCTATAGATATAATTTCAAGTTGGGTGAAGACCTAAGTTTCTGCCAAACGCCGTTGAATTCCGTCCAGCCGTTCTCGAGTGATGCCCGGACAAACGTGTTTTAGTCTTTTACCCCCCAGGGGGGAACGGGGAGGAATTTCTGAAAAGTTGATAGATATAATTTTAAGTTGGGTGAAGACCTATATTCCTGCCAAGCGTCGTTGAATTCCATCCAGCCGTTCTCAAGTGATGCCCGGACAAAAAAAGCGACATTCGGACACGATGACACACACACACAGGCAAAATTTTCTGAAGTCATTTTCGGCTTTCATGGGGTGTAAAACGTGAAGATATCGCAAAATTTTTTTGATTCCGACAAATTTACAGACAAAACTCTGATTTTATTAATATAGATTATTCAAAAAATGTTAGTTGTTAAAAAAAAAAAAAAAATGTTTTATTAAAAAAGATTACAACATTCCAAATCCTAAACTGCCAAATAATGTATTGCATAAAAATAAAATAAAATAAATAAAAATGGCATTAGAACTATGCTGCCATAATTATTTCATAACAACTACGTTATAATCAACGAGATATATAAAGTAGAGTGATAAATGGTAACCCTTGAGAAGGTCCAAGATGAGTCATGTGACATGCTTTCCTTGCACATGCGTATTCGGTGGTTTCCTTGGTAACAGCTCATTTTCAGTACATTTCTATGGCAACGGTTTCAATGTTTTTGTTTACTTTACGTAGTTTAATATTCTTTTGTTCTAAACCATTTTGATTTTGATTTTACTTCTTTTTTATTTCGTGTAGTTGAACTTTAACCGATAAAATGCTTAAAAATAGTTGAAAAATTATTATTTGTTGTTAAATTTAGCTCTTTAAAAGTTTAAATTTTGTTTTATAAACACTTTTAAAGTTTGTTGAGAAACGATGAAAAGAAAGGTATTTTATTATTTATTAAAATGTGAAATATGTGTAAAATTATTTTAAAAGCAATTTATTTCGGTCTTAGGACTGTCATGTTACCTAATAATAATGATAATTTGTCGAACTGATATTTTAAATGCCAAAATAGCGATAAAGGGCCAAACACAGCAACCTATTCGAGCATATCACGTGATTCATCTTGAACCACGGAAAGTTAATTCTTCATCCATTGAATCAGCACTCTAATTTATATATCTCGTTGGTTATAATTGACTTTTAGAAATATTATTCAACGAAAGATAAGATTAATTTATCTTATTATTAAGTGCATTGTTTAGAAAAAAAAAAAAACTTAACTAGTGTATTTAAAACATAATTTAATGATAAAAACATATGTATACATTTTATATAGAATTAAATATTTAGTATGTGAAAAGTAAAATAATTTTATTTGATTAAAAAGCAACTACTATTCATAAATAACAATTTAAAAAAAAAAAAAAAAAAAAAATTCAGTTTAAAGCGTAAAACGCGATTTGAAATTAAATTTCTGGCTTTTTTTCTTTTTCTTTCTTTCTTTCTTTTTTCTTTCTTTCTTTTTTTTTTTTTTTTTTTTTTTTTCCTTTCTTCTTTTTTTAGAGTCCTTCACAAGATGCTGACATATGTTTTTTAGGGAAAAAAAAAAAAAAAAAAAACTTCCAAATTGACAACCGAATTATTATTCTTAATTACAGTGGGATGACGTCTTTTAAAATGCTCTTTTAAATTCGGAACAGTTGTAAAATTTAAATTTTGTTCGCAAAATCGCATAATGCGATTTTTCCAATCGGATCTTGTACGGATATACGACCATAAATAATTAATTATATTAAAAACACTTTAAACACACGTAAAATTTAATTTTATTTAAAAGATGTTAAAAAATTTATCCGAAGTTTTCGCTTTAATAGTAAAACATCATCAGGGATTTTTATTATTTGTTTCCAATGAGCAGTTTTTAATTTTTTTTTCTTTTCACAGTCAACTTTTTTTTAGAGATAATCCATAAATAATTAATTATTTTACTCATCATAAAAAAAGGCCTCTTAAAAAAAAAAAAAAATCAAACAAAAAAAATTAACTGATTAAAATAAATAAGAAAATGAAAAGCGAAAAACAAATATACATCCTCTTATCGAACTTATCACCACATAAAAACATATGAAAAAGTAAAATCTTCTTAAGCACATTTGCATGCGTCACATGCTATTACGTAATTTGAGTTCCATCTGCCATCATCATTTCAAATAAACATCCTCCTAGCTCTCTACCTACCAGCGAAATCTAATTAAAAAACACCCCAATCCGTAAACATAAACAAAAACATCAGTCAAATTCTTCCCCTCTTGTAAGCATTTCTGTGTTCTGTCAAACAAGAGAATCTTGTAACTAACTCTATGCCCAAACGATTTTACTATCCCATGGAAAGTAATAACACCAAAAAATCAACTTCTAAGTTAATAGGCATAATAATATTAGCATGATGTCATAGTGTCATGTGTAAATTATCTTACTTATTAAAATTATTTTGATTAATATATTTCACAAGGAATATTCCGTAATACATCCTAGAAAATATTATCATTACAAAATTATCATTAAAAAATATATATACCTGCAGCTGTATTATTTTTTTAACGATAATTTTATAAACATGGAAAGATATTACTGATTGAGAAAAAAACTGAGTAACAGAGAGTTGTATGAAATTGTATTTTTTTAGACGTGAAATAACGAATCGATTCGAATATCTGCGTGCGGAAAGTGATGCGACTCTTTGACTTGTTACTTCGTTATAGCATGGGACGAAAACCAAAAAAACTCACAATGTCACGTGTTTAAAAAAAAAAAAAAAAAAAAAAAAGCTCACACCAGAAGTAATAAAAGGACAAAATTGATTAGAAAAACACATCGATGAGCGGGAACGGGCGGGCTGGGGCATTGGTCCTATCGTCCAGGATTAATACGTCTCGCCTAGTATTTGTCTCGGCGGTGGTAGCATGGGACAAAAACCAAAAAAAAACTCACAATGTCACGTGTGTTAAAAAAAAAGGCTCACACCGGAAGTAATAAAAGGACAAAATTGACTAGAAAAAGACATCGAAGAGCGGGAACGGGCGGGCTGGGGCATTGGTCCTATTGTCCAGGATTAATAAGTCTCGCCTAGTATGTGTCTCGGCGGCGGCGGGGGCGGGAACCACCGCACTTTAGAATGTAGAAAAAGAGGGGGGGAAAAGCTAAAAAACCCCATAGAAATAGCATAGGACGAAAAACAAAAAAACTCACAATGTCAAGAGTTTTTTTATTTTTTTTTTAAGGCTCACACCGAAAGTAATAAAAGGACAAAATTGACTAGAAAAAGTCATCGAAGAGCGGGAACGGGCGGGCTGGGGCATTGGTCCTATCGTCCAGGATTAATACGTCTCGCCTAGTATGTGTCTCGGCGGTGGTGGGGGCGCGCGGGCGGGAACCACCGCACTTTAGAATGTAGAAAAATAGTAGAGAAAAGCTATAAAACCCCATAGAAATAGCATCGGAAGAAAACCAAAAAAACTCGCAATGTCAAGTGTGTTTAAAAAAAAAAAAAAAAAAAAAAAAAAAGGCTCACACCGGAAGTAATAAGAGGACAAAATTGCCTAGAAAAAGACATCAAAGAGCGAGAACCGGCGGGCTGGGACATTTTCCTATCGTCCAGGATTAACACGTCTCGCCTAGTATGTATCTCGGCGGTGTAGGGATGGGATAAACAGTTACATTTCAGTAATAGGTTACTTCATTTCGTACAGTCTATGGTAATATATTCCAATATCCTATTATTTTTGTAATCTATTTCTAATTTCTACTTAGTTAACATGGGACTTCAAGAAATGCATTATATAGGCGTGTCGTACATAGTGCATACGATTTATGTTTTTGAATAACAACACTTTCGAATAGTAATTTTCACTTAATGTAACCGTATTGTCTTTTATTTAAAAAATAAAATTTCTGTCATAAAATAATAATAGTAAAATATATAGTCCATGAAACGTTCTTTATGAAGAAGTACGCACATGTGAAAACGGAATATTGTAAATAATACTGAAACGCATACATCCGTTTCCTGTGATCCCTTCTGTGGAGGATCAAAATTGCGATGGCATATCTCCGGACCACCTCTAGGGGTAAGTCCCAGACCGTCGCCAATTGCCCATTTGCGCAGCACTAGTGCGACGTAAAAACCCAACCAACCAACCGTTTCCTGTGACAAAGAATACCAATATATAAACTATACTAGCAGGCTTTGTCCGCTTCGCTGGACATTAAACTTAAATGAAGTCTCAAAATACCATATCTTTATTAATAACCTAAGTTCTCGCTGTGATTGGTAGAGGTTTTCTCGCTCGCAAAGTGAGGACTCTGGGTCTCCACTGTCTTCGGCACAACTTACTCACTTTTTACTTCCCCTTCCTCAGCGGTGAGTTCGAAGTTTTGCAAAATCACACTAATGTACATAATGCGTACACTTAATCAATATCCAGTCTGGGTCCCCAGAGCCTTCGGAACACACTTTTTACTTCCCCTTCCTCAGCGGGTGAGTTCAAAGTTTTGCAAAATCCCACTAATGTACATAATGCGTACACTTAATCAATATCCGCGCACAAAAATTCGCCATTCTAAGATAATTCAAAGCGAATTTAAACGGGAAAACATGTTTTTACAACTGTTTTTTGGGGACAACTTCAGTATAACCCCACAACGATATTTGGCGATTTTTTTTGTTGGCGCTTATGGCTAAATCATAAATCATATATGATAAATGATAAAATCATAATCTAAATCATAAGATCAAAAATCCAAAATAAACAACATATTAGGCTGCCATATTATATCGCAAACTGACCAGAACGACATCGTTATCCTTCAAAACAGCGCCAAAGAAAAATCGCCAAATTCAGCTGTGGGGTTATACTAAAGTTATACCGTTTATTGCCCTCCGACTCCGAGAAGGTGGGGGGGGGGGGATTTCGAATTTCGTGAAATCCAGTTACAATAAGTGCCGGATGCAAACAAACAATTTACGCACCACATTTAGAGACCACAGAAGTCTTTAATAGAAAATATTATAAATAAATAAATACAAAACGCACAGCTTTAGTATGGGAACCCTTTGGTGACTTGAAATATTTTAAGCCATTTGTGCGATGAACTGAATTGGCTATCTCAATTGTGCAATTAAAGATCTTGGCGAGAAACGTCCGAGCTACTTCGGTTCCGAATTTCAAATTTTGCCAAAGGTATCCAATACTAAAGCTGTTCCATATCGAATCTGGGCTGCTAGAACGAACCCATCGAAATGAACTCGACGCGGAAAGTTTTCATTATCGGAAACGTCAGATTTCACTAAAATCATCCCGATATGCGTTTTATGCCCTAGCACCAACTCCTCGTAAAGGTGAGTCGAAACTTCTCCCAAAGAGAAAGGGCTGTTTTCGAAATCGGATTAAGTTGACCAATCACAGACAAGGATAATTTCACCCTCGCCGCGAGATTTCATTTGGATATTTTAGATAAACACAGATGGCTGCCTCTGCTTGTGTGGTTGTGAATGTGCGTTTTAGCTTTATTTAATAAGAAAATAGTATTTATCCCCATTTATTTTTTGTAAATACCGTATGTATTTTCTAAATATCAAACCCGTGTTACTACAGAACTTCACCTTTTGCCAGTTGCTAGCATTTTAAGGCAATAAATGTAAATGATTTTTTGCCTTGAAGTGTTAGCTGCTAGCATTTGTTATTTAGTGAACGACGAATTTACTATGGATGTAAGAGCTTTGGATGTATATAGGTAATATATATTTTTTTTTCTGTCTAATCTGTATTAACTTTAAAGTTATGGTAATGTTTCTTTATTACATATATGCACAAATATTAACATTTTCGTTTAAATTTCCTTAATTAAAATTTTTGTGTACATATATTAGTATAATTGATTTATTGTATTTACATGTGTTAAAGCAAACCTAATAGTATTTTATTATTATTATTATTTTTTTTTTTTTTTTTGCATGTTTGTATGTACTGTTTCTAAAATTTCTTTTAGAATTTACAATATACAATAAAATATGCTGTGTAATTTTAAATCTTTAAGCATAGTAAAAAATTATCTTTCGTCAAAGTAAGAAAAAGTAAAACCGTCTTAAAATTAATTTTCATTTTGTAAGTGAATTTACATAATATGTCTAATTTAGATTGTAAAAATCAATTATTAAATTTAAAAAATTGCATTCACTTACTTTTCCCTTTCTAAGATATGAGAGATAGATACTATTATATAGCTACAAATGAAGTTTTGCAAGTGAATGTAAAATTGACGTGCTGTGTCTCAAACTTACTTAATTCAATTATAATAAAATGTAAAAGGAAAAATTTTAGTTCCAGGGAAAATAAATATTTATCATAATTTCCTTTAAGCTTTATTAATGTTTTATGTACAGGGACTTGTATCATTCATAAACATACTTTAAATAAGATTTTTAGTTTATATATATATATATATATATAATTGCAGTTTTCATTAAACTCAATTAATCTTTAATAACTTTAAATATTAATACTTGTTATTCTTAATAGATATGCTATTAATATTAGACATGATTAATAAGAATTTTAATTACAAAAAATATATATATATATATATGGGTATTTATATTTTTTTTATAATATTTAATTAATTTTCAATAACTTTAAATATTAAGACATGTTATTCTTCATACTTTTTAAATAAGAAGTTTAGTTACCAATATATATATATTACAATTTTCATTTAACTTATTTATTTTTTAAGATTTAAATATATTTCATTTTCTTGAATAACACCTAATGCCAAGATGGACGCCATTGGAACCGTGATTTGTTTATCTCACGACGATTTCACTCGGAAAAGACCAGTCGAAATTTCAGAAAACGATTCCGCCTGACAATTCCGATAATGAAAGCAATTCGATGAGTTCGTTCTAGCGAAATAAGGAAGGCTATCGGAATGTGACGTCACATCGGAGAAATTCCGATAACGAGTGCATTTCGATGAGCTGGTTCTAGAGCCCCTGGGTTGAAAACGCAAAAAGGGTAAAATAAATTAGAAATAACAGACCTATATTAATAAATTTGATACCGAATGAAAGGGGCGATTTTGCTGAATCCAGGGGTTCAAACAGTTTTTCGATGCGACAATTAGATTTTTTAAAAATAACTAAAGTATGAAAATTAGATGGCAACACTTCATTTCAATCTTTTCATAATTTGTAGTGCGAATCACGCGAATACAAAAGTCTTTAACTTAAAAAATTATTTTTATATTTTATTTTTCCATTCAAAGCATTTTAGTGAAAAAATATTTAGGGCACATGCGCAGGCGTTTTTTACCTACAATTTAAACACTAATCATAATTTTGAAAATTTCTATAGATATAATTTCAAGTTGGGTGAAGACCTAAGTTTCTGCCAAACGCCGTTGAATTCCGTCCAGCCGTTCTCGAGTGATGCCCGGACAAACGTGTTTTAGTCTTTTACCCCCCAGGGGGGAACGGGGAGGAATTTCTGAAAAGTTGATAGATATAATTTTAAGTTGGGTGAAGACCTATATTCCTGCCAAGCGTCGTTGAATTCCGTCCAGCCGTTCTCAAGTGATGCCCGGACAAAAAAAGCGACATTCGGACACGATGACACACACACACACACAGGCAAAATTTTCTGAAGTCATTTTCGGCTTTCATGGGGTGTAAAACGTGAAGATATCGCAAAATTTTTTGATTCCGACAAATTTACAGACAAAACTCTGATTTTATTAATATAGATTATTCAAAAAATGTTAGTTGTTAAAAAAAAAAAAAAAATGTTTTATTAAAAAAGATTACAACATTCCAAATCCTAAACTGCCAAATAATGTATTGCATAAAAATAAAATAAAATAAATAAAAATGGCATTAGAACTATGCTGCCATAATTATTTCATAACAACTACGTTATAATCAACGAGATATATAAAGTAGAGTGATAAATGGTAACCCTTGAGAAGGTCCAAGATGAGTCATGTGACATGCTTTCCTTGCACATGCGTATTCGGTGGTTTCCTTGGTAACAGCTCATTTTCAGTACATTTCTATGGCAACGGTTTCAATGTTTTTGTTTACTTTACGTAGTTTAATATTATTTTGTTCTAAACCATTTTGATTTTGATTTTACTTCTTTTTTATTTCGTGTAGTTGAACTTTAACCGATAAAATGCTTAAAAATAGTTGAAAAATTATTATTTGTTGTTAAATTTAGCTCTTTAAAAGTTTAAATTTTGTTTTATAAACACTTTTAAAGTTTGTTGAGAAACGATGAAAAGAAAGGTATTTTATTATTTATTAAAATGTGAAATATGTGTAAAATTATTTTAAAAGCAATTTATTTCGGTCTTAGGACTGTCATGTTACCTAATAATAATGATAATTTGTCGAACTGATATTTTAAATGCCAAAATAGCGATAAAGGGCCAAACACAGCAACCTATTCGAGCATATCACGTGATTCATCTTGAACCACGGAAAGTTAATTCTTCATCCATTGAATCAGCACTCTAATTTATATATCTCGTTGGTTATAATTGACTTTTAGAAATATTATTCAACGAAAGATAAGATTAATTTATCTTATTATTAAGTGCATTGTTTAGAAAAAAAAAAAAACTTAACTAGTGTATTTAAAACATAATTTAATGATAAAAACATATGTATACATTTTATATAGAATTAAATATTTAGTATGTGAAAAGTAAAATAATTTTATTTGATTAAAAAGCAACTACTATTCATAAATAACAATTTAAAAAAAAAAAAAAAAAAAATTCAGTTTAAAGCGTAAAACGCGATTTGAAATTAAATTTCTGGCTTTTTTTCTTTTTCTTTCTTTCTTTCTTTTTTCTTTCTTTCTTTCTTTTTTTTTTTTTTCCTTTCTTCTTTTTTTAGAGTCCTTCACAAGATGCTGATATATGTTTTTTAGGTAAAAAAAAAAAAAAAAACTTCCAAATTGACAACCGAATTATTATTCTTAATTACAGTGGGATGACGTCTTTTAAAATGCTCTTTTAAATTCGGAACAGTTGTAAAATTTAAATTTTGTTCGCAAAATCGCATAATGCGATTTTTCCAATCGGATCTTGTACGGATATACGACCATAAATAATTAATTATATTAAAAACACTTTAAACACACGTAAAATTTAATTTTATTTAAAAGATGTTAAAAAATTTATCCGAAGTTTTCGCTTTAATAGTAAAACATCATCAGGGATTTTTATTATTTGTTTCCAATGAGCAGTTTTTAATTTTTTTTTCTTTTCACAGTCAACTTTTTTTTAGAGATAATCCATAAATAATTAATTATTTTACTCATCATAAAAAAAGGCCTCTTAAAAAAAAAAAAATCAAACAAAAAAAATTAACTGATTAAAATAAATAAGAAAATGAAAAGCGAAAAACAAATATACATCCTCTTATCGAACTTATCACCACATAAAAACATATGAAAAAGTAAAATCTTCTTAAGCACATTTGCATGCGTCACATGCTATTACGTAATTTGAGTTCAATCTGCCATCATCATTTCAAATAAACATCCTCCTAGCTCTCTACCTACCAGCGAAATCTAATTAAAAAACACCCCAATCCGTAAACATAAACAAAAACATCAGTCAAATTCTTCCCCTCTTGTAAGCATTTCTGTGTTCTGTCAAACAAGAGAATCTTGTAACTAACTCTATGCCCAAACGATTTTACTATCCCATGGAAAGTAATAACACCAAAAAATCAACTTCTAAGTTAATAGGCATAATAATATTAGCATGATGTCATAGTGTCATGTGTAAATTATCTTACTTATTAAAATTATTTTGATTAATATATTTCACAAGGAATATTCCGTAATACATCCTAGAAAATATTATCATTACAAAATTATCATTAAAAAATATATATACCTGCAGCTGTATTATTTTTTTAACGATAATTTTATAAACATGGAAAGATATTACTGATTGAGAAAAAAACTGAGTAACAGAGAGTTGTATGAAATTGTATTTTTTTAGACGTGAAATAACGAATCGATTCGAATATCTGCGTGCGGAAAGTGATAAGACTCTTTGACTTGTTACTTCGTTATAGCATGGGACGAAAACCAAAAAAACTCACAATGTCACGTGTTTAAAAAAAAAAAAAAAAAAAAAGCTCACACCAGAAGTAATAAAAGGACAAAATTGATTAGAAAAACACATCGATGAGCGGGAACGGGCGGGCTGGGGCATTGGTCCTATCGTCCAGGATTAATACGTCACGCCTAGTATGTGTCTCGGCGGCGGTGGGGGCGCACGGGTGGGAACCACCGTACTTTAGAATGTAGAAAAAGAGGGGGGAAAAGCTAAAAAACCCTATAGAAATAGCATGGGAAGAAAACCAAAAAATTCACAATGTCAAGTGTGTTTAAAAAAAAAAAAGGCCAGAACCGGAAGTAATAAAAGGACAAAATGGACTAGAAAAAGACATCGAAGAGAGGGGCATTGGTCCTATCGCCCAGGATTAATACGTCTCGCCCAGGGCCTGATTATCCAAAAGGCTCAGGAAGCACAAGCTTCCCCTCTAAAATTTAAGAGGGGCCCCATAAGGATTAAAAATATGGTCTTGATTTTTTTGTTTCCTATTTTCACACTGCGATTAAATTTTTTTCTGAGAAAGGTTACCTAAAACAAGACAAAACACTCACTATTTTGGGAAAAATCTATTATTTAACCTCAAAAATCTGAATGTTCTTAATTAAAAAGTTGTATGATTTTAATGTCCTGTGTAGAAACTACCCATATGTATGAAAAAAAAATAATAATAATAAACACACACTATTTTTTGGTCTATAGCATTTTTATATTGTAATATGTAGCAGGAAAACAAGATTTTCCGAAAAGAAAGGGGGCCCCAAAATGATGCTGAGCTTCCCCTAGCTTCAAAGCTTAATCGGGCCCTGGTCTCGCCTAGTATGTGTCTCGGCGGTGATGGGGATGCGCGGGTGCGAGCCACTGCACTTTAGAATGTAGAAAAAGAGGGGGGAAAAGCTAAAAAACCCCATAGAAATAGCATGGGAAGAAAACCAAAAAAACTCACAATGTCAAGTGTGTTTAAAAAAAAAAAAGAAAAAAAAAAAAGGCTCACACCAGAAGTAATAAGAGGACAAAATTGACTAGAAAAATACATCGAAGTGCAGGCTTGGGCATTTGTCCTATCGTCCAGGATTAATACGTCTCGCCTAGTATGTGTCTCGGCGGTGGTGGGGGTAGGGTGGATGGGCGGGAACCACCGCACTTTAGAATGCAGAAAAAGAGGGGGGGGGGGAAGCCAAAAAAAACCATAGAAATAACATGGGAAGAAAACCAAAAAACTCACAATGTGAAGCGTGTTTAAAAAAAAAAAAAAGAAAGAAATTCGCACCGGAAGTAATAAGAGGACAAAATTGACTAGAAAAAGACATCGAAGAGCGGGAACGGGCGGGCTGGGGCATTGGTCCTATCGTCCAGCATTAATATGTCTCGGTCTCGCCTAGTATGTGTCTCGGAGGTGGTGTGGATGGGTGGGAACCACCGCACTTTAGAATGTAGAAAAAGAGGGGGGGAAAAGCCAAAAAACCCATAGAAATAGCATGGGAAGAAAACCAAAAAAACTCACAATGTGAAGTGTGTTAAAAAAAAAAAAAAGAAAGAAATTCGCACCGGAAGTAATAAAAGGACAAAATTGACTGGAAAAAGACATCGAAGAGCGGGAACGGGCAGGCTGGTGCATTGGTCCTATCGTTCAGGATTAATACGTCTCGCCTAGTATGTGTCTCGGCGGTGGTGGGGGGGAACCACCGCACTTTAGAATGTAGGAAAAAAGCTAAAAAAAAAATACGTAAATTTTTGAAGTAATATTCTCCAAATGCATTTACGACTAAATAAGAAGAAAAATATTGTAAAAAGATACTGGTGTGAAAAAGAAGGCGGGGCTAACAATACTACAGAATATTAATTGGTATGTTAGTAAGCAGGGCCGGCTCTATGCGGTAGGCAAGGTAGGCAACTGCCTACGGCTCAAAATTTAGGGGCGGCAAAACCATTTGAACCTCAAAAGATAAATAAGTAAAATACTTCGATTATTACTGAATGTAGAAAATAAATAAATAGAAAAAAAAAGAAATAAAAAACAAGAAAATAAACACAACAACAATTTTCAGGCAATTTTCTGCCCATTCCTATAATTTGAAATGCAGACAAGAATAGGCAAACTTGTAAGTTCTGTACAGTATGTATGTATGCGCAGCCTCGACGCGAAGGGAGAAATGCACAGTCGTCCCTGATTTAATAAGCTCTTTTTGCCCTCTAATTAAAGAAAGTCAAGAGTTTGCCAATTGTAGAGACTTTTAGCAGCGTTCTTCAGCATGTAGAAACTATTTTGGAAGTACCCTTTCTCCCTAGGACATTATCAACATATCCTACGTATGAAAGACCGTCCTAGGACATCCTCAGCCATAAGGTAGAGACATTTTGAGTTGCCCGTAAAAACATGGCAAAATTTGAGTTTGAATTGGCAATAGTGATATCAGATTTAGAACAATACTTCATTTATGGAATAATGTCCACCAGATTAAATGGATGGGTGGGGGGAGGGGGCGATAAAATTTTGATGAAGATATGTTTCCATTGTCCGATCAGAATTTCAATGCAAATTCAATGAACATTTTAAAGGTTTTCTTCCTGTTGAAAGATCTACTGGTAAGGAACTGCCTAAAGTTTTATTAAAAGAGTTGGAAAAAAGGGGTTAAAATTAGAAAATATGAGAGGTCAAGGTTATGAAAATTGCTCAGATATGAGAGGCGACAAATTCGGAGAACAATCAAGGATTAAAACTTTAAATTCCAGAGCATTTTACGCACATTGCAGCAGCCATTTATTAGAAACTTAGTAGTTAATGAAAGATTGCGAAATTGGAAAAGTTGTATAGATTCCACAATATCTTTATTCCTTAAAATAGAAAATATTCATGGTGCTTTATTAAGCATTTGCAAAAATGTAGAGATAGATAATATGATTCAAAATGAGGCAGTTGTTTATTGATTACAGTCGGCAGCAAAATTATTGAAGCACTAAGCAATAATTCGCATTTAAAAGACATGCACCTAATACTGTTTTATTAAGTAAATATTTGTCGAGTGATGATCTTAGTCTTATACTGTTTATAAAAAAGTAAGTTGATGATAAAAAAAGCGATCAAACTATATATATACAATATACATGAAAAATGTGGATGTGTACTTCAATAATTTTTCTGCCGACTGTATAATAAAACAATTAAAGTTTTTTTTTTATGTTTGATCGTCATTTGACACAAAATTTTGAATTATATTAATTCAATTAAGTAAGCTATGTGAAACAAAAGTTTTTGATTTATACCAAGCCACTAATTTATTAAATAGCTCATCGTTATCATTATTACTATTATTATTTTTATTATTTTAAGATTTATGATCAATTGAATCCTTTGAAACTTTTATCTTAGAAGTTGAAAAATTATCTAACGTAATAGATGTAGAGAAAAAAATTTTGAATTGACTACACCACGCCACATGTTCAATTTTAAAAATGAAATTTTTCTAATGAAAGTGTAGACGAATCTATAAAAAATTCAAAAGAGAAATATAAAATAAATTTTTACTTTCTTCTATATTCAATAGAAGAAAGTATTGGATTCGTAAAAATTTTCGACCTCGGGTTTTTGATGGATTTACATGTTTTGAGAGTTGTAGAACACGATTTGACCATTTTTAGAAAATGTCTGTCTGTCTGTGTGTGTGTGTGACAAAATTCTGTGGCAACTGTATCTCATGAACTACTGCACAGAATTTCATACAAATTGGTATGTAGTTGCACCTTGACATAAATTAGTGCCTAGCAACTTTTGGCGAAAATTGTCTTACAGGTTGCGTTGCCATCCCGCTTTTTCTAAATTTTTAACATGGTGGTATATAGGACAAAATTTAGTATAAATGTGTATAAAGAGAATTATTTTTTTAATAATCATTTTGAAATTTACCAGAATTATTTATAATAGAGATAGTCAACTGGAAAAAAATGTTTGTATGTGTAGGAGCCTAGCCTCCCCCCTGGGGGGAAGTCCCCCCTCGAGGGGAGTAAATTTTCATGATGGGTATCTTTCAAAAGAGCTTGCCAGTACCTTTAAAACGAATGATTGAACCATAGATTTGCGATAATTTAAAATGAAGTTATCATTTTTTTTCATTTTTAACAACAACAAATATCTTATATACACTAAGCGACAAAAAAAAAGCCGCACTTGGATGTTTTCCTTTTCGCCTTCTACAACTGCCAATTTTATCGTTTAAAAAGCAAATTTTCGAACAGATTTTACTATGTTGTCCTCCACATACACTTTAGCTTTGAGTCCAGTGTTAAAAACAAAATACAATTGTCAGGAAAATTGTAATTTTAGAATTTATTTCAAAAATGGTAAGAATAAGGCAGTTAACGATGCCACAAAAAGTATTAATTTTTGAATGAAAATCAAAAAATATTTTAATGTGTGAGATGGCAAAATAATTAAATGTTAACGAAATATAGGTAAAAGGTTTTTCAGCAAGATATAAAAGTTTTTGGCCGTTTAAACTGAAAATTTGGTTTTAGGTGGCCACACTGCTCATCCAAGCGAGATGACCGTAAGTTAACAAGCCATTGCTTATAAAATCGGTTTGTATTACATTTAGAACATAAAAGAGCTTCAGAAAAAGTGTTTAGTAGCATAATTTCTTTAACTACAGCACAACAACTATTAAACAAAGCAGGTTTAAATGAAAGAAAATTTGAAAAAATTCCATTCTTAGTGAAGAGAAGTAGGAAAGCAAGACCTCAGATGGCTAAAAAAATTAAAAAATGATTAGATAATCATTGGGCTGAACTGGTTCTCTCTGATGAGTCAAGTTTAACTTATTTCTAGCTAATGAAAACAAGCAGATCTGACAATGAAAATAAGACCGACTTAATGAAAATCGCACTTTTAAAACAGTGACATATTCTCCGTACATTATGGTACGGAGGTGCATAACTTTTCAAACACTCGGGAAAATTTTTATGCTCAAGGGATCAATTAACTCGAAATAAAACTCAATCTGCATAAAAGTGGTGCTTGGAGGTATTTTGGACATTTCCGTAAACTGCATTTGAAGATAATAAGGCATCTTACTACACTGCGTCTGTGGTAAGTATATTCACTTCAAATTGTCAAAATTTCTTATACATTCCCATGAGGACCTATAATTCTGTTAGTAATCATATCTTTTTTCAGTTTAAGTTAAATACCACAAAGGATATAATAGAATTTCTTCTTTACCAGACATGGAAATAGTCAAAATCGCGATCTGCTCGAAAATGTTTCGTCTATAAAAAGGCGGGGGAGAGGTTTTGAAATTCGCAGCCTATAACTCTGCCATAACTAGGAAAAATTATTTGTGATATGTGGCACATTGAAATTTCTGAGATTTATATTAAAACACTGTGTAAAACTATGCCATTGCGCATTAATGCAGTTATTCCATATAAAGGTGGAATTAACCCAATGCAGAATACATATTTATAACAAAAAATTGCTTAGATCTAACAAATAAATTGTTTTATTTCATATAATAAATCATAATAGAATGAAAAGTGTATGGTTATAGCATTATGTTCAAAAAGAAAGTTTTATGCAGATTTTTAAAAAGTACTTCGTAAGGTGCAATAAAGCGAATTATTAAATCGAAAATATACATAGGTATCATTTCATACCTTTGGTACTATGCAAACAAGAGAGTTTTATTTGTTTCAAACATTAATTTTAAAGTTATTACAAATAAAAAAGGTCTAAGTCATTTTTTCTGCAGTGCGGCTTTTTTTTTGTCGCTTAGTGTATATTATAAATGTGAATGTCCGTGAATTTATTTGACTGAGTTTCACACCAAAACTGCTCGACGGATTTGGATAAAATTTGTAATGGAGATAGCTTATAGCCTAACTTACAAAGTTGGCTGCCTTTTATTCCGAAAAAAACTTTGTTTTTTTTTATTTTTATGCATAAAATAGCAATTTTGTAAGCTAATAATAGCAAAAAATTAGCCATTTAAATTTTTACCCATAATTTAATTGTTGCCAAAAAAAATACGAGTTTATTTTTTTTTCCAACAGGAAAATAAATACATTTATCTAAACGTGAACAATAAAAAAAAAAAAAAAAAAAAAAAATTATGCATCTCACGAAAATTGACGTCATTTTTAATTTAAAATTTCTTTTACACATTGATAAAGTGCTAATCCGCGTTTGTAATGATCGATAGATGGCGCTTTTTCAGCTTTTGTTGTTAGTAAATATAATAGCCACGTGTATTTACTATTGTTCTTTTTGTTATTCTACTTAATATTCGTGCTATAATTTCTCCGCCATTACATCATGGAAAATTGATTGCTATTGAAAAAAAATATTTCAGTTTATTCAAAGTTCGATCGGAAGTAGATTTTTAACTGAAGAACAAATATTAGTTTCAAATCATCTGATTAATTCTTTACTTCCATTAGCCAAAGCAACTGAAATTTTAAATTTGTCATTTGGAAAGAAATGGAAGCTTAATTCTGGATTTCTTGATCCTTTGGAGTTACACTGTAGCACACAACAGTATGTGTTATCTTTTTTACCGGATTTATTCATTTTTATTCAATAAATATATGTGAAATTAAACATCGGCAAGCAATGGCGGCTTGATGAAAGCCGAATTAAAGCATGTTAATTATAATTTCACCTTAGCCCACCAGAGGGCGTGCATTTCATTACAATCACGGATATAGTTTACGATGCGAATATATGTTGTACTAAAATCCGTTTTATTTATAGATCCTCCTGGGTGATTTTTTAAATTGTTGCGTTGAAGTACACCGAACATTTTTCGCCAAGAGGTTTAATTTAGCAACAGCAATTTTAATCTAGGTAGTTCAAGAAAAATATAAAAGGGGTTTAATTTAGCAACAGCGATTTTTAATCTAGGTAGTTCAAGAAAAATGTAAAATTTATAAAATATTACAAAACGAAAAAAATAAACTGAAATAGTAGTCACATAAATGATCTATTTTTATCTGAGTAGATAATTTATAGAAAAAAAAGTGCAGTTTTAAAAATAGAAAATTTATTTCATCAAGCACTATTTTAAACCTAAAAATCATTAATAAAATAAACAGAATATGAAGGGTTCTTATATGTTAACGAAAAGGTGTCCAATAAAACGCTTTCTATTTTTATGCAAAAAATTATACAAAAAAAAAAAAAAACCGCTAATATGGCGACAAAAATTCAAAAGCCGCCAAGGGAGAGATATAATAAAGTTGTGTAGCACGATAATGTTTATTTATTTATTTATTTATATACCAATCACTACGCTAATTTATCATACAAATAAATGAGCTGTTGTGTGTGACTGCACTTGCACGCTGTTGGGCAGAAATATTTGATTAATTCAAATTAATATTTATATAACTAAATAAAGATATGTTTAATAGAAAGCATAGTCTTGGAGACAAACTTGGCAAGTGGGCGACCAAATTTGGTGAAAAATTATAGTTTAGGGTTCCCGATGTTTCGAAGCTCTCCGACACATGGGAACATAGACCTTGAGTTTACCAAGGGATTCTCGATGGAGTCATCTCCAAGCCCCATCGCCAAAAGTTATAAGTAGGTGTGAGTTGATTTTTGCGAAAGAGTATGTAGTCACTGCAATCCAGAGTTATTCAGAGACCTATTCTGAGTCATTGCACTTTAGGGATTGAGCTCTAAGCGACTGGACATTTTTCGTGAGTGAGCGAAAATTTTTGCTCTGGTGTAGTTGATGTTATTTGCTTTACTCCTGTGGAACAAGTCACTATTTTTTGGACTGTCCCAGAACATCCACAGAATAATGACTTATACTGTACGAGTAACAGCTTCAACTGTTTCCAGAGTATTCGAAGAATTAACACCAGCTATTGGACTGTTTTCGAAAATATTTGTTTTAATAATAGTTTTGTTGTACAGATTCGAGAAGTTCAAAAAATGTTTGATATTGCCAAGGAGGTCCCATACTAAAGCTGTGACGAAAATAGTCGCCAATCGAAATATATTCAGTTACAAAGAAACCATTTAAATGTAGTGTCCAGCGAAGCGGGCAGAGCCTGCTAGTATATATATATATATATATATATATATATTATGTAATATTGACAATAAAATTGACTTTTTATGGATATTTAGTGTTGTACTACTTCTCTAATATGGAAATCGTCTGCATTATCATAGAAGATAATTTTTTTAAATAATAATTTTAATAAATTATTTTTACTGAGTGAATTTGTATAGGAAAATATAGAAGAAAGTCATGTGGTGGCCACAACATACTAGTTTTTTCTTTTCAGCGATCAGGCAATCAGTGCACTGAAGTTGAGATTAAATTTATTGAATAATCATAATCATTCTTTTGAATTTTTATGCAATGTCCACAAACTTAAAGACACGTGCAAAAATGAATTACTGACACACTGTAAAGATCTGGGAAATGTTTTAACAGATGGCGATTCCTCTGATCTTAACATTTTAAAATTGGCTGGTAAAGTATACTTTATATGATATATTTTTTTTAAATATAAATGTTTTTTTTTGGGAGGGGGGGGGGGGGGGAGCGGGCACCTTTGAGGTTTGCCTATGGCGGCAAAAACGTTAGAGCCGGCCCTGTAGCAAGTATGCATTATCATGACGTAATCAAGCTATACATAGCTCCATTGTGGTGAATACGCTTAACAGTACTCACTTTGCTGGTTAAGATACATCAGAAAATGAACAAGATATAGTATTAATGTACATTATAATATAAGTTAAAATCTTTATTTCACATTATCTTAAAAAACATTCATAGTACAATATGAGATTAATCAATGGGTTATTACAATATGATACAAATGGTTTTAAAAATGTCTTTGAAAGCACTTCATTTTTCCTTATATCTCCTGATGAATTCATTTACATCGAATTTCCTCTGGCATCCTTTAAAATTCATAAAACGTATTTTACCAAACACAGCTCGTTCTGCCCAACCTTGATCATGTATTCCACAGATTGACCACATACAACCTGCATGGAAAAAGGAAATGGCAGAAGGAATTTTTATTTCCAAAGAATATTGAAAACCCACAGAATATTTCCTAAATTTTATTAATATTTTCCTATTTTTCTTTTCTTTTTATATAAACTTTTCTTTTTCTTTTTTTTTTTTAATAACTTATTATTTTTCTTTTTTTTGATCAGATCATTAAACACATTTTAATCATATGTTTCTTTGTCAAATTATTGGTATACATTTACACGGTCTCATGATAAGCATATTCATGTAATACAATAGGATAAGGATACATAAAATTTAAAATTAGAAAGAAAAGAAACATGCAGGTTTTGCTAACATAAAAAATAAAATGACTTTGAACAACTCAACAACCCTACATTATATAACAATAGAAACATGTTCGGTAAATTCAGGATTAATTGATAATTCAAACAGATTTCATTCACTTTCTTTCTTTTTTATTATGATATTTTTTACTTATAATTTAAAGCTTCCTTTCAAATTCACTGTAATTTAACAGGGAAAAAAAAAAAAAAAAATCTGAAATGGACAAACTGGATTAAGATTATTGATTATATTGGCAATTCTATTTTGTTATTATATTCTATGTCATGTGTAATGTTATTCATTCTTTATTGATTAATTAACTTTAGAATTTTTGCATTTATTATTACAATACATGCTGGCTAGAGACCCCTGAAAATTTTCAACATAGAAAATTCTGTGTACATCTTTCCAGGCGATATTACGAGTATGGTGTCAAATTTCTATCGGCAAAAGTACTTTTTGTGATGTTTTTCTTTTTGTGATGTTTTCAATAAAATTTCCTAGATATAAAACTCTAGTATAGGATAACTTTGGCAACTTTAAAATTTTTTTCACTATTTTGGCGAGAAATTAAAATGGTTGTTACTGTCACAGTGGCATATATACAGGCTTTGGTGCGAAACATCCAAATTACATTGGTGATGAATTTCAAATTTTGACGAGGGGATCATATACTAAAGTTGTTTCGTTTCCTAACCTACATATAAACTGGTAATATATATAATTATGTGACGAATTCGTTACTCCATGTCACATAATATCTCTAATGGAGAGAAGCTTTCACTCATTAACGAGTCCATGGATTCGAAACAGTCATTTATTGGCACATCTTGAACATCTTACAGGTTATGGTCCAGGATTTAGGTCTGAGCAAGTGGAACCGAGTTCGTCAGAGCCAAAGACGAAGGCAGCCGCGATTACATTGCGTCGCCTCCTGGGGCCGTAAATTTGATGATTTTACTAGGCACACACGAAGAGAGGCCTCAATATCCGAACGTTTTCTCTTAAATATCGGCATTTTTGGCGTGAATCCTCACCCCTCCTCCGTCTAATCATTGGCTATTAACTTAATGATTGGCAGTTTATCCTAGGCCCAGATTTCCGGGATTAATTAATATGCATCACTTAACCAAAGAAACTGAAGGTTGCATTTGTTCAGTACTATTTTATTCTAATTTGTTCAATTTTCTGACTTTAGCGTTATGATCGTGCATTGTAATAAAACTTACTTTACAGGGGAAACTTTCAAAGTTAATTTCAAGTTAATAATTTCAAATGGGATTTTCTTTAAGTTATTACTCACTATTAATTTAAAATAATAAAATAATAATTTAAAATCTTACCTCTTCTTATCCTTTCATGTATATATGTTACCGCTAAAGTGCAGAAATCAGTTAATCTGCAGATTAGCTAGGTAATCTGCACATTAACTGAGGAAAATTGTTTCATTTCTCGAATTACCAAGGTAATCTGCGACAGGGTTGTTCGTTTTTTTCCATAGTGGAAAAATCCACTGGAAAAAACCTGGTTAAAACCATCCCGGACAAAATATCGTTTTGTCCACTTTCGTCCACTATTAATTATTTGCGAGTACTAAATTAAAAATTACCTTTATTCTTTCCATATATATATAAAACAATTCTTTATCACTATGTGTATGTGAGAGCTCATGAAATATGGTCACCTGGTCGCCATTGGCAACCAATGTTTTTTTTAACTAGTAATAATGTTTTCAACTTTAAGAATTTTTTTTTTTTTTACTTTCCGAACACTATAGTGAGGAAAGTATTGTAATCATGTCAAAAAAAACGAATTTGAGATTTTGATGTTTCTATACGTTTAGAGGTCCAATGAGTCCGTTTTCACTATTTTTGCGATGATGTATGTATGTGTGTGTATGTATGTATGTGTGTATGTATGTGTGTATATATGTCTGTGAGTGAACATGCTAGCGTCTAAACGCTTTGTTCAAATAACCTGAAAGTTGGTACGTATATTGTAAGTCACCATAGTACGAACCCTATAGATTTTGGTGAATCTAGCACTTATAGTTTTTTTACAGGGACATAAAGAAAAATTATTTATCATTATTGCCTATGGAGGCAAATTTTTAAAAGTTTGATAGCATCTAAACGCCTTATTAATCTGAGCAAAAAATTTGTACACATGCTATAGGTGCACCAACTGTATAGATTTTGGTGAATCTAGCACTTACAGTTTTTTTTTACAGAGACACAAAGAGAAATTCTTTATCATTATGGCCTATGGGACCAAATTTTTTAAAGTACGATAGCATCTAAACGGCTTATTCAATTGAGCTGAAAATTTATATGAGTATTATAAATCACTGTTGCACTAACTATAAGCATTTTGGTGAATCTAGCATTTATAGGTTTTTACAGGGACACAACAAAAAATTCTTTATCATTATGATCTATGGGCTCAAAGTTCAGTAGCGTTAAATAAAACATCGTGTAATATATGGAGAAAAATACTCAAACACTCTATTATGGTTTTCTCTCTTTTGTTTGTTTAACAACTCCACTTTCTTTACTTTATCTACAAAACTGTTAATTACTCAATGTTCGGAAAGTCGAGTGGAGTCACTCCAGTTTTTTTTTAAATATATATATTTTGATGAAAGAATTGGTCCCAAAATCGGGCTCCAATTTTACTTTCGCTGTTTTGATTCCTGCTTCTCTCACCACTTTTTGAGACTGTGTTGAATTAGGGAATTTACACATCTCCGTGCATGTTTCACAACTCGGTGTTAAATTATTGCACCGTTTTAGGGAACTGGTTTACACTGCTCCTGTCTGCGCATGCTATCGACCTGGTGCTGAATTGTTGTACCTGTGTAAAGATGTACCATTGCCGATGGTGTATTGATTTAGTGAAAATAATAAAACCAGTTTCATGATGCTAAATTTAAACAGGTGTTTCCTAATATATAAAAAAAAAAAAAAAAAAAAAAAAAAAAAAAATCATTCAAGCCTAATAAATAATTGGTTTTCACTTGGTACAATAATTGGTATTTTGAATCTTAATTTCTATATTCAAGTAAATTTTGAAACGGAACAAAAAAAAAAAAAAAAAAAAAAAAGAAAGAAAATGTTGGAGAATATTTTTTTATGAGCTAACAGAATTTTTTGTTGGCGACTATATTTTTAAATAAATTCCTGAACCTTGTGTATGTAAATAAAATCAATTTAAATATTTCAAAATAGACATGAATGATTGAAATAGGCATGCAAAGTTAACAATATTTAATCAATAAATCTATCTATTTCTAAGGGTGAATTGGGTGCAAAAGTGATAGTTTATAGTTTCAATTTGAATTCCCCTCTTTTTCCCCCCCCACTGCTTTCAACTACATTGTCATCTCCTCCCTCATAGTCATAAACACCTTTAAAAAATTTGTTATTAAGTATGATGAAATTAATGATTCACATATCTTTCATGGAATTTTTTACTTTCTGAAAATACATAGGTAAGGAAAGTATTGTAATCATGACAAAAATTTCACTTGTGATGTTGGTGTATCTACATGTTTTGAGGTTCCATGAGTTCATTTTTGCTATTTTACGATAATGTATGTACATATCTGAGTAGAGTGAAAACAGTATTGTCTAAATGCTTTGTTCAATGAGCTAAAAGTTGGTGCATATGTTATAGGTTATTGTAGTACAAACTGTATACATCTTGGAGAATCTAGCACAGTTTTTATTTATTTATTTAACCAGGACACAAAGATAAATTCTTTATCATTATATGGCTCAAATAATTTAAAGTGTGATAGCATCTGAATTCCTTATTCAATTCAGCTGAAACTTTTATATACATGTTATCAGTCACTGTCGAAAGAATCATATAGATGGGAAATAATGAAAAATTCTGTAATATTATGGCCTATAGTCTGAATTTATTTAAAATGTGATAGCGTCTGAAGACTCATTTGATTGAGCTTTGAATTCATATACAAATTATAAGTATATGTCACACAAACTGTATACATTTTGGTGAATCTAACACTATTAGTTCTTTTACAGCGGTACACAAAAGAATTTGGATGCATTCCGTTCCATTAAACAATATACTATTATTTGGGAGCAAATAATCAAACACTTATTTTAATTTTGTCGTTTGTTTATTTAATGACTCCTCATTTGTTGTTTTATTTAAACAACAGTGAATTACTTTCATGTTCAGAAAGTCGACTGGAGTCACTCAAAATTTTTATTATTTCTCTAAGTTTCTGCATATTTATCAAATTGATTATTTATATAGATATATATACAGTCACTAGAGTCCTGCGCGGGTCGGGTTTTACCCGACCCGAACCCGACAGATGAATTTTAAATCAACCCGAAACCCGACCCGAACCCGACAAAAAAATTTTCATCAACTCGAAACCCGACCCGAACCCGACAAAAAATTTTTCATCAACCCGAAAACCGACCCGAACCCGCAACAGAGAACTTTTTGCGACCCGAACCCGACCCGAAACCCGACTTATCTAACCCGAACCCGACCCGAAACCCGAAAAATAAATCAACATTACTTATTCATCTAAAAATCATGCAAAACAAGGTAAAATGGTATAACATGATATAAAATAAAGTAAATTTTCATTGTCACACAGTTGGTAAATTATAAAAAAAAAAACTAGTATGTTGTGGTCACCACAAGACATTTTTCTCCCAAATTCACTAAGTGCGAATAATTTATTAAAACTATTATTAAAAAGTTTAACGTTATGAATGCAAATAATTTTCATCTTAGGGAAATCTAACATTAAATTTCCAAAGAGAGACAGTTTTATCGTCTATAAATAACTTCTTAAACAATGCGTTTTTATAATGGTTATCTCACATATCATGGTTCGTACAGTTATATGGCATAGAAGTTGAGATATAGCCATCCTGTTATCGATGAAATTTGCAGTATAACAACGCCACCTATTGGCCGACAAGCATTCAAACTGAGTCAGCATAATGTCTCATAATCTCTCCTTCTTACATATTAAGTTTTCTTGGATTATACGCAACAGAACCTGAGATATAGCCGCCCCTGAAATTGCAGAAATCGCTGTATAGCCGTGCCACCCGTCGAGCGGTTGACACCAAAAGTTGATAGAATCGAATACTTTCTTCTACTAAATATAGAAGAAAGAAAAAAAAAAAAAAAAAAAAAAAAACTTGCAAACTGCGAAATCTTCTCAATTTCCAGAATGCAAATGCGAGGTTATACTGTATTTGTATTTCTTTAATTTATATATTAACAACAGTCGAGAAAGATTTATAATACTTTTCTGATTTTCATACAATTTCTACAAAAGATACATATTAGTTCCATTGAAGAAAACAAAGCAGATCCAGATACAAATACGGATCTATTTTTCTGGCGGATATCCGCTGATACGAATAGGGAGCTCCGGTACATGTCTGCCCACCAGTGGCCGAGCGGTTCTGCGCTTGAAGTTAGTAGATGGGAGGTGTCGGGTTCGATCACAGGTCGCGCTCATCGACCTAGCCGTTCGGAGTTTTCCGTGGTTTCTTCCGAAACACGCGTAAATAGAGGCTAGGACCCCTTCGAAAGATTCAAACGGAGGGCAATCCCCCTATAGGCCTAGGACACATCTGGAGTCGATCGGCCTTAAATCCTCCAACCAACCGATACATGTCTAGTATGTGCAGAATGTTTAAATTAGTTACATAGTTGTAAACATGCCTATAAATTTATGTTTATAATTGTAAAAAATATTTTGAAATGTGTTCTCAAGTCGACCCGACTTGTTGAAAACCAAACCCGACCCGAACCCGAACCCGACCCGCAAGAAAAAAAATTCAGTCAACCCGACCCGAACCCGACCCGCACGAAAAAAAGATCAGTCAACCCGACCCGAACCCGACCCGCACGATAAAAAAATCTGTCAACCCGACCCGAGCCCGACCCGCGGGTCGGGTCGGGTTCGGGTAAAATCGGGTTACCCGACCCGATGCAGGACTCTAACAGTCACACACATATATGTCACATTTAGTATATTATTAAAGGCATTACTTTTGTGAAAAATAAATAAATAACTTTTCTATGTGGAAGTAGAATTAAATTTAGTATTTTTTTCATCTGGAATTTCTATTACCAAGTAATATTTATTTATTTATTTTTTTTTTTTTCAAATTAAAATAAGAATATAAAATTATTAAATAATTAAGTATGTAAATTTG
This sequence comes from Salticus scenicus, assembly GCA_963930645.1. Taxonomy (NCBI): domain Eukaryota; kingdom Metazoa; phylum Arthropoda; class Arachnida; order Araneae; family Salticidae; genus Salticus; species Salticus scenicus. Next base: position 50,206,493 of record OZ005648.1, read on the forward strand.
ATTTTTATAATTATTGGATTGAAAAATGACATGTTGGTATTGCAAATAAAATGTTATGTAGAAATGAAAGCTTTCTCTTGAATGGACTTGAGGACATAAATTGATAAAAACATTATATCTACATTTATGAATCTTACGGATTTCGAGCTTTAACGGTAACATATCTATAATAATAAAAGAAGATGTCTGTCTCTCTGTATGTCTGTCTGAGCATCTATACGTTCAGCCCCTACTGAACACAGAAGTATGAAATTTGACTTACGGGTGGTTAGAAGCCTTCCCGAGGGGATAGTGAAAACAGAATTTAAAAATTTTTAATTAGTTGCGGAGATATTAATTAAAATGTCGACCCATGTCGATCGAAAAATGACCGAGAAAAAGAAACATTCTATCAGCAGACGATTTTCTAAGCTGTCTCGATCGGAAACAAAACACATGCGAGACAACTGTCTGCGATAAAAAAGGAAATGAATGTAACCAATTAAGATATCACGTGCTTCATAGTGGGGATAAAAATTGCAATTTTCAAACTTTTTCAAATTTTCATTCACATTACATTTGAATTAATATTTGGCCTAGACAGCATATTATAAAGCTACTGTTCAATTTTCATGAAAATATATGAATAAATAAAAAAATGACGTATTTATTGGAAAAAGATTAAGTTTTTTTTAATACTTTGCAGTATTTTAAATTGAGATATGCTGTTGAAATTTCGTAGTATTTGGTTTTAATGCCCGATAATTCGATTGTGAATATTTTTGAAAGAGTACGATTATTAGGGGTGGGTGGGGTGTATCTCTTCCGGGAAGGATCAAAATTGTAATGGCATGTGACCGGAACATCTCTAGGGGTGCATCCAGACCGTCGCCAATTACCCATAGCGCAGTACTGGTGCGACGTTAAATCGAACCTACCTACATACAACCATGGATCATATTTTAATTTTCCCATGTAAAATGACTTCATGACAGAACAACAACGTTGCTGGGAGAAACTTTTTCAAAATGGCAAATAGAGTACCTTCATAAACTTGTCATTTTTACTTAATAACTTCTTTAATTAAAATGATAGAAATTTCTAAGCAGCTGAAATGTCTGCCTTGGAGTATTCGGAACACATTGATACCTCTCATGACGCAAAGGACCCTGCCCTCCACTAGAAGATGCTGTCGCAGACAAAAAAATTTGATGCCAGTGACAGTAACTTTTTTTTTAATATATAGAGATTTGCCAAATGATCTGCATAAAAAATGCAAATGATAAAGCTGACCTATTATCATTCATCACACTCAAAAATTTGAAAAATAAATGTTTTACTGAGGCTTATTTATTTGTGCAATGAATGTTTCATTTGCAACTATTTTCAATCAATTCTGTTTAATTAACCTTTTTTTATGATGTCTGTTTTATCAGAAAATTTTCCCCATGCAGGTTTAATTTTTCTTTTTTATTCTATTCACGTGAAATAAATGTTTCTATTTATGTTAAAAAAAAAATAATAATAAAATAATAATAATAATAATAATAAGTTGTAAACATTTTATTTTTATTGGCAACAGTTTGAAATTAAATGTCTAACAATTCTAATGCTAATATTATGCATAATGTTAAAATCTTAATTATCAAATTACTCATTTCAATAATTTTTCTTTGTGTATATGCAAAGTTATTCGTTATTTCTTATTTCTAATAAAAATATAGTGACTATTTATATAGTCTTTATTTATAAAGACAATTTTCATTGAAATTGCTCAAAACCTCGCTTCGGTTCTATGCTGCCTTCAATAACATCTTCCTCATCCAGACTGTGTATGTTCTGGGTCACCACTGCTTATATTTGCATCATAACAGGACATACTGATTTAGGTGCTTATTGGACAATAGATGGTGACGTTATTAAAGATGTCTATATCTGATGTTACAGATGGCTATATCTGAATATCTACTGAACATTTGAGTTTTGGTACCATTTTTTTGCAAAACCTACTATCACTTGTTTACAGAACCACTTTTTGAAAAAGTGAGATTTTTGCCAATTAAAGATGAAATATCTGCTTATTACAGCAAAATATTATTTCTGCAATCAGCTGCAATTAATCATAAGGATTTTTTAAAAACTCTGCAGTCAGCCGTTTACCTATAAAGCGGTCAACACACACAGACATAGTTTTTTACTACATGTATATATATATATATATATATAGATAGATAGATAGATAGATAGATAAAAATAGATAAATTTAATTAATTAAAAATCCATTTTAAAAGTGTCACTAGTCAAAATTAAAAATTGCTTATAATTTGTAATTGCCCCTTTAAATTTTGTTTCACGACCTAAGACTTCATTACACAAAAAATAGAAAATGACAGAAATTAAAAGTCGAATCTTGCTGACGTTAATGCGATTTGCAGTTCAGACGATGCAATTGGCCCTGATGACTGACCCCTTGGCTGCTTAAATATCATATATTCTCAGACCACTGCTGAGGTTGTTTATACTCCTGGGCAAGACTGCATTTATCTACTTAATAAAAGATTATTAGTTAACCTGAAAGACTCCTCATCATTTCCAAGACATTTATACAAGTAATACATCCTGTATTTTTTATTATAGAAGCCACCAGGATTTGTGAGTTTCGTGAGTAAAACCCAAAAGATAAATAGATAGAAATGCAGATATCTATCACTTATTCATTTCATACATTATATCAAAATACATAAGATATTGGTCCCTAGGAGGTATTAATGATGAAATAGACATCATCCTCAATATTCTTTAGACAGTTTTTTAATCATAAAATAGATAAGAATAAATATGCCTATAGGTGATGCTTTTGATAAGGGTGCCAAAAAATATAAAAACAGATTAAAGGTAAACAGATATGAAATAATGTGCTTACTACTAGTTATTATCATCATATATAGTTACCCTCATCTGTGGCTGATTCTGTCACACTTTAGGCTTAAGAGATTTCCTTAGACTCTGTCTCCTAATTTTCATACTTTAGCCAATTTTAAAAAATCTAATTGTCCGATCGATAAGCTGTTTAAACCAATGGATTCAGAAAAATTACGCCTTTCATTTGGTACTGTATTTGTAACGAATATAATTAGATTTTATAAAATTTATGAAAATATGAAAATAAAAGCTTTAAAATTTTAATTGTTGCCATTTTTTTTTTCAGCATAAAATGAAATATACTTTCCCATAAAAAAATAAAATAAAATAAATTTGCTCATGCATATGAAAAAAATGACGTCTATAAAATAATTTTAAAGGTAACAAAGAGATAAACAAAACGAGAAAATTTCACACAGGCTTGCTAGCAAATGAATTATTTAAAGTGAGAGTGAGAAATAAATAAAATAAAACGATTATTTTTCAACGGGTGCCTTAGTCGCCCTACAACAAACTAGTCTATTATGGTTGCTAATAACTGCATACTGACTCTAGTATTCTTGACTATCATAATTTATTTTCTATGCATACAACCTTATTGCAAGGAACTCAATGAGTGACTGGTGCACATGTGAAGCAAGCCGCTGTGATACATGAATTAACAATACTAGTGCTGCCATCTGTTTGATAAATAAAATTACAGTCATAACAAAATAGGAATTTCTTTAAGCTTAAAGAACTAAATTCATACAGAGCTGGAATAAAACAAGGCTTTAATTAAAACAGTAGCATTGCACTCCTTGAAATAATCAGAAATAATTTAGCATCCATTTCTAAAGGAATACTTATTGATGAGAATTCATTGTACATCATTTAAAAGAAAATTGTAAATAGCACTTTTAGGTGTAAAAGAAAAAAAAAAAAGTTTTTCATATAAACATGGTTTTCTGTAACCAAGAGCATAGCTAAAGGGCCTCGAGGTTCTCTCAAATACTTAGAAGCCCCCTGTAGATAAGGTCTCTGGTCACGCCAGAGTTAAAAGAGACAACGTTTTAAAATTTAATAATGATGTAAAAAACAGCATTGTATTTTAATGCTTCTTTTTTCTTTTTCTTTCTTTCTTTTTTAAAGAAATTTAAGACAATGATAAGTAAATTATTAATTTTTTAATCCAAGTTTATTTTAAACACTTACCAACAAAACCATTAGGATCCCGTCCATCTAGAGAATATTTGTCATTGAGATAGATAGCAATTGCCAAAGCCTCTTCTGGACTCGTAGTCCACTCTAATATTTTTTTGGCCCAATACATGCGGAGAAATCCATGCATTTTTCCTTCCTTATTCAACTGGCGCTAAATAAAGGTAAAAAATAAATAAAATAACAACTCATAATGAAATGTTTAATAAAATTCAATATAAATATGTTTAAATATGAGTTTTATCAGCACAAAATTATTATCATTATTGCAATATGAAATTTTATAAGGTTTTTATTTATTATCATATTTTTAATGCTTTATCATTTGCAATAATTTGAATCATCTTCACCCTAATCTTTTGCGTCTTTTTCTTTCTGTCTTTTTTTTTAAATATAGAAAATTTATACTAGCATAGTTTTTAAACACTACATTTAATTGAAATCATAGTAAACTGAGGTTTGAATAAAGCCTATTTTACTTATCCGAAAAGTGTAGTTTAAACTATTCTATTTACATAATTAAAGAGAGATAATGAAAATTTCAATTATCTTTTTAAATGTGCTAAAATTTAAGCAAAGCTTAAATTGCTTTAGAATTTCAATTTTCAGCACACACAATACATTAATGCACATTTTTTTTATTATTATTATTAAATTTGCAAACTATGCATTTTTATCATTTAAGTGTGATTTGTAGCTGGATAAAATTATTCCTAACTAAACAAAGGAATTGCAAACGACTATCAAGCTTGAATAAACTAATTCAAACTAATGTTTATTTTAATCATGCATCTTCCTGAATAGGAACATCCAGCTCAAAATAGCATTATTTAAAAAAGTTTTGCTTTTATTTAGAAAAATTATTTACTAACAATGGTAAATTTGATTTTTTGAATTAGTATGTTATGTAATTACTGAACTTACAAAAATTTGTCAAATTTTTTTTATTTTTTTTTATTTTAAACAATTAATTATTATTGTTGTTGTTATTATTTTTATGTAGCAAATACGAAATTTCAGAGTTGTGATAACAGAGATCATGTTAACACACAAACACAATAAATAACAGTTTGCCAATTATCATATTTAAAGGCTTCATAAAGATCCATTTAATATTTTTATTTTATCAATATTTACAATAAAATCTCAAACTTGCTTTTTTTAAGTACTATTATTTTCAATTCGCTTAAAGTTTTGTTTGCAAAAGCCTTTATCACCAGTCTTCAGGTTTTTTTTTTTTTTCTTTTTAGTATTGCTGAACATCAATCAATCCTTGCTACATCTTTTCACTTATTTCAGAAACCAGTAATCTATATATCTGCTGCTATCAGAATTTAAGATAATACAGTCAACTCCCTCTAATCTGCAAAAGCTTTGTTCAGAGGTTGTGCAGATTATAGGTCATTGTCATTGTTTATATTTTCTTTTGCAGATACAAAGTCAGTTATTATTATTAATTCATAAATAGACGCCAAAATGGAAAGACAATTTCTAATAAATTTTATAATAAAATATTTCTTCATTATTAATCAAATTAATCAATCATATTCATATATGATGGTAAATAATTTAAGCATATTCAAATAATACATACCAATAAAATATAAACATACCTTTTACTTAAAAAATACAAAAGAAAATATTTTTTAAAGTACAGATATAACATTCCTAATTGATTATTTTTAATTTTGTTAAATAAACTAATAGTAGTTTATTTTAAAATTTTATACACTTTCCTGACATTATTTGGTTTGATTTAGCGCTAGTCTGTATGATTTGCAGGATAATAAATATAAGAATCTTAAGTTTTTCCCCCAGCTATGTTTGAAAGCAAGGATTAAGCTAAAAGTTTGACTAAAAAAAAAAAGTAAAAATGTGAGAAATGTTGTGATTTTTCTTTTTTTAAATATCAGCTGTAAGTTTCTTTCTTTACATTAAAAAACCAGTTCCAGATTAGAGGGATTTGCAAATTATAGGTCTACGGATTAGAGAGATTTGACTGTAGTTACTGGAGAGAACTGTGCATCATTTTTATAGTAATTATCTACTGGCACTAGGCAAAAATTTTTGTACCTGTAAATTCTGTACCAGTAAATTAAAATAAATAAATAATAATTTCAATAAGTTGTAGTTCAAAATCTGATGCCTGTAAATGAATCCCAAATTTTACAGCTTAGTCATTTAAAGGTCCATTTTGAAATCTGACAGAACATATTTTGCACAAAAAGTTTTTGCCTGAAATATTGTAATATAGCCAATTATGCATTTTTTCATATTGCTCTACATTAACAGGGGTGAAACTACCTAGCATGCAAAAACCCTGAAAACTGATATTTGCATTCAAATAGGGAAGATTTAATAATGAAATATCATATGGCTACCTGTATTAAATGATATTTGGAGAGTTCTTAATACATTATAAGGCAAATTAAACATTGAAAATAAGAAATTTCTGAAAAAACAAAATAATTTACATGAAAATCAGAAACAGCAAAAATTTCAAAAAACCTGAATTAAGGGGTAGGCCCTGAAAAGTTTCACCCCTGCATTAAGTGGAAATTCGTCTTTCTCAGAAAAAATTTCATAGATAGGTGATGTTGAAGGCACTAGCTTTGAATTTTTTATGCCAGCACAAGGATTTGGTGAAGTTGAAATATCCATTAACGTGGGTTCATTCAGTGGTGTTGAGCAATGTTCAACAGTTTCTTTTTTGTCTGATAGTCACATAGAGCAATGCATATGCTTTTTTCAATAGTTTTTAATTAAATAATTTTTTAACTGATTCTTCTACAGCTGAATTGTTTTCTTTGCAATCAAGAGCTTTAAAAAGAATATGCACAAACTTTTACAGGGTGCCTACTGAATAGTCAATTTAGTGATTTTTTAGGGAATTCCTAAGAAATATTCTGAGCAGTGATGTTATGGACATGCTATAGCCTATAAAATATGCATGAAAAAAAAAGAGAAGAGGATGTGCAAATAAGTTGTTAAGCATCCCAGGGAGTCTAATTCCAATTGTACAAATTTTCAGAAATTTCTAAAGAAAAGCAATTTTGTGTGCTTAATGTGCAAATTTTATTTTTTTGGGGAACTATTATTTTGATTTAGTTACTTTTTGAGGACATTTGGGACCTATTTTCTAATTTAGTTAATTTTTGGAGACGTTGGTGACCAGTAGACACCCTGTTTCAGCATCCGATGGTTTAATCCTCCGACTGCCTTTGGAAAGGGCAAAATTATACTGTTGTTTTCACTGCACAGTTTTTCAATGTACTAAAATACTGCATATTTCAACCTGAGATTTAAAACTTAACTATACACATAATTAAAATACTCATGACTATCTAAGTCCTTCAAACTTTAAAAACAAGCTAAAAATACATAAATATATAATTCTGAATTACAAATGTATCGTAGAAAAAAGAACAGATCAGTGACTGGATATATCCATCAGTGGCAGTTAAATGGTTCAATTAACTGTTTTCATGTAATAATCACTGTTCCTCATATCACTTACACATGAATTTTTATGCTAATGCTTCACAGTAATGGCTAATTAATACAAGTTAGATTTAAAAGAGCAAGTAAATGAACAAGATACCATCGATGCCAAAATAAAAAAAAACTCGTATTGACAAATGATTTGTAAAGAACTTCTCCTTCAGAAAAGAAGCTGAATCATTTCAACTTCTATTCCACATCACACCTGTCTGTTCCAGATTTGCACTTTCATTATTAGTAAAGCAGTGAATTTAATAGTATGGATTTGCTCCCTCCAAATGTCACAATCTATAAAAGCTATTATTGATGCATGTGTAAAATGTGTTAGCATCATTTTTTGTAGTTGTAAAAACAACAGTTACACACTATTTTCAGAAGGGTTCATTCAAAAATTTGTGACATAATCATTATGAAGATGATGCAATTTTATAAAAGGTCTGTTTTTGCGAGGAATAAATTTGCAAAGGATTGAAATTTAAAATAAAATTTTTGTGAAGGGTCTGTTAAAAAAATAAATGTTTTTTGAGGGGGTTCATCTTAAAAAAAAAAAAAAAAAGTATTAACCGACTCATATTTTTCCCAGAGATTCCTGTTAATAAATATTTAACTGTATAAAAATATATTCCCTTCTTCCCTAGAGTGAATATTAATATTGTACAAAACTTTCATCATTAGAGAATGAAATCTTAATGCCTTGCCTGAGCAGCATTCCATAACAAGTCATGAGTTTTAGCATTTTCCAATTGTTCTTTGGAATACAAATATTCCCGCTTATCTTTTGCATGGTCTTTCAATGTCTTCTTTGCCCAATCGTAAGCACCTAATTTTAAATACAAAAATATTTTCTTATTTGGTTGTAGTTGAATAAAATACAAAAATTAAAGACTGCAAATAGTTAGATTTAATAGGAAATTGCATAAAAAGATGAAAAAGCAAACCGAGAAAAATCCTTACAAATAGAAAAAATTAAGGATACCAAAAAAATTCCAAAATTGAAAAATCTGCTATTTCTACATTTATTTAAATTAATCAATTATTAAAAGTTACAGGAAAAATTACAGTACACAGGATAAATAGGAAGAATTATGATATAACTGTTTACCATAATATATATATATATATATGTTATAGCATAAAAGAATAATATATATATATATTATAGCACAAAACAATAAACCACTTTTAATAAGAAAAAACACATACAATCATTTTTCTTTGTGATGCATCATATTATTTTAATGAGAAAAAAACATCCTTCTTTCAATGCAAACTGGATAAAATATTAATTTGCTGTTACATTAGAATATTAATTTGCTATATCAAAATTTATTAATAAGTTAACGATAGTAATTTTAACAGTGTCCCTCTTTGATTAATAAAAACTAGAGTATAGAATAAATAAATAATTCTATACAAACCATCGACTTTATCATATTTTGGATTATAATAACAGAAATTATCTGATAGCTCACGACGGATGATTGCTTCTTCTACAAACGCATCCACAGATGCACTGTACTTGCTTCTAAATTTTGTAATACATAAGATTGCTCTCTGAATTGATATCTGACCTAAAGAATGGAAAGTGGTAATTAATATTAATAATAAAAATTAAGTGATTTACAGCTTTAAATGCACATTAATTTCATAAGTGTTTAAAATAATTTAAAACAATTCAAGACAAAATCAACTTCTGTAACTTTAATGCTAAACTCTATGAAATTCTATTTTGACATTGTGTATGCTCTAAGGGAATCTTTCTACAGAATTCTAGTTCATATTTATGCTAGTTTCAGAAAATATCACAGAAAACTCCAAATGACTAGGCTGACAAGCCTGACCTGTGTTTGAACTCATCACCTCCTATATTCCAGGTACTGGTGGGGCAAATTCTGTTTTGGAAAAAATAGTATTTTTATGTAAAAAATAGTATTTATATAAAATAGTATATAATGACTTCACTAAAAAAGTTTTAAAAGGAAAATCTGTCTAATATTTATGATCCCAAAGGCAGAAACACGGCGACACGGCGACATAGTCGCGGACACAGAAAAACGGCTTGCGGATAGTTTTTGTCTGCACTGAGAAAAAAAATTTGTCTGTAACTTTTGGATAACTATTCACTTATAAAAATTTCTGTATCAAAACTAAAACTAATACTTGTATTATTTATAATTATTTATATTGTGTTGTGTGGAACATTGCTATAAAATATTTAATTGAATGAGATGAATTGAATGAATACAATTGCTTATATTATATCGTTTTGTAGTAAAATTGTATTCGTGTATTGTTGCACAAGATCAGCACTGATGTTAAGCCCCCTCCTCCCCCCCGTCCCGATCAGCTTTCAGGCTTTTTGAGTGTAAGCCATTTTCACCCCTGATTACACGGAAATTTTGCAGACAGATTATGAAATCTTAAAAGCCTGTTGCAGACAGCTTCAAAACTTTCTGCCACTGGGTTTATGATGTACCAACAACTATTTAAAAGATTTACTGTTAGGTGTAATAACTTAACCAGGTACACCTACAGAATTTCCAACACATAACAAATGGTATAAAAACTCAATAAAAATTAAAGTTGATCTCAATATAAAAAAATAAAATAAAAATACCACTTTTAAATTAGAAAAAACCTTTTTAACTTGCCTCGTTGTTGGCTGTAAGCTTTTCACCTGGATGTCCAGGCCTCATCAGCGGCTTCATCTGTCGTGAAGTTCGGACGGTGTTGATATCTGTGGGCGGTTCTCTTTATGAGATGTCTCCACGCTTCATTTGGGGCCATTGCATCGCTGTCATTGCACACATTATGGTTGGTTGTAATTTCTAAAAATTCACGGAACATCATGTAATGGTAATTGTTATAATCGGCTAATTTTTTAGTTTTGTTAATTTTAATCTCTATATTTTTGTTGTTATATGTTTTAGCTAGTGCAGTATTTACTTTGTCAGATTTAATATCGTGCTTGTGTTTGTTAATGCGGGTTTTAATTTTCCTTTTGGTAACTCCGATATATGAACCTGTGTTTTTATTTTGATTAATAAAAGGTATTTTGTATATTCTGGCTGTTTCTAGTGGTGAAATTGGATCTTTATCGTTGCGTATTAATTGATATATATTTCTATTTGGTTTTATCGGGATATTGATACAATATTTATTAGCTGAACTTTTAATTTTATTAGCGGCTCCTCGGTCATATGGAATTGAAGATGTAAATTTAGAGGGGGGTTTTTGAAAATTAGGAATGCTATTTAGGTTTTTTAATCTGTCTTTAACTAGTTTGTTGATTATTTTATGGAGGTATCCTGCTTTTTTAGTGAAATCTTTCATAGTATTTATTTCATGATTTAAGTCTTCAGTTTCTTCGCAGATTAAGATGGCACGGTTAATGTATGATCGAATAGCGTTGATTTTATATCGGAAAGGTGTTTTACTTTTATAGTGTATAATTTCATTACTATTTGTAGGTTTTCGGTAAACAGTGGTTTTAATTCTGTTTTCAGTGCAGGTAATTTGAACATCGAGGAAATTAATTTGGTGGTCTTTTTCTTCTTCGTATGTGAATTGTATATTTGAATCAATGCTATTAATGGAGTTTAGTATCTGTTGGATAGTACAATTTTTGTCGATAATGGCAAAAACGTCATCGACGTACCTATACCAATAGAAAATTTTATCTTTATGACGTTTCATTATTTCTTTTTCAATAGTTCTTAACTTGAAATCTGCAATGAATCCTGAGATGGGCGATCCCATTGGCACTTCTTTCATTTGTTGGTAGCTTTTATTATTAAATTTGAAGTAGTTTTCGTTAAGTAAAAGATTGGTGGTGGCGGTAAGGGTTTGAGCAATTTTGGGGTCCTGAAATTTATTTATGATAGTGTCGTTAACAATTTGGTTAACCTTCGCGATATTTATAGATGGATATAAGTTAATAACGTCAAAATTAACGAAATGGTAATGGTCTTCATTATGGATTTCTCTTAATTTTTTAACAAAATTTTCAGTGGATTCTAGGGAGTGTTCTGAGGGGGGAATAATTTCTCGATATATCTTGGCCATATATTTCTCTAGACCAGCGGTTCCTAACCCATGGGCCGCAGGTAGTGCGGTACTGGGTGGTGGAATATTGAGGTCAAATACCAGTTTTTCAGGACGATTCACTAGTGAGATGCGGTGTTACTCAAGATTTCCGTGGTCCGTAGTAGTCAATAAGGAAAACGCATTGGCTGTCGTTCAGGGATTTCACCTGATGAAATCCAATTGATCAGAAATCCCTTTGAAGAAAATTACCTAAAAAAATTGAAATTATCTTAAAGAGTGGAAGACACATTAATAGAATTATCATGTGACCAGATTCTAATATCGCTTTTTAAAACAACACCATTGGTCACGTTTTGGATAAATGTTCGGCAAGATTATCCAGCTATTGCAAAAATTGCACTGAGACACTTGATGGACTTTTCAACAACTTATCTATGTGAACGAGCTTTTTCAACTTTAGTTTTTTTCAAAAATAAATATAGTAATAAATAAAATGTTGAGAGGGATTTGAGGCTAAAACTATCTAGTTTCAATACAGATACTAACTCACTCGTGGAGGACAAACAATGTCAAAAATCTCATTAAGGATTTTTTTTTTTTTTCTATCACTTGTTCTTGAAATTTATTACAGAGACAGAGGTAACAGCTAAGTTAATACAATAAAGTTATTACTATTATTATTATTATTAATTCTTCTTGTACAGTATCTTTTACTAATTACTGATATATCTGCCCAGTAAAGGGCAAAATTAACGGTCGCCACCGGCCACATGGCGACTAAATAAAAAAAGATGGCGATTAAAAATTATGCATAGATCGCCACTAAAGTCGCCACTTTTTGTGATCGTTAAAAGATTCTAAAAATCGAGCGACGATAGTCAATCAAAGTCTTGTGATTTCCAATCTTTTTCCATCCATAGCATAAATGTCAATGTTCATTTTAAAATTGCTTTGTTATATTCTACAACCTATAAAGAAGTAGAATTGTTTAATATATCTCACTCATATAATTTTTTGGACCCTCCCCCCCCCCCCCCCCCCTAACGTTCTGTGATCACACAGCTTATAGAAAGCTTTATAATTTCTAATCATTCTCCATTTGCTGCAAAAATATAAATATCTATTTTAAACTTACTTCATTAGATTCTAGAATCTGTAAAGAAGTAGAATTGTTTAATATCTCTTACTCATAATTCTTGTAATCCCCCCCCCCCCCCTCCAACGATTGCCAATCACATGCTCCACTGAAGCCTTGTGATTTAGAATCTTTTTCCATCCATAATATAAATGTAAATATTCATTTTAAACTTTCTTGATTAGATTCTAGAACCTATAAAGAAGTATACAGATGTATCCCCCCCCCCCCACACACACACACATGTGCGCTCCATTTGAACTAGCAGTTAATGATCAAATGTCCTGCAAAGCACAATCTTTTTCCATTATTATCTCCATAGTATTTAGTGTATATTTAACCCATTTAAGGTATCTGGCAAATGTTTGTATCAAAATTTGATTTGGCTTAAATGTGTATTTTTCAGAAGTTTTTGTATTTGCTTTCTTTTGAGTAGAAATCTCTCTATTTTTAAAGCTACAAATTTGGCAGCGAAGTAAATTATTTTTAATGAAGCAGCTAAGTTTCCATACCTATACTTTTTAAAAGGAAATATTTTAACTCTATTGAAATAAAATCATTTAAAAAAGTGTGTCTTTAGAAATAAGAAAAAATAAGAAAACTGCTAACTGTATTTACATTTACACATGACCATGTAAATGGTTATGAGGATGATGAATCAGCTGATTCATTTACTAGAAAATATCAATGTGAAGTGTGAATGATAACAGCTTATTTCACTTAAATAAACTGAAAAAAAGGTACTACTGAATTATTTGAAAGGTAAAAACTTTCGCTGTTATTATTACAGCCCTAAGCAGATTTTAATTTAGGATTTGCAGTTTAGGATTTTTAAAAAGAGCGTAATTAAAAATTACAATTTCAGTGTCCATGTGTTAATTTTATTATTATATGTATTTCTTATTTTTCTTGTGGTGATTATACCACAAAATGGTGACAATGCTTTTTGCAGTCTGAAAGAAATAGTCTTATCATGTGAAAAGTGGCCACTAACTTAAAAAAGTGGCTACTAATGAAACTGACAGTACCGGCCACTGGCCACTAATGAATTTTCCCAGTTTTGCCCTTTACTGCCCAGTATATACATACTATATATATATAACATATATAGATGTCTATTTCCTATTATATTTTTTACTTGTATATTAAGTAGTTAGTGGGCCTCAAAGTCTTTTTTATAAAATTTGTGGTCCATACAGCTAAAAAGGTTGGGAACCGCTGCTCTAGACAATATGTAGGTGCTTCGCTTTTGTTAACAGTAGGTCGGAGTTTTTTTTTTGGGGGGGGGGGGTTATGGTCTTTATATTTGCCGAAAATGCGGGGTGTATTGGGTGCGTGGTTGAGAAATTTAGGGGGTTTGTTGTCGGGCCATTTACCTTCTTTTATTAATTTCCGGGTTTTTTCAGTTAGAGCATTCAGTTAGTTATAACAACGAAAATATAGAGATTAAATTTAACGAAACTAAGAAATTAGCTGATTATAACAATTACCATTACGCGATGTTCCGTGAATCTTTAGAAATTACTGATATCTATCAATTGTCCTTACACATAAAAAAATTGTTAATTTTATAAATATAAATGCTTATTTTTCATTATATAACTGTTAACTTACCTTTTCTTTAAATTTAAAAGTTTTCTTTACTTAAAAATTCGGTCAGCCATCTTTGCCTGCATCACGCCTTAACGATCGATGTTTTGTTTACATCGTTGCCGCTGCCAATCTTGCTCGGCATAATTTTTCCTATTTTTACTGTTGCCACTTCTATTGAAATAGTTATAGTAAATTGTATTTTCGGTTATGACCGTTGAGTGGCAATGGTGATGTATTGTTTATATGTAGATTTTAACTTTTCAGTCAGTATAAAAAGATCGCGGCGTGTGTGTTAAAGGGCAGTTGTCAGCAGTTGTCAGCAATGGCCAGCTAGTCTTCAATTAGAAATGAAGTAGTAGTTTGTGAATAGTTGAGCAGCTTTAAGCTGTTGTTGGCTAAGCACTGGTGTATGTGCTTTTAGTGTTATTACAGCTAAGCTAGTTATGCTCTTTTGGCTATTGCATTTTTAGAAACGATGGCTGCCGTTGTTTAAAGTTTGCATATGTTTAATTGTTAAGTTTATGTTTTTTTGAATTTGTTCCTTCTTAAAGGATAAAGTTTTTTCGTCATTCGCGGGTGATGAGAACTCTTGAAATAAAAAATTGATAATCGATGTTTTTGAAACGAGGTCGTTAAATTTGTTTTTTTGAATGATGTTATATTCTGTTTAGCTACTTTTTAAGTAGCATTTGTTAAGTTTAAAAAGTCTGAAGTTGATTAAAAAGTTAAATTAAAGTCTTCTAAATTAAATCATATAATTAACAGTGTATGAGCATAATCTTCATCATTTCTACTTTGTGTTAATACATCTCGTCTTACTTTCGCTGATCAACCTGCCGATCGCGGAAGTATAGTTATCATCCTATTTTCCCGCTGATCAACCTGGCGATAGCGGATGCTTTGTGATTGTTCTTCAAGTGCATTGTTATCGATATTTGATTGTGCTTATTGCTATGTCTGGTTCATCACCTGAAAAAGGTAATCATGTTTTTGTCATATTTTTGAAAGTTTAATATATATTTATACTTTGTTGAATAAAACTGTTTTTTTGTTAAAACTTTCGTATTTGATGTGTCATAACAGTTGAACACTGGTCAGGTTACTTTTTATTGAAACCCTTAAAACTTAAAGATTGTTTCCACTGTATGTGATCTGCTTAATAAAAATTAATTAAAAGATAGACCTTTAGTCTATGTCAATTACAACCAACCATAATGTGTGCAATGACAGCGACGCAATGGCCCCAAATGAAGCGTGGAGATCTAACTGAAAAAACCCGAAAATTAATAAAAGAAGGTAAATGGCCCGACAACAACCCCCCTAAATTTCTCAATCACGCACCCAATACACCCCGCATTTTCGACAAATATAAAGACCATAATCCCCCCCCCCCCCCCAAAACTCCGACCTATTGTTAACAAAAGCGAAGCACCTACATATTGTCTAGAGAAATATATGGCCAAGATATATCGAGAAATTATTCCCCCTCAGAACACTCCCTAGAATCCACTGAAGATTTTGTTAAAAAATTAAGAGAAATCCATAATGAAGATTACCATTTCGTTAGTTTTGACGTTATTAACTTATATCCATCTATAAATATTGCGGAGGTTAACCAAATTGTTAACGACACTATCATAAATAAATTTCAGGACCCCAAAATTGCTCAAACCCTTACCGCCACCACCAATCTTTTACTTAATGAAAACTACTTCAAATTTAATAATAAAATCTACCAACAAATGAAAGGAGTGCCAATGGGATCGCATATCTCAGGATTCATTGCAGATTTCAAGTTAAGAACTATTGAAAAAGAAATAATGAAACGCCCAGTGGCAGAAACACGGCGACATAGTCGCAGACACAGAAAAACGGCTTGCAGACAGATTTTGTCAGCACTAATAAAAAAATTAGTCTGCAACTTTCAAACACTCTTTGTCTGTACTACTAAAAAAAAAAAAAAAAAATTGCCCACAACTTTCAGACAGTTTTTGGCTGTAGTCATAAAAAATTGTCTGCAATTTACGGACATTTTTCTCCCGTGCCAATGCGCTACCGATGTATGATGTCTTACACGCTCTCTGGTAGGAACTCTAGAGCCCCCTATAGGTGCCTTGGTAGGAACACACAAAACAGTGCTTAACAAGGGTGACCTAGGAGCCCAGATCTCTCTTGATAGGCAGCATCATGCGTGTATTCTTTTCTCCTGTTACCTGTTACTGAGATTCTACGGGAATGTAGAAAAGTGCTAATTTCATTTAAAGCTGCTCCAAAACTTCTCCTCCACTTGAAAATTTACTTATAAAAATTTCTGTATCAAAACTAAAACTAATACTTTTATTATTTATAATGTATTGTGTCAAACATTGCTATAAAATATTTAATTGAATGAGTTAAACTTATTGTTTATAATTTAACTTATTATTTTATTAACGTTTATAATTTAACTTATTATTTTATAATTACAATATTGTTCTGTAGTAAAATCGTATTGTGTACTGTTGCACAAGATCACCACTTTTATTAAGCCCCCCCCCCCCCTCTTTCAGGCTTTTTGAGTTTAAGCCATTTTTACCCCTGACTACATGCAAATTTCGCAGACAGATTATGAAATTTTAAAAACCTGTCGCAGACAGCTACAAAATTTTCTGTCACTGGGATGAAACGTCATAAAGATAAAATTTTCTATTGGTATAGGTACGTCGATGACGTTTTTGCCATTATCAACAAAAATTGTAATATCCAACAGATACTAAACTCCATTAATAGCATTGATTCAAATATACAATTCACATACGAAGAAGAAAAAGACCACCAAATTAATTTCCTCGATGTCCAAATTACCCGCACTGAAAACAGAATTAAAACCACTGTTTACCGAAAACCTACAAATAGTAATGAAATTATACACTATAAAAGTAAAACACCTTTCCGATATAAAATCAACGCTATTCGATCATACATTAACCGTGCCATCTTAATCTGTGAAGAAACTGAAGACTTAAATCATGAAATAAATACTATCAAAGATTTCACTAAAAAAGCGGAATACCCCCATAAAATAATCAACAAGCTAGTTAAAGACAGATTAAAAAACCTAAATAGCATTCCTAATTTTCAAAAAAAAACCTCTAAATTTGCATCTTCAATTCCATATGACCGAGGAGCCGCTACAAAATTAAAAGTTCAGCTAATAAATACGGTATCAATATCCCGATAAAACCAAATAGAAATATATATCAATTAATACGCAACGATAAAGATCCAATTTCACCACTAGAAACAGCCGGAATATACAAAATAACTTTTATTAATCAAAATAAAAACGCAGGTTCATATATTGGAGTTACCAAAAGGAAAATTAAAACCTGCATTAACGAACACAAACACTATATTAAAACTGACAAAGTAAATGCCGCACTAGCTAAAACATATAACAGCGAAAATATAGAGATTAAATTTAATGAAACTAAAAAATTAGCCGATTATAACAATTACCATTACGCGATGTTTCGTGAATCTTTAGAAATTACAACCAACCATAATGTGTGCAATGACAGTGACGCAATGGCCCCAAATGAAGCGTGGAGACATCTCATAAAGAGAACCGCCCACAGACATCAACACCGCCCGAACTTCATGACAGATGAAGCCGCTGATGAGGCCTGGACGTCCAGGTGAAAAGCTTACGGCCAACAACGAGGCAAGTTAAAAAGGTTTTTTCTAATTTAAAAGTAGTTATAGTGATGTCTCGTTTTAAGTTATATAATTTCTAAAAATACCACACCAGAATAAAAAGTATCTGCCTTGTCAGTCTTTTTATTTCTACATCATAGCAGATATGATTATTAGGTATCTGTGATACAACTATAGGATGCAGCCTATATGCTCAATAAGTCCTTAATTTTAGTAATCCTATCAACGCATATTTATTTTCTTACAATCAGGATCTGGAAAGACAGTGGAGACTTATGATGATTTTGGTGAATTCCCGATATTGAACTCCAGTTTAGCTGTGAAATGTTTTACTTATTGAATTCCATGCAAATCTGCTCCATATGTTTGTATGCTTTTTTGTTCTGAATTTCCTTTTTTCTAATTGGCTATTAAGTCTTTCCAGGACTCATAGTCTGATCTTTAATTTCATGCAACTGATAACCACAGCAATACAGATATTGTGCTGACAGGCAAAATTTGCTATTACAGTTTCTCCAATTTTTCTTTTTTTCTTTGTTTTGTTTTTTGTATTATAAAGAGTTATGTACCAAAACTAAATTTACAGGGGTAATTCATGAATTATTTGCAATCAATAATTTTGAAGAGCATTTTTATTTTTAAATACTCTTTTCTTAAATTATTATTAATCATTTTTATCTTTTAGCATATATATATATATTTTTTTAATTATATTTCATGTATTTATTTATTTATTATTACTTGTAAATTTCTTAAATACTTACTGTGTGATTCTGTGAAAATTTAATACGTCCAACCAGCTTAGTTGGAATAGCAGATCGATTTCTTTGTTCTTTTCAAGTACTCGCCATTTTGAAACAAGGATGGGACAATAAATTTGTTAAATTTTTTAAGACCTTGATGTAGGCTATGCCCATACTATGATCCATGCTAATTGGTTCATAAATATGTTTTTTATCCAAATTTTAAATTTTTAAGTGGTGGCCATTTTGAAATATGATAGTGTATTGAGTTGCTAAGTAAATTAATGCATGAGATTATTATGGCACTTCTTTTAAATATCAATGTAATGAATAACACATATAATCTGCCAAAACAGAATTTTTATCCAGTGATTTAAAATTTGACCTTAGCAGGTTTAATTATATATACCACTGAATAATAATCCAATAATATAAAAGATTAGAATTTACTGAAAAGGAAAAAAAGTTAAATAAATCTGCATATAGTATTTAATAATTGTAATAAACACAGGGATGATTGTGACACAAAGGTAAAAACCCTGAAAATTAGAGCCTGAAATTAGAAAAAACCCAAAATATCAAATAATACTCAAACTATTTAGGACAGAAGCCCTCAATCCTTTCACATTTCATTCACAAATCACCTGGATAACAAATGAACAATCAATGAAAGCAAAAAATTACTTTATAGGAAATATGAAAATACAAATGGGTTAGAGTAAAAAGCCTGAAATCAGGGGTAAACCCTGAACACAAACACCCCTGTAAACAGAATGTTAAATTAATTAATTTTAAGCTTACCAAAATGAAACCAGGGAGATAAATTACTTAAATTATCCTTTGTTGGATCATTGCGATAATCATTGAAATGCTTTAGTCTTTTGTCACAAAATTCCTTTATCATCAGCAAACCAGCAGTTGTTCCAGGTTTAGCCCATGCAACCACTCCAACATCCCTATTAACAGTAAGTGATTCTTCAACTTTGTCCCATTTAATTGGCTGAAATTCAGAGGTAAAAGAAAATATTAATATTCTTGAAATAAATTCATTACACATTAATTATATTTAGAAAAATTGATAGTTCATGGCAGTAATAAGTAAGAGTTTACAGTCAGAAATTCTTCAGACTGAATCTTATATATCACAAACTCACACATTACTGTAACCATCAAAAGTTTCAATTAGTGGGTAAATTTAAATTATAGAACAATAAAAGCTTGATAAATCAGCGTGGTTGGGAAATGGTAGTTGCCAGATAAAAGAGAGGGGGAAAAAATCTGGATAGTCGAGGAGCATTGAAATTTGAACAAGATTGGGTCAGGGTGGAGGAGTGTCAACAGAAATACTGAAATAATAAATCGATTTTTCTGCTTTGGTCATAAAGTTTTTCAAATAATTTTTTTAACATGTAGTATATATTATTACTGATATTGCAAGTGGGGAGGTGAGTAAAAAAAAAAAAAAAAAAACTTTGATTTTTAAATGGATTTGTATTTTTATTTAATCTTTGGATATTGCTATCACATTATTCAGCATCTCCTTGCGATTTGAATTTAATATCGCCAGTATTGTTGCTGTGTGGCAACAGAACTAGGTAATATAAAATTTGAGTAGAAACTGAAAAAAATAAATAAGTATAATAAAAAAAATCAATCCAACCCACAATTTCTTATTTCACTAATAAACAATCTTTTAAAGTAGCTCACTTAATAGTTAGCTAATAAACCCTAACAAAATCTACTTTCAAAATGCAACAGAAAATAAACGGGCACAAGTGAAAAACAAGATAAATATTGGCTGAAAGTTCAAATAAAGTCATCTCCAAAGCAGCAGAATCATTTTTCGGTATCATACGTCAGAAAATTATTCAGTTAAGGACATTGATCAAAGACACGGACAACTTTTATTTCTATATAATAACAGATGTTTAGATCGCTCCATTTGGAGGTTAATAATAATAATAATAATAATGTAGAAAAAAATTCCCCTCCAACAGTAAACCTTGTTTCCTTGGGGAGTAGGAGTTGGAAGGAGAGGAAAATTAAAGAAATTAAAAGAGCATAGTAATTTTTCATCTGTAAATCCCATCTCTAATTTATCCCTGCAAACGTTCAGTTCTCCAAAGAAAGTAGAGTTATGTCAAATTGTCAAAACCAAAAGAGTAGTCGGAGAGGGAGTGAAGAGATCATATTTGTTTATCTGTTTCTTGCTCCACTCGGTTAAACCAGAGTGCCAAAATTGCTTTACAGACTGTGTGCTGCAGAAAAAAATTCATAGGCTGATCGTCTGCCTGTTGTTTTAGAAAAGAAAGGAAAAAAAGTTTAACAATTACTCACCATTTAATTAAGAGGGGGGAAAAAAAGTTTGTCAAGATTTTCCGGATACTTGAGATTTCTGGTTAGTTGAATGCCAGATAGCAGAGCTTTTACTGTATCATTAAACAATTATTTTAAATTCACAGTTACCAAGTTTAAAATATTTATGTTTTACTTCTTAAGGTGACAATTTTGCTTAAAATTGGTCAAAAAATCCTTTTTTTTGAATATTAAATGAAAATTTGTTCAATCTAAATAGAAGTGCCTAGTGTTTATTTACCTACACACACTCCAGGATGCATTTCGCAGAAAATGGAAGGTCTAATGACAAAACACTGGTTTGGCTATTCAGTTATAATAATTTATAATTCTAAAGGTTTATTTATTTTTCTAGGTTAGCTATTCGTTTAGTCGTGAATAATTTGACACTTCATTTCTACATATATACAATTATATCATGAGAATTTCACTTTAATGGGTACTTATTCACACACAAATATTTTAAATAGCTTCTTCCGTATGATCAGATTTTTTTTTTTTCCCAAGTTTTAAAAATAGTAAAAATTTCTCTCTCTCTCTCTTTTCTTTCTTTCTTTTTTTCATTAAGAGATATAGATTTAAAACTTTTTGTAGATTTTTTTTTATTATGTATATGATTAATTTGTGCACAGAATTAGCCTTCAACTTTATTAAACAAAGAAATGTTAGATTTCATAATTTTACACTATATTATTATTATTAAATGTATTAAAAAAAAAAAAAAAATGTAAAATCTTGTTACCTGCAGTTTTTTTTTTTTTTTTTTCTTTTTATAAATTTTTTTAACATTTATTTATTTACTTAAATGTATTTTTAGTTGAACAATTGCTTTAAGTTTATAATTTGTGTCATATTTGCGAAAATTAAAGAAAAAAATGTTGAAAATCTGTCTCTTTAATTATAGATTTCTAGATCTAAAGTCTATGTTAAGATTTGATTAGTAGTTAACATTACAAATTTACAAGTAGTTTCCACAGCCTAATTTTTAGGAATATCAACATGAGCAAACACTATAGATAAAATATTTAAAATTTAAAAAGTTGTTATTTGTTTGGATTTCTCAAAGGTGCATTTTAAAAAGAAAAAATTTCATTGGAAGAAAAAGAATTCATTTATCATTGGCTTTGTATAAATGTTTGAAAAGTGTGTGTGTATGTAGATATTAAAAAAGGAATAAATAAAAAGGTTTGATATTTTTTTTATTCATAAAATATAACGAATCTTTTATTAATATTTAACTTTCATCATAAAATCTTATGTAATGCATTATAATTTTTATAGGTCATTTTTAAAGAATTAGAAATACTGTATTTTCCTGCATATAATCTACATCTTATAAATCAGTTTGACATCAGACATTTTAATTTACACACAGATAAGGGTATATTTGTACAAGACTTATATTTGAACAAACTTATTTAAAAATAGCTTTGTTTTTAATAAAATTTATGGTATGAAATTAATTAAGCAAACTTGTAGATTATATGCAGGAAAATATAGTATGTAAGAATAGATATACAGCACCCACCGCTTTATAAAATCACTGGTTAATAAAATCAGCCGCTTAATCCGATCAAATTGCTGAACCCTGAATCAAATCAATAGAAACCGCTTGTTAATAAACTCAATAAGAAAACCTCTTCAACAGTAAAAATGATCATGTATGTAAGCTAAACAACGAATTATATTTTCTCACTAGATTTTTGAAATGAAAAAAGAAACAAAACATAGCAAGCCATCACATTATTACTCTTTGTCAAAAATTTTACGCCTCAAAAAAAAAAAAAAAATGCCCCGCCATGTGTTGTAGTTATGAACTCAAGGAATGAATTCATCAAATGATTGGCCAATGAGTATTTTTTTCTGTCTTTAAATATTCAAAAAGAGTTTCTTTTTCTTATTTTGAAGCAACTTAGCTGCAAGATATGCAAGCGGAAAAATGTTATTTTGAAAGTGAAACGTAAAATTTTTGTAAAGTATGATCGTTTTTTTCAGATGTATAGTCAAGGGAAGGCGACATCGAAGCTTGAAATTTCTCAATTTGCTTTATGTAAACATAAGAATGAGGATGATATTAGTGCCTAAATTGTACCAAACAGAAGAGTGAACCACAAGCGAAAATGAATAGGAAAAGCAAAAGTTATCAACCAACACAGCACTTCTAGACAGGTACAATAATGCTAGGTCAAAGAAAACTTCCAATGTTTTACGTAGTTTTGTCCAAAAAAGTTGAAAATTTTACATGAATGATAACATAAGTAACGAAAACTCCATTCCTATGGATGGCTAGTTGATAGATGGAAGGGCGAAGAAGATTTTCTTTCCATATTTAGATAATGAATACTCTTTTATTGAGTTTTTGCATGTTCGCCGGATATAAAAATCAGTCGCTTAATAAAATCATTTTGATGAAAACAAATGTGATTTTATAAAGCGGCGGCTACTGTATACATACAATTAAAGGATGTAAAAAAATAAAATAGTCAGAGCGTATGGAAAATGATGTCAGAGAATCATAATACAATTGTGCATTATTGAATATGCCATAGTACATAAAATATGGTAAAGATTTTAATAACCAATAGGTAGAAGGAATATGTGGAAATTTAGAAAACTGGAAAATTCTGATGTATTAAAAAAAAAAAAAAAAAAAAAAAAAAAAAACAATTTTTAGTTAAAATAATATAATAAATTGCAATTTGTGCTAACAGTTATGACTAAATAACCCACATTACTAAACACACAAACAAGCATGCACACATATGGATATTTTATTGACTAAAATTATGTGTTTATTTCTCCCTAAGCAGACACTAAGCAAAAAAAAAAAAAAAAAATGCAATTATCAATCTTAATGTCATGAAGTCATGACATTTCTTCAATTAGTTTAGTATTTCTTCTAAATTTTTAATAAAAGATTTAATCATTAAATTAAAATAAATATTAATTATATTAGCTAAATCTATAAAATATGTTTTTCATTAAAACTTCTCTGTTTATATTAAAATCGCGATCTTTTTCGTTTAATTATATTTTTAATTTTTCCCTTTTTAAATAAGTTTTAATTTCACCACGCTTTTTGATTGCCATCTTGGAAAAATAATGTAATTTGTAATTATTTTTCAGTCTTTTTGCCTCCATTTTAGCCACTTACTTTCAGAAGGAGTTTCCCCATTTTATTTTAATTTTGGTTTATCATTTTCTGATTTAATCCAGTTTTAATTTTTTCTAGAACAATCTAGCACAAAACCATTAAATTTAGCATAAATTTTGATTGGCTCAGGCGGTTTTGTGACATATCAACAATTTAAAATTTGATCGAAAATCGCCAGCAAAATTTCAGTCTTGACTCACTATCCCTGCAGATAAGATGCACTATTAAAATTTTTAAAATCTTTGCTTTTTGAGCACCTTCAAAATGATGCATTTTGTATAAAATATTGTGTACCCATTGTGGTCAAGATTAAGTGGAATAAAGCAATCTAACTTCCTGTCCCTTGTATTTAAAGAAAGATCTCCAAATCAAAGCTTTCTGTGTTATTTATGTCAGCCTTTATTTAAAGCAAGTAAAGTAAAATAGTATTCTGCCAATTTTGATCTTTGAACATGAAAGGTATTGTATTTTATTTACATTTTGCACAACTTATCCTGCTTTTCAAAGAAGGTGCTCCCTAGTGATTTATTATTTCCTTTTAAAGAACCTGGCAAAGGTATGTACGATCACCTTCATCTAATTATTATTTAAAATTACGCAATAACTTTCTCCTTCCGGAGCACCATCTATTTTTATGATACTTAATTTTGAAAATTCTTTTGACCATTTAAATTAATTAGATTGCATACATACTTCCAAGTCACACTTTGCACATTGTTTCTGTTTAATAACAGGTGGAAAACCAGTAAGAAATTCTTTTAACTTGTCATGGATTTTTTTTCTGATAGTCCTAGCTCCATATTCTTGTTTATCAGAAGCAATCCAGCAAGGAACAATATTATGTGCGTCCACCTACAAAGAAAATTGAATTATACAAATACATTTAAATAACAATAATGACAATTTACGCGCACATATCTTTATATTTGTCATAATACTGTGACATTAGATTTAAAATAATCATGTTTTATGAATTGAATTGAATTTAATTTAATGTTCCAAAAAGACAATGCATGAATACATTATGATCTTATGTTGAAAGGTAAAATAAAAAAGGATCTTAAAATTATAAATCAACAGATTTATCACTTTAACTTGTTTATTTGATGAATAAAATGGTATGTATTAAAGTGTCAATATGAACTAGAGACGCCAACCTAAAGAAAGTTTCCTCAATAGCAGCAAATGTAATTTTCAGTAAATTTTAACAGTTGTTAGTAGTTCATCAAAGCATGCACATTTTATGTACTTGAGTAAATATATTTATGAGAACATA
Source organism: Salticus scenicus (assembly GCA_963930645.1). Lineage (NCBI taxonomy): Eukaryota > Metazoa > Arthropoda > Arachnida > Araneae > Salticidae > Salticus > Salticus scenicus. The sequence continues at coordinate 50,232,094 of OZ005648.1, forward strand.
TATATAAAATACATATCTAAAAATTAAAATACCTGCAGTTACACCTGCTTCTTATTATTTAAATACACATACACAGTTTAGCACAAAGAATCATCCATAGCATTTTGACAAAATGTCAGACTTTTTAAGTAACTACCCAGCTAAAGGGTCATCAATCTTTTATAATTCAGCACCAAAATTTTATGATTTGCCATCTATCTTTAATAACAGTTTTCGACAAATTTTGATGAAATATTTGTAAATTCATATATATAATTTTTTATAAACACTTCTGTGACCTTAAAAGAATATTCACCATCTCATTAAACAATTAGCTCTAGTATTTAAAATAGGGGATGCAGATAATGAAATATACAAATCAACAATGAAAAATTAAATAGAGACATTCATTTATAAAATCAAATCAAGCAAAAATTGTAACAACCTCTTCTATAAACAACTGATTTTTTATTTTTTGTCTTTCTCTCAGCCTTTACTAGTGTAAATTGATTCTTCATTCCGTAATATTTACTGCACGCTACTTCTCTATAATCAATGTTCATAAAAATAAAATTAGAGCTATTTTTTACTTTTAATGATCATTTTTTATTTTCAAAAGCATTGAAACCACACAAATTTGCTATTTTTATTTAATTTACAATTTTGTTGTTGTAACCTAGGGGATATGTGTAAATTTTCAGTATGGGTATCTTTCGAAAGAACTTGTCAGTGCCTTTAACTCATTTTTAGCCACACTCTGGTACATAGGACACAAAAAAGCATCAAATGTATTGACTGTTTTAAAAGCTTTCTATTTTGAATTGAAATCAAAACAAGATCTATCTGAATGTATCATAAAAAACTTGGCACCAAAGAATCATGTGTTTTGCTTTTGTCGGAAAATTACATTTTGTTGAAGACAGTTTACTGCATTTGCCTTTATTTTATTTTATTTTATTTTTCTGTTAAAAATGGGTTAAAATGAATGGCTGGACCATAGATTTGTCATAATTTTAATAAAGTTATCATTTGTTTTTCTTTTTTTTTCATTTTTAACAAAAAGAAAAAAAGAATTACAGAAAGAAAAAAAACATTTCCTGAAATATTTTCTCAACTGCGTAAAATTGATTTTCTTTTGACATTTAATGTTATTCTTCTCAGTGATAAAAATCACCTGCATTTATCATGTAAAATAATCTTAATAAACAATTTGTATTGTGTGAATTTCTATAGGAAAATACATAAGAAAGTCACGTGGTAGCCAAAACATGCTAGTTTTTCCATGTCATACTGTACAACGATGAGTCTAACTTATACTTGATTTTACATGTCAATGCCATACCATACAATGGCAAGTTTAGACCATAGTTATGCATGGTTAGTTATGCATGGTACACAAACTATGTAAGTATCACAAATCCTGGTCACATACTATTTTAAAATAAGAATTAAACAATTATTTTATGCATAAATATTATATTAAATGATACCGTAAAGAATTAACAAAAATTTAGAGATATGTATGTACATTTTTAACTTACCTGACATAAAGGCACATCTGGTGGCAATTTTTCAACAACATCAGAAACCCATTTTCTTGGTTCTCTTAAAGGGCTGAAGTCAGTTATCACTCCTCCAATATTATTTTCTTCAACAAATTTTGGCAGCACTTTTACAGCTTCTCCCAACAGTAAGTGGAAATGGATATTCAATGATTTACATTCCTGGAAATATGCAGTTGGGGAAAAGTTGAAAAATGAAAACTAATTTCAATGCAAAACTAAAACTTATCAGATAATTCTTAATTAATATACTATATATATAAACTTCAATATGTTGTTGATATACTATAGTATGTACTATATAAAATAAATATTTAGTAAAGATAACAGGATTAAAAAATGGTTAACGAAAAAAAAAAAAAAATAAAATAAAATAATAATAATAATCTGGTGTGGCACTCACACAATTTCTCTTACTCTGTATTTCAATATTAGAAAGATAGATTTCAAATAAAAGGGTAATATAATAATTATTGTATATAAACTTATATTTAAAAAAAAAATTCCAAACTAGGTAAGGAACAGTTTTACTTAACAAATAATTCTGTGAGAAATTCTCAACCTCCGATTTGATATATAGTACATACACTTATATACAATTCAAAAATGCTATAAAACTTAAAAATTTATTCCAAATTATTCACATATAACCACCATATTATTCACCATATTTAAACTTGATCAATCTTTTCAAGTAGCAACCTCATATGAACTTCAAAAAACATCATTTAAATAGCCTGCAATTATTTGTTTTCAAGTTACGCTAAAAACAGATATACAAAAAATCAACCATCAAAAACTAGACATTAGTATTCAAGGAAGCACAAAACGTGTCATTACACAAAAGAATCAGTGCTGAAAATTTAACTTAAAAAACACTTAAAATTACTATATGGGTATGAGAAATTAATTTTTATTCCTGATCAGTTTTTTTGGATAATCTTCCACCAATTACATTTACTAAAAAAGAATGTTTCTGTTTAATTATCGGTAGACCTGTATGTCATCTATAAATTATGCACACACAACACTATGTACAGTTCTATATTAATATCCCACAGCATAACCGGAAATGCACTTCCTGCCCTTCCCAAGTATAGTCCCACTATATTCTGGTTCTTTTCGGTAGTCCTGTAAATAAATAGTGAATAATTTTCATAGCATATTCTACTCAAAACATGCTTTCATGCATATAAAAAAAACATATGTTCATTTCATTTGATTTAGTTCAGCCTATAGATATTAAACTGTACCTACTAAAAATTTCATCCATAAATGTAATGTATTTGAATTCTCTTGGATGACTCTGTACACAAAATAATTGCTTGATCTCAACGAAAATTTTAGTGTTCCATTCCTATATTATACAGATTTAAAATGTCAAGTTTGGACATCTCATTACTATTTTTTCTTGAGATATGCTAACAGATACAGATACACATGCACAAACTAACCGTCAAAAACCAGTTTTTCAAATTCAGGGCACCTAAAAACGTGTAAATATAACAAAAACTCAATTTTGAAAATTTGACCCAAAAACAATACTTTCTCTATCATATATATGATTCATAAGTAAAAAAATGAAGATTATTTTTCTTCTCTGAATGCTCCTACCAGACCATTGATTGCTACGGCAATAAGATCATGGGGTATATCTTGCCTTACAGAGTATTCACCTATCTTTTAATAAGGAGTGAAATAATTAATATTGGCGAGACTTTCTTTCCTTGCAAACTGTCACTACTCAATATTTTGTTGTCGGCTGATATTTGTTCGTCTAAAAAAAGACTTTTGAAATCAAAACAAAATAACTTACTTATCTAACTATAATAATTTATATTTTAATAATTTGTTTGTCTAACTTGAAATTATTGTACATTTATATCAATATTGTTGCCATAAAATTGATATATATCATTGCACCATCAGTTTAGAATGAATAGTTTGCCTTTCTAATTTGACATTTTGGAGGAATTAGTTTTCACTCACACAAATTCATTTTGAGAACACTGGAATTTTCAGCTTGTTCCCTTTTCTTAACTCTGTATATTAAAAATACAAACAGTAAGATGCATATTCAATTACCCTTTTCCATAGCTTTCTTTTTATGTATTTTGACAAAATAAGCTATAACATGTGCGTATTATGTGTGTATGTGTATATGGAGGAGTCTGAGTCAGACTTCTTTTTAAAAATTTAGAAGTTGGATTCTCTCATTTTTCTTATTGACTCCATTAGCATGATATTCTAATGCATAGTTCTCTCTAGCAGGGCCTGATTACCCAAAAGGCTCGGGAAGCACAAGCTTCCCCTCTAAAATTTAAGAGGGGCCCCCAAAATGACTAAAAACAGAGTCTTGAATTTTCTGTTTTATATTTTCATACTGAGATTGAATTTTTCTGAGAAAATTCGCCTAAAGCAAGATAAAATACTATTTCGAGAAAAATCTATTATTTAACCTCAAAAATCTGTATGTTCTTAATTAATAAGTTATACGATTTTAATGTTGTGTGTAGAAACCACCCAGATATATGAATGAAAAAAATAAGTAACTATAAACGCACACTAATTTTTGGTCTATAGCATTTTTATATTACAATATGTAACAGGGAAAACAAAATTTTCTGAAATGAAAGAGGGCCCCGAAATGATACTGAGCTTCCCCTAGCTTCAAAGCTTAATCGGGCCTTGTCTATAAGCCATTAGTTTTGGAAACTTTTACGCCAGATACCCTGCTTAAACAGTAAAATAAGCTTGATTTTAGAAGCCATGTGCACTAGAATTGATATCAAATATTAAAAAAACATTAAAAAAAAAATAAAGAACTGCCAAAATACACAAAGTTATAATACATAGGATACATTTTTTTTTTTTTTAAGTTTTATCATAACTTAATCAGATGCACATACCTCTGCAACTTCTTCCAAGCCTTTCAGCATAAAATGATAATGACGAATAGTAGCTTCAAGAAACTTTGGTACCAGACAAAAGCACACACAGAGTGGAACATCAAGCTTTAATGCAAGATGTTGGGCGTATAGAAATGCCCAGTTATCTGTAAATTACACAAAATTAAAAAAAATAGTAAGACAGATTGTTTAACAAATAACAAAAACTTTATAAATGGAATAAAAGATTTATAATAACAGTTCTTTCATTAAAATAAAATAAATCTATCAGATAAAATAAACTCTTACCTAAACAATTAAAATTATTACTAACAGGAGACTTGGCGTTGGAATATTAAAACCTGAATAAAATACTACGTCAGAAAAGTCAAAGAAAAATATTGGAAATGCATACAGCTGTTTCGGCAGCCTTAAGCATGCCGTCTTCAGTGCAAAAAGGAGTGCCGTCTTCAGTGCAGCCTTTTTGCACTGAAGACGGCACGCTTAAGGCTGCCAAAACAGCTGTATGCATTTCCAATATGTTTCTTTGGCATTTCTGACGTAGTAATTTATTCAGGTTTTAATTAAAATTATTATTATTTTTTTAATTCTTTCATTGGCATCAAGTTTTAAAAAAAGAAAAATACAATTTTGAGAAAACACACAAAAGAATTTTTATGAAATCAGTATAGTAACTAATGTTAAGAAACACAACTTCATATTTTAAGGTTAAGTGTATCAGTTATTTTATTTATTTATTTTTTTGTATGTTTCAATGAAAAGTTAATTGTTATGTTAAATTACATATAATAATTACATTAAATGAGTAAAAATTATATTATTTGACATAATCTCAGAGAAATTTAACCATTGGATGAATACTAATTTTATAACAATATGAAATTAATTTAGCTTTAGGGAAGATGTCGAAGCATTTTTATGAATGCGGAAGGCCTTTGACAATAAATAAAAATCTGTAAATGAGAGATGGATGAAAGGACTATTTCTTTCATACAGCAAAAAATCGTTGTTACCATTTTGTGGTAGACTGCCTTGAATAAATCAGGAAATTCTGCAACATCTTACACAAACATTAAATAACCTCTTGTTCAAAATTAAATCCTGTTTTGGACAGAATTTTAACTTTCTTATATAGAAAAAGTAACCCTGCAAAATAATGTGTATATATATTTGTAATAATTTATTTCTTTAAAATTTAACTGTTTCTGATTCAAATAATGAAGCTCAAATAATTAAATATCACTATTGGCAGTATATTATGACATTTGGCCATGGTTTTGATTTGGCAAAAACAGTTTATAAAATAAAACATAAGTATAAAATATTTTAAACTATTATAAATGAATAAATAAATTCAGGTTATATAGAGTTTATTCTAGGCAGGGTTTGTTAGACGATCTGTTCCATTTGTCTTATTGCTATAGCATTTCATCCCTATTGCATATTAATCTGAATTGTGTGCCCACAAAGGAAGATAAAAAAAATTGCAATGCTATACACTGACCTAAAGAAAAAACAAAATCAGAAATTTTCGCTCATAAAAAGTTTCATATTTGGAAAATCAGCTGCAAAAAGTCATGCCTTTGCTGGCTTAAAAAAAGCACAAATAAAAGAGGAGGTACCTAAAAAGAGGCAATAAAATACAAGCCAAATAAAGCAAGTGACACTAAATTGTCATTTTTATGATGAGATTCAGAACATAAATTTATGATCATCATAAGGGCTCAAGAAGAAGCCCCCCCCCCCCACACACACACACACATACAGAAAGGTCTCAAAGTCCCACTTAGGACATCCTGATTCTAAAAGGCAAAGGGGCTCTGATCCAGTGATGAAATTAAAAAAAAAATAGCTGATTTGTGAGCTAACCAACGAGAGTTTGGTCCAATCAGAAGCCCGAACGATTAAGCAATCAAGTACCAGGGTGACTCCTAATAATAAAATGATGAAAGTAAGAAGAAACTTTTTGAAGAATGAAAATTCAGATGAGCTTAAAATTTTGCAGTATGCAGTTGCATAAATGATTTCGTAGCATGAGATGCTAATCTGACTTTGTTCTACCAAGATGCTATGAAGAATTTCTAATATGAAGTCAAAAAAAAGATTTTACCTGCAAATGGGACTTATAATATACGAAAGATTTCTCTTTAAATTATGAGCATTGTCTTATGGCCCTCTTAGTCGAAGAAGAATATGAAATATGTATAATAAGATTCAAATTAGGATATTTGTGCCTTTTAACCAAATGGATTATTTGTGACTTTGACATATTGAAATTCTATGAAGCAGATGATGATATGGTGAAACAATTTCACTTGTTCATTTCGTTTGGTCAGTTATCAGAATTTTAAAATGGTATCTATTTTAAATATGTATGCATACTTTATACCCAGTTCTTTTTTTAAATTCAGCTTTATACTCAGACATAATACTCAGCTTTAATATGCAGATTTTGTACTTAGCAAGAAAAATCTGAGAATTAATTAAGATGATGTTATGTCTTATTCTAGTAAAATTTATAAAATGAATAATGTATTGAAAATTAATGAAAACATTTAAATGTCTGTCTATTTAGATAAATAGAATATCTAATCATAAATTAAAAATTTACATTTTTTTTCCCTGTTAAGTAAAGAATTTTATTAATTAAATTAAATTATCATTCTTGTTTCTTGTATGAAATATATGTTATTTGATTTACTTTAATTTGATTTCAGATATTAGCTCTAGATACTTAAAATTTCTAACACAAACTTATTTTGAGTTTACTTTAATTTTTATTTCAGATATTTGTTTTGATGAAAATTTAAAATTTCTAACATATCTTGTATCAGCTAATTAATTTGTCTCTGGGTATTTCACAATGTATGCCTAGTTTTTACTGTAATAACTAAATGTACTTTAGGTCAAAACTAGTATGCAATCACACTCTCAAGACTATGAATAAGGAAGTATTTGAATTATAATTATTTTTAAATGTAATTGAATTTTTTGACAATTCGTATTTTTACCCAACAGTATTTAAGAAATGAAAAGGTTTAAAAATAATAAGAGGAATTCTTTCTTTTCTTTTCCTTTTTTTTTTTTTTTTTAAAGCTTTTTTACAAGGTAAGGTCCCTTTTTTTAAAAAACAAAGTACCTCTTTTTTAAAAAACATAATACCCTTTTCAGATTTTAGTGCCTTGCCCTGTTTAAGGTCTAGAATGAACCTTGGGTTATAAATTGTTTAAATAATTATAATAATAAGGAATTAAAATATTTATAATAAATGAAGGTACTTGTCACTTGTTTGATGTTATCGTAATAAACATAGTATTTGTTAAAACAGGAAAATACACAGTATTTTATATGCAGAGAAAAAGTGAAAATAAATAAATAAAAATAAAATATTCAGATTATACCTTGAACTCTTTGATCTCTTGACATCCAATAAAGTATGGAATGAGCACTTTCTGGAATATCTTGAGCCTTCGATAAAACTCTGACTCGTTTCTTATTAAATTTAAATTCTTTAATGGAAGCTGCAGTAGCTAATCTTTCTTCAGTGATTTCTTTAATAAAAGAATTACCTTCTTTGTTACTGGTGTCCTCTAATTTAAGCTTCTTTGCAGGTTTTTCATCGTCTGTTAATTTTTTCTGTTTCTGAGAAGACATTTTGCACAAGCTAGTTAATCGTAAAATTAAAGGCTGTAGTGTGAATAAATACGAAGCCTATAAAAGAAAGTAATTTATTAATCCCAAACTGAATTTTAAAATAAAAATTCATTACAAAGTTCATGAACAATAATATCTAATTTCATAAATTGCTGCAGCATAATTATAACCAAACAAAAAATGTTAAAAACCAGTCAGTCTGTAAAAGTTTTTAAATAGTGTTAAATCTGTAAAAATTTTCTACCAAAAAGTCCATAGACAGTTTAAAAAAAGAATAAAATTGTAGGTATACATGGATACATTATATACCGAAATATATCAATACTGAGTAAACTGTTAACATGAATGAAATGGGTAACATGGTGTTAAATAGCAGAATAATAAACATAGCACAGTAAAATTATTACAGGAGCATTTAATTAAAGCAAAACACAGACAATTTACAAACATACAGCCTCAATGATTATATAGTTAACAATTTTCTAAATGAAAGAATGTGCTTTTTTACAGAACATAGGTAGCAGGTGGTGACCCGCTAGTCAAATACCCACTTTAACCCATTTGTGACGGCACATTTATTTTGGAGACCCTTCCCAGAAACTGAAATTTCTTTCTGCTTTATATATTGATCATTATCAGTGCAAACATGGCTCACCTTCGTTTTGGCTCAAAAATACATTGCACGCATGATGTGCAATGCATCTTAAATGAGTTAACACACTGAGGATAAATAACAAGGCATTGATATCAAAGTAATAAAAAACATACATAAGTTAATAAATATATAATATCAAATATGCCTGTGTGAGTGTTCACACATATGTTCTTTAAAAGTTTATTTATTTATTCAAATTTAATATATAACAAAAAGGAGGGATTAATATAGATAATATAAAAAAAAATCTTTTTAAATTTATGTAATTCAATTAATTAATTATATAGAATTTCCCGTTTTATTTACGAATCAAAATCTTTCATTTAATAGCGTTTCTTTGTCCTTTTAATAGTTATAAACACAATTACTATATAACAAAAAGGAGGGATTAATATAGATAATATAAAAAAAATCTTTTTAAATTTATGTAATTCAATTAATTAATTATATAGAATTTCCCGTTTTATTTACAAATCAAAATCTTTCATTTAATAGCGTTTCTTTGTCCTTTTAATAGTTAAAACACATTGCTCTCGGAATACAATAAAGCAATTTTTATATTGGGGTTTTTGGAAAAGTAATTGTGTTTATACTTATTCCCCCGAAAGAATTAAATCAATTTAGCTATAATTATACATTTTGAGAAGGTAATTTAAAAGTCGTTATCAGCGTATTTCTAGCATAAATAGCTATTAATAAAATAAAAATAGTCATTTCAGTTCATATTTATTACCCTTGTGTTTACATTAAAAGCTATTATTAATTCGAGCAGGTCATTATAGTTCTAAAAATAGATTTCTAATGGGTTTTCCCCGTCTAAGTGGCGTCTATTAAAACTGTCGGTTTAAGTACATTGAAGTTGATTGACAGCTGGCGATCCTTTTTAATGCCAAATCGATCTAACTTTTGTAACGACATTTTTATATTCAAAATTTTGTATTAAAATATTCTAGGGACAAAGAAACAGCTTGGCATTCTTTTGGCTGAATTTTAACGATGCCAACCCTTTGGGGTTGCACTTTAGGTTCTCTGAGACTGGGAGATCTAATGAAGTTTTTTCGCTTTTGATTCGGTTGGTGTAAGACGTGATTTTTTATTCGTCTCCTCCTCTCCGTCCCATTTACTGTACGGGATTCATCTCTTTATCAGTAATTGTCAAAATGTAATAGATTTTTGAAGATGACTGTTTTCATGAGACCAACAATAAAATACCTGTTTATCTAATTGCTTCCTCTTACTTATCCTGCAAAGAATATTTTCTTCAACATATTTTTAACCATGTCGATACGGCTATTCTGAAATGGATCTGGGTGATTATCTACGTTATAATGCCATTAAAACTAAACTATCATATAACATTTAGAATGGAATAATATCTTAATAACGTAGCACTGAAGATGGATGTGGATACATCCAAAATTAATTTGCTAAGTCCTATAAGGGATATTTGTAAGGTAATTTAATATGTAAAACATTAAGTATAATCCTTTTTTTTAAAAGATTTAATTAATTAAAGGAATAATATCATTTAAATAAGATCTCACATAAGTCTATTTTCACAGTAAAACAGACAAAAGTTAAAATTTCAATACTTTTAATTATAAAGTCTATAGGTTTACAAAGGAAAAAAAAAAAAAAAAAATGCAATGACTCTGGGCACAAATTGAAAAAAAAGTTTACCGAAAAAATGTGTGTCACAAAATAAATAAATAAATAAATTTCATTGATTTCCTTTAATCACTTCCTTTTCTAATGAATTTTAATGCCGTTTTCGTTCCCACCTAAACACTTTTATAATTCATACCATATAATAATGCAATAAATCTAATATAATGCTTCATGTTTATCTATTTTATGTTATTTTGTCTTCTTGCTTAGTGTGTATGAATAATAATCTCAATCTAAAAAAATCTGCAAAATTTAACTCACTTTAAGCATTAGGAAAATAAAATTTTTCCTATTATTTCCTCAACATAAATCTTGATATTATTACAACACATTTCAATGGAAAGTAATGTCAGTAGTATGATTTTTAATAAATGGTTATTCTAAATTGTGATTTGAATACTTCAAAATTAAAATAACTGATATGACTATACTGTGAATTCTATATGAATCAATGTTATTTTCCCCCCTAAATTAGGTAAAATTTTATTAAAGATACAATTTTATTCATTATTTTTATTTTTATGAACATATACTATTGAAAATAATAATAATCAAACATCAAAAACATTTTGTTTACTGTTTACCAGCAACACTGTAATATCAAACTTTTGTGAAATGCATGTGTACATTTTGAATCCATATCTAGAGAAAATTTAATGTACTGATAAGGAAAAAAATTTATAGAAAGTGAAAATTGCATTATAAAATGAAAATCAGCAACAGTTTATTGTTTATAATTTTCTTAGATATTTATTTTTGTTAATTAGTACGTAAAATTACATATTTACCAAAGTTCTATATTTACTTATCTAATTACCATGTCAAAATACTTACTATGAGCATTCAATTACACCTGCTGTAATTGTTTCTAAACCAATAATTACCTTTTTTTACCGCGCAAACCTCAAACGTTATATAACAATATTGTTGCTAAGCAACCTATATGTTTTGGTTTTGGATAATGGTTGAGGAGGCCGAGAGTAAGTTGAAATAATCACCTCCATGGTTGGTATCAGGCGAGGGCGAGTCGCGAGATGGCGATTGGTTGTGCCAAGAACCACCGCAATCGGCCCGTTACCCAATGTACTCTTTAGCTGAATGTTCATGGTTCGAGAATCAATCAACGAACAAACCCACAAACCAATCAAATGTAAACAAAAAAAAAAAAAAGAAAGAAAGAAAATTTCATCATAAGTTGATGTTTTTGTAAAAATCTTTACATTTAAGTCTTATTAAATCATGTTTGCTGGAATAAACCCTCAAAAACTTTGTAAATTTCGGTTCGTAAATTTTGTAAATGTGTTTGTTGTCATTTTTATGTTTACTTATGTAATATTTCTCAATTATTAGTATCTAGATCTATTTACTTTTTGTTAATAATATTATATATCCTTTATATCCGTGCTAAATTCTCAAAAAATAATTGCATATTTTGGTATTTACTGGTGTTTCTATCCAAAGTTCTTATTCTTCATCAATAATTATGGTTTATGAAAAGTGTTTTTTTTTTTTTTTTCTCCAGAAAATGAGTTGCATTTACGAGATGTAGAAAAATTAGACAAAATATTTGCAGTCATACACAATAATATTTTTAAATAATAATTATGTATGTAATTTATTTTGTACATATTATTATTACAGTTGGTTTAATAAAATTTTAGTACACATTTTGGATTTTATTAGAAAAGTCAGCTATTTTCAATGTATTCCATCTATAAGTGCACGAAATTATTAAAATGAGGAATATATATATGTAGAATATAAGGCATGACATTTATTTACAAATATCCTCAAAAGGAAAAATAATAATAACAGTATTTTACATTGTTATTAATTTTGTTTGACATATAGAGATTTACATAGTTTTTACAATTGCATAACAAAACGGAAGAATGATATTTCGTGAACCTGGAAATAAGAAGTAATTTTAAGATTAATTTATAAAAGGAAAAAGTGCGCCCTAGAAATTTTTTCACAGTTCATGTTACTATTGGGTACTTTGGGATTTGTAGACTTCCACTTAGTGATTTGTCAGGTTTCTTTCACAGCCTTGAGATAAAACTTCCAAATTATGTTTAAACATGTACAGACTTACAGTCAGCACTAAGAACATGATTCGACAAGGATTTATTTAACAAAACATAAGTGTACTTTTTTTATATAGAAATTATTGCTAGCACTCAAATAATTTTGCTGCCCACTGTATTTGACAGTAAAAGATTATAATTAATCAACATTCTTAAAATTACCTCTCCCCAGACAGTAAATCACTCTTGAAAGCAAAACCAACAGTAGTATAAATTTTCTGGATGTTAAAATTATTAAAGACAAAAGTTATAATTTTGATACAACAGTCTTCTGAAAACCAACTAACAATAATGAAATAATTAATCAAAAATGCAAAACCCGTCTACTTTACAAACTCGCCACACTTCGTTTCTACATAAACTGTGCCATCCTTATTTGCTCAAATAAAAAACTCCTCAATAACAAAATTAAATTTTTTAAAGCCATCACCCAAAAAGCTGGTTACAGTAGATCACTAATACAAAAAATTTACAAAGCTTGTCTAAAACTCCATCAGCTATCTTTAAACTTCATCAGCAACGTTCAAAAAACTAAACCCAATTGCACCCCCTCCATTCTCTTTTGTAATGGTGCAGCCAACAAAATTAAATATGAAGGTTCAAAAGCAGGAATTAAATCCCTATTAAACCCCCTATTAAATCCCCTATTAATAAAAACATTATTCAAAGGATAAGAAATGTGAAAAGAAATGTAAGAAAGAATCTACAAAATAAGCTTTAAAATTGAAAGCAATGAAGAAGTGTGTTATATGGGAATGCCAAAAAGAAAAATAAAAGATCACGAAACCGAACATCTCACATATTGAGAATATAATAAACTTTTCACAGCACTTTCAAGAAGCCATTTTACTAACCCCATTAACCTCAATTCATTAATAACTAACAAAATAGCCCACTATAACTCCCACCATTATGCCTTAAAATGTGAAGCTTTGGAAATACTAACGACGTAATTAACGATAGAGATCATAGCATCATCCCCACTATATGGCAACCCCTGGTGAATGAAGTGAAGCGAAGGAAGGAGAAAATGAACAAGTGTTCGACTTAAAGCTGGAAATTAGCGGTCGCCACTCGCCACATGGCGACTAGATTTTTAAAAGTGGCGACTAAAGAAATTGCCTTTGGTCGCCACTGCAGTGGCCACTTCTCTTCTACCCATTCTTTATAAAATATACCCCATTCCACGGCAAACTTGGATCGCGCGGCGGCTTTTTCGCGGTAAACGCGCCGCGCAAAGAATTCAGGCTGTTCTAAAATCTAACCTCGCCACTTGCAAACATATTTCGGAAGTCAATTTTAATAGTAAACACTTAAAATTCTTCTACCCATACCCATTCTTTATAGAGTTTTCTTTCCAATGCAAACTTGGATCGCGCGGCGGCGTTTTCGCAGTAAACGCGCCGTGCGCCTCGAATTCAGGCTTTCTCAAATCTAACATCGCCACTTACAGACATTTTCGGAAGTCAATTTTAACAGTAAACACTGGAAATTGGCAGGTAGTCTTATTCATATACTAAAAAAACGTATGGCTTTTTTCCCTTTTTCTATAAAAGTATTAGATTTTGATTTTTAAAAAATGTCAAAATGAGAGTTTCGGGAGACAGAGACGAAAAGGAAGCTCGTGAGATAATCAATCGGCTGAAACTCTGATTGTATTACGTTCGCAGAAAAATTAAAAACGTCATTCGACGCATTTTCTTTGTTATTTTATACCACTTTCTTGTAAAACTTGGCATTTCTATCCATTCCCAACGGCCATATCGCATTCAGTCATACGCGTGGTTTCTCGAAATTTCAATCTTTAAAACAAGCTTTATATAGTAATATAAATTTTGGATTTATTGCTTTAATATGAAGAGGTTTAAAGAAAATCCTGAATCACAAAGCAACCGTAGTGGTAGTAAACGTGGAGCTACAGATAATTCTGTAAAAATAACATCTTTTTTCGGAAAAAGGTAAGTGCGTTTTCTGTTATTATTTTAAAAAAAATATATATATATATATATGTATGTATATTTTTAGTTCTTAATCAGAAGAATGCATAATTTATTGAATATTTTATTTATTTACTACATATAATTTAATATTTGTTATTGCATATGAACTATTTTTTACTTTCTTCTATATGTAATATAGAGAAAGTATTGGATTCGCGAAAATTTTCGACCTCCGTTTTTTGACGGATCTACACGTTTTGGGGTGTCCTGAACACGAATTGATAGTTTTTAAAAAATGTCTGTACAGCCACACTCCCTAAATTCAGTTAGAGAGGGGGATTATAATTGCAAATTATCAAAAATTCATTATTATTAAAGAAAAATTAATTTATAATTTATTTGTAACATGAAAAAAAAAAAAAGGAAAAAGAAACTTGCAAAATAAAAAAGTATTATTAAAAAAATATTTTTTTTATTTACATATACTAATATATTTTCATAAATCAAAGATGTTTTTTTTTTTTTTTTTTTTTTTTTTGAAAAAGTAGAAAATCGACACCATTCAGAATAGTGAAGGGGCAATATAATCAGAAATTTTCTGTTATAAAATAATATAACCAAAAGAGCATTTTAAACATATGAATTTTGTATTCAATAGTATTTTCTTACATTCATTGTATAAATTATGTAAATCTATTCCTATTTCATTTATTAAAATTTATCAGAAATGTATTATTGTGGATGAGTTTCAAAAAGTTGACTACCTTAATTATTTTCTTAATAAATTGTCGAGACTGAACATTGAAAAAATTAAAGAAAAGAAAATTTTATTTTACTTTTATCAGCGAGTGGCCAGTGGCCACTAACTAGTGGCCACTAACTTTTTAAAAGTGGCCACTAAAAAAATGAAGGCTAGTGGCCAGTGGCCACCAACCAAATTTCTTAATTTCCACCTTTAGTTCGACTGACAACTAGCAAAACACAGACAGTGGTCAGTAAGCAGCATGTCCTTTCTGAAGGTGGCTATGTTCAATATGCCAAAATATATAAGCACCATGCTGCTAATAAATGATTAAATGAGAGGTAATTTAAAGAATGTTGATATGTTTAAAAACATTTAGCTAAATTAGAGGCAACCCTAAAAAATTAACTAATTTAATAATATTAAATAATAAATTGATACTCACTGTCACCATTTTTATAACAGTATCTTCTAAGCGGAGACAACTCTAAAAATAGTTGTTAAAATTATTGCAGTAAATTAAAATAGTAATTAATCCATTTGGCATTGTTGCTGTAGTGTAGACTAGGGCTGGCTTATTTATCAATATATCCCCAAGTATTGATATTTTTTTAATATCACGATAACAATATTTAAGATCTTGCTCTGCCGATATATCCCTCTAGCGATAATACCTAGTGTGCTCTGCACCATTGTTCGATATGCCGATAAATAACGTTGAACTCCAATCCTACAATGTCTTCTTCAAATCCTGCTTCTCTGCTAGCACGCGTCAACGAGCCACTGAACGAAAAACCAACAAAAGTAGAGCGTCGAATATCTTATACTAATACCCAGGGTTTAACCTGGCAAAAAAATTACTTTAGCATTTTAGCGAAAATAGGCAAGCACTATTTTAGCTTTTTCGAAAGTTAATTCTTTGGATACCATTGATTTCTTTTGCTTAGCTTTGTTATCCTCAGTTTTATTTTCTATTCTTTTGTTCATTGATGATTTTAACCAAGCATCCATTTTTGTGACTTTAAAAATATGAATCAGGGAAACTATTTTTTTATTTTAACAATAGAAAAAGAGGTACTCATATGTGTAAAATGAAAAAGCAATTGAAAAATTAAGTAAAGTGTAGTGGTAGATAATCGTGAAATACTAGTGTTAAGAATGCTTCTGTGAATCAAATTCTGAATTCTGACATACTTTTAAATATTTTTGCATTTAAATTCAATCATTAAAAATAAATCCAAATTACTATATAAATAATCATTCCCAAAAATTTCAGTCCTTTCGTAGTTTTTGCCTGCAAATATTACAAAAAAAAAAAAAAAAAAAATCTGAGTTATTATATAGAGATATTTTACACAGTTATCCAGTTTTAGCTATTTAGTGAAATTCTGGCCAACATCTTTTAGCAAAATGCTAAAAAAACTAATGGCAGTTTAAACCCTGCTAATACCCATTCTCGTTTTTTCTTCCTATTCACTACACAACGCCCTTTCCACTACTCACTCACTAAAGTAGAAAAACCCCAGTCCCAACTTCCAAACGATACACATACTTCCTCCTTCATTCCTGCAAAACCTCAAATCTAAAAACCTCACTGCTTTAAAATGAATGATTGTTAAATGACATCCATCAAATGATTCACATTCGTACACCCACTGACCAATAAATAATATTCATCGCAGCTGCATGTGTTGCAGGTGAAAACGATATCTAGCTGGCGTTTTAGCTTTTCCTGCCATTTATTCATTGACCTTGGTATATTTCAAAGTATCGATATTTACTGGCTACGAACTTCAATAGCGAGTTATCAATGTTACTTACTAGCTTCAGCAACGTGTACGCTGATCAAAGCCGAACAGCAATATTCCAAATGCAAGAAGAGCTCTTCGATTGCCCCTTGCCGCTTATTACTTGCTTTGTTTTCTCATTAATTTTCATCCGTTATCGCAAAACTATGTTTCTCTAAATACTAAAAATATTTAAAATGGTTACTCGAAATAGGATAGAATGCCCAAAATATAAAGAAATAATCTAGTCTATATATATATAAAATCGTTCTTCCTGACTGAGGGGATGATTCATCATTGCCCAGACCAAACCCCTAGACCTAGAAGCATGAAATTTTGTCACAATGTTCTTTCTATGATGTAGGCATCCACTAAGAAGCGATTTTACAAAATTCGCCCCCCAAGGGGGAGGGGGGCAAAACGTAATTTCACAAAATCCTTCCTATCTCAAACAAAAAAAACAGATATCCATAAAATTTTTGCTTTAAAATATAGCTAACACAAATCTCTAAAAATCGATTTCTGGAATTTTAGAAATTCGGTCCCCAAGGTGGTGTGTGTGTGTGGGGGGGGGGGGGGGGGGCGAAACATGATTTCACATAGTCCTATATATCTTAAACAAAAAAACAGATATACGTGAAATTTTTCCTGTAAAATATAGCTAATGCAAGTAATCTAAAAACTAATTTCTGGAATTTTAGAAATTCAGCCCCCAGGTGGGGCAGCAAGGGGGGGGAGGGCTATGGGGCCAAACAAGTAGAAATACAGTTAGGCCGTTCAAATTTGGTATTTTGGATATTTTCGAAAGTGTAAAGTTATTGGAAGATGGGGGGGGGGGGCAAAAAATAAAAATAGAGTTAGATCGTTCAAAATTGGTACACAGAGGTTTTCGATGCTTACAAATCGATTGTAGATATTTTCGAATTTGTAAAATTATTAGGAGGGGCGGTAAGTGGGGGGGGCTATGGGCAAAAACAAATAGAAATACAGTTAGGCCGTTCAAAATTGGTACAGATAGGTTTTAGAGGCCTGCAAATCGAATGGGGATATTTTCGAAAGTGTAAAGTTATTAGGAGGGCCGGGAAAGGGGGGAGGCGGTGGGGCAAATAAAAAGTAGAGTTAGATCATTCAAAATTGGTACATAGAGGTTTTCGATACCTACAAATCGATTGCGGATATTTTCGAATCTGTAAAATTATTGGGAGGGGCAGGAAGGGGGACGGAGGGACAAAAAAATAAAAATAGAGATCATTCAAAACTGGTGCATAGAGGTTTTTGATACCTACAAATCGATTGCGGATATTTTCGAATTTGTAAAATTATTAGGATAGACGGGAGGGGGGGGGCGAAGGGGGAAAATAATAGAAATAAGAGTTAGAGTATTTTGGGAATTTTTTCCGAAGGCAGTGGTAACCCGGTGAGACATTTTTCCTAATCAGATTTTGTTTCTCATTTTTTTTCGCGTGATAAAAATTAATGCAATTTTGAGAATTCGGTAATTATAGTGATTCATTTAAAATTAGAGACCAGCAAAGTGGGCGTAGCCTGCTAGTATATATATAAAATTGTTTGTCCTGAATGCGTGAGTGGGGGATTAATCATCGCCCAACCCAAACCCCTGAACCTAGAAGCATGAAATTTTGTGACAATGTTCCTTCTATGACGTAGGCATCCACTAAGAAGCGATTTTACAAAATTCGCCCCCCAAGGGGGGGGGAGGGGGGTAAAATGTGATTTCACAAAATCCTTCATATCTCAAACGAAAAAAGAGATATCTGTAAAATTTTTGCTTTAAAATATAGCTAACACAAATGTCTAAAAATCAATTTCTAGAATTTTAGAAATTCGGTTACCAAGGGGCAGGAAAGGGAGCAAAACATGATTTCACATGCGCAAAACATGATTTAACATAATCCTATATATCTCAAAAAAAAAAAAAAAAAAACAGATATATGTGACATTTTTGCTCTAAAATATAAGGTCCAATAAATCGATTAAGGATATTTTTGAAAGTACAGAATTATTAAGAGGGGCGGGAACGGTGGGCGAAGGAACATGCGCGCAGGTATATGCTGCCGCTGGCAGTAAGGGGGTCCGGACCGATTATTCCACTAAGCCAAAAGAGAAATTTTTTTTTTATTTTATATTTTTACCCTTTCAATAAAATAGTGATAATATATTGATAGTAAGTAAGATTTAGAACATAAACGCACTCGTACAGTGCACAATGGCATGAGCTGCCCAATTCAGTGTGAATCTGGTGCGACATTTTTCCTGATCAGATTTTCTTCTTCTCTCTCTCTCTCTTTTTTTTTTACATGATAAAAATTAATGCAATTTTGAGAATTCATTAATTATAGTGATTCATTTAAAAATAGGGACCAGCGAAGCAGGCTTAGCGTACTAGTATATATATATATGGAATATGTTTGGGGATATTTCAGTTTTCCTGGTTTTAATGATAAAATAAATAATGAATTGTTTGCATGTGTATTTTATTAATTTTTTTTAATGAATTTTATAAAATTTAAACTTTGGTCCAAAAAGACGTTATAGTTTATTATTTAGTTTTCTCTGAAGGGGGGGGGGGGGGAAGCACGGTTTATGATGACTAGTGGTGAAATAATTGTATATTTGAAAAATCGGCAATGAAAAAGAGCCATTTAAAGTACTTGCAGCAATTAAAGATTATGAGATTTATCCAGAAAATGATCCTGGCTTTCAGTAATAAACTGCTAGAATATTGCGTGTCGCGATAAAAATAAAACCCATATCAAAATATCAACCCGATAAAAATAAAACCTATATCACATATAATGTTATTTTAAAATAATTAAAGCTTAAAATCGGTAGAATGGAGGGCAAATTATACACAAGTACACTGAGAAAAAATTCTGTAACTGACATCTAGAATCTAAATTGTGGCTCTAGAATAGTTCCATGTCATCCTCATAAATTCTAGTCCTCTTGGATAGCAAGTTCTACAAGCCCCTATTAGAATTCTAGAGCGTTTGCCAATATTATCAAGGGCAACGTTATTTAAAAATCTCTGCAAATAAATGAGACTACAAGAGGCGAGTTTCAGCAATTATAATCTTGGTTTATTACCCAATTCTAGAAAATCAAGCGAGAATTTCTCACAATACAAAAGATTCAAAATATTCGGAATATTCAGAATATTGTTTCACCATGTGTAAATTAGAAATTCTTGACCATTTCATCTATTCAGTTTATTGGCATGCCTTTTATGCCTAGTTCGGAAATCTATATTTCTAGTTAAGGGATTTAGAAGATGGCTAATCATTCATTCTAGAGGAAGGCAGTATATATATTTTTTCTCAGTGTATATTTAAAAGCAATGATATAAATTAAAATAAACACAAAACATCGATTCATTCTTTATGCAGTTTTTTATTTTAATTATTATTTTTCTTTTAATGAAAAAGTTATGAAAGTAATATACCAGAAAATATATAGAAAACAGCCCACGCTTGTACACATCAAAACTGGTGTTCATTTGTCTTTAAAAAGTAGCAAATGTCTATTTTCCTTTTATTGAGAGAAATATCGATAATATCATTGATATCGATATTATCTTGGTGATATATTGCGATATTTAATTTCTGATATTGTCCAGCCCTACTGTAGACCTTCCACCATGCCTATATTTCCTATATCTATTTTTTAAATTTGGCCTATATTCTTCTATATTTTAAGCCCATATCCTATATTTCCTATATCTATATTTTTTTTTAATTGAGTAATAATGAGATTGGTGAGGATAATCTTTCAAATTGCAAGACACATAATTTAAAAAGAGAAAAAAAAAACTTCTGGGAGATATAAAACATTTTTTACATTCAAAATCTGTAAAGGCAGTGTTAAGTGCCTTTTATGAACATCTAATGTGTCTTTTCCTTTAATTGACCCTTTGACAGTTCATTAAAACATGTCCTGCCTTACTAAATGAGAAACTATAAAAAATCTTTTTATAGTTTAAACTAAAATTAAGTTGGAGATGTAAAAAAAGTTTCATTTTTATCTTGATGTTTTAAAGCTTTTAGAGAAGAAAAGCTAGCAAGATGTATAAGTTAGAACTGAAATGTGACACAAAATAATAAAACCTTATGGAAGCGAAAATTACAGTTATAAAAAGCAGTTTATTCCAGTAGTCCAATAATAGACGAAAAGAATAGAATGTAATAATATGACTAAGGCGTGTATTGTGCAGGGCTTTGCTTCATGCAGGTAATGCACTGTTAACAGACAAATGAGATAAATTTAAAAAATCTGATTTGTAACAACCAACTTCTGTTACTCATTACTGCATATATTATACAAATTTTTAGGAATAGTGTGGTCAGAAGTTTATAAAATTCACCTAACCAATCAGACGCCAACCAATTTTCTGTAGTAATAAACTAATGGATATATCATAAAGACATATAAAGAAAGTTTATTGAGTGAATTTAAAGAAAATTGGTAGATCTATTTTTTTTTTTTTTTTGAGACATAATTTTCTGGGAATTGGAGCTGACTTACGTAATCGGGACGGGCATTAGTTTTGCAGTATAACCAAGTAATATATGCAGGGGGGGGGGGGAATCTAATAAGAGGTTTATGTAACAAATTTGAAGAAAATAGTTAGTTGTTTTTGAACTACTGGCTTTCGACCCTAGTTCCTCTATTTTCACAACTGTACACCAGACCTACCTTAATTATAAAATTTCTTTTTTTTTTTTTTTTTTTTAAAGATATGATAGTCAGAAGATTTCCTGTACACACATACACACACTGACCAAATTAAAAAAATTTCATTAATATTTAGCAAAGTTTTTGCAATAAGTGATAAATATAGAGTGATTTAGAATTTATTGTTCAAATTTGGTGGAAAGGTATGGAAATTTGAAAGGAAAATTATTTCTTATAGGAAAACATGTGCATAAACAAATACATAATGTTGTACAGTGTGCCATGTATTTACAATTTTTATTTATACACAAAACACTCAGAAAAGTTCAGTTGATCTTCATTCTACAAGTTCACTTCATAGAATAACATGAGGTGGTATGAATTGCAATCTTTAATCATATGAACCCCTAATCGATGTATACCACAGTTTAAAACATTTGCAAATCTAAACAATTGTGAAACCTGGATCTATGCCTGACGCAGACATAATAGAGGTAACCACTAATCGACATGGACAATTTCAATCGGGAAACTGCAATACAGTTTTAAAGACAAACCAAATTTTCAATACAAAAGATATTTCTTACTGCTTTAGTATTTTGCTTTATTTGGTGGGTACAAAGTGATAAAAGTTTCCATTATTTTCATTTGCAAAGAATGTAATTACCATGATCTGATTTCATCACTTGTTACTACAGAAGAATTCTATAAACTTTAAATTTATAGTGTGTGTCCTTTTCATTAAGGGCAGTGTTGCCAAATTTAGCGATTTTTTTTATTCAATATCCACCATTAAATTTTAATTGTGACAGTTTCCTAATCACATCGAAGATTAGATCGTCTATTATGTGTATCAAAAATCACTTCTCATAATTATTGGTGATAGTTGAATAAAAAATCTCTAGATTTGGCAGCACTGATTGAAGAAGCTTCCTTCACTCACAAAAGCATTTTTAACACACATAATTCTTTCACAAACTGAATAAGTTCATGCCAATTCATATTACTTCTCTGAATTAATGACCACTCTCTGATAGTTTTGTGCTTAAATGGAAGTTGTAGATAAACAGCACCCTCTTCAACATTATGCATTAGATTCTGCCTATATTTTTTCCCTGCTTAAAACAGTTTTCATTTTCTATTACTTTCTTTTGCACTATATTTGAACGATCAATTCTGAATCCTCCTGTTTATAATCCTCAGTAATTTTACCCTTTTTTAGAAAATGGCCTATAAAATCCTATATTTTCCCCTTGTGGATTCATTCCTATATATATATTCCTCCCTAAAAAATCCAATATTTTTATTTTACTCTGGTGAGACCCCTATTGCTGTCATTCAACATGTCAATTAAAGCAGCCAACAGGAAATGTCTTTATTTGATCAGTTGTCACTAGATGACAATACATTTTCAGATCTTCCAGATAACTTCTTACCATTTGCAAATTAAGGTGTTTATAAAAGCATTTTAACCTTTAATTATTGGTATGGAATAAAATATTTTATTCTAGCCCATGGCCATGAAAGATTGGATAGAAATTTGAAGCAGAGGGGGCAGAAATGATTTTTTTTTTTTCTTATTGTCACTCTTATAGGAATGAAAATACTTTGTTAAATAATTGATGTTACAGTATCATATAAACTGGCATCATGGATAATAGAGAAATATACAATTTTTATATTAATTTTATCCATATACCTGTCGCATATATTCATTTTAACGTTTTGGGGAGAAATTAAGTTAATGAGCGTCATCTGTTTGGCTTATTTCACTGGTTCATTCATTTCCTGTTAAAAGAGTAACTTTCGCTCCAACAAATAATCTATTTTCTGTCTGTGTAATATTGGCATACTGCCAGAGATTTGATTCTTTTCCATGCGGAAAGATAAGATAGAAACATTATTTATTTAATAGGGTCTTGACAGTAATATATTGGTTGGGCTAATAAGTTTTTATGCAATAACCAAGAAAAACAGTGACTCATGGCTTTCTATACGTGTTTTGTGCACCGTGACCGTTGTGCTGGATCAATATACCAATAGGGAATTTACACCGGGTTTCCACTGTGCATGTTTAACAAACCAGTGTTGAATCGATGAAGTTTACTCCACTCTCTCTCGCTTGCTTTGCGACCTAGTGCTGAATCGTTGTGCCAGTATAATGTGTTGATGCCAATGGTGTAACAGTTTAGAGAAGATAATAAAACTAGTTTGAAGATGTTATATTTAAACAGGTGTTTTTCCTGATGTATAATCCAGTTCTAGTTAGTATATGATTTTTATACAGAATTTTTATTTCTATATTCAAGTAAATTTTAAAATTGAAAAAAATTATAATAAATAAAGATGGTAATTTTTTACTGGCTACCTAAAATTTTTCCTGGTGACCAATTTTTTTCAAATTCCTGGAGCCCTGACAATAACAATATTATTTATCCTACTATGTGAAATAATCCACATCTCTACTCTTGTAGGATATCTACATCTGTAAATGACTCTTATTTGATATTGTTGCTATTCAATATCAAGATCAAGTTATAAAGCTGCCAACAGACATTGTCCCATTTTGATCATTTGCCACTAGATGAAATACATGTAAAGACTTTCAAGACAACTTTTCATCATTTGTGAATTAAAGGGTACTTTCTTGAATTTCCTTAATTTTATTTTGGGACCAAAAGATATCCTTATAAAGAAAGTAGAAGATTATATTTACAAGGAATATTTTAAACTACTTTTCAGTATTCACTTTTGTATACATTTTATCCTATTAATTTCTATAATAATCCTATAAATATTATGCTATCCTATTAATATCCTATCCTATACATTTAATCTTAAACAAAATATACTCCCAGAAGAAACTGTAAATATTGAAAAGTAATGTAAAATTTTCTTTGTAAATATAATCTTCTATTTTTTTTTTTTTTTTTTTTTTGTATCTTTTGATCCCATAACGAACGCAAAATAAAATTTACGGAAATTTAAAAAAGATAATATGAAGTTAATTTGAGAATTTTTCAAAAAATTAAATTTTAATACATTCAGTCATGCTTCATATCAAATTAAAGCTTATGAAATAAGCTGTAAAATGATATATGAGTGAAGTTTCTATCAGAATTAGTTTTTGATAAAATTATGGTTAAGTAATTTAAATTTGGCAAATTTTAATGAAAATCTGCAGGGTAATAATACTACATTTTTGTTTGAAATTGTGTTGACTTGATGTGGGATAGCTTAAATAATATAAAAATACATGATCGCTCAATAGGTTTAAATTTTCCAATGAGCAAAATATTTCTTTGAAAATTAAAATAAGAGAAATTAGTAATTATATTGATAAAAGAAGATGTAATTTGTAAATCACTGAACTAGAATTTTCTATTCATTGAACAGTTTATTTTTATTTTTATTTATTTATTTTAGGATTCAAAATTTATCATTATCCTTACAAATTTATTTATACTCATTGAATGATTTCATTTTTTATTTTCTACAGATTCATTCACCAAGCATTTTGTGCAAAGCATTTTAAACAAAGCTCAAGAACTACTAAATGGGTTTTAAAGAATAAAAGTAATTTGCATATTGAATCAGAACCAGTGTCTTCCAGCCCAGGATTCAAATCCCTTTTTAAACCCCTTATATTTACTATCTCTGTAAGTATTCAATCATAAATGTGTAGAATGTTTTTAAGATTTTTTTTTCATTTGCGTCAGCTATAACCAAGAATCTGAAAATCAGAGGTGTTTGTGTCTTTGGATTTCACTATCAGAAACTTTTAACAGTGATATTATTGATAGTTCTCTAGCAAAGTTTAGCAATTAACTATAACCAAAATTATAATTCGTAATTACTGGTGGAAAATAAAAAAAACCAGAATGAAAACACCCCTTGAAAATGCATGTATTCTCCTAATAATTTTATAAAATAGTACAGATATAATTTTGGTGGGGTAAAATTTATGAAAATCTAGACTATAGGTAAATGTCTTAAATAGGAAAATATGTTTTCATTGTAAAGCACAGGTACAATGTACCTCTTAAGACACGCTTAATTAGAACCTATTATATAGATATATATAATCATTTAATATTAATTGGTATTATTACCCTTGGTAAAGCTCTAAACTTATGTTGTAAGGAAACAATCTTTTTTTTTTTTTAATTGTTTTTATTATTATATTAATTTGTAAGTTGTTTGTATATAATTTCACTTGATCAAAGCTTTATTATAAGTTTTCATTAGTTTTTATCATAGAGAAATATTATTTAGCTTCACCATATTTTGCAAATGTTTTAATCAACTAAAATTCGTTAATCACTTGTTCTTTTATATATTGAAGCAACATTTGTACAAAAATGATTCAATGTAGATCACATTTCACATATGTGTTGGGACATATTCTAATTTGAAGTATTAAAAAAGGACTTTTATGTATTCGTCATTTAGTGAAAGGCCCAATCGATGAAAGTAAGTTTCGACAATTATTTATTTGCTTTTGCATCTACAAATGGTTATGAGTATGTTTATGAGTGAATCTAAACTTTATGATAATCTATATATACTTATATTATACTAATGTAGATGACACCAAAATCAACATTATTTGCCCAGCAAATTTCCTAAAAAAAGTATTGTGAAAATAATTGTGCTGAAATATTTGCAGTCTTTTGTTGTTCTAACAATATAATGAGCAATTATCATAGCTAATATTTTAAAATAATTAAATGGCTCAGGTCTTTTTATTTGATAAAATATTCTGTATCTGGTAATATTTCCATGGTTCAAATTTTAACAGGAAAAGAAAAAAGGGAGAGAGATAGGTGCAATTTCTCATAAGTTTTCTAGTATAATAAATATTCTGGTTATTATTATCTCTGTTAATTAATAATTTAGTTCTTATTAATTAATAGAATCAAATTCTCTTGTTGTACCTAAACTTAAGTATACTTAACCTACCATTTTGTAATGAATTTATTAATTTTAACCCTTTGTTGCATCGTGTCCACTGTAGTGGACAAAAGTTTAAATTTCTTTCCTTTCACACAAATGGTTTTACAGATTTGGTTTCAATGATTTTTCTTTCTGTATTGTTTAAGATTTCAACTATTGCTCATAGATAGCAGCATAATATAAAAGTTCAGATTGCATTGTTAGTTTGAAAATGGCGTCAACCTCTACTTCCAAGTTAGTATGATTGCTCATTGTAAACATTGTATATAAGAGCTAAACCTGTTTTACTTTGACATTTTACATTTCGAAATAGTAATTTTAGGTATTTTAGGATATGTTTGAATAGAACTCTTACTTTTAGATGCAATGTTTCCTGAAAATTGATGTGTTTTTCTTTTTGTCAATTACAATGGATGTTATGAACATAGGCTAATGAGGGCAGTTTTCGTTTTTCCATTGTAGAGGTACAAAAGGGTATTATTTCATTTTATAGATGTTACCATGATAAATTCTTGGCATTTTTACAAAGCTGTCATACTACAATGTTATATGCAACTAGGAGTTTTCAAGATGTCCATTACCACAGGATTAATACAAGAAGTATCAAGAGTAATTGACGAACAAGATACAAAAGACTTACTTAAACAAGGGCCAATGTCAGTTGAAAAACCTATAAAAAAATGCCAGTCAAAGCAAATGCTGTCCTCATGGACGTCTGCTACGATGGAGTGGAGCATTTTGCTAGACAAACATCAAATAGTGCTCGAAGATGTAAGATGGAATTACGTTCAAGAAAATCTACATATTCATGCCTAAAATACTAAGTTTATTTGTGTATTGATGAAAAAAGTGACTGCTTTTATTACTTTCATTACCAAAATTGTTAAAACTTCTACTAGATATCCAGTTTCTATATGCATACTGTCCACTACAGTGGACAAACTGTAACTTTTAAAATAAATAAAATTTTGATGAAACAAATTTTTTCCCTGTTTTCTGGGGCAATTTTAAATAGGAAAAACACAATAATTTCCTTTAAAGTTTTGCTGGTGATTAGTATGCAACAAAGGGTTAAACATTTCTTCCTCTTAAATTTAATATTTTAGTCCTCTTAATTTCCTCCATAATTATTAAACATTGAATTGTAAATTACCATGACTTCACTAGACCTACTGCTAGGGTTTACAAGATTCCTATTAAATTAAATTCAAATGTTTGCTATTATATTGATCAAACCAAATATAAACTTAAAAGAAGATGTTAAAGGAAGGAATTAGTTTAGCTTTGGTG
Source organism: Salticus scenicus (assembly GCA_963930645.1). NCBI lineage: Eukaryota > Metazoa > Arthropoda > Arachnida > Araneae > Salticidae > Salticus > Salticus scenicus. The sequence goes on from OZ005648.1 coordinate 50,260,015, forward strand.
GATTTTGTTTGTCAAAATCCTGTTGCCATTCCTATTTAGGCAAACTCCCAAGTTGTTACTGCACCATACGATATTACAGATTTATTGGGTTGTTCGGAAAGTAATTATTATTATTTTTTTTTTTTTTTGAAAATGAAAGATAATTTTCTTATAGTGTATAAATATTTTATTAATTATATATTCTCCACTTTGACCAATCTCACGAGTTGTTACTTGGCGGTTTTCATAAATCAATACTTTATTTTGTCTTCACCAGTATCAACTGGCTCTCCAGCATGTAATACATCTTCAACATCAAAATTGCCAGAACAACATTTTGTAAACCAGTTTTGACACTGGTGTTCTATCAATAAATCTTCTCCATGCACATCGGATACTTTTTTCCTTGCTTGAACATTATTTTTGCCTTTTTAATAGTAAAAAACAAAATATGTCGTAAATGTTGTTTCCGACTTTTGTTGTTTGATAGGGCACCAATCAAAAACTATTGTGCAGAATCAAACAAACTTTTTTACAAACAAGCCTTGATATATCAGCTGTCACAATATATAAGGATACTGCAGCTTAATTGTGAAAATGGTATGCAAAAAATACAATTAAGTCCTCTGTTGGAAAAAGCGAAATTACTTCTTTCTGAACAACCCAATAATATATTCAGAAGCAATCAATATGATCAAATGTAAAACTTCCTTTAACAAAAAAAATTCAGCAATACTTCAAAAAACATGGTATATTTCATTTGCTCTTAAAAGTTAACTTTATCTACTGTAAGTTCGGTTTTCTAGGTTATACAATTTCCTGCTTTGTTCTGGTTGATGAGATCCTGTTCTTAAAGTTATATAATGATTATGAAGCTTTTCAAGTTGCATGTATTTTCTAGCCTTTTCAGTGTTTTTCTAGCTTTATGTAGTATACATTCCTAACTCCTGAAACGATGTAATGTATCCATGTTCTTCTCAAGTTACTCGGTTTTTGTCTCTTGTACATTGATTCCTTATCTGATACAAGCTTCTTCAAAAATTGTGAATTTGCAAAGCTTCATTTGCATTCTGACTTTTTTATGTCTTTTTTTATTGTATTGTACCTGTAACTGTACCAATACTTTAGCATATTTATTTGTTGACTATCTAGCACCTTACAATTTCACTTAATGATACTGTTTTAATAACAATAAAATGCTTTGTGTGTCTTAATATGTAATTTAAAAAATATATACAGTACACTCTCAAAAATCCGCACAGCTTAAAACGAAGTGTTTTGCAGATTTCTGAATTTTGCAGATTTTAGAGTAATTTCTTTTATTTACATCTTAGAACCTCATTTGAGTAGCAAATCTTTAAGATACAATTTATATGTTATATATACAATGCTGAAATATAGTGTATCTAATAAAAGTACAAATATTCATGAAATTTTAATTTAAAGAACAATTTTTATATATCACATTATAGTTACAAATTACCTAGATTTTTGAAAAGTCTGATCAATACTAGTTTAAGTAAGAATATTCATACATATTTATTTTCGTATAACCTGTAAAAAAGTCAGCAATTCTTGGTCAATCACATAAGTTGGTGCTATGAGAAAATTTGAGTATTTATCTGCATGAGAGAAAATCTTTCATGAAAACTGTCTTTCTCCTTTTCCTCTAAATGATTATCATTTATTTTTTAATAATTATGTATAATTACACTTATCATTTCCTCCTCTGCAATATGTTGAGTGATTGGTGATTCATCAGCATCAGTTAAAAACTGATTTGTCTCTTAACCCGGTAGCACTCGCTGGGGTGACTCAGTTACCCCAAAAAAGACAATTCATTGGAATAGGTAGCCGGTTTCGAAAAATCGCCAACATGGCGCTTTTCTTATCGGGCCGAAAATTGCAACCCTCCACAGCATACGTAAGAGATGCGAGTTACGTCAAACAGAACGCTGAATACACGTGGATTAGACTAGAAATGGTTTATTAGTGTCGCTCTAGAACTGCATAGTGAGCTATTGGAGACAATATTGATTTTAAGCCTAGGGTTTAAAATACGTATGGAAACAATTTATTATATATACGCATACATGTTTTGATTATATATATATATATATATATATAATTTAAACATCTAGGGTTACATACAAACGAAACGCTTGCAATTTCGATGACGTAAATTTTGCAATTTTTTTGCAAATACAGTCGACAACAAAAGTAACAGAGCACTAGCGAAAATTCCTATTTAAAAAAGTACACTTAATGCAGATTTGTTAAATAAATCCTTGTCGAATCCTGCTCTTAGTCAGTCTAAGAACATGATTCGACAAGGATTTATTTAACAAAACAGTGTCAAGTGTGCTTTTTTCACATAGGAAATTTTTGCTAGTGCTCTGTTACTTTTGCTGCCGACAGCAGTCATACATTTGGAACACCTGCAAACGGCTTTGCAATTGGAAGTGTTTCATTTGTATGTATCCCTATATATAAAATTAAATACACATAATATTATATGTAAATATTATAACACTTTAACCCATCTCTTAAAGTTAATCACAGACTATCGCTAATATCCCACTGCGCATTTCTAGTTAGACGTCAAACTCACTCAACCTCATTCTTGATTAAAAAAAAGAAAAAGAAAAACTTTTCAAAACGCCATTTTTTTAAAAATAACTTTTGGGGAAAAATGTTTAAAATCGATTATACACTAATCTCTATAAGTACAGTCGGCTGCAAAATTATTCGAGCACTAGCCAATAATTCCTATATTTAAAAAGTACACTTAAGACTGTTTTGCTAAGTAAATCCTTGTCGAATCATGTTCTTAGACTGATTAAGAACATGACTCGACAAGGATTTATTTAACAAAGCTGTATTAAGTGTACTTTTTTTTGGCAAGGATTATTGCTAGTGCTCGAATAATTTTGCAGCCGATTGTATATAGTGAGCGTCTTCAAATAACGAAAAAAAAAAAAATACTGAATATTTAAATTTAGTTATAATATATTACCTTAAGAGGACATACCTTCCGTGGAGGATCAAAATTGTGATGGCATGTCTCCGGACCATCTTTAGGGGTACATCCATTTACCCATAGCGCAGTACTAGTGTGACGTTAAAAATCAATCAACTAATTATAGAGCGTCTCCAATTGCCCATTGCGTAGAATAACGCAACGTTAATCCCGCTCAGCGCGGCTCCCTTAATTTGTATTCATTAAAATATCATTAAATTAATTAGACCGGTAGCACTCGCATGGGATGATTGAGTCACCACAACTGCTAAAACTTTGTAGGGGTACATACAAATGAAACACTTCCAGTTGCAAAGCCGTTTGCAAGCGTTCCAAATCTATGACTGCAGTCGGCAGCAAAAGTATCCGAGCACTAGCAAAAATTCCTATGTGAAAAAAGCACACTTAACACTGTTTTGTTAAATAAATCCTTGTCGAATCGTGTGCTTAGACTGACTAAGAACAGGATTCTACAAGGATTTATTCAACAAAACTGAATTAAGGGTGCTTTTTTTACATATGAATTTTTGCTAGTGCTCGGATACTTTTACTGCCGACTGTATTTGCAAAAAAATTGCAAAATTTACGTCATCGAAATTGCAAGCGTTCCGTTTGTATGTAACCCTTAATAGTCAATAAAACTATGTAATCTTTTTCCAGCATAATTGAGTAAGTTATTGCTAGAAATATTTGTGAGAACAGTTAATATTTCTTTAGAATATAACTAAAAATTTTATTTTATATTATTTCGTGAGTAAGAGAGAGAGCGGACGTGCGTTTTATGTCACATTAGTGCTACGCTAAGACAATTGGCGACAGTCTAGGACACACCACTTAAGGGTGTATATTTTTTGTATATATACAGGGTGGGTAGGCAGGCTGGGTTTAACGTCGCACTAGTGCTGCACTATTGGACAATTGGCGACGTACAAGGACTCACTCCTAAGGATGGTCCAGAGACATACCATCACAATTTTGATCCTCTACGGAGTAGATGGCTCCCTTGCTTCGGTGACATCTTATATTTACCGATAAATGTATGTACATGGTTGAGATTATATAGGTTTTAGGTAGCACTAGTGCTACACTATTGACAAATGGCAACTGTCTAGGATACGCCCCGAAACGTGGTCAGAAGACATCAGTGGCGGCTCGTGAGTGACGTTTTGGGAGGGCTGCAGGCTAATGACTGAAAACAGTATGTTAACAACGAAAACGTTTTCTTTTAATTGGCTCTTGAAGTGTTAACATATTTACTCAGATTGTCGAAATAAGCGAATCAGCCAATTAGGTGAATAAAAGTTCCATTATTTGTACTTTTTCTAGACGTTTCGATGAAGTACCCCCAATAGGAGCCGCCACTGGAAGACATATCATCAAAATTTGATCCTCCATGGAGGGGAATGGAGCCTTCATAGTGAAGATAGATTAAATCGGAGAATCATTTTGAATGATAATCATAACAGAACTTCATCAAAAATATTTTCCAATGCACCTACAATATTAAAAATGTATCAAAAGCCATAACTCCGATACAACTTGAAACTTTATTAAGACTTGTAATTCTATTCATAGCATTTTTCTCAAAGCACCAATTCCATTTACTTCCCCAGGACCATCCTTATGGGTGAGTCCCAGACTATTTGCCAATTGCCCAAAGCGCTACACTAATGTGATGTAAAACCCAACCAACAAACCGTTTAATATTCCATTTAATATCTTACTTTAAAAAGCAAAACTATTCGAGCTATGTAAACCTTCGTATACAAATTTCGTATGGCAGATCTTCATTTCAAATTAAACTTTCATTATTGTTTGCACAAATATGAGGCTTTCGCTAAATCTGTTTGCTCCATGTATTACTAACAATAATGTAATGATGGTGTCAATGATGAGAAAACGCTGATACAAACTGAGCAGAAGGAACAAAATGAGAGTTTACTATTTTTGGCGAATTAGCACACTTATGGCATCAGGCAGCTCCAACTGAATTCCAACAGTGCGAGGGTTAGCGCGCGCCTTCCACCGGGTTAATACAGCTGAATTTTTGCAATCCACTAATCAACAAATCAATTGTGACAATGTTTGTTTACATTGCAAATGATATGCGGATTTTAGAGAATTGCGGATTTTAGGGTTGCGGATTTTTGAGAGTTGACTGTATATATAATTTAAGACATTTTTATTTTTTCTGAAAGTGGTTTTATCTTCATATATCTTTCTACATGTATTTTTTAGCATTTATTTTATTTATTTATTTTTTAAAGATACTTTTGCTGAGTCAACTAAGGGTAAGCAAAATCATTTAATGTAGTAAATGAAAAAAATCACTGTCTCAGAATGGTTTTAGATTACCTCAAACTATAAAATACAGGGGTGAAACTTTTCAGGGACTATCTCTGAATTCAGAGTTTTTGAACATTTTTCTGTCTCTGAATTTCATGTTGAATAATTTTATTTTTATAGAAAATTCTCATTTTGAATGTTTAATTTGTCTCATAATGTATTAAAAGCTCTCCAAATGTCATTTAATGAAGGTATAAATAAATACTTTTAATAATAACCATGTGATAAGTCATTAATGAATCTCCTGTCAACATTTATTCTGCATGCAAGTTGCTGTTTTCAGGGTTTTTGAATGTTAGGTAGTTTCAGCCCTGAAAATATTTTTAGTTTGGATATATTTCTGAACATACATACTCTTTTATTCTCTCTCTCTTTCACCCTCTTTTTTTTTTTTTGTTTTTCTCCAGCAGTAGATTGCATATTGTTTTCTTTTAATTTCCACACATGTACAGATCAGATTTTTTTTTTTTTTTTTTTTCCGTATTTAAGGCTGTATCCAGAAAAAAAAAAAAAAAAAATCAAAAGGGATTCAAGCTTTAGTGCATAACATTGAGTGTTAAAAATGATATATAATTAAAAAAATTTCAACAAATCTGCAAAATTTTGCAGGGTTTTGAACTCCTAAAAATCCCCTTATGACTTTGATCATATTAATTAATGCTAATGACTTTTGAGTAAAAAGTAAAAATTAAAAATTTATATTCAAATTATTATTATTGTTGTTGTTTGTAATATGAAAATAAATGAACTATCTTATACTTTCCTCTTGTTTTAAAAATAGAAAAAAAAAAAAAAAAATGCAAAAGAAGTATATTATTATTTTAACAATGAAAATCTATATATTAATTTGAAACATGTTTTTGTCTGTCTCCACTATATTGAGAGAACGGCTAGGTGTAAAAATTTGGTTGAGGTGTCTAAACAAAGGTCTTGGTTTGTAGATGTGCTATGAAAAGAGAAAAATAAAAAAAAAGTTGAATGGTGGGGAAACCGTTTACCCCCCGGAGGAAACGGGTGGGAAACCCTTTCCCACCCGTTTGGGTTAAAAACGAATGACGTCATTTTCGGAAATGCAACAATGCAGCGAGTTTATCTGAATTTTTATTGCCTTATAAAAACAAAGTTCACGTGTTATCACTTTATTTTTTAATTTTTGATCCTTTTTTACAGTGTGGCAACATGAAAAAATCTATATATTAATTTGAAACATGTTTTTGTCTGTCTCCACTATATTGAGAGAACTACTTGGTGTAAAAATTTGGTTGAGGTGTCTAAAAAAAGGTCTTGGTCTGTAGATGTGCTATGAGAAGAGAAAAATAAAAAAAAAGTCGAAGGGGGGGAAACGGGTGGGAAACCGTTTCCTACCCGTTTCGGGTTAAAAACACGTTTACGAGCTTAACTAAGCTTCAAATTACTTCACGGGGAAGAAATTGTACATATGGGGACTAGAGTCGAATACTAAAAAATCAATATCTGCGAATTAGGAATTTTCGATTTTAAAGGGGGAAAAAGGGGGAAAGTAGATTTGGAGGGGAGGGGAAAGGGGGGAAATTAGTTTGAGAGGGAAATCCGTTCTAGACCCACACATGTAGCACCTCATTTTAAAGGTCTTGAAATTTCATGTCGATTGGGGATGTTTGTATACAGTATAGTCCGTAAAAAATAGAACTAAGTGATTTTGCTGTAGACCCTATCATGTTACATCTTATTTTAAAGGTCTTGGTATTTCCTGACTGTTGGTGATGTTCATACAGAACACAGTGTGCCCCCCTGACGGTGGAAACTGCAACTAAAGGATTTGGCAGTTGACAAAACCATGTGACACCTTATTTAAAAGGTCTTGGAAATCCAAGGCGATTGGTGATAGAGGTCTTGAAATTTCATGTTGATTGGGGATGTTTGTATACAATATAGTGCGCCCCCTGGTGGTGAAAAATGGAACTAGGTGATTTTGTAGTAGACCCTATTATGTTATATCTTATTTTAAAGGTCTTGGTATTTCCTCACCATTGGTGATGTTCGTACAGAACAAACTGTGCTCCCTGGCGGTGGAAAGTGCAACTAAAGATTTTGCAGTTGACACCACCATGTGACACCTTATTTGAAAGGTCTTGGAAATTCAAGGTGATTGGGGATGTTTGTATACAATATAGTGCGCCCCCGGTGGTGAAAAATGGAACTAGGTGATTCTGTACTAGACCTTATCATGTTATATCTTATTTTAATGGTCTTGGTATTTCCTCACCGTTGGTGATGTTCGTACAGAACAAACTGCGCCCCCTTGCGGTGGAAAGTGCAACTAAAGGATTTTGCAGTTGACACCACCATGTGACACCTTATTTGAAAGGTCTTGGAAATTCAAGGTGATTGGTGATGTTCGTATACAACATACTGTGCTCTCTGTTGGAGGAAAGTGGATTTTGCAGTGCTTGCGTAGCATGACTGCTATACAGTGCCGCAGCCGCAGGCAGCGGTAACACGAGTCAGAGGTTCGTTCGGTTCAAGGTTAATTTTTTAGAATTTTTTCATGTTAATAGCGGCCTGCATATACGTGCCACAGGCACTGGGATACGAATCCGAGTTACGATCCGTTTGAAGTAATTTTTTTTTTTTTGTTACAGAATATTATTATTATTATTATTTGTGATGTTTTCATTTAAAAATAGAAAATCAAACAAAATCGAGTTAAAGATATAAAACCATACAAATTTAAGGTGCATTTAAGGTTATTATCATGGGCCGGCCAACACCAGGCGGGTTATTTCGGTTGCAGGTTAATTTTGGGGAATTTTTTTTTATGTTATTAGCGGCTCACGTATGTGCTGCCGCAGACACCGGTGTCACAAGACTGAGTTTCGTTCGGTTCGAGGTAATTTTTTTGTTACAGCTGATTATTTTTTTCGCGATGCCTTTATTTAAAAATAGAAATTCAAATAAAATCGAGTTAAAGATATAAAATCATACAAATTTAAGGTTCAATTAAGGTTATTATCATGGGTCCGGGCAACGCCGGGTGGGTCAGCTAACATGTAGCCTTAGTATTAAAAGAAACAGAAAATAAAAGATACCAACTGTTTTATTTGGAGTCAGTTTGACGTCACATTGACAGTACTTTGTAGAAAGTGATGTCATACATAGTATTTCAATTTATAACCATTTTTCCGAATTTCTTTTTTTTTTAAGTGAAATGTTGTAAATTATATTAGATGTTTTAACTTGAAATACATTTAAATAATGATACGACGATTTTTGAAACATTACGGTCAATAAAGTGACCGTCGAAGTCGACGGGTTCCAGCTAGTAAACATTTAAGAGTGAGAGAAAGCTTTCATGACAAAGTAAATTTTAGTGCTATTGAATATGATATATATTACAAAGTGTTATTTTAAGTCTGTAAGAATTGTGCAAGTGAGAAATTTTAACATATTTTGTTTTTATTTATTTTAATTACTATTACTTAATGCAAAAAGTATATATCTTGTATTGTAAAGGCAGTTTCTTTCTGACCACTTATATCTTTTACAGTTTAGTGGTTCTTGCTTTGTTGGAGCAGCTATTTGGCAATATGAAGAAATGCGTAAAAGAGCTCACCGTTTTTTAAATATACCAAAATTATTTGATCCACCCACTACTAAATATAAGAGGTTTGAATTACGTAGACAGGTAAATATCAGTATGTGAATGACATTTGTAAAATATCTTTTATCAAATGATAATTATTGGTATCTGTTTTTCACATTTTTAATATTCAATATTTCAAAAGGTTAAGTTGAAAATGTTAACGAATATTTTGGAGAAATAATTGTGTTATTTAGTTATGTCGGGTCTGGTGGGTTAAAATGGGTAGAAATATCGCTTTTTACCATTCATCACTTATTTTCACTAAAAAATAATTACACATGTGAAGCTTTTTTGTTGCATGTATGCAATGGATTTATTGTTATTATCCTTAAACTATTTTTATCACATTTTTAAACACTAAAATATCTAAACTTTTATATACCCATTTTACCCTAGGGATAGGATAAAATGGATAGAAGATGGAGTAAAATAGGTAGTGATTAACTAGTTGAGCGTCATATCAGCCATTCTAGATTTTAGACATTTTGTCATATATCTACTGAAGGAATCATCTTGAAACTTTAGGAGTGTGCAGAACATGTTATACTTCAAACATTTCAGGGAAAGTTTTACCCCAAAATAAAAAGCAGTACCAATAAAAAATTAAAACATTGAGCACCCTGTCAGTCATCGGTGGCTGACAGTGTCAAATATGATATAAAGCCACGTCAACCATCAGTGGCAGATGTAAAATAGGATATAAAACTAAACATATTACATTTAATGATTGAAAATTTATTAAAAATTTGCTTAATTTTTATTTATTACAGGAGGAGTCATTATGGAATTTTAATGGATTTTAAGGATTTGTGTGGCGCTCAACGTGTTAAAAAATGATTGTCAGTATCCTCAAAAAATAAAAAAGTATTTTGTTTTGAAACAAGTAGAAATTTAAGTTGCAATAATTACAGTTTATATCCTAAAGATATAAATTGTAATATAACCACAATGATTATGCCGTGTTACAATGCATTATTAAAAGAAAATTTGTCTGAAATTTTCTTAACTTAAAGGTTTTAAATGATTATTGTTAAAAAGTCAAAATTTTCTTTATAATATCACATGAATTTATTTATGTTTCTTGAATCAAATGTTGAAAAATAAATTCATTAAATTATCTGTTAGAATCATGCCATCACTGGGTTTCTAACTATTTCATATTGTATCACTTTAAATCAGTGGCATATCCACCAGAGGGGTGTAGATAGGAATTAGAACCCCTCCCTCCTGTTTCATCGTATTGAATATTTTTATTATATCAAAACGATTTTTTTTTGTCACTTAATTTAAACATAAATGTAGGAATATTTAGAATGTTTATATATTTGTTTACTCATGTTTTAAGTACTTTTTAACAGCAAAGTTGAAAAGTGTTTATTACTTCAGTTCTGTATGAAATCTAAATTCTATAAGTATACTACAAAAGCTACAAAAATTATTGCAGTCATTGGGATTCACTAGGGAATGTTTTCTGTTGAAGTAAAGAATGTAACATTTACAGTTCATTTATAGGACTACACAAGTATTTCATATACATTACAGTCTATGGAAGAAAAATAATTGAAGTTAATTTTAATGCTGTTATATTACTACAAATTCTACAAAGTAGTTTATAATACAGGAAATAGAATATTTATTGAAAAAATATTAAAATTCATAGCATTGTGTTTTAAGTGGGAAAAGTTAAAAAAAAAAAAAAAAAAAACCTCACCTAATTCTATTTTTGAAAAAAAAAAAAAAAAAAAAAATTATAACCAAAATTCATTTGTAGACTATTGGAGATATCATGTAGAGTTTCAGCTTATACAACACAGAACAGTTCATGTTTGATGGAGTAAATTAAATTTATCTTTTTAGAATATGTGCTTCCGGCAGTAGTAAATTAACTGAAACATGCTGGATATCATTATTATTATTTTGAACATAAAAACTTGCAATTTTAATCACAAGAAATCACTAAAAATCTTATTTTAAAAATTACTAAAAACCACTAGTAATAATGATCATTATCAGTTTGAATAACAAAAGCAAGATTTGGTATACTATAGAAATAATATTATCAAGTATAATCTTCATTTATTCCACTGTACAGAAGTGTTTCATTTTATCTTGCTAAGTTTATCCTTTTCCTAAATTATTTTATGTGCAATAGTGTTAAATAAAAAAAAATAGAGCAAAATATTAATTTATTATTATGTTGTTTTGCCAGCTGTTTTTATATTATTCATTGGAGAAAAGGGAAATAATCTTGTAAGTTTCACAAGCTTTTGTTCTTTTCAATTACATTTTGCTTGTTAAAAACCTTAATTTATTTTACATTGCAGAAATTAATATTCAAATAAAAATGCATTGTTAATTGTTAGAATATCTTAAAATGGAAATATTGCTGTTATTTCTCCAAGGGAACATACACTTTTTTCATTTAAAACAAACTTTAAAAAAATATATATATACTTGTATAGATTTATTTTTTACTTTTGTATACCAGTTTATAATTTTTGATCATTAAATCATAGCTTGTTTAGTCTTTTTGACTGGTAAATCTTCATTCCGGAGTAAATTCTAAATATTATTGATGTTATTTTGGTATTTCCATATTAACCGCATGCCAGCAATTAATTGCTGCTATGATATTTTTATTATAAACTTATATGATAAACATTATAAAAACGTAATTGTATAAACATTAATAAATTTAATTATAACCATTATGATTAACTTGTACACATTACACTTTTTTTGTGTGAGTGTAACTGCATGCTGTTACATAATCTAAAGCATTAATTGCTGGCATGTGATTTTACAAAAGTACTGTTATTTTCTCTGTATTTGAGGGTAGACTAAAATTTATTTTTTTTATAATATATGTAATAATGTAATATACAGTGTGAGCTAAAAGTCCCTGACAGCTTTTAAACTTTAATATAAAATCCAGTCAGTCGTATACAAGAGTGCGATTTGCACTATATTGCTTCTTACAATAAAAAGTTTAATTCAAGAAAAAAAAATTAATTAATTAAAAAAAAATAATTCATTTTTTGTCTTCAGATGGCATTACTTGTCTTATGTTTTGTTTATATAGTGTTCTTGTAATTTTGCTGTGGCCACTTCAATCCCCAGACTTTATTCCTCTTGATTCCTTTTTATGGTACTGTGTGAAGGACAAAGTATATGCTTCACGTATAATTGATAATTCATCCTTAAAGTATTGAAGATGTGAATAATGTAATCTAGTGTCTTCTTCAATGAGTAGTGAAGTGAATTGAATTGGATTATCGCATACATGTAGTTCAAGCTATTAAAGGCATACATATTCAAATATTGTAGTGAATTTCTCAAAATAAAAGCTCTTTTATTGCTTGCCTTTTATTTTTATTTATTTATTTTTTTTTATAGTTTTAAGGTGCAATGCCATCTAGGGGCAAATTTTAAAACAATTTTTTTTTATTTGCTAAAACAAAATTTTCCATTGTAAGTAGCAATGTACAAACTGCGGTCTTGTATGTTGATTGCTTGATCTTGTATTAAAATATATGTGTCAAGGATTTTTTGCCCACCCTGGGTAATATTATTGACTAGCACATCTTTCATTGATAAAAATGAAAAAAAAGGTTGCAGTCATTTATTTTAAATCAAAATGCTGTACATCAAATATAAAAATGAGAGAAATAGGTCAAGAAGATAAAAAGTAGGGCATATAAAACTAAATGTGTTGTAAATTAGCTAATATGTATATATATATATATGTATAAAAAGTTTTGTCCCCAACATTTAATTCTTATATTTCTCCTGTATTTTTATTCTGTAGCTATTTTTCTGAGTATAGAATCAAACTTGAACTTTACACAAAACAGAATCCCAAGACTTATTCTGTTCTATCGCTGTAACTTTTCAAATAGACAGTACTCCTGTTTTAGTTTGCTAAATTTTTATTGTTCTTATATTCCTGTTCTGGGCATTTTTCTTTTCTTTCTATTTTTCATCTGCATATGATTTTTTCTGTCAAAAATTTTATTGCTTTCAGATTTATTTATTTATTTATTTTTTTAAATAAGACTGGTATTTTATTAAAAAATTTCTTCCTTTCTGCTTAAAAAGATTGTGACCTGAGAACCAGGAGTACAGTCAGAAACATTATTTGGAGAGGGCTGACACTGAATTCCTAGTTTGTTTCAATGAATAAAAATGAAAGTTTACTTTTAAAGTATATTGGAGGTGGGGTGCGGGAAGTTGAGTCCCTATAACTCCCTTGACTACACCCCTGCTGAGAACTGTGCTTTATATTCATTAGTATTGATGTAAATTTAATATGAATTTTTTTTAATTCTGTGAAAAGGATAAAATAACTGAAAACTAAGAATTACAAATCATTTACCAATAAAATATTTTAGATATAACCTTCTATATATATATATATAATAAATATGATCTATTAAGCATAGTAGAAGCCAAGCAACAGATACAAGATCACTGAAACACCAATGACTAATAAGATTTAAAAAAAGAATTTATCAGTGGATGAAATACACTAATGTAAAGAAACCAGATCCACTAATCAACAGCCTGCAAAACATATGAATCAGTAAAGTAACACTACAAATCCCAACTCAAAACCATAAACTTATCAAAATTAATGAAAAAATAACCTAAGAAACACAAGATAGGAAGGAAGGAGGCAGGCGGCAAGACTTGTGACTTGCCTGTGCGTGCGTGCGTGTGTGTGTGTGTGTGTTAAACTTTCTTAACTTTACAAAGTTTTGCAATATAATTATGAATTTCATTATAAAATTGCTTATGATTCTTAGGACTTGTTATATTTAATAAATTCCATATTATTATTATTCTATATTATTATTATTTATTATTATTATTTATTATTATTATTACATTTTTGGTTGTTGTTCACATTTTTATTTAACTACCACAGATTATAGAGAGAGAAATGTCATTATTGAAGCCCAATCCTTATCATTTTTTTATTCAAGGTAAATTCATGGTGGAATCAACAAACTGAAGGTCAGAAGATTGCGGCTGTTATAATAGGCATCAATATGTTTGTGTTTTGCCTTTGGAGGATACCTGTTTGTTACCCATTTATGAGAAAGTATTTTTGTTCAAGTCCTGCCTTAGGTGAATTACTCTCTATATTTCTTTTTATTTAATCTGACTTTATTTTTATTATCCCCCCCCCATTTATTCGGGCATATTAAAATAAATAATCAATTATGATTTTCAATATTCCTTTAAATTCTATAGTTGTATATATATTCTGATTTTATAACACAGATGAAAATATTTTTTCGTTTTTAAATGCATTCCTATAATAAAGCATAATAGTTATTTAAATCATTTTTATTCAATTTATTATTATTATTATATATGCTCATAAAATCTTCAGTTTCCAAGAAATAAAAAAAATATTTTGTTTAAATCATCTGTCCTAAGTAATTGTTAATGTTTGTGCAACCTATTAAGTTTTATTGCACAGTTAGCTGTAATAAATCTTTTACCACTTAATCAGCCAAATATAAGGGAAAGAGCAGTCTGTTTGGAGCTGAATATAATGGAAAAGAGCACATATATATAGATATAGATAGATAGATCGATATTAATACTGAGTCAACAGCATTGAAATGTAACGATTTTATTGGCATATAAATTTTCTATGTTTTACAAATTATAGAGATCAAAGGGTCTGTTTGCTAATACGAGAAAAACATTATAATATTCATTTACGAGATTTAATAAATAATTAAAATAATAATAATAATAATAATAATAAATTGATAAATTGGAACTATCACAAAACTCTTTTCTATACAACTTGCAATGCAAATTATATGTCAAAATTGTTTTTGATGATGAAGGCAGGCGAGTTTCATCACAGAGAAGTATCAATTTTATGCCCTATAAACATCTTAAAAAATGCATTTTTTCAGGGTTTCTCTCTCTCTCTCTCTCTCTCTCTATATATATATATATATAATCAATAACGTTTTTTTCAAGCTATCTCAAGTACATGTTTCAATCCTTTTTTTTTTTTAAAGGTACTGATGAGCTCTTTTGAAATATACGCATATTGAAAATTTATTCTCTCTCTCTCTCTCTCTCTCTATATATATATATATATATTCTTGTTTTTTCTTTTTTAATTTCACAATGGTTTGTTAAAGATAATTCTCCTTGTATACATTTATATGGAATTTTGTTCGATATTAAAAATTATACATATTATTATTATATTAAAAATTATGAAAATACAAGATGGCAACATCACCTGTTTGGTGATTTGTGTCAAATGTTGATAAACACTAATTTATACCAAGATACAACTACATATAAATATATTTGAAGTTCTGTGCATTAGTTCTTGAGTTAGAGCTGCCATGAAATTTTTGTAACATGCAGACAGACAGATATTTTCTAAAAATGGTCAAAAATTTTATGAAACCAACACTTTTTTCTATTAAATGCAGTAGAAAGTCAAAAAAATTGTATGTTGTGCATAAGTTTTTCATATCTATATTTGATTTAAAAAAAAAAAAAAAAATGCTATAGAACTTAAACTTCTAAATATTTTTATGGGTAGGACTTTTCTTCAGTAGCTATTTAAATAATAATAATAATTATAAAACTAATTAACAAAATAGTTTATAATTAGAGGAATGTGATCAGAATGAGAATAAGGAATAAGTGATTTGCATTTGGAAGATGTGTTCCTTCTTTCCTATGATAATCTTATATCTTATATATATATAAATGTGAATGTCCGTGAATTTATTTGACTGAGTTTCACGCCAAAACTGCTCGACGGATTTCGATGAAATTTGTAATGGAGATAGCTTATACCCTAACTTAAAAAGTTGGCTACCTTTTATTCCGAAAAAAATTTGTTTTTGCGATTTTTATGCATAAAATAGCAATTTTGTAAGCTAATAATAGGAAAAAAAAAATTAGCCATTTATATTTATCCACAATTTAATTGTTGCCAAAAAAAAAAAAAAAAAACGAATTTATTTTTTTCAGCAGGAAAATAAATACATTTATCTAAACGTGAACGATAAAAAATTATAAAAAAAAATTATGCATCTCACAAAAATTGACGTCATTTTTAATTAACACATTGATAAAGTGCTAATACGCAAGCGAAGTGATGACGTCACTGGCCGTTCGTGGATGCAAGAAAAATATTTCCTATGTTAAACGTCCATTGGATTTTTTGTAAAAAATTATTAAAAATCTCGGAATTTCCCGATTTTAATCCCCATATTTAGGTATAGGTATGTATTAATTATCATGTCCATGCGTTAGATTAAGTTATTTTTGTTGTAAAATTGACAAAATTTGAATTTTTAATTTCAAAACTCTAGGAAAAAAAAAAAAAAAAAGGCAAATTTCCATATTCGATTGAAAACACAAGCATTTCATTTCAAAAGATGATATTTACACAATAAATATCCAACTAATATACTAATTAAAAGGAAAATGATAAATATTCTATCATAATTTGAAGTCAAATTTGTTTTCAAATGTCTAAATAAAGTATCTGATATAAGATACTAATATGTTGCAGCGGAATAGATTTGATATCGGTCATCCTTAGCAGAAAAAAAAAAATATCGCCAAATTATTTGGCGAACATAATTTAATTCCTTTCAAAAATCATGGTTATTTTAACAACTTATATTAAGAGAGTAATGAATAATATGAAACAATATTTCGTACAATGCATATTACGAAAATATACATCTGGCATGCATATTTTCGTATTGCGTTTTTGATCACCAAATACAATAAGCGCCAAGAACGACAGAGTTTTGAAATTCAAAATTAAAATTTTGTCAATTTGACAGCAAAATAACTCAATCTAACACATGCACATGATAACTAATCTATACTAATATTATAAATGCGAAAGTTTGGATGGATGTTTGTTACTCAATCACGCCACAACGGCTAAACGGATCTGGATGAAATTTTGTACAGAGATAGATAATAGTCTGGAATAAGACATAGGTTACTATTTATACCGAAAAAAATGTAAATTTTTAATTAATATATAATATAAATATTTCTTCTATAATAAAACTTTAAAATAATTTATTTTAATTTTTAATTGTTGCCAAAGAATATTTCACGCGAATAATAATAATAAAAAAAAAATATATTAAATTTGCTTAGACACATGACACTATAACGTTATTATCAAAATTAAATAATAAGAAAATGAAAGCTAATTCAGATCTGTATTAAAGAGCTTTATTAGTTGATAATCCTGGGTATATTTTTAATTTTAATACTGAAGTAGATAGGACATTTTACGCCAAGGACTCTATTTTTGTGACAGGAACCTTAAACCAAGTAGTCCATAAAAATATAAACAAATCTGTACATATAAAAGAGTAAACTCACTGATTCACTGACTCAACACTGCCATGACGATTCTGTGGGAAAGAGGGTCACAAATTTTAGTGACCAGGTTGGTTTTCGGAGCCTGACTTTGCAAAATACCCCCCCTGTCCCCCTTGGGGGACAGGGGGGTATAGCTCCCTTGGGGGGCAGAAGGCTAACTCGGCTCCAAATTACTTAACGGTGAAGAAATTGCAGATAGAAAGACCAGACTTGAGTACAAAAAAATTATTTTCTGCGATTTTGGAATTTTGGATTTTTAAGGGGGGAGGGAAGGGAAAAGGTTTTAGAAGAAGGGTACTCAACACACGAGGAAATCGAACTGAACACACACTACAAAGGGATTTTATGAAATTCCACCCTACCGCCCTTTGGAGAATGGGGGGCAAAAACATGTATTCATACGTAACGCTGCACTAAATTACCTAAGGTTGGAAATTTTTTATGTAAGGGATGATTATATGTATCTAACTCATAGTATGAAGAGATTTTGCGAAATTCCCTCCTCCTTCCCTCCTTTAAGAACGAGGGGAGAGCTTAAAAAAAAAAGTTTTAAAGCATAGCTCAGCTTTAAATAATTTCAGGATCTCAATTTTTTGATGTGTCGGTTAGGTATGTGTATGCAACATGCAATATAAAGTAATTTTGGAAATTTACCCCACCCCCCTTCCTCTTGGGGCAGGCGGGGCAAAAACCACATTTTGAAGCTTAAATCCGTCCAAATTACCTAAGAATGGCGAATTTTGGTGTGTGGGTGTTAATTAAGTGTGCGAAATATGCACTTTGATGAGATTTTGTAAAACTTTCAACTGTAACCGCGAGGGAGGGGGAGTAAAAAGCAGGTAAGGGATTGCCGAAGGCATTGGGGCTCTAGACTCGACTGTGACGAGCGGGAATAGCGCGACAGAAAGTAGCAGGAACTTAAAATTAGATTTTGACGGATTTTAATGATTTTTTTTTTTTAAAGATATTTTATTATTATTAATGATATGCTGTTTTGGGGATTCATTTCAATATAATGACCAGCGAAGCGGGCAAAGCCTGCTAGTATATTATAAATATGAATGTCCGTGAATTTATTTGACTGAGTTTCACGCTAAAACTGCTCGACGGATTTCGATGAAATTTGTAATGGAGATAGCTTATACCCTAACTTAGAAAGTTGGCTGCCTTTTATTCCGAAAAAAAACTTTTTTTTGTTATTTTTATGCATAAAATAGCAATTTTGTAAGCTAATAATAGCAAAAAATTAGCCATTTAAATTTTATCATAATTTAATTGTTGCCAAAAAAAATTAAATAAATACGAGTTTATTTTTTTTTTCCAACAGGAAAATAAATACATTTATCTAAACGTGAACAATAAAAAATAAAATAAATAAATAAATTATGCATCTCACAAAAATTGACGTCATTTTTAATTTAAAATTTCTTTTACACATTGATAAAGTGCTAATATAGTTTACGATGCTAATATATGTTGTACTAAAATCAGTTTTATTTATAGATCCTCCTGGGTGATTTTTTAAATTGTTGCGTTGAAGTACACTGAACATTTTTCGCCAAGAGGTTTAATTTAGCAACAGCGATTTTAATCTAGGTAGTTCAAGAAAAATATAAGAGGTTTAATTTAGCAACAGCGATTTTTATCTAGGTAGTTCAAGAAAAATGTAAAATTTATAAAATATTACAAAACAAAAAAAATAAACTGAAATAGTAGTCACATAAATGATCTATTTTTATCTGAGTAGATAATTTTATAGAAAAAAAGTGCAGTTTTAAAAATAGAAAATTTATTTCATCAAGCACTATTTTAAACCTAAAAACCATTAATAAAATAAACAGAATATGAAGGGTTTTTATATGTTAA
The DNA here is from genome assembly GCA_963930645.1 of Salticus scenicus. NCBI lineage: Eukaryota > Metazoa > Arthropoda > Arachnida > Araneae > Salticidae > Salticus > Salticus scenicus. The sequence goes on from OZ005648.1 coordinate 50,279,259, forward strand.
CGAAAAGGTGTCCGATAAAACACTTTCTATTTTTATACAAGAAATTATACAAAAAAAAAAAAAATCGCTAATTTGGCGACAAAAATTCAAAAACCGCCAAGGGAGAGATTCAATAAAGTTGTGTAGCACGATAATGTTTAGTTATTTATTATTATTTTATTTTTTATATACCAATCACTATGCTAATGGACCTTATGCACGAGTGGCAACGGCTGCGGGTATTTACCGGTTTAAGCGGCTGGTATTGGCTGATAGAGAAGTAAACAAAAATTTCGGGCTCAGCGATTGGCGAAGGAACTTTCATATACCCGCAATGACGTGCGGTGCATAAGGTCCATTTAACATACAAATAAATGAGCTGCTGTGTGTGCACGCTGTCGAGCAGAAATACTTGATTAATTCAAATTAATATTTAAATAACTAAATAAAGATATGTTTAATAGAAAGCATAGTCTTGGAGACAAACTTGGCGAGTGGGCGACCAAATTTGGTGAAAAATGATAGTTTAGGGTTCCCGATGTTTCGAAGCTCTCCGAATAGACCTATCTAGAGATAGGTAGACCTAGCTTTCTCGAGACCTATTCTGAGTCATTGCACTTTAGGGATTGAGCTCTAAGCGACTGGACATTTTTCGTGAGTGAGCGAAAATTTTTGCTCTGGTGTAGTTGATGTTATTTGCTTTACTCCTGTGGAACAAGTGACTATTTTTTGGACTGTCTCAGAACATTCATCGAATAATGACTTATACTGTACGAGTAACAGCTTCAACTGTTTCCAGAATATTCGAAGAATTAACGCCAGCTATTGGACTGTTTTCGAAAATATTTGTTTTAATAATAGTTTTGTTGTACAGATTCGAAAAGTTCAAAAAATGTTTGATATTGCCAAAGAGATCTCATACTAAAGCTGTGACGAAAATAGTCGCCAATCGAAATATATTCAGTTACAAAGAAATCATTTAAATATGATGTCCAGCGAAGCGGGCAAAGCCTGCTAGTCAAAAATAAATGAACAAAAAGCCCCGACATTTCTCGTGCATGGCCTTTCATAAGTATTTCTGATCATCTCTGTATGCACATTAAATTTAGACATTTATATTTTTACTATAAGTACACGTTTTGAGATACCCTGAATACTAAATGAAGCTTTTGGCAGTTGGTCTCTGTGTTTATAATTAGCATAACTTAAAAGGAATAAAGAAGTTCAAATTTAATATTTTGATGATTCTTTGAGGATGCTATTTGAAATTTTTTATTACGATCGGCAAATTTCTAAGAGTTGTGTGGGTAAAAGTTCTCGGAATAATTATTTAAATCAAATTGGAGTGTAAAGGTTGATATTTTTATTTATTACCAAGTATGTGAAAAATACCAGAGCCGGGAATCGAACCCGGGCACCTCCGCTTAACGCACGGATGCTCTGGTTCGATTCCCGGCTCTGGTATTTTTCACATAGTTGGTAATAAATAAAAATATCAACCTTTACACTCCAATTTGATTTAAATAAATATTCACGGTTGATGAATTCATGAATAAAAATTTCTAAAAAGTTCTCGGAATAATTTAATTTTTTCCCACTTGTCTAATAAATATTTGATGGTATACAATTAGGTAGGATTGAGGAGGAGGCCTTTACAGGTCAGGTCCGAATCACATTTCCGATTTTATCTAGGCCTGGTATGATGTAATTCAAACTGAATTTAAATAACATGTAATTATGCAATAAGATTCAGAACACTAATTTGTTCTCTCCCACCCACCTTAAAAAAAAAAAAAAATTACTAAATCTTAAACTTATATTTTGAGGCTTGGTATTTTTAAAAAAGAAAAAAAAATTAGAATACTTATTATATTGTGAAATTTGTATAGCTTGTTACCCTGAAATTTTTTTAAATCATCTTAACAGTATATTGCCTCCTCCTTCTTCTCTCTCTCTCTCTCTCTTTTTTTTTTTTTTCTTTCCCCCATTTTTCCTTGTTTAAGATTCTAATTTGAATACAATTTCATTTTGATGGGTAAATTTTAAGAAAGAGAAATTTATCAAAAATAAATTTTCTAGCATTTTATTTAATTTATAACATAAATCATGCATATCACAACTGATATAGTTTTCAATAATATTATTTCTTTTTCAGAAGCATCTTGTTTACCAATGGTGCTGTCAACATTTAGTCACTACTCATTTTTTCATCTTGCTGCAAACATGTATGTATTATACAGTTTTTCAACTACAGCTGTTGCATATTTTGGTAAAGAGCAGTTTTTAGCTGTGTATGGAAGTGCAGGTATCTTTATTTATTTGATTTTGTTTAAAAATACCTTTTTATTTAATTTAAATTATAAAAGTTACTTCTCCATGATGCTTACCCATATTTAAAAAACTGACTTAATTATGAAAGAGAGTATTGATTTCATATGTTATTAAATATTGTTTGAACGATTTATCAGTATTTTTTTTTTTTTTTTTCTTTCTATAAAAATTAAATTTAGACTTTTTTTTTACTATTAAATAGTATTTAAATTATTTAAGTGTACTTCGTGATTCTCCATGTTTTAATTAATTGATGTTCTTTCACATTCTTCTTTGCCTATTTCTAGCTGTCTTCTCATCATTTACTAGCTATATACATAAGATTGCTACAGGAAGATTAGCTACTTCTTTAGGGGCAGTATGTGCTTTTTTTAAAAAGACTTTTGTAACTTTAGATGTATCATTTAATACAGAATATTCCAGAAGTGTCTCCCTGACTAAAAAATATTACTACATCCAGTGTATTGCAAATGCATAAATTCTGTTTGTTTTGTAATGAAAGATCACCAATTATTATTATTATTATTTTTCATTATTATAAGTAACAAATAACAGTGTGTCAGTGGTATAAGAAAAGTATTTAAATTGGGAAAAAGCATAATCTCTCTTAAAGTATAACAAGCTATAGCCACCATAAACAGTTCAGCACCATTTCCAGACTACATATCACAAACCATCTCTAAATGGAAAAATTGTAAAGATGTTGTATTAAAAGAGTTTAAGGAAACTGGCATGATGGATACTGCCACATTTTAAAGATTGGCCTTCACACACTGCTAGAAAAATCATGAAAAATGTCCCTTTTACTACCCATCTACCCTATTTTATAAAATAGATTTGCTTTCTCCCCACTTGTGAATCACATGACCTGTCTTTAATTCTTGGTCTAGCAGTAGGTCTTGAACAGTTCTCCGGCAAAATGGCCTCCGTGACCTTCTGACATAGCATCATTGAATTTCTTCTTTGTGTGAAGTATAGAGTGTGCACTTCAAAAGTGAATGACATATGCCTGAATCATTGCATAACTGAAGCCATTTGCATCTATCTCTCAAGTAATTTTGATCAACACATAGTCTGAATTGGATTAGCGACTCAGTTGGCTCAACAAAAGGTTTATGAAAAGGTCACATGTTAAAATTTTACTGATAGCGTAATAAAAACTTGGTGATTATACCTGGATTTTTTTTAATAAAAACTATTTTTCTATCAGCCATATTTATGTTTTATAGCATTGTCTTATCATGGAGAGACTTCTTGGATAACCTGTATGAATAGATTTTAGATGCACAATATTTTAATTCAATCTAAACAAAAGTAGAAACAATTGAATCAACACTAAATAACATTGGAAATGAGATAATTACTGATTTTCAGCAATAGAATATATTTTAAAATAAAAAAATTAATTCTTCATTATGCATATATATATTTTTCCTTTAAGACTATGTATGTTATTATGTTTATCATTTTAATTGAAATAGATATGATTTAATATAATATCTACTACTAATATGAGAATATGCATTCAAAAATTCTGTAATTTGTAGAAATTATGTGGGGAGGGGAAAAAAATCTGATTTTTGACTTTAAATGTAAAATATCAAATTATACATATGTATATATATTTTTCTAAGTCAAATATTTTTAAAGGAATGAATGGAATATTTTCAATTTCAGTAGAATTTTCTAAAACTTTGTGTAAATTGCAATAATATGTAGTTGACTATCTCAAATCTACAATAATATATGACCAGAAAAATATATTTATCTGGATTTTATACTTGGGTAGAAAATCATAATGCTTATTAACAATAATTAATTTAAGTAAAATACATAAATGTAAAGTATAAAAGTGTCACTAAAATAGCAGTTATAAATATGTATGAAATTAAGAAACATCAGTGGTTCATGCATACTTAATGTTAACTTCCCAAACAAATGTAATTTTTTTTATCAAAAATATTCAATAATTTTTTTTTTTTCTTCCAAGAGGTTACTGATTTTAATTACTATGTGTCTGAAATATGTCAAAATTAGGGTTTGTTAACAGTAGCAGAACTAATAACTTGGGCCCCCTTTTTTTCTTAGTATAACATATCTGAAATATACATAGAAAGTCTATGTTATTTTTACAGCAAGCTTTGAAAGATTATTTTATAGATTGTTGCTATCTAGCAACATTACAATTAACACATTATGTATAAAAATTCCCAACAGAGGGCAATATTGTGTTATGTTTTTATTTTAAAGTTTGATTTATCAAGAAAAAATGATTCAGATATAAATATTCAAAATATAAAAATACACATACACAATTTTTAAGAAATTTGATGGAGGCCATCATTCTAAAACTAACAATTTAAAAATCTCCATATGGATTGAAATCTTAAATATTCATTTTATTTTATTTTATTGTTTGTCATTTTGCATGATGTTGCAAATATTTAACTAACACTTTTTTTAGTATATGTTTTTAGTTTTTTGTTTCATATTTTTTAAAAATATTTTTTTACATGTTTCAAATAATGTATTCTAACATGTAGGTAGTTAATTTTAAAATCAGAGTTCTTGAATTACAAAGGATTATAGGACTCAGTTCTTATTTTTTGCATATTTTTGCTTAAAATTATAAAAGGTCATTATTTCTTACATGAAACAAAATTTTTGTGTATTGACTGTTTGTTTATCTTCTAAAAAGGAGATTTCTTTAAGGTTAAATATTTTAAATCCTCTTTCAAATGCTGAGTTTTTTACGTTTTAAGATACTGCATTGCAGATAATTTTCTCATTGGTAATTTCTTTTTTAATATGAAACATTATTGGAAATAATCAGGTTTGTAATATTCTCATAGAATTGCCTGCCGTGTTATTCGGTGATTGCTTTATTAAACAAAAGACATAATCAAACAAAATAAATAAGTAAAATAAAAGTAAAAGTTGCTTAAAAATTTAACTGTAGATGCTATCATATACATCTAAACATTTAAATATATATATATATATGTTGATTTTTAAATTTGCAGTTTTTAGGATGCACATTTGAGAACATAGTTAGTTATATTTATCTATAAAAAAAATTTCAGATTTTTTTTCTTTTCTTTTCTTTTTTAATAAAGTCGTTAAAATAAATAAATAAATTCTTTATATTTATTTAATTGGAGTTTTTAACTTAACTTTTTTCTCTGTTAACTTTTAGTCTGGTGCTCTGATGGCCATACTTTCTTCTATGTGTGTACAGTATCCTGATATTCCACTTCAAATAGTGTTTTTACCATTTTTTACCTTTTCTGCTGGAAATGTAAGTAATCCTGATTCTGCTACATTAGAGCTATAAAATACTATATTATCGAATTTGATATTCTCACATTGAATTCACTACTGGTTTATTTTTGATACTTCATAAAAAGTTCAATAAATTTATGGGAATTAAAAAAAAAAAAAAAAAAAAAAAACAGGTAGAATTTATTTGCTTGAAAAGAGATGTGTGTTACAGTTTTTAAAAGTTGTATTATTATTATCATTATTATTATATTTTTATTTCTATTGTCATTTGTACTGTTACAATTTTACTGGAAACCCTTGCACAATTTTTTAATTCTAAGTTTTTAGAAATGTAATTTAAAGTGTTTGTTAAGTTTAAAATACTGAATTTTTTTTTATATATATAGAAATGAATATTATTCCTTATAAAAATAAATAAACTAAAACCAAGTAATAGCTCTTTGAAATAACAGTAATAATTAAATGAGTAATTGCTTTTAAAAAAAAAGTACATCAAAAGTTTGAATTGTCACAAATTGTCCATTTAATGTAATTTACAGAAATTTTATGTAAAATTAAAATATATATACAGTCGAACCTCGTTAGCATGAATCTCAAGAGGAATAAAATAATTGTTCATGCTATCAGTAACTAATCTTCCTATAATTAAACTAATCATCATTTTGTCAGGGACTGGGGAAACAGTTCATGTTAAAAGTAATTTACGTTAAGCGTGTTCACGTTAACGAGGTTCAACTGTTATGTCAATTAGATAAATATAGGGTAGGTGCTCCAGTGATTGGCATGCTCCAGTAATTGACATCTATCCCGAAATAATTAATAAATAAGAAAAATAATAAAATCATATATTTTACATATAAGAGTTTCAACATTTTATGTCAAACACTGGAGCATAATGTGCTAATAACTGGTAAGATGAATAACTAGCAGTGTCAAACACTGGAACATAGGGGGCCAATTACTGATAAAATGAAAAACTGGCAGTGTCAATTACTGGAACATTGAGTGGGTGTCCAATAAAAATTCATAAAAAAAAAAAAATAATAATTGTTATCAAATGTATATATTTTACCATATATGTGGTTCTGAATGTCTTTCATGCGATATGTACTAACTTAAGATTTCTAAAAATATTTTCTCATGACAAGAACATTAAAAACGTCAGAGATTGCTCTAAAAGTGTCAATCACTAGTGCACTTACCCAATATGTTTTCTTAAAAAGTTAGTGTTGATTTGTTTTCAATTACAATATTATTTATGGTAATTTTTTTTATAAATTCATGTAAAATATACTTAACTGATGCATTTATAAAAACAAAAAATAAATATCTCTTTATAAAAATATCTTTCACGATAAAATTTTGCTTTTTTTTTTTTTTTCCCTAGTAGTTTAAACTAATATGAATGAAATAGATAATTAATAACAGATAACATTCTTGAAAATGTATTAGTCAAAAGAATATTTTGATAATATTTTTTATTATTTATTTATTTTAATATATTTGTTGATGTTACATATTATGATTCTAGTTCAAAGTACTGTACAACCGCGATAAATTGGCACTCGAATCACGTGTTTTCAGATGAGTCCATTAATGAAATAAGGTGAGAGGTTGTGTTTCCATCGTAACACAGAGTAGAGTGGCTTCCAGATTTGGCGTTGTTAGCCCGTTTCTTAGTGTGAAATTATAATTTGAAGTTGTTGATAAACTTAATGTTTGGAGGTATTTTTAATTACTATTTAAAAGAAGTGTTCGGAGGTACTATTGTTTACAAATTTTAAAGTTTCGGCGATCAAATAACATTCAAAAAGAAATTTTGATTTTTTTAAATAAAGTAATCTTAATGGCTTCCGAGAAGTAATTTTTAAGTACAATCATTATCAGCAGAAAGGGATGAAAGAAGTAACTTAATTAAACTTTAAAAAAGTTTCTTTCTACAATGTATGAAATAAAAGAAATCATGAATCATGAAAAAAAGAATCATGAAAGAAACCATTACAGTTTTGATAAAATAAACATTAAATTAATTATTGTAATTGTCATTAAATAACATGACATAATCATATAATGGTTGTAATAAAAGTAGAAAGGAAGAAATTTAATTAATCACGATAGTTAATATTTACAAAACATTCAATTATGATATATATTTAGATTTAAATAGTTGAACTAATCATGATAGTGAATATTTACAACAAAAAAAAAAAAAAGGAACTGTTTTACGTATACTTCGAGAAGTTGAAAGCAAAACGAGTAAATTTTAGGGATTCAATTAATTTAAATACTAGAAATAAACATACATGCGAATACAAATTATAAGCAATGTTTAAAGCTATTTTGTTTTATCGATTTTCTGCATATCCGATAAAAAAATTATAAGAAATAATTAAAACAATATTTAAATTGTCAAAAATTTAGCAATTTTCTATTGAATTAGCAACAATAGACACTTTGACTGTTCGTATTGGTGCCAAAGAAGCTGGTAAGTCAAAGAATTGTTTGGCGAAAAGAACTGCCGCCAAGCATCATTTGCATTTCATTCGGCCGCCCCTTCTTCAAAATGAACTATTCCAAGGTCGTATGCCTTCTTTTCGCGGTTGTACAGTAATGTGTTGATTGCAACAGTAATGAATTGAGAACTTTCCCACAAAATATTTGAAGTGTAACCCCCCTGAAAAATTTTTGTGGTTGATATAGTTACTTTTAACAATATTTTTAATTGGAAAAAAAAATTCAAATTTCAATATCTATTAAACAATTTTCCCCTTCTATTTCTCGCTTTCTTTGATCTTGCAAGCCTTTTATCACTGCCAGTGATAACCTGCTTTTTAGATAATATAGCAGGTCAGTGCAAGATAAATGCATATGCATACTATATTTAAAAAATCTATTTCACCCAGAACTGTGAAGAAAAAAAAGGGAATTGATAGCTGAACTGTATGTACTTTTTGGTGCTAATTTCAAAAAATGCAACAGAAAATTTCTATCATGTCACATTTTCTTGAAAAATGTAATTTTACTTTGACTTTTAACAAATGCATAATATTTGCATCCTCTTGGTCAATCGTTTATTTTATGTAAGTTACCTTAATAAAAATAAATAAAGTAGTATGTTGGTGATTTTTTTTTTTTTTTTTTTTTTTTTTTTTGCACTGTAATTTGATGTAAAAAATACCCAATGGAACTTTTCATTTTTCTCTTGAGTAGAAATGGCTTGTGCAATCTAGCAACAGTGGTTTTCATCCATTTAAACCTATAAAAAATAAATTGATTGCTCAAAAATCAATTCGCTACTCTTAGAATCTATCATTTCACATAGATTTAAATGGATAAAAACCAATGTTCTTAGACAGTACATGCAATATTGTTCAAGAAAAAAAAAATATTGATATCGATTTTATAAAAAATCCTAACATGATGGGGGAAAAAATGGAGATCATTTTTTAAATCAGTACACCAAATAACATAAAAATCAGCGAAAATTTCAATTTTGCAGGTCTGTGTAATTAGTGTATTCTGTTTATATCATTTCATTAATAATATATTTCTTTTTTTTTTTTTTTTAAGGCACTCAAAGCTGTTATGGCACTTGATTTTATTGGTTTGTTGATGAAATGGAAACTTTTTGATCATGCTGCTCATCTTGGCGGTGCAGTTTTTGGAGTGTAAGTGAAATTTTCATGATTTTCTATTGGTAGTTTTATATTTTCATTTCATCAAGCATGTAAAACATTTATTTTATTTTATTTATTTACTTTTTTTCAGTGTTTATGTACTCTTTGGTCGAGAACATATTTGGTGTTACAGAGAACATGTTTTTTCTTGGTATAATAAAATTAGAGAAAGAGGATCATAGCAAACATGTAAGATATTATTTATGCAAATCTATGTTGCAATTTTGTATTTAATAATTCTGAAAAAAAAAGGGGGGGGGGTTATTTCTTGGTACCAAATTTTAAAGCTGGCAAATAAAAAGTCTTTACATTTTTCTACACTTATATGCAATCTTAATATGCAGATTTTTTCATTTTTTGTAATTGATAGATTAAAATAATCTTAATTGTTTTGCTAATAAACTTTTTGGAGAGAGTAATGCAATGGAATTAGCACAATTTTTATTTCATTACTCTTCCCTGCTATTTATGTCTTTTGGTGATGAGGATATCTCTATCATCAACTATAAAATGATATGTGTCAGTGGCATCTGCCTTGTTGAGTAGCTTAGTAATGTTTTAATTTCATAAATAATCCCCCTCCTAATATGTTATAAGACCATAAAATTCCCTTCTGTGTCATTCTACATAACAGTGTCATCTACCAGTTAACATGTTCAAAAATTTAATCATAGCTTCTCACAATAATGATTTTACATATGCAGTAAGTACCGTAATTTCGTGTATATAACCTGCAGGTAATCTATAAAAAAATCCTGACTTTGTATGTCATGCGCGCTATCATCCAGTGTGGGGTATCTATCACGAACAACGAGAAAATCAACACCAATTTCACTTTTGTTTCGGAAGTCTCGATTATTAATGTATAATGACAATGAAACTGAGGACAGTGAAAAGGAACTTGATGAGGAGGATAATACGGATGATGAAGACGAACTGTCCCAGACAATATTGCACTGCTATAGTGCAATTTCTCCCATTTATAAAAAAGTTATGTCTTTGCTTCTATTATGTATAAGTACACCAAACGTGTTATGCAAGATGATCCTATTTTATACTAATAATTCCTATTTTATTGGTAGATTATTTGCATAATTTTGTGAAAAGCATGTGTCTTTAATTTATATATATATAATAAAAATGATCTATTAAGCATAGTAGAAGCCAAGCAACAGATACAAGATCACTGAAACACCAATGACCAATAAGATTTATAAAAAAAAAAATATCAGTGGATGAAATACACTAATGTAAATAAACCAGATCTATTAATTAACAGCCTGCAAAACAAATGAATCAATAAAGTAACACAACAAAACTTAACTTAAAACCATAAACTTATCATAATTAATGAAAAAACAACCCAAGAAACACAAGATAGGAAGGAAGGAGGCAGGCGGCAAGACTTGTGACTTGTCTGCGGGGTTAAACTAGTTTCACGCCGGCAACACTCACCCAGCCTGCCACGACCAGAACAGGAACCATATGGATTTAAAGAAGCAAAATTTCAAAGCAGATGAACAACAATGAAACCATGAAGCAACAATGAAATTCACCGATTGATTACATTGTGTTTAATATTATAATTAGAATATTAAATATAGTTGACAACTAAAAAAGGAAGAAACTGAAATTTTACTGGAATAAGAAAGTTTGCATAGTAATACAAAGTAAATGCAACAAGCCTTCTACTTTTTTTTTTTTAAATTGAATTTCACAAAACCACCCAACCATCCAGCCTTACAACACCACCCCACCTCCGTGATCAAACATCTACCCACCCAACCGCCACCTTTTTTATTGTCTTTTATTATTTTATAATTTTTTTGTTGATATACACAAAAGTGTACACAGCTTTTTTTTTTTTTTTGGTACTTATATATATATATATATGTTTTGCATCAGTGATTAACATAATGTTTTCTTATATTTATTTAATGCATAATTAATAGATTTAGTCACATCTATTTTACTTCTTTATTATATAGGTAGTATATATTTTTCTTTTCCTTCTAGGCCTTTAATAATTTTAAGGAAATGATCTGTTCTATTTATTTTCGATGAAGTTTAATATATTAAGAAAATGTCTGTGTACCTGTCCTAGTGTGCAAATTGTACATTTATAATAAAATATACTTTTTAAAAAACATATTAAACAATGTATTTTTAATTATTTATAAAAAAATAATAATAACTGTTAAATTGATTGCTTTGTTTCATGTTTTTATGAATTCAATACTAAATTACACTCCTGCTCGAAGGTTTACAAATAAACATTTATTATTATTATTATTTACAAATTTTTCCCGTGGTGAAATGTTCTTAAACTTTGAAGAGGCAAAGAACAAGACCGTTCTCATCTTTTCGATGAAGATTGAGTTATAAGAATTTATTAGAGGGCCAACAATAAATTGAGTAAAAAATATATTTATTATCACCCTGTACCATTAAAAGAGTCAAATGATCTTTAATTATAACAAGTGTTAAAATAGATTCTGGCCTTTTAATGCATTTGTGTAACAACAACAACAGCATGTCAAATAAAAAAGTAATCACCATTTATTTTAAAACTTAAAATACAATTCAGAAATAAATATACTGCAGAATATAAGAATATTAAATATCTTTCAAAATATAAGCAATTGTATGAAGAATATTTTAATTATGCAAGCGTGAATGATATAAAAAAAAAATCTTTGTGTAATTTGATAGCCCCCCCCCCCCCCCCCCGCAAAAAAAAAAAAAAAAAAAAAAAAATTGACAATTTTATAAAAGTCTTATCAAATATCATGGAAATTTAGAAAGATATATGTAAAATGCTGAGGTGTTTTCAGTTACTGAATAAAATTAACTATTTATAATGGGGCATAGTCAAATATTGCTGAAAATATAAACACTAGGGGCTTTATCTAAATTTTTATTTTATTTCAATTAATAGCTCTACATTAATTGAAAATAAGTACAGATAAAACCTTTTATCTGTACTTATTTTCAGCATATTTTTTATATTTCAGCAGTATTTTTTTGATTTTCTCTCTCTCTCTCCAGAAAGGGAGGAACTGAAATTTACCATAATTTTTGGCATATAATCTGCAGGTAAGATATGCCATCCCTCCACTAGAAAATTTATTTAGCAGAAAAATCTATATTTTTTGAAGAAACAGCTCACACAAATATAACTTTATTCTTCAACCATGAATATTTATTTAGATAAATTGGAGTGTAAAGTTGAATTTTTACACCAACTATATTAAAAGTGCAAGAGCTGAGAATTGAACTTGGTCACTTTACTTACAGTGCAGATGGTCTATCGCTGAGCCACCCTATTTGATTACCAACTCGGCATTTCTCACATTATATCCATCGGCAAAGTTACCTATTAAATCTGTTTTTACAAACACGGTGGCTTTGCTAATAGATATTATGTGAGAAATACCGAACTGGTAATCAGCCAGGGTGGCTCAGTGGTAGACAATCTGCATGGTTTGCAGAATGACCAGGTTTGATTCTCAGCTCTGGCATTTTTTACATAGCTGGTAGAAAAATTCAATGTTATGCTCCAATTTCTCTACATAACTTTATCTGTCAATTAAAATTTCTGATACAAAACTGTTATTTATCTGACCTTCAGATTATGTGCTAAAAATTACAGTTGTTTATTCTGTTAACAATAACTTTTTACATTTTCATTCTATTTGTCTAATAAGTTATTCAAATAAAATTTAGTTAAATTGCTTATATTTCATTAGACATTTAATATTTGTATATTTTAATTGCGGTATGTTTCTTAACAATAGCACACTTGTCCTTAATATATCCTGAGGGTGTCCTTGGGAGAAGCTGTGTTGTTAGGGTTATATCTAATACAATATGTTAAGTGTGCTAAAAAATGGTATTGCATTGGGTTGAATATTTTGCAATATAATAATAATAAAGAACAATCTTTTCCATATTTTTTAAAGAAAATTTTACGTCTCCATGAATATATGTTCTATTCAGATGCAAATGAATACCAATAATTAAAAGAAGCCTCATAATCGCATGCTACAGCTATTATGTATTTCAAACATTATTTTTTTATAAAAGTGATCCCAAAATCGTTTTTCTTTAATTTGTCATTGGACCTTTTCTCGCCTTCAAGATAAAAATGTGTAATTGTCTATACTAGAAATCCTCAAAGTTTTTAACTCATTTAAAATATTACAAATAAGTGTAGGCACACTAGATACAAATGTTTGGAAATAAATCATAATAATTAAGTTAGATACTTTGAAAGCAAACTATTATTTCTTTGTCAATACATATTCCTCTTTTTACACTTAATTGTAGTGAGGGTAATTAACAAAGTTACACAAAAGTTATGCATAAAATAATTTTCATTATATTTCCTAATAGGTTACGATTTTGCTTTTTTACTGGTATTTAATTTTTGTTGACTTTCAGAATAAGGTTGCTCAATATAATGCTTCTTTTTGAAAAATCTATGCATTTTATTTGGATGCATTTATCTAAAAATATGTATTATGCTATACTCATAACACTCACTTGCAAAACTTTCTATAAATACTGTGTGCAACAAGAATATATAAATGGCCACTTTCTGAGAGAGAAAATATTAAATCACATAATAATAATGTGTTAAAAAAAAAAAAAAAAAGAGCAGTTTATCCATAATGCAATGGTATAATAGAGAAACTATGCTTATTTAGATATCTGACACATATATCTCTACGGAATGCCACTGAGGTATACCGACAATTCTTCATTGTATGAGTCTACCTTTGAGGCCTACTGTTTTATACAACTTATGATCGCACCTGAATGTATTGACGCTGTTATCCCAAACAACATACTTGTGATTTAAATTTAAAAAATATATATATGGAATGAACTTTATTAGTGCAGTAATATTGGCCAATATCAGGATTCTCTAGATTTATCAATATTATAAGGCCTTCCTTTTTACTTGCTATATCAGAGTATGTGAGACTGGTTGATACCAGTGTATACCAGTTTACAATGTTGCTAAAACTGTTTTTTGTCCACTATTTTTCAAAAAATAATATAAAATGTAACTTGAAAACCAAATGTCAAACTTAAAAAAAATCAGAACTGAACAAATTTCATTTGGTACGTAAACAGATTTTCACCAATGCACACAGGTTTCAAACATAGATATAGTAATATATATAGATCTATCATCCCCATGTTATAGTGCATAGATTTTTGATACCCCCCCAAAAAAAAAAAAAGGTTTGAAATCAACCATTAAGTGGTACCGAAAAAAAGAAAAATGAATTTGAAACTGTATCGGGTAATTCCATTTTAAATCAACAAATTTTCAAAAAAGTTGTTGCATGACAATTTTTGATTTTGATGACAATTTGCATGTGCTTTCCCCATACCTTTTTGACCACAAAAATATATTTTTTTTATTTAAAAAAAAATTACCCTTTGATATGAAGGCTATTTTTGTCGTTGCCAACAGCAAAAATTAGATATTTTGATGCTTTGCTTTATGAACTATAACTTTTTTCCTATCAAAGCTATCAAACTCAACTATAGCTCATTGGAAAGCTAAAAAAAAGATCTTTTTCCATATGGTATCAATAAATTTGAGATACCATTGAAAAAAACAAAGGTTATTTTTTCAAGGTCAAAGTTTGCGATGCAAAATTAATTTTTTGCCACTTTTGAAAATTAAAAAACCTATGAAGGGCTTGGAATAACAAGCCCTCTTTTTTTTCTTATATACATATATAAGGTTGCTTATTGTATTAAAAAGTTTGGCTTGTTACTCTGCCCCCTTCACAAGATACGACCCCCCAAAGTTGCAAATTTTCTAAAAAATCCAATTTTCAATGCTAAAAAAATGCATGTGGGGGGCAATGTAAATTTTTTTTTACATGTGTGATTTTAAGTACTTCATACCATCTTTCAAACAAAAAAAAAATTACTTTGTTATTCAAAGGCGTTTGGCAGCTATAAGGGTCTGAATTTTCAAATAATCACACTAAAACCATCCAATTTTTTCATGTACTTTTTTTTGGAAACATGTCATTTATTATTATTTTTTTTTATTTGATGGACTTAGATTGACCTCACAAATAAGAATATATCATATTCCTACTTTTCCTCATTTATAGTAATCTATTTGCCAGTAAAAGCTATAGAGGATTTTTATCAGAGCCTGTAGTCGCATGATGCCTGGAAAAAAAGACTGTATTTCTGTGAGAGGAATGAATGGGGAAAAGTCAAACCTTCAAAAAAGGCTCATTTTATGTGACTTGAAGGAACTTTACATACATTTTAAAGAAAATTATCCTGATTTGAAAGTAGGGTTATCTAAATTTGCCGATCTTAGACCAAAATTTTGTGTGTTAGCTGGAGCATCTGGTACACATTCAGTGTGCGTTTGTTTGTACCATCAAAATGTAAAACTTATGCTATCAGCGATTAAAAGTGATCATAGCTACAAAGATCTGCTGCAGATTATGGTCTGTGATACTGAAAATGAGAATTGTATGTTTTCGGAATGTACTGCATGTCCAGGTGTGGATGCCATTTTATCACTGATTTCTCCAAGTAACAGCACCCAAATTGACTTGGAAAATGATGAATTTGAGGATTTGCAAGTTTCATATAAGCAGTGGATGTCCACAGACAGATGTGAACTGACATCATGTGTGCTACCTTTACAAGAATTCTTGGTTAAGTGTTGTGAAAAACTTGAGCATCTAAAGAGCCACCATTTCATTGCCAGTAAACAAGCAGCATTTCTAAAATCAAAGAAAGAAGATCTGGATAAGGGGGAATTTTTGATACTTGGAGATTTTTCAGAGAATTTCTCTTGTGTTGTTCAAGACGAGGTGCAGACCTATCACTGGTCAGGTGTGCAATGTACGCTTCATCCTTTTGTTGTCTACTGGGAAAAAGATGGAGAAATTCAAACTCAAAGTTTTTGCTTTGTAAGCGACTGCCTTGACCACAACACAACTACATTCTACGCCTTTCAAATGATCCTTGTTAAAAAACTGAAGGCAGATCATGCTTTAATTTCAAAATTATTCTATTTTTCAGATGGATCTGCCGCACAGTACAAAAACAGGAAAAACTTCATTAACTTGAGCCATCATGAACAAGACTTTGGGATAAAAGCAGAGTGGCATTTTTTTTGCTACATCCCACGGGAAAGGCCCTTGCGATGGGATTGGAGGAACAGTGAAGAGGCTAGTGCGAAAGGCTAGTTTGCAACGACCGGTCAGTAATCAAATCTTGAATCCATTAGATGTCTTTGAATACTGCACTGAACATATTAATAGTGTAACGTTTTTCTATGTTTCCTGTGATGATGTTAATGCAGTAGGAAAAGTTCTTGAGGAAAGATATAAAACAGCACTATCATTACCCCAAACTCGGTCTTTCCACAGCTACATTCCACTCAACAGAAATATCATTCATGCCAGACGTACATCATTTTCTTTAGATTTTACAACCTTTCATGTCATCAAAGACGAACCTATCAACCTTAGATTATCCACACCAACAACCCGACCAAAGTTGTCCGATTATCTTTGTTGCGTATATGATGGTGACTGGTGGCTAGGAGAAGTGGTGGAAATAAAGGTATTTGATGTCGAAGAAGAATACAGGATCCACTTTTTTCATCCTAAAGGACCTGGAACATCGTTTAAAAAATCAAGTCATGATAACCAAACTTGGGTTCGGTTTACAGATATTTTGAAAATCCTGACTGCGTCAGAACTATGGGTCAGCACAGGGAAGAGGTCATAATATCACACCTGTGATGAGTGAACATTTGTCAACTCTTCTCTATGAGACAATAAACCACTGAACAAAAAAGTTTTGCATGTTTTGAGAGGTAAGTTAAATTCTATATACCAAGATGTTAGAAACCTTAAATTAGCTTATCAAAGTTTAAATGTGTTCTTTGACAACTCTTCTTAGTCTTTTTAGTTGTTTTCACCATTTAAAACTAACAATTAAGTAAAAAATAACTTTTCACTAACACCTAAGATTAAGAAGTATGAAAATAATTGCGTTGTTTCAGTATAATTATTTGAAAATTTAGACCCTTATAGCTGCCAAACGCCTTTGAATAACAAAGTAACTTTTTTTTTGTTTGAAAGATGGTAAGAAGTACTTAAAATCACACAAGTAAAAAAAAATCTACCTTGCCCCCCACATGCATTTTTTTAGCATTGAAAATTGGATTTTTTAGAAAATTTGCAACTTTGGGGGGTCGTATCTTGTGAAGGGGGCAGAGTAACAAGCCAAACTTTTTAATACAATAAGCAACCTTATATATGTATATAAGAAAAAAAAGAGGGCTTGTTATTCCAAGCCCTTCATAGGTTTTTTAATTTTCAAAAGTGGCAAAAAATTAATTTTGCATCACAAACTTTGACCTTGAAAAAATAACCTTTGTTTTTAAATCTCAAATTTATTGATACCATATGGAAAAAGATCTTTTTTTTAGCTTTCCAATGAGCTATAGTTGAGCTTGATAGCTTTTATAGAAAAAAAGTTATAGTTCATAACGCAAAGCATAAAAATATCCAATTTTCGCTGTTGGCAACGACAAAAATAGCCTACATATCGAAGGGTAAATTTTTTTTAAATAAAAAAAATATATTTTTGTGGTCTAAAAGGTATGGGGAAAGCATGTGCAAATTGTCATCAAAATCAAAAATGGTGTTGCACACCCCATTTGTTGATTTAAAATGGAATGACTCTATGTGGAGTGTTTCATTCACCTTTAGTAAATAAATTATTCATAAATTTTATTTGCTAAAATATTCGTGTGTATTCACTCGGGAAAAGACGGCCATATTTTGGTAAAATCGCCATCTTTTTCCAAGTGAAAAAGGAATCACTTTTTTCTCCCCAATGATCAATCTATATATTATTACTATATCTATGGTTTCAAATGATATTGCATAGTATTGTTCCAACATCGCTGTGCTTTTGGGGTATAATATGTAAGCTCATTTTATTACATTTGTGAAGTAAATATTTGTAAAATCTTAAAAAAAATAAATCTCATAAACTGCAATGTATTAGAATGTCTTTGAGACCCTGTAGACAAACCAGTTGTACTATTTATACCATTTTCATGCTACAGTGACCTTAACAACATATACTAGTGTTATGGCCTTCCTCTGATATTTTCAGAAATAAGAGTGCAGGCAGACAGACAGACAGACAAACAAACTGAAGTCTTAAAAACTTTTAAACTTTTTTGAAAGGAGTTAAAAAAAATGGCCCTTTGAGCCATTTTTGACTTTTATTTCACAATGTACTTGAATATTTTGAGTGGCCCGGTGAAACAATTATTAATGCTAATCATACCCAACTCTACTGAAAACATACTTATGCCTATATATATATACGTGTAAATTTCATTATGTTTTGTGCAGTATAAAAGTATTAAAACAGGTTTTAAGGAAAAACCTCTCATAAACAGCAATGCATTGGAATATTTTTGTGATCCCTTACACACAAACCAGTAATGTTATTACTATTTTTAATAAGAAACATGTCATTGCAAACCTGAATAACATATGACAGTTTCAAGGTATTTCACAAATATTTATGAAAATTAGAGTGCCGACATTCTGGCAAACAAACCCTAGGCATCAACACTTTTTAACTTCATTGGAAAGTGTTAATTATGATTGAAATACATACATATGAATTACATAATAAAATATTTTTAATGCAGTATTATAGTTTTCATCAAGGAAGTAAAAATCCATCATAACTTACATCCCTTTTGATATAAAATAACACTACATTTTATTAAACTAAAGAATTACAGTCTCTATATGCTTAAATATAATATCTTTATACATAAACATTTAATTTTTATAAGTCAATACACATTGCAAAATATTTTATCAAATATTATTTATTTAAATTGTTTGTTTGAAGGAAGATATGGAAATAAGAGGAAACATTTAATTATAGTAAAAAAATTAGTTTAAATTAAAATAGTCAACACATTTTAGAATTGAAAATATAAAGCAAAATGAAATTAATCTAATTTAATAAATTAAAATGTAATAGTAATAACTAAAGAAATAATAAAAATGAGAATGATTTATAGTTTCATTTTTAACTCTTTACTTATGTATACATAAATGTTAATTTTGCAATTACAGTTATTTATGGACAATATGCATACAATAAGATTGAATTGTTTAAAGATAAGGTCAACAATATAATTTCATTAGTCAAAAACTAGAATTATTAAATTAGATTAATTTCATTTTGCTTTATATTTTCAATTCTAAAATGTGTTGATTATTTTAATTTAAACTAATTTTTGTACTTTAATAATGTTTTCTTTCATTTTCATACCTTCCTTCAAACAAACAATGCAATTTAAATGAAATATTATTTTTTCTAGCATTTTAAATATTTTGCAATGTGTATTGACTCATAAAAATTAAGTATTTGCATATACAGGTTATCTTCTTTAAAACTGAACTACACATAGCTATTTGTAGGTCGATATAACTGTCACAATATAAGCAGAATCTGAGAAAATAAATAAATAAAATAGAAATAGTTCTGACAGTCAATGATTGGATGAAATTTTGCTCTGTAGGAAAGAGACACAAATGTTTTAAAGTTTTTATACACAACTGGATAAGAAATCAATATTTCATATAGCTTTTACAGCTAGAAATAATTATAGCAAAGTACATTGTTATTTGTAATTGAAAAGAAGAAACTTAGAATGTATCTGGAGTACATCATTCTACGGCACTTACATTGGCTAGAGAATGCTACAAATTTATATGATATTTTCATCAACCAGATATTTTAATAGTGAAAAGAGCTAGAAAATCAAGAAACTGACAATTTTTTTTTTTTTTTTTTTTTTTTAACAGCATATATTTATTTTCAAAAATAATGTTTTAAAGTTTTTATACAGAATTTGTAGAGAATACAGAAATTTCAGTGAGAAACTCTGTGAGATTTGTAACACAAAGAGTTGGTATGTAAATTCAACAAATAAGTGACATTGTAAGATAGTGAAATACAAAAGTCAATAAAAACCCAAAATGAAGTTAAAGAATTAAGAAACCCCTAAGTTGGAATGTGTGTCACTCAATAAAAAGACAATATGCAGGGTTGCTAAACAAATCAGGAGAAAAAATTCCCCGAGTTTTCCCTGTCTCTTTTAAAAGTAAAATAAATGACACACAATCATGCAGCATTAGAATCTAACATGTTTACAAGTCAACTGAACATATTCAGGGTATATTAATTTTATTAACTTACTATAGTTGGGGGAAAAAAAACATAACTGACTTTTTCTTCTTCATTATAAAGTACTAAAAAATTAAAAAAGATTTGATTATGAAATTTTTTTCCAATGTTTTCAAAATTCTCTGAATTTTCCCTGTTTTGAAAATCCCCAAGTTTTCCCTGTTTTTTTTTTTTAAGGTTTTTCTAATTCCCTGAGTTTTGCAGGTTTTCTCTGAATACAATGTGGATGCCTCACATATAAATGCATCGTGTCTCACAAAGTTAATCATCTCAAAAAATAATATCAGAGGGTGTAACATGGAAAGCTAGAAGGAGTATATAAGACATTGTTTGTTACACAAGTTTGAAAGAAAGAGTACGGCAGCCGCAGCATGTCGCAATGTTTGTCAAGTTTATGGGGAGGATGCAATAGACGAAAGCACGTCATCGATGGCTTCGTAAATTTAGGGAAAGAGACAGAAGCTGCCAAGATCAGGCTAGGAGCGGATGGCCATCACATGTTGGAGACGACAATATTTACCAAGCCATAAGGAACAACCCGAACCCAACCATGCAAGAATTAGCGGAGACCTTCAATGTACATCAGACAATGTTCGAGAGATAGCTGTTTAAGTTGAGTTTTATGAGAAAGTTGGATCATTAGGTTCCACATAACCTGACAGCTAATCAACGGGATGACTGAATCGCCACCTGTATTTTCTTGCTTTCCCGGTACAAAAATGACCCATTCTTGACATGAATTGCGACAGGAGATGAGAAGTGGGTTATATACCATAACGTAAAGTGTCGTAGGACTGTGTGTCACTATTCTTATTCATCTGCATCGACCACTGAGCTGAAGAACAACTGGAGCAAATGCTTCCAATACTTTTTTCTGCAATCGTTCGCCTGCCTTGCATGGCAAGCAACATTTGTCGGGTCGTCTATTACTATTATAATCTTTAAAGAATTAAAATTTAAAATTGTAATCTCATGTTTAGCATATGGTTGTTCGAACAGACAACCTTTACACAATTTTACTTTGAAATATAAATATATCAAAGGCTTTTTGCCATGCAGTGCTCGGAAGACAAACCTTCAAAAAACGGCACGCGAAAACCGGTCTAGCATTTCCTCCAGTTGTTCTTCAGCTCAGTGGCATCGACTTCAAAAGCTGAACATCATCCCAAGAAGGTGTTATTGAGTGTATGGTGGGATGTGCAGGGAATAATTCACTGGGAGGTCCTGCCACTCAACCAAACCATCAATGCTGCCTTCTACTGTCTACAGTTAGACAGGCTACATTCAAATTTGGTAGCAAAGCGGCCAGGTCTTTTCAATCGTCGCGGTGTTATCCTTCATAATGATAATGCCAGGTCACAAGCTGCTGTCATCACTCGCCAAAAGTTACTGGCCTTTGGTTGGGAGGTTTTACCCCACCCTTCCTATTCTCCTGACTTGGCACCAACTGACTATCACCTATTTCATGCGTTGAACAATTCCTTCAGTCAGAAAATCTTTGATGATCTTGATGCTGTGAAAACTGACATCCAAGACTTTTTTTACTCAAAATCGCCGGAATACCAGAAAGATGGCAAGAAGTCTTAGATAGCAATGGGGATTATGCACAATAATAGGTGCTGTTCATTTTGCGTTTATTTGCTCTTCTTTATGGGAAATAAAAACGGGTAAAACTTTTGCACTCACCCAATAAATACTTGAAAACATTAGCATGTTTTCCTACCTGAACATCTTGAAGTTTTGACTGCAATAAAATTTTTCAAGTACTGAAATATTTTATTACTTTCTTCTATGTTCAATAGAAGAAAGTGTTGGATTCATAAAAATTTTCAATTTCCAGTTATGGTATGTAATGAATTTACATGCTTTGAGAGGTCTAGAACACAATTTGACTTTTTTTTTTTCCAAATTCTTATGTACTTACTGTCATTCACTACGGTATGTTTGTAAATCTCAACCAAATAAAAAATGTGCCTCTATTTTAAGAAAAATACAAGCTTTTTCATTTGTCTCTCCATTGCTCAGTTGGTTAGAGTGCCACGTTAGTAATCTGGTGATCCCGCGTTCGATACCCTGAAGGTCCGGAGTGTTAATTTTTGCAGACAATTAGTAGAAAAGATGTCAATTGATAAAAGAAAATTTATCTTTGACTACACAGTATCCTAAGAATTTTTGAAGAGTTTTTTTAAGAAGCCTTTTTCTTATATCTCTTTTTAGAAGCAAAAAAGTTTTTTGTGGACTAGCGCCCTCTATTGGGTTGAATATTCACTAAAATGTCAATGAAACAATTAACAATACAAAATAAAAATGATTAGGAAAAACACATAAACATTAACCAAATCAGTAAAATGTTAAGTAGGTAATAATATAAAAAAAATAATAATAAACTAAAATAATAATAAAAAGGTGCCTTAAACAAATAATTAAATTGCTGATATTGGCCCTTAATCAGAAAATGAAATCACAAAACTTATAGGTAATCATGTGGTGCTGCCATCTGTTGTGAATTTTAAGAAATAATTTCTCTTTTCTTAACACAGCTCAAATTTCCCCAATTTTGGTTAATAAACAAAAAAGTTTTTTTTTTTTTGCAAATTAAATTTTATTCTAACTTCGAAAAGATTTACATGATACGCTATAATAAGAATTTGGGTTTTAAAAGTTTTTTTAAATAGATTATTTAAATATCCATCTGTGTGTGTGTGATAAAACTTTTATAGTAATAGTATCTGAGGAACTACTGCACAGAATTTCATACAAATTTATATGTAATTGCACCTTGACATAAATTAGTGACTATCAACTTTCTGTGCAAATCATTCAAGAAGTGGCACTGCTATACTCAGGGCCGGCTCTAGGCGGTAGGCAAGGTAGGCAACTGCCTACGGCGGCAAAATTTAGGGGCGGCAAAACCAGCTGAACTACAAAAAATAAATATATAAAATACTTCGATTATTGAATGAAGAAAATAAATAAATAGAAAAAAAAGTAAATAAATACAACAAGAATTTACAGGTTTCTCTGTCCATTCCTATAATTTGAAATGCAGACAAGAATAAATAAATTTCTAAGTTCTGTACAGTATGTACAGTTATTATTTATGCAGCCGCGACGCGAAGGGAGAAATGCACACTCGCTGGTTTAACAAGCTCTTTTTGTTCTCTAATTAAAGAAAGTCAAGAGTTTGCCAATTGTAGGCACTTTTAGCAGTGTTCTTCAGCATGTAGGAACTGTTTGGAGGTACCCTTTCTCCCCAGGACATTATCAGTATATCCTAAGTATGAAAGAACGTCCTAATACATCCTCAGCCGTAAGATAGGGACATTTTGAGTTGTCCGTAAAAACTCGGCAAAATTTGATTTGGAATTGGTAACAGTGATGTCACCTTTAAAACAATTCTTTATTTATGCAATAACGTCCATCAAATTCATTGGATGGGGGGGGGGCGATAAATTTTTGGTTAAGGTATGCTTCCATTGGCCAATCAGAATTTCAATGCAAATTCAATGAACATTTTTAAGGTTTTCTTCCTGTTGAAAGATCTACTGGTAAGGAACTGCTTAAAGTTTTATTAAAAGAGATGGGGAAAAAAATTGGGTTAAAATTATAAAATATGAGAGTCAAGGTTATGAAAATTGCTCAGATATGAGAGGCGACAAATTCGGAGTACAATCAAGGATTAAAACTTTAAATTCCAGATCATTTCACGTACATTGCAGCAGCCATTTATTAAACTTAGTAGTTAATGAATGATTGCGAAGTTGGAAAAGTTGTATAGATTCCCCAATATCTTTATTTCTTAAAATAGAAAATATTCATGATGCTTTATTAAGTCATTTATAAAAATGTAGAGATAGATAATATGATTAAAAATGAGGCAGTTGTTTATTGATTACAGTCGGCAGCAAAATTATTGAAGCACTTAGTAATAATTCCTACTTAAAAGATGCGCACATAATACTGTTTTATTAAGTAAATATTTGTGGAGTGATGATCTTAGTCTTATACTGTTTTTAAAAAAGTAAGTTGATGATAAAAAGAAGCGATCAAACTAAGAAAAAAATATATATTATATAATATATGCAAAATGCGGATGTGTGCTTCAATCACTTTGCTGCCGACTGTATAATAAACAATTAAAGTTTTATGTTTGATGATCGTCATTTGATACAAAATTTTGAATCACATTAATCCGATTAAGTAAGCTACGTGAAACAAAAGTTTTTGATTTATACCAAGCCACTGATTTATTAAATAGCTCATTATTATTATTATTATTATTATTATTATTTAAGAATTAAGATCAGTTGAATTCTTTGAAAACTTTATCTTAAAAGCTGAAAAATTAGCTAATGTAATAGGCATAGAAAAAAAAAAACTTTGAATTGACTAAATCACGCCATCATATTTGAATCTTAAAAATGAAATTTTTCTTATGAAAGTGTAGATGAATCTATAGAAAATTCAAAAGAGAAATATAAAATAGATTTTTTTTTTTTTTTGCTTTTCAGCGATCAGGCGATCAGTGCACTGAAGCTGAGATTAAATTTATTGAATAATCATAATCATTCTAATGAATTTTTAT
This sequence comes from Salticus scenicus, assembly GCA_963930645.1. Classification (NCBI taxonomy): domain Eukaryota; kingdom Metazoa; phylum Arthropoda; class Arachnida; order Araneae; family Salticidae; genus Salticus; species Salticus scenicus. Next base: position 50,304,414 of record OZ005648.1, read on the forward strand.
GCAATGTCCACAAACTTAAAAACACGTGCAAAAATAAATTACTACCACACTGTAAAGATCTGGGAAACGACTTAACAGATGGTGATTCCTCTGATCTTAACATTTTAAAATTGACTGGTAAAATATACTTTATTTTCTTCACTTTTGAAAAAAAAAAAAAAAGAATGTCCAGTTGACGTCCTTAAATTCATTACCTTCCTTAACATTGGGCCGAATTTAAGCATTGCTTTAAAAATTTTGTTAACCTTGTCCATAACTTTTGCTACAGCGTCTAGAATAAACAGTGTGGAAAGCGGCAAATAAAATTGTACTAAAAAAATTAAGCCTGTCACCAGATGTCATTGTAATCGAAGGTAGTGTCACGATATCAAAATCGAGACTCCCTATTGGTTAATTACGTACTCAGATCACGTGATTGAGCTGACGAAACTGGGAAAAGCCAATCAGGTCTTCGATTTGAGCAATAGTTTCGATCACAGAGACATCTGGGGAAGCTTAATTTTTGTAGCATTATTTTAACATCACGGTTATAGGCGATTGCCACACTGTTTATTCTAGACGCTGTACTTTTGCTAACGGAGGAAGATTTTTTTCTAAACTAAGAATTATAAAAAACTAGTATGTTGTGGCCACCACAAGACTTTCTTCTATATTTTCCTATACATATTCAATCAGTAACAATATTAAAAAAAAAAAAAAAAAATTTTTTTTTTTCCTTTTTTTTTTTTTGTGAAAATTAATACATATTGAATCACTAACAATAATAAAAAAAAAAAAAAAAAAAATCGAATTTTTTTTTTTTTTTTTTTTTTTTGGTTAAAAGTAAAAAAAATCGATAACTTTGTTTTAAATTATCACAGATTTATGGTTCAACCATTCGTTTTAAAGGTATTGACGAGATCTTTCGAATGATACCCATCTTCAAAATTTAACCCCCCCGGGGGGGTACTTCCCCCCCAGGGGGGGAACCGATGCCCCCCCATGCACAAATTTTTTTTCCTAGTTAACTACTACTATCATCAATAATTCAAATTAATTTTACAATCACAAGTTTAAAATAACTCTCATTATGCCCATTTATACGGAATTTTGTCCTATGCTGCCATGTTAAAAATTTGCATAAAATGCGATTACAGCGCCACCTGTTGAGCTATTGATCCCCAAATCTAATGGGCACCAGTTCATGTTAGGGTGCAACTAAATACCAAGTTTGGTTAAATTTCATTCATATGTTCGTGAGATACAGCGTCCACAAAAAAATGATACAGACAGACAGACACACAGACAGACAGACAGACACACAGACAGACATTTTCTAAAAACTATCAATTCGTGTTCAGGACATCCCAAAACGTGTAGATCCGTCAAAAAACGGAGGTCGAAAATTTTCGCGAATCCAATACTTTCTCTATATTACATATAGAAGAAAGTAAAAATACTTTAAAACCATGTCTAGTCAAAATCGACCCAATGGGTTAGCAATGTTGGCCATTGAATATGAATCGAGTAACAAATTAGATATGCAAGAAGTTATTCGAGATTTGTAGAAAAAAAGGTTCGAAAGAGATTATTTTATTAAGGTTTGAATTTTGTATATTGTACTAGCATTCTTTACTCTTTGCTGTTTAGAAAATATTGTCTGTACTAGTATTAGTTCCAAAGATTTTGTGTTTTTAACTTAAAAAAAAAGAAAAAAAAAAAAAGAAAGAAATAGTAGTAAATATTATATGAGTATTATTTTCTTAGCTCAATTCTATTAGATCGTTTTTACGATATATATATGTGTGTGTGTGTGTGTATTTTTTTATTTGAAAGTTTTTAAAGCTTGAGGGGGGGGAGGGGGCGGCACTTTTGTGGTTTGCCTACGGCGGCAAAAACGTTAGAGCCGGCCCTGCTATACTGCGATTTCTCCCATTTAAAAGAAGGCTATATCTCAGGTTCTGTTGTATATAATCGAACCAAACTTGGTATGCGAGAGGCTATAATGAAACAATATGCGGATTCAATTCAGGTGCATATTGGCAGATATGTGGTGCAATTACGCTGTAATTTTCCCTGTGAATAGAAAGGCTATATCCCCGATTCTATTATATATATTTGCACAAAACTTAGTATATAAGAGGACCATTATGAAACCCAATTCAATTTTGGTACATATAGGCTGAAGGTAGGTGGCGCTGCTGTGCTGCAATTTACCCCCATGAATAGGAAGGCTATATCTTAGATTTTATTGTATATAATTGCACCAAACTTGGTATATGAGAGAGCCATTATGAAACATTATGTAAATTCAATTTAGATTTAGATGTATATTTTTCAACAGATGGTCCTGCTATTACTTGCGCCTGCGATTTTCCACACGGCTACATCTCAGCATCTGTTGATTAAAATTGCTCCAAACACTATATGTAAAATTTTTATAGTGAAAAGCTATAATTAAATTTTGTGCATGTTTAATAATAAGTAGTGCTGATACATAGAATGATGTAGAAGAAAGTTTTGTAATGGTTACAACATGCTAGTTTTTTGTTATAGAAAAAAAAAAAAAAAAAAAAAAAAAAGATCAGCAGATTAAGCATATACATAATGTCCTTTTTTTTATTATTTGTTTAAAAGAAAAGGACATTTATTTATAAATTAATACATTGATTGCCGAAATGTCGGTGGAAACCTTCCTCTTGAGACTAAATAAGTTTTTAGTGTCTGTGTATGTAGATATATATCACAAAGAAATTTGTTTTCTTTAACATTAATAAATTTCTTCATTTTTGAAAATTTTGAAATTAATCTAAATAAATTACATAAAAAAATTTCTTTGTAATATTAATATATATTACTAAGAGGAGGGGATAGAAACCATTTGGTGACAAGTATATGCATATGGACTATAATAATTTTTCTCTGTCACAAAAAAAAAAAGTAATGAAAAGCCTGGACCTTTCCTCTTAAATTAATGACACATGTATACTATAAAAAAATTATTTAATAAAACTAAGTTGAAACTTATACAAGTTTTTTAGTAACCAAAATATTTTCTTTAGGAAAATGAATTTAAAACTAAGCTTATTCTTTATAAAATATTAACAGGTTACTATCTTTTAGTAATTATAAAATATTATTATTAATTAGTTATAGAAGCTTAAAGCAAACAGATGAAAAATCCTAGTAAATAAGTAACTAATGATAATTTTATTATGATTTAGATACATTTGCTATATTGGTAGTATTTTCGGTTATTGCATTATTTGAATCATCAGTCTCTTTTGATGAATTCATGGCATTTTGTGCTTCTAAACTACTCAGCTTTTCATCATCATCTTCATTTTTCTTATATAAACCAGGATATTTGGACATGCAGTCGTTCATTTCTTTAAACTGCTCTAAGCAATCACTACCTTTAGGTTCAGCTGTACTTTTGTGAAAGCAAGACAGTGATTCTCTGAATTCAACACTGCACGGTCCGACAACCATATTTCCTAAACACGGACAAGCCCAATTTATTTCACCATTTGGTAGAAGGAGACCTGTAAAATAATAGACATTATATATATCTTATAATATTAAGTGAGCAATATTTGTATATTTCACTGTTCTCGAAAATGGTAGCTCGGACAGTCACGAGATTTAACACAAAGGTGCCCCCCGAAGGGTCATTGTGCACATCGAAGTCAGATTTCCGAATTTTTGATTAGTTTTTTCTTAATTAATTAAAATGTGAAAATAATAACCTTCTAATTTCTGATAAATAAACCATTTAAATTTTAACATTTTATCCATAATGTAATTGTTGCCAATTTTTTTTTTCGACAAAATAATAATAATTAAAAAAAAAAAAAAAAAAAAAAAAAAAAAACGTACATTTATTTAAAATGAGGAAAATAAATCAGAAAGATTAGAAAATAAATTAGAAATATCAGTCGCATCGTTACAAATAAGATACCAAATGAAAGGGAAAATTTTTGTAAATCCGATGCATTAAACAGCTTATCAATCGGATGATTAGTTTTTTCTTAATTAATTAAAATGTGAAAATAATGACCTTCTAATTTCTGATAAATAAGCCATTTAAATTTCAACATTTTATCCATAATTTAATTGTTGCCAATATTTTTTCGACAAAATAATAATAATTAAAAAAAAACCCGTACATTTATTTAAAATGAGGAAAATAAATCAGAAAGATTAGAAAATAAATTAGAAATATCAGTCGCATCGTTACAAATAAGATCCGCGTTTGTAATGATGGATAGATGGCGCTTTTTCAGCTTTTGTTGTTAGTAAATATGATAGCCACGTGTATTTATTATTGTTCTTTTTATTATTCTACTTAATATTCGTACTATAATTTCTCCGCCATTACATCATGGAAAATTGATTGCTTTTGGAAAAAAATATTTCAGTTTATTCAAAGTTCGATCGGAAGTAGATTTTTAACTGAAGTTGAACAAATATTAGTTTCAAATTATCTGATTAATTCTTTACTTCCGTTAGCCGAAGCAACTGAACTTTTAAATTTGTCATTTGGAAATAAATGGAAGCTTAATTCTGGATTTCGTGATCCTTTGGAGTTACACTGTAGCACACAACAGTATGTGTTATCTTTTTTACCGGATTTATTCATTTTTATTCAATAAATATATGTGAAACTAAACATCGGCAAATAATGGCGGCTTCATGAAAGCCGAATTAAAGCATGTTAATTGTAATTTCACCTTAGTCCACCAGAGGGCGAGCATTTCATTACAATCGCAGATAGCAAATGAAAGAGAAAATTTTTGTAAATCCGATGCATTAAACAGCTTATCAATCGGACAATTAGATTTTTTAAAATTAACTAAAGTATGAATATAATTTCACTAAATTTCATTTTAGGACGATAACTATAATTATTAAACTTATTTATACCTTAAACTTGTCCTTTTTAATTTTCATTATGCATTTCGGATGCATTCGCATCCTTCTTCAGATGATTTGTGACATTCATCGCTGCTTGTGTTTTCGTCGTCTTCATTCTGGCTTCCTCCCTTCACTTCACTTCGTCTTTCTCGGTTCTTAAGGATTATACGGTTCCTGTCCTTAGGGACAGGACTGCAACCTCCATCCCCTTCTGCAACGGCGCCAGCAAAAAAATCCAAAACGAAGCCAAGAAACACAATATCAATATACCAATCAAACCAAACCGAAACATATTTCAACACATCCGGAATGAAAAGGACATAATAGATAGCCAATCAACCGCCGGAATCTATAAAATTAACTTTAATCACATTGATAATTCCCACGCCTGTTACATCGGGGTCACTAAACGCAAAATTTACGAACAGGAGAAAGAACACAGAGCCGATTTAAAACATAACCGCCAATCCACTGCATTTGCCTCTACCCACTCCTCTAACCCAATTAATATTAACACAATAAAAACTAAAAAAATCGCTCAATATAACAACCATAGTTACGCACTTAAAAGAGAAGCTATTGAAATTATTACTAACCCCACAGCAATTAATGAGCGCGAACACGCAAATATCCCTAAGGACTGGAACCGTATAATCCTTAAGAACCGAGAAAGACGAAGTGAAGTGAAGGCAGGAGGCCAGAATGAAGACGCCGAAAACACAAGTAGCGATGAATGTCACAAATCATCTGAAGAAGGATGCGAATGCATCCGAAATGCATAATGAAAATTAAAAAGGACAAGTTTAAGGTATAAATAAGTTTAATAATTAAAGTATGAATTTTAGGTGGCAACAGCAGAAAATTGTATGGAAACCGTTAGGAGAAAAAAAAATGAAAAATCTGCTTCACATTAAGTCACATGATTTTTAAGTGGGATTAAAAATTGCAGTTTTCAAATTCTTTTCAATTTTCTCTCACGAACACAAAAATATAATATACAGCCTGTACCCTACAAGACCAACTTGCATTTCAAATTTCATCAATTATTTTGGTTAATAAACAAAAGTTATTATTATTTTTTTTCAAATTAAGTTTTATTCTATCTTCGAAAAGATTTATGTGATCATAGATACATACCTGCCAACATTTGAAAATTACAATTAGTAGCACACCAATTTAAAAAATAGATTGAATGGTTGATTGGTTCATTTTTATCATGCGACACACGAATCCTGAACAAATAAATGTATGTATATTACTGTATTTTCTTGCGCATAATCCGCGGGGTACTATTTTCAGCTTTGATGAAAAATTTCCCACAGATAATATGCACTGCCGGATGCCAGACATCCGGCTTTATTTGCCACCAAAATCTGGCAAAATGTTTAATGTCCCCCCCCCCCACCTCAGATTAAACATTTTTTTAAAAAAGTTATAATTTTTACCTAAATAATTTACATTAGTGTTCATATATAATGAAAAACTGTTTAAGAAACAAACATGATTTATGAAACCAGGTATAAAATAATTTTATTCAAAATAGAGAATTCCTATTTTTACACTATATTCAATCAGCCATTAAAATTCAGCAAAAATACTACCTATTAAATAAATATTTTTTGTTGTGTGTTTAATTATGCGTATATTTTTTAAAAATATAGATTATAATGATTTCAAAAAATTCTAATCTTAGCATTGGGATAATTGTTTCAAAAATGTTAAAATATAAATATTAAACACATTCAACAGTTTCTGTAGGTGTTTGATTATGGATTGGTAGGGGGGGGGGGTAAAAAAAAAAAAGAGTGAGAAATATTGAACAACTCTACTTCCTTATAGGTTCTAGCATCTAATAAAGTAAGTTTAAAAAGAAGATTGACATTTATATTGCAGATGGAAAAAGATTAGAAATCCCAATGCTTTCGTGAGGCGTTTGTTTGCCGATCGTTAGGGGGTGGGTGGGGAGCGAGGAGGGCACAAAAAAATACACGAATGAGAAATATTTAACAATTCTATCTCTTTATACATTCTAGAAGCTAATAAAGCAAGTTTAAAATGAAAATTGACATTTATGGCATGGATGGAAAAAGATTGAAAATCGCAAGGCAAAAACGTCAGAAATGTTGCAGTTTTGGTGCTAGATAAAAATTCGTAATTTTGGGCCGATTTTCGTAGCGTCGTAGTTTATGGCCCAAATTCGTAGCAATTACGAATTATTCGTAGCAGTTGGCAGGTCTGTAGATATAATAATATAAAAAGATCTATCATCCCCATATTATCGTGCAAAGATTTTTGATGCCGAAAAAAAGAGCTTTGGAATCAGCCATTAATAGGTATTGAAGGAAAAAAGAAGAATGAATTTGAAACTATATCTGGAGCTTTTCATTCACCTTTAGTAAATAAAGTATTCATGAATTTTATTTGCTAAAACATTCGTGTGTATTCACTCGGGGAAAGACTGCCATATTTTGGTAAAATCGCCGTCTTTTCCCGAGTGAAAAGGAATAACTTTTTTCTCCCCAATGATCAATCTGTATATTATTACTATATCTATGTATGTGATACGATACATTAATAATTTGGGTTTTAAAAGTTTTTTTAAATAGATTATTTAAACTCTATGAACCATATTTTTATTTTATCAGTTTCATTAGCAGATCCTGCTGGGCGATTTTTTAAATTTTGCATACCTGCCAACCTGCAAGAATTCCAAGGAGTAAAAGAGCACACAAACAAAAAAATTTGCAGACCACCCCCCCTCCCCTAGTTCTTTTTTCGTTAAAAGTAAAAAAAATCGATAACTTTGTTTTAAATTATCACAGATTTATAGTTCAACCATTTCTTTTAAAGGTATTGATGAGACCTTTCGAAAGATACCCATCTTGAAATGATGCCCCCACATGCACAAATTTTTTTTCCTAGTTAACTACTACTATTATCAATGAAACCTTTCAAAAGATACCCATCTTGAAAATTTACTCCCCTCCAGGGGGGGGGGAGGGGGCAATCAATGCCCCCACATGCACAAAATATTTTCCTAGTTAACTACTACTATTATCAATAATTCATACTAATTTTACAATCACAAGTTTAAAATAACTCTCATTATGCACATTTATACAAAATTTTTTCCTATATTGCCATGTTAAAAGTTTGCATAAAATGCGATCACAGTGCCACCTGTTGAGCGAATCATCCCCAAATTTATTCAGCACCAGTTTATGTCAGGGTGCAACTAAATACCAAATTTGGTTATATTTCATTCATTGGTTCGTGAGATACAGCGTCTACAAAAAAGTGATACAGACAGACAGACATTTTCTAAAAACTATCAATTCATGTTCTGGACATCCCAAAACGTGTAAATCTATCAAAAAACGGAGGTCGAAAATTTTCATGAATCCAATACTTTCTCTATATTACATATAGAAGAAAGTAAAAATCGGTAGAAAAATGTTGAAATAGTAGAAAAAGAGTAAAAATAGTGATCTAGGAGTAAAAGTGTAAAAAATGTCAAAAAAGAGTAAATTTTACTCCTGGGGAGTAAAACTTGGCAGCTATGATTTGGTGCTGAAGTACACCGAACGTTTTTCGACAAGAAGTTTAATATAGCAACAGCCATTTTAATCTAAGTAGCGCATCAAATATATAAAAACATAAATGATTTATTTTAACACAAAATTCACAGAACAAATGCAGTTTTAAAGATAGGAAATTTATTTTAACAAGCACTATTTTAAACCTAAAAACCATTAAAAATATTAGCAGAATATAAAGGATTCTTATGTATAAACAAAAAAGAGTCTGATAAAATTATTAGCAAAATAGTCTTCCTCTTTTCATGAAAAAAAAAAAAAAAAAAAATACATCGCTAATATGGCGACAAAAATTCAAAAGCCGCCAATGGAGCGACATAATAAAGTTGTGTAACACGATAATGTTTACCTATTTATTTTTTTATATAATAATCACTATGCTAATTTATCATACAAACAAATGAGCCTCTGTGTGTTACTGCACTTACACGCTGTCGAACACAAATATTTGAAAAATTCAAATTAATATTTAAATAAATAAATCAAAAGCCGCCAATGGAGCGACATAATAAAGTTGTGTAACACGATAATGTTTACCTATTTATTTTTTTATATAATAATCACTATGCTAATTTATCATACAAACAAATGAGCCTCTGTGTGTTACTGCACTTACACGCTGTCGAACACAAATATTTGAAAAATTCAAATTAATATTTAAATAAATAAATCAAAAGCCGCCAATGGAGCGACATAAAAAAGTTGTGTAACACGATAATGTTTACCTATTTATTTATTTTTTTATATAATAATCACTATGCTAATTTATCATCAAACAAATGAGCCTCTGTGTGTTACTGCACTTGCACGCTGTCGAACAGAAATATTTGAAAAATTCAAATTAATATTTAAATAAATAAATAAAAATATGTTTAATGGGAAATATATATAACCATAAAAAGATTAGTTGTCTAAAATACGGCAGAAATAGCCCTCATAGCATATTGTTACAAGGGATTAAGTCTTATTGTTACAATGGATTAAGTCTAAAATGGTGACACAAATTCAAAAGCCGCCAAAGAGAACTATATTAAGGCTGTACTATCAGGTTTACAACCCATGAATTATATATAAACACAAAAAATTAATTGTCTCATGCGACAGACGTAGCCGGTCACAGCATATTGTACAGCCGGTAACAAAAGTGTCCGAACACTAGCAAAAATTTCTATGCAAAAAAAGTACACTTCATACGGTTTTGTTAAATAAATCCTTATTGAATCCTGTTCTTAGTCAGTGTAAGAACATGATTCGATAAGGATTAATTTAAGAAAACCGTATGAAGTGTACTTTTTTTACACAGGAATTTTTGCTAGTGTTCAGACACTTTTGTTACCGACTGTAATATTTGGAGTGAAATTGCTGTCATTTAATGGTTGATTGGATAAACAAAATAAACATATTAAATAACGTAAAAGCAAATATTATGTTGTCTAAACCCAGTTACATTTGAGTCCAGTCCCAGTTACATGTGAACAACACGTATAGTGTTGTTCACATGTAACTGGGATTCAAATATAAAAGGGAAACTCCAATTTTTTCGATACTATCTATTTCGAAACTGTTATATAATAAGCACCTAAATGGAAGCTCATTGGTAAACTATTGTCGCAGGTAATAGGGACAAGTGCCCGAGCTGCAGTGGATGACCAAATCGCTGCCGAATGCAGCAGAGACCTGGAGCGAGCTTTTGAACAATTTCAGTAATTTCTTTTATTTTATTTTTATAATGCTATATAGAAAAGAGTTTCCTTCAAATTTAGTGGCCAGCGAAGCGGGCAAAGCCTGCTAGTAGTAATTGAAGTCAAACAGATTTTTGTTTGTTTTTATTACTGAACACAAAATATATAGAGGCGTGCAAAGTAGTAAGACACAATGGAAACATTATAGATTTCCAGGGATGATTCCGAGTAAAACAAAATTTTCTGATACTCTAATTCATATATTACATGTACTTTTTTTCTACACTTTATGTATGTATGTATACAAAGTGCAAAGCAAACTCGAGAGGAGGGCTTTATCTCCGCAATCATTGGTCACAGACACATACTTCCAATTACAAAATGTTTTTAAAAATGTAAGCATTTACGATATGGGAATGTTTAAATTTAAAAAAATCAATGGGCTCTTCCCACCGTCGTCTGCTCAATCACGTGATAGAGGAAAACGAATAATCAAATTCTGAGAATCGAATTCAATTAAATATTGTTCTTAAGAACAAAAATTTTAATATTTAATATAAAATAAAATAAAAGTAATATTGTGCATTTGTAAACAGTAGAATAATTGTATTTGTAAATTTAATAATTTTTAAAAAACATTTTATGTGTTTATTTATTTTTACCTATAAGAATCGATTTTTGTATATTGTAGTGTAACTGTAACATTAACTGCTCTAGCAATAAATAATAGCTTCTTGTGGAATGTTTATGGATTATAATTTGAAATTTTAAAATGTTTTCATTTAATTTAATTGCATAAAGGTGTTACAACAAGTTAATTAACTTAGTTACTGGTCTAAATGGATTTACGCAGTACAATATTGCACTGTCACTGATTTAAGTACCAAAAATCAGAGTATTAAACATGTTCTTCATGCAACATCAATAACAAACATAAACTAAATGATGATTGTAAATGTATACAGCAAACAAAAGATGACAAATAATGATATAAAATGGATTAAAAATGATGATTTATAAAAAATAACACAGATTAAATACGATTGATCAAAAATAAGAATAGAAAATATGTTATTTCAGCAATCACTCTAGATAAACAAGACTTCATCTGCTATTTGTTTTTTCTCTATCATGTAACCTCTGACGTCAGGTGGGAAGAGCCCATTATTTGAAAATTACAAAAACTAATTTTTTATACCATCACTAGGTGCTATAATTATATTTAATAAAAGCTGACACCAATTCTACCAAATGTAACATAAAAAGTGTTATTTCTGTGCCCCCAAAATTGACCGTGGCAAAAAAAAAAAAAAAAATCTGTAATACAAAATACAATAAGAGTGCAATTTATTTTAGATGGGAGACCAGAAGGGTATAACTTTTCTGGATAAGAGGCCAAGGCAGGTTTTTTTTTTTTTTTTTTTTTTTTTAATTAAAGGTGCCGCAGGATGCAGCATCCTCCTGAAACTATCTGGGGGCACCCTAAAAGGAGGTATCCTTTCAATAGAGGTGGACTTAAGCACCTATCACATGAAGCAACTTCTATTCATTTCAAACGACCTGGGAATTTAAAAAGCGGTGAATATACAGACTCACATTTTACGTCGTTCACACTATCAACCCTGGTTTAAAATCCTGGAAATTGTGTCATACATTTTTTGAATTCTGATTGGCTGTTAGTAAAAGCAATGCATGTCCATGAGGTCCGATGAAAGCAAGAAAAGTGAAGCTACGACATTGCCCACGAAAAAAAAAAAAATATGTCTGTTTTTCATTTGTTTGTCAATTTCATGTTTGATAGCAGCTGAGAATAAAAGAATCACATACATTATTTAATTTTAAGGTTAAATACTTTATGCCATTCTTTATTATTAATATTTAATTTTGTATTAAGTTGTTAATACTAATTCAATAATACAAACAAATCATTCTAGATTTAATTATTAAAAACATGAAAATTTCAGTACCTTTTTTATATGGAGTAGAATCAAGGTTACACTATTTATTAGAAATTTCGTTATTGATATTATTTTAAATATTAAGGTTATAAATGAGATCGGGAAATGAAATAAGTTTTAATATTACTTCTATTTATATTATTATTATAATCAAACGTATAAATGTCAATTGAAATATTAATGATTAATATACTTTAAATTTAATTTGAATTTACATTAATTAGAATAAATTATCTGTTATTATTATATTAATTTAAATATCCATTAAATAATAAAATAAATGATTAAAAATTTAATTTAGATTTTTTTTAATACTATAAATATTTAAAGTAACATTACTACATTAATGAATATTGAATGTAGAAAAAATCAGATAATTATTTCATTTCTCACTATCACAATTAATAGACATTCTTAAATATATTTCAATATATTAAAATAAATCTTTATCTTTTATTAAGCATCGAAATAAAAATTAATATAAAAAGTACGCTTATGAAAACTATAAATTAGACTTTTATGTGTATATATTTTATTATTAAAATTCTTTTTATAACGTGTGGCTGCCGTCGTTCTCGGCCGACAAACTCGGTTCCACATGCTCAGACCTAATTTCTGGATTATAACCTGTAAGATGCTCAAGATGGGCCAATAAATGACTGTCTATAATCCTTGGACTCGTTAATGAGTGAAAGCCTCTCTTCATTAGAGATATTATGTGACATGGAGTAAAAGAATACGTCACATATATATATTCACATTTAAAAAACAATTTACTATAGATTAGTTTACTAAGAATTTTAGAAATCTCAATTAAAAAGGAGAAAAAAAAAGAACAAAATATTGTGTCCATTTTATATTTTTCATTGATATAATATTATCCACACATTACTTTTAAATTCCTTTCTCTAGCATTGTTATTGTTTGATTAACTTCAAATAGCAATACACACATGCAGAGAGAGACACACACAAAAGAAAAAACACAGTTTATTTATTTTGTAATCTAAACAGAAGCAAAAAGAATTCTGGGTCACGGGACATACCCTAGTCAATTGAGTGGATTTCAAGAGAAAGATGACCCTACTCTGACCCTCCTTTTACCAGGGAAGAAAGTATCTGAACAGCCTCACGAAGATTTCCTGGGTATGACACGGGTTAAAATTGCTAGTGCGAATGGTGCTTTAGTGACATTTCACATGAAAATTTAAAAAGTAACTTTTGAAAAGAAATATGCACTTTTTTTTTACCATGTGGCTCTTCATCTTTTGGTAAAACAACTGAACTAGGCTTCATAAGCTCTTCTTGAGTTAGAAACATTACTTTATCTTTACCTAAAAGTAATTGTCAAAATCAATAATTAGACTTAAATAAGGTGAGAAGCTTTCTGTGAACATAATGTAACTTCATATTTATTAAAAAACTTTCAGATAAAAGTTTAAATAACTTGTAAAACAATAAATATACAATAAATAAAGCAGGTACAACTATAGTATTTCCCCACAGCTTAATTTGGCGATTTTTCTTTGCCGCCGATTTGAACGATAACAATGTCTTTCTGGACTGTTTGTGATATAATATGGCAGCCTGCATGCTATTTATTTTGGATTTATGATTTTATGATTTATAATTTAGCTTATGATTTTATCATTTATGATATATGATTTTTAGATTTATAATTTAGCCATAATCGCCAAAAATAAATCGCCAAATTCAGCAGTGGGGAAATACTATAGTTGTTCCATAAAGCATAAAATAAATGATAATGATCTCTCTCACTCATGCATGGGTGCAGAGGAGCGCAACAAAAATGCACATAAGTGAAAAACCACAAAAGAAAGCTTATAAGTGAAACATCAATAATTGTAAATAATAATTGTTAAATAATATTATGCAGGGTACAGTACAATTGAAAAATTTAAATAAGATCGCATAATTTCAAAATGTAAATACTACAGGTTATGTACTATTATATATTATAGCTTCTATTAATTATTTTTTATATATAAAAAATGGGGGGGGGGCAATGTTTACATATATCTAAATATGATTTTACTATCATGACTCACAAAACAATTTTCAGTCGATGATTATTTTTGATTTTATAATTTTTCAAAATAAATCTTTTTAAGTTCATCAAGAAATGAAGAAGTTCCTTCACTTCTGGAATTGAACTGAAAATAATTATACAGAGTTTTTAATGTTTCTGTATGAGTTGGGGCAATTTCGGCCCCATCTTCATCACCACCATTTATTTAGGCTACAATGTCTCCAATTTTCCACAACTGAGTTGTGATTAAATTTTTATCTGCAGCAATAAAATCACTGAAAATACATGTAGCAAGTCTATCACATATGGAATATCAATCTTTCTTGTTTATGTCATTTTAACAATTTTCAATTTCCTTTTCTGGTTCTTCACATTGATTTTCTACTAGAAAAGAAAATCCTGCTTTCTCAAAGTAGCAATACATTTGTCAGTGATATTTCTCCACGTTAAGCGCAACATATGAATTGTACCAAGGACAGAAATTTACTTCAATTTATCTTTGTTATGTAATTTGTTTCTAAATTTACATGGGAGAAAAAAAAAAAAAAAAAAAGAATTAAAAACTGAATTAAAAAGGATTATTAAAATTTGGATACTTTTATGTGTGATACTGTTGGCCAATAAATTAGCAAAGTTTTTGAAGAATTTGCATTATAATTTATAAATATAAATAAGTAAATTAAAATTACATTTCATTACTTGAATTTCATTCTACATGTTTACTCTTTTGCTTAAAAATGCATTGGTATTGGTATTTCTATTAAATAAAAAAAGGTCCTTGCGTATTAAACTGAATGCCATTGGCAGGATAATATATACATAAATATATAGGATAATACAATATATTTCACCGGATCACTTCTATAGGAATTCATAAATATACATAAGAAAATACACAGTTTGTATAAACTGCATGTAAGCAATAAATCGCTAGCATGCAGTTGGTACATAAGTATCAATAAAATTCACATGGTATCGAATTTTTAATCACAAAACGCACCAATACATATACATTTTTGTAATGAATTATATGTACTTTTTCTTACATTAGAAATTGCCTTTTTTTTTTTTTTTTTTTTTTTTTTTGTATGTTTAAATTACATTTTACTAATATCATTGCAAAAATAGAAAATAAACTAAAAATTATTAATACAGTGGAGATAATCTTAATTCTAAAATTTCAAATGTACATAACAAATGGAATTTCACCAATTCATACTTATAATAATAATTAGTTAAAGAGCGTTTTTATAATCGCTATATAGAAAACAATTTTTTATTTAAAGAGGACTATCTATTATTTTATATATTTATTAAGAAAAAACATGGAGAAACACAAAATGTATAATTTTTTTAGACTAAAGAAAAGATATCTCATAATATTTCAAGACATAATCTTATCCAAGGCACTCATATAAATTCATTTTAATTTTTTTTAATTTTTAGAAAGAAATGAATCTTATATCTTAAAAAAAAAAAAAAAAAGTGTCTAAGCATGTGTAAAATTATTTTTGATTCATAAGTCACTTTTTTCTGTAACACACTTTTAGAATACAAAACTGTCGACTAATCGAAGAATCATATTATGTGTCTAACATACTTTCATTATACATATAACTTGTTATGATAAATTATACAATACTGCAGCATTTTATTACAATATTCGGCACTTTTTATTTAATTTTCAATCTAAAATAATCACTACATACCGTAAGAAACACAGTTAGACATGATGATATTTTAATTGGAAGCAATAATAGAATTGCGTAATAGACTCTGAATTTTAAAAGCTTCACTAAAAACACAAAATTTAAGTTTTTACATTTACAAATGAAAAATAACCTTCTTCATGGTCGGTTCCTCTGTTTGAATCATTCACAAAGATTCGTTCTTTTGTCTGTGAATGATTCAGATTTCATGAGCAGCTAAATTTTCAATAAACTGACGCTGCATCCCGATCATACCGACAAACTAGCTGAATTTTCATTTGCCACATAGTAACAATAACAATGATGTGCCATCAATCATAACCACAACATGTGACAAGACAAAACAGAAAATATTAATGTCGTTATGGACGTCTTCGACGGTAGTGAAAGATCAAAAGTGATTCTGGATGACACCCAAACATTAAGTTGTACCATTGGAGCTACTGAAAATTTCCAAGGACATACTGTAAGATTAATTTATAATAATTCTCTAATGTAAATTAACTATTTCTTTTATTACTTCAATAGAGTGGATTACTACTCAAGTGCCTCTATTAGTAGGTGGTTTAATATTGATATGATTAACATTCCTTTTATAGAATTATTGTATTGTATATTAAATTAATCAATGTCTTAGAAAATTAAATAACTAAGTTTCCTGATTAGCTAATGAAATTGCTGATAAATACTTATGCTTATCTATAAGTTTTATATTTTTATGTTGAGATTATTGTAATGTGTTGATATCGGAACCAAATTAATCGTACTGATTAATTTTGTTTAAATAGTAAAAGGACTTTTATATATATATATAAATCATATAATGCTTAATTTAGATACAAAAACGTATGTGTTGTGGCAGGAGAATTTGTATGTATTACTTATTAGAATTCTGATTTAAGTGTTTCTCAAAAATCAAAGAAAAGAAAAACGTTTAATCATTCGTTGATAGTGATGTTTTTATAATCAGTTGAAACGAAATTTATTATTGTAGATCAATGAAATTGTAATTTTCAAATGTATAAATGGGGAAGTTTGTTATAATTTTCTGATTGACACTTGCCAATTGCCATTCTCGATGCAATTTTTAATACTATACAAATTATATTTAAGTTTAGGAGTATTAATTGTATATTTCATACAATTGTAAAAATTTAACTTGAAAAGTGACCCATCTTCATACTTATTTAGCTAATAAATGGTGTCATTTTAAAAATTAGGCTGGGTTGAGGTTGAGTGGGTTTTACATCGTAATAGTGTTAAACTGTAGGCGACAGTCTGGGATTCTGTGTCCAACCATCACAATTTTTATCCTCTACATAGGAGATGGTTTCCCGCACACCTCTTTGGTGACCCCCAAGATATTCAGACAGGTAAAATTTAGTTTAGAAGTACTTCTTGAAGAATTTTCCAAACTTTCGCCAGGCATGTTATGTTCAGATGTATAATCCTTGATTGCCTACATAATAGGGTGTGTTTTTTAGCAAACCAAACAAATTGCTAAATATATCTGAAGTTGTGTGGGTTTTGCATTGCACAAGAGCACTTGGCAATCTAAATGCATCAGAAATAAGCAATTAAGTCAGAAAATAACCAATAAAATATTATTTTTATTTTTATTTATTTATTTTTTATGAAAATTTCCTTTAAAATTTTCAGAACACTAATAATTTTTTTTTTAAATACTATATAAACACAGAAAATAAGAGCATGGAATTTTGTATCACAGCAATAATTATTATGCACATAAACCAAAAAAAGAAATTATTGTATGCCCCAATGTGATTTTGAGCAGTGCATGAATCACAAAAAGCATGCTATTTTGTATCGCAGCAATCATTATTGAACGTATGAACCAGTATGCATATTGTATATTATTGTATCACTGGATGTAAATACTCCGACTTAGAAATGCATGCAATTCCATATTGCAGCAATCACTAAAGTGCACATGAAAAAAAAAAAAAACTGAATGCAGCAGCCTTGTTATTATTATTATTATTATTTTTTTTTTTTAAGCACCAGCTTAAAGCTTTTTAAAATCACAGGTTTAATACTTTTTTAAAACACATGTTTAATATTTTTTAAAAACACCATATGAATATTTTTTAAAAGCTTTTTAAAAATATTGGTTTAATATTTTTAAAAACACTGTTCAAATGTTTTTTAAAGCACCAGTTGAAAGTTTTTAAAAATACTTAATATGTAAAAGTAAGATATTTTATAGTAGAAAATTCAGGGAAATTTAGTTTAGAGGAGCACTTAGTGATTTTTCCAAAAATTACCAAGTTGGCACTAGCACCATTCTGCATCATGTCTGTAATTATAACCCTTCACTGGCAGAGTATGAAAGCAAGCTTTTAGACAATCTAACCAAACAGCAAAACATGTCAGATAAAGGCAATTTGATCAAAAATAAGAAAAATCATCCAAAAATACAATAAAAAAAGTTTTTACAGAATTCTAATGATTTTTAATACATTTTTTACAGATTTGAAATCTTAAAATTGCAGTTTCTCATTTTGCATTTTTTCATGAATCCATGATTTTTTCAAAATACTTAAACTTCTACAGATATTTAAGAAAATACTTATTTTTTATGTTTAATAGTACCTTTTTAAAAGAATTAGGGAAAGAATAATTTTGCAATATCTTTTTAAAAGGAAAAAGTTTTTTTTTTTTTTTTTTTTTTTTTTTTTCAAATTTTTTTGCAGACATACATTTATTTATTTATTTTTATTTTTTTCAGAAAAACTAATTAATTTATTTCAAAATCCAAGACTTATTCTTTTAAGTAGGTTCGATTGAATATCGAAAGATAATATTAAGTCTTTTAAACATTTTGAAGATCATGAGTTCATGAAATGCAAAGTGAGAAAAGTAATTTAAAGATTTCAAATCTGTAAAAAAAATCTATTAAAAATCATTAGAATTGTTGCCTGGATATATATTTTATCAAACAAATCCTAATATAGTTGAATTTATAAATATTAAAATAGCAGAGCACTCAAAAAATATCCAATTGTGAAGCCTACTAACCAGTGGCAGATCCAGAACTCAACTTTTGGGGGGGCTAAAATTTTTCAAGATATTATTCCAGATCAATGGAAAATTTACTATTGTAATATTAGTGCACATTTCACAGATACATTAGACTGTATTAAGAAGTTGTTGCAATAACTTATTTATAATTACTATATGGTGAAATTTGGAAAGATTTATAAAAAAAATTATGAAAATACGTGTGTGTATGTAATACATTAACGGGAACTGCAATTAAAAACATGAAATATAATTAAAATGTGTGTGGGGAGGGGGAAGGGTGATAATCAAAAAAAAATTTTTTTAAATTGCATGTACATGTAACAGTGATTACTGAAAGCATTTGCACATAGTTAGGATTTGACGTCATTATGATTTATACAAGATAAAAGTATTAAAATGTGATTTATAGAGGTAACTCTCATAGAACATAATGTTCTGGAATTCTTTTTTTTTTTTTTGTGTGTGTGTGTGTCCTTGTAAATAAACTAGTGGTTGTATTTACCCTATTTTAAATCGGGAACATCCCATAGTGAACTTGAATAACCAGGGGTCTGTCTGAACTTTTCAGACAGGGTTCTGTTTTGTGAAATTGTGAAAATCAAATTCTCCTGAGCTTTTCGGCTAGGGCCCTCTTTTTGTGAAATTGTGAAAAATGTAATTTTGCAAAATAAAATTACAGTTAAGGTTTCATTTTTAAACAATGATGGTTCTTTTTTATGGAGTTAAGCTCACACATATGCATAGAAACCTTTTATAAATTAGATGTTGAATATGAGCTTTTCGGGGGGGAAATACAGCAGAGCACATCAGATTATTCAAGCAGTCTGTTCATACCATGAAAGATTAGTTTTCAAAATAAAACAGATTTATCAAAAGGTCTGTTTTTAAGAGGAAAAATTTTGTGAAAAGTCCTTTCTTGGGATAAAGAATTTTGTGAAGGGTCCTTTTTCAGTCAAATAATTTTATGAAAAGTCCTTTTTTAGGATAATTAATTTTGTGAAGGGTCCTTTAACGGACCCAGGTTTTCCTCTGGACGGACCCTTGATAACGTATATCAGTTTTGAGAAATTCAGTGAATATTTATGGATGTTAGAGAGCTCAAAGGCAGACAGACAGAAACACAGACATATAGACTAATTCAGGGGCCGAAATTTTAACTTAGATTACACTCGCTTAAAAAAAAAGTTACTCGCCACAAAATATGATTAACTTACTCTATTTTTTAAGTATAAGGTGACTAGAATTTTTTATTGGAAAAAAGAGGAGAAACTATGCAATATCTTTTATAAGAAAATAGAAGACATTCAATTTTGAAAAAGAGGTCATTTTAGAGGACACAAAATTGAATGAAAATTATTATAAAAACCGATTCAAAAGCTACTTTACATAAGTGGTGGAGGTGGAAACATTTTTATCTCAGATGATGAATTTGAATCAGTACACCTTAATTTAAATTAATAATATACGAATACGAGAGGAAAAATCCTTAATTTTTATAGGTGTCACTGGACAATATAGATTTTTTTTTAATTATTTTTTTGCTGTAGACAAAACTTTTTTTTTTTTTTTTTTTTTTTTTTTTTTGTGGTATTTTCATGCAGTTACATGAAAAAAGTTGATAGACATTTCTCATTAAAGTCATAATCATAAAAGAAAAAATAAAATTGGCAAATGAAAAAATAAAATTAATATTCGGCAGATGAAACAATTGGTTTTAACGAACAGTCATTCTTTATCAACATTTTATGAAAGTTCTTACAAGTAAAACCTAAATTAGTCTTAGTAATTAATACGTTTTTAAAGTAGGTATATAAAGGGAATTTTTTCACATGTCTACCAGTGGCGGATCCAGAACTTGACTTTTGGGGGTGGGGGGGCTAAGATTTTTCAAAGTGTTATTCTAGACCAATAAAAAATTTACAATTGCAATGTTCAATTGTGAACGTCAGTGTTTTTTTTTTTTTTTTTTTTTGGAGGGGGGGGCTTCAGCCCCCTAGCCCCTCCCCCCCCCCTTAAATCCACCACTGATGTCTACATTTTGTTCATTGAAGAAAACAGTCGTTTTGTGGGAGTGTTTTTGCCAGGAGGATATAAAATGAATTCAATTAACTTTTGCATAGCTTTGTGAAGTGATGGTAATCAGGGTTTAAACTGCCATTAGTTTTTTTAGCATTTTGCTAAAAGGTATCATATTTTGTTAAAACAAGTCTGTCAGAATTAGAATTTTGCTAAAAAGCTAAAACTGGATAACTGTATAAAATATCTCTATATAATAACTCAGATTTTTTTTTTTTTTTTTTAAATATTTGCAGGCAAAAACTACAAAATAACTGAAATTTTTGGGAATCATTATTTATATAGTAATTTGGATTTATTTTTAATTTTCAATGATTGAATTTAAATGCAAAAATATTTAAAAGTATGTTAGAATTCAGAATTTGCTTCATAGAGGCATTCTTAGCACTAGTATTTCACGATTATCTACCACTACACTTTACTTAATTTTTAAATTGCTTTTTCATTTACACACAAATATGGATGCTTGATTAAAATCATCAATGAACAAAAGGAATAGAAAACAAAACTGAGGATAACAAAGCTAAGTAAAAGAAATCAATGGTATCCAAAGAATTAATTAACTTTCGAAAAAGCTAAAATAGTGCTTGCCTATTTTCGCTAAAATGCTAAAGTAATTTTTTTGCCAGGTTAAACCCTGGTGGTAATGTTATCATTAAGGCCAATTGTCTGCACTAGGGCTGTAGGCCTAAGTTGGAGGGTCTTCCGTGGGGTCTTTGTAAGAGGACCTAACTCATATTTACACTAGTTTCGGAAAAAAAACATTTAAAACTTCTAACGGCAAAGCCAACGAGTGTGGCCAGGTATCGAACCCAGCGTCTTATGTATACCAGCTTCGAGGACATAACCTTTCAGTCACTGGTGGGCCTATTTTTATGAGGAATATTATTCATGCAAAAGTGAGAACACATGTTAATCCATCGCATATCAACCGGA
This sequence comes from Salticus scenicus, assembly GCA_963930645.1. Lineage (NCBI taxonomy): Eukaryota > Metazoa > Arthropoda > Arachnida > Araneae > Salticidae > Salticus > Salticus scenicus. Next base: position 50,326,361 of record OZ005648.1, read on the forward strand.
GCACCACCTTCTTAATGATTTCATGACAATTTCAATAGCGATTCCGCGTTCTGGATCAAAGAACCGTACAAATATAGAGAATACTTTTATTTCTTTGTCACTCAAAGAATCTGAATAGACATAAACCATAATATGCTTTGGCAAGTTTATTAAAAAGTTATTCTTTTGCGAACCTAACGCGGAAAAATGTTAGTGTTCACTGTTTGATGCAGCCAACAGCTGATTGAGCTTGCCAGTTTTGCAAAATTTTTGAAATAAAGGATTAAATCTTTTTCATTTGAAAAAGAAGACAGAGGACGAAAAACATAAAAAAAAAAAGGGTCTTTTTAGTCCTGTAATGTTTTTTTTGTTTAAGAGGGCAGAGCATTGAAAAAGAAGACTGTCTTCTTAAAAAGAGGATGTCTGGTCACCTTACCTAAGATTAGCATGATTTTACGTTTTTAAATAGATATTTTTTTTTGGTAGTACCGTATACTGTAAGAATTGTATCTACATTTAGACTGAAATTTTACTCGTCACAGTAAAATTTCGGTGAGTGGAAATTTCGTGCCCTGGACTAATTTATATAATTTACTCACTCTTAAACATCGTTTAAAAGTGTTAAAAACAATTAAAGCAAACGAAAATACAAATCCATCAATTTTCAATTATAGCCATTAATGTAACTAATTTTTTTTTTTTTTTTTCCTTGTGGCCCCGCAAATCTTAATGCTAATCATACTACATTCTATAGAAAGCTTTTTCTTGCGCATATGTAATGTTAATGTCAATTTCATTATGATTTGCGCGGAGTAAAAGTGTTAAAATATGATTTATAGAAATACCTCTCATAGGACGCAGTGCTTTGAAATTTTTTCTGTTGGCCCTGTAGAGAAACCATTGGAAGTATTTACCTTATTTCCAATAGGGAACATTCCATAGTGAACTTGAACATTTATCAGTTTCATGTAATTCTATGAATGTTCACAGGAGTTGGAGCGCACGAACAAACTGAAATCATGAACACTTTTCAATTTTATTGGAAAGTGTTAAAAAAATAAATATAGTGAAACTTTCATAAGAAAGCACTCACGATACTGTAAAAAATGATCCTTTAAAGAGGTCATCTTTTACTAGAAGTCGTTCAGAAAATCGTAATTCAGGCAAAAATCATTATGAAGGAAATCAGTTCAATTATTCAACTTTACATTATTTTTCTATACTGCTTTGTAATAAGTCATTAATATTAGTTTTCATTTTAAATGCTTTTTTGCAGTAATTTTGTTTTTTAAGAATTATTTTATATCCTAGACCAAATTGATCAATTCAACATCATTTTTGAATGAATGAGGGGTCATTGTTAAGCCCACGGAAAACTATTGATAAAAATAATAGATTTAGCTTGTAATTTTTAATCTAAACAATGCTTAATATTTTAATTTTGCTATTCAAATTCAACACTGCTCTCTTGAAAGTTTTTTTTAATTATTACTTGAATATTGGTGGGACACGGAATTCACTTTTCCAAGCCTGCAAACTATACTATGCACATTAAAGACTATAAATCTTATTAAACACTTCTTTTCTCTACCGACATATTCATAGGAAATACCTGAATGTTTTGAAATTGGAGAGCAATAAGATCAAGGCCATAGCCAAGGGGAGGAGAAGGGGATTGGGGTTTCAACAGTCCCTGAAATTTTGCAGATTTGTCGAAAATTTTTGAAATAAACTTCCCTTTCAACACTCAAAACTATGTACAGTGAAACCTCTCAAGTTGGACACCCCTATAACTTGGACACCCCTCTAAGTTGGACGCATTTTCTCGGAACGGAATGTATCCATTAACATTATGTCTAACCCCTATAAGTTGGACACCTCTGTAAGTTGGACACTTTTTCTTGGAACCGTAGGTGTCCAACTTAGAGAGGTTTTACTGTACTAAAGTTTGACTCTCCTTCTCGATTTTTTTTTTTTTTTTTGTTACAGTCTTGAATAAAAGGGTTTTTCAAAAGAAGTTAAATACGAAAAGTGGTCATTTCATATCAAGATTTAAACAATATTACCTGCTTTTGCAAAACATGAACCTTAGCAGACATATGCATTTGTACATGGGCATTGAATCGAGGTAAATCAGTACTAAAGCCAAAAAGGAAATTTTAGGAGCGGGAAAAATTGGCCCTTATTGGAGGTGGACTTTAAGAGATGTTTTTGATTGCTGATGTTTATTGAACTGTGACATATAATTACTTAAAAAGGTTTTACTGAAAATATTATATTCAATCATTCCAATAAATTATTTTCCTTTAATTATATGTTTTGTGAATGTCAGTGTTTTGGGGGGACTTCAGCCCCCCCCCCTTCCTTGAATCCGCCATTGCTACTAACATATTTGAAAAAACTACTAAGTAATCTTACTTAAGTTAAGGCCTCATTGTAAGTCACTTTCATTAGGAGCCCCCAGCGCCCAGCCTTATCAAAGGCGACCTTCTGTTATTGCATTCCAAGTGAGCGTGTGCTGTTGTTGTTGGCTCTTGTTGGTTGATCCTCTATTAGGTGGTGCTAGATTTGGTCTACGTCAGCGCATGGCTCGTTGCTATTGCAAGATTTAGAATTACTTAAAATTTCAATGGTTTTCCGAAAAAAGTTAACGTAGGTTGATGTAGACCAAATCTAGCACCGCCTAATGGAGAATCAGCCAGCAAGAGCCAACAACAACACAAGCTCACTTGGAACGCTACCACAGAAGGTCACCTTTGGTAATGCTGGGGGCCCCTGGTGAAAGTGATTTAGGGTGAGGCCTTAAGTAAGGTAGTTTTTTAAAATAGAAATATAAGCTTTTACATGAAACCTTCAATCATGCGATGTCAAAGGTGCCAAGTCCCCTTAATCACTAGATTATTTCTGTCAAAATTTTATATAAATTAAAGTAACAAGTAACCGCTAATGTATGTATTGTTTTTGGTATTTTGAAACTTTCCAGAGGCATAAATATTTTGGATAATATTAAACTAAAAAATTTAACATAAAAATTCAGATGTGCATATGATAATTCAATTCTTATTTTAAAGGTATATGAAATTAAAGTACAAAGAGGACCTTCTCCAGATAATTCATGGATCATAAAGAGGAGATACAGTGACTTTGATACTTTAAATAATTTGTTATTGTGTTCCTCAATTGATTTACCTCTTCCACCCAAAAAAGTATTTGGAAAACTAGAAAGAGAATTTGTTGCAGAACGACAACAGGGTTTACAAGTAAGAAATTTATATGTCTTGGAATAAGATATTAGTTCATTTATTATTTTCTAAATTCATATATTAATTTATTTTTCCAAAATAGAAAATATTTTTTAATTGTCTCATGCAAGTGTCCCTGATGCCTCTTTTTTTTTTTTTTTTTTTTTTTTTTTTTTTTTGCTTCCATTTCCCAACTACTGTAAATAATGGAAGTATTGTATATTCAGCCAAATATTTCAATACCAAATTTTCACCTGATTTACATGTTTTAAGTTCTCTGGGTCCCCAAAATTATTTTTTAAAAATTGGTCATTGTGTGATTGAGAAATATTCAGACTATCATATCTTCAAAGCAAAGCTATCATATCTCCAAAACAAACAAAAATATAACAAAGAAACATAATACATATTCAGTGTACTGACAATTTTGCCAAATTTTGGTGAAAATTGGAAAGCCCCAAATGGGATCGTAAGTCTGTATATCTCAACAATGACTCTAATAAGTTTTTTCAAAGTTCTTGCATAAACCCCTTTTAAATATCCTTTTATGTGAAATGTAAAATAGTTGGTTACATACGAAAAATTGATATCTGTGCTGAATAAATTGGTTAATTTTAGGTTTCAAAAGTAGTTCTTTTTTTTTAAAGGGCTCTATCGATTTTCTCCAAGCGCACTGTATTAACTTCCTTTTAATGTCCTTTTGTATGTAATAGTTTCCAATAAATGGAAAAATTCTCCAAGTTTTGGTGAAAATCAAAAGTAGGACCGAATTCCAGTATCTCAAAAACGGCTCTAATGATTTTTTTTACACTTTTTGCATTCCCCCCCACCCCCCCTGGTTTTTTTTTTTTTTTTTTAACTAATTCCTGGATTATGTATGTCAGTGTTAAAACTTAAAAATTGATGACTCAAAAAATGGCTGCATTGATTTTCATTAAATTTGATGTAGGGGAGAGGGGGGCACCTTTGAACAGTTTTTTGGAAAATCAACATATTTTTTTATTTAGATGATAATTATTAATTTTAATTGTTGCACAAGAAACAGTAAGAATTTCTTCATCATGTGAGCTAAAAATTAAAAAAAAATTTAAATAAATCACAATTTTATAAGACTTTAAAAATTGTTAATATTTCTGTTCAAACTTGCCCCATGTAGGGGTACCTTTGAACAAGCTAGGGAAACCTTTGAACAAACATAAACAAAGAGAAATTATACAGAGTTTTTATCAAATGCTGAATATAAGGATTATAAAATAATAAGAATAAAATTAAACATATACATTTACTGAAATTACTAAATTTTTATTATTTAACCAAATTTATATCCATCAAAACTGACATCAAAACTCATTGCTGAAACAGCGCGTAGGGTACCTCCAGTAATGTTTGGTTGAGGCAGTTTTTTTACAATATCGTTGAAATCCACCAAATTGATATCTGGTGCTTCCAGAAAATAAAATTTATCATTTTCTTTTTTACAGAGAAACTTAACATTAAACTCTGTTTTATCCTGTAATTGCAATTCAATTTGACCAACATAGTGAAGAATAGTTTTTTTTTTTTTTTGTAGCAAATTTTACTAAAATAAAATCATTCACATTCAAATCTTCTAAAACAAGAGTTTTTCCTTCTTCATCCTCCATAACGGTAATAGTATCTTGAAAGTCAGTTTTAAAATGCACAGAAAATGTGCCATCTTCATCGCTGCTTGAATCAACAAATGTATGCAGTCTCTTCTTAGTTGTTTTTTCAAAAGCAGAGTTATACTGTTTAGATTTTTTTCTTTTGTTCTGACGTGCTTTGTTTTCAGCTTCAATTGCATTTTTCTCAGGAGTCAAAGTCAGTATCCTGGATCGTCCTTTCTTACATACACTAAGTACGATGGTAAATGACCATAATCAAAATAAATTTTTTCACTATAAATATTTTTAACTTTTTGCAAAGAAAGCAAACTTTTCTGTAGGAAAAATGACAACATGCAAGATTGAAAAAAACAATAGTAGTAATCAAAGGTGATGTTCACTTGCATATAAGTAGAACTTTAATATTAAATAAACAATAAACCAGCTCATAAATAATTTGTATGTCTTCATTGTCACATTTATTTTTTAAATCCAAAATAAAATAATAGTATTGAGATTGATTTATAACTCTTTTCTTCAAAGTTTTGTTTGTTCAATGGTGCCCCAACATTTTTGTTCAAAGGTGCCCCATCATATGGAGTTTGGCATTAGAACAATTTACTCAGTTAAGTTTAAGAATTTGAATAAAACAAAACTTATGAGCTAAAGCTAAAATCTTTATTTCAACATTGAAACATCAATTAAAATTATAGGTATACAAGATTATCAATAAAAAGCTTGCAACTTTATTTTGTATAGTTTAGATTCAGGAAAGAGAAAAATACATACCTTGCTTAGACAGCAGTGTGCATGTAAAATGGTAAAGCTTTGGCTAGTTTGTTGCATTGAAGCAATACTAATGTGCTGCTATCTATATTAAAAAAAATAACAAAATTTTCTAGGAAAATATTTAGATTATTCAAAGGTGCCCCCCTCTCCCCTATGCCTCTATAAGTCTCTGCTATAAATCTCTGTCAGATGTTTCTATGATCTATTGGTTGGTTAATGCAGGTACATTGCTAGGCATCTCATTACTTAGATTAATTTTATGTGTTTTGATCATGTATCTTAAAAATAGTAAATAATGAAAGTCGTGTAATTGTTACAATTTTTTTTTTTTTTTTTTTTTTTTTTTACTTTTTTTTAAACATTTCTGAAAATTCAAAACAAAAAGTCTTAATAACAGCTTAACATTTAACCAAATATACTAGTAATTGCTATGAGAAAAGTTCTTAAAAGTGGTGCATGGACAAATATATGCATATATATAATACTATAACTGATATGCATTTTTACTTTCTTCTGGATGAATAAGAAAGAAATATTAAATTCATGAAAATTTTTGAGTTGCAGTTTTTGATGAGTTTGCACATTTTCAAATGTTCTGAACACGATTTGATCTTTAGAAAGTGTCAGTCTTCATGTGTGTGTGCATTACCAAACTTTTGTGGATGCTGTATTTCACAAAAACATGCACGAAATTCTACAAAGCTTTCTAGTTGGTTGGACCTCGATATAAATTGTTGTTGATTAAGTTTTGGTATTTATCACCGAACAGGTGGTACAGCTATGTAATGATTTCTCCTATTTATAGGAGGGATACATATCTTAGCCTCTATAGTGTAAATGAATAAAATTTGATATGTGAAAGAGTCATGATAAACTGTGCTTATTCAATTTGGGTGCATATCAGCTGACAGGTGGCACTATTAAGCTGCTGTTTTTACAGACCCTGTATTAGTAAGAGAACGGAAAGTCGGCCATCTTAGTGGCAAATCGGAGTGATCCCCATAGAACATAATGCTTTTTCCTTTGCAATTGACACTTTACTATACAACATAAATGGAAGAAAATTGTATTAAATTTGTTCAGAAAGAAATGCAGAATATAAATGTGTAATTTTTATTTTTTGTCTTAGAAAAAAAGAATTTGAAGAAAAACAAATTTTGTTTTAACTTTCGATAAGAGATGGTTACTTTTACAACTCTGATCAGAAAACAGAAGAATTTTAAATTTTTTATTATTAATCCATGATTTCTATATTAAGCAAAATACACCGATTGTGAGAATAATTATACTCTATTTTTTCAGAGGAAAAGTTAGAAAAATTTTAACAAAAATATGGTAATATCACTTTTTGGTCAAGTTATTCATGAATAAATCTAAGAGTATGTAAAAGAAAGGAAATTATTTTTATTATTTTACAAAAGTATTTATGTAACATTTTTACAAGCTTAATACCTATACATATTTTATTTATTTCAATTTGTGCATTATTATGAATAATGATATAATTATTTATTTTTATAAAAATATTAACCAATAATCAAAAATAAAAATTTAATTAATAATAATTTGTAAAAATATTAACTATTATTTTTAGAAATTAAGAAATATGTTTTTATTTTATTTACATTTGCTTATTTAATTGATTTTTTTTTTTTTTTTTTTTTTTTTTTTTTTTTTTAAGTATTTAAAAATATTCTGTGAATAAAAATAATAATTTATTTAAATATTATTTATAAAATTTATTATGGCAAATATTATTTAAAAGAACTTTATATTTCATATGCTAGTAAATAATGTACACTTTATTTTCTTTATTTTTATCATTTTATTTTAAGAAAACAGATGTATTTTGCATACTAGCAAATAATTAAAAAATATTAATATAGTTATTTTAAAATATATTAGAAAAATACATGCAGATCTAACATATTAAATATGTCGCCAAACAGAACTTAAAAACTAATAGCTATCAAATAAATAACGTAATTATCTCATATGTTAGGAAATAAATACAGAAAACTGCATGCAGTAAGCCAATTCAAAGTATTTAAAACATGATATAAAATAAATAATAATGTGTTTTTATATTTTAAAAATATTTCAGTGTTACAGTAATTTATCTCCCAACAAAGTAAAAATGTAATAAATAAGTTTCCTCCAGTTATGACGTAAAATAATCAAAATTTCTTCTCAGCATAATGGTAAGCAATGGAACAACTCAACTGGCACTAAAATGGAGGATTTTGTCAAAAAGCCAGCATGCCAATGACCAGTCTCTTTCTAATATAGGGTAAGACTCCTATATGATAAGAGCTGGCGCAGTGTCCGCCATTTTCTATCCCGTCTGGGAAAGTGTCGGCGGTAGAAAAAGCTAGGTTACCTGATTAGTGTTGTTATCACCTTTAAAACTTCTATACAGATCAAGTCAGCTAGAACTTCTTATCAGGAAACAAACAAGTTGGCAATTTTAAGAACATCGCCAACATTCTCAAAACTGCAACCCTTCACGTTAAAATAAATGTAATTTTAAAAGAATTTAAAACAATAACTTAAAAAAACAGTACATTCATATTACATTTGTCAAACAACTTTGAAAATAAAATGAAATAATTTGAAAATAAGGGAAATCTTACGCTACAAAGTTGTGCATCTGCTCCGGGTATCCACGAGTTACATCTGCAATTTATAATTTACTTTTTCCTTCTTTCTGGATTAGAAGAAAATATAAACAGGCGGTGCCCTTTTCTGGAGTTATTTGTGCAATTTAATGCAGAAAAACCATCAATAATAAATAGTCAGCCGGTCTTGTGGGATAGAAAATGGCGGATGCGTCAGCCTGTCTATGTAGGAGTTTTAATATAGGGTTTCTAGCTGTTTTCTCTGTTGACAGGAAAATTCTTTTCTCAGGCTTTATTTTATTAAGGATAATGTGCTTGATACAACAGATAACCATCATGAAAATATATACTGATTCAATTTTTTATATTTCTGTCTATGTTGCAATTTTTTTTTTTTTTTTTTCCATTTACAGAAGGCTATGTCTCAACTTTTATGATGTATAAATGCATCAAATTTCATATGTAAGAGAAATTTATTGTTCTGATTAAATTTTAATGTATAATGGCTGGCAGGTAGCACTTTTATAAAGAAATAAATTTTGTGTTGACCACAGTATTTTTTTTTTTCTTTTAATTGTTTTAATGTATTCTCTATCCCTATATTTTGATGTGACATTAAAACAGTATTCTGTTTTTAAATATTTGCAAATTTATATTGTTGTGATTTTATGTTATGATGAATAAACATAAGTAAGTATTGTTTAGGAGAATGCTTTTAATATTTTGCTTTTCTATAAGGAATTTTTTTTTTTTTTTAAGTGCACAAAAAGTAAATGAAAGTAAAAAAAAAAAAAATACATAATAGAAAACATAGTTTAATTAAGCTGAAAGAAAATAGTAACAATAAGTTTTAGAAAATAAACTATGAAATGTAATACAATGTTGACTTTTATATTTATTTGTTTATTATTATTATTTTCACAATTAAATAAATTGTAGGAACCATGTGTGGCAGCAGGGTTTAATATTTTGTTATAAACAGTTTAGAAATTCATCAGTTTTTATCTTATTTATCAGCTAATTTTTATTTTCACTAAGTTATTGAGTTATTGTCTTAAGTATTTTCTGTATTTTATATAATTATTCTTACTATGGTAATCTTAATTATAAATTTTTCTCATATTTTAGAGCTATCTGAACTTTATTTTATCTCATCCTTTTTTGTATTCTTCTGTTCATCTAAAAAGATTCCTTGATCCTGCAAATTATTCTTTCAATTTTATTGGTAAGTGTCTTTTTAGAATTGAAAATAAAAAATAAAATATCACTTTGACTTGCATAGATTAAAAAATGTCTTTGTCTTTATATACAGCCCCCCAAGTTTTGAAAAGGCCCCAAATTAAGCAAAAAATGGGCCCTGAATTGTAAGCTTATGGTCTAAAAGCATTGCCAGATTATAAAAAGTCACAGTACACTTGACTGCACAACTATCATTTTTAGATTATATAGGAAATATGCTAATAAAGCTCTTACACATTCGTTTATAATGGAATAATTTCATATATTGTGGTGAATATAGGCTTTCACCAGTTTATAGTGTGGTACAAAAATTAAGTGAATGTACTTGTCTACATTTTAAGCAAATTTACTTGTCCTCAATTCCAGGTAACTACAAAATTTAATGAAAAATTTATAAATTCTTTGAAATGTTTGTATGAGTCTTTAGACCAAGCAGTCAGTGGGGGCCCCCAAATGGATTTGTGCTTCCCCTCAGTTGCAAGGTTAATCGGGCCCTGCCCCCCCCCCCCCCTACACACACACAAAAAAAAAAAAAAAAAAAAAAAAAAAATACAATTAAATGTAATAATTTAAAATTTTTTGCTTTATATAATGACTTTTTTAAATCTATGTACATTAAAATGATTTTTAGCTTTTCATTAATCAATTTACCACAGGTTTTTATCAATTCTTATTTTAAAAGAAAATTTTTACAATCTTAGAACTGTTTGATAATTTGAATTTCACAGGATTGAGTTATTTAACTTTCTAAATTGCCACTGTCTGATGGAATTGAGAATTATTCTACAATAATTATTTAAGGAAAAAAAGTTATAAATTATATATATATATGTTAATGTTTATTATTATGTTTAAATAATATTGTATTTCTGTATATTTTATAATTGCAATTATGTCTTTATTTGTTGAATATGATTTTATTATAATTATTTCAGAATCTTCATTACAACATGTATCAATGGTATTTCGGTCAGAGCCACAGTGGGAAATTGTGGAACCTTTACTCGATTTTGGTACGAATTACGCTTTTTAAATTCGTTTCATTATCAGACACTGAATGGGTCTGTAATATTTGTTCCAAAGTATCAACTTAATTCTCAGTTATTTAATGTAGATGAAATTCGTTTTCATGTTTATTTTTAATCTTGTTATTATTTTAGGTTGGAGAATTCGTAAACAGTACTTCAGTATTAAATCTAAAAATGAACCAAAACGGAGATTCATACTTTCTTGGGTACGTTTCAAATTTTTCTACATTATGAGTGAATTTGAGTGTTTATGGATGGAAAATCTATAAAAATTATTTAAAAAACTATGTTTTACTTATTGATTTTTCTTTTAATTTTGTGAGGTGTTTGGAAGTGTTTTTATTGCTTATATTATTTTAAATAGATTTTCATTTGAACAAAATGTGGGAAATGTTTGTTAGACTTTTTTTCCCCCCTTCTCCTCTTTAGAAATTTCCTATGGCAATATATTTTATCAATATACAAAACTAGGGCACTAATAGGCTAAGATTATTTTTTCTATAACTTTTTTAGGACTGAGGGCTATTAGTCTCAATCTGGAATTTTTGCAGTGTCATTTTTCGATAGTTGGACATTTATTGAAATCTAAAATTTATCGAAAATATAATTGAATAATTTGAAAGCAATGTTATTATAATTTGGGAAAAAAAAAAAAACTAATAGTTCTCCGTCCTAAACTAAATTCTGCTTTTGCCAGTATTTCATCTAAATATTTTTTTTTGAAAGAAAAAGAAAGGAAAATGAATAATAATCAGTATCGAAACAAACACTATCGAAAAAGTTTTTTATTATTATATTTTATATTATTATATTTTTTTATCTGTCGAAAAATAAATTAACTCGTAAAATTTTTTGGCAACAATTATAAATTAAAATAAATAATTTAATAAAAGCTTAGAAGTTAGAATTTCTAATTTTATTTTTTTAGAAATTTTTTATTCATGAGAGTAGTATTTTTAGTATAGAGGAATATTAGTCTCAATCTATGGATAAAACGTCGTCATTAGTATTTTATGGGGGGGGGAAAGTTGGACATCAAATTTCAGTCATTTGTAGAAGTATATAACAAATATTGATCGTGCATTCGTGTTTTAGATATGTGTTCATGTAATATGTCAGACAATATATGACAAAGTATTATCTCTCTTTATTTATTTATTTTTTCTCCTTTTCTAAGAAAGTTTTAATATTAGTACTAAGTGGATACATATAAGTGAGATACATATAAGTAGGGCTGCCATTAGACAAGAAACTATAGGTGTAAAAAAAAAAAGAAAACATTAAAAAAATTGTTTTTAAGTTATTCTGGATAATGTGATGTCTCGAAAAGCAGTATTAAATACAATTTACAGTATTGTGTTTTCCATATACAATCCTTACTTATTTATAAAACATTAACCTATGTCTTAATCAACAGCCACAAATTTGAGCACATATATGGCTATCAACTGTATTTCTGTTAGGTCTTCATTTGAGTATTCTTGGGTTTTTCATTATGCAATAGTCTATCCATGATAGAACCCACAGTTAAAAAAATCAAATGTTTTGAGATTCAGTGAGTAAGAATACCAATTAATGCTTACACAGTAAACATTTCTATAATGCAGTGCAATAAACAAGTAATATGTGTATATAATTATTCTTTTCATCTGTAAGTGTAAAATTCCAACACATTCTAAGCCTGCCTTTGAAGCTTGATTACTATCTGTAAAGAACATAACTTTTTTGTAATATAAGCTTTTATTTCTGAAAAGTTTTCGTTTTCATTTTTTAACATCCTGTATATACTCTAAATATATGACACTACTTATAACTATTTAAAAAAAAAAAAGAGCTTGATAGGATGATTTATTAAAATTTAATATCACACTGTTGCATTATTGAAGCTTTAAATACTTATCTTATAAATATTTATGTGGTTACTTTCAAATTTAAGTTTTTAGTTGCTTCTGCAATATTCAATAATCTTTTGAAGTATTTTATATTTTCATTAAAATATGAGTATTAATATTGTTGATTTAGATGGATAATGGACCAGAAAAGTACCTTAATGAAAAAGACTTGACAACAGCTGTGAAACTGTTAGGAAGCTTACAGGTATGGATTTTAATAATCATATAATTTATGTATATTTTTAATATTAGGAAAATACATTTGAACCTCATTAACGTAAACACACTTACATACTTGCCAACTTTTCTGGTTTTCCCGGAAGACTTCCGGTCTTCTGGACAGATGATGAAATCTTCCATTTTTAAAAAAATCGCGGATATCGTTCATTTTAAAAAGAAACCACAAATGTTCTACGGAAACTCCAGATTCCCAATCTTTCTCCATCCATAACATAAATGTCGATATTCATTTCAAACTTGCCTTATGAGATTCTAGAACATGTAAAGGAATAGAATTGTTAAATATTTCTTGCTGATGTAATTATTTTTTGAGCAGGGTTCATACTCATCAGGGATAACCTGGAAAACCTGGAATACTCAAGGAAGTAGTATTTTGTTTTAAAAAAATGTCAGGGAAAATAAAAATTTTCATCAAAAGTCAGGAAAAATCAATAATAAAACCTGGAAAATCCCTTCTCTCAAATGACTTTTTTTGTTTAGCTTTATATCAAAATTCAAATGATTAAGGATCTTGAAAATATGCATGTAAACAATGATTTCTACCTGAATTTCGATCATGATCGGCAGTAACATGACATCATACTGTGGAAGTAGATTGTATTTTCTTCTCCCTAGAGGAACATTTCTTGTAATAGTCACTAATACTTTTTTGAAAATTGTCATGGGAATTTTTTTTCCCATATCTGAATATGAACCCTGTTGAAACAGCTGATGGAAACTAAAAATGTATAATAGAAAATATTTGACAGCTGCTTAGTGAGTGCATTTCTTCCAACATTATTAGGTATCAATTCTCTTTCTTATTTTATTTGCTTTTTTATTATATACTTTAACTTAACTAAGCTTTTTTGTCTATTGTTAAATAAATTTCTTACAGATTCTGTTTTGTAGATATTTATATGTTGAAGAGGTATAACTTCATTTAAAACTCTTATATATTTAGTATAATCAGTCTATAGTAAAACATTTTTATAGATTGCTTCAAAGTATTAAAATTGTAAAACTGTATTCGACACATGACAGCTATAGTTTCATTAAAAAAAAAAAAAATTAAAAAATACAATGGGGAAAAAAATTGTGCTTAAAAAATCATATAAGTTTATATGATTTTTTAAGCACAAAATTTTTTCCATGTATTTTTTAATTGTAATTTTTTTAATGAAATTATAGCTATCACGTGCCAGACATAATTGTCCTGATTTCCATGGAATCACCCTATTGTTTAATATGTCAAAGAAAAAAAAATCTTCCCTTTTTTTATTAAAATTAATTGGCAAGTCTGCACTTAATATGTATTATTTTTAACATGAAATGTTACCGCAATCACTGTCAATATGAAGATTAGTTTAGTTATATGAAGATAAGTTACTAATAGCATGAACTACTGATAACATAAACAGTGTTTTTTCCTCCTTGAGATTCATGTTAACAAGGTTCAACGGCATGTTTTTTCAATCCATATGACTCCTATTCTGGTTGTGGCAGGCTGGGTGAGTGTTGCTTGCGTGAAACTAGTTTAGCCCCACAGGCAAGTCTTGCCGCCTGTCTCCTTCCTTCCTATCTTATGTTTCTTAAATTATTTTTTCATAAATTTGGTAAAGTTTATGGTTTTAAGTTAAGATTTGTTGTGTTACTTTATTGATTTGTTTGTTTTGCAGGGTGTTAATTAATAAATCTGGTTTCTTTACATTAGTGTATTTCATCCACTGATAAAAATTTTTTTTTAAATCTTATTGGGCATTGGTGTTTCAGTGATCTTGTATCTGTTGCTTGGCGTCTACTATGCTTAATAGATCATCATTATTATATATAATATATATATACTTGCAGGCTTCGCCCGCTTTGCTGGGCACTATTTAAATGAGTTGTCAAAATCTCATATCATTATTAATAACCTAAGTTATTATTCTATGTTAAAAGTTACCGCTGTGTTTGGCAGAGGTTTTTCCCACTCGCAACATGAAGAATCCAGGTCCCCACTGCCTTTGGCAGCAACTTACCCGCTTCATACTTCCCCTTCCCCAGCGGGTAAGTTCAAAGTTTTGCAAAATCCCGCAGTTCCCATTGATTTCTCAGACAAATTTAGCACTAAAAGGGGTCTCGAATTTGCTCCTTAACGCCCCCCCCCCCTCTCCAAAAAAAAAAATAAATAAATAAATAAAAACGAAAATGTATTTTGGGAAATATTCTAAGGAAGACACATGGCTGTTTTCAATAACTTTGTACCATTTTTAGTACAGCTCTACTCAAAAATTCAGAATTCCTGAAATTCACCCCCCTCCCTCCCACAGCTCTCATAAATTTCCCGGGACAAATTCAGCACTAAAAGGGGTGTCTTGACTTCACCTTTCATAATACATACCCCCCTCCCCCCAAAACAAATGGCAAATCGCAAAAAATCAAAAACATGTTTTGGAAATATCCTAAAAAAGATGCATTTATGGTTTCAACATCTTTGTTCCATTTTTGGTAGAGTTTTACTCAAGAATTTGGAATTTACAAAATTTCCTGCCAAAAATGGATTTTTCCACTCCCTCTTCTTAGAAATCAAAATTTCCTAAATCGCAGATATTGTTTTATTTGTATTCATGTCTAGTTTACCCATGTGCAATTTCTTCACTGTGAAGTAATTTGGAGCCGAGTTATGCTTACAAATGTGTTTTTGACTTCTGTCTCCCCGAAGGGGGGAGTGGGGAAATTTTGATAAATCTTGTTACTTTAGGTGTCAGACACATATAAACAATCTAAGCACCAAAATTCGTGACCGCAGCTCTCATAGATTTCTCATGACAAATTTAGCACTGAAAGGGGTGTCTCGATTTTGTCCCCATGTAAACCCCCCCCCCCCACACACACACACACACCAAAAAAGAAAAAAAAAAATTGCATATCACAAAAAAACAAAAATGTGTTTTTGGAAATATTCTAAGAATGCCGGATAGCTTTTTACAACACCTTTGTTCCATTTTTGATAGAGTTGTATTCAAAAATCTGGAATTTGAGAAATTTCCCACCAAAAAACAATTTTCTCCCTCCCTCCCCTTAAAAATTGAAAATTCCCAAATTGCAGATAGTGTTTTATTTGTGCTCATGTCTAGGGTCCCCATGGGCAATTTTTTTACTGTGAAGTAATTTGGAACCGAGTTATGCTTGCAAACGTGTTTTTGACTTTTTCCTCCCAGGGAAGAACGAAGGGGAATTTCGAAAAAGTTGATAGATATCATTTTAAGATGGGTAATGATCTAAATTCCTGCCAAGAGCAGTTGAATTCCGTCCAGCCATTCTCAAGTGATGCCTGGACAAAAATAACATTAAATTTTCCACCAAAAATCAGTTTTTACCCTCCCTCCCCTTAAAAATCGAAAATTCTGAATCTCAGATAGTGTTTTATTTATGCTTATGTCTAGTCTCCCAATGTGCAATTTCTTTACTCTGAAGTAATTTGGAGCCAAGTTATGCTTACAAATGTGTTTTTGACTTTTTACCCCCCCCCCCCCCCCCGCCCCAGGGGGGAACAGAAGGGAATTTAAAAAAAGTTAATAGATATAAAGTTGGGTAATGACCTAAATTTCTGCCAAGCACCATTGAATTTCATCCAGCCATTCTTAAGTGATGCCTGGATAAAAATAGCGACCTACTGACACGACAACACACACACACAGGCAAAAATTTCTGTAGTCATTTTTGGCTTTCATGGTGCCTGAAACGTGAAGATATCGCAAAATTTTTGATTCCAACAAATTTACAGACAAAAGACTGATTTTATTTGTGTCTATATATATATATATATATATATATATATATATATATATATTAATATTTAATCATAAATTATCATAACAAATTTATATTGAAATAAAAAAGATGAACGAATTCTTAGTTTTCAAAACTTAACAAGCCATTATAGATATAATATTGAATTAATAATTAGTTATTAAACACAGTAAAAGCCAAGCAACCGATACAAGATCACTGAAACCATATAGACCAATACGAAAGTAAATTTCAAGGAGAAACTCAGAAAGGTGAAAAAAATTCATTAGGGAGACCTTTTTCACCCTTGAGCACCAATGTACGATTCCATTCACCAGTGGCTATAATAACAAATCACTAGTGGTCCTCCTGTCGTACATGAAAACTATTGAAGTGAAATAGAAAGTGGAATAAGCTATTAAGTACAAATAACAGAGAATCCAACAGAAAACAACCATTATAAACAATCAATACTCACAGAATGATACATTTGGAGTTACATGGATTAATAAAGCAAAATAATTCAGGGGTATAGTTGTTCAAGAAGTATGACAAAGAAAATTCAAGGTGTATGCATTTATAGCTGAAAGAATAATGAACCAATACAGCTGCAGGGATATTTATTATATTATGTGTTTAATTGTTTGATTACTAATTTTAAGAATAGTTGATAACTCAACAATGAAGTAATAGAACTTGTAATGGAAAAATAAAAAATGCTTGTCAATACAAGGTAAATGCAATAGACCTTCTGTTTTTTTTTTTTTTTTTTTTTTTTAATATTTAATTTTACATTCCTACCCAACCTCTCTCTATATATATCTTGTGTCCAGTTTTTCTAAATTATTCTTCAAATTGCAGACTTTTTAATATTCTTTAGATAATTATTTGAAGAAAAATACTTTTTCTTTATTTTTTCAAGTATATTTTATGATATGTAGAGTTCACACCAGTGATGAAAATTTAGTTATCTAAAAAGACTACCTAGGGTATAATTTAGTGGTCCATAAATATGAAATGGTGGACAAATACATGCCAGTGCACATACATATTTTTACTATATATATATATCAAGATTTTTATCTGAAAACAGCAGAAACACTATTCTTTTAAAGTATAAACGCGAGCTTTTTAAGTGTTTGTTTTATTATTATTAATTCACACAAAGGCAAAATAATAATAGAATAAATAAATTAAATAATATAAACTGCACAAAATATGGAATTTATTTTTAAAAATATAGATTTTCAACAACTTGCAGATAAAAAAATTATAAAAATATTTAAGACAACAAATTTATTGCCCCTATGTGTAATTTAGATGATATTTGTTGAAAACTGAGTGACAATCATCATCTTGCTGACATGGACACTAATGATATCCAAAGTATTAATTAATTAATTTAATTTTTCCTTCTCGATAATTTTGTTAAATAAAAATCTACCATCTATCTAAACTTTAAATCGTGTTAGATGAATGGAGATTTTCATAAAATTTGTTAGTCAGAATTGTTTTTTATTTTTAACACTTTCCAACAAAATTTAAAAAAATTGTTTTGTTTACGACTGTGGTTTGTCTGTCTCTGCTTTACTTTCTCTAAATACTGTTAGAAGGCTTTGAAATTGATGATACAAATACAGACATGCCAAGTCTCCTGCTTTTGGCAGGAGTCTCCTGATTTTTGCTTGTTTTTCCATGCTCCTGATTTTCCACTCATTTCTCCTGCTTTTCGGATGTAATTTTTATCTATCCCTCTTAGCATAATTTATGCTTAAAATTTGTGGGGTTGGGTAAAAACATTTGAAAGAAAATTGAAATTTATCTTGCCCTGCAATTTATCAAGTTCAGTTTGAATTTAAATTACTATACAATGCTTTGAAACTAATTTTTGCTAAGAATAAAGTTTTAACTTTCATTTTTGCATAATGAAAAATGTCTTATTATTAAAAGATTTTTCTTTTTTTTTTTTTTTTTTTTTTTTAATACCATAACTATTGAAAACTTAAAGAATTCAAATTTCATTAGAATATAGCTGATATTTTCATTTCTTTATTACCTTTTCCTTTACAAAGATAATTAAGATTCTTATTGTTTTATATTAGGAGCGCAGAAGGGTCAAATTTGTCTATTTTGACTTAAATTTTAAACAACTGTATGTCTGAGGTTTTTTTTTTTTTTTATATATAGTTTGTTTTACTGCAAGAAACATGTATTATTCATTTAATTTTAATACTGATGCTTTGTAAATACCTCCTAAGTTTATATTGCTTTACTTAAAGTTAAATTTGCATTATTTTACTCATTGTTCTTACAAACTCTGCTGTTGAAAAAGTCTCCTAATTTCTGTTTTAAAAAATCTCCTGTTTTTTTGTCATTAGAAGTTGGCATATCTGCAAATAACATTAGTGGTTCTTCTGCAGAGGCATTCAAAAGAATTCCAAAGCAATATATTCTATGAGAGGTATTTCTATATGACATATTTTTAGCATCTTTGTGTGTAGTGCACAAGCATAATGAAATTAATACATATTTATTCATATGCATAAAAGTATGTCTTTTTTTTATAAACAGTAGTTTTTTAAACTGTGGTTTCATTGATCCAAAGTAATTGCACTCTGGAATAAGTCGATAGTGAAATGTGTGAGTTTTCAAAATGTTCTTTGCATGCCTGATATTCTAGGTCATTTTGTCCAGTATTTTTTTAGAAAATCAAAAAAATGTTTTAAAAAAAAATTATAATATGATCAGTTACTGTATGTGAAACTCTTGTGTATGTATATAGTTATGCTCATATACTTTTTTGCCTTTTTCTTTTAATAGCATCCTTACATATTCCCTATTTCAATGGGCTCTGTGAGTTCAAATGGTGGCTTAGTCATATATGATTTCTTAGAAAATGGCTCACTTAGAGATGTTTTATGCAAGGTAAATTATCAAAGTATAAGTTAAAAGTGATTTCTCACCATGATTCTTGAATATTATATTACATATCGATTTTCTTTTTATGTTATTTTAAATTAACAAAGCTGAGTGTATTAAATAAAGTAATTTTTTTTTTTTTTTTTTTTTATAAATTAAATTATTTATTTTTTTTATTTATTAAAATGTGTCTCGAATCTGTTAAAATTTAAATAATAAAATGTGTTTATTACAATTTTTGTTGATTTTATTCTTTTTGCTCAAATAAAAATACATGTATAAGAACAACACGAATAATTTAAGAAAATTTTGGAAGTGTAAATTATGACAACTTGGCCAAAAACTTTATTTAAAATTGAAATATTTAAAAGTTTTTAAATATAAAAATTTTGTTTTGATGAACCCCTTCTCCTTTTTCAGGTTGATTTCATTTGCAATCACTTAGTTTGACGATATATAATAGAAAATTTACCATTGTAATAATTTCTGAAATACTGAATCAATTCGAACCAAAATTGAGCAGAGGACTTATCTCAGAAATATCTTGGATGAGTTTGTTGGCTGACTTGATCCCCATCTTGTTTCGAAATGGCAGCCATTTCACAATTTCAAGCTTGTATAAAAATGTATTTACAGTACTCGTCTTCCTCTGCTTTTCCCATGAATTTCATTTGTTCTTAAAATAACAAATAAACGGCACTCAGTGGTAGACTCTGTCAGAATAAGAGATTTTTTTATGTTATTTCTTTTATAACATGTGCTTTTGTAAACATGAGCATAGATTTATATTATATTAAATTGAACATTGATTATTTGAAAATGGAAACTGTAAGCTTCTTAAAATAGCAGAAAATATTTAAAGACAATTTGTTGAAAGGGGGAAAAAGTGTTTTCTAAATTTTCCCTGTTAGTTGAATGCCAGTTAACCAAAAGGTTTATGCATTTAATTCTCTTTTATAGCACTGCAACTAAAAAAATATATATATTTGTTTTAAAATCATTTTATACCACTTAAATTTAGTCAGAAAATACACATCAATTTCTGAATTTTTGCATATTTTTACCCTTTTTCCTCCCCCTTCTCTTCTCATATGCATCCAGATTTCCCTTGAAGATTGAGGGGATGCGTGAACAGTATTTTACGGTATATGCATAGACCATATCAAGTTCTTAAACAAGCTTATTAACCCCTTAACTGGCCCCGGCATATATATTCGCTCGTTAAGCCAATGCATTAACTGCCCCTGGCGATATATTCATCTCACTAATAGTCCAGTCAAAATAGGAAAAATAGAGGAAAAAAATCGTGTAGTTTTGAAATTTTGCATACTCATAGCCGAGGGGGTCCTGAACAACATACTAAAAGTCCCCGCCCGTGGGGGGTGAGCGGGGGTATTTAAGGGGGGCAATTTTCAGTTTTTATTAAATATCTTAAAAACTATCGAATTTACAGAAAAAATGTCAATTACAAAATTAATTTTCGTAAAATTTCCTACAAAAATGTATATTACATTTTGTTTGTACGATCATTAGTTTAGAAGATATAGGGAGATGAAATAACACATTTTCTTGAAAAATTTCTTTTTGCAATAGTAAAATCAACTAAAGTGTGCAATTAAAAGGGTTCTTGTCAAATATTTTCTAATGTAAAAAACAAATATATACATAGGGAATATGCAAGGATAATACAGCATGTTTTGTAAGTTTTAAATAATTTTAAGGCTAGTAGGCGCAAGTGGCGGTTTGAGTAAAAATCTGGATAAGTCCAGTCAAAATAGGAAAAATAGAAAAAAAAATCGTGTAGTTTTGAAGTTTTGCACACTCATAGCCGAGAGGGTCCTGAACAACATACTAAAAGTCCCTGCCCGCGGGGGGCAGGGGGGCATTTAAGGGGGGCAATTTTCAGTTTTTATTACATATCTTAAAAACTATCGCATTTAGAGAAAAAATGCCAATTACAAAATTAATCTACGTAAAATTTCCTACAAAAATGTATATTACATTTTGTTTGTACGATCATTAGTTTAGAAGATTAGGGAGATGAAATAACACATTTTCTTGAAAAATTCTTTTTTGCTATAGTAAAATCAACTAAAGTGTGCAATTAAAAGGGTTCTTGTCAAATATTTTTTAATGTAAAAAACAAATATATACATAGGGAATATGCAAGGATAATACAGCATGTTTTGCAAGTTTTAAATAATTTTAAGGCTAGCAGGCGCAAGTGGCGGTTTGAGTAAAAATCTAGATAACGAAGACCCAAAACCGATCAACAGTAAAAAAAAAAAAAAAAAAAAAAAAAAATCGTGTAGCTTAGAAATTGAGCACAGTTATAAAGTTAAGTGCCCTGAATAACATACTAAAAGTCCCTAACCATGGGGGGAGCATTTAAAGGGGGCACATTTCAGTTTTTATTAAGTATCTTGAAAACTATCGCATTTAGAGAAAAAAAATCTCAATTGCAAAATTAATCTACGTGAAATTTCTTAAAAAAATTGTATATTCTATTTTGTTTCTATGATCAATGGTTTAGAAGATATAGGGGAAAGAAATAACACATTTTCTTGAATTTTTTTTTTTTTTTGCAATAGTAAAATCAACTAAATTGTGGAATTAAAAGGGTTCTGATAAAATATTTTCTAATGTACAAAACAAATATATGCATAGGGAATATGTAAGGATAATACAGCATGTTTTGTACGTTTTAAATAATTTTAAGGTTAGTAGGCGCAAGTGGTGTTTAGGTAAAAATCCAGATAACGAAGACCCGAAAACCGATCAACATTAAAAAAATCTAATAGCTTTGAGATTTTTTTTCTCTAAATGCGATAGTTTTCAAGATACATAATAAAAACTGAAATGTGCCCCTTTAAATGCCCGCCCCCCATGATTAGGGACTTTTAGTATGTTATTCAGGGCACTTAACTTTATAACTGTGCTCAATTTCTTGCTACACGATTTTTTTTTTAATATTGATCGGTTTTGGGTCTTCGTTATCTAGATTTTTACTCAAACCGCCACTTACGCCTGCTAGCCTTAAAATTATTTAAAACTTACAAAACATGCTGTATTATCCTTGTATATTCCCTATGTATATATTTGTTTTTTACATTAGAAAATATTTGACAAGAACCCTTTTAATTGCACACTTTAGTTGATTTTACTATTGCAAAAAAGAATTTTTCAAGAAAATGTGTTATTTCATCTCCCTATATCGTCTAAACTAATGATCGTACAAACAAAATGTAATATACATTTTTGTAGGAAATTTTACGTAGATTAATTTTGTAATTGACATTGTTTCTCTAAATGCGATAGTTTTTAAGATATTTAATAAAAACTGAAAATTGCCCCCTTAAATGCCCCCCCTGCCCCCCCGCTCACCCCCCACGGGCGGGGACTTTTAGTATGTTGTTCAGGACCCTCTCGGCTATGAGTGTGCAAAACTTCAAAACTACACGATTTTTTTTTCTATTTTTCCTATTTTGACTGGACTTATCCAGATTTTTACTCAAACCGCCACTTGCGCCTACTAGCCTTAAAACTATTTGAAACTTACAAAACATGCTGTATTATCCTTGCATATTCCCTATGTATATATTTGTTTTTTACATTAGAAAATATTTGACAAGAACCCTTTTAAATGCACACTTTAGTTGATTTTACTATTGCAAAAAAGAATTTTTCAAGAAAATGTGTTATTTCATCTCCCTATATCTTCTAAACTAATGATCGTACAAACAAAATGTAATATACATTTTTGTAGGAAATTTTATGTAGATTAATTTTGTAATTGACATTGTTTCTCTAAATTCGATAGTTTTTAAGATATTTAATAAAAACTGAAAATTGCCCCCCTTAAATGCCCCCCCTGCCCCCCGCTCACCCCCCACGGGCGGGGACTTTTAGTATGTTGTTCAGGACCCTCTCGGCTATGAGTATGTACAATTTCAAAACTACACGATTTTTTTCCTCTATTCGTCAAATTTTGGCCTTCGTTGCCTGGACTATAAGCCAATACGTTAACTGCCCCAGGCGTATGTACACGTTTTTCCTTTGTATTGCGCTGCTACCACAGAAATTAGACCCACGGTTTTGGAGTGCATTAAAATGACCTTGAATTTGACCTTGATAGTGTTTTCAATGGATTTACTTATTTTAGAGTAAAGGGGTATGGCAGAAATCTGAAAGGTAATGTTTCTGGAACAGTGAAAGCATAATTACGCACTTGTAGGAAAAATGGTGGCACTGGGAAGCGAATTTTGTAAGTTTTCCTTGGCAGGTAAGGGGTTAATCAACTTATTTCAGCTATTTGAAAATTTCAAATTCAGATTTTATGTATATATATGTATGTATATATCAGTTTATGTGCTTAAAACTTGATATATACATAACCCATATTAAAGTCTCGACCAAGTTTCTTAATCACCTTGATCCTGCCATATTGTTTTAAAACAGCAGTCTCTTAAAAATAATTAAAAAAAAAAAAAAAAGAATCATCCTATTCTATAAAATAGATCAAAAAGCCTTTTTTTTTTTCTTTTTTTTTTTTTTTTCCTAGTTGTGTGAATTTACATTTACTTCCTTATGTTTAAATAATTATGTATTTATTAATTTTGTTCAATTAAGTTACAGAAAATTAAATAAAAATATAGTAGTGTTTTTATTATATTTGTGTGTGTGTCAGTTATTCATTGTATTGTGAATTTGCTTTTGTTTATATATTTCAGTTCTATTTTCATAATTATTTCTATTACACTACACCCCTTCCTCCTCCTCCTCTCTGGCTGTGTGTGTGCAAGAGAGAAAGAGGCAGTAAATCCTCTAAAATATTAAAACAATACACATTTCAGTAAAATATTGTATGTGTGTGTATATAAGTTTGTTTACTTTCTTTCCAGACCAAACCACGAGCTGCTTTTTTGAAAAAATATGGAAATCCTAAATCTTACAATGTGCTAGAGCTTAACAAAATACGAACCTATGGTAGCCATATTTTATTAGCCTTGAAATTTCTTCATGATAGAGGATTTTATCATGGTAATTACAGATGTCTTTATTTATTCTGTTGATAAACTTTTAAAAGTATTTTATTGGAAACATTATTATTATTGTTATTATTATTATTATTCATATTTTATTTTAAAAATTAATATTAAAGTCCACAGTTCAACTTTTGTGAAGGATTACCAAACTTAAAATATCTGAGTGTTTAATCATGTTCGATAATTCTCTTCTTAATTTTACACCTAACACTTTTCTTCAGCCATTTCATTATCACTAAGGAAGGTCAAAGCTATGCCATGCATACATCATAACTATGTCAACTAGCCTCACAAGGATTAACCAGCACAACATGGGTACCACAAAAATCCCAAATATCAGAAACAAAAGATTATGATACACGCTTGCAAACACAGTTAACCATTCTTTCCAAAACCACCCTAAGCAGTCCCTCAATTCAATATACAGGTTTTTTTTTTTTTTTTTTTTTTTTTTAAGTGTAACAAAAAAATTTACACTACAAACAGAAAAATGATTAAACAGATTTTTCTTTTGTGATGCGTCCTTTCATGCTGAAGTTATAGTGGATTGTACACCTCTACATACACTCTGCACTAGCAAGATGACAGTACCTTAGATCCACAATGGCAAGAAATAGAAGCTATGTGCCAACTAGCCTCTTATACCTACAATAACAAAATCAGTGTAGTGTCTGTCTGTCTGCAGAGTAGTCAGTTTGTTAGTCTGTATATCTCAGGAACAAATGATCATAAAAAGATTGGACCAGTTTTAAAATATCACTTATGTTACTAGCAAGAACCCTATTGACTTGTAATTTTTTAATATGAAAACTTTGTAAGTTATTCAAAATTTATGATTTTCTTAACGATGGAGAATAGGAAAATTTTTCTCATAAATATGCATTATGGGAATTATTGCATTGGAAATACTGTAAAGTAGCATGTAAACAAAAATATGAAACTGAACCTAATAAAATTAAATAACAAATTAGTTTAAGCTAATATATGGAAGTAGAAGGAAATAGTTTAATGAGTGGAATATTCCAGTCTGTGATTGGTAGAGTTTACTTCCCTAATGTAAATATTATATGCCTTACAGTAGAAATTTCTGGGAGAAAGCATATGATGGGGAACGGAGCACAGTCCATCTATGCCAATTAGTTTTTAAGTGTAAAATGTTATCGGTGTTTTTAAGTAAATTAACAGCACAATTTCTTTAAATATAAGTAGTTAAGAGTGTTGTTCATTTATTTTTAAACTTTATGTAAATATCTTATAGTGTTACTTTTCAACATCTAAATAATTAAATTGTTTTCATTAATTGTGTTTGTATAGAGAAAAAAATACCCATTAAATATGTATCATTATGAAAATGTTTTACTCATCATTGTAATAAATTGAATTTTTTATTTGATCATTTTTGTAGGTAGTCTACATACAGGAAATGTTGCAATTGTGGATGGAAAATGTAAACTTTTAGATGTTTTTAATGGATTATTAGGTGTAAGCAGCTATATAAGACCATATTATCTACCTGTTAAAAAAGTTCAGGTAAATTGTAATTCTGTTATTTATTTAAAAAAAAAAAAAAAAAAAAAAAAGTTTGAGTATTGTTAAAGCTTTAGAAATTTACTAGTATATGTAATGATGACATTTTATGATTTAAAATTTTAGTTCTTTGTTTTGTAGAGGAATTTGCCTCCCCTCACCCCTCCTTCACACACCACTTTTCTTTTTAATTATTTTTGTTATCTAGAATGAAATGTACTAAAGTTTCTTGAAGTCTAGAGTTAAGAATTAGAAGAAAAATCATTTTATTTGTTTTATGCAAATCAGGGGTGAAACTTTTCAGGGGCTATCCCTGAATTCAGGGTTTTTAAAAAAAAAATTCTGCATTTGATTTTCATGTTAAATTATTTTTTTTAATAGCATTTTCTTGTTTTGATTATTTAATTTGCCTTATAATGCATTAAGAACTTTCCAGATATCACTTATTATTGATAGACATTTTAAGTTCAATTTAACTACGTTGAAATGAATTACATTAACAAATTATGGTAACACTAGTTTACATTAGCTAAACTTATTTAAATTATTTGTACTTAATTAGGATTAGGAAAAATGCTGATCCTAAGTTAGCTTTTTTAATGCATGTGCCTTGGGACTGGAACCTTCCCACCTCCATTACGTTTATGCAGATTTCCAGGCAAGCCACTCAAACCTCTTGTCGATCCACATCAACCTCTTGTGAATCCACCTCAATCTCTTCTTGATCCACCCTAACCCCCTTGTCAATCCATCTCAATGTCTTAATGAGCAATCCCAATTCCTTGTCAGTCATCCTGCTATCTATTCCAGATCATTGTAATTTAGTTTTTCATATTATTAACTTTTTATTTAAGTTAATGTTGATAGATTATATGTACATTAATTTATAATTACTTCCCCCCCCCTTTTCCCCCTATAGATTGGGGAAAGAGTATTTATGTTTAAATCAGATTAGCTTTTACAATAATGTTTGATTTAAAAATGAAAGAAAATAATTTGATGAATGTTTTGATGATTTTAAAAATTGTTTATTAATTATCTTATTTTTGAATTATATTTATTAAAAGCATGTGATTTTTTTTCCCCTACTAGTAGTATACATTTTTTTTTTCTTAATTTTTCTCACTATTATTTATATATATATATATATATTAATATGTGTTTATTTAGTATGATTAATGCTTGAAAAATTGTTTATTTATTCACACAAGGCATTTGGAAATCTTATATATATATATATATATATAAACTAGAAAAAAAAATCATACAAGAATATATTTAATCATAGTATTAAGTATGTTTTTGCACGTTATCAAATTTATCAACTTTAAATTTTAATATTAACTGAAGTTGCATAAAAATGCATAAATGTAATATATGTGTAAATAAATTTGCACATTCTTTCTACAATTTCTAATGTATTTTATATATTTAAAAAGTAAGCTAACTTTATTATTATTATTATTTTTTATTTTTTTTAGACTATGGAAAATATAGATGTATATTGTTTTGGCCATCTTTTGTATGAAATGGCATTTGGCATACCTCTTTTTGCTACAAATTGTGATAACATTCCAAAGAGTTGTCCTCCTGAATTGCGTAAGTTATAATTTAAGTTACTACAACATTTCTTCTTATAGTTGCATTTAATATTTATTCTTAAAAAGTAGATTATTGTTAATTAGAATCTAAGAATATTTGTTATTGGCTGAAAAGGGGAAAGAAAAAAAAAAAAGAATTTTCAAAGAATGGTATTATATAAATTATGCACGGTGAAGTGAAATTTCTTTTATTATGCATCTCTGTTGCTTACATCTTGAAAGACAAACATCAAATGTGCAGATATCAAATGACCTTGTTTGACTACCATAAACTTAGAAGAGTATTTTTCATGAAATGAAAGGCATTTTATAGTACTTAGTACAAGAATACAGGAATAGTAATTTGATCATTAAAAAAGATTATTTTTAATAAATTATATACAAAAGAAAAAAAAAAAATTAAAGTAATGATAAACAGATGGAGAAAATTATCTTGAAGTATGAAGTATTGTGCATTTTACATTCCCTTTAGATGTCTATTTGTAGGTGTACCTATTTTATTGCAAGAAAATCAATAGACATCCTGATTAGGTAGGTTAATTTATTAATTAGAAGTACATGTCTCAAAAAGCAGCTTTACTGATATATTTTTTTTTTTTCTTCAAATATGTTATATTAACTTATTTTTAGATGTCTTTATGACATTTGTATAAGTTGGTTACTACAAGAAAATGTACTTCAGTAACTCAAGTCTCCTAATTACTGAAGTCAATTTTATGTTTTCTGACCACTTTATATCCAAAAAGAATTTCTAGTATGTATTGTACTAGGTAGTAAAAGTTATGTGGTTGTTACATACCAGATGTTTTCTGCTGTACTCAGTTGCATTAAAATTATTTATTATGGTAAAACATATTGATTTTTTTCAATATTCAGAACTTTTTTCTTAAATTGTTAAATGTAATAATAATAAAAATACCATCATAAGGTCTGCATTTGATAGTAGCTTTCAGATCTGCGAATCAGGCCTTCCTCAACCGTTACTAACCTTTGTTCTATCTATCCTCTGACGTATATGCTTCATATTGCACATGATCTGTTTTTTCATATTTTAATATATTTCAAAATGTTTGATGTCATTGCATGCATTATTCTTGGTTAAGATGTCAATTGCTTCTCAACAATAAAGTGTAATTCCAGTTATTCACAAATTTTCTGAGTTAAAATTAATTTCCTCTTTTTGTGAGTCTTTCTCTTGCTGTGGTATTTCTTTCATATTTTCAATCATTTTGGTGTTTTTACAATTTCTAATTATTTTTTGAGGGGAGATGATTTTTTTCTTTTGTGTGTGTGTGTGTGTGTGTCTGTTTTTATCTGTATTTTATTTTATAAATTGATGAGGTTTCAAGTGATTTTATTGTATTTCTAGTCAGATTTTATTTTCAGAGAAAATTAGCATTAACTATGACAGTAAAAGAAAATTGATTAATTATAATAACCAGAATTATGCGTGTCATGAAGAAACAATTGAAATTTTGAACAATAATAATAATTAGCAAAGGCGCTGAACATTTTCCAAAAAAAAAAGAAAAAGAAAAATGACTACAGCTTATGGAAGAACAGAGCATGTGCAGTAGGAGGAGTAGACGACGGTGAATTTGCAGAGCAAAGATTAGTGATCGCTCAGAATGCTTAGTCTGGAAATCAGCTATCTATCATCAAATACAGAGCTTACAAGAATATTTTTATTACTATTGCATTCAATTAATTATTTTGTATTTTAATTATGTAGGTTCTGTTATTGAAGCTATTCTCTCGAAAGTTACATTGAAGAGTGGTCTACCTTCTATACCAGATTTACTTCAACATCCGTAATTATCCCTATTTCAATCACTTGACATTCATAATATGCAAGGTAGCTGTATAATTAGAGTAAAGTTTTTATACTATTAAAAAAAAAAGTTAAATATTTAATATATCATGTAAATAGATTTAACAAAAGAAAATTTTTAATAGCTAAGATATCTTTTTTATGCTGAAAAATAAGCTTGCAACTATTCATTTGATGTTCTAAAATTTTATAGGAACTTTAGCATTGAAATTAATTCTCAGCATTTATGATTTGAATGTTTGATTTTATGGAATACTACCTTTTTTTTTTTAAATTTCCATCATAATTTTTTATCAAAATTTAGTGTGAAATGCTACTTTTGCCTCTAATGGTAAAAATTAAAAAAAAAAAAAATTAATAAATATATTTAAAAAAAAAAAAAAATAGTATTGGCAACAATTTTTTCATCCTTGAAGATTTTTGTATTGCATGCTTGTAATTCTACTTTAATTATAGCTACCTTATGTGTTAAAATTGCAGATTCTGACTCTGATAATATTTTTAATTCTTGTAAAATACAGTGAAATATGTTTAACACAAAAATGCTTAACATGAAAAATCGGTTAGCACGAAATGATATAGCAGTCCAGACAGTATACTATGCAATTTAATACTTTTTTTTTTTTCTTTTAACGCAAAACAAAAATCGTTTAACACAAAAAACATTCGCTTTCAATCTTTAGTGGCATGTTTGCTACAATATGTTGCAATTGATGGTGATGTATGTACGGCACCGATTATGACAGATATGGGATTTTGGAGATCATTCATAATTTAAGTAATTCCACCTATGCAGATTCAGACAACGAATTTGATAAGGAATTAACGATGCAGTTCCTGTCCCCTCTACTTCATAAATGCAGAAAATAATTAAAATTATGCTCAGTTATTTAGATGCATATCTGAATGGAGAGGTGAATGAAACAATGGATGTTCTCGAATAATTTGTGGACAATATGGTGCTGACACTTCAGTAGAAGATATCTGATTTTTTTCCCAAAAGCAATAATTTTTTTACTTGTTTCTCATTCCAATGAATGCAACCTACTAGTAGTTTAACAAGAAACTGAAATAAAATTTGACAATATGGGAAATATTGGTGAGTTCATGAATCTTTTAACACGAAAAAATATTTTAGTCCCTTTAATTTTGTATTAAACATTTTTCACTGTACTTGAACTTAATCCCTGATTTATTTATTTTTTCCAGTTTAATTATTATTTGAATTTTTAAGTATAGAATCCTACACATTTTGACTAAAATATTAAAGAATCCAACTGCACTGTATTTTAATACTGTAAAATACCGTTCAAGCGCCTCCTCAATCTTCAAGAAAAATCGGGATACATTTAAGGAGGGTTTGGTTAAACGGCAAAAATCGGCATAAATATGGAAATTTACTTGTGTTTTCTTACTAAAATTAAGTGACATAATAAATAATTTTAAAACAAAAAGCTTATATATATTTTAAGTTACAGTGATTAAAATAAATAAATAAACAAATGAAATGCAGTTAACTCTTTGATTAACCTTCATTCAACTAACTCGTAAAAAATCAGAAAACCATTTTTTTACCATTTTTAATAAATTGTTTTAAAAAATTTGCTATTTTAGGAAGCTTACATTATTTTCGAATAATCATGGTGTCTGATTTATTATAAAATAAATCAGTGTTCGTATTTATAAAGGTGAATCTTAAAATAAATAATGTAAAAAAACTGTCTCCTGTTCTGGTAAAGCCTACTGCTAAGTGTATGGGGGCACTTATTTGGTATTTTCAGAACAAATAAAATTCAGGTGAAAATCGAAAGGGCCGTTTAATCGAGGAGGGGTGGGAGGGAAGGAGCTTTTGCGTTATTTTACAATATACAAATTAATAGGTTTCTTAAAGTCAAACTCAACATTTCAATAAATTATTGAGAAAATTCTTTTTAATATCCATATTATATTAATATTTTGTATTTTTCCAAGATAGATTTATTATGAACAGCAGAATTTCCTTACATAGTTTGTAAATCTATAAGAAAAAAATTATCATTATGATTTATTAATATTATTATTTTTTCCCTTCTCCTATCAACAGTTTTTTTTCAGCGTCTGTTACTGATACAGAAAAGATACATTTCAAAGTACCTTCCCAGTTGAAAGAAAGCTTGCGTCAAGCAAAACTATTAGCTGAACAGCATTTCAAAGCTGAACAAAAAGCAGTTATGTATATTTTTATTATATTTGTGTATTATAAAGTGTACAATGTTAAATTTATGTATTTTTATTATTATTATTTATTTTCAAGTACTTTCAAACATTTATTTTTCCCTTGTAAAACCATAAGTAACCCCTTTATATCTGTACTGATAAGTATAAATCATTTAAGTTCAAATATGTCGATTTTGAGTTAAGTGCATAGTCAGACTCAGAAAAAAATTCTCTATCGATTGGTATAAAGGATTTAAATCCATGTCATTTAGTCTTTGAGAAAATCCATTGGTAAAAAAAGGTTCAAGTCAGAAATTTGGCATTCATGTATGGTATAAAATATTTAATTCAATTTTTCCCATTATTAAATGAAGGTTGACAATCACTGAATGGTATAAGAGGTATAAGTCAACGAAATCCCTTTTTCCTAATCGATTCTTCTGATTTGTTTTCAGTTAGTTTAACTTTATTTTTCCTCTCCTGAAAAATCAAGAATATGGACTTAAATCCTTTATACTTATCAGTACAGATATATCAAATTAATGTTGATGCTTTAAAAATGAAGTTCAAAGAAAGTTCAGTATTAATTTCTGGATTTTTCATAAATTTTTTCTGGCTGTATTTGTTTAGTTATAGTGTACGTATTTGGAATCAAGGCCAATTATATTTTCAAATGGCTAAGATTTTGGTGAAATGCTCTCTCTAAAAGTTTTTCTAAAGGATCTTAATCTGTATTTATGTAAGTTTTGAAAGAAATCATGGAAAATCTCAGATGATTTAGATCAACAAGTGCAGACTGGATTCTAATTTGGCTCAGCCTATAAGCTTAACATTTTTAAAGGAGAAACTTGTACTTAATTAAATTAAAAATCCAAAATGGCTTGACTAAAAAGCTTCAATGGAGAACTAGACCGTTTTGGATTTTTAATTTCATTTTAGCACATCCTATTTACCAGTTGACCTTTTTAAAGTTCTCTGTATGCGATAATATTTTCTAAATTATAAATTTATTTCACATAATGGTCAATTTATTTATGAAATAGAAAATAATTTTCTATTTCCTTTATCTTCCTGTATGATTGAAGTGATTTTAAAGAACTTTATATGTGTTGATTTCATTTCTGTTTTAACATTACGTGTAAAATATGTGGCATTTAAGATTTAATTTTTATAGGCTGTGTCTTAGACAATTTATATTTATTAAAGTTTATAATGTTTTTCTACTCTAGGATCATGTAAATTTTCTGTTTCAGGTGACATAATCATTTTGATAGCTTTTCATTATGTTAGCAAGTGATTTCTAAATGTATGATAGAGTTTAAAAAGAAATCAAAATGCATATGTTGTATCATTATTGATGTTCCAAGAAATTAAATGAATAACGTATTTAAAAATGTAAATCCACATTAGTAATTAATACTTGAATTATAATTTTTCATGTATGATAAAACAATTTTGCATAATATATGCTAAAATCTTGTAAAATAATAGTTGCTTAACTTGGTAGGACAAGCACCATTTTCTCTAATATGAAACATTCGTTGGAAACATTCTTAATATGCCCAATGTGCATCCTTTCAGGTTATTATTTTTTCCCCCATGTGTTACTGAAATATATTTATTCAATAAAATATTTTTAATGAGATATATATTTAAATTTTTTCTGTTTTTCTTAGGTTCGTCACAATAAACGTATATCTAAAGTTCAAGCCCAATTATCATCCGAAGAGGAGCGAAAAAAGAGAGCTCATGAAAGAAAAAAAGTAATTTTATTATGTTATTAAGCAAGGTTCATACTCCTTAGAAAAAAAACTTATGGAAAATGAAAATCTTCATTAAAATTCTGGAAAAATTGATTGTCAAATCTGTAAAAATGAAACTTTTCCTTCTCACTCGTGCATCTATCATATTTAGCTCGATTTAAATGATAAAGTAAATAATTAGCTCATATCTTATTTTAAAGTGAAAATCTGTAAAAATGAAACTTTTCCTTCTCACTCCTGCATCTATCATATTTAGCTCGATTAAATGATAAAGTAAATAATTAGCTCATATCTTAAGGGGAAAAAGTTTATGTCAAGCTAAACAAATACTATGCTGTGAGTACAGCAGATACTTTCCTTGTATGGTTATGTAATGGCTTGATGATATTTTCCAGAAAATGATATGAAAAACAGGAATTTTTTTCCTTAATATTTGAGTATGAAACCTATTAAAGATTTTGAGCATTCTTTCTTGAAAAATAAAATTTAGATCAAAAATATTTTGAAACTTATATATATATATATATATATATAATAAAGATGTTCTATTAAGCATAGTAGAAGCCAAGCAACAGATACAAGATCACTGAAACACCAATGACCAATAAGATAATATATACATACAGTGGCGTATGCAAGGGGGGGGGGGATTTAAACCCCCCCCCCTTGACAAAATGTATGATAAGGAAAATTAGGCTGTTCCTTACATTTTTTTTCACATTTCAGGCGGAAAAAATGTATGGCAAGCGTAGAATGTTTTTTCTACGAAGTGGTTTAAAATTATGACTAACTTTTTTTTTCATTACTCTGCGATAAACACTCCTGAAAATAACTAAACCACTTCATTTGCGCGGCGCGAAACATGTTTCCCCTGAAAACAATTCTCTAAAAGGATTTCACCTTTAAGTCCGGTTTCCACTACGGCTTTTTTGACGGCTTCTATTCAGAATCCTTTGATGTGGTCAGCCGGGCTCAAAACCCTCGAATGGCGTTGGAAGACCCTGGTTCTAACCCCCAACTGAGATAATTGATGGGCCAGAGGCAGATATCTTTGTCAATTTTGCATGCTTTCCTTTGAAGTAACTGCGCAATCTGATAAAAAAAGGTTACAACTGATGACAAGACATTTGGCTCTTTCTGTGCGGAGCGTGATTAATGGTTTTTTTGGACCTGGAAGCTCCAACTCTAGTGGAAACTGGCCTTTACGAGTTCATACTCAAGGACAAGAGGGGTCGACCATATGGGGAAAGGGTGACCATTGAAGTAGTGACCTTGAAGGAGTGACCCAAACAATACCCCAATAGTAGAAGACATTTTAAATGAACTAGCGAAAACTTCTCGTCGATTAGACTTCGCTCTGTAAATAAGAAAATTCAATGAAATATTTTGCGTAACTATGTATTGAATTTTATGTTTTGTGTAGCAGTTTGTACAGGCTCTAAGTTATTCGTCGCTAATTAAAGATTTTTTAGTTTGATCTTCTAATTGGTGAGTTTGTTTTACTATTTTTCATTTTCTTACTCTTATTTTCGGCAAGTAATTATGATATTTTAAAAGATTGTTAAACCTAATTAAAAATAAACTTAATTAAACCTAATTAAACTTAAATAAACTTAATTAAACATAATTAAACTTAATTAAAAATTTGGAAGGACGAACCCCCCCCCCCTTGGAAAAATCCTGGATACGCCACTGTATACATATATATACATATATATATATATTAATTATTGTTTTTAATAACAATTTGGGATCTTGCATAATTTGATATCATTACAACTTTTTCAGAAAATTTCAGATTAATTAAACAATTAAAAGAAAACAAGTTTTTTTTGTTTTTGTGAGCACTTTTGTTTATCATACTGCTTACACTATAATTGACTTATGAGCATAATTTGTATGATAACCTGTTGTAATAGAGCTTGGATAATTAAATAGAAACATATTTAGGCACATGCCCTGTTATAGTGAAGGTTTCATTATTCTTAAGTATTCTTAAGATGCTTATTTAACCTTTTCTTAAAATCTTTTAAAAAAAAAAAAAAAAAAAAGTGCTTGTAAGTCCTTAGAAAATACTTATATTTCTGACTTCTTTTCAGCGCTATGAAAAAGTGATTCTATGCCGTAAAAAGTGCCAATCACTATGGATTGCAATAAGTTATGAGTTAATTTTTCTCTTCTACCATGAGCTATTTGAGTTACCCCAGATAATTCCAAAGTTTGAAAATATTTAATTTTTATTTCAAATTTCACTCATTAAGCATGATAAAATTTAACTGTTAACCCCTTCCACTCCAGGGACGTACGTGCGTACGTCCTAGTGTTAATGGCCATTAATACCATGGACGTACGTGCATACGTCCAAAGAAAGTATACGATGTATTTCAAAATTATAATCTGGTATTTCAGACATTTACACTACAGCTAGCCTGGAGCGGAAGGGGTTAATATGAAAGGACTAGTCCTGCCAAACAGCAAAAGACATCATCACTATTTTGTGATAGAATACCATGAGGAAAATAATAATAGAATTACATCGAATTTAAATACATCACAAAAGAAAATAATTGTAGAATAAACATGTGGATAATGACATGTAATACAATATTTTCATTACATGCATTTTAAAAATAGGCTGTTGTCCTAAATTAAATTTTGCAGGACGGAAAAGTGATAAATATTAATAATAAAAATTTGGACTAAATTATTTTTTTCTTCTATTTTTTGCTGATTTATTTATTTTCTTATTTGTTTAATGCTTTTTAAAATTAATTCTGATTTATGTATATTTTTTTTTAGAAGCACAATACAGATCATTCCAATTCTATCTCGAGTGAAAGGTCTCAAGCTTCTACACCTACAGGTTTATATTACATACATTTTAAATTAAACTTTTTTTTTTAATGTGATTTAATAAATTATTGTGAGAAATGAATGTTTACAGTACAGTATGAAAGAAATATATTTTAATGCAAAATTACTACAATAATTGATATATGTGTGGGCAATACAAAAAGATGAAACAAGTTAAATATCTCTAGAAAATGCACCTTTAATCAAAACGTAAAATAATAGGCATTTAATATTTTTCAAAAGGAGAGTAAATTTGCTGAGTGATTTTCATTATTCAGATAGATTTAAATTTTGCAAATTTATTTTTTATATTATACTGAATATTGTTACGTACTTGGGGGGGGGGGGGGTCGTGAGGTGTCCGAGAAAGAAAAGCAAATTTTGCAGAGGCTTGGAACTTTATTTACAGAAAATTCTAGAAAAATACAGGTCTATAAACCAAGTATCAACTTCACTTTCACCAGTAAACACAGCTTAAATAACAGCTGTCAACAGCAAATTCACAGTACAAACTGTATCACATAGCAAAAGCTGTAATCCAAAGAGGCTCAGAGCTCTTTCAGTAGCAATCAAAGCAGTTGGCGAAACTCAACTGAGACTGACTGATTTGGCGTAATGCAACTCTTTAAATACCTGCATAGAAAAATGTAGAAAATTCCAGCAACTGG
Source organism: Salticus scenicus (assembly GCA_963930645.1). Classification (NCBI taxonomy): domain Eukaryota; kingdom Metazoa; phylum Arthropoda; class Arachnida; order Araneae; family Salticidae; genus Salticus; species Salticus scenicus. Next base: position 50,363,166 of record OZ005648.1, read on the forward strand.
TCAGCCAATGAAATTACAACTTCCATTTGGTATATCGATAATAAGGATTTTCTCACCAAAAAAGTTGCCAAGGAGGGAAAGAGTTGCCAAATTTGGCACCAAATCCATTACCTACTTTATTATAGCTTTTTAATGCGTTTTTAAGGGAAAATTAGCTATTTTAACATAAAAAAGAGCTAGAAATGCAGAAAATTGACATTTTATCACCTGACTAAGCCTCTTTGAATGAATTTACATAAAAATAACTAAATTGTTTACAAACTCGTAACAATCTTTAAAAAAAAAAAAAAAAAAAAAAAACCTGTGATTTATTAATTTATTGAATTAAAATGAAAAGAATAACTACAGACTGTTTAGCACCATGGAGAAATAAGGAATTCTCGAGAAAATTTAGGTTACTTGAAAAAATAAGGAGTTTTCTTTTTTTTTTTTTTGGTGGTGGTGGGGGGGGGGTGTTAATAAACCAGTGAAATACAGAGATAAAATTTTAAACATATTGTATTCTGCTGAAGGGCAAAATTTGCAGTAATTATCGGCCACAAGACCATTAAAACATAAAGAAAAAGAAATGAAATAATTATTACTGTCTATCAGCTATTGATAAAATTGTCTAGTTTTGCCCTTTATATTTTGCCGAACTACATAAAAAATATCAATTGCATCAACAATGTATATGTGATGAGCACAAAGACTTGTTTCTTTCGTAATACAATGAGATTTGGATGGCAATGATCATGGGATATAAAAATGTCATAGTGAAAGTAAAGTTCATTAAAAATTAATTTAAGAAAGACCAATGAGACTGCAGCAATTAAAACACTCAACGAATGCAAAGTTATTTTTATATACGGAGAATGATCATTCAATATAATAGGATAATTTTCTCATCATTTAATTAGGTGCAAAAGAAATATCAAAAAGAATTCTAAAATGAATAACACAGAATTTCTTCTTTTATTGAATACGTAGGCGAATTTCAGATTGGTGTAAAAGTATGATAAAGCCCAAAAGGGGTATATAACATTCACAGCCAATTTTATTAAACATGATGGAAAAAATATATGGAGAGATTATTCATCCACAAGCTTTTCACTCTCCTAGATTCAACGTGAAATTGATGATAGAATTTGGCAGGAAGCGCTTACATGCATTGCCAATTGTTGCGCCAACGGGAAAACATTGGAAAAAAAGGTGAGATAAAACCTTTCAGTTTACCAAATTAAAATCAATGAAGGGGGTAAACTTAATGACTTTAGCATGCCAGGGCTTTGAAGAGAATTATTCCTGGCTTCTGAATTTAATACAATAAATAGGATTTTATCTATTGATTTTGAATTGAATTTAAAAAAAAGGTTTTCACTAAAAAATAACATTTGTCATGATATTAGCATGACAGTTGGATTCACTTTTATCATGGAATTATCAAGGAATTTCTTTTCTTTTTCCTCTCTGACATTTTGAGATAGTATTTTAACCCTTTCATCATTAGCCATTTTTCAGAATATGATTCATAAATCTAATACTATGCACAGTATAAGTACGGCAATTTGGTACTGCATACTATAGATATTTATTATTTATCTTATTTTCTAAAAAAAAAAAAAAAGTTAATTAAAAAATAAATAAAATAAAGTATTTCAAAATTTAATCACAGCCTTTTATTTTGATGATGCATTACAGATAAAGATGGACTTAATGTTTAAAGAGTCAAAAGGTTAATTTTCATGATCATGGTAAACAACAAAAAAAAAAAAAAAAGAAAGAAAAAAAAATTCAGAACTTTGTTCACTTCTTTAAATGACACAACCAAATAGTAACTGGCATTTATTTCACTTCTTATCAAAAATTTTTAGATTATGTAATGTAGTTTTTGAACATTATGAGTAATAACTTTTCTATTTTGAAGTCATTCTTACATTGTAATGTTTGCAATTTTAAACATTAAAAATTTTACTTATGATAAATTAACAATATTTTAGTATTTTTATTTCTTTTTACATTTGCCTGCGATTAGTGCAAATCATACTTTATCAGATATAACACCTGATAATAATTGAATGCATCATCACATTTTTATAGAAATTGATGAGGAATTTTACAACAACATTTTCTTTGTTTCAATATTTATAAGCAATGATTTCATAATTAATTGTAAAGAAAAATGAATTTGTAATTTCTATAAACTTACTCCAACCCAACAGTTAGCGAGCGAGTTTTCCTGAGGTGCAAAAAATCCTGAGCTAAAGTTATCAATTTTGTTATATGTACATTATATAGAAATTAAAGTTTTTGAATTAGTTTTAATCTAAGTCTATTTTCTCTTTTCCTTCAGAAAAGCCTTTTCATTAAATGCTAATTATTATTTAAACTATGTCATTTGAACAAAGCAGTTCCATATTTTTGTTGCTCTGTACTTTAAAAAAAAAATATTATTGTCATTTAAATCTTATAAATTCTTATCAAATATCATTACATCATATTTTTCTGGTAAATATTTGCACTTTTAAAATTTGGCAACAATACTCACTGAAAATTCAACATTTAGTAAAGCATTTTTGTTTATTTTATAAAAAAAAATTTTGATAAATTTTAAATTATGAATCTAAAAAATATATACGTGACATTTTTAACCCGTTGCACTCGAAATTTTTTTTTATTTATATTACCAGCAATTTGAAGCAATTTCTATTTTAATTAAAAAGTAAGGTTTTCTTTTTTACCTTTACATAAACAAAACTTTCCTGAACAGATTTCATTTGTAATTTGTTAACAGAATAAATAAAGTTATCACAATTTGTTTTGTTCTTATATTATGAATTGAAAAATATTTGTGTTGTCTCCATAGCGGAGCCTTTGAGTTTGAATTCAAGTACAAAGGGTTATGAGTGTAAAGCATACTTTGCTACCCATAACTTTTTTTTTTTCTTTTTTTTAAGAAAATGTTTTTTTTTTTTTAATTATTGATGATATTGTTAATACTTATTCTAATAGTGGTTATTTAACCTATATAAAAAGTGTGTATAAAGATAAAATTCTTCTCTTATCCTAATAAAAGGTTCGATATGCCATATGCATTTAATAAATTATAAAAAGTTGTATTTCTATAATTCTTGCTGTATATATATTCTTTGATATTTCTTCTAAATTATTCTTTGATAGTTTTCTTTTCAAAAGTCTGATTTATTTATGCACATTAAAATACATTTTATATTGAAATTAATATTTTTTATAAAGTATTCTATTCCTTGTTTTTTTTATTAATCTTTGACATACAATGATATTTAGGAGATGTCAATCATTTCTTATTTGTTGTTGCGAATTTTGAATCTCGAAGATGTCAAGAATTTATTCTGGCAGATGCCAAGAATCTTGGCATATAATGATGTCTTGTAGACATTATTCATTTAATGTATCATTGTAGACGTTGCTGCAGGGGTGATTCTGTTCAGAAAAAGAGGGGAATTTTTTTTTTCTTTTGCTTTTACAGTGCAATGAAGCATTTTAATTTATAGCAGTAAACTGATATTCAAAATCAAGACAAAATGTCCACACATTATGCGTACATACATATATAATGTGTTGCAAAAATGTACATATATATGTATACAGTAGTGTTTCAGGAAATTTATGTGTAGTTAAGAAAATTTTGTTTTACTCAGAATTACCCCCCCCCCCCCCCCCATTTGCTTTGCTTTCTCCAGCAGATGCTGAAAATCATGCATCATTTCTGTTTTGTTTGAAATGCTCATGGTTCTCCCCTTTTCTCAACATATATCTTTGATTAATAAAAAGAAATAGCCTGCATAAAATTTCCATGTGTGTATAAAAAAAATAATACAAGAAGCGAAACAACTTGGCTGTGTAAAAAATATATTAATCCATTACGTATTCCAAAATGTTTTGAAATATTTGATACTTTGCAGGACTGCCATTTTTTACTTTATAATATTAATTACTTTGTCTATTAATGTTGGATATCAATTTGATTAAATGTTATATACCAATATAAATTTCAAAATGAAATGTCCTGTTTCTAAGCTTACATGTAACTTCTTGAAATAATATAAAGGCTACAGGAAGCATTAAACTAATTAAATAGTTTAATTAAAAGCTTTTTTACTTGCTTCATTCTTGGCCATAATGTCTTCTGCAGGGTGCCCTGCTCTTGTTAGCAACGACAACTGTGCTGGAGTCTTCCCTCTCTGCAAATATTTGATGTTGTGAACGTCAATGTGTAGCTCCCATCAGAAGGTGGCGTCACATTCTATCTAAACCTGTTGTGTCATTGTCATTTCAAGAATCAGAGTTAGTAATTATCTCAATTGTTTCACGAAACATGGCGTATTTATGATTATTATAGTTTGCGAGTTTTACAACGTTATAAATAGATATAATCTTACAAAACTCGCAGACTTTAATAACCATAAATACACCATGTTTCATGAAACAATTGAGATAATTACTAACTCTAATTCTTGCAATGACAATGACGCAACGGGTTTAGCCAGAATGTGGCACCACCTTCTGGTGGGTGCTATATATCGACATTCACAACATCGGACACTTTCAAAGAAAGCAGACTTCAACACAGTTATCACCACCAATGAAAGCAGGATGCCCTACAAAAAAAATATTATGGTCAAGAATGAAGCAAGTAAAAAGGTTTTTAATTGAATTATTTAATTACATGTAACTGTTCAATTAAGCCAAATTAAATAAATTTTGGGATGCTTCAAATTCTGTTCTATTTGTATGTCAAGGAGTTAATTTTTTTTTTTTTTTTTTTTTTTTGTCAATGTTTGAATAATATGTGCACATTAATGTTTCAGGTTTATTATAAATATAAGAAATCTTTGCAACCCATTTCATTTAGTTCTTGCATTGTTTTGTGTCTATACTGTTGTGCTTTTTCCTTCTGACAAAATGCTTTTGCTTTTATCATGCTTTTCCTTATGGCACAGATCACATCATTTGAAATCATTTCATCATCTCCCTGTTTTTTAGATACATCTCTGGCTTTCAAGTGAAATCTGTACGTTGCATCTTTTTGTGTATTCATTTATATTAATTACATTTTAAACTAATATTTCTATACCTTTTTTTTTTTATTTTTGTTAAATTCACTTTTGTATATATTAGTTCAGCATTCGAATCTGCTTTCTAGTTAACCACTTAAAATGTTTTTACTGCTTTTCTTATTTCAGTGCTTATATTCAATAGCTTTCGCTTTCTATTTCAGATTTTTTATGTGCTACATACATATACATATTCTCACTTTTTCATACCATAATGTGTTTAAATTATGGCTTTTTTCTCCACAATTATTTGTCATTATACATATTTTACATTTTATTTGTATGCTTTTGAATAAAATTGTAACCTATAAAATTATACTTTTTTATTTTAGTCCTAATTTTAGTCCTTTTTTTTATATCACTTAAAAAGAGAGAGGCTGAATATTTTCTAAAATGCATCTAATTTTAATGAGATTTATGAATAAAACAAAACAAAAAAAATAATAATAACTGAAGCCTATACTAAATTATAAACTCAAAGTTATTAAATTTTATGTAATAGTAATTTTTGTTTTAATAAATTCATTTTTAAGATAAAAATAAATAAATAAATAAAAATATATCATTGTTGCCATAGGGATTTTCTTTTATTGGTCTTCCTTTTGACTTACATTTATAAGAAGAGGACTATCTTTATACCATGAAAAGCTATATTAAGTTTTTGGAGTAATAATTATGTAATAATCTTTTTAAGGAGTATATTACATATAGAAGGGGGAAAGGAAATAGTAAATAATAGTAAGAAATTGAAAATCTGTTTTAAATATATCTTTCTCTGTGTAAATTCTCTGAATGTTTTTAAAATGGGATATTTCATGTGTTTGAACTGTTAAATGAGTTCAAACAAACTTTAACAATCCCTAAATATAAAATTTAAGAAAATGTAATCTACATCAAAATTAAAAACTGAACACATGAAAGCCAGACTTCAGTTTACTCAGCAGACATATTATGTACAATAGAGTGAATCGCAGTTATCTGATCAAATGAAAAGTTTAATTTTGTCAATTGACATGGTTTAAATACTGCTAATACAAATTTTAGTCAAAATAGTATATTTTAAATTGAAACTCTGAAAGGGGATCTTTTTCTTTTCTTTTCTTTTTTTTTTTTTTTTTGTTGTAAAATAGATCTGGTTTTCTTTAATAGTAAATATATATATATGTATATATTTAGAAGATTACCAGTTCATGCTGAAGTATAAAGGGTGTCCCAAAAAAGATTGAAACATGATTTTATTTTTTACCCAATAGAGATAAATGAGAAGTGTAAATTATAGAATTGTTTAAGATAGAGAATAAGACTATGTTCATAAAATTTTCATCTCATTATTTTTTATGAAGTTAAATTTTTTAAGTTTTATATAACCCTTCTAGACGAATTCGGTCAGTTAAGTTTTTATTTTTAATACAACAATATTGTTACAAAAAACAGCATAATTATCATTAGAATTAAGTGAGTAATATGTACTTGAAATTTGAATGCTAAACAGAGGGACCATATATCAAATTCAAAATGTAAATCTGCCATACTATAAAAATATAATGGGCATGATAACATTTAAAACCATTTTTGCATGCTTAAAGTGAATTCGTGATTCTGCCACGTATTTCAAATCATGCTTTACATTAAGACAGATTTTTTATAGGAAAAAATATAAAATAATACCTATATACAAACATGTAATTATTTTTCAAATTTCTATTTTTTTTTTTTTTTTTTCAAAACAATGTACAGTGGAGAACCATTTATACGTTTTTCTCATTTATACGTTTTTTGACTTTGGTCCCAAATCATTCCATTGAATTTTAATGTTAAAATATTTCGTTTATACGACACAAGTAAATTCTTAATTTCACTTATACGTTTTTTTTTCTTCTTGTAGAATCCCAAATTTGAGTTTCATTCCAGGATTAAAAAAAAAAAAAAAAAAAAAAAAAAAAAAAGATGAATACTCTTTTTTTTTTTTTTTTTTTTTCGATTATTTTTTCTTAGAACTATGGTAACAAAGTGCGGCTATGGAACAAAGTGCGACTTGCATCGATAGCCTGGGGAAAGGAGAGAAATTTTCGGTGTATGGTTGTCGACTGGGTTGAATGGTAGGTATACAAGTAGCCAGTGACCACTTGAAGACCTTCCACTTTCCCTTCTAATTAATTGATTCCAGGAATGGAGTATGAAGGGAAAAAGCCCACAACCTTATAGGCATTTTGTAAACAAGATTTATTACTCATTTGCATTGGGCGACTTGAAAGATTTTCTTGTGTTTATTTGACATTACGGTCGGAGAAACAATTTTTTTTTTCTTTCCTTCCTTTTAATCGTTTGCAAAAATGTCATCTTCGTTTAGCGAACAAAAGGTTTTGTCTTTAAAGGTTAAAATCGAAATCTTGAAAAAAATTTCTGAATTTCTATATTTTTAATTATCATTTAATTTTTATTCAACCTTTCAAAATATTTTAAATATAATTAAAAATATATCTTATTCGAATAAATGTAAAGGAAATCATGAAAATTGATTAGACTTTTATTATATGTTATACTTTATTGTGTATTAATGTTAAAACGAATTTTCAGTTGTACGTTTTTTTCAGTTATACGTTTTTTAGGAACGGTCCCTTGAAAAACGTATAAACGGTGCTCCACTGTATTAACAAATGAATTCTCTGACAATTTTTCACTTTCGTTTATCCATATACGATAGAACAACAAAGTATTGTTTTGAGGTCAAATTTTCGAAATTTGCTATATTTACATGTTTTGAGGCACCTTGTATCTGGAAAACAAGTTTTTTATGGTTAGTCTGTATGTATGTCTGTCTGTGTGTGTAAGTCTGTTATTGCACATATCCGAAAAATAAATATTAACAGAAAGTCCAAGCTCAGTATTCTAAAACTATATCAACTAAGGAATTCTACACTACGCTGTTTGTTAAGACTGAAAATATGATTGTGTACAGAGGCATCCAAGAGAATTGAAATACGTTACATACATGGACAGAATTTCTGGTAGTTACAGTTTAACATATTTGGTCTGTACGAACCGAAATAAAATGAGCGTTATATTTGTATATGCATAAAAATATATTTTGTATAGAATATGGTAAAAAAATCATTCATCATTTGTCTACAGGATAGCACAAAAGAATTGGGATTATTAGAGCTATACTTGGAAATTGCTAAAACTGAATTTCAAGTTGGTTCGTGTAATTATATTCTGTTAAATTTAAATAAAATGTGTGTTATATATACAGTTTATTTATATATATAAATATACATAGACATATAAATATAAATATAAATATATACAGACCTAGGAGTGACTAGCTATTCTAGCTATTTGTCTCTTTTTTTCACATTTGTCTCTTTTAGTCTCTTTTTTGTTCAATTAGTCTCTTTTCTAGCTTTTTCCAATGATATTTTTTCTTTACCCATTTTTCCTCAAAGATTCAGATCAATGTAATAGATTTTAACTCTTAAAGAGGGATGTCAGAAGTATTATATAGAATGCAAAATACAGAATTAAAAAAAAAAAAAATGAAAATTAGATTCAAGAAAAAAGGTTGCATGTTGAGGGCACATCATATATATTTTTTAATGTAAACTCAAAATTGCTATTCTTTTACTTGTGTCACTTTTCTTGTCATGGTGCGATAAGTTTATTCGACAATGAAGTAATTGTGAAATTTAAGTTTGTTTTCTTCATTCAGAATATAGGTTAATCAATTTAACAGCTTAAAAAGAAATGCTAAGCTTAAAACATATTTTATGTTACTAAATTACTATAATCCCCTTTTTTTTTTTTTTTTTTTTTGTAAATACAAATTTTGCTTATTTTAAGAGTTTTTGTTACCTATTAAAGTAGCAAACTTGGACAAGCATTTTTAGGTCACAATTAAATTTCATTTTACTGTAGGTTGGTATAGAAAATTTTGTTATTGGGCATATCATGTAGTACATGTAATGTAACTGTTATTCTGTCTTAAGTTTCAATTTTATATTGCTGGCTGATAAGATTTTTGGTGAATTCCCCACCTCGTTATGTATGTATAAGTATCTTATATGTTATTAAAAATTATTTTACATATAAGTAACATACATGCTATACTTATTTCAGTATTCAGGAATTAGAATTTTGCAGCATCTGTGATGCATTTTAATTTAGAACTTCCATAGAACAATTCTGTAAACATTTGGATTCTATAAGATTTAGCAAATACTTGTAATTCTGGTATTACTATAAATTTTGTTACAAAGATAATTTTTCTTACATATGATGCAAGCTGACATTCAGTTTTGCAAACAATACATTGTATACATTTTTTTTTTTTCCATGTACAATATTAAAAAAAAAAACAGTATATCAGTGGCAGACTTACAACTGTAGAAGCGAGGGACGAAATTCTCACTGGTGGCCTTGTTTGCCCTGCCTTATTTAGGATTTGCAGAAATATAAACGAGTTTTCTTTTGGTTTTGGAGTTATCGCTCTATGGTCACATTTTGCACTTTAAAGCTCTTTAGACAGGAACCTACAACTTAAAATGGAATTGCAGGGAAGAAAATAATGGCACGACAGCTTCACTAGATATGTATACTTAAAGATTAAGTTTCTTCGGAGACCCCCCCCCCCCAGAGTGCCCACTCCCTCCACCTTCCCCATGGTATGCCACTGCAGTATATACAGTAATTTTACATCTTTGTTCATAATATTCATTTATTAGGAAAAAACTTGTCTCTTTTAAATCTCTTTTTTAAATATTTTAGTCTCTTTTCAGTCTCCTTTTTAGACATTTTAGTCTCTTTTCTCTCTTTTTCAAGAGTGTTTTACCACTCCTAGGCCTGTATATATAGGCTATTCAACATTCTTTTCCATTTAAATGGTGCAGAATGTCCTATTTTGAACCTTGTGCCATAAAAAGCCAATAACCAATCATTTACCAATTCCAGGTAAACCTCTTAAGAATTATAATGTTTTTATGCCCCCACAGTAAACAAAGTATTGTTTGGTGTCTAATAAAACTTGTTAAAGGGACTCATCGCTGTCAGAAGAGAAAGTCCATGCTATTCAATGAAAAAATTGTTTATGGAATTATACATTACCTAATATACTTTTTAAAATTCTGTTCTCACATTCTGATAATTCCCGATCTTTAAATTAGTACTCATTTTCTAAAAAAATTATTATTTAAATTTTTAATATTAAATTTTTTAGTTTGAAAAGTGAAAAATTAACTAAATGCTTTTTTCTAATTTATTAACTGTAAAATGAAATATTAAAATTTTAAAAAATTCAATTTTAAAAAACAAATACTAATTTAACACTTCAGATTTTCAGAATGTCTAAACTGAATTAAAAAACAAACGAACTATATATTAAGTAATGAGTCATTCTATAAACAAATTTTGCCATAGAATAACACGCGATTTGGAGAGGAGCCTTAAACAAAAGTCAGGAAAACAGAGTTATATGTACCGCAGAGTATGAATACCATTTGTTCAGAAACAGTAATCAACAACTCTTTAGATAGTCATGGAAGATTAGAGAAATTTTATAGATTAATTATTGAAAAAACTAGCTAACTCCGTTTCAAAGTGAGATAGGGCTTCTATATTTCTTAGACCTGAAGCTACTACTTTTGGCCAAATTTGTTTGCTAAAGTGGCCATGTTCAACTTTTGTAGAAACAATTTTTTTTTCTTTTTATCTTTACAAGCTACAATAGATCTTACAAAAAAGATTTTTTTTTTTTTTTTTTGTCATGATAAAATCTAATTTTCATCTGAGGGGAGTTTTAAACTTGTTTTTCCCCCTTCGGATATCCAACTTGAAATTGCCAGATATTCCATCTGTTACCCTGTCGAATATTTAAAATTCAGCTGGATTAACAGGTATTTACCGAATATCTGTTTCATCCCCAGTGGTTTTATTTTACGTTCTTTAAACGTATTATGAAAAAAAAAAAAAAAAAAAAATTATTAAAATTACCATAATATTGGTCTTGCAAAAGAGCAAATTCCTGTTAAAATAATGATAATCATTAATATACTTTTGAGAATTCTTTGAGATTAATGCTTTTGTAACTATATTTATTTTTTTTTACTTTTTTTTTTTAATTCAAAACTTGCATGAACTTTATTGGTTGAAGAAATAAACAATAAATTTAGCTTTTTCCTGTTTATTATTCTTAATTTCTCTCACCCTCTTTTCTTGCTTTTTTCCAACATTGTATAATTTTTTACTATGGAATGATGCTTTTGTTGTTTCAATTAGAAAATACTTTATTCATTGTTTATTTTTTAATGAGAGCCTAATATATCATGCAATTTACTTAATAATAAATGGAATTTCATCTCAAATTTTAGCTGAAGACAAAATTTCCATTCAATTCAGCAATCCGATAATACATCCACCAGTACCACCTCCATTACCTCAAGAACATGGTGATGGATCAATATCAGTAAGTCAGACAATATTACCACCTCCTGCTCCACCTGCACCTGCACCTCCACCACCTCCTCCTCCTCCAGTATCACCAGTTGTGAGCTGTTCTAATGACAGATCAGCTCTTCTCAGTTCGATTCAAAGTTTCAACAAAGGTGTTTTAAAGAAAGCTGAAACCAAAGACTGTAGTGAACCAAAGCTTTAACTTTCCAAATATAATTTTGTGTGTATATACATTCTGTAATTCTATTGATTGTATATGATAATAGTGTGTGTTTATGTATGGTGCTTCTATTGTAAAAATGTTAATTTGATATTGATAGTCTGGGAATAACTATTTTAAATTGTAAAAAATATTTACAAAAATTGTGAAATGTTATAGTTTTTCTTTTATTATACATTTTTATTGTTGCAAACTATTTTTATGTATTTAAAAAATCTAGAAAATTTTTTTAGAATGTATGTATGTAAATATAAATGATATTGTTTTTTTTAATTGAACACTATTTATAGTGATAGTTACATTTATGGACGACAAAACTTTACAAAACAAATTAAGAATGCCACCACAGACTGACTTTTGCTTTTCCGAGAACTTGTGCATTATAAATTGCGAGTCATGTTAATTACAAGGTCACAATACAAAAATGTACAACAGGAAAGAAATATTTTTTTTTTTTTTAAATATCTTTAACAACTTTGATAAGCAGAGTAAAGTATTGAAATTTTTTTTGCTTTACCCTCGTAATACAATATTGACATTACAATAAATGGAAATCTGGGCAATTTTATTTACTTACTCATCTAATTGGATGTGAATACTTCTCATCTGGAGATAGCTACACCATGCAATAATTAATGGTAGTGGCCCACTGAGTAAAATGTAATGACAAATTAAAGCTTGGAAAACATAAAATCTTAATTTTTAATGATACTTTGTAATAATGTTTTTTCCTTCTACATTTTAAAATTGCACATATAACTATTTACTCTGTTTAAATTTGATAAGAGAATGATGAAGTATTGTCTTATTAATTATTCTGGAGATTTAAAAGTATTGTCTTTCTTTTTTATCTATCCTTGTAAAACATTCAATACTTCAAACTAGTGAGCAGATTTTAACTAATGGAAAGCAATCTGTATTGTTCTAAAGATGTTGAAATGTTTTTGCTATAACCAGCGATCAGTGCAAGAAAATTTATTATTTACTAATAACTTCAGTAAAGTATTAACAAATAACAAAATTAGGTGTGTGGACCAAAAGTGATGTTTTGTGAATGTTAAACTTTTAAGATAATTTCCTCATTTAAATGATCCATTTTCATTAGTAGTATTATTATTACTATTCTCAAAGATAAATTTATTTAACAAGTTCTGAAGTTTTTAATGTCTATGGTCCAACGGGGAAAAAAAAAATGATTATAATTAATGATTATTATCATGTGATTCAGAAATAAAGGTTCTTTTCAAATCTGTGATTTTTTTACCTCTTCCCTTTTTAATTCTAAGTTATTTAACACGAGATTCATCGTGTCATTTTTTATAATGCTAGTAGTTGCGTTTCAGTCTATTCCCCGCCTTTACTTAGAGTTGGGGGAAAGCCAAAAGAAAGCTAGTAGAAAAAGATGAACTGCCCTTATTTCACGCAAAGCTTTTTTCGTAAAACTTTAACCTGTCTGAAGAACCAGAAGTGGGGAGAAAAATCAATCAACACTACTGGTCACGTTACGGTCAAATAGACCAATTTTAGAAGTAAAATGTTTTTTACTGCTCAAAAAATAGCAGGAATGACTTGAAACATACTACATTAGAGGACCTCCACCCAAGGTCAGTTACACAAAGTTTCCCCACTTTATTTTTAAGGGGTGATCTGTAGAAGGAATTTATAAGTGATGGGTGGCGAATAGACCGATATGCAACTATTAACACATAAACAGAAGCATCAGTATTCTCTGTTATCTATATCCTAATTTTCTGTAGATTATGCTGTTGTAAACAAATATGGAAAATAATTTGACTATTTCATTTGAATTGTAATAATTTTATTATTGTTTTTGTAATCTCTATGCATTTGTTAACCCTTTCAGTATTAACTGCTCTTGATATCAGTTTAATGATTTGTCTAATTAATACTATGTACTACACATATTTATTATTTTTATTTTCTAGAAAAAAAGCAGCTTATACTTTAAAAATAAATCACAGCATCCTTTTCTTTTGACTGTACATAGCAGAAAAAGATGAGCATAATGCTGAAAGGGCTAAGTATATACTAATTAAGTAATATAAGTGACAAGTTATTCTGTCATTGAAAAGCTAGTAGATATATGCATGCTGTTCCAACCATTGACTGTACATTCTAATGCCTTTGTGGTTGTATTTTGTGGACTGTTTCCTTTACATTGGCATAACCATTGTATCTTATAAAGGAAAAAAGTCCTAGAAGAATTTCAAGAATGCAGTAAAACTTTAACAGTCATTATTTACAGGGCATGGTTGGTATAATAAAATATTGATAAAAATGGTTATTAACATAGTTCTTTTTATTTATTTATTCATTTGAGAGTTAATTATGCTTATAAATCTTTTTTTTTTTTTTTTTTTTTTTCATTTATGAGAAAATTAACTTTTTCATTGTCCATATATACAAAATTCTTGCCATCAGATTTTTATTTATTTATTTTAAATAATAAAATTGTTTCTTAAGTATTTAAAGATACAGTAATGTTGAAAAAACTTTTTTTTATTATTATTTAGTTATTTCAGATAGTTTTCTAAAATCTAAATCTGTCAAATAGTGTTTTAATCAGTGTAGTGGTGAAGGGAATTTTTGGAATTATTAATTGGTGTTATGTTCATCTTATTATATTTAATCCAATCTTAACCCCTCCAAATGTATTAAATGATCTGTGTTAAATATATTAGACTAGCTTACTTGCCAACTCTCTTGTAAAAAAGCAGGAGACTGTTAACTGTAAATCATATTTAATGTGAATTTTTCTTTCTTTTTTTTTTTTTTTTTTTTCTTATACCTATCTTAAAATTGCTAAGTTTTAATTACAAAACTTTTTTTTTTTTTTTTTTGGGGGGGGGGGGGGCTGTCTATGTGCAATTTGTTCTATAACATGTTCATAGATGTTACTATAAAAGCATTTTCTTTTGATTTCATGTCAAAAAACATTATTCAGTGTGCATGGCCAGTACTACTTTTACATCATAAGCTTCAGATTTGTCTGTAGTTCTACCTCTTGGTGGATATCTGTTTCTTTGTATATCATTTTGGCTGTTTTTGAGATGATAAATGCAAATCTTAGGAGACAATGAATGACTCTAAATTAAACTCATATTATTTAGTACTTGTAATGATGCTGTGATGTACAGCAATTTATCTTCTTAGTTTTGTGTTCTAACCAAGTTTTTTTTTTTTTTTTTCCTGAAATATATTACTTCACCAAAAACTAAAAGAATAGTAATTTTGTAAAAATTGCTATTCTTTTAGTGCCTGATTGCCAAAATAATCTGATTTTTTGCTGCAAATAGTCAAATTATAGTATTTTACTGCTATTTGAAAATAATAATAATAATAATAAATAAAATAAATACATAATATATATATGTGTATATACATGTAATTAGGGCTAATTGCAGAACTTTTTTTTTTTTTAACCACATTTTCTGAAAATAGGTGATTATTTCATTATTCATTTCTGAAATATAGAATAATTTCTGTAGACTGTTTGAAAAAAATTACATTTTATTGCAGGTATTTGTTGAAATAAGTATATTCTTTGCTTTCAACTGTACATAAATATTTCAGCTTTGATTAATTTTGAGATTTATTTCAATCTTTAATCTGGAGATATGTGAGTATTTTGCCCTCCCCCCCCTTTCTCTCTCTCTCCTCTTTTTTTTTTTTTTTTTTTGTATTATTAATTGTTGAAATATACATTTTTTTCCTTGCTTATTAAAAAATTTAGGGCTATAAAGTTTAATTAGAAAGTAGCAATTAAAAGAAAAAAAGTATCAAAATTTGCTTTAATGAAAAAAAAAAAAAAAAAAAAAATGAATTTTTAAGGCAGCCTTAAAATTTTTCAGGTTTTATTTTTTCATCATTATAATTTTACTTAAAAATAGTTTCTATTTGCTTAAAAAGTAACATGTGATAAGTATATAATAGATATTTATTTTGTTTTAATTTTATTATTCTCTTCATTGGAAACTTCGAATTTCCTTTTTTCATCCTTAAAATTATGCAAAGAATTTCCTGTTCTTTTTCCCCACCAAAGTGTTGGCAAGTATGGAATAGTTACATTTTTATTTCTCTGTCTAGTGATCATATTTTTAAATTTCTGTGTCACTTTATTGTTATAATTATAGTTTTTTTTTTTTTTTTTTTTGTGGCATATTAATTAAGTGCAATAACAGTGTAATTTAGCTTTGTATTTCTAGTCACTGTGTTTATTTCAGTTGTTTTACTTAGTACCAGATCATGTGACATTATATCTTATTCTAAGTTTGCTGTAAAAAATATCACATAATTTCATTTGTCTTATGGAAAATAAAATCTTCATACATTTTATCTGTGTTTATTAAGGCTCATTCGCTACTGAAAATTAATAATTTTAATTAATAGAAATGGAAATAAATTTTTATTTCCTTATGCAAATTATTTAATCTATATTAATAAAATCAGAATTTTGTCTGTAAATTTCTCAGAATCAAAACATTTTGCATTATTTTCATATTTCACACATCATGAAAGCCAAAAATGGCTTCGGAAAATTTTCTGTGTGTGTGTGAATCATTGAGATTGTATGTCTGTGTTAAAATTGAAAATTTTAACACTTTTGAAATTTATTATTTTTTATCAAATCCTCCGGAAAATATTTCAGTTTCTTTTATTTAATTATTTTTCTCTATTTAAAATGTTTAAAAGTCCGTTTTTTCAAAATTAATTTCATTCCGTTTTGGCATTTTCAAATATTTTTCTAAATTTCCGATTTTTTCAATTTTAAATACTTTTCTAAATTTTATTTCCTTGCAACTTTATTTTAATTAGATAGCTTATTTTATCTCCTTTAATTTGAGCCATCGCTCATAGAAACAGCTTAAAATTAAATCATTTTATCTTCAAAAAATCATAAGTCCAAAAACACCTTTTTTATTTAACTGTATTCTTAAATTCAGAGATCAGCCATGTTGACTTAAAATGCTCGACTTTCCCGCGCTTTCAGAAGGGGAGGAATGTTCTAGAACCTAGGAGAGCATCGCGGGCGTCTTCTGACGTGAGTCAGCGTCCCTTTCGTGCGAGCTGATTGGCTACTCGGGGCGAGCGGGAAATTGGATAATGTTTTCTCTTCCCCGGACTTCTCTCTTGAATGTAAGCTCTGGGAAGAGGAGCACGTAAATTTTCGCCGGTCCATGGCGCCGGGATTCGGCCTTGGCGAGCGAACCGGTGTCATGGATAGGCCGATCATCCAATTTTTTATCTGATTTTAATTATGTTATCAAGACATTTCAACCTTGGATTTCAAGTGTGTCGGAAAAATCGCTGGCTAAATATTAAGATCGAATGCCTCCAACATCTGGATGTACGTTTCTTACAAGCTCATAGAAGAACTGGCCAGAAGTAACTAAGCCTAAAACGACGCTCAATTCATATCATCTCTAATTTCTCATGTTCGCACGATCAATATGGAAATGTTGATCATTATCTCTCAACTCAAAACAGTGCTTCATACAATCTTAGAGCATTTGCACTATTAATGATTGAAGTGCGAAATCGAACAGGGAGCCAGATTTATCGGAAATAGTGATGAAGTTACCTAATGACGCATAAACAGTATTTTTGCTCAAGATGAAACGGTGTCTATACCGCTAGCAAGATAAATCGCATGAAAACGTAAATCGGCGAAATATCTAAATTATTTGTGACTTGTGACCTATATTCCTATGAAATAATATGACATTCTTGGGATTAATATCAGTGTTAGTTGTTTATCAAAGATATCATATCATATGGCTAATTTTGAACATTATATTGCCTGAACAACCGATATGGAATAAGTTAAGCAGTATATTTAAAAAAAAAAATAAAAGGATAAACCAATTAAAGTGATATTCATGTGCAAGCTAAATAAATAGTAGTTATGTCCGTAATGTACATATTATGTGGCGATTGTAACTATACCTCTGCATCTAATCATATTTTTTTTTATTATCTATGGCCATAGAATCATCTTTATTTAATCCAGCTATTTATGATTTATTATGTTTGAATAAATTGGTTAGTCAGCTAATCTATGTGTGGTTTATTGAAGAAACGTGTACCCTTTTGGATTATTTAACCTTTATTTTTTCAGGTATATGTTTTCTTCTACATGGGGTAAGTTATTTTTAAATGTACTTCATTTTTTTTCTATTAAATTTTATTTGAATTTATTCAATTTTAAAGTTTCGGTAATTTAAAAAAGATTTTGATGAGCCGCGGCACCTGTTAACGCAATTTTAATTTTATTCTAACCACAATTCCTTTTCCGGCCATTTATTAATTCGCGATTATCGTTATTTATTTATTTACTTTATCATTTATTTCATCTATTCAAAAAAATCAAACTAAATTTTTCTTCCCTAACATTTATGGTGCCGTCAAAAACAAACAAACTCCATTTTAGGTTGAAAACCTGGGGTTATGTGCTCATTAATTTCTTTTTTCAAAATTAATTAATTTGAACGATCGCGATTAAAAAAAAAAAAAAAAAAAAAAAAAAAAAAAAAAAACGCGAAATTTTTTTTTTTTCATGTTTTTAGTTCCTATGCATGCTGCTTTGCTATTCTGTTATTTAATAATCTGGTACAATAATTAATATTCTTTATTTTAATTACTTGTGTTGTGTATTCTTATCTTTATTTTATGTGGGCAAATTTCAGTTTTTGTGTATTCTCAAAAATTTAATCAATGAAATACACACAAAATAATTTTTTTAAAATTTTGTGGCTCAAATATAGAACTATAACTATTTAAAAAAAAAAAAAAAAAAAAAAAGAAAATTGAAATTTGCCATGGATAGAAGAATTTATTATTTTCATATAATATTTGCAATCTTCTGTATTATATATGAGTTATAGTGGAATTTTCACTAGTGGACATTAGTATCAAATTTGATATTCTATTTGTTATGTTGTTATGGGGATTTGCTTTTAAAAACCATAATAATAATAAAGAAAAAATAAATAAATAAATAAATAATAAAAAGTCAAATTTGCCACTGATAAAAACATTTATTTTCCTTTGTATTGCAATCTTGTATTTTTCATATGATTCACGGTTTTGCTTAAAATTGAAAGAGATATTTCAAAATTCTTTACTAATAAAATGAATATTTATATTTTGTTATTGCAAATGAATGCCAGTTTAAAATTAAGAGATTTGTTTCAAAAAAAAAAAAAAAAAAACTTTTAATGTTTTTTTTTAAGAAAAGGGATATTTGAATTGAAACCAAAAAATTGGCTTAGATAAAAAGTAGTAAGGGATCATTTTAGTTATTTTATTGTTTGACATGCCTTAATTATGAAATACGATTTATTTTTACAACTACTCCTAGATAGAGTAGGGAATTTTACTTCAGTGGGAAAAATAAAAAGATAAAATTTATAGAAAAAATTTAGAATATACTTTCTTTTAAAGGGATGAGTTCAGTATTCCTTAAACATTCAGTTGAATATATATTACTAAAAAAAAAAAAAAAAAAAAAAAATTTTCTTTATAATGTAATGTTTCTGGGCAGGAGTGTTTGAATATCCTTTTGGGGGATGGTATTACTTTGCATCAATGAAAAGCCAAGCCAAAGGCCACGGCAAGGTTTTTCAGATCGTCATTGGACCTCCCTAATTGTATATGACAATTCTTTTACCTAGAATCAAAAAAAAAAGAAAAAGAAAAAATCTTTATAATGTAATATTTATGGGGAAAGGTGTTTGAGTATCCTGTTGGGGGATGGCAGCTACTTGGGCCTCCCTAATTTTATATGACAATCACTTTCACTCAGAATAAATAAAAAAAAAAAAAAAAAAAAAGCATACATACCTTTTCATATATTTTCTCAGGCATGATATTTTTACAGGAAACATTGGTAGGCAATTAATGTAAAACATCATTATTCAATTTGAAAATAAAAAGCTTATGAAATGTTATATAAAACTGTGCACAGTAAAAATATTTTCTAATAAATTGATGATAGAGCATTGCATTAGTAGTTATTTTAAATGTCCACGTGTTTGTAAACTTTGGCAACTCTTACTGGCTTTTGCTCGCATGCATGCTCTATTCAAAATTTTTATATATAAAAAAATATTTATCAAATCATTTATAGTATATGCAGAGACCAATATAAGCTGAGCCTAATTTTAGTGTTATCAGCAGTCTCATGATGCATTGCTTATATTCATGTGGAATAAAATATTTCCATTTTCTTCAATTTAAAATGAATAGAGAATAATGATAGCAAAAAAATCATGATTAGCATAATTACCTGTTTTCCTGCCAACTAATTTCAATTAGTATAAAATTTACTCTAAAATGTTCATTTATTGATTTATGATCCACTTTTCATCCCTATTACAATTCACGCCATCATAGGCAAAATTTAAAATTCAATCATGGCTAGGACTTCTCAGCAAAAAAAAAAAAAAAAAAAAAAAAAAAAAATTTCTTTTACTTGTCAACAATTGTTGAAACTGCTGCAATAAGTAAATACGTAAATAACCAAATTCACTTACCTTAAAATTATTCTTTGATTTCAATGTTGGTACATGTGGATGGTAGGCTGGGTTATAGGCCGCCTAGTTCTGTCAATAGTATCTGTCAGGCTGGTCCGAGATATTCCACTTTTGCATTGACACTGTAAATCTTGAATCTTTGCAGATCTTCAAATTTATACAATATTTGTTAACCTACAATACATTTACTTACCTGTACTACAAAAAAAAAAAAAAAAAAAAAACCATGCACTTTTTTCAAATTTTTGAAGTTTATTTATGAAAAGATGAAAAATGATAAATCAATTGCACCTGCCTGCTTTAAATCCTTGTGGTTGTGCAGGAGTGTGTATTCAAAGACAACACAAATTAAATTTACAAAAAGTTTTTATTTACCAATTCCCTTTGCATGTGACATATTTTTAAAAATGTAGGTGATTTTCTCGAGTATTTTTGGGGACCTATTATAGCCAAGCCTCCTTGAGTGTCTATGGGCTGTCTTCCATACTCACATTATGTTACACTGATTTAATATAAAATTGTCACAACTCCTAATCTTCTCAATTGTAGATATTGCAACTCACTCATGGTAAAGACGTTTATTTTGTGGGGATCACTAGCAGCTTTTAATGGGAATATATTTACCCGCTGTCATCTGCAATTTAAATCGTGTTGTAACTGCTTCATGGTAGTTGCCTTAGGATATCTTTAATTGAGTCCAATAATTTTTTTTTACCTTTTAATTATTTGTTGTGAGGTGCATAAATTTAACTTTAGAAATCCTGTTGAGAACATAATGGCTGAGATGTTTTGGTATTTATAAAATAATATTTAAAAAAAAAAAAAAAAAAAAATCTCTTTCGAATTCGTCAAATGAGCAAATCTCCATTGTACTATTTTGTGTGTTTTAAAAGGTAGCATGCATATGAATTTTTTTTTAACTTACCCTCATGCATTTATGTGCTTAGTGTTGTTTATGTCTATATATATATATAATCAGGTTTTATAGTATCTATTGTGTTTTACATGTTATGTTATGGTCAGCATCCAATTTCCCGTCGCCAAATTCTTTTTTTTTGCTCTTTTTTTTTGTTGTTAGCGGGAGGAATGTTAAAATTGAAAATTTTAACACTTTTGAAATTTATTATTTTTTATCAAATCCTCCGGAAAATATTTCAGTTTCTTTTATTTAATTATTTTTCTCTATTTAAAATGTTTAAAAGTCCGTTTTTTCAAAATTAATTTCATTCCGTTTTGCATTTTCAAATATTTTTCTAAATTTCCGATTTTTTCAATTTTAAATACTTTTCTAAATTTTATTTTCTTGCAACTTTATTTTAATTAGATAGCTTATTTTATCTCCTTTAATTTGAGCCATCGCTCATAGAAACAGCTTAAAATTAAATCATTTTATCTTCAAAAAATCATAAGTCCAAAAACACCTTTTTTATTTAACTGTATTCTTAAATTCAGAGATCAGCCATGTTGACTTAAAATGCTCGACTTTCCCGCGCTTTCAGAAGGGGAGGAATGTTCTAGAACCTAGGAGAGCATCGCGGGCGTCTTCTGACGTGAGTCAGCGTCCCTTTCGTGCGAGCTGATTGGCTACTCGGGGCGAGCGGGAAATTGGATAATGTTTTCTCTTCCCCGGACTTCTCTCTTGAATGTAAGCTCTGGGAAGAGGAGCACGTAAATTTTCGCCGGTCCATGGCGCCGGGATTCGGCCTTGGCGAGCGAACCGGTGTCATGGATAGGCCGATCATCCAATTTTTTATCTGATTTTAATTATGTTATCAAGACATTTCAACCTTGGATTTTAAGTGTGTCGGAAAAATCGCTGGCTAAATATTAAGATCGAATGCCTCCAACATCTGGATGTACGTTTCTTACAAGCTCATAGAAGAACTGGCCAGAAGTAACTAAGCCTAAAACGACGCTCAATTCATATCATCTCTAATTTCTCATGTTCGCACGATCAATATGGAAATGTTGATCATTATCTCTCAACTCAAAACAGTGCTTCATACAATCTTAGAGCATTTGCACTATTAATGATTGAAGTGCGAAATCGAACAGGGAGCCAGATTTATCGGAAATAGTGATGAAGTTACCTAATGACGCATAAACAATATTTTTGCTCAAGATGAAACGTTGTCTATACCGCTAGCAAGATAAATCGCATGAAAACGTAAATCGGCGAAATATCTAAATTATTTGTGACTTGTGACCTATATTCCTATGAAATAATATGACATTCTTGGGATTAATATCAGTGTTAGTTGTTTATCAAAGATATCATATCATATGGCTAATTTTGAACATTATATTGCCTGAACAACCGATATGGAATAAGTTAAGCAGTATATTTAAAAAAAAAAATAAAAGGATAAACCAATTAAAGTGATATTCATGTGCAAGCTAAATAAATAGTAGTTATGTCCGTAATGTACATATTATGTGGCGATTGTAACTATACCTCTGCATCTAATCATATTTTTTTTTATTATCTATGGCCATAGAATCATCTTTATTTAATCCAGCTATTTATGATTTATTATGTTTGAATAAATTGGTTAGTCAGCTAATCTATGTGTGGTTTATTGAAGAAACGTGTACCCTTTTGGATTATTTAACCTTTATTTTTTCAGGTATATGTTTTCTTCTACATGGGGTAAGTTATTTTTAAATGTACTTCATTTTTTTTCTATTAAATTTTATTTGAATTTATTCAATTTTAAAGTTTCGGTAATTTAAAAAAGATTTTGATGAGCCGCGGCACCTGTTAACGCAATTTTAATTTTATTCTAACCACAATTCCTTTTCCGGCCATTTATTAATTCGCGATTATCGTTATTTATTTATTTACTTTATCATTTATTTCATCTATTCAAAAAAATCAAACTAAATTTTTCTTCCCTAACAGTCTGTAATACTATTTTTGTGTGGGTGTCACGCGAGAATGGCTGAATGGAATTCAATGGCACTTGGCAGGGATTTAGGTCTTTACCCAACTTAAAATTATATCTATTGAATATTTCAAAAATGTTATTAGATTTAGAGATATGGGTAAAAAACACCTGCCCATGTGTTGTAAGGCTTTTGTCAGTTAATGGGGAGGAAATTGTGTTATCTTTGTGTTTTAGATATCAGGGAATCCCAAAATTATTTCAAAATATTTTCTCTGTATGCATGGGAGGGGTGGTAGTGTTTAGAATGTTTTTTATTCGACCAGGTATCACATGAAAATGGGTGGATATTCAGTGACACGTGGCTGAAATGTATATCTGTACCCAAATTAAAATTATATCCATTGAACATTTCAAAATTTTAATTAAATTTACAAATATGAGCAAAAAAGGCTTCTGCAACCAATTAAATAATTAGACATTTAGATACATTAAAATGACTATATTTGACAAAATACTTTAATTTTTATTTGTTGTTCTTTTGCTTTTTGATGTAAATTCTGCGTTCTTTTGCACACACAGTATTTTTCATTAATTTTGAAAGTTTGTTTTAAAATTTATATTTCACTTTAAAAATTAAATTGTTTTGTATAAAAGATATATTTTATCACAAGCAATGGTGATTATATGTTCTGTAAAAGCTGTAAAGAAAGTTTTGTAAAAGGAGGATCTATTACATTTAACAGGTAAGATTTTTTTTTTGTACTTAGTAATTATTTTTGTAAAATGCTTATATTTGCTACATTTAGTTCTTTAAATTAAAAAAAATTGCTTGTATTGTCTAAAAGAATCTAGTATGTTGTAGCCACCACGTGACTTTCTTCCATATTTTCCTATACAATTTCCCTCAGTAAAAATAATTTATTAAAATTATTTTCCATGATGAATGCAGATGATTTCCATTCTAAAGAAGTAGTATAATGCTAAATATAAAAAAATCAATTTTATTTTCTGTATTACATCATTTAAAAAAAAAAAAAAATGAAAAAAATTGATATTTATCCATTCATTTTAAAGGTATTGATGAGCTCCTTTGAAAAATACCCATAATGAAAATTTCCCCGGGAAAGCAATGCTCCTACATATACATTTTTTTCCCTAGTTGATTATCACTATTATAGATAATTCTTTTTATGTACATTTATGGGAAACTTTGTCCTATACTGCCATGTTAAAAATTTAGAAAAAGCAGGAGGGCAACGCCACCTGTTGGATGATTTTCACCAAAAGTTGATAGGCACTAATTTATGTCAAGTTGCAACTGCATATTAAATTTTATGAAGTTCTGCGCAGTATTTCTTGAGATACAGTCACCACAAAATTTTGTCTCACACACACAGAAAGATGAACAAACAGACATTTTCTAAAAATGGTCAGTTCGTGTTCTAAACTTCGTGAAACGTGTAAATCCATAGAAAACATAAGGTCGAAAATTTTTTCAAATCCAATACTTTCTTCTATTGAATATAGAAGAAAGTAAAAATAAATAAATACAATACAATACTGTTCTACAATAATGTATGGGAATCATAATTATCTCTGGATGATTGTATTGTATTAAAAAAAAATAGAGCTGAAAAGCTTAAAATGTAATATTTTACATAAGTTTTGCTTGCTTTATTTTTTAATTAATAATAATAATTGATAGTTATCTGATTGCCAAAAAAGTAAACCTTTTCCCTGCAATTAACTGATTCATATTTGTCACACTTTCTTTTATTCCCTTAATTAAGAAATGCCCTGTTTACTGTAATAATAGGTCCATCGATAAATGTTAAGTAGAAAATTTCACTAAGTTTCAAAATAAATAATCTGGTAATGAATTTTTTTTTTTTTTTTTTTCCGATGTTGCTGCTTCTTTTTCCTTTTCAATCCAGGATCATACAGTCGGTAACAAAAGTGTCCAAACACTAGCAAAAATTCCTATGTAAAAAAAGTACACTTCATACAGTTTTGTTAAATAAATCTTTATCGAATCATGTTCTTACACTGACTAAGAACAGGATTCGACGACGATTTATTTAACAAAACCGTATGAAGTGTACTTTTTTTACATAGGAATTTTTGCTAGTGTTTGGACACTTTTGTTACCGACTGTATGATCCTGGATTGAAAAGGAAAAAAAAGCAGCAACATCGGAATTACATCCCTGCAGAAGATGCAATCCCGACGCAACAAAACGCTGAAAAAAGGTAAGTAAAATCATTTTTGTAAATTGTATTTATAGCTGCTTGAAATAAAATACAGAAGACATCTATTGAGCAATCTAAATAAAAACTAAAAAAAATTTAACATGTGATGTGAAGGTAATGTAAATTTGTAAACAAAATATAAAAACAATTACTTGTCCTTGTAAAACAATTACTTGTATTACTTTAGTGTGATAATTTCGAGCACCTAAAATAGCCTGGTTTTAAAATATACCTAAATGTTTTAAATACTGAAGAATTACCAGGTTTAACTTAATAAGATGTATACATAAAAAATCATTATTTAATATTTGAATCCCACAGAATCAAAACATAAACATAGAAAAGAAAAAAAATTATTACAGAATATGAATTATTATAAAAAGATAAAGTTGTAATACCTATATTCTGGAAAGGTAAATTTGGCATATCCATACATCATAATTATTGAAACGTTAGCAAACAAAATGAGCCATGTACAATACTTGTGTGGAATGATACAGTATGTAACTACAGTACAAGTGTAGGCAAAAAAATTCATCAACATGTGTTGGTGAAAAAGAAAAAAAAATCTATTAAAAAAATTAAGATATTATGTAAGAAAGGTGTAGAGCAGGTGTGTACACAAAAAATTAGATTGAAAAGTACATGGAAATTATGTAACTTGTAAATAATACATGTGGTAAGTCAACAAAATCTTCAGTGGTCCAAGTAGTGAATAAAAAGTAATAAATTGTGCATGCGCGTAGCCAGGGGGGGGTGCCCTGGGTGCCCGGGCACCTCCCCGCTCACACACACACATTCAGTATATTTAACAAAAACATATTGAAAACAGAAAAAAAAATTGAAGGTTAGAAAAAAAAAATTGTTATTACTAATACCAATGATTCTATGCAATAGAAAGACACTTTCTTAAACATGGTGGTAAAATATATTTCAAAGAATAATCCAAATTGTTCATAAATCCAAATTTACTTGCACATTTCTTACAAAAATTTGCAAAGTTATTTTTCTTGGTAAACAAAAAAATGAAATGAAATTAGTAGTTTGTTTTTTCTTCAAGGAAAAACAGGAAAAGAGGCGATAAAATGATTTAGTTTATTTAAACTCGTGGCCGTAACAGAGAGTCAAGTTTTTTGTCATTTCTTTTTGGTACATATCATATTTTCTAGTTGGTTCATATCAACAACAATTTTAAAGTGAACTAAACATAGTGAAACTAACATATTTTATTAATACAAAATAATTTTCGTATAAAAGAATTTTAAGAAAAGTTAGGTTCGATTAAAAGCATTCATACCAAATTATATTGCGTCCAGTAAAAACGTTTAAAAATGATAATTACTTTCCCTTGCCATGAGTTACACAAGGTATTATTTACGGGGTCGAATTTCCGAAACTAAATATTTGCGATAATTTCAGGTTTTGAAGTTCTTTGAATACAGAAATAATTTTTTTTAGTAATTGTTGATTTGAATGCATGTCTGGAATCATAATAACTTAGCGGGTAATTTTTTTCCGATTACACTGGTCTGCGAAATCGTACTTTTCAAATTTTTTATGTACTGCATTGGATGTCTCTAACGTGTTTTGATAATCTGAATTCAGAAATGATTTCTTTTTCCCTATCACGTAAGAAATTTTCACAAAGTAAGGAGGAAAATCGGAAGAACTCGTCTAGAAGTTATAACAAATTCGAAACAATTTATATAAAATATACATTGAAATAGGCTATTATTTACACATTATCTTTTAAATGTATTTCTTCACATCGAATTTCCCTTTAGAGCATTTTACCTTGTGCAAGGCTTGAGGGTCTTGTGTGTGCGTGTGTGTGAGGGGGGGGAGGGGAATTCTCTATGCAACATGCAACAATATTCTGCTAACATGTTAAAAATGTATCGTCTCTGATACCTGCTTTCCATTTCTTTGATGTCTTGATGAAACAGCTCTCCTTGTTCTTCACTCACATCACCCAAATTTTAAGTGAAATAATTTAGATGGGAGTCGAAAAAAATGGAGCTTTAAGCTCAAACAATTCCTTTTTTTTTTTTTTACAAAACAGTACATGAAGGAAATTTAATAAGTTTTCCTTAAACAGCATCCAAAAATATAGCAGAAAAACATATCAACCTGAAGAAAAAAATTTCTTCGTTGGCCTGTATTATTTGCTATTTTTTTTAAAAAAGACAACACTGGAAAGTTCAAATTAGTATTGTAAATCATATCATAAGCAGACTTTTCTTGAAAAATTTACTGTGGGTGAAAGTTCTTTGAATCATTTTAAAAATATTTTTAATTTAAGCCTTAAATGTTTAAAGAATGCAGATAGAGTAATCGAACAGAGGGTTTTAAAGGATGCAATAGACATGCTTCCCCTTCACAAAAATACATGCCAAACAAAATTGTTTCTAAAACAATTTTCAACTTTTTTAAAGCACCTCAGAAATGGTCGGTCAAGTATACAATATCTCATTTTTGTGACTAAACTGCCACATTTTATTTATTTATTTAATTTTTTTACCTTATTCAAAAGCTGTTCCTCAACTTCAATAATAATAAAACATTTTATAATCGTTTGCATTACTTTTGAACTTTGACAAACGATTTATTGCTGAAAAAAAATTATGTATTTATGAACAGACGATTTTGTATTTGTAGTTAATAAAAAAAATTATTAAAAATTAGGCTACAGTGTAAATATTTATTCGGATTCCTTCGTCTCATGCGATTTTATAAAACAATTTCCTCTTTCCTGAAAATCCTGGATCTGGAGAAGGTGGTGTATAATTCTATTAAAGCTGTTTTGAATGACTAAAGAAACGAAAAACAGTTCTGGAATCATGTGCAAAATGTGAAGGACTTGATAATTATTCCAACCAAAGAATAAGAGAGAGTTTGAAGAGGAAGTTCAAGACAACACAGAAAATACAAACATCAAAGAAGGGTATGCACAAAATATGCTCCATTATTTAGTCTTTTAATTTTTTAAATAGCAAAGACGTTTATTTGTGTGGGTAGAAAATTTCCGACATTATGTCATGATGATTTTTCGTGCTATTTTATTTTAATGAATGTTTCTGGATTCGATTATGTATGCAATTTTGAATTGTGGTGGTTGCTAGACAATATTTTCGGCTGATGGGCAGTGCACGGTTGGATAATAAGACACCCCACTAGTTTTTTATCTGCCCTTCATTTTGATACATTATGTGTCCCTTTTAATTTTTTCATTTTACTTTATGCAATTTTTCATGGAATTCTTATGTACAGTGGTAATTCGTAAATTTATTTGGCTAATGGTCAGCGCTTGGTCCGGTCTGTGGCGTGTTTCTACACTTTCCCCGATTCGATACATTTATTTAATGCTGATTTTATTTTTTGCGACTTTTACACACATCACATTTTTATATTATGGTACACACAACAGTTTATTACAATCTTATTAATAAGTATCACTTTAATTTTATAGCGATCACAGTACCCGTTTGTACTATTCTGTTTGAAACTAACATCACAACTACAACAATACAACAATGTTTTAAAACATAGAAAATAAATTTTATTCATAAATATGGGAACGAATAAAATAATAATTTAAAAAAAAGTAGCTACAAGACTGTATTAATTTAATATAAGTATATTTAATTAATATATATATATATATATGTATAGGTTCATAATTTGAAACTGGTAAAGAAATGAAATGAGATTATAAATTAAAAAAACATGTCATTATAATTCTACTTTATCACTTTGCGTGAGCAATTTAAGTTCCATTGTATAAGTTTTTCCGTAGTTTAGTTTTTAATATTTCGTTTATAATTTAAGGTTTAAGAATTTTATTTAACCTTTTAACGTTCATTGGTTTCGTACTGAAACCAAATATTCGACACCATTTAATATTTTTTATGCAAGATTCTTTCCATGTTTTAATCAATTTTCAAACTTTTGTTCCTTTTCTGTTAGACGGATAGCGGCCCTACTCTGAAAGTCCAAACTTTATCAAATCATATTTCAAAGAAAGCCAATTGCATCGATTTACGCTACCGAAACAGTCTGCATTTAACATTTAACATTTTTTTACATTGGCATTTTTAACGTTGTGTAAATATTGATATTTCTGTTCTGCGCCAAGTCTAGTTATTTATTCTAAGAGAAAGTTACTTAATGTATATGTTAAAACGTACATGTGCTAACTTGTGTAATTTTTATACATGTGGTAAAACGCACACATGCATACATATGCGCACTATGTTCATAATGTATTCATATTGTAACTTTTAGTTTAAAATTTGGGCACTCCCCCGCTCGGAAAGCTGGCTACGCCTATGTTGTGAGTAATCAAATATTGAGTAATGTATAAAAAAACTATTATAAAAGTTTAAGAGTATACTACTAAATGACATACAAATGAAAAACCAAAAATCAGAATAGTAAGTCACAAACAGGATGAGAAACATATCACCGCTGCCCGTGAACGGATCCACGTTTCACATCAGTGAATGACAAAGTGTGTGTGTGCAATAAACTATTGACTAAAAAATGTAAAAAAAAAAATATGGAATACTGAAGGAATCATTCAACCAGCAATGAAACTAGAGAAATGAATACATGTGGCTATGCATCATACTGGCTATAGACACACAGTCCACAAAAATTCATTGTAGAGTAAGAATAAATTTAAAAAATGAATGGAATTTGTATGCAATGTAGATAAATGATGTGACTAACCACTGA
The DNA here is from genome assembly GCA_963930645.1 of Salticus scenicus. Lineage (NCBI taxonomy): Eukaryota > Metazoa > Arthropoda > Arachnida > Araneae > Salticidae > Salticus > Salticus scenicus. Next base: position 50,393,334 of record OZ005648.1, read on the forward strand.
AAATAAAGAAATTCAAAGAAGTGAGAGTAGTGAAAAAATGATACAGCTCCGAGTGCCCAAGCATTAGCGAACAGCCATGAGAGAGCAGTGGTGACAAAAGTACGACGTCACGGCTGCCGTGTGTGGTAATCAGGAAGAGAGGGGGGATGTATTTGAAGAACCGATGGAGAAAACATCGCGATGTGCCATTGGAAAGCCAACCTACGGTGAAATACAAGAGGGAGTATAAAGTATTAAATAATTTAGATAAGATTGAGTGAATATTCTATTGTTTTGTCAAAATATTAATTTAGAATATGCCATGCATCATGACATATACTCCCCCAGAAACGGCCTAAAAAAAGAAACATGCAAAATGGGACAAAAATATGGGGGGAAAAAACAAAAACAAGCGACACCCAAGCAGATGGAGCAGGTACCCAAATAGTAGCCATATACAGAGGGTTACAAGAAGACACATTGTGTCAATGAAAAATATGAGAACATTAGGTGCAAGAAAGCAGGTTTCGTGAGGCATCATGACATGGTGATACAGGAGAAAATTTCTGATAACTATGCATGATGTGAATTGCTTTTAATGAATAATTATGAAATAAAAAAAATTTTTTTACAAAAGTAATGGTCAACTTGGGGAGAAAAAAAAATAATAATTAACATTTAAGAGCAACACTCACAAGACATGAGAGACTGCAGCCAATTTAAAAACAATAAAAAATAAAGAAGTTTACAGGGTTGCCACAGGCTACTAAAAGGCAACTATTTGCGACTATTTTCAGCCTGAGGAGACTATGACAACTTTTTTGACCCAAAAAGCTTGAAAAAGCAACTATTTTCACAAAAAGACAACTAACTATTGGGAGACTATTTTTCACCTTTTGCAAAATTCTTCCAGAAATATCAGCAAAATCTTTCAGAAAGAAATGTTTTCTATGCATTTTATAAACAATCCCATATCTTAACCTTTTCACTCCTTATTTATTTATTTATTTATTTATTTTTACCACCTTAAAATGTGGTTTGTCCCTGATGTTGACCTTGAAACAGGTAGAACATCCAATGAGAATATAGAAATAGCACCAGAAATGACATATGCACCTATTAAGCTAGCCAATTTGCTTATTGCAAATGACTACTAGTACACTCCTGTGACCTGTTATGTCCTTCCTCACCCTGATTTCATGTAAGAAAAAATAACAAAATTATAAAAGAAAGCTCTTTAGTAAATCAGAAAAGGAAGAATACAGAAAAAAAAAACATAAGCTCTTAAGAGCAGACATTACTTAATCTTTTCAACAACCAAATCCCATGTTATTCTGTGGGAAAATTTGTTTCCACGATGACTCATTGCCTATTTTTTTTTTTTTTTTTTTTTTTTTTTTAATTCAAGTTTTCATATTCAGAAGTTTTTATTTTTTATTTATATGGGCTCTTCCCACCGTCGTCTGCTCAATCATGTGATAGAGGAAAACGAATAATCGAATTCAATTAAATATTGTTCTTAAGAACAAAAATGTTAATATTTAATATACAATAAAATAAAAGTAATATTGTGCATTTGTAAACAGTAGAATAGTTGTATTTGTAAATTTAATAATTTTTTAAAAACACTTTATGTGTTTATTTAATTTCAACTGTAAGAATCGATTTTTGTATGTTCAAGTGTAACTGTTACATTAACTGATCTAGCAATAAATAATAGCTTGTCTTGTGGAATGTTTATGGATTATAATTTGAATTTTAAAATGTTTTCATTTAATTTAATTGCATAAAGGTGTTACAACAAGTTAACTAACTTAGTTACTGGTCTAAATGGATTTACGCACTACGATATTGCACTGTCACTGATTTAAGTACCAAAAATCAGAGTTCTTCATGAACATCAATAACAAATATAAAATAAATGATGATTGTAAATGTATACATCCCACAAAAGATGATGAATAATGATATAAAATGGATTAAAAATGATGATGTATAAAAAAATAACACTGATTAAATACGATTGATCAAAAATAAGAATAGAAAATATGTTATTTCACCAATCACTACACTGTAAAAAAATAACTATTACCAGCTGCAATCTGTGATTTATTTTATCCAATCACAGAGAATTTCTTGCAAGAAATTCTATTATTTAGGCAACTATTTAGGCAACTATTTTAATGCTTCTAGGCCACTAAAGCAACTATTTTTATTACATTTCTTTTGTGGCAACCCTGAGTTTACATTTTTTACTACCATATTGTTTGTGGGTACCGATTCAAAATCTGTATTAGAAAATTAAATTCAATCATTAAAAAAAGAAAAAAAAAGTTACAGAATAACATCCAAAATATATTGACAAAATAAGAACATGATATACCCCACATTAAAAGATGACATAGTCTACATTGATGCATACTGATGATGTGATTAGTGGCCTGTAAATTTAACTATTTTAATAATCCTCTTCAAATGCTTAAGAGAGAAATTATGGAACAATCAATAATTTATTGAAATTGTTATTATTATTATTTTTTTTTAAATACAACATTTGAATTTTATAGATTGTTTTTTTTTTTTTTTTTTTTTTTTTTTTGTGTGTGTGTCACATTAAAATCAGTGCTAGTTTTCTGACTGTTAATTAAAAAAAAAAAATTAAAAAAAATTACATGCTCTTGTTATACTCATTGAATTAGATAGCTGTTGTAATTCAGAGAATATGATAACATTGAAATTTTTCATGAATTTATAACCAAGCAGTGCTTTGAAGCATGGAAATTTGTCTAAATTAGTGATATGCATTGGAGGGCAAAAATGATACCATTTAATTTTGAATGTCATATCAAGTAACTTTCTTTATAATTAACCCCTTCCGCTCCAGGCTAGCTGTAGTGTAAATTTGTGAAATACCAGATTATAATTTTGAAATAATGCAATACATAACGAAATAACAATGTGCATTTTGTTGTGAAGTAAATATATTTAATTAATGAATGTAGTAAATATGAATACATATCAAAGTATTTCAATTATTTATAGCAATGACTGCTGTAAGTGGTTCATCATCACTGTCATCGCTTTCGCCGTCTTCACTTGTTGTAAAGTCATCATTGGAATCTTCAAGTTCGTCATAATCGAGGATATAATCACTATACGAATCACTAGAATCAGACATCATTCACAGTTTCAAACACATGCAAAACACACAAAATCGAGGAGCGAAAATTACACACAACCTCAGCCGCGAGAACACTGGCGTAGCCAAAACTAATAGGTCACCGAGACTACTAAAGCTATCTAGTTGTCAGTAATGAAAATACAATTTCAAAATCCTATATGACAAATAAAATAACTCTCTGTGATACCACTACAACGTTGGGCTTATTGTATCGTATACTTTCTTTGGACGTATGCACATACGTCCATGGTATTAAAGGCCATTAACACTAGGACGTACGCACGTACGTCCCTGGAGTGGAAGGGGTTAATCGTATGTATTTCTACTTTTCTGCTCAAATATTTGTATTTAAAATGTTGCATATTATTTTGAAGGAAATTAGAGTTTATATGAAAGTAGAGCTACCTGTGTCAATGAGTGCTGTTATTTTTTCTTTCAAATGTTGCAAAATTTAATGGTAGTATATTGGGACTATTATCTTATGCAGTGGCTACTTATTGCTGTTCTGTACCACCTTTATTGATTGATTTAGAATTGTTTATTAAGATGTCATGTTCAAGAAAGTTGTCATTTTCTGATGCTGAATGAACTAGCAATAAATAAGTATTAACATCCATTCTTTTGTTTGGAAGATTTAATTGTTTTAATGTGCTTTGAATTGATGTCTGAATACAAGACATAGAGGAAGAATTTACCACAAGATGCTACTCTGAAATATTTTTCTTTGAGAGTATACTGAAGTGCAGAATAAACCAGAGTTATCAAAATTGTTGGTATGTAACCATGAGCATATTACCACTTGACTTATATTGATTATCTGATAATGGCTGCTAGTTATGGTTTAAGAATTGAAGACTTTTGTTACCTCTACTATGATGCTGATATCTGTATGTTCTCCCCTTCTGGTGTTTTTTAAATTTGTAAAATTTTCTTTGTGTCTATCCATTTCCTTGGAATTTATTCCCTTGGTGAAAATTATTCCTTAGCCATTTGACTGCCTTTGAAAAGGGCAAAATTGTAATGTTGTTTTCACTGCACAATTTTTTGAATGTACTAAAATAATGCTTATTTTAACTTGAGATTAAAAATGTAAGTGTGCACTTGATTATAACCCTTATGACTATTATTTAAGACCTTCGAACTTAAAACACGAGGTAAAAATTCATAATTATATAATTTTAAAGTATAAATGTATTGTAGAAAAAATAACAGCTCAGTGACTGGATGTATCAGTCAGTGGCAGTCAGATGGTTAAGTATAATAAATTTATAATTTTATTTCTATTAGTTACATTATAAAAGTTATACATAACTTAATTTTTATAAATTTTAATAAAATTAAATATTTAAGAAAATTAAATTTTAAGAAATTAAACAGAGAAATCAATGGATAAAATTAAAAAGAAAAGAAAAGAAAATCTAAACTAATTTGAATTCGAAAATCGAAAAAATATTGATGAGGTCTAATCCTGCAGGCTGTAGGGTCCAAGCTACCCCTATACCAAGTTTTGTAGCTCTGTGATCAGTAGCTAGAAGTACACACAGATAGCAAAAAAACAAATTTCAGAAAACGTGACAGAAAAATTAGTGAATTGATGGAAAAAAGATCTTGATGAGGTGCAAACCTGTAAGGTCTTAGTTTCCACTCTCCCAAATTTTGTAACTCTGCGATCAGTTGCTTGATCCTAGAATGCATTTTGCAAAATTAATAATATAAGATTGAAGAGCATCGTAGAGGAACATACTATGTGACAATGTGATGATTTGATGTGTTTGATAAGATCATCTGTAAAGATGAAATGGAATAGCTTAAAGCCATGCACGAGAATTTTTTTCACCAAAAAGCACTTTTTTAGAAGATAAGCATATTGAAAGTAAAGTAAAGATAATAAGTTCTTATTTAAAGAAACTTTTTTTTTTTAAACTTCTGTTACCCAATTACCATAAGTCATAAAAGTATTGTATTTGTTCAAAAATTTTGATATCCAGTTTTCATCTGATTTTTAAGGTCTCCTGAGTTCGAAAAAATGTTTTTCATCAATTGGTCAATACATGCGAGTGTGTGGGAAGGGGGGGGGGATATTTTGACCACCATATCTCCAAAAAAAAAGAAAATCAAAACTCCATAGTTCAAACATGTCAAGTGTACAGATGATTTTGCTAATATTTGTTACAAATTGGAAAACTGGAAGTAAGTCTGTATTTCAGAAATGACTCTAATAAATTTCTTCAAAGTTACAATATAAACTCCCTTTTAAATGAACTTTTATATGTATTAGTTGGTTACTTCAGAAAAATTGATAGGCATCCTGTATAAACAGAGCCGTTCCTAGCAAAAGCAGGGCCCAGTCCAAAAACTTTTGCAAGGCCCTTTCCTCCGAAACTTATTAATACCCCCCCCCCCCCAAGTATATTTCACACAATAATTTGATTTCAAAATAACGTATAGATGTGTACATGTTATGTTATGAGCCCCCCTTTTCTTTGTTTACAAAATTTTAGTGTACTGAATGTCTCGTATACAAAATATAGGAAATATACAGGGCTACTGAAAATCAGTCTAATACATTGCATGTTTTCTGTTTGATATAATTTCCTTAAATGAATATGTAAATGGAAAAATTTGAACAAGTACACTAAGCGAAAAAAAAAAAAAAAGCCGCACTTCGATATTTTCCTTTTCTCTTTTTGCAACCAACAATTTTATCATTTTAAAAGCAAATTTTTGAACAGATTTTATTACGTGGCCTTCCACGTACACTTTAGGATTGAGCCCAGTGTTAAAAATAAAATGCAACTGTCAGGAAAATTATAATTTTAGAAAGCATTTCAAAAAGGGCAAGTATAAGGCATTTAACGATGCCACAAAAAGTATTAATTTTAGAATGAAAGTCAAAAAATATTTTAATATGCGAGATGGCAAATTAATTAAATGTTAAAGAAATATTCCTGAGATGATTTTTAGGAACATATAAAATTTTTTGGCTGTTTAAACAGAAAATGTGTCTTTAGGCGGCCATGTTTCCCATTCAAGCGAGATGATGGCAAGTTAAGAAACAAAAGTTTAAAAAAATCGATTTGTACATGCTCATAACCTAGAAAAGATTTTTAAAAAAGTGCATAGCAAAGTAATTTCTTTAAAAACAGTGCGGGATCAATTAAACAAGGTATGTTAAAAACCAGAATATCTGCAAAAAAAAGTCATTACTAAGAAAAAGAATTAAAAAAAAACAAGACTTCAGTTGACCAAAAATTTAAAAAAATTATCAGTTAATTATTAAGCCGAACTGGTTTTCTCTGATGAGTCAAGTTTATTTTATTTCGGGCTGATAAAAAAAACTAGTAAGACAATAATGTGACCGAATTATTGAAAATTGCATTCATAAAACAGTGACACATTCTCCGCACATTATGGTACGGAGGTTCATAAATTTTCAATGAGTGGGGCAAATTTTTATGCTCAAGGGATCGATTAACTCGAAATAAAACGTGAACATTATAAAAACGGTGCCTGACCAACTACTTTGAAGGTATCTCAGACTTTCCTGCAAATAGAATTTCAAGATGATATTGCACCATACTAAAGGACATCTGTGGTGCGTTTATTCGATTCAAATTGTGAAAACTACCTATCCTATCCCATGAGCACCTATAATTTTGTAAGCAATCATATCTTTTTTAACTTTAAGTTAAATCCCACAAAAAATATCGTAGAATTTCTTTTTCATCAGACTTGGAAATAGCCCTAATCTCAATCCGCTCGAAAATGTTTAGTCTATAAATAAGTGCGGAAAAGGGGTGAGGATTAAAAAATTGCAGCCTACAACTCTGCAAGGACTAGAAAAAAACATTTATGATATTTGGCACGGAGAAATTTTTGATATTTATATTAAAACACTGCATAATACTATGCCATTGCGCATTAAAGCAGTTAATTCCATATAAAGGTGGAATAACTCAATGCAGAATACATATTTTTATTAAAAATTGCTTAGATCTAGCAAACAAGTAGTTTTATTTCATGTATTAAAATATAACTTGTTTATATCATATAATAAATCATACAGTACAAAGTTTATGTTCATTATATTACGTTTAAAAAGAATGTTTTATGTAGATTTTTAATAATTACTTCGTAAAGTGTAATAAAATGAATTATTAAATCAAAAATGTCCATATGTATCATTTCATCTCTTTGATATTATGCAAACATGACAGTTTTATTTGTTTCAACCATTAGTTTTGTACTTATTACAAATGAAAAAGGTATAAGTCAATTTTTCTGAAGTGCAGCTTTTTTTTTTTTTTTTTTTTTGTAATGTCGCTTAGTGTATATAAAATCATGCACAACACATCGATTACGAAACTCTTTCAAATATTATGAACATTTTTGTGTTATTCTGTATCAAAAAGGAAGTTTCTACACACATTACATATTGCAATTTCATCGAACTGCAAAATTCGTATAAAAATTGAAAAATAACGTCCAATAATTATCAGAAATGCTCAATTTTTTCAAGTGGCAACCGGTTGTGATCTTCTGAATAACCAATTTGAATTTCCTGCAATCACAGAGTAATATTTATACTCCGTGCCTGCAATTATTTGCTTTTATGATATGCAGATAACAGGCATACACAGAAATAAACGGCTAAAAACTTTATATTTTTATTCAGGGAACCCAAAAGTGTGTAGTTATTAATAATAATAATAATAATGTTGAAATTCGGACTCTAAACAAGTACCTTGTTCATAGGCTGACCAAATCAAAGTACCTTTATAAGAGAGAAGCATTAAAAATTGCTACAATTATCCAATTATGGATGTATTTTTTCATTCCTAATAAACAAGGACTAAAAATAAAGTATTATTGATTAATAATTTAGTTTCTATAATTTTTTAAAACTTAGAAAAATGCCTTAAAAAACAAAGGCGTCCCCATTTGTCCCCAGAAAATGGGGACGTTTGGTCAGTATACTTGTTCACCACAGGGTGTAAGAAAGTAATAATCAGTTCGCAGCGGTTTTCCTAAAGTTCGAAAAATTAAGTAAAGCACCTCTATTAATTACATTTAAAACATAAGAATGTACTCACTAATTTTTGTATAGTCCTATATAATGTTTATAAATTATATACACACCACATTGTATGCTTAAATTTAGTACAGTATAAAAAATACATGAAATACAATTTCAGCAGTTTCAAACTATTATTTTCCTAATGTATCTGAATTGTTTTGTGTGGCCCTGTAGACGAATGGTAAAAGATTTTCATATTATTTCTTATACTAAACACGTTTTTATGCATATAGGAAATATATTCTTATTTCATTTTGTTCAAAGACAGTCTAAATGTGTTACACTGTACCTACCAGAAATAATGCCCTTAGACCTAATGTGTTTGAATTTTCTTGGATGTTCCTATAGACGAACCATTTGCTTGATCTCAACAAAGCGTTTAGTGTAACATCCCTATATGATACAGATTTAGAATATTGTGTTTGGATTTCCTGCAACTATTTGTCCTTGAGATATGCTGATAATAGACATACTTGCATAGATGCACACGCACAAACTAGGATCAACTGTTGAATTATTATTACTATTATTCAGGGAACCCCAAAACGTGTAAATACAGCAAAAACCCGATTGAAAAAATTCGACTAAAAAACTATAATTTCTCTACCACAATATACTCTGTACCAGTATTAGCGACCCCTACTTACAAAATTTATATGGACCAACATTGAAACGTTAGGTTTTTTTGTTGGTCAAAGGTTATAAATTGCTGTCGGCTGGATCTAATATGGTCCAATCGTTGGAAAACTGTTGGCCCATATGCAGTACTTTACTTTGGCAATACATTTTGGTATTTATTATTTGCTATTTTTATGTTTTCTTTCAAATAATCAATATCCTCGACGATATCTTAATGCGTGTTATAAAATTAAATATTTTCTTTGAAGTTACGCAATGGTAGAAATGAGCTACTATATACATACTATATACTTCAATTATTGTTGGACTTATAACGTTGTTCATTATGGTGTGAGCCAATCATAGCTACCCTAACAGATAAAATGCCGACTGGGAAAAAAAAAAAAAAAAAAGACTTTGGGCCAGTTTTAGCTATCCCAACTAACCAAGTGCCAAAAGTGCGAACCATTATCAGCTGATGAACTAACGGCTCATGTTAGTAGGGACGGTTACTGAATATTGAAGAAAGGGATAATCCAAATATTGAGTGCAACAGTCTAATGCAACATAATAAAAAAGGTTGAGATAGATCACTAATAATTATTATATGTGTTGGGAAGTTAGATGAGAGAGACCTTCTGACTACCATATATTCAAAACTAATAAATATAGAATGATGAAACTTCAGAATTGAGGCAGGTCTGGTGTACAGATGATTTTTCCAACTTTCGTTGAAAATTAGAAAACCAGAAATGTGACATTGGAAACAGAAAATGGGACCGTACGACTGTATATAAACGTATTCTTAGATGTCCTTTCATATGTATTTAGTGATAAATTAGGTGTTTGAGGAGGCTTTTCTTGAACTTTTTGCAAATTATTTTTAGCTTCTATAGGAGGGATGCTCTTAGCAATACTATCTGTTTGTGTGGAGATTGTTTTGTAGTTTTTGGGTATTTTAATAGAAGCAACATCAGCAGCAAAGGATTTTCCAATTGTTGGTGTTCTGGTTTCAACAATTAATAAATATAAAATTAAGTTAGTAAATATTACAGCCACGTGTATCTATTTTTGTTCTTTTTGTTATTCTACTTAATATTCGTACTATAATTTCTCCGCCATTACATCATGGAAAATTGATTGCTTTTGGAAAAAAATATTTCAGTTTATTCAAAGTTCGATCGGAAGTAGATTTTTAACTGAAGTTGAACAAATATTAGTTTCAAATCATCTGATTAATTCTTTACTTCCATTAGCCGAAGCAACTGAAATTTTAAATTTGTCATTTGGAAATAAATAGAAGCTTAATTCTGGATTTCTTGATCCTTTGGAGTTACACTGTAGCACACAACAGTATGTGTTATCTTTTTTACCGGATTCATTAATTTTTATTCAATAAATATATGTGAAACTAAACATCGGCAAGCAATGACGGCTTAATGAAAGCCAAATTTAAGCATGTTAATTGTAATTTCACCTTAGCCCACCAGAGGACGAGCGAGCATTTCATTACAATCGCGGATCACAGGAATAATTTAAAAATTAGTTCCGAGTTACAAATTAGCGTTTTTTATCAACAGGCCGATTCACAGTACGTACGGATGGAGAAATGTCATGGGGCTCATTTTCTTTTCTCTACTCCATCGTTGTGTTAAATGTCTCGTTTGTTTGCATCGCGAACTCGGATGGTTTTATGACGGCGAGAATCGTGAAGCAGCGATGGAGAAGTGTGACTCTTTAGAAATGAAATTTGCGACAGATTTACAATTATTTTGTGAAGTTATACTGCGTTTTTTAAGGAAATAATCTTTTAATATTATTTTTTTTAAACTTTTAACTATATTTTAAATGTATTATTTTGTAAAATTATAATCGAAAGTTATACCGTTATAAGTTATAGACGACGGTCTTCGACCGGCTCGAGTACCGAACCCGCATAACCCGAGCCTAGATTGGTCTACCGCAGCCGTGACTCCATATATTAGGGTGACTTAAAATAACTTAAATATTGTAAAAGTATGAAACCAATATTACACAAAGTTTTTCAAAGAATAGACTTATGTGTAATAAGCTAAAAATGTAAATAAAAATGTAATTTTATTGAAATGTGGATGTATGCAAGTGAAAATAATTATCCTTACATACTAATTAAACAATAAAATTACAAATGAAATATGACATGCTATGTAAAACAATACAATTTACACATTTTCAGAGTACTTTGCAGTTTCAATGAAAAACCTAGTCTAATCTATTTTCTGTCTTATTATATATATATATGTGTGTGTGAAAATTTAACCCAAAAACAAATAGAAAGATTATCTCTCATATGTATGTATTTAAATGGTTTCTGTATTGCTCTAGAATATCTGGCGACTGAACTTTTCAATCTAGTACTGCGGTGGTATCCCTTACCTAGAAAACAAAACTTTTCTTCATTTCACAAACTCTATGATTCAGCAGAACATTCTACTGCCTCGAACTCCCTGGCACTGCTAACTGTGTATTCACGGCAACCGACGCGGTTGCAGAACTGAAGTGAACTGACAAACTTGTTTTTACCTAGATATTCATCCTCGATCTTGCTCACCGAGCATGCTGTTTGTTTTCTTCTCCCGACTTTACGCGGGATGTAACTAATATTTTTACTTTATTTTTATCTTGTTTAAATTAAAGGTTTTCGTTAGGAGATTGCCTTAGTTTACTTAACTCATGGTTGCACATGAATTCAGCAAAATATTTTAAGCAGGTAGCTTGGGTAGTATACAGGTTACCTGTAGTGGTGACCCTAAGTTTGGAATCGCAGCCAGGCAATCCTTTTCAATCTCTTTCCATCGGCAAAAATATTCAGTGATTCAGCATGAATTTAATCGACAATGATGTTTAAAAGCTCTTTCGTGCACTATTTCGTCATTTTTCAAGTGCTACGTTTTTATACACGTGTGTTTTCCCATGTGTAACGGATTATGTGCTTTGTGCTAAGTGGATTTACACCATCGGCATTCTCCGGAGGCAAGCATCAACGACGATTCCAGTTCATCTAAATAACAAGGTAGGACCTCATATTTTTGTTCAGTGTTAGTTATTTGAGCTTTAATAATCATGCCAGACGGTCAGGCCGAAGTTAACAAAATTGGGATAAAATTACCGCCATTTTGGGATAAACATCCCGTACTTTGGTTTGCAAGTATTGAAGCACAATTTGTTGTTTCGGGAATAACTCAAGACATTACTAAATACTATTGTGTAGTTTCCGCTCTAACTTCCGATATCTTGAGTTACGCCAGCGATATCGTATTAACACCGCCCCAAACTGACAAATATGAAACTCTAAAGTCGCGTTTAATAGCAGAATTTTCCGATTCTGATCAGAGGAGATTAAAAGCCGTTCTCTCTGAATTAACTTTAGGAGATGACAAACCTTCACATTTATTAAGGAAAATGAGAGAATTAGCAGGCAAAACAGTTGGGGAGGATTTTCTTAAGACACTCTGGCTACAGCGCCTACCTAATCAGGCTCAAGTTATCCTTTCAGTTTCCGAGGACAATTTGGACAAATTATCATTAATGGCCGATAAAATTCATGAAACGGCAAGCTCTAGCATCGATGAAGTACGATGTAAAAATAAAAATGATGCATTTTCCGAGGTAAGCGAATTGCGCATGCAAATTGCTGAGCTTACTAAACAGGTCGAACGCCTTTCACGAGGTCGTGAACGTCAAAAGCGCGATTTTACCCCGCACAGGCCTCGTTCAAAAACGCCAAAGAAACATGATCTATGTTGGTATCACTTCAAATTTGGGGAACAAGCAAAACGATGTAAATCTCCGTGTCGTTTTAAAAAAACCGGAAAACTAATTGGGAAATCGCATACCCTGGCGCAATGTGATTTCAAGCCTAATAACAAAAGCCGCCTTTTTATATCCGACCCTGTTTCAAAATTAACTTACTTAGTGGATAGCGGTAGTGATGTCTGTGTTTTACCTCATCGAGGAAAAAGTTTTAAACAAAACAATAACATTAATTTGTATTCCGCATCCGGTTCAGCCATCAATACCTATGGTGTTAAGGTGATTACTTTAAGTTTAAACTTAAGACGCAAATTTCAGTGGCCATTTGTTCTCGCTGACGTCAGTAAACCTATCATCGGTGCAGATTTTTTGCGACATTTTGGACTACTTATAGATCTTAAAAATGGACGTCTTAAAGATCCACTTACTAAACTGGCCAGCAATGGAAAAAAATCGATCGATAATACACCACAGATATCGTTAATCGCAAACAATTCGGTTTACCGGGATCTTTTAAATAAATACAGTGATGTAGTGCGTCCTTATCCCAAAGTAAAAGAGATAAAGCATAATACTGTACATCGAATTTTAACTCGCGGACAACCTGTTTTTGCTCGACCACGTAGGTTACACCCAGCAAAATTAGTGGCAGCTAAGCGTGAATTCGAGTACATGGTAGAACATGGTATTTGTAGGCCAAGCACTTCAAACTGGTCTAGTCCATTACATCTGGTACCTAAAGATTCCGCAACGGGAAAAGATTTTCGACCTACGGGCGATTATAGAGCCCTTAATCGTATAACAATACCAGATAGATACCCTTTGCCTCATTTACAAGACTTTTCAAATCAACTACATGGAAAAGTCATTTTTTCTAAAATAGATCTTGTGAGGGCTTATCACCAAATCCCAGTTCACCCGGAAGACATACCAAAAACTGCCATCACAACTCCATTTGGCTTATTCGAATTTGTATTCATGCCATTTGGATTATCCAATGCGGCCCAAACGTTCCAAAGATTCATTAACGAAGTTTTACAAGGTTTTGATTTTGTTTTTGTTTATCTAGACGATATCCTAATTGCGAGCAGCTCAGAGGAAGAGCATCGGAAACACCTCGAATGTGTCTTGAAACGACTCTCAGACTATGGCATACGTATTAATTTAAAAAAATGCGTCTTAGGGGTTCCAGAGCTATCGTTTTTAGGTTATTTGGTAAATAAACACGGGATTAGACCGCAACCAGAACGCGTCGAACCAATATTGAAATATGAGTTACCAAAAACTGTAAAAGAACTCCAACGTTTTCTTGGGTTATTAAACTACTATCGTAGAAATGTCAAAAACGCCGCTCATATCCAGGCTCCTCTTAATGATATGCTAAAAGGCCAGAAAAATAAAAAGAATCAATTAATCGAATGGTCTGAAGTGCAAAAGTCTGCATTTGAATCTTGCAAAAAACAGCTAGTTGAGGCTACTATATTGGCACATCCTGACCCTGAAGCCCATTTAACGCTTTTCACAGACGCGAGTGACACAGCGGTGGGCGCCTCACTCAATCAGTTTAAAAAACTTAACAGTGATCATAATGTTGAACCCTTAGCGTTTTTCTCTTCAAAACTATCCCCGACCCAACAAAAATGGTCTACTTTCGACCGTGAACTTTATGCGATTTATGCTGCCATTCGACATTTCAAACATATGCTTGAAGGTCGGCAATTCACAATATTTACGGACCATCGTCCACTAACATATGCCTTTTTACAGAAATCGGATAAATGTTCACCCAGACAGCTACGCCACCTAGATTATATTGGCCAATTTAGTACAGACATTCAGTTTATTAAAGGTTCGAATAATATCCCGGCTGACACGTTATCGCGAATCGAGGCTTTAGAGGTTCCGAGCGCATTAGATTATTCAGCCGTGGCACATGCTCAAAGCACAGATGGCGAGTTACATGATCTTATGAACTCCGACACTGCTTTAAAATTTAAACCTATGGTAGTAGACGGAACTGAAGCTCCACTTTTTTGCGACATTTCAACGAGAAATATGCGGCCATACCTTCCATTAGAATTTCGGAAAGCTGCTTTCAATACTCTCCACAATCTCGCTCATCCAGGTATAAGAGCTACGGTGAAACTCCTAACATCCCGTTTTGTTTGGCCTTCAATTAGAAAAGACGTCACAACTTGGACACGGGCATGTATACCATGTCAGAGGTCAAAAATTTATCGCCATACTAACAGTCCGGTGCAAAATATTCACGTTCCAGACAAAAGGTTTGAGCACATCAACATTGATCTCGTAGGTCCTCTACCCCCTTCTCGCGGTTACACATATTGTCTAACAATGATCGATCGTTTCACGCGTTGGGTTGAAGCCTGTCCAATCTCTGATATTACAGCGGATACTGTGGCTAGAGTGTTTTATGAAAATTGGATTGCCCGTTTCGGCATTCCCAGAACCGTCACAACCGATCAGGGAAGACAATTCGAATCTCATTTATTTACTTCGTTACTGAAATTGTTAGGAATTAAGCACATTCACACAACTGCATACCACCCAATTTCTAACGGTTTAATTGAAAACTGGCATCGTACTATGAAAGCATCCTTAAAGGCTCACTTAACTGATCACTGGACTGAAGTCCTACCCACAGTATTGCTGGGAATGCGGTCTGCATTCCGTGAGACCATACAAGCCACTACAGCCGAGTTGGTCTATGGTACAGCCCTCAAACTACCAGGAGAATTTTTCACACCTTCGCCGAAGGATTTCAACGCAGCTGAATTTGTCCAATCTCTCAAAGAGACTATGCACAGATTATCTCCAGCTCCAACTAGCAACCACGACACCAAAAGTCGTACCTTTGTTTCTATGGATCTTAAACGGTGCAAACAAGTTTTCGTGCGCCACGATGCAGTTCAACCTCCGTTGAAACCTCCATACGATGGCCCCTTCACAATCCTCGAACGGACTGACAAAGTCTACAAGCTGCAGATTGGAGACAAACCAAAATTCGTTTCCATCGACCGCCTTAAACCAGCATTCATCATGCCCGAATCCCACTCAGATGATGCAACTGACAGCTGCACAAAAAGTTCCGACAGCAGCAAGCCTACAACTGAAACTACTATCGAACATTCGGAGGATGATGTGAAACATACTCGTTGTGGACGCAAAGTTCGTTTTCCTGCACGATTTAGATGACCAGGTAACGTTCCACTAGGAGGGGGGTACTGCGGTGGTATCCCTTACCTAGAAAACAAAACTTTTCTTCATTTCACAAACTCTATGATTCAGCAGAACATTCTACTGCCTCGAACTCCCTGGCACTGCTAACTGTGTATTCACGGCAACCGACGCGGTTGCAGAACTGAAGTGAACTGACAAACTTGTTTTTACCTAGATATTCATCCTCGATCTTGCTCACCGAGCATGCTGTTTGTTTTCTTCTCCCGACTTTACGCGGGATGTAACTAATATTTTTACTTTATTTTTATCTTGTTTAAATTAAAGGTTTTCGTTAGGAGATTGCCTTAGTTTACTTAACTCATGGTTGCACATGAATTCAGCAAAATATTTTAAGCAGGTAGCTTGGGTAGTATACAGGTTACCTGTAGTACCATAGTTTTATTTACATTGTAAATATGTAAACAAATTGTGCTATTGCACAGCACAGGATTATAATATTTTACTGTATCAATTACTGACATACATCTTACGATTTTTCGCAACAGATTACACTGCCGATTCAAAAAGTAACTTTATTGAACTTGTAGTATTTTAAGTTTTTAACACAATAATTTAAATTTAAAATCAACGAGACCTGTCACAGATGTGAGTAGGTCAACATATATAACATTTTTTTTAAAAATTAAAACTCAAATAAGTATATATTAAATACATCCAGGTATCTGACCTCGTTAAACAACAACAACAATAAAATCTGAAAGTTTTTTTTTACCATATGCAATTATTTATCTTTATTTTATTGATTTTAAAAATACGTATCCATTGTTTACAACGTTACACTGATCGGCATATTTTACTCTTGGAAATTAATCGCAGCTAGTGCAAAATCAATAAAATCCCCCTGAATTGCAATAAGTACCTATTAATAACTATTATTTATGGTTAATATGAATCAAAATTTTAAATATTTACTAGAAAGTGATTTTTAATTTAATAACTCAAAGCATGTGCGTTAAAAGGTTTTTAAATAGACATCCGACACAAGAACTTAGGCTTTTGTCCACCAGAGGGCGTTATTCGAGCGCTAGAGCTGCGAATTTGTCCTCATTTTGCATAAATCTGGTCACCCTACCATATATTGAACCTCCTTGGGTTTAACGATTATATCATTGTCAAATAATCGATATATATGAGTATCATATCGTTTGCACTTTTCTAAAATATTTCATCTTCATCCTTTTTTATGTGATGTGCGTCTGCTTCAGCTGGTGGATAGTGTTGTTATGGTTTTGATCATATTAATTTTATAATTCGAGTTTTATTTTATTTAGATTAACTATGGATATTTGCACTGAAGATCGACAAAAAGGTAATAGCTTGAATGATTTCTATGTTCATTTAAGTTTGTGATAACTATTCTTCTCTAACTAATAATTTTAAAAGTGATAATGATTAATTTATTTGCGTAGATTGAAATGTGTTCTGTATTATCTTAAATTTGTTTTTGGTTTCTTTTGTTTTTCAATTCTACTTTCAAATATCATTAATTAAAAATTAAAAAATTTACTTTATTATTTTACACACACATATATATATACTACTGTTGCTGATACTCGTTTTAAAAACTATTTATTTTGAAAAATAATAAAAGGTGTTTGATAATACAAATGTGTAATTAAGAGTCTTTATTAATAGTAAATCTCCTTTATAACTCAGATTATTTTCACGCAAATCACACACAAATAGTCAATTTTTTTTTAAATAGTACTTTACAACATAGATGTACAGTCAGGTCAGAGTCATTCAACTATAATATTTATGTAGCACATTATTCATCTAACTCAACTGAAAAAGCAATCTCGACTATCTTGTGTGCTTTTTAACTATCACAGCGTCTGTGATAGCTTTTAAATTCATTATTAAGGGTTATTGCTTATTGTTGTATTTAAAAGGATGCTTTTGATTAGAAATGCAGAAAAAGAACTGAGAAAAACTGTGAAACATGGTTTTAATCACCATTAACATTTATTGTTAGCATTAAAAAAAAAAAGAAAAAAAATGTTTGATTTTTCCAGAAGACAAACTTAAAATTGAAAATATTTAGGTTTATTTTAGAAATCTGAATTGATAATAATAAACTCTAAACCACCAAAAATTACAGTCAAATTGATTTGAATCCTTCTACTAAAAAAAAATTAGAGTCAATTTGACCCATGAATCGAGTCAATTTGATTCTAATTGGCTCTATAATTTAAATTTTGTGTCAGTTTAGATAACCATCAAAATCCTAATCATATAGTTTTAAAGATTCAAATTAAAATAAAGTTGAATTTTTTACCAGTTTGATTTTTATGAAAGAAGGCAAGTGTCCTACCTTATCCTAATGGGGTCGTGGTAGCCCAGTCGGTAGAGTGCCGGTCTCGTAATTGGAAGATTGCAGGTTCAGTATTCGAGCCGGCCAAAGACCGCAGTGTACACTAATGGTGGCTGGTGCATGTAAAATCTGTCGTGGCCGCAATGTCCTCTATGTTCCCATCAAAAATTATACCTCTTGGGGTCACCGAAGTGGGAGAGCAATCCCTTCTGTGGAGGATCAAAATTGTGATGGCATGTCTCCGGACCACCTCTAGGGGTGTGTCCCAGACCATCACCAATTGCCCATCTGTTCAGCACTAGTGCAATGTAAAACCCAACCATCCATAAATCCTTATCCTAATGTGTTGTCACCAGTGTTATATATATGAGTGCCCTTACTGACAGACTCATTAGTGCACTCATTAGTTTTTTTCACTTACCTGTTTCCAAACTTTTGTAGAAAACATCTCCTTCAGAATTAAAAAAAAAAAAGAAACCACCGTCAAAACTAGAAATTTCCATTGAAACTAAACAACCATCTACACTAAGTAAATTAACATAATTTAAAATACTAATCAAAAGTTTTTGTCAAATATATTCAAAAGACATACTGTATGCTCGAAAACCATTTTTTTACACACACAAAAAAAAAGGACCAGCTTGATTCAAAACGTGTACATACGGCACATGTAAAAATAAAAATTGCCTACTGTTGCCGTTATTAAAAAAGAAAAAAAACATATCAAATAAACTGCTGGCTACCATACCAAGGTACGTTAGTAGGTTGGATTTAACGTCACACTAGTGCTGTGCTATGAGTAATTTGGATTTATGGTGACCAGGTTAGAGTACATTTATAAATTAAAAGCTTTAATAATTATAACTACAAATATTTAATAATACAATAATAGGGAATAATTACAATTCCCTAATTAGGAATATAATTTTATATTCTTTGTAAATGAGGACCAAAATGCTAATAATTATGATAAATAATTTTCCTGTAAAAATTTTTTTTAAACTTTAAGAAAAACAGGCTGTCCTCAGAAAATGAGACATGTGGTCAGCATAAAATTCCTTACGGTATGGAATTCGCTGCAATTAGTGATATGTTCATCTGTACATTTCGAAACATGAAAAAAAAAAAAAAAAAATTACTAAATACCTCACCCGCAATCTACATAAATCTTTAAAACACTCAAAATTTTGTTTCAGAGCAATCGGTAATGCATACATGAAAAAAAAAAAAAAAAAAACTTAATTAAATACCTCACTCGCAATCTGCATGAATCTTTAAAATAAAACACACAACATTTTTAATTTTGCAGTGATTAGTAATGCGTACATGAAAAAAAAAAAAAAAGTCACTAAATACCTCACCCGCAATCTGCATGAATCTTTAAAACACACAAAATTTGGTTTTGCAGCAATTAGTAATGCATACATGGAAAAAAAAAAAAAAATCTCTAAATACCTCACCTGCAGTCTGCACGAATCTTTAAAACGCTCAAAATTTCGTTTTACAGTGATTAGTAATGCATACATGAAAACCAAAAAAAAAAAAAAAAAAAATCATCACTAAATACCTCACCCACAATCTGCACGAATCTTTAAAACACACAAAATTTGTTTTTGCTGTGATCAGTAATGTGTACATGAAAACCCCCCAAAAAAAATCACTAAATACCTCACCCACAATCTGCATAAATCTTTTAAAACGCACAAAATTTCGTTTTGCAACAACCAGATACATAAATGACACAGCTTCAAAACATCATGGTGAGGTTACCACATTTTATACATTGATCATTCAATGACGGATAAACATCGAGGGTGCCAAAATTGGCATCTTTTTCGGTGATCGGAAACAAGTTGCCAATTAGTCTCTTAAAGCACATTCCATCCAAATAATGTAAATATGTATTAACAGTTTGCTGACCAATCAAGAAGATTTCCCTGTTTTGTAAATTATCAGTACACAACCAATCGGGGAAATCACCCCTTTTGACAATAGCTGTGTTTTTTGAGAAAGAGTTAAAATGCTTTATGTTTGGGAACTCTTTAAACTTCTCCCCAAAAAAATGCAGCTAGCACAATACTGTTGGTTTTCAGAATATTGCCAATATAATTTGATGGTTTTGCCCATTTTGCTTCTTTGCTCACACAATACGGGATCATTCTTAAAGGAAAATTTTTATAAAAAAAAAAAAAAAAAAATTATGTTACACAATAAAACTTAATGCAATGTTTGTGATTCATTTTTCTTTTTTTTATAGGTATGTATACTATATATCAGTTAAAAAAAAAAAAATAAATAAATAAATAAAAAGAGAAAGAAAAGTGAATTGTTTGAAAAGAAAAATGAAATGTATTTTTAATACAAATTGTAAAGACCTTTTTAGAAGACAGCTGAAAAACAGCTTAATTAATCATTGATATCGCTATGATTTTTCATGGTATTCAACTGGATTTTTTTTTATAAGGTTCTCCATACACCTGAGTATTAAACTATGCCAAAAAATTTTTGCTGCAGCCAGTACATGCACAGTAATAAATTATTTGCTACAATTATCCATATCTCTTTGAATATTAAATGTATTTGTTTTAAACTGTAGTATAATGATTTAGGCATATGTTGTCATGTTTCCTGAATGTTTCATGAAAATTAGAGAAAAATCTTTTGAGTTATAAAAACATGTGGAATTTTTTTGCATTCTTTAATAAAATATTCAATAACTCTTTAAATATTTGAGCTATCCTCACAAAACTCTACACATGCATACAGTATATATAACATTCATAACTATATCTAAAATTTGGAGGTGAATTGACACAATTCCAGATATAACGTCTGAAAACAATACATTATGTTAGAGATAATTTTAAGATATTCGACAAAATGTAAAAATATGAAAGTGTTTCCATTATTTTGTCGAACACCTATATATATGTGAGCCAGGGGTCGATCCAGGCAAAATTTGGGTCCCTTTTGCTCCCCCTTCACAAAATTCCCCATAGTAAAAAGGGACCCTTCACAAAATTAAAATTCATAAAATGAGTCCCTTCACAAGATTTTTTTTATAAAAATGATCCTTTTATTAAATGTTTTCAGTATTATTTTTAATTAATGCCTTAATTTGGCTCAACGAAACTATTAACTTGATATTAAACATTACATAAAGTGATTGTAAAAACGAAAAATTTTACACAATATTTTACTTTTTACAAAAATATTTTATATTTCACAAAAATAAAAATTTCACAAAAAAAGGACCCAAAAATTAAAACCTGGATCGACCCCTGGTGACGTATCCTCTTTTTTTGGGTCACATAATAGCTATAAAGAAGAGAGGCTTTCAGTCAGTAATGAATCCAAAGATGAGAGACCGTCATTTATTGAGCCATCTGGAACATATTACAGAGTACGATGATTCATGATTGAAGGCTGAGCATGTGGAAAGCAGTGCAGTGCAGTGAAGCCAACGGTAGCCCACGATCAAACATCGTGCATCTCCTGTGACCCATTGGGGCCTCTATTTTCACGTGGTTTTACTAAACAAGAGAGTACAAGAAGAGAGAGCTCCTCTATGCGTGTTTTCTCTTAAATACCAGCATTTTTGGCGGGAAATCACACCACTCATTCATCTCATTATTGGCTATTAACTTAATGATTGACAACAGCTGAGGTCCAGATTGCCAGGATTAATTATTATACATAATCTAACCACAAGAAACTGCAAGTTGCGTTTATTCAGCACTTTCTTATCCTAAAATTTGTTCACTTTTATGACTTTTGCGTTATGCTCTCGCCTTGTACCAAAACTTACTTTACAGGGGAAACTTTAGAATTAATTTTAAGTTAAGACACTCACTATTAATTTAAAATAATAAAATGATAATTTAAAAACTTACCTCTCTTTATCTTTTCATATATATATATATATATATATGATTTTGGAAAAACTCCTTAAAATACTTAAAAGATTTCCTATATTCCTAAATAACTCTTTCTTTTACACTCTTTGGAAAAAGATTATATTTGTATTCATTTAACCCTATAAACACAGTTTCGGCCCACTCCGGCCGATATTGGCTTGTCACTTAAATACTGAATTTTCAAAAGAGAAATCTCAGAAAGTGGATTCGACTGTCTGCACGTGAAAGAGGGGGGAGATAGGCGTTCCTGAAATGTCATCTTGATGCATTTCCCCAAGATAATCCTTGTACGATTGCCACGAGGCCACAGAACACGCGCTTGTTTGGAAAAAATATATATGGAAATGTTTCAATTTTCTTTCAACATTATCTTTGTATATATATATTATATATATATTGCACTTTTTTTCCCCTTAGAGCATTTTTTTTAAACTATTAATTTATAAATTTTATATGAGAAGTCTACTTGTAAATTAATAGAAGTATAAAAAGTTATTTAAAAGACAATATTAAGAAAAAAAGTTTCACCGGTAAATTTTTAATTTAATTTTGAAAATATCAGTTTTAATTTTTTTTTTTTTTTTTTAATGTAAATTTTAATTTTTACCTATAACAAAATCGAACACACACAATAATAATTTAAATAATAATAATAATAGAGATCTTTTATTGGAAAAAGTAATATATTTGTTGACATCTGGTTTAGAAACAATCGGTACTTAATAATTTATTTTTATAATTTTTTAACGTATTACACAGATAACATTATAAAAATTCAATACAACACTTCTCTAATGTTAATTTTCAATATTTTTAAAGTTAACATAAATAATAAAGCTTCAATGAGTCATTATCAATAGAAATAATCACTGTTCAATGAATGAATATCTCGAAATGTTCCCATTTTTCTTGTATTTCATTTGCATACACAGAACTAAAGTGAAGCTATGAATATATATACATTACTTAAATGTTTAATACAGTTTGTTTTGTGATTAAATATTGATCTTTACATTACAAAAAAAAAAAAATAAATAAATAAAAAAGAGAAGAAGAAAGAAACTGGTGTGTTGTCGCTTTCATGCTACACTCGTGCCTATATTTTTTAATCAAAATAATTTATGTAAAATTTAACAATTAAAGGCATTCTATTTGCGAATTTTTTTACTTATTTAATTTACATTAATAAAACTTTTTTGATGCATTTTACTGCAATTTACTTTGATTTGTCGAACAATTGCACTGTCAATTTAGTTTTACTTTTATTTTACTTAAAAAATGTGAATTTCTTAGAATCTCTTTTGGAGAATTTCTAAATGTATGAAATTTAAAAAATCATTGTCTTTAAAAATTTGAAATCGAATAATGTTTTTTAGTTTTTCAAAAAATAAATATATTTTTTAGAACGACAAAAATAAACTGTCAATATAAAGGAGAAAACAAGAATGGACAAACAGTGCTGCAAGAATGATTGACATAAACACAAAAATGTGTATTTGAGTGAATACAAAATTTAAATTTATTTATTCAATTCAAGCACATTGTTAATTTACCTATTATTTATTCATGTATGTATTTTTTAAAAATAAATTTTGTACCGTAATAGATTGTTTAATTATCATTATTATTTAAAAAAAACATTTTTTATTGCAGATACTACTCCCTGCTGAGAGGGAAAAAATATATATTAAATATTGCTTTATTTATTTTTTATTTGTTACATGTGTTAAGGATTACAATAAAAAAAGAAAGAAAGAAGAGAGCTATAATATTTATAGATTTTTTTTTTTTTTTCAGAAAAAACACAGGTTTGAATATTTACAGACGGATTTTTTTTTTTTTTTTTTTTTTTTAATCTTAAAAATAAAATGCGGTGTGGGGATAATATTGCCTAAGAAACAAAGACAGTTAAAAAGAAAATAATATATTCACAAATAGATAGGGCATAGTTTCGATTTTTACAGAGAAAGAAATGCAAATGCACAAGAAAGAAATGCGGAGAAAGAAATGTAAATGCGGAAGATTAGTAATCCATAATATCAAATTTTAGTGTGAAATATCTATAATTACACTGCTCGGCATGAAAATCAGCCCCAAAACCAGTTTTGCAAATTCTTACGTAAAATGACTTCTTGAAACCGAAAAGGAAGCGCATTTTGCCCAATCACCCATCGTTTTTCAGGGACGCTCCTTATTTTTATCACTTTTCAGTAATTTTATGGCTATAAATTTGATTTGTGGGGAGGGAAAGGATTATTCCAACCGTTAAATATCTTCTGGGGGCTGCAGAGTTGGAAAATTCTAAAACATGAACATTTGCAGCAAGAGAAAAATTAAGGTATATTCTTTTAATTTATTATTATTATTGTTATTTAAACATTATATTTTTTATGTTTTTAAATTTAACATTTAAAAACATAAAAAATATAATGATAAGCAATAAATATCTTGCTTATCTGAGAAGTAACACGAACTACTTACAAGGATTACGAGTGGGGTGGGGGAGACAATCCATCAATGTCATCCAGACAAAGACGGGCGATGTAAAAGCACTGCCCTGCGGAGAGCAAGAAATTTTCTTCTTCGTATTCCTTCCTTCCACCCCTTTATTTTCATCTTCCGCCCCATTCCGGCCAAGTCAGGAGTTAAATTAAAAGGTGGTAGAGCTTTCTTATCGTCCGTAGTGAAAGAGTTAACAGGAAGTGTGATTAGAGAAATTTTCCTTACTCACAAACCATTTCTGTAATGAATTCTGTGATTCTATGTCTTTATTCTAAAAGTAAATATTTCATTGCATTTTAAAAGAATAATTTCAGTTCATTTTGCAGTAATTATTATCAATATATAAAATATTTATAATAAATAAAATTTAGCCATCAATCTGCACAAAATATTTATCATATGATACTAGTTATCTTTTACTTTGCAAACATAGAAAACCTAGAAAAGTCAGTAAATTTTATTGCATTGAACACTTTATGAATTTCTTAAATAAAAATTCTTGTTTACTTAAATTTTACTGTTAAATTTATGATAGAATAATTAATTTGGTTCTTTTTCATTTGAAGACTACCTCACTATTCACGAAGCATAAGGCAACTAATAGTATCACCCATTTGTATTGATGTTTTACTTTTGAGTACCTTTTTGTGGTTTTTCACTTGTGTGCATTAGTCAAAAAGCCCTCCTCCAATTATTTAGTTATATGATTTTAAATCATTCCTAAGTATTTTCTGTATTTTAAATAAATACATTCATCATCAAAACTTTTGTCTAATTCCCCTTAAAACCATAATGAAAGTGAACTTGATTTAAATGCCAATTTGAGATGTCTTGTTTACAAAACATAACTTTTACTTTCATTTGTTTATGCTCCTAAGTTTTTTTTTTCTTCTATGCCAAGGAAGAATCTAAAGACCAGAGTTTTCTTCTCTCAGCCCAGTATAGTTCAGCTTGATTTAAGAAATTCTCCACAGAAAAGTGCTTGTCACAAAGGGCAGAACATGATAAAGAATGGTCGAAATCTATAAAGTTTCTCTCTAGATAAAGAGGGTAGTCGGTGGAAAGGGAAAAACTAATACAGTGCAGATGACCCCATAAAAAGTCACGTGAAGCTATGAGTCTAAAATTGACAGTAACTACATATTCAGGGAGGTTGCCTGTAATCATGCTCCTAAGTCAGTTTCACCACCATCAACTGAAAACTTTATCCATTTAACAGCAGGTGGTGTAATCCATCTGATCAGTTGTTGTAGTTGATCAATGATTGTTTTGCAGGATGAAGGTTACATTATTTGATATCTTTTAGAAAGTGGGTGTTTCATATGTTGAATCACATGTGGAGGATTTGAAGAAGTATAAATATAAGATAGCTATTTCAGTGTGTCAGCTTTATGGGTACTTAAACGCAGATCTTTGGACTTTTGAGTATCAATAGGGAATTTAATCTTTTTTTTTTTTATAAATGCTTCAATTTTTTCTTTTTATGTCATTTTATAAAGAAATGTTAATTCTCGCATGTTTAGAAGTATCGTTGATATGGATATACGAGTTGAAGTAATTATTATTTTTTAACATAAAACTTTAAAATATAAATAACTACCTTACATTATCATCCATTTTAATTGTACATATATATTATTTTTCACTTCACCTGCTGCTTTTGTTGAACCTCAGCCGATTTAAATTAAAAATGGTATGTTTTGTTTATATATATTTTAATTAAATAATTTGGCTAACATTTTTCCATGTAAAGTTAAGATTTAATCGACCTTCTTATGTATGGCTTGAGTTTGGATTTTGAAATGGTTATAAATTATAAGAATCTGTTATTTTATTTTAATGAATTAAACTGTTAAATAAAATAAGTTAAACTGTATGTAACTTATCTTTAATATTTCTAGAAAATACAATATGCACAAAAGTTAT
The DNA here is from genome assembly GCA_963930645.1 of Salticus scenicus. NCBI lineage: Eukaryota > Metazoa > Arthropoda > Arachnida > Araneae > Salticidae > Salticus > Salticus scenicus. Next base: position 50,419,901 of record OZ005648.1, read on the forward strand.
CTTCCTAAAAAAACATTTTTTAACAAATACATTTTCACTGTTGCTAATATTTAGAGCTCAACAAACGTTTAGATAATCGTGTGAGCTCACATGTCACATTCCTCTGTGGCCACACATCCAATAACAGATACAGTGCAGAATGGTCAGTGAACACTGCAGATCAACAGCTGAAAAAGAAATGCAAGATGTAAAATATATATTATTTGCTAAATTGGAGATTTTAGTTCAATTTGAAATAAAAATGTATTTTATAAAATTTTTAATTTGTCTTATTAATTTATTTCATTTTTTAAGGAAAATCACATGGAACCAAAAAGTATTCTTCTGCCAAAGATCTGAAAAAGAAATTGTCAAGTCTTAATAAAAGAATCGGTGATCTTCATCATCAAAGGAAGTCAGTTTACAAAAATTCAGCAAGGGTATCATTTACATATTATATTATCTTTTTTATAATTATAGCAATTAGTATATTGAAAAATTTTGAGATAATAAGTAAATGATTTTGTATTAAAATTGGGACATTCATTATGTTCAATACAGTTAGTTTTATGTTTCTGGGGTCAATGCAGGCAAAAATTGGGCCCATTTAGCTTTCTGCACAAGATTTTATTTTATAAAATTTGTTACATTCTATCAAATTACTTCATTAACTGCATTCAATTAATTTAATAAATTGTTAATAGTTATGAGCAAACATTTTTATATTGCATATACATATGTTTTGTATATGTACATATTTTATATTAACACAAAGCTGAATGCCCACCTGTTATATCTGCATTTGCAGACGCGGTGACTTTACCAACAGATACTGTGTTACATGAGAAATGCTGAGTGGGTAATCGGGCAGGATGGCTCAGTAGTGGTGCATCTGCAGGGTAGGCATTTTCCCAAGGTTCGAGATTCCCTGCTCTGACATTTTTCACACATTTGGTATTTAAAAAAAAAAAAAAAAAAACTTATGCTCCAATTTCTGTATAATGGTTGATGAATGATGTTTCTAAATGATTAGTCTATTTTTAGAAAAAATGTGTTTTATCAAATTTTGGGGACACTATCTAACGAATGAAATGTAATCATATTTGATATTTTGTTGGACTTTGATATAAATTGGAGCTGATTACATTTGGTGATCAATTTCTCAACAGATGGCATTGTCATTATTAAACTTTGAGATTCTTTTTAAAATGAGGGTTCAGAGATCTCTCTAATCCTTATAGAACTTGAAAGATTTGAGACTGAAAATGGAGTATGCAAGCTAAAAAATGCTGGCTTTTCAAAAAAAAAAAAAAAAAAATCTCTGAAAATCCATTGAATTAAACAAATTCTAACAATGTATTCTCATTTATATTATGAACGAGAGTCATTCTTGAAGATGTAATTGAAATCTGAAATGGGCAGACTGAATGACTAGCTGATTTGGCTTAAAATAACCATTTTATTTAACCTCATTCAAACTGAAAATGAAAAATATTTGGGATTTTAAGGAATAGATTTTGCTCTTAAAAATATCAGTGCATTTTGTCTCACTGCTCACAGGAAATATGCATCGTAAAATGCACATGAAAAAAAAAAAAAAAAAATGTGAAATTTTTTTCTTGTTTTACTTTTTTCAGTTGTTTTGTAATGAAAACATAATTGTAACAATAATTTTATTGTTACAATCATGTTACATTGTTTATTCAGTTAAGGTGCAATATATTTTTTAATTTCAAAACTGTAAATTTTTTCTTCTATTATCGGACTACTGTAAATAATGAAAATATTGTGGTCAAGAATTTTGATAACATGTTTTCACTTGATTTACATGTTTGAAGACCTCCTGAGTCCAAAAAAGGGTTTTTTGGCAATTGATCAGTATGTGTGTGAGTGGCTGAAATCTTTTGAGTATCATATTTCCAAAAGAAATAAAGACAGAATGATAAAACTTCAGAATTAAAATAGGTCCAGTGTACAGATTTTGGTTAAAATTGAAACAACGAAAGTCTATATCTGAAAAACAGCTCTAAAGTTTGCTGTATAAATACCTTTTTAGACGTTTTTTCTTATGTATTAGTTGGTTAGCTCAAGAAAAATTGATTAGTGTTTTGCAAATGTGTTGCTTTAAACATGTGTAATAGAGTAGCTAATTGAAGTTGTGTGGTTGTGACACCAAATTTCTTATGTATTTGTTGACTAAATTTAAAACACAGATATGCCCGATTCTTTTTATCCCTTTAAGACCAAGCACGTACAATTGTATGAGTTAGATATTAACTTATATTTTGCTGCTTCGTGAGTGTCTTTGCAAAAAATAAGGGAAAAAAAAAAGCGATGGTACAAGCTTCTAGAATTCAGTAGTATTTATTTTTCTTAAGAGATGCTAGTAAGATCAAAGGCTATCTATAAAATAAAAATTGAAAGATAAAAAGGTTATATTTTTGTTACTTCAGATGTACTATATAATGTTTATAATATAAATTTTTAAAACTAAATGCTGATTTGAATTACGTATTACTCTTCCTTTTTCATGGGGAAAGAAAAAAAAAAAAAATATATATATATGTATGTATGTAGAAAAATGAAAAGAGATAGAAGAAAAAAAAAAGAGCCTACTCAGGTACAATCGAACTCTTTCTATGTTTCTCTCTACATATACATATAGAGTTTATTTGGCATTTGAAAAAGTAAATAAATGTGAGAAGTGGGGGGATTATGTTGGTATCATAAAATAGACTTGTTAATTAAATAATTTTATAGGTACATCATTATTACTGTTTATGCAAACTAGTTCCAGAGGTGCAGAATATGTCCGAACGCCCGAATGAGGTTCAGGGGAAATGTAAACTGACTGGGGAAAGTTTGAATATTTTTTAAAGAGAAAATAAAAATGTAAATCAAAAATAACAATTTTGTTACTTTGAAGTGCACTAACACTAATATACACTAACAGCTATATTTTTATGTTACATTGTATACTTATTCTCTTAAAGATTTATTACATAGAACAAATGACTTTGTATAGCAAAGTAGATTTTTGCATTATTGAGGGAAATTTATACTGTGTTTGGGGGAAATTTCCGATTCTCATCATTTTCTGCACCCCTGACTAGTTCTATATGTAGATATTTTTTATATGTATAGAAAATTTTAATGTATATTTGCTTTATGTATATTTAGGTAAAAAGAATAGTTCACAATCAAATAAATCAAATAGTTAGATGTTTTAGAGGAAGGGAGCGTGATATTTGCTGTGGTGTGGATGAAATCTACTTTTCTCAAGATGCAAATATAGGTGATGAATTATCAAGGCTTCAGTCAATTTATACTCAGTGTCAAACTCTTTTCAACCATATTGAAAACTCTAAAGACAAGTCAGCTGTTTTGCAAAATATTGACATTATGTTATCTGAAGTCAAGTAAGAATTTTTCTACTTAAATAAGCTAAACTACTCAACCATTTTTTTTTTTTTTTTTTTAATGTTTTATCAGCCTATCTTATTTCTTTTTAATACATTGCTTCAATTTCATTATATTAATGCTTGACTGGTAAAGATCAGTAAAATTTGTAACACTTGAAAAAGTCAGGAAATTTCGATAAACATTGATTTTATGGCTTGGAGATAAAAATCTGAAAATGCTGTGTTTTTAATTTTTACATAGAAATAAAATAATTTCAGCAATTAAATTCAAATCATTAAATAAACTTCGATAACTATTTTAAAACTATACAACTTAAAATATGCAGCTTTACTTGAAGTTAATGGACGAAAGAACTTCCACTTATGATCCCAGGCCTCCTTAGTCACCCATCCTTGATGTTGTTGCTGCCAAAACTAAATCTTTGCTGTTCCCTTTGCAAGTGGTGCCAGTTTTGGTCTATTACTCTCATTGGTTCATTGCTGTTGTAACTGCGACTTTTTAAAAAAAGATTTCAATCATTTCCCTATATAGTTATTGTAACTTGCTAATTTTTTAATATTTTAAAAATCAGTTTCAACATTGGCTTCTTTATTTTTGTTAATGCTGTGGTAGTTCTATTGTATTTTATATTAGCTCTTCTGTACTCTTTTATTCAATCTTTGATTTTACATTTTGTCTTCCCAATATAATAGCAAATTGTATTGTCTTTAGTTTTTATTTTATTTCATAAATGCCTGCTGTTTCAATAGGATTAATTAAATATTTATTGTTATGATGCATTGGAATGTCAGAATTTGGTTTAATCAGAATATTAAATTTAGCAGCTTCATTTTTAATTTTATTTGAGGTCCCTTTATTATGAGGGATGGTGCTGGTGCAGGTAAATTCTTTTATTTCTATTTTTGGGCACAATTAATATTTTTTTATCCTGATTTTATACATTCTACATAAAATGTATAAAAACAGGATAATATTCAAATGGGGGTTGAGGGGTAGTAGCACCCTCACACAGAATTATTTGTCATATAAAAAGTGTTCTTAAATATAATTTGAATTATTTTTTAATATAGGTTTACAGTATTTATTATCTTACCCTTTATTGTGTTTTTAATTCCAAAATTTTGCAAAGCAAGAGAATAAAATAATTAAAAAAAAGGGAGGTATTAACCATAATGCAGTACGTAAAAAAAAAAAATTTCTCAGAAGTGAGGAAGAAACGATAACTGCTGTATGATAGACTATGACAGGGTTCCCATTAGAGTGCGAGATTATGAGGATCTCGCATATATTTTCATTTTATCACTTAAAATCTTTAATATTGCGAGAAATTTGCACACTTTTTCAATTTTCAGGAATCGATTAAAAGAAAAAATTATGTCAATAATAGTGAACTGTGAAAAAATTTTTGACTATGTAGGAGCATTTCAACATTTTCATTATAGGCATCTTTATGGGGGAAATTTCCATTATGTTCATCTTTCATTAGAGTTCGTCAATACCTTTTAAAACAAATGGCTGAACCATTGATTTGCAACTTCGGTCCTATTTGATTCCTCTGCACCAGCAAGACGACAACAACAACAACATTGATTTGCAAAATAAAGTTATCAATTTTTTTCATTTAAGAAAAAAAAAATGTCATATAGGGAATAAAATCGACTTTCTTTGGATATTTAGTGTTGTAAGATAATTTTAGTAAATTATTTTTACTGAGTGAAATAGGAAAATGTGGAAGAAAGTCTTGTAGTGGTGGCCATAGTGTACTAGTTAGAATTATATTTGTCCAAGTGATGCCGCTAGCCTTTTAAAATTCTGGGTCCCTGGGACCAATGAGTTCCAAAAATCTGGGTCCCCACATAAATAATTTTATATATTAAAGATATAAATTAAAATTTTATCTTATTGTTGATGGAAAAAAGTTTTTTAGGAATTTTTAACCAGCTCTTTTTGAGTTTGTCTTAAAACTTTAAAACTAATATTATGTAGGAGGTGGCTGATGTTAAGAAACAACTGAAAACATTTAGCTCAATATGCTCTGCAACAGAAAAAAAATTGAATAAGAGAAAATACAATATAATAGCTAATTATTATTATTTTAAACTAAAAGCATTTTTTAAAAGTCCTTGAAATTATCAGCATTAAAATGAGAAAAAAGTTTCTTTTTTCTTTTGAGAAAAGAGTTATGAGATAATTGAGAGTTATGAGCAGATTGATTACAAAATTTAGTTAAACGTTCCACTTCAAATACAGTCCAAGATCCATTATCCATCAATCGCAGGACCGATCTAATTCCGGTTATCAGAATTTTTCGAATATCAGCCTCTGTCGAAAATGGAAATATCATGTCTGCAAATGCTATCCCCAGTGTCCCATCCTCCTTTAACCACAAAATAACTTACCAATAAACTGTACTGATAACATAAATAATGCATTAAAGAAGAGAAAAGTAAAAAAAGTGTACTTATCTGTAAAAGAAATTACTATAATAATAATAACATTCTTACATTAGCAAATTATTTTTTGCTTAATGCCGCAAATATATTATTAATTTTAATACTTAGGTTTTTCTTAATACTAAAGTTTCTTGAATCTTAATACAGACATATCATGTTCCTGTAATCACATTCGTTTAATTTGTTTTTGGCTTTATTTAAACAAACTTAGACTGCAGCAGAGTGATGTGATTCAATTTATCGGCACTTCTAACTGGTAACTTTTTTGTATCAGAACTTTGTTTTTGCATTTCAGAAATTTGTGTTTGTTTTTGCACTTGCCACTCATGTGTGTTTATGCAATTCAATTGGTATATCGTATAAGAATGAGATAAGAATGTTTTTGATTTTTTGAAATAATGGTTTGCGACCATTTTTCAAATTTCATATTTCGGCTAAGTTTGGTAGGTGGACACCCATTGGTGATTCGTTATGCGGTAATATGATTTGGTGTATCTTACACCAAACTTACTTGGTATATTTACACTTTTCACTGATAATCTTTTTGCATTGGAACCTAGTTTCAAAGTCGGAACTTCGTTTTCGATTTTGCATAGTGCCGGCTGCTGGTTTGTGTTTATAATATATGATTTTTTTACTTTCTTCTATATGTAATATAGAGAAAGTATTGGATTCACGAGAATTTTCGACCTCCGTTTTTGACGGATCTACACGTTTTGGGATGTCCTGAACACGAATTGGTTGTTTTTAAAAAATTTCTGTCTGTGGTTTCTTGTTTTCACCGTATCTCACGAACCAATGAATGAAATTCAACCAAACTTGGTATATAGCTGGACCCTGGTGGGGCAATGTGCTGATTAGATTTGGGGATTAAACGCCCAGCAGGTGGCGCTGTGATCACATTTTATGTAAACTTTTAACATGGCAGAAAAGGACAAAATTAGTATTTTTTACCATATCTCACGAACCAATGAATGAAATTCAACCAAACCTGGTATATAGTTGGAACCTGATGGGGCATGGTGCTGATTAGATTTGGGGATCAATCACCCAGCAAGTGGCGCTGTGATCGCAAAATTTCGTATTTTTCACCGTATCTCACAAACCAATGAATGAAATTGAACCAAACTTGGTATATAGTTGGACCCCGACATAAACTGGTGCTGATTACATTTGGGGATCAATAGCTCAACAGGTGGCGCTGTGATCGCATTTTTTCTAAATTTTTAACATGGCAGTATGGGACAAAATTTCGTATAAATGTACATAATGAGAGTTATTTTTAACTTGTGATTGCAAAATTAATATGAGTTATTGATAATATAATAGTTAACTAGGAAAAAATTTCTGTGCATGTGTGGGCATCGCTTCCCCCATTCGGGGGGGGGGGGGGGGTAAATTTTCAAGATGGGTATCTTTCGAAAGATCTCGTCAATACCTTTAAAACAAATGGTTGAACTATAAATCTGTGATAATTTAAAACAAAGTTATCGATTTTTTTTACATTTAACAAAAAAAAAAAAAAAATCTTTTTTTTTTTTTTTTTTTTTTTTAAATATTGTTACGGATTGAATATGTATATAGGAAAATATAGAAAAAAGTCTTGTGGTGGCCACAACATACTAGTTTTTTTTCCCTTAAGATGAAGTTTTAAAGAATTTTTTTTTCCTTTTTCAGAGCCGAATGCAAATATAAGGAAAATATCAGTTTTAGACAAGAAATATATTTTTAAATTTGCTTTGTTTTTTTCCTTTCCAGTTTGAATTTTTTTTAGAATGAAAATTAAACATCCCCTGGACCCGTCACAATAAATTTTTTGTATCCTACCTTCGACTTTTCGCGTAATTTATGTGCTATAGCTCGTAAATGATATCGCTGTTGTCCTATGATTGAAAAAACATACATGTGACAAGCCCCAGAAGCAGAAACACCGCAACACGGTGACATAGTCGCGGACACAGAAAAACAGCTTGCAGACAGTTTTTGTCTGCACTAATAAAGAAATTAGTCCACAACTTTCGGACACTCTTTGTCTGTACTAATAAAAAAAATTGCCCACAACTTTCGGACAGCCTTTGTCTGTAGTCATAAAAAATTGTCTGCATTTTACGGACATTTTTCACCCGCGACAATGCGCTACCGATGTATGACGTCTTAGACACTCTCTGGTAAGAACTCTAGAGCCCCCCTATAGGTGCCATGGTAGGAACACACAAAACAGTGCTGAACAATGGCGACCTAAGAAGCTTAGATCTTCCTTGATAGGCAGTGTTATGCATGTATTCTTTTCTCCTGTTACCTGTTACTGAGATTCTATAAAAATGTAGAAAAGTGCTAATTTCATTTAAAATTGCTCTAAAACTTCTCCTTCCCTTCAAAATTCACTTATAAAAATTTCTGTATCAAAACTAAAACTAATACTTTTACTATTTATAATTATTTATATTGTGTTGTGTCAAACATTGCTATAAAATATTTAATTGAATGAGTTCAACTTATTATTTTATAATTGTTTATACTATATTGTTCTGTAGTAAAATTGTATTTGTGTATTGTTGCATGAGATCACTACTGTTGTTAAGCCCCCCCCCCCTCCCCAAGATTGCCACTATCAGCTTTCAGGTTTTTTGAGTGTAAGCCATTTTCACCCCTGATTACATGCAAAATTTCGCAGACAGATTATGAAATTTAAAAGCCTGTCGCAGACAGCTACAAAACATTCTGCCACTGGGGGCAAACAAACTGGCTCCTAATCTGCTCAAGTATATGCAACTCCTCTGTCTCTGCCCCCCCCCTCCATCCATTTAAAAGACATTGTGTCCATGTAAAAGACTTATTACTTAAAGGTTATTTTGGCAGGCCTCGCAGCGCTCCTATATTTCCTGTATTTCCTATATATTTATGAAACCTCCTATTTTTCCTATATTTTTTTATTGTCGACCATATTTTCCTATATTTTAGTTTTGACTACTTCCGAATGTCTGATTAAATGCTTAGTATATGAATTTTAACTCGAAATCTGGTGCATGGTGCCCCTAGGCAAAGAAAAATTTCGGTGCCCTTTATTAATATATTTTATTAACGCTCCCTATGTTGTCATTAAAAAAAGAGTATTATTAAAATGTACTTACATATACATAAACACTGCCTAACAAGACATAAATAAGTATTTAATTTTTTTTTGAAAGAAGAAAAAAAATTTAAATCATGCTTCGCGGATAGATTAAGAAGCAGTTTCCAATGCTAAAAAAATGTTATGTAATCTTTATACTTTGGCACGATCAAAGAAAAGTTGTAAACAAACATATTGGTTAGTGCTTATGTCATCTTCAGATTTTTGTACTATTAACCCTCGCTTTCCCAAGATCAAGGCTTTACTGCAGAAAAATTGCTTTCGGGTACCGTAAATGCCGCTCCAAAGTGCTAAAACGTAAAGTAGAAAAAAGAAGTCGCATTTTTAAAACATCATCTCCTCCCAAAGAAAAAAGATTTTGGTATCGGGAAGACAGTTCTTTTTTTCCACTTTCAACGATGCAGTATTTTTGAAAAAATATTGAGTTTTAGTATTGTTTGAGAGTTTTTCCCCCAAGATTCAAAATCTAAGTGTTTCTTGCACATAATTTTTTGAGCTACCCTCTAACCGTGGCTAATTCTATGATTGATTCATGCAAGGCTTCGTCAGAAAAGCCTCAGTTTTTTATAACAGTGATACACATTTCTTTGAAAAATCCAGACTTTTGGTACTGTACAGGGCTGTCACAGAACGAAATTTAGATACCACTATTTTTAAATAGAGATATTTTCAAAATAGCTATCAACAAATATTTAAATGTAAAATAATTATATTAAAATATAAAAATTTCTCTTTCTAACCCTTATACTGTATACATAATTTTAATATTTCATACATAATTTTTGTGTGCATATACGTATCTCCTTCCTAAATTAATTCCTATAAAATTCCTATATTTTGACAAGCCAATTCCTATATTTCCTATAATATTTTTCAAAAATGTCACTTCTAGGCCTGTTTTGGGTCTCACTTAATTTTCAGATATCTCAAATAGTTTTTTTAAAAAGTCTCACTTTGTTTTTGAGAAAGATTGAGAAAATTTCACCCAGTTTTTTCCTTTAATAAGAACCTTGGACTTTGATTATGGAATCTCTGAAGAATTTTTTTTTTTTTTTTTTCTTCACATTCAATTGAATTGTCATGGATAAACATGAAATCATATTACGGCAATGTACTCAAGGTTGATAGAGAAATGATGACTCTGGAAACTCAGTTAACTGATCTATATAATTATTCATATTCCGAGCAATAAAATTTCAGGGTGAAATTTTATTCTATAAATGAAAGCAATCAAGTTCTTACATTTGTGAACTCTGTAAATAATTATTTTTTGCCTTTTAATATCTTGAACATGAATGATTTGGAAAATACTCCCCTCTCCCACTACCGTGAATAATTCAAATTCATTTTCAACTCCCCATATTTTGTAAAAATAAAAAAAAATCCTCAATTTATAGATGAATATATGCAGTAGTTACTGTAGCCATTTTGTTATTTTTATGTATATTTTAAGTATAATAATTTTAAAATATAAGTTTTTGTTTTTTGCATTTTCAGCCTTAGTGAAAAGCTTGATATTAAACCAATAGAATTCTTATCTGATTTCGAAATGATGAAGGTGAAAGCAAGTAGTTATGGAGTTTTAGAAGGAGATGTTAAAAAAGATGACTTTGTACATATTGGAGAAGAAAATGACCACAAATTACCTCAGAATTGCAAATTGATTCAAAATAAGGTTTGCTACATAATATTTAAATATGCTATGCTGTGTCAATTGTATTTATTAGATTTAGTTTTAAATTAACTGCCCCTCCCCCAAATATTAGAGAGAAATAAATTAATAGTTAGTAGTTTTCATGATTATATGCGTGTGTGTGTATAAAGTTTTAGAAATAAAACACTTATTATTTTTTTATTTTGAACTTTTATTTATTATTACTTTTTACCAAGTTTGTTGGCATAGGTGGACTCTATTCAGTTCTCCATCATGTATTTATTGGGTAAATTACAATCATAGGTCGTATTATATTCATTGACAAGACCAATAAATTCACCTAATGTCAGACTCAATGTAAAACTCAAATGCCCCACCCTATTCTGTCTCCACTGTGATGCATTTATGTTATCCTAATTTGCTGATTAATTTTATTAGGGCTAGTTTTACATTATAATTTTCATGAAATTCCATGCTATTTCCAGGTCTTAATACATTAAAAAAAATGCCTGTCAAATTTTCTAGTAACCAGAAAAATTCTGAGTGTATAGTATAAACTTAAAATATTGGTTTTTGAAATGAAATTTTCAGTGTATAATTTGAGAGTGGCTAAGATTTAAGAAAGAACATAACTTTAAGTATCTTAAAGTTATTATAATTATGGTTATTATATTTTTATTTAATTTATAATTTAACTTAAAAATATAATATAAAGCATGTTCTTTAATGAAATGATTATTTTCTGAATTGTCTAACTTATCTTTGAAAAAATATTTAGTTTTTAAGTAAAAAATAATTGTATGCACATAATAACAGTTGTAAAATTAATAATTCCTACACAATGAATTTCTAAGAATTTTTTATCACTTACTTAAGCAATAACAAAATTAAACTAAAGGGAAACAAAACAAATCAGAAAAATATTATTTTATTATTATTAGTAGTAGTAGTAATTTGTTATGCTTATAAGGCCTTTATGACAACTTTATGATGAAAATAATCATCATAATGCACAATTATGTGAAAATTTCCCTTATTCTGCTTTATTAAGAAAAATCTTAAATTTAGTATAACTTACGGAATTTTCATAGTAGAATGTTAAAATTCAATATGATCCTTAAGTTAACTTCTACTCAGGCTAACTGACTAACCTACAAACACCACACTGACTTTGTGATTTTGTATTCTAAAATTTCTGCCTGTATGCTAGCAAGATTTTGTGGGTGCTATATTTCATAAAGTAATGGACATTTATGCTAATTACATTTTGACATATAGCATTCTATTGGTGATGCTGATATGTAGCTCTTTCTCACATTTACAGAAAGTTTATATTTCAGCTTTTATTATGTATAAATACACAAAATTTGATATGTAAGAGGGTTGTAGTAAAAAACTATGCTGATTCAAGATGGATGCAAGTTTCCAATAAGTGGTGCTTTTATGTAAGGTTTTATCTCTGCTTTTACAGTGCATAAGTGCATAGAAGAAAGTTTTGTGATGGTCACATCATACTTTATTTTATTATTATTTTTAATGCATGCATACAACATTTTTAAAAGGAAATTCCCTTAATCATTATTACCTAATGGTTTAGAAGGGCAGAATCGTATTTAATTTGGTTAATTTAGTTTGATATTCATGATCGCCGGGGGAAAAAAAAAAAAAATATATATATATATGTGTGTGTATCAGGGTGGTTGATTTTTTTGATTAAAAAAAAAAAATCTTTTTTTTATTTAAATCAGATTTTTTTTACTTAAATCAAGATTTATTTGATTTTAATGATTTTTATTATGTATTCATACATTATTGTACAACATTTGTTTTTTATTATGTGTATGTGTGTGTATATATATATGCACAATATCCACACTATCAATCATTTTACTTAAGTTAGAAAAATATAAATAATATTCTATTTCTATAGAAATAATCCATGTAGTAGGCATTTATTACCATCATTTTTATTCAACATAGTATCTTCATAATAAGAAGTAATTTTATAAGAATAATAAATGCGGTAGTATGAGCCACTCAACTTCAGTCTTTGACTTTGTAGCTACAATAATGTATTGAAATAAAGTAAAATTTTACTCACGGTATTGAACACATAAAATAATTTTGGAAAAGGATAATTTAATAGGAAATATGACATATAACTGAAGCAATGTATTAAGAGAAAGAAAACTTTACTCATAGTTTCTAATCAAAATTTAAAAAAAAAATAAGTAATCGGGGAAGATTAAAAAAAAAAAAAAAAAAAAAAAAAAAGATGATATCCTAAAAATTTTTTACTTAGATTCAACAAATATCATTTGAATCAAGAAATTTTTTTTACACTTTACCCATTAACAAAACTCATATTTTCATTACCATTTTGATATTTTCACTTATTATTATTTTTTTTTTACATTTAGTGGGTACAATTCATTAAAACAAGCTGTGACAGCAGCCTCGAATTGTATTTACCTGATTATATGTAGTTAAATTAAAATGTTATGATGTTTTTAAAACTTTTTGGAGCCTTCAGGACTTTTTAAACAGTACAATGTAAACTATGCTATTATTTTTTAAATATCATATGAGCCAATGCTAAATGACATAAACTGGTATGAAAGCTAAATAAACAAGGAAATATTTTCTTTTCTAAATATCAAATGCAAGGCGGGCAAAGGCAAACTAGCATATATATATTAATCAATTAATTTTACACTAATTAAATATTTACAATTCATACACCAGTCATAAGGCTGTACTTGAATAAATAATTAACCCATTAACGCCCAGCGTCCTCATTTGAGGACAGCTAATAAAATGGCATGCATATTTTTGGGGGTTTGTTGGAATGATTTCTGCTTTTTAGTGGCAGTTTATAGCATCACTCTGAATGATCCCAGAGAGTTTTATGTGTCTACTATTAATTACTATTTCGTAATTCGGATAGTTATTTTATGATTTTTCATTTGTCGCACATATATTTGCTTTTTGCGCAGATATATTAACTTAAATGAAGTTGAATAATATGTATTATAATACTTTACTTTTGAGGTCTTTGTCAGCATAATTTAAAACTATTAGATTATATCCTGTTAGGCATCGAATCAATGAGATTCTGAATCTTTTTTTTTGACAGAAAATTTCCCAAATGTTTGTAAGAGCTTCTTTGAGCTGGTGAATTGATTCATACTGGCGTCCACCCTCATAAATTTTATGAACAAGTATAGCCCAAATGTTTTCTACAGGATTCATATCTGGACTCTTGGCTGGCCAGGGTAAAACAATGAAGTTGTTCTCATGAAACCATTTTTTAACGTTGTTAGCGGTGTGCATTGACGCTCCATCTTGTTGGAAAATCCAGTTTTCTCCTCCAAGATGACATGCAAATGGCAAAAGCTCACTGCTTAGTGTTTGAATATAATCTTTGTGAGTTTGCTTCTTACTTAGGAACACTAAATTTATCCTTCCACCATAGCCAACAGCTAGCCACACCATCACGCCACCACCACCAACTTGCCGAGTAGAGTACACTTCGTTTTCCTTCTCCAAACTGTGCCAATAATATTGATATCCATCTGGGCTGTCTAAATTAAATTTTTTCTCATCTGAAAAAAAGCACAGATATCCATTCTGTAGTCCAAGACATATGGTTCTGAGCCCGCTGTAGGCGTTCTGTCACGTGGTGATCCTTCCAGCATGGATGATGTTTCCTTTTCTTATATTGAAAGAGCTCTGAGTGCTTAATGTAGTTATAAATTCTCTGAGAAGTTACGTTAGTAATTCCTGTGCTTACTCGAACTCTGGGAATTGATGCTCCAGTTTTTTTCAGCTCAGTAAAAAATTTTCTTTGGTCTCTAAGCGAAAGTTTCTTTGGCCGGCCACTCTTTTTCTTTACGCCATGGGCTTCAGGAACACGTAGAAAATCGCTGATGCTACTTTTGCTTATTAGAAGTAACCTATTAATTTCTCTGACTCCTTTATTAACATTTTTCAGCGCTATAATCTGTCCTTTCTGGTAATCAGTTAGAGGAATTCCTCGTGGCATGCTGCATTCATCTCCAAGAAATTTAACTATGTAAAACAGGGTTCATATGCCTCAGGGAGAACCTGAAAATCAGGGAAAACTCAGGGAAAAAAAATTGGTCATAAAATCTCAGGGAAACTTTCAAAACAAGCACCAAAACCTGGAAAAACAGGGATCTACTCTGGAAAAAGCTGGTACTTGTGCGTTTCCGTGACATCATTATGGAAACCCGATAAGACACGCCTACTAACATCATGCCGATTCAATGAAAAGAAAAACTGGACATGCTTTTTGCATCATGAACAATCCAATTGTGAAATTAGACACACCTTTCCTCTCTCTAAGAGATTCTTTAGCTTGATTTTTCTCCATGGTTAATTTGTTTTCATTCTATAATCGGCATCTGGCAGCAGCTTCAAATATTTCGTTTGTTATTTAGTCTTACTGATGCAGTGTACACGCGCTTAGCTTAGTTAGTTTATTAGCTTAGGCATTTTATTTTTTGTGAGATGGATTGAATTATAATAAAAAAGTAATTATCATGAGTTGGAAAACATCATTTAATCTGGACTGGACAGATAAAAACTTAAATCCACAGTTTGCATTTTGGGTCGAAGGTGTAGATAGTGACCCTTACAAAGCACAATGTTGTTTAGTAATCATTGACTAATCAAATTTTTTTAAGCATTTGGTTTAAGGGCAAATTTTTATGTAAGGTAATTAAGTTTCCAAGAGTTTGTTATATATATATACACATTTCCAATTCTGATTAATATTTTATTTTGTCTGAAAAGGATTTTAAAATTAATTTAAAATAAGTTATTCAGATCAAAAACATTCTAGGCAATTAGTTCACTATTTTTTTTTTTTTCTTTTTTTCATTTTTAGAAAGGGGGGGAGTCGATTAAAATAAACATCACTAGCTGTCAATATGGAAAAATTATTGATTCTGGGAACTAACTCAGGGAATTTTTTTTTCTGAAAATGAGTATGAACCCTGTAAAACCATCTTGTCAAGCACGTTAGCAATTGGCAAAATGCCAAATGTACATGTTCATGCAAAACTGGTACTCCACAAGAAACACGCACTTAGATAATTGCAGTTTTTGACCAGTGTCCGTCTACTTTTAAAAAAATATATATTGTGCAAATGTATATCTTTTCTCTTTTCTGCATTTCTCTACAATAAAATTATAAATAATTGAATATTTTTATTTGTCTGTCAAAAATATGAAGATTGATAAGTGTAAACATGTTAAAGAATTTTAATTGAGATTTCCTATTAAACAAAGACGGGGTTTCAAAAAATTGTAAAGAAGTGTCCGTCTACTTTTTTTATGCAGTGTATATATAATATATGTTAAAAAAAAATGCTTGGTAAAATAAAAAGTGAATATTCAAAGCAACAAAAATTCCGCAGGATAAGATGGGGTGGAAGAAAGAGAGAATCTAACTGATGTGCAGCCTTAAAATAAATAAATAATGTTTGTGGTTTTAGAAGTTTGAGAACAATAGAAAAAAAAAAAAATATATATATATATATATAAAAGGATTTTTTTTTTTTTACACTTTAAAAGTCCTAATGTTTATTTCGATCTCTATGTACCAATGGTACACTTAAGTACCACCCCATTAAATCTTAATTAATTACTATAATATGATGTAATGCATAAGTTTCACACATATCTTTAAAAATTACTCTTAAGTAACTAAAAAAATATATATTTCAGATACATATTTTGTCTATTTCATAATGCATAAATAAAGAGTTAAAAGTTCTTCTATCAAGAAGTTTAGTATATTTTCTCTCTTTTGTATTTTGATTTGAATATAAACTGTTATTCAGTTTATAGACCTAATAGAAAATAGTTAAGATATATTTTATTATTTGTTAGTAATTTATTCATATTTTGTTTTACAGAATTGTTCTGTGCTCCAGTGTGATGCTGTTATTTCGAATGAAGAGAGCTCGTCATGCAAAACAACTGACAGTGATGATTTTCAGATTATTGATTTGCTTGATAACATGAGTTGTCAAGATGTTGACAATGACTTTGTTATGGTTTGTTGTATTTATTTTCCTAATAAACATTTAAATAAACAATATTAAAGTCCCCCCCCTCTCCAATTAACTTTTTTTTAATGTTTAGTTTTCATTTAAAAAACTCCCCTCTTTAAATTAATTTATTTTATAATTATAATATATGCTGAGTTGTATATTTTGACTAATTAGTATATAAGGAGAAATACTTTTTCATTTTTGTAAATAATTTTACTTGTGGTATTCTTTTTACTTTAAGCAAGTAATTTCTTCCTAATTAACTGCTGAGGAAATCTTATGAGATTCATTCATCAGTGCTACCATTTTTCACACAAGCGTGCGTAGTAATGCAGTGAGAGCACAGGGTTCAAAATTAGCAGTCGTTAGGTGTATTTTACACCTAGAAATTTAAGTTTGGCAACAATGAAATCACACTTAGTCGTCATTTTTTATGCTTAACTTTTGACCAGATAAAAAAAAAAAAAATCAATTTTATCATTTTTTTTTTTTTTTTAATAATTTTATCATAATTTTTTAAAAATGTTTAACTTTTGTGTTTGTATTTATTATTTAAATAATCAAATAAAAAAATCGAGTTTTATCCTGTTATGATCCCAATAAAAAATTTAAAAATTATGTCTCAGAGGAAAATTATGGCAACTGAGAAAAAATAATTAGGTGCCATTGATGCCTGACTTTCACATTCTAATTTTTAACCCTGAATGAGAGGCAATTTAGAATGCAATTTAAAAACTATTTATTTTTACAAAAATAATAAAAAGAAAAAATACAAAGTTTAAAGTACTGTGTGACAGAGTATAACAAGGAAAAAAATGTATTTGTACAATTATTTGTTGCATGATATGTTTTGAAATAGGGTTGGGCATGTTAGTAGGGATGTACTGAATAGTGGCTTTGGCCGAATGCAGAATTTTTGGCAAGCCAAATACTAAATACTTGGCTGGACACCGAATATTCTATTGACTGACATTACTTTTGTATTCAGATGTTAGTTTGCTAAGTTTTTTTTCTACTTTTTCAATACTACCTTTATTATTAAGTAGTGTTTTTCATAATCATGAAAAAATATTATAAACTTCTGTTTTTATTCAGATACTAGCCGCCTTCGGCGACCAGCTGGTTCGCGATCCCTAAAAAATTCCGACTTTACGAAACTCCCGCTCGGTGGCGCCTTTTTCCCGTTTCAAGTCTAATAACAGCTTATTGAAATCGCAGTAAATTCCCACTCGGTAGCGCCTTCGGTGCCCTCTTCCCTTTTCAATATCTGAAACAGCCTGTTCGCTCACCATGTTATGATCTTTCAAATTTCTGACTTTAGCTAAGTCCCGCTCTGTGGCGCCTTATCCCCATTTTAGAACTTACACCTCGCTCATTAGAATTTGAAATATTGAAATTTTAAAATATTACAGCGCCATCTGGCGGTATAAATTTCTGTAATATATTGTTCAATTCCAAATCAACAAAGCTTCCAAATGATGTATTACTTATGAAATTATTTTAATGAGTAGCTGAGATACAAAAGAAAACGTAATCAGGAGACCTTAAAACGTGTAAATCAGGTGAAATCTCGAATTCCACTTTCGATTTGATACTATAAAAGTATTTCAAAATGTCTTTCGAATGAAGTATTAAAAATAATTTAATCATAATTAGAATTTGAAATACACGTATTAGAATAAAATTTTATTTGCAATTAAATGTAAATGAAAATGTATTTTTTTTTCTTTTATTCTGCGAAATTTCTTTCAGTAATCCCCGAAACTTGTATAATTCCGGGCTATATAATGTTAAAATCCTTAGTACGGTATGTGAGCAGAAATTCGAATTCGAAACTCTGCAAAATATTAAAGAATAAAGGTGTTCTGGGTATTCCATTGTTTTCTCCGAAACTCCCGTTCCTTTTCTACATCTTTGCCCCTTCGCTCTCCCCCCCCCCCTTCCGCTGATAATAATAATTTTACACTCGAAAATATTCGCATTCGATTAACCTTGCCTTAAAATCTAAATATACCAACCAATTTCAAACGCAGTAACTCTTTTTTTTAAATTTTTGGCTCTTTTTCCCCTTTCCTCAAGCCCTCCCTAATAATCGTACTCTTTCAAAAATATTCACAATCGAATTATCGGGCATTAAAACCAAATACTACGAAATTTCAACAGCATATCTCAATTTAAAATACTGCAAAGTATAAAAGAAAACTTAATATTTTTCCAATAAATACGCCATTTTTTTATTTATTCATATATTTTCATGAAAATTGAACAGTAGCTTTATAATATGCTGTCTAGGCCAAATATTAATTCAAATGTAACGTGAATGAAAATTTTAAAAAGGTTGAAAATTGCAATTTTTATCCCCACTATGAAGCACGTGATATCTTAATTGGTTACATTCATTTCCTTTTTTATCGCAGACCGTTGTCTCCATGTGTTTTGTTTCCGATCGAGACAGCTTAGAAAATCGTCTGCTGATAGAAAGTTTCTTTTTCTCGGTCATTTTTCCATCGACATGGGTCGACATTTTAATTAATATCTCTGCAACTAATTAAAATTTTTAAATTCTGTTTTCACTATCAACTCGGGAAGGCTTCTGAGCACACGTATGTCAAATTTTATACTTCTGCATTCAGTAGGGGCTGAACGTATAGATGCTCAGACAGAGAGACAGACAGACATCTTCTTTTATTATAGATTTTGTTTATTTAATTAACAATTTATTATTATTTGGCTTTTTCCAAGGCAGTCATAGGGTTAATGTGTGTTAATTCTAAAACAATATTTGTTTTTATGATGATAGTTATTGATTTACCCCTCTCTCTCTCTCTCTTTTTTTTTTCTTTTCTAATCTAGGCTGATGATGAGAATCTAAGTTGTGTGCTTCAGACTGAGAATGAATTAAGTGAATTATCATCCAGCAAAGGTGAAAGTGCATTGAAAATGAAAGAATGTTGTGGTTTGAAAAGTTTGTCTGATAATCAAAAGCTAAACATTGATTTTAACCCAGAAGAAGAATGGAATAAAATATCAGAAATGAATAAAAAAATAGCAAGCTGGCATGAAATGACATCGAAAGTACCTGCAAGTGATTCCAAAGAAGAAAAATCGTTTGATAAAAATAGAAGCCCTCGCAAATATTCTTTGTTGAAAGATGATTGGCTGTACAAATCAAAAGTGTGCTGCTTAGAAAAAAGAAAAAGTTCTGATAAATTAGGAATAGAAAAAGAAAGAAATTTCATGCCCCCAGCTGAAATAATTAAAAAATCTTTTAAGCCTTACTTGGCTAAAGAGAATGTTCAAAATTGGCTTTCAACTTGTTAGTATGCTTTTATTATGTTAAATATAGTTGTGAATGCTTGTTTGTTACAAAAAAAAAAACCAATTCTACAAACTTATTTAAAAACATTGTATTTCATTTGAAGAGATATAGTAATTAAGTTTCTGCTATTGCAGTCAGTATGTGTAAAATTTTCCTCCCATCTTCTTATAAAAGAATTATTAAAGCATTTAAATCTTGCTGATGCGATAATAAATGATTATGTTGAAATTAAAGAGTAGAATCCTTTTTATTATCTTCAAGGAATTTCTATTATTGCTTGTATGCAGTATGAAGCTTTAAAATTGAATGCATATTTAATTTTTTATGTGTAGCTCCTACCTACTGTTTAGGCGAACAATTACAATAAAATAATATTCCTTAGATTATTTTCTTTCAACTTTGTAATTGTCATAGCTTCTTTACTTACAAAATATTATATTTGGGTTTTTAAAGTCTGTGAAACTTTATGCATTTAGGCAAAGGTGGTAAAAAGTAATGAAAATGATAGATGGAATATAAAAACATTTAAATACTGTTTTCATGTATGTTTTTTTCAGCTAGAGGTTCTAGTAGAGATTATTTCAGACTCGCCCTTCCTCTGTAAAGGCGGAATGTTATATGTATGTATATAAGAACAAAAAATGAATTTTTTATATTGTATTTGTGATAGACAGTCACAATCAGTGTAACTTAATAAATAAACATATTTTTTTCCACTAAAAGTGTAAGAATGTTTCATTTAAAGTTACAGTTACTATAATAACAAAAAAATTATAACAACTTTTTGCAGCATAACTTTTAGTTATAATGCATGCAATACAATGCAACCATAATTATTTCTTATAATTATTACACAAAGGAGCTTTAGAACCAATTGTTGATTTTAGCCAATTTTCTTGGCTCAAATCGTCTCAGCACCCAGCAGAAGTGAAACTTTTCAAGGGATATGAACTTTTAAATTTTTGCTGTCTCTGAATTTTATTTTGTTTTTATACAAATTTTTCATTTCCAATGTTTAATTTGTCTTATAATGTTAATGTATTAAAAAATTTCTAAATAACATTTATAGGTACTAATAAACATCTACATATTAATATGCAAGCATGGAATTTGTGGTACACTTTTAACATATTAATCATGGGAGTAGAGAGTTGAAAGTGGTATCATTCGAAAGATATAAGCCAGATTTGGAGAATAAAAATTTTTTTTTTATTATTATCTCAAGAAAGTATTAAAAATACTTTCATTTTTTACACATTTTTCCATTTTATACACATCTTTTATATTAAAAAATATCTAAAGTAGAAAGTTGTTAAATCTGGCAATTTCTTAAACCTCAGACAAAACCATAGACACAGTAATTTGTATAGATGTAGCATCACTATACTCTCGACTACAGATTTTTTTATTTTAAGAGAAAACAAACATTAGAATGGTAGAAATTTGAGTGAATGAGTGGTAGATCTAAAGTTTATTCTGTTAAAAATTCTCCTGATTTTTATTCCCATATTTGGGTATAGTTATATTAGTTACTGTCTGTGTGTGTCAGATTGAGTTATTTTTTCTGTAAAATTGGTAAAATTTTGATTTTAAATTTCAAAACTCTAGAAAAAGAAAATGGCAGACTTCCATTTTCGAATACAAACATAAACATTTCATTTCAAAGGCATGATTCGTACAGGTGCCTAGGAAGTCCTTAAAAACTCCTTACTTTTTGTAGCTGTTTTTAGGTCCTTAAAAACTCCTTACTTTTTGTACTTGTACATTAAAAAGTACTTATTTTTCTCTTATAGTATTTAAAACTTAAAAAAAAAAATGCATTTTTTCTCATGTTGGTACAGAACTCTGACTATGTGCTTTCGGCATTTAATGTTATATTTAAAAAATCGATTGCATTCGTCAGGGAAAATCGTCTGCATTTATGATGAGAAAATAATTTTATTGAATAATAATCCATATGCAGTTCCCACCGCTTATTAAAATCACATTTGTTCTGAGCCAAAGTGACGTTAATAAGCGGCTGGTTTTTATATCCGGTGAACGTTCCTCCTTGTACACTTTCATTTGAGGAAAATCATCATTACTTTACCAAAAGTTCACGTTGTTCTTATAAATTTAAAATCTTTTCGTTTAAACCTCATGAATTATAGTAATTTTAAAATAAGAACTAGAAATTGTCTTTTAATGATTAGAAATAAAATATATATGAAATGGATAAAAAATAGTTAAATTTAAATAATTAAAACCCTATTTTAAAATCTAGAAATCGCTAATAATTCGTAAGTGTGCCTTTAAACTTTGTTTCACGGCAGAAGACTTCATAACGCGAAAATCAGAAAAATTGAACAACTTTCAGAATAAAAAGTGCTGAGTAAGTGCAATCTTCCTTTTCTTGTGGTTAAGTAATGCATGTTAATTAATCCTGGGGATCCAGGCCTGAGCTGGACTGTCAATCATAAAGAGCAGGGCAGGACTAAATATTCCTGCCAAAATAGACGGTATTTAAGCTGGGACACATGAGAAATCGTGGCTTTTTCCGATATTGACTTGCTGAGTAAATCTATGTTAAATATTACTCTCATCATGTAAAGCTCGCTAACGAAACCTGCGGCCCGGTGGGGCGCCGCTACGGAGAAGGGCTGACCTTCGGCGTAGTTACGGGACTTATGACACTCAGGATGTCTAACATTCAGGCCAAGACTGCTTCTTGAACTTAATAAAGGATTATTAGTGAACCTAATGGACTCCTCATCCTTTCTAAGAAGCTCACATGACTGGAATACCGACCCTCGTAATAATACGACACCCCGATATACGTTACATATATATATATATATCATTTCAAATCAAATTTGTTACTTATTACTGATTTTGAAGAATATTATGGAGATAAATGAAATTGTTAAGGAGATAAATGATGGGGCGTGTTTAATTTATAACTGTGCTGCAAGTGTAAAATCTTTGACAATGAGCGAAAACGGAGGGATTATTGTGTTTTAATTTCTTTTCTTATAAAAAAAAAAATCTCATTGCGAATAAAAAAAAATTTGTAGTGTGCATAAATGATATTTTTGGTTGCTGAGGAGATATTTTTGAGTTTATTAACCGGCGATGCTGATTTTATTAAGTAGCGGCTTTAAAAGTAATTTGCATTGATTTTATTCCGAGAAGATAGTCGCAAATTTTGTTGAGCACGTTGGTTTTAGGACCCTGACGCCCACCAAGTCAGGATTTTGCGAAATATCCCCCCGTTCTCCCCTGGGTAGGCAGAAGGCAAAAACCCCTTTATAAGCATAACTTGGCTCCAAATTGCTTCACGGTGAAAAAATTGCAGAAGGAGAGACTAGACTTGAGTATAAAAAAAGCATTTTCTGCGATTTTAGAATTATAAATTTTTAAGGGGGGGAGGGGTAAAAATGATTTTCGGAGGCAAATTTAGCAAAAATATGGATTTTCGAGTAAAACTCTACCAATAATAGCACAAAGATAAGAAAAATGGCAAGAGTCTTCTTGAGGATATTTTCAAAAATTCACTTTTGGTTTTTTGTGATTTTCAATTTTTTTTGGGGTTGGTGGGGGGGGGGGGGGGGAGTTGCAAGGAGGCAAATTCGAGCCCCCCTTTTAGCACTAAATTCGTCTGGGGAAATCTATAGGAGCTGAGGTCACAAATTTTAGTGTGTGGCTTATTTACATGTGTTCAATACTCATTCTAACAGGATTTTGTGAAAGTCCCCTCCCCTTCCCCCATTGGGGGTGGGGGGCAATAAACCCGTTTCCAAGTATAACTTTGCTTCAAATTATCTCAGTAAGATTAATTTTTATGTGTGGGTTGTTTATGCCTTCCCAACACGCACAGTAAATGGATTTTACAAAATTTCTCCCTTCTCCCCCCCTTTAAGGGCAGGGGGATGCAAAAACACACTTTTAAGGGTAACTCTGCTCCAAATTATCTCAGAATAGCGATTTTTTTTATATGTCGTTTGGTTATGCATACTCAAGACACACACTACAAAGGGATTTTGTAAAATTCCACCTTATCCTCCTTGAGGGAGGGGGGGGGGGGCAAAATCATGTTTCAATGAGGAACTGACTGGTTATGCACTCCCAACATGTACTATAAGGGGGTTTTGTGAAATTTCCCCTTTCCCTCTTTTAAGGGCGGGGGGTGTAGGGCAAAATCATGTTTTAAAGTGTAACTCTACTCCAAATTATCACGAGAGCAATTTTTTGATATTGTGATTGGTTATGCATACTCAACACACACAAATTACAAAGGGATTATTTGAAATTCCATGCTTTCCCCCTTTTGAGGGTTGGGGGGGGGGTTAAAAAACATGTTTCCATGCATAACTATGTTCCAAATTATCTAAGAATGGCAATTTTTATGTGTGGACTGCTTATGCATATTCAACACACACTACAAAGGGATTTTGTGAAACTCCACCCAACCTCCCCTTAGGGGGTGGGAAACATGTATTAATTTGTAATTCTGCAGTAAATTATCTTAGGAAGGAGATTTTCGATTTATAGATCAGTTATATGTATCTAACTCATAATGTAAAGATATTTTGCAAAATCCCCCCTCTTTTCCTTTAAGAGCGGGGGGGGAGGGGGAGGGGGAAACATGTTTTAAAACATAACTCTACTTCAAATAATATCAGAATCCCGATTTTTTAATGTGTCAGTTAGGTGTGTGTATGCAACATGCACTATAAAGGGATTTTGTGAAGTGTGACGAGTGACCGAAGGTAGCGAGAATTTTAACTTAGATTTTGACTGATTTCAATGATTTTTTATTTATTTATTAATGATATGGTATTTTTAGAATTCTTTTCAATATATTGACCAGCGAAGCCTGCTAGTTTAATAAATAATTTGGTATTATATGAATTTTATAATATATATAGAAGAAAGTCCATGCTACAATAGCCACATCAAACTAGTTTTTTTTTTTTATAATGCTGCAATTTTTGTATGGATTTGAGATTATTTTGCATAGGCAATCAAAAATTCGTAGTTTATGCCACCGAGATGACAACATCTATGGTGGAGATGAGAAGGGGTGAGGGACATTTCAGCGGGGAAAATGTTGAAGTATATAAAAAATATCGTTTTTCTTTTTACTTTCAATTGTTTTTGCGCTGTCCTGCATGCCTTATGTTCCACTAGTTTCAACTTCATCAACTATTCTTTTTTTTTTTCTTTAACATTTGAACTATACTTAAAAAATAAAATGTGTTTTCAACTTTACTGGATTAAACAACATTCCAGGATCATCTGGTGAGTAACTGAATAATTTATTACAAAAGTATTGAATATCTGATGGATTATATTGAATAATTTTTTAATTGTGTAAGCATTAACATTTCTCCCCCATAATTTATTAGCCAAATACATTGAAACCTTTGGCCAGCCCCTGCCTGCCTGAACGTGCCAAGCTTAACGGGTTGGGTAGCCAAATACATAGAATTACTCTTGGGGGAAAAAAAAGGCAAATAGTGTGAAAACTTAAGATATTGTTCAAAAGAAGCAAAAAGATGAGGGGGGTTTACCTATAATCAGAGCCCAGTTTACCCATTTAAGGGCCTGGAGCTGTGATAATAGCGGAGCCCCCCCCCCTCCCACACACACACACACATTTTTCTTTAATATGAATGTTTATCATTAGAAAAATTTTTACAATGGTCATGTTAGAATAAGATTCTCATTACCATTTAAATGAACTCTGAAACTGTTTGCAAAAAATTAATTAAAGCAACAACAAAAAAAAAAAAAATATTAACAACAAAAGAATCTAATTCACTAACCAAAGGTAAAGTTGCTGCATCAAAAACTTTAATGAATATACTTTACAGAATAAAAAAAATTAAATTGGCTTCTTCATAGCCTTTGCTGCACTGAAAATTTCAATTACATCTTTAAAATCCAGGTTGCTTGTTAAATCGTGCTCCGAGCACAGCAAAGCCAAACATTGCAGCTTATTCTGCTGCATTTTTGTTCTTCGAAGAGATAGAACTCTCTCTAATTTGGAGTTTGCTCTCTCGGCTTCGCAATTTGATATCGGTAGAGTTAAATAAATACGTAATGCAATAAACATATTTGGAAAAATCTCATTTAACTCGTTTTTAAACATATGATCATTAATATGTATCGGTGATTTTTTTTTCTAAGCTACAGCTTAACAAATATTGTGAAAATTGAAAGACTTTGTGGCTTTAAAATCTACTTCTCCTTCATAAACTTCAAGAAAGTTATTAACTGATTCTTCATTTATTTGTTCAAGATCTAATTTAGTAATGAAATTGAAAATGCTGCATACTGAGTTATAAACATCAGTTCATTTTATCATTTCTGAATTTAATCTATCGACTATCACAAATAAAGTTTCAACTTTAAGTTTTTCAAATCCTTGAAGAGTTACATGGCTAGTTGTTTCGGATTTGAGAGTACCATCGGTAAATTTTTTTCTTCAAATTCTTAATTTTTAAAAAAATATACATAGCACTATTATATTTCTCCTTTTAATTCCCATAAGCAATATGTAATTTTACATGGTGGAAGGAAACATATTATATTATTCTCTCCCCCCCCCCCCTCATCTCTTGAATGACTTTTGAAATTTTAATGCATTTAAAAAAAAATTTTTTTTTTTTAAGTTTAAGACTAAAAGAAATTTTCAAAAATTTGTCTTTTTAAAATATTTTTACATAACAGTATCAATTAAAAAAAAAAAAAGTAATTTTTTTTTCTATTTACTGGGTTTTCTTGCCCCTATCTAGGGCCCCCTTGTTCACTGGGCCCCCCCCCCCCTTAACTGGGCTCTGCCCATAATCCCCTTCTCTTTGAGAGTACTTGAAAGTCAACTCATTTTACCCAATCTTTCTGAATATTAACCTATTTGCTTTTTTTTTAAATTCTACATTTGACTAATAAATCAGTCTAAAGTAATTTTGTGAACATATGCACATGTGTAGTTAAAAATTATGTAGCAAAAATGGTTGTATTTTAATAGATACTTAATATTTTTATGTTCTGGTCCAATATACTACATCTAATGTATTACGTTGTTTTCTTGAAGTTACATTACTTTGTTTTGAAAGCCTTCCGATAAAATTAAACAGACATACAGAAAATTTTCAATTTTGTTAAAGAAACCTTAATATATCCATGCTATTGATATTATACAAATGAATACAGATAATAAAAGCTTCATAATTATAAGCTACAGTTGCAATATATTTCAAGCATTACATTTTAATAAGTACGCTCAAACTTTTTAAAAGTATTTAACGAAATTCAATTTTCAATATTTTATAGTGTTGTGAATTGTGCCAATTTTTTTACAATTTATAATTGATTATATTTGAATGCTTTTTAAAATGTTTATGTGCCCTGCCCCTACTTACTAGATATGTACAATCAGTAAAAGAACCATATACCCTAATCTAATAAAATCACAAGCATTAGATATGATAAGTAAAAAAATCTGACTGAATCTACTTAGTGATTCAGCATAAATACTGAGATCATGTTTCAAGGGTCATACAGAAATTTTGAGTGAAAACATTGATAAAATAAAGAAGAAACCCACATTTATATTTATTACTAATTGGTCAATAATTTTATTTAAAATTATGTTTAGGATATTTTGTGAAAGAATGCTAAATTTTTATACATAACCTTATCAGGCATATTTTGCTCATTAAAAAAAAAAAATATATATATATATATATCAAGGGGAGGGGAGAGTTTATAAATTATTTCGTAATTCTTAAAATTGAATCCTCTGAAATTTTTGATCAATTTTATAAAATTCTGTATCTCCCCCCCCCCCCCCCCCAAAAAAAAAAAAAAAAAAAAAAAAAACTTTTTTAAAAGCACTTTTGTAATTTATTACATCAATATTTAAGGAATTAACACAGGAATCAATGGTTTTTGAACAACCAGTATAGTTAATTGAAAAACACTTTCAGTTCATTAAACCTTTTTTTCTTTTCCATCAAAGTATTTGATTTTTATTCATAAAATAGTAAATTATGGATATATACATATATATTAAGACTCAAATTAATCAGTAATAAAATGAATCAAGAATTTTTTTTTTTAATTTGTATTGCCAATTTTCCTTTATTTTCTCTAATATTTACAGATTTTAAATAATTTTCAGTAGGAAAATTTTAAACATATCAGGTACTTGAATACGTTACATAATAAATTTCAATAATTCTAAATCTCTAGTAAAATAGATGAGGATAATTTTACTATTTATCATTAAAATACTTATTATAGTTGGTTATATATTTTTGATATTAAAAAAAAAGTTCTTGAATCTGCTACCACCCCTTCCAAACACAGAACCTTCCTTCAATTTTACATATAGTGTAGCCATGTTTCCTAAAACTAGCAGTGAGGATGAATCCAAACAGTTGCAGGGGTGCCACCTTGACCAGCAGGTTGCAATTTGGAAAACATCCAATAAGTCTGCGCTCTGTTATCGCTTAAGTTCGGTTTCCACTGACGGTTGTTTGGAGCGGTACTATTCAGAATCTTTTGATGTGGTCAACCGGGCTCAAAATCCTCAAACATGGTTGGAAGTCTTGAGATAATTGAGGGGCCAGAGGCAGATATCTTCAACTGATGACAAGACATTTGGCTCTTTGTGTCGGAAGCGTGATTAATGACTTTTTGAACCTTGGTCTTGAACCCACAGTGGAAACCGGCCTTTATTTTCTCTGAATCAGATGACTGTCACCCCTATTTTAACACTGGACTGGTTGAATCAGCACCTGCGCACAGACTTCCATGGTTTCATGAAATGTGGTCGAAGAATATTTAGCTATTTACATTATTATTTATTTTTAAACTACTTACAATAACCAACAGAGAAAGGAATGTTAATTTCAATTTAGTCAGTGAACCACTGACAAGTTGGAACACAATTCACACTATATTATAAACATACTTTATGGGAAGAATAATTAAGATTAAATTTACACAATAACATTCAATATTCCTTCAATTTCTATGCAATAAATATATATATATTTAAATAATAATAATAATAAAAATAACAATCCACTAAAAAGCTGTATTAAACAATGCTGATATACATTATTTTTCAATGAATATCAAATATTGAATTTTTCCGATAAAGCATTTCACATGTTGAAATATAATCTGATTTTTCAAAAAGAAAAAAAGAAAAAAAAGTAGAAAAAAGAAATTAATGAAATAAAAATATTAACCATGTTTAACACATAAATTTCAACTTATGAGGTTTGAGCATCAAACAGCTAATTCTTTAATTTGGAAAATAAAAATGCATACTAGACCTGAAAACTCAAATTTTAAGTTACTTACCAGTGGCTAGGATTTAAATTTAAAATTTGCCACTTCATTTTTAATCTTTTAAAAGAAATTTTTTTACATCATTTAAAAATTCCTTTTTTCCCCATAATCAGTTCATAAAATTTGTACATTTTAGAACTTACACCCCCCCCCCCCAAAAAAAAAAAAAAAAAAAATAAATAAATAAATAAATAAAATAATAAATAAAATAAAAATTTAAAAAATCCTAGTTCATATTTAAATGCATAATTTTCATGTTACCAGTTACAGAAATTCACTCTTACAATGGTTATGGTGTAAAAAAGTGGCAAGTTGTATATCTTTTGAAGTTGCCACCTGGCAAATGAATTTTTTCAAGTCTAAACCATATTATTTTGCTCTGACTCATCTACATTAATCAGCCAGATAATATTTTTCCGAAATAAATCGTAAAACATATAACACTGTAAATTTTTAAAATTATAATTCACAACCCCTCCATCCTCATAAACTCAGTGTCATTAGTTAGAAAAGTTATAGTTAAAATTTAAACACACAATAAAATTCTATAAATATATTAACAATTAATTATATCAGACAAGATCTTTGTTTGAGATATCACTTTCTGTCTTTGAAAATAATTTAAGATTATCTTTAAACTAAATTTTTTGAATTGAAATTGCTCTAAGTAATAACAAATTAATAATACATTGAATATATATATATATATATTAAAAAAAAATCTTGACTAGCTAAACTCAGTGATCTTGAATATCTTACACTACTGTCAGTTTGGGTAAATCTGCAGTTTAGGACTAAAAATTTGGTAGGCTATAGAACATTGTTTTACATACATACATATCTTATTATTTTCAATTTTTTTTTTTTTTTTTACTCTTTTGGTTAATTTTTTTCAAACCATATTGTTTTTTAGATAATAAATCTCAGGACACAATAAAGTCCTATGAAAAAATTATAGCAATTCAAATGACTATTAAATTAAACCTGTTCTCTGCTTAAACAATTTACTATAATGTCTACTGTTTACATTTCAAAATTCAAGACAGATAATGACAGATTTCAGAAATATGATAATATATATCAATCATATATGTATAAATGTTACATACATGTACAAAAAAAATTAGAATAAAGGAAATTAGCAAAAAACTTTAAGTACTATGATCATAATATACAGAATTTTGCATTTGAATCACAAAACATTGATAATCAACAAAATGAAATCAATAAAAAGACAAATGTATTTATAATCAACTATTTATGATCTAGATTATTATAATAGAGAATCTTGCTAAGAAACAAACAATGTTGACGTATTAGGAATTTGCATCATCTGATTTCTTTATTTCAGATCGTATTTGCTTGCTTTCTTCAAGTAGTTTAGTTATTTCTGCATGCAGGGAATCATTCTTTTGCTCAAGAGCATCCAAGCAATTGCTTATTTCATCCAATTCCTTATTTAGCTGAATATATGCTGAAAGCAAAAAAGTAGAAAATTATTAAGCAATATGTTTATTAATAGAGATATATACATTTGCATATTTTGTAATTATTTTTAAAAAGTGTATATAAATTAGTGAAGCACAAACTACAACCAAATGTCACCATCCGAAATGTCCTAATTTTTTTTTTTTCTGTTTTTTAATGTTAATCAATTACTTTTATTAACATTTTGAAACAAGAT
The DNA here is from genome assembly GCA_963930645.1 of Salticus scenicus. Taxonomy (NCBI): domain Eukaryota; kingdom Metazoa; phylum Arthropoda; class Arachnida; order Araneae; family Salticidae; genus Salticus; species Salticus scenicus. Next base: position 50,450,977 of record OZ005648.1, read on the forward strand.
AGTGAATCAACTTTATTAATTTAGACAACATAAAAAGTTAGCACCAAACTCGATATTTCAAACTGCAAGTTTAATGCAAGCCAAAATCAAGAATTCAAGTTTACACTTGTTTAGCTTACCTTAATCTTGATAATATAAACCTGAATCAACACAAACTGAACTTGCACTAAGTTTGCCACAGCACACATGAATCAAATACTTGTAAATAGTAGTGCCGACTACATAGGACTCGAAGGCCTGGTCCCCATCAGAAACTCTTTTGTAGGGACTGAGTTTCCTCAGAAATTCTTAGCAATACTGACTGAGTACATACTAAACAAAAAATTCATCCCTCTATTTCAGATTTAACTTTTTGTTTTCTACCAAAATGATAGGTTCATGTAAAGCTACTGTGCTGTAAATAAAGCTACTGCTGTACTCTGTAGAGCGTATTTGGGGTGCTCTTGGGAAGGTCTGGTCACCTTCCCAAGAACATTTTACAGAAATTCGATATAATACACTGCTCGACGTTGAAAATGCAACACCAAGAAGGAATGATAATAATGGAATGAAATTTGTTGGACACATACATTATAGTAGGAAGAACAATTGATTAAAATTTCAGGAAATTTGGAGTAATATGTACTGAGAAAACGGTACATAAAGCAGCGACCTCTGTGAGCAATAACAGCACATATCTGCCTAGGCACTGAATCGAATAATGATTGGATGACATGTACGGGTAGAGCACTTCATGAAGCTTCAACACGATGCCACAATTCATCGATTGAAGTTACTGGTGAGTGGTGGGGGGCCAGTCACTTTTCAACGATTAAACAGTCATTTTCATTGGTGCAAGATCAGGAGAAAGCACTGGCCAGAGCAACAGTCGAACACATTCGGCATCAATGAAGGTCCAGACAATATGGACAACTTGCGGTCGTGCGTTGTCCTGCTTAAATGTTGTGCTTTGGAGGCCTTGAACATAGGGCAGAGCTATGGGCCTTAACTCGTCAGAAATGTAATGGCTGGTATTCAGAGTGGCGGGAATGAAAACAAGAGATGACCGGGACGTGTATCCAATGATACAACATACCATCAATCCAGGTGGTGACTCAGTATGCGGCTACCAAAATTCTGATTACCCTCAAAACTGCATCACTGATATGGGCGCCATTAATGTGTGATAAACTATGAAACTGGATGCAGGAATGGAGTGAAGTCACCTTTCAGACAAATCACAATCCTGTTTACAGCCTCAAGATTGCCTTATCCGTACTTAACGGCATTATGAATAATGCACATTGCCAGCTGGGATTCGACATCATCATACTGTCCATAATTTGCAATGATGTTATGGGTTCTTATTGGATACACATCTCGATTACTTCATGTTCGTATTCCTGGCACTCTGAACAGCGGCCATTAAATTTCTGATGAGTTAAGGCCCGCCCCTCTGCCCTGTATTCGAGGCCTCCGTAGTGCAAAATTTAAGCAAGATAATGCACAACCGCAAGTTGTTTGTATTGTCCGGACCTTCTTTGATACAGAATGTGTTCGACTGTTGCTTTGGCCAGCATGTTCTTCTGATCTCGCACCAATGAAAATGACTGTTTAATCATTGAAAAGCGACTGGCCCCCCACCACTCACCAGTAACTTCGATCGATGAATTGTGGCATCGTGTTGAAGCTTCATGAAGTGCTCTACCCGTACATGTCATCCAATCGCTGTTCGATTCAATGCCTAGGCAGATATGTGCTGTTATTGCTCACAGAGGTCGCTGCTTTATGTACTGTTTTCTCAGTACATATTACTCCAAATTTCCTGAAATTTTAATCAATTGTTCTTCCTTCTATAATGTATGTGTCCAACAAATTTCATTCCGTTATTATCATTCCTTCTTGGTGTTGCATTTTCAATGTCGAGCAGTGTATATAGATTCTCTTAATTTTGCATAAGATTCTTTACAGTTTTAAAGGATTCCATATCAATAGACAAGTAGCGATAATTATATAAATTTCACTATATAAACATTTTTTCTAAAAGAGAGATGCAGCCGTTAGAATTACTGAAATGAAAACTTCTTTAGGCACATTTCTTTTTTTAGAGTAAAATCAAAAGATTCTTCGTTAAAATGATTTTATGTGTTTTAATGTCACGCTTATTTAAGTGATAGACAAAATCCACAAACTGGCCCTTTTTCAAGCAAACAAATAAATAATTGTGCTGCAAAATAAGTTCTACAAAATCATAATCTTCTATCACAAGTTTTGTTGTACATAATTATGTTTCTTGTAGGAAATTTTATAATGCAAAGTATTTGGGAAGTTCTACATTATGGTAATATAATATAATATATATATGTGTGTGTATGTATGCACATATCTGTCAAGGGCATAGCTGTGTGTGTGGGGGGGGGGGGGGGCAGTCTGCCCCTTAAGCTTAAGAATCTTTTCTGATTGAATTTTACTTCTAATAAAGATTTTCAAATGGCAAATAGGCTGACTAAAAAAGTATCTGATCAGCAAACGAATCTCTGATCTTGAAAAAGAAAAAAAAAAAAAAATCTAGTCAAGAATAAGCGATGATCACCAAATGGGCGATAACGGTGCTGGTTGATCCTCGCCAAATTGCATACGAGCAAAACAATATGATGCCCAGTTGGCATCACTAAAAGTTGAAATTGCACCAAGGCCATCGCTTATTCTTGACTACACACAAAAAACACAGTGGGTAATAAGTAATTGTGGATACAAATTTCCCCATAGAATAATATGGACTGAAGCTGTTGACAAGATTAGGTAGGGGAAGAGGGGGGACATTGGGACACTTTTTATAAAAGCATATTATTTTCCAATTTATGAAAGTTTCAATGCTTTTGTGCATTTTTATTTAAATATTTGTGTTATTGGTCACCTTTTAAATGTGTATTGAGCATTGTTTAATGTGTTTTACAAGCAGAAATAATTAAAACATAACTTATGCAAAAGTGTCTCAATGTTCCCCATGCAGGGGCAGATTGGGACAACACTGATTTAATGATGGGGCACATTGGGACAACCATCTTTTTATTTATCCAATTACAATATTGCAAAATATTTTGATAAAGTAAATGAAAGGTTTTCAAAACCATGAATTGATACAATAACAAATAATAATAAAGTAGGTTATTATGAAAAAATGAAATTGTTATGAAGCATTACTGCATATTCATATCTTAACGCACATCAAAACCCTGCAAGTCTAGAAAAAACTTTAATGTTGTGTAGGATCGTGTTGATGTCCCAGGTCCTGTTGTTGGTAATGGAAGTTTCAACACTACATCCTTTAAAGCAACTGTCTGTACTGGCATCTTCAATTTCTGGGAAAATAAAGTTCCACGATTTGTCCTTTCTTCTTAGAAAAGACACATTAATTTCTTCAAACTAGATTATCTTTTGAGCTTCTTGAATGTTTATGAAAATGCTTCAGAATTTCAAGAAAAGTGCTTCCATTCACCCACCCGTTGGGAGTAGCACAACCTTTACTACCAAGAGGGGAACCTTTCAAAAAATAGTTCTTGTATTTATGCCTTGGAAATACAAAAACGGGAGGAAGCGAATTTCCAATACCATTGACTATTGCACAAACTGTAACCAATTGCCCTTTTTCCGCTGATGCAGCTTGTGCAACTTGCTTCTGTCCACATCGTGATATTACTTTCGGAGGATCCATCACAGTAGAAATTCCAGTTTCTTCTATGTTATAAATATTTTCAGGAGCAAACTGGTATCTGGTCATAACTATCTCATAATTATCCATGAAAGCCTTAAATGCATCAGCATTAAAAGCAGAAGCTCGTCCTATGCTTGTGTTATCTGGTTTTCGTAATGAAAGATCTTTATGTCGATTCATAAAGCTTTGTAACCAATCAATACCTACCATTTTGTTTTCTTTCCAGTTGTCAGGAATAGAAATTTTCAGTTGAATTGCATATGGATATACAAAAGCTCTGGTATTAGCATATGTCAGACCATAGTTAAGTTGAGAACACATGATATTAAATAATCTTTTAACAAGAATTCTTGTTCAGCTGTGAATATTTGTTGAGATGTATATTTGGATTGAAACTTATAATTTACATTTGTAGTACACTCAATCTTATTTTCTCTCACTTTTTTCAACCTATTAAATAATGTAGATTTTGGTATATCATATTTAATTGCAACTTTTCTCACAGAAAGTTTATCTTTGATCATTTCATTTATTGCCTTTTCTATATTTTCTTCTGAAATTTTAGCTCTTTCAGTTTTTGGCTTATAATTTCTAACCATTTTCTATTTATTTAAAGAATAACTAGAAAAAAATTGAATACAATTAGTTTATATGTGCAAAAAATAAGTAAATAAATAAAAGTATATTGGTGTTAGAAATGAATGGGGTCATTGGAGCAGTCCCAATGTGCCCCATGCATTGGTGTCCCAATGTACCCCATCAGGTCATTTTCAAAACAAATGTTCAGGCCTAATTTTCTAGAGCGCATATGCTAATGATGTTTAGTGGAAACGAAAGCTTAATGTTTATAAAAACACATAGTACTTTTAAAAATTAAAATATTTATTTCCTATTACCTAAAAAATCAACATTAATTTACTTGAAAAAAATTACTTTTCATATGATAAAATAAACTAACCTTGTTCATAGGCAGCAGACTTGAATGAATGAGTTGATATTACAAATATGAAGATGTACCACTAGTGCCGTCTAGTGTAATTTTTACAAATTTTATTTTGCAATAATAAAGGGATAAAAGCCTTTGTCCCAATGTGCCCCGTGTCCCAATGTACCTCCTTCTCCCCTACTGTCAGTTCTTAATGGTGCAGTGCAATCGGCAGAGTTTGCTATGGAAAAACTATACAAAAGTCAATGAATTTAAACTTGCAGACATCAATGTTGTTGTGTTCATTGATCGTGATAAAAATGCTACCGGTACCACACATATTCAGACTATTTCCGATTTGATTTCGCAATATGAAAATCAGGATGATATTCATGGAAATCTAGAAGACATCGTACCCTCATCATTAGCGGCCATTGCGAGTTTTAAATTTTAAAGACATTTTTAACTAGGTTTTCTGTATACTTTTAGTCGATTATATGAAAATTTAGATATGAAAATCAAGAAAACAATTTGCATGTTTTGAAAATAGTAGGTATGAATGAAATTACACAAAAAAAAGCAATAAAAATAATGCATTTTTTAAAATATGTACTGGTATTTTTTTTTTTTATTCCGATTTCACGTTTTCCCTTTTCGTAGGGTTTTTACGGCTAGTCCCTTTAAAAGCGTAGAATCAGGGTGATCACTGTAATACTAATGTTACTGAAATTTAATTGAAATCATTGGTACAAAAAGTAAACAAAATACCTTCCATGTCATTCTCTGCAAATGCATCATCATCAAACACACTTAATTCTTCATTATCATTTTCTTCTGGTTCGTTAATTTTATTAGCAGCTGTCATCTTTGTCTGCTATATACTCCGTGCTGCTATGTTTGTTATGTTTTCGAAACGGTCACGGAAGGACGAAACGTTGCCAAATAGCAGATGCGATCCCTGTAAAAAAACAATGGTTGGCGTTTGGTAGGTTTCATTTAACATCTTACTAGAGCGACAAACTGGTCATTTGGCGACGGTCTTGACCAATGAGAAAGCAGTATTTTACTAGGTCAGAAAAAAAAAATCTAACCAATTAAAAATATGATATGTCTCTCACTTAAATACATTGTGAATGAATCCATCGAGCATGAATCTAACGAATCTTTTAACAACTCACTCTCACAACACTAATGATTTGTTGAGTTATTTTTGTTATTTGTGATTGTGAAAATCACTTGTCATAAAAATGTATCTGAATTTATTTTTAATTTTACAAATTTTCTGTATACTTTTAGTCGATTATATCCTGTGTGACGATTTATTTGGTTGTGGTGGTTTTGTAAAATCTGATTATGATATTAACTATTCTCGAGTGGAAATAAAATTGTATGTTCACCTATAAGAAATTTTCATTAATGTTTATCTGTTTTTAGTTTTGTGTTATGTTTGCATGTTTTTACTTAAAATGCTCATTGTTTTATCTGTTTCTAAGATGCCGTTTTTTCTATCATAAATTTTATCTTTATAAATTATCTATTAAATGTTGTACCGATATATTTTTAAACCTTTATTTTATGTTGTATTTTTACGCTCAGCCTGTTACGTCATAAGATACTAGATGATTTCGTATTGCAAATTTATAATTTTGTGTTGTTTTGCATAATATTTTCTGCAAGTTTCATTTTCCTTTACTGAAATATTATTAAATTCAATATCAAATAAATTTAAATAAGAATATTCTCTCTAAAAAAAAAAAAAAATCATGAAATTAGTCTAGAGTCAGCACTAAAGGTCTTAAAAAAAGAGGCTTGATTTTTCCTCCCGTACATTTCTTTTTAATTAATATCTTCATTAAAAATTGATTTATAAACTTTTTTTGGCTACAGAAGCTAGTGAAGCTATATGTTATAGGTACAATAGAAAAAAAATCTTAGTTAACTCATTATAATTTAAGAATTTTGAATTAAAAAATATTTACCTACAGGATAGAATGCAATATTTGAAGCATGCAAAAAATGATTAAAAAATAGAAAAAAAAAAGTGTTTAGTGTACATCTTCAACATCATACAAAATAACATAAACAAATTGAAATATTTAAGATTTCAGTTTATATGGAAATTAAAAAAATGTTTGTTAATTTGATTATAATGAAAGCTGGCACTACATTTCTCACAAATTGTTTGTGTAATCCCTTAATATCAAATATATTTTCTAAATTTCTCTCCCTGTTTTTTTTTTTTTCTTTCCCTAATAGTTTGAACTTTGGTATGAAAACATCTCACATTATTACCACCTTTTTGAAATTTTACTGACAATTTTGTGTTAGCAGTGTTGCAAAATGAAGAAACTCTTTCAAATCAAAACTTGCTGTTAAAATTGCACTGTTTTTATATATGTTACCGATAATGCAACAATTCAGGGGTCGATCTAGACAAAAATTAGAACCTTTTTGCTGTCCCTTCACTAAATTCAAATTTCTAAAATGGGCCCCTTCACAAAATTCAAATCCATAAAATTCAGATAAATCTATAAATATCAAATATATTTTCTAAATTTCTCTCCCTGTTTTTTTTTTTTTTTTTTTTTTTTTTTTTCTTTCCCCAATAGATTGAATTTTGGTATGAAAACATCTCACATTATTACCACCTTTTTGAAATTTTACCGACAATGTTGTGTTAGCAGTGTTGCAAAATGAAGAAACTCTTTCAAATCAAAATTTGCTGTTAAAATTGCACTGTTTTTATATATGTTACAGATAATGCAACAATTCAGGGGTCGATCTAGACAAAAATTAGAACCTTTTTGCTGTCCCTTCACTAAATTCAAATTCATATAATGGATGCCTTCCCAAAATTCTAATCCATAAAATAAATCCCTTCACAAAATTCAGATTTATAAAACAGCCCTTTCACAAGATTTCATTTTGTAAAAATGATAAATTTTGTAAAAATTTTCTGTGTTTACAGTATTGTTTATAATGAGTGTCTATACTTGGTTCAAGGAAATTTTATTAAATTGATACTAAACATTAGATAGAGTAACTGCTAAAATAAAAGGTTTCACATAATAATTTTTTTTTTCATACAAAAAAATAAAATTTTACATAAATATGTTTTTTGACAAATGCAAATAAAATTTTCACAAATTTTGGACTGCATAAATAATAATAAAATTGTCATTTATTATTCATTTGCTAAAAAGTGTTTTCTATGGAATATGGTATGTTTAGCATTAAGATTTACAGGTCAATACTATTCAGGTATATTAATGGCTACAATGCTTAAGTGTGATTATGAATTCGTTAATAAGTAAAATACTTTAATAAACATCATAAAATGCAAGAAATTCGCATCAATTGTTTTGGGTTGAAAGATAATACCTTTCGTCAGGCAAACAAAGCAAGCACGAATGCTGCAGACAAAGTGGCAGCACATCCAATATTCAGATACATTAAAGGTTATAACTGGAAGTTTCTCCCCCCCCCCTTCCCCGCAAGAGGGAAGGGGGTTATTTTGCAAAATCCTGTCTTAGGTCAGGGTCTATAACAGGCCTGTCCAACCCAAATCACTTGGTGGGCCGCATTGGAAATCTATTTTATTCGTTTTGGGCCGCACCGTATTTACAGTCATAAAAAAGCCCCCCTTCCCCTCCTTTCCCGACAAATTTCGTCGCAAATTAGCTGAAAATTTACGGTGAAATTAGTCAGGGAAGAAAATGATGATTTTTATTTTTTACTGTACATATGCATATGTGTATATATATGTTTGTGAGTATATAATTCATGTATGTATATATTTTTTCGGGGAAGAATAGGGGGGAAATTCGGAGCAGAATACATTAAATTAAATTAATTTCATTCATAAATTAACAATGATATCATGAAAAATTTGACTGTATATTAAAACTAAAATAAAAAGAATGAATAATGGATCTAATAATATTTAATTACAACAGTTCTTTAGCTATCATAATCATTGAGAGGTATTTTCACTTTGAAAAGTTAGACCGTATTTATTAATTTTTGATCCGTTAACCAAAGCTGTCAAACTGTAAATATAGTTAGTCTCCTCGCGGGCCACAAGAAACTACTCGGTGGGCCGCATGCGGGCTGCGGGTTGGCCACCCCTGGTCTATAAGACCAACCTGAACAACAAAATTCGTGACTATATTTCCCATAGAATCGTCACGGCTGTATCAGGGCCCGACTAACTTCATGTGAGGCCCGGAGCACACATACTTTCGTGTCCCCCCCCCACTCATACTTTTGAACAATCAATAAAAGTACATGTCTGTATATGGGACTAAAATGACAGAATTTTGCATTTTATGATACCTCTTTTTGCTATTTTTAAGAGGAAAAAAGGCAAAATGGCATTTTCAGAATCAGTTTTAAGCCCATGCCACTCAGGGCCCGGGGTACACATGCCTTTACATTAATCAGGCCTTGGGCTGTATTGAATCAGTGAGTTTACTCTTTTACATACATAGATTTTGATCTTCTTGCCCGCTCCCTGTAAAATTCTGAAATGACTCTACTGATGAAGGGCCCATATTTCTCTTTCCTGAGGGCCTACTTGCCATTGGGCAAGTGGGCAACCCTGTCAGTCCGCCACTTATTATACCCAAATTACCCTATCTATGGAGTAATTTGGGTATAGTGAAACTAATGGTTGCCATTTTTATTCAAACAGGTCTGTTAACATAAAATTTATACAGAACTGTTCTGAAAGGTCACAGTGCTAAGCTAGAACAAGAAAAAGAATAACTTAAAAAAAAAAAAAAAAAAAATCTATTACAGGACTTATCATGAAATTCAGTAAATATCCAAAGGTGAGTGAGTTATCACATTAGTGTTACACTATGGGCAATTGGTGATGTAAATACATCAGAAATAAAAAATTCAATTTTGATAAAAGAGATATTTTAAAATTGAGCCCCCTCTAGCACTCCAAAAGTAGATACTGACCCTAACTTCATAGGTATAAAATGGATGCCTCTCATGTTTCTGACATGTCCTAACCATCTTGTATTTTTTGCATTATCTCATGCTGTGCACTTTGCCTTTTATTGTGGTTATCATTATTATCACTACAAACTAGTTTTTTTTTTATTTTTTAGAGTAGATACTTTATATATATTTGCAATTTTAAATGAATATATTCAAAATGCACCTTATATATATGTAACTAAAAATGTAAATTTTAAAAATTATTTGTATTTTGTTTGATTATAGGTATACAAAACATGGCAGCTTAAAATATCATACTGATTGTGCACCACATAATGGATATTACTTAATACCTGTTTATGATAAAGGAGATTACATTTTAAAAATTGAGCCTCCTCAAGGGTGGAGCTTTGAACCAAGCAGTGTTTCAATACATATTGATGGAAATTCAGATCCATGCAGTTTGAATCAAGATATAAATTTTATATTTAAGGGATTTACCTTAACTGGACAGGTAATAAATCTGCATATTTTTTAATTTTATATTGAAATAAAAAAAATAAATGAATTTATATTGAGTTACATATAATATTTATATGACATTTCTGTCTAAAATATTGTATGGGATAAAAAAAAAACTTTATTCAGCTATTTTGAAATTTTCTTTTATAACTTTCATTCTCTTTGACATTGTTTTATTTCTTATTTCTATGTTTCAAATGCATTAATGCAATTTAATTTAAATAAAAAGTAATTTGTATTTAATATTTGAAATAAAATTTTATTATAGGTTTAATAAACATTTTTCTTAATGTGTATTGCATAAATAGAATCCTATAGTCGTGTTAAAATACATCAATTCATATTATTATAAAGCTAAAAGAATTTGCCCTTAGGGAGATACTTCACCTAATTTAACCAGCCCAGTCTAATCTCATCTTATCTTATAGAGAAATTTGTTTTCTAAATTATAATCAATACTTAATGTATTTTATTATTATTATTATTTTAATTCCATTTTCACATTTAGAAAATTAACAACCATTAAAATGTTTCTTGTTTTTCAGTAATTAATTATTTTGATTTTTAATATTTTGTTTCAAAGCTGTAAAGTGCAAAAAAATAACTAAAAGCATTTTTTGCACTTTACAGCTTTAAAATGAAATATTGAAAAAAAAAAAATAAAAAAATAATAATAATAATAATTTTTGAAAAAATGTGAATCATTTTAATGGTTATTAATTTTCCAAATGTGAAAACGAATTTTTAAAAAGCATTTTAAAGAAATGTGAGTAGTATATTAAAACAAATTACTCCATAAAATAACATGGGGTTAGACTGCCAATAAACTTAGATGAAGTATACCCACTTGGCTGTACTATTTACACGAATACTTTATTATTTGCTAAGCCAAATATTCAGCTTTTAGGTTTAATAGCATGAATGGTGAATATATGCTGTATTCGTTATGTGAAATATATTTTCAGGTAAGATTCTGTTGGCAGATAAAATGAGAAATAGATGATTTGTATGAGCAAGTAAGAAACTAAAAAAAATTATACTTTTTACAAATGGTTCCCAGTTACATTTTATGATAAAGACAAATTTAATTATTTTGGTTCCCATTAAAAATTAGTTATGTGAATTGTAAACTAGTATGTTGTGGCCACCACAAGACTTTCTTCTATATTTACCTATACATATTCAATCAGTAACAATATTTAAAAAAAAAAAAAAAAAAAAAGTACAATTTTTTTTTTCTTTTTTTTTTTTTTTTTTTTTTTTTGTTAAAAGTGAAAAAAATCGATAACTTTGTTTTAAATTATCACAGATTTATAGTTCAACCATTCGTTTTAAAGGTATTGACGAGACCTTTCGAAAGATACCCATCTTGAAAATTTATCCCCCCCGGGGGGGGGTACTTCCTCCCCAGGGGGGGAAGCGATGCCCCCCCATGCAGAAAATGTTTTTATTATTTTTATTTTTTCATATTAATTTTACAATCGTAAGTTTAAAACAACTCTAATTATGCACATTTATACGAATTTTTGTCCTATGCTGCCATGTTAAAAATTTAGATAAAATGCTATCACAGCGCCACCTGTTGAGCTATTGATCCCCAAACATAATCAGCACCAGTTTATGTCGGGGACCAACTAAATACCAAGTTTGGTTAAATTTCGTTAAAAAAAAAAAAAAAAAAAAATTGCGAAGTTTTTTTTTGTTAAAAGTAAAAAAAATCGATAACTTTGGTTTAAATTATCACAGATTTATCATTCAACCATTCGTTTTAAAGGTATTGACGAGATCTTTCGAAAGATACCCATCTTGAAACTTTGCCCCCCGGGTGGGAACTTCCCCCCCCGGTGGGGGGCAACCGATGCCCCCACATGCACAAAAATTTTTTCCTAGTTAACTATTACTATTATCAACGAGACCTTTCGAAAGATACCCATCTTGAAAATTTACTTCCCCGGGGGGGGAACCGATGCCCCCCCATGCACAAAATTTTTTTCCTAGCTAACTACTACTATTATCAATAATTCATATTAATTTTACAATCACAAGTGTAAAATAACTCTCTTTATGCCCATTTATACGGAATTTTGTCCTATGCTGCCATGTTAAAAATTTGCATAAAATGCAATCACAACGCCACCTATTGAGCGATTGATCCCAAAATCTAATCAGCACCAGTTTATGTCAGGGTGCAACTAAATACCAAGTTTGGTTAAATTTCATTCATTGGTTCGTGAGATACAGCGTCCACAAAAAAATGATACAGACAGACAGACAGACATTTTCTAAAAACTATTAATTCGTGTTCTCCATATCCCAAAACATGTAAATCCATCAAAAAGTGGACTTCGAAAATTTTCGCGAATCCAATACTTTCTCTATATTACATATAGAAGAAAGTAAAAAGGAAAGGGATTTATAAAAACTGTACCCTAAAATCACTCTGCCAGTTTTTTTCCAATTTTTACTTTCTTCTATCTGTAATATAGAGAAAGTATTGGATTCGCGAAAATTTTCGACCTCCGTTTTTTGATGGATTTACATGTTTTGGGATGTCCAGGGCCGTCTTAATACATTCGGGCGCCCTGGGCTAACACGTTCAGGTGCCCTTTCCCTTTAACAAAAGTATCCTAATTTTAAGTTTAGCTCAAATTTTAAATGCAATTTAGTTTTTTAATTTAATAAAAACTAATTCAATTAAAATTTAATAGCTATTTAAATCTAAAATTAGGATATTTATTAAAATATTAATTTATGATTAAATAAAATATTTTTTTCATTTGAAATGATAAATAAAAAATCTTAGAAATTTATTTTGTAAAATTGTTCTTCAGTATATCTTGCATAAATGTGCAAGTAAAAAAAAAAAAAAAAAAAAAAATATATATAAATACTTTTAATAAGCAAAATAACTTTCTTGTAAAATTATTTACATATTTCTTCCATTGTAACAATTCATTTTATCACTGTATCAATCCATTTTTACCTGTCTTGTTCCATTGCCAGAAGCTGGCAGACAAGAAATGCCGGGTTTGATTCCAGATTGCCCTCGTCGACCTAGCCATTTGGAGTATTTCGTTATTTTGATCTAAACTCGCCTAAATACAGCTAGAACCTCTCAAAAAGTCCCCCCCCCCCACATAGGAAATTCCACCCAGACCTACAACCTACGTGCAGTCAATCAAATTTAAACACTACAACATACCATACCATCCATTGCCAGAATGTTTGATTTTTCTTTTTCTTTTTTCAATCAAAATTCAAAATAAAATATTATTTCAATATAGAGTGGGGGGTCAAATTACTGGATATTTTTTCTTCTATCGGTTTAATCACAACTGCAGTTAGGAGACCAACCGCAAATTGAAGAAAATCAGAAATACTTTGGATTCTTCTGTATTATAAAAAACTACAAATTACTTATAACTATAACATATGATTTCACTCAATATTTACAATATTTGTATTTGTATTTTTTTTTTTTTTTGTGGTAACCACATGATTATTTAGACACTATATATATATATATATATATATATATATATATATATATATGTATATATATTAATTTATCATAAATATTAAATATATTAATATATAACAGTAGTAAATTATTAATTTTTTATAACACGTTTTTTTACTTATAACAAGAATATATTTTAACAAAGTTTTACAAAACTTTCAGAAAAAATTATAAGACATTAGAGAAATATTATTCTGAAACTTAAAATTCCCACATGTAATTTTCGCTGAGGTATGAGCATTTATAATAAATAGTTTTTTTTAATATGCATGAACGAGAGATAGAATTTTTTTATTACATAGGATAAAAGCTAGATATATTGTGCAAGTTATGTCAAAATTTCATTTGAATAGAGTAAAAATTAAGCAAATTATCGACAAAAGAATGAACAAGATTTTAGATGTTTTCCAGAAGTGAAATTTCATTAGGTGTTTTTTCCAGGCTACATAAAAGTATTTACTACAAATTATATGTGAGATATTTATGGTTCTGAATAATATTTCACAATTTTTAGTGAATCTTTTTGCAAGTTTTGTAAAATTTTATTGAAATCCATTCTTGACATAAGCAAAAATTTGGCTAAAAAAATTATTAATTTTTGTTAAAAAAAAAAAAAAAAAAAAAAATCCATCTAAATAATTGTGCGACTCATACACACACACACACACACAAAAAAAAAAAAAAAGTACATAGTAAGTGAAATCATGTGTTAAAATTACAAGTCATTTGTAGCTTTTTATGATACAGGGTAATCAAAAGCATTTGTGGTTTTCTTCAATTTGTGATTGGAAATCACTCCATTATTTAGCTTATTTGTCTTGAGACATATTTCTTAATGATAAGAAGCTGTTTCAATTCCCAAACTTAAAATGAAAAGCACTGTATTCAATTAATTCCATGTAATACATTAAATACAATTAACAAATAATAAAAAAAATTCAAATAATTAAAGACTCATTCTGGGTTGAATTCTGATTAATTATGGCGATTCAATCAATTTTTCCCTTTCTATTCGCTAGAGGTCATTAGCCCCTGTTCAAATTAAAAACTAGTGACTAGTGTGTTATATAGAAATCTCCTAGAGGGACTGTTCTTTGCACTTTGTGAGAGTTCTGTTTTCCGGCCACACTAATGACCAAAAGGTTCTGATATCAAAGTTGTAGATTAGAGATGCCGGAAGATTCGATTCAGGTTTCTTTTGTCGCAATAACTATCAAAATTTTTGTTGATTTTCTCTTAAATCTCGCGTGAAATCGAGCTAAGATTCTATAAAAAGACCACCGATGGAAGGCAGGTCTACGTATTAGTGTAAACAATCGGCCTTTAGAATCTCTTACCTTCCATTTCCACCCCCCCCCCCCCCCCTCAAAAAAAAAAAAAAAAAAGATAAGAAAGAGTTAGATTTTATTAAAAGTGCGACTCTTATCGCCAAAATTTGAAATTGTTTGTGGAAAGAGGTTAGTCTGTTTGTTTGTTTAAACGTTGAATACAATTTAAGCATACTTGAAATAATTTTAATATAGAAAATTTTAAAAAGGTTGATTTTTACTTCCTTATACAAAGTATAAGGAAGTATAGTAATCCCGATTTGCGAAATGGATTTTGTATTTCACATTGCTCGAAAACGAATGATCGCTGAATGTTGCCAATTTATACATGTGACTGTCATGATGTCTAGTTGTACACCTGCAAGTGTCGTCTAAACACGAGCTCTCGTTTTAGAGATATAAGGGATTTTACACGATTTTTCGTGACGTCTGTATGTATGTGTGTCTGTGTGTGTGTGTGTATGTCGCATAACTCAAAAACGGTTGGACGTAGAAAGTTGCAAATTGGTAAATAGGTTTGTTATAACATCTAGTTGTGCACCTCCCTTTTTGGACTTTGTATGATTTTCCGTTTTGGAGATATTTTGGAAAATTAGGTTCATAATGACCAAAATGTATCAAAAAACGGTAATAACTCAAAAACGGTTTGGACAAATCTTGCAATTTAACTGACTTTCCGACGAGCTAGACATTTGAAACTTTCAGAAAAGCTCAGAACACGTTTGCAATGCATTTTTTTAATATTTTTAGCCAACTCTTTCCGATACCTGCTGCCTTCAGCAGTGTTTATGTGATTCAACAGAAAATTTATTTAACTAACTTCCCAACTAGCTAGACATTTGAAACTTTCAGACTAGATCAGAACACGGTGAAAATACATTTTTTAAATACTTTTAGGCAACTGTTCAGGGTCCCTGCTGCCTTCGGCAGTGTTACCAGTATAAATCTTGCAATCAATTTTTAACTAACTTCCCGACTAGCTAGACATTTGAAACATTCAGAAAAGCTCAGAACATTGTGACAATGCATTTTTTATATATTTTTAGCAAATTGTTTTGGGTCACTGCTGCCTTCGGCAGCGTTTATATGGTTCAACAGAAAATTTATTTAATTAACTTCCCGACTAGAACATTTGAAACTTTCAGAATATGGTGAAAATGCATTTTTTAAATACTTTTAGGCAACTGTTCAGGGTCCCTGCTGCCTTCGGCAGTGTTACCAGTATAAATCTTGCAATCGATTTTTAACTAACTTCCCGACTAGCTAGGCATTTCAAACTTTCAGAAAAGCCCAGAACACGGTGACAATGCATTTTTTAAATATTTTTAGCCAACTGTTTCAGGTCCCTGCTGCCTTTGGCAGCGTTGATATGGTTCAACAGAAAATTTATTTAATTAACTTCCCGGCTAGCTAGACATTTGAAACTTTCAGAATAGTTCAGAACACGGTGAAAATGCATTTTTTTAATACTTTTAGCCAATTTTTTCGGATCCCTGCTGCCTTGTCAGCGTTACCAGTACAAATCTTGCAATCGGTTTTTAACTAACTTTCAGGAAAGCTCAGAACACGGTGATAATTCATTTTTTAAAATATTTTTAGCCAACTGTTTCGGGTTCAATGTCAGTGTTTTTTAACATTATGTATATTTCTAAAAGTGTATAAGGAAGTCATGTGGTGCCCACATCAGATTTTTTAATTTTGAGTTAGACCAGAAAAATGTCATCTTTATGCATATATATTATAAAAAAAAAATAAAAAAAATGTGAAAGGCGCCCTTAAACATGTGGCGCCCTTGGGCTGCAGCCCAATTAGCCCAATGGATAAGGTGGGCCTGGGGATGTCTAGATTACGAATTAATAGTTTTTAGAAAATGTCTGTCTGTCTGTCTGTATCATTTTTTTGTGGACGCTGTATCTCACGAACCAATGAATGAAATTTAACCAAACTTGGTATTTAGTTGCACCCTGACATGGACTGGTGCTGATTAGATTTTGAGATCAATAACTCAACAGGTGGCACTGTGATCGCATTTTATGCAAATTTTTAACATGGCAGCATAGGGCAAAATTCCGTATAAATGGGCATAATGAGAGTTATTTTACACTTGTGATTGTAAAATTAATATGAATTATTGATAATAGTAGTAGTTAACTAGGAAAAAAATTTTGTGCATGTGGGGGCATCGGTTCCCCCCCCCCTGGGGGAAGTACCCCCCGGGGAAGTAAATTTTCAAGATGGGTATCTATCGAAAGGTCTCGTTGATAATAGTAATAGTTAACTGGGAAAAAAATTTTGTGCATGCGGGGGGCATCGGTTCCCCCCCACCAGGGGGGGGGGGCAAAGTTTCAAGATGGGTATCTTTCGAAAGGTCTGGTCAATACCTTTAAAACGAATGGTTGAACTATAAATCTGTGATAATTTAAAACAAAGTTATCGATTTTTTTTTACTTTTAACAACAACAACAAAAAAAAAACTTAGAAAAAAAAATCGTATTTATTTATTTTTTTTTTTTAAATATTGTTGCTGGTTGAATATGTATTACTTTTAACGAAAAAAAAAAAAAAAAAAAAAAAAAAAAACTTAGAAAAAAATCGTTTTTTTTTTTTTTTATTTTTTTTTTTTTTTTTAATATTGTTACTGATTGAATATGTATATAGGAAAATATAGAAGAAAGTCTTGTGGTGGCCACAACATACTAGTTTTATATCTATTAATAATATATTGGCTATGCTGTTTTATGCATTTGAAATATGTATATGTTTTATTATTATTTCAGGTATTTAGCCGCTTTGGAAAAAGTGGTCCAGCTGGCATTAACATAGTATTAAAAGATGCTCATTCCAAAATAATTAATAAGACTGTCACCTCTGAAGGTGGTCATTACAGTTTTCCTCACCTGTTTCCTGGGAAATATTCCATTGAAGCATTCCATGATATTTGGCTTTTTGATGAGTCTTCTGAGTCAATAACTCTGACTGATAACACAAAAACTGCTAATAAAATTATTGTCGCTGGCTATGATGTCAGTGGATTTGTATTTAGTGATGGTCAACCAATCCAAGGTGTTTATTTTCTTCTGTTTTCAGAAAGTTCTTTAAGTATTCCAAAGGGATGTAATGCTGAAAAAGTTAAGGGCTTTAATTCAATTGTAAAAGATCATTACCTGTGCCACGTTACTTCTTCAAAAGATGGAAAATTTATTTTTCCATCTTTGCCCCCTGGAAATTATAAACTTATTCCATTTTACAAAGGGGAGCATATTGAATTTGATGTCTCACC
Organism: Salticus scenicus; assembly: GCA_963930645.1. Taxonomy (NCBI): domain Eukaryota; kingdom Metazoa; phylum Arthropoda; class Arachnida; order Araneae; family Salticidae; genus Salticus; species Salticus scenicus. The sequence continues at coordinate 50,469,196 of OZ005648.1, forward strand.
TCCTGAAGTCAGCTTTTCAGTTGAAGAACATAGTGTTGTTATAGAAAAACCTTTTCAGGTAATACATTTAATTCAAATTCTGTAATTATATGCTAATGTAATAATGTTTCACTTCATTTTAAGCAATTTCATTGTCTTTTTATGTTTTCCTAAGAGAAAAGTATTTAGTATTTGAATGATTATTAATAATTTGAAAATAGGTTTGAGGCATTTAATTTGTCTTGTTCATACTATGAATGAACAAGGGATTGGATATATTAAAATGTTATATCCCCAAAAGGAAATTACATGAACTCACCAGTCACCAGGGTTGGTTAGTTCACTCTATAATGTAATAGAAAATTGTATCTATAAAACACAAAAACAAAATTTTTAATAGAGAAGAATTTTGTTTTTAATATCTATATTAATAAAATCAGACTTTTGTCTGTAAATTTGTCGGAATCGAAAAATTTTGCGATATCTTCACGTTTCACACCCCATGAAAGCCGAAAATGACTTCAGAAAATTTTGCCTGTGTGTGTGTGTGTGTCATCGTGTCCGTATGTCGCTTTTTTTGTCCAGGCATCACTTGAGAACGGCAGGACGGAATTCAACGGCGCTTGGCAGGGATTTAGGTCTTCACCCAACTTAAAATTATATCTATCAACTTTTCAGAAATTCCTCCCCGTTCCCCCCTGGGGGGTAAAAGACTAAAACACGTTTGTCCGGGCATCACTCGAGAACGGCTGGACGGAATTCAACGACACTTGGCAGAAACTTAGGTCTTCACCCAACTTAAAATTATATCTATAGAATTTTTCAAAATTATTATTAGTGTTTAAAATGTGGGTAAAAAACGCCTGCGCATGCGCCATAAATATTTTTTCACTAAAACGCTTTGAATGGAAAAATAAAATACAAAAAATAAATTTTTAAGATAAAGACTTTTTTTATTCGCGTGATTTGCACTAGAAATTATGAAAAGATTGAAATGAAGTTTTGCCATCTGAGTTTCATACTTTAGTTAATTTTAAAACACCTAATTGTCGTATCGAAAAACTGTTTACACCCCAGGATTCAGAAAAATCACCTCTTTCATTTGGTACTGAATTTGTAACGATAGGTCTGATATTTCTAATTTATTTTTCCCTTTATCCGTTTTTCCGTTGCCACTTAAATTTCATACTTTAGTTATTTTTAAAAAATCTAATTGTCGCATCGAAAAACTGTTTGAACCCCTGGATTCAGCAAAATCGCCCCTTTCATTCGGTATCAAATTTATTAATATAGGTCTGATATTTCTAATTTATTTTACCCTTTTTCCGTTTTCAACCCAGATTCGATATGGAACAGCCTTAGTATTGGATACCTTTGGCAAAATTTGAAATTCGGAACCGAAGTAGCTCGGACGTTTCTCGCCAAGATCTTTAATTGCACAATTGAGATAGCCAATTCAGTTCATCGCACAAATGGCTTAAAATATTTAAAGTCACCAAAGGGTTCCCATACTAAAGCTGTGCGTTTTGTATTTATTTATTTATAATATTTTCTATTAAAGACTTCTGTGGTCTCTAAATTTGGTGCGTAAATTGTTTGTTTGCATCTGGCACTTATTGTAACTGGATTTCACGAAATTCGAAATTTCACCCCCCCCCCCCCCCACCTTCTCGGAGTCGGAGGGCAATAAACGGTATAACTTTAGTATAACCCCACAGCTGAATTTGGCGATTTTTCTTTGGCGCCGTTTTGAAGGATAACGATGTCGTTCTGGACTGTTTGCGATATAATATGGCAGCCTAATATGTTGTTTATTTTGGATTTTTGATCTTATGATTTAGATTATGATTTTATGATTTAGATTATGATTTTATCATTTATCATATATGATTTATGATTTTTAGATTTATGATTTAGCCATAAGCGCCAACAAAAAAAATCGCCAAATATCGTTGTGGGGTTATACTGAAGTTGTTCCCAATAAACATGTGTAAAAACATGTTTTCCCGTTTGAATTCGCTTTGAATTATCTTAGAATGGCGAATTTTTGTGCGCGGATATTGATTAAGTGTACGCATTATGTACTTTAGTGGGATTTTGCAAAACTTTGAACTCACCCGCTGAGGAAGGGGAAGTAAGAAGTGTGTTCCGAAGGCACTGGGGACCCAGACTGGATATTGATTAAGTGTACGCATTATGTACATTAGTGTGATTTTGCAAAACTTCGAACTCACCGCTGAGGAAGGGGAAGTAAAAAGTGAGTAAGTTGTGCCGAAGACAGTGGAGACCCAGAGTCCTCACTTTGCGAGCGAGAAAACCTCTACCAATCACAGCGAGAACTTAGGTTATTAATAAAGATATGGTATTTTGACAACTCATTTAAGTTTAATGTCCAGCGAAGCGGGCAAAGCCTGCTAGTAACTTACATAAACTTAATAAAGTAAGTAAAAAGAGAAAAAGCTTTCCTTAAGATAGTTCCACCACACAGCCATTTTAGCATAGTAATTTTTTTTCTTTTTACAAATTTCATTCTTGTGGACAGAATTAAATTTATTAAAAGATATACAGAATAAGTGATTAATCCTAGTAATATTAAAACAAACTACAAAATACATTTATGCAACTATGTACTTTGTATGAAAAAAAAAAAAAAAAAAACTTGTAACAGTAAATTAGCAGAATGTTAATTTCATTATGTTATTTATTCTTACCACCTCTTTTTTTTTTTTTTTTTTTGATTCATTCGTATGATGAATAGCAAGAGGATATTATCAAAATCCTCTTGTCTTATCTTCTCAGTTTCTTAATTCTTAGTTAAATGATTTTTTTTTTTTTGTTTGTTTATGATTACTGGTGTGAATTATTATATATTTGTAGTTATATCTGAGCTGTAGGATACAAAAAATAATATAACTTCTCTTTTACAGATTCAGGGTTTCAGTGTAAGTGGCTGGATTGGTACTAGATCTAAAGGAAAAAGTTTACCTGGTGTTAATGTCTATATCAATGATGAAATCCATGGAACATCAGATGATAGTGGAATTTATCACCTAGAAAATATGAGAGCAGGTGCATACAAGCTTGAACTTAAAAAAGAATTAATGGAATTTGAATCCATTGAAATGAAAATTAATCCCAATACACCTAGACTTCCAGATATCTATGTAAGTAAGTTCTCTATTTGTGGCCACATTCAATTAGATGAATATCCTTCAGGCTTAGAAAAAGGTGATAGATATGTTGCCATTACTTCAATGAGCGATGATCACAAATTTCAAGTTCATGTTAAAGCAGATGGTACATTTTGTTATAATGTTGCAAGAGGAAAATATTTCATCGAACCTGTTATTTCTGAAACAGAAGCTAATTTTGGGTTAAAATTCATTCCAAATAAGTTATCAGTTGAAGTAGTTGATGACCCTATTTTAGATATTAATTTTAAACAATTCAGAGCTGATGTGAGTGGGAAAGTAAAATGCATTGATAAATGTGATAATTTAGTACTTGATTTAGCTCCATTATCTCATGACAGACCACATATGAAAACAAATGTTGCTATTGGTGGCAATTTTGAATTTGGAAAATGTTTACCAGGAAATTATATATTAACTGTAATGAAAGATGATTGGTGTTTCCAATCTAAAACAGTAAAATTTACTATAACTGACAAAGATGAAGTGAACCTAACATTAGAACAAATTGGTTTTCAAGCAACTATAACTTTAACTCATGCTTCATCCTTTAAAATTAAATATCCTTCTGGAGAGTTCCATTCAGTAGAGTTACAGAAGTCAAAGAATGTATTCTGTTTACCTGAAAAAGGAATATACGATTTTATTCCTTTTGGTTGTCATTTATATAAAAAAGATGTCTTCAAATTTGATACCAATAATCCATCTGAAATTGTCTTGATTCCTACGAAGCATTTAGTGACTGGAAGCATCTTAACTGAAATTAATGTTACTGACATAAAAATCTTTGTTAAGAGACCAATGCTTGATAACGAGGAAGTCATTTCACTGCAAGAACCACTGAATAAAAAAGAATCTTTTTATAGATATACATTTTCAGTATTTGCCCAGCCTAATACTGAACTGCATCTAAAAGCATTTTCAAAGCAGTTACTTTTTCGACCTGCAAATGCTACTATTCAAGTTCATGATGATTGTTTAGAAAATGCTGTTGAAATTATAGGCAAAATAGGTCATTTCTTAAATGGTTCTGTTACACCACCTATAAAAGGAGTAAATATTAAAGTACATCAAAAAGAAAACAATGCTTTGTTTGCTGAAACTTTTACTGACGAGACTGGCTCATTTCTTGTTGGACCTTTAGAAGATGAAAGTGATTATACTGTAAGTGCAAAGGCTACTGGTTATGTATTTACACCTTTGGAGAAAACTGGAGAATTCCTTGCTTTTAAGTTAGCTGAAATATTAGTTGAAGTACAAAATGAGGATGGAACACCATTATCTGGAGCTTTGTTATCACTGAGTGGTGGATCAAATTATCGTAAGAATAGTGTTACCCAAGCCAATGGAAGACTTTCTTTTACTGATTTAGGCCCTGGACAATACTTTTTAAGACCTATGTTGAAGGAATATAGTTTTGAACCTTCTTCAAAAATGATTGATATTAAAGAAGGCACACAGATTACAATAAAAATAAAGTAAGTTTATATATATTTCTTATTACTATGCAATTGATAAGTATTTATTTCAGTTATTTACATACAGGCTATATATATATATTTTATATTTTTATTTTATTGGTTAAATAGATAATACTAAAAACTAAAATATAATATCACATATTACAAATAAAATGATTTATCAATCAAAATTAAAATATCAATGAATTAAATGAACTGTAATAAAAATTTTCAAATATCCCTCTTAATTTTCTTATAGTGTTTATTCAAAGTTTTGTGCTTAATTAATATTAAAACATGTTTATTTATTTATTTTTTCTGCATAATCTATCCCTCCTCAAATAATAAACTTATTTGGAGAGAAATGTTCTTGTTCATTTATAAACCATACTTGAAATTACAATTATATAAATTCCAATAAGTTAGTTTAATGCATGTTTTTTTTTTTTTTTTTTTCGTGTGTGTGTGTATTTAATGTTTTTATGTCTACTACTTGTTTGCCAATTAGACATAAAAATTAATTTTTGCCTGGAATTTTCCATGTATGTTTTTTTTACATACTTCATTTATAAAAATGCTTAAAAACTTCTATTAAATTGGCAGTATTCCTGTATTATCATTAAAAATCTAATTTGTGACAATTTTAACAAATTTATTTTTGTATTTATTTTGTAGAGGAAAGCGGGTTGCATACAGTTTATATGGAACCGTAACATCTTTAACTGGAGAAGCAGAAGTTGGAATTGCAGTTGAAGCACTTGGGGTTCCTAGTGGTTCTTGTAGTTTGTATCAAGAAGAAGCCATCAGTGAACAGGGTGGTGCATTCAGAATACGAGGATTGCAGCCAAATTGTGAATATAAATTACATCTAAAACCTGGTGCAGATGTAAATCAGCATATAGAAAGAGCTACACCTGAAGAAATCTTTATTAAGGTTAACTCTTTAATGTTCACTACTTACTTTATTTTAAAAATTACTAAACTAATTTTAAAAATGGCTTTTAGACACGTAGCTGATCATAAATATTTAAAAAATAAAAAATTAGCATTGTTCTTTTTCGAGAATTCCTGATTTGAAACATCTATAAGTTAACATTATTAAATTCAAATAATATTTAATTTAATAAATAAAACACTTTGTAAGTAACATTATCCATACCTGCCAACTCTCCATTATTTCAACGGAGACTCTGTTGTTTTGGGACTGTCTTCCACTCTCCGTTATTCTCAAACATTTCTCCATTATTCTGAAGATTTTAAAAATTATACCTATAATTTATTCAAACCTTCATTTTTTTAAGCAAAATTTTGCTTTTGTAGAAAAAAATTCTCATGAATCTCTATATATATTACTATTTTTAATTGATAATTACTTAATTTTTATTTAATATTATTTATATAGTTACCCACAAAATTTTTCGATAATTTAAGCCATGGATTAAACTATTAAAATATTGTCATATGTCGAAAGCACATCAATATTTTCTAGGCCTGAAAATGCCGCTTATAAAATCTCCGTTATTTTGATTCTTCAATGTTAGCAGGTATGATTATCGACCACAAAAACTCGTAAAATTTGTTTCAGGTGAAAATAGTAGTTCAGTTCTTCATTAAATGATAAAAACTAGACATGAGTGCATCATGAAACCAGCAATTCACACCCACGCACACTAAGAAACGTCAAGTGACTTATTCATTTAGCTTCCTTTGAAGAATTATTTGTTAAATTTTGGAATAGTGCTGTTATCTACAGAACAGAAAAGGAACAAAAGTTTAAAACCTGAATTAAACAAAGGAGAAATAATAAAAAATCTGCTGCATAAAAATTGTTACATTATGTCAGATGGTTGGTTTCGCTGTGAAACCAATGATCGTTAAAGGATTAAATTATTTATGAATCAATTATATATATTTTCCATAAGTATCTTTTTAAATTACTGTGATGTATGTTGTCGAAGTGACCACTAGTCAAGGAAAGTCAGGGAATTTAAGTGAGTCTGAAAGTCATGGAATAGTAAGGGAATTTCATGTAATTTAAACAAATTTTGTGGAAATAGTCATATTTTGAATGCTTTTTATTGTAAACTACTAAATTGTTTGCTAATTTAGTGAAATTTTTGTGGGTAATAAACAGTGTAAGTCAGAGAAAAGTCAAGGAATTTGGAAAAGTTCAAATGTTAGCCACCCTGGTTATTCATGAAAAATACACACACACACAAAAAAAAAAAATATTTGTACTAATTTAATATTTGGTTAAAAAAAATAGCTTTAATTTTAAATATCATAAATTAAATATAAAAACATGTTTGTATATGAAGAATCATCAATACCTAAAAAATATAGAAAGATTTTTGAAAATTTAGTTTTCATTTTTTTTTTTTTTTTTTTTTTACTTTTATTTTGTTTATTTTTGTTCTTTTATTTGTATAAAATGAATTGCATTAATAAAGTTCAAAGAATGTTTCTGTTTTTTTTTTTTTTTTTTTTTTTTTTTTTTAATTACTTACATAAAATATATGTCAAATGAAATGTAAATTTTATTTATATTTAATGTAAACTGTTTTGTTTTTAGTGAGATCTTTTCAGTCTTTTTAATTTTGAGGTACAGTCTGACTTTATTATACAGGCATTTGCTTTGTCAGATGATCATACTGCTAACCATGACAGTTTTTCAAATTTCTAGTTTTTCATTATATGATTTTAATATAAACTTACTCCAGAATTTATATTATTTACCTAATAATTTTCAATCAACATTTTCTGGCTGTTTTAAGTTTTTTTTTTTTTTTTTTTTTTTTTTTTTTTACTAAACCATCATGCAACATATGACAGTTACACAATAGAAAAGTTTCTAGTCAAACTTTACACAAAAGTTTTGCAAATATTCATCGAGATAAAAAAAAAAAAAAAAAAAAAAAAAACTTTATCCTAACTCTATTTGAATAAAAAGACCTACATACTATAAATGGCTTTTTAAAATCAGTACACGTAGAAAAGGGGGGGAGGATGGGTCTCTTCTTCCTATGTGTTAGAATCAAAAATTCTAACACTTTTGAATTTAGTTAATTTTTATCAAATCCTCCGGAAAATATTTTAGTTACTTTTATTTTATTTATTTTCTCCATTTAATATTTTTAAAATTCGCAATTTTCAATAAACAAAAAAATTTAAGAATTTCCAGTGAAGCGTTTTGTTTGTAAACAAAACTACCGATGTTTTCGGATTGTAAACAAACGCCTTAGCCAATAAAGAAATTCAATTTTATTCATTATTCAAATCAGTCCAAAATCTTTTTAGATCGTCTGCAAATAATTTTATTAATTTTCCTAACGTTCATTTTTCAGTAATGAAAATCAGTGACGTCATTTCCATTTACGTTTTTTCAAATTCTCTTTCTGGAATGTTCCATTCAGTTCGCAGCAAATATATCAGGTCCGCAGCGAATATATCACGGCGCCGATTCAAACAGTGGCATTCCTCTAGGAAAATGTGTTTTTTTTTAATATTAATATGTAATCCAAAAAGTAGCCCAATATAAAATCTACAGATCACTGAATAATGATTACAAGTATCTTGCATATCGAACTTTGCAATCATCACTCAGCTGCATTCAAATATTAGTACACGACCTAAACGAATAGGATGATATGGCGTGGTCTGACCAGGCCTAATGTGTGTGTTCTCCGAAAAAGGCGATTTGACGATGGATCTAATTCTACGTAGCCTCCATTCTCACGATAGATAAGTAAATCATGTGCTTGTGAAATATCAATGATATCGTGACATCGGTCTCCTAAAATTTTGAAGAAGAGATCAAAAATGCCTGCTACAATGTATCAGCCTAAACAGGGCATTCATCAACTCCTGTTAAAATTCAGAGTGTGTGATGATTTTTTCAGTGACATCTTTCGTTCCGTCGATTACTGCAACATTAATATTCAGCCATCTCTCAGAATAAAATAAAATTTCTACTGGCATGTTGGCTAAGAGTTAAAATGATATATAATATATCAGGACTATTGACTATTATTAATGAACAACTCACTGAAAGTAATCGTAAAATCGTTCGCCGACTGGTGTGGTCAACGTGATAATATATGATGGTGTATGATTCACAACCAGTGTGGTTCACATGTATGTGTAATGTAGTTGAAATGATAAAAATCAAAGTGAAAATAATTGTAAGATCGTTCACAGCCTAGTTTGCTCAATATGAAAATATATTAAGTGTAGGTGCCGGTACCGGAATTTTCGCATACATGAAATGATTCTAAATAAAAGAAAATTGTGCTTGTTAAGAAGAGTTAGTGTTTTATTTATATTTTGTGTGTGCTATGGATACTAACTATTCCCTTTCATATTCCGATCAACAATGGGGTGAGTTAATAATTATTTTCATTTTCCTATTTCCCTTAGTTTAAATGGAAATGATCTTTGATTTAAATTTTAATAATTTCATTACTTTATTCATTTTATTTGAATCATTATTATTAATGTCAATTAAAAAGATTTGATTTCGGAAAGGGTTAATGATCAGCGGCACGAAACAACGCAGTGTAGTTAGATTTAATCCATTATACCTAAATTTTATACGTTCGGCCATTTTTCATTATCTTACTAACTTTATAAATTTCCAAAATCCAAAAATCCAACAATCAAGTTTTCTTGTTTAACACTATGTATCGACATTTGCATACTTTTGACTAATCACTTGTTGTAATTCATGTTAAGAGTACGCATTCATTTAGAAAATGTGTGAGACGGAGGGAGGGGAAAAAAAAAGTGCTTTTAATGGAAAGTATAACATTTCTTTTCCATACTTTATTCATAAAGCTTGACTTTATTAATAAGAGGTTGATCCAGGATTAATTTCTGGGTCCATTTTTGTGGGGCAAAAAATTATAAAACCTTTTTTTTAGCAGCTATTCTATTATATTGTTGAATTAAACCAAGTATATGTGCTCATTTAAAATAATACTGAAGACAAAAGAATTTTTTTTAAAGGGATTATTTTTATGAAAGGACTCATATTATAAATCCGAATTTTTTAAAAAAGCATCTAAAAAGCCTCGAATTTTGCATGAATCAACTTGTGTTTACATAAAAGCAAATGTTCACAACAAATTGGTGAATGAGATCAGTTTCTAAACATTGGATGAAAAAATAAAATTGATTAAAGACTGTGTAAAATCTGAATCTTGAATATTATATATTTTTTTCAAAACAAAGACTCGAAAAATTTGTACATGGTCAAAATAGTGGTAAATAGGTGCAAGTAATAAAGTAAAAAAAGTAAACAAAAAAAAAAAAAAACCTACAAAGGCTTTGAGGAAGCATTTTGTAAATAGTTAGAATTGTTAAATTTAACCAAATGTAAGCTACATTTTTTGATGGAAAGGTCAAATTAATTTTAACAAAAGCAAAAAAAAAAAAAAAAAGGGACCAGGGCATAAATTAAACCTTTGTCCTTACAATACACCAATGCTCTATGACTAAGATAATCCAGTTGACCTCTTACTCACTGTCACTATTTCTTTACTTGAAAGTTGGTAACATCCATAAAGGTTGAACCAGACAAAAATTAAGGCCTTCATATTTCAGCTGCTTAAAAATAGCTATTTTTATACTTCACATTGACAGAATGAAAAATCATACTCTTTACCCACTTACATGTTTATTTTCCTTTTTGAAAAGTATTGCTTTGCATCAATTTCTTTTATTCTTCCTTTTTTATTTGTTTTGTTTTCAAGTTACTTGTTACATAATTTTCTTAAACTATTTTATTTAGTATGTTATCTTATTCAATAATTTGAACCTTTTTGAACTTAAAATTGACTTTAATGATTTTTTTTTTCTTTGTAGGTAACCGATGGGGATATTACTGGTGTACGTCTCATTGTATTTAGATATTATGGACAGATGGATGTCAGTGGTAATATTCTGACAAACTTAGAGTATTTGCAAACTTTAAAGGTTTGTATTAATAAATTGACATAGTTAAATATTAGCAATCATTCTTAAATGTTAATTAAAATTTTACTCTTAAGGAGGAACTTTACTTAATATTCTTGGAAGCCAAAGCCAATGTTATTCTAAGGGGAATTTTGGCCCATTATAACTCATACATATTTTTAAATTCTGTTTTCACATTCAAAAAATTCATAACTTTTATATTGGTTATTGTTTCCAAAAAATTCATTATTTAAATTTTTAATATTTTATTTTGAAGCTGCAAGATGCAAAATTTGCATTTTACAACTTAAAAAAAAAAAAAAAAAAAAAAAAAAATCAGAAAATGATGGCCAATTAGCCAATTGCTTGATTGTGAAAACAATAAATGTGTATTAGTTAATGAGAATCAGTTAACACATTGAGTGCCATGTCAGCCATTCTAGATTCTAGACATTTTGTCATATATTTCTAAGTACTGAAGGAATCATCTTGAAACTTTAGGAGTGTGCAGAACATATTATACTTCAAACATTTCAGTGAAAGTTTTACCCCGAAAGTAAAAGCAGTACCAATAAAAAATTAAAACGTTGAGTGCCCTGTCAGCCATCGGTGGCTGGCAGTGTCAAATATGATATAAAGCCACGTCAACCATCAGTGGCGGATATAAAACTAAAAATATTACATTTAATGATTGAAAATTTATTATAAATTTGCTTAATTTTTATTTATTACAGGAGGAATCATTATGGAATTTTAATAATTTGTGTGGCGCTCAACGTTTTAATAATTGGGCAAATTTTGCATAGGTTTTGGCTTCCAGTGATGATTAATGGAAAGTCCCCTTGAATGAAAAATTTACAAAATCATATCTTACCATATAATTTTAATGATCACCTGTGAAGGCAATAAGTGTGAAAAAAATTATTATTGAAAACTTTTCATATAATAGGTATTTTTAGTCACCATATTTTTCGTTTCAATTTTTATTAAATCTTTAATTCCAATGTACTAAAGTATATCTTTCATAAGACCGTCATAAATGGTTGGTATTGGGCTGAAAGCCTATAGATTGCATGTGGGTCTTAGTCCTGAGTGAATGCTTTCCATGAAGTCTTTTGAGGGATCCTAGCCAATATTTATGTGAGTTTCCTATTATACATTGGAATGTCATAAATATTCACTGTCCAATAACAGTAATAGACATGGTAAAACATTCTAATGTTTTTATGCTGACATTTATATTTGGAACCCAACGAGAAAGGTGATACAAGTTAAAAAAAGAAAATGGAAATTTTGAAATTATGTCATTGAAGAAAATATATATGAAATGCTCCAACGTGCACAAAAAGCATCATATTTTTACCTCACAATTTATCTACCTGAGTGCAGTAGTATCATCTTTATGTCCAGCTCATGTTTTATAGTATTATTCAAGTTAATTATTCTTAAATGCTGCATTTTTGAGTTGTGTATGTTTCTTGGAAGGTTGCAATAAATATATTAACACTAGAAAGATGGCATTTTTCTTATACCTAGAATGACGAAGAACGGTCATTTTAACCGCTCCTTTTTAATAACAAAAATAACTCAATATTTGAAGATGTTTTTGTTGAAACAAGTTTTTTTTTTAAACTATATATATTAATTACATGTATTTTGCTGTTAATTTATAATATTATTCAAAATAATTAACTTTTATTGAAGAAAATGCAATATATTTAAGGAACCATTAACGAAATATTTCAAATACAAAATAAAAAAAACCACGATACAAAGATAATTATTTTTATTTGTGCTTAATATCTTAATTAACATCATTTAATTTCTTTTTAAAAAATATATATTTTTGAAATATATATACAATAAAATGACTTACATTATTCCTTTTTGCAGTCTTTGCAAACACTGAGCTTTATAACTTTGTAAGTGCAAGATCCACAAACTGACTTTTTGCAGTCATTACAAATGTTTATAGTTTTATTTCGACATCGATTAATTTGGCGCTGTTTACACTTTCTGCTCGATATAGTTGTTTCATCTTCAGTAGCCATACTTTTTGGAGTCAAATTCGCAAGTGGAGAAGTCTTGGCTGTGATATATTTTGTACGTAGTTCTTCAGCTAAATTCAAAATAAAGTCACGATGCTTGATATTTATACCGAGAGTTTCTTTATAAATAACACATGCATTTATAGCAGCTAGATCAAGAATATTGAAAAACACTTGCACCGGTCATCTTCGAGAAGCTGATTTAGTAGAATATTTTCTTGCCATCTGATCAAGCACATCCACACCATATTTCGTGGAATTATAAAAGGCAACAACTTCAGGTGTCTACTTTTCATTGTCATCTGTTTCGAGTGTATCATGTAATGTGCTCAGCAATAGTACATTTTTGTTTTTCTTTCCTTGATATAAAGTCAAAGAGATATTATCATGCATGAAAATTTTGCTAGAATATAATTCTCCCTTTGTGAGCTTGAAAGATTCAGGTACTTCCCTCTTTGCTCATTTCATAGTACCAACTATGCTAATTCCTTTATCTCTTAAAGTTTGGCTAATTTCAGCGATGTGAAAAAAGTATCTGTTGTAATGTTCCTTCCAGTATTATAAAAAGGCTCTGTCAGGCGTAAAACTGCATGTTCTCCAACAGTGTAATTGGTTGGACTATTTTCACTTTTTCCACAATATGGTAAGCCATTGAGTAAATATTTTGATTTCACGTCTGCTGCTAACCAAAATTTAATGCCAAATTTGTCCGGTTTTTCAGGCATGTATTGTGTGAAAGGACAACGAGCCTTACTTGGGAGTAATTGTTCATCAATAGTTATATTTTCTCCAGATTTATAGTAAAGTAAGCAATTTTCAATAAATGGGTTCCAAATTTCTGACACTAGAGCAAACTGATCAGTTCGGAGTCTTTCAGGTCTTGTTGCCTTCAGATCAAATCACAAATATCTCATTATTTCCTTCAATCTGTCACGAGCCATTGTTTGATGAAAAAAGTTTAGACCCCAAGTCTTAGACCACAAATTGTTTACTGAAATGCCTTTAGAAATAAAAGCTCCGCGTGCATGCAGTAAGGAAATAAATGCAACTAATTCGTCTAAAGATATATTCCAATGTGGATCCTGCTATCTTCGATGAGCTTCTGATTCTGTACACAGTTTTACGAAACGAAGAATTCTTTCGTTTATGAAGAGTCACCATGCACTTGCGAAACTTCCTTGAGTTCCATTTCTAATTGCGTATGAGGACGGTCCTGGAACTTCTTTCAAGACATTATGTTGCTGCCGTCTTCCCGATGATAAAGTATCAGAAGGAACTTTTCATAGTGTTCCATCTTTCGCTATTTCTTCATTTTGCTCTTTTTCTTCGTTTTGGGAGAATACCCTGGCTTTGCTTTTACTTAGTAATGTATTTTTCCTTTGATCTTTTCATTTTTTATTTCTTCCTCGTGAACTACTTCCATGATTTGAGTCAATGTTCATCAAAAAATGTTCTTCATTTTCAGATTCATAAGAAAAATCATTTTGCATACTTTACGGGAAAAATTGACTTTCTTCAGCTGAAGAATATTCACTTTCATTATCAGGAATATATTCATCTTCAGATAATTCAGAATTTCCATCTGAGCCAGAATCGATTTCAGATAAACTCTGTAATTATTTTAAAAATTCTTCCTCCGACAGATTTTTTTTTTACCAACAGTTCTTCGCGACATTGCATGAGAAAATGTACGTACGAACAGGTTCAAAACTTGGAAACAAGTAAATAGCAGTAAAGCAGATGCGTTTGAGTACAAAAGAAATATGTGACCGGCAGGTGTTTTTACAATCCCCCTTCTACTTTTCGCACCATTACTATTCGAATCTCTGTGGAAGGAATCACGTGACTAACAGATGTTTTTAACTCCCCCCTCTTCCCCTTGCATATATTTCTTTCCAAAAACTGCTATTTCAATTACGCGAAAAGAAAAAAAGATGCGTAGACAACAAAAATTGAAAGATAAAAGTAATATGAAGTTTTATTTGTCCAGCGGTCAAATTGACCGCATTCCGTCTTTCTAGGTATATATAGTTATAGCATTGATAATTATGCGAGAAAAATTATAATTTTTGCGTTATATATTCCTTATGAATAATTAGGAAAAGTCAAATAATATTGTAGGAATAGAGAAATATTCAAGTGAAATACAGGTGTTCAAAATTCCTTTGCTGTCAAAATGACCGCTTTCGTCTTTCTAGTGTTAATAGAAAGAAGTTCACAAAAATATTTTAGATCTTAAATTTGTTGTCCCCAAAATGATTTTGATGAACATTACTTGATGATAATTATTACTATGTTATGCTGGTCTGAACCGTAGTGATGAGTAATTATTCTTCAGTTATGATAATCCCTAAATACTTATTATAGGCAGTAAAATAGCCACAGGAACAGCTTTGTTTTGGTTCATTTTTTTGCTGGAAAAGTATATCCATTTCTCCCCCACATAGTTCTCTAAATCTTAGATTTTCAATAAATAAGAACATTTTATTGTTAATTATTACATTTGTTTCTCTGTTGGAGAGGGAACTACTTTCTATCCATTCTTCCACAGTTGAAAATTCTAGACTAGCAATAAATTAAATTTTTGTTATAAATTTACCAAATTAATTTCATAAACAATTTAATTTTAACTAAAGAAGAAATTTCCTCTTGCATGGTTCTTTAATCTTAGATTTTTCAAGAAGGTAATAGAATTAGTATGTGTATAAGCCAAATAGTAAAAAAAAAAAAATAATAATAAACAAAGGTGTTTTTACTAGCTTTTTATTAGAAATTTGTTTCATTACAATTCTACTTCTTTTGAAGATACTAATTGTTTTACTTCTGCTAATATATGTAGTTAACCGAGTTCCTTATAGTTTTTTTTTTATTTTTAGTTAGTTTGATGGTAAACGATCATCCTGGAAAATTACCTAGAGATTTTTTTTTTTTTTAAGTTAAATGAAAACTGTAAAATGATGTATTGGTATTTATAAGAAGTTGTATATTTAATTTATGTATTGCTTTTTATAATTTCAGGTACGACTTTACAGAGAAGATGCACCGGATCAAGCAGTGCACTCTGTGATACTTGGGCAAAGTAGTTTTTTCTACTTACCAGCATTGCCCTTAGATAATAAGACATATGTTTTGCAATTAGAATCTTCCTTATCTACAAATGCTTATTATTTTGAGCAGCCATCTATAACATTTTCTGCAAACACATCATTTTATCATTTTACATTCTCATTTGAACCTAGAATCAAATCTGTGGAACAAGAAGTTACTCAAGGATCTGTCCTTGCTTTACCAGTTGCCATAGTTGTCCTCCTATTAGCCTACAACTATTCCAAGATTTTGCCATTGTTTTCTCACTCATTTTATGTATTATCTACTCTCATTAATCCATCTAAAAATCAGATTGCAGCTGAAAACATTTCAAGTGAAACTACAAATGTTCGTAGAAAAACAAGACCAAAGCGTGTACCATAGTTTTTATAATTAAAAATAAAAAATTTATTTATTTCTTCTGGCGTAATTTTATTTAGTTGTTATATCGTAGAAAGATAAAGAAGAAAAAGAAAAAAAAAACAAGTTTGAAATATAGTCAGACCTCTATTTTGAGTGTCTCCATTTTATGAATTTTTATTTCAAATTATAGGAACAAGGCCGGCCGGTGTTAGAAAAATTTTTTGAGAGTTGTTTTAACTTTAGTAAACAGTATATAATAAATCTAGGAAAATACATATTGATTCTTTTCATTGTAGGTCATGTACGATTTGGATTAGTTAAATTTTTTTTTTTTCTTGTGGGTTGCGTTTTAATAAATCTGCTCAAAACATCATAATTGATTAATTTTTTTTTTTTTTTTTTAATACTTATATATTTGGATTTTTAGCTAGTAATAAAGACAAAACGTTTTTTAAATAATGTAGAAGATTGAATATTACATCATCAAACATGCAAATTGTTTTTAAACAAAGCTCTAATACACACACACAAAAGAAAGTTTACATGCTTTAAATACTTTTTGTTAAACTTTTTTTTAAAAATTGTTTGAATATTTTGTAAGGGGCTGCAGTTTATGTAAACCCTTCTAAAATTATTCTGTAGTTTATTATTTCTTCTCAAGCTGTTTTAAAATATGTCAATATTATTTATTTGTGCTTTCTAGGATTTTCAAACCTATTTTATAGTATCAGAAGCTGAATTCAGAGACTGAGTTGTGAACATTTTGTTGAACCTAAGCCTCAGCATATTTATAGAATATAAATGTTTATAGTATTTCTTCTTTTATAAATGCTGCTGGTTAAAAGATCTATTTGCATTGACTATGAGAAAGAATATAAACCTCCTGACTTTTATAATATGAATGAAAAATATATGAGCTTCTCTTAAGAGTGCCTTACCAACAACCAAAGCCCATGTTAGTCTGTAGGGCAATTTGTTTCCAGAATTACACATTACCTAATGTACTTTTTAAGGTTTCGTTTTTCATATTCAGAAAATTCACAGCTACTAAATTGGTACTTAAAAAAGAAAAAAACACACACACACACACATATATATATATAGCTGAAAAATATGCTTAGTTAATTTTTTTTTATTTTAAACTCAAAATTAAAATATTAAAAATGTCAATTTCTGAATATAATATGCCATTAAGGGTAAATGCCTTTAGCAACCTTATAAAACAATTTCTAATGGATCAGTTAAAAAACGTAAGAAAGTAAAATCTCACTTGTTGTGGATGAATGAATAAACTACAACATGAAACCAAAGAATTTTTGTCATATTAGCGAAAATTTGTTAAATATGAAAACTAGGGAATTTTAAAAAATAAAAGGCCATTGTATTCAATTTAATATCATCCACACAATTAGACTTGTTACATACAATATAAAATCATGTTGTTATAGGAATTGTGGATGTGTTAAATAAGGACTTTCATATGTATCATTACTATTAAAGCAAAAAGTCTAATAACGTCTATATGTATCTAAATATCTTGCATAATTGAAAGACTGCTTAACTGTGTATTTAACAAGTGTGACAGCTAATTGTGCACCTCCCATTATATATTTACTGTATATGAAAGATATCCACAATAACTCAAAATGTTTGGTCTTATATAAATTCCGCTTTAAGACATGTCTCTACACATAGGCGTAGCGTGAACGAAAATTTTGGGGGGGCACACATATATGAAAAACCAATAAAATTTTTTTAAAAAGTTTCCTCTATGCTATAAGTATGGAAATATTAGATATTTATGAAAATTTTAGATCTCAATTCTTAAACAATTTTTAAGGTATGAGAAATCCAAAAATCATAAATTGATGTGGTGTCAGTGTCTGTGTAGACATCAACTTAAAAATGATTAATCGTGAAAACATCTAATTTTAAGTGACAAATTTTAGTTTTCATGAATTCAGAAATTAGGACAAAAATTTTACAATTCAAATGTTATTTTACAGCATCTAGACCTGAAAAATCCCTGTCATTACTCATTAAATAATACATAATTTTAAATTTTATTTTCACATTCAGAAAATTCATGAATTTTTTTAATTTCGTCAATATTCCAACTTTTGAATTCGAAAAATGTAAGAAGAAACTAGTTGGCATAGGTGGACTCTGCTCAGTTCCCCATCCTATTTATGTTCTCATAAATTTCTAGTGCGAGACATATAATCATGTTAAAACAAATGAATTTCACTTAAGCTTGATACAGTAACAGAATGAAATCCCCACCTAATAGGCTATCCACCGTTCACTTCGATATATTCATCTTATTCTAACGCATTAATTTATTTTATCAGGTTCAATTAAATTGTTTAGTTTTCATGCTAGTATTTCCAATGCAATAATCCTCAAAATTCATACTTATATGAAAAATTTACCATTTCGCTATGTTGATAAAATCGTAAGTCACGAATAATTTACGAAATTTTCCTATTAGAAAATTTGTATTCAATCATGTTCAAACAAATATCATAAATGTAATTTTGAAGTTGTCTAATGTATTTATGATCCTCAAAATGGAAGTTTATGCTTAATTTTGCCTTATTCTGATATGTTAAGTAAATCGTAAATTCCAAATAACTCACGAATTTTTTAAATTGGAAAAATCATAGTCTATGATATTCATGCCAGTATCCTAAATAATATTTTGAAAGTGGTTTGACATCTTTACGATGAATATATCCCTCAAGATTGACGTTTATGTGAAATTTTGCTCTATTCTGCCATGTTAAGAAATTCGTAAATTTCCAATAACTTACGAATTTTTTATATTGAAAAATTCATAGTCGTTAATATTCATGCCAGTTTCCTAAATAATATTTCAAAAGTAGTCTGACATCTTTACGAAGAAAATGTCTCTCAAAATTGACGTTTATGTGAAATTTGCCCTATACTGCCATGTTAAGAAATTCGTAAATTTCCAATAACTTGCGAAATTTTCAAAGTAGCATATTTATAGTTTTTGATGTTCATTCCGGCATCAAAACTGATTTTTGTAAAACTGGTCTGACATTTTTACAGTAAAACGTTTCCATTTAATGCATGCTTAAGTGAATTTTTGTCCTATTCTCTCATGTTAAGAAAATCGTAAATTTCTAATAACTTACGAAGTTTTTTAATTCGAATGTTGCAAATGAATAGGGTTCTTGCCAATATCAAAAGTAATATTTTAAAACTGATCTGAGCTCTCTGCGATCAATTGTTCGTGAGATATCGTGTAAACAAACTAACACACTAACAGACACCATACAAATTTTGTCATTTTCGGATTCCTCACACCTGAAAACGTATAAAAAAGTCAAAAAACCGAGGTCGAAATTTTTGACAATTACCTAAGTTCCCCATACCTATAGTATGATGGGGAACTAAAAACGGCAATGAGAAAAATTTAATTTTTCAGGATATTTCAGACACATAAAATAACGATAGTAACGATGCAGAATATTTAAAATTTTAGTGTTATTTTCCATCAAAACCGAAAACAATTGGGTAAAGGTGAAAAATTTACAATTTTGAAATAAAAATTTACAATTTCGGAATTAATTTACGTCTTTAAATGCCAAAAAATATTTTGTGTAAAGTAAAAAATCAATGAAATTCTGACTATTTTAATATTTTATACGGCTTTGGGATCAGTAGACTCTTATTTTATTTTATTTTTTTTCTCTTTCTCTTATTACTTTCCGAACACTATAGTGAGGAAAGTATTGTAATCATGTCAAAAATCCGAATTTGAGATTTTGATGTTTCTATACGTTTCGAGATCCCCTGACCCTGAGTCCGTTTTCACTATTTTTACAATGACTTATGTGTGTGAGTGAACATGCTAGCGTCTAAACACTTTGTTCGAATGAGCTGAAAGTTAGTAAGTATATTGTAAGTCACCCTAGTACAAACCCTATTGTTGTTGGTGAATCTAGCACTTATAGTTTTTTTTACAGGGACACAAAAAAAAATTACACAATTCAAAAATGCAGTATTTTGAAAAAAAAAAAATGTAAAGATGACGATAAATCATTGATTAGCCTACAATAATGCTGATACAACTGCCTCTTAGGTCGATAAGTTACGGAATAGAGAAGAGAAGTGACGCTTTTCGTGCACATTGGGGTACTTCATATACATTTTTTTAATTACATAAACTCATAATTATTTCTTTTTTATTTGGGTCTTTTTTTTGTTTGTTTGTTTCACGGTGTGTGATAAGACAATTTTTTAATTGACTTTATCATATATCCTAGTCTAAAAATTTTTTAGGTTCTGAAAGATTGAGGGGGCACGTGCCCCCCTGACGCTACGCCTATGTCTCTACATCTGTAATAATCAAAAATTGTTAGTGTAATTAAAATTTAGTATTTAGGGCTTGTATAAAGTCTAATCTGGTGCAGGGGTGGTTTTAAGTAAAACAAAATTTTCTGAACTACACGTGCATTGTTCTGAAATACCATTAAGTATATACACATTATATATGTATGTTTTACCTCAATTTTCAATATGAGTTTATTGGTATAAATTAAAACGTGCTACTGCCTTGGATGCAAAATCCAGTGGGGGAGGAGCAACACAACTAACTAATAGAAAGCATCATGCAAGACCAATCAGAGAGGAGTACACACAAAAAAAAAGGAGGGAAGGAATAATTAATTATTTGTTTTAGTTTATTATAACTAAACTTATTATTTTATTAACATAATGAAGGAAATTATTTAATTGAATTAAATTTTTCCATGCTGTAGACAGCAAAGTGGAATCAGCTTTTTCATTGGCAATTTTATCACAATTAAGGTAAATGGCTAAATTTTCCAAAAAAAATCCAGTTCGGAAACGCTTTTGGCATGAAAGATAATTTTTTGCACGCTTAAAATTAAAACTATGATCAAATTCCCAACTGTGCTTCACAAAAGAAGATTTAGATGTTTCTTGATTAACAACATACTGAGAATGTTCATGTAAACGGCATTCAAGATTTCTTTTGTTTGACTAATATAAGATAAATCACAGTTATTACAAAGGGACATTATAGATACACAGTATCGTGTCCTTAAAATTTGTTCCGATACTTCTTCTCGTAAAGAAGAACTCAATTATTTAAAGTCTGTTGCTATTGAGGTTTTAGAACTTCTATTATTGATAAAGCTTTTAAAAAGTTCAGTAGGCCAGCTTATAATTCTACTCTTTCCAGTGATGATAAAATTAAACCTGATAATCTTGTTATTTTGTCTTTTTATCCCCCCTTATGTTTTAAATTAGCCAAAGTTTTGAAGCATTTCAATTTTCACGTTATTTTTAAACCAGTCAATAAATTCCATTTCCCTTCTACTAAATCCCCTGTTCCCGAGCTTCATAAGTGGGGTATCTATAATGTCCCTTGTAATAATTGCAATTTATCTTATATTGGTCAAACAAAAAGAAATCTTGAATGCCGTTTACGTGAACATTCTCGGTATGTTGTTAATCAAGAAACATCTAAATCTTCTATTGCAGTTGGGAGCACAGTTGGGAATTTTAATAGTTTTAATTTTAAGCGTGCCAAAATTATCTTTCATGCCAAAAGCGTTTCCGAACTGGGTTTTTTGGAAAATTTAGCTATTTACCTTAATTGTGATAAAATTGCCAATGAAAAAGCTGATTCCACTTTGCTGTCTACAGCCTGGAAAAATTTGTTTAATTCAATTAAATAATTTCCTTCATTATGTTAATAAAATAATTTTAGTTATAATAAACTGAAACAAATAAATATATAAATAAAATAATAATTATTCTTTCCTCCTTTTTTGTGTGTGTTTGTTTCTCCCTTTTGTGTGTGTGTGTGTTCCTCTCTGATTGGGTCTTGCATGATGCTTCCTATTGGTTGGTTGTGTTATCCTCCCCCTCTGGATTTTGTCCTGCTTTCAGTCTTGCTTTTGCCTCCAAGGCAATAACATGTGTTTTTTGCACCTGATGAACAAAGGCCTTGTCCTTTCGAAACCGGTTGTGCTGTCTTTAATTTTATGGTGTGTGAAGAAGTTTTAAAGTTTAAATATTGAATATACACCAGATTTTTATTTAGTTTTATAAATTTAAACGTTTAATTAGAGCCAGCGTTTATTAAGCCAGTTATGTAATGAGAATACATCACCTCTCATTTAAATCTAACTCTAAAATACATCGTTTTGCAAGCATCCACTTGCAGGCATTCGTTTCTGGCTCAACGCACCCTGTAAAGTTTGCTTTTCTTTTGGCACTCGACCAAAGAATCTGGGGGGGGGTTCGTCATGCGTGAACTATTCATTGGTCACGTCTGTGGACTGTTAGACAAATTAGGACTGCATATTCATGATTTTAGGTTTGTGGACCCATTTTTCTCTAGGAGCGCATTTTAAAAATTAAATTCATCAGTTGGTCCTCCACCTCTGCGATGGTGAAGGTTGCTCTTTCTGCATCAAACTTCTGTAATATCTAAGAGTTGATATGATATTGAGAGGATTTGAGAATGTGACCAAAGATAGTTTAATATACATAAATTTTATATTTTAGTGCAAGTTTTTTGAAGAAAACTGTTCAATTGTTTTAATATGGATCTATAATAAAAGGATTAAAACAAATAATGGCTGGATTTTTCTTCAATGGGTATGTTTTCTTTTACATTTTTATCTTAATCTGAAAAGCAGTTCTATAATAATAAAAAATTGTATGGGTATAAGCTTTATAGTTGGCATGTACATATGCATGGCCATAAAGAATTTTGCATTCCACTATGAGTCTGCCATTTTTATGACGTTCTTCATTATAAATTAAATGAAACCTTAGGTCATCTTTATTTACTATTCAATTAATTACATTTTTTATCCAAACCAAAATAATCATGCCACAAGCTACTTTCATAAACATAAAAAATGCTTTTTTTCTGATCAAAATCACCCCTTGTCTGACGCTCCCCTTTTTGGTCACTTCTTGTTTTAAAGATAGAAAATAATATATATATATATTGTTAAGGGGATGGTGGATGTTATAAATCTTTTTTTGTAAATTACTATTTTAGATTTATGAAAATTTGCATACATGTGCATTTCAATACAGCCCTATTAAGTAGATTAAAAATTTTCAAAGATATTTAAGCTTAATAAAATATAACTTCTTTTTACTTCCTTATACAAAGTATAAGGAAGTATAGTAATCCCGATTTGCGAAATGGATTTTGTATTTCACATTGCTCGAAAACGAATGATCGCTCAATGTTGCCAATTTATACGTGTGACTGTCATGATGTCTAGTTGTACACCTTCAAGTGTCGTCTTAACATGAGCTCTTGTTTTAGAGATATAAGGGACTTTACACGATTTTTCGTGACGTCTGTATGTATGTGTGTCTCTGTGTGTGTGTGTCCGTATGTCGCATAACTCAAAAACGGTTGGACGTAGAAAGTTGTGAATTGGTACATAGGTTTGTTTTAACATCTAGTTGTGCACCTCCCTTTTTGGACTTTGTATGATTTTCCGTTTTGGAGATATTTAGGAAAATTAGGTTCATAATAGCCAAAATGTATCAAAAAACAGTAATAACTCAAAAACGGTTTGGACAAATCTTGCAGTTTAACTTACTTCCCGACTAGCTAGACATTTGAAACTTTCAGAAAAGTTCAGAACACGCTGACAATGCATTTTTTAAAATATTTTTAGCCAACTGTTTCTAATACCTGCTGCCTTCAGCAGCGTTTATGTGATTCAATAGAAAATTTATTTAACTAACTACTCGACTAGCTAGACATTTGAAACTTTCAGACTAGATCAGAATACGGTGAAAATGCATTTTTTAAATACTTTTAGCCAACTGTTTAGGGTCCCTGCTGTCTTCGGCAGCGTTACCAGTACAAATCTTGCAATCGATTTTTAACTAACTTCCCGACTAGCTAGACATTTAAAACTTCCGGAAAAACTCAGAACACTGTGACAATGCATTTTTAAAAATATTTTTAGCCAATTGTTTCAGGTCACTGCTGCCTTCGACAGCGTTTATATGGTTCAACAGAAAATTTATTTAACTAACTTCCCGACTAGCTAGACATTGAAACTTTCAGAATACTTTAAACAATATTAATCCATGAAGTAACTTAATTGAGAAAAATTTAAAAATACAACCTTTTACTTTCTTCATGTTCTTCTTTCACAGACTAGTTTCGCTTGGGGCACCCCAGCTTGGTCTCTGCCTTCTTGGTGTTCGAAACTGAAGTTTTCACGCCCTTCTTCCTCTTTTAAAAATTCTGCGCCATTGACGATGGAGCAGAGCTCCATCGTTGCCATTACAATTGTTTGAATTTGCTAAAATTTCTACTGACTCCCTGATTGCTGCGTAACTGTGGTTGTGATAGTTGGCCAACTTTTTTACTTGTTCAAATTTTATGTTAATCTCTTCATTTTTGTTTACTTGGGTTAAGGCAGTTGTTATTTTACCTGTTTTTATATCGTGATTATGTTCTTTAATACGCGTCTTTACTTTTCTTTTTCCTATATAACACATTTCATTTTCTTGTTTATTAGTGTATGGTATTTTATATATTCCTGCAGTTTCCAAAGGATTTATTTTATCTTTGTCACTTCTGATTATTTGATAAATGTTAGGGTTAGGCTTTATAGGTACGTTTATATTATGTTTTGCTGCAATTTTCTTAATTTTATTTGATATTCCGTGGTCATAAGGTATGGAAGTAGTATATTTAAGCTTTGGTTTTTGAAAATTATTAATTTTATTTAGACTTTTTAATCGTTTTTTAAATAACTTATCTATTAACTTGTTTGAGTATCCTGCTTTCTGTGTAAATTGTTTAATATTTTTTATTTCATTTTTTAAAATTTTATTATCTTTACAAATTGTTATTGCTCGGTTGATATGGGCTTGGATAGCATTAATTTTGTATTTAAAAGGGGTTTTACTATTTTTATGGATTATTTCATTGCTGCTATTAGGTTTTCTGTAAACTTGGGTGGTTATTTTATCAGTATGGCGATTGATGGTGATGTCTAGGAAATTTAATTGTTTATTAATCTCTTCTTCAAGGGTGAATTTAATGTCTGGATCTATTTTATTTAAGGTGTTTAAAATTTCTGTGGGGTCTGTTTTTTGATCTATTATTGCAAAAACGTCATCTACATAACGAAACCAATAAAAAATTTTACTTTTAAGTTTTTCATCAAAATTATTTTCAATTTTACGTAGTTTATATTCTGTTAGAAAACCTGAAATAGGAGACCCCATTGGGACCCCTTTGACTTGTTTATAATATTTTCCATTAAAAGTAAAATAATTTTCATTTAACAAAAAATTAGTAGCAATGTTTAAAGTTTGGGCTATTGATGGGTTCGTGTACTGTTCATTTATTTTTTCATTTATTAATTTGGCAATATTTTTTATGTCTATTGATGGGTAAAGATTTACTACATCGAAACTAACAAATTGAAAATTTTCTTGTATTTTAATATCATAAATTTTACTGATAAAATCTTCTGTGGAGTTTAGGCTATGGGGTGAGGGTGGAAGTAAATTTTTATAAATTTCTGCCATATATTTTTCCAATGAGTATGTGGGTCCTTCACTTTTACTAACTACGGGTCTGATTTTAGGGGGATTTTTATGATCTTTATATCTGCCAAAAATTCTTTGTGTATTTGGTGCAAAATTATTGAGTACGGGTGGTTTGTTATCTGGCCAGGTTCCTTCTTTTATTATTTTTTGTGTTTTTTCAATTATTTTGTTAATCGGGTCTTTTTTTATTTTTTCAGTGCCTATTTCATTGATGGTTTCTTCCATTTTATTTGTGTATTCTTGTCGGTTTAATATTGCAATTTTTCTAGTTTTATCTGTTAAAGTACAAACTACTTTTTCATTTTTCTTTAAGTCTTTAAGTGCTTTGATGTCGTCTTGATTAATTTTATTATTTTTAATAGTTTTGCTGATTTCCTGAATTGCTACGTTTCTAATATCAATTTGGGCTTCTTCTGGGACATTTCCTATAGCTGATTCTATTTTTGCAATGCTGTCTTTAATTTTAATTAGCTGATCTAAGATATATTTTTGTCCCATTTTTAATAAACTATCTTGGTGGCTATTTAGTTTTATGTCGGATAAATTAATATATGGATAAAAACTTTGAGTGGGGGGTTTGATATTGTTTTTACAAATCCAATTATACAATTTGTTATTCTGCCTTTTGATTATCGAATTTCTTTCAATTTCGTTATATATTTTAATTTTTCCCGATAGAATGGCTCATTCTTCTTCATTACAACAGTCCTTAAGATTTTTATACAGTTCATCATAAATCTTTTTGCATTTATACATATAGGATTTTCTCTGTCTAATGATTTTATTAAGTAATCTTCTTTCGAATTTTTTGACTTCATTCTTATAACTATTTAAAAGAGTTTTGTTTCGTATTTTCATAAAATTTGGCGTTATTCTGAAATATTTGCAATCTTTTAAAAACTGGACATTTCTCTCGGAATTTATTAACTTTTTGCTAGCCTTTTTTACTTTACTAAAAACATTATACAAGTTCATTTTGAAGAGAAAAAAAAAAAAAAAATTATAATTTAAACATTCCTACTAAACAGGAACGACTTGAAGTACAATTGTACTAAAAAAATTTTTTAAAAATTTAACACCACCCCATATTAATTCCCAAAATACGATTAAATTTTGAATTCATTGTTTAATTATGTTGTAATTTGAGCATTCCTACAATACTGGATTGGGCCAAAACACCATTCAAACCACAGCCACGGAGAAAAAAAAAAAAAAAAAAAAAAAAATTTATTAATTAAACATTCCTACGAAACAGGAATGAAAAGGAGTACAAAAGTACCAAAAAGATTCTTCAAAACCAATAACCACCCCTTCTTAAATCCCTATTAAACAATGAAATTTGGAAAACATTTAATTATGTTATAGTTTAAACATTTCTACTAAACAGGAATGTATTTTATTACTACTATCCGAACCACAGTTTAAAAAAAAAAAAAAAAAAAAAAAAAAATGAATAGGGAAATTCATAAAAAACACTACTATTAAACAGGAACTAAGTTGTTAATCTTACACTAAAAAAGTATTGAAAACGTAAGTGAAAAACAATTAAGCCTTTTAATAAATATGAGAAAAATATACTATATTACATTAAATATTTAACACTAATCAATTTAAAATCATTACTGCGTTTTAAAGTATTTTCATTAATCCTGCAACATAAACAAAATATTTAACAGTTATCTATACGTTTTATCGCGAGAAAATTTACGTAAACAATACTTAAGCCTAAAAACCAATATAAAGAAACTCAAGTTCATAAAAGTAGCGGATTACATTACGAAATGCTATAATAGATAAAAATACTTATAATAAAGTTCAGAAAAATAAATAATTCCTAGAAAATTGAAATGAAAATTTTCAAAATAGCTTATCTGACATTGTAACTTGGCACTTTCAGAATAGTTCAGAACACGGTGAAAATGCATTTTTTAAATACTTTTAGCCAATTTTTTCGGGTCCCTTCTGCCTTCGTCAGCGTTACCAATACAAATCTTGCATCAGTTTTAAACTAACTTTCAGTAAAGCTCAGAACACGGTGATAATTCATTTTTAGGACTGAGGGCCTCAGACAGCGATTTTTGCGTTGTCGTTTTCGATAGTTGGACATTTGTCGAAATCATTTTTCGATAGTTGGACATTTATCGAAATCTAAAATTTATCGAAAATATAATTGAATAATTTGAAAGCGATGTTATAATTCGGAAGAAAAAAAAAACTAATAGTCCTCCGTCCTAAACTAAATTCTGCTTTTGCCAGATTTTACACAAAATCTTTTCAAAATGACATTGACATGAGTCCCCCAAGGCACAATTATGACATGAGTCCCTCCCCAAGGCCCAACTTTGACATGAGTCCCCCCCACGGCCCAACTTTGACATGAGTCCCCCCCAAGGCACAACTTTGGCATGAGTTCCCCCAAGGCACAACTTTGACATGAGTCCCCCCAAGGCACAACTTTGACATGAGTCCCCTCAAGGCACAATTTTATTTTTATTTTATTATTATTATTATTTTTTTTTTTACGTATGCATGCATTTTTTTAAATATTTTTAGCCAAATGTTTCGGGTCCAGTGACAATGTTTTTTAACATTATGTATATTTCTAAAAGTGTATAAGGAAGTCATGTGGTGCCCACATCAGATTTTTTTTAAAAAAGTTTTTAAATTGGTCCTTGATAAAAAATTTGCATTAAATTTCAACAATCGAACATAAAAGCATTAACTTACCAATCACTCCCTAAAGTACTACCCAAATATGTTTCATTTGTTTTGCAGGCTGTTAATTAATAGATCTGGTTTCTTTACATTAGTGTATTTCCTCCACTGATAATTTTTTTTTTTTTAAATCTTATTGGTCA
The DNA here is from genome assembly GCA_963930645.1 of Salticus scenicus. Taxonomy (NCBI): domain Eukaryota; kingdom Metazoa; phylum Arthropoda; class Arachnida; order Araneae; family Salticidae; genus Salticus; species Salticus scenicus. The sequence goes on from OZ005648.1 coordinate 50,497,746, forward strand.
TTGATGTTTCAGTGATCTTGTATCTATTGCTTGGCTTCTACTATGCTTAATAGATCATCTTATTTAAATAGTCTTTGAAACATTTCAATATACTTAATATTGTTATATTTCAGTACATATGACTGCAAATTTATAGAACTCTACGACAAAAAGTTACAGGAAAAAAAAAAAAAAAAAAATTCATAAAAACTATCTGTAGTTTAATAGACACATACGCATTTTTCATGTAATTTTCTTATCAAAATTTTTATCTTCTCACACTCGAATCTTCGTGTGCTAGAAGCCCTTTCATTTTGTATTTTACTAGTATTAGATTATAAAAATATTTTTTTTTTTTTTTTTTATTATTAAAAAAAAAAAAAAAAAAGGGGGGGGGGAGCTTCAAATGTCTTAATACTGGTATGAGTTAAAATAAAGAAAATTTTAAAGGATTAGCAAAAAAAATTATAAACACTCAGATATCAAAGCTTTTTCAAATTTCCAAGAATTGGTATATAAATTAAACTTATGGTGACGGGGAAATATTTGTATATTGTCATGATAAATTTCAACCAATGAAGCATCACTGATAATTTCTATAAGGCACAGAAATCATTAACATAATATTCTAATTTTGATTCAAATAAAATTTCTCTTTAGACAGTAATAAGTCAAAATTTTTTCTTTGTATGTCTCTGTAAATAAAACATAAAAGGTTAAACATATCAATTTTAAATGGGAACATGGTAGAAGTTAAATTAAGATTTATATCTAAAATTTAATTATTGTATGAAATCAAATAGAATTCCCGAAGATAAAAAAAAAAAAATTGAAGTATCGAAATTATAAACTGCCTAATCTTACAGCTGTACATCAAATTCTCTCTTTCCTCTTCTTCATGTAATCCTATTGGAGTTTTATTGCTTCGTTATATAAGAATATCTCATTCAAAAATGTAGTTTTTAGAAATTTATTTTTTGCATTACACTCTTTAGACACATCACTTTTCAGTTTACTGAGCAATTTTTTGAAAAAATAAAAATAAATAAATTTCAATATTTCTTTTACAGATTAATTTTGAATCTTCTATTCTAAATTTAATTAATGAAATAAAATTATTTATTTATTTTTTCAAAAAATTGCTCAGAAAGCTAAAAGGCAACAGAGATATCCTTAAAACAAGAAGCAACAAAAATACTATAGAATATAACATGGGAGGAAGAAAAGGTGAATCTAAACGATATGCAGCCTTAATGTGTTCTTTTATTTGTACAAAAATAAAAATATCAGACACAAAAATAAGCAATACTATAAAATGAAAAGGAGGAAACATTAACTCACGAAAGCACAAATAAAGAGGAAAAACATGTTGCAAGAGAAGAAATTGAAGGTTGGAGAAAATAAGAAACAAAGATAAATAAAAAATAATTGTTATAACTTAAAAGGAAAAAACAAGCATAAATGAAAGGGGGAAAATGATGGACAAAAGTTTTCTTTTTTTTAGTAATTTATTCAAGAGAAAAAGAAATAAAATGACAGAGGAATTTAGTGAGCAGCTTCTAGTCATTCGGTATAAAACACCAAAATAAATTAATAACAATATTTTTATGTAAAAAAAAACTTCATGATGATACAAGTGAAAAGAAGAGAAAATATATAGATAGTTAACATAAGCTTCATTGTTGGTCTTTGCATCATTGTTTTGATTTAACGACTTCATCCGCCATCCTGAGATAACTGCAAGTGTGTGTGTGTGTGTGTGGGGGGGGGGGGGTTGACGTAGCCTCCCATACACTATAGTGGCCAATGAAGTGGTTAATTTTCTTTTTAGCTCTTCATCTTGCATGGATTATATGAAGCTTCTTTACATGTTCATAAACATTTTAAAATAATCTATCTTCTTACATTTAGTTTTGTTTTTAAATCTAATGCTTAGAGAAGCTACTTAGTTATTTCTCTACTGTTTTATTCACACACCCTCCCCCTACTAATTTAGTTAAACTTGTTTTATCTCTTTCTTAATTTACCATATATTTTTCTTAAGGGGACCTTTTACCTATCGTAGCTAGCAGCCAAAGCCAATACCTACACAGCACAGAATGTTTCAGTTATCTTGCAAAAAGCTTACAATCTTTCAAAAATGTAACACATTTAAGTATATTCTCTAATACATTTTTGAAACGTTCGCCCTTTTCGATGTTTTAACTGTCAAGTGATTGAAACGTTTCTAATTTTTTGTTACGATCGTGGACATTTCTGCGTTTTTTAAACTAATTGGAAAGCAATCTGAACGTTTTTAAATATTTCTGAAATATTTATAATGTTTCGATGTTGTATGATAGTTATGATTCTGGAACATTTTGTGCTGTTAGGGTATTATTCTATAGGGAAATTTGTTAGCAGAAGTATTCATTAATTAATATATTTTATTTTGGAGCTGAATGCATTTTTCTAACTTTATAGTTTCAAAATGAAATATTTAAAAAATCAATTTTTGAAAAAGAGCAACAAAATTAACAGTGGTGAATTTTCTGAATATGAAAACAGAATTCAAAAAACACATTTAATATGTTTAGCAGTTCTGTTAACATTTTTCTAAATAGAATAACATGGGCTTCAACTGTCAAAGATGGGGGAAATTGTAAGAGGTAGTCTTAATTACCTTTTCAATTATAATTGCATTATATTTTTTATTTATGTTGCCTTTCTGTCCTAAAACTCTCTCTGTTCTTTCAACCTTTTGTAAAGGATTAATCTTCCTAATCATATTTTCTTGCATTATATGCTTAATTCATCAGCATTTTGGAATACAAATCAAACTTAAATATATATATTTTTAAACTTCTAAGTTTTATTTACAGATCCATTATATTTATTTGCAAAAAACATATAAAACAAATTTACATTATGTTACAGCAGATTTCAGATGTAATTGTCAGAGTCCATTCACATTCAAGGTTAAAATTCTGCAAGAAATAGTCTGAATTTGTACAGAAAAAGCAACATTTAGCTATGTTGAACAAAAATTCACAATGAGTAAAACTTACTCAATTTTATTCTTTACTTAAAACTTGCAATTTCAGGTTATATGGTATTAATGATTATTACTATTAATTCCTTTCACAATGGACTGATTAAGATAACAATTATTAGCATTACATGTTACAAAACAACTTCAAAAATCTAGTTATAAGGAGCATGCCAGTTCTAGATTTAAGAACTATCCAAGATTTAGAGATTTTCAAGCAATAATTTAAAGTTATGCAAAACTAATTCCATCTAGATATTTGAGGTTATACTGTATTGAAACAGGTTATGTTACAATTGAGGAGCAAACATTCAAACCGTGTTTTCTCCAAAAATAAAAAAAAATGAGTTAGTGATTTTTCTGTGAACTCAACATTAAATAGCACAAAATTATACTATTATTTTAAACCAAAATAATTTTTATCACATTATAAATGCTCTTAGAAAGTTAGGGTTTCAATCAAACAGTGTTTCCTCCAGAGCCTGTTTTCAGTCAAACTGCGATTTCTCCAGCCAACCAAAAAGTCAGTACTGCTCTTTCTGGTCGCGTGACTCGTACATGTACCAGCTTTTATGTTTGTTTTTTCGTTAGTTCTATCTTGTTTTCTTCATTTTAGAGGAGTGTACTTTATTATTATTATTATTTATTTATTTATTTTATTGATATTCAGCACCTTTAGATAACAACATTTATGCTCCATGCAAACATTCTATTAATACTTTTTCATGCACTGATGTTAGACCAAATGACATTAAGAAGTTTCGGGATAGACTTTACGAAATTCCGGACAAACAGCGACAAGATTCTATTATAGCCTCATTGGTTGTTACAAAAAATGTAACTCTACGTAGACCTAATAACCCAACCCAAAATAAATCGCAATCATCTCGCTTACAGCATGCATTTTCTGCTTCTTATTTTATTACTAGTAGCAGTGGTAGGAGAATTCCTGTGTGTAAAAACAATTTCATGGCTATAACTAAAATAGGTCGTACAATGCTAGCCGATATTGTTACTAAGGTACATGCTGATGAACCTATTGAGGAAAAGAGAGGAGGTGATAGAAAAAGCCACTTAAGCATTAAAAAAAAAAAACAAGGTAAGAGAATTCATCTCAAACTTAAAGGCATCAGAATGACGTAGACACACGTTTACAATTACTGTATGGTGAAGAGTGAAAAAATCAGCCTGATTTTAAATGGTATAAAGATATCATTACTAATAACTTTCATGTAGAATATGAAGAAACAGAGGAAGCAGGAAATTGCTTAAGTGAAGATATTGGTTTAAAAATTTAAATTTCAAATTGGCTTAAAAATTTTAGTTCTTCCTTACAAGTTGCATGATGATTTTTCAAGCGTAAATATTTAATTTAATTTTATAATTACATAACAAAATCTGTTCTGTTAATTACTTTATTACATTAAGAATGTTATTTCATCAATATTCGAGCTACATACTTTTTTATTAAAAAAATGTTTTGTCCACATTGGAAACATTCAAAACATGTTTTCTCCTCTGTGTTTCGGTCAAAACATGCTTTCTCCACATTGGAAACATTCAAAACATGTTTTCTCCTCTGTGTTTCGGTCAAAACATGCTTTCTCCAAATTTCAAATGCATTTTTCTAATTAACTCTAAGTTTATTAGGTAAAGTAGGCCTACAGATCTTCCTAGTAACCAATAATACAACTAAACAAATGATAATTAGGGTCTAAGAAGGGTTATTTTTTAATTTATCAGTTTTTTGTGTTTTCTGAAAAATTGCATTCGAAGGAGAAAACACGGTTTGAATGTTTGCTCCTCAATTATGAATTTCCTATAAAACAAATCTAATAAAATGGAATGAAATTTAAATTTAAAAAGGAAAAAGAAAAAAAAACAACAACAATTAAAAATAATTATAAATGCAGTAATTTTTAAAGCATTATGGAATTTCATATCTGATTAATCTATAAAGCACAATACTAAGCTGAAAACAGAATGTTATAATTAGCAATTTTTTAAACTATAAAGTTGTTTATAGTGTAGTTGAATTTTCACTATAAACAACATCCTGCAGCTAAAACAGATGTATGGATTGCCACCTATTTTGGTATGTAGATTATTTATAAGATGTGCAAAAAGGAGTTTCCATAAAATAGTTTAAAAATGTCCACTAAGTGGTGCTTTACATCAGGGATGAGATTAGCAAAAATACAAAAAAGCTGAAACTGTATGCAAAGGCAAGACGTTGAAATGAAATACTAGAATTTTGATGAGAAAATCTATTATATTAGAGTAATAAATATTTATTTTAATCTTCAATGTATAAAAAAAGAACAAATGCACATTAGAAACATAAAAAAAAAAAAAAGCTGAAAAGCTAAATGTACAAAAAAGCTGAAATCAGCTGAAAAGCTGAAAAATCTCATCCTTGTTTACATGGAAAAATTACAGGGAAGCTACATAAATTCAGAAGAAAGTTCCCTGTTTTTTCCATAATTTTCCTGAATAATTTTGATATATTTCCATGATTTCTGTTACCAGTTATATACATGTCATAATTTTGTCTAAATTGCAGCCTTGAACATGCTCACCAAACCACTGCAATTCAAAAACTATACTGATGGGCGAATCTATCTAATTTTTAATTTTTTTCCTTTGCTGATTTTGTTGACACACAAAATGGGAGAAAGGGGGGGGGGGGGGGGGATGGGAGCAATTAACAAGTTCTTGTATTAAAAATATTTAATAATAGTTATAAAAAAAAAAAAAAAAAGCTTTTATTTATTTATTTATTTATTTTTATGTTAACTTGGCGAGATTCAACTTGAAAGCAGCCAATCTTGGCTAAAATATCGCTTATTTGGAATCTTTCAGTATGTTTCCAAGGAAAAAGGAAAATTTCCATGAATTTCTTTCTTTCTTTCTTTTTTTTTTTTTTGTAATTCCCTGATTGTTGACCCCCTGAAATATCAAATTTAAAATTGAATGATCCACATGGTATCAATAACTCTGTTCAAATTATTTATGCATTCTAAAGGATTTCCTCTATTCATTTTTCCATTCAAAATACCACCGAGTGAATATTTTCAAAGTTTATTTTTTCATTCCTTGAGGGCATCTCTTGAACTGTCCACACATTAGACTTGGTGGTTACTCGCCTGTTTTATAGCTGCTGGATGTTGATTACAGCAGAAAATTAATTACAACCTCAATATAATTATACATGCACACAATACTGCAATTATAAAAATAGATTGCAGAGGGAAGTTCTGAGCTTCAATGCACTCTGAAATACCAAATATAAGGCAATTAACAATGAGTAAAAGGAAGCAAACGTAAGGACACATAGAAGCTGTTGTATTTGAGTCAACATTAAAAATGTCAAAAGATATACAGTGAACTCCCATTAAATTGCTATCATTGAAGATAGATTTTTCATTATTATGTACAAGAACAGAGTTGCTAGTTAAGGTGCATGTAATAAATATTACTTTACAGAATTGTTAGGATCGATAATTTTTTTTCTTTTTAGCCTCAACGCTTACATTTCTTCAAAAAGTCAATTTTCAAAATCTTTTTGATGCACTGTGTTCACATGTGTTCATTGATTAATACATTGTTGTTCATTGATTAATGGGAGAGTCTTTGAAATTGTATAAATCAGTGTTTGGGTAAAGTTACCATATATACATATATATTTTTTTTTTTCGTTCCACACACAAACAGGTGGACAATTTTCTAAAAACTCTGAATTGATGTTCAGGACATCTCAAAAGATGCAAATATATTGAAAACTGGAAGTCAAAAATTTTTAGAAATTGGATTCTTTCTTCTACAAATACAGAAAAAAAGTAAATAAATAAATAAATAAAAAGGAGATTACAAAATAGGAATAATAATTTTTTTTTTTTTTAAATTCATAGCATTTTTGACTGTTTAAATAAATGTTAAAATACTTTTACTATTACATAAAAATCTGAAAAATTATAAAAAATAAATAATTTCAACAAAACGCTAAAGAATCTCATCCCTTTTTTATTGAAGTAATTAAAAAATGTTTGAGAGAACAAACTTTCATTCATATTACTATATATGTATACAGAATATGTTTTACCTGCCATGTTTTTTCAGTTTATGATCTTTTAATGAGAGTTCACTGTATTTATTCATCTGCAATATTTACAGTAGAATCTCAGATATAAGTGCATTTAATTCTACACTCAATACAAAAATGTTCTTTAAATTATGTCTAAATAATCAAATCATAACAAAATTACATTAAAAAATTCATACAATAAAAGTAAAAAGATATGCATGTGTCACTTAAAATTTTATAAATAAAGGATAGAAAATTGCAGGGAAAGGGCGAGGGGGAAGCACAATTTTTCTTTAAAATTTAAATCAAAAAATAGAAAAATGAAAATTTGCTTTAAATTTAGAGACACAGTTTACTGTTTAAAACTCTTGAAAAGATGAATATCCTGGATTTATATTTAAACAATTATGCAATAAAATATCAATTATTATTTTTTCAATCATTCTTTATGAATGAACTGTTGTTAATACAGCTTATTGTTATTATTTTAACATAGAATTCTTAAAGTAATGTCTTTTTAAAATTTTGTAAAAATGTTATATAGGAAAATGTAAATATCTCTTTTAAGTAAGAAAATGAAATTATCAAGTTCATGATTTCTGTAGATATTTAAATAATTTTCATTTTAATCTCTATGAAGTTATGAGAAAAAAAAGTTAGAAAAACATTGCTTTTATATATCTAATCAATGCATTATTATCTAAGCAATGTATTTTATTAGATTTTCTTTTGTCTTTTGCAAGTTGTTAAAAATACTTTAAATTATGTATGGCTAAGTTAGGAATTTTAAATTAAAATACTCTTTTTATGAAAGAAAAAACCATTTCTCTTTAATATCAGATTTTTAAAAGAAAATTTTAGAAACAATATTGTGTATTATTTACTTCATCAAGAGTTAAAGAACAGATGAACAAGGATGTGGTGATATATATATTTCACTTTTTAATTAGACTTCATGCATTGTTGCCAGAAGTGGAATCCCATGTTATTCTATGGGGTTATTTGGTACACAAATTATTTATTACTTTTTTTATTTTATTTCTTAAACTCTTATCACATTCAGAAAATTCATAACAGTTATAATTATTCTTGCTTTCCAATAATTGATTTTTTAAATTTTTCATATTTCATATTTTGTTTTGAAACACTAAAGTGAAAAAAAATGCACTTAATTTATTTTTTACATTTTTTGCACTCTAGAGAGCTTCAAAACCAAATATAAAAAATGTAAAAAAATCAATTTTTGAAAAATGAGAACAATTTTAATGATTGTCAATTTTCTGAATGTGGTAACAGAAATTAAAAAAATACATCAGGTGATGAGTAACATGCTTACGAAACTTATCCATAGAATAACATAGGATTTGGGTACTGGCAATGATATGCAAAGAGTCCCTTAAGGAAATGTTGGTAATTTTCATGCTAATAAAATCAATATATTTAAATGATCCTTGAAGAGACTCCCAACCAATACGGAAAGGTGATTTGTATATGGTTCCCTTCCACAACTGCAGTAGTGGGGCTGTCTTTTTAAAGGCCCAAATGGAAAGTATATTTATTAACAACATGTACATCAAACTGACATTATATAAATAAAGACAACCTTATAGATCACTTCTTAAGATTTTTATTATTATTTTTTTTTTTTTTTCTTTTTAACTGCATTGTAGTTTCCTAAATTTAGTTAAATCATGCAGATAATCTGAAAGACTTCATATTATGAAAAAATAATTTGATTACATCAGTAATAAATATGACAGTATTACTATTATTAAAATATTAAGTAGATACTGAGAAATTCAATAATATGTCTACACAGATAGGAAAATAATAATAATTTACACAAAAATTCTAATGATAATGGTATCACAATGAAACACTGACAGATGAGTAACAAACATGAAAAAATGACTTTCATAATTAAAAACTTTGGATAACAGGAATTGATGGTTATGATGAATATACAGTATTAACTTATTGCTGAAGATTATGATGACCATAAAGGCTACCTGAAAGAAAGAAAAAAATAAAATAAAATAAAAAATGAATTAGAAAAATGTTTACATAAAACAATAAATTAGGTTTAAAAAGTAAAATAAAAAGCTTATGTATGAAGCCTATTTTTAGAATTTTTACATTTATTATTATTATTTTTAAAGTTATAATAACCTGATTAAATATTTAGGATAGTCAAGAATAATTTTATAGATTTCCTTTTACTACATATTCACTTATTAATTATGACAGCTGATATTGAAAAATTAATAATAAAATGAAAATGAAAAGGGGTGGATTAAAATAAATTACTCTAAAAAACAACAAAGAAATGTGAATACTGATAATAATAAAGTAATAATTTCCTTTTTTTTCTTCTTTCTTTTAATTTAAATTTACTATTGAAATCCCCTTATTGATTATGATAAGCGATATTAATTTTTTTTTTTTTTTTTTTTTGCCTAAATATTATGTACTGCAGTGAGTAATATAATAAGCAGATAATATTAAATTTCAAATTAAGCAGAATTAGTAAATAACAAGATCAACCATAAATAAAAAGTAAAACTCAATTTTGATCAAGATTGCTAATGAAACAAATGTCTATTTTCAATTCCTTCTTAATTCAACGTTAGCAAATGCTAATAAAATAATTAAACCAGTTTCAAGAAAACCAAATGTTAACATTTTGGATTGTTACAAATGTAACGGGTGATCTTAAGCAAAAAAAAAGGCTAGCAATAGGTAAAAATTAACAAAAGTTAATTAAAAAAAATCAAGTATATTCTTATAACTTATAAAAATCAAACTAATGCTTGAATCAACAAGAATATTTTTATCTTTTTGCTTGAAACATTACACTGCTGTCTGCCATAAGCAAATAAGCCAAAGAAAAACTAAAAGATAACAAAAATAATTTTTTTATTTGACATTTGACACAAGTGTATCCTAGTGACTTTGACATTTTCTATATTATATTAATTTTCTTCTTACTTTTTTCAAATATGACTTCAACAACTTGCCTAATGCGCTGAAGAATCCTTTAAAATATTAAAATGATTTACTCTGAAAAAATTATGCATATTCAGGAATTCCAGTCAACTTTTCTCAATGAAAATTCAAATTATGTACTAACCACAGCTTGAAATGCAGTGAAAATGCCAAATACTTTAAACAAAAGAATGGAAAGAGTTGTTTTCAGTGAAAAATTGTTCTGATTCATCAAATAATGACAAATTTTAAGAAATGCTACAAATAATAAATTTAAAAATTGGATAAATGTTGAAAAAAGTTTTGTTTTAGCACATACATAATTACAATTAATATGGTGGCCAACACAGAACTTTCTTCTATATTTTTCTATACAAATTCACACAGTACAAATTATTTATCATAATTATTTCCCTTGATAAATGTAGACTATTTTCATCTCAGAGAAGTATAACATTAAATATTGAAAGAAAGTTAATTTTGTGTTCTATAGACATTGAAACTCTTGCAGACATATTTCATTCAAGCCCCCCTGTCTAAGCACGCTGAGCATTACAAAGTCAGCTGAGTACAGAAGAAGCTGGCAAAGGGCTATTTGACGCTTCTGGGTTTGGATTTAACATAAGTTTGTTCAGCCAAGCAACGTACAAAAAAGCACCTATTTTTTTTTTGTGTGTGTTTTCACGTAAATACCGCTTATTTTGGTGCGAACCCAGTCTCCTCCTATGCTTTTCTTATTGGTTATTTAAGCTCCCCCTACCTTTCTTATTGGCTATTAACTTAATGATTGATATCTTACCTGAGTCCCAGGGATAATTAATCTGCATTGTTTTACTGCCTAAACTGCATAATACTAATCAGTTTTTGTTCTCAAAATCGTTTAATTTCCTGATTCCTGCGATATGACGTGCTTTGCTGCAAAATTAACTTTACAGGGGAATTTTTAGAATAAAATTCAAGTTAATAATTTTGAATGGAAAAAATTTCTTTAGGATATCACTCAATATTAATTTAAAATCTTAATTTCTTCTTTCCTTTCATATATATTCGTTACAATCCAATTTCACAATGTTTGGTTAAAAATAATCCTCCCTGTGCACATTTATATGAAATTTTGTCCTATTCTGCCATATTAAAAATTTTGAAAATTTGCTTTATGCCAGTGCATATCATTTGGCGCATATCCCCTTTTGAGTGATAGACACCAAAAGCTAATCAGCAAAAAACTACGTCAAGATGCAAGTAAATATAGAGTTTGATTAAATTATTGTCACCGGTTCGTGAGATACAGTGTCCACAAAATTCTGGTAACATACACACATGGACAGACAGACATTTTCTATAAATGGTCAAACTGTGTTCACAACATCTCAAAATGAGTAAAATCTATCAAAAACTGGAGGCCAAAAATTTTTACGAATCCAGTATTTACTTCCTATATATATATATAAGAAAAAGTACTGGATCATCCTATATACATTCTGGATCTTCTATATACATAAGACCCAATCAATGGTTACTGATTGGGTCTTATATATATGGAAGAAAGTAAAAAATAATTTAAAGAAATAGTTTCAGTGAATCAAACAAATGCTTCCGTTGAATTTAATGAAACAATAAACAAGAAAGCCTTATAAGGTAACAGCAAGAAAAATTTAGAATTTAAAATAAGAAATTTACAATAATCAGTATAAAAAAAAATGTTAAAATTAAAATGAATCAAAAATATTTTATTAAAGAAAGAACTGGGTTTTTTTTTCGCCCCCTCTCTCGCTCTCTCTTTTAAATGCTTGTCCCAGATTGTTGGTTCCTAACCACTGATTATTTATTTCCATTTGGTTGGGGATATATAAATCCTAATACTTTATTACTATCATCTTGCAGTACTAGAGTTTATAAACATTTCCGACTTTTAAGTGATTGAAAAGTGCCAGTCAGATGATGATTGGGTAAATTTGGGTCGAAAAGCATTAGTGCACTATGCCAAGAACCTTGCTTCAATTTCTGACCTTATCATTTTTTGCTCCTGTTAAAATTAATTTTGCCTTTCCAGATAAAACTTGGACCACCCCTAGGGGTGTGTCTCAGACCATCGCCAATTGCCCATCTGCGCAGCACTAGTGTGACGTAAAACCCAACCAACCAACCAACCCGATAAAACTTATTTTAAAAAGCTATTAGATAAGTGTTATAAATAAAGAGCAGTTAAAATAAGTTTAAATTTACAAAATGAAACATTTAAATAAAAAAAAAAAAAAAAAAAAAAAAAAAAAACTTACCGTTTTTGATAAAAAAGAATGTATTCACTAATGCTTTCATCAGTATTAGGGGCTTCTTTTTTCACTTTTTCATCATTATGATTGTACCACTCATTTGTAACAGCATGTTTGGCATAAGATGTATAATGTCCAGCACTAACACCTAAAGTGTATATAGAAACACGGTCAATCAATGAATTTAGAAATGGAGGATCATCATCTAAATATCAACTGGAATGCCTTTGTCTTTATATATTATTAGACCTTGGTAAATTCATGAATCTTTATACTAATAAACAAAGATTGTTCACATGTTCTTTTAAACTGATGTTTTACTGTTGGAAGAGAAAAACTAATTGCTTGGAAATTTTTTATTTTAGAGATAGCATTTTTGTAGTTTATTGCATTATTTACACTGGTAATCAAAATCAAATTAAAAAGAAATGCACTTTTAATAATAATTAAATAGAGTTAATATACAAAAATATTTTGATATTTATTAACATAATTCACCTAATATTGATTGCAGTGCTAAAAGCCTCAATAACCTGATACATTATAGCACTAAACAATTAGGTTAAGTACATTTCCTATTCTACTATACATTTTTTTTATCAAATATACTCTACTGCAAATATATGCTCAAGAGCACAGATGAACCTAAATTTAGACAATTTGTGTACAGTATTTTTTAATTTTGTATAAGAGATATGATTTATTTATGAGTTCTCTTTAATTAATAAAAACTATTTCTTTATGTCACTGTTGTTTAGTACAGATCGTTTAAGTTCACAAACAATTTATTTTTCAATGTATCAGGTATTTGTGTTTTTCATTGTGATCTTAAATTTGTGTATATAGTAATGAGTAGGGCTGGAGTATTTATCAATGTATCCCCAAGTATCAATATTTTTTTTAATATCGCAATAACGATATTAAAAATCTTGCTCTGCCGATATATCCCTCTAACGATATTTCTTAGCGCGCACTGAGCAATCGATCGATCGATGCGCCGATAAATAATGTTTAACGCCAATCTTAAATACCTTCTTCAAATCCTGCTTTCCCTACTAGCATCATCACCACGCACCGAACAAAGCGAACGCCGTATAGCTTATACTAATGCAACCCCTTGTGCACGCTCCATCCATGTGCAGATAAATAATAATGAACACCAATCTTAAATACCTTCTTCTAATTCTGCTTTCCCCACTAAGCATGCATCACCATGCACTGAACAAAAAGAGAGCTGAATAGTGCAACCCTTTTTCTTTTTCCCTCCCCTTTTTCTTTTTCCTTTCTTTGCTCACTGACTAAAATAGAGAAACATAATCCCAACTCCCAACCCCAAACGATATCTCTCTTTCATTCAGAAAAAAACTAAGTTATCGCAGTGTATCTACTCTCTTTATCTTTATTCGTGCTATCTACCAAATCGAAAATATCACTGTCCAAAAAGTCTGAATGATATTTATCAAGAAAATTAAGTTATCACAGTATATTGACTTATGACAGTATACCACTCTACATTCAATGCATTTACTGACTCTGAACGATAATATGAAAGAATTTATACTACCGTTAGCATAAGTTCTTTGATAATATTGCACATCACCGCTCGTGGATCGTAGGTGTAATACCACAGACAAGGCGATATAAAAACAAACGTTTATTATGACGAATGAAAACAATATGTTTTGTTTTAGCTCATTTCCTGCTATTGGTTAATTGATATTGGTTTATTTCAGAGTATCGATAATTTCTGGCCAATAAGATGCGACCTTCAACATGTGTTTAACTCGCTTTGGGCTGTACATCAGTCAGATATCTCCCTTTCTCCTTTCCCATGTTATACAATGGGATTTTCGTTGCTTCGTTTTATAAAAATATCTCATTAAAAAATGAATTTTTTCGAATTCTGTTTTTTGAATATTACTCTTTGAACGGGTCGGGTCGCCTTTTAGCTTGGTGAACAATTTTTCGAAAAAATTAATTTAAATATTATATTTCAATAAGTAAATTATGGATTCTAAGTGTGGATCTCTAAGTAAAATATTTAAATTTATTTTTTCGAAAAATTGCTCACTAAGCTAAAAGACGACCTGTTCAAAGAGTAATATTCAAAAAACAGAATTCGAAAAAATTCATTTTTTAATACAATATTTTTATAAAACAAAGCGACAAAAATCCCACTGGATAACATGGGAAGGGAGAAAGGGTGCTATCTGACTGATGTAAAATAAAGTTTTATCTTCAGTAATTTTACAGTGACAGTTTCTTTATAGAATTATATAATATTGGATAGTTTATTACTTTTTTTATGTAGCATTTATTTTTTCTCTTTCCTTTTCTTTCTTTCTTATCTTTTTTTCTTTTTTTTTTTTTTTAAAGCCGTACATGTTAAATGAAATTGGTTTACATGCAAAATGAGTTACTTTAAGTAACAAAATGAAACTTTAACATAATTTTGTTTAAATAATATAATTTTTATACTGACAATGTATACATATATATATATATATATATGTAATACATCACCTTTTTTGTAGGATGATGAATTCCAGTCACTCCATATTAAGAGAGTTCACTCAAAGAAATACCCCACAATAGATGATGCAGTCGTTTATTTGAAGACAGTCATATTACACTTTATTAACAGTCACATCATTTTGAGCACGCTGTACAGATCCGTAGCCGAGATCAGGCCGAAATCGTTCCATTAACGGCGGAACCGCGAATCAATCCCCCTCCTGGGACTGTTAACTTAAACTTGTTATTGACGTGAACTATTTAATCAAAAGATTCCATGGAAAAAGACCCCGATTTTCGGGTGCTCCCGTTTTTATATGGATATTTCGGCAGGAACCCAAACTATTTTTATGAATGCTTATTGGATAATTAGGTCAGCTAAAATCCAGCCCACATTCTTTTATTGGCTGACCCGAATATCCAGGATTTCGTATTTCGCAATGCATTGCCGCTAATTTCAACTATTGCATAATTTTGATTATGAAACTTCTTCTAATCGCGATTACCGCGCTACGACGTGCTTTGCTGAAAAACTAACTTTACTGGGGCGCTAAAAAAGAACTCTCACAAAGTTGTTCTTAAAATTAAGATTTATTCTGAACTAATACTATTAAGATATCATTTAATATTAATTTAAATATTAATTTAGAATCTTGCTTATTTTATCCTTTCATATTCCCCCCCTCCAAGCCGACGCTCCCCCATACTTGCCTGCAAGTATGTGGGAAGTCCCTCAGAAGTAGAAGATACTCAAGGAGAAAGTTAAACTTAAAATGGAAAATTTGACAGATTATAAAACTTAACTTTTTGACTAATTTATTTAAAATGGAAAATTTTATTTAAAAAATGGAAAATTTTATTTTTTAGAAAATTTCGTCTGAAATATTTTGTTATGGAATCCTTTTTAAGTAGGAGTTATGGCCTTTCCCATTATTTATAAAAAAAAAAAATAATTTTTCTTTTTTAAATTATTTACTTGTATGTTGGACTGGTCAACGTGCTCACCTGATACATATAATGGTATTTACAGCACTTGTTTACAAACATAAGAAAAGTTTAATATAATATATGAAAACGTATGACATACTGTATGAAAAAAAAAATTTATAACATAACATGTTTACCGGCATAACATTTTTGACAAGATATCTTTCTTATGTACAAACTAGTTTGTTGAGGAAAGTCTTTAAAATGTAAAGTTCCTTTTGGCCAATAAAGTTTTTAAATGTCTTGAAAAATAACATTGATCGTTGACAATAAATAATTGTAAAAAGTCTGATCTTGGTTATTGAGTCCATATAGAATATGTATAACAATAATTATAACACTGTAATTTTAACAGTACAATGTAAAAAATGTTTTGTAAATTGTAAACAAACTTTTCTTTTCACAAAATCTGTGTTTTTCTTTGTGTATCTTTTTAATAATGCAAAGATATTTTAATCAAACATAAAGTATATGAAAAACAATTATATCATAGTACATTTTTAACAATTTCTAGAAACTTTATTTACATACTAACACAAATAATTTTTTCATAAATATAACATTTAACAGACACATAAAACTATTTAATAAATACAATAGTGTTTAATACACTCAATTAATACTACTACTAATATTAAGAATACCAGTACTACTAGGTCTTTTCTTTTTACAAACTATTTATATAAAACCAACTTAATTACTTTATTTAATAATTAATTGTTTTAAAATACCACATTGGCATCAACATAGAGCTTGGTCAGCCATTGGCAAGCCAACAAAAAAAATTGTTTTTGTGGGTAACTTGACCCCTGAACTTGTGAGAAGTCAAGTCTTTCCAAAAAGGTGAGTTGGGATAAAGGTGGTAATTGGTGAATTTTGACAGAGGGCAAAAACAAATCATTTTTCCCGCACTCTCTGATCACTTTATAGTGGTGAAGATCAGAAGATCACGAGAATGATAAATAAATAAAAAAAAAATACTTGGGGCATGGAGTTGATCCCTAACTAAGATTATTCATGACTTAATTTGAATTTTTGAGGGTTATTATAGTATCTTACTTAGATGAATGAACAATTTCTGAATTTCTTTTAAAATGGGGACTGGGTTTGTCTATTTCAAAATTAACTTCAGATATTTGTTTTAAGATTGTGTAAGGGCCTGAATAAGGTGGACTTAACTTACGTGTGTTGGGATATTGGAATTCTTCATAAATAATTTCATCACCAACTTTAAATTTAACAGGGAGAAATCGAGCATGAAATCGGATTTTGTTTTTTTTATGATATTGTATTGTTTTTTCTTTTGCTATTTTTCCAGCTTCATCAACTGAAGGATAGTAACTATTGTTTACTAATAATGGTTCATATGGTAATTCTCCTAATAATAAATAACTAGGTGGGAATTGAGTTACAGAGTGAGGTGTTAAGTTATATTGATTTAAAGCTTCATCAATTAATTTAGTCCAGGGAATTTTATTTGAAGAAGAGTTAACCTTACATTTTAGACGCGTAACAATAGTCTGATTGAGGCGCTCGACTTTCCCGTTGCATTCGGGATGATGGCTACTTGTTAACAAATGTTTTGTATCATAATTTCGAAGGAATTTTTTGAAACGGGATGCCGTGAATGCTGCATTCCTATCTGTTAACAATTTTTTAGGTACTTGAATTTGAAAAAGTTGTTTTAAAAAGTTTGTATAAGTTTCAGTGGTAACGCTTTTTGATGGAAATCCCCACACATAACGGGTTGCATGGTCCACGACCAAATGCAAATATTTTTTTGTAGAATTATAGTAGTTAAACCCACCAACAGTGTCCAAAGACAAACATTCAAAAGGTTTATCTGTTGGCGGTACTTCCTGTAATGAACCAAACCGTTTTTGTCTACATTTTTTATTTATTTGACAGGTATGACAATGTTTTACAAAATTTTCAATATCTTTATTAATATTAGGCCAATAATACTGTGGTGTAATTAAATTTATCATTTTATAAATTCCTGGGTGTCCAAATTGAGTGTGGGTTTTCTGTAGGAGGCGTAATCTTAATGACATCGGGACTATTATCTTATACAAACCTTTCTTTTTAATGACAATTACATCTTCAATTTCAAGAATTTTCTTAATGTTAATACCTATGTTTTCTTTTTTCTGGTTTTCTTTAATTTCATTTAAATCTAGGAGGTGTACATGGTGTGACACATTTTCCAAAACAGGCAATCTAGATAGCATATCAGCTTCAATATTTGTTGATCCTTTTTGATATTTAATTTCATAGTCAAACATACTAAGTTTAAGGGACCAGCGGAATAATCTTCCTCTTAAATTTTTAACATTTTTTAACCAAGTGAGAGACGCATGATCCGTATGTATGACAAACTTCTGACCGTGTAAATAATGACAAAAGGTATCTAAGGCATCAATAATTGCTAAACATTCTAATTCCGTAATTGCATAATTTTTTTCATAATCTCGTAAATTTCTTGAACGATATGCCACTGGGTGTAAAGTACCATTCACATCTGCCTGTTTAACAACACATCCCACACCATGACTCGAGGCATCAACAACTAACTGACAGGGAGTTCTGGGATCATAAAGTCTTAAAATAGGTTTACTTATAAGAGCATTTTTTAAATTTTTGGATGGATTTTTCACATTTCTGGTCCCAAACATAGGGGACATTTTTCTTTAATAAATTATTTAAAGGAGCTCTTGTTTCGGCATATTTTGGAATAAATCTAGCATAAACGTTAACTGATCCCAAAACTCTCTGCAATTCCTTGACATTTTTTGGTGGCTTCAAATTTTTTATTACTTCAATGTTTGGATTATCAGGGGTAATTAGGCCATTAGTTATTTCGTATCCTAAAAAGTTAATTGTTGTTTTGGCAAAATTGCACTTTGATAGTTTTAATTTTAAGTTTTCTTTAACACATATATCAAAAAGTTGTTGTAGGTGTTGGAAGTGTTCATCTTCTGACTGTGAAAATACAATTATATCATCAAAATAAGTACAGGCAAAGTCTATTTTGTATTTATTTAGAATCCTTCTAATGGTTCGATTGAAGATAGCAGGGGCATTTTTAAGCCCAAAGGGAAGGTATTTCCACTCATATAATCTGAAAGTTGTAGCAAAAGCGAATTTTTCAGTATCTTTTGGGTGGATAGGAATGTGCCAATATCCACTTGCCAAGTCAAGAGTGGAAAAAATTTTTGCTTTAGCTAGTTTATCTAACAAAGTATCTATTCTGGGAAGTGGTTCAGCATCTATTTTAGTGATCGAATTGAGTTTACGGAAGTCAATACATAATCGCGTCTTTTTGCCTTCTTCCCGTTTATACACCAAAGTTACAGGTGCGGAATAAGGCGAACAACTTCTTTTATAATACCGGTCTGTAATAAATTTTGAACTTGGGTTTTAATTTCTTCTTCTTCCTTAGGGGAAGTTCTATATGCTCTGAGAGAAATAGGTAAATCTGAAGTTAAACGAATCCTTTGTGGTTCCATATGAATTCTTCCAACATCATATTTAGATTTTGCAAAAATTTGGACATATTTTGATAATAAAGTAGGAAGTTTTCCTTTTCTAGCAGACTGAGGATTTACATGGTTCTCAGTGGCTTGAGTGTACATGAACTCCCTTACTCTATTGTTTGTTGGAATATTAAAATTTTTCTTTTGACTATTGGTATTTTCACCTTCAGAAGTTATATGTAAAGTTTGTGTACATTTAGATATATTTTTTAACAATGGGAGAATGGTATTATTTTGTTTTACCAGCTTTTTAGCACAATCAATAGTCAATTGAAACAGACAACAATGTGATAAGCTAAGGAGAGCATAAGGTAAGTTATTATCTAATATAAACATTTCTATATTTTTTGTAATATTACCAATTTGTAATTTAAAGTAACATTTTTCTCGAATTGTCAACATCCCCTGTGTTTGAATGACGTGTAATGGTGAGACCCTTTTTGTTTGAAGTTTAAATTTATGAACAAAATGTTGAGGAATAATGCTTAAGCTGCTGCCCGTATCGAAGATTAAAGGAATGGTAGAGTACGATTCTGGATGTTTAACACCTTGATTAGTTTGCTTGTTTTTTCTTTGGATATCCTTGTATATAATGCGACCGGTCGCTGCAAACTGTCAATAGGTGTTATTTGTTCCTTCTGTTGTATTATCTACCACTGTTGACTCTTCTGTGACATGAGTTGGATTTTCTTGTTTGAAAGGGCATTCACTATGCCAATGAAAGGCATTAGGGATGTTGAGTTTTGAACAATATTTACATGGGAGAGGAGGCAAAGTGCCTTGAAAGTGAATGTGTGTATTTGGGTTTGAAGAATGGGGTCTAGGCCCTCTTAGATTGGTTCGAGTATTGTTTGTGAAATTTGGTCTGTTTTGAATAGGGTATCCTATATGTGGTCTCTGCACATGAGGAAACCGGTAACTCCAGGGTTGTGGTCGGGGAGCATATTGAACTGGGTTTCTATTTTCCCTGTCTTGTGGATAGGTGAACCTTTGAAACTGACCTGGCAACTTGTTTGGAAGGGGATCAGCAGATTTTTCAGATATCTGCAGTTTATTTAATTTGTGGACAAGATCCCTCCATTTGTTTAATGTTTTTGGCGCATTAGCCACAACAAGTTGTCTTAAAGTCAGTGGCAATCCGTCTGTTAATCCTTCCATGAGAAACTTGGGCTCTAAGCCTAGTGCTCGCCCTACTTGGAGTTTTTTCTGATAATACTCCATGACATTTTCACCTGCCTTAAAGCAAATGCTCGAGAAATCTGTTAAAGATGTTTCACCTGGTGTCGTGAATTCCTCTGTAAAAATTTCAACCAATTCCTCCCAATGAAGCATGTTTAAACTGTTGTTTATATACACTGTGAGAGCTTTACCCTTCAAAAATCTTTGTATATTACGGACTCGCCAAACCTCATCTTTTCCATTCTCCTCACACCAGGCTTGAAAATACATTAGCCAGGACGTCCACATCATGCCGTTTTCAGGGCAAAACGCAATGAGGACATCGTCCTCTCTTACAGTGGGAGATTTATTTATATTTAAAGATTTCTTTACATCATTTGCACTACTCATTGCCTTTACTAGCGTGTTTGGGGAGGGCAGTTTACTCACATTAAGTAGGTTATTTTCTAAATTGGTATCCACAAGTAAATTTTCCTCTGTTCCCTTAGGGGGTGTCAATAAACATGTTGAGGTGTCACTTTCAGACATGTTTAATTTTATCCACAATTCAAAATTTTGAAAAAAAAAAAAAATTTTTTTTTTTTTTTTTTTTAAACAGGTAATTTATTTAATTTTGCTAATTAAATTCGGTATTTATTAATTATCACAGCTTTAACAAAGTATTCAATAAATTAAATATCACAATCATAATCAATATAAATAGTCTTTTTTTTTTTTTTTTTTTTTTTTTTTTCTTTTAATATCACAGTTGTTATATCACCTAAATAAATCCAAATAATAAATAAATATAAATAATAAACAAATAAATCAACTTTATTGATGTTCAAAATAAATACTTCTGGCTATTCTTTGTCTATAGTAATAAATAGCACACAACAAAATTCTTATTTCTGAAAACAAGGAATCAAATTTTTCAACAAAAAAAATTTAATTTTTTATATAAATATTTATGAAAATTTTATTTTTAAATCTCTTAACATAAAATATAATAACCAATTAAGAATTTATTTTATTTCTTTATCTTCTTTTATTTTTTTATTATTATTAATTAATTAATATAGATTTTTTTTAATCAAATTTCAAAAATTTTAGTTTTCTATATAAGTATTTATAAAAATCTCTAAATTTAACATATGAAATATAATACTTTTGCAAACTTAATAAAAATCTGATATATTATTATTATTTTAAATCTGACAACAAGTAATTAAGCTTAAAACATTTTCAATTCAAATCATACAATATATCGCGAAAATAAAGGAGTCAAACATTATCATAATTCATTTTTATTAACAAATTAAGATAAATATAAAGTCAATAAAAAATCATCCTTCCTAAATATAAATGAAATGAAATCACTCACCCCTTTTGTTGATTTACACTGAGATGAAAACACAATAATAAATTTAAAAAAAAATAAAAAACCTATTTTTATTTCCTGTGGAGCAAGAGAATTTTATTCAAAACATCTGTGCTAACACATTTAAAAAAAAAAAACAGGTGTTTCTGGCAGGCTTGCCACACATCCGGAAGAGGCCATCTGTTTGTTATATCACAGCACTTGAAACACAGCACTTAAGAGAGCAATCGAAACAGCTTGGATCAAAACTGGTGTAAGTCACACGTTTTTCAGAACGTAATCGGAAACATTTGAAGCAAAGTGATGTAAGTTAAGACTTTCCTTCTTTTTCCTAGAGGCACTGTCTGGCATCTTTCACACAAAACTGGTGTAAGTCAGTATTTTTTCTTTCTAATAGCATTTGAGTACAGATGATGTTACTAATGTTGCTTGCTTTTTAAGGGCTGTGAAGGTGTTCACATATATTTGGTTAAATTTTAATTGAATTTTTAAATAAAGTAAAATCTAATGATAAATTAATGCATTATTGCAATAAAAAAATAATTAAATTTTAAGTGAGATATTATATTTACATAATTTGTTCTTAAGCATTTGGAGAAAGAATTATTTTTAAATGTCGTTAAAAATTACACAATTTTAATTATACATACGACCTACACTATTTATTAACATAAAACAATAACACACATCATTCAGAAATCTAAATTGTATATGTTTTATATCTAAATTATAAATAACATGTTTATCTTTTAAATAGAGAAGTAATTTATTTTATGCGATAAAAAGAAAATCAAAATAATAATATCTAACGGAAATTCTGACATTAAACGTAATTATAAAATAAAAAGTGTTCTCAAATAGTCATAAAACAAGGAAACTCATTGTCAGAATTTATATTATTTCAACACAGGATGTAATTTATTTTAGATTGCGCAATTATTGATGACTGCATTTCTTAACCGTCTCTTTCTCTCGTCTAACGGTAATTTGGCAAAATATTGGCGATTGAAGGGTTACTACAATTATAAACCGTCATTGCAAATTCAAAAAATTAACATTGTTTTATCCGATAAACAATGAAAATATTTAGCCCTATAATTTGGCTGTTTTTCTAAAATTTGGCTCTTTTTCTTCAGACATCTCGGATCTGTTCTAGGGTAAGGATCTCAGAACTGCTCCAGATCATAGTATAATAATAACGTAATTACATTCGCTCTCTCCCCCATCTTATGAGACAATCTCAACGTTTCACTAGGGTTATTGAATTTTTATTATAATAACCAACGCTTTGTGTTTTAAGATTCTAAGAATATTTATCCTTGATTTTGTTTTAAAAGACTTTTCACAAATAAAGACTTCCTGATGACTGCCATTGGACTCCTTATTGAAGTATTACTAACCTGACTTTCTTTACAGAAATCTACATTAGTCAACGATCACGACTACGTGAAGAAATTCATCTTCACACAAATTGGTGCTAAAGCACCAGGAGTTGAGATTGGTCGACATGGGGGAGAGGGGCTGTATTTATTCGTACGTATATTTTGTTCGGATTTTTCCATATTTTCCTGATGCTTAATTTTTTCGCATGGATAATTATATGTCTATCGGAGATGAACAAAAAAAAAAAAACTTTAAAGCAATGATACTGGACGACGCAATACCCGTTTTCTGTTACTTATCGTTTCATCAGTGTTGACGGATGGTGTCTCAAAGTGTGCTCCTAGTTTTTTTTTTAAATTAGCCTCTAAAAACTGTCAACCGTTTAAGCATGCATTTTTTATGCATAAAAGTTCAAAGACAGAATTCTGTGCAAATTTTTGCGTGTAGTTGGCTTCATCTAATATGTGTTATAATAGTTGTATAACTGATAATACTCATTTTTTTAAAAAAAAGTAAGAGACATTTATAACTTTTTGTGAACATAATATTTTTCAAGATTATGAATATTCATCTCTAGTTTTTCGTGTGAGTAGAAATATAAAATTGATGTATGCCCGGTTTGTGTATATTAAACGAGTGAAGCACCAGTCAGATTACTGAACAATACTTATTAAAGGATTCGTCAACTCCTGTCTTCCAGTTCGAGCAACAGTACTTTGGAGGGTTTGCCGTTCTCTCGATTTGATAGCAGCTGTTTCGGACCAAATATAACCTTCATCGTATTCGGATATTTTTCATTCAAGCAATCCCGATCAAAATTCACGCCAAACAATACAGTGATATTCTACATTTTTTGCCACTTGTGTTTTCTTCTGTTCAACTTAAGAAAATAATTTCCGCATCATATTTTACACCTCTTCTTGTGAGCAAAAATTCTACGGTAATATTAAAACAGAATTACTGCGGCTTTTGTCTTTTTCCAGTGGTTGTGCATTTCCATCCCATGGCAGAGGCTGCGGTATTTGCATTCTTGTACCGATTCTCCCCGTGTGTGCTGTGTTACAGACAAGTATACAAACCAACTTTAGTTAACTCAGCGTTATAAAATTGTATGTTAAAAATCGTCATTTTCGTACAATCACAAAAAAAAAAAAAAAAAATGTGACATTACGTTGGTGTATACACATTCATACAGGAGGAAAACCTTAAACATATTTGAATTATTTTTTTTTCCCTCCTTCGGTCAAAAAGACTACTATGTACTTTTGTATTTGAAACTTTCCTTCAAAACTTCGATAATTTAGGAAAATGAACTATTTTACCAGGAAGAGCAAGTTGCTGTAATGAATATCGGTTTAGTTTCGTAAAATATACGAATTTCAGTGCTTCAAAAAAAAAAATAATAATGAATAAATAAATAAATAAAAAAAAATTTTTTGATTGTTCAAGATTGGTAAGTACTTTTTCCTTAGTTTTGAAGAAAGTGTTTGAAGGTAGAAAATTAAACTTTGTATATTATATAACACTTAAATAGTTTTTGAATGGAGCACGCAACTCTATTAATTATTAATTAAAAAGTATATGTATTAATAATTTAAAATTTATATTTTTCTCGTTTTATATTTATTATAATTTTTACTTGCATAGTAGTACTCTTGCTTATTTATACGTTCTATATATTTTTTCTTGTATTTAATCTGTATATTAAAATGATGGGTAATCCATACAAATATATATATTATCAATTTTATAGGGAAGCATTTTTAGATTCATAATAATTTCGTTTAGAGAATTTGAGATTTTTGAATTTTCTGTCAGGTAATTTAAAATGCACATGAATATATATACATTTTATCAACTTTATATGTTATAGGGGTTGAAATAGATTTACTTTTTAAAAAGAAAATATGGAATATCTAGACTTAATAAGTAATAAATATTATAATATCTCATCTTTTTCAATTCTGAAAAGAGTGATGTTTAATTGCACATCTAAGATCAAGGTTGTTTATATCGAATAACAAGATAAACGAGTTAAATCTGTTCTCAGTGTTTCAGGTTGAATTCTACATAAAGTATATTGGCCTTTGTATTTGAAATATGCTTTACTTTATTTTGGTAAGACCATAAATATTTTTAAGTATTATCTATTTATACATTGTTTTATTTTTTTTAAACTTATTTCTATATTTTTTTCTTCATTCTTGTTTTACACCCAATAAATTTATTTCACACATAGTTTACATTGTTGTCACAAATAGGTAGCCCTTCATTAAAATGTTCTCATATCTTCTTGCTGAACATTTCAAAATACTTCAATTTTACATAATGATTTTAGGTAACTTTTCTTTACACGTACACATTATAATTATCCTTTCTACATTTCAAAATTTTTACACATTTCCTATTAAGATTTAATTTTTGTAATTTTGTACCCCACTGTTGCATTTAATGACGTCTTGAATGCAGTAGTGTTTGCTTGGTACTCGGGGTGTATTTCTTTCTTCGGAAATCCTGGCCAGATTTCTTTATGGAGAGAGATCTGCCTTGATTGCCTTGCATTGCACAATTTTACTTTTGCTAGAATTTTATTTTCATTTATACAAAATATTTACTTTGCTAAATTTACAGTTCTGCATTTGTTTTTCATATTCATATATAAATAAAAAAATAATGATTAAATGAAGGCAATAAGGTAATTAAATTGATAAACTATTTATTAAATGTTTTCTCATTTTTTTTACATTTGTTCACTGCATGTAGATGTGACGGGATTTCGTCATTACAGTAAAACAGCTGTTGTTCATAAAAGACTTTCCCGCCCATAATATTTTACATGCATGATGTTCTTATTTTCACACATTGCTATAAATTTACATATTTCATCTTTCACGTACATTCAAAAATTCACTTTCGTATTAATTTGCTATGCCTATATATATTTTTAACACTGTGTAATGGCAGATTTTTATATTTTTTTGTTTACACTTTTTACACACATCAAGTTTATTTATTTTTTTTCATATATTACAAGAACTGGATTATACTGATTAAACAAAAATTTATAAACAAAGAAACTGAGAAGCTAACAAATGCATAAATAAAAAAAAAAAAAAAAAAAAAAAAAAAAAAAGAAATGAAATGGATACACTCTTTTTATTCATACAATGGTGAAAATATTTTGTTGATGCATGTTTATTTTTATATTTTTTTTATTCTTTCTGAAAGATTGAGATGCATATCTGTCACTCGCCATACATAAAATAATATTAAAAGAAATAGTAATGAGAATAATAATAATTCTTTTAATGTAAATATAATTTAACTGTGTTAAAGCATCATATATACTTATTTACTCACATTTTATCATAAATATTTATTTGTTGGTTTATATTCTTATTTGTATGTGTATCTTTTTATTTTTATTAATATGTAGATACATTAATATTAGTATTTACATCTAATTGCTAGCAAATTTTATAACATCAAATATCAGGCCTTGTGTATTAGATGCATCATTTTTTTTAGAAAACAGCGTTGCGCAACTTTTGAGCAAATAT
This sequence comes from Salticus scenicus, assembly GCA_963930645.1. Taxonomy (NCBI): domain Eukaryota; kingdom Metazoa; phylum Arthropoda; class Arachnida; order Araneae; family Salticidae; genus Salticus; species Salticus scenicus. The sequence goes on from OZ005648.1 coordinate 50,524,614, forward strand.
TTTTTGCTTTTTTATACATGTCAGATGATTATGATTAATTTTTAGTCGACTTGATGAACAATTTGAATTCATCTTTTATTGAGAAGTTATTTATGCTTCCTTTACTCGAGTTTTTATGGAATTTGATATGAGCATTTATGATAGCCCTTGTAGCTAGTCTTTATATTGATTTTAAGCTCATTTTAAGAGGCCTCGTTGAACTCATTAGAAGTTTATATTGTCATGACCTTTTTTAAACAATTTCATGTGCACATTTTTTTTTATTTCATTATTAATTAAAGAGCTGTCATCAGAGATCATAAATAATAATATTGTGGCTATTTTTTTTTCATCAGTAATACCATTCTAGAATGTTTACGGACATGATTGAAAGTTATCGAGAATTTTAATCTCGCATTTGTATTTAAAAAAAAAAAAAAAAAAAAAAAAAAATCAAATTAATTTAACTATGTTGTCACAGCTACTTGTTAAAATAAATAAATAAATAAATATACATAAACACACACTCCCTGTTCACACAATTGTGTTGCTTTGGTCTGTATATTCTGCAGATTGTTTTTATATAATGTGCTGATATTTGACTATAAGTTTAAATTTTCAACACCGAAAATTGTGTTGGGTAAACCACATCTTACATTAATCTTATTATTCGAACATTATTTTTCAAACATTCACTAATTATTTTTAATAAATATATACAATAAATAAATAAATAATCATATATTGTATTGGTTATTTCACTGTATATACTTAAATGTAAAGTATGTATATTTTCACCTTTTTCAACACACACACATATGCAATCTTCATCCAAAAAAAAAAAAAAAAAAAAAAAAAAAAAAATCAAATATTGTTATAATCATGAGCATATAAAGGGATATACATTATATATAATATTTATAATTCTGCTCAATTTTAAATGACATTTCATAACACAATAATACACTAATTATACTATTGTTTACATTTTATTCTCTCCATTTTGAAGTATTTTATGATTAATATACGAATACAATTAAACATACACTTTGTTTTAAAGTTATTAGTAATATATATAGAGAGAATGTAATTTTTTTTTCATTTTTATTTTTTTCTACTTGCTTGCAGGGTAATTTTACCGATAAAAAAAAAAAAAAAAAAAACATCACAAATAAGTAACAAATTTATATGTTTCTTTCTGTATACATTTTTGCTGCATTATGTACATGAGTTCTTATGCGTGCTGTCTTTTAGGTCAGAACTTCATTGTCATTTGATTAATTTGGGGTACGGTTAAATGGCAATGTTTTCAATAGTTACTTTACACATTTTTACACGTTTTGACACATTTCACACATTATGGCATGTTTTAATTGGCCTCACAACCCAATTATTCAGCCATGTTCTCTTCTGAGTTTATACACTTTTCTCTGACTTAAATATTTGGCATGTCATGTGTTCACATGTCAGGTGGTCTGCAATGTTTTAATTTTAAAATTGTTATTCTTTTTTTTGTAAAATATAGTTAGAAATTTATTAAAAGATAAATTATTTATAATTATAATAATAATAATGATAATTTTATCCATCTTACACATAGCACACAAAAGGAAGAATGGACACATAAAACGAAATTACCTCTCCTGTGGTATTTTTAACACATCAATGCAGTGATATGCATTTGTATCTCATTTTTACCATATACATATTTTTTTTTATTTTTCTTTTTTTTTCACAAACTTGCTAGGGGTCTTCTCATAATTCTAGTTATTGAATATTTTTTTTTCATTATTCTTATAAATTCTTAAATTTTTAATGCAAAGATTTCATTTTGTTAGTCAAAATTTAAGGTAATTTTTGTGTGGGGTTATTGTGTTTTGCAGAAGGATGGCTCATGCATTTTTTAGGCCTTTATGTGTATGGGACGTTTTCTGTTTTGTTATTCATTGTCCACACAATATTATTCGGCTGGACCGATTTTTTTTTTTTTTTTTTTGGACGGTGAGTGATGAGACATTTTTTGTGAAACATTGCAGTTTCTTTCAAAAGACTTTTTCAATTGATTTTTTTAGCCTTAAGTTTAAAAATTTTCGCTTGTATTGAATATATTTTTTTAAAATTTCTTTACACAAAGAAAAAAGAGGATAAATAAATAAATAGATAAAGTTAAAGAGTCTATCACACAATTTTTCTCTTTAATTATGCAGAATGTTAATTATAAATTTCTTACTGTTTCATGTTATGGGTATGGAAAAATTATTTTTACACTTGAACATTTTTATTTCTTTCTGTGGTATTTTTCCAATTTGCAAACACTGTGAATCAATTTTTAATGATTCACATGAATGTGTAGTTTTTCGAGATACAGATGTTTTCTAACTGTACACATATACACTTATATTTTATTTATTTTATACATATATAATACCACATACACAATTACAAAAATTTTCACAAATACTTCAATTTTTATTTAATATTATTGTCCATTTTGAAGGTAAATTCCTTATTTAAAAAAAAAAAAAAACAGGAACTATTCAATTTTTTATACACTATATACATACACTTTTAAGGTAACCTGCATGTAAATCTAGTCATTCTAGTCTTGCAATAGGGTTACTTTTGTTAAATGCACATAATTTTATCCATCTTACACATTATTTCACATGGCTTACCTTGCAGTATTGTATAAAAATAAATAAATAAATATAAAATATATAGGTTCTAATAATAAATAAGTCATTTACACATATTCGTCCAAGACGTAAGTGATCTAAACACATACACACACACACACACAAAAAAAAAAAAAAAAAAAAAAAAAGTATCGTATCATGCATACTTAACAAGTTTAACATATTGTATTTCTCAATTATTTAGTCATTATTCAATACAAACATCACGAATAATACATATTATTAATAGAATAAAATATAAATATTATTAAAATATTATTAGAATTTGTTCATGTTGACAATTTACACTTTTCAGTTGTGATTCATGTTTTATAAATTATTATATTTGTTAAGGAAAAGGGAATTAGTAGTATATTGATATCTTTCTTCATTTTTTTTTAAACCACATAATGTTTGAAAATGAACTTACTTCATTTTTTAGAAATAATTAATTATAATTGAACAAAAAAACTAATTACATTTTCTATTAAAAATTTTCCAGACTTCATACTTGTGTCCTATTACTTTATTGATTGGGCTATTTTTTTTTTCATTTTCGCAATTCACTTTACACAAACAAAAGACATTTAATTATGTCGTGTTGCAGAATGCTTGCTGTAATTTTATTTACACACAATATATGCCTCTTCTGCCTCACACCCTAACTCAGTAAGTTATTTTTGGCTGTGGCCTCACAACCCATAATGTCAATTATAATTTGTATACTGATTCACACACACTGGCTCAATTTGTATAAATTTTAGGTCTTCACATATTGGCGTTCTGGTACTTTCTTTATATTCTAAAAAAAAAATTTTTCATACCAAAATATCTCATCAAAATATTCTTTTATTGAAATTAGTAAATAATAAATAATTTCAGGCAAATTAATAGATTGCATAAACTTGTGAATAATTAAAATATTTTAATTTTGTAATTATTGATTTCCTTTTTCCTTGCCTTGAATTTGTCATACATTTTCAAGAAAAATTTGTTGAGAATACATTGTCATACAGCTGTGAATTATTATAAATCCTGCATTGCATTGCTTATTTTATAATTATAATGTCATGATTTCAATATACATTGTTGCTTCTTATGAAAGATAACTATGTCCAGTACAAACAAGTTCTAATTAATTATTGGTATTATATATATTTGATGTTTAATTTTACATTATTAGCCACCTTGTAATATGAAAAATATTTTTGAAGTAATATTGATTTTATATAGAAAGTTATTTTGAAATTTGTAGTATGTTTTTGTCTTGATGCGAGAGAGAGCGATATTTTTGATTACCTTTCGATTTTTTTTTTTTCTTTTTAGGCGAAGGGGAGAAATATGTGAAGGTGTTCACATATATTTGGTTAAATTTTAATTGAATTTTTAAATAAAGTAAAATCTAATGATAAATTAATGCATTATTGCAATAAAAAAATAATTAAATTTTAAGTGAGATATTATATTTACATAATTTGTTCTTAAGCATTTGGAGAAAGAATTATTTTTAAATGTCGTTAAAAATTACACAATTTTAATTATACATACGACCTACACTATTTATTAACATAAAACAATAACACACATCATTCAGAAATCTAAATTGTATATGTTTTATATCTAAATTATAAATAACATGTTTATCTTTTAAATAGAGAAGTAATTTATTTTATGCGATAAAAAGAAAATCAAAATAATAATATCTAACGGAAATTCTGACATTAAACGTAATTATAAAATAAAAAGTGTTCTCAAATAGTCATAAAACAAGGAAACTCATTGTCAGAATTTATATTATTTCAACACAGGATGTAATTTATTTTAGATTGCGCAATTATTGATGACTGCATTTCTTAACCGTCTCTTTCTCTCGTCTAACGGTAATTTGGCAAAATATTGGCGATTGAAGGGTTACTACAATTATAAACCGTCATTGCAAATTCAAAAAATTAACATTGTTTTATCCGATAAACAATGAAAATATTTAGCCCTATAATTTGGCTGTTTTTCTAAAATTTGGCTCTTTTTCTTCAGACATCTCGGATCTGTTCTAGGGTAAGGATCTCAGAACTGCTCCAGATCATAGTATAATAATAACGTAATTACATTCGCTCTCTCCCCCATCTTATGAGACAATCTCAACGTTTCACTAGGGTTATTGAATTTTTATTATAATAACCAACGCTTTGTGTTTTAAGATTCTAAGAATATTTATCCTTGATTTTGTTTTAAAAGACTTTTCACAAATAAAGACTTCCTGATGACTGCCATTGGACTCCTTATTGAAGTATTACTAACCTGACTTTCTTTACAGAAATCTACATTAGTCAACGATCACGACTACGTGAAGAAATTCATCTTCACAAGGGCACTATTTCTTTCTGACATCGTCCGGCTTGATTTAGAAAAGTCTGGTCCGGTTTTGGAAAAAATTCCCGGTTGGTTTGGAAAAAATTCCGGTCCCAGGAGGACATATTGCAAAATATTGCAGTTCCATTCAAATAATTAAAACTAATATAAGGTGCTGACCACAACTTATTTCATGCTAACTTGTTGGCTTTCCTTTACAGGTAGACTATCCTGACCGGCTTCATCGTAATACATCACCTTTTTTGTAGGATGATGAATTCCAGTCACTCCATGAGTTCACTCAAAGAAATACCCCACAATAGATGATGCAGTCGTTTATTTGAAGACAGTCATATTACACTTTATTAACAGTCACATCATTTTGAGCAAGCTGTACAGATCCGTAGACGAGATCGGGCCGAAATCGTTCCATTAACGGCGGAACCGCGAATCAATCCCCTTCCTGGGACCGTTAACTTAAACTTGTTATTGATGTGAACTATTTAATCAAAAGATTCCATGGAAAAAGACCCCGATTTTTGGGTTCTCCCGTTTTTATATGGATATTTCGGCGGGAACCCAAACTATTTTTATGAATGCTTATTGGATAATTAGGTCAGCTAAAATCCAGCCCACATTCTTTTATTGGCTGACCCGGATATCCAGGATTTCGTATTTCGCAATGCATTGCCGCTAATTTCAACTATTGCATAATTTTGATTATGAAACTTCTTCTAATCGCGATTCCCGCACTACGACATGCTTTGCTGAAAAACTAACTTTACTGGGCGCTAAAAAAGAACTCTCACAAAGTTGTTCTTAAAATTAAGATTTATTCTGAACTAATACTATTAAGATATCATTTAATATTAATTTAAATATTAATTTAGAATCTTGCTTATTTTATCCTTTCATATATAATTCAATTTTCAATTATTGTGAAACTATTACGAATGTGAATTGAACACATATACATTTAAAAAATATTGTAATGATTTGGTAAGCAGATACAAAAATAAAAAGAACAAGTAACTGACATTTAGGATGCATATAAGAATTTTAAGTAAAAAATATTACTCTCTACGACCAAAAAAGGTGTATCCAATGGCATTTCTTAACTATTTAAAATGATTTTCCTTTTTATTTAATACCTACATCTTAAGACAATTTTTCTTAAGCTTTATTTTTAGTAGAGCTATGAATTTTGAGATATACTTGGTACAAATAAAACACAGATCACATATTAGCTGTGTTAAAATATGATTTTAAAATAATTAAAGCTTAAAATGGGAAGAATAGAGGATAAACTATACAGAGGTATACTAAAAAGCAATAGTATAAGTTATAAGAAACACAAAATATTGATTCACTTTTTATGCTTTTTTTTTTTTTTTTTTTTTTTTTAATGACAAAGTTATGGTAGAAATATACCAGAAAATACATGGAAAATACTCTATACTTGTATACTTTCAAATTCGTGTGCTTATGTCTTTAAAAAATAACAAATGTCTATTTTTTCCTATCTTGAAAGAAATATCGCAATATATCACTAATATCGATATTAACTTGGTGATATATCATGATATTTAATTTCTGATATCGTCCAGCACTAGTAATGAGTGACTTAACTGACAGATACATACGCACAAATACATCAATATACCTTTTAAAGAATTAATAATAATAATGAGCATTATCTGTCAGGAACAATTCCAGTTGGACCGCTTCAAAACAGAGACTTTTGGGAGCCTTTTTTTTTTTTAAGAAATGCTATGTATTTTTATTTTTATTTTATTTTTTAATTAATCTGCAAAAATGTTACATCATTCTACATAAATGTTACAGAAAGATCTTTCAAAACTGAACATTTTTTGTGCTTACACTTTTTCCTTAACCCATTAGGCGCCAATGCTCCCATTTTGGGAACACAAGTTTCATAATTTTTTGCGTAAAAACTTATTAGTCGATTTTTATTTTCTTTATTGTATTTTAAAGTTCATTTCATGCTTAATATTACTATTTTTTTTTACCTCAATATATATTTATTTTCTTATCCAATTTTCCTTTCAATTTGTGCAAACATTATTAGATTTCGCACTTTCATTTTATCGCTATTTTAAAAATATTAATATTTTTCAAAAATGTTTAGTTCTATGTTAAATATTTCAAAATAAGGCTATTTTAAAATAATTAATTCATAAACTATTTATAAAAAAATTTTAAGTTATAATTAATGAGCATTTTTCTTAATGTTCCCAATTTAGGAGCATTGGCGGGAAACGTAGTTTTCTACCCTCGATCTAAAATGAACTCGTCTTTCCTCCCCTCACTTTGCTTTTGTTTAGGAACGAATAGCTTGTGCTGACCTTGATTTTTTTTTTCTTTTTTTCTGTTGAAAGAAGTTGAATTTGTCATTTGTAAAAGAATTTTTTCCAAATTTGCGTAAAATGTGCATTTGAGTAAACATTTCTTCTAAATTTTTAACTGTTGATCAAGCTCTAGAATATTTTAATGAACTCGATAGTGATGAATTCTCTGATGATCCAGAATTAATTTGTTTGCCACCCGAAACATCGGTGGTTACTGATGAAGAAGACATTGCTGAAAATAATTTGTGTGATGAAATTCCTGTCGACATATCTGGTGAAATTGAAACTAATCTCAAAAGTTTAAATGATGCTGATTCAGACAAGGATTATAATTTACCAAAGAATGAAATAACGAGTAAAACTCAAACAAAATCAAGGAGTAGTAGAAAAAGAAAAAGGAATAAAAAAAAATGAAATAGAGAATCCAAGAAATGAAAAGGTTAAATTTGATTGGTCTCCTGCGAATTTGATAGAAATTCCTTCTATTGAAATTGAGAGTTTGGAAGAAACATTTCCAGATCTAATAAACAAAACTCCATATCAACTTTTTAGAATGTTTTTCGATGATGAAATATTTGACATATTGATAGAAGAAAGTATTAGATATGCAACCCAAAAGAATAATCTCAACTTTTCACTTACTAGACAAGAAATGAAAAAATTTTTAGGCATAATCCTTTTCAGCGGTTATCACTCTTTGCCCCAAGAAGATATGTATTGGAATAAATCAGATGACTGTTATATTCCTTTCGTATCTGAAGCAATGTCCAGACAACGTTTTCGTGATATTAAAAAATATCTTCATTTATGTAACAACGATAACCTAGATCTAAGTGATAAAGTATTTAAAGTTAGAGGATTCTTGGAAAAATTTTGTTTAAAATTACAACAGTTTGGAATATTTTCTGAATGTTTGAGTGTAGATGAAGAAATGATTCCGTACACTGGACATCATACGGCAAAAATGTTTATGCGTGGTAAGCCTGTTAGATTTGGCTATAAAATATGGGTTCTTGCCTCGTCTGATGGGTATCCTTTCAACCTCCAAATTTATACAGGAAAACGGAAGGAGACAAATAATTCAGATACACTACCTCTTGGCACTCGCGTTGTATTGGATTTATTAAATTGCGTCCCATTTCCTCAAAAACATAAAGTATATGTTGATAACTTTTTTACTTCTCTGAAATTATTGAGTGAGATGCGCAAAAAAGAATTTCGCATTACTGGAACAATACGAGAAAATAGACTTCAAAATTGTCCTTTAAGTGATTCAAAGGCTTTGAAAAAAAAAGAAAGAGGAACATTTGAAATTTTAACTACAGAAAGTGTTAGTGTTGTGAAGTGGAATGACAATCACGTAGTTTGCCTCGCATCTAACTTTGAAACATCTGATCCATTAGGAAAAGCAAAGCGGTGGAGTAACGTGGAAAAAAAAAAGATTGATGTAAAACAACCTCACATTGTAGCGTCTTATAATAAACACATGGGAGGTGTTGATTTATTAGATCGATTTTTGAGTCAATACCGCCCAAAAATTAAAGGAAAGAAATGGTGGTGGCCTTTTTTTACCAATACAGTAAATATGGCTGTAGTAGCAGCATGGAGAATACACAAAGGATGCAAAGGAAATCTTTCGCAATTAGAATTTTTGCGATCTATTGTAACAGCCCTTATGAAAACAGAAGATGTTACTATTAGTTATAATCGACAAGGACCATGCGAAGAGGTAAATGTGGATGTGAGATTTGATAATATCAATCACTATATTGAAGGTGCCAATAAACAATCCCGATGCAAAGTGTGTAAGAAAAATACACGTCATTACTGTATCAAATGTAAAGTAATGTTACACAAAAGTTGTTCATTTCAATTTCATACTAAGAAATAAAAACATAGTATGTAAGTAAGTTGATTATATTCATATTAATATATAAATATAACTTTTTAAGTTCTCTTATAAATTTACGTATAATATAAATGTTATATCTAATATATATATTTTATAAATTTTATATATTTTATAAAATAGCCAAATGTTAAATATATTCGTATAAATGAATAAATTTCATTGTATAGTAAGAAATATCCTTCATAAGTTATAAAACAAAGCTCCAATAGTCATGTAGCAACTCATTTTTAAAAATCAAAATTAGACCCCCATTAGGCGCCAATGCTCCCATTTTGGGAACAAGCTTGTTTCAGCAAATTTCTAACAATTTCATTCAAATTTTTAGTGAAAATGTTTAATGACCTTAAATTATCCCAAATTCACTCATTAGTTAAAAATTATTTCATTTTATTCACACAGCGGCGCTTAATGGGTAATCTCAAAATGTAAAAAAGATTTCAACGAAAGTTTATAACTACCATTGCAATTCTAAAATACCCATGGAGGATAAAATTAAAATGTAATATAAAATTCAATCATAAAAATTATGGGCTAATAGTTATTACATCATTTTCTTGCAATCATGATAATGTACTTATCTGATATAAACAAACAGTTGATTGTGACGTCTATCAAATTAGTTAAAATAAATAAGGATACAAATAAGGTACCTAAGGTTACTTCTTTACAATTATGGTACCTTTCACTTGGTACCTTATTTGTAACGAAGTTTTGATTAGATATTTTAGAATTAATTAAAATATGAAAAGAAATTCAAAATTGGACATTTGAATTTATGATTGTTGCCAAAAAAGTTTACCAGTTATTGTTATATGTATATACATATTTTTTTTTTTTTTTTTTTTTTTTGGGGGGGGGGGGGGGGGGCATAAAGATGAAATAATCTTTTCACGTGAAAAATTAAAAAATATTATATTTGCCCATGCATATAAAAAATACTTATTAAAACAAGTTGAAGAAGGAAGCGAAATAAATATCGAGTTATAGTATGATAAATATGATATATAATATGATACGTTATATTAGACCTATCGTCCAGGGTTAGTAGGTATTTTCGTTACAAGAAGTAGTTTGTTCGTTCAGTGCAACTTGCACATTAGTCCCGTCAGGTACAACTTGCATATTAGTCATGTCAGGTGCAACTTGCACATTAGTCCCCTTTAAACATAGTGTCCAGCGAAGCTGGCAAAGCATTCGTTGATTCACTACCTTAACTGATTTCACATTCTGTCATTTTTGACGGGGTTATATACTAGTTATTAATAAGCTAATATGACACTTGGAAATTTGCATAAATTCCTTGGTATGGGCCTGTACCGAGAAATTTATGCAAATTTCCAAGCAGGCCTTTTTTAAACGTATTTGTTTTATAATTAGGAAATTTTAATTGAATTTTTAAGTAAACTAATATGACATTCATCTTCAAAATATGATAACAAGAGCTACATAAAACAGCTTCTTATGGTTAAATAATAATGATATTTAAAAAAAAAAAAAAAAAAAAAAAAAATACAAGATGAAGAATGGAAGTTTAGATGGAACAGTGATTTTAAATAAGAAGAAAGGGGGGGAAAAATAAAAAAACTTAAATAAATGGTGCTAAATAACTGGGAGTGATACATTCTATATAAAAAATTGCTGAGTTCAATAAAGCAATATATAATATAGATTATTTTTGTTTGAAATTTTTTTTAAATAAAGTACACACATATATATATAAAGAAAACTTTCGTACCCCCAAAATGGCACACACAGGCTTGTAAGTCATATATAAGCTCTCCAGTAAATGGACCAGATGTAAATGATGATAGATCTAAACCTTCCAAAGGATATGAGACTTTATCTTCTATTTTAATACTCACAGAATCGTGAAATACAAATCTGCAGAAAAGAAATCCCATTCATATCATTCAAATCATAATAAGCAAATTATAATTGCAGTGTAAATGTTGCTTTGACAACCAGAAAACTCTTATGACATTTCATTATTTTAATTAGGTATCATTTAATGTTAGATGAACTATTACAAGGAAATATATATATACATATATAATTCTATAAATAGAAAAATTACCTTTTAAGGCAAATTATTAAAACTTCTGGAAATTTCCACACAGAAAGTGACTTAGTTGCCTGCTGATTTTGGCGACAAACTGGGCAAAACCATGGGCTGTCTTCATCCAGGCTTTCCCTACACAAAAATAGTAGATTATATGCTAAACAATATTATTTTGATAGAAATTTCAAGGGAGGGAAAGAAAAATCACTTGTTCTAAATAAATAATCATTTTTTAAAAGATACGTTTTTATACTTATTATGTCAACAAAAAAAAAAAAAAAAAAAGAAAGATTTTACGGTAACATGTTTCCCAGAAATAGCACATAAAAAGAATTATAACAGCTCCTTATATCAATTTAGATAAAGTGGAATGTAAGGTTTATTTTTATTTATTTTTTTATACCAACTATGTGAAAAATGCCAGAGCCGGGAATCGAACCCGGGCTCTATGCTTAATATGAGGTTGCTCTACCATTGAGCTACCCTGGCTGATAACCTTGCACATAAAACTCAGCAAACTTAAAAGAATCTTTTTAAAAAAATCTGACTACTTAAAAAGTTCCTTCAAAAATTCAGATGAGCATATTATTTATTTTCATTATTAATGAAAAAAGTTGTGAATAAGCTAAGAGGATCTACCAACCACTGGCAAATAACATTTTTTTCTCCTACCTCAAGGAAGTATCCAAGGACCATAACTCCAACACAAGTGGCACAGTATAGTTCAACAAAGTTAAAATAGTTAGGAATAGAGAAGTTTTTGTCTTAAAGATGAGGACACAACAAGATATGATTAAAATCCATATAGTCCCCTGTGAAACAAAGGGACCAATCGGAGAAGAAACAATACCGACGTGGTGTAAATGTCCATATAAAAAATGATGAAAAGTGATGACTCTGAAGTTTGCAACCACAGTAAGCCTTGTAAGGTCCCGAAGAACAGGTCTAGATAGGAGATTTTTCAAGATTTTTCCCCATGGATTGGGTATTACATATATACTAGTATCGCCCAGGGGTCGAAACTTGACCACTTTCAAAATGGGATTAAATTGCAACTTTATCGATAAATTTTATAACAGAAACATGTTAACCAACTCATCATACATAACCAGAAACACTTCCTAAAATATTATCGGAAAAAATTAGCACCATAAATGAAGATTATAAAAACAGTACTTGCATGCATTTATTGCAGTTGAAGATAAATTACAGATTCCATTCGATGTAACTAGTTGAAACAAAAACACTTATTAATTTGATCATATACTTGAAACATCAATTAAAAGGAAACAACATGATGGAATTGCAAACTGTGCTTTTAAATAACTGGCTATAATTTATCTCAACATACTTGCTAATTTTAACAGAAGTGAAGATTCCAAATAAAATTTAACTTTAATTTCATAATGATAAGCTTAAACACAATTGAAACTAAAGACTAAAAATTATCAGTTGAGAGATCATAACTTGCAAGAGCTCATATCGCTGAAAAAAAAAAAAAAAGAAAAGAAAAAGAAAAAAAAAGATTAGTTGTAACAAGTCAACATTATTTATAGTTGCCTATGGGTCTTACCAATCTTCTATTTTAACTTGAACATTCTTTAGACATGGCATATGTGATGGTGCTGGTATGATGTTACTGCCACCTAGACCGGAACCCGAGATGTCAACAATGTAGTACAGTGGGCCGAATGCACCATGAGTGCATGGCTACACTATCTTAGTTTTTCTTTCATGTATCAATGGTTTCATTTAAACAAAACAAATTACATGCCTTTAATTTAAAACTTCTTTAACTCCGAGTAATGAAAGGCAGTGAAAGATAAATTAAAGATGAGTTTAAAAATAATTTTATCATATTTTGACCCTTTAAAATATTTTTAAATGTTTCAATACAAATGTGAACGAAGTTATGCTGGTCATAATTATGTTTTATGTTTAAAATCTACTAAGCATTAAATAAAATTAGAAAAAGCTTTTTAAGTGGATTTAAGTAATTAACACGATGAGAAACAACATGGAATAAGACATTTAAAGCAGATTTTTCTTACAATATACAATATATGTGCACAACAGGTTTTTGGCATTTAAACAATTGTAAAACACAAATGCATTTATTATATTATGATTAATATTCTTATATAACAGGGGAAAAAAAGATTTTAAAAGGTTTAATAACTGCATAAAATTTTAATAAAACTATTCATATTGCAATCTTAATTATGAAAAACTAAGCATTAAAATAATGTAAGAAGAGAAATAACTCATATAAGGAATTAATTATTCATATTTTACCTCTCACTAAAATATTCTAAACAGTCATATATATCTAGTTCTGTTTTATGGCGTGTTTGCTGCATAGATTTGTGTTCTTTTACAACAGAAGCTGTAGCCAACATTTCTGCAGAAAGATCTGTATATCTTACAGCAATATTGTCATTGGAATGCAATCTAATATCACCAGAACGAGCGATCTCACAGCCTGAACAATGTTCACTGTACATGCAGCGAGAACAATTCTTTCCCTGAAAAATATAAAATAAATTATTTTAAATTTGCTGACTTATACCAAATCCCAAATTTCTATTACATTTTTATAGAAAATAGTATTGGATTCAAGAAAATAACGCAACTGAATTTTTGATATAAATTAAACTTGATTAGATTCTGGCACATTGTTTAACTGAAAGCAATGGCTACGGCTGCACTTTTCATGCTTTGAACTGTATCTATATCGGAATCTGTATGTGACATGAAATTACACCAAACTTGATATGCAAGATGTTTATATTATGTGCAATGAAATTATACTGATTTATTTTTTATGCATATCATCTAATCGGTGGTGCATTATTGACTTGGGTGTTGGAAATTGTAGATTTTCGGTGGTGTACTGGTATGTGGGTTAAGGCTAATTGTCTAAGTGATGAGCCTTGGCCTAGGTAGAATGTTGTCCCTAGGAGTCCTTCAGTTATGGAGTCCTAGCCCATATTCATTTTAGAAAAAACCTTGAGAAATTCCAAACAACTAGGCCAAATGCAATCTGGGTTCGAAGCTGACACCTTCCATCCACCAGCTTCAAGAGCAGAAACTCTCAGCTCCACTTGTGTGATTTTTTGGGGAAATATAACTTCTTGCCTGCTGGTTGGGCCTTGAAATTTTGAGGTTCAATTGTACAAATGTAAGCATGAGTATGCATAAATGATTGTGCGTGTGTGCACACACATACACATTTGTTGAAAAACATACCTAATTTTCAAAAGCAGGGGATATTTCAATGCCAATTTCTTTTAAAATTAGCATTAATAAAAGACTTCTGAAGTAATAATTGCTCACAGAATGTCATATTTTCAAATTCTTTTATATTAAATGCAAAGAAAGACTAAATAATAAATGGAGCAACCATAATACTTTATGAAAATATAATGTAAAGGACATTGTTAATACACAGAAATTTCGTTAAATCTAAAAGATTATATCATTATAATGAATATATATATATATATATATATATATTTATATATAATAAAGATGATCTATTAAGCATAGTAGAAGCCAAGCAACAGATATAAGATCACTGAAACACCAATGACCAATAAGATAAAAAAAAAAAAAAAAAAATCATCAGTGGATGAAATACACTAATGTAAAGAAACCAGATCTATTAATTAGCAGCCTGCAAAACAAACGAATCAATAAAGTAAAACAACAAATCTTAACTTAAAACCATAAACTTATCCAAATTAATGAAAAAACAACCTAAGAAACACAAGATAGGAAGATGAAGGAGGCAGGCGGCAAGACTTGTGACTTGCCTGTGGGGTTACACTAGTTTTATGCCGGCAACACTCCCCCAGCCTGCCACAACCAGAACAGGAACCATATGGATATAAAAATGCAAATTTCAAAGCAGATGAACAACCACGAAGCCACAATGAAATTCACCGATTGATCACATTGTGTTTAACAGTATAATTAGAACATTAAATATAGTTGACAACTCAAAAAGGAAAAAACTGAAATTTTAATGGAAAATGAAAGTTTGCATAGTAATACAAAGCAAATGCAACAAGCCTTCTACTTTTTTTTTTTTTTTTTTTTTTTTTTTTTTAAGTTTAATTTCACATACCCACCCAACCATCCAGCCTTTACCCCACCTCCGTAATCAAACATCTGCCCACCCAACCGCCACCTTTTTTATTGTCTTTTATTATTTTATAATTTTTTTGTTGATATACACAAGAGTGTACACAGCTTTTTTTTTTTTTTTTTTTTTTTTTGTACTGACAGAGACATGGTTAAGGATATAAAATAGAAAATACAAAGTTTTTAGGAAAACCCATTTTAGCAGTGGCTGTAGTCAGTTTATTAATATTCTTGTTTTTAAACTTTGCAGAGCATAAATTATTAATTCGAAATAAATGGTTAATGATGATGTTTCTAAATACCGAAAGATGCAGACATGAATTAAAATGTGTAAATAAGTTTACATTAAAACAAAAATCTTGCCGTTTGTCATAGATATCTGTGTAAAGTTTATTACCATCGATGATTATTTTGAGATCTAAAAAGTTAATAGAATGATTAGACAGAGTATTTTGAGTTAGCTTTAAATTAGGTGGATAATTGAAGGAAAAGCCATTTTGTGAGTTCTTGTTGAGATAAAATACAATAATATCATCGACGTAACGATAAAATCGAACATCATCATTGGAAATTTGCTTTTCATAATAATAAAGATAGAGATCTGCCAAAATACTGGAGCTACAACCTCCTTGTGGAATGCCTAATTGTTGCAAATAGATATCGTTGTTGTGGAAGATATAATTATTATGGATAACAAAGTTAAGAAGTGTTTTAAATTTTTCTTCTTTAAAATTGTAAGGAAGATTAATTTGAGCTTTATATTCTAGAAAAAGACTGTAAATGATATTACTAAGATCTGATAACTCAATATTATTGAAAAGATCTTGAAAGTCAAAAGTCATAATATTGTCTATTGAATCGAGCGATTTGATGTGTTGAATTAATTGAAAGCTATTTTTAAGACAGTGTAAATTATCAACTTTGCAAGTACATTTGTAAATTTGTTTTAGAATATCCAGTAGAGCTTTATTAGCATTGTTGTTATAAGTGTTACACCCAACAGTGACAGTGCGAAATTTAATTGGAGATTTGTGAAACTTAGGTATGAGAACTATATAAGGATAATTAAAGTTATTGAAGGGAAGTTGAAGTAGTTTATAGTAATTATGTATTTTTCGGTTATTAATAATAAGGTTATTATTAGTTAAACTGAAGATGTTACTATTATTGATTGAAGAGTTTAAAATAGAGAGATAGTAGGATTTACAAATAATGGCATAATTATTAGGTGATTTGTCAACATAAGTGATCACAAAGTCATCCTGTAGTGATTTGATTGAGTTAAGAAGTACAGATTTTTTAAATAACATCAGATTTGAAGAATTGATAAATAATGCATTTTTGATTTTTTGTAACACTAAAACTTTCCATTGAGTGAAGTAGGCAATAGGTTTATTATGAGTAATAGATATTTTATAAATAAATAAATCTAGGTCATAAGAAAACTGTTGTAAGATTTGTGGAATGCTAGTTTTAACTGGAAGTCTAAATTTGGTGCCAAATTTCATGAATTTTTTTAATTGATAATTGTCAATAATATTGAGATTACCTGTGATAATGTGTCCATGGTCTCTGTCAATAAATTTTGAGAAAGAAGGATCATTGCATTTACAGGTTACAGTGTTAGTAAAAGAGGTAGACTTAGATACAGAATTATAATTGAATATCTTTCTTCCAAGAGGAAGAGGATATTTGAAGGTACGAGATAGATTTAAATCTTTAATCGGAAACATACATTCTTTGTCATTAATGATAGACGTAATGTTAATACTGTTCAATATTTGATTTGTAAAATTCACAATTAATTGAGTATTTGTTTTAAATTTGTTGGGCTTTTTATTAATTTTTAAATTAAATTGTTTGATTTTGTACATTATAATATCATAAAAAATGTCTGAAAAATGTCTATTATAGGATTGGCTTTATATAGGTGGGGTGGGGTGGATAAATACTGTTGTTTTCTAGAGGTATGTGTTAAGCATAATCAGTCTAACTACACGGTTAAATATTTATTAATGCAGCCATACTTCAGCTACAAATGACATGGAGAAGAATAGTAAACTAAATCATTTCACTAACTTCACTTCTAAAACAATTACTTCCTTTTTTCCTAAACTCCTTCCTTCTTGAAGTTTCTTGCTACCTTCCTATTAAATCTTTTCCCCATCTATTTTATTTCTTGTTCCACCCAAGAGCCGATTCCCACTCTTAGTGAAAATCATGGATAACAAATCTGATTTAATCTCGCTCTTCTTGTTCTGTTCCCACATATATGTATTCATCATAGATAATAATGTTTCTGCCTACTTATTATTACATAATTTGCGATATGAACTTATTTTGTGTCCGATATATATATTTAACAAACTTTCAGAACTATTAGTCTTTCCCAACGAACTCTAGATGAGAGAAACCTAGCATCTGCATATGTTGTTTAAATTTGTCTGTTGCACAGTCAATGCACCTGCACTGTTTTCGTCATACAAATACAATGTACATGTTCAATTACGATGTAGTTATTGATCACAGCTCTTGTATTTTGCTCCGCAATTTATTTCCTTTTTATTTTAATTTCAATCCATCATTAATAACTAAAAAAAACTAGAAAAATAAGATTCTGGCAAATTATTTAGTGATGAAACTCATTTTTTATATTGCTAATTCATATTTATATTCCAGAGGATTGCTTTTTCATAATTATAAACGAGATTAGAACAACTCTAATTAAATCGAAATTCAAGGAATCAGAACGGATGCCCGAATGATGAATTACAGTTAAGAAGATTTCTTCTTTTTCATTAACCTGTAAGAAATCCCATTGGCAGAAAGTTTTGTAGCTGTCTGCAACAGGTTTTTAAAATTTCATAGTCTGTCTGCAAAATTTGAGTGTAATCAGTGGTGAAAATGGCTTACACTCAAAAAGCCTGAAAGCTAATGGGATGGGGAGGGGGGCTTAACATCAGTGGTGATCTAGTGCAACAATGCATGAATACAATTTTACTACAGAACAAAATAGCATAAACAATTGTATTCATTCAATCCATCTCATTCAATTAAATATTTTATAGCAATGTTTGACACAACGAAATATAAATAATTATAAATAATAAAAGTATTAGTTTTAGTTTTGATACAGAAATTTTTATAAGTGAATTATTATCTGAAAGTTGCAGACAAATGATTTTTATCAGTGCAGACAAAAACTGTCCGCAAGCCTTTTTTTTTTTTTTTTTTTGTGTCCGCAACTATGTCGCCGTGCTGCGGTGTTTCTGCCACTGGGTAAGAAATTATTTCTGTTGATTTAACTAAAAGATATTTACTTATTACATGATGACCATGCTAAAAGAATAATATAATTAACTACTGTGCTAATAATAATAATACTTATGTTTCCTTGTAAAATAAATGTATGAATTTACATTTGATGTGATAAAATGCATACCTCATTTATGCTTATTTATTCCATTTTTGTATACATACAAAATCTTTATTACAGAATAATTTATGCTTATCAGGCTGCTGCAAAGAATAATATAAATAAAGAAGAATTTACCTGAGCATTCACAAATAATAATGAATAAGTGGATAAAAAGGGAATAGCATTATCAACATATTCATAAAGTTTTGCAGCAGGTAATGTAGATGGGAGCTTCAATAAACCAGGATGTCCAATCAGAGCTTTATTTTTTAGAACACCATCTTCAAATGAATCATGTCTCAAAAGAATGGGGATAGGAATAGTGCTACACAAAATAAAATACATTCAGAAAATTTAAAATAAAGTTGAAGTTTAGAATATATTATTAAAGCATTATATTTAAAATATTAATAAAAGATCAGTTATTTAAAATTGCTTTTCAAAATACAAAACAAAGACATCAACAAAATAAAATAAAATAATAATAATAATAATAATAAAAAAAAAACATAAGTGTAATATTATAAGAAACCAAAATATACTTAAATTTTTTTGGATAAGAATATATGTAAATTTTCAGAAAAATTCAAAATTCACAATGGATTTTTATTCTCTTCTCATTAAGTCATTTTTGTAAGAGTTCGCTAGATGAGTATATTGAGATTTGACAGCATACATATTGTAAAAAAGTTTTATTATTTGTGAATTCTAAACAACAAAACTTATTAAAAAAAAAAAAAAAAAAAAAAAAAAAAAACATTAAATTGTTGCAGATATATATTTAAAACTATCTTAAATCATTACATATATTATTACACTATACTTATTATGTTCAATTGAATTATTACATATCTAACAAGGTGTTCAAATATTTTAATAGTTACTTACTTTACTTTAAATTTATATTCACTTATTTTACTTAAAGGCACAAAATCTTCTGTAGGTGAAACGGAAGCTGTGCATACCTAAAACAAAACACTGGAATAACAAGAAATTTTTTAAACAACGAAATTATTTAATAATTTAGGGAAGGACTTTATAATAAACATTATTGTCTAGAGCTTAAACGAGAATTTTTTTTTTTTTTTTTAATAATTAAAGCACATTACATTATTACAAAATATGAAGGAAAATGTTCAATAAAAATTTTAATAATCATTTCATCTATGTGAAAGAAGGGGAACAAATATATAAAATGTAAAACTGTTATGTTATTTGCTTCCTTTGCAGATGGATTAAATTATGCTCAGATTTTTTTTTTTTTTTTTTTTTTTTTTTTTAATAAAACCCAGTAGATTGTTTGCAAATTACTTTTAAAATTATCTGTGTCATAAATTTTATGAGTTATTCTAATGTTTAAACACATATCTTTATAAAATATTTTTATGTGTTTACACATCTTTATGTGCCTTCCAACTGTGCCATAATTTTTAGCAGAGAAAGGACTTTATGATAGAAAATTAACTTTTGAAATATAATTGCAAAATAAATTAGTGCCTCTGAATTCTAAGAATTAGAAATTTTTCCATATTGCAAGTAAACTAATAAGACTATTTATGTTTTTTTTTTTTTTTTTTCATATTTATCAATGTGAGTGCAGACCAATTTTAATCTTTTTCTTTGAGAAATTTGAAGAAAATTAGTAAATATTTATTTAGCAGAGTTGCTAACCCCTCAAAGCTGAAAACCAGATTACTTTTTAGAAAACAGAATATATTTACTTATTAATTATTATTTATTTATTTATTTATTAATTTTATGATTTTATAATTTAACCTTGTTTAAATGGCTTATTTTCAGCTCTAAAAATTTATATTTACCATTTTTCTCTCCTTGATTGAATATTTTGAAATAGATTTAGTTTTTCTATAAAAATAATTAAATTAATATTTTTCTCTTGAAAGTTTAATATACCAATTTTCATTTATATCATACTAAATATTTACATATCTTCAGCAAAATTTTTCCATTTTTGTGATCAGAAGGGGAAAAAACAAGTAAAAAAAAAAAATCACTAAAGCTATTTTTTTAAACATCAATTTCTGAGAACTAAAACTCACCTACATAATTAGAATGCCTGTCAATTTTTCTGAAGTAATCTAAAGTACTGCAAAAGGACATATGAAAAGAGATTTATGTAGCAAATTCAAAGAAAATCACTAGAGCTGTTTTTGAGAAACCAACTTTCAGTTTCACTTTAGACTTTCACCAAAACTTAACAAAATTATTTGTTCACCAAAATTAACAAATACATATTAAAGAGCCATTTTTAAAGGAATGTACTTGTGAGAATTATAACTGACCTACTTACAGGCATGAGAGTGCAGAAAATTAAAAAAAAAAGAGGAAACACGCGTGTTCATAAAATTAATTTTAAAAGAAAAATAATGTGCGAGGGGAAAACTATACAAATGTACGTTCATAAAATTTATTTCAAATTAAAAAAAATGCTCACAGGAAAAAACTATACAAAATATTTTAAAAGTGACAAATTAAACGAAAAGAATAATGCACATCAACACAATAAAACATGTGTTTTTTAAAAAAAAAATGTTCGCTAGAAATCAACATTTAATCACTGGCAGGTGGTGGAAAATGGGAAAGAAGGCAGGGGGGGGGGGGATAAAAAGTAGTTCATGAGAGAAATATTAAACATAATTCTACTTCTTTATGGGTTCTAGAATATCATAAAGTAAGTTTAAAATTAATATTGTGGATGGATAAATATTCAAAAATAAAAGGCTTCCCGCAGAATGTTTGATCGGCAATGGTTAAGAGATAAAAAAGGGGTGGGGGGGACAAAAAAAATTACATGAGTGAGAAATATTGAATAATTCTGTTTTTTTATATGTTATAGAATCTGATAAAGCATGTTTAAAATGAATATTGACATTTATATTTTGGATGGAAAAAGATTGAGAATCTAAAGTTTTTCGTGGAGCGTTTGAACACTGATCGTTATTGGAGTTTGATTTTTAACAAAATAAAAAACCGCAGAATTAACGGAAATCGCAAAAAAGCGGAAAATCGCGGATCCGCGGAAAATTCTCATGTCTGTACTTATATAGGATACTCATTATTTTCTTAAACTAAAGGGCTTCTGGAAAGGTTGCTTATATAGAAACTTTAAAGAAAATTTTTAAAACTATTTTTGAAACACAGATTTACGATCCCACATCTAAATTTTAATGTCCCACTTCAGATTTGCCAATTTTCACCAAAAGATGGCAAAATCATTTATGTACTGAACCTGTCTCAATTCTGAAATTTCCTCATTCTACCTCTATTTGTTTTGGCGATATGATAATTAGAAGATTGCACACCTACACTGACCAATTATCAAAAATCACTTTTTTGGACCCAGGAGACTTCAAAACACATAACAAATAAAACCTGATATTGAAATTTTCTACCAAAAACAATATTTACATTACTTACAGTGAACGGGTGATGGAAATAATAAAATAAAATGTTGTTGTTTAAGTAAACATAAATACACATTTACACTTTGGAATCTTTCAAAATTAGTATGTCCTGTAACTTTCAGTAATTATGTTTTTTAACCCTTTAATGTTCACTATATTTATTTATTTATTTGAAATAACTAAATTAATTTCAAAAATGGCTATTAGACACTTAGCTGATCACAAATATGTAAAAAAAAAAAAAAAAAAAAAAAAAAAAAAAAAAAAAGCATTTTTTATTTTGAAGAAATTTTTTATTTGAATTTTGATATTAATCAGATTAAATTCAGTCCATCATCAAAGTAACAAGGTGTATTCGTGCCTAATAAGAAATTTATAGTGACTTCTGCATATGGCCTCTGAAGCAACATTTGTAAAATTTTAGAGTAGTGCTGCTATCTATTGAACAGAAGGAGCAAAAGTTTAAAAATTCATCTTAGATAAAGTTGAGTGTAAGGTTGATTTTTATACCAACTATGCGAAAAATGCCAGAACCGGAAATTGAATCCTGGCCCTTCACTTAACATGCAGCTGCTGTACCACTGAGCTACCCTGGCTTATTACCAGTTTGGCATTTCTCACATAATATCCGTTGGTACGGTCACCGTGTCTGCAAATGCAGATGCAACATATTTTTATAATGATGTAACAGTCTCACCTGTTACATCTGCTTTTGCAGACACAGTGACAATGGATATTATATGGGAAATGCCGAGCTGATTATCAGCTAGGGTAGCTCAGCGGTACAGCAACTGCACATTAAGCAGAGTGCCCAGGTTCGATTCCTGGTTCTGGCATTTTTCACATAGTTGGTATAAAAATCAACCTCACACTACACTTTATCTAAGATGAATTTTCATGGTTGATGAATCAATAAATAAAGTTTAAAAATTCATCTACATCAGAAAAAAATACTGAAAAATTGTTGCATAAAAAATACTAAAAAACCTGGTTTCAGTGCAAAATTGATGAACTTATTAAAGGTTTAAAAGATGAAAATCTCTTTCTCCTTTCTCTCTTTTTTTAAGGGGAAAGAACCTTCAAACAAATGAACAGATTTCTTCTAGTAAACAAAACCTGAATTAATTAAATTTAAACTTGAATTATTTGAACAGATGAAATGCACAAATAATATACTTACAGGACAAATGAAGGAACCACTACCATAATGTTTACAGGACACCTGTAAAAAATTACATGAAACATAAGTATTTTCAACTAAAGCAACCTAATAATAAAAAATCACAAACACAAAACTTTGCTTTGGTGAAATTTAACATCTGCATTATGGCCAATGATTGGCACATTAAATAGAGCTCAAGATTCACGGTCGCCATGTGTCAACCTAATTTGAAAAAGTGGCGATCCAAAAAAAAAATCGATGTAATCGCCAATGAAACATGCGATTTTTCCGATGTCTAAACAATATATACTCTATAGCACAAAAAGTGACGCACCAAGAAGGAGTAATGCAAACTGGACACAAATTGACATACATGCAGGTTTTGATGGAATCAAGCACCAATTCATCATTATCGTCGATCCTATGTGCAACTGGTACTTCGTTGACTTCAAATACCCTTAACAGGCAGCTCAGTGGGGTTGAGCTCAGTCTCCGGATCTCTCTTTCACTGAGGACGTTTGGAGCATCATAAAAAGGGTCCTACAACCAGCTCGGGATTTTACCAATATAACGCAACAACTGGACAGAATTTGGCACAATACTTCACAGAAGCACATTTGCCAACTCTATCAATTAATACCAAGCCGAATAACTGTGTACATAAGGGCCAGAAGTGGACCAACGCGTTATTGACTTGTTTACTTTGTGAGGCCCTTTCTCTTGATTAAATCATTCAAATTTTCTGAAACTGTAATCAATTGTTTTTCTCCACATGTACATCACATCTACCATTTTTTGTCCCATTCGGACCACCCATTCAACCCCATCTACCAATTTTTGTCCCCACTTCTTCTTGGTGCGTCGCTTTTTTTGTTACAAAGTGTAGTTATTACTTAACTTTACAAAAAAAAAAAAAAAAAAAAAAAAAATAGAGATAAAGAATAAATAATGAAATAAAATATTTCTTGAAATATACTTACTTCAAAACAATTATTACACAAAATGCATTCACAATTGGGATGGAAAGACAAATTTTCGTCTGGGTAATCTTCTAAACAAATAGCGCATGAGCGATTGAGCTGTGATGATCTAGGAAAATTTAATAATGAATTTAACTGATCAGAATTTTCAGACAAATCATAATCAGATGAAACATTTGTTTGTGTTAGTTCGCTATCTTCTTTTTCACTTATTTGAGAACTTGAATATTTGGTCAGTCTATCACACTGCAGTTCATCTTCTAATTCAGAATTTTTATGCAAAGAAATATTATTTGAATATTGTTTTGCGTCTTGTTTCTGATAACAGTCTAAAGACATAGAGTTTGAATCGTTAGATTTATTAGAATTTTCTTCACACATTTTACCAACTTCAAATGCATATACAGATCGAGATGCATCATTTACACGGCGGATACATTGATTTTCATCCTAGAATGAGAAATAAAGGGTCTAATTTAGTATGGAATTTTACAATAAACACACAATAATGTACATTAATAACTTATTTAACTTAATATTTTAATTCAATCTGAAAGCCATTTCTATTTCATATTTCAATTCAATCTGCTTGCATTCTCAATGGAATAACAAAAAACTGAAAGCAACATATTTTCATAATTTTATGAACCCTGAACTATTCCTTTAAACATTTCTTTAACAACAAAATTTTTAAAGTCCTATAATTTCATTTCAAAACATACAGCCTCTTATTATAAAAGTAGCCAGGCTGCAACTGCCTAGGCAGTAGGTAGATATTAGGCACTGTTACATTTAAGTTTTGCAATAGCAAATAACCAATTCTAAAATTTAATAGAAAAGATAAGTATAGCAATCAACATAAAAATTTAAAATCTATTAATGCATATATATAGAGAGAGAGAAAGACAAAGTAGTCTGCATAATAATAATAATAAAAAAAAAAAAAAAAAAGAAGTAACTTTTGATTTTTCAAGCATTTAGTACTTAAAATAATAAGAGTAATACGAGTAATAATATAAGAAGAATAATAAAAGAAAAAATAAATTAATTAATTAAATAAGCATTACCAAAATTCTTGATATATGGTTCTCAAACACCTCAGCAAGGATGATTTCTTCAGCAGTAAAATCTAGAAGTCTTTGTAATGCTTCTCTGATTTTGTGAATGCGGTCAAATTTATTAACATTTACAAGGTAAGAAACAGGCAATGTTCCATTATTTTGTACAAAGGTTATAACTGAAAATAAATTTATTTTTCTTTAATACAGATTTTCAAAGAATATGAAACTAGTTTTCTACACTCATATTAAAACTTATAATACAAACATATAAGAAGTTTTTAATTAAAACTTAATAGTTATTTCTTATAAGATTCAACCATATACAATTATCAACGAATTAATTTATGAATTATAATCTTCAAAATATCATTTACAAAAAGATATCTGATGAAAAATTTTTATGATGTAAAATTAATTCAATTAAAAACTATTTAATAGTAAAAAGTGACAAAAACAATGATCTCACTAGCACAAAAGGTTTACATCATTTTGTAAATTTTATATTTTGAAAAATTCAACGAATTTTTTTAGGAGAAACTCAATAAGAAATACCAATATGATAGCCAAAGAATTTTACCTTCTGCATGAATTGAGATCAAAAAGAATCCTTAAAAATATAAAAGAGAAAATCTTTAGCACTGAAAAAACAGTAACTAGTGTTCATTTTTGAAAGTTAGAACTATCCTGCTTAAACGATTTTAGGCTAGTACCACCACTCTGTGCTGAAGCAGTGTTGGTGTGTGGTTTAAAACTGATTGTCTACAGGAGAGCAGAATAAGTTCAAAAACATAAATGAGATTCGGGGATAATTTTGGTAGATTGGTAAAATTTTAAACTTTTTTCAGGATTAAATAAAAAGTCAAAATAACATTCTGCTGAAAAAACAAACTTTCTAAAGCTTAAACTAACAGCTGTATTCTTATGTTACAGTGTATATTTATTCTCTTAAACACTTAAATTACTTTGTATATAACATAATTTCTGAACGTTTTCTGCACCTTTAATGGTCAATGCATAGAGCCTAGGTCTAGGTGGAATGCCTTTCATGGAGTTCTTTTTAAGGTAGTGGTGTGCAACCTATGGTTAAAAGGCCAAAAGTGGTCCAAAAAATAACTTGTGGCCCTCCAAAATGTCTTATATAAATGCTGAGCTGTGGAGTTAGAATTGAGAGTCAGGCAGAATTTTGATGGAGCCAGACCCAGAGTCATTAAAATATGCTAATTCCGACTACAGCTTCTGTTTGACAGTTTAAAGTAAAATAAAACAAACTGCATTTTAAATTTATAAAATTGCTTTTTTGAAAACTATATACATTAATGAATGCTTAGTTAATGTAGAGTTTATTAGCATGTTAATCTTATACTATTAAGTGAGCAATATTTGTAAATATATATATATTTATACTTCACTGTTCTCGAAAACGGTAGCTTGGACAGTCACGTGATTTAACACAATGGTGCCCCCCAAAGGGTCATTGTGCACATCGAATTCAGATTTTCAAATTTTTTATTAATTTTCTTTTAATTAATAAAAATATGAAAATAAAAATAAGCTAATAATAGCAAAAAATTAGCCATTTAAATTCAGGGTTCATACTCAAATATGGGGGAAAAATTCCCTGAGTTTTCCCTGAGTTCCCAGACAAGTTTCAAGAAAATATTAGCGACTATTACAAGAAACACTCTTCTAGATCGGACAAAATACAGCTACTTCCACTGTATGATGTCATATTACTGCCGATCTTTTGAGAGAAAAAAAACATTTGTTTTTCCAGGTTTTATAACCGATTTTCCCTGACTTTTAATGAAAATTTTTATTTTCCCTGAGGACTTTTTTTAACAAATTCCAAATTCCCTGAGTATTCCCTGTTTTCCAGGTTTTCCCTGAGGAGTATGAACCCTGAAATTTTATCCATCGTTTAATTGTTGCCAAAAAAATTTACGAGACTTTTTTCCAACAGGAAAATAAATACATTTATCTAAACATGAACAATAAAAAATTAATAAATTATGCATCTCACAAAAATTGACGTCATTATCACTTAAAACTTTTTTTTACACATTGATAAAGTGTTAATTAGTTTACAATGCTAATATATGTTGTACTAAAATCACTTATTTATAGATCCTTGTCATGAAGTGGTGAGTCCTTAAGAGAGGGTGAATTTGGTAGGTTCTTATATAATACGGTTCTAAAACCAAAGGTGTGATCATATATTTAAGAAAAATAGAGTACTTTAGCAATACGTTATGGTCGCAATACCCCACATCGCTGAGATGTGCCATCGCGATATTCATCTAGAACCAAAATGTAATAAGAAAGATCTTACCAAGATCCATGAATAAGTCAGACGAACACAGTTGATAAAAATTCCAAAGGTAGCTTTATTTAGGCCATTCACATCAGGAGTGGGATCCGGATCCGTGTATCGGTTTCTTGGCTGCTCCTCGGGATAAGTCTAGTGAAGGAATTTCAATCTGTTTCCATCCATGTGGCGTTTGGATTTAATTCCATTTAAATATATGAATATGTAGTATGATATAACGTTGATTGGATATACACATTTAATTTATTAAAAATTTAATTTATTTTAAAGAAATATGACGATTAGAAGTTAGCTGGATCTCAGCACGCAGATAATCCCGCGAAACGCACGCGGCGCGCGGCCACACGAGCTGATACGTCTTCCCTAGTCCATGACAAGTCTCCTTCTCTCTGTTGAAAATCGCGGTAGACGCTAACGAGCTTCCGAAAAATCACGCCGCTGCTCAGCCAATAGGAGCGAGCGATCGCGATAGGGGAATGCTGGAACACGTACATTACCGGGAGGAGAGAAAGGGTGACTTCAAGGAAGAACCAAGAGAGAATTTTGAGTATTGCTGTGAAGCAAACGTACAGGGGTGAAACGGGAAGATACTTGAGCAGAGGAAATTTAAATTAAATGCTGGTAAATTGGTAGGTATTGTTATTAATGCAGAAAAAATATCATAAACACATAAAAACGCTGTCGTGTTTCACGACACTCTCCCCAAAAACGGGATTTGAAAAAAAAATATAACCTACACAGGGAGGGAACGCAAAAATTTAGAACCAGGAGCAACCGAGAAGACGGGTGGATACGACGGTCACGGATGATCCCATACAAAGGGTTACAAGCAGACACACAGTGTGTCTAAAAAAATTTGACATAAGTTGAGGTTACAGAATGAGCTGCAATATGACAGCATATAGGTAAGTATACCTTTTCTAAAATTTTATTTGGCATACAATAAAATCATTTTTCTTACATTTGTCTTGTGTCTTATTTAAAACGCTGACATACAACTCCCATTTTTATATTCACTTTAAATTGCCATAGATTGTAGTTGAAAAAAAATTAGAGTTTGCTAATACGTACTACAACCTTATTGAAGATTCACAGAAATTGACAAAAAAAACTATCTATGTGAGACATCAACAATGTTGACCTGTAAAGGTAAGTGTATTATAACATTTTGAATCGTGAATTGTACAAAAAATTAAATCTTCATCTGTGATTACAAACAACAAGTTACGCTGAAAAAATATAAACACAAAATAAAAAAAAACCCTAAAAAGGTATGGAAGGCATCTCTTCAACTCGGGAATGGGGCCTAGGATATTCCCAGATTGGAGAGAATGCAAGAGGACGGCGAACATCAGGACTACATCCCTGCAGGAAGATGCAATCCCGATACAACCGTAAGAAGGGATTAAAGGTAAGTATGACTATTATTTTTTTTTTTGTATATATAATGGAATCAGTTGCTAAAAAAAACTAAGGCAATGAAAACTGAAAAGTGAATATAAACCAAAAAAAAACATACATAAATAAACACATGATTATGGGTATGTGAACACAAGACGAGCTTTTATAGCTGCATGAATGTTTATCATTACTGTAGATGTCAATAAAAAATTTTTTTTTATATAATACATAAACATAAGGTCAGTGCCTTGTTTGAAATCATTCTGCCATTTGGAAAAACTTATTAAAATGTTTTATGATATATGCAATCAATAATTGATGCCTTGGCAGTCCAATAAATATGTAATATTTAAAATTTTTCATACCTTAAAATTAATCCTTGAAAAACAACGAATATATTTCGGCTGTTGTCACAGCCATCTTCAACGTTGCGAATGACGAAACATAGGATTGCCGGTCTTCATAGTAAACAAAATTCTCCTGTTGATGTTTCCTCTTCACTTCATTTCGCGGTAGACAGGAGCTGTTGCCATTCTTCGGGGATAATACTGTGTTCGCGTTCGTTAATGGAGGAAGGAGTGGTTAGAATTTCAATAGCTCACTTTCAATAACCACTCCTTCCTCCATTAACGAACGCGAACACAGTATTATCCCCGAAGAATGGCAACAGCTCCTGTCTACCGCGAAATGAAGTGAAGAGGAAACATCAACAGGAGAATTTTGTTTACTATGAAGACCGGCAATCCTATGTTTCGTCATTCGCAACGTTGAAGATGGCTGTGACAACAGCCGAAATATATTCGTTGTTTTTCAAGGATTAATTTTAAGGTATGAAAAATTTTAAATGTAATTGTAATCCTTTTGTCTTGTAATGAATAAATATGTAATATTTGATGTTAAAAATAACCCTTGTATTAACTTTTTATTTTGATTAACATTCTCTAGCAAAGTTAGAGTTCAAGATTTTAGTTCATGGCTACTCATTTTCTATAAAACATACATAATAGTGATCAACAAAAATTCTGCTGAGGTCTATGAGGAGTATATTTTTAAATATGCAATAAACACACAATGATAATTTTTCATTTATCCGAATAAAATATATGAAATAATGAAATTACACATAAAAACAAAATTAAAGTATGTATAAGTAGAGTATGAAAATAATGTTTTTTCTTTTTTTAAAAAATTATCTATTGAGCATAGTGTAAACATCTAAATATACGATGCATTGGAATGATTTGGTAATGAAAAGGTAAACAAAAAAAAAGATAATGTCACATTTTTTTTTGTAAAAAAACTATTGGTTATGAAAATATAAATTTTGGGTTATATGTTATGACATGTAACTAACCCAATGCAAAAATGCAATGTGAATGTGTAAGTGTAACTAGGAAATTGTGTAACCATATTATACTATTGAATATAACATAAGATTGGAAAAGGGAATTGGATAAAAAAAACCCAAAACAAATAAAATGTGTTTGCGTCAGTGAATTGTAAACAAAAAAAAATTCTCGAGACACATGAGGATTATGTGTCTGTTAAAAACAAATATAAATATAAGTGTAAAGTAACATGTGAATACGTGCGTGTATAAGAGTGAATAAGAAAAAAAAAATTGTCACATAACATGAATAATTCTATTGAGTATGGGCAAATGCCATAGTATAAGAATGTATGAAATGTAAACATATGAACACCATTTCAAAAATAAAATTGAAGGGTGTGGATGTGTAAGTGTGAAAAAAATCATGTAACAACGTATGACATAGCATGAACAAAAACAAAAATGAATTAAACGAGTTGACTCACTGTGAATATGCAAATGAACAAAATGTAGAGTAAGTACAAAACTATTGAAGAGTGTAACTAGTAATGAGAATGTGTGAGGAAAACATACAAAACAAATTGAACGTTGCAAAACACATAGGAGGAATCAAACAAGAAACTTTAACTGCACATAGCAATTAAATAAATCAATTATTGAATGTGTGAAAAGGAATGTGTAAGTAAAAAGGAAGTAACCTCCCTATTACATAATGTAAATAAAAGCACACTAAAGGGCATAAAAATAAAAAAAAATATTGAAATGAATGAATAAAAAAATGTATGTTAACGATATTAAACGGTGGTCATTGCCTATACTGTATGAATGGCACAATACCGCATAGGTCTGTCCAGCAGTTCCATAGCGTATTGGCCATAAACAGGAACCAAAGGACATCAAGTTCCCATCAATGGGTGCCAATGAGTGTAGTATAGGAGAACCACATGACTAACTATTATATTACTGTAAACGAGAGCACCCGAAGGGCCATAAAAATAAACAAACAACTATGGAAAGGAAATGAATGTGTATATAATAAATGATGAAATAAAATTCATCTATTGAATAAATCTAGATAAAAGCAATTCAAGAGGACAAAAATCAACCCGTAACAATCTATGCAATCTCACCACCAAATGCCTAGCACTAAAACAGTTGGTGTATGTGAGTGAAAAATGTGTAAAATGTGAAGAGGTACAGACGTTTACACCACCAAAATAAACGCTGTCCAAAAATGTGTGTAGAACTATTGAAACATAGTTGCGTAAGGTGAAATTTGAGTTCTAGCAGAGAACCAAAAATGCTCAAGTCCAAAAAGGTAAAATAATGAACAAAACAATTGAAGGTAAGTGTATGTGATTAAAAATATATTGAAGACTCCTAACCCAATGCATTAAAATGTGCAGGTTATATGGAGATTTTGAACAATTAAATGAAGTTTTGAAAAATGAAAAAAACAAACAAAATTTTGAAGTTATGTGACACCCAAATGCAATATTGAAAAAAAAAAAAAAAAAACTATGTGGAAAAAAAAAAACAATTAAGTTTTACAAGAAAACACATGTGTAAAAACTGAGAAAATTATTGGGTTATGATATAAAAAAATTTAAGTGAGTGACATTATAATGTGAGAAGGCAAAAAAAAAAGGTGAGGTTAAAAAAATGTACATAAAGAACTTAATTCTTCATAAAAAGTCATTCTATTAATATGAATATAAATATAAACTAGTGAAAAAGACTTGTTTGTGTGTCCATTCATAATATGCATGTGATAAATGAGAAAAAAAAACATATAAGTACACTAGAATTCACACTTCTTGAACTATTAAAAATTGGAAAATGGAAATTAAAAAATGAACGTGAATACATGAGTAAAGTTAAAAAAAAATATATATACATAATCAATACAGTAAATAAAACATATAAATATTTCATGTTACTTGGCATGATGTAGAGCCACCACGAGTGTCTGAAAATCAATATTACTCAAAATTGTGACCTCTAATAAAGGTTAAAAAATTGGCTCTTTCCATACATTTATAACTAAATTGTAAACGATCAAAAATAAAAAAAAATCAAATGGAAAAATTTATTCACATCTCGTGAATTGTAAAAATAAAAATATATAAATCATGATACTTAGAAAGATAAAAGAAAAAAAAAAACATAATTGTATATTATATGTATTTGCACACATTAATAAAAAATACACAATACTTCAATAAATATATATCATGTAACACGTTAAAAATGCCATCAGCGCTTCTGAAAGGCTCTAATACTGGGAAAATATATATAAAACACACATATATATAAAAAATTATTTACAAAAAATTTGACCAAACATGAAAAAAAAAATAAACATGATCCACTGCATACTGTGCTAGAATTTTTGCATATATATATACATTAAAAAAAAAAAAAACACACAAAAACAAAAAAAACTGAATATTTTAAGTTATTGTAAACTGAGAAATACTTTTAAAATACATCTATGAATAAGATGTTTAAAACAATACAACTACTTCCCACTTTTTAAAATTCAGAATGCTGCAGAGCTATGGTATTGATTTTATATTTTTAGTCTATTGACTTGAACCATAGGCTGAGTGTAAATGAATAACTAAAAAGGATACATTTAATATAGATTTTTATCTGCATACATCTTCACATGCAATCATCTGAATAGGCAACCACCTCACGTCAAATTGCCGATCTGTCCGACAGGTCTGAGCAATTTATCGCGGCATCCACGGGTAAATAACCGCGTCCAGTCATCATCAGAGAACGCTCACAGACCATTGAAGGAGCAACGAAAAAATATTTAAGGGCCGGTAATTATGGCTTCTATTGTATTAGCACGATTTTGTAGAAGGAACGATGTATCGGTGAAATCCAGGCGTGCATAGGCCTAACTTAAGGATGCAGAATTAACAGTCAAGTTCCAGTTGAAACATGAAAAATATGATATTAAATATATTAATTTAATCATTCTCTTCGTGTTGGAGTTCTGAGTTCTGAATTACTACTTTCAATGTATTTACGACGATTCTCATCTCAACTAAAGTCCAGCACATCGTGCGAAAAAGGCACGTGCACCATAAATGTCATGGTGTTGTGAGTCCTTAAGAGAGGGTGAATTGGGTAGGTTCTTATATAATACGGTTCTAAAACCAAAGGTGTGATCGTATATTTAAGAAAAATAGAGTACTTTAGCAATACGTTATGGTCGCAATACCCCACATCGCTGAGATGTGCCATCGCGATATTCATCTAGAACCAAAATGTAATAAGAAAGATCTTACCAAGATCCATGAATAAGTCAGACGAACACAGTTGATAAAAATTCCAAAGGTAGCTTTATTTAGGCCATTCACATCAGGAGTGGGATCCGGATCCGTGTATCGGTTTCTTGGCTGCTCCTCGGGATAAGTCTAGTGAAGGAATTTCAATCTGTTTCCATCCATGTGGCGTTTGGATTTAATTCCATTTAAATATATGAATATGTAGCATGATATAACGTTGATTGGATATACACATTTAATTTATTAAAAATTTAATTTATTTTAAAGAAATATGACGATTAGAAGTTAGCTGAATCGCAGCACGCAGATAATCCCGCGAAACGCACGCGGCGCGCGCCCACACGAGCTGATACGTCTTCCCTAGTCCATGACAAGTCTCCTTCTCTCTGTTGAAAATCGCGGTAGACGCTAACGAGCTTCCAAAAACGTCACGCCGCTGCTCAGCCAATAGGAGCGAGCGATCGCGCTAGGGGAATGCTGGAACACGTACATTACCGGGAGGAGAGAAAG
Organism: Salticus scenicus; assembly: GCA_963930645.1. Classification (NCBI taxonomy): domain Eukaryota; kingdom Metazoa; phylum Arthropoda; class Arachnida; order Araneae; family Salticidae; genus Salticus; species Salticus scenicus. Next base: position 50,559,021 of record OZ005648.1, read on the forward strand.
GGTGACTTCAAGGAAGAACCAAGAGAGAATTTTGAGTATTGCTGTGAAGCAAACGTACAGGGGTAAAACGGGAAGATACTTGAGCAGAGGAAATTTTAATTAAATGCTGGTAAATTGGTAGGTATTGTTATTAATGCAGAAAAAATATCATAAACACATAAAAACGTTGTCGTGTTTCACGACAATCCTCCTGGGCGATTTTTTAAATTTTTGTGTTCAAGTACACCGAACATTTTTTGCCAAGAAGTTTACTTTAACAACAGCGATTTTAATCAGCGCATCAAAAATATAAATTATTATAAAATATTACAAAAATAAAAATAATAATAAATAAACCGAAATAGTAGTCACATAAATGATCTATTTTTATCTGAGTAGATAATTTTATAGAAAAAAATGCAGTTTTAAAAATAGAAAATTTATTTCAGCAAGCACTATTTTAAACCTAAAAACCTTAATAACCTAAAACCTAAAAACCCTTAATAAAATAAACAGAATATGAAGGATTCTTATATATTAAAGCAAAGGTGTCTGATAAAAGGCTTTCTATTTTTATGTAAGAAATTATTTAAAAAAAAAAAATCCATTGCTAATATGGCGACAAAAATTCAAAAGCCGCCAAGGGAGAGATATAATAAAGTTGTGTAGCACGATGTTTAGTTATTTTTTTTATATATATACAAATCACTACGCTAATTTAACATACAAATAAATGAGCTGCTGTGTGTGACTGCACTTGCACGCTATCGGGCAGAAATATTTGATTAATTCAAATCAGTATTTAAATAACTAAATAAAGATATGTTTAATAGGAAGCATATATAACCATAGAAACATTAGTTGTCTAAAATATGGCAGAAAAAGTGCTCCTAGCATATTGTTACAAGGGATTAAGTCTTTTTCCTGCATCAATTGTACTGTTACAATGAAAGTAGTTTTACAGGCAAAGTGAAAATAAAAGGGCAGATCATTCCCTTCCAGTTGAGTCAGTCTTGGCGACAAACTTGGCGAGTGGGCAACCAAATTTGGTGAAAAATGGCAGTTTAGGGCTCCCGAAGTTTTGAAGCTCTCTAACACACGGAACATAGATCTCGAGCTTATCATGTGATTCGCAATGGAGCCATTGCCAAGCCCCATCGCCAAAAGTTATAAATAGGAGTGAGTTGATTTTTGCGAAAGAATAGGTAGTCAATGAGATTCAGAGTTATTCAAAGACCTATTCTGAGTAATTGCAAGTTAGGGATAGAGCTCTAAGCAACTGGACATTTTTCATGAGCTAACAAAAATTTCTGCTCTGAAATATTTGATGTTATAGGCTTTACTCCTGTGGAACAAGTGGCTATTTTTTGGATTGTTCCAGAACATTCATCGAATAGTGACTTTCACTGTACGAGTAACAGCTTCAACTGTTTCCAGAATATTCGAAGAATTAACACGACTATTGGACTGTTTTTGAGAATATTCGTTTTAATAATAGTTTTGTTGCACAGATTCGAGAAGTTCAAAAAATGTTTGATATTGCCAAAGAGGTCCCATACTAAAGCTGTCACAAAAATAGTTGCCAATTGAAATATATTTATTTAAAAGTTTCAATTATTAAATTAAAAAGAAATCATTTAAATATAGTGCCCAGCGAAGCGGGTAAAGCTTGCTAGTAATAAATAGAGAAAAGGAGAATGGGTGATGTGACTTTTGTCATATCTTAGTCATTAATGATTAAATTCATTCAAGGCTACAGCTAGAGGAGGTCAGGATGGGCAGTGTTCAATTTGAGAACATGTTCGCCCATTCTAATGTGACTGATTCAACACTTTCATTAAAACAACTATAAATTTTGAAGATTTTTTACATATTTCTATTTTCATTTTTTTCCCATCAAAAACAAAATACTTCAAAATAATTGTACCTCTTTATCCTTTAAAAGAAAGAAGAAAAAAAAAAAAAAAAAGCCTATGAAGATTATTTTTCTTCTCTGCTCTTTACCAATGGACACATTGAATGTTTTCCTATTCTTTAGTAAGGATTGAAATAGTTAATATTGGTGAGGGTTGCCTTCCTTGCAAACTGCCACTACCTAATATTTTGTTGTAATCTGACATCGCTGATTTAAAACAGAGCTTTGAAATCAAAATAAAACTTATTCATGGTACATATATTTCAATATTGTTATCATAAAACCAATGAATATTCTCCCACCCTCTCCCTCTCCAGTATAAAAATTATGTTCATTGTTTTTCTTATACAAACAGCACTTTGAAAGAATATTATTTAGTTTATCACTTACACAAATTCATTTTAAAAACACTGGATTTTTAAATTTGCTGCACTTTACCTTTGTATCTAAGAAAACATAAATAATCTATCATCCAAAGTTTATTTCTTAACCTTTTTTTAAAACGTATTTTAAAGAAATAAGCTGTAACATGAGTATAAGTGTAAATATATGTATGAAGAATTTGCAGTAGGAGGAGGTCATTTTTCTTACCAACTCCACAACCCTGTATAAATGTTAATATTCACTGTTTTCTTTCCATTGTAATTATTCAATTACTTTTATATAATATTTATCTAAAAATTTAACTTTACAGAAATTGACAATGAATTTTCATGTTATAAATGGTAAATTTGATAGATATGTAGACATATGCATACCTGCCAACATTGAAAAATAAAAATAACGGAGCTTTTATAAGCGGCATTTTTAGGCCTAGAAAACATTGATATGTTTTCGACATATCACAGTATTTTAATAGTTTAATCCATGGCTTAAATTATCGAAAAGTTATGTGGGTAACTTAAATTTAATTATTAAATAAAAATTAAGTAATTATCGATTAAAAATAGTAATATAGAGATTCATGAGAATTTTTTTCAGCAAAAGCAAAATTTTGCTTACAAAAATGAAGGTTTGAATAAATTATAGGTATAATTTTTAAAATCTTTAGAATAATGAAGAAATGTTTGAGAATAACAGAGAGTGGAAGACAGTCCCAAAACAACGAAGTCTCCATTGAAATAATGGAGAGTTGGCAGGTATGCATATGTAAATAGTCATTAACTTGGTAGCAACCATATCCGTTGCACTGAGTGGTCCTCCTCTATACACTCAATTAGCTCTATGAGTAGCACTTATTCTTAAAAGATTATGCTTCTCTATTCTAAGGGGTCCTAATTGATATTTGTAAGTTTCAGAGTAAATTATAAAAAAAATTTGAATGGTTGGGTTGATGAATACAGTCAAGTTTCTAATCTACCATTGCATATTTAACAGCTTTGAAAGCAGACATTCTCAGACAGTGGTAGAGTTTTTGCTGTTCCAATTTTTTGGAAATATTAATGTAAAACTTGAAATGGGATAGTGTTGACTGTACATTTTCCCTGAAAACTTAAGCTATGCCACTGCGATTGTGCCACGGGGCATCCAATTTTATATTTCAAACAAAATGATGATACTAAAATACAAACCTATTTGCCGCTCTAATGCATGAGGAAGAAAGACTGGTAGATACATAAATGGCTCATATGTTACAGAGTTATGAGAGCACTGAGAACACACAACCTATAAAAAAATAAATAAATAAAAATACTTTTGGAATTTAACTATCGACTTTTAAGATAAATAATATAAATAAAACACATATTTATGTTTTCTAGTAACACGAAAATCCATTACCAAAAACCCAGATAATATTAAACCTTAGTGTTACTTCAGTTTCCTTTCTTCTATATACATAAGAAGAAAGTGTTGGATTCAAGAAAATGTTTGACCTCTTATTTTTGATGGATTTACAAATTTTAAGTGTTCTGAATACAATTTGACTTTCCTGTAAATGGGAAATATTGCAGCAAGCAGCACCATATGTCGTCCAATATGCAGCCAGATTGAAACAGCATATAGTTTTTCATAATAGCGCTCTCACATATCAAGTTCGGTAATCCTTATCAAATCCTGTTCTTACACTGACTAAGAACAGGACTTAACAAGGATTTATTAAGTAAAACCGTATGAAGTGTACTTTTTTTACATAGGAACTTTTGCTAGTGCTCGGACACTTTTGTTACCGACTGTACCTCAAAGTCTAACAGCACACAGCACAAATTAAAATCTAAGGTCCAATTAAAAATAAACTTTTATTGAATTTCATTCATTGGTTTGTGAGATACAGAGACATAAAATTTCACTAACACACAAAGACATTTTCTAAAAATGGTCGAACCATGTTCAGGACATCTTAAAATGTGTAAATCTACTAAAAACTGGAAACCTTACAGAGTTTCCCCTAGGCAGTTTCAGGTGAGTGCTGCATCCTGCCTGCCTTTGGTTACAGAAATAACACCCTTCTTGACCCTATCTAAAAAAAAAAAAAAAAAAAAAAAAAAAGCACCCTTATTTTGCCTTCTGAATTAAAGAATTTCTGGTAGATACTTTTTTATTCACACATTAAATGCAATCATTTTTAAATGAATCTTTTAACTTTCTATTTTATTTTTCCATTTTAAACTCTTCACAAGCAAAGCAGGTCCTGTTTTCTTCATGTCTCATAATATAAGTGGAAAGCAACTTGCTAGTTATCAAATCAATCTTTTCTTCATAATCATTTTAACATGTATTTACAGCTATAAAAATAGCATTAATGTTGCTTGTTATGACTAATTATCTGTTCAAAGGATATGGGTCAAAGGATATATTTCTCTCTACATGAAATTTTTCTAAGAGTGCTTAAATCATATATGTTTAAAAGAAAACAACCTTCAAACTGAATAATATAATGAAGATGAATGATATACATATATAAACAAAAGCTATTGTATATAAATAACCATCAAAATTCATTTATACATTAGTAAGCAAAACAAGTTAAAAAAAAAAAAAAACTTACTAGGGTAAATGTACCAGTGATTGACACCTTTAGAGCAATCTCTGATGTTTTTAATGTTCTAATCATCAGAAAATATTTTTAGAAATCTTAAGTTTTAGTACATACGGTATGAAAGACATTCAGAACCACACATATGTTAAAATATATAGATTTGATAACAATTATTATTATTATTATTATTTTTTTTTTTTTTTTGGAATTTTTATTTTACAACCACTCAATGTTCCAGTAATTGACACTGCCAGTTTTTCATTTTATCAGTAATTGGCACCCTATGTTCCAGTGTTTGACACTGATAGTTATTCATTTTACCAGTTATTAGCACCCTATGCTCCAGTGTTTGGCATAAAATGTTAAAATTAGTATATGTAAAATATGATTTTATTATTTATTAATTACTTCGGGATAGATGTCAATTACTGGAGCATGCCAATCACTGGAGCACCTACACTATATGCATATTTGTATTAAAATGAGTGTCTGGATTTTGTGCCCTTAAAAATCCAAAACTGCCCTTGAGAATATAGAAAATGCCTATTTCTTACTAGCAGCACATTGCCCATTTTTAAACCTGAGGGAAACTCTGCTATTATTATCTACTTACTATTATTACTATTTAGCTTCCTTACTATTATTAAAAATAAATATATTATCATTAAAAATAAATAAATATTTAAAGCATGTCTAAATTATATGATATTTAAAACATTAAAAATTTTAATATTTTGCATTACAATTACAACCCATTGAAAGACAACAAAAAATAGTTTTATTTAAAGATTTTTGCTTTAAATGAAATTAAAAAAAAAAAAACTTTTTACATTTAGTTGATGAGTTTCAAAGATTGAAAAGAAATACATTTAATAAAATTGCTTAGACAAATTTAAAAAGCATTATTATTGATATTATTATTATTATTTATTATTTTTTCAAATAATATTTAATTAAGAAAAATAAGTAATAAGTTCACCTTAATACTTACAGAACTACGAAACTGCCCATGAAAAGTATCAACAATCACAGACTGATTGAGCAACTTATATTGATCCCAATGACTATAGGCTCTACGAATTTCATCAGCAAAAATAAGTCCCCGACAATCCGTACTTAAAGCAAATAATTCACTAGATTGACTTGAACCTTCTGAAAATTCATCACATGGCACAGGTTCTATCTCAACTGCTTCATCTTGTTCAAAAGTAGGAGAATCTAAGCTTGTTTCCATATTTTCAACTTTCAAACGTTTATGAAGTCCTGAACACGATGTCTCTGAATTATTTTCTAAAATTTTATGTTTCTCATGCACAAGATTTGTGATTTTAACTCTTTTCACACCACCTTGTTTCGTTCCAAAATCTACTATTTGGCCCAAATTATCTACTGTTTCTTGAAGTCTGTTAGAGTCGTGTTTAGGAAATTTTTCACTGTCAAATTTAAATAAATTATTAGTTTCATCAGAAATCAAAACATTAGTGTTTAGAGTTTTGGTATCTTTCACAAAGTCTTCAATACTTGGAATTTTGCGAGCAGTATTAAACTGACAGGCCAATTCATTTTTTTCTAATTTATTAACACTGAGCACACGGTTTTCTTCAATAGTTTTTGGCTTAAGATAAGTATTTTGATTTGAATTGTGTTTAACATCCAATTCATTTTTATTCAAAATTTTATTAAGCTTACTTTTATTATTGTTAATTAACAAATCGGCCATTTTTTCTGTATTTCTTTCAAACAGACCTGAAGAAGAGGCTGAATTTTTCTGTGTTAGAGGTTCAAACACACTATTTAGTTCTTTAACATTGTTAGCAGCAGGTTCTACATTGGTTACATCACTAATTACGGATCCTGAATCTGAAAGAGACTGCTCAGATGTCTCAGGTGAACTAGATTCAAAAACTTTTTCTGGTTTTTCTTCTTCTTTATCACATACCTCCATTTTCTTCTCATAATCACCTTCATTTTCAAAATATCTACTTTGTGCAGTGTCTTCTGTACACATTTCATTTGTTAAATTAGATGAATTATCTTTGTTTCCTCTATTAGTAACATTTAATTCTTCATGCATGGTATCTAATAGCAAAGCTAAAAATTCCTGGCAGTCATGCTAGAAAAAAAAAAAAAAAAAAAAAAACGATAAAAGTTAATAAACATGGAAAATATATAATATATTTATTTTTTAAAACAGATATAATAATAATAACAACAACAAAAACTACCTTATAATAAATAGATACTTGCTATTTAACATTTCAGTGACTAAATTTCTTCCAACAAATGACATAACTTCAAAACTATATGCATTTGATATTTTACTTTTAGTTTTTGTACATCATCAATCTTATTACAACCTATAACACAATTGCATGTGCAGTGTAGAATAAAAATAAGAAAAAAATTTCCATCAAGTATTTTTAAAAGCCTAAAAAATAAGAAGAATATATATTTATGAATTTATAAATATCTTGATAAGTTTTTAAAGTTTGTTTTCTGTTACCATATAATTTAAACTTATATTTTGAGATAAAGATGACAATATGAACATCCTTATCATAAACAGAAGTAGTTATTAATTCTTTTGCAATGATATAGTTTTACATTTAAAATAAATTAAAAACCATACATTCATGCATAGTTTTTACACAATATTAAGTGAAATTATACCTTTTTTAATAATAATAAATAAATAAATAATATTTATTTATTTATTTATTTATTACATAAAAAATTCTAACAAATTTATCAAAATGTGCTATCAGGAATTTTACATTTATTAAAAATAAACAGATGAACAGTTGCTAAAAATTCACCAAAGAACAAATACATTCTTAAGGGAAAAAAAAAAAAAAAATGTATTTGGAAGAGCAAATGAATAAAACACCTATATATATATGAATAAATAAAATACATAAGTAAAGAATTTATTACTTACCTGTCTGAAATTTCTGAATTGAATATGAGTAGAGCCAAAACATTCTTTAAATTCCCCCAGGTGTAAAATAGAATAAGTGCCACTCCAGAATTTCTTCATTATTTCAGCAAACCTAAAAGTTAACGTTCCTTTCACAAAAGTATCTAGTTCTCGGTCGCAAAAATAGTTTTTAAAAGTTCTATTATTCAGCAGACATTGCAAGCCAGCATTCATGAAACATGTGTTCCCTAAATTACGAAGACCACAAACACCAGGAACAGCATGAATATCTAGAATAAAAAGCAAAATCATTATTTTTAATTATTTATTGAAAAACTAAAAATTCTTTAAAAAAAAGGGATACTACTACATAAACAAAATTTTTTTCATAGTTGACTATTACACAACTATAAATTATTTCAAATTCGTTAAAAATAATTCTTCTTGAGCACATTTATATGAAATTTCATCAATAATATATTGCCACATTAAAAACTATGAAAAAATGGGACGCAACATAATATGTTGTGTGATTTTCATCAACATTTTATAGGCACTAATTTATGTTGAAGTGCAACTGCTTATAAATTTATGTGAAATTCTATGTATTAGTTTTTGAGACAGAGCTACTACAAAATTTTTGTCACACATTGATATACATTTTCTAAAAATAGCCAAATATGTTATTGACCTCTTAAAACATGTAAAACCATCATCAACTGGAAATAATAAAAAAATTATGAAATCAGTGCTTTCTTATACAGAATAAAAAGATAACATATTTTTTTACTCATCTATTTTAAACTATATAGATTTTACATGGATTGGCTATAGTATTTATAATTATTACAGCAAAACATACCTATAACATCTGTTTCAAAAGAAGATTGAGATTCAAATTCAGGATAGGGTCCATACATTGGTAAAACTGCAAAATGTGTTTATCTTCTTTAGTACATTTATATAAATACAATTAACATTAAATGTAAAAATGAACAAAATATAAAGTGAAATTTAATTACTAATGATAAATTAATAAAGAGCAAAAAATACAGTTATATGTAAATGATAGACAAATGGAAAAATAAGAATGACATATTCTGCCTGAGATATTTATTTATTTGTTTTTTTTTAATTATTGTTTTAATATAGTTAACTGAAAACGGTTAAGAAACAACCCTCATTAAAAATAGCATTTGGTGTCAGAACACAACAAAATCATCCTTGTTCATCACTCTAACTATGAGCTAAAAGAGCAATAGTTCCTTAGTATAAAACCTAATGAGTAAAAATAATTATAAGATAAAAAAAATTTTATAAACCATGTTTTTAAATTTTCTGTTGAATCATATAAACGCTACTGAAGGCAGCCGGAACCCCAGCAATTGGATAAAAGTATTAAAAAAATTTCTTGCTATCGTCTTTTGAGCTATTATAAAAGTTTCAAATGGCTATGTAGCCGGGAAGTTAGTTAAAAGTTGATTGCAAGCTTTGTACTGGAAACGCTGCCGAAGGCAGCAGGGTCCCGAAGCAATAGGATAAAAATATTTTTAAAAAGCATTTTCACTGTATTCTGAACTACTCCGAAAGTTTCAAATGTCTAGCTACTCGGGAAGTTAGATAAATGAATTTTCTGTTGAATCATATGAACGCTGCCGAAGGCAGTAGGGACCTGAAACAGTTGACTAAAAGTATTAAAAAAAATGTATTGCCACCATGTTCTGAGCTATCCTGAAAGTTTCAAATATCTAGCTTGTCGGGAAGTTAGGGAAAAATCGATTGCAAGCTTTGTACTGGTAACGCTGCCGAAGGCAGCAGGAACCCGAAACAGTTGGCTAAAGGTATTTAAAAAAATGCATTTTCACCGTGTTCTGAACTATTCTGAAAGTTTCAAATGTCTAGCTAGTCGGGAAGTTAGTTAAATAAATTTTCTGTCGAATAATATAAGCGCTGCCGAAGGCAGTGGGACCTGAAATAGTTGACTAAAATTATTAGAAAAATGTATTGTCACCGTGTTATGAGCTGTCCTGAAAGTTCCAAATGTCCAGATAGTCGGAAAGTTAGTGAAAAATCGATTGCAAGCATAGTACTGATAATGCTGCCGAAGGCAGCAGGAACCCGAAACAGTTTGCTAAAGGTATTAAAAAAATACATTTTCACCGTGTTCTGGACTATTCTGAAAATTTCAATTGTCTAGCTAGTCGGGAAGTTAGTTAAATAAATTTTCTGTCGAATAATATAAGCGCTGCCGAAGGCAGTGGGACCTGAAATAGTTGACTAAAATTATTAGAAAAATGTATTGTCACCGTGTTATGAGCTGTCCTGAAAGTTTCAAATGTCCAGATAGTCAGAAAGTTAGTTAAAAATCGATTACAAGATTTGTCCCTGACAAACAAACAAACAAGAATCGAAGTTAATAAAAACATGGTAATAAACTATTTATATCTTACAAAAGATAATATAGAATAATTGATATTCAAAACTTTGTAAATTTAATGCATAGGCATACTATTTATTAATATAAAATGCAAGCTAAACTAAGTATGATGATGGATTAGTTGTTGAATAATTTTTGTTTATGTGGTAGAAATAGTTTTAAATATAGTGCTACAACGTTTCCTACGACTAGCAGTGAGGCCGATTCTAAAAGTTTTGAGGTATGCAAAATTGGCCGAAAGATAGTTATTTGGCAAACATCCAGTTATTCTGTGTTCACTTATCGCTTGTTTTCTCTCAGTCACCCCTATTTTAACACTGGACTCGTTCAATCCGCACTTGCGCAGAGGCTTCCACGGTCGCAAGAAATGTGGTTAAAGAATAAACATTATTTGTTATAACAAATAGCTTCCCTAATTCATATATACATAAGGGAAAGACACTAGTGTTCGTCATGCCTTAAATTTGCATCACTGTTCGTCACCCTTACAAAAGCCATGTTAAAATAACAGTTAATTAACATCTATGAATTTGAATCTGCCCTTGCTAGATTCCCTAGAACCAGAGGATCTAGCTCGAGCGGATTGAAATTCATAGATGTTAATTAACGGTTATTTTAACATGTCTATTGTGAGGGTGACGAACAATGGTACAAATTTTAAGGGTGGCGAGCACTGTTGTCTTTACGTTAATATATATAAGTAAATACACATATATATATGATATACATGATCATGAATATTATGTATATATATGTGCATACATATACATAGTGTATCATGTATACACTATGTATATTAAGGTTTAACAAATATTGACAATAATAAAAGTTTTGCCTACACAATAGTTTCTGTAATGCAATTTACTTATTAAATATATAAAGAATTAAAAATCAATATATGGATAGTGTGACTTTTTTAACAAATCACATTCACAAATTATGATTACATTATACATAATATAATCAGAAATATAATTTTTAGAATATGGCATCAGTTATAAATACTAGAACAGGAAAACGTACTGATTCATCAAGAAATATCAATTCAAGTTCCCAGTAGCAGAATTTTTTCTGTCAATCTGCGACAGCTATTTAGGCGTTAAAAAATAATCTGCAGAATAATTTCACAACAAATTACAATACAACAAAAAAGTTACCGTTTTTTTAAACATACTTTTATCGCAAGTTTTCATTTCTCTAATATTATTTATCTGTTAGATATGATCAAAGCATTGTAGTTATAAAATTTTAATTACATATAGCTGTTGGCATTAACTATTATCCTTCATATCAAGAAATATTTGTGTCTGTGATTTTGTTTGCAGTACGAGATTCTAAATACTAAAATTAATCTAAAATTTTCTAGTTCCTGTGTAACCAGATGGAGGGACATTAAGAAGTAAAAACTTTCTATTACCAACAGTTACAGTTAGTTTGCCATTGCCATCTGAACATTTTAATTGCGTTTTCCTTACTTTCTCAATGTCTGAACCCCAATTTTCACAGAAAACGTCTGATACTGAAATTGAAACTGTGTGTTTAAGTAACTTAATAAGCACAGGTATTTTCTTCAACAGTTCACTAACAGACTTTTTGTATAAAGCATTTTATATGTGGTAATTTCAGATCTAACTTCTTCTATAGCACTAGAGATCCATTTACAAAAATACTGGTTCTCAAACGGAAATGTGTGAAGATCATTAAACTTTGAAACTGATGCAAAATCTTGTACATATTCAAAGAAGCAATAACAAAAATTAATGAGTAGAGTGTGATATTGAACAATTCTACAATTTAATAAAGCAAGTTTAAAAAGAATATTGACATTTATACTGCATATAGAGAAAGATCGGAAATCACAAGCCTTCTGTAGGAAGTTTCATCACCAATCATTTGCCATATGGTAAAGGGAGAGGGGGGGGGGGAACAAAGAATTATATGAATGCGAGATATTGTACAATTCTACTTCTTTATAGGTTCTAGAATCTAATTAAACAAGTTTAAAAAGAATATTGACATTTATGTAGTGGATGGAGAAAGATTGGATATCACTATCTTTTTTACCAAAATTGGGAGACTTGGAATCTCTGCACAATACTGTTTTGGAAATAGTCTGCTGATTAAAAGAGAAATCTGCAATGTACATCTCGCATTTCGCATTTTTTGCTATAGGGTTCAAGTTTATACTGATTCTTGATAATACTGATTTTACATCTATAACACTAAATTAATTTAAGCTTATACTGATTTCCAATGTATACATCATTCATCATGGATGTACCACTAAAGCATGTGTCATGTCCAAACAAGAAAAGACTGATGTGAAAGTGGACACTGATTTAGCTTGATTGCCAATGTTTTCACGTGTAAAGTTTGTCTATTATTTTGATATAATTTGCAGATGTTCAGAAACATTGTAGTACAGTAGTGATTATTATTTTTATTTCTCAAGTATAAATGTGAATCTACCAGATGACGACTTATTTCAATTTTGGAGTTTTACAGAAAGGATTTATCTTTTATGATGAGTAATTTTTAACAATTTTAGAAAACATAAAAATTTTCATCAATATAAAATACTTTAGGAAAAATTATTTTCTAAACTATTTTAAAATTAGGTATATTATATAATATTATGTATATTAAAGTAAAAACATTCCTAAAAAGTTTATAAATGTAATTTTTCTAATATCAATATATTGTTAAATTAGCAGTGTAAAATTTTCAACACTGCCCAGTCAATTCCATGCTTTTTTTTTCCAATGTGTACATAAATAATTTTGTAAATATGTAAGTAGAAATTAAAAGATACCTGATTCTACATGATCAATATTAGGGATATTGATATCACTAAAATTATCACCAAAATCTGTTAAATCCATCATCTTAGGATTATATAATTCTCTGTCAGAGCATTCATTTAATATTTCTAAATTATTCAAATTTGATAAATCCTCCTCTTCTTTCTCTGTAACATTTTCTTCACCACTGAAATGAAATAAATAAAACATTTTAAAATATTAGAATTGATTTTTAAAAAACTTTTCATTAATAAATAATCCTTTCGAAAGGACCCCTACCATCTTTAGGGGTTACACTAAGCAAATTTTCGGTGAGATCATTTAGATTTTCTTTCTGTGGCTGACATTTGAAAAAGTGGCAGCACTTTGATCAATGTTTCCTATTGGCTCGTTTCCATTGCATGTTGTAGGTTTACCTGGAATTTCTATCGTTTCACAATTAAATACATATGAATGATTTTTGTAATTTGCCAACTTTGTTTTTTCTTTTTAACATTTTTTACACTTTAAAAATGTAAAAAATAAAAAAATAAAAAAAAAATTACAAAATTCAATCATATACATTACTACAGATATTTTAGTTAATCCTATGTCATGTAATGAAAATGAGCCAATAGGAAATCTTGATCTAATGTGGCACCACTAAGTGTAAGCAACAGAAAGAAGATCCAAACAGTATCGCCGAAAATTCGTACAATGTAGCCGCTGAAGATGATATATCCCTATCAAAAGGATTATGACAAAAAAATTTAATAAGTAAGGTTTTCAACTATTTTAAATGTTTCTTTTAAAATATTTCAAGAAATTGTTTCTTATGCTATAGCATACATGTTCTGCTCATAGAGTTCTTTTTATAAATATATTTTATTATTCTGAATAAGAGAAAATAAAATAACCAAAAAAAAAAAAAAAAAAAAACTAATGAGTGAGAAGATTTATTTTAATATTTTTTAATAATAAAATTCTGATTATCAAAAAGAACATTTTCGAAATATGAAAATACATTTATGGTTTTCACTCAAAATGAGAAGATAGAGGAAAAGCTAAACTTAAAATTTGTAAAAGTATATTGAACATATAATATGACCATGTTTTGCACGCCCAGCATAGTAGATGACTCTAAATTCTTGGAGAGTCATTCATTCTGCTTTTTTTTTTTCCTCTCTCTCTCAGCCATAAGAATTATGATCCCTATTTTAACAGTGGACACATTTATTCAGCACATGCAGAGAGGCTCTTGTGGTTGCAAGAAAAGTTGTTGAACAATATCTTCATACATATATACAGGATATTCTAAAGACCGAAATACATATTTCATAATCTTTTTAAAACAAGATATGAACTCAAAGCATATTTTAAGTTCTAAATATATAGTCTACATAATTATCTTTTGTAATTTTTATTATATCATATAATAAAAATAATTGCTAGTTTTATAAAAAATCTATCTATCTGCATGTACATTTTTTCAATAATGTGTCTCATCTGTGAGACTGAATAAAATGAAATCGGCTTGCACTGCATTCGGATTTTTTTTATTTAGGTTATCATATTTTTGATCTAATGTTTTTTTCAATATTAATTTGTATAGTATCATAATTCAGTTCCTTTAAAAATACAGTTATTTATACATATTTTTTAATGGTCTTGTTGGTTGGATGGAAAAAAAGACTTTTTACAAGACCAAATTTGCATATGGTGTCAAATAAAAATTTAAAAAGTTTAACCTTTTAAAAATTAATGAACAGATTTTTTTATTAAATAAATATAAGAACAGCATTATTTCTTACATTATTTTGAACATTTTTTTCAATTTACATAAGTTTACTTTTAACAGGTAAAGAATTAACTTTTTGAGACACCCTGTAAAATATTTCAAAGTTATAATGATCAATCATTATTTAACATTATATTATAATTTACAAAATAATTAACAAAGAATTTAAATTACAGGTAAGAAGTGAAAAAGTATACCTTTAAAATCAGAAAGTATAATTCTGAAACACGTAAAACTGTTCTCTTAATCATTGCATTGCTCTTATAAATTAACTAAAATAAAAGTGTTTTCTGCTATTACAGCACATCCCAAAAGTTTATAGACTTTTTTTTATTTTTTATTTTACAACTGAAAAAGATGAATAAAGATTTCAAAATCATTTTTAATTATAAGTAATTTCAAGACAATAATTTAATACTATACAAAAATAATATCTTCCAATCACAGACACTGTAATAGAAACTAAAACTGAAAATTTACTGTCCCAAAAGTTTATAGACAACTCATTTTTTCTTCAACATTCAAATTTTTGAACTATTTTTCCTAATCACTTCAAAAACTCGATCAGGCATACTCAAAACAATAGTTTGAAGAATTTCTGGCTTTAGAAAAAACCAACTTCTTTCAATTTGCAGCATTAGATCTTGAACTGATGCAAATTGACGCCATTAGCATATACATCTCTGGCTAATATTCCCCAATGGTTATCTATTGGGTTCAGGTCTGGACTTAGGGCTGGCCAGTCCATAAGAGTTACTTGGTTTTGTCTAAACCATTGCATTGTAGAGTTTGATACGTGAATGGAGTAATTGTCATGCTGATATATCCATTCTTCCCCACCTAGCAACTTTGCAAATAGAAGTAACTGTACTTTTAGCATTTTCTGATAATCTCTGAAGCATTGACGACCTTTTAAAAAAATAATATCAGTAGTGACGGTAGTTCCTTTAAAGGAAAATGCTCCCCGCACCATGAGTGAACCCCCTCCTTGTTGGCTGCTGAAAAAAGTTTGTGGTTCCTTGAGAATATCGTGCCAGTAATATTCCCAACCATCGGGGACATCTAAATTGAAATTCTTTTCATCACTAAACAGCATACTCAACCATTATTATGTCCAATTCATGATTTAGAGCCAACTAAACATGAGCATCTTTATGCCGTTTTGTCAACTTTGGTCAACAATGCATTTTGCGATAAGTAAGCAATTTACTTACCTGCAGCAGTCGATGAACCGTGGATTTTGATACTGGAACGGTCACCTCTCTAGAAACTGACCGTACAGATAGATTCTGAGTTGAAACTAATCTGAAAATTTCTCTGTCTTGTCGATTAGTTGTTTTCTTTGGTCACCCACAACATGATTTTGTTTCAAAATTGTCACCTTTTGATAGAATTTGGTAAATACCAGCCCTGCTGTGTCCAATTTTTCTTGAAATGTCCACAACTTTCATTCCACGAGCTTTCAAACAATAAATTTTCAAAATTTCCTTATTGGAAAACTGCACGTTGTGAGGCATCTGTACAATCAGTCAAAAAAAGAAAGACAACTTTGCTTTTATCTCAGGAAACTGTTGTGTCACAAGTACATGATCTTGAAATATGGAAATTTGGAGATCAATACTTCAATCAGCTTTTAACACCGATTGTCTATATATTTTTGGGACAGCATTATTTTGTTTTATTTTTTTATATTAAATTTGTGTTTAACCCTTTCAGCGTTAGCTGTTTTTCAGTATATCTGTGTAATGATTCATAAAATTAATACTATGCACAGTATAAATATGAGAATTTAGTACTGTATACTACACATGTTTATTAATCTTATTTTCTTGAAAAAAGCTACATATATTTCAAAATATAGCTACACCAGCCTTTTATTTTGACTATGCATGCCGGAAAAATATGGGCTTAAGGCTTATAGGGTTAAAGTTTTTCAGTACTTGTTTTACGTCGATACATATTTACATAATTTATTTTGTCTTTCTTACTCATTTAATTAGCTCTTAAATCTAAAAAAAACAGTTGTCTACAAACTTTTGGAACAAACTTTATAGTGAAATACAATCATTGAAATAAGGCTACTTGATAAAGACCATTTACATCACTGTATTTTGTATAAATTTCAACAAGTAAGAAATGCTACAAAAATGTTTCAAAATTTAGTGAAAGTTTTTGGAGATGTAATTTTAGATAGATTGCAGGTGATTTCAACTTTAATATTAAGCCATTCTCTGGGTGGCCATTTTTAATCGGTAATCATGATAGAGGAAGATTCTTTTTTGACAACATCAAAGATTGTGTGAACTATTTTGGACTATATACGATCAAGCTGTGATATGCACATTTCTGCTATTTCAATACAAAAATGAACCCTTCTTGGATCAGATGATAACTGGGGGATCGGGTTTATTTTTTTGTAAAATTTTTTGAAAGGAAAAATATTTACAAAATCATCTTGAATTTTTTGCCACTAATGAAGACATTTTTCAAAAATGTCTAATTCTTCTGTCTTGTTATTTACAAATTACCATCATGCTAGCAAAGGCTTATAAGTAACAATGAAAATTACATTGCAGAATAAATATTAGTGAAGGTATGAAAATTTTATAATTATTAATTTCCAAAACAGACAGAATTTTACACTAGACCTAATAATATAAAATTACTGTATTTTCCTGTGTATAATCCACAAGTCAGGAAAATAATTTTTATATCAGAAATTTTAATTAATAGAGAAAGCTACTTTAGTAAGAATCAATACATTGTACAGATATATAAATTTGTCTATTAAATAAAATTTCTGATATAAGACTGATTTATCAATGAATTATACACAGGAAAATATGATAAGTTAAAATAGTGCTATTAAAGTTTATTGAGTTTTAATCTCTATACGAAACCTAGTGATAAAGCAAATTATGTAATTTAATATATATATATATATATATATATATATATATATTTTTTTTTCCCCCAAAACATCAAAAAATTATACTTTTTTTTTTACTTACATCAAAATCATAGGATATAGAAATAATATATAGATTGACCATTGGTAGAAAAAAAATTATTCCTTTTCCCTTGGGAAAAGCCAGCGATTTTACCAAAATAATAATTCATTTACTAAAGGTGAATGAAAATCTCCAGATATAGTTTCAAATTCATTTTTCTTTTTTTCAATACCCCTTAATAGCTGATTCCAAAGCTTTTTTTTTTTTTTGGCATCAAAAATCTTTGCACGATAACATGGGGATGATAGATCTATATATATTACTAGGGATAAAACGGATATCCGGTATCCGGCCGAGTAGCTAGGATTTTTCAGAGTGATCTGTAACATTCCCCCTAATCTTCCCCATAACAATAAAAAGAGCTGTTCATAGTTGTTCCTGAACAAACAATATTCATCCTCTGCAGTGCATATAACTCTGTTTTCATGACTTTTGTTTAATAAGTTGAGAATGTTTAGTAATATTGTTAGTCTTGGAAGTAAAAGTTGTTAGATTGTTTCGAGAATGAGTCAAATAATGTGCATTTATTGACTAGAACCTGCCTGTTTATTTACAATCCACTTTTCCCTACACAAGAAAGTTGTTTTTGTGACCATATATTTATACTAGCAGACCCTCTGGTATTGTCTGTGCCATTACCTAATTCAATTAAACGTGTCATCTACCTATTCGATTTGGATTTTTTTTTTTTTTAAGCACTGCAATTTACATAAATTTGCACTTTTAATGGAATATCTTGCTAAAACACCTGAATTTAGAATTTCCCATTGCGCTGCATAGATATAGTCCCAAAAATTAAAATTACTTCAAATGGAAGTAATATTTAAATTTTCAGGAAGTCTGTATTTTCATTTTCAGATTGTTAAAGATTAAAAAAAAAAAAGCTCAATTATTTTAAAGTTTATGATTTTTTTGTACATTAGAAAAACTGAACTTACTTTTAATTAAAGAATTTTAATAAATAATCTAAATTTTTTTTTCTTATCTGTACAGAATATAAAAATATAAGTAAAAAGCATTTAAAGAAACAAAAATATAAATTTGTTTTGAATCATTACTTACTTCTATATTCAATAGAAGAAAGCATTTTATTCGTAAAAATTGTCAACTTCCCGTTGTTGGTGGATTCACGCATTTTGAGTGAACCAGATTTTTTAATTTGACCGTTTTTAGAAAATGTCTGTCTGACAAAAGTTTTGTATAGCAGCTCTAGTTCAAGAGTTAATGCACAGAATTTCATATAAATTTATACATAGTTGTGCATTAACAACAACAAAAAAAAAAAAGTGCCCATCGACTTTTGGTGTAAATTACTCAATAGGTGTCGCTGTTATACTGTGATTTCTCCCATTTAAAGGAGGACTATATCTCTTCTACTGTGTACTAATTTAAAAAAAGACTAAGTATGTTACAGGTCTTTTATGAAATATGTTTATTTAATTTCTGTGCATATCGGCCAATAGACAATGCTGTTATGCTGCAATTTTCCCGTGAATGGAGAATCTTGGATTTATTTGTGTATAATTACACAAAATTTGGTATGTGAGAGGGCCATTTTTATGAAACATCACGTTGATTCAATTTTGGTGCATATTGGTCGATAAGTGGCTATACTATGCTGCAGTTTACCCTGTGAATAGGAAGGCTAAATCTCAACATCTATAACATTTAACTGCACTTAACTTGATATGCAAGACAATAAGAGAACGAAAGCTGGCTTAATTTGGGTGTATATTGACCAACAGATGTCGCAGTTGTTCCTCACCTTCTATGATTTTCCACTTGGCTACATCTCACAATCTTTTGATTAAAATTGCATATCTGAAATCTTTATTGTGCGAAGCTATTATTAAGTTTCTTCTGTGCATGTTAAACAGCGTGTAGCTTGTTATGTAGAGTGATGTAAAAGAAAGTTTCGTAATGGCCATACCATACTAAGCCATTGAAGCTTTTAGATTTTTTTTTTTCCTCTTTTCTTTTATGTTTTCTTATAAATGTCTCAAACGAAAGTATTGGACTCATAAAAATTTTCTACATTTGGTATTCGCTGGATTTATACATTTTAAGAGGTCCAGAACCTGGTTTGATCAATTTTTTAAAATTTGTGCTTGTGTGTATGTGTGTGACAAAAATTCCGTTCAACTGATGTCGGCCTTATTTAGGTGTATATCAGCCGACAAGTGGATCTGCTATTATGATTTTTCACAAGCCTATATCTCAGCATTTATTGATTAAAATTGCACCAAACGTCATATGTAAAATACTTATTGTGTGAAGCTATGGTTAAACTTTTGCACAATTTAAACAGTAAGTGGTGTGTGATGGCCACAATATATACGTTTTCTTATGAAAATAACCAACCCTTCAACTATGATTATATTAGTAAAATATTTTGTTTCATTTTTTTTTTATACATATCAAGCACACATTTTTTAGTACTGTAAAAAATGTGTAAATGATAAATTTTTGTTTTATAATTTTGAACAAAACCTATATTTTTGTGACAAATTGCAAGTGTAGGAATGAGTATGTTAGACTTAAGCTTTATTCTTCATTGCAATATTGCACAAATAAATAGAATGCTAAATAAATATGCTTAAGTAAATTATATTTAAAATGTGTTTAAAAGAATAGTATATGAAATATGTTTATATTTTATTGTTTTAAAATAAAGAAAAAGAAAAGAAATATACAACACAACAAAAAACAAAACTAATGCCGGATATCTGTATCCAGCAGGCAAAGGAGCTCCGGATATCCGATAAAATCAACTATCCACTTCATCCCTATATATTACTATATCCAGGGCCCGAAATTTCAACTCAGATTACACTCGCCGAAACAAAAGTTTTACTCGCCACAAAATAGGGTTGTCATTTTTTCTTTCTTTCCCCCCCCCCCTTTTTTACGCATTTTTTTTTTTTTTTCCCCTAACTATTTGGAAGGCTTTTACAAATATGCCTAAAATTATATATATTAAAAGTGTATCGTATATCATCATGTCTCATAATTATCTCTAATTAAAAATCATTATAATGTATTGTATTTGAGATTTGAAAAAGATTAAAATATCTAATAACATAAATGCAAAAAGTGTTTAAAGAAAAAAAGAAGAAGAAAAAAAAACTTTGTCAAACAATATCCTGTGAAAATCTTTTATTCTCAAAGATTAAGCTTCCTTATTTACCTATTTATTGACCTTTTTCATCTGAAATGTTTTTTGCGTCCATTTTATTTTTGTAATCAGACGGAATGTCGATGTGTATAACTTGTTCATTGTTGTCATTATAAATAGCCATTTCGGAATAACTTTTTCGATAAAACCGTTGGTTACAAATCATTACAAGCGCAAATAATTGGCGTTTCAGTAAAAAACTGGAAAAATTGAACTGTTTTTTCTTTTTGATCATTATTCAACAAAATAAACATAGGAAGTATCTATAAAAAGGCTCGGGCTCATGACAATATCGCATAGGCAAACTTTCGCATATCTCTTCTCCGGGATATTGGGTGACGGGCAAAGATGCTCTCTGCTCGTCTATTCTCACTCTGCTTGGAGAAATAACAGTAGGAGAAACGAAACAATCAAAGAGATCAAAACTTTTATGAATGCACTACGTATTTTTCCTTTCCCAGGATGGGACGATCTCGGGCCGCGCATACACAGACTCTTCTCTCTGAGAATCTAAAAAGGAGAGCTTAAATATGAGGTTAAAAGATGGCAAGATTTTGCCATATTTAAATCTATTTAAATCTATAAAAAGAATGTTTTCTGTCACCATATCGTGTAAGAATTCTATCTATAAGTAGACCAAATTTTTACTCGCCACAGTAAAAATTCCACTCGCCAATGGCGAGCTGAAATTTCGCGCCCTGACTATATCTATGATCAAAACCAGCATCACTCTCTCCCCCAAACCAAACACACACAAGATTGCAAGCATATGCAATAACAATGAAGCAGGGTGGGAAAAAAACTGGAGAAAATATATGTACCACAAATTACTGCTGATTAATGTTTCAGACTTCATTTCATCAACAGTTAATAAAATTGAATCCACCTCTTCTGTTGAATTTGCTGATGTAGTGCAATCAATACAATCCATGCCTAAAATAAGAATTAATACATGTAACCTAATATTTTCAAATACAATAATCACATAAAATTTGAATGTATAAATATCATAAAAATTCAATATCAAAACATATATCAGATGAACAAATAAGTTTATACCCAGAATTTTTTTGGCAAAAGTAAACTTTCAATACTATGTTGGTGTATTCATTTTTATTTAAATTAATTATACATTATTATTATTATATTTATTTTTTGAGGGAGGGGGGCATTATTTGTGAGATTCAAAATAATCACATAAGTAAAACAGTGATGGCTGTTGTTAATATGAAGTAGTCATCCCATATACTTAATCAAGAAAAGTTTTGAAACGTTTCTTGAATGCCTGATGTGTATAAAAAGTTGGTTAGGCTTTTTTTTTTTTTTTATATATAAATCTGTTTTAACCAAAATGGCTTCCAGTGATATAAGCAAGAATGAAAATAAATGTGTATAAATATGGTGAAAATAGTGAAAAAAAGTTTGTCAATTGTCCACATTATGTAAGAAAGTAGTACTTTTAAAATGGAAGAAGTCTCAGATATCCAAGGAACATTAGGTGTGTCATGCATGGTATATCAAAATTAGTCAAATAATTTGTATTTTTATTTATTGCAGCATTACAGAATTTCATATATTTATTATTCATATACAAAAAGATTAAGGGCAACAGTGTTTTATTTTATGTCAGTCAGAATCAGAGCTGTAGAGTCTGTAGGAAAAATGTCTGACTCTAACTCCTTTATATATATATAAATACACATTACAGCTTATTTTGTAAAATAAATAATAAGAAAGCTACAGAAAAGAGGTTATACTGAATAAATATCTTGATGACAAATTGTTTATATTTTCTAGACACAAAGGTAAGAAAAAAGGAAGAAGCTCAAAAATCCAATATTTTCAAAATGAATTTTAAGTGCTAACTAATTCCTTCAAAATGTTGAATGAACATAGATTTAAAACTAGGGTTGCAATACAATACTTATCAGTTTCATGGTAGTGTACAATGAATTCAAATTAGGTAAACAATATTGTAAATTATTTCATTTTGATTTCAAAAGGCAATATCAGCCAATATCAATTTAAATGAACAATATCAGCTCACAACAAAATATCAGGTAGTGACATTTTATAAGAAAAGCAAACCTCACCGACATTAATTATTTCAGTCCTTAGTAAATTGCTTGCAATCTACTAAATTTCAACTTATGTTATGTAATAAGTCACAAGATTTTTTAGATCTGGAGCAGGGGAAAAAAGCATTTTTCAAGTTCCTTACACAAAATACACAAAGAAGTATTGTGAAATTGATTTTATATCTCACATAACTCAAAAACGAATGGTCGTAGAATGTTGTAAATTTATATTTGTGACTGAATTATGTACTATTGCTTTTGGTTATTTTAAACATAAGCTTGTGATCAATAGTGCAACAGGTTCATAAATGTACAATCAGACTTTATATAAAATAAATAATAGCAGAGATACAGAGGCAATGAAGTCAGGTATTTATTTAAAATTGAAACATATAGTTCAATGATATAAAATTCCAATTAAATACAAAAATAAATATTTTAAGTACTTGAGATTGAACATAATAAATCTTAGGGATGTGCCTTAAAAAGGGAGGTGAGAGAGAGGTAACTTTTTACCTCTTATCATTTCAAGAACTTTTAGCAAAATCTCAGGGGAGAGCAAACCGAGCGCACGACTTGGCAAGCCTGCCAATCACATGACCAAGCTGTCGCCAAAGAACCGCCAAGTGTAATTCTTTGTTCGTGAATTGAAATGCATGTAAACTTTTAAATTTTGAGAGGCAGTTAGAAAATATTAACCCTATTGTTGGCGCCCTTGTGTAGAGCCAAGAGGATGAGATGATTTATGAGTATTGTGAAACAGAAAATTGATAATTACATATATATGAGTCATTTAAAATATATTGCGTCAGCTACTTTAGGAATAAAACCAGGGTTCGCACTAAGGGAAAAAAATGAGTGGGATTCTCCCACTCTAACAAAAAAATTAAGTGGGATTTTGAAAATTTAAGTGAGATTTTTGAAATTTAAGTCAGTAATTACATTTTACAGAAAAAAAGTATTTTCAAGAAATATGCAAATTACAGACATGTGATTGCTGAAATTAGAAATTAGCTGAAAATGTTTCGCTAATATGATTGATTGGATGATTAGTTGAATATTGATAACGTCACTTTCAATAAACTAATGACATAAACATTTATATATATATAGTTTTTATCTACATTAAGCATTTTCAGGATTTTTTCATTAGCGTAAAAAAATTCTTCAATATACCGGCAATAACTTTTATATCCACACAAAATCTTATTAAAATTTCCCACCAAGAGTAAAACAAATTTTTCAAAGAAATATAGAATATGATTTTTATATATGTACATTAATCATTCATATAAAAATAGCAGTAGCTAATTATTAGTTTCAAACATGCATAAAACCAACTGAGTATTTTTCTTAAATTGATTTGTATAAAATTTTCTTACCTGAAAAGTCTATTCTTTATTTCCCCCATGTTTACAAGTTTGGTATAGGTATGACACCCCATAAAGATTTAATTTAATTGAGAATAAATAAATAGATTCATTAAGTTCAGCACTAAAGGTCTAAAAATAATTACATATGTCAGAAATATTGAGCACTTCTATTGCTTTATTGTTTCTAGAATTGATCATTGACCACAATCTGTGTTCCGGAGATGGGAAAGGGGGGGGGGTTAAAGAAAATAATTACAGAGTAAGAAATATTAAACTCTTTCAATTCTACATCTAGAATCTAACAAAACAAGTCTAAAATGAATATTTTAAATATAATTTATGTTTCAGATGGGTAGATATTGGGAAACAAGACTTCTGCAGAACATTTGATTGCTGATCTGTAGATGGAGATAAATAAAGGGGGAGGTGGGCAAAAAATAATTACATGAGCAAGAAATATTTAACTATTGTATTTCTTTACAGGTTCTAGAATCTCATAAAGCAAGTTTGAAATGGATATTAACATTTATGTTGTGGATGGAGAAAGATTAGGAATCAAAAGCTTTTGTAGAACATTTGATCACCGATTGTTCCATTTTTATTTATTTATTTATTTTTTAACGAACAATATCCGCGTTTTTTTTTTTTTTTTTAAACGGGAAACATAAATTTGCGGAGTTCAATGAATTAGATAAAAAAAAAAAAAAAAAAATCGCGGGAAAATAAGTGCGGGAAAAGCGCGCATATGAAAATTTTTTAAGTGGGATTTTTTTTAATATTGCGCGATTCTCGCGATCCCGCGCTCTAGCGCGAACCCTGAAAACTATTAGTGAATCTGAAACAAATTCTTTTTTTTTTAAACATTGAGAACACATTTTTTTTTAATTTCAGAATATTAAGCTAATTTATATCTCAAAGGATAAGTTATTAATAAAGTATTACATTTCTATATTTCTAATATAAATAAAAACGAAATGTTTAATTTATGGGTTCTATTAATAATTCCAAAATGAATGAAGTTTTGATTTAAGAAAATTTTATTTTAAAATGGTTTACGTATTTTAATCTGTATTACAATTATTTTTTTTACAAATAAAAAAAGTAAAATAGATTAGGATTTGCAAAACTAAGATGAAATAAAATTAATTTTTGAAATGAAATTTACTCATGAAAAAAGGAAATAATTTAATTATTCAGATTTTAAAAGAAATAGATTAAAAGTGAATGTATGTGTGGAAACCTCTCCACAGCATTGATGTCTAATTGTACACCTCCAACTTTGGTCAACAAGAGCTGCCACTTTAGAGACATCTGTGATTTTACAGAACTTTTCATGACATCTGTATTTACGTATGTGTGTGTTTGTATCTCGCATAGCTAAAAAATAGTAGGACATAGAATGTTGCAAATTCATATATATATGTTTGTTATAACATCTAGTTGCACATTTCCTTTTTTGGTCTTCATGTGACTTTCTGTTTTGGAGATATCCACAAAAATTATGTTTATATCAAAATTTTGCCATTATATATGACCTAAACTGTTATTGAGTACTGTTAGTTAATTGAAGAATTTTTGAGGTATTTCTGAGTTGAAAACAATGTTTACCACCAAAGTCCACCTTTGTGGAAGTGAAAAAACTGCCATCTGTTTCTTCTTCAACAGTTCATGGTTCATACATTTAGCAGTAAAAAAAAAAATAAAGGACTTTCAAGCACTTTCCAGAAAAATTTCAAGCGCTTTCAACCAGAATTTTGGACCTGTCCACAAACTCAGATTTTTTTTTTTTTTTTTTTTTTTTTTTGAGAGAGAGAGAAGGGGGGGGGGGGTTATCCTCTTAAAAACCCAGTACCAAATGGGTTTATTTTACTTATTTATTTTTAAAAATAATAAAAATTTTCCCTAATTTTAAAACTATTTGTTACTTTTTACTTGACAAAATTAGTAATTTTATATATATATATATGTCAGTTTGAAATTATGTCTATTTTTTGAACTTCAACAGAAGAAAAATCCCTTTCTTTCAAACAATAATATAATAACCTTAAGGGGACTTGGTATCAATGAAAGTTTCATATAAACACTTATATTTCCATTTAATATTTATAAATTGAACTATATTAGGTTTGTTCAATAAAATAAATATTCAAGCAACAATTCTTATGGGATTTTATATGTTTTTTACAGATTTGAAATATTTAAATTGCATTTTCATGAATTCATGATTTTCAAAATGCTAAAACTGCTACCAATAATAAAGAAATGACATAATAACTTTTTACTTTCCGAACACTATAGTGAGGGAAGTATTGTAATCATGTCAAAAATCTGAATTTGAGATTTTGATGTTTCTACACATTTCGAGGCCCCCCGAGTCCATTTTCACTATTTTTGCGATGATGTATGTATGTGTGCATGTGAGTGAACATGCTAGCGTCTAAACGCTTTGTTCGAATGAGCTGAAAGTTGGTACGTATATTGTAAGTCACCATAGTACGAACCCTATTGATTTTGGTGAATCTAGCACTTATAGTTTTTTTACAGGGACACAAAGAAAAATTCTTTATCATAATGGCCTATGGGACCGAAATCTTAAAAGTGCGATAGCAGAGGGATTCCATACCAACTCACCTAATGAGGGTTGCATGACCAACTCTGATTTTGTTTAAATTTCGTACACAGATTGATGATATAAAGGCATGAAAAAGTCCAAATTTTTAACTACTTGTTCCACTTATTTATAGATATACAGGTCCTCAAAGTTTGTCCGCTTCCTCAAAATACCAAAAAACTGATGTTATTTAATTTTTTTTTCTTAAAAAATGTATTCATGCAATATGAAAGTGTTAGGTATCTATGGAAACTAGTTATTCCAGGCATTCAGAAAAAAAATACTATAATGTTCATAATGAAAATCATTAAGGTACAGTACTCTTAGAAGTTGCAACCACAAAAATTTGATTTTCCTGATTTTGCTAAAATTGAGACAATACCAAAAAAAGGTAAATAAAACCAAAGGTTTACTCACTTTCTGGTAGAGTACAGGTGTTCACCATAAATTATTACACAATAAAATACTTGGGTTTCTCACTCCTTCTTGGAAATATTTAAGCTTAAAGACAAACCATTGGGCAAAAACATGCAATTTCGGCCATCTTGGCAGCCATTTTTCTCATAAAGGGGGGGCACTAGAAACTTTTTTATTTTTTTTAAATAAGCTACTGGTGTGCTAGCTATTCACGGGAAAAGAGTTTACTTTTGGTTATTATTTGCATAAAGAGATATCCTGCTGATAGTATATGCATGTTTTTCTCTAATATCATATGCTTGTGTTCCCCCTCTCATAGACTTAACATTAATGAAAAGGAAAAATAATAATGCTGCACTATCTATACAAGAATTCAAGAAAATAATAATTAAAAAAATAATTTCTACATTTTTTAGCAAAATTAGATATTTGATGAAA
Organism: Salticus scenicus; assembly: GCA_963930645.1. NCBI lineage: Eukaryota > Metazoa > Arthropoda > Arachnida > Araneae > Salticidae > Salticus > Salticus scenicus. The sequence continues at coordinate 50,586,927 of OZ005648.1, forward strand.
ACAAGAAATAGAATTCTTCCAAAACTGAACGTTGTCCATTCGTAGTTATAAAGTACTAAATAATTTCTTGAAAAATCAATCAAAATAAAAGAGCTATAAATATTTATTTCATAAGCAAATATATTTGAAATACAACAATATATTAAAAATTGATGTGTACAGAATTTTATTCAACTGCAAGCAACAATTTTATTCAACTCCTGTACTTTTTTCACAGCATCATTTGATATTAAAAACATGCATCATGTGGCTGCTGCTGCTGATGGCATTAGTATTATATCTAACAGATGCTTGTATGAAATCCAGCATGTATCTGGTTTCTCTGGCCAGTAGAAATTTTGGCACTCCTAACCACCATTTCTTATCATACATGCAAGCAAAATAAAAACCTTTAGAAATGTTATTAAGACTAAATTTTTGACATGTTGCTTACCTACTGCAGATACTTCAATCTGATTCGATATGTTTGTAGATACAATGGAAACTAAAAGCACAGATTTACTAATAGGAATAAATTTATGATAATCCCTGATACCCTCAATTCTTACAGTGAAAGTTAGTCTTTCAGAATGCAATGCTCTTGTTTCTGCTACATATTCTTCAGATGCAAAGAAAAACTTAATATTTTTTTTAATTACCTGTGCAGTAATGAAACAAATCATGTGGAGAAATTATCTGATCCTTGTAAGGACGTTGCAAGCTGGTTCTGTAAGCAGACCTTTTAACTGTGCCTCCAGTGGCATCACAGGGGCTTTTGCCATGGGAGGTGGCAAAAAAATGTCACTCAGCATTTAGTTTGAAATCATCTTTATGTTGGAATAAATTTAAAAAGTTTTCTTGTTTTTGTACTGCACTGAGCTACCACCACTGAAATAAATTATTTTCTATATGTCTGGATATTGTGATGTTAAATATGGAATTACAGGCCCTTGAAAAGAAACTACTGCCACCGTATCATGTGTCAAACAGTCACTGATAATACGCATAGAAAAAACATTTAGGTTATCATTTGGCCGAACATATGCTAAAAAAAGATGGAGTATAGCTTGCATGTTTTCCCAGTGCAGTGATATTCTTGTACTGCATCCTGTACAATAAAAGTAAAATTTTCAGAAAAATCAAGTAATAAAATGCACTCATCTGGTTTTAGTTCTGCTTTTCTTGTTTTGAAATACTCTGATTGAAGATTTTGCAATGTAATGGTGTTTTGCCAAGGACTTCATTTTCAATAAAAGTTCCGATTTAAAATCAGGTGTGGACAAAATAATTTAATGAGTGTTGAATTAACTGTAGTTATCCACCGTCGAAATGTCACTTCAGGTTCTTCATCATAATCATCCGTTAACATATCTAAAAATTCTTCAAATACAGTTTGGAGTGGACACTGTGAACAAAATCCTAACATACACGCTTCATTGTTAATGTCACACACATAATGAGCAAAAAAATCAGTGACAGATGGTTTAATAGATTGTTTTAGAGATGCCATCATTAGCCTGTCATTTTGGTGAATCATACAGACATAGACTGAATGAGTTCCTGTACTACCAGCTAACACACACCATTTCGGTCGCAAATCAGCAAATTCAGATAATCCAATCTTGTAATTGTGATATTCCCGTTTAAAAAGTGTGTATACTTCTTTGAGATTACATAAAATGAGGCGTTTCTGTTTTGTAAATATTCTATTTCTTCACTAAATAGTAACTTGAATTTTTAAAAATTAAAAGATTTCCTACATCTTTCTTTAAGATATCACAAAAATAGAGTATACATTAGTTTTGTTTTAATACCAGAATATAATAAAATCAGAATGTTGCTCCATTATTCAATGCTTCATTCACCTAATAACACTATTTCTAAAGGTAACTAAATAATGTTCAGAGGGTAAATAAAGTCTGATACATGTAATTAAACAATATTTATATAATATTCAATAAGTTTTGTCTTTTTTACATCTTTTTTTATTAATGTTAAGTCTGTGAGAGGGGAAGCACAAGCATATGGTATTAGAGAAAAACATGCATATACTATCAGCAAGATATCTCTTTATGCAAATAATAACCAAAAGTAAACTCTTTTCCCGTGAATAGCTAACACATCAGTAGCTTATTTAAAAAAAATAAAAAAGTTTCTAGTGCTCCCCCTTTATGAGAAAAATGGCTGCCAAGATGGCCGAAATTGCATGTTTTTGCCCTATGGTTTGTCTTTAATCTTAAATATTTCCAAGGAGTGAGAAACCCAAGTATTTTATTGTGTAGTAATTTATGGTGAACACCTGTACTCTACCAGAAAGTGAGTAAACCCTTGGTTTTATTTTCCTTTTTTTTGGAATTGATGCCTCAATTTTAGCAAAATTGGGAAAATCAAATTTTTGTGATTGCAACTTCTAAGAGTACTGTACCTTAATGATTTTCATTATAAACATTGTAGTATTTTTTTTCTGAATGCCTGGAATAACTAGTTTCCATAGATACCTAACACTTTCATATTGCATGAATACAATTTTTAAGAAAAAAAAATTAAATAACATGAATTTTTTCGTATGTTGAGGGAACGAGCAAACTTTGTGGACCTGTATATCTATAAATAAGTGGAGCAAGTAGTTAAAAATTTGGACTTTTTCATGCCTCTATATCATCAATCTGTGTACCTAATTTAAAGAAAATCTGAGTTGGTCATGCAACCAACTTTTATTTTTTTAGGTGAGTTGGTATGGCTTCACTGAGCATCTAAATGCCTTATTCAATTGAGAAAAAAATTTATACACATATTATAGGTCAAATATACTCAATCTGTATAGATTTTGGAGAATCTAGCACTTATAGTTTTTTTACAGGGACACAAAAAAAAATTCTTCATCATTATGGCCTATGGGGCCAAATGTTTAAAAGTGTGATAGCGTCTAAACGCCTTATTAATCTGAGTAAAAAAATTGTACACATGTTATAGGTCACAGTTGCACCAATTGTATAGATTTTGGTGAATCTAGCACTTACAGATTTTTTACAGGGACACAAAGAAAAATTCTTTATCATTATGGCCTATGGGACCAAATTTTTAAAAGTGCGATAGCATCTAAATGCCTTATTCAATTGAGCTGAAAATTTATATGAATATTATAAATCACTGTTCCACTAACTATAAGCATTTTGGTGAATCTAGCATTTATAGGTTTTTACAGGGACACAATGAAAAATTCTTTATCATTATGATCTATGGGCTCAAAGTTCAGTAGCATTAAATAAAACATTGTGTAATATATGGAGAAAAATACTCAAACACTCTATTATGGTTTTCTCTCTTTTGTTTGTTTAACAACTCCTCTTTCTTTACTTTATCTACAAAACTGTTAATTATTCAATGTTCGGAAAGTCGAGTGGAGTCACTCCGGATTTTTTTTTATGTGTCATAGAATCTACTTGAAAGAATTAGGGATGGATTTTGCAATATAATTAAAAATAAATGAATAAATAAAATATTAAAAATAAACAAAAATCATGTTTTCTTTTTTGTAAATTTTTTCATAGATAAGTATTTTTAATTTTTTTTTCTTTCAAAAATTAATTAATAAATTTAAAAATCCATTCCTGCTCTTTCAAGTAGGTTCTATTAAACATCTAAAACAAAACAACAACAACAAAAAAAAAGGCTTTTCTTAAGTATCTGCAGATGTTTTAGCATTCTAAAGATGGTCATGAATTCATGAAAAAATGCGAAGTGCGAAACGGAAATTTAAAAAAAAAATTAAATCGGTAAAAAAAAATATAAAAAACTATAAGAATTGTTGCCTGAATATATATTTTATTACACAAATCTAATATACAGTTAAAAATAAGCAGTTAAACTTAAAATCTTCTTCACACACCGTGAAATTTTGGAAAACACTACTGGTTTCAAAAGGACATGACTTTTCTTCTTCAGGTGCAAAACACATGCTACTGCCTTGGATGTATTGGCCTTGAAAGCAAAAGCAAGACCAGTATTGTACTAATATAGTTCAATTTATAAATATTATATGGAAATATAAGCTTTAATATAAAAAACTTCAATGATGCCAAGACCCCTTAAGCAAAGGTTTCCTAATTCTAACTGCTATATTGCTTTTGAATAGAACAGTTAAAAAAAAAAAAAAAAAAGAGAGATTAGTAAAAAGAATGAAATTACAGGTCATCTTTGTATTTGTAACCCTGATTGCCCTGATGTAAAAAATAGTTTATCTAAAGTTCTAAGAATTAAACAACAAATATTAAACATAACAAGCATAATATATTGAACTTGTGAAGGTTGATAGACAAAATATGAGGCTCTTTTGCTGCCCCTTTATAAAATTCAAATTCATAAAAACAGCCTTTTTAAAAGATTTAGTTTTATAATTTTTTATATCGTATTTCCAGTTTTTTTTTTTTTTTTTAAAGAAAACTGAAATTTAAGTAACTTTAACATATTACAGCAACTTTCAAGCACTTGAAAATGAAACTTTTTTTTTTTTTTCCAAGCACTTTTCAGGGATTTTTAAAAATGTACAAACCATGGTTATACTGTGTAGAAAATGGAACGTAAAGAAATAGGCAGGTCGATAATTATTAATAAAGATTTTTCTTTTATAGTCTTGTTAGTGACTTACAAAATTTTTGATGAAATTGGTTTTGTAATAGAAAAAAAAAGGATCATTCCAGAAAATTCCAGAACTTAATTTCTATTGAAGTTAAGGCTTCAAAACTTTAAATACCAAACGTGGTTGCCAAGTTGCCAGATTCGATGTTAGGTTGCCAAGATCAAAATTTGCAGTGACAACGAACTTGGCATGATTAGCTACCAAATTTGGCAGAAAAAAGTACTCCAAGATTAACAGAATTAGTAACTCACTTTCTCCATTTTGGCAGAATTTTTTCTTTATTATTTTAACCACTTCACTGGCCACAGTAGTTGTGTGTGGAAGGCTAAATTTCCCCTGAGGGTTCTAGGGATAGCTGGTGAAGTGGTTAATATACTATATCATTTCTTAGTATTAATTTTTGCCAAACAATACAAGACCATTTGATCGACTTAAGTACCATCTACACTTGAGTGAATTTCATCGAATTCTAAGCTACGCAGATGCTAATAAAAGATCCTGTAATAAGAAGCTGTGGAATATTATTTATTCAATACTTGTTCAGAAAACTATTCTTAAAGGATATTCCTGCTGTGCATTTTTTTTATTATAACTTTTGTGGTTCAAGGATTTGTCTTCTTGGTCTGTTTTGGGGGATATTCATGGACTAGAACCTGCTTGTTTATTTACCACAAAAGAAAAGTCAATATTTTTGGAACAATATGTATATTTTAATGGATAAAAAAGGACATCATGTGTAAAAACTAAAAATGTATAAAATGAAACTCAGTTTCGAAAATATGATTCCCCCCCCCCCCCAATCCTTATTTGAATGATTTTTTATATTGCTTTCATAACAAAATTAACTTGTTTATTCTGTATTTTGATTATTTGAAGCAATTTATTTCCTGCTTTTGCTTATAACAAATGAATCACTTGTCTGGCTGTTCAGTTGCAATTTACAGTGTGGTTATTTTTTGAATGCTTGTTTTTCACACATTATCTGTAGTTTTTGAATCGGCGTTTCTCAAAATGTGCATTGTTTTGATTTATTAATACTTATATGCTAGAGTTGAACTGAATATTCAGCAGATAACACCGAATATTTGGTTTGGCCAAATACCTTGATATTTGATGACTGAATAAGAATAGTACAGTTAAAATATTGAAACTGGTAAAAATATTTTTATCATATAAAATCAATTTGAATTTTTTTTTTCTTTTTAATCATCAAAAGTTTTATTAATAATATATTTAAATTATTTAAAAAAAAAATATTTATATACATAAAGAACAATTTATGAAGTTATATTTAAAAATTCTTTCTGTGTTTTGAAATAAATACAAATGTATTTTATTTAGCTTTTTTTTTTTTTTTTTTTTTTTTTTATCAGTTTTATTATTGCATCATCGAGCCGGCTGCTTAAATCTTGCAAACTGGCAACTTCTGTACGGTGAACTTCTTGCTTCAGGAAACCCTAAACACAGAAGTCCAATGGATGTGAGATCTGGCGATCTAGATCGCCAAGGAATTGGTCCATTACGACCAATCCATTGCGGATACTGCTGAGTCAAGAAGTCCTGAACGGCATTGGAAGAATGTGCAGGGGCCCCACCGTGTTCGAAAATTAGTTGTTGCTCGTTGGGGTACAGGAATGACATCAAGTAATTCTGGAAGATGATGTTCCAGAAACTCCAAATATGTATTGCTTGTCAGATGGCCTTGGAACACATGTGGACCTATCAAGCGATCGCCAACCACTCCAACCCAAACATTTAAGCTGAATTGCATCTGGAACGGCGAGTTTCGTGTTACAAATTGATTTTGTTGAGCGTAATGATGCCAGTTATGTAAATTTAACATGCTATCCCGAGTGAAAAGTGACTCATTTGTCCACAGTATAGTTCTAAGGAAATGGTGTTCCTCAATATCTCGCTCTGAAAGCCAGCAGCAGAATGTTGCCCGCTTTTGGAAATCTGAGCGCCGTAATTCTTGTACTGGTGTGAAGTGGTATGGATGACACTGGTTTTTGTGCAAAATATTCATCACTTTACTTTGGGAGATTCCACCTTCTCTCGCAAGTATGCGTGAACTCATATTTAGATTTTCCTCCACTCGGTCGAGTATGGACTCCTCAGGAATGTCAGAGCGGCGACCATGGCCCCTTTCATACACCCTACCAAACGACCCATTTTCCCTAAGCCTTCGATGAATTGCCGCAAATACAGCACGGTTGGGCACACAACAATGTGGATAACGTAGATGGTACTCTTCTTCGGCTCTCCGAGAGTTACCATCGCAAAATCCATACTCAAAATGCATATCTGCGTACTCTTGATTTGTAAAACTAGGCATATCTGTTTATAGGATGGAAAGTATGATAATTTGATCCCTGTGATGGCTTCAATTGAAAATAAAATTCAGAAGGGTAAACAAAAAAGGGATAAAATTTCAATATTAATTTACAAAAGTAGAAGAAAAAAAAGTGCTACGGAATAAGAACCAACTTTTTTAATTCGTACCAATGTAGGAAAACATACTAAGTATGAACTAAGAGAGAGCAAGTAGACGTGAGAGCAGCATGAAAAGAATCGGCTGAGCTCAGGCAAAGTCTAGAAAATGATAAAGCAATAAGCAGCATAAAACATAAAAGAAGCCGACGAGCTAATGAGCTGTTACAGATTGACTCACCTTTTGTACCCGCAAGTGGGATGTGTGCGCAAGAAGGTTGGAATACATATCTGCATATCACTAAGAGTTCATATGCAGATAGTCATGAATTTGCATATGTTCCATTTACTCACCATCGTTTCGTTTGCCGAATGCCGTTTTCAGTGATGTATTTCAAACAAAAGGCTAAATTTCTCCTGAACTAGAACACCGATACGGTTTATTGTGGGCTCATTCTAAAGCTTGTGGAATGGAGAAGTTTTTGGTAAATTTGACCGGTGTTTGCAGAATTGTCGATTAAAGAATTTGGTAACAACTCGATTTTAAACTTCGCCAATGTTTTAGCGCATGGTGTTACCCGATAGGAATTTTTCTGCTCTTTCCAAATATGTGCTTATTTTGCATGTAAGTCTTTCAGAAAGATCACAAATTGGTAGGGGGGGGGGGTCAGACGGGATGGAAAAAAACAGATTTTTCTTCTATCTACCATAACTCTGAAACGGTTAGAGATAGGACAGGGTTTCTATGGTGTTTTCTGGTCCCCATGGGCTGTTCTGTCACCTCCTTTCATTTGGCAGATTATGTGAAACTCATCCTATATGTGTGTGTGGGTGTGTTTGAGCATGTTGTTGTACATATTAGATAATTTTCTTCATTTCTCAAATTTAAATGATTTTGCCTCCCACTAATCCACTAATAGGGCCCTAATTAATTCATTATTAATTTATTTTCTAAATATTCAAGCTGAACAATGAACCTGGGCTATATATATACCGAGTTCAGGCAAATTGTTTCATAAATAAGTTTTTTAACTGAGTTTAAAACGTGGCCGCCATTTTGAAAACAGATGGTGGATTCAGCTGAACAATGAACTTGGGCTATGTATATACCGAGTTCAGGCAAATTGGTTCATAAATAAGTTTTTTAACTGAATTTAAAATGTAACTGCCATTTTGAAACAAGTTGGTGAATTGAATTGATTAAAAAAATAGGTTAAGTTGAGATCTTCATATGGGTTATGTATATATGAGTTTCATGTAAATCTCTTTTTTTATGCAAGTTTGAAATGGCTATCATTTTGAAACAAGATGTCTGATTAAGTTGATTAACCCCTTCCAGTAAAATTTAAGCATGAATATTTCTGCATAAAATAATTATTTAATTTAAAAATAACATGTGATAAGAATCCGCTATATTTACAGCGTTTGTGTACCATACATAGACGATTAAAACTCGTCATTGTATGGTACGGTATGTAAAACCAATGATGAAATATAATTGTCATTGTACGATGTGGCATGAAAAGCCAATAATGAGCTACACTCATCATTTTACTGCAAGACGTTAATAATCTTGGTTAAGACTTTGATATGAATATGAACTATGCATATTCTGAATTTCAAGCAAATCTTTTCAAAAATGCACTTTTTATGAGCTTGAAATTTTCAAAAGGTCGCCAATTTTTAACTTGATGACAGTTCAAGTGACCAATGAACTCATTTAAGATAATTCTAAGATAAATCCTACTGTTAAATTTGTGTTTCAATTGATTCATTTATTCATATTTATATATATATATATACACACAGGGAGAGAGGGGAGAAAAAATAAGTAATTATTATAGGTCAATTTCTAAAAAACCTATCTAAAACGTTAAATGAATTTTAATTTTTAAAACTTTAAAAACATTAAAACCCGTTTACAAGATTACCTCGCTAGCGCTTTCGGCTGCATCACGCAGCCTTCTTCTGGCGTTTCCGCTCCTGTGAACTATCGTACACTCGGCCATGTATTCTTCTCTCTTCCTCTCTCTCTAGAATACTCGTGTCGATCTCTGATTGGTCGGTGTTGCATGAACCCTCATTAGCTAAAATTTCGACAGTTTCCCGTTAGCGAGCGCTAGCGAGGTAATCTTTTAAACGGGTTTTAATGTTTTTAAAGTTTTAATGCATTTTACCTTTTTTAAATTGTTTTAAATATGAATTTTAATTATTAAAGGTTAGACCCTAAAATTTCATAGAGAAGATTGGAAAACAAAAGTATAAAGAGAGAGCAACCTGATAGTCCAAAGAAAACAAAACTAATCATAAACACTTTATGCTACACTTACATCATTGATAATCGAGTGTAAAATCACTCGATTTTTCCCATTTGTATTCTCTATCTGGACTACTGGTTACCTCACTAGAATTTATTATTTAACAAATACACTAAAATAAACTAGAAGGAAATTAAAATTTTGTTCAACAATATTTTAATCATCATAGCAAATCCTTAAAGAATTATATATATATACATACATTTGTAAAACTTGACTTTAACATGAAGACCTTACTATATTAAAACAAACATTGGTTTACAAACAAGATATTTTAAATTATTATTCAGTTTATATGCAATTATTAAACTTTGAATTTAACTGCAAACAAGTAAATAAAGGGAAAAAAATTTTAAATTTAGTTTTCTAAGACACATATTACAGTCAGTAAAAGAAAGCAAAACCATAAAAAAAATAGACTTTTTTGTAACCAATACTTTTTTCAGTAGTAATGACAAAAAGAGCGATTATACCGGGAAGTTGATTAGAAATAATTCAGTTACGCACCAATAATTGTGTCAAAGCATATCTTAAGAGGATAGAAAAGCAAATGAATAATGTGTAATGTAAACGTAATCAATGCATAAAGTTTCACAGCGTAAAATATGATCAATACCAGTGAGAAAAAAGTTTTAAATTTTGTCTAGTAAAAAAAAATTGATAAAATTATTTTAACTGAAAAAATTGCTCAAATAGGAACAATAATAAATTAGATAGCAATTATTTAAGCTATGAAATGTGAAAGAATTTACACATGGTGACAGAAAGTAAAACAAACATAATACCTTTAACAATAACAAACCTAATATGATTTGCACAAAAACAAACAAAAAACCAAACTCGGAAATGAGTTTAGCACCTTTGAATCATACCGGAATGAGTACTACATTTAAAGATATACTTTTATTTAGTATGAAATATACAAAAAATGTAAATGAATGCATGAAAAGATTTCATTTACTTTTTTTCTGTATCATCGAAATAGATTTTCAAATTTTAGAAAATTATATAATTTTTGATTTGATAATTTTTTATTGCATTCCCAGCATTCATCCGATTCCAATGTTGCGGATGTATTTGCAAAGTACAACTGGCATTAGTTGCATATTGTATGATTATAAAATAAACAAGTAGGCCGTCATCAATGATTTTGTGTGTCAGTGTTTTAAAATTTAGCTAGGATGGCGGATAGCTCAAGACTTATTATGGCAGGTTTATTTGCACTTTTTCTCGCATCATCTGTACGAGAAATGCTTTCAAGTAGCGATGGTACTTCTGTTAAAGAAATACCAAAAACTACTTTTCAGCATGCCTTTACAGGGCCAACATTGAAATTCTACTATTGGTAAGTAATACTTAAATAGATAAAGTATTGTCGAATTTCATTCAAATTCAGCATAATTTCAAGCAACTTTAATTATTGTTTTGATTGATTATCTCCTGTAATTATTGGTTGAACAATATGATCGTCATTATCTTGTAAACATGATAAATTATGTCACAAGGTCAACTAATTTTCCTCTTTTGTAATAAGAAACATTTTAATTGAGTTAGGGCTTCTGCAAACCCTGGACCCGGTATGAAATTCAGCATTTTAAGGAGGCCAGTGTAGTATTAGATAACTAGGTTTAAAAGTATAAAGAGGTAATATTTTCTTATTTGCAATCGTTATTCTCACAAACATGGAGATGGAAGTTTTTACATCAGGAAATAAAAAATAGTAATAATAATAAAATGATTCGCAGTTTCCCTCTCAATATTTCTAGCTTTAGAGATCTTGGCTAAAGTTGTCTTTGTTAAATTTGATCTCTTTCGGTGTTCTTTAATGCATTTTTTAATTTTTCTCTTTGTCATTCTGATATATACTCCTAGGCTACTATTTTTTTTAGATAGTTATTTTTATAAATTCCAACTGTTCTAAGGATCAATATTGTCTTTTTAGTTGCGAATTTTTTGAAAAATATTTTATTAGGTCTAATGGGTATAGTTAGGCTTTCTGTTAAACGTAAAAAGAAATATTTTCCAAAGAATTCATGTCATAAGACAATATAGATTCATTAGAACAGCTGGAATGTATAAAAATAACTATCTAGGGGTAACCATGGTAATTTTTAGACTCAAAACTTTGGGGTAATTATTTGATGCACTTGGTGTTTAAAAGCTGTTAACTTTTAATTTTGTATTGGAATTTAAGTTTTTAAATGTCTTTTATCAAAAATTTCCTAAGCAGTAATCCACATATTAACAAGTTTTCTATTTCACTGTAAAAATGTCTCTAAAAAATTACCTACCAACTTTTACTTTCAATATTTTCCAGGGTTTTCTATGTATTACTGATTGCTACAATATGAAATTTTAATTTTGAGATAGGGATTCCAGTGATCTTTCTCTTTTGTTGGTTTTCATGTAACACAAAGCGTACAGTCGGTAACAAAAGTGTCCAAACACTAGCAAAAATTCCTATGTAAAAAAAGTACGCTTAATACAGTTTTGCTAAATAAATCCTTGTTGAATCCTGTTCTTAGACTGACTAAAAACAGGATTCGACAAGGATTTATTTAACAAAACAGTATTAAGTGTGTTTTTCTTATAGGAATTTTTGCTAGTGTTCAGACACTTTTGTTACCGACTGTACATACAAACATGCATGTTACTGATTACTGCAATTGGTGATTTCGTGCATTTATATTGTGCAACTGTATGTTCTAAGTTTTATCTTTTATTTGAAATTGGTAATAATTTCATAATTATGTAGCGATTATTTTTATAAAAATTGTACTTCATGATGACATTCCTTGTTTTCTATGTATTATTTCTCATCAAATTGCATTTTTTCCACATGTTTTCTCGTTTGGTTTGATCATAAGAAAAAATCATCTTCGTATGCTGCAAGGTGGAGGGTTGTAATTCCGAACACAATGCGGAACGGCACCATCTTAGTGGTTTTCAGAAAAATTGCTGAAAGCCTGCTTAAACTACTAAATTTGCCCCGATAATTTAAAGCAGAGTTGTGTATGGAAACATGTTTTTGCCCCCCACAACCACGAAGGTGGAGTAGGGGAATTTCCCAAAATCGCATTTTAGGGTGTGTTGGGTACACATAACCAATCGACACATCCTAAAAATGACTTTCACGAGATAGATATTTTGAAGCAGTTACAGTTTTAAGAGTTATTCTTGAAGGTGTGTGATCTAGACCAAAAGGTCAATCTTTTAATTAATTTTATTATGCAGATAGCATACAGTGGAAACTAATTAATTTTAAGTTTTAAGGGTTTCAATAAAATTTACCCGACCAGTGTTCAATTGTTATGACACATTAAATACAAAAGTTTTAACAAGAAAAACCAGTTTATTCAACAAAGCATAAATATATGTTAAAACTTTCAAAAAAAAAAAAAAAAAATTAGAATTACCTTTACAGGTGATGAACAAGATAAAGCAGTAGGCATAATCGAACATCTATTATAACACACCTGAAAACACAATCATATACTTTTGCTAGAATTTTAAATACCTTATACAAAACTTTTCCATTATGTTTGACTGATTAATTTCGAACACTCCGTGTTCATCCTCAAAGTCGAAACGCTAAACGCCGTCGTTCTTCCTTTGCTGTTTACTTTGCCGGTGTATCCAGTGGTTGCCACTTCGCTTCACTTCGTGTTCTTCTAGTAGCTGTTGCCATGCGGTGGGAATGATGTAATGCTCTCTGTCATTTACTGTATTACAATTAGTGGTAATCTCGAGGGCCTCCCGTTTTAGTGCATAGTTTTGGTTATTGTAAGGGGCTATTTTATTGATGTTAATGGAGTTAATATTAATGGGGTTATTGATGTGGGTGGCGGAGAAAGCGGTGGAGGTTTTACCTAGTTTTAAGTCTGCGCGATGTTCTTTTTCCCGTTCTGAAATTTTCCGTTTCGTCATCCCGATATAGCAGGCTTTATTTCCATTTAAATGTTCAAAGTTTATTTTGTAAATTCCTGGGGTAGAGTTTTGCGGAAGTAGGTCTTTTTCATTGCGGATATGTTGAAAGATGCTTTTATTAGGTTTTATAGGGATGTTGACGTTTAAATTTTTAGCTTCATTTTTTATTTTAAGGCTTGCACCGTTACTATATGGTATGGCAGAGGTGAAGATGCGTTTAGATTTCTGGGCACTGTTGATTTTGTTTAATGATTTTATGCGTTTTTTATATAATTTATTAACCAGATTTTTAGAGTAGTTGGCTTTCGTGGCTATTTTTTTGATATAGTTAAGTTCGTTGTTAAGTAGTTGTTTGTTGGAACAGACAAGAATGGCGCGGTTGATATATGAACGAAGGGCTGATAATTTATAAGAGAGTGGGGTATTACAATTTTTGTTTATGATTTCGGTGTTAGCTGTGGGTTTTCTGTGAATAGTAGTGTCAAAAGTGTTATTCGGATTTTTTATGATTTTTATGTCGAGATAGTTTAGGATATTGTTGGATTCTTTTTCAATGGTGAATTTAATATTGTTGTCGAGATTATTTAGGTCTATTAGAATATTGTCAGGGTTTTCGGAATCGGGAATAATGGCAAAAATGTCATCGACATAGCGCGTCCAAAGTTTGCATTTGTTAATTATGTGGTGGGCTGAATTTTCAAGTAGTCGGAGCTTTAGTTCGGCGATGATTCCAGAGATGGGGGACCCCATAGGGACCCCTTGAGTTTGACGGTAGGTATTTTGATTAAAGGTGAAATAGGAGTCATTAAGAAGGAGGTTGTTTGCCCGGATTAACGTTTCGCTAGTTTTATTGTCTCCAAAGGTGTCTATTATTTTAGTGTTAATTATTTTGGTGATTTCGGGAATATTAATGGAGGGGTACAGATCTTTTACGTCGAAACTAACTAATTGATCGGTGTAATTAAGATTAATATTACGGAGTTTATCAAGGAATATTTCATTTGAGTTTATTGAGAGGTTGGATGGGGGAAGAAGTGAATTATAAATGTTTTTCATGTATTTTTCAAGCTGGTAAGTTGGGCCTTCGGATTTGTTTACGATTGGACGGAGAGAGGGTGGATTTTTGTGGTCTTTACATTTTGCAAAAAGGCGAGGTATAGTGGTAGCATGGTTATTAAAAATTGGTTTGTTGTTGTTGGGCCATTGGCCGGTTTTTATGAGTTCTTTGGTTTTATTTATAAGTTTATTGAGAGGTGAAAGGGGGATTTTTATGGCTTTTAGTTTGTTTATTGTGTCTTGCACTTGCATCATATCGTTATATTGGGTACGGTTCATAATAGTAATAAGGTTTGTTTTATCTGACATTAAAAAGGTGAGATTGCGGTTGTTTTTGAGGCTTTTAAGGCATTTGATATCTTCGGAGTCTGTGTATGTTTTATTTGATTTGGAGAGGGATTTTATAGCAGTATTGCAGATAAGTTGTTGTTTAAGTGGGGGAATATTATCAATTGCTGTTTCAATGTGAGCTATAGAGTCTTTTAGGTCCAGTTTATCATTGAGGATATATTTAGCGCCTAATTTTAATAGAGAGTCTTGGTGTGAATTAAGTTCGAAGTTTGAAAGATTATTATATGGGTAGGTGGTGGGTGGTGAGATATTAATAAGTTTAGGGTTTTCTTTCAGGATTAGGTGGTGCAGTTTTTTCTGGTGACGTTTTTGGGTAGAGTTTTGTTCAATTTCAGCGAAGTTTTTAATTTTATTGATTAGGTGGTTAAATTCATCGGGATTGGTATTTAGTTTTAAATCGCGTGTGAGGTTGTTGTTTTTCGTTTTTAATTTATAGATGGTAATGGATTTTTGTTTAATAATTTTCTTCAAAATGGATATTTCAAACTGTTTAGCTAAGTGTTTATAGTATTTGTTTATGAAATTCGAGTTGGTTTTTATGAATTTTGGTATGGTTTTAAGATGTAGGCAGTCTTCAAGAAAAGTTTTGTGGTTAATTTCGCGCGTAAGTTTTTTAGTGTTGTTTCTGAGGTTACTGTATAAAGTGGAGAGGGACATATTAAGAGAGCGGGAGGCCCTGAAAAAGAGTTAATACAGACTAGGAGGGCAATATGCCAAACGAGTGAGTAAGTGAAGCGAAAAATAGTCGATGTTGACCAAAAAGCTTGGAAATTATATAAAGATTTTATGGTATTTATAATGTAGGTACACATTCAAACGAGTGTAAAAAACACATGTACAAAAATAAAGAGCTAAAAGTTAAATATGAAGTAGTTAAAAAAGTTACATATAAATAGTTAAAAACGTTAAAAGATGTACATTCTAAAAATATAATAAAAGAGTTAAAAATTATCTACATACATACGTTAGGAGAGCACACCATTATAATAATCTGAAGAAGATTTCTTAGAAGAACGTACGCCACGTTGAAAAACTTCCATTAGAAGCAACATGCCCGGTAGCGGCTAATTTACTGTAATTATATTTAAGGAAAAGCGCAATTATACTTTTGCTAGAATTTTAAATACCTTATACAAAACTTTTCCATTATGTTTGACTGATTAATTTCGAACACTCCGTGTTCATCCTCAAAGTCGAAACGCTAAACGCCGTCGTTCTTCCTTTGCTGTTTACTTTGCCGGTGTATCCAGTGGTTGCCACTTCGCTTCACTTCGTGTTCTTCTAGTAGCTGTTGCCATGCGGTGGGAATGAAAAAAAAATCCACCCTCTCTCCGTCCAATCGTAAACAAATCCGAAGGCCCAACTTACCAGCTTGAAAAATACATGAAAAACATTTATAATTCACTTCTTCCCCCATCCAACCTCTCAATAAACTCAAATGAAATATTCCTTGATAAACTCCGTAATATTAATCTTAATCACACCGATCAATTAGTTAGTTTCGACGTAAAAGATCTGTACCCCTCCATTAATATTCCCGAAATCACCAAAATAATTAACACTAAAATAATAGACACCTTTGGAGACAATAAAACTAGCGAAACGTTAATCCGGGCAAACAACCTCCTTCTTAATGACTCCTATTTCACCTTTAATCAAAATACCTACCGTCAAACTCAAGGGGTCCCTATGGGGTCCCCCATCTCTGGAATCATCGCCGAACTAAAGCTCAGACTACTTGAAAATTCAGCCCACCACATAATTAACAAATGCAAACTTTGGACGCGCTATGTCGATGACATTTTTGCCATTATTCCCGATTCCGAAAACCCTGACAATATTCTAATAGACCTAAATAATCTCGACAACAATATTAAATTCACCATTGAAAAAGAATCCAACAATATCCTAAACTATCTCGACATAAAAATCATAAAAAATCCGAATAACACTTTTGACACTACTATTCACAGAAAACCCACAGCTAACACCGAAATCATAAACAAAAATTGTAATACCCCACTCTCTTATAAATTATCAGCCCTTCGTTCATATATCAACCGCGCCATTCTTGTCTGTTCCAACAAACAACTACTTAACCACGAACTTAACTATATCAAAAAAAATAGCCACGAAAGCCAACTACTCTAAAAATCTGGTTAATAAATTATATAAAAAACGCATAAAATCATTAAACAAAATCAACAGTGCCCAGAAATCTAAACCCATCTTCACCTCTGCCATACCATATAGTAACGGTGCAAGCCTTAAAATAAAAAATGAAGCTAAAAATTTAAACGTCAACATCCCTATAAAACCTAATAAAAGCATCTTTCAACATATCCGCAATGAAAAAGACCTACTTCCGCAAAACTCTACCCCAGGAATTTACAAAATAAACTTTGAACATTTAAATGGAAATAAAGCCTGCTATATCGGGATGACGAAACGGAAAATTTCAGAACGGGAAAAAGAACATCGCGCAGACTTAAAACTAGGTAAAACCTCCACCGCTTTCTCCGCCACCCACATCAATAACCCCATTAATATTAACTCCATTAACATCAATAAAATAGCCCCTTACAATAACCAAAACTATGCACTAAAACGGGAGGCCCTCGAGATTACCACTAATTGTAATACAGTAAATGACAGAGAGCATTACATCATTCCCACCGCATGGCAACAGCTACTAGAAGAACACGAAGTGAAGCGAAGTGGCAACCACTGGATACACCGGCAAAGTAAACAGCAAAGGAAGAACGACGGCGTTTAGCGTTTCGACTTTGAGGATGAACACGGAGTGTTCGAAATTAATCAGTCAAACATAATGGAAAAGTTTTGTATAAGGTATTTAAAATTCTAGCAAAAGTATAATTGCGCTTTTCCTTAAATATAATTACAACACAATCATATATTTCGTTCTTTAACAACAAAACATCCGCGGTCGTCGTGTTGACCAGCGGGAAAAGGATGATGTACTATGCTTCCGCGGTCGCTGGCATCAAGGTGTAAAAATGAAGATTACGATTGCACACTATTAATTCTATGACGTAGCTCAAAAGACTTTTAATTTAAGTTTTAAACGTAACTAGGGATGTGGGTTTTCCGGAAAATTTTGAAACGGAAAATTTTCTGGAAAATTTACCGAAAATTTTCCGGAAAATTTTCAATCTCTAAATTACGAAGGTTTTGTAAAATAAAACTAAATACATTAAAAGCTAGAAGTAAACAAAACTATTCAAATAAAAGTATGAATAATTATTCAATTCAAAAAGAAATTAATAAACAAAACACAGAAATTATGATTTAATGGTTCATTAAACATGTATAAAGCTAGAAAGTTATAATTTTTAATGACTGTTTTGCATGTATAATGGTTGAATAATCTATATAAAAAAGATGTTTGTGAACGTTCTGTAGCTGTCAGAGACCCTCACATATCAATGCCAACAACTGAACCCCATTTTATTATATAGGGAAAATTTTCATGAGAATTAATGATTTTTTTTTCTTTTTTTAATTCTGTTTTTATTATAAAATATATATATATATATATATTTGCCTTTGTTCTTTCAAAAATTTATTTATTTAATTTTTAATACGTCATACTGAAGTTACAAAGTGGAAAAAACAAAATGATCAAAGCTCTTTTTTGCAATTTGTAATTTCAAAATAAAACATACAAAAAAAAAAAAAAAATGTTTTTGAAAAACAAGAACAAATTTAACAATTGTGAATTTTCTGAAAGTAAACAGAATTAACAAAAAAAAAAAAAAAAAAGTAATTAACATAACGAATTTCTGTTTAGAATAATATGGGGTTTGGCTGCTAGTCGTAGAGAAATCATACAGTTGGCAGCAAAATTATTGAAGCACACATCCATATTTTTCTTTAGTTTGATCACTAATTTTTATCATGAACTTACTTTTTTATAAAAGGTATAAGACTAAGATCACAAATTGATAAATATTTACTTAACAAAATAGTATTAGGTGCACATTTTTTTTAAATAGAAATTATTTCTAGTGCATCAATAATTGTTAAATATTTACTTACCGAAATAGTATTAGGTGCACATTTTTTTAAATAGAAATTATTTCTAGTGCATCACTAACTTTGCTGCCAACTGTACAAGGTAATTAGTAAGGTATGGCTCAGACCATGCAAGGTTTCATTTCATCAAAATACTTTTGATTTTTACTTTTTTCGATTTGTTCTATTTTCAAGCATAGTTTGCGAACAGAAAATTATATTTTTTAATAGTTGTTGGTATTGGATAATGGATGTATGTAATCCTCTATTCAAAAATATTAATCTGGAAGTTTGAGATTATTATTATTATTATTATTATCATTATTTAACTTTAAATGCAACACCCACTATGAGATTTTTCAAGTACAATTCAGTTTCGGATGTATTAAGCAAATAAAGAAATTGAATTCTTTCAACTAAACCTCCAGTTACAAGATATGATGCGATTAATTTTATCTATTTGATTTCCTTAAATTTTAATCAAAATCTGGCTGTTTATTTATTTAGGCAATTAGGCAATTAATTGTATTTCCTGTTGCTTGCATAAAAAAAAAAAAAAAAAAAAAACTTTTTTTTTTTCCACATTAGAAATGAGTTTTAAAAAGTGATTTAAAAAAATATAATTATGTTTTAATATAAGATTTTCTCTAAAATTTTCAACAATGCCAATTTCGTAATTAAAGCAATTTTTTTTTAAAGTTATGCTCTGTTTTTTTTTTTTTTTTTTTTTATTGAATATTTAATGAAGATTATGACAATGCCCTAACTTTCTGAGTCGCTCTCAGAACCAGAGACCATAAGGTGACCTAAGTCAGAATTGCTGCCTGAGTTTGAAAAACATCGGCGTATCATCATTTATCAAATGAATATTTTGAAAAATAGATATACATGCTCAGCAGTATAGTAGTGCATTAATTTATCAATATATTCTTTTTTTGTAATGTTGCCAAATGCTTTATACTTATGTTCTTACAAACTTATTGAATGGACATTTAAAATTCTGATTAGCGACCACAGATCTCTTGTATTATAATAACCTCTTTCTCGAGCAAGTTGCTCAAAACATACGTCTGGTAACTTTCTAAATGATGACTTTAATCAGAAACTTATGTTTTCCCCTCTGTATATAGCATTACTGTGACTAATAAAAGAAAAATTAAATATATCATGCAAAAGATTTACTAAAAAAATTGTTTTTTTGGTTGGAAAATTTTCCGGAAAAACATAGTAGAAAATTTTCTGGAAAATTTTCCAAAACAGAAAATTTTCCACCCCACATCACTAAACGTAACAAATGCGGCTTAAAAAACCACTAAACAAGATTCAACATCAGTGAAAATTAAATTTAACAATCTCAATTCAAACATCGATTATCATTTTGATTTTTAGATCTCGAACAAGTGACGAAAATCTATAAACTTTATCCTTTTAAAAGGGAACAAACTTAATGATGAAAATTTAAACAAACTTAACGATGAAAATTTTAAACAAACTTAACAATGAAAAATTTAACATTTGTAAAATTATAGCGACGGCAGCCATCAAAATTATAAAACGCAACAGCCAAAAGAACATAACAAGCTTAGCTGTAACATGCTAAAAGCACACCTGCCAGTGCTTAGCTCACCAACAGCTTAAAGCTGCTCAATTATCCAAAGCTATTACTACTTCATTTTTAATTGAAGAATGGCTGACAACTGCAATCTAACACACCCACCACGATCTTTTTATACTGACTGAAAAGTCAAATCTGCATATAAACAACATATCGCTATTGCCACTCAACGGTCATAACCGAAAATATAATTTACAATAATTATTTCAACAGCAGTGGCAACAGCCAAAATAGAAAAAATTATGCAGAGCAAGAATGGCAATGGCAAAGATGTAAACAAACAGCGATCGTTAAGGCATGATGATGGCAAACCGAATTTTAAATAAAGAAAGTAGATGAATATTTAATAAGCTTAAAAAAAAAGGTAAGCTAAAAGTTATTTCTTGAAAAATAAACATTTATATTTACTTATAAAAATTAACAATTTTTTATGTGTGAGGACATTTGATAGATATCAATGCGCCCCACCGCAGTATATAAAAAATATATAAATTTAGTTAACAAAATACCATCATGAGATTCCCATAGTCCATGAAAAGAGTATCACTAAATGATACAATAAACTAGTTAATACGAAGAGTACCATTGACAAAACATCTAGATTTTCAAGTGATGAAGTACAATTCTCCACCCCGCAGACATACTAAAGAAAAGGTGATATGAAACATACATTATATACAATATCAATTATATGATAATAATTATATACAATATCAATTATATTATGCAATTCAGTTTATGTACAAGAATGAATATGATGGATATATACAATATATGAAAAATTATGAAAAAATGAATATATATACAAATGTACAAGTACGCAAGGTGCCTCACGATTTCACACACACATTCACACCATGATAACATAAAAAAAATTATGAAAAACATCTGCAAAGCGAAGAAACCAATTCAAGCACTAAAGTTTTATATAAAGATTACTTTTATAAATTTTAATAAATCATTTTTTGTCAATGGCTTCGTAAACGGGTCGGCAAGATTTAATTTAGAGGAAATATACTCAATATGAAATTTGCCCTCATCAAACCAATCCCTTATTTAAAAGAAGTTTAATATTCACATGACGTGTATGGAAATTCTCAATCCTGAACTTTGTAAAACGTATTGCAGCCTGATTATCAGCATATAAGGTAGGTATATCAAAATTATTTTCTATAAGATTTAAACCAGAACACTCACATAGAATATTGTAAAACCAGTCCTGCTCACGAACACAATCACACATAGAAACAAATTCTGACTCCATTGTTGAAATGGTAATTCCCTTTTGTTTATTAGTACGCCAAGAAACAGCAGCACTATCCAAAAGAATTAACTGACCACCCATAGAAACATAATCGTCCCTATTAGCAGCAAAATCAGCATCAGAATAAGAAATTAATTTAACTTGTGTGCATTTAAGATGGAGCTTATATTGACTGGTGAATTTTATATATCCTAGGAGTTTAAGTAAGCCCTGCCAATGTTTAATGCCTGGATTTTGTTGGAACTGTGAGAAAATGTTAGTGGCATATGCGATATCAGGTCTTGTACGATTTGAAATGAAAGAAATACAACCTAAAAGATTTCTATAAGGTAAATGAGAAGCTTCATCGATGTCTGCTTGAATAACAGGACAATCACTCTTTGAAAATTGAATACCTTTAACAACAGGCAAGGAGGAGATAGGTACACGGTGATTTTGAAACCTTTTATTGACTTCATCAATGTATTGGTTTTGATGAATTAAAACCCCTGTATCTGTATACTCAAACTTCACACCTAACAACTTGCGAGTGATACCCAAGATTTTCAAATCAAACTTTGATTTCAATAAACTTAAAATATCATTAGCTTGGGATTCAGTCCTAGCAAAAACAACGATGTCATCAACATAAACCAATAAAACAGAGAAATCATAATATGAATATGCACAGTTACAATTTTCAAATTTATTAAAACCAAGTTCCAACAATACTTTATTTAACTCATAAAACCATAATCTGCCTGATTGATGTAAACCGTACAGCGCTCTATCTAGTTTACAGACCCAGTCCTCTCTACCCTTTACAGCAAAGCCAACTGGTTGCCTCATGTAAATCTCATCCTTTAAGGGAGCATACAGATAGGCACACTTAACATCGCACTGTACATTAAACCAGCCGCAGTATGAGACTAAAAGAGAAAAAAAGAATCCAACAACAGAAAAATTTATCACTGGCGAGAAGGTCTCATCGTAGGATTCACCCTGGACCTGGTTGAAACCTTGCGCAACTAATCTGGCCTTGTATCTGACAATGTTGCCCGACTCATCACGTTTTACTGTATAAACCCAGCGGTTTCCCAACGCAGTTTTGTTCTCAGGGAGTTTCACAAGATGCCAGACTCCTCTCGTGGCCATACATTCTAATTCCTCTAACATAGCCCCATGCCACTCTTCAGACTGTGCAGATTTTAGAGCCTGTTTATACGTTCTCGGGATCACCACATCTAGTCAACTAGTCGTGCTGGACGCGGGAGGTATAATACCAGGATTAACAACGCCAGAAAAATTATTATACTTGGAAATATCAAAATCAGCAGGGTTAAAACTAATACCGTTTGAATTACAAAATTTCTCGACATCATTAGGTGACCTTTGACAACACTTCTTACCCTCTCCATCAGGATAATAGTAAATGTCCACCTTTTATCCCTTAGGTCGAGGCACAACCTTCCGGTACCATACGGGATTGGTCATCCAGTTAGGAGAAGTAGTATGAGGAGTAACTTGAGGAGCAGGAGTAACAGGAGGGACGGCTGGGACGACACCTTCAATCTTGCTGGGCAAGACACCAGAGGTACCAGGCTCCGGACCAGGAAAATGGTACCGGTCAACGGGCCGTGGTTGTTCCTCTGGGACAAGCACCAACTCAAAAGAAGAGTCGCCCATCACCGCTCCACTGCGTAAAACGTCACCACTTTCAACAAAAGAAACATTTATGGTCTCCACAACTTTCTTCTTGTCTTCCAACCAGACCCTGTAACCACGAGTACGCAAGGCATTACCCACAAGGACACCACGCTTTGATTTGGGGTCTAACTTGTGTTTGCGCCTGACCTTTGGGATAAAGGGCAAAATTAACGGTCGTCACCGGCCACATGGCGACTAAATAAAAAAAGATGGCAATTAAAAATTATGCATCGATCGCCACTAAAGTCGCCACTTTTTGTGATCATTAAAAGATTCTAAAAATCGAGCGACGATAGGCAATCGAAGCCTTGTGACTTTCAATCTTTTTCCATCCATGGCATAAATATCAATGTTCATTTTAAACTTGCTTTATTATATTCTACAACCTATAAAGAAGTAGAATTGTTTAATATATCTCACTCATATAATTTTTGGACCCCCCCCCTTTTCCTCCCCCTAACGATCTGTGATCACACAGCTTATAGAAAGCTTTATAATCTCTAATCATTCTTCATTTGCTGCAAAAATATAAATATCTATTTTAAACTTAATTTGTTAGATTCTAGAATCTGTAAAGAAGTAGAATTGTTTAATATCTCTTACTCATAATTCTTGTAATTCCCCCCCCCCCCTCCAGCGATTGGCAATTACATGCTCCACTGAAACCTTGTGATTTAAATCTCTCTCCATCCATAACATAAATGTAAATATTCATTTTAAACTTTCTTGATTAGATTCTAGAACCTATAAAGAAGTATAAGATGTTTCCCCCCCCCCCCCCTGCCACACACACACATGTGCGCTCCATTTCAACTAGCAGTTAATGATCAAATGTCCTGCAAAGCACAATCTTTTTCCATTATTATCTCCATAGTATTTGATGTATATTTAACCCATTTAAGATATTTGACAGATGTGTGTATCAAAATCCGATTTGGCTTAAATGTGTATTTTTCAAAAAAATTTGTATTTGCTTTCTTTTGAGTAGAAATCTTCCTTTTTCCTTCCCATTTTAAAGTAGAAATCTCCCTATTTTTAAAGCTACAAATTTGGCAGCTAAGTAAATTATTTTTAATGAAGCAGCTAAGTTTCCATATCTATACTTTTTAAGAGGAAATATTTTAACTCTATTGAAATAAAATCATTTAAAAAAGTGTGTCTTTAGAAATAAGAAAAAATAATAAAACTGCTAAATGTATTTACACATGACCATGTAAAAGTTGTGATGATGATGAATCAGCTGATTCATTTACTAGAAAATATCAATGTGAACTGTGAATGATAACAGCTTATTTCACTTAAATAAATTGAAAAAAAAAAAAAAAAAAAGTACTACTGAATTATCTGAAAGATAAAAACTTTTGCTGTTATTATTACAGCCCTAAGCAGATTTTAATTTAGGATGAGCAATTTAGGATTTTTAAAAAGAGCGTAATTACAAATTCAGTGTCCCTATGTTTATTTTATTATTATACGTATTTCTTATTTTCATATTTTTCTTGTGGTAATTATACCGCAAAATGGTGACAATGCTTTTTGCAGTCTTAAATAAATAGTCTTATGTGAAAAGTGGCCACTAACTTAAAAAAGTGGCTACTAATGAAACTGACAGTACCGGCCACTGGCCACTAATGAATTTTCCCAGTTTTGCCCTTTACTTTGGGACACCAACATATGTCAAAGTACCGAATGGTCTTAAATGTCGGGCAGAAGGCTTGTTTCCTGAATAGAGTTCAAAAGGAGTTTTAGTGTTCCCACCGTGACAAATCCTGTTCCACGTATAATTAAAGTGTAAACATGCTTCAGGCCAAAAATAATCAGACAAATCACTGGATTTTGACATTGCCCGAACACAGTTCATGATTGTCTGGTTGAACCTCTCACAAACTCCATTTTCTTCTGCAGGGTTCTCCTTTGAGCCTTTGAGAAGGGCGTCGCGCCCTGCCCGCCCTTTAAATTTTTATGAGCGCCCTAACTCCCCTTTTAAAGTACAAAAATGCGCCCTCCTTGCCCAAAAAACGCACCCTTTATGCCCGGAAATCGCGCCCTTCTTGCTCCCAAATTTAACCACCACGACCCAAAATAGCGCATTTTTTCTCCTTTTTAAATATTCTTAGTGCTTTATTGATACAAATTTTCTTTCTAGAAGCTTTTTCACTTTTCTGTGTGTTCTACTTATTGCAAAAGCAAGTTGACACTTAGCAGATGTATAAACTATTTATCAGCGTAAACATAGTTGCCGCGGAACTTCTTTAAATGACCCTGCAGCCTGCTGGCTAGGGTGGGGTGGGAAACAGACAAATAAGTGCCTCCCCGGTGTTAGCAAAAAGAGAAGGGCAAAATATGGAAGATATCGCTCTTTTCTTATATTCCAATAATCCTTTTGCTTCATAAATCATGGTTTTTTTTTTTTTTTTTTTTTCTTTTAATCTTCAAAATTACGTTAACAAAAATAACAAATCTAATTACTTTTATGATCTAGCTGAAGAACCACAAAAATCATCGTTAAGTTCAATCTCATAAATAAGTAAAAAAAAAAAAAAAATGACTCAGGAAAGAGAAGTGTTTGTTTACATTAGATGAAAAACCACAATCAATTAGAATCAAAAGCTGAAAGAAGGGGGAATGAAAAGGAAATCTAGATTGTGCAGTGCTTTGATTTTTATTTACACGATAACCACAGACAAGGATATTCTATTTATCTGTGACAATAACAAAAGTTCATTTATTTTAATGATAAAAATTAAAAATAAATAAAATAAAAACTTCCTGACGTAAAATAATTATTTGATTTAATAATATAAGAGATATGGATTTAAAGCTAATAAACTTCTAACGGTGATGTTGCGGTGTACACATTAAGGCTGGTCGCCTACGCGGAAGTCCTAGACCTGGGATATATGCATTTCGTTAAAGACTTTTTAAGATGTTTTAATCCGTTTTCGCCCATTTCGGAGTCAAAGACGGAAACTCCAAAGTTTCACAGGCGAAGTGTCTACCATTGTAGAAAAAAAAAAAAAAAGAATATTTTTTATGACTTTTATTGGGATAATTGAATATATAACTCAGTTTTTACAAGGTGTGGCCATTCTAAGAAAATTACAGATATGAAATGGATATTTTACCAAGAATTGGCACAAAAATTTCACTTATAAACTGACTCTTCACGAAAATCATACGAATTAATTGAAATAAGCCAAACCAAAACATTTAATTTTTAAGAAATCAAGCACCAAAAAGCAAAGACTTCCGACTTAAGACTAAATATTTTAGTATTTTTCGAACATTTTGAAATTTGTGTAAAAAATGCTCTCGCATTTCGGTAATTAGTCACAAAATTATTACAAATATCACAAATCATTAAAAAAAATAATAATAATAATTACATCGATTAGCGTAAAATTAAAGCCCATCTTAGGTATTGCTATTAAACGTAAATTTTGATAATTAACGGCAAAATGATTACATACTTCCGCTAAAAAAAAATATTGTGAATTTAGAAAGTCAGCTTTTTATAAAAGCGCGGATTTTATTAACATCGGAATAATAAAGTATTTCATAAATAGTTGCAATTAAATGTAAGTTTTCGAAAGTTAGCGGTGAAATCGAAATGATCCTGTATTTCCGAAATCGGCTTCAAAATTACTGAATATTTTGAGATTAAACTATAAAAACAACTCAAATTTTATCGATTAATGACGGAATAGATAATTATTTGGAAATTCAGCTTTGAAAACAATGTGATTTTAATCTTAGCAGCAAAATAATAGAGTATTTCGATTCTTCCAGTTTCCTTTTTACTTTCTTCTATATTTAATAGAAGAAAGTACTGGATTCGTAAAAATTTTCGACTTCCGGTTTTCGACGGATTTACACGTTTTGAGAGGTCTAGAACATGATTTGACCATTTTTTGACAATGTCTATCTGTGTGTGTATGTGTGATAAATATTTTGTGGCAACTGTATCTCTGGAACTACAGCTCAGAATTGTATATAAATTTATATGTCGATACACCTTGACCTAAATTAGTGCCTATCAATTTGTGGTGAAAATCGCTCAACAGGTGGCGCTGCTATACAGCGATTTCCGCAATTTAAAGGAGGTTCTCAGGTTCTATTGCATATAGTCGAACAAAACTTGATTATATAAGAAGGTCTTTATGAGACATTATGCTGATTCAATGTAAATGCTTATCGGCCAACAGGTGGCGCTGCTATACATAAATTTCTGCAATTTATGGGAAGACTATATTTCAGGAACTACTGCACAAAATTGCACATAAATTTATATGTAGATGCACCTTGACATAAATTAGTATCTATCAACTTTTAGTGTCAACCACTCAACAGGTTGCGCTGCTGCACAGTGTTTTCTGCAATTTAAGGAAAGGCTATATCTCAGGTTCTATTGTGTATAATCAAACAAAACTTGATATGTGCAAAGACCATTATGAGACATTATGCTGATTCAAATTGGATGCTTATAAACCAATAGATGGCGCTGCTATACTGGAAATTTCCTCGATAATGGGAAGGCTATATCTCAGTTTGTTTGGCATATGACTGTACAAAATGTGATATGTGAGATACCACTATAAAAGCATATTTTTAAGATGTTATTTATAGACAATAAAACTTTCTTTGGATATTTACTGTTAGCTTTCTCTAAGATGAAAATCATTTGCATTCATCATATTAGATAATTTTAATAAATAATAGTTTTAATAAATTATTTGCCCTTAGTGAATTTGTATAGGAAAATATAGAAGGAAGTCTTGTGGTGACTACAACATACTATTATTTTTTTTTACCTGTGATACTCTTT
Source organism: Salticus scenicus (assembly GCA_963930645.1). Lineage (NCBI taxonomy): Eukaryota > Metazoa > Arthropoda > Arachnida > Araneae > Salticidae > Salticus > Salticus scenicus. Next base: position 50,615,052 of record OZ005648.1, read on the forward strand.
GATGGTTAGATAATGCAGAGTTCAAAATTTTCAGGAGCGACCTCTGATTTTCATTCTAGTTATTTTGTTTTTATAGAAACTTCTCATTTTGGATGTTAAATTTGCCTTATATGTATAAGAACTTTATAAATTTAACTCATTATAGGTACAAATAAGTACTTTTAATAATAACCTATATAAGTATTCCTCCATTATTCATTCTATAGCCAAGTAACAGTTTCCAGGGATTTTGCACGTTGGGTAGTTTCATTCCTATTAGTTGTAGGAGCTGCATTTTTAGAGATCAAATTTCAAAAGAACATTTCATTTGTCATTATTGAAATTCAGCAAACATTGTGAGTAAATTCCAGGGATATGCTAAATTTACCAACTGATTGTAACATTAGAAATTAGCAATAATACCTAAAAAATTGGAAACTATTAAAAAAAATATCATTAATTAATTAAATCGAACTTTTTATCCCTACTATTTGATTAGAATGTTTAATATTTTGCTTTAATAATCACTAAAAAAGGTCTTTGGTTTATATCTTAAAAAATTTGCAAAAATCTTATTAAAGATAATTTTTATTATAGTTCTTTACTTTCATTTCAACATTTATAAGATTTTCAAGAGCTGTTTACATATTTTTCAGGAAGCAATTTTAATACTTTTTATTAGGTTTAATAGAACTATAGTTAAAAGAATGTGAAAAATAAATTTATTTATTTAATTTTTGCTAACTAATTTGTACATTTAGTGAAAATTTGCTATATTTTCCGAGGGGGGGGGGGGGGGCGAAAATTGCTGATTGCTTAACAACTGCATTTATAAATATAATAAAATTGTTTGTAATTTTGGAGGCTATTTTTTGCGAAGCGATATGCCCTTTTTATAAAATGTGCCCTTTTTTTTTCTCCACAAATGTGCCCTCTTTTTATAGCACCCCCCTGCCCCTTTTTACTTGGTAGCAGCACCCTGCCCTTTTTCAAACCTAGGGGGAACTCTGCTTCTGGTGTGTAAAAATTGGTCAGTTCATGAATTATTCCATTTTCTCTACAAAAAACCTTAAAAGAATCATTATCAAACTCCTTACCATTATCAGTTCTGATCGACTTATGCAGATTTATTAGTGTTGACCAGCGAAATAAAACAAGATGTATCATCAAGGTGTAAAAATGAAGATTACGATTGCACACTATTAATTCTATGACGTAGCTCAAAAGACTTTTAATTTAAGTTTTAAATGTAACAAATGCGGTTTAAAAAACCACTAAACAAGATTCAACATCAGTGAAAAATAAATTTAACTATCTCAATTCAAACATCGATTATCATTTTGATTTTTAGATCTCGAACAAGTGACAAAAATCTATAAACTTTATCCTTTTAAAAGGGAACAAACTTAACGATGAAATTTTAAACAAACTTAACAATGAAAATTTTAAACAAACTTAACGATGAAAAATTTTAAACAAACTTAACGATGAAAAATTTAACATTTGTAAAATTATAGCGACGGCAGCCATCAAAATTATAAAACACAACAGCCAAAAGAACATAACAAGCTTAGCTGTAACATGCTAAAAGAACACCTGCCAGTGCTTAGCTCACCAACAGCTTAAAGCTGCTCAATTATCCAAAGCTATTACTACTTCATTTTTAATTGAAGAATGGCTGACCACTGCTGACAACTGCAATCTAACACACCCACCACGATCTTTTTATACTGACTGAAAAGTCAAATCTGCATATAAACAACATATCGCTATTGCCACTCAACGGTCATAACCGAAAATATAATTTACAATAATTATTTCAGCAGCAGTGGCAACAGCCAAAATAGAAAAAATTATGCAGAGCAAGAATGGCAACGGCAAAGATGTAAACAAACATCGATCGTTAAGGCGTGATGATGGCAAACCGAATTTTAAATAAAGAAAGTAGATGAATATTTAATAAGCTTAAAAAAAAAAGGTAAGCTAAAAGTTATTTCTTGGAAAATAAACATTTATATTTATAAAAATTAAGAATTTTTTATGTGAGGACATTTGATAGATATCAGTGTGTTTTTGTGTCCCCCTCTGTCCTTAAAGGGAGGGAAGGGGAAATTTCACATAATCCCTTTATAATGTGTGTTGTGTATGTATAACCAATCCACACATAAAAATTAATCTTATTGAAATAATATGGAGCAAGATTATGCTTAAAAATGTGTCTTTTGCTGACCCCCCCCCCCCCTCCCTCCAAGAAGGAAAGGTCGAATTTCACAAAATCCCATTACAGTGGGTTTGTACTTTGGGTAAAAATGTGTTTTACGGTCCTTCTTGGCGACTTTTTCCGAACTCGCCAAGTCTGCGCGGTGTCGCAGTTTTCTCTCCCGTCCTTTCCAAAATGGCGGACTGGAAGCACGGTTTCGCGGTTTTCATACTCGTCCTTACGAAAAGGGCCCATTTACGTGTTTTAAAGCAATTTTCTAAACATAAACCATAAAAAACACCTTTTTAAAAACGTGAATAAAGGAAAATAGAAATAAATATGAAATTTTTACAATTTTTATACACCAAAGCTTACAAATATTAAACATTATAAAACCAAAACACCATAATTAACCCAACAGATATAAAAAAATAAATATATAAATAAAAAAGTTTTTTTTACTTACCCGTTTCAATAATTTGTAATCCTCGAACATTTATGTACTTGAAAAATCAAAACTTTAATCCTGGCTACAAATTTCGAAGAAAGCTTGTAGAATTACGAAATTTCACTATTTAAAAGACTACTCTAAATATATTTTTAGTTTATATTTTACATAAATACATATTTCTGTAAAACCAATATAATTTAGCAGAAAGAAAAATTAACCACAACAATATGTCAGCATTATTTTTCAAATGATGTTACACTACTGTTGCCAAAATTGAAAAGTAAAACCAAACGAAACATGTCAGAAACAGAAGTGTCCAAACACTAGCAAAAAATCCTATGTAATAAAAGTACACTTCGTACGGTTTTGTTAAATAAATCCTTGTTGAATTATGTTCCTACACTAAGAACAGAATTCGACAAGGATTTATTTCACAAAACCGTATGAAGTGTATTTTTTTTACATAGGAATTTTTTCTAGTGTTTGGACACTTTGCTGACTGTAGTATAAGCAGAGTGCAGAGTGGATTTAACGTCCCACTACTACAGCATTATGGGCGACAATCTCGAAGATACGCAAGTAAGGTTGCATTTAACGTCGCACTAGCACTGCGATTGGGCGGCAATCTCGAAGAGATGCCAGTAAGGTTGCATTTAACATTGCACTAGCACTGCGATTTGGCGACAATCTCGAAGATACGCAAGTAAGGTTGCATTTAACATCGCACTAGCACTGCAATTGGGCGACAATCTCGAAGATACTCAAGTAAGGTTGCATTTAACATCGCACTAGAACTGAGCTTCGGCGACAATCTCTAAGAGATGCCAGTAAGGTTGCATTTAACATCGCACTAGCACTGCGATTGGGTGACAATCTTGGAGATACGCAAGTAAGCTTGCATTTAAAATCGCACTAGCACTGTGCTTCGGCATGTGTACGCTCCGCGTACATGAAAACAAACAAAAAAAAAAAATCACTGGATACAGTCGACAGCAAAAGTATCCGAGCACTAGCAAAAATTCCTAATTAAAAAAAAGTGCACTTAATAGAGTTTTGTTAAATAAATCCTTGTCGAATCCTGTTCTTAGTCAGTCTAAAAACAAGATTCGACAAGGATTCATTTAACAAAACAATATTAAGTGTACATTTTTTACGTAGGAATTTTTGCTAGTGCTCGAATACTTTTGCTGCCGACTGTAACTCACCCGCATTCTGCATGAATATTTAAAATGCATAAAATTTCAAAACTTCTTAAAAACAAGAAGCATATCTCATCGTCCACTACAAGCGGGAGGCACCGAGGACGCGGAGGGCCCTCTGGCGAAAAAGCTTTCTGCCATGAGTAACGAAGCAAAATAAAGGGATTTATTTAATTAAGCATGATATTTTGTTTTGCAGCAATCAGTAAAATTAAATAAATCCCTTTATTTTACTTCGCTACTCATGTCATAAAGCTTTTTCGCCGGTGGGCCCTCCGCGTCCTCGGTGCCTCCCGCTTGTAGTGGACACAAATAAAGAGATTTATTTAATTAAGCAGGAAATTTCGTTTTGCAGGGACCAGTAATATGCACGTCTGTACGCTCCGCGTACATGAAAACCAAAAAAAAAAAAAAAAAAAAATCACTGCCGTAAAAGGACACCTTCTCCAAATGATGTCCTCCGGACGAAAGGATGTCCTGGGGACATCTTCAGGATGTCTTGTGGACGAAATGTCGTTTTGCAACGCTCCGCGTACATGAACAACCCCCCCCCCCCCCCAAAAAAAAAAAAAAAAAAAGGAAGAAAAATCATTGCCTTAAAAGCACATTTTCTCCAAAATGATGTCCTCCGGATGTCTTATGGACAAGTGTGTGTTGTTAGGGTGGATACCTCACCCGCATTCTGCATGAATCTTTAAAATGCATGAAATTTCGTTTTGCAGCAACCAGTAATATGCACGTCTGTACACTCCGCGTACATGAAAACCAAAAAAAAGAAACATCACTCTATACCTCACCCGCATTCTGCATGAATCTCTAAAACATACAAAATTTCGTTTAGCATCGATCAGTAAAGCGTACATAAAAGCCAAAGAAATATCCCTAAATACGTCTCACACAAACTCCATGAATCTTTAAAACGTACGAAATTTAGTTTCGCATCGATCAGTAACCCGTATATAAAAACCAAAAAAAATATTACGAAATTTCGTTTGGCAACAATAACATACGCAAAAATCATAGTTTCAAAACATCATGGGGAGGTTACCACATTTCAAACATCGATCGTTCAGCGGCACATAAACACCGTGGTTACCAAGGTTGGCATCTTTATCCGCGATCAGAAGCAAGTTGCCAAGCAGTACCGTAAAGCACATTCCAACCATACTTTGTATACACATAAACTACCCACACACAAAAATTCGTGACTGCAGCTCCCATAGATTCCCCAGGACAAACTTAGCACTAAAAAAGGTCTCGAATTTGTCTTCTTGTAACTCTTTCCAAAAATCAACAATTATAAAAAAAAAAAAAAAAAGTGGATTTTTAGAAATGTCCTGAAGAAGACACTGTGCTATTTTCAATATCTTTGTACTATTTTTGTAGAGTTCTACCCAAAAATCCAGATTTTTGTGAAAATTTCCTTCTCCTTTTTAAAAATCAAAAATTTTATTGAAGTTGGAGATCTCAAATTTTGAAAATCCTAAATTACAATTATTCGCTAAATTTGGATGCTAAATTGCCTAATTTGACGTTCATTTTCGAGGAAATGGAAAAAAAACTGCCATCTGTTTCCACTTTTACTATAATACCTATTCTTTTACATGCTACTTTCTATATGGTAAGTTCTGTTCTACAGTTATTGAGATTGACTTTTCTTTTATTATTGCCTTATTAGTCATTTATAGAACTTTCACCAAAGTTAGTTTTGTGCTAGAAACCAATAAATCTTTCCAGAAAATCCGTGAACTCTATTCTTGTAGAAGTTAGTGCTTCTAAATTTTGGCAATCCTAAACTACAAATTTCCGTTAAATTTGGTTGCCAGATCGCTAAAATCAACACCAAGAACAGCATATTTTTTTCTTTGTTGGCAAAAAACTAGACGAGATTAGCAACCAAATTTGGCAGAAAATATTATTAGTATTACAGGGTAGCTAGTATTATTAAACCCTATTTCTCAATTTTAACTTTAACGAAGTTAACTGTTTTGGTATAATGTATTGTTTCTCGCCATTAATTTTCACCAGTGAGAACAAAAGTTGACCACTTATTTGAGCAAATTTTATTGAACTCCAAACTGTGCATTTGCCAAAGAGAGATACTGTAATAAGTTGTTGAATACTATTCTTGAACAAGCTACTGTATTTATTCTCTGCAGTAGGTATATGTAATCATATTATTGTGACTTTTATGATTGAAGTAATATATATATAATAGTGTCCACATTAAATTTTTAATTTCCTGTTCCCCCAGGGGGAAAGAAGGGAATTTCTCAAAACCCTGTCTTAGTGAGGGTGAAGGTCCTAAAACCAACCTGCACACCAAAATTTGTGACAGACTCACTGTGTTGAGTTAGTGAGTCAGTGAGTAGATATAGATTGATTTATTCTGAATTAATGTACATAATTGGGATATCCAGTGATTTATTTATTTTTATATTTCCTATGAGTGAAACTACAATTTATATTGTGTATTTGTTTAAAAAAAAAAAAAAAGTTGCAAATAATTCTTATTAATAATCATAAAATAATTTGTCTTTAAATACTGCATTTTAATAAATTTTTATCACTTGTCTTGCATATATCCTTGTGTAGTGTTATTGTCAAATGATTATTTGTAACCTAGCTCATAGATGGATAATAATATATCTACCTTTTTTTTTTTTTTTTTTTTTTTTTTTTTAATTAATCTCTAGATAATGATAATAGTACATAATCTAATTTATTTAACATAGAAAATAAATTTTCATATTCCTTTTTTATTTTAATGAATATTTACTTTTTAAGCTTTATAATATATTATTAAATAAGTGTGACATATGTTCATAGTTTTTATATATGTTGTTTAAGAAAAAGCATTTTTTAATATTTAATTAATTGTATATTATAATTATTAAAATTTTATTTTCAGCTTTTCCTGAGGTTACAGGCGTGTCTTCGAGCAGTATGCTTCAATTATTCAAGATAAATATCCTGAAATTACTGTTCTCGGAGATACATTTCCACCACCTCCCTTTCGCATGCACCTTGCATCTTTAATTGGTATATTAAAATGGTGTATTATTGCCTCAGTGATTGCAAATTTTAATCCTTTCACCGTTCTAGGAGTAAACGTACCAAATATTTTTATTTGGATGACTCAAAATAAGGTGCTTTTCTATCTTATTTATTTTTGCATTTATAGTAAAGTCGTTTTGCCAATTGTTATAAGTCTGCCAGGTTTTAAAATTTATTTTATAGAATTAAACCATTAGTGATGCTATTAGTCTTTCAAAATCTTGGGACCCATAAGCTCCAAAAATATGGGTCCTTTTTTCAAAAAAGTGGATTCCCATATAAATGGTTTTAAATTTATATATTAAAGATATAAATTAAAATTTAATTAATTCTAAACAAGGCCCATATATTCTATGGGGAAAATTTTATAAAATTGCTCATTACTTACTTAATGTATTTTTTTTAATTCCTATTTTCACATTTAGAAAATTTACAACTGTTGATTGTGTATTTATTTTTCAGAATTTTTAAAAAATTTTAACATTTCATTTTACAGGTAAAGTGAACTTTTGCATTTTTTAAATTAAAGTAAAACATTAAAAATGAAAACTTTGGAAAACGAGTAGGTAGTTGTTTAACAATTGTGAATTTTATTAATGTGAAAACAGAACTTTAAAAAACACAGTAGGTAATGAGTAACTCTACGAAGAAATTTCCTTATAAAATAACTGTGGGCTTTAACTGTTGGTGAAAATAATGTATGCTCTTACATGGCAGTCACTTTCATTATATAATTGCTTTTAAAAGTACAATTTTTCTCCTTTATATAGTTCTTTAGGATTAGAAGAAAAAAAAGTTTTGTGTTTACTTTTCATGTTTGAGATTTGGATAAAATAAGAGTTATGTATAATAAATGTACATTAAAGATTTTGATTCAATTTGCCACTGTCAAAAATTTCACTCGCCATATAAAAAAAGTGGCGAGCGCATCTTTATAGTATTATCTTTGTTGAAAAAAGGTACAATTTTGAGTGGCTTTATAATTTTGTAAAACTGTAAATGTTGTTAGAAGTCAAATCGCATCTAATATAAATTGTTAATGAAGTATTAAAAATATGAAGTAACTAAATCGGAATTTAATTGAACGAGCCTAAAAACATAATCATTAAAAAAAAAAAAAAAATTGAAATGTATTTTTGCTTTCCTCCTTATAGATGCTGTCGTATTTTTCATTTCATCTATGATAAATCATATATGCAATAAGTCCATTAATTCCAATTTCAAAAAGACTTGTAAAATGTTATAATCCAAAGTTTACTTTGTTTTGAATTTGGTTTTGAAAGTTAACAAGGCTAAGTTTGATATTTCAAACTATTAATTCAAAGTACAAATTAAGAGCAACTCCTTGTATTGATATATATGCATGTATTACTAAATAATTATATATATTACTTTTTCTGTTTAGATATATGCCTGTCTGATGGTTTTTTTCTTGGGCAATACCATTGAAGGCCAGTTAATATCTACAGGAGCATTTGAAATTATATTTAATGGTATGTTTGTTATTGTGTTTTGATAACATTAAAAAGAGGGGGGAAAAAACTTTTTCCCTAATGATTTATCTTATAAAGGAGAAAAGAAAATCGGTTATCTGGAATCCCTGTGGCAGAATTTAGGTGACACGGCGACATTGTTGCAGAAAAGAAAGTGTCACTTTCAGAAAGATTTGCTCATAGTAATTAAAGATAGTCCCAGATTTCAGTAGAAAACAGAAAGTCGTCTATATATATATATATATAAAAGAGTAAATTCACTGATTGAACATAGCTGTAGCGATTCTATGGAAGGTACAGTAAAAAATTTTGGTGAGCAAGTTGGTTTTGTTTTAGGACACCCCCCCCCCCCCCCCCAGGGAAGCAGATGACAAAAACACCTTTATAAGCATAACTTGCAGATTGGGAGACTAGACAAACAAAAAAAATAATTTTTTGCAAATTTCAGAATATTAAGGGAGGGAAGGAGTGAAAATGATTTTCGAAGGCAAATTTAGCCAAAATTTGGATTTTCAAGTAAAATTCTACCGAAAAACAGGGTTCCCAGCGGCGACTGTAAAAGTAGCTTAAAAGCTACTATTTTCAGGTTAGTCAGCACTATTTTCAGGAAAATGGAGACTATTAACAAAAAATTGTTTCCTGCTACTTTTTCTGCACCTTCACTGCATTATTACTTCCATTACCCGGCTACCGTAGGTGATAGAAATATTTATTGTACTTGGTCAAAAAATTCAATTTCAAGTTTTAATGTGGTTTCCATTTTTTAAGGTCTGTGCCCAAAAAAGTGGTTTTCGGCAATTGGTGTGTGTGTAGGGGGGGGGGGGGGAGATCTGACTACCATACTTCCATAACTAATAAGTATGGAACAACGGAACTAGAATTGAGGCAGGTCTGGTGTACACATGATTTTACCAACTTTTGTTGAAAATGGGAAAACTGGAAATGTGACATTGGAAACAGAAAGTGGGACCGTACGGCTGTATATAAACCCTCTTAGATGTCCTTTTATATGTATTAGTTGGTTAGTTCAGAAAAACTGATAAGCTTTCTGTATAAGTAGGTTAATTTGAGGTTCTTGCAAAATGGCTGTACAAATATTTTACAAACTTGCCATATTAACTCCCTTTTAGATATCCTTTCGTATGTAATTGTTGTTTTCCGGTCAACAATTGAATTTGCCATGTTTTAGTGAAAGTATCTCAAAAATGGCTCTAATTTTCTTGAATATTTATATAGAAATACCTTTTTAGATATCTTTTGCATCAAATTATTGTTAATATTCCATAGTTATCACAGAAAAATTAACAATCATCCTGAAAAACTCTACCGAATTTGTATTTATTTATTTTTTTTTTTAATCTCACTATGAAATTCTATTTTATATGCCTTTACACATGTATCAGTTTTCTTTTACAAAAAAGGTATCTAATTTCTTTGGTCAATTTAATATCTTGTGACCACATTATCACCAAAAACTGCTCAAATATTATATTTATATTGATTTTTCTTTTTAATCCAAGACTACTATTTGTATCAGAGTGGCTACTATTTCAGACTCAGTGGCTACTATTTTGGCCACTATTTCATACATTAAAGGCAACTAAAGCAACTATTTTTGAGTGATGAATAATAGCACAAAGATATATATAAAAAAAAAAAAAAAAAATGCCAAGCGTCTTCTTGAGGATATTTCCAAAAGCTCATTTTTGTTTTTTTCCAATTTTCGATTATGGGGGGGGGGGGGATTACTAGGGGGCAAATTCAAGCCCCCCGTTTTAGCGCTAAATTCGTCCAGGGAAAACTATAAGAGCTGAGGTTACAAATTTTAGTGTGTGGCTTATTTACATGTGTCCAAACACCCATCGTAACAGGATTTTGCGAAAGTTCCCCCCTTTCACCCCTTGGGGATTGGGGGGGGGGGGGGGCAATAAATATGTTTCAAAGCATAACTTTGCTTCAAATTATCTCAGTAAGATTAATTTTTATGTGTGGGTTGTTTTTGCATTCCCAACACGCACTATAAAGGAATTTTACCAAATCCCCCCCCCCCAATCTTTAAAGGCGGTGGGGGAGGGGAGGGCAAAAACATGCTTTTAAGAATAACTCTGCTCCAAATTATCTCAGAATAGCGATTTTTTTTTTTTTTTTTTTTTTTTATGTCAATTGGTTATGCATACTGAAGATATACACTACAAAGGGGTTTTGTAAAATTTCACCCTATTCCCCTTGGGGGTTGGGGTGGGGGCAAAAAAACATGTTTCCATGCATAACTCTGCTCCGAACTGTCTTGAAAAAGCGATTTTTTATATGCAGGCTCGTTATGCATTCCCAACATGCACTATAAAGGGATTTTGCAATATTTCCCCTTTCCCCCCTTTAAGGGTGCAGAGGGGACAAAAACACAAAGAAAGTAACTCTGCTCAAAATTATCTCAGAAAAGTGATTTTTTGATATATCAATTGATTGTACGTACTCAACACACATACTACAAAGGGATTTTTTGAAATTCCATCCTATACCCGTTCGGGGGTTCTCATTTCTTGTTGAAAATATGTCTATAAACTTATCTGTAAACTTATATATATTAATGGAATTTATATTATAACTCTGATGTAGACTTAGCGAGATGAGCCGAAAGCTAAGAATGAATAAGTAACTAATTGGAATGTTTTGCTATGTATATAAAAGAATGTTTTTATAGTTTTTTTTATACTTGATAACGGCGTTTTTAGCAGTTATATTGTGAAATATTTGAATTGGTTGCATTAAAAAATGATACATTGTTTAGTATGCAATCTATAATTAAAATTAATGAATGACACAACAAAATACCAATTAGATGGAACAACATGCTGAGGGGAGTGAGGTGGGGGAAATAGAAATATATATTACAGTTATATACAATGAAGAAATAATATCTACTCTACTATTATGTGTTGAGAATAACCATGTTAATAGTAAAAATTTTATAATTTCTAATGTGTAAGAGTGAAAATATTTTTAAGTTCTTATTCTTCATTCTAAAAACTTTTTTAAAAACAAAGCATAGTTTATATTTAACTAAATAATACCTTTATTTTGCTTTGTTACTTCATGGCAGAAAGCTTTTTCACTGAAAGCGTAACAAAAATAACAAACTGTAATAACCAGAATTACGCGTTTTTTAGAGAGAGCATCGAAATTGTGCATAGCAGACATGTCATTAACGACCACGAATCGGCTGAGATTGACAGAGCGTGGCGCCATCTTTTCGTAGATAAAAGTCAAGACCAAGATATCAACAGTCGCTGTCCACTACAAGCAGGAGGCACTGACGAGACGGAGGATCCTCCGGCGAAAAAGCTTTCTGCCATGAAGTAACAAAGCAAAATGAAGTTATTTATTTAGTTAAATATTCTTATTCTTCATTTTATGGACTTGTTTTGTTGCAGCGAATACTAGTTATTGCAATATGAATGCCATAGTACGAACCTAATTTTTTGTTAGATATTGTATAAACTACTCTCGGATATAAGCTATCTTTTTAGCGATGAATGCCACAATCACAGTATATCAACGTCATGTTAAAAACCATTATTCTTTATTTTTGAATAATTCTATTATTTTTAATGTATATGAGCTGTGGATTATTATTAGATAAGATTTGTTTGCATTATAAATTAGAAATCAAAGGAAATTACTTTTGATGAATATGATTTGGCATTTTACAAGACCTCTCTGCATTATTTGCTGAAATTTATGGGATTAAAATTACTTTAATCTCTTTTCTGTGATAACAATCTTGTTATATTTTTGATTATTTAGTGTTGGTGCTTCAATTATCGGGCTTGTGTTATTGTAATGTCACTTATTGTTAAATTTGATTTTCTTTCTTTCTTTCTTTTTTTTTTTAACAATAAGATGAGCATTTAATTCTTTTTTTGCATTTTAGTATTCGTGCTTCCTTTCATCTTTTAACAATTGTTCGTTTGAAAATTACAGAATTTGACCAAATAATTTTGTCAAATAATTTATTGTTTTTAATATATCTTTTAGATGTACCAGTTTGGTCAAAAATTCAAACAGGAAGAATTCCTTCACCACCCGAGCTTTTCCAAATTATTGAAAACCACAAGTTAATTCGAAGTTCAAGTGCATCTGCATTAAGTTTATAGCAGCCAGGAATTTAAATTATTTTGTAGTAAGTTTCCCTTATTTTATAAAATTTTATAAATTTTTAGTTCAATTTAACTAAATAAAGTTGTGGCAAAAATATTTTTGTAAATTAAGGATTTGGAAGAATGTAATGCAGGTTGCTTTTCAGTGGCGACGCGTGAATGACATTTTTGGTCATCTCTATGCCAGTGGCTGGAAACAGTGCATTGTAAGGGAATATTTATTTATCTTATTGGTTGATTTGCCTTTTTTATAGAGCAATGTATGTATGACGGCATTCCAACAATTAATCAGATGAATGAACTTTCCATGATAACAGACTGTTTCTAACCGCAAATATGGAGATAACTGAAACATCACTCACGCGACGCCACTGTTGCTTTTATATTACTTATAGTAATAAATTATATATAACATAATTTACAGATAATTGATATTTTAAATAGAATCAAATGAAAGAAATGAAAATAATTATAGGAATAAGTTAAATTTTAGTAATCTCTATTCAATAAATTATTACATTACATCTAAAATAACACCTTGAATAATTAGCTGTATTAACACTACTATACTAATGTTTATAAAATGGAGTAAATAATGATTAAATTAGTGTCAAAGTAGAAAAATAATAATGCTATGAGAATAAATTATTATTAAATGGATTGAATTGAAGAAGTTTATTAATATCTGCAGATTGGTTTTAAATGACAAAATTGTATTCGGACGATCAACATTGATTTATGGCTGGGTGTGACTACCAGTGAAATGCTAGTGAAAATGGAAGGTGAATAAAATTAATGGTTGAATATAGTAATTTAGTAATGAGATTGTGTCAGTTGTGATAATTACTGGAAACCTATAAATAAAATTGGAAGCAGAGACAACAAGAACACCATTTTTGACTCGTTTGTATAGTTGAATGAACTTATTGCTTAATAAGGGTCATAGGAAATTAAAGATGACTTTAATTTGGGCTGTGTGATCTTAAATTATTACCATGTTTTTATTAACTTCGATTCTTGTGTGTTTGTGTGTTTGTCAGGGACAAATCTTGCAATCGATTTTTAACTAACTTCCCGACTAGCTAGATATTTGAAATTTTCAGGACAGCTCACAACACGGTGACAATACATTTTTCTAATAATTTTAGTCAACTGCTTCAAGTTCTGCTGCCTTCGGCAGCGTTTATATGATTCGTCAGAAAATTTATTTAACTAACTTCCCGACTAGCTAGACATTTGAAACTTTCAGAATAGTTCAGAAGAAGGTTAAAATGCATATTTTTAATACCTTTAGCCAACTGTTTCGGGTTCCCGCTGCCTTCGGCAGCGTTATCAGTACAAAGTTTGCAATCGATTTTTTCCTAACTTTCCGACTAGCTAGACATTTGAAACTTTCAGGATAGCTCAAAACACGGTGACAATACATTTTTTTAATACTTTTAGTCAACTGTTTCAGGTCCCCACTGCCTTCGGCAGCGTTTATATGATTCAACAGAAAATTTATTTAACTAACTTCCCGACTAGCTAGACATGGGAAACTTTCAGAATAGTTCAGAACACGGTGAAAATGCATTTTTTAAATATTTTTAACCAACTACTCCGGGTTCCTGCTGCCTTCGGCAGCGTTACCATTACAAAGCTTGTAATTGATTTTTCACTAACTTCTCGACTAGCTAGACATTTGAAAACTTCAGGATAGCTCAGAATACAGTGATAATACATTTTTCTTATACTTTTAGTCAACTGATTCAGGTCCCTACTGCCTTCGGCGGCGTTTATATGATTCGAATGAAAATTTATTTAACAAACTTCCCGACTAGCTAGACATTTGAAACTTTCAGAATAGTTCAGAATACGGTTAAAATGCATATTTTTAATACCTTTAGCCAAATGTTTCGGGTTCCTGCTGCCTTCGGCAGCGTTATCAGTACAAAGATTGCAATCGATTTTTCCGTAACTTCTCGACTAGCTAGACATTTGAAACTTTCAGGATAGCTCAGAATACAGTGGCAATACATTTTTTTTTTTTATAGTTTTAGTCAACTGTTTCAGGTCCCTACTGCCTTCAGCAGCGTTTATATGATTCAACAGAAAATTTATTTAACTAACTTCCTGACTAGCTAGACATTTGAAACTTTCAGAATAGTTCAGAATACGGTGAAAATGCATTTTTTAAATATTTGTAACCAAATGTTTCGGGTTCCTGCTGCCTTCGGCAGCGTTACCAATACAAAGCTTGCAATCGATTTTTCACTAACTTCCCAACTAGCTAGACATTTGAAACTTTTATAATAGCTTAAAACACGAGAGCAATGAATTTTTTTAAAAATTTATCCAATTGCTCCGGGTTTCCACTGCCTTCGGTAACGTTTATATGATTGAACAGAAAATTTAAAAACATGGTATATAAAAAGATCTTTTTATCTTGTAATTATTTTTATCATTGGCTTGAAAACAACAGCAATTTAATTTTAAGATGTGTGGGTGAATTATCTTTTCTTTAATTAATACTCATGATGGCTATATAATAACAGAAGACTTGGCGTTGGAATATTAAAACCCGAATAAACTACTAGGTCAGAAATGCCAAAAGAAAAATATTTTTGCAAATATTTTTCTTTTGGCGTTTCTGACATAGTAGTTTATTCGGGTTCATGATGACCATCTTTACCTTTGTCAGATACACAAACTGGATAGTTGATAATGTTTTATATTTATATAAAAAGACTCTTTGCTCTTCCTCCCTTTTTTTTTTTTAAATAAATATCAAAAAATTTTAAGATATAATGTCAAAGCACCCCTCTTCCCTCCTGCTCCCCCCCCCCCCCCTTTTTTTCTTTCAAAATTACAAATTTATTGAGTTCTGGGAAAGAACTTTGAACAATAAATATCTCGGTTTAGTTTTTGAGTATTGTTTGTGTTTAAGAATTTATTTTTCATAATATCAGGATTTATTATTTATTTTTTAAGAAATTTTTTTTATTGAAAATGTAGACAGCAATATAATATTATTAGTGATATATTTTGTTTCTTTCAAATTTAATCATAAATAATCGATATTTATATAAACATAAAATTTCAAGGTTTTTAAACATCCTAGAATTTTCGTTCTTTTATATTATGTATCCAAAGATATACTATAAAATTAAAAGTAGCATTTGTTTATTTTTCTATATCTGCTTACTGATGTGTTTTTGTTATTGTTATTAAATAGGGTCTTGATTATATTTTATAGGCTTATTTTGCATCAGGGATCTAGATATCTGCAAGACACCCTTATGAAGTTTTTCACTTAAAGCATTCTTGCAAGTGACGAATGGATGTCTTATGTCTGTAGATCTTTGTATCTGCTGATGCATGCAAGTTCTGCAATGCCATCAATACTTCAGGAATAATACACAAAGACACTGCATACTTTAAAAAATAAGTTGTACAAATCATTGAAATATTTATTTTATGGACATTTGTTTATAGTGTAAATTCTATTTCTCAATGTGTTGCTTTATGTATTTTAATGATAGGTACATATGTATATGATAGGTTGTTTCAGGCAAAAATAGTTTTTAGAAAATTTAAGCATACACCAAAGATTCTGTTTCTTGAGGGGAAAAATTAACATTCAGCTATACATTTTATTATTATTATCGTTTTATTTATTTATTGACTTATTTATTGGGTGGAAATGTAGCATAGCTGTTTAAAAATTGAATTTAAATGCAAATGTATACTATCAAAAATTATTCTTTTAATGTGTTGTTTAAATTGAGTCATTTGAATGTTTTTCTTCATTTTTATTAAATTATAACTTTCAAAAACTAATCCTATTTCACTTTCATGTCCTAAGCTTCCAATGGCTTGTATCCATGATGTGAATGCTAAATGGTTTTTAGCATAGCAATCTTTTTGTAATATTATAATAAAGTAAAATTTTACTTATTGTAAAATTGGTCTCTTATTTTATTTATTTATTTATTATTTTTGGGGGGAGGGGGGGGGGGGTAAAAAAAAATATTGACTATCATAAATAATTTTGGAAACATTGGTTGAAGTAATACTTCAATTAATTTTTTACAGTGCTTCACAGACGTTGTTCACCAAGTTTTCTGACAGGCAATCATTTTCTTTGAATGAAAAATTTCTTTATGTAGGAGAAGCACAGAAAGGTGAAAAAATTCATCAGGTGATGAAATACACATAAAGAAACCAAATTTATTAACAGCCTGCATAACAAACAAAATAATAAACTAACTCAACAAAATCTTAACAGAAAAACATAAACTAAATCAAAATTTATGTTAAATTAATTTAACCCCTTGGGTACAGATTTATTTAAGAAAATATTTGCATGTGGAACAGATATAATTTTTGGTTGCTTGGAGTAGTATGTAAAAGCAGTACATTTTACGTAAGAATTTATTTATTTCTAAAATATTGGTGACATATGTAGTATTAAGATGTCTTCAAGTAATTAGAATTGCAAAACAAAAATAAAAAACAAAAAAAGGTGAATGATGTGTCTCAGACGTCAAATGTACCCAAGGGGTTAAGAAACTTAAGAAAGGCAGGAAGGAAGCAGGCAGCAAGACTTGTGACTTGCCTGTGGGGTTAAACTAGTTTCACACCAGCAACACTACCCCAGCCTGCCAACACCAGAATAGGAGTCATATGGATTAAAAAAGCAAAATTTCATAGCAGATAAAGAATAAATGAAACTGTGGATCAACAATGAAATTTATAGATTGATTACTATGTGCTTAATAGTATGATTAGATTTTTAAGAATAGTTGGCAACCCATCAATGAAGAAACTTAAAATTTAATGGAAAGAGAAAGATTGAAAATTAATACAAAGTAAATGCAACAAGCCTTCTATCTTTTTTTTTTTTTTTTTTTTTTAATTTCATAATCCCACCCAACCATCCAGTCAAACACCACCACCCATCCTCTGTAATCAAACATCTGCCCACCAAACTACCACCTTTTTTATTGTCTTTTTATTATTTTATATATTTTTTTTGTTGTTGTTGTTAAGTTACACTAATGTGTATACATTTTTTTTTTTTTCTTTTTTTTTTTTTTTATGTACTGACACAGACATGGTTATGGATATAAAATATAAAATACAAAGTTCTTAGAAAAACCCATTTTAGCAGTGGCTGTGATCAGTAAGTAATATACGAGTGTGGTTTTCACAACAAGGCTTCTTTTGGTGAAAAATTTGGTTTAAACTATTTGATTTTTTTTTTTTTTTTTTTTTTTTTCACTTAGATGGTGCTACTTACAACTTTTGTTTTGCAATTTTATAGCATTTTTTTGTAATTTTTGCTACGACCACATCAAGCCCCACTGTTCTTGCTTTCTTTTTGTGTGATTATGTGAAGGATAACCTGTGTGTTTTCCTGTAGTCGACATTAACACTAAACCTACCACTACGTGTCAAATGACCCATTTTAAACTTTTTGTCAGAATTTCTTGCAAATAACATTATCACATCGTCCATGCTTCATGTACCAAATTGTGCTAAATAATATATTTTTGCTATGCATAGTAATATATATAAATTTTAAAGATGGGTCACTTGACCTGCTGTGGTAGGAATAGGTATAAATGAAGTATCGGTAGGTTTAGTGTTAAAATATTGAATATGTGAATATTGCATGAAATTCAATCACTTCCATAACCAATGCTTGTGGATTAAATTGGAATAACATTTAGATGGGGTTCAAACCATAAAGAATGCACACACTGAAATATTGTGGTAAATTTCACAAAATAAATGCTCTTCAATTCCTTGCCTTATATTTTTTTTCTTGCCTTTTTAAGATACATCATCATTTATAAGCAAAATGTGGAACTTATTGTTTTATTTGCTTAAACAAAATTCTCATTATAAGATTGTAATTCAGACCATACTATTGTGTATCGATTACTTGATTTTTTATAAAAAATTTAAAACATGTCTGGAATTTTGGCCCACCCTGTATATCAGTTTCAAGGCATTCTAAAAATATTTACGGAAATTAGAGCATGGACACAGACAAACTGAATTTGCGAACACATTTCAACTTTGTTGGGAATTGTTAGTAATAAAAGCATTGTAAAACAGAATTGTGAATTGAAATTTGTTATCATTTTTTAATAATAATAAAAAAGAAAAATATTTCTAACATTAAATTATACATTAAACTCCATATTAGGTAAAAATAATTTAAAAACATTAAATGTAATTAAGATTCACGTAAGAACATAAAAATAATTTTTATTTCTTCACAAATAAAATATACTTTAACATAAAGAAGACATTTAAAATGTATGAAATAAGACTCATAAATACTAAAGTTAATTTTGAAGGACAGATAATGTTTAATTAGAAATGTCTTGTCTTTCTCTCATGCTGTTAAACTCTGGATGAAGTATATCAAAGTTCTTGTTGGAGCACCTAATAAATAAACAAAATAGAGAAAAATCTATTTAAGTGAGAAAAAAAAGTAAAATCTAGCCTATTTTAGAAAATTTCAGATTTAGCTGACTTTTTCATAACCCATGAAACAACATCAAACAGAGTATATTAGTTTAGAATATAGGGTGTTTCAAAAAGATTTTTACAAAATAAGAAGAGTCATTGTACTCATTAAGCCAAACAATATTTAATAATGAAACCTAAGGTCACATTTTATTCTAAGTAGCAGAAAAGCAGAATTTTATAACTGTCGAAATTGAACTGCAAATACTGAGAAGGTATAGTGGTAGAGAAATAATTAATTCTCGTACAAACTTATTTACTGCCACCAGAAAAAAAAAAAAAACTCAAAAGTTGATGCTCAAAGTGGCATTTCACAATTCACACCAGCGAATGAATGACTTGTCCACCTATCAAAGATTCCAGGTGTCGTGTTCATTTTGTCTGCTACATTATGTTTAACTATTCTCACTGCAAAATCTTCCACTCTGTCCACAGATGATTTGTAAACCAATTTTTTATATGTCTGCACAGGTAAAAGTCTAGTGAGTTTATATTTGATTAATGTAAAGGCCAAGCCACAGGTCTGCCCATTCAATTCATTGTGTGGGATATGTGGCATTTAATAAGTGTTGGGTCGCAACAGAAAAGTGAGTTGAGTCTTCACACGTTTGTCTGTGTGATAAGCAAAACAAGCTACAATAAATCATGAAGCATTTGTTCCAGGAATGCACAATGTTTGTTTGTCAAACGTTCCAGTAACAGGTAGGATCTAACCAATCAACTATCAACGATATCTGCTTATATGTTAAAGGAAAATCTCTTCTAATAGCTAAGGGAGGCAAGATGGAGGGATAGAAGCTAAATAAGGGAATAGATAGATAAAGGGATAGCTTTCAATCCAGACTTGTTCATTCCTAGTGTTGAAAATACTTTTTCTGGTAAACATGCCTTATTAGTTAATAACAGTAAGGCAGGAAAGTATAAATTAAAATATTTAAATGAGATATTTACAATAATATATATATATATAAACGCAATTTTAAAAACTGTGCTTTTGTACTTTTCATTTTATTGTAAATATCTCATTTTAAACATTGTTTTAATTTTATTCAAGATTGGGATGTAAAAATGTTTAGTTATGTTAAAAAGTATGGATTGTTCTTTGTCATCTGGAGCATTCCCCGACTCACAAAGTTTACACAATGTTGATAGTCAACCAACACAATACTATGACATACATCAATATTGGCTACCGCTGCTTGAGTACTTGTGGTAGGAACTACTCCAAATCTGTGCAATACAAGATCTTCCTTTTCCAGCATCTGCATATTTCTCAAATGTCCCATACCTGTATTTGAGGCAGCAAATTAGCCAGTTTCTGAAATCTTCTACGAGGGTTGCTATTTATATTTCTGGCCTAATAATGAAAAAACAAATATGTAGGATCGAAATTGGTTTTATTGTTTTTCAAAATATTCTCCATGATGATCAATACACTTTTGCATGCGTTTGAACCAATTTTCAAAGCACTTATCCAAGTCCGATTGAGGTAACTCCAAAACATGCGTTTTGAATGCATCAACCGCTTCTTCGGGGGTCGAAAATCGTTGTCCACGTAATTTATTTTTGATGTGTGGGAATAAGAAGTCATTGGGTGCCAAATCAGGGCTGTACGGCGGATGACCCATCAGTTCGATCTTCGCTCAGTCAGAAATGCATTTGTTTGAGTCGATGTGTGAGAGCTCGCATTGTCATGATGAAGAATGATTCGCCTGTTCTTCGGCTTTTTTCGAATTTCTCCGATGACTTCTGGCAAACAAATGGTCGTGTACCATTCAGAATTGTCCGTCCTGCGTTGCTCTAACGCCACTGTTGCCACATGACCGTTAATGCCGAAGAAACAGGCAATCATTTGTTTCGATGTGCTTCTTCCTCGAACAACTTTTGTTGGTTTTGCCTTGCCTTGGAAGACCCATACAGTTGATTGCTGTTTTGTTTCCGGCTCATATGCATAGATCCATGATTCGTCACCTGTGTAGATGTTATACACAGCCTTTGATGTACCTTGAATGTATTTTTCCAACATTTCCTTGCACCAATCGACACGAGCCTTTTTTTGAGCGTTTGTCAGATTATGCGGGATCCAACGCGAACAAATTTTTTTTATGCTCAAATGTTCATGCAATATTTTATTGATGCTAGTCATACTAATGTCCAAAGACGCCTCAATCTCACGGTATGTCACATGACGATCTTGCTTTATCAGTTCACGCACAGCATCGATCTTTTCTGGCACAACAACGGATTTTGGACGACCTGCACGGGATTCGTCCTGGATCGAACATCGACCACGATTAAATTCGTTATACCAATTTTTTACAGTGCTGTAGGATGGCGCTTTATCGCTGTATAAAGAATTAAGTTCATCGAAGCACTCTTGTCTTGACAATCCACGTCGAAAGTTATGAAAAATAATCGCACGAAAATTTTCACGATTCAATTCCATTTTTTGAAAGAGAAGAACTTTTCAATTTACTGTCAACAACACAAATAAAGCTATAATGGTAAATCGTCTGCTGAATTTACGTTTAAAAATATCAAACTTTCAATTAAAATCGTCTGCGGTCGCCTAGCAACACTTACTGTTGCCAAGGCCAGAAATATAAATAGCAACCCTCGTATCAATGCTGGCAAAGGTAGGATGGCTTAAAAGTCGATGCTTCAAAAATCACTCATGGCATAATCTTCATGCTTTGTATCTGTCTGCTTTTGCTTGACTGTGCATTAGATTCATATCTGCCAATTCCTCGTCAGTGAAATCCATCGTGATTTCTATGAAATTGTTTTTGACGATACTATCGTGGTATTAATCTATCAAAGAAGATGTGAACTGATGTTCAACACTAATCTACGGTTTGATTGGCTTTTTATAAAACTTTGATAAATCAATCAGTTGCAACCATTACTTCTCACTAGAAATTTGCATATGTTCTGTAGAAGTGCTGCTTTTCCGACATGAAAAAAATTGCATCCAAAGTGACGACTTATGCTTGCTGGTCATGTTTTAAAGTAATTCTATTCTACTACTGAGAATGGAATATGATCCTAGGTTCCATAGTAAATATGGTTTTTCTTGATGAGTATATCGTGCCTCTTCTTTTGTAAAAAAAAAAAAAAAAAAAAAACTTTTGAAACACTCAGTATGTATACATAAATTTAATTTGATTATGAAATGCATCATTTTCAGTATTGTCTCTCAAATCATTTCTTTTTTGCTTTAAAAAAAGTATTATTTACTTTAAAATAAAATTACTTATTCAGAAATTTGTAACAAAATACACTTCTTAAATCTGTACTGATAAGTATAAAGGATTTAAGTTCATATTCTTCATTTTTCAGGAGACGAAAAATAAAGTTTAAAAAAATGCTGTGTAAAAACTTATCTGTTCAATACAGTTTTAACCAGGATATTATCCTAATATAAAATTTTGTGAATAAACTACATTTAATTTTGAAGTTCGTTTATTTTTAACAGATTTGTATAGTTTTGAAAAAATGCCTGCAGGACTTAATTTTTTATACCAAACATGAATGCTAAATTTTTGACTAGAATCTTTTTTACCAATGGATTTTCTCAAAGACTAAATGACATGGACTTAAATCCTTTATACTAATCGATAGAGAATGTTTTTCTGGGTCTGACTATGTACTTAACTCAAAATCGACATTTTTGGACTTAAATCCTTTACATTTATCAGTACAGAAATAAATTAAGGGTGCACATGGTTTTAACAAAAAAACACAAATGTTTCTGTTTATAATGAATATAAAATTAAACATCCATAATCTAAAGTGAAACAAAAACAGAAGAAGGAAATTTCATATTCAAATTATGTTCATGACATCAAAAACCAAATCTTCCTGAATTATTTTAATAGCCTAGTATTCTTAAGTAAACTAGAAACATTTCTAGAAAGTTTGGTATTAATTTTATCAACACACAAACAGAATGACCAATTTTATAAAATGTGAAATGAATAGGGCTGCACATACACACACACACAAAAAAAAAAAAAAAAAAAAAAAGCGGATATTATTTTGAATATGGACTGCAGATGAAGAACTGTTTTATTGACAGATATAGGGTCTATATAGGTGGTCTAGGATATGAGAAAAAAAAATGAAACGAACAAAGAATAATTAAATTTTATTGGCAATATTTCTGTACTGATAAGTATAAAGGATTTAAGTCCAAAAATGTTGATTTTGAGTTAAGTACATAGTCAGACTCAGAAAAAAATTCTCTATCGATTGGTATAAAGGATTTAAATCCATGTCATTTAGTCTTTGAGAAAATCCATTGGTAAAAAAAGGTTCAAGTCAGAAATTTAGCATTAATCTTTGGTATAAAATATTTAATTCAATTTTTTCCCTTTATTAAATGAAGATTGACAATCACTGAATGGTATAAAGCGTATAAACCAACATAATCCCTTTTTCCTTATTGATTCTTCTAAGTAGTTTTTAGTTAGTTTAACTGTATTTTTCGTCTCCTGAAAAATCAAGAATATGGACTTAAATCTTTTATACTTATCAGTACAGATTTGTTGTTAAATAAAAAATGCATAATTTGTGCATATTATACGAACAAAACAAAAATTTGATTTCTTGGATAAAAAGGAGTTTCAAAAGAGAGAGTTGTTTCTCTGATCAAAGGCCACGTAGCATACTTATGAAAAAAAGATTTCTGTATTATCTCCCGCTCCTATATAGAGAGCTTTCCAACTGTTGAATTGTTTCTGGGGTTGACAAGTGAACAGCAACCCTTCCCTCCCAGACTGTCTCAAACATATTCTTAAAAAAAAAAAAAAAAAAGAAAGAAAGAAAATATTCACCTGTGATTTCATATAGTTCAAAAACTTCATCTTCACTATTTTTATCAATAAGTAAACCTTTATTAAGTTCTAAGTGTATCCAATTTTGATTTTCAAGTAAGTCCTAAAGAGAGGGTGGGAAACACAATGGATTACAGTAAAGCCCATACAAATATAAAACTCACAATTCAAACAGTGATCTATATTAATGAAAGAAAACATCTCAAACTATATGTCTTTCCTTTTATAGTCTCACAATTAAAAAACATTTTCACAACTAAAAAACAGAAATTGAAATGTGTTTCATACTCTTAAGCAACAAGAGGTGATGAAACAGAAATCCCAGTTTTTGCTGATATAATCTATAAGTTCGTATTTGAAATCAGGAGGAATAGGTCTATTTAATACTTCTCTGCAATCACTGCAAAACTAAAAAAAAATATATATATATTCAGATTAAAAAAACATACATGTACAGTCGGTAACAAAAGTGTCCGAACACTAGCAAAAATTCCTATTTAAAAAAAGTACATTACATACGGTTTTATTAAATAAATCCTTGTCGAATCCTCTTCTTAAGGCTGCTCACTCCCTCTTACGATTTCCCCGTCTCTAGTCACCAAATCCCATGTAAGTCTACGGCGAAATTTGTTTATAGAATTGCCCATTACTCGTATTTTTAAATTCCGTTTTCACATTCAGAAAATTCACAACCGTTAAATTAGTACCCGTTTTCTAAAAATTGAATTTTTTAATTTTAATATTTCATTTTACAGCTCAAAAAGGAGAAAAATGCAATCAGTGAAAATTCGCATTTTTAAACTCAAAATTTAAATAAAAAATTAAAAATAAATAAATTTTTGGAAAACGGGTACTTATTTAATGGTTGCGTATTTTCGGAATATGAAGACTGAATTTGAAAATAACAATTAGGTAATGTATAATTCTATAAACAAATTTCTCCATAGAATAACATGGTCTTTGGATGACCTTGACGATCCGTGATGCACCCCCTTAATCAGTCTAAGAACATGATTCGATAAGGATTTATTTAACAGAACCGTATGAAGTGTACCTTTTTTTTACATAGGAATTTTTACTAGTATTCGGACACTTTTGTTACTGACTGTAAGTGAAAATATTAAACAAAATACTATCTTATTAGCAAATTTTATTTAGACACTAGAAGAGAAAAGTTTAAGTGCTTTTTATCTTATAATTAACTAAGAAATAAGTTCATCATGAATCTATCAGACAATTAGTCAAACAACTGATCATCTGTCATCTAATCCAATCATGCCATTAATCAATCCATCTATTTATAAATTACTCTAAAAAATCTATAAATTCTTTCATGTATACATATGCTCATATACGTGTATCTTACATTCATATTTAGTATGTATTTATCTTACAGTATATATCTGAACTGATAAGTATAAAGAATTTAAGTCCACATTCTTGTTTTTTCAGGAGACAAAAAATAAAATTTAAAAATTGCTGTATAAAAGCTTATCCGTTCAGTACAGTTTTAACCAGGATATTATCATAATATACAACTTTGTGAATAAACTACATACATTTAATTTTGAAGTTTGTTTATTTTAAACAGATTTATATAGTTCTCAAAAAATGCCTGCTTTTATACCATACATGAATGCTAAATTTCTGACTTGAATCTTTTTTACCAATGGATTTTCTCGAAGACTAAATGACATGGACTTAAATCCTTTATACCAATCAATATAGAATTTTTTTCTGAGTCTGACTATGTACTTAAGTCAAAATCGACATTTTTGGACTTAAATCCTTTATACTTATCAGTAGAGATATTTCCTTCAATAACTTACAACTTATAAAATTTACAACGTACTTTTATACTCAATACATGGAACAATGTTTTGTCCAAAGGAAAAAAAAAAAAAAAAAAAACAGCATTGTGCAATTAACAAATAATCAGTAAACATGGGATGTCTTCAATGTATAGAATGCCAAAGGGAAATTACAGACAGCTGTTTCGGCAGCATTGAGCATGCTGTCATCAGTGCAATAACCATTTAATCTGAAAAAACTTTCATAAATGAAATGTCCCATAGTATTTGCTCTAAATTATGTTTTTCGAACAAAATAAAACTATAAATACTAAACAGACCGTAAAAAATGCAAAATAATAATAATAATATTCCTTTTTATCATTATCATTATATTCATTAATGTAACAGATAAATGGACAATAAAAATTGTAAGAAATCTTGTTAACAAGCTAATTCCAATAATAGACTGCTTGATCACTTTAGTGGCTTTAGGTGCAAATGCTGACTCAATGAGTCCAGTTTTAAAATAGGGGTGATAACCATTGTGGTTGAGAGAAAATAAGCAATAAGGGAATAAATGACTAGCTGTTTACCAAATCTCAACCTGTCTGTCAATTTGGCACCCCTCCAAACCTTTGGAATCGTCCTCAATGTTTGGCATCCAGATGGTGCACTGACATAACCAATTGGTAGATGTGCCATATATTTACCAGAAAATAGTTATTTTACGATATAACTGCCATTTAAAAAATTAATAATTTTTTAAATGACAGTTAATATTTATTAATAATAAATTAATACTAATCACTTCTCTACTATTTAACAAATTAATACTAATCACCTCTCTCATTTCTTTATGCACTGAAGACTATATGATAAATGCTGTCAAAACAATTTTTTCTCTTTGGCACCCCATAGCAGAATATTTTTTAATGTTCTGCAACAAGTTTTCAGATATCAAAAATGTTCTGCAGGGCACGTATGCATTTTACGATTTTACTTTTAATACTATTGACACACTCATAAAAAACGCATGTCTTAAAATTCAATATGCTGTAATATAAATGTATAATAGCAAAAATATTAATAAATAAATAATAAATAAAATGACACTCAAGAATATTTTTACTAACTTGTTATTAAAAAAAAAGAAAGAAAGAAATTAAACCAAGGCAATCAACTATTTTAGAAGTATTTTCATAAATTATTTCAATGATAAAAATAGGATTAAAAAAAAAAGTCCATTCTTGTGTGCATGACACAATCTCCCTCCCCCTCCTTAACTTCTTAATATCTGCAATTGTTCTGCAACGTACGTTCCAAATTCTGATATGTTCTGCTTTGGGGCTTTGGCATTCTAGAAGTTGTAGTTTACCTTATTTAATAACTGCCATTTATTACCCATGTGGTATATATACTGCATTTTTTAATTCAATGTACTATATTTATACTGTAAACAAGCAAGATGATATAAGTAGTGTGTACAGTACTTGTACCGTAATTTTGCGATTTTTTTTTTTTTTTTTTCTTAAGCACAGTACGAACGAATGTTCAATACCTGTGATTTCACATGAAGCCTTTTAGCTTATGAATTTATTAAAATGCATTTTATCATTTGTATGAAAAGAAATACCTGCTTCTTAATGACACATTCTTCAAAAATGTCATCTTCGAGATCCACAAAAGGTAGTCTAATGAATCTCTCACCGGTATCAAATGACACCTGCAAATAAAAGTGAATCGAAATTCTTACATCTTTTTTTTTTTTTGCTTTAGAAATGTAAAAACACAAATTATTGTATCTACAGTCGGTAACAAAAGTATCCGAACACTACTTTTTTTACATAGGAATTTTTACTAGAGTAAATACTGTTTTGTTAAATAAATAAATCCTTGTCGAAACCTGTTCTTAGTCAGTCTAAGAACAGGATTCGACAATGATTTATTTAACAAAACAGTATTCATTCTACTTTTTTTTACATAGGAATTTTTGCTAGTGTTCAGACATTTTTGTTACCGACTGTATATGATATTTCGGAATGTTGCTAAACAGAATCAGTTTTCAGTATTTCAGTTCCGCCATCATATAATAGGTATGAGGTATTACTGTCTCTGCCCAGGCCTGATCAACAATCCTATTCATCAATTTTATCATGAATGTACTATGACTTATACCAGAAATTTATCAGAGCAAATGTGTTGTCTAGTTGCAAAATCAGCCATCCCTAAAAAATAAAATTTTGGGGGAAAACTGATTTTTTGTCACACTTAGCCAAAATAAGATTGGAACCAAAGTTCTTTAGTTTTAAAGTCATTAGGGCAGTATATTTGAAAACTCGAAATAAGGGGGCAGAGCCACGTGAAGGGAGGGTTCAAGTTTTTATGTTAGATTTAGCTACCTTTGCAACTTACTTTGGAGTTGATCAGATATGCAAACAAACTAAAACTTATTTCTGCTCAATTTAATATAAATATTAAATATTATTTTTTTCAAATTACCAATAGGGCAGTATAGGGGGAAATTTCGCATAAAATATTAAGTGTCTTAAAAATGTAACACTTTAAAATATCTTGAATGATACTGGAACGAACACCACTGACTATGAATATTTTAATTTGAAAACCACGTTTAAGTTATTCGAAATTTAAAATTTTGTTAGCATGATAGAATAAGGCAGTATTTAACTTACAATTGCATTGTGGGAATTATTGCATTGGAAATAGTAGGAAATTGTATGAAAACTAATATTGATAAAATTAATTAGCAAATTAGGATAAGATAATTGCATCGTTTTGGAGGATGAGGGAAGGTAGCTTATCACATGGGACATTCTAGTCTGCAACCATGTTGAGTGATTTGCCGAGTTTATTGCTGTTAACATGAATACTCTATTATAGTATAATCTAGTATACCCTATGGTAGAAATATACAAGAACAAATATTAATATATGATAATAATATAGATAGTTAACCGATCAGAGTCCAGCCTATGCTAACTAGATATTTCATATTGTTAAAATAACTTTTTAAATGTTTTAATTGTATCAAATTTTTAAATATGAAAAACTGTAAATAATTAAATATAATATTTTTTGGACTCAACAAAGTAGAACTGCTTCTTAAATCTTAAGACTCTTTAAATGTAATATTAAATATAATTATTCAGAATTTGAAAAATGTAAACGAATTTGAAAGCATTCTTAAAAATATGGAGAGAGTTTAGTACCTGGAGAAACTTTTCTGCCAAAGAATCATCAGTCGAATATATAACAGATGAGTAGTTTAGGAAGGCTTCAGTCAGATAATCTATTTTAAAAAAAGTAGATAAATAAATAAAATACATATAAAATCCTGTAAAAAAATTCAAATGTTGAAATATTAGATTTGGCCAGTTTTTCACCTTCTGATTTTCGATTAATGTAATCCAAGAAATAAGGTGCGGAATTATGTGAAACTTTATACTTGAAACGGCAATAAGTGCTCTGTATACCAATTTTAAAAAATGTGTTACCATTTGAAAGGTTGTAACGCGTAGAGTAATCGAACAACCTAAACACGATTTGATCAATTTTAGAAATGTATATCAATTTGTGTGGATTCTCTACTACGTAGCTTAACCTAACCTCAACCTGTTAAGAGTCTGTGTAATATTGAAATTTCAAACTTTAGTACATGACGTTGAACGTTAAAAATGACTTAAAACTGAAAATTTTTCAACAAATCTGCGTAATTTTGGAGGGAAAGAAGTTCAAACCCAACCCCCTGGCTCAACATCGGATGAGTGGTTAGAAAATACAACACTAAAAATTTTCTTCAACCAGTTGCATTATTTACAATGATGGAACGCTCATCGACCTAGCCGTTCAGAGTTTTACATGATTTTTTTTTTTTCCCCGAAACTCGCGTAAATACGTCCAGGACTACTTAGAAAGACCCCCACGGAAGACATTCCTCCTGTAGACCTAGGACCTTAATCACAACCACAATCAAGTGATAG
Organism: Salticus scenicus; assembly: GCA_963930645.1. Classification (NCBI taxonomy): domain Eukaryota; kingdom Metazoa; phylum Arthropoda; class Arachnida; order Araneae; family Salticidae; genus Salticus; species Salticus scenicus. The sequence goes on from OZ005648.1 coordinate 50,644,736, forward strand.
ATACTAAGATGAATAATACTATGATTCGCCATCGGGGTAATAAGTTAGTGAAATAACATAAAATGAAATAAAATCTGAGTAAATTAAGCAATGATGTAATCATAGAACTATTTTATGCATAAAAATGCAGGGTCGTTTTCTATACATCTTATTCTCTTATATAGAATTTTATTCACATTCAAATGAGAACCGTAAATTAATTTTTTCGTCTACAGAAGGAAGAAAGACAACTTTTTTCTATTATTACTTTCTTCTAGAGACAGTTAAAAAGTATTGGAATCGTAAAAATCTTTGGCTTCGAATTTTCATCGTTTTGAGCTTTCCTGAACACGATTTGACCATTTTTTATAAAACGTCTGTCTGCCTGTATTTAACCAAAATTTTGAGAGTGTTAATCTCATGAAATAATGGACGGAATTCCACAGAACTTTGTGCTTGGTTAGATTTTAGCACAGGTTACTTAGCAAGTAATGCTGCTACGCTGCAATTTCTCCCCTTTATGCAAAGGCTATATCTTAGCTTATATAGAGTATAAGTACACAAATATTGTACTAAAATAGGGTTGAATTTAACTAGTTATTTGCTTTAATGTACTTATTAGCTATTTACTTTTTACCTTATACACTTTACTTTATTTTTTAGAAGAATACAGAATGCCAAAAAAAAAAAAAAAAAAGGTTGGAATGATTTTTTTTTAATTTAAGTCAGCTAATTTCATAAATGTCCTTAAAAAGTTAATTTCCCGAATAATTATAACTTACTTGTTTGTGTTGCAACAGTTATGATCAACTTTGGCTGTAAACTACATGCGTATAACACAGCGTCTTTTAATATCAGACGTTCTTCATGAGAATTCGGTACCTGAAATGAAATTGCAATAGGATTTTAAACTTACCCTCTTTTTTTTTTTTTTTTTTTTTTTTTTAGTAAACATAGTCTAAAAAATATTGTCTTACAAAAATTTTAGCTAATAAATTACTAAAAATACTATATCTTAAAAAAAAAAAAATCGACTTCAGAGAGAGTGGCAAAGTAATAATTTCATGTGTCTATAGGACGATGAAATATTTGAATTTTCAATTAATTGAACCTTTATTCTATTGAATTTATGGCCGACTTTACCTTTATTAAAAGAGAGTCTCTTTTACTGCCATACTAATATTAACTAATTAAGTAAGAATTTTTATTTATTTTCTTCTACTCGTATAACGGCTAACAGAAAAATCTGTGATCAAATCTGTGATCTTTTTTCTTCAGAATATAAAGTACAAAAAATAAATTATTGCCAATATTTTTTCCTTTTTCCATTATCCGACTGCCGTAGGTAATGGAATTGCTATAGTCAGCCAAAAATTTCAATATAGAGTTTTCACCTGATTTACACGTTTTAAAGTCTCCTGAATCCAAAAAAGTAATTTTTGGATCTCTCGGAATTTGCGTGATCACTGAAAAATTTATAAAAAATCACTTATGATCATTTACAATGAACATAAAATACTCAAAACATGACATGACACAATTGATTTATTTTAGAACTGCAAAATTAAACTCTTAATTGCTTTAATAATGTTTTATTAAAGACTAGCAGGCTTTGCCCGCTTCGCTGGTCATTATATTGAAATGAAGTCTCAAAATACCATATCCTTAATAATAATAATAATAATAATAAAATCATTGAAATCAGTCAAAATCTAAGTTAAAGTTCTCGATACCTTCGATAGCAGTTTTCCCACTCGCCAAACTTCACAAAATCCCTTGAAATCCCTTGAATCCCCCCAAAATCAAAATGCATGTTGCATACACATACCTAGCCCACATATTAAAAAATCGGGATTCTAAGATTATTTGAAGCAAAGCTATGTTTTAAAACGTGATTTTTAGTCCCCCCCCCGGCCCGCTCTTAACTGAATAAATGCCCCTCCCCCGGCTAAGGGGAGGTAGGGTAGAGTTTCACAAAATCAATTTTTGTAGTGTGTGTTGAATACGCGTAAGCAGTCCACGCATCAAAAATTGCCATTCTAAGATAGTTTCGAACAGAGTTACGCATGAAAACATGTTTTAAATAACCCCCAACCCTCAAGGGGGTGATAACGCGGAATTCCAAATAATCTCTTTGTAGTTTGTGTTGAGTACGCATAATCAATCAACCTATCAAAAAATCGCTTTCCTGAGATAATTTGGAGCAGAGTTACTCTTTAAAACGTGTTTTTGTCCCCCCCCCCCGCTTTTAAAGGTAGGAAAAAGAAAAGTTCACAAAATCCCCTTATAGTGCGTGTTGGGAACGCTTAATGAGCCCGCACATAAAAAATCATCTAAGATAGTTTGGAACAGAGTTTCTCATGAAAACATGTTTTTGCCCCCCCTCCCCCCAAGGGGGATAAGGTGGAATTTTACAAAATCCCTTATTAGTGTGTGTCTTGAGTACGCATAACCAATCGACATTTCAAAAACTCGTTATTATGAGATAATTTGGAGCAGAGTTACTCTTAAAAGCGTTTTTTGCCTCTCTCCCCGCCTTTGAAGGAGGAGAGGGGGGAATTTTCGTAAGATCCCTTTATAATGCATGTTGGGAATGCATAAACACTTCACATATACAAATTAATCTTACTGAGATAATTTGAAGCAAAGTTATGCTTGGAAACATGCTTTTTACCCCACCCCTACCCCCAAGGAAGGGATAGGACGGAATTTTACAAAATCTCTTTGTAGTATGTGTCTTGAGTACGCATAACCAATTGACATATCAAAATAATTACAAGATAAAAAGATCTTTTTATATACCATGTTTTTAAATTTTCTGTTCAATCATATAAACGCTACCGAAGGCAGCGGGAACCCGGAGCAATTGGATAAATTTTTAAAAAAATTCATTGCTCTCGTGTTTTGAGCTATTATAAAAGTTTCAAATGTCTAGCTAGTTGGGAAGTTAGTGAAAAATCGATTGCAAGCTTTGTACTGGTAACGCTGCCGAAGGCAGCAGGAACCCGAAACATTTGGCTAAAGGTATTAATAAAATGCATTTTAACCGTATTCTGAACTATTCTGAAAGTTTCAAATGTCTAACTAGTCAGGAAGTTAGTTAAATAAATTTTCTGTTGAATCATATAAACGCTGCTGAAGGCAGTAGGAACCTGAAACAGTTGACTAAAACTATAAAAAAAAATATGTATTGTCACTGTATTCTGAGCTATCCTGAAAGTTTCAAATGTCTAGCTAGTCGAGAAGTTACGGAAAAATCGATTGCAATCTTTGTACTGATAACGCTGCCGAAGGCAGCAGGAACCCGAAACATTTGACTAAAGGTATTAAAAAAATGCATTTTAACCGTATTCTGAACTATTCTGAAAGTTTCAAATGTCTAGCTAGTCGGGAAGTTTGTTAAATAAATTTTCGTTCGAATCATATAAACGCTGCCGAAGGCAGTAGGGACCTGAATCAGTTGACTAAAAGTATAAAAAAAATGTATTGTCACTGTATTCTGAGCTATCCTGAAGTTTTCAAATGTCTAGCTAGTCGAGAAGTTAGTAAAAATTGATTACAAGCTTTGTACTGGTAACGCTGCCGAAGGCAGCAGGAACCCGGAGTAGTTGGTTAAAAATATTTAAAAAATGCATTTTCACCGTGTTCTGAACTATTCTGAAAGTTTCCCATGTCTAGCTAGTCGGGAAGTTAGTTAAATAAATTTTCTGTTGAATCATATAAACGCTGCCGAAGGCAGTGGGGACCTGAAACAGTTGACTAAAAGTAATAAAAAAATGTATTGTCACCGGTTTTTGAGCTATCCTGAAAGTTTCAAATGTCTAGCTAGTCGAAAAGTTAGGAAAAAATCGATTGCAATCTTTGTACTGATAACGCTGCCGAAGGCAGCGGGAACCCGAAACAGTTGGCTAAAGGTATTAAAAATATGCATTTTAACCTTATTCTGAACTATTCTGAAAGTTTCAAATGTCTAGCTAGTCGGGAAGTTAGTTAAATAAATTTTCTGCCGAATCATATAAACGCTGCCGAAGGCAGCGGAACTTGAAGCAGTTGACTAAAATTATTAGAAAAATGTATTGTCACCGTGTTGTGAGCTGTCCTGAAAATTTCAAATATCTAGCTAGTCGGCAAGTTAGTTAAAAATCGATTGCAAGATTTGTCCCTGACAAACACACAAACACACAAGAATCGAAGTTAATAAAAACATGGTAAAATAGTTATCCTGAGACAATTTGGAGCACAGTTACTCTTATAAGCGTGTTTTCGCCTCCCCCCCCCCCCGCCTTTAAAGGGGGGAAGGGTGAAAATTTGTAAAATCCCATTACTGTGCGTGTTGGAAAAGCATAAACAACCCACATATACAAATTAATCTTACTGAGATAATTTGAAGCAAAGTTATACTTGGAAACGGGTTTATATTGCCCCCTCCAAAGGGGAAAAGGGGGGACTTTCGCAAAATCCCATTACAGTGGGTGTCAGACACACGTAAGTAAGCCACTCACTAGAATTTGTAACCTCAGGTCCTATAGATTTCCCCGGATGAATTTAGTGCTTAAAGAGAGGCTCGAATTTGCCCACTCGTAACTCCCGCCCCCTCCCCCCCCCAAAAAAAAAAATAAATAAATAAATCGAATATCACAAAAAACCAAACATGATGTTTTGGAAATATCCTCAAGAAGACTCGTGGCGATTTTCTATATCTTTGTGCTGTTATTGGAACAGTTTTACTCGAAAACCCGTATTTTTCTAAATTTGCCTCCGAAGATAGTTTTTACCCCCTCCCCCTCTTAAAAATTCAAAACTCAAATCGCAGAAAATGCTTTTTTTTGCACTCAATTCTAGTCTCTCTCTTTGCAATTTCTTCACCGTGAAGCTATTTGGAGCCGAATTATGCTTATAAGGGAGGTTTTGCCTTCTCCCCCCCCAGGGGGAGCGGGGGGATATTTTGAAAAATTCCGCCTTATTGGGCGTCATGGTCCTAAAACCAACGTGCTCACCAAAATTTGTGAGTCTATCTCCCATAGAATTGCCACGTCTATGTTGAATCTGTAAATCAGTGATTTTACTCTTTTATTCCCCACCACGCCCCCAAAGGGGTAAAGGGGGGGCTTTCACAAAATCCCGTTACAATGGGTTTTGGACACACGTAAATAAGCCACACACTAAAATTTGTGACCTCAGTTCCTATAGATTTCTACGGACGAATTTAGTGCTAAAAGGGGCGGGGGGGGGTCGAATTTGCCCCTTCGTAACTCCCCCCCAAAATCGAAAATCGGAAAAAATCAAAAATGAGTTTTTGGAAATACCTTCAAGAAGACGTTTGGCTTTTTTTTTTTTTCTTTCTTTTTATATATCTTTGAGCTATTACTGCTAGAATTTTACTTGAAAATATATTGCTAAATTTCCCCCCGAAAATCCTTTTTACCCCCTCTCCCCCCTTAAAAATCCAAAATTCCAAAATCGCAGAAAACGTTTTTTTTTTTTTTTTTTTTTTTTTTTGTACTTAAGTCTAGTCTCCCCACCTGCAATTTTTTCATCGTGAAGTAATTTGGAGCCGAGTTATGCTTATAAAGGTGTTTTTGCCTCTTGCGCATCCGAAAATCATTTTCACCCCTTTTCCCCCTTAAAAATCCAAAATTCCAAAATCGCAGAAAATGATTTTTTTGTATTCAAGTCTAGTCTCCCCATCTGCAATTTCTTCCTCGTGAAGCAATTTGGAGCCGAGTTATGCTTATAAAGGTGTATTTGCCTTCTGCACCTCCGAAAATCATTTTCACCCCCTTCACCCCTTAAAAATCAAAAATTCCAAAATCGCAGAAAATGATTTTTTCGTATTCAAGTCTAGTCTCCCCATCTGCAATTTCTTCACTGTGAAGTAAATTGGTGCCGAGTTATACTTATAAATGTGTTTCTGCCTTATGCATCCCCGAAAATCTCATTTTTATCCCCTACCCCCCTTAAAAATCCAAAATTCCAAAATCGCAGAAAACGATTTTTTTGTATTCAAGTCTAGTCTCCCCATCTGCAATTTCTTCACCGTGAAGCAATTTGGAGCCGAGTTATGCTTATAAAGGAGGTTTTTGCCTTCTGCCCCCCCCGGGGGGGAACGGGGGGTATTTCGCAAAATCCCGTCTTAGTGAGCGTCAGGGTCCTAAAATCAACCTGCTTACCAAAAATTGTGACTCTATCTCCCATAGAATCACCACAACCGTGTTGAGTCAGTGAATCAGTGAGTTTACTCTTTTATATATATAGATAAATTAATCGACAACTTATTTTCCACTTTGTATAAGGTTCACAAATACAATGTTTTAATATTCCGATAACCACGCTCAAGCAAAGACGAGGATTCTGCTACACTCAGGGCCTGATTATCGCACGGGCACCCGGGGCTTGTGCCCTGGGCACGAAATTTCTGAGGGGCACAAAATTTTACTAATGGTTAAAAATATCTGATCTAAATACCCTAGTTTTTCTTTCATTTTCTAATTCAACTACGTTTTATTTTTATGAATAAAATTTTAAAATATAATCTTGATTGATACTGTACATCAGATCATTTGAAATACATGAAATTGTAGAATTAACGTACAGAGAAGCATCGATAATCCGGAAACTTATAATCCGGCAGCACCTATATTTGGCTGAGTGAAGTAATTTTATTAAAGCCAAAAACAGAAACAGATATATATATATATATATATTGGGGGGGGGGGGGGGGGGGGGCACTAAAATTTGAAAGTGCCCTGGGCACAAAACTTTGTTAGTCGGGCCCTGGCTACACTCCTGTACGAAATTAAAGGTTACTGGATAAAGTAGTGTGCAACTAAAGCGAAAACAAAATAGAACTTACCTCAGAAAATACGTCATAATTGGTCTCAGTTTGCATGGTCGAAGCTTTTCGCCAGCAAAATGAATGATCGCATAAAACAATAATACCTGCAATAGAATTATAATTTTGATCAGAATCCTTTTACTACATCTAAAAATATCAAATTGGATTTTTACTTTCTTCTACAATTTCGATAAAATAAAGCATTGCATGCTTAAAACCACTTTTCGATTTATTTACACGTTTGGAGAGGTCCAGAACACGATTTGATCATTTTTAGAAAAATGTCGATCTGTGTGTCCTCTGTGTATAATTCTGACAAAAATTTTGTGGCAGCTCTAGATCAAGAACTAATGCACAGAATTTCATATAAATTTACATGTAGATGCATCTTGACTTAAATTACCTAGCAACTTTATAATGAAAATCGCCCAACATGCGTCATTGGCATCCCAATTTTTCTCAATTTTTCACTTGACAGTATAAGATTAAATTTTGTATAAATGTATGCCCTATAAGAATTACACTGCGCTGAAAAAAAAAAAATTCGAGCCCTGATACCATTCTTGCTGATTCTTATGTAAAATGACCTCTTGAATCCGAATATGACTACCATTTTGACCAGTCATCCACCGTTTTCTCGGGACATCACTCCCTACCCCAATTTTTATCACTGTCCGGTAGCTCTAAACGTTCAGTGAGGATCGTGGATTTTTTGTAGGCCTCTGATTGGTCAACGGACCTAGGTCAGAACTTAGTTTCTGGCTAGACACCGAGAGTCTTGACGAATGCTCTATAATTAACTTCACTTTTAACTCTTCTGAATTTCAATTACTTTTTGGATAGGAAAAAAAAATGTATGCCCCCCCCTTTTTTTATTGCGGTACTCCGGGCGATTTCCTGTGCCCCTTGGGGCGCCCCGCTCACCTCTTCCTTTTCGCCGTCCAGACTGTCTTCGTCAACGCACGTAACAGCCCTTCTGTTACACTTAGTTTTTTTTCAAGGAGTTATTATTATTATTTTTAATTAATTTATTTATTTATTTCTAACGCCTGGTGCTTCACTCTGAATGATTTCTACTCACGCGGCGATTTATTCAGAGACCAAATTCTAAATTTAACCCTTTTGGCTGTCCTTTTTATGGAAAATTGTTTTTATGTTTTTCTCATTTTTCGTTGGAGGTAAGCATTGGTTGCGACCAATTGCAGGTACTCGAAGCACTCACGTTGACGTTGACTGTCCGGTAATTTTATGGCCATGCATTTGATTTAGAGAATGGAAAAGAATTAATTTAACACTAAAAAACAACAACAACAATAATAATGTCTAATAAATAACATTAATAATAGATTAAAAAAATATAAGAAATGTAATACATAATTTCAGTGGCAAATTCCACCCTAAATTTTCCCCTTGCCGCAAATGTTCATGTTTTAGAATTTTCCAACTCTGCAGCCCCACAGAAGAAGATGTTTAACAGTTAAAATAAACCTTTCCCCTCCTAAAAATAAAATTTATAGCCATAAAATTACCGAAAAGTGATAAAAATAGGGGGCCGTCTCTAAAAAACGGTGGGTGATAGGGCAAAATGGGTGTCCTATTCGAATTCAGTAGGTCATTTTGCATAAGAATTTGCAAAAATAGTGTTGGAAGCAATTTCCATGCAGAGCAGTGTTATTTTTAGCAAATCCTTATGAAAATGAAAATAATTCTTTATAATAGCAATAATCAACAAAGAAATAATTTTTGTGCATGAAGAAGCATCATCTCTCCCCCTTAAGGGAAAAGAATTTCCCTGGAGGAGAGATGATGATTGTGGGTATCAAATTTGCTGCATGGGTATCTTTCAAAAGAACTCGAGAATACCTTTAAAGAGAATTATCAATTAAAAAAAAAAAAAATCTCTTAAGATATCATCTGTAGACATAAAACTGATTTTTCTAATTGTTATACTTTTCTGAGCAGAAAATTATTTGCATTCAATATGGAAAATAATTTGTACTACGTGCAAAAAAATACTCGTTTTTTTTTTTTTTATCTGTAATTTTCAGCTGGAAGAACCCTAGCTCGCAAATTATAAAATGTCAACGCATAGCTGGCTTTGAATTTAATTAAATATTATTATTATTATTTATTTTTCTAAAATTTATAATTTTCAACCGAATTTAGAGATTTTTGGCCTGTGCTAAAAATTATTTAAAGGCGATGTTCGATTTTATTTATTTATTTATTTACTATTTATTTATTTATTTTTCCTAAGCTGAAAATTTGTAATTTTTAAAAAAAATATTTTTGCATTCCAAAACGAAAACTAAATCATTTAACATTTGAGAAGATAAGTTAGGAATAATATATTCAACACGCAAATTAAATAAAATATCAATATATAGCTGGCTTTGAATTCAATGAAATATTATTATTTATATATATACACATAAATTCTCTATTTTTTAAATAGAATTTGGATTGTTGAACTCACAATCACTACTCATAGCCATCGCAAATGTCAAAATGTCCTACAAAAACTTATATTTTAATTAATTTATATAAATCTATCAAAGAGATTTTCCTCATATACATAACTAAGAAACATCCCGATCCCGATTAAATATGAATTTCTTCTTCTTCCTCCTCCTTTTTCCTTTCTTTTCTTTCCTTTTTTTAAGTGTTGAAATCCTTTTATTTATTTGGAAGCTACAACGCCACAGACCAACCCCTCACCTGCCCCACATATCACATACAGACAAAAGCTGCAAAATTTTAACACCCCTCTTTTTTCGTCGGGGTTAAAAATGACTTTTACTTATGTTTAATTTGATAAAGGTGACGTTTTTTAAAGAAGAGTATTAAAAAGTATAAAATTAACACTCATGAGAAATAATACAGGCGAATATAAATGCACTGTTATATAAGTGGCTTCAATTTCAGCTACTAAATCACTATAGGAAATTCACTATAGAAAGAAGAGATTTTCAAATAGTAGTCTCTATTATACTTGACAATAAAAGTAAAATTATTCAAATTTAATCGATACATTTAATGGTTTCAAGAAGGATTATATTTCGATTTGGGGTGTCGCTCTACGGTTTTTTCGGCACATTAAGGCTCATTAGAGCGGGACCTATGGCTTAAATTGCATTCTGAACAGCTTCGAACATCCATGCCTGAACCAGAATTCGAACTCGGCACTTTACAATCAAAGGCCAGAGTACTAACCATTCGGCTCTAGATTCTTTCTTAGAAGGAAGAACTAACCAAATATGTGGGTTTCTTAATATTTTTTTTAAGAGGCTTGTATTGTAAATGAGCATTTTATTTATGAATTATTTGCTTATTGTTCCCTGTAACTAATATTTTTATTATTATTAATATCATTATTATCATTTTATGCGAATCGGCTTACTTTTTTCTTGGAATATATATATATATATATATCTGTATATATATATATATAAATTACGTGTCACGATGTTTGTCCGGGGTAAACTCCTAAATTAAGGAACCGATTTTAATGAAATTTTGCACACTGTGTGCAGTTTGGTCCAACTTGAGAGATAGGATAGTTTTTATCTCAATTTATTGTCACAATATTGTTTTATTGCAATTATTTGTTAATTATAGACCTTTATTAAAGTTGCTCCAAAATATCTGTGAGTTCCATTAATTTAATTGTTGCAAAAAAAAAAAAAAAAAAAAAAAAAATACGAGTTCATTTTCTTTCGACATAAAAATAAATACATTTAATAAAACGTGAACGTTAAAAAATTATAAAAAGTTAAATTATGCATCTCACGAAAATTGACGTCATAATCAATTTAAAGCTTTTATACACATTGATAAAGTGCTAATGTAGTTCTATCATAGATATAGTAATATATATAAATCTCTCATCCCCATGTTATCGTACAAAGATTTTTGATGCCGAGAAAAAAATAAATAAATAAATAAAAGCTTTGGAAACAGCCATTAAGTGGTATTGAAAAAAAAAAATAAATAAATAAAAGCTTTGGAAACAGCCATTAAGTGGTATTCAAAAAAAAAAAAAAAAAAAAAGAAAGAAAGAAATATGAATTTGAAACTGTATCTGGAGTCTTCCATTCCCCTTTAGCAAATAAATTATTCATAAATTTTATTTGCTAAAATATTAGTATGTATTCCCGTGTGTATTCACTCGGGGAAAGACGGCCATATTTTGGTAAAAACGTCGTCTTTTCCCAAATGAAAAGGAATAACTTTTTTCTCCCCAATGATCACTCTATTCTATATATGCTATACTATATCTATGAGTTCTATACGCAAGCGAAGTGTGACTCACTGACCGTCTGTGCAGCCAAGAAAAAGATTTCCTATGTTAATTGCCCACTGGATTTTTTGTAAGAAATTATTAAAAATCGAGGAAATTTATTTCCCGATTTTAATCCTTATATTTGGGTATAGATATGTATTAGTTATCGCGGGTGTTAGATTGAATTATTTTGCTGTCAAATTGACAAAATTTTAATTTTAAATTTCAAAACTCTGTCGCCCTTGGCTTTTTTTATTATTATTATTATTATTTGGCGATCAAAAGCGTAACACGAAAATATACATGCCAGATGTATGCATTGTACGAAATGTAATATGTATTATTCATTGTACGTAGGTATGACATGTAATATGTATTGTACGAGATATTGTTTCATATTATTCATTACTCTTTTAATATAAGTTGTTAAAATAACCATGATTTTTGAAAGGAATTAAATATTTTCGCCAGATAATTTGGCGATATTCTTTTTTTTTTTTCGCCAAGGATGACAGAAATGAAATCTATTCCGCTGCAAAATATTAGTATCTTACATCAGATATTTTATTTAGACATTTGAAAACAAATTTGACTTCAAACTATGATAGAATATTTATCATTTTCCTTTTAATTAGTATATTATTAGTATATTAAAATTTAAAAGCATGGTATATAATTTTTTTTTTTTTTTTTATCTTATAATTATTCTTATCTTAATCCTCAATGTTTCCCATCTTTATTAACTTGAATTTACTATTAAAATTTTAACATACTCAAAAACTTCTCATCACTTCGTTAAAATACACTAAACTTTTCCAAAATCTTTTTCTATTTAAAATGATACACGTATTTACTTTAAATGTCCAATATTTCATAAGATTTCCAATTTTAAAGTTTTAAAATATTTATCAAATTTACTTATTTTTCTGGTTTAGCCTTATTGTTTTCCTTTTTATAACTACAGCTGTTGCCCTCTTTAAAATATATAAAATGATGAGGTCATTTTATAGTAAAATTATCCATATATATATGCTATATATCCATATAGCATATGTTATATTTCACTCCTCCATAAAAATTGATTTTAAAATCGTCTGTTTCTTTTATACTTTTATTTTAATAGAATTTTAATAGAATTTAATTTATATATTAGTCATTTTAGCAATTTTATCCAAAGTAGCATTAGAAATAATATATATCACTTCTCCATTAAAATTAATTTGTGCTTAATATCAACACTACGAAAATTTTTATCAATCGCTTCCAAATTTTGACCTAAGTTTCAAATCTCAACCCTGTGGGTTTTTACATCGGCTACAACGTTTTCGTCTTTGTTCGTAAATAATAATTTGACTGTACTAAATAGTTTACAGCCGTATAATTCAACGTATAACTTAGTCACAGCAACGCGTGGCCGGGTCTGCTAGTATATATATATATTATTTTATTTTATTTTCTTCTTATTACATGAAACAGTTCCAAAGTATTGTCTTTAACAATTTTGTCATTAAATTCAAATGAAATTCACTCAATACTAACCAATAACATTCACTGGTGTCTCCAGTTGAACAAGAGCTAAAATTGAAGCTACTATACTGGCTCCTCCAGATACATTTTGAATCAGGTGCACTGGCTGTCTGCTTTCAGTGACGAAAAACGAATCGGTACTGTAAATAAAGCAAAAGTTTGGAATTTTATAAATAAATCTGAAGGAGTATTTATCCTCTCCAATAGTAAACGAGACACTGATATCTTAAAATTTTATTTAACTTAAACGTTATTTCCATGGTCAGTTTTAAATAATTTGAAATTTTTAAAATAATTTTGCGAAGAGTTAAATCTCTTTCCTGCATCTGAAGTATTATCGCAAAAAATATAGATTTACAGTTACGATGGAAACAAAAGCAATCTAATGACTTGAATGAAGGTTTATTTTGGCGACGAATTTGGCAAAAAAAAAGGGGGGGGGGTAGCTTAGTTAAAGTCAAAGTTTTGAAGTTCTATTTTCAGTAGGAACCGAGTTTTATAATTTCCGATATCGAAATCTATAGAAATTTCAATGACGCTGCAAAAGGAAGAGAACGTCTCCAGAAGGGATTGGAGCAATTTTGCTGCCGACTGTATATACGCGAGAGATTGTACTGCAATCTGTTATTCGTTGTTTTTCCCGAACGAGCGATTTTCTTGCTTTGTAGTGTATTTAACGCAGTTTACTTGACTTTTGCAAGAGAGTTTTTTTTTTACTATTTTGAAAATATTCGTTGCATTGACGGTTTTATTGGACTGTTTTGGAAACTTTCGTAGAATTGATATTGAACTGTTTTCCAGAATATTCGTTAAATAAAATGCATTCATAGACTAGAACTTGTTTGTTTCTTTACAAACTGCTCTCTTCACACACAAAAAAAGTCGCCTTTTCATAACAACAATTTGAAATATTTGCTTTCCTCGTCACAAAATTTAGACAAATTACAACTGACTAGTTCTTGTTAAAATTCAGTGTGTTTTCCAAAACTTAATGTGTTTCTGCCGGCAGTGGGAGCCAAGATCCAGTATAGTGCGAGCAGAAAAAACGTTACCGAAGCAAGTGAAGACTTGAATCGTGCTTTTGACCAACATTTTATCCAAAGGTCTCAATTTTGAAGCTTTTAATAAATATACTATTAAAAAATATAGAAAATAAAAAATTGAGACTTATTATTATAAAAATGATTCATTTACATATTATAGTAACCAGCAAAGCGGGCAAAGACAGTTAAAGACAGCTAGTAATTTGATAAATTTGGATTTTTATTTCTGATCTCAAAAATCTTCTATTTTTTAGCTGTGTAAAATCTGGATCTTTTAAAAATCGTACTTTTATACAAAAATATGAAAAATTTTCAAGTGTGTTGCTGTTTAGATCTTCATTTTCTACCTTTAATATCCCCTTCTCCCCCCCCCCCTCCCCCCAAAAAGTGTATAATCGAAAGTTTATATCTTTCATTTAAGAATTAAAAATTGTTTTTAAAGCTTTATTCAAATGACGTACTTTACAATCTGTATGCGTGTGTATTTAAACTTATACTATATACGTCCTATATATTCATATAAAATTCAATGAGGGAGTAAAATAAAAGCATTCTTTATGCTTCCTAAAAATATTTTTAGTTCCCCATCATACTTATAGGTATGGAGAACTTAGGTAATCTTGAAAATTTTAGTTCCCCATCATACTATAAGTATGGGGAACTTAGGTAATCTTGAAAATTTTCGACCTCGGTTTTTTTACTTTTTTACACGTTTTCAGGTGTGAGGAATCCGAAAATGACAAAATTTGTATGGTGTCTGTCTGTAGGGTGTCTGTTAGTTTGTTAGTCTGTGTACACGATATCTCAAGAACAAATTGTCGCAGAGAGGTCAGATCAGTTTTAAAATATTACTTTCAACACTGGCAAGAACCCTATTCATTTGCAACATTCGAATTTAAAAACTTCAGCAGTTATTCGAAATTTACGATTTTCTTAACATGGGAGAATAGGACAAAAATTCACAATGGAAACTTTTTACTGTAAAAATGTCAGACCAGTTTTAAAATATCAGTTTTGATGCCGGAATGAACATCAGCAACTATAAATATGCTACTTTGAAATTTTCGCAAGTTATTGGAAATTTACGAATTTCTTAACATGGCAGTATTAGGGCAAAATTTCACATAAACGTCAATTTTGACAGATATTTTCATCGTAAAGATGTCAGACTACTTTTGAAATATTATTTAGGACACTGGCATGAATATTAATGACTATGAATTTTCCAATATAAAAATTTCGTATAAGTTATTGGAAATTTACGAATTTCTTAACATGGCAGAATAGAGCAAAATTTCACATAAACGTCAATCTTGAGGGATATTTTCCTCGTAAAGATGTCAAACCACTTTCGAAATATTATTTAGGGTACTGACATGAATACCATAGAGTATGATTTTTCCAATTTAAAAAAATCGTAAGTTATTTGGAATTTACGATTTACTTAAAATGGCAGAATAAGGCAAAATCGAGCATAAACGTCCATTTTAAAGATCATAAATATATCAGACCATTTCAAAATAACATTTATGATACTTGTATGAACATGATTGACTACAAATATTCTAATAGGAAAATTTCGTAAGTTATTCGAAATTTAAGATTTTATCAACATAGCAAAATGGGGAGATATTTCATAAAAATACGCATTTTTGGGAAAGTGTCATTGGAAATAGTAGCATGAAAATAAACTACGAAATTGATCCCAATAAAATGAATTAATAGATTAGAATAAGGTATCGAGCTGAATGGTGGGTAGCCTATTAGGCGAGGACTTCGTTCTGTCACTGTGTCAAGCGTTTGGTCAAATTCATTTCTCTTAACATGTATATAATAAGTCCTGTACAAGAAATTTATGAGAACATACATATGATGGGGAACTGAGCAGAGTCCACCTATGCCAACTAGTTTATAAATTATTTAAGCTTCTTTTGTTTGAGATATGGGAATTATATAAGAAAATTGAATAATTTTTTTTTTTAATGTTGATTTCAAATCACTCAGTTATAAAACCTTATTAAAAAAAAAAAAAAAAGTCAAATATTATGTGATTACATACGGATGATAGAAGCTTGATCTCCCCACTAGTATAATAGGTTGGGAATCGGAGCAGAATTCGTACTGAATTTCCAGGATGCACGGAGGCTCGTGAAAACAGTCATAAAATTTCCGACGATATGTGCTTCTTCTGTTGATACTTGATACTTGCTGAATAGATTTCATTTCCATGCTTTGAATCCACTTCTCATCTCTGTTCAGACAAAAATAAATCTTCATCACTAATTTGCCCAAATTTGTATTAATAAAAATAATTATATTACGACGCTTTTAATATCTGCTACTAGTCACCAATGGTCACAAAATGCACTCATGTAATTGTCTTACTCATCTATAGAATTTACTCATGGAGTAGTTTGGGAGAAAAAATACATTTTCACCGGATTATTCCAAATATTCTATTAAGCAACTTGAAAATTTTACTATTATTCAACAATAGAAATAATAAAAAAATATATTAAGAGGAAAATAATTAAATTCAATACCGCTCAGAATTTTGGCTTTTTCAACCCGTTAGCGCCCAGTGTCCTCATTTGAGGACAGCTAATAAAATGACACGTATGTTTTTTTGTGGTTTCTTGGAATGATTTCTGCTTTTTAGTGACAGCTTATAGCGTCACTCTAAATGATCCCTGAAAAATTTATGCGCCTACTGTTAATTATTATTTCATAATGTGGATAGTCATTTTATGATTTTTCATTCTTCGCACATATATTCGCTTTTTGCGCAGGTATACTAACTTAAATCAAGTTCAATAATAATATATATTATAATACTTTCGAGATCTTTGTCAACATATAATAGGAAATTAATCTGTTATCTCAAAGTTTTTCTATCTCGAAGTTTTCTCGCTAGAACACTAAACGCCAATAAATGAGGATAGACTTTAAATTTAAAACTATCAGAAGAATTGTTTAAGTTAATATATTTTACTGTCAGTTGTCTATATTAATTTAGAAGTGAAATAACCAGCTAATAATATTTTGCAAAATTAATTCGGGCGTTAACGGGTTAACACCTGACCTTCCCCCCCCCCCCCCAAGAAAAAAAAAAATGTTATAAGTTTGAAGCACAGGTTTATCTGTGTGTGTTGTATTATAATTCACAAATAAATGGACCTATTACAATGCGATTTATGTATTTATTTATTTTATTAGAACGCTAATTTAAGAGCGGTAGTTCTTAACTATGTTTCTTTTTTTTTTTTTTTTTTTAGACCAATTTGCTTTATCATCCTTATTATTATAATTATAATTTGTCATTATTATTGCACTAAAATTTGTCAGTTGTCAGTCTTCCAATTTCCAACTCATCTTAGATGATAAATTTTATGGTTTTTAGATTAAAACACCAAAAGGCTTTTATTATTACTATTATTATTATTATTATTTTAATCGCAAATTTTTAACCGATTTCGACAAAAAATTAAAAACTGGCTATGAGCCGTAATTGTGAGTTCACAGTCCAAAATATTTTTAATTTGGGGAAAAAAATATATAGATTTTATAGTTGGTTGGTTGGGTTTTACGTCGCACTAGTGCTGCGCAGATGGGCAATTGGCGACGGTCTGGGACTCACCCCTAGAGATGGTCCGGAGACATGCCATCGCAATTTTGATCCTCCAAAGAAGGGAAAAGATTTTATAGAAAAATATTATTAAACTAATCATGCGTCAATATTTTACTATGTAGGCTGCGACCTGATGTTCAGAAATTCAACTGTTCTTATAGTTCCTGTACTATTTACTTACAAAGAATCGAAACTATATTTTAAAACCTACCAGTGTTTCAGAGCAATAAATTTGCAGGATAATGCATCTCTGTGCGCATTGACTGGAGACATATACAACAGTTTCAACAATCTAGATTGGGTTGAAAAAAAAACTTAAAACAAGGCGCACTTTCCATTTTTATGCTGGGTGAACAGAAGATCTTCTGATATGATCAGAGTAAAGTTAACTTTACAAAAACCTTAATTTTATAATAAATTTAATTAAATAGTATTTTTCTATGAAATCTGCTATTTTCAATTGTAAGAGAGCTAGCTCGCGAATTATAAGAATGTCAACGCATGGCTGGCCTTGAATTTAATAAAATATTAATTTTCTACAAAATTTTTAATTTTCAACCAAATTTAGGGATTTTTGGATTGTGCACTTCTAACCATTATTTATAGCAATTTTTATTTTCTGCCAAAATCTATTAAAAATTCGCGGTTAAAAAAAACGCTTTTTAATTCTTAATTTTAAAACCCACATAATTTATCAGAATTGGAAGGTGAAGATTAACACCTAACAAATTTAAAAATGTCAGTGCAATGCAGACTCACGTTTCAATTAATTTAAAACAATCCTTAAAAATTTCATTTAATACAGCTAAGAAAAAATTTGATTAAATAAGCGATCTAATTATTAAAAAAAAAAAAAAAAAAAAACTGCATTGAAATCGGTCTATTCATTTAAGAAGACGCACACACGCTGACAAACGCAAAATTTGAAGCCTTTGTCTATTGCGTGTGCCACAGAGATAGATAATGGCTTTGAATTTGTAATACCTTTCTCTTTTGATCAAGGGTTCAAATTAAAAATACATATAATACGTTTAATATTTGTTATGGAAGATCTTAGTTAATTCGCATTGCAGGTTAAATAAAAAATAATTTGCTCCCATGATTAAAAGAAGAATTTATTTGAAAAATTCATTTATTTATTCAGTTTTAGCCATATCATTTTACGAATAAATTTGTGATATTAGTTTTCATGCTCAGGTATCATTTTAAGACTTTTGATAGATTTTTTACTTTCCGAACATATTATGTAAGGAAAGTATTGTGATAGCATGATTTGTGAAATGTATTTTGTATCTCGTATAGTTCAAAAAAGAATAATTGTAGAATGTTGCAAATTTATATTTGTAGCTATAATGATGTCTAGTAGTACAATCCAACTTTGGTTTTCATATGAACCCCCCATTTAGAGATATCTACGATTTTACACGGTTTTTCGTGATGTATGTATATGTGTATATAGGTGAGTGAATACGATAGCGTCTAAACGCTTCGTTCGAATGAGCTGAAAATTGATACGTATGTCATAGGTCACTGTAGCACGAACCCTATTGATTTTTGTGATTCTAGCACATATAGGTCTTTTACAGGGACGCAGCAAAAAATTCTTTATCATTATGGCCTATAGGCTGAAATCATTTAATGTGCAATAAGGAAAGTGCACGTGGCGTCACTCACAGTCAAGTTATGGGTAGAGTGGCAAAACACTGGTACTTCCACCAATACAGGTTGATCTTTTGAAACTCGAGAGTGGCATAGCCTGATTGACGGAGCGTTTGTTTATAAATATGCCCTTTCATTACAGCGTCTAAGTGCCTTACCCGATTGAGCTGAAAATTTATATTATATGCATGCTGTAGGGCACTGTCACACGAACTGTATGGATTTCGGTGGATTTTACAGTATTTTACAGAGACACAAAAAAAAAAAAAAATTATAATTATGGCTTATAGGCTCAAATTATTCAAAGTGTAATAGCGTCTAAATGCGTTATCCGAATGAGCTAAAATTTTATCGTGTGGACAATTTTTATTTAAACGCCTTTATTAAAGCGTTTATGCTGCATTCAACATAATCTGTTTGGGGAGGGGGGCTTTTTTAACGTTGTACCCTAAAACCATAAAACGTAAAATACTACTGCATGCCATGTCGTACTTTTTTTGAATAATCCACTCAAAGTAAAAATCGATCGTTTTCGTAGCATTACGGGCTATCTGCGTGCATGCTCAGGAATTATTTTCTTTTATGCTTGTACAAAACCTAATTGTTATGCAACGTAAAAGAAATGGTTTTATCTTCAGATACCAACCTTATTTTTATTTTTACGCTGTCAAAAGAAGATAATTTTTCTTTCACTTGCTGTAAATATTCTGATCTTGAAATATATGAAAGTGGTCCATGAAGATATCGGGCGAAATTTTGGCATTCGCCGATAGTTAAACCTTCCTTAAAAGCTTTAACAGTTTCTTCAGTAGGCTCGCTAAAATTTATAAAAAGAATTAAATTTAATCTATGATGGCTGTAAATAAAGTAGCAAGTAATGGCAACATTGGTAGAAAAGTATTTCAATGAATTTAGAAATGAAATTCGATTAATTTTATTCAATATAATCACTAACAAAATTTAGTACCTTTTGCCAAACTTCGGGGATATACCATTGATAGTATTGGGATACCGTTCACAAGTTGCTGCTTCCGTTTGTTGTTGACAGAACGCTCTATTGCCACCAAAGAATTTATAATATTGATCGTATACTATCTAACCAATAATAGAAGTTCTTTTCTGCCACTGTGCCACACCATTTGATGACTGAAATGAACTTCTCGGTTTATTTCCAGACATTCTATGAGGTGTAAGTCCACAATCTCATTTCAAACTATACAAAGCGCTTTGACCCGTCCAATTGCCAACTGCTCATTAGCTTTTGTAAATATGTTTTAGAGTAGAAAAAAATGGCACTGTCCACTTCGACGACGCACAGTAACTACACTACCCCTTCTGACTAACAGGATCGTCTGTTTTATGCTCTGAACTAGAATACCAGGAAAAGGAAATACTTAGGGTCTGTCATTTGCTTAAAAATTTAGAAGTGAGCAGAGCAAAAAGTTGATCAATCTTCAAGAACAGATTGATGCGCTGCTCTTTGCCCTGCTCCATTCAAAACCAAACTGTCCGGCAAAGACCGCTGTCTTTCTATGTTTTTCAGTAGGAAGTTATCACTTCTTACGTTTCTAGTTTAGTCTTTTGTGCACTTGCACTCTAGAGATCAACAATAGTACCACCTCACTACTCACTACTCTCATATCCTGTTTGCGCATATGCGATCTTCTGTTACTTTCTGGACGACGTTACAACTATTTTATTTGCCCCCTCCATACAATGACACATCTGAAAAACAATGTAACAAATCTATTTGTTGTGAATTTGTAGTTGGCTAGCAGAAATCGTCACGTAAGGAAAAAGCGTCACTCTCTCTCCAAGTGAATTTCTCTCGCTAGAAAGAAGAACTCCAGCATTTTCTACTTTTTCTCCGTAGTTACGGTTGCTAAGAAGAAAAGCAGAGGCCCGGGGTAATGGTCTAGTATGCCGATATTCATTATTTTAGTTTATTTTAGAATTCCTTTCTCGTCGCCAAATCCTCGTCGAACGTTGCTTTTCGAATAGACAAGCATCGTGCGCAGCTGGTTGTATAACCTTAATATTAAACACGCGAAAATTTTCGACTTACTTGTTATTATTATTATTATTATTATTATTAAAAAAAAGATTTTATTATTATTATTATTATTATTATTTAAATAAGATTTCATTATTATTATTATTATTATTATTATTATTAAAAAAATTAAAGTTCTAAAATATTTGCGAATTTTCTTTGGTATTTTAAATGTATTACAGATATATATTACACATACACATAATGTGCACATATACATACATTACACATATACATAGTGTATTACACATATAAAAGCTATTTCGTCTTCTCTATTAAAAGCTGTACGAGTGATACAGATCTAAAAGGCTAGAAACTTACGAGGGAAACATAAATCTGTGAAATTCCTATTGAAAGCAAAGCAAGCTTAAATTAAAAAACATCGTTCCGGGGAAAAAAAAAAAAAAAAAAAAAAAAAAAGCAAGATGGGGTACAAATTTTGCAGCTACAGTACCGCCGACCGCCCCCGGTGTCATTAAGGCAGTGTTGAGCGTAATTAATTAAAAAGTAATTGAATTACAATTAAATTACAATTATAATTATTTTACTGTCAATAAATTAACAAATAATTCATTACAAATAAATTGAATTACTTATTCAATTTATTTGTAATAATTCAATTTATTTGTAACCAATTACTTGTTAATCGATTGACAGAAACATTATAATTAAAATTTAATTGTAATTCAATTACTTTTTAATCAATTATGCCCAAGACTGCATTAAGGTATGTGCCTACCCTAAAATCATCGTTTTGGTGAAAATTTTCGATTTTTTTTTTTTTTTTTTTTTTTCGTTCCTTTTATAGGCCACACATTTAGGATTTCAAAAATACTTTATTTTTGTTTCTACGATAGCTAGAAACAAAGTTATAGTATAAATAATAAACCGGAATACAGTTATGTTTGAAAACTACATGGGAATAGACAAGGAGCGAATTCAGAAATCGAAACGCCAATCTCTACAAGCGACAAAGTTATCCAGAAAAAAACTAAAAGCTAAAAGAAAGTCAAAATTAGTTTTAAAAAAAGCAAAAGAGGGCTTGACATACAAACATGTCGAGTTTTAAAAGTCTAATGTGGCTACAAATTTTTTTGTGCTGTATCTTTAAATGCGTTTTCTGAGAAACTGTGTTTTTCGTTATTTTTGTTTGCGATTACATTCACTTCTTAAAAAAATGCATTTACAATATTGAACTAAAATTTTGCCGAAATGTTTTATTCATCTTTAGCATATGTTCTGTAGCAAAAGTCTAACCTCTTTGTATTTATTTATTGATTTTACTGACAGTTTTTTGGAGAAGTGGGGATTTTTCTTGTTTTAATTTTGAGCTTTTGTACCAAGTATGGAATATTTCAATAAATTTTATAAGTACAGCAAATCTTTTGCTGCAGAACACAGGTAAATATGTTATTTCTATACTGTGTAAAGATTATTGAAATATATTGATTAGAATCTGTTGTAGGAGATGTGGCGTAAATGAAAATTTTTAATAAACTTTTTCTAAATATTACCTATATTTTAAAAGTTACTGAAAATTTCTGTAAAATTTCATTTAAATTCATAGTTTTGTATCCCATCTTTATTAAATACATGTGTGTTTCATTAAGATTTTATGTATTTTTAAAAAAGTGCTTCGTAGGTAGGCACATACCTTAAATGACCAGAAAATTTTTATAAAAACCCGCCTTGGTTCTATGGTTGTATGGGTCTGCAGTAAATATTTGCTTGATGATTGGTAAGTGTCTGTTTCAAACATCGGCAGGGAACATTTATTTTTTTTTTTAAATCTAAAAAAGAAAAAATACTTTTTTTTTAAATTGAAATAAATAAAGGTAAAACAATTAATAAATTTAATTAAAAAAAAAAAAATCATACTCTACGTAAAATATAGAAACGAAATAAATTTATTCCTTTAGATGAAAAAGAAAATTATGCCTAAAATTACAAATATAAATTCGTGTTAACTAAATTTATAAGTAGAACCTGGCATGTTGTGACCATCACAAAACTTTCTTCTACATTTTCCTATACGAATTTACGCATTCATAATGAAAATAATAATAATCAGAAATCAAAATCTCTGTTTTTAAATATCCCTGATGTATGGTTCAACCACTTTTCTAAAAGTATTAATGAGTTCTTTCGAAAAACACTCAAACTAAAAATGTACATATACACTTTCACTACAGGGCCAGGGAGGTACTGCTCCTACATATACGTACCAAAATTTATCATGATCGTCTATTATTATTACAAATAACATTTTCCTTTTTTACAATGACTAATTAAAAATAATCCCCACTGTGTACATTGATACAAAATTTTGCCCTATTCTGCCATATTAAAAATTTAGAATGAATGGGACGACGCCACCACCTGTTGAGTAACATTCACTAAAATATCAATTTATGTCAAGTATCTAAATATAAAATTTCTTCTGATTCTGTGCATTGGCTCTTGATCTAGACCTGCCACAAAATTTTTCTCAGTCGCAAATGATATGGGGTAAACTTTTTAAATTATTATTATCATTATTATTTTGAGTAAGACTCGAGTCGTGTTTTGAATTCATTTGCAAATACCTTACTGCATCTCCACACATTCCTGCTGCTAAAGATTGTCTTTATTTGTTTTGATAAAAACAAGTAAAATTTTCGGTTTTGCGCAAAATTTTTACTTTATCCCAGCTTGTATTTTCGGCTTAAAAAAAAAAAAAAAAAGATTTGCTTGTTTTCAGTGGGAATTTCCCAGATTCATACTTATCTTCTACGTTTCATACACTCTAATTAAATTCATGAGAAATCGGTGTTAATTTTCCTTTGTGTTTTATCAGAAAAAGTACTTATTTTTTATTTTATACTTGTTTCCGCCGTACTTAAATATTTCTCATCTAGAGGGCGCACTGAAGCGTTTCAAACTGTAAACTTTGGGGACGAGAGTGCTCCATCTGTTATTAGAATGTGTGCTATTTTTATTTTGTGTGTCGATGATGTTAGCGTAGTGAACCAACCACTGCCAATTCCTTTTCAACTTAACAATATTTAATAATAATAATAATACAACTTTTAAATCTGCTATAAAGTTACTAAACACTAGGGCGGGATTTTTGTTCATTATATTATGTTAGACAGTTAGATTTGTATAAGAAAATGATAGTATAAAACGCACAAACCTCAAATTTTCTTCAACTAATGGTCGTATGCTGATTGGAAATAGTTTCGAATCTTGGTCATAGAAAGAGGAATATTTTGGAACTTTACAATCAATTTCATTACGATGAAAGATGCCATATACAGCCGATTCAGCAACGACTAAAATTGATGAAAGGAAAGAATTTAAAGTATCAATAGAGGAAAATTCTCTATATCCCTTGATAAAACAATTTAGACCTTAATATTTCTGAATAAAATTTATAACATAAGAAAAACAAAACCTGTTAAAATACTTCTGTAATTACACTTTTCACAATTAAAAAAAATATGGAACGCACGCTCAAAGAAACTTATAAATCTTTATCTCAGTTATTCCTTTCAAAGTGTTTGCTGAAAACTGATGCGTCATTGGAATTTCAAAAACAGAAATAAGTATATACAGTGGTGGACTTAATTATAAGACACCTATGTAATTTGACAATTTTCAATCTGAAAAACAAAATTAATTGCTCATATAAGCTAGCTAATTCGTGGATAGGTATATTCCAATCTCTACGAGCTAAGTCCGATATAGAGAAATATTTTCCTTGCAACTGGTTTATTTACTATATTTAGCTTCCGAAACTCAACACAAAGTCGTGTTTTCTTTTTTTCCCTCACGTATTTTTACATACTTTCATAATGAAGCAGATAGTTGATACATATTGAAAAGTTTGTTGCAGATTCAAAAGTTTGTATTAATTGGACTACATACGTTTGTAATGTAATTGTGGGCTGTAGTCTATGGACAAAATAGTAAGTCTAGTAATACAATCAAAGCATCTAATTTCTTTATATTCATGGTCAGGCAAGACAGCGGAAACTTTGATAATTTCAGCGAATTCCCAGTATTGTACCCAGGACCCAGGTTGGCCGAAATGCTTGTTAGCTACTGAATTACGTGCAAAAACGTGCGCAGCGAAATGGACGACTTCTTCGTTTGTCTACGTTTTGGCTTTTTGCTCCAATTTTTAAAAAATTCTAATTGACTGTTTGTTAATCTTGCCAATGTTCACAGAAATATGCCCCGACATTTATTTTATGCAGTGGAATGACCGCAGACAAAGTATAATCGCGCCGACATGCAAAATTTATTCTTAAAGTTTTTCCCTTTTTTGACTTGTTGCGTTATAAAGTTCTATGAACCAAAGTTAAATTTACAGGGACAATTTACAAAATACTAGCGATCTATAATTTCAAGTAGCGATTTATAAATTTTAATAGGCCTTTTATTAATTTAATATCAATTATTTTATACCTTTTCATATTTCATATATCATGTATGAGGATTACATGTTTAAAACTTAAAACCATCATTCGACATTATGCATTTAAAATAAAATAAAAATTAAATGTACCTATTCAAGTAATCAGCAAATTATTCATTAGCACTACGGTCATAATATAGGTTGAGCAAAATGAAATATTAAAATATATATATTTTTTAATTACCCTTTGGATAATCACATAGATCAATATCAATAAAACCAACAGATACGTTTTGGCAAAGAGCACTGCAAGATCCTGCAAAAATAAATAAATTATTTAAATGCTTTATAGATTACATATTTACAGATTACACTTTATATATCGTATATTTAAGTTCATCTTTGTAAAAAAAAAAAATTTAAAACTGAAATTTTATTAAAAATCTGCAAATTTTTGAAAAGAATTTCAACATTTAATTTCATGAAAGTTTGTTCCAAATATAATCTGTTCTTATACAGTCATTTTCAGTAAATTGGAGTGTAAAGGTTTATATTTTTTTTACATACTAACTATGTAAAAAATACCAGAGCCAGGAATCGAACCCAGGCACCTCCGCTTAACGCACGGATGCTCTACCACTGAGCTACCCTGGCTGATAACCAGCTAGGCATTTCTCACATAATATTCGTTGGCAAAGTCCCCGAGTCTGCAAACGCAGATATAACAGGTGAGACAAAATTATGTGAGAAATGCCTAGCTGGTTATCAGCCAGGGTAGCTCAGTGGTGGAGCATCCATGCGTTAAGCGGAGGTGCCCGGGTTCGATTCCCGGCTCTGGTATTTTTCACATAGTTGGTATGTAAAAAAATATCAACCTTTACACTGCAATTTACTTAAATTGAATATTCATGGTTGATGAATTTATGAATAAAAAATTTCTGAGTTTATATAGTCTATAAACTATTTATCTTAAAGGAACTTTTAAAATCAAATTATTAGAAGTAATTTTCCCTTGATTTGTTTCGAATGAATTTACTATTATTTAATTTAAATAGAATAATTTTTATAAAACATTAATTTAATTTTTAATCAATTAAAAAAAAAAAAAAAAAAAAAAAAAAATCTTATTTTATTAGTTTACTAACAGCAAAGAATTAAATAATTTTATTTTCATCAGTTAAAGAGAAATACACTTTCAAGGTGTGCAGTACGATTTTACGAAAATCTTCACTCTTTATCATTATGGCCTATAGACTCAAATTATTTAAAGTATGATAGCGTCTAAATGCCTTATTCGATTGAACTTTAAATCTGTATACATATTACAGGTCACTGTCGCACTAACTGTATAAATTTTGGTGAATCTAGAACTTACAAATTTTTAAAGGTACACAAAGTAAATTTTTTTAGCATTATGACTTATAGGCTCAAATCATTTGAAGTGCAATAGTGTTAAACTAAACAACATACTATTTGGGAAAAATACTCAAGTACCTTATATTATAATTTTCTCTTTTGTTTATTTAGCAACTTATTTTACTTTAATTTATTCAAACATCCGTTAATTACTTAATGTTCGAAAAGTCAAATGGAGTCACTCCAGATTTTTTTAATGAGATGTCAGCCTGTTATAAATTTATTTTGATTTTAATTACATTAAGATGGTACGTTATTTGGACGTATACCGAGTAAAACTTTTAAATCGCATGCGTAAAATTCTGAGGAAAGCGTAATTTTAGATTTTTTTTTTTTTTTTTTAAATATATTCATATCAGTGTTTTTATTTTAAAATTTTCTATAAACCTATACTTAGGGAGAATATATGTTACCATAGCCTCCTTAACTAGATGCCTGTCGCGTGGCTCATAAACTTGGCAACAGTTGAAGCAGTAGACAGCGCCACCTGGTACAGATTGCGAGACTTTTTTATTCAACTCTCACCAGTAATTTTAAGAAGTGATATATGCTATATATAATCAACGTTTCTTCGATTCTATTCGCCTTTTATGTATATTATATCCCACTTATAAAAATTTTTGGTGGCTGTTGAATAAAAAAATCGCGCAATCTGTACCAGGTGGCGCTGTCTGCCGCTTCAACTGTTGCCAAGCTTCCGAGCCACGCGACAGGCATCTAGTTTAGGAGGCTATGATATTACAAATAATCTACATAGCAAATTTGAAGTTTCTAGGTACATTATACTGTGACAATCATACAAAAATATAGGTTTCAAGATGGTATTTCCGCACACTCTCTCATTGCGCATGCGCTAGAAATTTGAAACACCCACAGTACTTCAACCATGGTCATAAGTAGTAACCGTGTCACGTTTTTGTTTTAATCAGTTTAGTATTTTGGAGGAGATGTAAGACACACCCACATACCCACGTAACAATGATTTTATTTATATTAAGACTGAACGTTCGTATAAAACGTACTTTTAATATTCTTTCGAATGTTTGCGAGTTTTAAATTTATGCCGTCTTCTTCAGATGCATTGAAGTGACCTAGATCGACCAGAGCCATTTCTACACCTTCCGGAAACAGGGAACGAAGAACATCTTTCTCCTAAAGCAAAGACAGAATAAGTTAAATATCTTTTAATTGATAATGTGCTAAAACCTTAAGTATTTATTAAATAAAATACAACTGTTAAACTTTCGTGTTCGTATAACTTTTCTTTAGCCTTTAATAAAATATAATTACATGCTTTTTATCCTAACCTATAGTGACACAGAGGTATTATCTATGTGCATAAACAAGAACGAAAAATCATGTGGTATGCATTGATTATTAACACTTTCCAACTGTACGTACTTGTATCGTATAAATTGCAATGTTCTTTGCTTATGTTATCACATAATGAACAGATAGAAGGACTGGAAGGCACATAGATACACTATATATGAATTGATAATCACTCTTAAACATTTTTGGAAAAAGTAAAAAAGATGTAAAGCAAAAGAAAAGGCAGCCCTTAATTTATCTGGATCTTTTAGTGTAGCGTTGTAAATCTGTAGGTTAGCCATATCATATTCCATACAAAATATTGTTTTAGAATATTAACAATAAATGTCAATTTCTTTATAATTTTTGTTGTAGAAAGTTATTTAAATGTATTTATAAAAATGTTTGTTCCAAAACGCAATGCACTAGCATTTTTCGGGTGCTCCTGTACACAAACCAGTTGTACAGGACCTATTAATGTTCGATTCATTATAATCTCTGCAGATTATTATTAATATTACAAATAATACATTATAAACACGTTGTTTATTAAAACTTACATTGCTGCACGGAGTAATATTAATAGGAGTTGAAGGTCCAATGGGAGAAAGCTACGAAACTGTGATCTAAATTTTTGGTAAATATTGAGGGCGCCACTTGTCATTCCTCCCTACTTCGGCGCGGATATACTGTTGTTTTCAATAGAATTTTGCTGAAGTACATTTAATTTTTTTTATTTTAAGCAATTTAATTTCTTTGTAAGTTCTTAAAACTGCATAATTCAGATGTTTCAAATAAATTCTTCGTTCCTAGCTGTAAAACAGGCTATGATAGTGATAAGAAAAACAAAAATAAGCCCTAGGAGAAAAATAAAGTCCGAGTTCGTGTTTTCTGCACCTAAAGTAAGTTTATTTTTTTTCTTTACAAAATTTCATCCATTCTCCTTCCTCCCAATTGTCTGTTTTAGCTAGCTTCGGTTCATAAGAATCGTCATTTTTTAAAAGCTTTCTTTCAAAGTAAAATTAGTATAAAATGGCTCTTAAAAAAAAACACTTTGGTTAGAATACTCTATTTAATGAAATTTGCTTTCAATCGAAATTTTTTCAGCTTGATATTATTTTTAAAAAAATAATTAAAACGAGACATTTCCCCATTGAATAACATTGCGGAAGCTGGAGAGAAGGAAGGATTGCACGCTGGCGCCATCTGTAAACATTAGAAAACAACATCACAAAATTTCAGCGTTACCTTCTTCTCCTGTCTTTTTACTCCGTGCATTGCTGCTAGCTGTTAGCTAACTGCCAACCAGTGTTGCCAAATACATATAACAATCTAACTGACAATCAGTGTTGCCACATACATATAACATCTCCCCTCTTTAAAAGAGAAGTACAAATACAAATCAATGGACACATAGTTATTATATTTTGAAGAATCAGTCTAAAACATAATTATCATATTTTGAAGGGCGATATACATTACGACCACTTCTTGTTTTATATACATTACCTCTATTAATACTATAATTCCCATTGTCTTGCTGGTGAGTACCATTTTGTGTTATTGTGTGTTCAAGATTAGTGTTTTCATCATTGTCATTACAAAGATCATAGTAGTCTGATAACACTAACTCTTTCTGATTTTTTGTTTTCCTTATGTGGCACTTGTTACGTCTTAGCATTGTATTTCTTTTAGTTTTAACCCAATATGACCTTGGTGTTGAATGTTTCTTAACAATTACAGCAGGCTCCCATTTATTTTCTACCCACAACATTACCTTTTCCCCTGGCACAAATTCAGGTCTTTCCCGAGCATGTCTGTCATAGTAAAATTTTGCCTGTTTCTGCTTATTTATTACTTTCTCTTTAAAATGATCTCTAACAATTGGTTTCAATTCTGTTTGTGTAATTGGTAAACGTGTTCTTAGGTTTCTGCTTAACAACATTTGACTTGGGGATAAATTTATGCCTGGAATTGGAGTGTTTCTGTATTCCAGTAAAGCCTCATTCAATTTCTCAATTCCTGCTTTTCTAAATATACTTTTAGCCACAGCTACCAATTTTTCCGCAAACCCATTTGATTTAGGGTATCGAGGACTACTCGTTACTATTTCAAACCCCCAATCCCTAGCGAATTCTTTCATTTTCCAACCATTAAATGGTACATTGTCAGAAATTACAGTTTTAGGAATTCCATGAATTGCAAATATTGGTTTTAATTTATTTATGACTTCGACTGCACTTTTATTTCTTAGAAGTTTTATGTCAATCCATTTAGTTAAATAACAGCCTATTACTAAATAACTTTTCCCACCATATTCACAAATGTCAGTGCCAACTTTCTCATATGGCAAATCGGGAATTGTGTGAGGCACAAGAGGTTCTCTTACTGTTTGTGGCCTGAATCTATCACATATCATACATGTGGAAATCAAATTTGCAATATCATTGTCAATTCCTGGCCAAAACATTACCTGCCGAGCCCTCGCATTTGATTTTTGAATCCCACAATGTGCTTCATGCAGTAACATTAGCATAGATTTCCTTAGGGCTACTGGTACTACAACTCTATTATTTAAAAACACTAAATTTTGTTCAACACTTAATTCATTTCTTAATTTAAAATATGATCTAGCTTCTTTAGGAATTTTATCAATACTACTAGGCCACCCATTTTGCCAATATTCTTTTACTAATTTTAGCCCCTCATCTTTTAGTGTAGCTATCTGAAATTCTTTCTTCTTAGTTTCAGACATCTGCAATTGTTTTGTTAATGTATGAACAACCTCAGTAATATCCAAATTTTCATTATTTGTGTGTGCATCACTGTATGAGCGAGATAACAAATCTGCTATATACATAAACTTTCCGGGTAAATATTTAAGTTTTAAGTGATATTTTAAAAGTTTAATCTTTATCTTTTGTAATCTATTTGATAACACGTTAGCAATATTTTTATTCATAATTGAAACCAATGGTTTATGATCTGTAAGAACTTCTACCTCTCTACCATATATATAATAATGAAATTTATTAACAGCAAACAAAATACTAAGAAATTCTTTCTCAATTTGTGCATAATTTTTCTCTGCATTAGTTAAACTTCGAGATGAATATGCAACTGGTTGCCCATTCTGTAATAAGCAACACCCTAGCCCGTCTTTAGAGCTATCTACTTGTATAGTGATAGGTTTACTACTATCAAATATTCCCAAAACCGGTGCTTTAGAAATTAAATCCTTCAATTCCTTGAAAGCGTTTGAATGTAATTGAAGCCACTGCCACTCCACATTGTTTTTTAAAAGTTCCCTTAGCATAGCAGTTTTCTCTGAAAATCTTGGCACAAATCTCCTTAAATAATTAAACATTCCCAACACACGTTGCAATTCAAGTTTATTTTTAGGTTCTTTTAATTCAATAATAGCTTTAATCCTGTCAGGATCAGGCTGCATGCCTGATGCACTAAATAAGTGACCCAAATACCTAACTTTATTAACCCGGTATTGAAATTTCTGTTTATTAAATTTAATATTAAGCTTTTTAGCTCGATTAATTACTTCTGCTAAAATTTTATCATGTTCCTGTAAAGAGCTTGCCGCAATCAGGATATCATCAAAATAAATTAATACTCCCGGTATGTCACCAAAATTTTCCTGGTTGCGCTTCTGAAAAATTTCAGGAGCACAAGAAACTCCCATTGGAAGTCTTAGGAATTTATAGCAGCCAAATGGTGTACTGAAAGTACAAAGATTACTACTATCATTATCTAAAGGTATTTGAAAGAACCCATCTTTTAAGTCTAGGACAGAGAAAACTGATTTGTTACATAATTTTGGCAAAATCTCCTCAATTGTTGGAATTAATACATGTTCTCTTTTAATAGCTTTATTGAGGTCTTGAGGATCAAGGCATACTCTTAATGAACCATTCCTCTTTTCAATTATCACCAAATTACTCACCCAACTCGAGGGCTGGTCTACTTTTGTTATGATACCCTGACTCTCTAATTCTTCTAGTTTTAATTGCAATTTAGGTTTTAAGCTTAATGGTACCCTCCGAGGTGGTCTTACAACAGGATTCATTTGATCATTTACTACAATTTTACATGTGCCATTAAATTTTCCCACACCTTCAAATACTTCTAAATTGTAGAGAATAAATTGATCTTTCGAAGATACACTTATATAATTATCTAACTTACCTTTATTTGGATTCTCAACATTATTGACAAATTGAATTAAACCTAATTTTATACAAGCTTCAAGTCCTAATAATGGACGTGAATGATTATTGGATATTAAGAGAAATTCAAGTATGAGATCCTTATCATTAACCACACAGTGTAGCATTACAGAACCAATTGGTTTAAC
Source organism: Salticus scenicus (assembly GCA_963930645.1). NCBI lineage: Eukaryota > Metazoa > Arthropoda > Arachnida > Araneae > Salticidae > Salticus > Salticus scenicus. The sequence goes on from OZ005648.1 coordinate 50,677,240, forward strand.
CTTAGACCCCCCAAAAGCCTCTAATATAATATTACATTTTTTTATCTTGCTGTTAGTGTTCAATGTTTGAAATATTTTTATAGGCAAAACGTTCACTTCTGCTCCAGAGTCTAACTTAAAAGTCACAGTTTTTCCTTCTACACATACAGTTTTAGTCCATTCTTTTACAGTGGAAGCTGAATCAATATATCTAACCCTCTGTATACTTAAAGAATTCACAAAAAATTCATCATCTGAATCACTATTTGTAGTTTCTGTATAAGCATTTTGAGACACATTCTGCACTTGTTTATATCTACACATAGATGAGAAATGATTCATTTTAGCACATTTAAAACATTTTTTCCCATAAGCTGGGCACTGACCTTTGACATGACGCCTATTGCATTTCTTGCACAAAAACATTTCAACAGTTGATGTATCCTCCCTCCACTTTCTGGTTGGCGTTTCGCCCGATTTAAATCCTCCTGTCTGTCTGTGCTTCATTAATTCTTTTTATACGCTGTCCACATTTGGTTCTCTTAATGTCTGTGCTCGTATTTTACTTAATTCAGCTGCTCTACCAAGCTCGATCGCTTTGGTCAAACTTAAATCATTTTCTCGCAACATTCTTTCTTGCAAATTAACATCAGACACACCCAGAACGATACGATCTCTAATGACCGAGTCTGTTTGATCTCCAAATTGACAAGATTTAACAAGTTTCTTTAAATCCGTCACGAAAGCATCAAATAATTCCGCTTCTTCTTGTTTTCGTCTATTAAACAAGAATCGCTCCACCACAACATTCTTTTTAGGAGTCGTGAATGCTTCAAATCTTTCAATTACTTTGTCATAATCACCCTGGTCCTCGATGGAGAGATTGAATGTATTGTACACTTCAACAGCTTCTTCACCTGCTGCATTTAAAAATATTGCCACTTTTACATCTTTATCCTTTGAAGCATTTCCCGAAGCCTTCATGTAGATTTCAAACAACTGTTTAAAACGTCGCCAATTTTCGGCAACATTGCCTTCAAAACTTAAGCCTTGCGGTGGACGAACGAATTCCATCTTAATTATCTATTTTGTGACTCAGACTAACTGATTTCCGGCATAGTAATTACCAATTCATTAACACTTGTTCACACGACTACGCCATGTTCGATTCATTATAATCTCTGCAGATTATTATTAATATTACAAATAATACATTATAAACACGTTGTTTATTAAAACTTACATTGCTGCTAGCTGTTAGCTAACTGCCAACCAGTGTTGCCAAATACATATAACAATCTAACTGACAATCAGTGTTGCCACATACATATAACAATTAATGCCATTTTAAATAGGGAACATTCCATAGTGAACTTGAATAATATACATTTTTTTTTATTATTATTATTATTCTGAAAATATTTACGGACGCTGGGGTGGTCAGACGTACAGATAGACAGATGGACAGTCAGACAGATTGGTACGCAAATTGAAATCATATTTACAATTAAAAATTGTTAGAAAGTGTTAAAAACGCTCAATGTAAACGAAAATGCAATTCCAGCAAATTTCTAATAATAACCCTTAATATTTTTGTGTGACCTTGTAAATCTAATGCTAATCATATTATATTCTATAGAAAGTATTCTTTTACGCTTATGAATAACGCATTTCAATTTCATTAAGATTTGTACAAAGTAATTAAAATTTGGTTTATAGTGTTGCGTACTTGGGGGTTCGTGAGTTGTCTGAGAATGAAAGGCCAAACGTACAAAAATTCAGTAATTTATTCACAGAAAGTTCCAGAAAAATACAGGTCTATAAACCAAGTATCAGCTTCAATTCAAACAGTAAACACAGCTTAAACAACAGCTGTCAATAGCAAATCCACAGTACAAACTGTATAACAATAACACTTGAAGCAAGTCTCTCTCAAAGAGGCTCAAGAGCAATGCAAGCACTAGCGAAGCTGACTGAGATCTGAACTGAACTGACTCTGACTGCCTTGGCGAGGAAGCGCTCCTTATATGCTGTTCCATGGAGCCCAGATTTTTCGAGAAAACTCTAGAAAGTGGTCAACCAATCAACTTACAGCTTCCATATTTGGTATATCCCATATAAGGATTTTCTCGCCAAGGTCGCCAAAAAAATCGCCAAGGTGGGAAAAAGTCGCCAAATTTGGCGCCAAATCCATTACGTGCATTACTGGGGCTTTTTAATGCGTTTTTAAGGGAAAATAAGGCTATTTCAACGCTAAAACGACTAGAAATGCACAAAATTAGCACTTTATCAACTTACTAAGCCTCTTTGAAAGAATTTATACAAAAATAAACACAATTATTTACAATTTCGTAACACTAGAAATACTTCTCACAGAACGCAACGCTTTGGAATATTCACAAACCAGTAGTGGTATTTATTCTATTTTCTATATAAAACGTCCGATTGTGAACTTGAATAACATATTTCAATTTCATTAATATTTATGCAACGGCACTAAAATATGCTTTATAGAAATACCTCTCGTAGAATACGATACTATAGAATACTTTCAGTGTCTTGTCTATATACACAAACCAACAGAGGTATTCACTCCATTTTCAATAAGGAACATCTGATAGTGAATTCGAATAATATATATCAGTTTCAAGAAACTCCTTGAATATTTACGGGAGTTAGAACGCGGACAGACAAACAAACCGAAGTCATTAACAATTTTCAACCTTGTTGGAATGTGTTATAAGTTGTGAACCATATATATTAACTAGGTAAAAGTTGCAAAACTTACATACGTACATGAATAAAAGAAAATATTAAAATCTGGTGTTCAGGTTTTGATAAATCTCTCCATCTTAATCTAGTAAAAGAAAAAAAGAAAGAGTTTTAGTCAGATATAATACAACAATAATGAGTAGTTTATGAAAGTTTTAATGCAAAATACTTTTTTTCTAGTTGCCAATGTAGAAATTTAAATTTATATATTAATAGGATTTATAACAGACTCGTTACAACTTTAAAAATTCATTAAAAAAATAACAAATATTGATAAAAAAGAATTGCAGTTTGCACAAATGGCATTAGAAGGAAATTGGATTATTTTTAATGGGGGAAAAAAAATGAATTTTAAGTATGACCGATAGATGGAAATGTATATAAAGCAAATGTATGCAAATCAGACTTGCTGTAAAAGACAATAACGACATAGCTCTACAATCCACAAATTTATTTATTTAGCAGATTGTTCACACTCCACCACATGGTATAGAACAAATAAGGCGAGACACACAACACCTATAGCAGCTGAGTACAGCCAGAGCCTGACTAAGGCAGGGGCATATGGGGCAGTTGCCCCGGGCCCCCACATCAGAGGGGGCCCCCAAATCGAATAGAAAGTTTATTTTACATTTCCTTCTTTATGAACTTATTTTAAACAAAATATCAGTGTAGTAAAATCCGGCTTAATTGAGCCATCATAATTGCGAAAATTTAGCTGAATTCCTCCCTAATGTCAGCAAGGACATGAATTTTTTGCAGCTAGATGACAAAGTTAACAATCAGAAATAAAATGGATAGAGTGATATTTCGTCTGACCATTGGAGGAGGTGGAACTTTATAGCTATTTTAGGTTCTAGTCAATTTTCTTGTTATATATCTATAATGAGGTGAAAAATTTAAATACCTCCATAAAGTTCAATTCTTCATTACTGAAGTAGTGAAGCAGAGGGGGGGGCCTCCAAAGAAGTTTTTGCCCCGGGCCCCAATTAGGCTAAGTCGGGCCCTGAGTACAGCATGTCTGGATGAATTCCATGCATTGAATTTCGTATACAGAGATGCTGACACACATCTTTGAGTTTCAATAACGTGAAAAAAGAGGATCGGTACACGCTTTTTATGTACCGATTCACAGAGGTTGAGGTATAGGGTTATCTGACTTTAAATAACCCAACAGCCACTGTTGTTAATTGTTGGCTACTAAAAATGGCTGTCGGAATAGCAGCGCAACGGCAGAAGTCACATTGAACTTACCAAAACACTAACTAATGCTATGTTACTTAATGGCTTCTTTGGTTACAATGCGGCTACATTTTTTTTTCGGATATGCCATCTCCTTTTATATCAAATATTATTCTTCCAAAACCGCCCCCATGCAGTCCAAAGTGGGTTTTATCGGGGCCTTCGGAGAAGTCGCCGTTTCTCCCTTCTTCCACCGGGCCGGCTCCTAGACATCTGAAATCGCTGTGACGTCACAAACGAGATCTGGTTTTCTTCCTCGAATGTGAACCATATAAGCTAGTGATATACGCATAATCACATTATTTATTTTAAAATCTTAATGTTTTTTCCTTTCAAACAGGACAAAAGGCAAAATATAGATTTCATATTGAAGACAGATATCGTTTTGCATGCAGATAATGGAATCCGAATCCAAATTAAAAATACTAAGTTTAATTAGCATGTATTCCGGAAAAAATGAAAAGTTTCAAATAAAACATCTCAAGTACATATTTGCAGACGAAAAAAATGAAGAGATTGAAATTCCAAAAATATTTTATGACACTTTTAATAGTAATGACGATATAGAAATAAGTAATGAAATTTTATCCGTATTAATATTCATAGGCGGTTACATTGCACACAAAGTATCTAATAAACTAAAATGTCATGATTGCATTACTTTGTTAGTTAAGCATAAAATATTACATGTAGACTGTCCTGAAGATGTTTATAAATACTTGATGGTCATTGATAGAGGTCAGCTCAAATGGCCTCAGGATATTTTAATTATTATTATAGTAAATGCATTTCAAATTTTTCAAAAACTGATTAATATAAAATATGAAGATTCTTTTTTAAAACTGCAAAATCCAAAAAATATAATTATACAATTAACACTGGAAAAATCAGAAATATTAGGTATTGATTTTTCATGCAAATGTAAGTGTGGAAATGATTTATATAATGCAATTAAACAGTGCCTTTCAGGAATATCTAATATTCTCCTAAATAATTATACGAAAGTTAGAAATGATACAAAAAAAATTAGTTTCACCAAAAGAAAACTAACTATATTAGCCAATTCCCAATCTTAATTTTTTATTTTATTTATTATTATTATTTTTATTTATTAATTTAACTTATTTTTTTCTGTGCAATTTTTAATTTTGTAATTTAAACATTATATTTGGTTTTCATTAGGTTTTATTGTAAGTTTAACCAATTAATTATAGCAATATTAAACTCTATTTTTTCAACTCCCTCCACCACCGACCAAAAGCTTCTTCTTTCAAAACTGAATGACAGGAAATACTGGGTTCGATCCCTGGACACGCTTTTCGACCTACCCGTTCGAAGTTTTCCGAGGTTTTCTCCAAAAATCGTGTGAATACGGGCCAGAACTTCTTAGATAGATTCACACGGACTTTCACTTTTTTTTTTTTTTCAAATCATGGTTATTTTCATTATGTGTTGCTTTCATGAAAATACATCAATACAAATAATTTATTCAAGTAAATAATAATAATAATAATAATAATAATAATAATAATAATAATAATAAAAACTTATATTTCATAATTAATTTTAAGGAAGTAGTTAAATTACAAACAGGAAATAATTTGTAAGAACTATTAAAAAAGAAATCTATTTATTATATTTAAATGTACATATATATTAATATCAGATTCACATTCCATACATATATTTTGGTGTGTTTAATTTTTTGTTCGTTGTTTCATAGTATTTCAGTTATAGTTTGCATTTTAATTAATCAAAATTAATTTTAAAAAATATTGATATAGTCTAATTAGCTAATTTAATTATATGTGTTTGAAATTATTGTTATTTTATTTATTGTAGTTCTTTCCCTCCAAAAAAATAAAATATTTCTTGAAGATTCCATGATTATTTTTTTTCGTTGCCTTTAAATTGACATAAATAACTGAATTTTTTTTTTTTAGATAAATAAATAAGAATTGTAAGTAAAAAATTTATTTCTGTTAAACACTGCAAGAAATGAACCAACGATTTAAAATTTTTATCTGTTACTTTAAATATTTTGTCCTTTTTAGGAACGTGAATAACAATGTTGAGCATTCTAATAAGATTCATTAATATTTCCATAAAAAATAAAATTTTAATAAATCATGTTAAATTTTTCAAACCATTTTTTTTTTTTTTACTTTTGTAGAAAAATTATAACATTTTCTCATTTTAACAAAAATTGTTTAAGATTAAAAAGTGCATACGTATTTTCATTTTCTTGAATTTCTTTGCATAATTATAAATACTTAATATGTTTAACGTTTCAGTTATTTGATAGTTACTTGACATAGAAACAAATATGTTATTAAAAATTTTTTTACCCTTCAAAGAAATAATTATTGATTCTTTGAAAAGAACTTAGAAATTTCAAGTATTTTCTGTTATTTTAGTTATAGTATTTTATGCAGGAATTTTAGTTTCAAAAAACATCTATATACTGCATATTAACATTTAATACAAAAATATTTTTTGAAGAATAATTGAAATTTTGCTTATAATTTTTTATTGTCATGTAAATAAAGTTTAATTTCATAATTCGATGGAAAAACGAAATTAATGAATTATTATTTAATGGTTTTTGTGTTGGTACTGCATCGTACAGATCAGATGCTTTCCTAATACCAGATCTCGTTTGTGACGTCACCAATTCTAGGAGCCGGCACGGTGGAAAAAGGGAGAAACGATGACTTCTCCGAAGGCCCCGGTTTTATCCGTCCACAGCGTAAGCATCTCTTTACACCACATTTTCCTTGCGGAACGGTGGAGTTTGGCATGAATTTGCGAGAGGAACTCTTTCTCTTGGGTTTGTTTAATTGTTACGAGTACATGTAGAGATTTGATTATCGTATAAGGAAAGGGCATGTTTACAAACAAACGCTCCGTCAACCAGTCTTTGCCACTCTCGAGTGGCATAAGGTCAACCTCTATTGGTGGAAATACCAATGTTTTGCCACTTTACCCATAATTTGATTGCGAGTGACGTCACGTGCCCTTTCCTTATTAAGAAAGTCAGTATTCTGTTTCTGTGTTTAGGATCTTATTTTTATAACATTTTAATAAGTTATGTTTAAGCAAATTTTAAGTAGTATACAATAAAAATATTTTATGTAACTGTGCTGGGGATGTATGTTTTAAATGAGTGTATTTTGAAAGGATAAGATTATACACAGTGTGAAACACTGGAATGAATTTTATTATTATTATTATTATGATTATTATGATTAATAGGGATTTAAATGCTTTATGTATTTAGTATTTATAAAAAGTTATTTTTCGGTGCTTTTGATATTTGTATGATTTACGTGCGTTTGGTTAGAATTTTGGAAAAGGTGAGTTATTAAATTGTTTCCTATTGCATGTTTATTATTATTATTATTATTATTATCATTATTATTATAACAGGTCCTTTAAAAAAAAATTCTGGTGTGTAACAGCCACACGACTTCCATTACCCAGTACTAGGGCCTGAAATTGAGCTATTTATACAGGACGCCTATCAATTTTCCTGAAATAACCAACTATATCATTCGAAAGGACATCTAATAGAGTGTTTATATAGCAAATTTGAAGAAAATCGTTAGAGCCGTTTTTGAGATACGGACTTACGGTCCCACTTCCGGTTTCCGATGTCCCACTTCCGGTTAAACTCAATTATTGACAGGAAAACAATTACATACTGTAATGAAAGTTGTATACCTCATTTTGGCAACCCCTATATTTCATGACTGCTTTGGCAACAGTGTGTGTTGTTTACTTTTCGGATACTATAATGTAATGTGAATGATGTAGCATTTTCTCAGTTGATTAAAGTTATAATCGTCGTTTAATCTTAAATCATGTTGTTTTATGTCAATTTAATCAACTGAGAAGCAAAATAATCTTCGAACAATTCACTCTTAATGTAACATGGATCGCTTACTGAAACCAGACAAATTCGATGTGGACCCCACGTGTGCAAACGCCGAAGGAAAATGGCAGCATTGGAAAAAAACCTTTATCAACTTTTTGGATGGGATTTCTGACGTGACAGAGGCAAATAAACTGCCACTTTTGTGCAATCATGTATCGTTTGATGTATATCAGTACATCAGTGATTCCGTTAATTATTCTGACGCTATCGCTGTGCTCGATTCGTTATACATAAAGAAACGCAATGAGATTTTCGCTAGACATTGCCTAACGTCGAGAACTCAGCAAACGGGCGAATCTGTTAGCGAGTATTTGCAAGTACTTAAGCAAATGAGCAAGGACTGCAATTTTAAATCTGTTTCTGCAGAGGAATACAAAAATGAATACATCAGGGATGCCTTTATAAGCGGGCTGCGATGCCCTCGTATTCGCCAAAGGCTATTAGAAAACTTATCTGTTACATTAGATGGAGCTTTTGAACAGGCCAGAACTTTAGAACTAGCTGAATTGCATTCAGCATCGTACCTCACTACACCAAATCCTACCCCTACAGCTGCAATTGACCATGAAGCAAATCGGGTGGAAGATACAATTTCCATGACGGCTGCATCTACTTCATCCAGAGTAGAGAAGTGCTATTTTTGTGGAAGTGACCGTCATCCTAGATCTTCATGCCCCGCCAGAGATGCTTCTTGCAGAAAATGTGGAAAAAAAGGTCACTATCAACGTGTTTGCAAATCTAGACTAGAAAGAAATACTGTAAATGCTACTACTTCTGCAGGTACCTTAGCATTAGTTTCAGGGGCTACACATTGCCTCCAAAAATCTATAATCAAAGCAAAAGTAAATGGGATTGAACTTGATGCTTTAATAGACACTGGAAGCAGCTTAAGTTTCATAAATCAGACTCACGTGGCTAAGTGTAGTATTCAAGTCAAACCATATTTTGGAAGGATATCGATGGCTAATTCTTCCATGACTTCTGATATTGTTGGGTGCTGTCAAGTAAATTTGAAGCCGAAGAACTACTCTTATAATGATGTCGAATTATTGATTATGAAGGACTTATGTACAGATGTATTAATTGGCCATGATATATTAGAAGCTCATTCTTCTGTGGAAATTGGCTTCAATGGTGACAGACCACCTCTTACTATTTGCTCCTTAGCTGTTGTACAAGTACCACCTGTCTCATTATTTGCAAACTTAACTCCAGATTGTACGCCTGTAATCACAAAATCAAGACGCTATACTGATGAAGATAATCATTTTATCACTGTAGAAATACAGAAACTATTAAAAGAAGGTGTTATAGAACCAAGTAATTCACCTTGGCGTGCACAGGCATTTGTCATTAGAGGAACCAATCACAAACCTCGAATGGTTATTGACTATTCCCAAACCATTAATAAATTCACTATGCTTGATGCATACCCTCTTCCAAAAATTGAAGAAGTAATCTCCAAAGTATCTAAAAACAAAATATTTAGTACAATAGATCTCAAGAGTGCTTACCATCAGTTATCTATTCTAAAGTCTGAAAGGCATTATACAGCATTTGGGGCATGTGGAAAGCTATATCAATTTCTACGTGTTCCATTTGGTGTCACCAATGGAGTGGCCTGTTTTCAGAGAGTCATTGATAAAATAATACAAGATGAGGGATTGAAAGGCACATATCCATATCTTGATGATGTTACAATCTGTGGGAGGGATCAAAATGAGCATGACCACAACTTAGAGAAATTCTTAACTGTTGCAAAAAAATACAACTTAACATTAAATGAGGATAAATGCGTTTTCTCAACTAGGACTGTACAACTGTTGGGGTATACAATCGAAAACAAAACTATCAAACCAGATCCTGAACGCCTTAAACCGTTAATGGAAATGCCCATTCCTAAAAATAATGCATCCTTACAACGTGCTCTAGGCATGTTTGCGCACTACTGTAGATGGATACCTAATTTTTCAAAGAAGATACGTCCTCTGTTATCTAAAAAGCAGTTCCCTCTCCCAGAAGATGCTGAGTTAGCTTTTCATTCTTTAAAAACCGATGTAGCCAATGCCACATTGGCTGCTATTGAAGATAATATACCATTTCGTGTAGAGACGGATGCTTCTGATTTCGCTATAAGCGCAACACTTAGCCAAGCTGGGCGTCCCATTGCATTCTTCTCAAGAACATTGAACAACTCAGAACAGAAGCACTCTTCCATTGAGAAAGAAGCTTATGCCATCGTTGAATCCTTACGTCATTGGCGACACTACCTTGTTGGTCGGCATTTTGAAGTTTTTACAGACCAGCAGTCTGTCTCTTTCATGTTCAATCAGCATCACAATAGTAAAATAAAAAATGAAAAGATTATGCGTTGGAGGCTAGAACTAGCTTGCTTTAAATTTGATATCATTTACCGTCCTGGAAAAAAGAACTTGACAGCTGATACATTATCAAGAATAACTGCTGCAACTGGTTCAATATCTGACCTCAGTGAGCTGCACGGTGCTCTTTGCCATCCAGGAATCACACGCATGTATCACTGGGTTCGTAGCAAGAACCTACCCTTTTCTTTGGATGATGTTAAGAAAATAACTAATTACTGTACAATATGCTTAGAACTAAAACCTAGATTTACAAAGAATAAGGGAATATTAATCAAGGCGACTTCACCATTCGAAAGGCTGAATATTGACTTTAAAGGACCTCTTCCCACTACTACCAAGAATCCTTACCTCCTGACTGTGGTTGATGAGTTCTCAAGATTCCCTTTTGCCATACCTTGCTCGAACACTTCTGCTCCTACAATCATAACTCACCTGCAGAACATTTTCTCAGTCTTTGGAATGCCTACATATATACATTCTGACAGAGGACCTGCTTTTATGTCAAAAGAACTGAAATCTTTTTTAAATTCCCAAGGAATTGCAACCAGCCGAACGACTCCTTATAACCCACAAGGAAATGGACAAGTCGAACGCTATAATGGAATAATCTGGAAGACCATTCTGCTCGCATTAAAGTCAAAAGGGTTACGGGTGGAACAATGGGAGTTAGTACTGCAATCTGCACTACACTCCATACGTTCTCTGCTGTGCACCACAACAAATGCCACACCTCATGAGCGAATGTTCTCGCACCCTAGAAGGTCTTACTATGGTTGTGCTATTCCCACTTGGCTGACTCAACCTGGCCCAGTACTTATGAAGAATCATGTGCGGAACAGTAAATATGAACCTTTGGTGCAAGTTGTTGACTTAATTGAAGCCAATCCTGATTATGCGCATGTGAAGCTTCCAGATGGAAGAGAAACAACTGTATCAACACGCCATCTTGCTCCTAAAGAATTCCAGGTGCATGATGATGATTGTGATGAAAGTGTTATACTTGAACAAAACACAAAGCAAGAGGAAGACTCAGTCGCCCTGTCTGGTGATACTGCGGAAGGGCAACATGACAGCATATCACAACGACCTGTTCGACTCCGACAACCTCCTGTCTACCTAAAGGACTATGTTAGGGATTAAAAACTTAATGTTCTCTTTGGGGCTAAAAATTAAAGGGGGGTGAATGTGATGAAAGTTGTATACCTCATTTTGGCAACCCCTATATTTCATGACTGCTTTGGCAACAGTGTGTGTTGTTTACTTTTCGGATACTATAATGTAATGTGAATGATGTAGCATCTTCTCAGTTGATTAAAGTTATAATCGTCGTTTAATCTTAAATCATGTTGTTTTATGTCACATACAAAAGCATATTTAAAAGTGAGTTAAAATGGCGAGTTTAAAAAAAATCCGTACAACCATTTTTAAAGGAACGCCTTTGCGAGGCCTGAAATTGAGCTATTTATACAGGACGCCTATCAATTTTCCTGAACTAACCAACTATATCATTCGAAAGGACATCTAATAGAGTGTTTGTATAGCAAGTTTGAAGAAAATCGTTAGAGCCGTTTTTGAGATACGGACTTACCGGTTTTTCAATTTTCACCAAAATTTGGAAATTTCATCTGTACACCAGACGTATTTCAATTCTAAAGTTTCGTAGATCTATCTTTATTAGTTTCTGAGCTGTAATAGCCAGAAGATTCTCCACATACATACATACACACTGACCAATTGCCAAAAACCACTTTTTTGGACTCAGGGGATCTTAAAACGTGTAAATCAGGTGAAAACCCGATATCGAATTTTCAGTCCGAATACAATACTTCCATTACCTACGGTAGTAGCGTAATGGAAGTAAAAATTAACCTGATGCTTTTACAAAATTTATAACTGATATTTGTGGCATTTTCAAAACCGGTGCTTTATTTTTCATGTGCATGACCCATGAATACATGCTTTATAGTGATTGATGTGATGTGTATCGGGTATGTATAGTAATAAGTTGTTAAGCTGTTTTTGTGCGCCGTACACTACGAAATATCTTACTAATCAATTCATCGTATTTGCGCCATGTGATAGGAACTAGTTCACAGGAGTTATTTAATGACTCAAATTAATTCAATTTTTGTTATCAAACCGATGCAGAAGTTTGGGAAAAAGATGAAAATAAATTTGGAATTTCGGAGGGGAAAGGTGTTATACGATAAGTCTTTTATTCGTCCCTGCTTTCGTAATGAATTTCTCCAAGAAAAAAAAAAAAAAATGCTGCTAAAGCATGTGAATCAATTCTTTCTGTTCTCGGGCAGGAAATCTTATCGAAACACACATGCAAATTTTAATTTTGACGTTTTAAAGATGGCGATTTTGAAGTTACCGATCGAGAACGCAGCGACGCTTCTCTGAAGGCTAGGCATGAGAATTTGTAAACACTGCTCGATAAAGATGCAATTCAAACGGGTAAAAAAAAAAAAAAAAAAAAAAAAAAATTGCCAAACAATTAAAAGTTCTAAACAGTTAATTCCGTGCAAATGGTTTCTAATCGTTTACACGGAATGGGGAAGAATTAGAAGGCTAAAAGGTGAGTGGGACATGCATTGAACTTGAGGAACAAGATTGGACTGGGTGCATCTTGAAGTGCTTGAATCTGCTCAAGAAGTAACACAGAAAATTTTTCTGTAGAAAACTATGACAGAGATGAAAAATGAACATGTTACAACAATCGGAAACGCAAAACACATTAGGCGAATTCCACCAAGGCAACGATATCGACACCGAAGTTCTTGTAGTGGGATATGAAAACCGTGCTCTATTACAAGCTATAAAAACCGAGTGTAAATGCAACTATCGAACGGTATATGCACCAATTTCTTCGATTAAACCGGTTATTCGGTCAAAAGTGTCTCTTTACCGGCAAAGGTTGCTCTTCGTAAAATTGCTTCAAAAATAACTCAAGGCTTCATGTTGAGAAAGCGGCCATGGATACGTTTGTAACACGTTGCTGGGATGTTTCACAGCATGCAGCGTATAGCTTAGACATATTCCTTTCGGACTATTATTTGTTTCAGTTCGAGCACAATGCCTTGTCTCCAGTACATTTCCGGACAGGTTCAATACTGCTGATATCCGTCAGCTACCTGACCGACGGTTGATAGTACAATTAGATTATGAAGGAGAATATTGTGATGGATAAAAGTATTATTCCCAGTTCTCAATTTCATATTCACTTTCAGAAATACGCTTAATAACTCATTACTACACCCAATAATTTCGTGAATTTTTGAGGTTAACGCACAGTGAGTTAGGTGTATTCAGTGATTCTTTTTCGTTTGTTTGTTTTTCATTTTTATTTATTTATTTTCATGTAAGCGAAGCGTACGTACATGCGTATTTGTGATTGCTGTAATACGGAATTTCGTGCATTTTTGAGATACATGCATATCAAAGTAGGGTTATCTAGTGACTTTTATTTCATGTACGTTAAACATACATGCGTATTAGTGATTGCTGCAGTACGGATTTTCGTGTATTTTTCAAATTTATGCACATCGAGGTATATGGGGTATCCAGTAATGTTTTATTTGTTTTCAAGTAATGAAGCGTACATACATGCGTAATAGTGTTTGCTGCAATACGGAATTTCATGCATATCGAGGTAGGTGTATCCTGTGATGTTTTTCCTGTTTTCCTGTACACGAAGCGCACATACATGTGGATTAATAATTGTTGCAATACTGAATTTCGTGCATGTTTGAGATTCATGCACAGTGAGGTAGTATCCAGTGATGTTTTTATTTTTTTGTTTTTGTTTTCATGTACGCGAAGCGTTCATATGTGCATGTTAGTGATTGCTGCGATTGGGAATTTTATGCATTTATATTGTGCGTTTTTATGTTCTATGTTTTAACTTTTTTATTTGTGATTGGTATAATTTTGAAAATTTTAAGGGAAATTAAGGGAGGTTTGGTACTAAATATGTTACCATTAAAGGTGTCTTTATTCATATGCAGACTTTGTTAAATAAGAATCGCCAACAAATCGTTTGCTCCCAGATAACGAAAAACTACCTTTTTTTTCTTCAGTTGTTCTCTAATCTAAAACCGGCAGAAACAACTGGGATACTAATCCAAGACTCCTTTTTCGCGATTTTTTTCTGGTCACCACGGCAAAATATCGCATTCGGAAACAGTTACCATGGATTCCAAATTAAAAAGGCAAAAATGCGTGTTTCAAAATAGCGTCTGTTTTGAAATACATAGAAATAAATTAAGCGTTTTTTAAAGGTTAACAAAACAAAAATTTTAAATTAAGTTACTTACTTTACCTGAAATGAAAAATGGATGAATTTTTGTACTGCAAAGGTCAGTAATACGCATGTATTTATGCTTCATGTCCACGAAGAATATCAAATAAAACATCATACAGGAAACAGAAATTACATGAAATTCTATATAACAGCAATCACAGAATATAATACTTTTTATCTCTCTCTCTCTCTCTCTCACACACACACACAAAAAAAAACTATCATTCGTTACAACTATGTATTCTAATTTTCTCTTTCAGCAAACAAATATGTTTTTCAATAATCATTTACACTGAATCATTTGTACTACTGGAAACCATACTTAAGCAAAATCAATTATAAGCAATGGAAAAAACATGATAAAATAGTAATAAAGTGGAAAATACAACCTAGTTTATAGCACAGAATGTTTGGAAGGTTATCAAAAACAAGCGGAAGCGGGTTACCATGCCAGGTTACCAAATTGTCCATAACTGCATCATTATCGTTCAAAACAGTGCCAAAAAACGCATAAAAAAATGTGAACTAATATTTCAGTTGTATCTATATTAATAAAATCAGAGTTTTGTCTGTAAATTTGTCGGAATCGAAAAATTTTGCGATATCTTCACGTTTTACACCCCATGAAAGCCGAAAATGACTTCAGAAAATTTTGCCTGTGTGTGTGTGTGTGTGTGTGTGTGTGTGTGTGTGTGTGTGTCATCGTGTCCGAATGTCGCTTTTTTTGTCCGGGCATCACTTGAGAACGGCTGGACGGAATTCAACGATGCTTGGCAGGAATTTAGGTCTTCCCCCAACTTAAAATTATATCTATCAACTTTTCAGAAATTCCCCCCCGTTCTCCCCCTAGGGGTTAAAAGACTAAAACACGTTTGTCCGGGCATCACTCGAGAACGGCTGGACGGAATTCAACGGCGCTTGGCAGAAACTTAGGTCTTCACCCAACTTAAAATTATATCTATAGAAATTTTCAAAATTCTGATTAGTGTTTAAATTGTGGGTAAAAAACGCCTGCGCATGCGCCATAAATATTTTTTCACTAAAACGCTTTGAATGGAAAAATAAAATGCAAAAATAAATTTTTAAGATAAAGACTTTTTTCATTCGCGTGAATCGCACTACAAATTATGAAAAGATTTAAATGAAGTTTTGCCATCTGAGTTTCATACTTTAGTTAATTTTAAAACATCTAATTGTCGTATCGAAAAACTGTTTGCACCCCAGGATTCAGAAAAATCATCTCTTTAATTTAGTACTGAATTTGTAACGATAGGTCTGATACTTCTAATTTATTTCCCCCTTTTTCCGTTTTTCCGTTGCCACTTAAATTTCATACTTTAGTTATTTTTTTAATATCTAATTGTCGCATCGAAAAACTGTTTGCACCCCTGGATTCAGAAAAATCGCCTCTTTCATTTGGTACCAAATTTATAAATATAGGTCTGATATTTCTAATTTATTTTACCCTTTTTCCGTTTTCAACCTAGATTCGATATGGAACAGCTTTAGTATTGGATCCCTTTGGCAAAATTTGAAATTCGGAACCGAAGTAGCTCGGACGTTTCTCACCAAGATCTTTGATTGCACAATTGAGATAGCCAATTCAGTTCATCGCAAAAATGGCTTAAAATATTTAAAGTCACCAAAGGGTTCCCATACTAAAGCTGTGCATTTTGTACTTATTTATTTATATTTTCTATTAAAGACTTCTGTGGTCACGAAATTTGGTGCGTAAATTGTTTGTTTGCATCCGGCACTTATTGTAACTGGATTTCACGAAATTCGAAATCTCCCCCCCCCCCTTCTCGGAGTCGGAGGGCAATAAACGGTATAACTTCTGTATAACCCCACAGCTGAATTTGGCGATTTTTCTTTGGCGTTGCTTTGAAGGATAACGATGTCGTTCTGGACTGTTTGCGATATAATATGGCAGCCTAATATTTTGTTTATTTTGGATTTATGATTTAGATTATGATTTTATCATTTATCATATATGGTTTATGATTTTTAGATTTATGATTTAGCCATAATCGCCAACAAAAAAAATCGCCAAATATCGTTGTGGGTTTATACTGGAGTCGTTCCCAATAAACATGTGTAATAACATGTTTTTCCGTTTGAATTCGCTTTGAATTATCTTAGAATAGCGAATTTTGGTGTGCGGATATTGATTAAGTGTACGCATTATGTACGTTAGTGGGATTTTGCAAAACTTCGAACTCACCCACTGAGGAAGGGGAAGTAATAAGTGGGTAAGTTGTGCCTAAGGCAGTGGGGACCCAGACTATATATTGATTAAGTGTACGCATTATGTACATTAGTGTGATTTTGCAAAACTTCGAACTCACCCGCTGAGGAAGGGGAAGTAAGAAGTGGGTAAGTTGTGCCGAAGACAGTGGAGACCTAGACTCCTCACTTTGCGAGCGAGAAAACCTCTACCAATCACAGCGAGAACTTGGGTTATTAATAAAGATATGGGATTTTGACAACTTATTTAAGTTTAATGTCCAGCGAAGCGGGCAAAGCCTGCTAGTCCCTTATAATACGAAAAAAGAAAAATCCCACAGTATAAACAATGGGACGGAAGAAATGGAGGAATCTGAGATCTGACTGATGTGCAGTCTTAATGGCTAAACTAGTTTATTAAAAGGTGAACACAATTCATATATCTAAATCTTAAAAGAATAGTAATTTTTTCCATCTTATGTACATTTTTATATTGAGGTAATTGTGTCTCGATAATCTCTGGTTTGTTTAGACACACGTTTCCATAACTCGTCTGTTTTGGTATTGGTATTATACTTTATTGCAGTCTTCTAAAACACTAAACGGAAAAGTGGAAATAGGGTCGATACAATACGAGAGAGAAAAAAAAAAGGAGAAAGAAAGCTGCTAATTATTTTGAAGTGTACTTTTCCATTTCGCAGGCGCAAATCACGCCATACAAACTTTTTTGGCGACAATAGATTAATGGATTAACAGTTAATTTGTAACTTTTTTTTTTTTTTTTTTCAAATTTAAAGTTAATTTATATCCGTTATTATGGATTTGACAAAATAAATGTTATATTTGCTATGGAACAACACTTTAAAAAACTAGCTTTAAGCAAAATTTCAAAAAATTTACTTCTTAAAAAATATGTATCTATACACTTATATAAAATAAGTAAACGGTCATGTTTCTTTAATTTTCTTCTTATTATTACTCAAAGTGTTTTGAAACAATTACTCTTTCTTAGGGGCTTAATGATTGGCGTCGGTTGTATCATTTTCGGCGACTTCATCGCTTGCACCGGCGAAATGAGAAAATACCTTTTGAAGCAACTGTATAATATGAAAATATAATTAAAATTTTGTTTTAAAAAAATACTAATAAAATAAAGTAAAACTAACATTCTTTTACAGATTTCTCCTTGTGTAATATTTTCAACATTTTGAGTCGCTGAAGTTAGAATAAATGATTTTAAATTCAAATCATTGTCCGTTGTAGAAGGACTTGTAAAATACCCAAGAAGAATACTTCTTTTATTGTGAATCTATTTATAGAAAACAAAATTAATTAAAACATTGAACAAAATTTCATTAAAAAAAATTGCACAAACCTATAAACTTTCTTACATCAGAAACAGCCATTTCTGTGCCTTATTTTTCACAACAGAACATTGCAATATACGATCACGGAAAAACTGAAAATTAATTATATTTGCCTTTTCTCTCGCGTATACATATAAATGGAAAAAAGCAATATAAAGTTAAATAAATAAATAAATAAATAACATTAATAATAAATTACAAATTCATTGAAAATGTAATGAAATATTTTCAATCATCACCGGTAATTTAAAAGTGTTGAAGATCTCGAAAAGCCATCCCTTCTTAAAATCTCTAATCGCACTTACTAAGACATTTTGTTTCTGAATAACGAAATGTTGAAAGTTACATAATCTTAAAACGAATAAAGCTTTCATTTTCAATTTATAAAATAAAACATTTTAGTATGATGGCGCCAAAAAAATGTCGAAGGAAAAAAAAAAATCAATAAAAATGTTATGCAATGCAGTTTTAAGAAAGTCCCACGCAAGCGAACGGATGACGTCACTGGCCGTCCATGGATGCAATTGGATTTTTTGTAAAAAATTATTAAAAATCGAGGTAAATTATTTCCCGATTTTAATCCCCATATTTGGGTATAGATATGTATTAGTTATCGTGTGTATGCGTTAGACTAGCAGGCAACGCCCGCTTCGCTGGTCCCTATTTTTAAATGAATCACTATAATGAATTCTCAAAATTGCATTAATTTTTATCACGTGAAAAAAAAAAAAAGAGAGAAACAAAATCTGAGTAGGAAAAATGTCGCACCGGGTTCTCACTGCCTTCGGAAAAAATTCCCAAAATGCTCTAACCCTTATTTCTATTATTTTCCCACTTCGCCCCCCCCTTCCTGTCTATCCTAATAATTTTACAAATTTGAAAATATCCGCAATCGATTTGTAAGTATCAAAAACCTCTATGCACCAGTTTTGTACGATATATCTCTATTTTTATTTTTTTTACCGCTCTACTTCCCCCCCCCCCTTCCCGCCCTCCCAATAATTTTAAAAATTCGAAAATATCCGCAATCGATTTGTAGGTATTGGAAACCTCTATGTACCAATTTTGAATGATCTAACTCTATTTTCTTTTTTTTTTTTTTTGCCCCTCTGCCCCCCCTTCCCGGCCCTCCTAATAACTTTACACTTTCGAAAATATCCCCATTCGACTTGCAGGCCTCTAAAACCTATCTGTACCAATTTTGAACAGCCTAACTGTATTTCTATTTGTTTTTGACCATAGCCCCCCCCTTACCTCCCCCCCCTCCCGCCCCATCTAATAATTTTAAAAATTCGAAAATATCCGCAATCCATTTGTAAGTATCGAAAACCTCTATATACTTATTTTGAACGATCTAACTCTATTTTTATTTTTTTGCCCCAAATCTCCCCTCCCCCTTTCCCGGCCCTCCTAATAACTTTACACTTTCGAAAATATCCCCATTCGACTTGCAGGCATCTCAAACCTATCTGTACCAATTTTGAACGGCCTAACTGTATTTCTATTTGTTTTTGCCCCATAGCCCCCCCTTGCCGCCCCACCCCCTTCCCGCCCCTCCTAATAATTTTACAAATTCGAAAATATCCGAAGTCGATTTGTAGGTATCGAAAACCTCTATATACCAATTTTGAACGATCGAACTCTATTTTTATTTTTTGCCCCCTCTCCCCTCCCCCCTTCCTGCCCCTCCTAATAAATTTACACAATCGAAAATATCCTCATTCGACTTGCAGGCCTCTAAAACCTATCTGTATCAATTTTGAACGCCCTTACTGTATTTCTATTTGTTTTTGCCCCTTAGCCCCTCCTCCCCTGCTGCCCCACCTGGGGGCTGAATTTCTAAAATTCCAGAAATTGGTTTTTAGATATTTGCATTAGCTATATTTTAGAGCAAAAATTTCACGCATATCTATTTTTTTTGTTTGAGATATATAGGATTATGCGAAATCACGCTTTACGCATGTGAAATCACGTTTTGCCCCCCCCGCCCCCCTTGGGGACCGAATTTTGAAAATTCCAGAAATTGGTTTTTTGAAATTTGTATTAGCTATGTTTTAAAGCAAAAATTTTACGGATATCTGTTTTTTTTTGTTTGAGATATGAAGGATTTTGTGAAATCACGTTTTGCCCCCCCTCCCCCCCCTGGGGGGCGAATTTTGTAAAATCGCTTCTTAGTGGATGCCTACGTCATAGAAAGAACATTGTCACAAAATTTCATGCTTCTAGGTCCAGGGGTTTGGTCTGGGCGTTGATAGATCACCCCCTCACTCAGTCAGGAAGTGTTCTTTTATATATATAGATTAAGTTGTTTTTGCTGTAAAATTGATAAAATTTTAATTTTAAATTTCAAAACTCTAGGAAAAAAAAATGTCAAACTTCCATATTCCACTGAAAACATAAATATTTCATTTCAAAGGATGATATTTACACAATAAATATACAACTAATATACTAATTAAAAGCAAAATGATAAATATTCTATCATAATTTGAAGTAAAATTTGTTTTCAAATGTCTAAATAAAGTGTCTAATATAAGATACTCATATGTTGCAGCGGAATAGATTTTTTATCTGTCATCCTTGGCGCAAAAAAAAAAAAAAAAAAAAAAATTGCCAAATTATCTGGCGAACATACTTAATTCCTTTCAAAAATCATGGTTATTTTAACAACTTATATTAAGAGAGTGATAAATAATATGAAACAATATTTCGTAAAAACGCGAAGGATGACAGTGTTTTGAAATTTAAAATTAAAATTTTGTCAATTTGACAGCAAAATAACTCAATCAAACGCATGCATACGATAACTAATACATATCTATACCCAAATACGGGGATTAAAATCGGGAAATAATTTTCCTCGATTTTTAATAATTTTTTACGAAAAATCCAATGGGCGATTACCATAGGAAATCTTTTTCTTGCATCCACGGACGGTTCAGTGACGTCACACTTCGCTTGCGTATAAATTACTTTACGTTCGAGATTCGACTTATGTTATACATGACGTCAATATCAAAAGTAGAAATTACTTGTCTACAAAAACAATATTTTTCCATCTTCTTTTCGTCTCATTTTGAAAAAAGAAAAAAAAAGTATTAGTAAATATTTAATGTTATTAATCAATACATAGTCTTGGGGTATTTTTTCTTTTTTCTTTTACTAGAAAAACACTGGAAGTTTTACATTTTAATTGGTAAGCTAAAAAATGCAAACAGAACTAACATCGCAAATGAATCGTTCAGGAGGTATCCGCGTTTGTAATGATCGATAGATGGCGCTCTCTGAACTGCAGTTGTTAGTAAATATAACAGCCACGTGCATTTATAATTGTTCTTTCTCCGCCATTACATCATGGAAAATCGATTGCATAATATGATGATATGCAGTGGTGTGATAATTTCACCTTAGCCCACCAGAGGGCGAGCATTTCATTACAATCGCGGATAGGCCATTTTCTTCAGTTATTCGATGCAAATAAATAAATGAGCGAGAAAACGCAGAACAAATTGGCCGCTCCGTTCCGCTGTACGCAAGAACAGAGTTAGAACATAAGAAGTGCAAGTGATAACTTCATATTCAGTTTAATTCTATTCAATTTCTTATCCAATAGATAGTTATCACTCCTTATATTCTATTCTAGCTCAGTGCTTGTGGACAGCGGAACGGAACGGACACTATAAAGGTGCCTTCTTAATGAATGATACGTAAGTGGTGTGCAATTCGAGGAAGCAGTTTCATGGAACGGAAATAAATTAGCCTTGCATTTGACTGTGGTAATGTTTGTCCGAATAGCGCTAGAAAGATATGGGTTTATGCACACACAATAACTGGATTTCTTGCGCAGTTGTCACAAGTGCTAATCATTAAGGCAAACGCAACCGTTTTACTGCACGAAACTAACTACTTTCTCTTATTAAAAATTTTTGAAAAGTTTACTTGCGCATATATCGAAAATCGGAGAGAATTAAAACCCGAATAAACTACTACGTCAGAAACGCCAAAAGAAAAATATTTGCGATGCATACAGCTGTTCCGGTAGCCTCAAGCGTACTGTCTTCAGTGCAAAAAGAATTCTGAATCTGGAGAAGTGCTCGTATATATAGGAGAGGGACCGAATTTAGTTCAACCAATAGGATTATGGGAAAGGTGGAGTGTGTGGCCAATAGGAATTTAGGAATGTTACCTGTGTAAACAGTAACAGTAGAAAAATTAAGAAAATGTGGACTGAATGTAAAATTTCCAACAATCAGACAAATATGGAACAGCGAAATCACAATTTACAAGGTTTTTAAAATTTTTATAACTATGAAAAGCTTCAAAGAAATCGAGTTCATGAATGGATTTAGGTCTGCAAATTATTTTAGTTGAATTAAATTTAAAATTATGATTTTCCTCCCTGCAATGTTTAGAAATAGCCGATTTATTGGTTTCTTGTTTGCGGACGTAATTCATATGTTCTTTTAGATGAAATTTAAGTCTGCGTTTAGTTTGGCCAATATATGATAAACCACACTGACAGGAAATACTATAAATGCCCCAAGAATTATTCATATCAATGGGATTTTTTAACTGAGAAAAGGTGAGTTTATTGGAAGGCGAAAATATTATTTTAAAGTCATATTGTTTGAGAATTTTAGCTATGGTTTGACTGGATGTTGGAAAATAGGGTAAAACAGTACTGATATTAGAAGAGACTGATTTAGTAGACGAAATACAAGGGAGCTGTAATTTTTGGATGACTTTGTCTATAATGGAAAGGTCATAACCTCTGTCAATGGCAATGGCTTTCAGGTATTTAATTTCAGATTTTAATAAAATAGGATTTGAACGAATATTAAGGGCACGGTTTACAAAAGTATAGAAAGCAGCCATTTTTTGGTTAGGTGGGTGACATGAACGAGCATGGGGAGGAAGGGAGACTGCAAAATATTTACGACAGACGGTGGTTGAAAATCCATTTACAGTGCGAGAGACGAGGGTATCAAGAAATGGAAGGGAGCCATTATTTTCTATTTCCTATGTAAACTGGATATTACTGTCAATTGAATTTAAAGTTTCTAAGACATGGTCAATATTGTGACGAGATATGTCGATAAGCGTGAAGGTGTCGTCAACGTAACGGGTCCAAAAAGGAAAAGATATTTTCTTAAAAAGCTTGCTTTCGAAATAGTGCATGTAAATATCTGCGAGAATTGGGGAGAGAGGGGAACCCATGGCTAAACCTTCAGACTGACGATAGAATTTATTTTGGAAAGAAAAAGTGGTTTGTGATAAACAAATGCGGGTAAGAGAAATTAATTCTTGTATTTCAAAAGACGTGAAATGAAACTCTTTTAATCTATTTTCGAGACAGCAGAGGGCGCCACTTATTGGAACATTAGTGAAAAGAGATTTTACATCAAAAGAAACCATAGTGAGGTTAGTGTGAGGGCAATTTTGAATATTTTTTGCAATTTTTATGGAATTCTTAACAGTATAACTATTAGCAGCAAGAAGGTGAGCAAAAATTGTGGTGAGAAATTTAGCTAAATTATAGGAATCAGTACCAATATTAGAGACTATGGGACGAAATGGAATATTGGGTTTGTGGACTTTCGGTAAAACATAAAATCTGGCACAATTAGCAATAGAAGGGATAAGGTGAGATTTAGTCGAGTCCAATAACAAGAGGCAAGATTTTATAGCAGATTTAATTTTATTTAATTCTTGAGGAGAAGGGTCACGGGGCAGAGGAAATGCAGAGGTTATGTCGTCAAATAATAATGCAGCTGTAAAATGTCATCCATCGTGGTTAAATCTGCCGCTCCCCGAATGACTTTATGGGTCTTTAAATATTCAAATATACTTTTCACCAAGTATTTATAGTCCTGGAAAAAAATATACATCCCATATTTTGCTTTGGGTGTCATCTATAGATATAGTAATAAGACATAGATTGATCAGCGAGGCCGAAAAAGTGATGCCTTTTTTTTCGGGAAAAGACGGCCATTTTACTCTCTTGTGGATGTCTTTCCCCGACTGAATATACACGGGAATACACACAGATAATTTAGCAAATAAAATTTATGAATAATTTATGTACTAAAGATGAATGAAAAAACTCCAGATACTCATTTTTCTTTCTCTCATTTCTTCTTATTTTCTTTTTCTTTTCTTCTTCTTCCTTTTTTTTTTTTTTTTTTTTTTTTTTTTGTATGGAATAACGACATTTAAAGAAATTTATCGTTTCTGTCTACTATTTGTGTCTGGTTAGAAGTTTTTATGGTCGAAAAAACTATTGGACTTATCCTCATCTTTTGATATATTAGAGTTAACCCTTTAATTGCCAATCGCAATGCAGTCGGACACTTTTGTTACCAACTGTATAGAGTAATTTATGTTTACTCGGAAATGGTTATAAAGATATTAATAAAAGTTTGGGATAAGTGCTTTTTAGAGACCTAAAACAATTGGAACATCCTTAGCATCAAGAAAATTAGTGTTAACTCTTTAACTGCCAATCGCAACATGTAGTAGAAATTGAGTTTAATCAGAAATGGATATAACGATTTTGTTTAAAGTTTGGAGTTAAGTGTCTTTTTTTTTAATTTTTTTTTTTTTTTTTTTAAGAACTAAAACGTTTGGACATATCCTCATCTTCAGAAAAATTTGTGTTACCCCTTTAACGGCCTGTCGCAACATATAATAGAAATTAGGTTTACTCTGAAATGGATGTAAAGATTTTTTATAAAAGTTTGGGATTACGTGTTCTTTTGAGAGATAAAGCGAATGGACATATACTCATCTTCAGGAAAATTTGCGTTAACCCTTTAACGGCCAGTCACAACATATAATAGAAATTAGGTTTACTCGGAAATGGATGTAACGATTTTTATAAAAGTTTGGGATTAAGTGTTCTTTAGAGAGATAAAGCGATTGGACATATACTCATCTTCAGGAAAATTCGCGTTAACCCTTTAACGGCCAGTCGCAACATATAATAGAAATTAGGTTTACTCGGAAATGGATGGAACGATTTTAATAAAAGTTTGAGATTAAGTGTTCTTTAGAGAGATAAAGCGATTGGACATATCCTCATCTTCAGGAAAATTCGCGTTAACCCTTTAACGGCCAGTCGCAACATATAATAGAAATTAGTTTTACTCGGAAATGAATATAACGATTTTTATAAAAGTTTGGGATTAAGTGTTCTTTAGAGAGATAAAGCGATTGGACATATACTCATCTTCAGGAAAATTCGCGTTAACCCTTTAACGGCCAGTCGCAACATATAATAGAAATTAGGTTTACTCGGAAATGGATGTAACGATTTTAATAAAAGTTTGAGATTAAGTGTTCTTTAGAGAGATAAAGCGATTGGACATATCCTCATCTTCAGGAAAATTCGCGTTAACCCTTTAACGGCCAGTCGCAACATATAATAGAAATTAGTTTTACTCGGAAATGAATGTAATGTTTTTTATAAAAGTTTGGGGTTAAGTGTTCTTTAGAGAGCTAAAACGAATGGACATATCCTCATCTTCAGAAAAAATCGCGTTAACCCTTTAACGGCCAGTCGAAATTTATAGCATTAAATGGGTTTACTCGGAAGTGAATGTGACGATTTTGATTAAATTTTAGGGTTAAGTGTTTTTTTTTTTTTTTTTTTCTGGGCACAAATCCTCTCAAGTATCCTCCTTACTACAAATGTTCGTGTTTCAGAAGTTTCTACCACTGTAGCTCCTCAGATCAGAAGACATTTAACGGTTAAAATAATCATCGTTGCTCTCCAAATCAAACTGATGAGTATAAAATTATCAAACGATGATAAAAATGGGGGAGGGGGCGTATCAAGAAAACGGTGTGTGATTGGGCAAAATGGTGATCATATTCGGATTCAGGAGGTCATTTTACATAAAAGTGGGCTGAAATGGTGTCAGATACAATTTTCATGCCGCGCAGTGTTATTACAAAGGAATACATAAAAAAATTTCTGGTATTAAGATTACGGAAATCCGTAATAACTTGGCATCTCACTTTCTATATATATGTATATATATATATAGGTAGATAGATAGATAAACAGATAGATATTTGGTGCAAATTAGATTTTTTCTTCGATTCAGAAAAGTTCCTGCTCAGTGTTAACCCTTTATCAACCGGTTAAGAAATACGGCCGAATTTGGGTTAACTCGGAAAGGGATGTAATGATTTTGAAGAAAGTCTTTGATTAAGTGTTTCTAGAGGTATAAAATCAATTAGGCATATCCTCACCCCCAGAGCAATTCGCGTCTACTATTTACCCTTTAATTACCGTTTGGGAAATATGGCAGAAATTGGGTTTTCTTGAAAATGGGTTTAACGATTTTGATGGAAGCTTGGAGTTAAGTGTTTTTTGGGAGTAAAAAAACGATTAGTCTGATCCCCATCTTCATAAAAATCCTGGTTTGCTGTTAGACCTTTATTTGTTGGTTACTTGGAATAATATGACAAAAATTGCATATTAATGAGGAAAAATATGGCAAAAATCGGGTTTACTTGGAAATAAATATAATAATTTTGATGAATGTTTGGAGTTAAGAAGTGTTTGGGATGAAAAATTAATTAAACTTATCCTCATTTACAGGAAATCTTGCTTTAGCTGTTAACCCTTTATTTTCCTGTTGCAAAATATTGCAGAAATTGGGTTTACTCGGAAACACACATAATGAATTTCAAGAAAGTAAGAGTTAAATGATTTACGGATGAAGAATTGGTTTAACTTATCCTCTCTTTCAGGAAAATTTGCATGCGCTGTTAACGTATCATCCGCCGGTTGAAAAACAAGACTAAGTACTAAAGTCTAAGTACTTAACATGACAGTATAGGACAAAATTTCATATAAATGTATATAATGTGAGTTATTTTTAACGCATGAATGTAAAATTTATATGAATTATTGATAATAGTAGTAATGAACTTGAAAAAAAAAAAAAAGTGTGCATGTAGGAGCATTGCTTTCCTCCTGGGAAGGAAGTGCTCTTCCCCCGGGGCCTGTGTAAATTTTCAATGTGGATATTTTAGAAAGAACTCGTCAGTATTTCTAAAACGAATGGTTGAACCATACATCTGTATTAATTTAAAACGAAGCTACCGATTTATTTTATTTTTAATGTTATATATAATGTATATATAGTATATTACTTACAAACTTTGAATAAACACCATAAAATGCAATAAACTCGCAACAATTGTTTCGGGTCGAAAAACACACGACCCTTCATCAGGCGAATAAAGTAAGCACGAGTGCTGCAGTCAAAGCGGCAACGCAAAGCGTTGCCGCTTTGACTGCAGCACTTCATATGCATGAGTCAATTTAATATTATATATATATATATATATATAATTCACGTGAAAGAATATTTATTTTATTTTATGCTGGAAAAAAAAAAAAAAAAAAAAAAAATCTGCTGTGTCCCTCACACTACTTTTTCTTACCCTGAAATTTAATACTATACAGGTTGGAGATTAGAAGGTAAGATAACGAGTACTGTTATGTAAACCTATGTTAAACAATTCAAATTAGGCTTAGGAAGAATTTTATATGATAATTAGTTCTGTGTGAGGGGGGGGGGACCCTACCGCCCCCTCAATCCCCCATTTCATTAATGTACAAAAAACAAGCGATGAATATTTAGCTTAAAACATACATTATTTACCATATCTCTATGAGGAATTTATTTCAATTCCCGAACAGTTTTCCTGGAAATGGTAAAATGTTATTAGTAAAGCACATCCACTTACAAAAAATAACTAGTGTGTTGTGGCCACCACATGACTTTTTTCTATATTTTCCTATACAAATTCACTCAGTAAAAATAATTTATTAAAATTATTATTTAAAATAATTATCTTCCATGATATCTTCCACATTAGAGAAGTGGTAAACATTAAATATCCAAAAAAAAGTTGAATTCATTCTCAATATTAAATTATTATTATTTTTTTTTCTTGTTAAAAATGAAAAAAAATCGATAACTTTATTTTAAATTATCGCAGATCGATGGTTCAACCATTCGTTTTAAAGGTATTGGCGGGCTCTTTTGAAAGATACCCATCATGAAAATTTACTCCCCTCGAGGGGGGATGCGAGGCTCCAACATACACAATTTTTTTTTTCAGTTGACTATCTCTATTACACAAAATATATATTCGTTTCATTTGGTTTAGTGCAGTATATAGATGTTAAACTCTACTTACCTGCAATTTCCCCCATAGACGTAATGTATTTGAATACTTTTGAGTGTCCCTGTACACGAACCATTTGCCTCATCTCAACGAAAAGCTTAGTGTTGCATCCCTATATGATATACATTTAGAATAACAAGTTTGAAATTTTTACTTTCTTCTATATGTAATATAGAGAAAGTATTGGATTCGTAAAAATTTTCGACCTCGGGTTTTTGATGGATTTACACGTTTTGAGAGCTGTAGAACACGATTTGACCCTTTTTAGAAAATGTCTGTCTGTCTGTCTGTCTGTGTGTGTGTGTGTGTGACAAAATTTTGTGGCAACTGTATCTCAGGAACTACTGCACAGAATTTCATACAAATTAGTATGTAGTTGCACCTTGGCATAAATTAGTGCCTATCAACTTTTGGTAAAAATTGTCTTACAGGTTGCGTTGCCATCCCGCTTTTTCTAAATTTTTAACATGGTGATATAGGACAAAATTTTGTATAAATGTGCATAAAGAGAATTATTTTTTAGTAATCATTATGAAATTTACAAGAATTATTTATAATAGAGGTAGTCAACTGGGGAAAAAATTTTGTATGCGTAGGAGCCTCGTGAACCCCCCTGGGGGGGAAGTCCCCCCTCGAGGGGAGTAAATTTTCAAGATGGGTATCTTTCGAAAGGTCTCGTCAATGCCTTTAAAACGAATGGTTGAACTATAAATCTGTGATAATTTAAAACAAAGTTATTGATTTTTTTTTACTTTTAACAAAAAGTAACTTAGAAAAAAAATCGTATTTTTATTTATTTATTTATTTTTTTTTCTAAACGAAATTTAACCAGACTTGGTATTTAGTTGGCCCCTGACATAAACTGGGGCTGATTAGATTTGGGGATCAATCACTCAACAGGTGGTGCTGTGATCGTATTTTTTCTAAATTTTTAACATGGCAGTATATAGGACAAAATTTCGTATAAATGTACATAATGGGAGTTATTCTTAACCTGTGATTGTGAAATTAATATGAATTATTGATAATAGTAGTAGTTAATTAGGAAAAAAATCTCGGTCATCGCTTCCCTCCCCCCAGGGGAAAGTACCCCCCGGGGGAGGGGGGGGGTAATATTTCAAGATGGGTATCTTTCGAAAGGTCTCGTCAATATCTTTAAAACGAATGGTTGAACTATAAATATGTGATAATTTAAAACAAAGTTATCGATTTTTTTTTTTTTTTTTTTTTTACGAAAAAAAACTGAAAAAAAAATCTTTTTTTTTTTTTTTTTTTTTTTTTTTTTTTTTTTTTTAATATTGTTACTGTGTGAATTTGTATAGGAAAATATAGAAGAAAGTCTTGTGGTGGCCACAGCATACTAGTTGCTACTACTTGTTCTTGTCTTGCTACTACTTGTCTTGTCTGTGCTGATAACAGACACACACACTCACACAGGCCATTCGCTAAAAACATGATTTTCGTATTCAGGGGACCTCAGAACATGTAAATATAACAAAAACTCACTTTCGAAAATTCGACCCTAAAACAATACTTTCTCGACCCTATGGGTAAGAGAAAGCAAAAATGGTTGAGTTATCTTTTGAAACACCAATTTCCGAGATCTAAAATTGACCTACCTAAGCAAGACGACTGTTAATTTTCCTGTAACAACCATGCAATACACGAGAAAAAATATCTAAAATTGATTTATGTAACAGTTTTCAAGAAAATCGTTGGAGTCGTTTTTGAGATACAAGATTTCCCTAAAACTTGACAAACTCAACTGTTGACCGGAAAACAACAATTACATATGAAAAGATATCTAAAAAAGAGTTATGATGCCGAATTTGAAAAAAAAAAATCCGTGCTGCCGTTTTTAATGGAATGAACGCACTTGAGAGACCCGAAATTGAGCTATTTATACACGACACCTATCAATTTTTCTGAACTAACCAATTATATTATTCGAAAGGACATCTAATAGAGTGTTTATATAGTAATTTTGAAGAAAATCGCTAGAGCTATTTTTGAGACTTACGGTCTCACTTCCGGTTTCGGATGTCTCATTTCCGTTTTTCCAATTTTCACCAAAATTTGAAAACTTCATCTGTACACCAGACCTGTGTCAGTTCTGAAGCTTCGTCGTTCTATCTTTATTAGTTTCGGAGCCAGGGTCTGATTATCGCACAAGCCAACTAGGCCTCGGCCTAGGGCACCTCTATCTAGGGGCACCAAAATAATTTTTAAAAATTTCAAATGCTATTATTGGAAAATATTTCCTTAAAAAAAAAAAAAAAAAAAATTAACTGAAAGTTAGCTAATGATAACAATCTTTCATTGAAATCCAATCCCCTCCGTGAAGGATCAAAATTGTGTGGTATGTCTACGGACCACACATTCTTCACCAATTTCCTATTGTCTAGCTTTAATGAAACGCTGTACCCACTGAATCTAAACTCCAAGTTAGTATCCAGTTTCATTTTCTTAACTTTTTTTTTTTTTTTTTTACATTTTCATAACGTTTTGGAGGGGGAAAAAATAATAATAATAATAATAATAAAATAAGGTACTCTTTTTTTTTCGGGGGGGTGGGGGCACCAAAATCGTTCTTGGCCTTGGGCCTCAGCAGGCCTTAATCGGGCTCTGTTCGGAGCTATGATAGTCAGAAGATTCCGCACAAACATACATACACACTGACCAATTGCCGAAAACCACTTTTTTTTTTTTTTTTTTTTTTTTTACTCAGGGGACCTTAAAATGTGTAAGTCAGGCGAAAACTCGATATCGAATTTTTGGACCGAATACAATATTTCCATTTATAGGGGCGGAACTCAGAAAATAGGCTAATTTTAGTGAAACATTATTTATTTTTCACTTTAAGTTACACACAACACATAAAAGACACTATTTACAGGGGTAAGTTAAAGGGGTTTTTGTTGAATTGGTAGAAATAGAGTTCCACACCCTACAATATGTGTTATTTTGTGGTCGTGGGCCATTTTCGGCAAAACACCGACCACACATGTACTTCCTTCTCTGGAAACTGCTGGAATCTGAATGTTCTCTACTTGGGTCTCTCAGCCAAACGGGTCGCTAGGGGGCGCTGAGGTTAGGCGCGCTACAATCTCCCCCTCTGGCTCTGACGACGACTCGGCGAGGAGCCAGGAAGTTGTTTTCTTGGTCTACCTCTTCTTCTTATGGGTACCATAGGAGAATTAGTACATGTTATATTTTGAAATGGAGTTAGAGCTGACACATGGTAGACTCCTAGAGGTTGATTAGGCTTCTCAGAGGTGGCTATTTCGAAGCTATTTGGTGATTTTTGTGATCTTATAATATAAGGTCCATCTTGTCGTGGCATGAACTTTGCAGTCTTAGCTTGGTTGGCGTTGCTTAATGGGTAAAGTTTTACCCAGACCAAATCACCTGGTTTGTATTTTGGACTTTTTCTACGTGATTTATCAGCATACTCTTTTCGACGATCTTGATTTTTCTCAATGTTTTCTTTAATTTGTGACATATATTTTTCAAAACGTTTCAAATACGGTGTGATTTCTGGTACAAAATTGTCGTTTTGAATTACAGAACGAAAATCAGTAGTGACGTCATCTACTGTTCTGAGTTCTCTAGCAAAACTTAGGTATGCTGGTGTGTGACCTGTAGTTTCACATTTTGTAGTGTTCATTGAAAATCGAATAGCTGGTAACTGTTCAGCCCAGGAAGAATGATTGTTACCAACCATCATTGCTAAACGAGGTTTTAAGTCTCTGTTTTTTCTTTCAACAGGATTCGCTTCTGGGTGGTACACAGGAATAAGACTTTGACTGATGTTTAAAACATAGCATAACTGTTGCATGACTGCACTAACAAACTGAGGACCATTGTCACTTATTAGACGGCGAGGTAACCCATATCTTAGGAATACTTCAGTTAGAAGGGTTAAGGCACATTCTTTAGCAGTCGCTTGTTTTAATGGGAATAACTCTACCCATTTTGTAGTACAGTCTTCAACTATGAAGATCCACTTCATACCTTCACTTGATTTTGGTAAGGGTCCGAAGAGATCAATTGCAATAGATTCAAAACGTTGAGCTGGAACAGGTGTTCGCAGCAAACCAGCAGGTTTCTGGTTGGAGGCTTTATATCTGATGCACTCTGCACAATTCTTTACATAATCAGTGATGTATTTTCTCATACCAGTCCAATAATATCTTGAGGATATTCTGGAAAAAGTTCCATTAGCTCCATAATGGGCAGCTGTGGGGGCATCATGATGCAACTTGAGTACCATTTCTCTTTCATGGGAAGGAACGACTAACTGGGCTTCCTCCATTTCAGAGTGTGGAGAATAGCGGTAAAGTACACCTTGGTTCATGACGTAACCTCGTTCCGTCCAATTTGCAAAATCTACTCCTTGGTTGACATCTTCAAAACAATTTATAATTTTCTTCAGTTCTGGATCTTTTAGCTGTTCTGACCTAAGGTCACTGGCAGTTCTTCTTGGGACATCAAGAACGATGGTCTGTAAGTCGCAAGAAGTTTCTTCTTCACAGGTTGGGCGAGAAAGCATGTCGGCAATGACATTTGCTTTTCCAGGGACGTATTGCACTTTCAGGTTGAAAGACTGTATTTCCAATGCCCATCGAGCAAGTCGGCCAGTTGGAGATTTGAGAGTGAGCAGCCATCTCAAAGGTTGGTGGTCGGATGCCACAGTTATTTCAGAGTTTTCTATGTAGCCTCGGAATTTCTTCAGGGCCCAAACAACAGCAAGGGCTTCTCTTTCCGTTGTAGAGTAGTTGCGTTCAGCTTGGGTGAGCAAACGACTGGCATATTCTATAGGATGTTCCTCTGAATCGTTTCCTTGTAGTAGGACAGCTCCAATAGCATAGTGACTTGCATCTGTACGAATGATATATGGTTTTGTACCATCAGCCTGTTTTAACACTGGGGGAGTGATGAGGCAGTTCTTTAATGATTCAAATGCTTTTTGCTGGTTATATCCCCAATTCCATGGGACTTTCTTTTTTGTGAGGTCACTTAATGGTCTTGACACATCAGCAAAATTTTGAATATATCTTCTAAACCATGAACATGTCTGGAGGAAAGACTGGACTTCTTTCACATTCTTGGGAGGCGGAATTTTCTGGATAGAAGAAACTTTTTCTGGATCAACTTCAATACCATTTTGTGTGATCCAAAATCCCAAATATTTCACTTTAGGAGATACAAAGTGACACTTTTCTCTGTTTGCTGTAAGCTTAAAAAGTAAGAGTCTCTCAAAAATTGCTTGTAGATCTGAGAGGTGCTTTTCAAATGATTCAGGCAACACGATGATATCATCAAGATACGTTAGGGTAAGTATATCTTCAAGACCATTGCGGAAACGGTCAATTAAACGCTGGAAAGTTGCTGGTGCGTTTTTCAAACCAAAAGGCATATGAAGAAAACGGTATGTTCCGAAGGGGCAAACAAAGGCTGTTTTGTCTTGGTCTTCAGGGTGGACCTTCACTTGATGATAACCTGCACGAAGATCTATAGTTGACATGTATGAAGTTTGTTTTGCTTCATGGAGTAAATCATCCATTCGGGGCAATGGATAAGTATCTGTAACTGTAATGTCGTTTAATTTTCTGCAATCAATACAAAGACGAAAACTTCCATTGGGCTTAGGGATTAACACGACTGGAGATGCATAAGGTGATTCACATTCTTCGATGATATTTTCCTTTAACAGTTTATCTATTTCCTGTCGTAAAATTTCTTTCTTTTTAGGATTCATGCGATATGGTGGCGTTGATACTGGGAAGTGGTTTCCAGTTTTTATTCGATGTTCTATAAATGGGGTAGGTTCTCCCCCTGGTTGAAAGCATTTTTCATATTTTTGGAGAAGGGAATTCAATTGTGACTGTTGTTGGAATGTCAAATGTTGACCCTCATCTTCACGAAGTCCACATGAATGTGACTCATCAGCATGTACTGCCAATAGACTATTGATGTTAGGTGGTACTTCAATAAAATTAAATTTTTCCTGAGGATTGTCATCAAAAAAACCACAGACGTTTCTGGAGATTTAGAACTACTCCTGCTTTACTTAGAAAATCCACACCAAGAAGTGTACGGTTATTTCTGGCATGTTTGAGGACTAAGAGTTCAAGTGGAACAACTTTTCCTTGAATTTTTATGTCA
The DNA here is from genome assembly GCA_963930645.1 of Salticus scenicus. Lineage (NCBI taxonomy): Eukaryota > Metazoa > Arthropoda > Arachnida > Araneae > Salticidae > Salticus > Salticus scenicus. Next base: position 50,711,830 of record OZ005648.1, read on the forward strand.
ACAAAAGTTGTGAGGATTTCTGTAGGTTGACTGCGGCCATCAGCAAGCGTCATTTTCAGGACTTTATCTTCAAATGTATGGCCATTTTCTTGGAGAAGGCGATATAATTTTTCACCAGCCACAGAATGTGTAGCACCAGTATCAGTACACACTGCTGCTCTTTGGTTACAGATGGACACTTCTAATAAATAATTTGGGTGATCCTCTGTTGAGAAACTGTAAAAGTTCAAATTGTTGAAACTGGATGTCATGACATCAGCTTTAGGCATGGATGGATTACAGGAACGGCATTTTGATTTAATTACATTAGGAGCTCCACAACCATAACAGGATACAGGGTTTGTTCTACCTTGTGAAGTGACAGAATTTTTATCTTGAGCTCTGTCATTGTGAATGGGATCCCGCCTACTTTGACTGGGGACCCCGGAATCCCACCTACTTTGATTGGGGACTCCTGACAGAGGGTATTGATGAAAATCATAATTTTGGGAATAAATTTTCTTTCGAGTGTAGTTGTGTTTCTGTTCTGTCTGTTTTGGATAAAACTTTTTAGCTGCATCAGTGCTTGTCATCTTGATTTCTTTCTTAGGTAGACGAAGGTTGTCGTAAGCATCAAGCTTTTCCACAAGTTGTCCAGGAGTTACCCATTCATTCCAAATATCTAAAAAATGTTCCTTGACATCTGGAGGGACTCGTTTCTTCAGTTGGTCAACTAAGATTAAATCTTTTAATGCTTGGAAATCATTAATGTTGAGCTCAGTGATCCATCCGTCAAAATAACTCTGTAGTTCAAAATGATAATCTTTCCATGTTTTTTCAGGCGATTTTCTATGCGTGGCGAAAAGATTTCGATATTTATCACCACTTAATTTAAATCGTTGTAAAAGTATGCATCACGGAGTAATATTAATAGGAGTTGAAGGTCCAATGGGAGAAAGCTACGAAACTGTGATCTAAATTTTTGGTAAATATTGAGGGCGCCACTTGTCATTCCTCCCTACCTCGGCGCGGATATACTGTTGTTTTCAATAGAATTTTGCTGGAGTACATTTAAATTTTTTTATTTTAAGCAATTTAATTTCTTTGTAAGTTCTTAAAACTGCACAATTCAGATGTTTCAAATAAATGTTTCGTTCCTAGTCGTAAAACAGGCTATGATAGTGATAGGAAAAACAGAAAAAAGCCCTAGGAGAAAAATAAAGTACGAGTTTGTGTTTTCTGCACCTAAAGTAAGTTTATTTTTTTTTCTTTACAAAATTTCATCCATTCTCCTTCCTCCCAATTATCTGTTTCTGTTTTAGCTAGCTTCGGTTCATAAGAATCGTCATTTTTTAAAAGCTCTCTTTCAAAGTAAAATTAGTATAAAATGGCTCTTAAAAAAAAACATGTTGGTTAGAATACTCTATTTAATGAAATTTGCTTTCAATCGAAATTTTTTCAGCTTGATATTATTTTTTAAAAAATAATTAAAACGAGACATTTCCCCATTGAATAACATTGCGGTAACTAGAGAGAAGGAAGGATTGCACGCTGGCGCCATCTGTAAACATTAGAAAACAACATCACAAAATTTCAGCGTTACCTTCTTCTCCTGTCTTTTTACTCCGTGGTATGCATTTAACATGGTCAAAATCTTGGGCTTTTTCCTCAGGTTCTCTTGCGATAAGCTGGGCAACATCACTAGGAAGAACTCCAAGTAGGTAAGCTACCCAGTTTGTTTTTTCAATTTTCAAAAATTTTACTTGTCTTTCAAACAAGTTTATGAAAAGGTAGAAATCGTCTTCCTTGGGGTTGAAGTTTGGAAGTAATTTTTTTATATGAAAAGGTTGGGTGGGACATGGCATAGGCTGAGCCTCAGCAGGTGGTGGTGCAATTTTATTTGCTTCTATCTGGAGTCTAAGTTTTTCCAGTTCGAACGCTTTTTGTTGTTCGAGTTCATCTTTTTCACGTGCTACTTTCTCTTCTAATTCAGCCTTTTCACGAGCATGCTTTATCTGCTCTTCATTTTGTAATCGTTCTTCGATGAGATTGGTAAGGCAATTTCTAACGAAATTTTCGTCGTAGTTGGCAGATTTAATAATTAAATCTTTTATTTCATATAATTTTGCATCAGAAGTTACTGCAATGCCTATTTCTTGGCACAGTTTCAGTAGATCGGTTTTTCTACCCTTGCCTAGGAAAGCCATTTTTGTTTGCTTTCCGAAATTTTGTTAAAAAAAAAAATAATAATAATAACTAAATATTTATGTCTGAGTTCAGTTAAAGTTTTAGAATAATTTTTTTTTTTTTTTTTTTTTTTTTTTTTTTTTAGAATTAATCAGTCAAAGTAAATAGTATATCTTTATTATACTTGAACAATTGTAATTAAAAGAAAGAAAAAAAAAATTTTTAGTTGATAAAAAAAAATTCCCTTTTATTCAGTTACTTATTTTAACGTTAATGAACTCTGAAAATAGTTTTTTAAAAAAATTAATGAATAATTACCAAATGTAATTATAAAATCTATAAAATAGAACACATAACTTTAAAATTTAATCTATCTTTATCAAATAAATGTCATTAAAGGATTGAATGATTTATTGAAAAAAGGTAAGCAAAGCAAATTTTGCTTAAAACAAAATTAAACAAATATATTTTTGTAAATACTGCTGATATAAGGAAAAAAAAATTGTACACGTAAATAACAATTTACTATTATGTGTGAAACAGAAAACAACCAATTAAAATTAAATATTTCCTTTAACTGGATGTTTATATAAATATGCCAATGCTTTTAAATAAATAAAATAAAATATAATGGCACATGAATTTATTCATCAAATAAAATAAATCAGCATTATGTTTCAAATAAAAGAAGAGAAGAAAAAAAAAGAGGTGGCTTGCTTAAAGCACACACATTCCAAGTAATTATAATATAAAAAGTAACTTATTAATGTATATATATCTCTTTTCCTCTATTTATTTTATTAAACACTCCTTTTCTGTAGACAAGTAATAAAATAATAAACAAAACAAATAAATGACTCTTTCACTTTATACTCGAAAACAAAAGTAAATAAAACTAGTATGCTGTGGCCACCACAAGACTTTCTTCTATATTTTCCTATACAAATTCACGCAGTAACAATATTAAAAAAAAAAATACGATTTTTTTTCAAAGTTTTTTTCGTAAAAAAAAAAAAAAAATCGATAACTTTGTTTTAAATTATCACATATTTATAGTTCAACCATTCGTTTTAAAGATATTGACGAGACCTTTCGAAAGATACCCATCTTGAAAATTTACCCCCCCCCCCCCCCGCGGGGGGTACTTTCCCCTGGGGGGGGAAGCGATGACCGAGATTTTTTTCCTAATTAACTACTACTATTATCAATAATTCATATTAATTTCACAATCACAGGTTAAAAATAACTCCCATTATGTACATTTATACGAAATTTTGTTCTATACTGCCATGTTAAAAATTTAGGAAAAATACGATCACAGCACCACCTGTTGAGTGATTGATCCCCAAATCTAATCAGCCCCAGTTTATGTCAGGGGCCAACTAAATACCAAGTCTGGTTAAATTTCGGTAAAAAAAAAAAAAAAAAAAAGATTTTTTTTCTAAGTTACTTTTTGTTAAAAGTAAAAAAAATCGATAACTTTGTTTTAAATTATCACAGATTTATAGTTCAACCATTCGTTTTAAAGGTATTGACTAGACCTTTCGAAAGATACCCATCTTGAAAATTTACTCCCCTCGAGGGGGGACTTCCCCCCCAGGGGGGTTCACGAGGCTCCTACGCATACAAATTTTTTCCCCCAGTTGACTACCTCTAATATAAACAATTCTTGTAAATTTCATAATGATTACTAAAAAATAATTCTCTTTATGCACATTTATACAAAATTTTGCCCTATATCACCATGTTAAAAATTTAGAAAAAGCGGGATGGCAACGCAACCTGTATGACAATTTTTGCCAAAAGTTGATAGGCACTAATTTATGTCAAGGTGCAACTACATACTAATTTGTATGAAATTCTGTGCAGTAGTTCCTGAGATACAGTTGCCACAAAATTTTGTCACACACACACACACAGACAGACAGACAGACATTTTCTAAAAAGGGTCAAATCGTGTTCTACAGCTCTCAAAACGTGTAAATCCATCAAAAACCCGAGGTCGAAAATTTTTACGAATCCAATACTTTCTCTATATTACATATAGAAGAAAGTAAAAAAATCTGCAAAGGAATTGATAAAAGAAAGAAAAAAAAAATAAATCTCTTTCAAGCAATTTTATCAAAATGAGTCATACATCTATTTAATTATCCTTTCCTTCCAACTAATCGCCAGAAGAAAAAAAAAATATATATATATATATATCAGTTTAAAAGATTGTGTCAGAATAAAATTTTTGTTTTGGTTTAGAATAGACACAATAAGAGAAAGAATGCAATTAAATGTTAAAACATATAGTTTATTCGAATAAAGTAAAATATCTTACCTCGTTAAATAACAAGCATCCGAAAGTTAAGTCTGCCCTTACTTTATATTATTATACTAGATTACTGGAAATCTCAATACCGTAGTAATTATAATTAAAACCATAACTTTCAAATTCTCTTAATATTGAGAGAAAAAAAATATATATTCCATAATAGTATATAAATAAATAAACCTGATTCTTAATACATAGGGTAATGTATTACTTTTACTATCAAAATATTGGTATCTAAAACCAAAGTTGTTCTCAAATGAATACAATGCACAAAGAATCTGTTCTCAAATGACTAACATGTGCAAAGAATTCTTAAATGAATAGATTAATCTTTTTTTTTTTTTTTTTTTGTTATTACAGCAATACGAAATCGAAATAATTTATAAAGTATAAAATTACGTTTAAAGTATAAAAGTATTAAAGGATAAAATTACGTTCAAAGAAAAAAAAAAAAAAGTTACGTTTTCAAAATAACTGAATAACAGAATTTTCAGAACAAGAAAAACAATAACGTATTAACACAAAACGGAAAGTGAAATGCACTTACCTGTATTATCCTGTGGATGTCCAGCGGATGCGGACTTTATCTGACCTGAGTCCAGTGGATGAGGACTTTATCTTTGTCCAGCGGATGCGGATTTTATGTGTGTCCAGCGGGTGCAGACTTCAAGAAATTTATTTTAAAAAAAATTCACGACGGAAAAATTTCACGTGGGCGCCAATTTATAGGGGCGGAACTCAGAAAATAGGCTAATTTTAGTGAAACATTATTTATTTTTCACTTTAAGTTACACACAACACATAAAAGACACTATTTACAGGGGTAAGTTAAAGGGGTTTTTGTTGAATTGGTAGAAATAGAGTTCCACACCCTACAAGATGTGTTATTTTGTGGTCGTGGGCCATTTTCGGCAAAACACCGACCACACATGTACTTCCTTCTCTGGAAACTGCTGGAATCTGAATGTTCTCTACTTGGGTCTCTCAGCCAAACGGGTCGCTAGGGGGCGCTGAGGTTAGGCGCGCTACACATTTCCATTACCTACGGTAGTCGGGTTGGAAGTAAAAAAGCTTCTTTTTGTTATTAATACAATTCAGATAATCGATTATTCAAAGTTCCACAAAATAAATTTTCTTTTTGTCATTGTATCACAGTTACTAAAACAGCAAACATCTCTCTATTCTTAATATATATATATATATATTTATTTTAATAATAATCTGGTGGGGCACTCACACGACTTTCCCTTGCCTTGAAATGTAATACTATGTACAAATACATATAGAATATTAAGGGGTAAGATAACGAGTAGTGTTATATAAACCTACGTTAAATACAATTCTAATTAAGCTTCAGAACAGCTTTATTTGACAAGTAATTCTGTGTGTGCGTGGTGGTGGTGGGGGGGGCGGGGGAGTGTATTGACACCACCCTCAACTCCCCATCCGTTGAATTATTGTAAATACACTGTAAAAAAAATAACTATTACCAGCTGCAAGAAACTCTCTGTGATTGGAGAAAATAATTATTTTCTCCAATCACAGAGAGTTTCTTGCAGCTGGTAATAGTTATTTTTTTACAGTGTACATTCATATAGAATTCAAATGTGTTATTAAATTTAAAAGTTCATTTAAAATCATTTAGACAACTTACATAAACAGCATTCCTTGGAACTTAATCTGGATCAAACTTTTTAAGCAACAAGCTTATATTAACTTCAAAATACAACATTTGAATTTCCCGCAATTATTTCTTTTTAAGTTCCTTCAGTAAGAGACAGAGACAAACATCAAACGTTAAAAAGTTGACTCCGGTATTTAGGACACCTCAAAAGGTGTAAATATACAAAAACAAGCGATGAATATTTATTTAAAACGTTACTTTATTTACCGTATGGGTATGAAGAATTGATTTCAGTCCCTGAGCAATTTTCTGGGCATAGTAAAATATTATAGTGAAGCACTTCCCCTCATTACATTCAATTAAAATGAATGTTTTCGTTTATTTATTGGCAGCCCTGTATATGATCTAAAAATTACCTACACATCACGTGGTTCACATGAATACTCGTAGAATCCTATATTAATATCATACGGCACAACCTGAAATACATCCATCAATTTCACTATATTTTAGTTTTTTTTTTTGTATTGCCGTGTAAACGAACGGTGAAGGATTTTTATACTATATTCTACACGAAATCTGCTTTTACGCATATAAAAGATATATATTAATTTCATTTGGTGTAGTACTGCCTATAGATGTTGAACTCTACTTACCTGCAATTTCCCCCTTAGAGTAATGTATTTGAATTATCTTGGATACAGGCCCTGACTAACGACAGGGCATACGGGGCAAATGCCCTGGGCCCCCCTAAAGGCTTATGCAGAAATTCTGCAACCTAAAGAGCTCTTATGCCACTGCAAGGGGGTCCCCCAGAATAGGCTTGCCCCGGGGCTCCAGTTAGTCTAAGTCGGGCCCTGCTTGGATATCGGTGTCCCTGTACACGGATTATTTGTTTGATCTCAACGAAAAGTTTGGTGTAGCATCTCTATACGATACAGATATATGATACCAAGTTTGAACTTCCTACTGTAATTTTTTCTTGAGAGATGCTGATAACAGACACATGCACAGACCAACTGCTAAAAAGATGTTTTTCGGTTTCAGGGAACCTCAAAACCTGCAAATATAACAAAAACTCAACTTCGAAAATTTGATCCAAAAACAATACTTTCTCTACCACATATACCGGTAAGGTAGTAAAAAAATGGTTTCTAAGTCCGTAATTAACAAAGTTATCAATTAAAAACTTTGCGCTAAAAATATATATTTCGTTGCCAACTTGCAAATAGTTTTCCCAGTAAACCATTATTCAGAAGCAACATCGCTTCTAACCAGGAAGCACTTGGAAAATTTGTTATTTTAAAATTACCATTCTATCTCTACAGATAAAATCAGACAATAAATATAAACAGTATCTGGACACAGTTATTAATCGTTATCCTCTTTGGTGGTTATTTAATTTTTAACACCCATTTTTGCTATTTTTATTTATTTATTTTTGTGTGTGTGTGTGTGTTTTTTAAGTGTTTTATTTTCAGCAGTTTTTTTTAATTGTCCTCTATATGTAAGTAATCATTTAATCAATTTCTTTGTTACTGTGTTCAAAACCCTCAATTTTTCTCGGTTTTCAGAAACCTCACACCCAACAATTTGCCTTTGAAATATTTCTTATTAAATAAGATGAATTGGAATAAGTTAAGTAGTTAAATAATTTTATAAATAAAAATATAAACATACGTACAGTATTTTTGGAGTACATAGTTGTCTTGCCGCGACATTTTCTTTTAAATTTTAATGTAGGGGAGACCCGTGTACCTAGGGCCGCTTTTTTTCAATACCCAAAAACAGAGCCCTTGACCTATTTAAAATTATCAAACTGTTATGTACATATAATCTTTAGGACTAATTACTTCCAATTAGGATTAATATAAATACCTAAAATAATAAATTCCGACAAATAGAAGGTTTTTAAAAAAACTTCACTCGTGGCCCTAGGTACAACACCCTCATTGTACCTGGGGCCAGACTTCATTGTACCAAGGGCCATTCTCTCAAATTTAGATTTCACTTTGTGATGAATTGAAAATAAGCATATAAACATGTATTTTATAAAAGAAACAATATCAAGCAATATATTTATTTATCATATAATAATTATCATGTTGTTGCCTTAATTTGAAACACGACATTTTGTTTTTTCTGCGGGATATTCTAACAGGATGTTTTTTTTTATCTTCAGTTTCTTTTTTTTTCTGGAGTGTCTCTTGGATTTCTGGATCTCTCTGATTTTCGGTCACATCTTTTCTTTGATGTGGGAGGTTTTGCTTAGGTTCCTACCTGTTAAAGCATGACACACGAAAAGATGTTAGATGTTGAAGGTTTCGAAATTTCAACAGGACACGAAGCAGAGACATCTAGTTCTATCATTTAATAAAAAAGCACCACAAAACTGGCGTTGTAAAAAATATTACTTACAAACTTTGAATAAACACCATAAAATGCAATAAAATCGCAACAATTGTTTCGGGTCGAAAAAACACACGACCCTTCATCAGGCGAATAAAGTAAGCACGAGTGCTGCAGTCAAAGCGGCTTGACTGCAGCACTCGTGCTTACTTTATTCGCCTGATGAAGGGTCGTGTGTTTTTTCGACCCAAAAAATTGTTGCTAGTTTATTGCATTTTATGGTGTTTATTCAAAGTTTGTAAGGTTTAAAATATTCTATCAAAGTTTTCAAAGTTTAAAATATTCTATCATTGTTGGTTCACTTTCTTCCTGGAAAATCTTTCTTTTTTTCTTTTTTTTTTTAATTTATCGAGGGATCTTGTCTTTCAGTCACATTTGAACTTAATATTCATCCTCAGTGAATGCGTTTTGATTCATTGGCCATATGCCGGATACACGAATGCCTGATAGAATGTCTACAGGAGTAAAGACCGACGGATAGGACTTGCCAACATTTTCAGCAACGTCATAGTGATTGGTTTACCAGGGTTTGCCAGCATCCAATTACTATAGGCTGTACTGTATTTCTTAACACTTTTGCGCCCACTGGTGGAGAATCTACCACCAGTGGGCGTTTCTTTTGCAATTTGTATGTTATTTGTTTCTAAAAAATATACACAATATTCATATTTGTACAATCAGTATACTATGGATGCAAATACTTTGATTAGAGAGAGTATGATTATAATGCATATCCATTTGTAATATAAATGTGAATATGAGAAATTTTGTTTTGAAAAATTGTAACTTATGGGAAAAACGCCCACAGGCGCACCTTACTGTCAAAAACACAAAAACATGCGGTCGCAAAAGTATTAAAGAGTCCAAAAACACTGGCCCTAGGTACAAGGCAGCTATGTGGCCCTAGGTACAAGTTTCGGTAACTTCATTCAAAATGCCTTCCACAAAAAAATCCACATGCAGAGAGGACTAATTAAATATCTCATTTATTACTCAATATAACAAGCAAAATTACACACTAGAGATGAAAAAAAAATATTTGACTTGCCTTTGTAAAATAGCAAAAAATATGAGCTGCAAAATTTTACTTCAAACCATGTAAATTCGTTTTCTACATGTAACTTGTCAAAACTTTCTCCTCATAAGTTCCAAAGTAGTTGTAAATGTAGTAATTGGTGTTGTTACTCGCCCAATTGAGTAATAAAACTTAAAATTAAATATTATTCAAATAAAGTGGGGGGTGGCCCTAGGTACACGGGTCTCCCCTACAATTGAATACGAAGACGGCTTTTGATAGAATAATTTGTTATAATGATTTAACGTCATCGGTTAAATGAAATTATGCATGTACAATATTAATTCTTTCTTTTTTTTTTTTTTTTAATTAATAAATAAATATAATATTTAATTTATTCATTTATATATATATATATATATATATAAAGCAAATAAGGCTAAATAATTGTGACCCCCCCCCCCCCCCAAGTATCTATCGATTGATCTCTATCCAAATTTCTATATTTATTTTTATTAAGAGAAAATAAGTTGATTAAAACGATAGGTGGGCCAGATTATTAATATTCCTTAAGTTATCAGCTACGAAGAATTCAAATTTGACATTCTTTTACAAACATATGTTTTAAATGCATATGATGATTTGAATAATAATTATTATTAACATTCCTTAAAAAAGATGTAAATAAAATATATATATATATATGTATATATATTTTTCATTTTTTAGATGAAGCAATTTTAAAATCGAGGGAGGGACTAAAAAAGCTTCGTTTCAAAATGGTTCATATTATATTCGAGAAAATTACTTAATAATTAAATGTTAATATTTACTCATTGTTAGTATTGATTACAAAAATTAACTTATACATATTTTTAAAAGAATATTTCTTTCATGCCACATTCAAAAGAAAATTTCTCGATATCCAATGGGAAGGACCTAAATTTCCTGACTTTCCTATTTCCTATACTCCCGTATATACATGATTTTAAAAATGTTTTGTTTTCTTCCAAGATCTTTTACCAGTAATATGGTTCCAATATGAAAGTTTAAGGTTTTATGAGTAAAATCTAGTAAATTTCCTGGCTGAAAACTTGCACTCTCACATGATGCTGAGTTTACGTATATTAAGTGTTGAATCTATATTAGAAACATAATATGACTTGATCCGAAATATTTTATTGCACTACAGAATATTCTGTTGAAAATCTTTGAAATAAAATATTAAAATAGCAAAATTAATAATAATAATAAAATAACTTATTATTAGAATATAAATTGAGGAAAATATGATAACAATGCAATTTACATATAGATTATCATAAATATGCATTTAGTTACTTCGGTTGGAAAATTTTTGAAATAAATACCAATAATTACAACTCTTAATGAAACTAGTCAACTTTATCTAGAAAAATTTAAGAATATTTAAAAATTATTTCTTACAAACATTTTCAAATTAATTTAAAATTATAGTTGAATCTCATTAGGGATAAGAAATTTATTATTATTATTATTATTATTTTTTTTTTTTTTTTAAGTTTTATAATTTATCAGAGTTATTTGCTTATTAAAAGGAAAAAAAAAAAAAAAATAATTTTTACACTTAAAATTTTATTTATTCATGGCAATAAGCGTTTATCAACAAATTATTCCATTCAAAACTGTCTTTACATTCACATGTTTCATACAGAAAGTAAACTGGAAAACATGTGAAAAGATAGTAACTCTATAAGAAAACTCTGTAAGTATGATTATATTTTTATTTATGAAATTAACTGTTTAATTTATTCCCACTTAGTTAAAAAAAAAAAAAAAAAAAAAATTAAAAAAAAAAAAAAAAAACTTCAAAGAAAACGAATTCTTCAGTAGATTTTCTTTTTTTGAGCTTTTTACATCTATAAAATTCTTAAAAATATTATTAATTTTGATTTCTCTGTACCCCATTTGTCAATTTGTTGTAAATTTTACATTCAGTCCACATTTTCTTAATTTCTTTTACAATTTTTACAACTACAGTTTCTCAATTTCCTACGAGCTAATCCTCTCACATTCCATATAACTCTATTGGTTGATCAGAATTAGGGATGAAACGGATATCCGGTAACTATCCGGTATCCGGCTGGGTTTTAAATATCCGACGGGGTACCGGATATCAGCACTCCGGATACGGATATCCGGCAACTTCAAGCCGGATATCCGAAGCAAAAAATTCTTTGGTGCAAATCACTCAACAGGTGGTGCCGCTATACTGTGATTTCTCCTATATAAAGGAAGACTATTATATCTCAGCTTCTACTGTGTATAATTTAAAAAAAAAAAAAAAAAAAAAAAAAACTATGTCACAGGGGTATTATTAAACACATTTATTTAATTTCTGTGCATATCGGCCAATAGGTGGTGCTGCTATGCTGCAGTTTTCCCGTGATTGGGGAAGTTATATCTCAGATTCATTTGTGTATAATTGCACAAAATTTGGTGCATACCGGTTAATAGGTGGCTATACTATGCTGCAATTTACTCTGTGAATAGGAAGGCTAAATTTCAACATTTATAATATTTAACTGCACTTAACTTGATATGCAAGATAAATAATATAAGAACGAAAGCTGGCTTAATTTTGGTGTATATCGACCAACAGGTGGCGCAGCTGTTCCTCACCTTCTATGATTCTCCACAGGGCTACATCTCAAAATCTTTTGATTAAAATCGCACTAAACTCTGTATCTAAAATCTTTATTGTGAGAAGCTATGACTAAGTTTCTTCTGTGCACGTTAAACAGCATGTAGCATTGTTATATAGAGTGATATAGAAGAAAGTTTTGTGATGGCCATAACATACTAGTTTAAAGCTTTTAGTTTTTTTTTTTCTCCTTTCTTTTATTTTTCTTATAAATGTCTCAAAAGAAAGTATTGAATTCATAAAAATTTTCAACTTCTGGTTTTCGATGGATTTACACATTTTAAGAAGTCTAGAACCTGGTTTGATCAATAAAAAAAAATATCTGTTTGTGTATATGTGACAAAAATTCTGTCCAACTGTACCTCTGAAATTACTGCATATAATTACATATGAATTTATATGTAGTTGAACCATGACATAAATCAGTGCCTATAAACTTTTAGTGCATGTGGCTCAACAGGTGATGCTACCATACTGCGATTTATGCAACTTAAAGAAAGGCTATATTTTAGAAACCACTGCACAGAATTTCATAGAAATATATATGTACATGCACCTTGGCATATAATGTGCCTATCGAATTTTGGTGCCAATCATTCAGCAGGTTATACAGCACTTTTTACAATTTCAGGGAAGGCCATATCTTAGGTTCTATTGCATATAATTACATGAAACTTTATGTTAGAAGGGCATTATGAAAAATTATGCTGATTCAATCTGGGTGCATGTTGGCCAATAGGTAATGCTGCTATATGGAAATTTCCCCCCAAAACAAGAAGGCTATACCTCATATTCTATTGTGTATAATTGCACCAAACTTGGTATGTGAGTGAGACAGCCATTATGAAACACTATTGTGATTTATTTTGGGTGTATAACGGTCAACAGGTGGCACTGCACTGCAATTTATCTCATAAATGGGCTAAGTCTCAACTTCTATGACATAAGTGCATAAAACGTGATATGTAAGGCAACCATTATGAAAATGAATGTCGACATTATTTAGGTATATATCAGCCGATAGGTGGAGCTGCTATTATGATTTTTCACAAGCCTATATCTCAGCATCTGTTTATTAAAATTGCATCGAACTCCATATGCAAAGTATTTATTGTGAGAAGTTTTGGTTAAACTTTTGTACAACGTAAACAGTAAGTGGCACTGTTATATAGAATGATATAACAGAAAGTTTTGTGATTGCCACAACATATTAGTTTTCCTATGAAAATAACCCTTCAACTACGATTATATTAGTAAAATATTTTATTTCACTTTTTTAATACTAGTAATGTAAAAAATATGTAAATAATAAGTTTTAGTCTTGTAATTCTGAACAAAACCTATCTTTTTGTGACAATACTTTTCATGACAAGCTGCAAGTATAGGAATTAGTATGTTAGGCTTAAAGTTTTAATCTTCATGGTGATATTGCACAAATAAATAAAATATTAAATATGTTTAAGTAAATTATATTTAAAATGTTTTTAAAAGAATAGTATATGAAATCTGTTTATATTTTATTGTAAAAAAAAGAAAAGAAAAGAAATATACAAAAAACAAAACTAATCACGGATATCTGGTCCGGATATCCGTATCCGGCAGGCACAAGAGCTCTGGATATCCGATATCCGGCAAAATCACTATCTGTTTCATCCCTAATCAGAATTCAATTAATTTCCTATATATAAGCACTTCTAATTTTTTTATGTGCTGAAGATGATATGCTAAATGCTATGAAAACCGCTGCCTGCTTTTCAATTTTTTTCTCTTTGGTGTTCAAGACATTGAAGATTTTCCTGGTTTTAATTTACAATAATATGGGTTCATAAAATTAACATCATTATCTAAATAATAATACAATGCTTAACAACAATTTGCTCTATGCTAATGGAAATGAACAGTACCTGTTTTCTTATATTGGACTTATTTCAGCAGAAATCTCAATACTTTTCATTCAAGCTCTACACTTCCTCTTCTCAATACTAATAAGTCTTAATTATTTAATAGTTAAAGTATTTTACAAAGCAAGAAAATGAAAATTAGGATAAATCAATTATCACAAATAAAATGAAAGCATATGGAATTTGTATTGAAAATTTCAAAGTTAAAACAAATATGCAGACAATCTCTTGGGCAATCAAATTACAACAGTATAGAAAATCACAAATTACTCTGATTGCTAACAACATTTTTTGGCAACTTCTGAAATTGCAGCCATGACAAAACCTTTATATTCTACTATTACACAATATTATGATCATGAGCATAGTTAAAAAAAGTATAGAAATATATCTTGGACTAAGTTTGTATAGGACTATCTTGGTACTAAAATATTTCAGACCTTTTTCACCAAGGTATTAAATTATATAATACCAAAAATAATAATAATAAAAATTCTGTCAAAGACAGAATTTAATTTAGTACTATTAATAAATTTCAATCTATACAATTTTTAATTTTATTTTTTATCTCACTTTTTAACCGTAAACCAGGCCATGTACTTTTTAAAATGACTGAAATGAATTAAAATGAACTGTTGTCACCTAAATTTCATACTCTATTTAATTTAAAAAAATTGTCATGTCAAAAAAAAAAAAAATGTTTGCACTTCTGGATTCAGAAAAATCACCCCTTTCATTTGATATGGAATTTGTAACAATAGGACCGATATTTCTAATTTATTTTAGTGTTATACGAAATTGGTCTAAAAAAAAATCCAGATCGAAACTAATAGTCATCCGTCCTTAAAAAAAAAAAAAAAAAAAAAAAGATGCAATCTTAACAATAATCATATAAATTATCTATTTTCAAAAATAAATTAATAAATCACTTTAAAAAGTGAATATTTACTTCTGTAATCGCAATTTTTAAACCTATTGTATGTTAACAATTAATTAAAAAATGTGCTAAAGGAGTTATTGGCTAAGATTTACTATAGGGCAATTTTTTTTTTTTTTTTTTTAAACAAAATATTAAAAAAAAAAAAAAAAAAAAAATCTTCAAAATAGTAACAAAAATTTAAGAACCCCTAAGAAGGTCCTATACTTACGTTGTAACTATCTGTGTGAGACAATTCTCACATTCTTTAAAACCATCATTCTGCATAACTGAAAATTAAAAAAAAAAAAACTTTACTTACCTTATGTTAAGTAAGAATTAAAAGAAATCTAATAGCTTTATGATTCAACAATTAAACCAGTTAATTATTAAAAATAGCAAGCAAACAATTCAAACAATAAAGATTTCAAAATTGCAGCTTTTAAAGGCATTACGAAACAAAAACAGAGAGGAAAAGAAACTCATGGAAATTACTATTACAACTGAGAGAAATTAAAAGCAGAGGTTTTCCCAAAACATTTAAAATATAAAATGAGTACCACATACATGTATTGGAAAAGGATTTTATTATCAGAGAAACATTCTAAACTACATCTAATAAAGCACACCGACACCAGTTTATACATTACACTTATATTACAAATGAATAATCAAAAACTTATAAAATTATCAATGATTTGCACTATTATAATCCAATTTATCGGCAGCACTTAGTCCTTCAACATCAACTTCTTGTTCTGTAGCATTAAGCATATTTAGTGTGATATCAGCTGATTTTGCAGATGGTTGTGGTATAACTGCTGTGGCGTTTCTAACTCTTTCTTGATTAACAGCCTTTGTTGTTGCGATAATTTTACGTAAGGGTAAACCTGCTTCTTCATATGCATGACGTTTCATACTGTTTCTTATTTGTAACAAAGTTCGGTCTTTAATTCTCTGACACATTTTTTCAATATCATCAGAAAATTTTGCAACAGCAGCCTCAAACATTTCAGCCTCAGCTTCAGTCAATTTTTCTTTATTTTCAGGAGATTCACCATCAAGATTTGGACTCGGATTAATCAACATTGCCAAATCTCCTATTTTGTTGCAAGCTGCTCCAACTTCAGTGAAAATTTCTGCAACTATTTGAGAGGTCTGCCTGCTCATCTCTTATTTATTTGAAATTTAAAATTGTAATACCAGATATTGGCAAAATATTAGATAACTATCCACGATAGGAAAACGAAATTTCAATTTAAATATAAAACATTTCTAAACATACTTTCACACGCTATTTACTTTTTAAACAAATGGGTGGGTTGGTTCGTTGAGTGGCTGTGTGGTAGTAGTAGAAGGGTGCGTTCATTCTCTGATTGGCGTTTCACGCTTGGCGTTTCTTTCGTCATCTTGCCGATCGTGGTGGACAAGACGACAAAACAAAACAAATCGAGCATGGAGATGAGAAATGGAGAGGCGCGAGATTTAATAATTCAAGATGAAAATCGTATTTCGAAAAGTATATAATAAATTTTGTGAAATGGTACATAATAATGATTTATGATTTTCCATCTTATAAAAAATTTAATCATGCAATAATAAAAGATGGAATGTGAGGTTTGTTATTAATTATATCGACATTATAACTGAAGATCAAACATTCAAGCCATGTTTTCTCCTTCGGATACAACTTTTCAGAAAACACACACACACAGAAAAAAAGAAAAATAATAATAATAATAAATTAAAAAGTAACTAAATTCAAACCCTAACGATCGTTTGTTTAGATGTATTACTAGTTACCAAGAAGATATGTAAACATACTATTTTATGTTGAGTTCAAAGAAAACCCCCCTTTCTTTATGAAGAAAACACGGTGTTTGAATGTTTGCTCCTCAACTGTTTTAGTTTATTGCTATGAAAATCGTTTTCTTAACGATAACATTTTTTTCCCCTTTTCTCCCCTTCTGTGTTTTCATTGTTCAAATTCACAACTCAATGTGTCTTAGAGAATTTATCTGAGGGCCATTCCATGTCAAATCAACACAAAAAAGCTGCATTTTTAACCTGACCCCCTAAGATTTTTATGAAATTGGGCTCATTTATTTGCTCTGTAGAGAAAGTATACCAATTAAAAAGTACCTATCTCTTCTAGTTTTTGATTTACAGGGCTACAAAAATGGATAAAAAGTGCAATTAAAAAAAATTCTTGAATTAAAAATATACCCATATCTTGTTCCCTAATTAACTTAGAAGCATAAGCTTAGTATCATTAGAAAGCATTTAATTCAGGCTTTCAAATGATATATCGCATGCATATATTTGTTTAAAAAAATTCAACTCAAGGTCAAACATTTTGACCTTTAACTTTCAATATCTCAAAAACTACACTTTTAATTTTCTTTTAAAAATTATGTGTAGTTCCAACGTTTATTATCTTTAATTATTATCGTTTTCAACTTGGGACTGCATGGAATACCGAGTTATAAATTAAAATGCAGCCCTCTATCAGTATTTTCATACTAACATAATGTAAGTTACACAAAAAATTCTGCAAATAAAATACATAGTGTAAGTGAACCTTGATTGCAATTTTCAGTTGCTTTTGCTTTCACTCAATATTTTTAATCCATCTGTCAAGGATTATTGGTAATTAGGGGACCTAGGTGCTGTATAGTTCCCAGGTAAAAAAAAATAAAATGATGGCCTGTAATAATTACAGTAATTTTTGGTAGTTTTTATTATTGATATTAATATTATTCATCAATGAAAGTTAATGCAGTGAAGGACACATACAAAAAATGTTACTACCAGAGTTGTTGATTTTTTTTTTTTCAAAAAAATCAATTTTTTTAAAAATTTAAATTGGATTTTTTTAAAATTTAAATCAAAATGTATTTGATTTTAATGATTTTTTTTTAACTATTCATACATTATTGTACAATATTTGTGTTTTATTATGTCTATGTGTGTATATATATGCATAATATCCACACTGTCAATCATCTTACTTAAAAAAAAAAAAAAAAAAAATATATATATATATATTTTATTCCCATAGAAAAAATCCATGTAGGCATTTATTAGCAATAATTTTATAGCAATCACAAATGCAGTAGTATGAGCCACTCAACTTGAGATTTTGTTGACTTTGTAGTTACAATAATGTTGTGAAATAAAGAAAATAAAATGTTACTCACTCACGGTATAGAACACAAAATAATTTTGGAAAAGGATAATTTAATAGGAAAAATTATATCATAACTGAAACCTGAAGCAATGTATTAATAGAAATAAATTTTTATTCATAGTTTCTAAACAAAATTTAAAAAAATCTTAAGCTAAACAAATAGAAATATCAGTTGAATCAAGAAAATGTTTTCACACTTTACACATTAACAAACTTCACATTTTCATTACCATCTTAATACTTTCACTTATTCCTTTATCTTTTTTATATTTAGTGGGTACAATTCATTAAAAAAGCAGTGACAGCTGCATCGAACTGTATATAACTGATTACATGTAATTAAATTAAAAGGTTATAATGTTTTTAAAACTTCTTGGAAGTCTCAGGGCTCTTTAAACACTACAATGTAAAATATGCCATTATTTTTAAAATGTCATGTGAGCCAATATTAAATGATATAAACTGGTATGAGAGCTAAATAACCAAGAAAATATTTTCTTTTCTAAATATCAACTGCAAGGCGGGCAAAGGCAAACTAGCATATATATATATATATATATATTAATCAATTAATTTTACACTAAGTAAATATTTACAATTCATACCCCAGTCATAAGGCTCTGCTTGTATAAATAATTAAGAAAAAGTATAATTTTTGTGTTTATTAACGTTGCTTAGTAGAGATGAAGCTAAAGTCAAGATATGAGAAATATTAGCTCATTTAATGAAGTATTTTATTATTTTACAAATTTTAAAGTAATATTTTAAAATCTCATTTTTTAAAGCTAGATAAACAATTTCATTCCATTAAAGCCAATAACTTTGATATTTAAAAAAAGTGATTTAAATCAGTGTTTTTTTTTTTTTTTTCAAAAAAATCAATTGATTTAAATCAGCAATTTAAATCACTACAACCCTGGTTACTACTGTGTATAATTTATAAGAGGCTTTTAAATAAATCAAGGATGAATAATCTAGACCTTAAAATTGAATTTTCGGAACAACTATAGGATTTCCCCTCAACTGGATTTGACGGTTTTTCTTTGGCACTGTTTTGAACAATAATGTTGTCGTTCTGGATTCTTAGCATTATAATGTATGGCAGCCTGCATGCTGTTTATTTTTGATAGCCATAGCAACCAGCATTCTGTTTTTTTTTTTTTTTTTTTATTATTACCATGGCAACCAGCATGGCAATTAATTATAAAGTAGCAATTATTCATTATTCTATTCTAATTCAGCTAGTGAAGTACCATCTATACATATAAAAGAGTACTTCCACTCACTCACTGACTCATCAACGCACAGCAAAATCTACTGGAGCCACTGACTCGAAACTGGGTCAGATTATTAAGCACCCCCTAAGAAGCGATTTTGCGAAATTCGCCCCCCAAGGGGGTGTAGGGGACAAAATGTGATTTCACAAAAACCTTCATATCTCAAAGAAAAAATTGGATATCCATAAAATTTTTGCTTTAAAATATAGCTAATTTAATTATCTAAAAACCAATTTCTGGAATTTTAGAAGTTCGGTCCCCAAGGGGAGGAAAGGGGGCAAAACGTGATTTCAAATGCAAAAATGTGGTTTCAGATACTCCTATATATCTCAAACAGAAAAACAGATATATGTGAAATTTTTGCTCAAATATATATAGCTAATACAAATACCTAAAAACAAAAACTAATTTCTGGAATTTTCGAAATTCAGCCCCCAAGAGGGAAGGAGAGGCGGCAAAACATGATTTGAAATAATCCTTTATATTGCAAACAGAAAAAAATATATGTGTAAGATATTTTTGCTCAAAAATATAGCTCCCATAAATACATAAAAACTAATTTCTTTAATTTTAAAAATTCGTCCCGGGGGGGGGGGGGGCTAAGGGGTAAAAAAATAGAAATATAGTTAGACCGTTCAAAATCGGTACAGATAGGTTTTAGAGATATGCAAGTCAAACGAGGATATTTTTGAGTGTAAAGTTATTAGGAGGGTCAGAAAGGTGTATGTGTGTGTGTGGGGGGGGGGGGGGGGCAAAAAAATAAAAATTGAGTTAGACCGTTCAAAATTGGTACATAAAGGTTTTTGATACCTACAAATCAATTGCGGATATTTTCGAATTTGTAAAGTTATTAGGAGGGGCGGGAGGAGGGGACGAAAGGGCAAAAAAGAAAAATAGAGTTAAGTCGTTCAAAATTGGTACATAAAGGTTTTTGATACTTACAAATCGATTGCGAGTATTTTCGAATTTGTAAAGTTATTAAATTGGTACATGGAGGTTTTTGATACCTACAAATCGATTGCGTATATTTTCAAATTTGCAAAATTATTAGGATAGACAGGAAGGGGAGGTGAAATGGCAAAAATAGTAGAAGATTTACAATATTCTGCTATTATTGGCATGGACGTATTGTCCAATTTAAAGTTTAACTTTTCAAAAGGAGAAATTGAATTTAATTGTGTAAATGTAATTGATCTAGTTCAAAATAATGAAAAATATTATAATTCTAGAGATGTTATATCCCCTTTTGAAATGTATAACCCAGAGTCAGATGTGCGTAACGTAAAAACAACAAAACCGAAAGATGTTTTCTCCGGTCAAAGTGACGATTCATCTTTTGACCCGAAGATTTTTAATTATTTAATGGTTGATGTAATTGATGACTCTAGAGAAAGTATTTTAGATACTAGCCATATATTAAATGCTAATGTGTTTGAGCAATTGATTCGCATGATTACAGGGTACACTCCACGTAAAATACAAAGTACTGATGTAAAAATGAAAATAATTTTAAACGATGAAATCCCTATATGTCAGAGAGCTAGGCGCCTCCCCATAACGGAACAAGCTATTGTAGAGAAACAAATTCAAGAATGGCTTGAACAAAAAATTATAAAACCTAGTTGTTCAGATTTTGCATCGCCTATTGTACTAAGTAAGAAAAAAGATGGAAGTACTAGAATTTGTGTAGATTTTTCGTAGGCTCAATAAGAAAATCGTTAAAGACAGGTTCCCGTTGCGCCTTATTGAAGATGTAATCGATAAGTTGGAAGATTCATGTGTATTTACGACACTAGACTTAAAAAATGTTTTTTTTCATGTTGATATTGAAAAAGATAGTACTAAATATACATCATTTGTAACTCACGAGGGACAATACGAGTTTTTAAAAGCACCATTTGAGTTGTGTACAAGTCCATCAGTATTCGAGAGATATATTTTTCATATATTCAGAGATTTACTTAGGGATAAAACCGTAATAATTTATGTCGATGATTTGATAATACCATCAAAAAAATGAAGAGGAAGGGCTACGTAAACTTCAATTAGTATTAGAAACAGCGGCTAACTACGGATTAAACTTAAATTTTAAGAAATGCCAATTTTTAAAACGCAAGATAGAATTTTTGGGATACCTAATTGAAAACAGTACTATTAAGCCTTCGCCATCAAAAACTCTGGCCGTAGAAAATTTTCCCACCCCTAAAAACATTAAACAAGTTCAAAGCTTTTTAGGTGTAACTGGGTATTTTCGAAAATTTATCAAAGATCATTCCAAAATCGCGAAACCATTGAGTGATCTCCTTAGAGAAAATAACGAATTCTAGTTTGGCCATCAACAAAAGAAATCTTTTCAGGATTTAAAGAAAATACTGAGTTGTGAACCAGTACTTCATATTTTTAAACAAGGGCCTAAATTGGAATTGCACACGGATGCTAGCAGTATCGGGTTCGGTGCAGTATTATTACAATTAGGAGATGATGAGAAAATGCATCCAATCCAGTACACATGAGCAAGAAAACTAATGCGCAACAGGAAAAGTACCCTAGTTAAGAATTAGAAATTTTAGCAGTGATTGAAGCTTTGACAAAATTCAGAAATTATTTACTAGGAACAAAATTTAAGATATTCACAGATTGTTCGGCATTTCAGCAGACTATGTCTAAAAAAGACTTATCGCCTAAAATAGCTCGTTGGGCATTACTTTTAGAGGAATTTGAATATGAAATAATACATAGACCTGCTTCACAAATGAAACATGTAGATGCTTTAAGCAGAAATGTAAATGTTGTCGACACTCAATCCTTAGATGACGAGATAACACGTAAAATAGCAAATTCTCAAAACAATGACGAAAATATACGAGTAATAAAAGAATTAATGGAAAATGGGAAAGAAGACAATTATTTAGTCAAAAATGATGTATTGTACAGGTATGATGCGGGTAGAGAGTTGTTAGTTGTACCAGAAAATATGCAGTTAGAAATAATAAGACAAATGCATCAAAAAAGACATTTTGCTTCAGCGAAGACAGAAGAAATATTGAAAAGAGATTTTTACATTCCAGGTGCGAGAAAGAAAATAGAAAATGTTATAGCCAATTGCGTGAAATGTATTCTATGCAATAAGAAAAGTGGAAAACCTGAAGGATACTTGAATCCTATTCCGAAGGAAAATGTACCGCTAGGCACCTATCATATCGATTTTATTGGACCGTTACCATCTACCAATAAAAAATATCAGCATATTTTCACTGTGATTGATGGATTTACAAAATTTGCTTGGCTATATCCGGTCAAAACCACAAGTGCAAAAGAAGCTTTAGATAAGCTGAAACTTCAACAAACAACCTTCGGAAACCCATCACGAATTATAACCGATAAAGGAAGTGCATTTCGATCTAATGAATTCGAAGAATATTGCCATGCGGAAAACATCGAGCATGTTCCAATTACGGCAGGTGTGCCAAGAGGAAATGGGCAAATCGAACGTTTGCACAGGACTCTAATACCCGACTTGTCCAAATTATCCATTGAAGATCCTACTAAATGATACAAGAATGTCAGTACTGTACAAAGAATATTGAAAAGCACAACGACAAGGAGTACAAAGTTAACACCTTTTCAACTACTAACAGGAGTTAAGATGAAAAACAAAGAGGATCTGATTGTCAAAAGTCTTTTAGAAGAAGAGTACAGAAAAAGGTTCATGGAAGACAGGGAAGAACTAAGAGACGATGCTAAACAACAAATCGAGAAGATTCAGGAAGAGGATAAAAAACAATATGATAAAAAGCGCAAGAGAGCACATAAGTATCATATAGGAGACCTAGTTGCCATCCAACGTACCCAATTTGAATCAGGTCTCAAACTAAGAATTAAATATTTTGGTCCCTATAAGGTGACAAAAGTTAAGGCAAATAATCGATACGAAGTTCAAAAAGTTGGTCAGCATGAAGGACCAAATATAACGTCAACTGCTGCAGACATGATGAAAAAATGGACGATGTCCAATTAGACAGAAAAAAAAAAAAAAACTTTTTATTGTATATTAGTGTATGCCATATTTTAGAATCGCATGCATATATTTGTTTAAAAAAATTCAACTCAAGGTCAAACATTTTGACCTTTAACTTTCAATATCTGAAAAACTATACTTTTAATTTTCTTTTAAAAATTATGTGTAGTTCCAACGTTTATTATCTTTAATTATTATCATTTTCAACTTGGGACTGCATGGAATACCGAGTTATAAATTAAAATGCAGCCCTCTATCAGTATTTTCATACTAACATAATGTAAGTTACACAAAAAATTCTGGAAATAAAATACGTAGTGTAAGTGAACCTTGATTGCAATTTTCAGTTGCTTTTGCTTTCACTCAATATTTTTAACCCATCTGTCAAGGATTATTGGTAATTAGGGGACCTAGGTGCTGTATAGTTCCCAGGTAAAAAAAAAATAAAATGATGGCCTGTAATAATTACAGTAATTTTTGGTAGTTTTTATTATTGATATTAATATTATTCATCAACGAAAGTTAATGCAGTGAAGGACACATACAAAAAATGTTACTACCAGAGTTGTTAATTTTTTTTTTTTTCAAAAAAATCAATTTTTTTAAAAATTTAAATTGGATTTTTTTTAAATTTAAATCAAAATGTATTTGATTTTAATGATTTTTTTAAACTATTCATACATTATTGTACAATATTTGTGTTTTATTATGTCTATGTGTGTATATATATGCATAATATCCACACTGTCAATCATCTTACTTAAAAAAAAAAAAAAAAAAAATATTTTATTCCCATAGAAAAAATCCATGTAGGCATTTATTAGCAATAATTTTATAGCAATCACAAATGCAGTAGTATGAGCCACTCAACTTGATATTTTTGCTCAAAAATATAGCTCCCATAAATACATAAAAACTAATTTCTTTAATTTTAAAAATTCGTCCCGGGGAAGGGGGGGCTAAGGGGTAAAAAAATAGAAATATAGTTAGACCGTTCAAAATTGGTACAGATAGGTTTTAGAGATATGCAAGTCAAACGAGGATATTTTTGAGTGTAAAGTTATTAGGAGGGTCAGAAAGGTGTATGTGTGTGTGTGGGGGGGGGGGGGCGAAAAAATAAAAATTGAGTTAGACCGTTCAAAATTGGTACATAAAGGTTTTTGATACCTACAAATCAATTGCGCATATTTTCGAATTTGTAAAGTTATTAGGAGGGGCGGGAGGAGGGGACGAAAGGGCAAAAAAGAAAAATAGAGTTAAGTCGTTCAAAATTGGTACATAAAGGTTTTTGATACTTACAAATCGATTGCGAGTATTTTCGAATTTGTAAAGTTATTAAATTGGTACATGGAGGTTTTTGATACCTACAAATCGATTGCGTATATTTTCGAATTTGCAAAATTATTAGGATAGAGTGTGGAAGGGGAGGTGAAATGGCAAAAATATATAAATAAGAGTTAGAGCACTGAAAATTAATGTTGTTAGGTTTTGAGGCCTGATAAATCGATTGAGGATATTTTCGAAAGTACAGAATTATTATGAATTGCGGGAAGGGATCGGGCGCAGGGGTAAAAATAAAGAAATTCAGATAAAATGTTGGAAATTAGTATTATTAGGTTTAAAAGCCCGAGAGAACGACTGCGAGTATTTTTTAAAGTCTAAAATAATTAGGAGGGGCGGGAACGGTAGGTGAAGGAGCATGCAAGCCTTGCACACCTGTATGCGCTACCCCAGGCAGTGGTGACCCGAACTGATTATTCCACTGATGGGAGAGAATTTTTTTTTTTTTTTTTATTTATGTTTTTCCCTTATGATAATGTAGTGATTCATTAAGAGTGTTGAACATAAATATGCGCGCACAATTGCTTGCACTGCCAAGAGCAGTGGGGACCCGTTGCGACATTTTTTCCAATCACATTTTTTTCTCTTTTTTTTTTTTTTTCGCATGATAAAAATTGATGCAATTTTGAGAATTCATTAACTATGGGGATTCATTTAAAAATAGTGACCAGCGAAGCGGACGTAGCCTGCTACTTATATTATATTAACCAGTCGTATTTTTGTTCTTTATTATTAATTTATTTTGTTTCTTTATTTTATTATTATTTTAATTTGTTTAAGTTTGGTATCTTGTAGTAGTAAATTAGGATTTTTTTGAGTGAATTATTTACATTTAGAGAGAGAGAAATGTTTTTAGATTTTTTGAAAGAATATTAATTAATTAAACGAAGCATGTAGTAACTCGTATTTAGCTACATGTGTATTACTTATCAGTAAGTTATGTATTTTCATAGAATTTACCTTTCATGCTATGTAAAGAAGCTTATTTTTAAAAGTGTGTTTTAAAAATAATTAAAAGAAATGGATAAACAAAATTCTTATTTATATAATCGTATTTTACCATTAAGTGTAGAACATTTGAACGGTATAAATGCACTGGAAGCATATATTTATGCATATTCATAAGCTTTGAAGTAGAAAAATTTAGGAAGATCTTATAGGATGAATAGTGAGGTAAGTGAATTTTAAATATGTATTTGTTTTATTATTATTAAAAATAAGCTTAAATAATTTTGGTAATGATGCCATTTTGAGATCGCATTTTGCTTTTATTTACGCTTGGAATCCATGACAACCATTTGCAAAAATGACATTTCACCATAATCGCCAAAGATAAATCTCCAAATCCAGTTGTGGGGGAATACTATAGTTGTACCGAATTTTCTATATTTGCAGAACTAAAACCTAAAAATTGCGTTTTGGCTGTCGAGCAAGTGGAACACATTCTGTCTGTGATTGTCCTATGCATGAAAATGTTAAATTAATGTTGATGTGGTGTGCAGTTTGTACATTTGTAGGAATTGTGTGAAGAAGAAAATAATCAATTAAATTCATACAATAATCCTATAAATTTAATTGTTTATAATCGCTCAGAACTGCCTTTAAAAAAACTTACACTCTGTCACCAAAAGGAATGTTCCATGCTTATGCATCTTTTAAATTAGCTGTAAAGATTGCTTGCCACTATAAAGTATAATCAAAATAAATAGGTTCTAGGTTTTCTTTAACAAAAAATTATGCCAAAAAATAATAAATAAATAAATAAAGCATCTCCAACACGGCAACAAAAATTTGAAAGTCACCATAAGGGTCCTATACTGAAGCTCTACTGTTTAGAAAAGTATGAAAACTGAGTCGTTGAACATAAATTTTATTTAGAAACTTTTCTTTGAATGATTTTGATTTCACTGTCACGTAATATTAATTTGGTTTCTGATGAATTAAAATTCAGATCGGATAATGAAAGTCATACAAGTTTTAAATTTTAAAGGTAAACAAGAAAAAGTGTGACCATTTTGTGCAGGTTTTCTAGTAATATTTTATTTTTTGGGAGGCTGCCTTTAATTTGACAGTTTATAAAATTGGATTTATTGATAATTGTTAAATAAAAGTAATTGAATAATTACCAAAAAAAAAAAAAAAAACAGTTAAAATTATTATTTATAAAACTTTTCAGAGGACCATAGGTTGTGCAATTCTAGTCTGTATGAAATATTGAAATTTTATCTTGAAGTTATAGTTTTACTAATGCTGTACATGACTTATTAATTTTTTCTTTCTGTAATAATAATATATATATATTTCTTTTTTAGCATGAAGAGACTTCTGTTACATTGGGTATTAGCATTCCAGTTGATTCATCTAAAAATCAAGTATTGTTAAGAGATGATTTCACAAATAATAATCAGCAACTTGATGTTTTAAAAGCTGAACAGTTTAAATTTTCTAAATTAACTCATTCATTGGATCCAAATTTGGAAATCCTTGGACATTTGCCACCATCAAACATAGCTCATGAGTAATTATATTTTATTCTGCTGTATACATTTATTTACTCTTGCTTGTATACATTTTTTTTTTTTTTTTTAATTATATATCTTATCTCTGTTATCAACTTATGGTACAACTTTCAGGTTGGTCTACAACCCTATTTGGCAATTTTCTTTTAGCACCTATATGAACGATAACAATGTCGTTCTGGATTCTTTGCAACATTTGTTTATGTTTAGAACCCATGGCAACCATTTCCAGAAATCTCATTTCACCATAATTACCAAAAAAAAAAAAAAAAAAAAAATTGCCAAATAGAGTTGTGGACCAGTTTGCAAGTTGTTCCCAACTTATTACTTATTTTCTGTTTTAAGATCACACAATACAGTAAGCTTCCGATTATCAGTGAGCAGATTATCTGCAGGTGCAGAAAAAGGGTGGGATCAAAAGAAAAGGTTTTCTCAATAAGAAACAAAAACAAATGATTCATTATATATATATACAGGGCGCGAAATTTCAGCTCGCCATTGGCGAGTGGAAATTTTACTGTGGCAAGTAAAATTTCGGTCTAAATGTAGATTGAATTCTTAGAGTATACGGTGCTACCAAAAAAAAAAAATATATATATATATATATGTATATCGATTTGAAAACGTGCAATTATGCTAATCTTAGGTAAGGTGAACACACATCCTCTTTTTAAGAGGACAGTCTTCTTATTCAACGCTCTACCATCTTAAACGGAAAAAGCATTAAAGGACTAAAAAGTCCTCTTTTTTATGTTTTTCGTCCTCTGTCCTCTTTTTTAAATGAAAAGGATTTTGTCCTTAATTTCAAAAATATCTCAAAACTGGGAAGTTGAATCGGCTGTTGGCTGTGTCGAACAGTGAACACTAACTTTTTTCTGCGTTAGGTTAGCAAAAGAACAACTTTCTAATAAACTTGCCAAAGCGTATTATGGTTTATGTCAATTCAGTTTCTTAGAATCATAAAGAAATAAAAGTATTCCCTATATTTGTATGGTTCTTTGATCCATATCACAGAATCACTATCGAATTTTCATGAAATTATTAACAAAGTGGTGCTCCGGTTGGTACGCGGTGGGTTGACGTGCGTTCTCACTTTTGCATGAATAATATTCCTCATAAAAATAGGCCCACCAGTGATCGAGTGGTTCTGTCCTTGAAACTGGTATACGTGAAGCGCTGGGTTCAGTACCCGGTCACGCTCGTTGGCTTAACCGTTAGGAAATTTCCGTGGTTTTCTCCGAAACTAGCGTAAATATGGGCTAGGACTTCTTAGAAAGACCCTACGGAGGACTCTATTACTCACATCTAGAGCCCTAGTGCAAACAATTGGCCTTAATGATAATACTGTCACCACCTCACAAAAATATGCAAAAGTTAGTTGAATTCATTTTATGTCCTCCTGGGAAAAACGCTCCCACAAAGCGACTGTTCAATTAACAAAATATAGATATGTGAAAAAAAAACCTTTATATACCTACTTTAAAAACTTAACTACTAACACTAATTTAGGTTACACTTGTGAGAACTTTTATAAATTGTTGATAAAGAATGACTGTTCGTTAAAACAAATCATTTCATTTGCCGAATAAAAATTTTATTTTTTCATTTGCCAATTTTGTTTTCTTCTTTTATGATTATAATTTTAATAAAAAAAGTGTCTACTAACATTTTATGTAACTGCATGAAAGTACCAAAAAAAAAAAAAAAAAATTGTCTATAGCAAAAATTAGTAATTAAAAAAAAAAAAAAATTATATTGTCCAGTGACACCTATAAAAATTAAGGATTTTTCCTCTCGTATTCGTATATTATTAATTTAAATTAAGGTGTACTCATCCAAATTCATCATTTGAGATAAAGATGTTTCCACCACTTGTGTAAAGTAGCTTTTGATAATCATTTTCATTCAATATTGTGTCCTCTAAAATGACCTCTTTTTCAAAATTGAATGTCTTCTATTTTTTTTTTTTATAAAATAAAAGACAATGTGTAATGTCTCCTCTTTTTTCAATAAAAAATTTTGGTCACCTTATACGTAAAAAAATGGAGTAAGTTAATCATATTTTGTGGCGAGTAACTTTTTTTTTCAGCGAGTGTAATCGAAGTTGAAATTTCGGGCCCTGATATATATATATAATATATATGTGTAAAATGTAAATATAAAGAACTGTTGCTTTTGTTTTATTGTTTGTCCAGTACAGTATGGTTACAGACAGCCAACATTTTAATTTATTTTAGAGCATTTTTAGTACCTGCCTGTTTTTTTTCTCTCCCACCACTTTTTCAAAGGATAATTTTCATTTTTAATTGTAATTACATATTGCAGAAAATTTCATTACACAAGTCGAAAGTGGTGCGTAAAGAGAACAGCTATTTTAAATGCTCCAAAATAAATTAAAATTTTGGCATGTCTGCAGTATTGTTTAATTTAGTGTATAGATTAGCTTACATTGTGCACCTTAGCATCATTGCAAATACACTTTTTTGTTTACATCCTATTGTATATAAAATACATCCAAGAGACATGCATCCAATGGTACCACATATCATCACTCCAGTTGGTGACCCAGTATACGGCTAACCAAACTTTGATTATCCTACAAGCTGCATCACTGACATGGTCATCTTTAATATGTGATCAACGATGAACCTGGATGGAATGGCATCACGTCACCTTTTCAGACAAATCGCAATCTTATTTACAGCATCAAGAATGCCTTATCCTTTAGCGGCATTGTGAATAATACATATTGCAAGCTGGTATTCAACACTGTTATACTGGCCCATTACCTGGAGTGATGGTATTGGGTTCCAATGGATACATGTCTCGATTACCTCTTGTTGGCACTTCTGGCATTCTGAATAGCAGCCATTACCTGTCTGATGAGTTAAGAACTGTCACTTTGTTCTATATTCTTGGCCTCCATAGCACAACATTTAAGCAGGACAATGCACAACTGCAAATTGTCCAGGTCTTCCTTGAATGCATAACAACATGAATGTGTTGTACCATTGCTCTGGCTAGTATGTTCTCCTGATCTCACACCAATGAAAATGACTGTTTAATCGTTGAAAAGAGATTGGCACACCACCACTCACCAGTAATTACAGTCAATGAATTGTGTCATCCTGTTGAAGCTTCATGAAATGCTGTACCCATACATGTAATTCAATCGCTGTTCGATTCAATGCCTAGGCAGATAAGTGGTTTTATTGCTCCCAGATGTAGTTGCTTTATGCATTGTTTTCTCGGAACATATTACTCCAAATTTCCTGAAAATTTAATCAATTGTTCTTTCTACTATAATGTATATGCCCAATAAATATCATTCTTACATTTGCATTCTTTCTCTGTGTTGCATTTTGAGTGACCAACAGTGTATTTTGCCCTCTCAATTAACTTTATATCTTCAAATGTACCGTATTTTCCGGCGCATAAGTCGACCGGCGTATAAGTCGAAATGGTTTTTTGGAGTTAAAGTGTGGAATTTCAGCTATATTCGTCGTATAAGTCGATCCGATTTTCACGCATAAACTTGAATCATTAAATTCAAGGCGCACATCGAAACTCGTGAATCGTCTAATCAGCCAGCGCGATACGCTTTCACTTTTTTTCCTCCTTCCTAACCACAGATAATTCTGTGTTCCTAACTAGAAACGACTCAAACATACACCGCTCTGCGCATGCTTACTCACACACCCGGAGGCCAAGGTGAGAGCCGACACACCCCCCACTTGACGTCACGACTCTCCATCACCATTCACGATAGAGTGGAAAATAGTAGCAAAGTGAGATAAGCTAACTTCGCACTTCGCAGATCATTTTGTACTTAGTATTTGTTTAAGAAATGGCTGGAAAAAGAATGAAATATGATGCCGCATTTAAATTAAAGGTTGTAGAGTTTGCGAAGAAGTCGAACAATTCTTCAGCAGGAAGGCACTTTGATGTTTCTGAAAAACTTGTGAGAGACTTGCGTAAAGCCGAAAATACTTTGAAAAATATGCCTAAAAATAAATGTGCACTAAGAACCGGCAAAACTTCGTGGCCGGAGCTGGAAGATGCCATTTTCCAGTGGGTGATTCAACAGCGCCAAAATGGATATGTCGTATCGAGAAATGCGATACTAATTCAATCGTTAAAGTGGGCAAAATTGAATGCAAACCATGCAGTTAATTTTAAAGCTACAAACAGCTGGTGCAACAGATTTATGCAGCGAAAATCGCTTAGTTTACGTGCAAAAACAAAGATTGCACAAAAACTTCCAAAAGAACTGGAAGAAAAAATTACAAAATTTCAAAAATTTGTAATTAATTTGCTTAAAAAACATGATTACCCTCTCGGCATGATTGGGAATATGGATGAAACACCGGTGAATTTCGACATGCCGAGCAATAAGACTGTAAATGTAAAAGGTGAAAAAACAATCCTGATTCAAACAACAGGGAATGAAAAGAGGAGATTTACTGTTGTTTTGGCATGTATGGCTGACGGTAAAAAACTTCAGCCAATGGTTATTTTTAAAAGAAAGACAATGCCAAAAGTTAAATTTCCTCCTGGGATTTTTGTTCACGTCCATAAAAATGGCTGGATGGATGAGGAAGGAATTGCCTTATGGCTAAAAAATGTTTGGAATAAACGTACGAAATGCAGGAAATCCCGTAGTCTTCTGGTTTGGGATATGTTCAGGCCCCATAAATCCGAAACTACAAAGAAACGCCTTCAGCGATTTGAAACGGACATAGCTGTTATTCCAGGGGGATTAACTTCTGTTCTTCAGCCATTAGATGTTAGTTTAAATAAACCTTTTAAAGATGCGCTAAGAGAACAGTGGAACCAGTGGATGATTGATGGTGAGAAAACATACACGGAAAAGGGAAATATGCGTGCCGTGCCGCTTGAAACACTGTGCTGTTTTATTTTTAAAGCGTGGGATGCGGTAAAGACAGATTCTGTAGTAAAAGCATTTAAAAAATGTGGTATTTCAAATGCAATAGATGGAACTGAAGATGATTGTCTGTGGCAATCAGATGACAGTGGTTCGAACTCCGAAGCTATGAACAGTGACAATGAGTGGGACCCATACGATATTGATTACAAAGATGCATCAAATGATATTTTGAAATTAATTTTCGACAGCGATAGTGATGACGCCGAAATTTCAGGCCTTTGAATATCCTTTTGTTTTATTTTTTAATGTATTTGTGTTTTATGTATATTATAATGTTTGTACTAATGCAAAAGATCGATGCATCTAAATTTTTTTTCGTGAAACTTTTGCTGTTGTGTTTTATATTCGCCGTATAAGTCGATAGCGATTTTTGAAGGATTTTTTTTGCTTTTTACCCTCGACTTATACGCCGGAAAATACGGTATGCACTATTGATTTGCCATCTCTAAAAATTTTAAATATAAACCATACTTAAAATTTTTGGTTTTAGATCTATTTTCAAATTTTTAAATGTGTATAGGCTGACAGGGGGTGTTACTATGCTGCAATTTCGTTTTTGTGTATATATCGGCTGAATGGTAGTGCTACTGTGCTATAATTTCCTTTCTTTATGGAAAGGCTATACAGTAAAGCACCATTTATACGTCTTTCAAGGGACTGATGTAAAAGAACATATAAATAAAAAGATGTATAATTGAAATTTTAATAATAGCACTTTAATTACCACAAATTTAATGACACTTAAGCAAAATTTATATGAAAATACTAATTAATAAAGTTTCTTAAGTTAGTAAATGTATATCATACTTTTTTTTAAGACAATAATTAATTTAAAAAAAAAGTTTTATTATAAAAAAGGGAGAAAAATCATACTATTAATTGCATGACTGAGTACTAATTACATATATTGAGTATTATATTATATTTCTTAAGAACTATATGAACACATTTTGAATATTAATTATATATATTGCATATCTTTAATAATAAGCATAGTTATTTATTTTACTTTAATAATAAGCAGATAGTTATTTAATAACATTAAAAATTTTTAATATTTGTCTGATTTGCTGCTTGTCTATGAGTATAAAAATTCTACTGTGAATTCAATTGATTCTTTGATCAGTATTCTTCAATCTTTCCTGTGTTCCTCCATTTAAGATGCTTTCTAGGAAAAGTCCATCTTATTTTGAATGGAAAATAATGACAGGTCGAGAAATTTTGTGTATTTTAGTAAAGTGGAAAAGACGTGTAACAGTTATTATCGGCTCCAGCTGAGTAAATCAGCTATAATACCTGTTTGCCCATTAACAACAAAGTGTTGTTGTGCTCATGATATCTATATCTCATATTTTAACTTGTATGTAGACAAATGCGCATTGTGAGTATTAAACACATCTTCACATGAAAAGAACAGTTGTTCAACTGAAGAAATCAAACTTTAGCAAAGCAGGCTGGCTGCACTTTCTTCAAAAACCACTACGTAAATACTGGAGGTTGTAGATATAGCTGTTTGAAATGGTCCTGTTGCAGCTGCAAGTATTCATATACTGGCAATGAAATTTTTGCTCACAGTATTCAGCACATTCTCTTCCATTTAAATACAGATGTCCATGTTGACTGTGAACACTTAGTACATACTCAGTTCAGGAAAGAAATTATTGCTCAGACAAGTTTTGATACACATGAGTAGACATGTGGGGATTTGGTAGGTACTTTCTTAAAAATCTTTCCTAATACAATCAATAGAAGTGCATCCATGTCTGTTAGCTTGGCCATAGCATTTCAAGTGTCTGCCCAGAGGTAAAACTGGGTCCGTTAAAGGACACTTCACAAAGTTTTATATCTTAAAAAAAGACCCTTCACAAAAATGTTCATCTCAAAAAAAGATCCTTCACAAAATTTTTTATCCTAAAAAGGACCTTTCACAAAATTTTCCCTCTGAAAAACAGACATTTGATATATCTCTTCCATTTCGAAAACTAATCTTTTGTGGTGCGAACAGGCCTCCTGAATAATTAGTTGTGCTTTGCTGTATTTTTCTGAAAAGCTGATATTCAATTTCTAATTTATAAAAGGTTTTCTGTGCATATGTGTGTATTTAGCTCTATAAAAGTGAACCTTCATTGTCCAAAAACCTCATTTTAATTATGATTTTATGCAAAGTTACATTTTTCACATTTTCACTAAAAGATCACTAGGTTTTTTTCAGAAAGTTCAGAAGAATTTTCTATTTCAGAAGAAAGTTCAGCCAAAAAGTTCAGAAAAACTTGATTTTCACATTAAATTTTGATTTACAAAATTACATGTAGACTTTTCACAAAAACAGAGCCCAGTCTGAAAAGTCTGGACAGACCCTTGCATTTACAAAATACATG
This sequence comes from Salticus scenicus, assembly GCA_963930645.1. Lineage (NCBI taxonomy): Eukaryota > Metazoa > Arthropoda > Arachnida > Araneae > Salticidae > Salticus > Salticus scenicus. The sequence continues at coordinate 50,746,535 of OZ005648.1, forward strand.
TAGAAAAAATGAAAAGAGAGAGAGAAAAAGAAAAAAAAAAATAATTACTCAGGTACAAGGGAAACAGATTGCATCATCCAAGAGACAGCCAGTCGGGCTGCAATGATGAAGCAGAACTCTTTTTTTTTTATTGTTCTTTTACTTTGCTTGACTTTTCTAGGTGAAAAAGAACTATCTCAGTGAACAGTTAGTTATGATTTGGAGATATAAGCAGTAACATAACCTGCCTAAGTGGCTTTAGTATTTTACGATATAATTAACTCGGAATGAATCCTAAGTGGAATAGTTTTTTGGACCTATGTGGTCAAATCTTGTAAATATTAATATTTTTATTAAGCTTTAATTAATGTAATAATAACTTCTCAGTGCTCTTTCTAGCCTCTCACTACATTTGGAGGCTTGAGCCGCGATAATGAGCAAAAAAAAAAGTAGTAATTAATTAATTCAGCATTTAGTAATTAATTATTTTATTATTAGTGTTATTGTTTTAAGTGAATATCTTCGATAAAGGATGACTGGGTGTCAAAACGAAATTAAATGACTGTGTGACTATTTTAAAACTACTTTGTGTTTGTCCAACGGACAGTGGAAAGAATAACATCTGCACGCATGGTGGATTTATAAAGTTGGATCCTTAAAGCCGATTCATCTAAGTGGATTACTAGATTCTTCATTTTTCTTTGTCGGGGAACAAGAACTGTGAGTAAATTTTTTCTATATTTATTTAAAAATGTCTTTTCTTGGGAAAGCAAGAAAGGAAGATTTGTTACGAGTCGCTTCAGAGTTGGATTTAGAAATACCAGAAAATGCTACTGTAATTAAATTAAAAGAATGAATTGTGAGTCAAAAAAATTTTGATGAAGAATTTTGTAAAAATTTAGTAGATAGCGTGATCGCTGAAAGAATAGAAAAAAATGAACGTGAAAAATTATTGCTTGAACAAGAAAGAGAGCAGAAAGAGCTCGAATTTGAGCTGGAGAAACTGAGATTAACAAGTAATCGAAATGATACTCAGGGAGCGAACCCCAACACTTCAGAATCTTCTAGTGTTCCAAACAGAAGTAAGGAGTTAGCAAAGATAATGAAATGTTTTGAACATGATTAATATGAACATGATTATCATGTTAAGAGAAATGAATTTGACCAAACGCTTGGCACAGTGACAGAATGAAATCCTCGCCTAATAGGCTATCCACCATTCACTTCGATATATTTATCTTATTCTAATCTGATAATTTATTTTATTAGGGTCAATTTCGTAGTTTCATTTTCATACTACTATTTCCAATGCAACAATCCTCAAAATGCATATTTATATGGGATATCCTCCCATTTTGCTATATTGATAAAATCTTAAATTACGAATATTTTACGAAATTTTCCTATTAGAATATTTGAAGTCAATCATGTTCAAACAAGTATCATAAATGTTATTTTGAAATTGTCTGATATATTTATGATCCTCAAAATGGACGTTTATGCTCAATTTCGCCCTATTCTGCCATTTTAAGTAAATCGTAAATTCCAAATAATTTATGAATTTTTTAAATTGGAAAATTCATACTCTATAATATTCATGCCAGTATCCTAAATAATATTTCAAAAGTGGTCTGACATATTTACGATGAAAATATCCCTGAAAATTGACGTTTATGTGAAATTTTGCCCTATTCTGCCATGTTAAGAAATTCGTAAATTTCCTATAACTTGCGAAATTTTCAAAGTCGTATGTTTCTAGTTACTGATGTTCATTCCGACATCAAAACTCATATTTTAAAACTAGTCTCACATTTTTTCGTTAAAAATTTTCCATTTAATGCACTTTTAAGTGAAATTTTGCCCTATTCTCCCATGTTAAGAAAAGCGTAAATTTAAGATATAGTAAAATATTTATTAAAGGTATAGGAAAAGACACCGTTAAATGTAAAGGGTATTTTATAGCAGATATAGCTGTTGATGATATTTTACTTAAAACTAATGTTTTTGTTGTAGAAGATTTACAATATTCTGCTATTATTGGCATGGACGTATTGTCCAATTTAAAGTTTAACTTTTCAAAAGGAGAAATTGAATTTAATTGTGTAAATGTAATTGATCTAGTTCAAAATAATGAAAAATATTATAATTCTAGAGATGTTATATCCCCTTTTGAAATGTATAACCCAGAGTCAGATGTGCGTAACGTAAAAACAACAAAACCGAAAGATGTTTTCTCCGGTCAAAGTGACGATTCATCTTTTGACCCGAAGATTTTTAATTATTTAATGGTTGATGTAATTGATGACTCTAGAGAAAGTATTTTAGATACTAGCCATATATTAAATGCTAATGTGCATGAGCAATTGATTCGCATGATTACAGGGTACACTCCACGTAAAATACAAAGTACTGATGTAAAAATGAAAATAATTTTAAACGATGAAATCCCTATATGTCAAAGAGCTAGGCGCCTCCCCATAACGGAACAAGCTATTGTAGAGAAACAAATTCAAGAATGGCTTGAACAAAAAATTATAAAACCTAGTTGTTCAGATTTTGCATCGCTTATTGTACTAAGTAAGAAAAAAGATGGAAGTACTAGAATTTGTGTAGATTTTTCGTAGGCTCAATAAGAAAATCGTTAAAGACAGGTTCCCGTTGCCCCTTATTGAAGATGTAATCGATAAGTTGGAAGATTCATGTGTATTTACGACACTAGACTTAAAAAATGTTTTTTTTCATGTTGATATTGAAAAAGATAGTACTAAATATACATCATTTGTAACTCACGAGGGACAATACGAGTTTTTAAAAGCACCATTTGAGTTGTGTACAAGTCCATCAGTATTCGAGAGATATATTTTTCATATATTCAGAGATTTACTTAGGGATAAAACCGTAATAATTTATGTCGATGATTTGATAATACCATCAAAAAATGAAGAGGAAGGGCTACGTAAACTTCAATTAGTATTAGAAACAGCGGCTAACTACGGATTAAACTTAAATTTTAAGAAATGCCAATTTTTAAAACGCAAGATAGAATTTTTGGGATACCTAATTGAAAACGGTACTATTAAGCCTTCGCCATCAAAAACTCTGGCCGTAGAAAATTTTCCCACCCCTAAAAACATTAAACAAGTTCAAAGCTTTTTAGGTGTAACAGGGTATTTTCGAAAATTTATCAAAGATCATTCCAAAATCGCGAAACCATTGAGTGATCTCCTTAGAGAAAATAACGAATTCTAGTTTGGCCATGAACAAAAGAAATCTTTTCAGGATTTAAAGAAAATACTGAGTTGTGAACCAGTACTTCATATTTTTAAACAAGGGCCTAAATTGGAATTGCACACGGATGCTAGCAGTATCGGGTTCGGTGCAGTATTATTACAATTAGGAGATGATGAGAAAATGCATCCAATCCAGTACACATGAGCAAGAAAACTAATGCGCAACAGGAAAAGTACCCTAGTTAAGAATTAGAAATTTTAGCAGTGATTGAAGCTTTGACAAAATTCAGAAATTATTTACTAGGAACAAAATTTAAGATATTCACAGATTGTTCGGCATTTTAGCAGACTATGTCTAAAAAAGACTTATCGCCTAAAATAGCTCGTTGGGCATTACTTTTAGAGGAATTTGAATATGAAATAATACATAGACCTGCTTCACAAATGAAACATGTAGATGCTTTAAGCAGAAATGTAAATGTTGTCGACACTCAATCCTTAGATGACGAGATAACACGTAAAATAGCAAATTCTCAAAACAATGACGAAAATATACGAGTAATAAAAGAATTAATGGAAAATGGGAAAGAAGACAATTATTTAGTCAAAAATGATGTATTGTACAGGTATGATGCGGGTAGAGAGTTGTTAGTTGTACCAGAAAATATGCAGTCAGAAATAATAAGACAAATGCATCAAAAAAGACATTTTGCTTCAGCGAAGACAGAAGAAATATTGAAAAGAGATCTTTACATTCCAGGTGCGAGAAAGAAAATAGAAAATGTTATAGCCAATTGCGTGAAATGTATTCTATGCAATAAGAAAAGTGGAAAACCTGAAGGATACTTGAATCCTATTCCGAAGGAAAATGTACCACTAGGCACCTATCATATCGATTTTATTGGACCGTTACCCTCTACCAATAAAAAATATCAGCATATTTTCACTGTGATTGATGGATTTACAAAATTTGCTTGGCTATATCCGGTCAAAACCACAAGTGCAAAAGAAGCTTTAGATAAGCTGAAACTTCAACAAACAACCTTCGGAAACCCATCACGAATTATAACCGATAAAGGAAGTGCATTTCGATCTAATGAATTCGAAGAATATTGCCATGCGGAAAATCGAGCATGTTCCAATTACGACAGGTGTGCCAAGAGGAAATGGGCAAATCGAACGTTTGCACAGGACTCTAATACCCGACTTGTCCAAATTATCCATTGAAGATCCTACTAAATGATACAAGAATGTCAGTACTGTACAAAGAATATTGAAAAGCACAACGACAAGGAGTACAAAGTTAACACCTTTTCAACTACTAACAGGAGTTAAGATGAAAAACAAAGAGGATCTGATTGTCAAAAGTCTTTTAGAAGAAGAGTACAGAAAAAGGTTCATGGAAGACAGGGAAGAACTAAGAGACGATGCTAAACAACAAATCGAGAAGATTCAGGAAGAGGATAAAAAACAATATGATAAAAAGCGCAAGAGAGCACATAAGTATCATATAGGAGACCTAGTTGCCATCCAACGTACCCAATTTTAATCAGGTCTCAATTTAAGAATTAAATATTTTGGTCCCTATAAGGTGACAAAAGTTAAGGCAAATAATCGATACGAAGTTCAAAAAGTTGGTCAGCATGAAGGACCAAATATAACGTCAACTGCTGCAGACATGATGAAAAAATGGACGATGTCCAATTAGACAGAAAAAAAAAAAAAAAAAAAAAAAAAAAACTCTTTATTGTATATATAGTGTATGCCATATTTTAGAATCTCTCTGTCGCTTGTTTTTTTTTCTTTTTTGTATTTTTCAGATCCTTGGTGGATAGACTTGATGTGTCCCAGACTTGCAATTTCGAGGTCGAAGCTGTCGCAGGAGGGCCGAATTATGTAGAAAAAATGAAAAGAGAGAGAGGAAAAGAAAAAAAAATAATTACTCAGGTACAAGGGGAACAGATTGCATCATCCAGCAGACAGCCAGTCGGGCTGCGATGATGAAGCAGAACTCTTTTCTTTTATTGTTCTTTTACTTTGCTTGACTTTTCTAGATGAAAAAGAACTATCTCAGTGAACAGTTAGTTATGATTTGGAGATATAAGCAGTAACATAACCTGCCTAAGTGGCTTTAGTATTTTACAATATAATTAACTCGAAATGAATCCTAAGTGGAATAGTTTTTTGGACCTATGTGGTCAAATCTTGTAAATAATATGTAAATATTAATATTTTTATTAAACTTTAATTTCTGTAATAATAACTTCTCAGTGCTCTTTCTAGCCTCTCACTACATACATATTGGACAATTCAGTATTCTTGGAATGATTTGTATTTACGTTTACGTTACTCAGTTGACTTCTACAATGAGGAATCTGCATAGCCTTGAGAGGTTACAAACAGTGCCATCTATGCATTTTGCATTATTCTTTTCTCTGTCATTGATTCCTAATATTTTTCTCCATCTCCCTTCCATGTTTGTACAGAGAGTTCAGTTGAATATATAACACATATTGATAATTTATGATTATGCTATCAACATTCTTAAGTTTATATTAGATTTTTCAGAATTTTATACTTTAAAAAAATTTTTGTTTTTTAGTTTCAAAGGTAAAATATTTAGTTGCTATGTCTTTCTCATTTCATTAATAAGTTAAGTATCATTTTGAAATACAGTTATCTAAAATATATATATATATATTTCTTTTAATTTGAAGTTGTATGTATTTTAGGAAAGGCACATTTAACTCTTGGAATATTGAGCCGTATTTTCTAAACATTCTACCACTGTCAACTTCAATTTCAAATGAAAACTCTATCTTAGTATTTGGTGGTCTTAATCCTTCTTCAGTTTCAAAAAATGTGCTTTTGGACTTAGAAAATGAGGATTTTGTTTTAGGTAAGTTTATAAGCATTATTTGAATAAGGCAAGCGTTTTTATTAACATACATCTTTAATATTAAATTTCACATTCATACGCAGAGTATAACAAACAGAGTCACCAGTTCACATCGCAGCAGGCTACTCTAGAGGTCTGCACGGGCCGGGCCGGGTTCGGGCCGATTTTTTCTGATATCCATATCAATATCCTCATATTAAAATTAAGGAACATTTGAATTTACTTATTTTCATCTTAAGAAAGTATTTAAACTTACCTTTATTTATTTGTTAAATCCTTTTTGATATTTAAATTTACTTTGCATCTATCCTTTTCAAACATCGTTACTTTGTTTACTATATCGGCGTTGCCATTTCCAGTCTACATAATCTTTCCTATTTGTGCTGTTGCCACTTCTTGGGAATTATCATTTTTAATTATGTTTCGTTTTTCTCCACCGGGTATCGTGGCGCAGCGGTCAATGTTGTTATGTAGATCAACTTGTTTAGAGAGTATATAATGCCGTGATGTTTGGAGATAAGTTAGTTTCAGTTGAGTTTCAGTCCTAGTTTCGATGAGCTTCAACTAGTTGTGACTTTGAGTTCCAGCTCTGTTGAATAGCTGCTGGCGGCTATTTTGAGCTAGGGATATGTTGTAGAATGCTCATGTTTAATGCTGAACTCAAAATTTAAATAATTAAAGTAAATTGTTTTTGTTAAAGTTTAAATAGTTTGATGATGTTGAGATTGTTTACCTTCGTTAAGTTTAAAATCTTTTTAATAATTTCTTCATAAGCTTAAATGGATGAATTTCATGAGAACTTTTTTATAATGCTTGAACTTTGCTTTCTTCTGATCATTGGAATATCGTGGTCATTCGGCGACCGTTAATTGATTTGAATCTTATTCTAAAAGTTAAGCTTGATCTAAATTTTTTATTCATTGGTCATTTGGCGACCATGAAATTTTGGGATCGTTTAGCTGACTTTGTTTTCAAAACTCAATGGCATTCGCTGGTCATCGGGCGACCGCGATCTTCAATATGCATCAATAAGTGTTATCTTCAAGTGTTTGTGTTTTTTCTTCAATAATTTACGTGATGTGTGATTAGGCACTCTTCTGTAATGTATTGAAATGCTTATGACTATGTGACGTAGTGTTTTCCATCCATTTTCCCACATTGGTCATATGGCGATCAAGTAAATGGATTTGAATGATGTGCTAAAATCTATCTATCTTCTTGTGACATCAAGTAATGATAATATATTGTAAAAAGGTAATATAGTTTCGTTTTGAGAATTAATCTTGTTAAATGAATTTTGAAATTTTGTTATATATATTTATATTAAATCTTTTTCATAGTTATTGTTGTTATAATTGTTTTGAATCTATTATATCTTCATGAATAAATTTATTTTCGTTTCAAATACTTTTGTATTTACTGAGTCTAAAACTTTTACATGCTAGTCAAATTGAAATCCTTTAAACTTAAATAATTCTATTGCAGCTTTTTATCTGCTTAATATAATTTTGTTTAAGGTAGACCTTAAAATGTCTAACATTTTCAATTTATTCTCGGGCCGGGCCGGGCTCGGGCTTAAAACTTTTTTGCAGGCTCGGGCCGGGCCGGGCTTGGACTCAATTTTTTTGTGTATACTTGATAGAAAGCTTAAAAACTTAACTTATTTTTTCTATCACTTGTCCTCACAAATTACTCAAAACATTTTTTATAGAACATAATATACTTAATAGAATATAATAAATGACTGTTTAAATTACTTAAAAACCTTTTTTTTGAGTGCTTTTAAAACACTCGTTAAACTTTATTTAATGTGTTCATTTTGGTTTACTTACTTTCTTTTCCTGACTCCGTTTTGTTTACATTCTTTAGACATCGCGGTACAATCTTGTTGCCAGATCCATTACTATCAAGAGTTTGTTTGGAGATTGCATGTTTTCACCACTGAATGGCGTTGACGGCGGTTGAATATTTATGCCGTGTTGAGCCGTGATTGGCTGTTTGCTCTTTGATCATGCTACATGTTTTGGATACTATCATATAAATAGAGGTGTTTTATTTTGAGTTGTTGGTGAATTCGACTGGTAAAGATGCTAATGTAAGATTTTATGTTCTGTCTGAGACTGGTCCTCGTAAATTTATTTATTCAATTAGCAGTTTATCATTTCAAGGATGCAGTCGTTTAAAAATGTTAAATAGTTGTTAAAATATGTAAAGTTCATTTTCAAGTTAGCAGCCATAATTGTTTTGAAGTTATCAATTGTTAAATTATGTATGTTTAAATGACGGCTAAAATTTAAAAAAGCAAGTTCATTTTCGGCTGTGAATTTTTTCTTGAAGATTACAGCGTTTGTTTGAACTGTATTTTTGAATGTCATCTTTGATTTTTCCATTTTCCATGCTATGTGTCAACCTGTCGACCATAGCTTCTTCAAGTTGCAGTTTCATCAATTATTGGTTATTATCAAGTTTAAATGTCATCAGTTGTTTCTTGCAATCGTTTTATCGTTATATGTGATGTCTCAGTTAGAAAATCTGGGAGTCAGGAAATTTTTTAAAGGTAAAGCCTTCTTATAAATTAAAAATGCTAGATTTAATTTATTGGTCAGTTCAGTTGTTTTTGAAGTTAACTTTTTGATGACCTTTTGAATATAAACATCGTTTTTTTATCTACATTTGTTAAGTTTTATAGCTAAAATTGATGTTAAATATTTTTTTTCTATTTGTTATTGTTGGTTTTTTTGAATCTTTAAAAGTTTTTAATAAAAATGTTTAAACTGAATTTGACTTTGTTTTACTTGTCAAATTTTTCCCTTTAAGTTACACTAGTCATTAAATTTATTAAACTTTCACTGTATGTCTGCTTAAATATAATGGAAATAAAAGTTTGACTTTTTATAAGTCTCATCTATCAGGGTTATGGGCCCAGTTTAGCTTTTAGCTAGCCCAATTTTTTATAACCTTTATGCAAGTTAGCTTAAATTGCTTTTTTTCCTTTGACTAGTGTTTTTTGACATTTAAAAGTAAATAATGGCTGTTAACCTGGCTCCCCAGATTAAGAGACTCAATATGACTAATTATTCAACTTGGAAAGATGATGTAAAGTTCCTGCTGTTGGAGAAAAATGCTTTTGAAATTGTAAAGGGTAGTGAGAAGCAGCCTAAATTGGATGAAGAAAAGGGTATAACTGCTGAAGTGATTGCTGACTTTAAAAGACGTCAAAATATAGCGTTGTCCATAATTTATCTTAATATTGAACCTGAATTTAGAGCCTTAATTGTTCAATGTGACGATCCAGCTGATGCCTGGAAAACCTTAAGGGCAAATTTTCAACCTGATAGTCGTAGTCATCATATGGCAATTTTTTCCGAAATTATGAATTGTTTTCTACAGTCTGGTGAAACTATAGGTCAATATGCTGCTAGAATTTCTAAATTTTCAGAGCGTTTAAAAGCAATTAATAAACCTATCAGCGACGAGTACTTAAGCTTCCAGATTTTGCGCTATTTACCAGACAAGTATGATCAAATAATCCAGCAGAGTCTCCGATGGCCTGATACTGATTTTTCTTTTAAGAAAATTGTTATAGAACTCTGTGCAGAAGAAGTGCGACTTCAACTGAGAGTGTTAGATAAAGAAAAAACTGACTGTAGTATAGAAGTTCAAACGGTAAAATATAAGAAAAAATCAACTGTTAAATGTTGGAGATGCGGGAAAATGGGCCATTATCGTAAGAATTGTCGGGTAAAACTTGAATTAAAATCTGATAATAGTGCTAAATTTTCTAAGGGTAATTTTGTAAAAAAAAGTTGACTCCAGACAACAGCCAAAGCGTGACAAAACTCCCCCTCGAAAAAAGACTTCTTTCAAAAGTCAAAATTTTATTGCTGAAGCAAATCTCGGTAGTTATGAAAGGGATGGTTGTTGGGTCTTTGACACAGCAGCCTCCCATCATTTCTGTAAGGATAAAGAATCGTTTTGTAATTTTACTGAGGTTTTGGGTGACGAAATGCATGTGGCTGTTGATGGGGTCACTTTTCCGATCACCGGTAAAGGTGAAGTTGTTCTAAGTTTTAATGGTAATCAAATTAAATTATGGCATGTTTTGTACTCGCCCCATTTAAGGAAAAACCTACTCAGTGGATCCAGATTTGATAGAAAAGGTGCTAAATTCAAGTGTGAAGATGGTGAGTTGAACGTGATCGACAGGTTTGATAATTTTATTTTTTCTGCTAAACTGCATGATGGTTTATATTACATTTTTCCTAAGGTTATTAAAAGTAAAAAAGGCAAGCAAAGTGTTAACTTGAATGGGGGCTAAAAGAAATAGAAGTTGAAAGAAATTTTGATATGTCAGCTTCACCTGTTTATGAGCCAGTTAACGTGAATAACATGGACACTTGGCATTTACGTTTTGATCATATTAGCCCCGAATTAATTGTTAACACTTGTAGAAAGTCTGCTGTAAGAGGCTTGCCAAATCTAAAATCTGTAAATTTTTCTTGTGAATCATGTTGTTTAGGCAAACAAAATAGAGTATCCTTTAAATCCCTGGATCGTTCATTTTCTAAACATCCTTTAGATAGATTATTTTTAGATGTTTGGGGGCCTATAAAAGTTTTGGGAAAAAATAGAGAAAGGTTTTTTTTGTCCATAATTGATGATTTTTCCGGTAAATCAGCTGTATATCCTCTGCAAGATAAATCCATGGTTTTTGATGTCTTTAAACGACATGTTAATAGGGTAGAGAGATTTTTGGGCACCAAATTAAAATCTATACGTACCGATAATGGTTCGGAGTTTGAAAATGAGCGATTCAGGAATTTTTGTAATGAAACTGGGGTAAAACATGAATTCACCAATGCTTTTACACCTGAAGAAAACGGTGTACGTGAACGTTTTAATCGGACAATCTTAAACTGTGTGAGGGCTATGCTCAATTCAAGTGGTTTGTCTGGTGATTTTTGGCCAGAGGCTTGCATGCACTTCAATTACACGTGGAATCGTATCTGCCATGGTACTAACGACAAAACGCCTCTTCAATTGTACTCAGGAAACAAGCCATCGGTGCGTCATTTACGCCCTTTTGGTACAATAGCATATGTAGGAGTTCCCAAGGTCAAAAGAAAACATAAACTAGACTTTAAAGCTAAGAAAGGTTTTGTTGTGGGTTATGCCCTACGTACCCGAGGGTATAGAATTTGGCTAAGCGATGAAAACAAAGTTATAGAGACTATAAATGTTTCCTTTAGGGAAAGTAGTGATATGGTTGGCAGTGGAGCTTTGGGAGGCGACTCCTCTTTTGAACTGGAATGCGTGCCAGATGTTTTACCAAAGCCTGTTGATTGGTGTCCTCTTCCCGATCCGGAACCTGGTACATCTGGTTGCGTGCCCAGTGAAACTGAGGATGCCGCCTCAGTTGGTTCCCCCACAAGTCCTACGTTACCTAAGACATCGCCATGCTGGTCAAATAACCCCATTTGGTATAGAAAGGCAGTTCAAAGACCTATAGGGAATAAAGTGGATATTTATTACTATCCTGATGGTGAAGGCAAGAAACTTCCACAAAGATCTCCACGTGATGTTGAAAAATTTTGTGCAGCTAATGGTATAAATTATGATCCCCAGTTTTTTTATTTTTCTAAATTTAATACTTATACCGGTCTTGTTAATCCTGTTCTTACACCTTCTGCGTCCAGCACTTCTAGTTGACTAGAAGTGGTGGTACCCAGGACGTATAAGCAGGCTTTAAAATCAGTTTCTGTTGATAAATGGCAGGAAGCCATGCTAGAAGAGTTGGAGACAATGGCTACGAGAAAGGTGTGGCATCTTGTGAGGTTACCTGAAAATAAAACTGTTTTAGAAAACCGTTGGGTTTATACCATAAAACAAGACGAATCTGGTGCTATTGTCAGATATAAAGCTCGACTTGTAGCACAGGGTTATAAACAAATTCAGGGAGACTCGTATGATGAAACTTTTTCTCCAGTAATAGATTTTTCCGTAGTCAGTTTTTTTTTCACTCTTTTGGTTTCATACTGTGGCTGGATCAACCTACAATGTGATGTAAAGTGTGCATATTTATATGCACCGTTACAAGATGAGATCTACATGAAGCAACCAGTTGGTTTTGTAGAAAAAGGCAAAGAAAATATGGTTTGCAGGTTAGATTGCGCATTGTATGGATTACACCAGTCAGGTAGATTATGGTTTTACGAGTTAAACAGGGTTTTGTTGGAATTGGGTTTTTTAAAATTTGAGGTTTGTAATTGTGCATATTCATATAATGGTTTTGCAGTTTTATTAGTCTATGTGGATGACATGGTTATTTTTACAAAAAACAAGTCACAGTCAGAAATAGTTTTAAAAATTCTACAATCTAAGTTTGATTTAAAAGTTCTTGGTACCACACGAAAGTTGTTGGGTGTCGAATTCGAGTATAACGGTAAGAGTGTGTTAATCCATCAAAGCCAATATATTGGCGAAGTTTGTAAGAGATTTAAAAACCACCGAATACCAGTCTCTTCTTTACCCATAGTGAAAGGTACACGTTTTTCTAAGAGTGACTGTCCTGTCATCCAAGCTGATATAGATGAAGCCTCAAATCTCCCTTTTAGAAATTTGTTGGGATGTATATTTTTTTTGGTAAATCGTACAAGACCGGATATAGCATATGCAACAAACATTTTTTCTCAGTTTCAGCAGAATCCAGGTTTAAAACACTGGCATGGGCTACTTAGACTTTTAGGGTACATTAAATATACTAGTCATTAAAAACTTAATTTAGAATGTAAAAACATTGAGTTAAATTCATACTCTGATGCAGATTTTGCTTCCAATAGAGATGATTATGTCTCCATGAGGGGGCAGATTGCTTTTTTAGAAAATGCAGCCATTTCTTGGCGCAGTAAGAAGCAAAAAGGTGTCACTATATCAACCATGGAATCAGAATTTATCTCAATGTGCGATTGTGTTAGAGAACAAGATTGGTTCTTTAATATTTTAAAAGAGTGTCATAATTTTAAACTTATTAATGAAAATATTAATGTACCCACTATTTTTGCAGATAATGAGTCTGCTATTCGTTTTACTAAATCTAGAATTGAAAACTTTCAAACGCGGCATGTAAACATTAAATTATTTTTTATAAGAGATTGGTATGATGAGGGTAAATTTGATCTTAAGTATATTCCTTCAAAATCAAACCTGGCCGATCTGTTCACAAAGCCGCTCACAAAAAGTGAATTATCGAAATTTATAAATAGTATTTTTGTCTCAAAATAATTGATTTTCTTTTTCACTTTGCAGATATGTGTATATATATGTTGAATGAATGAGTGTTTGAAAGTCGCGGGGCCTCGCGCAAATGTTTAATGTGTTTATGTTTAGTATTGTATTGTGAAATGTTCTTTGTCTGCATTGTGGGAGAAACTAGTATTTAATTATATATGTATGGGGGGAAATAGTTAATTTGATAAAATGATCAATTTAAATTATGTATACTTATAAAATATTTTTTCCTTTAACATTTGTTAAAGTTTCAGGTTTGTAGTGCCTATAGGTACAGTTTTTTTTACGTTTCAGATATGTCCTGAAGTTGAGAATTTGACTGTGGTTTTTTGCCTTTAGGTATATTTTTTGGTCATGTTTTTTCAGATATGGTTGGAGAATGGACTGTGGATATAGAACTAGCTGAGTTCACCAAAAATTTGTTAAATTGTTTTTACTAATATTTGTTGATATTAACATTGTTACTTAAAGTTTTTTGAACTGACTAATAAAAAAAAGTTTTTTGTGTTTTGTTGCGGTGGGGGGCTTTGATAGAAAGCTTAAAAACTTAACTTATTTTTTCTATCACTTGTCCTCACAAATTACTCAAAACATTTTTTATAGAACATAATATACTTAATAGAATATAATAAATGACTGTTTAAATTATTTAAAAACCTTTTTTTGAGTGCTTTTAAAACACTCGTTAAACTTTATTTAATGTGTTCGTTTTGCTTTACTTACTTTCTTTTCCTGACTCCGTTTTGTTTACATTCTTTAGACATCGCGGTACAATCTTGTTGCCAGATCCATTACTATCAAGAGTTTGTTTGGAGATTGCATGTTTTCACCACTGAATGGCGTTGACGGCGGTTGAATATTTATGCCGTGTTGAGCCGTGATTGGCTGTTTGCTCTTTGATCATGCTACATGTTTTGGACACTATCATATAAATAGAGGTGTTTTATTTTGAGTTGTTGGTGAATTCGACTGGTAAAGATGCTAATGTAAGATTTTATGTTCTGTCTGAGGCTGGTCCTCGTAAATTTATTTATTCAATTAGCAGTTTATCATTTCAAGGATGCAGTCGTTTAAAAATGTTAAATAGTTGTTAAAATATGTAAAGTTCATTTTCAAGTTATCAGCCATAATTGTTTTGAAGTTATCAATTGTTAAATTATGTATGTTTAAATGACGGCTAAAATTTTAAAAAGCAAGTTCGTTTTCGGCTGTGAATTTTTTCTTGAAGATTACAGCGTTTGTTTGAACTGTATTTTTGAATGTCATCTTTGATTTTTCCATTTTCCATGCTATGTGTCAACCTGGTGACCATAGCTTCTTCAAGTTGCAGTTTCATCAATTATTGGTTATTATCAAGTTTAAATGTCATCAGTTGTTTCGTGCAATCGTTTTATCGTTATATGTGATGTCTCAGTTAGAAAATCTGGGAGTCAGGAAATTTTTTAAAGGTAAAGCCTTCTTATAAATTAAAAATGCTAGATTTAATTTATTGGTCAGTTCAGTTGTTTTTGAAGTTAACTTTTTGATGACCTTTTGAATATAAACATCGTTTTTTCATCTACATTTGTTAAGTTTTATAGCTAAAATTAATTGTTAAATATTTTTTTTCTATTTGTTATTGTTGGTTTTTTTGAATCTTTAAAAGTTTTTAATAAAAATGTTTAAACTGAATTTGACTTTGTTTTACTTGTCAAATTTTTCCCTTTAAGTTACACTAGTCATTAAATTTATTAAACTTTCACTGTATGTCTGCTTAAATATAATGGAAATAAAAGTTTGACTTTTTATAAGTCTCATCTATCAATACTCGGGCCGGGCCGGGCCTGGAGGAAATTTTTTCCGGGCCGAACCTTTTTCTGTTTTTTCTCGTTAATCAACGAAAAAGGAAAATGATAAATTATTTCTTCAGTCATTTATTTTGCATAACTTTACAGGCTGGTATGTCACATGAATATTTTTCTTTGTTAAAAAATGTCTTAACTTCAATTTTATTGCTTATCAGTCTGTCGTTTCGCGATCTGATTTTCCGCAAATATTTTTAGCATGTCTCAAAATTAATATATTTTATTTCAAGTAATATGAAATGGTTTCCTATTGAAAATAGTATGCATGTCACTACTAGTTTGCACACATGTTCAAACAAAAGAAATTAGATACGTTACTATGTATAAGGCTTTGTGTCCTATGGTCTGTAGAGTTTAGGTGGTATGAAGGCTATAAAAATCCTTCCGCTGTAACTTTTTCTCTAAGACTCCTTTTTCTTTTCTCCAGTGCACTGAATGAAAGTAGCATCATTTTTGGCATGTGCAAAAGCCTCTTTTCTATTGAATATGGCTGGATGCCATTAAAATTTTATTTACCGGATCACATGAAAAATGCGGATACATTACGGTATATAAGAGGAAATGGTTGAACGTGCATTTTTAGTAGTAATAACCATTTTAAATACCATCCTATATTGTGTGATGAGTGCTAATATTTCCGATTTGACTTTCTGTCTGTCTTTGTGCCTTCTGTACGTCTGTAATAATGAATTTTTGTTTATATATAATTATCTTGTAAAAGTTCAGCAGTTTTGTTACAGAAGGTTCTATTGCTTCGCTACATAAAACCTCTGCAAAACACATACTAAAAATCTTTTTAATCGAAAAGGCATGCATTTTTTTCTTTTTTACATATTTTTTAATCGGGCCGGGCCGGGTCGGGCCTGATTTTATCGCTTTTTGTCCGGGCCGGGCCGGGCCTGGGCCGAATTTTTCTATTTCCTACCGGGCCGGGTAAGCAAAGCTTTAGTACGGGCCGGGCCCGGGCCTCAAAATTCCGGCCCGTGCAGACCTCTAGGCTACTCAAACTTTTAAATGAACGATGAATTTTTTAGAATCATTGCCAATCATTTATATTTAAAATTTTCTTTATTTTGACATTTCTTAGATGCCAGAGAAGGAAAAATGTAACATTTTTCTGCCTTTCAATTTTGACCAACTATTTTACTTAAAAATAATACGTAAATGTTCAATAGAACATTTGTTAATATATTTTATTGAATATATTTATAGTTTAATATTTGATTATAAAATTAAATTTAAAAATTCATTTCTATACTATCACATTTGTTGTAACTCTTGCTAATGACATTATTATTATTTTTTATGTTAATACAACTTGAAATTATATTTCATATTTATTTCTGAATTAATTTTAATTCTATTTGTATAACTCCCGTAAAAGATTTTAATTTGCAAGAAACTTATTATTTATTTATTTATTTATTTTTTTTTTTTTTTTTGAGAGGTACATTATTTAAAGCTAAAAGAATGTCTAAGTGCCTCAAAGTACTTTATTTCTTTTGAACTTATTGAAATATTTTTCTATAGAAATATATATATATATATATATTTAACTTAATTTTTTACATCATCCTGTTGAAATTTTACTTTCCTCTATATTAAATAGAAGAAAGTATTGAATTTGTAAATATTTTCGACTTCCGTTTTTCGGCAGACTTGCACGCTTTGAGAGTTCTAGAACACGATTTGGCCTTTGTTAGAAAATGTCTGTGTGTGTGTGTGCGCTTGTGTGACCAAAATTTTGTGCCGATACTGTCTTCAGAACTACTGCTCAGAATTGTATATAAATTTATATGTAGATGCACCTTGACCTGAATTAGTGCCTATCAACTTTTGGTGTCAACCGCTGAACAGGTGGTGGTGCTATACAGTGATTTCTGAAATTTAATGGGAGGCTATATCTCAGGTTTTATTGCGTATAATCAAACAAAACTTAATATGTGAGACGGCCATCATGAGACATTATGTTGATTCAATTTAAATGCTTATCGGCCAATAGATGGCGCTGCTATACCACGATTTTTGCAATTTAAGAAAAGGCTATATCTCAGGAACTATTGCACAGAATTGCATGTAAATTTATATGGAGATGCACCTTGACATAAATTAGTATGTGTCAACTGCTTAACAGGTGGTGCTGCTACACAGTGATTTCCACAATTTAAGGGAAGGCTATATTTCAGGTTGCATATCATCAAACAAAACTTGATATGTGAGAAGGCCATTATTAGACATTATGCTGATTCAATTTGGAAGCATATTGGCCAATGGGTGGCACTGCTATACTGCAAATTTCCTCGATAACAGGAAGGCTATATCTCAACTTCTATGGCATACAAAACTTGATATGTGAGATAACCATTATAAAAATTTATTTTTCAGATGTTATTTATAGACAATAAAACTGTCTTTCTTTGGATATTTACTATTAGTTTTCTCTAAGATCAAAATCATTTGCATTCATCATGTTAGATAAGTTTAATAAATTATTTGTACTTAGTGAATTTGTATAGAAAAATGTAGAAGAAAAGTCTTGTGGTGGTCACAACATACTAGTATTAGTTTTTACTTAATAATAATTTCCTTTCATACTGATAGGATACTTTGTCATTAAAAATTATATATGTATTGTTTTCTTGTAGGTAGCTCAATTTTCCAGTATGTATTAGATTCTGGAATTTGGAAATATTATGGTACTATGATTGAGCCCAGGTGTTACCATGCATGTGCTGTGGATGGCCAATATTTATATGTTACAGGTAGTTTTTTTTATTTTTTTTATTTCTTTTCTTTCTTTACATATCAATCCATGTATTATATATTTATAATAATTACAAATCAATATTTTACTTCATTGATGAACATATCATTTACTGTAACACAAAATAAATTTGAAAAATAATTGTTGTAGAAGGAGTATAGAGCAGTTTTATTTCAAAGTTCATGAATTTATTGAAATAAGTATAATATGAATGCTAACATTCATGTTGTAGCTAGAAATTGATTCATCAATACATAAAACTCAACATAATGTCTAATTCGTAAAGCTCTAGCCATTGTATTAACTTGGTTGCTATGTCATCTGAACAATTCATTCAGTAAAAAAATAGAAATTTTCATCTGTTCAGAGATTAGTGGAGCAGTCCAAGGGATTATGTGAGTATCTATTAACTATTCTCGCTTTTGTTAAAATTTTGGTTTTCCTTAAAAATGCATAACAGATATATAAATTACAGTTACCTCAACCTAAAATTCTAAGCATTTTGTGATATTACCAGTTGTATTATAGCCTGATATACTCAATTCAGCATTAGTTGTGCAATGAAAATGGCAACAGATGAACAACAGGATATAACAACAACAAAAGTATCCTGAGATATGCCTTTTAATGGGCTCTTCCCACCTGACATCAGAGGTCACATGATAGAGGAAAAACAAATAGCAGACGAAGTCTTGTTTATCTATAGCTATTGCTGAAATAACATATTTTCTATTTTTATTTTTGATCAATCGTATTTAATCTGTGTTATTTTTTTTTATACATCATCATTTTTAATCCATTTTATATCATTATTCATCATCTTTTGCTTGCTGTAGACATTTACAATCATCATTTAGTTTATATTTGTTATTGATATTCATGAAGAACATGTTAAGTACTCTGATTTTTGGTACTTAAATCAGTGACAGTGCAACATCGTACGGCCTAAATCCATTTAGACCAGTAACTAAGTTAATTAACTTGTTGTAACACCTTTATGCAATTAAATTTAACTGAAAACGTTTTAAAATTTCAAATTATAATCCATAAACATTCCACAAGAACAAGGCTATTATTTATTGCTAGATCAGTTAATGTAACAGTTACACAAAAACATACAAAAATCGATTCTTACAGGTAAAAATAAATAAACACATAAAGTGTTCTTTAAAAATTATTAAATTTACAAATACAATTATTCTACTGTTTACAAATGCACAATATTACTTTTATTTTATTTTATATTAAATATTAACACTTTTGTTCTTAAGAACAATATTTCTTTGAATTCGATCCTCAGAATTCGATTATTCATTTTCCTCTATCACGTGACTGAGCAGACGACGGTGGGATGAGCCCATTGATTTGCAGGTCTTGTAGTTGTAGAAAGAATCTGCTATAAACAAATTTAGCATAGGTAGACTGTGTTCAGTTCCCTGTCATATATTAGTTCTCGCAAATTTCTACTATAGCCTCATACTATATTCATGTTTAAAGAAATGAAATCTAAGTTATTACTTGCACTGTCATAGAACGTAATGCCCCACCCATTTGGCTATCCTTCTTTCTCTTTCACATATTCTTATTATCATAATATATTGTTTAATTTTATTAGGGTCAAGTTTCATTCAGTTTTTATGCCGATCCATAGTATTTCCAATGCAATAATTTCCATAATGTAAGTTTATGTGAAATCCTGCCTTATTCTGCCATATTAAGAAAATTGCAAATTTCGAATAACTTATGAAGTTTTTGAAGTAGGGTGTTCATAATCAATGATCAGGGGTCAATGTTGATGCAGGCAAAAATTGGTACCCTTTTTCTGCCTCTTCACAAAAATCATATTTATAAAAACATCCCTTTCTTTTAATTTCATTTTATAAATATAATAATTTTCTAAAATTTTTCCATGTTTACTATATTATTTTTAATGAGTGTCTATACTTGGTTCAGTGAAATGTTATTAACTTGATATTAAACATTAGATAGAGTAACTGTAAAATGAAATGTTTTACTTGTGCCTACTTTGTTTGCCTGATGAAGGGCCATGTCTTATTTCGACCCGAAACAATTGTTATGAGTTCTAGCATTTTATGATATTTATTCAAAGTTTTGTACTTATCACTTTTAAACTCCAGTTCTGTGATGATTTGTACATCATTTGTCTTTTCCTGTAAAAGAGGCTAATACATAAATAATTTCTCCTGATGATCATATTTTAGCCATTTAACACAACATTTTATAGCAGTTTTTCTGCTTTAAACAATTTAGCATTAAAAAAACAAATTTCAAATAATTTGCATCCATAGTAATAATACATAGGAATTCTACTTTGTATTGCTTGAAATAGTACCATAAGTTCCAAATTCATGAAATTCTATAAGTAGTTATTAATAATTATTAAACATACATACCAAGTTTAAGCTCAGTAGAAAAAGCAGCACTTGTATACTGTTGTGTATACTCACTTATATACATATCGATATTAATCCTACAATCATTAAACGCAACATACTTCGCATGATGATGACCTTTAATACATGTACTAAATTGACTTCAGTCGAACACTGTTGCATTTACTCACTCAATTTCATGTATGCATTAGTCCTATATTCATTCAACTTCATGTATTTCATGCTATGGTGACCTAAAATATACATATTAAAATTCAGTTCAATTAAATGCAGCATTGAGACACTATCTTGTTCACTCACTCCCATATATAATTGGTAAGCCTTAAATAATAAAAATGATATGTTTACATTTGGATATGATTTTTTCCCCTTTTAAATGGTTTTATTCATTTGAAACAATGTGCAAGATTTTCTTTTGCTTAATACATTGTTGCAGTGCATGGCATTTCTTTTTTCTGTTATATTATCCTTTTTAAAGGTTATTTTATTTCTTCCAAAGCATAGATAAGGTTTTATCTTCCTTATCTTAATTCATTGTTCTAGCTGTGACGTCAAAATCTCAAGCTGAGTAACGCATATTGGAATTGTGATCACCACAAAATTAAGGTTATTCTTATAATAAAGATAAATTAGTAAAAGAAAGAAAGATTATTACTAAACCAAAACTAGAAAATAGACTAAATTAATTAAGAAGCAATTTTGTTGGTATCATGTTTCTTTACTTAAATTTGCCAGTTTATTTTTTAAAAACCACTGTGACAAAAATACATTTGTAACACAGTTTAAGGAGAATATAGTATAAAAAATAAACAATATGAAAGCATTTGGAATTTGGGTATTTTTTTTTTTTTTTGCTTGAATTGTAATTAGTTTAGCTGATTTTTTTCTAGTGATAAGAAAATGCAGGAAGATATTGTCTTGGCAGTTTTTCAAAATGTTAAATATTATTGAAATTAAAAGTTTTCAAAGCTGGAAAAAAAAAAAAAAAAAAAAAAAAAAAATGACAAAAATTGAAATGAGGATTATATTGTGAGATTTGTAATTAATTTTAAAAAAGGGGAAAAACATATTTCAAAGTAATTGATAATAAATAGATTTAAATAATAATAATAATAATAAAATTGGTCAAATTTGTTACAAGAAAATATGTCATGCTTTCAACATAATGACTCTTTACAGGCTAATTTCCTTTCATATTTAGAGATTTGAGATTGAAACAGAAATAATTAGCTGATATATTGTTAAGTAACTTTTATTGAATAAATTCCCTAAAAAATCATCAAAGATCATCAAGTGGTTTGAGAGAAAGGAGGTATCAAATTTGAGCCATAAGGAGATTTACCTGTAAGGATTGTCAAAGAGCATGTGAAAGTGCTCCGCTTAATATATTTATATTTTTTTCTCATAGTTTTATTATTATTATTGTAAATTAGTTATTTTTTTTCTTTAATTTTATGTTCCAGACTAATTTAGTTTTCTTTTATTTTTCTTAGGAGGTTATTCTTTATTAAAGCGAAATCATGGGGAAATGATAGCCATTTCTTCCACAGACAGGCTTAATTTAATTGACAGACAGTGGAAGAGTTGCACAAATATGATCATGTCTAGAGCTGCTCATGCACTTGTGTCACATAAAGGTTATTTATATGCATTTGGTGGCAGAAATTCACAAGGAAGGTCGAGTAGTTTTAATTTATTTATTTTCATAAGCTGTACATTTCATTTTAATTTTCTAGGTTCATGTAAATTGCTAATGTCTAATTTTACAGCTCATTGATGTAATTTGAGTTCATTCACATGTAATCGCTTAAGTATGTCCATTTTTTTTACTGCCGTTCTCTGAAGTAGGCAGCTATTGCACTGCAGATTGATGAAACTTACTTTTGTTTATACTTACAATACAAGATTATTTACCTAAAGGTAAAAAATTTCTGATTCTCTGTTTCATTGTAAGACAAATATAATGTATTTTTGCTGCTGCTCAGTAAAATACATAATTTTCTTATCCAAGTTTAAAAAAAGTTTTTTAAATCATCGAACTTTCATAAAGGGTCTGTTTAAATTTGATGATTTTTGTGGAAGTTGAAAGGTTTTTTAATTTCAAGTTTGTTGATTTTTTTTTTTTTTTTGCATGACCTGTTTTTGGACCAAAAATTTTAATAAATTGGCTCTAGAAGAGTGTGCAAATTTCTCTCAATGCTAAAAATTTTATGTGAGAAAAAAAAAAATGAAAAAAAAAACATGCAAGATTCTCGTGATCTTGCACTTTAATAGGAACCCTGGTTATAGTTTTATTTTGTTTTTATATAAATTTAAAAATGTGTTAGAAAATCTTAATTCTTCATGATAAATTTAACTCTATAATTGTAATCTATATTTTAATCTGTTTAAAGATTTCTGCGACTACTAAAATTATATTCTTTATTTTAACAGAGTTTAAAATATTTTTTTTTTCTTTTCGTGGGAGATTTTTTTATAATGTAAATTATAAACAATAACATTTGCAATTTATAATAAGTTCTGCCATTCTGAATTAATAAAAAAGATATGTATTCCAGTAAAATAGAGTAATAGTTGAATGGAATTCAAAACTTCAACTAATTAATATTGATTATGAGAGTAGGGGAAAGTGCTGTACCTCGGAACTATGTCATTTCTAGCTCTTATTTATTTAGATATAGAAACACTATCACATGCAGTTAAAACATTTACTGTTAGTGGTCTCAATGAAGTAATCTATGTTTGCTTGGACGCTCAACTTTTTGAAGAGTTCTTGAAAAAGTAAATTCCCCTTGCAAAAGTAAATTTTTTTCAGATACCCACACATACATTGTATATTCTGAAATGAGTGTTAAGCATCATGAAGTAGCTTTCTAGCTATGACCTTATATGCTTGTAATCGAGTTAAGGGGACTCTCTACCTATCGTCTTCGAAAGCCGAAACCAATGTTATTCTATGGGAAATTTTGCCCCCATTATAATTCATTAACTAATACATATTTTTAACTTCCGTTTTCACTTTCCGAAAATTCACAACTATTAAACAATTTATCACTTTTTAAAAACTGATTTTTTTTATTTTTAAGATTTCATTTTTAAGTTCAAAAATGAAAAATTTCACATTGTGAAAATTCGCATTTTACAACCTCAAAATAAAATATTAAAAATTTTTAAAAATATTTTTTAGAAAGCGATAAATTGTTTAATAGTTGTAGAGTTTCTGAATGTGAAAACGGAATTTAAAAATATATATTAGTTAATAAGTTATAATGGGGCGAAATTCTCCATAGAATAACATTGGCTCTGGCTTCTGGGGACGATAAGTGGAGATGCCTCTTTAGCCCAACCTGAACATCACAATTAGCAATTTCTTTTTCAGTAACATAGTGGTGTACCTTGAATCCAACACAAGTAGTGTACCTTGGACTGGTCATATTGTGTGGTGGATCAGAAATGCAGCACCAAAAGTTAACATTTGGAACTGACCTATCCAATTACAGTCTTGATTATAAATAAATGTGAGGATTTTTACCAATAATCACAGTATGACTTAATGTAGACTTTTTAAAGTTAATATTCAATATTTTCCACTTTTTAGACTCAAATTAGAAAATTAGACTTAATAACAATACCATTGTGACAGATTAATGATTTTGAAAAAAAAAAAAAAAAAAATTGTTTATTTGAATTCATATGTGTGTAATTGATTAATAAATAGATTTTTTTTAATTTAAAATTGAGTTTTTCTGTATCTTTTAATAAATGGTCCAAAGTACACTACCAGTGGTGTATTTTGGACCTAACTGCACTTTTTTTTTAATTAAAAAAAAAATAATTAATATAATTTTAATAAAATTTTGGAATAAATATATGTTGTATATAACACCATACATTATTTAAAAAAGCTATTTGTATTCAGTTTTGGCGAATAATTACAAAATTAAAATTGGAAAAGTCAAAATCGGTCTGAGGTACACCTTCCACTGTTTACTAGCAGAGGTAAAATAATTAATCAGGTTGATAAATTCAAAATTATATTCTAAAATACTGAAACTCTAAACATTGAGATTTAGATTATCCATTATCATTATTATTTAACCCTATCAGTCCTAGAAATGGGTCATTTATACTTTAGATTCAAAAATTTAAACCACCCCTGATGTTTGTGCAATTGCATTTTTACTCTCAAGCAACACATCTTGAGGTGAGTTGTCACTGGCTATGACCTCTCAAAATACAATATGTAGTATTATTTTCAGCAAGTTAAATGTGTATGGGATCCACCTGGAAACCACATCATAGTGATAAGGTTAAACACATTATTTAAAAAGGAAGAGAGTGAAAATATTCTGCTAAAATCTGTATTAAAAATCAAATTTAGAACACATCTACTATATTACAGTTATTTTTGGGATACTTCGTATATTTTATCCATTATAGGATGCTTGGCATTTTACTGAGATAAATATTTACTAATGTTCTAAATCTAAGTATGTTTATTTTCCAGAAAAGTTATTTCATTTGTTAAACCTACAGTTAAATATTTGAAATAATATTAAGTATCTTTAATTTGGTTAAATAACAAATGTGTATTTTCTTTTTCTTTATGCAGCATTTTAGCATCTGTCGAAATGTATGATCCTCATCAAGATCTGTGGATTGAAATCACTTCTCTTCCCCAACCGACAATGGGATTATCAGCCATTTGTATTATGGATTCTGTTTGG
This sequence comes from Salticus scenicus, assembly GCA_963930645.1. Classification (NCBI taxonomy): domain Eukaryota; kingdom Metazoa; phylum Arthropoda; class Arachnida; order Araneae; family Salticidae; genus Salticus; species Salticus scenicus. The sequence goes on from OZ005648.1 coordinate 50,771,679, forward strand.
CTTATTGGTGGCATTACTGATCATACATCTAAAGATCCTGCTCAATGTCTATTATCAAATGTGTTTTCTTTTATTCCATCCGCAAAAAAGTAATTTTTTTTTTTCTCTTATTAGCTTTTCTTCTTCCATTTTACTTAATGTGCGACAGAATCTAATGTTTGATTCAGCATGCATTGTAAACTTTTTAGTTTCTTCTATAATCAATAGAAGAAGTATTTATTAGATTCATAAAAAATCTTCTATTTATGGTTTTCAATGAACTTTACATGTTTTGAGATGTCCTGAGTATGATTAGATTATCTTTAAGCCTCTAATATAAAAAAAAAAGATTTAATTTTTAAATACAATTTTGCTTTAAACTATTTTAAAGAACTGTAAATTAAGACATTGAAAGGAAATTATTAAAATAATTTTAAATTATGAAATAAAATAATTTGCAGTCATTGAAAACTGATTTCATATTTTTAGTTGTCTAAACCCTTCATGCCTTTTTTTGTCAAGGAAATTTATAATGAAGCAGTTTTTTATGTTTTAGGTTGGTGAGGAATTCCAAAGAAATATTATCCTAGCCAGTGTATTATTGGTTGGGTGGAGAAGGGGAGGGAGTTATTTTTACTAATAATGTTGAATTTCATTTCTAACCAGATTTGGAAAACAATAATAATAAAGTGCTCAGGCAAGCATAGTAAGTCAACACACATGAGCCACCCTCTTTCCTTCTTGCTCCTGTGAAAATCACTGTTATAGAATTTTTTCTCTACCTCTCATGCCCATGATATTTCTTGCCTAACACATTCAGAAATGACCTATGAAAAATATTAAATACAATCCGTATTGTATACACATAACCAGGGTTGGCAAGTTTCTTCCAAGGTGGGAAAAACCGCGGAAAAAACCATGGAAAAAACCGGCTGGAAGAAATAGGTTTCTTCCAAGTGGAAGAAATGGAAGAAACTGTTTTTCTTAAAAATTTATCCTATAAATTGCAGATTTGTAAGATACAGTGGATTCATTTATCTTATAAACAACTTTAAGTAACTTTAATTATACCTATAAAAATTTAATTACATATTTAATTAATAATTATGAGATTTTTACCGAAGTGATCTTTGGTATCTGATGATCACATTCCAAAATACTCAAAATCCAGTAAAAAAAATCAATTTCAATTTAAACAGAGTAAAGTTTTATAATCAAGACGATTTTATTTCTTTAACTGGTAATAAATAATAGTTTGGATCACGTGCTTATACTTTCTGATAAAACAGCTCTTAACAAACATCCAGTTAATTAAGAATACTAATATTCAATAATTACTGTATTACAAAATGTCATCAAAAACTTTATTTTCCTTATAGTCATATACATTACAGTCAACTGCCTCTAATCTGCAGATTTATAAGTTGCAAATCCTACTAATCTGTAATTGTTTTTTGAATGAAAAAGAAATTTACATCTCATATTTCAAAAAAATTAACATTTTTACTTTTTTAAAACAAATTTTTAGCTTAAACCTTACTTTGAAACATAATTGGGGAGGAGGGGGAATAACAGTCTTGTATTTATTATCCTGCAATTCATACAGACTAGTGCTTAAAACAAATCACTATTGCGTCAACGTTTAACAAAATTAATCAGTGATAAATATTATTTCGAAACTTTCAAACATATTTTGTTTCGTATTTCTTAAATTTGTTTGTTTACATTTTATATGTGCCTATTATTTGAATATGCTTAAATTATTTACCACCATATATGAATTATGATAGATTAGTATTGAAGAAATATTTTATTCTAAAATTATTAGAAATCGTCTTTCCATTTTGATGTCTGTTTATGAATTAATAATAACTGACTCTGTATCTGGAAAAGAAAACTATAAACAAAAGCAATGATCTCTAATCTGCAAATTCCTGTAATCCGCACAACCTCTGGACAAAACTTTTGAGAGTTAGAGGGAGTTGACTGTAAAACAAATGAAAAGTTTTTTAGTAGTTCAATACTGCACTTTATTTTTCAATTTAAAATAGATAAATACAAACTATGGATTTTTATTTATTTATTTATTTTTTTAATCCTAGAGAACCTGCAGGAGAGTTTAAAAATAGGTATCTTAGTACTTATTGATACAGTTCGTTGGGTACCAGCTTCGAGTTTATACAAAAAATTGTATCCTTAAAAAAAAAAAGTGCAAATATTATGGCTAATTCCGTAATTATCCACTTGTACTGTTTGAAGGTATAGTAATATGAGATAGTATCTATGCAAAAAATTCTAAAAATATTAGCATTGAAAAGTAAAAACCCATCACCTGTATATATTTAGTGTTTGTTATCAAATAACTTATTTTTCTAAAAATATTTTTAATATTAATTAGATTATAGTTTAGATTTGGCATTATATTTACGCTTTGAGTGTATATAGTCCATAAATTTTAATTTTGAACATCTGTTTTGTCTTCTGGTTGGTTTCTTCCATTTCTTCCGGTTTTTTCCATTTCTTCCAGTTTCTTCTGGTTTTTTCCAGTTTCTTCCACTGTCCTGGAAGCAGGGTTCGCACTAAGAGAAAAAAATGAGTGGGATTCTCCCACTCTAACAAAAAAATTAAGTGGGATTTTGAAAATTTAAGTGAGATTTTTGAAATTTAAGTCAGTAATTACATTTTACAGAAAAAAAGTATTTTCAAGAAATATGCAAATTACAGACATGTGATTGCTGAAATTAGAAATTAGCTGAAAATTTTTCGCTAATATGATTGATTGGATGATTAGTTGAATATTGATAACGTCACTTTCAATAAACTAATGACATAAACATTTATATATATATAGTTTTTATCTACATTAAGCATTTTCAGGATTTTTTCATTAGCGTAAAAAAATTCTTCAATATACCGGCAATAACTTTTATATCCACACAAAATCTTATTAAAATTTCCCACCAAGAGTAAAACAAATTTTTCAAACAAATATAGAATATGATTTTTATATATGTACATTAATCATTCATATAAAAATAGCAGTAGCTAATTATTAGTTTCAAACGTGCATAAAACCAACTGAGTATTTTTCTTAAATTGATTTGTATAAAATTTTCTTACCTGAAAAGTCTATTCTTTATTTCCCCCATGTTTACAAGTTTGGTATAGGTATGACACCCCATAAAGATTTAATTTAATTGAGAAAAAATAAATAGATTCATTAAGTTCAGCACTAAAGGTCTAAAAATAATTACATATGTCAGAAATATTGAGCACTTCTATTGCTTTATTGTTTCTAGAATTGATCATTGACCACAATCTGTGTTCCGGAGATGGGAAAGGGGGGGGGGGGGGTTAAAGAAAATAATTACAGAGTAAGAAATATTAAACTCTTTCAATTCTACATCTAGAATCTAACAAAACAAGTCTAAAATGAATATTTTAAATATAATTTATGTTTCAGATGGGTAGATATTGGGAAACAAGTTTTCTGCAGAACATTTGATTGCTGATCTGTAGATGGAGATAAATAAAGGGGGAGGTGGGCAAAAAATAATTACATGAGCAAGAAATATTTAACTATTGTATTTCTTTACAGGTTCTAGAATCTCATAAAGCAAGTTTGAAATGGATATTAACATTTATGTTGTGGATGGAGAAAGATTAGGAATCAGAAGCTTTTGTAGAACATTTGATCGCCGATTGTTCCATTTTTATTTATTTATTTATTTTTTAACGAACGATATCCGCGTTTTTTTTTTTTTTTTTTTTTTAAACGGGAAACATAAATTCGCGGAGTTCAATGAATTAGATAAAAAAAAAAAAAAATCGCGGGAAAATAAGTGCGGGAAAAGCGCGCATATGAAAATTTTTTAAGTGGGATTTTTTTTAATATTGCGCGATCCCGCGCTCTAGCGCGAACCCTGCCTGGAAGAAACTGGTTTCTTCCGGAAGAAACCCAACCCTGCACATAACAAATTATAACATATATGTATTTTTTTTTATTTAAAAAAAAAAAAAAAAAAGCAGGCATTTCTATGACAATTTCCTTAAGCCCTTGAACTGAAATGACGAGTCCAGCTCGCCATGAATTCCCCGACACTAATTATGTTCTTATATGTATATATAACAATAAACATTCATATAAATGTGTGAAACAAATATTATTTTTAATAATAACAAATTATTTGAGCAACAAAACCGTAAGTTACCATGTTTTTATTAACTTCTATTCTTGTTTGTTTGTCCGGTACAAATCTTGCAATCGAATTTTAACTAACTTCCCTAACTTCCACAATAGCTCACAACCCAATGACAACACAATACTTCGAGGTCCGATTTTCGAATAGTTTTCTTATACTTAATTAAAATATGAAAATAATAACCTTCTTATACGTTATAAAAAGCTATTAAAATATTAGCTATAATTTAATTGTTACCAAAAAAAAAATTACGAGTTCACTTTCTTTCGACATAAAAATAAATACATTTAATTAAACGTGAGCGTTAAAAAATTGTTGAAGTTAAATTATGCATCTCACAAAAATTGACGTCATTATAAAAAATAATAATAATTTTACCTCAATTTTAGATTTTTTTTTTTTTTTAAATAGTATGTTTTTGGCACTGATGAATCACGCTAAGGCATGAAAGCTAATTCAGCATTATATTATATTCTCGCCAAAAAATCACCAAATTTGGCACCAAATCCATTACCTGCCTATTGGAGTTTTTTAATGCATTTTAAAGGGGAAATTAAGCTATTTTAACGCGAAAAAGAGCTGGAAATGCTGAAAATTGACATTTTATCAACTTACTAAGCCTCTTTGAAAGAATTTATACAAAAATAAATACAATTATTTACAATTTTGTAACAATACACATTGATAAAGTGCTAATGTAGTTAGTTCTATAGCTACGATTCAACAAAAAATTTAAAAACATGGTTTATAAAAAGCTTTTTATCTTATAATTATTTCTATATCAATCCCTCCTCTTAAAACTAAGAAAATTAAATTGTCTGCATGAGCAGTGCTGACTGAAAATAAATTGCAGTTCAAGGGGTTAAAAGTAATGTAATTATTAATTTACAAATATTGCAGAAAAAGAAATTTGTGTGCTGAAAACATTGTTGATTTGTTTTATATGGTTGAATGCTTTTCTTAGAAACGTGCCAAAAACTCATGTGGCATTTCAAGTTTTATAATTAATTTAATTTTTATCTTTCTGACTCTTATAATACATTAGCTGTCATGAAAGTACAAAGAAAATAGTTTTTTCAAGACATCAGATTTTTTATATTATTGTTAATGTATATTACAATAAACATTCTATATAACTATTTTATTTATGTTATAATTTGATTGTTTTATAGTGTATTTGCATCTTAGTTGATGAGAAAAATTAGTATTTTATTGCATAATTTCAGTCTAAATTTCTTATCTTTACCATGTTATTTAAATATTTTTCTTTTAATGTTTGTTTTATTATGTATAATTTAGATGGTATGAAGAAATATCCCTTCCGTACGCTTGTGCTTTTTCATCTTGTATATCTAATGACTATGCATTATGGTTAATTGGAGGTTGCACTGCTTCTAGCGATACAGTAGAGGAAACTATGACAAGCTGTTCTTCAGTTTTACAACTTTCATTCTCAGAAAAGCCTCAGTGGAAGTCTGTAGCTTCTCTTTTGTATCCAAGACATGCTTTGACTGCAGTTTTGCACGGTAATATTTTCCAGATTTTTTTTTTTTTTTATTAAAATATCACATGTGATTAATATTATTTTAAATTTATTTCCCTATAAAACATTATTTAATATAAGTACACCAAAAACTGTTATAATAAATTAGAGTTTATATTCTCATGGCAATAAAGCAGCATTTTTTGCCTAGCTTTAGCAAATGTCAACAAGATCATAGCCATGGATGACAAATTTGTCAACTAAAATATTTCTAAATACCTTTCTTCTTCTATTTTCTATACTTGTATTTTTAAAAATTAATATATTTTTATACATTTACAAAATGTATAAAAATGTATTTTTTTGCTGCTTTTTATGGAAGTTGTTAAAAACTTCTCTTGCATAATTTATATGTTTAAATCAACTACCTAAATTTTTCTATTTTTACCAGAAATAATACTAATAAAAAAAAACATAAACAGAAAGACAGTTTGTATTTATAATGTCTTAATATTTAATGTTTAGTGCTTTTTCACATACAAGCATTGATACACACAATAAAAACATATATAAAATATATACTCTTATGTATGTTAATATTTTATAATTTTATTTATGTATAACTTTATATTTTTGAACAACAAAATTCTTACAAGTGGCATGAACTTTATTTATAGTCATATAAATCATCTGGGTACGATAAAATGGAAACTGACAGACACAAAAAATATAATTTAAAAAAAAACTATCCCAAAAATTTTTTTGAATGATAAATAATAAGAATGTTTGGTTCTAACATCCACTATGATTACTGCAATACCATCAAACGGGGGCAAATATAAAGTACCTTAATTTATTATAATTGTTTTAACTGTTTATTATTTAATTTGTCATTAATTTGAATTTATTTAAATACTTCATTAGTTTTAATTTATTGAAATAATTTTAATTATTTTTTATGTTGTTATTTTGAATGTGGTGTCCATTAAAACACGAAAGCACTGAATTAAAAAAAAAAAAAAAAAAAAAAATGCACAATAATTATTTTTGGGTGGATAATTAAGTACAGCGCTTCATGTATAAATGCTGTATGAAAGCAGTAAAATTATTGCTTTCACAATGCCACTCAACCTACTATTTATTTTTCCTGTTCAGCAAATGGTCATATCACTTTAACCCAAAACAGTTGTTGCATGTTTTTCCATTTTATGATGCTCATTCACAAAGCTGTAATATTAACAAGAAAGAAAAATCATGCAGTTCACATCGGTGACTAGTATACAAAATGGCTTTTCCTTCAATTATCCACCTAATTTAAAGCTAACTCAAAATACTCTAACTAATCAATCAATTAACTTTTTAGATCTCAAAATAATCATCGATGGTAATAAGCTTTACACAGATATCTATGACAAACGGCAAGATTTTAGTTTTAATGTAAACTTATTTACACATTTTAATTCATGTCTGCATCTTTCGGTATTTAGAAACATCATCATTAACCATTTATTTCGAATTAATAATTTATGCTCTGCAAAGTTTAAAACAAGAATATTAATAAACTGATCACAGCCACTGCTAAAATGGGTTTTCCTAAAAACTTTGTATTTTCTATTTTATATCCTTAACCATGTCTCTGTCAGTACAAAAAAAAAAAAAAAAGCTGTGTACACTTTTGTGTATATCAACAAAAAAATTATAATATAATAAAAGACAATAAAAAAGGTGGCGGTTGGGTGGGCAGATGTTTGATTACGGAGGTGGGGTGGTGTTATAAGGCTGGATGGTTGGGTGGGTTTGTGAAATTAAATTAAAAAAAAAAAAAAAAGTAGAAGGCTTGTTGCATTTGCTTTGTATTACTATGCAAACTTTCTTTTTCCAATAAAATTTCAGATTCTTCCTTTTTGAGTTGTCAACTATATTTAATGTTCTAATTATACTGTTAAACACAATGTGATCAATCGGTGAATTTCATTGTTGCTTCGTGGTTTCATTGTTGTTCATCTGCTTTGAAATTTTGCTTTTTTAAATCCATATGGTTCCTGTTCTGGTTGTGGCAGGCTGGGGGAGTGTTGCCGGCGTAAAACTAGTGTACCCCACAGGCAAGTCACAAGTCTTGCCGCCTGCCTCCTTCTTCCTATCTTGTGTTTCTTGGGTTATTTTTTCATTAATTTTGATAAGTTTATGGTTTTAAGTTAAGATTTGTTGTTTTACTTTATTGATTCGTTTGTTTTGCAGGCTGTTAAGTAATTTCATCCACTGATGATTTTTTTTTTTTTTTTTTTTTAATATTATTGGTCATTGGTGTTTCAGTCATCTTGTATCTGTTGCTTGGCTTCTACTATCCTTAATAGATCATCTTTATTATACTTATATATGTATATATTAGGGGTGCGCAACCTTTTCGGCTGGAGGGCCACTGTCGCTGTTTATTGGGATATGAAGGGCCACAGACAAGATAATATAAAAAAATTAAACAACACAGATATATTTGCCATGTTATATATATATATATATATATGATGTACACACACACATATACACATGAATATATAAAGAGGTGCACTATCATTATCATGTGCCTGTGTGCAGAACTTGAGTTTGTATCATATGTAAAGGCTGATATAGGATACCAAAATAAGCAGTTTTAATGTCAGTATGTGGGTATGAAAATATCACTTTGAGGTATTAGACGGCACTGACAAGATATGTGAGTGAAAATGCTTCTATGGTCATAATTATCATTTTCCACATGAATTTCCAACAAAATGCATTGTGTCATCTTCCTGTTCTGATGTAACATAAGCAACATGGTCTGCAAAAGTTGCAGTGAGTTTGACGTGGATTTGGTTGCTAAATTATTATAATAGCAACTAAGGGCCATAGCCAAGGAAGGGGGGGGGGGGGGTATTGGAGCACAGATATTCCTGAATTAAATAAAGTTTTATTTTTGATCTTTTAAACGAATTAGGAAATCCGTCTCATCCTCCTACATGCCCTCTGATGATGTTAGTGCCCCCTGTTGGTGGTTACGCCCCTATTAGAAAACCAGCTAAACTATCATGATAGTAATCAGTCAGCAACTGCATCTACTATTGAAAATCTGAGATGTGTTTTATATTTTTGCAAGTGTAACCCCATTACATGTGTGGCAACTGAAAATCTTGGTGGTTGTTTTGAAGCAAAAAACTGTCTATCCTCATCCAGTAAAAGTATTTGAATGTTTTCTCAGCTATGCCTGTGTTGAAATCACTCCCTGTACATTCTTTTAGCTGCTGCTCCATTTCTGTTTGCAACCTCATAAATCATAAACTATGTTTATATCAGTTCTATAAAATAATAAGCATCATTTGGTCTTTTTTATTTCACTAGAGAGACATAAATTAGACTTTTGAAGCTTTTTTTATTTTTAATAATTAATTACTACTATAAATTTATGCTTCTTCATCATTAATTTTAACGCATAATTATTATTGTTTTTTCCTTTTAGACAGATTTAAAAAAAAAAATTGGGGGGGGGGGGGAGCTTTCACTTACTGATTGTTACATTTTAAAGTTTTTAATCTTCTCAGATAGTTAAAGACATAACCACTTACCAATAGATTATTCTATGATTTTCACAATACAAAATTAAGGAACATACTGTGGAACATTATTGAGAAACTGAATAGAAAACTTAGCTCTCAAACAGAAATATGTATAAAAATCAACATTTTTCATCCCCCCCCCCCTCCAAAAATAAATAAATAAATAAAAGTTTTTGCAAATGCCAGTTTTTTTAATGCAACAAATACTTTTTCTTTGTCTCTTTTTTATTTTTTTTCCCTCCAGCTGATGATTTATGCGATCTCAAATGCCAGTCCTTTGGCGGGCCGCAAATTGATGGCTACTGTGCCGCATGTGGCCCCCGGGCCGCAGGTTGTACATCTCTAGTATATATATATATATATATATATTTGAAACAGATTGTATTTTAAAGAGCAAAATTGGGAAATTTTATTAGTAGTCGATGACCAGGAATAATTGCTTCATTAGTGGTTAATTTTCTTTCTTTCTTTAATTAAAAATATAAATTACTTTTTTGATTTCTGTTGATAATTTATTTTTAGTAATATCAAAATAAACATGTAAATAATATAAAACAACAAAATAACTTACCTTTAAAATTAAAATGATAGAAATTGAGGTTGTATGGAATAGTGAAAAGGAAAATATTTTTGAGAATTTTATAAGAAATGAAAAGATGGCCATTAAAGTATAATATTTAATAGCTACTTTTTTCTTTAGTAAACCTGTGGCCAGTGTCTATTACTAATTTTGCCTTTTACTGTACTTACTCATTACATTGTTTAACTTATTTTACCACCATAAGACTGGACTTTTTTTTTAGTTGGTAAACTTCTAACTGATTATTAAAAAAAAAACTTCCATTATATAAATATCTTTCTAAAAAAAATTTTTCTAGTATTATACTTGTTGTTAATATAAATTGAATAATAACTATTTATATATTTAATTTTTATTTGCAAACAGGTGAATGCATCTATGTTCTTGGTGGCATTGAATCCAATAATAAGTGTGCAAGTGATAATGTAGAAGTAATCAATACTACAGGAAATATTAGTGTAGTGTGTACTAAAATGCCAGTACCTATAGCTGGTTGTACGTCAGTTCTTATTGTTTCAGAAAAAAATGTAAGTTGTTGCTGTATTTATCATGTTTGAATGAATATATATATTCCTTATGTTTCATTATTTGTTGCTCTCAGTTAATGCCTTCTGTTTTCCAGAAAAAATGCATTATTTTTTTTTTCAATTTTTTGTCACAGTAAATATTTAACATATCATTGAATGAATGACATATCTTAAGAGATTATTGTTTACTGTTGTGGCAATGCTAATTTAATAACAGTAAAAAATTTGTTGGTTTGCTAAGTATTGCAAGAATGCAATAACTAAAGTAAAATCAGCATATATAGTTATACTCCACACTGACTGACTGACAGACTCTGTCACGCTTAAAAAAGCTAAGAGATTTCCTTGGTCTATTTTTGTGTGTGAACGAAGGTTGCCACCTAATTTTCATACTTTAGTTAATTTAAAAAAAATCTAATTGTCTGATCGATAAGCTGTTTAATCCGACGGATTCAGAAAAATTGCCCCTTTTATTTGGTACCTTATTTGTAATGAATTTTTTATTAGATTTTTTAAAATTAATTAAAATATGGAAATAGACATAGCTTTAAAATAGACATTTAAATTTTTAATTGTTGCCAATTTTTTTTCCCCCTTCAGCATAAAATGAAATATGCTTTCACATGAAAAAAAAAAAAAAAAAAAAAATATATATATATATATATATATATATATATATAATATTAAATTTGCGCATGCATATGAAAAAAAACGGCGTCTATAAGATAATAATAATAATTTTAAATTTCTCACGGGCTTGCTAGCAAATGAATTATTTGAAGTTAGCACTAAATTAATTGAAATGATCATTTTTCAGCGGGCACCTTAGTCGCCCTACAACTAACTAGTATCATATGAAACAAACTTATTTGCAGCAATCTCTCATGGTATCATAAACATTAATTCAAAAACTATCTGACATTTGAAGTAACTGTTTATGATCAGACTACTGAATTAACTATCACACTTAAAATTCAGAACATCTGAAAAATAATAAATAAATATATAAAATCTGGGGGGGGAAAATACAAAAGAAAAAAAAATGATGGATAATTTGTTAATTTTAAAAAAGACATTGACCCATAAAAAAGTTAGTGTCGAGAGAAAAATAAGTAAAAAGAATGCATTTTAAGTTATTTCTTCCTTCCAAAAAAAGTAAATAAAAACAATTATAATGCTTATGTCTAATTTTTATGACATTGGTAATAAAAAAAAATAAGAAAGTATGCAATTTAATTTTATCTACATAGTTAGAAATACTATTCAAGATAGTGCTATATTATTATAAGAACTGATAATGTTTTTTTAAATTGAGGTTTGACAATAGTTATTATTGATTTAATTCTTTTTTTTTTTTTCCAATTATAACTCATTTATCGACATTTTTGTTCTAGTATTATGATTAAATAACAATGTACAATTCGAGAGATTTCCTGTATAGAAAAATAATACATAATGTTATTGAACTAAGATTTATGTTACAATAAATTATCCCTAAAAAAGGGTTAAATTGAACACGTGAGATTTGTTAATTATATTAAAAACATATAAAATTTAATTTTATTTGAAAGATGTTAAAAATTTTATCCGAAGCTTTTCGCTTTTAAATAGAAATTATTTGCTTTTAATAGTAGTTTTTAAAATGTTTTTAATATAATTATAAATAAATAAATATAATTTATGTTACACTTATTTCTTATAATTGTTGAAATTTAGGTAGAGTTCTTTTCATGAAAATATTAATGTTATTCTACAGGATTATAGATACATAGAGGAAGCATGTGATGCCTTTTCTGCTTTTAATGAAAGGATAAGTTTTAAGAGTGAGGTTGTTAATAATTACTCTGGTGAAAACTCCAAAGTTTCTAGTGTATTAGATGTTAACAATATGGATGAAAATAAATGTTCTCCTCTGTTGTCTACAACCAACCAATTACATAACGAAAATCTCACAGAAACTGAAAAAACTGAAATTGAAATACCTGTTACACAAAAGCATTTTGCTACAGTGACTTATTCCCAAGAAAGTTTTAAGGTAAAAGATATGTTTGATTATAAAATAAGTGGGTTAAAAGCAAAAAATGATAAAGATCTTAGATACAGAACATCTATGGAAATATGTCTTGATTCAGACAAAACTAGCCCTTACACCTTGAAGAAAGAATCATCCCGGGCTTCAAAATGGCTCAACTATTTTGAGAAATTATCGTCATCTGATGAAAAGTTACACAAGGAAATTTTTCAGTCAAAAGAAACCAAATTGAATGGAAAAACAGAAGCAATCAATACTAGAGCAGAGGAAATTTTAAAAGCTGCTGAAGTGAAACATGTTAAAGAAGATAAAAAGACAGATCTTCAGTTTTCAGACTGTGTGCCTTCTCAGCATAAACCATTTATGTATGTTAAATCAAGCATTACAGAGAAGTCTACGAACATAAATTTAGACCAGACTATTGAGGATAGTAGAAAAGAAACAACTGATGATACAGTAAAAACAGATTTAAAATCGGTATGTGCTCTTGATTTTTCCTTTTTTTTTTTCTTCATTATAATTTTTTATTCTTTATTAAAGTATTACCTAATTCAGAAATGGTTCATGAGTTTTTAATCTGGGGATTCACAATACTTAATATTTTTAGTATAATATACCTGTTGAATGAAACATACCAGGTTAATACTTTTTTTTAGAAGTTAAGTATTGCAACTATACAAAATACTAATTAATAACAAAAAATATTCAAGTAATATAGCTGATATTTATGCTAGAAATTTGTCATAAGTAATCCTTTTAACTTATTTCCCATTAAAAAGAGAGAGAGAGCGAATGATAAAAAATAAAATTATTTATAAATTAAATTCATAATCACAAGAGAATTACTATTTTCTGATCAAATATTCTTTATTCTTGCACATATAATAATCATAGATTTTAAAATTATCTGAATGTTAAAATATAAAATAAAAATAGACTTAATTGCAAAAATGAAATGACATTGATGGGGCTTTTTCCTTCATAAAACATAAAATTAAATGAGAAAATGTCAAAAAATTAGGTACTTTTATATTAACCGCATGCTATTGGTGGTATATTTTTATAGATAAATATAAATAAGATAAAACAATATATTTCATAGGGTCATACCTATAATATTCATACATCTATATACATAAATATAAATAATAAAATACACATAAAATGTACATTTCAATTCAACTGCTGGCATTGTATCTTGCCTTTCCTTTGCATGACCTCATTTTGAATTGATAATTCTTCGCTTGCATATATGATAAAGAAATTGCAAGGTGTATGCTGCATTGAATATGTTGGTTTTTGTGTTATTTAATTTCTGCAATATTTTATTATAAGCATTTTTAAAAGGATAAAAAGAATAATCATTATAGAATTCAATCATATTAATGTTATTTTAGTTAATTTTTACTTTATTTCTTTATGGATTCATGTGCTCATGTGCACCTATGGAGGAGTCCCCAGTGACCTATTGCATAAGACATATATTATGAATAATTTAAAACTTTTATAAGTTATTTTTGTTTATATAAGCATTTAAAAGATTACTGTATATCTTCTATTTTATCTATATAAAATAGCAGAACACATACGGGCAGACCACTCCTATTTTTGATTAGTCTAGATTTAACTACTTTAGTGATGAATGTCGGCCATTTTTTTAGTAAAAACTGATGAATTTTTTTAAAAGATGTAGATGCTACACTTTTTTTAAAAGAGCTCTAAAAACTGTTCATTTTTTGTGAGGGCACTATATACATCTAGTTATTAGATTTAAAGATACTACGTTGCAAAGTTTCACAACACAAAATCATTTGATTGCTTTTATCTTAAAATAAGAGTCTAATATTATACAAAAAACAATCTAATATTAAAGAATAGTGAATAACTTTTTTAAAATTATCAGTTTTAAAGTTCTAAGAGCTGCAATTTTTAAATTACAGCATACTTATTTCCCATACATAATCCATTAAATTTGTAAACAATTGTTAATTCATTCCTGAGAATCATTCACATAAGACCATAGAACATAATGGACAATATTCCTGTGATGTCACAGTAGGTAAAATCACCGAACATGTGGTTGATATTTTGTAAACAAATTAGATTCAAGATGCCATTTTATTGTTACGCATAACATTTTCCTAAATATTTCTCCAGTGAAACTTAATAATCAGATATCTGTTCAAACAAGAACAAAAGAGAAATGTAAACAACTGAATTGAATGATAAAGTTAAGACTATTCCATATCGTAAAACTGCAGAACATTTTATGTATACACACACACACACACATATATATATAATGAATAAAAGATTAATAAGAACATTTTATACACACACACATATATATATAGACATCAAAGCTTAAATAATTAGAAATTCAATCACTTTAATAAAGGAATTTATTAAATGGAACATCCATTTAAATTTGTTAACATCACCACAGTTCACATGGCAACTTTTAATATTACATATGTTGATTAATATTAAAGTACTAGTATATAACCCCGTCAAAAATGACGGAATGTGAACGATAAATCTAGAAAACAATGTTTAGATCATGATGGTTACCACATGATCATTTAAATGTATTTTCAATTTTTGTTTATAAATCAAATGTGTTTCGATATTTTATAATTTTCGTACTGAAATTAAGAAATTCTACCCGATCAATAAATATGAATGACAATAAAAAAACTGCTGGTTGACAAAAAATATAGGCCCGACAACACAACAGCAACAACACATCCCAGTGTTCTACTAAGTGCTCTATACGCAAGCGAAGTGTGACGTCACTGACCGCCTGTGGATGCAAGAAAATTATTTCCTATGTTAATCGCCCATTGGGTTTTTTGTGAAAAATTATTAAAAATCGAGGAAAATTATTTACCGATTTTAATCCCCATATTTGGGTATATATATGTATTAGTTATCATGGGCATGTGTTAGATTGAGTTATTTTGCTGTCAAATTGACAAAATTTTAATTTTAAATTTCAAAACTCTGTTGTCCTTGGCATTTTTGTATTTGGCGATCAAAAACGTACTACGAAAATATACATGTCTGATGTATATTTTCGTAATATGTATTGTACGAAATATTGTTTCATATTATTCATTATATATTTCTTAATATAAGTTTTTAAAATAACCATGATTTTTGAAAGGAATTAAATTATATTCGCCAGATAATTTGGCAATATATATATATATATATATATTTTTTTCTGCCAAGGATGACCGATATCAAATCTATTCCGCTGCAACATATTCGTATCTTATATCAGATATTTTATTTAAACATTTGAAAACAAATTTCACTTCAAATTTTGATTGAATATTTATCATTTTCCTTTTAATTAGTATATTAGTTGGATATTTATTGTGTAAATATCATCCTTTGAAATGAAATGTTTATGTTTTCAATGGAATATGGAAGTTTGCCATTTTTTTTTTTTTTTTTTTTAATCTAGAGTTTTGAAATTTAAAATTCAAATTTTATCAATTTTAGAACAAAAACAACTTAATCTAATGCATGCACATGATAACTAATACATATCCATACCTAAATATGGGGATTAAAATCGGGAAATAATTTCCCTCGATTTTTAATAATTTTTTACGAAAAATCCAATGGGCGTTTAACATAGGAAATATTTTTCTTGTATCCACGAACGGCCAGTGACGTCACCACTTCACTTACGTATTTAAAGTCCTCATAATAAGAAAAAACGATTCACTTCATTTTACCAAAATACTTTTTTCTAAGACTATCGTAGATCCTGTTTTCAAATTTTCTAACTAACTATCCAATAACTACAGACACTCCATGCTAACCCAAATTCACCTCTACTCAATACCTCCAACCAGCTATCTCACCCACAACATCGCCAAAATATCCAGGATCCAGCTAGGGACTTTCTCATTCTCAACCGAACATTTTTCCTTGACTCGACATTATCGCCTTAGACTACTCTACTTTCAATACTCATTTCAACTGGTGACCTTTACTTGCCCAACCAAACATTCTATCCCAACTATCACTTTACACTGATTTCAAAACTAAAATCAACTGGCGGCATTTACGTACTAAACTCGACGCCAATCATACCTTACAATGTAAAAAAACAATGAAGCTTGATAAAAATATTTAAAGGCTTTAATACGTTTTTACAAATATTTTAAAATTTTTAAGGCTTTAATATGTTTTAGAAATATTTTAAGCATTCTTTTAATGAAACAGTCAAAGAGTCGTTCATTCGGAATTAAAGAGTTGTCCATTTGGAATTTGTATTTTCTGAATGGCAACAGTTTTGGTTTGTTTTTATTTGGTATTGCGTTGCTTACAATGATGAAGTTACATAATTCTATTTATAGGTTCATGTTTATAATAGCCAGTGATCCGTTATATTTAATTTAGACATTTAAACATTACAATTTAATAGTTTTTCAAGGTTTTAGAGAAAATAAATAAAAATATGTGTGATACAAAACATCTATGAAAATTATATGTATGTTTCCGTAAGTTGAATTGAACAAACGAAAAAAAAAAAGAAAAAAATGGCTGCCAAAAGTTTCTGTTTTGAAATGGTCTAACTGGAATCGTTCATGACAGATGAGGGTCATTATTATTATTAATATTACTAAAACTGGATTAAAAACAAAACAAAGGTATCACTATATCACTCTTACTTCAATTTCATATAATCTGTAACTCTTATAAATAATATTGCAAGATAAAAATTTGCAAGCCACAATGCTTTGCTATGGTAGAGTTGAGGATTGTTTGCCTAACCAGCTGATATTCTTGTAGCCTCGAACCCAAAGTGGGAATATGGTCCATTGCAAAACGGAAGAAATATTTTATTCAATTTAATTTGTAATATTTTATTTTGACTTTTTGACCTTAAAAGAAATTTTTATTTATGTTACAAAGCCCAAAATGTGATATAGAAAATAGTGATTCAATTCTTTTGAAAATTCATTTAAATTTAGTGACCAGTAAAGAAGGCATAGCCTGCTAGTTGAAAATAAACTAGTTTAAAAATTATTTTTAACTGACATTTTTATACATCTTTAAGTATCTGAAAAGGTGTGGATGACATGCAAAACCCACATGAAAAAGTGCTCTTTTACTGTTATCTCACCAAATCTGAACACTATGATTACCATAGATCAATTTCAATGGGCTCTTCCCACCCACAGATTATTATACAGATAGGACTCTTCCGTATATTCTTCGGTAACCGGAATTTGACTGCAACGACCCTATCGTCAACGGCTGTAAGTTTCTCGAGCTCTTCAGCTTACGCAATTGCTCGTCTTATTTTTATTGTATCTATGTTCATATCGTAATATTAGTGCAACGTTAAACCCAACATCCAACCGAGTAACCATTTATTGATGTTTACATTTGGACTTTGTTATTGTTTACGAATTTGATTGTCGAAAGCAATTTATTTTAAGAAGCAAGTACTAAATATTAAGCAAATAAATTTTGAAAATATACATGAACCAGAAATTTTTTTTTCATTTTAAAGCATTTTGTATTATTTACACCGAGCAATGTTAAATATTTAAGATTTCATACCATACTGCTATTTCAGCATTACAGTTTGTTATATTAATTTGTACTCTTGAACACGAATGTGTTTGGAAAAATTTATTTTCAAACATAATAAAAATTAGTTTTATTTCTTAGAAAATAGCTGTGAATGTTATGATTTTGTAAATTTAAAAGTAGTAGAAAAAGTGAAGGAAAGAAAACTGCACATATGTTTTCGTTGACAACTTTATTATTGTTTACAAACTTGATTGTCAAAAGCAATTTATTTTAAGATGCAAGTGCTAAATATTAAGAAAATAAACTTTGAAAATATACATAAAATAAAAACATTTTTTTTTTTTTTTTTCATTTTAAGGCATTTTGTATTATTTAAACCAAGCAACGTTAAATATTTAATGATTTCATACTGCTATTTCAGAATTACAGTTTTTAATTTTAATTTGTACTTGAATATGAATATGTTTCACAAAGCATATTTTTAAACATTATAAAAAATAATTTTTATTTCTTAGAAGAATAGCTGTGAATGTTTTCAGGATAATTTTGTGAATTCAAAAACAATAGAAAGTGAAGAAAAAGAAAACTTCCCATACTAACCTGCTACTAACTACTCTCGAAATAGAAAAACAATTTTCGATCAAAGATGCTATTCATGTAGACTTAACTCATGTAGTTCCCCTCTGTTGACACTAGTGGTGCTACTGTATTTCCCATTTCCGGTTTGCGTTTTAGCTTCACTGTCCTATCTGTATGGAAATCTGTGTTCCCACCTGACGTCAGGTCACATGATAGAGGAAAAACAAATAGCAGACAAAGTCTTGTTTATCTATAGCGATTGCTGAAATAACATATTTTCTATTCTTATTTTTGATCAATCGTATTTAATCTGTGTTATCTTTTATAAATCATCATTTTTAATCCATTTTATATCATTATTCATCATCTTTTGTTTGCTGTAGACATTTACAATCATCATTTAGTTTATGTTTGTTATTGATGTTCATGAAGAACATGTTTAATACTCTGATTTTTGGTACTTAAATCAGTGACAGTGCAATATCGTACTGCGTAAATCCATTTAGACCAGTAACTAAGTTAATTAACTTGTTGTAACACCTTTATGCAATTAAATTAAACGAAAACATTTTAAAATTTAAAATTATAATTCATAAACATTCCACAAGAAGCTATTATTTATTGCTAGATCAGTTAATGTTACAGTTACACTACAATATACAAAAATCGATTCTTATAGGTAAAAATAAATAAACACATAAAATGTTTTTTAAAAATTAGTAAATTTACAAATACAATTATTCTACTGTTTACAAATGCACAATATTACTTTTATTTTATTTTATATTGAATATTAAAATTTTTGTTCTTAAGAACAATATTTAATTGAATTCGATTATTCGTTTTCCTCTATCACGTGATTGAGCAGACGACTGCGGGAAGAGCCCATTAATTTTACAAAAATGTGCCTGAATTTGTCCTGGCTTTACATGTTTACAGGAATAAATGCCTTTGAATACCAAAAATTCTCCTGTAGAACATGCCTATATGTGTTTTATCCTATATAACCAAGCAAAGAATTAGTTCTTGTTTGACTTTCATTTATTCATTTAATGTTGTTATAAAGTCATACATGCTAACTGCTGTCAGATTATGTCGTGAATTTTAGACCCACACCTATAAGCTGTTCATGTTCAAATTTGATGATATCCTAGATTTTACCCAAATTTTTATTTTAATGTAGTTAATGGTAATATAATGTATGTTGATTGAAAATAAGTATAGCTAAAATGCCTGTCATTTTGCTTTTTTTTTTTTTTTAAATAGAAGAACTAGGTTTATTTTATTGATTACCTAACAAATAAATAAAATTTTAGAATTATTATTCTAATTTTTAGGGATCTGTATGATTTAACTTATAAGCTTTTCATTAAAATAATAATTAGTTATAATTTTTCAATGATATTTATATTAATTGTATTCTTATCTACTTTTTTAAGGATATTTTATGTAAACATGCTCCTGATGAAGCAAAAATGTAAGATGTTTCTGATGTTATATAATTATTTGTAAAATAAGGTATAACTTCAAATATAAAATAAATATGCTAATTTTTACTTTGAATTAAAAGACTAAATTTTTGCCTAACATAAAAATATACAGGGTGTTCCAAAATTCGACAGACAAATTCAGAGGGGTGTTAAAAGGCATCAAGAGCATGAAAACTTACCATAGAACATGGAATCGTAAATCACACTGACAGAGTGAAAATGGTGAAAAACCAGTGAGATAAATTGGATGTGTAGGACCCATTGCATGGCCTCTCCGTTTGCCAGATCTCAATCTGACGATTTTTTCTAATGTGAAGTCACCTTAAATTATTCATATAACACCTGTGGACACACTGGTTGCTGCTGCAGACATCAAAAGCATACCTGACATCTTCGAGAGTGTCCAGGAATCGTTTTTATGTCATTGTCGACTGCACAACATCAGCAGGTGCCATTTCCAACAACTCTTGTAATTAATCAAATACATCTTTTTGTAGTTAATATTGTACTTTTGTTGTTCCAGCTTCATGCTGAAACCTGCATGCATTTTTGACGATTTTTACCCTTTCAGTGTAGTGTGCAGCCCCATGTCCTATGGTAAGTTTTCATCCTCTTGTTGCTTCTATCACCCCTCTCAATTTGTTTGTCGAATTTTGGAACACCCTGTATTTTCTGCATATTTTTTTAAAACTAAAAAATGCTATTAATAATAATAAAGATTTGGCAAACTTTTCATTTCTAAATTAATTGCTGTTGATTGAGTTTTCATTAATTTTGATAAAATTACATCTTTATATTATAAGTAAAACAAAATTTAACTCTGCTGCTTACTAAAGTAAAATTGTTCTTATAAGGATAAAAAAAGATTATTTTAATATTTTTCTTTATCTGTATGTTTAATTAAATCTTATTTAAAGTGTCTTTTAAAGCAATTTGTTTAGAATGTGACAGATTGGGATAATTATTTATATTTTAAAAAACAATCAAGTTAAAATTCAGACAAATCTTAAAAACATGCATCTAAAAACTTTCTGTTACTAAACTCCCCTTATCAATACATGGTAACAATTACTATCTAGCTATAAAACCGAAATTTCCTTAAGACCTTTTTTCTTGAACATTTATTACTACTAATAATACTTTTAAGATATTTTTAAATCTTTTTTTTCCCTGTGTGCATTAATAATGTCAGTTTTTACTTACTTCTATATGTAATATTGAGAAAGTATTCGATTCGCGAAAATTTTCGACTTCCGTTTTTTGACGGATCTACACGTTTTGGGATATCCTGAACACGAATTGATAGTTTTTTTAAAATGTCTGTCTGTGTGTGTGTCTGTGGTTTCTTGTTTTCACCGTATCTCACGAACCAATGAATGAAATTCAACCAAACTTGGTATATAGTTGGACCCTGACATAAACTGGTGCTGATTATATTTGGGGATCAATAGCTTAATAGGTGGCGCTGTGATCACATTTTATGCAAACTTTTAACATGGCAGTATAGGACAAAATTTTGTATAAATGTGCATAATGAGAGTTATATTAAACGTGTGACTATAAAATTAATATGAATTATTGATAATAGTAGTAGTTAACTAGGGAAAAAAAATTGTGCATGTGGGGGCATCAGTCCACCCCCCCCCCTCCCCTTCCGGGGTGCAAAGTTTCAAGATGAGTATCTTTTGAAAGGTCTCGTCAATACCTTTAAAGCGAATGGTTGAACCATAAATCTGTGATAATTTAAAACAAAGTTATCGATTTTTTTTACTTTTAACGAAAAAAAACTTAGAAAAAAGATTTTTTTTTTTTTTTTTTTACGGAATTTAACCAAACTTGGTATTTAGTTGGCCCTCGACATAAACTGGTGCTGATTACATTTGGGGATCAATAGCTCAACAGGTTGCGCTGTGATCGCATTTTATCTAAATTTTTAACATGGCAGTATAGGACAAAATTTCGTATAAATGTGCATAATGAGAGTTATTTTTAACTTGTGATTGTAAAATTAATATGAGTTATTGATAATAAGGGGGGGGGGGTAAATTTTCAAGATGGGTATCTTTCGAAAGATCTCTTTAAAACAAATAGTTGAACTATAAATCTGTGATAATTTAAAACAAAGTTATCGATTTTTTTTACTTTTAACAACAAAAAAAAAAAAAAAAACTTAGAAAAAAAAATCTTTTTTTTTTTTTTTTTTTTTTTTTTTAATATTGTTACTGATTGAACATGTATATAGGAAAATATAGAAGAAAGTCTTGTGGTGGCCACAACATATTAGTTTCATTTGTTATTCGATACTCTGACAATTCTGAAAATTTCAAACATTCATTGTTGTGAATGCTTACATGTGCACTATCTATATATTTAGATACACATACCAATCATATCCTATATTGGATCAATATGGAATTACTGTGTTCCTATAGCACTAGCAAGGACTGAATTCAAGATTTATGAAAGTTTTATTGCCTGAATTTTATGTTAAATTATTTTGTTTTTATAGAAATTTTTTATTTTGAATGTTTGATCTACCTTATAATGTATTAAGAACTCTCCAAATAGCACTTTTTATACATATAAATAAAAAGTAATTACTTTTACTAATATTCATATGATTTGTCATTAATAAGTTTCCTCTTGTCAGTCATTCTGCATGCAAGTAGCAGTTTCTAGTTTTTTTTTGCATGTTAAGTAGTTTTACCACTGCATAAATGCACTTAATACAAATGTACGTAATACAAATTTTAATTAAATGCTGGAATTAAAATAATGTATAAAAAAAAAAAAATCAAACTTTTTTTTTTTTTTAATAAAGATGGTGTAGTGGGAAGGGGAGGAGTTTTGTGCTTCATTTTAAGAAATAAAATAATAAAAATTATCCTAATGTTTAACAATACTTTATTACACCAAAAGATATGTTTTACTATAGAAATTTAGAAAAGCAAGTCACTTCCCAACTTACAAACCCCAATTCTTTATTTTTTAACTAGTTTATAACCCCCGTCAAAAATGACGGAATGTGAAATGAATTAAGGTAGTGAATCAACGAAGGCTTTGCCTGCTTCGCTGGTCGCTATATTTAAAGGAAACTATTTTCTATATTGCTTTATAAACAAAAATAAACTTTTAAAAAAATCATGAAATTGCTCAAAAGCCCTCTTCCTGTCCCCATTGCTGATGACAGTATCGAAAAAAATTGAAGTAGCAATTTTGTATATGAATCCCAGTTACATATGTGATGTACATAATATTTTCTATTTTATTTGATCAATTATAAAATGGCAACAATTTCACGCCAAATATAATATTACAGTATGCTATGATTGGCTACTTCTATCGCATGAGACAATTAATTTTTTGTGGTTATAATGTTAGTTGAGTTAGTTAATAGTAGTTGGTATATAGAAAAATAAATAATTAAATATGTAAATCTGATCATAGTACAGCCTTAATATAGCTCCCCTTGTCAACTTTTGAATTTTTATCACCATTTTAGACAAAAATACATAAATTATGCAATTCTTTTTTCTTTTTCTTTTTTTTTTTTCTGTTTTTCAATATTCTATAATTTATTTATATTTTTGATACACTACTTGGCTTAAAGTGGTTTTCACAAAAGTTGAGTCCTTAGCGAAAAATATCCGATTTATATCTATTTCAGCATAAAAATTTTAAAATAATACCCAGAATTATCAATGAATTAGCTTTCATGCCAAGTGTGATTCATCCGTGCCAAAAACATACTATTTAAACAAAACAAAAAATATCTAAAATTGAAGTACATTAAAAAAGGTTATGGTTTTATTTTTATTATTTATTTTATTTTATTTATTTTTTATTTTTTGCTTCATCTTCATTTTTTCATATGCCTGAGCAAATTTAATATTTTATAATTTTTTATTTTTCACGTGAAAGCATATTTTATTTTATGCTTAAAAAAAAAAAAAAAAAAAAAAAAATGAAAATTTGTTTGCCACAATTATAAATTTAAATGTCCAATTTTGAAGTCATTACCAGGTTATTATTTTCATATTTTAATTAATTTTAAAAAATCTAATCAAAACTTCGTTACAAATAAGATACCAAACGAAAGGGGTGATTTTTCTGAATCCATCAGACTAAACAGCTTATCGATCGGACAATTAGATTTTTTAAAATTAACTAAAATATGAAAGGTAATTTGCTATATAGATGAGTATGAACCGGAATCGTCACTTCTCTTGCAAATTATATAAATAGATGTGCGTAGTAGTTTTTACAGTGAATTGCTAAGATATGGATAGTTTTGCTGCTAATTTGTGAAATTTACACTTTTCTCAAA
This sequence comes from Salticus scenicus, assembly GCA_963930645.1. Classification (NCBI taxonomy): domain Eukaryota; kingdom Metazoa; phylum Arthropoda; class Arachnida; order Araneae; family Salticidae; genus Salticus; species Salticus scenicus. The sequence continues at coordinate 50,796,027 of OZ005648.1, forward strand.
GCTGATTTCACAAAATATATGACTATTTCACTAAATAATTTTTAAAATGCGTTTTTGGTTTCTGATGCAGTACTCTTTTTTACTTCCTTATACAAAGTATAAGGAAGTATAGTAATCCTGATTTTGCGAAATGGATTTTGTATTTCACATTGCTCGAAAATGAATGATCACTGAATGTTGCCAATTTATATGTGTGACTGTCATAATGACTAATTGTACACCTGCAAGTGTCATCTTAACACAAGCTCTCGTTTTAAAGATATAAGCGACTTTACACGATTTTTCGTGACGTCTGTATGTATGTATGTATGTGTGTGTGTGTGCGTATGTTGCATAACTAAAAAACGGTTGGACGTAGAAAGTTGCGAATTGGTACATAGGTTTATTATAACATCTAGTTGTGCTCCTCCCTTTTTGGACTTTGTATGATTTTCCATTTGACAATGCATTTTTTAAATATTGTTAGCAAATTGTTTGGGGTCACTGCTGCCTTCAGCAGCATTTTAGAAAACTGTTTCGGGTCACTGCTGTCTTCGGCAGTGTTACCAGTACAAATCTTGCAATCGATTTTTAACTGACTTCCCGACTAGCTAGAAAAGTTTATACCTGCTGCCTTCTGCAACGTTTATATGATTCAACAGAAAATTTATTTAACTTTTTTTCCCGACTAGCTAAACATTTGAAACTTTCAGAATAGTTCAGAACACGGTGAAAATGCATTTTTTAAATACTTTTAGCCAACTGTTTCAGGTCCCTGTTGCCTTCGTTAGCGTTTCCAGTATAAATTTTTCAATCGATTTTTAACTAACTTCTCAACTAGCTAGACATTTGAAACTTTCAGAACACGGTGATAATGCATTTTTAAAATATTTTTAGCCAATTGTCTCTGGTTCAATAATAATGCTTTTTAACATTATGCATATATTTCTAAAGGTGTATAAGGAAGTCATGTGGTGCCCACATCAGATTTTTTTTTATATTGGGGAGTGGGAGAGAGAAAATGGGAGCAGTTTTAATGCAAATTATAAATATCTCTCCCTCTTCTTTTTTTTTCCAAAACTGATTCCCAAAATAAATGATTATTCAACAACATATTACGAAAGTTCTTGCTTTTTTGTATTCGATTGCTGAAATGTGCCATATTTTTTTTCCATACCAATTTCCATAAACTGATATTTATAAAGAGCTTTTTTCATCACTGAATTTTGCTCTAAACTCTGAACTGTAAAAACTGATTATTTATTTAATTATCCCAACAGATTCCATTTCATCTATCAATGTTCAATTTGCTTTAAATCTATTATTTATTGTATAAATGATTGATATAGATTTCTGGTTGGAAATTTATACTTTAGTTTGTTTTTGTTTAAATGAAAAAGTTTTTTCTCTCTCCTTTCCAACTTTTACACAAACCTTTTTTTTTTTTTTACTCTAGACTTGGATTATGACCTTGGATTAGACCTTGAATAAATATATAAGCACTGGAAGTGCTTATATATTTATTCATTTGTCAAATTTTTCTTGCTTCCTGTATTTTATGTGTCATAGCTGATAAAATGTTGTACAATTATCTTAATGAGAAAAATCTTTTTTTTTTTTTCCCCTGCATTACAATTTTTTGGTAACTTGTGGTGTTTCATTATTTGATTTGATTAACATTATAAAAAGGTACTTTTTTCTTTTTTAGTGTAATAGACGAAGATCATTTGCCTATTATTTTGCTTTTTGGTGGTGAATATTCTAAGGAACCAACTGAAAGTATGTTGACTGATGTTGTTTATTCATTACTACTCTGTATGAAAAAATAGTTCATATTTTTTAACTTATCCACATAATTGTGTAAAAAGCATTTGTGTGTGTGTCTGTTATATGTAAGTAAGAAAAAGAAGTTTATTTATGCTGCAAGTGCTTATCGTGCAAAAATTATTTTGTCTTTAATTATTTGTTTTAAATATGTGCTCTAAGAATATAATTTGATGTAACCTAAGAGTTGATTGGAATGGTTGCTGAGGCATATTATACAGAGGCTAAACACTTCTTTATAATGCTGATTCTAGACTAATTTGGGAAAGTGTAGCACCCAGTGGTGTTTTTTAACCTGTTTTTTTAGCACCTGGTGGCTTTTTCCATTTTTTTTTTTAATGCCCTGATACCTCTTTCTTTCTTAAATGCAGCTTTCTGGGAGTTTCAGAGCATTTTTGCAAGAACAAATGCTTATAACCAACATATATAAAAGAAACAGTAATAATTTACTTTTATTATGTATTAAAATCACAAATAGAAAAGCAACATATTAGGCAAATAATGCCCTTTTTAATTTTCTCCACCAGCCCTTTTTTTTTTTTCTAGAGTCAGCACTATACACAATTTGTCACAGTATAATATAATAGAATGCATAGGAAAATCTTTCTAAAACACAAGCTTAAAAATGGCTGAGACAGTTCAGTTTAAAAATTAATGTTATCTTTTTTACAAAACTAACAACTTCTTCAATTCAGGGATGAGATTTTTCAGCTTTTCAACTGATTTCAGCTTTTTTGTAAATTTTGCTTTTCAGCTTTTATTCAGTTTTCTCAACATTTTTTGTGATTTTTGATGTGCATTTGTTACATCAGCTGATCTAAACTTGAATGAATACTTAATGAAGATTAAAACCTTATTAATTACTTTAATATGATACATTTTGTCATAAAAGTTCTAGTACTTAATTTCCTTTGCATACAGTTTCAGCTTTTTTGTCTTTTTGCTAATCTCATCCCTGTCAATTCTCATGCATTTTCTTTTGTATACGTAACATGAGCTGAAGTTATCTTGAACGATAATTTAAAGATTCCAACTAATTCTTTGTTCCATAGAAAATGTAAAACTTTTAAACCTTAATTTAGATCAGGTTTATATATAATGGTTTTCATTTATTGTTTCTGTTGTGTATACTCCGAGTGTTCCTAAAAATATCACAAATTTAATGATATATGTACTTTTTCATATTCACAATTTAAAAATCGGTTAAAAAAAAAAAAAAAGTTATGAAAGATGAAAATAGGATTTGAAAAATCTAAACAAATATCTTCATTTTTATTTTATTTATTTTATCTTTTTATTATTATTATTATTTATTTATCTTTTTATTTATTTATTTTATTTTATTTATTATTAAGGTTTTATTTTTTTACCCAAATAGCTATAGCCTAATTTTGTATAAGAATGGCTCAAATTATTATTTGTTTTAATACAGGCAATACATACCTTTTTATTGGGTTGCATTAGAATGAATACATAATCAAAAGACTTAGAATATTTACATGTTACTGAATTTGAAATTATCATTTTTTCAAAAGATTATTTATTCCTACAGGTAGGTCAATAATGGCATATTACTGTAATGAAGATAAGTGGGTTTCAACAAATAGCTCACTACCTGAATATTGTATTTATCACTCTGCTGTATTACTCCACAACAAAATTTATATAATAGGTATCTTTTTTTATTATTATTATTAAGTTATTAATAGTTAAAAACAGTCTTGTTTAACTGAAAATTTGATATAATTTTTTTTAGGGGGATTTAGATCAGAAAACTCAAAATTCAATGAAAATATTACAAATAAAGCTATGTGTTATGATATTTATCAGAAAGTTTGGCATGATGTTGCTAATATGAATCATGCACGGGCACATCATTCTGCTGTTGTTTTGGAAGATAAAATATATGTACTTGGAGGTCGAAGTCAATTAGGATAGTATGTTTGAATATTGACTTTCATAAATTTATTAATTCTTTTGAATTTATTTATTTATTATTACAGTCGAACCTTGTAAATGTGAACACGCTTAACGTGAATTACTTTTAACATGAGCTGTTTCCACAATCCCTGTGAGAATGAAAGTTAGTGTCTGAGTTACTGATAACATAAACAAATTTTTTATTCCCCTTGAGTTTCACATTAACAATGTTCGACTGTATTATTTATTATTATGACTTATGTTGTACATTTTTTATGCTGTAAAAATGCATAACAACTTACTTACATGCTTAAAAAAATCAATGAAAACTGGTCTACTTAATATGTGTTTCAAATAGCACATTTATGTATATCTCTAACAAAATTGAAATTTCCAATCTATTGATGTAAAATCAACTCTTGTTGTAAGACATATTTCATGAAATGATAATTTTACTTCTGTTAATTTTTAAAAAGAATATTCCTTCAAAATGATTATCAAATAGAAGTTAAAATAAATTAATCTTTTATTATTTATTGAAGATACTGCCACCTGCTGTGAAATTCCTCCTCTGCTGATTAGTCTTAAATAGAATGTATAGTTGTACAATATTGTGAATTTTAAAATATACATTATGTTTAATTAAAATATTTTACAGGGTTTTATCAATGGCATCATACTGTATGAAATTGTCTGGTTTTAAGTAGTTCTTTTTAAATTCATTTAAAAATTTATATTTTTTTGCAGAATGTTTACCAGTTGTTAAAAATCCACCAAAACAGTTAAATCAAACTAATGACCCTCCCAAATATTAAAATCTGTTCAATTTCATTAAGCATGGAAAATTATGTTTAAAAGTTATTTGACATGTATGTTGCTCACAATTTTGAAAATTGTCTGCAAAATTTTAGACAGTTCATGGGATCAGATTTACACGTTCATGGAAATGTGTAACATTTATTTATTTGTTGTTGTTCCCAATTTTCATTTTCTTTGCATATTTTATGAGTTATAGCACATCCATCATCCATGTTATCCCAGTCGTCTTTTTTTTTTTTTTTTTTTTTTTTTTTTTTCGGAAAATTCCCAATAATTTCCGAAAAACTTACCAAATTTACTATTTTTTAGTAATTTATTTATTATTTACTCAGTAGATATTCTGGATATTTTTAAAAACAACAATTTCATGCCAACTAAATTTCTAAGTTTAATCTTTTGAGTGGCTGACATTGATTTTTCTATGAATGGAGCAATTGTTTTTTTTTTTTTTTTTTTTTTTTTCTAATACTCTTATAATTACAAAACACGTAGCTTATTTTTTAAGTACTAAGGTGAAATATGAAAGCCATGAGATTGAGTTTTAAATCCATAGTCATGTTTTTAATTTTAAGCTAAAATAACTATTGTTTTAGTACATATTAGAGACCTTGCAATGAAGACAACTTTATAGTTTTTATTTTTTCCAAAACACTGAGTGAGTTAAAAACTATTTATGTCTATAAATTAATAACCATGCCTCTTACATGATATACACTCCTGCTCAAAAGTTTAGCAAGATTTGCAAATGATCAGGTTTTTTTTTTTTTTTTTTTTTTTTTTTTTTTTTTTAATTTAAAAAGCTTATCTCTCGATGAAATGTTTTCAAACATTGGGCATTTAAAGAACTGGGTCTTCCTCATGTTTTTCAGTGAAGATTGGTTTAAGACAGCGGTTAAGGGGACGGTAACAAATTGAGCAAAATCAATAATGTTTGTGATCACCCTGTATCGTTAAGTGAGCGAAATGAACTGTCTGTAACTTTAGGATATATTAATTTAGACTGAGTTCAATTTAGGATGAATTTGTGTGATGATAGCTTATTAAATAACGGAGATATAAGCATTTATTTTAAAACTAAAAAAAAAATCAACATGTTTTTTATTCATAATATACAGAGTTTTTAACGAAAATTATTCATATTTTCAGATAAGTTGGAAAAACACTTTTAAAACAATATACTGCAATCAGAATACAAATATCTTATATATATCTCATGAAATATGAGCATTTTTATGAAAAGCATATTCACTGCGCATGTGAGAAAGATAATTTTTTTTTTTTTTTTTTTTTTTTTTTGCATATTTTGAAAGCTAGATATATTTGGCAACTTTTGTCAAAAGTACATTTGAATACAGTAAAAATTAAGCAAATTATACGAAAAAGAACAAACTAGACTTTAGATATTTTTCAAGAGTTGAAATTTCTTAAGGGGTTTTTCACATGCTGCATAATTAATTTGAAAATCCAATTATTTTAACCACTTAGCAAAAGTTCTTTTTTTTTGAAAAATCCCTTATAAGCTTGTAACTCTAACATATTTTTGTCTATTTACTAAGATTTGTGAGATAAGGGGGTTTTCACAAAAAAACTTTTGCTAAGTGATTAAAATAATTGAATCTTTAAATAAATTATGCAGCAAGAGAAAAACCCCTTAAGAAATTTCAACTCTTGGAAAATATCTCAAATCTACCTCGTTCTTTTTCATAAATTTTGCTTAATTTTTATTATTTTCAAATGCACTTTTGACAAAAGTTGCCCAATATACCTAGCTTTCAATCAATACAATAATTATCTTTCGCACATGCACAGAGAAAACATTTTTTTAAAAAAATGCTCATATTTTATGAGATATTTAAGATATTTGTATTTCAATTGCAGTATATTGTTTTAAAAGTGTTTTTCCAACTTATCTGAAAATGAGAATAATTTTCGTTAAAAACTCTGTATATTATGAATAAAACACGTTGATTTTTTTTTTTTTTTTTTTTTTTTAATAAATGCTTATATCTTCGTTATTTAATAAGCTATCATTACACAAATTCATCCTAAATTAAACTCAGTCTAAATTAACATATCCTAAAGTTACAGTTCATTTCGTTCACTGGACGATACAGGGTGATCACAAACATTATTGATTTTGCTCAATTTGTTTCCGGCCCCCTAAATGTTGTCTTAAACCAATCTTCACTGAAAAACAGGAAGAAGACCCAGTTCTTTAAATACCCAATGTTCAAAAACATTTCATCGAGTGATAAGTTTTTAAATTGAAAGAAACTGATTATTTGCAAATCTTGCTAAACTATTGAGCACGAGTGTGATGTATGTATGATACAAGGGACTTTGTTATTCTGTAAAATAATTTACTTATTATAAAATGTTTGTTTTTCTATAACAGTAATTAATACTAATTTATGAAATATAACAAAAAATATTCATGTTGATTAAACCCTGAGAAAATGTATGCAAACTTTCTTAAAGTTTAATTAATTAATTTTTTTGCCAGATCTATTATTAAATTTTAACATTTTTTTTTTTTTTTTTTTTTTCTGAGAATTGCAAGACTTTTACAATAAATTCTCAATTGAGTAAATATTACATATTATCTACAAGTGTGGGAAAAGGGCAAGGTAAAAAAAGCATAGAATCAAGAAAAAGTACTTTTGAAATAAGAAATAAAAAAATTAGTAATTTTTTTTCAACAAAATATAAATATGTATCACTATGTTGCTTTTATTTTATTTTTTATACAGTACAGCATGGTTCTGTTTAATTTAGTGCATAAATTAACTTACAGATTGTACCTTGTCTTCATCTTAACTTCACATTTTTTGCTTTATCATTTTTACATCCTTTAGTTCATAAAATACAGATATTTTTATTGTATTTTGAATATTTTCACTGTTTGTATTCTATTTTATAAGCAATGCAATCACGTTTTTGAACTAAAATATTTTTTTATCTCACTTATTCCTCATTTTTAGTATGTTTGCAGTTTACCCACAGAGCCTGTGCCACTCAATTCTGTGGATAATCAGAAGTTTACTGTAGTTATAGTAAATATTTTAAATGATAAATGCTCATCTTGGAAAAAAGAAAATTATATTTAAAACAAATAGATTACAATTCGCTTTTGCTAAATTTGTATGCAATAGTCTGTTAATAATATGAGTTAAACTAGATCAGATCTATCCCAAGCTATCAAATTTAGGAAGGAAAAATTAAATAAGTTGAAATTTGTTGATAATTTTGTGAACTGAAGTATAAACATCTTAATAAAGTCTAAACTAAAATTATAGAAAAAGGATTGCATAATAAATTATATTTGTAAAAACATAGGCATTGAAAAAAGTCCTAAAACTGTTTAGCAGGTGTTCTTTTTTAAAAATAAATAAATAAAGCAGCATTTAAGTTTTTTCTTTCATGAAATTAATTTCAAAAACAATAAAATTTTCACAGCTTTACTTCAATATTTTCTTTCGTTTGTGACATAATGTACCTGAAGAAATAACTGAAGCATAGAAAATAAAATAATTATTGTTTTCAAGTTTAATCAGGCAACATCTTTTCTCTTCTGATTATGCAGTAAAATAGTTTAATTATTAGCGATTTTCTATAAAATTATTCATATTAAATTTTAAAATGAGCTTAAGAATGCCTGGTAATTACAACTTATGAGATTATTGTAGAAATTTCAGGATTTTGCAGATTTCAGATCATAAAAATAAATCATTACATTTAAGTAAGAAAGGCTGAATAAATCTAACAAAATGTAAAAAAAAAAAAAAAAAAATAGCAGTGTTTTACTGCTGTAGTATCCAAGTAAAAATTTTGAACAGAAGATAAATGCAATCGAAGATACAGATATAAGAGATATTATTCACACATTTATAAAATAATTTGTCTTTTTTTTTTCTTTCAATTTATTATATTAATTAAGATTTACAATTACTGCATAGTGTTTTTTCTCTATCATTAAAATAATTTTAAAGGGCTTAAGAGGAAAAAAAATCTTATAATACTTGAACTATAATAATAAAACTTTTGGATTTATTATTGTTGTTTATTGTAAAAATAAAAAATACTAATATAGTACATTTGAAAAGTATTTATTTTATATATATTTGATTTGGCACCATTTTAGAAATTGCATTAAGCATTACAAAAGTTTGATTTTTTTTTTTTTTTTAAGGATGGAACTTATGTTAGTTTTACAGGAAATGCTTTAAACTCACTATAATAACATATAGTAAAAGAAATATTAATTTTGCTAAATGTAGTCAATAGAATTAATTATACTAGTCAGTAAAAATTAATTCTTAAATTTTATTAATAAAAACAGAGTTAGCTGAAAAAAGAAATCACTATAGTCATTGTAATGATGAAAAGTAAATAACTTTTTTTTTTCTTTTTCTTTTTTTCAGTATTCTTTCTTCTGTTGAAGTGTATGATGAATCATGTGACATGTGGAAAGAATGTAAATCTCTACCCTACTCAGTTTTAGGTGCTGCTATATTTTCTCTGGATAATTCTATACATGTATTTGGTGGAATTACTTATGAAGATGACGACGAAATAATATCATCGAATACAGCCATTTATAATACTGAGGAAGATGTGTAAGTTTTAATACATCCAGTTTTCAGTTTAATTATTTAACACTAGAATTATCACACCATTTAAAATGACTGGTTTTACAACAAGACTGTAAATAACTAAATATCAACAAAATATTACATATGGAAAAATGTATAATCAAAGTCAGATATATATGAATATATATAAAGGATCATTCAAAAGAGTTTCACAAATCATTTTTACACTGGAACATATAGACAGAAATATCATATGTGCGTACTAGAGTGCACTGAAGTGAATTTGAGAGCACAAGACTTCATTATTTCATAAAAGACAGCGAAAGTAGAATGAAATTGTATAGGAATGCTGAGAGAGCAGACATTGATAAAGTGTACGAGGAGCTAATGGAAATGGACAAGCAGCATGTATCTTAAAATTTTCAAACAGATGGGTGCCCCACCATGAACTGTTTCCAATGAAGTTTGTATAAAGTTCATCTTTCACAATTATCACTTATTGTGGTCGGGACCAAACATCACTCACAGAAACTGTAGAAAAACCTGTCATCAATGCAAACGAACACAATCCTGTTACAAGTATACAAAGTATTGGACATGATATTGGCGTACAGCAAACCAAATGAACTTCTGCTTACCTATTTTAGCATTGCTTTGCAACTGCATCTTACTTTCGCTATGTCTGGAATAATGATGGCCCATGATGCCCAGTCAACTTTATGCCAAACAACGCCCTCTAGCATACATATATAACATTCCCGTCTATATGCTCTTGTGTTAAAAATGATTTGTTTGATATGCCTGAGCCTAACCTACCCTTAAAAGTTTGTCAGAGCCCTTTCGAATCATCCTGTATATATGATGAATTTACAGTGTCTTAGAAATGAAGAGGATGCTTTTGACTGAGTAAAGGAAAGCTGAGTTATTGTATATAGAGCAGCAGTAAGGTCAAAGTTAAGGCTATACTTAACCCAATTTGACGCCACTCTAACCCCTTGTTATTCAGTTAGAAATTTGTTTTGTAGATTTCTCTTTACTTAATATATTTTTCTAAATACCATTTTCACATTTAGAAAATTCACAACTGTTAAAATGTTTCCTGTTATCCAAAAACTGATTTTTAAAATTTTTTATACCTCATTTTAAACTACAAAATTCAAAAAATGTTCTTTGTTAATTTTTCACATTTTACATATTTAAAACCAAATATTAATAATAATAAAAATAATAATTTTTGAAAAATGAGGAACATTTTTACAATTAGAAATTTTTTAAATGTGAAAATGAAATTAAAAAAAAAATATATATATACATAATGAGTAATTTTTAAAACAGAATTCTCCATAGAATAACATAGGGTTAGACTGCCAATCAAATTAGGTCCCTTAAGCATCCTGAGCATCTTCATTTCTCTAAATCCTGCAAATCTAAAGGACGGATCCGACTGGTACTACAAGTTTACTAGGCAGTTATAACAACAACAGGGAAAAATTCAGGAAATGCATTTTTGGAAGAAACTTTTAGTGAAGAGTTAAACTTTGTTGTTATCAAATATTGGCAGATTTGTAGTTAATTTGGTAGCCAAATTGTTAGTGCTCTGGCCACAAGGTGATTACATGCAAACTATCAAACTCACAAATATTTCTAGCATTCTCCTTACAGGAATACCGATTCATCCTTAAACAATTATTTAACTTTATTTTCTCAACATAATAATTAATTGGCTTTCATTATTATTATTGGCATTTTAAATTAAAATAATAATAATAATAATTGAATATGTGTTTGCCAATTAATTTAATAAATCCCACACATAAAACTTATATGTATTTTCTATATTTTAATAGATAGTCACATTTTAATGTAATATATTTTTCTTTTTTACAAATCAGCATTTTTTGAAATTTCATTGTGAGTATTTGTAAACTTGATGATAAAAACAAACAGTCAAAAGCTTATTGCTAACATTTTACTTATTTATTTGTTTATTTATTTTGATTATTTTAGTTGGACTAAAGATTTTGAGATGCCTATACCTTTGGCATTTTGTGGAATAGCAAATAATTTAGACTTAGTGTTATTAGTTGGTGGTTTGAAAATTGAAAATGATGATTTGGTCAGTTCAAAAGATGTGTTTGAGTTTAACATAGTCACTAAAACATGGAATAAAGTTGCCGAACTTTCGACCCCTAGACTTGCTCCAGTGACTGTATCCATAGGTGAGCATTTTATTTATATATTATTTCATTGATTATCATTATAAGAATATGCATTTTTTTTTTTTATGTGACAAATACAAATTTCTGCTATAGTAGTTCTTCTAACGGGATTAATATTAATAATTCATTTATTCGTATTCCAACGATTCTAAGAAAAAAATGTCTAAAAATTGATTCATCATTTTTTATAGCAAAAAAAATTGCAAATATGACCCCTTACAGTTTTTCTTTCTTTCTTTTTTTTTTTTTTTTTGTTTTCAATCAAAATATTTCATTTTTTGATTATTAAAAAAATAAATTATTTAATATATTAATAGTTGGTTAATTTAAATTGTTAAACTACTTCATATAGACTATTTTTTAAATTATTGAAGCACAAGATTAATTAAAGAAAATTTTTAAATAGACTGAACTTTCATAATATGATTGAATGGAAGAAATTAAATAATAAATTTTCACAAACTATTTTTTAATTCCTGCTTGTATACTTAAGAGCAATACAATACCTATCCTCCAGGGCTCGAAAATTATATTGCCCAGCATGCCCAGGGCATGTAAAAATTGAAACTGGGCATGTATTTTTTCCCTCTTCATGCCCAGCTAGGCATGCAAATATTCAAAAGAACTTTTCCAAAAGTAAAATGTGTTAAAATATAGTATCTTGACATTGACTTAAATTAAAATCAAATAAACAATGCCACTATAGGTATAATGTTGTTAAATTCTTTTCACTAGGTATGTAAATGGTTTTTCATTAATATATATTTTAGCTTATAAAAGTTTGCCAGACAGGGCATAGAAATATTTTTGGATTTTTCAAGCCCTGCTATCCTCGCTGACAGCCAAAAAAGCCCATGTAATTCTGTGGGTAAATTTGTGATATCATTGCCTAATGGGTTTTTTTTTTTATTCCATTTTCACATTCAGAAAATTTACCACTGTTAAAATTTGTTCTTGTTTTCCAAAAATTGATTTTTCTAGATTTTTAATATTTCATTTTGTAGCTACAACAAATGCATTTTTCAGTTTTTTTTTTTTTTTTTTTTTTAAGCTTTAAAATAAAATATTCTGAATGCTATAAATCGATTTTTAGAAAAAAGAATAAATTTATCATTTGTGAATTTACTCAATGTGAAAACTGAATTATAAATTATAAATAAAATAAAATACATTAGGTAATAAGTAATTCTATGAACAAATTTCCCCATAGAATAACATGGCTCTTGGTGAGGATAGGTATTGTTGTACACTCTTAAAAAATGGAAACCTGACTGGAAATTAAAAAATTACTTTTTATTTTATTTTATTTTCCATTCAGCGTTTTAAAATTTGAATAATAAATAAATTTTACCAGTGATTTTACCTACAATATGTAAGGTTGAAATTTCAAAATATTGATTTATTTTATAATTTTAAAACATTTATTTTTGCTTTTCCTAACTAGTAAAATTATAGGAAGGAATTTCAGAAAATTAGTTGCATAAATCTAAATAATAAAAAAAAAACTCCAATATCTCTTGTTTTTGAGATATTGATAGTTTAGTGAACACACTATTTTGATAGATAACTATAAGAGTTAAGATCATTTCCCAAAATGACAGAAGAAAAGGATTTAATTTCTCAAAGCTTGAAATAGAAACTGTAGCAAAGAATAAGACTTCTTTAGATTTGTCATTGCAGATAATATTTTCATGTAATGTTCCCTTTGATTGATGTACAATATTTCTTACAACAATATCAATCTTATTTTAGCTTTACTAATTGAATTAAAAATTACACATAATGAAAACAAAATCATATCTCTATTGAATAGCTGAAAAAAAAAAAAAAAATAGAGAGAGAGAGAGAAAGAGATTATTTTAAAGCATTGTATTTGAATGCAAACTATACTAATTATACCAATATAAGTTAGAAATTAGAGTCATAGAAATAATTTTATATTCTTAAATTATCAATCAATTTTTAAAAACCACTTTAATTATTTTCAATATATATATATTAGGGCTGTGCCGATTAATCGGTTAATCGGTTCGATTAACCGATCAATGCTTAGTCCCGATCAATTTTTTTAATCGAGTTAATCGGATCGATTAATTCGATTAAAATTTTCAAAATCCGATTAAAATTTTCAAACTACGAATTAAAGTAAAAATGCTGTTCTGCCTACAAAATATTTTTTCACATATTTTCCTAACAAACATTCTCAGAAACATTCATCAAATAATGAAAAAGCAAATAAATAAATAAATAAAAATAAAACCTCACAAAAGAAGATGTTTCACTTTTGTTGAAAGAGAAAAGGGGGAGGACAGTTATTAAACAAAATGCCGCTTCAAGTGCATGCTGGAGCAACACCACCTGTCTGTAGCCTTCTACAGAAAGTAATGGCTAGGGCAATAGTATTCTCAGAAACAAGAAGCTTTCAAAAAATGGAAATGCTAAAAATAAAAAAGAAAAGAAAAGAAGGGATTGAGATTTCCACTATCCCTCTGATGGGGAAAATGTCAAAAGAGTTTCATAATATCTTCAAGCGTTTATTGTCTGTTCAGAAATGCTGATAGTAACTATCGAAGTAGAAACAGAAAATAACATTCTGTGTTCTAGTCCGAAGTCATAAAGAAGAACTAACTTGTTACACAAATCCTTGTCGAATCATGTTCTTAGACTGACTAAGAACATGATTCGACAAGGATTTATTTAACAAAACAGCATTAACTCTGCTTTTTTTATATAGGAATTTTTGCTAGTATTCAAATACTTTTGTTACCGACTGTACACAATATGGGAGTTTTATTCATCATTGAAATAAAATATTATATATATATATATATATATATATACATATATATATATATATAAAGATGAAAACCGATTAAAAATCCGATTAATCGACCGATTAATCGATTAATGAACTACGATTAACCCAGTTAAAACTCTTAATCGATTTCCACCCCTAATATATATATTATATACTCTCTCAAAAATCTACACAGCTTAAAACGAAGTGTTTTGTGAATTTCTGAATTTTGCAGATTTTAGAATAATTTCTTTATTTCAGAAAATTTTGGAGTGGAAGGCTGATTTTTTATACCAACTATGTGAAAAATACCAGAACCGGGAATCGAATCCGGGCCTTCCGCTTTACGTGCGGATGCTCAAACCATTGAGCTACCCTGGCTGATTACCAGTTAGGCATTTCTCCCATAACATTCGTTGGCAAAGTCACCGAGTCTGTAAACACAGCTATATTAAGTGAAAATTTTCTGAAATAAACTTTCATGGTTGATGAATAAATTTCTAAATAAATTTCTTTTATTTACATCTTAGAACCTCATTTGAGTAGTAAACCTTTAAGAAACAATGTATATGTTATACATACAATGCTGAAATAAAGTGTGCCTAATAAAAGTTCAAATATTTAATGAAATTTTAATTTAAAGAACCATTTTTATACACCATATTATAGTTGCAAATTATCTACATTTTTTAAAAGTCTGATCAATAGTACAAGTAAGAATATTCATATATATTTATTTTCCTATAACCTGCAAAAAAGTCAGCAATTCTTGGTCAATCACATAAGTTTGTGCTATGAGAAAGTTTGAATATTTATCTTCGTGACAGAAAATCTTTCATGAAAACTGTCTTTCTCCTTCATCCTCTAAATTAATATGATTTATTTTTTGATAAATGTATAATTACACTTTATCATTTCCTCCTCAATATCATGCTGAGTGCTTAGTGATTCACCAGCACAAGTTAATAATTGATTTATCTCCTGATACAGCTGAATTTTTGCAATCCACTAATCAACAAATCAGTTGTGACAATGTTTGTTTACATTGCAAATGATAAGCGGATTTCAGATAATTGCAGATTTTAGGGAGTTGACTGTATATATATATTAATTTTCCTGTTATTGTTGAATACCATGTTCAACCAAACCAAATAAAGGCTGAATATTTATAAATATTTACTCTGTGGCACAACTCAAACAATGGTCTAGTGTATTGTAATTGCATTCTTAATTTTTACACATGAAACAGAAAAATAAAAGGATCACACAAAGTTATTTTCTTTTTATTTCTTTTGTAAATTTAAAAAAAATAATCTATAAAATCACTGAAATATTTTATACAGTAAGAAAATTTCAGTGAACAAATTTTATGGAGGTTGTTCTTGTTCATGGTGATGTTTTGCAGGGGACATTTCTTCATATCCATTTCAATAGATATTTTAATTATTTATATAAACAAAATAATAGACCCCTTGCTTTGAACCAAGTAACTGAAATTATTGTGCTCACATACTTCAGAAATAAGAAATGTAAATAAATGTTTATAAATAATTAAAAAAAAAAAAAAAAAAAAAAACTTAAAATGTGATAAAATAAAATAACTACAAAAAACATTACCCAAGTGTTCAGCTCCAATTTCCCTGTAATTTTATTTTCTCATAGAGGTCATACATTATTTTTTATGAAAGAAATTTTTCAAGTTTTCTAAATGTATTTTTTAAAGTTATGATTTATTTATTTATGCAAATGGCCAGGATGGATTGCCCAAGAGAAAAGATATACATATCACCAGATGATGATTAAATGTGCCAAATATTTTTGCCATTGTGCTTGCTTTGCTTTGAAAATCAAACTGTTTTCTGGGGAAAATCAGGCAATGGTCTTTTTCCTTTTTTTGTGCAACATATTTATATTTTTTTATCTTATATTTTAATTATTTGCTCTAAGGTGTATCAGTTCACATCTAATTGGCCTATATACATTTTAGGTTTTTGTGATTTGAAAACAATAAATAATTCATAGCTTTTAAAAATGCAAAAAATTTTCGAAAACATTTGATAATCGCTCCCCCCTTCTCTAATGGTAGGGCAATAATAAAGTAACTAAGCAATAAAGCATCATTTATCCCTTTCCGAACGGGAACATTTTTACCTTAAAGCATTACATTCTTCTGTTTTTGCAAACTGAAAGAATAATATGAACTATGACCAACATTTGTTGATTGAAAATTGTAGTTTACACTTTCTGCTAATTAGCTCGATCGTTTTTTTTTTTTTCCCTTATTTTATTACATATGACTGTTCCAGATGCAAAAATGTGAGTGGATATCATGGATGTCTAACCCGTACAATCTTACGCTTTCGGTTGGAAAGGGTTAAAAAATAAACTTGGCACACATAAAATTGCTATTTGTCTTGCATATATTCTGTAAATAAATTCAGATTTAGTCTATATTTTTATCTTCATTTTTGATTAAATTAAAATAGAACTGGAAAAGTTTAACTTGATAAGGATGGGGGGGGGGGGGGGGGGGTTTAGTGTTATATTTCCTGTGTTAGTATCCTAAATGAAGTGTAAATCTATTTTCTTTGTACTATTCTAATTTACATTAAAAATAAAAATTGGATATTAAACTACTTGAAATTAAAAAATATTAAGAAAAAGTGAATAAAAAATTCAATTTAATAAAAGAACAATTTGATTTTCTTTTATAGAAAAAAAAGCTTATGTAATTGGTGGACATAGCACTCAAGAAAAAAAAGAAGTTTTGACTTGTGAAGTTATAGATTTAGCTAAAAATGAAATATCTCTTCGAAAGGATTTGCCAGTAGGAATTTCAGGTAAAGCAGGTGTAGCAATAACAGACATGTAAAACGGACAGCAAATAAAATTTCTGGATTAAAAGTTATGCATTCTCATTGATTGACCTAAGAATTATTTTAAAATGTTTCCAGTTAATAAATATAAAGCATTATTATTATTATTATTATTTTATTAAATAAGGAGACTAATTTTATATGTAAATATATATATATTTAATATTAAAGTATGAGAATGAATAAATAAATAAAACCTTGTATTTTTAAATTTTCTAATATACTGTCAATCATTTGAATCTTACCCATTCCAAAGTAAACACAAGAAGATATGTTTTATTTGATAAGACAAAAGTTTTGCAAAGAACAGGGTTTACGAACCCAGGAATGAAATATTTTAAATATTTCTTTTTTTGCTTCTTGATAGTCATTAGCTGATTCTTTACATTATTATTATTATTTTATTAAATAAGGAGACTAATTTTATATGTAAATATATATATATATTTAATATTAAAGTATGAGAATGAATGAATAAATAAATAAAACCTTGTATTTTTAAATTTTCTAATATACTGTCAATCATTTGAATGTTACCCATTCCAAAGTAAACACAAGAAGATATGTTTTATTTGATAAGACAAAAGTTTTGCAAAGAACAGGGTTTACGAACCCAGGAATGAAATATTTTAAATATTTCTTTTTTTGCTTCTTGATAGTCATTAGCTGATTCTTTACATTGCAAGTATGTAATATCTTCTTTTACAAAATCCTTGTACCTGAAAAATATATTAATTTCTCGTTTATTCAAGAGTCATTTTATAACAAGTGCAGTAGAATACACTATAAAACTTAATAGAAATGTCATAAATTGCAAAAACAACTCAATAAGCTTTTCTAGTTAAAATAATTAAACACAATCCTTTATCAGGCGGGGGAGGGGGGGGGGCTTAAGTAGACTCTGCTCAGTCTATGAACTCTGCCAATTGCTTAGCATGATTATAGACTATACCCCAATGACTAGTTTAGTTTGTACTGAATATTAAATTAATACATATTTTATTCATTACAGTGGGTGATCAAATTATTAGAATTTTTTTATTTTGATATTTTTTCGACTATTTAAAAAAATACTAGACGAAATGGCCTGAAACTTCATACATGCAAAGAATATTTAAAAACTCAGTGCAATTAGGGGACTAACCACAAGTTGAAGAAGAGTGAAAATACTTTGATCACCCTGCATCACAAAAAGCTACAAATGACTTGTAACTTAATACATTGTTGCACATACATGTACAATATTTGTATGTTTTGGTGCGGGAATTGTACAATTATTTAGGCAGATATAATTTTTTTTGACAAGTTTTCTGCTTATAACTAGAACAGATTTCCATAAAATTTTACAAAATTGACTAAACATTATTTTGACACACAAAATTCACATGTTTAATATTCATTGATATATTAGCATTTTTAGTATTCATTATTTTATTATGTGCATGCAGGAAAGATTGAAAAAAAATTATTGCATAGATTGAAAGCTAAATATATTAAGAATATAAAGCTATAAAAAAAATTAAAGATTTAAGGAAAATTAAAACTATACTTTTAAAAAACTAAAAAAAACACAATAATTTATAAAGTTTTTATTGGATAGCAGTAAAATGTCGCACAACTGGATGTGACCTAATCCTTGAATTAAGCTTTGAATAAGAATAAAATATTGATAAAAATTAAAAATATGGATAAATATTACTCACCTTAGTGGGAAAAAATGTGAGAAGCTCTATTTACATTCTCATAACTCTAGATTTATAAATAGTGATAAAATATTTACAACTGAAGTTGAGAACCCCCTCCCCCAAATAAATAAATAAATAAAATAATAATAATAATAAATAAATAAAATAAGTTGTATTTTTATCACAGGGTTCATACGCCTCAGGGAGAACCTGAAAATCAGGGAAAACTCAAGGGAAAAAAATTGGTCATAAAATCTCAGGGAAACTTTCAAAACAAGCACCGAAACCTGGAAAAACAGGGATCTACTCTGGAAAAAGCTGGTACTCGTGTGTTTCTGTGACATCATTATGGAAATCCGATAAGACACGCCTACTAACATCATGCCGATCCGATGAAAAACTGGGCACGCTTTTTGTATCATGAACAATCTAATCGGGAAATTAGACAATCCTTTCCTCTCTCTAAGAGATTCTTTAGCTTTATTGTTCTCTGTAGTTAATTTGTTTTCATTCGATAATCGGCATCTGGCAGCAGCTTTAAATATTTCGTTTGTTATTTAGTTTTAATGATGCAGTGTGCACATGCTTAGCTTAGTTATTTTATTAGCTTAGGCATTTTATTTCATTTTTTTGTGAGATGGATTGAATTATAATTAAAAAGTTATTATTATTATGAGTTGGAAAACATCGTTTAATCTGGACTGGACAGATAAAAACTTAAATCCACAATTTGCATTTTGGATCGAAAGTGTAGATAGTGACCCTTACAAAGCACATGTTATTTAACAATCATTGGCTAATAAAATTTTTTGAAGCATTTGGTCTAAGGGCAAATTTTTCCAAGAGTTTGTTATATATATATATATACAGATTTCCAATTCTAATTAATATTTTATTTTGTCTGAAAAGGATTTTAAAATTAATTTTAAATAAGTTATTGAGATCCAAAACATTCTAGGCAATTAGTTTGCTGCTAATTTTTTTTTTTTTTTTTTTAGAAAGGGGGTGGGGGGAGTGGATTAAAATAAACATCACTAGTTGTCGATATGGAAAAAATTATTGATTCTGGGAACCAACTCAGGGAAAACTCAGGGAATTTTTTTTCTGAAATTGAGTATGAACCCTGTATCAATATTTTATTCTTATCTTATTCAAAGCTAAGAATTAGGTTAGGATCAAGTTTGTGTGACATACTGCTGTACAATAAAAACTTTTAAAAAGAACTAAGAAGCACAAGATAATTTATAAAGCATAGTCTAGTTATATATGTATATCTTAGTCAAACAAAAATTGAACATAAAACTTAATGATACTTAAGTCTGTGCATTTTATTAAAATATCATTCATTTCCTAAACAAGTATGTCTTAACATTTTGCTCGAAACTACCACAGTTTCTTCTGATTCAAATATTTAAAAAAATAATAATAATAAAAGTAAAAAACAATGAATGTTTTAAGAAAGCTTTTTTTTTTTTTTTTTCCTTCTTCTTCTTTTCAATAAGGTTTAAGATACACTTGTTTGACTGTATTTCTTTAAAAAACATTGTTTCAATATATCATGAAAACACATGGAACAATTTTTTTTTTTTTTTTTTTTTTTTTAATCTTTCAATTTTAGCAGACACTGTATTGTATGTGTAATATTGAAATGTATAATACCAAGCTAATGATGCTTCATTAAATCAAGTTTATAGAGTCATTTGATATTAAACTGAAAATAAGTTTATGTGGAAAAGTTTTACAAAAGGCCCCTTTTGAAGAAATGGTATATTTGAACAGTTAAACAGCCTCAATTTTTGACTGGAGAATCCCCTGAATTCACAAATTACATGCTGTATACACATTATGCCAGGGTTGTCATTTCGTCCACTTTTTCGTCAAAAGTCCGGGACGCTGGACAAAAGTGGAAAAAACCTGGACAAAACTGGAAAAAACCACATGAAACTGGACAAAATAAAATCCGCTGAACTATACATGTTCAGTGCATAAAATTATTCCGTTAAAACAATAAATTGCAATTTTAACTTTAAATTACAATTTTAGCAATAGAAATATTTTATTAAAAATTAATAATTTGATTAAAGCATAATTTTATTTTAATCACAATAAAAAAAAAATCATGAAGAAAATGCTAATTACATTAGTTTACAGTTTGTAGATGTAACAAAGTAAATCTATTGTGGTGGACTATTATAACATTATCATACTGGATATTAAGAGGGAAAAAAAAGTTATTTAACACTATATCTAAATCCTTAAAAACAAAAGAAATAGACACGGCTGTTTAGCCAGAAAAAGATTTCGTGCCCAATGTTGAGTTATCTTCAGTACATAATGTTGACAATTAAAAATGAAGAATAACTTAATCCCCCACAACATCCCTATGCCCCTTCGAAAGAGACTATTTTCAATATTAAAGTTTAAAATAATTTAAGTTGTTTCTTTGCTATTTTGTACTTAAAACCCGAATAAACTACTACGTCAGAAACGCCAAAGAGAAATATCTGTTTTTGAAAAATATCTATCCGTTTCTGACGTAATAGTTTATTCGGGTTTTAATATACCAACTCCAAGTCTTCTGTTATTATTTTTACTTAACTTGGAAATATCTTATTTAACATTTCTATGCTAGGTTAAAAAAAAAAAAAACTCATAAATGTCGATAAAATGTTTTTATCAATTTATGTCCACAAGTCCTTTCAAAACAAAGCTTTCATTTCTATATAACATTTTATTTGCAATACCAACATGTCACTTTTCAATCCAACAATTTAAAAAATCAAATTTACATGCTTAATTATTTAATAATTTTATATTCTTATTTATACTCTTATTAAAATATATTTTATACTCTTATTTAAAAAATATTACTTGGTAATGGAAATTCCAGATGAAAAAAATACAAAATTAAATTTTACTTCCACATAGAAAAGTTATTTATTTTTCACAAAAGTAATGTCTTTAATAATAGAAATGTGACATATATGTGTATGACTGTATATATATTTAATCAATTTGATAAATATGCTGAAACTTAAAGAAAAACAATAAAAATGTTGAGTCACTCCAGTCGACTTTCTGAACATTAAAGTAATTCACTGTTGTTTAAATAAAATAACACAAGAGAAGTCATTAAATAAACAAACGAAAAAATTATAATAAGTGTTTGATTATTTGCTCCCAAATAATATATTGTTTAATGGAACGGAATGCATGCAAATTCTTTTGTGTGTATCTGTAAAAGAACCAATAATGTTAGATTCACCAAAATGTATACAGTTTGTGTGACATATACTTATAATTTGTATATGAATTCAAAGCTCAATCAATGAGGCTTCAGACACTATCACATTTTAAATAAATTCAGACTATAGGCCATAATATTACAGAATTTTTCATTATTTCCCTGTAAAAAAAAACTATAAATGCTAGATTCACCAAAATAAATCTATACGATTCAGTCGACAGTGACTGATAACATGCGTATAAAAGTTTCAGCTGAACTGAATAAGGAATTCAGATGCTATCACACTTTAAATTATTTGAGCTCATAGACTATAATGATAAAGAATTTATCTTTGTGTCCTGGTTAAAAATAAATAAATAAATAAAACTGTGCTAGATTCTCCAAGATGTATACAGTTTGTACTACGATAACCTATAACATATGCACCAACTTTTAGCTCATTTGGACAAAGCATTTAGACAATATTGTGTTCACTCTACTCAGATATACGTACATTATCGTAAAATAGCAAAAATGAACTCATAGAGCCTCAAAACATGTAGATACACCAACATCACAAGTCAAATTTTTGTCATGATTGCAATACTTTCCTTACCTATGTATTTTCAGAAAGTAAAAAATTCCATGAAAGATATGTGAATCATTGATTTCATCATGCTTAATAACAAATTTTTTAAAGGTGTTTATGACTATGAGGGAGGAGATGACAATGTAGTTGAAAGCAGTGGAGGGGGAGAGGGGAATTAAAATTTTAACTATAAACTATCACTTTTGCATCCAATCCACCCTTAGAAATAGATATATTTGTTTATTAAATATTGTTAACTTTGCATGTCTATTTTGAAATATTTAAATTGATTTTAATCACATACACAGGGTTCAGGAATTTATTAAAAAATATGATGGTCGCCAACAAAAAATTCTGGTAGCTCATAAACAAATATTATCCAACGTTTTCTTTTTCTTTTTTTTTTGTTCCATTTCAAAATTTACTTGAATGTAGAAATTAAGAAACAATTATTTATTGGGCTTGAATGATTTTTTTTTTTTTTTTTTTTTTTTTTACACCAGGAAACACCTGTTTAAATTTAACATCATGAAACTGGTTTTATTATTTTCACTAAATCAATACACCATCGGCAATGATACATCATTACACAGATACAACAATTCAGCACCAGGTCGATAGCATGCGCAGACAGGAGCAGTGTAAACCAATTCCCTAAAACGGTGCAATAATTTAACACTGAGCTGTGAAACATGCACGGAGATGTGTAAATTCCCTAATTCAACACAGTGTCTCAAAAAGTGGTGAGAGAAGCAGGAATCAAAACAGCGAAAGTAAAATTGGAGCCCAATTTTGGGACCAATTCTTTCACCAAAATATATATTTAAAAAAAAAAGTTTCCTTAAAGTTGAAAACATTATTACTAGTTAAAAAAAATATTGGTCGCCAATTGCAACCAGGTGACCGTATTTCACGAACTCTCACATACACTTAATGATAAAGAATTGTTTTATATATATGGAAAGTGGAAAGAATAAAGGTAATTTTTAATTTAGTACTCGCAAATAATTAATAGTGGACAAAAGTGGACAAAACGGTATTTTGTCCGGGACGGTTTTAACCAGGTTTTTTCCAGTGGTTTTTTCCACTATGGAAAAAACCGTTCAACCCTGCATTATGCTTATCAAAACATTGCATTAAAGTTAAATTATCCTTAGCAGTTGACAGTTACAAAATTTATCTATTAAATTTTTTATTCGAATGAAATAAATTTTAGTAATTCTGCTTCATAACTTTAAAAAATATAAACATTTTAACTAAAATTTATCTTATATTAAGCACTCACTCTGTTTTTTACTATTATTAAACAAATAATAATAATAATGCATCTCTTATTTTAAAAAAATAATTAAAATAACTTACTTTTCATCAAATTGGGATAATTCTTTTGCAACATGAAGAAAATTTTCCAATAAGGACTGTCTGCAGATTGATAGCCTGTTTGAAAAAAAAGAAATAAAATTTTTAATTAATAATGTAGCAATAATGATAGGTGTAATAGGACATAGTATGATATGTATTAAAAAAAAACCTAAAAACTTCTTTAAAATTTTAGTAAACAGACTTAAAAATGTGTCTAAGGGAACAAAAGAAAAAAAAAAAAAAAAAAGGAATAAGAAAAAGAAAAAGAGGAGTGTGAATTAGGGCTGTATGATTTTTAAAAATTAATATATCTGCCAACTAATATCAAATATTATAATACAGTCTACTCGTGTTATAACAACTCGTGTTATAATGACCCAACACAATATTATGACCTTTGTAAAAGCCACAATAACTTTCATTTAAGATAATGTTATTTAATTTCACATTTGATACATTAACGAGGAAAGGATCAAGGCACACCCACAAAACAATTTGTTCTTAAAATGTGGTTAAGGTGTGACCTTCAGTTAAAAAAAAAAAAAGAGAGAAAAACTTATCCTACAAATTTCATTTCATCTGAAAAATAAGATGCAGTTTAATGTTAATATTTTAATTGTAGTTCAAACCACATAAATTGTTAGGTAAAAAGTTTCCAAAGAAACCATCAGAAACATTTAAATGAATGGATTCTTAGAAATTTGATAAGTGTTAAAACATATATATATATTGAATATTTGTTCTTTGTGAAGATATTGACAATGAATCATGAATGCAATACTATTTCATGAGATATTAAATATAGAGAAATGCAGCTGAAGTCATTAATGATACTCTATATTATACCTACAGCAAAGAAATAAAAAAGTTGCGAAAGTTTTTTTTTTTTTTTTTTTTTTTTTTTTTGTATTTTAGTATGTTTTTGAAAATTAATATAATAGAATTGAACATTTTAAAAACATCAATTATTAAGAAAATATTTTTCTTATTTCTTATTTCAAAATGATATAAAAATTCAATAAACTTCTTAACAAAAATCTAAATATGCAAGTAATTGTGCTTAAAATTAAATCTGTAGGATATTTGATTTTTGTACAGTATTTACACTTTTTATATAGTATTTAATAAGTCTGAAAAATGCACAATTTGGCAACCCTAACTCCAAACAATCACAAACATCCATGCTTAACTGAAACTTGAACCTGGTATTTGAAAGCCAGAGTGCCAACTGCTCAGATATCATATGGCTTATTTTTATTTATTTATTTATTTATTTATGTCTGAGTGAAAACAGTAAGCTATACAATGACTACTTAAAAAAAAAAAAAAAAAAAAAAACAGAATATCACTGCGTACCTAAACAGCATATCCAAATTTCATACAGACTTACCAAATTTTATAAAATAAGCTCAACATTTTACATGCTAGTCTATGTAAAAATCTAAAAACATAACTATTTTTAATATGTAAAATTGTTCTATATAGCCTTACAACATACTCAAAATTTGAAATAACTAATAATTTTTTGTTACTGTCAAAAAAAAAAAAAAAGGGGGGGAGATATTTCAAATGTTTGTATTTCAATAAAATTCATACAAAATACTGCAATTTTGTGTATATAACCTGCGGGTAATCTATAAAAAAAAAATCCGGACTTTATATGTCATGCGGGCTATCATCCGGTGCAGGGTATCTATCGCGAACAAGAAAATAAACACCAGTCTCATTTTTGTTTTGGAGGTCTGGTTATTAACATGTAATGACGATGAAATTGAGGACAGTGAAAAAGAACTTGATGAGGAGGATAATGAGGATGAGGAAGACGAACTGTCCCAAACAATATTCCAACATTTTAATTCTGATATGGAAGAATCCGATTTCGATGGATTTAAATTAATTCTGTAAATTAATTTATTATTAATCTATAATTTTCTTATAAATAGAATAAAGGTGTTAAACGTTAGAAGTTACTCCAGTTTATAGTAATTTATACATAGAGAAAAATTAATACTACGTTATGAATATTTGCTTTTTCATTATAGGTAAGTAAATTTATTTGTTTATTTCTATATTTGTTTATTATTTGTATCTTTTTCTACTTATTATTAAAAAAATAATAGAGATTAATATTGAAATTATAAACAGCGATTGCCGACCATATGATTTTAGAAGTGCAGGGTATCTTTCGGTTATAATTATTTTTTAATAAATTTTTTATGCTGCGGTTTACCTTCCGCCGCGGGTTATATATGCAAAATTACGGTAAATAAATTATAAAATTTGATATATTCATTTAAACATTGATATGTCAAGGTCAACACAGATAATAAATAAATAATAACAAGGGAAATATATATATTAAGTTAGTTTTAACTTGTTACTTTCATTACCTGACTACCATAAATAATGGAAGTATTGTGTTCAGTTTCCTGAGTTTGTGTGAGTATATGTGTGTGTGGAATCTTCTGACTACCATAATTCCAGGGATTAATCCAGCTTTTTAAAAATGGTACCCCATTTGTGAATTTATAAAATAATTTGTGAAAACATCAAGTAAGTTTGTGAAAATTAATGACACTTCAGAACAATTAACTAAAAGATTTTTTTAAAAGATTTTTTTTTTTTTTAATTTTAAAATGCATTTAAAAAATAAAATGAAACAGTTGTAAAATAAATATATATATGGGTGAGTTAAGTTGTTTCTTATATGTAAGATAAGTAGGTGTTTACTTAGATATTTGTCATTGTCTCCAGTAAATATTCAAATTGAGGGTATTTTTCTGTGTTCGATGCAGTGAAGCTTATAAAATGTTTTAGTGTGCAGTTATATTGCTGAGAATTGACTTTGTGAAGGTACCTCTTTGCTGAAAGTTGAATTTGTGAAGGTACCTCATTGCTAAAAATTGACTTTGTGAAAGTGCCTCAATGTGGCACTAAATTTGTTCTGGATTAACCTCTGAATTCTAAAACAAGAAAAGGTAGAACAACAAATAATTATAATTAAGAGCAGACAATATTTAAGCTCACCAACAGCCGTGGCCCATGTTATTCAATGGGAAAATGTGTTTCCATAATTACTCATTACCTAATGAATATTTTTAAATTCTGTTTTCTCATTCAGAAAATTCATAATTGTTAGATTAGTACTTATTTTCCAAAAATGGATTTTTCAAATTTTTAGTATTTCATTTTGAAACTAAAAAAATGAGAAAATTGCACTTTGTCAAAAATCACATTTTTAAACTCAAAAAAAAAAAAAAAAAATTGAAAATGAGTACTCATTTAACGCTTACGAATTTTTTGACTGTGAAAACAGAATTAAAAAATATGCATTAGGTAATGAGTAATTGTGGGAACAAATTTCTCCGTAGAAAAACATTGGTCATGGCTGTCTGCAGGATTAGGTATTGTCCCTCTTAAGGGCCCTCTTCATTCACCGCCGCCGGAAGCTGAAACTAATGTTATTCAATGGGAAATTTTTCTTTACAAATAACTTATTAACTAATACATATTTTTAAATTCTGTTTTCACATTCTGAAAGTTCCCAGCTGTTAAATTGACGCACCTTTTCTAAAATATTATTTTTTTAATTTTTTATATTTTATTTTGAAGCTTCAAAATACGAATTTTCAATATGTGAAATTTTTTCATTTTGCAATTTCGAAATAAAATATTAAAAATTGAAAAATTACATTTTTAAAAAAGGTCTGTCAATTTAACAGTTGGGATTTTTCTGAATGTGAAAACAGAATTTAAAAATATGTATTAGTTAATAAGTTATTTGTAAAGAAAATTTCCCCATTGAATAACATTGGCTCGAGCTTCTGGCGACGGTGAGTGAAGAGGGCCGTTAAGGGCCCTCTTTACTCACCGCCGCCGGAAGCCGAAGCTAATGTTATTGGAAATGTAATGCTATGGGAAATTTTTCTTTGCAAATAACTTATTAACTAATACATATTTTTAAATTCTGTTTTCACATTCTGAAAATTCCCAGCTGCTAAATACGAATTTTCAATATTTGAAATTTTTTCATTTTGCAATTTCAAAATAAAATATTAAAAAAGTACATTTTTAAAAAAGCTCCGTCAATTTAACAGTTGGAAATTTTCTGAATGTGAAAACAGAATTTAAAAATATGTATTAGTTAATAACTTATTTGTAAAGAAAATTTCCCCATAGAATAACATTGGCTCGGGCTTCCGGCGACGGTTAGTGAAGAGGACCTTTAAGACAGGTACAAATGATTTTGACAATTTTTAGTGAAAATTGAGAAAATCGCAAGTGAGATTTTAAGTCTGTATCTCAAAAATGGCTGAAACGATTTACATTGACATTACTATAGCCCTCTTTTAGCTGTCTTTTAATAAGTATTAGGTGTAAAATTTTGCTTCTGCAGTATTTTCTGACATTTGAGGCTTCACTGTAAAAAAAAAAAAAAACTGGTTATAAATTTATGATTCAAAATACTGTTTATTACTGGCCACTAATGTCTGACATCTTTCGAGCAGCATACGAATATTATGTTGGAAAAATGGCTTGTCTTTAGAAGTGAACCACATATCGATCCAATTTTTTACTTCTTCATAAGAATGAAAGTGCTGATAAGCCAGGCTGTATGCCATTCATTTTCCAAGAAATCTCCATAATATTCTGCCCTTGAGGTTATAATGAACCCATTTTTCAACCCCAGTTACATTGTGATGCAGAAACCCCTTCAATTTTTGCTTTTCAAGCAATTGCCCACAAACAATAAACGCCGTTCAACATCTCTCAGCATCAATTCATATTGAACCAAATTTCCTTGTTTCTGAATCATCCATGTTCTGAAGCATAGACTTAGTGCGTTTTGAAATGGCTTGTTGAGTCACTCCTAATAATCTTGCCAATTCTTTTTGATTTTATACGAGTCTTCATAAAGTAATGTCTCCAATTATGAATCTTTGAAAACCTTCACTCTTCCACTGCCATGCCAGTCTTTGATGTCAAAAATCATTGTTCTTCAAGTGTTGAAACCACCCATAACACATTATTTCCCATAGTGGTTTTGCCATAAACATTTAAGAGCGTCTGATGAGCCTTAGTTGCATTTCTTCATACTGATTCCCCAAATAACAAGAATTTGGCCCGTAAACTATCAATCGAGAATAACTTTACGATGCAGACACATATTGTCTAATGTCTTAATGGGGTTATGTTAGCAAACAGCCAAGCTTATTGTATGACATCTACATTTGTTTATTTTTACCACTAACCACTAATGCCATCTATTGGGAAATAACCGAAGCAAAGTTCTACACCTAATATTAGTTGGTTACTTCATTAAAATGGATAGACGTCTGAGTAAGGAAGTCAATTTTAGGTTTCCCAAGTGGGATTTCCTAAAAAATGGCTCTGTAAATTTTCTAAATTCACCATATTAACCCCTTTTTAAATGTCCTTTCATATATAATTGTTGGTTTCTGGTGAACAGATGAATTTATCAAGTTTTAGTGAAAATCTGAATTCGGCCTGAGAGTCAGCAGTATCGCAAAATTGTCTCTAATGATCTATCTGCTACATAAACTCCACTCTAGATGTCAATACTTTGGGAAGATAATCATATGTATGAATTTTTAAATACAAAGTATTTCTATATATCTTTACAATACATTTTCAGAAAAATATGACTTTTACATTTATGACAATAGCAATACTGCCAGTAACTTCACAATTGTTGTAAAACTACACATCTATCAAAAATATGGATTTTATTTACTTTTTAAATCTTATATTGATATGTCCTATCCTATGTTTGGTTCATATTTAAACTCAATTTTTATCTTGTGATGTGCTCTATGTTGAATATAAAAGAATTAAAGATAAAAAATTTCAAGTGACAATTTTTGTCATGAAAATATATGTTTTAATATCAGAATAACTTTTATTTGTATTTTCTCTTTTTTTTTAATGCTGTTTAAAATTTTGATGTTTGATGTTAAAAATCACTGTTTCAAAATAATAATAAATAGCTGGAACCCGTCGAATTCGACGATCGTTTTATTGACCGTAATGTTTCAAAAAACGTCACATCATTATTTAAATGTATTTCAAGTTAAAACATCTAATATAATTTACGACATTTCACTTAAAAAAAAAGAAATTCAGAAAAATGCATATAAACAGAAATACTATATATGACATCACTTTCTACAAAGTACAGTCAATGTGACGTCAAACTGACTCCAAATAAACAGTTCCCATCTTTAATTTTCTATTTCGTTTAATACTAAGACTACATGTTAGCTGACCCGTCCGGCGTTTCCCGGGCCCATGGTAATAACCTTAAATGAACCTTAAATTTGTATGGTTTTACATCTTCAACTCGTTTTTGTTTGAATTTCTATAAGGAAAGGGCATGTTTACAAACAAACGCTCCGTTAGTCAATCTTTGCCACTCTCGAGTGGCAAAAGATCGACCAGGATTGGTGGAAATACCAGTGTTTTGCCACTTTATCAATGATTTGACTGAGTGAAGTCACATGCCCTTTCCTTATTTTTAAATAAAAGCATCGTGAAAAAATAATCAGCTGTAACAAAAAAATTACCTCGAACCGAACGAAACTCTGCTTTGCGACCCTGGTGCCTTCGGCAGCACATACGCCGGCCGCTAATAACATAAAAATATTCCCAAAAATTAACCTGGAACCGAACGAACCCACCCGGTGTTGCCCGGGCCCATGATACCTTAAATGAACCTTAAATTTGTATGATTTTATACCTTTAACTCGATTTAGTTTAAATTTCTGTTTTTAAATTAAAGCATCATGAAAAAAATAATCAGCTGTAACAAAGCAATTACCTAAAACCGAACGAAACTCTGCCTTGTGACCCCGGTGCCTGCGGCAGCGCATACGCGGGCCACTAATAACATAAAAAAAATTCCAAAAAATTAACCTGGAACCAAACGAACCCACCGGCAATGCCCAGGCCCATGATAATAACCTTAAATGAACCTTAAATTTGTATGGTTTTATATCTTTAACTCGATTTTGTTGGAATTTCTATTTTTAAATGAAAGCATCACAAAAAAAAAAAAAAAAAAAAAACTCAAACAGAACGGAACTCGGGCTCGTGACCCGGTGCCTGCGGCAGCGTATATACAGGCCGCTAATAACATGAAAAAATTCTCAAAAATGAACCTTGAACCGAGCGAACCTCTGACTCGTGTTACCTCTGCCTGTGACTGCTGCACTGTACAACAGGCATGCATGCTATGCACGCGTTGCAAAATCCACTTTCCTCCACCAGGGGGTGCAGTATGTTGTATACGAACATCACCAATCGCCTTGAATTTCCAAGACTTTTCAAATAAGGTGTCAACTGCAAAATCCTTTAGTTGCACTTTCCACCGACGGGGGGCGCAGTGTGTTCTGTACGAACATCACAAACGGTCAGGAAATACCAAGACCTTTAAAATAAGATGTAACATGATAGGGTCTACAGCAAAATCACCTAGTTCCATTTTTCACCACCAGGGGTCGCACTATATTGTATACAAACATCCCCAATCGACATGAAATTTCCAGACCTTTAAAATGAGGTGCTACATGTGTGGGTCTAGAATGGATTTCCCTCTCAAACTAATTTCCCCCCTTCCCCCCCTCTCCAAATCTACTTTCTCCCTTTAAAATCGAAAATTCCAAATTCACAGAAAGTGATTTTTTAGTATTCGACTCTAGTCCCCATATGTACAATTTCTTCACCATGAAGTAATTTGAAGCTTAGTTAAGCTCGTAAATGTGTTTTTAACCCGTGGGGGGGGGGGGACGTTCGACTTTTTTTTTATTTTTCTCTTTTTCATAGCACATCTACAGACCAAGACCTTTCTTTAGACACCTCAACCAAATTTTTACACCAAGTAGTTCTCTCAATATAGTGGAGACAGACAAAAACATGTTTCAAATTAATATATAGATAGTATGATTGAAATTTTTTAAATATTTTGAAATTAAAGTATTTGTGACTGTGCATGACCTTTAAAACTAAACATTTTCTTATGCTTGAACTAATTATTACAAGTCACAGAAATTGGCATCCTTATAATAGTAACTTTAAAATTTCCTAAATTACTTTACCTTGACGATGGTTTATTAAAATTCTTTTTAGTAACTCCTTGCTTTTTCCCATTAATACTGACTTCTAATGGATTTGGTACATCACTCCATACAATTGCTACAAAACAAATTAATGTGTATTAGTTTTAGAAATATATATATATATATATACATAACTGTAAAAATATAAATTAAAATTTATGAAAAGATCATTACAAGAAGGGCAGGGTACAGCTTGATTATTGCTCTCTGTAACAGTCTCTCGGCAATATTCAAATGGCAGTGATGATTGCAGTATTACAGGCTTTCTAATACTATATGAAGTTGGTAAGTTACCAATATTTGATAATCTGTTATAGATTGCTCGTACTATTGCTTTTTCACTAAAAGGGCACCTAAAACAATAAAATGTGATAATAAATGTAAAACTGTGCCAGATGAGAAGACATTTGCTACAAACTCTCATTTTTTAACTTGTAATATTGTATTAAAGGAAAAAAAAAAAAACGAAAAAATGCAGAATGACGTGTAAAATGTACATGGCATATATCATGTAACCTCACATTTAGAAAAAAAAAAAAAAAAATGCACAGTCTATCATTTTCCTGAAAGAACACAATTATTTTTTATTCTACGATAAATGACTTCAATTTTAAAATTATATTTTCCATCAGATATGATCTAATACTTGGTCATGTAGTAGGTTTTCTATTTGTACAGTTGAAAGATGGCAGCACATTATGACTACTTATTGTATTTTTAATTACCAAAAACACATAAGCTGAATTAGACTGGAACACCAGATGTGAGGCATTAATTTCATTTTTAATTACTAAAACAATACTTAACAGTCTAACAGCAAAATCTTCACCAATTCTTGGTAGTTTATATATCAAAATATTGGAACTTTGATTTAAATCATCATGAGAATATTTAACACAAGATTCAAGAGTTTGTTTATAACTTATATAAATTCTCTAATACTTTTCCTGTACTCTATAAAACTCGTCTGCATGAGATAAATACAATTTATCCTTAAATTTGTTAATTTACTAAACATCCATCAGTAATTACTCACAAATTCTTTCTTTCAGATAACAAAGATTTATATGAACAAAGGTGATGATATTTCACTTTTCATAAATCCTAACATGTGGACATATCTTTTATTTATCATTAGTATTAAAAATTCAAATAAAATATAATGGGTACTACTTTATAATTGTTTTTCTTACTTCCTTAATATGCTACCTTGATTTAAATTTTAATAAAATGTGGATATATTTTAGGAATTAATTTTAACAAATACAACAGAAAATACGTTGGTGAATTTGTTTATAAAACATGCAAAAAACACCTTAATATTTTTTGTATGAATTTATTTAATAACTAGCTCTTAGCTTGTTCATCATTCTTCAAAATTCAGGCAGTAGCAAACTCTTGACTGTAGCAGTGGTGCTTGCAGCATAACAAACACAGTTGCTGTAAACGATTTTGATTAAATAATTTTGCTTGTATTTTGGTGTTGATTATGGACAACACCAATATATAAGCTGTCTGTGGATAACTCCTTCAAGCAGGCACTCCCAACACAATGTGTTGTATTCAACAACAGTCACTTACATTAGGACTCAAAATTTTAATCATATTTTAAAGATCAATATGAAATTCAAATCACATAGAAGAAGCTAAATATCAGGAATTATTATTCTTATGATATTGAAAAACAGAACACACATTCATTGATCAAACACTGAATTTACAACTCACTTATCACTTTCTCATTTATTCACTTTTTACATTAAATAATTGACTTCCTGAAATGAAAATATTTATAGTTAATTGCTCATTATCACTAAAAACATAATTAAAAGCTAAATAATTTCTAAAAGCAGAATAAAAGTTGCAAAGCATTTAAACTTCTTAAAAAAAAAAAAAAAAAAAAAAAAAAATTAAAGAATAAAATTAATTTTAAAACAGAATGACACTGTTTCCAAATCAGAATCTGAACATAAAAGAATGTGTCATAAAATACTACAAACTAATAAGTTCAGTTATTACATAAATCAAAAACATTCATTATTTAAAAAAAGAAGTCTTGATTCTTGTTTAACCCGTTAGTAGTCGCTATTTGGTCGATTTGCCGCCCATACCTTCAGTTTTGCCAGATTTTTTTTATTCAATAGCCACCAAAAATTTTTAGAAGTGGCATTTATATACATAAAAGGCGAATAGAATCGAAGAAACATCAATTATGTATATCATATATCACTTCTTAAAATTATAGGTGACAGCTGAATAAAAAAGTGCACAATCTGTACCAGGTGGCGCTGTCTATAGCGACTACTAACGGGTTAAACCAAAGAAAAGCAAAACAAATAACAGTCCTAGTTGACGACCTAGAATAACAGTTCCAAATGATTAACTTGAGCACTTACACCTGCATACATTTACCACAAATAAATATCGGAAGAAATAAATGTAGCTCTCATGCTGATTTTTTGTTACATTATTACATAATATATATACAGGGTGCATAGGAAAGTCCCTTTAACCTGAAAATACTTGCGAACAGAGAGTGCTACAGCCACGCAAGTGAGGTAACGGTATAGTAAAGTGACTATGCCCGACCTAATGCAAACGACAGCAGCGCACCTAGTGGCGAAATTTGGAAGTTAGCCATTGCAAATCGAAAACGAAAAGAGATAGAGCAAAATTTCCAGTTAGAAAGTTTTAGAGCATCAATTAATTAGTACGAAACGATATTTGGTTTACACGGATAAGATAAATTGGTGCCTGTATACCCAAAAATGTCCGTAATCTATGCGCGACTGTTTTACTCTACATATTCACAATTCGGAAATGTAGCAGTGTGAAAATGCAGTTGGTGACTTTGTACTGTGTACTGTAATGTCTGAAAACTTTAATTTCCAATGCATTTAAAATTTTAGTTTAAAAGGTGTTGGCGATCGCTTGATACAAACAACATAATCTCATAGCATAAAATTATTGATGGCAGACGATAATTTTATTCCTAATGCGCGAGTGCTTTCATTTTAAAAATTTTATTTTCTGTGTTGTGGCAATTTCAATCGTTGCCTAGCGACGGGTAGAAAATATGTGTTCTTTTTTGAAAGTGACAAAACAAATGGAATTTTGAATGATCCTAAATGAATGAGATCCTACAAAAGATACATTTCTTAAAAATAAACGTTTGGATTTAGAATTTTGGAGCTGTGTGAGAATGTCAAGCTTCACTAACTTTCAATATTGCAAGATGGTGCTTATTTATGGCGAATGTCAACGCAACGCAACGCATGCTGCACAGGAGTATGTTGTTCGTTTTCCAGGTGGGCCACATCCAAGTGCAGTTACCATCGCAAATTTAGTGCGACAGCTCATGGAGACGGGAAGCACTAAAAGTCGTCCGCTTTCTGGCAGACCAGTGAGTGCAGGTATGTGTATACCGCCAGAGAGTATTTTGGCATACGCACTAGCCCATCCACACAGCAGTACAAGAGAAATCAGCATAGCTTGTGGCTTAACACGGGCCCGAGTATGGCAAATACTGCATAGTCAACATGCACATCCCTATCATGTCACTCTGCAGCAAGAACTGTTGTCACGGGATAATGAGCGTAGATTTGATTGGTGCAACTGGGTATTAAATAATGTTGAAGATAAATCAGATTTTTTGTCCAACATTGTTTGGTCGGACGAGGCACTGTTTCAGCGTACCGGAGTACTAAACCGACATAATGCCCACTACTGGACGCTGGAAAATCTCTCGTGGGGACTATCCACAAAACACCAAGTGTGCTGGTCCATTAATGTGTGGGGCGGTATCTGGAAGGATCGCTTACTGGGACCTGTGTTCTATAAAGGCACATTAAACGGACAGAGGTACCTCCAACTATTACAGGATATCATACCCGACTTTTTGGATGATATTCTGTTGCGAAAAATAGTTTTTTTTTAGTTTTTAGCTCGTCTGTACATGCCATTGTTATGTAATCTTTAATACATTTATCATTCATTAAGTTCGTTTTTATTAATTTAAATTGAAGCTAAATTTTCATTAAAATAACTCCTAAGTATTAGCTTATATCCTTAATTCCTAATTGAAATAGCTTTTTTTAATGTTTTCAACACTTACTTCATTCAGCAGTTCGTTGCTGTTTGTTTACACACGATTGACTTGTGAGATTATAGAGAGTCTTGTCACACAGCGCGTACTTCGCGTTTCTCCTATAAGGTGGCTTCTGTCATCCGTGTAATATTTTATTCAACCACTCAACCCTCATACGAGACATCTTTATTTTGATTGGTTTTCTTGAGGGGTGTGTGTTTTTTCTGTCAACCGTGCTGTTTGTGGTAATTTAAATAAGTTCTTATTTTCTTATAAAAGCTGTCTGCAGGAGTAGCTGGGGGGCACTTATCTTTGACCACTGCTGCTTTACGTTTTGTTGGAAAGGTATTTTTTTTAGAGGATGTAGTTTAAAGTTTATAAAGATTGTTTTAACTCTGTCATGAGGTGGTGAGAGTTTTTTTTTTTAGATGTTTGTTTTCCCTTTTCTCTGCTCCTGTAGACCGGTATACCGTTGCGAGTTTAATTTATCTTTTTGAAATTGATTAATTAATGTTACTTTTTTCTGACTCACTAGAAATTTTGAATTTTTTTTTTTTTTTTTTGTTTGTGCCTTGCTTGCAATAATTGAACTTTGTTAAAAGTAATCTTAAACATATATTTTCTAGTTTCAGTCACCTGTGTTAATCATGAGAAATATATTTTTAGAATAGTTTAGTGTTTCCAGAATAACTTATCCAGCTGTTTCTGCTCCATGTGGCAAAATTTTAGAATTGTTCCTGTTAATTTAATATCTTGTTTTTTTTTATATTTTTTAATGTTAGTTTTAAATAGACTTCAATTTTATGTTCAATGTCACCTACACTAGCAATTATCACTTTTATATTATTTTGTGGATATGGAAAATTAAATATAAATGCAATATCAGCCACGCTAAACTGTGCAGCTATATTTTACAGATATTTTTTTTTTTTTTTTTTTTTTTTTTTTTTTCAGAAATTAATTGAAATTTAGATTAGAAGTTTTTTTAAAAAAATGGTTTTTTTTTTAAATTGCTATTTTGAGAATCTTTGCAAAAGGGGGGAAAACTAAGTTACATTGTTGCTTTAATATAGCAACGTAACATATTCCCCTGTTCGCATTACGGGACATGTGGTTCCAACATGACGGTGCTCCTGCACACCAGCCAGCTGGAGTGCAAAGCTTTCTAAAAGATTGCTTTGGACAACAAATTATTGGGTATGGTAGTAGTATTGAATGGCCTCCACGATTGCCGGACCTGACTCCGATGGATTTCTTCCTGTGGGGTTACATAAAAGATTAGGTTTATGCAACTCCACATACAAGTCTGCTGGATCTACGTCATCGTATTACAGATGCTTTCAATAGTGTAACACCTTCCATGCTGAGAAATGTGCATGCAGAATTACTCACACAAACGTGTATTGTGAGCAATGGCGAACTTTTCGAACATTCTCAACATTTTATCACTATTCTCAAACTATCATTCTCAAACTTTTTATCACTATGAGACTTAGAGTTTAGTTTACCTATTTTGTTTTTGTGTGTGATGTTATCAAAATGTATTGATGTAAGTACATAGTATTTATTCATTAAATTGTGCATATTTCTTCTTTAGTCTGGCTATTCCTTTCAAATATTTACACAAAATGGAGTGTATCGATTTCGGATATTTTTTGAGTATACAGACACCAATTTATTTTATCCGTGTAAACCAAATATCGTTTCGTACTAATTAATTGATGCTCTAAAACCTTCTAATTGGAAATTTTGCTCTATCTCTTTTTGTTTTCGATTTGCAATGGCTAACTTCCAAATTTAGCCACTAGGGGCACTGCTGTCATTTGCATTAGGTCGGGCATAGTCACTTTACTATACCGTTACCTCACTTGCGTGGCTGTAGCACTCTCTGTTCGCAAGTATTTTCAGGTTAAAATTACTTTCCTATGCACCCTGTATATATAAAAATTTCCTAATTCTTATTTTTGGACCTTTTTATATAATTCTTCAACTTTTTCTAATGCAATGAAGCGTCTAACATCCAAAATGCTAAATATTTATTAATAGTCAGTGTATAAGCCATTTAACATTTGAAATTCTTCGCAGAACACTGAAAAACAGTATATGACAACTATTGTTTTGATAAGAATTATTACACTCAAAATATTAACAAAGCCTAAATTTAACAAAATAATTCATAGTAGTTTTTAAATGGTTAAAACTTAACTTATTATAATAAATTGTTCCTGTTGAATTATTACATTTTTAAGGAACATTGTTTATATATATACATACACACACACACTAAAACATAATAAGTAAATTTTTCAACAAATTTCAAATATTTGCTGAAATCTTAAATTGCAATTACTACAGGAAAAAATGCAAGTTATAGTTTTGAACAGGTAATTTCTAAATATTAATCTCTAATGAAAATTTGCACAAGATAAGACATTTCTATAAAGAACATTTTTAAATCATGTAAAATCTATAATATTAAAACACAAAGCATTTTCTGTAAAACCAAAATCGCACGATCTGGGCATGCACGAGAAAATTTTGAACCAATTCGGAACGGGAATATTCCTTTCTCTTTATGCAATACAATACGAATACCGATGATAGATTGAGCAGACGACATTAATATTTCAATATGTCTCTGGCAGATGCCTAATTAGAGCTCAATCATAAAAATAATTCACAAGATTGATTCATACTTTCCAAGGAAGTCTATTAAAAATAAAGCAATTTGCGAATACGTATCGGTTACCGTCGTATGTAGAACTCCGGAGCCTTAGTCGTATGCATTTTCGCCAAACATTTCTTTACACAGGATGTGGCACCATCTGTTGCCATGTAATACTATATTATACCATATTCCTAAAATTACTTTTTTCCATTTCTTAAAAGAAAAAATCTTTTAAAATTTAAAATTAACAAATTGTCAGAGTTCATTGTTCTTTAAAAGTTACTTGAAAACTTTGTTTAGAAAAAATGGAGATAAATATTTAAAATCAAAGGAGGTTTTATTTTATTTTTTACTCTAATTATTATAATCTCTGATACTTCATTTTGATACTATATTACAATAAAAATAATTTAAAAAGAATAACATTAAAATATCTATATTTTTTACAAGTAAAAATTTACATTGTATAATTTATTATTAAATCAATGAGCAAATTAATTTTCTAAAGTATTAAATTCATTCTTATTTATTTATTTTTAACAGTATACTTTTGTTGAAATATACTATTTTGATAGAATAAAGTGTTATAATACTATTCCAGTAAAAACAAATTTTAACTTTATTCCGATTTGCAGTTTATTTTTAGAATACAATGAATTAATATTTTGGATCTCCAAGTGATTTTACAAATATGGGAAGGAAAAATCAGAATCAAAACTATTATTTTACACTTAAAATGCACTTATTATTGTCTTGGCAAATTAGAATTAATGATATATTTTACAAGTGAATGAAATCTTCGTTTTTCATGTATGTCTTTTTTATTAAAAAACTGTGACCTGTTATCGCATGCGCGTAGCCAGGGGGGGTGCCCTGGGTGCCCGGGCACCCCCCCCTCCCCGTTCGTGCACACCCAGGTGTGGGGAATTTCACCAATTTACTTGCCACTGGTAAGTAAAATTTTCAGCAAGAGAAAAATATACCAAAAACTTCAATGTATATTCTTAAAAACAGATTTTTGTTTGTAAGTTTCTTAGAATCAAAAAATTTTGCGATATCTTCCCGTTTTAGACATCTTGAAAGCGGAAAATGACTTTCTATGTGTGTGTTTAGGGAGGGGGAGGGTCATTGTGTGTCAGTGCATCTGTTAACTATTTTTGTCCGTGTTTCACGTGAGAATGGCTGGACGCAATGCAACGACATTTGGCAAGAATTTAGGTCTGTACCAGCTTAAAAGTATACCTATAAAATTTTTCCAAATTCCCTCAGTTCCTTCCCTGGGGACCGAAAGTCAAAAACTCGTTAGTAAGCATAACTCGGCTCCAAATTACTTTACGATGAAGAAATTGCACATGAAGAGACTAGACTTGAATACGAAAATAAAATTTTCTGCGATTTTGGATTTTTCTATTTTTAAGGGGGAGGATGGAGAAAAATTGATTTTCAGAGGGAAAATTTTGAAATTCCGGATTTTTGAGTAGATACCAAAAGTGGTATAAAGTTATTAAAAACAGCCATGCGTCTTCTTCAGTATATTTCAGAAAACCCGTTTTTTGTTTCTTTCAACTTTCAATTTTTTTTTTGGAGGGGGGGGGGAGGGTGCGTTATAAGGAGGCAAATTTGAGAACCCTTTTTAGCGCTAAATTTGTCCTGGGAAATCTATGGAAGCTGCTGTCACAAATTTTAGTGCATGGATTCTTTATGAGCAAACTTAGGTTTTATGAAAATCCCCTCCTTTTCCTCAAAGGGGTGGGTGGATGGGAATAAACACATTTTTAATTTTTTTCAGATTAATTGTTATGTGTGGTTTAATTATGCGTACCAAACACGTACAACAAATGGATTTTCTGAAAATTTCCCTACCCCCCACTGCTTTTTAAAGGCGGGGGGGGGGACGCCTTTTCAAGAGTAACTCTGCTTCAAATTATTTCCGATAAACGATATTTTGATGTGTCGATTAGTTATACGTTCCCAATGCACACACCACAAAGGGATTTTTCAAAATTACTTTCTAACTTCCCGTAGAGGAGGGGGAGCGGGACAAAAAACACGCTTTTAAGCTTAAATATGCTCCAAATTATCTTAGAGTGGCGAATTTTGGTGTGCGGTTGTTGTTTAAGTGTACGCAATATGCATTTTGGTGGAATTTCGTGAAACTTCTAACTTACCCGCGAGAGAGAGAGAAGGTGAATTGCGGATAAATTGCTGCAATGGAAACCCGAATCCTCATGTTGCGAGCGGAAAAATCCCTACCTAAAGCAGTGAGAATTTTAGTTGAAATTCCGTCTAATTTCAGTGATTTTTTTTTTCTTTTCATTTTTGATTTTTTGAGATTCTATTAGTAATGATATGGAAATTTGAGAATTCACTTAAATGCAGCGACCAGTGAAGTGACAAAGTCTGCTAGTATATATATTCACTGTATTTCTTTTCTTGCTGCTCCTAAATACCTAAATACCTGGTACATCAGAGGTGCCTTGTTTGAACAGAGCGTTTCGGCCACCAAGCTGTTTGAAGCCTACTTTCTTCCCTCTCCTCCCCCCCCCCCAAAAAAAAAAAAACGCATGAATATAAGCTAGGAACCTTAATAGTCCCCTCTCCGTGAGGAACACTTCACCCAAGCCTAGACACTAATGCAGTCGCAAAGAACTCACAATCGTATTTAATCCTAATATCATGAAACTATGATATTGCATGATACTTCTCACTGAGATTGGACAAATGGGACCTGCTTATAAGAATGTGCAAAAGAAAATTCAAATATTTTATTGTTTGTTGATGGAACTTCTTATAGATTAATTTAATTTTATATTTTAAGTTTTCTGAATGTATATTATAAACAGAGGGAACTTGAAATGATAATTGAAGTCGGTAAGCTTCAAAAAGTGGTGTGGGTAAAAGTTCTCTGAATTATATAAGAAATGTTTTTAGTTTAATTACAGCCTAAAACGTTCTAAGAATATAGTTATATTCGTTAAATGAAGAGTTTTGCTGGGTGTAGTAAAACACTACCCTTCCGAAAAATATATGCTTTCCCCCCCCTTCAATATATATATATATATATATATAACCAAAAAACGTTGTAATGCAGCGCATCTTCCTTACTTTTAAGTGAATGTAAATTGCGTTTCTTTTAAGCTTATCGAAAACTGTCACTCAAATTAGGGCGAAAACTACTCGCAACGGCTACACTGACGGGCTTGATCTGAATTCGAACTCGGCCCCGTCTACCAGCTTCGAAAGCAGAACCCCTCATTCACTTATAGTGCCTGGCAAATGTGTTAGCTTATGTTGATTTTCTGCGCAATTTTACTTTAATGAGTTTCTTTTGTTATTTCCTTGCTATTTTATGCCATTTTTCATGCACT
Organism: Salticus scenicus; assembly: GCA_963930645.1. Lineage (NCBI taxonomy): Eukaryota > Metazoa > Arthropoda > Arachnida > Araneae > Salticidae > Salticus > Salticus scenicus. Next base: position 50,838,173 of record OZ005648.1, read on the forward strand.
TCTGATATATGGTGGTCATTTGGCATTCTGCTCAACTGTCATTCCGCACCTTTTCTCTGCTTCGATACATTAACTTTACTTTGTGTTTATTTTCTGTGGGATTTTGTTGGTGTGATTTCCTTTCGTTGCTTCCCTCCAATTCTATGCAATTTTTATGAAATATGTGCGATTATCAATTGGCAATCCGTTCAACTGATGATCAGAGACCATTCGGAGACAGAAATGCTCTATCTGCGTTCATACCCTTCCCTGCCTTCGATAATATCACCTTATGAGCTTATTTATTACGATTTTCTTAAAGTTTTCATATTATAGTCTAGTCACCACAGTTTACCACAATATAATTATATTCTAGTAGGATTCACATATAACCAATTGAAACACGAGTAAGATCTGGCTCACACTGATCCCTCATTATGTAAAGAAGTGTAGATTTCTATTTGCAATTGCAAATCAGATGGAAATTTCCATCTGATGATTGCTAGTGTTGGTCGTATATCAACCGTATCGCTCAGTTTGTCGAGCACTGACGGATTATATCAAAAGTCTCAAGTTCCATTTCTGACCTCGTCCTTTCCATTTTTTTAAATTTAATTCTGCTTTTCAATCAATAATGTGTGCAAAACTCTTTATTTTTCAACTTATTTTTGACATTATATGTATGAATAAATCTATATCTGTTTTTGAATCAGTTTGGATTTCTTAGTTTTCGATGCAGAACTACACTGTTCGTTCAACCTATCACTACTGAAAATTTTACACTAATTTATGAAGACAAAATCTAGCTAATGCTATATTTTTTACTTCAACCGGATTAGTTTAAACAATATTAATTAAAAAAAACCTTATGTTATCTTTAACATTATAAACAAATACGGAGCTGATTAAAAAAAAAAAAAAAAAAAAAAAATGCATGTCCATTATTTATTATAATTATAATAATTATTATCATTATTGTACAAAAAAATGAGTATTTTTTTACGCGTGAAAAATAAAATGAAAATAAAATAAAATTGATGTCATTATAGCTTCACATTATTAAACATTTGTTTTTATTTATTTAATTTTAACATCGGCTTTGTATTTTTATTTAATAGTTTTAGGTTTTGAATTCAATATTTACATTAAAATTAAAATAATTAATTTTTATTAATTGTTTGGGATTCACATTCAATTCAAATGACTCTAATATGAATTTTATTAAAAGGGCTTAATTAGTTTTTTTTTTTTTTTTTTTTTTTTTTTTTTCCCTAAAACTCCAGTCATATAAATAGTTAAAACTTACGTTTAGTACCTATAATAATAATAATTAAAAAAAAAAAAAAAAAAAACGAATCTGTTATACCTCCAAAAAAAAGTTTTTTCTACGGAAAGACTTCTGCTGTGAAGAGAGCGAATGTGACATAGGGAGAAGCAGCAAGAAATTATTTAATAGCCACATCTTATATTAATTCAAGAAATATTTCAAGAATAACTAGGTAAAAGGAAAGCTGTAAGAGACTAGAAAGTACTACTGTATTTCGACTAGGCAGGTATCGTGCAGATGCTCAACAGACAGAGGTGAGAAAACAAGAAGTAACTGAAGAGTAACGGCATATTTGAATTCAAGCTGATGCCAAAACGTCATAAATGATACAATTTATCAAGCATTGGATGCTGCTAATTAGTTTTTAGTGTACATTTAACTATGATTCTACTTTTGATTATGCGTCTCAAAGTATTGTCAGCGTCCGCGCAGAAAAATTGGTAAATGTTTGTTTAAATTGTAGTGCTAAAAATTGTCTCAGAGCACCTGCAATGTTTATTACAATGGAAAATTTCATTTACCTCAAATTTCTGAACAATCAGAATCCTTGTAAATGTCTCTTAGATTCTTTAAACACTACTTCAACCCAAGCATCGTTGGGTAGTTCTGCTAGTTGAATTATATCATTATTCCTTATATATATATATGCATATGTTTGTGCACGCAATGATATAATTCCTTTATTATGTACATTTACCGACATATAATGAATACACGTATATTAAAATACTCATACACACGCTTACGTATATACATATGCGTACTATGTATGTATATCTATGCTGAAAATTTGAAATTAAAATTTGGGCACCCCCCCGCATGAAAAGCTGGCTACGCCTATGTATCGTTCATAGTGAAATAAAATAATTATAATCTGGTAGTAAATATTTGTTTTATTCATATTATATTTGTTTGAAAATATTCATTTTGCCTGAAAAGCAACGAATAAATTTCACAGTAAACATAAAACGTGCTGTTCTATAGATTATTGGTCGATTTGGTATGACAGGGAGGAATTCTATTGTGGAATTAATTTAGATGCCTGATGCTTTGATAAGTATTATCACAAATATTAATACTATCTCATTAAGAAATATTGATTTTTTTGATAATTTATATAAATTTTGCCTTTCTTTTAATTACTCCTAACATTCTTTTAGTCATATTTAGAGTAAAATTAGGAAAACCTTGGATATTATTTTTATTATGTGGAGTATAATTAAATTTGTATATTGAAATTTCATGAAATTTATCCCTCCTCCCTCCAACCAAAAAATAATTGATTAAAGCAGGGGTTTTTAAACCAGTTAAGAGCAATGCGAAATATTAAAGCAAGTGTGTTTTAAACTTTATGTTGTGAAAAGATTTTAGTTGAACATCACTCGTCAAATTTTGACAGGTATTAACTAGTCATAAAATAATTACAGTTTTAATATTTTTTACTGTGATGTCTATTTTGTTTTGTTATACTTACTTTCCAAATATAAAAGAAGATACATAAAGTGGACTTTCTAAAAAATGGGATAAAAGAGCTCCTTGTAAACCACAAATATTCCACACTGCTATTTTATCACTACAAGACATGGACAAAGTAGGTATACCACGACCTGGCTTTGTTCTCAACGTTCCTACAACATGATAGTCTTTTCCAGGTTCTTTAGGATCTTGTAAATCTCCTTTCACACATTTAGCTCCTGTTCTACAAGAAACGTGCAAATAAATATCAAATAATACATAAACATAAAATAATGAATATACAACTACGAAAGAGATTCTAAATTCTTATAGCAAAAGTTTTATTAAGAAAATAATTTCACATAAAGGTTTACAATCAAACATTCTCTGCAGGAACTATAAAAATATAAATTAAGTACATTCAAAATGAATAAAAAATAAATGTCTATTAAAAAATAATCTTCAAAAAAAGCTAATATGAAATATCTTTAGAGACACCCATTTGTATGTGAGATTCTGATACTTACTGTAATATAACAGTAATATCCTAAAATATTTACATGTTGCCACCCTAAGTCTAGCAAAGAAAAAAAATTAGATACACTAACAATGACACAAATAAACAAAGATACACATACAAATGTTGCATCAGAACAAGAATGAAATAAAAAATCTTAAAAATACAGAAAATCTGACCTAATTTATTTATAACTCGAAAAGGAAACTAATTTTGTCCCATATGCAAAAAGAGAGAGAACTAGTAACAAATAATGCTTGAAATGATTTGTAGCTATTGCATACATTCATACACATGACACGTATATTCATGGAAATATAAAGGTTTCTTTAATAATATTGACAATTTCTTGTAAGATTTTTCTGTTTATAACATGTAAAATTTTTAAACTAATGCAATGTCATTTTTAAAATCTTGAGATACTATATTACAAACAACATACGGAATATCGAAATATTAAATATCTCATGAAATTATCAACATTTTTATGAAATAGTGTTTATTGCATATGCACAAGCACTAACAAAGTATTAGCCTAATGTATTGAGCTATTTATGTAAAAACGACAAACAAATATTTTGAAGTTTCAAAAAAGTTATCGTCAATAAAATTATTAAATTTAAGTTGCTCTTAAAAAGAAAAAAAGAAAAATGATAGGGGTTTTACCTAAATTTTTATTTTAAGTTGATTGTGGTAATGTGGTGTACTATATTGATTGAAAATAAATATGATCAAAATTTTCAATTGTTTTGCTTTTCTCTTTTTAAAAGAGAAACTGAAATTTAGTCCATTCTATCAATATTTGTTTGAATTTTCATGATATTTGCTTGGGGTTTTTATATGTAAATGTTCAGATTTCATCAAATATTTAATATTTCTATATTCTGATTGCTGTATATTGTCTTTACCATAATAAATCTAACGTTCTAAAATGACATAGTATTTATTGATTAATTTTTCCATTGGTTTGGAGACCTTTATATGTTATAAATAAAAAATTAAACTAGTATGTTGTGGCCACCACAAGACATTCTTCTATATTTTCCTATACAAATTCACTAAGGGAAATAATTTATTAAAACTATTACAGGGGTGTTTGCGTTCCGGATTTTTTATTTTATTTCCAGTAATTACGAATTCTATTTTTGGCTATATTTAATTGCTAAAAATTACTAGAAAACTACTAATAACATCACTAATAAAAAGTTACTGGTGGAAAATAAAATAAAAAATCCGGAACGCAAACACCCCTGCTATTATTTATTTAAATTATCTAACATGATGTATGCAAATGATTTGCATTTTAAAGAAAAATAACACTGAATATCCAAAGAAAGACAGTTTTATTGTCTATAAATAACATCTTAAAAAATGTGTTTTTGTAATAGTTATCTCACATATCAAGTTTCGTACAGTTATATGCTATACAAGTTAAGATATAGCCTTCCCATTATTGAGGAATTTTCCAGTATAGCTAGGCCATCTATTGGCCTATAAGCATCCAACTTGAATCAGTAAAATGTCTCATAATGGCCTTCTCACATGTTAAGTTTTGTTTGATTATATGCAATAGAACCGGAAATATAGCCTTCCTTAACCCTTTCAGGGGCACTAAGTAAAAATGATTGAATTTCCTTTTAAATATATATATATATATCATAAAGTAAACATCCCCTACAAGTCATATTTGATGAAGAAAAAAATTCACCATGTGGGGATTTTTTTGTGGGTGGTGGCTAGGCGTTCTAGCCACTGTGTCTATCCACCTAAAAGATGCTCCTAAAAATCAAACTAAAATTAATTATCTAAGATAATATGTAAATCTGTTGTATTTAAAAGGTGCATTACAGTATATTTACACTACCAAATACTTTTGAATAAAAAATTATTTTTCATAAAAATATATAAAAGAAACTTCAAAAAATTTTCCTGCAACTTGTCCATTTAAAAAAGTCACAGGCACATCCTGCTTAAAGTTACTGTAGTTCTGCCATCTCTATTTCAATTTTAGAAGTATACATTAACTTTTCATAAAAGTGGATAAAAAAAGTAGCCACTGCACACTTAGAGAAAAATTTCTAAAGTAGGTGGATAGACCCTCTAGCCACCGTCCCTGAAAGGGTTAAACTGCAGAAATCACTGTTTAGCAGCGCCACCTGCAGAGCAATTGACACCAAAAGTTGACAGGCACTAACTTAGGCCAAGGTGCATCTACATATAAATTTATATGTGATTCTGTTCAGTAGTTCCTGAGATTTCTGAAGCCTTACCTTAAATTGCAGAAATTGCTCTATAACATCACCACCTGTTGGCCAATAAGCATTCAAATTGAATCAGCATAATGACATTCTTACATATCAAGCTTTGTTCGATTATACGTAATAGAACCTGAAATATAGCCTCCCCTTAAATTGCAGATATTGCTGTATAGTAGTGCCACCTGTTCAGCAGTTGACACCAAAAGTTGATATGCACTAATTTAGGTCAAGGTGCATCTACATATAAATTTGTATACAATTCTGAGCATTAGTTCCGAAGATACAGTTGCCACAAAATTTTTGTCACACACACACAGAGATAGACAGACATTTTCTAAAAATGGTAAAATCGTGTTCTAGACCTCTCACAGTGTGTAAATCCATTGAAAACCGGAAGTCAAAATATTTACAAATCTAATACTTTTTTCAGTTGAATATAGAAGAAAGTATAAAAAAAATTGTTGATGTTGCTAAAGAAACTTTATATTTCCCTAAATAAATGTCCTGTCAGTGTTGTTAACTGTACAATAATACTTGCCAACATTTCTAATTTTTAAATTAGGTTTCGCATCAGTATTTTTTAATAGAAATATTTCATACTAATTTTCCATCTATAATAATAAAAGGAAAGGTTTGTCTGTCTGTCTGTTCTTTTATACGTTGAGCCCCTATCGAACGCAGAAGTACAAAAATTGACATACGAATGCTCAGGAGCCTTCCCGAGGGGCTCCTGAAAACAGATTTTAAAATTTTTAATTAGTTTCGGAGATATTAATTAAAATGTTGACCCATGTCGATCGAAAAATGACCAAAAATCCTTATTGCTTAAAAAGAGGCATTCTATCAGCAGACGATTTTAACGGCTGTCTCGAACGGAAACAAAACATGTGGAAGTCATTAATGTCACATGATCTTGAACTGGGGTTAAAAATTGCAAATTTCAAAGTGCTTCAAATTTTCTTTTTCGCACACAACACTTAATATACAACCTATTCAGCACAAAACTAACCTGCAGTTAAAATTTCATCAATTTTCATTAATAAACAAGGCAGTTACATTTTAATTGCAAATTAAATTTTATTCTAACACGTAATCTATCTTTCATCAGATGATAGGAGTTTCCATAGCAACAAAATACATTTGAAGGAACTAATAAATACTTTTTCTTTTTCTTTTTACTCCCATTACCCGACTACTGTGGTATATATAGGTTTTGGGGACCTAAAAAATATTTATTTTTCTTTTTACTTCCATTAGCCGACTACCGTAGATAATAGAATTAGAGATTTCACGTGATTTACATGTTTTAGAATGTCCTGATTAGGTTTTCTTTTGTATCTCAGCTACTAATTAAAATAATAAGTAACTTGAAAGCTTTGTTGATTTGGAATTGAACAGTAGATTACAGAAATTTCTACCGCCAGATATTTTAAAATTTCGATATTTCAAATTCTAATTAAATTATTTTTAATACATCATTCGAAAGATATTTTAAAGTTCTTTTAAATTATCGACAGTTTTCACCAGATTTACACGTTTTGAGGTGTCCTGTATCAGTTTTCTTTTGTATCTCAGCTACTAATTAAAATAATTTCATAAGTAATACATCATTAGAAAGCTTTTTTGATTTGGAATCGAACAGTGGAATACAGAAATTTGTACCGCCAGATGGCGCTGTAATATTTTAAAATTTCTAATTATGATTAAATTATTTTTAATACATCATTCAAAAGATATTTTAAAGTTCTTTTAAATTATCGAAAGTTTTCACCAGATTTATACGTTTTGAGGTGTCCTGAATCAGTTTTCTTTTGTATCTCATCTACTAATTAAAATAATTTCATAAGTAATACATCATTTGAAAGCTTTGTTGATCTGGAATGGAACAATAGATTACAGAAATTTCTACGGCCAGATGGCCCTGTAATATTTTTAAATTTCAATATTTCAATTCTAATTATGATTAAATTGTTTCTAATACATCATTCGAAAGATATTTTAAAGTTCTTTTATATTATTGAAAGTGGAATTCGAGATTTCTCCTGATTTACAATTTTAAGGTGTCCTGATCAGGTTTTCTTTTGCATCTCAGCTAATTGAGTAAGACCATTCAAAATTGGTATATGTAAGTTAATTAGGAGGGGCTGGAAGGGTGGGGAAGGAATAGGCGTGCATGGGTTTGGGATCCGGTGCGAGTTTTTACTCGATGATAAAACATTTTTTTTTTTTTTTTCCTTAATAATAAAAGTTTGAGTTGAGAAGGAATATGCGTGTACAGCGCACGTATATAGTCAAAAGTGCGCGCGCAGTGCGCATGGGTCTGCACTGCCTAAGGCAGTGGGGTCCCGGTGTGAGTTTTTACCCGATGCTAAATGATATATTTTTTAATTCTTTTTCTTAAGAATGAAAGTTTTTGAGTAATAACATGGAATTTTGGGAAGCCATAAGGATGGTGAAGGAATTTGCGCGTGCAGCACACGGGTCTACGCTGCCGAAGGCAGTGGGGACCCGTGCGACATTTTTCCCGATCAGAATTTTTTTTTCTCTTTTTTTATCACATGATAAAAATTCATGCAATTTTGAGAATTCATTAATTATTGTGATTCATTTAAAAATAGTGACCAGCGAAGCGGGCGTAGCCTGCTAGTAAATTAATAAAGAAGTGAAATTGATTACGGAAAATTTTTGGAATGTAGTCCTTTACTTAAATCAGAGACTTTTGCAACTATATGTAAGATAATTATAGAGTTAGCAATGCTGTGTGCTATTATCATATAAATGAATACAGATAATTATCAGAAACACTATAATCATAAGCTACAGCTACAAAACATTTTAAGAATTTTACAAAGTGATCCCAAGTATTTTTTTTCTCTGATTTGTTACCAGTCTCATTCTTGCCTTTCGGATAAAAGATTTGCTAAAATGTATGAAGCATGACATATTCTTTACACTCTAATGTTCCAAGAAAATCCACCAAGTATTTCTTTAAATATTCAACAAAGTGTCAAAGTACTTTTATCCATATAGTATATATTGTCTTTTAACCATGACAATATTTCACAGAGATTTTGGAAAACATTCAAAAACAAAATAAAAAATTGGGCTTTGAGCACAATCAGATCTTTTAAAGGTATGCTTGTGTATAACATTTGGTAGATCTGGCTTAGACTCCTGCACCGGGTCGGGTTGACTGACATTTTTCTCTCGCAGGTCATTTTCAGATCAAATTGGACTAAATATTTTTGAACAATCCAATAAAACTATTGGTAAAAAAAGGGGGTTATATATAGTGTAACGTTGTAACATAATGAATTCTAGAAATTTCCCTTGGTAGCATTTCAAAATTGTGATCATCAGTTGAAAAATTATGACATCACAGATATAGAAAAATCACTCGTTGATTCACGAACAACAATATTTTATTGACACTCATCAGGATGGCTACAGATATTCAGAAAAAATGTTCCCTGATTTTTCCATGACTAATTTTGACAAATTTCCATGATTTTCGTTACCTATTGCATACATTTCATAATTTTGTGTATATCACACACTTGTGTAACATGTTCGCTAAACCACAGTAATTAAAAAAAACTATACTGATGGGCAAAATATCTCAATCTTTTTTTTTTTTTTTTTTTTTTTGTTCACTTATAAAAAGGGAAAATAAAATTCAAAATTTTGTAGAAATTAACAAAATGATACAAATGTGACTCATTTTAATTGCACAGCATATTAACATCAAGACATCAAGACAAGATATTTCCTCAAGTTGTTGCACTATTTATTTATTTTTTAATATTAACTTGGGGAGATTCAACAAAAAAGCAGCCAGCCCTGGGCAATCATGTACATGTTTGGCGATATTTCACTCTCACTTGCTAGGCAAAAGTGAAAATTTCCATGATTTTTGTGTTTTTTTACAAAATTCCCTGATTTTCCAGATTGATAAAGTACCCTGATTTTTCTATGTTTTCGCTGATTGTCGCCACTCTGCTCATGCATGAAGACACAGATGAAAACAAGAAGAAATTAGCACTTTCCCTTATAACATGATTTTTTTCCCAACTTCACCCCAAAAAAATATATGAAGCTGGGGTAGCTTCTCTCCAGAGAACATTAGAGTGTAACTCAGTATATATAACCAGGAAGATCCACATAAAACTAATCTTAGAACAATGACGATATTACAAAAAGCCTGGGTGGTTATCTCTAGTAAATGATCAGGACCGTCCACAAAAAAAAAACAAAAAAAAAAACACTTCATTTATATGAAGAATGACGGCAAACCTGGGTGGATGCCACACTTTAAAAAACATTTAAAAAAAAAAAACAGGATGGTTTTCTTGACGAACTAATATTTAAGCCCGGATGACTTTTTAAAATGAGCCATAAGTAACAATGGTTGGCTCTGAATAACGAGCCAAATTCCATACGCTGAACAACAGCACAAGAGATATTCTCTCATTGATAACTCTCACCAATCTCATCAAAAAAAGACAGAAAACTTTTGAGCTGTCACTCATGAATTTTTTCTATCACTTTCCACAACCATTATGTCCAAATATAGTAACTCTTTTATAATGAAATTTAATTAGCTTTATATTTACAGAAATGAATTAACAATCTGAGACCTTGAAAAATAAATTGCTCTTGATGACCCAAGAGGCAACAAATCATTTGAAAATGATGCATTATAAAATAAACGAACTAGGAAATTTAATTATCTTCCAAAAAATAAATTCTTTGATTACATAAACATATCAATGATTCACTTTTAATGATTATTGATAAAATAAAGTTAATTTTAAGTGGAAATACTGATATTAAAATAACTTTTCATGACATCACAATAGTATAAATACAGTCGAACCATATTAATGTGAATTATTTTTTACATGAACTGTTTCCACAACCCCCATCAAAATGAAGATTAGTTACTAATAGCATGAACTACTGATAACATGAAAAAAATTTTTATCCCCCTTGAGATTCATGTTAATGAAGTTTGACTGTATATATAGTATACATATCTCCTGTTCAAGAACAGTTATCAGTAATTTGTTCCATAATCTATGAATGACAAATGCATGCATAGCTCAAGGTTCAATAGAGTTCATTTGGTTGCAGATGCCATTCTTTTATACAATTTTGCAAAGATTAGCATATAAAAAATTATACTTGCACAAAAAAAAAAAAAAAAAAAAAATAGTGCCAATTAAATTTGTGTAAATTATAACTGCACCAAAAAAGACCAATTAGTTTCAATATGAGGTAGGGTTTCCAGATTTTGGCAACAACTAATATTTTTTACCTAGTTGCCAAAGCCGACCTATGTAAAAGCCAATAGACAAGCACTGTATTCTGTGTGCCTTTACATGTACTTTCACTATAACAGCAGTTCTAATAAAGGAAAAGAGCTTTATCCCTTGTAACTATATTATTATGTGGACCTTATTATTTGGTTCTGTTGAAATCTATAAAACACGATGTCATATGACCAAAAATTTTGAGTTTTCGTGGTTAATTCTAAAACAAGCCATATAGTGATCAAAAGGGACATGCACAAAATAAATTTTCATTGTTCTTTATCCAACAATTTTAGAGATATGTGAGATACATAGACACATACAGGTATCATGAAGAATCTGATAAAACTGCGGATATAAATTATTAAACAGGGGGGGAGAGAAAAGGGGGAGGAGGGGCAAAAAAAAAATGTAAAAACATGAAAAAACAGAAGATCTGCAGAGCCTGCTTGTATTAATAAGTATAAAATTAATCAATGTATATTAATAAATACTAAATTAATTAACTAATAAACATTATAAGAAATACATGCACTTAACCTGTATATGTCTAAAATAAGTTCATCTTTAAGCAAAGTTTCAGAGCACAGAACATTATTAGAATCTTCTTTCTTAAACTTCTTCCTTTTATTTTCTGAACTTGAATCTGGATGTAAGTCTAAGTCCTTAAAGCTTTTAGGAAAAATTGCAGCATCCCCACCTAAAAGGATTTTTTTATTTATTTATTTATTTTACAAAATGAAAAAATGTATGAAATAAATAAAGTTCAATGGAATAAATTAATTTTTGGCATTTCTAAAATATACAACACATAACATTAATACAAACTCATAGCCAAGGGGGAAGGGAAGGAGGAGGTAGGGGTTAACCACTCCACAGTATGTAGTAAAGTTTGAAGGGACAGGAAACTTTAATAATGAACAGAATATCATATTAAAAATTATAAAAGAAGACTCTTTAACACACGTAATTTCCTGATGATGCTAATGTTTACTGGCGAAAAGCTTTATCATATTTTTATAAATTTTAACATATATATTTTTTATGAAATTATGTGTGTTAAAGGGTCTTTTATAATTTTTAATATTTTGAACATGTGAATTCTCCATTTCTGTTAAGAAATAAATTTATTGCAATGAATGGCATAACTTTATAAACAAAATTTAAAGGTAATTTGATATTTAAAAGAAAGTTTTAAATTATCAAATTACTTTTAAACTTAATTTATAATTTCACATAGAAATAAATTACAGGGGTCAAAGCAATCAAATAGGAAAATATAGGAATTTTTTCATACAAATATAGGAACGCAATTTTAAGGGAAGATTGAGAGCTTTAGCCCTTCCATACTTACTCTTACCAAACTTACTCTCTTCCATTTCTACAATCTTACCAACACCCCCAATCTTACAGCTATCCCTAAGAATAACTTCCACACATACTTCCCTACAGAAATTATACCAGTCGACGACCATCTTTTTGGCAATACCAAGGTCCTTGATGGTATAATTCTGAGGAACTCTTCCAAACCACTTTCGCATCAAAATTAAAATAGTACATATATCCATATGACTTCCAGCAACCAAGACCCTTTCCTTACGCTACAACACTTACTGTGTATCCTTCCTTCAGCTTTAGAGCGATTCCTACACACTCGTTCAAAACCATCAGTTTTTTACTTTTTACACTCATATTCAGTCAAAATCATATTTTTATTACAAACCGGACAAACATAAAATGATGCAATTAAACCCTCTTTCATACACCACTCAAGCACAGCTTTCTTTCCCAAAGTAGGCAAGACAGCAAAATACCTTTTACTGTACTCACTATACTTCGTTAAACATTCATTCACACTCGCAGAAATATTATGGAAGGCCACATGAACTATTTAAACTAATATACGCACAGAAAATACCTCTTAAAAATTCCAACTCTGTTCAACCAGCCAAACAACACTAAAGCAAGCATCAGACAGAATACTTCTGTTCAAAATAAAACACCTGGTATTTAAATAAAATGTGCATGCTCAATACACTACGGATTTCATAAAGTCAATAACTTAAATTATCGTCTGCATGAGCAAATACAAGCAAAAAAATCCCTTTTTGGCAAACTTAAGGGCAAAGCTAGATTCCTTTGGACCATATGGGTACCACTAAATTTCAGTGTTAATTGTTACGAATTTAGTAAATTGTATGATTTGGCGAGATTTTGGTGACAAAACTTGCGACTTAGTAATGAAATTTGTGATTTGGCAGCAAAATTTGATAGTTGATAATGAATTTTTGACTTGGTGATGAAATTCGTTATTTGATGACAAAATTTGGCAAGCTTGGCGATGGAGAATGACAGCTTCGGCGTCATTATATTTTCTTCACAGACCAATATCTTGTTTCCACAAGATAAAAAGTCAAAGGAAGCTGTAACGTATTACTCTCAATTTCAATCGTAAATTTTAACTTCTTGCCTAAACCAGCATTCTAAACTATTTATCACAAATGATATTTTCATTAAGACTAACGTGTTATTTTAATTTTATATTTTTAAATGATTAATTTAAGAGGTTAGTATGTTTTTTTATATTTTCAATGATCTTTTTTATTATCGTCTGCACGTGACATAAGCATCAAATTATAAATTTGAGCAATTAAAAGCTATAGAATAAAATATAAAAATAAATTTTTAAATTAAAAACTTTTTCTATTTGCATAATTCACACTACAAATTATGAAAAGTTTAAAATGAAGTGCTGCCACTAAATTTTATAATTTAGTTCATAGGCGTAAACTACGGGGGGGCAGGGGGGCTGCCCCCCCCCCACTTTTAAATCTTCGGGGGGCGGCCTCCCCGGGAAGTAAATTTTCAAGATGGGCATCTTTCGAAAGGTCTCGTTGATAATAGTAATAGTTAACTAGGAAAAAAATTTTGTGCATGTGGGGGCATCGGTTCCCCCAACTGGGGGGGCAGTACCCCCCCGGGGGGGGGGGGGGGGGGGCAAAGTTTCAAGATGGGTATCTTTCGAAAGGTCTCGTCAATACCTTTAAAACGAATGGTCGAACCATAAATCTGTGATAATTTAAAACAAAGTTATCGATTTTTTTTACTTTTAATGAAAAAAAAACTTTGAAAAAAAATTGTTTTTTTCTTCTTTTTTTTTTTTTTTTTTTTTAACGAAATTTAACCAAACTTGGTATTTAGTTGGTCCCTGACATAAACTGGTGCTGATTACATTTGGGGATCAATCGCTCAACAGGTGGCGCTGTGATCTCATGTTTTCTAAATTTTTAACATGGCAATATAGGACAAAATTTCGTATAAATGTACATAATGAGAGTTATTTTTAACTTGTGATTGTAAAATTAATATGAGTTATTGATAATAGTAATAGTTAACTAGGAAAAATTTTTTGTGCATGTGGGGGCATCGCTTTCCCCCCTGGGGGGGAATTTTGAAGATGGGTATCTTTCGAAAGATCTCGTCAATACCTTTAAAATGAATGGTTGAACTATAAATCTGTGATAATTTAAAACAAAGTTATTGATTTGTTTTACTTTTAGCAAAAAAAAAAAAAAATTTTTTTTTTTTTTTTTTTTTAATATTGTTTACTGATTGAATATGTATTACTTTTAACAAAAGAAAACTTTGAAAAAAAAATCGTAATTTTTTTTTTTTTTTAATATTGTTACTGATTAAATATGTATATAGGAAAATATAGAAGAAAGTCTTGTGGTGGCCACAACATACTAGTTTCATATGTATGTATGAAAAGAAATTAGTCTCTATTTTCATTAATGAACTTATTAGTTCAGTAGCCAGGTTCAATCCAGTCATTTATCACCTTTAGAATTTTTTTAATTTAAAGTTACGGAAATTGTATTTATCCTTATTACTTTTTGATAAGTTTGATATCAGTTCGGATTAAATATTTCTTTTTCTTGCCTACAGATTTGTTTCATTATTTTGTTCATTACTTCACAATTAGATCAGTTTTCCTTTTTCTTGCCTACTGATTTGTTTCATTATTTTGTTCATTGCTTCAGAATTAAATCAGTTGTGTTTTTCCCTTTATAGAAAGTTAAAATTTTTCTAAAGAATGCATTTTAATAGCCGTATTGTTGGTATCACATGCGAGGGGCCCACATGAGGGGTATCACATGCGATATATATAAATTCTAAAGTTTTTTAAATCTTATTTGAACATAGCTCCACTGAAACTCGCCCCCCGAGATTTTTTAAAAAGTTGACACCTATGATTTAGTTAATTTTAAAAAATCTGATTGTCGTATCAAAAAACTGTTTCTGCCTTGGATTAAGAAAAATCGCCCCTTTCGTTTGTTACCAAAGTTGTAACGGTAGGAGTGATACTTCTAATTTATTTTCCCCTTTTTCTGTTTTTAACCGGGGTTTGGCAGAAGGTTTATGACAGATAAGTAAGCTAAAAAAATAGTTGGCTTCATCACAATTGACGAAAAATCCTTTTTTAATTTGTAACTTTTAAGCAATTGAAGCTATCGAAAAAGAGTAAATACAAAAATTGTTCTTTAGGGTAAGATGGTAATTCGGGTGATTTGAAGTTTTTTTCCTATTTTCAATATTAAAGAAATTATGGCCAAATGAAATTTTCCACTCCCTTTGAGCTAGATACCCCATCTATGAACTCGACCGAGATTTTTACTGTCTTAAAAACATAACCCGAGCTGGTTAAATTTAAATAAAAATTACTTCAGTTATCGTGTTCATAACTTAACATGGGAAAAAGGCGAAAAAGCGTTATACACGTATATATATATATATATATATATAAACTTTTGAACGGAGGGTGGTTTGGGGTTCTAGGGGTCATGATCAATGAAGATATGAAGAAATTTTCCAGAAGTCTTGTCATGAGGACCATTGCAATAGGTAGATCTCCTATAAGGAATCTACCTAATTATTTGCTATCAAAATTTAACTTATTAACTCCAGAGTTCGCTCATATCGAGAAGACGATTTTTCATGCTTTTGACATCATACAACATATTGACGTAACCCATGATGAAAACAAGCAAAGCTTAACACAAAGCCCATAACATCTGGCGATGTACCGTGCTGATGAAATATGCCAAACATTATGGGCTGCTTAAAATATACTTCACCCTTTTATTGTACTATTTTACAAATGAAATAAATTATACTTACATGGAACATGACTAGTAAAAAAATATAATTTTATTTCAGGCTTGAGCAAAAACTTCTTTGAATTTTCATTAAAATCCAAAATTTCTGAACTTTTCTGTTGAAGAAATAATTTCATATGATGATACAGATATCTGAAATTAGACAAAATAATAGAAATCAATATATATATATATATATACATGTGTGTGTATTTTATTCTAATATTCATAAAAATACTGATAATCTCTCTATTCTAAAAAAATTGTTA
Organism: Salticus scenicus; assembly: GCA_963930645.1. Classification (NCBI taxonomy): domain Eukaryota; kingdom Metazoa; phylum Arthropoda; class Arachnida; order Araneae; family Salticidae; genus Salticus; species Salticus scenicus. Next base: position 50,854,449 of record OZ005648.1, read on the forward strand.
CTGCTACGTGCTACCACTGCCATTTTTCAGTTTATGTGTCTTTCTTGGCCATAATAAAAACTGTATCATATAACCAGGGTTTAAGCTGAGTAAAAATTTTCTTTAGCAAAAAAGCTAAAATCAGAAAAATAGCTTTAGTAAAATGCTAAAATGCCAGAAACAGTAGAAAAAGATGAATATCAGTTCATACATTTTTCTAAACGCCTCAATATGTTTGATTTTCATTTGTAAATTAAACTTAAAAGTTTTTAATGAGCTCTTTAAAAAATCTCTTTAAAGAGCTCTCTTTTCTCTGTGTATAAAGATAAGAACTCTTTATACACAGAAAGTAATAAAAAAATTTTGAAATTTGAAATGAAAAACAAAAAGTAATTAATAATTGTACTTACCATTGTAACAAGACCAATTAGAATATAGTAGAGTATACAAAAATTGAAGAGTAGTTTTTATTTACAAATTGATTTCCTGTATACAATTCATATGTGTAATTCAGCATTTGATTTCCCTTATATAAAAGAACCAATCGATTTTTTCTTGATCAATGTTGTGATTTTTTTTCCATAAAAGATTCTTTATAATATTTTCGCTGAAGAATTTTTTTTTTTTTTTTTTTTTTCAATTTGTGTTTAGTAAGATGCTTTAGCAAAAAAGCGATAACAAATTATTTCGTTTTTGCCTTTCGTGAAAAATGCAAACATACTGAAAATACTGCAATAACACATGGAAATAGGCAGTTTTATACAGAAATATGCATTAAACATGTTGAAATGAGTCATTTATATGATAAAGCATTACTTTAAGTGATAAATGTTGTTCAAATAGGGCAAAACATTCCAGTTACATAAGTTTTATAGAATCAAAAATTATTCATGGCAACTTTATCATATAATGCTAAGATATACATCAGCTGATTTTGGTGTGCAGTTATTGAAAAAAAAATAAATCAAATTCTTTCAATGGAAGTCTCTTAAATCCTCAACTGCAATTAAAAAAAAAAAAATACATTCTGTATTATACGAAAGAAATGGGAGTTAGTTGAATAAGAGGTGTTTATTTTAAGATTATGCAAGAAGCATCCTCATTTTCACTTTCAATGCAGTGTGTGCAGCACTACATTTATTTCATTTTCTTTTTTTTAACATGAAAGTAAAAAAGCAAAGCTAAGTGCTATGGTTTGGTTACTAGGACGAATCGAGACAAAGTGTACATTAAGATTGATGAAGCAAGCAAGACCCCTATAAATTTTATAATAAAATTTACAAATACAAAAATTAATTTAAAAAACTATTAAAATATATACTTGAGACTGATACAAATATTTAGATATGCAAGTATGCATCAAAATATATTTAGCAGAATCTATTCAGGGGTTAATATTAAGTATAAATTACAAAATATACATAAAATGCTATAGTTACCTCTTTATCATTTGTATTTAAATAAGTCGATGTATCATGCGATGAAAATGAATCCATTATGCAGATATAGTTATTTTATAATGACTAAAAAACTAACTATTCAACAAAAATTGAATACCTTATAAATGCTCTCCTAACAAGAACTTCAGCATGACTATCAGACAGAGTGTCACCTGAAAGTACAACATTTTGTGTCCTCTATTAAATAAAATTATGGAATTAGGAATAAGTCTATATCTCTATATTAACTTCATAATAATCGTTAAACTTCCTAAGTCTAATAATAAAAAATCCTTCTTTTTTTTTTTTTTTAAGTTATACAATACAAATTGACTATCTGCATTTTTATGTAAAACTAATTATGCTTAGATAGAATGTAACAATTATGCTTTTTAATGAAATTTGGAAAACAAATCAATACTAATTAGTTACCATTACATAAATGTTTTGCTGTTATTATTATTAATATTATTATTGTTTGAATTACATTTGGTTTTATTAAACAATTTTGGGTTCTTTTAGCCCAAAGCCCCAACTTGACATTTTATTATTATTAATATTTTATTTATTTTGAGAGGGCAAGGGGTGCAACTATGGAAATGTTAATAAAATAAGCCTACATTTGAAATGAAAAAAAAAAAAAAAAAAAAATGAATAGTTAATGATTTAAAAATAAGAAATAATTTTAGCAATTTAAAAAATATGTGTTTTTATAACATTTTAATATGATCAGATCAACAAATTAATAATATTATCACTATTTCAGAAAACGTATTTCTGAATATGAAAATACATATTTGCATGCATTTCCATATCAGAATGTATGGAAATTTATTTATGTATGGGTAATATACAATACACATAATACAATAGATTAGATAATATAATAATAAATACTTAATAAAACATTTTCTTCTTTTTTTTTCAAAATAGACAAAATTCTATAGCACAGCAATCACCCTCATACATATAAGTACACCTCATGTACATTAAAAGAACTTTTATAATTAATTAATCAAATGCACTTTATAATAAAACATTTATTATAAATCCTATAATATTTATGCTATATTCTTTAAATGATACAGCATTATTAAAAATGAATGTGTTTTTTTCTCAAGAAAAGCATTAAAACAAAAAATATTACAACACAATTTACCTTTAGAGCTTAATTGAGATTCACCCAAACACTTCGTACCTGTACTCATAGCAACAATTTTTAGTCCTAAAAGTACAAGAAAAAAAGGAAATTACACAACTAAAAATGTGGGCCAAACATATAGTTTTTAACACAAATAAATGAAACATTTTAGGCCTCTTAAATTAAAAAAGACTACTACAATAATCAAAATTCCGAATCACTCAGTCATTTTAATTCTGTTATGTTTTATTTACACGAAAAACCTAAAATAAAATTTATTTTCAATTTTATCATGTCTAAACAATACTTTACCATCTGTTGTTATAGTTTTAAATATAATTAGTTACACTATTGCTTGCACAGACAAAATTTATCTGTATACATTATTATATTAGTTTAACAGAAGAATTTAAAAAAAAGCTGTTTCTAAAGTCAAAAAATAATAATTTTATTTCTTAAAAGTACAAAATTATCATTTTATTAGAAAAAAAACTTACTTGCATTATCGTCATGGCCTATACTCAAAATAATTGCAGCTAATAGCGTCCATTCTTTATTCGGCAGAGGTTTTCCTCTTTTTGGTAAATGTTCATAATGTTGATAACACAACCTTGCGATTTGATCAGGAAAGGATACCATGTTTACGATTATTATTTATATAAACAAATCAAAAATATTAAAATATTTCTCTATATAAACAGCGCAAAAAAAATTTAAATGCTTATATTTTATAAAGTAAAACAAAGAAGTATCTTTCCATTTGTTTTACAGAATATACAGCTCAATTAATTTGATATCTAAAAATAAACACGGAGAAGAGTCTTCTCCATGATTATTATTATTATTCTGCGAAATTCTTGTATGAATGAAAATTTGCTGTACGTGTGCAATGCACGTTTACTTTGTTTGTTATTTATTTGTTAAGAAGTTGGTTGGTTGACTGGCTGTTTACATCTGTGTGGTTGATCCTTTATAACGTTGGGTTAATTGGTTGGTTGTAGTTTGATAGGTTAATCACATATTGGCATAAAGCATATGGTTAAAGTTGAGTAGTTTTTACATTTTTACAAGTGCTAGTTATGCTGGGATTGCACGCACATCCAGTTACGATTCGACTTAAGATAGGTCTGAGGTTATCGTAAGATAGTGAGACACTGCAATACGATTTGCGTTGTGTTTACTTCTTAAGACAGAAGTTACGCTTACGATAGACTTAAGCGAGGCACCGCAATCCCAGTCTTATTAATTATTAGGAATAGAGCAGTTGCAAACAGCTGATAACAGCATGGCAACGTGGACAGCTTGTCCTCCGATATTGGTTGCCATGGTGCTATGAGCTGTTTTCAACTGTCATTCGCTTACTGTGCTAAAAAAGGCTTCTATTTCTTTCCACGTGGAGTTGATTGTCCTCCATCTACGTCACTCTGACGTCATATGAAACGCCTCTATAAATATTCTTAATCTGTGCCATGGCCATGCATAGTTGCCAAAAATAATGTTTAATAAAAAAGGCGCCTGCGGTGCCTCACTTAAATTCTGTCTTAAGATATATACAAAAACAAGTCATATTGCGTTGTCTCATTATCTTACGACAACATCAGAGCTATCGTCGAATCGTAACTGGATGCATGCGCAATCCCAACAAAGCGTCCCTTTATCTGGCGAGGACTTATGCTTGAAACACCGCGATACCAAGTTAAGATCGTTCTTAAACACGTCGTAAGATAAGATCAATCGTAAGACTGAGGCACAGCAATCCTAGCCATAGTAGATCTATTATCTTCATGTTGTTGAACAAAAATTTTTGATGCTGAAAAAAAGTTTTGGCATCATTCATTGAGAAGTTTCATATGACGTCAGAGTGACTTAGATGGAGGACAATCAACTCTACGTGAAAATAAATAGAAGCCATTTTTTACACAGTAAGCAAATGGCAGTTGAAAACAGCTTATAGCACCATGGCAATCAATCTCGAAGGGCAAGCTGTCCACGTTGCCATGCTGTTATCAGCTGTTTGCAACTGCTCTATTAAAAAAAAAAAATGAATTTGAAACTGTTTCTGGAGTTTTTCATGTATATAAATCATTTATAAATTTTATTTGCCTAATTCCCGTGTGTATTTGATTGTGCAGTTCTTTGGTGCAGTACTACTGCAACGTTAAACCCAACTATCCAACCAACCCATGTGTATGGCTGGAATTGCGGTGCCTCGCTTAAGCCTATAGAGCCAACACCACCTGTAATAATGCCTCCGAGCTGAACCCTACGTCACGGAAGATCGGCCGATTTCCTCCAATCCCCACGATCCAACATGTGTCACAGGAAGTGTTGATTGGATAAAATCGGCCGATCTTCCATGACATAGAGCTCAGCTCGGAGGCATTATTACCAGGGCCAGATTATGGCACGGGCACACGGGGCACTGGCCCAGGGCCTCCAAATTTAGGGGGCCTCATTTCCAAAAATTGAGAAGTTATAGCGCAATTTTTTTCATTTTATGTCTATTAAAAACAAAAATTGATTAAATTTTTCTTTCTATATTTTATTAGAGAGCTTAAACAATTATTAAGTTTTGTGAATAATTTCCTAAACATTGGCTGATCAATACGCTTCAGTTTTTCATTTGTCATTTGTTAAACATTAAAGTAATATAGGTTGCTAAAAAAATGAGGAAATAGAAGGTATAATTGAATATAAAATTTGAAAAATGCACTATTTTTTTTTATTTTTTTTTGTTTTTGAGAATGGGTCCTCTTTTGGTGAGCTCTTTGGAGCAGGGTAAGGGGGCCTCCAAATAGCATCAGTGCCCTGGCTCTTCAAAAAGCATAGTCGGGCCCTGATTATTACAGGTGGTGTTGATAGAGCAGGCGCATGTTTATAAACAAGTGACGCTATTCTGCAACTTTTGCGCATGTAGGCAAAATATCTGCCTTTCCATTGGTGCTTTATCCCACCTTTTGCCTACATTCTAAAGTACGCGCGGAATCACCTGTCGCAGTGACGTCGCGTGCGCTTGCTCTATCGTAAGCGTTAATTCTGTCATATGATGTAAACAAAACACAAGTCGTATTGCGGCGTCTCACTATCTTACGCAAAATTCAGAGCTATCTTAAGTGGAATCATAACTGGATGCACGATGTCATCCACCAAAGATTTTTGATGCTGGAAAACACTTTTCATAAAAATGCTCATATTTCATGAGATACTTCAGATATTTGTTTCTGGTTGCAGTATATTGTTTCAAAAGCGTATTTTTTAATTTATCTAAAAATGGGAATAATTTTCGTTTAAAACTCTGCTTGTTATAATGTTATAAATAAAAAACATGCTGACCTTTTTTGGAGTTTTAAAATAAATGCTTATATCTCCTTTATTTAGCATGCTATAGTCACACAAATTTATCCACAAGTTGTACTGGGTCTACATTAACATATCCTAAAGTTACAGATCAATTCCTTTAATTAATGATACAGAGTGATCCTAAACATTGATTTTTCTCGATTTGTTGCCGGTCGCCTAATTATTGTGGTAACCTAATCTTCACTAAAAAACATGAGGAAGACCCTGTTCTTTACATATTCAGTGTTTGAAAGCATTTCATCGAGAGAAGTTTTGAAATAGAAAAGAAAATGATTGTTTGTAAATCTTACTAAACTTTTGAACAGGAGTGTAATTCTAACCTTTGGCTTTGCTGCATATACACTTGTTATCTGTTTAAATATGAGTCTGTCTTATTGCCAAAGTTACCAACAATCAGTTTTATGTTTAAATTAACAAAAGGAATGCTTTCATTGAGCTGTTAACTTTTTGTTTTGCTAATCTTAAAAATTTAAATGAAATTTAAAAATTTCCATCATTTGGGCACAAAATGCATTTCGTTTTTTTAACTTTTTTTTTAATCAGCCTTACAGTTGATAACCTATTGGATTGATATATTTATATACAGTCGGACTAAGAACAGAATTCGACAAAGATTTTTTAACAAAACAGTATTAAGTGCACTTTTTAACATAGGAATTTTTGCTTGTGTTCGGACACTTTTGTTATCGACTGTACTATTTCTATTTTGGCAATTAAGATCTTTTTTCTTAAATGGCTGTAAATATATTAGGTGTAGTAAGAAGTTTTAAAGTGAGTTTTGTAAACTTTGAGGATCAAAGATGGCATACGATAAGACTGCATTCGTCACTGCATTCTTTACGAGTTTCAATAGCAAAAATGTTCTGCGAAAGCATGCCAATCAATTTGTTCTGTTTCGGGTGAGAAAATCATATCAAAAATCACGTGTAAGTATTGATTTTGACGCTTTAAGGTTGGGATTGCGGTGCCTCGTTCTTAAGTCTGATCTTAAATCTTACGAACTTTCGTAGAAGGGCGTGGTTAAGAACGATCTTAACTTGGTATTGCGGTGCCTCAAGCGTAAGTCCTCCGCGTGTCCTCATAAGAGAAAGCCAGCCAGCCAATGGGAGACGCAGAGCGAGCTATGTTGTGATTGCGCGCGCATCCAGTTACGATCTTATCAGTTACGACTCACTATCTTAGGCTGGGATTGCGGTGCCTCGTTCTTAAGTCTTATCTTAAATGTTACGAACTTTCGTAGATGGGCGTGGTTAAGAACGATCTTAACTTGGTATTGCGGTGCCTCAAGCGTAAGTCCTCCGTGTGTCCTCGTAAGAGAAAGCCAGCCAGCCAATGGGAGACGCAGAGCGAGCTATGTTGTGATTGCGCGCGCATCCAGTTACGATTTGACTTAAGATAGCTCTCAGGTTGTCGTAAGATAGTGAGACACTGCAATACGACTTGCGTTTTGTTTACATCTTAAGACAGAGTTTGTGCGTAAGATAGTGTTGAGCGAGGCACCGCAATCCCAGCCTTACGACTTAAGATAGCTCTGAGGTCGTCGTAAGATAGTGAGCCACTGCAATACGACTTGCGTTTTGTTTACATCTTAAGACAGAGTTTGTGCATAAGATAGTGCTGAGCGAGGCACCGCAATCCCAGCCTAAAGATAGCGATCGAGAACTTAACGGTGCACCACTGAAGGCTCCATGTTGATTTGCAATGCAAACACTTCTGGATAAAAATGCATCTCAAACGCAAAATGAACTTGCTGCATAATTAAGCTAAGCGTTTCACAAAAAACAATTTCTAATCACTTGCATGTAAATGGGAAAAATTCATAAAGCAGGAAAATGGGTTCCACACACATACATTGAGCCAGAAAAACAAAGATGACCGTGTTTTGAAGTGCATGAATCTGCTAAACAGACAACACAGGAAAAACTGTCTTGTGGAAAATCGTGACAAAAGATGAAAAATGGATATATTATGACAATCTTAAACGCAAAAAATACTGGATGAATCCTGGTGGAGCAACAATATCAACGCCGAAAAGAGACATTCACTATAAAAATGTTCTCCTGTGCATTTGGTGGAATATGAAGAGAGTACTGTTTTACGAACTGCGAAAGCCCAGTGTAAGTGTAACTGCTGAATGGTATCTATAATAATAAAAGAAGATGTCTGTCTCTCTGTCTGTCTGTCTGAGCATCTATACGTTCAGCCCCTATTGAACGCAGAACTACAATATTTGACATACGGGTGCTCAGAAGCCTGCCCGAGTGCTTAGTGAAAAAAGAATGTAAAAATTTTAATTAGTTCCGGAGATATTAATTAAAATCTAAACAAATCAATGTAATCTAATCAAAAAGCGATCTCAATGACTGAGAATTCACCGCGATTGCTTAAAAATAGAAAAAGTGGAAAATAAATTAGAAATATTAGTCCGATCGTTACGAATTTGGTACCAAATGAAAGGGGATTTTTTCCGAATCTAAGAGTGCAAGTGGCTTATCTCTACAGCAATTAGATTTTTTTAAAAATTAACTAAAGTATGAATAGTTGGCAACAGGCAGTTATTTCATTTATCAAAGATTCTTCAGTGCCAGGGGCTAGATATGCTGGCTGGCTATTCTTCCGATCGGGAAAAACTGCTTTTCGTTTTTCGCCCCCGTGACAAAGTACTGGAAATAAAAGAAGCAGTTTTTGAATTTTTTCAATATAAAATCGATCAAAAGCGGAACTTTGAAATTGCCCGTCATTATGGCTCACCTGTATGCAGTTAAAAAATCTAAAGTATAGCTTTAAAAATAAAATAAATAGACATATTATATTTATTTAAATTCATTTTTATTTCATCTGTTAATGACACCAAAAGCAGGCCCCGACTTACGGCAGGGCATACGGGGCAAATGCCCTGGCCCCCCCTTCTGGAAGGGGCCCCCCTACAGGCGAATACAGAAATTCTGCAATCTAAAGACCTCTTATGCCACTGCAAGGGGGCCCCCAGAATAGGCTTGCCCCGGGGCTGCAGGTAGTCTAAGTCGGGCCCTGAGTCCAAAAGGTACTTTTAGCAGAATAATATTGATTTTTTTTCTTTTTTTTTATGAATTCGGTTGTAAAAAAGCAGTTTTGGAATTCCTAAATTTTAGACTGATTTCAATAGAAATCGTTAATCGCCCTTGATAGATTAGCCATTTTGAGTCTAAAATATATCAAAGATATTCATTATTGTAATACATAATACATCATTCAAAAGATATTTTAAAGTATTTTTATTGCAGGCTATTAAAATGATATAAGCCGTTCAAATTCTATACGAAACTTTCGGAGAAAACTAAGGAAAAACCAGAAAATTTTTATTCTTTTATATTTTACAGAGTTTCAAATTCAGATTTTCGCTCACATTTCGTACTAATAATTTTTAAAGGTATACAGCCTGGAATTAAGCAAGTTTTGGAGAAAACCACAGATAAGTCAGGCACAAATCTTTTAAAAAAATGTTTGTATTATCTTTGTATTTCAGCTTCTAATTAGTATAATTTCATTTTTATATTATCGAAAGTGGAATTTGAGATTTCACCTGATTTACACGTTTTAAGGTGTCCTGATCACGGAGTAATATTAATAGGAGTTGAAGGTCCAATGGGAGAAAGCTACGAAACTGTGATCTAAATTTTTGGTAAATATTGAGGGCGCCACTTGTCATTCCTCCCTACCTCGGCGCGGATATACTGTTGTTTTCAATAGAATTTTGCTGGAGTACATTTAAATTTTTTTATTTTAAGCAATTTAATTTCTTTGTAAGTTCTTAAAACTGCATAATTCAGATGTTTCAAATAAATGCTTCGTTCCTAGTTGTAAAACAGGCTATGATAGTGATAAGAAAAACAAAAAAAAAGCCCTAGGAGAAAAATAAAGTCCGAGTTCGTGTTTTCTGCACCTAAAGTAAGTTTATTTTTTTTCTTTACAAAATTTCATCCATTCTCCTTCCTCCCAATTATCTGTTTTAGCTAACTTCGGTTCATAAGAATCGTCATTTTTTAAAAGCTTTCTTTCAAAGTAAAATTAGTATAAAATGGCTCTTAAAAAAAAAACATTTCGGTTAGAATACTCTATTTAATGAAATTTGCTTTCAATCGAAATTTTTTCAGCTTGATATTATTTTTAAAAAAATAATTAAAACGAGACATTTCCCTATTGAATAACATTGCGGAAGCTGGAGAGAAGGAAGGATTGCACGCTGGCGCCATCTGTAAACATTAGAAAACAACATCACAAAATTTCAGCGTTACCTTCTTCTCCTGTCTTTTTACTCCGTGGTCCTGATTAGGTTTTCTTTTGTATCTCAGCTACTAATTAAAATAATTTCATAAGTAATACATCATTTGAAAGCTTTGTTGATTTGAAATTGAACAACATATTACAGAAATTTCTACCGCCAGATGGCGCTGTAATATTTTAAAATTTAAATATTTCAAATTCTAATGAGCGAGGAAGGTGTTGTTAGTTCTAAAACGGGGATAAGGCGCCGCAGGCGCCACCGAGCGGGACTTAGCTAAAGTCAGAAATTTGAAAGATCATAACATGGTGAGCGAACAGGCTGTTTTAAATATTGAAAAGGGAAGAGGGCGCCGAAGGCGCTACCGCATGGGAATTTACTGCGATTTCAATAAGCTATTTTCACGATATATCAATAAGCTGTTATTAGACCTGAAACGGGAAAAAGGCGCCGCAGGCGCCACCGAGCGGGAGTTTCGTAAAGTCGGATTTTTCAGGGATCGCGAACCAGCTGGTCGCCGAAGGCGGCTAGTAAACAATAAATGCTGCGATTGAAGCAAGAAACTGATAAAAAACGTCCATTAACTGGCAAAGGTTTGCGGCCCGTCTAATTGCTCTATGACAATTGACAATGCAAGGCCTCATGTTGCAAAACTGGTAAAGGACACGTTAGTAATGCATATTGATAAGTTTTGGAACATCAGGCGTATAGCCCCGAGATAGCCCCTTCGGACTTCCATTTGCTTCGGGTGATGCAGAATGCCTTGTCTTCTGTACAGTAGTACAGTATACTTCTGGAGAGTGGGCGAAGTAAGAAAATGAGTTGACTATTTCATTGTGTCAAAAGAGGAATCTTTCTATACTGCTGGCTTCCGTGAATTGGTTGACCGATGACGTAAGGTATTAGATAATGATGGAGATTATTTTAATAAATAAAGGTATCATTATCAGCTCTAAATTACAGATTCATTTCTTTGATACAAGCTTTAAAACTTATTACTACACCTGCAATTGAAAAATTGATTGCTGATAATTATGCAACATAAACATTTTGGATAAGAACTGCTGGAAAATTATTAATGGCACTGATAAATTACCAGAATTACGCAAGAATGTGACTGCAAAGGACATTGAATCATTTAAAGCCCATTCACGTGGGGCATTAGCGACAATTTAGTTGCATATATCACCAGAAATCAGGAGTGTGATAGATGATTGTGTTTGCCCAATTGAGGCATGGAGAAAAAGTTAAAAAATTACTTTATCTCTGATTCCATAGCCAAATACATGCAACTCTTTTCGAGTTTGTTACAATGTATAATCCACTATAATGAATCCATAAATCAATATAATTCCACAGAATCTAAAATTGCTGAGCAGCTAAAGGATATCGGGCATCCAGTACCCAGTCCCGGACACATATGTTTGCTTTCAGGTACTTCAGTTCCTTCCCCGGAAATTTGAGTCTGTAGTACAATTTATGCTCCCGCTCCGCTGGCCAGAAAATGACTTTAACTACCAGAAATATCATAGCCTAATGTAGAGGAAGCAAGGTTTAAACTTAGAGATGACAGAAGAACCGAACTTTCTTTACAAGCACAAAATGTTGAATACAGAGGTAAAAAGAAATGTACTAAAAGATATTTTATTTGTTATTGTTGTAATAAACCAGGTCATTCAAAAAAGGACTGTAGAGCAAATTTAAACAAAGATATTAATAGACGTGTTAATGACTCAATTCCCCATGAAAAAAATAAGAACAAGAAATCCCCTCCTATTTTCATTACCTAGCACAGTTAAATTATAGTAATTTTAATGATGATGACAGCTGTTGGGCGATCTCTCATTATTTTTGCACTAATAAGAATTATTTTTAGATTATTTACCTCTTGAGGGTGAAAATCTTGTTGCAGTGGATGGGGTCAGTGTCCCGATTGAGGAAAGTGGTTCTGTTAAATTGTCTTTCAACAATCATGAATGTATTTTTTTATGATGTTTTACATTCATCTACGCTAAGGAAAAATTTGATCTCAGGTCCTAAAATGGATGTTATTGGTGCTAGCTTTTCTGGTTGGGGGGGGGGGGGGTGATTAGGTTAAACTATCAGTTGTAGGAAAAGATAAAAAGTTTTTATTCACAGCTAAATTAAAAGATGGACTCACCCTAAAGTTTTTAAAAATAATAAGAAGCTAGAGTGTAACATTCAAAATTTCGAAGAGAATGGGGGGCACCAAAAATCAATTTTGTTGAATGCAAGTAAGAAGGAAAAGAATATTAAAAATAAAAATATTGAATTATGGCATCCTTGCTATGGACATATTAGTCTGGACTTAATAGTTATTACAAGTCAAAATAATGCTTTTAAGGGTTTTCCTAAACTGGAATATTAGCTATGATCCCGGTATGTAAGTTGAGTAAACAGAAAAGGATCTTTTTTAAGCCACTCGGTGAAGGAAATTTAACTAAATCTTTAGAAAAAAATTTCATGGATGTATAGGGTCCTATTAAAATAACTGGTAGAAATGGTCAGCGATATTTTCTTTCTATAATTGATATTTCTTCTAAAAGAACTTCTATCTTCTATTCATAAAAAAAAAAAAAAAAATCACAGGTATTTGAAATTTTTAAAACACATGTAGCAAGGGCTGAAATGTTTTTGAATACAAAACTAAAATCTATTCGAACTGACAATGCACTGAATTTAAAAATGAGTTATTAAAAAATTTCTGTAGTAAAAATGGTATAATACATGAGTTTACTAATACCTTTACTCCAGAACAAAATGACGCTTATCAAACACCTTTCGTGCCCTGTTAGCTGGTAGTGGATTACAGTTTTAATTTTGGTCTGAAGCTGCACTATTCTTTTGTTATGTTTTGAATAGAATAATACATTGCAAGCAAAATACGACACCATTTGAATCATATACTGGTAACAAGATTTTGGTACAACATTTCAAACCTTTTGGTTTAGTATTTTATGTTAGGATTCCAAAACAGAAAATTGTGAACAAATTTGAGCCTGAATCTAAAACGGAAGTTATAGTCGGGTATGTTTTAAAAATTAAAGGTTTAAGGGTATGGATTGTGAAAGATGACAAAATAATAGAAACTTTGTTTTTCAGATTCCATCTACAAAAAGCACAGTTGCAGTGGAACGATGATGGATATCTCATTAGCCACTTCACTGGCCACTGTAGTGTGTGGAAGACTACGTTTTCCCAGAGCTATTTCGGGATGGCTAGTGAAGTAGTTAGATGATATTAAAGGTTGTCTGACAATCCAGCGGATCATGTTATTTTTATCACAGGCCTCTGCCATCTGACAATGAGGAGGAACCTACAACCTCTGCTACTGTCCCTCCACTGGCTAGATATTAGAGTAGACCCCGAACTAGCAACCTTTTTGTTTCTGAATATCACATCCCTACCATTCCACCAATTCATTCGCCAAAACGATTTTTCTACCACCAAACTGATATTCCACTTCCACCAAAGCAAGTTTCCTTCATCGCTGTTTTATATTTTGATTGGGTGCAAATTAAACCTAAACCACAACCTACACTAGCTGAAATGAAAAGCAAATAATCTAATTCTTGTTATTGATTGAAAGCTGTTCTGTTTGACTTTTGATAGCAAGAGGAACAAACCATTTAAAACATGCAAAATCCCAAGAACCAGTTGCCAAGAAAGCAATTATTGCCAAAAAGAAGGTGCAAAAACCACAGTGATGTCCATGGAATTTTTCTGCATAGTCAGTATAGGGAATCCGTACTCTACTTCTATCACTACTCGATGTGTCCCTCAATCTGAAATAATTTGAAGATGATTTCCTGTTCCCAGAAAGATAGGTAATAGGGTGGATATCTACTATTACCCTGATGGTATGAACACTCGACTAAGATTAATTAATGAGGAAAAAGCTTTTTGTAATAAAAATATTAAGTATGACTCATTCCTTTTCGAATTTTATGGCAAAAATATATATGAAGGCATTGTTGATAAAAATACAGTTCACCAGGGTCGCCATTTTTACACGAAGATGGAGGCCGACGGAAATTTAGCATGACTTTGTCACAAGGATCAAAAGTCTTTGTAAGAGACAAAAAGTCTTTGTAACTATAAGTCTCAAGTTGTAAATATGTAATGTAACTGTTCCCCAAGTTATTTTAGTCCCATCATCAAATTTAACTAACAAATCTTCCACATCTGGATGACTAGAATTCCCAAAACTTATAACCAGGCTATTAAATCCAAACAAGTTTTAAACTGGAGGGAAGCAATGAGTGGGGAAATGAGAAGTATGAAGGAAAGAAAAGTTTGGCATTTAGTAAATTTACCAATAAATCAGTTCTAGGTAATAGGTAGGTTTTTGCTATAAACAAAGATGAGCAAGGAAATAGTCTGCTATAAAGTGATACTTGTTGCTCAAGGTTTCCATCAAGTTAAAGGGAAAGTCTATGATGAAATCTTTTCACCGGTTGCTAACTTTTTGGTTATTCACTTCTTCTCATTACCTGTTTTGTATGGGAGGATGTACACTGTGGTGTAAAAAAGCACATATTTGCATGCTCCTTTACATCTTATATGTCACAATCTCAGGGATTTATAGTTATAAGGGAAGTGAAAATTTAGTTTGCAAATCAGATCATACATTTTACAGTCTTCAGCAAAGTGGCAGATTCTGATACTATGAATTAAACGAAGTATTGCTTGATTTAGTTTAAAAAAAATTCACTGGTGCAATTGTTCTTATTATTTTGAAAATTATATAGTACTTTTAGTCCATGTAGACAACATAGTAATTTTTGGAAAAACTAAAACTAATAAAGTTATTGCTTCTTTGGAATTGAAATTTGACTTTAAAATCTTGGGTAAAACAAAAAAAAACTACTGGGAGTTGAATTTCAATAATGATGGATGTGTTCAATTATCACAGGAACTTTATACTAAGGAAGTTTATAAAAGGTTTAAAAGTTTAAAATCCCTTTTTCATCATTTTCAATAGTTAAAGCTTGTAAATATTCCAAGAAAGATTGTCCATCTACTGAAAGTGAAGTTGATCAAGTATCCGGATACCCATATCGTAATATCTTAGGATATTTATCCTTCATAGCAAGTAGGACGCGACCAGACATTGCATATGCAGTACATATATTTTTACAATTCCTAAGTAATCTGGGTTTTAGTTCCCTGGAATGGCATACTAAAATTATTAGGGTACATTTTGTGTACTCGTAAATACAGTTTAAATTTTTCTTGTGTAAAAGTCCTAAATTAACAGCATACTCAGACAACAACTTCACAATGAATAGGGATGACTTTGTTTCTATGGGGGTGGGAGGGAATAGTGTTTTTAGATGATAGTCCCATATCCAAGCGTACTTTCAAAGAAAAGGGGTAAATCTCTCAACTATGAAGAGAGAGTTCATTGCAATGCGTAGGTGCATTGAAGAACATGTTTCATTTAAGTATTATTTAAATTAATCCCAGTTTAACATAACTTACCAAATCTTTTAGCCAATAATCAATCTGCCATAGAATTCTCAAAGTCATCTATTGAAAATAATCTATCCAAACATATTAAACTATAATTGTTTTTTTTATAAGAGAATGGCTATTTTATGAAGTTTTTGAATTGAAATACGTTAGAAGTAAACTTAACTATGCTGATACTTTTACCAAACCTCTCATGGAAACATTTGATTTGTTGTGAAGGTAACTTGCCTACTGTTGGCTAGACTGGGATTCCTGCAGAGTGCAGTGGTAGATAAAAGAAACAATGAGCTGTTGCTCTCTCTCTCTCTCTTAGAAGTCACCGAGAATGAAGGTGCTTTAGTAATGTTCTGCATTTGAGCTTGTTGTGCATTTCTGATCCCACGCTGGTCATAGAGACTATTAAGTGATATATATATATATTTCAAGTTTAATGTGCTGCTTTAGTCCCTGGAACAGTCCATATTAAGTATGCCTTATCTGATGATACAATGCATGTCGTTTTTCTAATTTTTATCTGGTTAAAGTTCCTAAACCAAATACCTTTTATTTAACTGTTAACTTTTTGAATAACTATTGTTAAGTTGGATTGTTGCCCAGCAATATATTTTTAATGTTGTTAATAATTCTAACCTTTATTGCATATACACTTGTTATCTTTTAAGCCATTAATAAAACTTGTTTTTTGGTTAAAAATGAATTTGTCTTATTGTCAAAACTACCATCAATCAATCTTACGTTTAAAATAACAAAAGGAATGCTTCTATTGAGCTATTAAATTTTTGCTCTGCTAGTCTTAGAAATTTAAATGGAATTTAAAATTTTCCATCAAGGTGTCATATGCTTAGTTACACTGCTGTAACTTAATAACTAATATAATTACAATAGGTTCAAGGTCAAATATAAAATTTTTACTGATTTCTATAGTGAATAACTCTTCTAGGAGACAAAACCTCAAAATAAATTATGACACAAATTAATAATGAAAAGATTTAATTGTAACTGTGTAGTTTTTGATATTTTATAGTTTACAGTCCTTGAAATGTCAGAATAATGACAAACATGACATCTTAACTATCTACTGACAGTACTTTAAAGTACCATTATTTCAAAAAGCATATAAAATCGAATTTATGAAAGATATGTGAAAGCTATTAACAAGAATAGAACATATGAGGCATTGCGGATACGAAGGGCAAACTTAACAAAATTTACTTGTTAGAAAAAACGCCTTGGAAAAGTTTTCCATCAAGACAAACTCAACAGCTAACTATCCTTCTCTATGTATTTTGAGAGGGAAAAAAGGGTGAATTCAACATGAAAAATATACCTATAGATTCTCAGAAAGGTTTATATTCAGAAAAAAAAAAAAAAAAAAAAAAAATTGACCAGATACTAAGTTTGCCCTTCGTATCTGCAACACCTCATATGTGTTGTTGTTTGTTATTTTTTTCCTCCTCACCGATCTAGCGGAGCTAGACCAGGTCCATGAGTCCATTCACCCTCAGAAAATCGAAAGCCATTTTTTTTCCAGAAAGGAACTTTATAGATTGCTCTCGCTGTTTTTGTTCAGCATTTTTCATGATCTTCACATGTGTTATAATTAATTCTTATATTACTTCAAAAATTTCCCATCAATCTTACAAAAAATATACAGAACACAAAAAGTAAACACTTTTATATATTTTTTAAGGTCCACATATCTCTTTCGATCTGTATGTACCAGTGGTACACTAAATTACCACCTCACAAAATCCTCATTAATTACAATAATCAGAGGATGCATAATTTTTATTGCATATATCTTTAAAAAAATACTCTTAAGAAACTAAAAAAAAAAGTTTCAAATACATTTTTTTCTGCTTCATAATGCAATAGAAAAAGGATTGCAAAATTACTTTAATGGAATAATGATAAAATATTTAAAAAGTTTGCTCACTTATAAATATTTAAACATTGTTTTATAGGTATTAAAAATTATTTGTAAAAATAAATAAAAATAAATTGCTTACAATTTAATTTATTTCTCAATTACTTATAAATAATTAAACATTTGTAAATATTTAAAAATTATTGCTGTCATTTTATAAATGAAACTGATAGACATTATGAAATAGATGACCAGTTTGCATCATCTCTAATTTTAGATGATCATTGGTGACATGGCAGAAAAGACTTAATTTAGAAATTTTATGATAAATTATACATATTAACTTCCCAGGAATAAGATATATTGGTTCATTCTGTTTACAAAAATCAATGGAAGGCATCACTAAAATTACTTGTTGAAAAGTATCACAGCATTTAAATCCAAATAAGTGATTATAATTTACAAGATATTTTATCTCATAAGTTCTGTTTTGTCTTTTCTTTATACTCTCCATTTAAAATATATTGATGTTCACCATGCACTTTACTAATGTCTTTTATTGTATAAGTGGAAGTATAAGTCTTTATGACAAGCTTCATTATCAAAAAACCCTATAAAACATTTCATGTTAATATAATGCAACAAATACCACTCTTAAACTTTCTAAAACACAAAATAACTTATATTATTAAAAACTTATTCTTTCAAACATCTTACAAAATAAATAAATAATATATATCCCACAATAAAAGAAGCACAATTGCTCCACAATAAAAGAAGTTTTTTGGTACTTATCTGATAAATACTTCTAACAAATAATGTGGTCAACAATGACCAGATCAAAGGATATGCATAATTTTATTGCATATATCTTTAAAAAATACTCTTAAGAAACTAAAAAAAAGTTTTAAATACATTTTTTTCTGCTTCATAATGCAATAGATAATACATACTAATATATATTATATATTTGTGATACAAACTTATTCTCTGCCCAATATAAATTCAGTAGACTTTCAAAACTTATTATTTCCCAAAGAATCAGCACAGAGAAAATACAGCATTTGCATATGCTGTCTAAAACTGACTTTTGTGCTTCTAACCACCTCCTATGTTTTCGTCAGAAAATGCAGATGTGTCAGGTCAGTCAACACGTAGCATTCATTCTAAACAGAGCTCTTGTACTATGCTCCATAACATAATGTTTTTATCTTTTGTTTTACAAATGGAATCCAGATGTGGAGATTTGGAATGGAGAGAATGGAATGAAAGTAAAATCCTGAGTGGGAATGATGCAACATATGCTCAGTTTCTGTTATGTCACCAATGATAATCTAAAATTAGAGATCATGCAAACTGATCTTGATTTTATAATGCTTAAAAATTTCATTTATAAAATGTTAGCAATTTTTACATATTTATAATCCTTAAGTATTTACAAATGTGTAATCATTTATAAACATTTAATAAAAAATGAGCAATAATTTAAATTTTTTTGACGAATAATTTTTAATACTTATAATTTTGCATTATTATAAAGCACATTTTAATAATAATAATAATAAATAGTCTGCAATTATGTAATTTAATGCTTAATTTTCTATTTTAGTATGTGTTAATTATCCGAACTATATAATATAAAACTATTTTTCTTTTATAAATCAAAACCACAAAACAATACACACAATATACATTAATAGATTAATAAATTGGCAGACTTTATTATTATTATTAAAACATCCCCTTTTGATTTATGGGGGTCTTAAAATATTTTTGTTATTTTTCTGACATTTTGGGGGATTGCGAACTGTAAAGGATTAAAAGCCACACAATTAAATTTTTTCATAGTGTGACTCCAGAGATTAATTTGTGTGATATTTTATTTTATGGTTTTGTTCCCTAAAAGAATTATTCACTAAAGAAATTAGTAAAAATTTTATGTTTGATCTTGAAATTGACTTATTGTAATTGTTTCAGTTATTAAGTTACAGTAGTATAATTAAACATGTCACACCTATACCTCATAAACTTTAATACTAATGTTTAAAATTAGTATTCATAAATTAATTTAAAGAGATTTGTGCCAAAATATTAATGTCTAATAATCACATTTTTAACCACAAGAACAACTTTTGATAACCACTATAAAATCAATCAGTAGTAACACAAAATCAATGAGTACCACTATAAGTCATCAGTAGACAAAATACACAATTTTTTCTTTAAAGATCTGTCATATGTACTTACAAGGGACACAAAAATAGTTGAGAACAGCCACTCTATGAATCTGTATTGAATGATCCTATACATAAAATCTTTAATATACATAAGATTCCATTTTTCAGAAACAGCCAACAGTGGTAAAAGAAAAAGTGTAGGATAATGCCAGACAAGACAGTCCCAAATGTGATGCTGAAAGCAATTACTGCTCTTAAATGGAAATTTCTTTCTCACATCCCCCTTTTCTATCCCCCAGAGATTTTCCGAAACCAATTATCACTTGTTATCATCAAAGTTAGCCAGATTTTCAACATCTATTCAAAGGTAGTTGTTTTTCATATTTTAGAGGATGTGACTTGGCAAAACGAGTTTCTTTTAAATTTAAGATATCAATACAGAAACTACATAAGTAGTGTATACATATGTATAACTACTTATACATATGTAGTTTCTGTAAAGATAATTAAAAAATAAAATTGAAACATATTTAAAAAAAAGTTTTTTGAAACCCTTGATCAATAAAGTTGTACCTGCTCTTTTTTATATCATAGTTATTCTACTCTCCCCTTTATATCAATCTTTTCTTTCTAATTTATTTATTTTTTTTTTTTTAAATCAAAACAATGGAACATTTCTATTCCACTGTATAATAAAATTTTCATGTTTCACTGCAAAATGCAAATTTCTCTAAAATACAAGTTTAAGTAAAAAATAAATAAATAAAACAGTTAACAAGACATTTTGATGAAAACATGATATTTGTTTACAAAAATTACCATATTCTTAACAAAAAAAAAAAAAAAAAAAAAAAAAAAAAAAAGCTTAAAATATTTTTAAATGCAATGCAATAAAAGCTAATGAATGCAGTGCTTAATGCCGAGCTACCCTCCATATTATTTCGTACCATTATTTCCAGTTTTTTTTTATTGAAATTTTGCTAAATAAGATGAAGTAACCTTTCCATAAATAGTGGTATGAAATAATCTAAAAGACTGGCAGCTCTGTTCATGGTTATTGAGCAATTTTTGGTTACTCCTGAATGAAAATAATGAATATGCATAATGTAAATGGATAATATAAAACAGATGAGAAATACGTGCTGAACAAAGGAATGTGTATGTGCATATATATAGTGTTCTATAACATACATCAATATAAATTGTAAAATGTTTGTAATCTTTCTAGTAAAAGAATCCTTCATAATATCACCTATTCAGGCACTTTTCAAAGATTTTAATAATGGTATTAGCATAAGAATCATCTATAGTAAAAAGCACCAAAGAATTGGCATTTAGAAGTAAAAAACTTTAAATAAACACCATAAAATACAAGAACTCACAACAACTGCTTCGGGTCGAAAGAAAACATGACCCTTCATCAGGCAAACAATGGTAGGCACAAGTGCAGCAAATAAAGCGGCAATGATTTTTTGAATTCTTGCATTTTAAAGTGTTTATACAAAGTTCTTTACTTATTACGAATCAACTGACTGTGTATAGTGACATTCTTTTTAACTATAACCTGCTAATAGTAAACAACTTCTCTTAAAAAGAGAAGATAATTTACTAGACAGCAAAAAATTTCTAACTAGAAATTAAACAACGTTAATTTAGTTCTAACTAAGTTAACAAAGTTCTAACTAGTTAAAACAAAGTTAATTTATATATTACATTAATGTTGGAGGAAGGATTATTAATATAATCAATAATGTTACCTTACTTAAATCCTTACTAAGTCCGAGCTTCATTATATATTTCGGCTACCTAACGGTGCCATCATCAGAACCACTCGGTAAAAATGATTTGAAGGTGCTAAATTTGGACGGACAATAGATAAACAAGCCGTCCAAATTTAGCACCTTCAAATCATTTTTACCGAGTGGTTCTGATGATGGCACCGTTAGGTAGCCGAAATATATAATGAAGCTCGGACTTAGTAAGGATTTAAGTAAGGTAACATTATTGATTATATTATAAAGTTAATTTAGTTTCTTACTAAAAGATAAAGCTGCTGAAAATAATGATCCTCTTCAGTTGTCCCAACATATCAACAAAAATTGCAAAGAAAACAAATTCTACAATCAAATCCAAAACTTTTATAGTGTATATCCCTTTCCCCCCCCCCCCCCCTTGTCCTTTACACACACACACACACACACACACAAAAAAAAAAAAAAAAAAGAAAGACCTTATTTTACAAGCTTTTTCAAAACTGTAACTGGTTACACTTAAAATTGAAAATTTCTTATATTATCTTGTACACTGGTGCTCAAAATTAAATAATTTCCTGTTTTCTTCTTTTACACATAACTTTTAAACGAATATATAAACATAAAATTTGAATGGCATGTTGGTTATTATATCATTAATAGAATTTTATATAACTTTAGCATAAGTAATAATTTTCAAACTAATAATTATTCAATTATTCTCAAAGGTAAACTTTGGAAAATTTAACAATTTTAGAAAAGAAAACTTAAGAAAAAATGGTGTTAAGGATATGTTACAGATAGATGAAGATGCATAGGCCTTCAAATGTTAAACTAAATCCCGATTTTTCTTTCTGTATTAACTTTTCTTTTACTTTTATAACAGACTTTAAAAAAAAAATATAATTACTAATTTATAAACTATGAGCATCACCAGAATAATAAAAATATCGATCAATAGCTTTATAATGAACATCTTATGCAATTTTCATGTTCGTATATATATATATTTCAGAAATTATTCACATGCGAAAAAAAGGAAAAATAAATAAATAAAAAAGAACAAACAAAAAAGTGAATACAGAAAGGGAAATCCAATTTTAATCTAACATATGGATAAATGTGCATCTTTACCTATCCGTAATGCCTCCGTAACACCATTTTTCCTAAGTTTTCATTTCTAAAATTGTTGAAAATTTTCATTTTTTCAAAAGCTTACTTTTGAGAAAAATTGAATAATCATCAGTTTAAAAATTATTACTCATGTTAAAATTATATAAAATTTGATTAATGATATAACAAGAATGTCATCCCAATTTCATATTTCTATGTTCATTTGTTTAAAAATTACATGCAAAAGAACAAAACTAGAAAACAAGTTATTGTTTTAATTTTTTACAACAGTGTATATAAAGCTTTATTTCTGTTTTTTTTTTTTTTTTTCCCCAAACAACTAAAAAAAAAAAAAAAATAAAATAAAAGCCTTAATTTCAGCACTAAGACTGGAGCAGTACTTAAGTGTAAAGATAATACAGTAGATTCCCGAAAATTTGGCCTCATGTGGCCGAAGCGTAGCCTAGTTTGTGAAAATGCTGGGTTATTGGGAATAGGATTAAAAAAGAATGAGTGCTTCTTTAGAAAATACAGTACTGTACTTTTATTTGTTTGCTTGAGAATACAACAAAGAATAAAGTGCCCAAATACCCTTTAACAAAGGAAAAGAACATACTTTATGAAGGCATAGATCCTTTACTACATGAAAATGAATCCATAGTGTATACTAATTTATCTGATAAGACAGACCTGCTAACATAAGTAATCTCATTTCAAGGAAAGGAAAGAAAAAATGAATAATAATTAAACCAAAAACAATTCTACTCATTTAATTATTTTCCCGTATTTTACACTAATTAACCTCTTCCTTCTCGCTCCCGTGAAAATGATGGGATGAGGTTTTGCTCTCTATTTCTCATGCCTGTGATATTTTTGGGCAGGAGTGTTCAAAAAGATTTAAAAATAAACCATTTCTGACACCCAGAAAAATTTTTTATTGCTTATTTTATACTGTAGATGGTAATAGCAGACTATTTAAAATGTAATTAGAGATAGTCGGTTTATTTTAAACTAGATTTCAGCACTATCCAATTTCAAATATTTGTGATGGTTATTTTATAATCTTAGCTCAGTTAGGCTTTTAAATGCACGTGATTTTGTGCTCTGTGATAAAATATATTTTTTAATATAGTGTACATTATGGAGTCAGAATCACTAAGTGACTCTCATACTAACTTTAGTATAAACGCATCCGAGAGTGATTTGGAAATAAGTGATCTTTATGAAAGTTCGTATAGCGAATCTGAGAACACTGTAGTATAAACATATAACGCTGTATTATACATAAAATTCTTTTTTAATGTTTAAAACACATATCTATTCCAAAAATTAAAAATGAATACATATATTGTTCATACACTGTATTTTAGACAATTTTCCTGAATAAAAAAAACAGTCACTTTACCATTTTCTTAAGAATTACAAAATTGTTAAGGAGTTTATAAAAAAAAAAAAATCCCCCCACTCATTCCCATTTTAACACATTCATTATTTTGAAAGTTTTTTATAGCCATTAATTCTATAAAATATAAGGAGGAAAAAAAAAGAGAAAGGCGGGGGTGGGGGGGGGGGGGGTGGAGATTTACTTAACAATTTTTAGACTATTTAGATTTGTTGTAGTTGTAAAATTTTAGAGAATAAAATTAAACCTTTGAATTCAGAGTTTGGGTTTAGAATGTTCGGCTCTACAGTCCTCTTATTTGGACATTGATTCACTAGAATGACACCTATGGCTTAACTCTTACCTTACCAAACCGCCCGAAACGCCTGTACATTCAAACGACCGGTAGACCGCCCGAAACTTTCTTCCCCATCCAAGCTGTCAACATTGGAGTGAAGGGGTGTGTTGATAAGATAATCTTCTCTTCGTTAACTTGAGTTCAAGGCTAAGATTTTTCAAAGTGTTATTCTAGACCAATAAAAAATTTACAATTGCAATATTCAATTGTGAATGTCAGTGTTTTGGGGGGGCTCCCCTTAAATCCGCCACTGATTAAAGGGTATACCTGATATGTTACTTTTTAGCTTTAAGGCTGAATTCAGCCTTTTTAAGCTTGAAAATTATTATTCTTGGTATCAATGCAAATTCACATTAAAACTTTTTGGATATGTGTAGGGGGGGGGGGGAGGGGGGTCAGTCTGAATTTGTGCAATATATTATTAGCAATTTCTATGTGATTGGCTTTCAAGAAATGTCAAATTCAAACTTGGAGAAAATGAAAAAGAAATAGCACTTCAACTGCATTTTCCTAATGAACTTGAACTACATTATTTTGGTAATCAATTGCCCCAGCAAACAATGCTTCTATAGAATAAACTTATTTTCAAGTATATGTAATAAGTTTGTTTTTTAAGCACTTACAACTATGTTAATTATAATTAATATGATATTCAATATGAAATTTATTGTTCAGATTTTGTTTATAGTGTGTACATATATGCAATCAGATTAAACATTTTTATTATTGAAAAATTTATATTGTGTCAGTTGCCTGATACCACTTTTGAGGGGGGGGGGGGGTCGTGAAATGCTCAGCCTTTTTTTTTCTGAATATTATACCTTGTCTGGTATACGTATTGGATTAAAAATAAAAAAAAAACCTTTAAAATTTAAAACTTAAAGCCTTATACTGATTTCTTGTACTGACCCAACTTAAATTTTAATTCATCAGAAGATAAATTTCTGTTAGTTTTTGCGGGATGAAAAGCTAATGATAGTTAAACCAAATCATTTAAAGAAAAGTTTCAATATAAAATTAAAGTTTGACAACCCATTTTTCACATTTCCTTAGGTAGGACAGCTTTAGTATAGAGTGCCAATAGAGAATTTTAAATTTTTGCCTCCTTGTTGACGATGCCTTTTATTTTAGCATAATTTTTTGTTCAAAAAAAAAAAAAAAAAAAAAAATCTTAGTACCTATTTTGATTATACAATTATTATTGTGTTCTTCAGTCAATTTATGACAAAAGTACATATTTTATTAAATATAAACAAAATATGAACTTTTGTCATAAATTTTGTACTTTAAAAATAGGAAGTATTGCAAGGTGTAAAATAACACTTTCAAAGATTGTAAAGATGCAACTTTTAAAAATAGATTCTTCTATAAAATGATCTCATCAGACAAATGTTGTCTTTTTTAAAAATTATGATTAGATCATTAAACTGCGTGCTTAAATATTGCTTATGTATTTTATCCTTGCGTATTTTAAGTCACTGTTGTATCGTTTCTACAAAATTTAATTCTAACTGCTAGAGAAATACTAAATAGATAACATCTTGCACATTACAAACTAAATAAAAAATATATCTTTCTAAAAAGTTGTAGTGCTTTCATTGTATAGAAAATTTAATCATTAGGAAAGATGTATTCAAAAAAAAAAAAAACACAACCCCTATCTTCCATAAAGAAATATTTAAGTAGCCTAAAATTGTTTGTTACTTGAGGTACTTCCAAAACACTATTGCATAAAATCATACTCAAAGCAACAATTTCTATTAAACTTTCATCACTATTTGGTACCATCACTATTTGGTATATTCATATCAAACTTAATGTAAAAAATTTAAGATGAGTAAGCTTCTGATTTGGTGATTACTAGTAATAAATTTTGCTAGTATTTTTTTTTTAACTGCTTAATTATTTCAAAAACACCATAAATCAATTTTAAAGTCAGAGAGCCTTTGGTTGCCAGGTGCAGGCTAAAAATCCTGGTTCAGACAGGGATGTTCATAATACAGTAGAAGATCTTTATAACGCAAACCTAAAAACACAATGTTGTGCATTATATAGAATTTTGCATTACATACATCATGTTTCACAGATCATTAAATTTATCTTATAAACATGGCTAAATATGTTTGAAACATGTCAAAGAGTAAGGTAGTTTTAAGTTAATTTCATGGAAAAGAATTTGAATGGATCATGCCTTTTTCATTGTTAAATTTTATTGATAAACATAGTCCATACATGCTAGTACCAAATCATTCATTATATTATTCATTTTCGAAAAAAAAAAAAAAGTGTAATGATAGCATTTTTTTTTCCATTAAAAAGCTCCAAATTGAGGAGTTAAAGAAAAATAAATGTATCGCATTTAGTTCTCTACAGAGTAACAGTTTTTACAAAATGTTTCTTAACTGCAAAATTCATTGTCTATGCTTTAGAACTTGTGCGTTATACAGAGAATTGCATTATAAAAATCTTCTACTGTAGTTCAGAATTTATTTTAACCCTTTCTTTACCATAGCTGGAATTTCAGTAGGTGTTTAAAATACCAAAACACCCGTAAACTTTTTCTCCCCTTTTTTGCATGTCAAATGTCAACGCAAAAGGAATCACTTTTTCTATGGGAGGGTAGAATCAAGTGACACATCAGCAGTATCCCTGGAGTAGGGCTTTGGAGGGAAATTCCGTAGAACACAACTTTGAAAGGGAAAATTAAATACTGTTGTAGAAGCAAATCTTAATCTGTTTGTTCATTGAATATGGTATTTCAGTTCTTATTGTTAAACAGATAATTTTCTCTGTGTATTGAAACAGAGATAATTCTATCTAAAGAATTTAGAAATGTTCAGTTTTACTTGGAATAATCTTTACAATGTATTTATTATGCAAATGCATTGAACTTGAAAAGAATAAATTCAGAGCTTGATATATGAAAGGATGTAAAACTCGGATTTTAATCACTTTAAAATAAAATAAATAAATAAAAAGTTACATGAAAAATATATTCAAGAAATTTGATGGAAAATATTTTAAAGGAAATAAAAAAAATTATCTTTTTTAATGTAAACGATTTTAAGTTAGCGATATTAGAATGAAATAAAAATGTTAACTGTAATAATAATAAATATGTTTTGTTTATCATGTATTATATTTTTGAGTCTCTTCATAATTTTTATGTAAAAGAAATAAACGAATAAAAAGGTCAGAAATAAAGAATAAGAAGAGAAAAAAAAAACTTTAAAGCTAATATAAGTGTTTCTTGTGCATTAATATGAAATTTGTAAAATATTGGTTCAGTCGCCATTTTTTATTCTAAGACCTAAATTTTTATTCTTATTTTCATTATTGGGACGGAGGACTATTAGTTTCAATCTAGAGTTTTTGTATACCAGTGTTTTGTAACACCAAAATAAATTAGAAATATCAGTCCTATCGTCAGAAATTCGGTATCAAATGAAAGGGGCGATTTTTCTGAATCCAGGGGAGCAAATCATTACAATCATTATTATTATTATTATTTTAAATTAACAAAAGTATGAAATTTAGTTGGCAACACTTCATTTTAATTCATTTCTGTCATTTTAAAAAGTACATTGCTCGGTACAAATTCAGTACCAAATGAAAGGGGCGATTTTTCTGAATCTGAGGGGTGCAAAAAGTCTTACGGCACGACAATTAATTATTTTTATTTCTTTTTAATTAACTAAAGTATGAAATTTAGGTGGCAACACTTCATTTTAATTCATTTCAATCATTTTAAAAAGTATGTGTCCCAGTATTATGGTAAAAAAAATGAGTTAAAAAATAAGTAAAAAGTAAAAATTTTACTGATTGAAATTAATAGTCCTCTGTGCTAAACTGAATTCTTCCTTTGATAGAATTCTTAATTTATTTTATATTTTAATTAATTAATTTTTATTTTCTCTCCCCGTACCCATTTAAAATGTTTTGGTAATATGCTGTAAGCAATCACTAATATGAGTAATCTATGCTGTAAAATAAAATCCCTTCTGTAAATTTTAATTTACCACTAGCAGGCTTTGCCCGCTTCGCTGGCCACTAAATTTAAGGGAAACTCTTTTCTATATAGCTTTATAAAAATAAAATAAAATAAATTACTGAAATTGTTCAAAAGCTCGCTCCAGGTCCCTGCTGCATTCGGCAGCAATTTGGTCATCCACTGCAACTTGGGCGCTTGTCCCTATTACCTGCGACAATAGTTTACCAATGAGCTTTCATTTAGGTGCTTATTATATAACAGTTTCGAAATAGATAGTATCGAAAAAATTGGAGTTTCCCTTTTATATTTGAATCCCAGTTACATGTGAACAACACTATACGTGTTGTTCACATGTAACTCGGACTGACTCAAATGTAACTGGGTTTAGACAACATAATATTTGCTTTTACGTTATTTCATATGTTTATTTTGTTTATCCAATCAACCATTAAATGACAGCAATTTCACGCCAAATATTACAATATGCTGTGACCGGCTACGTCTGTCGCATGAGACAATTAACTTTTTGTGTTTATATATAATTCATGGGTTGTAAACCTGATAGTACAGCCTTAATAAAGTTCTCTTTGGCGGCTTTTGAATTCTTGTCACCATTTTAGACTTAATCCATTGTAACAATAAGACTTAATCCCTTGTAACAATATGCTATGAGCGCTCTTTCTGCCGTATTTTAGACAACTAATCTTTTTATGGTTATATATATTTCCCATTAAACATATTTTTATTTATTTATTTAAATATTAATTTGAATTTTTCAAATATTTCTGTTCGACAGCGTGCAAGTGCAGTAACACACAGAGGCTCATTTGTTTGTATGATAAATTAGCATAGTGATTATTATATAAAAAAATAAATAAATAGGTAAACATTATCGTGTTACACAACTTTATTATGTCGCTCCATTGGCGGATTTTGAATTTTTGTCGCCATATTAGGGATGGATTTTTTTTTTTTTTTTTTTTGTATGAAAAGGGGAAGACTATTTTGCTAATAATTTTATCAGACTCTTTTTTGTTTATACATAAGAATCCTTTATATTCTGCTTATATTTTTAATGTTTTTTAGGTTTAAAATAGTGCTTGTTGAAATAAAATTCCTATCTTTAAAACTGCATTTGTTCTGTAAATTTTGTGTAAAAATAAATCATTTATGTTTTTATATATTTGATGCGCTACTTAGATTAAAATGGCTGTTGCGATACTAAACTTCTTGTCGAAAAACGTTCGTTGTACTTCAACACCAAAATTTAAAAAATCGCCCAGCAGGATCTGTTAATGAAACTGATAAAATAAAAATATGGTTCATAGAGTTTAAATAATCTATTTAAAAAAACTTTTAAAACCCAAATTATTAATGTATCGTATCACGTACATAGATTCAGTAATAATATATAGATTGATCATTGGGGAGAAAAAAAAGTGATTCCTTTTCACTCGGAAAAAGACTGCGATTTTACCAAAATATGGCAGTCTTTCCCCGAGTGAATACACACGGGAATACACACGAATGTTTTAGCAAATAAAATTCATGAATAATTTATTTACTAAAGGTGAATGAAAAGCTCTAGATATAGTTTCAAATTCATTCTTCTTTTTTTCCTTTTTTCCTTCAATACCACTTAATGGCTGATTCCAAAGCTTTTTCAGTTTCTAGGTTGACTGAATTTTTTTTTTGTCAAGTTTTAGATTGACACTAAATGGCAAATTTGGATTGACTAAGAATATAAGGACTATTTCACTCACCATGGACCATTTAAGACCATTTTTACTCACATGCAATTAAAGTAAAATAGTGTTTCTTAATAAAAAGTGGTTCATGATAAAAACACTCCACTATAATTTTGTAGTGAATATTGAATAAAACAGAGGGAATTCAATAACTAAAATTAGCCTTAAACAAACACTGAACTGCATAGATTGAAATTTCCAATTTAATTAAAACAAAATGTAAAATAATTGAAATAGAACAATACACTGGTAATTCATAAAATGTTAACTAATTTTAATATCACAAGACACCAATTTTAGATATTGTTCCTACAAGATACACATATTTCTTTTTTTTTTCTTTCTTTCTTTAAAGACAATACAGACATTATTATTATTATTGTTAAGGACAAAAGCAAAATTACATGATTGTGCAGCTATCACAATTTTTAATAAGTCAATAAATTAGAATACAGATTTCATTTTCTTCTTCCAAGGACTAGTTGAGTGACAAATCATTGAAGAACAAACAAGACAAAAAATGTATCACAGATAACTTTTTTTAATATTGATAAATAAATTAATGTAACAAAAATAAGAATATATCAAGTCAATATTCCAACATAATTTCACAGATGTCAGAAAAGAAATTATGCAAACATAGATACAGATCACTCAACGGTACTTTAATAATAAATAACAAGCTTATTAAAAATATACTTTTTGATTTAAATATATATGCGGAAATAATGTAATTAACATGAATTTCAATTTAATCAATTTTTTTTTTTTTTAAATTTAGATAACACCAATTTAGTCTTTATATATGTCTACATACATACATATCGATTTAAGTTAGGCAAATTAAGAAAAAAAAACTGAAGTTATAAATTGTCCATGACAACTGAAAGCTACTATTAAATATAATACTGTATGTTTGTAAACATATACAATAATGCTGGATCAAGCAAGCATTAAATTAGAAAAATAAATTAAGATCACAAGTCTGTAATAGCTGAAACCATGATAGGAGTATCACACTTTAAAATTCATATATCAAGAAAACACATTACATTTCAAAATGACGTGGAAGAAAAAACTTAACAAAAAAAGGTTTTGTTATTTTTTTTTTCCCTATGAAAAATACATAAAATATTAAATTAAAAATACAAACTCTAGTACTTAATACCTAAAAACTAATGGAATACATCAAAGTAAGACTAGATATGGAAAAAAAAAAAAAAAAGTTAACAAAAAAATACTAAAAAATTAATTACATTGCAAAATAAACATACACAATTCAAACACGTTACATTATAGAATACCCTAAAAATTACCTCTAAAACATCAAATTTAATACTGATTGAAGAATGCTATTCACCAACTTAACAGTGCAAACATGCAACATCAAGCTAGAAACATCGGTATATATCTTAAAGAAAAAACTAGATCCAGCAGCTATTTTTTTCCTTTTAAACAAAAATTGGAAATCAATAACAAAATTTTTTATTTCAGGCTTCAATACAACATAATAGAATACTTTTTATTTAACTATGTTTTGAAAAAACAAAAACATGCTACTATATTTTAAAACAATAATAATAGAAAAAAGAATGAATGAAAAACTTTTTTTATTATTATTATTGAAGAGTTTATTTTCAATACTTTATTTCATGTCGTACACATTTAAAAAGAATTTAAATATGATCCTATAAAAGTTTAAAATGCTCCATACTTACTCAGGCCTCCTCCAATGTTTAGCAATATGAAATGGAAAACTGAACATGCATGATCAAAATTTACAATAAACTAATGTTAAGTACTGAACTTTGACTTAAAATGACTTATTTTCATAGATTTCAAGAATGGGCGATGCATTAAATACTAGACTTATTAATAATGATTTTAATAATGGATGTGGAAATTGCTCATGTCCTGAATTAAGCATGATTGAGCTGTACTATTTAAACTTTTAACTACAAATTTTGATTTTCTCTACTTTTTATATTTTACTTCATATTATTTCATAAGGTTTGTGTGTGTATTTTAAGTTTCATAAAAGTACATCTTTGCACAGAAAGATTACGATTGTTACATATAATATTTTATTAAATAAAAAAATTATTTTGTTAGCAATTTGCTAGATAGTAAAGCAAACTGAAATGCAAATATACATATTGAAAGAAAATTAAAAATATTCTTATAAAGTGAATTATGATAAACTGAGAATCGTAATAATATTTGTCTCAATATTATCCTAAAATAACAGATATTGTTATAAATATGTTAATTTATTAATATTAAATATATTAAATCTCAGTCAAAAACTGATCAATTTAAAAATATTAATTTTTTTTAATAATGTCTGAATGATTTTATCATTCTAACGCATTCTGAATTAACAACTCTGTAGTGTCCTCATTTTGTAACTTTTGATTTCTATGAAAGAATGAACCCATTCATACAACATACATACCATTTGGATATATAAAAAAAAAAAAAAACCCCTTACAAAACTGGAAAAAAAAAAAAAAAAAAAAAAAAAATGTAAACTTAATGAACTTATTCAGATTGTTAATAATAAAATTAAATAAATAAAATTAAAATATTGTTAGAATATAAAACATTCAAAAATAAGTACTTTCAACTCTATGGGCAATAATTTATGAGATTCTTAAATTTAAGTACTGAATGTGAATAATACTTAATAAACTAGTAAAGAAAAAAAAAAATCTGAATGAAAATTTGTCAGAAACATTTTACCATTTATAACATTATAAAAATAAATACATACTATAAAGTGCTTAATAAATAATCTGGCTGAAATTTAATGCCCAAATTTTATTTCTTTAAAAAACATTTATCAAAAGAAAATATAGGCTGAAATAATTACATATTTTACTGTAAACTTAGTTTTTAAAAACAGTTTCCTTAAAGCACAAAAAATCACAGCTCTTATGGCAGTCTAAAGAGTTCATTATTAGGATCAATGTTTCTTTTTAGAAAGTGGTAATAGAGTTTACAGTTTGAAAACTGTTTAAGAGTACTGAATACTTCTCTTTGCAAGTAATCTTAAATGCATCACTTTCTCAGGAGTTGTGCTATACATCTTTTGCATGAAAATAAAAAAAATTCCATTATATACAGATTTTTTTCTTTCATTTAAGTACATATTTGAAATAATTTAAATTTGTTAAAATGTTAATTTTTTTTTCTTTCTAGATTTACAATTGTGTGCCATACATCTTCATATTGCACAAACAGCATATATGTAACATTAAAAATGATCATGCAAATTTTACAGATGATTCTGAAAAATTAAATTGTACATCTTTGTTGAATGTAGAATTGAGTGAAATTGGTAATTTTTTTAATTTAGTCCCCAACGTCAGCATCATGATCGCCAATATAAAATAGGAAAAGGAATCCTAAGGCAAGAAAAGATGTTCCTAATAAATCTCCTAAAGCTGTAAGATATGGTATGGCCGAGTTATCTGGATCAATTTTGCGTCTCCACATCCACTGAATCATGCAGTATGCAACATAAAGTAACAAAAATACCTACAAAAATTAAAAAATGCAAATTCTGTAATACACTATTTAGTCATTTGTGCATGAATAAAAATTTTATTAAATAAAAAATGCAGTATTAATAAAAAAAAAAAAAAAAAATAAAATAATAATAATAATAAAATTCTCGAGTCAAAATATATAGACCACCCTAAGCTAACAAACAAAATAAACTAATAATTCAACCAATGGGTTCTTCCCACCTGACGTCAGAGGTCACATGACATAGTAAAACAAAGAGCAGACGAAAGTCTTCTATATCTATAGCGATTGCTGAAATAACACATTTTCTATACTTATTTTTGATCAATCGTATTTAATCTGTGTTACTTTTTTTATGCATCATCATTTTTAATCCATTTTATATCATTATTCATCATCTTTTGTTTGTTGTATACATTTACAACCATCATTTAGTGTATATTTGTCATTAATGTTGAAGAACATGTTAAGTACTCTGATTTTTTGGTACTTACACCCCGCGACAAAAAGATAGGAACAAAGGGTTTTTTCTTTGATTTTTCATAAAATAACGTTATCTAAATTGTGCTTATCATTTATTATTATTATAAAATAACACTATTCCTGGACTAATTTTTGTTTTAAGACTAATTTAGAAAAGTTTTAAGACTAAAATTTTTCTAACTTAAGACTACACTCCGCGACAAAAAGATAGGAACAAAGGGTTTTTTTTTTAATTTTTCATAAAATAACATTATCTAAATTGTGCTGATCATTTATTATCATAACAAAATATTATCATATCAAAAACATATTAAATATTTGAATCATATTCAAAATAATCATATTCAAAAAAAAAAAAAAAAAAAAAAAAAAAAAACCTTTGTTTTTATTTTTTGGCCGCGCTGCACAGTGGTCGGAATTTCAAAAAAGCTGGCCAAAAGTCGAAATTAAAGAAAACAAGTGAAATTGTGATGTATATATATGTTTTCAAGGTCGCTGAATCCGAATCTGACATTGGTTTTTTGAAAACTTCAAAGGCAAACTCAAAAACAAGATGGCGGATCCAATATGGCGGACAAAAAATTAAAAAATTAATATAAGATGGATAATTCTTACATTAAGGGGTTTTTGAGGGCACTGAATTCAAATTTGACGTTAGTTTTCATAAAAAAAGTGATATTACACTCAAAAACAAGATGGCGAATCCAATATGGCGGATCAAAAATCAAAAAATTGATAGATGAAGGATAATTTTCACATTTAAGGGTTTTTGAGGGCGCTAAATTCAAATTTGATATCAGTTTTTATAAAAAAAGTGATCTTGCACTCAAAAACGAGATGGCGGATCCAATACGGCAGACCAAAGTCCAAAAAATTAAAAAATTAAATTAAAAAGTAAAAATTAAATTAAAAAGTTAAAACGCTTTTACACATACAGGGGCAGGCGGGGGCACCCAATTCTTTAACGGCTGAATAAAATGGACATCCCTTAACACTCTCCACTTTGAATCAATGCGGGATCTTGCGAGATAAAAAAGTTTCCATACTTTGAAACTTTTGGTTATGTTATAATTGAGGTTAACTTCAAAAAGCCGCTCAGGAGATCACTTGATGAAAAAAAATAGGAATACAGCATAAATATTATCTACTAACCTCCACAATTGTCGGCCATATTTTGTTGAATGTTGTTGCGAAATTTTCCCGAGAAACACTATTTGTTTAACTGTTAAAATGCATTAACAATTAAAAAGAAAAAATTGTCACGTTTTCCGCCAGCCTACACTTAGAAATATGTAGATAGAATAAATTTTCCACCTCACAGTTTCATTCAGTGGCTCCCTCTGAAGGTATTTCCGCGGTACTTACGTCTAAAAACGCGCCTAAATTTTTCGACTTTTGGCCAGCTTTTTTGAAATTCCGACCACTGTGCGCTGTGTAGTCTTAAATTAGAAAAATTTTAGTCTTAAAATTTTTCTAAATTAGTCTTAAAACAAAAATTAGTCCAGGAATAGTGTTATTTTATAATAATAATAAATGATAAGCACAATTTAGATAATGTTATTTTATGAAAAATCAAAGAAAAAACTCTTTGTTCCTATCTTTTTGTCGCGGGATGTATATCATTAACAGGGCAACATCGTACAGTGTAAAACCATTTCAGCCAGCAGCTAAGTTAACTTGTTGTAACACTTTTACGCGATTAAATTTAACTTAAAACATTTTAAATTAATTTCAAGTTATAATCCATAAACATTCCACTATTTATCGCTTATTTAACTGAATTTGATTCTTTGTTTTTCAACATCACATGATTGAGCAGACGATGCTGAGAAGAGCCAACATTTTTTTATAATTGGTCCTAATATAAAATTTATACATTTTTTTTCACACTTAGTATTTTAACACAAAAATTAAAGTTTTCTTATTTATCTTTTTTTAAGATTCTTTTCATTATTTCGAACAAATCAAAAGTTAATCCCATCCATAAGTTAAAAATAAAAAATGTTGGTTTTTTTTTTTTCTTATTTGTCAGATGCAGCAAAAGAGTTCAATAATGTTTACTTTTCATTCACTGAAATGCGTGAATTAGAAGCTGGTCTCAGCAGATGTGAATAAGACATTCTGATGATAGAGCCTGATGACTGTAGCGGAGAAAACAATTTCTGATTTTTCAATAGGCTGCAGTGAGCTATTTTTTTTTTTTTTTGTCAATTTTTCTAAAACTATTTTCAAAATAAATTCTTTTTGCTACATTTTTATAACTGTTTTACCTAGTATGAATTGTACACTTGTCTAAAAAACCTAAGCAATTATTCATCATTATTTCATCCATGTGGTTTAGCCAATGGGAACAAACTTTCATTGTTGCTATTTCTTACAACAAAATAATTGAGATTAAAATTGAGTTGTAACATCACGTTGAACTACAAATTATTGCCAGAATTAGTTAATAACACAGGAGGGATTTTTTTTTTTAATCTTCATGAAAATTGAGATTTAGCTAAATGTCTTTTGTTGAGAGCCTTCATATATAAACAAACACAATCCACGTTTTTAATTACTTTGATATATACCCATAAATAAGGTTAAAATTTTGTGCCAAGAAAGTTATTTTCATATAAGTTACTTGTTTTAAATCATCATAAAATTTGTATAGGACAGCAGTTAAAATTTATTAACTTTTTTTTTTTTTTAAGTCATTTAGATTTTGGAGAAATTTATAAATCACAAACCATCCTGTGCAGGAATCAAACCTTTAACTTATAGCTTAGTGTGCCAATACTCTATTTGGACAGACGTAATTTGCTTAAAGCTACATACGAATAGTTAGATTCACCCTTTTCCTTTTCCATTTTTTTCAAAAAGTAATTAAATATTTCATTTAATTTAGTAAACTTAGAACTTCAATTTTCAATGTCTAAAAGAAATATTTAAATTTATAAAAAAAAAAAAAAAAAAAATTGCTCATTAAGCTAAAAAGGCAACATGTTCAAAAAACACAATATGAAAGACTTCACTTTTGATTGAAATATGGTTAAACAAAACCCCATAGGATAATATGGGAAGAAAAAGTATGAATCTGACTGATGTATAGCCTTAATGTTGCAATGCTCAATTGCATTCTGCATTTTAACCTATTAAGACACACAGAGGTTTTTCATCATTTTCAAACTTGTTTTATTCTAAAGGTGCATTATGAAAAAAAAAAAAAAAAAAAAAAAACTCAAATACTCTTACATTATTTGAGGAAAAAAAAAAAAAAAAAAAGCTACTGAAAGATAAGGATCTTGATCACATTTAAAATATTGTATAGTAGAGGGGATAAAATATTGGAGTATTAAAATACCCCCAGCATGTCCTCACCAGTTAACGTACTTGAATGAAGGAAAAACTCCAAACCATAAAAAAACACCACAAATCACTATGAATTGCGATAACTTAAGAGTTAATTTCTCACTTCAAACATATTATTCTATTCCAAATTTTTTAATACATTTGAAAAGAAGAATTACCTCATAACTTATCACAACTCATGAATTTCAAAGATTTATTTATTTATTTTTTTTTTTTTTTTAAGCATATTTTCTCTTTAATATAATAGATAAAATTTGTATTCAAAATTTTAAGCATATAAAAGAGCAATATTTAAACATTACAAAACTTTTCATTAAAAAATTTAGAAAATTCAGCTGGTGGGTCCTGGTTTCTGGAGACCTTTCAGAAAAAAAAGTAGATACAATTTCTTAAAAAAAAAAAAAAAAAAAAAAAAAAAAAAAAAAACAATAATCTCACTGAAATATTGCACACTTCTTCAAAATAGAACTGACTAGCGTTTAAATGAAGGATTTTTTAAAAACTGAAAATTTAATTTCCGACTTAGTTGTGAGCAAAAACAGTACAATTTTTGGTACACCCGACGTATAGCTTTGTATAATTAGTTGAATAATTGAAAAGAGAAAAAACACTAAGTTTTTATATCTTAAAAAAAAAAAAAAAAAAAAAAAGAGAGAGAGAAAATATGCCTTTCCTTAACATTAATTGGTTTAAAATTTCATAAGCAATAAATAATAAATAAATAAACTTAAACAAAAATAAAAATTAATATTTTTTTGGAAGAAATCGACAAAATTATGTGATAAGTTAGGGATTAACGGAAATGCTATTTAAGTAATATTATACATTTCATTAAAGAGATTTTCACTTCAAATTATTCTGTCTTAAGCACATATATTCTGTTACATTCTTTAACCCATATATGGTAGAGGAACTATTGTTTTTGCGTCCAATTTTTGAAATTGATCTTTTGTTAGATTTAGATATTTTAAAGGTTCCTGAACCCAAAAATCTGATTTGTCGCAGTTTGTATGTGTACAAGTCTTATCACTATTATTCAGAAACAAATAACACAAGGAAGTTCAAACTATGAATTTTAAATCTGTGTCACATGGGAATGCTACTTGAAACTTTTTTTTAAAAAAATCTGATAAATGGTTTGTGTACAGGGACATCCAAGAGAATTTAAAAGCATTACTTTTATTAGGCATAATTTCTTTTGGTACATTTTAACATCTTTAGTCTGCACCAAAGAAAATGAAATTAACATATTTCTCATAAGCATAAATGGTGAGATTTTGCTACAGTTAAACATTTTGAGATCCTTTGAATTCATAAATGAAGTTTTGATGGTTGGTTTATGTGTCTGCCATCACATAATTTAAGGATAAATAAATGAAGGAAATTCCAATTTGGCCTTATTAAGTACATTATATAGAAAAGCTCCTTAAATTTTGACAGAGATCCATGAATTTGAAAGACTGGTATGAGAAAAAGTTCACTGAATAATTTGACAGTGATTTTTATATTCAGAAAAAAAAAAAAATAAATAAATAAAAAAAAATAGATGTTTTATGAAAGTAAGCAGACTTGCCAACCAATTTTAATAAAAAAAGGGAAGATTTTTCTTCTTCTTTTTAATTTCTTCAGCATGGTTAAACAATACAGTTTAACACTTTTAATATTTTGAAGCAATCTATAAAAATGTTTTACTATAGATTGATTATATTAAATACATAAATCTATAAAAATGCTTTACTATAGATTGATTATACTAAATACATAAAAGTTTCACATGAAATTATATCTCTTCAACATATAAATAACTACAAAACAGAATCTATAAGAAATTTATTTAACAATAGACTAAAAAACTTAGTCAAGTTAAAGAATATAATAAAAAGTAAATAAAATAAAGAGAACTGATACCTAATAGTGTAGAAAAAAATGCAGTCACTAAGCGGCTGTCAAATGTTTTCTATTAAACATTTTTAGTTTGCATTAGCTGTTTCAAGCTTTCCCTCCCCCCTCCCCAAATTAGACATGTGATTGCTAAAATAACAAATTAGCTAAAAAAATTTCGCTAACATGATTGGTTGGATTATTAGTTGAACATTGATAAAGTCACTTTCAATAAACTGATGACAAACATTTATATATATATATATATATATATATATATATATATATAGAGAGAGAGAGAGAGAGAGAGAGAGAGAGTTTTTAACTACATTAAGCATTTTCAGGATTTTTTCATTAACATTAAAAAAAAAAAAAAATCTTTAATATAACTGCAATAACTTTTTTATATCCACATAAAACCTCATTAAAATTCCATGCCAATGGAAAAACAAATTTTTTAAACAAATATAGAATATGATTCTTGTGTATGTGCATTAATCATGCATATAAAAAAAAGTAGCAGTAGCTAATTATCAGTTTCAAATGTGCATAAAACCAACTGAGTATTAATTTTCTTAAATTGTTTTGGGAAAAATTTTCCTACCTGAAAAATCTATTCTTCAATTTTTTCCCATATTTTACACATTTGGTATAAATATGACATACAAATATTTAATTTAATTGAGGAAAAATAAACAGATTCATTCCTTAAATTTAGCAAAAAGGTATCAAAATAATTAAATGCATCAGAAATATTGAGCACTTCTATTGCTTTATTTTTTCTAGAATTGATCACTATTCAGAGCAGGGGGGGAGGGGGGTACAAAAATAATTAGAGTAAAAAATATTAAATTCTTTCAACTCTACTTCTGGAATCTAATGAAACAAGTTTAAAATGAATATTATCATTTATGTTGCAGATGGATAAAGATTAGGAAGCAAAAGACTTCTGCAGAACATCTGATAGACGATCACTAGTTGAAGATAAAGGGGGAGGGGGGAGGAAGAGACAAAAAATAATTACGTGAGCAAGAAATATTTAACAATTCTATTTCTTTACAGGTTCTAGAATCTCATAAAGCAAGTTTGAAACAAATATTGACATTTATGTCATGGATGGAGAATGATTGGGAATTGTGAGCTTTCGTGATCACCGATTGCTCCATTTTTTTTTTAACACGCTTTTATTAGCTTCACCTGTATGTATGTATGTTTGTAACTGCTCTGGGAGCAAACAAAAAATTTATATTGTAAAAAATACTTTTCCTATGTGAGCGATGTGGCGTTGAGGTAAGGCTCTGTGCTACAAACCTAAAGGTCCAGCGTTCGATCCCAGTCAGGGGAGATTTTTAAAAAATGGTTTTTGCTTAATTCTAAGTTATTTTAATTAAAGATTTAAATGTATGTAAATATTACAGTGCGTCACTCACACGATTTTCTCTTACCCTGCATTTTAATACTAAGATAGATATTTTGTGCTTTTTTAGTTCACATTTCTATAAAAGCGTGTTCTTTAATTTTTTAAAACTATAATATTATTTAAAAGTATACGCAATTCCTCATCGATTGATATCTATTACATTTTTTTAAAAAATCAATTTGTAACGAAATAACGATGAGTGTTGCTTTTTTTTTTTTCGCGACTGTACAAGAATATGTATATATATATTTTTTTAGAACATTAATATATATTTTTTCAGAAAATACAATATTAATCAACTAATTGTATAAACTATCTGTAATTTTTCTACACAAAAGAATAGCTTACAGCATTATTTTGACATTTTATTGATTATCATTAGTTCAATGGTTGTTTTAAAATGATTGCGTCTATATGTAATGACCGCAATAGAAAACAGAAAAGAAATTTTTATTTTTAAGTTGTTTGTATCAAAATAGTTTAATGAAATTGCTTGGTATTGATTCTGCAACGTTTATTTTGAAGTCGGCCTTCTTTTTGTAATAACAATAGAGGCCCTTTGTTATCTAAAAAATATGTATTTGTTTACACGTTTTATGCATAAAATTGATTTTTTGAAAATTAATTTCGTATAAAAGCACTAAAGAGATATATATTCTACGATTTTTTTTTTCATGTTTGTTATCATATCATGAATCGAATTCAAGACAATTTTTGTATAACTAATAATGTTTAAACTAATAATTAATCAATTTTTCACAAAAGAAAGCTGTGGAAAAAATGAAAGAGTTCAAAATTTTTAGAAAAGAAAACTTAATGAAAAATGGTGTTAAGGATGCATTTACGTACAGGTGAAGACGCACATGCCTTCAAATGTAAAACTAAATCGCCATTTTCTTTCCATCTTCACTTTATTTTTTCTTTGTATGTGAATAACTTTTTAGAAAATGTACACACAACCATGAGACTTCGATAATACGTTTATTATATATTTATTTATAGATATTTTTGTTATTCTAATGATGCCCAGATTTTACAAATTAGTAATTATGCTTTTTTACAAAAAATTCGTTAAAAATGTAAAAGAAAAGTGAATAGAGAAAGACAAACCGGGATTCAGTTTAACATTTAAAGGCATGTGCATCTTTACCTATCTGTAATGTATGTTTAACACTATTTATTTATTAAGTTTTCTTTTCTAAAATTGTTGATTTTGATTTTTTTTAAGCTTATTTTTAAGAAAACTTTAAATTGTTAGTTTAAAAATTATTTCTTGTTATTAATATGCTAATTTATTAATTCTTATTAATGTGTTAATTCATTTCTGCTAGATTATGGTGAAGCAGTAGTTTTAGAAATGTGATTTTTTTTTTTTCTTTTATAACCACCACACAGCCAGTTACATCCATAACACATCTGAAAAAGTTAAAAAATAATCCATTAAACTTCTATAAATATCTAACATATCTATTAGTACGACAAATGTTATTCTTTTTTACATTCATTAGATGTCTGTTAAATATCTGTAAAATATCCAAATATTCAATAATTAGCCCAGTCGGTAGAGCGCTGGCCTCATAAATGGAAGATTGCGGGTTCGATACTCGAGCCGTCCAAAGAACGTCGTGTACAATGGTGGCTGGTGCAGGTAAAATCTGTCATGGCCGCAATGTCCTCCATGTTCCGATCAAAAATTATACATCTGGGGGTCACCGAAGCGGGAGAGCCATCCCTTCCGTGGAGAATCAAAATTGTGATGGCATGTCTCCGGACCACCTCTAGGGATGTGTCACAGACCATCGCCAATTGCCCATCTGCGCAGCACTAGTGCGATGTAAAACCCAACCATCCATCCAACAATTAGACTTGTTAAATCTAATAGACACTGAAAATATCTAAATCTCGTTTTGATCTAACATGTTATATCTATTACACATCGAAAAAGGCACATCTAAATTTCGTCTACATTAAAACATCTAATAGATATCTATAATTAGTACACGATATCCAGGACTTTGAATGGACCTTCTTAAGATATTTTGTACCTTTTTCGGATCATTGGATGTATTTTACGTATCTGATGGATATCCGTGGTTTCGTGGGTGTTAAAATAATAAATTAGCAGTTATTTGATAAATGAATCACAAATTTTAAAGTACATAGAAAATAAGAATAAATATATATTTTTTGTAAGAATTTTTTCAATTTAGTGTTTGCTTTTCCAGTTTTTCTAAGCTGCATTCTCAATATTCGCATCTACTCTGTTTATTTATAAATCTCAAAATATTTTTCTCTTTCATAGGGGTTTTCTTATTCTTAAGTAATTTTATCTTATTTATTGCTGTATCATCTGTTAATGATGCAGATAAAAAAGCAATATATATATATATAATATTAAGATTTTGAAATTGCCAAATACCATTGAAAGTAACACAATGAAAGACGCTATTGAAGCTTTTCTTATATGCATTTTTCAATCTCTTTTACGTTAACAGATTGGAATATATTTTATTTAAAGGGAAACTATTGAGTTTCTGTATCATGAAACACAAATTTTAAAACATTTTTCCATTGCTCAGAAATGAGAATAAAATTATACATTTTGTATGATTTGCCTATTATCCTAAGAAAATGTAAAAAATAACAGATCATGACTATATTATCTCAATGAATATTACTGGCTTTTTTTCTAAAATGACTTATTTTAAACGAACAATATCCGCGACTCTTTTAAAAACTGAAGATTTCATCATCTGTCTGGAAGACCGGAAGATAGGTTAAAAAACCGGAAAAGTTGGCAAGTATGAAGTAAGTATAATATTTAACTGCAATTCCCCTCACCTAGAAATATACGCTACAGAAAATTTTCTCAGGGTAAGAGAAAGTAGTGTGTGATCCACCAGATTACCATACTTAGGATAAAAGAAAAACTATTACTACTTTAAATTAGAAAAACCTTTTTAACTTGCCTCGTTGTTGGCCGTAAGCTTTTCACCTGGACGTCCAGGCCTCCTCAGCGGCTTCATCTGTCGTGAAATTCGGACGGTGTTGTTGTCTGTGGGCGGTTCTCTTTATGAGATGTCTCCACGCTTCATTTGGGGCCATTGCGTCGCTGTCATTGCACAC
The DNA here is from genome assembly GCA_963930645.1 of Salticus scenicus. NCBI lineage: Eukaryota > Metazoa > Arthropoda > Arachnida > Araneae > Salticidae > Salticus > Salticus scenicus. The sequence goes on from OZ005648.1 coordinate 50,898,306, forward strand.
ATTATGGTTGGTTGTAATTTCCAAAGATTCACGGAAAATAAATCTATAAAAATCTATAAATATCGCCGAGGTTAACCAAATTGTTAACGACACTATCATAAATAAATTTCAGGACCCCAAAATTGCTCAAACTCTTACCGCAACCACCAATCTTTTACTTAACGAAAACTATTTTAAATTTAATAATAAAATATACCAACAAATAAAAGGAATGCCAATGGGATCGCCCATCTCAGGATTCATTGCAGATTTCAAGTTAAGAACTATTGAAACAGAAATAATAGAACGTCATAAAGATAAAAATTTTTATTGGTATAGGTACGTCGATGACGTTTTTGCCGTTATCGACAAAAATTATAATATCCAACAGATACTAAACTCCATCAATAGCATTGACTCAAATATACAATTCACATATGAAGAAGAGAAAGACCACCAAATTAATTTCCTCGATGTCCAAATTACCCGCACAAAAAACAAAATTAAAACCACTGTTTACCGAAAACCTACAAATAGTAATGAAATTGTACATTATAAAAGTAAAACACCTTTCCGATATAAAATCAACGCTATCCGATCATACATTAACCAGGCCATCTTAATTTGTGAAGAAACTGAAGACCTAAATCATGAAATAAATACTATCAAAGATTTCACTAAAAAAGCGGGGTACCCCCATAAAATAATCAACAAACTAGTTAAAAGCAGATTAAAAAACCTAAATAGCATTCCTAATTTTCAAAAACCCCCCTCTAAATTTACATCTTCAATTCCATATGACCGAGGAGCCGCTAATAAAATTAAAAGTTCAGCTAATAAATACGGTATTAATATCCCGATTAAACCAAATAGAAATATATATCAATTAATATGCAACGATAAAGATCCAATTTCACCACTAGAAACAGCCGGAATATACAAAATACCTTATATTAATCAAAATAAAAACGCAGGTTCATATATCGGAGTTACAAAAAGGAAAATTAAAACCCGCATTAACGAACACAAACATGATATTAAAACTGACAAAATAAATACCGCACTAGCTAAAACATATAACAGTGAAAATATAGAGATTAAATTTAATGAAACTAAAAAATAGCCGATTATAACAATTACTATTACGCGATGTTCCGTGAATCTTTGGAAATTACAACCAACCATAATGTGTGCAATGACAGCGACGCAATGGCCCCAAATGAAGCGTGGAGACATCTCATAAAGAGAACCGCCCACAGACAACAACACCGTCTGAATTTCACGACAGATGAAGCCGCTGAGGAGGCCTGGACGTCCAGGTGAAAAGCTTACGGCCAACAACGAGGCAAGTTAAAAAGGTTTTTCTAATTTAAAGTAGCTATAGTGATGTCTCGTTTTAAGTTATATAATTTCGAAAAACTATTATTTTAAACCTTAAAAATTTTTCAAAACTGATCAGAAAATAATTTACAAGGACAGAAGAGCATTTGATATTGAAAATAATTGTTTAAAAAAATTATTCCTACGTGTTTTTAAAATTTCATAAAAAGCAATAAACGAACTATAACTTACTTGAACCAAGGCAGCTGTTAAATACACAATTAGAAATACAGCCGTTAAAGTAGTGTTACCAGCATTCAATAGCCTGATTAGATAGGTAAAAATTAAGTGACCAGGAAGAGCCATTAAAAGTAAAACTCTGGCAGAACGGGCATGAGCACCTGGGGAAAAATAACAATAATAATAAATACATAACTACACAAAATATACATAAATGCATAGCAGAAACAACAACTCCACCAATTTTTTTTTTTTAAATCAATTTATCACTCAATTAACGCTATTTTGTGATTATATTACCAGTGAATTTTAATACTTCAGTAAGCTTTTCTGGAGGTACCTTAAAGCTTTATATTAATATACAGTGAACTCTCGTTAAGACGGCCCCGTTTAAGATGTATTTCTCGTTATTATGTACAAAAATAGAATCCCCGTCTGAGGCTTATAGGAATTGCATGTTATAAACATCGCTTTATACATACAATTCATTCATTAAGACGGACATTTTTTTCCCCTCAAAGCTTACTTTCTTTGAAAAAGAGTCAGTTTCCGAAATTTTTTCAATTTTTTTTTTTTTTACATGAAAAGGAGCAATAATAAAAGGGTTAATATCTTTCACTCTGCGCTATTACATCATGGGAGGGTAAACAGTAGTGATTGACAGTGACAGTTGAAGTCAACAATTTGTACCTGTCTCCACTTCTATTGTGGAGACATATCAAAGGGTTTCGTTATTGGAAATGTACCAGAAGAAAACATAAGACTGGAAAGAGAATTTGTCGTGCCTTATCAAGAACTACGAACTATCAAAGCTAAAAACATATTTAACATTTATGAAATAGGACTTTTTTTATAAACCTCAGTCTTCTCAAAGTGTACACTTTAGAGGAGAAAAATGCATTGGTGGCAATCATTCAAAATTACGCTTTACTGTACTTGTAGGGGCTAACATGGAACTTCAATTTATGAATTCCTGTTATAATGGACTCTCGTTAGTATGGACAAAAACTGCCGGCCCTTGATTATCCGTTTTAACAAGAGTTCACTATATATATATGTGGTGAACGGCATCCTGCTTCCCCGAACATTGGAATCTAAAGCTACGCAGTTTTCCTTTGCCATACCTGGAATCCTAAACGGTTGAGCTTCGATGGAGAGTACAGAATATTAGCGGAAGTTCGTGCCTGTGACGAGAGTGATGCCATTTCCGGAACGCGCCACTGCTAACAGCGTTTGAAGAGAGAAGTTCAGAGTCGACGAGGCATGCACACTGGACGGGTGTATTGCTTGTTTTAGACAATGTTTACGAGTCCCGGAGCTTGGTACTTTTTATGAACTTTGTGTTTCGACGTAATTAGAAAGCGAAGTAATAAATAAATTATTTATGCCACGAACTGAACTACATAGACGAAATGTCAAATGGACATTGGCTCAGTAAAATTCTAATTCATTAACGTTTTCTTTAGATGTATTATATTTTAACTTTCTTTATTAAATTTTCAATAATTAGTAAATAATTGAATTAGTGCGTTATTGTTTTAAAAGCCCACATAAATTGGATATTACATCTCAGAAATGGGATAGAACGTTAATTTTTAGTTAACATAAATTTTGATCGCTCGCGAATTTTAATTTGACTTAAACTTCGGATTGAACGCGAATTTTAATTTAAAGTAAATTTTAATAATACGTTAAATTAAAATTTAACGTATTATTAAACGTTAATATTAACTAAATGGCGCATCATCATTTGTTTCTACAAATGATGATGCGCCTGGACTAATAAAATATAAGTTGATAAACTGAACTTTTAAATTATAGACTGAACTATTCATTTATTTTAAAAACTGTTGCAAAACTGTGTTGAAATTTCTTCACATGCTTAATGCATATGGGATGAATAATTTTTAAAGTGTGTAGTGATACTTCACAATCAACAGAAATGTTCACACCTGTGAAATTTGCTTAAACTAAAGCAACGAAGTGTCTGAATTCTGCGGAACAGCCACGAATCATCTAGATGGAAGTTTCAATAAGAAATTTAGGATAATCCAGCATCAGCTGCTGTTTCGGTTCTACAAAAGGTACGTGTATTTTTGTTTTGTTGTACAATGGTTTCGCTTGGGAATATTCCCAAAATTGGCGCTGCACTGAGGACAGAGAAATACAGTAAAATTAGAATTCTACATCGATTTTTATTCAATGACGACGGTGATCGGAAGAACAGATGCAGAATAAAAAAATTCTCAGGATTTGCGTTTGCCGTAGATGACGAAAATTATATTAAAAAACAAAAATTCATCGACGAAAATTTTTCGTTGAATGAATTAATTATCATAAGTAACTTATTAAGTGTTTCATTTGACGGCATGAAAGAAGAAATAGTGATAGATTATTATTAAAATTAAATGATATTGAATTACTCAAAGAGGAAAACTCCGACAATGATTCGGAAGATGAGTCTGAGAACGAATTTAGCAGTGATAATGACGTCGAGAAAACTGACTCCTCTGTGCAATGCCATATAAATAATGATAATGAATGCCACATAAATAATGATGATAAAACTAAAAAAAGTACAAATTGTAGTAATAATGTGAATTTTGGATCACGTGGTGCAACTGTTTCTTTCAATGACTTTGAAAATAATATTTCTAAATTTAGCGGCGAGCCGCATGAGAATATTACGGAATGGCTTACTGAATTCGAAGAGATGTCGAATGTTTAATTTGAACGAATTACAAAAAATTATTTTCTGTAAACGATCCTTGAGCGGAAATGTTCTACTATTCATCAAGTCCGAAAAAGGATTACTGACATATAAAAAATTAAAAAATGCTCTTATCGAGGAATTTAAAATCGAGATAAATTCCGCCTCTTTGCATGAAATATTGAGTAAAAAGAAAATGAGAGGCAATGAAACTGCTACAGAGTATTTTTTTAAAATAAGAGAGTTAAGTAAGAATGGGCACATTGATGATGCCGCGTTAATGCACTACGTGATCCAAGGAATCAATGATAAATATGAAAACAATATTCTTTATGGTGTTAAAAATCTTCGCGATTTTAAAGAGAAAATCAAAATGTATGAAGTATTTAAACGTGATAGTGAAAAAAGTAAACATAGAATTGATAAAATAGAGTATAATGCAAAACCGAAGCACATAACTTATAATGTACATGAAAAATTTAGTCCTAAAAATGAAGTAAATAAACTGTGCTATAACTGTGGTGATAAAAACCACTTATCTAGAGATTGCCCCCATAGAATGAAAGGTTTTAAGTGCTTTTTTTGCAAACAATTTGGGCATAAAAGTTCGGAGTGCCCAGGTTCAAAACCAGAAGTTGAGGCATTGTATATTGGTGTAAATAAAAATATGAGTAAAATTATACAAATAAATGGTATAAATTTCAGTGGTATAATCGATACAGGAAGTGAAGCAACATTGTTGCGCAGGAATGCTTTTGATAAATTGAATGTGAATAAATTAAATTCTATGAGTACTACTTTGAAAGGGATCGGGAAAAGTTCCATAAAGCCGTTAGGCTCATTGGATGTCGATCTTAAAGTTGATGATTTCGAAACTAAAACTAATATTTATGCTGTACATAATGATGTGATACCCTATGATATAATCCTCGGCATGAATGTGTTAATGCTGGGTGAAACGACGATAAACGAAAAAGGCATTTTTGTGAAAAATAAATCTAATTCTCTCAAGGTAAATTTAGTAACAGTACTTCCAGTAAATGCATATAAGAAAGAAATTAAGTCGAATGTTGTTATTGATACCCCTATTAACTGTAAGAACAAAATTTTTGGAGAAATCCCCAGAAAAAAATGAAGCATTAAATAGTGTAAAAATATAACCCCTCAACCTGTTATGCTGTCAAAAAAATCATTAGAATCTTCCGAAAAAGCCGTAAGTGAAAATGATGATGCCGACGAAAATTATGACGATAAGATGCTTTTAGAGGACGATAGTGTAAATGATGACAGTGAGGAAGAGGAGGAGCCTCGACGAAAGAAACAAAGTCAGACGAGTATTTTCCAGATAGATGATGATAGTGAGGAAGAGGAGGAGCCTCGACGAAAGGGACGAAGTCAGACGAATGTTTCCCGAATGAAGTCGCTAAATCCAGAAAACACTTATTCGAAGAAAGACGAGAAACGAATTCTACTTGAAAAAATTTCAGTTAGCCGAAGAGTTGAAAGAGTTAAAGGAAAAAGTTGATGATAATTCCAAACTCCTTAAAAGAAAGAAATCGAGAAAAAAGACTGACGATAGATTCCATTGAGTGTAAAAGACAGAATTTCCCAAAAGAAGAGACTGCCAGTATAAATTTGAGAAAGTTGTTCATTCCATCACTTCCATTGACGACCACAATTAGCGAAATAGCTGCATTATTTCCCAAAGCTGTGCAAATACAATTAAAAGTTTTCCCTGCATATAAGACTACCATTATAGACTTTTTAACCGAACATGATGCTGCAGAAACCTTAAAAGACATTAAAACTGAAAATGATCAATTAGAGGTTCTCGAGTTCGAGTCCCAAAGTAAAGATTTGCGTAATCATGACAAACAATTTTCCAAAGTTAAAAAGAAAAATAAAGCAAAATATAAATTGAGTAGACAACCACCAAAAACTGGCACAATAGGCGACCAAGTTGCCATTAAACAAAAAGTGATGTACTTTTATGATTATAAGACAGTGAAAATTAAAATGAGAAAATTAATGATATAATTAAAGATGGATGCCATGAAGGCTCCCATTGCACATCTACTCGTGCTAAGATCCTCAAACGTGGGATCATTTAGTTTAAAAGCAAAAATATGAAGACTTGTACATAAACTGTAAAAAAGTATGTTATTTTGTGTTGCTTTTGTGTTTTTTTTTTTTTTTTGTATTTTTCAGTGTGACTGCCTGGAGGACCAGACGACGCAGGATGGCAGAGTGTGATGACCGGCATCCTGCTTCCCCTAACCTTGCTTCCCCGAACATTGGAATCTAAAGCTACGCAGTTTTCTTTTGTCGTACCTGGAATCCTAAACAGTTGAGCTTCGATGGAGAGTGCAGAATATTAGCGGAAGTTCGTGCCTGTGACGAGAGTGACGCCATTTCCGGAACGCGCCACTGCTAACAGCGTTTGAAGAGAGAAGTTCAGAGTCGACGAGGCATGCACACTGGACGGGTGTATTGCTTGTTTTAGACAATGTTTACGAGTCCTGGAGCTTGGCACTTTTTATGAACTTTGTGTTTCGACGTAATTAGAAAGCGAAGTAATAAATAAATTATTTATGCCACGAACTGAACTACATAGACGAAATGTCAAATGGACATTGGCTCAGTAAAATTCTAATTCATTAACGTTTTCTGTAAATAATGTATTATATTTTAACTTTCTTTATTAAATTTTCAATAATTAGTAAATAATTGAGTTAGTGCGTTATTGTTTTAAAAGCCCACATAAATTGGATATTACATATATTAGTATAACAATATATATGTTGAGAAAGAAGAGGAATAAACCAATTTAATTCCTCAATTATGATTTCATGGTTGCCTTATATTTGTTAAAAGAAAAGATATGTTTTTGTAAAGCTAGAAAAGAAAACTAAAGTTTTTTTTCTCGGTCAAGATATTGATATTTTAATTTTATGATACATTTGATCAAGATGGCACTTTATATCCATCAAAATTAATCCTAAAACACAAACTTTCATATTCTGCATAAAGGTTCATGGTTTATCATAACTAATCGATAAGTTGCTCCTGGAGCTATTAGCAGAAAAAAAAAAACTTAAAATGTATAAAAGTAAGTTACTAAGCAAAATAAAAATCTTGCTTGATATGAAACATTTCCAAAATTCGACGAAATAGTTAGGTTAATTGCCTGGATTTAAAATTTATTAATAAATATGGAATAGTTGGTGATAGAAAGAGGAAAACATTATCAGCCAAAGGAATTAAATGAGCTAAGAAAATTATTTTAAACTGCGTAAATATTTTGCACTTTTTTCCTTATATATTCTATCTTGAACACTGTTTCTAAAATACAGAAAACTTTTATAAATTTACGTTGGAATTTATATCTCACCAAAAAAAAAAAAAAAAAAAAAAAAAAGAGTAGGGGCTTTGAAGGAGATACACATTTTTAGCTAAGCACAAGGCATTTGAAGACCAGAAAATATTGTGTATAAAGTTGCAAGCAAATGTACTTTATACCAACACTATGAAGTCCAATAGTTATAATTCAACCATGTGCCACTGCTAAATGATTGCATTACAGATCCCCCCCCCCCCATAATTGTAGGATTAAACTAAAGTGAACATATATAAAGAATAATGATAAAATCTAATTAATGCTCTATGCATATACTATGTGTATAAAACCATACATTAAGCACTTGATTTTTCACGATGAAACAATTCTTTTCTGCAGTATTTTATAGTAAGTCTTATTTTAACTCTAGAATGACTGGTCTGTGTCTTTTCAATGTAAAGCTTATTAGCTCTGTGGTCAAAATGACTGCTCCAGTCGTTCTAGTGTTAATAAAAATATGGATTACACAAGTATGCTGATAATGATATCAGATTAATTCAAATAAAATATTTTGATAGTACGAGAGGTAAAAAAAAAAGAGTCATTGTAAATTCATTACATCCTCAGCCAACTAGTGGGAAAAATTTATGACTGAATAGTTTTTCCAATCCATTCTTGGTAAAGCTATAATATTAACACTCAGAGTTGCAAATAATTTTCTACCATTAAGTTACAATAGACATTTCCTGGTTCTTTAACATTTCTTTTTGGAGTATGATTCGCATGACTTGCAAATTAACTGATCTCACTGGTAATCAGCATGCGTATAGAATGCCCCAGTAATTTTTATACATTCTTAGAAATAAAAAATATTGCATAATTTAATAATTAGTATTTGAAAATTATAACCAATGATTAAATATTATATGAACACAAATGCGAATGGCAAAGCATTATAAAAAATGAAATTTAAAAAAATACAGATATTATATTGTTGGTATAAAAATGCAGATATCAGTTACATCACTCAGATATGTAGAATAAGAAATCAAAATATAACCTACATATCTACAAAAATTTCTAGAAAAACTTTTAGTGTTACAATGATTTATAATATGAATAAATAATTAAAATATATTTTCCCCTTGTCTAAAAAGGAAATAATTCACCATATTTCTTTTAATATTTTACACATTACCTTTTTCTTCTCCTTCAGATAAAGGGGAGAAACAAGGAAAAAAAAGGGGGGGGGAGGTTGAAAGATTATTGTGCTATTGGTTATGTAAGATTAAAGGGGGGAAAATCACATAAATCCCCCCCCCCTTTTTAAAGGGTTGTTCATATAAGCAATGCAAAGTCAATGCCAATAAATACAATATATAAATATTTTAGTTTACATAACAAAGTTTAACTCAGAAAACATACTAGAGTATGAAAAAACAATTTTAGTGTTCTTAATTTTAAAATAAAGAAAATGACTATGCAAATAATTTTTTTATAAGATCTATGCATTAAAACAGTACTAAAACACTCATACATCTTCTAATACGTGTAATATTATTTCTAACAATGAAAAGAAATATATACCATTCATTTTATGTATTAAAAAAAAGTTTAGCTGAAAGTTATAATATACTTCCTTCAATGAAGCTAAATGTGAAGAGAGGTTTTTATCAAAAATACATTATAATATTTAAGCAGCAATTTAAAATTATTTCTTAAATTATAATACAAGTAAAATGCACTATTGAAAAATTTAACATGGAATGGAAAATAATTGTAAAATTAGAACACATTACACCAAAGTTAATATCAAGGTAGAAGCTAGTATTATTTCATTCTAAAAAGTATTCATTTCTTAACCTGAGCAAACAGATATGTAAAAATTAATGCTAAGATCTAATCTTTATACAGTATGGTTAAAATTAAACTGAATGTACTCCAAGACAAACATAATAAAAATGCCCCAGAGGACTGATGTTGAAAAGTAATGAGTAAAAACCTTTGATTAAACACCACGAAAAATACAAAACATCACAGTAATTGCTTGAGGTTTTTTTTTTTTTTATGGTGTTTACTCAAAAGATTTTTATTCAGACAAATAGCTCAGCTTCTATACTGATTGGAACTTTGGAATTAAATGATATTTCAAATGTATATTTTGTAGATTACAAGAGTTTCAAATAGAGTAGCTGTCAAAAAAGTTTCAAGTATTGCCAAAAGCTTGCATTGTTGATGCAACTTAAGCAAATGAGTTTTATTATAAAAACAACAAATTGGCATTCCTTCTTGTCCAGTAGCGTGGTCATTAGGGACTAATAATTAGTTTTAAAAGGAATCACCTTTGCTATCTGTGAATTCCCCCCCCCCCCCAATACTCACCAGTGATCTATAACACATATTTAAAATTTCCTTCGAATCTAGAATCAGTACTATCATCCTCTAAACACCACCAGTTTCATTTTAACCACTCTGTATTAAAGAATTTCTTTTCAAAATCAAAAACAATTGACAAGCTTACCTCAGGAAATTCAGAAGCCATAGAAAATAAGATAAAATAGATATTCTAAATACAAAATCTTTAATTACAGTTAATAGCTGAGTATGCATTCAGAAAAAAAGTTTTTTCAATACCTTAGTTATACCAAAAAATGAAAAAAACGTTTACACAAAACCCACTATTATCTGAGCGTATAAGCCAAAAATTAGGTATAGAGAAAAATAAAATATAGCCTTGTATTTGCGTTGTCTAGTTGCAAAACCGGCCAACTCCTTGAAGTCAGAAAATGTTTTTTCTTTTTTTCAGTTTCTTAAGTTCTAAGTAAATGCGTCCATCATCTGGAAACAAGAAACCATACCAAGCTGGTTAATTCTTTGCATTATATGCATTTGAAAATCTCAATGTGTTGCGAAACTGGTCAAATCCTACAGCTAGTGAATTTCAAAACTAGCCATTCTCCATATATGCTAGATCGTACTTATGCTCCACTCTACTGCTGCAACTCACATGTTGATTAGGTTTATATTGATTAGGTTTTCTCTCGCCTGCGATTGCTCTTTCTAAAAGATTTTAATAACCAAATTCTGTGTTTCTTTTGACTATGGAGAAGTTTGTAGAAGTACCTTCTAATGAATTAAGGAAGAGAAAAAGTGGCCCTACAACATGGAAAAGAAACAAAGCCGAAATTCAAAGGTAATGTACTGTCACTCACTTTGTAATAACATAGTATTAAATAATATAATAGCACCATAGTTAGCATATTATTAATTAATCATGATGATTCAACAGGTGATAGGAACGAGTTTATGCAAGTTCGTTTACAACTCAAATAGATTTCCCAATGTATTAAAGTATAGCTTGTGATTAATGAATTTGGGACCGTTTGTGATATATTTATAGTTTTTATTTTTATTTATTTATTTATTTATTTTTTTTTTTTTGTTATTGATAGTTTGTTTTATTACCAGATTTTTTTTCTTCTTTTTTGTTTTTTAAATCACATAACAGAAATTAGTTATTTTTTAATAAAATTTAGTTGAACAAACCATTGTGTATTTTAAGCCCTAAAAATCCAATATTCACACATTAAATTTAGTGAAAATAAAGTTTGGTTTGTTGCAGAAGTGGCCAACTACAAAGCAAGTTGTAATGTGGCCAAAATACAAAATAAAAACTTTAATAGTCTTCTCCCATCACCAGGGGTGAAACTACCTAGCTTTAAAAAACCCTGAAAACCGTTTCTTGCATGCAGATAGGGAGATTTATTAATGATATCTCATACGGCTACCTATATTAAGTGACAATTGCAGACTTTGTAATACATTATAAGACAAATTAAATATTCAAAATGAGAAATTTCTGTAAAAACAAAGTAGTTTAACATGAAATTAAAAGACAGCAAAATTTTCAAAAACCCTGAATTCAGGGATAGCCCCTGAAAAATTTCACCCCTGCATCACTTTATTTCAAGTTTTTAAACATACTGCCCTAACAACTATAAAACTAAAGACTTTTAGTTCCAATCTTACTTTGGCTAAGTGTGGCAAAAAAATCAGCTTTCGTCAAAAATTTTATTTTTGGAGATGGCCGATTTTGCAACTAGACAACATATTTAAGAAGCTTATGGAAGCTTAAATTAACGAAAAAAAAATTGATTTTCAAATTATGACCTTATTCTCATTTTGCTAATAAGAAAAAAAAAAAAAAATAAATAAATAAATAAAACACATCCACATTAAAACACTGCAATTTTATATTTTTCATATAACTCAATTTTGATATTCTAGTCCTGTAAAACATTTTTTTTTTTTTTTTTAATATATAAATATATATCTTCTCAATCTATATATAACTACTTATCAGAAATTTAAATATAATACAAGAATTTAAAGAATATTTTGACTTTACAAATAATCATTTATTGCATGTAATTTGAAACTTTTCAGGAGCTGGCATTTTTTCTCATGCCTCATATTGGGATGAGAAAGCTACCTATCAGTATTATTTTTTATAAGAATAACCAATTTTTTCTCTATAAGAACTTTAACATGTACTTATTAAACAATTATTAAACAGTATTAGTATATTACTTGTTATAACCAATTATTATTTATTCAAACAATATGGGACATATGTAATATTTAGCTCTATGGAAAATATTTCTAAGGGATCTAAACTCATATTTATATCAGTTTAGAAAAAGGAAAGTTTCAAACTGAAAAATAATAATAGTATACAGAAGATAAGTTCACTGGCAGCCCACTGCCCTCTTCATATACCTGGGGCCAACTGCTTACAATTTAATTCTCTAACAGAATGGCACTGCATCATTGAATTTTGCTTTGGAAGGGGCAGTAATACATTCCAAGAAATAATTTTAATCAATCACTGCTATATTATATGATTAATATTTTGTAGCAAATTAAAAAAAAAAAAAAAAAAAAAAAAAACAGTATTTCTTCAAAATTAACAAATTTGCACTAAACTTATTAAAAACAGCAACAATAAATAAGGTACTAAAATTCTGGATAACTACTATCCTTTAGTAGGAAGAAAGCGGACATTCATAATTCATAATATACACGAACGTACAAACACTATTTGTAGAAAGTTTTTCTTCTCAGCAGAAATTTTTTACTATTACTTATAAGATAAAATAGCAATAAAGACTATATGTCTTTATTATCAATTATTTTATGCTTTATTTATATATTTCTTGATATATGAGTCATTTAAACTTTTATACCCACTATTCCTTTTCTGCAGAAAGTCTTAATATGTAATTATTCGCAAAAAGCTTTTAATTTTATCTGAATACAGGAGAAAGAAGAAAATGATAATATAAGGTAGTCTTTCTGCAAATCAAGATTACGATACAATATGCCCGATTTATTTTTTAAACTTAATATAAAAAAAGTTACAGAATGTCCAGAAGATTAAAAGCAAATTCTTGATTAAAAAAACCTGTAATTCACAATAGAAATTTATACTATTCAGTTAATTCCTAATATTTGAAGTCTATCAGCATAATTTAAAATAATTTATACATTCAGATAAATTATGCTAATTTCAAAACTTTATTAAAGTAAGATTTAGTATCAAAATAATTATTATTAACAATATAACTATAAATAATGATACGGAAATTTTTATTCAAGTTATTAGAATTTCTTTCCCTTTCTAATTATTTTTGCAACGTAAAACCCATCCAACCCTTTCTAATTACAGAAGCATTAATGCTATTTATTGTAAAACAAGAACAAGAGAATTTACAAAGTTTCTAAATTACTTTTATCATTCTTAATGAGAGGGGGAAACAAAACTCACATATACCAATATAGAAAATTTTGAACTTTAAAATATTGCTTACTTTTTTGCCATTGCACAGAATTTCTATTAAATGTATTTAACACACCTAAAATTATTATTACTATAGTAACGTTCACTCTTCCCCCTCTTCTCTCAAAAGTGATAAAATAGAATAAAGCACAATAAATAAAACTCAAAGTTTGCAAAGAAATAAAATAACAGCATTTTTAATTATAATAAAAAATCAGATAATAAAACTAAATATACCTTTTATTTCCATATGGTATGAAAATAAAAAGCAGAAGTTCAACAAGAATTAAAAGTCTAAAATAAATTCGTTTAAAGTAACTTACATAAAAAGCAAAAACTCAAGCACAATTTACTTACCAAATTTAAATCACAGGAACACTACATTTCATAAAAACAGTTATTTTTATTAATTAGCCACAGCACAAAAGTTATTAGATAAGAGCTAACTCTCATTTTAATTCTAGTGACAAGGTTCTCACTATTTCCAGGAAATAAAATTTTTCAAATAGCATGCAATTTTATTTTTTTTAGAAATTTCATTCCTACATATTGATTATATGTATAATAAACAGGGGAAATCACCACCCGCCCAACTAATTTAATTGCAAATCATTCTATAAATATGCAGCTATGTTAGTCTATTAGTAATAACATCTAGTTTATAACGGTATAGTTCAATTTTGCTTAGGAAGTCGTCTACATATTAAAACTGGCATAAACTCTTTTTCTATAGCAATTCCTATTTTTAGGGTTTATTTGGATCAGATCGGCTCAATAAACAGCACAGTTTACAATTTTGTTTTATTCTTCATAGAGTTGTAAGCTGTAAAAATAAGGGTATGTTAATTGTCTGCTTCATAAGTTACTATATCTAAGGAATTTTCAAAAAACCTTAATCATACTTTAAGTCACTTTATAATTAAAAAAAAAAAAAAAAAATCCACTGAAATTGCTTAAAACCTGGCTTCGAGTCCCTGCCGCCTTTGCCAATGTCTTTCTCATCTGTAATATATTGGTTCTAGGTCCCCACTGTTTGCATTTGCACTTTAACCAGACATTTCAATTTAGGTGCTAACTGGACGATAAGTGGCACTACTATTATTCAAGAACCAAGTTTTTCAGACAAGTGTTTCTTGCAGAAATTATCATCTTCGCTCTATGACAACATTCCAAGCTAAAAAAATTTAATGAATTAAAAAAAAAAAAGAAAAAACTAATAAAAAATTCAAAAATTGGGCTTCAATGTGCATCAGAAAAAGCCAAAGCAGACCTCATGCAAAATTCTATAGCTCTGAGCAGCCGTTTGCCTACAAAACGATACATACACATTTTTTATTGTATGTATATATTTAAAATTGTCATACTTCATTTTGGTTATTAACTTAATGAGTATAATATTTTTCTGTGCGAGATTTTTTTTTTTTTTTTTTTTTTTTAAATGCGGGAATAAACCCCTAATACATTTTCGTTTCTAAGTCGACCCAGAATTAATTTAAAGCGTATAAACTATACCTTTTTCAAACTGCCTTGATCTCAGGAATCCTAATATGAAGGGAAAAATGGGGATGTTACCATTTGGAAAAATGAAGTTCAGGTAAATTTTAAAATGTGGGTGACCCCCTAAGGGAAATTTAACTATTGCATTAATAACTAAGGTAATACTAATTAAGATTAGGCGTTATACAAATCAATCAGCCCTACCTGCATGTTTTTAAGATAATTTATGGAGAAATTAGTCAAGGGGCGACTTTTTCTTTCTGACTGAACTTAATTTTGTCGCATTTCTTTTGATAATATTAAGATGTTTATAATGCAGAATCAATTTGAGTGCAATTAAATTATATATTATACAGGATGTCTACTGACTTGACAGAAAAAAAATTCATGACCTTTTTATTGACATATCCAACCTTTCTTTTTAAATTAACATATTCATTTTCTTATTATTATTCGCCCCCCTCCCCCCCAATATATCACCTTGTTTTATTTTTAAAATTTTTGCTTAACAAAAGTATTATTAGCTGTTAAAAAACCTTTTTTTTTATTAACAATCTAAGTAAATAGTAATGGAAATCGATCTAAAACTGACACATAACTACAAACATATGTACACTATTTGTGCAATGTTATAATATTGTAACTATTAGTTTTTTTGGGGGATTTGAAAATTGTCATTTATTTTCCTTGCATTAAGGAGAGGAATATATGTATTAAAATTTTTTCAAATCTACATTTTTTTTTCTCCACGAAAAGACTAAGAATAGAAGAATAGAGTTATTAAACAAAGACAAAGTATATAACTTTGTAACAAAGTATATACATCTCAAACTTTGCATTTCGATGTCTTTCCTATACTTCAAAATAGAATACATTTAGAATTAGGAAAAAGTAGTTCATTCAGTTATACATTAATACTGTTTTGATAAAAAAAATATTTTGAGCATACATATATTTTAGAAAAATTAAAAAAAAAAAAAAAAAAAAAAAGTTTTTTTTTTTTTTTTTTTGAGGGAGCGGGGGCAACAAAAGTTAGAATGCATGTAGATTTTCATAGAAGACAATTTTGTTTTTTAAAGATATAAATGACTATACTAGGTTTATAATCATGCTTATATATTTATGCTACTTAATAATAGTAACTTGAAAATCGACATGAACTCACAAAAAAGAATTTTAATGACCTACATCAGACTCAAAACCTAAAATGAAAATTAATAATTCATCTAAAAATCTTGCAGTTTAAGTTATAAATTTTTATTGCTATACAACTGGTAAATAATTTAAAAATAATTGAAAATGTAATTACTAATGCACCATGTTAAAAGTTTTAAAATCTGAAAAATAGATAAATAATCGTTTTTACCATTTAGGTGTGTTGTGTACTTCAAGTGTACAAAATGTACTTGAAGTTTAGTAATAGCTACAAAACTTTGAATAAACACCATAAAATGCAATAAACTCACAACAATTGCTTTGGGTTAAAAAAAACCTGACCATTCATCAGGTGAACAAAGTGGGCACGAGTGCTACAAGCAAAGCAACAATGCACCAAAGAATGCATTGCTGAATTATATTTTTGCCCGTTAAAGATATTATTTTGAAAGATATTCTCAAGTTGACCTGACTCGTAGGAAAAGAAATTCAATCAACTCAACCTGAACTGCAAGAGAAAAAAATTGTTTGACCCGGCCGGCGAAATTGGGTTACCTGAGCCAATACGTGACTCAAACTGACAGTCGAATTTCATGACCTGTTCTTGACTTTCATGACCTAATGCTGAATTTCATGACCTTTTCATGACCCATTGTTGATTTTCATGACCTTTTCATGACTTTCAAGACCTAGTAGACACCCTGTTATATGATAAAGTCAGATTATAAACAGAAATTTGAATACATGAGTATAACTGTCAACATTAAAACTATAGCTATCGAACATTAACAAAACCAGAAAAACAATGCATAAATCTTGGTCAAGGTGCCAATACTGAACTCAAAAAATCAGAACATTGGCACAAATTATACATCTATTATATGCTTTAAAGTTTTATCTAAATTAAAACTCAGAAGTCATTGCATGACAAAACAACAAATTATACATATACTGATTTTGAATGAAACCTACATTTGAACAAACAAGGTTGTTTAAGCAGTTCATTACATTTACAGAAAAAAGAGAAGAATCAGTAAATAACAAATGTAAATAAAATACGATAAAACAACATAAGAATTTATAATTATATAAATTTTAAATATAAGTGTACTGTGGAAAATCAATAGCTCAGTGAACAGATATATCCATCAGTGGCATGAGATTAAAAGATTCAAGAATCAGTAAAACAAAAATTGGAAGAGATTTTGGCTTTAGTGAATGGACAATGTGATGTTTTTCAAAGAAGATAGAAAGGGTAATAAGATAGAGATCTCAAACTTGTTCTTAAATTTTTTCTAAGTTATAATCAGCATTCTAAAGGCTTACTGGAATGCACTGAAGATGAGTTAATGAAATCGTTATTTGATGCGTTTAAGACCCCCCCCCCCCCCCCTCAAAAAAAAAATAATAATAATAATAATAATAATAAGTTATTGACAATATTTTCACTCAAAAGACTGATATTCATATTCTTCACATTCAACAAAATCTTTAATGAATCCAACTTTTCTTCAATGGTGATTAAAAATAGAAATCAGGCGTAGATTATATGATTAGTAACGTTGATGGGTTTAAACATGTTTTTCTTGATTGTTGAATTTGAAAAATTATTTTTTCAAGTGAAGACACTGCCACTGAACTGTGTTTTTGTTCTTACTATCTTATCTTAAAAACATCAAACAACTTTATTTCACTCATTTCAACTTCAGTGCATACAGGTAAATCATTAAATGTATAGTTAAAAAGAAATTTAAGAAGTATAGAGATTTAGGACAATCTGCATTTATATCTTCTCTTGAGATTCACGTCAATAAGGTCTGACTGTATGAAAGATGACAACATCAATTAAAAAAATAAATAAATAAATATAATAATAATAATAATAATAATGTGAAATTTCTGTGATCTCACTTTAGTAGTAACTCTGTTCAGTGTTCAATATTTTATTTTTTATTATTCAACAATTTTGCATTTTTATTTTTCTTATTTTTTTCCTCTTAAGTATACATGGGACAAACTAATAGCCTCATTTCAGTTTTAAATAAAAAATAATAAGGAATGTTTCTCTCATCAAAGATGCACAAACATTTACCTGATCCTGCTTCTTATGCAAAAAAAACAAATATGGTTATTAAAAACATGTGAAGAGCTTAGTGGATAAACATTGGGGATATTTTTGAAACAGTTGAGATTTTCTAGCAAAACAAACTTATTAAAGTCTCCTTTAAATATTAAGCAATCATAGGTTCTGTTAAGTTTTTTTAATGAAGTATTTTTTGGTTGAAGTTATGGACATACCTTACTTTGCATTTTTATAATGATTTTCTCAAATGTATTACATTTTCACATAAGTTTATCAACTAAGCTTCTTATATATAAAAACAAAATTAGCAAACAAGACACCAAACAAATCTTTTGTAAATTCAATTATACCTATCCTAAAAACAGTGAATTCTCCATAACCAGAATCATAGAAATTTTCATATTTTAGCAAATATTGTTTAAAATAAATGACTTTTGTAGGAGCCTTTCAGTCTTACCGGCATTTAACTTTGAACCACACTGTTGTCAATATTGTTAATGATTTATGCTAGACTTTGCTGTATACCTGATTACAGAATTTTAACTTTTTAGTCACTAATATGTTTCTATAATTGAAATCTTTTCCGTTTCTCGTCAATTTCAAACTGTCAAATGGTATATTATTTACAAAAAAGTTATTGTATTACAACATTAAAAAGACTCTGATTAGAGGAGAGTGCTGTTGTGGTCACAGATTAAGAAATAAAATTTAATTTCAGAACTAGAAAAAATAGGTCCGAAGTATCAGTATTTTCCCATAACATAACATTTTAAGTTAAGTAGTTTGGTTTATAATTTTTTTTCTTTCTTGCGTATCACTATATAATCATTTTCTGTACATTAAAAGCTAATTCGACTGGGGGTCGATGGTGGCATAAACAGAATTCTGAACCATTGTAGACATTGCCTCAACTGGGATTCAAGCCCAGTACCCGAAAGCCACGGCATTAACTATTACACAAGTTATGTGGAATAATTAAAATCATTTCAAACTGGTGGGATTTCATATATTGGATGTAGATACATGTACTTAAAACTATCAAAAAAGGAGAGGAACATTTATTAATTAGAATTAATATTAAATCCTGCTATATTATGTGATAAGTTCAAAATATATATTAATCATTTATTAGAACAGATAAACTTTAGACTACCATGGGGCATAAATTAAAAATGCAGAAAAAAAAAAAAAAAAAATACAATTTGATTATTTGTATAAAATAAGCAAATTTTAAACAAAAGAAATTAATCAACTAAAGAGAATACACCAAAAAACTAACCTTTTCCAAAGAAAACAGAAAATGGATTAACACAGACTTTAGGATCTGAAAGTGGAAGGGATCCCATTTCAGATCTTTGATGAAGGTAGGTAGAAATCCGACTTGATTGCACCGCAACAAGATTTCCACCAACACCTACACATTAAAATATATTAAATTATTAAAAAAATTTGCCTAAAATGATGTTTCATTCATCAAAGTTAACTTAGTTGAAATACAAACCATTAATGACGGGTTGATATACTGCAATTCCTTTAAATTTTGCTATGGCTAAATCAAGGACACAGCCTCCAGCACTAAATGAAAAAGAAAATTAATATTGATTTTGAAACAGAATAGCTAAACATTTATGTGTGTATGTATTTTACTACAAAGGCAAGTCAGTAAGTAGGTTATAAACTAATGAGAGGTTAGAAATTAAGAGTAAACTGTTTCCAGATACGTCACTGGTAGCACTGTCCAACTCATAGACCTATTATAAAATTGGACGGGACAATGTCAACCTTTTTCAGTGGCAAAGATAACTCATAATAATATTATTATAGTTTTAAAAAATTAAAGAACACGCTTTTATAGAAATGTGAACTAAAAAGCACAAAATATCTATCTTAGTATTAAAATGCAGTTTAAGAGAAAATCGTGTGAGTGACACACCATAATATTTACATACATTTAAATCTTTCATTAAAATAATTTAGAATTAAACAAAAACCATTTTTAAAAAATCTCCCCTGACTGGACTTGAACGCTAGACCATTAGGTTCGTAGTGCCTCACTATTTACCTCACAGCCACAGCGTTCACGTAGGGCAAGTCTTTTTTACGAGGGCTATTTTTTTTTTCAACCTCCGACAGGCTATAAAAGAAAAACGGGTAAATAAAAAAAATGATTTTATTGCCAAAAGTAATGTAGATTAAAGGTTACTTCTCTACATAATCACCTTTATGATTGAGGCATTTGTCATATCTGTGAACAAGCTTTGAAATACCCTCTTCATAAAATGTTGCCGCCAAAGACTTGAAGTGAGTTAATGACGGTTTCATTGAGCTCCTCGTCATTTTGAAAGCTTTGCCCTCCAAGCCACTTCTTTAGTTCTGTGAAAAGATGGTAATCACTGGGCGCTAGGTCGGGACTATATGGTGGGTGTTCGAAAATGTCCCATTTAAATTGCTTAAGGAGCCGTTGGGTTACACGAGCACTGTGAGGACGGGCATTGCCATGGATCATTCCAGAAGTTAGCAAGTCTCTTCTTTTGTTTTGAATAGCCCTCCATAAGCGTCGCAAAGTCTCACAATAGGAATCTGCAGTAATTGTTGTCCCCAGCTGCATTAACTCCACAAACAACACACCTTTTTGGTCCCAAAAAACAGTTGCCATAATCTTACGGTTGTTGAAGGTTTGTTTGAATTTTTTAGGTCTGTTTGGAGAATTTGTGTGCATCCATTGCTGAGATTGTTGTTTTGTTTCGGGCGTGTCATATTGAATCCATGTCTCATCACCGGTCACAATGGATTAAAAAAAAATTTCTCCGCCAATATTGTAACAGTCAAGAAAAACAAAGCTGCTGCCATTCGGCATGTTTTGTGGTTGTCCGTTAACATCTTTAAAACCCAGCGAGCAAAAGTTTTTCTGTAGCGCAACTCTTCAGTAACTATAGAGTACAAGGCAGATCTTGAAACTTCCTCGATAATTCGCTTATGGTGAACCTACGCCTTTCTTTAACCACTTGGTGAACTTGTTGAACAAAATCGTCTGTAGCGACAGACTTGCGTCCTTGACCTCCTTCATCATGCACATCAGTTCGGCCATTTTTAAATTTTTGACACCATTCATGAACAACCCTCACAACTCATTCCTCACTCATAAAGCTGTCTCCATACACTGGACTCATTCTTCGATAAATTTCTGCTGCACTATTCCCTTCTGCCTGCAAGAAATGAATAAACACTTCGCAATTCACACTTGGCAGGAGAATCAATAAAGACAGCCATGTTTACTTGACTGCAGCTGAAAACGAATTAGCGTGTTGCACTCGGCAGTGACAGAGCGTGTAGAAGAGGAGATGCGCTGTCACATACTGTGCATGCCAGTCACCTGTGGCACGTCTGGCCTTCATACTGTGCGATCGGAGGTTGAAAAAAAAACAGCCCTCGTACAATATAGATTTTTTGTTTGTTCCCAGAGCGGTTACAAACATATATTAATACATACAAACATACATACAGGTGAAGCTAATAAAAGCATGTTAAAAAAAGTCATGTGACAGTTGAACTACAGAAAGCCAAACTGGCCAATACTTGAAATTTTCTCGCCATGCTCTAAACTCTGTTTTTTCTGCAGACTATATTTTTACTTTTTCTTTGAAAATTTATTATTTATTTTATTTCACTTTAAAAGTTAGATTGTTTTGAATTCAAAAAGAATTTTATAGCAAGAAATAGTAATTAGATATACTTTTAAAAGCCCTAGAAGTTATGTAAAATAAGGATTTTATTTCACAGGTAAGATTCTTTTTAATATTTTATTATTTCGTTCTTTTTAAGTAATTATTTTTATAAAATGCTTATAATTGCTATACTTAATTCTCTAAATTGAATTAGTTTAAATATATTATACCTTATATGATTTCAAAAATGTCCATGATTATTTATGAGAGTTAAAGTGAGTATAGATAAGCCGAAGTCATAAACACTTTTGAACTTTGTTGGAAAGTGTTAATAACAAGGTAAAAATAAATTTCAGCAGCTGTAGTGTTTTACACAAGTTTTGCTTGCTGTATCTCCTAATAATAAAATATTTATATTATGAACAAAAATTCGCCAATAACATGATAAGTGCCAGAAAAGATAACCTTTTTTCAGCAGTCACGTGTTTCATCTTTGCCACCTTTACTTATATTCCCTTTATAATGGAATGCTCCGTCCACTCTTATAATAGGTCTAGGATTTAACTGTAAGGTTTTTTTTTTTTTTTTTCAAATTTATGAGACAACAGTTGTACAAGACAAACTTGAACAAGAAAACTTGCATTTGAAAACAGTGAATGTACTTAAGTAGTGTATACTAAAAGAGCCCCGAAGCATTGTGAGTTTCTTGTAAGCAAAATGTCTCCTGGCAAAAGAAAGCCACAAGGAAATACTTCTTGTCTACAGTGAAAATTGTCTCATCAAGCTGTCTATAACAACTGGGTGCAGAAATTTTTTGTAGGTCATTCAAAAGTTGTTGACCAAGAATGAAGTGGTCATCCAGTTGAGACTGCAACAAAAGAAACAGTACAGAAGGTCGAGTAAATGGTTAGAGCTGACATCCGAGTAACAATACACAGCATGACAATCTCAATACAGTCCGTTAAGAAATTATAAGACCACTTTAATTTTGTAAATTATAAGAAAAATAAAGATTCTAATCATAATTTAAATACATAAAATAACATATTGCTCTATATTTTGTTATAATTTGAAATAACTTGGTATAATGCAATAAATGTTTAATTAAAATATATATTAGAAATAAGTGAAAAATAACCTGTTAAGAAAATATAAGACCACTTGTCAAAAAACAAAATTGTATAAAAAAGTAATATGATATTAGTCCTCCATTTTTCCTGATGACTTCAAACACTCTGTTTTTCATTGAAGTAACCAAGTGATTAAGTTCAGTTATAGAAATATTGTACCATTCTTTTACAATGGCTACTTCCAGTTCATTGGCAGATGAAAATTGTTTATTATTAGCATAAACTTTGCGAGATAATATACCCCATAGGTTTTCCATGGGGTTCAAGCCTGGATTTCGATTTGGCTATGGCAAAACATTATTTTTTTTTCTTTTTCAAACCACTCCTGTGTGGATTTAGATGTATGACAAGCAGCATTGTCCTGTTGTAACATCCAGTTAGCACCACCTAATAAAGGTCCAAATGGTATCATATGATCATATAGCATAGATGATATTGTGTAGAGTTCATATGACCCGAAATCCGCTGTAAATCACACAACCCCTCATAACTGAAAACTCCCCAAATCATTACTGATCCTCCACCCATTTGTCTACTGAAGCATTCTTTTGGTTCCTTCCTCAAGTCATGCCAATAGTGTTTGTAACCATCGGAACCATCAAGGTTAAATGTCTTTTCATCAGAAAATATAATTTGTTTCCACTCATGATTCTGTGACATGACATTTTTAGCCCATTTTAATCTTTCTTCTCGATGGCATTTCAATAATTTTGGTTTTTTCTTCAATTTCATAAATTTCGTATTAATATTTAATTTAAGGACTCTACCAGACTGTTACATGTGAAGTTTTCTTGCTGAAACGTTTCGAAATTTCACGAGTTGAAAGACCTTTTTCAGTTGATAGTCGAAAAATTTGTCTATTATCACGTGCTGTGAAAATATTTTTTCTACCAGATCATTTTATTTTGTTTGAATAATCTTTTCTAATTATGGCATTATGAATGGCAGTTTTAGAACGGTTCATTAACCTCGCAATACCTCTTTCAGATTTACCAGAACCTTTATAAAATAAAAGTTTTCTCACTTCGCACTCCGATAATTCTTTACCTCGAGGCATCGTCAAATTAATTGTCGATAACATATTCAAAACCTAAGACTTTGCTTCTTAGGTAATGCTTTTATGAAATACTGACGCATGAACTTATACTGAGTTTGACGTCATGTATAATATGCTAATTTTCTCAGGTGGTCTTATAATTTCTTAACAGTCAGTCTTTAATTTTTAGAAAAATGAATAAGTTTTAATGAAATTTAATTTAATTTTAAAAGTTTGAACTAGTATAGGATGCGTTTACCTATCTATTTTAAATACGCAACTAAACATTTGCATATTATACTCTCTTCTTCAGAAATGCACCAATACGCTTGTGGTCTTATAATTTCTTAACGCACTGTACAGTGTTCACATGCAGCAAGCATTTCATGACTGATGCAGATGTTGAATGTGAGGTACATAGGTGGTTGAGACAGCAATTCACAGACTTATGCAGCAGATACTGGAGAACTCAAAGAAATGGAACAAATATATCAATGTGAACATCAATTATGTAGAAATATAAACATGCTTTTTCAAATATACAAATTGTTTTCCCTTGTTTAAATGGCTTTTGTAACCCACTGACAGACTTACCTTTGTATATATTTGTCACTCTACAAAAGAATCACTGCATGCATCTTCTTTAACATAAAGATAGCATGTTTGACAGTGCATAGATCAATTGAATAATTTTAGTTTAGTAATTGACTAGGGTGGGGCAGAGAGGTTTTATTTTATATATATTTTGTCAACAAACATAATGTTTTAGTATTTCTTTTCTTTTTGTATGACAAACTTTCTACATTAAAAAGATTCCAGAAAGTTTTTTAATAAGTGGTCATAAGTGCAGATTTAACATTTCTTGCATTTACAAACAGGAACAATTTTGAGTAAAATAAAACTTTCCAAACTACACATCAAATTTTTTGACACACTATTTTATACATATATGTATGTATTTTTCCTACACATTATACATACATGCACACACACTATATATCATAAATTTCTTCTTAATTTTGAATATAAGCTTATTGCTGTAAATTGAACTGCTTTATTAGATATTAGATGCAAGCTATTTGATTTCCAATAAAATAAAAACATTAAAGCTTTCTCACCCTCCAGAATAAACAGCTTTAAATCTCCTTAAGTGTCTGATTATTTTTTAAATCACTTTAAAAATGTTTTATTTTTACCTCAATTAAATAAAACTTTAAAAAAATCATACTTTATTTTAACTATGGTTTACAGCTAGAAAGAAATTTGTCGTCAATCAGCAAACATGAGGCATTAGAGCTTCAATATTATTCTAATAATACTTTAGAAGACAAAATTGGGTATGTTGCCAAAAGGCAACACATGGCATTTAAGGGTTAATTTTCTTAAGAGAATCATTTCTATTTACATGAAAGATAGTTTTTTTCAATTTTCTCAAAAAGTAGTTTTAAGAACTAAATCCATTTTCTTCTGCAAGCAGCAATTTAAATAAAGTCAGAAAATATGATACAGAGTTTGTAATGTCTTAATTAAAGAATTAAAAACAATATGCAGATTCAAAGTTCCAAGAAAATGAGAAAAAATAATGATGTAAGAATGAGTAATATGTTTAGCTAACATTGTTTAATAGAGTCAATATTTTCTCAACAAATGATGAAGAATAGAAAATATTGGTAGATTTACAAGTCGAGTAGCATGTAAAATATTTGAAGAAAAAACATTAAAAACAAAGTATTAAATATGGATTAAATTTCAGTGACTTATGCAGATCACAATTTAAAACAAATAGACACTAATTCTTTTTAGTGGCAATTTTAGCCTTCTGTAACTTGAGAGAAATTAAAATACAATTACATCAAAGTTACTGCATTGCCTTAAAACTCTGATTTTTTCTTTAGTAATGAACTTTTTAAACAATATTACTACTAAATAAAAATGTACCCAAGGACTGGTGTTGAAAAGTAATAAGTTAAAAACTTTGAATTTAAACACCACAAAATGCAAAAAACTTGACCCTTTGTCAGGCAAACAAATAGGCAAGAGTGCTGCAATCAAAGCATTACTGATTGCAGCACTCTAGTTTTATTTCAACCCAAAACAATTGTTGCAACAATTTTTTTTTTACATTTTATAGTATTTATTTATATTCAAAGTTTTAATATACTACTTCAATATAATAATAAAAAATATTTTTGTATTCAAAATTTATTTTCTATTTTAATATAAAAATAAAATCAAAGATTACCTTGATATAAAAACAGCACTGATTACTGGTATCCAACCAGTATATAAAACTTGTTTTGTATACTTATTTCTTTTAGAAATAACAATCCACAGAGGAACCATAAGTAAAAATAATACAATAAGAAAAGGAGCTACCCAATTGCTGGTCACTGTGGAAGGAAAAAGAAAAAACATTAAAAAGAAATTAGAAACAAAATTTTGTGTACAAATAATAATAAAAATAAAAACACATTTATGAATATACCACCTTGAATAATGAGATTATTAACAATAGTTAATCTCATTAAAATTTTTCAAATTCCTAATGATATAAAAATAAAAGTAAGATTGTTTTATTTTAGTGCTTTACTATGATTTTCAATGCATACACTGAAGGTGATATACATGTGTTTTACACTAGAAATTTTATTTAATAAAATGTAATGATTTAATATGAATATAATAATGTCTATAAAATAAAATTTCTGAGGTAAAACAGTTTTCTTTTTTTTTTTTTTTTTTTTTTTTAAATCTGCAACTTACAGGTCAGAAATTTTAATAATATAAACAAATCTAACAAATGCAAAAGGTTAAGGTACCTAAAAAAATCTTGCACACATTTTACATGACTAATTAAAATGTATAGACAATAGATTTATAGTTACATTTTAAATAGGTGCCTTTTGAAAAATCCAACATTATGGTTATTTATACTTTTGAAAAGAATTTGCAAGCAATATAAATAATTGCTTGCAGGCTGTTTTCAAAAGCATAAATACCAATAATCTGAATAAATAGCGAGAGAATTGTCAGTGTTAAAATATTTTGATTTGGCCATTCTACAGACATTTTTTGCATACTAAAGCTATTTAGACCAGGACTTATAATTAAAAGTAGATACCAATTTACTGCAGACATACATGCATAAATCAAAAATCAAATCCAGCATTTTGCAACTGAAAAACAGAACATTAACCATTCAGCCACCAGATGTGCTGTTAATGTTAAGAGTTCAATGTCAAACTCTCCTTTTATTAAAGTAGACAAGGGCAAACAGTTTGTTATTTTGAATAAAACTCGTTGTACTGATTAGATTGTTATTGATAGTTTTTAAATTGTAGTAATCCACTTACTTCATGGCTACCAAAAATCAAATCTTATTAAATATTGCTCTTTTTCATAATATCTTAGGCATGATCTTTGCTCTCTGTACTCCTGACTGTACTAGATTTTTATACATTTTTTAAACCCATAAATCAAGCATTCTCTTTCACTCAAAAATCTTTAAATATAGTCACAACTCTTATTACTAGTTAGCATATTGATTTTCATCATTTTGCTTATTGCTAATAGTTAAACCATTAAAAACTACTACCTTCCCCAAACCTATACAAAACATTAATTCAAATTTTACTTTTGTTTCTTATAATGTCAAGTCATTTAAAAATATTCACTATCATCAGTGCTTCTTTACTTAAAGAAAAAAAAGTTACACTCCATCTTCACTTTGAAATAGAACAATGTTTTACCCCCTCTTACCCACACCTGCCAATCAAATTGCTTTTTTATGTACTTATAATATAGGCTGTTTTCAAAAGCATAAACACCAATAATCAGAACAAATAGCAAGATAATTGTTAATGTTAAGGTGTTTTAATTTGGCTATTATACAGACTTTTGCACACAAAATCTAATTAGATTGGGACCCATAATTAAAAGTCAATACCAAACCAGTACACACAAACATGCCTAAATCAAGAATCAAACCCAGCAGATGGCAACTGAAGGCCAAAGAATAACCATTCAGCGACTAGATGGGCTATCAATATTAAGAGTTCAATGTCAAGTTCTACTGTTATACCAAAGCAGACAAATTGTTATTTTGAATAAAACTTGTTGCGCTAATAGAATCATTTGTGATGTGAATACATCACCTCTCCTATAAATCTAACTTGAAAATACATCATTTTTCAAGCATCTACTTGCAACTGTTTGTTCCTGGCTCAATGTACCCCATAAAGTTTGCTTCTTGCGGCACTCGTGAACAGAGAATCCGTGGTTCTTTTCGCAGTGTGAGAACTACTCATTGGTTGTCTCTGTAGACCAATAGATTATTCAGGGCTGCGTATCCATGATTTTAGGTGTGTGGACCTGTTTTTTCCCTAGGAGCGCATTATAAAAATTAAATTAGTCAGTTGGTCCTCTACCTCTACAATGGAAAGGATTGTTTTTTACGTCTGTGCATTTTCTTTTGACCGTTAATTAGTATGTGGCCACGCATGTTGTCAATACCTTTTTTAATCTGATTTCATCAAGTATATTAATATATAGAAATTAATATGGAATGAAAATTCTTCATGAACACAGTCAGAGACAACATATATAGATTATATTTGAGATTTATTATGAAATGTTAAAAGGCAGAGTGTACCGAATTTCAGATATTGTATTTGCAGATTACATATAGTTGAGATGTATTAGTATGCTAATAAAAAAAATCTGATGTGGGTACCACATGACTTCCTTATACACCTTTAGAAATATATACATAATGCAGGGCGCGAAATTTCCGCTCGCCAGCTCGCCATTGGCGAGTGGAATTTTTACTTTGGCGAGTAAAAATTTGATCTAGTTATAGATAGAATTCTTACGCGACATGGTGACAGAAAACATTCTTTTTATAGATTTAAATATGACAAAATCTTGCCATCTTATAACTTCATATTTAACCTCTCCTTTTTCTCTTCTTGGAGTGCCGAATCTGTGTGAGCGCTGTCCGACGATCGCCCCAGACTGAGAAAGGAAAAATGCTTAGTGCATGCATATAAAAGTTTTAATCTCTTCGGCAGTTTCGTTTCTTACACTGTGATTTCTCCCAGCAGAGTAAGAATAGACGAGCAGAGAGCCTCACTATCCGAGAGAAAGCTTGGCTATGCGATATTGGAGCATGAAAATGAGCCCAAGCTTTTTTAAAGATACTGACTATGTTTATTTTGTTAAATAATAATCTAAAAACAGTTCACATTTTCTAGTTTACTGAAACGACAAGGGTTTGTGTTTGTAATGATTTACAAGTACCGATTTTATCGAAAAAATTATTCCGAAATGGCTATTTCAAATGACAACAGGGTGGCGAGCGACCGGGAAAAGTCAGAGATTTTTTGGTTTCTGGAAAAGTCACGGAAATGTCAGGGAATTTGCTTATTAGTTAGGGAAATTTTTTAAAGAAAAAAAAAAAAAAAAAAAATGCTGCATCAAAAAAAAAAAAAAAATTTCCATGATTTATATGAAAGAATCTGTAAATATTCCCGACCAATTTCTGGAAAAAGAAAAAAAAAAAAAAATGTGCGACGCAACGCCTCGCCTCACGTTCAAATTGGTTGAAAAGCGGCAGGCTAGCCACTTCCGTTGCGCAAACGAACTTCGTATCTCAGTTAAACTCCGTTGTCATAGCAACTGGCGACAAGAGAGAGACAAGGGAATCTTTGCTCCGCATGCTTTTTGGAGGTTAATTAGTGATATCATCATTCGACTGTCAGATTGGCTGGTTTGCCTTTCATTGTTTGCGTTTTTTTTTTTTTTTTTTTTTTTTTTTTTTTTTTTTATAAAGGAAGTTCGGGAGACGAGATGAGAATATAATAATCTCTAATAAACTTTAGTCATGTACGCTAACGCTATGCTCTACTTTAGGGTCCGGTAAAAGAATACGTTTAGTATCATTATTTTTTTTATTGTGCGAGTTGTGAGTTATTTTTCACGTGCTTTGATGTCAAAACAAACTTATTTTCAAAATGATTGGTTACTCGAACCAATATTTATTCCATGGCTTGAGAAAGTGCCACTTAATAATAAAATTGCAAAGTGTAAGCTTTGCTATAAAACTTTTGAACTTAGTAATATGGGACGCAGGGCTATTACAAGTCATATGCACACAAAAAAGCACCTAAAAATAGTGGGTGCTACCAACAATTCTGCATCCTTGAAATGTTATTCCAACATGGAATCGTCAGGTAGCAGTGCGGAAACCGAAACGAAAGATAATTATATAGTTCCATCGTGTTCAAATTCTGAAACTCCTTTTTCCATTTCTGATCCCATGTGTTCTAGTGCTCCTACATCGTCTTATGTGGAAGAAACAACAGTTCGAGGATTGAAATTATTTCTGTTGAAAGAATCTGTAACTAAAGCAGAAATTTTATGGAGTACAGAAAGCGTAATGACTCATTCATCATTAAGAACAGTTGGTCGAGATGCGTTATTATTTAAGATTATTTTTCCGGACAGTGATATTGCTCAGAAAATGCAGCTACAACGAGATAAAGTTTGTTATCTTCTTGCATACGGTTTAGCACCCTTTTTTCAAAAGGAACTCTCAGACTTGTTGAATAAATGTGAATTTATTGTCGTTGGATTCGACGAGTCGCTTAATAAAGTTGCCCAAAAGCAACAGATGGATTTAAATGTTCGTTTTTGGGACGAAGAAATGGGAAAAGTCTGCACACGATATTTAACTTCTGTTTTTTTAGGTCGCTCAAGAGCAACTGATCTTATAAACGCTTTTCAAGACTGACTAAATTCGATTGATATGAAAAAAATTCTTCAAATTTCCATGGATGGCCCTAACGTGACTATAAAATTTTTTAAAAGATTTAAAAACTGCTATGAACAGAGATCCAACTGAAAAGAAAATTTTGGATTTGGGTAGCTGTGGATTACATACGCTGTAAGTATTTTATATTTTATTTATTTCTAATAATATTTTTAAGTTAAGAACTAAATATAAAGCTAGAGAAAGCTGATGATTCGGAATTGCTATGATCTCGCCCGCTGTAAGTATTTTATATTTTATTTATTTCTAATAATATTTTTAAGTTAAGAACTAAATATAAAGCTAGAGAAAGCTGATGATTCGGAATTGCTATGATCTCGCCAATTCCGTAATTTTTATTATTAACTTAATTTTGGAATACGGTAATTTTTTGTGTAAATTATTTCATAATACAATTTTTAAACATTTCTGTTACTTTTATTATTATCCAGTTATTTATATTGAAATATTTAGATAAAAATTCTGTTTTCAAAAATCCAAAAATATGACAGTCTAAAGTGCTAAGCAATAAATGAAAAAAAAAAAATAGGGTAGAATTACGATTTTTCTTTCTTTTCTTTTTTCTGTCAAGTATCAGTTGTCAAACAGTAGTAATGGGGTGAAGAGTTCATTGATTTGAATCTATTCCCCACTCACCTTGCCTCAACCAGACTGCCACGGCAAAAAATTTGTAGAGCACATTAAAAGTTATTTCCCACCTGATTACCATTGAAAAAAAAAAAAACCTTATTTTCTTACTTGTGCTGAAGTTTTATTGTTTGTTTACATCGCCATCTTGAATTTTCTTCCCTCCGAGTTGCCAATCTTGTTTAGCAATCGCAAGATGCGATTCAGCAATTTATTTTGCGATCGCTACTCTTTAATTTTCTTATAAATAGTTATTTCTTTTCTTTTCTGAGCTCAGAATTTATATATAATTAATTTAATAATGCTTAAACAAAGTTTTTTTTCATAAGTACTTTATTTTTAATTTATTTTGAATATATAATTAATTTAAACAGTTAAATTTGCATGAAGTTTTGCAACAAGTTCAGGAATATGCTATGGCAACACCACTATGCTAATATGCAATGTTTTGGTAGACTTAAATAGCCGTGGTAATGCCATAAAGGTTAGTTTTTTGTATTTGGTGGTAAGTTTTTACTTAGAAATGAAAGTTTATAGGTCTAAAAG
This sequence comes from Salticus scenicus, assembly GCA_963930645.1. Lineage (NCBI taxonomy): Eukaryota > Metazoa > Arthropoda > Arachnida > Araneae > Salticidae > Salticus > Salticus scenicus. The sequence continues at coordinate 50,930,299 of OZ005648.1, forward strand.
ATTCTGGATAACGAAGTTCCTGCTAATGAAGATGAGATGCTAAAGCGTGAGACAAATTATATTTTCTTCTTGTTAAATTTCTTCTTTTGAACTGTTGCAGAATTTCATAATATATGAAAACTATTTACTAAAGTTATGTTTAATGGAAATTGAATTAAAATTAAGTATCTTGTACGTTAAGCAGAAGCCATGATGGAAATTTTAACATTATGTGGATTGTATCTATGGAGTTGTGAAAGTACACATTTTATGTTTTTCTTTAATAAACTAATGTTTTATTTTAAAGACAGCTCTGTTTTTATTGAGTCTTAATACTGCCACTTTGCTATTTGAGATGGTTTGCATCCACACCTCCACAAGAGGTTATGGGCCCAGAGAATGCCCCCCCCCCCTTCCTCTGTGCTTAAATGAATTGAATAATTTAAAGTATTAAAACAGAGCTGTGAAACCTCACATTTTGAATTTAAAGAGAAAATTTGAATAATTATGATAATGGTTTCACAAGATACTATTATTTTGAATAGAGATAATTATAGAAGTTGGGTACTTTTTATTACCCGAATTTTGGAGACTGAGGGTATCTTCTCATGGGTAAATGAAGGTGAATAGCCTGATACAGAAAAAGCTACACCTATTGATAAATTTAAAATTAATCAGTAAGCAGAGAGCTGCTGGTATTCTAAAAACTTATGTTTCACTAGATGTAGAGTTAATTATTGGTCGCCTGAATAACCCAGCTGAAATCTGGAAAGTTCTTAAAAGTAATTTAGAGGTGTCAGGTAGAGCATATAAACAAACATGTTTTAATGAGTATAGAAATATAAAATTGCAACCTGAAGAAGATATACCAACATTTTTGGCTCGATTTGAGGAGTCGTATAAAAGGTTGCAAGATTCGGGTGAAATGCTAAGTGAAAATCTTAGGTGTTATCAACTCATAGGCAGCTTACCTGAAGATTATGACTATTTGGCAAGAGAATTTAATAACCTTCCTGATGATAAATTTAAATTTGAGTATATAAATGTGAAATTTTAAGTGAAGTATCTCGCAGAGAGAATAGAGATAGGCAAAAAGATGAAAGTTTTTCAGTTATTAAAATTACTGATAATTCTAGTTCATTTAATACTCCTATAGCTCACTGTAAATCTTGTGGTAAGAAGGGGCATTTAAGCAAGTTTTGTAAAGATAGAGTTAATGTTGAAACAAAAATAAATACAGAAACTAGTAACATTTATATTACAGAATTGGATAATGATTGTTATGCTAGTGAAACGGTTTACCCAAGTTGGGAATGGGTATTAGATTCTGCTTCGACTTCGCATGTTTGTCAAAACAAAAACTTTTTCACATCACTGAAAAATGCTCCACCTGGATCTATAGTAAGAATGGGGACAACCCCTCATCTCGTAAAAGGAATAGGTAACGTGTCTTTCAAGATTAGAGAAGGGAGTAAAATTACCACAATAAATTTAAAAGATGTTTTGTATGTTCCAGATATTCATAAGAATTTAATATCTATGAGTAAAATGGATAAGGCAGGATTTCATGCCAAGTTAGATCAAGGTTTTAAGATTTTTTCCCCAACATGGAGTTATTTATACACAGCCCATTTAAGGAACAAATTTTATGTTCTTCGTTCAATTCGTGATCAGCCTAGTGGAATAACCCCAGATGCTACAGATGTGCGAGAAAGTGAGGGAAGGTTTGGCCAGGTAGCTAAATCAAAGTCTCTAGTAAGTTCACAAAAGGGGAAAATGTATAAAACACAGTCAGAAGTTAATAACAGTAGAAATAAAACCTCAGAATGTAAATTTCAAAATTTTAGTTCGTCAAAAACTTCTCCAGATAAATTAAATCAAAAAGTTAAAAGTAATAAATTTACTGTCAATTCTAATGAAGCTTTTGTGACAGAGCGTAATGATATAATGTTATGGCATGAACGTCTTGGTCATAGTAATATAAATGTAATTAAACAAATGGTTAAAGAGAAGTTAATTGAAGGTTGTAATCGTTTGCAAGGGAAAGAGACTAAATGTGAAGTATGTATTTTAGCTAAAAATACAAGAGCCCCTTACCCCCGAATAAAGAATATTAGATCAAAAGAAATTCTTGAATTAATTCATAGTGATGTTTGGGGCCCTGCGCCTATTACATCTAGAAATGGTCACCGTTATCTCCTTACGTTTATCGACGATTATAGTCGTCGAGCATTTTGTTATCCATTGAAATCGAAAGATGAAGTGCCTGATAAATTAAGAAATTTCATTGTATTTATTGAGAGACAAACTAATAAAAAGGTAAAGGTAATCCGAACAGACAATGGTCTTGAATATTGTAATTATAAAGTACATGATTTATGCTCAAAACATGGAATTAAACATGAAAAGACAACAGTTTATAGCCCGCAGATGAACGGCGTAGCTGAGAGATACAATAGAGTTTTGTTTGAAGGAGTAAGAACTTTTTCATACGCAGCTAATCTTCCTACAAATCTTTGGGTTGAAGCTGCAATGGCTATAAATTACATTCGAAACAGAACACTCCATACTGGCATCAATGCAGTACCTTTTGAACGTTGGTATAAAGTTAAACCTAGTGTTCGACATTTTAGACATTATGGATGTGTAGCTTACCTTCATCAGCCTAAAGAGAAAAGAAATAAATTCCAGCCTAGAGCTAAAAAGGGTATTTTTGTAGGATACGGCCTAGGGTCAAGTGGGTATCGAATTTGGCTTCCACATGAGAACAAAGTAATAGAATCGAAGCATGTACAGTTTGATGAATCTCAACTTGGTAACCCTATGGAGAAAAAGAGGACACATGGACCATTCTTTGACTTTATAGTAGATAGTACCATTTCTCCGCATAGTATTGAAGAACCTAAACCAAAAGGAGAAATTCCAGAATCAGAAAGTGAAGAACAATCATCCTCCAGAAAGTTGACCCCAGCAGAATTAGAAGATAAGGTTTCCCATGAAGAGAAAATTCAAACAATAGATGATATTAGTTCAGAAGATGACTTACAAGATGAGAAATTTGAGGGCAATTCTAATACTTTCTATCGCTACCTGAAAAAACGGGTGAAAGGAGCGACTGCTGGCAAGAGTGATGTATATATCCTAACTCCTTGTGGAATTAGAATAAGAAGTGGACCTCAACTGAGGAAGTACTGCGAAGAGAATAAATTTAGATATGATGATACACTTGCAAAGTTTTCCCTTTCAAATACATATCAAGGACCGATAGTAATGGAAAAATATAAAGACTCTATTGTTGAAGAAGCCTTGTTAAGTGAAATAATTATCCCGAAATCATCTCGACAAGCAAAACAGCTACCTGAATCCCATGAGTGGAAGAGAGCTATGGATAATGAAATCCGAACCATGCTTGATAGAAATGTATGGACACTAGTACCCAAAGAAGAAAATCAAAAGACCTTAGGAACTAAATGGGTTTACACTATTAAAAGAGATGCAGAGGGGAATATATCTAGCTATAAAGCACGTTTAGTCATACTGGGAAATAATCAACGTGAAGGATTAGACTATGATGAAATTTTTAGTCCAGTAGTAAATTTTACCTTAATTCGACTTTTTATAGTATTATTTGTAAGCATCTTACATTGGTCTCATTGCTTATTAGATGTAAAATGTGCCTACTTATATGGTGACATTGATAGAAACATTTTCATTAAACAACCAGAAGATTACGTAGTACCAGGTAAAGAAAATTGTGTCTTAAGGCTAAATAAAGCTGTATATGGATTACATCAGGCAGGTCGTTGTTGATACAATGATCTACACACTACTTTAGTGAAAAATGGTTTTATAGAAGTTTCTGGAGTCTCTTGTGTATATACATATAAAAATGAAGCATTAGTTCTTGTCTATGTGGATGATTTACCCATATTTGCTAAAAATAAAAAAATGTTAGAAGAAGTAGTTAAATTAATTGAAAATATTTATGAAGTGAAGAATTTAGGAGAAATTAAAACTTTACTTGGTATTCAATTTAAATCAGACGCAGCAGGAAAAATGATGAATATAAACTGTAAACAATACATTGAAAAGTGTTTAAAGAATTTTAATGCTGATTCTCTTTCCAGAGTAAATTTACCAGCACCACCTGGTTTCGTCCCCGTACCGAGAATGGAAGGAGAGGAAATTCCAGAAAATTTGCCATATAGGAATTTGCTTGGATGTCTTCAATATATTTCCCACAGATGCAGACCAGATATAGCATGGACTGTAGCAGCCCTGTCCCAGTATGCAGAACATCCATCCATGGAGCATTATCGCACACTTTTCAGAGTTCTTCTTTACCTGTCCACCACAAAATCTCTTGGCCTTAAACTTCGACAGTCTGAAACTCCATTATACTTGGTTTCCTATGTTGATGCATCTTGGGCAAGCGAAAGTGCCAGTAGAAAATCTTGGTCCGGTTTTATCATATTTTTGAATGATATGCCTGTGCAATGGCGAGTTACCAAACAAACCTGTGTAGCCCTTTCTCCCATGGAAGCAGAGTACATCGCTGCCAGTGAAGCTGCAAAGGAACTTAAATTCATCAACACCACTCTTACTGAGGTATTGAAAGCATTATCTAGTGTCAATATGTCTATTCCTAAACCATTGTTGTTATGTGATAGTACTGCAGCTATATCATATACTAAAAATAAAGCGGACAATGTTCGCAACAGGCATATCGATTTGAAGTATAAATTTTTAAGAGACTTGTATCAAAGAAATGTTTTCGATATTCAACATGTCTCTTCAAAAGACAATGTAGCAGACTTACTAACAAAATCATTGTGCAAAGACTCTTTTATGAAATTCAGAGACTATTATTTAAAATGAACATTAAACATCAGGACTTTGGGGGGGGGGGGGGGAGAAAGGAAAAAAAAAAAAAATGTTTCCGTTATAGAATTTTTTCTTTGATTGAGTGAGAAAAATCATCTGTATAAAATAGAAATTTGTCTATTTTGATTATATATATATTTTTTTTCCTACGGCAATAAGGAGGGAAAGGGAGGCGATTTGTAGAGCACATTAAAAGTTATTTCCCACCTGATTACCATTGAAAAAAAAAAAAACCTTATTTTCTTACTTGTACTGAAGTTTTATTGTTTGTTTACATCGCCATCTTGAGTTTTCTTCCCTCCATTTCCCTCCGAGTTGCCAATCTTGTTTAGCAATCGCAAGATGCGATTCAGTAATTTATTTTGCGATCGCTACTCTTTAATTTTCTTATAAATAGTTATTTCTTTTCTTTTCTGAGCTCAGAATTTATATATAATTAATTTAATAATGCTTAAACAAAGTTTTTTTTCATAAGTACTTTATTTTTAATTTATTTTGAATATATAATTAATTTAAACAGTTAAATTTGCATGAAGTTTTGCAACAAGTTCAGGAATACGCTATGGCAACACCACTATGCTAATATGCAATGTTTTGGTAGATTTAAATAGCCGTGGTAATGCCCTAAAGGTTTGTTTTTTGTATTTGGTGGTAAGTTTTTCCTTAGAAATGAAAGTTTATAGGTCTAAAAGATTCTGGATAACGAAGTTCCTGCTAATGAAGATGAGATGCTAAAGCGTGAGACAAATTATATTTTCTTCTTGTTAAATTTCTTCTTTTGAACTGTTGCAGAATTTCATAATATATGAAAACTATTTACTAAAGTTATGTTTAATGGAAATTGAATTAAAATTAAGTATCTTGTACGTTAAGCAGAAGCCATGATGGAAATTTTAACATTATGTGGATTGTATCTATGGAGTTGTGAAAGTACACATTTTATGTTTTTCTTTAATAAACTAATGTTTTATTTTAAAGACAGCTCTGTTTTTATTGAGTCTTAATACTGCCACTTTGCTATTTGAGATGGTTTGCATCCACACCTCCACAAAATTATATCAACATTGAGCTGACAGCTGTGATAATTAAAAGGGAGTTACAGACTGCAGTTTTCAATGATAAATCGATTGCGCTCATTGACGAAAAATAAACATAGGAATAATTTAAAAAAAAAAAAAAAAAAAAATAGGCTGATCATCTGGTGCTGACCGTTGTTTTTCTGGAAAAGAAGGAGGGGGGTGGGGGGTGGAGGAGGTTTACAATTAATTATTCACCATTAAATATTTAAAAAAAAAAAAAAGTTAGACAAGGAATTCTGTATTAATTTGTCAATTAACAGTGGGAAAATAAATGCGGGAAAAGCGTGCATATAATTTTTTTTTTAAGTGGAATTTTTTTAAATATTGCGAGATTCCCGCACTCTAGCGCGAACCCTGCGTTCGGAGTTTTCTGTAGTTTTCTCCAAAATTCGCTTTGATTTTAATAAGTATTTTTCTGTTAAAATCTGTAACTTTGATAAGTAAACATGAAATGCAAAATACATTAAATAATCGTAAGTTTATTTATTTATTTATTTTTATTTTCAAAAATTTAATTGAAAAAAGAAAATTCATCTTTATATAAAAAGAAAAGGAAAATGGTGAACTCCAAAAAATTGAAAAATATTACAGTACAGGACCCATTATCCGGCAATCGCGGGACCGACCCGATTCCGGTTATTGGAATTTTCCGGATTTCGGGTCCCTGACGAAAAACGGAAATATTACATCTGCAAAAATTACCCCCTCCCATTAAACAACAAAATAACATGCTTATAAATTGTACTGATAAAATAATACATACAAGAACAAAATAAAAAAAAATGAGTGATAAAAGAAATATATATATTAGAAGCTCAAAGATCATGAATAAAAACAGATGCAGAGCTCTTATCATAATACAAACGCAGAAAAGAAGATAAACACAACGCACTGACTCACATTTGATCGTTTGCAGTAACATCTATTTTCCCCCCTTTCTGCATTTGAAAGAATGACCCAGTAGCACAAGGTCCATTGACCTTGAAGCACGTGACAGTAATCGCGTTTGTTTATCTGTTCCATTTCTTTGCTCATAGAATGCAGCAGAAAGATGTTTTGATACTGGGTTGATTCATTACACAGGGATGCGATTCGGTGTATCGACACTTGCGTGGCCGTGACTGATGTTTACAGATTTTCATGTGTTTTTGGATTAATGCCTGGCCATAATTTTGCAAAAATATTAAATATTTTAGTTATAAATCATTTTTAATTAACATTCAGTTTTATTTCCTAAAGCTGTCGATCCTCCGAAAGCTTTTCTGGCTGCAGTTTTGGATTCATATGCAGTAAAGCAGCTCAATTTTCTATTACAATTTTAAATGTTTGTTTCATTAATCTTAAAAGTAAAGTTCATTCATTTCAGTGAATTTCAAAAGAAGCGCCAAAGTAAAATAATTTTCTTTTATTATTATTATTTTTTTTCTACTTAAAAAGATAATATTTTGTTATATGTATTGTAATGATGAAAAGTACTGGTTTGTGATGCAGTTTGCAGTATCGACTCATTCCGTGAGCTGTACATTGGCAATAGCAATGGGTGCCTTAATCAAAACTGTTCTGAGATATCCTTTTTGAGTTCTTTAAATTATAATTAAAGTTATTTTTCCTTTATGGAGAACGAGGTTTTAAAGGATTTTCTTTCTTTTTATGTATTATTATTAATATTATTATTATTTCATATTCAAAGTGGAATTCGCTAAAAATATAAGATTTAAAAAAAAAAAAAAAAAAAAAAAAAAAAAATATTCCAATTTAGTTTGAATTTTGAAAAATGCCGGTTTTTGGAACATTCCGGTTTTCGGGATGCCGGATAAAAGGTCCGATACTGTATAGGCAACTGGCTCTTCTACACAAGTATCTCTCAAGATAGAATTTCAAATTTTGGAATCTAGTCATACTATTCTAAATTTAAAGTCCTGTCATAAAATATTTAAAAAATAAATAAAAGTGGATAAATATTTTTATATATGACAATTTTTTTTTAAATAGCACTCAGCGTTATTCTACTTTCTGATTTTTAAAAATTTGATTAAAGAATTAGTGAATAATTTACTATTATTAAAAGCTTAACGTTTTATTGAATATTTGTCAAGTTTGTTTAAACTTTTCATATGTAATTGTTGTATGCAGTTCATTATGCAGTTTCATTACATTATATATATTTTTTTATATACTTATGTTTTAGGCACTGTGCATTTAAAACATCGATACAACAAACAGGATGGAATATAGTGCCTTTTCTACGAGCATTATATAATTTATTTAAGGATACTCCAGCACGTAGAGCCCTTTATACAAGTGTAACAAAATCAGTGATATTTCCTAAAAAGTTCTGTGCAGTCAGTACATTGGCTGCAAAATGTGGAAGTGGCCCAAAGGGCTATTGATCTTATCCCAAATTTAAAATTGTTTGTTGAAGAGATTAACAAAACTAAAGCCATATCATCACAGAGTTTCAATATTGTATCTAATAATATAAGTGACCCATTACTTTCAGCAAAACTAGAATTTTTCAGGGGCCTAGCTTCAGATGTTGAGCCTTTTTTGGAAAAATTCCAAAGTGATGAACCGATTGGCACCATTTTTGTATAATGAACTCAGTTCTTTAATCAAGTGTCAGCTCAGTAGGATTGTCAAACCTGGGGTAATTGAAGAAGTCAATTCCTTTAAAGATTTCAAAATTGTCGAAAAAAATCTTCCAGCTAGTCAAATATAGGTATTGCAACAAAAAATGCTATATCAAAAGCTAACAAGAGCATAGGTAAAATGGAAAATTCTCTTATAGAGGAATTTAGGGAAAACTGTAAAAAGAGCATTATTAAATTTATTAATAAAATGCTAGAAAAATCTCCACTCAGTTATCATCTAACTAGAGCAGTATCATGTTTTGACCCTAAAGTTGCAGCTAATTCAAAAGTGAGAAAAATTCGAATGGAATTACTTTTAACCATTTTGCTAGATAATAATTGGATTTCTAGCTCTATTGTGGATAATGTAATGCAAGATTATGAAAATTTATGTAACCAACCAGATGTAATTACAATTCTAAAAAATTATGATGGAAAATCTCGACTAGATAAATTTTGGATTAATCTTATAAACCAACATCAATCACATTTATGCCAAGTTGTTAAACTTGTTTGCTGCTTATCACATGGAAATGCAAATATAGAAAGGGGTTTTCAGTAAATTCTGAATGCATTGTTGAGAACATGAGAGAAGAACTCCTGGTAGCAAGGAGAATTGTGTATGACACAATTGTATCCATTGGTGGCATTGAGAATCTAAAGATTTCAAAATCGCTGATTCATGCTGCCAGGAATTCACATTCAAAATATGTAGAAGCTAATAAAGAAAAAAAGAAACAGGAAGAAGAATTATCCCAAAAAATAAGAAATAAGAGAGAGGCAGAAATCAATGTTAAAGAACTGCAGAAGAAGAGAGCGAAAATTTTAGAAGAAGCACAGAGAGAGGCTGATCTTCTGAATGAAGAAATTAAAATGCTCTCTCAAATTTGAAAAAAAAAAAAAAAAAAATTACATAGGATGATATACTTTATTTGTTTACTGTTTCTTTTTATGTGATTTTAAAAATTGTAGATAGTGTTTTATTATTTACTTTTTTTTTTTTTTTTTTTTTTTTTTGAGATGTACACCTGGACCTTTCAATATTAGAACATTTTGTCTTTAATATTTTGCAATAATATTTCCTACATATCAATATGTGTCAAAAAGGATCTCTTATACCAGTTTTGCAAATATTTTGAAATAATTAAAAAATTGTGATTTTTTTCCCCTCAGAATTGTGAAATTATTGAAATTATTTTTGATTAATTATTCAGTCATTCATTTTATATATATACACACACACACACACACACATATATATATATATATATATTTTTTGGGGGGGGGCGTTATTTATTTTTGTGGCATCTGTGTAAACTTTGTCGGCGTCACGTGAAAGCTTAATTATTTTCGTAAAAAGGTCAGGGATTTTTTTTGGAAGGAAATGACTAGCCACCCTGGACAACAACGAACAAGTTATACACATCGACATTCCGTCTGATTACAATAATAAAATGGACGAAAAAGACATTTCTGATGTAAAAAGTTAAATAAGGAAGATTAATCTTTCACAATTAAAAGATTTATTAAGATATTGTTTGATAAAGAGATTTTTTTCTTTAATGACTTTTTGTGTTTATGCTATTAAATATTTTAAACTTTTTCAAATCTCAAATACAATATATTATAATGATTTTTAATTATAAATAATTATGAGCAGGCCTGTCTAACCCAAAACTTTTGGCGCGCCGCATTGGAAATCTATTTTACAAAGGCGGGCCGGATGGTGTAAATGCATTAACCATATACATATAGTAATTCTTTTTCCGGTGGCATCGTGAGCATTTAAAACAGAAAATATGTATGATCCTAAATATATTTTTATTCATAAAATATCTATAAAACAGTCAAAAACTTATGGTTATATATTCATAAGTATAATAATAAGAATCAATTATTGATATAATAATATTTTATTAACATCAACAAGCGCGATATTTGTTTATTTAGATAGCTTAATCAGTATTTTCATTAAAAAAGTCAAACGATTTATTAATTTTATATGTTTTAACCGAAGATTGTAAATTAGAAATTCCCTGAATTCTGTCGCAGACCGCAGAACCTTACGCGGTGGCCACTGCGGGCTGCGGGTTGGCCAGCCCTGATTATAAGACATGATGATATAGGACACGTTTTTAATATATATAATTTTAGGCATATTTGTAAAAGCATTTTAAGTTGTTAGGAAAGATTAAAAAAAAACACCCAAAATGCATAAAAGAGGGGAAAAAAAAATGACGACCCTATTTTGTGGCGAGTAAAACTTCTTTTTCGGCGAGTGTAATCTGGTTGAAATTTCGGGCCCTGCATAATGTTAAAAAACATTGTCATTGGACCCGAGACAGTTGGCTAAAAATATTTAAAAAATGAATTATCCCCATGTTCTGAGCTTTTCTGAAAGTTTCAAATGTCTAGCTAGTCGGGAAGTTAGTTAAAAATCGATTGCAAGCTTTGTACTGATAACGCTGCCGAAGGCTGCAGGGACCCGAAGCAGATGGCTAAAAGTATTTTAAAAAAAATGCATTTTCATCATGTTCTGAACTATTCTGAGAATTTCAAATGTCTAGCTAGTCGGGAAGTTAGTTAAATAAATTTTCTGTTGAATCATATAAATGCTGATGAAGGCAGCAGGCATCTGAAACAGTTGGCTAAAAATATTTTTAAAATGCACTGTCAACGTGTTCTGAGCTTTTCTGAAAATTTCAAATGTCTAGCTAGTCGGGAAGTCCGTTAAAAATCGATCGCAAGATTTGTCCAAATAGCTTTTGAGTTATTACCATTTTTTGATACATTATGGCTAAAACCTTTGTATTTTTGGTCATTATGAACCATAATCTCTTAAAGAAATTATTTTAATTCATATTTTCTCTGATCCTTTTTAATAATTTTCCCTTTTGTTTTTTATTTTAATATTATTATATTTTTTTTTTTTTCAGTTTCAGATCAGGTTTGGGTTGCAGTCAAGAAAATTAAAATTGTTTTCAAGTTTGTGGTTGGGTATCAAATTTGAGTGCTGACTTCAAATTTAGCTGTCTTGTCTAGATTCAGAACTTACTGAATATGAATATTTCTTTTCCCCAGGAATAGAAAAATTATTACTAATTACTATGCCTAAATGACACATTTTAAATTTGTTTGATAAAGCACTTAAATATGCTAGATAATGCTAACAAAGCTTTGACCCTCCCCCCCCCCCACCCTTAAAAAAAAATATGACTCAAATTTTCAATGAATCTGCAAAATTTCAAGGAGAGGAGGAGGGGAATATTGAGTCGTCCTGACTACAGCCTTGACTATAATAATGACAATATTTGACAAATAATTGATTTTAACAATAAAAATATTTACCTAAAAGATTGATGGTAAAAATTTAGTTTCATTCTTTGATACTTTAAGTTACTCACACTATTAAAAATTTCTCACTATCCATTCACATCTTTTTTTTTTTTTTTTTTTAATTATTATTATTATTATACAATTTTTATTAAAACTGAAATTTAAAATTAAGTACTAAAATTACTTTGAATTCTTTTAAAATAAATGTCTATACAAAATTTGTAGTTTTCTTTATAAGCTGAGTTAAATGCTATTCCAACTAGCTATATAAAAGAGGGGAGAATCAGACTTTTTTTTTTTAAATTTACTTACAAACAATTCCGTAAAGAAGGCTGCTGATGGATGCTAAAAGACCAAGAGTAGTGACATCTCCAAGAGAGGCAGCAATGGGAGTAGCAACATTATCTGGATTAATATGCAATTTGCGAGACAAAAGAACAACACCAATAGTAATGAAACCTGAAAATTGAATGAGAGACAGTCAATTATAAAAAGAGACATGAAAAAATATTACATGAAAATTCAATCTATATCTATATACATATATAGTTATTTGACAATTCACAAATGCACATACGTTGCAATAAATAATTATTTTATAATTGATTGCAAAATTGCAGTGAAAAAAAAAAAAACATTTAAAGTTGATATTATCTTCAAATGAATGCTTTTCTTACATTTTAACAACACAAACAATATTTCTATTTCACAACACAGTGAGTAAAAATCTAAAATTTCACCACAATTTTTAAATTTAAAGAGTCAGTTTAAAAAACTGACTCAGATTTAAAAGAAAGTGCCAAACACTTTAAATATTTTCTCAAATACTTTTTTAATAATAATAAAAAAAAAAGTAGCAAACACTTCTCTGGTTATCTAATTGCTACAGTGTATATCAATTATCTAAAAACTTTAAAATAAATTTTCTGTACATTTGAATTCATGGTATTTTTGGAAGTTTTCCCATATTGGTTGTCTTTACCGTCCCTAATGCTCTAAACAGTATTGCCAAATTTAAGGACTCGTATATTCAACTATCACTAATAATTTTGAGGAGTGATATTTGATATATATAATGGATGAATAACTTTTGAAGCAACCATTATAGTTAAAATTTAGTGGTGGATACAGGGTTTAAACTGCTATTAGTTTTTTTTAGCATTTTGCTAAAAGATATTGTATTTTGCTATGTCAGTAAGAATTTCGCTAAAAAGCTAAAACTAGATTATTTCATAAAATATCTTTATATAACTACCTCTAGTTTTTATGCAAATATTCGTGGACAGAAATTACAAAATCACTAAAAATATTGGGAATCATTATCTATTTAGTATATTCGGATTTAATTTCGACTTTTAATGGTTGAATCTAAATGCAAAAATACAAAAACAGAATTAAGAATTTGCTTCATAGATGTATTATTCTCAGTGCTAGTATTGCGTTTGTTGAAATCAAAATAAAATTTTGCTGATTCATTTTTCTTAAATCACAATATATGCTTGGTTAAAATCGTCAGTGAACAAAACAAACAGAAAACAAAATTGCGGATGACCAAGTTAAGAAAAAGAAATCAATTCTATTTAAAGAATTAATTTTCGAAAAAGCTAAAATACTGCTTATATGTTTTAGCTAAAATGCTAAAGAAACTTTTTTGCCAGGTTAAACCCTGGTTGGATATTGAATAAAATGTCCCTAAATTTGGCAACAATGACCAGAGGAAATAAAATAGGACCAGCAAAGGGTAAATTATAAAATGTTATACAATAAAAATAGATTTTATGTAAATAAATCCTTACCTTTTATATAAATTAGTAGGTTTGTATATGTTACCTAATTTTATTCATAAATAACAAAATTTCAACACTAATAAAGAATATGAAAATAATTGCCTGGATTTCCTCTTTTCTAGATTTTTCTAGATTAGCTTTTATCAAAATAATTTTTGCAATTTATAAATGTTAAAAAGAAATATTTTCTTGATGCAGAAGTTTATTCTACTGTTGGCCACAGATTAACAATGAAAAAATAAATTATCTCTACTGGTAAATAAAAACTATTACTTAAAGGAAAGAATTTAAACAAAATACTGTGTGCAATATAACAGTTTTGATAGTGCATTTTAAATTCTGTGAAACATTAAAAAATTTTAATACACAGTGTTTTGTCCTTTTTTGAAAGATAATACTGTATTTTAGACGAAAAAAAAGTGTAGTAAATGCATTACTGATAATTCAGTTAATGTAAATAATCCAGAAAATTTAGTAAAAATTAATCTAAGTGAAGCATCACATTCTGGACAACAAATACCGACAGCAAGTGTATTGGCTTTAATTAAAAGATAAAAGGATTGGTATAGGACAACTCTAGAAACAGCAAACATTTTAGAAAACAACAATAGTAGGCCATTTGGCCTAGTCAGTGTAAAAAGTCTAAATGCATAAATCAGTTTACATCCAAAGAGTTTTACTATTCTTTTGGTGGGGTTAGAAATGAAATGATTATTATGAGCTGTTATCTGAAGATAAAACCAGTAAACTTACAAAAATGCAAAAGCATTTCTATAAATTTATTGGTTATAAACTATGAATTAACCACACATGGCTTTAATTAGCAACATAAAGAGCACTGTGCTTCATTAAGAAAATGATAGACCAAAAGTGTCTTTATTATTCAATTTGGCTAAGTTTATCAGTAATTTTCTGACTTTATACCTTTTAAGGAAAAACAGCTCTGATGGTAAAAATTACACTTCTGTGGAGAACTCAAAAAAAAAAAAAAAAAAAAAAAAAAACCCAAAAAAAAACCATGAGTAATAATAAAAGAACACTGGAAACTGAGAGTGATTCCAGTAAAAGAACACAGTTCTTTGATGCGAAATTATGCAGTTATCAGGAAGATTGAGAAAAATCATACCTAATATTTACACTTCATAAAAATGTGTCCATTTCTTTGGTACAATTTTGATATTTAATAATCATTATCGTATTAAATAATTTAAAGGTTAATAAAATGTAAAACAGTATTATTTCATGAAGTTTCACTGACTTTATATATGTAACTGATATATGTTACTGATACAAACATTACTAAATTTACAAGACACAAGAAAAATCTTTTTCATGAACAAAATATGTCAGCAAAGCTGCCCAAGTAACCAGAAATTTCGCCACACCAAAGATCATTTTTTTTTTAATGAACGGTATAGAAATTCTTGAACTATTTAAATAATGAATAAATAAAATTTCATATTCAATAAAACAGTGGCGGATCCAGAACTTGACTTTTGGGGGGGGCTAAGGTTTTTAAAAGTGTTATTCTAGACCAATAAAAAATTTACAATAGCAAAATTCAATTATGAATGACAGTGTTTTGGGGGGGGCTTCAGCCCCTTAGCCCCCCCCCCCTTAAATCCGCCACTGCAATAAAAGGTGAATATGACAGTCATGAAAATAATTAAACATTCAGGATTACAGCAGCTTTTTCTTTTTTCTTTTTTTTTAATAAATAATAACATACCTAAAACTAAACTTGCAATAGCTGCAGTAATCAGACTACTAGCACAAAGCAGGGTAGCATGATGTACATCAAATTTATGTTCTTGAACAACATCTACTACAATTGCAAACACAGAAGCCAGGAAAGCCACTATAGTTGCTTGACACTGGAATAGAAAAATATATAATTTGATTAAAAATCATATAAACTTACATATTTAAAGAATCAAAAAAAAAAAAAAAAAATCAGATGTGGACAGGCACCACATCACTTCCTTATACGCCTTTAGAAATACATAATGTTAAAAAGCATTGTCATTGGACCCAAGACAGATGGCTAAAAATATTTAAAAAATGCATTATCACCGTGTTCTGGGCTTTTCTGAAAGTTTCAAATGTCTAGCTAGTCGGGAAATTAGTTAAAAATCGATTGCAAGATTTGTACAGGTAACGCTGCCGAAGACAGCAGGGATCCGAAGCAGTTGACTAAAAGTATTTTAAAAATGCATTTTCACCGTGTTCTGAACTATTCTGAAAGTTTCAAATGTCTAGCTAGTCGGGAAGTTAGTTAAATAAATTTGTGTTGAACCATATAAACACTGCCGAAGGCAGCAGTGACCCAAAACAATTTGCTAAAAATATTTAAAAAATGCATTGTCACCATGTTCTGAGCTTTTCTGAAAGTTTCAAATGTCTGGCTAGTTGGGAAGTTAGTTAAAAATTGATTGTAAGATTTGTACAGGTAACGCTGCCAAGGGCAGCAGGGATCCGAAACAGTTGGCTAAAAGTATTTAATAAAATGCATTTTCACCAGGTTTTGAACTATTCTGAAAGTTTCAAATGGCTAGCTAGTCGGGAAGTTAGTTAAATAATTTTTCTGTTGAATCATATCAACGCTGCTGGAAGCAGCAGGTATCTGAAACAGTTAACTAAAAATATTTTTAAAATGCATTGTCAACGTGTTCTGAGCTTTTCTGAAAGTTTCAAATGTCTAGCTAGTCGGGAAGTCAGTTAAAAATCGATTGCAAGATTTGTCCAAACCGTTTTTGAGTTATTATCGTTTTTTGATACATTATGCACAAAACCTTTGTATTTTTGGTCATTAGGAACGTAATTTTCCTAAATATCTCCAAAACAGAAAATCATACAAAGTCCAAAAAGGGAGGTGCACAACTAGATGTTATAACAAACCTATGTACCAATTCGCAACTTTCTACGTCCAACCGTTTTTGAGTTATGCGACATACACACACACACACATATACATACAGACGTCACGAAAAATTGTGTAAAGTCACTTATAACTTTAAAACGAGAGCTTGTGTTAAGACGGCATTTGCAGGTGTACAACTAGACATCATGACAGTCACACGTATAAATTGGGAACATTCAGTGATCATTCGTTTTCGAACAATGTGAAATATAAAATCCATTTCACAAATCGGGATTACTATACTTCCTTTGAAACCTTTGGACGGCCCCTGCCTGCCTGGGCTCGGCCAAGCTTAACGGGTTGGATGCCGTCCGCCGGAGCGAATAAATCGCCAGATCTCCGCGTGGAAGCTGCTGGGCAGCAATGTAACTAGAACGCCAAAGCTCAGGAATTGCAAGGTATCGACTTCTGCTTTGGAGAGACAGCTCGATTTGTACACCACACCCTCCAAGATAGCTACAGTGGAAACGCACAGACACGCTCCAGGATGTTAAGGAATTTGGAAAAAGTGTGCTTACTAGCTGAGAGTCGAAATAACCAGAATTATGGAAAATTAAAACAATTTTGAATTTAGGCAGGGAGGGAGAGAAAAGAAAAAAAAAACGCTGGGGGAGCCGCTAAAGTTAGTTGTGCACACAATAATTAAAGCCAAAAGAAGAGGCCATTTGAACAGGGGAAGGGGACAACACTTAAGAATTGAGAAAGACAAGCTGAACGAGGAAGGAACAATGAGATTATTAAAAAAAAAAATAAATAAATAAATAAATACGTGAAGCTACTGGGGGATGGAAGATAGTTTTGGGCGCATCGCAAAAATTTTGAGGTTTTTGAAGTGGCAAGGCCTAAATAATCCTAATTGGGAGGGAAATTACTATGTGCAGGGAGGCCGAATGGAGAAGAGAAAGAGGGACCATCACAATTTTGATCCACCACGGGGGGATGGTTCCCCGCGCTAGTAGCCCGACGACTGCTAAACGACCCCATCGAGCACTTGACGGTGCAGCACAGATTAACGAGGACCAGACACCGCCACACCCTCGTAAAAAAAAATAAAAAAAAAAAGAGAAAAAATAGATTAAAATAAATAAAATTAAAAATAAATAAATAAAATAAATAAAAATAAACTAAATAAAAAAAATATATATATAGAATAAATAAAGTAAGTAAGTAATTAAATTAAAATTGGTGCGCGTCAAAACTTGATGAGTACCAAAAAGAAATGTGACAGGAAATAGTTCTAGGCTTAACAAGGAAAGTATTACCCCTACAATTGAGAAAAGAAGTGCGTGTCAAAACTAGATGAGTACCAAAAAGACTAAGTTTCCGGGATTTGTATGCTGTGCGACCTGTTATGTCCTGCACTCTTGATGATATTGTACAAATCCGGTAAAGGTAATTAACATTATGGTTTCTTTTTGACATGCATTCAAACCTGTAACATTAAAAGAAGGTATTGATTGTGATCAGAACTAGATGAGTACCAAAAAGAATAGGTTAGCTAGGAATTACTATACTTTGTATAAGGAAGTAAAAAAATTGCTCATGCATTGTGATAAGAAGAAAGACATATATACACATTTAATATTTGACAGATCTAATATCTAAGATCTTATATAGTATATATGTATGTGGGAAGTTATAAAGCTTTGTGGCACGCATTCCTTGTACAGACAACAGATGGCGCTGCTTCTGATGCTCATCTTTCGACGACATGACGAACGGAAGTCAGTTGAGATCTGCCTGTAATGAAGAGATGTTGAGACCGTCAGCGCGAAGGCTGATATGGTCATTTTCTTCTAATTAGAGCTTGTAGTGCTTGTAATAGTTGTGTAGAGCCATGGAGAGCTCTATACCACAATCTCACATATTTAAAATAGCACGTGTAGGTACTAATGTGAATTATAGTAGCGAGAAAGTGCTCATATGTTACCTTGTGTTAGTTCTAATGATGAAGAGAGCTTGTATTGTGTGCTAAGCCTCGAAACCAGCAAATGGTTAATGATAGAAAGTCTGCTATTATATTAATCCTTATATTTAATCTGTGTTGTGTATGTTACGTAATAAATGTTTTCGTTATCTAAGTCGCATCTCATCATTGCCCCACCCCTAGACATCCAGCCAAGATTCTACATATATGTAAATATAATGACTATGCTTATCAAATAATTAAATATGAAAAAAATTAATTTTGAATTTCTTTAAAAATTTAATCAATATTATGGGCATAATTTCTGTGCCGTTTTGCCCAGTGAAGTCTTGCTTGTTTGTGACACTGTTTCAGAAAAGGCTTATGAGCAAACTTTTGTTTTTTGATGAATTCTGATTCTGTTATTCTTTTGTGTATGGTGCCATATGATATTTTTTATCCAAGTCAATATTTCATCTGATTAAGCAACAGATTGTCAATTAGAATCATTCTTTTAATTTTTCTATCCTCATGAAATGTGGTTTTTCTCGGCCTTCCTAAGCAATACACAATTCTGAAGTGTTCTCCACGCTGCAGAACACTTTAAATACCACATTTGGACTGATTTAAAGTGACATTTGCAAAATGGATTTACCTTCTGCTTTCAGCTTCCACACTTTCGTAATTTCTTCAGGAGAGAACTCCAGCGATTTCAGTATTTTGATAATTCCAACAGTTTTCACTACACTTTATAGTCTAGGAGACAAAACTCACTGAGCCTCCATCAATCACATTTAAAGAGATGTTTGCATAAAACCTCATTTGTACTTAAACTCTTGAGACATCACAATTTTGATTTTTTTTTATAATTTGTTATTTTCTTTTCAATTGATTGTTTCTGAATTGAAAACATGCATTTGTAATCCAATTGTTTAGATACAGTAAAATTCCGATGTATATTATTAATTTTACTTTAAAAAATTTAGCTTGTGCATAAACTTTTGTGATGCACTGTGTGTACATATATATAAAATGAAAAGCAATTTGTTCAAAATAAACACGACAAAGGAATGTATAAACAGAGAGATCACTTTTGGCCCCTCTCATTACTTGTTGTTCGGTAATCTATACAGTTTTTCATTATCTGTACATGTCAAAAAGTAAAATTTACTTCTCTTTTAAAGAGAAATTGTTATTGTTTGGCCAGTTGGCAGTTGTAAAAACTAGACTTAATCACATTTATGTTACAGCAATTTAGAAGTAAATAGTTTTTTGGTATTTATTGTAAAATACTTTAGAGTCCAGACTGCACCCTTCTCTTTCTTGTCATTCTAGGTATAAAGTTCAATATTTACACGTCTATATGACTAATACATAAACAATCAAGCACTATGAAAAATTAGAGAGTTTCATTACTTTCAGTTAATTATTATTGGAATTACAGAACTCCAGCCTTCGTGTTAAAAAGTAGATATGTACGAAATTTTAATTTATTGAAAACAGACAGACATATAAAGTTAATAAAAGTTATATATCAAAGTATAAGTACTGCGAAATGGGAGCCAACATATATTTCTTGAGTTGACTGATCCTAAATCTTTGATAATCTAAATAATTTGACCCAAAAATTTGAAATTATTTAAAACTGAAATAATAAATTCAAAATAAAACGTCAAAACTTCCTAATAGTAATAACATTAAAATAAATTAAAAAGGCCTACTTGAAATTCAACGTGAGATCTTTCGTTACGATGAAGTAACTTTCTTGAATGTCCTCACATCGTGCTGTTCGGTGATGAAACTGATGTTTCTTCCACACCTTGATCTTCAGGTCTCAACAGGTGGCACTATTTCTGGTCTAAGCTTATTATAGGGTCATTCTTATTGCAACTGCAATTACTTATAAATATTTTGATTGTTTCCCGATTTAGCGTGTAAATATGATTTTCATAATTTGTTAATTTTTTTAGTATTCTCAAAATCTATTTTTATTTCTTTGTGGATCTTAGTTAAGGCAGTGGTTGTTTTATTAAATTTTATGTCAGCTTGGTGTTCTTTTATTCTATTTTTTATTTTCCTCTAAGTCCTTCCTATGTAGCTGCCTTTTTTATCGTCTTTATTCTAATTTCATATATTCCTGTAGTTTCCAATGGGTTTACTTCACCTTTATCGCTTCAGATTCTCTAAAAAATGTTTGGGTAGGGTTTTATGGGGACATTTAATATTGAATTTGGATGCAAAGTAGGATTTTTAAATTTATTTTAATGAAATAAATTTGGATTCAAGTAGACGTTTTTAATTTATTTTAATGAAATAATAAATTTGCTAACCTGGACTAGAGCCATATTGCCATATGTCATCTTCCACTGCTCTCTAAGGCTATCCAAATGTCCTAAATTAGCCTGAAATAGATAAAGAACAAAAATAAATAGATGAAAATGAAGAAATAAAAAAATCAGAAACCTTAAGCTCATTAATCATACATACCTGGGTAGAAATTCTAGCAGCTAGAGTCATTTCTAAGTTACCCTTTAAGCCCAGTAGAGCAGGAACAAGGATGAAAAGTTGGGTAACATTTTCAAAAACAGGCCAAGTCTAATGAAAAAAAAAAAAAAAAGAAGCTATGTTGAAAGTATTATTTGCTTATGTATTTATACAAATTTTATTAATAAAAATGAGAAAAAAGAAAAAAAAATTAATGTTGTGTAATTATATCGTAATACGTTCAAAAGTTTTTTTTTTTTTTTTACATACACAAGGAGAAATTCCACCTGTTTAAGAACACTTGGAACACTGAAATAGTAATACTGACGAAATTATGGACTGACCCCAATCAAATTTTATAAACAAAATTGAAACTAATAACCAAATTAATTACTGTTGGATGTTAATATCACGTGGACAAAAGAATAAAATTAAAACCACTGTTTTCAGAAAACCCACTAGTAGTAAAGAAATAATCGATAACAGAAGCAAACCCCTTCAAATATAAAATAAATGCCATCCAAGCCTATGTCATCACACTATTGCCCCTTTTTCAGTCAAAGGTGTATAAACGCACTATTTCAATAAATATTTTTTATTAACACTGTGACTTATAATTTTCACTAATTTTATTTTTCTGCTATTTTTAAGGGTTCTAAAGACATCTATAAAATATTAGCAATTCAAATGGAGTGAACATTTTCTATTGAGGAATTTTCAAAATACACTAATTTTCTAACTTGAATCTGTTATTGACAAATTCGACTTTTTGAAAATGTATAAATATTCCACTTGAGATTAATCATATGCTTTTATAATGAATTAAAGTTGCAAGTTTTGTAAATAAAATAAAAATGAAACAAATTTCATAAAAAAAACTTATAAGTTTTATTTAAATTTATTTTTTATTTAAATATGCACCATTTTATTTCTTAAAAAAAGTATTTTTCATGCACGAAACATTTCTTGTGTCTATCAAGCATATTTCAATGAAAATAATCCCACATTTTATAAAATTTCTATGCTTGGCCTAAAATGGGTTAATGTTTGCTCAGATCCCCAGGCCCACAATGATGAATTAAAGTAAATCAAAGAAATCACTGATAAAGCAGGCTATCCTAAAAACCTTGTTAAAAAATGTATAATAAACTAAAAGCCCTAAATCCTATTCCCAGTAACCAGAAAACCATACGAAAATTTACTAATGCCATCCCTTATGATTGCGGTGTTTCCGTCAAAATTTAAAATGAAGATGCAAAATACAGCATGAATATATCCATCAAGCCTAACCATAATATTTACCAATTTATACACAATGATAAAAATCATGTTAATCCCCTTGAAATCTCTGATATTTATAAGATTCCATTTATTAAAGAACATAAAACCTGAAGGGTGCTACATGGACATATCAAAATGTAAAATTTAAAACAAAATCAAAGAACATGTTGCTGACATTAACTTGAGAAAAGCAACTACTACTTTAGTAAAAACTTTCCAAAATGAAAATATTAAAATTAATTTTTGACGGTACTTTCATTAATTTAATGCCAAACTACAGTTTTAATAAGTCCAAGCCTCACAGCGTTTCTAAAATTTTACTTCCATTTTATTATACTGTCACCACTGCCGTCAATAAAAAATTTTCTTGAATGTTTTAATGCTAAAACATCTGAAAACATTATGTAAAAACGTATTGATTTAATGGAGTGGTGATAATATAATAAAATGAGTGTAAAATTTTAGGAATGCTGCGAGGCCTGTAAGTTAAAAAGAAAAATTACCTGAACAATGTCAAGCACAATCCCTGCAGCAACAGTACCACAACCAGCAATGAGAAATGGAATAAATACTTGGAATATCATAGCTCTGAGAGATTCAGTAGATTCAGAATCATCACTTTTTATAGGATCATCATTGATGGTTAAAATTATATCGCTATGATCCTTGTCATCATTCAGATCAACTGAACCATCTCTGATACTTCCCTCGTAGGTCTCATTAACTGTGCCAGTTAACAGGTTGCCATTAATGGCATCAGAAGGTAGAATACATGCTGCAGAATCTGGACTGCGAAGACATTCTTCATCTCGGCACCCGACTGTAAGTGCTAGAAGCTCTGACTGCTCGCTGTCTGTACCGGCAGTTGCAGTAGTGGACAATCCTCCTTCCATGATTGCCTGAGTAACCATCTTAGGAGCCAACAAAAGAGACAGCCGAAATATGTGATCTTCTAGAAATAATCCTCTAATTCGATTTACATGTGTAGCCTTCAAAATATAAAATAAAATCACTCAAGATAAAAGCATTTTTTAGAAGTTACATTTCATATATAAACACCAACTATACACATCCCAGATACTACTTAACAAAACCAAAATATTTAACAACTACAAATTTATGAGTAGATTATCTATGAAAACTAATTGAAACACACAATGTATAGTACAGTTGAACCTCAAAAATCGAGAATTGATGTGACCGTGGCAATTCTGGATTTTCGAATTTTCCAGATTTCAGAGATTTGTATAAAACTAATTTTTTATGCCATCATAATAACATTAAAATGCACTTTTTACGCTGGTGAAAATAAATGAGAATCAAATTGGTGAATTAATTAATAAAACAGGAATAATAATAATAAATCACTTATACCGAGTTAAAACAATATGAAACACATAAAGTAAAATAAAATAGGACAATATTCATTTAAAAAAAAATAAATAAATACTCGAATAAAACTATAGAAACTGACAAAGTATTTTTTATGTTGATTTTTTTTTTTTTTAACATTTTCAGTTGTACGGGCATCTGTTACATTATGATGTAATAAGGTGCGCACGCACCTGTGTAGAGGCTGCGCCCTCTGTGTTGGAGTCAGTGTTTGAGTAGACAAGAGAGTGTAAAGAGGGATCCTCGAGCGCGATCCCACCTTGAGTTTGTGATTTGTAATAAAAATGAGTATACAGTCCACCTGAATCTAATTTGTGCCTCCACGCAACACCAGTGCCTACGAGAGACCTAACATAATGGTCCGAGCAGCCGGAAAAAAGAGGCACTGTGAAATTACAGTTCGGAACGAGAGTTACAGTACCGAACGAGATCGAGTAAGTGATTAACACTTTTTAACTGTGTTTTTGAGAAAATAAACGTAATTAGAGATGTACTTTAATTAATAAACTATGTTTAAAAACTGTAAAAAAGACGATCTGAGGCTAATAGCCTCCGAATTAGGTGAAACAGTAACTGACAGTTTACTAGTTGCTGACTTAATTGAGCTAATTAAAAATAATAAACATTACAAAACTGATATAGATTTTGTAAAAGAGTTCATAAATACTACGATTGAAGATCGTAAAAGTAAAGAAATGAATTCTGCTAATTCAATTAACTTAGAACAAATTAAGTTAGAGCGAGTGAAAACAGAACTAGAGTTAGCACGGTTACGTGCTGAAACACAAACTGAAAACAAAAGTGAAAATGATCATGAAATTCACAATTCTTTAGATTCATTAGTGAAAAGTGTAAGAATTCTGACTGTGAAAGTGCCTACTAGGCCGGAAGGCTGGGCCTTCTTCTTCTCTTCATTAGAAAGAGCATTTATAGCTAAAAATGTTCCAGAAAAGTACAAGTCAGAAATTCTACTAAATTTGTTAGGAGAAAAAGCAAGTAATGTTATTACATACATTAAAGAAGATGAATTAAATAATTACGAAAAAGTTAAATCGATTATTTTGAGAGAATACCAACCAACGCCACAGGCTTGCTTACAACAGTTTAAAAAAGCAACACGCCAGGAAAACGAAACTTATGTTCAATTCACTTCTCGTTTAATCACGAGTTGGGAATACTATTTGAATTTAAAAAAAGTATCAGATTTTAAATCATTAAATGATTTAATTATATCCGATAAAATAATCAGTACTCTTGATAAAGAGGTAGCGGCTCACATTTCAGTTCGACAAGCAGAAAATTGGTTTAGTCCCTGTGAATTAGCAAAAGAAATTGATTTATATGACGCATCACGAGGAAAAACTCATAAGATTAACTATAGTTTTAAACCAAAACATGAGTCAAAAGTATTCTTAACCGATGTTAAGCGATTAAAATGTGTCTTGTGTAATACAGATCACCCCTTACACTTATGCGCTGTGTATAAAAACTTATCTATAGCTGAAAGAATAGAAGTAGTTAAAAAGAATAATTATTGTTTTAATTGCCTGTCATCTAAACATGTAGTGAAAAATTGTACTTCTAAATTTTCCTGCTCAATATGTAAAAAAAGACACCATCTGTCAATTCATTATGAAACAAAAAAAGAAAACCGTGAGACAGGTGCAAATCAATCGCTTACTGGCGTCCTATCCCCATCCCTATCGGCGACAGCTCAAGAATTTTTGCCCCAGACAGAAAGTAATTTGTTAGTAGCATCGAGCATAAATAAAACAAAAACAGTTCTATTGAGTACGGCTGTTTGTTATATTAATGACTCATTTGGAATATCACATCCGGTTAAAGCATTATTAGATGTAGGTAGTACTTCGTGTTTTCTAACAAAGGAGTGTGCTGATATGTTAAAATTAAAAAAAGAAAAAGTGAATATAGTAATTTCAGGTTTAAACGACGCGTTATTTACAATTAGATCAAAAGTGTCTGCATGCATTTCGAACGAAGATAGAAGCTATATAAAAATCTTAGATTTTTTTATTGTGCCAAAAATAACACAAGACTTAGTCCCTGCACAAAAAAATCGAATTAGATATGAACAAAATTTCTAATTTAAAACTAGCTGATGTAAAATTTAGTTATCCACAAAAATTGCAAATGCTTCTCTCAGCAGAAGTTTTTTATGAGTTATTAAGACCAGGACAATTGAAAATTGAAAATTCAGGTTTAATATTACAGAATTCTGTATTTGGGTTTATAGTGTCAGGAAGTATTTTTAGTGAAAGAGAAAGATTTGAACACTGTGGAGTAATAAATACTACAAATGATTTAGAAATAACAATGCGTAAATTCTGGGAAATTGAATCAATTGAAAAAGAAACAGTAAAAAATAAAGAAGCTAGTATATGCGATGAACATTTTCAAAATACGCATAGAAGAGATAAGTCCGGAAAATACATAGTCAGTATGCCGTTAAAACAGGATCCGTTATGTTTAGGAGAATCAAAAGATATAGCCTTAAAAAAATTAAATGCCTTATGGAAAAGGTTGAGTTTAAATTCCAATTATTTAAATTTATACAAAGATTTTTTAAAGGAGTGTGAGGACATGGGACACATGTACGAAGTATCGGAGAAAGAAAATGAGAAAGGATCTTATTTTATACCACACTTGGGGGTATATAAACCGGAAAGAAGTTCGACAAAACTTAGAGTTGTTTTTAATGCGTCTAGTCCCACAACAAAAGGGAATTCGCTAAATTCATTACAATACAATGGAGGTGTAATTCAAGACGATATTTTTACCTTAATGACCAGGTTTAGAAAACACATATTTGCCTTTACTGCCGATGTAAAGAAAATGTTTAGGATGATATTGATAACACCAGAGCAGAGAAAGCTTCAGCGAATACTTTGGAAGACAGAAATTGATGAACCAGTAAAAATATATGAATTAGCTACTGTCACATACGGGACAGTAAGTGCTCCATATTTAGCTATGCGAACACTACACCAATTATCAATAGACGAATCAAAAAATTTCCCATTAGCTGCTCCAATAGTAATGTCCGATATATACATGGACGATGTGTTATCGGGTTCTGACACATTAAGTAATACTAAAGAGTTACAACATGAATTATGCGAAATCTTCAAAAGGGGAGGTATGCACCTTCATAAATGGTGTAGTAATTCAAATGAATTAAAAAATAGTGACGACTCAAGTTATTCATTTATGAAAAGTGAGGTTACGAAAACATTAGGAGTTCGTTGGAATCCCAAAGACGATCACTTTGAATTTAAGGTAACACTCAAACCACAAACTGTACAAACCAAGAGAAGCGTACTGTCAACTATAGCACATATATTTGACCCACTGGGTTTATTAGGCCCCATCATTTCGAGTTTAAAAATTTTTATGCAAAAATTGTGGTTATTAAAAATTGAATGGAATGACCCCTTACCAGTTGAAACCCAAAAAGAGTGGAATCGTTTAACTGAAAGTCTACATGTAATAAATGATATAAAGATAGACAGATGCATAGTTATAGAAGATTCGGTAGCTGTAGAACTGCATGGATTTGCTGACAGCTCAGAATTAGCTTATGGAGCAGTTGTTTATGCCAAATCAGCCAATAGGAAAGCAGAATTTAAAATAAAGATGATTGCCAGTAAGTCCAGAGTTGCGCCCATAAAAAAGGTTACTATCCCGCGCTTAGAGTTGTGTGCTGCAGTTCTTCTAGTGAAACTAATGGAAAAAGTGCAAATCGCACTAAAGCTGAACGTAACAGCCCTGTATTTCTGGAGTGATTCTATGATCGTTTTATGTTGGATACGGAAAGAGGCTCACCAGCTTAAAACCTTTGTAGCAAATAGAGTAACTACTATTCAAGAAATGTCAGATGTACACCAATGGAGACATGTGCAATCCCAGAACAACCCAGCTGATTTGTTATCCAGAGGTATAGACCCAAATAAATTAGTAAACTGTGATTTATGGTTCAACGGCCCAAAATTTTTGACTATGCCAGAATATCCCAATAGAGACATTCCAGTGTCTGTGAGTGTAAATGACTTTCAGAAAGAACTTAAATCTAAAGTAGAACATTTAAATGAAAAAACATTTATTAGTACAAATAGTACTTTTTTATCTGACTTTCTTGATATCAGTAATAATTATCCTAAACTTGTCCGTGTTCTTAGTTTTATTTACAGGTTCATAAACAATTGTAAAAATAAAGATAAACAAAAAGGTCCTTTAAATAATAAGGAGATAGAGACCGCTGAAAGGATCTTAATAAAAATGTTACAAGAAGATGAGTTTAGAAAAGAAATAGTGCCTCTAAAAAAGTCAGGTACATTAAGTCCTAGAAGTCAGGTAAGCAATTTGCATCCTTTTATTGACAAAGAAGGCCTGCTAAGAGTAGGAGGAAGACTTGGAAATAGTGATTTAAATTATGATAAGAAATTTCCAATTCTTCTTCCATCTAAACATAAATTAACTGAGTTAATTGTTGTCTCTTATCATAAAAAATTTCTGCATGCTGGGCCTAATTCTCTATTGTATTATTTGAGGGAAAAATTTTGGGTTACAAATGGTAGAAATTTATGTAGGAAAGTTGTGCATAAATGTGTTAAATGTTTTAGGGTTAATCCAAATTCTGCACAACAAATATTAGGTAATTTGCCAAAAGACAGAATTGTTCAAAACTACCCATTTAATATTACTGGGGTAGATTTCACTGGTCCTTTCTATATTAAGTATAAATATCAGAGAAGAGGGACTTATAATAAAATATATGTTGCAATTTTTATTTGCTTTGTGACCAAGGCTATACATTTAGAGTTAGTCACGGATTTAACGTCCGCAGCCTTTATAGCTGCTCTTAAGAGATTCATATCGAGGAGAGGAAAATGCAGTAAGCTGTATACAGATAATGCAAAAAATTTTGTAGGAGCAAATGCAGAGCTCAAAAAATTGTATAAAATGGTAAATAGACCAGATGATCAAATTTCCGGGTATATGAATTCAGAAAACATTGATTGGCAGTACTCACCTCCTAGAGCGCCAAACTTTGGAGGATTGTGGGAAGCAGGAGTCAAATCCTTTAAATATTATTTGAAAAGAGCTGCGGGAAATTTAAAATTAACCTATGAGGAATTTTTGACTTTAATTATACAAATTGAAGGGATGCTAAATTCTAGGCCTTTAGTCCCCTTAACTGCTAACGTAGAGGATTTAAATGTGTTGACTCCTGCCCACTTCCTCTTAGGAAGGTCAATTACGTCTATAACTGAGCCAGATTTATCAGAAATTACAGAAAACAGGCTTAGCCAATGGCAAAAAATAACAAAGTTATTTCAAAGCATTTGGCGTAAGTGGCACTTAGATTATCTATGCCACTTACAACAGAGATCGCGATGGAAATTTGAGAAACAAAACATATGTGTTGGAGACATGGTTATTCTAAAAGAGGATAACTTACCTCCATGTGAGTGGCCACTGGCCAAAATAAGCAAAATTTTTCCCGGAGCGGACAAAAAAGTAAGGGTAGTGGAGATTAGTACTGCCTCTGGAAAATATAAAAGGGCCATTTCTAAGATTTGCCCGCTTCCAATAAATGATTAACATTGTTATTAATTATGAGTGTTGTAAATTATGTAATATTTTGATATTTTTTTTTTTTTGCATTATTTTTTATTTAACATATGTAATATTTACTGTATAATATTGTGTAATATTAAGTGTATCAGAATTTTATGTTGAAAAAAAAAAAAAAAAAATTGACTGTTAAAGATTTCTTGAATGTTTAAAAACATTGCAAGGCCCGGGGGAATGTACGGGCATCTGTTACATTATGATGTAATAAGGTGCGCACGCACCTGTGTAGAGGCTGCGCCCTCTGTGTTGGAGTCAGTGTTTGAGTAGACAAGAGAGTGTAAAGAGGGATCCTCGAGCGCGATCCCACCTTGAGTTTGTGATTTGTAATAAAAATGAGTATACAGTCCACCTGAATCTAATTTGTGCCTCCACGCAACACCAGTGCCTACGAGAGACCTAACATCAGTAATTGAAAGCTGTTTCACTCTAGTTTTGGGGATATATATATATAAATTTTTTTAATTCGATTTTTTAACTCTCCTGCTTTTGTAAAGAATAAAAAACTAACAATCAGTCAGTATAAAAATGTCAGATTATGTCCATATTAATGTATTTGGGGTTCAATTAAAAGGACTTTAAACTGCATTCCACAAGAAATGGAGAAATCAGGTGCAGCAAAGTCTTATTTTAAAAATAAAACTGAAATTGGAAAAATGTTCGGATTTTG
This sequence comes from Salticus scenicus, assembly GCA_963930645.1. Classification (NCBI taxonomy): domain Eukaryota; kingdom Metazoa; phylum Arthropoda; class Arachnida; order Araneae; family Salticidae; genus Salticus; species Salticus scenicus. Next base: position 50,960,299 of record OZ005648.1, read on the forward strand.
GATGTCTGGATTTTCGAAGTTCAACTGTAATAAACAAAGCCACATGCATATCATTAAGGCAAAAAATGAATGTTTAATGATTTAAAATAAGCTTTACAATAAAAGGTCTGCTTTAACAATAGCAAATTTTATAAATTTCAATAAAAATAATAAATCAATATTATTAAATAGTATTTATATAAAACAAGCACACATTTAAAAAAATACTGTATATTATTGATTCATCATAATGAATTAGCTTTAATTTTTGGAACATTAAAATGATAATTGTTTCTTCAAATACTTCACCAATTATATATCCAGTAAATTATTCAAAAATGCAATTTCTCATTCAGAAATAAGATTCTTTTCATTTTTCCAAAATCTTTAAAATGTAGCAATAAATGGCGAAACTACAAAATGTAACAAATTTAATTTTAACAGAAATGCTAAGTAACTTCATATCCAGTACATTAAAAAATCTGGAATGACTCCGCTTGACTTTCCAAATATTTAGTAATTAATGGTTGTTTAAATAATTTAAATGAGAGAAGTTGTATGTTGTTTAATGGGTCATAATGTATCTAAATTCTTTTGTGCATCCCTGTTAAAGGACCATAAATAGTAAGCTTATAAAATCTTTGTTAAAAAAAAAAAAAAAACTAACATTACTAAAAAATTTTCAAACAGTTTGAGCCCATGTATAAAAATTCTACTTTGTATATCAGTTTAAAAAAAATAAAAAACAAGTCCAACATTTAGGTAAATTTGTACAGTTCCTGCAATGATAGCCTACAACAGTGATGGTAAACTTATGGCAAACACTGACCAGGGAATGCTTTTTAAATGACCCAACCTACACAATAAAAAAAAAAAAAATTATTAAAAATAAATAAATAAATAAAAGAATAAATAATTAAAAAATTTAAATAATACAAGTATCTAATGCAGAATTTAATTAATATACATATATATATATATATATATCTAAATGGACATTGGTTAACAGACTTTTTATTTTATTATATATATATATATATAAATAATAGATAACGTAATAAAATTTAATCTTAAAATTTAGCAATTAATAGAACTAAAACAATAACAGCACACTAAAATATAGAACTGAATTTAACATAGAGGAAAGAATGACACAAAAAGTTGCGATATAGATAAGGAACCAATGAGTTACCATATTAACTTAAAATACTTACGCCGACCTGAAGGATAATAAAAAAGGACCATTAAACTTGTGAAAGAGAAAAAAGATAATAAACCACATAATCAATTGGATATAAATGCTTAAAATTAGAAGCATACTTTTCAAGGGGCGCATACTTCATAAAGCAGAGAAAGCTGCAACGATTTCGTAAAACGATATTGCTAATCATAGCAATTTATATCATTTCACGCCCCGATCAATGCAGCAAAAAAACCATAAAGAATGAGAAAAAAGGGAAAAATTAAATTAAAACAAAGAATAAATAAATATTAATTAAAATCTTAAAGGAAACCAAAGTAATAACATGAAATAATCAGAGTAACCACATGGAAAACAGTTAACACAAACTGGAAAAATGGTTGATGCCAAAACCTAAATTGAAGTTAAAATAATAGCTCGACAGATATCGATTAATCGAAAATACTTCAGAACAATTACATTAAAGATAAAATACAGAGTAAATATTAAATGATAATGTTAAAATTAATACTAGTAGAGTTAAATTAAATCGTACCAAAAATATTAATAATTAAATCGTTTAAGATAAGGACTGAAGAATGAAGGTATAAGACTACTATATATATATATATATATATATATATCTGCACTTGTGTATGATTCATGACAAAAGAATAAGTTTCACACTCATGAAAAACTATATAATTTGTAAGACAGTGACATTTACCTAATCAACTTTCAATTCATTTGAACAAAGTGTTCAGACGTTATTGTTCACTCACACATACATACATCACCATAAAAATAGAAAAAATGAACTCAGGCGATCTCAAAACTTTTTCACAATTACAACACTTTCCTTACATAGTGTATAATGTTTGGAAAGTAAAAACTAAAATTTACATTGCAGTTTATGATTTTTTTTTTACCATTGATATACAATAATTTGGATTGTAGATTAGAGAAAGTTGACTGTATTTTAATATCTAAATATTTCTATAATAATAATAATAATAAATAATCAAAATCCAAAAATACTATTAAAAAGCTTTTTATCCTTTTTCACGGTCAATTTACTGAGATATATAATGTGGAACTTTTAAAAACAGTGTTTTGTTTTATAATATGAGATTTTTGACTTTGTAAATATTATTTCTATTTTATCATAAGAATCCATAAAATTTAATCCTCTCGTAAATGAAATTAGTTTGAAGACGATATTTTGACAAAGTAAAATATTCATTAATGAAGTGTGCTTTCTATTAAAAATGTTGTTCATTACAAATATCTATCAATGAAAATAACATTTATACAGGACATTTTTAATATGGGCTGTACCAAAATTTCATTCAATATGAAAAGTAAAAAATATATACAATAATCATTAAAAAAGTTATAATTGAACATGCCTATATTATTTTAAACACATCTTTTTATAACTCTGATAAAAGTGGTTTTTAAAGTTTTTCTTTTTAAATAAAATGATATTTTTTCCATAGTTGACTAAGTTATAAAAATACTTGGCAATTAATTTTTATTTCATGAAGCAAGGAAGTTTGAGGAAACTTTAAATAAATGAAGCACACACTCATTTTCATTTATTATTTAACTCGAAGTATCAAAATGAAAATTTTGGAAGATCATAAGAAAACTAGTTTTTACTACCACACTATTTTATGAGAAAGATTTTTTAAATTAGTTTTAGTTATGAATAAGTATACAATTTAGATTAGCATTCATAGTAAAAAATATTAAAAATCCAATTTAATCAAAAATTTCCCTCACTTTATTCATTAATATGCCAAATTATTAATACCATTTTAACAATACATTAAAAATAGCTTTATTATCAGTAAATGTTTCCAATTTTTTTTTTTTTTTTTTTTTTTTTTTTAATATTCAGTAATCCAATCTTTTATTAGATATAACCTAAACCCAAAATTAAGTACTTGTTCATAATCATACGAAACAGATAAAAATAATTAAAAAATATTCATATATATAAATTTGTGGAATTAAAAAAAAAAAAAAAAAAATTAATAAAACTTAACCATAAAATTGATATAGCTGAACCTCATTAACGTGAATCTCAAGGGGAATAAATTTTTTTTTTCATATTATCAGTAGTTCATGCTATCAGTAACTCAGAAACTAATCTTGATTTTAAAAACAAGGCAAACAACATCTAGAATGCCAAATAGAAATAATAGGCAAGAAGACAGCTGTTTCAGTAGCATTTAGCTTACTGTCTTCAGTGCATACGCTAAATGCTACCAAAACAGTTGTCTGCTTTCCTATTATTTGTATTTGGTGTTCTAGACATTATTTGCCTTGTTTTTATAATCCCATGCCAAGTCTCGCATTAATAATCTTGATTCATGTTAAAAGTAATTCACATTAAGCATGTTAACAAGGTTCAACTGTATTTAAATTTTTAAATAATAAATTACAAAATATAGATTAAAATAAATATTTTATTATCATCTCTGCAAGCAAATCCAAGCAATTAATGGTTACCAAAAACATGCAAAGTATAGAGAATTATTAAGGAATGAAGCTCACACTTTAAAATTTTTTTATTACTATTATATTATTTCTTCATTGAATTATTTATTTATTTATTTTTTAAGAGTTTTAAAGAGATCTTTTCTGCAAATTTACAGCTAATGTAATTTTTTCTCACCTAACTTACAAAAACTTCAAATTAGTATGTCAATTATGTTCAAGCTAGTATCATAAATGATGTTTTAAAAGGGGTCTGATATCTTTATGATGAAAATATCCTTCAAAATAAATGTTTATATGAATTTTTTCTGCCAATTATGCCATGTTAAGAAAAATCAAATTTTAAATAACTTATGAAATTTTCAAAGTTGAATTTTCATAATTATGTTTATGCGAGCATCACAACTGATATATTAAAGCTGGTCTGACATCTTTACAGTCAAATTATTCCTTATCCTTTTAATGCATATTTGAGTAAAATTTGGCCCTATTCACTCATGTTAAAAAAATTGTAAATTTTGAATAACTTAGAAAGTTTTTAAATTAGAGTGTTGCAAATCAATAAGGTTCTTTCCAATGACACAAGTGACATTTTAAAACTAGTCTGATCTCTCTGCGATTATTTTTGGATTCCTCACACATTAAAACATGTAAAAAAACCTAAAAACCAAGGTTGAAAACATTCAAGACCAGGTTTGTCCAACCCAAAACTCTTGGCGGGCCGAATTGGAAATCTATATTACAAAGACAGGCCCGCATTGCGCAGGAACCCCATACATATACTTAGTTAATTTTTTTTCCTGTCGACTCATGAGGATTTAAAACAGACAATATGTATAGACAATATTTATTTTTATTCATAAAATAACTATGAAACAGTCAAAAACTTATGATTATACATTCATAAGTATAACAGTGCAAATCTTATTTATTTAATATTTAATTAACATCAATGAGCATGATATTTATTTCTTTAGCTACTGTCATCGGTATTTTTTTTTTTTTAAAAGTCAAAAACAGTCTATTAATTTTAGATGTTAAAACTGAAGATATGAAATTAGAAATTTCCTAATTCTGTCGTAGACCGCAGAAGCCCCCCCCCCCCCCCCCCCCAAACACTGAAATTCACAATTGAATATTGCAATTGTAAATTTTTTATTGGTCTAGAATAACACTTGAAAAATCTTATGTTTGATAAAATTTCTTATTATCTCTTTATCTTTTGAATTTAAAACAAAATACAACAGATAATGAGTTTTCATGATGATTTTGGATATTCAGTTAGATAAAAAAATTAATCCAAATTTCTAATTTCATAAAATTCTACTTTAGATATTAAATAGAAAAACATAAGACTATAACAAATGCAGATCAGAGTCTAAAATTATTCTTTTTCTTTTAATTTGATATAAATAACTAGCAATTATATTATTTCTTCAAGAGTAATGTTATAATGTAATCAAGATTAAAGTAGAAGATAGTAAGATACTATAACCTACAAGGATTACACATCACACATATGAAAGATGAAATTTCTCACTCTTCTATGCTTGTCGACTAATGCCTGGCTACAACAGGGCTGAAGAGTTCTGGCAGCCTCTGGATGTCCGCTGGCTTCATTTGTTGTAGAGGCCAATCCAGCCTCGCAAGAGCTTCCACTTCCTTGCAGCTTGAGACACTGATTCTGCATATATGCCTGGCTGTGTCAGAAGAGGAGGACACCATACTGATAGCGACACTCGTGTTGCTCATGACGCAGTGCTACACTGAAATTACAAATCAGACCTTTAAAATCACCCCAAAGAAAAATATACAATAAGAAAAGTTGTATAACTCAAGAATTAATGTGAATTTTTAATCAATGCCATTTACAGTAAAGAGTAGTACTTTTTCCATTATTGGGACTAGACTGATTGAGAAATTTTTTAATAAATTTGATAAATGTTCATGCAAAATCATGATTTTACTTTACGAAAGTAGCATTCTAAGAAGTTAAACTGTGGGTGAAAGAGTAGGAAAAAAAAAAAAAAATCCACAAATTCGTTTAATAACAATTAGCTTTCTTATGCATAGGGTTTAGAATTAACTTCCATCAAATTTTGTCAGAATCAACTTGATAAAAGAAGTTTATGCCATCAAATGCTCCTGATCTGGTGATATCCAAATCAAGTCCAGATGACAGAAAAGTATCAAATAAGGTTGTTGGTTGGTTGAAGGATTTAAGGCCGATTGACTCCTGATGTGTCCTAGGCCTAGAGGGGGAATGCCCTCCGTGGGGGTCTTTATAAGGGGTCCTAGCCCGTATTTACGCGAGTTTCGGAGGAAACCACGGAAAACTCCGAACGGCTAGGTCGATGAGCGCGACCTGGGATCGAACCCGGCACCTCCCATCTACCAGCTTTGAGCGCAGAATCGCTCGGCCGCTGGTGGGCCAGTATCAAATAAGGACATTTCTTATAAAATAAAATAATAATAATCTTTACTTTTTATTTAAAAAATAAAATAAAATAAACCTCTAATTAAAGTGAATATTAAATTATAAATGAAAATTATAAAGAACGTCAATTTATAATATTTCCCTAACTTTCATATGTTTATTTTAAATAATTATTACCCTATATACATACAGGTCATAAAGAGTCTTAATTGAATTTAACTTCTTTTACTAGCCTCATTTCCTATTACTTTTTATTTTAATTCTGTTTCCATCTTAGCATAGTAAAATGACAGTTATTTCCCCTTCAAATTAAAAATATAACTACACATTTACAGATGAATCTTACAGCTATCATATACATCCTTTATATTTAAAAATAAGTTAAAACTTCATGGATTGTGAAATTCTTAATTATAAGGCAGCATCTTAAAAAAGCTTGTGAATGGATATATTTGTCAGCGACTGTCAGAAAGTTAATACTAAATTTGTCGATTATGTGTTTTAATTAGCTTTTCTCATTTCTTTGATATTAATTAGATTAAATTCTACTAAACATTTCTAATTTTGCATATATTTTTTTAATTGACATTTCTTCAACTTAATCATATTGTAAATATTTTAGTAATTATTTTTATGCTTCGAAAATTCGTTAAATGATGACGATTTAACGATAACAAGCTGACCTGAATAATAGAAAAAGTATATAAATTATTAAAGGAAAGTTTTCAAATATAGTAAGTATGTATGTATGTATGTGCACTTATTTAACTCCTTAAATAGGAGGAATGAAAGTATATCACGTAGGTAATACTTAATCTCACTAATAAAAAGGTTAATCACATCTTTTAGGTATTTTGAAGTGAAATAATTAGGTTTTGGCATTTAAGTAGTTACTAATAAAATTCTGTTTCAATATTGCCTTCAGAGATATCCAGTGTTTGTAAATGAAATTGCTCATAGTTTTCAGACTATTGTACACAGAGGTACTTAAATGATAATAAATACGAATATATAATTCAGCATTAAAGATATAATGAACTAATTAATTCATATAAAGTAGATATCAATCAACGTGACAATATATAAAATAGTACATGTAATTCAAAAGTAAACGTCTCTAAATAAAATAACTATTGTAGTATTTTTTCAATATATGTATGAAACAATATTTCTTTCTTTGAAAAGGTATTAAATACTTAAAAACTTCAAATGAATCGAATAAAATTATATGGAGAGCATCTAATGAAAATTGAATTGAGAGAATATATATTAAGTTTGTACCTGTTAAATAATCCTATATACTCAAATATCTATAAATTTAATAAAAATTTTCACAAATCAACGTTAACATCAAGTAAAAATAAATTTTTATATTATATATTCCACAGAGTTACTGAAATGGCTTTTAAACACAAGTACCGTTTCGTTAATTTCTTTTGCTAAAAATAATTTTACTTATTTTCTAGATATAAGATTACTGAAAGTTAATTAGTATATCTGATTATTGCGTAATTTGTAAGTATTAAATCAATATTAAATGGTAATCATACTACAAACTATGACCTTTAATTCATATTAGGTTGCATAACAAACATGTTAAAGCATGTCTGTTAGGATTCAAAGATTATATAAAGCAAATTACAAAATATAAAACTTAGGAATGGCACGTTATATAGGCATAGTGGGGGGAATTTATGCCATAGGAAGTTAATAATCAATGATCTCAGTAACTAACACACACTCACTACATGGTGAAGCTTATAACTAATTAAGCATATTATGTTTAAAAACAAATTGAGAGACTACAAATTGACTATTTCCGAGTATAGGTTTAATAAATAATTGAAAATAAAATAATTCTTTCCCAAATAATCACTAGAATTCATTTAAAAATATTAATAAATTACCTCTGTAGCGCTGGATCCTGACAGACTAACAGTCAGCCAGTTAAAAGGACTGCATCTGCTGCAGTAGAATTTCACGAAAAGCCGCACGAATGACGTAATAGATGCATTTACCGTGACGTTCTGTGACGTTCAAAATTTACTCAGCGATTATCAATAAAAGAATAATAAACGAGCTTCAATGTTTATTAAATAAATCAAAATTATCTATGAATTGAAGGAATCTTTGACAGTTTTTAAGGAACGAAACAAATGCAAACATATATAGGTCATTTTTCCATTAGAAAAAAAGTAAGTTACGGCAATCTGGCAACAATGAGTTGCTTAAGATCACATGCATCAACCTTTCACAAATTATTTTCTGTTTTAAAATCTAACTTACAAATAGTTAACTTAAATAAAAATAATATTTCATTTTCGCCATTAAAACTACAACTTTTATTTGTAAAAAATTTCTCTTAATGCCCAACCTTTTTCAAAAGTTTCATTTTATTTGTTTATTTATATACTATACTAGCATTTCTACCCGTTCTTCGCACAGGAAAGATTGTAAGTAAAGCTAATTAATTTGACCAGTTCCCGTGGGCAAGATATTGTTTATTCTGAGTTCTGAAGAAGACCAAACTTTGTTCAAGTTCAAATCTATTGGAAACCATTGAGATTTTTCACTTGCGTAGAACGGGTACTAGACAACCCCTTTTAATGATTAAATTTTGGAGTGGGGCTAAAAGGAAATCGTGTTTAAACACCACAACCCCCAAGGCGAAGTGTGGAAATTTGCAAAATCCCTTTAAAGTGCATTTATGGTCATATCACACGAAAGATTTTCGCACAACATTTTACTAAACACAATACAGATTTAATGCCAGCGGGTAATCAACTTTTTCGACCGTCTCTTGGAAAAGTTTATCGTGTTGTGTTTAGTAAAAAGTTGAGCGAAATCTCTCGTGTGATATGGGCATTAGGCACTCTCATTGAGCGCCGCACACCAAAAATCGCCATTCTGATATAATTTAAAGTAGAGTTGAACTTACGAACCCTTTTTTTTTTTTTTTTGCCCTTCTCTTATCCCTAAAAGGGAAAGGGGATTGCGCATTTTTAGTGTTGTGAGTTGGTTATACATAACTAACTCACACACTTAAAAAAAAATTCTTAAAAGAAATAATAAAAGTTACTACATTTTTTTAAGTTTAAGCAAACCGATAATTACTGTAACACATAGACAAATAAAATACATTTAAATTAACAAAACATGACACGATAAATGGTCCTCCTATGGAGGTTTCATTGTAGTTTGAAAAAGTTCCTTTTACAAAAAATTAGTCTTTTGGGGATTTTTTTCCCCTTCTAAGGCGCCCTAAAATTATTCGATCCCCCCCCCCTTTTTTTAAAAAAAGAAAGTGTGACTTGCGTAATATAAATATCATGAGTGCCGCAACTCACAAACAAATGTGTTAAATAACATTAAAATTTATATTTAATTAAAACTTGACATAAATAGGTAGATTTCAGCAATTTAATTGTCATCCTGCATGCAGATGAAGCTTTTATAAAAGGTATTCTGATGTTCCTCTGCAAATTTGATTTGTGACACTCCATAAGGTGCTGCACCAAAATTAATGAGATGTTAATTTATGCGAAGTTGCGCTTTATTTCGTTTTATATCTAAAGCCGGACAACTGGTACTGCAGTTTTATGACTGGCATATAATGATTTACTTTCATGACATTTTAGTCACCATAATACTGAATCTCACTAAGTTACATGAGTGTAAAGCGCTTTTTTTAGATGGCCTTTGTTACTTCCATTATCTGATTACCGTAAGTAATGGAAGTATTGTATTCAGTAAAATTAAAAAAAAAATCGATTTTGAGTTTTCATTTGATTTACATGTTTTGAAATCTCCTAAGTGCCCCCCCCCCCCCCCACACACATACCATTTTTTTTTTTTTTTTTTAAATTGGTTGATGCATGTCTCTGTGTGGGTGAGGGGGGGGGGCGTATTCTGTCATTCTGACTATCATATCTCCAAGACAAATAAAGATAAAACAATGAAACTTTATATATAAGATGTCCAGTGAACAGATGAGTTTGCCAAATTTTGTTAAAATTTGAAATTGGATGTGGGACAGGGTAAGCCAGAACTGGAGTAGTATTTTAATTCCGTATCTCAGAAACGGCTGCAACGAAGTTCTTTCAATTTATCCCTAATCTTCCTTTTAGATGGTATGTCGTATGCATTAGTTGCTTAGCATGGTAATAAAAAAAAAAAAAAAAAAAGGGGGGGGGGTAGGTCTCCTGATTATTTCGGAAATCGGTGTCTCAAAAAATGGCTTTACCGATTTTCTTTGAATTTGCTAAAATAGCTATAAATTTTTAAAATCAAAGTTTCTTTTAGATGTCTTTATGATGTTTGTACTCATACTCATTGGTTACTACACAAAAATTGGTAGATTGTTGATTAGATTGGTAATTTGGTCAGTTTTGTATTTGTGACCACATCATCTCCAAAAGTAGTTTATAATATGTACAGTAGTGGATAATGAAAGTCGTGCGATTGTTACCAGATTTCCTTTTTGTGGCTGTTTGTCAAAAGGATATACTTTCAGATGCGAAAATATTTTAAATGAAATAAATAACGATGTGTCGCCGAGAAAAAATCCACAAAATTAATTTTGTAAATATTACAAACTTTAATTTTTTATATGGAACCCGGTTTCCTATAATTATATTTAATAATGATAATGATGATGATAATTATAATAATAACAATAATAAAATAATCTGGTATGACACTCACACGACTTTTTCTTACGTTTCACTTCAATACTTTAAAGACAAATTTTAGATTAAGGGGTAAAATAACAAGCAGCTGTATATAAACTTGAAAAAAGAATCCAAATTAGGTCCTTCAACACTTTTATTTGACAAGTAATTATATATGAAAGGGATTACCGTGCTCCTCCATCCCCCTCCCCTGTTTGAATATAGTGTTTACATTTATATAGAATTCAAGGCTGTCATTAAATTCAAAAGTTTATTCCAAGCTATTCAGACAACTTTCACCTGCACCACTCCTTGAAACTAATAAAACTCTTCAAGTAGTAACCTCGTATGAACTTTAAAATGGGACGGTTGAATTGTCTACAATTGTTTGTTTTCAAGTTACGATGATAATAGAGATACACAGAGGTCAACCATTAGACTCAACTTTTGTATTCAGGTAACCTCAAAACGCGTTATTATACGAAAAACAAGCGCTTAAAATTTAAGTTAAAAAAATATTTTTTATACCATATTGATATGAGGAATTTATTTTCATTTCTGTACAGTTTTTTCTGGTCTTTGGTAAAATGTAGCAAAACGCTCCACCAATTACATTCAGTAGAAAAGAATAGTTTCGCTTAATTATTGTTAGCCCTGTATGTCTTCTATAAAATATGTACACACTACCCTGGGTTCTTAAATATAGTCTTACATTAATAATGTACAGCTACAGCACAATCTAAAATGGACTTCCAGTAATTTCCAAGTATAGTCCTATAATATTCTAGATTTTTAGGTAGCCCTTTAAATGAATGGTGAATAATTTTCATACCGTATTCTACACGAAACATGATTTTATGCGCATTAAAATATATATGTTCAATTAATTTTGTTTAGTGCAACCTATATATGTTAAACTGAACCTACCAAAATGTCACAAACAGATGTAATGTGTATGAATTCTCTTCAATGTCCCTATACATGAACCATTTACTTGATCTCAACAAGAAGTTTAGTATAGCATTCCTAAATGACACAGATTTAGAATACCGAATTTGGAGTTCCTACTACTATTTTCACTTGAGATATGCTGTGCTGATAACAGTCAGGCACACAATAATTGCCTAAAATTCTGATTTCGGGATTCAGGATTAAGGCTCCTCAAAACGTGTTAACATAACAGAAACTCTATTTCGAAAATTTGACCCACAAACAATACTTACCAACTTACCCCCCCCCCCCCCCAAAAAAAAAAAAAAAAAAAAGTCTTAAAAAATTAACAAATTTTAAAATTAAATAGCTCAGCCAATTTTAATAGCAGAAAAATGCTTTTCTTTTCTTTTTCTTTCTTTCTTTCTTTTTTTTTTCTTTTTCTTTTTTCTTTTTTTTTATTTTAATTGTTGTTGTTTCTGTATTAGATTGATTTCTTTAGGAATCCACCTATTGCAATCACTTCGTTTATCTACACTGCTTCATTTGAGGCGAAAGCACCTATTATGGTGAATTTGTAATTACATTCCCCGAAAATGACCGAGAAAGAATGGAAAATTCTTTGTTTTCGCGCAAGGATATTCCTCTTGTTAGGAAACAACATATACAGGCAGAGTTCCCAAAATTGAATGACACTGATATCTCGTCATCGGGAGAGCTTTGGCAATGAACTTAGCAACATTATTGCTCAAAGTGACACACAAAAATAAAAAAAAATTATAACAGAGTTTCTTTTATTTTGCAACATACTATTTGTATTTCTACGATGTATTCAGTAAAATGCATTTCACATTACTGCATATATTGTGAATCCTTTCTTGATTTTTGAAACATTCGTATATGAGATGTTTATCTTTGATTTTCTCGAATGCAACAATTTTCTTTTCTTTCTTATAAAATCTCCTCCATTATCTCTGTGAGCAAAATGAGAATGGCGATGTTAAATTACCAAATGCCAAAGGAGTAATTCTTTCTTACATTTTTTTTTCCCTTATAATTTGTAATTTATTACACTTGTTAATCAATAAAATTTGCTTTATTATTTTTATTATTATTATTTTATATATTCCATAAATGTAAAACCCGTCGCATTATCAAGGGAAGAAAAAAAAAAAAAAGAAAGAAAGAAATATTGGAAATTTTAGAGGAAAAATTAAAAAAAAAAAGAAACGTTATGAAAATTATTGTAATTATTATGTATTACTGTTGTTATTGCTATATATTTAACCACAGCACAAATATATAACAAATCTTAAAATATTTCTATTAAAAAATGTAGAAGAAATTTAGGCATCGTTTTATGCGGGATTCTTATAATGTTTTAAAAGATAAAAAGCTTTTTTTAATTGGGGGGGGGGGAATTATGGAATTTTTTATTGTGGGTTTGTAAGCACAGTATAAAATTCAAAAAAAAAAAAAAAAAAAAAAAAAAAAAAGGGCTTTGGCAAAAGAACTTGGCAATTCTCTTGAAAACTTTAAATTTGCTTTAAGCAACTTGGTGTTTAAATTCGCTAAAGCTTGGTGTTTAAAATCGCTGCATAAAGTCACTTCTTTAAAGTCGCTATGTAAAGTCTCTTTTAAATGTCTTCATGATTTTTGTATTAGTTCTATTTTAAAATTCGTAGACGTCTGATTAGTTAGATCAATTTCATGCCTTCTGACTACATTATCTCCAAAAAGAGTTTATAATGAGTGCAATAATGGATCGTGATAATCGTGTGAATGTTACTAGATTATTATTTATTGATGCGAAAGTATTTTAAATGTAATAAATAACGATCCCATGCCGAAAGAAAAATTCATAAACTTAATATTATAATAAAAATTTAAGTAAAAAAACATTTTTTTAAAGTAGAAGCTTTTATTGTGGAGCCCTGAAAAGCATAAAATAAAAATTTATTCTTGCCCAGACATAAATAAATAAAAATTTCAACACTAAGAAAATTTTAGAGAAAAATATAGATATTTCACTTTTGCAAGAGATAAAATTTTTAAATATTCAAAATATTTTAAAAAGTTATCGAGACCAATATTCTTAGTCATTAGTTTCTACATAAGTATTTGTTAAACCATAAATTTCAAAGGTCTCGAAAACTTTTTTAAAATATTTAAAAATTTTCATCTCTTGCAAAAGTGAAATATTTTTCTCTAAAATTTTCTTAATGTTGAAACTTTCATTTATTTATAGCATCGATTTACAAGAATAAATTTTTATTTTATGCGTTTCAGGGCTCCACAATAAAAGCTTCTACTGTTAAAAAATGTTTTTTTTTTTTTTACTTAAATTTTTATTTTCTGCTTTTTAGTTATAAAAAAAGCGAATCGAAAATTCTTAGAATACTCTGTAGACTTTGAAAGATTTTTTTTTTTTTTTTTTTTTTTTTTTAAATCAGTTGACACCTTTTCTATTAATTACCTGCAAAAATTAACACATCGGCCCTTGAAGAATCGAACCCACGACACGCTCTAACCAAAAATCAAAGAACAGTAAAGAAAAGTCATAGAACATGCTAAAAGATTCCAACAAATACTTATACAAAAAGGATATTGTTCTCGAATGCTTTTTAAAAAAATTTTAATGTTTAAAAATTTTTATCTCTTGCAAAATGAAATATTTATATTTTTCTTTAAATATTGATATTTTTGTGTTTCAACAATTTTCTTATTGTTGAACCTTTTATTTATTTATTTATTTATTTTTTTATAACATGTCTTTGCAAGAATATTATTTTAATGCTTTTTAGAGCTACACAATAAAAACTTCTATTTTTTTTTTTATTACATTTTTATTATTTTGCGTTTTAGTGATTGTGACTAAAAGAAGCTTCTTAAAAAATAAATAAATAATTAATTCAGAGCTGCCAGCCTAATCCGCCAAATTGTTAGTACCGCCCCCTTTTCTACACCACTTAATTTTTAAAGCAGTTTTCTTTTCCAATATATTTACGATGAATTAAGAAGAAAAAAGCTCTAAGAAATGACTGGTGTAGAAAAAGGGGCGGTACTAACAATTTGCCGGATTAGGTTGGCAGCTCTGTTAATTAAAAAAAAAAAAAAATTGGGATAGAGTGTAGACAATGAAAGATTTTTATTTTAACATTTGACATCTTTCCTATTAATTAATGCAATAAAGTAACACATTGGTCTTCGAACTTACAACCATCATGTTATCAACATGACGCTCTAACCAATTGAGCTAACAAGTGACGAAAAAAGGTGCTAACATTTATGTTAAAAGTGGAGGTGTTTTGTTTTTCAGTGTGACACGAAGACACGATGACAAAAACCAGTTTCAATATAAAGCTTCTAAAAAACATATTTATTTACGTATTTTTTACTTAAAACTTTTTATTTTGTGTTTTTTTAATATCTAAAATATTTTGTGTTTTTTAATATCTAAAAAGAAGAAAAATAAGAAGAAAAAATAAAAGCTTCTTAAAAAAACTCTTCAAAAATTCTTAGGATACTGTGTAATCAACGAAAAATTTTCTTTTATCAATTGACACCTTTTCTACCAATTATCTGCAAAAAGTAACGCATCGGACCTTAGGGGGTCGAACTCTCGAGCACCGCGTATAGAAGATTAAAAACATACATAATAATTCTTTTTTTTTTTTTTAACTGAACCATTATTTGAAACCACAAAACAAATTTTGGTGCTTTACTGTGAAATTTTGGACCGCTAATGTACCTAATATATTCACTAGTAATCTCCTTAGAAATATTAGTAACCATTAAGTATATCAATAAAAATACTATTCAGTACCTGAAATCAGGAACGTTTCATGGACAAAAATCTGTTCCAGAATTATGAGAAACAGGAACATAACCGATATATAAAAGTAAGTTAACAAAAGATTTTACAGTTGAAACCAAAAACCTCATTAAAATGTTAATCTATCACGATTATTTTACTAAATATGATAATGATATAAAACTTTCAATTTTTGTAATTATTAACAAACTGATTTTTATGGATTTTTCCACGTCATTACATTGTAAGGTACTTCCTTTTGAAACTATTTAGCAACTGGAAGTTTATCCTTTTGAGGAACGGTTACAAATTTAAAGGCAGTTTAACTATAACACCTTGTGTTCTGCATATGAGATTATTATTACTGAAATACTAATCTAATTCATATGGACTTGCTTCATTTGATAGGCAAGCGCCTATTATGGTGAATTTGTAATTGCATTCTCTGAAAATGATCCAGAACAAATGGAAAAGTCTTAGTTTTCGCGCAATGATATTGCTATTGCCAGGAAACAACATATACACTGTTAAAAAAATGCAGAAAAAATACAGAAATTCTCTGTAATTTCAGAAAAAAAGTCGTAAAATACGTTTTGTCTACGTAATTTTTCCGTAATTTACGCCTTTTTTTCTGAAATTACAGAGAATTTCTGTATTTTTTCTGCATTTTTTTAACAGTGTACAGGCAGAGTTCCCAACTTTGAAAGACATTTCTCGTTAACGGGAGAGCTTTTGCAAGTTTTAGGTTTTCTGACCACATTATCTCCAAAATGAGGCTATAATATGTGCATTAGTGGGTCGAGATAACTAGATTTAAGTTTTGTAACTGTTCGTCAAAAGTACTGAGGCTGTTCGCACATTTTTTAGACGATTTTATTTCGCAGTAAGAAAAAGTCGTTTGCATTTAGAATTTTACTTTCACAACAGTTATATTTTTGGAAGTTTTATTTATCTTCTGACATTTAGAATTTTTGTTTAGATGCAAAAATGCGCTTTTAAAAAGGCAGTGGATGGAAGGATACGTTTCCGCTTTTTTCAAAGAGAGTTTTTAGTGAAATCTTTATGAAAAGCATTTATCAGGAGAAAAATGGGAAAATGTCGCAACAATAGATGAATCTTGGGTCTATTTAAGTGGTTGCAATAAAAAAAGATCAATTTATTAACACAAAAGTGGAGAAAAAAGTTTTTGCTACACGGTTCAAACAATCAAAAGAAAGTTTTTCTAAAGGATTTATGATTGTCACTGGTTTTTCATACAAGCGCAAGATAAAAGCAAAAAAAAGGTGACAAAATTGTCAAAATCAGCTCTAAATACTGTAAAGAACATATTTTAATTCCAATTTTTAAAAATGAAAATCCAGATCTTTATCCACAATGCTATCAATCCGTTGAACTGTATCAAGACAAAACAAGCAGCCACACATCACAATCAGCAATTGCTTTTCTAGAAAAAAAAATGGAACAAAAAACGGGAATTAAAACCATACCCTTCACTGATATTCCTGATAAATCTCCTGATGTATCACTGTTGGATTTTTGTGTTTTTTGACTCTTAAAATCAGCATTATCCAAACACCGACCTACAGCGCTTTGTGGACTTTGGAAAGCCGTTCAAGAGGAGTAGAAAAATATACCTCTTCCGATACTATAAAAAGCATTATTATCATAGAAATTACGATGTAGAATGATAGTTAAGAACAAGGGCTATCAAAATGAACAAATAAAACACGGAATATGAGTGAAATTGTTTCAGTACACTCCATCAAAATCGTCTAAAAAATGTGCGAACAGCCTCTGTATATACACTGGAGTACAAAATTAAAAGAATTACCTGTTTTCTAGCTTTGTTCTTTCGCACATAATTTTTAAACAAATAAACATTGAAACATAAAATTGGGATGGAATGCTCGTTATAATGTCATGAATCGAATTTTATAGAACTTTAGCATAAGGAACAATTTTAAAAACTTATAATTATTCAATTTTTATCAAAAGTAAGTTTCGGAAAAAATGAAAAAAAAATCAAAAGTTTTAGAATAGAAATCTTAATGAAAAATGGTGTTAAGGATGCATTACAAATAAGTGAAGATGCACATGTCAGACATTTGTTAAATTAAAACTGGATTTTCTTTCTTGAATTAACTTTTCTGTTTCCTCTTTTCTTTTCTTTTTGTCGCATGGGAATAACATTTTAAAAATGTACATACAAACATGAAAATTCGATAAGATGCTCATTATAAAAAATTTTATCGGCAAAATTTAACATTTTTATCGACCTTTTTTTTTTTTTTTTTTTTTTTTTTTTCCTAATGTATCAAGTGGTCTAAATTTATTTTGAAAATGGAAATAATTTATTGTTTTGGTTTATTATAAACATCGAACAAAATATTTTGTATTTTAAAAACACAAAACGTATTTTTCAACAACTTTTACTTTCTTTTATATTCAATAGAAGAAAGTACTGGATTCATAAAAATTTTGGATTTTCTGTTTTTGAGGAATTTATTCGTTTTGAGAGCCCAGAACTAGATTTGATTATTTTTAGAGAATGTCTATGTGTGTGTGTGTGTAAGACAAAGTTTTCTCCTCACTGTATCTCAGCGAACTACTGCACATAATTTCTTACAAATTGATACATAATAGTTCCACCTTGACATAAACTAGTGCATATCAACTTATAATGAAAATCATACAACAAATGGCACTATCACCCTTCTTTTTCTAAATTTTTAACATGACGGTACAGGTCAAAATTTCATACAAATTTACACAATGAGAATTATTTTTAGCGAATAATTAAAACACATAGGAGCAACGCTCTCCCTCCCCGAGGAACTTCCTTCCGAGGAAAATTTTCGATAAGAATATCTTTCAAAAGAACTCGTCAATACCTTCACAACGAATGGTTAAACCATTGATCTAGGATGATTTAAAATAAAGTTATCGATTTTTTTTTTTTTTTTTTTTTGGCTTTCTTTAGATATTTAGTCTAATATTTCTCTAGAATGAAATTCGTCTGCATTTCTCATGGAAAATAGTTTTAATTTCTATATATAAAGCTGATTGTTTGCTTGCTCGGATTTTTAGTTCGATATACAAAGCTACGCCGTTCAAACGGCCGCTACGAAAATGTAAACTTATTAATTAGGACGAAATGTAGCCGTATTTTTTAGTTCAATCGGATAATTGGATCAAAAGGTATTAAATAAAAACCCGATTTTAACTTTAAAATGATGAAAAAGAGATAAATATTTAATGCCAAAATAAACAAACAAAATATACATTTATTTATTTATTTTCCGACTGAAATAAAATAAAATACTTTTAATCTCGAGTGAATAGTAATAAAAATTAGAGAGGAAAAAAAAAAAAAAAAGACCTTAGTTACTCTACGAAAATACTTTTTTATCGGAAATTCATGTGTAAATACATATTTTTATAGAGTATTTGGCATTAGTTTAAAATTTTTATTTAATTAAATAATACTTTTTTTTTTTTTTTTTTTTTTTTTTTTTTTTACAGAAAAACTAAATTTTTCGTTTTTATTGATCTTTATGTTTAACTTATGAGGCTCTTTTATGTTCTCACTATAATTTAGATTTTATAAAGATTTTTTTTTCCTGAAGCAAATATAAAACTGTAGTTTTTTTTCTTCTTTTTCTTTTGTTTGGAACAGCTTTACCATGGGACCCTTTTGGCAAAATTTGAAATTTGGTACCAAAGTAGCTTGGACATTTCCCGCCAAGGTCTTTGGTTACGCAATTGCGATTGCAAAAAGGGCCAAAAATAGTTAAAGTCGCTATGGGAGTCCCATACTAAAGCTATGCCTTTTGTATTTATTTACCTGTAATATTTTCTGTTAAAGACTTCGGGAAATTTCCCCCCCCCCCCCACATTTCTCTTTTCCTTTTACGTCTTTGTTCAGTTCTTTCATCGCTTTCAAAATTCTATAAGCACTCTTCAACCTGGGAACGCCGGGTAGACCTGCTAGTAAATAACAATTTTAATAAATTATTTGTACTGAGTGAATTTGTATAGAACAGTATACATTAATTCTTTATAACGATGAAGTGTGATGGTTCTTTACAATTTCAGATTTTAGCATATTTACTTTGTCAACAAATTTAATTGGAAAAATCGTAATTAAATAATGTAAAGAGGCAGTTACAACAATTCTCTTTAGACGCTAGCGTGTTCACTCACACACATACACCACACATACATACACACGTACACACACACACATACATATATCATCGTAAAAATAGTGAAAACAGACTCAGGGGGCCTCGAAACGTATAGAAACATCAAAATCTCAAATTCGGATTTTTGACATGCTTACAATACTTTCTTCACTACAGTGTTCGGAAAGTGAAAAAACACTTTATGCTATTTCTTGTTATGGCCCTGTTATATTAGAATTTATTTCTGTGGCCCTGTAAACGAAAAGTGAATGTTTCTCGTGCTATATATTTTATGCGAAACATGCTTTTAAGCATATAAAAAATCTATGTTAATTTCATTTTGTTTAGTGCGGTCTAAAGATGTAAATAATTATAAGATTTAAAAAAAAAAAACTTTTTATATACCATGTTTTAAATTTTCTGATGAATCATAGAGCTCTTATCAATGTGCATAAATTTTTAAAGTGATAATGACGCCAATTTTTGTGAGATGCATAATTTAACTTTTTATAATTTTTTAACGTTCACGTTTAATTAAATGTATTCATTTTTATGTCGAAAGAAAATGAACTCGTCTCTTTTTTTTTTTTTTTGGCAACAATTAAATTATAGCTAATATTTTAATGGCTATTTTAACGCTATTATGATGTTATTATTTTCATATTTTAATTAATTATAAGAAAACTAATCAAAAATTCGGAAATCTGACTTCGAAGTATTGTGTTGTCACCGGGTTCTGAGCTATTGTGAAAGTTTCAAATGTCTAGCTAGTAGGGAAGTTAGTTAAAATTCGATTGCAAGATTTGTACCGGACAAACAAACAAACAAGAATAGAAGTTAATAAAGACATGGTAAAATATATCAACTAGAAATTTTATCATACACGAAGTATATATGAATTCATTTGTATGCCCTTTGAACAGAAATTGTTTGTCCGATTTCAATAAAAATTACCAAAAAACGTCCTATAGGATAAAGACTTAGAAAACCGAGTTTGAATTTAGTTAATATTTGTTTTTGAGATTTACTGAACTGATAACAGACATAACAGAGATACATAGACATACAATCAGTCACATAGACAAACATACAGACCAACTGCAAGAAACCTAATTTTCAGATTTACGAGTAAATATGGCAAAAAACTAGTTTCTGAAAACTTGACAAAAAACAATATTTTCTGTATTATATATTGGTAGGAGGAAGTACAATATTCAATCTGATAAACAGAAAGTCTTTGGAATTATGTTAGTTGCAAACATATAAATTTGTTATTGGAAACTTTCAGTGAAATAATTTTATTCCAATAACAATATAAATTTATAATTTATCTTAAATTACTGGAAACAAAAAGTCTGTATTTTATTCCATGAAGATTGTAGCAATTATTTATGAGAAGTGTAAAAATTAACTACAAATATTTAAATAAGTGTTTGATATTAATACAGAGAATTAATGAATTTAAATAAATTCCACTTTTTACATGTTCACTTCATTTTAAAGTATTATAATGGAATAATCGATTTAAACTTACCGTATATTCTGAAAATGTCCAACACGCAGACTGTTCCTTTCCGAAATAAGTCTATCTGTTTAAGTTTGATAGTGATTTCGTAAGGTTTAAGATAAGATAACAAGTTGTTTTGTTGTTTGTTAAAAGGGAGGTGAACGTTATAAATCGTTTTTGTAAATTACTGTCTTAGAGTTACGAAATTTGAGTAACTATATACACTGAAATATAATAACATTTAGTATATTAAAATTTTCGAAAACCTTTTAATTAATAAATAAATAAATAAATAAATATTTTGAATTTCTTTTAAATTTTTAAAATGTTTCCTGCAAACTAATTTTTATTGTTGCATTCTTGAATCTTTTTGGCAACAGTGTTACGGGTTGTCATTCAAGCCCAACGAGATATATAAATATATCTCGTTGTTCAAGCCTTTCAAGCCGCTCAATGATTCTTAACTTAGAATTATTTTGTTCTAAATTGTAAGGCATACTTTGGAATTTTTTAGTCAAGAAAGACAATTGCTTTCAATACGGGGAAAAAATGGTGTGGTAGTCATACAACTTTCTTTTACCTTGTACACTTTCTACCAATAAATATTTGGACACTTTCGAATTTAGGCATATTTTGTCAAATATCTAGAAAAATTCTTTAGGAATAATCTTGAAACTTTGGTAGTGTAAAGAACATGTCATACCTCACATATTTCAGCAAAAAGTGTGACCTTAAGGGGAAAAGGAGACCAGTAAAAAATTAAACAAAAAGAAAATGTTTTGGATTACCCTGTAAAAAGTAATGCTTCAAATGCGTTTTCTCGGTAGCATGTAATTATGAGGATTTTTTTCATTATCTGCATGAATATATATGAGACTACCACATATATTCATGGAGATACTATGGTTTTATAAAATTAAAAAAAAAAATGTAAAAAAAAATCCACTTTTTTAATTATAACACGTAGAGTATTAGATTTTGATTTTTGTTAATAGTCAAAAGCATAATCACATGCTAAAGCCAAAATGCATTTAAAGCCTTATTTTTTACAGGATGATCCAAAACGTTTTGATTTTTATTTAATTTTTTACTGGTTACCCTTTCCTCTTCAGGACACAATTTTTGCTGAAATACATAAGGTATAACATGTTCTTTAGACCCAGCGCAAAGGCAGTTTTAGAAAATTTGGCATATTACTTTAGACACAACATACTGCAATTTGAATGCCAAAATGTTCAATATCTTACGAAATATGAGCAATTATTTTTTTTTAACTACGCATGCGCTAACTTAAAAAAAAAAAAAAAAAAAAAAAAAAAAAAATTAATATAATTTACTAGCTAAAAGTATTGATCAACTTATATGAAAACTCCAAACAAATATCAGGTAAATTCAAGGAGTTATGAAAGATAGAATAAACATCATTTCAGTTCTCTCATAGTAAAAGCTAATCTATAAGGGGTTTTACTCACATTTTTATTTTGATTCAAACAATGTCCAATGGTAATAGAGTGTTCGATGCCGATGATTGTAAATAAATATTGATAAAACCCGCTATCATCTTCCTTTAAAAAAAAAAAAAAAAAAAAAACTGAAATTCTGTTTATTTTATCTCTAATAATTTTTTTAATTTACATGATATTTGTTTGGGGTTTTCATACAAGTTACCCAATATTTTTGGCTATTTAATTATACAAATATAATTTTTTTAAAGCTAGTGCCTGCTTAGGAAAAAATTTCTTGTAAAAATGCTCATATTTCGTAAGATATTTAACATTTTTGCATTCTGATTGGAGTATGCTGTGTCGAATGTAGTATGCCACGTCGAATATGCTGTGTCGAATGTAGTTCTTAAATAATTATAAGATAAAAAAAAAATTATATATCATGTTTTTAAATAGCTTAAACTTCTCTTTAAAACGCATTAAAAAGCTCCAATAGGCAGGTAATGGATTTGGCGCCAAATTTGACAACTTTTTGCCCTTGGCGACTTTTTTGGAGACTTTTGGCGAGAAAATTCTTATTATCGATATTCCAAAGATGGACGTTCTAATGTGATTGGTTAAAAAGTTACCGGAAATTTGAATTAAAAAAAAAAAAGTTGGTTTTAAAAATAAAATATTAATCCTTTCCGAACAACATATATTTGCATCATGAACTACATTAGCACTTTATCATTGTGTAGAAAATCTTTAAAATGATAACGACGTCAATTTTTGCCAAATGCATAATTTAACTTTTAACAATTTTTTAACGCTCACGTTTAATTAAATGTATTTATTTTTAGGTCGAAAGAAAATGAACTCGTAAATTTTTTTTGGCAACAATTAAATTATAGTTAATATTTTAATGGCTATTTTTATTGCTATTAGGAGCTTATCATTTTCACATTTTAATTAATTAAAAGAAAACTATTCGAAAATTCGAAAATCTGACTTCGAAGTATTGTGTTGTCACCGGGTTCCAAGCTACTGTGAAAGTTTCAAATGTCTAGCTAGTCGGGAAGTTAGTTAAAAATCGATTGCAAGATTTGAGGAGCATCATGAAGGTAGAAGGGTCTTTCTACCTTCATGAGGAGCATAAGTGTTTCTAATAAGCTGTTGTGTTGCCACAACAAACAGCGATATTCTTCTTCTTCTATGGCCCTTCTTTAAGGTTTTGAGTAGCAAAAGTAGCTTTCGCTGGCATTTCACTAGAAGGGGTTTGTAAGCATTAAGAGTATTGCCATGCTCCTTCTTCCTAATTATTATTCTATGAGATTTGTCCCTGACAAACACACAAGAATCGAAGTTAATAAAAACATGGTAAAATAGCTTTGCACTGGGTCGAATACCCTACGTATTATAATGAAAAATAATGGAAATTTTTTCTACAGTGTGTCCCATAAGTCTGTAGACGTTTTAAAAATTCATAACTGTTGAATGAATTGATAGAATTAAACGCAGTCTGCGAAAAAATCCTTCTCGTAAAAAGGGACTCTTTTTTTTTTTTTTGTAAAGCGACCAGATCACGTATTTTCGTGAAATACTGTACTTATTCGCTTGCAAATATTTACAGGCATATAAATCCTATTCTATGTGTTCGTCATCACCACAAATGACAGTTTGCAAACGAGTTATAACACTGCTACTGCGGCTTCAGTTGGCAGTTCTTACCTTAGGGAAAACATCTTAACCAATATTACTTTATCCATCAAGTCAGTATCGCAATTAAAACTTCATGAATGCACAAGTAGGAGGCAAAATAAGAAATAAACTGTTCTAATCGCAAAACTGTGCAATTTATAGGACTTTCATTTGCATATTTTTATTTCACATCCGTGCGAAAAATTTAACTATTTGTCTAACTGTCGTCGACAAAAAATTTAACTATATTTTTTTCTTTATGAAAAAAAAAAAAAAAATCTCCTTTTACGAGAATGATTTTTTCACAAACCGTATTCAATTCTGTCAATAGTTATGAATTTTTAAAATGTCTACAGACTTAAGCTTCACCCTGAGCATTTTTTTTTTTTAATACCATTATATCTCCATGAATGTACGTGGTAATCTTATAAAAATTTATATAGATAATGAGAAAAATCCTCATAATCGCACGCTAAAGTCAAAACGCATTTAAAGCATTATTTTTTACAGGATGAACCAAAACATTTTGATTTTTATTTAATTTTTTACTGGTTGCCCTTTCCTCTTCAGGATACAATTTTTGCTGGAATACATGAAGTATAACATGTTATTTGCAATACCAAAATTTTAAGATGATTTCTAAAGAGCTTTCATAGATATTTGACAAAACACGTCTTTTTTTCTTTTTAATGACAAATTTGCCTTTATAATTCGAATGGATAATGAATGCATAATGATGTAAAATGATTTCCATTTTATTCAAGCTGCCCTTGAAAAGAACAAACAAGACACCAGTTGAAACGAGAGTTATCTTGCAAAAATGAGCATTCCTAATTTCTAATTCAAACTGGACTGCCTCAGTGTCTTGCGAGAAAAAAAAGAAATTTTACAAACAAGTACAAATAAAGATAACATCAATCTGACCACAGTCATGTAGGTGAAATTATTTTTCCTTCAATATACGCATATAAAATTGAAATCATCATTTACTTAGACACCTTAAAAAATTATTAAGTATTCTTATTCTTCTTATTTATTTATTTATGCTTTGGTCAGTCTTGATATAATTTTACCAAAAAGAGAAAAAAAAATAGATTTTACTGTAGCATGCTTATTTGTTTATATAATATAGGGTGAGCCAAAAGTCTCTGACATATTTCGAATTTTAATATAAAGTCAAATAAGTGGCGTACCAGAGTGCGGTCTAATTATTATTATTATTATTATAAAATCATTTCAAATTTTGTTCATCGATAACGTTGTACCTTAAAACTAGTAACAAAATATCGAAAACGCAAGACAAGCAATGAAACAACATTTATTGCCCGGACACGTAGGTCCTGATTACAAGATAGGTATAAGCACATGTTATGCTACCCGTAGAAAATTTTGAAAGGGCCCCAAATAAAGTCAATTGGGAGCCCCAAATTGTAGAGCTCGTTATGTGTGAACATTGTCTGATTATAAAAATTCACAGTAGACCCAATGGCATCAACTATCATGTCTGGTTTATAGTGCATAGTTAAAGAAGTGTGTACATATGCATTTACAATGGGATAATTGCATATATCGTAGAGATTACGGCTTTCAATAGTTTGTATTTTTGTGCTACTAATATGCAAATTTACTTAGCACATTTTCTACAGTTCCAGCTAGTTATGATTCGTCTTTAATGAAAAGTTTTGTAAATTTTTCGAGGTGTTTTTATGTGTCCGCAGACGAAGCTGTCAGTAGCGGCCCCCTTATGAGTTTATGCTTCCCTTCAGTTGAAAAGTTAATCGGCCTTGCGACACGTGGATTGAATTGGATTACCGCTTGGATGAGGTTCGAGCTATAAAGGGCGTACATATCGAAATGCAGTGAATTTTAAAAAATAAACTTTTCTTGATTTTAAAGTACAGCGCCATCTACAAAAAAATTTTTTGAACGACTTCTTCTTATTATTATTATTTGCTTAAACAAAACTTTTCATCATAAGATGAATTCTAGTACAAATTGCACTTTTGTACGTCAATTACTTAATTTTATAATAAAGTTTAATATGCATCAAGGGTTCTTGTCTCCTACTATATATTAAATATTTCTGCAGTTTCTGAACAGAAACATCCCATAGACAAAAACATATTCATGATTCAATGTTACTGTGTACAACATAGGAATTTTAATAAACTTTAATATATTTATGGGTTGGGGCATTATCGAAAACCCGCGTTGTACTTGAATAAATAAATGAATAAATAAACAAATTTGACAAAAAATGTGTAACATTCGCTTTTCTCTTGTTTAATTCTTCATAATATTTAGTTCTAGAGACATTATTCATAGCTTGATCCACAGTCCATCGGCAAAATGCAGATCTATAGCCAATAGGCATAACGAGCTTTGATTCCCCCCCCCCCCTTCGTAAAATCTTTAGAGGCATTCGCATTTAAATTTAGACCGCATTATTGAAAACATTAATCATGAATTTTGGTTAATTTAGCAATTTTTAAATGTTTTGGAAAAATAAAAATAATAGTGAGTGTGTGTGAGTTAAGAGCGCATGAACAAAGTAAAAACTTCTTTAGTAATATGTGTAACATAACAGCTTCACATAAACATAACTTAAATAGCATTATCATCAATTATATCTAACAGGAAGCAAGGTCTTCGACTGCTTTTAAGTAGCCCTGATATTATATATGCACCGCATAATGCACTAAAATTTGGTAAATAAAAAAAGGAAAAATAAAATAAAATGCATAACACAACTGAAAATGCATTTTCAAGCATTTTCACTGCTAGCCTGTAATTGTATCTGAATTATTTTGTGTGACCCTGTACACAAGATGTTATTTTTATTTATTTTATTTTATCTTATTATTATTATTATTATTATTATTATTAGATTTTAGAAGACCTTCTTACGTGTTTTGTAGCATAAACTGCTTTTAAGTAGCCCTTTATAACGTCTTGATATTATATATATGCACCATATAATGCACTAAAATTTGGTAAATAAAAGAAAAAGACATTAAACGTTAAACATAAATTTATTTTAAAAAGCGATTAGATTAATTTTCTCTGAAGGAAAAGGCATAAGTGTGGCTAAAGAAGTTTTCATTAAAATAAAATAAAAACTAGTTGGCATATAGATAGACTCTGCTCAGTTCCCCATCATATGCATGTTCTCATATAAATTTATTGTACAGGACATATTATATTCATGTTAAGAGAAAATGAATTTGACCAAACGCTTGACACAGTGACAGAACGAAATCCTCGCCTAGTAGGCTACCCACCATTCAGTTCGATATATTTATCTTATTCTAATCTATCTATTAATTTATTTTATTGGGATCAATTTCGTAGTTTATTTTCATGCTACTATCTATTTCCAATGGAACTTTCCCAAAAATGCATATTTATATGAAATATCGCCCCATTTTGCTATGTTGATAAAATCTTAAATTTCGAATAACTTACGAAGTTTTCCTATTAGAATATTTGTAGTCAATCATGTTCATACAAGTATCATAAATGTTATTTTGAAATTGTCTGATATATTTATGATCCTCAAAATGGACGTTTATGCTCGATTTTGTCTTATTCTGCCATTTTAAGTAAATCGTAAATTCCAAATAACTTACGAACTTTTGATATTGGAAAATCCATACTCTATGATATTCATGTCAGTATCCTAAATAATATTTCAAAAGTGGTGTGACATTTTTATGATGAAAATATCCCTCAATATTTCACGTTTGTGTAAAATTTTGCCCTATTCTGTTATAATAAGAAATTCGTAAAATTCTAATAACTTACGAAATTTTTATATTGGAAAATTCATTGTCAATAATATTCATGCCAGTATCCTAAATAATATTTCGAAAGTAGTCTGACATCTTTACGATGAAAATATCCCTCAAAATTGACGTTTATGTGAAATTTGTCCTATTCTGCCATGTTAAGAAATTCGTAAATATCCAATAACTTGCGAAATTTTTAAAGTAACATGTTTATAGTAATTGATGTTCATTCCGGCATCAAAACTGATATTTTAAAACTGGTCTGACATTTTTACAGCAAAAATTTTCATTTAATGCAAGTTTAAGTGAAATTTTGCCCTATTCTCCCATGTTAAGAAAATCGTAAATTTCAAATAGCTTACGAAGTTTTTTAATTCGAATAATGCAAATAAATAGGGTTCTTGCCAGTGTCGAAAGTAATATTTTAAAACTGGTCTGGCCTCTCTGCGATCATTTTTTTGTGAGATATCGTGTAAACAGACTAACAAACTAACGGACTAACTCACTAACAAACTAACAGACACCCAACAGACGGACACCATAGAAATTTTGTCATTTTCGCATTCCTCACACCTGAAAACGTGTAAAAGAGTAAAAAAACCGAGGACGAAAATTTTCACGATTACCTAAGTTCCCCATACCTATAGTATGATGGGGAACTAATTCACGATTATCTAAGTTCCCCATATCTATAGTATGATGGGGAACTAATAAATAAATAAAATAAGCAATACAAAATAAAATGTCTCCCCTCCTCTCGAATTCCTGTTGCTTACTTTACATAAAATTTTCCAACTTTTTAGTTCCCCATCATACTATAGGTATGGGGTACTTAGGCAATCGTGAAAATTTAGTTCCCCATCATACTATAGGTATGGGGGACATAGGTAATCGTGAATTAGTTCCCCATCATACTATAGGTATGAGGAACTTAAGTAATCATGAGAATTTTCGACCTCGGTTTTTGACGTTTAGTTCCCCATCATACTATAGGTATGGAGAACTTAGGTAATCGTGAAAATTTTCGAACTCGGTTTTTTTTACTTTTTTAAACGTTTTCAGGTGGGAGGAATGTGAAAATGACAAAATTTCTATGATGTCCGTCTGTAGGGTGCCTATTAGTGTGTTAGTCCGTTAGTTTGTTAGTCTGTTTACACGATATATCACGAACAAATGATCGCAGAGAGGTCAGACCAGTTTTAAAATATTACTTTCGATACTGGAAAGAACCCTATTCATTTACATCATTCGAATTAAAAAACTTCGTAAGTTATTAGAAATTTACATTTTCTTAACATGGGAGAATAGGACAAAATTTCACTTAAACATGCATTAAATGGAAACCTTTTACTGTAAAAATGTCAGACAAGTTTTAAAATATCAGTTTTGATGCCGGAATGAACATCAGTAACTATAAATATGCTACTTTGAAAATTTCGCAAGTTATTGGAAATTTACGAATTTCTTAACATGGCAGTGTATAAGGCAAAATTTCACATAAACGTCAATTTTTAGAGATATTTTCATCGTAAAGATGTCAGACTACTTTTGAAATATTATTTAGGATATTGGCATGAATATCACTGACTATGAATTTTCCAATATAAAAACTTCGTAAGTTATAAGAAATTTACGAATTTCTTAACATGGCAGAATAGGGCAAAATTTCACACAAGCGTCAATCTTGAGGGATATTTTCATCGTAAAGGTGTCAGACCACTTTTGAAATATTATTTAGGATACTGACATGAATACCATAGAGTACGAATTTTCTAATTTAAGAAATTCGTAAGTTATTTGGAATTTACGATCCTCTTAAAATGGCAGAAGAATAAAAAAATTGAGCATAAACGGCCATTTTCAGGATCATAAATATATCAGACAACTTCAAAATAACATTTATGGTACTTGTATGAGCATGACTGATTACAAATATTCTAATAGGAAAATTTCTTAAGCTATTCGTTATTTAAGATTTTATCAACATAACAAAATTGAAAATTTTCCATATAAATATGCATTTTGAGGATTGCTGCATTGGAAATAGTAGCATGAAAACTAAACTACGAAATTTACCCTAATAAAATAAATTAATAGATTAGAATAAGACAAGTATATCGAAGTGAACGGTGGAT
Organism: Salticus scenicus; assembly: GCA_963930645.1. Classification (NCBI taxonomy): domain Eukaryota; kingdom Metazoa; phylum Arthropoda; class Arachnida; order Araneae; family Salticidae; genus Salticus; species Salticus scenicus. The sequence goes on from OZ005648.1 coordinate 50,990,553, forward strand.
AGCCTTTTAGGCGGGGATTTCATTCTGTCATGGTGTCAAGTGTTTTTTCAAATTCATTTCTCTTAACATGAAAAGTATGTTAAGAGAATGTCCTGTTCCAGAAATTTATGAATATATATATATGATGGGGAACTGAGCAGAGTCTACCTATGCCAACTAGTTTATTAATTAATTAATATTAATTAATTTATTTTGATTTAATTAGATTTTTCGGCTTTTAGTTCTAATAACGATAATTATAGTTGTTTCTCACTTATATACAATTTTTGATATCTAGAAATATAGCAATATCAAGTCGAACTTATTAAAAGAACGATAAAACACATTTGAGAAATAAATTATAGCAGGACATATTAAATTACGCTCGCATTCTCATAAAATTTACGTATTTCCTTAAATCTTAAAAAGTAAGAAAGTTCCAGTTTTAGTTATAGAGGAAGTAAAAAAATCTAGTGTCCTTGTCTAAAATGCACTTCTAAAGGTGTAAACAGTGCTTATTTTATCATAAGTTCATTTTGACGCCATTTAAACGCCACCGTTCTGGGCTATTGGCCAAAGTACTAAAAACGCCACTCAGCTTTAGCAAGCTGTTACTCAAACATTTATGAAGTTTTTCAACTCACCATACTCAATTATCTGTGCAATGTTTATCCACCTCTCTCTTACCTCTCGCAGTTAATTTTAGTACACGATTACTGCGGAAGATATGACAGTACATTAGACTTACTTTTTTTTTTTTTTTTTTTTACTTTCTCTTACCCATAAGGTAGAGAAAGTATTGTTTTTGAGTCAAATTTTCGAAAGCGAGATTTTGTTATATTTACATGTTCTGAGGTCCCCTGAATACGAAAATCATGTTTTTAGCAAATGGTCTGTGTGTATGTCTGTGTGTGTATGTGTGTGTGTATGTGTGTGTTTGTGTATGTGTGTGTGTCTGTGTGTGTGTCTGTCTGTTATCAGCATATCTCAAAAACAAATTATGCCAGAAAGTTCAAAATTGGTATTCCAAATGTGTATCATATAGGGATGCTACAGTAAGCTTTTCGTTAAGATCAAGCAAATGGTTCGTGTACAGGGACAATCAAGAGAATTCTAATACATTACGTCTATGGGGGAAATTGCAGGTAAGTAGAGTTTAACGTGTATAGACTGCACTAAACCAAATGAAAACGAATATATATTTTTTGTAATAGAGATAGTTAACTGAGAAAAAAATTTTGTGTATGTAGGAGCCTCGTCTCCCCCCTCGAGGGGAGTAAATTTTCATGATGGGTATCATTCAAAAGAGCTCACCAATACCTTTAAAACGAACGATGGACTTTTTTGGGATATTTAGTGTTACACTACTTCTCTAATATGGAAATCGGCATTATCATAAAAGATAATTTGCTTAAATAATAATTTTAATAAATTATTTTTTAATAACTGAATTAAATTCTATATAAATGTAGGTGCATGAATGAAACGGGGGGTTGAGGGGGCGGCAGCCCCCCTCACACAGAACTATTTATCGTATAAAACTCTTCTGAAGCCTAATTTGAATTGTTTAGCATAGGTTTACATGACAGTTCTCGTTATCTTACCTCTTAATCTGCAACCTGTATTAATAGTATTAAATTTCAGGGTAAGAGAAAGTCGTGTGAGTGACAAACCAGATTATTTTTTTTTTCTTAATTAAGATTAAATTAAAGCTTTATATATACCTATAGTTAATACTACTTTTGTATATTCAGATGTTTAAAGCGTTTGTTTAATTCTAATTTTTGTGTGAAGTAAGTAAATGGTTTTAGAAATACGCATTTAAAAAATTTGAAAAATAGTGCATCGAAAATGAAAACAGATTTAACTCTTACTCAGAAAAGGATTTTAAAATTCAGATTTATTTAAAAAATGTATATTTATTATGTTTACCAGAAATTTTGAATACACACTAATTAACCAAAACATTGTGACCAAATTCCTAATATATGCCCGTCGAACCAAGTTTGGCATGTAAAATAACTGCAACCTATTTTGGCATGGCCTCTATACAGGTATCCGATTATTGGTCGGAAGAAAACTGTTATAAATTTGCAAGAACAAACCACATGACTCTTATAAATTTCATGGAGGGGATTTACTAGTTCTGAGTTGACGCTCTATCATATTCCCAAATATACTCACTGGGATTTATGTTTGCTCAATTAAGTGAGCAAGTACGACAAGTAAAATCCAACATCATACTTTCGAACTACACTTGATGAAACTGGTGTAAAATATTCATTTACCGAGAGCTTCTTGAAATAACTTAAAATTTTAATTAATAACAGTAATAATAATAATAATAACATGAAAATTTCCATTTAACCTTTTTCTTTTTTTTTCTTTTTTTGACAATGTAAAGACGGGTAAAGTGAATTACGCTTTTCTTCTTCTTTTTTCTTATTAAATTTTAGTACAACATAAAATTTATTAGCTCCTTGAAACAATATAAAATTAATAACATCACAATGCGTGTAATGTTCCAAGTTTTTTTAAGACCCCTAATTACGTTACTTTCTCTTTATAAAAAAGAAGAAAGTATTGGATTCGTGAAATTTTTTCATTTCAGTGTTTTCGATGTATTTACACGTTTTGAGATGTCCTGAACACGGTTTGAACATTTTTAGAAAATATCTGGTCTGTGTGTGTTATACCCTCTTTTGTGTGTACCTCGTACACACAAAAACTGTATCTTACGAACCAATGACCGGAATTTAAGCAAACTTGGAATTTAGTTGGACCTTGACTTAAATGGGTGATGATTATATTTTGGCATATATGGCTCTACAGGTGAGGCTACCATAGCGTTTTTTCATAATTTTTAATGTGTCAATATAGGACAAATTTTCATATAAATGGGCACGATGAGAGTTATTTTTAACCAATCATTATGAAATTTTAAAAATATATTTATTTATAATAGTAGCAGTCAATCAGGAGGGAAATGTATATGTAGAAGTATAGCTTCCTTCCTGGGTGTGCATGTAAATTTTCTCATGAATATTTTTTTTTTTTTTTTTTTTTAATTTCTTCAATACTTTTACACTGAGAAAAAAATATATACCGTTTTTCTCTAGAATGAATAAGTGACCATTTTCTAAATCCCTTAACTAGAAATATAGATTTCCCAGCTATGCGCATAAGGCACGCCAATAAACTGAATAGACGAAATTATTGAGAATTTCTAGTGTACCCATTTCTAGATAGTGAAACAATATTCTGAATACTCTAAATATTCTGAATCATTTATATTGCGAGAAATTCTCGCTTGATTTTCTAGAATTGGGTCATAAACCAAGATTATAGTTGCAGAAACCCGCCTCTTGTAGTCTCATTTATTTGCAGAGATTTTTTAAATAACTTTGCCTTCGATAATATAGGCAAACGCTCTAGAATTCTAATAGGGGATTCTAGAAATCGATTTCCAAGGGGACTAGAATTTATAAGGGTGACATGGAACTATTTTTTCTGGAGCCACAATTTAGATTCTAGATGGCAGTTACAGAATTTTTTCTCAGTGTAAAAGAAATGTTTAAACCGTAGATCTGTAAAAAATAGTAACAAAGTTATCAATTATTATTATTATTATTTAAGTCTGAAAAAAAATGAATTTTTTTCAGATGTCTTCTGTGGGGTAGAAAACTGATTTTCTTTCGATATTTAGCATTGTAGTTCTCTGACAGAAAAATCATCTGCAATATCATGGAAAATGATTTTAATAAATAATTTATCTTGCTTGAATTTCTACAGAAAGAAATATAAGAAAGATTTGTGATGGTTATAAAATACTAGTTTTTGATTAAAACTGAACAAATTTTCAACGCGAGTTCATTGTCAAGAAAAACATATTATAAAAGGATTTTTTACTTTCTTCTATATGTATATATAAAGAAAGTATTGGATTCGTGAAAATTTTCGAACTCCAGTTTTCGATGGATTTACACGTTTTGGGATGTCCTGAACACGATTCGACTGTTTTTAGAAAATGTCTGTCTGTGTGTGTATCACAAATTTTGTGGACGCTGTATCTCACGAACCAATGAACGAAATTTAACCAAACTTGGTGTTTAGTTAGACCCTGACATAAACTGGGGCTGATTAGATTTGTGGAACAATTTCTCAACAGGTGGTGCTGTTATCACATTTTTTCTAAATTTTTAACATGTCAGTATAGGACAAAACTTCGTATAAATGTACATAATGAGAGTCATTTTAATCGTGTGATTGTAAAATTAATATGAATTATTGATGATAGTAGTAGTTAACTAATAAAAAACATTTTCATGATGGCTTCATCAAAGCGGAAGCAGAATGATATTTTAAATTAAATAGATTTTAATTTTGTCGAAATCATAATGAAAAAACCTTTTAGGTTGACTTCATTTTCTGGCAATCTGAATTTTTATTTAAATAGATTTTATTTTGTCGAACTCATAATGAATAAACCTTTTAAGTTCGTTTTCTTGGAAACCTTTCTGGGTCAAATTTTCAATAGATATTTGTCTTACTTTCAATTCCATTAAATTAATTTTTCTCAGATTCTGCATGAAGTTCATTGTCGATCAGAATACAATAGCCAAACATTTTCGCAGTCGTATTTCTTCAACAGATGTCATATTTTAACAAATAATAAAAACTTATCTACATTGGTGTTATCTTATAATTGATTTTTAATGCAATTTTCAATAAATTTTGCAGACAAGTTTATTTTTAGTGATGAAGCATTATCCAACATCTTCAAGACTAAAATCACTCTTTTTCATTACAGTGCGACTTTACTAGCCAAACTGGAACCTGGAGTAGGCATTTCTTCAGGGGTCTTTTACATTTCTTCATTCAAACTTACAACCAAAAAGGGCATTGAAGTAAATTTCACATTTGATTTAGCGGCTCACTTCCCTGTTGGGCCCGAGGCAGTTGCCTTGGCTTAGTCATTCCGTCTTATTATTATTATTATTATTATTATTTTGCATAGAAAAAAAAAAAAAAAAAAAAGTATATAAAAACTGTTCTATAATAACTTGAGAATATTAAACGCTTTGTTTTAAGTACCTCTTTTTGTTATTTTACACCTACAGGGTTCTCCTAAGTTTAAAAAAAGAAATTCCCTAGCTTTTCCAGGTCTAATTTTATAAAATTCCAGGTCACAAAATTTGGTTCGCGACAAAAAATATAGCTCACGATATAAAAGATAACACAGTACATTTTAAATTCCAAGCTCGAAAAGCATTTTTCAGGTTTATAACATATTTTTTCCAGGTTTTTGGGCAATATTTGCAATTTTTTTCAGGTTTTCCCTGGATCCCTGGGAACCCTGACCTCATATAAAATAGGCATCTTGAAAAATATCAAGTTTAGTAAGAATACTTGCGTGCATTTAAACATATTTCACTTTACCCGTCTTTGCATTATCAGAAAAGGGATTTTTCTTCTTCTTTTTTTTATTAATTGTCTCACTTATTTTATACGTAGAAATATTCAAACAATGCTTTACAAATAATTTTGTAATAGACAATTGAATATGACAGTATTTCTCTTTTTAAAGCATAAAGATTGATTAGCACACAGTTTATTTTCAGTGATATTTTAAAGAAAAGAATACTTTTAATGATTTAAACTTTTAAACGATAATTAAACCCGATTTGGGATGTCTTTCTTTTTCATTCTTTCTTTAATTTAACCCACAAAAAAATAAAAATTGCGTTACAAAAAATGCGTGAACAACCATTATACATATTTATACATGATTGAATCAAGTTTAAACATTAGCTGACTATTGAGTAAATTGGAACATTTTCAGACTTAATATGATAAATGTAACCTTTTTTTTCTGCAACGAAAAGTTTATTATTGTTACTATTATTTATTCTTTAAACAATATTAATTTCGTTTGCACTAAATAAAAGACAATATTGCAAAGTTTTTACTTTCAAGCAAGCATTTTCAAGGCAAATAAGCAAGTTCATTGAGCTAAAAATAACTATTCTATTACTTATGAATCACCGCTGTTCCCAACGGCATAAGATGTAATTGCTTACTGGTAAAGCTTCCACGACGACAAAGAAAGGAGAGAATATGCCTCGACTGGTATCTATCCTGGAGCAATTTCAATTTTAAATGATATTTCAGGTGTTAAGATCCTCATCCGTAGTGCAATTCTTTTTTAAACAACCACGAAGAGGTTGGGACCGATTGAGCTGAGTCAGCCAGATATTGTGCCTGCAAGTAAATAAAACAAATTATTTTTTTTTTATTATTTTCCCTCTCCCTCTAGTAATGTTAGCTGACGCAATTTATTCATTGGTGATCTACATAAAACTGTATTCGAAAAAAAAAAAAAAAAAAAAGTAATTATGGACATCTAGACAAATTCAGTTATAGTTCCTGGAATTACAGAATATTTTCTTTAAAACATAATATTATTTAAAAAATTTAGTGTTGCTACAGACAAAAAAAAAAAAAAAAAAAACGAAAAAAAGTGAATTTATCTATTAAAAATTGAAAATCTATTATCTATTGAAAACTAAAAGATAAGTTAAAATAAATTATCAAAAAAAATATTTAATCGCCCTCAAACATTTATTTTAAACATTTTTTTTTTTTTCCATATTTCATAAAAAGAAAATTCTAAGCGTTCACTGAAAAAAAAAAAAAAAAAGTGAGTGACATCCAGAATCGAAATTGTAGCTCTATTAATAATCTGGTGTGTCACTCACACGACTTTCTCTTACCCTGAAATTTAATACTATAAATACAGGTTGCAGATTAAGAGGTAAGATAACGAGTACTGTTATGTAAACCTGTATTAAACAATTCAAATTAGGCTTCGGAAGAGTTTTATGTGATAATTAGTTCTGTGTGAGGGGGGGTTACCGCCCCCCTCAAACCCCCGTATCATTAATGCACCTACATTTATATAGAATTTAATTCGGCTATTAAAAAATAATTCTGTTTTTAAAAAATAATTTATTAAAATTATTATTTAAAAAAATTATCTTTTATGATAATGCAGACGATTTTCATATTAGAGAAGTAGTATAACACTAAAAAAAAAAAAAAAAAAAAAAAAAAAAGGCCATTTTATTCTCAATATTATTATTATTTTTTTTTTTTTAAGTAAAAAAAAAAAAAAAAATCGATAACTTTGTTTGAAATTATCGCAGATCGATGGTTCAACCATTCGTTTTAAAGGTATTGGCGAGCTCTTTTGAAAGATACCCATCATGAAAATTTACTCCTCTCGAGGGGGGAGGCAAGGCTCCTACATACACAATTTTTTTTCCCTGTTGACTATCTCTGTTACAAAAAATATATATTCGTTTCATTTGGTTTAGTGCACTCAATAGATGTTAAACTCTACTTACCTGCAATTTCCCTCATAGACGTAATGTATTTGAATACTTTTGAGTGTCCCTGTACACGAACCATTTGCTTGATTTTAACGAAAAGTTTAGTGTAGCATCCTTATATGATACACATTTAGAATACCAAGTTTGTACTTTCTGACATAATTTGTTTTTGAGATATGCTGATAACAGACAGACAGACACACACACACACAGACATACACACAGACCATTTGCTAAAAACATGATTTTCGTATTAAGGGGACCTCAGAACATGTAATATAACAAAAACTCGCGTTCGAAAATTTGACCCAAAAACAATACTTATGGGTAAGAGAAAGTAAAAATTGTTCCATGTTATCCTTATAAATTCTAATTCCCTTTGATAGGGAATTCTAAAAACCCCTATTAGAATTCTAGACCGTTTTCCTATATTATTTAAAAAAAAAACTCTGTAAATAAATGTGAACACAAGAGGCAACTTTTAGTAACTATAATGTTGTTTTATAACCCAATTCTAGGAAATCAACGCGAATTTCTTGCAATACGGGGATTCATAACATCCATAATATTGTTTCACCATCTAGAAAAGTGTAGACTAGAAATTCTCGACCATTTCATCTATCCAGGTTATTTGTTTACCTTATTCCCATAACTCGGAAATCTATATTTCTAGTTTAAGAATTTAGGAAAGGGCTACTTATTCGTTCTAGATGAAAGCGGTATATTTTTACTTTCTCTTACCCATAAGGTAGAGAAAGTATTGTTTTTGGGTCAAATTTTCGAACGCGAGATTTTGTTATATTTACACGTTTTGAGGTCCCCTGAATACGAAAATCATGTTTTTAGCAAATGGTCTGTGTGTATGTCTGTGTGTCTGTGTGTGTGTCTGTCTGCTGTATGTGTGTCTGCCTGTTATCAGCATATCTCAAAAACAAATTATGGAAGAAACTTCAAACTTGGTATTCTAAATGTGTATTATGTAGGGATGCTACAGTAAGCTTTTCGTTAAGATCAAGCAAATGGTTCGTGTACAGGGACAATCAAGAGAATTCTAATACATTACGTCTATGGGGGAAATTGCAGGAAAGTAGAGTTTAACGTGTATAGACTGCACTAAACCAAATGAAACGAATATATATTTTCTGTAATAGAGATAGTCAACTAGGAAAAAAAAATTGTGTATGTAGGAGCCTCACCTCTCCCCTCGGGAGGAAGTCCCCCCTCGAGGGGAGTAAATTTTCATGATGGGTATCTTTCAAAATAGCTCGCCAATACCTTTAAAACGAATGGTTGAACCATCGATCTGCGATAATTTAAAACAAAGTTATCGATTTTTTTTACTTTAAACGAAAAAAAAAAAAAACTTAGAAAAAAAAAATCGTATATCTTTTTTTTTTTTAAAATATTGAGAATAAAATGGTTTTGTTTTGGATATTTAGTGTTATAATACTTCTCTCATATGAATATCGTCTGCATTATCATAAAAGATAATTTTTTAAAATAATAATTTTAATAAATTATTTTTTAAAAACAGAATTATTTTTTAATAGCTGAATTAAATTTTATATAAATGTAGGTGCATTAATAAAACGGGGGCGGTAGCCCCCCTCACACAGAACTAATTATCATATAAAACTCTTCCGAAGCCTAATTTGAATTGTTTAACACAGGTTTACATAACAGTACTCGTTATTTTACCTCTTAATCTGCAACCTGTATTTATAGTATTAAATTTTAGAGTAAGAGAAAGTCGTGTGAGTGACACACCAGATTATTTGTTCTCAGTGTTGGGCTTTGCGGTGGTCGTAAAAGATGAAATATTTGAATATTCGATGATGCCCTGTAATGTACAGACAGGTGACAAAATAATGTGAACACATTCCAATTTAGACATTTTGTCGAGTAGCTAAAGGAATACTTCAAGGATTCTCTTGAAATTTCAGATGTAAAGAACATACCCATATATTCCAGCAAATATTTTTATTCCGAAAGCAAAATGGCAACCAGTAACAAATTAACGAAAACGATAATATTTACAATTAGAAGCAGGCTAAAAAATAATACATGAAATGCTTGTAGCTGCAACACGTGATTACGAGGTTTCTTTTAATTATATATTATATGTATTCATTAGTATGCAAATATCATTCATATTCGTGAAGATATAAGGTTGTCATAAAGTTTCTTAAGAAAATTTAAAATAAAAATAAAAATAAATCACCCGTATTTTAATTATACATGCAGATACTTAACCCAATACAATACAATGACATTTTTAGAAAACTTGATATACTACTTAAACACAACATACTGCTATCAGAACATAAAAATATTAAGTATCTGATGAAATAAGAGAATCAGTTTTACTAAATAAATTTTAATTGCCCGTGTGAAAGCATTAACAAAATTTCCTTTGCATAATTTCCTATCTAAATGTATAAAGTTATTCTGGGGAATATATATATATATATATCGGGAAAATTCAACAGATAAAATTAGTTGAATTTCAAGTACTCTCAAAGGGAAATTAAATGACAAGGGATTTTTGAACATAATTTTTATTTTGAAGCAATTAATGGCAATTTAGTACACAGTCGGCAGCAAAACTATTAAAGCCCTAACAGTAATTCCTATTTAAAACATTTGCACCTAATACTGTTTTGTTAAGTAATTATTTGTACAGTCATGATCTTAGTCTTATGCTGTTTATAAAAATGTAGGTTGATGATAAAAATTAAGGATAATATATATATATATATAAATATATGTGTGTGTGACAAAAAATGTGGATGTGTGCCTCAACAGTTTTACTGCCGACTGTACGTTACCTCAAAAATATAAATAAAGTTATCGGCGATATCTTTCTAAACTTTGTTTTACTTTTTTACTTTCTCTTACCCATAAGGTAGAGAAAGTATTGTTTTTGGCTCAAATTTTCGAACGCGAGATTTTTGTTATATTTACACGTTTTGAGGTCCCCTGAATACGAAAATCATGTTTTTAGCAAATGGTCTGTGTGTCTGTCTGTTATCAGCATATCTCAAAAACAAATTATGGCAGAAAGTTCAAACTTGGTATTCTAAATGTGTATCATATAGGGATGCTACAGTAAGCTTTTCGTTAAGATCAAGCAAATGGTTCGTGTACAGGGACAATCAAGAGAATTCTAATACATTACGTCTATGGGGGAAATTGCAGGTAAGTAGAGTTTAACGTCTATAGACTGCACTAAACCAAACGAAACGAATACATATTTTCTGTAATAGAGATAGTCAACTAGGAAAAAAAAATTGTGTATGTAGGAGCCTCACCCCCTCCACCTCGGGAGGAAGTCCCCCCTCGAGGGGAGTAAATTTTCATGATGGGTATCTTTCAAAATAGCTCGCCAATGCCTTTAAAACGAATTGTTGAACCATCGATCTGCGATAATTTAAAACAAAGTTATCGATTTTTTTTACTTTTAACGAAAAAAAAACTTTGAAAAAAAAATCGTACTTTTTTTTTTTAATATTGAGAATAAAATGGACTTTTTTTTTTTTTGGATATTTGGTGTTAAACTACTTCTCTAATATGGAAATCGTCTGCCTTATCATAAAAGATATTTTTTTTTAATAATAATTTTAATAAATTATTTTTAAAAAAGAGAAATATTTTTTAATAACCGAATTAAATTCTATATAAATGTAGGTGCATTAATGAAACGGGGGGTTGAGGGGGGCGGTAGCCCCTCACACAGAACTAATTTTTATATAAAACTTATCAGAAGCCTAATATGAATTGTTTAACATAGGTTTACATAACAGTACTCGTTATCTTACCTATTAATCTGCAACCTGTATTTATAGTATTAAATTTCAGGGTAAGAGAAAGTCGTGTGAGTGCACACCAGATTATTTAAATTTACTTTTGTTTTTATTTTTTAAGAGTAACACATTTGGTTAATAAATTATGTAAAATAAATTTTATCAATATTTGCATAGTAAAAAAAATTTTTTTTTGCAAAAACTTTCATATTTTATCAAATATTTTGTACTTTTATATTCTGATCGCAGTATATTCTGTATAATGTAATATTATCAAGTATTTTTCCCCTGTAAACGTATACATTGTCTTGAAAATCCTCCATGTTATAAACAAACTAGCATGTTGGGGCAACACTTCTGTAAAAATACCTCCGAACTGAGCTTTACGTCACCGGAGACCAGCCGATTACATCAAATCAACACTTTCTCTAACATCTATAAGAGGATGTGGATTGGATCATTGGATGTAATCAGCCGATCTCCCATGACATAAAGCTCAGTTCGGAGGCATTATTATAAGAGGTATTGGTTGTGGCCATTACAAAACTTTCCACTGTAATTTGTTATACAAATTCGCGCAATTTTCAGAGAAGCATTCATCATTGCATTATACACAGTAAAAGAGAGAATAAATAAGTAAATAAAATAAAGCTAAATATTGCGAATTTCATTATTACCAATGAAAAAACAAAAAACAATAATAATAATAATAATAATAATAATAATTTTGTTTCAAATTATCTTAGATACACGGTTCAAACATTCGTTTTAAATGTATCGATGAGTTCTTTTGAAAAATATTCAGATTGAAAGTTCATATTCCCGAGAAGAAAGGTTGGGGAAGCGTTACTTCTACATACGCAAAAACTTCTATCCTAGTTGACTATTACTGTTATAAATAAAATATTTCTATTTTACAAGTATCGGTAAAAATAATCCTAAGTTGTATACTTTTATAAGAAATTTTGTTCTATATTTCCAAATAAAAAATTATGAGAAAACGCAATGACAACACCATCTGTTGAGCAATATGTACCAAATGCTCATAGGCACTAATTTATGAAATGGGCAACTAAATATAACTTTTCGTGAAATTAAATATGAAATTCCAACATAATCCATCAAATATTTCTCTAGATGTCCAACAAAATGTCTAAATTCGAAAAAATTCCCATTGTTGTGTTACTCATACTCATCTCTATCATTACTTAATAATATCATTTTCAAAAGCAAAGCTTAATAATTTCATTTTAACATAATTTTATTAAATTAGCTCTTTATAGCTAACAAAATTTGAATCCACATAGAATTAGATTAGAACGCACATTATCCAACAGACAGTCTTACAAATATCATTTTCGTAACAAGGTGAAATTTGGAAGTATCTATTTTAATGCACTATTTAATGAGATGCCCGCTAGGAGCTATTTAATGAAATTATTTTTCCTCTTTTGAGGATATTATATTTTTCTAAAGATGACTTTAATGTTATGACACCAGTGTCTCGTTCCGCCGTAAATGATGTAACGAAAAGCATTAAGTCTGAAAAAGTGTAATAATAAGCTTTCCGATTATGCCGTCTGGCATGGCAGACGGAAATTGAGTGTTGAAAATAATTCTGAAATGTCTATCGCGTAGAATCGTCCAAATAAGATCTTTAAAAGTCTCCAAAAACCATATCATTCAGCTCTTTCCAGAGAATAGGAGAAATAAAGCTTTACTAAAAACGTGTGAAAGTTTTTAGAATAAGTGTGAAGTTTTTATTTTTATTTTTATTTTTTACTTTCTTGTGTTATATAGGAAAAAAGTATTCGATTCGTGAAATCTTTCAATGTTTTGTTTTCGACAGATTTACACTTATTGAGATGTCTTGAACAGATTTTACTATTTTTATAAAATGTCGGTTAATACTCTCGTTGGTTAATACTAGGGACCCTAGATAGAGTCTATCTAGGGTCCCTAGTTAATACATGCCACTCCTCCCCCTTTCGTGGCATATTCATAAAATCTGCAGGGAAAAAAAAAAAAAAAAAAAAAAACGCTTTATTCTATTTATTTATTTTATTATTATTTTTTATTTTTACATCTTTGGAGCATACTAATTTTTTTCAAAGAATCCATATATTAATACGCAGACACGAAATTTCTCGTACGTTTATGGCCTACTTTCAATAAAAGGAAGATCTTACAAGTAGTATCGTTCGAAAGATATGGTTAATGTGAGTTGCAGAAATATATACATATATATATATATATATATATATATATATATATATATATATATATTATTATTATTATTATTATTATTATTATTATTTTAATTTATTTATTTATTTATTTTTTTTTTTTTACATCTTTGGAGCATACAAATTTTTTTCAAGGAATCCATATATTAATACGCAGACACGAAATTTCTCGTACGTTTATAGCCTACTTTCAATAAAAGGAAGAGCTTACAAGTACTATCGTTCGAAAGATATGGTTAATGTGAGTTGCAGAAACATATATATATATATATATATATTCTCGTAAGAGGCTAAATAAAAATATCTTTCTTAGGACAACAAGAGAAAGTAGAACAGTTGAAAAAGATTTTTTCCCCTTTGACAACAAGTTTAAAAGATATTATTACATTATAATTGAGGTAAAACATTAAAACTTTCAAAATAAATTTTGCGAAATGAAAGTAAAAAGTGTTGTTAAGAAAAGCAACTTCATATTTTTAGAGGGGACAATACCTAATCTCGCCGACAGCCGTGGCCCATGTTGTTCTATGGGAAAATTTGATTTCATGATTACTCATTACCTAATGTATTTTTTAAATCCGTTCGCAAATAATGCCGTTCAATGTTGTTTCTTTTACCTTTCGAATATATAATGCCACTTAAATATATATACTAATTTTAAGTCAATTCTTATTCAGTGCATTCCTTGTCGGAACGTATGTACCATAGATATAGTAATATATATATAGATCTATCATCCTCGTGTTATAGAGCAAAAAACTTTGATATCGAAAAAAAGATTTGGAAAAAAAGAAAAATGAATTTAAAACTGTATCTGGAGTTTTTCATTCACCTTTAGTAAATAAATTATTCATAAATTTTATTTACTAAATTATCCGTATGTATTCCTGTGTGTAATTTATTCGGGGAAAGATAGCCATTAGAGTGACTTTTCCCGAGTAAAAAGAAAACGCTTTCTTCCTCTCGCTGATCAATCTATGTCTTATTACTATACCTGTGGCATATATAGCACACAAAAAGAAGAAAAAAAGCATTAAAAAAGAATTGCAGTAAGAATTTACAAGACAATCAGAAATTCTTGAAATGAATATAGCAATTCAGATTCCTGGATTTTGCTTCAGCTTATAGTCTATTAGTATACAATATTTATCACGAAAAAAAAAAATTAAAATGTTGATCAGCTCTTTTGAGACAGAAATTGGGGAGGGGGTGGGTTAATAATTGGTCATAGAATAGGCGATGCATACTGAGAAAAAAATACCAAGTTTAAATTTTGTTCATTGGTTCATGAGATACAGCTGCCACAAAATTTCTGATACACAAAGACAGACAACACATTTTCTAAAAATGGTCAAATCGTGTTCAAGACATCTCAAAACATGTAAATTCATGGAAAACCGGAAGTATAAAATTCTTACGAATCCTTCTTATGAAGAGAGAAGAAAGCAAAAAAAGTAAAATAAGGAAGCAAGTATATATCGGAAGAAAAAAATTTTCGCATTTAAAGTTGTAACCGCTAAGTACAGGGGCCCGATTAACTTCATGTGAGGCCCAGGGCAGACATATTTTTGCCCCCCCCCCCCATTTCGTCTCAACTCCCTCGCAATTTGCAACAGTTAGCAAAGATACATCATATCTGTATAAGGGACTATTTTGACAAAATTTTACATTTTATATACTGCCACATTGTTTTGTTATTTTTACAGACAAAAAAAGGCAAAATGACATTTTCAGATCCTTTTTTAGAGCTTCTGCTACTCAGGACCGAGGGCAGATGCCCCGCATGCCCCTGCGTTAATCAGGCTCTGGCTAAGTATTAATAATTACCTAATTTTAATAGAACTCGCATTGTGAAACATGTTGATTTAATTTACCGTAGAGAAAAGTAATGTTATTCAATATCTCCTTCCAAAAGGTTAGATTCATCTACATAAATAAAACAAAGTGTTTGTCGGCGGAATACATCCGGGTGGACTACTCCAATTTTTGATTGGTCTAGATTTAACTACTTTGGTAATGAAAGTCAGCCATTTTTTTTAGCAAAGACTGATGAATTTTTTAAAAAGGTACTGAATAAATTTTACACTTTTTTAAAAGAGCTCTAAAAACTGTTTATTTTTTGTGAGGACTCTATATACATCAAGTTATTAGATTTAAAGATATTAAATTGCATAGTTTTCTTTTAATTAAAATATGAAAATAAACACTAGCTATAATTTAATTATTGGAAAAAAAAAAAAAAAAAAAAAAAAAAATACAAGCTCATTTTTTTTCGACGTAAAAATAAATACATTTAATTAAACGTGAACATCAAAAAATTGTAAAAAATTAAATTATGCATCGCACAAAAATTGACGTCATTATCACTTTAAATATTTTCAACACTTTGATAAAATGCTAATGCATTTCTATACGCAAGCGAAGTGATAACGTCACTGGCCGTCCGGGGATGCAAGAAAAAGATTTCCTATGTTAATCGCCCGTTGGATTTTTTGTAAAAAATTATTAAAAATCGAGGGAAATGATTTCTCGATTTTAAACTTCATATTTGGGTATAGATATGTATTAGTTATCATGTGCATGCGTCAGATTAAATTGTTTTTGCTGTAAAATTGTTAAAATTTGAATTTTAAATTTCAAAACTCCAGAAAAAAAATGTCAAACCTCTATATTCGATTGAAGGCATAAACATTTCATTTCAAAAAAGTATATTTACACAATAAATATCTAACTAATATACTAATTAAAATGAAAATGATAAATATTCTATCATAATTTGAAATAAAAAAAATAAAAATAGAGTTAGATCGTTCAAAATTGGTACATAGAGGTTTTTGATACCTACAAATCGATTATGGATATTTTCGAATTTGTAAAATTTTTAGGAGAGTCAGGAAGGGAGGGGGCGAAGGGGCAAAACAATAGAAATAGAGTTAGACCGTTCAAAATTGGCACGCATTGGTTTTTGGTACTTACAAATCGATTGTAGATATTTTCAAAAGAGAAAAATTTTTAGGGATAGACGGGAGGGGGGGGGCGCGAAGGGGCAAGAATATAGAAATAAGAGTTACAGCGTTGAAAATTAGTATTATTAGGTTTTTAAGGCCCGATAAATCGATTGCGGATTTTTTCTAAAGGGTAGAATTATTACGAGGAGCGAGAAGTGGGGCAAGCACCGAGGCAAAAATAAAGAAATTCAGATAGAACGTTGGAAATTAGTATTATTAGGATTAAAAGCTCGAGAAAACGTTTGCGGATATTTTTTAAGTGTAAAATAATTAGGAGGGGGCTGGAACGGTGGTCGGAGGAACATACGCTGCCGTAGGTAGTTTTAGCCCGGACCGATTATTACACCGATGAGAGAAGAATTTTTTTTTGCATTTTACATTTATGTTTTTCTCTTACGATCCAGTGATTCTCAACCTATTTTTTGTCGCGGCACACTTTTAACGATTTCAAAATTTGGCGGCACGCATTTCACTTGGGGCAAATATTTCACTTTATGAAAGCTCATAGTTATCGAAGATAAAAAAAAAACAGTTAAAATGATAGTATTTAACTGTAAAAACAACAGTTTTCTTTCACAGTGTACTTTTCTTTAATTTAAACAAACTTTACTCGTAATAAATAAAAGTATTACAATTTTTACAATATACATTTCTAAAATTTGGCTGCACACTTTAAAAATTTGGCGGCACACAAAAGTGTCACGGCACAGTGGTTGAGAATCACTGGTATAGTGAATCCTTAAAAGTGCCGAACATAAATGCGCGCACGCAGCGCAGAATGGCCCTTCGCTGTGCTGTAGTGGGGTAGTGGGGACCCGTTGTTTCATTTTTCCCGATCAGAATTTTTTTCTTTTTCCCATGATAAAAATTAAGGCAATTTTGAGAATTCATTATTTATAGAGATTCATTTAAAAATAGTGACCAGAGAAGCGGGCGTAGCCTGCTAGTTAATTGATAATTTTACGTAAAACAGTTATTTGTAAAAAAAAAAAAAAAAAAATTGTCATTAAAAAAAAAAACTTATTTTTTTGTGAGCATGTTTCTTTTTTTTGTCCTGCTCTCGAAGTTTGTAGGTGGGAAGTGTCGGGTTCGATATCAAGTGGTGCTCCTTACCCTAGCCTTTCTAAGTTTTCCGAGATTTTTTCTTAAACGCCTTAGAAAGACCCCCACGGATCCCCTTGGAACAACTCCCTACGGAAGGCGCACCACCCAGGCCCCAAAAGATAGAAAATGTGAACAAATGCATAAAATGAAAATTATATAAGTACTTTTGTGCTGATAATGTAAAGACTGGTTGGCTTGGCTGTTAGTAGTAATAATAGTAGTAGTTGTAATACTAAAAATAATAGCAAAGCGATGATGATTAAAAAAAAATTGTATCATCATTTCTAGAAATTCAAGAGCCTCCTCAATTCACATTTGTATCTGGGAACTTTGTAATTTTTCATAATTTTTCGTGAAAGCTAGAATTTATCATACTTTCGGGAATTCTTTCAATTTGCAACAGAATGAAAAATTTGCAATGCCTAAGAAAACTTTTCCTTCTTTTTTCATCATCAGTTCGTTAATTTTTCTCTCATTTTTATTTGCTCCTTCTCTTTTTATTTGCTTCCCTTTTTAAATCTCTTCTATACTTCGCATAAAAGAGATTTAATAAGGTTTCTTACGACGTGTGTATTTCTCGAATAATCTTTCTTCAAATATGGTCACCCTTTGATCATCCTTTATGACAGAAAGCCTATAACATATTACAAACACAACATACATATACACAGTTATGAGAGTGTTGCGACATGTGTTGATGTAGGTACGCATATGTATTAGATAATTTTTTTTTTATTTTTTTATATTAACATTCGGCTGATTCAGACTCATAAGAAAGGAAAGTATTTCAGTTTTTTTATGAAATGCGTTTGCTATTATTAACGTAGTTACTTTGCATGATCTGCTCATTATCGGTGTCTACTATTTGGCATGTGACCAAGGTAACGGTTCATCTCTTCAAAGAAGCGAAATTATTAGGAAAAAATAATGGTGAGTCATAAGTAAATAGGTATTGCATAATATGTCGTTATTAAAGGTTGTCTATGATACCATTTGTTCGTTTTACAATTATTATATAAAAAAAATCATAAATAAAAAGGTTAAGTGAGATTTTATTTTTGCTTATTTTAGAGTAAAATTCTGGCGTGGAAGCAACGCTGTATAATTTTTAAATTGATATATATATATTTTTTTTCTTTTAATGTTAGGATGTATTAGGCATACGAAAAAGAAGAAAAAATCCTGTCTAATCTTTCTCTACTATTTTATTAAAATGGCATAATTATCCTCTTCTGAAAAAGAAAAAGAAAAAGGAAAAAAAAAAAAAATTAAAATAATTAGTTGGCACAGGCGGACTCTGCTTAGTTCCCCATCATGTATTTGTTCCTATAAATTTATAGTGTAGGGCATTACTTTCATGTTAAGGGAAATGAACTCGGACGATCGCTCGGCAAGGTCGCAGACTGAAATGTCCCACACACTAGGCTACCCTACTTCCGATTTGATACATTTGCCTTATCCTTATTTGCCGAATATTAGTTTCGCATTTTAGTTTTCATGCAATTCTATATTATATTCTCATACAATAAATCCTCATAATGTGAAATTTTGACCTGTTCTCCCATATTAAGAAAATCTTAAATTTGGAGTAACTTATGAAGTTTTCGAATTCAAATATTCATGCCAATATCATAAACGATATTTAAAAACTAGTCTGACATCTTTATGATGAAAAAATTCTTCATATACGAAATTTTGCCCTATTCTCTTATAGTCGGCAGCAAAATTATTGAAGCACTAGCAATGAATCCTACTTAAAAGATGGCACCTAATACTGTTTTGTTAAGTAAATATTTGTCGATCCATGATCTTATGCTGTTTATATAAATGTAAGTTCATGATGAAAATTAGCGATCAAACTAAAATATATATATTTATATATATATGAAAAGTGTGGATGCGTGCTTCAATAATTTTGCTGCTGACTATAAGTTAAGATTATCGTAAATTTCGAATAACTTACGAAGTTTTTCAATTTAGAATGCTGAAAATTAACAGAATTTATGTCAGCCATCCTAAGTGATATTTTAAAACTGGTCTGACTACTTTACGATCATTCTTAAGATATTATCTGCATAGAATAGACTAACAAACTAACTAATAAAAACTAATTAACCTATAGACTGAAACCACATCAATTTAGTTATTTATCTGTGCAGATATTATCTCAAAATTAAATGATCGTAAAGAAGTCGGACCAGTTTTAAAATATCACATATGATACTGGCAAGAACCTTATTGATTTCCAACATTCTAATTTGCAAACTTCATAAGTTACTAGAAATTTACGATTTCTGTAACATTGACTAATAAGGCAAAATTTTGCATAAACTTTCATTGTGAGAAACGTTTTCAATGTAAATAGGTCGGATCAGTTTTAAAATACCTTTTCTGACATTGGCATGAACGCCAATGACTGTCAGCATTCTACTTCGGAAAATTCGTAAATTATTCGAAATTTAAATACTTCGCATAAACTTGTATTATAGTTATAAATTGCATTGGAAATAGTACAGAGTCGCAGAAAAAATTAAATATTAAAATAGCCCTTATAAAATTAATTAACAAAGGATAAGGTAAATATATCGAAGCGGAGGTAGGTTAGATTAATAAGTGGGGTATTTCATTCTGCAGCAACATGCCAGGTGAGTTTATTTCTCTTAACAGGTCTGTAATATGCCCTATAGTAGAATTTTATGAGGACATATGTATGATGAGCAACTGGGCAAAGTCCACCTATGTCAACTACAAATTTCTTTTTAAAATCATGTATAAATTATTTATTTTAACTTGAGGTCAAGGAGGAAAATAGGGGAAAAAAAAAAAACTATTTCACATGGTCCCCAATTTGAAGATGTCGCAATCTCGCAATACAAATTAAAACTAGTATGTTGTGGCCACCGCATGACTTTCTTCTATATTTTCCTATACAAATTCACTCAGTAAAAATAATTTATTAAAATTATTATTAAAAAAAATTATCTTCCATGATAATGCAGACGATTTTTATATTAGAGAAGTAGTATAACACTAAATATCAAAAAAAAAAAAAAGTCAATTTTATTGTTAATATTAAATAAAAAAAAAAAAAAAAATTGTTAAAAATGAAAAAAATAGCTAACTTTATTTTAAACTATCGCAGATCTATGGTTCAACCATTCGTTTTAAAGGTATTGGCGAGATCTTTCGAAAGATACCCATCATGAAAATTTACTGACCTCGAGGGGGACTTCCCCCCCCCCTCCCCAGGGTTGAGGTGAGGTTCCTACACATACAAAATTTTTTTTCCAGTTGACTATCTGTATTATAAATAACTCTTATAAATTTCATAATAATTATTAAAATATAATTCTCTTTATGCACATTTATACAAAATTTTGTCCTATTACCATCACGTTAAAAATTTAGAAAAAGCGGGATGGCAACACAACCTGTCAGACAATTTTTACCAAAAGTTGATAGGCACTAATTTATGTCAAGGTGCAACTACATACCAATTTGAATCAAATTCTGTGCAGTAGTTCCTGAGATATAGTTGCCACAAACTTTTGTCACACACACACACACACAGACTGACAGGCATTTTCTAAAAATGGTCAAATCGTGTTCTACAGCTCTCAAAACGTGTAAATCCATCAAAAACCCGAGGTCGAAAATTTTTACAAATCCAATACTTTCTTCTATTGAATACAGAAGAAAGTAATAAATACACCTAAAATATATAAAATGTAACAAATTACACTGCTCGGCATGAAAATTGCTTCTGACATCATTTCAGCATATTCTTATGTAAAATGACCTCCTGAATCCGAATAGGACGCCCATTTTGCCCTATCACCCAGCGTTTTTTTAAGAACGACCCCCTATTTTTATCCTTTTTCGGTGATTTTATGGCTATAAATTTGATTTTTAGGAGGGGGAGGATTATTTTAACCGTTAAATATCTTCTGGGGGGCTACAGAGTTGGAAAATTCTAAAGCATGGACATCTGCGACAAGGGAAAATTTTTTGGGGGATTTGCCACTGAAATTATGTATTACGTATGTTATATTTTTTTAGCCTGTTATTAATGTTATTTTTTAAACTTTATATTTTTTTGTTTTTAGGTGTTAAATTAATTCTTTTTCATTCTTCAAATCAAATTCATGGTCATAAAATTATCAAACGGAGGGGAGGGGGGGGGGATGAGGGAGGGGGTGGTGTCTCTAGAAAACGGTGGGTGACTGGGCAAACTGGGAGTCATATTCGGATTCAGGAGGTCATTTTACATAAGAATCAGCAAGAATAGTATCAGACCTCGAATTTTTTTTTTTTTTTTTTTTTTTGCAGAGCAGTATTATCCCTAATAACACACTTGTCCACAGAACATCTCGAGGAGGTCCATAGGATTTCCCTTTTATTCACAGGACATCCTGAGGATGCCTTTCGGAGAAGATGTGTTGTTAGGGATTAGTCGGCAGCACAAAATATTGTTACATTTTATTATTTTGTATTTAAATGTATATTTAAAAGATGCTTTATTTAATACATAAAATAATATATAATTAAAGCAATTTAATTAAGTTATTAATATGTTTGTTGTCAAAGTTATTTTAATCTGTTATGAAACAAGAATTTTGAGCAGTTACACACGCTTATTGAAATAAACATTTTGTGAACGCTTCATAAGTCTAATCTTTATATCGCTGCTTGCAGTCCCGCTCCTGGTTAGAAGCAATCAGCTTGGGACAATAATATTTCACAGCTACTACTATGTATTCGACGATTCATCAGAAGATGAAGGGTCGTGCACATTTGGACATGGAATATTTTTTGCGAGTTTTTACAATTTATGGTGTTTGCTTACAAAATTTTGATTCATAACTTTTTCAGCATCAATATTTTACTGCAATATTCGGAGTATTCATTCTTAATGATACTATATATAGTCAATACTGCAAACATCTAAAATTTTCTTCTAAAGGACGGACGTCTAAATATGTCCGTGAGCATTTGATATTTTGATTTTTGAATATTTCATTAGATTTTCACCATTTTGAATTTATCACACTTTTCTTTTACATTCTTTGCTGTGACGTAGATGTTTTCAGCATTTTTCAATAAATTTTCTTTTAAATATCCTTTTTTTTTTTTTTTTTTTTTTTTTTTAATTTTTTAATCAAACCTTTGTTTTTCACCCTCGGCCATATAAAGAAGGATGTTTGATAAATTTCAAACCTTTGCCATTTTTCTCTGAATGTATGTCTATCAAAGCATAGCTCCCTGCGATTGCAGGCAGCCGTGATCACAGGCACTGTAATTCCCAAAAGGATGAAACGATTTCAGTATGTCTTTTCTTCTCTCTTTATTTTTTAATCAGAACACTGGTTTAATCAGGATGATTCTAAATTATGCTTTATGAAAATCTGTTTTATATAATATTTTTAAATTAACTAAATGTAAATTTTTTACGCTTCTTTGCACTGATGTCTTAAAATGTGCCAGCTGTCAATCTTTCAACTTCTAACACATCTTATAATAGAAAGATGAAGAATCACACGGTTATTGTATTGCAGTTTAAATAAATAAATAAATGAATATAAATAAAATTTGGCTATAAATAGTAATGATGAGTTCATAATCCACAAATTTCTAAATTCGATTGAAAAATAGAGAAGTTAGGAAAATTTCTTTTCATTTTCTTTCATTCTTTTCTTTTTCTTCTTCTTCTTCTTTTTTTTTTTTTTTTTTTTTTAATTAATTAAAATGTGATTGATCTGTTTATGTTTTTCCCAGTTCACTGCTTTTCATTGATATTTTAAAATTTGCAGGCTGTCAATCTCTCAACTTCCCATTTATGTTAGAGGATATGTCATGTGATTTTTGAATGGATGGATGGTTGGGTTTTACGTCGCACTAGTGCTGCGCAGATGGGCAATTGGCGACGGTCCGGAGACATGCCATCACAGTTTTGATCATCCACGGAAGGGATGGCTCTCCCGCTTCGGTGACCCCCAGAGGTATAATTTTTTATGGGAACATGGAGGACATTGCGTCCACGACAGATTTTACGTGCACCAGCCACCATTAGTATACACGACGGTCTTTGGCCGGCTCGAGTACCGAACCCGCAATCTTCCAATTACGAGGCCGGCGCTCTACCGACTGGGCTACCGCGGCCCTATGTGATTTTTGGATTAAATTACAAAAAAGTTTAAAAGAGGGACAATCGCGAATTTTCAATCGATTTTGACATAAATTAAAAAATGACTAAAAATAATGATTATGAGTTCACAGCTCAAAAATATCTAAATCCGATTGAAAACTAGAGATTTTATAGAAAAGTAATATTTAATTAAATTTAAAGCTAGCCGAGTGTTGACATTTTATAACTTGTGAACCAGCGTTCTTCCAACTGAAAATTACAGATTTTATAGGAAAATAATAATTAATTAACTTCAAGGTCGAAAAGTTTTATGAAGAAGTTTTTACACTTGTTCAATAACGAATGAGTTTTTGTTTTTCTCGAAAAATTACAAAGTGAAGTTATTTTTATCGAGACTTAAAAGTTGGTCTGCATTGATATCTTCACAATTTAAATAAATAAAATATAAAAATATGGAGTAAATTCTTTAACGATTTTTTAAATGTACATCACTAAGAAAATTATTGTTTGTTCATCGAAGTACTGAAGTATTTATTCTTGACAGAGTGTCAAAATTCTAAGATTCATATTGAATTTGACAGCAATTTTTGGGTAGACTCGTTTTTATCTTCTTGAACACATTTGAAAAAGATTGTCATGATCATGAAGTTTGGATTAAAAATATACTGTGGTTGCATTTTAACGACTTATAGGGTGACATCATAGCAAAATTTTCATGTAGTGAGTACCCTTTAAAAAAAAAAAAAAAAAAAAAAAAAAAAAATGTTTAGCATACACGGCACTGTTATAACAATGCGGATTCTCCTTGTAAGAACTGTTGTTTTAACAATTTAGATTAAAGGATCCTGTGTTATAGTGATAGTAATATTAACAATTTATAGGTACAAAATGTATGGGGTGTCTTTGTAGTGAGAGCCCCCTATTTTAGAGATTGCTCTTTTTAAAATATTCAGATTATGAAACTAAAATTGTACTGTTATAATAACTGCTGTATCATTGATTCTTGGGCGGAAATTTACAAGGGCCCTTCGATAGCGAAAACGCCCTTTTTAGTAATTCCTTCTTAATTATTGATGGGGTGCAAAAGCACACAAGACCCCTGTCACAGTCAGAGATTCTTTACAACGAGAGACGTTTTATCTATTCATCGGGTGCGAAATATATAAATTTGCATTATAAAAAAAGTACCACTTTAAAGAAAACATTATTTTAACATTTTATAAGACATGAAGTATGCAGGTGCCTGTTATCAGCATATATAGTTACGCTCATCAGTGCCTGACTCTGTCACGCTTAAAAAGGCTTAACAGATTTTCTTGGACTCTGTCTATGTGTGAACGCAAGCAAGGGCGTATCCAGAAAAAAATTTCGGAGGGGGCCCAACTTTCACTAGAGCGTGTGCGCTAAAGTTTGTACCCCCCCCCCCCCACAATCACTTTAACTTTAGGAAAAATACAAGTTATTACCTTAAGCTTCGTATCTAGGCATAGTAAAATGGTTATGCGCTATACATAAGATCAGTTACAACGCCGCATGTCGGTAAACAATGGAATTAATGTTCCTAAAATCGGAAATGGCAAGAAAAGATTTAAAGATAATAATAATTCTAAAAAGTGCCTTGGGTCTAAAACTGATGGAACTAGTCCTTTAAAATGTATAAGTCTCTGCTAGAGAGTTCTTTAACCGTGATGTTGTAAACTACTGACAAACGGAGAAAATCACCAAAAACTGGACTCATGGTAGTCCGGTTAATAAGGAGTCGAGCTCGTAATTGAAGGATTGAGTGATCGATACTGGAGCCATCCAACTATTGTCATGTAGATTAATGGTATCAGTTGCACGTAAAATCCGTTGTGTCCTCCATGTTTTGTAAATATAATAGCTCAGGTATACTGAAATTGGGGAAACGTCTTCTCCGTGGAGGTTTTAAATTGTGATGGTACGATTCCGGATTACCCTAGAAATGAATTCTAGACCGTTGCTATGCTATCTGTCTAGCTTTAGTGCAATATTAAGTCCATTCAAATTTGACATACCAAAAACTGGCTGACGTCGTAATTCAGTGGTACGGCGCATGATTTATGTGCCATGCACAACCATGTTTCAAATACTTTTCGTTTTTTTTTTTTAGATATAGCTTCTTTTTAATACAGCCGAGATATATCTTTTCCGTAAAAAGGGAAATCTAGTGCATCTACGCTATCTGCTAGGCGATATACCCAAAAATATAATTTAAAAAATTATATCTAAGTTTCCAAAAATTGTCTTATGGTGTTCAATGCATCTAAAAACATGTAAATACATTGAAAACTGGTCTAAAAGTTTTCGAATCTAATACTTTTTTCTCTTGTTTTGTATGTAGAAGAAAATAATGTACACATGTGGTTTTCTAGTTAGATAATATTGCTTGCTTTAGATCATATTATCGGAAACATGAGGACCTGTCTGCTAGCGTCCACTAAACCTAGGCATATTACATATCTATGTTTAGCGAAAACATTGAGGTCTTCTTATATGGCTTACTGCTTATCGTGTCTTCTACAGACCCTGGGGCCATGGTTATACGCATTGTAGTTGCTGAAAATCTTCTGGCATGGCGTACGTATCGAACTATCTAGCATTTCTATATGTACCCAGGATGTGTATCAACCAGGTGTCTCATGTGACACAGCGTATCTTCAACTGTGGCTGCACGTCATTATTGGTTATCGTTTGGAAAGTGAACAGTGAAACGATGGCCCATCATCGCGTTCTACATCAGACACAGATATGTCTGCTTTGTGACAATCGTAACAAAGAAGTTTACATAACGTGTTGGTTTTTTAAGGCCTGTCAGAGCAGTAGATAGCACAGCCACTTATTCTACTTGCACCGCAGCTCACACCCACTTTTGTTTTACGACCGTCTTAGATCTCTTCAGATGTTTGTCGAACTCAGGGAGCCTTAGAAAGAAATGAAGGAAGGAAGGTATACTACGGAATGGAAGGTATACTACGTGCATAACTGACAAAACCAGAAGTTCCGTATGCAACTGTGATCACTGTTAATGACGAATCTTTTGTCTCACAAGTAATTAAAACGCTATTTCTGGCAAGAGAAGTGTTAAAAGAAAGGAGACACATTACAGTGTTCAACAATAAGTACCATAAAGTTCTCTTTTTAGTATTTTTTACAAAAAGCTAATATGCATTTCGGTAATTTGGACTTTACAAGACAGAAAATTGCTGATAAATAAGGTTTCACAAGCAAACAAATTAACAACACAAAAAAGATATTGTGGAGAAAAAATTCATTTTTTTTTACATTTTTTTTTTTTTTCTGGTCAGTAGAACATGAAAAAAGTAATCTCAGAAAATTTCGGGGGGGGGGGGGGGGGGCTCGAGCCCCCAGAGCCCCCCCTCTGGATACGTCCCTGAACGCAAGTTGCCACCTTAAAATATTAAATCATTAAAATTCAGTCGAACCTCGTTAACCGTTAACGTGAACACTGTTTACACGAATTACTCTTAACATAAATTGTTTTCGCAATCCTTTTCAAAATAAAGATTAGTTTAGTTATATAAAGAGAAGTTACTGATAGCATTAGCTACTGATAACATGAACAAATTTTGTACCCCCCTTGAGATTCATGTTAACGAGGTTCGACTATGTATTAATTATTTTCATATTTTAGTTAATTAAAAAAAAAAATCTAATTGTCCGATCGATAAGTTATTTAATCCGTCGGATTCAGAAAAATCGCCCCTTTCATTAGGTACCTTATTTGTAATGAATTTTTGATTAGATTTTTTAAAATTAATTAAAATATGAAAATAGACATCGCTTTAAAATAGACATTTAAATTTTTAATTGTTGCCTTTTTTTTTTTTTTTTTTTTTTTTTTTCAGCATAAAATGAAATATGTTTTCACGTGAAATATATATATATATATAATATTAAATTTGCTCATGCATATGAAAAAATGACGTCTATAAAATAATAATAATTTTAAAGGTAACGAAGAGATATAAAGTGCGGAAATTCCGCACGGGTTTGCTAGCAAATGAATTGTTTGAAGTGAAAAATAAATAAAATGAAATGATCATTTTTCAACGGGCGCCTTAGTCGCCCTACAATTAACTAGTTTTGAAAATTTTTGAGCATGAAGCACACAAGGCTCAGCTCAGATAGAGTTGTTGCCATTTTAACGATTTTAGGAGTTCGAAGCTCACGAGTTCCGAAATCACCTCCGTAATAATGATTGTTGCTTTAGTGATTTATAGAAGAGCAAGATATACTGGATCTCTTTATAATAAAAGGCACCTCGTTGTATATTATGCAATTATTATATAAACTTTTTCTTGAAAATTAACTGATCTGTATAAAAATGAGTTCGTCCTATATTTTGGGTCACTGAGAAATTAACATCATGATTGTAGATGCAGTAAATCCGCGAATAATTTTGTTTTCTCCTTTTAATTTCCGCATCAGTGGATTTACTAAATAATCATTAAAATCGATTCAGCAGAAAGCACCG
The DNA here is from genome assembly GCA_963930645.1 of Salticus scenicus. Lineage (NCBI taxonomy): Eukaryota > Metazoa > Arthropoda > Arachnida > Araneae > Salticidae > Salticus > Salticus scenicus. The sequence continues at coordinate 51,018,745 of OZ005648.1, forward strand.
GCATAACGGCGAAAGAAACAGCCTTGTAATTTAAGTGATTGGTTGCCCATTCGTGAAAAATGATCCACAGATATTTACACAAAAGTGTAGTGGAAAAATGATTAAAGTAAAAGTGAATGCAGTGCAAAATTTGTTGGACGCATGTGAATTTCATTTTAACTATATTTTTGGCAATATTTAAATTTCAAAAGAAAGTAGAAAATTCCGCTTTGCTGGTACGCACCGTGTTTTATTGCTTGAAATAACCATTATCATTATATATATTCAATCAAAATTCTGCTGTACAGTCGGTAATAAAAGTGTCCGAACACTAGCAAAAATTCCTATGTAAAAAAAGGACACTTCATATGATTTTGTTAAATAAATCCTTGTCGAATCCTGATTTTAGTCAGTGTAAGAACATGATTCGACAAGGATTTATTTAACAAAACCGTATGAAGTGTACTTTTTTTAGATAGGAATTTTTGCTAGTGTTCGGACACTTTTGTTACCGACTGTATATATATATTTACTTATTTACTGAAATATTGATAAATCATTATCAAATATAGAGTAAAAGGGGTTTTCTTTAAATTTTTATTTTAAAAGTATATTGTTCCTATCCTTTAACATAACTAATTGCTGATGTTTTTAATAACTTTGTTTACAATATTATATTCATATTTTAATTCTGGGCTGTTAGGATTCTTTTTTTGTGCGAAAAAAGAATTCATGTCATAAAAAGAGAAATATATTTTCATTACTTTCATTCCCGAATTCATTCTCAGTTTGTTCCCAACATTGGTAAAATTATCTCTAGCAATAATATTCCACTTAAAACATTTTCCAAAAATTATCATTTTGAAATGTTTTTCTGAAATTGCAACAAAGTGCGACAGGTGTCAAATAACAATTTTTACGCATGCGTACTTATTAGTGATTTTGCTTTTTATTATAGCCTATTTGATAAAGTATATTTAAATTATTAACTATATTAAGTCGTTTGCATATGCATAAATTACAGTAATTTATTATAATTATTCAACTTGAGAGCAGCGTCATTTTGATAGATAATTTTGGAATTATTTTAAAATTATTTTTATAAGTGAATTTAATTACTTAGACACAATTAAATTACAATTTAAAGCTATGTACTTTCACCGAAAAAAAAAAAAAAGAAAGTAATAATAGAGTTAAAATCTTTGAGTAATTTTGAAATAAGTATTTATACATGATTTTTGGTTTTTATTTTACGATGGATTCAGCAAAGTTTTCAAAATCCTTTAAAGTTGTTAGACATTTTCTTAAGGGAATGTTTTGTTTCATCAGTCGTTGTCGAAAGCCAAACCTCATGTTAATCTATGTGGAAATTTGTTATGGCATAATGAGAATTACTCAAATTAGCTAATATATATATATATATATATAATTCCGTTTTCACATTCAGAAAAATCACAATTGTGAAATTTTCAAAATAATAATAATAATAATAATAACAAATAAAATAAAATAATATATATACATATATTTATACATATATAAATTATTTTCATAATTCATTTTAAAGTTTAAAGAGTGAAAAATGAATTAAATACATTTTTTTGCGCTTTATAGCTTCAAAATGGAATATTAAAAGCAAAAAAACAATAACAAATTTAATAGTTTTAAAATTTTTAAACGTAAAAATGGAATTTAAATATGCAATGGCTAATGAGTATATATATATATATATATTATAGCATAATTTGGGATTTGATTGAAAGAGACGAGGTAGAGAAGAGCTAGTAATATCCAATTTTTCTATCCAACGTTGTAATTATCCAATTTTTTTTTCCAATACATTTCTTTTCCTTTTCTTTCTTTCTTTTTCTCTTTTCATAATAAATTTCATTTAGTGGTGTTGAATTGTCACAATGTTTAATATAAGCAGTTGAAAAAAAAAGAAAAAAGAAGAAGAGATGGATATTTTTTGTGCAATACTCTTAATTTTATTTACTATAATTATGACCACTATTCTATACCTCAATTAACTTTTTCTGTAACACGACTAAATTGAAAAAAAAAAAAAAAAAAAAAAAAAAAAAAAAGTGCCAAAGGAATCATTTTTGTACTCGAAAATTTAATTTTCCAGAGAACATAAAATGCGCTGGTTTAGTTATTTTTTAATTTATTAGTTTTTGTTTCGAAATATTTGTTGAAGAGTATTTAGATTTCTCAGCAAAAAAAAAAAAAAAAAAAAAAAAAAAAAAAAAAGTGAAAACAATAAAACATTTTACCAAAGTAATCAAAGACGCTAAAAAAGAATATCAAACATGCGTGACATTTTACCTAGATTAAAGAAATTCTAGATGCACATGTATTACGTTGTCCTAACGTCTGTTTAAATAAATCGTTTTCATGTAAAACGTAATCCTATTTCATACATACATGAATTACAATCATTACTTTAAATTACATAGCTAACACAGCTGCATACTATTTACTAAGATTTAAATTTGCACCCAAGCAAAATTACAAAGCATAAGTTAGAGTAAAAAAAAAGAGTAAAAATTAACACAAAAAGAACCGCTTATAACGAGCACCCCCATTCAAAGAGTTTACGGATTAACCTTTTCAAAGGGGTATAAGATCTTATAGTAAAGCTTGACAACTGCCGTGAAAGGCTAAAGATTTTAAGGGGGAAAAGGAATTATTTTGTTTAGTATAATGCTATAAATGTATTGGAGTATAATCGTTTAGCCAGTAATCCAAATCTTAAATTTTGGGGCTCATTTTTGTGAAATTTTTATTTATTTTTTGAAAATTTCATTTTCTTTTTTTTTTTTTTTTTTTTTTTTTTTGGTGGGGGGGGGGGGGGAGAAGTTAAAAAAATATTATTATATGAAACTTTTCATGTTAACAATTATTCTGTATAAGGTTTAATATCAAGTTAATAGAGTTTTATTGAACCAAATATAGGCATTAATTAAAAAATAATCACGGAAAATATTTTACAAAAGGATCATTTTTATAAATAAAATCTTGTGAACAGGCCGTTTTTATGAAATTGAATTTTGTGAAGGAACCTATTTTATAGATTTAAATTTTGTGGGCGAGCTCATTTTATGGATTATAGAATTTTGTGAAGGGGCAGAAAAAGCGTCTTAATTTTTGCCTTTATCGACCTCTGTACTTTGAACATATTATCATGTGTGATTAAGTCTAGGAACAGGAAAAAATAAATGATTGTAATGACTGGAGATTGGAAATTATGCTTTAAACAAATACTCTTATTTTTATAAACACCCGTATTGCAGAGTCATTACAAAATCTTAAAAAGTTTCATGTATAGAACAGATAACGAAATACGGAATGCAGCGACGAATATTAAGCGAAGTAAAATTATGTTAAGTCAAACAAATCAACTTTGTTTAAATATTTTTTCATTTTTGAATAAAAAGAAAAAACAATTCAGTCAAATGTCATTATTATTTATTTATTTATTTTTATATGTGTAAAAGTTTTCGTAAAACTTGAATTCGGTTTTAGCAAGCATTTTTCTGTGCTTTAAGATTCTCAATAAACACAGGTCCTACTGTAATATAGTGTAACCACGTTTCTTACGCCTACCAGGGAAGACGAGTCGAAAATCTTGGAGGGTTTCCAAGTTGACCAACAGGTTTGAATTTAGTAAACATCCAGTCATTCGGTATTCCCTTATCGCTTATTTTCTCTCGACGAAAAGCTTGTCTCCCCTATTTTACTAATGGACTCGTTGAATCCGCACTTGCGCAGAGGCTTCCATGGTCGCAAGAAATGTAGTTAAAGAGTACGTGTGGAGTAAGAAACATCATGATCGCAAAACATGATTTTTCTAAACTAATGAAAAAACATCAAAAAGTGATTAAAAAATTGTAAGGACAATATTTTTTTCCAAAAACCAGCTAGAACTTCATAATTACATAACTTTCAATTGAAAGTGATATAGAATAAAAATAATATAGAATAAATACCTTTATTCTATAAAAGTAAATAAAAGTAATATAAAATAAAGGTATATGATTTCAATAAAAATATCCCAGAAAAATCAACTCAGTGACGGATATATCTAATCTTAGTGGTCAAAAGTTTATGTGATAAAAATATCACTATTTATTACGAAATAAACTGAGTCGAAAACAAATTAGAACAATTGGTGACTGACAGCTATAGTCTAGTATTATAAATTTAGGAAAATATGCACATACAATTATGTTCTAAAATATTTAAAATATGTCCTAAAATTTTTCCTATCATCTTTTGCGTATATAAAAAACATATATGGCTAATGCATCTGTATGCATAAAAGAAAATTTGATAATATTCTGCTGTAAAGCTGACAGACGTTTATTTCTTTTTTCTTATAGAGTCTTATTTCTTCCAGACAAAGAAAAAAGCATCGGCATCATTTGTTGTAGACCCTTTTGAATTTTGCATTATAAGAAATAGTCTACATTACACAGTCGAATTTACAATTACATAAAGGGGAAAAGGTCGAGTCAAAAATATGACTTGAGTACTAAATTATAGTCTGTTTAGAAAAGTTTTTTTTTTTTTTTTTAAATATAACTTTAATATAATTTGATATAATTATCTTTACATTTAAACGCACAAAAAGCATTAAAAAAAAAAAAAAAACTTTTATCTGTCTGCTTTGTTATTTTTACTTATTTATAAGCATAAAAAAATCAACATCTAATTCTAAAATAGAGCAGACGTATATCAAATCAAGTAGTGAATAAGAATGACGTCTGTGTGCAGAGCCGATGTACGTAAAGCGGATCAGGTCTTTGACCTATGAAATGTTAGAATGGAAGTAAAAAATAACCTGTATATTTTAAAACCTTCCAAATAGAAAAAATGAAGAAAAATCTTTTATTATTATTATTATTAAATTTTTACGTTAGTAATAAATGCAAAATTCTTACCCTGTAAATTACTTTGTAATACATGCAGCAACACTTTCGACTCCGTAATTTGTTCAATATGCCCATATTTCTGTACTGATAAGTATAAAGGATTTAAGTCCAAAAATGTCGATTTTGAGTTAAGTACATAGTCAGACTCAGAAAAAAAAAAATTCTCTATCAATTGGTATAAAGGATTTAAATCCATGTCATTTAGTCTTTGATAAAATCCATTGGTAAAAAAATGATTAAAGTCAGAAATTTAGCATTAATCTTTGGTATAAAATATTTAATTCAATTTTTTCCCTTTATTAAATGAAGGTTGACAATCACTGAATGGTATAAAAGGTATAAATCAACATAATCCCTTTTTCCTAATCAATTCTTCTGATTAGTTTTTAGTTAGTTTAACTTTATTTTTCATCTCCTGGAAAATCAAGAATATGGACTTAAATCTTTTATACTTATCAGTAGTATTAGTTACTTTCACATTCTGAATGCAAAAACTCTTTTTTAAACTTTCCGCCAAAGTTGAAAAGTGTTTAACTTCGGTTTTTCTGTCTATCAAGTTCAGAATTTCTTAAAACTAATATATGTTATTCAGTTTCACTATGGCATGTTGTCTATCGAAAATAATATAGATACCACGATTAGTTTGTGTACAAGGACACCTGAAAGAATTCCAAAACATCGTGTTCTATGAAAGATTCTTCTATAAACCGTATTTTAATACCTTTATTTTGTACAAATCATAAAGAAATTAACATTTATTATTCATATGCACAAAAAAATGTTTTCTATAGCATAATTAACTTTACAGGTAGCTAAGAATTACTAGCTAAGCTAGCTAATAGCTGAGACTTACAGGGCCACACAAAAGTATTCAAATATACATTAAGGGTTGTAATTGGAAGTTACTGCAATTGCATTTTCATTTTTATTAAGCTTTTTTTAAACACTTTTTAATAATGTTTAAGCATGATTATGATATGAATTAGTCTACCTGTCTGTATTTCTGTCCATCTGACTGCAGACTGTCAATCTGGCCGTCTGTCCATTTCTAGCGTCCGTAAATAATTTTAGAATTTCATCAAAATGATATGTTATTTTCCTGCTCACTATGCTAGCTTCGTTTTGAAAATGGGGTAAATACCACCATCGGTTTGTGTTCAAGGACATGCAAAAGAATTTTAAAGCATTGTAGTCTATGAGAGATATAGCTATGTTTTAATATCTTTATTTTGCACAAATCGTCATGAAATTGACACACACACACACACATATATATATAATTTTCTTTATATAATGTGATATGATTGGCGTTAAGATTTACAGGGCTACATTAAAATATTCAGATACATTAATGACTACAATTGGAAATTGTATTTCCGTTTGTGTTAAGCGATTTTAAAACTTATCGACAATATTTAAAAATGAATATGAATTCAATTAGTCTATCTGTCTGTCTTTCTCTCATTATGTTTGTCCATTATGCGATTACGTACACAAAATATATTTAATGTTAAACGGTGGAACGATTATGTATAGTTGGAAAGCCTTAATAATCTGTGCGAACTACATGATTTACGGTTCTTGTAAAGATAAATTCCCCTGAACACCATTATTAATATTTATTTCGATTCTGCAATATCAAATGTAAGAAAGAAAAAATTAGAAACTTTATAAAAATGCAGACGATTTACTCAAATCATATGAACAGAAACGGATTTAAAATTAATAGTGATATTCACGTGAATTTGTATTTAAAGAACGTTTCCACATTTAGAAAGTGAAACAAATGATACCCGCATATTAACTGCAGACATATTTAATAAGTTATGATGTTGAAAGTCTCGCATACATTAGAGACGTGGGTAATACAATATATATATATATATATATATATATATATATATATATATATATATATATATAAATTAATCATCTTGTGTATATGTATTATATGCACTTTCAGGTATTTTTGTTTATTTACAACAAATACAGCTAAAGTTGGAAAATAATATGGTATATCTGCTAATATATCTGCTCGATGCGTCCATCATAGAGCTGGAGCAGATGACACCAGCAGACGCCTGATTAAAGCTCAATAATAAAAACAATTCACTGATTCATACTTTCCAAGGAAGTATATTAAAAACAAAGCAATTCGTGATTTTACATACTCATCGTATGCATTTTCATTTCACCGAAAATTTTCTTACACAGGTTTATATTTCTAGAATTTTTGTGGCGCCATCTCTTATCATATAAACATACCATACCATATTCCTAATATTATTTTTTCCAATTTCTTAAAAGAAAAAAAATCTTTTAAAAGTAATAAATTGTCGGAGTTTATTGTTCTTTAAAAGTTAACTTTTATCGGTTGAAAACTTTGTTTAGAAAAAATTAAGATAGATGTTTAAAATTAAATTTTATTTCATTTATTTGTTTATTTTTTAATCTATAATATTAAAACACAAGAGTATTTCTTTAAGACCAAAATCGCCCGATCTGGGCATGCGCGAGAAAATTTCGAACCAATTAGGAACGGGAATATCCCTTCCCCTTTATGCAGTGCAATATGAACATCCATCATAGAGCTGGAGCAGACGACACCAGCAGACGCCTGATTAAAGCTCAGTAATAAAAACAATTCACACGATACATTCATTGATTCATACTTTCCAAGGAAGTATATTAAAAACAAAGCAATTTATGAATACTTGGTATTTCATACCAAGTATTTTACATACTCATCGTATGCATTTTCATTTCACCGAAAATTTTCTTACACAGGTTTATATTTCTAGAGTTTTTGTGGCGCCATCTCTTATCATATAAACATACCATACCATATTCCTAATATTATTTTTTCCAATTTCTTAAAAGAAAAAAAAATCTTTTAAAAGTAATAAATTGTCGGAGTTTATAGTTCTTTAAAAGTTAACTTTTATCAGTTGAAAACTTTGTTTAGAAAAAATGAAGATAGATGTTTAAAATTAAATTTTATTTCATTTATTTGTTTATTTTTTAATCTAATTTTAAATTGATCTCTTATATTTTATTTCTATGCTATATTACAGAAAAAATAATTTAAAAAGAATAACCTTAAAAATATTGATAGAATAATTTATTATTAAAAATTTAATGAGCAAATTAACTTGCTAAAGTATTAAATGCATTCTTATTTATTCGAGCCCTGAGTAGCATGATCTAAGTGCAAATAAATTGTAATTATAGAATATAAAGAAAACAAAAACACTATTAAAATTTATTTTAAATTAAATTATTTTGTCTTATAAATTTATGTGATTTTAAAAATATTTTTATTTAAAAAAAAAAAAAAAAAAAAAAAAAAAAAAAAATCTGAGATTTTTTTTTTAATCGACAGATTACAGATGGCGCCACTGTCATATTGTAACTGAAATGGAATAGCAAATTAAAATAATGTATATGAAAAATATTGGATATTGATGTGAGCTTTCTTTCTCCATTCTTACCATAATTTATAAATTCTGTCTCTCTTTTAATTACTCGAAACATTCTTTTGGTCACATTTACAGTAAAATTAGAAAAAATCTTCGGATTTTATTTTTATTATACGAAGTACGCTTAAATTTTGTACATTGAAATTTCATGAAATTTATTCACCCTTCCCCTCCAACCAAAAAATAATTGATTACAGCAGTGGATTTTAAACTGGTTAAGAGCAATGCAGAATATTAAAACAGGGATGTTTAAAACTTTATGCCATGAAGATTTAAGATGCACAAGATCCGTCAAATTTTGACGGCTATTAACTAATTTATAATGAAAACAAATGGGTGGACGGGCGCATACTTGATTATTTATCTGAAGTTATTAAAAAAATAAAAGATTTATTATTATTATTTATTTTTTTTACTTCCATTACCCTTCTACCGTAGGTAATGGAAGTATTATATTCGGTTCAAAAATTTGATTTCGAGTCACCTGATTTGCATGTTTTAAGGTCTCCTGAGTCCAAAAAAGTAGTTTTTGGCAATCGGCCAATGTGTATGTATGTATGTATGTGTATGTATTTAGAGAATCTTCTGGTTATTATATCTCCGAAACTAATGAAGATAGAAGTACGGAATTTCAGAATTGATACAGGTCTAGTGCATAGCTGAATTTTCCAAATTTTGGTGAAAATTGGAAAACCGGACATTGTAAGTGGGACCGGAAGTGCATATCTCTAAAACGACTCTAATGATTTTCTTCAAAGTTGCTATATAAACACACTATTAGATGTATTTTCGAATGATATAGTTCGTTAGTTCAGGAAATTTGATAGGCATCCTGTATAAATAGCTCAATTTCGGGTCTCAAAAGTGCCTTGATTTAAAAACGGCTGTATGGTTTCTTTTCAAACTCACCATATTAACTCCCTTTTAAATATCCTTCTATATGTATTTATTGTTTTCCGTTTAATAATTAAGTATTCCAAGTTTTGCCAAAACTTGTCATCTCAAAAACGGCTCTAATGATTTTCTTGAAAATTATTACTTAAATCCATTTTAGATATCCTTTCTCATGTATTACGAGGTTATTACAGGAAAATTAATGGTCATCCTGATTAGGTAGTTCAGTTTTAAATCTCAGAAATTGATGTTTAAAAAAAAACTCTCTCTCTCTCTCTCTTTTTTTTTTTTCCCCTATGTAAATTCTATTTTACGTTTTCATGCGTTTACCGCAAACGTGTATTAACTTTCTCTTACTGGAAAGTTTTTAGTTGTCTATTTCATTGGCTCAATTCTATGTCTTCTGATCACATTATCTAAAAAAAAGTTCATATAATACGTGTAATGTAATGGAAGTCATGTGGTTGTTTCACACCAAATTTTTTATTGCATTTTTTTAGTCGAGTTATGACAATAGTTCATATTCTGAGTATATCTTTAAAGTATTGCTAGGTTTAAGATTACGCTTGCAAAGATTATAAAGATGCAACATTTAAAAATACATTTTTCTATAAAATTATTGCATCAGGAAAATATCGTCATTTTTCTCTTTAGATCACTAAGTTCGCGTGCTTAAATATTGTGTATGCTTAAGTATATTTTTATCGTATTTTTATTTCTCTAACTGAAATTTGCAAGTAACTAATTTGCTAGTATCGCCCAGTAGTCGAAACTCGATGCTTTTTTTTGCAAAGCAAAGCAAGGCAAAGCAAAGTTATTGTCTTCTCCTAAACAGAATTAAATTGCAACACAGCTGCGCCAATTGTTTGTCGATATGCACTCAAACTAAATCAGCAGAGTTTTACTTAATATATTTCTTTAAGTTTGGTACACTGTAGATGTTGATCCTTTCCTGAAATGAACGGAAATCGCAACGTACAAGCGCCCCCTGTTGGGTGATATAACCTAAAAGCTAATCGGCACCATTTCAAACCAAATATCAAATTTTGTTAAAATTCCATTGGTTCATAAAGTATAATGTTTGAACTCAAAAAGTCAGATTTTTATAAAAAATAGTCGATTTGAATTCGGAAAATCTCAAAACGTGTAACTTCGTCGAAAACCGAAAATCTAAAATTTTTCTGAATCTTATACTTTTTTCTTATATATGCAGAGGCTAGAATAATAAATCCACTTTAAAAAAAATAAATAGTCAATTTCACTTAAATGAAATGCAAGGAAATCTCAACAAAAACTGGAAATCGAAACTTTTTCTGCATCTTCTAACTTCTTCTTCTTATACATGCAGAAGCTAGTAATATATCCACCTTTTTAAAAATGAGTAGTCACTTTCAGTTAATTGAAATTCAAGGATATCCCAAAACGTGTAAATTCATCGAAAACCAAAAATCAAAAGTTTTTCCAGATCTTATACTTTCTTCTTATATAGTAATAAATCCATTTAAAAATAATAATAATAATTTGCCAATTTCAGTTAATTGGAATGCATTATGTTTTAGTTTTAAAATGTCTTTAAATCAGAACAAACTGACATAAATCAAAAAAAAAAAAAAAAAAAAAAAAAAGGAAGAAGAAGAAGAGAGAAAGAAAAAAGAAATTAAATCTTAAATAAATTAGGAAGGGAAAAAAAAAAGAACTTTCATAAATTAAATACTTTTTTAATTTACGTATTTTCAACAGTATAAACTTTCGATCTAACTCTCATTCATTCAAATTTCTACCACTCTAATGGCTGTTTTCTCTTAGAATAAAAAATTTGTAGTCGAAAGCATAGTGAAACTACATCTATACAAATTACTGTGTCTATGGTTTTACTTGTGTGTTAAGAATTGCCAGATTTAACAATTTTCTTCTTTAGGTAGGTATTTTTTAATTCTTACACACAGGCAATAAATTTATTTCCTTTTAAATCGAGAAAAAAAAATGATTTTTTTTTTTTTTTTTTTAAGGTTAAAATGGGTTTTTAGGTTTTTATTTTATATCTTATGAACTAATTGTTCTAAAAATTACGGCGTTAGATAGACCTTTGTCTGACTGATAAATATGTCAACTTTTGTAGCGATGGGTGGAACGGTTTACTTTGTATAACGAATTAAAACCTGATATAACACAACATCCATTTTATACTAAAAAAAAAAAAAAAAATCGTGTCCCAGAAATTTTTTTAGTCGTACTTGACACCATTCGGAAGGCCTCTTGCTTATTATTAAATTTAATAATTGTTTTTCTAATTAAAATTTTTTAATTATTCATTATAACTCCCGTGAAAACTTTTTATTAAAAACTTTTTTATTTAAAAAACAAAGTAACACTCGTGAGATAAATAGCTATTCTAATGCACATAATTTTTTAAATAAATAAAGATTAATACCCTTTTGACTTAAAACGATGTACTTAAGATGAGCAGATGACCAAAACTAGATTTGTTAGTTTAATTAAAAATACAAAAGATTTTGCCGAACATATTTTAAAGTAACACTCATGAAAATAAACACAAGTCATTTCCCTTGATATATTTTGAAATTTTTGAGATATTAATCAATAAACTCATAAATAATCACCGGCTAAGAAAACTATAAATTATAAGGATTTCATACCTGGGAAAATTTATATGTTTAATCTAAGTTAATTTTTTCAAATTATGCAAAGCTAAAAAAAGGTAATTCATTTAAAATTATCCTATAACTAGGTATTTTCTTTCTTTCTTTGCTTTACTTTCTATAGGATACTGACACCAGTTTTATTCAAATTAGTATTAGAGATTACCTAACTAAGTTATATTTTAACAAAATCATTTAGGAAACAAACATTAAAAAATGTATTATATAGAAAAACTATGCTATATATTTCAGCTTCTATAAGTTCCTATAACAATTACGTCCATTTCTATTTTCATTTTAAGATTCTCTTAAGATCTTACAATATACTAATCAATAATAAATTGAAAAAAATTTAACAAACTATATTAACAAATTAAATATATATATTTACTTTCCGAACACTATAGTGAGGAAAGTATTGTAATCATGTCAAAAATCCGAATTCGAGATTTTGATGTTTCTATACGTTTTGAGGTCCCCTGAGTCCGTTTTCACTATTTTTACGATGATGTATGTATGTGTGTGTGTATGTGTGTATGTCTGTGGGTGAACACGCTAGCGTCTAAACGCTTCGTTCGATTAACCTGAAAGTTGGTACGCATATTGTAAGTCACCATAGTACGAACCCTATAGATTTTGGTGAATCTAGCACTTATAGTTTTTTTACAGGGACACAAAGAAAAATTCTTTATCATTATGGCCTATGGGAGCAAAATCTTAAAAGTGCGATAGCATCTAAACGCCTTATTCAATTGAGCAAAAATTTTATACACATATTATAGATCACAAATACTCAATCTGTATAGATTTTGGAGAATCTAGCACTTATAGTTTTTTTACAGGGACACAAAGAAAAATTCTTTATCATTATGCCTATGGGGCCAAATTTTTAAAAATGTGATAGTGTCTAAACGCCTTATTAATCCGAGCAAAAAAATTGTACACATGTTATAGATCACAGTTGAACTAACTGTATAGATTTTGGTGAATCTAGCACTTACAGTTTTTTTACAGGGACACAAAGAAAAATTCTTTATCATTATGGCCTATGGGACTAAATTTTTAAAAGTACGATAGCATCTAAACGCCTTATTGAATTCAGCTGAAAATTTATATGAGTATTATAAATCACTGTTGCACTAACTATAAGCATTTTGGTGAATCTAACATTTATAGGTTTTTACAGGGACACAACGAAAATTTCTTTATCATTATGATCTATGGGCTCAAAGTTCAGTAGCGTTAAATAAAACAACGTGTAATAGATGGAGAAAAATACTCAAACACTCTATTATGGTTTTCTCTCTTTTGTTTGTTTAACAACTACTCTTTCTTTACTTTATCTACAAAACTGTTAATTACTCAATGTTCGGAAAGTCGAGTGGAGTCACTCCAGATTTTTTTTTTTAATTACAAGTTTTAATTTATACATGATGAATATAGTTATTTAGTTTTAATGGGAATTAACAAAAATCTTACCTTTCAGTATAAAATTCGGATCTACTCGTAATCTACTCGATCAAATATTGCCGTAACATTTTTGAATAAGTGAAGTGGAAAAACATTTACTACATTACTACTATATCCGTCACTGTCAGACGATAATTTTGTTTCTGTTTACTTTTTACGATTTCATTCAATGATAATAATTATATCCGGTTTTCCGACCTTCAAAATTTGGAAGAATTTATTCAACAACTAATTATAAATTACTTGACTTTTTACAATTTTATGCACCTGTTCATTATCAATGAGATAGATATTTAACTTTTTTTTTTTTTTTCAAATTTTCAACCGCATCAGGCCAGATCAAGCATATACGACGTAAGTATCTACGCATTTAATGTACGTTTCTTTGCGTAAGAAGAAAAAAAAAAGTGTTCAAAATAATTTTGCCTCAAATTATTTATATTTTAGAAAATCATATAATTATACATTTTATTTTATTTTATTATCTATTCAACAATTAAGTAATAAAAACCAGGCCTTCAATTCCGAATATCTTCGTTTCACTTCTTATTCTTTGACCCTGTTCTAAAACTGCAATTTTATCAAAATTACTTTTACTTTCACTTAATTTTTTTTTTTTTTTCAAATTTTTTCAGAGTAAAATTTTTATGTGAATTTTAATAGAAAGTTTGATTTTTAAAAAATTGCAGAAATAATTATATAAAAATCTGGAGTGATTCCACTCGACTTTCCGAACATTAAGCAGTCAACGGCTGTTTAAATTAAAGTAAGAGAAACAAAAGACAAATAAACAAAAGACAAAATTATGGGTGTGAGTATTTTCCCCCAACTAATTTCATCTGAATTTTAATAGAATGCTTGTTCTAGAAAAATTTGCAAAAATAATTATATAAAAATCTCGAGTGACTCCACTCGACTATTTAAATAAAGCAAGAAAAATCTCTAAACAAACAAAATAGAAAATTATAATTGGGTATGTGTATTTTCTTCCAAGTAATAAATTCTTTAATTTAACGCCATTGCACTTTAAATAATTTAAGCTCATTGGTCATCATAATGATGAGGAATTTTTCGTCGTGTCTTTGTAAAAATATACGAGTTCTAGATTCATCAAAATCCATAAAGTTCGTGCGACGGGGACCTATAACAAATAACATGTATATAAATTTAAAGCTCAATCGAATAAGGCATTTAGACGATATCGCACTTTAAATAATTTCAGTCTATAGGCCGCAATAATAATAAAAAAATGTTCGTTATTATTATTATTATTATTATAAGTGCTAAATTCACAAAAATTTGTACAGTTCGTGCCACTGTAACCTATAACATATACATAAATTTTCAGTTCAATCGAATTAGGCGTTTAGTCGCTATCGCACCTTGAACAATTTGAGCCCATAGGTCATAATGATAAAAAATTTGTATGTGTGTATCCCTGTAAAAAAACTATAAATGCTAAATTCCCCGAGATCTACACAGTTCGTGTACCGTGTCCTATAACATACATACCAACTTTCAGCTCATTCGAGCAAAGCGTTTACAGGCTATCATGTTCATTCTCATACATACACACATACATATATCATCACAAAAAGAACTCCGGGGATCTCAAAATGTACAGGTACACCAAAATCTCAAAGCCGAATATTTGTCATGATTACAATACTTTCCTTTCATATGTATGTTCGGAAAGTAAAAAGGAAATATATTGATTGTGCATGCGAGTGAAAGCCTCCTTTTTTAGAAATTGGATTTTTTTAAATTGAAATCTAAACTAAGAGAAAAATATTTTTGAGGAAAAAAAATACCTTTACTTTAGCAGCACGATAAAAATTAAGTTTTATTTTGTTGCACGTTGGAACAAATATTGGGTGATCATAAAAATTTGTGCCAGATTTCATAGATGACTTTTTCTGTGATTTATGGGCCATTTTAATACAATGGATTATTCCTGTAAAGAATACTGAGGGATTGAATATTGACAATCCTATTGTACTTCGCTATTTGAAGAACTTGGATACATTAACGGCTGTATTTACCAATAACTTCAACACCCGGTTGAACACGAAAATTTGAAAAGCGTATAAAGTCAGAGTTCAGCTTTTTAGCAAAATTAGACGCGTGGCATCTGTCATAAGACCTATTATAAGAGTGGACGGAGTTTTCCATTATTAAGGGAATATAAGAAAAGGTGCAAAGATGAAACCATGTGAATGTTGAAGAAGGTAACCTTTTTTGGCATTTATAGCGTTATTGGCAAATTTTTGTTTTGAATATAAATATATTATTATTATTATTATTAAAAGATACAACAAGCAAAACTAATGTAAAATATTACAGCTGCTGAAATTTATTTTTACCTTGTTATTAACATCTAACAAAGTTCAAAAGTTTTTATAACTTTGGTTTGTCTATACTCGTTTTAACTCTCATAAATAATTTTGGACATTTTTGAAATAATATAAGATATAATATAGTTAAACTAATTCAATTTAGAGAAATAAGTATAACAATTATAAGCATTTTATAAAAATAATTACTTAAAAAGAACGAAATAATAAAATATTAAAAAGAATCTTACCTGGGAAATAAAATCCTTATTTTACATAACTTCTAGGGTTTGTAAAGTACATCTAATTACTATTTCTTGCTATAAAATTCTTTTTATATTCAAAACAATCTAACTTTTAAAGTGAAATATAAATGTTAAAAAGAACTTTCAAAGAAAAAGGGAAAATAAGAAAATATCGTCTGCTTAATAAAAAGCAGAGTTTAGAGCATGGCGAGTAAATTTCAATATTGGCCAGTTTGGCTACCTGTAGATCAACATTCACATGACATTTTTATGAGTTATCTTTGCCACTTAAAAAAGGTTGCCATTGTGCTTTTAGACGTTTTTCAAGTTTTTTGCGTTGAACCGGGAGTTGGTGAATAATGTCATTAGAAACTTGATATATGGGTTCCGCACGTTTTGACAAAACGAAGCAAACTGGACCATGTTTCCAGTATTTCTCTCCTTGCCAGTCAACAAAATGAATCTTGAATAAAGTCGTAACTAGAGATAAAATATGGGATTGGCATAACATAAAAAAAAAGCCTATTTTTGTTTTCTAAGTAATAGTTACAGAATTTTGTATAAAACAAAATATAATTTATTACGAAAAGATTTTTTTTAAGTCAATTTTGTCATATAAAGGTATATGGTAACTGTACTGCATTCCTTAGCAACGGTTACTATATTAATTTTTTAAAACTTCTTTGTGCCCCATTGAGACTTTAAAAGTTTTGTTGCCATTCTGGCGATAAATTAAAACGGCTATCGCAAATGCGTTAGTACAGATCTTGATGAGAAACGTCCAAGCTATTTCAGTGCTATTTTGTCATAGATGTCCTATATTAAAGCTGCTCCACTTTCCCCCACAATTTTCTTTTTTCAATATATATATTCTATTTGATGCGAAACAAAATGAAAACATTTTTTAATTGGTCTAAATATGCAAAAAGCGTAATAAATAAATAAAATAAAAAAGCTGATTTTTAACTGAAAAACATAAAGCTGCGTTCCTTAGCAACGGTTACTATGTTTATACCTTAAAATTTATTTTGCAGGTTTCATCTCAATTTTGATTTAATATATATATTTTTTTAACTTGTTGCCAAAAGGGAAAAGCACCCTGACATATTCACGATGAAACACAGCAAATGATGAGGATGCGAAATGTCTGACTTTTAACTATCGTCCTGTCGAAATAACAACAACAACAACAACAACAAAAATGAAAATGTATGTTGCGGGATTGCAGAGAAATTGAGTTTCTAATTGAATAAGAGTTCTTTAAATCATAGAAAAACAATAGAATTATCAATATTTAATAATCTTTTTAGTGGTAATCTATGGAGTCTAATTAATTAAGTCACGGATAAAGTCATAGTCGCAATAGTTCCAAGTTATTGTTCATACTTTTTTCAGAAAATTAAGCAGAGTCATTAAATAATGTTAAGAAAGTGATTTTCGATTAATGAGCATACAGGCAAATAAATAGAGAGAGGGGGGAAAAGAAAGTATGCAACAGGTTTCAGACATGGAAATATAATTTAAAAAATAAATAACGCATATTCATCTTTTAAACTAATCTATCATGTCTCTTGAGACTAATACTAGTTTTAAGCATACAAAACCTGAAGAATTTAAAAATAATAATAACTTTCTATTGGGATATTACTCTGAAACTGTGATAAAGAATGTATAGCAGTGGTATACATGTACATGCTGAGGCGTTACTTAATTATTTTGATCAAGAAAATGACACCACATCTGCTGTAAAAGTGATGCGAAACTCGCGTGGCACAATTTGTTTGCACATTTTATCGTTCAAAACACATACGGAGTAAATTTTGTTATATATCATTTCAATAAAAACTTACTCGCAAGCACCCGAAAGTTAATCATGATGGCGCGATTTTATCCAATTTCGATAATATTTAAAATTTATTAGGATGAAAGAACTACTTCTTTAAAGCAAAATAGATCAAATGAAAATATTTTTTCGTCTTTTTTATTTGTTTGTTTTTGTTTCAAGTTAAAATAAGTTATAATTGATTACTACAAGAAAAAAATACGAAATTTATTTATATCTAACTTAAAAGAAAAAAAAGTAAAGAAAAAAAATCAATTTAAAATATATAACTTTGCTGTTTTTATTTATTTATTTATTCAGTTTCAAGTAAAAGAAACAAAACATGTTATGAAAATCTTTAATTTTGAATAATAATTCTCACAATGTACGTTTATCTCACATTCTACTCTATTCGGCTCTGTTAAGAATAATCTTAATTTCCGAATAATAATAATTCTGAAATTTATGTGAAAGTTTGCTCTATCATGCAGTATTAGGAAAATTTTGAATAATTTACAATGTTTTGAAATTTAATACAGTCCTTGCCAATATCATGAATGATATTTGAAAAAGCGCCTGACTTCTTTAAAATTATTCATTTTTGAGATATTGGCTATATACAGGCTAACAAATTAACAACAATCTGACTAACCTACAGAGGGACATTACATCGATTTTATGATTTTCAGATCTCCCATACCTCGAAACATGGAAAACCTCAACACAAACAGAGGTGAAAAAATTCTACAAATTAAAATTTCCCTTATTTAAAATACGATAGGGAACTGAAGAAGGATCAAAACTGCACTTTTAAAATCGCATCTATTGAACACCTACTCAGTCACTTAGGCCCACTAGCGGCCGAGCGCTTCTGCGCTCAAAGCTGGTGCTGGTAGGCGTGAGGTCCCGGATCGCGCTCGTCGGCCTAGCCGTTCGGAGTTTTCCGTGTTCTCAGAAAAAACTCCCGTAAATACGAGCTCCTTAGAAAGACACCCCCCCCCCCCCACACACACACACGGAGACAACCTACTCAGTGACTTACAATTTACTTGATCACGTTGCATGTCCCATCCCGAACGTGAATTACAAATACTATACCAAAAGTTATTTTGGTCAATTAAAAAAATATAAACTAGGTAGAGTAAAATTTTTAAAAAGTGTTTGGCGTTGACAGAAGTTTGTTCTTTCATTTGCTTATACAAAAACTCGATAGAGGTTTTTTTTTTTGTGTGTGTGTGTGTGTTAATTATACATATAAATAAAGACAAAATATAAAATATGATTGCTATCAGTGACATTGACGCCCCTGATATGTCGATTTATTAATATAAAGCAAAGTCAAAAATGACAAAACATTTTGAAATTCTAATGGAAATTATATATGTCGTCAAGGTTAATATTTCTGCTCTTGAAATGTCGCACACCCATCGTCAAAAACTTGTCAGCATATTTTTAATTATTTCTTTTTTAGCAACCAACTATAATTTGTGCGATTTCAGTTATCATATTTTCAATGCCAATGTCATATTCAAGGAAAAAAATAGCAAAACCACAAATCTAATCATTCTTAATTCGAAATTTAAAATTCATTAAAAAAACTTCCGCGTAGCGTTTAAAAAAATAAGATACTTGCGAAATTAATTGTCAGAAACATGCAAGGAATTTATAGTAATTAGCTCATGAAAAATCGATTACGTCAAACTGCGTCCTATTAATAGAAAATAGACTGAATGGTCTTTTAAAGTTATGCTTAAATGCCAGTCTTTAAATTTTGACAGTTCGATTAAATTCGTTTTTTTTTTTTTTTTTTTTTTTTTTTTTTCCGGTTGAATACAGCAATAACTCAGTCATTAGTATGATTGAAAAGCATCTCTGTTCGATGCGCAAATATGGGGGGGGGGGGGGGAAGAAGTAACAGGCACACGATAAAGTTTATTTCTGCTATCTTTGGAAAAATCATTTAAATTTTGTTGGAGATATACATTGTGATAATGAGTATTTAAATTTAAGTAATCTCTGTCGTTCTTTTGATACTATAATCTTTTGCCTGAAGGCAAAAGATTTCACTTATGTTTTCCAATCGGTTAGTCTTATGCTGAATGGAGCAGTTCTTGAGGGAAAAAATACCAGATAGCATTAACTGCTAATTGGTCTCTAATTGACAAGAAGTAACAGTTGCACAGTATTATCGCAATCATGATATAGAATATTCAAAAATCAAATTTTTGATATTAGTGTAATGCATTTGAAGTAGTAGGTTTAAGTCTTTTATGCTTTATCATGGAGGTGCGTATGTGTGTGGGAAAGGGGTAGGGGTAGGGGTGGGAGGTGGCTTAATCGGGATTTTAACAAAAACGATAATATTTCGAAATTACAGGGGAAGGGAGCGTTCGATTGAGTGGGGGGGGGGGGGGGGCGCTTGCTCAGAATTTTAAAGTATGCAATTTTTTATCCTCTCTGCGATTGATCAGAATTGTGATGTCGTGTCTCAAACGTCCCCATTTTCTGGGGACAAATGGGGACCTTTTTTTTTTGAAGGCATTTTTCTAAGTTTTAAAAAATTGTAAAAACTAAATTATTAATCAATAACACTTTAATTTTAGTCCTTATTTATTAGGAATGAAAAAATACATCCATAATTTGATAATTGTAGCAATTTTTAATGCTTCTCCATTATAAAGGTGCTTTGATCTGGTCAGCCTACTACTAGGGTTAAATCCAAGACCAACACCGATTGACCAGGGCGTGGCTCAAATGCAACGTTAAACCTACTCAATATTAACTCTTTTTTCTTTCTAAAACTCTCTGCAAAATTGTGATGGCATGTCTCCAGACCACATCTAGAAATGCACCGTCACTGATTGCCCACTGCTTAATTTTAATGTGACATTAAACCCACCCTGTTTCAACATTCTTTTACATGTTTCCTATGGTGTAATTGGTCCATACATGGTTTGGATTACCTAATGCCTAATAAGAGGAATGTGATCATTTTGGATCGGCTCAAAAGATTTTTACGCGGGCTACCATTTTAGTCTTAAATAAACACCTTTGTTGTAATATATAAGGTACAGACAGTGTCAAAAGTATCCATACTCTTTTCTTGAATTGAAGACATTGGCATAGTTATAGCCGAGCAAATCGTTATAGTTATATATACATAGGCATAGTAATAGCCGAGCAAAGGGACCGAACCCATGGAGCTCGGGTCCCTCCAATAATTTAGAAGATGGACTCGCTTATAATGCTTTTTTCATCAAAAAAAAAAAAATCAGATTTTACATTTAAAGCTATATGTATCATTTCAAATATATTTTTTTTCCGTCAATTAAGGTACAGTCGGTAACAAAAGTGCCCAAACACTAGCAAAAATTCCTATGTAAAAAAAGTACACTTCATACGGTTTTGTTAAATAAATCCTTATCGAATCCTTTTCTTAGTCAGTCTAAGAACATGATTCGACAAGGATTTATTTAACAAAACCGTATGAAGTGTACTTTTTTTACATAGGAATTTTTGTTAGTGTTCGGGCACTTTTGTTACCGTCTGTATGTGCCTACATACGAAGCACTTTCTTAAAAATACATAAAATTTTAATGAAACACATGTATTAATTAAGATGGGATACAAAACTATGAATTTAAATGAAATTTTCATTAACTTTCAAAATATAGGCAATATTTAGAAAAATTTTAGTGAACATTTTTATTTACGTTACATCTCCTATAACAGATTCTAATGAATATATTTCAATAATCTTTACACAGTATAGAAATAACATACTTACCTGTGTTCTGTAGCAAAAGATTTGCTGTGCTTATAAAATTTATTGAAATATTCTCAAAATTAAAACAAGAAAAATCCTCACTTCTCCAAAAATCTGTCAGTAAAATCAATAAATATAAAGAGGTTAGATTTTGCTACAGAACATAGCTAAAGATGAATAAAACATTTTGGCAAAATTTCAGTTCATTATTCTAAATACATTTTGAGAAATCAATGTATTCGCAAACAAAAATAACGAAAAACACAGTTCATCAGAAAACGCATTTAAAGATTTTAATACAGCGCAAAAAATTTTGTAGCCACTTAAGACTTTTAAAACTCGCCATATTTGTATGTCAAGCCCTCTTTTGCTTCATTTTTAACTAATTTTGGCTTTTTTTAGCTTTTAGTTTTTTTCTGGCTAACTTTGTTGCTTGTAGAGATTGGCATTTCGATTTCTGAATTCGCTCTTTGTCTATTCCCATGAAGTTTTCAAACATAACTGTAGTCCAGTCCAGTTTATTATTTATACTATAACTTTGCTTCCAGTTATCGTAAAAACAAAAATAAAGTATTTTTGGAATCCTAAATGTGTGGCTATAAAAAGGAACAAATAAAAAAAATTTCGAAAATTTTCATCAAAACGACGATTTTAGGGTAGGCACATACCTTAAGAGTTCTCACTGTAAAAAAATATGTCCTATTTGCTGCCAGAAATTCTCTGTAATTTGAGAAAATACGCGTTATTTACGAAAAAATTACGTTGCCAGAACGTATTTTCTCAAATTACAGAGAATTTCTGGCAGCAAATAGGACATATTTTTTACAGTGTTGAAATTTGCCGTTTTAAGTGTGTACATAGGTGAGAGCTAAAGTCGACTATCTACTTGAGGGACTTATAATGTTTTGCCATCCATGAGTGGGTTCTTTTTAGGTCTCTTCCATCTTCCATTCAGGAGGGGGAGACAATTTGCTGTTCTAGCATAAATCTAAAACTGTCACATAATGAAACTAAAGATGAAGCAGTTTCTTGAGCCGGGTTCGATCCCAGGTCTTGCTCGCCGACCTACCCGTTCAGTTTTCCGTGGTTTCCTCCGAAACTTGCGTAAATACGGGCTAGGACCCCTTTGAAAGATCCCCACGGAGGGCACTCCCCCTCAGGCCCAGGACCCTTAGTGCAGTCAATTGGTCTTAATCCTAACATACACACCTTTAAAATGCATATGAAAAATAAAAACTAAATAAATAAAACAGTATATGTAGAAAATATGCATACAGTCAATTTTGTATCATTTTATTTGCTAAATAGATAAATATATGCATAAATTTAAAAATCTTGAAATACGTCATTTAAAATTATGCACCTTTCTAAATAGTAAGGTAGATATTCCTTGTAGTGCTGACATCTAGTGGCTTTTACAAAAATTAAAATGTTTTTGCAGAGCAGAAGAATGTGGGGGAAAAAAAATCAATTACATACATTATTGCACCACCGCAAGATAAAGGGCTTTAAAAAAGGAATTATATGGTCACTATGTTACAGCATTTAACCTCCAATTTATTCTACCAGTGATAACACCTTAATATAAATATAAATTACAGAAAAAGAAATGTGACAAATAGCTATCTTTACAGTTTCACTTTTAAAGGAAAAACATTTTTTTTAGCTTTTACATTGTCAAAAAAATTGCATATGCACACCATAGAGCAGAGGTCGCCAAAGTTTTCAATTTCAAGGATCAATATATTCATAATACTAATAATTATAAATAAATAAATAAATAAATAAATAAATAAAAACAGACCCTTAATATTATCAAGAAACAAGTGACTAAAAAAGCAAAGCAATACTCGTGTTCTGGAACTTCATTGTTGTTCGACTGTAGGACATCTGCCTCAACTGAAACTAACCTATTGTCGATCGTTAGCTTCCTCAATTAACATTAATTCCAGAAAATGATTCGCATAATTGTCAATGATCACTTAGAAACATTTGATGCCATTGGCGTATCCCCGGGGAGGGTAATGGAGGGGGGGGGGTTAATTATCCCTCCCCCCTATCCAAACTGGAAAGGATCCCAGTATGATATATCTTTTGTATTTGCCGATATCTTTTTGATTTTTTTTTTTCAACCACCTTCCAGACTAGCCTGTTCATGGTGCCTGAAAATTCGAAATGTAAAAACCTTGCTCTCAATGGTGTCATTTTTTTGCGTCAGACCTCTACAGCTTTTTCGTTAGCCATTTGAACACTTCGCTCACTGGCGCCCTCAATCTGTTTCTCTAAACATGTCTGACATAACAAACACTATTGGACTATCAACTATCTCGACCATCCTGCTCCGGAAATCGCGATCCATCTCAATTTTTCGTAATCATTATTTTTTATTTACTCTTCGACAAAATCATTTTCTTCAATCTTAAAAACAATCAATAGCATTTGTTGATTTTCAATTGCAGAAGAATGAATTATTTCCGTAAGCTTTTTAAACATTTTTGAACGTTACATAGAGAGAAAAACAACAGTTCAAACAGGAATAGAGAACAGCTTTTCAACATTGTATAGTAAAAGCGTATAGCCTTTGCACAAGAGAGATATTCACAAAAATGAAAACAGAATCTCTCCGACCCCCATCCTGGCGGTAAAACAGTTAGAGTAAGTTCATAATGTTAGGCTGCTACTTCTGAAAAATTCTGCTGAAGTTTTAAACTATAGGGATCAATTGTATTAAAGTTGCGATAAGAAGATAGAACCACAAAAGCAAAACTTTAAAATTGAGCTATAGGATTTAGATTTTATTACAAGATTTTTAGGGGTGGAGTATTTAAAAATACTTAAGCTCTAAAATAACTAAGGATGGAGATGGGATCAACAAAAATATTGGGTGAGTGCAAAAGTTCTACCCGTTTTTGTTACTCATAAAGAAGAGCAAATAAACGCAAAATTGAACAGTACCTATTATTGTCATAATCCCCATTGCTATCTATCTATGACATCTTTCTGGTAGGAGATGAATCCTACGGCGGTAAAATTCCGGCGGTTTCGAGTCAAAAAAGTCTTGAATGGCAGTTTTCCCAGAATCAAGATCATCAAAGATATTCTGACTGAAGGAATTGTTCAACACACAAAATAGGTGATAGTCAATTGGTGCCAAGCCAGGAGAATAGGGAGAGTGGGGTAAAACTCTTAACCAGAGCCCAGTAACTTTTGGCGAGTGATGACAGCAGCATGTGGCCTGGCGTTATCGGGATGAAGGATAACGCTGCAACAATTTATGAGACCTGGCCTCTTTTCTACCAAATTTGAATGCAGCCTGTCTAACTGTAGACCAGTGTTGGGCATAATTGATTAAAAAGTAATTGAATTACAATTATAATTATATATATATATATACATATATATATATTTTTTTTTTTGTCAATCGATTAACAAATAATTGATTACAAATAAATTGAATTATTACAAATAAATTGAATAAGTAATTCAATTTATTTGTAATCAATTATTTGTTAATTTATTGACAGTAAAATAATTATAATTGTAATTTAATTCTAATTCAATTACTTTTTAATCAATTATGCCCAACACTGCTGTAGACAGTAGAAAGCAGCATTGATGGTTTGGTTGAGTGGCAGGACCTCCCAGTGAATTATTCCCTGCACATCCCACCACACACTCAATAACACCTTCTTGGGATGAAGTTTAGCTTTCAAAGTCGATGTAGGCAGATCAGAATGGCGACACACAGTCCTATGACGCTTTACGTTACGGTACATAAGCCACTTCTCATCTCCTGTCACAATTCATGTCAACAATGGGCCATTTTTGTACTGGGAAAGCAAGGAAACACAGGTGATGATTCGGTCATCCTGTTGATTAGCTGTCAGGTTATGTGGAACCCAATGATCCAACTTTCTCATAAAACCCAACTTAACCAGTCGTCTATAGACCATTGTCCGGTGTACATTGAAGGTCTCCACTAATTCTTGCACAGTTGGGTTCAGGTTGTTCCTTATGGCTTGGTCAATATCGTCGTCTCCAACGTGTGATGGCCATCCACTCCTAGCCTGATCTTGGCAGCTTCTGTCTCCTTCAATAAATTTATGAAAACATCCTCCCCATAAACTTGACAAACATTGCGACATGCTGTGGTTGCCGTACTCTTTTTATCGAACTCGTATAACAATGTCGTATATGCTCCTTCTCGCTTTCCATGTTACACCCTCTGATTTTTTTTTTCTTTTTTTTGAGATGATTAGCTTTGTGAGACATGATGCATTTATATGTGAAGCATCCACACGTTTGATTGGCTGACGATTTGCTCCATTACAATGTCACGTGTGACGTCAATTCCATTGCAAATCTGCATATCTAAAAAAGGGTAGAACTTTCACACTCACCCAGTATATGGACCCATAAAATATATTCAGTAAAACATAGCTTCTTAAACAATATATTAGTAAGTACACTTTGTCACATTACAGTTAAAAAAAGAAAAGTGGCGTTTTGATTAGAAGACACACACATACAGGAAATTGCTAAATAATTTAATTATATATTCAATTTTTCTTTTTGTGCACGCATAAACACTATTTATAACCCACTTGCAACTTTTAAAAATATCGGTTGAAAATTTGCAATACAAAAAATAAATATTTTTTGTCCTGCTCGTATAATCTCGCAACAGCAATGACTTTTGTCTACCACACTGTCCGTTGGCATGTGTTTACATATGCCAAAGTAATGGGCCTGAAAAATTAATTTATTTAAAATATTTTGTGAACTCATAATCTCTATTTGCAGTTGATTTCCAATATTTGTGAAAATCAGTTCACAAAAAAAAAAAAAATAAATAAATAAATAAATAAATAAAAGAAAAAAAGAAAGTAAAGAATTTTTAAATTCAGTCAAGAAACCAGTGTTGCCAAATTTAGGGACTTTTTTTCAATTATCACCAATAATTTTAAGGAGTGATATTTGATATATATAATAGACTATTAATCTTTGAAGTGATCAGGAAACCATTGCAATTAAAATTTAGAGGTGGATATTGAATAGAAAAATACCTCTTAAATTTAACAGCACTGCCAGAAACTACATGACTTAGGCAAGACTGGATTACTCCTCCCATGATTTGTGTCTGTATACACCACTGTTTGATGCAGTAACCTACACCAATTCAGGTAGTATTCTGCATACATTTGCATGCTCTAAAACTGCTTTCCTCTGTGGCACCATAAGTTAGATGTATATATGCAAGTTCATGAAATGTATACCCCTTCATGTTACTTTTATGAAGTCACCACCATGTCAAATGTTGAATGGCTGCATACATTAGACAGCTTTGCCCATGAACGCAGTTGGGGACACAAAGTTCACTCTGTAACATCATGCATTTGATTGCATACATGCTTTTCTATTCCCTCCTCCCCACACCAAGTATTAATGATGAACATAGATGCCTCCAGTGTACGAGGGAAGACTGACTTTTTTTTTCCTGGCCTTGCCCAGGAAAAAAAAAGTCAGTTATGAAATTATATAATTTGGTTAAATTAAATAATTTAATTTTTAGAATTTAAAGAATTAAACAATTGGTTAAATATTAATATAATTTGTCTATAGAAAACTGATATACTTTTAAATTTGTTGTTCTAACATTTCTAGACCATTAAAATAAAATGCATTTGGATGTTCCTGAAACCAGCTTTCAACAGAATCTTGGACATTTGAAATGTCGTTGAAAAGTTGTTGTTTTTCAAATTAGTTAACAGAAAATAATCAGAAGGGGCTAGGTCAGGAGAATAGAGAATATGGTGGACCAATTGTAAACCCAGGGCGTTTAATTTAGCTTGAATAATGTAGGAAGTGTGTGCAGTTGCCTTCTCATGCAAAAACAGGATTCTTTTGATTAACTTCTTCCAGCATTTCTTCTTAATTGCTTCTTTTAGTTGGTCTAGAAGGTTAGCATAATATTCTCCAGTTATACTGGAATGCTAAAATAAGCAAGTTCACCAGCAGAATTACATTTTTGTTCCAGAAAACAAATGCCATAACACTTTTGACGAATTTCTGGACGCTGAACTTCTTTGGCCGCGGAAACCCTGTGTCATCGTTCTTGTGATTGTTCCTTTGTTTTAGGATCATAAATGTAGAGCAATGTTTCATCATCTGTCACTAACCTAGACAGAAAGTCCTGTGAATCTTCAAAATGGGTCAAACTTTTTTTTTTTGGATATTTCAACTTGTTCCTTCTGATCATTGCCACCTAATATATTCTTCAACTCGAAGGGGGCAAAGCCAGGAACTTTTCAGCCTCCCCTCATATTATTCAGATTTAACGTGGCATCTTCTTTATTGAAAAATGGTATTAATAACATGAATGATTAATGAATATGATCTTACAAAATTTGAAAGCATTAGGGAGATATTTTTTTAAACATATACCATAACGTATTTCATATACAACTTAATAAAATTAACACAGTTTATTCCAAAGCACAAAAACTATTTTCTACAGATTATAATATGATTAACATTAAAGATTTGCTTACAGGATCACACAAAAATATTCAGATCTGTTATGGGATCTAACTGAAAATTATTGCATTTTCATTTGTACTATGAGATTTTATCACTTTCCCACAAGGTTTAAAACTGTTTTATCACTACAATTAGTTTGCTTATTGGTCTGTCTGTCTGTTTGCACTGTAATATCCATTGGTATTTCTATAATCCTTGAAACTAATATATATTTGTTTTCTACTAAAAATAGTATAAATAACACTACTATTGTCATATAGTGGTGCCATATAAAGCACTACTGTTTCCACTATTGTACTTCAAAATCATTACAAAATAAGTGATTGTATTGAACAGCAGTCTTAATACAAATCTCAATATATTGATATAAGAAACAATTACGTTTTATTTGACTAAAAACATCTTGAGTGACTCCATTCAGCTTTCTGAACATTAAATAATTAATGGTTGTATAAATAAAGAGTAGTCATTAAATAAACAAAAGTTAAAACTATAATAGGGTGTTTTGTTTGAGTATTTTCCTCTCTATAGGATAATGTTTAATTTTACATTATTGTGCTTCAAATAATTTGAGCACAAAGGTCATAAAGATGAAGAATTTTTTGTTGTGTGTCTGTAAAAATCTACAAGTGCTAGACTCGCCAAAATCTATACAGTTTGTGCGATGGTGACTTATACCATGTGTATGAATTTTCAGCTCAATTGCATAGGGTATTTAGATGCTATTGCACTTTAAAAAATTTGAGCTCTTAGGCCATAAAGTTTTTTTTTTTTTGTGTGTGTCCTGGAAAAAAAACTAAGTGTTAAATTCACCAAAATCAATAGGGTTTGTGGTCTCATTACCAACGGACCACTGTTAATTTCAAGCCCAGTGTTAGAGTTACAAGTCCATAAGGGATTTTTCACAAGAGATAATTTTTGCTACGGGCTGAAATAATTGGATCTCCAAATTAACTAATTATTTGTCAAAACCCTTAAAATGCATTGTTCTTTTAATTATTGAAAATTTTAAGTTTCAGTTAAAGATATTCCAAATAAAACAATTTAAAAAAAATGGGTGACATGCCTCTCTGACGTCATGACGAATCCTTTTTATTTAACCTATAGGAGTTAATTTAACCCACAAACCGCTGGAATATAACCAATCATAGCATATAATTTCCCCCATAATTATTGAAACCTATACCTCTTTCTAGTTGTCCATTAAGTATATTACTTAAAAGGTTCCCATTTTGGGAATAATGAGGGAATACACTGTCTAAAATATGGTAACAAACAAATAAAAATGTAACATTCCTCTCAAAAAGGACAACTTATGTAACCAAAAAGAAAAAAAAAAGATGAATTGCTATTTTTAGCATAAGCATAGTAAATATATATATTACAAGAACTCAGATTTCAGTAAAAATTAAACATGTGCATTTTATGCTTCAAAATGTTTCTATAGTGTTTTGTCAATTTTTTTTTTGCAAGTTTTGTAAAATTTTGTTTAAATCCATTCTAGTTGTAAGAAAAAAACCTCGCCAAAAATTTAATAATTTTAGAAAATAAATAAATATATCTGTCTAAAAAATTGTGCGATTTTCACAAAATACAAAGTATTGTTCACAGTAAGTGAAATTATTTGTTAATTTTAGAAATCATTTGTGGTTTTCATTATTCAGGATAATCTAAAGTATTTGTGTTTTTCTTCAATTTTTGGCTGGTCTCCTAATTACACTCTTGGCTAAATTGATATTGGAAAATGTGAATTTATAAATGTTCTTTATGCATGAATTTCAAGGCTTTGGTATTTAGAAAATAGAAAACATGCCAAAATAAATAAAAAAATCCTAATAATTTGATTGTATTATATATGTACAGAGCAGAGTGTGTTCACACATTTTTGTAACAATTTTGACTTATTCCTTGAATTTAAATTTTAAAATGAAAGCATGACTAGCATCAAATTATAATAGGGTTTAATCTGCAGCATTAAAAATATTTTTTGCTTTGAAATATCGCTAAAAAATAAACAATGGATTGAAGGCCATATTGTTTTAGCTTTCCGATGAGAAATACTCTTATTTGGTTATAAAATAAAGATGTAAAAAGCATGGATTTAATATTTCTATATGTAAAATAAAGGACATAATTAATGAAAAAGTAAATAAATGTCAAATTTTTCATTATACTGGAAAAAAGGCAAAAAATGCATACCCAACAAAGATATGTACAGCTCTTATGAAATCTAAAGTCGCACCTCATGTTTTTAAAAACAATCCAACCTTCCAAAGAGTTATCGAAAAATCTTTAAAAATCTCTGTAGGAACTGTGAACAATATTATAAAATCTGATTTAATGCTAATCATAACACACACACACCAAAAAAAAACTAGTTGGCATAGGTGGACTCTGCTCAGTTCCCCATCATATGTATGTTCTCATAAATTTCTTGTACAGGACATATTATATACATGTTAAGAGAAATGAATTCGACCAAATGCTTAACCCAGTGACAGAACTAAATCCTTGCCTAATAGGCTACCCACCATTCAGTTCGATATTTTATTCTAATCTATTAATTTATTTTATTGGGTTCAATTTCGTAGTTTATTTTCATGCTACTATTTCCAATGCAACTTTCCCAAAAATGCGTATTTATATGAAATATCACCCCATTTTGCTATGTTGATAAAATCTTAAATTTCGAATAACTTACGAAATTTTCCTATTAGAATATTTCTAGTCAATCATGTTCATACAAGTATCATAAATGTTATTTTCAAATTGTCTGATATATTTATGATCCTAAAAATGGAAGTTTGTGCTCGATTTCGCCTTATTCTGCCATTTAAGTAAATCGTAAATTACACATAACTTACGAAATTTTTAAATTAGAAAATTCATACTCTATGGTATTCATCTGAGTATCCTAAATAATACTTCAAAAGTGGTCTGACATCTTTATGATGAAAATATCCCTCAAGATTGACGTTTGTGTAAAATTTTGCCCTATTCTGTTATGATAAGAAATTCGTAAAATTTTAATAACTTACGAAATTTTTATATTCGAAAATTCATAGTGAATAATATTCATGCCAGTATCCTAAATAATATTTCTAAAGTAGTCTGACATCTTTACGATGAAAATATCCCTAAAAATTGACGTTTATGTGAAATTTTGTCCTACTCTGCCATGTTAAGAAATTCGTAAATATTCAATAACTTGCGAAATTTTAAAAGTAGCATGTTTATAGTAACTGATGTTCATTCCAGCATCAAAACCGATATTTTAAAACTGGTCTGACATTTTTACAGCAAAAATTTTTCATTTAATGCAAGTTTAAGTGAAATTTTGGCTTATTCTCCCATGTTAAGAATATCGTAAATTTCGAATAACTTACGAAGTTTCTTAATTCGAATGTTGCAAATAAATAGGGTTTTTGCCAGTGTCTAAAGTAATATTTTAAAACTGGTCTGACCTCTCTGCGATCATTTGTTCGTGATATATCGTGTAAACAGACTAACAAACTAACGGACTAACACACTAACAGACACCCTACAGACAGACACCATACAAATTTTGTCATTTTCAGATTCCTCACACCTGAAAACGTGTAAAAAAGTCAAAATACCGAGGTCGAAAATTTTCACGATTACCTATCGTTCCCCATACCTATAATATAATGGGGAACTAAAAACATGGTATTCATCATATAACACCAAAACATGTTTCTGAGCGTAAGACTATATGCATATTGTTATATCAAAATTATTTGACAGGTGAAAAATGAAAATATACAGTTACAATCGATGAGGCTTGCATATTATTATCTGATTTCAATAGAAAAAGATCGATTAATTAGTGAAAAATAAGAGAGAGACTTAAAATGTTGGTTCAGAGAAAACAAGGAAAGTTTTGCTGAAGGTTTTATGGTTATTACTGATTTCTCTTATAACAAAAAACTTAAAAATAAGGAAATCAGAAAAAATGTCAAAATTAACTCTAACTGCCAGAAATATGTTTTAACACGTATTTTCAAAGAATAAATTCCATCCCTTAACCCAAACAATCTTCACTGTGTTGAGTTCCATCAGGATAAGGCTACAAGCCATACTTCTAAAATCTATTGCTCTACTCTTTTTTATTTTAGAAACCGGAATGGAAGGTATTCCCTTTTTATGCATCCCACCAAAGTCCCTTGAGATGTTGCCTATGGATTATTAATAGTGCATTTGATCATTTAAAACAAGCTCTTTGTAAGCGGCATCCCAAAACATTGGATAGACTATGGAAGAGTCTGCAGGAGGAGTGGAATAAAATCAACCTCAGTGTTTTAAGAAATGCTCTGTTAGTTTGGAAATCAAGGTGTAATAGGATAGTTCAAGAAAAAGGCCATTCGATTGAACATATTAGAAAGTAAAATTCTTGTATTTGTTTATATATATCTTTGCAAAATAGTTACAAAAATGTGTGAACACCCTGTGTACATAGCATTAGGCTTCCTGAAATATAGTGGTCACATTTTTGCACAATCTTATAAATCTTTTAAAGAGTTTAGAGAATCACCGACTGTTGCAGTTGCCCACAAATTATTGGAAGAATGTCATTTCCACAAAGATGAGCATTGTCTCGATTATTTATTAAAAATATGCAAATAGCTAATTAAGCTCAGATAAGATGAAAATCTGCTTGTCAATACGTTATCCAAAGGCTACCAAGCTCTCCAAACAAACCACTCCTGTATGGCTGCAATACTTTTAAATAACTCAAATAACAATTAACGATTTTTGAAAAGTTGTTAAATGAAACATTTTCATCCATAATAATTCAGCTACAGTCTGTTAATGAAAAAAAAAGGGAAATTTCATTGTTACCAATGTGGTGACAGAAATCACCATGCTTCTAATTGTAATTTTAAAGAAATACACTGTTTTTATTGCAAAAATTTGGGTTACAAAATTTTAATCTGCCCTAAAAAATCTGGTGTACAAGTCCATATTTTCAACAAATTGATTCAAACCTTGTGACTCCACTTCATACATCAACTGCTTCACATGTTGGTTTCTGTACTCAAGCTGCTCCTCATACCCTATCTACTGATTCTATGCATCACTCCAATCCGTCATTTGTCAGTTTAGTACAAAATGCTTACATGTCTGATTTAACCCTTTAGGATGCCAAGAACATCTGTGTTGCTAATGTTATTCCTAATTATGCACTGTTAACAAAAAAAAAAAAAAAAAAAAAACTCTGCCTATGGAACCAGCCATTACTTTTAAATCCTCTGATAATTTTATCAACTGCAAAAATTTATCTGAAAATAATCTAATCAGTGAATTTTCCAAATCTTCTACTGATTTATCCTTTTCTGGGCTTGAAAAAGAAAAAAAAAAAAAAAAAAAAAAAAAAAATCTAATTTCTACTACAAATAAAATTAAAAATATGATTTTTTCTATTTTGAAACAAAATTGTGTTATAAATCTTAAAATACACCTCCTGAGTTATTTTGTTGAAGATGTAGTTTTACATTTTAAAATTGATCATCTAGTAAAAAGATTAACAGTGAAATCCACTGAAAATACTAACAATGAAAATAATCTTAAAGATGAAAAGAAAATTGTAAAAGAAAATAACATGCTTGAAAAAAAAAAAATTAAGTTGAACTATAACAAACAAATAAAATTTTGAAAACTAAAGTTTCTGTGTTAAATGAACTTTAAAATCTGTATCCAATAAAAACAGAAATAAATCTTCAAACTAATGCTTCCCAAGGTGAGAAAAATCCATCAGAGAAAGATCAGCATACTTTAAAATGCTTCAGATGTTCAGTTTCTTTATTAACTGTGCAAATAAAAACAAGTCAATGATTATTGACATAAAATATGAACTTTTGTGTAATCCCTTAACTTTCTGATCATTTTCTTGCACCTGTTAAACTATGTATGCCTGTGACTAATCTTGTAAAATTCCAAATCAGCGTTTCTACCAGTGATCCCTGAAGATGATACAAATGCTAATTACTGACAGAGAAATATGGCAAACATTTAAATTTTCCATTTCTTTCTGATCTCTCCCCCCCCCCCCCATTTCTTGGATCATTAAAAAACATATATAAATATTTGCAGATTTTCTTTTTTTTTTTTTAATGTTATTTACGGTTCCAGATTGTTTGTTTTCTCTCTCTTTTTTTTTTTTTTTTTTTTTTTTGTGTGTGTGTGTGTTCTGCTTTCTCTTTTTCAGATTCATTCTCTCAGGACCCTCACTGTCGAACTTGGCCACAGGCTTCTGCACTCTATAGTTTTCAGACTCTTTAGGAATACAATGTTTAACATCACACCTTCAGTGGAGCGTATCACCAATAAGAACAGACCAGTGTGCAAGATGAAAGAGTTTACCTCCAAAGAATAACAAAACTGAGGGATTGGTGACATATTCCACTGAGTCAAAAAAGAGCCAGCTGAGCCACGAAGAGGAACAGGCACATGCTTGTATATCGGAGAAACCCGATTTAAATCTGAATACATATTTTTGAGAGATTAATTTCTACTTCCCATGTAAATAATCCTTCTTAAACATGTTAATAAACACTGTTTAGCACTATGATAATTCTATTTTGTTCCTCTTCATAAACACACACCTTATATGTTATATACCACAAACAGAAATCAATAATTGACGAAATGCAGTTAAGTGGTTTCGTAGTTTATTAATGGTAATAAGGAGCTACACCACATCACAAAGATGAGCCTTTCTACATGTACAACAATAATCCTATGGCACCCTTGACTGCAAGCTAACTTTAAATTCCTAATAAAAATTCTCTCTTGAAAACAGAGCAAGACATGCCACATGACTTCAGATGTTCTAATTGACTTATAACAACAGGAATGATTGTAACTCAAAGATAAAATCCCTAAAAATTAGAGCCTCAAATTTAAAAAACCACCTGGAATATCAAATGATACTCAAATTATTTATACCAGAAACTCAATCTTTTTACAATTTGTTCACATATCACCTACATGACAAATGAACAACCAATGAAAACAAGGTAACTTTATAGGAAATATGAAAATACAAATGGATTAGATTAAAAACCATGAAATCAGGGGTAGCTCCTAAACACAAATGTTACTGCTTATAAAAAGGGCAGCCCTCAGCAGGACACTGAGAACTAAGTATATAGACCAGTTTTTTTTGTACTCAAAACCAAAAAGTATACCCAAAGAAAAAGTCTTGTAGCTAAAGCAAAGTTCAGCAGATACTTGACAGGAATATCCTGCAGTTTCCAAGGCTCAATGAGAGGATCACACTGTGTGTTTGGGAATAAGGCTAACTGACTGCACTAGGGTTCTAGGCCTGACAAGGAGAGTCTTCTGCGGAGGTTTTTGTGAGGGGTCCTAGCCGGTATTTATGCAAGTTTCGGAGAAAACCACAGAAAACTCAGAATGGCTAAGCCAACAAGCCTGGGACTGAACCCAGCACCTCACATCTACCAGCTTTGAGCACAGAACCGCTCAGCCACTGGTGGGCCCTGCTCACATTATGAGCAGAAAGGGCTTGTGTCACATAAAATGTACTGTGCAGTCTCCTCTTCCTGACAACAATCACAACATAACAAATGGGATCAGAACTGATACCCATAATGTTCAGATGTCTCTTAAGAGTACAGTGACCAGTAAGAAGGTCAATAATCTTCCTCAAACCACTTCTGTTAAACTTTAAATGCTTCTTATAATGCAGACCAGAATAGTCGCAATTTAGCTCTTTGCTTGCCTTTGACCATAAAGACTACATACACCAGTGTTTCTAATATTTCCTACCAAGGAGCTTGAAAACAGAAGCCCTGAAAGTACTGGGGAAAATACTCAAAACAGGCTCAGAGTCACAAAAGAGTGTGATGGAGCCAGACTAGGACAGATAATCATGCTGTAAGTCAAATGGACAGCCTTGGAACATAAACCTCAGATTTTCCCAATGGAGTTCTACATGTCTAAAATACTTTTATGGCCTTATGCATGCAAAACTCAACATGCTTACTCTAGTTCAATTTAGTGTCATGGAACACACCCAGGAACTTGATCTTATTTGAAGGCAACAGCTTATTATCCAGCAAGTAGACATAACCAAAACTTAGATGTCTTCTTCTACAAAAGGCAACAAGGCTTACCTTAGATGGATTAACAGATAAGCTTGAATCAGAGCACCAACGTGTAACATGCTGAAGAGCACCATCATAATATCGAGAGACAAATTTACCAAACTTGCTTCTGACAACAATAGCCACGTCATCAGTACAATTAATAGAAGGAAAGTTAAGGTAAGCATGAAAGACTTATAAAGAGCAGGGGTCTGTCTAGGGGGAAAACTGGGTCCGTTTACGGACCTTTCACAAAATTCCATATTCATAAAACGGACCCTTCACAAAATTCCATACTCATAAAGCGGACCCTTCACAAAATTCCATACTCATAAAACAGACCCTTCACAAAATTCAATTCGGAGATAAACAAATTTTTCCCTAATTTTTTTGGAAAAACAAAGCATTTATAAAATAATACCGAGCAAAAACATCTGCTCAGCAATATATAAACATTGCATCCCGTCAATTTTCTCTTATGTTCTCGTACTAGTCACTATCGTTACTACATGACAATAAAACCACGCCTCCATTTCTCGCGGAGTCCACGCTGATTAGTAAGGGAATGACGTCAAACACGATAATGGGTGTGGTGTACCTTTTCTTGATGTGACGAAATTTTTCTGTGGAAAATTACATAAATATTTTGGCAACATCTTTTGCCGCGTTGTGTTTGTTTTTTGTTGAGTTTGTAATTCTTTAGTATGTGGTTTGTAGAGTAGCATAGCTATAGATGTGTGATTTTGTATTTTCGTAATTTTGTCAGGAATTTGATCGCTTCCATTTAGTAAAGATGAAGCGAGGCCGGCCCGGGAGTAAATTCCCGTTATTCGGACTATTACGTTAAAAAAATACGTTCAAATTACGATGCTCCTCTTTTATTGATTGACTGATAACAAGGTACAGAAAGATTAGGGCTTCTGTCTAAATAATTTGAGTATCATTTAAAATTCAGAGGTGTTTTTTTTTTTCTGAAACACTAGTTTTTTGGGGTTTTTTACCTATGAGTTATAATCATCCATTAAAAGTATAAGCATATATATTAGGATTGTCCCACGGGATTATAAAAAGGGCAATGTGCAGCTAATGAAAAGGCGTTTTCTAGATTCATGTGGGCAGTTTTGGATTCTTAAGGGCTCATTTAATATTTAAAATCCAGACATTTATTTTAAAATTTCGATTTTAAGTACAAATAAAAGAAAAACTTTAAAACATTAACTTTCTTTACAACTTAATTTTGCTTGTTACTGATATATGAACGACTGTTGATTGTTATGCACAATGCATTACATTTATTTATATTTATGACATATCTTAATTTGATGGTTATTTTCAATAAAAGGCAAAGGCGCAACTTTTTTTAGATTAAGGGCAAGAAGGGTGTCATTTTTTCAGACAAAGGGCAGGCAGGGCACAGCGTCCTCCTGTCTGCTCTAGATGAAACATATATACAAGGTCTGGCTTTTAATTTCCAGGACTGACGTAACTGTAGGCGAACGAAAAGCCGGAAGATGGCGCTAGTGATTGCATATTGAAGAGCGTTTTCTTGCGCATGTGCAGTGCAATCGGCACCATTCTGAAGTAAGTTGTTCTCTTGGAAAGGCGCATTTAAACGTAGCTCTTAAATTCCTATTGTCAAAGTGAAAATGGAGCAGAGAATTAACATTAAATTTTGCTTCAAATTGGGCAAGACAGCTGCGGAAACCTACGAAATGTTAAAACAAGTTTACGGCAAGGAAGCATTATCCCGCTCAAGAACTTTTGAATGGTTTAAACGCTTTCGGGATGGGCGAGAAAGTGTCGAAGATGATCCACACACAGGTCGGCCGCAGTCCGTACGCACGCCGGAAGCAATTGAAAAAGTTCGCGATATGGTGACATGTGATCGTCGATTGACTATTCGAGTACTCGCCGAAGAATTGAACATGGACAAAGACACCGTTCGTTTAATTTTGACGCAAGACTTAGGCAAACGCAAGATTTGTTCCAGATTCGTTCCTCACCATTTAAAGGACGAACAAAAGCAATGGAGACTGGACGCATGTGGCGAACTTATCGATAACGCTGATGCTGACCCTGCATTCCTGGATAGGATAGTCACGGGAGACGAGTCTTGGTGTTATCAATATGACCCTGAAACCAAGCGTCAAAGCTCCGAATGGCGGTCTCCAAGTTCACCAAGGCAGAAAAAATTTCGAATTGAAATGTCCAAAATTAAGGTCATGTTAATCGCTTTCTTTGATTGCGATGGACTCATTCATCATGAATTTCTTCCTCCTAACATGACTATCAATGGACAGTTCTACACAGAAGTTCTCGACCGACTTCGAAAACGAATTCGTAGAGTGAGGCCTCATTTTAAACAAAATGGGAGTTGGCTGCTGCTACATGACAATGCCCGCCCTCACACTGCGTTGCCTGTGAAGCGATTCTTAGCCCAGCATGGTGTCGTCGAGATGCGGCATCCACCATACTCTCCAGACCTAGCACCTGCAGACTTTTTCCTGTTTCCTAAGCTGAAAAATTCGATGAAGGGAACAAGATTTCAGGTTGTCGAAGCCATCAAGAAAACCGTAACGTCAGTATTAAAGAGCATTCCAAAAGAGGACTTTAAAACTGCTTTCCGAAATTTGTACAGTCGAGCACAGACGTGCATTACGGCTGATGGGGATTACTTTGAATCATATTAAATGACTATGTGTTTAACTTTTTTTTCTTCTGAGTTATTCTATGAGTCCTGGAAATTAAAAGCCAGACCTTGTACATATGTGTGTGTGTGTGCAGATAAAATTTGTGAAATAAATTTTCACAAAAATAAAAATAATAACTATGTCAGAAAAAAAATTTCACAAAAATACGAAAAATTCACAAAAATAAGAAAATTTTTCACAAAAATAGGACCCTGGAAAAAAAACCTGGACAGACCCCTGAAGAGACAACAGTGCACCACTGAATGGGACAAAGCACTCCCCCTGTAGGTAACCAGAGCAAGCATGAATATTCAAGCAAGTATCCATATGGGAAGCACAAACATACATAGAGGAAAATAAATTAGCAATCCATCTAGTAATGATGGGATTAGTGCCTCTCAAATCAAGAGCATGGATGATAATATCAAGAGACCCTATTAAATGCCTTTTAATATCAAGAAAATGCAACAAGGCTAATTTCTTTATCATTAATGTTCTTTTCCAAGATAAAGGAAAGTTCACATAATGCAGTATTAATAGACCTTCTAGGTTGATAAGTATGTTGCAAGGAAGACAGTGGTCTATCGACAAGAACATGATCCTTAAAGTATCTGTCAATAAGTTTCTCAATGGCTTTTAACAGAAAAGAAAAGGCTAATAAGTCTAAAGGACTTAGCCTCAAATTAGTTATCTTACCCAGACTTAGAAATGAAAACCACCCTAGTATTCCCCTAAGACTAAGGTATATACCCATAAGCAATGCAAGAATGAAAAATTCTGCAGAGTATGGGGGCTAAACTATTAATACCCTTGATAAGTGCAGAAAAGATACTGCCCACACCTCGTGACTTAGAGGGTTCAAAAGACTTAATGGACCACATGATCCTATTTTAAGTAACTATAAACTTGGCAGCATCCCCATTGTCCTTAATGTAGGTATGCGAAGAGAAAGATCTATGGCTATCACAATCAATAGTACAAGAGCTAAGTGGATTCTAACTTGAGTTCAGTTAGAATCTCTTCACTAAACTCACCGTATCTACCATTAGGAAGACAAATAACATTGAGATTACAACTGTAGCTTCTAGTCAAAATTTTAGCGACTTTAGCAGCGGAAAAAATACCATTGATGCCATTACAAAAAGACTGCCAAGAATGTTGCTTGGCAGCTCTGATAGCCTTGTTGTAAGTAGTGAGGGTATACCAACAGAAATGCCTCACTAGAATTCTCAGCTCTATTAAAGAACTTCCTACATTTCTTACATAAAGAACTAAGCTTAGAAGACCACCAAAGAACACGCCTTGGGGAGCTAGAGACCATTAGCTTGCAGCTATTATGATAAGACAAAGTTTCCATGTCTCGAACTTTTATAAGCACTCTATTAACTTAATATAATTTTTTTTTTTTAAATGTACACTGTAATAAATTTTAAAATAAATTTATTAATCTTAAAATAAATTTCTTCTTAAATTTATTTTAAGATAATAGTGCTGAAAGAGTGCTTATAAGAATTCCAACTGTAAGAATGCTGGATAAGAAATTGTGAATGATCAGTGTCAACAGTCAAATCAACATCATCAGTAGAGTTGAACTTAACAGAAAAGGTTAGAAGCTCTTTTCTAAGAAGTTTTTTAAAGGAACCCCAGTCAGTAGATCTTGAATTCCTCCTTTCAACATTTACATAGTGAAGGATTTGAACTGAAAAAAGTGATCAGTCAGTGAACAGAAGATGTAACTGTAGTCGACTGGGCTCAGAGATGATCATCTGATCCAGAAAAGTGTCTCAGTTTTCTCAAAAATTATGTTGAAATTACATAAAACAAAGGGAATAACAGTTTCCACACACAGGCACTTATATCCATAAGACATCTATAAAAGTTAAAAAGTGATCCATTAAACTTCTATAAATATCCTACAGATAACTAATAGCACGACAAATATCACTTTTTTACATCCATTAGATGTCTATTAAATATCTGATACATCTCCAAATCTCCAATAACACAGGCCAACAAAATTGAAGTTGACAAAATTTGATTTGATGATTTGTTTTTTGATGTGCTGAAACCGAAAATGCAGCTCATTTTTCTCTATCATGCATAGATTTTTATCAATACAGGGTGTTTACCGACTCAATTTCTTACAAATACCATTATAACAATAGGTTGGTTGGTTGGTATGGTTTTACGTCGCACTAGTGCTGCACTATCACAACAATAGTTATCCATAATTAATTAATCATGAAAACATACTATGAAACTTACCATATAATTATATTGGTGGAAGAGTAATGGAAGAAATTGTATAGGTAGTCACCCTGTATTGACAAAAATCTATACGTGACAGAGAAAAACTGACTTCATTTTTGCTTTCAACACACCAAAAAAACAAAGATCAATCAAAATTTTACATGTCGACCTGTGCAATTAAACTTGTTAAATTTAATAGATATTGGAAATATCTATATCTTGTTTTGATCTAACATGTTACATCTATTAGACATTGAAAAAGGCGCGTCTAAATTTTGTCTACATTTAAATATCTAATAGATATCTATAATTTGTTCAGGATATCCCAGGACTTTTAATGGACATTCTTAAGATATTTTGTACCTCTTATGGATCATTGGATGTATTTTAGATGTCTAATGAATATAAGTGGCTGCGTGGGTTTGTTTCATCAGAAAATAAAATAGGTTTAAGAATTGAGAACAAATTAATTAAGTTGGAATTACTGGAATATTTAAAAAATGATTTAATAAAGAATTAGAGTGTAATACAGTGGATTGGCGAAAAGTAGAATAATTTATATTGAGAAATGAAGCTCTAATATTAAGGGGAAAAATAGCTATTTACAGGCCAAGTATTTCAATGAGTATTTAAACTATCCAAGAGAGCAAGCTTAGGGGACAGACTACTTTTTAAAATAGGAAAATGAAAACATTGTTGATCAACTTTCAGAAGTTAAAAAAAAAAAAAAAAAAAAAAAGAATGAATGCATGTACATTGTAGAAACTTTTTTTTTTTTTTTTTTTTTTTTTTGGGGGGGGGGGGGGGGGTGTTAACTAGTATGACATTACTCTATTGATTAAAAATATTTCCATACGGCCACTGATATCCATTAGACATCTAAATTACATCCAAATGATCCATAAAAGATACAAAATATCTAAAAAATTTCCATTAAAAATCCTAGATATCCTGTACTAATTATAGATATCTATTAGACAGGGTTCATACACAAATATGGGGAAAAAATTCCCTGAGTTCCCAGACATGTTTCAAGAAAATATTAGCGACATATTACAAAAAACGCTCTTCTAGACAGGACAAAATACAGCTACTTCTGCTGTATGATGTCATATTACTGCCATCATGATAGAAATCATTATTTACATGCATATTTTCACAATACTTAATCATTTAAATTCTGATACGAAGGAAAAACACAAGAAAAAAATAACTTGAGAGAAAAAAAAAAAAAAAAACCATTTACTTTTCCAGGTTTTATAACTGATTTTCCCTGACTTTTAATGAAAATCTTTATTTTCTCTGAGTTTTCCGTAACTTTTTTTTTTAACAAATTCCAAATTCCCTGTTTTTCAGGTTTTCCCTGTTAGATGTTTAAATGTAGATGAAATTTAGACGTGCCTTTTTCGACATCTAATAGATGTAACATGTTAGATCAAAGCAAGATTTAGATATTTCCAATATCTATTCAATCCAACAAGTCCAATTATTGGATATTTGGAGATTTATCGGATATGTAACAGACATCTAATGGATGTAAAAAAGAGTGACATTTGCCATGATAGTTGATATCTGTGGGATATTTTTAGATGTTTAATGGATCATTTTTAAACTTTTATACATGTCTTATGATGTAAGTGACTGTGTGGGTTTTGGTTTACTTTAAAATAGAAAATTATTTTATTGCAGATTTTTTTTTTTTTTAATTTACTTTTCTCACTGCGAAAATTTTTTCAACCATACATTTTGACGACATAATGAATAAAATGAACCAAAAATAAGAAGTTCTGTTCAAAGGAAAAAATATATATGAATATGATTGTGGAAATATAAAATGTTAATGGTAATTTCAAATTTCAAATTTAATTAAATTTTCCTATTATTAAAATAATTAAAAATTTTTAGTTCAGATTTTTAATTTGAATGTTTTGTTTCATTTAATGTAAAAATTATAAGAATAAAGGAAATTGTAATTGAGATATCCTATGCACAGTGAGAAAGCACCTTTGAAAACAATCTGCAATTAAATATTTTAAAAATTTTCTATTTTAAAGTAAACCAAAATAATATTTTTAATCAATAGAGTGTGAAAATAATAGAATTATAATCAATAATAGAATTTTTTTTTTTTTTTTTTTTTAAAGATTCTGAAAATTTAATTGAAAACTTCTTCATTTTCTCATTTTTAAAAGTATCCATTCCCTTAAAAGGAAAAAAAAAAAAAAAAAAAAGTAAATAAATAAAGGATCAAAATATTTATGTTCCATCCATCTGTTCCTATTTCGGTAATATTTAAATTCACATGCACATATAATCCACACAGTGCTATTTTCAGCCCTGATTAAAAGTTTTCAACAGATAAGTTGCATCATCGTATAATCCATGGATACAAATCATAATCAATATGCAAATTATTGAAAAATCACCATATCATAGTTGTTTCTTTAACCCTATATGCGTTAAGCCCGTCTTTTTCCAGCACGCATAGTCAAAATAAAAGGCTGGTGTAGCTAAATTTTGAAATATATGTTGCTTTTTTCAAGAAAATAAGATTATTAAACATGTGTAGAATACAGTATTAAATTCTCATATTGATACTGTGGATAGTATTAATTTTATGAATCATTAAACAGATATAACGAAAAACTAACGCTGAAAGGGTTAAAAGATAAATAAAATAATGTCTTCCAGCAACTACACAATATCATATTTATTAAGCTTACAAGCTTTGAAATTACATTTTCTCTGTATGTATATCATTAATTGGTATGAATTCAAACTTTTACAAAAAACTGAATTCATAATATTTTGAATGTCACACATCAACTACTATGAAGGAGGAAAAAAATCTTTATAACTTAATCTAATAACATGTGAATGTGTTTCTCTTTAGCAATAAATTTAATATATTTGAAATTTGTAGTTTACCATTTATTCTTTATATTTTATTATAAAAT
This sequence comes from Salticus scenicus, assembly GCA_963930645.1. Taxonomy (NCBI): domain Eukaryota; kingdom Metazoa; phylum Arthropoda; class Arachnida; order Araneae; family Salticidae; genus Salticus; species Salticus scenicus. Next base: position 51,062,893 of record OZ005648.1, read on the forward strand.
TTGCTTTCAAAATCTACTTGAAATAAAATGTTTTTAACTGCAATCACACACCATCATGGCCAAAGCCTGATCAAGCTAAAAGAAGGCCTAGACCTAATGCACATTTGGGTCCTTAACCCAGTGTTGCCAGATTGGGGACTTTTTTATTCAATATCCACCACTAAATATTAATTGTGACAGTTGCCTAGTCACTTCGAAGATTAATCACCTGTTATGTTATATCATATATCACTTCTAAAATTTATTAGTGACTATTGAATAAAAAAAGTCTCTAATCTGGCAACACTGTCTTAACCTATCATTTTCCATCATGATTTTTATCACTCTTTTGGAGAAAAAAAAAAAAAAAAAAAAAAAGGCCCTTAAAATTTCTTACTATTCCACCTAAAAATGCATATTTGAATAAAATTTTGCTTTTATAAAACTTTATTCTGTATTCAAGAGTAAAATTTTCATTAAGTGCTATTTTTAACACATTCGCTGCCAATGTCACGTGACTGCCATTATAAACAATGCTTCACATCACGTTGTGTTAAAAGCATTTTTGTATATTTTCAGTTAAAATTTTTGAAATGTAAACAAAATTTTGCCCTCCTTACCCAAGTCAAGGTCTCCTGGGCTACGGCCCATGCGTTAATCAGGCACTGATCATGGCATCCGATGAACTGACTGAGGCTCTCATTTCATTTTCTCTTTTAAACAGCGAACACAACTCTGAGTCAATTTCTGCACAACTATGAGTCAATTTCTGATAACTCTAAGACAATGCATACACACTGCACTCAGCAAAGCTCTCAACTGCTTTCAATTTTATGGCATAAAATTAACTGCAATGACACAGTGCTGTTTAAAATTGACACAAGGTGGTGCTTCCTACTCAGAGGAGGAAGAGAGAATCGGATGACAGCATCAACCACTTCATTTGACGCTATGATGATCACTGTATGACTGCAGCTGAAAATGTTTAATTTTTTAAATTTTTATTTTGTTGATGCTTGTGGTAATATAATGGATTATGCCTCTAATCAAGTATCGTTTAAATACCAAAGAAACAAACGAGGGAAAAATAGATGTTTACTGGCCAAGTATTTCAGTGAGTATTTAAACTATCCAAGAGAGAATCCTTAAAAGGAAAAATAAATAAATAAAGGACCGAAATATTTATGTACTTTGAAAATTAATTTAAAATAGTTCTAATTTTATCTATGAAACAATACTGAAAATAAAAAGATTAAATAACATGAAAGTCAAAAATTGCAAATTTTTCTGAATTTCAATTAAACAAAAACATGTTATTTCATTGAGTAATTAGGTTTTTTTTTTTTTTAAATATATAATAAGGATTTGAGGAAGACACAAATCACTACTATATCTATCAGTTTATTTTGTCATGAAAATAGAAAATGAAGGACAGTTAAATAAGGATAACATGAAAGCATTACATAAAGTGTGATTACAAGAACAAAAGTAATTTAACCATTCTTGGGAAAATTTGTTCAATACTAAGTGACCAGAAAACAAAAGAGATAATAAACCACTCAATATATTTTGTGTTTGGAGTGTCATTATTACCACACATTGCACTATGAACAAATTCACTAGACAATGGATTTCGGACAGAGGAAAAAGAAAAATCTCACATCTTCAGTTGATGAAACTTTTAAGATATAGGAACATAATTGTATCAAAGCAGCGTATATAGGCAGCAATTCCAGTGATTTTGTGAGCAAAAGATATCAGTTAAATATTAATTTATCAAATGTAATGAAAATTAAATAAAAACACATTTACTAAACATATTTACATTATTTCACTTTCTTTTCAAAGTAAAATAATATAAATGTATCTTTTCTTTGATTGAAATAATTGACTATCAACAGTGTACTTTGACCAAAAAAAAAAAAAAAAAAAAATCTAGTTAAAGTAAGAAGTAATAAATCAATTCTAACAAGTTCATTAATAATCTCAATTATTTATTTTAAAATCCAAAGATGGTAATTCATGAATTTAGACACATTTCAAATCATCTCTATATTTTAAATATATTATCTAATTTAGATCAGAATAAACTTTTTCATATTGATACCTAATTGTAGCAAAATATGAAAGGAAAAAATATTTAGTGTGTAAAAATTTTTAAAAGATAAAAATATTCCTGTCATATAGCAATAAAATTGGGATACAGTTTTTTTCTTGTTTTTGATGAATAGCATAAATATTTTAATAACTGAGCTCTTACAAATTCATTAGCTATCTTAATAAATTAATTTTGTACTAAATACTTTAAGCATATATTTTTCATATTAAATATCAAAGAAATTCATTAGAATTGATATGAAATTTTATAATCTTTGGGAAAATAAGTAAAATTTCTGTGCATATACAATCTAATTTTTTTTTTTATTTAATTTCATTTTAAAGACTAGTTTAAAGGCAATTTAATAAATAAACTAAGTTATTTACAATAAAGTAAATGTTCCAGTGCAATTATGAAAGAAACAGCATTTAACTGCTAATCGTCATAATGCATCTTTAGTAGAGAAAAAATATTTACAATTTGTAAGGCTTATTTATGACATTTTACTGGTAAATATATACCTGGTAATTTAAGACACACAGAAATCTCTCCATATAAAATACCTTGGACTTGATGAAAGACCACATTTCTCAGGCTTCATACATCAATTAAAATTGCCAGTGTGGTGTGAATAAATTCACTGACAACATGAATAATATACCATAACAAATTTATTACCTGAAGTTTTTTCTTTTAACACACTGACATGTTTTAGTGGGGGATGAAAAATACAGTAACTATAAGCCTTCAATGAATTTGTTTCACATTAGTAATAAACTGATCAACACAACGAACATTCAGCAAATCAAAAACCAATTGCATGGAGTTAAAACGCTTCAGTTACTGGTTACTGGGTGTGAATACAGTTCTGAATTTATTTATTTTTATTATTATAATAAAGAAATTCATTTTAACATAACACATAAAATCTTTTTTTTTTTTTTTAATTTAAAAGACATATTTTGTATAAGAATCACAATAGCTATATTTTAGTATTCATAACTTAGTATCTATCAATTCATTTTTTAAATGTAGTTACTGTCTCAGCTCTACAGATGGCATTGAAAAATAAGAAGCCCATGCACAGTAGTAAACCTGCTTTTTTGAAAGGCATCCTCACGACTTTTCAATGAAGTTTTGTAGAAAACAGTTGTTTGCTGACAAAAAATTTTCCTCAGAAGTACACGCGGTGGCATAATAATCCTCAGTAAAAAATGAAAAGCGTTACATAGTTGGTAGTTGCCACATCTTAAATTTCTAAATTCTGGCACTAAGTCCAATGTTTGTTATGATTGCAATTCAGGCAACTTCTACTTTCTCAAACAAACCAGTAGCTTCAAAAAAGAATCATGGGAAGGTGCGAGAGATGGGTCTAGACAACAAATTTTCCAATGAAGATGCCCACCAAACCAATGGTGAGGATAACAGCCAAATATAACATAGGGGATTGAGGTTGTTCCTGCAGCCTATCATCAAACTGAGACTTTGCATGCATATCTTTGGAGCTTCCTAAATGACTGCTGCCAAGTTGAGAACCAGCATCACTCGTTGGATTACCACCACGAGATCTTAACCTTAAACCTTCAGCCTAAAATAAAATTGAGAGATGTAATTAGTCTACAGTTTCAGTCAAGTGCACAATAATAATTAACCCCTTCTGGTAAAATTTACTAATGAAAAATGTTGCATGAAAAAACCATTTAATTTTTATTTAAAACTACTCTTATAGATTATGGTCTTTATTTCCCAACACCTTTTTCCTTTAGTAAAAATTTATACTGACAGGGCCGACGTTCAACAGTGACTTTAGTCTCATGACGAGTATAGCTCGTCATTATGCTGTATGACATGAAAAACCAATGACGAGATATAATTGTCATTTTACCGGAAAGGGTTACAATATTTAAAAAATAATATGATGTTAGCATGAGTTCACAAGTATAAATATTAAAATAGGATCAATTAAAAGTGCAACGATAATATTAGAGACAAAAATAACATTAAATAAACATTAAGAAGTGAGATATAAACATTTAAGGGTCTCCACTAGTCAGACACCTTCCTTTCTCCTTCTCAATCCAATGAGATTTTTGCTGCTTTGAATTATCAGGAACTCTCTTTTAAAAATAAAGTTTTTCAAATTCTGCTTTTTTTTTTTTTTTTTTTTAAATCCCACTCTTTGAACATGTCACTTTTTTTTTTTTTTTTTTTTTTTTTTTTTTATAAATTAAATATTTTAGGATTGAATTTAGACCTTTAAGTTTGCTTAATGAAATAAAATATTTATATTAAAAAAAAAAAAAAAAAAAAAAAGCTTCCTAAAAGAAGTGACATGTTCGAAGAGTGGAATTCAAAAAAACAGAATTTGAAACACTATTTTTTGAAAGAGATATCCTAATAACACAAAGCAACAAAAATCCCATTGGATTACATGGGGGAGGAGAAAGGGAGAACATCTGATTACCAAAGACCCTTAATAAGTCATTTTTATTTTCCTAAAACAGGGTGGCTACAGAAATTCAGAAAAAAATTTCCCTGATTTTTCCATGATTTCCATGACTAATTCTGACAAATTTCCATTATCTATTACATACATTCCATAATTTCATGTATATCACACTCTTGTGTAACATGCTCGCTAAACCACTGCAATTCAAAATCTATACTGATGGGCAAAAATATCTCAGTCTTTTTATTTTTTTTTATCTTTGTTCACTTAATAAAATTGAAAAATTCAAAAGTTTGGAGAAATTAGCAAAATTATAAAAATATATTAACACCAAGACATAAAATTATTCCTCATGTTGTACTAATTTTTCTTTTTGATGTTAACTTGGTGAAATTCAACTAGAAAGCAGCCAATCTTGTGCAATCATGGTCAAGATAACATCTGTTTAGCGATCTTTCAGTCATACTTGCTGGGCAAAAATGCAAATTTCCCTGATTTTTGGGTGTTTTTACAGAATTCCCTGATATTTGCAGATTGATAAAGTACCTTGATTTTTCCATGATTTCTCTGTTTTCCCTGATTGTCGCCACCCTGTAAAACATAAATCTTCCACCCTATTTTTTTTATAATAATGAATGCTTGGTCTTCATTTGTAAATGAAATACTCACTACAGTAATAACATCCAATGAAAAATCTATCACATCCCACTTTTTTTTTTTTTATTATTATTATTTAAAGAAAGGAAAGGGGGAAAAAAAAGTGCCCTGTGTTTCAAATTTAAAAATGTTGAAGTAGTAGTAATGTTTTAGTGAACAATAATTTACCTTATTCAGAAATAAGAGTGGGAAATAAATGAAGTTTGAAAATTTGAGCAAAACCAGAAAATTTTATTTTTGGAAAATTTTCTTTAAACTCAATTTCAAAATAAAAAGGGGAAACTAAACATAATATACAAGATTCCATGCTTTCTATAAATGAACATAGAAAATATATGAAAGTAAATTATTCAGGTACGTGAAATATGAAAGTAGAATATGAATATATATTTTTTAATATATAGTATTTGCGACAGTTTACATGCATGTTAAAATAATTTTCTACTACAAAAAATCTGAAAATTTCTTACAAATTTAGGAAAAAATCTGAAATTCTAACTGAAGTGTGAAGAATTTCATCCCTACATATTACAGGGATGAGGTGCCAAATATTTAAAAACTTTCTGATTTTCTTTGACTTTTCCCGATCATTTCAATTCATTCTTAGCATACATCTTTTAGCATGTTAAATGCCATATGATTTTTCTTTTTGGAACCTTACGCTCCATCAATGGGTTATAGATAGTAATAATACACACAAACATCACATTTCAATATACATTAAAAATAAAACTTTTTAATTATGAGACATAATAATAATAATAATAATAATAACCCTATACAGATAAAAAACAATTAAAAGTATGGACATTTCAAAACTTGCCCAAATTTTATCATCAATATTAAATTAACATTTTTATAAACTTACACATACCCTCAAAGAATTTATAGTAAGACGGAATACTGAGGTGTTAAAGCGCATGACTTATTATGTGCAGGCGGCTGGCAATATGCAAACTTTTGAGGAAAATATGATAAATGTAATTTTTACATTAAAAATTTTTTTATGTTTAATTAGGGATATGATCGGTTTCAATTGAACGAACAACAATTCTAGAACATTGGTCACAATTTTTAAACAATTGTCTGTGTTCTTGCAGTCTAATTCCAGCCGTAAACAGAAACTGGTCATTATAATTCTTGTATTTTCCTTAGAAGTTGGGATAGTGTTAGCCATCACACAATCAATGAAGCATATGTTTAGCATCTCAGTATTCCATTTTACTATAAATTCTTTAAGTGTATGAGTAAGTTTATAAAAATGTTGTTTTAATACTGATGATGAAATTGGAATGAGTTTTGAAAAGTCTACTTATAATTTTAATTGTTTTTATATTTATAATTTTTTTTTTTTTTTATCTCATAATTAAAAAGTCTTAATTTTTAAGGTTATAGAAATATTTACATTTGTAGCTGCATCTACCACTGGTGGGTCGCCTTTTTAGTAATTTTATATAGGAATATAAATTTCTTGAGTCTGAATACATGAGACTATAAAATTTTGTCAGTAAGTGTAATAATCAAAATTTTAGTTTTGAATTTTCATGATTTATTACAGGTTTTAGTCAAAGTTTTCTGACTTTGATAGATTTGAACCAAATTTCCCAACACTTCCCAGTGCAGCAAAATTCCTTGACTTGTCGCTAATTTCCAAATTTTTCAGGATGTTAGCCACTCTCAGGAGTTGATCCAGACAGAAACAGGCTATTTTTTAAGTTCTTTCATAACATTTTAGGGAGGGGAAAAAAAAAAAAAAAAAACAATAACAAAATGCATTGTAAAATGGTTATTTCACAAAATTTTATCTTATAAACATGATTTCTTTATTATAATTTTGAGCAGCCAAATCCCTTCCTCCTTTTTAAAAAAATGTAATTTAAAACTTGGATTGCCCACTGGTATATGTCCCTTTCACTTTAGTGAGTGTTTAATTTAAATTTGAAACAATTAACCCATTAACACCCAGCATCCTCATTTGAGGATAGCTAATAAAATAGCATGTATATTTTTTGTGGTTTCTTGAAATGATTTCTGCTTTTTAATGACAGTTTATGGCATCAGTCTAAATGATCCCTCAAAGTTTTAAGTGCCTGCTATTAATTACATAATTTGGATAGTTATTTTATGATTTTTCATTCATCACACATAAATTTGTTTTTTACACAGATATACCAACTTAAGTCAAGTTGAATAATATATATTATACTTTACTATACTGTTCGAATAAATTGGGACAAACATGTTTTTCTTGTCTGAGTTGGTATGTGATTACCAGTGATGTCCCGAACCGCTTCAAATTGGTTATATCTGCATAGAGGTAGTGTGATGGATTGACTTTAACTATAATTACTCGTTTTACTGGTTTTAGTGTATCAATAGTTCAATTGTGAGCCTTTCAGTGCAGCAGCTGGTGGTTATAATTTTGCATTCACGTGTTACTTTTGCTTGTTCAAAGATGAATATATTACTCTGAGGAAGCGTTCTAAAATAATCACTCTTAATGAACACATTTCTATGACTGTGAGAGATATAGCTACGGCAGCTGGTGTGGACAAATTAAATGTTTCAAGAATTTTAAGAACATTTCACGATTCCGGATCATCGTCTCCAAAAAGAAAAGGAAAATGTGGGTGCAAACGGAAAACTACTCCAAGAACTGATAAAATTCTAATAAGAAATAGTAAAATAAATCCAAGAAAGTCAAGTACAGACCTTCGAAAGAATTTATTGGATTATGGTAGAGGTGCCAAGTTTCAATAAGAGCTATCAGTAATCAGAGTTATATATTTATGAAACGTGAATCACCACACGGAATAATTTTTACACACAAACTCATGTATAATAATGAATATCACAGTTTTTGTAAACAAATATATATAATATATTAATTTTAAAAAAATTGAAAATTTTCTAAACAAAAGTAAATATGTATTTTTTTACCTTCTTACAAAATCAAAGATTTCTTTTAAACCTGCTTTGGAGGGGGAAAAAACATTTGAATATCTCTCTCTCTCTCTCTCTCTTTTTTTCTGGGTAGGGGGGGGGGGTTACGAAAAAATTATTTTATTTTGTTTATTATTACTTTTTAATAGTCCTTTTTTTTTTTTTTTTTTTTTTTTATAGACAATTGTTTTTATGGCATTAAATACTAAAACATTGTTCTTTTCTTTATGTATCTTGCATATTTTTTTGTTTGATGATACAGTATGTATTTTAAATTTATTAAGGAAAAGCAAATAGATTCATCAAGTTCAGTAATAAAGTCTAAAAATAATTGCATATGTGAGAAATTTTGAGCACTTCTATAATTTTTCTGGTTCTAAAAGTGAGCTGAAAAAGGGGGGGGGGGGGAAGTCAAAATCTATATATTAATAGGCAAGCATAAAATTTGTTGTCCCTTTTTAACATATTAATTATGGGAGTACAGGGTTGAAAATGGTATCATTCGAAAGGTATGATTAGCCGGAAGGTGCGAATACAAATATTATTTTCTTACGATGTCAAGAAGGTATTTAAAAATACATTTATTTTTTATGCATTTTCCCCCATTTTTCCCTTTTATGCACGTATTCCTTCACATTAAAAAATACCTAAAAGTAGAAAGTTGTTAAATCTGGCAATTTCATAAAGCTCAAATAAAACCATAGACACAGTAATTTGTATAATGTAGCATCACTATACGCAAGCGAAGTGATGACGTCACTGTCTGTCCATGGAGCCATGTAAAAGATTTTCTATGTTAATTGTCCATTGAATTTTTTGTAAAAAATTATTAAAAAATAACGGAAATTATCTGCCGATTTTAATTCTGATATTTGGGTATAGTTATATATAAGTTACTGTCTACATGTGTTTGATTGAGTTATTTTTTCTGTAAAATTGATAAAATTTTAATTTAAAATCACAAAACTCCAGAAAAAAAAATGGCAAACTTTTAGTTTCGAATGTAAACATAAATATTTCATTTCAAAGGGTGATATTTAACCCTATAAGCGTTAAGCCCGTCTTTTTCCGTCAAGCATAGTCAAAACAAAAGGCTGGTATGGCTAAATTTTGAAATATATGTTGCTTTTTTCGAGAAAATAAGATTAATAAATATGTATAGAGTATTGTATTAAATTTTCATATTTATACTGTGCATAGTATTAATTTTATGAATCATTAAACAGATATACCGAAAAACGGCTAACGCTGAAAGGGTTAAACAATAAATATTGAACTAATATACTAAATAAACGGAAAATGGATTTGTTACTAAGTGCTGCATGTATAAGTAGACGATACGGGAAAAAATTACCGTTTTTTGCTGAATTTACATGTTTTGAGCTTTCTTTACGTTTCAATTAACTGAAATTGCCTACTTATTTTTTAAAAGTGTGTCTTTATTGCTAACTTTTGTGGGTAGAAGAAGCAAGTAGAAGATACATAAAAACTTTTGATTTCCGGTTTTCGATGAATTTACATGTTTTGAGATTTCCTTGCATTTTAATTAAGTGAAATTAGTGAAATTGACTACTTATTTTTATTTTTTAAAAAGTAGATTTATTATTCTTTCCTCAGCATATATAAGTAGAAAATATAAAATTCAGAAATGTTTTAGATTTTCGGCTTTCGATAAAGTTACACGTTTTGAAATTTCCCGAACTCAATTTGACCATTTTTGAAAAATATCTTTTTTTTTTTTTGTTCAAACACTGTACTTTATGAACCAATCAAATTAATTTAACAGAATTTGATACTTGGTTGGACCTTGGTCTGACATGGTACCTATTAGCTTCTGGGCTGTATCACACAACAAGGGGCGTTTTCACGTTGCGATTTTCTCTCATTTCAGGAAAGGCTAACATCTACAGAGAGAAATAGTTATATTAAGTAAAACTCTGCTGATTCAGTTAGAGTGAATATTGGCAAACAATTGCCGCAGCTGTGTTGCAATTGCATTCCGTTTAGGAAAAGGCAATAATTTTGCTTTGCCTCGCTTTGCAAAAAAAAAAAAATGGTCGAGTTTCGACCACCGGGCGATACTAGTATAAATAATTAGGTGAATGAGAAATGAAACAATACTACTTCTTTATAGGTTCTAGAATCTAATAAAGCAAGTTTAAAATGAATATTGACATTTACATTGCTGATGGAAAAGATTAAGAAACTAAACTCTTCTGCAGAGCTTGTAATCATCCATGGCTAGAAGGAGATAAGAAAAGGGGGGGGGGGGGGTAAAAAAATTACATCAGCGAGAAATATTGTATAATTCTATTTCTTTATAGTTTCTAGAATCTAATAAAGCAAGTTTGAAATGAATATTGACATTTATGTTGTGGATGGAGAAAGATTGAGAACTGGAAGGCTTCTGTTGTGCGTTTTATCGTCGATCGTTAGTGGAGATTCTTTTTTTTTAACGATCGATAGCCGCAATTTTTTTAAAAGCGTAAAATCCGTAATTTTTTTATGTTGTCCGTAATGCCGTAAATCCGTAATAATTACGGACAAATCATAATAATTGGCACCTCTATTATGGTATTGAAGGAAGTACCTCAACCGTACGGAAAAGGCTGCTGGAAGTTGGCCATAAGACAACAAGACCGAGGAAAAATCAATTTCTAACTCAGAAACTGATGATAAAAAGTTTAGCATGGGCCAAAAAATACCGATCATGGACTGTTAACAACTGGAAGAAGGTGATTTTCAGTGATGAAACACATTTATTTATGCAGGAATACAAATCAAGTGTAGTTAGACAAAGTAATGGTGAAACTCTGCGACCAGATCATATCCAACAGACTGTAAAACGCCTTTCTAAACACATGTTTTGGGGGTTTTTCACAACAAATGGCGCTGGAAGCTTAGTTCCTCTTAAAAGCCTGAGGAATTTTGTCAAATACAGTAAGACCCCGCTTAATGCGGGGGATACGTTCCATCAAAGTAGAGCGTAATGCGAAACAGCGGGGAATCAATTTCGGGGAATCCCCAGGTTGAAATAAAAGAGCGCTAAACCGAAACAGCGCTAAATGAAACAGCATTAAGCGGGGTCTTACTGTACATAGAAATATTACACAGTAGGATTGTTCCATTCATGGAAATATTTGACAGATCATTTCAACATGACTTGGCCCTTTGCCAGAATTCGAAATTGGTCCAGACTTTCATGCAGGAAAATAAAATAAAAGTGCTTGATTGGCCTAGTAATTCGTTAGACCTAAATCTCATTGAGAACTTATGGCATATTTTCAAGAATCGTTTAGAATGAATTGCATGACAACTGAACAAATGATAAAAAGTGCTATACAAGTGTGGTTCCATCATGATGAAGTCACAAACATGTGCGCTACACTAGTGGAGTCAATGCCAAGCCGTGTTGAAGAGGTCATTTCTACTAAAGGAGGATATACTTCGTACTAATATAGAGATTTATCAGTCTACTTAAAGTATGTAATGATTAAAAGCTAAGGTTTTAGAAAAAATAGTTTTTTATTTTCCATTTGTCCCAATTAATTTGAACAGTATAGTACTTTCGAAGTCTTTGTCAGTATATAACAGGAAATTAATCTGTTATCTCGAAGTTTTTTTGCTAGAACCTAAACATCCAAAAATGAGGATAGGCTTTAAATTTAAAACTATCAGAAGTATTGCTTAATATATTTTTCTGTCAGTTGTCTATATTAATTTAGAAATGAAATATTCAGCAAAACTTTTTGAAAAATTCAGGCGTTAATGGGTTAAACTGAATGCATAAGTGATGAATACAAACACCATAAACTGAAAATACTCAACATTTGTTTTTAATCAAAATAAATGAGTATAATTAATTCTTCATTAAGCAAATAAATGTAGACATAAATACACCACAAAAAAGCATTATTGCTATTTTAATTTATTGTAAATAACTATTACCTTTAGCTGTGCATTTTCTTGTTTGATTAGCTGAATTTCTTCTTTAAGTCTTTTGTTTTCTTCCATTAGTTGTTTTGTTTCAACCTTTATTGCATCTTCTGGAGAGTGAGTCTGAAACACAATATGTGACAGAAAACTTAAATGAAATAATTTAAACAATTTTATATATGACAAAGAAAATAATAATTTTTCTTTCAAACAAACTATCTTTCTCTCTGAAGGGAAATACAATCACGACCCTTTGGCAGAATTGCAGTGACATTATCACAGAAACGAAAATGTCCCTTGCAGAAAAGTTTTGTTCATAAAATATAGAGATATTCTAAGATTTCAGTACAAAACAGAAAACTGACTTATTTAAGAATTCTCTACTAAAGTATATGTTAATAATATATATATTACTTATTGAGTCATTGTAAAAGTTTGTGTCAGATTTCATACATGATTTTATCTGTGAAATAGATTCATTACAATCCATGCATTACTACAGAATAGATTACTGAGAGAATAAATACTGATAGTTCTATTGCGTTTTGCAATTAAAAAAATTTATACACTTAGAAACTCAAAATATGGGTTCCACGTATTTTGAAAAAGCAGAGCAAACTGATATGTGTTACCATTGTCTCTCTCTTTGAAGATCAACAAAATGAATCTTTCTTGAATGAAGTTATAACTGGAGAGGAAATATACAGTGCATAATTTATGGCAAAGGTTAAGTTGCATACAATAAAAATGTGTGTAGTGGGAATGCAGTGAAATCAAACTTCATTTAAATGGAGAAAAACAATAGAATTATCAATTATTTAATTTCTCAGTAATATTTTCTATGGTAATCCATGGAGCATAAATGACCAAAATCATAGATTATGTCATCTGTGAAATCAGTCACAAACTTTTCCATTGAACCAGTATAATTAAACGTACATGTTTAGTGTAAATTTAATAAATATTATGTAATTTAACAGTGTTACCTTACAGAAAATGTCTGCACTAGTGAATAGTGCACTAGCTTATTGCAGAATGCGTAAATTGTAAAAGCATTCTGCCATAGGGCCAAATGCACACACACACAAAAAAGTTCCAGTTTACAGGTTAAAATTTACAAAAGCAGAATATTAAATAAAATTAAAGGAGCACTTCATTTAAAGTTTTAAATCATGTTTATATTTTTGTTACATTCAATTTTTATTCACTTTTTCTTTTTTAAATTAGTTTTAAATTATGAACAAAATACAAATTTATCGTTTTGAAAAAAAAAAAAAAAAAAAAAATGCACAATATTATAACCTATAATTCACCTGAACAACCATTTCATATAATGCACCATAAATTTATAAGTAAATATTCATAATATTTTAAAAACTTACACTACTACTTTTAACGTAAAAAAAAAAAAAAAAAAAAAAGGTGGGGTGGGGGGGGGTTCCCCTTTAAAAGCTTTCCCAATCTGTAAACATTGTTGTCATTAACACAAAACTAAATTCTTCAAAACTTCTTCACACACCATAAACTTAAAGACAGCACAACCGGTTTAGAAAGGATGCAGCCTTTCTTCTTCAGGTTCAAAAAACATGTGCTACTGCCTTGGAGGCAAAAAAGCTAGAAGTTGATTTTACATATCTGTGTTTAACCTCATATCTTTTCAGCCTATCATATTCATTAGTAGTATTTACCACAGTGACTGCTAATGATAAATTTAAGCAATTTAAACGCCAATATATAAAATCCTTTAGTTAAATAGTGTAACATTTTAGAGGAACTCCAAAGAGCATGGTTTAACATCCAAAATAGAGAAATAATACACTTTACGGACAATGTGTTAACACAGGGCGCGAAATTTCCGTTCGCCAGCTCGCCATTGGCGAGTAAAAAGTTTAATGTGGCAAGTAAAATTTCGGTCTAAATGTCGATAAAATTCTTACAATATACGGTGCTACCAAAGAAAAAAAAAAAAATCGATTTAAAAACGTAAAATCTTGCTAATCTTAGGTAAGGTAACCAGACATCCTCTTTTTAAGAGAACAGTCTCCTTTTTCAACGCTCTGCTCTCTTAACCGAATGAAACATTATAGGACTAAAATGTCTTCTTTTTTATGTTTTTTATCCTTTAACCTCTTTTTCAAATGAAAAATATTTAGTCCTTAATTAAAAAAATTTCGCAAAACTGGGCTGTTAGCTGTATCGAATGGTGGACGTTACCTGTTTCCTGCGTTAGGTTCGCAAAAGAACAACTTTCTAATAAACTTGCCAAAGCATATTATGGTTCATGTCTATTCAGATTCTTCGAATTACAAAAAAATAAAAGTATTCCCTATATTTATATGGTTCTTTGATCCAGAACACGGAATCACTATTGAAATTGTCATGAAATCATAAAGAAGGTGGTGCTTCGGTTGTTACGCAATGGGTTGACGTGTGTTCTCACTTTTGCATGAATAATATTCCTCATAAAAATAGGCCCACCAGTGGTCGAGAAGTTCTGTCCTCGTAGCTGGTATTACTTGAGAGGCGCTGGAATCGATATGCGGTCGCATTCGTTGGCTTATCCGGTAGGATTTTTCCTTGGGTTTTCTCAGAAACTAGCGTAAATATGGGCTAGGATCTCTTAGAAAGACGCCACGAAGGACTCTCCTACTCAGGCCCAGAGCCCTTGTGCAGACAATTAGTCTTAATGATAACACTACCACCCCCTCACAAAAATATGCAAAAGTTAATTGAATTTATTTTATGACCTCCTGGCAAAAATGCTCCCTCAAAGCGACTGGTTTCTTTAACGAACAAAATGTAGACATGTGAAAAAAATCACCTTTATATACATACTTTAAAAACTTATTAACTACTAAGACTAATTTATGTTATACTTGTGAGAACTTTTATAAAATGTTGATAAAGAATGGCTGTTCGTTAAAACAAATCGGTCGAATATCAATTTTGTTTTTTCATTTGCCAATTTTATTTTTTCTTTAACAATTATGATTTTAATTTAAAAAAAAAATGTCCACTAACTTTTTTATGCAACTGCACTGAAAGTACCAAAAAAAAAAGTTTTTGTCTATACCAAAATTAATAATAATAAGTCTATATGGTCCAGTGACACCTATAAAAATTAGGGATTTTTCCCTCGTATCCGTATATTATTAATTTCAATTCAGGTGTACTGATCCAAATTCATCATTTGATATACAAATGCTTCGATCACTTTTTGAATCGGTTTTTATAGTCACTTCCATTCAATTTTGTGTACTCTAAAATGACCTCTTTTTTAAAATTGAATGTCTTCTATTTTCATATAAAATAAATGACATTGCGTAATTTCTCCTCTTTTTCCAATAAAAAATTCTGGTCACCTTATACGTAAAAAATAGAGTAAGTTAATCATATTTTGTGGCGGGTAACTTTTTTTTTCAGCGAGTGTAATCTAAGTTGAAATTTCGGGCCCTGGTTAACAAATTGTGCAAATTGTTATCACACTTAGCTATTTTGACTATGATTCATAAATGTTATCAACTTCCCCTCCAAAAAAACACAAATCGCTCTATATATAATGAAACAATTTAAATAAGAGAGAAGCATGGTAGTGGTGGGAGGGGGGATAATTAAGACAAGACAAAAATGTGAATATTGCAGATCCACAGAAGAAATAAAGTACAAGATGGGAAAAAAGAAACAAACGATTTTTTCTATTCACCAGAGAAAAATTAAAAACTTATGTACAAATATAAAACACTTTTGAATCGTACTCGAAATTATGCTATTTCCTAAAACTTCTGGAAACAGAATCAATGCTGAAAGACAACCGACAGTTCTTTTCTAAGTATAGAGATTTTCTGTTGATAAATAAATGTATATTATTTTTTTTTATATGCATACATATTATATTAAGCATATGTACTAAATTTAAAAGAAAAAGGTATAGTATATATTAAACTTATTACTTTTAATAAAATTTAAATTTATTAAACTCTACCTTAGTAACACAAGCAAACTTTTGTACTACTTTTTTTTTTTTTTTTTTTTTTTTTGGGGGGGGGGGAAGGGGGGGTTGTTATTTAGTAGTTTACACTTTGGATTGATGATTCATTTCTTTCAGTCTTGTGCCTTACACAAGAAAACTTCTTTGAAATGTAATTGTGTATATATAAATATATATTTTCCTTCTTATGCTCACATGGTCAAAGTTTTTTAGAATACAAAGATAAAAATCTCTAAATTAAAGTTTCGTTAAATACCAGGAGGCTTACAGCAAAGTTCAACAGACTAAGAATTTTTTTTAACTAGTAGAGTATAGAATTAAGTCCCAAAAATAAAATTAATTTTTGATGTACACAGTGATGAATCTACAAATTTGAAGCCTGGTATACTATTTTTGTTTATTTTTTTTAAGTTATTTATTTTTAATTTTCTTGTATTTATAAATATATTTATATATGTTTTAACGAGCAGTCCTGCAATAATAACTGAATGCACAGGAGCATTTTGATACACAGTATGAACTTTGTGGCTTAAAGTTAATAATATATATATATATATATATTTTTTTAACTTAAGAGATTGTAAACAAAAGTCTTGCAAATAATACCCCCCCCCCTTTTAAGTATACTGCCAAATTCCTGGATAACCCCCCCCCCCCCTCTATAAGGAAAAAAAAAAGAGCCATTCATTATTAATCATAATTTTTAAGATACTTCTATAATGCTTAGCAAATACACTTTCCATAAAAGAAAGATTTTGGAATATTATAAAGCATAAAATTTTATAGGGAAATACGGACAAATTTTAAGATCTGTTTTAAGGTGTTTTACAGCATGCTGAAGCAATAATTTATGGTGCACATAAACTTGTAGAAAAAAAAAATATATATATACATAATTAGATCTTATGAGATTTAAAATTGTGCTTATTTATATTAACATTAGTGTGATTTACTTTTCTGATGACTTTAAAGATAAAGCTGCAAATGCTTTCATGGTGCATAAATATACATTTTTAAATGCATATATCTTTTTTTGCTACAGAACCAGCTGCTCTTAAAAATCATCATTCCCTATATATATATTAAATATATATTCGTGCAACAGACATTATCAAAAACACTTTAATGGTTGGCTGCATATATAATTTAAATGAGAGAAATTTTTAGAGTGTTATACCAGAGACCAATAAATAATAAACAAGCAAAAGAATAATAAAAACAAATCAGAGCAAATTTGCATGACACTGGAAGATTACCTTTGGTGCAGAATCGACGGTAGATGTTTTGTCTTCTACCTGAACAGAATTTGCATCTAAATTAGTCTGAAACACAGGGAAATCACACAAGCCACAGATTGAGGATTATTGAGTTATAACATTCAAAGGAAAGACATACTAAACATAAAACAACACATATCAATTACATACTATACTGTTCTGAAAATGTACTTAAAGTTTGCTAAGAATTAAAAAACTAAAAAGATATTTTTACTGCTTTAAATCTAACTTAATGCCCAATTTTTTAATAAAATTAGTATTTAATGAGAATTTTTTGCTCACAGGTACCAAGAATGGCTTTATTTCCCAAACAATGTTATTTTTTCTAGAAATTATTGAGATAAGAGACAATTTTTTTATTTTTATTATTACAAAAATGATGTCTTATACAGCTTTTACCAATGCTGACTAAATCCTAATAAAACAAAGTTTTTTTTTATTTTTTTTTATATTTTTTTTTTCTCTCTCTAGCTATAACAAAATTGTTCCAAAAGGGTTTAAATTTCCAAAAAATAAAATTTATCATAATTGATTCACAATTATATTTTTTAATTAAATAATGCTTTTGAAATTAGGCTTGTGGAACAATCTTTATGCATAAAACAAATTGTTTGATCACCATACACATTTGAATTAAGCTTGGCATAAGCAATTTTTAGGACACAGCTTAATACTGACTAGCAGAGAAGTAGTCCCTTATACCTAATTTGAATACTGCGGCATTTAATTCCTCTATACAAATCATTTAACATTTTTTAATATAAAAATGTAACAATGCTTGGGGGGAGAAGGGATGCTGAATGTGGTTTATTAAAAATAAAATATTTCTTAAGACGTGACCATTCCATGTTAAAATTTTTCTTGTGTACTCGCATTAAATTTCATCAACAAAACAATTTCAACTACACCCAAATGTGAATTTTGGAAAAATGATATGTTTACTGTTAGAATCAAAAATTCTAACACTTTTGAATTCGGTTAATTTTTATTAAATCCTCCGGAAAATATTTTAGTTACTTTTATTTTATTTATTTTCTCCATTTAAAATTTCTTAAAATTCGTAATTTTCAATAAACAAAAAAATTTAAGAATTTCCAGTGAAGCGTTTTGTTTGTAAACAAAACTACCGATGTTTCCGGATTGTAAACAAACGCCTTAGCCAATAAAGAAATTCAATTTTAATCATGATTCAAATCAGTTCAAAATCTTTTTAGATCGTCTGCAAATAATTTAAAAATAATTTTATTAATTTTCCTAACGTTCATTTTTCACTAATTAAAATCAGTGACGTCATTTCCATTTACCTTTTTTCAAATTCTCTTTCTGGAAGATTCCATTCAGTTCGCAGCGAATATTTCAGGTCCGCAGCGAATATATCACGGCGCCGATTCAAAAGTGGCGTTCCTTCAGGAAAATGCGTATTTTTTAATATTAATAATGAATCCAAAAAATAGTCCAATATAAAAGATTCCGTTCTTAAAATTAAATTTATTTATTTCCATTTTATTATTTATTATTCAGCAGACGATCCGGATAAAAATAATTCATTTTCGGACTATTTATCGCGCGCAGCAATTTGAATGTGTGTAGTCTCGCAGCGCGGGAGATTGGAAGGCATCTCTGACTCACTCTGTGCTTGTAAGGTGATGTAGGAAGGAGTGCGAAGACATTTACGCCGTGGTCGGCGGCCTTTGGCCGCTGGCTGAACAGTTATTTCAAACTTTTGCATCTATAGTAATAACTTCTTTAAGTCTATAAGCCTGTAAAAGTAAAACAAGGAAAATGTATTCGTTTTACGTCCATCTTGTGGACATGTGTATTTGGAAATGGATCCTAGTAACGAGAAACTCCCTTGGAGGATTGCTGAATGGATACGAAGAAATTGTAGATCGTTGGCCGAGCATCAGTAATGTTAGAATCAAAAATTCTAACACTTTTGAATTCGGTTAATTTTTATTAAATCCTCCGGAAAATATTTTAGTTACTTTTATTTTATTTATTTTCTCCATTTAAAATTTCTTAAAATTCGTAATTTTCAATAAACAAAAAAATTTAAGAATTTCCAGTGAAGCGTTTTGTTTGTAAACAAAACTACCGATGTTTCCGGATTGTAAACAAACGCCTTAGCCAATAAAGAAATTCAATTTTAATCATGATTCAAATCAGTTCAAAATCTTTTTAGATCGTCTGCAAATAATTTAAAAATAATTTTATTAATTTTCCTAACGTTCATTTTTCACTAATTAAAATCAGTGACGTCATTTCCATTTACCTTTTTTCAAATTCTCTTTCTGGAAGATTCCATTCAGTTCGCAGCGAATATTTCAGGTCCGCAGCGAATATATCACGGCGCCGATTCAAAAGTGGCGTTCCTTCAGGAAAATGCGTATTTTTTAATATTAATAATGAATCCAAAAAATAGTCCAATATAAAAGATTCCGTTCTTAAAATTAAATTTATTTATTTCCATTTTATGATTTGTTGTTCAGCAGACAATCCAGGTAAAATAATTTGTTTACGAACTATTTATCGCGCGCATTAATTTAAATGTGCATAGCCCCGCGATAGCGGGAGATTGGAAGGCATCTCTTCACTGACTCTCTCTTGGATAGCAGTAGGAGAAGGTGGTCGCCGGGCGGCTGCTGTGGGAAATGGCGTTCGCCATTAAAGTCTATTTTTATGTCTTTTTTATGTGCAGTCTATGTACCACTGAAGAATGATTACAAGTATCTTACATATCGGACTTTGCAATCTCAATTCAGCTGCATCCAAATATTAGTACACGACCTGAACGAAAAGGATGATAGCGTGGTCTGACCAGGCCTAACGTGTGCGTTCTCCGAAAAAGGTGATTTGATGATGGATCTAATTCTACGTAGCCTCCATTCTCACGATAAATAAGCAAATGATGTGCTTGTGAAATATCAATGAAGTCGTTACATCGGTCCCCTAAAAGATTTTGAAGAGGAGATTAAGAATGCTTGCTACAATGTGTCAGCCTAAACAGGGCATTCATCAACTCCCGTTGGAATTCGGAGTGTGTGATGATTTTTTTAGTGACATTTTTCGTTCCGTCGATAACTGCAACTTTAATATTCAGCAACCTCTCGGAATAAAATAGAATTTCTACTGGCAGGTTGGCTAAGAGTTAAAATGATATGTTATATCAGGACCATTAACTATCATTAATGATTAACTCACTGAAAGTAATCGTAAATTAGTTCGTTGACTGGTGTGGTTAACGTGATAATAGGTGAAGCTATATGATTCACAACTAGTGTTGTACACAGGTATATGTAATGTAGTTGAAGTGAAAAAAAAAAAGCAAAGTGAAAACAATTGTAAGATCGTTCACAGCCTAGTTTGCTCAATATGAAAGTATATTAAGTGTAGGTACCGGTACCAGAATCTTCGCATTCATAAAATTATTATAAATAAAAGATAATTGTGCTCCTTAAGAAGAATTGGTGTTTCATTTATATTTGTGTGTACCTCATTGGATTATAATCTTTTTATTTCAGATATTTTGGTTTTCTTCATGGGGTAAGTTAAGAACCATTGTTACTTTTCCTAATTTTCATTTTATTTGTCTGATGTAAATCATTATCATTTATTTAAATTTTAAGATTTAAAATTTTGGCAATTCGGCAATTTGATATTATTTATAAGCGGCACAACTAAATTAACGTAATGTACTAACTACTATTTAATTACTTCCGGTCTTTAATCGATCTATTAATTTTCATTATTTACTAACTTTATAATTTTCCAAAATCCAAAAATCAAGTATTTATGGTTTAACTAAATTTTATTGTTTAACATTTACAGCGACAGCTCTCCCCAACTCCTTAATAAGATTCTTGTGCTATGTATTGTTGAAGTGTTATAATTTACAATCAGTCATAGCTACTAGATGTATTTTATCAAGTATTGCTTGGCAAATATTAATAAAAATAATTTTCTAGTATTTAAAAAAAAAAAAAAAACGCTTGTGAGGTAAATTATTTTTATTTTTATTTATTTATTTTTTAAACTAAAAAAGAATCATTAGACCTTTTTTTTTTTTTTTTTCCAAAATAATAACAGAGCAATTCAATATAAGCCTTCTTGGTACCCTTATATTAGTTTTTCTTAAGACTATTTTTATTATTGACATTCAAACAAAGCAGAAAACATTAAAGAACAAAATTATTTTGTTATAATTTCAGAGCAATACAGTATGTACAACACATGCAAAAATACACAATTGATGCAATCATTTTTCTAGCATTAATTTAATTTTATAACAAACCCCATAAAAAAAAAAAAAAAAAAAAAAAAAAACTGAAATATTTTCAACATCACATTGATAAATCTCTAATGGATAAAGATATAATAAACTCAAAAATACATTTAAATTACAATTTTTTTTTTTTTTTTTTAATAATTGAAACATTAAGGATTTATAAATCATATTAGAGCAAAACTGCTGATTTAAATATTTTTCCCCCTTTAACAAAAATTATATAGATATACTAGTTGCCTTCAGCGATCAGCTGGTTTGTGATACTTGAAAAATCTGACTTTATGAAATCCCCGCTTGGTGGCACCTGCAGTGCATTTTTCCCGTTTCAGGTCCCACAATAGATTTATTGACATATGTGCAAATAGCTTTACTGAAAAATTTTAACTGCAGTAAATTCCCACTCGGTAGCGCCTGCGGCACCCTCTTCCTCTTTCAGTATCTGATACAGCCTGTTCGCTCACTGTGTTTTGATCTTTGAAAATTCTGACTTCAGCAAAGTCCCGCTCGGTGGTACCTGTGGTGCCTTATCTCCATTTTAGAACTTACAACAGCTTGCTCGCTCATAGTGGAAATAGCTTTGAAAATTTTAACTGTAGCAAATTTCTGCTCTGTGACAACTAAGGCGCCATTTAACGTTTCATGATTTGAAACAGCTTGTTTGCTCACCATGTAAAGGAACTTTGAAAATTCTGAGTGTGATAAATCTCCAACCTGGTGGGACCTACGTTTCCTAATCTTTTCCTGATGAGTAATTTAATCATAATCAGAATTGGAGATATTGAATTATTAAAATGTCAAAGCGCCCTCTGGTGACAGATTTGCAATATGTACTCTTCAATTTCAATGACTTTTAAAATGATACATTACCTATGAAATTATGTTAATTAGAAGCTGAGATATAAAAGTAATATAAACATTGTTATAAAAAAAATTGTGTCCGATTTTTCCATGGTTTTCTCTGAAGCTTACGTAACTGCAGGATAAATAGTGTTAAAAATCCTTAATACAAAATGTGAGTGGAGTATCGGAATTCGAAAGCCTGTATCATAATTAGAATTGGAGATATTAGAATAAAGGTGTTCTGGGTTTTCTGCAGTTTTCTCCGAAACTCCCATACGGAATTTAATGGCTTATATCAGTTTAAAAGTTCGCAATATTTTGAATGATGTATTATAAGTATTTTAATCATAATAAGAATTTTAGATATTGAATTATTAAAATATTAAAATGCCCTCTGGAAACAGAGATTTGCAACATATACTCCAATTCAAATAACTTTTAAAATGATATATTACTTATGAAATTATATTAATTAGAAGCTGAGATACAAAGGTAATATAAACTTTTTATAAAAAAATTTGTGTCTGACTTATTTGTGTTTTTTTCCAAAACTTGGGTAATTCTGGGCATTATAACGTTAAAAAAATCCTTAGTACAAAATAAGAGCAGAAATCGGAATTTGTAACTCTGTAAAATATAAAATAATAAAAAAGTTCTGAGTTTTCCGTAGTTTACTCCGAAAATTTTATGCAGAATTTGAACGGTTTATATCACTTTAGCAGTCTGCAATAGAAGTGCTTTAAAATATCTTTCGAATGATGGATTACGTATAATATTAATGAATATCTGATATATTTTACACTCAAAATGGTTAATCTATCAATAGCGATTGGCAATTTCTGTTAAAATTCGTCTAAAATTTAAAGAAATTCCAAAACTACTCTTCTTTACAGCGCAGTTCAAAAAAGAAAAAGGATAGGGAAAAAAAAGCATTATTAGTCAGTTAAAAGTAACTTTTGTCCATTTACATAAAAAGATGAAAAAAATAAATAGCATAAACAGATAATGAATTTAAATAAATATAAATCTCTCTCTCTCTTTTTTTTTTTTTTTTTTTAAGCTGTACTTCAGAATTTTTAACTGGCGGCAGGTGAACAGTAAAGACAGGCGATTATCAATATCTGTTTAAACCTATTTAAAATTAAAAAAAATTCAAAAATTGCTTTTTTTTTTTTTCCAGTACCTTGTCACGTGGTCGAAAAGCAATCATTCCCAAACGAAAGAACAGTCAGCTAATATGTCTGGTAATGCAGAATTGATAAAAGAAATAATGAAATGTTGTCACCTACATTTCATACTTTATTTAATTTAAAAAAAAATCTAATTGTCATATTGAAATGCTGCTTGTAGTCCTGGATTCAGAAAAATCGCCCCTTTCATTTAGTATTGTAACGATTGGGTTGATATTTCAAATTTATTTAGCCATTTAACGGTCCTTAAATGCATCTTAGCTCAAAATTGACTGGTTTATTAATTGATATAGGTTGATGTTTTAATTAATATCTCCGCAACTAATTAAATTTTTAAAATTCTTTTTTCATTACCCCTTGGGAGGGCTTTTAAGCACCAGTAAGTCAATTTTTGTACTTCTACGTTCAGTAGGGGTTGAACATATATATGCTCAGATAGACATCTTTTATTTTATTATTATAAATATGTATAGTTTTAATGTGAAGTTTTAACCTGACAAGAATGTTTTGCTACCATCTGCACAATTTGCAACTAAAGTGCAAAACTGGACACTGTATTAGTGTAACTTGTATGACTAAAAATGGTAAATTTCATTTTTAAAAAATCTCAATGCCATTTAAGAATGACATAAATGTGTCAATGGTTTAATACAACTTTAAACATAACATTAATATTTTTGTTTTATTAACTCTTTAAAATAACTAATTTTCAATAATAGTTGTCATATTAATGTCAAGATAAAATTGCTAAATTAATTTTTAATGCAAAATTGCTGTTCCAAAAAATTGTGCACATATTTAATACACATTATCTATGAATTGGAGAAATATTAGGCAGTGAGTTGAAAGTTTTGACATTAGGATTTAATTATATTTGAATTTTATCAAATTACAGACATATAAAAATCTCTTACTAGAGAATTTATGTTCATCATTAAAAGTAATATTAAATTTATTTAAACTAAATCATTCAAGTTTTTTTTTTTTTTTTTAAATATCAAGTCGTATCATTTAATCCCTTCTACCAAAACAGAAAAAACAGTAGATATTTTGAAAGTACATTTTCACATTATTATTATTTTTATAATTTATTTTTCAATTAAGTATTTTTTATTACTTACAATATGATTTCACTATGCCAGAAAAAACCGTGAATAATAATGACCAATAACCAAGATTAACTTTAAAAACATACTATCTCCTTCCCCAGAGAGTAATTAAATTAATTTTTATTTAATTATTTCTCCTTAGGAGAGGATGATATAATGAATTCTTAATAAGATTTTACCACCACATAATTTTATTTCATTTTCTCAAGACCCTATACTAAAGGCTTACTGACTAAAACCTCACAAATTATGCAGGGAAAAAATAAAAGCCATAGAGAAGAAAAAAAAAAAAAAGCTATACAATAAGTATTTTTAAAGCCACAGAATGAAAAGGTAAAATAAAGCACTGGAAGAAAGCACTCCACATGCAATGCATAATTTCATGCAACTAAAATTCAAATAAATTTCCTTTAAAAAATACTGTTTATAACAAATCAATTACCACTTAATTCACTATTAATAATTTTATTCTTCAACATATTTCATAACACAAGCAGAGATATTTTTAACTTCCCCACAAGTGTATTTTACAGATTAAAATCTAAAAATACTCCTTAAAATTTTAACCAGGAGTATACCAAGAAGTTTAACCCATTCATGGTCACGCCATTTTTAATTTTTTCGTTTCGAAACCATTTTAGTGGGATGTGTTTTATATATTTTTAAGTCATTAAGTACTAATAATATTACAAATTTATCAGGAATACTGAGACAATGATTGTTTTCTATTTACCAAATTCGTAGCAACGAATAAATGATTTAGAAGTAAAAAACTCTGACCGTGTATACACGTTCATGACCATGAAAGGGTTAAGATACTTGTGATGAAATATATATTAGTAAAAAAAGAAAATTATTAACAATGAACTAATTAGTAATTAAGTTAGATTTATTATAAAATTCAATCTTTAGCAATAATTCTAAAATAAAAATTTTGGAAAAAAATTCCAACATTTTTAAAATAAATAAAACTTATTAACAATTTAGTTCGTTTAATACAAACTCATTAAATAATTTTTAAATTTCTGATTGAATGAGTAAGTAATCCAAATTCACAATTCATCCTCTTATGCAACTTTTCTTTTTAATGCTATTTAAAAATCTGGCAAATTATTAAAATTTCAATTACAGTTAACTTAAGTATTTCTAATGAATAACTGTTTCATTCATGCTTTTAAAATAATTGAAAATGCAAGCATACAAAAACGAAAGAACAAAGCTACATAAAACAAATAATAATAAAATTAAGCAAAACAAAGAAATACAGATATACACACAAAAAGATGAAATCAGGAAAATGCACATGTCTATTTTGAATTAATCTGAAATGTCTCTGAATAAACACCTAAGTAAGTGAGATTCAATTTCATACAGTGAAGCCCCTCTCCAATGTTTTAATTTTCCACATGGAAGGGAAAAATAAAAGAACTGCGAGTAAAAAAATTTCCCAGTAATACTTATATCAACATTTTTTTTTTTTCCAAAATAAATAGTTTAAAAACTCTGTATGTAAAAGGTCTGATTTTCTTTAAATAATAAAAACTATATCAAGTAAATTTAATTTTCATCATTCAGTACTTTTATTTAATTATGCAACAAATAAAGTTTTATTGGCAAATGAACCTCAACTTTTGTTCCAGCTATTTTCAGTTTGAATTGGATGGAAACTGTATATACGAGCAAAGAAACAAAATTCTTAATATAACTCTTCAATTGACCATGGATATCTAAGAATAAATATTCCAAAGTTGGGTAAGCCTATTTGGTAGCTCCTATTTGAAGTATAATATATACATACATTAGTGTGTCCCTT
This sequence comes from Salticus scenicus, assembly GCA_963930645.1. Lineage (NCBI taxonomy): Eukaryota > Metazoa > Arthropoda > Arachnida > Araneae > Salticidae > Salticus > Salticus scenicus. The sequence continues at coordinate 51,089,457 of OZ005648.1, forward strand.
AAAAATGGGAGAATTTTCAGTATTTTTTTTTTTAATCCGATACGCATACCCTCTAATCTTTCTCTATTTGACTGCAAGTACTTTTTAGCAAAATTTTAGCTCTCTAGGATAACATTAACACGTGCTCAATTGGCAGGAAAATCCTAATATCTATATTAATATTTTCCCGTCAATTCAACACGTGTTAACATTATCCTACAAATCAGTTTTCTCGGATTTCAAATAAAGTTCATCCTGAACTCAGTAAACTGGATGAATGAAGTCATGATGGCTATTACACATCAGACAATGATTTTCTAGCAAAGTAAAAAATCATGAAGATCATAAAATAACATGGCTATGTTTTGAACCAAAATTTGGTGTGACATTTTTCCATAGTATCCAAAGATGCACTGAAACTGCACGAATTATTTGTATTCAATAGTCACCAATAATTTTGAGATGTAATATTTGATATACATAATAGACAATTTTTGATTTGATTTGTATGCGCATATGATAGATTGTATATGCATCAAATAGTTTTATTATATTTACAACAGTAAGAAGAACGTACAGTCGAGGGGAAAAAGAAATGCAACACCAGCTGTAATTTTGTTATTAATTGACGCAGGAACATCTAATAGATCTTTGTTAACTTTATAAAAATCAATAAGTACTGACAATACCTATAGTTTCCACCCAATTCTAGTCAAAACTATACGTGCCAACATTCTAATTAATATTCTGTAGTATTGCTAGTACTGCCCCTTTTTTCCACACCACTTTATTTTTAGAGTAATTTTTCTCCAAATTTAACTACGATTATATATGAAGAAAAATATTAAAAAAAAAAAAAAAGAAAAAACTGGTGTGAAAAAAAAAAAAGGCAGGGACTACAGGACTATAAAATAGTAATTAGAATGTTGGTACGTACTTGAAATATAAGTTGAGGTTCCCTTATAAGGATAAGTATTAGAAAAAAAAAGTCCTATACTAGGGTTCAAAAAGATTATATTAACACGTTGAGCGCCACGCAAATTCTTAAGAAAATCCCCATCAAGCCGGGCGCGTTGCTAGAAGAGTATTAAGTTTGCTGTGTTTCAATAAAATCTATTAAAATGCCTTAATGATATTCTGTAATAAATAAAAATTAAGTAAATTTTAGATAAATTTTCAGTAATTTACTTAACACAGTGCAAATTTTTTTGTTTTATATCATATTTTACACTGTCAGCCACCACTGGTTGACACGACTTTATATCATATTTTACACTGTCAGCAACTGGTGGCTGACGCAGCCTAAACGGAAAGTTCAGTGTCAGCTGACATGGCACTCAAGGTGTTAAGCATTCTTTGATTGTTTAAATACAGTTAGTTGCTTTGATATCTACTGAATATTTTGAAAGCTATCAAATATTTAATTTAAAAATTAACAGAAAAAAAGCTGATTTTATTGAGTAAAAAATAATTTAAAAAATTCATTCTTTGTGAAATAAGTGAAATACGGGCTGAGTAAATACACTTTACAACCTATTTGAATGATTAATCACACATCTATCTATAATCTCCCCCTCCACACCAAATGTGAGCTCCCACACAGTATTTAAAAGATTCTCCAGAAAGGGGGAAAAAAATTATATCAAAAGAACATGCTGAAAAATAATCATGCAACAGTCAACATAGATCTCAGAGTTCATATTTAAATGCTTAAAAAAAAAAAAAAAAAAAATAATAATAATAATCTCTAAATAATTTTAAAGAAATTATTAGTAACACAATATATAACTACACAGGTAATCCACTACCTTCATAGCATAGCATTAGTTTAGCCTGATAATAACTTGAGACGATGATTAATAATTAGCACTGTTCTACAAACAGAAATTGCATGATGCTATGTCACTTTTGACTACAGAAGTGTTTAAATATGTACACATTTAGCAAAATTTTATCATTTCATCAAGCTAAACAAGATAAATGTAAACATGAGAAAAGAAAGTTTGTTTTTCCAGATTTCACAAGCAATTTTTCCAGAATTTTAATGAAATTTTCCCCATGAGATTTCCGTAAGATTTGGAACTAAAATCTTAATTTCCAGAATACGCCAGGTTTTTCCAGAAGCATATGATCCTGGATCACCCAAAGAAATTAAAAAATAATATCTTTGAAAATTCCCTGCATTTTAACAAATTGAAAATATTCCAAAATTGAGATCAATGCACAAGTTACTGAAGAGCTCATTTGTTTGTAATTTAAATTTTGTTTGCATAACTTTCCAGCCCAGAATTCAGTACACATTTTTAAATCAATTTCTTCTCAAGGTTAAAGAATATAGCTTAAATAAATCTAAGGCATGTATTAAACTGTAGATGAAAGAACAACCAAAAAAAAAAGTGAATATAATTAAGGTTTTTAATGACTATGTTAAATAATTAAACTTTAATCACATCAAAAACGAGACAATATACACTAAAAATATAAAATTTAAAACATTAAAATACACAAAATATAAATTTAAATGTTTCAAGCCTTTTACAGGTTCCTCATCAGTAAAACATCAAAAAGTAATTTGTTGAGTAGAACAAGAGAACACCTTTAACAGAGTACAATGTATTCAGGGGGAACTGTGCATGCCTCATTAAGCCTCAGACAAAAACTGATTTTCGTGGTTTATTTATTTATTTATTATTATTATTATTTATTTATTTATTTTTGAAGACCGGAAAAGAAAGAAAAAAATGCTCCTTGATCGATCCAGTTAATTGGACATTCCGGTTAATCAGAAGCTGGATAATCGGTGCTCTACTGTACACCCTGAATATACTGTACTCTGTTTGGAGGAGTTCTCTTATTCTACTCAACAAATTACTTTTTGATGTTTTACTGATGAGGAGCCTGTAAAAGGCTCAAAATGTTTAAATTTATGTTTGTGTATTTTAATGTTTTAAATTGTATATTTTGAGTGTATATTGTCTCGGTTTTGATGTGATTAAAGTTTAATATAATTATATATGAGACATGATGATTTTTAAATATTTTAAATGTTAAGTAATATTTAACTGGTCAGCAGTGAAACGTAATCTTTAAAAGGAAAGAAAACGTTAAAAATAATTTAACTAAAATTTGAATTAAAACTTATTTACTGTCAGAAAAAACTCAAAAATCTGATAAGATTCCCCCGATAAGTATTCAAATATCTTATAAAGAAAAAATGTGACTAAACATTAATCTACCAAAGAGAAGAAACTGATAGCTGAACAAATAAACCAATTATCAAAATAAAGCCTTTTTGAAAAAAAAAAAAAAAAAAAAAAAAAAAAAACTTGCTTGTAATTAAATTTAACCAATTCAAATTTTAAGACATGCAACTAAAAGTTAAACCAAATTAATGAAGTTAATTCTACTTACATTTTGATCAGGCATATCAAATACACATCTTAATTTGGAATCCATAAGGCTTTCAGGTTTTGCTTCTTGCCACTATCAAATGAAACATTTATGCAGTAAGACTAAAATATTATAAAATCCATGCATTTACATAATTAAATCTAAATGTATTCTTTATTTTACAATTTAACACTCCAAATCATCAAATTTTAAAATACATTGCTTTTGTAAATTATTTACAATATTTTTAAATACTTTATAATATCTAAACCATGAAGTTAACAACATCAAATTTAAAACTTAAATTTTACAACCTTTTAATTTCTTCATGTTTCTTCGGACTAGTTTCGCTTGGGGCGCCCCAGCTTGGTCTATCAGAGAATCCGTAGAAATTTTATCGAGTATTAAGAATTGCAATGGCAACGATGAGGCTCAACTCAACCAGCAATAGCACCGAGTTTTTAAAAGAGAGAAAGGAGGCGTGAAACAGCAGTTTCGAACAACTTCAAGCACCGTACCATTGGAGACCAAGCTGGGGTGCCCCAAGCGAAAGTAGTCCGAAGAAACATGAAGAAATTAAAAGGTTGTATAATTTAAGTTTTAAATTTAATATTTTTAAAGTTTTAAAAATGTAAATAGAAGCAATTTAACAAATTTCATACATGCCGCTTCTTTAATTATCTAAAATTTTACTCTTCCTCATAATATATATTGATAATAAGTGATATTTGGAGAGTGTTTAATACATTACAAAGCAAATTAAACATTCAAAATAAAAAATTTCTAAGAAAACAAAGCAAATTAACATGAAATTCAGTGACAGAAAAATTATCAAAACCGTGAATTTAGAGGTAGCCCCTGAAAAGTTTTACCCATGATTTTATGTCTTCTGATCACTTTATCTCTAAAAAATGCATATACAGTATAGGATCCGTTATCCGGAAACCCGTTATCCAGAATGTTCCAAAAACCAGAATGCAAAATGCCAACTACCAAAATGTTTAATTATCGTTAAATTTAAGAATTAAAGTTATACAGTAACAGCGGTCAGAATTATAGTTTTATAACCTACTTTATTTAATGCTACAGTGTTATTCGAAGAAATATGGTGAGCACAAAATTGTCCAAATAATTACTGAAAATTTTACAAATTTAGGTTAGAAAATGAATTTTTATTGTATTTTTTAATAGATAAACATTAATAACACATACTTCTTAAAGTGCCCAATATCAGATGAATTTTATCCTTCAACTCAGGTCGCATGCATGAAGTCCTATTTGTTATAAAAATTTTAAATTGTTTTTATTAATTTCCATTATTTTTAGAATTCATGTCATAAAATATTTAGCATTATGTGCCAAAAATATTTGAAACATTTATGAACGATTAGTATCAGAGCAGAGACACACTATAAATAAAAAAAATCATAGAAATTTTTGCAAAATCCAAATGCAAAGATGTTACTCTCAGGTCCCAAATTAAATTTTATATATGTTTGTTTATTTTTCATTTATTATTACTATTGTTATTTATAGTTTGAAATTCTAATTAAGAATGTTTTTTTTTATTTTGTGGAAATAATTTATTAAATGAATTTATTATTAATAGATAAAGTGTTTACATATATATTATTCATGTTTGTCATTGCTATTCATGAAATTATTTTGTACCATTTTTATACATATAATAAAGTGTTCCGAATTATGGAAAAACCCCTTATCCAGAATATCCCAGGTCCCAAGCTTTCTGGATAACAGATCCTATACTGTAATATGTGTAATAGTGGGTAATGGAAGTTGTGTGGTTGCTTCATACCAGATTTTTAACACTATTAGTTCATCAGTATCACAGTCTTTCTAATACTCCAGCCATTCCAAACCATTTGTAAAATATTAAAAGCTTCAGAATTGCTAATTTGTTTGTTTTCTCATACTTTTCATGTATTTACATGTCTACAATGAATTTGATAATAATAATAAAAAAAAAAAATAATAATAATAATAAATAACTACAAATGGATTTGGGTCAAAAAAGAGTTTTAGAAATAGAGGCGCTACTGGAATTAAAATGTGATCTCCCAGTCAATATCATTTTCAGACAAAAATATATTTAAGGATATTAAAAATTTTTCCTTTCTCTTTTGCAAAGTTAGAGATATTAGGCAAAAACATTAAATAGGGCAAAATCTATACTAAATATTTTCTTAATAAATAATAGAACTAACTCTCCTATCAGTTAATATGAAATAAATATCAAAGAAAAAATACTTACTAAAACATCTAAATTAACATCCCCTTCTGGCACAATCATCGTCTGGACCATAAATTTGTGTTTATTCTTTTCATTTGGATTATAATCAAAGGGCTGCAGCATAACTAAAATGTATAGGAAGGGTCACAAACTTATAATCGACACATACTATAATGTAAATATTTCTAAATATCTACTATCTTAATAAAAATAATACATACAGATAATAAAGAACATTGTAATTCACAGTTCACTATGAAATTTATCAATATTTAAATCAATTTTCATCCTATTTCTGTTGACAGGGAAGGAGGGGAGAAGCAATTTTAATTTTACAACACATAAAATAATTTAAAGACAAGCTTAGCAAATTAAATTTTAAAATAAACATTTAATTTGATGACAAAAAATGAAGCTGAATTATCACTTACATAAATATATAAAAATCTTAATTAAAATTATAGTTACACTGCAACATACTCAAATAATTGCAACATGAAATGAATATTGGTTTTCTTTATTATTCATTAAAGATTACAGACCTTAAAGCTTAAAGTGAAAAGATATAATAAAAACTCGAGTGTTATGGAAAAGGGATATTAAATGTAAAAAATATTAAAGTTCCCCACTCTATCTAAAAATAAAATTCCCTGACACAATATTTAATTTGTGATCTAAAAGTTAGTGTCTTGTAATAAATGTAATTAAATTTTGAGTTCAATTAAATTTACTGATCACTAAAATATTTTTTATTACAAGTATTTTGTACATAAGTGCTACAAAATTAACTGAAATTACTCTTTTAAAAATGCAATGAAATTATCTCTGAAAGAGATAATTTCATTTTCTAGGTTCACATCTCAGTTTTTCTAGGTTTTTGAATGATATTTGCAATTTTCCTTGATTTTTTTCAAAAATTTCAAACTGTCTCCCTTTTTTAGATTTTCCCTAAGTCGTAGTATGCCTGATTATTTGTGTGTGTATGAAAAAATTTGATTACTATTTACAATACGATACAACCAAGAGTCATAGGCCAATTTTTAAAACATTTTCCAGATTTTGAAAAACTACTTGACAAACTGTCTTTAATTTTTGACGGTAGAAAGCATGTTTCATTTAATACTTTATATTTACACTAAAGATTTAAAGTTACATATGTTTGTATGGGTCAATAATAACTTCATAAGAAAAAGAGTATAACTTAAAATAAATGATAGAATATCACAGATTTATAATTATTAAGTATGATCATGCTAAGCTGTGTGGTAGTGGTTTGCCTGCCCACCCCAACCACTGCTAAGAGAAATGAACTCCTGAAGAAGCAACTTCTGCTCAATGTTTCCAGAGCCCTAAGCCCACCCTCTTCATACTTCGATGAAGTTTCTACACTGAAAACTGCCTGATGTTTTTTTTTTTTTTTTTTTGTCATTACAGACCAATTTGTTTTTGTTTGTGATGCAGATTGCATCATATGACATTATTTCCTTTTTTTCTATATTGTTTGGAGCCATAGAACCGTCTCCAGAACTTTCTTAATTAGCAAATTTTAATAACAATGAAAACCGTTTGCGTTGATTTATATAACAACAAACCTTGAAAAAAAAAAAAAAAATCACAATGCCATAGTACATAACAACTCTGTATATTTTATTGATAAAAATAAAATATTACAACTATTGAGATATGTGTCTGAACTTTGCATAGTAATCTCACAATTAGTAAACAAGTGGTGTAAAATAAGAATTATTTAAAAAAAATTCTAAAATAAATTAACTTTTCAAAATAAAGTAGGAAAAGAGTTTTAGTAATTCGCTTGTATTAAATACACAGGCCTCCAAAAGTTAAGGTACAGCTTGTTTTCCCGTTTCATTGTTTTGCACATAGACATAATTTTTAATGAAATGAACATAAAATCAAGACAAGCATCAGGAACATATCAGGACAAGTACTACTCCTCCTAGTCCTATGGTGCATTTTTTTTTTTTTACAGTTCAATTACAGGTAACATTCATTTATTTATTTTAAGCATAAATTGAAGATGTGTTTTTCTTTCATTATTTATTTTTAAATAAAAATTAGAGGTATTTTACTGTCAGAGATATTGCTATGATTTTTTTCAAGGAGTGAAAATACTCCTTGAAAAAGGAGAGGAGGGGGGGGGGACAAAAAAGTTGATCTTTTGTGAATTCATATTAAATTTTACTTCTTAATATGTTCAAAAATAAAACTTATGTAATGTATGTGTATAAACTCAAGTTATAAGTTATATTACATAGGCTGCTTAATCGTAATAATATTCCTTTCAGCAAAATTTATATAGTATAATATCAGAACTTAGAATATGAACATAATGTAACTTAATTTACAAATTCTAATGAACACCGAAAGGCAATGTAATAAGACCATACTTGAATCTGAAAAATTTTATTAATGATACAAAAATTTACAGTTCTACTCAAAATAATTTTAACTATACAAATTTTTTATTCGTTGTAATAGAAGAAAGCATTTATTGATTAAAAAAAGTAAGCAAATACACTAAAATTTAACATAAAAGTAAAAAGTGTGAAAATACTCATGATAAAATTTTAAGGAGTATTTTTTATTTTAATGTGTGAAATATGCTTTTGGAGGAGTTAAAAATATCTCTGGCTGTACTACAGATTACCAAAGTGAATTTTTAGTAAATTTGAGGGAAAAAAAAAAAGGCTTTGAGGAGCATTGTTTGCATGTAAGTTAAAATTACAAATGAATGATAGTGTTCACATAGATAATATCAAAGCCTAAATATTTATCTTTAACAAATTCACTATTTCTGAAATAATAACCAAGAAAATTTCTGACATATTCTATATATGATTTTTTTTTTTACGTTTTTCCATTCCAGTTATGTTTACATTGAATCTTTTTAAAATTCTGCTGACAGAGAAAGATTCCTTTAAGACATAATTACCAATCAGAAAAGTTCATACCTTAGAAAGTGGAATTATTTTCAGTGTTTTATCCTGTAAGTGCTGCAATAATATTTATAAAATTCCTAAAAAGCATATATAAAGGTAGTTCTTCTAAAACTCTATTCTCGCAATCTTTTATCAAATCTAAAAATGACTCAACTTCTTCAAATTATCTTGCAATTTAGACATTATTATGCTTAGCCCTTTAAAGTAAAAAAAAAAAAAAAAAAAAAAAAGTATATATATATATAAGCAAGTACTAGTTGAAATTTAAAGCAAGCAAGTGCTACAGAATCACAGGCATTCATACTTACAAATGCACTATGAGATTGTAAAGATGCACAGTCTGTTGTATCATGAAACTCAGCAAGCATTACATGGCTTCGTAAACATTCCTTACAGAAGTATCTACAATGCTGGATTACACTGCCCAGCACTAATGTAAGTTGTTGATGGAAAAGCAATGTATCCTATTGACAACTTTAAACATGATGCAATGTACAGCATACTTATTGCTATTCAATTTTTCAAAAAATGCACTCATGTGATAACTCCTCAATTCAATAAAAATCCTAGCAGGGAGATTAACTAAAAATGCCAGGAAATTTGCCATATAAAATCCCTCAATGGGGAACACTATACCTTCATTTAAAAAAATTTTCAATGTCATAAGAACATCATGGAATGTAAAATGCATGAACAGAGGTCCATTATTAAAACAACATGTTACTCTTCATTCTTTCATCTCAGCTATTAAAGAAATAAAACACATTAGCCAGCCTAAACACATTTTCTTTAAAAAAAAAAAAAGCTTTTTATTTTAATAAGATAAATTAATCAGTCTGGTTTAAATTCACAATTGCTAATCCAGTGAGAGTATCTAAAATTTATTAGTGTTAAATTTACTTATATTTTAAATTAACAAATACTATATAATGTCATTCAGCTTAGGTTTTATTCTATAATAATAAATAAGATATATTATTTCATTAGATTCAGGTTTTATCCTATAATAAATGAAGACATATTTCCATACAAATTTTTTTGAAGAATGAAAATATCCTATACCATTATACAATTTTTATTATTTTATGTAATTCAAGATTCAAGTAAGTTTATAAACACTGATTAAAAGTTAACCTTTAAAATCTGAATACATTGAATCATAGAGCTACATGTAAATCATCTATCAATGAAAAATTAAGCACAAAGAATGCTAATATTTTTACTTTTGAATATTGCTTTAAAAAAAGCAGAAAAAGACAGTATCCATGTTTTCAGCTCCTCCATTAAAGTATTTTTTCTCAAAAATTTTACGAATACTTTATACTTCATTTATACTAGTAATTTCATTTGCACTACACCTTTTTTTTTTTTTCCCATTGAAGAGACAGTAATGCAAAGAAAGAAAAGAAAAGAAACAGAATAGATTAAAAAAGAAAAATACTTTTCCGTTTGAGAACTGCCACACACTATTTGGTGACTCATACACACAATGAGACTCAATGACAGTGCTACTCCCAGCGGCAGAAAGTTTTGAAGCTGTCTGCGACAGGCTTTGAAAAATTCATAATCTGTCTGCAAAATTTGCGTGTAATCAGGGATAAAAATGGCTTATACTCAAAAAGCCTGAAAGCTGATAGGGGAGGGGGGGGGGGGGGGGGGCATAACATCAGTGGTGATCTCGTGCAACAATATACGAATATAATTTTACTACAAAACAATATAGTACAAACAATTGTATTCATTCAATTGAATATTTTATAGCAATGTTTGATACAACACAATACAATAATAAAAGTATTAGTTTTAGTTTTGATGCAGAAATTTTTATAAGTGAATTGTTATCCGAAAGTTGCAGACAATTTTTTTTCTCAGTGCAGACAAAAACTGTCTGCAAGCCTTTTTTCTATGTCCGTGACTATGTCGCCATGTCGCAGTGTTTCTGTCACTGGGGTGCTACTCAAAGATCAAACCCTTCAAAATTTTATTCTCTTCTACAATTCATAAACATATTTTTTAAAAATAATAAAAAATACACATATCTATATATTAATACGTGAAGCAAAAACTTTGTACCCCTTTTTACGAAAATTGCGCGGACGGAGGATTATGAAATTTCGCACACTTATAGTTTATATAGAGAAGAAGTGCAGAATGCTAATATTTTTTAAAAATACAACGACAAAGACGAGAAATTGGAACATTTGTGAAACGACAAAGGTGCAATTCAAAGCCTATATTATCGGGTTTTATTTCCAGATTAAAATTAGCATTTTCATTTTTTTATACTGTTGCCAAAATTTTGAAATTTCAATTAATAATAAAAAGTTAATATGTTAATAACAATAATAAAAGTTAATAACAATGAGTTATTTTTTAAATAGCCAGTTTCATCTGAAAGAGTTATCGCAGAATGCTAATATTTTTTAAAAACACACAAGTTTTGCATTATATATATACTAATTAATCAACTCAACTCAACTCAACTCATTCAATTTGTATAGATCAGTTTCTAAAGAAATCAACCTAAAAAAAAAAAAAATAACGATTTTTTCTGATGACGATGAAAGTTTTTTTCTACTTTTATTATGCCTCGACATAGAACATTAACGGGTCGGAGTGAGAGACAAAGAAGAAGGAATCTATATTTGCGGACACATAATAATAATAGTAATGAAAATACAAATAGTGTTAATATTATACAGAATGAAGAAGTGAATTTGACAGATAAATTTAAATGTGCACGAAATGTCATTCCAAAAGTTTTTTATAGTTATGATTGTGGATTAATGGATTTGGAATGCAGGTTTTGCAATGCGAAACATTTTGAATCTGAAGTCACTTTAGGTGACAGAACTGCATTCACTTCATTGCATACAATGCATGCGCATTGTCACGTTCCGTTTAGGACAAGGCAATAACTTTGCTTTGCCTCGCTTTGCAAAAAAAAATGGTCGAATTTCGACCACTGGGCGACCACTAGTATTTATAAATTTATTGAGTTAAAATTTACTATTCATACTAAATTATTTAAATTTATTAGAATTATTTTAATTATTCTTTAAGATTTGGGCTGCCTTTGATTTTGCAAATATATTAAACATATCATCAGGTTAGCAATGAAATAAACCCACCTAAGTGACAAATTGTAGTTCTCAAATAGAAAAATACCTCCCCCCTCCCACAGAAAAGTTGGGTATATTATATTGTTACATTATACTGACTTTAAATTTCCCTGATAACTTATGCAGGTTTTATTCCAGAGCCAGCCAAAGACAAATGGATCTTAACAGCAGTTGGTACTGGTACATATAAAATCTGACATAGCTGTGATGACCTCCATACTCCTTAAACCTCTGGAGATTACCAAATCAGGTAGCCATCTTTTAATGGAGATTTAAAATTGTGATGGCATGCATCTGGACCATCCCCTAGGGGTGAATCCCAGACCATTGCAATTGCCCATCGCATAGTTCTAGTAAACTCACTCCAATTCCTCCCCCCCCCCCCAAAAAAAAAAAAAAACTTATTAACGGCAAGAGTATTCCATGTGTATGTTTATGCTTCATTTATGTTTTCTTAAAAAGGTTTTATTTACTTATTTTATTATATATTTTGGTTTGGGAAGAAGGGAGAAGAAAGAAGTGCTTGCCTTTTTGAAAAAAAAAAGAAATCTAAGTGGGTAATTTAATATAATAATAAATAACGTTAATCTTTTTATATATCCTATCAGGAATTGTCTGTAAAAAACAAATTTTTTACATACTTTGTTTTTAGAATAAAACTTATTTTAGTAGGGGCCAAAAGGGGTAGGTAAATAACCAGTTCTTTCACTTCAACATTTAAAAATAAGAATAGAACTATAGTATTTATACTTCTTTAATATGTGCTTAATATCTCTTTTCAGTGTACTGCATTTGAAACTTAAAAAAAAAAAAAAAAAACTTAAAGTGTTATGAGTACAGAAACAACCAGTTTTCCTCCCACCCTGACTTTAAAAAATGAATGGTGAAGATTGTTTATTCAAAATTAGTAATTAGTACTAACAATAATTTAGTGTTTGCAGTTCATTTTTTTGCATTTTTATTACAAAAGATGAAGGCTAGAAAATGATCAGCTGCTGTGCTTTAACACTTAAAAATATAAATAGTGCTTGCTATTTATAACTTGTTTACACTTACTTTATTTAGCAATCATTTTGTTTTTGAGTAAAAGTTTTAGTTAGGTGGGATGGGAAATACTAGCAGTCATTCTGCCTTTACATTTAAAAGACCAAAAAAAAAAAAAAATTATAGTGTCATATGTACAGTTATTTATTTGTACTTTTGTCTGTATTAATAAATTTCTTGTTTCTCTCTTGTTTGCATTTTTTTAAAGAAAGAAAAAACTTTGTATACATAGAGGATTATAGATTCATTTAAAATACAAACATTTTATGCACTAATTAGTTTACTCTTTCTCTTTCATAATAAAAAAATAGTTATTGACTAACATTTTCTAAGCACAATTTAAATGAAATTGCTGCACAGCAGCGTCATCTTGTCTGATATGTACACAAATTGAATCAACACAATTTTCCTTAATATCAATTTTACATATCAAGTTGCATGCATTTATATATCATAGAAGCTGATACACTGCCTTTCTGTAAACAAGATTAAAAATGCTGCACAGCAATATTACTTTTTTTTCCTAATATGCGCACATAAATTGAATTAACATAACCTTTCATTATGGCATGTTGGTGTTAGGGTAAAGACTACATGTGGGTCCTATGCCTGAGTGGTGTGCCCTTTGTGAGTCTTTCTAAGGGGCCCCAGCTTGTATTTATGAGAGTTTTGGGGCGAAACCTCAGAAAACTCCAAACAGCTAAGTTGATGAGTGCTATCTGAGATCGAACCCAGCCTTCCCATTTCATTATAGCTCCCATGTATGAGTTTTGCATACTTATCAGGACCCTATCTAGGTGTTCTGCTGCCCTCAGACAACATTTAGCTTACCGCCCCTTTTATATATTTAAACTTTCCTTAGACGAATTTTCATATCTCAAAATTTCCAGTCAGACAAAGTTGATGTAATGAAAACTCCATTTCCAACCTCTTAATCTTAGCCACTAAGATTTTGGTTTAAGGGGACACTTCACCTACTTTGACTGGCAGAGAAATCTGATTTATAAATTACTCATTACTAGTGCTGGGCGATGTTGACATTTCTTAAATCGATATATCATTCGTCTAAAATACCGATATAAGAATATATCGATTTAATGCAGCGTTACCAATTGTAGGGTATAATCCCTACACGTAAGGACTTTTAGCAGTTTTCTTTAGAATGTGAGACGGTTTATAGTTTGTTGGGTTTAATGTCTCAATAGTACAGCGTTACAATATAAAAAGTTTGGTGTTAGTTTGAACCAAAACTTGGCACTGAAGTAGCTGCAACCATCTCATGGTTTATTTTTTTACCATCATTTGTTAATTTTAGATACACCAAATATTAGTATTATGAAAGGAAAGAAAGAAAAATCAAAATTTGCCGAGACGGGGATTGAACTGAAGATCTTGTCTCAAGTCAAACACTCTGACACTGTGCCACGCTTTTTTGCCCACTTATTATATTTCGTTGATTTTCATAAAAGGGATTAAATTTTCTAGGGTCTTATCATAACCCATAAATGAATTGTTGTTCAAAATTTGCCATTTAGCCTATGTTTTCAACCTCTCTTAATTGAATCTTGGTTTGGTTTCAATAGGAATTTTACTGATTAATACTTCTCTTGTGAGTGGATGTATGGTAGCTCCAATTTTGATGCAACTTAAATTCAATCGCAGGAAGTAGAAACTTAAAAATGAGGTTGAGCCATATAATGGTATTGCTTATAACATTACTCCATATATAGTCGGATATAAAATTATTCGAGCGCTAGCAATATTATCTATATAAAAAATTTACACTTAATACTGCTCTGTAAAATAAATTCTTGTCAAATCATGTTCTTAGTCCGTCTAAGAAACAGCCTTCTGATAGATATAATGCTTTAATACTAATTATTATAAAATTATTCATCATTTTCCATAGTTCAAAATTTATACATCAGTATAATGAATATAGTGCAGTTTTGTTTTATCACAAATTATATTATATGGACTCGTGACGTGACATTTCATGAGTAACATTCAGAACATTTAAAACACCCCAATTTATTATTATTATTTTAACTAATTGATAAATTCAGAATTTTACTATTTCGTACTACTTTGTAATGAACTAAAATATTTATATGCCCCACTTACACGCGAATAAATTGCTAGTATCAGCAGAAAATTGCTAATTAAGAGAAGCGCTTTGCACATGTTATTAAATTTCTAGTGCCTTGAATCTCCTAATAAATATAATTCTTAATTAAAATTTTCTAAAATATAATTCTTTTTAAAAAGTTTACGAGATTTACTTTTTTTATTGAAATTTTAAAATTTTTACTTGCTTTAGATTAAATTACATGAAATATTACAAAAGACAAAAAGACTTAAATAGCTAACTCAGTATAGGCAAATAAATTTGATAGAAAGAACAATTTGGTGCATTTGAAGAGGGAAAAAAAAAAAAAAATGAATTTTCACAGCATTTAAAATTATTTTTAAATACTCATACTGTTCGAAATACCCATACCTTCGAGTACCCATACCCTTTAAATACGCATACCTTCCAAATAAATAAAAATTAGATATTAAAATAATCATATCTAAAAATAACGCCGTTGTTTGAATTAATTTATTTTTGACAATATGACAGTGTCGTATTCTGTACTAATATTAATGAATTTAATGAAGAAATATTATTAATTACATAAAATATTAATAAAGAATAGTTAATTCACTTATCTAATAGACATAAACTGGGATTTCTTATTTATAAATTGTAGGAACTGGCAAAAAATATAACAAAAAATAGCAGAAGAAAATACTAATATTGATAAAATAAATCTCTTGTAATCAAACGAATTTTGAATGAATGAATAATCCCATTTCAACTACAGAATCGGTTTTCATTTTGCTTCTGCACCTGCGTTTCTTAAAACCGTAATCATGGCTCGAATGAATGCATCTTTTAAACCGATATTCTCTTTTTCCCAGTGCGCCTGCGTAACACTAAATCGAAACGGCATTTCGAATGAATATTATTCGCTTGATTTTTTGCGGTTTCATTCAGTCAAGATTTTTATGATTGTCTATGAGTGCGCATGCTTGACTAAATCGTTATCCCATTGAATGAATATGAATAACTATCTGGCATTATTCCAGCATAGAATCGGTTTAGTCTGGAATCAGATTTTCCTGTGTTTCTGCATCGATATTTTACGGAAGATGAAATTTTTAAATCGGATAAACGATATTAGTGTTAAATCGATATTTTATTTTACATCGATATAAAGCCCAGTCCTACTCATTACCCAATGTATTTTTTAAAATTCCATTTTCATATTTAGAAAATTCACAACCATCTAAATGTTTCCTGTTTTCCAAAAATTGATTTTTAAAATTTTTAATGTTTCATTTTGATGCAAAAAAAGTTAAAAAAAAAAAAAAAAAAAAAAAAATGCTCTTAAAAGGAAACATTAAACATTCAAAAGGTGTCATCTTCAAAAAGTATTGAAAAAATTATATGTGATTCTACTCTTCATAAAACACCAGAAAATGACAAAAAATATCGGCTGAAATTAATTACAGCGACCACAAAAAATTATCAAAATTAAGCATATTTGGCGATTTAGCGCTGTTACACAATACGTTTGCTAGCACCGAGATTTCCGTGTACGAACAGAACCACCGTGTTTTGCTTTTCCGCCAAGTACTCAAAATCAATCACCGAGCAGTGTGAAATCGCCAAATATGCTTAATTTTGATAATTTTTTGTGGTCGCTGTAATTAATTTCAGCAGATAATTTTTTCATTTTCAGGTGTTTTGTGAAGAGTAGAATCATATATATTTTTTTCAATACTTTTTGAAGATGACACCTTTTGAATGTTTCCTTGTTAGTAAATTTTTCACACTTTACAACGAAATATTAAAAATAAAAAAATTTAAATTTTTGAAAAATGAGAAACATTTAAACAGTTGCGAGTTTTCGAAATGTGAAAAGAGAATTTTAAAAAATACATTGGATAATGAGTAAATTATAAAACGAGTTTCTTCAACATGGGGTTAGACTGCCGGCCAAGTTAGGTGAAGTATCTCCATAAGAGGGGACAATACCTAATCCCAGAGACAGTGTCCCACAGACCAATGTTATTCTATGGGAAAATTTGTTTCCATAATTACTCATTATCTGATGTATACTTTTTAAAATTCTGTTTCAACAGTCAGAAAATTCATAACCGTTAAATGAGTACTCATTTTTGAAAAATTCATTTTTTATTTTTTACATTTTGAGTTCTAAAAATTAAAAAAGAATTAATTTTTGGAAAACAAGTGCTAATTTAAAACTTATGAATTTTCTAAATGCGAAAACAGAATTGGAAAATATTGATTAGGTAAAGAGTAATTATGGAAACAAATTTTCCCATAGAATAACATGGGCCCATGGCTGTCGGCGAGATTGGGTATTGTCTGCTCTTAATGACATACAGCCTACTGTTCCTTTTATTCTGAAAGTTTCAGCATTCTCTTCCCTTTTCCTCCATGTTGTCACTTATTTTAAATCTGCATTAAGCTGATTAATGCAACACTGCATAAAAAATAGATTTAATTCAATTTACCAACATGAAACCTTTACAAAGCAAATAAAATGCACATTGTCGAATCTATTGAAAACAATTTATATTTTTAAGCACCAAAAATATCACTAAAATTCAAATAATATTTACCTGTGATAATTTTCCTTAAAGTATACATAAGTAGATAACCATTTTTAGAGTAAAAATGGTTGATGTCATCTATATCTATTGAAAAAGTCTATACTCTCATTTTACTACATAAATTTTCATTAAATTCATTTGACGGAATTTTTTTTAAAGCGATATTATGTAAAATATTTGCACCACATTGTTACATTAAACTTCTTGTTTTAATGCTTTATGTGCAGGCAGATTGTAACATTACAGAATTTATGAATTTCCATGGAAACCGTTCATTAAATTACTGATCTTAATCTAAAAATTCAATGTTTTTCTTTTAAAATTTTTAGAGGCAAATTTTATAATAGGAATGTGCATAAGTTGACTTCAATAACTTCGTTATGAGGGGTTATTAGTCAGATTATCTCTTTCTTCATTCCCATGTGATCTAGTGAGATTTGTGTTGCTTCATACTATAAGGACACCTCATTCAAAAAAATGAAGTTTTCCAAATTCTGCTTTTTGAACTCACCTCTTTGAACATTGACCTATTATCTTAAGAAGCAATTTTTTTTTCTTTCTTCTTTAAGTTTAAGCATTTCTTTTTGAGACTAAAAAGTAGAGCCTTATGTTTGCTTAACGAAATAAAATATTTAAATTGATTTTCTAAAAAGATATTGTTCCTTAAGATAAAAGGCGACATATTCAAAATGTGAATTAAAAAAACAGAAAGTATTAAAAAAAAAGAATTTTAAAAACTTTGTGAACGAGATATCCTTAATAATACGAAACAACAAAAATTTCATAGAATGACAAAGGAAGGCGAAAAGACAGAATCTGATTACCAACCCCTCTTATAGAAGTCTTGTTTTATTTATTTTTTAATTTAATTACAAGCGGTATTTTCACTTTATCTTACTCATATACAGTAGAGAAAGTTTTTTATTTATTATTTTTAGGATCAAATTTTCGAAACTGAGTTTTTGATATATTTACACATTTTGATATTCTTTGAATCCAAAAACTAAGAAAGTAAAGTCAACTCATAAATTATGAAACACCTTTCTCAAGTTACGAGATATATTTGTATTAAAAGTGAGAGTGAATCAAAGAATGATTGAGTGAATATTATTAATAAAATAAATTTAAATAACAGTTATATATATATATATATAAAAAAAAAAAAACTTAAATCTTGTATAGATTATAAAAGACTTTTCAATATTATGTAAAGAAATAAATAGCCATTGTGTGTCCCACTGGCAGAAAGTTTTGTAGCTGTCTGCAACAGGCTTTTAAAATTTCATAATCTGTCTGTAAAATTTGCATGTAATCCGGGGTGAAAATGGCTTACACTCAAAAAGCCTGAAAGCTGATTGGGGGGGAGGGGGTTAACACCAGCGGTGATCTCATGCAACAATGCACAAATACAATTTTACTACAGAACAATATATATAGTATAAACAAATTGTATTCATTCATCTCATTCAATTAAATATTTTATAGCAATGTTTGACACAACACAATATAAATAATTATAAATAACTAGCTGGCTTTGCCTGCTTCGCTGGACGTTATACTTAAATGAGTTGTCAAAATCCCACATCATTATTAATTAACCTAAATTCTCGCTGTTTTGTAGAGTTTTTTCTCGGTCGCAACGTGAGGAGTCCGGGTCTCCAATGCCTTCGGCAGCAACATACCTGCTTCTTACTTCACTTCCCCAGCAGGTAAGTTCGACGTTTTGCATAATCCCACCAAAGTACATAATGCATACACTTAATCAACATCCACACACCGAAATTCACCATTCTAAGATAATTTAAAGAGAATTCAAACGGGAAAACATGTTTTTACACGTGTTTATTGCCCACTGACTCCAATGGGGTAAGCGGGGAATTTCGTGAAATCCCGTTACAATAAGTGTCAGATACATATAAACAATTTACGCACCAAATTTGGAATTTCTGAAATTCTCCTGTAAGAATCAAAAATTCCAAAATCATACATAATGTTTTATTTATACTCAAGTCTAATCTCCTTATTGGCAATTTTTTCACCGAGAAGTAATTTGGGGCCAAGTTATGCTTACAAACATCTTTTTTATTTCCTGCCCCCCAGGGGGAAGGGGAGAATTTCAATAAATCCCATTACTTTAGGGGTCAGATGCATATAACAATCCAAGTACCAAACTTTGTGACTGCAGCTCTCATAAATTTCTCAGGACAAATTTAGAGCTAAAAGGAATGTCTCAAATTTGTCCTTCGTAACACGTACCCTCACCCCCCCCTAAAAAAAAAAGGCAGATCACAAAAAATTAAAAACGTGTTTTGGAAATATCCCAAAGAAGTCGTATGGCTGTTTTTAACATCTTTGTTTCATTTTTGGCAGAGTTTCACTCAAAAATCCAGAATTTGCAAAATTTCTTGCCAAAAATGGATTTTCCCTCTACCTCCCCTTAAAATTCGAAATTTCCTAAATTGCAGATAATGTTTTATTTGTATTAATGCGTAGTCTCCCCTTATGCAATTTCTTCTCTGTGAAGTAATTTGGAGCGGAGTTATGGATACAAAGGTGTTTTTGCCTTCTGTCCCCCCGGAAATGTTTATAAATTCTGCTACTTTAGGTGTCGGATACATACAAACAATCTAAGCACCAAAATTTGTGATTTACCATAGATTTCTCTGGACAAATTTAGCACTAAAAGGGGTGTCTCAAATTTGCCCCCTCGTAATCACCTCCCCCCCCCCAAAAAAGGAAAAAAAAAAACGCAAAAAAAGAAAAATGTGTCTTTGGAAATATCCTAAGGAAGTCGTATAGCCTTTTTTCCCCCTTTACCTAAAAATGTCTTAGTCATTTGAAGACAAATTAATTCCGAATTTTCACCTTCACCCAATCATTTTTTGTGTTTGATGTGAAATAACAAATAACGCTAGAATTTTTAATGTTTCGCACTAATACTATTATTATTTTCTGTGTCTGAAATATCCTAAAGTATTAAATTTATCTCATTGCTGTTTCCTCTTCTTACATTTTTCGGATTTGAAAGTTGGAATATTGCTGAAATTCAGAAAATTTTATGAATGTGAAAACGAAAATTTAAAATTACGTATTATTTAATAAGTAATAATAGGGATTTTTCAGGTCTGGATGACGTAAAATAACATTCAAATTGTAAAATTTTTGTCCTAATTTCTGAATTCATGAAAACTAAAATTAGCCACTTAATTTAAAGTTTTTTAAGTGATTTTTTTTTAAATTGCTTTGATGAAATTTGTGTTGCGTTGTTTAAAAAAATGATACAAGATTTATCTATCTATTTTAATTGCGCTCTTTAGTTTATTCCAGGGGTGCAGAAAATGTTCAAACCTCGGAAATTTCCCCCAAACACAGTATAAATTTCCCTCAATAATGCAAAAATCTACTTTGCTATACAAAGTCATTTGTTCTATGTAATAAATCTTTAAGAGAATAAGTATACCGTGTAACATAAAAATATCGCTATTAGTGTATAAGCACTTCAAAGTAGCAAATTGTTATTTTTGATTTACATTTTTATTTTCTCTTAAAAAAATATTCAAAATTTCCCCAGTCAGTATAAATTTCCCCCGAACCTTGTTCGGGCGTTCGGACATATTCTGCACCCCTGGTTTATTCATCGAATTTCGTATTTTTATTATTTTTACCAGACTAATAATTTCATATTTATTTATTTTGCAGTTTCTAAATTTAGTTTATTCATGTGTTTCTCCTAGCACATCGTGTGTAATCAGTCCACTTGCTAAAATGTCAATGTTTATAGAAATAAAATATTATAAATTTTATTTTGAGAATTTGGTGGGGGAGGTATGGATAAAAAATCAATTTTGTTGTATACCAGCAAGATATGCCAGCTTTGCTGGCCACTATTTTTAAATGGATCTCAAAAACAATGAATCGCTATATTGTTTTATATCACTCTGCAAATAAAAAATATAAATAAATAAATAAAACATTGAAATCGCACTGAATTTCGCTTCAGGTACACACTGCCAACAGCAGCTCCTTTCGCGCCCACAAAGCATAAGTGTTATCACAGCTTGTACTAACATTTTTCCTCGGCACTTTAATTTTGCTCAATTTCAATTGGTTTTTTTTTCTATATCCGAAAATTACAATAAATCAAGAAAAAAAAATGTTTTCCAATACATAATGAAAAATTTTTTTAAATACAAATTTATTTTCGAATAAAAAACACAATAAACAAAAATAAAATAATAAATTATTTAAATTTTAATCCTTTCTACAATATTACCATTTTTACTGATAAATACAATAAATAATAATAGTAAAAGATTTCCCTTCCAATGGAATTAAATTACTAAAAAATCGTGTAACAGCCGTTGCTAAGCAGCTCAGATGATTGAAATGAATGCAAAAATTTAAGAAAAATCTATGGATAAAATTAAAAAAAAATCTTGATGTGCACCCCAGCAGGGTTCAAGGTAGGTAACCTGATTTTCTGAGCACAGAGACAGTCACTTCTCTTTATGTGCACAGATAAAGAAAAATATGTGTGTGTATATTAGTAATTATCAACAGTATGCACAGATTCTTTTTTTTTTTTAAAGTCACTCGATGAAATTTATATTTGTATGTAGAAATAATTAATAATATTTAATAAGAGTGTTAATACTGTTATTTAATTAACGCCCATGCTATTGTGATACATGCACATGGACATCATTATGTTTGCTTAAATTCATTTTGAGAAAGGATATTCCTCCTCTTTGCATATATCTCAGGCAGGACAAGATTAACTTTATGCGACGCCAAGGACACATACTTTCGTGGGCTCCCTTCGCACTTTGCAACAATCAGCAAAAGTACATATATAACTGTATATGGGACTAACATGACAGAATTTTGCTTTTTATATTACTTTTGTCATTTTTAGGCGCAAGATAGACAAAAGGGCATTTTTAGGGCCAGTTTTGGGGCACCTTCTGCTCAGGGCCCAAGGCACATGCCCCATGCATTAATCAGGCCCTGACATCAGATGTCCCCTCCAATATTTTGAAGCCAGGCATGCCTATGAATTAGCATAACTTTTCATGATATTCTACAGATAAAATTTGCAAATTGAAATTGTTACATCAATTAAAGAATTTATTGACATAATTAAAAAAAAAAAAAACTTTTCTAGTTGTTTTAAAAACTAAAGGCCATTGGTTTTTCTTCCCAACTGTTTTGAAGTACCATACATAAATTGGACAGCTATATTTTTGAACGTTTGATCAAGCTAGGATGAAGTTTTTATCACCTAATAATGTGAACTCTTACCAAATTTTATCAGATATAACTTCTAAGTCTAGGTAAAAAAATGAATATGTAATTAAAATCTAATCATCCCTATAATATAAAATTTTACAAGCACAAAACACGTTAACTGTTCATCAAATTGTTGTGACAATCTAAAATTAGGATTAAAGTTGCAAGGGTCATATTTAGTCATATCATAAGTATTACATACTGTAAGAGACAGTTTTAATGATAAAAGACAACACAAAATTAAATGAAACTAAGAATTTAAAACAATCATGGGTGATCTGTTGCTTACAGATTTCATTTAAATATATGAATATGATTAACAATATTCAGTATATAACTTACCAGCTACAGTTGCTTTTTGTTTAGGCTTTAAAATTCCACTATTAGGTCGTACACAGTATTTTTTTGGAGCGGTGGTTTTCACTTTGAAACATACTGGCCGATCGATGGGATTCGTCAATTTAAGATATGATGTGACTACATCCGTGAAAGGACCTTCATTCAAGGAAAATATAAAATATTTTTTCAAATTAAAAATTTAACATAAACTTTGTAAGAAATATCAACTTTCAGTTCAAAATATAAATTAAATGTCTTATATCTGAAAATGTAAAAATCATATAGTTAGAGTTTAGAGAGGAAAATCTGCACGTCAACATGATTAATCAACTTTTAAAATACTATTGACACTAGAATGTATTCAAAGTTAGAAAATTGATTAATTGGCGCATTTCTAATTATAAACAAAAGATGTATGTAAAAATAATATATTAAATTTCAGTACAATATAATATTTATAAATTTTTATTTACATTAAGTAGAGTAACACACTAAGTTGAAAAGTTATTAATTTTATGTTTACGATGCAAAATAGATAGAAATTTATATGTAATAAACGAAATGAGCAAAATGGAATCTTAACATGACATTTGAGAAGCCTTCCAGAAGTGTAAATATTTAAAGCTAGGCAATATGGCTTCTAATCCACAATTTACAACAAAACATTTAACAACTTGCCTACAAAATGAAGCTCAGAAGCAGGTTCTAAGATCAAAACTTGTTCCTGTTTCATCATGTTAAGATAATAATGTTTTTATCATCTAATAATTTGAATTCCTGAAAAAACACATAAGAAATCTTAATTAATTAGACACTAGACCCTAGGGTTCTTATTTCTGGCACAGTTTATTTGAGCACCCAAAATGCGAAACCTCTACTCATGCGCTATCAATAGCTGACGCATGATGTCACAAAACCCCAGAAAATCAACCAACCAGCTAAGTCGCCGGAACCTTTTAAGAAAAAAAAGATAAGCAAAAATTTTCACTAAAAAAGTTTTTTAAAAATTATAGTTATTATAGTTTTAAAATTTAGTATAAACATTTCCAATAAGTTAGCGCATTTCTAAATTTTAGTTCTAAACGCCATTGTATATTAATTAACGTCATACAAAAAGGCATGTGTGTACAAGGCCAGCACCGGCTCGACTAGTGGAAGCCTCCGCTCGGATTTGTAAGAATTCCCGCGGAGGCATTGACTTAGGAAACCGATTTCTTTTTTTCCTTGAAGACGAAATATCCGCGTTTGTAATGATCGATAGATGACGCTTTCTCAACTGCAGTTGTTAGTAAATATAATAGCACGGAGTAAAAAGACAGGAGAAGAAGGTAACGCTGAAATTTTGTGATGTTGTTTTCTAATGTTTACAGATGGCGCCAGCGTGCAATCCTTCCTTCTCTCCAGCTTCCGCAATGTTATTCAATGGGGAAATGTCCCGTTTTAATTATTTTTTTAAAAATAATGTCAAGCTGAAAAATTTTCGATTGAAAGCAAATTTCATTAAATAGAGTATTCTAACCAACATGTTTTTTTTTAAGAGCCATTTTATACTAATTTTACTTTGAAAGAAAGCTTTTAAAAGATGACGATTCTTATGAGCCGAAGCTAGCTAAAACAGAAACAGATAATTGGGAGGAAGGAGAATGGATGAAATTTTGTAAAGAAAAAAAATAAACTTACTTTAGGTGCAGAAAACACGAACTCGAACTTTATTTTTCTCCTAGGGCTTTTTTTTTTTTTCTTACCACTATCGTAGCCTGTTTTACAACTAGGAATGAAGCATTTATTTGAAACATCTGAATTATGCAGTTTTAAGAACTTACAAAGAAATTAAATTGCTTAAAATAAAAAATTTTAAATGTACTCCAGCAAAATTCTATTGAAAACAACAGTATATCCGCGTCGAGCTAGGGAGGAATGACAAGTGGCGCCCTCAATATTTACCAAAAATTTAGATCACAGTTTCGTAGCTTTTTCCCATTGGACCTTCAACTCTTATTAATATTACTCCGTGTATAATAGCCACGTGTATTTATTAATTGATCTTTCTTGTTACCTTAGCCCACCAGATAATTTCACCTTAGCCCACCAGAGGGCGAGCATTTCATTACAATCGCGGATTGCGTTGCGTCTTTTGATTCTTCTAATAAATTTATGAAAAGAAATGGATAAGTTATCATAAAAGTAAATTACATTTGACTAAATTATGAAAAATATAATTTTTATAATTAATTGCTTTGTTATTATTATGAAATAAAAACTGATTTCATTTTTAATGGAATACTTTTTTAAAGTTTGATATTTTTTAAGATTTTATATTAGTAAGTAATATAGAATTTTCAAAATTCTTTTAAATATAGTTAGCAGTGGCGTAGGTAAAGAACGTTAGTTTTAGTATATAAAAAGAGCTGAACTTTAAATATTAACTAAATTAATAAATATATAAAAGAAAGAAAGAAAAATGAATTTGAAATTGTATCTGCAGTTTTTCATTCACCATAATATACATAAATTATTCATAAATTTTATTTTCTAAATTATTTGTGTGTATTCACTTGGAGAAAGACGGCCCTATTGTGGCCTTTTCTCCGAGTAAAAAGGAATCATCCCCCCCCCCCCCCCCAATGATCAATCTATGTCTTATTACTACACCTATGGAAGAAACATCCAATATGGAATTAAAAATTATCTGTTATTTAAATCACCTTAATATACTCTTGTTTTAACCTATCGTATGGAAATTTCCTTTTCTATAATGTATTGAATGTATATATGTGTACGTAGAGAGGGAATGTTTATGCCTCTCTTATCAATGTATTTAGACATTTTTTAAAAGATACATCAAGTCACTTAGGGCAGCGGTAGCCCAGTCGGTAGAGCGCCGGCCTCGTAATCGGAAGATTGCGGGTTCGGTACTCGAGCCGGCCAAAGACCGTCGTGTACACTAATGGTGGCTGGTGCACGTAAAATCTGTCGTGGCCGCAAAGTCCTCCATGTTCCCATCCAAAATTATACCTCTGGGGGTCACCGAAGCGGGAGAGCCATCCCTTCCGTGGAGGATCAAAATTGTGATGGCATGTCTCCGGACCACCTCTAGGGGTGTGTCCCAGACCGTCGCCAATTGCCCATCTGCGCAGCATTAGTGCGACGTAAAACCCAACCACAACCACAACCACATCAAGTCACTTAACTTTTTTTTTTTTTATCAATTATTTCTGGCAAAGTTTAAATTAAGTGAACTAATGAATAACACATTAACACTGAAAAATTTTTAAATCTCTAAAGAATTTCAATGATAATTTGTTTCAAAACGTTTCTATTTTTACAGGAAATACTGATACCTGTTTACTTTTCGGTAATATTGTTTATTTTATTTTTTACTTCTTTTTTCTCCACCATTAATTATATTATTCAGATTTCAATACGTACAGTCGGTAACTAAAGTCTCCGAACACTAGCAAAAATTCCTATGTAAAAAAATTCACTTAATATACAGTTTTGTTAAATAAATTCTTGTCGAATCCTGTTTTTGGAATGTCTGAGAACAGGATTCGACAAGGATTTATTTAACAAAACTGTATTAGGTGTACTTTTTTTACATAGGAATTTTTGCTAGTGTTCGGAGACTTTTGTTACCGACTGTATATTCTATCTATACAGTCGGTAACAAAAGTGTCCAAACACTAGCAAAAATTCTTATGTAAAAAAAGTACACTTCGTACGGTTTTATTAAATAAATCCTTGTCAAATCCTATTCTTAGTCAGTGTAAGAACATGATTCGATAAGGATTTATTTAACAAAACCGTATGAAGTGCACTTTTTTTCCATAGGAATTTTTGCTAGTGTTCGGACACTTTTGTTACCGACTGTACTTATAAATGCAAATGTTTGGAGGGATGGACGTTTGTTACTCAATCACGCCCCAACGGCAAAACGGATCTGGATGAAATTTGGTACAGAGATAGATAATAGTCTGGAATAGGACATAGGCTACTATTTATACCGAAAAAATGTAAATTTTTAATTAATCTTATCTATACTAATATTATAAATGCGAAAGTTTGGATGGATGGATGTTTGTTACTCAATCACGCCACAACGGCTAAACGAATCTGGATGAAATTTGGTACAGAGATAGATAATAGTCTGGAATAGGACATAGGCTACTATTTATACCAAAATGTAAATTTTTAATTAATCTTATATATAATATATATATTTCTTCTATAATAATACTTTAAAATAATTTATTTTAATTTTTAATTGTTGCCAAAGAAGTT
This sequence comes from Salticus scenicus, assembly GCA_963930645.1. Taxonomy (NCBI): domain Eukaryota; kingdom Metazoa; phylum Arthropoda; class Arachnida; order Araneae; family Salticidae; genus Salticus; species Salticus scenicus. Next base: position 51,116,798 of record OZ005648.1, read on the forward strand.
AACGAGTTAATTTAATTTTCGACATATAATAAAATACATTTTCACGCGAATAACAATTAAAAAAATATATTAAATTTGCTTAGGCACATGACAAAATGACGTCATTAACAAAATTAAATATTAATAGAATGAAAGCTAATTCAAATCTATATTAAAGAGCTTTATTTATTGATAATCTTGGGTATATTTTCAAATTCAATGCTGAAGTAGATAGGACATTTTTCGCCAAGGACTCTATTTTAGTGACAGCCACCTTAAGCCAAGTAATCCATAAAAAATATAAACAAATCTGTATATATATATGAGTAAACTCGCTGATTCACTGACTCAACACTGCCATGACAATGTGACCAGGTTGGTTTTCAGAAGCTGACCCCCCCACTAAGACGGGATTTTGTAAAATATCCCAGTCCCCCTTGGGGAGGCAGAAGGCACAAACACCTTTATAAGCATAACTCGGCTCCAAATTACTTCAGAGTGAAGAAATTACAGATGGAAAGACCAGACTTGAGTACAAAAAAAAAATATTTTCTGCAATTTTGGATTTTTAAGGGGGGGGGAAGAGGGGAGGGAAACGATTTTCGAAGAATGGTACTCAACACATGAGAAAATTGAACTCAACACACACTACAAAGGAATTTTGTGAAATTCCACCCTACCGTAAGGTGACCATACGTCCTCGAAATTCGAGGACTGTCCTCGAATTTTGACCTTTTTTATTTTTTGTCCCCACAAATTCTTTGACTACTTGGGGACACTAAATGTCGGTAAGTTTAAATATTCGTATGTATTTCTTTCAAAATCACAGTCCATTTCGTGGAGGATCTAAATTGTGATGGCATGTCTCCGGACCACCTCTAGAGGTGAGTCCTAGACCTTCACCAATCGCCAGTTGCACAGCACTAGTGAGACGTAAAATCCATCCATTCCAATCCAATCAAAATCGAAGTCTAATGCACAAGTAATTGGATAATCTTGGAAATCAACGAAACTTTGAAATAAAGACCTTCATACTTCAGAAGCAGAGAAAGAAACATTCACTTCTAATCAGTATATATGTTACCGTTAAAGCTCAAAATCCGTTAATGTGCAGATTACCTAGCTAATCTGCAGATTAACTAAAATGACCCGTTAAAGTGCGGAATCAAGAGTTTTCCGCATTTTAACTAGGTAATCTGCACATTAGCGGCTTCTGTGTCGTTAAAGTTCAAATGTTTGTTTCGAGCCTTAGTTTTTTTACATTCACTATGACGTCAAACAGTCATGTGATACAGATACGCGAATCACAGATTAGTCTGTGACGCGATTGACCTTCAAACACAAACTTAAACTTTTATCCCTTCCGCTCCGCTATGATAAACAGTAAATGCAAATCGTGAAGCATTGAAGCTATGATATTAGGTTTCTTATTATGAGTATGACCAACACAAAAATTAAAGTAACAAGTAAGTTATAATTGTTATGATTTTATTTCTTCTCTTTTTTAATTCTGTCAATATAAGTTTGATAAGGGTCTGCATTTTATTAATGAAATCTAATCTTAATTAAAAGCTCTCTCCCGTGAAACTTCATTTTGAATTATGAATATTAAATTTACAGCACAGTAATTATTTCCTCCCGAAATAAAACTATTAAACGACAACTTTTTAAAACTAATTTATTTTAAAATTGATTTAAACTACTATTACTTACTGGGAAAAAAAAAAAAAAAAAGATGTAACATTAATTTTTAACTCTGGAAAATATGGCATTCAGTATTAGGGTGTTATTTAATAAATACTTAATATGAAATTTTTATGCATTTTTTAGCATTTCATTTCATTACATTTTGTTGTTGTTGTTGTTGTTTATTTCAATTTCAAGTTTCCTTTATATATTTTATATATCATTATTATATTTTTAATTTTGTTCGCTTTTTCAGATAATTTCGTTGTAGTTTATCACATAAAATGTGTTAATAAAGTTTTTTTTTTTTTTTTTTTTTAATTGTAAAATTAATATATTTGCTAAACTTGTACAGATATATGTATGCTGCAAAATATAGTTTAATAAAGCATTGGAAAACTGTCATTTTAATTTTAATGCTTTCTAAAAATTAATAAAGCAGTTTTAATTATTTGAAGTACTTCTTAAAAAATGCTTCTGATTTGTCTAATTTAATATTTCTTTAGCGAATTAAAAATTGGTGCATAACATTTTTTATATAAGTATAAGTTGTTAATAAAACTTTTTATTTATTTATTTATTTTTATTTTATTTTATTTAAATGATTAAATATTTTTATTTTGAAACGAAATCGTTTCTGTATTACAATTCTAACATTCATTTATAAAATAGAATTTACTGAAAGCTATTAAAGTTATTATATTTCATATTAAAAATGCATAACATCTTCAAACTTATATTGACACTTGACAGAATAAAAAAGATGAAATAAATAAAACAAATATAACTTTAAAAGACATAAAAATTAAAACACATATAGATTAAAATAAATAAAGAAAAAAAAGAAAAGAAAACTAATCTTTTTTCTCCCCCCCCCCAATGAAAAAAACAAATGCAACACAGCGTGCTGTAAAATTACAACGCCAGATATCTTATTTTCACTTTAACGAGTGTCTAGTAGGTAATGTGCAGATTATCTAGTTAATTCGCAGATTACCTAGGTAATTTGAGAAATGAAACAATTTTCCTCACTTTAACGAATCACCCTAGTTAATGTGCAGATTACCCAGCTAATCTGCAGATTAACTGATTTCTGCACTTTAGCGGTAACATATAAATTCTATCTTGCCCGATTTATGTTAAGTGAAAAATAAAATTTGTTTAATGAAATTTTGACAAAAATGGCTGTTATATAGGGCGACCAGATTTTCTTGATGCAAAATGAGGACAAATTATGGAATGTCCTCATTTCAATGAGAAAATTAGGACAGTTTTCTTTAAAAAAAAAAAGGACATAAAATTTCATAAAATGTAGCACAAAATTAGCTTATATTAACCTCACTTCCAGCCATTAATCGACCCTATAATAAATTTATACTACTTATGAACTTATACGATAAACATTATAAAAAAATATTTATATAAGCATTACTAAATTTACAATAAACATTATCATAAACTTGTACACATTATACTTCTCTTAGTATATAACGGCATGCTGTTAATATTAAAGTATTAATTTCTGACATGCGGTTGATACGAAAGTATCAAACTATTTTATATCTGCTTCTATTAATACGTTTATAAACTGTTTTAATACAATTGTTACTGTTGTATAGACCAAGATTTTAGTGTATGACCACCACAAATTGTATTGGTACAGTCGGGGGAAAAAAAAAAACGCAACACTCAACGTAACTTCGTTGCTAATTGATGTAGAAAAATGTAATAGGTATCATTCGACGGGGAATTGTGAGTAGTTTCAGATAATGAACTGAAATTTTCAATTGGGGGTCGTCTACATATTAAAACGCGCACCAACTTTGATTTTTTCAATGGTAACACCCTATTTTTATTTTATATTTGAATTCCTGGGATCGCGACAACGCGAAAAAGTATATTGGTTATATATTTTACTTATTTTTTCACAGAGTTATAAGCGTTCAAAGTTTGAGGGTACTAATGTTAAATTCATATTTCAAACTTTTATTAATATCTTCACCAAAAATAACTTGATCGATATAATTTTTTTTTTACGAGATACAGTGAAGAAACCCAAACATAATCCATCATTACTTTTGATTCTGAAAAATATTTTTAATTCTGAAAAATATTAATAAATTCATATTCATAAAAATTATGAATTATGACCTATATTAATTTTTACATAAAATGAATCCTAATGCTGAAAAATATAGGTGTGCAAATTTACAGCTCATTCCAGTTATTAGTTTTCGAGATATAAATAAATCTTTCTTTTGGAGTGGTTTAGGGGACCGTCTCTTATAAAGTTTTGCATGAGATAACGAATAAAATCTTAAAAAATAACAAAGAAAATTAAACAAAATATTTTTATTTTTTATTTACGGGTCAAATTATATAACAACAACGTGAAACGCAAAGCAATGAAACAAAAATGTTGATTTTTAGACATTAGTGCTCGCATCAAGAATTCCTGTTTTCTAAAGAAGGCAAACCCCGCCTTCATCGTTCTTCAAAACAAAACAATACGGAAAAAAAAAAAGTAAATGTGACATTGAGTATTCGTGTTAAGCCCCTTATTTCATGTTGACAAAAATATGCACAAGTGGGATATACTTCATCGATTAATTGGTGATAAATTTTGAATTTTTTAAACAAACTCTAGAAGAAAAAAAATTAACGAAATAGGCGGGGTTTACTGTTTTAAATAGAAAAATATGTTTAATGTGAAATTGTCAAATATAAAAAACGAATGGAATTGGAATGCAAGACAGACTTGTAAAATCGTTTCTTAACTACCGTCATAGTTAAAAAAGTCTTAAGCATTTGCTTCATATATTGCTTTATTTTATTTTATTTATTTACTTACTTATTTATTTTGTAGGGGGACGATTATTATTTTAAGGACACTTTAGTCTTTAAAATTTTATTAATATATTTTAACTTTATACATTTTTAAAAACATACTTTAACTTTTATAAATATATTTTAACACTTTTTGCGACTGCAGGATTTTGTCTTTTGACAGTAAGACCCGCCTACAGGCGTTATACTCTCAAAATAAAATATATCAGAACAAATTTTCTGTATTCACAATTATATTACAAATGGATATACATTATAATTACATTCTTTCTAATCAATATATTTCTATCCATAGTATATTTCATTGCAAAAATATAAACATTGGGTACACACTTAAGATATATGTAACACACAAATTAAGAAAGAAACGCCCACTGACAGAGTTACAAATTTTCAAATGGAGTGAATCTATGTCAGCAGTCTCGAAAGGAATAATTAAGAAATTATATTTTCATAGAAATTATAAAACGAATCGTACAGTTCCAAAGAGTTCAACTGACCCAAAACTGGTAACTGCGATTAAAATTGTTTAATATTTACTTCATGAACCCTTACAATAATTTATCCGAAAAGATTTAGTTTATGCATTGTTGTATATATATATATACACTCCTTCTCATATTTATAAGGACAAGGACACTTTATATTTTTAAATAACTAACGTAAAAATAATTGTAAACAAGATTATACTAAGTGTAGTTAATATATCTAGTATTCTAAAAACCAAAACTGTTATAATTTTTTAATATAAAACAAAATTAATAAAAAATAATGCAAAATGTGTTTTCTCCACGTTTTTAGATGTTCATAATTATAGGGACAATCCAGATTTTTTTCGTTTTATTTAACTTACTAGCGAATAAATTACAGTTGACATGCGAATTTGTTAACTACTGGGCTAGATTAATTCATATATAAGCCTTCAATTTTTCTTGAACGGACATTACTGATAATTCCTCGAAAAAAAGATCGTCCAAGTAGTGAAGTATGATAAATGTGTTTTTCAAGTGGAAGGATAATTTCAATCCGCCGAATTTCTAATGAAATTCGAAGGTCTAAAATTGCTGAAGGAAATGTGATCAAACATTGAACTGCTGGTTCGATAGAAGAGAGATCTGATGCAAACTCAGAATTGTTTTACAGAGATCGAAGACTCAAAATTCCTCTTACTGTTCTACTCATAATGATTGCTGCCGAATTTGTTCGTAATTTTTAACGAAAGGTTAGGATCTACATTTATGCGTGTTTAAAATAATTAATAATATGTTAAAATGAATAAAAAACCTGTAATAATCAATCAGCATTTAATGGGGGAAAGAACATCTGTGTTAAAGTTGAATAAAGACAATATTAAATTGTAAAATGTTGCATTTTCGGATGAAAAACATTTTATTCTTGATTAACCAAATGGTTTTAACAGTTACTGGCACGATCTGAAGATAGCGAAAGACAGAGCAGATTTTTTAAAGGCAGATATGAATCGGGCATTTTAAAGGTGGATCTATGGTGCTCTGGGGAGCTGCTTCTACTGAAGGCAGAATGAATTTAGTAATTTTTTTGTATTATTATGAACATCAAGAGAATATCCGCAAATTTTAAACGCGGAATTCTCAGATTTTTGTTAGATTTTGGAGGGTAATAATATTTTTTTCAACAAGACTTACATTTTTGCTCTACTTTTAGAGCAATAGGAAATAGTTTGAAGAAAGAAACTTTTGTATTATTGCCTTTCCCATGACCTAAAAGTTGAAAAAAACCTTAACTTATGATATTAGAAAAGTGCATGCAAGTGGAAAGCAATTTTAAATAGTTTAAATGTATTAAGAATATCATATATGTTATATGAAATGGTATTGAAACTGAATATTAACCCGTAAGTAGTCGCTATTTGGTCGATTTGCCGCCCATCCTTCAGTGTTGCCAGATTTTTTTATTCAATAGCCACCGAAAATTTTTAGAAGTGATATTTGATATACTTAAAACGCGAATAAAATCGAAGAAACGTCGATCACATCACTTTTTAAAATTATTGGTGGCAGTTAAATAAAAAGTGCGCAATCTGTAATAGGTGGCGCTGTCTATAGCGACTACTAACGGGTTAAAAAAAAATGTATATATATATACCAGAGAGAATGTCTGACTGTTTAACCCTAAAAAGAGACCCCATAAAATATTAATTTAAAGAATAACTGAAAAAAATTACTAAAATTCGAGCTGTCCTTATAATTGTGAACACCTGAAAAATCATCTTTTTACCATATTTAAAGTTTTTTAAGATAGAAAAACAATAAAACTTTTTAAATATAGTCTATTAATGAAATTCAAATTAATTAAAAATATATTTGTTTAAATAATAGTGTTCAGTGTTTAGTTAATATAGAAAAACGGGTGTCCTTATAATTATGAGAAGGACTGTATATAGATATATTATTTCATTTCGTATACTATGTTACATCTACGAAAGAAAATTAAGGCTTTATTTGTGATCAGTACAGCCATAATAGACACTTTTACTTGAAAATATTGCACTTTTTTTCAGAGTACTGTATGGACTAATCGCAAGTGTAATGTATTTAAACAGACCTAAAATTATCTAAAAAAGTACTGAAGTATATACAAATCTAAAAAAATTGAATTCAGGATAATTAAGGAACTGGAAAAGTGGCAGTGTTTCATTAATTTTCATAATTATGTTTTTCCTGAAAGATTTCCGGTGTGAGACATTAAACTTTTCTCTATTTCTTATACGATCTTAATTTTATTTTTCTACATTTATAGATAACCCCCTAACACATTTTTCATTATAACTCTATAAATAGTAAAGATAAAGTATACAAACAGTATACTTTTCCGCACTGCCAGACTCTCAGAAATTCGAAAATGAAGTCAAAATTGGGTGTTCCTATTGAAAAAATCAAAGTTGGCGCTCATATCAATATGTACACGACCCCTAATTCAAAATTTGACCACATATTCAGAAAGTGCTTTTAATTTTCTGTTGAATGATGTCTATTAGATGTTCCTGCGTCAATTAGTAACGAAATTACAGAGGGTGTTGCGTTTTTTTTTCCCCGACTGTACATTAATAGGAGGTAAAAAGAAATGAATTTCTTGTGGTTATATAATCTGGAATAATTTCTGCATTTCTGGGAGTGGGGATTCTGAAGATTAAAATGAAATGCTGTTATTTTGTGTTCTCTCCTATCATCATAATAAAGTGTAAATGGGTTCTACAGACTTGATTATTTTAATAATGTTGGGATAGTTTAATTTGCATACATACCTTACGCTCAGCAATTTTTCATTGAGAAAAGTGTTTCAAAGCATTTTGTAATGCATAAATCAGAGTTCTTTTTATTAATAATGCATATAGAGCAGTTTCAAACAGCTGATAACAGTATGGCAACGTGGACAGCTTGCTCTCCGACATTGGTTGCCATGAGTCGTTGCCATGGTGCTATGAGCTGTTTTCAACTGCCATTTGCTTACTGTGCTAAAAATGGCTTCTATTTATTCCCACGTGAAGTTGATTGTCCTCCATCTACGTCACTCTGACGTCATATGAAACTTCTCTATAGGTATTGGTCTGTTATATCATCGAAATTTACTTCGATTTGGGGACAAACGGTACGTTGTCCTCAAATCAGTGTTTGAAAATATGCCCACCTTACCCTACCGCCTTTTGGAAAATGGGGGACAAAAACATGTATTCATGCGTAACACTGCACTAAATTATCTTAGGTTGGAAATTTTGGATGTGAGGGACGATTATATGTACCTAACTCATAATATGAAGAGATTTTGCGAAATTCTCTCCCCCTTCCCTCCTTTAAGAGCGGGGGGAGATTTAAAAAAAAAAAAAAAAAGTTTTAAAGCATAGCTCTACTTTAAATAATTTCAGGATCTCGATTTTTTTATGTGTCGGTTAGGTATGTGTATGCAACATGCAATATAAAGTAATTTTGCGAACTTACCCCACCCCTCCCTTTGGAGCGGGCGAGGCAAAAAACACATTTTGAAGCTTAAATCTGTCCAAATTACCTAAGAATGGCAAATTTTGGTGTGTAGGTGTTGATTAAGTGTACGCAATATTCACTTTGATGAGATTTTGCAAAACTTTCAACTTTACTCGCGAGGGCAGCCAAAAGCAGGTAAGAGACTGCCGAAGGCATTGGGGCTCCAGACTCGACTGTGGCGAGATGGAATACCGCTACAGAAAGTAGCGGAAAATTAAACTTAAATGTTGACGGATTTTAATGATTTTTTTTTTTAAGATATTTTATTATTATTAATGATATGCTGTTTTGGGGATTCATTTCAATATAATGACCAGCGAAGCGGGCAAAGCCTGCTAGTTGGTGGTTGGTTGGTGTCGTGTCCAATTGAAGTCAAATCAAATCATTCCATGTGCGAAAATCACGGCCTTGGCAATGTCCACAATTTTGTCACCATAGAGATTTCCCTAAAAGGGAAATTCGTCAAAGGCCTGTAAGCTTCTTGTGATGGCCGGTCAGTTGAAAATGTGTTCTGGAGTGAGTTCCTCCTCCAGGCAGTTCCTACATGATTTGTAAGTTCTGGTGCCATCTGTATTTATTGTCATTCCACCAAAGTGTTGGGTTCTAAGTCTGGAGATAGTCTTGGTAATCATCCTGTCTGCATTGATAACACATAGTTGATGTTACTTTTTGATGTGTTTTTCTTTCAGTCTGTGTCTAGCAACTGCATTAGCGTCACCTAAAGTTACGGTGCTTCAAATTTCCAAGTTTAGGTCCCTCGCCTCCTTCGCCAGCTTATCTGCTTCCTTGTTCTCTTCAATACCAACATGTGCAGGTGTCCACTGGAAAGTACAGCTTTTCCCAAAGTGGCAAATTTCCTCTAAGTAGTGATGGATATCTTGTGCAAGCCTGGAGTCTCCATTCTCTACCGCTTTCAGGGCAGCCCTGGAATCACAGAAAATGACGAGTCCACTAGCTTTATCAGTATCATTCAGAGAAATATACATTTGTAAGGCCTCAAGAATTGCTTTTAGTTCGCAAGTAAAATTAGAAGCGATGTTTCCTGCTCCTATACTTTTTTGCATTTTCATGTCATTAGTCAGAGTGATTGATATGCCTGCTCCTCCATTCAAAATAGTCTCATCTGAGGATCCATCAGTATACATCTGCACTAGATCGCGCCCCAAATAAGTTTCGATAGTTTTCATTCCTTTAGCTTTAACTATGGCCTCCGGTTCTTTTTTCAAACAGTGATCTAGTAGGTTCAAATTGATAACAGTATCAAGAAGTCAAGCCTGCTAGTATAATATATTTATCAGATAAAAAAATTAATAATAGTATTCCTACAATTGATAACAGAACAGTTTAAACGTGATTTTCTTTCTTTTTTTTTTTTTCTCTTTTTAGTTTTAAAATATCAAACGGTTTTATGTCTGTTAAGTTAAATATTTTATCTTGACATTTCTAAAATCTCTGCGTACTTTTAAAAAATTATATCATTTGTTCAATAAATTTTTCTTATGAAGTCACAATTTATCAAATGTTCAATAATTGTAAATGTTTAGATTATAGTAAATAAGCCTGGCAATAAAATGAAAACTATAAGATCTAATTAATTGTAAGTATATTAAAATTATATATTAAATTTCAGTTTGGTTAGTTTTCAAATATACATTAAAATTCTACTTTTAAAATATTCTTAAATATTTTTACTTTTTCTTATTTTACTACTAAATAATAAAATTTAAATATTTCTGTATATAGAATATTAAATAGCCAATGTTTTTTTAAAAAAATTATTATTTCTTATAAGAATTAATACAAGCAATTAGTACATAATTTAAACATCTTAATTTAAAGTTGAAAAAAAAAAAAAGTTTCAGAAGAAATTACATATTAGTAAAAATTTATCGTGTATTATAGTTTATATAATTTATAATACATTATATAACCATAGCCTCCTAATCTAGATGCCTGTCGCGTGGCTCGGAAACTTAGCAACAGTTGAAGCGATAGACAGCGCCATCTGGCACAGATTGCGCAAATTTTTTATTCAACAGCCACCAAAAATTTTTAAAAGTGAGGTATGATATACACAAAAGACGAATAGAATCGAAGAAACGTCGATTATATATATCGTATATCACTTCTTAAAATTATTGGTGATATTTGAATAAATAAGTCACGCAATCTGTACCAGGTGGCGCTGTCTACCGCTTCAACTGCTGCCAAGTTTCCGAGCAACGCGACAGGCATCTAGTTTAGAAGGCTATGATACAAATATGATATATTAATTACTGCTTTCAACTAAGCTGCTGGTATTTATAACAATTTTTTTAACACACATTCACAAAATATTTTATTTTCTTTCAAATAAATTGTACAATCAGCAAAAAAAAAAAAAAAAAAAGCGCCCCCTTCCCCCAACATACACACCTAATTTCGCCGTAAATTGTCGTAGAAACATGCGACTGATAGTGATCGATTTGTAATAACGTCTAGTTTATAATGGTATAGTTAGATTTTGCTTAGGAAGTCGTCTAACATATTAAAATAGGCATCAACTTCATTTTTTTAATGGTAACCCCCATTTTTTATAATTTATTTGAATTATTTGGATCAAATCACCGCGGTAATGTTATAGTTTACATGTTTTGCTCAATTTTTCATACAGTTATAAGCTGTCAAAGTATAGGGATGCTAATGTTAAGTGAATGTGACAAACATTAATTAAACATTAATCTCCCCAAAAATTTATTATAGTCAAGTTCTGTTTATATATATATTATGCATTACAACGAATTTATTTATTTATTTATTTTTTAATGCGTTACAACGAAGTGACCGAAACATATTTCCTTTTGATAAAAAAAAAAAAAAAAAAAAAAAAAAAAAAGAATTATGAAAATTATTAATAAATTCATATTCCAAGAAATTATGAATTATGACCTATATTAATTTTTGAACGAATAGAGCAGGCATCATCAAAAACATGGGTTTCCAAATTTACAGCTTGTTTCTAACATTATTTTTTGAGTTATAATGATATTTCATTTTTTATTGCTGTTAGGGGCAAAGAATATCTACTACGAAAAGAAGGAAAGCTCCAGTAGAAATAATGTAAACGCGCACTGGGAGCGTCTGAGCAAGCGCGCCGTGTAGGTACTGTTGTATAGCAAACTTTACAGGGAAGTGACGTGACGGCATTCTCGTAGAATTTTCAGTTTTGATCCAGTTTCGTTGGGTTTTATGAAACATTCCAAATTCGAAAATTACTTTAGGAATGTTTTCTTTTGGAATAAAATGATTTTAAAATATGGTTTTACCATAAGAAAATTAATATATATATATATATATATATATATATATATATATATATATATATATATTAATGTTTTTAATGGGTGATTTTTTTTATTAAACTTTTCATTTTTATTGAATGAAAATGGATGTCAAAATATTAAATTTTACCAACTTTAATCGTTTTGTAAAAATTATAATTTGAGAGAAATGTATGGGTGTGTGTGTACATTGTATAAAAATAGAAGGGGGAACAAACTTAATTTCCGTAAAACACAAAAATGTATACATGTGTTTGTGTATATGTATTTAAAAAAAAAAAAAAAAAAAAAAAAAAAAACCTTAAAATACCAAAAGTTATTAGGAGAGCAGTAATGAATGCTTTTGTAAACAAAATATATTGAAATTGCCTCATCCAATTTTAGATCATTAGTTTTATTGCTCATTGCAAAATAAATAAATAGTAATAATGATAATAAAAATACTTTTTTTAAAGCTATTTTGATTGTTAATGAAAGGAATGATTGTCAAAAATATTAAATTCTACCCACTTTAATCATTTTATAGAAACAATAGCTTGAGAGAGAAATATATATATATACAGTGTGAGTATATATATGAAAAACCTTTTCAAATAATTCACAGAAAAAAAAAAATAAATAAATAAATATTTAAAAATAAGTGCTTGAAAAAATGGTATAATATCTAAATGTAAATAATATCAACAATTTTTGAAATAAGTTTTTTGTTTAATATAAGTTAAAAAAATTAATGTTATGTCTCATTAATTACTAATCCTGTTTCAAAAAACATAATTTTATTTGTATTTCAGTTATTATTGGAAATAAAATACTGCATTTTTTGTTAAATATTTCCAATTTTAAATTTATAAAATGTAATTAACCAATTTAGTTATACTATTGTCTCTTACATTCAGTAAAATGTTTTTTAAACTAAAACTATAATCTGCTTTCTAAGAAAAAATATGTATTTAAAATTTATTAATAATATTAAGTTAGAATTATGAAATAAAAAATTTAATAAAAGCTATATAGACTTTCTCTCTAATTTAAATATTTTGCTTTTTTTTTTTTTTTTTTTTTTTAAATCATCTGTGATTTATAACTAGAATTGTATAATCTAATGTAAAAGTACAGATATAAGGTAAAGATGGAATAAAGTAAATTCAGTGTAATAAGAATTGATGGCATATGAAAAAAAAATTTTACTGTCTTATATATTTCTATTTTAATGGGATACCATACTTTTGTATCTAAATTTATATATACTTCTAATTTAATTATTTATTTTTAATCCATTTTATAATTATTGAAGTGTGTTTAATGTTATTCCCAATCTTTGATTGTATCAACAGTTCTTAAAATTTTATTAACTCCACTTATACAGTCTTTACTACATCACAAATGTATTCATAAATTTTCCACTATTACAATGCATTTTTTTTTAGTTGATTTGTGTTTAATATTAGTCACCAAATGAAAGAACTTTAAGATGTAGTATGGGTGTTGATACCTGCCATCTTAAATAAAAAATAAAGATAATTTTTTATCATGTTTTCTGTCTACTTATACGGTATAAAACTATTTATCTGTAAACCAGTTAACGATAATTGCATTTTCCAACAAATAGCTCCCCCCCCCCCACCTAAAATACTAAGACTGTGATATTTTTTTCTTTTACTAATGACATTTCTTTAATACAGCCACTGTATTTAAAGGAAAAAGAAAATCACAAATTATGGTTTTATAAAATTTAGGCATTATTGTTAATCAAAATATCAATTATTCCTCATAATTTTTTTTATGTTTTCCATATAAGAGCTATAAGTAATAGCCACATTAATTCCTATACTGATTATATCTTGTGTGTGTGGGGGGGGGAGTTAAAATAATTAATACAAAACCTAAGTTATTTTTTAAATATGCTAATAGATATGTGAATAATAAAAATAAAATAATAATTCAGAACATGTGGACATACTTTTATAATGAATTACCTAATTTAAAGGTGCAGAATACATACCTTTTAGATCTTGAGAAACCATCATCACTATCAATTTTTAAATATTCTTTAGTCTCTGAAGCCAGCAAATAGTCATCTTGGAAGGCGTAAAAGCAATAATATTTAATGCCTTCCAAAATTATATCAACTAGCGTAAATTGTTGTATCTTGATTGTTGAAAAATATCTTCTTCCGATTTAGAATATCAATCCAATTAATCAATTTGGCTTGAGGAGCAATAATCGAAAACCAACAATACACGATAAAATAATGCAGCTTAAAAAAAAAAAATGTATTTTACAGAAAAAGTGAGTAATAAAAGATTAAATCCCCATGAATATTTAATACACGTGAAATACATACTACGCACGCTAGTATTTTTGAATAAATTACGAAGCAAATACTTGTACAAGAAAAGGATTTGAAATCCGAATTCGAAAATGGCGGCGAAAACACGTTACCCACCCACCAAGGGATTACCACTTGCCTCTCCCTCTCGCCTCGTTGTTTACAATTAGAGAGCGCATGCGCGCGGAATTAAGCATCTCGGCCAAAGAATATCTACTACGCGGTTCTTACTAAGACTACTATATAACAGGCTGAATCATTCGCCGCCATTTGTCCGTCATTGCTAAACCTAAGATTACTATATAATAGTCTTACATAGTCCCATATAATTGTTTTATATTGTAGTCCGTCATTGCAGAACCTAAGAGAACTATATAATAGTCATATATAGTCTCGTATAATAGTGTTATATGGTACTTTTAGGTTTAGTAATGACGGACTTGACGTACAAATGGCGGCGAATGATTCAGCCTGTTATATAGTAGTCTTAGTTCTTACGAGCCGTTCAGCCTGTATGTTTGCTTCTCCTTTATGCTTTATTCGCGTCGTCAGATGGCAATAGTTACGCTTTGATAAAGCTTTCCTTCTTCTCGTAGTAGATATTCTTTGTTAGGGGGCCATCACTTGTTAAAATCTGTATCCTCTGTGAGTAAATATCTGTGTATATTCTGATAAAAATCTATTTTAATTTACCTGTATGCAGAGATGGGCAATATACTTCAAAAAAGTATATTATATACAATATACAAATACTCGTCTATTTTGTCCAAAAATATACAATATACAAATACTTTTTAGAATTTCGAAAATATATAATATACTCTTGATTCAAAACGTAAATTTGATATACTTTCAGAATATACTTTTAAAAATTAATTTTTATATGTGGTTGTAGTCTTTGTAATTATGTAAAAATGTATCTTTTCGTTTATTTAATTTCTTACTAAGAATAAATGAGTTAATATTTTACTTAGAAATAAAAATCAGAATTTTATGTACTTAAATAAAAATATTTAGGCAATTAGGAATTCATAAATAATTAGAAAATAAACACATAAAAATTTTCTTGGAAGAAAGCTATTATCATAATAATGAATTGCTCCTTTAAAAATGTAATAGAATACAGTGTTATATAATGCTGTCATTCTCTCTAATTAGATAACACAAACAATTAAAGAAAAAATTAATTTACTTCGTTCAATTACATTATCTTGTTCATTTTATATTTTTAGTTGCTCATAATAATAGTAGATTTGGTAATGATGAGGTGTGAGTAATCCGAAAATCACAAAATGTATGTGGTATCCGTCTGTACATTAGTCAGTTTGTTAATGTCATAGTTTGTATAGACAATATCTCAAAAACAAATTATTTTAAGGAAGTCGGACAGGTTTCAAAGTACCACTTTGATACTGGAAAGAACCCTGTTGATTTGCAACATTCTAATTTTAAAACTAGTTGGCATAGGTAGACTCTGCTCAGTTCCCCATCATATTTATGTTCTCATAAATTTCCAGTGCGAGACATATTATAATCATGTTAAAATAAATGAATTTGACCAAAGCTTGATACAGTGATAGAATGAAATCCCCGCCTAATAGGCTATCCACCGTTCACTTCAATATATTTATCTTATTCTATCTAATCTATTAATTTATTTTATCAGGGTCAATTCCGTTGTTTAGTTTTCATGCTACTATTTCCAATGCAATAATCCTCAAAATTCATATTTATATGAAAAATTTACAATTTCGCTATGTTGATAAAATCGTAAATTACGAATAATTTACGAAATTTTCCTATTAAAATATTTGTATTCAATCGTGTTCAAACAAATATTATAAATGTAATTTTGAAGTTGTCTAATGTATTTATGATCCTCAAAATGGTAGTTTATGCTCACTTTTGCCTTATTCTGACATGTTAAGTAAATCATAAATTCCAAATAACTTACGAATTTTTTAAATTGGAGAAATCATAGTCTATGATATTTATGCCAGTATCCTAAATAATATTTCGAAAGTGGTTTGGCATCTTTTCGATGAAAATATCTCTCAAAATTGGCGGTTATGTGACATTTTACCCTATACTGCCATGTTAAGAAATGCGTAAATTTCTAATAACTTGCAAAATTTTCAAAGTAGCATATTTATAGTTGCTGATGTTCATTCCGGCATCAAAACTGATATTTTAAAACTGGTCTGACATTTTTACAGTAAAACGTTTCCATTTAATGCACGTTTGAGTGAATTTTTGTCCTATTCTCCCATGTTAAGGAAATCGTAAATTTCTAATAACTTACGAAGTTTTTTAATTCGAATGTTGCAAATGAATAGGGTTCTTGCCAGTATCGAAAGTAATATTTTAAATGTGATCTGTCCTCTCTGCGATCATTTGCTCATGAGATATCGTGTAAACAGACTAACAAACTAACGGACTAACACACTAACACACACCCTACAGACAGACACCATACAAATTTTGTCATTTTTGGATTCCTCACACCTGAAAACGTATAAAAAAGTCAAAAAACCGAGGTCGAAATTTTTCACGATTACCGAAGTTCCCCATACCTATAGTATGTTGGGGAACTAATTCATTAGTTATCCAAAATTTAAGGTTTCTTTTACATGGTAGAATTATGCAAAATTTGGCATAAACATGTATTATGATGATCATATGCATCATAAAGATCTCAGATCAGTTTAAAATATAATTTATGATACTGGCATGAACAGTGACTATGGCACATTTTATTTTAAAAAATTCGTAAGTTATTTCAAATTTAAGATTTTCTTAACATGAAGGAATTTCACATATATATATTATGAAGATTATTTTCTTCATAAATATGTCTGACTAGTTTTAAAATATCATTTATCATGTTGGCATTAACATTTCTTGATAAACAACATTTTAATTTAAAAGCTTCTTAAGGTATGCAAATTTAAAAGATTTTTTATAACAGGGCAGAAAAACTGTGAATTTATTATTATTATTATTTAATCACAAGTTTATATGAAATATTTCCCTATTTCACATAAACTTGCCTTCTGTAGTTTATTGCATTGGAAATAGTATATAGAATTTCGTGTAGTAAACTAAAATATGAAATTGACTCTAGTGAAATATAATCAGTAAATTATGATAACATAAATGTATGGAAGTTGTGGGAGGGTAGCTTATGTTCCTACAGTAGGAAATTTATGAGAAAATGCATGATAAGTAATTGAGCAGAGTCTACTTATCCCAACTCACGTTTTGATGTCCAAATGCCAAAGAACACAAACTGTTAAAATGATGTATCATATATTATAAATTCTGAAGAAATAATTTATATTTTTATTATTTTTATTTTTATAAAAATATAAATTTATATATTTGATTAGAATTCTCTACTGTTTTATTGTGATGTTGTGTTTAAATATTATAAATTTATGGTATATAATAATTTATAAATATAAATGCAGGAGACCTGTATACGACTGAGACCTGTGTAAATGCAGTTTGAAGTTTGGAACTCCTTTTACACGATATTGAGGAGGTCCGGGACACCAAATTATTGTTTTTATTATTTATTGATGAATTGCTGTAATTATTTTTTCTGAAATTGAAGCTTTTTTGACGACGAAGTTCAGTAAGAAAGAATCTTAATTTGTTTTTTTGTTGTTGTTTTTTATTTAAAAATTAAAATAAAATTTTAAAATTTTAAAATTTTTGATAAATTTAAATTTTGTTATATCCAGGAACTAATGGTTCAATTTACAAACTTTTTTCATCTTTATATAAAGAAAGGATTTATCTTCAATTTGTCTTCAGGATTTCTGATTATAATAATAACATTTTTAAATATTAATTTTAATTTTAAAAAATACTTATTTCATGCATAATTTTTGGATTACCAAAAAAGTTTTGCTCCTAATTAAAGATCCCGAAAACAAATTGGAGATAAATCTTTTCTGTATTTAAGAGTGAAAAAAGTTTGTAAATTGAACCATTAGTTCATAAGATATAACAAATTTTAAATTTATCAAAAATTTTAAAATTTTATTTTAATTTTTATTTAAAGTTTTTTAAGATTCTTTCTTGCTCAACTTCATCGTCAAAAAAGCTCCAATTTCAGAAAAAATAATTACAGCAATTAATCAATAAATAATAAAAACAAAAATTTGGTGTCCCGGACCCCCTTAAGGCTCTTTTGTATAATGCCTTTTATTTATCTTTAAGGTAATTAATGTTTTAATCGAATAAATTATTAAAAGAAAGAATAAATAAATGTACCTAACAACCTTTACTTATAATTTTGTTTTGTCAACCATTTTTTACGTTTCGATTTTATTCTTGTTTCTATTATACTACTATTTTATTATAATTATTATTATTATCATACATTATACAATTATTATTATCCATTTTATTATCTTCTATTATACTCCCCCTTTCAACTTTTAAAGTTATCGTAAAGAAATTTCCGCCCAGTTTCTTTCTTTTTTTTTTCTTTTTCTTTTTTTTTTTTATTACCCTTTTTATCCATGTGTAAGATGTAAGAAAATAAAATTTGTACCTTTCTATATGACTGAGATCTATATAAGTAAAATGAAACGTCCACAAAATGAAAACAGATATTTTCGATAGGAAAACAGTTAAAAGCAAATTTTTCACTAGGCATTTCCATCCCCAACTCTAAACTAAAGTATTTTAAAAACGGCTTTCTCTGATACCCAATTAATTCTGTAATCAAATGAAAAGATTCAAGATTTAAAAAAAAAAAAAAAAAAAGTGTAATGATCACTTCCGTTTTACAGATGCATGTGGGCATTGAGGACATCTATGGAAAGAGAACTAATTTGTTTGGGTTTATCCCTCCCTCTACGGTCATTTCTTGAACACCAGGTTTAATTAGACTCCTATGGAGCCAGGTAGTGAAGGAAAAAAACACATTTTGTATTTTGTACTTTCTTTTAAATACTCAGTGTCCGCTATCATAAAATACCCATTTGTAATAGTATGTTATCACTTAATTCTTATTGAGGTCAGTCAACAGGGGGTGTTGGGTTGGTAGTAAAGCATTGAGAAAATAATTGTCAGTCTCTAGGGGCATTGGAGCTGAGTTCCCATAGCAAAAACAGTGTTCTAAATCTGAGATGAAAGGTTTTTTTTTTTTTTTTTTTTAAGAAGTTGGGAATTTTGAGATAAAGTATATTGTATATTAAGCCCTGTAAAATATACAATATACTGCCTAAAATGTATATTAGATACGATATACAAATACTTTTTAAAATGTTGCAAAATATACAATATACAATATACAAATGTATATTGAATATACTATATTATATACAAGTATATAATATACTGCCCACCTCTGCCTGTATGTTATTCGTATTGTTTTCTAAGCAACATTTCGATGTTTATTATACAAATTTTGTAAAATTATCTCAATGCAGGCGAGAGATTAAGAAAGATTTCCAAAGAAAAACAAGCCCCGCCTCTAATCGCTGAAACAATATAAAAAAAACTAGTTTGCATATTCATAATTGACTCTATATGTGACTCTGGTATGCATAAATCTCAATGGTATTTACTATATCGATTGCTGAAGACAAAACTTAAATGATTTAAATGCAAATATGTAAAATAATTTTGTTTAATAATGTAAAGTTTTAGAAAAATGTGTAAAGGCATGGCTTACGTTGCAAGATAGAAACATACCCGATCCTGAAATGTTAAGTCTTTCTTCTTAAATATTAAATAACTTTTCCTAGTTTCTCACTGCTAAAATTCTATTTTAACCCTGTTGTCCTTTTTGTTTTTGTACTTGAATATTGTAGGGCTCGTACACTTCACGTTAAATGTTATGTTTTAGGAAACGCGGTAACGCGAGGTTTATTGTTTGAAAGAGCAATACGCAGTCAACAATCCTTTTTTTTTTCTTTTTTTCCTTTTAATTATTATAATTAATAATTTTTATAAGATTTTTTAAAACGAATTTTTTGTCTTAATCTTGTTGTGACATTTTCTCATTTGTTTACACTGTTTGTAAGCTTCATGTTATTTAAATTTTATCGCATGACGTAACATAATAAAATATTAATTTTTTATTAAATGCTTAAAAATACAGATATTTAGGATTGGTGGAAAGTTGGTGCAGGACTTATACCGGTAATGGATGGAAGTTTTTCACTACTTATAAAATCGTCGGTTTAAGAAGAAGAGAATTTTGTTTCATAAATGCCGGTATGAGTACTGCGCCAATTTTCCATCCCTGAATAGTGGATTTTTTTTTTTTTTTTTTTTTTTTTTTTTTTTAAGTTTATAAAATCTATTATTGAAACATAGCGCAATATTATTCATTTTCGATAAATTCTAATCATGGCGTAAAATTCACATTTATTATGGAAAAATAATTTAAAACAAAGTAATATGTCTTATTACTTTTAAAGATGTAGAAGTTACAGAATTAAAATTAAGAATTCAAGTACAGTAGACTACTGTATAACGCGGGATATTCGTTCTGGGCAATAGGAAATCGTGTTATGTGGGACATACGTACCAAAGAATATCTACTACGAGAAGAAGGAAAGCTTTATCAAAGCGTAACTATTGCCATCTGACGACGAGAATAAAGCATAAAGGAGAAGCAAACATACAGGCTGAACGGCTCGTAAGAACCGCGTAGTAGATATTCTTTGGCCGAGATGCTTAATTCCGCGCGCATGCGCTCTCTAATTGTAAACAACGAGGCGAGAGGGAGAGGCAAGTGGTAATCCCTTGGTGGGTGGGTAACGTGTTTTCGCCGCCATTTTCGAATTCGGATTTCAAATCTTTTTCTTGTACAAGTATTTGCTTCGTAATTTATTCAAAAATACTAGCGTGCGTAGTATGTATTTCACGTGTATTAAATATTCATGGGGATTTAATCTTTTATTACTCACTTTTTCTATAAAATACATTTTTTTTTAAGCTGCATTATTTTATCGTGTATTGTTGGTTTTCGATTATTGCTCTTCAAGCCAAATTGATTAATTTGATTGATATTCTAAATCGGAAGAAGATATTTTTCAACAATCAAGATACAACAATTTACGCTAGTTGATATAATTTTGGAAGGCATTAAATATTATTGCTTTTACGCCTTCCAAGATGACTATTTGCTGGCTTCAGAGACTAAAGAATATTTAAAAATTGATAGTGATGAAGGTTCAGAGCCGGCGCTAGATATTTTGCCGCCTGAGGCAAGCATTAATCTGCCGCCCATATGATGTCATCACTCAAATGTTTATTAGCATAAGAAAATCAACATGCTAACTATAATTACTTTCTCTTACCCATATATATGGTAGAAAAAGTTTTGTTCTGGGGAGAAAATTTCGAAATTGAGTTTTTGCTATATTTACAATTTACACGTATTGAGGTGTCCAGAATCTGAAAATCATGTTTTTAGTGGTTGATCTGTGTGTGTCTGTGTCTGTCTGCTTGTCTGTGTGTCTTATCAGCATATCTCAAGAAAAAAATAGTAGCAGGAAGTCCACTTCGGTATCATGTAGTGATGCTACACTAAACTTTTTGTTGGGATCAAGCAAATGGTTAGTGCACAAGGCCATCCAAAAGAATTTAAATATATTACGTCTATAGGATGGGGTAGGGGGAAATTTCTGGTAAGTCCAGGGTAACATGGCCTGCCCTACAGAAAATGAAATGAACTTATATATATATATATATATATATATATATGCATAAAAACATGTTTTGTGTAGATTGTGGTATGGAATTCATTAAACATTCGTTTGCAGGGCTAACCAAGTATACACTCCTTCTCATATTTATAAGGACACTTTATATTTTGAAATAACTAATGTAAAAATAATTGTGAACAAGATTATACTAAGTTCACTTAATGTATCTAGTATTCTAAAAACCAAAACTGCTATAATTTTTTTAATATGTAACAAAATTAATAAAAAATAATGCAAAATATTTTTTTCTCCACGTTTTTAGATGTTCATAAATATAGGGACAATCAAGATTTTTTTCGTTTTATTTAACTTACAAGCGGATAAATTACAGTTGACATGCGAATTCGTTAACTACGGGGCTAGATTAATTCATATATAAGCCTTCAATTTTTCTTGGACGGACATTTCTGATAATTCCTCGAAAAAAAAGAACGTTCATGTAGTGAAGTATGATAAATGTAATTTTTAACTGAAAGGATAATTTCAATCCGCCGAATTTCTAATGAAATTCGAAGATCTAAAATTGCTGAAGGAAATGTGATCAAACGTTGAACTGCTGGTTTGATAGGAGAGAAATCTGATGAAAAATCAGAGTTGTTTTACAGAATTCGAAGACTCATAATTCCTCTTACTATTCTACTCATAATGACTGCTGCTGAATTTTCTCGTAATTTTTAACGAAAGGTTGGTATCCACATTTATGCATGTTTAAAATAATTAATAATATGTTAAAATGAATAAAAAACCTGTAATAATCAATCAGCATTTAATGGGGGAAAGAACGTCTGTGTTAAAGTTGAATAAAGATAATATTAAATGGTAAAATGTTGCATTTTCGAATGGAAAACATTTTATTCTTGATTAATCAAATGGTTTTAACAGTTACTGGCACGATCTGAAGATAGCGCAAAACAGAGCAGATTTTTTAAAGGCAGATATGAATCGGGCATTTTAAAGGTGGATCTATGGTGCTCTGAGGAGCAGTTTCTACTGAAGGCAGAATAAATTTAGCAATTTTTTTCTATTATTATGAACATCAAGAGAATATCCGCAAATTTTAAACTTTGAATTCTCATATTTTTGTTAGATTTTGGGGAGTAATAATATTTTTTTCAACAAGACTTACATTTTTGCTCTACTTCTAGAGGAATAGGAAATAGTTTGAAGAAAGAAACTTCTGTATTATTGCCTTTCCAGTGACCTAAAAGTTGAAAAAACCTTAATTTATCATATTAGAAAAGTGCATAGAAGTGGAAAGCAATTTTAAATAGTTAAGTTAGAAGAAAATCTCAATGACTTAATCTTTGGTGAAAGTTATTTATTGCATTGATAATATAAATGTAATAAATAAATAAATAAAAATAAAAGAATAAATAAAAAGGTTAAATCTACTAAAAAACCAAAGTTTTTAAAAGGTATTAATGGAAAAAAAATTATGTTGGTGCATTAAAAAGCAGTCCTACTTCGTTGTAAAATTTTAAATAACTAATCACTATTATAAAAAAGCAAGTTATAGAGCTTTTTAAAATTTTGTAGCGTGCATAAATAAAAAATTTTGATAACCTTTTAATAATAAAAGCCAAAGTTTCTCGAAAGTAACTCTCGAAACTGATGCCTTTGCTAAACGATAAATTGAAATAAAGAAAAAAAAGTTTTTATTCTTGTGTTCGAGGAATTGTTCAAAAAATTTATTTAATTAATAAAATAAATATTTATTCTTGGTTTGGAGGAATGAATAAAATAATGAAAGAAGGATGATTTAGCAAAAGATTTTTTTTTCTTTTGTAATATATTGATGCTACTGTGTGTTTTATTGAACAATATTTTTAGCCCAGACTTCCTCGAACTGAATGTCTGATACTATGAAATCTAAATGCTAATTTGAAGGACTGATGTAATTCTATGTAAGGACTGCCAATTGGCGATTTTCTTTCTTGGCCACAATGTAAATGATAATAAATTACAACCGAAAACAATTATGATTGTTTTCTCTGTTGTCGGCATCAGATTCAGGTAAACTTAAAAAAAAAAAAAAAAAAAAAAAAAGAAGAAGAAGAAGGCATTATACCCTCGGTCAAATAAACTAACAATGATATTGATGAATTTTCGCTCAAATTAATTTTTACAAATAATTAAATTTAAATTGCACGTGACTCGAATTCTATTATTTTGATAAAAAAGTTCAATTTTAAATAGTCGTTTTGTTTTAGATTTAGTGAATATGAGAAATTCCAAAATAGGTTGATTTGAAAATGTCAACTGCTGGGGGTGATCGACTAGTATAAAGAATAAAATAAAACTTTATTTATTTTGCCTTGATTTTTTTTTTTTTTTTTTTTTTTTTGACAAAATCGTTTATTACAATATCAAACTAAACATTATCAAGCATTTATATTTTAAAACCAGTAAAAAATAATAAATGTGAAAAAAAAAAAAAAAAACTACGTATGAAACTTTTGTTATGATATAAAGAGAAATATTTGAAATTTTATGCATGAAAATTTTTTTTTCATTAACTTAATATTTACAAAAACACAAACATGAACAGTGAAATAAATAATTCATTATCTAACTTCCCTTTCATTTTCTTGATCAAAATCGTTCTATTGCCACAAATAATACAGGGCATTTAGTGTGGTCCCTAAAGTCCCTAAAAGTCCCTTAATTTATTTTAGGTCCCTAAAAGTCCCTTTTTTTGGCAAAATGGTCCCTAAGTCCTTTTTTTTTTCCTTTGCCTATGAAAAATCTTAAGATTTTTTAGGTATGCCGGGGAAAAAAAAAAAAAAAACATTCAAATGCGATGAAATTGCTTAGGCACATACTTTATATTATCTACAGAATACTGAAATGACTAACTTTTGACAGCCAGTTATCTGATGTGTAACAGGGACACTAATATTCATAGATAATTCAGCAAATGGGCCATGGGGGAAGAAAAGGCTAAGCTTAAAGAGGTCATTGTGCTAACTGTCCTCTCACCATTGCATAGCGCGATAGTTGTACTGCATGCATTAGGTCAGAAGCTCGATTATTTTCAGTTCAGTAATGAGCCCAAGCCTAGTTACAAATTCAACTCTGATGACTAGCAAAGATATGTATATCTTTAGGTAAAAAAAAAAAAAAAAAAAAAATGTTGCAGTACCCAGGGATCGATCCAAGCAAAAATTGGGACCCTTTTGCTGCCCCTTTTCAAATTTCTAAAATGAGTCCCTTTACAAAATTCAAATCTATAAAATAGGCCCCTTCGCAAAATTTAGATTTATAAAAAAAATCCCTTTCATAAGATTTTGTTTTGTGAAAATGATAATTTTGTAAAATTTTTCCATATTTCCAGTATTAATTTTAATGAGTATCTATACTTGGTTCAGTGAAATGCTATTAACTTGATATTAAACATCAGATAGAGTAACTGCTAAAATGAAAGGTTTCATACAGTAATAATTTTTTTCACAAAAATAATCAACATTTGACAAAAATAAATAAAAATTTCACAAAAATTATTTGTTTTTAACAAAAATGGGCCCCAAAAATTAAAACCTGTGTCGACCCCTGGTACCGTAACATTACTACTTTGCTTTGGCCTGGTAATAAATAGTTTAGATTTAAGTCTGAATGGAAATCTGGTACCTTTAATGCAGTTAAGGGAACACATATCAAAATTTAGTTCAGTGAAATACTTCTTAATACTAAATGAACATATCCAAAAATTATCTCAATGCCCAATTGTTGTGCAGTCATCAAGCCCAGGGGTGTCCCCATAAAGTGTTAATGGCATAGGATTTCCACTACGGTCGCATTTTCCACAAAAAGCGCGTATACAGAACCACATGTGTACAAAATGCGAAAATTAAACAAGAAATTTTTGCTTTTTTTGCTGAAGCATTTTGTTAAACTGTTATTAAAAATAAAAAAAAATAAGAAAATGTTAAATTTTTAACACAGAATAAAAAAAAAACAAGAACAAAAAATCCTGTGGTACGCATTGATTATTAGCATTTTCCAATTGTACATACTTGTTGTGTCATTATAACCTTCAGTATTCTTTATCTACGTTATCACACAATGAAAAGGCAGATAGGTAAACTATATCACTCTTAAACATTGTTAGAAAGCGTTAAAAAGGCTTAATACAAATGGAAATGTAGCCATTAATTTCTAATTGCAGCTCTTAATGTATCGAAATATTTTAGTGTAGGCCTGTAAATCTAAAGATTAAACATATTATTCTATACAAAACATTATTTTATCATAATGACATAAATGTCAACTTCTTTATGATTTTTGCAGTAGATAGTTATTAAAATGTGATTTATAAAAATGGCTATCCTAAAAAGCATTGTATTGGCCTTTTTTGGGGGGGGAGATGTCCCTGTATACAAACCAAGTTCTACAGGACTCATGAATGCTATTTTAAATAGAGAACATTACATAATGAACTTGAATAACATATATCATTTTTAAGAAAATCTAAAAATATTGACGAGCACTGGAGTCGAGCAGATAGACATAGACAAACAGACAGCTGGGCAGACAAGTACATTATTTCAAATCTTATTTATACTTAAAAATTTTTAGAAAGTGTTAAAAATGCATGAGGTAAACAAAAATGTAATTGCAGCAAATTTTCAAAAATAGTCCTTAATGTAACTGAATATTTTTATAGTCCCTTTCAATTTTATTGCTATTCGTTCTACATTCTGTAGAAAACATTCTTTTGTACATATAACATATTTCAATTTCATTAAGATTTGTGCCAAGTGGTAGTGTGTGCCTGTATGTTTTATAGAAATACTTCTCATAGAATGAATTCTTTGGCATATTTTCAAGTGTTCTTGTACACAAATCATTGGTGGTATTTACTCTATTTTCAATGAGAAACATCTGATAGTGAACATGAATAACATATTTTAATTTTATTAAGATTTGTGTAAAGTATATTAAAATCAGGTTTATTGTAATACCTTTCATAGAATGCAATGCTTTGGAATACTTTTGAGTGTCCCTGTACACAAACCAGTAGAGGTATTTACTCTATTTTTAATAGGAAATATGGGATAGTGAACTTGAATAACACAAATCAGTTTCAAGAAATTCCATGAATATTTACGGGAAATAGAATACGGACAGACAGACAAACTGAAGTCATTAACACTTTTCAATCTTATTGGAAAGTGTTAAAAAACACTGATATACATTACATTGTTTTACCAATGTATGATCATTGTATGGAATGATGGGCATATTATGCATAGTTCTTTTATCGAGAAGTATAAAAGATTTTATTTATATCGCATCCTATGGGGGACTAATTTTCTTAAAACAAATTAAGTTATTTAAAAGTATGAAGTGAAACTAATATATATTTCAGAATGTTTCTACAGAATTACCGAAATTGCATGTTTACTATTTATTTTCTTTTGCAGGGATGCCTAAAAAATTTCAGATATATTACTTGTATGTTCTTTGACGGATATATGAATTTGGGAATAAAAACATACTGACATCATGTTCACTTTTATTTATTTACTGAAATATTCAGCGGTTCAATCAAATTTGTTTAAACACCCAGTAACTATACTAAATGTTCAAATTGTCCATGGATGCCACTTCAGATTTTTTTTAAAGATGTCATTATAAAATTTAAAACTTAGTTTGGAAAAGAAAAATGTAACATAAAGAGACATCTATAATAGCAGTGTTGGGCATAACTGATTAAAAAGTAATTGAATTACAATTAAATTACAATTATAATTATTTTACTGTCAATCGATTAACAAGTATTTGATTACATATGCTACATATTTACAACTTGAGGCTTATAGTTACAAAGACTTTTTATCTCTAATGATCCTTGTGACAAAGTCACGCTAAATTTCCGTCGGCCTCCATCTTCGCAAAAAAAATGGTGACACCCCTTGATTACAAATAAATGGAATTACTTATTCAATTTATTTGTAATCAATTACTTGTTAATTGATTTACAGTAAAATAATTATAATTGTAATTTAATTGTAATTCAATTACTTTTTAATGAATTATGCCCAACACTGTATAATAGCATACGAACAGGTATAAACCTAATAGTATTATAGCATTTTGCTTAAGACGGTTTTTTGAGTTTAGCTTTTTCAGTAAAAAAAATTATGAACTCAGGTTAAACCCTGTAGTGGCATGGCAGCCAATGCTGGTATGGTTCTTATTTTCACTTGTAGCTTTGAA
This sequence comes from Salticus scenicus, assembly GCA_963930645.1. NCBI lineage: Eukaryota > Metazoa > Arthropoda > Arachnida > Araneae > Salticidae > Salticus > Salticus scenicus. The sequence goes on from OZ005648.1 coordinate 51,144,930, forward strand.
TTGCATTATTTATTTGGCTAATATCCAACTTTGTTAGTAACACAGAATGAAGTGGGCTTGTACCTTTTAATCAAAATGTCATTATTATTATTATTATTATTTTTTTTTTTTTTTCGTTACATCATGAAATGCATTACATATTTTGTCTGTCGTTCACACTTTTATAGACATATACTTTTTTCTGTTATTTGCAGCAGTTCATGACAGTTGCATATAGCATAGTTACTGCAAAACTCAGACTGTACCTGCAGCATATTGCACAATTTTTTCTTTGCACATTTTAGTTTTGCCCCATTGTGCAAAAAATGACCTTAGAGCTAAATTCTTTTAATAGTTAGTATGATTTTGCTTAGGGTGTTTACAAAAAGATTTTTGAAGCAACAAACCACACCAGTGGCTGAAAGGTTCTCTTCTGAAACCTAGTTGATAAAAAAAATGCCAGATTTGGTTTACACTTGTGGGCCTTGCCTAGCTATTTGAAAATTTCGTTTTCTCTGAAACTCGCATGAATACAGGCTAAAATCCCTTAAATGGATCCCCATGGAGGGCAAAACACTCTAGGCACCTTAAGTAGGTAGACTGTTCCTCTTGTTGACCCTCCCACACACTTAGGACAACAAATTTTGAAGACAATAAATTGATGGGAAAATATGTATATTCTACTTGCCAATCATAGCTTTAAATGTGAAATCTGAAACTTTTCATTTTGCATTATAAAGAGCAGTAAAAGTGAGCGCTCATCATAGAAATTATTGGAGGACCAAGAGTGTCATGGCTCATATAACTCAATGCCTGTATCTTAAAGTATTCAACAAAACCAAAAGAGTATGAATTATTTTGACACTGGCTGTGTATGTTTTTAAATTATTTGTTTTTAGGCATTATACTTGGCTTATACATGGTAGGGGATCATAAAAGAATGCGTATATATGTATATTACTGATATTTAAGCATAAAATAAATAGGTCCCTAAAGTCCCTTTTTTTTTCAATTTTGGTCCCTAAAGTCCCTTTATTTTTGAAGGAGTTGTGCTAAATGCCCTGACAATACTTAAAAATGCGATTGTATTTTCATTTGCTAGATAGAATATAATCTATATTTAATGAGCATTCTTTGGAAAAAAACAAAAACAATATTGCTAATTTTTAGAAAATATATTGCCAAACCATATGCACTGTAGTATAATGGTTCACTAATGTATAATTATAGTTATACTGTTAATAATACTTTCAAAAACAAAAAGTCAACCATAAAACAATAAAATGTTTTTTGAAAAATTGAAATTACATGCTTTTCATTACAAAGTTCAATATTGTAATGCCATAAATATCATTATACGCTAATTTTCAGATTGAAAATTTTGAAATATGAAAAATAAGTGTTTTTCAGAAAAACGCATGAATTAAAGTGGTAGCCATTTACGCTTTATAAAAGTTTTAAATGATAAAATCAATAAAGAAGTTTATTATAATTAAATAATACACACAAATATAATTAGGCAGAAACAATGATAGTAAGAAGTAACTAACAAAGGGCATATAGTCTTCATAATTTCTATGAAATTGTCACCACTTTATTGGTTGGATTCTTTCATTTTCATATTTAAATTATAGGAAATAAACTTACATTATATAATGAAGGAAAGAATATGGTAAAACTCTCCAAAATTTGCAATATCCGTTTGAAATGATGAAAAATGCTATCATTTACGTATTTTTTATATTTACAATTTACAAGAACATATCCAAAACAAGTAAAATATTTAAACAAGCCAACATGTTTTTAGAAGTTTTTATAAATTTATGTAATAAATATAATCGTATTTTTAAATTACGCGTTCATTTACAGTTAAATATACATATGCATTGAATATACGTATTCATTATTAATAATATTTACAAAAATTTAATATGACAAAAATTAAGCATTTTCTTTTAAAATTTGACACGCCTTGCCTTTAATTTTGCAAAATCATTAATTATATCATTATAATCAATATCAGAAGCAATTTCATTTTCAATTGCCAGTATTGCTAAATTTGAAAGGCGCTCTTGAGCCATCGTAGATCTTATGTAGTTTTTTTTTTTTTTTTTATAAATTTTAATTTTGAAAACGAGCGTTCACTACTAGCAACTGTTATCGGCAAAGTTAAAAGAATTGTTAAACAGATATAGATATTTGGAAACACTTCAACTAAGTTATTCTTGTGCATGTGATTTAAAATATCAACAGCTTTCATCCCCCTTTTTACGGTATTCCTAAAAATTAACAATTTGTTAAATAAATTATTTAACTCGATATCATCGGTTAAATGATTATGCAAGACATTGCAGTAGTTAAAAATAGTGCTTGAGTTTACTTCAGTTAAGGAAGGGATATCATACAAAAATTGAAAAACATTGCTATGGTCGTTTAATTGTTTAAACCTCTCGGTAACTGAATTTTGGCATATATCGACAAGATAATTAAACACCTAAATTTCAAAATTTTTTATGGGTCTTCGATAGGAGTGTCGGTTCCTTCACAAGCGAATAGTTTACTTTTGCGTCTAATTCTTACCGAACATCATTACTTATTGCCATTTCATCTGCAATTTGTTTTGCAGAAGTCATAATCTGTTGGAATCCATTTTCACGAAAATCTTTTAAAAATGATTTTAACGATTCTAAAACCTTAATAGATTCCGGTATGACCATTTTTTGATTTTATAAATGTTTTGAAGCAATATTTATTTTGGTCAAAATTTCATTCCAAAGTGCAACGCTACAAATGAATTTAAATTCTGCTATTTTATTAGCCAGTGATTTACTCTTGCAGAATGTCTCAGTATCTTTTGACATATCTAGAGAAATTTCGACTAATGCGTCATATATTTAGGGCAAATCATTCCTAAGCGGTTTTACAGTCTCAATCCGGCATTCCCACCGAGTCGTACTAACACTTTTCAAAGTTAAAGAAGTTATGTGTTTTTTTTAACACTGACCAAGGAATTCAATGTTCAATGTAAATACGCCAAATGCCGCCCCTTGCATCATTGCGCCTGAGGCGGCTGCCTCAGTTGCCTCACCCCTGGCGCCGGCCCTGTGAAGGTTTCTCAAGATCTAAAAGGTATGTATTCTGCACCTTTAAATTAGGTAATTCATTATAAAAGTATGTCCACATGTTCTGAATTATTATTTTATTTTTATTATTCACATATCTATTAGCATATTTAAAAAATAACTTAGGTTTTATATTAATTATTTTAACTCCCCCCCCCCACACACAAGATATAATCAGTATAGGAATTAATGTGGCTATTACTTATAGCTCTTATATGGAAAACATCAAACAAATTATGAGGAATAATTGATATTTTGATTAACAATAATGCCTAAATTTTATAAAACCATAATTTGTGATTTTCTTTTTCCTTTAAATACAGTGGCTGTATTAAAGAAATGTCATTAGTAAAAGAGAAAAGTATCACCGTCTTAGTATTTTAGGTAGGGGGTGGGGAGCTATTAGTTGGAAAATGCAATTATCGTTAACTGGTTTACAGATAAATAGTTTTATACCGTATAAATAGACAGAAAACATGATAAAAAATGATCTTTATTTTTTATTTAAGATGGCAGGTATCAACACCCTTACTACATCTTAAAGTTCTTTCATTTGGTGACTAATATAAAACACAAATCAACTAAAAAAAATGCATTGTAATAGTGGAAAATTTATGAATACATTTGTGATGTAGTAAAGACTGTATAAGTGGAGTTAATAAATTTTTAAGAACTGTTGATACAATCAAAGATTGGGAATAACATTAAGCACACTTCAATAATTATAAAATGGATTAAAAATAAATAATTAAATTAGAAGTATATATAAATTTAGATACAAAAGTATGGTATCCCATTAAAATAGAAATATATAAGACAGTAAAATTTTTTTTCATATGCCATCAATTCTTATTACACTGAATTTACTTTATTCAATCTTTACCTTATATCTGTACTTTTACATTAGATTATACAATTCTAGTTATAAATCACAGATGATTAAAAAAAAAAAAAAAAGCAAAATATTTAAATTAGAGAGAAAGTCTATATAGCTTTTATTAAATTTTTTATTTCATAATTCTAACTTAATATAAACGAGATTTTAAATACATATTTTTTCTTAGAAAGCAGATTATAGTTTTAGTTTAAAAAACATTTTACTGAATGTAAGAGACAATAGTATAACTAAATTGGTTAATTACATTTTATAAACTTAAAATTGGAAAGATTTAACAAAAAATGCAGTATTTCATTTCCAATAATAACTGAAATACAAATAAAATTACTATGTTTTTTGAAACAGGATTAGTAATTAATGAGACATAACATTAATTTTTTTAACTTATATTAAAAAAAAAAAAAAACTTATTTCAAAAATTGTTGATATTGTTTACATTTAGATATTACACCATTTTTTCAAGCACTTATTTTTAAATATTTATTTTTATTTTTTTATTTTTTTTTCTGTGAATTATTTGAAAAGGTTTTTCATATATATACTCACACTGTATATATATATATATATATATATATATATATATTTTCTCTCTCTCTCTCAAGCTATTGTTTCAACAAAATGATTAAAGTGGGTAGAGTTTAATATTTTTGACAATGATTCCTTTCATTAACAATCAAAATAGCTTAAAAAAAAGTATTTTTATTATCATTATTACTATTTATTTATTTTGCAATGAACAATAAAACTAATGATCTAAAATTGGATGAGGCAATTTCAATATATTTTGTTTACAAAAGCATTCATTACTGCTCTCCTAATAACTTTTGGTATTTTAAGTTTTTTTTTTTTTTTTTAAATACGTATACACAAACACATGTATACATTTTTGTGTTTTACGGAAATTAAGTTTTTTCCCCCTTCTATTTTTATACAATGTACACACACACCCATACATTTCTCTCAAATTATAATTTTTACAAAACGATTAAAGTTGGTAAAATTTAATATTTTGACATCCATTTTCATTCAATAAAAATGAAAAGTTTAATAAAAAAAAATCACCCATTAAAAACATTAATAAATATATATATATATTAATTTTCTTATGATAAAACCATATTTTAAAATCATTTTATTCCAAAAGAAAACATTCCTAAAGTAATTTTCGAATTTGGAATGTTTCATAAAACCCAACGAAACTGGATCAAAACTGAAAATTCTACGAGAATGCCGTCACGTCACTTCCCTGTAAAGTTTGCTATACAACAGTACCTACACGGCGCGCTTGCTCAGACGCTCCCAGTTCGCGTTTACATTATTTCTACTGGAGCTTTCCTTCTTTTCGTAGTAGATATTCTTTGTACATACCTTATCAGTTCAATTTATGCAAATTCAGTTCAATACTGAAAAATTTTACTTTATTTTATTACTTTCTTCTATATTCAATAGAAGAAAGTAATGTATTCGTAAAAATTTTCGACCTCGGATTTTTGATGAATTTACGTCTTGATAGCTGTAGAACACGATTTGACCATTTTTAGAAAATGTCTGTTTGTGTATGTGTATGTGAGACAAAATTTTGTGGCGGTTGCATCTCAGATACTACTGCACAGAATTTCATACAAATTGGTATGTAGCTACACCCACACATATACATGAATTAGTGCCTATCATCTTTTAATAAAAATTATCCAACAGTTTGCGTTGCCAACCTGCTTTTTCTAAATTTTAACATGGGGGTATAGGACAAAATTTTGTATAAATGTGCATAAAGAGAATTATTACTTTCTTCTATATGTAATATAGAGAATGTATTGTATTCTTGAAAATTTTCGAACTCCAGTTTTCGATGGATTTACACGTTTTGGGATGGCCTGAACACGATTAGGTAGTTTTTAGAAAATGTCTGTCTGTGTGTCTCTGTGTATCACGAACTTTGTGGAAACTGTATCTCACGAACCAATGAACGAAATTTAACCAAACTTGGTATTTAGTTGGACCCTGACATAAACTGCTGCTGATTAGATTTGGGGATCAATCGCTCAACAGGAGACGCTGTAATAACATTTTTTCTAAATTTTTAACATGGTAGTATAGGATGAAAATTCGTGTAAATCTACAGTCGGGGGAAGGAAAAACGCAACTTTGTTGCTAATCGATGTAGAAAAATGTTATCGGTATCATTCGACGGGGAATTGTGAGTAGTTTCAGAACATGAACTGAAATTTTGAATTGGGGGTCGTCTACACATCAAAACGCGCACCAACTTTGATTTTTTTCAATGGTAATGCCACATTTTATTTTATATTTGAATTCCTGGGATCGCGACAACGCGAAAAAGTATATTGGTTGTATATTTTACTTATTTTTTCACAGAATTATAAGAGTTCAAAGTTTGAAGGTGCTAATGTTAAATTCATATAACTTTTATTAAAATCTTCTCAAAAAATAACTTGATCGATATATATATATATATTACGAGATATAGTGAAGAAACCCAAACATAATCCATCATTACTTTTGATTCTAAAAATATTTTTAATTCTGAAAAATATTAATAAATTCATATTCATAAAAATTATGAATTATGACCTATATTAATTTTTACATAAAATGGTACTACTAACGGGTTAAATAAATAATAATAATAATAATAATAATAATAATAAAAAGTTTTAAATAGAATGATTTTTAAGAAGGTATAAAATTCATAGATATAGTAATATATATATAGATCTATCATCCCCATGTTATCGTGCAAAGATTTTTGATGCCGAAACAAAAGTTTTGGAATCAGCCATTAAGTGGTATTAAAAAGAAAAAAAAAAAAAGAAAGAATAAAGGAAAAAAAAAGGAAAATAAATTTGAAACTGTATTTGGAGTTTTCCCTTCACCTTTAGTAAATAAATGATTCATAAATTTTATTTGCTAAAATATTCGTATGTATTCACTCGGGGAAAGACGGCCATATTTTGGTGAAATCGCCGTTTTTTCCCAAGTGGAAAGGAATCACCTTTTCTCCCCAAGGATCAATCTATATATTATTACTATACTTGCCAATCATCTCATTATGAACCGTACAATTTTAAATACCCGCCTTTTTTTTCACACCAATAATTGGTACGATGCATACAGCTGTTTCCGTAGCCTTAAGCGTACCGTCTTCAGTGCAAAAAGAATTCTGAATCTGGAGAAGTGCTCGTATATATAGGAGAGGGACCGTATTTAGTTCAACCAATAGGATTATGGGAAAGGTGGAGTGTGTGGCCAATAGGAATTTAGGAATGTTAGCTGTGTAAACAGTAGAAAAAATTAAGAAAATGTGGACTGAAAGTAAAATTTCCAATAATCAGACAAATAGGGAACAGCGAAATCAGAATTTACAAGGTTTTTAAATTTTTTTCCTATTGGCCACATACTCCACGTTTCCCGTAATCCTATTGGTTGAACTAAATTCGGTCCCTCTCCTATATATACGAGCACTTTTCCAGATTCAGAATTCTTTTTGCACTAAAGACGGTACGCTTAAGGCTACCGAAACAGCTGTATGCATCGCAAATATTTTTCTTTTGGCGTTTCTGACGTAGTAGTTTATTCGGGTTTTAAATAATAAACTGTACTATTAATACTTATATTTCATTAATATATCCACACCAATATACTATAAATGATTATTTCTTATAAGATTTTAAGCAGTTTACTTGAACGTATTTGAGTCTTCAATATTTATTTTACCTTTTTACGCGAATTTAAAGTTTAATTTTTAATTTTAATTAACAATATTTTATTTAATGTAATTTATATGACAATATGCGCGAAAAATAAAAGGTGTAAAATAATCATGATAAAAAAATCTAATGATTTGATTTAAATACGATTTTCTGTAAATTTCTGTAAAATAGAGATCCAAAAATATGGTATTTTTATTTTAGCAGTATAATTTAAAAGAAAAAAATATATTACTTTTGCTACAGGTAAAGTCTACTGTAAACGTTGTTCTTTTTCTCTTCTTTTATTAATGAATTATGTAAATTTTACCTAATTTAAGTCATTTTTAATTAATTTACTACTATAATCAGTGCATGAAACAAGTGTTCAGGTATGACAGATACAGTACGAATTTAGAGATCAAGTAAGCAAATAAAAATAATTTTAACTGAAAAAAAAAAAAAAGAAGAAGAAGAAAGAAAACAGGCATTTACTTTTAAGTTTACGGATTTTATTTTGCATCGAAGAATAAAACTGATCTTCTACACTTATTTAAAAATTACAAGGGGGAAAAATCAGCATTTTGCCTTTATACGAATATAACGAAGAAGTATCGCCTCAAAATTCAATAATGTCCTGAAAAGAAAAAAAAAAGAAAAAAGAAACCGCAACTTATCTCTCACTCGTAAAATGTAAACATTCTCTCATCTTCTACGCTTCTACCCTATTTTAACAAAATCAATGCAGACCTCACGCATGCGCATAGGTGAGCAGGGTCACAGCTAACGAAAACAAACAATATCAGGCTATTCATACACAAATTGCTGTAAACGTACATTCGCCTAACGGTTGGATCTGCGGTGTAACCAAAGTTAAGTTCATGAATTACGAAGAAGGAAGGGTACTTTGAGCAAAGATCTTTCAATACGTGAAGATGGGAACGCTCCGTACACCTGTGCTCACACGAACTTTATGAACTTTAGAGAATCTAGCACTTGTGGTTCTTTTTTCAGGGACAAAATGCAAATTTCTTTATCATTGTGGCATATGGCCTTAAAATTTAAAGTGCGATAGCGTCAAAATGCCTTATCCGATGAAGCTGAAAATTTATATAAATATTATAAGTCACTGTTGAACTAACTATAAGTATTTTGGTGAATAGAGCATAGCACAACGAACTATTCTTTATTATTATGATCTACGTGTTCTGTAAAATAGCGTTAAATTAAACATGGTGTACTGTAAAAACAAAAATACTCAAACACCCAATTATAATTTTCTCTTTTGTTTATTTCACAACTTCTCTTACTTTACTTTATCTACAAAAGCGTTAGTTACTCAATGTTCGGAACGTCGAATGGAGTCATTCCATATTTTTTAAATTAAAAGGCAGATTCTCGGTTATAATATTCATGCGAATGTAATAAAACAAAACCATGTTTATCGCGACTTAAAATGAAGAAAATAATAGGCATTTGAATATACAAAAACGGAAGTTCATTGATCACTAATGCCGAAAGCCACTCCCCCTTAGCAGAATGAATCAATGTATTTTTCCCCATGCTCGAATTCACGAACAGTTTGAATAAAAGCTGCCCGGGGTCGTACTCTCCGCCTTTTTTCTGGACACTCTCACATATAAGAAAGTTTCTACTTTTTGGCCACCACTAATTTCATGTAGGAATACTTCTGGTATACTTTATAGTAATGCACCCTGATTACTTAGAGTAGAGATTATTTTATAAAATTCGTGGTAGCATAAATTCGACAATTTCTTGCTCATGAGAGTGAGATTGTCCTGAAAAAAGGGCGGAGAGTACGACCCCTGCCGCATGCATTTGTCTTTTTGACAGTAAGATCCGACTTTGGGCGTTATTCTGCCAAATTATCATATTTCAGAATAAGATTTTATGTATTCACATTTATATTACAAATAGATATACATAAGGATTATACTATTTCTAATCAAAGTATTTGTATCCATAGTATATTGATTGTACAAATATGAATATTAGATATTTTTTTAAGAAACAAATAACATACAAATTGCGAAAGAAACGCCCACTGACGGAGTTACAGATTTTCAAATGGCGTGAATCTACGTCAGCAGTCGCGAAAGTCTTAATAAAACTCGTTATACTGAGGCCAATGTCTGCATTTTACTATATTTTGAATGCTACTATTTTTTAAATAATAAATTTATTTTGTTAACTAGTAGAATTTTGGTGAATAAACAGAAAAAAAAAATTAATAATTTATATAATTAATGATTTTTTTTTTTTTTTTTATGTAGTTTAGGTATTTGTTGTAATTAAAGTTACACATTTATTTATTAACGGAAATTAAACAAAAATGTGTATAATTAAAATTACACACTTATTTATAAAAGGAAATTAAACAAACATGTGTGTAATTTATATATATGTAAAAATACTTTATGTTTATATAATACAATTTAAAAAGTGATTTGTATGTAAATATGGGCAGGTAAAAATGTTTCTTTTTAACATGAGCGATAAATTGCTAGATGTAAAAGCGAGAAGCCATAAGGAGGGAGAATTGTAATGTGTCCCTGATATGAATCGTAGAGACTGCCCGGCGACGCGTTTGACATTAAACGACAAAAGCTCACGAAAATGGTTTATTGCAGCTATAAATGAGGAAAAAAGAGATGGAGCAGATTTTTCGAGAACGAGATTTCTAAGAAGAGCAGAAAAGTATAGGAGTACGTTGGTAAAAGAAACGACCATAACAAAAAAAAAAGGGAAAGGCCTAGTGTGTGGCAGAAGGCGGAGTCAAAATGGGCCTGTAAGAAAAAAAATACAAAATATCGTCAGATGAGAAAAAATTTTTGAAGGAGAAATGATCCAGTGAAGAAAAGGTTGTACCCTCGCAGATGCTGTAGACCTGGAAGAGGCCGGCAACGCCCAAGAGTCCAGGAGTAGAAATCTTCCGATGACTGGAGAGTAAAAACAAAGGAGCATTCGGAGATGCATAAGGCTGGAAAGGGAATGCGCCCCTGATGTAACGGTGGGATCTTCGCGGCAGATATGATGCTCTAAAAACTGTGGTGAAAGCTCTGGTGATATATAGCCCGTTATGATTGATGCCGGAATTCTGGATTACCTTAAAGTTGAACGCTTGTCGTCGGGTGAGTCACTACTTTAAATATATATTTAAAAAAAAAAGAAAATAGCAAAAGTTTTTAGACTTCATTTTTTTTTCTTCTTCCTCCTAAAAAAAAAAAAAAAAAAAAAAAACTGGCTGAGTCCCGCTTAAAGTGCTCACAAATAGGGCTGGATTATTTATCAATATATCCCCAAGTATCGATATTTTTTAAATATTCCGATAACAATATTTAAGATTTTGCTCTGTCAATATATCCCTTCAACGATATTACTAGTGCGCACCGCGCGATCAATTGATAAGTACCGTCAAACGCCAACGACGGATAAAAAGAATTGTGCTTCCGCGCTACCGCGCATCACGAATGAAACCCGAATTCCCGAATGAAACCCGAGCGAACGAACATTCCGAGAGAGCGAACGATCCCATCAGCGAACGAAACCCGAACAAAAAGAGCACGCAATATCTTATACTAATACCCATTCTCTTATTTTTCTCCCATCCATCACTGATGAAATAAAAAAATGTAACCCCACCCCCAAACGATCACTGCACTCCCACAATGCATATACTTCCTATGCCTTTATTCCTGCGTGCGAAACCTCAAATCTAAAATATCACTGCTTTAATAAGTCGACCGCATAATAAAAAAATCTGGTGTGAAACAACCACACGACTTCCATTACCCACTATTACACTTATTATATGCATTTTTGAAAGATAATGTTATCAGGAAGCATAAAAGTGACCTAAAGAGAAAATCGTTAGAGCCGTTTTTGGGATACCAACTTTTACAAAAAATCAATTATTAACCGGAAAACGATAATTACATACAAAAGGATATTTAAAAGTGAGTTAATAGGGCGAGTTTTAAAAGAATCCGTACAGCCGTTTTCAAAGGAACGCGCTTGGAAGACCTGAAATTGAGCTATTTATACAGGACGCCTATCAATTTTTCTGAACTAACCAACTATATCATTCGAAAGGACATCTAATAGAGTGTTTATATAGAAAATTTGAAGAAAATCGTTAGAGCCGTTTTTGAGATACGGACTTGCGGTCCCACTTCCGGTTTCCGATGTCCTACTTCCGGTTAAACTCAATTATTGACAGGAAAATAATAATTACATACAAAAGCATATTTAAAAGTGAGTTAAAATGGCGAGTTTGAAAAAAATCCGTACAACCGTTTTTAAAGGAACGCCTTTGCGAGGCCTGAAATTGTGCCATTTATACAGGACGCCTATCAATTTTCCTGAACTAACCAACTATATCATTCGAAAGGACATCTAATAAAGTGTTTGTATAGCAAGTTTGAAGAAAATCGTTAGAGCCGTTTTTGAGATACGGACTTACGGTCCCACTTCCGGTTTCCGATGTCCCACTTCCGGTTTTTCAATTTTCACCAAAATTTGGAAATTTCATCTGTAGACCAGACGTATTTCAATTCTAAATTTTCGTAGCTCTATCTTTATTAGTTTCTGAGATATAATAGCCAGAAGATTCTCCACATACATACATACACACACACACACACACACACACATACATACACACTGACCAATTGCCAAAAACAACTTTTTTGGACTCAGGGGACCTTAAAACGTGTAAATCAGGTGAAAACCCGATATCGAATTTTCAGACCGAATACAATACTTCCATTACCTACGGTAGTAGGGTAATGGAAGTAATAATAGCCAGAAGATTCTCCACATACATACATACACACACACACACACACACACACATACATACACACTGACCAATTGCCAAAAACAACTTTTTTGGACTCAGGGGACCTTAAAACGTGTAAATCAGGTGAAAACCCGATATCGAATTTTCAGACCGAATACAATACTTCCATTACCTACGGTAGTAGGGTAATGGAAGTAAAAATAAACAGTATTTATTGAAAGCCATCTGCTTTTCCCGCAGTATATAAATCAGTAATAAATAAGTCAATATATTGACTTATTTATTACTGACCCTAAACGATAATATGAAATAATTTATACTACCGTTAGTATTTGATAATATTCCACATCACCACTCATGGATCGTAGGTGTAATACCACAGTAACCAAACCACAGACAAGGCACAGGGCAATATGAATGTATACAATATCTTTTGTTTTAGCTCATTTCCTGCTATTGGTTCATTGATATTGGTTTATTTCAAAGTGTGGATAATTTCTGGCCAATAAGATGCGACGTTCAATGTGTTAACTCGCTTTGGGCTCAGTGATTGAGGCCAGATTGGGGATTTTGTCCCAATTTTGGGGATTTTTGAAGCTTCTGGGGACAATTTTGGGGAATTCTAAAATGTTTGGGGACAAATCTGGGGAGTTCAACTTTCTGTCAATGTTGGCAACGTAATGATTTATCCCTACGACTAGAGACTTTCAATAGCTTTATTGTTATTTGGGGATTTTTTTCAAAAATTGAGTTCATTTGGGGAAAAATCTGAGCTCAAATCAGAAAAATCTGCTTGATATTCTTTTTTGAAAAAAAATGTTTTTTTTTCCTCTTTTTAGTGGAAAACCTGTTGGGGATTTTTTCGAAAAAACCCTTGATTTGGGGAAAATTTAAGACCTGTTTGGGGAAATAATTTTCGACCATCTGTCATCACTGTTTGAGCTCCCTTTCTCCTTTCCCATGTTATCCAATGGGATTTTCGGTTCTTCGTTTTATAAAAATATCTCATTCAAAAATGAAGTTTTTCGAATTCTGTTTTTTGAATATCACTCTTTGAACGGGTCGCCTTTTAGCTTGGTGAACAATTTTTCGAAAAAATTAGTTTAAATATTTTATTTCAATAAGTAAATTATGGACTCTAAGTGTGGATCTCTAAGTATAAAATATTAAAATTTATTTTTTCGAAAAATTGCTCACTAAGCTAAAAGACGACTTGTTCAAAGAGTAATATTCAAAAAACAGAATTTAAGCTAAAAGACTACCTTTTCAAAGAGTAATATTCAAAAACAGAATTCGAAAAAGTTCATTTTTTAATAAAATATTTTTATAAAACGACGCGACAAAAATCCCATTGGATAACATAGGAAGGGAGAAAGGGTGCTATCTGACTGATGTAAAATAAAGTTTTATCTTCAGTAATTTTACAGTGACAGTTTCTTTATAGAAATATATAATATTGGATAGTTTATTACTTTTTTTGTGTAGCATTTATTTTTTCTCTTTCCTTTTCCTTCTTTCTTTCTTTCTTTCTTTTTTTTTTTTTTTAAGCCGTACATGTTAAATAAAATTGGTTTAAATGCAAAATGAGTTACTTTAAGTAACAAAATGAAACTTTAACATAATATTGTTTAAATAATATAATTTTTATACTGACAATGTATACATATATATATATTATATAATATATATATAATATATATATAATTCAATTTTCAATTGTTGTGAAACTATTACGAATGTGAATTGAACACATATACATTTAAAAAATATTGTAATGATTTGGTAAGCAGAAACAAAAATAAAAATGACAAGTAACTGACATTTAGGATGCATATAAGAGTTTTAAGTAAAAAATATTACTCTCTACGACCAAAAAAGGTGTATCCAATTCCAATGGCATTTCTTAACTATTTAAAATGATTTTCCTTTTTATTTAATACCTACATCTTAAGGCAATTTTTCTTAAGCTTTATTTTTAGTAGAATTATGAATTTTGATATACTTGGTACAAATAAAACACAGATCACATATTAGCTGTGTTAAAATATGATTTTAAAATAATTAAAGCTTAAAATGGGAAGAATAGAGGATAAACTATGCAGAGGTATACTAAAAAGCAATAGTATAAGTTATAAGAAACACAAAATATTGATTCACTTTTTATGATTTTTTTTTTTTTTTTTTTTTTTTTTTTTTTATGATAAAGTTATGGTAGTAATATACCAGCAAATACATGGAAAACACTCTATACTTATATACTTTAAAATTCGTGTGCATATGTTGTTAAAAAATAACAAATGTCTATTTTTTCCTATCTTGAAAGAAATATCGCAATATATCACTAATATCAATATTAACTTGGCGATATATCGCGATATTTAATTTCTGATATCGTCCAGCACTACTCACAAAAGGATATATTTAATTTTGATGAAGAATTTTTTATGTTTAGAATAAAAAAATGAATAAAAGATTATTTGTTATAAATTCTTATTGTTTTTTTTTTCTTATTGGTTTCGAGATAAATTATTCCTAGAAGACCGTTTAATAAAATAGGAGATAAATTTTAGTATTCAAAATTTCATTTTATGACCCAGTAAAAATTTAATGAACTTGGGTATTATTTAAATTATTATTTAGATCATTATTTTTTTAGAGATAAATCAACGCAATGTATGGTACAGATTGGAGAGTATCTCAAAAATAACAATTTCTCTCCAACACTGTAAATCAACCAATAAGCGATTTGGTACCTATCCAGTTGAGGTCATAAAAAGAAATAATAAAAAATAAAAATTAAATAGAATAAAAAAAAAAAAAAACTAATTTAGGATATCTTTAAGGTGGACTCAGACAAAATAATAATATAAAAATATACTAAGCAGTTGCTTAAATAAAATTGGATAGATATAGATAAAGGAAATCATAGCATTATAATGTTATTGTATTTGTATATGAATAACTGATAAAAAATATATATAATGAATAGATATGCAAATGTGTACATATAATATATATATATATAGATATAAATTACACTTTCATTAATAATGATAAGTAGAATATGAAAATAAATGAAGTGTAATTAAGATAATTACAGTTGTAAATTTTGAAAAATTACTGGAAATATTTTATATGTACACATAAACAGCGAGATTGCTCAGGAAGGTTTACTGAAATCAAATAATCTGATATTTTGTTTGTTTGATAATATTATTTTGAATGCCTGTATACATATAAAACTTGAATATTTTACTTTGAAGAAAGTAAATAGTTTCCTAAAATAAGGAATAATAATAATAATTGAACTAGAATAATCTAGCTAGTCAATAAATATATGTATACAAGCATAATTTGTGTTAATGTTAATACATATAAAAATGATTTTTTAAGAGTTGATTTAAAGTAAAGGTTAGAAAGTAGGTGATGTAAATGAAAAGTACTTATAAATTGAGAAATAAAGTTGCGAATAATTGTGATACAAAAACTCAAAATCAGAAGAAAACGGTGGAAACAAAAACTGAGAAGGTAGTACCGGGTAAAATAAAAATGGAGAAAAAATTAACAGTGTCATTAGATACGCTATTAGTGGTTCTTCCACACTTCAGTGGGGACAGTCAGGCTAATATAGATAAATTTCTAGAATCATTTGAGACATTAACAAATGCGACAGAATTAGACGATGGAATTAAATTATTAATTTTAAAAAGTAAAATCAGTGGAAAAGCGAAGGAGAAAATAAACTTGGATGAGGATTTAATAAATGAGAATGTGTATGAGCAATTCAAACTTAAATTAAAAGAAAAATTTATGAGCAAAGTAAATTTCTCAAAAGCTCAGGCAGATTTCATGAATATCAGGCAATCACCAAAACAAACTATAGAAGAATATGCAACGGAAATAATAAAAAAATCAAATGAATTTTTAAAAGGGTCTGGATTCGAAAACAAAGATGGGGCAAAAGAATTTGTAAACAGTTTAAAATTGAATAAATTTATTGAAGGCATGAGGATAGACATAGCATTTGAGTTAAGAAAGGCAGATATAAAAGATTTTGACAGTGCATTAAAAATGGCTAAGACCATTGAAAATGCAATGCAATTTAACGTGGAGGAAATAAATACTATAGAGAAAAAAAAATAGCAACGAAACCGATATGTGTACATTATTATTAGAATTAACATCGAAACAAACTGAACAAATCAAACAATTAGAAAAAAAAAAAAAAAATCGAAGAATTAGAAATAAGAAATAACAGATCAGAAAGTCAAGAGAGACAAAAACATGACAGCACAAGATTTTGTGCAATTTGCAAAATTAGGTCACATAACACTGAACAATGCTGGTACAATTCAAGAACTAATCCAAATATGGTAAACAACACAATCCCTATAATACCAGAGAGTGAAAATTCAGGGGTTAGAAACGTAAGATCAGACGAAAATAGATCGAGTAATACAAATTATGGAAATTTCGATAGGGGTACTAGAAATGATTTCAGAAGAAGTTCACATAGAAATTTTAGACAAAGAGGTACAAACCGCCCTGCTATAACGTTTCCAAGGCAGT
This sequence comes from Salticus scenicus, assembly GCA_963930645.1. Classification (NCBI taxonomy): domain Eukaryota; kingdom Metazoa; phylum Arthropoda; class Arachnida; order Araneae; family Salticidae; genus Salticus; species Salticus scenicus. Next base: position 51,162,027 of record OZ005648.1, read on the forward strand.
CGGGAAACTAAATGAGGGGTTTACCAAGAGTAAAAATAATAATAACATAGTCCCTCGCAAATCCCTTAACATATCCAGGGGACTAAAAATGCATCAAAATGGCGATAAAAAATATGTGAATCAAACAGACAAGGAATTATACAGAAATTATTATGAAAAATATTATAAAGTACAGAGGCAGAGAAGCGAGAAAGATAATAATTCACGCAGGTATAATAAAAACAAAAATAAATCAAATGTAATTCATACACCAGATCGATATCTGGGCACAAAAAGATGGAAAAACACACAAGAGATTAAATATTTGACAAATATTTATCAAAATGATATAGGTAATTTACCCATCTTAGATTTGAATATAAATGGGGTACCTACACGAAATTTAATCGATACAGGCGCAACGTTAAATGCAACGTGTCCCAAAATATTTCAAAAAATCAAAGAAACAGGGATAAAAATTCAGTATTTGTCAAATAATATAAACATACACACATTAAACAATCAGAGAATTAATTTCAAAAAATGCATTAAAATTACAGTCAAAATAAAAGGGAAATTCGTGACAGGTGTATTTTATATATTGAACTTTAATTTTGATAAGAAGTATAATGTAATATTAGGTTATGACTTTCTTAAAAGAAACAAAATGATAGCAGACTGTAAGGCTGGACATGTACTATATTAAAACATGAAATTGGAATTAAATAAAACTCCAAACAACCAAGAAATTCCAAATCATATAAATACCATGTCAATAGAAACAAATACAGACACATCACAGATGGAGGACAAAATACAATTCCCACAGTCAGGAGTGCATGATCAGGAAAAGGGTTAGTGCAGGGAGGTGTCAGTGCTACAGTTTCTTGTCCAGGTTCTCGGGTTCTTGCTTTCTCTGGCCCAGTCCGCCTCCTCGAGGGTGCTTTTTTTTTTGAGCCCTTTGGTTTTCGGACCCTTGAGTGGTAGGAGACCTTGAGTCCTGAGACCCTTCGGAGACCTTGAGTCCTGAACCGGACCCTTGAGTGGGTAAGGTGACCGGGACCCAAGCCTGCGTGGCTCTCTCCCCCCCTTTTTTTGGGGAGGGGCCCTTGGTATTCCTGAACCGGACCCTCGAGTGGGTAAGGTGACCGGGAGCCAAGCTTGAGCGGCTCTCCCCCCCATTTTTTTTTTTTTTGAGCCCCTTGGTATTTCTGAACCGGACCCTTGAGTGGGTAAGGTGACCGGGAGCCAAGCGTGAGTGGCTCTCCCCCCCCATTTTTTTTTCTCTTTTTTGAGCCCCTTGGTGTTCCTGAATCAGACACCTGAGTGGGTAAGGTGACCGGGAGCCAAGCTCGAATGGCTCTCTCCCCCCCCTCCTTTTTTTTTTTTTTTTTTTGAGCCACTTGGTTTTCCTGAACCGGACGCTTGAGTCGGTAAGGTGACCGGGAGCCAAGCTTGAGTGGCTCTTCCCCCCATTTTTTTTTTTTTTTTCACTTTTTTTTTTTTTTTTTTTTTTTTTTTTTTTGAGCCCCTTGGTTTTCCTGAACCGGACCCTTGAGTGGGTAAGGTGACCGAGAGCCAAGCTTGAGTGGCTCTCCCCCCCATTTTTTTTTCACTTTTTTTTTTTATTTGAGCCCCTTGGCTCTTCTGAACCGGTCCCCTGAGTGGGTAAGGTGACAGGGAGCCAAGCTTGGGGGGCTCATCCCTCCCCCAATTATACCTTTTTTTTTTTTTTTTTCCCTTATCTTTGTTCTCCCCCTCGGTTTCCTGCCCGGTCCTCAGGGCTGCCCTCATTTGGAGGGTCAGCTTTCTAGGTCAGGTTCCGGCTCCCTGCTAGCCCTGCTGTTCTCATCTCGCCTCTCTGCAGTTCTCCGAAGCCTCGAGGGTTTTCTCAATTAACAACTAACCTTAAGTAATCCCAATTCAATAGCCATCCACCTAAAATTACTTTAAGACTCATTTTTTTTTATTATTATTTTATTTTATTTTTTCTTTTCTTTTCTTTTTCTTTTTTGTTTTTTTTTTGTCATCTTACCGAGGGTGTGGCGGTGTCTGGTCCTCGTAAAAATGTGCTGCACCGTCAAGTGCTCGATGGGGTCGTTAAGCAGTCGTCGGGCTACCAACGCTTGTCGTCGGATGAGTCATTACTTTAAATATATATTTAAAAAAAAAAAAAAGAAAATAGCAAAAGTTTTTAGATTTCATTTTTTTTCTTCTTCCTCCTTAAAAAAAAAAAAAAAAAAAAACTGGCTGAGTCCCGCTTAAAGTGCTCACAAAAGGATATATTTAATTTTGATGAAGAATTTTTTATGTTTAGAATAAAAAAATGAATAAAATATTATTTGTTATAAATTCTTATTGTTTTTTTTTTTATTGGTTTCTAGATAAATTATTCCTAGAAGACCGTTTAATAAAATAGGAGGTAAATTTTAGCATTCAAAATTTCATTTTATGACCCAGTAAAAATTTAATGAACTTGGGTATTATTTAAATTATTATTTAGATCATTATTTTTTTGGAGATAAATCAACGCAATGTATGGTACAGATTGGAGAGTATCTCTAAAATAACAATTTCTCTCCAACAGTATTCATATGCACAGTAGTCCGAAAACCACTTTAAACCTTAGGGCCCCAGGTCCTATCTTTTGAACATGATTAATTATTTTGATTGTTAATTTTTTTTCTATTTATCCAGCAAAATTCTACTAGTTAACAAAGTAAATTTATTATTTAAAAATAGTAAATTCAAAATATAGTAAGCTGCAGACATTGGTCTCAGTATAACGAGTTTTATCAAGACTTTATTGACTGCTGACGTAGATTCACTTCATTTGAAAATCTGTAACTCGCCAGTGGGTGTTTCTCTCTCAAGAAAATATCTAATGTTCATATTTGTATAATCAATATACTATGGACACAAATGCTTCGATTAGAAATAGTATAATCATAATGTATATATTTTTGTAATATAAATGTCAATACATAAAATTTTGATCTGAAATATGGTAATTTGGGATAATAACGTCCAAAGGCGGATCTGTCAAAAAGACAAAAGCATGCGGCAGAGGTCGACCTCTCCCCCCTTTTTTCAAGACACTCTCGTGAAAAAGAAATTGTCAAATTTATTACTACCCCTAATTTTATAAAATAAGCTCTACCATATATAATCATGGCATATTACTATAAGTATACCAGAAGTATTTCCACATGAAATTAGAGGGGGCAAAAAAGGAGAAAATGTCTTATATATATATCTGAAAGTGTCCTGAAAAAAGGGCGGGGACTACGACCCTACCGCATGCTTTTGTCTTTTTGACAGTAAGATCCGCCTTTGGACGTTATTCTCCTAAATTACCATATTTCAGAACAAAATTTTATGCGAATATTCTTTGATTAGAAAATTTCCATATTTCTCATCAAAGTATTTGTATTCATAGTATATTGACTGTACAAATACGAACATTAGATATTTTCTTAAGAAATTAATAACATACAAATTGCGATAGAAACGCCCACTGGTTCAGTGACAGATTTTCAAATGAAGTGAATCTACGCCAGCAGTCGCGAAAGTCTTGATAAAACTCGTTATAATGAGACCAATGTCTGCAGCTTATTATATTTTGAATGCTACTATTTTTTAAATAGTAAATTTACTTTGTTAACTTGTAGAATTTTGATGGATAAAAAAAAAAATTAATAGTTTACAGAGCTGCCAACCTAATCCGGCAAATTGTTTGTACCGCCCATTTTTCTACACCAATATATTTTTAGAGTATTTGTTTTCTTAATTCATCCTAAATATATTTGAAGAAAATTATTCTAAAAATTATGTGGTGTAGAAAAAGGGGCGGTACTAACAATTTGCGGATTAGGTTGGCAGCTCTGAATTTAAATAATTAGTGATGTTCAAAAGGTGGGAGCTAGGCTGGTGACCCAGAGCATAACCTATGATTTAAAGTGGATTTCAGACTACTGTGCATAGGCATGCCTAAACCTGGATTCTGTTTCGGGAAATGGCAACAAAAGACCATGGGAATACATTTCCATATGTGTCAGGGTAACTGACTTTTATACATATATTTATAGAGAGGTTAAAAAAAAAAAAGAGAGAAAAAAGAAAAAGAAACTGAAATCTCATGTGCGTAAAAGAATTATATTGTATTTACACCGTAAAATCTTTCTTGCAAGGCAAAATCAATCTTTTACAGATAGTGGAATTGCTATCCAAACAAAAAACATAAAAAGAGTTTAATGATGAGGGGAATGCTGATCAGTTCAGCAATCTCCTCGTGCAGCGTAAAATAAAGTGAGTGAGTGATTTGACCTTAGAGGAGAAATACTAATAGAGTATGCACGAATAGAGTAGGTTAACATTGAATGATTTTCACCTTAGTCACGTGACGGGAAAGTTACCACATATGGCTAAGAATCGGTTTTTCTCGTCGAAAATACAGAACATTTTCTCCATTATTTTCTCTGCTATAAATATTATTTTGCTAAGTTCACTTGAATAATTCCAAATATTAGTTATAAATAATTTTTAAATGTTAGTTAGAGCCGTCATTAAACATGAAAATGACTATCTGATTTTTATAACAAATGTAAATGCGAACAATTCTCTGGAAATTTAAATTCAGTTAGTACTGCATCCTTTTTTAACCAAGTGCTTCCAAATCTATTCTTATGAAAATTATCTGACAAGAAATATTTTGAACATAAACGGGAATGATCAATGGCTTTAAAATATTTTCTCTTAAAATCTTACCTACCTGTAATTTCCATCTGTTTTTATCTTTAGGAAAGCTAAATGAAAATAACACAGATTTGAGTACATTTATGAAGGTTTAAAAAAATATATATATTAAAAAAATAATAATAATGTAGTTTAAGGGACATTAATTTTTGAATTATTTAAAATATTCTTTGTTACGCTTAAATCCTAAGAAATGTATTGTTGCGCTTTGAATAATATACTCTTTTATAAATGAAAAAATGTTTACTTTATTATTATTAGGACAAAAGGTAGAGGATAATTTGTTTCAGACATCAGCAATGCCTTGTAACCGTTTTGCTGTAAACAACCAAAAAAAAAAAAAAAAAAAAAAAAAAAACAGTAAATAAATAAATGTATAGCAGAGGAAAAAAAATTAAAAAGGCCAAATTTAAATACACCATGAGAAATAATTATAATGAAATAAATAAACGCATGAACAAGATGTTACGCATGTTTCCCATGCATTTATCATAAATAAGCATTTTTCTTAATTTTCTTATAAAAGCTGGGATATAGCCTTTCCGCACAAGGGAAAAAAGCTGCGTCATACCAGCGCCACCTGTCGATCAATATGTATTCAAATTGAATCGACATAATTTCTGTAATGATCCTCTCGCATATCAAGTTTCGTGTAATTTTACGGAACAGAAGCTGAGACACAGCATTCCCGTAAATTAGAAAAATCACTGTACAGCAGTGCCACTTATTGGGCGATTTTCACAAGAAGTTGATAGGTAGTAAATTCAAGATTGGAAAAAAAAAAAAAAAAAAAAAAAAAAAAAAAAACTAAATTAGTACATTAGTTCTTGATATAGAGAAGCCACAAATTTTTGGTGTCTCTCTCCCACACACACACAGAAGAAACAGGAGACAGGTAGATATTTTCTAAAAATGCTCCAGATGTGTATAGGTCACCTCAAAACTGTAAATTCGTTGAAAACCGGAAGACGAAATTTTTTATAAATCAAATCATTTTATAAATCATTTCAAATCCTTTGAATAAAGAAGAAGAAAAAATTAATCATGAATAAATACACCCTATTCTACAGTGCATAGAAAAAGCAAAGTAAAGAAATTATAAATTATAATAATAAAATATTTTTAAAATAAAAATTCTTATATGAAACAATTTGTTAATTTTATATGGGATTAAATTTTGCCTTGTAAGAAATAAAGAGACAAATTTTATTCTCTCAATCTCACATTATAAATGCAAAACAGATCTTCAATATGCATAAATCTCTAAATTCATTATTAAAGTACATATGGGGGGGGGGGAGTAATTCTAATTTGTAAATAAAAAATAAAATATATTTCTTTGTGCTTTTTGCAAACAATACAATCATTTATTTTTCGAACACCGCAAAATGACGTAAAACACAAAAATACCATCATGCATCAAAGTTATTAGACATTTCAGTATTTCGCCAAATCTGGATTTGAAAGATGTAAGTGAAATTTTTTTCATTATTTCTCAATTTTTAAGAAAATAATAAGTAAAAAACATGAAAAACGAAAAAATCAAACATATAACTACCCAAAAACATTAATATAATAAATTATTTTTCCATAAATTTTCAAAAAACTGTATATAAAACATATGATTATGTGAATAATTTGGATTTCCTTCATTAAAACGTCTATTTGTTTTAATATTATGATTTTATATGAATACAATTTAGAAGTATATATATGACTGTGAAAGGTTATAGGCTCTCCATTGAGAAATTTTTCTCTAGAACCAAATGCAACGAGTATTTCACCCATTTCTTCAGTATGGTTACAGAGATCGCCATTCAAATACATGTAAAAAACTCCCCTGTCCGAATACGGTGTCCCCCAGTCACGTGGTTTCGATGTTGGCAGAAGATTTTTTTCGGGGATGCTCTCTCTAGGGTTATCTCTCCTCTAAGGATCTGACACTTTTGGGCTAGATGTCTAGCACTGTTGCCAGATGTAAGGGATTTTCAGCTCTGGTTTTGTCATAGGAGGGTTTTTTTAGTGTGCTAATAAAAATTTCAAAGGTAAATTAAAATTTTAATAATATAAACAAAAAGACATATTTTAAATAGGAAAATTGTAATCAATTTTTAAGAATATTTCAGAAATATCAGTTTAACCAAATGTTTAATAATTTTTATTGACTCTTAGTTTCGCTTCTGCTCCCACAAATCGTGGTTCGTGCCGCAGAAGATTAATCTGAATTAAACATCTAACTTCAGAAATTCAGTTATAAGAAGAAACGCCATAGCATTTTCTCATAAAAGATTTCTGACAATAAATAAAATCTTTTTGTAAAAAAAATAGAACCGACTCCAAAAAAGAAGTACTATTCAAACAACTAAAAATGAAAGAAAATTGGCAGAAAAGGGAACTGTAAATTGCGCCTAAAAGTATAAAATAATTTCCTTCGCCAAACAACCTATAACACTACAATTAATCATAACTTTTGAAGTCGGCGCAAAATTAAATAAAATTTAATTAGTTTTTAAAGGTTTGTCTTTAGATCGGTAGCAACAAATGCTGTTGTCTCGAATGATCCATTTTCCTGTTTCCTTTATCATTTTATCACTGTATACAATTGGTCCATTAGTAGCATCTACATAGAACAGTGAACATATTCTTCACAATGCGGTATTTATGTTTCTACGAAGTTAGAGTTTCCTTTGTAAATTTGGTATAACTTATAAATTTCAACCTTGGTGGCTTTTGGACTTGGCGATCAAAACGTAAGGCAAAAATATACACGCAAGATGTATATATTTTCATAATATATATTGTACGATGTGTTGTTTCATATTCTTAATTACTTTCTTGATATACCTTATCAAAATAATCATGATATCCGAAAGAAATTAAACATGTTTGCCAGATAATTTTGCGATTTTGCTTTCACCAAGGACCTCAGATACCAACATCTTCGGCAACTTTTGCTGCTTAAGAAATCTTATTTGTTTTCTTGAATCAAAGTAGTTTTCGGCTGCGTTTTGCAGGTAACAATGTGAGAGGTGTATTTTGAATAGGATTTGATTTTTGTATTGAATAAAGGTATCAATATTTATTTAATTTTGCGCCGACTTCAAAAGTTATGATTAATTGTAGTGTTATAGGTTGTTTGGCGAAGGAAATTATTTTATACTTTTAGGCGCAATTTACAGTTCCCTTTTCTGCCAATTTTCTTTCATTTTTAGTTGTTTGAATAGTACTTCTTTTTTGGAGTCGGTTCTATTTTTTTTACAAAAAGATTTTATTTTTCTCTTTTCAGTGAAAATTTATTTATATAGCAGAGCAACAGAAGACGTTCGACGGAAGTTTCACCAATCACAACTTCCAAGAAAATAACATTACTCAAAAAATGGTTTATGTCTCTGAAAAATACATAAAATGTACCCAATGTGAACAAAAAAGTTACATCTCCATCTAGAAAGTTATCCACTTGAGAGATAGTTATGCCAGTTTTATTCTAGTCAAGTTATTTTTAAGTTGATTTTTCTCAAATGCCGCATTTTTAAGTTCTGTCACTTTTCTTGCCTTTATCGGATATGAGAAAAAAACTATCTATTGAACGAACATACGTTAAATTAAAAAGTCTTTAGAAATGTAAAGAACGGATACGCTGTATTCGTAACCGAAAATTCTGTTAGGCATATATATTGAACTTTATAGAGAATAAGACCGCTGCGCTGGAAATTGCACAGCGTAAAGTTCAAACAAAGAGCAAAATATGCATTGCAGCTTGCAGCTGACGGACAGAAGTTTCAACATCGATACTTAGATACTGCTTTTACCAGTGTAGCTGCATGCGTTCAGCAGTTAGAGTGAGAACAGAATTTTGTGAGTATCCTGTAATTTGTTTATATCTTAATGAAATCATAATGAAACCTATTTTAGCCAAGATCATTACGACAACAGAAAAAGTATTAAAAATTAAATCATCTCTTACGAAGTTATAAGCTAACAAATTTCAACAACAACAACGAGAAACATGGTTTGTAATGAGAACCTCTTCCTTTATGAAGTCGGTTTAAAACGTTTATGCGTTAATCGATGTGACTACTTACAATAGCCGTACTTTGAATTTTACGTAGCATAAATGTCACCCGCTACGCTACAACATATGCAACGTATTTCAAGTGTGCACAAAATAGGAAATTGTGAACAAACAAATGCACGTTTTAAGCGTTCTGTTTTTAGCATTAATGTCTAAACTATCTTTGCGTACTACATCGATGATGCTCTGCGATTTTATAATTCACTTTTTTCCCCCTGTCTTGAAACGTTTTCGAGATAGGATCGCTAACTCCACTCTTTTCCTCCAGGTGGCGCTTTAGGCGGTTGAATCGCGTAGCACATGCCCACTTTACTATACATACATACCCCTTTTATGACTATAGCTTCAGCTGTTCAGCACTTAAAAGAGTCGGGACTGACTTTTTTGGGCACCCTGTATTTTCTTTTGATCGTAAAGATCTTACAATGTGACCTATTTAAGACCAAGACCTTTACAATAAATGAAAAAGTATCAAAGTCGGATCATCTGTTCAGAAGTTATGAGCTAACAAACAAAAACAAAAAACTTACGCTTTGAATTGAAAGCCTCTTCCTTTTTGAAGTCGGTTAATTACAGCATATCTTACGAAGTTATAAGCTTACAAACACCAACAACAACACATAGCTCGAATTAAGAACACCCTCCTTTCTGAAGTTGGTTGAAAACAACTTTGCGCTAATCGATGTGACCGCTTACAGTAACAGTACTTTGAAACACAGAGTATACGTGTCATCCGCTACGCTGCAAAGTGTGCAACGTAGTTCAAGTGTGCACAGTGTAGGAAATTCCGAACAAACAACTGCACGTTTTAAGCGTTCTATTTTTAGCAATAATGTCTAAAAACTGTCTTTTCGTAGTAAATCGATGATGCTCTACAACTTCGTAATTAACTTTTCTCCCATCTTGAACCGTTTTTGAGATAGGAGCGCTAATTCGGCTGTTTTTCACCAGATGGCGCTTTATTTTCTTTAGATTGTAAAGATGTTATAATGGGACCTACTTCAGTCCAAGATCTCTACAACAAAATAAAAAGTATCAAGTAACCGTATTTTGAACTATATAGCGTATGTCTCACCAGCTACGCTACAACGTGAGCAATGTAGCTCAAGTGCGTATAGTGTAAGAAATTGCGAACAAAAAAATTTACGTTTTTAGCCTTGTATTTTTAGCATCAGTGTCAAAACTATCTTTTCGTACTAAATCGATGATGCTCTGCAATTTTACAATTCACTTTCTCCCCTGCCTTGAACCGTTTCCGAGATAGGAACGTGTGCATGAATGTCTTATCTATCTTTTTGTACTAAATCGGTGGTACTCTTCAGCTTTGTAATTCACTTTTTCTTTAGAACCGTTTTCGAGATAGGAACACTAACTCCGCTATTTTCCACCAGGTGGCGCTGCAAGCGGTTTAACCTTGTACTGCATGGCCGCTTTGCTATACTTACATACCATTTTTATCACTATACCTGCAGCCGTTTAGCAGTTAAAAGAGTTGGGACTGATTTTTTTGGGCACGCTGTATTTTCTTTAGATCGTAAAGATATTACAATGGGACCTATTGTAGACCAAGACCTTTTCAACGAAACAAAAAGTATCAAAATCGGAGCATCCGTTCAGAAGTTATGAGCTAACAAACATAAAAAAAACATACGGTTTGAATTGAGAACCTTCCTTCTTTTTTGAAGTCGGTTAAAAATATAGGAACATGGCTTATTAAGAAAACATGCAAATTGTTAAAGTTAAAAGCATCTAACGCGTTAATAAGACTAAAAGAAAATAAATACTCTGATATTTGCACTTGTCATTACATTGTTAAATTATTAATTGCAACTCAATATTAAATTTTAATTTGAAATTATCAATACTAATAAACATATAAGTTTTAAAACATGCCGTAATAGCCTCTTACAACCTTTTATTTATCATATTTTAGATTTCTTTTTTTTTTTTTATTTAATCCTTTCTTCAAGAAATTAATTTTATATCAATTCTTGTAATTCTGTTGAACATAATATATTTTTAATTAAATTCTATCGATTGGACATATAAATTCTATTCATAAATGAACCTCATCAATATAAAAGTGTATTTTATTTCGTATCGTCTCAGAAAGTATTTTCTTTTGCCTTCCTCTTTGTAAATTAACATTTTCGCGACCGCATTGTCGCCTTGATAGTAAGTTCCGCTTATGGTCATTATTTTTTTAAGCTATGTTATTTCGGAAAAAAGGTTTTCTGAATTCATACTTATTACAAATGAATATACATTATAATTATACTCTTTCAAAATAAATTATTTATATCACATTATTTTGTTTGTACAAATATGAATGTTGGGAATATTCATCCTTAAAAAACATAGTATGTAACATACAAATTGCAAAAGAAACACCCACTGGAGTAGTTACAGATTTTCAAATGATGAATCTACGTCAGAGGTCGCGAAAGTGTTAATCTTTTTATTTCTCTTTGTTTTCCATAAGAAAAGGATAATAATGATTGTCGGGGTAAAAATAACAATTATGAAAATTTGTTTTTTTCCGATGAGGTCCCATGCAATACATAATATGACTGTTTTTCCTCTGTACTTTGTCTAATGTGTAAAAAATCTGGAATTAAAAGAAGTATGGAAAATGAGTGTGCACAGATTCCTGCAAATTAAGCTCTGAATCAGGTTTTAGTATGCATTAAGGCGACATTATCACCTGAAAACGAAACTATTCGTCCCCATGTTAATCTATAGGGAATAAAATTCGCCTTCTAGCAAGTACAATTATTTATATTTTGGCTTCTTCTTTTTGCATTGTATGGGTAAACTCAAGGCTCAGAGGTTTCTCTTATTAAAAATTTTATATAGTTAATTGTAATTTTTTAATTATTAATCAATGGTCGAAAAAAGCCTATCTGATAACATATGCCATTTTAATCGTATAGTAAATATTGTTTAAATTATCATAGAGAAATTTTTAGAACATGGACCTTTTCTCTAATGTATGTAGTTTTGATTAAAATAAACAGTAATTTTTTTTTTTATGGAAATTAAATTGATTATCGGTACAAATTAAAATTGTATCAAAACTGGCAAAGAAATATTCACAGCAAAACGAAACTCCTAATTTGACAGTTTGACAAATCACTTCACACTACGGGAGGACTGAGATAATGGGTTTTCTTCACGCGGCGGAAACCGGTATTTATCGTAAGGTAGGACTATGGTCAAATTACTAATTTGAAAACATACAGATGTTACAGAGAAAAAAAGCAATATTTTTTGTGCTCAAATGAATATTTTTGAAAATAAGTCTCTGAAGGTATTGTAGTAAAACACATGTTTGTGTAGAGATCTGTTTTAATATATTTGATTTGCTTTAAATTTAAACTAATTAAATATTAAAAATTTATTTTTATTTTACATAAATATTTTATATTTTACACCAGAGAAACATATTTTATAATAACAGATTTATAACTGTATAATTTTGCATTTTTTTTTGCCTTGCAGCTCTATAAAATAAAATAATAATAAAATAACAATTTGCTAACATATTTACTGATAATAAAATACTGTTAAAAAATGGTGATAAAACAACAGAGAGGAAAAAAAAAAGTGAAGTCACAATAAACTGAAACTTTATAATGTGTAAAATTTTCGTAAATCAATAAATTAAAATTTGCTAAAGCAAATAAAAGAAAAGGTGAAGTAAGGAATTATAAGTTTCAAAGTTACAATTACTTAATTAAGCTAAAAACACTGTTTTTATTTAAAAACTTGCTGTCGTACCTATTTTACGCATATTACAACAGAAATTAAAGGGGGAACTCTGATTAAAATCAGTACACACAGATAAGTAGTGTAAATTAAAACCGATATATATACATACACACACACACAAATATATATAAATAATTAATAAAGAGTATTAATAAATTTTAATAATTAGCTGTTTGTATTTAACAGCATAGTAAGCTGTAAACATCAAAGAATAAATATTTCTAATATTGTTTTGAATTGAAGGTCATTTGCACTTTTTTTAAACAAACAGGTATGTAAAAACTAAAATTTAAACTTTGAATCCACTGCAAAACAGAGAAATTCGATTAATTATACAGTCAACGATAAGTAAGGGAAATCTGGAAATGAATTAAGGATAACATAAACATAATAATGATATTCTGGTGTGTCACTCACACGACTCTCTCTTATCCCTCTTTTTAATACTATTGAGATAGATTGAAGGTGAAGAGGTCAGATAACAAGTAGTGTATATGGACATACCTTAAATTTTTTTTAAATAAATTCAGGAACAGTTTTATTTGAGATGTAATTCTGTTGAGAGTTACCAGTTACCATGCCCTCAATTTCTGTTTAAATATTGTATTACTTATTAAAAAAAAAAAAAAAAAAAAATCGACGCTGTTAATAAATTTAAAAGTTTATTCCAAGTCATTCAGACAACATTTATTCGCAGTGCTCATTGAAAGTTACAATTTTCAAGTGGTATTCTCATGTAAACTTCAAATTACCAAATTTTAATTTCCTGTCACTATTTGTGTTTAAGCTATGTTGATAACAGACATACATATAGTTTCACCGGTAAAAGTTTGATTTTCGTATTCATGGGATGATGGGACCTCAAAACGCGATATCATTAAAAAAGCCAGAGCTCAAAATTATATTTTAAAACATACTTTGTTTACCGCATGAGAATTTTTTCATTGCTGAACAGTTTCCGTCGATATGTCAAAATGTAGGAAAGCGTTTCCACCAATTACACTCTACAGACAAAAAGAAAAAAAGAAAAGAAAATTAAATAAGGGCAAACACTTCCATTAAAAGATTAAGATAGGTTATACATACATATACATATATATATATATATATATATATATATATATATATATACACATATATACATATATATAGTTAAATAAAAAAAAAATCTTGAATTAAAAATTTTTTGTTTTTGCATCAAATTTTCAAAATTGAGTTTTAGTTATAATTACACGTTTTAAGATGCCATAAGTTCGAAAATCAGGTTTTTGACGGATGGTTTGTGTGTATTTATTATTGTTATTCTTTTTAGATTAAATAATGAAATAAATATTTAAAATATACACATTAGTCTGAACATATTTAAAATATTAAGTACTACTTTTAAAGAAATCAAATAATAACAAGCTCTTTCTTTTAAAGCTAGCTTTATTATTAAAATAATAATAATAATAATTAATTGGTTTTTTTGAATTGCTATTTTCATATTTTAATTAATTTTAAAAATTCTAATCAAAAATTCGTTATAAATAAGGTACCAAATGAAAGGGGCATTTTTTCCTGAATCCATCTGTTTAAACAGCTAATCGATCGGACAATTTAGATTTTTTTTTTTCCTTAAGTTAACTGAAGTATGAAAAAACTCAAACTTCATTATGTTGTTTCTTTTTTTTATTTCATTTTGCACGCGCACTTAAAAAAAAAAAAAAAAAAAAAAAAAAAAAAACTTTTTCGATATCGTTTGTTTCGATACTGATTATTATTAATTTTCTTTTCTTTTCTTTTTCTTGAAGGAAAAAAAAAAAAAAAAAATCCGATATCGTTTGTTTTGATACTGATTATTATTATTATTATTATTATTATTTTTTTTTTTTTTTTTTTTTAATATTTTGATGAAATTCTGGCAAAAGCAGAATTTAGGTTAGGAATGAGAACTATTAGTTTTTTTTTTTTTTTTTTTTTTTATAACATCACTTTCAAATTATTCAATTATATTTTCGATAAATTTTAGATTTCGATAAATGTCCAACTATCGAAAATAACTCCCAAAAAACCGCAGTTTGAGACTAATAGTCCTCAGTCCTAAAAAAAAAAAAATAAAGTCTTAAATATTAGTAGCTCTGTATGTCTTCTATATATTATGTACTCACCTTTTTTTTGGTACCATCCTTAATTAAATTTAGTCCTATATTAATAACACATAGCAGAACCTAAAATATATAGCCCTTCTATAACAATTCCTGAAAAGTCCAATTATAATGTAGTTCTCTTTTTTTTCTTTTTTTTTTTTTCGGCAGCACTGTAAATTAGTACTAAATTTAATATGTACTAAATTTCTAGGACAGTCCATGTTTTGAAATCGTTTTTTTTTTTTTTTTTTTTTTTTTTTGAGTTTTAAAAAATTGTAGCAAAGAAATTATTATCATAATTACGACCTTTTAAATACTCATTTTTAGCATAAATTATACCTATGTAAATGTGTAATTGTAATATTTTTTTAATGACGTCCTCAAATTTCTAGGACATCATTTCGTCACCCTACTGTAAACCAATTGTGAATGATTTTCATGCCATATTCTATACCAAACATGTTTTTATGTGCGTGCCCTTGCACATGAACCATTTCTTTGATCTCAACGAAAATTTTAGTGTAGAATCTCTATATGACACAAATTTAGAATAGCGATGAAACGGATAGTGATTTTGCCGGATACCAGATATCCAGAGCTCTTGTGCCTGCCGGATATGAATATCCGGCATTAGTTTTTTTCTTTTGTTTTATTGTGTATTTCATTTCATTTCATTTTCTTTATTTTAAAACAATAAAATATAAATAGATTTCATATACTATTCTTTTAAAAATATTTTAAATATAATTTACTTAAACATATTTAATATTTTATTTTTTTTGTGCAATATTACCATGAAGAGTAAAACTTTAAGCCTAACACACTCATTCTTATACTTGCAGTTTGTCATGAAAAGCACTGTCACAATAAAATAAAATTAAAAAATTAATTAAAGAATTTCTATTAGCTTGTTTTGCGCTAAAATGTATGAAAAGATTAAAATGAAGTGTTGCCACCTAAATTTCATACTTTAGTTAATTTAAAAAAATCTAGTTGTTATGTTGAAAAACTGTTTGCACACCTGGATTCAGAAAAATTTCCCCCTTTCTTCCCCTTAAAAATCGAAAATTCCCAAATCGCAAGCAGTATTTTATTTGTACACTATACTACGTATTTATGTACAAAAGGGGGGAAAACAAAAGTACATTATCAAATGTACCCCTGAATTAGTGGTCAGTACCAGTGGCGGATTCAAAGGTGGGAGGAAGCAAAAAAAAAAAAAAAAAAAAAAAAAATTGACATTCATAAAATTTATAATTAAAGGCAAACAATTTAAATTCATATTAGAATGATTGAATAACATTTTGAGTAAAGTCATTTTAAATAATTATCTGCCGTAGTTCGATAAACACCAGCACCTCTATTTAAATCCACATCTATTTAAAGGCCCCCTCCTATCAGTGTCAATTTTTCTCGCTCCCAAAATCTTCTTTTTAGTTTCAAAACTGCTTTACCTCGATTCAATGTCCATGTACAAATGCATACATAATGAAATAGAAAAAGAATTAATTAAAAAGAAAAAGTAATTTTAAAAATAAAAGAAACATAATGCGACTAAAAGTTATTAAAAATCTGTATTTCATTTATGAAGACGACCGAAATTCATTTTTGGTGACCTTTTTTTCCGCGTGACTTTTTTTCCGCTTACCAAAAATTTGATATCGAGTTTTCACCTACTTTGCATGTCTTGAGGTCTCCTGAGTCCAAAAATAGTTTTTGGAAATTAGTCTGTATGTATGTACGTGGGGAATGTTCTGGCTATCATATCTCCGAAACTAATAAAGATAAACGACTTTTCCAAATTTTGGTGAACATTTGTAAACCAGGAGTGGAACATTTGAAACCGGAAGTGGAATCGTAAGCCCGTATCTCAAAAACGACTCTAAAGTTTTTCTTCAAAGTTGCTATATAAACATTCTATTTGATGTTCTTTCGTATGTAATAGTTATAGTTGGTTAGTTCATGAATTTTCACAGGCGCTCTGCATAAGTAAATCAATTGGAGGTCTTGCAAGTGCATTCTTCTAAATTCAGCTACACAGATTTTTTTTCAAACTCTCCACACTCTCTTTTAGATACGCTTTCATATATAATTGCTGTCTTTTGGTCAATAATTGAGTTTGCCAAGTTTTGGTGAATGTCGGTATTTCAAAAACGGCTCAAACGATTTTCTTGAAAATTGCTACATAAACATTTTACAGATATCCTTTCGTATGTATGACGTGGTTATTACAGGAAAAACAGTAATACTACATATCCTGATTAGGTAGGTCATTTTTAAATCTCTCAAATAGGTGTTTAAAAAAAAAAAAAAAAAAAAAAAAAAAAAACCTCACTTAAATTCTTTTGTATATGTCTTTACACATGTATGAGTTTTCATTTTGAGAAAAAACTGTTGGATGTCTAATTTTTTAGGTCAATTTTATATCTTTTCTGACCACCATTCTCTCCAAAAAGTGCATAATAATACTTGCAATAGTGGGTAATGGAAATCGTAGGGTTGTTCGTGTACACGATATCTCAAGAACAAATAGTCGCAGAGAAGTCAGATCAGTTTTAAAATATTACTTTCGACACTGGCAAGAACCCTATTCATTTGCAACATTCGAATTAAAAAACTTCGTAAGGTATTATAAATTTACGATTTTCTTAACATTGGAGAATAGGGCAAATTTTCACTTAAACGTCCATCAAGTAGAAAATTTTTACTGTGACGATCTCAGGACAGTTTTAAAATATCAGTTTTAAATTCGGAATGAGCATTATTAACTATAAACATGCTACTTTGAAAGTTTCGCAAGTTATTTGGAATTTACGAATTTTTTAACATGGCAGAATAGGGCAAAATTTCACATAAACGTCAATTTTGAGGGACATTTTCATCATAAAGATGTCAGACCACTTTTGAAATACTATTTAGGACACTGGCATGAATATTATTGACTATGAATTTTCCAATATAAAAATTTCGTAATTTATTTGGAATTTACGATTTACTTAACATGGCAGAATAAGGGAAAATTGAGCATAAACGTCCAGTTTGAGGATCATAAGTATATCAGACAACTTCAAAATAACATTTATGATACTTGTTTGAACATGATTGACTACAAGTATTCTAATAGGAAAATTTCGTAAGTTATTCGTAATTTAAGATTTTATCAATATAGCGAAATTGAAAAATTTTCATATAAATAGGAATTTTGAGGATTATTCCATTGGAAATAGTAGCATAAAAACTAAGCAACGGAAATGACCATAATAAAATAAATTAATAAATTAGAATAAGGTAACTATATCGAAGTGAACGGTGGATAGCCTATTAGACAGGGATTTCATTCTGCCACCTTGTCAAGCTTTGGTCAAATTCATTTCTCTTAACATGATTATAATATGTCTCGCACTAGAAATTTATGAGAACATAAATATGATGGGAAACTGAGCAGAGTCCATCTATGCCAACTAGTTTTTCCAGGTATTGCATAAGAATGACTGGACGGAATTCAACGACACGTGACAGGATTTATGTCTATACCCACATTAAAAAAATTGCATCAATCGAATCTCATATTAAAAAAATTATATTTATCTTCACGTTTTAGATTAATCCCAAAGTGGTTTCAGAATTTTTTCTCTGTGTGCATGATGTATATAGAACTTCTTTTATTCGTCTAGGTATCACGTGAAAACGGCTGAGCGAAATTCAGTGATACTTCGCTGAGGTTTGGGTCTGTACTCAACTTAAAATTATATCCATCGAGTATTTCAAAATTTTAATTAGATTTAGAAATATAAGCCAAAAAACCAATAAAAAAATTATATCTAGGTAGTTAGATACGTTAAAAAAATTATATCTGAAAAAAAAAAAAAAAATCGACTTTCTATTTCTTGTTTTTTTTTTTTTTTTTCTTTTTTTGATGAATACTCTGAGTTCTTCTACGTAGACAATATTTTCCCTTATATTTGAAAGTTCGTTTCAAAATTTTATTTTCCTTTAAAAGTTGTTTTGTGCATAAAACATATTTGATCGCAGTTGATTGTTTTGTGCATAAAACATATTTGATCGCAAACAAATAGCGATTAGATTATCTATAAAAAAAACGTAAAAAAAAATAAAAAAAAAAAATGTAAAAGGAGAATATATGACATTTCACAGGTAAGATTTCTACTTTTGGAAAGCACACATGTAAGAAAAGTATTGTAATCATGACAAAAATTCGATTTTGAGATTTTCATGTTTCTATACGTTTTGAGGTAACCTGAATTTATTTTTGCTATTTTTACATTGAGGTATGAATATACGTATATGTGTGTGTATGTATGTGAGTAGTAAACTAGTATCTTGTGGCCACCATAAGACTTTCTTCTGTATTTTTCTATACATATTCACCCAGTACAAATAATTTATTAAAACTGTTTTTTATTAAGATTATCTACTATGATGAATGCAGATGATTTTCATCTTAGAGAAAACTAACATTAAATATCCGAAGAAAGACAATTTTTTTCTTTATAAATAACATCTTAAAAAATTCGCTTTTATAATGGTTACCTCACATATCAAGTTTTGTACAGATCTATGCCATAGAAATTGAGATATAGCCTTTCCATTCTTCGAGAAAATTGTAACATGACAGCGCTATTTATTGACCGATATGGTCGCAATTTGAATCAGCATAATGTCTAATAATGGTCTTCTCACATATCAAGTTTTGTTTGATTTTACGCAATAGAACATGAGATATAGTCTTCCATTAAATTGCAGAAATCGCAGTATAGTACCATCATCTGTTGACATATTCGCATCAAAAGTTGACAGGCACTAATTTACACCAAGGTGCATGTACATATAAATTTATATGCTGTTCGGTGCAGTAGTTCCTGAGATACAGTAGCCAAAACTTTTTGTCACACCCACACAAACATTTTTTAAAAATGTTCGAATCGTGTTCTAGACCTCTCAAAACATATAAATCTATCAAAAACTGGAAGTTGAAAACTTTTGCGAATTCAATTTTTTTTTTCTATTGAATAGAAATTGAATAGATTAGAAGAAAAAAATAAAATAAAATAAATAAATAAATAAAAAACTAGATGCGATGCAAGTTTTTACTATTATTTTTAATGGGCACAAATAAATAGATATAAATATATGAAAAACAAGAAAAATTCCTAAACAAGTTTTTGGCTGCAGATCTGTATTTTTCATTATGATGAAGGTGAATATAAAAGAGCAATCAGTCAATCGATTTATATATATACAACCTTTCAACCTTAAATTATGTGTTACACGCCATGTTTTGAAATTGAAGTATAATTTTAAATGAATTCGATTAGTTCAATCGTTATAATGAAATCTTAAAAAAATGAATTTAAAAAATCAGGCGAAGAACTTTAAAAAATGAATTAATTAATGGTCTTTTTACTGTTATTTTGTAATTACTTTGGACTGGAGGAGATTTTTCACAAAATATTCGTGTGGGAATTCTGTGTTTATTAAATGTAGGAAGTTTTATATTTTGTCTGTAAAGTTGAACTCACAGACTTTCGAGAACCCACATTTACTTTGATATCTTTCACGTGTACTCACTGAGCTCCAGATTGTAACATTCATTCTAGCTCATCGGGTCTCACATAAAATTGCTAATGAATCAGTCCCTTTCTTTAACGAAAACATTTTTTTCCCCTCGACATCACACCTGCAGGGGAACTGAAACCTGTCATTCATTCGACTCCTCCCAGAAGAGGATACTTTCTTGTACAATCCAGAGGGTACCCTCGGAAGATCCCAGTTTTTAGGTTGTGGACATGATAGTACAGTCAAACGAGGAAAAATAGCAGGAAAAAATTATTAAGTTTTGAAAGTTTGGGATAATCATAGGTGCCAAGTCTCCCGTTTTTCAAGGGAGACTTCAAACCGGAAACTTTTTATAGATGTATCCAGCAATAGTAATCGGCGAAAATATATATAACATATTCCTTTTAAAAATACTGGTGTTAATTCTGATTTAAAAGTTTAAAATGTTGGCAGCTCTGGATAATGCTTACGAGAGGTCTAATAATGCGAAACAAAACAGTTTCCCACACTGGGGTAAGAGCTTACCCCTACCCTTCCCTAAAAAATTCATTCAATTGATTGAATTTTTAAAAAATAGGAAAATACTTTATTGAATTTTGAAATTTTAGTATAACATTCTTGAGGGGTTTAATAGAGGAAAAAAAAAAAAAAAAAATCCAGTATGGAGTGGGAGTTCCACCCAACTTCAGGCCCTCTCACAAAGAAAAAAATAATAATTCAATTTGTTGAAATAAATTAAAAAAAAAAAAAAAAATCACTCTTTGGGAGGAGATTTTAACCACACCCAACCTGATAAAGCACCTTCGAAGTTTTCCTTGAGTTTTCCAATTTATTTACTTATTTATTTTATAATAACTGGGTAAAATAAATAAATAAAATGTAGATAATACAATTTTAATACAAGTCAATAAGCTTATGTAACCTTCTAAACAATAAAAATTAATGAAGTTCATCATGAATATCATCTTCAAACTCTTCTATTATGTAAGTGGGCTCCCTGTTGCTCATGGCAGTTTTTGATCACTGCTGTACGCAATAAGTCTGCTTTAACACATTCACACTTTCTTCCACAACTTTGCGTACAGCCACATGAAACCAAATTTAGTATCTTTTCATGAGCAGATGCTTGTCTTAAGCCGCTATCAAACTAAGAACCATACGATAGTCTTTAGCACAAAATACCTCATATACAGGTTTTTCATGCAGGAAACGATCCAAATATGCC
This sequence comes from Salticus scenicus, assembly GCA_963930645.1. Lineage (NCBI taxonomy): Eukaryota > Metazoa > Arthropoda > Arachnida > Araneae > Salticidae > Salticus > Salticus scenicus. Next base: position 51,183,535 of record OZ005648.1, read on the forward strand.
GTTTGTTACAAATTGCCGAACGTATGTTCGTCAATCACGCATTTTCGACTGTTTAAATCACATACGGTAGTCTTTAGAATGAAATCCTCCAATCAGAGAATCGTGATTACAGAACACCCTCTATTCTTTTCCCTTTTAAACATCCTCGGGCAGAGGGGGGGGGGGGGGGGAGAATAATAGCCAAATGTTGGGTCCGTTGTTTACATTTCTGGATTTCATTCTTCCGTTTATGCTTAAAAACAACCCTACTGAAGTCGTTTGGTCGCTTTTGAACGGCAATAGCTTATATTTTAGAATATATCGTCTTCTGTCAGATAGCACCTTTAGATATATATGAGACAAGTATGAATTAGATACTTTTCACCCACAAGTTCTTGGATCTAAGCAATTCCTGAACCACATATGTACTTGCAAGTAAATCCTATATAAGAATAGCGTAATGCAACAACTGTGGTAGGTGGCAGGTACGAAAGGATGACAGCATTGCTTGTTTACCTACCATAGCTGCCAATATTTTAATTTATTCCGGAGTAATTTTAGTCCCGCCCCGCCTCTATTTCGTACCATTTATTTTTTAAAAGTAATTTCTTCTTATTTTATCGAAGTTATGAATTGAAAAAAATTTTTCTATAAATAAAGTGGTGCGAAAAGTACTCCGGAAATTTAAAAACTGGCAGCTATGACCTACTAGTTCATTAAAACATTGAAATCTAAGATCGTTCAATTTTTTATTTCAGAAGTTGTACATGCATGTTTTACTTTCTTCTATATTCAATAGAAGAAAGTATTGGATTCGTAAAAATTTTCGACTTCCGGTTTTCGACGGGTTTACATGTTTTGAGAGTTCTAGAACACGATTTTACCCTTTTTAGAAAATATATCTGTGTGCCCAAGTTAAAATTCTTGCTGGTATTTGTTTGCTAGTCTAGCATTAAATGCTGTATCCCAGCAAGTAAAATAGCATAAAATACCAAAAATATTTGCTGGTTCCACCAAAATTACCAGCAAGTCATGGTGTGTATTGGCACAGTTTATTGCTTGTCCAGCATACATAATCCAGCTTCTGTTGCTTGAATAGTATGTTGCTGGTCCAGCAGTAATTATGACTACTATTTGCTTGAAATTTCTGCTATACTAGCAGTAATTCACAACCAACAGATGCTTTTTTGTTGCTATTTTCTCACTTCTCACTGGCATCTAGCATGCCATGCTATTTCTACTTAAGCTGCCGACATAACATATTACGCTGGCAAGCATAGAAAAGCACATAATAGCTTGTTAAGGTACATACCTCTCCAGGCTTTGGAAAAGCTTAAACAACAAATAAGCATAAAATGCTTGTATATAGCTTGTCGTGCTATTGCTGTGTAAGCTAGCTAATATAGCATTTTATGCTGGCTAGCATTATAAAGCATATAACAGCATGAAAATCTAGCAGACAAAGCAAAACATAGCAATAACTAGCCTATTTTCTTTGCTGGTACTAGCATGGATTTTAACTTGGGTGTGTGTGACAAAAATTTTGTGGCAACTGTATCTCCAGAACTATTGCTCAGAATTGAACACAAATTTATATGTAGATGCACCTTGACCTAAATTAGTGCCTATCAACTTTTGGTTTCAACTGCTCAACAAGGGGCACTGTTGCACAGCATATTCTGCAATTTAAGGGAAGGCTATGTCTCAGGTTCTATTGTGCATCATCAAATAAAGCTTGATATGTGAGAAGGGCATTATGAGACATTATGCTGATTCAAATTGGATGCTTATAGTCCAATAGATGGCATTGCTATACTGGAATTTTCCTCGCTAACGGGAAAGCTATATTTTAACTTGTATGGCATATAACTGTACGAAACTGGATATATACAATAACCACTATAAATACGCATTTTTTATATGTTATTATTATTTTTTTTTCAAGAATTTCCTTAATGATGAGGTTTCCTTTCAGCCAAAAAACAGCCTTTAGTTTTTGTCTCCATCTTTCTCTGTCCTGAGCATCTTCCTCATCCATTCCATTTTCTGTCATGTCCCTCATAAGCTTGTCTTTCCACCTTTTCTGCGGTCTTCCCCTCCCGTTTTTCCTTTCAGGTTTCCAGTTCAGTACAAGCTGCGGTATTCCATTCGCATTCATCCGTTGTACATGCCCGTACCATTACAGCCTCTTCTCTATTTTTCGTATGATATTCTTCTTAACACCCATCCTTTCTCTTATTTCAATATTGGTCTTTTTTTTCAAGTCTTGAAGTTCTGGCCGATCGTCGCCAAAAGTCCATTTCTGTAGATAGCAGTTTTTTTTCGCTTGCAGACTTGATCTTCATTGTCCATGTTTCTGCTCCATAGAGCAGAACACTTTCTATCAATGTGTTGATAATGATTCTTTTTGTTTTTTCAATAATATTTCTGCTTCATAGAATTGAGTTTAGTATTCCTATTATTTTCCTAGAGTCAGATCATTTATAGACCATAAAGCTGTCTTTCTTTGGATATATAGTGTTAGTTTTCTCTAAGATGAAAATCATTTGCATTCATCATGTTAGATAATTTTAATAAATAATAGTTTAAAAAAAATATTTGCCCTTAGTGAATTTGTATAGAAAAATATAGAAGAAAGTTTTGTGGTGATCACAACATACTAGTTTTTTTTTTTTTTTTTGTTAACTTTACTGTACATTACAATTATAATTCACATAATGTATCATCAGTACAAAATGACAGAGTCACAAGTTTTGAATTTGACAACTGCTTTTCTGCTGATGTTGAATAGAGTTAACTGAAGAAAAACTAGTTGGCATAGGTGGACTCACTCTGCTCAGTTCCCCATCATATATAGTACGACTTTTACGAGTTGGCCCCTATCAATCAAGCGTGATGTAAGCAGCCACGATTCTATTATCTTGAAATCGGTGCAGAGTGAAAAAGGAGGTGGATTGCTATCTTTACAACTTTTGAAACATTTTTGTGAAAATACTGCTTATTATCCAAATCTATTTACTTATATCCAAATTAGAACTTTTGGGCTTTCTAATATGTTATATCATTAATAAATATTTATTATATTATAATAAATTATTAATACGATGAGGAATGTCATGATTATCTAAACGATATTGCCAAATTTCGGTTTAGAGTCTTTTTTTCTTTTCTCTTCAATTTTTTTTTTTTTCTTTTCTTTCTTTATGTCCTAATTTGGATTGGCACCATAAAAAACTACCAATCTACAAACCTTTCCTTTTTTTTTTTCCTTCCTTTAAAAAAAAAAAAAAAAAAAGAAAGAAAAAAAGGAAAGAAAAGAAAAAATTATTTTAAAATTTGAATAAAGAACTGCACTTCTGTAATTAAATATTTTTTTTTTCTTTCTTTTTTTTTTTTTTTTTTTTAATTAGACAAAATACATATAAATTCAAAGCCATTATAAACAATAATGCATGTGCCTATTGAAATTACAGGCATGATTGAAAAGTTTATTTTTTATTTATCTGTCATTGATTTTTAAATAATAACACACGTTCCTTTTAATATGCAAGACGGATTTCAGCTGGCGAAAAGTAAAAGTTATTGGCTTTGATGTGTTATTCTCTATTCTCATGGCAACCTTCTTTTTTCCCCACCCATTCATTCTTTTCCCTTTGTGCACCTCTTCCTTAAAGTAAACTCTTCGAAAAGAAGGAGGGACGAAGTGCCAACTCGTGAAAGTTGAACTATATATGTTCTCATAAATTTCTAGTGCGAGACATATTATAACATAAGAGAAATTAATTTGACAAATGTTTGACACAGTGACAGAATGAAATCCCCGCCTAATAGGCTATCCACCGTTCACTTCGATATATTTATCTTATTCTAATCTATTAATTTATTTTATTAGGGTCAGTTTCATAGTTTAGTTTTCATGCTACTATTTCCAATGCAACAACCCACAAAATTCCTATTTATATGGGAAATTTTCTATTTTGCTATGTTGATAAAATCTTAAATTACGAATAACTTACAAAATTTTCTTATTAGAATATTTGTAGTCAATCAGGTTCAAACAAGTATCATAAATATTATTTTGAAGTTGTCTGATGTATTTATGATCCTCAAAATGGACGTTTATTCTCAATTTTGCAATATCCTGCCATGTTAAGTAAATCGTGAAGTCCAAATAACTTACAAATTTTTTAAATTGGAAAATTCATAGTCAATAATATTCATGCCAGTATCCTAAATAATATTTCAAAAGTAGTCTTACATCTTTACGATGAAAATATCCCTCAAGATTGGCGTTTATGTGAAATTTTGCCCTATTCTGCCATGTTAAGAAATTCCTAAATTTCCAATAACTTGCGAAATTTTCAAAGTAGCATGTTTATAGTTAATGATGTTCATTCCGACATCAAAACTGATATTTTAAAACTGGTTTGACATTTTTACAGTAATTTATTTTTCATTTAATGCACGTTTAAGTGAATTTTTGCACTATTCTCCTATGGTAAGAAAATCATAAATTTCTAATAACTTACAAAGTTTTTTAATTCGAATGTTGCAAATGAATAGGGTTCTTGCCAGTGTTGAAAGTAATATTTTAAAACTAATCTGACTTCTCTGCGAATATTTGTTCTTGAGATATCATGTACACAAACTAACATACTAACACACTAACGGACTAACAGACACCCTACAGGCAGACACCATACAAATTTTGTTATTTTCGGATTCCTCACACCTGAAGACTTGTAAAAAAGTTAAAAAACCGAGGTCGAAAATTTTTACGATCACCTAAGTTTCCCATACCTATAGTATAATGGGGAACTAACATGTAACACTTCACCTTATATAAGAACATTTTTGTATTAACTAAAATATTCCACTTATTAAAATCACTTATCTGCAGCTTTTTCCAATGCTTGGTGCTGATTTTTTTTTTTTTTTTTTTTTTTTTTTTTTATAAGGCTTCAAATGTTATTAACCACTTTTGTTAAACAAAAAGTTTATTTTTTTTTACATTGAAAACTAAAAAATGAAAAAAAAAAAAAAAATCACAGAACTAAAATTATGTTCAAAATTAGACATGAAAAGCTATAAAGTGAAAGCTTGACAGAGCAGAAATAACATATTGTTTGTTTAGTCCTAAGCAAAGCAAATGATACAGTATTCTTATTGAAAGATAAAATCTCTCTCTCTCTTTTTTTTTTTTACATTTCAAATAAAATAAAATAAAAAAATAAAATAAATTTTATTATTCAAATCATAAATAAAATCTATTTTATTTTTCCGAATATTTCACAGTAGTAGGGACATTTCCTTTTTAATAAATTATTCCTTTAAAATTATTTTGTTCGTTCCAATCATAAATAAAATTTTATTTTATTTTTTTAGTAACTTGTTGTAGTTGTAACTATGACATTAGTCTCAAGCAGAGTGAATCACGATCTAAATGAAAGGATAATTTATTCTTAATACGAAGATGACTTTATGTTCTGTCATTTTATAATTTTCAATAAATTAAGAGAAAAAATTACAGAACATTATCTTTTAAACTTTTTGGTATCATTATAGAAAAATACATTCAAATATTAACATAAACTAAGGGTAAATTATAACTTAACAAGTAAATAACATAAATAGTAAAGACACAGAACAATTGTTTTGGATTGAAATAATTAAGCAAGACCCTTCAGCAAGTAGTGTGCACAAATGCAAATGTATGCAGAGTACATCGCCACATTCATGCTGCACTTGTGCCTTTTTTTTTTTTTTTTTTCTGATGAAGAATTATGCTTAATCATTTTATGATTAATGTTGCTTGTTTTTGGAATTTATATTGTTTCTTTACAAAGTTTTATTTTCCTTATTTTTACTTTCTGAACACATGCATATGAAAGGAAAGTATTGTAATCATGACAAAAAAAAAAAAAAAAAATGACTTTGAGATTTTGGTGTATATATACATTTTCAGGGTTGCTACACAAATCAGGAGAAAAAATTCCCCGAGTTTTCCCTGTCTCTTTTAGAAATAAAATAGATGGCACACAATCATACAGCATTAGAATCTAACATGTTTACAAGTTATTTGAACATATTTAGGGTGTATTAATTTTATTAACTTACTATAGTTGGGGAAAAAACCGTAATTAATTCATTATAAAGCACTAAAATTTTTAAAAATATTTGATTATGAAAAATTTTTCCTATGTTTTTCCAAAAAATTTCAAAATTCCCTGAATTTTCCCTGTTTTTGTACTAAATTTTGAAAAATCCCTGAGTTTTCCCTGTTTTTTTAATAGATTTTCAAATTCCCTGAGTTTTCTAGGTTTTCCTTGTTTTCCAGGTGTCGTAGCAATTCTGATTTTGAGGTGACCTGAGTTCATTTTTTTGTTATTTTTATGGTGATATGTGTGTGGGTATGTATGTGAATGAACACAATAGCATCTAAGTGTCTTGTTTGAATAAGCTGAAAGTTGTTATGTATGTTATAGGTCATATGTATCTGTATATATGTATCTGTTATAGGTCACCATAGCATGAACCCTATTGCTTTTGGTAAATATAGCACTTATAATTCTTTTTAGAGCGATATAAACAAAAATTCTTTATCTTTACGGACTATGGGCTGAAATGATTTAAATTGCAATAATATCTAAACACTTTATATACATACTACAGATCATCATCAAACATACTGCATGAATTTTGGAGAATTTAGCACTTATAGTTTTTTACAGGGACAAATGAAACATTCTTTATCATTTATTATGATCTATGGGTGCAAATTATTTTAAATGCAATAGCGTTAAACAACATACTATATCGAGAAAAATACTCATATACCCTATTATAATTTTCTCTTTTGTTTATTTAATGACTTATCTTACTTTTATTTATTTATACAACTTTTAATTACTTAATATTCGGAAAGTCGAGTGGAGTCACTCCAGATTTTTTGATAGATAATATACTTAAACTTAATATCCTCAGTTAATTTAAATTAGGATAATATTAATAAAAAGAGTGTAAAAATGATTATGCTTTGTATTAAATAAACATTTAAACTATAATTAAATTCACTTTTATGTTAACTGAACTAGTCAGTCTTTTATAATATTATAACTACTGAGTTGAATTTGATAGATATACTTAGAAAAAAAAATATTTTAGAAGAATTCCACTATTATAATAAATGTTTCTCATATATTTCATGTATAACAAAAATCTGGTGTGAAACAACCACACGACTTCCAATATCCACTATTACGACATAGAATTGATATAATGAAATAGACACCAAAAAATTTTCTGGAAGAAGAAATTTGATACACGTGTAAAGACATATTAAACAGAGTTTACATAACAAGTTAAAAAATAAGAAAATAAAAAAAAATTGGTAGAGTTTTTTTTTTTTTTTTTTTTCTTTCTTTTTAACTTTTATTTCCGAGATCTAAAACTGATCTATCTCATCAGGATGACTATTAATTTCCCTGTGATAACCATGTAAAGCATGAGAAAGGATATCTAAAATGGGTTTATGTAACAATTTTCAAGAAAATCTTTGGAGCTGTTTTTAAGATAGCGACTTTTACCAAAACTTGGCATAATCAATTGTCGACCAGAAAACAACAATTACATACAAAAGGATATTTAAAAGAGGGTTAAATATGGCAAGTTTGAAAAAAATTCCAACAGCTGTTTTGAAAGAATCGCACTTGCAGGACTTGCAATTCAGCTATTTATACAGGACGCCTATTAATTTTCCTGAACTAACCAACTATATCATTCAAAAGGACATTTAATAGAAGAAAATTGTTAGAGTCGTTTTGTTCGTCATACGGACTTACGGCCCACACTTACGATTTTCCAATTTTCACCAAAATTTGTAAGATTCATCTGTACACCAGACCTGTTTCCATTCTAAAGTTTTGTATTTCTATCTTTATAATTTCAGAGATATAATAGTCAGAAGATTCTCCACACACACACACACACACACACACTCTGACCAATTGCCAAAAACCACTTTTATGGACTCAGGAGACCTTAAAACATTTAAATCAGGTGAAATCTCAATCTCGAATTTTTGGACCGAATACAGTACTTACATTACCTACGATAGTGAGGTAATGGAAGTAAAAAAAAAAATGCACTTCACATAATTAAGCATAATTTAGTATTTGTGCAATCTATTTTCTATAAATGATGAAACCTTAGGAAATATTAAACTGACAATCAAAGCGAGTACTAATAAGCATATCCACCACAATGGAGCAATGGGTAACGTGGTTACGTCAGAGTTACATCATTGATTGATGACAAAGTCATCTGGTGCTGGTGGTACCTGAACTACTCTGGCTGAAACTACACATGCTCAAATAGAATTTGTTTACTTATGCGATGCTTCATCTATAAAATCAAAATAGAATTGTGTTTGAACAAATTCACATCTGAACGGAAAAATTCATGTATTTTTAAAATATTGATATTTTGCATATTTCCCCCTATTTTAAGATAAGTAATATATTTTACAATTAATTTTTTAAAAGTACTTTTTGAATACTTCTTACAATTTATATAATTATTGAAATCTTAATTTCTTCCATTTTTCATTCATTATGGATCAAGAGAAAATCTATGGAATTTTGGATTTGATTGCTTTGATTTGTTATGAGGTTAGAATAAGTTAGTGTGTATTATATTTGTTCAGCCTTAAATGTTATTTTAGTTATAGTTTTGGTTTAAAAGTGATTACAAACATATTTTGTTTAAATGATAAAATTTTTGCGAATGATTTCGTCTGCATCTGATTGATTTTATAGAACATGACATAATGCTTTTTTTTTTATATATACCGTAAAATCCCGAAAGTAACCCCCCCCCCCCCCTTTTTGAAAAGCAAAATAGATAAATTTCAGGTGGGGGAGGGGAGGGGTTATAATCAAGATTCTTTAAAAAAATGAAGAAAAGGGAGGGGAGGTTATATTCGATGGAGGGGGTACTTTTGGGATTTTACGGTACTTACTTAAAAGGAAATATTAAAGATAATTTCTTACATTAAAGGTAAAAAAACTGTGTAATGATTCAATTGATAACATGCATCCGACACTTTATGAAAAATTAGTTAAATTAGAAATAATATATAAATATTAAAACTTAATTCAATCCCAAACTTAACTGGCAATGCCGACGTACCGTAAGTGCACCTGAAGATTGGACGTAGCTTTGTTGGATGGAGAAAAAAAAGGAGGGTTACTTTCAGGATAACGGAGACATTTCACTTTCAGCAAGAAAAGGGAGGGGGGGGGGGTTACTTTCGGGATTTTACGGTATATAAAATTAATAATGATAAGGTCATTTTTTATAAGTGATTCCTTTCCCATTTTTTTTTAAAACCAAAATTTTAATTTTGAAAACTGCATACATTAGCATTTTCTTCTTGAATTATTAATACATGAATTTTTTCGTATTTGCAATACAATTTACAACATCAGAAGATCAATTTAAAAAATTATATTTTACATTAATTAATTCTGGCTCTAAGTGAACATTGTAGATGTGATTATTTACTTGAAATTATTAGCGAATATCTAACATATTTTGTATTTAAATTTTAAAATCAAATGTACGCTAATAACTTCAAATAAATAAACACATCTATCATGTTCATTTAGGGTCAGAATTAATTCTTGTTTTCATTAAAAACGTAAGAGATAACATATTTAAAGAAAGCACAATAGGGGCAGGCTTTTCACTGCTTTTATTAGTGTACTACAGCCACTGCATGGTGGGAAGCACTGCCATTGAGTTTACTTTGAGACATCTTTTAACATTGTGTGAACAAGCCTACTCTTTTGCTGGCAATTAGATAATTAGTAAGCTTTAGAATTTTCTGTTTTATACTTCAGATCTCACAGTAATTAAAAAATTACTGCTTCAGAAAAATGTTATTTTGAATTGAATATTTATTTGTGAGGATAAGTAAGAAGAAAAAATTACAGATGGATTTTTAGCTTTATAACATTTTTAATTAAATAAGTACTAGTACAATATTTACAATGAGCAAATTTACATATGATCATTATGTAAATAATTGGTTTCTTAAAAAAGGCATTTAATATATATATAAAAAAAAAAAAGCTGTGTACACTCTTGTGTATATCAACAAAAAAATTATAAAATAATAAAAGACAATAAAAAAGGTGGCGGTTGGGTGGGCAGATGTTTGATTACGGAGGTGGGGTGGTGTTGTAAGGCTGGATGGTTGGGTGGGTTTGTGAAATTAAATAAAAAAAAAAAAAAAAAAAAAAAAGTAGAAGGTTTGTTGCATTTGCTTTGTATTACTATGCAAACTTTCATTTTCCAATAAAATTTCAGAATTTTTCTTTTTGAGTTGTCAACTATATTTAATGTTCTAATTATACTGTTAAACACAATGTGATCAATCGGTGAATTTCATTGTGGCTTCGTGGTTTCATTGTTGTTCATCTGCTTTGAAATTTTGCATTTTTAAATCCATATGGTTCCTGTTCTGGTTGTGGCAGGCTGGGGGAGTGTTGCCGGCGTAAAACTAGTGTAACCCCACAGGCAAGTCACAAGTCTTGCCGCCTGCCTCCTTCTTCCTATCTTGTGTTTCTTGGGTTGTTTTTTCATTAATTTTGATAAGTTTATGGTTTTAAGTTAAGATTTGTTGTTTTACTTTATTGATTCGTTTGTTTTGCAGGCTGTTAATTAATAGATCTGGTTTCTTTACATTAGTGTATTTCATCCACTGATGATTTTTTTTTTTTTTTTATCTTATTGGTCATTGGTGTTTCAGTGATCTTGTATCTGTTGCTTGGCTTCTACTATGCTTAATAGATCATCTTTATTATATATATATATATATATATGAAGGTGTGACATCAATTAAATAAAGTTTATAATTTATTTAGTAATTAATTTGATGATCTTTAAATATATTTTTTAAATTATCCCTACTATGATTTTTTTTTTCCTTCTTTTTTTTTCTTTCATTTTTCAATACACCAAAACTTACAACTGTCCACTGTCTAGCAGAACTCAGATTTTTACTTTCTTCTTTAGGAGAATCAAATATGCTCACTTTTGGTGTACATCCCAGGTAACACATAACGTTGTTATAGCGTTGCAAATAAGTCTGAACAGTGAAAAATTGGTTACGTTATTTTATGTCCGTTGAAAAATAGTTTTTATTTCGCGACATTCTCACTGAACAATTTCGAATATTTACTCAGTAATAAAGAAAACCTATAACAAACGTTGTTTTATGGTTGTACTTTTTCTGTTATTTTTTCGACGTTTTAAAATAGGTATTTATTAGTTTTTGTTTTCCTCTGTGATTCTAATAAAAAATATGTTTTTTCAACGAATTAATAAGTGCTTTTTATAAGTCATTATTTTCGTCAAATGACGTTGAATCTCTTCAACTTGATATTGATACACGATTGTGAATTGGCGGGATGTGCGTGTTATAATTTTCTTTAGAGTTTTAGAAGATATGGTGTGCTGCGAAAGAACTTCTAACATGATAAGAAGGGTAGCTTTCGGCAAATTATATTAACAAGTATAGTAGAATGTTCTTTGGCTTTCGGAAACCGTAACTAACGAAGGTGTTTATATTGTAAGCTTTTTCCCGTTCTACTTGTGAAATCGCCAAGTATATTGTGGCAAACCTTAAAAGCGTCTTACGATACGACGTGTGCCATTTTGAAAGTGAATGTGATGTGAAAGAAGATGAATATCGCTTTCCTGTTATAATGGTACGAAAGTTTTCTGACATTTTACGTAATTTCCAAACAACTTGCTAGCTGGTAAATTCCCTTAAAAGCTCAAAGTTATAATATTCTTTGGTTTTGGGTGTATTTACCTGCTAGCATAGTATTAGAAATTACAGAGTTCTCGTCTAATTGTGGATGCTGTATTTATTTAAACAAGATTTTTCAAGTAATGAAGTGAGTGTTTCTTTTTCCCTTCTTTAATTTTATGTTTGAATTCTTGTCTTAAATTTTCAGGGGTCGATCTAACTTTAAATATTTAATACTCTTTTTTAAAACTGTACTTTTGTAAAATTTTACTTTTTTCATATTTACTGAAAAAATATATCTATATATAATGTAACACTACTATTGCTTTCCTCGAAAAACGGAAGTTGAAAATTTTTACGAATCTAATATTTTCGTATATTGAGTAGTAAAAAAGTAATAAAATTAGTAATAAAAAAAGTCTAAAAATTAGGTAAAAAAGAATGTTCTTTTTTTTTTTTTTAACAAAGGAACTTTTTCTTTTTTAAATTATTAGCAATATTTTAGAAACAAAAATTCAATGGATATATGGAGATAGCTATTTTTCTTGGATTTCAACGTTTATAAGACATAAAAATAGCCGTTGAAAACTGATCTAAAAAGCACGACAGTATTGCGATTCTGAACAACCATTTTACAACTTTTTTTTTAGGTTATAAAAAAAACGACAGTATTGCGTTTTCGTACAACCCTTTTACAACGGTTTTTTTTTACGTTGTAAAATGTATTAAAACAACCGTTGAAAGATGAGGAAATCAACGAGGCATATTTTCAGATTATTAACGTTACGGAAAAACGATAATTCAACGGAATGCATTGCCGTTTGTTCAACGTTGAAAATACCATACTGTGCTACGTGGGATAGACGTACAAAATGTGAGGGAAGATAGTACTAATATTTAAAGCAAATTATTGATAAGTGTTGATAAAAGCAAGAAATTATACTTCAAATACAAAACAATATTAATCTTTTTTATTCAAAGTTGTTTTTTAATATTGCAATATATAAAATTTAGACTCACTGATTTTTTTTTTTCTTTTTACGAACTTTATCATTGAAAAGCATTTTTAAATAGTTTTGATTATTTTAAATTTAAGTAGATTATCATAAATTTAAAATAACAAGAGGCCTGACAGCATGTGTATTAAAAAAAGAAAAAAGAAAAAAAAAAAAAAAAAAAAAGAAAGTCTAGGCCAAAAAAAAAAAAAAAAAAAAAAAAAAAAAAAAGAAAATTCTGTATTAAATTATTGAATTTACATGATAAATTAAAACTGTGATGCAAAATTTATTAGAAAAGAGAAAAATTTTTTTTTTTTTTAATACAGAAATTAAAAAGAATTTGAATTATCTAATAATTAATCAAAAATCTATCTTTATAAGACTAAACACAGAATTTTATCTAAACAATGCAAGTTTTGGTGAGATTGCAAATTATACCATTAATTAATGAAAGGGAAGGAGGAATATAACTGTACATATATCATGCCTGCAAGAGAATGTAGAAAAAAAAAAAAAATGTGCAACTATTACAGGTCTCATTTAGTGGATTTACTAAGACATAGTATTTGAATATATTCACATTCTATATATAATTGTTATAATATACATATTGTTTATGAACATTTAAAAAATATTTTGTTACTAGAAATAAAATTTGAAAACTCTAATTTTTATAAAGAAAGTAACTGCCATATTTGAAAGGCACTCTTAGAACATATTTTTCTGGAATTTTAAGAGATTATTGTAAAAAATATGATGTGCTCAAAAATGTTTATCAGTCTCTATTATTAAAATACTAATGTGAGAAAATTACAATAGAAAGAGATGGTTTCAAAATAATTAGAAATTAAACTGAAAATTTAAGCTGCGTTTAAAAATTAATTCCATCATATACAAGTTCAATGAATATCAGGATATCAGACAACGGGAACTATTCTGTTCTTCATCGTCAGAAGATTCTTCTTCTGATGAATTTTCGGGCTGATTTTCATCATATTCATAGATAATATTGCTGTCAATGTCCACAGAATATCTGGCATTATCTTCATTATACTGCACCAAATATTCTGCAGGATCATTTACTGGACTAGTATTCCAAATATCCAGCTTACAGTTTGAATAATTCTAAAATAAAATAAATCAATTTATGTAAGTTGTTTACGTTTAAAACAGAAAACATGTATAAGAACTGATAATAAATAAACATACAATGCAAATAAATTTTATTTCTAAAAATTGAAAATTATCCTATCATCAAAACTTTTAAAGTAACATAAGAAAACTGGCTAAAGCTGAAAAGAGAGAAAGAAAAAAAAAAAAAAAAAAAAAAAATATAATCACAAGGTAGAGCTTTTTAAAGAGCTAATGATATTGAAATTTATATCAATTATTATAACATATATAATAATCTAAAATTAATAAACATACTAGATTATCAGCAGTAAAATTAATTGATCACAGCCACTGCTAAAATGGGTTTTCCTAAAAACTTTGTATTTTCTATTTTATATCCTTAACCATGTCTCTGTCAGTAAAAAAAAAAAAAGCTGTGTACACTTTTGTGTATATCAACAAAAAAATTATAAAATAATAAAAGACAATAAAAAAGGTGGCGGTTGGGTGGGCAGATGTTTGATTACGGAGGTGGGGTGGTGTTGTAAGGCTGGATGGTTGGGTGGGTTTGTGAAATTAAATTAAAAAAAAAAAAAAAAAAAGTAGAAGGCTTGTTGCATTTGCTTTGTATTACTATGCAATCTTTCATTTTCCATTAAAATTTCAGTTTTTTCCTTTTTGAGTTGTCAACTATATCTAATGTTCTAATTATACTGTTAAACACAATGTGATATATCGGTGAACTTCATTGTGGCTTCGTGGTTTCATTGTTGTTCATCTGCTTTGAAATTTGCATTTTTAAATCCATATGGTTCCTGTTCTGGTTGTGGCAGGCTGGGGGAGTGTTGCCGGCATAAAACTAGTGTAACCCCACAGGCAAGTCACAAGTCTTGCTGCCTGTCTCCTTTTTCCTACCTTGTGTTTCTTAGGTTGTTTTTTCATTAATTTTGATAAGTTGATGGTTTTAAGTTAAGATTTGTTGTTTTACTTTATTGATTCGTTTGTTTTGCAGGCTGTTAATTAATAGATATGGTTTCTTTAAATTAGTGTATTTCATCCACTGACTTTTTTTTTTTTTTTTTTTTTTTTTTTTTTTAATCTTATTGGTCATTGGTGTTTCAGTGATCTTCTATCTGTTGCTTGGCTTCTACTATGCTTAATAGATCAACTTTATTATATATATATATAAATATATAAGATCCTATAACTGCCAGAATAATTCTAAAAAAGCAAAAATCATTTTAATTCAAACATGGTAATGAAAAAGTCAAGTAGACATGAACAAAGTCTGACAAATCAGGGCACCAGATTACCTGTGGGACTAAAAATATCTCATTAGAGATCAATTATACCAGACTGACACACACACACACAAAAAAATTATACTTTTGATTTAGTTTTTTATGTATATTTTTGCTTTTCCTCACATTTTCTCCTCTTGCTATAAAAGATGACAACATTTCTTTTTTATTGAATGAATGGTTTAATATTTTGGGTATGAATTTAACAATTACTTCTGTTTTTGAAAGACATTTTTCCATGAAAAATAATTTTCCATATTTGACAAATCTTCTTACTATTATACTGACACTACCCATGTCAACATATCCATGTGAATGAGGTTTCAGCATAATGAAACAGAATATTATCAAAATAAAACTGTGTTCAAACTTAAAGCAAAAAAGTCATGAATAGCATGAAGTTCATCAATTTAAATGGATCCTTTTTAGAGGAATTCAGTCCTGAAAAATTCAATAGACAAATAGTATTTTAAAGCCAAAGCTCAGACACTTTTAATATATTTGATGTTTATATTAAAGGTAAAAATAATATTTCATATACTGTTTTATTTTTATTTATTTATTTATTTTCATAGCTTGTTTTTATCTTTATTAATAAAAATCAGTTATTTTCTTAAAAATTTTCTTAGTTTAAATTTTTAAATGAATAGTTCATTTATTCAATGTAAATTAATACATGAATAACTAGCATTAATTATAAAATAATGAAATATTAACCATAGACTCTCTATGTTTTGCTGTGAGTATTTATCATAGAAATAACTCGCTATGTCTGGCTCCTAAGATATTGGGACTTCTGCCAGTCCCTGGATATGAATTTATAAATGTATGGACAAAATTTCAACAAAGGAATAATTCGATAAGTAAGTTTTCCTTAAATACAAACTGCAGTTCAGAAATTTTAGATAATTGAAATTTTACATTAAACCAACACAACCTTGGTAATTCTCTGGGTCACTTATTCACACTAAAATTTCCCTAATCATTTGCCTTTCTTGCTACACTGAAATCTTTTATTGAACTATTTTCAGATTCTATTTTCTTAATAGATAAAAGATCTTTTCTTAAAATATCAAGATTAATCTTGTTTCACTCTTTCACTATAATTTTCTAAAGTCCATACAGTGTATTAGGATGCTACTTATAGAAAACCTGTTTTGAAAATCCAACTGCCCAGAATTGTAGGGGGTATTTTTAACAGACAGTGGTTGTATGAATTACAGAAGTCTTAGTTCCTATTTTATTTATCTCTCTTTTCTTTTTTAATTAATAAATAAATCAATAAATTTAGAGGTATGATAGTCTTATCCCAAAGGAATTTAACTCATTAGAGATTATTTTGTTAAAGAGATAAAATGTCTACTTCAAAAACTGATATTAAAACATATCTGTAATATTTTTGGAGAATATCGGAAATTTGGCGTCATTAATATTATATTAGCTTGATATTATAGTAACATCGACATTTTTTATTTTATTTTATTTTATATTTCCTTTATAAGAGAATTTAGCAATAACTATAAAATACTAAAAGAAACTTTCCTTGTTTTCCTGAACTAACATTTTAGGAGGAGGGGGAGGGATACCTGTTTTTATGTAATAAAGTTTTCTGCTACAATCAGATAAACTGATAACTTATCAGATAAACTGACAATGTTAGTGACATTTTACAGATAACTCTGTAAGATGTCACTAGCATTGTATAATTTCAGTGAATTTTTTATTAGATGATTAATTTCATATCTGAAGAGCAAGACATCAGGCAACTTTCTTGTCTAATTTTACACGCTAAACATTAATTTATTGTAATGAATTTCAGTGTGCTGATATATATGTATGTATTGCTTGTAAATAACACAAATATTTCAGTTTAAGAAAAATAATTTACATTCAATAAGATTAAAATGTAGCATGACACGCGACAAAAAACAGATATGATTTCAGTGACTCGTTTTAAATCACTTGACTGCTCTAAATTGAGACACATTTGAAGTTCAGAAATTTTAATTTACAAAAACAGGACTTTCCTCTGACATGTAATTTAAAAAAAGTTTTAAAGTTTAAATAAATAAATATATCAAAAAAATATTTAACAGTGTGAGAGACATGACAAGTGTAAGAATTTATAAAATTGTCTTTTGCTTACTTAATTTTAAATTTAAATACTCCTTTTCAATTAATGATAATATATATTAAAAAAACTGTATATATAATGTGTTAATATTATTTGAGATGTTTCATATGTTTTCTCTCAAGGAAAATGAAAAACTAGTATGTTGTGGCCACCACAAGACTTTCTTCTATATTTTCTTATACAAATTCACGCAGTAACAATATTTAAAAAATATATATATATGATTTTTTTCCAAAGTTTTTTTGCGTTAAAAGTAAAAAAAATCGATAACTTTGTTTTAAATTATCACATATTTATAGTTCAACCATTCGTTTTAAAGGTATTGACGAGACCTTTCGAAAGATACTGATCTTGAAAATTTACCCCCCCCCGGGGGGGTACTTCCCCCTAGGGGGGGAAGCGATGCCCCAAATTTTTTTCCTAATTAACTACTACTATTATCAATAATTCATATTAATTTCACAATCACAGGTTAAGAATAACTCTCATTATGTACATTTATACGAAATTTTGTACTACTTTCGTCCATGTTAAAAATTTAGAAAAAATACAATCACAGCGCCACCTGTTGAGCGATTGATCCCCAAATCTAATCAGCCACAGTTTATGTCAGGGGCCAACTAAATACCAAGTCTGGTTAAATTTCGTTTAAAAAAAAAAATAAAAAAAATTGAGATTTTTTTTTTCTAAGTCTTTTTTCGTTAAAAGTAAAAAAAATCGATAACTTTGTTTTAAATTATCACAGATTTATAGTTCAACCATTCGTTTTAAAGGTATTGACGAGACCTTTTGAAAGATACCTATCTTGAAAATTTACTCCCCTCGAGGGGTGACTTCCCCCCCAGGGGGGGTGGCGAGGCTCCTACGCATACAAAAATTTTTTTCCCAGTTGACTATCTCTATTATAAATAATTCTTGTAAATTTCATAATGATTACTAAAATATAATTCTCTTTATGCACATTTATACAAAAATTTGTCCTATATCACCATGTTAAAAATATAGAAAATGCGGGATGGCAACGCAATCTGTAAGACAATTTTTACCAAAAGTTGATAGGCACTAATTTATGTCAAGGTGCAACTACACACCAATTTGTATGAAATTCTGTATAGTACTTCCTGAGATACAGTTGCCACAAAATTTTGTCACACACACACACACACACACACAGACAGACAGACAGACAGACAGACAGACATTTTCTAAAAATGGTCAAATCGTGTTCTACAGCTCTCAAAACGTGTAAATCCATCAAAAACCCGAGGTCGAAAATTTTTACGAATCCAATACTTTCTCTATATTACATATAGAAGAAAGTAATAATTGAGTTAACTGAAATGTAAAAAATGATTTTTTGTCCATTTTTGTGTGAAATTAACCAAATCTGTTGTAATAAAAGGATATACATGAGATTAGGATATACTGCGTGTATCAATGAATGAATAAAATTAATTGGTTTAATGTGAAATTTTAAAACAGTTTCACAGTGCCTCCTGGTGGTCAAAGTAAGAATTTATAAATATCATGAATAAATAATATTTTGCATACATGATTAAGTATAATCATTGTATGAGGTGAAATTCATAGACTATTAATTAAGGAAGATGGACTAATAATTAAGGAAGATCAATAGTCAAATGCTTACTTTCCCCTTCTAGTGAATTGCCAGTGAATGTTTTGCCTGCGACACAATTCTTTGAAGTAGGATATGTATCCTTGGCGCATTTATATCTGTTTGTTGTGAGTGTTGCCTCGCTGACTGATTGGCAGAGAGACGAGATGATTCAAAAATCTCACCAACCAATCAGATTGCAGCATTGTTACAACCCTGGCATTCCTAGACTTTTTAAACCAAAACCAAAACATGTACGCGACATTTTATACATTATACATCTATGGTGAAATTAAGATTTTAATGATGTTCATATAGCTCACAGTGCATCATGTAGAATCATTGTTACTAATTGTAGAGATTTGTTCCTAGTGCCTACATGTAGGGACCTTTAGCATTTTTTTTTTTTTTTTAGTATATAGGAATGGAGTAGGAACTTTTTGAAGGCACCCTGTTTTTCTTAGGATATCCTCAGGATGAATGTATGCCATATGGAGATCCTCAGTGCAAAAGTAGGGACTTTTATCATCAATGTAGATATATTCTGAGCTGCCCATAATGACGTGGCAGAATTTTAGCTGCTAACACTGTGTGGAATGCTAGATGCCCAGACAGTAATAACGTAAGTGTATTAAAAGAAACTCACTTTTTAATAAATATTTCACATATATTAAAGTGTTTATTATATTCACCATTTTTGTTCAACGGGAGCCTTAAGCACCTTACAAGTAACTGGTCAGGAATAAAAATGGATAAATCATTTTAAAATTGTAGATTAAATAGAACTTTTTTAAGCAAAAATTATTGTATTTCTTTTTCACAAAAATGCAGAAAATACAGCTCAAATGCAGCAAATAAGAAAGATTCGTAAAACAGGGTTTTAAATAATTTCTTACACCATCAAAAATTACTACATGTTAAAAAATGAATATAGAAAATTAAGAAAATTTACTTTAGACTTTAAATGCTCAATCATCTCCATAATGGCTGGACTATCCTGCTTGTCTTTGAAATCCAAAGGTTCTTTGTTCATCTGTTTAAAAATGTGATAAAAATATAATTAATAATAATTTGAACATTTCTTAATAAACAAAAGTTTAGTTTAAAGAGATTCAGAATAATTTTTTAAATATTCTTAATAATTTTATTATTGTTTTTTAATGTACTATGAAGGCACAATATAACAGGATAAATGATATTCTAACTCACTGTAAATAATATTAATCATTTAGTGGAACTCAGGTAAAAACTAATTACTTAAAAATGCAAAATAAAAACTTTAAAATGCTCATTTCAGAAAATTATGGAGTGGAAGGCTGATTTTTTATACCAACTATGTGAAAAATACCAGAGCAGGGAATCGAACCTCGGCCTTCCGCTTTACGTGCGGATGCTCAAACTATCGAGCTACCCTGGCTGATTTGACTGCAAACACAGCTGTATCAAGTGACATTATTAATCATGGTGCAACTTAAATAGACCATGAAAATTTCAATTTAATTTAGAAATTTATTCATCAAGCCTGAAAGTTCATTTCAGAAAATTATGGAGTGGAAGGCTGATTTTTTATACCAACTATGTGAAAAATACCAGAGCTGGAAATCAAACTATTATTATTTGATAATTTTTAATTTAAAGAGCTCAATTGTACTTTTCTATCTGCTAAAAGGAAAAATGACAAGAGCCCGGGTTCGATTTCCGGCTCTGGTATTTTTCAGGCTTGATGAATAAATTTCTAAATTAAATTTAAAATTTCATGGTCCATTGGAGTTGTACCATGATTAATAATGTCACTTGATTCAGCTGTGTTTGCAGACTTGGTGACTTTGCCAACGAATGTTATGTGAGAAATGCCTAGCTGATATTCAGCCAGGGTAGCTTGATGGTTTGAGCATCCACACGTAAAGCAGAAGACTCGGGTTCGATTCCCGGCTCTGGTATCACATAGTTGGTATAAAAATCAGCCTTCCACTCCATAATTTTCTGAAATGAACTTTCAGACTTGGTGAATAAATTTCTAAATTACATTAAAATGTGTTTATGAGTTAATACTGAATTTCCAAACCATATGTTTTGTGAAATGAAACCTAAACAATCTAAAATGCAAAATACAAATCATGCCATAAAATACATAAATAAGTCAAATGAAAATAATGGATGTCAACACAAAATAATTAATGTTATAGGAAATGGAGTTAATAGAACCATCTCTAAAAGAAACACAACATGCACAAAGTACAAAATACAGCCCTGTTAATGGATTAATTGTTTATTTAGGGATGCACAGAACATAGAAGAACTTTTATCTTTCCTTTTTAAACATACAGCAGCTTTTACTATTTACTATATTTAAACTGCATTTTTCAAATTAGCAAACTCAGACTTTCACTATGAGAGAAAAAAGAAAACTGAAAAGCATAGTTCAAAACTTTCAGAACAACCTTTGTACCAATGAAATGTCAAATGATTTGTTATCTGTTCAACATTCAAAAGTACCATACGGAATGAAATGATAGTCACACAAACTTCTATACAATACAACCCTACCTTATCAAGTACATGTTCTGAACAACCACAGTTCAACAAAAGTTTTTGGATTTTTTTCGTTTTAGAACAAGCATATGCATAGTGAAGTGCAGTCCGATGATACTGAAAAGAAAACAAAAAATCATTATGGAGTATAAAAGAAAAATATTCATGCATAATATAAAATGTATACATACAGCTTAAAGAGGAAAAGTACTAGAAAATAGAAAAAATAAAAATTGAGGTTACATTTTGAATTTTAACCCTTTAACGTTCACTACTTAATTTATTTTAAAAATTAGTAAACTAATTTAAAAATGGCTTTTAGACACATAGCTGATCATAAATATTTAAAAAATAAAAAATTAGCATTGTTCTTTTTCGAGAAAGTTTTGGTTTGAAATATCTATAAGTTAACCTTATTAAATTCAAATAATACTGAATTTAAAAAATAAAACACTTTGTAAGTAAACATTATCAACTACAAAAACTCGTAAAAGTTGCATAGATGCCAACATTTCAATTTATTCCGGAGTATTTTAACCCTTTGCGGCGCAGGGTAATTCGGATTATTTAAATTATACTGCCACCGGAGTTTACAAACATAATTGAAATAGAAGAAATTTTAAAATTTCATGTTAAAAAAAGGGTCTTTTCTGCTATGTTATAAATGTAAATTTTTACTAAACAATTTCCGGGCTGAGTTTTTGCACTTGAGAATTAAAATTAGGTGTCAGGGCCGTCGCAAGGTACTCTGCCGCCCTCAGGCAAGCTTCAATTTGCCGCCCCTTTATACGCTGAAATTTTGCTTAGACGAATTTTTATAACTTGAGTTTTTCCGTCAGTCAAAGTTTTTGTAATGGTAACTCCATTTTCTCTTCTTAGTCCCTAAGACTTTGGTTTAATGAAATTAAGTGTACAGTCGGTAACAAAAGTCTCCGAACACTAGCGAAAATTCCTATATAGAAAATGTATACTTAATACAGTTTTTTTAAATAAATCCTTGTCGAATCAAGTTCTTAGTCAGTCTAAAAACAGGATTCGACAAGGATTTATTTAACAAAACTGTATTAAGTGTACTTTTTTTATATAGGAATTTTTGCTAGTGTTCGGAGACTTTTGTTACCGAGTGTACGTAAGACTGTAACAAAACAAAATGTTGAAAAAAAAAATTACGGTCTTCTTTTAGTTTTATTCTAAAAATTTCAGCATTTCCCTCTCACTTTTTTAAAATCCGAAATTTTAAGTTGACTAATCAAACATTGCATAAAAAATGGATTTAATTTAAATTAATTTAGTCACACGAAACTTTACATAGGTTCGTAAAACTAAAACAAATAGAAAATTCTTTGTCAAATCTAATGCAGGATGACCAGGCGTCTTCATTTTTGAGGACTGTCCTCATTTTTAGACATCCTTCTCAGTTTTGAAATTTTCTAATGAGGACCACATTTGTTCCCATTTTAAACTTTTTTGGCTTCATTTTCTGAAAATTGCTAACAATTTGTGCATTTTCATAAATTAGATTTTCCTTTCACCAATTCTAAAATTTATTAATGCTTTTTATCTTTTAGTGTTGTATCTAGATTGTTGAAAATGTTTTTTAGACCTGGGAATAGAATGAAATTTTTTGAATAAAATAATATTACTATGCCGATAAAACCATTATATAATTTCATTTGTATATACAAAAATGTATTGCTGAAATAGTATACATTCTTCAATTTTAAAGTTAATTTTTTATTATAACTGAAAATTTAATGAATTTGAAAATTTCAAATTCATTTTACCTCTAAAACTAAATCTAATTTGGGTTAGGTTGTGGGGACTAAGGCCGATTGATTGCTCTAGGGTCGTAGGCCTGAAGGGGAGTGGCCTCCGTGTGGGTATTTCTAAGGTGTCTTAGCCCGTATTTATGCAAGTTTCGGAGAAAACCATGGAAAACTCCGAACGGCTAGGTCGACGAGCGCGACCTGGGATTGAACTCGGCACCTCACTTCTACCAACTTTGAGCATAGATTCGCTCTGCTGCTGGTGGGCTAATATCCAATTTGCATAAATTTTAAGTATACTTTTAATTAAATTAATGTGAAATTCCCTTCCATTCATTATTATTATTATTATTATTTTAAAGATTAAAATTTTAGATTTTTTAGATAATGCATAAAAAAATCTGGAGTGACTTCACTTGACTTTCTGAACATTAAATAATTAACAGTTGTATAAATAAATTAAAGTAAGACAAATCTTTCAATAAACAAAAGTGAAAATTATAATAGGGTGTATGAATATATTTTTCCATAGTTTAATTTTACACTATTGTACTTACAATAACTGACTTATAATATGTGTATAAATTTTCAGCTTAGACGAATAAGGCGTTTGAGCGCTATCTCACTTTTAAAAAATTGTGGTCCATATGCCATAGTGATAAAGAATTCTTTTATTTGTGTCTCTGTAAAAAAACTATAATTCCTAGATTGACAAAAATCAATAGGGTTCGTGCTATGGAGATTTACAAAGTGTTTAGGCACTATCGTGTTCACTCTCACACACACATCCTCATAAAAATAGAAAAAATGAACTCAGGGGACCGTAAAACGTATATAAACACCAAAATCTCATAGTCAGATTTTTGACATGATTACAATACAGTCCGTAACAAAAGTGTCCGAACACTAGCAAAAATTCCTATGTAAAAAAAAGTACACTTCAAACGGTTTTGTTAAATAAATCCTTATCGAATCATGTTCTTACACTGACTAAGAACAGGATTCGACAAGGATTTATTTAACAAAACCGTATGAAATGTACTTTTTTTACATAGGAATTTTTGCTAGTGTTCGGACACTTTTGTTACCGACTGTACTTTCCTTACATAATATGTTAGGAAATAATAAAGGGCTTAGTTTAAACTTAATAATTCCCTTAAAATGTTGTATCTCAAATTCAGTGTTTTATTCTTCTTTCACACTCATGAATTCTAAATAATTTTGTCTTTTTCTTAAGGCCACCCATGTAGAACTCCATATACTATATATATCCCTCATTTCTGTTTAAATTAACAATATCCGGTAAGTAATAGCTTTTTTGTTGCATACCGAGAGGACTGTGTCCTAAACGTACTCATCTGTAGTCTCCCAATTAAAGCTTTCTCAGAATGTATCTGTCTATGAAAACTAGGCTATCTGGAATCAGACATCGGACCCGTGCAAAGATAGTTTCTTATTCTAAGCGGAAAGCTTTTTGCTTTCACATTTCTCATACTGTCCTTTTCACACATCTTCCTCCGATTTATTGACGAATTTTATTTTACTAGCAGCAATTTTCTCAACCAATTTAGATTCTTTCATGAGGATAGGGATGGGGTAGGGTGTCTTTTTTACAAAAATTTTTGTAAAAATATTTTTTTTTTCAATCTTGCTTATTTTTTTCATTTTTCGTACTTCGTTTTAATGATTCGAGTGCCGCCCTTAGACAACTGCCGCCCTCAGGCATTGCCTGAGTTGCTTAATGCCTAGCGACGGCCCTGTTAGGTGTTCCATCAGCAGGAACACTGCGACTGAAAGGGTTAAAGTAAGCCCTTTTTCCTTTTAGCAGATAGGAAAATACAATTGAGCTCTTTAAATTAAAAATTATCAAATAATAATAGTAACAATAAAAATAACTATGAGAGTGCACAGTTTCTAAAACTAGTAATACTTTTTATATACCTTTTTATCATTTTCTATAGTTTGAAAATTTTCAGACTATAATATGTCTGTCTAGATCCAAAACTTTTTTCCAAGTTTTATATGTAAAACAACATACTTTTTCAAAACAAATTTTGAAATTTTAGATAAGTTAAAAATCTAAATATTATTATTTGCAATTAGAGATAGAATCTCATTTTCTCAAAATTTCTGGGAAGATATAAGAATTTACACACATGATACACTATGATCATCTCAACCCAATTAAACTTTTTTTTAAATTTAGTTAAGAAAAATATAGAATATAGTTGTCACAATGGCAGAAAAGAAAACTTAAATAACTAGACTATTTTCCAGAATTTATTTATTCGTAAGAGAATTTTTCTTTTCTTTTTTTTTTTTTTTTTTTTTTTTGGCCAAGCGAAATGTTATAAAAAAATAATATTAAAATTTAAGAAATTTAGATATTATATATTTAGATATATTTATGACATTATTTTTTATTTGATAATGCTTTTTGGGCCCTAAAACATTATGAATTAGAAGTTATGATGGTAAAAGTTTATAATATATATAGATATATTTTAATATCCTGTATATCAATTTTAAGTAATTTAAACTGCATGACAAGACAAGCAGAAATACATTTGGAAGTATGGGCATATGTAAAAATTGAGCATTAGGCAGGTGATGGTTAATTATTCAGATCTAAATCAGGTTTTAAAATAATAATGAAACTGTAAGCATCCTCACAAAATCAAAATCCTTTTATATAAAATTTTTATACAAGATTCATAATACTCTCAGAAAGGGAAAATTAGTAATAATTACTTTTTAAATCTTAAATTACATACATTCTGTATAGGTACTACAAAAATTAAGAAGTTATATACTTATGTAAATGTATGTATATATATAAGTATAAAAATAATTTAAACTGAAAAACAAGTACCTGATCAAAGAGATTGTCAATAGACTCCTTTAACGGTTTGTCCTGAAGAATGTTATCTACTATTTCTGGTCTGTCAAATAAAACTGCTCTATGAAGAAGGGGCATTCCATCATCCTAAATATAAAAAGGATAAGAGTATAGAGGGGGCAAAAAGAAGAGAGAGAAAAATAAAAGGTAGATTTTTATCAAGAAAGCAGTTCATATACACATTAAAATATTTCACCAATTTTAATTGCTAAAAATGATTAACAATTTTTATATTTGATCACGTGTATGCAAGTTTCACTATTTTACTCAGCAATATGTATTTTATTAGGAATCTATTTATTTTTTTTAATTTGTACAAAAAGAAAAAAAAAATCAAAACTTACCCATTAACAGTACCTGATTAATAACTAACGTACTTAATTATGCAAAAACAGAAATTAATTACTGCATTCCTGCTCAAAACTTTAGCAAGATTTGCAAATGAAATTTTTTTTCAATTTAAAAACTTATCTCTCGGTTAAATGTTTTCAAACATTGGGTATTTAAAGAATTGGGTCTTTCTCATGTTTTTCAGTGAAGATTGGTTTAAGACAACATTTAGGGGACTGGTAAAAAATTGAACAAAATCAATAATGTTTGCGATCATCCTGTATCGTTAAGTGAACGAAATGATCTGTAACTTTAGGATATGTTATTATAGGATATAGGGCCCAGTACAATTTGTGGATGAATTTGTGTGACGATAGCATATTAAATAACAGAAATATAAGCACTTATTTTATAATTTAAAAAAAAAAAAAAAAAAAAAAAAAATCGGCATGTTTTTTATTTATAATATACATACTTTTAAACGAAAATTATTTACACTTTCAGATAAATTGAAAAAACACTTTTGAAACAATATACTGCAATTGGAATACAAATATCTTAAATATCTCATGAAATATGATCATTTTTATGAAAAACGTTTTTACTGTGCATGTGTAAAAGATAAAAAAAAAAAAAAAAAAAAAAAAAATGTTGCATAGGTTGAAAGCTAAATATATTGGTTGAATTTTGTCAAAAGAGTAAAAACTAAGCAAACTGTCAGCAAAAGAGCGACCTAGATTTTAGATATTTCCCAAGAGTTGAAATTTCATAAAGGGTTTTTCACATGCCATCTAATTAGTTTGAAGATCCAGTTATTTCAACCATGCTCCAAAAGTACTTTTTTTGAGAAAAACCTCTTATAAGCTTATAAATCTAACATATTTTTGTTTATTTACTAAGATTTGCGACATGATAAGGGGATTTTCACAAAAAAGAACTTTTGCTAAGTGATTAAAATAACTGGATCTTTAAATTAATTATGCAGCACGTGAATAACCCCTTATGAAATTTCAACTCTTGGAAAATACCTAAAATCTAGCTCTTTCTTTTGCCGACAATTGGCTTAATTTTTACTCAATTCAAATGTACTTTTGACAAAAGTTGCCCAATATATGCAGTTTTCAACCTATGTAATAAAAAATTTTCTATATTTCGCAAATGCGCAGTGAAAGCGTTTTTCATAAAAATGTTAATATTTCATGAGCTATTTAAGATATCTGTATTTTGACTGCAGTATATTGTTTTAAAAGTGTTTTTCCAACTTATCTGAAAGTGGGAATAATTGTCGTTAAAAACTCTGTATATTATAAATAAAAAACATACTGATTTTTTTTTTTTAGTTTTAAAATAAATGCTTATATTTCTGTTATTTAATATGCTATCGACACACAAATTCATCCATAAATTGAACTGGTTCTAATTAACATATCTAAAGGTACAGTTCATTTCGTTCACTGAAAGATACAGGGTGATCACAAACATTATTGATTTTACTCAATTTGTTACCGGACCCCTAAATATTGTCTTAAACCAATCTTCACTGAAAAACATGAGGAAGACACCCAGTTCTTTAACTACCCAATGTTTGAAAACATTTCATCGAGAGATAAGGTTTTAAATTGAAAAAAAACTGACTGCTTGCAAATCTTGCTAAACTTTTGAACAGGAGTGTATTCTTCGAACTTGACTTTTTTTTTTTTTAACAGTAAACTATACAAAAATTTTTGGGACCTTGAGTTATGTTATTGTTAAAAAAAAAAGGTTTAGCACCTACAGACAGGAATGCATCTAAAGTATATTGCAGGGGTGAAACTACCTAACATGCAAAAACCCTGAAAAGTGCTACTTGCATGCAGATAGGGTAGACTTATTAATGATATACCGCATGGTTACCTTTAATAAGTGATAGTTTGAGAGTTCTTAATATATTATAAGGCGAATTAAACATTCAAAATGAGAAATTTCTATAAATACAAAATAATTTAATATGAAATTCAAGAGATAGCAAAATTTTCAAAAACCCTGAATTCAAGGGTTGCCCCTGAAAAGTTTCACCCCTGATATTGTATATTTTTGTAAATTAAATAAATGTTATGCACCTCACTTTCCATAAATAAATATATATATATATATCTTTCTTGAAGGGACAGAAGAAATAATTTACTTTACACATTGAACAGTAGTACTTTTTACTGAATCCAAACACATATAAATCTTTTCATGAATTTCCTGTAAGCCTCTCACTGACTACAGTCCAGTACTTTAACAGAATCTTTTATTTTTTTATTATATCAATGTCATTAAAAATTTACATTAAACAGTTACTACTGATAGACTATAATTTATCTGAAATATTTCATGTGTCTTAAGGAATCCTAGATGCAATGATTACCATTTTCAAGAGAAAATTGCAATAATGATCCATAACATAGTTAAATATTTTGTTAATCCAAGAGCATTTATGAAAGTTAAAGAAAAAAATAAAATAAAATAAAATAAAAGACAAACAAATGAACCAAAATCATAAATACTTTACAAATTTAAAATAAAGATATTCGGCTGTCAAACCAATGTTGTGCTTATCAACCATGTTGCTCAAAGTTTTTCCTGAAACCTGAGTGAATATAGAGCATGAGTGAGTATGAAGTAGGACTCCTTAGAAAGACCCCACAGAGGAAATATTCCCTCCACCCAGACCAAAGTTCCTTATGATAATAATCAGCTCTAACTCATACACAAACACATTATACCATTAACTGGAAAATATTAAATTAAATAATCTAATCTCTATAAATATACACAAATTTCTATATTTATTGAATACTATTCAAGTGGCACATTCAATAGCACATTGATCATTGAAAATTAATAAAAAAGAATTGCAATAAAAAATGCCTGAGCATTTTTAAGTTTCTTGAAAAATGTAACAGACTATGATTATGTATTGGTAAATACTTACAACAACACGTGCATGCCATAATGAATTGATTTCACACAATTTGTTGTGGTACACAGCAGATTTCAACGAGACAAATTTTTGGAAGTCGCCATCTTCAATCGCCAGAGACATTTCTTTAATTTTGTCCTGAGTGAAGTATAACTTATTATTAATATAAAAATGAAAACACTAAAATGTACATTCAAATACATCTAATTAAAAATATATATATATAGATATAGAAATATTTTGCAACAATAGTACTTTAAAATTTGCTTCAAATTTGAAACATATAACAAGCTAGTAATCTATATGCCATAATTGCTAACTTATATTTTTTACATACTTTCTATGACATTTTTATTCAGTTAATAGGTTTTAGGTATCAGTTGCCCCGATACATATGTACCTCAGGATTAGCTTCAAACCTTTAAAAAGTTGAAAAAGAAATTTATCTAATCATTATATGAATCATCATCTGACCGTTTAATTCTATAAAGAAATAAACCTATCCAGTTTGTCTTTCAGCAACAGCATACAAAAGTTTTAAAAAAGTGGAAAATTTATATAATGTATTTATTTTTACCATGATTATTTTAAAACTTTGAAAAACGTTTGCTTTGAGGATCCAAATATTTGAAAGCAAATTATCATTTTTACATAGCAACAAATAATTAGATTACAAGCACGAAGTTTTTTTGAATAGTTTTAAAAAACTATTTAAAATTACTTATTCAACTCAAAAAATTATGGAGTGGAAGGCTGATTTTTTATACCAACTATGTGAAAAATACCAGGGCCGGGCATCGAACTCGGGCCTTCGCTTTATGTGCAGATGCTCAAACCATCGAGCTACCCTGGCTGATTACCAGCTAGGCATTTCTCACATAACATTCGATGGCAAAGTCACCGAGTCTGCAAACACAGCTGTATCAAGTGACATTATTAATCATGGCACAACGCCAATAGACCATGAAAATTTCCATTTAATTTAGAAATTTATTTATCAAGCCTAAAAGTTCATTTCAGAAAATTATGGAGTGGAAGGCTGATTTTTTATACCAACTATGTGAAAAATACCAGAGCCGGGAATCGAACTTATTCAACATTTGTGAGGAAAAATATATAAATAAAATGTATAAAAAATAATGAATTACAATTTTGCGATGTAGTTATAGTTTTGTGTGTGTCCAAAACTTGATCAGATATTGAAAAGCTTTTATACATCAGCAATTTCACTGAAGCTTAAAATAAGTTTTTTTGTTGATCTGTATCCTGACCCCAACAAAGACAATTTAAAACCAACAACAAACTGAAAATTATAATTCTGCTAAAATTTTCAAATTCTATGACAACTGGTGAAGAAAAAACATAATTCAATGCTGTTAAAATAATAATCTATACAGTGGCGTATGCAAGGGGGGGGTATGGGGGTTTAACCCCCCCCCCTTTGATGAGAAAATCCTTAGTTTATTTTATTCTCATCGCCTCCTAACTTTCCCTCATGCCTATAGACATAGCTATTTAATCATATTATATCATCTATTTTGAAAGTTTATGCTATGTTTAGTCATTTTATCATTTTTATAAAATAACTTATTTAATTTATTTAATAGATTATAAATTAAGACTTACTTACTTCAGTTCTTTATTTTTCAGTTGTTTAAACTTTATTTTTATACTGTTAATTATCAATTACCGTTTTGTTTACATTAAAAACGATCTTTTCCATGCAACACCTTTCATTATCAATTTTGGACTGTTTTAATTTTTCTAACGATGTTTTTCCCACTAGATGGCGACATCGTAGCTAAAGATCGATCGTCGTTATGTAAATCTTAATTGTTTCTTTTTACACCTGCCAGGTGTTCGTTTGTGATTCGTCCGTTTGATCGATGACGATCTAAACGTCCTTATTTCAGATATATAAATATCAGATCTGTTTAGTTCTGAGGTGTATTGTGTTGGTAATTGGCATGGATCTTGTTATCTGATATAGTAATGTAAAGTTTGACTGGCTGGTCCGGATCAAATTGATAATTTGTTGAGTTTATTTTTAATTGTTAAGTTTCTAAATATATTTATTAAGTTTTATTAATGATTTAAAGTTGTATGAATTAACTGCTTTTAGTGGAAATGCTGAAAGTGATTGAATGTCTCTATATTAAAGAAATAAAAGAGATTTAGTATCATATGAGACTTGCCTTCTTTCAAGTAGCTATTAAACAAAACAATTCTTCTAGTATGGTTTTTTCTCAGTCACTCTTCTTCTGCATTACACTTCTGCTGATGTATCTAAATAAAATACTCACTACAAGAGGTTATGGGCTATATTTTCCATAACTAGAAGATGATTTTCAGTATGTATTTATGAAGTAAACTATATATAATTTCAAGTTACAGAACTTTTATTTCAAGAGATTAATTTACAACTTTAGTAAGAGTTTGTTTACAGTTGAAAATGTGCAGTTATGCATCAACTTTATTGAAATTAAGATTTATTTTGTCAAGTTTCATTGATTTGTCAAGTTTTCTTCATTTAAATTTATGCAGTTGAACTTTATTGTTTTAACAAGTTTTCTTCATTTAAATTTGAATTTTTACAATTGAACTGAATTATAATATGTACTTAGTTAAATTCTTCATAATTTTTTCTGCAATTGAACTTAATTGATTTACAGAATTGATTTTTCCAACTGTTTTTTTCTGCTAAAATAGACTTGAAGTATGGCAATATTTAATCTTCTAAAGTAAATTACAGCAATAACTGATGGGATCAAGTTTTTTTTTACAAGTTTTTTTCATGAAAGATACTTGTTAATTTAAATGAGTAAAAAGGTTGAAACGGATGAAAATTTAGAAGAGTCGGGGGGGGGGGGGGGGGGGGGGGCAAACAGAAAAAGAATTAAAGGATAGTTTTCAAGGTGTTTCTTTGCCAGTTCAAAGTGTTTTATTTTCCAACATGGCTACCAACCAGATTGAGAAGCTCAATTCAAGAAACTTTTCAACATGGATCTCTGATATGCGTTACTTGTTAATGGAGAAGGGTCTATGGGAGATAATTGATGAAGATCAGAAAATTCCAGAGGTGTCTTCAACTGTTACAGCTGAGAATGTTAAATTATTCACTTTACGTGCTAATCAAGTACTTTCTCTGATTTATCTCAATGTGGAGCCAGAATTTAAAAGAATCATTGATGACTGTAAGGAACCTACAGATGCTTGGAACAGACTTCGGAAAAATTTTCATCCTGATACTAGAGCTCACCATTTAACTTTATTTACAGAATTAATGGAAGCCAGGATTAGACATGGAGAGTCTATAAATTTATTTGCCTCCCGACTTAAGAAAATTTATCTTGATTTAAAACAAATTGATGACAATTTTTCACAGAATTATTTATGCTATCAGTTTTTGAGATACTTGCCATCAGTTTATGATAATATTGTCCAGTTGTTGTTGAGTAAATCTGATGAAGATTTTCAATTTGAAAAAATTGTGGATAGTGTTATTGCTGAAGAAACTAGAATGAGGCTTCGGGATAAGGACAGTGTTAAAAGTGTAAATGTATCAAGTTTTTCTAAATCTAATATAAGACAGCCTACTAAAAACAGATTCAAGGATAGAAGATGTTGGTCATGTGGAAAACTGGGTCACTTGAGGTCGAGATGTTATTCTAAGAAGAACTCTGTGTCTTCTCAACGTTTTTCTCCCTCACGAAGAAATGATCGTCGCTCTAGGTTTAACAGTCCATCTTCAGTTTCAAGTGAATGTAGTACTGGTGCCACTTCTTCTAGTTCAGATGCTTCTCCTTTGCCGTCTTATAGAGAGTCCAGATCAGTTGGAAGGAATCCCCATGGTCGAGGACATTTCTCGAGTTCCAAAAAGGCTGCCAGATCACCGTCGGATAGTTCACGTAAGTTGAATTTATTCGTTTCCCATTCAAGTGTAAGCAATGTTGTAAAATCAAGCGATTGGCTATTTGACAGTGGGGCGAGCCATCATTTTTGTAACAATAGGACTTTATTTTCTAAATTTGAGACTTTAAATGACGAAATGTCCGTGGCTGTGAAGGATGTTTTATTCCCTATTCAGGGTAAAGGAGAAGTCAAGCTAAGATTTGGTCAAAGAGTCTTTACTTTATGTAATGTAATGTATTCAGATCAATTAAGTAGAAATCTTGTGTCTGGACCACAATTAGATTTGAAGGGTTTATCTTTTTATGGTAGTCAAGGCGAGGTGAAAATATACCGGGGGGATGAGTACCTGTTTAGTGCTTATCTTAAAGATAGAACCTATAAACTTTATCCTAAAATCCCTGATTCCCGTAAAAAGTCTGTTAAATTTGAAGTATTGTCCGCTAATGCTAGAAGTCGAATGATGCATTGGCATCGCAGATTTGGTCATATTAGTCAATCTTTAGTAGCTCATACTAGTCGCAGACAAGGTGTACGGGGATTACCAGGCTTAAGGGAATCTGATTTCACTTGTGAATTTTGTAAGTTAGGAAAGTTTAGAAGTGTATCTCATAAACCTAGTAAAAATATCAGGTCAAATCATCCACTAGAGCTCCTGTATGCTGATGTTTGGGGACCGTGTAGAAATGAGGGACGAAATGGCGAAAAATACTTTCTCTCAATCATTGATGATTTCTCTCGCCGGGTTTCTGTATATCCTTTAAGTATGAAGTCTGAAGTTTTTGATGTGGTGAAAAACCATATTATTAAGGCTGAGACTTTCTTGGGAAGAAAGGTTAAATCCTTTAGGTCAGACAATGGTGGAGAATTTGTTAATCAATCTTTTGATAATTTTTTTAGTGAGAAAGGTATTCGTCATGAGTTTACAAACGTCTATACTCCCCAACAAAACGGTGTTGCAGAACGGTTCATGTCTACCGCAGCTGATGGTATTCGTACATTGTTAATTGAAAGTAACTTGGATCCTAGTTTTTGGCCTGAAGCTCTTAAATATTTTGTTTATACTTGGAATCGTGTTTGTCCCAAACTTTTGAAGAAAACCCCTTTTGAGTTATATGGTGGAAGAAAACCTTCTGTTCGACACTTAAGGCCTTTTGGTACGGTTACTTATGTTGGTGTGCCAAAGCAAAGGCGATTTAAACTTGAAGCAAAGGCCCGTAAGGGTTATTTAGTAGGTTACGCTTTCAAAACAAAGGGGTATAGAATTTGGATTCCAGAGACTAATGAAATTATTGAATCTGGTAATGTCAATTTTGATGAATCGTGTTGTGGTTTAGGTCGCAGTGGAGCTGCACTGGGCACCGATGATTATGCCCTTTTCTCTCCTAGTGTTGAGCAAAGTCTGGAGGACGTTGTTGAAGTTGTACCTGTGGCCATCCCAGGTCCTTCCAACAGTACCCCGGATTCTCAACCTAGTGGAGTGGGGAGTAAAGATTCAGTGTCTAGCAATAATCAGTCTACTATTACCCATCTTAAGGAAGTTAGTTGGACTAGGAAGCCTGTTGTTCGTCGTACTGGTAATCGTACTGACATTTATTTTTATGAATTAGGCAAAACCAAACGTCTTAGATCACTTCATGATGTTGAAAATTATTGTAGAGAAAATAAATTGATGTTTAATCCTGATTTATTTGATTTTAGTGGTTCAAATCCTTATTCTGGCATTATTCCGATTCCAAGTAATTCATCAGATTTTTCAGATAGTGATGTTAGTGACAGTGAGAGTGATTCAGTTGTTTCGAGTTTAGTTCACCCTTCAGCATGACTAGATCGGGAAGAGACTCCCAGGACTTTTAAACAGGCATGTAATTCCAGGCAGAGTCAGGTTTGGTGGAGTGCAATGAAACAGGAAATGAAGGTTATGCAAGAACGTGGAGTTTGGCATTTGTCTGAACTACCTAATCATGTCACTCCTGTTGGTTGCCGGTGGGTTTACACAATAAAAAGGGATGAGTTTGGACAGATAGTTAGACATAAGGCTCGCCTTGTGGCCCAGGGATTTAAACAGGTTAAAGGTGAATCCTATGAAGAAACATTTAGTCCTGTTGTAAATTTTGGTGTTATCCGGTTCTTTTTCTCCCTTCTTGTTTCATGTTGTGGGTGGTCGCATATTCAGTGTGACGTCACCTGTGCTTACCTGTATGCACCACTAAGTGAGGACGTGTATATGCTACAACCTCCTGGATTTGTTGAACCTGGTAAAGAGACTTTGTACTGCAAACTGGACCGGGCTCTGTATGGATTACATCAAAGTGGGAGAGAATGGTTTTATGAAATACATCATGTTTTAATTAAGATTGGATTTAGAAAGTTATCATCTTGTAATTGTGTTTATCTTTATGGGACAGATGTTGTACTTCTTCTTTATGTTGATGATATCGTAATTTTTGGAAAACATAAGAAATTTATTGATAAAGTTTTAGTTTTATTAAAGTCAAATTTTGATATAAAAGAATTGGGGAGAACGAGAAAATTATTAGGGGTTGAGTTTGAGGATACTCCATCTGGAGTAGTAATTCACCAATCCAATTACATTAATGATGTTTGTGAAAGATTTTCTAAGTTTAAAATTCCTCATTCTTCTTTACCTATCAGTAAAGGTACTGTGTTTTCCAAATCTCATTGTCCTACATCTAGTCAAGATATAACTGAAATGTCTCATTTACCGTATCGTAGTATTTTGGGATGTCTTTCTTTTTTAGCTGGTCGTACTCGTCCTGATATAGCCTACTCTGTTAATGTCCTGAGTCAATTTCAATCAAATCCTGGTTTGTTCCATTGGGATGGTTTATTGAGATTATTGGGCTATGTAAAATCAACTTCTCATTACAAACTTAAACTTTCTTGTAAATCTAATGATTTAGTAATTTTCTCCGATGCAGATTTCGCAGCTAACCGTGACGATCGGACCTCAATTGGCGGTCAGATAGTTTTGCTTGATAAGTCTCCGGTCGACTGGCGTACTTTTAAAGAAAAATGTGTTAGTTTGTCGACCATGGAATCTGAATTTATCGCAATGACTGAGGCTGTAAAGAATTTGGTTTGGTTTGATCGGATACGTCGTGAATGTGCTGAGGAATGTATTTTTTCTAATTTAGATAATGATGCTGTAATGAGAGTTGATAATCAAGCTGCTATAGATTTCATAAAATCACCAGTGGAAAATTATAAAACTAAGCATATAGACATTAAATTATTTTTTATTGGAGATCTTTTAAATAATGGTGAATTTTCTGTTTCTTATGTACGTAGTAAATCAAACCTTGCGGATATTTTCACCAAACCTTTGACAAAAAATGAACTTTTGAATTTTGTAAATTTAATATTTATAACATAATTTTTCTCTTGTACATATATGAATTTTGTATGTCATATTTTTCTTATAGATAATTTGAGTACATTTAAATATATATTTTTTTTTTTTGTCCAGTACATTGTTTTAAATTAGAAATTGTTTAAATATTTACATTGTTTTAAAATTTGGATTGCACATTGTTCTAATCTAGTGTTTCAACTTATGGACTTTTTGATTAGTTAAAATTGCTGATTTGTACTTATTTATTATAACAGTTTGTCCCAGCATTTTTTTTTTACTTATGTAATTATTTTAGTACTTTTGATTTAAGCAAGTTTTTTTTAGTACTTTAAATTTATTTTACTTCATTTAGTATTCTTTTAAAAAATTAATTTGGTAGACAATTTAATTCCCGTCTATGTATGGAAATGGTGCTTTTGGTGGCTATTTACGATGATTCGAACAGCCTATAGTACCGTTTCGGATAGGTGACCCTTGACCGGTAAATTGTCAGAGAATCATTTAGGAATAGTTTTTCTGGGAGTTACCACCATATGTAGGCCCTTGCGCGGGCTTGTTACTTTTATTTTTGTAAGTCCCAATTTTTGAATTTTGGCAATGTCACTAGGTCCCGTCTACCATAATTAAAATTTGTTCTGTTTATATCTTTTATGTGTATTATAATTTCTTTTCTTTTCTAGGCATCTAGAAACCTCATTTCATGTGGAACGTATGCTTTCCGTGCTAGCCGGAATTTGTTTTAAAAGAAGTGAATAGTTGTGCCTATATTCATTCTTGAATATGTTTGAAAGACGAATAAGTGAATGCGAAAGGCCGATGTTTTGTCCTCTTTACCAAGTTCTGGATGGCTAGAAATTGAAATTTTTTTGTTAAATAAAGATTATTTTGTATTTGTAATTTGCTTTTGATATAGGTTTAAATATTTGATTTGGAGTTTAATGCTGGATTTGAAATTAATAAGTAATTTTTTTTTGGTAAATATTTTTTTCATGTTTGTTAATGAAATTTTAAAATGAAACAAATTTTTCTTGGACTTGTTTTCTGAAATGGAAGGAATTGTGTTTTTTTTTAGCCTCTTATCTAGGATATTCTAGACTCTGTTCTAGATTGGAGTAGTTAATTTTTTTTTTTTTTTAATTGATGGAGTTTTAAGACTTAAGATGAAAAAAATTGAAATTTTCTTTGGAGAAAGATGCTTTAAGATTTTTTTGAAGTTGGATTTGTTACAACTTAATTGTTGTCTTCGTGTTAAATTTAGCTATTAAC
The DNA here is from genome assembly GCA_963930645.1 of Salticus scenicus. NCBI lineage: Eukaryota > Metazoa > Arthropoda > Arachnida > Araneae > Salticidae > Salticus > Salticus scenicus. The sequence goes on from OZ005648.1 coordinate 51,221,518, forward strand.
TTTTGTGTTATTGGGATGTTTGACTGCATTAGTTTGAAATTTAATTAAAATTTTTTTTTTCTTGTTTAAGATGTTTGGTAATGGGTCCATGCTGATTTTTCCTTCTTAAGGAGTCATGCATTTTGTTTTTATGAGGCAATGAGAGGGGGGGCATTTGATGAGAAAATCCTTAGTTTATTTTATTCTCATCGCCTCCTAACTTTCCCTCATGCCTATAGACATAGCTATTTAATCATATTATATCATCTATTTTGAAAGTTTATGCTATGTTTAGTCATTTTATCATTTTTATAAAATAACTTATTTAATTTATTTAATAGATTATAAATTAAGACTTACTTACTTCAGTTCTTTATTTTTCAGTTGTTTAAACTTTATTTTTATACTGTTAATTATCAATTACCGTTTTGTTTACATTAAAAACGATATTTTCCATGCAACACCTTTCATTATCAATTTTGGACTGTTTTAATTTTTCTAACGATGTTTTTCCCACTAGATGGCGACATCGTAGCTAAAGATCGATCGTCGTTATGTAAATCTTAATTGTTTCTTTTTACACATGCCAGGTGTTCGTTTGTGATTCGTCCGTTTGATCGATGACGATCTAAACGTCCTTATTTCAGATATATAAATATCAGATCTGTTTAGTTCTGAGGTGTATTGTGTTGGTAATTGGCATGGATCTTGTTATCTGATATAGTAATGTAAAGTTTGACTGGCTGGTCCGGATCAAATTGATAATTTGTTGAGTTTATTTTTAATTGTTAAGTTTCTAAATATATTTATTAAGTTTTATTAATGATTTAAAGTTGTATGAATTAACTGCTTTTAGTGGAAATGCTGAAAGTGATTGAATGTCTCTATATTAAAGAAATAAAAGAGATTTAGTATCATATGAGACTTGCCTTCTTTCAAGTAGCTATTAAACAAAACAATTCTTCTAGTATGGTTTTTTCTCAGTCACTCTTCTTCTGCATTACACTTCTGCTGATGTATCTAAATAAAATACTCACTACACCCTTGACAAAATGTATGATAACAAAAATTAGGCTGTTCCTTACATTTTTTTTCACATTTCTGGCAGAAAAAATGTATGGCAATAGTAGAATATTTTTTTTTCTACGAAGTGGTTTAAAATTATGACTAACTTTTTTTTCATTACTCTGCGATAAACACTCCTGAAAATAACTAAACCACTTCATTTGCGCGGCGCGAAACATGTTTCTCCTGAAAACAATTCTCTGAAAGGATTTCCCCTTTACAAGTTCATACTCAAGGACAAGAGGGGTCAACCATATGGGGAAGGGGTGACCATTGAAGTAGTGACCTTGAAGGAGTGACCCAAACAATACCCCAACAGTAGAAGACATTTTAAATGAACACGCGAAAACTTCTCGTCGATTAGACTTTGCTCTGTAAATAAGAAAATTCAACGAAATATTTTGCGTAACTATGTATTGAATTTTATGTTTTGTGTATCAGTTTGTACAGGCTCTACATTATTCATCGCTAAAAGATTTTTTAGTTTGACCTTCTAATTGGTGAGTTTGTTTTACTATTTTTCATTTTCTTACTCTTATTTTCGTCAAGTAATTATGATATTTTAAAAGATTCTTAAACTTAATTAAAAATAAACTTAATGGGACACAACCCTAGAGGTGGTCCGGAGACATGCCATCACAATTTTGATCCTCCACTGAAGGGATGGCTCTTCCGCTTCGGTGACCCCCACAGGTATAATTTTTGATGGGAACATGGAGGACATTGCGGTCACGACAGATTTTACGTGCACCAGCCACCATTAGTGTACACGACTGTCTCTGGCCGGCTCGAGTACCGAACCCGCAATCTTCAAATTGCGAGGCCGACGCTCTACCGACTGGGCTACCGCGGCCATGTGAGCCATTTTAGCACGTGAACTTAGTTCAATGATTTATTGAGAAACATGATGACATTTGTCTGCTGAGATTTTTTAAAGAAAAAAGTACTTTAAATGTTGCATCTTTGCAAGCATCATTTTAAAGCTAGCAATACTTTAAAGATATAAATAGAATATGAATTAATGATTCATATTCTATTTATATATCTAATATAAAAAATTAATGATTAATTTTAATTGAGTATAAAATGCAATAATTAAAAGTATAATCAATATAGGTACTAGGTTTTTTTTAACAAAAAATTATGTCTAAATAAATGAATAAGTAAAAAAGTATGGTTAACGTGGCAAAAAAAAATTTAAAAGTCCCCATGGGGGTCCTATACTAAAACTGTACTGCCTGAGGAAGTATGAAAATTGGTTTATCAAACATGAATTTTATTTTGAAACCTTTCTTTGAATGATTTTGGTATCACTATCACACAATATTGATTTGTTTCTAATAATAATTTGGCTTTTGATGAATTAAAATTCCTATTGGGTGGGGAAATCGGTATAAGATTAATAAGATTCAAGTTTTTAATGTAAATAAGAAAAGAAATAAAGTGCAAAAATTTCAACACGAGTTCGCTAGTAATAATAATAATAAGAGGTTCGTAATTTATTTATTTAATAAAAATGAATACTACAGAAAATTCCGTTAAAAATGTTGCATGAAAATAAAACATCAAAGTATAATTACAAGTATTCCCTCTAACACAAATGTTAAGAAATGTTGAGGTATCAAAATTATAATTCATATCAAAAACTACCTCTAAACTATACTCATTATAGGTAAAAAGTTATAAATTCTTTTATAAAGAAAGCATAATAATTTATTATTATGTGATCAAGAAATCAGGACAAATACTAAAAATTAATAGTTCATGAACAAGTAAATACAGACCTGCCAACCTTATAAAGCAAAAAAATCCGACTCTCAACAGAAAAAAAAGCATACTAACAAAACTGCACAAAAAAAAAGCATGATAAAAACAAAATATGTAATCAACAGCATAATATTTAAAATTATACGTACTTTTTCATGGTTATATATATATATATATATATATTTTTAAATACCCTAGAGCAAAATTTTAAAACTATTCAGTGTAAATTCTGAAGAAAATTTCCTTATATCAAATTTTACATTTTGAAAGGGTGACATAATACCGAAATTATAAGCAATGCATTAAAAAAAAAGAAAGAAAGAAAGAAAAAAGAAATCACATAAACAAAGTCACATCTAAGTTTTATTTAACCCAATGTAAGTAGCAGATTTTGCTGTTTTAAGAAAATCAATTGAAAATTTCTTATTGTAATATTCTCTGGTAAGACCAGATTTTGCCCCCAGACAGCCGAAAAGCGCTGATAAAAAAGTAGAGAGGCAGAAAGAGGTTTTATAAAACCTAACTGATTTTCTGAGATATTGACTGTTCTCAAAGATTGCTTAATTGTAGTGTAGAGAGCAAAGTCAGAAATATTTAATGCACTTATAAAAATGATATATTTATTCAAGATAAATATATTCAGAGAGTTTTCACATGCGTAAAGATCAGATTTTTTCATGGTGAAATCGTATTTTCATATTTAAGCTTAATTATCATACTAAATATGATAAAATCATAACTGTTGGCAGGTCTGTAAATATAAAATGCTTTGGTTTGCACCAAAAAAATTGTAAAAAAAAAAAATTATGCAAGATGGAGCCCCACCACATGTCACTGTGGCCTGTGTAATGCCTATTTCGCTCAACTTGAAAGGAGGATCACATTATCAATCAATCCTTTTAACATACACGGACTCTACCCACTCCTCCACAGATCCCTCGATCTGACACAATGTGACTTTTGCTAGCATACCACAAGAAATGCTGCCTAATGCTATCAATGGTGGTGTGTCGTGCCTCATAGATGTGTTTCTGAGTAAAGGATAGTACATTAAACAGTTGTAAGTTTCCTTACAATATGTCAGTAACTTGTCACTCATACACCACCAAAACTTATTTGTAATTTATTAATTTTTTAGTTTGTCTTAGCTTATGGATTAGCAGGTACGTCATTATGATTTATTTAGAAAGAAAGAGTACATAATCAATAACCCCAACAAATAAATTACATGAAGCATACATTACCAAATGTAAGAATCTATCAAAGCACCACAAAGTAAGAATTTTTTTTTTCTTTTTATGCAAAAAACAGTTTTGGAAATTGTATTTCACAAGGAAATATGAAAATTGGGATGATGATGTGACTAAAATCGATTTATAATATTGTAATATAGATAAATATAGTATATCATATAAATAAAAATACAAAAGGACGAAATTAAACTTTAAAAACATTTAAAATACCTTAAAAATCCTTTATCTGAGCAGCATAACTTGTTATATATTTCGACGCACTAGTCGCGGTCGTCTTCAGATTGTTTACTTGGCTGCTCTGCTGACCGTCTCGTCATCGGCTTCTTTATCATCTTCATCTGTGCTGACGTCATACTGACGTTGTTTTTTATCGATTATGTGTTGCCATTCATTAGGTATTATGCTGTGCTCCTCTAACCTCTAACCAGGCCCGTGCTGGGTACCTTAGAGGGCGGTGGACAGGGGGTCACGAGGGCGCCTTCTGTTCTGAGCCGAACCATGTATGAATATATAATATATATACAGAGTTTAATCTAGCTTTTTAGAAATGTCACCCCATTTGTAAATTTATAAAATATTTTGTGAAAAAAAATAAGTTTATAATAATTACAAGATAAAAAAAAAAAAGTTTTATGTACCATGTTTTTAAATTTTCTGCTGAATCATATAAACGCTACTGAAGGCCGCGGAGAGCCGAAATAATTGGTTAAAAATATTTTAAAAATGCATTTTCCCCGTGTTCTGAACTATGCGGAAAGTTTCAAATGTCTAGCTAGTCGGGAAGTTAGTAAAATAAATTTTCTGTCGAATGATAGGCAGTAGGGACCTGACGCAGTTGACTAAAAGTATTAAAAAAATGTATTGTCATCGTGTTCTGAGCTGTCCTGAAAGTTTCCAATGTCTAGCTAGTCGGAAAGTTAGTTAAAAATCGATTACAAGATTTGTACTGGACAAACAAACAAACAAGAATCGAAGTTAACAAAAACATGGTTAAAAAAAAGGGGGGGGGGAAAGCAGCAAGGATGTATTTTTTAATTGATAATATATATGTACTAGCAGGTAAAAAAAAATAAGGAAAAAAGCAGCAAGGATGTATTTTTTAATTGATAATATATATGTACTAGCAGGCTTTGCCCGCTTCACTGAAATGTGAAAATATTTTTTTTATTCTGTAAAAATTTACGGACTAAAGTCTGATTTTTTATTAAAATCTATATATTTTTTTCCTGTTTTCTTTTTAATTGTTATGTTAAGCGTAAGTAAAGGGGGGAGGGGAACCTTGCCAAAAATGTCTCTGTGATTGTATCAAAAGGACTTAATTTTTATGAATTGGTTGTCATTTTCCTCTGCTTCAGTAGATTAGTATTAAGATGAAATATATAAATAGAACGCACTGTGTAGTGTTTTCTTGTTTATTTATTTATTTATTTATTTTATAAACAAATTATAAGTCGTTTATTTTAGCTTAATGCCAAAAGACAACAGAAAAGAACAACAACAACAAAAAAAAAGTTGATTTCATTTCAGGTATTTTTTCTGAAAGAAATTGTCCTCTCCTCTCACCCTTATAAATAAATAAATAAATAAAACTAAATTAAAACGGATGTTGGCGCCACATCCATAATGCATATTTATTACGACTATAAAATTATGCGGTTTTTTTTTTGTTTTTTTTTTTTTGGTAAGGTATAAGGAGTATTATATTCTAACTTTTGATTGGGAATTGATACAGTCACCAAAAGACGTGCATGTATCTCCTTCAATAATCATCGCATGACAGAACTGTTTGCATCAAATTCACTGACTGGAAGAGACGTTTCCAGGGGTATATCGCAAGACATACCTTCCTATTTGAAATTTTAAAGTTGCCCTCCCAGCCTTTTCCCGGGCCAAAATATTTTTATCTTCCTCGAATTCATTGTACATGTGTTTCGCCATTTTTCAAAATTTCAGTGCATTTCTGAGGTAGACGGGGGAGGGGAGGTACTTTTGGCGGGCCCTGTATACATGCATACACACACACACACACACACACACACACACACACACACATATATATATAGAGAGAGAGAGAAAGAAACTTACATTAGAAATTATTAAACAAAATATTTCTTGAAATATTCCCTTATTCTTAGTATCAGAAACGTAAAAAATAACAAATATAAAGTTTAGGCTGATGCAAAATTCTCTTATCAATTAATTACTTAAAAACAAGAAATAAAAAATCACACGGTTGACATAGATTATAAAACACTTTCTAAAAGGGAAATTACTCGTTAGATTGTTTAGCTTTCAATATTTTAACTTTATTTCATATATTAAGTCTACAGGAAAGTTCTGTCTTTTGGAATGAATAAGATTTTCTTTTAAAGACTTATTTATTTGAGTTTTTATTAAATTTATAGAGTAACCGTTGCTAAGTAAAGCAACTTTATAATCTAAAAAGAAGAATAAAACTACTTCCAAAATTAATGTATAAAATATGTAACATAATCCTGTTGTACTAAATTAAACTGTCTCAGACATATATATATATATTTATTTTTTATTTATTTATTTTCTATTTTATCTACACTCGGGACAAGGTCTTACAATTCAGACTATTTCACATTGAGATACAATTTCAAATTTGGAGCTATAATCGTTTGAAAATAAAATAATAACAATTGCATATTTCTACAGATTTTAATAAAATTTATCTCTAAAAAACACCTAATTTATATATATATATATATATATATAGGAATAGATTATCAATGAATAAAATAAATTGTCCTTTTATGTTTTAATTATCTTTAAACTCATAAATTCGTTACAATAGTTACCTATATATTTCGAACTACATCTCATTTAAAATTTCATATGTTGGTATTTTCATCTCTCTTTCATTTGCTGAGTATTGTAAAGGAATTAAATTATTCAAATTATATATATATATATATTACTTTCCGAACATACATAAGAAAGGAAAGTTTGTAACAATAACGAAACTTTGACATTAAGTTTCGGTGTATCTATACGTTTTAAAGTTGCCCGAAAGTTTATTTTTGCTACATTTTTACGAAGATGTATGTAAGTGATAGCGTGTAAACGCTTTGTTCGAGTGATCTAAGTGTTGCTAAGTAAGTTATAGGTCACCGTAGCATGAATGTATGGATTTTGGTGAATCTGGCACTGTCATTTTTTCTTTTCTTTTCCTCATTTTTTTTTTTTTTTTTTTTTTTTTTTTTTTAATAACAGGAACAAACAAACAAAAAATTCATTATCACTATGGCTATGGACAGAAATTATTAAAAGTGTGATAGTCTCCATGCCTCATTTTATTGAATTTTAAATTTATATACACGTTATAAGTTACCAGTTTTGATGAATCTAGCACCTGTATATTTTTACAGGGACACAACGAAAAATTCTTTATTATTTTCATTATGACCTGCATGAACAAATATTTAGAGAATAATAGTGTTAAATTAAACAACGTACTATTTAGGGAACAATACTCAAACAACCTATTAAACTTTTATTTTTTGTTTATTTAACGACTTCTTTTGCTTTAATTTGTTTAAATAGTAGTTATAGTTAATTACTTAATGTTCGGAAAGTAAAATGGAGTCGCTATAGATTTTTAGCTCTTGCACTATAAACAATAAAATAAAATAAAATAAAATAAAGAAAAATTAGCATTCATGGGAATTCCACAATGAAAGAGAGAAGTAAAAACTTTGCTTAAAATGCAAAGTACATTCATATAATATTAGAGAATAATAATTTTTTTTACCTTTTTATTGGGATCCATTGTAGAAATCAACTCATTCACTTTTTTTTTTTTTTTTTTTTATCTTCCTTTAAATTAGTAGGGGGAAAAAAATCAATTTAATAATACTATTCTAGTACGTGTGGTAAGAAAAGTAAGCGTAAGTCGAGTAAAAATGCTTCCTTTTGAAGGTGAGGTCAGGTAATTGCTTCAAAAGGTTACCCTGTCAAGCAGAATAATTAACGCCAAATTTTGTTTGACACTGGATACATATGTCGTTTTTCGTATATTGGCGACATTTCTTTTTCCTTCCCCTCCATTCTTTTTTAAGGAAAAGTACATGGTATCACACAACAAGTATTATAGTTGAAGCATATAATGCATCATAGCTTCGCCAATCGCCAAATTGGGTTGCTCATCTATTGAAAGGACAAAAGAGGACATGTGGTGGACACATGAAACATATGGAAGTAAATGCTTTCGATTCTGGAATCTGGGAGGGTTTATAGCGTTTTCTTTGAAGACAGGGAGGGGGGGGGGGGGAATAATGAAAATGATTTCCTCTCAAAGATTCGAAGATCCATTAATCCTGATTTTTTTTTTTTTTTTTTTTTTTTTTCAGACATTTTAAGGCTAGGAAAAATATGTATATGTATTTCTTAATGTTTCATCAATTAAAAGAACTTTTATCCCCAACTTTAATTTTTTTGAAAAATCATTTAACATAATTCTCTTAATCATTAAATGTATATTCTTCTATCCGTACCCATTAATATTTTTACTTAGAAATTTTTATATTTTTTCCTAGCATATAGTAAAACATCGATTTTACTGATTCGAAACAAACATTTTTCACTAATTAATAAAAAATTAGATGTATTTTTTTTTTTTAAATTATTCCTTTTCATATTCATTTGAAATGCATCATGCATGCATGTGAACTCTAGATAAAATATTTATTTCTTTGTTTCAATACATTGTTGTCGCTATGACGTTAATTTCGAGAGTTAGACCCAGAAAACATGGCCTTTTATTATTAACAAGATTATAAATCTTAAAAGTTTTCTGATAATTTCTTAGGAGTTATTAAAATATGCTATGCTCTAAAGCAATTTGATTTGGAATACAAGAAAATATTAATCAAAAGAAATCACATTATTAATCGTTGATTATGATTTTAGCCGTAACATCTCTTGTTGTTCAGAGCTGTTCCCCTTCATCTCCATTTAAAGCTTCTTCGAGACTAAACTCAAATTTCAAGATTAATAAAAATGCAACTTTATTATTATAATTTATTTTATTTTTATTTTATTATTATTATTTTTTTTTTTTCAACTTTTTTGCATGTTTCTTCGCAACTGGCAGGAATGACTTTATGATACTTTTACACAGTATTAGTAACATAATGTACTAAATGGAAATATTGTTTTTAATAATACATTTTGGTGTTAATTCCTTTCACAAAATAATGGTCACGGTGTCCTTTACCTCAGGGGTACAGATATACGTTTATATATTATAAGCCTGGCCCGAACCTTTTTTAAGCATGGACACCCAGTTATTGATGCATCACAAAGAGGTTTAAAATAAGTAAATATATACTACTAACAATAAATGAATAATATTTAACTCAATAAATATAAACATTTTTCAGAAATAATAAAAATTAAAATAATAAAGTTAATAATAACTTTGATAAAATACAACGGATAAAGAATAAACAAGAACGAAAAACATACGAGTCTCTTAGATAATAAAACACATTCCAACTGTACGTACCCGTTGCACTGTTTATAACCATTAACTTTTAAATTTTGCTTTAAAAATTAAAAATCCAATTTAAATTGCACTTCGAGCAATTTTCATTTGCACCCTGAAAGATATCAGAATTTTTTGAGTGACTCTAACCCTATCATATTGTACAGGAAATATGCTTTTCTGTATTTAAAAAATATAATGGTAAATTAGTTATGTTTCAAGTAATATAACTTTATTAAATAACCTTTAAAGAAAGTGATATTTTAAAATTATTTTGGAAGTTCACGTAATCAAACTAGTAGCGCTATTTAAACCAACAATTTGAGTTGTGGAGGGAAGGAGGGGAGGGACATATCGAAAAAACTGCTTTTATGGCTTTACTTTTAAAGAGAAAACTCAAAATAAATTTCTTTTGTGTAGCCCAGTTTGTTATATAAAATCTCACATGACCGCTTCCGCTTGAACCGAAAAAGGAATTTTCGAGTTAATTAATTGTTCGTTTGAAGTTGGTTTTTCAAGATGTGAATTTTAAGGAAAAGGCTCTCCTTCGAGTAATAGATGCAAGCCCTGAATACATTAAAGAACCATTTACGACAACAACCGCATTTTAATTAAAATGTGTAGCTGTCCATTTTAATATGATATGATATATATAGAGAGAGAAATTATAGAGTTTTTAGAGAAGCGCCTAACAACTTTGCTACAACACCCTATGAAATTATTAGTAAAGCCGTCCTTTTCGCTTGGACTTTCATGTAGGTGCGTAGGTCCCATAATAACATATAATTTGAAATTTTTTAAAAATAATTAATTAAAATTGTATAAATTTTTATAGTTAAATTAAAGATGTTTCATGGCGTTATGGCATTGATATAGAGCTCAGCTTGTTGAAATTATTATAAATGAATTCGCCCATACTACTATTTTTCATGCGGGCATTTATACTGGTGCCATATTTTCATATCATAATAGAGAAGAGTTAAATATAGTAAAAAATAAAAATGAAGTTATTTGAACTTCGGTGTGCCAAACGGCGTCCTTAAAATTGATATAGCTCCTAAACTTGAACGTATTTGTAAGGGCAGGCCCCCTGTGTCCTTCTCGTTCTCTTTCACATGATTCTGTATATTGAACCCTTAATCCCTTATTATAACATATATATATTTATATATATATATATGAATAGTAAAAATTATGAATATTTTTATGATTAAATTATGTGTGTTTTTAGTGCGCCCGTAACACTGTTTTTGCGCCCTTCCTAAAATAGTCATTAGAATGAATGTCAGTTCTTCTCATCAATTTTTGTGCTGGTCGTAGTTTGTGTTTCCCGTATTATGTAATATTATAGTTGAATATTTATCAGTAATACTTTATAGAAAATTTTTAAGAGAAATTTAGATTTAGAGCTATCTTGTACTGTCATCATCATCATGTAGTAAGAAGGTTGGATATATAAATAATCCAAATTTTAAAACAATTGATAACTTAATTAAGAACGTTTTTAGGGCGCCCTTAAGATTGCTTTTGCGTCCTTTTCATTTAATTTATTAGAATAAAATACCCTTATTTTCTCCGACCTGACACCTGAGTACTGTACAATTCCATTCACACTTTTCGTTTTCAGTATCCATGCAATTAATTTTCCAGAGGCAATATAGTGTCTCGTTTCCTCTATAATTCTTCCTCTCCTGCCCCTTGCACTAATGACTCATGACTGGATGATCTGCAAATGTTATTCCTATGATTTTCATCTGTTTCATTCTGTTCACAGACTGATTAAAGAAAAGGGGAGTAGTATTTTTACGGCCTCTTCGGAGGATTTCCCAGTATACGAGAATGAAAATTCTGAGTTTGGGGATCTAGATAGCCCAGGGCACTTTCTTTTTCTTTTACTAACTTCCCTCTTCACTTCCTGAGAAGTGAGAAGAATGAAAAAGGAAAGGGCGCTCTATAGAGGCAGTAGTTGAGGAAATTGTTTACATGTATTTATCTCTATTTCATAGAAAACAACTGTTTTTCTTTTTTCGTAAAAAGGAGATTAAAAACTGATCTTGTTCTCCATTTTTAAAAACGCGTTCCGTTTTTGCGGAGGATAATTTAGCAACAAATTTTTTAAGTGACTGAGGGTGCCAAGAAAACCTCAGGCAGAGGGCGCAGGGGGACAAGTCCCCCTGTCCCCCCGGGCCAGCACGGGCCTGCCTCTAACACCGCTATTAATGAAAGGGAGCACAGCATAATACCTAATGATTGGCAACACATAATCGATAAAAAACAACGGCAGTATGACGTCAGTACAGATGAAGATGATAAAGAAGCCGATGACGAGACGGTCAGCAGAGCAGCCAAGTAAACGGAACAACTATAGTATTTCCCCTCAGCTAGATTTGGCGATGTTTCGTTGGCGATTATGTCTAAATCATAAATCTAAAAATCATAAATCATATAGCATAAACGATAAAATCGTAAGCTAAATTATGAATCATAAATCATAAAATCATAAATCCAAAATAAATAGCATGCAGGCTGCCATATTATATCGCAAACAATCCAGAACGACATCGTTATCGTTCAAATCGGCGCCAAAGAAAAATCGCCAAATTCAGCTGAGGGGAAATACTATAGTTGTACCAAGTAAACAATCTGAAGACGACCGTGACTAGCGCGTCGAAATATATAACAAGTTATGCTGCTCAGATAAAGGATTTTTAAGGTATTTTAAATGTTTTTAAAGTATAGTATATCATTTATACACATTTCTTCTATTATCATTTTCATAAAATTAGTGTTTTTTTCCCCCTTGAATATCATGAGTAAAAAAAATCTGGCTTATTTCAGACAATGAAATAATATGTTTCTCATTCAATGTACTTTAATTAAGTTCTCATAGAAATACCACTGAAAAGAACTTAATTTTTCATAAAAAAACCACGTAGGAAAACAATACTCACTTGCAAATCATTTATGTTATTTAAAATTATTGAGATATTTTCATTTATTTCATCATTCTCCTCCTATAAAAGAAATAGAAAGTTTTAATAATAATGAAGTTTCAATACATAACCACAGTACAAGAAAGTGATCCAATTTAAAAATATATTATCAAAACAATTTTTATATGAAGCCTGCTAACACTTTTAAAAGAATAAACAACCTTACTTGAAGGCCTCCTTAAACCTTAAACATATCTCTAGTAACCAAAATATCCCCCCTAAGTTCACCACCTATAGTATTATCTTTCATTGTGGTATTTCCCAAAAATAAAAAAAAACGAAGCTGCAAAATATAATATACCCCTCAAACCCAAAAGATATATTTCCCAGCTTATTCCCAGTGATAAAGATTCAACTGATCCCCTCAAAAATGCCAGCACATATACAATTCCATCATCTAGACCCAACTTCATACATGGATGTTAAGCTCGTATCACAGGGTTGCTATACAAATCAGGAGAAAAAATTCCTTGAGTTTTTCCTGTCTCTTTCAGAAGTAAAATAGATGGCACGCAATCACGCAGCATAAGAATCTAACATGTTTACAAGTCAACTGAACATATCTAGGGTATATTAATTTTATTTACTTACTACAGTTGGGGGGAAAAAACCATAATTAACTTTTTCTTCTTCGTTATAAAACACTAAAAAAAAAAAAAAAAAAAAAATTGATTATGGGAAAAAAAAAAAAAAAAATTCCAGTGTTTTTTCAAAAAGTTTCAAAATTCCCTGATTTTTCCTTGTTTTTGCAAGAAATTTTGGAATTCCCCGAGTTTTCCATGTTTTTTAATAGTTTTTCAAATTCCCTGAATTCCAAGTACTGAAGCAACCCTGGTATGACTTTAAAAAAAAAAAAAAAAAAAAAAACTAGAATTAAAGAGCATTTTTCTGATGTTAAATTCAATAAAAACACTACTGCCTTAGCAAAAACAGCCCAGAATCAGAATATTAGTATTAAATTTAATAAAATAACCAAGCTCATTGAATACGAAAACCAACTTATGCTTTTTACCATGAAACTGTTGAAAGTATTAGTAATTAAAAATCATGTAATGGCAACAAGACCACAGCTAACATAAACTGAATGTGGCACCACCTACTATGGGGCTGAAAGAGTGGAAAACATCACTTGCTCCTCACTGTGAAGGTTGTCTTTGAAGATGCCAGGGGCTCACGGTGAAAGTAACTCAAAATGAGACCTTCAAGTAAGGTTTTTTGTTCTTTTAAAAGTGTTAAAAATGTATATACATGTGATGACACAAGACAAGAAGCATTTCTATAGAAGAACTTATCTCTTAAGTCAAATCTTTATTTTGTATGTATAAGTTCTGCAACCTAACACAGGGGGGAGAATACATTGATAAATAATTAACATTTTGTCCATGAGACCTTTTTTTATTTGGGCAAACAAGCTATTGGAGATGATTTTCTGTATATTCAATGAATTTCTTACAGCTAACTTAAAATGATTTTAACTCACACACAAATTAACATATAAAAAAATTTATATTTTAATATTTTACATTTCTTTACACTCCAAAGAAAAAAAAATTATAAAACATTAAGTATTATTAAGTAACTCTGTATTATAATTTTCTATATTTTGGTACAGCTTTAGTGTGTGACACCCTCAACAAAATTTGAAATTTTGCACTGAGTAGCTTGGACATTTCTCACTAGTCTTTACTCATGCAATTGCGACAGCCATTTCAATTTACTGCCAAAATGGCAAAAAAATATTTAAAATCCTCAAGGGAATTCCATACAAAAGCTGTGTTGTTGTTTTATAAAACAACTTCTAAGATACATTCTCTGTTGTTGTAAATGAGATGTAGGAAGTTCACAAATGAAGAAGCCTGATACAACAAAGGAATAATTCATATAGACAGAAAATCTTATAACTTGGAAAGAACAAAGGAAAATCCTACTGTAACGGGAGTCAGGAGTGAAATTGAAAAGTTCATTCCTGGCTCCTGGTACAGTGTCACTTTCTCTTGTTGACCTTTCGTCTAGTCAGTCACAGCAATGAATTTTCTCCCTTTAATTAAAAACCTATGGGCAGGTTTTATTTCTAAAATACAACATGTTCTATTTTAGAAATATCTCTCATAAAAAAAAAAAAAAAAAAAAAAAAAAGAAACAGTTTCAAATTATACATAAATATATATATTCTAGGGCTTGTCTTAATTTAGCACCTTTAACAATTTTTCTTTTTCTAAAATATATATTCATATACATTTTTAAAGGATAAGGTTTTATGGAGAATTTTATCACATAAAAAGGGATACAAATACAGACTTTAGAAAAATAAAATAAAAGGGCAGTAAAAGAAGACAAACTTTAGGAAAGATACATAGACAATAGAAATTGAAAATTTGGATTTTCTCATATCTAAAATACAAACATATTGTATGCTCATAGATGTATGATTATGAGGAGGGGGGGGGGGGAGATCATTTTCGACTGATCAGTCTCTCAAACAGATTTTTTTCAAACACAGGCAGTAAAAACAATAGAATTATATTTTCGAGAATACCTCACAAATAAAGCAATATTAATACAAACCATATATTGAATAGGTTCAAATGTCCAACCAAGAAGAGCCAGTTTTAATCTTCTATCATTAAATTGTGATGGGTTGTGGATCCAATCAAATACACTCTATAAATAAAATAATATTAATGAAGTAAATGATTAATTAATTTTAAAATAAATCAAAACAATTCAAGAATGGAATAAAATGAAGCTTGTGTTTCAGAACATACTTTTTGATAAACAGTTAATTTAAAAATCAACTAAATAATAATAACAATGCTATCTAAGGATTAAATCATTTCTAATTTTCTCATGCAAATCACAAATTAAAATTCCGTTCTAAACAAAATTTAATTTTGGACAAGAGGCTTATTTTTTCCTTCTTTACACTTAACTTTCTTAAGGGCCCGCTTCACTCACCGTCGCCGGAAGCCAAAGCTAATGTTATTCTATGGGAAATTTTCTTTACTTATTACTTATTAACTAATCCATATTTTTAAATTCTGTTTTCACATTCAGAAAATTCCCAACTGTTAAATTGACGCACCTTTTTTAAAAATGTATTTTTTAAATTTTTAATATTTTATCTTGAAGCTAGCTGCAAAATATGAATTTTCAACATGTGAAATTTCTCATTATGCAATTTCAAAATAAAATATTAAAAATTTAAAAAATACGTTTTTAAAAAAGGTCCGTCAATTTAACAGTTGGGAATTTTCTGAATGTGAAAACAGAATTTAAAAATATGTATTAGTTAATTAGTTATACGTAAAGAAAATTTCCCATAGAATAACATTGGCTCAGGCTTCTGGTGACCGTTAGTGAAGAGGGCCGTTAAACAACTTAAATTACTTTTAATCCTGAGTAATAAGTTTTTGTTATCAGATGCTTTTCAATAATATTTCATGTACAGAATAACTTCTGTTTATTTATTTGTTGCACCATGGATAGCAATTTATTTTCCCTTGCAGGGACTATAACATCATGAATCATGCCATCTATAACATCCCAATATTTAATTTAAGATCTTGCATTTCTTTAAATTTATCTTTTCTTTTCTTTTTTTTTTTTTTTTTTCTTTTTCTTTTAAGCAATAGATAATTAAAAAGAGAAAAATAAATTACACATCAAAAAGAAAAATAATTAAAATTCTGTCAGTTATGTAAGTTTTTGTATTGTAATCACTTATAGGCTGTTTATTTTGACTTGATGCCAAAGAAAAAAAGAAAAATCGTTATAATTTGGTCTATTTTGTCTGGGAGAGGGGGGGGGGGACATCACACACACAAATATATATATATATATATATATAAGAAACTTTTAGAAAACGTAAATAAATTTATTAGATGTTTCGAATATTATATTAACCTATTACTATTATTATTAAAATTGATACTCTCTCGAGTTAAAACAGAAAAATATTAAGGCACATGTCAAGAAAATAATTTATACATATTTGAAAAGAAAGATTAAAGGCTTTTTATTATTATTATTATTTACATTTAATTATATATATATATTTATATACATTTCATCCTATTTGTTAACATTATTTAACCGTTATTATTATTATTATTATTTTCTAATTCATAAATTACTCCTGTAAACATTATTACATTGCAAGACATATTATAATGTAAGGAATCAAAAAATAGAAAAACATTAAGATTAATTTTGCAAACATAAATGCAACCATCACTTTCTGTGATTTACATAAAATTAATGTCTAAACATTTTTCTATGAACCCAGGAAAGACTATCAACCAATCAGAATCAGCAGAAACAAATGAGCAGATTTTCACTATATAAGTGTTGCTAAATAAACTTACAATCTATTATGATCTGCAGCAAACTGCTGGCATGAAGCCATTTTATGGAATTTAAAGTGAGTATCTGCTTAGAATGGCTAATATGACTAAAATTGCATATCTGTATTAGAGTTTTAATAACGGACATTTCATGAAACAAATGGAGTCATCGTTATTTCCTGAAAGACATCCCATTAATTCATCACATGTATATATGTGTGTGTATAAAGTCCAAATAGTTAATTGTTCTCTTGTTTCCCATCTTTTGTTGTGTTCTCCCTCTGTTTGGTTTTTATGCCTGCTTCCTGTTGGTTGGCTGTGTTGCCCCTCCACCTTTGGGTTTTGCTCTGCGTTCAGTCTTACTTTTGTTGCAAAGGCAGTAGCACGTGTTTGTACTTAGGGAAGAAAAGCACGTCGTTTCAAAACCGGCAGTGTTTCCATTAGTTTTATGGTGTGTGAAGAAGTTTTATTTTGAATATCTTTAATTATAAAAACAATCTAAAAATATCTTTATGTCCATTTCATTCAAAGTCTTTTCAGAACCAAGTCATCTTCAGGAAATAAACTTGCAACAAACTTTGTGTCCGACTGCATTTCCTTGATGCCAACATGTAACGCCATCGTCTATCTAAATTCTGATTAGCCCCCCCCCCCCCCCCCCGTTATTACAGCTTTGTCGCTTTGTTACTATTTCAACGGTTTTGCGTATCATGCCATAACTGCAACTATGCTGTAATGTACATAACACAATAACAGTAACTATGCACGATGTAACACTATGCATGTAACACAATATGTTGTGATGCGCAAAACCATTGGAATACTAAGAAACTCACACATCTGTTATGACATGGAGCCCAATCAGAATTTAGATAAATGATAAGGTCATATGTTGGATATAAAGAAAAAGCAGTTAGAGACAAAGTTTATTGCAAGTTTACTTACTGCCAGGTCAAAAAGACTTTCAATGAAACAAACATAACGGTATTTTTAGGTTGTATTTATAACATATAATATTGTTATATTTATATTCTACAGCTTTCAATCATAAATTAAACTATCTTTAAAGTATTTCAATTAACAGCTACTAAACTATTAATAGTCATCTATGTTGTTTTTCACTCAAGAGAGCCAGAACAGATTTTTTTTTTTTTTTTTTTTACTGTGTTAACAAAACATATCGATTTATAAATTTCTAAAATTCTGCCGCAGATCACAAAATTCTACACATCACATTACAGTTTGGCCATCCTTGATTTAAATCGAAAAGGTGTCCTACACATGAATCAGAACTAGGACTTATTAATAACTAAGCAGAAGTTCTACAACTGAGCTACCTGGACAACTTTTAACACAAATGTATTAATCATAAGTAATGAACATATATACTGTAGTCTAAAACATATATACATATACCAGATCAATCACATCAATATATGGCTGATAATCAAGTGATATAGCTACATCAAGTACTGTTTCATTGACCTGGACAAAAGTAAAAAAGAAACATTTTACAATTGAGAAACAATTATCTTGCAAGTTAAAATTTCAAACTTAAACAAGATAAATAAATAAACAATTGAAATTAGTAAATAAGTAAAAATGCAGATTGAGGATTTACAAAAGGATTTTTTACATTGAGTATCACAAAAAATTTGAGGGAAAAAAACTTATTATTCAAATTGATCAATGATTTTAAAAATATCTTTTACTTCATAAATAAAACTAATATGAAATAACAAATAATCACAAATAACACTAAATAATACTGTTTTAATAACGCTAAGAGCAGATGAACTAATATGAATAGATAAACCCAAAATATCAAATTTACCTTAAGTTAAATAAATATTATTTTTGAATTAATAATGATAATGCTTTCTAAAGGTAATACATTAATTCATGCTGCAACTGGCAGAAAAATGCACAGAAATAAAAAGTAGTGTGGTGGTGAATAATGATGAATGAAGATTTTATAAGTAAAGAGCATAAATTACAAACACATGCAAAAAATTTTTAAGTTGAAAGAATTAAACACAACTTTTCATCAGACAAAAAATTTGTAGGTATGAGTGCCACATAAAAGCTGCAACGAGCAAGTAATTTTATAAATTATGAAGTTTGTCCTCAACTTATTGTGTAGTAAGTATAAAACTTTGAATAAACACCATAAAATGTTGCTGCTTTGACTACAGCACTCGTGCCTAATTTGTCTGCCTGACGAAGGGTCACACGTGTTCTTTCAACCCAAAACAACTGTTGCGAGTTTATTGCATTTTATTATGTTTATTCAAAACTTTGTATTTACTACTTTAAAATGCCAGTTCTGTGGTGCTTTCTTATTAACTTATTATGTAGTTCAGTAATAAAATTTGACAAAAAAAAAAAAAAAAAAACTGATAAACTTTATTCCTGGTTGTTGAATAGGTAATTAAAGGGTACATATTTTTAATTATGGGTTTAATTTTAAACAAAATCAACCTACTTTACTTTTTATTTAAGATATAAATTTATATATAAAAATAAATGTAAATACTTTATTTACATAATTTTACATACACACTCTATAACAAAAAAAAAAAAAAAAAAAACGACTCACCAAGAAGAAGTGGGAACAAAAATTAATAGATGGAGTGGAATGGTGGTTCGAATGGGACAAAAATTGGTAGATGTGATGTACATATGGAGAAAAACAATTGATTACAGTTTCAGAAAAACTGAATGATTTAATCAAGAGAAAGGGCCCCCCAAAGTAAACAAGTCAATAACGCATTGGTCCACTTCTGGCCCTTATGTACGCAGTTATTTGGCTTGGTATTAATTGATAGAGTTGGCAGATGTGCTTCTGTGAAGTATCATGCCAAATTCTGTCCAATTGTTGCGTTAGATTGGTAAAATCCCGAGCTGGTTGTAGGACCCTTTTTATGATGCTCCAAACGTCCTCAGTGGAAGAGAGATCCGGGGACTGAGCTCAACCCCACTGAGCCACCTATTAAGGGTATTTGAAGTCACTGAAGTACCAGTTGCACGTAGGATCAACGGTAATGATGAATTGGTGCTTGATTCCATCAAAAGTTGTATGTATATGTATGTCAATTTGTGTCCAGTTTGCATTACTCCTTCTTGGTGCATCACTTTTTTTGTTATAGAGTATATATGATTAATCTGCAATATTTTATCAATAGTATTTTAAAGATGTAGGATATCATTTAGTAAACTTCAAGCAAGCATGGATTTATAGGAATACTGTAGCAGGAAAACATCAACTTTATACATTTAAAATTAAAGAAATAATACACAAAGTCTATATAATGCTTATCTTCTATATATATAAAAGAGCAGAGTCTGTCTGTCTGTTTGCTATCGAATCCTAGGTTGTTTCACATATGGGGACAAAATTCGGCATGGTTAATGTTTACAACTCGAGAAACTCAACGCCGCAAGCGATTTTACAAAATTCGCCCCCCAAGTGTGTGTGTGTGGGGGGGGGGAAACCTGATTTCACAAAATCCTTCATATCTCAAACAAAAAAAACAGATATCCATAAAATTTTTGCTTTAAAATACAGCTAATAAAAATGTCTAAAAATAGATTTCTGAAATTTTTGAAATTCGGTCCCTAAGGGGAGGGGGCGAAACGTGATTTTACATGCGTTAAACGTGATTTCACATAATCCTATATATCTCAAACAAAAAAACAGATATACATGAAATTTTTGCTCTAAAATATAGCTAATGCAAATATCTAAAAACCAATTTCTGGAATTTTAGAAATTCAGCCCAAAGGTGGGGCAGCAGGGGGATGGGCTAGGGGCAAAAACAAATAGAAATACAGTTAGGCCGTTAAAAATTGGTACAGATAGGTTTTTGAAAGGCTGCAAGTTGAATGGGGATATTTTCGAAAGTGTAAAGTTATTAGGAGGGGCGAGAAGGGGGAGGGTGAAGAGGAGAGGGGAGGGGGGCAAAAAAAATAAAAATAGATTTAGATCGTTCAAAATTGGTTTATAGAGGTTTTCAATACTTACAAATCAATTGTGGATATTTTCGAATTTGTAAAATTATTAGGAGGGGCGGGAAGGGGGGGGGGCGGTAAAGGGGGGGGCTATGGGCAAAAACAAATAGAAATACAGTTAGGCCGTTCAAAATTGGTACAGATAGGTTTTAGAGGCCTGCAAGTCGAATTGGGATATTTTCGAAAGTGTAAAGTTATTAGAAGGGCTGGGAAGGGGGGGGCAAAAAAATAAAATAGAGTTAGATCATTCAAAGTTGGTACATAGGGGTTTTCGATACCTACAAATTGATTGCGGATATTTTTGAATTTTTTAAATTATTGAGAGGAGCGGGAAAGGGGAAGGGTGCAGAGGGGCAAAAAAAAAAAAAAAATAGAGATAGGTCGTTCAAAACTGGTGCATAGAGGTTTTTGATATTTACAAATCGATTGCGGATATTTTCATATTTGTAAAATTATTAGGATAGATGGGAAGGGGGGGGGGGGGCGAAAGGGGAAAATAATAGAAATAAGAGTTAGAGCATTTTGGGAATTTTTCCCGAAGGCAGTGAGAACTCGGTGCGACATTTTTCTCAATCAGATTTTGTTTCTCTTTTTTTTTTTTTCACGTGATAAAAATTAATGCAATTCTGAAATTTCAGTAATTATAGTGATTAATTTAAAAATAGGGACCAGTGAAGCGGGCGTCGCCCGCCATTGGCGTAACTAGAACATTTTTCTAGGGGGGGCCATGGCCCCTTTATCTCCCGATTTTTCAAATTTGTAATTAATATTTACCTACGGTATAGTTTTTAAGACTCAGTATCAACCCTTTTCCATAACGGACGATGTTAAAAGTGCATAACGGAGTTTTGTACTGAAAGACTTGTGTGTGCTTCTTACTTATTTATTATTACTTATTTATTTATTTATTTAAGCCCCAGTTTTCCAAAACAAACCGGTGAATATTATAGGTGAACTTACCAGTTGAATATAAGTAAAAGGTGTTTTACAGTTTGATAATGCATGAAGCATTATCAAGCATGAAATATACATGAAATATACCATGCATGAAATACACATGGAATCTAAAAGGAAAAAGTTACAATTCTCATAATAATATGAAATGAATTGCTCTTTTTCTGCTCTAAATATAACAGTGACTGTTATTTGTATTTCCATTACAACACAATATCATATGATTAAAAAAGGTGGGATGGTAGGAGTATAAATGATTTAACTAATTTGATTAAAAATGGCAAGGATTATTCCTAGGTAAGTATTCCCAGAAAGCGATTTAAGGTGAGAAAAATTAAGTAAAAGTGGTTAATGTTATAATTAAAAAGCATTTCTGTTTAGAATATTATATCAAAATAAAACTGAATATACTAATATTAAAAATGAGTAATTTATTTAAAATATAATTTAACTGAGAGAAACCTTATTATTAAAGACAACACTTGAAGTAGTTACTGTATGATAATGCAGTTGTAAATAAATGCACTCAGTAACACTATGGGATAAATGTATGCAAAAGGTTTTATTAATTTATTTATTTTAATTTTCTGATCTCAGCGAAAGCTATACACAACGATACTTATTACTTTCGGCATATATATAGCTTCAATAAATATAAAAAAAATTTCGTCAAGAAAAACTTTTTTGTTCTACAAAATAACATTTTACAAAATCAATTTTCTGTAAGGTTTTTCTTTTCACTTTTAAGAAGGAAAAAAAAATCGATAAATTGATTTTAAATTGTCTCAGATCAGTAGTTCAGCAATTATTTTAAAAGGTATTGACGAGTTCTTTTGAAAGATACCCATATTAAAAACTTACACCTTTTCCCCAACGTGGAAGGACTTCTCTACGAAATTTTGTACAATACGTTACGTTAAAAAATTAGGGTAAGGGAGGAATTGTAGCACCATTGTTTGCTGAATTTTACTAAAAATTGGTATGCACTAATTTATGTCATGATGTAACTACATATTGATTTGTATGAAATTTTGTTCAGTTATTCTTAAGATACAATAATCGGCACAAAATTTTGTCACATACATACACAGGCTGACGGACAGACATATGGTCAAATATGTTCTGGATCTCTCAAAGCGTATAAATCCATTGAAAACCATAAATATAAATTTTTTACGAAATCAATACTTTCTTTCGTTGAATATAGAAGAAAGAATTTATTATTCATTTTTATTTTACTTTATTTAGATTTAGTTTTATGCTTCTCTGACATGAAAATCACATCTGTATTATCATGAAAAACATTTTTAATGAATAATAATTTTAATAAATGTTTCGCACTGCGGGAGTTCATATGGTAAAATATAGAACAAAGTTTTGTAATCACCATAACATGCTAGATTTTTTTCTCCAGCTGTGAAGTAAGTTTTTTGTTTTTAACACTTTTCAACAATGTTTTAAAAAAGCAGAAATGTCTTCGGTACATCTATCTGTCATGAGCATGGCTTCTGCTTATCTGTTTGATATAGATCCCACTAGCGTCTGAGCGGTTCTGCGCGCAAAGCTGAGAGATAGGAAATGCTGGGCTCGACCTCAGGTCGCGCTCATCGAGTTAGCCGTGTGGAATTTTCCGTAATTTTCTCCGAAGCTCGCGAAGTATAGGTTAGGACCCCTTAGAAAGACCCCCATATAGAGCATCACACCGATAGTACTCAGACGCGTGTGTAGTCAATCGGACTTAAACCCTACAACCAATCAACCAAGCATCTGTTTGCGATCTCATATTACTAAAAAATATTTATTTCTTTGAAATTGATGGGTATATATGTGTATTTTATTATCATACGTCAGCAGGTTCATTATGGCTTGTTTTCAGTTGAAAATAACATAAACAGCATTAGTGATTTAACTACGGAAATTAATGAAATAATTCAAATGCATTACGATCTGAGATCTTCTTAAAACTTTGAAAATGACTTGTAACAAAATTATCGTTTAATTTTCAGATGCAGTAAAGTATGTTTCCTATGAAAACGGCATGATTTTCTTAATGATTCATTTCAGGATCAGATGGCGGATTTATATTGCTGCCGCCTAGGGGCTAACGGCAAATTGCCGTTCGTTTTTGCATGAAATAGCAACATGATTCTTAAAGCAATATTTAAAAAATATTAGGAAAAACAGACTATTTTTAAATAATTATTTTTCAGTTTCATCTGCGGACGATTTTAACTTTCTTAATTTAAATCCATATCTAAAAATTATTTTCCTCGTGAGATTAAAATAAAGCAGACGCTA
This sequence comes from Salticus scenicus, assembly GCA_963930645.1. Taxonomy (NCBI): domain Eukaryota; kingdom Metazoa; phylum Arthropoda; class Arachnida; order Araneae; family Salticidae; genus Salticus; species Salticus scenicus. The sequence goes on from OZ005648.1 coordinate 51,245,693, forward strand.
TTCAAATTTTACATGCAACTGTTTTTTTTGCTTCGTTTATGAAAAATTAATTCTTTAAAAATTGTAATTAAAAATGAAAGAAGAAATAGGGTCTGATTAACGCATGGGCCGGCTGGGCCTTGGAAAATAAGAAAATCTTTCTACAAGAAATCATCAAATACATATAAAGAAAAATTTATTAAAAAAGAAAAATAATAATAATAATAATAATAATAATTAATAATGTAGTATCTTTGTTAAAAATAACTTACATAAACTATTCTGGATGTTTGAAAATGACAAACACGCACTTCACTGGTTCAAAAATCTGCAATAAGCTGTGATCCAACAACAACATACAACGAATGTCTTTACTTTGAAACTTTGACATTTAACATTCGTGGAACTGACCTCTCCAAAATACAGATGACTATTTTGCCCCTGTTTGCTTCTGAGAATCAAGAGTATACTTGGTTCACAATTAACCAGAATTTCTATTACTAGAGAGAGGACACAGGACAGGTTTTTTTTTTTTTTTTTTTCTCCGCCTACTACCTATTATATGCATATCACCCTTTCTTCTCCAACTCAGTATTAAAGAAAGAAAATTCCGTTGTCAAGGGCTTACCCAGGATTTTATTTCGGAAGGCGTCCAAAATCAAGGTTTCATTAAGGCACGTAGGGTGCAAGGCTATGTTTTTTTTTTTTTTTTTTAGGACCCCCTTACATACTATTATAAATACGCTTAAAATTGAGCATCTTTTTGCCCCTCTCATAAAGAGACTCTTGTTCACTATAATTGAAACCTTCACCATTACTTATGTAAAATTTAAGCTTTTCCTAGAATTTAAGTTTAACCTCCCTTTTTTTAAATATCAAAATTTAAAATTACAGTTCATACTGAATTCACATTTACTGAATCCACATGAAAAAATTATACATTTCTCTAAGTGTTTTTTGCATATTTAAAACATCATTCGATTCCTTAACACCTAAATAGTACCTTCAGTGAATTTTGTGCATTTATATTTATAGATGACTCTGGAAGTTTTAGAAAATTTCTCTTTACCAGGAAGAGGTTAGTTGTGGTTATTGGTTTAAGGCCGATTGACTACGCTAGGATCCTAGGCCTATGGATGGAATTTCCATTGTGGGGGTCTTTCTAAGAGATCTTGGCCCGTATTTACGCAAATTTCAGAGAAAACTACGAAAAACTCCAAACAGCTGAGTCGACGAGCAGCACAGAAACGCTCGGCCACTGGTAGGGCATCGGGAAGAGGGAAAATATTTTTATTTTTTTAATTTCTGTTTTCCCATTCAGAAAAGTCACAATCGTTAAATAAGTGCTCATTTTTGAAAAATAAGTTTTTTAAAATTTTTACTCTTTCATTTTTAGTTGAAATAAGCGAATTTTCACGAAGTTTATTTTTCTAATTTTTTAGCCACACTATGAAATACTAAAAATTTAAAAATCAGTTTTTGGAAAATAAGTTCCAATTTAATGATTATGAGTTTTCTGACTGTGAAAACGGATTTTTTAAAAACACATTAGGTAATGAGTAATTATAGAAAAATATTTTCTCAGAGGATAACATGGGGGCCACAGCTGTCAGCGATTTGGGGTATTGTTTGCTATAAAATGGAGGATATGTTAAGTAAAGATACTATAATATTAAGTACTTTTCTATAAATGTTCGTTTATTTACATATTTATGAAATTACTTATATATTATCGCATGGGGGTTGGTGTTATAGAAATGATAAATGAATAAATTTTTGGATTCTATGGCCGTTGATACTAGAATTCAGTCTTTCAATTAGCTTGATGTATTGACTTCTTGAAATTGGCAAAGTTATTTAAAAGTATAGTGGCATTTAAATTCGTATAAAAGTTGGTTTCATTCCTTTTTAATTAGTAGGAATTAAAAGATCAGGCAAAAGGTTAATTAGATATGTTGTGTCCGCTGAAACCAGGCAATTCGTGATGGCTCGCTATATAACCGAATTCCAAAGTTTAAAGGAAAATAATGAAAATAAGTTCTTACTTGACTAACGATGAATTATGAAGATACTCCAAATAAGAGACAGGGATCTGGAGAGATGAATATTATTTATTTAAAGCCAATCATTTTCAGGAAACGGCATTTCTTCTTTCAGAAGGTCAGATTCCATTTTTGGTGAGTAATCCATTTATTTAACCCATTTTCAAAATAAATCCATTCGGCAGGTATTTCGTTTTAGTAATGAGTGACTTGCATCTTTACTTTATGTTATAGTTTTTTTAAAAATAGACATTGCAGCCGCCACTCAAAAGAGCGACTGCGCCCCGGCGCAGGAGATCGTAGATTCTTCACATTCTGAAGTTCCAAAACGTAAGTGACGCTTGTTTTCAAACTCAAAACGCGGCAAACGGAGCTATGCGCCGTATCGGCGAATCAGCTTCGGAGAAATTTAAACTTGATCACGTGACAAGCGACGCTGTCCCTTGAACCCACGCTTCATCGGAGCGGTAATCGGGAGCGTCGTGCAATATGGCTAGGAGAGGGAAAGCTCATCTGCCGAAAATGAAGTTCCACTGAGAGAAAATTGCGATCTGGTTTTGCAAAACGGAACCAAAGAGATCGCATGCTACGGAAAGTTTCTCGCGGTTTTGTTAAATGGCAAAACGCATTTAAAATGCTAAGGATTGCAACATTAATGATTAAATTAATAACCAATTACGGCGAGTAGATAATTAATTTCTTACTTAATTAAATTTTAGAGTTATTCGTAAGCGGAATTAATTTTAAAAAATGTGAATTAAGGATAAATAATTATTTTAATTGATTACTTTAAAGTGTTTTTCTAAAACGAAATTATTAAAAATAATTAATGAGAAAAAACATTGTCATGCAACATGACATTCTCCCCCACAGATAGGTAATTGAAAATTGTCAAAATCGGGTGAGAATAGCCCAAAACAATTTTGGTCAATTTTAAAATTGAACTGGAATCATCGCCTCTAATTTTTGCCGTATACAGGGGATTACATGCAGGCATACATCATGCCGAGTTTGAAATCAATATAGTACAAAAAGTATGAGTTGACATGAATAAGGCACGTTTTATCAACATAGATAATTGCATAAAAATATTCGCAAAAGTGCCATTTCTTTGTATGATTACATTAAATCTTTTCATTTTGAAGTGACAATAGTAAATCGATTATACAAGTTATACATGCAGGTAAGTATAACATCTGCATCAAATGAAATGTAATTTTTGTTGAATAAAATATTTTCATACCATAATGTGTCTTATTTTCTGTGTATATTATTTATAACACATAACTGTCTTTCCATAATATAAGATAAACTGAGACACATACATTTATTTTGTTTTACATATAATTACCATGTAAGAAAGTATGAAAATTGCACCAGAGAACAAATAGGAGACGTAATGTTGCAAGAACATGAGAAATTGTGTTCAAGTAACTTTTTAAAACATTGAAAAAAGATTTTTTTTTTTAATTATTATTACTATTATTATTAATAAATACGTTAAAGTAAGTGAAATTGATAATAAAACTTTTGTATAATGATCACTTTATTGTAGTAGCCAAAAAAAATAAATAACCATAAAAAATAATATTGAACAAGGCATATCCTCAAAATAGGAAAAGGGACCGGTATATTTCCATTTGGAAGACAATACCAAGTACAATAAATTTAATAAAAATTTGTGAATTACATTTCTGCAGCAATGTAACTCATAAGAAAAAAAATATTTTTTTTTTGAAGAAAAAAAATTTTGATTATACTATGTAAGCAAAATCAAGTCTTGTGAAAAAAAATATGAACGAGACACTGAGAAAAATAAGTACTTGAGTTTTTTTTTTTTTTTTTTTTGCAACGTCTCTCTGTATGTGCGACAAAATTATAATTTGCACATACCTTTTTATTTTCATTTATTTTATCATTTTCTTTATAAATGGTGCAAAACAAAGGGTCACTTCATATAATTGAAACTCATACATATCTCTCCAAAAATATTTTCAAATATAACTTTCAAATACATATAACATAAAAATGTGTTTCCTGGTATCAACGAGTATATTTCATTGAAAAGTTTGACAATATCAAATTATCTTGAAAACAAACAAAATAACCTAGTAGTCAGAAGTGATATAACAATTTGCAGATAAGTTCATTTATCTGGAGCTGAAAAAAAAAGTTGTTTATCCATTTATTTATTTTATTTTATTTTCAAAGTTCTTTTTGAATGTGTTTTGCTCACATTTTATAACTAGTGCATTTGGGAAAAATAAACAAACTGGAAGACTATAACCAGTAGATATGCTTTAGCCAGTGTAAATGTAACATAGTGTAAGGTAAGTATGATTATTACATTTAAAAAATAAATACAACCAAAAAAATTCAACATAAACAAGTTTTGATGTGTGCTTGTGTGTAAATAAAATAACAAAACAACAATATTATTATATCAAGAAAAAGAGAATTTGCAATTGTAAGTATTGATTGCAATAAAGTAACATCATATTATTAAAATGATTGTATTATAGAGCATGACATAATCTTTGGAACGTAATTATGCAGTATTATGAAAACGTAATAATTGAGTAGGTATATGTGTAAGAATAATAAACAAAGTGGTAGGTGTGTAAAGACAGATGTTATTAGCTGAATGGTAATGTGATAAAATGACATAGAAAATAAACAAAAAGAAATAAAATCTGCGGAAAAAAAATTTGAATGAGTGTTGTGTGATATGTGAGCATGCAAATGAACGATAATTGTAGTGTAACAGTATATATAAAATGCAAATATAAAAATGTGTAATACATAATAAACAATACAATAATATAAAAATTATGCAGACTAACATTTACCTTGACTTTAGGTCAACGCTGCATAACAAAAGTTTGTAATAGATAATGTGTGATAAAAAAAAAAAAAAAAACAATTCCCGAACATTGCATGACACAAACGAAACATAGAGAAATTTGTAAGTGTATCAAAAAAATTAAATTAAATTACTGTAGAAAAAGAACTGATATGATAATGAAAGTTTGAGTAAAGTAAGCGTGAGATTGCAGTGCAGTACATACATATCCATATCTAATTTTTAGTTTTATAATTTTTTTTTTTTTTTTTTTTTTTTATGAACGTGTGGCAATACAACATGTAATATAAATGTAAAAACATGCTAGCATATCGCTCATGCTAAAGTACCGTCTTACTTCACGTAATAATTTTCTAATTTTTACAAATTTTTTTTTTTAGTTTAAACATAAATATACATGCAGAGCACTGTTAGTAGAAATTTAAGCTGTAATTTCTATTGTAAAATGTTTGAGAGTGTTTCACATAAGGATATACAAATAATCAAAAGTTGAGTAGCACATAAAAAGATCATGCACTGACTGTGTAACATGTCACTGTCACCCACAAACAGATCAATGCAACACAACAGTAAATGAATGTGTGAAAACGAAAATATATATATGCAGTATGATTATAAATATGACAATGTGTGTGTGAGTGCCACAAACAAACTAGTGATTAAAGTATCTGGTATATGAAAAACTTTGAGGCTATTGAGCCAAAAATTGAAAATTAAGTTGATAATCACGTGTTTATCAGACGTATGTTGAACATGGTGTTATCACAGATTGAAATTGCATTACTTTCTCAAAATGACTTATGAGAAATGAAAGTGAAAAAAATGAGTGTATAAAAATCTAAATCAATAAGGAAATTTGACTGTTGAATATAAAAAAAATTTGCAAATTGAGAGCACTGGCGAACAAAACATATACATAAACAAATTGTGTAAAAGCACAGCTATCTAGTTATCCTTAAAACTGATGCTGTAAAGAAGAAAATGTGTAAGTATGGAAAAAATGAAATACATATATATCAAAATAAACAATTGTATGAATGTGTGCAGACATTTACTTTCTGCAAGATAAATGCTATATAAATAGTGTGTAAATTTGTAATATATATATACAATAATATAAATAAAAAAACTTCAAAATATGAATACTGCTCTCAAAATGCATAAACTGTGTAAAAAAAATATAAAAATCACTATTTACCTGAAATAAAAATAAAACTATATGTGTAACAATGAGAAAAAGGAATTTTATTATCATGTCATTTTTCAAAATGTAAATAAAAAAAAGAAGAAATAAATACATAAATAGTTCTATTGCAAAATGTGTAATTATTAAGCTGTCACCTAAATTTGAGTAATGGTGTAAACAGGTAAATGAAATATGTAAACAACAATAATATAATGTAAAACAAACATAAAATAGTAAATGTGATAATTTGTTTCTAGAAATAATAAAGTGAAAAGTGCAAGACTGGGGTGTAGAACACTGAAAAATAAGTGATAATATGAAATGAAAAAAAAAAATTGTTTCATCAAAATATGATTTCACTGTAAATCAGAAAATGTAATCTGTAGTGTAATAAATGAGAAAAAAAATTTGAGAGAAATATGATTATGTGTATATAATAATTCATGAGATTGAGGTGCAACATATAACCATAGAATAACTTTCAACAAAGTGTAAAATATTTCAAAAATAAAATATAATGTGTTGAGTTTATAAACATGACAAAAATAGGAACTTGAAAAAAATGTACAAGATAGATGTTATTCTTATTAGTATATAAACAAGCAATGGGATTTCAAAAATGAGAAAAAAAATCTTTTTAGCTAGGTGATTGTACAATTCAAAGTAAGATACCAGGTAAACAAAAATGTTGACTCACGCCTGGGGCAATAAAAAGAGAGCTTTATGTTATACATTATGTGCAAGATTTACTCAAATATATAAACAAAATCTTAGTTTAATTGAATTTCATGGTACTATTTTATTTTATATTTATTTTTGAAAGAAAATGAGATTCGAAATCATTTTTTTTTTTTTTTTTTTTTTTTTGCACAATAAATAATTAAGATATGACTTGACAAGTCTCTGAAAAAGAAATAAAAGTTAAATCATATCTATAAGAACTATTATTATTAAATAAAATTTGTTAAAATAGAATATTATTAGTATTCTCAGTGATTTTTTTTTATTATGAAAAGGATACGTTCTTGGCTCTAAAAAAATAGTAGTTCATGTTTTAAAAAGTTTTTTTAAGAAGTCATGTATATGTTATAAACTTTAATAATGTCATTCCTGTCATTTTTTTGACCAGCAAAGATAAATCACATAAACAACAAATTTGTCAGTCACAGTGTACACGAGCTGTAACTTCTAAATGTCGACCTCTGTTCACAACATATAACATGTCACTATTGTCTCTTTAAATGGATGGAAAAAAATAAAACGTAGTTCTTATAATATTAGTTGATTTGTAAAACGATGATAACGTTCGTTTTGCTGTGAAGTCAATATTATCTATCATATATCAATCAATATCATCAATATCAATCATATATCATCAATATTATATATCAAGTTTGAAATTTTTATTATTATTGTCTCCGTATTTCTTCTTAAATAATTTCTTAATATTCCATGGCATATCCTTTTTCAAAACACATTATCATTGGGTTATAACTAAAGTGTAAGAGTTCATTTTGTGCTGCAATAGTATTAAATGCACTTAAAATCTTCAAGGGAAATCTCATAAAAATTTCTTCATAGGCAGTTGTGAATAAATTAAAAAAAATTCTTCATAAGTGATTGTAAATAAATTAAAAAAAAATTTCTTTCAGGGAGTCAAAACTAATATCTTCATCTGTTATTGTTTTTTTTTTTTTTTTACTATTATGATTTAAGACTAGCGATCCGGTTATTACTGCGAGACTGGCGTACGGCGCCATATGTCGCATTGGGATGCTGGTGTTAGAAATGATAAATGAATAAATTTTTGGATTCTATGGCCGTTGATACTAGAATTCAGTCTTTCAATTAGCTTGATGTATTGACTTCTTGAAATTGGCAAAGTTATTTAAAAGTATAGTGGCATTTAAATTCGTATAAAAGTTGGTTTCATTCCTTTTTAATTAGTAGGAATTAAAAGATCAGGCAAAAGGTTAATTAGATATGTTGTGTCCGCTGAAACCAGGCAATTCGTGATGGCTCGCTATATAACCGAATTCCAAAGTTTAAAGGAAAATAATGAAAATAAGTTCTTACTTGACTAACGATGAATTATGAAGATACTCCAAATAAGAGACAGGGATCTGGAGAGATGAATATTATTTATTTAAAGCCAATCATTTTCAGGAAACGGCATTTCTTCTTTCAGAAGGTCAGATTCCATTTTTGGTGAGTAATCCATTTATTTAACCCATTTTCAAAATAAATCCATTCGGCAGGTATTTCGTTTTAGTAATGAGTGACTTGCATCTTTACTTTATGTTATAGTTTTTTTAAAAATAGACATTGCAGCCGCCACTCAAAAGAGCGACTGCGCCCCGGCGCAGGAGATCGTAGATTCTTCACATTCTGAAGTTCCAAAACGTAAGTGACGCTTGTTTTCAAACTCAAAACGCGGCAAACGGAGCTATGCGCCGTATCGGCGAATCAGCTTCGGAGAAATTTAAACTTGATCACGTGACAAGCGACGCTGTCCCTTGAACCCACGCTTCATCGGAGCGGTAATCGGGAGCGTCGTGCAATATGGCTAGGAGAGGGAAAGCTCATCTGCCGAAAATGAAGTTCCACTGAGAGAAAATTGCGATCTGGTTTTGCAAAACGGAACCAAAGAGATCGCATGCTACGGAAAGTTTCTCGCGGTTTTGTTAAATGGCAAAACGCATTTAAAATGCTAAGGATTGCAACATTAATGATTAAATTAATAACCAATTACGGCGAGTAGATAATTAATTTCTTACTTAATTAAATTTTAGAGTTATTCGTAAGCGGAATTAATTTTAAAAAATGTGAATTAAGGATAAATAATTATTTTAATTGATTACTTTAAAGTGTTTTTCTAAAACGAAATTATTAAAAATAATTAATGAGAAAAAACATTGTCATGCAACATGACATATATTAACAAAAAATACAGAATCAAATTGAAACTTTGTTGTCTCGAGGCCATCTTGTTCAATGCATCATAAAAATTTCATGTTAATTATGATGTTTTGAGAATATTGCTAAGCAAAAGTAGTCTTTCATTCACAGTTCTGTTTATAGTAAACGTCTTTAAAAGATGTCATTGTCCTCGTAGTAGTTACATGTAAACTGTCAATTTCATTCAATTGCTAAAGAAATACAATAGGCGCAACTGCATATCAGAAAAAGAAAAAAGCAATTTAAATCGAAAATAAGCTTATTTTTCACGCTTTCTGCGTTTTTTTTTTTTTTTTTTTTTTTTTTTGTCCGTTTATAGGCCACAAAAAATATCATTAGGGCTATTTGATAAACCTTTAAATTTTGAAAAAGTAACCAAAAAGTTGCTCATGTACGAAAAAAATCTATAAGAAATCATAAGTTTTCCCGATTGATTTTACATATGTTTCTAATGTAGGTGGCTATTGCCCCCCCCCCTCCCCTCTTCCTTGGAAAACTAATTCTATCAAATGATTAAAGAACTGATTAAAAAAACGTATTTTCTTTTCAAAGTTATGTAGATTATAAAACAATTTAGAACACCAGAAGGGCATATTTATTAAAGAAACTTTTATTAAATTTTATTTCGGGATGGATCCGGACCCCATGGACCCCCTCCCTGGGTACGTCCGTGTCTGTTGTGTCTGTAAGTTGCAATAGTTGCAATTTCTTTATCGTTTTTCTTTTTTTATGTGTGTGCGTAGGTATGTACTATTTTCACAGCACATTTTATGTCTTTTAACTTAAAAAAGGAAGAAATGGTAATTTGGATTTTTGAAAATTTCTGGGGGGGTCCAACTGGAACTCTGGGGGGGTCCAGGCCTCCTTGGACCCTATCTAGTTACGCCAATGTCGCCTGCTAGTATGTATATAAATTAGTTGATCATTTAATAACCAAAATCTTTTAGCAAAGACATCACTTGTTGTGCTATGGTTGCCTGATTAAAACTGTTATGTAAATAAGTATACATTATTTATAAATATGTTATATAAATATTCCACAATATTCTGGATGGATTATAGCTTTAAAAATATGTTTTACTATCTCAGTTATGGATAAAAACATTCTCTGAACGATAATTATTTTTTAAGCCATTTAGAATTTGATACTGATTAATAACAGTGATGATTGTGACTTTAAGCGGACTCTCTACTTACCGTCCCCAGAAGCCAAAACTAATGTTATCCAATGGAGAATTTTGCACATTTAAACTCATTAATAATACATATTTTTAAATTCTGTATTCACATTCAGAAAATTCTCAACTGTTAGGTAATCGCTTTCTAAAAGTTCATTTTCTTAATTTTTAATATTTTATTTTGAAGTTGTAAAATGTGAATATTTTGCTTTTTTTTAGCTTAAAAATGTTATCTTAAAAATTAAGAAAATCCCTTTTAGAAAGCAATAACCTGTTTAAGCGTTGTGAATTTTATGAATGTGAATACAGAATTTAAAAATATGTGTTTTTAATGAGTTATAATGGGGCAAAAATCACCATAGAATAGCACTGGCTGCGGCTTTCAGATAGGGATGCGCCGTATATTCGGTATCTATTTGGTATTTGGCATGCCAAATATTCGGTTTGGCCGAATACCAAATTATTTGGCTACTATTCGGCTACATGAACATATAAAAATTCAATTGTTTAGAATTTTTAATCACTTGAAAAAAATTTGCTAATTTTAATTATCATTAAATTAAGATTTTTCAGAGTAATTAAGAAACAGATTACATTTAAATGAAAACAATTGTTTTAGATAGTTTCAAGTAACATTAAAGAAAATTAATTATTAGATAAATTAATCATAACAATTAATAATATCTAAAAAAGTTGTCTTTATCAATAACAGTGTGTTTCTAAAGTAAAGTAAAATAAGAAAGAATGTACATAATTCACATGATGTTGCCATCTAGGAAACTTCAAGAGATCAAACAAAGATCACATCTAAAACGACACAAGTCATAAAATAGCACTTTTGAATTTGTCATTGAAAAATGCATATGAAGTGTCCCCAACATGCATGAAAAGCATCACATTTACATATGTGTTTATTAAGAAGCCTAATAGTTAATAATTTTCTTTGACTGTGAATTCAGCATTACACCACTACTTATGTATAGTAATATTTCTTAATATTTTTCTATATTTATATAAACCACTGTTTTTGAATAGTAGTTTTTTAGAATATTATTTTTTCATAATTAAAAATATAAAATATTACTAAATGTAAATGGTATTACTGAAAAAGTTTGCAAAAAATTAAGTGATTGACACCTGAAGATAGGAGTAAATAAGACGGCCGAATAGTTACTATTCGGTTTGAAGGATAGTCGGTATTTGGCTGAATAGTTAGTATTCGGTTGGCCAAATATTTGGCATTCGGCCAAAACTGCTATTTGGTGCATCCCTACTTTTAGAAACGATAAGTAGAGAGTCCCCTTAAGGCTAAATGTGGCAAATATCTTTCTAGTGTGTGGTACATATAAAAGTTTTTGAGCATGATTTAGACATATTACCTTTACTTATTTTCAATGAAGATATTATTTTAACAATTAAATCAGATAGCTAAAGTCATTGGCCACAAACTGATTTTTTACCAAAAATAAGATATTATATAAAACATAATTAAAGAAAATGAATAAAAAACTAAAAGATAATGAATAAAAAACTAAAAGATAATGAATAAATAACATATATTGAAAATATAATACATATTTACTTCTACTTAAAAGTACAATTTGAGATAACTATATTCTAATAAATACATTCTAAATAAAATTTATTAGATCTTAGAAGTAATTTTTATTATTAAAAAATGAATCAATAAATAAATAAATTTAATTTTATAGATTTTTTTTTTTTTTTTTTTTTACATCTACTGTTAACTTACGAAGCAAAATCTATGAAGTGTGATATAAAGTTTTAAAAAATTACAGAATTTCAAATAATAAACTGGATTTGAGAACGGAAGTAAATAAAAAAAGTGTAAAATATACTACAAATTCATTTGATTATTTATGCTGTACAAATTTTGCAATTAAACAGGGAAAATAATATAATAATAATAATGTGCACATAACAAACACAAAAATTATATACTTGATTCCGATCACACAGTAGCAAAGGTCCACCCCTGTCAATCAACAGTTTGAATATTTCAGGACTAACTTTCTTTTCCATGGCAACTTCTAGAACAGTCTTCCCCTTTTTAAATATATTATAAAATTACACTGATTATACTATTGACATTGTATTGTATTATTAACAAATAAATCGTAAATGAAATTTACAGAATGGTTTCAAAAGTACATTTATTTCTACATTTAAATAAGAGTGTGTGTGTGTTTGTCCCTTTATAGATAAACAGTTGGTCACAAAACTATAAAATTGGCACAAAGTTTTGTGTGTGTGTGTGTGTTCTCCCATGATGTACCTCTAAAGCCCAATTTTCGCATTTTCTATTAGTTGTTTTATTTATTTATTTTATGTTTTCAAAAAGAAATTTTTATTATAAACTCTAACTGAAGACTCCATGATTGTTTTTCCACTCAACAACACTTTATAAAATATATATATATTTTTTTTTAAATCTATTTTTTTATATTAAAATATTTTATTATAAAATATTTTTCCTCTTTAGCCATTACAATATAGAAGCTAATAATAAAATTTATAAAAAAAAAAAAAAAAATATTTTTATTTTTTAAAATGATATCGTATGAATTACAGGTAGTTTGTTATTTAATAGAATGTATGCAATAAACTATTATAAAATTTAATTAAATCTTTCCACAGATATTTTTGCACACTTAAAAAAAAAAGGGAAAAGAAAGAAATATATATATGTAACAAGAAAAAATGAGTTGTTCCTCTTATGAAAGGAAAGCAGAGTCCATTTAGTTAAACGAAAGATCCTTTATTGAATCCAAAGCTATGCAGTCATGGAGATACAGTCTTAGGCCAAGTAGGGAGACATCCTGAGCGGATCCTTCCAGAACACAATGTCGATGGTCGGCGATTATCTAGCCGCGCGACTCTGAAGGGCCGCGGGTCTATTTCAACGCTTTTTACATGATGAAGTATAAATTAAACATGAGTTTATTTGACAAATGATTATTGGAAAAAGCCACAATTTCTCGCATGTTCCAGCTTAAATACCGTCTATTTCGGCGGGAATATTTAGTCCTCCCCTGCTTAATCATTGGCTATTAACTTTATGATTGACAGTCCAGCTTAGGCCCAGATTTCTGGGATCAATTAATATGCATCACTTAACCACAAGAAACTGAAAGTTGCATTTGTTCAGCACTTTTTTATTTTAACATTCGTCCAAATTTCTGACTTTTGCATTATGATCGTGCATTATAATAAAACTTACTTTACAGGGGAAACTTTAGAATTAATTTCAAGTTATGAATTTTAATGGGATTTTCTCCAAACTGTCAGTCAATATTAATTTAAAATAATAATTTAAAATCTTACCTTTCTTTATCCTTTCATACATTTTTTTTTTATTATTGTTATTATTATTATTTTATTTGCAGAGTGGTGTTAATTGAGCACTTCTTTGACCATCTCATGAATGGTTGCAATCTTTAAAAAATTCAAACTTTAAAATAAGCCACCAATGGTGGCATCAGATTAGGATTTTGAAAAATTCCCATTAACAGTCCTATCTCACTTAGGCTTGTTTAAATGTTGATCCTTGGCTTTATATTTGTAATATTATGAAAAATTAATTACAACATTCATAAATAGACAACAATTTGTATAGCTGCCAGGAAGTAAAATCTCAAGTTAAAAAATAAACATTATTCTTTATCAATATAATCACCTTATATAAAATTTTATATAAAATATCTTCAACTTCTGTTTTAAATTTTGGCAACAGAACTTCAAATACATCCACAGACATATCTGGTGTCAGAGCAGTAAACAAAACTGGCATATCATTCTGCAAAGGAAAATGTATTTTAATCCAAATCTATAAACTATACAAAAAAAAAAAAAAAAAAAAAAAAAATTACAAAATTATTATTTTTACATGATGATTAAATGAAAGTAAACCAAAAATTTTGAATAAGTCAATATTCAGTTTTAAAATTATTACACTTTAAAAAGAGTTTCATATTATTTTATCCAGCTTTAAAAAATAATGATATGAAATTGACATTTTTATAGCTAAATCAATGTTTTTTGAAAATTTTGATTGATATATTTATTAAGTCATATGTAATTTGCAGAAATAAAAAAGGAAGAAGAGAAAAATATAATAGAATAAGTAATTAGCATCTAAACAATTCAATTTCAACAACTAATCTGTAACTTTAGATTTTTACAACTTTCCACCATTCACTGTTAAAAAATACTGATGCCTTCAGTTTGTTTATTTATCAATCTATTTATATTTGTCTACTGCATTTGAACTTGCATAAAAATGTTCTCATATTTTCTAAGAATAAATATGAGCTGTTGAGAACAACTACGGTATATTTCTCAATGAAAATAGAATTTGTCATATTTTTGTTATTGATTAACAAAAATTCACAAAGAATTACTTATTGTTTAATGTCAAAGCATAATACTGAGTACTGATGGTTAATTTTAGAGTAAATCTTAATGGTATGTATGTGACATTTTAATACTAGATCAGTTTTAATTTATTTGTCTTTTATTTGAATATTCTTACTTCCGCTAATCAATACTTGTATTTTACGAATCACATACACTTTACTTATTAGTAAAATGCTTAGATCACTAAGATATACAGTACACTCTCAAAAATCCACACAGCTTGAAACGAAGTGTTTTGTGGATTTCTGAATTTTGCAGATTTTAGAGTAATTTCTTTTATTTACATCTAAAACCTCATTTAAGTAGAAAATCTTTAAGAAACAATTTATTTGTTATACATACAAATGCTGAAATAAAGTGTGCCTAATAAAAGCACAAATGTTCATTAAAATTTAATTTAAGGAGCAATTTTTATACATCATATTATAGTTACAAATTATCTAGATTTTTGAAAGTCTGATCAATAGTAGTTTAAGTAAGAATATTCATACATATTTATTTTCCTATAACCTGCAAAAAAGTCAACAATTCTTGATCAATCACATAAGTTTGTGCTATGAGAAAGTTTGAATATTTATCTTCATGTGAGAAAATCTTTCATGAAACTGTCTTTCTCCTTCTTCCTCTAAATTAATATAATTTATTTTTTGATAATTATACATAATTACACTCATCATTTTCTCCTCTGTAATATGCTGAGGGATTGGTGATTCATCAGCACCAGTTAATAATTCATTTATCTCCTAATACAGTTGAAGTTTTGCAATCCACTAATCAACAAATCAGTTGTGACAATGTTTGTTTACTTTGCAAATGATATGCGGATTTTAGAGAATTGTGGATTTTAGGGTTGCGGATTTTTGAGAGTTGACTGTACTAATAGATATTCTTTTTTCTCTATGTTACTTTAAAAGAATTTTATGTATGCATGTGTAGTGATGTAAAATGCCCAGGCATTTATAAATTGGGGCATATGCCCTGCAAAAATGCCCAGGCATTTATGTATATCTGAAAAAATATTGAATTATTGTCAAACAAGCACTTATTAATGATACTTATTGATCGAATCTGGTTTAATGATATATTATTGATCAAATTTTCTGTACAATCTTTGTATATTTAGTCTAATGAACTAATTTCTATTTATTTATTTATTTTTAAATATTGTGTAATGGATCGCTTTTTTTCTGGAACTTCATTACGGTGGATATAGGTATTATTTGACAGTTAAAATTTTCAATAAAACACCATAAATGCAAAAAAACAAATAAACAAACAATTGTTTTTGATTGATATAATAAAATATGTAATGCTTTTTCAGGCAAAAATAGGAAAAACAAGTATGACAACCAGGCAACAACTATTAATTATCAACCTAAACAATTGTGGTTTTCTTAGCATTTTAAGCTGTTTTATTTAAAGTTCTCTCATTTTCAGTCAACGCCAATTTGTAGTGCTTTTTATTTCTGTAATTAAAACAGATACACATTTTAACATACAACATATTTTTGTTTTGGTATAGATAACATATATTAAGCCAGATCCCAGGCCAGCTAATAAAAAACAAATGGAGTGTAATTGGTTTATTTTTTACACAGCTTCATTCACTTTCACTGTTATCCTCAGAGGAGTAAAGTGGCTCAGATTCAGATTCGTCCGATTCTGATTCCTCAGACCCTGAGATTTCCTCTTCATCAGTGTTTTCTGCACCTATCTCTTCGTCATTCTGCTGATACTGAGCTTGGTCCTGGTCTGTTAAAATCTCCTGCTACTAAGGATTTACATGTTCTTTTCTTTGACACAGTCTTTTCATTTAATCCAGGACTTTTTTTAAGTCTTAAGGACACTTAAAACACTTATTGATATGGTTGCCATTTTTTTTGCATGTGAATGTTTATAATCTTTAAAACAATACTTACAACTGACTCCCTTCCCTTTCAAAGTAAAAAAATTCCAAATAGGTCCGTTTTTCTTAACCATTTTGAAAGAATACCAATGGAATTCAAATACTGGTACACAAAATAAAAATCACCACTTCAGTCAAACCCCAAATCAGAACAAGTCACAAAACAAAATGGCTTCAAGTGTTGCGAATTTTCATTTACAAATTACAATTTTGAAAAAGAACTATTTTATACATATTGTTTATTAATTATTAGATTTCATTTTAAAAAATATTATATATAATAATTGAAATAGCTATTTAAAAGCTCAAATACATAATAATGAAAGTGATATCAAAATCAGTGAAGATTGAAAATCATTTTTTAAAAAAATTTATAAATGCCCAAACGTTGGGCGCTTAAAAAGGCTTTGGGCAAATTCCCGGGCATTTGCCCATTTTATAAATGTCCAGCCCATTGGGCATTTGCCCGGCCCACATCACTATGCATGTGTGATATTACTTTAAATGAGGCCTTTTCTTTCTTTCTTTTTCTTTTTTGCCAGAAGATAGGTCAAATATTATACATATACTAGCAGGCCATGCCTGCTTTGCTAACCACTATATTTAAATGAATTTTCAAAATAGTCATTTTACATTTATCTTTTTTTTTTTCTTATATTCTAGAATGAATTTTTCCTTGAAAACTTTTAAAATATTCATTAGAGATTGCCCTATATTTAATCATTAAATTGTAATTAACGCACATATAAATTGACTCTATAAAAGTATATGTCTAAAAATTTAAATTAAATAAAATAAAGATTTCATTTTAGTGCTATTGGCAGATTTACCATGTGCAATATTATCATTTAAAAATAGCAAAATATTCAGTAGCTATTTAAAAGTAAATTTTTAAAAAATAATAGCTATTACTGAACAAAATACCCATTTGAATTTGAGTGAAATTATTTTACTGAGAGGATGAGTTTAGTATTTAAAATCAACAATTTCTTAACAATTTTTTTATATAGTTAGCTAGATAGAAATAAATTAAAATGTTAATTAAATATTTAACTTTATAAGAACAATGTAAATAAACTAAAATGAATTTGAAATCAACTTACACCCATATTGTCTCTCATTATTGTATAAATTTGACAGTCATTCTCAATGAACAACTCGATGACAGGCACATCTCTTGACTGTATCAGATAGTACAGAATAGGAGCACCATTATCACTCTAAAGCACAAGGATTGATAAATTAGGAGGTAGATTATAAAACTGCAGGATTTGTTTCACAGTTGACTATAGTAGTAAGCAATTTAATTTTACTACATAGTGAAAAAGCACAAAATTCTCGATTGGGTATTGTTATAACAAAGCATATGAGAACAAAACTTTTCAATATGTATATATATATATATATATATGTGTGTGTGTGTGTGTGATCTATTTTTAAGCCTTATGACTTGACAAAGAGGAATTTATGCATCAAAGTCCTTTATTGAGTGTTTCCGCTTTGCACAGTGGATAGGCAGCATTTTGAAAGTCAAGATATCCAGTATTGTTACATTAACCAGGATTTTGCTCTTTCAGTATTTTAATAGCAAGTCTTAATGTGCAAAAACAAGATGCTCTTCTATTAGTATAATGAGTTAATAACATCCCAGGAAAGAATATCTGGGGCTTAATTTCTTAAGCATTTTTAACCATAAATCAATTGCATTGAGTTAATGTCAGCTAAAGTTTTTCCAATTTTTTTCCATCGTGCGATTGCTTGCATTATGAAGTGCTTTGCAGGTAAACAAGGCTTACGGGGAAAATTTAAGAACTATTTTTGTGTAATAAATTTTGAACAGAAATTTTCATTTAGCTATTATATTCTTTTTTCCTCCTTTCATTTATTTTTATACATATATATAAATGCATTATGTACTTATGTACATAAGCAGAAAATATATACTGCTTATATATGTATATAAGTAGAAATAAAAAATACATAATTTTTCATTTTAAAACTGTTTAAGTAAAATAATAATAAAGTAACAAACTTAAGAAAGGGAAAGAGGGAAAAAAATCATTCTTAAATTTTTAAATGTGTATGAAGAGAATATAATTCTTAGTAACAATTATAAAATCTACACATCTATATTAAAAGTTATGTTTTATAGTTTATTTATTTTATTTAATAAACAATGATTTTTTATTTTTTGAGAAATTCTTTTAGTTAATTTTTGATAAGTTTTTGGCTTGAAACATTTCTATGTGAACATGGTTAAATTAAAATAATGATTAATTTAATAATTAAATAGCTTTGTATGTAAAACACTATAAATTGCAAAAACTTGCAATAATTATTTCTATTCAAAATATTAGGTCGTTGCAAAAGTTCATGCGGGCGTGGATCATTTTATTGCCTCCAAAGACGAGAGCTTTTATCGCCATGGTATACATTTCTTACCCGAAAAATGGGCAAAGGTTGTAGAAAGTAATGGAGAGTATTTTGATTAAAAATTGTCATTTGATTTGATGTATTTTTATGAAATGAAGCAATAAAAAACTGCTTTCTATTGAATTTATGCAAAGACTTAATACAAAGGGTGTTTGTAATGATTTTGATTTACTTCTTGAACTTAAATTTAAATTTTAAAATCAAAACGTGACTGACATCACATTGAAGTAGGGTTTCATTATCTTCTGCAGCATTAAAAATTTTTTTGCCTTAAAATGTCACTAGAAAATAAGCAATGGATCAAAGGCAATATTTTTGAGCTTTCTGAAGAGAAATACTCTTATTTGATTATAAAATAAAGATGTGTAGAGCCTTGATTTAATATTTCTATATATAAAATAAAGAACATAATTAATAAAAAAGAAAATATATGTTAAATTTTACATTATACTGGTGAAAATGCAAAAAAAAAAAAAGCATACCCAACAAAGATATGTACACCTCTTATTAAATCTAAAGGTGCAACTTATGTTTTAAAAAAAAAAATTAACCCCAAAGAGCTATCGCAAAATCTTCAAATATTTCTGTAGGGATTGAGAACAATGTTATAAAATCTCATTTAAAGCTAATCATAACAAAAAAAATATGATGCTCATCGCCTAACCCTGAAACATGTTTCTTACCGTAAGACTATGTGCATATTGTTGTATCAAAATTATTTGACAGGTGAAAAATGGAAATATATAGCTACAATTGATAAGGCTTGGACATTATTATCTGATTTCAATAAAAAAAAAAGATTGATTTACTAGCAAAAAAAAAAAAAAAAAAAGATAGAGAAAAAGACCTAAAATGTTGGTTCAGAGTAAACAAAGAAAGTTATTCTACAGGTTTTATGGTTATTAATGAATTCTTTTATATTTTATTCTTTTTCTTGAACCACCGCACTTTAGAATGTAGAAAACGAGGAAAAAAAGCTAAAAATTCCATAGAAATAGCATGGGATGAAAACCAAAAAAACTTACAATGTCAAGTGTGTTAAAAAAAATAAAAAAAAGGCTCACACCAGAAGTAATAAAAGGACAAAATTGACTGGAAAAAGACATCGAGGAGCAGGTGGGTAGGACTGGGGCATTAGACCTATTGTCCAGAATTAATATGTCTCACCTATTATGTAACTATTATTATGAAAACTTAAAACGAGGAAAACAGAAAAATGTCAAAATTCACTTGGATAACTGTCAGAAATATGTTTTAACGCCTATTTTCAAAGAATAAATTCCTTCCCTTATCCTAAACAATCTCCATTGTGTTGTGTTCTATCAGGATAAGGCTACAAGTTATAAATCTTAAATCTACTGATTTTTTTTTTTTTTTTTTTTGAAAAAAGAGAAGTGAAACCCGGTATGGAAGGTATTCCCTTTAAATCTATCCCACTGAAGTCTCCTGACATGTCTCTTATGGATCCTGTGCATTTGGTCTTTCAAAACAAGCTCTTTATAAGCAGCATTTCAAAACAATGGACGGACTATGGAAGAATCTAGAGGAGGAGTGGAACAAAATCGAACTCCATGTTTTAAGAAATGCTCTGTTATCTTGGAAATCAAGATGTAATAGGATAGTTCAAAAAATGGGCTATCAAACTGAACACATTAGGAATTAAAATTCTTATATTTGTTCATATATATATATATCTTTGCAAAATCGTTATAAAAAATGTGTGAACACCCTGTCATAGCATGATTCTTCATCAGATGAAAAAAATAGCTTCAGTGCATTACCAAAACAAGCAAGGTGCACTCATGTCTATTAAGAAATTTAAAGTGACTTCTCCATATGGCTTCCTCTGAAACAACATTTCGGAGTAGTACTGCTGTTTAATAAACAGGAAAAGAAACAACAGTTTAAGAAATGATTAAAACAAGGAAGAAATATTGTAAAAATTGTTGCATACATTTTTTTAAGCATTTGGTTTAAGTACAAAACTAGTTAATGTTAAAGAATTAAAGTATTATTGGTACAATTTAGGCTTTAAGAAGGAAGAGCATCTTGTAAATTATCATTCTTTAACACCAAATTGTTAAATATTATTAATCATACATGCATGCATATATTTTGTTCCTGTATAAACAAAATAAACATTCAATATACTACTTGTGGAAAGAAAAAATAGTATATAAACATTTTTAAAAAAAATTACATTTTCATATGAAATATATGTAATGAATTTACGTTCCCCTCTATGAAAAAAAAAATATGTATATTTATTAAAATGAATATTTTAAAATATTTTTAGAAAAATAATACATTAAAAATATAAAATTTTACATAACACTGCAATTGTGTTTGTTCTTTAATACAATAAATACTTGCCATTTTCCTTAAATTAAGGCGTATCTTTTTCTTAGATGTTTCTAACTTTTTCTTTATAGCTTTAACATTATGTGCATAAATATGATAAACCAAATCCTGAAAAATATAATGCATAAAATTACAAAGAAACAATGTACAAGTATCTGCACATATAAAATAATGAAAATAATAATAGCAAATTATTTGTAATCTGACAAGAAACTAGTTAAATAATAATAATCTTTTAAATTGCAATCCAACAATTTACTTGACCAGAAAGTCCCTTTTGATAGTTATCAGTTAGTGATCAATTTAAGCTTAGATACTAAATTTCAAGTTATCTGTTCAAATTTCAAATAATAATAATTTAAAATTATTCAAAATTTCCTTTCTTTCAAATTAATTATATTTCACACATTTTACTTAATACATCCGAAAATAATCTTACATAGAATTTTTATGAACATACTATGTAATAAAAAACAAATATAAATAATATATGCCTCTCTTTCAGTTCTCATAATTTTATAGTATGAATATGATATTCGAAAAAATTAGAAATTACAACATATTAAATATTTTATTGCACTCAAGTCATAAAAGCTTCATTTATGTAAATACAATTTCATGTATACAAAATGTGTGTAAATAAATAAGTATATAAAGTTCTAAAGTATTCTAAAGTTGAAGTATATAGATACTTTTACACTTTTTTAATGGCTGGATCAGTTTTTAAAATATTTCTTATAATACAGGTTTAAAGATATAGCAAATTTCTATAATCAAGAGAACTTGATATAAATATCAAATTTAAATTTAAAAACTGCTTTCAAAAATGGTTTATAATAACTCGTAGACTAACTACAAAAGCATTCTAAGCATTAAAATATGAATTGAATGTATGGAACAAATTGAATGGTGTAAAAGTTTTTAAAGCTTTTTATGTCAAATTGAAGAGTTCATATTAAGGGGAGGGCGGGGGCAGTGGCGTCGCTAGAAAAATTTTCAGGAGGGGGAAACTTTAAATTGCAAAATTTCAGCATGTTTTAAAATATTCAGTTAGATTTTAATGATTGGCTGGTTGATTGAGGTGATTATGTAAGCGTGTGTGTAAGCCTTTACTGCAACAATATTTTACGCATGCAGTTTAAGCTAAAACATTTTACTTATGGAAATTATACAGCTTTTTCTAAACCAACACTAATCCAAAAAATGTACTGTCAAATCGATTTTGCAGGGAAATGTTAGAGACAACCTATAATTGCAGGTTGAGTCGGTTTGACTCTAATTGGCTCTGTGACATAAATTTTATTCGGTCATTTGAATTCTAATGGCACAGCTTTAAAGCTTTAATTGTAACTTTTTAAAATATTTTTTTACTTATTAGAATTTTCCAGGAGGGGGCAAGTGCCCCCCCCCCCCTTGCCCCTATGTGCCGGCGCCCATGGACGGGGGTGGGAGAGAGAATTATTTTTCAGTTTAATATAGAAATAATAATGTTAAAAGCTAAAAAACTACAGCAATTAACAGGCTAACTAAAACTTCTTTCAAAATGAATATATATAAAGACAGCATGTTACTGATTCTTTCCAAACTGACATTTGAAAAAAAAAGAGAGAGAGAGAGAGATTGTAAAGGTATTTGGTGATTAATAATTGCCTTTTTCTTTCTAAGACTGTTTTGGTACATCATATTGCAAACAAACAAGTGCACATTTTAAGCATTCTATTTTAATAATTCATGTCTATAAGGTCTATCTTTGTATGCTAAATTGATGATGATCTTCAACTTTGTAATTAACTTTTTTCTTCTATCTTGTACATTTTTTAGACAGAAGCGCTAACTCTGTTGTATTCCACCAGGTAGCACTGCAAACGGTTGCATCCCATAGCACCTGTCCACTTATTATACCTACATATCACTGTTATGACTACAGCTATAGCCATTCAGCAGTTAAAAAAAGCGGGAATAGTCTTTAGTGGGTACCCTGTATTTTATTTTAATCTTAATATCATAATGGAACCTTTTACTGGCCAAGACCTTTTCAAAAGAAAAAGTATCAAAATCAGAGCATTCATGAGCTGGCAAACAAAATAATAATAATACCTACATATAATTTAAATTGAGAATGTCCTCCTTTTTTGAAGTTGGGTAAAAAGTGATATTTATTGATGTTACACAAAATTACAATATATCAGAAAATAATATCTGTGAATATTTTTTAGGAGGGGTCATTTTGTATTCTCTAATCTTATATTTTGATACTAGCCGATATCTTTGTACTACCTGGGATCTTTTACAACTTTTCTGTACCATTTTTAAATTATCAGTTTAACACACCATTAGAAACCTTGTATTACATTCAAATTTTTATACTAACCATTGATTCCCAGACACCTAAAATTAAATTTATTATTTCTTCATTGCCAGTTTGTAATGCAATGTCTTTCAAAGTTAAGCCATCCTAAAAAGTAGAAAATGTAAATTCAGCTAATGATATAAATGTTTCCATATATCTTTTTTTTCAATATCAAAAAAAAAAAAAAAAAAAAAAAAAAATTATTTTTTGTTGGAGAGGGAAAGAAAGAACAGCATCAAGATAACACAATTATTTTTTAATCAAATTTGTTTTTAGCAATAAAGAGATCTTTTTGCTTTCTAGAGAGTCATCTAGAAAAATAAAAAATCTTTAAAATTAAAAGTATATATTAACTAAGTAATTTTTAATTTATCTATTATTCAATATTTTTTTCAGGCCAATCTATGCATAAAAAATTGCAACTTATGAAAGTATTATATGCATATTATTAATCTTTTAAGCATATAACATTATTATTGAATCTCTGCTTAATGGTTTGCAAAGTAACAGCAATACAAATTATGGATATGTAAATTGTTATATAAATATACCTTATCAAGTATGCACATGCTAAAAATATCAAAAAGACTTTTAAAAAAAATATACATAAATTTTCTTTTAGAATTTCCTGGCTGATAACCAGCTCAAAATTTCTTAAATAACATACTTGCCAACATTGAAGAATCAAAATAACGGAGATTTTATAAGTGGCATTTTCAGGCCTAGAAAACACTGATGTGCTTTCAACATATGACAGTATTTTAATAGTTTAATCCATGGCTTAAATTATCGAAAAATTATGTGGGTAACTTAAATTTAATATTAAATAAAAATTAAGTAATTATCAATTAAAAATAGTAATATATATAGAGATTCATGAAATTTTTTTTCAGCAAAAGCAAAATTTTGCTTAAAAAAAATCGAAGGTTTGTTGAAGTTTTGAATAAATTATAGGTATAATTTTTAAAATCTTCAGAATAATGGAGAAATGTTTGAGAATAACAGAGAGTGGAAGACAGTCCCAAAACAACGGAGTCTCCGTTGAAATAATGGAGAGTTGGCAGGTATGATATAATAGCTGTTACATCTGCACTTGCAGATACGGTGACCTTGCCAACAATTATTATGTGAGAAATGTCGAGCTTGTTATTAGACAGGGTGGCTAACAACAAATTCTTCTTTAGTTACAAGATTGCAATACGTAAATTAGTCCTGTTGTATTAAATTAAAGTCAAATTAAGTGTTGTATTAAATTAATGTCAGAAAGAATTTTTCTTTTTCTTTTCTTTATTTATTTTAAGAATGATGGAAAGCAGTTTTATTCTTATTGCCTGTGGGTAACTTTGAAGTAGAAAAGGAAAATCAGTACAAGCTTTTGTCATGAAATTACAAAATTACTTTCACTTCTATGTGATTCTCATGTAATTGTTAATGAATTATCAAGAAACTTTTATTTTTTTGCCCATGAAAATATAGCTCCTTTAATGATAGTCAGTTAATTTAAAACTCAATTGTACTAATATTTTCTGAAAAGCATTGCTTAATTCCTTTGCTATTCTTTGTACATTTCAAACTTTTGCATTTACCGTATATTTCCGAATATAAGCCGAGAGTACGTTTTTCCCTTCAGGAATTTACCCAAATTTGCAACCCTGTGTATAAGCCAAATTGAAAAAGTACTCTTTTAAAGTTTGAGTTTATCGCCAAAACGGCGAAAATATTGCCAATCTATAAAACTTTCAGGATAATCTGTCCAATGAAATTGCACGAAATGTGTGCTTATCCAATAGAATTCCTTACCTTGCTTAGCTATGATGTAAAACGATCGCATTGTGTTTGCCAACGGCAATAGTTTTAACTTTGGCAACCATATCAGAAGGGAGGCTAGCACAGGCATCGAACAGACGTGCTCGCATACACAGTGAAGGACAAGTGCTGGCAGCTGAAAACGATAGTCTCCGTAATACCGGGAGGCCTAACGTCGATGCTGCAGCCGCTGGATGTTTGCATAAATAAGTCATTTAAAGACTGATTGTGTCTATTTTTTTTAATTATATATCTAAATTATTTTGTATATTTCTACTTTTGAGTATTTTTATCAGTGCCTCAAGGCAATCTTCAAAAAAAAAAAAAAAAAAAAAAAATACTTCTATAAAAAAAAAAAAAATGAAGATTTGCCACTTCTTTTGATAGTGTAAGCCTGGAAATATTTTAAACAGAGATGATTTAATTGTATAAATTAAAAATATGTTGGGGAGGCCTGTTTTTTCAACTTTCTCTTATACTATTTACGAATCAGACAGAGAAGTTACTCCGTTCGGGCAATCTGCCGATGACGTCAGCTATTAGCAGGTCAAAAAAAAAAAAGAAATGTAAACACACGTGACTACATCGAGCTGCTCTAGCAATAAATTTAAAATTGCTAATTTAAGAGCTTTATATGTGATAATTATTTAAAAATAAGGTTTAATGTCACTATTTTACTTTATATATAGTTTTTAAGCTTACAATATATGCATTCAATATTGTTTCTAATGTACGATTTGTTAGGATTTTCAAATTGATGGTTAATTTTTAAAATTGGATAAAACAATTTTTTTGGTTAATGAAATCATAAATAATAAAATTTTAAGAATTGGCCGGAAAAGGAGTGGTATAGTGGATAAATTTAAACATTGCATTGAGTAGCGCCACTATCATTGAACCCGTTTTAAATACCGAATATCAAATTTTAAAATCTTTCAATAAAATGCAGTTTTTCAACAAAATGAAATCAAAATAAAATAAAAATAGGAAAAATAATAAGTTCTTTCAAAAATTTAACTTACTCCGTTGCTGAACAAAAATACCTGAAAAATAATCGTTAGTAATCCAAAGACACTATAAGAGTATAAATAAAAACACAAATTCTTCTTAACAAACACAATTTTCCTTTATTTAGAATCATTTCATATGTGAGAAAATATTGGTACCGGCACCTACAAATAATATATTTTCATCATCGAAAACTTGGAAGAACACAACATATCAATATATTTTATTTTACCACAAGAGGTACGTATTTGAATAGGTGATCTTAATTTTTTGAATTCATATTTTAATGTGATACACATGCTACCACCTCGATATTTTCTGCCAATCGAAATAATGTAAAAGGTTCGACATTACCATGAATATCACCATACATTTTTGCGAAACATTTTCCATTTAAGACGATGGAAATATTCCAGAAGTATTAAAGATTTATCCAGTTTTCTTGAAGAACATTTCGTGTTAAAATAATCGTTATATGGCACACGATCACGTCGTCGAAGGATGGATTGGCATTCATAAAAAAAAATTGACAGCATAATCTTGAAGTTATCTCATTAAGTGCATCGTAGGTTTTTTAATTACTTTTGCTGTGCTACACCACTGTAAAATAAGTAAAAAAATCGGGTCCTAGGAGCCAAAATAAGTCATTTGCTCCTTCATAGCATAACAAGATGCTTTAAACACTAGAGAAATGAAGTAACTTCCTGATGGAAAGGATTTCATATTTTTGGAACAGCCAGTAACGGATCATCCTTCCCAAGCCTCGAGTTAGGCCTAGTAGCGGACCCGGAACGTCGTTGAATCATGCAGATATACACTTTGTTGATATCTTCCTTCATTCGATGTTGCTTGAATGTAGATTTAAACAAAAAAAATTTCACATGAAAGCATAGGCTTGACATAATTTTAAATATGCCTGTCCGCGACACAACTCGCTCACAACGGCCATAAGCCGTGCCGCGGACCGGCAGAAAACACGTCTTTCTCCTTCAAGAGCTTACATCCAAGAGAGGCACGCTCGCATCCAATTCTCCCGCGTCCTCGAGAACTGATACGCGCGGTAAATAGTTCTAAAAACAAAATATTTTATCTCGATCGTCTGCTCAATAAAAGTTAATAAAAATGGGATTACATAAATTTAATTATGAGGGAGGAATATTTTCTATCGGGCTATTTTTTGGACCAGATATTAATTATTGAAATAACACATTTTTCTAGGGGGACGCTACTTTGAATTCGCGTAGTGATACCGATTTGCTACGGACTGAATGGAATGTTCCAGAAAGAAATTTGAAATACATAATGAAAGTGACGTCATGAGTTTTAATTAATGGAATATGAACGTCAGGAAAATTATTAAAAAAAGTTTTGAATTATTTGAGGACGATCTGAAAAGATTTGAGTATTTTATAAAATTGAATTTTCTAATAGGTGAAAATGTTTGTTTACATATCGGAGACATCGATCCTAGTTTATTTACAAAAAAACGCTTCCCATGAGATTTTTAAACTTTTCTATTTTCAGGCAAATTGCGAACTATTAAAAGATTAAATGGGGGAAATGAATTAAATAAAAGAAACAAAAGTATTTTTTGGAGGATTTGTTAAAAAATAATAAAATTCTAAAGTGTTAAAATTTTCAATTTTAACACGTTTTTTACTAGAATTTTGTGAACTCATATATAAGCCAACTCCTGTACTTCAGCTTCCGAAAAATTTCCAAAAATTCTCGGCTTATACACGGAAATATACGGTATATATGAAGGGGGTTTTAGGTTGATTTTAAATAAATTTCTGATAAACTGACTTATAATGGCAACAGTCCATTTAGTAATTTGTAAAAATGGAAACTGAATTATTCAAGCCAAACAGAAATTAGAATTATCATTGAATAAATAAAATGATAACTGTCAAATGAAACTAAATAAATTTCTTAAAATTTACATATCAATTTAAGTATCATTCATAGGTAATGTTGTAAGCATTCGAGGTTCTAAAAGTAAATTTTTAAAGACAAAAACATTTAAAAGCCATACCTATAGAGAAAGATTTAAAAAATAAATAAATGAAATGAAATATTCAAAATTTTCCTTAAACCTTTCAGGGACAAGCAAATTTTCTTCATTTAAAATCAACAGCCACCAGAAATCACCAACAATATTAAAAGAGAAGAAATAAATGAAGTTATCCATCTAAGTTATAAAAGAAAAATTTCATAAAAAAATTCTGGAGACAGTTTTTGCAATTTTGAATTAAAATTTGTGGTTGTGGTTGCACTATTCAACCACCACCCCTGAAAGGGTTAAACTACAGCAAATGCAAATATATATATAAAACAGTTTATAAAGAAAAAAAAGTATCTAACTTTATGCAAACTTGTTCGACACCAGTAATTAATTAGTTGTCTAACTTGATATATATCTTCACATTCAACAGCTTTCCAAAGACCAGGCTGAAAAAAAAAAAAAAAGAAAGAGGCAGGGAGTGTATTATTTGGATGACATTTGTATAGTTCACATAAAAAAAAAAAAAAAAAAAAACATGTAAAATAAGTCCAGAAAAAAAAAAAAAATATACACAAATAATGTTTCTAAAAACTTACATAGAATTTATTAAATATGCGAGTCAAATCTTCTG
This sequence comes from Salticus scenicus, assembly GCA_963930645.1. Lineage (NCBI taxonomy): Eukaryota > Metazoa > Arthropoda > Arachnida > Araneae > Salticidae > Salticus > Salticus scenicus. The sequence continues at coordinate 51,274,836 of OZ005648.1, forward strand.
ATGTAATATCTTTTGAAACAAAATCATAGACTGACATTCCATGCTAAAAAAAATATGTATATGTATAAATATATATTAAAATAAAAGCAATTGCAATTTAATCATTCTATTAAAAATAATAACAATAATTATAAATATTTTGTGGAATGCTTATTGTTGCTAAATAATTTTAGTTAAAATCCTAAATAAAATTGATCAGATTTTACGAATCAAAATATATATTATAAAATGACTAACTGTTTGTATTTCAAAGTTTCTTTACCAAGAATATGTTCAATTGTGAGTTAAAATAATTAACAATTATTTGCAAAGATCATAATAATTGCCAAAATCTGAAATTTTAATTAATTTCAGATATACCGTATATTTTCACAGGTAAGGTGATAGTTGAATTATAGGAAAAAGAAAAAGCCCCCAAAATTTGAGGTTGTTTTATAGGACAGATATAAAAGCTCTTCAAGCATGTACTTGCTTTCACTGTGGAGAAACTCGTCATATGGGTTTCATTCTTTACTCAATGAGTCGATTTAAACTGTGTTATCAGTATCACACAGCAAATCATCCTAAGTGTCATTTATAACAATAGAAATCCCACACTTTTTGGAGGATTTGTGACCACTGTTTTCACTTTCACTTTTTTCCATAATGAGCAAATCACACAGCAGATTCAGTGATGAAGACTGGATACCCTCACCTTTCATGTAATACTTTTGTGGTCATTCATCATTCAATTACCCCCTTGCTCATGAATGTGATCTTTGAAATTTTATTCGGAGAGATGTCTGAAGATCGTAGAATCAAAGTTAACCCCTTCCCTGTCAGTTTTTTTTTTTAAAGTTCCGACTCAAAAAAGCATTTTTTTTTTAATTGCTGAAAATTAATATATGATCTATTCTGAATACGAAAATGCAAATTATTTTTGTTAGTAAACAGTTTTTGCTTGTCGTAGTGTTTGTCATACATGTGATACCCCGTTCACTGACTTCCAGTTTTTCCTGCAATGCACCCATATTTTAAATTAATACAAAACACTCTTTTTGTTATTATACTTATCAAATCTATTGCTGTTAGGCATCTAAGATAAATATCTGCAGAAAAAGAATTATTAATTATAAGTATGTAAAAAAACTTTTGTAAAGTGGCTTTATCATGAAAACAGCTTTACAATCTTTCTTGACCATCAGATCACAAAAACCACACTGAAAGCATTTATTGAGTAAAGAAAGTGGGACTAGTTACGCCATCTCTTAGCAATATTCAGAAATACGAAAAATAATCGGGGAATACTAAGACGTATAAGCAGCGACGAATTCACTTTTAACAATACAATTTTTCTCTTTGTTGCATGACATGCGACACTGACAGGGAAGGGATTAAACCACTTGGTAGAACAGTAGTCTTAGTATTGTTTTGTGCTAAGCAATTTTTGGTGTTTTCAATTATGTGACTGTGAAACATATCCCACACTAACAAATTATGCTGATTTCATAGAGCACCTGACCACCTGTGTCACATTTTTTCCATCCATAATTTCACACAATTCTTGTCTCCCCCTCCCTTTTTTTCATGAAAGTATATGAATATGCCTAGCGTGAATTCAAGTTTAGGAGTAGTTTTTCCTTTTGAAAACGACCATAAGTTTCTTTTTCAAGTGTTGGTACGCAATAAGCTTGGGTGTCATTTTAAAGGACAGATATATGCTAAAATTATAAAAAAGTCTATTTCACACTTAACAAATAAGTCAAAGGTTTTTTAGATAGAAAAGACAATATTCCATAATTTTATTTTATAGTGTAATTATTATATTTAGCATTGGTAATTTCAATGAAAAACAATAAAATATTTCATCGGTGATTCAAATATGGCATCATAGAACAATGAGGAAAATGTTTCATTTAAATTGAGGAAGAAATAAATTATAAATACAAAAAATATATGCAGTACAACTTTTCATTGAAACAAGTTAGTTTTGTGGCACTTATAACAAAGTCTATGAAATTCATGCCTTACGTCCAGCAAATAATTCAATACAAAAAAAAAAAAAGACTTCAAGTTTTTTTAATTAATTGGAGAAAGTTTTTTAGTATTATTATTTCCCTAGAATATTTAAAGTTACTCTCCATCTCTCAGGTTTTGAATACAAAATGAAAATAATCCATGTTATTATAAAAGTCACATTAAAAATATCTTTATTTCAAGCAAAAGCATGATTTTGTTAAATCTTAGCACAAAGATTCTTCCACACAATGGCATAAAGTACATTTTTTTTTTTTTTTTTAAATCTATAACAAATAAACATAACAGAACTTTTACTTAACTTTTAAATAACCAGGTAGAAATCTAAAAGGTCATGTGGGGCATTCAACTGTAATTAGTTGCAACTCCAAATAAAAATTAAATTTTTAATGTATTTATTATTATTATTACTTTTTTTTTTTTTTTAATGGAGAAAGCAATAACTTCAGAATTCTTCATAATACAGGGTAAAATTCAACCATAAAAATACTATTTTTTTTTTTTTTTAATTATTAAATAATCTGTATAACCTGGCATTGGAATCATTGTATGACTCTACTTGGTCATCTAAATGTTAAGTAAACATACAAAGAAACAAAAATATAACAAATTTAGCGTGTGACAACACCCCATTACTACACATATAAATTCTTTTTGGAGATAGTGTGATGATCAGAAGATTAAAAAATTGACATAACTAATCAGATGTCGAACAATATTTCTGTAGAAAACTAATACAGAGGCTATTCGCACATTTTTTAGACGATTTTGATGGAGTGTAGTCAAGCAATTTCACTCATATTTCATGTCTTATTTGTTCAGTTTGATAGCCCTTGTTCTTAACTATCATTCTACATTGTAATTTCTATTATAATAATGCTTTTTATAATATCGGAAGAGGTATATTTTTCTACTCCTCTTGAACGGCTTTCCAAAGTCCACAAAGCGTTGTAGGTCGGTGTTTGGATAATGTTGATTTTAAGAGTCGAAAAACACAAAAATCCAACAGTGATACATCAGGAAATTTAGCAGAAATATCAGTGAAGGGTATGGTTTTAATTCCCATTTTTTGTTCCATTTTTTTCTAGAAAAGCAATTGCGGATTGTGATGTGTGGCTGCTTGTTTTGTCTTGATTCAGTTCAACGGATTGATAGCATTGTGGATAAAGATCTGGATTTTCATTTTAAAAAATTGGAATTAAAATATGTTCTTGATAGTATTTAGAGCTGATTTTGACATTTTTGTCACATTTATTTTGCTTTTATCTTGCGCTTGTATGAAAAACCAGTGGCAATCATAAATCCCTTAGAAAAACTTTCTTTTGATGCTTTGAGCCATGTAGCAAATTTTTTTTCTCCACTTTTGTGATAATAAATTGACCTTTTTTTATTGCAACCACTTAAATAGACCCAAGATTCATCTGTTGTTGTAACATTTTTCCCTTTTTCTCCTGATAAATGCTTTTCATAAAGATTTCACTAAAAACTATCTTTGGAAAGAGCGGAAACCTATCCATCCATCCACTGCCATTTTAAAAGTGCATTTTTGCATCTAAACAAAAATTTTAAATATCAGAAGACAAATAAAACTTCCAAAAATATAACTGTTGTGAAAATAAAATTCTCCATGCAAACGATTTTTTCTTACTGCGAAATAAAATCCTCTAAAAAATGTGCGAACAGCCTCTGTATATGTATTGTAAAGACATACAAAAAACACATTTTATATAGCAAAATTAAAGAAAATCAGTTGAGTCGATTTTGAAACACCTATTTGTGAGGTCTTAAACTAATCTACTTAATCAGAACATCTATCAGTTTTCCTGAAGTCTTAATTATAAAGTTTCATCATTTCATCTTATTTTTTAGATATGATAGTCAGATTTCACACACATACATACACATACCATTTTCTAAAAAACACTTTTTTGGACTCAAGAGAGCTTAAAACTTGTAAATCAGGTGAAAACTCAACATCGATATTTTTGACCACATACAATATACTTCCATTACCTTATTACCCCCTATGGGAGTCAGGTAATGGAAATAAAAAAAGAAAATGTTTCCAAGTTCATAACTTATATGGAAATGGCTCAGAATGTGCTACAAAAAAGTGCATAAATCATAGGAAACTCGATAAACATCATAATTCAACACAATAAAAGTATATTAAACAAAATCTTTGAGGAAAAGTTGACATACTTGAGTATCAGCCCACATATCTGCACCACTTTGTAATAAAACTTCACAGAGCTGGCAATTTCTATAAGTAGCTGCATAATAGAGACATGTATTCCCTTCCTAAATTGAAAAAAAAATAAATAAATAAAAATAAAATAAATAAGTATACATCAAGCAAATTTAAATGAATTGCACTAATTACTTAAAAAGAGAGAGAGAGAGAGAGAGAGAGAGAGAGAGAGAAAAAATGAGAAAAAAAAAAGAAAAAAAAAACTATATGACAAAAAAGTTTCATATTTTCACCACCTAATGGTCTAAATTTAAGCTAATATTTTAGTTTGATATGTATATACCAAGTTTCATAAAAATCTAGAAGGAGGCTCTAGAAAAATCTCTTTCTCTATTATAAAAATTCAACAAATGTAAGTTAAGAAAGGCAATGTCAGCAGGCTGGTGCATTTTAAACGATAGTTTCACAACTATTCAAAATAACATAAGAATAAAATAGACATATAAGAATTTCTTTCTTTCTTTTTTTTTTTTTTAGTACTAGGAAGACCATTAGTTTCAATCTGGGTAAAAACGTCATCACCAGTTTTTGTAGACCAGTTTTCTGTAACACCAAAAAAAATTAGAAATATCAGTCCTATTGTTACAAATTCAGTACCAAATGAAAGGAGTGATTTTTCCGAATCCAGGGGTGAAAACAGTTTTTTTGACATAACAATTAGATTTTTTAAAATTAACTAAAGTGTGAAATTTAGGTGACAACACTTCATTTTAAGTCATTTCAGTCATTTTAAAAAGTATGTGGCCCAGTTTTACAGTGAAAAAATGAGACAAAAAATAAATTAAGAGTTAAAAAATAAAAATTTTACAGATTGAAATTAATAGTCCTCCATACTAATCTAAATTCTGCCTTTGAGAGATTTTTTTTTTTGGTGAATGTCAAATAACATTTTAATGTATTCACACAAAAAAATATAAAGTATTTGACTGTTTAAATTTAAGATTAAGAAACATATATATATATAGGTTTTTCAAACATTCACACATTTTGTAGTAAATATTCCATATCAGCAGGCTTTGTGTGTATCACTGGTCATTATTTAAAAAAGAAAAAAAAAAAAAAAGATAATTAAAATTTTTGAATATGTTTTTAATGGTAACTATTTTCAGCAAATCAAAACCATGATATAAAGCTAGTAATAAAAAAGTAAATAGCATTTAGTTATTTGAGTTTCAATACGTTGATTAAAAGCACAAGCAATTTAAAATAAACTAAATATGCATTCACATTAGAAAACAACTTTAATATAGGACCTCCTTGGTGAAATTTGAAATTTGGCACTGAAGTAGCTCAAAGAATTTTCACAAATGTCTTTATTTATACAATAGTGATAGCAATTTTAATTCTGCACCAAAATGGCAAAAATTAATAAATTTTGTCTGAGGGGCTCCTATACTAAAGCTGTGCCAACATTATTTTATGGACCATAAAATGAAGAGGGGGGGGGGGGAAGTAATAAGACTATTGATTAATTGAAATTAATGTATTAAAAATAATGAATGAAAATAAAATTTTTTAAGCTATTATGATGTCAATTTTGTCAGAATTTTTTTTAAATACAGGTTTTATGATTTTTTTTTTTTTTCATTCAGGTCTAAAGAAATGTAAAAAAATAAATTAAATAAAAACTTGTAAGCATTTGATTTTATAAAATGAACACATATACACTTTTTTTCATTAACTTATTTTTCTTAAAAAAAAAGTTTTTAAGTTAAAATGGGGTATTTATTTAATATTTTTTTAATTAATTATGCAACCAAATAACAAATAAATAAATAAAATATGTTATTAGCTAGATTTTGTCTTGATTAATAAATATACCAACTTCGTAGTGATTGGTTAACAGTGTACTTTGCACAGCAAATTGAAACCTAACATAATATGACATGCATTTTATTAAAATAAGATGGCATTCTAGATTTTTTTTTTTTTTTTTTTTTTTTTTTTTTGAGTGGTCATACCTGACACTATTTCGGAGGCCTCTTGTTTAATAGAATATTCTGCATAGTAAAAGAAAACAAGAATGGACGCAGAGTGATAAAAAGAATTTTAAAAAGATAAAGATTTTTTTTTTTTTTTTTAGTTTATTGTATTTTTCCAGAACAAAAAGAAAGTATGATCAAGTTGCATATATTTTCAAAAGAATAAGAGTAATTAGTATATCTGTTTTGAATGAACTGTTAAAGAACAATATTCACTAATATAACAAAATTATACCAAGTACTTATTTTTAAGAATGTAGATAAAATTTTATTCTTAAGTTATTTGATTTATTATGCGTTGAAGAAATTCAAACATGCTATCAAATATAATACACAAAACATACCTCATCCACTTCATCAATGTCAGCTCCAGAATCCAACAACATGTATATTATAGTGTATTTATTCATGTAAGTGGTGCCTGTTTCAGAAATGTTTTCAGAGAAGTTAACTCCAGCACAAATTTTCTTCACATAGTACAGGAGGCATTCACTACACTATAAAAACATAATAAACGTCAACTTATTTTCTTAAAAAGAAAAAACTCTAATTATATATTATAAAAACTTAAAAACCTAATACAGGATTGCCATAGCAACTGAAGTGACTTTTTACTTCCATTACCCGACTACAGTACAGTAGGTAATGGAAGTATTGTATTCTATCCAAAAATTCAATATAAAGTTTTCACCTGATTTACACATTTTAAGGTCTCCTGAGTCCAAAAAAGTAGTTTTTGGTAACTGGTCAGTGTGTGCGTGAGTGTGTGTGTGTATATATGTGGGGAATCTTCTGGCTATCATATCTTCGAAACAAATGAAGATAGAACTACGAAACTTCAGAACTGAGACAGGTCTGGTGTACAGATGAAATTTCCAAATTTTGGTGAAAATTGAAAAAACAGAACTGGAATCATAAGTCCGTATCTCAAAAATCACTCAAACGATTTTCTTCAAAGTAGCTATATAAACGCTCTATTAGGAGTCCCTTCGAACAATTTAGTTGGTTAGTTCAGGAAAATTGATAGGCGTCCTGTATAAATAGCTCAATTTCAAGTCTCACAAGTATGTTCCTTTAAAAATGGCTCTACGGATTTTGTTCAAACTCTCCATATTAACTCCCTTTTAAATATTCTTCTGTATGTAATTCTTGTTTTGGGTCAATAATTGAATATGCCAAGTTTTGGAGAAAATTGGCAACTCAAAAAAAACTCTAACAATTTTCTTGAAAATTGTTACATAAATCTATTTTAAATATCCTTTCTCATGTATTACGTGGTTATTACAGGAAAATTAACATTCATTCTGATTTGGTAGGTTACTTTTAGATTTCGGAAAGTGGTGTTTCAAAAAAATAACAGCACTTTTTTTTTTTTTTTCTTACTTTTTAACTCACACTGGAAACTCTATTTTATATGTCTTTATATATGTATCAAGTTTCTCCTATCAGAAAAATTTTTGATATCTACTTTGTTATGTCAATTTTATGTCTTCTGATCACATTATCTCCAAAAAATGCATATAATACATGTAATAGTGGGTAATGGAAGTTGTGTGGTTGTTTCACACCAGATTTTTTTTTTTTTTTTTAATTCTTTTCATATCATTATTTCCAAAAAATAAAATTTATAATAGATTTTTACGCAGGTAAATCTGCACTTTGCCTGCATAAATTTATTATAAATTTTACATAATGGAATTTGTGGTATGAAAATAATTATACAAAAAAAAAAAAAAATATATATATATATATATATATATATATATATCTTTAGCAGACCTGCTTATATAGACTTTGCTTTTCTAGAGTCCTTTCGGCCAGGGCCTTCGCATTCATCTATGGTTCTTTCTATGATGGCGTTTGATGAAACAAAAGTTGTCGTTTTCTTTCATTTGGTTCTTGAATTTAAAAAATGGTGCCGTCTCTGTCACAGAGGTTCTAAAATCAAGAACTGAATGGAAGAAAACAACAATTTTTGTTTCCTTAAAAATCACTGCTGGTGACTTTTTGCTGTGACATAATCACATTCTTTGTCTCGAGTCCTCTAATTCACTACAAGATTTATTTTTTTATGATTGCATAATTCCACTTATTATTTCCTTCTCTGTAATAAGCACAGTGATTTGTTGGTATATCAGTACAAGTTCTATAGTTAATAATTGCTTTATCTTCCTGAACCAGCTGCTGAATTTCTGCAATTCTACTAATCAACAAATCATTTATAAGAATGTTTGTTTACATTGAAAATGATATGTGGATTTATTTTGGAGTATTGTGGAATTTTTAGAGTTGACTATATCAGGATTCCCACTCAATTTCAAAAATAAAATTTTCTACTTTTCCAGGTTTTCAGTCTATTTTTAGAAAATTCTAGTCACAAAATTTGGTTCATGACACACAAAAGTAGCTCATGGCATGAAACATAACATACAGGATTCCCACTCAATTTCAAAAATAAAATTCCCTGACTTTTCCAGGTCTATTTTTAGAAAATTCCAATCACAAAATTTGGTTTGTGACATAAAAAATAGCTCACAGTGTAAAACAAAACATAGCTCGCGACATAAAAGACAACATAGTAACGTGACTTGCAATGTAAATTAAATGCTCAAAAAGCATTTTCCAGGTTTATATCCTCATTTTTCCAGGTTTTTGAGCAATATTTACAATTTTCCCTGACTTTTTTCAGTAATTTCAAATTCCCTGACTTTTCCAGGTTTTCCCTGTTCTCCCTGACCCATGGGAATCCTGAACATAGCTCGCGACATAAAAGATAATATAGTAACATGACTCGCGACATAAACTGCATGCTTAAAAAGCATTTTCCAGGTCTATATAATCATTTTTCTAGGTTTTTGGGCAATATTTGCAATTTTCCTTGACATTTCCCCGACTTTTTTTCACTAATTTCAAATTCCCTGACTTATCCAGGTTTTCCCTGACTCGTAGGAACCCTGTGTTTTCACAGATAAATGAACTGATTGTAATAGACTGGTTTTTACAGGAATCAGCCAAAACATATGTATAAAATATTTTAAACATTATTTAATATTTCTGATCTGTTAGATCATCTGTACATAATACATAATATTTATTTTACAAAAATCACTCTACTGCATGACTATATGAAGCAAATTTCAGTAAAGTAATACAAACCTCATCAGATGTAAGAGACTTATCTTCATGGAGGACTTGAAAAATTTTCTGAAAACTGCTTGGTGTAAGGTCATCTTCAAAGATCTAAAACCAAAAATGTAAATTGTATAATGATTGCAATTTATTATGATTTAAATGTACAATACAGTTTACTATTGCTTAAGCTGGAAAATTTTCTATTTCTGGAGGGAAGAATCTGATATGTGCATTTGCTTGATATGTTTTTCAAACATTTGCCAAGAAGGCAACATTCCATATTATGTACTGATCTGCAACCCTTCACCGATTGTGTATAAAATAGCATTTTGGGCAGAAAAAAAAAAAAAAAAAAAAAAAAAAAAAAATCAGTATATTTGAAACAAACAATTTTAAAACAAAATCATTCTAAAATACAGTTTAAACAGGGCCCGACTAACAAATTTTTGTGCCCAGGATACTCTAAAATTTTCATGCCTCCTTAAAACAGCCAGAGTTCTCCCTCACCCCCCCCCCAAAAAAAAAAAAAAAAAAAAAAAAGACCAGTTACTAATTTACCACAATTTTTAGCAGGCGAAAAAAAGTTATTTGATAAAAAATTTAATCTAGTTTTGTTTTAGGCCAGGTTCTAAAGACAAATAAAATTACCTCCATTCAGTCTAATGACAGTTTTTACTTTAAAATTTTATTAATAAGTGAAACACAGTTGAGTTATATATATAAAGGAAGGAAGGAAAGAAAGAAAGAAAGAAAAAGAAAGATTTAGACCTTATATTTTAGCCATTAGTAAAATCTTGTGCCCCTCAGAAATTTCATGACCAGGGCACTAGCCCCGGACGCCCGTGCGATAGTCAGGCCCTGAGTTTAAAAAAAAAACAATACACTTAAAAAATTATGAAATTTCATATGTAAAATAAGCATATGTGTATACACACATACATTAAAATGTGTATATTAGTACTATCAGGGTTCGCGCTAGAGCGCGGGATCACGGAATATTAAAATAAATCCCACTTAAAAAAATTTCATATGCGCGATTTTCCCGCGATCTTTTTTTTTTTTAATCTAATTCACTGAACTCCGCGAATTTATTTTTTCCGTTTTTAAAAAAATCGCGGATATCGTTCGTTAAAAAATAAATAAATAAATAAAAATGGAACAATGGGCGATCAAATATTCTACAAAAGCTTCTGATTCCTAATCTTTCTCCATCCACATCATAAATATCAATATCCATTTCAAACTTGCTTTATGAGATTCTAGAACCTGTAAAGAAATACAATTGTTAAATATTTCTTTCTCATGTAATTATTTTTTGCCCACCTCCCACTTTATTTATCTCCATCTAGCGATCAGCAATGAAATGTTCTGCACCCAATCTTTACCCATCTGCAACATAAATTATATTTATAATATTCATTTTAAACTTGCTTTATTAGATTCTAGAAGTAGAATTGAAAGAGTTTAATATTTCTTACTCTGTAATTATTTTTTTTATTCCTCCCCCTCCCCCCCCCCTTCCCATCTCCGGAATACGGATTGTGGTCAATGATCAATTCTAGAAACAATAAAGCAATAGAAGTGCTCAATATTTCTGACATACGTAATTATTTTTAGACCTTTAGTGCTGAACTTAATGAATCTATTTATTTTTTCTCAATTAAATTAAATGTTTATGGGGGTTTCATATCTATACCAAATTTGTAAACATGGGGGAAATGAAGATTAGATTTTTCAGGTAAGAAATTTTTTTCCAAATCAACTTAAGAAAATTAATACTCAGTTGGTTTTATGCACGTTTGGAACTAATAATTAGCTACTGCTACTTTTATATGAATGATTAATGTACATACATAAAAATCATATTCTATATTTGTGTGAAAAATTTGTTTTACTCTTGGTGTGAAATTTCAATAAGATTTCATGTGGATATAAAATTTATTGCAGGTATATTGAAGATTTTTTTTTTTTTACGCTAATGAAAAAATCCTGAAAATGCTTAATGTAGATAAAAACTATATATATAAATGTTTATGTCATCAGTTTATTGAAAGTGATGTTATCAATATTCAACTAATCATCCAATCAATCATATTAGCGAAAAATTTTCAGCTAATTTCTAATTTCAGCAATCACCTGTCTGTAATTTGCATATTTCTTGAAAATACTTATTTTTTTCTGTAAAATGTAATTACTGACTTAAATTTCAAAAATCTCACTTAAATTTTCAAAATCCCACTTAAATTTTTTGTTAGAGTGGGAGAATCCCACTCATTTTTTTTCCTTAGTGCGAACCCTGACTATTGAAATCTGTAATATATTAACATGTATGTTTATGTATGTCAAGCAATAAAACGTAAGTTAAATTTAATAAGTGAATAAACTTTGGTGCCAACTCTTCAAAACTTCCGCTAATTTATTCGTTAACAGACTAATACAAAATTACCTGTTTTTAATATTATTATTATAAACTTTAAGTAATTTATATTGTAGAATTCTTTTAAATAAATGCTAAATGTGTATAAATGATAAATTTTATTTCATATAAAATAACACAGCATTTATTTATTTATTACTAATAGGCAGGTATGAAGTTATTTATTGGACAAAGGCACAAAAATATATAACTTTAGTCTGGAGGAAATTATATAAATATAATGCCTTTTCAAATACTTTATCTAAGTTTGCATAAATTAGCATTTTATAGTTACTTTTCTGTTATAAATACATGGATAAATAATGTTGTTTTATACAAATACATATTCATCAATTTAATGCATTTTTAGCAACATTGATTTTACCTGTTGAAGATAATCTTTAGTAGGCATCATTCAAAATATAAGTAACTGCATCATAATGAAATTTTTTAAAGGAATATTGATACGATGAGATATTTATATGGAAATTTTAAACAGCCTAAGGATTTTATTGGCTTTACGATAATATATAAATATATTTTATAACACGAATGGCAAAATATGAAAATTCGTGATTTACTAAAAACATATTATAAACATATACTCATTTTGCTTCATGCAACTGATCTCGTATTTTTTTTATATTTTGTACAATTGAGATTATCACAACAGCTACAAAGTCAGGATGCACTGCAAGTCGCCTTCATAAAAACAAAGAGAAATTTTCACAATACTATATAAGTAGTCTTGTTCCACATTCCTCAAATATTGCTCTTTATCCATTTTTATTTAAAATAAGAAGGAGCTTATTGAGATTTCCAAGATAAGTAGCAAATGCACGGCGAAGCTATGGAATGCAAGTTTCAGAAATCCAGTCTTAAATCTAAATCCCTTTATTGAATTGTAGGTTGAAGTAATGAATTGCGAACTGAAACCTGTATTTACACTAAAGACCCATTACAAAAGTTTCCAGTCAAGGAGGTTTAATATATTGAACCTCCTTGTTCCCAGTCAATCCAATTTGTAAACAAATGTGCTTTTATTTTGAAATCGATTGATGCCATTCGTCGATTAAATAAAACTTTTAAAATTTTTCGGTTGGTTGAATGGCTGAACGGAAATTAAAATATGTGATCATGGAGGTTATGCAATTTGGCGAACCGAAATGAGTAAGACTATGTATTTTATCCACGGATCCGTGATTTTATCAAAACGTGACAAAGTTAAACACTGTTAGGTGCATTGAACCAAACCAACCCCTCTTAATGAGATTGTTTCGGTTGTAAAATCTTTTCTAAATAGAAAAACACGTGGAAATAATGTTTGTTTGAGTGTATTTTAAGTCGCATTTGTGCTATGCTATATGGACATTTGGCGATGGCCTAATACTCACCTCAGCGGATGGTCCGGAGACATGCTATCTCAATATTGATCCTCTACGGAGGGAATAGCTTCCCCGCTTTGGTGACCCCGTGATGTTATTTGGGAACATGGAAGACATTGCGGCCATAACGGATTTTACGTGCACCATCCAAGCTCTCATTAATATGTACATGTCTGTCTTCGGCCGGCTCAAGTATCAATCTTCCAATTACGAGCTCGGTGTTTTACCGAGCAGGCTACTGTAGTCCCTTCATAATGATGGAATAAATAATAATTTTAAACCTCTTACTATACAAATATTCAAGTCCAATATATAAATGCTATTTTATATTTTATTACTTACCAAAAATATGGTGGATAAGAAGACCTGCACTGTTTGGGCTGTTATCCAATTAGTCTTCTTATTGTGGATAAGCTTTTGGAACACATTTTCTTAACCTTTTGCGGCGCAAGGTGATCGGAATCGTTCAAATTACACTGCCACCGGAATTCACGAGCAAAATTAAAAAAAAAAAAAGAAAGAAAGAAAGAAGTTGACGACCTTTTCTGCTATGTTATAAAAGTAAAATTTTGCAAAAAAAATTTCCAGAACGTGTTTTTGCGGTTGGAACGTAATAGTTGCGTCCTCGCAGCAAGGACAGTGCGCCGCAAAGGTTTAAGATGCTTCGTCAATTTTTTTCTGGAATTCCTGTTCCTAAGTCTGAGTCATTTTAGTTTCAAACCAAAACACTCAACCCCACGTTTACGATTCGTTGAAGTAGAGACCCAATAAATGCCTTCTTTGTCCATTTTTAGGGTCTTTTTTGTGTTGAATTAATTCACGACAATTTCTAAAACTTTAAAAAAGTTAATGTTCTCTTTTAGATATTGTTAAAATTTAATACTGAATAAGTCGATTCACGACACACGATTATAAAACAAAAACTTTCGCCCGATTCAAAAGTAGCGCGTAATGACAATTACCGAGAGCAGATTTTAAAATTTCTAAAATACTTTCAATGTTCGGTTTTAAATTCCTTTACAAAACCGACAATAAAATAAAATTATCTTCTCTTAATGATCCTATTCCTACTGAAAACCGATCCGGCATTTATTTAATACCCTGTTCATCGTATAATTTAGGTTATATTGGTCAAACTAGGAACACCGTCGGAATGCTCGTAATGAAGATATTTCCAAACTTTTTATTTTGCTTCGCACTGCTTTGCTCCATGGTCACTGTTTTGATTTTTTAAAACTAACATAATTTCTCTTCCTATCTCCTCTTCCCATTTGAATATCCACAAAACTTTTTACATTTTTAAAATTTCGAAAAATCTTGTTAATGATATTTCCTCCATTCCGTTCTTGTTTGATGCTTGGAAATTCCTCACATAATTTCGATTTTCGTTTAGTTTTGTTATTTTTTGGACTTTTAGATTTTGTTTTATTTATTTTTTATTTTCTTCTTTCATTTTGTAATTTTGGTCTCACCGGTATTTATATTTACAATTCAGTTTTATTTGTTTCTGACCTTCACTAAATTTGGTTTTGTGCGTTATCGCTTTGTTTGCAGCACTCGTGCCTACTTTGTCCATCTGACGAATGGTCGTGTTTCTTTTCGACCCGAAACAATTTTTGCGAATTCTTGTATTTTATGGTGTTTATTCAAAGTTTTGTACTAATTAAAGATCTGTGTTATTTCACATAGTAGGACTTATTCTTATTAGCACATATATTACTGACAAAACAAGATCCTATTAAATAAATAACGTTTCCAATTTTTTTTTATCTGCATGGAACAGTCATATCTCTGGAAATGTGCCAACACCATAGTACCATACAAGAGCGAATCATTTAATATGAAACGAATGAACCAATGAAATAATCTCATCAGCGTTCATAATACCTAGTTTCGTAAATTTGATATTAGTAAAATAATCTTTTCATGTAATACTTTCGATTGTCCTAGAGCTTTCTAATATGTTGTACATGTACTATGTAGCTATATTATTTCAGTTTGTATATTATGTCACACCTAGAAGATAAAGTGAAAGAAATTTAAGCTTTATTGGTGATTAGTATAGCCAAGCCATGATAGACACTTTTTAATTGAAAAATATCGCACATTTTTCTAAGAGCATTGTTTCACCAATCTTAAGTCTAATATATTTAAATAGATTTCAAATGTATTACCTAATAAACAGGGGCGAGGCATGGTTCAAAAACTATGGAAGCGCCAAAACGAAGCGCTTCCAAAAGCAGAGGAAGAATCAATTCAGTCTTTCGACGAGGCGACGTTACTTGATTTCTTTTTAAAAATCTTAAATAGGGGAAGCGCTGCTTCCATCGCTTCCATGGACGCTTCGCCAATGCTAATAAAGTATTTAAGTATATATACGTATCTAAAAAAAAGAAATCAGGGAGAGCCAAAGGTTTACAAAGAAAGATGACAAAGAATTTTTTGGTTTCAATTGTCATTTATTTGTGAAATTCTTTTTTTTTTTTTTTTTTTCTGGAAAAATTTCCGGTGTAAAATAACAAAATTTTGTCTGATCCTTATACAATCTTAATTTTATTTTACCGCTTAAAAAGCAAATTTCCAAGCCGATTTTCTTATGTCGTCCTTCTTTTACACTTCAGGATTGTACCCAGTGTTAAAAACAAAATACAGTTGTGAGGAAAATGGCAATTTTAGAAAGTATTTAAAAAACAGCAAGGATAAGGCAATTAACGATACCACAAAAAGTATTAATTTTAGATTGAAAATCAAAAAATATTTTAATACGTGAGACGTTAAAATAATTAAATGTTAACGAAATATTGGTGAGATGATTTTTAGCAAGATATAAAAAATAGCGTTTAAAAAATATAGCAAGATATATAAAATAGCGTTTAAATTATTTTCTATCTAATAGTCCGTAATGATAAGAAATACTTTGGTGCATCCCTGTACGCGAACCGTAAATAGCACAGATACCAAAAAATATACAGCTACTTTTATGTGTTTCATCAACACGTGTACCAGTTTGCAAGTAAATTCGGTGAATTTTGCGACCACTGTCGCGGTACATACAAACCCTGCTCATAGGCCGTAATCATAAAAAAAAAAAAAAAAAAAGTTTGGTATGACTTTCTACACGAACTACAAACAGAACACACATCTGAAACTATGCAGCTATTTTTGTATGGTTTTTAAACATGTGTACCAATTTGTAAATCATTCGAGTAATTTTTGTGGTCGCTATCATAGCACACACACACACACACACACACGGACACTAAAAACTTTTATTCTAAACAGGTAAACGTTTTGGCAATTAAAATACAAATTTTTTATTTTATGATGCAAATGAACTTTGCTTATTTTTATTTTATTTATTTATTTATTTATTTTCTTAATTATTATTTTTTTTATTTTAAGTTTCTTTTTTTCTTTCTTTTTAAGTACTAGTTGTTGTAACACTCTACTAATAATAAAATTGCCTGTGTTCATGTGTGAAAATGTTTGCCCCATTTTTTTTTTTTTTTTTCTTTCTTTTCACAGGAAGGGGTAACCTAGAGATGCACTAAATTTTGTACATAGATGTATCCGATCGCATACGAAACCCAATTTCTAATTTCAAATTTCTATATATATATTTTTTTCACTTTTCCAATTTGACAAATTTTTCTGTGACATTAGTTAATAGCAGTAGACATTAATATCCAAAAAGTAATCACAAAACAATTTTTGTGTAATTGACGTCCAATTTGATATCAGACTTTTGTCAAATCTGTGAAAATGATGTCATAGTTAAAAGATAATACCTGTTTGCCTTCGAGAAAAAAAAAAAAAAAAAAAAAAAAAAAAAAATTGTGAAATCAGCATTGTGAGAGGGAAAAATTCGGTTTCATAGTCATATTTTATTTCAGATTTTTTTCAAGTCTGTGGAAAACACCACCAAGGCACAGAGCCCCCCACCCTATCCCCCCTCTTCCCCACCACAAAATTTTGAAGATTGTCGAAAATGTTTAAATTATTCTTCATTTTAAAAACTCAACAGTTGGGGAAAAAAAAAAAAAAAAAAAAAAAAAAGCCATCCCGTAATTAATTTCGCTGTGTATTCATAGAAACATGTTGCTGGTCCCAATCGATTTGTAAAATCTAGTTATTAATGCAATTGTTAAATTTTGCTTGGGGAGTTGTCTACATGTTTGAGGTATTAAAATTTACCTTAACTTCATTTTATCGAATGGTAACACCCATTTTTGACTAAATATTCGAGGCAGTTCGGTAAAAGATATAGTTTATATTTTTTAAATTAATTCTCGATAGAGTTACAAGCGAAAATATCTTGGGGGTAAATCCCTATATTTAAAACAATTAAATTAAAATCTCACACAGAAAAGTATTATGCTCATTCAGATAATAATCGGAATATAAACATGTCAGTTTCAAATATAAAATAAACTAAAGCAATGCGAATTAGGGAATGATGTATGTATCTAAATTTTCTTGTATAGCTATTTTAAATCGCGTGTATGCAAAGGACACAAAAGATAACAAGTGATAGCCCCCTAAGAGGAATAAAAATCGAAATATCACTGTAACTCGATAAATAAGGATAGAAATGAGCTGTAAATTTGGAAACCGTATTTTTTGTGATGCATGTTATAATCGTGCAAAAATTAATATAGGTCATAATTCATAAATTTTGTAAATATGAATTTATTAATAAATTTCATAATTCAAAATACGTTTTTTAACCAAAAATATGCATGAAATATGTTTGGGTCACTGCATTTTAACGCATTAAAAGAAAAAAAAAAAAGAACTTTGAATATAATAATTTTTGAGGAAGATATGAATTAATGCTTGTCACATTCATTTAACATTAGCATCTCCATATTTTGACAAATTATAACTTTACGAAAATTTGAGAGAAATATATAAACTATACCATTTCCTGGGCTCCTTTGGTCCAAATAATCCAAAAAATTGTCAAAAATGGCGGTTTCTATTAAAAAAAATCTGGAGTGACTCCACTCGACTTTCCGAACATTGAGTAACTAACAGTTTTGTAGATAAAATAAAGAAAGAGGAATTGCTAAACAAACAAAAGAGAGAAAACCATAATAGAGTGTTTTTTTCTCCATATATCACACGAGGTTTTATTTAACGCTACTGAACTTTGAGCCCTTAGATCATAATGATAAAGAATTTTTCGTTTTGTCCCTGTAAAAATCTATAGATGCTAGATTCACCAAAATGCTTATAGTTAGTGCAACAGTGATTTATAATATTCATACAAATTTTCAGCTCAATTGAATAAGGCGTTTAGATGCTATCGCACTTTTAAAAATTTGGTCTCATAGGCCATAATGATAAAGAATTTTTCTTTGTGTCCCTGTAAAAAAACTGTAGTGCTAGATTCACCAAAATCTATACAGTTGGTGCAAATGCGACCTATAACATGTGTACAATTTTTTTGCTCAGATTAATAAGGCGTTTAGACGCTATCACACTTTTAAAAATTTGGCCCCATTGGCCTTAATGATAAAGAATTTTTCTTTGTGTCCCTGTAAAAAAACTATAAGTGCTAGATTCTCCAAAATCTATACAGATTGAGTATCTGTGACCTATAATATGGGTATAAAATTTTTGCTCAATTGAATAAGGCGTTTAGATGCTATCGCACTTTTAAGATTTTGGTCCCATAGGCCATAATGATAAAGAATTTTTCTTTGTGTCCCTGTAAAAAAACTATAAGTGCTAGATTCACCAAAATCTATAGGGTTCGTACTATGGTGACTTACAATATACGTACCAACTTTCAGGTTAATCGAACAAAGCCTTTAGACGCTAGCGTGTTCACAAACATACACACATACACACATACACACATACACACACACATACATACATCATCGTAAAAATAGTGAAAACGGACTCAGGGGACCTCAAAACGTATAGAAACATCAAAATCTCGAATTCGGATTTTTGACATGATTACAATACTTTCCTCACTATAGTGTTCGGAAAGTAAAAATGAAGTTGATGCCAGTTTTAATATGTAGACGACCTTCTAAAAAAAAATCTAACTTACCGTTATAAACTAGACGTTATTACTAATTGATTGGCACGAGCTGTGTATTTATAGGACGATTTAACAAAATTAACTGTGTGGTTTTTTCTTTTTCTCTTCTTTCTCATTTTTATTTTCTCTTTCTCTTTTCTTTTTCTTTTTTTTTTTTCTTTCTTTTTTTTTTTTTTTGCCAACTGTAATAAAATTTGAACCCCCTCCATAATTTTTTACTACATGTGAAAATTCATTAGATGTAAAAAATGAATATAAAAGCATTTTATAAAACTGGCGTAATATTAAGGGAGGTGGGGGGGGGGGGGGAGAAAAGGAAAGGAAAGAAAGAAAAAAATAACTGTTTTTATTTATTTTTAAATTATATGTCGAATTTAAAATTTAGCAATCATAAATAATTCATTTTTACTAATAATATTTTTATTTCGGGAAGTAAATAAGCCGGATATTTAATACAAAACTTCGGATGGGTGTGACAACGATAATCATATTTTTAAAGGACGTGAGTAGGCTGTTAATATCTGCCAAGGGGTCAAGCACAGACGAGTAAGAGTTTACCGTCGTCAGAATTTTCAGGATTTGTGAACTAGCTGGCTGCAGAAGTCTGCTAGTAAACAATAAAATGTATTTCAAAGCAATTTTTGCTCACAATTAAAATACTCTGTTATTTAATGTAAATAACACACACACACACATAAAAAAAAAGGCATTTTATGGCTATCACAGTACTTTCTTCTATATTTTCTTTTACAAATTCACGAAGTACAAATTATTTATTAAAATTATAATTGAACAAAATTATTTTCCACGGTGAGTGCAGCCAACTTTCATCTCAGTGAAGTATTACTCAAATATCGAAAGTCAATTTTGTGCCCTATAGACGAAACCTTAAGGTACGCATTTTACATATTTATTTATTTTTTATTAATTTATTTTTGTTACAAGAGGGAAAGAAATCGATAACTTTGTTTCGAATTACACAGGTCGACAATTTTTTCTTTCTTTCTTTTTCTTTTCTTTCTTTCTTTTTTTTTTTCAAGGTGAAATGTTTTTCTGGTGTATTTTTGGATGCTGATAAAGGAAAAACTATTCAAAAATTTCCACCACGTACAGTTTTGATAAAAAATAGGATTTTTTTAGCTTAAAGCTCAAAGCTCCACTTTTTAAAATCCCACCTAAGTTATTTCCCGGAAAATCTCGATGATGTAAGTGAAGAACAAGGAGAGTTATTTCATCAAGACATCAAAAAAATATAGAAGACGTATAAAGAATGATGGAGTGTTAACATCTTAGCAGATTATTTTTGAATGCTGCATAGCGAATCCCCTCCCCCTTCTTCCTGAAGGCCCTCAAGTCGTGCACAAAAGGAAAAGCTCCGAGGGAGCTTCGATGTAAAGAAACGCATTTAAAAGATAATGTGTAAATAATATCCTATTTTAATCTATTTTATACATAAATAGTTTCGAATTTGTAATACGTTTTGTTTGAATTATTCCGATCTTCATCCTTACTCTGTGAAAAACCATTACGTGATAGGAAGGAAAGACAAGCACTTCTGAATTCAGTTTATTAAAATATATTTAAGTTGAGACACCCAACGTAGTGAAAAGAAAGAATAAATAAATAAATAATAAATAAAAAGTACTATTTCGTAGACTTGTGTTACCACAGATACGTGGCTCAATTCTTCGTTTTAAAGGTATCGACGAGTTCTTTTGAAATACATATTTTGACATACATAGTGAAAAATTACACCTCCAGAGGGAGGAGAGAAGCAATGTTCCCACATATCCAAATCATTACCGTAGTTGACTGTTACAATTACTATTACTATTATTATTATTATTTTAATTTCGTAATGTGTGGTTAAAAATAATCCTGAGTATGTACATTTACACGAAATTTCACCCAATACTGCCTTATTAAAAATTTCGATGAAACTGGACGACAGCGCTGCCTGGTAAGGGATATGCACCAAAAGCTGATAGACACCAATTTATATCAAGACAATACGACTAAATAAGACTTTTTATGAAATTCTGTGCTTTTTTTTTTATTTTTTTTTTTTTTTATGAAATTCAGACAGATAGACGGATGGATAGGCAGGCATATATATATATTTTTTTTTTAATGGCCTAATAGGGAGAATTCAAAACGTGTAAATATGAAAAATAGGAAATCAGAAATATTTACGAATCGAATACTTTCTTCAATTGAAAATAGAAGAAAATAAATGAATTAAAATATAAATATCCAGAAAAGCCAGTTTGTCAGGATGTTGTTCTGCAATTTTACTGTTTTTACTCGATCTTAATTATTGTCCATTATTAATCTTTTTAATAATTGAAAATAACCTTTAAAATTACATATGTTACTTATTAAATTCTATGCATATGAAGTGTTTTTGTTAAGTAATAAATTTTATTTGTCATGATTTAAAATTAAAATTAATTTTGCATTAAAAGAAAAAAAAAAAAGAAAGAAAAAGAAAAGAAAAATATCAATAATAACAAGTAAGAAAAATTAGGTGGTTCGCACAGTCTATACAGCATTTTGCTACTGCTCTTACCCTATATATATGTTTAATCTACAATGTATAACCCTTTCATAATGGCATCTTTAAATATATTTTATTTTTTAAGAAAAAGCAGAAAACAGAATGTTATCATGTAGTTTTGTATAATTTTTAAAATTGCATATGTACTATATGTTGTACTAAAATATTAGTGCAGTAAAACAATGATAATAATAATAACAATAAAACCTCACATAATACAACTGAAAATGGGCTTCAAGTACTAATTTCCTCAAATATTCCGTAAAAGTATGTCTGAATATTTTTGAGTGACCCTATAAATCAATTATTAATGTTAATTATGCTATATAATCTATAGGAAACATTCTTTTGTGCAGGTAAATAATGTATGATAATTTTGTGTGAATAATGTATATTATATTTGAAGTGTTTGATAACGTAAACGAAACGAAAGTATAATAGCTTCTCTGTCGCTAAAAACAAGTAAAATTAAGAAAAAAAAAAAAGTTGCTATTTACATTAAAAAAAAAAAAAAAAATAAAAAACTATGTCACGCACGACTGAAACAATCAGATTGCCAGATGTGAGTGAAACCCATTTTTTGCCATTTTTTTTTTTTCTTTCCTGGGATGTCTCAGGATGGAGAATGAATGGCTCAGTGAACTCTTCTAGGATGCAGATAGCGTCTCGGTCACCGGCTTCTTGTACCACGTGGTAAACATGCATTTGTTTCTTTCGCCGCCCTTGATGATCCCCTTTATTTTAGGAAAGGATAAGATGAGCAATGCGGCAGGAATAAAGGGGCAGAAGTAAAAAAAGCGATGCTAGGAGTAGATTTCTTTCAATGCTAGTCATGCATTGTCACGCGTAAACAAACTACAAAACCCAAGCAATCAATGTGTCTGCTATTTCTCTTTCAAGTTCTTAATATTCTTTGGGTTAACTGGAACTGCCATCTCGATACGAGCTATATCAAATTTATATCAAAATGATTAAGATATAACGAACTTCGGCATTGAGGTTTGTTTGATTTGATTAGGAAGCACTTACGAGGGCCTGATTAAAAAATTTTTGTGATCAGGGTACTTTTAATTTTTCATGGCCCTTTTGAAGATCCAAACTCGCCCTTATCCCTGACTGGAAAAAGTATTTCAGGAAAAAATTACTGTTTCTGTTTTTGGCTTTAATAAAATTACTTAACCATTAATAAAATTTTGTGCCCCCTTAGAAATTTCATGCCCGTGCGATAGTCATATGGTCATATCCCGTTTCCAACTGTATACTTACCCATTACTTGGATTAATTTTTAAACCTTTGATGCATTTTACTTCCATGGGGGCGTTTTAAAGTACATTTTGTAAAAAAATTAAGGGGTTTAGAAGGTTTTAATCGTTAAAAAAAAAGTTTTAAAATAGGAACAAAAAAAAGTCTACCATATTTTTAAAGGAGTCTAAAGTATCTTAGTACGGAGTCTAAAATTATCTGCATCACACGTTACCATGCTGCAAATTCACGTGGAGAAAAATCTTAAAAACACTTTAATGGTTAGTCTATTAAAGAAACAAACTTAGTATCGTGTTTACTTGGCAGATTTGGGTGGTATTGGGTTAAGGCCAATTGACTACACAAAGGGTCTTAGACTTGGGGGAAGTATCCTTCATGGGGTCTTTCTAAGAGTTCATAGTAATCGTTCTAAACCACCGAATAGTGGTGAGCGGTTTACTTCCATCTAACAAGGGTTCATAGCTTGTATTCACGCAAGTTTCGAACAATCTTGGTACGAACTTGGCACCTCTCGTTACCAGCTCAGAAAGCATCTCCGCATAAATATGGCGAACATATATGGGCATTTTTTTGGTATATTTTTCCATTTTACTTGAAATTTCGCTCATCACTGACAAATAAATTGCTGGAATTCCCCACCCCCCGCAGTGGTCTTCAATCAAAAAACTGCAAAAGATGTTTCAACTGTTTCTTATACATTTTTACTTGCTGGAATAAAAAAAACAGCAAAAAAGTTCCATGTTGTGTATTTTTTTTTTTTTTTTTGTCTAAATGATATTCATATTTGAATTTGGTATCATAAAATCGAGTATGGTGTAATTGATTAAAAAACATGTTCAATAATTATTTATTACTATAAAACATTATTTATTAAAGTAAAATAATAAAAATAATAATACAAAATTGAAAATTGGTGAGATATGGGGGGTAGTAAAGGGGGTAAAATTGGTAGAGGGTTCGGAGGGGGAGGGGTAAAAAGAAATAGAAGAAATTATTTCATAGGCAAAAATAGTGAACACAGAATATTAAGTATATCATGAAGGAATTTTTTTTTTTTTTTTTTTTTTTTTTTTTTTTTTTTAACTGTGAGAAAGAACATGCTTAGTTTAATATAATGAAATGAGTGATTTTTTAATAGAAACCCGTAACATTTTACAAAAAAATACCTGTATGTGATGATAAAAAATGGAGGACATTTTTGGTCATTTTTTTAAGAACCCCGAAAACGTAATGTAAAAAAAAAAAAAAAAAAAGAATCTTTTTTTTTCTCTCTCCTTTAGACTTGTGATATTAATACAGAAGTTTTTGCATTTCCTAAATTAACTCTTGATTTTCTCAAAAGTTCTTTTTTGCCATTATCCTCGAGAATTTTCCATTATGCTCTTTCAATTTTTAATATTGCATGTCTTAAACGTATTGTGCGTTAACTAAACATTTTGATTCCTGGGTTGCTATTTGAAGTATTATAAATAAAATTGGGAGTCCCACTAGTAGCCGTGCCCCTAACAGCACAGTTAGGCTTAACTTATCCGCAATACATCTTAAGGACGTTTCTGGGATGTCTTTTCATCCAGAAGACATCTTGAAGATATCCTGGGGAGGTGATGTGCTGTCTGGGGCGGTCCAACTCTCAAAGCTAGTAGGCGGAAAGTTCCAGGTTCGATTCTAGGCCGCGCTCGTCGACCTGGTCGTTCAAAGTTTTTCGTAGTTTCTTCTGAAACTCACGTAAACACGGGCTAGGACTCATTTGAAAGACTCCCGCTTAGGGCACACCACTCAGGCCTAGGACCCCCCCCCCCAATCGGCCTTAATCCCAAACAACAACAACAACAATAAAATTATATATCCATATAAATTTAAGTGAAATTGAGCATATTGTTAAAAATATTAAGTGTTCATTTTATCATTTTGTGAAAAGGAAAGCAAAAAATATATATGTTTTAAAACACAATTCTAAAAATACATTTTCCAAATGCGTGGTATCATTAATGAAAATCTAATGCTATCTTTTCTTTAAAAAGAAAGAAAGAAAAAGAAAAAAAAAATAGTTATGTTATAATAACTTTATCAAGATGAATCTAGCCTCGTTTTTACAGATGTCCAGCTAAATAGCATGATAAAAATTACACATCTCATCATCGCCTGAAATCAATAAAGGTAAATCTGGGGTAATCTGACATTGCCTCTGTTATTAGTGGTAACCATGGTATCGCCACTGAATTCTCTTATATGGATACGCGAAAAAAGAATGACTCATTTGTATTGTATGACTGGACATGATCCTCCCACCTTTGCTTAAACAAAACTTTTGTTATATTGCCAACACTTTTTTTTTTTTTTTAATAGCGACCTTGAGTTCATAATTAGATAGATAAGTGACTAAATTTAGTCTCAGTGATTTGCTTCTTTTGGTAATGAAATTTTTCTTGCCAAATTTTTCGGAGAAAATATTCAAAGCAGAGCCCTAAAGAAAGACATTTTCATAGACGGGACAAATACGAAAATTTTCTTCTAAAAATTAGCAATGGTTTTATAATTATTCACCACTTTTTTTGATTTATAATTCCTTATGCATTTTTTTTTCTTAACTTTCTTCCTTAAACACAAGAAGAAAGTACTGGAAATTTGAAAATTTCCCATCTCTAGTTTTCGATAATTTAACACGTTTTGAGACGTTCTGAACATATGATTTGATTATTTAAAAAAATATATCTGTCTCTGTGTGTCCCAAGTTTTATGGAAATGGTACCTCAGGAAACATTGAACGCAATTCAATATAAGTTTATGTTTGGTTGGAACTTGACTTAAGTTGGTGCTGATTAGTTTTTGGTGTATATCAATCAACAAGTAGTGCTATTTACAAATTTTTTTTTAAATATTTGCTGTGGCAACATAGGACAAAAGTTCGTATAAATGTACACACTGAAGACCATTTTAAACGAATCGTTATAAAATTAAAAACAGTTATTTATAATAAAAGTAATAATCCTTTTTTTTTTTTTTTTTTTTTTTTTTTAATGTAGGAGTATTACTGAGTTTAAATTTTTAATACCAGTATTTTTAAAAAGAATTCGGCATTACTTTCAAAACGAATGGTTGGACCACAAATCTGTGACAATTTAAAACAAAGTTATATATATATATATATATATATAGGGTAAGAGCAATCTTTGATGTTTTTAATGTTCTAGTCATCAGAAAATAATTTTAGAAATCTTAAGTTAGTACATATGGCATGAAAGACATTCAGAACCACATATATGTTAACATATATACATTTGATAACAATTTTTTTTTTTTTTATGAATTTTTATTTGACACCCACTCAATGTTCCAGTAATTGACACTGCCAGTTTTTCCTTTTATTAGTAATTGGCACCCTATGTTCCAGTGTTTGACACTGCTAGATATTCATTTCACCCGTTATTAGCACCCCATGCTCCAGTGTTTGACATAAAATGTTAAAATTCTTATATGTAAAATATATGATTTTTATGATTTTTATGATTTATTAATTATTTCGGGATAGATGTCAATTACTGGAGCATGTCAATCACTGGAGCACCTACCCTATATATATATATAAATAAATAAATAAAAAGAAAAAAAACATTAATTTCTTCAGATGTTGTCATAAAACTGACTTTCTTCGGACATCGAGTATCATACTACTCTGAGATGAAAATTGTCCGCATTCACCATAGAAAATCATTTTAATAAAATTATTATATAAAAATTTTAATAATTTGTACTACATGAATTTGTACAAGAAAATATAGAACGAGGTATTGTGATGGCCACAACACACTAGTTATTTCTTTCTTTTCTTTTCTTTCTTCACTTTTTATTATAAAAATTTAATTTTTACCGATTTTTTTTTTTTAAGCTATTTTAGAAAATTCGTTTGAAATAAATGTAAACTTATAGGCAGGAATATCCTCTCTAGCCCTGATAAATGCAACGTTAGTTAAGTAATATCATAAATTTAGATGTTTATATGAAAATCACTGACAGGTACTCTAACTGTTTAACCATATGGTGACTGCAAAATTCCGTCTCTGATTTAATAGAAATTGCCCATTGCGCAGCACTAGTGCGACGTAAAACCCAACCAACCAACCAACCGATTTCATAGATGAATTTATCCGGGATTTAATTAATTATACTCCATGAATTACCACTGAAAAAATTAACGAAAGATTAAATAATTGATAACAAAAATGTTATTCACCATTCATAGAATTTGGATACACTTTGAAAACTATAAGGGTATAATCATCACATCCTAGATATTGTTATGAAATAATCTAGGAGACGCTGGTATAATCCTCCCGCATCCGACAGACGCATTTTAAATCAACCCAAAACCAGACCCAAATTTGACAATAAATAAATAAATAATAATAATAATAATTATATATATATATATACACGAACTCCCAAAAGAGAATTTTGACGACCCGAAACCCGAAAACGAAATGGAAAATAATAATTCATCTAAAAACCATGCAAAACGTTTTAAGTTATAAAATAAAGTAAATTTTCATTATCACGCGGTTGGAAAATCATTTTTTAAAAAAAGAATTAAAAATGCAATTACTAATGCACTAAGTTAAAATTTAAAAAATCTGAAAACTGCATTGATAATAATTTTAAACCATTTATGTGGGTTGTGTAGTTCAGGTGCACAAAAATGGGTTTCAAGTTTAGTGTTTGTGGTTTATTGTTAAATGTTTTTATTCTAAATAATAATAATAATAATTCGGTGTTTCTTTCTTAATTGCTTTTGTTTGATATGAATTATTTACTATAATAATTTAGGTATTCCTATATTTAATCATGGGTATACATACATGTTTGCAGAGTTATATAGTTACGGAATAAATTTCTCTTATTATGTTAAAATTTTTTTGAAAGATGTTCTGAAGTCGATCTGACTCTTTGAAATTTAAACCCGACCCACAGAGAAAAAATTCAGCCAACCCGACCTGCCAGAGAAAAAAATTAGTCGACCCGATCTCAACCTAAACTGTGGGTCAGGTCCGGTCAAAGTCCGGGTAAAATCGGGTTACCCGATGCACGACTTTATATAAGGTTTTCGCACGTTTTGATAGAACGGAACAATATATTTCTGAGGTTGCAAGTTAAGAAAGAAATCTTTCTTGAATTAAGTCATAACTGGAGATGAAGTATGATGACTCGAAATTATTGGGATTGACTTGAGACAATTCTTGGAAAAGCATTTTCAGTTGTGTTATATATTTTTTTACACTTTTCAGTGATGCTGAAAAGTATTAATAACTTATTATTTAGGGTGTAGTAGGTAAGTACAGTTAGAAAATGCTCATAATCTACGTATATTATATGATTTTTCTTTCTTGTTTTTTATTCCATATAATGCTTTTAACTTTAGAATCATCTTTTAACTATTGACTCTCCATTTTTTTAGAGAATGGAACAGTTTCATTGGTTTTTCTGACTGTGCAGATAAATGGATTTCCAAGACTTAACATCTGTTCTCGATTTAAGCATCGTGAAATTTAAAAGATTATCATCTTATTTGTCTGTCCTTCAAGTGCGTGAGTACCGGTGGGGAAAAAAAAAACTGCAATTTAACTTGAGTGTTTCTGGAAATAAAAATTCGAAAAAAGAATTTGATGACTGATATCCTGCTAAATTCATGTGCATTGAACCTTCCTGATTTTTCATTGAAGAAGGAAACAAGAAAGAAAAATCATGCGGCTTGTATAAATTATAAATACTTTCTAACTGTACTGTGCAGCGTGTCTGTGTATTCGGCTTAAGGCCAATTATCTGCTCTTAAGGACCTGGGCCTAAAGGTAATATCATCCGTGGAGGTCTTTCTAATGGGGATCTATCCTGTATTTATGCGAGTTTCAGAGAAAACCATAGAAAACTCCAAATGTGAAGGTCTAGGTCGGCAAGCGGGACGACCTAGTTCGATACTAAAAACCCGGCAGTTCCCGTCTACAAGCTTTGAGCGTAGAACCGCTCGGCCACTGGTGGGACCTGTACTGTACAGTATTCAGTTATTAAAATATGCTTCAAAAATAGGTTTAAAGACAGTTTTGCTAACTTATAGGGATTTGTTTACTTAACAAATACCATTAACTTTGAAGAATGATGTTTGATATATGTAACAGTCGATTGGACAAACATACAATTTAAAAAAAAAAAAAATATTAAAATGAAAAATTAGTGATAGCTATTGAATATAGCAGTATCTACAAGTTGACAACACTGCTCATAGACCGTAATGTATCTGTAATCCTTTATGAGTCATCGTACACAAACCATTCAACCTATTTATACCCTTTTTAATCGAGAACATGCCACAATGAACTTAAATAATATATATCAGTTTAAAAGCTGTCGGTAAATTTTAACAAAAATTAGAACGGGGACAGAGTGACAGATAGTGAAACTGAAGTCATAATCATTAATCAGTCTAAAAAACTGTTGCAATAAAAATGTATACACCATCAAAAATGCACTTCTAGCAATTTCCAGTTTTATCCCTTTATGTATCTGAATATTTTTGTGTAATATTCTAAACCTTAATATTAATCATACTACACTGCAAAAAATGGTTTCTTAAAAATGAGCTAAATTGTCTCAAAATAGTTCCGAAACAATGTATACTTAAATTGGAAAACCAAATTTAAGTATATATTGTTTAGAAACTATTTTGAGACAATTTAGCTCATTTTTAAGAAACCATTTTTAACAATGTACATTTCATGGAAAGCATGGTTTTGTGCATGCGAATAATATATATTAAATTTATTATGGTTTGTTGCAGTGCAAAGGTATTAAAATGTGTTTTATAGAACTACCTCTTGAAGAAAGTGATGTATTGGAATACTTTCGGATGCCCCTGTATACACAAACTAATAGGGCCATTTACACCATTCTCAATAAGGAAGGAACATGTCACAGTGAACATGAAACACATAAATCAGTTTCACCGTATTCTAAAAATAAATACTTTAATTAAAGCGCAGACAAACGTTTAGACAGACAGACAAATTCATAACACTTTTGTCGGAAAATGTTAA
Source organism: Salticus scenicus (assembly GCA_963930645.1). NCBI lineage: Eukaryota > Metazoa > Arthropoda > Arachnida > Araneae > Salticidae > Salticus > Salticus scenicus. The sequence continues at coordinate 51,304,975 of OZ005648.1, forward strand.
AAATTCGAATTGAATTTTAATTACGTTTATCTTTAATGCTTTATTTAGATGTTGTTCATGCAACATTTTACTCATTTAAATTTACATGTTAAAAAATGTTTTGTGTTCAAAGCAGGGTTGCTTAGTACTAATATGAATACATTCAAAAAATGTTTGGATAAATACTAACCACTTAGGATATTTTAAAACTTACAAGCAGGTGATGCACTTAACGAAGTTATATTTCGGTTGTTATGTATTTTGAACGCACGCTTCTTATAGCGTGTAACCAAATGCATGCAAAGGCGAATATACAAAATTTTAGATTATGTTTTACAAAATAAAAATCTGGAGTGACTCCACTCGACTTCCCGAACATAAAGTAATTAGCAGTTGTTTAAATAAATTAAATTAAGAGAAATCAGAAACCAATCAACTGAATGAAATAACGGCTATTGCACTTCAAATAATTTGAGCCCATATGTCATAATGAATTTTTCGTCGTGTCCCTGTAAAATCTATAAGTGTTATATTCACCAAAATTTACACAGTTTGGGTGACGATGACCTATAACATGTATATAAATTTACAACTCAATCAGATAAGGTATTTAGATGCGATCACACTTTAACCCTTAAACGTCTGAATTATTTTTTAAATCAGTTTAAAAATGTTTTATTCTTTCCTCTGTTAAATAAATCGCGGGAAAAATACTTTTAAAAGACCATACTTTATTTTAATTATGGTTTACAGCTAAAAAGCAATTTGCTGCCAATCAGCAAACGTGATGCATTAGAACTTTAATATTATTCTAATAATACTTTAGAAGACAAAATTGGGTATATTGCCAAAATGCAACACACAATTATTTAAGGGTTAAATAATTTCAAACCATAGGCCATAATGATAAATAATTTTTTGTTGTGTCCCTGTAAATAAAGTATAAATGTTATATTATAGAAGCTAATCGTTTGTGCCCACCCACAATAAATTATTTTTTACTACGAGGTTTACCTGATTCGTTAGTCTCTATATTTAAATGATTTCTCAAAATTCCATATCACTTATTAATATAGCGGCTCAAGGGGTTTAGGAGGGGTTAGTTCCCACCCCTCTCACCCATATAAAAGTATATCTCATCCCGACAAAAAAAGTGACAGAATGGATTTAAAAAGAAAAAAAAAAAAAAAAAGCAGTATTTGAGGAAAATTAACTTAATCCCCTATCTTACCTATTTATTTTCAATAAGCATTTCAAAAATAACCATTTACTCAGTTCAACGCAACAATACATCTCTTTTAACAAATAATGAAACCTTATTAAATGTACCTTCCTTCCCCAACAAGCATTCAAATCGGTAAAAAAAGGCGAGTCATGTCATCTATTGGCTCTAGAAACGGCTACAATAAATTTACTCTTGATGCTTCGTTAAAACAAGAAAAATCTGGTGTGAAACAACCACACGACTTCCATTACCCACTATTACACATATTATATGCATTTTTGAGAGATAATGCGATCAGAAAACATAAAAGTGAACTAAAGAGAAAATCGTTAGAGCCGTTTTTGAGATACCAACTTTTACAAAAAATCAATTATTGACCGGAAAACAATAATTACATACAAAGGGATATTTAAAAGTGAGTTAATATGGCGAGTTTGAAAAAAATCCGTACAGCTGTTTTTAAAGGAACGCCCTTGGGAGACCTGAAATTGAGCTATTTATACAGGACGCCTATCAATTTTCCTGAACTAAACAACTATATCATTCGAAAGGACATCTAATAGAGTGTTTATATAGCAAATTTGAAGAAAATCGTTAAAGCCGTTTTTGAGATACGGACTTACGGTCCCACTTCCGGTTTCCGATGTCCCACTTCCGTTTAAACTCAATTATTGACAGGAAAACAATAATTACATACAAAAGCATATTTAAAAGTGAGTTAAAATGGCGAGTTTGAAAAAAATCCGTACAACCGTTTTTAAAGGAACGCCTTTGCGAGGCCTGAAATTGAACTATTTATACAGGACGCCTATCAATTTTCCTGAACTAACCAACTATATCATTCGAAAGGACATCTAATAGAGTGTTTATATAGCAAGTTTGAAGAAAATCGTTAGAGCCGTTTATGAGATACGGACTTACGGTCCCACTTCCGGTTTCCGATGTCCCACTTCCGGTTTTTCAATTTTCACCAAAATTTGGAAATTTCATCTGTACACCAGACTTATTTCAATTCTAAAGTTTCGTAGCTCTATCTTTATTAGTTTCTGAGCTATAATAGCCAGAAGATTCTCCATATACATACACACACACACACACACACACACATACATACACACTGACCAATTGCCAAAAACCACTTTTTTGGACTCAGGGGACCTTAAAACGTGTAAATCAGGTGAAAACCCGACATCGAATTTTCAGACCGAATACAATACTTCCATTACCTACGGTAGTAGGGTAATGGAAGTAAAAAGGAATATAACCCGAGATAACTCGGGATAATAATTTAAACCAAAAAATGTCTAACCTGAGTTAACTCATAATAATAAGGTGGGGGTTAAAGGTAATGATTAAGTATCGACAAACAATGACTTAAAATGACACAAACTGCCTCTCAGTCGGATATTTTTCAAGATAAGAGATTTTATACTTTTCCATCTTTTGAGTTATGTCACTTTTCTTATCGGACTGCGATATGTCAGATAAATTTTTTTCTGAAACTTACCTTTGCTTACTTAATACTTTATGCTTTAATCTGTAACCTGTCTTTATTGTATTCAAATTAGAGATCTGCACGGGCCGAAATTTTGAGGCCCGGGCCCGGTTCGGCCCGTACGATAACTTTGCTTACCCGGCCCGGTATGAAATCGAAAAATTTGGCCCAACCCCGGCCAGGACAAAAAACAATAATATCAGGCCCGATCTGGCCCAGCCCGATTCAAAAATATGTAAAATAATAATTAAAAAAAAAAAAAAAAAAAAAAAAAAAAAGAGAGAAAGAAAGAAAGAAAAAAATGCATGCCTTTCTATGGAAAAGATTTTTTAGTATGTGTTTTGCAGAAGTTTTATATAGCCAAGCAATAGAATGTTCTTTAAGAAAACTGCTGAACTTTTACAAAATAATCATAATCAATAAATGATAATAATTAATGTTTATATAAACAGAAATTCATTATTACAGACGTACAGAAGGCACAAAGACAGATAGAAAGTTAAATCGAAAATATTAACTTTCATCAAACAATATAGGAAGGTATTTAAAATGGTTAATATTACTAAAAATGCACTTTCAACCATTTCCTCTTATAAATCGTAATGTATCCGGATCTTTCATCTGATCCGGTAAACAAAACTTTAATGTTAATCCAACCATATTCAATAGAAAAGATGCTTTTGCACATGCTAAAAAGAATGCTGCTTTCATCCAGAGCATCGGAGAAAAGAAGAAGAAGCTTTCGCGAAAAAGTTACAGTGAAAGGATTTTTATTGGCCTTCACACCAACTAAAATCTACAGACTATAAGACACAAAGCCTAATACACAGTTATGTATGTAATTTCTTTTGTTTGTACATGTGCGCAAATTAGTAGTGATATGCATACTATTTTGAATAGGAAATCATCTAATATTACTTTAAATAAAATATATTAATTTCGAGACATGCTAAAAATATTTGCGGAAAACCAAATTGCGAACAGACAGACTGATAGACAATTAAATTGAAGTTACAGACATTTTTTAACAAAATAAAATTCTATGTGATATTCCAGCCTTTAAGATTATATAAAATAAATCACTGAAGAAATATTTTATCATTTTCCTTTTTCGGTAACGGTAATTAAAGAGGAAACTGAAAAAAGATTTAGGCTGGCACGGCCCGGAAAAAATTTCATCCAGCCCAACCCGGCCCGAGAGCAAATTGAAAAATTCAGACCGTGCAGACCTCTAATTCAAATACAAGGTAAGGGAAAGTTATGTGAGTGATACACCAGATTACTTTGATTAATTTGCAGATCTTTATAATATTAAAATAAAAAAGTATTGATTATTCGTGTAGTACATATTTTTCTGGACGGATATCTCCTTAAAAAATCTTGATTGATCCTATAGTCAGTGAAAAGTTCCCTATAGTAAATATTTTCTTTAGAAAGTAAAAATTCCATCTTCACTTACATGTAGAATTTGAATCTTTTTATTTTTTTCTATTAATGTGCATATTTTAAAGGGCAGAAGTAATTTAATAGGTTCATGGTCAATTTTACACGTCCCACATCCATTGACGATGGTATCCAGGGTCAAGAGAATTGTTACAGTATATCAAGAAACACCTTAAAAAAAAGAAAGAAATGAATAATATCCGTAGGATGGTCTGCTGATTACGTTTTCTAGTTTTACCACCTACATTTTAAACGCCTACGATAAACTTGAACCTTATCTAGTATATCGAAAGAATTAAAAATGAAGTAAAAATGAAAAAGAAGACTCTAAATACAGTAAACGCCGCTTAATAAATTCACTGGTTAATAAAATCAGCCGCTTAATCCGATTATATTGCCAGGACCGGAATCAAATTAATACAAGTTACTTTTAAAGCCGCCGCTTAATAAAATCAGCATCGCCGGTTAATAAATTCAAAAACATCTCCTCAGCAGCCAACAATATCACTTATGTACACTAATTTTTTTTTTTATTTGCATTGTTTTTTTTAATATAAATAAGAAAAGAAATTAAAGCACAACAATTCCTCCGTTATCGCTCATTGTCGAAGATTTTACACTTGCAGTACAGTTGCAAATTAAACACGCCCCATCACTTATCTCCGTATTAATTTCAAGGAACGTATTCTTCAAAACGCATTGATAACTTACAAATTTTTGAAGTGATTTTTTTTTTTTTTTTCCTTATTAATAAAAGGCAATTTCTAGTTCTTGTTTTAAAATTACTCTAATTCATGAGGTTTAAAAGAATTTTTTTTTTTTTTTTTTTAAATTTATAAGAACAGCGTGAATTTTTGGTAAAGTAAAGATGGTTTTCCTCAAACGAAAGTGCATGGGAACTTGGAATGCGTTTAATTTATTTACATCGAAGAAACAATTAATTAATTACCAAAAATTAATTAATATTACTTACTAATACCATTATTCGTCACCTTTTGATGTTTCTTTCCAAATTCAGGGGAGTAATACCTTTTCCTACTGTGCAGGAACGTTCGCGTGATATAAAAATCATCCGCTTAATAAAATCACTTTGGCTCAGAACGAATGTGATTTTAATAAGCGGCGGGAACCGTATTAGGTTTGCACTCAAAAATTCTTTTCTTAATGTACAATTGAAAGAGAGCTTTATATTTAATTTATAAAAAAAAATGAGTGCTGTATTTATTCCCCGTCGTCTCATACTACAATTTGATTTCAGGGACTTTGAGTCGTCCACCAGTAATTTTAAATGGAAATTTTTGTCATAAAAATAAGCCTAACAATTTAAAGGAAAGTTTCTACTTTGTGAGTCATGGTAGATATTCAGGAAATAAAAACTAGTTTGCATAGGTGGACTCTGCTCAGTTCCCCATCATATTTATGCTCTCATAAATTTCTAGTGCGAGACACATTATAATCATGTTAAAAGAAATGAATTTCACCAAAGCTTGATACAGTGACAGAATGAAATCCCCGCCTAATAGGCTATTCACCGTTCACTTCGATAAATTTATCTTATTCTAATCTATTAATTTATTTTATCAGGGTCAATTCCGTTGTTTAGTTTTTATGCTACTATCTCCAATGCAATGATCCTCAAAATTACTATTTATATGAAAAATTTACAATTTCGCTATGTTGATAAAATCGTAAATTACGAATAATTTACGAAAGTTTCCTATTAGAATATTTATATTCAATCATGTTCAAACAAATATCATAAATGTACATTTGAAGTTGTCTAATGTATTTAGGATCCTCAAAATGGAAGTTTAGGCTCAATTTTGCCTTATTCTGACATGTTAAGTAAATCGTAAATTCCAAATAACTTACGAATTTTTTTAAATGGGAAAAATCAAAGTCTGATATTCATGCCAGCATCCTAAATAATATTTCGAAAGTAGTCTGACATCTTTACAATGAAAATATCTCTCAAAATTGACATTTTTGGGAAATTTTGCCCTATACTGCCATGTTAAGAAATTCGCAAATTTCCAATAACTTGCGAAATTTTCGAAGTAGCATATATTTATAGTTACTGATGTTCATTTCGGCATCAAAACTGATATTTTAAAACTGTTCTGACATTTTTACAGTAAAAAGTGTCCTTTTAATGCACGTTTAAGTGAAATTTTGTCCTATTCTCCCATGTTAAGAAAATCTTAAATTTCGAATAACTGCTGAGGTTTTTTAATTCGAATGTTGCAAATGAATAGGGTTCTTGCCAGTATCGAAAGTAATATTTTAAAACTGCTCTGACCTCTCTGCGACAATTTCTTCGGGAGATATCCTGTACACAGACTAACAAACTAACGGACTAATACACTAACAGACACCATACAAATTTTGTAATTTTCGGATTCCTCACACCTGAAAACGTATAAAAAAGTAAAAAAAAAATCGGGTTCGAAATTTTTCACGATTACCTAAGTTCCCTATACCTATAGTATGATGGGGAAATAATAGATCTGTATGAATCCTGTATAGGTATGGGAAACTTCGGCATTCGTCCTCCATTTATTTATTTATTTACTTTTCTTATGTATTTATACGTTTTGAGGTTTGAGGAATCCAAAAATTCAAATGCTTGAATTCCAATGAACTTAATTTGTTGGCTTGTGAGTTAGTTTGTTAATGTGTTAGTCTGTAGATATTGTCTCAAAAAGGAATCAATCGAAAGAAGTCAGATCAATTTTCAAATACAGTCGAACCTCGTTAACGTGAATCTCAAGGGGGATAAAAAAATTGTTCATGTTATCAGCAGTTCATGCTATCAGTAACTAATCTTCATATAGCTAATATTAATTTTGACGTTAACGAGGTTCAACTGTATTACTTATGGTATTAACAAGAACATTTCTGGGAGAATTTCAACCTTCTAATTTGAAAATTTCGTAAGATTTTCTTAATATGGCAGAATAGGGCAAAATTTCGCATAAACATGTATTATGAGGGTTATTCTCAATATACATGAAATAAGAATCGGGAAAAAAATCTAGGAGAGAGAGCAATTTGAATTTTCCTTTATTAAGTTCGTTTGATTTCTACTTAATAAAATGTTTAATTGTTTTATGACACTAACTTATTCACGCATAAAGTAGGGTGGTATCAGATAGCTTTATATAAATGTTTATGATTAAAACAATAATTGATAAGAAGAATTTAAAATTATTAAGGAAAAATTTCATGTGATAAATGACTATACTATAAAAATGCGAGTATATATGTGTCCAGCTAACTAACTCCCCACGAACCTTTGAACACAAAAAGTAGCCACAGATACTAAAACATAGAAAATAATTTAAAGAATCCCAATTGACAATTAAAGTTAAATTAATCTAATTACTTCAAAAGACATTAATTAAAAAATTTCTAAGATAGTATTGGATTCATGAAATTTTTCTAACTCCGGTTTTTGTTGGATTTGCGTGTTTTGAGATGACTCGAACAAGATTTGACAGTTTTTAGAAAATGTCTGTCTGTGTATGTTTATAAAAAAATTGTGGACGCTGAACGAAATTCAGCCAGAGTTGGTTTTTAGTTGGACTTTGACCTAAAGTGGCGCTGATTACATTTGGGGTCAATCTCTCCAACAAATGATGTCGATATATCCTATTTTTTCATAATTTTTAACATGGCAGCAAAGGACAACAAAATTTCATATTAGTATAGATAATGACAATTATTTTCCACTTTTCAAAGTGAAATTATATATATACATATGTGTGTGTGTATATATATGTATATTTATAAATCAGATTTTTTTTTTTTTCTGTGTGTATGTGGGGCAGCTCTAACTACATGCATTTGTATAGGAATGTATAGAAGAAAGTCTTGTGGTATGGTATCCACAAGTTAATAGCATGACATTCATTTAGTGATTCATATAAATATAGTGATCAGCGAAGCGAGTAAAACTCGCTAGTTTTTTCAGAAACTACAATTAGTTTGAAGTCACGTTTCATCGTGACAGGTTAATAACTTATGATAATATCTTGTAAAAAAAAAGTAATAAACTGTTAAAAAAGAAAAATAAGAAAACAAAAAAGAAACTGACTCTAGCAATACATCACAAGCTAAAAATAAATACTTTCAAATTACTTTTTTATTTCTGCAGTCATACCGGTTCATAAATTAGCGTATGGGAATAAAGGTGTTAAAAAAAAAATGAGAAAAAATATGTATCTCTAAAAGTACCACAAGCAACAGCACATCCGTGTACAGAATAAATAAATAATACAGGCCGAGTTTTGACAATTTCCAACAAAGTTGAAAAGTGTTTATGACTGTCTGTCTTGGTTGTAAAAATGAAAAACTGGAATTAAAAAAAAAAAAAAAAAAACTAGTATGATGTGGCGGCCACCACATGACTTTCTTCTATATAATTTTACACAAAATTCATTCAATACAAATTATTTATTCAATTATTTTCCTTCATAAATGCAGACGATTTTTATCTGACAGAATTATATCCATCACTAAATGCCGAAAGAAAGACATTTTTTTGCAATTATCAGAAGAAATGCGATTTTTTTTCTAGGTTTTTTTTTTTTTTTTTTTTTTTAGATAAAAAATCGATAACTTTGTTTTAAATTATCACATATCTACAGTTCAAACATTCGTTTTAAAGGTATTGACGAGATCTTTCGAAAGATACCCATATTGAAAATTTACTCCCCCCCCCCAGGCGGGGAAGCGTTGCTCCCACATGCACAATTTTTCCCTAGTTAACTACTACTATTATCAATAATTCATATTAATTTTACAATCACACGATTAAAATAACTCTCATTATGCACATTTATACGAAATTTTGTCCTATACTGCCATGTTAAAAATTTAGAAAATATGCGATCACATCGCCACCTGTTGAGCCACTGTTCCACAAATCTAATCAGCACCAGTTTATGTCAGGGTCCAACTAAATACCAAGTTTGGTTAAATTTCGTTCATTGGTTCGTGAGATACAGCGTCCACAAAATTTGTGATATACACACACTGACAGACAGACATTTTCTAAAAACAGTCAAATCGTGTTCAGGACATCCCAAAACGTGTAAATGCATCGAAAACTGGAGTTCGAAAATTTTCACGAATCCAGTACTTTCTCTATATATACATATAGAAGAAAGTAAAAATGCATTAGGTAATGAGTAATTTTAAAAGCAAATTTCCGTATAGAATAACCTGAGATTTGCCTACCGGCAATGACGATAGGGTGAACGTTCTCTTAAATTATTTTACATAAACGGGGCTTTCTTCGTATCAGAAGCCGCGAAAAATGATTGTCGATAAAATTATTGAATTAGATTTTATTTTATTTTATTCGATAAGCACTTATATGCAGCATTAATATTTTTGGAACGAAAATTTCGAGATTTATTGCATCGAATACTAGTTTTACCATTTACAGTAGAGTGGATCATTTTATTTTTCTCTGTTTCTTAATATATCACCTTATACATCGATAGCACTTTTTAACCCTTTAAGGGAAAATTTTATTACGCTTATTCACTATCGAAAAGCACCAGTATTTAGGAGCAAAATCAGAAGAAAATGTACGTAAATGATTTTTTCCCAATAACTTATGAATGTAAAATTCTGTTAAAAAATTCCGTGGTGATTTCTTGCAGTTTGGAATTGAAATTAGTTGGGAATAATATATCCCACTGTCCTTAAAAAAGTTAACTTTTTAAAACTAGCACTGCAACAGTTTTCTAAAGAAAAAAGATTATATTTATTTCATGAAAGCAGCTATTATTTTGAAAGTATTTAGCAAATATGTCTGCAATAAAATTTCGGTTTTGTACCATTGGAGTTTAATTTTTCTTATGTACAATCTGTTGCATAAAGAATCTGGAGTGACTCTTCTCTAAATAATTTAACATTACTAACGTGAACTTTAAAATGTCTGTGTCCATAGATCGCAATGTATAAAAATTCTATTTTGTAAAACGGGGAAAAAAAAAAAAAAAAAAAAATTGCAAGCCGTGAACTTCATGTTAATCTGTATGGTATATTCGAATCTATAGTATGTGCTGATAAAGATTGTCTTTTTGTGTCCTTGTGAAAGAACAATAAGTGCTAAATTCCTCAAAATTTATAAAGTTCATGCAACGGTGACCTATAACATGTACATAAATTTTAAGCTCAATCAGTTAGACGCCATCACACTTTAAATAATATCAGACTACAGGTCATAATTATAAAGATTTATAGTTTTTAAGATTATAATTTTTGTTACGTCCCTGTAAAAAATGCTATAAGTGCTAGATTCACCAAAATCTATAAAGTTCGTGGAACGGTGACCTATAACATACGTATCAAATTTCAGTTCATTCGAACAAAGCAGTTAGACGCTATCGCGATTACTCACACATACATACACACATACATTCATCACCATAAAAAATAGCAACTATAAACTTAAGGGACCTTGAAACGTATAGATACATCAAAATCTCAAACTGGAATTTTCGCCATGATTACACTTCTTTCCTTACATATGTATGTTCGGAAAATAAAAATGCTGATCTCAGCAATAAAAAAAAATTAAAATAAATATGAAAAGTATACGTGTGCAAAATTAGATTAATAAATTAGTCTCAACTACTTTTTAATCATTTCCATTTTTATCTTTTGGAAATCTGCCTACCTACACAAAACAACAAAAAACTGGGGTCGAAACCAGTTTTGGTGTGTAGCAGTGAAAGCACTCGTATTCAAGTGAAATGACCTCACTTTGTTGAAGGCGTTTTTTCGGTTAAACCACAGCAGGATATTTGTTATTATCGCCTTTTTCTCATCTGTTTTCACGAACAGCTGATTCAGAGTTTAGTGGTTAAACACCTTTTTCCCATTTCGAGGATAGATAGTCTCTTTAAACGCCTACGCACAGATCCGAGAAGCAATCAATCGGTCTTTCTTTTATTTATTTTATTTTTTCCGTTTTTAATGCCAGAAAACAGCTGTTTTCTTATAATTTAGAAATACGATTATTTCTGCAAATAAAATCATTTAGGTAATTGTTTTTGAAATTTTGATGGGAAGAAAAGGGTTTAACTATAATTTTTGTTGCGGCCCGTTACTTACGAGTGACTTAACTTCAATTTTTTGAAACATGTTGACGGCATTTGCATTTAATTTCCAATACCAGTCAAAGAAGGAAAAATCTTGATACAATATATCGATCTAACAGCACTTTTTCTAATGAGCCGCCTTGAGATAACTGTGCCTAAATAGAGTTTTTCTTTTTCTTTTTACGCTAACATTGCCTACTTTATACTCTCCAGTAGAGTCCTGCGCGGGTCGGGTTTTACCCGACCCGAACCCGACAAAGGAATTTTAAATCAACCCGAAACCCGACCCGAACCCGACAAAAAAAATTTCATCAACCCGAAACCCGACCCGAACCCGACAAAAAAATTTTCGTCAGCCCGAAAACCGACCCGAACGCGCAACATAGAATTTTTTGCGACCCGAACCCGACCCGAAACCCAACTCATCTAACCCGAACCCGACCCGAAACCCGAAAAATAAATCAACATTACTTATTCATCTAAAAATCATGCAAAACGAGGTAAATGATATAACATGATATAAAATAAAGTAAATTTTCATTGTCACACAGTTGGTAAATTATAAAAAGAACTAGTACGTTGTGGCCACCACAAGACATTCTTCTACATTTTTCTGTCAAATTCACTAAGTGCGAATAATTTATTAAAACTATTATTAAAAAGTTTAACGTGATGGATGCAAATAATTTTCGTCTTAGGAAAATCTAACACTAAATATCCAAAGAGAGACAGTTTTATCGTCTATAAATAACTTCTTAAACAATGCGTTTTTATAATTGTTATCTCACATATCATGGTTCGTACAGTTATATGGCATAGAAGTTGAGATATAACCATCCTGTTATCGATAAAATTTGCAATATAACAGCGCCACCTATTGGCCGAGAAGCAGTCAAACTGAGTCAGCATAATGTCTCATAATCGCCTTCTCACATATTCAATTTTGTTTGATGATACACAATACAATCTGAGATATAGCTTTCCTTGTAATTGTAGAAATCGCTGTGTAGCAGCGCCACTTGTTGAGCGGTTTACACCAAAAGTTGACAGGTGCTAATATATATTAAAGGACACCTACATACAAATTTATATGAAATTCTGTGCAGTAGTTCTTGAGATATAGCCTTTCCTTAAATTGCGGAAATCACTGTGTAGCAGCGCCACCTGTTGGCTAATAGATATTCAATTTGAATCAGCGTAATATCTCATATTGGTCTTCTCACATATCAGGTTTTGTTGGATTATACGCAATGAAACCTGACATATAGTCTAGACACCTCAAAACTTGTAAATCCGTCGAAAACCGGAAGTCGAAAACTTTTATGAATCCAGTACTTTCTTCGATTGATTATAGAAGAAAGTAAAAAAAAAAAAAAAACTTGTAAACTGCGAAATCTTTTCAATTTCCAGAATGTAAATGAGAGGTTATATTGTATTTGTATTTCTTTAATTTATATATTAACAACAGTCGAGAAAGATTTATAATACTTTTTTAATTTTTATACAATTTCTACAAAAGATACACATTAGTTCCGTTGAAGAAAAGAAAACAGATCCAGATACAAATACGGATCTATTTTTCTGGCGGATATCCGCGGATACGAATAGGGAGCTGCGGTACATGTCTGCCCACCGGCGACCGAGCGGTTCTGCGCTCGAAGCTGGTAGATGGGAGGTGTCGGGTTCGATCCCAGGTCGCGCTCATCGACCTAGCCGTTCAGAGTTTTCCGTGGTTTCCTCCGAAACACGCGTAAATACGGGCTAGGACCCCTTACAAAAACTCAAACGAAGGGCATTCCCCCTATAGGCCTAGGACACATCTGAAGTCAATCGTCCTTCAACCAACCAACCAACCAATACATGTCTAGTATGTGCAGAATGTTTAAATTAGTTACATAGTTGTAAACATGCCTATAAATTTATGTAAAAAATATTTTGAAAAGTATTCTCAAGTCGACCCGACTTGTTGAAAACCAAACCCGACCCGCAAGAAAAAAAATTCAGTCAACCCGACCCGAACCCGACCCGCACGAAAAAAAGATCAGTCAACCCGACCCGAACCCGACCCGCAAGAGAAAAAATTCTGTCAACCCGACCCGAACCCGACCCGCGGGTCGGGTCGGGTTCGGGTAAAATCGGGTTACCCGACCCGATGCAGGACTCTACTCTCCAGCCCACATAAGATAGTATGCATGCCTGCTTATCTTATGTGGTCTGCCGTCAGTTCTCCTTTTATACTTTTAATACAAATCGAAGTAAATTAGATTTGTGGCGTCTATAATAGTAAAAAATCTGGAGTGACTCCACTCGACTTTCCGAACATTGAGTAATTAACAGTTTTGCAGATAAAGTAAAGAAAGTGGAGTTGTTAAACAAACAAAAGAGAGAAAACCATAATAGAGTGTTTGAATATTTTTCTCCATATATTACATGATGTTTTATTTAACGCTACTGAACTTTGAGCCCATATATCATAATGATAAAGAATTCTTCTTGTGTCCCTGTAAAAACCTATAAATGCTAGATTCACCAAAATGCTTATAGTTAGTGCAACAGTGATTTATAATATTCATATAAATTTTCAGCTCAATTGAATAAGGCGTTTAGATGCTATCGCACTTTTAAAAATTGGGTCCAATCCCATAGGCCATAATGATAAAGAATGTTTCTTTGTGTTCCTGTAAAAAACTGTAAGCGCTAAATTCACCAAAATCTATACAGTTGGTGCAACTGTGACCTATAACATGTGTACAAATTTTTTGCTCAGATTAATGAGGCATTTAGACGCTATCGCACTTTTAAAAATTTGGCCCCATAGGCCATAATGATAAAGAATTTTTCCTGGTGTCCCTGTAAAAAAACTATTAGTGCTAGATTCACTAAAATCAATAGGGTTCATACTATGGTGACTTACAATACACGTACCAACCTTCAGCTTATTCGAACAAAGCGTTTAGACGCTAGTGTGTTCCCTCACAGAAATACACACATACATACACACACACACATACATACACACACACATACACACATCATCGTAAAAATAGTGAAAACGGATATTTAATTGATTTTATTTAAATAAAAAATTTTAATCCTTTTTATTTATTTATTTTTTTCATTTTCTGTTTTTTTAATTATTAAATTGAAATACCTATATGGAATACAAAAGTATTTATTTACAAAAACCTTATAGCAATGTTATTTAAGTGCAATTATTATTGATAACAGTTTAATTGCAGTTAAAATTAAGCTCAATCTCTCCTACCCTATAAGGAGAGATTGCGCAAAATAGCTCTCTTGGTTTTGTTTCAGCTGTTGCTTTAAATCATAGCATAACAACAAAATAGTAATGGAAATGTTCAGAAGAAGGATCACTTCACCAACAGTTTAGCAAACAATTAAAATTTAGATTTTGTTTATAACGTTTAGTTGAATTGTGCGCAAACTCTCCTAGCTTTACCTTAATTATCAATGGTTATTCATAAATTTTTACAGACTTTAATGTTAATATATATATGAGAATAAATTTTATATTAATGTATAATGTTTCAAATATCACACCACCGCCCTTTAAAAAAGTTATTGATGTAAAATAATAATATACATGCATTCACACATGCATACTTTACAGCTTGCCTGGTCTATACCAGTTTGTAAAATAAAGTAATTAAGTATAAAGCTAGCAACCCTACTTTTAAATTTAAAATATTTGCGAAAAAAAGTATCTTATAACACTGCTCTGCAAAAAAAAAAAAAAAAAAAAAAAAAATTCGAGATCTGACACCATTCTTGCTGATTCTTATGTAAAATGACCTCCTGAATCCGAATATGATTCCCATTTTGCCCAGCCACCCACCGTTTCTAGATACACCACCCCCTCCCTCAATTTCTTTCCCTGTTCGATAATTTTATGACCATGAATTTGATTTGAAGAATGAAAATTAATTAATTTAACACCTAAAAACAAAAAAATATATAAAGTAAAAAAAATAACATTAATAACAGATTAAAAAAATATAAGATATGCAATGCATAATTTCAGTGGCAAATCGCCCCCCCCCCCCCCCCAAAAAAAAAAAAAAAAAAAAAAAAAAAAAAAAAATCCCTTGTCGCAAATTTTCATGTTTTAGAATTTTCCAACTCTGTAGCCCCCCAGAAGATATTTAACGGTTAAAATAACCCTCCCCCCTCATAAAAATGAAATTTATAGCCACAAAATCACCGAAAAATGATAAAAATAGGGGGCCGTTCCTAAAAAACGGTGGTTGATAGGACAAAATGGGCGTCCTATTCGGATTCAGGAGGTCATTTTACATAATATTCTGAAATGTTGTCAGAAGCAATTTTCATGCCGACAAGTGTAATCAAAAGAAAGCACCACAGAACTGGCGTTCTGAAGTAATAATTACAAAACTTTGAATAAACACCATAAAATGCAATAAACTCACAGCAATTGTTTCGGGTCGACAGAACACACGACCCTTCGTCAGGCGAACAAAGTAGGCACGAGCGCTGCAGTGTCTTGGTGCGTTGCCGCTTTGAATGCTTCACTCATGCCTAATTTGTTCGTCTGACGAAGGGTCATGTGTTCTTTCGACCCGAAACAATTGTTGCGAGTTTATTGCATTTCATGGTATTTATTCAAAGTTTTGTAATTCTTATCTAATAATATTTGATTAAAAATTAAATAATTTATGCATTCATTTAAATTTAAATTACATTAAACTAATGCAGATGTAAAAGATGGGGTATAAGGAACTATATTACATAGTCAGGTAAATTTTTACTTTGCGTCACAGCTTAAGCAGTCCCCACTTTTTAAAGGAAAAAATAGGTATATAGTATATATATTTCGTTTATCCAGGGCTCAACTGATAATAACAAACATAATACTCACAGTTTATCTCTCGAATTATTTCGAAAAATATGCATTAAGATTTCTTTTGCCCCTTCCCACTCCCAGAATATATGTAATTTTATTTTAAGAAAAATATTAAAAGGAATTTAACTTAACAATAAAAGAACGCCCAACTACCATTTACGGTAGTTTGTTTGACTGTTCATCCATATTCAAGCTGCTATGTTACCATCTCATCTCATCTATACTGTCGTCAAATCATCACGCAGGATTTCTGTGTGAACTCACCCAGTTCATGCGTCCGATCATCTCGATCATGCAAGCCCTATTTCTGTGTTTCTTTCTCTTCTCTGATGGAGGTAAGCGACGGGCTCGACCGTGAGTCGTAGGTACTCTTAGAAGCCCCGTGGTGATGATGATGATCATGATGATCATGATCGTGATGGAATTTTACAATAAAAAATTTACAAATAGTTATATTTAAATAAAATATAACTATTTGTAAATTTTTTATTGAGGCACATAAATATTTGTAACTTATTATTTACCTTTTTTCATAGTTTAAATGTGAAATTAGAATATAGATCGAATAAAAAACAATATAAGTTTAATTTCGTTTTCATGAATGATCGTCTTAAAACACACACGCACACACATACACACACACGCGCGCGAACATATATATATATATATATATATATATATATATATATCTTACTAATCGTATAAGGCCTCAGATGACATTACGAATTCTGTAAGCTTAAACTTCCATTATTTTATTTGATTTCGTCTTATATTGATCCTTCTCCATCTGTTCATATTTTGGTATTTTTTTTATAAGTCTTCATGGCCTCTGTTCCTTCATCTTCTAGTTATTGTTATTATAATTATTTTCTGTTATACTTTGTTGCACACATTTATCATATTAACTTTTTAAATATCTTTTGCCTTGTGCAAGGCTTCACTTCCATATGTGATTGTTTGTTGATTAATTCAAGTCTTCCTTCCTGGTGTTTGATTATTTTAATGATATTTATTATATGCACGCACAAGAAATTGAAATACATTGCTTTTTCAGTAATGATTATTTCATTGATAGTTGAGCTGCGATGTATTCTTGAAACTAACTTATTACTGAACTGATTAACTATGAACTAATTTTTTTTTTAACATTATCTAAATTTTTATTCGTTAATTAATTAATTAATTAATTAATTTTATTTATTTATTTATTTATTTATTTATTTATTTTTTGCGGAAAACTATCTGCGAAAAATTATAACAAACATTTTTCTGTTAGAAATTGCATGAAACAAAATTATAATACATTCTTTTATTTTCTAAAGATAAAAAATGTGCTAATTAATATTTATATTAATATATGCAATACAGTTTTTATGTAATTGAATATAAATAAATTATATTATTAAATGTAAATAAGTTTTATAATCTTTATTTTACTGCTCATATATAAACATTTCCATTATCATAATTTTCACAATAGCATGCATCGTACGTAGGTGGTAGCTAATTTCTCAACGCAAAGTTAAATTTAGACTATTTTGCCTGAGAGAGATTTCCACAAGATTAAAAATAAGGGCATGGTGGAATTCCGAAAACTTACCTTCAAGGACTTTAAAAAAAAAAAATTCTAAAATTTTAAAGGGTAAACAATATTTTCCTATCTGAATTCATCGCAGTCTGGATTGGATACAATACAGTAAACAACTGTGAAATAATAATAAGAAGCAAAGAAAGAAGAAAACGAGAGAGAAAATATATATATATATAGTTCATGAAATGATTGAATTTCAAATAAAAAAAAAATTATAAATTCTGTCCTAAACAGAATTTAACTTTACTTTCGATGAGCAGTAATTATGTTAACACCGAAAATTTCTTTCTTTCTTTCTTTTTTTTTTTTTTTTTGACAATAAACGTTTTATAAACGCTTTCTATGGAGATTTTAAAAAAAGTTTTAAGAAAATTTACGAATACTCTTTGCGAAAAAAAGGAAGAAAGACATTAGACAACTAAAGCACTTTTAAAATAGGTTAAAAAAAAAAAAAAAAAAAAACAATCAGCATATTTTAATCATATGGATTTTTCTTTTAATTTCGTTTAAAATTAATGTCTGTTATTGTTATTATATTGGTATGCGCTACAGTAGTCAACATAATACTGTTCGAATTAACAAAGAATACTTTGCATGAATGAAAAGAAACCTAAAGCACTAGAAAGTGTGCGTCGATTCTTCTAAACAAATAACCAGATCTACGATCAAACCTTTTATTTTCTGTATTATCCAAAAATTTGATTTTTTATATTAATCGCAGCTAGAATTTTAGGCTAAAATTTGTCAGAAATTAAAACGAAACTACCAAACTTACTGTCAAAGCCTCAAACTTATTTTTAAAAAAATTACAAATAAAATATTGTTTGTTGCTTGTCATACGGAAATAATAAAAACCATCCTTAGACACGCGACACAATTCTTTCTCGTATTTACTGACCCAGCTTTCGAAACGAAAACCACTATAACATTTGAGGTCACAGCCATATAAGGATTTCAATTCGACCAACGCCTGTTTTATTTGATACATTTTCCATAGCTTCATAAAGATGAGTTCTTTTTTTCCCCCCTACAATTCACGTGTATTCCCAAATTTCACAAGCTCAAGTGATCGATGATGATTAATAGTTTTTTTACCCTCTTCTGTAAAGAGATAAAGGATTTTTAACGGAGAAGAAATTGTCCCTTTATTTTCTTCTTTTAAAACTACAGAAAACCCCTTAACATGATTTTCAGGTGCGTTGTGCGTTCTTAGAAAAAGGACAACAGATAAGAATTGCCACATGCATGAATTTGTATGAAGGAAGACACAAGTTATTTCTTTAGTTTGAGACCATATACATTTTTCAAGGAAATGGCATAAAACGATATTTAAAAAGACTTAAAATCAAAACATACGTGTTTTTTTTATTTTAATTAATTATTTAATTTATTTATTTATATTAAAGATAGTAAATAAATTTTAAAATAAAAGTACTAATTATGATCGCTTAACTTGAACACGAATAAAAATATATTATTAATAAATATTAAACATTAAAGATAGGCATTAATTGCAAAATAACTATAATAAACAAATATCTGAATCACTGTTTTTCTATGGGTATTAAATTTAGCATTACGAATAAAGTTTTTGCTTTTTTTCTCCTTAGAGCGACGTAAAAAGAATAATAATAATAAACATAATCATGAAATTTCTCACAAAATTTAAGATAATTAATATCTGAAGAAATAAGAAATAAGGACTTAGGTAGAAAGTTTGCTAATACTAGAAAAGAGAAAAAAAAAAAAAAAAGATTTATAGTCGATATTCGAATCGTATAAACCAAACAATTTTGTATTATAATCAATAGGAAAGAATTTTAACTATACCTGTACAAAATATATATAAAACGTAAAAGACTAATAAATGAAAAATGTAGAAACGGTATTTAACTGCGTATACACAGTAATCTTTTTTTTTTGTTTGTTTGTTTGTTTCCTTTCAAGACAGACAGGACTAAAAAAGGCATACATATTAAGACTGAATTCATAGTCACTCTTAAATATTGTTGAAAATGCTTAAAATGCTAAACACGAATGAAAATGCAGTCTTCAGATTTTAACTGCAATCTTTAATAGATCTGAACATTTTTATGCAGCCCTGACAATCTCGAGGTTAACCATATCATATTGTATACAAAGCATTATTTTAGTATACTAGCATTAAATGTTGATTTCTTTATGATTTTTACGGTAGTAAGTTATTTAAATGGGGTTTATAAAAATCTGTTTTAAAACGCAATACATTTTTTTTTTTTTTTTTTTTTTTTTTTGGAGGGGGGGGGGCGGGATGTTTTTGTACACAAACCTATGTATAGGACCTATTAACACCATTTTAAATAGGGAACATACCATAGTGAACAGAGTATCGTTATCTAAAATTTTCCAAAATATTTATAGAATATCGGAACGGACAGATGGACAGTCAGATAGATAGATATACAAATTGGAATCATATTCACACTTAAGAATTGTTAGAAAGGGTTAAGCACGCTTAATGTTTAACGGAAATGCAATTCCAGTCACTTTCCAATAATAGCCCATAATGTAACTGAATATTTTTGTGTGGCCCTACAAATCTAATGCGGATCATACTATATAGAAAATACTGTTGTGTACATATGAATAATACGCTTCAATTTTATTACGATATGTGAAAAGTCAAGTTATTAAAATTTGGTGTATAGAAATGCCTCTCATAGAACGGAATGCTTTGGATTACTTTCGGGTATTCTTGTATGCAAATCAGCGGTGGTATGTACTCCAATTTTTTTTTTTTTTTAAGGGAACATCCGATGGTAAACTTGAATAACATATTTCAGTTTCATTAAGATTTGTGAGAAGTAAAATTATTATTATATGATTTTTAGAAATACCTCTCATAGAACACAATGCTTTGGAATGTTTTTAGGTGTCCCTGTAGACAAACCAGTAGAGGTATTCACACCATTTTAAATAAGAAATATCCAATAGTAAAATTAAATAATATATGTCAGTTCAAGAAATTTCATTAATATTTTCGAAAGTTAGAACGCGAACAAAAAGACAGAAACATGAGAGACAAACCGAAGTCATTTCAAACTTGTTAGGAAGTATTAAAAGAGAGACAGAGACAGGGAGAATACATAAACATCTATAATGCTATTTATTTATTTATTTTTAAGAAATGAAATATAGATCTACTATAATCGCACTGTAGGTGTTAAGTGAAGGCGAACACAGGCATTAAAATTTTAGTCTCTTATTTTATATGTGCGTTATTTCTCCTTTTTATATAAAACTTCCAGGCTTCGCCCGCTTCGCTGCTCACTATATTTAAATGAATTTTCAAAAGAGTTGGATTAGTATTCATTTTTTTCATCCCATCATAAATAAAAATTAAAAAATATATATTGAAATCGCTCTAAACCTCGCTTCGGGTACCTGCTGCCTACGGCCCCTTTTTCTCTACCTGCACTACAGCGGGTCCGGGTTTCCACTGCCTGCAGAAATATCTTTCCAGGATATTTCATTTTGGATATTTATCGACGACAGGTAGATCTGCTATTATTTAAAAAAAAAAAAAAAAAAAAAAAAAAACTGCGATTTTAAAGGTGACTGTATCTCAACATCTATTAAATATTTTAGTTTTTGAACCGTGTATTTTATAGTTCCGTCTATTTCCACTATATTATCATATCATTCCGAGCAATATAATAAATGAAATAAAAAATATACTTTCCTTTAAAAGGAATTAAATTCATAAAAAATCAGTTTAATGGTTTCTATGATATGCTACCATTTTTTTCCGATAAATGCTATAAATTAAAAAAAAAAAAAAAAAAAAAAAGAATGAATGAATGAATGAATGAATGAAAAAAGAAAACAGACAGGGAAAGAAAAAAAAAATTTTTTTTTTAAGGAATAATATTTAAAAGTGAAAAATAAATGTTCTTATACTATAAAAATTATGTATAAACTGTTATAAATAAGTTTTTAAATTTTAAATTTAATATAATTAATTTTTTCTTCTACTGTATTGCCATTTTATTTTCAATATATATAATAAATTAAAACAATCTGGTGTGTCACTCACACGACTTTCTCTTACCCTGAAATTTAATACTATAAATACAGGTTGGAGATTAAGGGGTAAGATAGTGAGTACTATTATGTAAACCTATGTTAAACAATTCAAATTAGGCTTCGGAAGAGCTTTATATGATAATTAGTTCTGTGTGAGGGGGCTTATGCACCTACATTTATATAGAATTAAATTCTGTTATTAAAATTAAAAGTTTACTTAAAATTATACAGACAATTTTCACACGCAACATACACCGAAACTTATCAATCTTGATCAAACTTTTCCGGCAACAAACTTATATTAACTTCAAAATACAACATTTGGATCTCCTAAAATTATTCGTTTTTAAGTTACTCTGAGAGACACAGACAAAGATCAAACGTTAAAATACTTGACTACGGTAATCAGGAAGCCTCAAATTGTGTAAATATACAAAAAACAAGCGATGAATATTTAGCTTAAAACATACATTATTTACCATATCTCTATGAGGAATTTATTTCAATTCCCGAACAGCTTTCTTGGAAATGGTAAAATATTATTAGTAAAGCACATCTACTAACAACAAATAACTAGTGTGTTGTGGCCAACACACGACTTTCTTCGATATTTTCTTATACAAATTCACTCAGTAAAAATAATTTATTAAAATTATTATTTAAAAAAATTATCTTCCATGATAATGCAGACGATTTCCATATTAGAGAAGTAATATAACACTAAATATGCAAAAAAAGTTAAATTTATTTATTTATTCTCAATACATTAAAAAAAAAAAAAAAAAAAAAAAAATGTTAAAAATGAAAAAAATCGATAACTTTATTTTGAATTATCGCAGATCGGTGGTTCAACCATTCGTTTTAAAAGAATTAGCGAGCTCTTTTGAAAGATATCCATCATGAAAATTTACTCCCCTCGAGGGGGGACATTCCCCCCAGGGGGGGGGGGGGCGAGGCTCCTACATGCGCAATTTTTTTTTCCCAGTTGACTATCTCTATTACAAAAAATATATATTCGTTTAATTTTGTTTTGTGCAGTCTATAGATGTTAAACTCTACTTACCTGCAATTTCCCCTATAGACGTAATGTATTTGAATACTTTTGAGTGTTCCTGTACACGAACCATTGGCTTCATCTCAACGTAAAGCTTAGTGTAAAATCTCTATATGATACACATATGGAATACCGAGTTTGAAATTTCTGCTACTATTTGTTTTTGAGATATGCTGATAACAGACAGTCACACAGACCATTCGCTAAAAACATGATTTTCGTACTCAGGGGACCTCAGAACTTGTAAGTATAACAAAAACTCACGTTCGAAAATTTGACCCTAAAACAGTACTTTCTCGATCCTATGGGTAAGAGAAAGTAATAAATTGTGCAATAGCCGTTGCTAAGAATGCAGATGATTACAATGGAAGAATAAATTCATGAAAGATGAAACATAAAAGCCAATATTTAAAATTGAAAAAAAAAAAAAAAGTTCAAATTCGAAAATATCTCGATGAGGTGCACACCTACAGGGTTCCAGGTGTACAATAGACTTTTAAACTGCGCTTTCTAAATTTTCGAATTAATACCGATTGACTAACTTATGTCCCACGCCTGTTTGTGATGCTCTCATGGAAATCTAGAGGAACTTAAGCCGTATTATGAGCGAGTTTCATAGAAAACCACGGAATAATAGCAGCAATTAGCATCCAATAAATTTCAATATTGATTGCAGAGGTAAGCCGCTTCAGCAGGCAGTGGTGACCGAGATCCGACATGACATAAGCGACGAAGACGCTGAAAAAATTAGCGGTTATCAGAATCGAGGTTTAAAAACAATTTCTTTCTTTCTTTTTAAGCTATTATCACTTTCTTCTGTATGTATATATAGAAAAAGTATTGGAATCGTGAAACTTTTCGATGTATTTTCATGTTTTGGGATGTCCTGAACACGATTTGACCATTTCTAGAAATTGTCTGTCTGTCTGTCAGTCTGTGTGTGTGTGACAAAATTTTTGGCGACTGTATCTCAGGAACTACTGCACAGAATTACATATAAACTTGTATGTTGGGTCATCTTAACAAAAATTAGTGCCTGTCAACTTTTGGTGCAAACCGCTCAACAGGTGGCGCTGCTACACAGCGATTTCTGAAACTACGAGGGAAGCTATATCTCAGGTCCTATTGCGTATAATTAAACAAAACTTGATAAGTGAGAAGACCATTATAAGATATTATGGTTATTCAATTTAAATGCTTATCGGCCAACAGATTTCGTACTATACAGCTATTTCCGCAATTTAAGGAATGGCTATATCTCCGAAACTACTGCACAAATTTGCACGTAAATTTGTATGTAGATGCATCTTAATAAAAATTAGTGCCCTAAACTTTTGGTGTAAACAGATTAATAGGTGGCGCTTCTTCACAGCGATTTCCACAATTTAATGGAAGGCAATATCTCAGATTCTATTGCGTATCATCAAACATAACTTTATATGTAAGAAGGCCATTATGAGACATTATGCTGACTCAACTTGGATGCTTATTGGTCAATAGATGGTGCTGCTTTGCTGCTAATTTCATCAATAATTGATGGCTATATCTCAACGTCTGTGGCATATAACTGTACGAAACTTGATATATGAGATAACCATTATAAAAACGCATTTTTTAAGATGTTATTTATAGGGGATAAAACTGTATTCCTTTGCCTACTTGGTGTTAGATTTCCCTAAGATGAAAAGGATTTGCATTAATCATGTTAAATAATTTTAAGAAATAATAGAATTAATAAATTATTCGCACTTAGTGAATTTGTACAGGAAAATATTGAAGAAAGTTTTGTGGTGGCCACTAGCTGGTTCATGATCCTTGAAAAATCTGACCGTACTAAAGCCTCGGTCGGTGACGACTCGGCGCCTTCTACTCGTCACATAACCTACAAGAGCTTATTGGTTTTTAGGGCAAGCACCCTTGAAAATTTCAATTGTAGCAAGTCCTGTTTGGTGGCTCCTGCGGCGCCCTATTCTCAATTCATGATCCGAAATGAGCTTGTTCGTTCATCGTGCGAATAATCTTTTAAAATTTTGACCGTAGTAAACTCCCGGTCGGTAGCGCCTGTAAATCTCTCTTTCTTTGAAATAACCTGTTCGCTCACCGCGAAAACAACCTTTGAAATTTTTGATCGTGTTGCATAGTGTGTATGCAGTGTGCTATGCTGCAATTTTCCTTGTTTGAATGATAGCTATAGCTCAAAGTATATAATATGGACACTATACTATATTTTCCATAATTGGAATTAAATTTGTGTGTATATTTGCTGAAAAATGGCCTGCTGTACTGAATTTTCCTTGTTTCTGAAAAAGCTATACCTGAAAATCTAATGGTGCTGTGTAAAAGGGCCAAAAGATGACGCTTCTACGCTGTAATTTCCCTTATTTCTATATAAGTTATATATATCAAAATCTAATATGCCCAACTATATTATATCTTCTGCACTCTGGTTTTAATCTGTGTGCATATCGGCTAAAAGGTGGCGCTGTCATGCTGTAGTTCACCTTGTTTACGAAAAACCTATGTCTCAGAATCTTACATATATAATTACTTCATTTTTAATTTGTATGTATATTGAACGAATGTTTTTCTTTTCTTTAAATCATGTTTAAAATAAATAAATAAAAAACCTTCGGTATAGGATAAGTAATATATACATATATTATTTCAAAATGATAAAAAATTGCTAAGAACAGGAGTTTTATTAATAAATGAATAACTTCTGTTTTACAGATTCCGTATCATATAATGATTTTCTTACTCATGTTTAAATGCGTGCATATTATGGCTGAAATGTGGCTCTGCTATGCTATAATTTTTTTTGTTTCTGTAAAAACTATATCTCAAAAGTTAATGTGTACAACTACACCATATTTTCCTTACTCGGGATTCAATTTGTGTGTATATCGGCCGAAAAATAGCGTTGTTATGATGTAACTTTCCTTGTTTTTGATGAAGTAATATCTCGAACTCCAGTGCACAGAACTTCACTGTTTAAGCTGTATTTTATCATTTGCTTTATTATACAAAAAAGCCCCAATTGAAATTTTCCGTTTAAAAATGTTTTTACTATATAAGTTCCAGTAGCAAAAATATATTAAACTGTTCTATAGTTCTATTGAATTTAATTCTGAAGAAAATAAGAGTCGAATTTTTTGCATTGTTGTAAATAATTAGTGTGTATTACAATTTAAGACATGTGAACATGATGTGGGAAAAAAAAAAAAAAAAAAAAAAGATAAATAAATAAATAAATAAAATATATATATATGAAGAGAAATGAAATGTATTATTACTATTATTATTATTATTATTATTATTATTATTATTTGTATGTTATATGTAATTTATTTTTAAATTAAAATAATTAAAATTTATTTTTATAATCAACAATAAAATTTATCAGTTTTCAATTTTTAATGTATAAAAAGCTGTTAATTTCTTAAAAATTCTTATTGTTCTTATGGTGATGTCGTGTACACATGCTAATTAACTAAGATATAAACGAACTAACAAACGGAAACCATATCAGTTTTACGATTTTTAGAATCCTTACACCTCAAAACTTGAAAAAATATTAAGAAACAGAGTTCGAAAATTTTATCACAACCTAAAATTCCTATACCTATAGTATGATGAGTAATTAAAAATATGCATAAATTAATAGATATATTACATATATATGAAATGGAGATTACTTTAGAAATGTAATGAGACAGAAATTTAAAAATGCAATTGATTTACTTATGCAATAAAATAATTTATTATTATAAAAAACAAGATTTTCTCCTTATTACCTATTAAGAATCTTAAAGTAATAAATAATCTGTATTTTCCGTAATTTTAATTTATTTTTTTATTTATTTTTATTTTTTATTTTATTTATTTATTTATTTATTGTCCTGATTTAATATTGTAAAAATTAATTCAGGCATATGATTAATATTAAATTTAACTTTAGCTATTACGTATTATAGCTACGTTTTCTAACTATTACATATTAAGAATCTTAAAGTAATGAAGTATTTTTTTTTTTTTTTTTTCTTTTTAATATATATAGGCGGAAGGCCCGGGTTCGATTTCCGGCTCTGGTATTTTTCACATAGTTGGTATAAAAATCAGCCTTCCACTCCAAATTATCTAAAACGAATTAAGGATGATGATTAAAGAATTTCTAAATTAGAATTTCGTGGTCTATTGGAGTTGTGCCACGCTTAATATTGTCACTTGATACAGCTGCGTTTGTAGACTCGGTGACCTTGACAATGAATATTATGTGAGAAATGCTTAGCTGGTTGTCACCCAGGGTAGCTCAGTGGTAGAGTATCCATCCGCGCGTTAAGCGGAAGGCCCGGGTTCGATTCCCGGCTCTGGTATTTTTCATATAGTTGGTATAAAAATCAGCCTTCCACTCCAAATTATCTAAAATGAATTAAGGTTGATGATTAAAGAATTTCTAAAGTAATGAAGTATATTTTTTTGTTTCAAAGTAGCAAATAATACATTTTTTTTTTTTTTTTTTTATCATTAAAAATCCAAAGTAACAATATAGGCACAAAATCATTATAATAATAATAATAATAATATATTGATATGCACTTCAAATGGTAGTAGGAGCAACAGATAATAGATATTGCAAAAATAAAAAAAAATGATATATATAGAATAGAACAGAAAATAATAGTAGGTATTTTCTAATAAACAAGATCGAAAAATCATGCGGTACGTATTGTAAGTTAACTCTTTCAATATTACTGTAAATACTACTGTAAATACTGTAATTACTGTAAATACTACTTTCAATATTACTTCAAAGTTACTGTACGTACTTGTATCGTACAACTTTCAAATTTATTCGCCTATGTTATCATATAAAAGACATTCAAATGACTGAAAGACATACAAATTGACTCATTGCATTCATAATTATTGTTAATGTTGATAATATTTAACACAAACGAAAATGCTGACTTGCAGATCTTAATGTATCTGAATATTTTAGAACAGCCCTGTAAATCTGAAGGTTAAGCATACGATATTATTTAAAAAAAAAAAAAAAAAAAAAAAAGTTATTTTAGCATATTAACAGTAAATGTCAAATTCATTGTCATTTTTTAAAGTAGAAAATTACATAAATGGGATTAATAAAAACGTGTCTCCTAAAACGTAATGTATTGGCCTTTTTTTTAAAATTAATTTATTAATTTTTACTTTCTCTTACCCATAAGGTAGAGAAAGTATTGTTTTAGGCTCAAATTTTCGAACGCGAGATTTTGTTATATTTACACGTTTTGAGGTCCCCTGAATACAAAAATCATGTTTTTAGCAAATGGTCTGTGTGTCTGTGTGTCTGTGTGTGTGTCTGTGTGTGTGTGTGTGTCTGTGTGTCTGTCTGTTATCAGCATATCTCAAAAACAAATTATGGCAGAAAGTTCAAACTTGGTATTCTAAATGTGTATCATATAGGGATGCGACAGTAAGCTTTTCGTTAAGATCAAGCAAATGGTTCGTGTACAGGGACAATCAAGATAATTCTAATACATTACGTCTATGGGGGAAATTGCAGGAAAATAGATTTTAACGTCTATAGACTGCACTAAACCAAATGAAACAAATATATATTTTTTGTAATAGAAACAGTTAACTGGGAAAATTTTTTTGTGTATGTAGGAGTCTCGCCTCCCCCCCTGGGGGGGAAGTTCCCCTCGAGGGGAGTAAATTTTCATGATGGGTATCTTTCAAAAGAGCTCGAAAATACCTTTAAAACGAATGGTTGAACCATCGATCTGCGATAATTTAAAACAAAGTTATCTATTTTTTTTACTTTTAACGAAAAAAAAACTTAGAAAAAAAAATCGTACTTTTTTTTTTTTTTTTTTTTTTTTTTTTTTTTTTTAAATATTGAGAATAAAATGGACTTTTTTTGGATATTTGGTGTTAAACTACTTCTCTAATATGGAAATCGTCTGCCTTATCATAAAAGATAATTTTTTTTAAATAATAATTTTAATAAATTATTTTTTAAAAAGAGAGATATTTTTTAATAACCGAATTAAATTCTATATAAATGTAGGTGCATTAATGAAACGGGGGGTTGAGGGGGGCGGTAGCCCCCCTCACACAGAACTAATTATCATATAAAACTCTTCAGAAGCCTAATATGAATGTTTAACATAGGTTTACATAACAGTACTCGTTATCTTACCTCTTAATCTCCAACCTGTATTTATAGTATTAAATTTCAGGGTAAGAGAAAGTCGTGTGAGTGACACACCAGATTATTTTAATTTAATTTAATTTATTATTATTATTATTATTATTATTATTTTTTTTTTTTTTGGGGGGGGGAGGTGTCCCTGTGGAAAAACAAGTTGTACATGACCTATTAATGCCATTTTAAATAGGGAACATTCCTTATAGTAAAAATGAATAATATGTATCATTTTTTAAATTCTGAAAATATTTACGAATGCTGGAGGTGAGCAGAAGAACAGATAAAAGATGAGCAGTCGGACAGACAGATACACATATTCAAATCATATTTAAACTTCAAAATTGTTAGAAAGTGTTAAAAAAATACTTAATGTGAGCAGAAATGCAATTCTCGCAAATTTTCAATAAAAGCCCTTAATGTAACTAAACTGAAATTTTGCGTGGTCCTGTAAATTTTAATGTTAATCATTCTATTCTATAGGAAGCATTCGTTTATGCATATGAATAAATTTCAATTTTATTGAGATTTGTACAAAGTAAAGTTGTTAAATTTGGTTTATAAAAATACCTCTCATAGAATACAGTGCTTTGGAATACTTTCGTGTGTCCCTATACACAAACCAGAAGAGGTAGTCACACCATTTTCAATAGGGAATATCTGATAGTGAACTCGAATAACATATATCAATTTCAAAAATTTTCATGAATATTTACGAGACAGACAGACGGACAGATATAGCAGGCTACGCCCGCTTCGCTGTTCACTGTATTTAAATCAATTTTTAAAAGATTTGAATCCCTATTTGTTATTTATATCATATTATAATTAAAAAGTTAAAAAATAAATAAATAAATAAATAAATAATAATCGCTCTAAACCTTACTTTGGGTATCTGCTGTCTACGGCAGTTCCTTTTCCGCTCGCGCTGCATAGGGTCCAGGTTGAAAAAACGTACAAAAAAAACCTTTCCCAGCCACTTCAGTTTGGATATTTATCAGTGACAAGTGGAGTTGCTACTATTCAAGAACTACGATTTAAAAGATGACTATATCGCAACCTTTATTAAATATTTTAATATTTTAATTATGTTTTTCATAGCCATCACTCTGTACACTATAATATGTAAAAGCAGATTTTCACTTCAAAGGATTTAAATAAATAACAAACAAATACATGTTAATTAAACTAAACTTTTAATAAGTTTAATCTTTTCACTACATACTATAATTTTTACTTTCCGAACACTATAGTGAGGAAAGTATTGTAATCATGTCAAAAATCCGAATTCGAGATTTTGATGTTTCTATACGTTTTGAGGTCCCCTGAGTCCGTTTTCACTATTTTTACGATGATGTATGTATGTGTGTGTGTATGTGTGTATGTGTGTATGTTTGTGAACACGCTAGCGTCTAAAGGCTTTGTTCGATTAACCTGAAAGTTGGTACGTATATTGTAAGTCACCATAGTACGAACCCTATAGATTTTGGTGAATCTAGCACTTATAGTTTTTTTACAGGGACACAAAGAAAAATTCTTTATCATTATGGCCTATGGGACCAAAATCTTAAAAGTGCGATAGCATCTAAACGCCTTATTCAATTGAGCAAAAATTTTATACCCATATTATAGGTCACAGATACTCAATCTGTATAGATTTTGGAGAATCTAGCACTTATAGTTTTTTTACAGGGACACAAAGAAAAATTCTTTATCATTAAGGCCAATGGGGCCAAATTTTTAAAAGTGTGATAGCGTCTAAACGCCTTATTAATCTGAGCAAAAAAATTGTACACATGTTATAGGTCGCATTTGCACCAACTGTATAGATTTTGGTGAATCTAGCACTACAGTTTTTTTACAGGGACACAAAGAAAAATTCTTTATCATTATGGCCTATGAGACCAAATTTTTAAAAGTGCGATAGCATCTAAACGCCTTATTCAATTGAGCTGAAAATTTGTATGAATATTATAAATCACTGTTGCACTAACTATAAGCATTTTGGTGAATCTAGCATCTATAGATTTTTACAGGGACAAAACGAAAAATTCTTTATCATTATGATCTAAGGGCTCAAAGTTCAGTAGCGTTAAATAAAACCTCGTGTGATATATGGAGAAAAAAACACTCTATTATGGTTTTCTCTCTTTTGTTTGTTTAGCAATTCCTCTTTCTTTATTTTATCTACAAAACTGTTAGTTACTCAATGTTCGGAAAGTCGAGTGGAGTCACTCCAGATTTTTTCCAATAATTGCAGTGTATATATATTTATTTATATAAAAATTAAAAGATCTTTCCTTTTAAAGGAATTAATAATAAAAAAAAAAAAAAAATAAGCAGCTGTTATAACGTATATGTATATACATTATTCATAAACGTAACTGTGATAAATAAGCTTTTAAATTTAAAATTTGATATACATAATTTTTTCTACTGCATTACCATTTGATTTAAAAAAAAAAAAAAAAAAAAAAAAAAAAAAAAAAAATGATTTTGCCTTCAAATAAATGAATTAATTAAAATAAAATAAATAAATAAATAAATAAATAAAAATGCATAATAGTCTCATGGCTAAGATTCGCAGACGATTGAATTGTAAAAATAAATTTTAGAAAAGTAAAACACAGAAGCCAATGTTTAAAACTGAAAAAAAGTAGTTAAAAAATGTTTAAATTCGAAATTCGAAGAATTCTCAATGGGATGTACACCTCCAGGATCCCAGCTACCTTTCTGCCATGTTTTGCAGCTCTATGATCAATAGTGTAAGTATCAGAGCGCAGTCAAAAAAAAAAAAAAAAAAAAAAAACAGATACACACACACATACTTCTCTTTATTTATAAAGATAACGGTATTTCTTTTTTTCGTAACGCACACTAAATTCATGAGTAATTTAAAAAAGTAAAACTTAACACTATATAAAATTTATGATAAACTTAATTGGACAAAATTAATAAGTAAGAAATGAATGAATTGAATAAGAATTAATTAAAATGAAAGAAACAATTTTAAAATTAAAGGAAATATAATGTTACTGTAAGTTGTTAAAAACCTTATTTATTTCATTTATGAAGGCGACTGAACTGTTTTCCGGTGATTTTTTTTTTTTTTTTTTTCTGGATGACTATTTTTCGGTGACTTTCTTTCCTCTTTCCCTTACATACAAAGAAACAATGATTTTTATTTATATTAAGATTATCGAAAGCAAAAAAAAAAAAAAAAAAAAAAAAAAATCAATTTTTAAGAACTGCAAATGTACAAATTCATTCCTTAAAGCACAGGCAAATTCTTTTCGTTCTTTCTTTCTTTCTTTTTTCTTTTCTTTTGTGTGCGTGTGTATCTATATATCTATAATATTAAACCTTTTGAAACATTGTACAAAAGGAAATATAAGTGCTGAAATATATCTCATTAGGAAAGTGAAAATTTAAATGAAAAGAAAAAGGAACAATTAGAATTCAAATAATGAAAGCATATAATATACCTATACGTCTTCATGGGCATCGGTTGATGATTGTATGCAAAATTAAATGAATTTCTATGGGAAGGCTATATATATGGGAAGGCGTGTGTTATAGTTAATTTACAAAACTTTAGAATAGATTTATAGAAGTTTAAATATCTTGAGAGAATTTAAAAAGAGATATCAACTTGCAGTTGAGTTATTAATCTAATAATTAGTCATGTACGTCGAAAGAAAGAAAGGAAGAAAGAAAGAAAGAAAGACAGACAGACAGAGAGAGACAGAGAGAGAGAGAGAGAGAATAACGTAGAAAAACTAAATAATACATTAGAAGTACTTTTGCGATCGTGAATAATGAAATTACTTAATTAAACATTCTCAAAATCTGAAATGTATTTTTGGCTTAAAATTCATGTGATAAATCTTAATAATTTACATATGGAATAATCAAAGTGTTTCTATGATTTGTTCCGTAAAAAATAAATAAATAAAACGAAATAAATAATTTTACTTAAAGATTAAATTGTGTACATACACTAGGAGGTTCGCGTTAACGGCCCTCTTCACTTACCGTCGCCGGAAGCCCAAGCCAATGTTATTCTATGGGGAAATTTTCTTTACAAATAACTTATTAACTAATACATATTTTTAAATTCTGTTTTCACATTCAAAAAATTCCTAACTGTTAAACGACAGACCCTTTTTTAAAAAAGTATTTTTTTTTTTTTAAATTTTTAATAATTTATTTTGAAATTGGAAAATGAAAAAAATTCACATATTGAATATTTGCATTTTGCAGCTTCAAAATAAATATAAAAAAATAAAAAAATATTTTTTTATAAAAGGTCCGTCAATTTAACAGCTGGGAATTTTCAGAATGTGAAAACAGAATTTAAAAATATGTATTAGTTAATAAGTTATTTGTAAAGAAAAAATTCCCATAGAATAACATTAGCTTCGGCTTCTGGCGGCGGTCAGTGAATAGGGCCCTTAAGTAATATGAAGAACATAAATTCACTTAGTTTAATATATATATATACAGTAAAACCTCTCTAAGTTGGACACCTACGGTTCCAAGAAAAAGTGTCCAACTTAGAGAGGTGTCCAACTTATAGGGGTTAGACATAATGTTAATGGATACATTCCGTTCCGAGAAAAAGCGTCCAACTTACAGGGGTGTCCAACTTGAGAGGTTTCACTGTATATATATATATAATTTGAATAATTTAATACCATTGCAACACTCAGCAGATAAAAGATAGATGAAGATACCAACATATAATTAAATTTTAATTGAGATTTATTTCGAATCAATATTTACTTTTATCGTTTTCAGAGGAATAGAGTTTTATACATATAACAAACAAATAACCAGATTCACAAAACTAAAAAGACAAAGGCATAAGCTATGAAAACAAAAATATTTGAAATTGAAATTAATTTGAAGATTAACCGAACGTTATAATTTGATATGATGAAACGTCGTATAATAATAATAATAACAATAATAATAAAATTACTATGACTGTATCAAAAAACATTCAACAACAAAAAGGGAAAAAGTTTTGTATTTATATGTGTTTTCCATTATTTTTATATTTACTTAAAACAATTTGACGCGAGGATATTGTGTATCAATCTTAATAACAATCTAATGAAACTATTAAATAAATAAACTATTTAATAATCTAAATGAAACTATTAAATACAATCAGAGATTAGTTAGCATATAAGGAAATTTATTCAAGATTTGTACGTTTATTCACATGATTATAAGGTCTCATATTTCTGGTTTCAATGTTTAATGAGATATGTGTCAAGCGTAAAAAGGGTACGATTGTTTGACTATTACACACCTATATTAAGAAATTAATAGCCATTGTTAAATTAAATTAATTAATTGCCATTAATTTATATAATTTAATATAAATGCGTTTAGCTAATCGAACTTAATAAATACATCATATTGAAATGAATAACATACGGTAAAATACATACACACACACACACACACATATATATATATATATATATATATAATATATATTAGTAAACATAATATTTCTTAAATGCATCGCAACAACACAGGAACGACCTCCTTTAAAGAAGGCGGGGTGAGAGCTGTCAAAGCTATCAAACTTGGGAAGCAAACGTTTCGGGGGGTCGTATAGCAAATTATTTTTCGGCTTTTATTGGGTAAAGCCGCTTTAAGAAAAGGAAGTCCTTATGATATTTTTTGCCACCTGCGAGGCTGTCACACCTGTCAAACTGTGCTATTTGGGATGTAGCCACAATTCATTAAGGATAAAAAAAACTTCAATGCCTTTTTAGCGTGATAAGTTTAAATTTGACAAACAAAATATTCATTGAAAATGTTTCAAATGGATTTGTTTTCTAGGTTGTTGATAATGTAATTTTTTTTTTTTTTTTTTTTTTCAGTTTCAGTAATCTATTAATTATATGTGATATTTCCCTCCCCCCCTTTATTTTCTGAAAGCTTCTATTTAGCCTCTATATTGAATTAATAATAATAAATAATAAGATGTATAAATAATGGGTCAAAAAAAAAAAAAAAATCGTTACTCGTTTTGATACTGATTAGTATTAATTTTCTTTTCTTTAAAAAAAAAAAAAAAGGATTTTGATAAAATTCTGTCAAAAGCAGAATTTAGTTTAGCATAGAGGACAATTAGTTTTTTTTTTTTTTTTTTTTTTTTTTTTTTTTTTTTCCCTCGCTTTCAAATTATTCAATTATATTTTCGATAAATTTTCGATTTCGATAACTGTCCAACTATCGTCAAACTGGTATCGTAAAAATCCGTAGATTGAGACTAATAGTCTTCCGTCCTAAGAACAATAATTTACAAGTAATTATAAACTGAATTTTATTTCCGTGATTTTATGCATTTTTAATATGAACAAAGTGTGAGCCCTTTTCACAACGTTGGTAATGTAGATAAATTTATTTACAGGGGACTTTAAAAATATATCAGTATTTGTTAACTGTTATTTCTTTAAATATGGTTGAATGACGCTCTGAAATTAAATGGGATTTATATAATGTTTTCTTAGGACGACATATAAAAATCAGTTGTGGATGACTTTTCCTCGGAGTAAATGGATTATCTAATCTTTAGTGCCTAGTTATTCCTTAGAGTCAATTCCAGTGATGTTAATCTCTTCCAGTCTATCTATATGTTCAATTATGTGCATAAATTGAATATTGTGCTATAAATGTAAGGATTCTAATTTCAATAGTTCTATGTTCCAGATCAAACAACTACAGAGTGATTATAATTAAAGTTACGATTTCAAAACGCTATAATTTTAAAACTACCCATCAGAGCGATTTGATATCTTACCAGAGCAATCGTGAGGCAATGAAATATTGTTCGGCAAAAGGAAAGAAAAAAAAAAGTTCCAAAATGTGCCGCTAATTATCCGTAAAGTATTTGTTTCAGGAAGCTCTTCTTTTTCTTTTTTCACTATGACTGTTTCCTCTGTAAACACGTATTCTTGTCTTTTTGATAAAAAAATTGCAGTAAACCCTTGAAGTCTATTGTTTCCCGCTATTTCATTGTGTTGTTAACAACATTCCTGTATTTAATGAGTCCATTTAGGCGTTTCCCCTGACAGCGCCATCTATAGGAACATGTTGGAACTACTTTTTTCCTCCCCCAAACAAAATTTCATTTCCTCACGATTGCTCTGGTAAAATATCAAATCGCTCTGATGGGTAGTTTTAAAATTATAGCGTTTTGAAATCGTAACTTTAATTATAATCACCCTGTTCAATGGTTCGAATGTAAAATACAAACAATGTAATAAAAATTCTAAATGGTGACCTTTGAACACCCAAACTAAATTTATTGTACAATAGTTTCGAATTATCAAGTTAAATATCATTAATACATCATAGTTTTATTTTATATAGTAATAGGAATGATATTATGTTATGAAATGTTATAGAAAATACAAAATGGTGGTGGTGAAAAATTTACATTGGGTCATATGTCGCCCATGAATTTCTAGTATCACGATTTATGCCGAGCCTCAAAAGTTTTAAAGATCAAAAACTCGTCATGCAAAATTCCTACGAAAAATGTAACAAGAACTGACTTTTACCTAGTCAATGTACATTTGTCAATAAATCTGGCCTATAATCATAGAAAAAAAGCATGAAAAAAATTACCGTTATATAAGATTAACGTTATCAGGACACATAGTTCATACACAATACAAAATAAAATATTAATAATATGAAATTATTGCTGAAAATAATCTCAAATCTATTCAATCTTAAAAATGAATTCTATTTATTATGCATAGTTTTTAAAAAATTATTTAAAACATATGCACACGTCACACACGTATACATATATATATATGTCTGTAGGTGGAATACTATAAAATATAACTGGAATGTAATGCTATTATAACGTATGAATCTTATTTTAATAATAGATGATTATCTAATTTGTTATAATCAAGTATTATTCTAGAGTTTAACGCCTTATTTATGTTATTATTATTATTATTATTATTATTATTTTAAATACCATCAAATTAATATTTCAGACACTTTTTAATTCACTATGTAAATTAGCTAATAAATTTTATTATTAATAAATTACTAAACGTCGACGATTTTATGTAAAATATTTTAAATGAGAATATATATATACATATATATATACAGCTTGATAAGGAACTAATTCTGTATATTTATTTTAATAAGACCAAAAAGAAAAAAAAAAAAAAAGAAAAAGAAAGAAAGAAAGAGAGAGAGATTAACTATCAATGGATTTTATTGCTAACTTTTATAAATTATTTTTTTTCAAATTTTACGCATTGGTAAGCTTTTGGTGTGTATAGTAATTGGAAAGGGGAGGGAGGGTGTTAATCTACCTTTTTAATCAACATGCGTGATGGTTAAGCTTCAATAATTTATTTTTCTTGCAGTTTGGAATTTCTGCTATCTTAACTATTAAAATATTTTCGTGCTTCCTGATCAGGCCATTGATAAAATAATCACTGTGTTTTCTCACGAAAATTGTTTTGCTTGAGAGCACATAAACACACACACAAAAGAAAAAAAGAAAGAAAGAAAAAGATGACTGCGTTATCTATTAATGTTCATTCTATTTAAATATCAAAACTAATTTATGGTTTGTATTATCTGTTCCGTGAAATATTTTAATACAAAGATGTCAATCATTCAACTTTCATTTAAAGATAAATTTCTATATGAATCTTTAACATTTCTATAAAATTCATAAAAAATACTTTCACGCAAATAAACATTCATTTAAAGGAAAAAAAATAAAGTTTATTAATTAAAAAAAAAAAAAAAAAATGTTTAAATTGCTTAGAAGTTTACTAAAATGGTCTTAAATGATATATCGTTCTAATAATATTTACAAAACTGTCTGTGTATGAGTAGATAGTTGAATATATTTATGTGATTTTATTGTAAATTTATTATGAATTTATTGCAGAGCTGCCAACCTAATCCGGCAAATTCTTAGTACCGCCCTTTTTTCTACACCACTTAATTTTTAGAGTATTTGTTTTCTTCATTCATCGTAAATATATTTGAAGAGAATTACTCTAAAAATTAAGTGGTGTAGGAAAAGGGATGGTACTAACAATTTGCCGGATTTGGTTGGCAGCTCTGTTATTGGAATTTTATTGGAAACTATTATCTATATATAATTCTGTAAGGACACGCAATTATACACATAATCATCTAAATGTAAACTGCTTGCAAGCAGTGCAAGTAACATACAAGTCCCATATTTAATGTAACCCCCCCCCCCCCTCCTATATTATTCTTTAATTTTCTTTTAATATAAGGTACTTATTTTATTTAGTTTTTATCAAATGACCTCGCAGGGGTTTTCGGGACGATCTTTGTGACCTGCACTGTTAAAAATTTTGTGCTAGGTTGAACGAAAACTTGGTACTATAACACTGGTGTTCAAAATTTAAGCAACAACCTGTTTTCTTCTTTTGCGCATAATTTTTAAATAAATAAACATATGAACATAAAATGTGGATGGCATGTTTGTTATAATATCATTAACCGAATTTTATATAACTTTAACATAAGTAATAATTTTTAAGCTAATAAATATTCGTTTTTTCTCAAAAATGAACTTTGGAAAAAATGAAAAATTTCAACAATTTTAGAAAAGAAAACTTAATGAAAAATGGTCATAATCATAAGGATGTATTACAGATAGCTGAAGATGCACATGCATCCATGTGTTAGATTAAAACCGGACCTTTTTACCTATATTCGCTTTTCTGTTTCTTCTTTTTTTCGCATGTGAATAACTTTTTTAAAAATATACATACAAACATGAAAATTGGATAAGATGTTCATTATAATACTATTTATCGACATTTTTATTATTCTGGTGATGCTCATAGTTTACAAATCATTAATTATATATATATATAGGTGTGTATTTTATTTTATTTTTGTCTTTGAAAAGTCTATTATAAAAGTAAAAGAAAAGTTAACTCAGGAAGAAAAATTGAAATTTAGAGTAACATTTCAAGGCATGTGCGTCTTTATCTATATGTAATGCATCCTTAACACCACTTTTCATTAAGTTTTCTTTCCTAAAATTGTCGAGATTTTTCCTTTTTTCCAAAGCATACTTTTGAAAAAAAAAAAAAAAAAAAAAGAAAGAATAATTATTAGTTTAAAAATTATTACTCACGCTAAAATTATATAAAATTCGATTAATAGTATGATAACGAGCATGCCGTCTAAATTTAATGTTTATTTGTTTAAAAATTATGCGCAAAAGAAGAAAACGAGAAACAGGTTGTTGCTTAAATTTTGAACACCAGTGTAGTAGCTTCAACCATAAGTTAATAAAACCTTGTACAGTGATTTGACGTCTGGTTGAAAGAAAGTTTGGTACTGCAGTAGCTGAAAAAATAAAATGGTGAAAATTTATACTATGATTTGGTGCTTTTTGTCAGCAAGAACCACCAAATCATGGCAAAAGCTTTTACTATATTATAGTTGCTGTTATCGTAATATTAAACTTTGGTTCAACCAATTACATTGAAGCTACTGTAGTACCAGATTTTGATTTAACCTAATAGCCAAATTTTAACAATGTGCGATCTCAATGGAGGGTGTATCGGAATCCTTCCTCCCTGGACTAAAGCTCTTAGACTGGCTTAAAATTCAATTAAATAAGTCTCTAGGGTAAGTGATTGATTGATTTATTGGTATATTTTCTTTGGTGAAAGAAATACTAAGTTTAATAATATGATTGTAAAGTATACCAATAAATGTTTCAAATTAAGTATTTAATGCAGAAAATAAAAATTATTACCTTCTGCATTAAATTAAATACTTTCTTGAACTTAAAATTTTAATTTCCAGTGTTGATTACGCAAGGTGGAACAGAAGCAGCTGACATTTTTAATTGGTCATATATTATGTACAGAAACAGGGGAAAAAAATGAGCAAATATGTCTATAAATACGACCAAGTATACCATTTATATACCACCTATTATGAAAACTATATTTTGAAAACTACATCAGACAGATGGTTTCCGTTTACATCACTACATTGTTGCAAACGTTTTATGAAGTTGTCACATGCGCTTTTTCCTGTGGGGGGGTTCTTGAAGTTGCAGCCATTGATGTGGACCTATAAAGACGCGCATACAACAATTTCAAGAAACATTTGCAGCAATGCACTGATATAAATGAAAGGAAAGCCATCTGTTTTATGTAATTTATAAAAGAAAGAAAAATACCTTGTAATCGATGTTAAATAAATGACATACTTAGTCGTATCTATAGACACTATTATTTATTTTTTCCCCTGCTTCCATATTTATATATATATATATATACACCCCGCGACAAAAAGATAGATACAGAAGGTTTTTTCTTTGATTTTTCATGAAATAACATTATTTAAATTGCGCTTATCATTTATTATTATCATAAAATAACACTATTCCCGGACTAATTTTTGCTTTAAGACTAATTTAGAAAAATTTTGTCTAAAATTTTTCTAATTTAAGACTACACACCGCGACAAAAAGATAGGAACAAAGTTTTTTTTTTTTTTTTTTTTTGAATGTGATTATTTTGAATATGAATATTTTGAATATGAATATTTTGAATATGATTCAAATATTTAATATGTTTTTGATATGATAATATTTTATTAGGATAATAAATGATCAGCACAATTTAGATAATGTTATTTTATGAAAAATTTAAAAAAAACCTTTGTTCCTATCTTTTTGTCGTGGAATGTAGTCTTAAATTAGAAAAATTTTAGTCTTAAAATTTTTCTAAATTAGTCTTTAAACAAAAATTAGTCCGGGAATAGTGTTATTTTATGATAATAAGAAATGATAAGCACAATTTAGATAATGTTATTTTATGAAAAATCAAAGAAAAAACCCTTTGTACCTATCTTTTTGTCGTGGGTTGTATATATATATGTATGACGAGTTGAAAGGTGTCAGTTGGCTCAGCACCATCCTGTACAAGTATACATGCAATTGTTGGTTATAAAAACATACATGTATTTTACCATGTTACCATGTTTTTATTAACTTCTGTTCTTGTTTGGTTGTCCGGTACAAATCTTGCAATCGATTTTTTACTAACATCCCTACTAACTAGACATTTGAAACTTTTAAAATAGCTCAGAATCCGATGACAACACAATACTTCGAAGCCCGATTTTCGAATTTTTGATTAGTTTTCTTTTAATTAATTAAAATATGAAAATAATAACCTCCTAATAGCTTTTAAAATAGCCATTAAAATATTAGCTATAATTTAATTGTTGCCAAAAAAATTTACGAGTTCATTTTCTTCGACATAAAAATAAATACATTTAATTAAATGTGAACTTTAAAAAAATGTAAAAAGTTAAATTATGCATCTCACAAAAATTGATGTCATTATTTTTAAAAAAATTTTATACGCATTGGTAAAATGCTGCTATGATTCAACAGAAAATTTAAAAACATGGTATAGGAAAAGATTTTTATATTTTATTTATTATTATTATTTTTAGATAAGAACTTAATGATATATTAATAAAACAAAAACAGTAGTTCTCAGTTATCCCATGAAGTATTTTGGAAATTAAGACAATATTTATTATTATATTCTTACCTTTTAAGTACCGTGACCGTGACGAAATTGTTACAGAACTGTTGTATGTAATCGCGACCTCTCAGATCACAAAGTTAAAATGCGAATCTTAATTTAATTAACTGATTAAAAAATATGTGTACCCAAATATTTATCCATTTAAATGTTCTAGAAACCAGTTTTAAAAACTGGGGGCTGATCTTTCGAAAATGAACAGATAGAATTTTAATGGAATACCGATGTACGGGATAAGTAAGAAAACGTAAATGGCGGCAAATTACTTTTAGCGATCTGTGAGAACGCTAATAGCAGCCAAACATTAGCATTTCTCACTACATTCTATTTTAATAATTTGGGTTTAAATTTTTGGATAAATATCACAGAAATAGATTTTTTCTTCTTTCTTTTTTCGACAAATAAAAAAGAAAGAAAGGAAAAGGAAAAAGAAAGAAAAAAGAAAAAGGGAAAGAAATGTTTCTGATGTTAATAACAGCAGATTATTACATATTACACTCCTTTTTATTGAAAGCTTTTTTTGTGTGTGTTTTAAAATTTAATTCCATAATCTGAATATGTACAAATATATAATACTTTTCAATTTTATAGATTTAATTAATAGTAATAATAATAAAATAAACTTTTCAATAAATAAAACCATTGATTTTTTGTAATAAAAATTATTTTACCTACAGAGAAATGTGTGTTATGCGCTTGACAGGACGATTTTCCTCCGTACGTTAAGAAGGCCATTTTGTCCTGGATTGAATTTATTTGGTTTCTAATAGAATTGCATAGTTATTTAATTGCTATTAAAACTTCCACTGCTTCCTTCAATAGGTTTTCTTATATTTGTTCATTTTACTTTTGACGTCTTCAGCTTTCTCCTACATAACTGTCATTTAATGTATAAGTTCTTTCAATATATATATATATATATTTATTTATTTATTTATTTTTTCTGAGACGAATATTTTTTCCTAAATAGATTCCATTTTCTCGACCAGTCTATCGTAAATCACCTTCATTTTTCTTTTCTCTTTTCATCTCTTCTCCCAATCTGTCTTGTGAACGCATTCTACAAAATCTTGTGGGATGCGTTTGCCTTCTCTGACTGTCATCTCATTTTTCATTTCATTTTGTGTGGCTTTCTACTCTTCTAGCTTGACTTTTAAACGTGTCAAGAGACATTTTATTTCCTCACTCATGGACGAATCATTGTTAATCGAATCCCACGTCTGACTGCGATATTTTTCGAACTATGGTACCCGTGTAGCCCATCAGTTGGAACGTTAATTTTGACGTAACTATATATTTAAATAATTTCAAAGGATGCAGGAATTAAAATCAGTTAAAAATTCATTTTAATAAATACATTATAACTAAATTTAATAGAATCATAATAACAACTTTCCAAACAGAAGCCTAAAAATGTCTGACCGGTCATCTGACAGGCTATGATCAGCAGTTCTTTAAAAAATTATCTTCAATCTCTTTCTAAATTAAATCCACCTTATCTTAGTGAGCAATAATATATATATATATATATATATATATATATATTTAACTTAGTGAGCAATTTTTTTTTTCATTAAGTAGATGGTAGACTGGAAAAAGAATCAATAAATAAATAAAAAGAATATCAGAAATGTAAGAAACCTATTCCCCAAGGAAAAATAAATAAATAAATAAAAAATAAACGAATATCTACATACTTAGTAATCCAAAATGAACTGACCAATCGATGGACGGAAGAATCCCCACTAAAGAGTCGGAGAGAAGAGGGGGTAGGAGATGATGCTAAGATACGAAGGTAAAAGGATGGCAGATCCTGCTCTTCCGACGTGGAGTGCAAAAATTGAAAATGCCATTTTTCGCTAAAGAACACCTACAGCGGGTTCCGGAGTCAGCAGTAACAAAATTTTGCAAGGTATATGTCACATTTATGCATGAAATTCAGTAACGTTAAACCTTAGCTTTATTATGGTAAAAAACAATGACTGACAGTTTACTTTGTAATCGCATTACTTATTTATTTATTCATTTATATGAAATGACACTTAAGGATTTCTGACATATCTGTTAAACTAAGTACGATGGAATGAAAATAACTTTTCTCTAGTATTTCTCCTCGATTTATAAAAGTACCCCAAAACCTAAAAAAATTTCATTTTGAGAAGTACTCTTTCACATTATGTACAAAAGCTATTATAAGACTCTTATGGAACTTTATTAGTGTAATACATGACCTCTTTATGTTAAGGAACTCTTATCTAGGAGTTATCATTTTTCAGTATATATAGACTCTCATAATTAAATTTTCACAGTTTTGTTTATCTTTGATTTAGGTTTTTGAACTATAATATAATAATTGATATTTTTTTAAAGAATAATCAAGAGGAAATATAGATATAGTGTCATTATATTATCTAGCATGTTCAGAATGGTATCTTTATGAATTGCATGCCTGTAACTTTAAATCTCAATTGTATAACCTATACTGGAATTAATTAAATATTGCTGCATTACAAAAGGATGTAATTCCATTCATCTCAAATTTCTTTTAGTTAAACATACTAACCACTATATAAAAAAAATAATTTCCTGTCTTATTTGCTTGGAGCACGAAATATGTTAGTAGAATTACAATTTTTTATTTTATCAATTTTTTCTTTAATGAGCTATTTTCTCTCCATCAGTAAACTTAGAACTCTAATTTTCAATCCCCAAAAGAAACATTTAAATTTATTTTTTCAGAAAAATTGCTCATTAACCCTTTACCTGCCGACGAAAAATTACGAGATTCGCTTCCCAATGCTACCATTTTTCACACAAGCGCGTATAGTTATGCGTTATCTGTTCCAGAAACAC
The DNA here is from genome assembly GCA_963930645.1 of Salticus scenicus. Classification (NCBI taxonomy): domain Eukaryota; kingdom Metazoa; phylum Arthropoda; class Arachnida; order Araneae; family Salticidae; genus Salticus; species Salticus scenicus. Next base: position 51,349,526 of record OZ005648.1, read on the forward strand.
TCCCTTTCCGATTCCTCCCACTCCCCACCTTCTCTGAAATAAGTAAATCCTTCGAAAACACTGTCATGGTCCTTTATTTGCATTCCAAAGCCGTGAGACTAGTTTCACTGGTAACAGCGTAACACAAAGGATCGTACTTCGGCAAGACGTATATATACGCCTGGGGCAGTTAACGGATTAAGCTAAATGACGGCATGTTCAGAAAGTATAATTAAAGAAACTGAATTGAAATAACTTCATTTTTGAATGAGATATCCTTATAATACTAAGCAATCAAAACCCACAGGATAACATGAAATGAAATAATCTGGTGTGTCACTCACACGACTTTCTCTTACACTGAAATTTAATACTATAAATACAGGATGGAGATTAAGAGGTAAGACAACGAGTACTGTTATGTGAACCTATGTTAAACAATTCAAATTAGGCTTCGGAAGAGTTTTATATGATAATTAGTTCTGTGTCCCCTTCAACTCCCCGTTTTATTAATGCACCTACATTTATATAGAGTTTAATTCGGTTATTAAAAAATAATTCTGTTTTTAAAAAATAATTTATTAAAATTATTTTTTTTTAAATTATCTTTTATGATAATGCTGACGATTTCCATATTAGAGAAGCAGTATAACACTAAATACATATAAAGTTGAATTTATTCTCAATATTACATAATATATATATATATATATATATATATATATATATATTATTATTATTATTATTATTATTATTATTATTATTATTATTATATTTTTTTATAATGAAAAAAAATCGATAAATTTCAGATCGATGGTTCAAACATTCGTTTTAAAGGTATTGGCGAGCTCTTTTGAAAGATACCCATCATGAAAATTTATTCCCCTCGAGGGGGGACGAGGCGAGGCTCCCACATACACAATTTTTTTTTTCCCAGTTGACTATCTCTATTACAAAAAATATATATTTGTCTCATTTGGTTTAGTGCAGACTATAGATGTTAAACTCTACTTACCTGCAATTTCCCCCATAGACGTAATGTATTTGAATACTTTTGAGTGTCCCTGTACACGAACCATTTGCTTCATCTCAACGAAAAGCTTACTGTAGCATCCCTATATGATACACATTTAGAATACCGAGTTTGGAATTTCTGCTACTATTTGTTCCTGAGGGTACCCCGTCAAAATAGCCCAAGACAAAATAGCCCCGACAAAAGAACCCCGACAAAAGAACCCCGACAAAAGAGCCTTGACAACAAAACAGCCCCGACAAAATAGCCCCGACAAAACGGCCCCGACAAAAGAGCCCCGACAAAATAGCCCCTGACAAAATAGCCCCGACAAAACAGCCCCAGGACAAAATGGCCCCAGACAAAATAGCCCCGACAAAACAGCCCCGAAAAAATAGCCCCAGGACAAAACAGCCCCGACAAAATAGCCCCGACAAAATAGCCCAAGACTGAATTGCCTCAACAAAATAGCCCAGATAAAATAGCCCCAACAAAACAGCCTCGACAAAATAGCCCCGACAAAATAGCTCCAACAAAATAGCCCGGAAGCATTTATATGATTTAACAGAAAATTTATTTAATTAACTTCTCGACTAGCTAGATATTTAGAATAGCTCAAAATACGATGACAATGCATTTTATTATTACTTTTAGCCAATTTTTTTCGGGTCCCCGCTGCCTTCGGTAGCGTTTTTATGATTCAATAATCATATAACTTCCCGACTTAAAGGTCTGCCCGGGCCGGGTTCGAGGCGAATTTTTCAATTTGCGCTCGGGCCGGGCTCGTGCTCAGTTATTTTGTGTATACTTGTGCCGGGCCGGCGTGGATGATATTTATTCCGGCCCGTGTCAGCCCGAATCTTTTTTTAGTTTCCTCGTTAATCAAGGAAAATGAAAAAGATAAAATATTTCTTCAGTCATTTATTTTACATAATTTAACAGGCTTGTGTAGCACATAAAATTTTATTTTGTTAAAAAATGTCTATAACTTCAATTAAAATGAATATCAGTGTGCCTGTTTGAGATTTAATTTTCCGCAAATATTTTTAGCATGTCTCGAAATTAATATATTTTATTTAATGTAATATTAGATGGTTTCTTATTCAAAATAGTATGCATGTCATTATTAGTTTGCACACATGTACAAACAAAAGAAATTAGATACGTTACTGTGTATAAGGCTTTATGTCCTACGGTTTGAAGAGTTTAGTTTGTATAAAGGCAGTAAAAATCATTCCACAGTAACTTTTTCGCGAAAGCTCCTTTTTCTTATCTCCTGTGCACTGGATGAAAGTAACACCATTTCTAGCATGTGCAAAAGCATCTTTTCTATTGAATATGGTTGGATTAGCATTAAAGTTTTGTTTATCGGATCACATGAAAAATTCAGATACATTACGGTATATAAGAGGAAATGGTTGAAAGTACATTTTTAGTAGTATTAATTATTTTAAATACTTTCCTATATTGTTTGATGAATGCTAATATTTTCGACTCGATTTTCTGTCGTCCTTTGAGTCTTTTGTACGTCTGTAATAATGAATTCCTGTTTATATATAATTATCTTGCAAAAGTTCAGCAGCTTTGTTAAAGGACATTCTGTTAATTGGCTATATAAAATCTCTACAAAACACATACTAAAAATTTTTTTCATAGAAAAACATGCATTTTTTTTTTTTTTTTTTTTTTTTTTACATATTTTTGAAAGGGGCCGGGAGGGGCTTGGGCCTCAAAATTTCACCCCGTGCAGACCTCTATCTTGACTAGCTAGAAATTTGAAACTTTTAGAAAAGCTCAGAACACGAGGACAATGCATTTTTTTTATTACTTTCAGCCAATTATTATGGGTCTCCGCTGCCTTCGGTAGCGTTTAAACATACCTGGTAACTTTTATATTTTATTCCGGAGTACTGTTAGCTCCGCCCTTTTTTCACACCAGTATGATTGTAGAGAAATTTTCTCCAATATGTAATTACTATGAAATAAGAAGAAAAGTGCTTTTAAAATATACTGGTATGAATAAAGGGCGAGGTTAACAGTACTCCGGAATAAATTATAAAAGTTACCAGGTACAGTCGGTAACAAAAGTCCCCGAACACTAGCAAAAATTCCTGTGTAAAAAAAGGAAAATTAATACAGTTTTGTTAAATAAATCCTTGTCGAATCATGTTCTTAGACTGACTAAGAACAGGATTCTACAAGGATTTATTTAACAAAACTGTATTAAGTGTATTTTTTTATATAGGAATTTTTGCTAGTGTTCGGAGATTTTTGTTACCGACTGTATGTTTATATGATTCAACAGAAAAATTTAAAAACATGGTATATAAAAAGTTCTTTTTATCTTGTAATTATTTATTGTAAAACATAATGTATTTTCATAAATTGTAAATGACTATTTTTTTTAAATGTGGATTTGTTAATTTCTTTTATATACCTAAATAGGGAATGAAATATTCCTGAAAATTTTTGATTTAAGGCTTTCTATGAATTTACACATTTCGAGATATCTGTTTGTGTGTGTCAGCAAAAGTTCTGGTCGCTGTAACTAAATCAATAAGCAGAATTTAACAATACTTGATTTTTTTTTTTTTTTCATCTTGAGTTAAATGTGTTCTGATTAACTTTTGTGATACATCGCCAAACAGGTGAGCTTTCATCCAGCGATTAAACTCATTTATTCTAAGGCCGTGGCGAACTCCCATTTGGGGCCTACTGTCCCTTAATCTATCCTCCAAATAACTTTACACTTTCATAATTAAATAAAAAAAAAAAAAAAAATAAAATAAAAATGCATAATTTTGTTTTAAGATAAAAATGATTTAATCAGCAACCACTTCAACTTTATGTGTACATCGACGGCAGACGGCAGTGTTATGCTTCGCTGAAATAATTTAATCTTGTGTAATTTTAAGCAACAACAACAACAACAACAACGAAAAAAAAAAAAAGGACTGAAAGGTGGTGTAGTTACGTTGTAAATTTTCTTTAAATTTGTGTTTATATCGCCGAAACGTAGCGCTGATGCTGATATGCTGTCATTTTCTTTGTTTATGAAAAAGTTTATCTTAAAATGTAATGGTCATAACTGCATCATTTTTTAAATTCTGTGAATATTATACGAAATGTTGTTTGTTATCGGTCGGAAGGTAGCGTTTTTACGTTGTAAATTTCTCTGAATTTTCTTTGCCTATGAAATACTACACATCAAAATCTACTGTCTATAAGTGCACCATTTTTTCCCTACTGATGTTTAAGTTTTTGTGTGTATAGGCCGATAGGTGACGCTAATACGCTGTATTTTTCTTTGATTCTGAAAAAACTATATGACACACTTCCGGTTATCCAATTTTCACCAAAAGTTCGAAAAATCATACGTACACCAGACCTGCCTCAATTCTGAAGTTTCGTAGTTCTATCTCTTTTTTTTTTTTTTTTTTTTTTTTTTTGAGATATGATAGTCAGAAGATTTTCCATGTACACAGAAAGATACATACAAATTTTGTCGGGGGCTGTTTTGTCGGGGCTATTTGGTCGGGGGCTATTTTGTCGGGGCTGTTTTGTCGGGGGCTATTTTGTCGGGGCTATTTTGTCGCTGCTGTTTTGTCGGGGGCTGTTTTGTCGGGGGGCTATTTTGTCTGGGGCTATTTTGTCGGAGGCTATTTTGTCGGAGGCTATTTTGTCGGGGCTCTTTTGTCGGGGCTCTTTTGTCGGGGGCTATTTTGTCGAGGCTATTTGACTTGGGGCTGTTTTGTTTGGGGCTATTTTGTCTGGGGCTATTTTGTCGGGGCTGTTTTGTCGGGGTTGTTTTGTCGGAGCTCTTTTCTCGGGGCTCTTTTGTCCTTTGGGCTCATTTGTCGGGGCTATTTTGTCGGGGTTTTTTTGTCGGGGACGTTTTGTCTTGGGCTTATTTGACGGGTCACGGTTCTTGAGATATGCTGATAACAGACACACAGACCATTCGCTAAAAACATGATTTTCGTATTCAGGGGACCTCAGAACATGTAAATATAACAAAAACTCACGTTCGAAAATTTGACCCTAAAACAATACTTTCTCGAGCCTATGGGTAAGAGAAAGTAAAAAGGGGTGAATCTCACTGATGAGCCTTAACACTAGTCACGTTTACTTACGGAGCTGCCAAGAGCGAGAAAGTACATGGGTTACTGGCTTTCTGAAGATTTGCCAATTTTAACAGCATATTTCTTTTCCTTGCAGACATTTCTAGACAAAATAACACCTTAGTAACTTTCTATTCGTGGGATTTTTTCAATCAAATTTCGAAAAAATATACGTTCAGAATGACTTTAGTGAGAAAATAGTTTCTTTCTTTTCTTTAAAATTTTTTCACTTAATTCTCCTGGCTTTGATGCAGAATATAATTTAGGTAAACCAGAGTTATGTTATATTTATTCATAAGATTGTTACACAAAATAATGCATTTTTTCATTAATTAAAATAATCTAATTGTTGTTTGGAACGACAAACACTAGCTTTTTCATAACGAGATTTCTCGCTCTTTAAGAAAATATCATTATATTTCTGTATTTTTGTAATATTCTTGAATTGTCAAAACAGAACACTAGAACAGATCGAAATTGCTTTTTGCTCATAGTAAAAAATATACAGGGTGATATTCTAAAATCGCGAGACAAATTTGAGGGGAAGTACGATTCTCTAAAACGAACACTATTAGAACAGGAAAGTATAAGTGGAAGTAATGGGTAAAGGCAAAAACACACACACACTCAAAGAAAAAAAGAAAGAAAGAAAGAGACGTAAAAAGATAAAGGAATTCCTTACAGAAATTTTTACAAAAGATATTCAAAATTACTACATGAGCAGTAATACTAGCTCGGGGATCGAACACCGCGTAGAACTCATACCGGTATTAGTTTAAGAAATTTCTCTACCTATAATATTATTGATTTAAGAAGTAGAAAATTTTATTACATTGATAGTGGTATGAGTTCTATGCCCGTGTTCCATCCCTGCAAGCTTTTCATCGATGTAAGAGGGATTGGCGGAACAGTTTCAAAGATACCTCTCACGCATGCTGTTGTAACTGTAATAGTAATAGAGAGACATTGTACCAAAGAATATTTCTGTACTAATAAGTATAAAAGATTTAAGTCCAAAAATGTCGATTTTGAGTTAAGTACATTGTCAGACTCAGAAAACAATTCTCTATCGATTGGTATAAAGGATTTAAGTCTATGTCATTTAGTCTCTGAGAAAATCCATCAGTAAATAAAGATTCAAGTCAGAAATTTAGCATTCATTTATGGTATAAAATACTTAATTCAATTTTTTCCGTTATTAAATGAAGGTTGACAATCATTGAATGGTATAAAGGGTATAAGTCAACGAAATCCCCTTTTCCTAATAGATTCTTCGGATTAGATTTTAATTAGTATAACTTTATTTTTCGTCTCCTGAAAAATCAAGAATATGGGCTTAAATCCTTTATACTTATCAGTACAGATTTAAAAGACGTACCAAAGAATAATAAAAATATGTAGTATCATGTAGTCTACATAATAGCACATACTATATGTTCTTTGTTTGTACCTGTTCGCAAATCGCTCTCAGGACGTTGATAAGTTTGTATTACTGTTGGTGCAGGTACTTTTAAGTATTTTTTGTGAGAATTACTTTAGAGAAGCATTTGATGTCATTGTGACAAGTAAACACTGTTTTCTGTTTTACCCTTTCATCTGTTTCATTATTTGTGTTAGCGCCTCTACTTCTCCACATGTTTTCGTATAATAAAAATGTTCATTTTAGTGAGTTGTATCCCCCTACAATGTTTGCCTATGGTTTTAGAATCACCTTACCCGATAATATATAAAATAGGATTAAATATGCAGAGATTGGCGTAAAAAAGTTTTGGGTAATTCCGTGGAAAATGCAGTATCAGTCACATACAGGGATATTTCTATTTTTTAACAATAATCATCATCCTATTAAAAAAAAAAAAAAAAAACTACAAAAATACTATGAAGATTTCTATATGGTAATAGTTTCTGTGAGACTGATACTACATTCTGCCATAGAATTACCCATTTGCGTAATTACATGACATCCATAGGGTCCAACCAAGATTTAACTTAACTCTAGACAGAGTCCCCCACGAGAGCTTATTTTCGAGCCCCCAACTTTTCCCACTAAAAATTTTTTAATACTTCTTGTGCAAAAGTTAAAAGTTTCCAGTTCTCTTGAGAATTCTTTTTGAAGAATACCTATTTAAAGTTAAACAGGATATCGATGTATTTTTAGCCTACTGAATTTCAAATAACACTGCGCTGAAAAAAAAAAAATCAACCCCTGATAACATTCTTGCTGATTCTTATGTAAAATGACCTCCTGGATCTGAATAGGACTACCATTTTGCCCAATCACCCACCGTTTTCTCAGGACACCACCCCTTCCCCCAATTTTTATAACTGTTCGGTAATTTTATGGCCATGAATTTGATTTGGAGAATGAAAAAGAATTAATTTAACACTTAAAAACAAAAAAAAATGTAATGTTTAATAAATAACATTAATAACAGATTAAAAAAATATAAGAAATGTAATACATAATTTCAGTGGCAAATCTCCCCCCCCCCCTAAAAATCATATTTATAGCCATAAAATTACCGAAAAGTGGTAAAAATAGGGGCCGTCCCTAAAAAACGGTGGGTGATAGGGCAAAATGGACGTTATTCAGAGGTCATTTTACATAAGAATTTGCCAAAATGGCGTTGGGGCCCTTTCCCTGCTGAGCAGTGTAATTCAAAGTTTTTTTTTTAGTCCCGAAATCATGTCCCCCCCCCCCCCCAAGTGTTCTTTCCATCTTCCACTATAATTACATGTTTTCTACCATCTGCACTAAAATTTTTATACATAACAAAAATAAACTACCACTTTTCCTTCTCTATAAGTAGGTTATATGCAATTTGCTTTTGGAATACCTATCTTCAAAAAGTTGCACGTCAGTATGAAAAGTATGTAACAGCCACTGAGGCTGATCATTAGTCAGATTTATTCTTTCCCTCTTCCAATCTAATCCTATGGGGGTTTTGTTTCTTCGTATTAATTTCTAACCTTTCTTTCTAAATTTTTAATCTCAATAGCAATAAAATAACTTACAAAGTGTAGATTTGAATTAATTGAATGCTTAAACATGAAAAATGAGTAAGTTTTAAGAGGATTACAAATAAAAATACAGGGTAATTTAGCGCTCTTAAAATAAGTTGGCCCTAGGTCCTGGCCTACTGGGCCTAGGCAGTAATTAGGGACTGCTTACGCCAATCTCTGCATGTGTATGCTTGTATGTATATCTAATTTCTTTCCAAAACTGTCATTTCCATTTAAACGTCACCAAAATTATAAATGAAAGTGTCTTAAAAGATATTAACACATTGTCATCCAAGTATTTTCTTGTTTTGAACAGTAAGACCCGCTTTTTGCTATTTATCTAAAACATTACATTATTTAGCTAAAATTTTTTACGTATTTGTCTTTAAATCATTTACATTTTATCCTCAGCGATCGATGCGGTAAATGCCACTGACCTATATATACGCCAACCGCCCTTTAAAAGATTAAACACTATAAAAGATTATATGTCTTTTTAAAAACGATGTATTGTTTTAGAAGAACGCTTAAAAACGGGCCTTGTTTTTCTTTTTCTTTTCTTTTTTTTCTTTTTTTTTCCCCGTAAGACTTTAATTTTTGTTTCTCGCTGACAAATGAAATTATCGATTGCAATTATTTCAATAAAAACATTAGTAATTAAAAGAAAAAAGAAAATATACATGAAACACAAAGTATAAAAAACAGCCTTTTATTTTGGAAGATTTTCCTATAAAAATGAACAAAGGAAGTATACAATTATTTTTCAGTATAATACAATTATTTGTTTTTTTAATGAAACATTTTGTAATATTAACATTTATGAAGGTTATTCAATAAACCCAACAATGCAATTTCCAAAATATCAAATTCAGAATTAAAATTCCAATCATCTATTCTCCCCAACAGAGACATCTTCGCTTTCACGAACATCTGTTGGAACTTTGAAACTGAGTAGATAAAGAAAAGTTAAACATATCTGTGTATTGAAAAGCAATTAACAAGCGATAAACAAGTGCTTATCCCAAATTAATGCATTATTTCTATTATTTAGTTGTTAACGAAAATTTGAAGTCCAGGTTTGGAATGTCGTCACTGGAATATCGTTTTGATAAGTCAAGCAAGTCTACAACTAAACTTAATAATCAATTTTGGTCCACTATTTAGAACTTGTAAATGAGGGAAAAGAAAAATAATTCCAATTTAGGCTGTTTCTCCGACGGGTTGCTCGTCGTCTTCGAAATCACCTTCATCGTCGGCGGTAGCTTCTTGGTACTGTTGGTACTCAGATACCAAATCGTTCATGTTGGATTCTGCTTCAGTAAATTCCATCTCATCCATTCCTTCGCCAGTATACCAATGCAAGAAAGCTTTACGGCGAAACATAGCTGAAAAATGAGGAAATAAATACATACATAATTAAGATTAAAATCGGTCACTCTAGAATAATCAAAAAATGAAACTTAAGATGTATGTTTATAATAGCATGAGGCCGAGGACTACATATAAAAAAAATATTTTACATTTCGCTGACAGATGGCGCTTTGAAAACAAATGCACAAGCTAATGAATAAGATGAAAAGGAATTATGCTAGAAAAGCGCCCACAGTGACCATATATACAGGGTGGAAAGCAAAGTCCAGAAGAGACGAGGCCTTTATCTCCGCAACTATTGTTGGCAGACTCCACTTACAAAATGTTTTTTAAAATGTAAGTATTTATGATATGGCATATGTTTAAATTTAAAAAATCATTTTTTTGAAAATTACAAAAGTTAACTTTTAATACAGTCCCTAGTCACATTTAGTACAAATTGACATTCATCCTAACAAATATAACACAAAAAGTTTCACTTCTGGTGCCGCCAAAATTGACCGAGATATTTAATTTCAAAGTTTGAGATTTTTTCGAATATTAAGGATTTTTTTTAATGATCCCTTAATGAAGGCCAAAAATATGTGGAAAAATTCCAAACTTTGAAATTAAATATCTCGGTCAATTTTGGAGTTCACAGAAGTGAAACTTTTTTTGTTATATTTGTTAGGATAAGTGTTACTTTTATTAAATATGACTACAGGAACCTGGGGACTGTATAAAAAGTAAAACTTTTGTAATAAAAGAAAAGATGTTTTTTAAATTTAAACATGCCATATCATAAAGATTTACATTTCTTAAAACATTTTGTAATTGTAAGTATATGTGTGTGACTAATGATTAAGATAAAAGCCTTCTCTCGTGACTTTCCTTTGCACCCTGTATATATGTGAAATACGAATGAAAACATATCTTACCTGTAAATACGAATATTAACAATTTGATGCAAAATGCTGCCTATAAATTAAGTATATTAAATATTTTTAGCAAAATTTTAGCAAAGTTAACCGCTTAAGCAGCATAACATATCTGCACACATAATTAAAATTTCCACGTGAAAAATACCTGCATATACGTGTGTACGTCATATAACTCCAAAAATCAAATCTTTTGATAATCTCGTTTCTTGTACCAATTATTGCTATTATTATTTGATTTTTATTTATTTTTTTACTTTATAGCTATTATTGTTTTCGGACCCAAAAGAGATTTTCTACAATTCTATATTTTATTCGCAACATTTCACAAAACTTATGAAAACTTCTTCTATTTGTTTACTTTGAACTTCATATTAGTGCTTTTAATTCATACTAGCAGGCTTTGCCCGCTTCGCTGGCCACTAAATTTAAAGGAAACTCGTTTCTATATAGCTTTATAAAAATAAAATAAAATAAATTACTGAAATTGTTCAAAAGCTCGCTCCAGGTCCCTGCTGCATTCAGCAGCGATTTGGTCATCAACTGCAACTCGGGCGCTTGTCCCTATTACCTGCGACAATAGTTTACCAATGAGCTTCCATTTAGGTGCTTATTATATAACAGTTTCGAAATAGATAGTATCGAAAAAATTGGAGTTTCCCTTTTATATTTGAATCCCAGTTACATGTGAACAACACTATACGTGTTGTTCACATGTAACTCGGACTGGACTCAAACGTAACTGGGTTTAGACAACATAATATTTGCTTTTACGTTATTTCATATGTTTTTTTTTTTTTGTTTATCGAATCAACCAATAAATGACAGCAATTTCACGCCAAATATTACAATCTGCTGTGACCGGCTACGTCTGTCGCATGAGACAATTAATTTTTTGTGTTTATATATAATTCATGGGTTGTAAACCTGATAGTACAGCCTTAATATAGTTCTCTTTGGCGGCTTTTGAATTTTTGTCACCATTTTAGACTTAATCCATTGTAACAATATGCTATGAGCGCTATTTCTGCCGTATTTTAGACAACTAATCTTTTTATGGTTATATATATTTCCCATTAAACATATTTTTATTTATTTATTTAAATATTAATTTGAATTTTTCAAATATTTCTGTTCGACAGCGTGAGAGTGCAGTAACACACAGAGGTTCATTTGTTTGTATGATAAATTAGCATAGTGATTATTATATTAAAAAATAAATAAATAGGTAAACATTATCGTGTTACACAACTTTATTATGTCGCTCCATTGGCGGCTTTTGAATTTTTGTCGCCATATTAGCGATGGATTTTTTTTTTTTTTTTTTTTTTTTGTATGAAAAGGGGAAGACTATTTTGCTAATAATTTTATCAGACTCTTTTTTGTTTATACATAAGAATCCTTTATATTCTGCTTATATTATTAATGTTTTTTAGGTTTAAAATAGTGCTTGTTGAAATAAATTTCCTATCTTTAAAACTGCATTTGTTCTGTAAATTTTGTGTAAAAATAAATCATTTATGTTTTTATATATTTGATGCGCTACTTAGATTAAAATGGCTGTTGCTATATTAAACTTCTTGTCGAAAAACATTCGGTGTACTTCAACACCAAAATTTAAAAAATCGCCCAGCAGGATCTGTTAATGAAGCTGATAAAATAAAAATATGGTTCATAGAGTTTAAATAATCTATTTAAAAAAATTTTTAAAACCCAAATTATTAATCTATCGTATCACATACATAGATATAGTAATAATATATAGATTGATCATTGGGGACAAAAAAGTGATTCCTTTTCACTCGGGAAAAGACGGCGATTTTACCAAAATATGGCAGTCTTTCCTCGAGTGAATACACACGGGAATATGCACGAATGTTTTAGCAAATAAAATTCATGAATAATTTATTTACTAAAGGTGAATAAAAAGCCCCAGATATAGTTTCAAATTCATTCATTCTTCTTTTTTTTTTTTCCTTCAATACCACTTAATGGCTGATTCCAAAGCTTTTTTTTCGGCATCAAAAATCTTTGCACGATAATATGGGGATGATAGATCTATATATATTATTATATCTATGATCACATAAATCTTTTCGAAAATAGAATAAAACTTAATTTGAAAAAAATAATAATAACTTTTGTTTATTAACCAAAATAATTGATGAAATTTGAAATGCAAGTTGGTCTTGTGGGGTACAGGCTGTATATTATATTTTTGTGTTCGTGAGAGAAAATTTAAAAGACTTTGAAAACTGCAATTTTTAATCCCTTTTAAAAATCATGTGACTTAATGTGAAGCAGATTTTTCATTTTTTTTTCTCCTAACGGTTTCCATACAATCTTCTGCTGTTGCCACCTAAAATTCATACTTTAGTTAATTTTAAAAAATCTAATTGTCCGATTGATAAGCTGTTTAATGCATCGGATTTAAAAAAAATTTCCCTTTCATTTGCTATCTTATTTGTAACGATGCGACTGATATTTCTAATTTATTTTCCTCATTTTAAATAAGTGTACGTTTTTTTTTTTTTTTTTTTTTTTTTTTTAATTATTATTATTATTTTGTCGGAAAAAAAATTGGCAACAATTAAATTATGGATAAAATGTTAAAATTTAAATGGCTTTTTTTTTTCTATCAGAAATTAGAAGGTTATGATTTTCACATTTTAATTAATTAAGAAAAAACTAATCAAAAATTCGAAAATCTGACTTCGATGTGCACAATGACCCTTCGGGATGCACCTTTGTGTTAAATCTCGTGACTGTCCGAGCAACCGTTTTCAAGATCAGTGAAATATGCATACAAATATTGCTCACTTAATAGTATAAGATAAATGAATAAAAAAGTTTTTAATTCATCTCCTAACAATATATGTATAACAATGTACGCCTATTTAATTAAACACTTATTTTATTAGTAATCAAAGATAGGTTATAGTGAACCTCCGTATATAGTGGATTTTTTTGAAGGTTCACTATAACGAAGTTCGACTGTTGTACTTAAGGTATTAATGTGACAGAACAAATTTTAAACACAATAGTCAACATACCAGTGAATTGTTCGGAAATTCTCTTGAATAGTTCTTGGATAGCTGTGCTGTTTCCAATGAAGGTGGCAGACATCTTGAGTCCTCTTGGTGGGATATCACAGACGGCAGTCTTTACGTTGTTGGGGATCCATTCTACGAAGTAACTGCTGTTCTTGTTTTGTACATTGAGCATTTGTTCGTCGACCTCCTTCATACTCATGCGTCCTCTAAAGATGGTGGCAACAGTGAGGTACCTGCCATGTCTAGGATCGCAGGCAGCCATCATGTTTTTGGCGTCGAACATTTGTTGTGTTAATTCAGGAACTGTGAGAGCTCTGTATTGCTGACTGCCTCTGGATGTGAGAGGTGCGAAGCCAGGCATGAAGAAGTGGAGACGAGGGAAAGGAACCATGTTGACAGCTAATTTTCTAAGATCGGCGTTTAGCTGACCAGGGAACCTGAGACAAGTGGTTACGCCGGACATTGTGACAGAAACTAGGTGGTTCAAGTCGCCGTAAGTGGGTGTTGTAAGCTTAAGTGTGCGGAAACAGATGTCGTAAAGGGCTTCATTGTCTATGCAATAAGTTTCATCTGTGTTTTCAACTAACTGGTGAACTGAGAGAGTGGCATTGTATGGTTCAACTACAGTGTCAGATACCTGAATAAAAAAATAAAAGGAAAATTTTTAATATTTAGAAAAATAACATAGGAATTGTTTTATTTTTAGTATTTACAAAATGCATTAATTTAATGCAAACTACAGGGTAGTTATAATTATATTACTTCTCCTATAAACAGCATTCTACAGCGCAAACGGGTGTGCGGAATGCAACAAAATTTACTATATATACTATACACGAGATGCGCTCACGGAATTTCGAAAAACAAAATTTAGTTCCAAAATGTCCACCAGAGGGCGTCTTTTTTGGAAAAATATTAAATTTAACACAATAAATGACCAGAATGGAATACAAAAACAATATTAACAATCCAGAACAAGAATTATGAGTAATAAAGTGTAAAACTGGGAAAAGCTGTCAGTTCTAGGAAAAAAATGTCGAGATTTGCATGCTTGCGAAGAAGAGGAAGCTTTATGCAAATTAGTGTACTGTTATTTTTTCCTTACCTTTACTCAATGTGGTTCAATGACAAGATGATCAGAAACTAGTGAATTAATTTTATTATTGTTTCTGTATTCCATTTTGATCCTTTATTGTGTTAAATTTAATGTTTTTTTTTTTCGGAAAAGGCGCCCTCTGGGGGACATTTTGGAACCAAAAACTTTTTTTTCGAAATTCCGTGAGCGCATCTCGTGTATAGCCTATATATCAAATTTCATTGCATTCCGTTCACCCGTTTGCGCTGTATGATGCTGTTTATAGGGGAAGTTTAATTATAACCACCCTGTATATTGATGATCTGAATTTTACCTTAGGAGATGGCATAACGCTGAATGTGTTCATTATTCTGTCGGGGTATTCTTCTCTTATTTTTGATATGAGCAGGGTTCCCATTCCGGATCCGGTGCCTCCACCGAGAGAATGTGCCAACTGGAATCCTTGAAGGCAATCACAGCTTTCAGCTTCTTTTCTTACAACATCTAAAACTGTATCTACTAGTTCAGCACCTTCGGTGTAGTGACCTTTAGCCCAGTTGTTACCGGCACCACTCTGACCTTAAACCAAATAAAAATATAAAAAATTATTATTCAATGTTATGTGTGTGAGAGAAATATACTCTAAATAACTTATTTATATATATATATATATATATATATATATTTAAATCACAAAGTGTAATTGTAAAAAAACATATTTTCTTTTTAAATATTTTATATAAACTGGGTTTCGAAATGACATGAACACCAAGTCTTTGAAGCATAAAAAAAAAGAAACAATGCTACTATATAAATTGAAGACTTAAAATGTTAGAAGTCGAATAAATATTTTTATGTTCTACCAAAATTTAATTCAAACAGACATTTTTATATAAAGGAAAACGCTTTTTTTTTTTTTTTTTTTTTTTTTGCATAATGAATGCAATGTTGCATAATGAACATGGATCAGAAATCTGAATTAGTAGCCAGTGTATGCAACAGATTTCCTAATTAATGTAGGAGCGGACCAAGCCTTTTTAATTTTTTAATCAATTTCTTTTTTCCAGTGGTAATGATAGAAGCTTTTATTTCTGAAATTGTGACATAAGGTCATTGTGCCTAATTGCGACGTGATTTTTGGTAAGTTTATCGCATTTAGGAAACTTATGACATTTTAGTAAACAAATAATTATTAAAAGAAAGAAAAAATGGTTGAATATTATACTCATAGTTCTAAACTAGTGTTTTGTGTCATTTTTTTTCAAGAAATTAAAAAAATATCAGTAATTTATGAAAATATATACCAGCGTCGCATTTAGGAAATTTTTGTTGCATTTAAGGTACTATGTCCTAAATGCGATGTTCAAACTCCCTAAATGCGATAATGCATTTAATGCATGGGAGTTACTTTAATGTTATTAATATTTTCCAAAGAAGGTTGAAAACTGTTATTAACACTTTCCAACAAGGTTGAAAAGTGTTTATGACTTCGGTTTGTCTGTCTGTCTGTCCGTCTGTCTGTCTGTCCGTCTGTCTGTCTGTCCGTCCTTCTGTCTGTCCGCGCTCTAACTCCCGTAAATATTTATGGAATTTCTTGAAACTTATATATGTTATTCAAGATCCCTATTGGACGTTCCCTATTGAAAATGGAGTTTATAACTCTACTAGTTTGTGTACAGGGACACCCGAAAGTATTTCAAAGCATTTGTGTTCTATGAGAGGTATTTCTACAAATCATATTTTCCTCCTTTACTGTAGACATATCTTAATGAAATTGAAATATGTTATTAAAGTTTACTATAGGATGTTTTCGGTGTAAAATGGAGGAAATATCACCATCGGTTTATGTACAGGGACACTCAAAAGTATTCCAAAGCATTGCGTTCTATTAGAGATATTTCTATAAATCAAATTTTAATAACTTTACTTTCCCCGAAGTTTTTGGAAATTTAAATATGGTACTTATATGCACAAAAGAATGCTTTCCACAGAATATAGCATGATTAGCATTAGATTTACAGGGTGGCACAAAAATATCCAGTTGCATTAAGAGCTATTAAAAAAAAATGGCTAGAATTGTACTTTCGTTTACGTTAAGCGTTTTTAACGCATTCTAATATTTTTTAAGGGTGAATATGATTTCAGTTTTGTGTATCTGCCTGTCCGCCTGTTTGTCTGCCTGTCTGTCTGTCCGAGCTCTAAATCTCATAAATATTTATGGAATTTCTTCAAAGTGATATATGTTATTCAAGTTCACTATCGGATGTTCCCTATTTAAAATGGAGTTTATACCTATACTGGTTTGTGTACACGGACACCCGGAAGCATTTCAAAGTATTGTGTTCTATGAGAGGTATTTCTATTGGTTTTACTGTAGACATATCTCAATTAAATTGAAATATGTTATTTAAGTTCACTACTGGATGTTTCTTGTATAAAATGGCGAAAATACCACCGCCGATTTATGTACAGGGACAGTTAAAAGTATTCCAAAGCATTGCGTTCTATGAGAGACATTTCTATAAATGAAATTTTAATAACTTTACTTTCCACGAAGTTTTAGGAAATTGAAATATGTTATTTATATGCAGAAAAAAATGCTTTGCATAGAATGTAGCATGATTAGCATTAGGTTTACAGGGTGACACAAAAATATCCATTTATATTAAGAGCTACTGGTAAAACAATTCTAGAATTGCACTTTCTTTTACATTAAGCGTTTTTAACACTTTCTAACATTTTTAAGTGTGAATATGATTTTAGTTTGTGTATCTGTCCATCTGTCTGTCCGTCTGCCTGCCCGCGCTCTAACTCCTGTAAATATTTATGGAATTTCTCGAAACTGATATATTTTATTGATGTTCACTATCGGATGTCCCATATTGAAAATGGAGTGAATATCTCTTCTGGTTTGTGTACAGGGATACCCAAAAGCATTCGAAAGCATTGTGTTTTATGAGTGTTATTTTTATAAACATTATCCCTATAGAATGTTCCCCATTCAAAACGACATTAATAGGTCCTGAACAACTAGTTTGTTCACAGGGACAACAAAAAAAAAAAAAAAAAAAAAAAAAAAAAGCCAATGCATTACGGTTTAGGACAGAATTTTTTGAAAGTTAAGTCTTTCTACTGCAAAAATCATAAAAATATTGAAATGTATTGTTAATATTCTAAAATAATATTTTGTATAGAATATGGTACGATTAACTTTCTGATTTAAAGGGCTAGACTAAAATATTCAGAGAGATCAAAATCTGTAATTATAATTTAATGGCTGCATTTTATTTTGCGTTAAGCCTTTTTAACTCTTTCCAAAATGCCTAAGAGTAATTTTAAAATCAGTTAGTCTATCTGTATATTTTTCAATCTTTCTGTCTGTTGTGTGATAACGTTGTAAAGTTTGCGTTGACGCAAACTCCATCTTAAGAGAACACAAGACTTGAATTAACAATAACTAAAGTTTATTTGAGCAGATTAATGGGAAGGGTGGCCTGACAATTAAACTAGCTCAGTCAGTGTATTACTCAATCAATATATATATATCAACAATTAAATTAGATTATCTTAAATATCTCACCCCAGCAAGCAATTGAAGGTGTAGCGACGGTTGCACTCGTAACTCCACTGCTGCGACTTCACTTTCGATCAGAGGATTCCCTACAGATCGAAATTCACTTTCACGAGCGCTAGCAAGTACTCGTACTAACACTCATCATGACTTATTCCTCACTCATATAAATTTCTACTACTCAATATTCGCCAAAGTAAGACTTTCAACAATCCACTATAATACTCCAATATCCACACTATAATATGCTCCGATATCCACTATAATATCCTCCAACATCCACTATAATATCCTCCAACATCCACTCCCATCTACTAAAACCATCGCCATTTTATACTTCTTCCTACATCCTCCTCTCTCTTCATTTCAATCCGTCCTTTTAAAATCACTTCTAATTTATCTAACATTCAAAATCTAAGTCTTTCATTGCAGCACCCTGCCGACACAGAGCTAACTCGACCTCAACTTTCTCCGAGTCACTGGCGACGAAGCGATTTTAACCGTCCCCACTTTCTACTTTGCTGGATCCAGCTTAATTAAAACAACTGTGGTGACGTTCTGACGTCTCAACCTCACAACGTAGGCAAAGAATATTAAAAGTTATTCGATACAACAATTACGTACAGTTGGAAGGTGTTACTAATCAATAGGTACTGCATGATTTTTCTTTCTTGTTTAAGTCTTAACTTGTTTTCAATTTCTGTATCTATGTGCCCGAATCTCCATTTGTCTATCTGTCCGTGTACCGCACTTAGCGTCCGGAAATATTTTCTGAATTTTTAAAAAATATATATGTTGTTCATATTCACTATTGAATGTTCCCAAATAAAAAGGGCATTAATAGGTACTGTACAACATGTTTATGTACAGGAACGCGCAAAAAATGCCAATGCGTTGCATTTTAGGACATACATTTTTATAATTTACATTTAAAGAACTTTCATACTGTACTTTCAACTGTAAAATCATAAAGAAATTGGCATTTATTGTTAATTTGCTAAAATAATGTTTTGTATAAAATATGATTTTGTTAACCTTCAAATTTACAGGGCTACACTGAAATTTTCAGATAGATTAAGGGCTGGAATTACAATCGAAGGGCGACGGTTTCTTTTGTGTTAAACATTTTTAACACTTTCAAACAGTGTTTAAGAATGATTAGGAATTCAATTAGTCTGTCTGTATGCCTTTCAGAACTACTGTTTGTTTGTAGTGTGATAACTTAGGCACAGAACTTTCAAAGTTATAAGATACAACAATTACGTGCAGTTGGAAAGTGTTAATAATCATTGCGTAATGCATGATTTTTCGTTCTTTTTTTATAGTTTATAAAATACTTAATACCACATAACTATTTCAAGATAAAATGTTGTGTAACTCTAAGTTCAACTCTGCCTTTAACAGTGTGTGTAACTCTTCCTTTTTATTAACAGTGTGTGGAACTTTGTGTCTAAATCTGCTGTTTGTTAACAGTGTGTGACTCTTCTTTTTTTTTAACAGTGTGTGTGTAATTCTGTGTGTATTGCTGAACTTTTCTAACAGTGTACGTAACGCTATGTGAAACTGTCACTGTGTGTGCAACCCTGTATGCAATTAACAGTGTGTGTGTAGCTCTTCTTTCTTATTAACAGTGTGTGTAACTCCATGTGTAATTTTGTTTTTTATTAACAGTTTTTTTTTTTAACATTGTGTGTGTAACACTGTGTGTATCGCTGATTTTTAGCAAACAACGTGTGTAATTTTACTTATGTGTAACTAACAGTGTGTGTAACCCTGTACGTAATTAAAAGTGTGTGTGCAACTATGCCTTCTTATTAACTCTGTGTGTGTAACTCTGTGTGTAACTCTTTATTAACAGCGCCTTTTTATTAACAGTGCATGTAACTCTGTGTATAATCCTGCCTTTTTATTAGCAGTGTGTGTAATTCAATGTTCAATTCTTTTTTTTTTTTTTTTTTTTGAACAATGTGTGTAACTTTGCGTGTATCACTGATTTTTTGCTGTGTATAATTCTACCTTTTTATTAACAGTGTGTGTAACTCCGTATGTAAATCTCTTTTTTTTTTTTTTTTTTTTTTGACAATGTGTGTAACGTTGTCTGTAGCGCTAATTTTTTGCTAACAGTGTGTGTGTAACTCTGCATTTTTATTAACAGTTTGTGTGTAATTGTGTGTAATTGTTGTGTAGCTCAGCATTTTTATTAACAGTTTGTGTGTAATTGTGTGTGTAACTTTGCCTTTTTATAACAGAGTGTGTAACTCCGTGTTTAACTCTTCTTTTCTGAGTAGTGTATGTGTAACTCTGATTCCATGAATATTTACGGGAGATAGAGCACAGACAGACAGACAGACAAACCTAAGTCATTAACACTTTTCAACTTTATTGGAAAGTGTTAAAAACATTTAGAAAGTGATAAACATTTAGAAAGTGACATTTAGAAAGTGATCTTTTTTGGTGGTGTTATTGGGGGTAGCTTGTTGTAAATATTTAGCAATTTGCATACAACAAGACAGAAATAACACCTATTTTACATGCAACATTCTTTCTGCTCCCTTGAACACCTAATGAATTTGCATGTTTCCATTTATGGATGTTTGATAGTCGCAATCTCTTTTTGAATTTTTCTGTTTTATTTTTTTCAATGTTTCTTGTTTTCATCTATTCAATGTTTGAAAAGGTTTTCAATATATATATATATATATATATATATATATATATTTACGACTTGTGCAAAGTAAAATCATTAAAATTTGGTGCTTAGAAATACCTTCCATAGAACGCAATGCTTTTAAATACTTTCGGATGTCCCTGTATACAAACCAGTGATGGTATATACTTCAATTTACATGGGGAATATCCGGCAGTGGACTGAAATGATTTATTTCAATTTCATTAAAAATTTTTTAAAGTAAAGTTATTAAAATTTGGTTAGATGAATAACATTTGCATATGAATAACATTTTTCAATTTCATTAAGATTTGTGCAAAGTAAAGTTATTAAAATTTGGTTTGCAGAAATACCTCTCATACAACGCAATACTTGTAAGTCTCCCTGTACACAAAACAGTGGTAATATTTTCTCCATTTCACATAGGAAACATCCGATAGCGAACTTAATAACATATTTCAATTTCATTAAGATTTGTGTAAAGAAACGGTATTAAAATATGGTTTATAGAAATGCCTCTCATAGAAAAAAAAATAGTTTGCAGTACTTTCCGATGCCCCTGTACACAAATCAGTAGAGGTATTCACTCAATTTTTAATAGGGGACATCCGAGAGTGAACTTGAAAAACATATATTAGTTTCAAGATATTCCATAAATATTTACCGGAGTTAGAGCGCCGAAAGACAGACAGATGGGCAGACAAACAGATACACAGATACACAAATTGAAATTATATTCACACTTAAAAATTGTTAGAAAATGTTAAAAACGCTTAATGTAAACGAAAGTGCAATTCCAGCAAACTTTTCTTAATAGCTCTTTATGTATCTGAATATTTTTTGTTGCTCTGTAAAACTAATACTAAACATACTATATTCTATAGAAAGCAGTCTTTTGTGCATATGAATAACACATTTCAGTTTCATTAAGCTTTGTGGAAAGTAAAGTTATCAAAATTTGGTTTATAGAAATACTTCTCATATAACGAAATGCTTTGGTATGCTTTCAAGTGTCTCTGTGCCCAAACCAGTGGTGGTATTTACTCCATTTAATATATAAAACATCTGATAGTGAACTTGAATGACATTTCTGAACTTCATTAAGGTTTGTGTACAGTAAAGGTATTAAAATATGGTTTATAGAAATATCTCTCATAGAACACAATGCTTTGTAAAAGGTTTGGGTGCCTCTGTACACAAACCAGTAGAGATATTAACTCCTTTTTCAGTAGGGAACATCCGATAGTGAACTTAAATAACATATATCAGTTTCAAGAAATTACATAAATATTTACTGGAGCTAGAGCGCGGACAGACGAACAGACAGATTCTTAAATTGAAATTATATTCACAGATGAAAATTGTTAGACAATGTTAAAAACGCTTAATGTAAACGAAATTGAAATTATAGCAAATTTTTATGAACAGCTCTTAATGTAACTGAATATTTTTGTGTGGCCCTGTAAATGTAATGCTAATCATTCTATATTCTATGCAAAGCATTCTTTTGTGCATATGAATGACATATTTCAATTTCATTAAACTTTGTGGAAAGTAAAGTTATTAAAATTTGGTTTATAGAAATACCTCTCATAGAACGCAATGCTTTGGAGTACTTTCGAGTGTCCCTGTGTACAAACTAGTGGTGGTATTTATTCCATTTTATATATGAAACATCCGATAGTGAACTTGAATAACATGATTCAATTTCACTAAGATTTGTATACAGTTAAGGTATTAAATATGGTTTACAGCAATACCTCTCATAGAACACAGTGCTTTGGAATACTTTCGGGTGTCCCTACAGGAATTAGAGCGCGGACAGACAGACAGATAGACGGACAGAGAGACAGACAAGCCTAAGGCACTTTTAAACCTTGTTGGAAAGTGTTAAAAAGGAAAAAATGCTTAAACTTCCCTTAATATATCAACTGTAAAAATTGCCGCATTTAAGGGATAAAATTTGTCGCATTTAGGAAAATGGTGTAAACAGACCCTTAAATGCGATAAAATTTTTAAACCCCTCTTTTTAAAAAAATGTAGTATTTTTTTTTTTTTTCTTCTGGTAGGTATAAAGGGTATTCAAGTACATGACGTAACAGTGATTATTTGACCTTGAAAGATTAAAGGATAAAATTACAATTACTATTTGAAAATTTTTCATCGCAATTAGGAAAAGACGTCGGAATGCCATAATGGACAATGTTTACTGCAAAAGAAAATTCTACTAGAAAAAACCTTTAAAATTTAATGAAAAGTTTCGGGAACCGTTCTTGAAATGTGTATGTTCCATTATGATTTATAAGTTTCTGATTTAAGCATTTAGATTTTCAGTAGAAGAACTTTGTCGCATTTATGGGTTATCGCATTTAGGCACAATGACCTTATTGCTTTCCATTTGCATAAATTGCTCTAACCATAGTAGGCTCCAAACGTTTTCCATCGCGTTTAAATCAGGAGAAACAGATGACCATGGAATTACATGTACACCATTATTTAAGCACCATTTCCGAGTGCTATTTGCTGTATGGATGGATGCATTGTCCTGTTATGGAACATCCAGAAAGGTCTACTAATTTCCTCGGCAGCAGACAATAATTTTTTGGGGCAATTCTGAAAATGTGGGAACATGAAAAGTTAACTACAAATTACACTATTAATTGCTAAATTTTATAACATAATTAAATTATCCACTTTATATATACTATATATATATATATGGATTAATGCTGAAATAACTTTTGTTTAAGCTGGGTTCTTTGTTGGTCAGTTGTTATAAATGACCGTTGGCTGGGTAAATGGCCAAACCGTTGGCCCATACATTTCTATTTGTGATTTTTTTTTTTTTTTTTTTGTGTGTGTGTGTGCGTTCCATACGTTTAAATTTTGGTTTAATTAACATTTAACCTATTTAATTAATTAATATTTTCATTTTACTTTTAGAAATTGCCAAATAAGTGTGATGAAGTTTTAACATACCAAAGCTACACGCTTAAATAAAATTTCTTCATAAAGGCAAAACAGGAAAAAGTAGAAAACAAGTGAAATCAATATTTTTTGCCCTTCAATGTCTTTGAGAATTTAATATATATATATATATATATATACATATATATATTTAACTTTTGCCAACAGTGGAGAATTTTTCACTTATAGCTACAATATTTTAATTTTTTGTTTCAATAATTGGGCGATGATTTTGAAACTAAGTTTCCTTCAACGTGTATACGTGTCTTTGATGGTAGAGTTCTAATGTGGGCAAACTCTAAATTCAAAGGGAGACTAACAAAATTAATTTCGCAAGTTAAAACATTTTAAAATCGTCTACTAAATTCTGAAGCATTCTGTAATTTATTATACTGAATTTGCCTTAATTAAACAAAAAAATTATAAAATTGGCAAAGAACAAATAAAAATAAATCTCACCAAAAATGAAATTGTCAGGCCTAAATAGTTGTCCGAATGGACCTGATCTGACAGAGTCCATTGTGCCGGGCTCCAGATCGAGAAGAATAGCTCTAGGAACATATTTTCCGCCTGAAAATAATTGAAATATTATTAATTAAAAATATTAAAAACACAATTTTTAGGAAACTCATACAAATATGAAGTTAGTATTTTATTGATATCATTCTTTTTGAACAGAACACAAAAACCTTTAAAAGGACAGGGGAAGAAAAAAAAAAAAAAAAACTGAAATGACAAACTAAATAGGAATCGAAAATTTATATTTTATATAAGTAAATACTAAACAGGATTGTAAAAGGTAATTTTCAAAAAAAAAAAAAAAAAAAAAAAAAAAAAACAGCGCAAGAAAATAAAAGGGGCAGGGAAAAGTATCTCAAATAAGTATATTCTCAGCAAAAAATATAATCATCAAGGAAGACATACACTGTTAAAAAAATTTCACTAGGTTGAGCCAAAACATGATATACAGTAACTTGAACCATGAGATGGAGAAATTTTTTACCATGATTTGTGCTTTTTTTTCATCAAGAATCGTGAAATTATGGATGAAAATTTCACCATCGCATAGTTGAAGTTAATGTAGTATCCCATTGTTAAAAAAAAAAAAATGCAACTTTACTGCCAGAAATTCTCTGTAATTTGAGAAAAAAGTCGTAAATTACGGAAAAATTACGTTGACAAAACGTATTTTTCTGTAATTACAAAGAATTTCTGGCAGCAAAGTTGCATTTTTTTAACAGTGCAAATTTTGGTTCAATCTAATACTAAAATGTTTAACAATGTAACAGGGTTGCCATGGCATTTTAAATAACAATTTTTATCATAAAATAAGCCTAAATATTTAAAATGAGACTTATTTTTAAAGAATAGTGCTAAACGAGGTCTTGGGAGAGAGAGAGAGAGAGAGAGAGAGAGAGAGAGAGAGAGAGAGAGAGAGAGAGAGAGAGAGAGAGAGAGAGAGAAGCGGACCCGTACACTGTAAAAAGTTTGTCCTATTTGCTGCAAGAAATTCTCTGTAATTTGAGAAAATACGCATAATTTACGAAAAATTACGTTGTCAGAACGTATTTTTTCAAATTACAGAGAATTTCTGGCAGCAAATAAGACATATTTTTCAAAGTTTAGGAACTTTGTTTATATAAAATAACTAAATATTAATTAACCTAAAATATTAGAAGTACTAATAATGTTCAAATACTATATTAAAAAAATCTGATGTGGGCACCACATGAATTCCTTATACACTTTTAGAAATATACATAATGTTAAAAAACATTGACACTGGACCCGAAACAGTTGGCTAAAAATATTTTAAAAAAGAATTATCACCGTGTTCTGAGCTTTTCTGAAAGTTAGTTAAAAACCGATGCAAGATTTGTACTGGTAACGCTGACGAAGGCAGCAGGGACCCGAAAAAATTGGCTAAAAGTATTTTTAAAAAAATGCATTTTCACCGTGTTCTGAACTATTCTGAAAGTTTCAAATGTCTAACAAGTCGGGAAGTTAGTTAAATAAATTTTCTGTTGATCATATAAACGCTTCTGATGGCAGCAGAGACCTTTAATAGTTGGCTAAAAGTATTAAAAAGATGCATTTTCACCGTGTTCTGAACTATTCTGAAAGTTCCAAATGTCTAGGTAGTCGGGAAGTTAGTTAAATAAATTTTCTGTTGAACCATATAAACGCTGTCGAAGGCAGCAGTGACCTGAAACAATTGGCTAAAAATATTTTAAAAATGCATTGTCACCGTGTTCTGAATTTTTCCGGAAGTTTTAAATGTCTAGCTAGTCGGGAAGTTAGTTAAAAATCGATTGCAAGATTTGTACTGGTAACGCTGCCGAAAACAGCAGGGACCCTAAACAGTTGGCTAAAAGTATTAAAAAAATGCATTTTCACCGTGTTCTGATCTAGTCTGAAAGTTTCAAATGTCTAGCTAGTCGAGAAGTTAGTTAAATAAATTTTCTGTTGAATCACATAAACGCTGCTGAAGGCAGCAGGTATTAGAAACAGTTGGCTAAAAACATTTTAAAAAATGCACTGTCAACGTGTTTTGAACTTTTCTGAAAGTTTCAAATGTCTAGCTAGTCAGGAAGTCAGTTAAATTGTAAGATTTATCCAAACCGTTTTTGAGTTATTACCGTTTTTTGATACATTTTGGCCATTATGAACGTAATTTTCCTAAATATCTCCAAAACGGAAAATCATACAAAGTCCAAAAAGGGAGGTGCACAACTAGATGTTATAACAAACCTATGTACCAATTCGCAACTTTCTACGTCCAACCGTTTTTTAGTTATGCGACATACACACACACACACACACACAGACTGACACACATACATACAGACGTCAGGAAAAATCGTGTAAAGTCCCTTATATATCTAAAACGAGAGCTCGTGTTAAGACGACAATTGCAGGTGTACAACTAGACATCATGACAGTCACACGTATAAATTGGCAACATTCAGCGATCATTCGTTTTCGAGCAATGTGAAATGCAAAATCCATTTCGCAAATCGGGATTATTATACTTCCTTTGAAACCTTTGGACGGCCCCTGCCTGCCTGGGCTCGGCCAAGCTTAACGGGTTGGATGCCGTCCGCCGGAGCGAATAAATCGCCAGATCACCGCGTGGAAGCTGCTGGGCAGCAATGTAACTAGACGCCAAAGCTCAGGAATTGCAGCACGCTCCAGATGTTAAGGAATTTGGAATAAGTGCACTAACTAGCTGAGAGTCGAAATAACCGGAATTATACAAAATTAAAACAATTTTGAATTTAGGCAGGGAGGAAAAAAAAAAAAAAAAAAAAAAAAAAAACGCTGGGGGAGCCGCTAAAGTTAGTTGTGCACACAATAATTAAAGCCGAAAGAGGAGGCCATTTGAAAAGGGGAAGGGGACAACACTTATGATTTGAGAAAGACGAGGGAGGAACAATGAGATTATAAAAAAAAAAAAAAAAAATTACGTGAAGCCACTGGGGGATGGAAGATGGTTTTGGGCGCATAGCGAAAATTTTGAAGTTTTTGAAGTGGCAAGGCCTAATCCTAATTGGGCGGGAAATTACTATGCGCAGGGAGGCCGAATGGAGCTTTACTTTGGAACTATACTTTCTTATACTTTGTATAAGGAAGTAAAAAAATAGTGAGGTTTTATGAGAGCAGTTAGAACATTTTAATATTGATGAGAAAATAAATACAAAATTCAAAGGCACATGCATTTTTCTTAGATTAGTTTACCAGGAAAAAATAAATAAATAAATTCCCGTGTACAATATTTAAGAAAATAAAAAAGTAGCAAAATATTTGTTTTTACCTGTGGCTTCATTGTAATATACATTTATTCTTTCTAGTTGAAGGTCAGAGTCACCGTGATAAGCTCCGGTGGGATCGATACCGTGTTCGTCTGAGATGACTTCCCAGAACTGTAAAATGAATAAACAAGCAAAAATTATACAGAGGAATTTTCAACTTAATCAACCTTCATAATATACTGACAGAATTAAAACAGAAACAAATATAGCATTAGATTAAAAAAAACAAACATTCAGATTAATGTTAAATCGCATGGAAATAAGAACATCGCATGAGAATTTATTAATGAGAAAATTAGGAATTATTCTGTGGGAAAATTTGGTGTCAGAATTACTCATTTCCCAAAATATACTTAAATATCTTTTTTACATTTATTGATTTTAAACCCGTTAAATTAGTACTTGTTTTGCAAATTTTATTTTATTTTGAAGCTAAGTGCAATTTTCGCAGTTAACATAAAATGAAATATTAAAAGTTTAAACATCCACGTTTGGAAAACAAAATCTAATTCAATAGTTGTAAACTTTTTGAAAAAAAAAAAATATATATATATATATATATATATATTGAAAACCTTTTCAAACATTGAATAGATGAAAACAAGAAACATTGAAAAAGATAAAACAGAAAAAATTCAAAAAAAAAAAATTGCGACTATCAAACATCCATAAATTGAAACATGCAAATTCATTACGTTTTCAAGGGTATGAATGTTGCATGTAAAATAGGTGTTATTTCTGTCTTGTTGTATGCAAATTGCTAAACATTTACAACAAGCTAAAATTTAATCTTAAAATTTAGCAATTAATAGATACAAAACAATACCAACACAAAATAATAGAACTGATTTTAACTTATAGGAAAGACTGACACAAAATTATTGCGATACAGATTAAGAACCAATAAGAGACAAAAACAATTTAAATTACTTACGCCGACATGAATGATAATAATAAGAAAAGGGACCATTAAACTTAATGACAGAGAAAACAAATAAATGACCAGAGAAATAATTGGATAAAAATGCTTAAAATTAGAAGTAAATACTCATCAGGGGGCATGTACTTCATAAAGCTGTGAAAGCTGCATCGATTTCGTATATATATAAGGCCAGGGCGCTGTTAATGGGCCTTTTCTGGATTTATGAGGACAGTTTTGGATTCTTAAGGGTACATTTAACATTTAAAATCCTTACACTTATTTTAAAATTTCGATTTTAGGTATAAATAGAAGAAAAAGTTTTAAATTTTGACTTTCTTTACAACTTAATTCTGCTTGTTACAGACGTATAAACGAATGTTGGTTGTTATACAAGACACATTTATTTATATTTATATCTTCAGTTTGAAGGTTATTTTCAATAAAAGGCAGTAAAGGCGCAACTTTTTTAGATTAAGGGCAAGGAAGGACGCAATTTTTTTGTATGAGGGGAAAGAAGGATGCTATTTTTTCTGTCCTAGGGGAGGCAGGGCGCAGCGTCCTCCTAAAACTGTCTGGGAGAAACTCTGTATATATATACATATATATATATATATATAATTTGAATAATTCCTTTGCAACACTCAGCAAATGAAAGATAGATGAAAATACCAACATATGAAATTTTAAATGAGATGTATTTTGAATAAAATTATTGTCACGATGATAATTTAATTTGATTACACTGATTAGTAAAAACATGTTAAAGTACTTACGCAGAAGAGAAATGACATAAACATAACACATAAGCCTAACGATGAGATAAATTGCAAAAACCATTAAACCAATAGAAACATTCTTCAAATAATAGAAATGGAAAGAGATAAATTAACCAAAAGGATCCGATAAAAGAAAAGAGAATTCATGAAATGAAAAATAGAATTTTAAATGCTGAAAACCAGAAATGTTCACCTTCAGGAAACTTGCACCTCTGTCGGCATAATGCAAGATTTCGGATGCAATAGATAATGAGTGCTATGCATAACAATTTTCCCCATATAATAACATGGAGTTATGCTGCCGGCAACGAAAGAATTGTTAAAGGTAGAAAGAGAGCTCAATCAAGGGGAAAAAATAGTACAACTTATTCCAGACGCAGAGTTTTTGTGCATGATTTATTTAAAATTCTTGTTTTCAAAAACAGTTAAATTTGAGTTAAAAATGACTTATCCTTAAACACATTGAAGTTGATAATTTATATACAAGGGCTGGGAAACAAGTTTGGGATTTTTGGATTTAGTCTTGTCATTTTTCTTATTTGTCACACGAGAAGTAGCGTGAGAACGATTGGAAAACATAGGCTTTTATGAAATCTCAGTTAATGTACTTTTCTTCTAGAGTGAAACAAATACCTGATGTGTGTATGTGTGAAAAAGAGGGCTATTCTTTATTGCATTTTTTTTTCTCTCTCTTTAGAAATGTGATCTTTTAAGTTATAGAGTAAACTTCAAAGAATATTATATTAAAAAATTGTTGCAAAAAGTAAGAAATTTTAAGAGAAAGTAAACTTTAAAAATTATTTATGAAATTTTTCGGAATGTATCAGTAGAATTATCTTTATTCTTGATGAAATTTACACTCTCAAAAATAATATACTCAATTTTGACGATTCAGACATCCTCGGGCTTAATTTCGTTGTTTTTGACAACCATTTCGTCAAGCGATCACGTGATTTTTGAGGAAACGTCAACTCTCAAATATTTGACGAAACTGTTTACTCACAATAACATGTGCTAGCTTTCCTTACCACCATATTGGTTTTTTTCCTGTGTTCTTTCGACTTTACGTTACAATGACTTTTATTTGCCGGACTGGTGGTTCGGTCGGTAGGCCGCTGCCTTCTAGATTCCCGGGTTCGAATCGCGGTGCTGGCACGGACGTTTATGATGTCCTATGTCTACAAAATATTGTGTGCGCTTGTTTCTGTGAATTTCTGTAAAAATATGGATCAATTGAGACAAAAATCATTGTAACTATAGGTCTCAAAGCTGTCAAATAAATCTGTACTGATAAGTATAAAGGATTTAAGTCCATATTCTTGATTTTTCAGGAAACGAAAAATAAAATTAAACTGTCTAAAAACAAATCAGAAGAATCGATTAGGGAAAAGGGATTATGTTGATTTATACCTTTTATACCATTCAGTGATTGTCAACCTTTATTTAAAAACAGGAAAAAACTGAATTAAATATTTTGTACCATACATGAATGGTAAATTTCTGATTTGAACCTTTTTTTACCAATCGATTTTCTCAAAGACTAAATGACATAGACTTAAATCCTTTATACCAATCGATTGAGAATTTTTTTCTGAGTCTGACTATGTACTTAACTCAAAATCGACATTTTTGGACTTAAACCCTTTAAACTTATCACTTATCAGTACAGAAATGTCCAAGTGATTTTTATTTGTTTACTCTGTTTTATTTATATTTTCATTAAATATAATTAGGATTTAATGCTTAAAGCAACGAACTTGCAAGTAATTTTATAATTCTATAATTTGTATTTTATTCTGTATCACGAAACTAGGATGAAAAAATGTATCTTTACTTTTGACGAAATTCGTATGTTCAAACAAGTGACGAAAGTAATTTTCTCAATTTGAGGAAATAAGAAGGAGAAAACTTTTTTTTTTTTTTTTTTTTTTTTTTTTTTTTGGGGGGGGGGGGACGAAATTCGTATTCTCAAATAGGTAACGAAACAAATTTCGTCAATTTGACGAAATGTTCGCTCGGAGCATAATATCCCTTGAAACACTTTCGTCAAAAATAAATAAATTTTCGTGAAATTTGAGTATCCATTTCTGAGAGTGTACCATAATAAAATAATTTTTAAAAAAGTAAAAAGAGTATCGAATAATGCTTAAACAACAACAACAACAAAAAAAGTTCAAAAAGATACGGAATTTCTTTATGCCGATGAAAAATTCAACTTAGTATATGTTCATTTTACTGTGGGGGAAAAGTTTTTATAAACACTGCACAAAACTAATTAATTTTAGGGGTATTAATAATTAATATGCGATGCTTAAAGAAATTTTAACTAAGAAAAGATAAGTTTTTAAAAAATTTTCAAATTTTCCATTTGCATCAATAGAATTGAATATTTGTCGATACTACAACGGGAAGAAAGTTCCTATAGATATATAGATATAGTAATAAGACATAGATTGATCATTGGGGGGGGGAGGGGAGGGGGGGGATGATTCCTTTTTACTCGGAGAAAAGTCCACAATATGGCCGTCTTTTTCCGAGTGAATGCACACAGATAAATTAGAAAATAAAATTTATGAACAATTTATGTACTAAAGGTGAATGAAAAACTGCAGATACAATTTCAAATTCATTTTTCTTTTTCTTTCTTTCTTTCTTTTATATATTTGTTAATTTAGTTAATATTTAAAGTTAAACTCTTTTTATATACTAAAACTAACTTTCTTTACCTACGCCGCTGCTAATTATATTTAAAAGAATTCTGAAAATTCTATATTACTTACTAATACAAAATCTTAAAAAATATCAAACTTTAAAAAACGTATTCCATTAAAAATAAAACCAGTTTTTATTTCATAATAATAACAAAGCAATTGATTATAAAAATTATATTTTTCATAATTTAGTCAAATATAATTTACTTTTATGATAACTTATCCATTTCTTTTCATAAATTTATTATAAGAATTAAAAGACGCAATATTTCGACATTTTGAAAATTCATCAACAAATTCCGTTCTATTCTATTACGACTGCCGAGTTTCAATGGTTTCAATACCACTATATGGCTGATGTCAATAAATTTTTTCAGCATCAAAAATTTTTGCATGATAACAATGGGATGATAGATCGATATAAATTACTATATCTATGTATAGATATTGCACAAAACTAGTTAATTATTCGTTAACTTTATTAATATGACAATGCGATACACCTAAAGTATTTAAAATAATAATAATAATAATTTTTTATACGAACAAAAATGATTTTATCCAATTTGTGTAAATAATTATTTCCTGTTGGCCATTAATTACTAATTTATTAGCTGCATTTATACACACTAATTTATCCACAGCCCATTTATAAAAAGTCCTATTTTGTTTAACACATCTCCATTTATGTCATTTACTGACAATTAAATATTAATAACACATCCATCAGTTGATTAATCGTATATGAATAATACATAGATAGGGGAAAATGGTATAGTATTTCAGCTTTCATTAAAAGAAATGTTTTCGTCACTGAATATTTAATTTGGATGAAACATAATAATGTATAACGTAATCAACATGATTAAAAATGGAGGATGAAGATAATCTGCATATAAGTGCGTCAGAAGGTAATCAAAAATACTGTAGTTAGGAAAAGACAGTCTTATAAATTATTTAAACATTTCTTTTCGTCATCCGATAATCAGAAAATTCCTTTTCACAGAGACATTTTTAGTCCAGTTTGTTCTAAGAACATTAAAAGAATCAAAAAGTAACTCCAGTTCTAATAGATAAAATGAACATTAAAATAAATTAATAACTAATAATTAAATTATTGTTACAAATATTCAAATTAATTAAAAAAAAAAAAAAAACACAAAAATTACACAAAATAATATAAATAAATAAAAGACCTAACTGATGCAATTTTAAGTAAATATTACACATACCACTTAGATAATTCCTTTATTTTTATTTTTATTTCATTTTATTTTTTATAAATATGGAAAATTCTCGATAACATAAAAATGTAAATCATATAATTTATTTAAAAAATATAATTAAACCATCAAAAATTTTAAATAATTTTTAACTTTTGTTATTAATTAGCTCATCAGATAAGCGTTTCGTTGCCTATTTATAAAATTTCACTATCAAAAGAACACAGATAGGTTGAACTTTGATGTGCAAATGTATAAATGATGTGCGATGTTGAAATATAAATACAATACAATGTAGGTTAAATTTTGAAATATTCCTTTGTTAGTCGTAAAGAAAATTTAATTTAGAAATAAACTGATATAAATGTATACTAATATGTTCAAAATAAAATTCAATTAAATAGGTAAAGATGGAAAACATGTATTTTTACATATATATCTATTAACTAATGGCTGAGTAATATAAAAATAGGATAAAGTTGTTTAATTTCATTCTATTATTCAATTGAAATTGAATACCTACAAAATTACGCATATAAAATATTTTTTATAAAAAAGAAAACTTTATTATATTTTAGATTTTTTTTTTTTTTTAATTGGTGCAGATAATGAATATTAAACGTATACAAATTTTTAATACAGTAGAACTTGGATAATTCGAAGTTGAAGGGACCAGAGAAAAATTCGAAATATCCAAAAATCCGAATTACATATACTTTTTTGTTTAAAAAAAAAAAAAAAAAAAAAAAAAAAAAAAAAAGATATAAATTAAAAAATTCAAATTTAAATGAAAGATTTAACATATAAACTTTTTATCTAAGAATACTGCTACATCCCCCTCCCATTAAACCAATATTTTTCACGAGATTAATTATTCATCACTTTTTTAAAAATAGTTAGATATTTTTTAGTTCTTCTTTAAGTACAATCTTTGCGTCATAACATATGACTTCATACAAAAATAGAATCTTCTTCATTAGACATGACCCTCAAAGTTTATGTATATGCAAAACCCTCGATGTTCATGCATATGCACCATATCTTCTGATGCACTAGCTAGGGGCTTCTCTTGTATTTCCTTATTCTTCTTTTGAAATACTGTTAAAATATATTAACTGAGAAAAAGCTCGGGAACAATTTTTACACTTATATTTTAAAGGTAATCGTATGAAAAATTCGAATTATCCAAAATAGAATTCGAATTATCCACGATTTTTTAACATTATTTTAATACAAAATTCAAGGGACCGAGTAAAAAATTCGAATTACCCAGAATTTCGAATTAAACAAGTTCGAATTATTCAAGTTTCACTGTATTAATAAAACATATATTAAGCGAAATAAATTGCTTTAAATTTGATTTGTGTATTTAATGAACACTTATTTTTCAAATTTGATTAATTAATTTTTAATAATAAAAAGTATGTTTTTTAAATTTAATTAATTAACCAATTTTTAATATTTATATATTATTTTAATTTATGTATTTTTTCAAATATAAATGAGTTAAAATAATTTTTTGTTTTTTCTCTTTATTTCTTATATACCCATGTATAATGTCAGGAAAAATAAATAAATAATAATAATAATTTAAAACAGTAAATAAAAATGTTATGGAGTTAATATGAATTGTTCAAGAACGTTTCCAGATTATTTTAATATTACGTTTTAAGACATTGTCCCATCATTAATTATTACATAATGCACATTTTTCAATTTCACTTTCACATTATGAAAATTCATTGCCATTAATTCAGTCTTTATTTTTTCGAAAACTCATTATTCAATTTTTTTATATTTCCTTTTTAAGCTGTAAAATTAATTTAAAAAAAAAAAAAAAAAAAACTCTAAGTGTAATTTTGGAGTTTACAACTTCAAATAGTAATAGCATAGTAGTAATAATAATTATTATAACAATCAAATTTGGAAATACAGTTCCCGCCGCTTATTAAAATCACATTCGTTCTGAGCCAAAGTGATTTTATTAAGCGGCTGATTTTTATATCCGGCGAACGTTCCTGCCCATAAGGAAAAGGTATTACTTCCCTGAATTTCGAAAGGAACTTCAAAAGGTAACGAATAATGGAATTAGTAAGCAATATTAGTTAATTTTTGGTAGATAATTAAGTAATTGTTTCTTCAATATAAGTAAATTAAACGCATTATAAGTTCCCGTGCACTTTCGTTAGAGGAAAATCATCATTACTTTACCGAAAGTTCACGCTGTTCTTATAAATTTAAAATCTTTCCGTTTAAACCTCATGAATTATAGTAATTTCAAAATAAGAACTAGATATTGCCTTCTAATAATCAGAGAAAAAAAAAATCATTTCAAATCAAATTTGTATATTATTACTGCGCTTTGAAAAATACATTCCTTGAAATTGTTATGGCGATAAGTTACGGGGCGTGTTTAATTTGTAACTGTGCTGCAAGTGTAAAATCTTCAACAATGAGCAATAACGGATGATTTGTTGTGCTTTAATTTCTCTTTCTATTAAATAAAAAAAAAAAAAAAAAAATCACAATGTAAATAAAAAACCTTTTTCAGTGCACATAAATGATATTTTGGCTGCTGAGGAGATATTTTTGAGTTTATTAACCGGCGATGCTGATTTTATTAAGAGGCGGCTTCAAAAGTAGTTTGTACTGATTTGATTCCGGTCCTGGCGATTTGATCTTATTAACCAGTGATTTTATTAAGCGGCGGTTACTGTATATAAATTATATTTATTTAATGATCATGAATTTTGACATGGGTTTCGCTTAGCTCGACGCTTTCTCCAAAGAAGTCTTCATTTTTAATAAAAACTAAATATTTAGGAAGAAATTATTACCTATTGTTTGATATTTATTTAATGTTAAATGGTTTCCGAATTTTCGCATCTCGAGGTTTATTTTATCAAAATATTATCTAAAAAAAGTATCGGCGTTTGAAAGAACAAGAAAATAATAAATTTGGTGCGTAAAACACAACATAATAAAGTTATACGGATAACTTTGAAACAAATTTTATCTTTATCTGACAGAGAAATTTAAATAGTTTGAAGTACATGATTTTACATATAGTAGCAACATGCTCTTCTAATTTAACTTTAATACAATTTAACTCGACTATTATTATTATTATAACACATTTTATTTTATTTCTTATTTATATTTTTATTTAATTATTTATTTTTGTGTTAATTGAAAGAATAGAGAGATAGAGAAAAAGAAAAAGATAGAAAGAAAAGTCTTGATTCAACAAAGAATATCTTACATAAACTATCTGAGATATCATTTTATAACTTTGAAAAAAAAAAAAAAAAAAAAAAAAAAAATCAGTATCACGTAAGAAATTAAAATAAACTTGTAAATTAAAATAAATAATAATAAAAGAAGATGCGTGAGAATACGTTAAAAAGGCGAAAATAAAAAAGAACTACTAAGTAAAATAAAATAAATAAATAATAATGATGATAATAATAAAAAAGAAGAAGAAAAGAAAAAAGAAGCTTGAAAAGTTAAAAGATCCCAATTTGTTTAATCTTCTATTTATATTTTTGAATTAGTTCAATGAAAAAAAAATATGAGTATTTAAAATTAATTTTTTACATACATTTTATACGTTCTTTATATATAGTACACAGTTTACAATTTATATTACATATAACATTCTTTTTTAACTAAGTATATTTTCAAGAAAAAAACGACGTATTTTACAAACACATTTACACAAAGATTTTCAGATGTTTAAAATACATCCATATTAATGCATATAACTCTCACATTTTACAAATATTATACGGTCACTATAGCCCAATATTAAAAACATAATATGAATGTATTCTAACTGAAAAATAAGACATTATGTGCATTTATTAAATGAAAGAAAGAAAGCAAAAAGAAAAGCCGGGAGAGGAAAGTAAAGAAATTTCAGCTTTATATGCATATTTAAGTGTGTGGTAATTGGTAAACTAATTTTTAATAAAAAGCTGATTTAAAATTGAAGTGATAATTTGATAATTGAAGAGATAATTTGATATGAAGCTTTACGATACCATGTTTCGTTTAATTATTGATTCATGTGCTTCAATTTTATCACAAAGAAGGTTATGGCACTTTAAAAATGTAATTATAAAATTATTATTATTATTTTAATGTAAAATTGACTCTAGTATTTTTTCCCTTGCGTATTCTCACCGTTAACTGTCTGAACTAAAATGTTTAGTATAAACGTTTTCTCTTTAAAATGACTAAAAACAAACAGATGGTTTTTATTTGCTCAAAATGCACTAGAATATAAAAAATTACCCAAAAATAGTTAATGATAAAGTTTATAACCTGATCTAAATTTCAGATGTTGAAGAAAAGACTGAAACTAATTTTTATGAATAGAAAATTTTTATAGATTAAGTGATACTTTTATTTCATTAATTTAATTTAATTTAATTTAGTCTTTTTACATGTAAAATTTTACGGGAAAATTTTGTTAGGAGAAAAAAAAAAGGGGGGGGGGGGGGTGAGAAAGAAAGAAAGAAAAGGAAAAGAAAACAAAGGAAAAAAAAATTAATGGTGTCCTTTTTTTTTGAAAGATATATTTTAATTTTTTTTTTTTTTTTTTTTTTTAATCCTAATTTACACTTTGCTACGTATAAACTTCTGCTAATTAATGAAAAATAATAGAGGTTAGTTACAATTTGATTTAAATTTACCACATATATCTAATCTAAAATTTTTTCATGAATATGAATCCCTATCGTTTCAAAATATTTTATAAATAAATTTTTAAATCCCGCAAAATAACATAAAACTGTACAGAAAACGTTCTAATATACTAAATATTAAATGCCATAATGTGTCTTAATTAAATATATATTTTAAACCTTTGACAGCAAAAGCAAACTGTGAGAATTTAAATAAATGATTGCATTACCTTGGCGCCAATTTGGTTGCCACACTGACCAGCTTGAATGTGTACGATTTCTCGCATTTTGAGTTTTTGATAAATGTAAAAAGCTACGTGTTCGAATAATGTAAACCTTTCTCGAAGACAACACCTCGAGCAACTGAGAGTCGCTCACCCGCAGACGATCTATCTACATAGCCTGTGACGTCACTGCAGAGGGCAGCGATTCGCTGCATCATGCCTATCATGTGACTAGATTGGGCTCTCCCTTTTCAGAACTACAGAAATGCCCATTTATAGATATAAAATCGTAGGATACACCAATAAAATGCTGCCATTTTTTATTTCCGATACAAATTAAACTGATTAATAATACAATTAAAAATATGTGATCGAAAATCAAAATACTTAATGTAATGAATCTTTAGATTATTCTTTACAAAAATTAAAATGTCTCCCCACAAATTCATATATTTAGATAGAAAACGCTTTGAAAATAATAATCATTATAATTAAATTGGCAATAATTCCTTGATTAATTTGTCATATACTTTTTTTTTTCTACTCCATCTTTTTGTCTATTTCTATTAAATTAAATCGCGCAATTAAATTAAAAAAATATTTTCTAATATATAGATATATTACAAAATAAATATTTTTATTTTATTTTATTTATTTATTTATTTTTATTTAATTGATGACTTCACAACAAAAGGCATCACATTTATTCATTTTCATTTTTTTTTTTTTTTTTTTTTTTTTTTTTTAACAGAAATTTGATATTGTTTCGAATTCTGAAATATCCTTCACATAAATTAGCAAATAATTCAATTTATTCTATCATATTTCTAAGGGGGAAAAACATTATTAATATATATTTAAGGTTCACACCAGCATAACGACAAATGTTGACGAAATCATAGGCATCTTTCCTACGAAAATTTCTTTTTATGATTTTTATCCTTTGAAGAAATTCTCTTTCTCCCTAGTAATTTAAAGCAACATGACTTATAATCGGAGTTAAATTACATTTACGTAGCTATGAATACTTAACGTTTAAAACTTTACTCGAAAAAAATTATTTCTCCGCTAATGCATATTTTCTTCCTTATTTTACTTTTTCATGTACTGTCAAAATATTTGGAAGTGGATTAAAAAAAAAAAAAAAAAAAAATCTCAAGACGATAGGAAGAAAAAAAAGCATTTCTTTTATGGGCTTTCTTTCAACATTTATAGTGTATACTTCTGTGAGATGAGAATCGTGCTGCATTCATTATGAAAAGTAATTTATTAAATAGTGGTTTAATTAATTTGTAATTAAGTAGTAATTCAAATAATTTAGACTGGGTAAATTTATATTCGAAAATGTGGAAAAAGTTTTGTGATAGCAACAACATACTAGTTATTATTATTATTATTTATTTGCTTAATTTATTATTTATTTATTTATATTTATTTATTTTTCAAGAAGACGTGAAGCAACATGAAAGACTCTACGCACCTGATGAAGGTGTATGTTTAATTAACTCTATCCGAAACGGTTGTTGTGCGTTTTGTTTTAATAATACAATGCTGTATAATTTTATGCTGTTATTCAAAGTTTTTATTAGTCATTTATCATCTTTATTCATAAATGCCTGTAAAACTACTTTTACAGCAATAACAGTGTATGGAAGGTCAAGCCAATTTCGGAGGGTTTTTTCTTTTTCCTTTTGATTTATTTCTCTCTTTCTCTTTTCTTTTTTTTTCAATAAAATTTTTCTATTAAGTTCTAAATAGAGTATAGCATTTCTGAAAAGCATTTCAACCTGCTGTTCAACCTGCTGAAAAAGGAGTTAAAGATGAAAGTGATATAGCATTAAGCAACTGCAAATGGCAATTGATTAACGAAGATTAAATAATTTCATGTGAATATATATATATAGAATGAAATACTTAGAAATGAAAATTACATAGTATTATAATCGACTGCAGTTAAATAACGAAACAATAATTTCATATGGGTATATAAACAGCAATAACTTGAAATGGAGCTGCAAGATATTTTAGAAATGAAATCGATATGTCATTATAAGCGGCGTTAAAAACCGGTTAATCAATAAACAAATTCATATGAGTAAATCAAAATATTTCTGATATTAAAAAGCTTCAAACACTTTAATTGCAGCTTTACCCAACTTTAATTAAACATTACATCCTACTAAGGGCGTATGAATAAATTTCAAATAACCTAAAACTGCAAGATTATAAAATACTTTTTATAATACACTATCTACCAATCAGTATTTGGACACGTTCGAATTTAGATTTAGACGTTTTGTCAAATGTCTAGAAAAGTTCTTTAGGAACGTTGGTAGTGTAAAGAAAATGTTATGCCTCCTATATTTCAACAAAAGTTGTGTTCTGAAGAGGAAAAGGGGACCAGTAAAAAAATAAACAAAAAACACCTTACCCTGTAAAAAGTAATGCGTTTTGACTGTGACTATGAAGATTTTTCTCATTATCTGTATAAATTTTTAAGAGGCTACCGCATATATTCATGAAGATATAACTTTTAAAGAAATTTGCAAAATAAATTTCCATTTTTTAAATTATAACACGTAGGGTATTAGCAACCAGTGCAAAGCCCTTTTTAGGAAATTTGTTATATTACATTAGACACAGCATACTGCAATCAGACCGGCAAAAATGTTAAATATCTTACGAAATAGGAGTATTTTTACTAAATAATTTTTAACTACGCATGCGCTAGCTTAAAAAAAAAAAAAAAATTCATAAATTTCAAAAATTCATATTCAAAAATTCAATATGAAAATTCAAAACAAATATTGTGTAAATTCAAAAAGTTATGAGGGATAGAATGAACAGAATTTCATTTCTTCTTAAAAAAAAAAAAAAAAAAAAAAAGATGATAGGGGTTTTTATCAATATTTATCTACAATCAGCGAACACTGTATTACCATTGGGCATTGATTGAATCAAAATAAAAATGTGAGTAAAACCTCTTATATGTTAGCTTTTATTTTGAGAGAACTGTGAAAGTCTGTGTTTCCTTAGCTATAATATTTTATTCTGTGATTAAGTAATAGTATATTATCAAAATGTATTTATTTGAAGGTTTTTTTTTAACCCATCTGTTACTTGATTCTGTATATTTTTTCTTTCTGCATACTGAGGGATTTACTAATAATAAATACAAAAACTGTTAGATCTTAAAAAAAAAAAAAAAAAAAAAAAATCTACGAAGAACTCAGAGAAAAAATTTACTCTTCTAAGCAACAAATCATAATTTAGCAAACCGATATATTTTTCTGTTCGCTGGCTTTTGAGAGAAGTAACTTTTGAATGTTAGTTCTAACGCTGTCAAATTGCGTTAAATATATTTTAAAAGGTTCCAAAATATTCTTCAAAAATATCACTAATTATATAGCACTTAAGCACGCACATACACATATGTATAAGCATACACACACACGAATTAAATAATAGGCGTATGATAAAACTATATCTGAATGCTATATATCTTAATATATATAAATCTCGTGTCACAATGTTTGTCCTCAATGGACTCCTAAACCACTTAACCGATTATAATAAAATTCGCACACCATGTGCAGTTCGATCCAACTTGAGAGATAGGATAGTTTAAATCTCAAATTATAGTCGCAATTTTAATTTATTTTCGTAAATAATAATTTAACTGTACTAAATAGTTTACAGCCGTATAATTCAACGTATAACTTAGTCACAGCAACGCGTGGCCGGGTCTGCTAGTTTATATATATATGAATCAACCATGTTGAAGTTATAGTTTCAGAGATTGTGAGATTTTACTACTAAAACCGTGTATGAAATTTAGTTACAATATTATAAGAAAGTGTAACATTTAAAATGAGATAATGAATACAAAATTTTTTTTAAACTTTAAAAATACATTTTAATTAAAAACATTAAAATACACGACAGACGTTTCGGCTAGAACACTAGCCCTCCTCAGTGTCAAACATACAAGGACAACATTTACAAAAAAAAAAAAAAAAGATACAAGCACAACATTTGTGAATGTTGTGCTTGTATGTTTGACACTGAGGAGGGCTAGTGTTCTAGCCGAAATGTCTGTCGTGTATTTTAATGTTTTTAATTGAAATGTATTTTTAAAGTTTTAAAAATTTTTGTGTTCATTATCCATTTTAAATGTTACATTGGTTTTAATATATTAGTGAGATGTATAAATTATGTTTAATTTTATTAAATTATAAGAAAGTGATTACAAATAAAATGATTTTGAAAAACATTATTTTAATTTTAATACCTAGCGATTTTCGAATGAACTTTGCATATCTTGCTACAAAAAGGATTATATCAGTACTTTTCAAA
Organism: Salticus scenicus; assembly: GCA_963930645.1. NCBI lineage: Eukaryota > Metazoa > Arthropoda > Arachnida > Araneae > Salticidae > Salticus > Salticus scenicus. The sequence continues at coordinate 51,391,975 of OZ005648.1, forward strand.
TCATCCTAATAAAAACAAAAACTCTATATTGTAATATTTTTCATAAAAGGTATGTACTATATATTTAGTATAACATCTGTTCGTTTGTTTAGTGCATACTTGAGTAAACAGGCGATTTTTCGCATTATCGATTTCTGCCTACATTATTTTTCCATTTTTGTTTTATTTTCTCCTTAATTCTGCAGACTGGCTTGGTGACCTCCAGAAACGGAGAGTGACTCATCCAGTCAGCCATATCCAAATAGTTCTCCCACTCTGTCGTCGCATAAAACTGAGGGTTTTCTAGGTACGAAATTAAAATAACTCCATATAGATAAAGTCCCCCTGCCGCGTTTTCTGCTGGCTACACCTGTCGCGATAAAATAATCTTTGTACATTCTGAAATCGTTCTCTGTGATCACAGTTTCTGGAGTTTGATTTTATTAACTGAAATAAACCTTCTGATAATGTCAATATTTATGAATAAAAGTATCAATTCATATGGTTAGTATTTTTATATGGAGAGTCATTTCATATAAATTTAAGGAAATATGTTGCTCGATTATTTTTGTTCCTTTTGATACTTGTGTCCTTTATACATATATATGAGAGATGTTCAAAATAATTTTATTTTTTTCTCTACCATTAACCTGGGATTTTATACACGGCATCAAAAGTCGTTCTCCTGGTCAAAAAAGGGATAATTAGACCTTTATATTTTACCACAAATCTCTTTAAATTAAATGTGCTTATCATCATATATAGTTACGCTCATCACTGAGTGACTGATTCTGTCACGCTTAAAAAGGCTAAGAGATTTCCTTGAACTCTGTCTGTGTGGGATCGCAAGTTGCCACCTAATTTTCATACTTTCGTTAATTTAAAAAAATATAATTGTCCGATCCATAAGCTGTTTAATCCGACAGATTCAGAAAAGTCACCCATTTCATTTGATACCTTATTTGTAACGAATTTTTGATTAGATTTTTTAAAATTAATTGAAATATGAAAATAGACATAGCTTTAAAATAGACGTTTAAATTTTTAATTGTTGCCATTTTTTTTTTCAGCATAAAATGAAATATGCTTTCACGTAAAAAAAAAAAAAAAAAAAAAAAATATATATATATATATATATATATATATATATATATATATTAAATTTACGTCTATATGATGTCGTGATGATCTAAAAAATGACGTCTATAAAATAATAATAATAATTTTAAATTTTAAAGGTAACGAAGAGATAAATAAAGTGCGAAAATTTCTCACGGGCTTGGTAGCAAATGATTTATTTGAAATGAGAAATAAATAAAACGAAATGATTATTTTTCAACGGGCGCCTTAGTCGCCCTACAACTAACTAGTTTTAAACATTAGTATCAAAGTACATAAACTAAAGGTCTCCTATGCTCAGTTGTACTGCTGTACTTTTTATTGATGTAATGTTACAAGATTAAAATTAAAATTATTGATCTGAGATTATCTATAATAAAATATGTGTGATGAAAATTCAGAACGATAAGCTGAACGTCTGTATTTAAAATCGCTTACTTTGATAAAAATCTTAGCCTAAATTATAAAACTGATCTAGGACTAAACCAATTAAAATTTATATGTATATAAAATGTAAATGACAACAAAAAGTTATTATTAATATTATTTTATATAAAATAAGGAGGAAAAAATCCAATCGTATTGATAATGAAATGATTTCACATATTATGAGGCTAATAATGAATTTTCTTATTTGTGTATTTTTTTGAAGATCGTATACATGTATTTTTCTGCGCTTTACGTGCACATGAGTTTATAATGACATGGGATCGTCTGTTTATCTGAATGTCTGAGCTCGAACTTTTGTATGTCTACTATAAACTATAACATCATAAGATTACTATGAAATTAAGTTATGACCCGAAAAAACAATTTCTATATTTCATATTGGCATTTAAGGGTTCACGTTCAGCATTTACAACTCTTAATAGAGAAGGCACGCAAAGAATTTGCATAGATTAAAACCTACGGACAATAAATGTTTGATGCACATATCAAGCATGTCAAACTGTCTTAACTGGACCTATGGCAGCAAATGATTAAAAAAAAAATCCTCTTAAAAAATATTTTAATGAGATTAAATATAATAATAGATGACCTTTAGCTCTTTATTGTGTTAACTAGCCTGTTTCAGACCATTATTCCTGAAAGACGAAAGGAAAAAATGTTTAACTAAAAATATTTACTTTTGGCTACCATAAACTAAACTTCACGAATAAAATGGCTAAATTGTTAGTTAGGCACGAAGTTGCTGGCTAAATTTCATCATTGCAGTGCTGCTATCCATGAACCATAAAAATAAATAAATAAATAAATTATAGGGAGCGGTCCATTGCACCCCACTCTCCCCTATGCACAATTTTGCATTTATATCATTATGAAAACATTATAAGTGATCGAAAATAATTGTTTTTAGTGGAATTAAAAAAAAAAAAAAAAAAAATCATCTTTATATTATTACAAGTTACATATATTATTTACATAAAACTAATTTTATGCTTTATAAATGTTCTTCGGTTAGAATTTTTTTTTTTAAATCCATGAAGCACTTAAATTGTTAAAAAGTAACTGCAAATAAATGATGACATACTGACGCAAAAAATAAGCAGATTGCAAAACTCGATATATTGTAAAATGTTTCATTAACTATGCATGATATCAAATTTTTCTTACTTATATTAATGGAAATTTCTATTATTGATATTGATGGAAACGCATTTTGCACACAACTAATCAACGCAAAGTTACTTATAACATGATGAAATTCATTCCTTAAAAATTTAGAAAGTTTCTTTCAAAAATGTGCAGTCTCCAATATTTTTAAAACAAATAGCTGAACAATAGATCTGTGATAATTTAAAAAAAAAATTGTAAATTATTTTCTTCGAAAAAGAAAAAGAAAAAATTAAAAACAACTTTTCCTAAGTTATCACAAAATTAACTTTCTTTCAACATTTTAAGTTATACTTCTCTGAGATGAAAATCGTCTGCATTCATAATAGAAAATTTTTTTTATAAATAATTTGTACTGCATGAATTTGTATAGGAAAATATATAGAAGAAAGTTTTGTGATACAGACAAGCTATTAGTTTATTTTGTTACTGGAGACAAATAATTGATGACTGTGTACTTATAACGTAGGCACAGTTATTGTTTTAGGAAATTGTTTTGGTAAACGCCTCTGTGATTTCAAGTTTTTAGTTTTCTTTAAGGTCACCGTGATGTGATATTGCGCTTTAGTCATAGCATTGATATGAGAATTTAAATGCTCTCTCCAGAACGGTTTTTTTTTTAGCGTGGATCTGTTCTTTTATTTATTTTTATTTTATTTTTTTACATTAGAGATAGTTTTCTACAGCATGCTTTTTTTTTTTTTTAGGACTGAGGGCCTATTAGTCTCAATCTGGGATTTTTGCGTTGTCGATTTCGATAGTTGGACATTTGTCGAAATCTAAAATTTATCGAAAATATAATTGAATAATTTGAAAACGATGTTATAATTTGAAAAAAGAGGGAAAAAAAAAACTAATAGTCCTCCGTCCTAAACTAAATTCTGCTTTTGCCAGAATTTCATCAAAATCTTTTTATTATTATTATTATTATTATTATTATTGAAAGAAAAAGAAAATAAAATTAATAATAATCAGTATCGTTACAAGCGATATCGAAAATTTTTTTTTAATAATTTTGAATTAGGAAATAAAAAGTGCGCGTGAAATAATATGAAATAAAAATAAGTAAAAAAATGAATTTAATGATTTAATGTTTTTGGTTTTCGGGGGCTTTTTTTTATGTCGCTCATTTTTACCAGATTTATAATGCTCCTTTCAATTCTTGAGTTGATCTCGTGTTTTCATTCATAAAGGTGGTAAATTGGTCATCTATATCTGTCATTTCACCTGAAGAAATACAGCCAAATTTGAGCATCTATAGAACCTGTGCAATTTCGATTGTACAGTCGGGGGAAAAAAAACGCAGCACTTGATGGTATTTCGTTATTAATTGACGCAGAAAAATTTAATAGACACCATTCAACAGAAAATGAAATGCACTTTCTGAAAATGTCGGTTGAATTTTGAATTAGAGGTCATCTACATATTAAAATGTAGCGCCAACTTTGATTTTTTTCAATAGCAACACCCAATTTTGACTTCATATTCGAATTTCTGAGAGTCTGGCAGTGCGGAAAAGTATACTGTTTGTATACTTCATCTTTAGTATTCATAGAGTTATGATCAAAAATGTGTTAGGGGGCTATCTCTAAATATAGAAAAATAAAATTAAGATCCTACAAGAACTAGACAAAATTATACTGTTTCACACCGGAAATATTTCAAGAAAAAAAGAGTTATAACAAGAAATAAAAATATTAACACCTTTTCAGTATCTTAATTATCATGAATTTAGTTTTTTGGATATGTATATACTTTAGTACTTTTTTAGATAATTTTAGGTATATTTAAATACATTACACTTACGATTGGTCAGACAATACTTTTTATAAAAGTGCAATATTTTTCAATTAAAAAGTATCTATCATGGATATACTGATCATTAATAAAGCTTAAATTTTCTTTCGTACGTGTAACATAATATACAAACTGAAATAATATAGCTATATATATATATATATATATATATATACAACAACGCATAAACTAAATCGTTTCGGATAAATTATTGTAAGGTTTCATAAAGTAAATATTAAACAATTTTAATAGCACTTACCAGTTTTGGGTCAGTTGAACTCTTTGGAACTGTACGATTTGTTTTATAATTTCTATGAAAATATAATTTCTTAATTAACGCTTTCGCGACTGCTGACGTAGATTCACATCATTTGAAAATCTGTAACAATGCCAGTGGGCGTTTCTTTCGTAATTTGTGTGTTACTTATTTCTTAAGCATGTACCCAGTGTTCATAATTTTTCAATAAAATATACTATGGATAGAAATATATTAATTAGAAAGAATATAGTTATAATGTATATCCATCTGTAATACAGTGCGTTGCATGAACATAAACGCACCTTTTCCAATAGCCAGAAATATAATTTTTTTTAATTTTAAAAGAAGGAATGCGACTTACAGTTATTGCATATGACTAACAACTGAATAAGGTGCTTTGAGCAAGTATGTTTATGCTCATGCAAGCTTATTTAATGAATGTTTAAGCATTTTCTTATTTTTCACTGTTATTCGTTTGTTGCACGAAATTAAACGCACTCTGTATTTTGGGTTTAAAATTTAACAGAGCTGCCGGAATTAAATTAAAACACAAATAGTCGTGTTGCTAAAATTCTCTAAAATAAGTTTTAATGCTTGAGTGCAAAATTTACGGAGTTTGTACAGGATGGCAAGAGGAAAAACTTTGACAGTAGACGAGAGGATAAAAATAGACCTTATGCGAGGTAAAGGCTTTAGCAATCGCGAAATAGGGCACTGAATCGGAAGAAGTGAGAGTGTTATGCGAAATTATATAAAGAAAGGAGCAAATTATGGGGGGAAAGCGTATGAGAAGCGAACAGGAAAGCTCACCAGTTACGACAAATGTCGAATATGCAACGCTGCAAAGACTAAGAATATTTCCTGTGCGAAGATAAAGACTCAATACAAGCTGGTTGTTCATCGGACAACCATATGTAGTACCATCAAAGCTGCAACATTCATTAAATTTAAGAAAATGAAGGCGAAACCACCCCTCACTCAAAAGCACAAGGATATGCGGTTGGAAAGAGCAAGAAAATGGATTCTAGATACTAAATTGGGAAAAAGTCATCTTCTCAGATGAAATAAAGTTTAATCTCGATGGCCAGGATGGATTTCATAGCTGCTGGCACGATATGATAACCGAAGAAATGCACTGTTCAAAACGTCAATCTTGAGGTGGGTCTGTCATGGTGTGGGCAGCCATAGGTTTTAAAGGAACTTTCGAATTAGAGTTCGTGGAGAACAGTATGAACTCTGTAGATTATGTCCAGATGCTCACATGGAACCTCGCCGTCAAGCAGTCAAAAAATCTGGAAGTAATTATATTTTTCAGCAAGATTGTGCATGTGTACATACAGCACATATCGTGAAAGAATGGTTCCGTGACAATAAAATTAAAGTTCTGGATTCGCCCTCAAAAATCGCCGATTTAAACATAATGGAGAACGTATGGGGTAATCTGGTTCGCCGTGTTTACGTAAACGGTAGGCAGTTTAACGCGAAAGATGAACTAAAATCGGCAATTCTGTTAGCTTGGAAGACAATCAGCTTGGATGACCTCATGCCACCATATCAGTCAATGCCAAGGCGTTTACTAGCTCTTCTAGAAGCCCACGGTGGCTTTACAAAGTATTAGATACAATATTTGTTACTCAGTTATTTATTTTTTACATGTGCGTTTAAATTCATGCAACATGTATATTTGTCATAAATTCAATAAAATTATTTTCTAAAAAATCATATTGGTTTTTCATTGTTTTGACGCGTAATTTCATTTCTTGAATCATACACATACAGTTTGCATGAATTGTCACCTATTCATATTTTTTTATTACTCTTCTATACCATTCTAATTCTTAAAGCTAATGTGCGTTTATATTCATGCAACACACTGTATAATTGTGGTACAGAAAATTTGTTTTGAAATATTTTATTTTGAGAGTATTTCAAACAGTAAACCCCGCCTATTTAGTTAATTTTTTTCTTCTAGTGTTCGTTTAAAAGATTCTAAATTTATCACCAGTAATCGTTGAAGTAAATACCACTTGTGTATATTTTTGTCAATGTAAAATAAGGGGTTTAACACGAATATTCAAAGTCACATTCACTTTTCGTTTCTGTATTGTTTTGTTTTGAAGAACGATAAAAGGCGGGGCTTTAGAAAACAGGAATTCTTGATACTAACACAAATGTCTAAAAATCAACATTTTTGTTTCATTTCTTTGCATTTGACGTTGTTGTTATATAATTTGACCCTTAAATAAAAAATACAAATATTTTGTTCAATTTTCTCCGTTATTTTTTAAGATTTTCTTCGTTATCTCATTCAAATTTTTTTAAGAGACGGCCCCTAAACCACTCCAAAAGAAAGATTTATTTATATCTCGAAAACTAATAACTGGAATGAGCTGCAAATTTGCACACCCATATTTTTCAGCATTAGGATTCATTTTATGTAAAAATTAATATAGGTCATAATTCATGATTTTTATGAATATGAATTTATTAATATTTTTCAGAATTAAAAATATTTTTCAGAATCAAAATTAATGATGGATTATGTTTGGGTTTCTTCACTGTGTCTCGTAAAAAAAGAATTATATCGATCAAGTTATTTTTTGTGAAGATATTAATAAAAGTTTGAAATATGAATTTAACATTAGCACCTTCAAACTTTGAACGCTTATAACTCTGTGAAAAAATAAGCAAAATATACAACCAATGTACTTTTTCGCGTTGTCGCGATCCCAGGAATTCAAATATAAAATAAAAATGGAGCATTACTATTGAAAAAAATCAAAGTTGGTGCGCGTTTTAATATGTAGACGACCCCCAATTCAAAATTTCCGTTCATTTTCTGAATCTACTCTCAATTCCCCGTCGAATGATACCTATTATATTTTTGTGCATTGATTAGCAACGGAGTTACATCGAGTGCTGCGTTTTTTTTTTTTTTCCCCGACTGTACAATAGTTTTCCTCTCTCTCTCTCTCTCTTTTTTTTTCACTCGTGGTGATCTATGAAATAACTTTTGTTAAATACAATTTATAAAAACGAAAACCTTTTCCAATTCCTACTATTAGTTCCCACTCTCCCTCTTGTACAAATCTTGCAATCGATTTTTAATTAACTTCCCGACTAGCTAGGCATTTGAAACTTTCAGAATTGCTCAGAACACGGTGACAACACAATACTTCGAAGTCCGATTTTCGAATTTTTGATTAGTTTTCTTATAATTAATTAAAATGTGAAAGTAATAACATCCTAATAGCGTTACAATAGCCATTAAAATATTAGCTATAATTTAATTGTTGCCAAAAAAAAAAAAATAATAAAAAAATAAAAAAAATTACGAGTTCATTTTCTTTCGACATAAAAATAAATACATTTAATTAAACGTGAACATTAAAAAATTATAAAAAGTTAAATTATGCATCTCACAAAAACTGACGTCATTATCACTTTAAAAAAATTATGCACATTGATAAGAGCTCTATGATTCATTAGAAAATTTAAAACATGGTATATAACAATTTTTTTTTTTTTTTTTTTAATCTTATAATTATTTAAAATTTAAACTACATATTTTTTTACAACAATGTATCGCTTGACTGAAAAGAAAAGCTTATTGAATTATAAACTTTTATTCCAAACAAATATTCATTTTTTGAAGGATTTTAAAATGAAGTATTGCTGCTTTAATTTCAATAATACTGTTAGAAACACCTTCAGAATTTATATAATAATAATAATAAAAAGAAGACTCCCCAGAAGATCTTAATCAACCCCCCCCCCCCCCCCACCACCACTGTAGTATTCTTTAAAATGAACTAGTCTCCATAAAAATTTTTGCTTCATTCTCAACATTTCGCTAGCAATTGTTTGGTGTTGACTTTATGTATTTATTTATTTTGGGGGGAGTTTTAAGGCTGATTGACTACGCGTGGGTACTATGCTTTTACGCAAGTTCTGTTGAAAACGATGGAAAACTTCGAACGGCTATGCCAACGAGTTCTACTTGGTTTCGAACTCAGCACTTTCTCGTCTGCCAGCTTGAAATATAGAATCTCTAGACTACTGGTGGGGCTGACAGTAAACGAAATTGATGCGTAATACTTTAACTTTTTATATTTATATGGTCCCTTCAAAAAATACACGAAATGGGACATTTGTGGGCTCTAAAAAAGTGATTCGAGAAAAAATGTTTAATATTTCACGGATCGATAAATTTAGATTCTAGGAGGAATTTTATGAAAATATATCATTCACGAAGACGTTTTTCCTAATCTCCTAATCATAATAAGTAGAACTAGAGTTCGCATAAAAATTTCATCGTCGTAAAAGAGATTTATCACAGATTTTTAACACACGCTTTTATTAGCTTCACCTGTATGTATGTATGTTTGTAACCGCTCTGGGAGCAAACAGAAAATCTATATTGTAAAAAAAGACTTTCCCTGCATGAACGCTGTGGCTGTGAGGTAATGCTCCGGGATACGAACCTAAAGGTCTAACGTTCGAGCCCAGTTAGGGGAGATTTTTTTAAAATGGTTTTTGTTTAATTCTAAATTATTTAATTAAAGATTTAAGTGTATGTAAATATTATGGTGTGTCACTCACACGATTTTCTCTTACCCTGCATTTTAATGCTAAGGTAGATATTTTGTTCTTTTTAGTTCACATTTCTATAAAAGCGTGTTCTTTAATTTTTTTTAAGTATCATTTTATTTTTATTTTTTAACTATTTTTAAGATAATGGATTTTAAATTTGATATTTTTCAATAATTAGTCATAGAAATATATTCTTTCATTTTGTGTTTAAAGATTGAAAATATAGTCGTCAAAAACCAATGGCACTGTATACAATGTATCCTTTAATATATGGACAGCTCATTGTAAAAGTGGTGTAACTCCATCTTTTTAAAATATACATATATTTGCTTAATTGTATCACATTTTATCACTCCTTTATTATAAAAAAGAAAAAACTCCAATAATTGCATTAAAATCCCATAAATGGCATTACATGTTATTCTCAGAAAACTAAAACTTATAAATATTCATTATAAAAATGAAGTTTCTATAAGTTACTTCAAATTATTAGTTCCCCATCATACTATAGGTATGGGGAACTTAGGTAATCGTGAAAATTTTCGACCTCGGTTTTTTTACTTTTCTACACGTTTTTAGGTGTGAGGAATCTGAAAATGACAAAATTTCTATGGTGTCCGTCTGTAGGGTGTCTGTTAGTGCGTCAGTCCGTTAGTGTGTCAGTGTGTTAGTCCGTTAGTTTGTTAGTCTGTTAACACGATATCTCACGAACAAATGATCGCAGAGAGGTCAGATCAGTTTTAAAATATTACTTTCGATACTGGCAAGAACCCTATTCATTTGCAACATTCGAATTAAAAAACTTCGTCAGTTATTTGAGATTTACGATTTTCTTAACATGGGAGAATAGGACAAAAATTCACTTAAACGTGCATTAAATGGAAACTTTTTACTGTAAAAATGTCAGACCAGTTTTAAAATATCCGTTTTGATGCCGGAATGAACATCAGTAACTATAAATATGCTACTTTGGAAATTTCGCAAGTTATTGGAAATTTACGAATTTCTTAACATGGCAGTATAGGGCAAAATTTCACATAAACGTCAATTTTGAGAGACGTTTTCATCGTAAAGATGTCAGACTACTTTTGAAATATTATTTAGGACACTGGCATGAACATTAATGACTATGAATTTTCCAATATAAAAATTTCGTAAGTTATTGGAAATTTACGAATTTCTTAACATGGCTGAATAGAGCAAAATTTCACATAAACGTCAATCTTGAGTGATATTTTCATCGTAAAGATGTCAAACCCCTTCCGAAATATTATTTAGGATACTGGCATGAATATCATAGACTATGATTTTTCCAATTTAAAAATTTCGTAAGTTATTTGGAATTTACGATTTACTTAACATGTTAGAATAAGGCAAAATTGAGCATAAACTTCCATTTTGAGGATCCTAAATACATTAGACAACTTCAAAATTACGTTTATGATATTTGTTTGAACATGATTGAATACAAATATTCTAATAGGAAAATTTCGTAAATTATTCGTAATTTACGATTTTATCAACATAGCGAAATTGTAAATTTTTCATATAAATATGAATTTTGAGGATTATTGCATTGGAAATAGTAGCATGAAAACTAAACAACGGAATTGACCCCGATAAAATAAATTAATAGATAAGAGTAAGATAAATATATCGAAGTGAACGGTGGATAGCCTATTAGGCGGGGATTTCATTCTGTCACTGTATCAAGCTTTGGTCAGATTCATTTCTTTTAACATGATTATAATATGTCTCGCACTAGAAATTTCTGAGAACATAAATATGATGGGGAACTGAGCAGAGTCCGCCTATGCCAACTAGTTTTTAATATAATTCATAAATTCTTATAACTATGATTTGTATTAAACACAAAAATCGATTACACTTACTGAATCTTGACCTTTTTAGTTCCCCATCATACTATGGGTATGGGGAACTTAGGTAATCGTGAACATTTTCGACCTCGGTTTTTTGACTTTTTTACACGTTTTCAGGTGTGAGGAATCCGAAAATAACAAAATTTGTATGGTGTCCGTTAGTTTGTTAGTCTGTTTACACGATATCTCACGAACAAATGATCGCAGAGAGGTCAGACCAGTTTTAAAATATTACTTTTGATACTGGCAAGAACCCTATTCATATACAACATTCGAATTAAAAAACTTCTTAAGTTATTAGAAATTTATGATTTTCTTAACATGGGAGAATAGGACAAAATTTCACTTAAACGTGCATTAAATGGAAACTTTTTACTGTAAAAATGTCAGACTAGTTTTAAAATATCAGTTTTGATACCGGAATGAACATCAGTAACTATAAATATGCTACTTTGAAAATTTTGCAAGTTATTGGAAATTTACGAATTTCTTAACATGGCAGTATAGGGAAAAATTTCACATAAATGTCAATTTTTAGAGATATTTTCATTGTAAAGATGTCAGACTACTTTTGAAATATTATTTAGGATACTGACATGAATACCATAGAGTATAAATTTTCTAGTTTAAGAAATTCGTAAGTTATTTGGAATTTACGATCCTCTTAAAATGGCAGAAGAATACAAAATTGAGCACAAAAAAAGGCCATTTTCAGGATCATAAATATATCAGACAACTTCAAAATAACATTTATGATACTTGTATGAACATGACTGATTACAAATATTCTAATAGGAAAATTTCGTAAGCTATTCGTTATTTAAGATTTTATCAACATAACAAAATTGAAAATTTTCCATATAAATATGCATTTTGAGGATTGTTGCATTGGAAATAGTAGCATGAAAACTAAACAACGGAATCAACCCTGATAAAATAAATGAATAGATTAGAATAAGATAAATATATCGAAGTGAACGGTGGATAACCTATTAGGCGGGGATTTCATTCTGTCACTGTGTCAAGCGTATTTTCAAATTCATTTCTCTTAACATGATAACTATGTTAAGAGAATGTCCTGTTCCAGAAATTTATGAATATATATATATATATATATATATATATATATATATATATATATATATATATATGATGGGGAACTGAGCAGAGTCGACCTATGCCAACTAGTTTTCCTACGTATAAAATTGAAAAAAGCTCGTCATTTCAAAATCAATTTCCAAGGAGATATTCACTTTTACAATGAACGACCCATATGCACGGTTCATTATAAAAGTGGTGTATTTCCCTATTTTTTAAATATGTATACTTTTGCTTAATTGTATCACATTTAGTCCTATCTTTCATTATAAAAGTGAAGAAACTCCAATAATTGCATTGAAATCCCTTAAATGGCATTACTTGTTATTTTCAGAAAACTATAATTTCTATATATTCATTATAAAAATGAAGATTCTGAGTTACTTTAAATTATATTTAATATAATTTATAAATTCTTATAATTCTGAGTTTATTGAACACAAATATCGATAATATTTACTGAAACTTGTCTTTTTTTCTATACGCATAAATTTACAAAGAGCTCATTATTTCAAAATACATTTACAAGGAGATAATTCACTTTTACAAGGAACGACCCATGTATTAAATTTAGTACTCGGATGGATGGTTAGGTTTTACGTCGCACTAGTGCTGCGCAGAAGGGCAATTGGCGACGGTCTGGGACACACCCCTAGAGGTGGTCCGGAGACATGCCATCACAACTTGGATGCTACACGAAAGGGATAGCTCTCCCGCTTCGGTGATCCCCAAAGGTATAATTTCTGATGGGAACATGGAGGACATTGCGGCCACGACAGATTTTATGTGCACCAGCCACCATTAGTGTACACGACGGTCTTTGGCCGGCTCGAGAACCGAACCCGCAATCTTCCAATTACGAGGCCGGCGCTCTACCGACTGGGCTACCGCGGCCTTCTAGTACATGGGATATATTTTTAATTTTGTTACAAATCTTTTTGGACTAGTCAGTCTGCTCCCGTCTAGCGCTCAATTTTTCACATGCATTTCCAAATTTAATTCTCTTTACTAGTTCAAATTACTAAACATTCGTTTACATATTGGGGAAAAAAAAAAAAAAAAGGCTTCATCTTTTACACCATGGTATTTATATATTTTGAAATCCAAACGGCTCTAAAAAATTAAAAATGATACCGTAAACCTTTAATTTAAATTTTATAAACACGTGTCTATTTGTTTATTCATATTACTATTAATTTCTTGCGGCGTAACTCAATTTTACATATTTAATTTATCATTATTATTTTTCCCTGACGCATTAAAATTCCGCATAGCAACGAAAATAATTTATTTTTAAAATGTTGAGCAATTTAATCTTTGTTTTACGTATGAATAAATTCTGGTTAATCAAGTTTTGTTTTCTGCGGGAATAACAACTATTATACTCTATACTGAAATAAATTTTTTAAATAAATTTCTGTAAGAGGACCAATCAATTTTGCATGCTTAATTTATTATTTAAATAAATTAAATTTATTCAAATAATAAATTTGAGAACTTATCATGCAACCTTGATTCCATTGAACTTCAGAGGGAAGAGAAACACGTTTCCATTATTTTTAGTCGCATTTTAGCATTCCTCATTAGAATATACTAGTTGTGTACCTTTTCTTAGTGGGATTCATGAGATTGTAAAAATAAAAATAGTAATCCATTTTTATGTAAGCAAATTAAAATTTTTTTTAGTATTTTGCGAACTACTATAAGTTTTTAACTTTATTTGCTATTAATAAGTCGAATAAATTAGAACATTTTGAAAAAAAAAATAAATTATTAAGTAAATAAAAAAGATTACTGTTTAGCAATTTTTAAGCTATATTTTACCCAATACCTTTTTTAGCTTATACTTCTTAATCTATTTCTTATCCGCTTTTCTTCAGATATAATTAATCAATCCAGGATGTTTGCTACAGCTCATTTATTTTTCTCTCATTAAAATGATAATATACAGCAATATGAATTACCTATTGTTCAAACTTTAGCAGACCGTTTCCCCACAACCTACACTTGTTTATATACTTTGGATAACACACACCACACCTGGAACAGACACGATATCTCCTCTATATTTTAACAAGATACAAACAATCAGTGGAAGGACATGAAATTGTTTCTACGCATTCGACCTAAATTAACCAAACCCTTCCTCTTGTAATGTCCATATGGCAAAGGACAAACGAACTTGATTGAATTAATCATAACATGAGAGTTATTAATTTTTTCTCATATGTTTCTTGCGTGAAGCATATTCACATTATGCGGGTAAATGTAGTTTTATGCCCATGCAAGCGGTTCGATTTTTGAAATCATATGTGGTAACAGCATGTGCCAGACAGTCAGTCGCCCCTGTACTTAATATTCCCCTCAGCAGACTGAATGTCGTCTGCAAAAGATTTCTGTCAGAGGGCCAATATCCCGAGAACTATAATGCTAAATCTGTCTTTCAACCCCTCTCCTCCTTTCCAGATTATGCAGTTGACTGATTTATTCCATTCCTAAAATAATTGCACAAAATTTCTATTTATTTTATTTATTTATTTTAGAGAAAAATTTAGAAATTTTCTAATTTTTTACAAAGTATTGAAAAACTCTATTACGTGAGATATACAGCACCTCAAAATTTTGGTAACAACAGACAAACAATTTCTAAAAATTGTCACGTCATGTTCAAGACATCTTCAAACGTGTAAATACATCGAAAACCGAAAGTTGGCAAAATACAAACAGTAGAAAAATTACCGAATTCAACTCTCTTTTCTTGTAAAAATAGAAAAAGCAATAAAATTGCGACAAAGGAAAAAAAAAAAAAAAAAATGTTGTATGCTTCATACTCCTGATTGTTATGTAACATCATTTATATAAAATCGCGTCACAATTAAATTTAGCTTAAAAAAATGTATCATGAATTGAAATCAATTACTTCAATATTTTTAAACTAGTTTATTGTAGGGCGACTAAGGCGCCCATTGAAAAATAATCGTTTCATTTTATTTATTTCTCACTCTCACTTTATATAATTCATTCGCTAGCAAGCCCGTGCGAATTTTTCTCACTTTGTTTATCTCTTCGTTGCCTTTAAAATTATTATTTTATAGGCATCATTTTTTTGATACAGTGACAGAATGAAATCTCCGCCTAATAGGCTATCCACCGTTCACTTCGTTATATTTACGTTATACTAATCTATTAATTTATTTTATCAGGGTCAATTTCGTTGTTTAGTTTTCATGCTATTATTTCCAATGCAATAATCCTCAAAATTCCTATTTATATGAAAAATTTACAATTTCGCTATGTTGATAAAATCTTAAATTACGAATAACTTATGAAATTTTCGTATTAGAATATTTGTAGTCAATCATGTTCAAACAAGTATCATAAATGTTATTTTGAAGTTGTCTGATATATTTATGATCCTCAAAAGGGACGTTTATGCTCAATTTTGTCCTATTCTGTCATGTTGAGTAAATCGTAAATATCAAATAACTTACGAATTTTTTAAATTAGAAAAATCATAGTCTATGATATTCATGCCAGTGTCCTAAATAATATTTCAAAAGTGGTCTGACATATTTACGATGAAAATATCCCTCAAGATTGACGTTTATGTGAAATTTTGCCTTATTCTGCCATGTTAAGAAACTTGTAAATTTCCAATAGCTTATGAAATTTTTATATTGGAAAGTTCATCGTCAATAATATTCATGCCAGTATCCTAAATAATATTTAAAAAGTGGTCTGACATCTTTACGATGAAAATATCCCTCAAAATTAACATTTATGTGAAATTTTGCTCTATTCTGCCATCTTAAAAAATTCGTAAATTTCCAATAACTTACGAAATTTTTATATTGGAAAATTCATAGTCAATAACATTCATGCCAGTGTCCTAAATAATATTTAAAAAGTGGTCTGACATTTCTACTATGAAAATATTCCTCAAAATTGACGGTTATGTGAAATTTTGCACTATTCTGCCATGTTAAGAAATTCGTAAATTCCGAATAATTTGAGAAACTTTCAAAGTAGCATGTTTATAGTTAATGATATTCACTCCGAATTCTAAACTGATAGTATTTTAAAACTGTCCTAACACCTTTACAGTAAAAATTTTCTACTTAATGGACGTTAAAGTAAAATTTTGCCCTATTATCCCATGCTAAGAAAATCGTAAATTTATAATAACTTACGAAGTTTTTTAATTCGAATGTTGCAAATGAATAGGGTTCTTGCCAGTGCCGAAAGTAATATTTTAAAACTGATTTGACTTCTCTGCAACTGCAACTATTTGTTCTTGAGATATCGTGTACACGGACTAACAAACTAACAGACGGACACCATACAAATTTTGTCATTTTCGGATTCCTCACACCTGAAAACGTGCAAAAAAGTAAAAAAAACGAGTTCGAAAATTTTCACGATTACCCAAGTTCCCCATACCTACAGTATGATGGGGAACTAAAAAGAGAAGGGGATTTTAAAAAAACGTAGGATTTTTAGTTCCCCATCATACTATAGGTATGGGGAACATAGGTAATCGTGAAAATTTTCGACCTGGGTTTTTTGACTTTTTTAAACGTTTTCAGGTGTGAGGAATCCGAAAATGACAAAATTTGTATGGTGTCTGTTAGTGTGTTAGTCCGTTAGTTTGTTAGTCTGTGTACACGATATCTCACCAGGGTTGTTATTTCGTCCACTTTTTTGTCAAAAGTCCGGGACGCCGGACAAAAGTGGAAAAAACCTGGACAAAACTGGAAAAAACCACACGAAACTGGACAAAATAAAATCCATTGAACTGTACATGTTCAGTGCATAAAAGTATTCTGCTAAAACAATAAATTGCAGTTTTAACTTTAAATTAGTACTTTTAGCAATAGAAATATTTTATTAAAAATTAATAATTTAAATAATGAAAAGTGTAATTTAATTTTAATCATGTTGAAAAAAATGAAGAAAATTCTAATTACATTGGTTATGTGCAGTTTGTAGATGTAACAAATTAAATCTGTTGTAGTGGTTTATTATAATATTATCATACTGGGTATTAAGAGAAAAAAAAATTATTTAATGCTATATCTAAATCTTTAAAAACAAAAGAAATACACTGATGGGAAAAAAAATCCCAACACCAGGAAGGAGCTGTGCTAGATAAACGAAATTTGGTAGGCGTGTTTATACATCTGAAAGATGACGTCGATTCAAATTTCGAATAAGTGTGGCGCTAGTAGCGACACTATGAACATGCAAATGAGGTTTGCTTTAAATAAGCGCTGTAAGGTTCGTGATCGTTATTTACAGTTGAGATTTGACGTAGTGGGTTAATGTTAGACAAGGATGCCTCTAAGAAGACGAAGAAGCCATTATCAACAGCTCACTGAGTTTGAACGAGGTCGTGTAGTAAGGCTACGAGAAGGTGGGTTTTCTTTCCGCGATATTGCAGAAAGACTTGGCAGGAATGTATCCACTGTGCATGAGTGTTGGCAGCAGTGGTCAAGGGAAGGTACTGCCTCAAGAAGACCAGGTTCCGGGGCACTACTGAGAGGGAAAACTGCCGTGTTCGGCGTATGGCTGTGGCTAATCGTACTGCGTCTGCAGCTGAAATTCGAGCTGCAGTTGGCACCACGGTGACACAACGAACTGTTACAAATCGGTTACTTCAAGGACAGCTCCAAGCCAGACGCCCTGTAGCGTGCATTCCACTGACTCCAAACCGTTCCACTGCCGTTTGCGACGTGAGTGGTGTCAAGCTAGAGCTCATTGGAGGACGGAGTGGAGATCTGTTGTGTTTTCTGATGAAAGCCGGTTCTGCCTTGGTCGCAGTGATAGCCGTGTGTTGGTTAGAAGGAGGCCAGGTGAACGCCTGCTAGCGACCTGTCTTCGGCCTAGACACACAGGGCCTACTCCTGGTGTTATGGTTTGGGGAGCAATTTCGTATGACAACAGGAGCACTCTCGTGGTTATCCTAAGCACCCTGACTGCAAATTTGTACGTCAGTCTAGTGATACAACCTGTTGTGCTGCCATTCATGAACAGCATTCAAGGGGGTGTTTTCCAACAGGGTAACGCTCGCCCTCATACCGCTGTTGTAACCCAACATGCTCTACAGAGTGTCGACATGTTGCCTTGGCCTGCTAGATCACCAGATCTTCCTCCAATCGAGCACGTATGGGACATCATTGGACGACAACTCCAGCGTCATCCACAACCAGCATTAACCGTCCCTGCATTGACCGCCCAAGTGCAACAGGCATGGAACTCCATCCCACAAACTGATATCCGACACAATGCATGCACGTTTGCATGCTTGCATTCAAAATTTTGACGGTTACATCGGTTACTAATGTACCAACATTTCACATTTGAAATGGCTCTTCTCGCCAATGGCTCTACCTGTGATCTTGAAACTTTAATCAATTAAATATGTTACCTAGACAAATGTATTGCTGAAATTTCATTACTGTACAATAATTTTTTCTTGGTGTTGGGATTTTTTTTTCCATCTGTGTAGATACGGCTGTTTAGCCAGAAAAAGATTTCATGCATAATGTTGAGTTATCTTCAGTACATAATGTTGACCAAAAAAATAAAACTTAACCCCCCCCCCCCCCTCCTTGAAAAAAGTGAAATAATTGTTAAATAAAATGAAGTAAGAGAAGTCATTAAATAAACAAACGAGAAAATTATAATAAGTGTTTGATTATCTGTTCCCAAATAGTCTATTGTTTAATGGAATGGTATGTATCCAAATTCTTTTGTGCATCTCTGTAAAAGAACTAATATTATTAGATTCACCAAAATGTATACAGTTTGTGTGACATATAACTTGTATATGAATTTAAAAGCTCAATCAAATGAGGCATTCAGGCACAATCATGTTTTAAATAATTTTCAGACTATATAATATTACAGAATTTTTCGTTATTTCCCTGTAAAAAAAACTATAAATGCTAGATTCACCAAAATAAATCTGTACAATTCATTCGACAGTGACCTATAACATGTATATAAAATTTCAGCTGAATTGATTAAGGAATTTAGATGCTAACTTAAATTATCTGAGCCCATAGGCTATAATGATAAAGAATTTATCTTTGTGTCCCGGTAAAGGAAAAAAAAAAACTGCTGGATTCTCCAAGATGTATACAGTTTGTGCAACGATAACCTATAACATATGTACAATTTTTAGCTCATTTGAACAAAGCATTTAGACAATATTGTGTTCACTCTACTCAGACATACATACATCATTGTAAAAATAGCAAAAATGAACTCATGGGACCTCAAAACATATAGATACACTAACATCACAAAGTCAAATTTTTGTCATGATTACAATACTTTCCTTACCTATGTATTTTCAGAAAGTAAAAAATTTCATGAAAGATTTGTGAACCATTCATTTCATCATGCTTTATAACAAATTTTTAAAAGGTATTTACGACTATGAGAGAGGAGGTGATAGTGTAGTTGAAAGCAGTAGGGAAAAAAAGGGGAATTAAAATTGGAAACTATAAACTGTCACTTTTGCATCCAATCCACCCTTAGGAAAACAGATATATTTATTTATTAAATATTGTTAACTTTGCATGTCTATTTCAATCATTCATGTCTATTTTGAAATATTTAAATTGATTATATTCACATACACAGGGTTCAGGAATTTGTAAAAAAAATGGTCGCCAACAAAAAAATTCTGGTAACCCATAAAAAATATTCTCCATCATTTTCTTTCAGTTTCAAAATTTACTTGAATATAGAAATTAAGATTCTATATATAAAAACCAATTTTTTATTAGGCTTGAATGATTTCTTTTTTCTTTTTTTTTTTGCATCAGGAAATACCTGTTTAAATTTAACATCATGAAACTGGTTTTATTATTTTCATTAAACCAATACACTATCGGCATTGATACATCATTACACAGGTAAAACGATTCAGCACCAGGTCGATATCATGCGCAGACAGGAGCAGTGTAAACCAATTCCCAAAAACAGTGCAATAACTTAAAACCAAGTCGTGATACATGCACGGATATGTGTAAATCCCCTAATTCAACACAGTGTCTCAAAAAGTGATGAGAGAAGCAGGAATCAAAACAGCGAAAGTTTGCCCGATTCTGGGACCAATTCTTTCACCAGAAGATATATAAAAAAAAAAAAAAAAAATTAAAGTTGAAAACGTTATTGCTAGTTAAAAAAATATTGGTTGCCAATGGTGACCAGGTGATTGTATTTCAGGAGCTCTGCACATACACATATCGATAAAAAATTGTTTTATATATATGAAAGAATAAAGGTAATTTTTAATTTAGTACTCGCAAATAATTAATAGTGTACAAAACGGTATTTTGTCCGGGACGGTTTTAACCAAGTTTTTTCCACTATGGAAAAAACCGAACAACCCTGTATCTCACGAACAAATTGTCGCAGAGAGGTCAGATTAGTTTTAAAATATTACTTTCGACACTGGCAAGAACCCTATTCATCTGCAACATTCGAATTAAAATACTTCGTAAGTTATTAGAAATTTACGATTTTCTTAACATGGGAGAATAGGACAAAAATTCACTTAAACGTGCATTACATTAAATGGAACCTTTTTACTGTAAAAATGTCAGACCAGTTTTAAAATATCAGTTTTGATGCCGGAATGAACATCGGTAAGTGTAAATATGCTACTTTGAAAATTTCGCAAGTTATTGGAAATTTACGAATTTCTTAACATGGCAGTATAGGGCAAAATTTCACATAAACGTCAATTTTGAGAGATATTTTCATCGTAAAGATGTCAGACTACTTTTGAAATATTATTTAGGACACTGGCATGAATATTAATGAATATGAATTTTCCAGTATTAAAATTTCGTAAGTTATTGGAAATTTACGAATTTTTTAACATGGCAGAATAGAGCAAAATTTCACATAAACGTCAATCTTGAGGGATATTTTCATCGTAAAGATGTCAAACCACTTTCGAAATATTATTTAGGATACTGGAATGAATATCATAGACTATGATTTTTCCAATTTAAAAAATTCGTAAGTTATTTGGAATTTACGATTTACTTAACATGTCAGAATAAGGCAAATTTGAGCATAAACTTCCATTTTGAGGATCATAAATACATTAGACAACTTCAAAATTACATTTATGATATTTGTTTGAACATGATTGAATACAAATATTCTAATAGGAAAATTTCGTAAATTATTCGTAATTTACGATTTTATGAACATAGCGAAATTGTAAATTTTTCATATAAATATGAATTTTGAGGATTATTGCATTGGAAATAGTAGTATGAAAACTAAACAACGGAATTGACCCTGATAAAATAAATTAATAGATTAGAAAAAGATAAATATATCGAAGTGAACGGTGGATAGCCTATTAGGCGGGGATTTCGTTCTGACACTGTATCAAGCCTTGGTCAAATTCATTTTATTTTAACATGATTATAACATGTCTCGCACTAGAAATTTATGAGAACATAAATATGGTGGGGAACTGAGCAGAGTCCACCTATGCCAACTAGTTTTTTTTGGATACATTCACCTTTCGAAATCTCCCTAAATATTAGAAATTTTAAACCAAACTTATTGCTAACCATCTGGAACGAATGTATTTCAAAAGAGTTTCATTTCAGATGTTCGAGAGTAATCGATATATCGAAAGCTGACTCACCAGAAGGGCAAAAACCTTCTCCATCCCCGTTGCCATGGTTACCGGATGGTGATATGGAGTTTTAAGAAGTTATCCACTAGAAAGAAGCAGGGGACACCGAAAAGAGTTCAATAAATTCTCTTAGTCCAGGGCTCTTTATTAAAATGTTTACAATTTATAATTATTTCTTCAAGTGTCGGATAAATTATTGATTTACCTTTAACTTGATTCTTTGGAATAAAAGGAAAGAGAACAAGGATAATCGCAGAGAGAGAAAGCAAATGAAAAAGAGAGAGACATTAGTGCTTCTTCATAAGTTTTTAAGTCTTTTGAAAAAAGGTTCTTTTGTTATAACTTTTTTTTGGATTAAGATTTCTGTAAATAAGTACATGAGTCATATGAAAAATGATCCCGGATGTACGTCGATTATGCAAATTATGATCAGGAAAAAAATAGTTATGTTGTGACCATCACAAAATTCTTTTCGATATTTTCGTACACAAATTCACTCTCAATAAAAATTATTTATTAAAATTATTATTTGTTAATTCATTTATTTATTAATCGGAAGTGAGGAATTTATTTTCTATGGCTAGTGAACACAATTTTAATCTACAAAAAAAGAAACTTGCGTAAATACAGGCTAAGATCCCTTAGAAAGACTCCCACAAAGGGCACTCTTCCCTCATGACAAGGACCCTAATGCAATCAATCGGCTTTAATCCTCGCATCCATCTAAAAAAATATTAACTTAAATAACGAAAGAAAGCCATTTTTGTGCCCTATAGACAACGTCTTAGGAAAAATGTTTTTTGTGATTTGCCTTCTTTATTTATTTAGTGTTAAAAATAAAAACAAAAATCAATAACTTTATTTCAAATTATCACAGATACATGGTTCAGCTATTCGTTAAAAAAATATTGATGAATTCTTTTAAAAAATACACAATGCTCCTACATGTAATCATTATAAGATGTATTTAAACAAAATTCTGCACAAAGGCCGTAAATGATAAGAATAATTCGGTGTGGGCCTCTATACGAACCACAAGCAATAAACACGCCAAAAACTATACAGCAATTCCTGAACGGTGTGTGAATATGTGCACTAATTTGCATGCCAATTGGGTAATTTTTGAGGCACTTCTGTGTCCATAGGCCGTAATGATAAGAAAAATTTTGGTGTGTCCATGTACACCAACCATAAACAGAATATTCATCCAAAACTATACAGTCAATTTCGTGCAGCTATTAACGTGTGTATGTAGTGATTCCACACGTACATACACACACAATAACCAATTGCCAAAAACTTCTTTTTTGGACTCATGAGGCCTTAAAACGTGTAAATTAGGTGAAAACTCAATATCAAATCTTTGGACAGAATATAATACTTCCATTACCTAGGGTAATGGAAGTAAAAATAAGATGTATGTGTATTAAAGTTAAATTGTTTGGAACATTTAAAAAAAAAAAAAAAAAAAAAAAAAGGTAAATATTTGATAATACGAGCTTATCATTCATAGTTCTTTCAAAGGGACGCACAAAAGAATTTGGATACATAACGATCCATTAAACGACATACAACTCGGCGAGAAATACTCAAACATACAATTAGGATTTTTCTGTTTTGTTTATATAACGACTTAAAAATTGCCTCACCAGTGGCTGAAGCTGGTAGACGAGGGGTGCTGGATTCGATCACAAGTCGCGCTCGTTGACGTAGCCGTTCGGAGTTTTCCACAATTTCTTCCAAAATTCGAGGAAACACGATTTACGACCGCTAAAAAGATCCCTACGGAGAGCACACCCCCCTAGGCCCAGGACCCTCGTGTATTCAATCGACCTTACTCCCAAAATAAAATACAATTTTGGGGGGAAAGAAAAAAAAAGTTTAATTCATTTCAAACATTGGTCACAGGTGCTTCCATTCCATCCCACAACGGCACAACATCCAAAGATTCTTGTCTTTCGGATTACAGTGCTGCCATCTATCGAGTTCGTAAGAGTTTGAACTTTATTTGATGGAATGGATTGTGGGGACCGTGAAATGAAGATATAGGGCTTCTCTAGCTTCATGGTGGGGACTAAGGCCGATTGACTTCACAAGGGTCGGCCGGATTTACAATTAGGCGACCGCCTAGGGGCGTCAGGCCAGATTAAAAAGTTGGAAGCATAGTAGATTTTTAACTTAAAAAACCTTTTTCGATCAAATCAAAGATTTAAAAAAAGAACTTTAAGATGACAGAGATTAACTTTTTTGGAGGAGCTTCTGGACTAATAGATTGCTCGTGTGCACAAGCTTTTTTTTTTTTTTTTTTTTTTTTAAAAAAAAAAAAAAAAAAAAAAAAAAAAAAAAACAAGTAATATAAAAGAAATTTTTTTTAATTCCTACTTACACTATTGAAAAACTTTTTTTTTTTTTTTTAATAATTTTGAATTAGGAAATAAAAAGCGCACGCGCAAAATGAAAGAAAAATAATTATAAGATAAAAAAAAACTTTTTATATACCATGTTTTAAACTTTCTGATGAATCATACAGCTATTATCAATGTGCATAATAAAGTTCTAACAACCACGTGACTTTCTTCTTAGAAACCGTACTTTGCTGAAGGACAACGCTAATTTTACCATGCCTTTGAAAGCGTAGTAGTCGATTTTTTTTATGATTTTACAAATACATTTACAACTCTGTGTTACAATAAATTTCTAACACTATTCCGCAATGATAAAATGGGTCAGTGTGGTCAACTGTCCCTCAGCAAACATGCTCATGATGTCATCTGTTAGAACTCTATTTTTTTTAAAGTAACAATGATGTCAATTTTTGAGAAATGCATAATTTAACTTTTTATCGTTTTTTAATATTTACGTTTAATTAAATGTATTTATTTTTATGTCGAAAGAAAATGAAATCGTAATTTTTTTTTTTTTTTGGCAACAATTAAGTTATAGCTAATATTTTAATAGCTATATTAACGCTATTAGGATATGATTTTCATATTTTAATTAATTATAAGAAAATTAATAAAAATTTCGAAAATCGGACTTCGAAGTATTGTGTTGTCACCGTGTTCTGAGCAATCCTGAAAGTTTCAAATGTCTAGCTAGTCGAGAAGTTAGTTAAAAATCGATTGCAAGATTTGTACAAGATATACATAGGGAGAGTGTGCACTAATAGTAGGAATTGAAAAACAATTAAAAAACTAGTATGTTGTGGCCACCACAAGACTTTCTTCTGTGTTTTTCTATATAAATTCACTAAGTGCAAATATTATATATAAACTATTATTTATTAAAATTATCTAACATAATGAATACTGATTTTCATCTTAGAGAAAACTAACACTAAATATCCGAAAAACAAAGTTTTATTGTCTGTAAATAACATCGTAAAAAGTGCATTTCTATAATGGTTATCTCTATATCAAGTTTCGTATTGTTATATGCCATAGAAATTGAGATATAGCCTTCCCGTTTTCGAGGAAATTTTCAGTATAGCAGCTCCACCTATTGGCCGATAAGCATCCAAATTGAATCAGCATAATGTCTTATAATGGCCTTCTCGAATATCAAGTTTTGTTTGATGATATGTAATGGAATCTGAGATGTAGTCTTCCTTTAACTTCTGGAAATCACTGTGTAGCAGCGCCACCTTTTGAGCGGTTGACACCAAAAGTTGGTAGGCGCTAATTTAGGTCATGGTGCATCTACATATAAAATTATATGCCTTTCTGTGCAGTAGTTCCTGAGATATAGCCTTCCCTTAAATTGCAGATATTGCTGTATTGCAGCACCACCTGTTGGCCAATAAGCATTCAAATTGCACCAGCATGTTTTATAATGGTCTTCTTACATATCAAGTTTTGTTTGATTATACACAATAGAACCTGAGACATAGCCTCCCCTTAGCAAAAATTGTTGTATAGCAGCGCCACCTGTTGAGCAGTCGACACCAAAAGTTGATAGGCTTTAATCTAGGTCAAGGTGCATCTACATATAAATTTATATGGAATTCTGAGGATTAGTTGCAGAGATACAGTTGCCATAAAATTTTTGTCACACAACGCACACACACAGACAGACCGACATTTTCTAAAAATGGTCAAATTGTGTTCTAGACCTCTCAAAACATGTAAAACCGTCGAAAACCAGAAGTCGAAATTTTTTTACAAATCCAATCCATTCTTCTATTGAATATAGAAGAAAGTAAAAAAGGGACTTCCGATTGAAAAAAGCATAAAGGTAGGTTTTTCATACGGAGTAGGAATTCATCTATAATGAATTAGTCTCCTGATTTCTGTCAAAGGTGAAATATCACTTACAATAATATATGAGAGCTTAAATTTTTAATGACTTTTTAATGTTTAAGAATATAAACATTAGGGATAAAAAACCAAAATTTTTCTGAAATTTTCACAGAGTTACTTGTAATATAATATTATTTATATTTTATTCTCTTTTTTCTAAAAATTCTTGTTTTTTGACCATCAAAAATTTATATATACAGTATAACCCCGATAAGTCGTCGTTTTCCTTTGGTTCCGACAAGGTCTCATACACAATAATGTTAAACAACCCTCTTTTACCCTTCACCAAATTTCTACTCAGATAACTTTGATAAATTTCATTCTACTCAGATAACTTGTCACCCACAAAAATGGCCGAAAGCTAATTCAAAAATCCCCTAAAAAAGTCGCTAATCCTAAACTTACATTTTTTTTCGCTAAAAGCTTTTAAAATCCCCCAAATTTAGAGACTTTCCCCCTCCAAATTGGCAACACTGAATTTGCATGCCACCGTGCTGTCTTTTCAGCCCCGCCCCATCAAATTAAGAAAACAAGCCTTTACCGGAAATTTTCGATTACATGCGTCTTATCAGCAAAACCTGTTGGTCCCTATTGTTGTTAAGCATTCCTTTTCAGTCCCCCCCCCCCCACCACTTAACTTTAAGAAAGCCAAGCCTGCTTATCACTTCAGCAACACACTTGTAGGTTAAGCATTCCTTTCCATACAATACCCCTTTTGGGGAGTTGAGTTCTTGGAATATTCTATGCATGTGCATCGTACTTATCGCTGCTAATCATTCAAAGCACACTTCTCGCTGCGACTTTGTCGAGTGTAGACGTTTTTTTCACTTCTCCTGTGTTTGACCTCATTTCATAGCGAGTAAGTCCTACTATAAGGGCTATCTTCCTCTCTTGCAATTTCGTGGTGCGATTACACTTTTAACATGTCAGGGAAACGAAAACTTACCGCGTTATCTTTTAAAGAAAAAAAAAGACTTAATTGCACTTTTTGAAAAATCAAATGTTTCAAAAACAGCTTTTGCCAAAGAACACCATATTCCCAGGACTACGTTGAACGATATTCTTTCATCGAAACAAGTCATTGAAGAAGCCAACTGCGAAGGCAAAAGAAAGAGAATGAGGAAATCGAAGTTTGACGATATCGAGGAGGTTTTAGTTCGATGGCTAAAACATGTTAGAGCCCAGAATGTGCCAATTTCTTCCGTGGTGCTAAAAGAAAAAGCCATGGAAATTGCTAAGGAGTTGAACATTGAAGATTTCGGTGGCAGCAATGGTTGGCTGGAACGTTTCAAAGACAGACATTGCCTTTCTTTAAAAACAATTTGCGGAGAAGCAGCAGCTGTTGATGTTGTAGAAGACTGGAAGGACAGTGTTCTCCTTGATGAGACCGGCTTATTTTACCGTCTTGCCCGATAAAACTCTGTCATTTAAGGGTGAAAAGTGCACTTCTGGAAAAGCAAGCAAACAATGTATAACGCTTCTGCTTGGAGCAAATATGAATGGAACTGAAAAACTAAAACTACTTGTGATAGGCAAAAGCAAAAAGCCATGCTGCTTTAAAAATGTTAAATCCCTTCCAGTTTATTATGAAGCAAATTCAAAGGTATGGATGACTACAACGATTTGGGAACAACATATTCGTAAACTGGATTCTCAGTTTTTGCGTCAGAAAAGAAAAGTTGCCATCATTGTTGATAACTGTACCGCCCACACCACACCCGAAAATTTAAAACCGATCGAGATAGTTTTTATTCCTCCAAATGTAACATCAATTCTTCAACCTTTAGATCATGGGATAATTCGTGACTTTAAACGAAAGTACAAAAAAAATGCTTGTAAAGGACCTGATAAAAGCATTGGATAGAAATGAAAAGCTGTAAGTTTCAGTTTTAGATGCAATTAACTATGCAGACAAAAGTTGGAGTTCCGTTTCTTCACAAACTGTTTCCAACATGCAGGGTTCGTAGCAGACTCCAAATCAGAAGAAATCCTCAGCGATGAAGACATCATCGACGTGGAACCATTAGAGACTTTGCTGCAAATCGCAAATGAAAAAGGGTGCAGGGTCAATGACGTTAATGCTTTTGTCAACATTGATAACGACATTGCAATCTGCTCACAAGCAACTGTAAAAGATTTGACATCTGAATTTTTAAAAGAAAAACAAAACAGTTCAAGTGAGGATAGCGATATTGAGAATGTGGATAAAACCCCACCCAACAAGACAGAAGCAATTGAAGCACTGGAGAAAGTTCGAGAGTACCTTACATCCATTCAAGGTACAATAGACGAAAAATTTAAAGCCTTAACTGTATTAGAAAAGAAAGTTTTTTCCAGTAGCCAGCACCTTCATCAATCTACACTGTTGGGTTATTTTAATACAGCAAAAAAATAAAATGCACATGGTAATTATACTGTTTTTTTTTTTTTTTAATCTTCCGCTCATTCATTTACATGTATTGATTTCTGAAAATATTGTTTTTGTCACCGAATCCTACTGCAATTCATGAAAATATGTAGTATAGTATACTTCAAAGTTTTTTTTTTTTTCCGAAATTCGCCACTCTGCCTAAGTTGTCAAAAATGTTTGGTCCCTTTAGTGACGACTTATCAAGGTTTTACTGTATATATATATTTTTTTCTTGTTTAACATTTTCCGACAAAGTTGAAAAGTGTTTAGGATTTCAGTTTGTCTGTCTGTCCTGCACTCTAACTCCTATAAATATTCAAGTTCACTATGGGATTTTCCCTATTGAAAATATGGTGCATATCAAAACTGAATTGTGTGTACAGGAACACCTGAAAGAATTTCAAAATATTCCTTTCTATGAGAAATATTTCTATAAATTACCTTTTAATACCTTTACTTGGCACAAATCATACCGAAATTGATATTTTTTATTCATATGCATAAAAAATGATTTCTACAAAACATAGTATGATGACAATTAAAAAAAAAAATTATCTCCGCTTGCATCATTGAAGCAAATGATTTTATCACTAGGGCTGTGAACAATCGCACAACTCTATTCCGTTGTAAATAAACAATAAAACGGAAACGAATTTTAACCTGATAAGAAAGAATTCCTAATGCATAAAAATATGGTTGGTTTTGATAATCTTTTATGAAAAGGTTTCTCGAGTAACACTTTCTACAAAAATAATAATAATAAAATATAGGTAGGTTTTTCTCGGACATTTTCTGAGGTACTCAAGGCTGCCAACCTCTGGGAGTGCTAAAGTGTAGTTAAAAAACAAGAAAAAGTGTAGTTTTAAGCTACAAAGTGTAGTCGCTAAAAAATAAGAAAATGCTTAAAATATAAATAAGCATAAAATCTTTTGTTTACATTAAAACTTACTTTCTGAAATTTATTGACTTTTAATAATCTAACATACAAAAATAATACATTGGCTTGTTGCAATATAACATGAACAATCAAGTCCACCATGATTTATGCGAAAATTGCTGTTACATATTGTACAATAATACGCCTGATGGGGTGATGAATCAACAGATCGCAAACATGGTCATTTAAGCAGTATACTCCGATAGAAATTTTTGATCAGGAACTTTTTTCTTCTTTATCACCATAATCGCTCATTTTAACTTAAAATACTATTAAATAAAAAACTAAACAAATTTGTCCACTTTTAAGTAAAAAAATAAATGCAGAAATACGAGTCCAGCCGATAACACATGATACCAAAAAACAAAAGTAAACAGATTAGCATTAGACCTCTAGTGATAGAAAAGAACTTCTCCAAACATCCAATCACCGCACGTACACAGTCATGCTATTGTCATAGTTTATGAGAAGGAAATGAAACCTACCAACCTCCGGAGTTTTCAAGCTACTTCATCCGTAACTGCAATTTGCAGATACGGTGCGAAATCGGAGTTCGCTTGTTGTAAACAAGATAACGATGAGGAAAGGAAAAGCGTAGCTTTAAATATGCGATGCGTAGAGTGTAGCAGAAGCAGGCTAAAGCATAGTTACTACGCCAATTGCGTAGTTGTTGGCAGCCCTGGGTACTAAATGATTTACAGAAAAAAATCTATGTTTTAAGTCTTTTGAAAATCGTACCAAAAATCAAAAAAAAAATTTAAGAAATTTGTATTATTAGAAAGAGCTGAGGATTTTCTAATGGTGCCTTGTACGAGCTAATCCTAGAACTAGCCACGATTACAGGGTAGTTAAAAAAATTATGTATAAGAAACACCTAAGTTTTGGACATTGGAAAAAATATCTACATTATTAAAACTCAATAGTTTTTGAAAAATATTACATCATTGGAAGTGGAAAAGACTTGTGTTTCCAATTCCTAAGAAAGTTTTATTTTTTTCGTTGGGTAGGGATAACATTTTTAAAATGTTACTTCTTTTTTTCTTTCGGTTTTAGCGCTTCAAAGCAGCATGTTTCTCCCTTGCTGTTAAAAAAGGAAGCAACACAAGGTGATAAATTAACTTGTAGTTAATGTTTTAATTAATATCTCAATAACTCAGGTCTACATCTAAAATTTTGATTTGATAATTTTGGCTGATCTTAATGTTTTTGTTGTGCTGAAACCGAAACTGTAACTACAGTTGGCAGCAAAATTATTGAAGCACACATACGCATTTTCCATTTTTTTTTTTTTTAGTTTGATCGCTAATTTTTATCATCGACATTGGGGAAAAATATTTTACAAAACAAGTGATGAGAAGAAAAGGCAGGTACTACCAATGCAGGGATGAAAGTACCTTACATGCAAAAACTCTGAAAACTGCTACTTGGCTACAGAAAGAATGACAAGGGGAGATTTATTAAAGATCATATAGCTAATATTATTAAAAGTTCATAGACACTAATTTATGTCAAGGTGTAACTAAATTTAAATTTGTATAATTTTCTGTGCAGTAGTTCCTGAGATACAATTGTCACAAAATTTTGTCACACATACTCAAAGAGCAATTTTATAAAAATGGTCAAATCGTATTCTACTCTCAAAATGTCAAATCCATCGAAAACTGGAAGTCTAAAATTTTTACAAACACAATACCTTCTTGTATTGAATATAAAAGAAAATAAAAATCTTACAATTTTATTTAACTAGAATAAAGTAAATTATGCAGCAGATTTTTTTTTTTTTTTTTTTTTTTTAGCAGAAAAAAAAAATATATATATATATATATATATTCAGAGTGCAACATTTTTTTTCCCTCCATTTTTATTTGTCTATCAACAATCAAAATTTACAAAAAATCTTTCATGAATTTCAACATCTAGATGTACAATAACATACAAAGGGGGTATTCATTTCATTTAATGTATGGAAAATGTATCATCTGAATAATTTATGACAGGGTGAGATAAATTGAAGACACAGGGGTATCTCACAAGTAATACCATCAGTCTTGTGATAAATGACCTCGTAACCAGCATCACTGGTCACTATCTGAGCTGAAGGACCAATGAAAATCGGTCTCTCTTCTTTGTCATTTATCTGTTTCTTCAACACCAGCTTGTATCATCAAATCTCCAATATTTTTCTCCAGATCGTCAATACGGTGACCCATGTCATCAAGTTAGAGAATTAAGGAAGATACAGATAATAATATATACACACAAAAGTAAAAATTTCTCACATTTTAAGTATTGAATAAAAATATTTCTTTAGAAATGTTTTTTCTTTCCAATCCAACCTTAAAAAAAAAGCATGTATAATATATATAAAATGGAAACCTGTTTCCTATATTTTGGCGGTATTGCTCACAATGACTATTTTTCTTCATTAAAATATTAGAAAAGTCTTTCATTATCTATACATGATGCATGATTTCAATTGCTTGTTATATTACTACTTTTTTATTGATTTATTTTTACACAAAAAAAAATATCACTCACTCATTGTTCGGCTCACACTCACTTTTAACATAACTATATACTGTAATATGGGAAAGCATATGGATTTGTCCTATATATGTGTAAACACACAGTAATTAAATTACATTAATTAAATTCACTTTCAATAAGTTGCAACTATAATTATATCCTGTAACATGGGAGAGTATTTCATAATTAAACAGTGATGCCTGATTTTGCAACTGTTTAACAGATTTTTGGCAACAACAATTTATACATGCACAGAAAGACAAAAACTCACACTTTTTTGGTTTTAACTTAAAGCATTAACAACTCATAACTTTTTTGGTTTTCATGTATGAAAAGTGAATTTAAAAAAAAAAAAACACTAAATACCCATATCTCAAAAATACATGAAATTACTTATTGCAGCAATATCAGTAATATGAACAGCTGTACCAAAAAAAAAAAAAAAAAAAAAAAAAAAAATCAGTTAATACCTCCATCTTAAAATGTATGAATCTGAAAAGTAAACAAAATTTCGTGCTGCAGCAATATTGCCTCATATACATGAAAACAAAAAAAAAAAAAATAAAAAAAAAAAATCATTAAATACCCCTATTTCAAAATGCATGAAATTACATATTCCAGTAGCAATCAGTAATATGCATGTCTGTACGCATCACATTCACGAAAAAAAAAAAAAAAAATCACAGCATACCCTTACCATACCTGCCAACTTCTCACTGGAAGAATCAAGAAGATTGGACTCAAAATACAAGACGATTTAGTTAAAATCAAGAAGATTCTCTCTATATAGTACGCAGAGTAGAAATAATTTTTTTTCTAGATATAGTTATGTTAGGCCGAATAAAAAAATTAAAAAAAATTATTAGGCATTGATTTGAAGATAAGCCATTAAACTTAATTTTGAACATTTAAAACCTGAGGAACAACTAGCACAGTAAGAATCATATAAATTTACTTTTGGTTTCTTTAGAAAAGCAAATTCTACCATATATGTGTTGCGAAATATCTATTTATATTGCTACTTCTTAGCAGTACCCATTTTTTAAAAAGAATATTCTTAAACCCAAATAAAAAATACACTAATACTTCATACAGGATAGCAAGCATACAATTTGCAATAAGTTTGTTCTCATACATAAACGCATGTTATGTTGTGTAACATCTTGATCTGCTTTACAAAACCTTTGCAAGATACGATTCATATTTTGGAACAAATACTATCATTTCCCCCCCCCCCCCTTTTGGAAGCAGAAAAAATTAAATACACAGAAAATCTGAAAACAAGAAGATTTTATTTTCTGGCAGGAAGCAAGAAGAAAATTCAAAAATCAGGAAGTCTTCTTGGAAATCAAGAAGACTTGGCAGCTATGCCTTACCCCAAAATGGATGAATCTGAAAAATGCATGAAATTATTACCTCCCCCACCACTCTCTACACAAATCCTAAATAAAAAACACAATTATTAATTATTAAACTTATTATTTCACATGAAGACTTAATTAAAAACAAGAAAAAACTTTACATACTTCATGGTAGACTGAAACGCATTTTCATCGGGGTACCCCGACTTGCTCACTGGCCACTTGCAGTGTCAAAAGTTTTGCAGCTGTTCCTTCTACTTTCTGCTCTTTTAAGCATGCTTTGCCACTGGCTATCAAGTCCTGCCGCATCGTTGCCATTGCAAGAATTAGTGGAAGAAACAATTTCTACGGCTTTGAGATATGCAGCATAATTATGGTTGTTGCAGTTTTCAAAGCGGATATTTATATTGTCTTTCTGATTGGCTTTCGTTAATGTGGTGGTGATTTTGTTTGTGGCTATATCGTGGCTGTGTTCTTTGATTCTAGTTTTTATTTTCATTTGTGATTTACATTGCCTTGGCTATCAGTATAGGGGATTTTATATATACCGGCTGTTTCTAAAGGATGGATGGGACCTTTGTCATTTCTTATGTTTTGATATATATTAGGGTTGGGTTTTATAGGGATTTTAAGATTATTTTTAGCGGGATTTATACGGATTTTAAGATTATTTTATTATTTTGTAAAATTAAAAATATCGCCACCAAAAATGATCTTAAAATCCCTATAAAACTTAACCCTAATATACATCAAATAAAAAAAAAATCACAAAGATCCCATCCATACTTTAGAAACAGACGGTATATATTAGGGATGAAACGGATAGTGATTTTGCCGGATACCGGATATCCGGAGCTCTTGTGCCTGCCGGATACGGATATCCGGACCGGATATCCGTCGGATATCCGGCATTAGTTTTGTTTTTTTGTATATTTCTTTTCTTTTTTTTTTAACAATAAAATATAAACAGATTTCATATACTATTCTTTTAAAAACATTTTAAATATAATTTACTTAAACATATTTAATATTTTATTTATTTGTGCAATATCACCATGAAGAATAAAACTTTAAGCCTAACATACTCATTCATATACTTGCAGCTTGTCATGAAAAGTATTGTCACAAAAAGATAGGTTTTGTTATGAATTACAAGACTAAAACTTATTATTTACATATTTTTTACATTACTAGTATTAAAAAAGTGAAATAAAATATTTTACTAATATAATCATAGTTGAAGGGTTATTTTCATAGGAAAACTAATATGTTGTGGCAATCACAAAACTTCCTGTTATATCATTCTATATAACAGTGCCACGTACGGTTTACGTTGTACAAAAGTTTAACCATAGCTTCTTACAATAAATATTTTGCTCATGGAGTTCGGTGCAATTTTAATAAACAGATGCTGAGATATAAGCTTGTGAAACATCATAATAGCAGCTCCATCTATCGGCTGATATACACCTAAATAAGGTCGACATTCGTTTTCATAATGGTTGTCTTACATATCAAGTTTTATGCACTTATGTCATAGAAGTTGAGACTTAGCCCATTTATGATGTAAATTGCAGCGCAGTATTGCCACCTGTTGACCGATATACACCCAAAATAAATCACGATAGTGTTTCATAATGGCTGTCTCACTCACATACCAAGTTTTGTGCAATTATACACAATAGAATCTGATGTATAGCCTTCTCGTTTTTGGGGGGAAACTTCCGTATAGCAGCATTACCTATTGGCCAACATGCACCCAGATTGAATCAGCATAATTTATCATAATGCCCTTCTAACATAAAGTTTCATGTAATTATATGCAATAGAACCTAAGATATGGCCTTCCCTGAAATTACAAAAAGCGCTGTATAACAGCACAACCTGCTGAATGATTGGCACCAAAATTCGATAGGCACTAATATATGCCAAAGTGCATGCACATATATATTTCTATGAAATTCTGTTCAGTAGTTCCTAAGATATAGCTTTTCTTTAAGTTGCAGCATAAATCGCAGTGCGGTAGCATCACCTGTTCAGCCATATGCACCAAAAGTTGATAGGCACTGATTTATATTATGGTTCAACTACATATAAATTCATACGTAGTAATTTTAGAGGTACAGTTGGACAGAATTTTTGTCACATATACACAAACATATATATATTTTTTTATTGATCATACCAGGTTCTAGACTTCTTAAAATGCGCAAATCCATCGAAAACCAGAAGTTGAAAATTTTTATGAATTCAATACTTTCTTTTGAGACATTTATAAGAAAACATAAACAAAAATTAAACCTTTAAACTAGTATGTTATGGCCATCACAAAACTTTCTTCTATATCACTCTATATAACAATGCTACATGCTGTTTAACATGCACAGAAGAAACTTAATCATAGCTTCTCACAATAAAGATTTTAGATATAGAGTTTAGAGCGATTTTAATCAAAAGATTTTGAGATGTAGCCCTGTGGAGAATCATAGTAGGTGAGGAACAGCTTCGCCACCCGTTGGTCGATATACACACAAATTAAGCCAG
This sequence comes from Salticus scenicus, assembly GCA_963930645.1. NCBI lineage: Eukaryota > Metazoa > Arthropoda > Arachnida > Araneae > Salticidae > Salticus > Salticus scenicus. The sequence continues at coordinate 51,428,066 of OZ005648.1, forward strand.
CTTTCGCTCTCATACTATTTATCTTGCATATCAAGTTAAGTGCAGTTAAATATTATAAATGTTGACATTTAGCCTTCCTATTCAAAGAGTAAATTGCAGCATAGTATAACCACCTATTGACCAGTATGCACCAAAATTGAATAAACATGATGTTTTATAAAAATGCCCCTCTCACATATCACATACGAAATTTTGTGCAATTATACACAAGTGAATCTGAGATATAACTTCCCCAATCATGGGAAAATTGCAGCATAGCAGCACCACCTATTGGCCGATATGCACAGAAATTAAATAAACGTGTTTCATAATAGCCATGTGGCAGTTTTTTTTTTAATTATACACAGTAGAAGCTGAGATATAGTCTTCCTTTAAATAGGAGGAATCACAGTATAGTAGTGCCACCTGTTGAATGATTTGCACCAAAAGTTCATGGACTTTTTTTTTTTTTGTTAAGGTGTAACTATGTATAAATTTATATGAAATTCTGTGCATTAAGTCTTAAGCTAGAGCTGCTGCACAAGATTTTTGTCACACAGACATTTTCTAAAAATGGTCAAATTGTGTTCTGGTTACCCCCAAAATGCGTAAATCCACTGAAAACTGGAAGTTGAAAATTTTTACGAATCTAATACTTCCTTCTATTTAACATAGAAGAAAGTAATAATTCAAAATGAATTTATGTTTTTTTCTTTGTATAAATTTTACTTATTTTATATTTTTATATTCTGTACAGATAAGAAAGAAAAGTTTAGATTATTTATTAAAATTCTTTAATTAAAAGTTAAGTTTTTCTAATGTACAAAATCAAAAACTTTAAATAATTGAACATTTAAGAAAATATTTTTTTCTTCTCCTGTAACAATTTGAAAAGTCAAAGTAGAGACTTTCTGAAAATTTAAATATGTACTTTTATTTGAAGTAATTTTAATTTTGGAGAATATATCTATGCAATGTAATGGGAATTCTCAATTCAAGTGCTTTAGCAAGATATTCTGTTAAAAGCATAAATTTATATATATATATATTTTTTTAAATACAAATCGAATAGGTAGATGGTGCAGGCAATATAGATGCTCTGCTAGTATAAATATATGGTCACACAAACAAGAACTTACTTATGTATGAAAAGGTGGATTGTAAATAAACAAGCAGGTTCTAGTCAATAAATGCGCATTATTTGATTCATTTTCGAAACAATCTAACAACTTTTATTTCCAAAACTAACAATATTACTAAACAATCTAACAACATATTAAACAAAAGTCATAAAAACAGAGTTATATGCACTGCACAGAATATCATATCATTTGTTTAGGAACAGCTCTTTTCATTGTTATGGGGAAGAGTAGGGGGAATGATATAGCTCACTCTGGAAAAACCTAGCTAACTCTGCATAAAATTAAAATAGGGCTTCTATAATTCTTAGACCTGAAGCTACTTTTGTCTAAATTTGTTTGCTAAAGAGGCTAATTTCAAATTTTACAAAGGCTTACTTTTTTTTCTTTCTTAAAAAAAAAAAAAAAAAAAAAAAAAAAAACACCTTTATGCTACAACGGATCTAAAAAAATAAAATAATTCTCGCAAAATTTTCATTTGAGGGGAGTTTAAGCTTGAATTTTCTGCTCCGGATATCCGTCGGATATCCGGCTTGAAATTGCCGGATATCCGTATCCGGAGTGCTGATATCCGGTACCCCGTCGGATATTTAAAACTCAGCCGGATAGGCCGGATACCGGATAGTTACCGGATATCCGTTTCATCCCTAGTATATATATAAAATCCCCTATACTGATAGCCAAGGCAATAGTAAATGTTATATTGGTAAATCAAAAATAAAAATAAAAACTAGAATCAATGAACACAGCCACGATATTGCCACAAACAAAATCACCACTGTGTTAATGAAAGCCAATCAGGAAGACAATATAAATATCCACTTTGAAAACGTTACGAAAATTGCAAACTGCAAAAACCATTATTATGCTGTATATTGCAAAGCTGTAGAAATTATTTATTCCAGTAATTCTTGCAATGACAATGATGCAACAGGGCTTGATAGCCAGTGGTGAAGCATGCTTAAAAGAGCAGAAAGCAGAAGGAACAGCTGCAAAACTTTTGACACCGCAAGTGCCGGTGAGCAAGTCGGGGTTCCCCAGTGAAAACACGTTTCTGCCTACCATGAAGTATGTAAAGGTTTTATCTTATTTTTAAATAAAAAACACAAATTATAAAAATGGCTTAAGCACAGGTCAATATATATATATTATAAATACTAAGTAGATAAAACAATTTAATTCTCGTTATTTATAATTTAAAGAAACATTTAATTTTAAACTTTGCATAACCATCTAATGTCAAAAGATTACATTTCTAGTGAACATAATAGATTTACATACATAAATATATTTCTGTTATATATAGATATATATATATATAATGTATACTTAAAATAACTAATGACATGAAGACATACTATAATAAAAAGATAATGAGACATAAAATACAGCAACATAAATAATTAAAAAGAAAAACCTAAAATAATTTAAATTTCAGAACATATGAAGAAATAGATCAAAACAATTAGTATTTAAAGGATATTTCTTGCTAAAATCTGATCAGACATAATTTGGAACTTATCTTGCATCTGTTGCAGGAGACTCTGGACCTATTTACAAAACCAAAAATTGAATCTTTCAAGCAACTCAATAAGATATAAGAATTATTTGAAATTTTTAATTATAATAATAGTTGAAATTCTCAAATAAGAGGACTAATTGATTTAAGAAACAATGAGTGTAATAGAATTAAGTTTATTTAACTTATTCATTTGTGTTGTTCTGGAGTTTTCTAATAGCAGTTTGAGAAGCACACATGGAGAGGGGGGGGCTGTAAATGTGAAATATTTTAGAGGTAATTTCTTTATATAAGTATGATTAACAGGGTTGCCACTCAAACAGGAGAATGGAATTCCCCGACTTTTCCAGGTGCGTTCTGACAGTGGCGGATCCAGAACTTAACTTTGAGCCCCCCCCCCCCCATTAAATCTGCCACTGCGTTCTGAGAAGATTCCAGTCTAACCATATATTGAGCCCTGGTTGTATTGAGGGCAAAATAATTACGGTACTACTTGAAAACACAAAACATACAATACATATTACACTTAAGCAGAATAAGAAATTTCTTTCACGAGCAGAAAGGAAGGCTGGTGATGTTTAAAAAAATCATGGAAGCTAAGAAAAGGAAAAAAAAACTAGTATGTTGTGGCCACCACAAGACTTTCTTCTATATTTTCCTATACATATTCAATCAGTAACAATATTTAAAAAAAAAAAAGATTTTTTTTTCCTTTTTTTTTTTTTTTTTTTTTTTTTTTTGTGAAAATTAATACATATTCAATCACTAACAATATTTAAAAAAAAAAAAAAAAAAAAAAATAGAATTTTTTTCTAAGTTTTTTTTTTTTTGGTTAAAAGTAAAAAAAATCGATAACTTTGTTTTAAATTATCACAGATTTATAGTTCAACCATTCGTTTTAAAGGTATTGACGAGACCTTTCGAATGATACCCATCTTCAAAATTTACCCCCCCGGGGGGGGGTACTTCCCCCCCAGGGGGGGAAGCGATGCCCCCCCATGCACAAATTTGTTTTCCTAGTTACGTACTACTATTATCAATAATTCATATTAATTTTACAAACACAAGTGTAAAATAACTCTTATTATGCACATTTATACGAATTTTTGTCCTATGCTGCCATGTTAAAAATTTAGATAAAATGCTATCACAGCGCCACCTGTTCAGCTATTGATCCCCAAATATAATCAGCAACAGTTTATGTCGGGGACCAACTAAATACCAAGTTTGGTAAAATTTCGTTAAAAAAAAAAAAAAAAAAATAGAATTTTTTTCTTTTTTTTTTTTTGGTTAAAAGTAAAAAAAATCGATAACTTTGTTTTAAATTATCACAGATTTATGGTTCAACCATTCGTTTTAAAGGTATTGACGAGATCTTTCGAATGATACCCATCTTCAAAATTTAACCCCCCCGGGGGGGTACTTCCCCCCCAGGGGGGGAACCGATGCCCCCCCATGCACAATTTTTTTTCCTAGTTAACTACTACTATCATCAATAATTTAAATTCATTTTACAATCACAAGTTTAAAATAACTCTCATTATGCCCATTTATACGGAATTTTGTCCTATGCTGCCATGTTAAAAATTTGCATAAAATGCGATTACAGCGCCACCTGTTGAGCTATTGATCCCCAAATCTAATGGGCACCAGTTCATGTCAGGGTGCAACTAAATACCAAGTTTGGTTAAATTTCATTCATATGTTCGTGAGATACAGCGTCCACAAAAAAATGATACAGACACACAGACAGACAGACAGACACACAGACAGACATTTTCTAAAAACTATCAATTCGTGTTCAGGACATCCCAAAACGTGTAGATCCGTCAAAAAACGGAGGTCGAAAATTTTCGCGAATCCAATACTTTCTCTATATTACATATAGAAGAAAGTAAAAATGACCATATCCAACGTATGGTCATTTTTCTGTTTTTGCTAAAGAAAAATTGTGTTTTCTTTAGCAACCACCGTATGAAATTCCCTGACTTTTCCAGATTCTGGCTAAACTATTCAAATTCCCTGACTTTTATGGTCAATTTTCCAATTTCCTGATTATTCCAGGTAGCGTGATAACCATGGATTAATTTTCTATTTAATGATAATTTAGCCAACTAATATTGATGTCCAAGTAAATATCATCTATATGTATGAAATTAACATTAAAATTGTACCCCTTTAAAAAAAAAAAAAAAAAAAAAAAAAAAATTATAATTCAGTGCTATTAAACTGCTTTTTTTTGCATGTAGTATTTAGTATTTATAAAAAATTGATAAACCAGTATTTTTGATTGATTTAAGGAGGTACCATTAAATTATTTCTTTTGTGTATGTTTAGAGTCTTTTTTTTTTTTTTTTTTTTAATTTAACAATTAGTGCTTTAAAAAGAATTAACTGATGCTTTTAAAATGTTTTAAAACAGTTCCTTAAAATATATATATATATATATATATATATATATATATATATATATATATATATGTGTGTGTGTGAAACATAGCATTCATAACAGGGTGAGACAGCACATGCTATTGTATGCAATTTCATGTAAAGCAAGAAAGCAGTACTTTTTTGTGTGTGTGTGTATACATGAAGCACAAATATGTGTATAAACGGTGGCTGCTTTATGTTATTTCATGTATAAACTGTATGATGCTGTTATGTGAAATAAAGTATAAATGTATAGCTGCCAACTCTGTCGAAAAATTCGGGAGACTCCCGAATTTTGAGGCAATCTCCCCAAAAACATTAATATCTCCTCAATTTTTCAAAATTTTTGTCATGCACCGCGCTTATAAATATATATTTTTCTTTTCTCTGTCTTCCCCATGCTAACGTTTCAGGCATGTAATTTTTCCACGAATTCACAGAAATCTGCAAATTTTTTAAAATCTATTTCGCCGAATATCGTGAATTTCTTTCTTTCATTTTTATAAAAGTCGTGGATATCGTTTGTTTTAAAAAAAGAAACGCCATGGAATAATCAGTGATTAAATATTTTATGAAAGTTCACGATTCTCAATCTTTCTCCATCCACAGCATAAATGTCAATATTCATTTCAAACTTGCTTTATGAGATTCTAGAATCTGTAAAGAAATAGAATCGTTAAATATTTCTTGCTCATGTAATTTTTTTTTGCTCCTCCCCCTTTTATTTATCTCCAACTAGCGATTGGCAATCAAATGCTCTGCAGAAGTATTTTATTTCCCAATCTTTATCCATCTGAAACATAAATGATAATACTCATTTTGAACTTACTTTATTAGATTCTAAAAGTAGAATTGAAAGAGTTCAATATTTCTTACTCTGTAATTTTTTTTTTTTTATGCCCTCTCCTTTCACCATCTCCAAATAGTTATCAATGATCAATTCTAGAAACAATAAAGCAATAGAAGTGCTCAATATTTCTCACATATGTAATTATTTTTAGACTTCATTGTTGAATTTAATGAACATTTATTTTTCCTCAATAAATTAAATATTTATATGTCATATCTATACCAAATGTGTAAACATAGAGAAAAAATGAATAGATTTTTCAGGAAGGAAAAAAATTCCCAAATCAATGTGTATATATATATATATATATATATATTATATATGTAGTAGTATTTTAAATTCAGTATGTTTTACTTATTTTTCTCAAGTTGTTTGCTATAAGAAGAAAGCCTCTAGATACTGCAAAAATTTCGTTTTATTTGCTCCTTCTCTTTCCAACTATGCTGTGAATATTCTATTTACAGCATAAACTATGTCGTATACAAAGTCTCCCTAATTTTAATTCTCTAAAGATGGAGTCTCCCTAATTTTGATTCTCAAAGGTTGGCAGCTATGTAAATGTGTCATCACAATGTTTATAGTAAATTTAATGTTTTTATAATTAAGTTTTTAAAGAGTTTATAATATAAGTTTAATAAGTATAGTTTCTCGTAGTGGAAACCAATTGCTGGCATGTAGTTAATACAAAAAATAAATAAAATAAATAAATAAATAAATAAAAAAAAAATCATAAATCTTTAAAGAGTAATGATAATTAAATATCTACAAGTCGAAATGAAAACAGAGGATTTCTCTCACACTACCTCCACTCTCCTCACCCATAATACATATTTATGAGTTTTGTTACCCCCCCCCCCCCCCTCATTATAATGCATCAAGGTAAATTTATCAAACAGAAGAAATATAACTATAAGATCAAAAGTAATCAACTAATACCAAATATGATTAATGCAAAACAATCATTATTTAGATGTTATTCTAATTTACGTGACGAATCATACTGGTCAATACAACTTGAACGCAATAATTAAAAGTTAGGCCAGCTTAAAAAAAATCCAGAGTTCCCAGATCATTTTCAAGACCATATTGGTAATACATTATGGAACTAAATGGGCAGTACCCACTGCTTTTGCAGCATGGAATTGGTTTATCCTGACATTATTATTATATCCTTTGTTTTCTTTCAAATAAGACATAATGAGTTAATTAATTAGTACATTTTTTGTTATACTTTTTCGAAAAGGATTAGAGATTGTATGATTCTGTGTTAGGCACAGTTTATGGGACCCCCATGGCAAAATTTGAAATTTGTCCTCAAAGTTGCTTGTGCAACTTTTACAATAATTTATTATCTGAATCGAGCTGAACAAGAAAAATGTAGGAGAAAGAAGGAAAAATTTCACTTTCCCTGATTTTACAATAAAAATTTCCAAAATATTAATGAGAATTTTCATTTTTCATGAGATTTAGAACAAAAATCCTAATTCTCTGACTTTTCTACATTTTATTTGAGGCGAAAAAACCCTTGAAGAACCAAAACCTGTATGAAACAATACCCTGGAAAACGCATTCAGCTTTAACAAAATCTTACCAATATATTTAACGTAAAGATGCAAAATTCAATAAATCAAGTTTAGAACAGAATCCATAAATTCACGAATTTTTAATATATATTTTTATTTTTTAGGAGAATTATTGTTACAACCGGAAAATCAATGAGCTCTTAAACAGGTTTACAAATTAATTATTTCTATATTTTAATATTTAATTCTGTAAACCCTTAGACAATATTTGCTCAAGCTGGATTAAATTTGAATTTAGGCATAAGTTAAAAAGGGGAAAAAAAAAAAGCAATCTCACATATTGTGTAAGATCTTGTATGCTTTTAGGATCAGGAAGGGGCTCTCCACTGGAGCTTCTATTTAATTCAGGTTTCATTTCAGGATTTTTTTGAGTCGATGTTTGATTAATATCCGCCATAGTCGAGAAAACAGATGACAGCAGTCACAGTAGAAGTAAATTTTTTTTTGTCCAAAATCCAAAACAAAAGAAAATAACCTCACGTGTTGCCATTCATAAAAATGCTAATTATTCAATGTACTTTTCTGAATTAAAATAATAATAAAAATAATTTGTGTAGCAATTTTCAAATAGTAATCCATTTTAATTTTAGCATGATGAATATCTCTAGTGGGTTGGATATGGATATAACAAAATAGACTTTGGAAAATTTTAATAACTGTAAACCGTCAAGGTTTGTTTACATGGTGACGGCGGTGACGGGACGGGGACGATCTACATCTATCAAGAACAATTGAAATTAAGCTTATTTATTTGATTTCTTTTACCTTAGTGAATATTTGCTTTTCAAGAACACTTAAAATGGTAATAATTTTGTAAAATACTGTTATATTTAGGATTTTATTATTTCTTATATAAGTTATTTATGTCTCCAAAAATTTTGTCTATCACTATGATTAACCTTATAGGAATTTAAATAAGAGTAGATACTTAGTTCACATATTTCTCTTGTATATTTACAATTTTTCACACTCGTAATCTTTTTCATGTTTAAAATTGCCTGAAAGCAAAAAAATCATCATTTTAACTTTAACACCTTCCCATTTTATTTCTCTCACAATCTCGAGAAATGTAACTTATTTGGTGTTAAATTTAAATGTATGATGTGATAAATAGTGTTTAATTAATTAGCAAATAATTCTCAAACTTTTTATTTTATTTATTTATTTATTTATGATCAGATTTCACTTTTTTTTTTTTTTTTTTAAACCTGTCATATATTATGTTCAAATAAATGTAGTACAATTTTATTTTATTCCTAAAAAATATCTACCAATTTCAGCATATATATTAGCATGAACACAGGAATATTTAGTTAGCTTATATAATTATATGTACATGTGTGTGTGAAATGAATGGGGGTAGTCAAACTTTTTCTTGCTTTGTATTTTTAGCATGGAAGATTAAAAGTAAAAACTACTGAAGAACAAGCTGAGGCTAAGAGAAAAGAACAACAAGAAAAGTTAAAAGTGTATCTAAAGACCACTTCTAAAATATTTGAGAAGGTAAAATTTTAAGCATATATTTAAAATTAGATATAAAGCCATAAAACAGAACTAAATGGGAATGAATAATTTATAACAGTATATCAGTTTATTCATACAGGAAAATATCTCTGGTTCTTTTTACTACAGTTAATCAAGAATTTGTTTTTTCATATAAATTTTTCCTGTCATTTAGATTTATCAGTTTTAGTTTTAAGTGTGTGTAATATATATATAAGGAAGAAAAAGAAAATATTTTATACAGTATGCATACAGACTCCCCAGTAACCTCTTAGTAATAAAAGTAATTTTTTAAATGCTTAGAATTCTTTAAAGCATGTGTTCTAAACTTTTTTTTTTTTTTTTTTTTATCATGAGCCAAAATCAATAACACAGGCAAATTTAGGATTCACAGATCTATTGGGTAATTTCAAATGCCTATTAAATATTCTTATTAATCCTTAATTATTAATCATTAACCAATAATTAGCAATCATTAATTAGCAGTTTTTCATTATATTTGTTTACTAATTCATAAAAATAATACTATGTACAGTATAAATATGGACATTCAATACTGTATACTATACACATTTATTATTATTCTTTACAAAAAACCAATATATATTTTTTCAGAATTTATTCACACCAGCTATTTATTTTAACTATGCAAAACGGGAGAAAATAGTCATAATGCTTAACAAAATGTTTATTTTTCAAAGTTAGTGAAACAGCGATGCAATAAATATATTTGTAAGAAGGATATATATAAAGTGTATAAAAACTTGCATGGTAACATATTAAAAATTCAAATAATTTAAATACATTTAAAATATAAAAGCGTACATTATTTTAAAATCCTAAAACACAAGACAAACTTTTTGGCTATAAATTAGCCCATTTCAGTGTCATTACATCAAATGCATGACAATCAAAATCTAGCAGTAAAACATCAAAATAAAACTAAATATTGAGGAGGAACTGCTTTAGTCTCGTTTAAAGAAGAGGGCTGTAACCTCATAAACACACTGTCTAGGAAGATTCATGAGTCATAAATATTTAAATCGGAAGCTAAAATCTTAACATTATCGAAGTCTGGAATATGGTTTGTGTCTCTCTACAGAGTGAATTACTAATTTAGATTTAATATCACCTGATTTATTAGAATGTTTTGTGTTGTATAATTTTGATATCACCAGTTCTGCCAGTTTTATTGATATGTAGAATACAATAAATAATATCTATATGTTTGAGATAGGAAAAAACGGGTTTAAAGATAGGAAGTAAATTACTTAGTATGGGTTTATAGCTAGTGAACATATTAGTTTTTAGGTATTAGATTTTAATAATTTAGCAATGTTTTTTGAGATACCTTTATAATACGAAATGGAAGTATAGCAAAAGGAATTTTTAATATCAAGAGGGGGTTGATCTATATATAGGAAAAGACTTTTCATTATAAATAATTTTAATCAAACAAGGGGGATACTTATTTTTTAAATCAGAAAAAATATTAGATGATTCAATTTGTTTGTAATAATTCAGAGTTACTGTAATAATGTTTAGCATGATTAAAAAAGTTTCGAATAACAGCAAGTTTATGAGAAAGGCTATTTGTAACCTTTTTAATCATGCTAAACATTATTTCAGTAACTCTGAATTGTTACAAATTGAATTATCTGAATAAATTTCTGATATTAAAAATAATGGTTTCTTCCCTATATGTAAATCAACCCCTCTTGATATGATATAAAACAAGTCCTTTCTCTATACTGTAACTTTTCTTGCCATGGTGCAATATGAAAAAAAAATAAATAAAAAATGGTCTATGGAATCTACACATTAAATTAAAAGGCTTAAGAGATATAAAGAATTGGTACTGCATTTGCATTTAAGAATCCCATGTGGCACATAAGAGTATTAATGTCAATAAATATATGAAATATAATCATTCAAAAGAGACACAGCTTGAAAAGAAGCAATAGTTCTCTGTTATTTGTACTAGGTTATCAAATGAGACTCTAGAGAAAAAGTTACAGCATATATCTTTAATAAATTACAATAGGCATAGAAACAATATAATGATGAACATCTCTGATTTAGACCTTAATGAATTATAATGGGATGTCTTCAGGCCAAGACATTCCAACGAAAGAAGGTATCAAAATGTGAGCATCCATTAAGAAGTTGTAGATCGATAAACATCCCCCTCCCCAAAAATCAGACATTTTTTGTTTAGATTTTAATTATTTTATTATGACGCCTTGGGCTTTTCATAACCTTTCTAGTAACTGAAGTATCAAAGTTGGAGCATTCATTAAAGAGTTATTAGTGGACAAACCAATGAAAATAGAGTGACAGACAAACTTCTTTTGTTTAAATCCTAATGATTGCGTAAAGGAATTTTCCTCAGCCGAGTTCTATCCAACAAAAAGAAAATATCAAAATCAGAGTGTCTGTTAAAAAGTTACAGGTAGACAAAGAACATGAAACCAGACCGACATACAGGGTGCCCACTAAAGTCCTTCCCACCCTTTTAATTGCTGAATGGTCGTAGCTATAGTAATAAGAGCTACAATGTGTGCAATGTAAAGTTCAAACAAGGTTCTAAATGGCATAGCTGGTGACAAACAGAAGTTTGAGCATCAGAAATAAAGATATTTGGTGATGAAGAGGTTTTTTCTTTTCTTTCTGGGGTTGTTTTGGCATGTCACAGTGTAGCAAATTGTGAACAAACAGACGCAAGTTTTAAGCTTTCTATTTTTAGCATTCATGTCTACAAAGTGTCTTTTCTTACTAAACCAAAGATGCTCTACAACTTTGTTATTAATTTTTTCTGCTTTCTTGTACCATTTTCGATATAGGAATGCTCACTCCGCACTTTTTCACCAGATGGTGCTGTAAGCAGTCACATTTTCTAGCGCATGGTCACTTTTTTATGATTACATAGCACATTTAAGACTATGGCTCCAGCTGTCCAACTGTTAAAAGCTTGAGAACATACTCAGTAGGCACCCTGTATTTTGTGTAGATCTTAATGATATCAGAATGGAACCTTTTTCAGACCAAGAACCTTCACAAAAAAAAAAAAAAAAAGGGACAAAATCAGAGCATCCATTAAGAAGTTATGAGCTAACAAAAATAAATAAAATATATATGTACGGTTTGAATTATGATTTTCCTCTTTTTTGAAGTCTGTTAAAAATATGTGTTCAGCCATATATCTTAAGGAATAGAATGATTTCCTGCAAGACAATTCAGATTTCATCTGTGAAACAGAACAGCAAGCTCTTAATTATGTTGCTGGTTTAGTATACCATTTAAGAAAGAAAGTTCCCCCTCTTGATGAAACAGAGGAGCAGACATAAATACAGCCAATTGGATGAAAATGCCATCGAATATTAGTTTAACTGTTCCTTCTACTGACTGGATTGAAAATGTTCATTTTTTTTTTTTAATGTTCATTGTTTATCATGGAGTCTTATCAAAAAAAAAAAAAAAAAATGTTGTAACAAAACTAAGAAAAAAAAATTGAGAAGAATTAGAATTTTCATCGAAATTAGAAGCCTTGATTATAATTCAAATTTGATATTGGAACAAAAATCATTGCAGAAATAAAAGGAAACTGATTCAATCAACTAAATGAAATCAAAATAACAATAACATCTCCATATTACTTTGCCCAAAGTTTGTAAGTTTTATTCATTCATTATTTTTTTTTAAAGATATAATTGGAGTTGCACCAAATAGTGTTTTTTGCCGAGTACTGAATATTTAGTCAAACTTTTGACCGAATATTTGGTATTCAGCCAAATACTTAAATTTCAATTTAAGTATTTTTTCACATCCAGAATAGCTTAATTATTTTTAATTTTATTGCATATAAAAAAAAAAAAATACAATCTGCATTAAAAAATAACAGCATAAAATCTAAGCATTAAAAAAAAAAAAAAAAAAAAAGTATCATACATCATGTTTGAAAAAAAAAAAAAAAAAAAAAAAAACATTCCTTTCCTTCCCCCCCCCTATAAAATTTTAAATTCTAATAAATAAACTAAAAAGTCCAAATACATTAAATAAGAATAAATTAAAAAAAAATTTCCTTTTTGAATTTTCAAAAATTAATCTCATTTACACCCAGGCATATATATATACTTATAATGAGTTACTACACGAAAAATGTGTTGCTCCAGAGTGAAAAAATAATAAAATTATCTAATAGATACAACAACAAGTTCTCTATCTCACACACACATATGGCCAAAACATGCAGAAAAACTTTTGTTCCTGCATCATAAATTGCCAAAATTAAAATACAATGATTGATTTTTGATAAACTATCTTTTATTCTCAATTATTTTTTTTAACTTTCTTCTATATGTAATATAGAGAAAGTGTTTTATTTGTGAAAATTTTTGAACTCCCGTTTTCGATTGATTTACACGTTTTGGGATGTGGATGTTCTGAACACGATTTGATTGTTTTTAGAAAATGTCTGTTTGTGTGTGTGTATCACAAATTTTGTGGACGCTGTATCTTATGAACCAATGAAGGAAATTTAACCAAACTTAGTATTTAGTTGGACCCTGACATAAAGTGGTGCTGATTAGATTTGGGGATCAATCGCTCATCAGGTGGTGCTGTAATCGCATTTTTTCTAAATTTTTAACATGGCAGTTTAGGACAAAATATTATACAAATGTACATAATGAGAGTTATTTTTAACTTGTGATTGTAAAATTAATATGAATTATTGATAATAATAGTAGTTAACTAGGAAAAAAATTGGGGAGTAAATTTTCAAGATGGGTATCTTTTGAAAGGTCTCGTCAGTACCTTTAAAACAAATGGTTGAACTATAGATCTGTGATATTCAAAACAAAGTTATCGATTTTTTTTACTTTTAACAAAAAACACTTAGTTTTTTTTTTTATTGAAAATAAAATGGACTTTTTTTTGGACATTTAGTGTTATACTACTTCTCTAATATGGAAATTGTCTGCATTATCATGGAAGATAATTTTTTTTTAAATAATAATTTTACTAAATTATTTTTACTGAGTGAATTTGTATAGGAAAATATAGAAGAAAGTCACGTGGTGGCACAACATACTAGTTAGTTTATTTGTTTTTTGTGCTGACTGTAGGTAAATACAGGTTTATTTTATGCTATCACAATTTCCTCTTCATTAAACTGCTACAATTAATAATTATTTTGAAATGTATCATATTTGAATACAGATTCTATTTTAATTTAGATTAGAAATTAATATGATAGAAACTTTATTAGATTGGTATTAATTTTTATTTATTTAATATTCTTTGTCATCATAACATTGATGATTAAAAAAAAACAATTTAAATTTTATATAGTAAAAAATATTTTTATCAATTTCAAATTTCAATATTTCAACTTAATTTAAAATTTAACTCCATTATTCGGTTTCCGAATATTAAGATATTTGCCAAATTGGACAAATACTGAATAGTAATCAAATATTCGGTGCAACACTACATATAATACTACTGTATGTTTATTTTTAACAACTTTAATTAGTGGTTATTTAGTTATCTATCATATCAAAAAGGAAAAAAAATATATATATATAGTATCAGGTGGGTTTGCGAGCGGTTTAAAACTTTAAGAACAATACTAATTCTAATATTTACTTAACTTTTAATAAAGAATTAAAATATTTACATTTATATACATAGAAGTTAATGAGCATTTAAAATAAAGTTTTCACTTAGACATAATTTGTAAAAATAGGAAATCGTCCGGCATTTCACTAACATCGTCGATCGTGAAAACCAAATTAAATAAAATACAGTCATCAGCGGCACGTCTAATGAGCACACAGCTCCGTCCAAATCTCGTCGAAAAACTACACTCGTCCCTCGAATGCTTTTTAGCTGCAGCCCGTTGAGGAAGTGACACCACTCACGTCATGATCACGCACTTCCTTTCAAGTTCCGATACTGCGTCACATGATCGGCTGGCTATGGGAAAACAGAAACTAAACTGCCTTGGATTTCAGGAACGGCAAAGAGAAATCAAATAGCTTTAGATTCCAATGTTGCGGGAAAACCAGGTCAGGGGAAAGAGAAGAACTTGCTACTACAGGATCGGCCGTCCTGCATCCGGCTGGACCTCCAGGCGGTCACACTGAAAAATACAAAAAAAAAAAAAAAAACACAAAAGCTAACACAAAATAATAACAAACTTATTTACAATACATTTCAAATTTTTGCTTTTAAACTAAGTGATCCTATGTCTGAGGATCTTAGCATGAGTGGGTATGCAATAGGAGCCTTCATGGCATCCATTTCTAACTTTTTCATCAATATTATCATATTTAATTTTTACAGTCGTACAGTTACAAAAGTACATCAGTTTTGGCTTTACGGCAACTTGGTCGCTTAGTTCACCAGTTTTTGGTGGTTGTTTACTCAATTTATTTTTTGCTTTATTTTTCTTTTTAACTTTAACACATAGTTCTTTAGCAGGTTTACGCAAATCTTTACTTTAGGACTCAAAGTTATCTTGGGACTCGAACTCGAGACCCTCCAATCGATCATTTTCAGTCTTAATGCCTTTTAAGGCGTCTGTTGCATCAAGTTCAGTTGAAAAGTCTATAATGGCAGTCTTATATGTAGGGAAAACTTCTAATTCTATTTGTACAGCTTTGGGAAATAATATGGCTATTTCACCAATCGTGGTCGTCAATGGAAGTGATGGAATGAACAACTTTCCAAAATTGACACTGGCAGTCTCTTCTTTAGGCATATTCTGTCTTTTACACTCGATGGAATCTATCGTCGATGGCTTTTTTCTGGATTTCTTCCTTTTAAGGAGTTTGGAATTTTCGTCAACTTTTTCTTTTAACTTTTTCAACTCTTCGGCTAACTGTGAAATTTTTTTAAGTAGGGCTTGTTTCTTGTCTTTCTTCAAATAAGTGTTTTCTGGATTTGGCGACTTCATTCTGGAAACATTAGTCTGACTTCGTCCCTTTCGTCGCGGCTCCTCCTCTTCATCACTATCATCATCTATTTGGATAATGCTCGTTTGGTTTTGTTTCTGTCGTCGAGGCTCCTCTTTTTCATCACTGTCATCATTTACACTAATATCATCCTTTAAAAGCATCTTATCGTCATCACTTTCGTCATTTTCACTTATGGATTTTTCGGGAGATTCTAATGATTTTTTGACAGCGTAACAAGGTTGGGTAGTTTTAATTTCACACTTTTCAACACTATTCACTGTTTCATTTATTTCTAGGGATTTTTCAAAATTTTTGTTCTTAAAGTTCATA
The DNA here is from genome assembly GCA_963930645.1 of Salticus scenicus. Lineage (NCBI taxonomy): Eukaryota > Metazoa > Arthropoda > Arachnida > Araneae > Salticidae > Salticus > Salticus scenicus. Next base: position 51,444,360 of record OZ005648.1, read on the forward strand.
GGGGCATCAACAACAACATTCGTTTTAATTTCACTTTGATATTTATCTACAGGGAGTACTGTTACTAAATTTACCTCTAGAGAATTACACTTATTTTTCACAAAAATACCCTTTTCATTAATTGTTGTTTCACCCAGCATTAGTACATTCATGCCTATAATTATATCGTACGGTATCATATTATCATGTACAACACAGATATCAGTTTTACTTTTAAAATCATCAACTTTAAGATTGGCGTCGAATGAGCCTAACGGCTTTATTGAACTTTTCCCGATCACCTTCAAAATAGTACTCATAGTATTTAATTCTTTTACATTTAATTTGTCAAAAGAACTTTTACGCAACAATGTTGCTTCACTTCCTGTATCAATAATTCCAATAAAATTTATATCATTTACTTGTATAATTTTACTCATATTTTGATTTACATTAATACACAGTGCATCAACTTCTGGTTTTGAACCTGGGCACTCCGAACTTTTATGCCCGTACTGCTTGCAGGAAAAACATTTAAGGCCATTGGCCTTATGAGGGCAATCTCTAGATAAGTGGTTTTTTTCACCACAATTATAACACAATTTATTATTTACTTCATTTCTAGAACTAAATTTTTCATATACATTATGGGTTATATGCTTTGGTTTTGTGCTATATTCTACTTTATCAAATTTATGTTTAATTTTTTCAGTGTCTCTTTTGTACACTTCATATAATTTCAATTTTTCTTTAAATTCACGAATATTTTTTGCACCATAAAGTATGATTTTATTTTCATTTTTGTCATTTATTCCTTGGATCACGTAATGCATTAACGCGGCATCTTCAATGTGCCCGTTTTTTGCCAATTCGCGCATTTTAAAGAAATATTCTATAACTGTTTCATTTGGCTTCATTTTCTTTTTACACAAAATTTCGTGTAAAGAGGCAGAATTAATTTCGATTCTAAATTCCTCGATTAATGCATTTTTTAACTTTTTATAATTTAGTAATCCTTTTTCGGATTTTACAAATAACAGAGCATTTCCGCTCAAAGACCTTTTACAGAAAATTATTTTTTGTAACTCGTTTAAATTAAACATTACTGATAACTCTTCAAATTCGTTAAAAAACTCAATAATATTTTCATGCGGTTCGCCGCCAAATTTAGAAATATTGTTTTCAAAGTCACTAAAAGAGACAGTTGCACCAAGTGATCCAGAATTCACATTATTACTATAATTTATACTTTTTTTACCCTTATTATAATCATCAATAACATTATCATTATCACTATCATTATCATAATCATAACACTTATTTTTGCTGATATGGCACTTATTTTTGCCCATATGGCATTGCACAGAGGAGTCAAGTTTTTCGACGTCATTATCACTACTTTCGTTTTCCGAATCTTCCTCATCCGAATTATTTTCAGAATTTTCCTGTTTTAACAATTCTATATCGCACAGATTCAACAACAATCTATCTCTTAACTCATCTTTACTCCCATCAAAAGGGACATTTAATACATTACAAATAATAATCAATTCATTCAATGAAAAATTTTCGTCGATAAATTTTTGTTTCTTTATATAATTTTCATCATCTACGACAAAGTTAAAGCCGGAAATTTTTTTTATTCTGCATCGGCTTTTACGATCTCCTTCGTCATTAAAGAGAAACCGATGTAGAATTTTAATTTTACTGTACTTTTCTTTTCCTAGTGCAATACCAATTTTGGGAATATCTCCCAGAGATACCATTTTATAAGAAGATAAAATGTACGTACCTTAGAAAAGCAGAAATAGCTGTTGTTCTAAATTTCCAATTAGTCGACTTGCTGTTTCTAATCCTTAAGAACCCTGAAGAACAGATTTCACACTTTACCACTCCTTTATCCACATAGTTGTAGTCGGCACTCATTTGTAGAAACACACACAACTAGTTGAATCATGGTTTTAGGAATAAAAAGTTCAGTTTATAATTTAAAAGTTCAGTTTATAAACTTATTTTTATCAGTCCAGACGCATCATCATTTTTAGGAATATAGTTCGCAAAAAAGTTCACGTTTACTTATGCGAATTTCAATTCAAAGTAGATCTCACGATTCATCCTTTATCCAAACATTTACGAGCGATCAAAATAATTTATATTAACTAAAAATTAACGTTCAATCAAAGTTTAAGTTAAATTAAAAATTAACGTTCAATCCGTTCATCCCACTTCTGATATAGTATCAGGTGGGTTGGCGAGCGGTTTAAAACTTTAAGAACAATACTAATTCTAATATTTACTTAAATTTTAATAAAGAATTAAAATATTTACATTTATATACATAGAAGTTAATGAGCATTTAAAATAAAGTTCGTCACTTAGACATAATTTGTAAAAATAGGAAATCGTCCGGCATTTCACTAACATCGTCGATCGTGAAAACCAAATTAAATAAAATACAGTCATCAGCGGCACGTCTAATGAGCACACAGCTCCGTCCAAATCTCGTCGAAAAACTACACTCGTCCCTCGAATGCTTTTTAGCTGCAGCCCGTTGAGGAAGTGACACCACTCACGTCATGATCACGCACTTCCTTTCAAGTTCCGATACTGCGTCACATGATCGGCTGGCTACGGGAAAACAGAAACTAAACTGCCTTGGATTTCAGGAACGGCAAAGAGAAATCAAATAGCTTTAGATTCCAATGTTGCGGGAAAACCAGGTCAGGGGAAAGAGAAGAACTTGCTACTACATATATATATAAAATAAAACTCACAGTTAACTTAATATTATGTTTACATGTTTCCTTTGATGATGTACTGATATTTCCGTTTCATTTTTAGTAACTTAGAGATAAAAAATATTTTTTTATTTAAAGGAAACATCATTTATCAGTATTTATCATATAAAAAAATAATTGTTTATGTGTAAATTAATATTTTGCAACATTTACTATCAATACAAGCAAAATTCATTTTTTGATTAAATAAATGTGTGTAAAGTGTATAGACATTTGGATGAACATTTTAAAACTATTTATTAAAAAATCAATCAATAATTTTGGTAAAATGTATTTGTTCAGCAGTGTAAAATAATCTATTTTAATCATACATACTTCAGAATTTTTTTAAATTGAAAATTTAAAAAAGATTCAACTAAAACAAACCAAAAATGAGGTTTTAGTTGAAAGAAAGAATCAATTGATTAGAATAAAACAAGAAAATTGTTTGTCAGTACCAAAAAATCTTTTTTACTTATCTGTATTCATGCTGGAATCACTCAGCACTAAGAAAGCCTCTTACATTTTTTCTTTGGATGAGCCAGCACTTTCTTTTTTTTAAAGTCCTGCACATTTGCGTGTCATTTATTTTACTTTTGAAAGAGATAAGGAAAATAGAGAAAAATGTAAAATTTTTGATATGACAATGATTTTTGTAATATGAAATTTTATCTGTATAGCATATTTAAAACTTTGTACTTATAGAAAATGTTCGTATAAATTTGATTTTGAAAATTTCTTTAGACATGTTATCTTTTTCTAATAATTAGAGAGAAAACTCAGAGCATGATGAAGAAGCCCTGCAACTAACTGGTACTATTCTGGAACATAATCCTGATTTTTATACTTTGTGGAATTATAGAAGAGAAGTTCTCTTATCTCAAAAAACAGAAAAGTATGATTTTCAGCTTTTTTTTTTTTTTTTTAACATGTATATATGTATATATATTATATATATAATTCAAGGGGAAAAAAATAAATAAATATATATATATATAAGTTATTGTTGAAGTGCAGAAATCTGTTAATCTGCACATTAATTAGGATTATCCGTTAAAGTGCGGAAAATTATTTTATTTCTTAAAATACCTGGGTAATCTGCGAATTATCTAAATAATCTGCACATTACAGACTAGACACTCGTTAATCTGCATTATTCTGAATGTGAATCGATTTTTGATTGTTACATTTTTTAATTTGCATTTTTTTTTTTTTTTAATTCTTAAAGAAAATAATAATAATAATAATGTATAAAAAGACTGTGAAATGTAAAATATGTAAATTACTCACTTAAATTTGAAAATTTATACTTAAATTTTTTGTTAGAGTGGGCAAATTCCACTAGATTTTTTTTTTTTTTCTCATATAAACTCTGCTTGTTGTTTTTTAATTTGTGAATTTAAGTCTTTTAATTTTGTATTATTATAATTAACTGTATTCTCTCAATTAGAATAACTGTTTCCTGCTTTATCATTTTATTTGCATTTTCTTCTTTAATAAAATGCTGTTATCTAATATTTTTTAAAGGAATGCAGAAGAAATAAAAAGTATTGCAAGTACCGAATTAAATTTAACTCAGCATTGCTTACAGAAAAATCCGAAGTCTTATGCTGCTTGGCATCATCGATACTGGGCTATGGAATTTAACCCTGAAGCTGACTGGAAAAAAGAATTAAAACTTTGTGGCTATTTTCTGTCTCAAGACGATAGAAATTGTAAGTGTTTATACTCATTCTTTTTCGTTGTTTTATAAAAAAAAATATCAGTGTCCATAAACATTAATCTTGTGATTGTTTACTTCAATTTAATTTATTTTACTATATATATATATATATATATATATATATATATATATATCAAATCTATATTACCCTCAAGAAATTGAACTACAGTGGAGCACCTTTTATACGTTTCTCATTTATACGTTTTTCTCATTTATACGTTTTTCGACTTCGGTCCCAAATCATTCCATTGAATTCTAATGTTAAAATATTTCGTTTACACGACACAAATAAATTCTTAATTTCACTTGTACGTTTTTTTTTCTCCTTGTAGTATCCCAAATTTGAATTTCAATCCAAGATTTTTTTTTTTTTTTTTTTTTAAGATGAATGCTTTTTATGTTTTATTCTTATTTTTTTCGATTATTTTTTCTTAGAACTATGGTAACAAAGTGCGGCTATAGAACAAAGTACTACTTGCATCGATAGCCTGGGGAGAAATTTTCAGAGATAAGCAATTGGCGACTGGGTTAAATGGTAGGTATACAAGTAGCCAGTGACCAATTGAAGACCTCCCACTTTCTCTTTTAATTGATTCCAGGAATGGGGTATGAAAGGAAAAAAAGCCCACAAATTTATAGGCATTTTGTAAACTTGAAGATTTATTACTCACTTCCGTTGAATGACTTGGAAGATTTTCTTATCGTGTTTATTTGACATTATGGTTGGAGAAACAATTTTTAATTATCATTTAATTTTTATTCAACCTTTTAAAAATATTTTAAATATAATTTAAAAAATATATATTATTCGAATAAATGTAAAGGAAATCATGGAAATTGGTTAGACTTTTATTATTAATATGATACTTTATTGTGTCTTAATGTTAAAACGAGTTTTCAGTTGTACGTTTTTTTCAGTTATACGTTTTTTAGGAACGGTCCCTTGAAAAACGTATAAACGGTGCTCCACTGTATTAGAATTTTAGTGATATATATACATTTGGTGTAATTCTTTATTTTGAAAAATATTTCCTTGTGTACTAAATACTATGAGTTTTCTATTAACAAATAAAAACAGTACAAATTCTCTGTTTTATGATTTATTTCAATTGTGATGTCTAAAAGATCATAATTTTCTACTTTCTTCTATATTCAATAAATGTATTGGATTTGTAAAGTTTTTTAACTTTCAGTTTTTGATGGATTTACAGTTTTAACAAGTTCAGAACATGATTACAATGTCTATCTGTTTTTTATTTTTATTTATTTTTTGTGGCAGCTCTAAAAAAAGAACTATTGAACAGAATTTCATAATAGTTTATGCAGAATATCCTACAAAGATTGAAATGTGATTTGATTGTTTACTTATTAAAAATACGTTTCTAATGTTAATTTAAAACATTTTCAAAAAATGTAGAAAATGATACTATGTTAATTCCTATTGGTTGCTTTTGCTTTCTTCATCATCTTCTAGGTATACTCTCTTATTAATTTCAGCTTTAATACAAAAAAAAAAATATTAATATTTCAAAAGTACAAAAATAGTACAAAATAAAATATTAATATTTCAAAATTATATATTAATATTTCTTTAGTACAAAATAAAATATTAATATTTCAAAAAAGGTTGATTGAAGGTTAAATAAACAGGTTTTGAATGATAATTACTGAAAAATTCTTCTTTGCTTGGAAAATTTTTAAGGATTATTATAAATTTCCTATAATGAGATTCAGAAAACTAAGTTTAAGCCTATCGGTTTATATGTATTTACTTTAAATTAATATTAAAATTGAATCAGTTTAAAACTTTGGCCATTTCTAAACATAATAGTATATAAGAAGGCCAAATCAACTTCTCAAATATAAATTAACATGCTTTAGAAAGTAAATTTGTTAAAATATCTTTTGAAAATTTCAGAATTCTATTAGTTACAAAAAAAGCAGAAAACCTTTGATTATGATTCCACTAAAAATTGCAGTTCATCTCTATGCAATTGATAAAGAAAGCTTTGTTGTGAAAATAATTTTGCCTTTTTAGCATAATAATATGTTTAACAATTTGATTTAATTTTTTCTTTTCTTTCTTTAACATTTGTAAAATTAAAACTTTTTTTTAGAAAGAAATCTATAATAATAAAAGGAAAGGTTTGTCTGTCTGTCTGTCTGTCTGTCCGTCTGTCTGTCTGTCTGTTCTTTTATACGTTCAGCCCCTATTGAACGCAGAAGTACAAAAATTGACATACGGATGCTCTGGAGCCTTTCCGATGTTTTCCTCGAAACAGAATTTGAAAATTTTAATTAGTTGTGGAGATATTAATTAAAATGTCCACTCATGTCTAATCTAAAAGCGATCTCAAAGCAGAAAAAGTGGAAAATAAATTAGAAATATTTGTCCGATCGTTACAATTTCGATACCAAATGAAAGGGGCATTTTTTCTGAATCTAAGTGTGCAAGTGGTTTATCGGTACAACAATTAGATTTTTTAAAATTAACTAAAGTATGAATTTTCTGTGGCAACATCATTTCAAATGCCAGTAATGAAGACCCATCGTCTGTCATCAAAAAGGAAATGATTGCAATCGATCAAGATGTCACGTGTTTTGTAGTAGGGAAAAATATTGCAATTTTCAATTTTTTTCAAATTTTAATTCACGTTAGATTTGAATTCATATTCGGCCTAGACAGCATATTATAAAGCTACTGTTCAATTTTCATGAAAATATGTGGATAAACAAAAAAATGAGATTAAATTTTGTATTATATTTTCAACTATTTTAAATTGAGATATGCCGTTGAAATTTCGTAATATTGGTGTTTTTAACGCCCGATATTTCGATTCTGAATATTTTTGAAAGTGTAGAATTATTAGGAAGGGCTTGAAGGGGAGGGGGGGGGGCAAGCAAACGGCCAGAAAAAAAAAATAAATAAAAATAAATAAATAAAAAGAGTTACAGCGTTTGAAATTGTTATTATTAGGTTTCAAGGAAAGATAAATCGATTGCGGATATTTTCAAGTGTAAAATTATTAGAAGGGACGGAAAGGGGGGGGAGGGGCAAAAACGTAGAAAAGGAACGGTTGTTTCGGAGAAAACAACGGAAAACCCAGAACGCCTTTATTCTTTTATATTTTGCAGAATTTCGAATTCTGATACTCCTTTCACATTTCATACTAAGGATTTTGAACAGTATTTAGCCCGGAATTACCCAAGTTTCGGAGAAAATCACGAAAAAGTCAGACATAAATCGTTTTATAATAGTGTTTATATCATTTTTGTATCTCAGCTTCTAATTAGCATAATTTCAAAAGTAATATGTCCTTTTGAAACTTATTTGAATGGAATTTCAAGAGTAGACGCCACAAATTTCTGTCACCTTCCATTAACCGACTATCATAAGTAATGGAATTTGAGATTTCACGTGATTTACACGTTTTAAGGTTTCCTGATTAGGTTTTCTTTTGTATCTCAGCTACTAATTAAAATAATTTTATAAGTAATACATTATTTGAAAGCTTTATTGATTTAGAATTGAACAGTAGATTACAGAATTTTCTACCGCCAGATGGCGCTGTAATATTTTTAAATTTCAATATTTCGAATTCTAAATATGATTAAATTATTTTTAATACATCATTCGAAAGATATTTTAAAGTACTTTTATACTATCGAAAGTGGGATTCGAGATTTCACCTAATTTACACGTTTTGAGGTCTCCTGAATCGGTTTTCTTTTGTATCTCTGGTACTAATTAAAATAATTTCATAAGTAATACATCATTTGAAAGATTTGTTGATTTGGAATCGAACAGTGGAATACAGAAATTTGTACCGCCAGATGGCGCTATAATATTTTAAAATTTCAATATTTCAATTTCTAATTATGATTAAATTATTTTTAATATATCAATTGAAAGATATTTTAAAGTTCTTTTAAATTATCGAAAGTTTTCACCAGATTTACATGTTTTGAGGTGTCCTGAATCAGTTTTTTTTTGTATCTCAGTTATTAATTAAAAAAAGTTCATAAGTAATACATCATTTGAAAGCTTATTTTAGTTGATACACATTTTAAAGTACTTTTACATTATCGAAAATGAAATTCGAGATTTCACCCGATTTACACGTTTTGAGGTGTCCTGATTAGGTTTTCTTTTGCATCTCATCTACTAATTAAAATAATTTCATGAGTGATGCATCATTTGAAAGTTTGTTTATCTGGAATGGAACAATAGATTACAGAAATTTCTACCGCCAGATGGCGCTGTAATTTTTTTAACTTTCAATATTTCAATTTCTAATTATGATTAAATTATTTTTAATGCATCATTCGAAAGATATTTTAAAGTTCTTTTATATTATCGACAGTTTTCACCAGATTTACACGTTTTGAGGTCTCCTGAATTAGTTTTCTTTTGTATCTCAGCTACTAATTAAAATAATTTCATAAGTAATACATCATTCGAAAGCTTTTTTGATTTGGAATCGAACAGTGGAATACTGAAATTTGTACCGCCAGATGGCGCTGTAATATTTTCAAATTTCAATATTTCAATTTCTAATTATGATAAAATTATTTTTAATACATCATTCGAAAGATATTTTAAAGTTCTTTTAAATTATCGAAAGTTTTCACCAGATTTACACGTTTTGAGCTGCCCTGAATCAGTTTTCTTTTATATCTCAGTTATTAATTAAAAAAATTTCATAAGTAATACATCATTTGAAAGCTTTGATGACTTGATACAGATTTTAAAGTACTTTTACATTATCGAAAATGGAATTCGAGATTTCACCCGAATTACACGTTTTGAGGTCTCCTAATTAGGTTTTCTTTTGTATCTCAGCTACTAATTAAAATAATTTCATAAGTAATACATCATTAGAAAGCTTTTTTGATTTGGAATCGAACAGTGGATTACAGAAATTTCTACCACCAGATGGCGCTGTAATATTTTCAAATTTCAATATTTGAATTTCTAATCATGATTAAATTATTTGTAATACATCATTCGAAAGATATTTTAAAGTTTTTTAAATTATCGAAAGTTTTCACCAGATTTACACGTTTTGAGGTGTCCTGAATCAGTTTTTTTTTTTTTTTTTTGTATCTCAGTTATTAATTAAAAAAAATTCATAAGTAATACATCATTTGAAAGCTTATTTTAGTTGATACACATTTTAAAGTACATTTACATTATCGAAAATGGAATTGGAGATTTCACCCGATTTACACGTTTTGAGGTCTCCTGATTAGGTTTTCTTTTGTATCTCATCTACTAATTAAAATAATTTCATGAGTAATACATCATTTGAAAGCTTTGTTGATCTGGAATGGAACAATAGATTACAGAAACTTCTACAGCCAGATGGCGCTGTAATATTTTTAAATTTCAATATTTCATATTCTAATTATGATTAAATTATTTCTAATACATCATTCGAAAGATATTTTAAAGTTCTTTTACATTATCGAAAGTGGAATTCGAGATTTCACCTGATTTACAATTTAAAGTGTCCTGATCAGGTTTTCTTTTGCATCTCAACTAATTGAGTAAGACCGTTCAAAATTGGTATATGCAAGTTAATTAGGAGGGGCTGGAACGGTAGGGAAGGAATAGGCGCTCATGGGTTTGGGACCCGGTGCGAGTTTTTACCCGTTGATAGAAGATTTTTTTTTAAATTTTATTTTCTTAATAATAAAAGTTTGAGTTGAGAAGGAATATGCGTGTACAGCGCACGTATATCCTCAAACGTGCGCGCACAGCGCGCATTGGTCTGCGCTGCCGACGGCAGTGGCGTCCCGGTGTGAGTTTTTACCCGATGCTAAATGATATATTTTTTAATTCCTTTTCTTAAGAATGAAAGTTTATGAGTAATAACATGGAATTTTGAGAAGTCATAAGGATGGTGAAGGAATACGTGCGCGCAGCGCACGGGTCTACGCTGCCGAAGGCAGTGGGGACCCGGTGCGACATTTTTCCTGATCAGAATTTTTTTTTCTCTTTTTTTATCACATGATAAAAATTAATGCAATTTTGAGAATTCATTAATTTTTGTGATTCATTTAAAAATAGTGACCAGCGAAGCGGGCGTAGCCTGCTAGTATGGAATAATGATTGGGAATACAATAAATTTTTTTTTTTAAACATACCATTTCTTCTTGATTTGCTGATCTTTTTTATGCAACAAACAAAAGATTTATATTTTTAATTGGAAAATACATGTTTAAATTAAAAAATTATAAATACTATATTTGAAATAGCAGAAGGTTTTCAGTTGGGATCTTAACCATTCTCGGTGTTCCAATGATCATCTTCTGGCTTGAGAATTGTATCTTCTTTTGTTGTTGATTTTAGACTGAGAAGGCAATGCCATCTCATGCCCAAATTTTGATTGGATTCAGCACAATTACAGCAACATTCGTTGGCTAAAATTTTCATTGTTCCTCTATTTTTTCAATTCTCAATTTCTCAATAATTTCACTAACTGTGCTAAACCTAATTAAAATTTGGATGCGAGATGGCGCTGCTTTCTTCATCTGAAGTTAATAACGAAGGAAGCTGCAATATAAAAGCCAGAAGTAGATCTTTGAAGCACTGAGGATGGTTGGGACCCTGAGTAAAATGCTTCTGTTACTTCAAGTATGGTGTTTATGTATATATATTTTTTTAATTTAAATGTAATTTAATTGAAGTTCTTATTTAATTTTTTAAAGAAAATTTTGTTTATGTAATTTTGTTCCCCGTCCCTAAATTGTTTACTTTTTGCATTTAATATTTTTTGTTTATTCTTAGCCTTTCAGATTATGAAAGTATGTGTATGAAATAGATTATTATTGCTTTTTTTTTAAGTAACTTTTAAAGAATCAACTGTAAACATCAGAAATTATTTTTAAGACATCTCTCTCTCTCTCTCTCACACACACACACACATTAACATGCTAGATGTAATGAGATGATAAGAAAATGTAATTAAATGTAAAACATTATGAATAATTCTGTATTCTGTTTGCAACATTTAATTTTAGACCAACTTATGATGGATGTGTCAAAAATGGAATGCATTTTCTTTTACAAAATCCCTTTTCTTTTAATAGTTCATTGTTGGGATTATCGACGACTTGTTGCCAAGAAATGTCAAGTTTCTGCTGAAGAGGAATTGAACTTTAGTACTGAACTTATTAATTCTAATTTTTCTAATTACTCTGCCTGGCATTATCGAAGCACATTACTTCCTTTGGTGCATCCTGGTCAAACTGAAGGTTCTTTGGCTGAAAATGTGTTGATGGATGGTTTGTATTATTCATTTAGCATCTATCAATTTTTTTTTTCTCTTTTTAATGAAAAAATATAATTTGAAATGGTGTTTTTACAAATCTAGGAAACTTTAATCAGGTAATTATATTGTTGTAATTTCTTTTCACTGAATGAGGATATTATATGCAGTAAAGCATATATATCCACCCTTTGTATATCTTTCAAGGGACTGATGTAAAAGAACATATGAATGAAAAGATGTAGAATCAAAATAAAAAAATAAATAAAACTTTGATTTCTACAAATTTAATAGCACTAAAGCAAAATTTGTGTGGAAATACTAATTAATAATGTTTTTATGATGGTGTTGTGTACTTTGGGGTTCGTGAGTTGTTCAAGAATGAAAAGCTTGCAGAGGCTGGAAACTTTATTTACAGAAAAATACAGCTCTAAAAACCAAGTATCAACTTCAATTCCACCAGTAAACACAGCTTAAATAACAGCTGTCAACAGCAAATCTACAGTACAAACTATATCAGAGCTTTATATAGCAACTGACTGCAATCCAAAGAGGCTCAGAGATCTTTATCGTAAAGCAGTTGGCGAGAGACTAACTGAGACTGACTGATTTGGCGCGTTGGGCCGTCTTTTATATCCCTCTATCAAACCCAGAATGTTCTGGTAACTTGTAGAATATTGGAGTTAGACCTTCTATATTTGGTATATCAATAATAAGGACGAAAAGTTGCCAAATTTGGTGCCAAATCCATTACCTGCCTTATTGGAGCTTTTTAATGTGTTTTTAAGGGAAAATTAGCTATTTTAATGTGAAAAAGAGTTAAAATTGCAGAAAATTGACATTTTATCAGTTTGACTAAGCCTCTTTGAATAAATTTACATAAAAATAGCTATGAATTATTTACAAATTCGTAACAATAGTAATTAGCGTATTATTTTATAGTAGAATTTATATTTGAAAATAATTATTAAATTAAAGAAATATACATGTAAAAAGTGAGGAAATTCATACCATAAAACGTGAGTATTGTATTGTATATCTTGAATGCTATGTATGTGAACACGTCTTGAATATTTTTCCAAAACTAAATTTCAAGAATGATCTAGAGTAAGTCTGTTTAACTGCCTGAACTTATTCTTCCACTGTCTATTCCCATTTTCCATTCTCTCTAATTATAATAACGGTCTTCAATGTTTTCTGTGTTTCTCCATTTGAGCAATCAGTCATAGGAGCAATCAGTCGCCCATATTTAGAATGGGAAAATAATAACTAGCCGAGAATTTTTTTTAATTTTTGAAAAGTGCAAAACATGTCCTTTCATCCATGGGATATCTTGAGGATGTCCCTTCCCTAACAGTACACTTATCCATAGTACATCTTGAGGATGTCCCTTGGATGTATTTTTATCCATAGGATATCCTGAGGATGTCTTGCGGATGGAATGTGCTGTTGTTAAGAGTATAACTGACATTAAGTTTTAATTTTTATTTTCTAATGATTGCCTCTGTGAATCAATTTTTTAAATAATTGTACAATTATACAATGATTAGACAATTTAAAATAATGCCTCTACTAATGTATTATAGATTTTATTTAATTGCATCAGAAAATATCTTTGACAATCCTTTTTAGTCAATAATGCAATTTTTTACAACGTTAAACAACTCAAAAACACCTTTTATCACACTTGAGAAAGTAAATTCATCCAAAATTCTGGAATGATATGTGTCAGTATTTTGATCTATATTTACCTGCACATTTGTTTTCATGTATCATTCTTCTCCAGCCCTCATCAGTAGTCATATGTTTCATAAAGTAGAGGCTGTTTTGACATTGAATGACTTCAATAGCTTCTCTAACTGCTATGTATGTTTTGTGTTTTAATTTACTGCTTAACATTTTTTAAATTGATTCTTATAATTTTTTTCCCCTTCACTTAGTTTGGATAGTGCTGTTTTTAGTAATTTACAGTCATGTTTACGATCTTCAATTCTTTTCTTAGTTTTGAATTTGATAATTTCTCTGATTGATTTTGGATTTCTTTAATTTCTTTTTCTATAAAGCCTAACAAGAATATTTTCCAAATAGTAATCAAATAAAGAAAAATCAGCATTTCCCCTAGGTTTAAAAAAGGACAGATGCTGCTAATTAAAAAAAGGGCATTTTCTAGATTCATGAGGGCAGTTTTGGATTCTTAAGAGCATATTTAACATTTAAAATTCAGACACTTATTTTAAATTTTCGATTTTAGGCATAAATAGAAGAAAAAGTTTTAAACTTTAACTTTCTTTACACCTTAATTTTGCTTGTTACTGATGTTTGAACAAATGTTGATTGTTATGCACAATACATTACATTTATTTATATTTATAACATATCTTCAGTTTGAAGGTTATTTTCAATAAAAGGCAGTAAAAGTGCAACTTTTTTAGATTAAAGGCAAGAAGGGTGCAATTTTTTTTTTTTTTTTTTTTTTTTTTTTTTTTTTGATTAGGAGCAAGAAGGATGGTATTTTTTCATTCATAGGGCAGGCAGGGCACAGCACCCTCCTGAAACTGTCTGGGGAAAAATCTGGAAAAACAATAGTATGGAGACATCGAGATATTTAAAATAGTACATAAAAATGATGAAAACAAATAGTATTACATAGGAATGACAAAATAAATAAATAAATAAATAATCAAAGAAAGGATTAAAGAGCGTGAATGTGACTGTAGATTATTAAAACAATCAACTGCACTATCCAAATTAAACAAAGGGAGGAAAAATAAGAATTAATTTTGAAAATGTTAAAGGAAAAAAAAATTACATTAAAACATATGTGGCAAATAGCAATACTATTGAAATTATTCAATGGCAAAACAGCTAAAACTTTATAGAACACGGGCTTATCAGTGAAGGCTGGAGAGGAATGATGTATGAAAGCAAGTGAAAAAAATGCATTAAAATGTAAATGCACAAGAAAACACTATCACAGATTGTTCCTGAGCTGATGAAATCCAGAATTCTGGACAAAAGTACTTCTCGCTCAAGTACAATAAAAAGTATTTTCTTATTAATTAATTAACCTGTTATAATTATAAAGTGTAAGTTCTCTTTGTTTTTGTCAGGGATGGGAGTATAAAATAGACAAAAAATCTGAAAATATGCACAAAACTCAAAGATAATTTAAATTTTACAATAAAAGAAGAAACAGATACAAGAAATCATACTTTCCATAAACAAATATGAGAATACAGTCAAACCTCGTTAACATGAATTTCAAATGGAAAAAAAAAAAGTTGTTAATGTTATCAGTAGTTCATGCTATCAATAACTAATCTTCATATAACTAAACTAATCTTCATTTTCACAGGGATTGTTGAAACAGTTCATGTTAAAAGTAATTCACGTTAAGCATGTTCACGAGGTTCAACTGTATATGAAAATAAATTGTTCAAGAACATGTCAAAATAAAGAATATTGAACAAGAATAAGAATATTTAGAAATAAAAAATATGAAAGTTACTTTTAAAGAATAAAGAAAAGTCTGCAATTTCTTCAAAAGTCTGAGGAATTTCATCCCTGGTAATTGTCAGTAACAATAACAATATTTATTATCTCTTCCCAAGTAGTATTTTAATCTAATTATTTCTCTTGTAGAATTGGAGCTTGTTCATAATGCTGCTTTTACTGATCCTGATGATCAGAGTGCTTGGTTTTATCATAGGTGGCTTTTAGGAAGAAGTAAGAACAATATCAACCATTAAGTAATTATATGCTTGCTAATAATTATCAAATTTCATAATTTAGATTTTTTTTTTTTTTAAGTATTTGTTATTTGTATAGATTTTTTTTCTGCATTCATTTAGTTAAAAAAAAAAAAAAAAAAAAAAAAAAAAAAAAAAACTGCATGAAATTGTTATTTATTTTAGTAATCTGAATGTAAAATTATGTTTCAGGCATTGATATCTAGTATTATCAGTCTTTATCCTCAAGAGAGGTGGTGCAAGGTCATGCATAAATCATCTATTAACCCTTTGGTTACCGGAGATATAAATCTTTCATATGTATGTCACTTCTCTTTCACTTGCATGTCACTTCTATCTGCTTTTAAAGAACTAAACCAAAACCCTTACTAAGTATTTTCCCCCTAATGGCAGTGTTGAAAGAAAAAAAAAAAAAAAAAAGGATGGATGAACTGGACAATCTGTAATTTTTCTCTGATAAACAAAGAGATTTCTGACCTTGACCTGCCTATTCTAAGAAAACAGAGTATGGCATAGAGGAGTTATTAAAATCTGTGTTAATTATAAAATTTCAGAAAAATGTGTTATCTTAAAAGAAAAAAAAAAAAAAAGCTACAACTTAACAATTATTAAATTGATTCAATGTACTAAATATTCAAAGTAAAAAATAGTATTATTCATCCTTTGAATAATAGTTTAAATATTTAGCTGAAGAAATTTTTCTTCTTGCTCAGTAACACATAAATTATATTATTTTCAATATAAACACAATTTTGTGAACTTTTAATGTATATAATTTTCTATGCATAAAAAATTTAAATCTTGAATTTTCCTTTAAATTCATAAATATCTTTGGGTATTTATTCAAATGTATCTGGATTGGTGTTTTATATCGCTATGTTATGTGTAACTATTAACTTTCCTAAAAACTAATTTCATATGTCATTAATAATTTGCATTAATAATTTTTGCTAAAACTGTTTTGTGGTGTTTATTAAAATTCTATACGTAGGTAAAGTTCCTTTACAAATATTGAATGTTACTCTGTTGAAAGAACTAAGGAAAATAGCAGTTCTGTTATCCAAACAAGAAAAAGTAAGCAAAACATTAATCATTTTACTAACAAAAACAATTATATTTAATTTAGTTATATAAAATAAGCAGCGCCGGCCCGAGCAAATTTGGCGCCCTAGGCGAAAAATGTTCGTGGCGCCCCATTAAAACAAACTTTTTAAAAATGGAAGACACGCAGACAATTATACACATACAAATACTGTAATAAATAATCAACTATTTATTTTTATTACATATTGCATATTATTGTTTTTTCGGCACTACTTTTAGCGGTAGTAGAAACAATATCCTTCAAATGAATTGTTTTAGCTTCATCTTGACTGTTGATAATGGTGATAGTCCTACAAATCGTTCTCACGTCACTATAGAACGCTGGTAAATTTTTATTAATTTCAATTATATGAAGCTGGGTTCTCCACTGGCCACAGACACAGGAAGTGTCAGCAACAATTTTATTGATGTTTCTAAATTCAATACGCAATATACTAGTTCGTTTTCACAAAAATTATTCAAAACTTCCTGTAGTGTACTTTCATCAACATCCTTAGAGTCGCCTTGAGTCAGATAATCTCCTAATCTTCTACATAATTTCAAAATCACTTTGAAAGGTTTTTTTTACGACTCACAATCGTTAGAAAGGCATCAGAAAACATAATTTATCTTTTTGGTCTGTTTGAACTTCTCATTCGAATTTCTTGCTGTATCAAGAAAAGAAATATAAAAATTAATCTTAAAATGATGTTTAGCATCACTTGCTGATTTATCAGCTGACTGCATAATTAAACTTCTTTTCCATTTTTTTGTAATCGGGCTGGCTCTGACTCTGATGGGAATGATACCGCAATATTAATTTCTTCTGAAAATGCCTCCTGTTTATCACATCCGAAATCACTTTTACATTTTCCGAGAAATTTTTTTTTTTTTTTTTTTAGTAGTGCATTAGTAGTTGAGTTTGGGTCACATTTTCACCATTGGCGCGTCGTCTTTTGTTATGTACTGACGAAAACTTTCTTCACTTATTTTCTAATAGGAAATTAACATTTTTTATACATGATCTAGCTTGTGTTCGTCAAGAATGGACAACTAGAACGAGGCGGAGATTTCAATTTTTGTGGGAAAAAGCTGTGCTATGATAGGCTACATTCCACTGTTTGTGCGTTAAAAGAAGAGTCCTACAGGTTAAATAAAAGAAAATCGTCAGGACTTTGAATGACGTCAGAGAGTCATGTCGTCTATTCGCTGCAGATTACCCATAGAACTTTCTCACATTCCAAGGATACATAAACTCAAAGTGAAACCGGAAGCATTTTCCATGTTCTGTTTATCAAAGCCTCAATCTTTATTTCTTTCATATCAAACTATTGTTTATTTACTAATTATTTTGGAAGATGAAGCAAGACTTTTGCTTATTCAGATTCAGGTGGAAAAATCATTTGTTTTTTCAAATTATTATCCTGATAGTGTTTTTCGGACGAAAATAACTTTTCAAATGAGCCTAATTTGCTTTGCTAATGATATTTTTTCTCTAATTTTCTCTTACAAAATTGTACTCCATTTTTCTTTTTTTTTTTTTTTTTTAACAGCTAGTCTCAAGTATCAACTGTACTGAAAACGAAATTTCACATTTTATTACTAAGTTGAGCTACTAGAAAAAGAAACTATAAGAGAATCACTTTGTAAAATTCCAAAAAGCCCCCACGCATAACCCCAACAAAGTCACCTAGTCTAAAGAGCTAAAACTTCTTTCTAGTTAGAGCTAGCTTCCTTCAAACCTTATTATTATTATTATTATTTTTCTTTTTATGTCAGTTCAAAATTATAAAATTAAAATATTTATAACTTTTCGAATATTAAGTAAATATAAAACAAAAAGTAATAAGATAAATAATAATGTAATACTAATGTAATGTACATATTCTTACTTTTATAATCTTTTTCAATCAATCATCTGCTTAATCAATCATCAAACATAAAAGATGTGCAAGGGATAATTCATGAGATGAAACATGATGTTCAATTTAGATCCTTGAATGGAAAGTCAAAACTTTATAGTTCCAATAAAGTACAGACCCATTAAATAATGACTCGGTGACTTTTAGGTATAGTGTAAAGCTGATAACAATTAGATGGACAGATTTAATGACGGACTGTTTTCAAAACTCAATTCGACGTTGTAAGTTTTTGAAATAAATAGATCGTTATTATGGTAAAATCAAGCCAGTTGTTTGTAACTCTTTCTCTAGCGCTTCTCATCAGATAAATTAGATTGACTTTGATGCCCTGAAAAGTCAAATCGAGGATTATCTATTTACTTCATTTATACACGTCCAGTTGAAAACACGCCAAGAAAAACTCAGTAAATGTTTCCAAGTCATAGCAGCAGACTTGTACCTTTTAGTCCTTTCTAGACAAAGATTGTAAGTGTTTAAAATTTTCCCACAACATGAACGCTGTGTTTCCAAGACTACATTTTATCTATTCTAAAGTGCCGTTAGATAGTAATAAATAAAATAAATCTTGTTGTCGGGATTGTGCCGCCCTCTAGATTTGAGCGCCCTAGGCGATCGCCTAGTTTGCCTATATGGTCGAGCCGGCCCTGAAAATAAGTAACGTTAATAATAATGAGGGGGGGGGAAGTGATTAATCCAAATATATTTAACCTATTTGGTAGCTGAATGATTAGCGCTGTGGCCTTCAGGTGTCAGATTTAATTCTTAATTCAGGTACTTAGCTCTTATGTGCAGAATATGATCATGAAGTGACAATATACTAAACCTTCTCTATTAGTGCTGACTCTAGAATAAAAGGGCAGCCGGGGGGAATTCAGTAAAAAGGGCAACGGCAACCTATTTTCAAAAAGGACATTATTTGTATAATTTGCAGTATTCTATGTTGTGATTTTTGTATGACAAAAGTAAATTACTAATTTTATGTGTATATATTAAAATGTTAGAAAAGGCTACTTGGTACCAAAATGTTTTTAAAAGGGTTGCAGGGTGCTAAAGTGAGCTGAAAAAGGGTCGCAGGGTGCTAAAATGTGTTTAGAAAGGGCCGCAGGGTGGAGCACCTTGCCAAATTAGCCTAGAGTCAGCACTATCTATTGTAAATTGTCTGAAAATAAATTTGTATGTTTTTATCATTGTCTGTTATTAAGGTGACACTTCACCTGTTGTCCCCAGCAGCTTAAACGTAATGTTGTGGATGGGAAATTTTCTTATGTGATTTTCCTACTAATTTCTTCTACTTTTTTTTTTTTTTTTTTTTGCATTTGTTTCACATTCAGAATATGCATAACCATTTAACATTATCCTTGTTTTCTAAATTGAGTTTTTAAATTTCATATATTTTATTTTTTAGCTTTAAAGTGCAAGAAAGTGCACAGAGTCTTTATAGTTTCGAAATAAACTATTATAAATTAAGGTAATCAGTTTTTGCAAAACAAGAAATAAAATAATTATCATGAATTTTTTTAATGTGAATATATATATATATATATATATTAGGCAATTAATTATTGTGACATCAAATTTTCCCATTGAATGACAAGGAATGTTGCTGCCGGCAACAATAGTTGAAACAACCCTTTAAGCTCTCCTCCATCATTATGTAAAAATGATATGTTAAAAGTTGTCTTTTAAAGTTTAATTTTTCAAAGCTTGTGTTTTATCTACGATATATAATTCTGTATTTTAAAAGTTGTGTATACTTAAATCTGTCTTGATTATTAATGAATATATCAAAAGCAAAATCTTAAATGTGGTTTTAAATTTATTTAAAAAATGGAAGAGAAATTGATATTTTTATGCTAATGTTTCAAAAAAAAAAAAAAAAAAACTGTTTATGTATTTTTCCCTCCCATAACATTAAAAAAAAAAAAAAAAAAAAAAAATGATGTTAGGTTCAAAATCTTAGGCTTAGTATTTTTTATTTATTTATTTATTTATTTTTATTTATTTATTTTTTTTTTTTTGGGGGGGGGGGGGGGCATTCAAGAAAATTTTTCAAATGCTACATGATATTTGTACACTTGACACTGACTATGAGTTTATATCTTGACTGATGTCAATATATAAAATCTAAGAAAAACATCCCTGGCAAAATAAGTAGATCACAGTCATTTAATCACTTGTTTAAATTTTGTGTACACTGGCAATTGCTTTAGAGCAGTGAAAAATACAAGACATATGGTACATTATATATGCTAAAAGTTAATTTTATAAAAGTTAAATGTAAAGAATTTCATTATCGTATATATACATTGTAACAAAGTAGTAGAATGCAGAAAAACAGAGTATAAAATGCTACCATAATCCGCAAGAACCAAAGTAAATAACTAGTAATAATTTAAAAAAAAAAAAAAGATATGAAAACAACCATAATATTCACTGGAGACGATCCCCCCAAAATAAAAAAGTGAAATAAATAATGTCCATTTATATTGTATCTATTTCTGAATGAGATCCTTCTAACAAGAACGGTCTCATTAAGAAATAGATACAATTAAGAAATAAAGAGTGAAATCATATGCATATCAGGGGTGAAACTACCTAACATACAAAAACCTTGAAAAAACTGCTACTTGCATGCAGATAGGGAAGACTTATTAATGATATATCCCTTGGCTACCTATAATAAGGGATATCTGGAGAGTTCTTAAAACATTATAAGGCAAATTAAACTTCCAAAATGAGAAAATTCTATAAAAACCGAAATAGTTTAAAATGGAATCAGACAGCAAAATTTTCAAAAACCCTGCATTCAGGGAAGGTTTCACCCCTGTATAGATATTGTTACAAATTTGTAAATAGTAGTAGTTATTTTTATGTAATATCATTCAAAGAGACTTAGTCAGGCTATAAAATGCTAATTTTCTGCATTTTGAACTTGTTTTGGGGCTAAAATAGCATATTTTCCTTTAAAAACCCGTTTAAAACCTTCATCAGGGCAAGTAATGACCTTGGCGACAATTTTGGCGACTTTATTGCTCCTTGGCGAGAAAATCCTTATTATCAACATTTCGAATATCGAAGCTCTAACTCAATTATTTCAGAAGTTTCTAGAAAATTCTCAGTTAATAGGATGCTATAAAAGGAAACCCATTCCGACGAGTCAGTCAGTTTCATGCCAACCGGCTTATTGTGAAAAATTCCCTCACTGGGTCTTTTGCTGCTGTCCGATTACAGCCTATTGCTGTGTTTTAATGCTATGGTACAGTTTATGCTGTGATTTTGATGTTATCAGCTGTTATTTAAGCTGTGTTTTCTAGTGAAACTAAAGGTGATACTTGATTTACAGACCTGTAATCTTCTAGAATATTCATAAATAAACTTTTAAGTCTCTGCATGATTCACCTTTCATTCACATACATTTCATGAACCCTGAGTACACAACAATGTAATATTCAAGAGTGTCCATCCAGATTATAGTTGAAGCAAAAAAGAACAATAAAACGTTATTAAATATTTAATAAATGTTTTTTTTTTTTTTAATATATCATTAAAAATCTAGCTATCAATTAGATTTAATAATATATGTAAGAGATTTGCCTTTGCCATATATTTAATTAAATTTTTTACTTCTGTATATTATTATAAAAAATAGTTTTTTTTTTAACTTATAGATTGACAATCAGACTTTAAAAGTGTCTGCTGATGGGAATAATATTGATGTTGAATGGAAAACTATTTCTTCATGCATTCCAGTGTCTTCTATCTGGGTATTGTACACTAAAAAAAATTTATTTTTATTATATGTAAGGTAATGATAATACTGAAAGTAATATTCACCGTAGTTTTAATTCTTATTGTTTTATGTGTATTTAAATATTTAAAATCAAAATCATTTGTTTAATATAGTATGTCTTTAAAGGGATAAGGGATGATGAAAATTGTCAAAATGGATGCAAAATTAAAATATCCCAATTGTTATTATAAAATGTATGAAGCTGTTTAATATTTTTAAAATACTATCAATCTACTGTTCCTGAAATATTATTTAAAAGTTTTTACTTTTTTTTTTTTTTTACTTTAAATTTCTTTGTTTCCAAATTTCAGGAATATCCAGTTACTTATAATGTTACCAGTTACTACTCCATGAAAATTTGTTTTCATGCAGTCCCTTTTAAAAATGTGTATAAATGTCAACCAGTGTATTTGTATATAAAATTTGGATATTCCTTTTGAAATCAAGAAATTATTATTATTACTTCAAACTTCTTATTAATTCAAACTTAGTTGCATGACAAAAATTCATGAAAATTTCAAATTTTACACATTTCTTTCAGGGTTTATTCAGTTAAAAAATTTCAGAAAGTTCCACAAATTTAAAGCTATCTACACCCCGCAACAAAAAGATAAGTAGAAAGAGTTTTTTTTTATTTTTCATAAAATAACATTATCTAAATTGTGCTTATCATTTATTATTATTATAAGATAACACTATTCCCGGATTAATTTTTGTTTTAAGACTCATTTAGAAAAGTTTTAAGACTAAAATTTTTATAATTTAAGACTACACTCCGCGACAAAAAAATAGAAACAAAGGGTGTTTTTAATTTTTTCATAAAATAATATTATCTAAATTGTGCTGATCATTTATTATCATAAAAAAATATTATCATATCAAAAACATATTAAATATTTGAATCATATTTAAAATATTCATATTCAAAGTAATCGTATTCAGAAATTAAAAAAAAAAAAAAAAAAAAAACTTTTGTTTCTATCTTTTTGTTGTGGAGTGTAGTCTTAAATTAGAAAAATTTTAGTCTTAAAACTTTTCTAAATGAGTCTTAAAACAAAAATTAGTTCGGGAATAGTGTTATTTTATGATAATAATAAATGATAAGCACAATTTAGATAATGTTATTTTATGGAAAATCACAGAAAAAACCTTTTGTACCTATCTTTTTGTCGCGCGGTGTAACTGTGCAGAAAAAAATGAAAAGAGAAATTTTCAATTGCTTTTGATATTTGATTGAAAATAGCCTGTTTCTTTTGTATAACAAAATATTCCAATTTATACCAATAAGTTGATATTGATAATCAAGAAGAAACATACATACATATAAATGTGTAGAAAAAATACATATCTATGGGGGGGGGCTGTTCAGAAAATTTTGTTTTACTCAAAATCACCGCTGATTTATTTGTTTGTAACTGATTGTGTATTTTAGATATAAAAAGTAAATACACAGTTTCTGTATTCTGTTTTGGTCGTTTATTGTGTTAAATTTAATGTTTTTCCTGAAAAGGCATCCTCTGGAGGACATTTTAGAACTAAAATTTGTTTTTCAAAATTCCATGAGCACATCTCGTGTATAGTCTACATACCAAATTTCGTTGCATTCCGTTCACCCGTTTGCGCTATAGGATGCTGTTTATAGGGGAAGTTTAATTAGAACCACCCTGTAGAATTTAAAATAAAGACAATTAATTTTGATGTCCATTGTTCTTAAAAATGTTCATGCATGTTCTTAAAGGAATAAATAAAATTACAGGTTTCCAAGTTACCTGAAAGTGTGATCATTGATGATATTAATATCATCACAGTTGAATTAGAAACTGAGAAAGCCAATCATTCTCTATCGTGTTCTAAAGAAAATAATTTAACTGGGTGGAGTAAGACAGAAAGAGCTGATGCATTCCGGTAAATTCTCCTTTTATTGAAATAATTTTAATGTTTTAAATTGAATTTTCAACTGAAATAGCTAGAAATATTTCAGGAAAAAAAGAAAAAAAAAACAGTACATTGTGAATTTTTATAATTTTTATCTAGTTCTGAACTGAGTGCAGTTGCCAAACAGGTATTAGAAAGTGAATTAGAAATGTGTCAGCAGTTATTAGAAATGGAACCTAATAGTAAATGTAAGTATTGTGTTTCTCTTTTTTTTTTTTTTTCATTTAAGCAGACAAAATTATTTAATTATGTGCTTATTAAAAATAAATAAAGAAAAAAAGAAAATAGATTTTAAAAGTGTGCTTTAAGCTTTCAAAATAATAATAATAAAAGTCATTAATTTTAAATCAAATATTTAATGACAGATTTTTCGTTGATTCAAGTTGTAAACAAATAAGTACAATTTAATTTTAAAAATTTATTCATCAACCCTGGAAGTTCATTTCAGAAAATTTTGGAGTGGAAGGCTGATTTTTTATACCAACTATGTGAAAAATACCAGAGCCGGGAATCGAACCCGAGCCTTCCGCTTTACATGTGGATGCTCAAACACAGCTATATCAAGCTATATTTACAGACTCGGGGACTTTGCCAACGAATGTTATGTGAGAAATGCCTAGCTGATAATCAGCCATAGCTCAATGGTTTGAGTATCTGCACGTAAAGTGGAATGCATGGGTTCGATTCCCGGCTCTGGTATTTTTCACAAAGTTGGTATAAAAAATCAGCTTTCCACTCCAAAATTTTTGAAATAAGTACAATTCTATAATAAGAAAGCACTGCAGAATTGGCGTTTTAAAGTATTACGTACAAAACTTTGAATAAACACCATACAATGCAATAATCTTGTGAGATTATTGTATTTTATGGTGCTTATTCAAAGTTTTGTACACAAGTACAACTCTGTTTTGAGAATAGAATCATCCTTGTTTGTTTACTACTTGAATTAGAGAATAAGCAGTATATATTGTTAATTCTATATTGTATTTTATTCTTTGTGGAATCTGAAGACATGTAGGGTATAAAGTATTGTGATACATTTTATTAAAGGAATTTTACAAGATATATAAAAAAAAAAAAATAAATAAATAAATAAAAGAAGTTATCTTAAAAAAAAAAAGAAAAAAAAAAAAAAAGAAAGAAAGAAAGAATAAATAATTGTTCAGTGATAAGCAAGTGGAGAGATAAATACTATGCTAAAGGGATTTTCTTTTAATGTATCAGTAACTTATTAGAATTGTTATTTAAAAAAATAAAATAAAATAAAATAAAATAAGCCTTTATCTTAAACAAAATTTAATTTAAGTTGAGAGGCCTTTTCTTTTTATTTAGTTCATATGAAGACTTGTGGTAATTATAGCCAATCCAATTTATTTATTATAAATTATCCAATTATATTAACCACTTAGCAAAAGTTCTTTTTTGTGAAAAACCCCTTATCATCTCACAAATCTTAGTAAATAAACAAAAATATGTTAGAATTACAAGCTTATAAGGGGTTTTTCACAAAAAAAGTACATTTGGAGCATGGTTGAAGCAATTGGATCTTCAAATTAATTACATGGCATGTGAAAAACACTTACGAAATTTCAACTCTTGGAAAATATCTAAAATCTTGCTCGTTCTTTTTCATATAATTTGCTATTTGCTTAATTTTAACTCTATTCAAATGCACTTTTGACAAAAATTGCCCAGTATATCTAGCTTTCAACCTATGCAATATATATATTTTTGTTTACCTTTCGCACATGCTCAGTGAAAACATTTTTCATAAAAATACTCATATTTCATATTTAAGATATTTGTATTCCGATTGCAGTATATTGTTTCAAAAATGTTTTTCCAACTAATCTGAAAGTGGGAATAATTTTCGTTAAAAACTCTGTACATTATAGATAAAAAACATGTTGATTTTTTATTTATTTATTTATTTTTTGAGTTTTAAAATAAATGCTTATATCTCCGTTATTTAATATGCTATAGTCACAAAAATTCATCCACAAATTCAACTGGGTCTATATTAACATATCTTAAAATTACACCCCCTAAATGTTGTTTTAAACGAATCTTCACTGAAAAACTTGAGGAAGACCCAGTACTTTAAATACTCAATGTTTGAAAACATTTCACCGAGAGAAGTTTTTAAATTGAAAAAAAAACTGATTGTTTGCAAATCTTTTGACCAGTAGTGTATACCTACATTTAGATTGAATATTAAATTTAATTATTTTATATATTTTTTGTTAATTTTCTGAAAGACATTGTCATTAATTATAACATATATAGAGATTCAAGTTTTAGAGATTTTTGCAGTGTACTTACTGCAACTATTTAATTTTCTTTTAGGGACTTTATTTACAAGTGTATTATTGATGAGGGCACTAAATGATGTCAAATTTCAAGAAACAATACTAAGATATATGAAATCACTAAAAGAAATAGATTGTTATAGAAAAAACTACTATGATGATTTTGGTAAGGTTTATTTTATTTTTACTTTAATATTTTGTTTCGCTTTTTCATAGAATGTAAATTTAATGTGTGTGTTTGTGCAATTTAAGTAAAATTTATTCTTGTAAACTTAGTTCTTTAAAATAAGAAATTTTAAATGCATGATTAGTTTTATAAAAACTTTTTAAAATGCGTTTTAGAAATTTTTTTAGATTGCTTCTTATTTTGCAAAAATATTTTATCTCTTTATTTTATGTAATATTATATGCTGTGCTTTGCTTTTTATAGAAAGCAAAATTATTATGGAAGACAGTATAGAAAGTTTGCCATTACAAGCAAAAGAAATAAACTTAGCAAATAAACATTTAAGCAGCCTTCATCATTGTGATCAATTAATTTTGATAGAAACAATAGATTTGTCCAATAATAACTTGAAATCAGTGTTTCCCTTATGCCATCTGTTGTCCGTGAAAACAATCATATTAGACAATAACCAGCTAACTAATTTCAGTGGTTTGGAGAATCTTCAAAATCTGAGACATTTATCTGCAAAAAATAACTGTATCCTTTTTATTTGTTTATATATACTAGACATGTTTATCAATTCTGTAGTTAAAATTTTGTATTTCATAAGAATTTAAATCTTGTTGCCAAACACAGGAAGTTTCAATCTCAGGTCACATTCATTGACCTAGCTGTTTGGAGATCCACTTTGACTCCAGGATAAGTGTTAAAATAGTTTAGCCATCATGATAACATTTAGAGTAAGTGACTAAAACCTGTACTTTGAATGAATAAACTATAATAAATAGAATTAATTAAGCAAGAAACAAAATGATTTGTAACTTTAAAATATTTAAAAAATGAAGCTTTAACTATCTATTATAAAAATAGTGACCTTACTTGACTGCTCCATTATAAAAAAAATAATAAAATATAAGTGTAATAAAAATTGTGAATTATAATAACCCTACATATGCTTTTTTTCGCGAAACAATTGAAATTATTCGTAACCGTGAAGCCGTAAATGACCACGAATCAAAAACCGGAATTGACACACAGTGGCACCACCTGATCACAGGCGACGATGATGTTTAGGAAGTCCAGCCACTTTCCACTCAAGCCATGACTGACGCCGCCGAGAGCCCTCAGGCGAAAAGCAGCTTATGCAAGTAATGGTGCAGTCAAGTAAGGTCACTATTTTTATAACAGAAAATGATTTGTGTTCAGCTGGACTCTTTATTGTTGAAACAAAATATTTTAGACACCACCCAATAATTTATGCCACATATATATATATATATATATATATATATATATATATATATATATTGATGATCAATTAAGCATAGTAGAAGCCAAGCAACAGATACAAGATCACTGAAACACCAATGACCAATAAGATTAAAAAACAAAAAAAAAAAAAAAAAATTATCAGTGGATGAAATACACTAATGTAAAGAAACCAGATTTGTTAATTAACAGCCTGCAAAACAAATGAATTAATAAAGTAACACAACAAATCTTAACTTAAAACCATAAACTTTATCAAAATTTATAGTAAAATAATTTAAGAAACTTAAGATAGTGTTAGAATGGTAATTCTAACACTTTTAAATTTAATAATTTTTTATCAAATCCTCCGGAAAATACTTTGGCTCTCATTTATTTCATGTATTTTCCCCATTTAAAAATTTAAAAGTTTGCTCTTTCAAAATTCATTTCATACTCTGCAAAATTTCAATCAAAATCGAGCACGATTTATTTATTTAAAAGATTTCCGTTTTTACTTGAAAATTTGCATTTCCAAAAATAAAATAAAATAAAAACAAATCCAGCAATTCCGTATTAATATGATATCGTAATCGATATTCTGTGCAAAAATTACCAAGAAAATAGTAATAGAGAAATCACCGAAAGTGCAAAAGAATGAATAAAATCAGAAAAACCCAAAATTATCTTGTCAGCAGTCTGCATTCCGATTTTGCATTTAAAATTATTTTCTGTATTTTATTTCCGTGCAACTCTAATTCCATGAGATTGCTTATTAAATTTCCTTTAATTTGAGCCATCGCTCATAAAAATAGCTTAAAATTTAATAATTTTCCTTTCCAAAAATCGTAAGTCCGAAAACACTCTTTTTTATTTACTGAATTCTTAAAATCGGAAGGCAGCCATGATTGCTTAAAGTCTTCATACTTTCCCGCGCTTTCAGAGGGGGAAGAGATGTTCTGGAACATTCCCGAGAGTTCTAAGCATCATCTCTGACGTCAGCGGCGTCCCTTTCGCGGGAGCTCATTGGCTGGCTTGGGCACGCGCGAAATTGGATGGAGCATTTTCACTCTCTTGGATGTAAGTGCTTGAAAGATATAGACGTTCCTTTTCGCCGGTCCGCGGCACTGTTTTTGGCCATAGCGAGCGAACCGGTGTCGTGGACTGGCCAGTCATCTAATTTCATCTATTTTTCAATAGTGATCCTTTATAAATATTTTGGACTGAAATGTTATCTGTGTGTGTAAGATCGTCCAGCTTCAATGAACAATCCATCTCCAATTAAGATGCAGCTGAAATCGCACGGTGGTATGGTTAGGCCCAGTGCTTGATCTCCTAGAATTACCACTTTCTGGGAACGGAGGTTTGGATCAACATGTTTTCTATCTACAAAAGTTTCGAATGAAAGTTTAATAACGAAAGTTCAGTTACATGCTCGTGAAATAAAAATACTTCAATTATCGAAACGTCACTGATCATAGGATATGTAGTTTTAGGACAATTAGCATTGCCTGAACTAAGAAACATATTTCGCATTCTTAGGAATCAAATGATAATGGAAACTTCATTGATCTTCATCCGTTTCTTTAAATTAATATGATTTAGAGTGACTAAATGACTAAAATTCAAAGGATATCTTGACATCGTCAATAGTGAGAATATCGTTATCCTTCTCTACTTAATACATCAGTTTGTGATGAAGGAAATATATAAAAATCAATTTTGAGTATTGAGCACTAAGTATTTTGTGTGCAATCGTAAAATGATGAAACATTAAAAATGAAATAGTCATGTTTAGTGCTGGACGATATCAGAAATTAAATATCGCGATATATCACCAAGTTAATATCGATATTATGTGATATATTGCGATATTTCTTTCAAGATAGGAAAAAATAGATATTTGTTATTTTTTAAAGACATATGCACACGAATTTTAAAGTATACAAGTATAAAGTGTTTTCCATGTATTTTCTGGTATATTACTA
The DNA here is from genome assembly GCA_963930645.1 of Salticus scenicus. Taxonomy (NCBI): domain Eukaryota; kingdom Metazoa; phylum Arthropoda; class Arachnida; order Araneae; family Salticidae; genus Salticus; species Salticus scenicus. The sequence continues at coordinate 51,474,303 of OZ005648.1, forward strand.
CCATAACTTTATCATAAAAAAAAAAAAATGCATAAAAAGTGAATCAATATTTTGTGTTTCTTATAACTTATACTGTTGCTTTTTAGTATACCTCTGTATAGTTTGTCCTCTATTCTTCCCATTTTAAGCTTTAATTATTTTAAAATCATATTTTAACACAGCTAATATGCGATCTGTGTTTTATTTGTACCAAGCATATCAAAATTCATAATTCTACTAAAAATAAAGCTTAATAAAAATTGTCTTAAGATGTAGGTATTAAATAAAAAGGAAAATCATTCTAAATAGTTAAGAATTGCCATTGGATACACCTTTTTTGGTCGTAGAGAGTAATATTTTTTACTTAAAACTCTTATATGCATCCTAAATGTCAGTTACTTGTCATTTTTATTTTTGTATCTGCTTACCAAATCATTACAATATTTTTTAAATGTATATGTGTTCAATTCACATTCGTAATAGTTTCATTATATATATATATATATATATATATATACATTGTCAGTATAAAAATTATATTATTTAAAGAAAATTATGTTAAAGTTTCATTTTGTTACTTAAAGTAACTCATTTTGCAATTACGTGTACGGCTTAAAAAAAAAAAAAGAAAAGAAAGAAAGAAAGAAAGAAAAGGAAAGAGAAAAAATAAATGCTACATAAAAAAAGTAATAAACTATCCAATATTATATAATTTAATAAAGAAACTGTCACTGTAAAATTACTGAAGATAAAACTTTATTTTACATCAGTCAGATAGCACCCTTTCTCCCTTCCCATGTTTTCCAATGGGATTTTTGTCGCGTCGTTTTATAAAAATATTTTATTAAAAAATGAACTTTTTCGAATTCTGTTTTTTTTTAATATTACTCTTTGAACAGGTCGTCTTTTAGCTTAAATTCTGTTTTTTAAATATTACTCTTTGAACAGGTCGTCTTTTAGCTTAGTGAACAATTTTTCGAAAAAATTAATTTAAATATTTTACTTAGAGATCCACACTTAGAGTCTTAATTAAGAGACTTAATTTACTTATTGAAATAAAATATTTAAATTATTTTTTTCGAAAAATTGTTCACCAAGCTAAAAGGCGACCCGTTCAAAGAGTAATATTCAAAAAACAGAATTCGAAAAACTTCATTTTTGAATGAGATATTTTTATAAAACGAAGCAACGAAAATCCCATTCGATAACATGGGAAAGGAGAAAGGGACTGATGTACAACCCAAACAGTGATGCCAGATGGTCGAAAATTATTTCCCCAAACAGGTCTTCAAATTTCCCCAATTCAGGAGGTTCTTTTCGAAAAAATCCCCAATTTGATTTCTACTAAAAAAGGGGAAATAAAAATTTTTTCAAAAAAAATATCAAGCAGATTTTTGTGTGATAAAAATTCAGATTTTTCCCCAAAAGAAGGCAAATAAAAAAAAAAAAAAAAAATCCCCAAATACCAATAAAGATATTGAAAGTCTCCAGTCGTAGGGATAAATCGTTACGTTATCAACATTGACAGAGTTGAAGAACTCCCCAGATTTGTCCCCAAAAATTTTAGAATTCCCCAAAAAAGTCCCCACAAACATTTGGTCCAAAAGCCTCAAAAATCCCCAAAATGGGGACAAAATCCCCAATCTGGCATCACTGAGCCCAAAGCGAGTCAAACACATGTCGCATCTTATTGGCCAGAAGATATGGATACTTTGAAATAAACCAATATCAATGAACCAATAGCAGGAAATGAGCTAAAAGAAAAGATATCGTTTTCATTCGTCATACTCATAATAAGCGTTTGTTTTTATATCGCCTGTCTGCGGTATTACACCTACGATCCACGAGCGATGATGTGCAATATTATCAAAGAACTTATACTAACGGTAGTATAAATTCTTTCATATTATCGTTTAGAGCCAGGGAAATGCATGAATGTAGAATGAGAAGTCAATATACTCTAAGAAGTCGATATACTATGGGAAGTCGATATACTGTGATAGTTTAATTTTCCTGATGAATATCATTGACTTTTTGTTTTTGGACAGTGATATTTTCAAGAAAGTAGATACATTGCGGTATGGAAAGAGAGGATTGGAGAGGAAGGATTGTTTGGGGTTGGGAGTTTTAGTCAGTGAGTAATAGCAGGGGAAAAAGGGGGTTGCATTAGTATAAGCTATTCAGGTCTCTTTTTTTTTTCGGGCTTTGCTTGGCGCGCGGTGATGCAGGTTTGTGGCGCGCACAAGAGGTTGCGTCACTTCCGCTAGCCAAACGGTTTGTTTGTTTTTTTAGAAAACACTGTGAATAAGCTATTCGGCGTTCTCTTTATTCCGAGCGTGGTGACTGGTGATAGGTGCTAGTGAGGAACATTATTTATCGGCGCTTCGAGCGATCGCTGAGTTTGCGCTAAAGAAATATCGTTAGAGGGATATATCAGCAGAGCTAGATCTTTAATATCGTTATTGCGATATTTAAAAAATATTGATACTTGGGGATATATTGATAAATACTCCAGCCCTAGTCATGTTCTATATGCTATAAAGAAAATAAAACCAGATGTCTAAAAAAAAAAAAAAATGTGCCGGTACCGGTAGATTTAATATGTTTTTAATACTTAATAAAATGTTTGTGTCAAAGGAATATCTGTTCACTCTACTTCTTTTTGTGTTTCGAATTGGATTTTTAATATTTTATTTTTACAGCTACATCATTCTTCTAAAATGGTGTAAGTTTAATTTTTAAAAAAACTTATTAATTTTTTTATTCTTATTTTATTTGATTTAATTTAAATTTTTATCATTTATTTCAATTTAAAAGATTCGGCATTTAAATGTTTTAATGAGCACGGCATGTTAATTACAACGCATTTAATATACCACTATACGATTTGGCTATCCACTAAAAGTTTATTAGTAACGATCTTTATTTATTTACTTTATTATATATTATTCAAAATTCAAAAAACCAAACCTAAATTTTTCTACTGTAACATTTGGTGCCGTGAGAAAACAAATAGCCTCCATTTAGGTTGAGAACCTGAGGTTATTCGCTCATTAATTTCTTTCTTAAAAAAAAAAAAAAAAAAAAATTAGCAATCGTGATTTAAAAAATAAATAAATAAATAAATCGCGAATATTTTATTCCTATTTCTTTTACATCTTATGCATGCTGCTCTTGTATTATTTAATAATCTAGATCAATAATCATTATTGTTTATTTTATTTACTTGTGTTGTGTGTTTACTATGTTCTTATATTCATTTCATGTGGGCAAATTTCAGTTTTGTGTATTCTCAAAAAATTCAATAAACAGAATACACAGAAAATAAGCAATTTACCATTCTGTGGCTCACATGTAGAGCTATAAATAATTAAAAAACAAAGAAAAAACTGAAATTTGCTAAGTATACAAACATTATTTTCATATATTTAGTATAAGGCAAATGATATATTTTATGCCTGGAAGTGTACCATGCTACATGATTTTAAGATCGATAAATGAATTCATTGTTTTTGGTCATGGAGATTTTGTTTGAATAGATAAAAAAAAAAAAAAAAAAAAACCTTTTAAATAGCTACTATTGAAATACAATTATTTATTTAGTTTTATCTATGATAGGCTTTAATGATGCAAATTGCAAAAGAAATGATTTGTTCTAGATATAGAGTAAGGATTTTTCTTCACTTTAAGAAATAAAATTTATAAAAAAAAATGCAGAGTAAGGTTTTCTTTTTAAGGGATGAATTAATCAAAAGTGCATAAGGTTACTTAGAAAATTTTAATAAAAAGTTTATGAATTTATTTGGGTGAAAGTGTTTAGATTTCAATTTTGAGGTGGTAGATTTTGTTATAATGGTAAACTGAGCTGTTGGCCACAGCAAAGATTTTGCCCGATATGTGGAATTTTACCTATAGCTTCAAATAACTATGCCTTCCACTTAGAATAAATAATAATAATAAAAAAAAGTTACCTACCTTTTTCATATTTAATCACACCTAAATAATTTACAGGAAACATTGATAGGCAATTAAAATCGAGATCATTGTTCTATTTATATATAAAAATTACATTTTATTTAGATAAAACTGTGCACAGTGAGTATTAATTTTATAGGTTATATGATAGAGCATTGCACTTGCAGCAAAAGATAAGTCGATGTGGTTGAGACCGAATAAGGCACCCGTTTTTCACCTTTGGTGAATGTAAGTCTGTGGCTTATGCTGACATGCATGTTTTCTATTCAAAATTCTATATATGAAAAATACCTTGAATATTTATTAATTATAGCATATGCAGGGACCAATATAAGCTGAGCCTTTATATAGTGTCATCAGCAGTCTCATGATGCATTGCTTTTATTGATATGGGACGAATATATTCCCCTTTTCTTCAATTAAAAAGAAATAAAAAAAAATAATAGACAATGATCTAAAGAATTATATGATGGAATTATCAGCATAAATGCCTGTTTTCCTGCCAACAAATTAAAAAAAATATACAGAATAATTCTATAATGCCCATGCATTCTCCATCGTTCATTCCGATTATATTGCACTTGAATCCCAAACAATATCAAAATTAAAAATTTACCCATACCTAAAGCTTCTCAGCAAAGCAAAAAAAAAAAAAAAAAAAAAAAATTTAGCACTTTCTTTTCAAAAGTTTATGAAACTTACTTCTTCAAAATACATAAAGGAATATATAGCAAAAAAAAAAAAATTTTTTTTTACTTACCTTGAAATGATTCGGGAGTTCAGTACTATTGCTTTTAGTGAGATGCTGGGTAGTGCGTGCCTAATATGTATACAAAATCTGTCAGGCTGGTCCGAGGTAATGTTTCCACTATTTTGCACTAATACGATAGCTCTTCGATATTTTCAGTTTTTCAAATTTTGACAACATTTGTTAACCTAAATTTCACACGATGAAAAGCTACAAAAAACATATTCACTTACCTGTTCAAACAAACAAACAAAAAAAGGATATATGCACTTTTTTCAAATTATTGAGGTATATGTATAAAAATAATAATCAATTGCACCTGCCTGCTTTAAATCTTTTGTGGTTGTGCAGCAGTGTGTATTCAAAAATAACTCAAATCAAATTCACAAAAAGTTTGTTTACCAATTACCTATGCATGTGACACATTGTAGAAATGTAGGTGTTGTCCTAGAGTATTGATGGGGACCATTTATAGCCGAGCCTCTCTGAGTGTCATTGGCTGTCTCCCATACTCATCACAATGATGTTATATCTCTAAATCCTGTCAATTGTAGATATTACAATGTACTGATGGTAAAGGCAACAGGGTTATGGGGAGCACTAGCGGCTTTACATAGATATAATTATCTGCCGTCATCTGTAACAATGGGTGCGTTGGAACTGCTCGGAAGTACTTGCTTTAAAATATCTACAATTGATTTACAATAATTTTTTTTTACCTTTAATGATTTGTTGTAAGGTGCATAATTTTCACTTTAAAAAAATCCTGTCATAATGTTTTAGCTGAGATGTTTTGTTTAAAAAAAAAAAAAAAAAAAAAAATTAATATATAAAAGTTCTCTTTTAAATGGTTCATTTCACCGGATCTCCATTGTACTATTTTGTGTTATGTAAAAAGTGGCATGCATATGATTTTTTTAACTTGCCCCAAATCATTGATGTATTTAGTATTATTTGTGTATATTTATATAGTCGGGTATCTGAATATTTACATTGTTAATGTTTAATGTATGTTTTGTGTTAAGCGTCCATCCATTTTCCCGCAGCCAAATTCTTTTTTTTTTTTTTTTTTGGTTTTTTTCTAGAGAGCGGAGGAAATGCATTTAAAATTCCGATTTTGCATTTAAAATTATTTTCTATATTTTATTTCCGTGCAACTCTAATTCCATGAGATTGCTTATTAAATTTCCTTTAATTTGAGCCATCGCTCATAAAAATAGCTTAAAATTTAATAATTTTCCTTTCCAAAAATCGTAAGTCCGAAAACACTCTTTTTTATTTACTGAATTCTTAAAATCGGAAGGCAGCCATGATTGCTTAAAGTCTTCATACTTTCCCGCGCTTTCAGAGGGGGAAGAGATGTTCTGGAACATTCCCGAGAGTTCTAAGCGTCATCTCTGACGTCAGCGGCGTCCCTTTCGCGGGAGCTCATTGGCTGGCTCGGGCACGCGCGAAATTGGATGGAGCATTTTCACTCTCTTGGATGTAAATGCTTGAAAGATATAGACGTTCCTTTTCGCCGGTCCGCGGCACTGTTTTCGGCCATAGCGAGCGAACCGGTGTCGTGGACAGGCCAGTCATCTAATTTCATCTATTTTTCAATAGTGATCCTTTATAAATATTTTGGACTGAAATGTTATCTGTGTGTGTAAGATCGTCCAGCTTCAATGAACAATCCATCTCCAATTAAGATGCAGCTGAAATCACACGGTGGTATGGTTAGGCCCAGTGCTTGATCTCCTAGAATTACCACTTTCCGGGAACGGAGGTTTGGATCAACATGTTTTCTATCTACAAAAGTTTCGAATGAAAGTTTAATGACGAAAGTTCAGTTACATGCTCGTGAAATAAAAATACTTCAATTATCGAAACGTCACTGATCATAGGATATGTAGTTTTAGGACAATTAGCATTGCCTGAACTAAGAAACATATTTCGCATTCTTAGGAATCAAATGATAATGGAAACTTCATTGATCTTCATCCGTTTCTTTAAATTAATATGATTTAGAGTGACTAAATGACTAAAATTCAAAGGATATCTTGACATCGTCAATAGTGAGAATATCGTTATCCTTCTCTACTTAATACATCAGTTTGTGATGAAGGAAATATATAAAAATCAATTTTGAGTATTGAGCACTAAGTATTTTGTGTGCAATCGTAAAATGATGAAACATTAAAAATGAAATAGTCATGTTCTATATAATATGCTATAAACCTATAAAGAAAATAAAACCAGATGTCTAAAAAAAAAAATGTGCCGGTACCGGTAGATTTAATCATTCTTCTAAAATGGGGTAAGTTTAATTTTTAAAAAAACTTATTAATTTTTTTATTCTTATTTTATTTGATTTAATTTAAATTTTTATCATTTATTTCAATTTAAAAGATTCGGCATTTATATGTTTTAATGAGCACGGCATATTAATTACAACGCATTTAATATACCACTATACAATTTGGCTATCCACTAAAAGTTTATTAGTAACAATCTTTATTTATTTACTTTATTATATATTATTCAAAATTCAAAAAACCAAACCTAAATTTTTCTACTGTAACAAATAGGAAGGAAGGAGGCAGGCGGCAAATATATATATAGGGTATTCGCCGCTTAATCTGATCAAATTACCATGACCGGAATCAAATCAATGCAAACTGTTTTTAAAACTGCCACTTAATAAAATCAGCATTGCCGGTTAATAAACTCAAAAATATCTCCTCAGCAGCCAAAAATATCATTTATGCACACTAAAAATTTTTATTATTTAGATTGTGATTTTTTTTTTTTTTTTTAAATAGAAAAAGAATTTAAAGCACAGCAAACCCACCGTTATCGCTCATTGTCAAAGATTTCACACTTTGCAGCACAGTTACAAATTATACACACCTCATAAACTTATATCCGTAACAATTTCAAGGAACATATATATAGGAATATATATATATATTCTTCAAAGCGCTGTAATAAGTAAAAAAAATTGATTTGAAATTATATATATATATATATATATATATATATATATATACTTTTGTTATATATATATCATTTCATATTTTAAAGAAATATGAAATGCCTAATCTAATTTAATGAAATGCCTAATTTAATTGCCTAATTATTAAAAGGCAATTTTTAGTTCTTATTTTGAAATTAAATTACTATAATTCATGAGGTTTAAACAAAAAGATTTTAAATTTATAAGATCAGCATGAACTTTTGGTAAGTAATGATGATTTTCCTCAAACAAAAGTGCATGAGAACTTGGAATGCATTTAATTTAATTATATCAAAGAAACAATTATCTATCAAAAATTAATTAGTATTGTTTACTAATTCCATTATTCGTTACCTTTTGAAATTTCTTTTCAAATTCAGGGAACTATACCTTTTCCTTAAGTGGAGGAACATTTGCCGGATATAAAAATCAGTCGCTTAATAAAATCACTTTGGCTCTGAATGAATGTTATTTTAATAAGCAGCAGGTACTGTTTATATATATATATTGCTGTTGTTGGTTATTATTTAACTACTAATATGTATTATAGTTAAAATATTAATCTATTTGCAAGGGTGCCGCTGATGCGCTATAGCATGTAAAAAAAGCAGAATATGCAAAAAGGACCAGTATTTAAAACATAATGCTTTCCAAGGGATGTGCTATTTTCTCCTTGATTTTCCTTAATAAATTTCTTAAATGTATGAGCAGACTTAATTATAATTTGCTTTTTGTTTCAATGCAACCAGTGATAAATGTGTTATATTCCTTAATTTGCTGGTAATTAAAGCAGCAGCGGCACATTAAGCCTACATCGGGAATCTGAACAAAAATGACAGATGAGTTAAGACTATGCGGGGAAATAGTGTCCGTGCTTTATTTATTTATTTTAAACAGTTGCGATGGATCTGAATTTTAGATTTCATATTAAGACAATTTTCTAATTTAATTTTAGCCTTAAATGCTAAAAACAAATTTTCCCAAGTTAAACACTAATTATTATGCTATCAATATTTCAAAGTATTTTTTTTTTTTTTTTTTTTTTTAAGTGATATGTTTAATAAAATTTGTGAAAAATATTCCTTTTCTCTATATAATTCATCTGATAATAATTTTACAATTTCAGATATTCAGTTTAAGAAATTCATTTTTCAAACAATTTAATCAAAACCTGGAGGTGAATTTGCTTATTTTCCTTTCAATAATTTTTAAAGGTACCATATGGAGAAGAAGAATTTTTATTAACACATTTGTTCAGCTTTTGCATAATATTTTGTTAAACTGCACATTTTTACTGATCTATATTTGAAAAAAAAAAAAAAAAAAAAAGTTACAAAAATTTTATACTGACTGAAGATATTATTCTTTGTGCTGGTGTTTCTAGAAATATTTACATTTTTATTGCAGTTTCATATTTGCAACAAAATTTTAATTTATCATTTTTATATTTGTTTTTGATAAACTTTAAATTGGATTATATTCAGCTACAATATGTTATTCAATCATATATTTATTGTTGCTATTTGTACCTGTAATAAGTAAAAAATCTTTGAATAAACACCATAAAAGGATGTTTATGGTGTTTATTCAAAGATTTTTACTTTTAAACATTGGGTCCTTTGGTGCATCTTTAATATGATATCTATCTACACTGAAAATTATTAATGCTGCCAAAAAAGATATTTTTACTGAACCCATAATTTTCAAAATGGACCCGATTTTAAACATAGCGAGTCTCTGTGACCCACTTTTTTAAGTAATCAGCGACACCCCTGTATTTGTATTAATGATGAATGGTCTTTTTCATGTCATAATGACCAGTTATATTGAGTCTTTGTATGTTTGAGTTGCAGGTAATGTCTTGATTACAAAAATTATTTAAAATCACTTTTAAGAACAGTTTAAAAGTTCATTTCAAGTTAATTGACTGTGCATACAAATCCTTAACAATTTATTTCAGTAATAAAAAGTGCCTGTTCCATAGAAGTCTTAAAATGTGACAATCTTGAAGAAATTAACATAAAGGGTAACCCAATACTTGAGGATTCTGAGTGTGTGTCTATTCTAAAGAAAATATCAACTCTTAAAATCATTGATGTATGATTGTTATAATTTGTCTAGTTATTATATTTTTTGGTTGATTTTTTTATTATTTTTGTATATGTTTACATTGCACATCCTTTATGATTGGAAGAATGTCTTTTTTAATTGTAATAGATTATTTTGAAATATATTCAATATTTTTTACTGTATTCATCAGCTTTGAAGAATTGCCAACTTATTGATAATAAAAATTGTTACATAATTCAACTAAAATGTATCATTATTTATGGTCTCAGATCTATTTATTTTATTATATATATGTGTACATTGAATTCCCTCTAATCCATAAAAGTTTTGTCTTAAGGTTGTGCAGATTACAGGAATTTGCGGATTAAAGGTGTTTATATTTTCCTTTTGCAGATACAAAGTCAATTATTATTAATTCATAAATGGACATTAAAATGGAAAGACGATTTCTTATAAATTTTACAATAAAATATTTCTTCAATATTAATAAAACTAATCTATCACAATTCATATATGCAGATAAATAATTTAAGCATACTCAAATAATGCAGAGCAAAAATATATAAGCATATATATTTATTTAAAGTATACAAAAGAAAATATTTTTTAAGTGCAGAAATGAATATTCATCATAGATTATTTTTTTAATTTTGTTAAACATTGATGTAATAGTGATTTATATACATATATATATATATATATTTTTTTTTTTTTTTTCCTAGTGTTCTTTGGCTTGATTAGGTATTAGTTTGTATGAACTGCAGAATAATAAATACAAGAATCTCACCGTCTTCCGATTGTGTTTGAAAGCAAGGATTAAGTTAAAAATTTCATTATTTAAAAAAAAAAAAGTAAGAATGTGAGGCATATTGCCCGTGTTTTTGAAACTTAGCTGTAAATTTCTTTGTTTACATTTAAAAAAAAAAACTGCAGATTAGAGTGATTTGTGGATTAAAGGGAGTTGACTGTGTATAATTTGTTAATAACAAGCCTCACTTGAATAAAAATTTTCCCCCTTTGAAAAAGGGCTAATTTAATCATTTAAAAATAGGACTGAAACCAATAGTGACTTTGCCAGATATTGTATATCTGTATCCAGCAAGCAATAGAATTCTCGATATTCAGTATCAGGCAAAATCACTATGTTATAAAAAGCACTACAGAACTGGCATTTAAAAGTAATAAGAATAAAACTTTGAATAAACACCATAAAATGCAAGAATTATTTTGGGTTGAAAGAAGACACGACTCTTCGTCATGCGAACAAAGTAGGCACGAGTGCTGCAATCGAACTGCTGCTTGGATTGCAGCACTCGTGCCTACTTTGTTTGCCTGATGAAGAGTCGTATCTTCTTTTGACCCGAAACAATTTTTGTGACTTCTTTATTTTATGGTGTTTATTCAAAGTCTTATTAAAATCACTATGTGTTATCCCTACATTTAAATGTTAAAATTGTAGATTTTCGAAAGGAAAAATAAAAATATTCCAGTAAGACTTTTTTGGGGGGGGTGGGGGGGGAAGAGGTTCTCTTATTCTTTAAAATATATAACTATATGTCATTTCATAGTTAACATTGATCCCTATGGGGATGATTATCCTCACGAACAGTGTTGCCATGATTAATCAACATAAATCGCAATTGTCTGTAAAAGTAATATTTTTATGTTTTGAAATCATTTAGTTTTCCTACTATCTATCTAAGTCCAAGTGTAACCAAATATGTAAAATTTCCCATTCATTTGTTTGTGAGATGCAGCATCCACACAATTTACAGAGTGACAAACATTTTTTTAAAATGGTCAAATTGTGTCCAGGACATATGTAAACTAATATATCGATAACAAACTAGCAATGTTTTGGATGAATTGCACTAAAGTTAATTTTCATAAATAATTAAATTACATTTCATTCATTACCTGAATTATATTATTTTAATTAAAATAATAATATTGGTCACTGTTTCTGATTTGGCGAATTTGAAAATATCAACTACTTGACAGGTAAAGACCAACTAGTATAATGGAGATTTTTTTCATATAGGAACTCGAACTATACAAAAAATTTAAATTTTATAATTCTCATATCCCTTGAATTTTTTTTTTTTTTTTTTTTTTTTTTTTTTTTATCAATTGCTATTCATTTTTGTAATTTTTTACATATGCCTAAAATCAGTGCTTAAGGAATCAAAGCTAGAGTCAAGGTTATTCAAACTTTTTCTATGTGTATATAAAATTATTGAACTGCTATTTTATGCTCTAATTTACAAAAAAAAAAAAAAAAAAATCTGAAACGAAACTTTGTCTTGGAGAGAAAAAAAAAATGTGTTGAATGAAAAATAGAGAAGTTTTTCCCTAAAATAAGTATAATGTAAAAAACCAGTTAGTAATAAAATCTCATTAATAACAACATGCTACTGTTTTAGATAGTGTAATAACATTCACAATATGTGTTTAGCCCTGTAAAGTCCCATTCGGACCATCCATTCCACCCCATCTACCAATTTTTGTCCCCACTTCTTCTTGGTGCGTTTTTTTTTTCTTTTTTGTTATAGAGTGTATATTCATAAAAATTCCTTAAAAAAAAAAACCCTCATTGCTGTGCCATTTTTAGGAAACTTTAATACTACATTAGACACAGCATACTGCAGTCAGAGTCTCGTATAACAAGAAGTATTAGCAATTCATAAAATAAGTAAAAATTTCGTCTACAAAGAAAATAAATTAAGAATATACAGGAAGTACAATAATCTAGAGACATAATGTTTGTATTTTTAAATCTGGCATTTCCAGTTCTTGCTATCATTAACTTCTATATCCCTCAATTCTGTGCCATCTTTAGCAGTCAAAATATTGTCCTGTACAAACTGCATTATAATGTGTCTAATTTGTTCATTTCACTGAACGAGAGATTAATTTTTGTCGCTTCATTTTAAAAACAGAGGGAAAATTATTCAAAATGTGTGTAAGAAAAGCCGAAAAGCACAATATAAATGGCTTCTGAAAATTTTCACAAATACACTTATACCTACTTTAAACATTTAACTGTTTTTCCAACACCTTTTGTTTTGGCAGAAAATTTAAAATATATTCAGATACATTAGCCCGTGGTTCAACTAGCCTCTGAGCAAAAGGTCCAACTGAAAGCCAATGACTATTTACATGATTAAAAAAAAAAAAAAAAAAAACTGTGCAGCTCCTCTTCTATGCAACTGAAATTTTCTTTGTGCAGAGCCCCATTTTTAGAAAAAAAAATAAACATCATTAAAAAATTATTGAAGCTCAATTCTAACACACCTAGAAATGTTTTAAATGCATTATTTGCTACATGCAAATTGTATGTGTCAATGGGCTCTTCCTTGCATCGTCTGCTCAGTCACGTGATATAGATAAACAAAGAATTGAATTCTGAGAATCGAATTCAGTTAAATATTGTTCTTAAGAACAGAAGTATTAATGTTTGATATAAAATAAAATAACCGTAATATTGTGCATTTGTAAATAGAATAATTACATTTGTAAATTTAATAATTTTAAAAGACACTTTATATGCTTATTTATTTTCACAAGTAAAAATCGATTTTTGTATGTTGTAGTGTAACTGTTACATTAACTGATCTAGCAATGTTTATGGATTATATCTTGAAATTAATTTAAAATGTTTTAAGTTAAATTTAAACCCTAGTATCAGGTTTATCTACTAACTTTGTCAGTCACGAGCTTTGAACTTTCTTACTATTGAAAATTTTACCTTTATTTATTTATTATATTTTATCAAAATTTCCTAATTGCTGGGTTATTTTTTATTAATTTTATTGTCTTGTGGTGTAGGATTCTGAGGTCTCTCATTGGCCGATTTTCAGGCCCCTGATTGGCTCTCAGATTGAGGACAAAATCCTCTCTCTTTTAGCTCTAACTTTCAGTGAGGATCGTGGGTTTTTTGTTTTTCTCATTTTTCGTTGGAAGTAAGCATTGGTTGCGACCAATTGCAGGTACTCCGAAGCACTCACATTTACATTGATGAAGTTAAATTTAATCGCAAAAAGATGTTACAGCAAGTTAATTAACTTAGCTACTGGCCTAAATGGCTTTACGCCATACGATGTTGTACTGTTAATGATATAAGCACCAAAAATCAGAATACTTAACATGTTCTCCATGAACATCAATAACAAATATAAACTAATTGATGATTGTAAATGTATACAGCAAACAAAAGATGATGAATAATGATATAAAATGGATTAAAATTGATGATGTATAAAAAAAATAACACAGATTAAATTAGATTGATCAAAAATAGGAATAGAAAATGTGCTATTTTAGCAATCACTATAGATTTTGAAGACTTCATCTGTTCTTTGTTTATCTATGTCATGTGACCTCTGACGGGAAGAGCCCTTTAGGAGAAATGTGCCTTGACCAAATTCTCTCAAAAAATAAAAAAACTTTTGTTTACATTTACATTATCCATGGATAAACATATAATTTTTTTTATCTAATGGAATATTAAAGGCACATAAAGTGACCAAAAGTTCTTTCAGAATAATGTCAGCCATGGCATGGCCAAGGAATACTTTTTTGAGATAACTAGAGGTCACCAGATTAAATTCACTAGACTAGTTTCAGGCATATATATCCAATTGGCATTTATTTTCTACATTATTACTCTCACCAAACATTTTGACAAGATCTTCTATCAAACTCAAAATATTTTGAATTACAGATATAATTTATATTTATGTCTTTAGACTATTGTTTGTATATTTTCAATTTATTTTCTTTGAGGATGCAAATTTTACATACACTTTACGAATTGCTAATACTTCTTATGCTACCAGAAATGGTCCCCTATTCTTAGATCAGACAAATTTTGTTTTGCTGTTCTGCTACTGGACTTAAATTCATAAAAATGACCCATTTACAAAATTTATCCAGTTTGCAAAGATTTTCTATGTTTTCAAGTAGTATTTTTCAAATGATTATCTATACTTCATTCAATGAAACATTCAACATTATCCCAGTCTTTGAATTTTCTGTATCTATCTGGAGCAAAACAAATTTTGTATGCGATTCAGGAATCTGGTACAACAAGTAGTATTAAAAATACATAATATGTGTAAAAATTCCATCAATAAAGTGTTAGGTTTAGAAATTTAAAAATATTTGAATGTTCTTGACGCTCAATATCTTATGCAGTTTCATTCCCTCATTTTTTTTCTTCACTTTTATTAAAATTAGTAGTTATTAAAATTAAAGTAATTTATTTTTCTATTTACTTTTATAATTTAAAGTTAATACATATTTAAAAGCCTATAGTTTATTTAAAATTTATTTTATAATAAAATAGTTTTTTTAATACAATAGATGGCACTACTCGTATGCAAATAACACAAGTCTACATCATCTGCTTGAATGAAATAAATAGCCGAAGTGGAAAATGACTGTGTGGCTTTTTTCGTGTTAATGCAGGGACTAGTATAGAAAGGGAATATTTTTTCGTCATTAAGTTATGCCTGCATGTTGGTCCCAGCAATATTGAAGCTTGTATGAAAAGTAGTTTTTTATATTTGAGTTTTAGCTTCCATGATAACCTCGGCAGTATTAAAGCTTGTGTAGAAAGCTGCCTTTTTCGGAGGAGATTTAAGTATATGTTTTAGATTAATTTGAGAATAATATTTGTTTTAAAACAAGCTACATTCAGTAACTATAAGTGTCAGTAACTATTCAGTATTAATCTATCTGCCCTGAAGAACGTTAGATAAATCATCTAAATGTTTTATAATTTTTATTTTCGTTTGTCATATTTTTATTTTACTAGACAAATCAATCTAGTTTTTAAATAAATGGTTTTTATTTGAAAGAGAAAAAAACTTGTCATATTTTTTTATCTGCTCAATACAGTTTCGACTGAACACTTATTTCAACTCTGCTTAACTTTTGAAGCTTTAAGATATCATCTATCAGGTTGATAAACCTGACATTAAGAAAATAAATTAAGAATATATAGCAAGTACAATAATCTAGAGGCATATTATAAATTATATTTGTATTTTTAAGTCTGAGATTTCCAGTTCTTGCTATCATTAACATCTATATTCCTCAATTCTGTGCCTTTTTTAAGCAATAACAATATCATTTTGTACAAACTGCATCATAATGTGTCCAATTTTATTCATTTCACTGAAAAACAGATGAATTTTTGTAGCTTCACTCTGAAAATAGTGAAAATGATTCAAAATACTTGTGTGTAGCAATTAAAGCCAAAAAGCACAATGCAGATAGCTTCTGGAAATTTTCACAAATGTGCTTATACCTACTTCAAGTATTTGTTTTTCACACGGCTTTTGCTTTGGCAGAACATTAAAAAAAATATATTCAGATAATTAGATACATTAGCCCATTGCTCAGTTAGCCTCTGACCAAAAGGTCCTGCTGAAAGCCAATGATTATTTACATGCTTTAATAAAAACTGTGGAGCTTCTTGCAGCACCTCTGTACATGATTTAAAATAGATATTTCAATTAGCTACAAGTAAAGCCCATAGTTTGAACTTTAACTATTTGATTCAGGTGACTCAGGGATTCATTACCTGAAGTTTGTTGTAACGTAATAAAAATACTTTATTTTTAAATCTTTTACTAATTTCAACTTTAAGGTGTGCTTCCATTTGACATCACTGTTTGAAATCCCAAAAGTTTCACAATACAAAGTGTATTTAGCTGAATAAATATTACTCACTGTTCACACCTAATTATTTCATCAAAACACTGTCTATTCCTTTTTTAACCAAGAATCTTGTAATTTTGTTCAGTCTTTTCTCATATTCTAATGTAGATTCAAATAATATGAGTATAATGAGATTCTAAGTAATAAACTGCACATGCATACGGTAAATTCAACAGATTTTGTCAATTCTGATTCTTGTGTGAAGTGAAATTGATATAAACTCACTGCAAGAATGTTATGTTGTTTTGTAATGAATTAACAGCTTATTTTAGCACATAATTTGAACGATTAAAAGTAAATTTTGTCGGTGAAACGATCCCGTATTGTAGATAGACTTTTGTATTGCGTATTTCTGCAAAGTATAAATAATAAAAAAAGCAATTTTATTATTTTTTTTTGTGAAATAATCTCAGATTTCGGCATTCATTTTTTAAAAACATACAAAATTAAACAATTAGCGGTGAAATAATGGTCTATATTAGCAATTAGTTGCTATTGCATAATTTTAAAAAATTAGCGGTAAAATGATTGATTCCATATTTCGGCAAATTTATTGCATACATCGGATATTGTCTTATAAAAAAGAGTGAATTTCATTGATTAACATAGAACAAGCCTATTTAACAAACAATCAGGAAGTAACCTTATTAAGCAACGGCGAAATGATTGCGGGTTTCAATAATCAGCCACAAAACATCGTGAATTTTGGAAATCACCTTTTAAAAAATTTCAAATTTTATCGATTAACACCGAAATAATATCGTATTTTAGCAATTAGTTGTGCTTCAGCCAGGGGCGTAGCGTGAAAAATTGATTGGGGGGGGGGGGGAGACCCGACGTTTGGCGCCCTTTCGTATTCCTCATCTAAAAATGCCACCCACATACTTTCAAGAGTGCTGCCATCTTTGGGATCGAGGGCACAGGCCCTCTCGTCGGTTAATGCGTGCCCCCCCCCTCTCCTTCGGGGCATATTCCTAAAATATGCCAAGAAAAAAAAAGCCTTTTCCCCCCTTCCATTTAGCAGCTTTTTTTTTTTTTTTTATTATACATCTTTGGAGCATTCTAAATTTTTTCAGCGAATCTATATATTAATACGCAGACATGAAATTTCTCTTACATTTTTAGCCTACTTTCAATAAAAGGAAGTGCTTACAAGTAGTATCGTTCGAAAGATATGGTTAATGTGCTTTGCAGAAATATATACATATATATATTCTCGTATGAGACTAAGCAAAAGTATCTTTCTTAGGAAAACCAGAGTATTGGTTTGAGACAAAGTAGAACAATTGAAAAAGATTTTTTTTCCCCCTTTTTCAACAAATTTAAAAGATATTACATTATAATTCACGTAAAACATAAAACTTTCAAAATAAATTTTAAGAAATGAAAATAGTAAGTGTTGCTAAGGAAAGCAAATTTATATTTTTAGAGTGGACAATACCTAATCTCGCCGACAGTTACTCTGTGGGAAAGTTTGATTTCATGAT
The DNA here is from genome assembly GCA_963930645.1 of Salticus scenicus. Taxonomy (NCBI): domain Eukaryota; kingdom Metazoa; phylum Arthropoda; class Arachnida; order Araneae; family Salticidae; genus Salticus; species Salticus scenicus. Next base: position 51,492,286 of record OZ005648.1, read on the forward strand.
TACTCATTACATAATGTATATTTAAATTCTGTTTTCACATTAAGAAAATTTACAATCGTTTATTTATTTATTTATTTTTATTTTTAATGTAATTCTAAGTTCAAAAATCTGAATCAATATGTGCATTTTTCTCTTTCTTTCTTTCTTTTTTTTTTTTTTTTTACCGCAAAATGAAATATTAAAAATTTATCAATTTTTGGAAAATGAGTAAGAAAAACATAAGCCTTACACATTTGTTCTGATCCGTCTAGTCTTTCGAAAGAAATTAATTACTTCTTGAAATCTCTTGCTCTTTCTCAAGGCTATAATCCCTCTATTAATAATAAAGCTTTATATAAATTCAAGAATCCTAAACATTCTGATACCAAATTGAACGATCACGGTCTCATTCCAGTTGTTTTACCTTTTTATTTATTACTTTCTTTTAAAATTTCTAAAATTCTGTCACCGTTTGGTTTTAAAGTCATTTAGAAACCCGTCAACAAAATTCAATTATTTTCTCTTAAAGATCCCATTCCTACTGAAAACCGTTCTGGCATTTATTTAGTCCTATATTCGTCGTACAATTTAGTTTATATTGATCAAACTAAAAGGTGTTTGCAATATAGAATAAATGAGCACTGTCAAAATGTTCGTAATGAAGAGATCTCTAAATCTTCCATTGCTTCCCACTGCTGGGTTCATGGCCATCGTTTTGATTTTTCTAAAACTAACATAATTTCATCTCCTGTCTTCTCTTCCCATTTGAATATCCATGAAGTTTTTTACATATTTAAAAATTCGAAAAATCTTGTTAATGATATTTGTTCCACTCCGTTCTTGTCTGATGCTATGAAATTTCTTACATAAGTTCGATTTTCGGTTAATTTTGATATTTTTTAAATTTTTAGATTTTTATTACATTTTTTTAATTTATTTATTTTTTTCTTTTATTTCATAATTCTGTAATGCTGACTCTAGGCTAATTTGGCAGGGTGCCCTTTTAAACATTTTTTAGCACCCTGTAGCCCTTTTTCAACATATTTTTGCAACTGGCGGCCCTTTTAAAAACATTTTGGTACCAAGTAGCCTTTTCTAACATTTTAAATGTTTGGAGGCCTTTAGATTTTTTCCCCCTGACTTTTAAACTTTCTTAGCAATAATTCTGCAGCATTCATGGAATAACAAATGCATACAGCCTATATATATATACAAGGAAAATTAGTAACTTACTTTTGTTACGTACAAAAATCATAACATAGAACACTGCAAATTATGCCCCTTTTCCTTTTATTTTCCCCCGGCCGCCCTTTTATTTTAGAGTCAGCACTATTCTCCTCACACCAGTATTTATTTTTACATTCATCTGTATGTATTTTTGCTGTTCACTTAAAATGGTTTTGTGCGTTGCCACTTTGACTGCAGCACTTGTGCCAACTTTTTTCGCCTGACGAAGGATCATGTGTTTTTTCGACCCAAAACAATTATTGCAAGTTTATTGCATTTTATAGTGTTTATTCAAAGTTTTGTAATTATTGCTTTCAAACACCAGTTCTGTGGTGTTTTCTTATTATGAAATTAGGTATTGTTCACTCTTAAAGGGGGGGGGAAGCAGTAGTTTATTTATTATTGTTATTTTATATATTTAAACCATTTAAAAAACGTTTTTCTTTTTTCCCATATCGTGAGAAAAATGTTTTAAGAAATATAGTAGAAATTGCTAAGGAATGCGACACAATTACCGCATGTCTTTATGTGGAAGAACAAACTAAAAAAAAAGTCCCGTTGTCCAAAATTAAATCTTTTTTGTACAGAAATTTATATCTTAGGTATTGGTGTCGGTGTTTGGGGAAAAGGCCAATTGACTGCTCTAGGGTCCTAGGCCTGAGGGGGAGTGCCTTCTGTGGAGGTCTTTCTAAGCGTTCCTAGCCCGTATTTACGCAAGTTTCGGAGAAAACCATGGAAAATTCTAAACGGCTAGGCTGACAAGCGAGACCTGAGATCGTACCCGGCACCTCACGTCTATCAGCTTGACAGAAAGATTGCAGATTCAATAATCGAGCCAATATAAGACCATCATGAAAGTCAGTCTCCTCTGGTGCACGTAAACTCTGTCGTGGCTGCAATATCCTCCATGCTCCGTGCAAATACGTCTGGGGATACTGAAGCGGGGGAGCCATCCCTTCCGCAGAAGATAAAAATTGTGATGGCTTGTCTTCGGACCGCCACTGGGGCGTTAATCCCAAACCGTCGCTAATTACCCAATTTATGCCTATTAATGCAACGTTAAATCAGCTTCCTCGCGCTATTTCATGTGAAGAAACATTAGTTGAATTCTATAGACTTATAAATATTTCAAAACCCGTAAGCGATCAAACTAAAATAAAAAATTTGCTTAAAGGATCACTCAGAATCGAAAATTGTTAGTGAGAAATCGTTATAACCAAATCAAACCTCATCTAATTTTGTTTTTATGCAATAGCCATAACGTACAATAAACTGCTTTTTTTTTTTCGAGCTAAGGTCTTGAAAAATCGTAATTTTAAGTTTTTGGAGGAGAGAAAGCGATTGCGCATACTTACGAGTCAGTTGTAAGTATGTGAAATGGGAGAAGAACGCCGCAGTTGCTACAGAGCACGAATTTGCTAAGGTCAGAACTTTCAAGAGTCGTTGCATGGTAAACAAACATGCTGTTGTAGGTGCCTGAACAGGGAAGGGCGCCGCTCAGCTGGAGTTTGCTGCTAACTTATTCTTAAAGGGTCCTGAATACAATCAAAATTTTTAACAGTCTTTTGCACGGTAAGTGAACAGACTATCGTAAGTGTTTGAAATGGGAAATCATGCCATAGGCGCCCCCAAACAGGACTTTGTTATGATCAGATTTTTTTAAGAGTTATGAAAGAGAAGAGAATTTTCAAAGATTGTTTGCACAGTAGGAAAATAGGTTATTATACACATTTAAAAAGGCTGTTTTAGGCATCTAATTAGTTACGAGGGCGTCACCTAATGGGAGTTTGCTACAGTCAGACATTTTAATGCAAATTTTTTTGCTGGTCGATGAACCAGTTGGTCGCCGAAGGCAGCTTCTGATGCATAAAAATCTTTAAGTGTTTTTGGTAACTAATGATAATCAACAAAATTATGAACCACTTTCAAATGAACTTCAAGGCGCAAAACAGCACCCCCCCCCCTCTCCAGGAACCTTATTATGCCTTTGTAGGTGCCTGAACAGGGAAGGGCGCAGCTCAGCTGGAGCTTACCACTAACGTATTCTTAAAGGGTCCCGAATACGATTAGAATTTTCAACAGTCTTTTGTACGGTAAGCGAACAGGCTATTGTAAGTGAACAAAACGGGAAATCATGCCGTATGCGCCCCCAAACAGGAATTTGTTATGATCAGATTTTTTAAGCGTCATGAATACGATGAGAATTTTCAAGGGTAGTTTGCACGGTAGGAAAACAGGCTATTTTAGGCGTCTAATCAGTTTAGAGGGCGCCGCAGGTGCCAGCAAACAAGAGTTTGCTACAGTCCGACATTTTAACGCAAACTTTTTTTGCTGGTCGGTGAACCAGTTGGTCAGCTTGTGATGCATAAAATTCTTAAGTGATTTCGGTAACTAATGATAAATTAACAAAATTATGATCCACTTTCAAATGAACTTTAAGTCGCAAAACAGCGCCCCCAGAAACTTCAATATGCCGCCCTATTTTTTAAAACATTGGGGGGGGGGGAGACTCCCCCCCCTCCCCCCCCTTACGCTACGCCCCTGGCTTCAGCATAAATTTTTGACAGTTAATAGTAAAATGATCCCGTATTTCTGAATTAGGCTGCAAAATTATTGTATATTTCGGGATTCAGCTTTGAAAAAGCATAAATTTCATAGATTAGCGGTGAAATAATTGAGTATTTGGAGATTGAACTTTATAAAAAATATGAATTTCATCGATTAGGCGCAAAATAATACAAGGTTTCAGTAATCGACCGCAAAAATATCGTGAATTTCAGGAACAGCTGTAGGGGAAAAAAAAAAAAAAGTGAATTTTATTGGTTAGCAGAGAAATAATAGTGGTCTTTATTGTGTATTTTGGCATTCAGCATTGAGAAAAAAGCGCAAATTACGTCTATTATCGACGAAATAAATGAGTATTTGGGAATTTAACTTAAAAAACCGCAGAAATTTCATTAATTAGCGAAGAAAAAAATTATGCATTTCGGCGATCAATCGTAAAATTATCGCAAATTTTGGAAATCAGTCTTGAAAAAATATGGGAATTTTATCGATAACTGGTGAAATTATAGCATCTTTTAACAAGTGGTTGTGACTATCAGGGGTCGATCCAGGCTAAAATTGGGACCCTTTTACTGCACCTTCACAAAATTCAAATCTCTAAAATGGGTCCCTTCACAAAATTCAGATTTATAAAAACAGACCTTTCACAAAATTTTGTTTTATAAAAATAATACTTTTGTAAAATTTTTCCATGTTTAGAGTATTATTTTTAATGAGTGTCTATACTTGTTTAATAAAATGCTATTAACTTAATATTAAACATTAGATAGAGTAACTGCTAAAATGAAAGGTTTCTAGCTACAATTCTTTTTTTCACAAAAATGGGCCCCAAAAATTAAAACCTGGATCAACAACTGACTATAAATATAAATATTGTTAATTTCACATTTATTTTGCACATGCTGTGTAGTTTTTTTTTAATAATAATGTATAGACCTAAAAAAATAAATAAATAAATAAAATTACACGCTTATCTACCAAATTGAGCAAATATCGAGAGAGAAAAATAGATACCTACAATTCCTTATAGAATTATGTGTAATTTAATTATTTATGGGAAAAAAAGCTTAGGGAATCTACATATTTAAAGCCTGCAATAACTTAAAAATATTTGTGGATTACAATTTAAAAAATTTTAAATAAAATTATCTAAAAAATAAATATTTAGAAATTATTTAAGTAAAAATTCTTAAATTGTAAATTAGAAGTATTTTGCAACAAATATTTCACTGGCTGATAATTATTTTAATTATACTTTTATGAAATTTCAGTTCTTTTGGTCAAGTAGATTTTGAGCTACACCTAAAAAACTGATACCACCAAGAAATCAGATTTAAGATTTTAAAAAAAAGCATTAAAAAACTCAAAAGTCCCAATAAGTATAATTGCTAAGCATATTGACTAAATTACTTCAAATTTAGTATCCAATTGTAAAATTTTCTCTAGAATCTAAAAATCAAAATTGTGTACTCGTTGGAAATATAAATTTTAACATCGTTGCATGTTTACATGTGTAAATGGCTGCTAAGCTTACATTTTTAATAAACTAAAATATACATGAATCCAAGAAGGATAGTACCTGCTGTGTTTCTCCGTTAATTAGATAAGATGGATGGGTATAGTCTCTTTTTATTTGTATTTATTTCATTTTATTTGTTTATTTAGTGAACTGTATATTTTATAAACCATTTAGTGAGTGGGAAAGAAAGTGCCCTTTCGTCTATCAATATGTGCCCTTTTACTCACAAAAAAATGCCTTTTTTGATAAATCCACCCTGCCCCTTTTTTAAAAAAATGTGGACACTATCTTTATATATAATTTTTTCTTTTAAATTATTCAACTTTCGTAAAGGGTTTGTTTAAATTTGCTGATTTTTATGAATGACCTGTTTTCAGATTGAAATTTTAATAAATTGGCCCTAGAAGATAATGTGAATTTTTCTCAATACTAAAAATTTTATGTTAAACAATGAAAAACATACAAGATTCTCGCAGTCTTGTGCCTTAAGGTTGCTCACTCTCTCCTAAGATTTCCTTGTCTCTGGTTACCAAATCCCATGTAACTCTACAGCGAAATTTGTTTATAGAATTACTCATTACCTAATTGGTATTTTTAAATTCCGTTTTCCCATTCAGAAAATTCACAACCATTAAATTAAAACCTATTTTCCAAAAATTGAATTTTTTAAATTTTAATATTTCATATTACAACTAAAAAAAATGAAAAAATACACTTAGTTAATTTTTCCCATTTTTAAACTCAAAATTCAAATTAAAAAAAATAAATTTTTGGAAAACAAGTACTAATTTAACAGTTGTGTATTTTCAGCATATGAGAACATAATTTAAAAATACTGGGTGAGTGCAAAAGTTCTACCTGTTGTTGGATATGCAAATTTGCAATGGAATTGACATCACACATAACATTGTAATGACGCAAATTGTCGGCCAATCGAACGTGTGGATGCCTCATATATAAATGCATCGGGTCTCACAAAGTTAATCATCTAAATAAAATATATATATCAGAGTGTGTAACATGGAAAGTGAGAAGGAGCATATAAGACATTGTTTGTTATACGAGTTCGATAAAAAGAGTACAGCAGCTGCAGCATTTCGCAATATTTGTCAAGTTTATGGAGAGGATGCAACAGACGAAAGCACATGTCGTCGATGGTTTTGTAAATTTAGGGAAGAAGACAGAAGCTGCCAAGATCAGGCTAGGAGTGGACAGCCATTACATGTTGGAGACGGCGATATTGACCAAGCTATAAGGAACAATAGTGCAACCTAACCATGCAAGATTGAGTGGAGACCTTCAACGTACACCGAACAACGGTCGAGAGACGGCTGGTTAAGTTTGGTTTTACAAGAAAATTGGATCGTTGGGTTCCACATAATCTGACAACTAATCAACGGGATGACTGAATCGCCACCTGTGTTTTCTTGCTTTCCCGGTACAAAAATAACCCATTCCTGACACAAATGGTGACAGGAGATGAGAAGTGGGCTATGTACCATAACGTAAAGCGTCGTAAGGACTGTGTGTCACCCTTCTGATCCACCTGCATTGACTTTGAAAGCTGAACTTCATCCCAAGAAGATGCTATTGAGTGTGTGGTGGGATGTGCAGGGAATAATTCACTGGGAGGTCCTGCCACTCAACCAAACCATCAATGCTGCCTTCTACTGTCTACAGTTAGACAGGCTGCATTCAAATTTGGTAGCAAAGTGGCCAGATCTCATCAATCGTTGCAGTGTTATCCTTCATCACGATAACGCCAGGCCACATGTTGCTGTCATCACTCACCAAAAGTTACTTTGCTTTGATTAGGAAGTTTTACCCTACCTTTCCTATTCTCCTGATTTGGCACCAACTGACTGTCACCTATTTCGTGCGTTTCAATTCCTCCAGTCAGAAAATCGATGATCTTGATGCTGTAAAAACTGACATCCAAGATTTTTTGACTCGAAACCGCCAGAATTTTACTGTCGTGGGATTCATCTTCTACCAGAAAGATGGCAAGAGGTCATAAATAGCAATGGGGATTATGCACAATAATAGGTACTGTTCATTTTGCGTTTAATTGCTCTTATTTATGGATAATAAAAATGGGCAGAACATTTGCACTCAACCAATAGTAATTGGGTAATGTGTAATACTATATACAATTTTACCAATAGAATAATATGGGCTTTGGCTGACCTTGACAATCTGTGATGTATCGACTTAATGGGAACCTTGATTATATTGCTTTGATCAATATACACGCTCAGATATTTTATGGGACATCATGCTCAGAAACTTATTGAAAATAAATAAAATAAACATTCTATTTTATATAACTATCATTAGGAAAAAGATAGACAGTCCAGAGTTAATAAAAGAAAAATGAACAGAAATGAATATCAAATGATTATATAACTTATGAAAAAGAAATGAAAGGCATTTATTCATAAATATCTTATACATTGTTTTTTGCAAATTTTAGCTTTTCAGAAATTAATAAGCAAATTAGATTTTAAATCCATAAATTAAATAAGTGCTAAAATTACTTCATGGAAAATTCCTATCATATTTTATTGGTAGCGCTTTGTACAATGGTTAATTTTACTTATTTTACAATGTAGTTAGAAAAATTTTGCACAAATTTATTTTCATATAAATAAATCTTGATATATACTTTATTAAACATAAACCAATATTTACAGAATGAATATTTATTTATCAACTATACAAATGAAGCTAACTGTACAGCTTCAGTACACAATAAGTTTTAAATTAGATTTTAATATTTCAATTTAATTTCATACTTTATTAACCTACAATAAGTGTAGTTTCATCTTTGAATTCATAAGGGGGAACTTCTAGGTTTAGGGGAGCTGGGCCTTTTCTGATTCTTCCAGAAGCGTCATAATGTGATCCATGACAAGGACAGAAATAACCTCCAAAGTCACCAACATTAGGTATCGGTACACAACCAAGATGTGTGCATACACCCAAAACCACGAGCCATTCAGGGTTTGAGGCACGATCAGCATCTGCTTGGGGATCACGTAATGATGATATGTCTACAGTTGATTCACGCTGAATTTCATCTTGAGTACGATGACGCACAAACAAGGGTTTTCCTCTCCATTTAAATGTTTGATTCTTTCCTTCAGGAATTTCAGTAAGACTTACTTCTATTTTAGCCAAAGCTAATACATCAGCACTAGCTGCCATAGATGAAACAAATTTAGCAACAGTATTCTTTGCTGCATATGCTGCTCCAAGACCTCCAGCTTAATAAAGAGATTAATTATATCAATTTAAGAACTGAATGCTTATATTAATAAATACTTTGTAATATTTTGTAGACTAGAATTCAATTTTTGATGCTTGTAACAACAAACCATTCATACTGATATTGACATACAAATATGAATCTATGAATGTGCACTACTTAATGTAACTACTATGATAGCTTGAGATTTAAAGTACATGCACTTATTTATTAAAAAAGAAAAAAGTATTTTTAATTATAAAGCTGCATTGTTCTGTTCTCCTAACTTTACTAATTTTTTGGTAACCCCCCCCCCCTCACCTCTTTTATCATTTGCTAACTATCGGTAATGAATCTCCCTGCAGAAGCTTGTGATTTCAAATCTTTCTCTCTATATAGCATAAATGTCAACATTCTTTTTAAACTTGCTTTATTAAATTGTAGAACTTATTTAGAGATGGAATTTTTCACTATCACTTGCTACTCTTGTAATTTTTGTTATTGCTTCTTTGAATATATACAAGATTTAGCATCAGTTTCAAAGTTTGATGATCTTGACGCATTTTTGTTTGAGTATTGGTATTTTTGTAAATGGATCACTAGTACTAAAAGAAGATAGATCTGCAGGGTTGCTACACAGATCAGGAGAAAAATTCCCTGGGTTTCCCTGTTTCTTTTAGAAGTAAAATAGATGACACGCAATCATGCACCATTAGAATCTAACATGTTTACAAGTCAATTGAACATATTTTGGGCAAATGAATTTTATTGACTTACTATAGTTGGGAAAAAAAAAAACTTAATTGATTCATTATAAAGCACTAAAATTTTAAAAAATATTTGATTATGAAAAAATTTTCCAAAGTTTTTCCAAAAAATTTCAAAATTCCCTGAATTTTCCCTGTTTTTGCAATAAATTTTGAAATTATCTGAGTTTTCCTTGTTTTTTTAATAAATTTTCAAATTCCCTGAGTTTTCCAGGTACCGTAGCAACCCTGATCTGAAAGGATCACAAATGAAATAAAGGTTTTATACAAAAAGTATGTTAGTGAGCTGTCAAAGAAAATACCTGTACTTATTAAATTATTTAAACATGCAGTTTCAATTTCAGTATCAGAAGTTTTCTGTGAAAGTTGAGGCTCGGACATTGAGAAGGTGAGCAAAATACAATTCAAATGGCAGATTATTTCAATAAATTAAAGTAAAAGAAATTTAAAATCAATCAGTTCAATTCTTATTGCACTCCAAATAATTTGAGCCAGGTCATAATGATGAAAAATTTTTCATTGTGCCCCTATAAAAAACTGTAAGTGCTAGATTCACCAAAATCTGTGCAATTCATGCTTCTGTGATCAAAAACATATAGATAAATCAAATAAGGCATTTATAAGCTATCACACTTTCAATAATTTGAGCACATAGACCATAATAATAATGAAAAAGAAAAATAATAATAATAAATGTGTCCCTGTAAAAAGCTATAAATGCTAGATTCACTATAATCTATACAATTTGTGACAGTGACCTATAAAATACATACAAATTTTCACAGGGTTGCTACATCAATCAGGAGAAAAAATTCCCTGAGTTTTCCCTATCTCTCTTAAAAGTAAAATAGATGATGCGCAATCATGCAGCATTAGAATCTAACATGTTTACAAGTCAACTGAACATATCTAGGGTATATTAGTTTTATTAACCTACTATAGTTTGGGGGGAGGAGGGACCATAATTGACTTTTTTTCTTCATTACAAAGCACTAAAATTTTAAAAAAAGATTTGATTATGAGAAAATTTCACAATGTTTTTCCAGAAAATTGAAAAATTCCCTGAATTTTCCCTATTTATGCAATAAATTTTGAAATTCCCTGAGGTTTTCCTGTTTTTTAATAGTTTTTCAAATTCCCTGAATTTTCACGGCTTTCCATGTACCGTAGCAACCCTGTTTTAGGTCATTTGAACAAAGTGTTTAAACATTATGATGTTCACTCAGATACATATGGACGGACATTAGAAAAATAGCAAAAATGAAGTAAGGGGACCTCTAAACATACACAAAGTTGAATTTTTGTCATGATTACAATACTTGCCATACATATGTATGCTCGCAAAGTAAAAAAGTAAAATTTTGTGGCTTAATGAAAACTTAGAATTTCTCCTCTTTAAGCACAGCAGAGTAAAATGCAAGTATTTTATAGAACAAAAAATAATTCCAAGTTATCTATACAATAATAATAATATTTGTTTTAATAATAGTTAACAATATTAATCAATATTTTAAGTATAACTCATGTTACATACTATTCTTTTTTTTTTTTTTTTTTTTTTAATGCAGGGTTGGTTTTTTGATGTCAAAAACTGGTTTTTGACGTGACATGAGTCAAAAACTGGTTTAAACTGTCAAAAACTCGTTTAAACCGTCAAAAACCATATGTGTAAAATCTAAACTATAATGTTAAATGATTTTATGCATTTTTAAGTTGCAATGTACTGAGTAAATAAGTTAACATTCATTATTTGTATATATATAATATGATGAAAAATTTTTCATTGTGCCCCTATAAAAAACTGTAAGTGCTAGATTCACCAAAATCTGTACAATTCATGCTTCTGTGATCAAAAACATATAGATATATTTTTTCAGCTCAGTCAAATAAGGCATTTATAAGCTATCGCACTTTCAATAATTTGAGCACATAGACCATAATAATAATGAAAAATAATAATAATAAATGTGTCCCTGTAAAAAGCTATAAATGCTAGATTCACTATAATCTATACAATTTGTGACAGTGACCTATAAAATACATACAAATTTTCACAGGGTTGCTACACCAATCAGGAGAAAAAATTCCCTGAGTTTTCCCTATCTCTCTTAAAAGTAAAATAGATGATGCACAATCATGCAGCATTAGAATCTAACATGTTTACAAGTCAACTGAACATATCTAGGGTATATTAGTTTTATTAACCTACTATAGTTTGGGGGGAGGGACCATAATTGACTTTTTTTCTTCATTATAAAGCACTAAAATTTTAAAAAAAGATTTGATTATGAGAAAATTTCCCAATGTTTTTCCAGAAAATTGGAAAATTCCCTGAATTTTCCCTATTTATGCAATAAATTTTGAAATTCCCTGAGTTTTTCCTGTTTTTTAATAGTTTTTCAAATTCCCTGAATTTTCACAGCTTTCCAGGTACCGTAGCAACCCTGTTTTAGGTCATTTGAACAAAGTGTTTAAACATTATGATGTTCACTCAGATACATATGGACGGACATTAGAAAAATAGCAAAAATGAAGTAAGGGGACCTCTAAACATACACATACACAAAGTTGAATTTTTGTCATGATTACAATACTTCCCATACCTATGTATGCTCGCAAAGTAAAAAAGTCAAATTTTGTGGCTTAATGAAAACTTAGAATTTCTCCTCTTTAAGCACAGCAGAGTAAAATGCAAGTATTTTATAGAACAAAAAATAATTCCAAGTTATCTATACAATAATAATAATATTTGTTTTAATAGTAGTTAACAATATTAATCAATATTTTAAGTATAACTCATGTTACATAATATTCTTTTTTTTTTTTTTTTTTTAATGCAGGGTTGGTTTTTTTTGACGTGACATGTGTCAAAAACTGGTTTAAACTGTCAAAAACTGGTTTAAACCGTCAAAAACCACATGTGTAAAATCTAAACTATAATGTTAAATGATTTTATGCATATTTTTAAGTTGCAATGTACTGAGTACATAAATTAACATTCATTATTTGTATATATAATATATAATATTTTTCTAGAAAAGTGAACATTATAAATCGTTTTCGTAAATTGCCCTAAAGCTATAAAAATTTGCATAGGTGGTAAATTATAATAATACAATTAAGTATATTAAAAATTCTTTAAAATTAATTGAATAAAAAAAAAATCAAAATTAAAAATTGTTTAAAATTTTTCCTTCTAATTATTATTATTAATTTTTCCTCTTCACTTTAGCATTATTATGGTTTTAAAAAAATATATTAAATGTGTTATTAGGTTATTATTTTGTGAATTCAATGGTAGGTTAATTTTTAAAATTATGTTAAGTGCTGAAATTTCAATGAAAATGTTTAGCTTTCAAACATAATATTTAACCCTTTCATGCCCAAGGGAAATATTTTTCCCTTTTACAAAAATCGTTATCGATTGTTCAATTATTATTGAATCGATATTTTTTTTACTGAATGTCAAAATAAAACGTATGTCCAAGGCAGCAAATGTGTTTCTGAACGAATAAAAAAAAAAAAAGTATAGAAAATAGGACACATAATAAATGTGTTATGTGCAATGTCCACTTGTGCTTCACAAGTAAACGAAATTGTTTCATAGAATACCATAACTAGCTATTTATTTTACTTTTCTGATAATTTTTATATTACAAAGCAATAAATTTGTGTTACAAAGCAATAAATAAAATACCAATATAATAAACCTAACTCTTCGTTTATTTACTTTTATGGTCTACAGGGAAAATATTTCCCATGAAATTATAGGAAACCTATACACCCTGCTATGTTTTTCTGTTGATATTCTCTTACTTTACACCCACAATAGCTAAAATATTGTGTTATATTGGCATATTTAGTCTTGGAAATCTTATGGTCCTGAAAGGGTTAAAAAACAAAAAATAATGCTGACTCTAGAATAAAAGATCCCCTAGGGGAAATTCAATAAAAAGGGCAAACTGTTTTCAAAAAGGGTATATTTGCATAATTTACAGTCTCCTATGTTATGATTTTTGCATGTGACAAAAGTTTTACATGCATATATGTTGGCTATATGCATTTGTTCTTTCATCCAGGAATGCTGTAAAACTATTGCTGAAAGGTTACATATCAGGAAGAAAAGTATTTAAAGGCTTCTAACATTTAAAATATTAGAAAGACCACTTGGTACTAATATGTTTTTAAAAAATCCACTGGGTGCTAAAAATGGTGAGAAAGGGCCACTGGGTGCTAAAATGTGTTTGAAAGAGCCACCAGGTGCAGTACCCAGCCAAATTAGCCTAGAGTTAGCACTAAAATTGGAGTAACTTCACTCGAAATTTTAATGTATTTAATACAGTGGACGCTCGTTAATTCGAACTCGAAGGTTCTCAGAAAATAGTTCGAATTATCCGATGTTAAGAGAAAATAATTTTAAAAGTATCGTTAAAGACGAAAAATCCCCTAATATGTATAACATAAATTAAAATTAAATATACTATGAAAGAGCAATAAAAACTTACCTTAAACATGAAATGAGGCAGAAGATATTTCATAGAAAGTAAATTTTAATTAAAAATGTAAGTTACACTTTCAAGAAAAACTGTAAAACGGATGTTTGTTTTTGCCTATTATGCCTACATTTTTCAGCCAGCTTTTCTATTTGAAGTAGGCATTTCAATTTCTTATCAGAGGAAGGTTCCATCTGAATAAATGTTTTGAGAGTTTTTATCGAGTCCATTATGGATTGATCATTAGGACGCTTAAAAGTTTCTTCAGTCTCATCTGAATCCGATAAGGTTTCTTCTTTCTCATCTTCTCGGATAGTTTTTATTATTTCATCATCGTTCAGTTTTCCACAGATTTCTGCATCTTCATCTACACTTACATAATCAGTAAAAGTAACGTTATCACATCACATTTAAATTTTTTTAATTCAGGAAAATCAGTATCAACAGTATCACATTCTTCGGTTTGATTGCTCTCTTCGGCATGCATGAATTTAGCATGACGAAAGGAATTTCTGATTGTGCTTTCTTTAACAGCATCCCATGCAGCATATAGATCATTTATAGCTGTCAGCAGAGAAATGTCGTAATTTTCACCACAATCTAAAGAAAAAAGGATTTGTTTTAAGAGTCTCTTACGGTAATTTACTTTAAGATTCTGTATGATTCCTTGATCCATTGGTTGTAGCTTCGCAGTTGTATTTGGCGGCAAATATTCAACCTGTATGGAACTCAGTTCTGGAAGATTATTGTGGCAGGATGCGTTATCCACAAATAGGAGAATTTTACGTTTTTGCCTCGAAAACTGCTTATCTATTCCTTTTAACCAATTACTGAATATTTCTCGTGTCATCCATGCTTTTGTGTTGGATACATAATCAACTGGTAGTGTTTTGATTCCTGTAAAACACCTTGGATTCTTGGACTTTCCAATCACTAATAATTTAAGTTTTTAGCTCCCATCCATATTAGCACAAACTAAAGCTGTAATCCTCTGTTTACTGCTTTTACCTCCTACGCAAGCATCCCCTTTAAAATGCAATGTTTTGTTAGGCAAAAGTTTATAAAAAAGTGCCGTTTCGTCCGCATTAAAAATATCTTTTGGCAGATAAGTAGATAAAAGCTCTGGGAGTCTCCTACCGAAAATATTGCATACATCTTCGTTTACATCAGAGCTTTGGCCACATACATTTTTATAAGAAATATTGTGCCTTGACTTAAATTGGGAGAGCCATCCATCACTGCATTTAAAATCTTCAATTTCCATTCGACTTGCCAATTCATCAGCTTTCGCCTGCAATAGGGGTCCATTTATTGGAAAATTTCGAGATCTAGCATCCTTGAACCATATTAGTAAAGCTTTTTCTAGATCTTCTTGGGACGCATTTCTCATGCGTTTCCTTCCTTTAGAAAATTTAGATTTTTCCCACGCATCTAAAATTGATGCCTTGTTTTTCAAATAAGTTGACAATGTATTCTTTTTTATTCCATAATCAGCTGCTAACTTTGTTTTACATTCGCCATTCTCAACTTTCTTTAAAATTTTAACCTTTGTCTCTAAAGTTAGGGTTTTGTACTTTCCACGTGTAGACATAACGAATTTTTACACGTTTACAACACACACTGAAGGAGAAACACTTGTCTGAACTGCAGGCATAACTGACGCAGCTCTCTAGAATCGATAACAAACAGAATCGAAAGAATTTTCTGAGAATCGATAACAAAGAAACAGATGATTCACCCCCCCCCCCCCAACCATGATCCATTCATAAAGAGTTTTGATGGAATCCAAGAAAGCAGGTGTCAGGTGTCAGGGAGTTTTAAGTACTGATAAGAATTGGACAATAGCGATTAATGTTTAGCGGAGATAGGAATGTCATGTGTCATGTGCCTCTTTACACACACATACTAACACACAAAAGAAAACAACCAAAAAGAAAAAAAAAAGAAAGAAAGAAAAGAAAAAGAAAAAGCCTGATTATTTTATGACACAAAATAACAAACACAGCGTGTATTTTCTCCATTAAATGAGAAAAAAAAAATTGGGGGATCATTTTTTTTTGTTCGAATTAACCGAAGTGACAAAAATTTAGTTCGAATTAATGAG
This sequence comes from Salticus scenicus, assembly GCA_963930645.1. Lineage (NCBI taxonomy): Eukaryota > Metazoa > Arthropoda > Arachnida > Araneae > Salticidae > Salticus > Salticus scenicus. The sequence goes on from OZ005648.1 coordinate 51,508,187, forward strand.
ATTTTTTAAACATTATTCCAATGCGAGCTTTTGTGGGATTTTGGATTAGTTCGAATTAACCGAAAATTCGAATTAACAGAGTTCAAATTAACGAGCGTCCACTGTATTATATTTCAATGCATATAAATGCAGATTTTCATACCTTTAAGGCAGTAATTTACGAAAGAGATATGTCCACCATCCCTTTCATTAAAAATCTATAATTAATTTAAAATTGCATTATGTAATTCATATTAAAATTTAGTTCAACTAGTCGTGCAATACAGTACCTAAAATTTTTAATAATGCAACATTATAACTCAAAATAAAAGAACATGATGCAATATTTAATAGCACAATAATTTCATTCATTGGAGTAAAATACTTATATCACCTTTTAATTATCAATCAGCATATATTTAGTAGAGCTTATTTTTTTAAAAACAAGACTGTAAAATTTTTATAACTTAAAACGCACTAAGTAGTTTACCTTAGAATATACAAATTCCTATGTTGGAATTTTTGTTTTTTTGTAAAGATATAAACATAAATTTTTTGTACTTAAATAGAAATCATTAGCATTCATAAGAAACAGATAATACACTTCTAAGAATTATTTTTAACCATGAGAGGCATATAAATTAAACTCTCTTTTGTAAAATTACAATTTTTTATTTCTCTGAATATGACTACTTTATTGTTAAAATATACGAAGAAGTGTAAAATGTGAGGTCTTTGACAGTTTTTGACATGAGTTTTCAACACAGGGTTTTTGACATGACAGGTTAAACTGTGGTTTAAACCGTCAAAAACTTCCATGCGTGAAAAAACTGCCAACCCTGTTTTAATGTGAGTCACATTTTATTTCCTGCTTATATCTTTAAAATAAATTGACTGAAATATTGAAAAATGTAATTCAAGTATTGTCAGATTCTTATTTGTAAACTTCAATCAACCTATAACACATACAAAACAAAGTCGTCTTTTTTACAACTCTAATTTCCATGTTATGTAGAACTGCCTAGTTGAACATTAAATTGCAGAAAGATGTACTAAAATACTGGAATTGAAAGGTGATAAATATGAACTTTGTATCATTAAGCAAATATGATAAAATACAAAAGTAATGCGATCCATGACAAAGACAAATAACACCTTCAAAGTCACCAACATTAGTTACCAGAAAAGGTACATCTGAAACCTATTTGCCACTGTTACTAAAATAAGCAAAAAAATTCTAACTTTCCTTATACAAGATATATTTTTATTTTTCCTTAAATATAAAGTATAAGGAAGATATCATGGCCCTTTGAAAAGTCTGATTTAAATCTGCCGATTTTTTTTAAAGGGCCCATTTTATTTTCAGGGATTTTTTTTTTTTATGAAAGTTCTGTTTTAAGATGATTAGTGTTTATAAGGTGTCTGGTTTTCAGACTCATACATTTTCTAGACAGTAGTCAAGCTGGTTTTTTTTTTTTTTTTTTCATGGCTGATTAATAAATAATAAATAGCAATATTTATTTCCGAGACCAAATATGGAAATATTTTGGGACAAAAAAAGTGGCAAGTTGCTTATTTATTTTAACCCTACGTCAGGTGCACCTGTAGGACGAACAAAATCAGGCGCACCCTGCCTGAGAGGCCAGGTAAATACTTTATATTGTTAAAATACTTGTACTAAAATCAATAAATTTGTACTTAGCATCAAATTTTTGTTTATTACAGGGTTGGGTTTCTTCCAGGACAGTGGAAGAAATGGAAGAAACCAACCAGAAGACAAAACAAATGTTCAAAATTAAAATTTATGAACTATATAAACTCAAAGCATAAATATAATGTCAAATCCAAACTATAATCTAATTTAAATATTAAAAATATTAAAAAAAAAAAAATAAGTTATTGATAACAAACACTAAATATATACAGGTGATGGGTTTTTACTTTTCAATGCTAATATTTTTAGAACTTTTTGCATAGATACTATCTTATATTATTACACGTTCAAACAGTGCAGGTGATAATAATTACAGAATTTTTAGCCATAATATTTGCACTTTTTTTTTTTTTTTTTTTTTTTTTTTAAGAATACAACTTTTTGTATAAACTCAAAGCTGGTACCCAATGAACTGTATCAATAAGTAGGATCCTGCTTTTAAACTCTTCTGCAAGTTCTCTAGTACTAAAAAAAATAAAAAAAATCATAGTTTGTATTTATCTATTTTAAGTTGAAAAATAAAGTGCAGTATTGAACTACTAAAAAACTTTTCATTTATTTTACAGTCATCTCCCTCTAACTCTCAAAGTTTTGTCCAGAGGTTGTGCGGATTATAGGATTTCGCAGATTAGAGATCATTGCCTTTGTTTACAATTTTCTTTTGCAGATACGAAGTCAGTTATTATTAATTCATAAATAGACATTAAAATGGAAAGATGGTTTCTAATAAATTTTAGAATAAAATATTTCTTTAATGTTAATAAAACTAATCTATCACATTCATATATGACGGTAAATAATTTAAACATATTCACAAATAATAGGTACCTATAAAATGTAAACAAACATATTTAAAATATACGAAACAAAATATTTTTGAAAGTTCGGAAATAATATTCATCACTAATTAATTTTGTTAAACATTGATGTAATAGTGGTGTGTTTTAAGCACTCATCTGTATGAATTGCAGGATAATAAATACAAGAACGTCCCCCCTACCCTCCCGAATTGTGTTTCAAAGCAAGGATTAAGCTAAAAATTTTATTTTAAAAAAGTAAAAATGTGAGAAATATGAATCTGTTTTTTTAAATATGAGTTGTAAATTTCTTTTACATTAAAAAATCAATTACGAATTAGAAGGATTTGCATATTTTAAATCTGCAGATTAGAGGGAGTTGACTGTACTGTATATAACTATAAGGAAAATAAGTTTTTGATGACATTTTGTAATACAGTAATTATTGAATACTGGTTCTTTTAATTAACTGGATGTTTGTTAAAAACTGTTTTTATCAGAAAGTATAAGCAAGTAATCCAAACTATTATTTATTACCAGTTACGGAAATAAAATTGTCTAAATTAAAAAACATTACACTGTTTAAATTGAAATTGATTTTTTTTTACTTGATTTTGAGTAATTTGGAACGTAATCATTACACACACTGAAGATTATTTCGGTAAAAATCTCATAATTAATAATTAAATATGCAATTAAATTTTTATAGGTATAATTAAAGTTACTTAAGTTGTTTATAAGATAAATGCATCTATTTTATCTCACAAATCTGCAATTTATAGGATAAATTTTTAAGAAAAATAGTTTCTTCCATTTCTTCCACTTGGAAGAAACCTATTTCTTCCGGCCGGTTTTTTCCGCCTTGGAAGAAACTTGCCAACCCTGGTTTATTACTTTCTATTCACTCCTAATATGGTCACCATATGGGCGTTTTTGAATTAAAAATCATGAGTAGGATATTTAGAGAATAAAAAACAGAATGGGCCTCTCAGGCAGGGTATGCCCGACGGAGAGTTAAGTTGCCACTTTATTTAGTTTTTTTAGGTCTAGAGAAAGGTAGAGAAAATTATTTAAATGTAATTTGATAATGGATACTAAAAGTTTTTTTTTTAACTTAAATATGAAATTTTTCTAAAAACAGTAGCCTCTTTGTTTAGTTAAATAAATACATAAATAAAAACTTACCAGCTAAAATCATATAGCTAGAAGCTTTTCGGGCAGCATCACCCTCTCTAGAAGATACAGTAGGATCTTTCAGTTCTTTTCTACGATAATAATCAAAATCTGGTACTTGTATATCAGTATGAGCAAGACGAACTTGAGAAACAACTAAAATATAAGAAAAAGAGATTACTTTATATGTCATACAAAACAAAAATTCATAAAATCAAAATTGTGAAGATATGGAAAAGAATAGTGAGTTTTCAGTTTGTTTCATCATGTTTCTTGAAAAATACTGTACTACTGACAAATAATACATTAAATACCGAATACTTACAGATTCACTCTTTTTCCTACGACATGTATTATTATGGGACTTTTGTTCATTCGTATTATAAGAATATCTCATTAGAAAATGAATTTTTTTTTTTTTTTTTTATGTATTATTCTTTAAACATGTCGCTTTTTAACTTAATGAGCAATTTTTTTTTGAAAAATATATAAATTATTTCTTTTAGAAAATGAAAATTTAAGTTTGCTTAATGAAATAAAATATTTATGAAGCATTTTATAAACCAGAAGCATAAAAATTATTAAAAACAAGAAAAATCTTACATTATCCATAGACTTTCATGGGAGTTCCCCCTCATCATCGGTGGATTACTTAGGGGGTCTGCTCCTTTCAGCGAGCCTCTTCCTTTCTTTCTGTTTGTTCTATCAGGTGTTGCCACGATTGGCACAATCCTACTGTCTGCTCGTTGCTATTTATAGAATTATAATTTGTAAGAATTTCTACTGTTTCCCTATTCTGTGCGTAGGTGCTGCTGTGGTAATTTGCAATCTTACTAACATTGTTGAAATAAATTGAAACATTTTGTTCAAGGCATGCTTTGACTAATGCGGTGGTGGTTTTTCCAAATTTAATATCTGTTTGATCAATGGCGGTTCTACATTAAGGGCCAGTGGGCACGGCCCCACCTAAAATTTTTCTCTATTAAAATAGTAATAATAATAATAATTTTGTTTTTTATAACTATTCAAAAACATTTATACAAAATAACTACGCCTATCTAATTTTTTCTTATTCTTCTTTCATTATCATTTATTTGTCAATTTATTTTTTCAGCTGTCACAGATCACTAATGACTCCCCTTCCTCATCAGAGAATAGGGCCGTTTTTAGCCGGCCCGAAACTGGCGTGTTTATTTGTACAGTTTATTCTACTAGAAGATCGGATTGACATATTTGGCGACTAATTGCTTTATCAGTTTAAGCACGCTGTAATTTTCTCGTCGTTGGGCCAGCAGAGTCCTGGCCCTTTGGAACAAAACTATAGGGGAAAAAACTGCCTGTTAACTATGGGTAATATTTGGCGACTTCTGCAGTTTTTTTTTTTTTTTTTTTTTTTTTTCCTCATTGATTTTTCGGTGAATTTTTTAGAGTTATATATGACAGTTTAAAATTTTAGTGTTTAAAAAATGAAATCTGGTAATAGTCAAAAATATTTTCTAGACTAGCCTTTGAGATAAAAGCTTGTATAAGAATTTAAGACCTCTTTAACTAAAGTGTTTTGAATTTAAATGAGGGGGGGGGGGGGAATAAAAATAATATGTGATTTTTTTTCCCTTTCATAATAGTGTATTAAAACTTTTATGCAAATAAATTGTAAAATTTTTAGATAAATAATTAATGGATTTACATGGATAAATGGATTAAATAGCTGCATAAAACAGTGATTTATTATTATTATTAAAAGATTTTTCTTTTAAATGCGATATAACAGAAATATCCGCAATATGTTTCTTTTTTCTTTCTTTTTTTATTTATTTATTTTTTTTTCTAAGATGGTAGCCCGTTTTATTTCTTTATTTATTGGAAGTTAATTTAAATTATCTAAAATTAAGTGAGAAATATGTTTTTTTTTTTTTTAATATGTATCCACATTACATTAATCATGACTTTCTAAATTCAAATAGATAAGAAACATGAATATAACACTTGGAATTCTATAATTAAAAGATTTAGGGATATAATTAGCGTAAGCTAAATAATATTACACTCTGAGACATTTGAATTTAAATTTTAATGGTGTGTAGTGTTAGGGTTAAAGCCAGTTGACTAAAAGAGGGTCCTAGACCTGAGTGGTGTACTCTCTGTAGAAAGTATTTCTAAGTGTTACATATCCCTTTTTATTTGAGTTTTGGAGAAAACCATAGTAAACTCCAAATGTATATGTCGACGAAAGCGATCTGGTATCGAACTTGGAAATTTCCGTCTACTAGCTTCCAGATATTTAAATTTTGATATTCCATTGATCAGAACATTGCAGAATTTTTCAATTGTATTTATAAAACTATTTTTGAGATAATTTTATGCAATATTTTCCATAGTGTTGAAATTCGCCATCATAAAAAAAAAAAAAAATCCGAAATTTCATTTTACATCCCATTTTAATAATGTTTGTTTTCAGGTTTGATTAATGAATAGTATAAAAGTAAAATAACGCATCATACGATGGATCGGGCCCCACCTGTGAAAATTTGCACGAGCTGCCACTGTTTTTGATGTTCTCTGATACATGTTTTAATTTTTTTCATCATTCCTATATAACACTTGTTATACTGATTAACTTTGATCAGGATTTTGTAAATACCTGAATTTATAATAATTAAAATTATAAATGACAACGAGGCAACACCTGATAGAACAAACAGAAAAAGAAAGGAAGAGGCTCACTGAAAGGAGCAGACCACCTAAGCAATCCACCGATGATGAGGGGGAGCTCCCTCAAAAGTCTATGGATAATGTAAGGTTTTTCTTATTTTTAATAATTTTAATGCTGCAGGTTTATAAATTATTAAATGTGGTCCTGAACAGAACTGATTAAAAACAGGACACTCAAACTAATCAGACTGATAACCAGTTTATTTGAAAAATGTATCAATGAAGGACTGATTCCAAAAGAATGGAAAATAGGGCACTTGATGTCCATATTTAAAAAAGGAAATAGATAGTTATGTGAGAACTACAGAGGGATAACGGTCACTTCAACTTTTAGCAGACTATATGGCCGTATATTAAAAAGAATTCTAGAGGAGGAATATAAATTACATGAGGCAGAAGAGCAATGTGGATTTTGAGCAGGCAGGTCATGTATAGATCATATATTCTGCCTAAAACAGATCATCGGAAAAAGATTGGCAGTTGGACTGGAAAAACACTTGCTGTTTATTGACTTACGAAAAGCATACGACTGTGTACCACACATGACACTATGAAAGGCATTGGAAGAGTTGCCGGTAAAGGATACTATTATTGAAGCAATTAAAGAACTATATAGAAATTCAAAAATTAAAATCAGAAAAAAAAAAAAAACATCAGGTTTTTTAATTAAAAAGGGTTTAAGACAGGGCTGCTGTATATCTCCAACGTTATTCAAAATTTATATACAGAAAGCACTTAAAACCTGGGGAAAAAAGTTCAAACCAACAGTAATTCATATAAATGAGACAAAAATATTTACCCTACAATTTGCAAACGACCAAGTGGCTGAAGATAAAGACGACCTTGAATATATGACAAGAAAATTAAGAAAGAATATGAGAAATGAGGATTATTATTGAATATTAACAAAACGAAGTACTTATGTATTGGAAAAGAAGAAATAAGTTTACAACTTGAGGGAGAAGAGATAGAGATATGCAAAAACTATAAATACTTGGGAGCAGGGCTCGAAATTAGCAGTCGTTAATTGTATTTTGCAACTAAATATTTTGTTTTGATGACTACAATTTTATACCTAGACGTCACTTTGATGCCTATCATTCATTTTGCTACTTCATAAACCTTTTTGCCGAATCCGGGTTAAAAACAGAAAAGGGGAAAAATAAATTAGAAATATCAGACCTATTGTTACAAATTCGGTAACAAATGAAAGGGGCAATTTTTCTGAATCCAAGGGCGCAAAAAGTTTTTCGACACGACAATTAGATTTTTTAAAAATAACTAAAGTATGAAATTTAGAGGGCAACAACTTTTGTGTAACACAAAAAATAAATTAGAAATACCAGTCCTATCGTTATAAATTTTGGTACTAAATGAAAGGGGTGATTTTTCTGAATCCAGGGGGTATAAACAATTTTTCAACACGACAATTAGATTTTTAAAAAATAACTAAAGTATGAAATTTAGATGGCAACACTTCATTTAAATTCATTGCAACATCAATATTAAATTAGTCCAAAGAAAAATGGTAAATTAATTCAAGTCAAATACGCAAGAGAAAGGATTATCTTTATCATAAGAGTCAAGTTTACTGCTATGCACACATTGAAATGTTTAAACATTGTTCTTCCTTCGACCATTCATGATAGTTTTTAAATTGCTACACTTAAATAATAAATAAACAATAATAATCACAGAATGTTTACTTACTTAATTTTTGCCATGGGTCGATCCAAGTTTTAATTTCTGGGTCCTTTTTTGTGAAAAATAAAATATCGTGTAAAACTCCATTTTTATAGTCAGTATAGTATATAATATTTATATCAAGTTAATAGAAATCGGTTGAGTCACATTAAGGCCTTAATTCAAAATAATACTGAAAACATGGAAATATTTTATAAAGGACCACTTTTATAAAGCAAAAACCTGTAAAGGGCTCATTTCATAAATTTGATTTTTGGGAAGAGTCTCTTTTTATGGATTTGAATTTTGCGAAGGGTCCCTTTTTGCAATATGGAATTTTGTGAAGGGGCAGTAAAAGGAAACCCAAATTTTACCGGGATCGACCTCTCGATTGCTTACCTATGCTTTATAAAAATATAGTATCAATGACCTATACGAGATGAAATTTACCATTTATACTGAACATAAAAATGAGAAAAATTACCTCCAATTCCTCCAGAACGTGCAAATAATTGTCCTTTTGGTACAGCGAGAGCTAAAGTAGATTCAGTATATCTCTCAGGTACCGAAGGCATCTTCACACCTTCAGCTGGTAATTTGAAATCTGGTGCGAGATCTCCATTGAGTGAGCCGATGACTCTTTGTGTAACTTTGGTTAAATTGGCAATATTTGAGGGAAATTTTATTATTTTAATCATGACTGCTTATTTACAAACAAACCACAGGACTTACGAAGGTCGACAAGCAGACAGCCACCAAAATCCAAAATATTAAAAAGAGATGGACAACCCGGAACGAAGTCCAGAAGTCATGGGGTTGAACCACTGAGCTGAAGAACAACTGGAGGAAATGCTAGACCGGTTTTCGCGTGCCGTTTTTTGGAAGATTCGTCTTTCTCCCATAGTTTCGTTTTCTGAGCGGTGCAGGGCAAAAAAGACTTGATACCTTTATATTTCAATGTAAAATTGCGCAAAGGAATGCATTCTTATCGACTTTATATGAAATATAGTTATGAATTTTTTGGTGGAACATGAAAAACAAAAAAATAATTTATTGATTTCCAAAGCTACATTACTTTAAAAATTAATTTTATTACAAAAAAAATTATATCGTCTTTTGAGTAGTAAGCGGTCAGAATTCCATATTGCTGATCCTTATTTTTCCTCTCTATTTATCATTTATTTATTTATTTATTTTTCAACTGGTCCTATTTTTACAACAAAACAGGTTTCATGAAATTGTTTAAAAATTCGCAGTTAGTGCCTTTATAAATATTTCCACCGCTGATTAATTAAATATGCAAAAATTTCTGTGATAAATTGATAGAATTAGCAGTTTATTTACTTCATCCTGTATTCAATAGAAGAAAGTATTGGAGGCGTAAAAATTTTCGATAGATTTATAAATTTTCTGATCTATTTAACTCTTTAAATGCCACTATATGAATCCCACTGAAAATATTTGAATTTTCGTATGTGTTGTGTTTCAATGTGCATTTCTAATAATATGTAATTTAACTAATAAAAAAAGGTTTATTTTGTTAGAAGATATAATATGGTTCCAAAACAGGAAACTTGGCAGCTAATGATCATAAAATAAACTAATGAGCGTTGTAAAGTGAAAAAACCTTTTAAATTAGTTATATTGATCCCAGTTTGTTATAATTTAAGAAAAGGAACTGTTTTATTTTATATCCATTGTTTTAAAACCCTGCACTCGAATGACTTATTTTCAATACTACTTTTTTCTTCTTCTTCAGTTAAAACAGACATTTTCGTTTGAATAATAATAATAATAATAATAATAAAAAATACATTACAAACTTAAAAAAATAAATTAATAAATATAAAGTTAGGCACTTTAGTATTCAATGTAAAAAAAAAAAAAAAAAAATGTGTATATTTATCTTAATTACGTGTAGAGAAAAAAAAATAATCAAATGTTCCCGCAGCACGAACTTTGGCGCCTAATGGATTAACAGATTAATCATTTTTAGAAAATATCTGGGTGTGTGTGACAAAATTTTTGCTGCATCTCTCGATCACGAACGAAATTTCATTAAAAAGTATAATTAAATGAAACTTGATATAAATTGATATCTATCAGCTTTTTGTGCATATTCCTCAACAGATAATTAGCCTCTCTCCTGCACCCCTAGCAGTTCTACTCTCAAAGCTGGTAGACGGGAAGTGCCGCCGTTGAGCCCAGGTCACGTTCTAGACGTATCTGTTCGAAGTTCGGTTTCAGAGTTTCCATGTTTTTCTTCGAAACTCGCGTACATGTGGGCAAAGATTCCTTAGAAAGACCACTGCAGTGGGCATATCACCTAGATCAAGGACACTTGTGTAGTCAAACGGCCTTAATTTACACCAATATCAGCCATTCTCTTTCCTGAAGGAGTAAATTTTCACTGTGAAAATTTTTAAAAATAACTCGTGTAAAACTCGTAATAACTCGTATCTTTAAAAAAACTGGTTGAACCATGCATCAGTGTAGATTTAAAACTAAGTTATCCTTTATTTATTTATTTTTTTAAAGCAAAAAATTAAAAGTATGGGTTTTCACCATTTTTTTCTTTCTTGTAGATGGGGAGTGCTGGGTTCGATCCTAGGTCGCGCTCGTCAGTTTCGCTTTTTGGAGTTTTTCGTGGTTTTCTCGAAAACTCGAATAAATACAGGATAGGAACACTTAAAACGCCCCCATGTAGGTTGGTTGGTTAGAGGATTTAAGGCCGATTGACTCCGTGTGTGTCCTAGGCCTATAGGGAAAATGCCCTCCATGGGGTCTTTCTAAAGGGTCCTAGTCCGTATTTACGCGAATTTCGGAGGAAATCATGGAAAACTTCGAAAGGCTATGTCGATGAGCGCGACCTGGGATCAAACCCGGCACTTCCCATCTACAAGCTTTTTCTCTTAAAGTTGAAATACATCAAAAACCGGAAGCAGAACATTTTTACGAAATAAATACTTTCTTCTGTGGAAAATAGAAGAAAGTAAAAAATTAAGAAAACAGGTGCAAAGGAGAGAAAAAAAATACATCTACAAAAAGACATAAAAAAGATTGAGAACAGAAAATCAGAAATACGAAGCTGTTATTAAGAAGAAAAAAATTATATAGCAAGATCCGAACATATAGTTAAAATGCTCAAATGTTAAAATGCAAGTGTAATGTATTGAAATCTTTACAATGAATCTACTAATAAAAAGTATTCACATGACAATCAAATAATTTGCATGCATTTACGATTTGAGCATATATAGATAACAGGATAACCATGTATCATTTTTAACATTGTATTATAAACGGCCCTTCTTCGACATTTACATTTATGTTATTTATTTTCATAATCTATTATGTATAATGTTCATTTATTCATTGTACTTTTATAAAGTTAACGAAAAAGAGAAAGAAAGAAATGGATACATATGTCTGCAAAATGTTATGATATTCACATAATCTGATAGTTAAATTAAAATTTACCTCTGAAATGCTATCTTTTTCTTTTCTGAAGAGTTATTCTTGATTAGTCTGTTCGTACAATTACATGCAGAACATGATATAACCATTTTTAATTTTAATTCATTAAGAGCACAATATAAACGAACGACGCATCATATGCTTCTTGCCATGCAAGGATTGACAGTGGCTCTGACGCTAGCAGACGAATTCTTCAAAAACTGGTACGCACGAAAACAATGTAAAGGTATTGGAACCATTTGCTCCAGTTGTTCTTCAGCTCAGTGAGTTAAACTCGGAGCACGGAGTAAGAAATAATTCCGTGACTCGGAGACAAAGCACAAAAATAAAAGTAATAGCATACTCATTTACAGCAGCGCCAACTTATTGCAGTAGATGGGTGAAAAAGCAAGGATGTTGGAGGCAAAAGTACCATTCCATCTGATTCTGCCCACCATTTCTAATTTATTACACTCATGTTCATAAATTAAGGATAATGCTAGCTGAGGCAAATAAAGGTTCAGAATCAAAACAAACATGACTTATTCATAAAGTCCATTTATTAAACAAAAGATCAAGAACAAAAAAGGTTTATGTAGGATACCGTTTAAAAAACTACGATTTTTGCTCCCTGAAGCAATTACAAAAAATATATCCCTTACAAAAACTTAACAGTACATGGTTGGTATGATGATTAATACATTGTATGTCTCTCAGATGATGAAATACAGTCCTTACAACGCCTAGGAATGTTTATTATTAATTTATTGATCTGATCTTGGGGAAGATTACTATATTCAGTAAGCAATGCACTCCGAAGTTACGGTACACATGTAGGAGGTGATTGACGGACTACAACTAGTCGGAAAAGCATGTCCTACACATGCTCTGTCGGATTCTAGTCAGATGAGAGGATTCTAGTCGGATGTTGGTCATTCCATGCGAGTGATAAATTCAGATTGTTGGCATCCGTGTACAACGTTTGAACGGTGAGGACGTGCATTGTCTTCCATAAACACAAATTCTGGGCTCATGGCATCCCCTAAACAAACGTACATGTTGCTCCCAAATGATGTCCCGATAAATTTGGCCTATCATTCTTCCGATTTGAACATGCAGATCTGTTCTGGTGCCCAATATGATCCCCCCCTCCCAAACGAGCACTTCTGCCCCACAGTAACGGTGTCGTTCAATGATGTTGTTTTGGTGGTAACGGGTACCTGACGTTCTACATATGAAAGTCTGGCGTGAATCACACTGCAAGCTAAACCTGGACTCGTCGGAAAACATCACACAAGCTCACTGTGCTGCTGCGCACATTGCATGTTCTCTACTCCAAGTTAACCGCTGGCACAGTGCATTGCCGTGAGTGGAACACATCTAACACGCCTGCGAGCATATAGACCAATATCTCCCAAACGTCTATACACGGTTTGTCTTGAAACTGTGGCACTCGTGGCTGCAGACAGCTGACGAGACAGGTCTGATGCTGTGCTTTATCTGCTTATTTTGGCAGTTACTGCCAAATACCGGTGGTTATTCGGCATTGTAACTCGGGGCCGACCAGTACTGTAACGTCGACTAACATTTTCATCATTTTGGAATCATTTCCAAAGCCCAGAGATGACAATTTTGGCGATTCTAAGTTCCCCCGATACTTCTATCTGAGTACGCCCACATTCTAGTCGGCCGATAATTCTACCACGTAAAAAATTATCTGCATGCGTCCTCTGTGTCATAACTATTCGGTTGTGGCACTAAGCGGCACACAGAACGCTTGTGAACAATTTTCCTTCTTTGCTCCCATTCCTTATTCACCCCCTTCTTACACTTTCGTCATTGTAACATCATATCGACGTCATCTGATGGCTTCCTATAATTTGTATATTATTCTTAAAGATGTGTGTGGTATTTCAAAAGGTGAAATTTTTGCATTAAAGTTCGATTTTAGTGTGTATCTGAATTATACTTAATTTATGGACATGAGTGTAGTATTGTGTTCTAAGAAACCTTTCACACAAAAATGTTTAATAAAATACAAAATTGAATCTCCACTTGTTTCGAAATCGACTCGTTCCAACTTTGAAAGTCTTTACGTTATTTAATTTTAATTTAATTCATTTTATTACCATTTAGTTTAGACTGTTCTGTGTTAAAGCCGATTGACTGCACTAGGATCCTAGGACCTAGGTAGAATTCCCTCCTTGGGATTGGGTTGGTTGGGTTTTACGTCGCACTAATGCTGCGCAGATAGGCAATTGGCGACGGTCTGGGACACACCCCCTAGAGGTGGTTCGGAGACATGCCATCACAATTTTGATCCTCCATGGAAGGGATGGCCCTCCCGCTTCGGTGACACCCAGAGGTATAATTTTTGATGGGAACTTAGAGGACTTTGCGGCCACGACAGATTTTACGTGCACCAGCCACCATTAGTGTACACGACGGTCTTTGGCCGGCTCGAGTACCGAACCCGCAATTGTCCAATTACGAGGCCGGCGCTCTACCGACTGGGCTACCGCGGCCCCTTGGGATTGGGACATTGGGAGTCTTTGATATGGTCACCTTACCGTAGTAGTTCTGCGCTTAGAATTTACAGTGTGACAAGCGCTTATGACAGTGGCGCCCACTATGTGGGGGCTCGAGGGCTCGAGCCCCACCCCCCTAGAAAATTTTCTGTATGGGCTCAGCCCCCCCTCCCCCCACAAATTTTGAATACTCCCTATTAAACAAGAAATTCTTTCCTCTATTTCTTATTTAAATTTTCACCAAAATCATAGCTTTAAAGTAAGGCTGTTGTAATTGAAAATGAACAAAAATCTATTAAAAAAATATAAATAAAAAAAACAAGCAAAGGCTGAAACTCTTTTTATGGGGAGGACGGGGGGTAGTTCAAGAAAAGATGATTCTCTTCCCTGTGCTATGGGAATTCCAATCATTTATTGTTTGTGCATGAAGAGCAAAAGTTTTCAGAAACATCGACGCAGAGTAATATATCTATTTTCATAAAATTTACTGCCATATTGTTATTATTAGATTTTTTTTTTCATTTTTTTATTAATATTTGATACGCCTGATGCTACTGTCTTCCCGAAGTTTAAGTGAATATAATTTTTATAAAAGTCTCTGAGAGTTTTAATTCGACTTTTTAAAAAATTCTTTTATTTATATCTGCATTTTATTTATTTAGTTGCTTCTTTTCTTCCTTTGCATTAAAAAAAAAAAAAAAAAACTTTTTTAGATTCCAGGTATCAAGTCATTCAGTAATTTTTAATAGTAGATTTTCTTCTGAAAATTAGTACCTAATATTTCTGGAAAATACCATTTTTGATTCAATCTTACGCAAATATTGCTTATTTTTTCTTTTCTTCTTCTTCTTCTTTTTTTTTTTCTTTTTCAAGAAAAACGTTCAATTAGTACTTGAAAGGGTTTTGTAGCTATTCAAAAATAAGTATTTGGAGTATGGAACTTTAGATGATAGCAAGCATGCTCTCGTAGACTATTTTATTACGAAAAGGATTTAATCAATTGACGATAGATGACAGCACTAAATGAATGAACCAAGGAAAAACAGCAAAGCAAAGCAAGCAAATCTTGAAAGTATTCCTAGCAAAAAAATTCATTTTAAATTAAATCTTTCTTTACATTATGTTCAATAATAAATGCAGTATTTTGTATAGTTTTATCAATTTTATATACATATATTACTTTTCTTAATGTTTTTATAAAAACTAAAAGGCAAAATTTCGAGACTAATTAAGCATTTGTTTGAAATCGGATTTTTAAACTCATAACATCCCTCTCCCCTCCTTTTCTTCTAAACCTAAAGATATAGAAATCTTGCGTACCTACAACAACCTTTTTTTTTTTTTTTTTTTTTTTTTTTTATTAAATTTAATATTATTAACAAAATAGGATTAAAAAATAAAGGAAATAGATAAATTATGCAAAACAGATTTTTAATAACGTGAAGTAAAAAGCACAAAAAACTGTTGGTGTTTTTTTTTTTTTTTTTTTTTAAATCCCAGATATAAAAGAAAATATCATTTACACGTAAAAAGTAAAAAAAAAAAAAAATATTTACTTGCAAGTAAATATATTTCTTTCTATGCCGGGGGGGGGGGGGGGGGGGGGCGTATGCTCGTGCAAAGATTTTTTTTTTTTTTTTTTTCCTTTTTACTTCATTCGGTTAAAAAATTCGAAATCGTTTACAATCGTTACAATCGTTTTAAAAATTTACACGTTTTAAGGTGTTCTGTGTCCAAAAAAGTAGATTTTGGCAATTGGTCAGTGTGTGTGTATGTATGCATGTATGTGTGTATGTATGTGGGGAATCTTCTGGCTATCATATCTCCGAAACTAATGAAGATAGAACGACGAAACTTCAGAATTGAGACAGGTCTGGTGCACAGATGAATTTGCCAAATTTAGGTGAAAATTGGAAAAACGGAAATGGGACATCGGAAACCGTAAGTGGGACCGTAAGTCCGTATCTCAAAAACGGCCCCAACGAATTTCTTCAAAGTTGCTGTATAAACTCTCCATTAGATGTCCTTTCGAATGATACAGTTAGTTAGTTCATGAAAATTGATGGGCGTCCTGCGTAAATAGTTTAATTTCAGGTCTCACAAGTGCGTTCCTTTAAAAACAGCTGTGCGAATTTTTTTAAAACTCACCATATTAACTCCCTTTTAAATATCCTTTTAATTATTGTTTTCCGGTCAATAATTGATTACACCAAGTTTTGGTAAAAGTTGATATCTCAAAAACGGTTCTAACGATTTTCTTGAAAATTGTTTCATTAATCCACTTTAGATATCCTTTCGCATGTATTACGTGGTTATTACAGGAAATTCAACAGTCATCCTGCTTAGGTAGGTCAGTTTTAGATCTTGGAAGTTGGTATTTCAAAAAATAACTCTACCATATATATATATATATATTCATTTCTTCCCTCGCTATGTAAACTCTGTTTTATGTAACTTTATATGTGTATCAAATATCAAGTTTCTCTTACCAGAAAAAATCTCGTTGTCTACTTCGTTAGGTCAATTTTATGTCTTCTGATCTTATTATCTTCAAAAAATGCATATAATTCGTGTAATAGTGGGTAATGGAAGTCGTGTGGTTGTTTCACACCAACTTTTTTGGTTTATATTAATTGCTCTGTCTGTGGCTTTATTCGTTTAATTTCTCACAATGAGTTCAAATTGTTATAATCAGTATTTTATTGAGATAGTGTACTGATTCATTTTATTGCTTTCTTTTTATTCCATTAATTATTATTATTATTATTATTATTATTATTTTACGTTTAAATAATTTTGATACTAAAACTCAAGGATCGTATAACTAACTATTTATATTCCTATGTTGAGTATCTATACATAAATAATAATTATTATGCATTCAAAAATGCGTCTCTCTTATGTAAAGGGTTCTGCTGCATGGAGAACTGCAGCATAATTTCTATAGATGCGTCAATATCGACCTCCTGTGTTGGGTTTGGAATCCATTTATTCAACACGTTCAGTTGCAATATCATAAACCTGGAAGATATTTATTTTATTTTAATTCCACCTCATACTTTATTAGCTTAAATATATATGTATATATATATATATAAGCAATATTTCATATACCCGAGCAGTGCCAGGTAGACCTGCTAGTCTTTTATAAAATTGAAAAAATAGATAAAGAAAGAAAGAAAGAAGAAAAAAAGTTATTTTAAATAATTAAATACACATCTACCAATAAGTATTTAGACACTTTTGAATTCAGACGTTTTGTGAAATATCTAGAAAAATTCTTTAAGAATCATCTTGAAACTTTGGTTGTAAAGAACATGTTATATCTCATATATATTTCAGTAAAAGATGTGTCCTGAAGAGAAAAAGGTGACCAGTAAAAAATTAAAGAAAAATCAAAATGTTTTGGATCACCCTGTAAAAATTAAAAAGTAATGCTTTAAATGTGATTTGGCTGTAGCATGTGATTATGAAGATTTTTCTTATTATTAGTATAAATTTTTATGAGGCTACCCCATATATTTATGGAAATATACCTTTTTTTTTTGGGGGGGGGGACTTTTTAATTATAACACAGACACAGTACAAAGCCATTTTCAGGAAATTTGGCATACTAATACTACAATCAGAATGCAAAAATGTTAAATATCTTACGAAATATGAGCATTTTTACTAAATAATTTTTTAACTACGCATGCGCTAGCTTTTAAAAAATTACATTTGCATAATTTAATAACCAAAAGTATTGAGCAACTTATATGAAAACTCCAAACAAATATCGTGTAAATTCTAGAAGGACAGAATGAATAAAATTCCAGTTCTTTTCTCAAAAAAAAAAAAAAAAAAAAAAAAAGAGGAGAGGGGGGAAATGATAGGGGATTTCATCAATATTTATTTAGTGAACACTGTATTACGATTGGGCGTTGATTGAATCAAAATAAAAATGTGAGTAAAGCTACCATGGTGAGGTAGCTGGTTATTGGTTTTGTGAGTAAAGCCCTTTATAGTTTAGCTTGTATTTTGAGAGAACTGAAATTCCGTTCATTCTATCTCTCATAACATTTTGAATTTACATGATATTTGTTTGGGGTTTTCATGTAAGTTGCTCAATACTTTTGGTTATTAAATTATGCTAGTGTAATTTTTTTAAAGTTAGCGCATGCGTAGTTAAAAATTATTTAATAAAAATGCTCATATTTCGTAAGATATTTAACATTTTTGCATTGTTATTGCAGTATGCTATGTCTAATGTAGTAGGCCAAATTTTCTAAAAATGTTTTTGCACTGAGTCTAATACCCTACGTGTTATAATTAAAGAAGTAGATTTTTTTTTTCTTTGCAATTTAAATAGGGTAAGTGTTAGTGGGCAATTATCAAAACGGGGGAACATTAAACGTTAACATCAAGTAATACATTAAATATGCTTTATTTAAAGAAAACAACTAATTATTTAGGAAAAAATTACACCAAATATTTTTATACGTTTTAGGATATCAGATCATCAGATATCAGGTCATTGTTATATAATATGTTTACTTAAAAAAAGAATTATTGTCATTTCATATGATTCGAACGTTACAGTATTCGGAGTTTCTTATTTCAGAAAAGTGTATTGACTGAACAGAAATTTTACAAAAATACATAAATATTTAGAATAAAAACATTTAAGAAATTATTTTAAAGAAAGATAAGAGTGTTTAGATTCATTAGACTTAATATAGTTTGTGTTAAAATAGCATTGTTTAAATTGTTACTTTTGGACATAACAAAGTGCAAAATATTTTCATTGTAAAAGTCCAGTTTATTTTCGAAATATCATCAAACCAGTATTGTTTCTGATAAAGAAATTATGACACAATCATCACTTCCCTATACCTACCCATCATTTTCCGTTAAAATCACCTGACAATAAGTTATAACTATTTTTGGTGCTACATCTTGAATCAGTTAACGTTTTGGATGTCCAACATTCACACCTTTAGTCCAAAATAATAAAATTTTAAGATATTTACACAAATATTTTGCAACAAATTGTATCAATTTTTGTCTTTGAACAAAATTAGAATTCCAGTGAAAAAAAAAAATTAAGTCAGTGAGAATTACATTTATATTTATTATTAAAGCTTAAAGTTATGGTATGTGTTCTGTGCCCACCTTTTGAGAATTGCCCTAGTACAAATGGCATGAAAGACATTCAGAACCACATATATGTTAAAATATATACATTTGATAATTTTTTTTTATAATTTTTATTTGACACTCACTCAATGTTCCAGTAATTGACACTGCGAGTTTTTCATTTTATCAGTAATTTGCCCCCTATGTTCTAGTGTTTCACACTGCTAGTTATTCATTTTACCAGTTATTAGCACCCTATGCTCCAGTGTTTGACATAAAATGTCAAAATTCTTATATGTAAAATATATGATTTTATTATTTTTCTTATTTATTAATTATTTCGGGATAGATGTCAATTATTGGAGCATGCCAATTACTGGAGCACCTACCCTATATAAATATAAATACATATATAGATATATATATTTATGAATATACATGGTAGCCTTATAAAAATTTATGCAGATAATGAAAATAATCCTCATAATCATATGCTATAGCCAAAATGCTTTTGAAACATTACTTTTTATAGGGTGATCCAAAACATTTTGACTTTTGTTTAATTTTTTACTGGTCCCCTTTCCCCCTTCAGGACACAACTTTGGCTGAAATATATGAGGTATAACATGTTCTTCCCACTACCAAAATTTCAAGATGATTTCTAAAGAATTTTTCTAGATGTTTGACAAAAGGTCTAAATTCGAAAGTATCCAAATACATCTTGGTAGACAGTGTACAGTCGGAAACAAAAGTGTCCGAACACTAGCAAAAATTTCTATGTAAAAAAAGTACACTTCGTACGGTTTTGTTAAATAAATCCTTATCGAATCATGTTCTTACACTGACTAAGGACAGAATTCGACAAGGATTTATTTAACAAAACCGTATGAAGTATACTTTTTTTATATAGGAATTTTTGCTAGTGTTCGGACAATTTTGTTACCGACTGTATACAAGAAAAACATAATTATTCATGACTGTTTGTTTTAAATGTTTCAAACATGTAGATTTCGATTGTAAAATATGATTTCATTAAACTGATATTTCAATATCAAAATATATTTCTAATAAATAAATTTATAAAAATATTTCAAGAGCCAAATTTGTCATTCGTATCAGTGATTTGGATGACATTTGTTGATGATAACTGAACGACAAAAGCATGGATCTACTTGTTTTTTTATTTCACTTTACAAAAATTGTTTTTCATTTTTAAATAATTATAAGATAAAAAACTTTTCATATACAGTTGGTAACAAAAGTGTCCGAATAGCAAAAATTCCTATGTAAAAAAAAAACGCACTTCACACTGTTTTGTTAAGTAAATCCTTGTCGAATCCTGTTCTTAGTTAGTGTAAGAACACGATTTGATAAGGATTTATTTAACAAAACCGTATGAATTGTACTTTTTTTACACAGGAATTTTTGCTAGTATTCGGACACACTTTTGTTACCGACTGTACCATGTTTTTAAATTTTCTGTTGAATCATAGCTACAGTAGCACTTTATCAATGCATATAAAATTTTTAAAGTGATAATGACGTCAATTTTTGTGAGAGGCATAATTTAACTTTTTACAATCTTTTAACGTTCACGTTTAATTAAATGTATTTATTTTTATGTCGAAAGAAAATGAAGTCGTAATTTTTTTTTTTTTTTTTTTTTCGGCAACAATTAAATTATAGCTAATATTTTAATGGCTAATTTTAAAGCTGTTAGGACGTTATTATTTTCATATCTTAATTAATTAAAAGAAAACTAATCAAAAATTCGAAAATCGGACTTCGAAGTACTGTTTTGTCACCGAGTTCTGAGCTATTCTGAAAGTTTCAAATGTCTAGCTAGTAGGGAAGTTAGTTAATAATCGATTGCGAGATTTGTACCGGACATACAAAAATAGAAGTTAATATAAACATGGTAAAATTAGTCAATCTCCATCAGCCTAGCGTTCGTTTTTTATACGTGTATTTCCAAATTTATTTCTTCTTGCCAGTTCAAATTACTAAACATTGGTTTACATGATATTTAAAACAAATGGCTGTTACATAATGATATTTATATGTTTTGAAGTCCAAATGCCTCCAAAAAATTAAAAATAGATCGTAATCCTTTTATTTAAATTTATAGCCACGTGTTTATTTATTTATTTATATTATTAATTCCTTGTGATGTAGTTGAATTCTATATAATTAATTTATTATAATAATTTTACCCTGTTGTGTTAAAATTCTGCATAGCAACGAAAAATGTTTATTCTAAAAGTATTTTTTTTTTTTTTTTTTAAATTGAGAATCGATGAACCAATCTTCACTAACCATGCAAACCCTGGATCAAATTTTATTTGTTTTATCTCAATAAATAGTTGCGATTGTGATGTAATTTTTTCGGTTTAACTGTCCCTTTTCATTATTTTATTCAGTTGAAATGCATACATGAAAAACACGGATAAAAGTTTTACTTTCTTTATTCCAATACATAGTTTTAGCTATGCTATCATTTTCAGCATTACTTTAGAGAAATTTATCTAGTATTATTAAGAAGATTAGACTTTCAGAATTAATACATTAAGTTCGCAGACGATTTCCCCAAATTTTTATTACCTTCAATATTTTAGATATATTTAAAATAAAAATCCCCAAATTCATAACTTTTTTAAAATGATAATTTCAAAAAGGAGACGATTTTTAAACTGATAAACTGATGTGCATTGTTTGACAATAAAAATGAAAGTTTTAAAAATATAATTTGGTAATGTTAATGAGTAATTTTGTTTTAAATAATTAAAAAATGTCAAATATAGGATTTTTATAAGGTCAATGGTAATCTCTAAGACAAGGACCTAAATTTACTTTTCTGTATAAACAAGAAGTGCCAACAATTCGATCGTGATTGGATTCGATATTTTGTTTTGTACCTACGGAATGCTTACAACTTTATATGTTAACGTCTTTTCTTATGATTGGAAGTTTTCTCCATAAGTTCCGCAAACGATTTTGGCAAAAAATAAAGCACACTATAGTTCTTTTTTTTTTTTTTTGTGTGTGTGTGTATTGAGGTAAATAATCAGTTTATTCAAAAACATAGGGTATCAGTGATGGCTTAAATTTGGTCAAATAGTCGCCCAAACGGTGTGGTGGTTAGCGTCCCTGACTTCTACCATAGCCTCCTAAACTAGATGCCTGTCGCGTGGCTCAGAAACTTGGCAACATTTGAAGCGGTAGACAGCGCCACCTGGTACAGATTGCGCTGCTTTTTTATTCAACAGCCACCAAAAATTTTTAAAAGTTGGGTATGATATACATAAAAGGCGAATGGGATCGAAGAAACGTCCACTATATATATCACATATCACTTCTTAAAATTATTGGTGACAGTTGAATAAAAAAGTTGCCCAATCTATACTAGGTGGCGCTGTCTACCGCTTCATCTGTTGCCAAGTTTCCGAGTCACGCGACAGGCATTTAGTTTAGGAGGTTATGCTTCTACACCGTTGGGCCTGGGTTCGAATCCCGGATAAGGCATGGATGTGTTGACCCTGTTAGGGGTAGCGATGACCGCCCATTAGGTGCCCCTTCACAAATGGTCATTATTTCGGCAACCTCTCGGCCAATGCTTGCGGCAAATGCGCCGCGCCATTAGGGAAAAAAAAAAAAAAAAAACTTTGTACAAATAAAGAATACAACGTTCGACGAATTTGTGACGGAGCCGCCAAAATCAGACTTTTTCTCAGTCAATCAAAAACAGAATTGGAAGCATTATTAAAACTTAATAATTAAACCCTAATTCGACCAATTCATGAAATGCTGCAATATATTAAGCAATTTGTTTAAATTTTTAATATTAGCAATTTTTTTTCTTCTTCTTTTGATGTATACAAAGTTCATCGTTGGGTCTTGCGTATAATGGCTGAAATTGCTAACCTTTGTCTGAATTGAATATAAAGGAACTAATTTTGACCAGAATTCAGTGATGATTCAGTGAAGTCGTACCTAGTAGTCCTTAATTAGGGAGAAAAAGGAGAACAGTTAACAAAAATTTTACCTTTTTCTCAGATATGCATGTATTGTAAAACCTCTATAAGAAGGTCACCAACGTGATATAGAAAATAATTCCTTTAAAGGGAATGGCTTTTAGTAGAAGTCTTTCC
The DNA here is from genome assembly GCA_963930645.1 of Salticus scenicus. Classification (NCBI taxonomy): domain Eukaryota; kingdom Metazoa; phylum Arthropoda; class Arachnida; order Araneae; family Salticidae; genus Salticus; species Salticus scenicus. Next base: position 51,531,495 of record OZ005648.1, read on the forward strand.
TAAAGTCATAATTCTGGCAACAAATTCCATAAAATAAGGTCTTCATTTAAATCCAACAGGTTCAGAAAAATGTCATTGAATAAATACTATGTATAAAATATCTTCTTACAGATTAAATTGCAGAATATCACTGCTTACAAATTATTAGTACGAAACACTGAAAAATATGCAATAGAGAGGTAAATAATAAAATCATATTATGAATGAATAAAAAAATCTGGAGTGACTCCACTCGACTTTCCGAACATTGAGTAAATAACAGTTTTGTAGATAAAGTAAAGAAAGAGGAGTTGTTAAACAAACAAAAGAGAGAAAACCATAATAGAGTGTTTGAGTATTTTTCTCCATATACTACACGATGTTTTATTTAACGCTACTGAACTTTGAGCCCATATATCATAATGATAAAGAACGTTTCGTTGTGTCCCTGTAAAAACCTATAAATGCTAGATTCACCAAAAGGCTTATAGTTAGTACAACAGTGACTTATAATATTCATATAAGTTTTCAGCTCAATTGAATAAGGCGTTTAGATGCTATCGCACTTTTAAAAATTTAGCCCCATAGGCCATAATGAAAAAGAATTTTTCTTTCTGTCCCTGTAAAAAAACTGTAAGTGCTAGATTCACCAAAATCAATACAGTTGGTGCAACTGTGACCTGTAACATGTGTACAATTTTTTTGCTCAGATTAATAAGGCGTTTAGACGCTATCACACTTTTAAAATTTAGCCCCATAGGCCATAATGATAGAGAATTTTTCTTTGTGTCCCTGTAAAAAAACTATAAGTGCTAGATTCACCAAAATCAATAAGGTTCGTACTATGGTGACTTACAATATACGTACCAACTTTCAGCTTATTCGAACAAAGCGGTTAGACGCTAGCGTGTTCACTCACACACATACATACATCATCACAAAAATCGTGAAAACGGACTCAGGGGACCTCGAAACGTATAGAAACATCAAAATCTCAAATTCGGATTTTTGACATGATTACAATACTTTCCTCACTATAGTGTTCGGAAAGTAAAAAGGATATGATTAAAATAATAATAATAATTATACATTCATATGTAAATAATTTTTTTTTTTTGTTCATTTAAATGTGTAGACATAATTCTTAAAATAGCCTAAAGACAGACATGCTCACATGCTCAACAGAATTTAAAAATATCTATTAGTTAAAATGTTATTTGTAAAAAAAAAAAAAAAAAAAAAAAAAAAACCCATAGAATAACATTAGCTTCGGCTTCTAGCGGCTGTGAGTGAAGAGGGCCCTTAAGGAAAAGGTATTACTTCCCTGAATTTCGGAAGAAACTTCAAAAGGTAACGAATAATGGACTTAGTAAACAATATTAATTAATTTTTGATAGATAATTAACTAATTATTTCTTCAATATAAGTAAATTAAACGCATTCTAAGTTCCCGTGCACTTTCGTAGGAGGAAAATCGTCATTACTTTACCAAAAGTTCACTCTGTTCTTATAAATTAAAAATCTTTCCGTTTAAACCTTATGAATTATAGTAATTTGAAAATAAGAACTAGAAATTGCCTTCTAATAATAATAATAAAAAAAAAAAAAAAATTAAAATCGAATTTGTATGATATTACTGCCCTTTGAAGAATACATTCCTTGAAATTGTTGCGGAGATAAGTTACGGGGCGTGTTTAATTTGTAACTCTGCTGCAAATGTAAAATCTTCAACAACGAGCAATAACGGAGAGTTTGTTGTGTTTTAATTTCTTTTTCTATTTAAAAAAAAAAAAAAAAAAAAAAAAAAAAATCACAATATAAATAATTTTTTTTTAATGTGCAAAAATGATATTTTTGGCTGCTGAGGAGATATATTTGAGTTTATTAACAGGCGATGCTGATTTTATTAAGCGGCGGTTTCTAAAGTAGTTTTTATTGATTTGATTCCAATCCTGGCGATTTGATCAGATTAAGCGGCTGATCTTATTAACCAATGATTTTATTAAGCGGCGGTTACTGTATTATAATCATGTTAAAAGAAATAAATTTGGCCAAAGTTTGATACAGTGACAGAATGAAATCCCCGCCTAATAGGCTATCCATCGTTCACTTCGATATTTATCTTATTCTAATCTATTAATTTATTTTGTCAGGGTCAATTCCGTTGTTTAGTTTTCATGCTACTATTTCCAGTGCAATAATCCTCAAAATTCATATTTATATGAAATATTTACAATTTCGCTATGTTGGTAAAACCGTAAATTACGAATAATTTACGAAATTTTCCTATTAGAATATTTGTATTCAATTATGTTCAAACAAATACCATAAATGTAATTTTGAAGTTGTCTAATGTATTTATGATCCTCAAAATGGAAGTTTATGCTCAAATTTGCCTTATTCTGACATGTTAAGTAAATCGTAAATTCCAAATAACTTACGAATTTTTTAAATTGGAAAAATCATAGTCTATGATATTCATGCCAGTATCCTGAATAATATTTCGAAAGTGGTTTGACATCTTTACGATAAAAATATCCCTCAAGATTCACGTTTATGTGAAATTTTGCTCTATTCTGCCATGTTAAGAAATTCGTAAATTTCCAATAACTTGCGAAATTTTCAAAGTAGCATATTTATAGTTACTGATGTTCATTCCGGCATCAAAACTGATATTTAAAAACTGGTCTGACATTTTTACAGTAAAAAGTTTCCCTTTAATGCACGTTTAAGTGAATTTTTGTCCTATTCTCCCATGTTAAGAAAATCGTAAATTTCTAATAACTTACGAAATTTTTAAATTCGAATGTTGCAAATGAATAGGGTTCTTGCGAGTGTCGAAAGTAATATTTTAAAACTGATCTGACCTCTCTACGACAATTTGTTCTTGAGATATCGCGTACACAGACTAACAAACTAACGGACTAACAAACTAACACACTAACAGACACCCTACAGACAGACACCATACAAATTTTGTCATTTTCGGATTCCTCACACCTGAAAACGTGTAAAAAAGTAAAAAAACCGAGGTCGAAAATTTTCACGATTACCTAAGTTCCCCATACCTGTAGTATGATGGGGAACTAAAAAGATATTTTTTGTATGGCATAAAATTTATTTCATTTGGACATTAGTGTTATGCTTCTCTGTGATGAAAATCGCCTACATTCATCATGGAAAAAAAATATTAATAAATAATAATTTTAATAAATAATATGTACTGCGGGAATTTGTATCGGAAAATATAGAAAAATGTCTTGTGGTGGCCATAACATACTAGTTAATTATAGGTTTTGCAAAAATTATGTCGATAAGACTGTGTAAGTACCAAGAAATTAACCAATTTCATCACCTAAATCTGACTTTTTCACAAAACAACGCATTACCATTCCTTGTACCTCTAAAACTGGTTTTACAGCAAGGACAGTCTGTGAGCCGTAAAACTCTCGAACCGTCTGATATATTTTTACACCGGGGATTGTTAAATCACAGCTCGCAACTAGCTCACAACTAGTCTTGTATACCTGGCAAACGATATAAAAAATTCGCATATTTAAGAAATTTATTAGCTGAGTGGCAATGCTATGTGAGTTATATTAATATTTCCCCGAAAGTTTTCAAATTTCGAAATTTGTTTACATATGTATATATACGTATTTATTTAGGCTTATTAAAAAAAAAAAAAAAAACTAAATTGTATAATTAAAATAAAAATTAGTAAGTTGTGACCTGCGCTAAACATTCTTCTATATTTTCCTATACAAATTCATGCAGTGCAAATTATTTATTAAAACTTTTATTTACCAAAATCATTTACCATGGTGTATGCAGACAATTTTCATCTCAGAAAAGTACAATCATGTTTGTAAAAATTACTACACCATGAAAGGATTATGCAAATTGAGCCAAACTTACAGGAAATGTAAATTGAGGTAAGGCATGCAAATGATTAGAATTACAAAGCGATTGCTCATGCGTAGAACGAGACCGACTCCTTATCAGTTGCTTGTTCTAGGTATGTAAAGTACTGTAAAGGCACGTTGAAATTTGTTTATCGTCCTCTGTCTGCGGTAAACGTTTCATTGGTGGTCAATATGTCTCGTCAAAAGCGGAAGGTGCCATACCAACAACTAACGGAGGCCGCATCGTTGGTATAAGAAAGGGTGGATTTTCGTATCGAGAAATCGCAGCCCGCACGTAGTGTAATGCCACAATAATGATATGTGTTTGGAAGAAGTGGACAGAGGAGAATCAAACAAGCCGAGAACCTGGCAGTAGCGCACGCAATAGAACAACGGCAAGAGACGACAGACACCTCATCCGCATGGCTGTGACAGACCGTACAGCGTCCTCTCGTGTGTTAGCACAACGTTGGTGGAGCACGGCTAGAGGTGTTTGGTTGTCTAGCTCCACGGTTCGTCGCCGTTTGCTGCAGCATGAACTGCGTGCAAGTGTGCCTCTACACAGGATTCCTCTCTCGCTGAATCACAGTCGCCTCCGACTTCAATTGGGCTCAGCAACACAGTACGTGACGTGCCCATTGGCAACGAATTGTTTTCTCCGATGACTCTCGCTACAATCTGGAGTACAATGATGGAAGAGTACGCGTCAGACGTTACAGGTTGAACGTCTGCTCCCACAGTGTGTTGTTATCCAGCGTCATATTGCCCAAACGCCTAGCATCATGGTGTGGGGAGCTATTAGGTATAATTGTCGATCCCATCGAGTGCATATTGCGGGCAACCTCAGCAGTGATCGCTATACATAAGGGAAATTTTGGAGCCAGAGGTCCTTTCCATTCTTCGACGCATTCCAGGTGCTGTATTTCATCAGGATAATGCCCGTGCACATGTTTCTGAGACTGCACAAGCCTTCTTCAGTGCACAACAGGTTTCGCTTCTTTCATGGCTTGCTTATTCCCCGGGTAAGTCGACCATCGAGCACGTCTGGGATTTCATTGGTCGGCGACTCGCTCGTACAACTGGTGGACCGCACAATAAGATTGAACTTTGGCGTCAAGTCGAAACCATCTGGAATGCCATTCCCCAGTATTACATTCAGAACTTGTATGATTCAATTCCGCGACGTGTACAAGCTCTCTTCGCTCAGCGTGGCGGACACACAAAGTACTGATTTCAGACGTTCTTTTTGTTTGTTTTTTGTCTTGTACATTTGGTCGTTTATTTGTACCACTATCAGCAATATGTGGAATAAATTTCATTAATTTATGACAATTCTTTCATGGTGTTGCAATTTTCACAAACATGAGTGTATAATCCTAAATAAGGTAGAAATTATGAATAATAAGTTACTGGTCCGCAGGATCAGAGATTTTATGATTTTACTGGCCCGTATACATTTTCGCATGTCCATTGACTCATTCTATTAGATATGTATGATAAAAATGTAAGATATGTAAGATATCAAATTTGTAAGACAAAATAAATTTACATGACAATATGATAATTAAATATATTTGTAATTAATTTAAAAATACGGAGGAATTCTTGTATAAATAAAAAAAATGTTTGTTTTTATAAGTGGTTTTAATGTCACATATTTACCATTTATAAAACTATAAATGGTACTATATTATTTATAGTACTGTATATTAAGTATTAAAAGAAAAAAAAAAGTTACTAAAATGAAATTAAATGAAAAATTACAAAGAATATGTATATATTGATAATTGTAATGAAGTACATTTACTAATGTTATAACATTCTGTGAAAGATTCATAGGCAATTTTTGAAAAAAAAAAAAAAAAAAAGAAATCGAAAAGCCAGTGGACCGCTATAACTTATACTTTGCTGGTCCGTGGAATGTTTTTGTGGTCCAATAGACCACTGTTAATTTCGAGCCCTGCTAAGTATCTTTTATATACATAAGAGGGAAGTATTATATTCGACTTTTGTTTTTTGATGAATTTACACGTTTTGAGATGTCTAGAACACGATTCGATCACTTTTAAAAAATGTCTATCTGCATGAGTTAGGTTTATTTTAGGTAAATTTCGTTTATGCTGTATCTCACGAACTAATAGATGGAATTTTACCAAACTTGATAATTGGTTGAACTTTGACTCAAATTGGTGCTGATATTTTTTTTTTTTTTTTTGGTGGTGGTGGGGGGTGGGGGGTGGGGGGCGGTATTGCCTAACAGTTGGCGCTGCAATGCTGCGATTTCGGCCATTTAAGGAAATACTAAATCTCAGCTTTTAGGATATATAAATGTACCAAACTTGATATGTGAGATTGATATTATGCAAAACTATTATGATTCAATTTAGGTGCATATCGGACGACAGTCGGCGCTACTATGCTGCCATATTTTCCGTTTACAGCATGGCTATATCTCAGCTTCAGTGATATATAAACGCACCAAACTTGGTATGATAGATTAAAAAAAAAAAAAAAAAAATCTGATTCAGTTTGGGCATATTTTGGCCGAAAGGTAGCGCTGCTTTACCCTCTACTGTTTCTCAGGTGGCTATATTTTTGCACCTATTGGTGAAAATTAAAATTCCATATATAGCAGGTTAATTGTGATATGTTTTATTAAATTTCTGTGCATGTTAACCAGTAGATGGCGTTGTTTATATACATTGATATAATAGAAGTTAGTTTTGTGGTGGCCAGAGCACATTAAATTGTGTGTTTTCTCTTAAGAAAATATTTCGTAACAAAATAACGAAAAATATAGTTTTTAATACAAACTTACATAATTCGACTTATTTATTTAATAATTTATTTACAGTTTTACTTGCTTGCTAAATTATGACGAAACAGATAAAAACGATAAATAATTATTGCTTGCTAAATTTTTTTTTTTTTTTTTTACTTTCTAAACTTCTGAAAAACGTACATTTTAATACACAAATTTATGTAAATAAATTATTATATAACAATAGTTATATATATATATATATATATATATATATAAATATATTAAATCTTTTGACCACGATAATACTTCACACTAAATCATCTGAATTTAAAGTATCTAGATTTTAATTTTCTGTAAGTGAATCTCATTTTTTATTTTTATTTTTTTACTTTACTTTACTTATTATTATTATTATTATTATTGTTATTATTATTATTAATGTTCTAAATAAATTTAAAACGAAATATACATGTACATAAGCTTTGGTTTTGAATTTATACCTGAAATATTTTTTTTTTTTTTTTAATAATTAATTCAATAGTAGGACTTAATCGTGCATTTGCAGGTAAAAAGTACACTCATTAATGTAAATTAAACACAGATATGTTTAAATTACATTAATGTGTTAAAAAAAAAAAAAAAAAAAAAAAAAAAAAAAAAGATAATAATAATTTTAAAAAAATCTTTAACAGATATAACTTATTAGTTTCGAGGGTGATTATTTCTGTTCCCATCTTCAGGTTATGCAAACTGCAGATTGTTTGAGTGCTCACGGAATAAAATACACAAAATATAAAAAGATTTATTTTCAATTGATATACATTTTAAAAGCATAAAACAGTTATTTTGTTCAAATATTCACACAAAAGCAAAATTTATCGTAAATTGGAAAAAAAAAAAAAAAAAAAAAAAAAAGAAATATATATATATATATATATATATATATCATATTAATTATAAATGTAAAGGTTTCAATATATGTATTATCACTGTTCCTGGGGGGGGGGGGCTAATTTTTATGCGAATGCCTTATCCTGTTCTGTATGACCTTCAAAATTAAAGGGAAAAAAATAGCGCTATCTGAAAAGCATTAGATTCCATTGAAAATGACAGAAAATTAACTATGCAGGAAAGGAAAACTATAGAAATTCTCAATTTATTGCTACAAAGAAAAAAAAATAATAATTCAGTTCAATCAAAACAACTGGAAAACTGCGCAATTAGACCATTTTTGTTTTTTTAAATGCTCTTGAATTTTTTAGATCTTGACAGGTATAATCCATCAAAATTTCAAGGTCAAGAAAATTTTGTAAATAACCAAAGTGTATTACAACACGATGTGCTTTGATGAGCTGCAGAAAAATGAAAGTAGAGGATTCATATTGTTTCACATTTATTTTCTTTCTCCTATTACGCTAACTGATACGGGAGATGGAAGATCTTGTGAATGATCTTGAATTACAGACCGTAAGATGCCCACTCTGACGTAATGCGCACAAGTAGCCGAATTTTCGTACCGATCGCGCTTCTCCCGCCTTCTTTCCTATCACTGTGTGCGAACTGAAATGCTCCAAGCGAAAATACTGCAGAGCAGCAACATGGCGGGCGATTGTAAGGACTTTCTGCAGTGCTCGCTCGATACTAACGGTTGTTTAAAGTTATCTTCGATTTTACATGCTTTTAATGCTGCAATAAGTGAAGAACAAGCATGGGCCGTGTGTTATCAGACAGCAAAGTGCATGATGAACGAGTGGAATTCCGATAGTGGTTCTTGTTATTGTCTCAGCGATACCTGTCATGTACTGATACACAAGGATGGATATATACATCGGACAACAGTAAAGTTGTGTAGTAAAGGTAAGTCCTCCCTTATTATACAATCATTATTTTTATTGTAAATAGTATACTGAATACATACCACCTGTTGGCACCGGTCTCGATCCCCCTTCACACGGGCTATTGGGTTTTGACAGCCGGGATCTCACCCGGCGCGGGTCGGCAACAAACACTTCTTCGATCGGTGAACGGCAGGTGGTTGCATTGTGATGGTGTTTGGTTCATCAAATAATTCTGCTATATCTTTATATATAGTTTAAAAAAACATTTAGGAAATTATGTGTTTCAATGTTTATAATGAAAACTATTTATTGTTTTTGTTTACAATGTAGATTTTCAAAGTGAGGTAAACAAAGTAAGTCATGATTAGGCAGTAGGAATATAATGTAAATATTTGGATGCGAAGTCGCATTTAAGCAATGATCAGTTGATTGAAAACTTGTTTAATATTTGAAAAATCACCTTTTTTTTCTGCTACATAAAAATAAAATAAAGTACTTTTAACATTTTGAAGGAATTTAATTCGTTAAAACGTTTTATTGATTGTTTTCATGTGATAAACACTGGTACTGAACTAATATACCTACTTTTTTTTTTTTTTTTCTCCATAAATACTGTTGTATAATTTTATTTACAGTAATTTATTTCCATTATAAATTCTCTGATTCTTTTGTCCATCACTTTTTTTTTATTATGTTTTTACTTAGCTCAATTTGTGTTTCAGTGTATTTATTTACATACTGTAATTTATATGTAAAATATACACAGCATTTGATTTTTTTTTTTTTTTTCTTTTAGAAATCTGATATTTTTTTTTTCTCCCTAAGTATTATAATTATTGTTATCAATTTTTTTAAAAGTATTACTAAAATACAGATTATGCTTTGTTGTATAATAAATTTTCTTTTCATACCTCAAAATTAAAATGAATAATTAAATAAATTTTTAAGACACTTTTTTTTTAAATTCAAATTTTAATTTCCTTAAAAAGGGATTATTGTATTGTATTTTAATGCTATTTCCTTAAATGTTCTGTTTGATCACCCCGTTCCCCCCCCCCGCCCCCACACACATAGAAAACGAAATCAACTGCATTAATATATCTTATGATTCACGTATGCATTAGTGGATATATTTATATAAAAAATTATAATTTTGTCTTTTTTATTATACAAAAATATAATTGTTTTTTATCTATAAATTTATAATAATTTTGTTTAATTTGTTCCCTGTAAAAAATAGACATAAAAATCAAATATTACTGTTTTAATATATTTTTATGTTTAAAGGAAAATTCTTGTCGTTTATAAGTGAAAAGAATTTGTACCTGCAGTTTAATTAATCATAGAAAAGAAATAAAGAAAATGTGGAAGGTTCTTAAACCAGGAACTATCTTTATTTCTTATTAAATTTCATATATGTATTTGTATTTAATATAAACAGAAGTGGTTAGTGCAAAAAAGACATTATTTTTCCATAACTAAATTAGAATTTTCTATCGTATAATTTTGAAATTCTTGTACTAAATATAATTTTGTATGTACTTTAACTTAATTTATTTCCTCTTAAATACAAAAGTGCTTGTCTTTCTTTGAGTGTTTTAATTATGTTTTGTTTACAATAACTTAAATTAAATATTTTCCCTTTTTATTTTAATTGTATTATATTATTATTTTAAACTAAATGTAATGTCGTAAGTAGCATGTCACTTTTAATAGTGTTTATAATTTTCATGTATATGTATACATATATATATTTAAACAGATCAAAATCATACACTCTACAAATAAAAAACAACAGTGATAATAATAATAATAATAATAATAAACACAGAGAGAAAATTGTTTATGATAATGACTTATTTTTTAAATAAAATTTTATAACTTAAACATTTAATAAAGTGTACTTGTGAGCTTTATTTATTTTTTAAGCATTACTTTTTTTTTTCTTCTCTCTCTCTTTTTTTATACATGATAAATTTATAAATATTCTTTCTGTATTTTGTGATTTCTAATAAAGTGAATGATTCAAAATTAATGTATATAAATATATAATTAAGCATTAATTTTAATTTACTATTTGAAATAGTATGATGTAAATTTGCACAGTGCAGCATTACTCTCGTAAATGACTTCTCTTTCATTTATGTGCATTGCAGACAGTGTCTGCATGTTTTCAGTTTAAATATGAGTACATTTAAATATATAAATTAATTTTTAAAATTTACAAATAATTTTCCTGAAATTCATGTATTTAAAAAAATTATATATATACAGTCGAACTTCGTTAGCGTGAACACTGTTAACGTGAATTACTTTTAACATGAACTGTTTCCACAATCTCCATTAAAATGAAGATTAGTTACTGATAGCATGAACTACTGATAACATGAACAAATTTTTTATCTCCCTTGAGATTCACGTTAACGAGGTTCGACTATATTTAAATGAAGAAAATACATAGCAAACTTTCAAGCTATATCATAAGATTTGAAAAAAATTCACACTTTTTTTTTTTTTTTATAAACATTTTGAAAAGAAAGCAAAACGCTCAAATATTATTACATGTGAAGCTCCACCAGTGGCTGAGTAGTGTTTCCCTGGAAACTGTTAGACGTTAGAATACCGGATTCGAACCCAGGTACGCTTGTCGGCATAGCCATTTGGAGTTTCCCTGATTTTCGCCAAAAATAGCGTGAATGCGGGCTAGAATTTCCCTAAAAAGATCCTACCCCCAATGACATTAGACATTCCATCCAAGTCTAGGACCCTCGCCTAGTCAATCGGCCGTAGCGTTTACGCCGTACACAGCTTTATTTTATGTAGAAGGATACCACCTACCACCATTAAATGTAGAAGAATAGGGTATTGAGGCCAAATGGCTACATATAATATCTAGGCAAGGGATCCCAGGTCGTATTTTCGTGAGTTCCGGAGAAAATCACAGAAAATTCTGAACGGCTAGGTCGACGACGAGAAGAACAAGAAAGAAAGGCAGATTTTCCAGTATACTGAATAACTCTTAACTTTTAGTTGATTGTGAAGGCTTAAACGGAAACATCAATATTTTTAATTATTAAAAAAAAAAAAAAATATCTGTATAATATGCTATTATAAATTTTCATATACAATTTATACGTTTTTCAACGGACATCTTAAACATAGAGTTTAAAATTAATTCCGGTTTAGTTATATGTCGATGAAAGTAAGATATTTTTTACATTTTAATGCTTTGGTGTACCTTTTTATGTATTAAATTAAAATTCTGATGAAAACTTAATTTAAACTTTAAAATAATTGTTTTTTAAACAATTTTCACATCCTTCAGTTCTTTCTATTAGTTAATCTTTTCTATACATATTTTCCCTCTGTTTATCTTTCTGAAAAGCAAATAAAAAATGAGGGAAGTACATGGTAAATATGGGTAGAATCAAAAACAATTTTAAGAGCAAAATAAACAGTGCTACACATTATTTATTTCTGTAAAAATGAGAAAGTTCTTTTAATAATAATAATAATAATAATTATATATATAAGGGGGAGGGAGGAGAAGGAAAGCAAGCTTTGTCAAAATTTTCGCATTATTTATTTCAAAGAAAATTGTAAAACAGCGGTTCATTTTATTTTTTGAATGTGTATATTTTATATTTTGCATCGTCTGGTGAAACGATCAACTGTTTTTAAAGGACCCGCTTCTTTTACCGTCGTCGCCGGAAGCCCAAGCCAATGTTATTCTATGGAAAATTTTGTTTACTTATAACTCGTTAACTAATACATATCTTTAAATTCTGTTTTCACATTCAGAAAGTTCACGACTGTTAAATTGATGGACCTTTTTAAAATACTTATTTTTTAAATTTTAAATATTTTATTTTGAAACTGCAAAACACAAATTTTCAATATGTAATTTTTTTCATTTTACAGTTTCAAAAAAAAAAAAAAAAAAAAAAATTCCGTTTTTAAATAGGTCCGCCAGTTGAACAGTTGTGAATTTTCGGAATGTGAAAACAGAATTTAAAAATATGTATTAGTTAATGAGTCATTAGTAAACTAAATTTCTCATAGAATAACACTTCTCATTTTTTTAAATTAATAATTATATTACTACACAATATAAAATTTTTAATGAAATAATATAAAGTAATAGTTTTATTTCATTACTATAAAAATTACACGGGCTTCTTTTTACTTTTATTGCTTTTTTCTTTTTAATATTTTTCATTTAGTTTAGTATTTAAAAACTTAATTTTATCACAAAGTAGTTTTCAAACAGTTATATACAGTCGTATTTAAAATGCGAATGTATTACAAATCTCATAGTGGCAGAAACTTTGAAAAATACATTACTGAAAAGTCTGTAATTGAAAAAACTCACACTAGGGGGCGTATTTACCGATAAGATGGATATTTTCTTTATCAGCTCAGTTAGACCTTTAAAATGATATATAACATGTTAAAATACCTTTTGAACGGGTGGTGACCCTCCCTTGCGAGTGTCATTGTTTACGCTTTATTTTTCAGGCAGCTACTTTTTATTTTGATGTAAAACTATTCTTCCATTTCTAATAATTTTCACTGGCATTTAGGGAGAAGAAAAAAGTCAAGGAATGAGAGACTTGAGTCTATAAATACACATCTCTCTCTCTTTGCAGAGTTTCGACCCAGGTTTTAATTTTTTGGGGTCCATTTTTGTGAAAAGCAGAATAATTTTATGAAAAATTTATCGTGTCATTTTAGCATTTACTCTGTATAATATATAATGTACAATAAATATGATGTTTTAATGGCGTTACATTAAACCAAGTACAGACAATCATTTGAAATAATACTGAATGTATGGAACAGAAAAAAATATTAAAAGATAATTTTTTAATAAAATTTGTGAAAGGGCCTATTTGTATTTTATGAATTTAAATTTTGAGGAGAAGGTGGGGAGGGATTTTATAGATTTGTATTCTGTGAAAAAAGGGCAACTAATATACAAAGAAAAAGACTGTAGATTTCTTGAATGATAGATAACACCAACAATGAAATTCAACTGTGGTATTAATCCGTTAACTTTTTCATACATTTAAAATATCAGCTGTAGAAAAGAGAAAAAAACATCTAGAAATTTTCTAATTAGTAGCGTGAAATTTGAAAAGGGCACTTCCATTGTTAGAAAAACGACGAATATCGATGCACTTGTTTCGTCTATTGTGCTTTGTGCATCTTCTGACATAGTGACCAGCTGTCAGTCAGTCAGCTGATATCGAATCTCATTGTTTACGCATTAGATTCTGGCATGGAACTGGCACTCGTTGGTTTTGATAAACATCGTCCGTCTCTCTCCAACACTAATAATTTTAACTGGTATTTAGTAGTATAAGATGAAAGAAATATAAGGTAACGAGAAACTTTAATATTATATAGATATATTTCAACAATAATAATATTTGTAAATTTTCCAGCAATGCTAAAAGCACCAACAATAAAATTCAACTGAGAGTTCCTAAAAATTTTTCACACACTCAGAAACTTTCTTAGAAAAGAAAAAAAAAAAAAAAAAAACGTGATCGATGTTCAGAAATGAGGTTCGATTGCAAGAAAAAGGACTGATATCGAAACTTTTATCTATCTGCTATCTATTGTGCTTTGCGCATCATTTGACGAAATGACCAGCTGTCTCCCAGTCAGCTGATATCGAATCTCTTTGTTTACGTATTAGTTTCCGGCAGTTACTAGCTTTGATAAACACCGTCTCTCTCTCCATCACTCACTATAGCAATTTTCAAGGGTAGTTGTCGTGAGGCGAGAGAGAGAAAAAGAAAAGTCAAATGACTTTTCTCGTTTCGTTGTCAGAAAAAGAAGAGGTCATGCATAATTTCAAGGATTTTTATCTGGATTATCTAAATTTTTTTAAATGAGTGTAGTATTCGTTAATGTAATTAATAACGAATAACAAGAATAGAGACTTCAAGACAATTACAAATATACATATATATTCAATATCCGAACGAAATTTGAATAGTTTATAAATGAATGTCCGTACACGTATAATTCAACTTAAGTGCATCAAGGTATTTTAGGAGTAATTAAAAAAAAAAAAAAAAAAAAAAAATCAATGAGCATATAATTGCCCGTTTATTTGGTAGCCTATTTGATGGTAGGTAGATTATCAATATTTATTAACATATTTTATTAATAGGTAAATATTTTCTTTAAGCAAAATGCTTTTTATTTATTTTTATTTATTTATTTATTTATTTTTTTTACAATGTTTAAATAAAATTGTGAAATGTTTATTTACCAAATTATTAAATACAGCTTCCCTCGTTTCTTTATCCTTTAATCCCAGTGTTTTCTAGAGATTTTTTTTTTTTTTAAGTATTGAACACTAGTAATGTATTTTTACTTCTTATTAACGCAAAACAAAAATATCCCCCCCCCTTTTTTTTCCCCAAAAAAGTAATTCAATAATCTATGCAGACGGGGAATTAACAAGAAAGAAAAATCTCGCTACTTGCATACATTATAAAACATTTTTGAATTGTACGTCCTATAATCTTTAATATATTTTATTTTTCTTGATGATACTTGAAAATATATTTTGTTTTTAACTGTGAAATTAGAAATCTTATAAATACTATCTTTATAGATTTACTTTAATTTTAAAGAAGAAGCATAAAATAGTCTACTTTTGTGCAGCCCTGTATAACGTGTAAAAAAATTGCAGGGGAAAAAAAAATCCTGTTATTTTTCGACATTGTATAGGGTTGCATAATAGCAATCTTATTTTTGCCCTGTAAATTTTAGGCATTATGCAAGGTTGTACAAATTTGGTCGGATTGTTATAGGTCATCTTAAGGTTTATAGATCTTTTACGGAATATACATATATATATATATATATATAAAATTATTTTTCGTTACGGATATTATGTGAAGTATATTTTGGTGTAAATAAATTATTCGTAATGAAGAATGGTGTGTGTAGTGCCTGGTAATTATTAAACGTTCGTGAAGTCGATTGGAGAGACTCAAGATTTATATTTTTATTTGTTGTTTAATCTATTACCTTTATTTATTTCAGTTGGTTTCCTACAATATCCCTGTTTAAGGGGACGGTGGCCATTATAAATAAATATTTTTAATTTTACAGCAAAAGTTTTAATTTTTTGTATATATATGCACTGAATAATTACAATATTTATAACATAAAAATAAAAATTATTTAAATTTTTTTAAATTAAAAAGTTTTAATTATTTTTTTTTTTTTAATTTAAAATGTCTCTCGCGTTTATATTTTTCATTATTTTGCTTGATTATTATTCATTTATATATTTTAAATAAATTTGGGCATCGGATTTTCTATTCGTTCAGAAGTTTAGTTTTAAGAATAATTTTTGTGAAATATACTGATTTTTTTATGACAATTTCAATCTCGCTCATAATAAAACAGAGTCTTAAAAATTTAAATATAGGCGAAACTTAAAACGGATACCCAGATTTCACTGAAATGCAACATAAAACATATTAAAGCTAGTAGTGGCACCAGAAATTCCCCGACGGGGGGACACCACCTCCCCGACAGGGGGACACTACATAAAGAGAGTTTATTATATAAGTATTTATCAAAAACTGCAATATTGTTAATAGTATTAGTGCTAATATTTGTACCATTACATTTGTTAGTACTCCTCGTGGTTTTAGAGACCATCGTGCCACAGACACACATTTTCTAAAAATATCGTGCTCAAAACGTGTTCTGGATCTCTCAAAGCGTGTATATTCATGGAAAACTGTAAGCTGAAACTTTTTACGAATCTAATACTTTCTTCTATTGAATATAGAGTGGACAAACTGGAATGCTCCAAATTTTACAAGGAAAGAAAAATGCTGTCCAAAGTAGAAAAACTGAAAATTTTGTATTTTTTCCCCCCGAGAGATTTTAGGAGTATGCCCCGATGGGGGGTCACAGACTCCCCGACGGGGGGGGCTGTGCCTCCCCGGCCCCCTAGCTGGCGCCACCCCTGATTAAAGCAATTTTTATTAATTTTAAATCAAAATTGTGACACGAGAGACATTTGAAAGAAGATAAAATTGTTAAAAAACACATTAAGAGAAAACAGCATTTAAATTGAATTTCACCAGTTATCATTATTTATCAAACATTTTAGAAGGCTATATATTTTAAACTGTATGTTTTTTACTATTGTTTTAACAAAATTAAAGTATTTTAAAAGTTAATAATATATATGATCAACCTTCGCCGACTATACCGCTTGTTTTTTTTTTTTTTTTTTTTTTTTTTTTTTGTTTACGTTTTAAAGGGCATTTAATCAGATCATTATTTTGTGAAACTCTTGTAATTTTTGAAAATATCAACTTAGAAGCATGCGGTATGTTGCATATTGTTCAGAATTAGTTATAGAAAATAAGTATAACAGAACGAAAAATCGATGTCTTCCGTTGATTTTTTACGATTTTCAAAGCCCACCATCCCCTTAAAACCGATTTTTGTTCACGAAGTATTTTTCAGATTTAAAAGAAGGAGATGCAAATTATTAATTAATAGTATTTATTATATATCTATGCACATTAAGACGAGAATTATCAAAAGATATATTTTTTTATTAATGCATCTTAAACATATTTAAATTTCTTGGCAATTTGACAATTTCTCTAAAACCAGGGAACTGATGAAATGCAGTTAATTTCGTTATATTAATAAAATTTATACTTGATAAATTACAAATTTTGTTATTTTAAAGTAATAAATCAAATCTAGTGCCCTCGTATTTGATTTAAGTGTGTCGACTTTTTCTAATCCATTATATTAAGGGCCTGCTTTACTCACCGCCGCCGGAAGCCGAAGCTAATGTTATTCTATGGGAAATTTTCCTTTACAAATAACTTATTAACTAATGCATACTTTTAAATACTGTTTTCACATTCAGAAAATTCCCAGCTGTTAAATTGACGGACCTTTTTTAAAAATTTTTATATTTTATTTTGAAGCTGCAAAATACGAATTTTCAATATGTGAAATTTTTTCATTTTGCAATTTCAAAATATAATGTTAAAAATAATAATAATAATACATTTTTAAAAAAGGTCCGTCAATTTAACAGTTGGGAATTTTCTGAATGTAAAAACAGAATTTAAAAATATGTATTAGTTAATAAGTTATTTGTAAAGAAAATTTCCCCATAGAATAACATTGGCTCGGGCTTCCGGCGACGGTAAGTGAAGAGGGCAGTTAAGACGAGAATTATCAAAAGATATGCCTTTTATTAGTTCATCTTAAATATATTTAAATTTCTTGGCAGTTTGACAATTTCTCTAAGACCAGAGATCTAATGAAATGCAGTTAATTTCATTTTATTAATAAAATTTATGCTTGATAAATTACAAATTTTGTTATTTTAAAGTAATAAATCAAATCTAGTGTCCTCGTACCTGATTTAAGTGTGTCGACTTTTTCTAATCCATTATATTAACGACTTGAAGATAATTGTGTCATCTGCGAGCTTCATGAATCTCTGCCTTTGCAAGCAAGCTTCTTCTTCTTTTTTTCTTTCTCCATTTTTATTGAATATAAGTATTATTTAAAGATTATCTAAAGAAAATTAAAATGAATGTTTACACCTAATTATTAACGCATTTTTCGTCTTCAGCATTTTACTTTTTTTCTTCATGAACCCAGATGTAATTTTCCAGGTGAGAGATTTCGATTTGGCGGCTTCTTGGCATATTTCTCCTACTTGCGGTTCTTAACTGCCTATGCGTGACACCTTAAACTGCTATTTTCTGTTTATAAATCAGCTTTCAGAAGATAAACAGTGTATTTGCTGTTCAACATGCTAATTTATCAGCACCACAATCTCTTCTCTTTTCTCCCTCTAAAAGTAAGACGGTATCGTAGATTCGATAAGTTTGCATGTTGAAAAAGATAAATAAAAATCATCTCACGATTGAGAGAAAATATGCCAGATAATTTTCACGTATTTTTTGAAAGTTCACCACGAAAGTGTCCGAATATTTTATTTATTTATTTTAGAATTACAATGCAGTTAGGATCAACTTGGATTGTGACTTCTCGCAATTTCATTTTTAGCTGTTTGTCTATTTCATTTATTTATAATTAAAGTACTTCCTATTTTCCCCCGGACATTTGATTTATGTTTATTTTTGAAATAATTGTTGTTTTGCTTTTAAACTAAGATATCCACCATGTTCAAGATTATTTGTTTATTAATATTGTTGTTTAAACAATAAATTATACTTTAATTTGTAATCTAGAGTATTTAGAGCGCGAAAGTTCTGTAGCCAGAAATTTTTAATATTAGCATTTGCTAATAAAAATACCTACCGTATTGTAAAAACGAGCCTGTTTTTCAGATAGAGGATTTCCAGTACATATGGTTAATTTCGATTATGGCACAGTTGTAGTGTTCACTTTTGATCAGGGTTGGGTGTATGCCAAAAAACAGTCAAAAAGTACCAAAAACCTCGTGTAATAATCTTATTAGTGGTATTTTATTGTAAATTAAGCTACAAAACTGAGTAAATCTTAATTTTACCATGTTTTGATTATGAATTTTTGATGGTACAGGGTTTTTTTTCAATCCCTAAAACTGTCTCAAAGGGCCTAACCACAAATTAGAAAATTGTAATAAACTATATGTATAAATTTGCTGCAAAAAAAAAAAAAAAAAAAAAAAAAATAGTTTTAGAAAGTGTTTTGTACAGAATTTTAGGTTTACAACAACTGTTGTCAAAAAGGAGTTTTTGACATGACTGCTAAATCCGGATAAAACCGTTAATCCGCGATTGTATCTCGCCCTCTGGTGGGCTAAGGTGAAATTACAATTAACATGCTTTAATTCGGCTTCTATTAAGCCGCCATTGTTTGCCGATGTTTAGTTTCACATATATTTATTGAATAAAAATGAATAAATACGGTAAGAAAGATAACACATACTGTTGTGTGCTACAGTGTAACTCCAAAGAATAAAGAAATCCAGAATTAAGCTTCCATTAATTTCCAAATGACAAATTTAAAAATTCAGTTGCTTCGGCTAATGGAAGTAAAGAATTAATCAGATGATTTGAAACTAATAATTGTTCAACTTCAGTTAAAAATCTACTTCCGATCGAACTTTGAATAAACTGAAATATTTTTTTCCAAAAGCAATCAATTTTCCATGATGTAATGGCAGAGAAATTATAGTACGAATATTAAGTAGAATAACAAAAAGAACAATAATAAATATACGTGGCTATTATATTTACTAACAAAAATAGCTGAGAAAGCGCCATCTATCGATTATTATAAACGCGGATTATCAAAATCCCGGCTTTTGATTTACATTAATGAACGATATTTGTCAAAATAATTTCTTTGTCAAATAATAATCTTTTTTTCCTGATTTAAGGACAAATTCAATTATTTATTTAATATGTTCAAAACTTAAACAGTTTTCAAAACTACTTTTAGCATTCGGATTTTTTTTTTTTTTTTTTTTAATTTTTTTTTTTTTAATCGTCTGCGTACTTTTCTGGAATTATTCTTTTTCGTTAAATTTTTTATTTAGTTGAAATTGAAATTAATGCGTTATGCTAGATTAAAACTTTTGATGTATATCATATTGAAACTTTTGGTAGGTTTTAGAATTTTTTGTTTTTTAATTTTAATTAGAATTTTTTAATTTGTATTCGAAATTAATGATTTTATTTATTTATTGTTATTTTTTAATAGATTATGTAGAAACATTTAGGTATGTAATTATTTTATCATCACTTTTGATTATTGATATTGGTTTGAAAAAAAGGAAAAAAAAAAAAAACCCTATTTAAGAATTAAATTTTATGAATAATGATAATATGCATTTGTTTTATTGTATATTGCCATACTTTTATTAGCTCGCTTTCTTGCTTGTTTATCCAGTACAAATCTTGCAATCATTTTTAACTGACTTCCCAACTAGCTAGACTTTTAAAACTTTTAGAATAGCTCATAACACGATGACAATGCTTTCTTTTAATACTTTTATTCAATTAATAAATGTTTGAAAATTTCTTATAATTGCTTTATTACGCATTTTATCATTTCAAGTTGATAGGATAATTCCTCAAGGGGGAAAAAAAAAAAAAAAAAAAAAAAAGAAAACTTATTAATACATAGATTTATTAAAACACAGTCAAGTTTATACGATTCAACAGAAAATTTAAAAACGTGGTATATAAAAAGTTCTTTTTATCTTGTAATAATTTTGTTAAATGAATTTGTCATAGTTTTGCTTTTTAACGTAATTTATTTGTATTGTTTTAAACCGCCATCGTATAATTACATATTAGAGACATTTTTTTTACCCCTTAAATTTTATTTGAAATGTTTTGTTTTAATTGCATTGGCTAATAAACTAACAATATACATTATGCACTTACGTAAAGTATATGCATAACACGTTCTTTAAATTGAAGAGAAAAATTTCACCATAATCACAGAAAAAATGTGAACTATTAAGAATTTAATTTTCAAAAATTTTAATTAAGAACTCAACTAATTGCCTTACGATTTTTTTGTTTACATATTAAGTTGATTTATATAATTCTGCAGTTTTTTATCCATGCAAATTAAAAATTGAGAGATTATGGTATGTTTTGCACCATTAATATAGTCTATATTTCTTATAAAGAGTAGTTTTATTACTATTGCATTTTTGATTCTTAAATTAAAATATTTTAAAATTCATTTTATATACAAATGGGAAAAAAAAAAAAAAAAAAAAGATTTGAATGGGGCTTTGTTTAAATTTTTAGTGTACTTGGCATTTCCGTTTCTTAGCAACTAGCCGTTACTGGAGGTAAAACGAATGTATAGGCAATGCAGGATTTTTTTTTTTTTTTTTTTGGGGGGGGGGGGGAGACTGCATAGCACTGTATATACGTTAGACCTTATGAACATAAAAATGAGTTAAGAATAGCTAGCTATACGAAAATGTTTATCGGTTATTTAAGTAGAATGTTTTTGACATCCCAGTCTAACTTCTTTCTTAAACAAGAAAAATCTTTTATATTTATTGTGTGTTGGTAAGTTATTGTATAAATTTCTTGAAATTCTTATTTTTGATTAGTTCAACGTAACCAAATAAAATAAAGGTCTTGTGTTGTAGAGTTATTTAAAGTATTATTATTGTTATCTTTTTGTAGGTTTTTTTTTTGGCTTAAATGTTAGCATATGAAAATTACATTAGGAAAAAAAAAAAAAAAAAAAATCTTTGTTTTACTATACAACTCTGAATAAGTTTTAGAAGAGTCAAAATGTATTTTCAAACTGAATTATTTGTAAAATATCGGGAGAAAAAAAATAATAATCATGAATTTGTTTGTTTATTTCTATGTTTTCTTCTTCTTCTTTTCTTTCTTTTCTAAAAGAAAGTATTGGATTTTGGAAAAAGTTAACTGCCGGTGTTTGACGGATTTATACGTTTAGAAATGTTCTGAACGCTATTTGACTCGTTTTACAAAAGATCTGTTTTGGGGGGTGGCTTAAGAATAACATTATAGACTTTTTAATGTATTATGTTTTTATTTTAACAGTTAAAGTTACATACAACACAGACGACCGCTTTCTTCGGCAGATCAGTAGTCTCTATATTGTTCGTTTTTTATTAATTGAGTAGGGCGCTCCCTTTCCATTAGCGCTGCTACATTGTCAGTTTGTCTATCTGGAGTCTTTTTCTGTTTGTTACAGTAATGCCAGACTTGGGGACTTTTTTTATTCAATAGTCATCAATAATTTTGAAAAGTGATATTTGATATGCATAATATAGATGATTAATCTTCAACCGTGACAATTAAAATTTAGTGGTGGCTATTGAATAAAAAAAAAAAAAAAAAAAAGTCCCCAAATCTGGCATCACTGGTGTTACCGAAATTTTATCGGTGTTGTATGTCATGAAATAACGTACGGAATTATATGAATCTTTATATTTGGTTGGACGTTGATTAGATTTTGTATATTAGCTGATGGCACTGCTGTACTGCAATTTCCTTCATTTACGAAAAGGCTGTGCCACAGCTTCTATAATGTATAAGGGCACCAAATTTGATATGTGAGAGATGACTGTTGTAAAAAACTTTGCGGATTTAGAGCACATTAGCCAACAAGTGACGTTACGTTATTATTGTACAATGTTTTCTATTTCCTAAAAGATTATATCTCAGCTTCTATAATGTATAAATGTATCAGTCTTATATGTGAGATAGTTGTGTTTGAAAATCTAAAGTGATTTAATTTCGGTGCAAAAATAGGTCGATAAAAAGCACTACCTTAATGTCGCGTTTTTTAAGCTTTACGTAGGTTTTCGATCTATTAATGTAAAAAAAAAAAATGTGATGGTCACAGCATACTAGTTAATTGATTTTAAAAATAATCAAAAATTTGAAAATTGTCTTCGAGGGGCATCAAGTGAATTCAAAATGGATTTACATGAAAAATTCTGTAGCTGTGTGGTCAGCTGTTTGCCTAGAAAACGACCCACACACTAACACACATGCATCTTTTTTATTATTATGTGTGAAGACAGTCTTCCAAAAACAATCTGTGTGGTCCTCGAACCAAAAAGCTTCCAAGATTTCTGACTTCGTTAATTGGTTGAATATTTCTTTGCAATACGATCTTTGCATCTAAGAAATTAGTTCTATTGACGTCTAAAGGCTTATAAATTAATTACTTGGTTTGAT
The DNA here is from genome assembly GCA_963930645.1 of Salticus scenicus. Lineage (NCBI taxonomy): Eukaryota > Metazoa > Arthropoda > Arachnida > Araneae > Salticidae > Salticus > Salticus scenicus. The sequence goes on from OZ005648.1 coordinate 51,554,710, forward strand.
TTTTTTTTTTTTTTTTTTCCGGTAAAGGAAAAAAGTTTTAATGTGAATTGGTAACTGCATGCATAAAAGATAGTAACAATTTAAACAGAGAAAAGAAATAATTCAATATTTAAAATGATATTAATCAAATTTACTCAAACATTGTAATTTTATTTAAAAAAAAAAAAAAAAAAAAAAAAAAAAAGATTAATTAACATTGTATTTGATTACAAAATAAATAAATAAAAATAAAGCATAGTTATGTTATACGTACTATTTTAACTATAAACTTCCATTTCTCAATAATTTTTTCGTACTATTAAAGAAAGAAAAAATGATTTGCATTTCTTTATTATTATTATTTCTTATCCCCCATTAAAATACTTTAAATTATCATTATTAAATTGTTTAAACTATTTCTAAATTATCAGGATTTATCATTAAATTTTTAATGTATTATTATAAAAAGAAAGTGCTAGATTACGTCCCAATCTCTTGATGTTTCCATGCACTGTTCAACGAAGCGTTAACTGTTTGAACTTACTTTTATGCAGTGAAATGTCAAAATGCTGGTTTTCCTGCCAGTGAGCTTGTTTCTGCCCTTTGAACAGGTGTACTAGGCACCAAGTAGAAGCTGAAAGAATGTCGACACATTTCTGCTCTTTAGTTCGTAAATGGGATATAAAAAATTTTTTAACACGAAAAGTTGTCCAGTGGGTAAAATTGTGTTAAAATTGGGGTTTATGAACTTTATCAAGATCAATGAATGTGGAATCCAAATAAATACCATAATACTTTAAATTTAATTTACTAGAAAGTGCGTCAAACGTCGAAATTATCCGAAATTCTGATTAGAAATAAACAATGCAGTTAAATAAAATAAACAATATCCGGGCAATTATTTCTTTAAAAACTAGCTTTCATGTGCTTCAAATGGGAAAAATATTCAAATATCTGTAGAAAAAAGTTTATGTACTGTCTTTATTAAAAAATGTATATGGAAATCTAGATTTATTTAAATTTTCCAAGATTGATAAATAAACAAAATCTTATCTCTATAACATTGTTTTTCCAATTTATATTTTAATGAGTTGAGTAAAACTTGAATTTATAAATCTAATAATAATAATAATAATAATTAAAATAAAATAAATAAAAATAAGTTTAAGATTTTTAATAGTAAGCGTTAGTATAATTTATATGACCATTTTAGAAGATGAACTCAGTTTTGCTTTATACAAATCGAGAAATATTCAATTTTTTTCATTAATTAAAACATTTCATTCTGATTTACCCTTAATCAATCAATCCATTAAAAGGCAATAGAATTATTCTTATTTATGCGCTCTTCTCGATTACAAATTACATTTTTTCATTCATTCATTTATTTATTTTTTAAGTATAAAGAATTTATTACTACTCATACAATTATATACAAGATGGTTCAAATTGAGATATCCCTATTTGGTACACCATGGCGAGAGAAACAGTAGACGTAACGTCTTCATATTTGGAGGTTATATAGTATGAGGACACGGGAAATTGACTGGTAGTGAAATAAAAAATTAGTTCCAACAAAAAGCCGTTAGATAAAAATAAGGCGCTGCGATCGGTTTAAGTTAAGAGAAACGTCAGATAACAGTGCCAATAAAGAAAAGAATATGAGGTGTCGGCAATGGGCTCTTCCCACCTGACGTCAGAGGTCACATGATAGATGAAAAACAAATAGCAGACGAAGTCTTGTTTAGCTAGAGCGATTGCTAAAATGACATATTTTCTATTCTTATTTTTGATCAATCGTATTTAATCTGTGTTATTTTTTATACATCATCATTTTTAATCCATTTTATATCATTATTCATCATCTTTCGTTTACTGTATACATTTACAATCATCATTTAGTTTATACCTGTTATTGATGTTCATGAAGACATGTTTAAATACTCTGATTTTTGGTACTTAAATCAGTGACAGTGCAATATCGTACTACGTAAATCCATTTAGACCAGTAATTAAGTTAATTAACTTGTTGTAACACCTTTATGCAATTAAATTAAATGAAAACATTTTATAATCCGTAAACATTCCACAAGAACAAGCTATTATTTATTGCTAGATCAGTTAATGTTACAGTTACACTACATTATACAAAAATCGATTCTTATAAGTAAAAATAAATAAACACATAAAATGTTTTTTAAAAATTATTAAATTTACAAATACAATTATTCTACTGTTTACAGATGCACAATATTATTTTTATTCTATTTTATATTAAATATTAAAATTTTTGTTCTTAAGAACAATATTTAATTGAATTCGATTCTCAGAATTCGTTTATTCGTTTTCCTCTATCACGTGATTGAGCAGACGATGCTGGGAAGAGCCCATTAATTTTACTTTTAAAGTTTATTATACGCAATCTGTCGATCTGACGAAGAGTTGGTGTAAGCTCAAACTGAAGACACGTGCTTAGTAAGTTAACAGCACGCAAAGTTTACTGCACCCACGGTTGAATATTCAAATTCTCACCAAAATAGCATGGTTTATGTGCAAAGAATTATAATAATAAAGTTAATTACCAGCACCTCGTATTCGTTTATTGTTAGTTGTCACGTTACCATATACCATAATATAAATTGATCTAAATGTCTGACGGCCTAATTTTGACAGATACTTAAATTTGAAACACCCTGTATTAGAGACGTTGAATGTCGAACTCTTCAAACTAACCAATCATATAATTTGAAATTTATGCTTTCACGAAGTTTTCCAGCATTTGTAGTAATGAAAATCAAACTAAATTCGAATTAACTAGATTAAGTTGTGATGCATAATTATTTTCCTTCAGAGTCGTTTGTCCTTTAGGTATATTTAATGGTTTATCTTCTCTTTCCTTCTACGTATGTAAAAAGGAAGTATTGGATACGTGAAAATTTCCGACCTCCGGTTTTCGATGGATTTATACGTTTTGAGATGACCTGAGTACAACTTGATCATTGTTAGAAAATGTCTGTCTGTGTTTATTCAAAATTTTGTGGACGCTGTATCTCACGGGCGGATTTTAATATAAATTTATATTTGTTTGGACCTTGCCTTAAATTAATGCTGATTAGCGTTTAATGCATATTGCACGACCGGGGGGCGCTGACGTACGAATTTTTCATAAATTTAACACAAAGTTTCGTATTAAAGTTACACGATGAAGATTATTTTTAACAACCAAACATTGTGAAATTAAAAGGAATTTAAAACAGTAATAGCCAACTATGGAGGAAAAAAAATTGTGTGTGTCTGTGTGTGTGTATATATATCAGTACAAAAAACCCTTAACGGCTTAAAAGTTTGTGACGCCGCTACTTTGTGGCTATAAGAATTTGAAATATGAGTCTTAAAAATAATGATATTAAATTTTAAGTGACGCTTTGCAATTAGTTAAAATATACATAGATTTTCTTATTTGATCATTCACTTTTATCTTTTATTTATATTTATAATGCAAACGTAATATTTTTAACTTCAAGATCAGACAGATATTTAAAATACACTCACTGATGCTTTTTCATTCGCATTTCAAATTCAAAATAACAGTTTTAAAAGGAATGATATAAAAATTCCAGTGGCGCCTCGGTGTTATTTTAAAAGATTTGTTTTTAGATTCCATTAAAATTACTTTTGTTTTGCTAATAAAATATATTTACACATTTAAACAGTGCTTTTAATTTTCAAATATACTGTCAAATAATTATACTTTCACTGAGTTAGCATTATAAAGTAAAATTATTTATTTCAATAAATTGATTTATCTTTTGCATCACGCTATCCAAAACATAGTATCTTAGTGTCCAACTAAGTTAAAATTTGCTCAAAGAGGTAGTGTGACGTAAAGAAAACATTTACACAAATTTTACTTGCAGTTTTGGATAGCGTGACGCAAAGGATAAATCAATTTATTGAAATAAATAATTTTACTTTATAATGCTAACTCAGTGAAAGTATAATTATTTGACAGTATATTTGAAAATTAAAAGCACTGTTTAAATGTGTAAATATATTTTATTAGCAAAACAAAAGTAATTTTAATGGAATCTAAAAACAAATCTTTTAAAATAACACCGAGGCGCCACTGGAATTTTTATATCATTCCTTTTAAAACTGTTATTTTGAATTTGAAATGCGAATGAAAAAGCATCAGTGAGTGTATTTTAAATATCTGTCTGATCTTGAAGTTAAAAATATTACGTTTGCATTATAAATATAAATAAAAGATAAAAGTGAATGATCAAATAAGAAAATCTATGTATATTTTAACTAATTGCAAAGCGTCACTTAAAATTTAATATCATTATTTTTAAGACTCATATTTCAAATTCTTATAGCCACAAAGTAGCGGCGTCACAAACTTTTAAGCCGTTAAGGGTTTTTTGTACTGATATCATTACTTTTTAGTGGTTATTGATCAAAAAATTAAAACAAGTCCTTCTGGCTCCTAGGAAGGGTAAACTAATTTATCTTTTCGTATGAAGTTGTCACCATTTTTTTTCAAAATGGCAGCTACAATTTATTAATGGACTTAGTGGATTTATAAATGAAGGCTATTTATATATGGAGTTTTAAGCAAATCGGTTCATAAAACCTTTCTAATGTAAATTTGAAATTTTCAGTGTGTTGGCACAGGGAAACAAGAGGGTGGATTAAGTTGGCAAATGAACATATCAAATACATTTCTGAGATAAATCCACACTACAAATTTAGTGTGAATTAATTCAGTATTTCAAACGTTATCATACTCACAAATTTTCAAGTAGCCTGCCACTTGGAAACAAAATGGAGAAGCTTCAGAAAAATTTATTGACTGGGATTCTCAAACTCTTAAAAAAAAAAAAAAAAAAAAAAAAAAAAAGAAAAAAAAAGTAAGTGAAAATTTTTAAATTTAAGTTAGAATTACGTAATTTACATTTTGCAAGTTTCTTTTTAGAGAATTACAAATTAAACAATTAAAAAAATATATCAAGTAAATAATAAAAATGGAATTTTATATATTTTCTTTCCCCTTTCGAGGCTAAGTATACTGCTCCAATATTCACAATTTAAATTTTCATCAAAAGTGCAGGTAAAAATTACTTCCTATATATTTTCATATAAAACGTTTGGGGGGGGGGGGGGGGAAATAGACAAAATATAAATTAAGCTTTACATTTCTATAATTTTAAAAATAAGATAAAATCACCTGGAGAAAAATTTTATGGAAAATATAAGTTAAGTTTTAAAAAAAATGAAATTTCTGCGTAAAAGTACTATTTCATAAATATATATTTACAACTACAATAAACAAAAAACGCTCCTTTAATTTTAAATAATTATTTCTACATGTTTCGAAGCTATTAAAAGTTTTTTCTTTCTTTCTTTCTTTCTTTTTTCTTTCTTTCTTTCTTTTTTTTTTTTTTTAAGAAAAATAATTAAATGTAGTGGCGCCATCTAGTAGTTTTTTTTAAAATCATATACATACAGATTTAACTTTTTTTTTTTTTTTTTTTTTTTTTTTTTCATTAAAAAAAAAAAAAAAAACAACAAAAAAAAAAAAAAACTTGTTTAGAAACAGGTAGAAATAGTTATTTAAAATTAAAGGAGGATTTTTTGTTTACTGTAATTGTAAATTATGAAATAGAATTTTTCATGCACAAGTTAATTAATTAAAAAAAGAAAAGAAAGAATATTTTTTTAAAATAAATTATTATGGGTTTCAAAGTAAAGATGTTATTTATTTATTTTGACATGTTTTTTAATAATTGCTATTTGACACATTTTTCATGAATTTTACCGAAATTCATGAAAAATGAATTTTATTAAAACACTGCTTAAACACTGTTTATTAAAACACTGTTTTTTCTAATAAACAGTGCAAACATTGTTTCATCCTCTAGTCATTGCTTTGAATAATAATAATAAAAAAAATTGATTATGTTAATATTTAAAATATGTATCATTTTAAAGTCTGAAAAATAAATAAATGAATAAACACTAACTGTATTTTCAAAAGAGATTTTTAATTTTTAAAAAGAAATATATATATATATATGTATTTACGAAAGAGTATGTTTTAAATAAAAACGATAGATGGCGCCAAAACTGTATTTACTGTTTTTTTCCATTCCCGTAGCGTAAGGATACATGAATAGGAATCGCAAATCATTGAGTTATTATAAAATCGATTTTCATGAATGATTAAAAAAATTTTCGCTTTAAAAAATTGTAAATTCATCATTATTATGATAAAATGGAATATCTAAAATTATAAAATACTTCCTTATTTAAAATATTATCTAAATATTTCTTTGACTAAATATGAAATTTTGAAATCAAAACTATTTTTTTCATAACAGAAGAGAAAATATATTTAAGTGAATTTGACTTAGTATATATACAATAAATATTTTAAACATGTAATAAAGTACTTTTGCGTTAAAAAAAAATTCTAAATAATTCATTGGCTGCATTCAAGTCGGTCAACAAACCAACCCACATACCTTACAAGTAAGAACCGAATAACAGCGTTTTCACCCGAAGAAACATATGTAATTGGCGGAGTAATATAGTTCCATATTTAAAGCGATTTATATAAAAAACAAGAGTTTTCCTGGAAAAAACGAAAACGTTACTAGATTCAGAAAGGTCCTATTAACAACATATATTAATTATATGAAAATCCTTCGAGCCGTTTTAGAGATATTTTTCAGAATTTCAGTCCATTACTCCAATCGTTTTCCCATTTTGGCTTTAAATTGAGATTCAGATCTTAAAACATATTGCATGTAGAAATGTAAAATTTTCAGGATAGATTAAGACCGAAGATAAAAGATTATTTTAAAAATATCAGAACAAAATATGGTATATTTGCTGAGATATTAAGTGTCGGCTTTTACAAATCTCTTTGATGTCGAACTAGGCGTATATATGAGTTCGCAGCTTTCCGTCCGTTTGTCCTTCCGCTTGCGTCACTCGAAAAACTGCCGTTTTTCATGATAGAAGCAACGCTTGGTGTAAACTTTTAATATAGGTATTTTTCAAAATAATTCATCAATGCATTTAAAACCAAATTCTCGATTATTATTTTTTTTTAAACAGTTTTTTACTTACTTATTATTATTACTTTTTTTAATTTAGATGTCTGTACGACACACAATTTACTTTCTTTTCACATTAAGTGTTATACTTGTCTGAGATAAAAAATTTCTGCATTCACCAGGAAAAATAATTTTAATAAATAACACTGCTCTGCAAAAAAAAAAAAAAAAAAAAAAGAGGCTTGATGCCATTTTTGCTGATTCTTATGTAAAATGACCTCCTGAATCCGAATATGACTCCCATTTTGCCCAGTCACTCACCGTTTTCTAGAAACACTACCCCCTTCCCCAATTTCTTTCGCTGTTCGATATTTTTATGACCATGAATTTGATTTGAAGAATGAAAAATAATTAATTTAACACCTGAAAACAAAACAAACAAAAAAACAATATATATATATATATATATAAAGTTAAAAAAAATAACATTAACAACAAATTTAAAAAAAATATAAGAGATGTAATGCATATTTCAGTGGTACCCCCCCCCTCCAAAAAAAAAAAAAAAAAAAAAAAAAAAAAAAAAAAAATCCCTTGTCGCAAATGTCTATGTTTTACAAATTTCCAACTCTGTAGCCCCTAAGAAGATACTTAACGGTTAAAATAACCCTCCCCCTCCTAAAAGTCAAATTTATAGCCATAAAATCATCGAAAAATTATAAAAATAGGGGGCCATTTTTAAAAAACGGTGGTTGATAGGGCAAAATGGGCATCATATTCGGATTTAGGAGGTCATTTTACTTAAGAATATACTGAAATGGTGTCAAAGGCAATTTTCATACCGAGCAATGTAATTTGCACTGCGTGAATTTGTATCGGAAAGTACAGAGGGGAGTTTCGGGATAACCGCAACATACTACAAATTATTATTCACACTTAAAAATCTTCATTAAATAAAATATTACATAGAGAAATAAATAAAGATAAAAGTAATATATATATATAAATAATTCTTGCTTTGTAATTAAAACCTTCATTTTTTTTTTTTTTTTAAAGTCACTTTAACTGTTTTAAATAAAATTAATTTCACATTTAAAAATACAGTTTTAATTTTAATATAAAGGAGCAAGTTAATTTGTGAAAATTTATTTAAGGTTCTAATTCTGTTATTTATGAGATTTTCTTTTTCATCTTTTCTAAAATTGTTCAAATACAGGTGTGAAACTTTTAAGAAGTTATATAGGTATACCGGTATATTTATTAACTATAGGTTATATTAACGTGCTAATCTACTTATTATTTAAAATATTTTTTTTTTTTTAAGTAGGAAACAAATAGATGACGAGTTTTTAAAGAGATATTGCGGGATATATTTAAAAAAAATTTTGATCATAAAAATTGTACAGAAAATTATTTAAAAAAGCCTACCGCCCTAACTTTCTGTGTCATTTTTTTCACCTTGAACTTGCACAGTTTAAAGTTAATACGAAACAATGAACTGAGATTAAGCTAGTATATATTATAACCATCACAGGACTTTTTTCTGTCTCATTCTATTTGTAACAATCCACTTGCATAAAAATTTAATGAACATAGCTAACCACAATAAGTATTTTACGTGTGGGGTTTCGTGCGATTTTAGCCAATAGATACCGAAATTTAGCCATGTGGAAAATTGCAGAAGACCAGTAATAGCATCGTCACTTGTCTGTCGCTATCAACTCAAATGAAATCAGCACAGTTTTTAAAATTAGCCATTCCATATATCAAGTTTGATGCATGTATACGTTATAGAAGTTGAGATATAGCCTTCCCCAAACGGTAAAATTGCAGCATATCGTCATCACCTGTCAGCCGAAATGCACGCAAACTGAATCAGCATATAGACAATTTTTCTTAGTGATCTTGTCACATATTAAGTTTTCTTCGATTATCCACCGTGGAAGCTGAGATGTAGCCTTCTCATAAATTGAGAAAATAGTATCATAGCACGCAACCTGTTGGTCGATATGCATCAGAAGTTGATAGAAATCAATTTATTTTTAGGTGGAACTAAATATAAATTTGAAATTTTGGGCATTAGTTCTTCATCTAGAACCGCCACAAGATTTTTGTCTCACACACGCAGGCAGGTAGGCAGAGATTCTAAAAATGGTCAAAAATATTCAAGAGTTTTTAAAACGTATAAAACCGTCAAATACGGGAAGTCGAACATACTTACAAATCCACACTTTCCTCTTTTGAAGACTAATGAAGTAAACAAATACTAACAACAAAACACTTTTACTAACAAATGTTATCTTTAAAAGAGTGATTAAAAAATATATAGAGAGAGAGATGTAAGTAATAAAACTATTGGAAATTATATTTCAAATATTATAGATTTTATTTTGTTTATTTTTACAAGAAATGTAGATTTCCGGAAAAAGCGGATTAAGTTAGGAAACCTAGTTTCTAATTTTGTTGATAAAAGATGTTGAATATGAGAAACAAGGTTTGCGACAATTTTGTTGTTGCTAGGTTTTTTTTTTTCTCTCTCTAAGAGAGATTTTCCCCTACAGTATTAGAACAATTTTGCATAATTAAGGGCACGATTCTTCTTCTTCTTCTTTTTTTTTTTTTTTTTTAAGTGACAGTGTTTGTATCCGTTTGTATTTTGATAGGAACAATGATAGTATCTCCCAAATGATCTTGTTTTGTCTGATTATACTCATGATATGCTTGAATACGAAGATAAGAATACAAATTTCAACGTACGGTTTTTTTTTCCATAATCATTGTCGTTTCTGGGTCGTAACATGATGTTTTTAAAGTAATAATTCTTAACCCTGTTTATCCATCATTCTTGTATTTTGTACACTTACATGGTGCTAAAACGTCGTTAACGATAAAGAATTTATATATAATTTTCTTTTTATCACGCTTGAGTATCTGATACACTGAATGATATGTTATTCAAATGGATTTCAGAATGTATTCGTTCTTACTCTCGTTAATATTTGACATTAAAAAATATCCTTTAGGCATAGATCTTCCTGTGATATATCTTGCATCCTGTCCATTTTCTTATCTATGCTATTCCGTTTATAAACTATATCTTTTTTTAATTAAATGTCTACGTATTGTCTTATTCTGAGAAAGGGAGAAACCCTATGATCATCGCTATTTCTCTTGCTATCGTGTGTTTATAATTTAAATGTCTGAAAACAAGATAACCTTCGCATCTGTTTCTTATACTGAGATTCTTAGTATCAGCGATATTATATTGATAAATCGATCTGCAATACTTTGCAAGTAACATTTCGATAAACTTAAAGTTTACAGAGTTTGCGAATTTCAAGTGTTTTCTAATTTATTTTTTGCAATTTTATTGTGTATTTATCAAACGTAACTTTACTTAGAGAATGGTAAAATTCTTGATTTTCTCTTCTTCAAGATGACATTCGAATTTAAATCTTCAAAATGTATTAGCGACGTTATATTATCTATTAAGCGATATATTCCAAAATATAACAATCATCAATTTAAGTCATAGTCCAATTAAATATAAAGTTTCGTTAAATACCATCCATTGGTTGCTGAAATGTAGTATCCACAATTTTTTTGTAACACACAGGCAGACATTTTCTAAAAATGGTCAAATCATGTGCAAGAAATCTCAAAATGTGTAGATCCATCAAAAACCGGAAGTGGAAAATTTTCACGAAAACAATACCTTCATCTTATATAGAAGAAAGTAAAAATTGGAAATGATGCGTAGAAGTTTAAATAGTAATAATCATATAATTGAATAATTTCTGTAATAGTACATAATCACTAATCATGTGAACCATAATATCGAAAAATCCCCCTCCCCCTAATTTTTCATGCCTTTCTATTTTATGTAGAATCATATTGTGTTCTTAAATGTTTATTTCAAACTATGGAGTAATATATATCTTTGAATCTGAGTTTTTGTAATAGCTTTTAAACTGCATATTTTTACTTTCCGAACACTATAGTGAGGAAAGTATTGTAATCATGTCAAAAATCCGAATTCGAGATTTTGATGTTTCTATACGTTTCGAGGTCCCCTGAGTCCGTTTCCACTATTTTTGAGATGATGTATGTATGTATGTGTGTGTGTGTGTATTGTATGTCTGTGAGTGAACACGCTAGCGTCTAAACGCTTTGTTCGAATAAGCTGAAAGTTGGTGCGTATATTGTAAGTCACCATAGTACGAACCCTATAGGTTTTGGTGAATCTAGCACTTATAGTTTTTTTACAGGGACACAAAGAAAAAGTCTTTATCATTATGGTCTTTGGGACCAAAATCTGAAAAGTGCGATAGCATCTAAACGCCTTCTTCAATTGAGCAAAAAATTTATACACATATTATAGGTCACAGTTACTCAATCTGTATAGAGTTTGGAGAATCTGGCACTTACAGTTTTTTTACAGGGGCACAAAGAAAAATTCTTTATCATTATGGCCTATGGGGCCATATTTTTAAAAGTGTGATAGCGTCTAAACGCCTTATTAATTTGAGCAGAAAATTTGTACACATGTTATAGGTCACAGTTGCCCCAACTGTATAGATTTTGGTGAATCTAGCTCTTACAGTTTTTTTACAGGGACACAAAGAAAAATTCATCATCATTATGCCCTATGGGACCAAATTTTTAAAAGTGCGATAGCATCTAAACGCCTTATTCAATTGAGCTGAAAATTTATATGAATATTATAAATCACTGTTGCACTAACTATAAGCATTTTGGTGAATCTAGCATTTATAGGTTTTTACAGGGACACGACGAAAAATTCTTTATCATTATGATCTATGGGCTCAAAGTTCAGTAGCGTTAAATAAAACGTCGTGTAATATATGGAGAAAAATACTCAAACACTCTATTATGGTTTTCTCTCTTTTGTTTGTTTAACAACTCCTCTTTACTTTATCTACAAAACTGTTAATTACTCAATGTTCGGAAAGTCGAGTGGAGTCACTCCAGATTTTTTTTTTCTTTTTCCTAGTCTTATGAAAATTATATATGCTATAAACTTCCTAACTGATAAATATCGCTTGAATTCAAATTACAGAATTAAATAATCCCTTTGTTATTACGGATAATCGAAGTTTCACCGTAAGAATTCACTTGATTAAATACTTAAGGGCCCTCTTCACTCACCGCCGCCGGAAGCCGAAACTAATGTTATTCAGTGGGAAATTTTTCTTTACAAGTAACTTATTAACTAATACATATTTTTAAATTCTGTTTTCACATTCTGAAAGTTCCCAGCTGTTAAATTGACGCACCTTTTCTAAAATATTATTTTTTTAATTTTTTATATTTTATTTTGAAGCTGCAAAATACGAATTTTCAATATGTGAATTTTTTTCATTGTGCAATTGCGAAGTTTGCGAAGTTTTGATGAAAATTGCAAGTGGTACTGAAAGTCGGTATCTCATAAACTGTTCTAACGATTTTCTTAAATTTGCTACAAATTGATAAGCAATCTGTTGTTTAGATCATATAGTAATTTATATAGATCTATCATCCCCATGTTATTATGCAAAGATTTTTGATGCTGAAAAATTTTTTTGGCATCAACCATTAACTGGTATTGGAACTCGGCAATTGTAATAGAATAGAATGTTGATGAATTTTCAAAATGTCGAAATATTGCGTCTTTTAATTCTTCTAATAAATTTATGAAAAGAAATGGGATAAATTATCATAAAAGTAAATTATATTTGACTAAATTATGAAAAATATAATTTTTATAATCAGTTATTTTGTTATTATTAAATAAAAACTGTTTTGATTTTTAATGGAATACTTTTTTTAAGATTTTATATTAGTAAGTAATATAGAATTTTCAAAATTCTTTTAAATATAGTTAGCAGCGGCGCAGGTAAAGAACATTAGTTTTAGTATATAAAAAGAGCTTAACTTTAAATATTAACTAAATTAATAAATACAGTAAAAAAAAAAGAATTTGAAATTTATCTTCAGTTTTTCATTCATCTTTAGTACATAAATTATTCATACATTTTATTTTCTAAATTATCTATGTGTATTAACTCGGAGAAAGACGGTCATTAACTTGTCAAAATGGCCGTCTTTCTCGGAGTAAAGAAGAATCACTTTTTCTCCCACCATGATCAATCTATGTCTTATTACTATATTTATAATTTAGATAGGTCAGTTTTAGATCTCTAAATTGGGTGTTAAAAAAAAAAAAAAAAGTGGTCTGTTGATACTTTTTTTTTAAAACTCGCTGTATGAAGTCTGTTTTAAATATCTTTACGACGCACAGTGGATCGAAGTATAGGCAGAGGCGAACATAGGAACGTTATGGTATTATTATTATCTATGTATGATTTTTTTTGTCACATTTCGATTTAAATATGTATATATGTATGATAGTTAAAGCGATTCCATGCTTTTTTTAACCCTTTATAAGGCCGAGGGAATATTTTCCCCACCAAATTCGTTATCGTTTTATTCACCTGGCACCAATTTTTTAAAATAATGATTCCTGTGTATCATTTTTCTGGAAAAACATCACTATGAAAATTATTTTGATAATTCTAGTGGGAAAAAAATTAAAAAGTAGTTGTTTGTGACAATCCTTGGGTTGTGAGAAGTATGCGATTGACTAAGAGAATAAGATGCCAAAAGTAAAATTAATTATTTCTAATAGGCTAAATGAATTTTTTACTTTACATCAAATTTTATTCGTGAAAATAGTGTAATGTGCCATTTGAGGAAAAAATGGTTTAATAAAGGGGTTAAGCGGTATCATATTTTTCTGCTGCAAATAGGTATTTAGAAACATACCTGGTAAAGAAACAAATGTTGTATAAAAGAAGAGAATAAAAGAAAATAAATAAAAATTTCGGGAAGAAAATCTATACTTGTAACACAATTAATTTAGCACACAATGATAAATATATCATTAGATTACTGCTTCTTTTTCTTTTTTTTTTTTTTTTTATGTAGTTTTTCAATAGAAAACTCATGCAGGCATTTACTGACAAACTCTATTAAAAAAATTACTTTTGTCTTTATTTTACTAAAGATTTATGGAAGGCAGGCGATCAATAATTAATGAATTTTTTTGATTGAACTGGATTTTTTATTTGTTTTATTTTGCTCTCAGAAATAATTTTTAAACAAATAAGCAAATAAAGTGAATTCTTATCAAAGAAATTTTAAAAAACGTTGTTTCTAGGTTCTGTTATTTTTAGAAGGACAATTTTGGAAGGCAAATTTAGGAGACAAATTTGGAAAATTTGCACTGGAAACAGTGAAACAATGTGTCTCAAAATATGAGTGGTACTATATGCCAGCTTCAGTTCACAAACTATTGATTCATGGAAAAGACATAATAGAAAATTTTTCTATTCCAATTGGACAATTGTCAGAAGAAGCTAGCGAAGCCCGAAATAAAGAGTTTCGTAAATACAGAGAATACCACACGAGAAAAATAAATCGAAGAGCTTGTAACGAAGATTTGCTACATCACTTGTTATTAACATCTGACCCCCTGATTTCAAGCATGAGAACGAATAAAAGAAATATGCAAAGGAAGGAACTTTTTCCTGAAACACAGGAACTTTTACTTTAAATCGTAATATGTTATTACATTATTTAGTTTTAACATTTGATTATTTAACGTTAAACATTTACTTAATTTTAACATTTCATGACATATCACGGCAACTATTTACATTTCCCTCCTTTTTTGGGTCCAACGGTACTTTTCAGTACCATTAAAGTAAAATTAATTATTTTATTAAATATTTAAAAAAAATAAAATTAATTTCTGATTTATTAAATTTATTTTAATCATCTAAATTCTATAATATTTTCACGATAAAAATTTTAATATATTTTCTGTCATTAATGAATACAGTTATTCAGATAAATTTCTCGATTGATAATTTGAGGGTAAACAGAATAAAAATTTATTTTACTTTAAAAGTGGCGATTTATGGCGCAAATCCTTTTCACAGATTAAAATGCATACTTTTGGGAGTAGTAAAATGTGTTTGAAATTTTGGACAATTTTGGACAAAAAAAGTTACGCAACTTATAAATTTAATTTTGTTGTTAATTTTATATTCACATTTCATGCGTGAATCACAACATAAAAAAACCAACAAAATGTTGGCAGAAGTACCTTAAACTTTTATTAGGACATTATTAAAAGTATTTTTATTTCGTATTTTTTCATAGTTATCGTAAGTGCCACTTGATGGCTATTCAAATAAAGTCACTGAAATTCATCGAAAAATCTTATTTCTGAAAGTTTTCGTTTTGAACTTATTTATATACAACAAAACTTCGTGTAATTGAAGAAATAACCATACATTTGTATTTTTTAGACATTCTTTTAAATTATTTCACTGCAAAATATCAGTTATTTATAGGTTGATTTTTGGGCCTATGTTCGTATTTTAACATTGTTCGATCCACTGTGCGACGTATGTATTAATTGGTTACTACAGGAAAGTTGGTAGGCGTCTGGTTTGTTAGTGAGGTCAGAAAATATAAAGTTGACCTAGCACCAAAAAGAGTTTATAATATGTGTTGTAGTGGAATGGTGTGGTTGTTACAGAATTTTTATTCTTTTCTTTAAATAATTTGTAACTTATATTAATATTTATACCTGTGCTTTAAATAAGAAGGGGAGAGTGGGGATGAATGGGACAATAGCAAAATTCTTAACTTTTGCAACCACTAGAAAATTGACAATTTTTCTGATATATGGCAGTACTAAGGTCATTTATCAAGGGTAGTTACAAAATTGTGCTGTCTATTGGAGGGCAGAAAAAAATTAAAGTGACTTTTTCTGCAGCCAGAGTAAGTTTTTACTGATTCAATAAGATAGTAGTTAAAAATTAACTATTTGCTTAAAGTTAATCTATATTAATAAAATCAGAGTTTTGTCTGTAAATTTGTCGGAATCGAAAAATTTTGCGATATCTTCACGTTTTACACCCCATGAAAGCCGAAAATGACTTCAGAAAATTTTGCCTGTGTGTGTGTGTGTCTGTGTGTATGTCATCGTGTCCGAATGTCGCTTTTTTTGTCCGGGCATCACTCGAGAACGGCTGGACGGAATTCAACGACGCTTGGCAGGAATTTAGGTCTTCACCCAACTTAAAATTATATCTATCAACTTTTCGGAAATTCCCCCCCGTTCTCCCCCTAGGGGGTAAAAGACTAAAACACGTTTGTCCGGGCATCACTCGAGAACGGCTGAACGGAATTCAACGGCGCTTGGCAGGAATTTAGGTCTTCACCCAACTTAAAATTATATCTATCAACTTTTCGGAAATTCCCCCCCGTTCTCCCCCTAGGGGGTAAAAGACTAAAACACGTTTGTCCGGGCATCACTCGAGAACGGCTGAACGGAATTCAACGGCGCTTGGCAGGGATTTAGGTATTCACCCAACTTAAAATTATATCCATCAACTTTTCAGAAATTCTCCCCCGTTCCCCCCTGGGGGGTAAAAGACTAAAACACGTTTGTCCGGGCATCACTCGAGAACGGCTGGACGGAATTCAACGGCGCTTGGCAGAAACTTAGGTCTTCACCCAACTTAAAATTATATCTATAGAAATTTTCAAAATTCTGATTAGTGTTTAAATTGTGGGCAAAAAACGCCTGCGCATGCGCCATAAATATTTTTTCACTAAAACGCTTTGAATGGAAAAATAAAATGCAAAAATAAATTTTTAAGATAAAGACTTTTTTCATTCGCGTGAATCGCACTACAAATTAGGAAAAGATTTAAATGAAGTTTTGCCATCTGAGTTTCATACTTTAGTTAATTTTAAAACATCTAATTGTCGTATCGAAAAACTGTTTACACCCCAGGATTCAGAAAAATCATCTCTTTAATTTGGTACTGAATTTGTAACGATAGGTCTGATACTTCCAATTTATTTTCCCCTTTTTCCGTTTTTCCGTTGCCACTTAAATTTCATACTTTAGTTATTTTTTTAATATCTAATTGTCGCATCGAAAAACTGTTTGCACCCCTGGATTCAGAAAAATCGCCTCTTTCATTTGGTACCAAATTTATAAATATAGGTCTGATATTTCTAATTTATTTTACCCTTTTTCCGTTTTCAACCTAGATTCGATATGGAACAGCTTTAGTATTGGATCCCTTTGGCAAAATTTGAAATTCGGAACCGAAGTAGCTCGGACGTTTCTCGCCAAGATCTTTGATTGCACAATTGAGATAGCCAATTCAGTTCATCGCAAAAATGGCTTAAAATATTTAAAGTCACCAAAGGGTTCCCATACTAAAGCTGTGCATTTTGTACTTATTTATTTATATTTTCTATTAAAGACTTCTGTGGTCACGAAATTTGGTGCGTAAATTGTTTGTTTGCATCCGGCACTTATTGTAACTGGATTTCACGAAATTCGAAATCTCCCCCCCCCCCTTCTCGGAGTCGGAGGGCAGTAAACGGTATAACTTCTGTATAACCCCACAGCTGAATTTTTCGATTTTTCTTTGGCGTTGTTTTGAAGGATAACGATGTCGTTCTGGACTGTTTGCGATATAATATGGCAGCCTAATATTTTGTTTATTTTGGATTTATGATTTAGATTATAATTTTATCATTTATCATATATGATTTATGAATTTTAGATTTATGATTTAGCCATAATCGCCAACAAAAAAAAAAATCGCCAAATATCGTTGTGGGTTTATACTGAAGTCGTTCCCAATAAACATGTGTAAAAACATGTTTTTCCGTTTGAATTCGCTTTGAATTATCTTAGAATGGCGAATTTTGGTGTGTGGATATTGATTAAGTGTACGCATTATGTACATTAGTGGGATTTTGCAAAACTTCGAACTCA
Organism: Salticus scenicus; assembly: GCA_963930645.1. Classification (NCBI taxonomy): domain Eukaryota; kingdom Metazoa; phylum Arthropoda; class Arachnida; order Araneae; family Salticidae; genus Salticus; species Salticus scenicus. Next base: position 51,572,629 of record OZ005648.1, read on the forward strand.
CCCGCTGAGGGTGGGGAAGTAAGAAGTGGGTAAGTTGTGCCGAAGACAGTGGGAACCCAGACTCCTAACATTGGGAGCGAGAAAACCTCTACCAATCACAGCGAGAACTTAGGTTATTAATAAAGATATGGCATTTTGACAAATCATTTAAGTTTAACGTCCAGCGAAGCGGGCAAAGCCTGCTAGTATAACTCATATATGCTGAAAAGGCATAATCTTTTATTGTGTTAATGATATTCAAGAAGAATATTGATAAGTGTTCCTTAGGCCTATTTCTTGTTTTATATGATCATGCTGTGGTGGTGGGGATGAATGGGACATTCCCCATTATGTGCTAATTTAAAATTGTACACAAAAATTATATTAAAACAAATCGTAAATAAATTTTCAATATTTTTATAATCTGTAGCTCAATAGTTATAACATGGAATTATAAAAGTAGCATGGATTTGGAGAAAAATAGATTGAAATTAATTGTTCTGATTTTTGTTTATAATAATTATGATTTAAAAAAAATTATAAGTTAGAATATTCAATGCAACTTAAATCAATAATATCAATAATTAAAAAAAAAAAAAAATAATTAATAATAATTGGATTAAAATCACAATTTCAATCAAGCTAATTAAATAAACCCTGGTGATTATTAATGTAATACAGAATAGAATGCTTATTTTTCCAGATCAGTCGGAAACAAAAATGTATCTGGATAATTTGTACTCTATTAATAATGATTTACATCTTTCTAATGTCTTATTTATTTATTTTTAGATTAGATCTTATTAGATTAAATTACCAAAGCATAGAGCACTAGGAACTGTGCGAACCAAAGGACTTTTGCCTCTTGATGTTAATTTGAGTCAGCACATCAGTTTATTTTAATTTCAGTAACTTCATAGTGCGTAATAAAATCACATAAACCAATTTAACTTTAAAAATGTGTTTACTTTCCATTTTGTTTTCTTTTATTTGTTAACTTCAGTCCTGTCCCATTCATCTCCACGTGGGGATGAATGGGACAATGCACATGCATGTAAAAAAATTTATTATTAATTAAAAATAACTTTTTATTAAAGTTAGTATGTTTATATGTAACTGATTACTGAAGTGTACTTATGAGCAATGTTATAAAATTCTGAATTACATATGGTGAACGTTATTAATAAAAACATGAAAAATGTCTCTTCATCCCCACTCTCCCCTATTAATGAGTTATCTGGATAAAATTTTGAGCAACTTCAAATACAGTTGTATATTTCTCTATTTAGAGGGAGCAAAGTAAGTGCAGGTAGTATGTAATTTCATAAAACTTGCGAGTTAAGTTAGCAATCTTACTAATTTTAATTCTTGCATAATCTATCACGTGATTTTGCCGTTTTGTAATTTAGAACTATCTTATACTTCTGATCAACTCCCTTTACTGTATCACGGTTTCTATTCATTTTTATCTGTTTTTGTACCTATTTGTATTTGATGTTGCAGAAGATGAGAAATTATTAAATTTATAATTTGAGTACTCTCTATTGACTCTTCGTTGCTATTTTTGAAAATTATCTGCTTTTCCCAGTGGTCTGTGAATCCTAATTCTGCCACACTACTCTTCAATCTGATTGCTTTCACTCAGCAGGAAGTTCCATCATGTCTGAGTTCCTTGAATTAGCCATACCTCCATGAAGAAAAGTCACGGTCTTTGAAGTCTGACCGTGGTCCGCTGGCAGTCCGGAACTGAAAGAAGGTGAATGGAGATCAGAATTTGCTTGTTTATAAACAAAGCGATTTTTTCCCCTACTGATCTGATCATAGAACTGAAGAGAGAGCATTATATATTCTAAATTTTAAAGATGCTTAAGACCAAAACAGATTGGAAACCACTGTCCTTGATTATGATAGTGTATCCGTATATGCATTTTGTTAAATTTGTTAAGATATTCTCATTAATTAAATAAGGCTAATTTTCAAGATTTTCAAAATCAAATTTTCATATTGATTTATTTATCGGAATTGTAAATGTTTCTTTATTCCTTCAATAACTAGTATTCTCTAAAAAAGTAGTTGGATTGCGGTGGAGGCTACGCCCAGTATTTATAGGATTCCTTTAATTAACATTAAATGTTTGAAAATAGTCCTAATTATTTTTCATTTATCTCCAAATCCCCTACTTATAGTAACACTTAACGACTCTGAAATTTGTTAGACTATTACTGATAATTATATTCTGTTTAATTTGTTTAATCGAATCAGCTTTGCAAATGAATTAAATATTGATGAACAAACGTGTTTCTTGTGATAAACAAATTGTATGTAAACTTAATAAAATAAAATAAATAAATATTTCTAAAAGTTATTTATACATATTTAAATAATATAGTAATATTTTATTTATAAATGAAACTTGCATACAGATTTTAACACTTTCATTTAATTTTTAATATTTTTTTTTTTCTTTCAAAAACGTCCTTAAAATGAATATTTAAAAACTTGTTGGACTTCTTGGAATAAGAGTCTCAACAGGTAGCAAATTAACTGTATTTAAAAAATGGGGAATAGTACATTTAAAGAAAATAAAGACATTTTATTTACTTATTTATTTATTTACCTGAATGTGTGAATACCCTAAGAATTCCGGATGTGGGAATGAAAATAAATTTCTAAATGTGTTTGGAAGATTTGCAATTCTCGGGAAAGGAAACAAAAGTCGGAGCTTTTTTTTTTTAGAATAATTTTTGACATAGATATAGAACGTACTATGAAGTATAAATATTACTAATATACTACTTTAGTATTTATCGCTGGGGAACGATATATCCAGAGGTTTAAAGTATATCAACGCCGTCTCTCTCTTCGTGGGATGCCTGATTTTAATTGCTTTTCGTTATTCATTGGAACGACTTTAAGGTAGCGGCAACTTTGATACCAAACAGAAATACTACTTGATTCTCACAGCGAGTTCAGCCATGCTAAGAAAAAAGTTTCCCTTGATTATATAATATATGTATATTGGTTATTTACACTTTTGCTATATTACTCTCTCGTAAAACCTCAATCCGTGTGTGGTCGAATCGGTAAATGAATGTTTATTTTTATGTATGTTAAGGGAAGTAACTGTACAATTTAAGACTAAAAAAGGTTTCTTCCCTTCATTTTTTATGGCATATGATGATCTGGAAATCCTAAATTGCGATTAGTAAAAATAAACGTCTGTTGTAAAAAATATTGTATTATGCATATGGACAAGCTAAAAAAATATTTTTCTTTTTTATCCAAAATAAGACAAAATAAATAAAATGATAATTCCTCTTTAGATTTCAAAACTTGTCAAATAACATCTGAAACTCTCTTAACACAATCTTTTCATATCGTTGGTTTTGCATTAAAACCAAATGTTTAACATTTTTTTTTTTTTTTTTTTTTTTTTTATTCAACATTTTAAAAATATATTTTCTCCTTGTTTTAATCGATTTTTAAATTTTTGTTCCTTTTGTGTTCGTTAGATGGCAGTACTTTTCCAAAATTTTACGAATGTTGTTTTAGAGGATGCCATATGCAGAAGTCACTTTCTGTCTTTCGTAGTGAATTAATAGCTATAAAGACTTTTATTCACTTGGACCACTCACTGATGGAAAGGAAATCTGGATCCTGTCTGACAGCAGAAGCTCTATCCAACACTTTGCCAATTGGCATAGTGTGAGAGATTATATTAGAATGAATATTCTAAAAAAAAAAAAAAAAAAAAAGCTGAAGCGCCATTCCTTGTTTCATCAGATTCATCTACAGTGGATTCTCTCCCATGTTGATATCAGGGAATATGAGATTGCCGATACCCTGGCCAAGGCTGGCGCTGAAGATGCCTCGATGTCTTCTATGACTCCCCTATATGGTGTTTTTTCCATGGTCAAGAACCAGAATAAAACCTTTTGGTGTGTTCCACCAGTGCACCACTGGTATCAGAGTAACCGGTCGACTGGTTCTCTGACACTTGATTGAAACAGGAAAGATCAAACCACCCTCAATCGCTTCCTCAGATGTCATCTTAGATCTTTGACAGATTTTGATGGTTCCAAGTGTTTTGAAGTCTGAGCCAAGTGTTCGGCTGAGCAGGCTTCCCCTGATCATATTCTTGCTTGCATGGGGTTCTCTATGCAGGATACTGTCAATCCTTATTGGTTTTCGATTTCTTTAGGGTGCACAACATCATGGGACATGATTTAGCCTTGCTATTCTTTGGGGATGAGTAACAACAGCTTTAAATTCCTTAGTAGCGTGAGTGCGCCTTACTCTTACTGCATTGATGATGCACTCGTACCTAGTTTTTCATCTGATGAAGGGTCGTGCTCTTAATTTAACTTGAAGCAAATGTTGCGAGTTTTTGAAATTCATAGTGTTTAGAGACAAATTTATAGTGCTTATTAATTAAATATTTCTCTGTAATCGAGTTGACATATCGATATTTGAAAAGAAAAATTCTTATAAATTAAGAATTCCAATTTTTTCTTTTTACATATTTATGATCAATTATGTGTGTAATTGCCGTTTTACCATGTTTTTATTAACTTCGATTCTTGTTTGTTATTTTGTCCAGTACAAATCTTGCAATCGATTTTTAACTAACTTCCCGACTATTGAAATTTTCAGAATAGCTCAGAACACGGTGACAATGCATTTTTTTTTTTTTTTAAATACTTTTAGACAACTGTTTCGGGTCCCTGCTGCCTTCGGTAGCGTTTATATGATACAACAGAGAATTTATTTAATTAACTTCTCGACTAGCTAGACGTTTGAAACTTTTAGAATAGCTCAAAACACAACAGCAATGAATTTTTTAAACAATTTTTAGCCAATGGTTTTGGGTCCCCGCTGTTTTCGGTAGCGTTTATATGATTCGACAATAATATAACCTCCCGACTAGCTAGACATTTGAAACTTTCAGAATAGCTCAGAACACGGTGACAATGCATTTAAATACTTTTAGCCAATTGCTTCGTGTCCCCGCTGCCTTCGGTAGCGTTTATATGATTCAACAGAAAATTTAAAAACATGGTATACAAAAAGTTCTTTTTATCTTGTAATTATTTTAAATGCGTTTGCAATTTTCAAAAGTAAAATATGTGCGGAACGTTTAAGGGTTAAACGAATGTTTGTCACGTAGTTCCTGTTTGATAAGCCTATTCGACCGGATATTTACTATTTTCCTTCTATCGCAATTGAAAAAGAAATGTTTTATTATTTTTTTTCTCTCCTCTTGTATTGCGTGTGAAAAAATAATCCGTTTATAATATTAAACTAGTTTCAAACGAGATATTAGATTTCATCGTTTTTAAGTTTCAAATGGGTTTTCAATAATGTTTCAGTGGCATTAAGGACATTTTTATTTATGATGTAGAATGTATACAGGAAAAGGATTTTATACACGTATTTGCAGATACAATAATGATTTATCGATTCCTTAGTATTCGAAAATCGAAAGCTCTTTTTATGCATTTATTTTGCATTTTAATTTGTGCACTTGGATTCACACTAAGCATAGCAATTGATTTGAATTATAAACAGTTCGAAAAAGCACAAGAATACATTTCAAAAACTCTCTCACAAATTACTCCTTTAACATTAAATTTCAGATATTAAACACACATATATACATAAAAAAAAAGCACATAAAATATAAATTTTAAAATAAAGTTGAGTGAATTGGATCAAACTTCCAAGAAACAGAATTTTTATCAGTGCAGATCTGTTTTGCAAAGAAAAATAAATGCAGATGGTTTCTGACGTATTGCAAGTTATACAGGGTGAATAGAAATTATTATTCCGATTTTACAGCATTCTAACTCTTTAATGATTGCACTAGGATTATAAAATTCTCAGTAATACTTTTTTGGGGAATATTCTCATCTCGGAAATTGTTCTCCTAGACATTATTTATATTAATCATCACTTTAAATATTTTATTTATGAAAACCTCTAAAGTATATATATATATATATATATAAAGAGGAATGAAAATAAATAATAATAAATTGTATCAGATTAGTTTTAAAAAAAAATTACTATATTTCATACTAGCAAACTACACCCGCTTCGCTGGTCACTATATTTAAATGAATTTTCAAAAGAATTGGACCAGTATTTATTTTTTAAATCACATTATAAATAAAAATTTAAAAAAAATTACATTGAAATGCCTCTAAATCTTGCTTCGGATACCCGCTGCCTACAGCATCTTTTTTTTTTTTTTTTTTTGTCCTCACTGTATCGGGTCCAAGTTCCCATTGCCTGCAGAAAGGTCTTTCTCGTGCACTTCAATTTGGGTATTTATCGATGAGAGGTGGATCTGCTATATTATTTAAGAACTACGATTTGAAAGATGACTGTATCTGAGCATCTATTAAATATATATTTTAATTTTTGAACCCTGTATAATATAGCCCCCGCTGTTTACACTATGTTACGATTTGATTCCGACCGATAAAATAAAATAAAAAGTAGGTTTTCTTTTAAAAGGAATTAAATGCATGAAAAACTGTTTTTCAATTTAAAATTTAATATACTTATTTTTTTCCTACTGCATTGCCATTTTATTTTCAATAATTACGATAAATTAAAAAGAGAAAAAAAGATTTTGCCTTCAAATGAATGTATTAAATAAAAAATAAATAGCGTAATAGCCGTTGCAAAGATACGCAGACGACTACAATGAAATAATAAATTTATGAAAAATGAAACATAGAAGCCAATATTTAAAACCGAAAAAAAATTTAATTAAAAAAATTCAAATTCGAAATTCGAAAAAATCGCGGTAAGGTGCGCACCTACAGAAAAATCGCGGTGAGGTGCGCACCTATAGAGTCGCAGGTATCCACTTACCAAATTTTGTAGCTCTGCGATCAGTAGTGTGAGCACCAGAGCGCAAACAGACACACAGATACTTCTCTTTATTTATATAGATGAGATTTTTCTGCAAGATGCAGTAGCTATCCCATAAGGTATGGTTGCTAATGCATTTATTAAAAATAACAAAATTTTGCTAGAACTTATACCATCAGCTCAATTCTTTAAAAATAAATAGGAAGTTACAAGGAAAAGACATAACACTGTAGCCAATTTATTATTTTGCTAATATTTTACATTCTAAATTTGAAAATACCAATATTATTCAGCTAATATTCGGTATCCTGAATTTTAAAAAGTGAATCTTGCAACAGAAAAGCAAATAACTGGATCAGAATTCAGTCTCTAATTAGGAGGAGTTGTACAAAATATGTGAGTAGAGTAAATTCTGTTAGAAATAACTGGATGTTGATTTCAAGAGCGTTTTATTTGTTTATTTATTTTGAAGGGATATGCATTTGAATTATGTTTGGCAAAAATTTCGATATTGATGAATAATGTATGCTGTCCACAATTGCTGCAAGTGAAACAAAGTTTCAGTAATTATAAACTGATATATATTGTTAAAAAAATTGAGAATCTATAGAAAGAAGTAGAAAATTGACATTTGTGGCTCATATAACATTATGCTTTTTTACCCCCCCCCCCCCCCCCCAAAAAAAAAAAAAAAAAAAAAAAAAAAAAAGCAGCAGCATTGTTGAATTGCTATTAGGGGATAAAAAGTTATATATACCTTCAGCGAATATAATTTATGTTTTCAACTGTATGAAATTTTGTTTAAAAAAATTTAAAACACTGAAATCAGTTCTTTGTTTATAAAATATCCTATTAGAATCGCAGTTCAATGAAAATTCCCAAAATAAAAACTATTTTTTATGAGCAATAGATGACGATGAATGACATGAGTATATGATGAGTATCCCTATATATATGTTAATTATTGTTTTCACAATGATGAATGAGTTATGATTTATATACAAGCACAATTTATATACATGTGTATTTTCAATTTATCTATAAGAAAAAAGAATATTCTCGATTAATTCTGTAATTTCAGCTACAGGAGAGTATTCTCAAAATATTCTCGTTCTCAGAGAATATCTTCATTTCACATCTGTAGATTACATTGATTTTAACTTCCTTTGCAGATATGTTGGAACAGTCGGCGTTTTTCTTGGTGTTATACATTAATTTACAGGGGCATCATTAACTCTTATGACATCTAAAAGTACACTACTGTAATGTTTTCAATGTAATGTTTTACGAAATCGTCGAAAATGCTACTATAGAAGTTTCGAACTCACTGTGGCAAACAACCACCAGATGCGAAGTTTTAAAGATTTTTGAGTATTTTCATCTTTGTAGCCTTAAAGTTTTTGCATTTTTGTATCTAAAAATTTTTACATGAAGAATATAATCAATTTTACAATTGGTGCTTGTTTGCCACTTCGCATTTCAAACTTCCGCTGGTTTCAGCAGCATTACCCCTAATAATGCACCTACCTGCATATTAATATCTCATACCAAGAAAGACTTCGATGAGTCCAGCGTATCTGAAAATCAAAATCGGTGCAATCTATAAGAATGTTGTAAAAGCAGTAATCACTTGTGTTCATCCTGTGTATCCAACCCTGTGTCAACCAAATAAAATCGGACAACCCCTAATCATATTGCAATTTATCGCCGAATACTAATGGATACGCTGCTTTTTATAAACAAGACTGCTGTACGATAATAAAAAGCATTGATGATGTATATCCTCAATGCTTTTCGTTTTTGTTTTATAATAATTTGAAAGTTGTTTTCAATATCATGCGTTTAGTTTTCTTTCAATATTCGAGTGTTTCTGATTAGACGTTTAAAATTGTACCTTGCTTTCACAATCTGGTACACTTTTATTAAAAGATCTTAATTTTTTGTCTTAAAGCGATAAATTAAAAGTATGAGTCTTTAAACATGATAAATCCGAAAACTGTAATTTTCATATCTTCAGTTCATTTTTTTGTAGAAAAAGTAATCCTCCAGGCGCTTTTTGATTCATCTCTCTGTACTTCTCAAATCGATTTCTAGAAACACGCGGATGGTTGACCTGCGTAGTAAACGGTCGTTTTCTGACTCTAAGCAAATGGAGGTCAATCTCGAGGACAAAATTCCTGTCTTCATGTTTGGACTGAGTCCACTTTCTTTCAACGTTTTTTGGCTGGAGGGGCTGTTTTTCCAACCGATTCTTAGGTCATCGAGCAAATGGAGTGTCAGATCAGTGTGCCCATCATGCAAGAAACTGCATTGATGGATTTGTTTGTTTATAGATAGATAGAACATAAATATTGTTCCATTAAGTTAAGGAAACCAATTTTGAAGTCGTCTCGTTCATCTATTGTGAAGCGACCTTTGCCAGAATCCTAGCCTGACAGATTTTGACCTTAGTTTTATATTAATTTTCTGTTCTCGATAAAATGGAAATTTATTTTCATTTTTGTTGCTTTTGGAATTTTTTTTATTATTATAATTGTAAAAACTTGTCTAATAGAAATTTTGAGTGTTGTCTCCCTCACAAGTGTGAAATTGTCTAACGTAAAAGATATTTGATTTGGGAAAGAAAACTTCGCTGATTCCTGCTGTAGAACCAAGAGGTAATACAGTATAGAGAAAAATTCGAAATGAAAATTTTATATGTATTACGCTTCACCTTTATGGATACATTCATATTTTTAGTACTCAAACATCAGGTTTGAAATTCCTTGCGTTTTTTTCCCCCTTCTGTTTTACTGAATAATCAATGTTTAATCCAAGTTTTTTAAAATGGTACCCCATATGTGAATAAAAAAATAATTTGTGGAAAAAAAATCAAGTTTGTAAAGTTTAAAAATGGCTATGAACAATTAACCAAAATGCGCAAAGTAATTTTTTTTTTCTTTTTTAATTACATTTACAAGCACACACGCACAAAAAGAAAAATAAAATAAGTTTATATCTGGGACAAGTAAATTCCGGTATTTACTTGGATATATTATACCATTGCCTCTAGTAAATATCCAAATTGAGGGCACTTCTCATGTGTTCGATACAGTGAAACTCGTGAAAGTTCGTTGAGAATTGACTTCTTTACTGAAAATTGACTTTTTGAAAGTGCCTCAAAGTGGCGTAAAATTTGCTCTGGATTAACCTCTAGCCACAATTGCATTACTTCTGTCTCACTTTTACATTTTCTCAGTGTTTTATTATTATTAATTAATGAGCTGAAAAGTGTTTTGCATTTATACGATAACATTTATGAGATAAATTTTTGCATTTATAAGATATTTTTTTATTTTTTACAAAAATTCTTTTTATTTTATATTATTACTATGTGAGAGAGAATGAAATATCTTTTTCTAAAGGATTTTTATAATTTTGGATCTGTTATAGAGGGATAGATATAATTTTCTCTTCGGGAAAAACTACTTGAGGCATATGTCGAAATCTTTTTATTAAAACATATATTTATAATCCATTGCAAGTTACAGAAGAGCATTTATTATTATTAGTTAGTTAGTTTTATGGCTACCAAGTTTCTTTTCTAGGCAATATTATAAAAAGAAAAAAAAAGTTTTAGCACAAAGATAATGAATTACTTTTCAGTATTTTTTTTTTTTTTTTTTTTTTTAAATAAAGTGTGTATAAATCTGAGAAAGAATATTTCTACATAATTATCTTTCTATTAAATAACGTAAACTGAAGCGTAAACATAAACCCAAATGAAACATGTAGTTATTTTTAGTAAGATACCAGCGTATTTAAGTTACTATATTGCGTAACTGTATGTTTTTTTTACTATTTTTAAAATTATCGAGTAATTACAGTTTAATCACGATGCAAGAGAAAGCGCGTATTTTATTTTTTACGAATTCTAAAAATTTAGGGGGTAAAACCCCGTTTTCATGTTTTTGAAAAATGTTTCTAACTTAACAGTTGATCTTATTTTAAGCATCATGCTTTAAATACACTTTTATTTAGTTTCATGCAAGAGCTATTAAAAAGAAAATTGCCTTTTATTCTAACGAGCTGAGTCAGTTGTTTATAAATGTTACATTTTTCCTTCCCCCGAAACCATATAATTACATCACCTCGAGGGAAAGAATTCTTTCCAGGAACTCTTTTGTGTTATACATAGAACATGTTTCTGTTATATTAAAACCTATATATATATATATATATATTTTTTTTTTTTTAATTATAGGTTTTGTAATTTAAAGGGTCCGAACCAAGCAAAAGCTGCCCCTTCACATAATTCAAATCAGAGAATGAAATCTTCCATAAAATTAAAATCTACAAAAGTGAGCCACTTCACAAACTCCAAATTCATAAAAACGACCCTTTCACATAATTTTGTTTAACAAAAATGGTCATTTTATAGAATTATTTCCAGGATTTTAGTAATATTTAAAATGATTGCCTGTAATTAGTTTAATAACACTATTAACTTGATACTAAATGTTATATAGGGTGACAGATAAAAGTTTTATACATTTTTTTTCCCCCACAAAAAACAAAATTCACAAATATTTTGTTATTCAACTCTCCAACTTCCAAATTAAAAAATTTGATTCATTCCTATGATTTTTGATTATTTAATTGGTGGACAAATTGTTGTGCGAGAGAATGATAATTTTCTATCGTTCGAATTTTCACGAATTATATTTCATTGAAAAATATAATTTTTATTGAGAAATTTAATTTTTATTGAGAAATTTGCTTGAGGCTAACCCTATTTTAATCTGTTAGGTAATTTTTGAACTGTTTTCGTTACAAAGTTTAAATTTTTTTGAGATTTTATAAACGATTCAATTAAAAATAATGAACAGTAAAGTTGGCGAAGATAGCTAGTTCTGTTCTGTATAGTGTTTGTTTAATATCAAGTTGCTAGTGTGTACAGAAGTCCAATTCTTCTATATTTTTATTAAAGACTTCTTTTTAGCTTGCATTCTCTGTCATAAACTTTCTGCCGAATCCGGGTTAAAAACGGTAAAAGGGGAAAATAAATTAAAATATCAGTCCTATCGTTACAAAATCGGTACCAAATGATAGGAACGATTTTTCTGAATCTAGGGGTGCAAGCAGTTTTTCGACACGACAATTAGATTTTTTTTAAAATTAACTAAAGTATGAAATTTAGGTGGAAACACTTCCTTTTAATTCCTTTCAGTCATTTTAAAAAGTACGAAGCGCGTTACAAATTCAGTACAAATTACAGGGGCGATTTTTCTGAATCCAGGGGTGCAAACAGTTTTTCCACGAGACAATTTTTTTAATTAACTAAAGTATAAAATGTAGGTGGCAACACTTGATTTTAAACTTTTCATACTTTTTAGTGCGAATCATGCTAATAGGATAAGTCTTTAATTTAAATTTTTTTTTAAATATTTTATTTCGTGCGTTTTTATTATACTTTTGTCACTAATTTTCAAATGAAATTTTTTTTATATATAAAAGTTTTTAATGTTATTATTGTATGTTAAAAAATACTGTTTGAAAATAGCGGTGACAAAATAATAAAACGCATGTGAAAAATAGGAATGTTGCTTCCCCTGTATTGTACATATATATTTTTTTCTATCGTTTAATGATTTGGCTAGATTATAAATTAATTAAATGTTACTGTTCATTTTATACATTTTTAAATTTTATTGAATAATTTCGAAGTTATTAGACTGCATTGAAATGTGTATAAACATAAAATGAATTCTAATGCATTGCTGTCAAGTCACCTTGATTTCCAAGAACGATCCCCCATTTCTGTGTTTTCTTCTTGCTTCCTGCAAGAAAATAAAATCTTCCTGATTTTCAGATTTTCCAGGTATTTCACCTTTTTCGTTTCCAAAAAAGGAAAAAAAAAAAAAAATCTTAATATATTTATAAATTATACATACAAATCTTATTTACTTTATGCATAAATTTTCATCGATGAAATTTGTTCCAAAATATTAATCATATCTTGCAATAAAGGCTTTTACAATGCTAATTCCTGATAAAGCTGGGAGTGTGTACAAATCCGCAAATAAGGCAATTCTCCTGTGTTTGCTTATGAGAACAAACTTTTTCTGGGAGTTGTATGCTTGCTACTTTGTATAAAAAATAAGTATATTTTTATTTGACTTTAAAAATATTCCTTTAAAAAATTAGGGCTGCTAAGGAGTAATATATGTAGATATTTCACAAAGCATATACGATAGAATTAATTTTTCTAAAGAAGTCAAACATAAACTCACACCGTGTTTACTGTATTATTTGTTCCTCAGGTTTTATATGTTCAAAACTAAGCTTATTTGGCTTTTCTTAGAATCAATGCCTACGATTTTCCTTAATCACATAATTATTTCTGCTATACCTACTATATAGGGGAGGATCTTCTTGATTTTTAACGAAATCTTCCTGTTTTTTAAGCTCAAATTTCTTGATTCTTATCAGAAGAAGTTGGCAGGTATGCTAATGTATAATTTTGTATGTAGGAATACATTGCGATATTGATGTATAATTTCGACGTGCTTATTTATATTAACTTTTATATTTCAATATCTATGAATAATTAATTTTGTTTTTATGGCTTTGTTATTAAAACACTTACAAATATACATATAAAAGCTCAATAGTAAGTAATGCATAAAAGGAGATATATTGCGATCAAAATTTGCTTCTCATAACTCTTTCTTAGGTAGCTGATGGTGTGAAAGATTCGAAAAAGAGCTCGTATATAATTTATACGAGGGAGATAAATCTTACGAAACTTCGGTATCTTAATTACCGTTAATTACTACTTACCTATACTCCTATGAGTTCCGCTCCTTTCCTGATGACATACTTCAATGTTGTTCTTAGTAGTTGACACCCGCGTCTCGGTCGGATGGTACATAATTAACTACTATTTTCTAAAATATTCCAAGAAAGCATGAAATGTATATCGATGGTTTTAGATTGATTGACTATTATTAGCTTTCATTTTGCGATGCATATTTCACATTTAGTGGCAGAAGAAAAAAAGATGTTGAATAATATTAGCATAATAAAATGCAATGGAGACGATTTATGAATTTCGTTGAAAGGGATGCAAGATCGTTTACGATCTAATTTTATGCGATTAACATCGGCTTCCATGCAAAAATTATATTATTGGATACCAGTGTCAATCTCCAAAACTTTCATAATCTGTAGAATATCCATCAGGCCATCATTAAAAACACGCACAACAATATTTGTCGTTATGTTCAAGACTTTCTCGCCACTGTAATACGATTTTGGAACAAAATTCTAAACTGTAGCATTGAAACTTTCTAATTATACCCAGACACTACACTATCGACATCTATAGAGGTTTTGAAGAAGTTACAATTCAAAAGCTGGTGATTTCACAGTGGGTATCGAATTGTCGCATGTATAAGCCGTTTCGAGTCATCCGAGACGCTAGAGGAGAAGCTCGGAATTCCATAGAACAATCCCCCCCCCCCCCCCCCGTAGGGATTAGACTTTTTTGCCTCATATTTTAGAAGCTTCAAAGTATCTTTTAAGTTAAATAAAATTTAAATTCTATAGTAGTGTTATCCCTTATTCCACTTTTGAGTAATCGAGTTGAACTGAGCTTGGATAGCAGTTGGGGATACGTTCAAGAGGCTTTATTTCAGTGCACCACTCGTAATAGTTGGCAAGTGATAACATGTCTCCCAGGGGCGAGGCGGGGTTCAGAAAACTATGGAAGCGCCGAAGCGAAGCGCTTCCAAAAGCAGAGGAAGAATCAGTTCAGTCTTTCGACGAGGCGACGTTACTTGATTACTTTTTAAAAATCTTAAATAGGGGAAACGCTGCTTCCATGGACGTTCCGCCACTGATGTCTCCTGACCACTCATGATAAAATATTTTCTGTAGGTGATAGATTTGTAGAACGTATTGGCCAAGGCAACAGTCGATCACTCTCTGTATCAAAGAAGAATATCATAACTGTTCGAGTCGGATGTGGTCATGCATTAATTTGTTGAAATATGTTTGTATTACATAAGTATCAAAAGCTGAACACAGTCACAAATTTTAATGTATTAGAAATGTAACGGCGTCTGTCCTAATTACCTGGTGTATGAACAAAAGTTGATAGAAATATATAACCCAGTGATATCTCAAATCATTAAGCTATGCCCAATGCTAAGTCGAATGTGTAGGTCGAGCGTTTGTTCTCTTATGTGTCTTCTTACACGTATACGTCAATCACCATATTATTTGAAGAACCAAGAAATGTTCGGAAAAAAAATGACGTACTTGTAATCCTGCATGTGGTGTCGTGTTTGGACATATCACTATCGTTGCGTTTTTCACTTTTCTGCACCATCAATGGAAGTGCTACAATGGATGCCGTTTTGGCTTTTGTGCTGCTGCAGAAGTTTTCGGCGTGCGGTATCTTGCTGAAAATGGAGAAATTCATGTTTCTGTATGATCCAGCACGGCTCAGCAGACGATACCTGCTCTGTCCTCTTGTGCGTTATATGTCTAGGATCGCATAGATCATATGTGAAGATTAGTATCACCCTTTGCTACATACCCATCTTCCTCAATTTCACAATTGATAATAGTCACGAGATCTCGAGCAATATGAGCAGCAATATCGCAGAACGATAAACTGGAGTCAGATAGGCGCGCTATCTTGTCGCTTTCGTAACATGACACGTGTTGGTAGAAATTCATACGAATTAAACGTTTGTTGCTTGTTGCTTTAAGGCATAGTAATTTACTGGTTAATTGTGAGTACATAAGCAATATGAAAATTTTGTATCTCAATTCTAAGACTCATAAGATTATTTCATTAGGGTGCAGAAAATCGGGCAAACATGTAAATATAGCTCCACAAAAAGGTCTTGTTTTACAGATCGGTTTAGAATACAAACAAATAACATTGACATTTTCATAAGTTACATATTCTGATAATTTTTATATTCTTCTCATTCATTTTTATTTAAAAGTGAGATATTCAGTTTCATTTTTTGAACTCTTTCAATTTAATTGAGGAAATGCTGTGGTACTTTCATAATAGTACTACATGGAAATCCACGTAAAAGGAAACCCTTATTAAAATCGAAAAAACGCTTGACAGATGCGTGGATAACGAAGATAATACCTTTTTCTATTAAATAACTACGGCTTCCTGACCTATCCAAATTAGTTGAGCTGTACGGAAACAGCGGCGTCTGTTCTTTTTATCCCTGTATTTATTTTTCTCTCTTTTGCTCGATGGGAAATGTGCTTTCCACCGCATCTCCAGGTTATTGGATGCAGTTCTCATCAAAATAAACTGGCCCGTCGTCTGAAGGTCATAAATATTTCGGCTTTTGCCATTTTCTGCTTTGTAATTAACTGGAATTACTCCAGTGTTTGCATTTATTGGATGACTATAATCTGAATGTTCTAAATTCTGGCTCAATTTTAATTAATTTTAGTTAATTTATAGCGGAATTGTTCTAAAAGAAAACGCGAATTGTTTATTAATTCTTTTTGCTCCCTTTTTTCTGTTTCAATTTTAAATGTAGTACACTGTTTTTTTCTTCTCTTTTCTTTCTATTTTTTAATGAAAAATGTATTTTTTAACACAGTGGGAAAATAAAATTAACACTAGCAAAAATAAAAAATCAATGTACACATTATGTTTGATTATGATGGTATATATCAATTTAATAAAGCGTTCTGATTTGCTTTGTTTTTTTCTCTGTTGGGATATTATCAGAATACTTTTACGTATTTTATGTGCTGCATTTGTACGTTTCTGTTACGAAGTCACATTCATTCTGCAATATTTCACGCAAAAATCCGTATACACAGGAAACTATTTTACCTAAGATTGACACGGACTCATTTTTAAGAGATTTTTTCTTTAAAATGTGTGGAATGTCTCGAATAAACACTTTCTTTCAGTTTGGAATATTAATAAATCTCAGGTACCCTGTGTAGAAGATGAGTTAATATTTTTTGCATCTATATTTTTCTTTTCATATGAATTCATTTTAACTTTTGAGTAATTTGTTAATGTTTTTAACAAGGAAATAATTCGTTTTTTGAAAATTTTACTCTCAGAATTGCGCATAAAAGGAATATGGAAAAGTACAATTAAAAAAAAAAAAAAGAAATTTTCTTTCCCCCTTAATAAATGCACATATCATAAGTTTTTTTTTTTTTTTTTTTTTTTTTTTGGGGGGGGACTCTTTTGAAATGGTGATGAATAAAAAGCAAACATCGTAAACACACAGTTGTTTCGAATCAAAATAACTGAGCACGACTCTTCATCGGCACCTGTGAAATATGAAAGTTGCTGTCTTGATTATTTCGAGCCGAAGCAACTGCCTCGTGTTTCTGCAATCTGCGGTACATTTGCTTAAAAAGTAATTATTATATTAATCATCATGTGTTTATGTATATGAGAGTTCGTTTAGACAGAGGTGAACCGAATTCATAAATACTTTTCAACTTTGGTAAAATTTGTTAAAAATGAATTAATTAAAAATAGTTAGATTTGTGAATTTGTTTTTAAACGTTCATTGTAGTAATGTCCGAAAAATTATCTGTATCATTAAATAAATAATAATTTTAAAAAATTTCCCTATATTTGCTGAGGTAAGAAATTATTTCTCCGGGAAGGAAGATAAAATGGATCTTCAAGTTTTATCTCAATTAATATTCCATTTAGGGCTTAGAGGGACGCTGGACAATAAAAACCTTTATGTAAATTATCGCCTTAAAATTAGAAAATTTTGCATACATTATTTCAATTTATATTTCAATTTAATATTTATAAATTGAACTATTTTAGAATTGTTCAATAAAATATATACTCAGTCAACAGTTCTTATGGTTTTTAATGTGTGTGTGTGTGTGTGTGTGTGTATTTACAGATTTGAAATCTTTAAATTGCGCTTTCTGAGTTTGTAATTTTTCATGAATTCATGATCTTTAAAATCCGAAAACTTCTACAGATATTTAAGGAAAAGCCTAATATTTTTTTGATGTTTGATAGAACCTGCTTAAAAGAATTAGGGATGGATTTCGAAATTTAAATATTAATTTTTGGGGGAAAATTTGAAAGGTACTTTATGTAAAAATTTACAAAAAAGAAAGGGAATAATAATAAAAAAAAAATATTTTTAATATTTTTTCTGTTAAAAATATAGCAAAATCCACCCCCTAATTCTTTTATGTATGTCCTCTAAACATTTTTTGTTTTGTTGTAAGTCTTTTCTTAAATGTCTGTAGAAGTTTTAACATTTTGAAGATCACGAATTCATGAAAAAACATGTAATATAAAAGAAAAATTTTTTAAAGTCAATTCCTATTTACAAACACTATCGAAAAAGGTTTTTTTTTTTTTTAATAATTTTGAATTAGGAAATAAAAAGCGCGCGTGCAATATGAAAGAAAAATAATTATAAGATAAAAAAAAAAAAAAAAAACTTTTTATATACTATGTTTTAAATTTTCTGATGAATCATAGAGCTCTTATCAATGTGCACAAAATTTTTTAAAGTGATAATGATGTCAATTTTTGTGATGTGCATAATTTAACTTTTTATAGTTTTTTAATGTTCACGTTTAATTAAATGTATTTTTATGTCGAAAGAAAATGAACTCGTATTTTTTTTTTCCACCAATTAAATTATAGCTAATATTTTAATGGCTATATTAACGCTATTAGGATACTATTATTTTCATATTTTAATTAATTATAAGAAAACTAATCAAAAATTCGAAAATCTGACTTCGAAGTATTGTGTTGTCACCGTGTTCTGAGCAATCCTGAAAGTTTCAAATTTCTAGCTAGTCGGGAAGTTAGTTAAAAATCGATGACAAGATTTGTACAAAGATATATATAGGGAGAGTGTGAACTAAATAGTAGGAATTGAAAAAAAAAAAGGAGGGAGGGGGGTAAATTGAAAAAGTGCTATTTGAACATTTCAAATCTGTAGAAAAAATATATTAAAAAACCATACGAATTGCTGCTTGAACAGTTTTAATATAGTTCAATTTTCGATTTAATATAAGCTTTTATATGAAACCTTCAGTCTTGCAAAGTCCCCCTAAAAACACGATATATCTATTCAGCTTATTATCTGTTCGACGTTTCATCAGATAAAATTCTGAATCTGAGAAGACCACATAGTAGTGATATTTACGAAACGCGCGCGTACTCACGCATATATATTATGCCAAATTGATAGTTACTTAAAAATACCTAAAGAGCACTTAACATAAAAGGTTGTGGCAGTAAAGTGAATCGGAATACTGGTGTTGAATAATGATGAGTAACTGCGATGTTTGATTATATAAAGTTTTTTATTCATCATCATGTGAAACTTATGACTGTGACCTCTTCTCCTTATATAATAATCTACGTATAGTTAAAGGGGAAAAAAAAAAAAAAAAAAAACTCGTTTTCGGTTATCTTTTTACTAAATATTTCTATCTTATATGCCCGGTAGCTGCTGGCTAATCAAGAAAAAAAAAAAAAAAAAAGTACAAATAAGTTGTGGAGGTCAAGGGAAAAGTCTGAAAAGTGGAGAAACAAGAAGAGTTGATGAAACGGGAAGTGTGGTCCCGCTTCCGCCGAGTTCACTCAAGAAAGGTGCAAGAGGGTCAGTTGCAGGCAAATGGGACCCTTTAGGGCAAGGGCCCCCGAGATAAAAACCAGTCTCTCTAGCTAGAAAACTGTAACCCGCTATGAGAAGTTTGAGAACTGTTAGAATAAATTATATGAAAATTTTGCTTTCTTAGCAATTCACCCTTTCTTTTAATTTGGTTTAAAGTTGGTAGTGTCGTTGCCGATAATATGTAATCCGTGAATTAATGGCAGGTTGTATGCGGATTGCAAAATAGACGTATTTAGAATTTTCTATCTGAAAGTCTCATGTGATGAATTTTTGAGGAAAATATAGCAAAGATTTAGAATTCTATTGCGTTACAATTTCATTATGCAAAATATCAAACTTTAATGACAGTGTCTTTTTGTATAAATGGGAGGAAAAGAAACATATGCAGAAGTTTAATAAAAAAGTTTTGAAAAATGAATTACTAGCAGATTGATAATAGAGCGGTGCTAAGATGAGAATTAAGCGGAAGAATGCAAAACAACAACAGAAAAAAAAAGTTAAAAAATTCTTATTTTTGACCAGCATCTGACATTAAAAATTATAAATTTTACATTTGGCGACATAAAAAGGAGCATTTTTAAAAGTAAATGCCATATTAATGTGATTCCCCCCCCCCCCCCCCGTTTAAGAATTTCGCATTTTACATAAGGTATTTCATATATTGTTCGACAACGACCACCATTAGTTTAATAAAATATTTCTCGAAATTACGAAAATCGAAGCTAAGGTTTTTGAAATCGTTCAAAACTCCAGTAAACATCGCTTAGTGATCATAACCCCCTCTTTTTTTTTTTCTAACTCTATAAGCACAATGGCGCACATATTTATGCCATCAATTATTCCCTTTAAAATACCAGAGTGTACACTGTTTTCGCATCCAGTAAGTATGCTTAGGTTATTTTTTCCTTCTATATGTCACTGCTTCATTATGATGTAATTAATAACAGTTTGAAAACCTAGCGAACTTCACACGTGTCCTATTCCTTAGGTTCGAATCTTATTTCTGTGTACTTTTCATAAATAACATTATTTCACCTCCTAACGTTATGTATAATTAATAAACTACATAACTCATATTTTAATAAAAATAATTACATAAGTTACTTTTGATGAAATTTAATCTGTCTGGTTTTGATGATGATTTCACTAAACTGAATGTGGTGCTTCAGGAGTTAAAAGTTGTTTTTAAAATAAAATCTGTAATTTCCTAATGCAATCACTCGATAAAACAAACCGCTAAGATAATAATAATATATTAGAGGACTCATGTTAAAAAGTAATAAGTAAAAAACTTAGAATAAACATTATAAAAGAAAAAAAAAAAAAAAAAAAAAAACTTAAAACAATTTTTTGCGGTGTACAACCCAAGTTTGTTCAGGCGAACAAACGAAGCACGAGTGCTGCAAACAAAGCGGACTCGAAACAATTGTTGCAAGTTTTTTTTTTTTTTTCTTTTTTCAGTATATACACAGTCAAAGCTTAGGAAATTTTATTGTCTTTGTAGCAAGTTTAAAGAAATCAAACAATATTCCTACGAAAGTAGGAATATTGTTTGGTTTCACTAGTGGCCGAAGTTCATTACTGGCAGGCATAGCTGTTAGGAGTTTTTCATGGATTTCTCTGGAACTAATCTAAATACTGGTTAAGACCCCCTTAGAAAGATCCACTCCTCACGGAAGGCATCACACCGAGGCCTAAGTGGGTTGTTTAGCACTTGTATATACTCCTTAAGTCAAAAGGTATTCGCAATATCGCAAGAATAATAAAATTATATATATCCAGTCTCTCTTCCTGGTGTTTGATAATTGTATTGATGGATTATTGAGTGTGTGTATATACGAGGGTGAATCAAATATAAACGAGACTTTTGGACCTGCGCGCGCAATAGTGATGGAAGAACGTTCCGCTGTTATTGGCTGTTAGATTGGTTTGTCAGGAGTGGGGGAAGCACGTGACTCATCATCATAGACTCGCTCAGTGTCCATCGTTACGATGTCCGAGCAGGAGGTACCTCCCTCTATTGCGCAACGTATTGTTATCAAGTTTTTAGCTGCAGAAGGTGTAAAACCGGCCGAAATCTTGAGAAGATTGACTGCACAGTTCGGGGAAGAGACGCTGTCGCGAGCTAGAGTGTTTGCTTGGCATAAACAGTTCGTGGAGGGCCGTGAACGTGTTGAAAATGAGAGCCATGAAATTGGAGCAACTGGGTTGGGAGACACTGGAACACCCTCCATACAGTCCAGACCTGTCTCCCTGCGACTTCCATGTCTTTGGTCCTCTCAAGGAAGCTTTGGGAGGGCAAAAATTCCACAGCGATAATGAAGTTGAAGCATATGTGCGCAATTGGCTACAAACACGACCTGACTCTTTTTACCTGGAAGGAATTAAAAAATTACCTATACGCTGGAAAAAATGTGTTTCTAAATCAGGAGATTATGTAGAAAAATAAACTATGATTGTTTGTGCGTTTAAAATCAAAATAAATATTTTAAAAAATAAGTCTCGTTTATATTTGATTCACCCTCGTATGTATTCATAATTTTTTTATTTTGTTTTATTTATTTTATTTTATTTTTTAAATATTCTAAGAAAAGTGGAGAAATTTATAGTTTAATGTTAAGTCAGTAATTTTAGAAATTGACAAATAATAACTGGGGTCGATCTAGGTTTTAATTTTTGTGAAAAAGAAAGTATTTTTGTGAAAAAATAAAATATCGTGTAAAACCTATAATGTTTACAGTCATTGTATATAATATTTTACATCAAGTTAAATAGAGTTCCATTGAGCCAAATTAAGGTATTAATTAGAAACAAGTAATATAAAAGAAAAATTTTTTTAAGTCAATTCCTAGTTACAAACACTATCGAAAAAAAATTTCTTTTTTAAATAATTTTGAATTAGGAAATAAAAGGCGCGCGTGCAAAATGAAATAAAAATAATTATAAGAAAAAAAAACTTTTTATATATCATGTTTTAAATTTTCTGATGAATCATAGAGCTCTTATCAATGGGCATAAAATTTTTAAAGTGATAATGACGTCAATTTTTGTGAGATGCATAATTTAACTTTTTATATTTTTTTAACGTTCACGTTTAATTAAATGTATTTATTTTTATGCCGAAAGAAAATGAACTCGTAAATTTTTTTGGCAACAATTAAATTATAGCTAATATTTTAATGGCTATTTTAACGCTATTAGAATATTATTTATATATTTTAATTAATTATAAGAAAACTAATCAAAAATTCAAAAATCGGACTTCGAAGTATTGTGTTGTCACCGTGTTCTGAACAATCCTGAAAGTTTCAAATTTCTAGCTAGTCGGAAAGTTAGTTAAAAATCGATTACAAGATTTGTACAAGATATATATAGGGAGAATGTGAACTAATAGTAGGAATTGAATAATACTGAAACCATAGAAACATTTTATAAATGGATCATTTTTATAAAACAATCTTGTGAAGAGGCTCATTTTATAAATTTAAATTTTGTGAAGGGTCCCTTTTTACGACGTTGAATTTTTGAAGGGTCAGCAAAAGGAACCCAAATTTTGCTTGCACCGACCCTTGAATAATAAGATAAAATTAATTAAAAAAGTTTTTGAAGACTTTTACGACCAGTCTGTAAAATTGCTTTCAACTTTTTTCAGTATATATTTTTGAAGAGTTCCTAGAAACAATCTCTCAAACATCAGTAAACACAAAGTACTGGATTTGAACCCATTTCACGCTTGTTGGAATAGATGTTAGGAGTTTTTGGTGGTGTTCTCCGAAACTTGCGTGATTACGGGCTTGTACATCTTAGAAACCTCTCGAGTAAGGTATTTCAACCTTAGGTTCAGGTCTTTAGTGTAGATAATCGGCCTTAAAAATCCATACGAACACCTCCTAGAAACAAATTATTCAGACATGGATTAGTTCCTCATCGACAACCCGCTCTATACAAAATTTCTTTGATAAAATTCCATTATTATTATTATTTTAGTTTCAAAATTATGTGTGAGTTTTTGTGTAATAAAGCGTTTAAAATTTTCAAAACGCTGGCCCCAAATGTATCAATTATTTTATTATAAAATTTAATGATGCAAATTTTCAATTTTAGGACATTTTATTGAAATTATAAACGCTCATATTGTGAATGGAGGGGGGGAAATTTTCTTAACTTTTTATGATTAATAGTGAATTGTGTATGAATCTTGTTATTGTTACAATTTAATATCAATTTCCTTTCATTTTTTTTACAGGTAAGAATATATTTTTTCTTATTAGTGCATCTAAAATCATCCCGAATCAAGTAAGCTCTAATTTATGTAATAATTCTGCTGATTATTTTTATGAAATACGATTATTTATATCTTCTGTTTTTAACTAATAAGGAAATATTTTGTAAAGTTTTATTTATAACATTTCATGTATACAGGAATTTTCATAGAAAAATCTAAAAATTTTAGTGTAGTCTAGGTGGTTGAATAGTTAGAGCTCTGCTTTTCAGTTAACAGATGGCTAGTTCGATTTCTAGTTCAGAACCCACTTTAAAAAGTAGGTCCGATCTACACTTAGTCACAAAAGTGTACATACGATTGAAAAGAGTTAAAAAATGCAAAAGGGGAAATAAAAATCGATCCTTTAATCAAATATACTTATTTGATAAGTAACAATTCAGCAATATATGTACAAATATTAATACAAGAATAAGCTGTATTCTTTAAACGTAAGAGAAATAAAAAAATTGCATTGCTGAGCACTTCAACGAAAGTCTACATACGGGTTGTAAATTAAATCTAATTATGGAAGTTTAATATCTGGTTGGTCCACCATTAGCTTCTGTGAGCGCTAATAGTCTTGCTGGCATGGAGTTCACAAGTTTTTGTGTGTCATTACTAGTAATTTTTTGCCATTCTGGAGATAGAACATTTCGCATTTCTGAAGTACTAGAAAGTGGTCTTTTGGACAGTCTCTTTTTAAGTTCATTCCACAGATGTTCAATCGGGTTGAGGTCTGGGGACTGTGGTGGTGTTCGGAGTTGATTTTTAACGTGATATAGAAGCCACTCCCTTATAAGACCCGAAGTGTGCTTCGGGTCGTTACCTTGTTGGAACATGTAATTCGTGGATAAGTGTAGTTGGCCACACTACTGAGAAAACTTGTTTTCAGTATATTCAGATATACGTATTTATCCATTGTTGTGTTTATAAAATGTAATTTTCCAAGCCATTAGCAGCGATATTTCCCCAGACCATCACAGAGCCCCCTCCGTGTATGACTGTTGGCATAATGTTTTCATTTTATGATCCTCATTCCGCTTCTGCCACTCTTTAGTTCTTCCATCATTTCAGAATACATTAAACTTGCACTCGTCAGTGAATATTACTCTACTCCAAAACTCAGGATCATTTTTGTGAATTTTATAATAAGTTTTTGAAAAATCCAGTCTCTTTTTCTGGTTGATTGCACTTATGAAAGGCTTTTTCCTTGGAACTCTAGAATGAAGGCCTTCTCTCTTAAGACACCGACGAACAGTTTCAGGGCGTACTTTAACTCCCGTTGTCTCCTTAAGCTCAGTTGCAAGTAACTGTGCACTTAACCTAGGGTTCAAGTTAACTTTTCTTAAAAGAGATCTCTTTTCTCGATCATTTAACTTGGGTGGTCTTCCATTTCGTGGCTTATTTTCAAAAGTTCCAGTGTTTTGAAAATTTCTAATTATTGTGTGTACTGTAGATTTTGACAATGCAAGGGTTTTTCCAATTTCTTGAATAGATTTCCCTTCATTTCTCAATTTAACTATAATTTTGCGTGCAGCAATTAGCGCCTCAGCTCTTTTATTACTCATATTCGCCTAACCACTCAAATACACACTCTATTCCGTGAGATAAACTCGCTTTCTTACTGTAAATACGCTAAACGGAAAATGTTATTATCAGCCTTTCAGTTTTCGTAAATTGCTTCACTTCAGTTAACCGTATGTAGACTTTTGTTGAAGAGCACAAGAATGTAATCTACTATTTTATTAAATTTTAAAAATGTAAATTCATTTTCTGCTAATTTCTGAGTAAATTATTTAGAATTGCAACATATCAAATAAATATATTTTAGTAAAAACTAAACTTCATTTTACATTTTTCATTTTTTCAAACGTTTACAGCCGTATGTACACTTTTGTGACTAAGTGTAATTGATTGCATGGAAAATGATTGTACAGTGTTAAAATAACCCAGTCGAAACCCTAAACTTTTGTCATAGTATAATATTTGTTTTGTTTAAAAATCTTACTGTAGGTTTTTGTCTGAAAAAAAAAAAAAAATATATATATATATATATATATATATTTTAATATAAAGAAGTATTTGTAAAAAAAAAAAAAAAAAAAAAAAAAAAAAAATCATCACCTAATCAATAAATTTCGCCTGCTTCGAAAAACATTCTTTTTTGTGATAAAAATATTTCGTAATCTATTTTCGTCTGCTTATTGATCTCTTTGGTCTCCAACGCCTAAAATATCTTCTAAGTTTGGCAATATCAAAGGATATGACATTAAAAATTCTGGTTGTATTTTGGAAAATTTCCCAAAAAAGTTCGTGTTTTATTATTATTATTTTTTTTTTCAAATATGAGACGATTTGCTCTTTCGTCTCATAAATTCGTCGTCGTGTTTTTATTATTCTTTCTCCCTCTCTCCCCCCTCCTATTTTAGAAGCTGATTTTCTATTTTTTGGCAAGATAAATTTGAATTGAATTTCTTCCAGGTTTTGTTAGTAGTTTAAGAATTTCTTTACTTTAATTAATTTGAATTTCAAATGAAATTATCGATATAGTGTTGTATTTAATTTCTTCTGCTTTTTAACAAATGTTTCATAAGCGCTAGGAAAGAAGCCAGCTGTGTTTTGATGAGTTTGAAATATCATACTTGTTTCAACGGATTGGTTACACATTTATTAAGTAGACGTAATACCGACCTTGTGATCAATGTTAAGAGACGGATATTGCATTATTTAAAATTTTCTTTATATCATTAAAACGCATTTTGTTCGTTATTGATGTAAACTTAAATTGCGAAGGTTTTTTATTGATTTATATAGCGAAATAAAGTACAGCGTTTATATGAGTAAAATCGAAGCTTATTAATTCTATGCATTAAGGAGACACATTATATTAAAAATATCTTTTGTAAATTACCGTCTTAAAATTAAAAAATAACTAAACTTAAAATCTAATTATCGTTTGTTTAGATGTATTACTAGATACTAGGAAGATATGTAATTTCTAGGAAGATATGCTGACATATTTTTATGTTAAGTTTAAAAAAAAAAAAATTACTAACTCATTTTTTTTTTTTTTGAGAAAACATGGATTGAATGTTTGCTCCTCACATGTGCATTTGAATATATCATAATATTAAAAATATTAAAATTTCTTAAAAAGTATTTTACAAAATTCAAAATTTTAAAGCTTTTTCTTTCTTTCTTTTTTTTTTTTTTAATTTTGCTTGATTATACATAGCATTGCACTAATGCCAAATCATAGCCAGTAGAACCCAAATGGGCACATACATTATATAAGCTTACTAACTGAGCTAGAACAAAAATTATACTTAAACTTACTGTAACTTAATTTGATGCGTGAAACTTTCTTAATAATGTTGCGTAATTTGCTAAAAATTCATGCAAGAAAAATAACATAACCTACGTCTTACACCACAAAAAACACCAACTTTTAGCATGCTTGCATTTACCATTTGTTTGAGAATAAACCTCTTCACAAATTCACCCTATGTTGTCATCTACACGAAAATAATGCTGCTATAGTGACTTGGCACCACTCAAGGTTCTCATATAAAAGCTTTAAGTATATTCCATTTAATGTAATAAATTGAATTAGGTTTGTTCAGTAAAATATATCTTCAGGTAACAATTATTATGTTTTTTCATATATTTTTTACGGATTTGAAATCTTTTAAATTGAATTTTCTCGGTTTGCATTTTTTCATCAATTCATGATTTTATCAATCCACTGTAGGATGAAGGCCTTTCGTAGGGGATTCCAAACTGCCCTGTTTTCTGCAATTCTTCTCAATTCTGTTCGTCCAAACTTCACAATTTCATCTCTCCAAAGGCACAGTGGTCTCTTCTTCGGTCGTTTTTATCTCTTGGTATCTAAAATAGAATTTTGGTAGTCCATCTGTCGTCATTTCTTGTCGCAAGGTGCCCAGCCCAACTCCATTTTAACTTCTTGACTCTAGAAATAACATTAGTAACTTTGGTTAGTTTCCTAATCCAAGTGTTCGCTTTCTGTCTCTTCGGGTGAATCCTAACATGTATCTCTCCATGCTTCTCTGGGTTGTTTAAAATTTTTGTATAACTTTACATGTTAATGTCCAAGTTTCTGAAGCATAAGTTAAAACTGGTAAAATGCACTGATAAAAAACTTTTCTTTTCAAACAAACTTTGAACATAGCGTTATTTCTTCCGAATGCTCTCCATGCAAGTTTAACTTTGTTGTTAATTTCTTCTATGATGTTCTTATTCATCGTAAGGACTTATCCCAGATAAATATAACTGCATACCTTTTCTATATCATCCATATCAACAGATGTCTTCAGTGGCGAAACAAAAGAATTTGACATAATTTTTGCCTTGCTGAGGTTCATTTTCAATCCAATGAGCTTGCTTTCTTTGTTTAATTCCTGAAGCATTTCTTGCAAATCCTCAAATCAGGAGGCAAGCAGTACAATATCATCTGCAAATCTCAAATGATTTATTAACTCCCCATCACTTTTTACCATGCTTTTATCAACTCGCTTTTTTGTTTGTCGAATACAAATCTTGCAATCGATTTTTAACTAACTTTCCGACTAGCTAGACATTTGAAACTTTTAGAATAGCTCAGAATACGATGAAAATGCATTCTTTTAATACTTTTATTCAATTAATAAATGTTTGAAAATTTTTTATAATTGCTCTCTTTCTTATGCATTTGATCATTTTCTTTCAAGTTGATGGGATAATTCATCAAAAATTTTTTTTTAAAGTATTTATTAATATATAGAATTGTCAAGTTTATGTGATTCAATAGAAAATTTAACTAGTTGGCATAGGTTGACTCTGCTCAGTTCCACATCATATGTATGTTCTCATACATTTCTAGTGCAGAACATATTATATTCATATTAAGAGAAATGAATTTGACCAAACGCTTGACACAGTGACAGAACGAAATCCCCGCCTAATAAATAGGCTACCCACCGTACAGTTCGCTATATTTATCTTATTCTAATGTATTAATTAATTTTATTGGGGGTAAATTTCGTAGTTTAGTTTTTATGCTACTATTTCCAATGCAACGATCCCCAAAATGCATGTTTATGTATAATATCGCCCAATTTAGCTATTTTGATAAAATCTTAAATTTCGAATAGCTTATGAAATTTTCCTATTAGAATATTTGTAGTCAATCATGTTCAAACAAGTATTATAAACGTTATTTTGAAGTTGTGTGAATACCTTTATGATCCTCAAAATAGACGTTTATGCTAATTTCGCCCTACTCTGCCATGTTAAGTAAATCGTAAATTCCAAATAACTTACGAAATTTTTAAATTAAAAAATTCATAGTTAGGGATGTTCATGCCAGTATCTTAAATGATATCTTAAAAGTGTTCTGACATCTCTGCGATGAAAATATCCCTCAAAGTGCACGTTTATGCAAAATTTCGCCCTATTCTGCCGTATTAAGTAAATCGTAAATTTCCAGTGACTTAAAAAAAAAATTTTAATTGGAAAATTCATAGTCAAGGAAGTTTATACCAGCATCTTATATGTCATTTTGAAAGTAGTCTCACAACTTTACGATGAAAATATCTCTCAAATGGGACGCTTATGCAAAATTTTACTGTATTGTGCTATGTTAAAGAAATTCGTAAATTTCGAATAATTTGTGAAATTTTGAAAGTAGCATGTTTATTGTTAATGATTTTCATCCCGGCATCAAAACTGATATTTAAAAGCTGTTCTTATGTCTTTACAATAAAAATATTTCTTTTCATGCACGTCTAAGTGAAATTTTGCCTATTCTCCCATGTTAAGAAAATCGTAAATTTCGAATAACTTCTGAAGTTTTTTAATTAGAATGTTGCGAATGAATAGGGTTCTTGCCAGTGTCATAACTAATACTTTAAAACTCGTCTGATCTCTATGCGATCATTTGTTTGTCACATCGTGTACATGCTAACACACTAACGAACTAACAGACACCTTACAGAGGGACACCATACCCATTTTGATATTTTTGGATTCCTCACACCTGAAAACGTGTAAAAAAAGTCAAAAAACCGAGGTCGAAAATTTTTACGATTACCTGAGTTCTCCACACGTATAGTATGATGGGGAACTAAAAACGTGGTATATGAAAAGTTCTTTTTATCTTGTAATTATTATATTATGCCTTTCTGTTCCCAATTTAATTTTTTTTAAACTTCTTGAAGTACTGCATTGAAGAGTTTGAATGAAATTGTGTCCCCTTGTCTTACATCCTTTATATATATATATATAGTCTTTTCTTAAATATCCCAGGCCTACAAAAATGAAGTTTACAAAATTTGATTTGATGATTTCAGCTGATCTTTGTTTCTTGATATGCTGAAACCGAAAATGCAGCCCATTTTTCTCTATCATGTATAGATTTTTGTCAATACAGGGTGTTTACAGACACGATTTCTTACATATACTATCATAACAATCGGTTGGTTGGTTGATATGGTTTTAAGTCTCACTAGTGCTTCACAATTGCAACAGTAGGCATCTATGATTAATTAATCATGGAAACATACTATAAAACTTACTATATAATTATAATGGTGGAAGAGTAACGGAAGAAACTGTATAGGCAAGCACCCTGTATTGAAAAAAATCTATATGTGATAGAGAAAAAGTGGCATCATTTTCGGTTTCAGCACACCAAAAAACATAAAGATCAGCCAAAATTATAAAATCAAAATTTTACATGTCGGCCTGTGTATTTGTAGAAATTTTAGCATTTTAAAGATCACGAATTCATGGGGGGGAAAAAAAATGCTAACTGAGAAAACGCAATTTAAAGATTTCAATTCCGTAAAAAAATCTATCGTAAAACATAAGAATTGTTGCCTGGATGTATATTTTATTGAACAAATCTAATATAGTCTAATTTCTAAATATTAAATGGAAATATATATTTTTATAAGAAAATTAACATGATATAATTTTGAGCTGGGGTACTATCTGAAAATCGTGTTATTAAAAAAATAAGTTGTAACGCTATATTTATTAGTAAATCGCTTCGCAGTCTCTGTCCACCAACCACTCCGTCAGGACAGTTGTGACGCCAGTAAAAGATTGGCGCAGGTTAGTTTAATTTTTTCTCTGATTTTCATTTTTACGGAAATTAATTTAGCATACCAAATTGGACGATGCTCCCCATAACTATATAATATATAGCTTATTGATTAATTAAGTCTTCCTTCCTAGTGATACATATATGAGGCTAATTTTTCTCTTGAAATCTTAATGAGAACAAATCCACCGTTTTTGCATTTCCTAACAGTAATGATTATGTAAGTGTGTTGAAAATAACAAATGTAAATTAAAAAATCTCTTTAATTTGTGGGTAAACAGAACAATTTATTATTTGGTGTGTTTTTTGTATTTAATCCGATACGTGTTACACTAGTTTTTTTTATTTTCCTTTTCAAGTATCAGTCGATCTTTAAGAAGATTTTATTGAAATTCGTAAAGGAAAAAGTACAAATAGTGTATGTTGATCTTTATCGTATTTTGTAGCAGATGAATTTTCCTTCTTTATTTTAATGAGCGAATATGTGTTTAACATATTCGCTTAATCTATTAGAAAGAGATCTCTTTAATCTCCTGTTATGACTCTTTTATCTCGTATATTTGATGGAAACATCGTCTGACACATGTTACAAAGCGGTCTGACGCAGTTCTCTCTCTGAATTACGAAGGTAAATAATGGTGATTGTCTAAAGTGCATAGAAATGGCTCTTTTAATACCATTCGCCGCAAATGCGGAGGCTTAAATCAGGATTGCCCTCTTTTATTTTTCCGGTAGAGGAAATATTTGAGTTTTATTGAAATGAATCTCAAGGTTAGTTTCACATCTTTCTGAGTCTTTTTTTTTAAACTATATATTTTAGGCCAATGAACTTGCGATTTTTTGTTCTGTTTTTGGTCACTGTTATTAAAGAGACCTAGGCGTAAGAAACATTTTTCCCCCAACCTCATATATACTATATATATATTTATATATAATTATGAATAATACCTTTTCAAACGTTGTGTGTGTATATATGTATACACACACACATATATATATGGGTGGGGTGTTGTATATGTGTATATTTAAACAAATTTCTTAGCTAAATTAGGAATAAAATATAAAAAGTCACGTGTAAAAAAATATTTAGCGAAAAACAAGATTTAATAATAATAATAATACTCTCCATGCAGGAACATCGAATCATTGATATCATCCTTACGATCAAAAGTGATGATGTTTGTTGAAATATTTATATATGTAAAATACAGCGTTTTAAAAATAAACTTTGTTTTGTAAAATTACTTTTAAATGTACAGATTAATTTTCTTACTGCAGTAATTTTTTAAAAAATTCTCTACAATATGTTTCATTCTTTAGTTCCCCATCACATTATAAGTATTGGGAATTTAGATAATCATAAACTTTTGACCTCCTTTTTTTTCTTTTTTCTTTAATGTTTCTACGCTTTTTAAGGTATGAGGAATTAAAAAATCACGAAATCGGTGTGATAACCGTTTGTAGAGTCTCAGTTTGTTGTTTGTGTACACGATATCACAAAAACAAAGGCTCGCAGAAAGGTCGTACCAGTTTTAAAATATCCCTTATGACACTGGCAAGAACCCTATTGATTTGGAACATTCTAATTTGAAAACTTTGTAAGTTATTGGAAATTTACGATTTTCTTAACATGGAAGAATCTAAGAAAATTTTGAATATACCTGTATTATGAGGATTATTTTCATTGAAGATTTTGGGCGAGCTTTAAAATATCATTTACTATAGTAACATGAATATCATTGACTGTCAAAATTTTACTTTAAAAACTTCGTAAGTTGTTCAAAGTTAGCGATTTTTTTTTTTTTTTTTTAAGCATGGCAGAATACAGCAATATGAGGGTTATTGGATTGGAAATACTGTGGAGTTGCATAAAAACTGAAATATGAAACTTCCTAATAAAATTAAGGAACAAATTAAGATAAGGTAAATGTATCGAAGCAGAACTAGCGTAACCTAGTGGATGGGCCATATTCTGCGACCGTGCCGAGTAATCTGTAAAATTCATTTCTATTAAGACGAATGTAGTGGCCTATAGTAAAAATTTTTCAGAAAAATCATGTGATGGGATGATGGGAAATCAGAAGAGTGCCTACTAGTTTTATGAATCTCTTTCTCACTCTCTCTTTCTTTTTTTTTTTTTTTATTAATAATTTTATAAAATACTGTAGTTCGTCTGTATCCCATCTAATAGACTTAAATATAAGCAAATATTTACTTACCAAAAGATCACCAGTGGCCGAGAGGTTTTATTCTCAAAGCTGGTAAACTGGATGTATCGGGTTCGAACCTAGCGCACGCTCGTCAGTCTAGTCGTTTGCAGTTTGCCGTAGTTTTTTTTTTTTTTTTTTTTTTTTCCGAAACTCGGGCACCTTAGGGACTTCCGGCTCACACACACACACACACATGGAAAGTATCCCACCCAAGCCCATGGCTCCCGTAGTCAAATCAACCTTACAACATTTTTGCTAAGACTGATTTACTACGAGGCTTTCCAGCGCCTTTTTTATTAAATAAATAAATAATAATATAAACATCCCACCTCTTTAATTTTCAGTAATTCTTTATTGAAATATACTGCAAATGACTCAAATGAAATAATGACGGATAAATAAGTTCTTTCTTTCCGAATTTAATTATTCTAAGCATAGCTTTTTTACAAGATTTATCGATAGTTTTTCCATTGCGATCGTATTTGGAAATATGTATTAATCCGCGTTTGTAATGATCGATAGATGACGCTTTCTCAACTGCAGTTGTTAGTAAATATAATTAGCCACGTGTATTTATTTATTGTTCTTTCTTGTTGTTCTATCGTTGTTTCAGCGTGAAAGCTATCAGTGGTATGATATATTCACCTTAGCCCATCAGAGGGCGAGCATTTCATTACAATCGCGGATTGTGAGACTTTTTGTAATGCACGTGATTTTCATGCGTAAATAAAAAATGTAGTCCAAAGTTTTTAGTTGGAAATTCAAATTGATAGATCCATTTAAAAATTTCTTATTTTAAAAATCATGATATTTGAGAGAAGAAGGAAAGAATAATTTATTTGTTTTCAAGTGCCTTTGTTGAAACACTTTATTTTTAATATTTTGTCGGAGGAGTCGTCTCGAGAATTTATAGTACAGTGAAAGTAATTCTAAAGCGGTAAAATATTTTTGTTCTAATCTTTTAATTTCTAATATCTATTATATTGGAGATTTTCCCTCCCCCTTTTTTTAATCTGTAATTAGAATTTTTTAAAATTAATTTATTTAATAACTAGCAAACCCGTGCGAAATTTTCGCACTTTATTTCTTTTCGTATTTACATTTAAAATTTGAAACTTATAATTCATAACATTATTATAACTTCATTTATAAGTCTTTTACATTTATACGTCCTTTTAGTGAAGTTTCGATTCACTCGTATTCATTTTAATGCAAACATTCTTCGTTTATACGCCGCTAATATTGGTTATACTTCCTTTTCCACTTTACTAAAATTTTCAAAATGTCTCGACCTGTTACTAGTTTTCATTCTAAATAAGACTGATTTTTTCTAAAAAGCATCTTAAATGGAGGAACACAGGAAATAATCAAAGAATCCATTGAATTCACAGTAGAATTTTTAATACCCATACACAAGCAGAAAATCAGACTAATATTAAAGATTTTTAAATGTTATTAAATAACTATCAGTATGGACATAAATAGCATGCTTATTATTAAAGATACCCTATATATATATATTATTAATATTCAAAATGTGTTCATATAGTTTTTAAGAAATGTAATATAATACTCAATATATGATGTATGTGTAATTAGTATCCAGTCATGCATTAATAGTATGATTTTTCTCACTTCTTATAATAAATATATTTTTATTTTTATTATTATTATTGTTTTTAAAAAAAGTATAATATACATTTACTAACTTAAGAAACTTTATTAATTAGTATTTTCATATAAATTTTGCTTAGGTGTCATTAAATTTGTAGTAATCAAAGTGTTGTTATTAAAATTTCGATTATACGTCTTTTCATTTGTACGTCCTTTTACGCCAGTCCCTTGAAAAACGTATAAACGATGCTTTACTGTATTATACCAATTTCACCACCTAATTAAAATTTTAATTTACCAGAAGCAAAAATATTCTTAAAACTAAATTAATATTGTGCAATAGTGAAATCAAAATCACCCAAAGAAAGGTTACAAAATACAAAAAAAAAAAAAAAAAAAAAAAAAAAAAAGCTAATTCCTATTTTCACTGTACTTTTCATGATTGCGTTTTTTATTCAATTTATGATAATAATTCATATTCTGTATATATCTTTAAAGTATTGCTTGGTTTAAAATGACGCATTCAAAGATTCTGAAGAAGCAGCTTTTAAAAACATATTTTTCCTTAAAATGGCCTCACGTCATTTTTTTTAAATTATTATTATTAGATCCTTAAGCTGAAACCGCGTGCTTAAATATTGTCCATTTATGAATATTAATTTTTTTTTATCCTTGCATATTTTATTAATTGCATCACTATCGTATCGTTTCGACAAAATATAATCGTAATTAGTCCACGTTAGAGAAATATTATATAGACTGTTATTTTTGTATATATATTGTATTGTAGCTCTGATAGCTTTTCCTTTCCTCACTGTGAATCCTCAGTTAAATATCTAATCAAACTCCTTATTTCGTCCTTGAATACTATCGAATAAATCTTCTTGAGACGACTTTACTCTGTCCCTTCGATTAAAAAAAAAAAAAAAAAAAAACTTCCCTAAGTTGTTTTTCTTTAACAGTAAGTCTCATTCTATCAACCAATTATGTACGATAGTTTACATAATCATGATTACATTCCATAAAGAGTGCTTATTACTTTTAGTGTCTTAAAGCTAAATTTCATCTATAATGTTGCAGTTCGATAAATGTTATTTTTAGCGTTAGGATTTCTTTTCTAGTGTAGAATCAACCAGCGTCTGTTCGTCCATGTGTTAACTGTGGTGGAAGATGTGGCAGTGGCGTTAAGTGGAAATGAAATATCGATTTGTGCGCGTCTTGTACTGCGCCTTTGAGAGAGATGTCACTCACATTTCTGCTTCGGAAAATCAGAGACGTATGGTATTTTAAGTGATAAATACAGTCGATAGTATAAACTTGTAAGGGGAATAAATAAATAAATAAACAATTCGGCCATAACATTATTACGCTTTTGTTTAGTTTATTTGCACATTTTAATTTGTTGTCATAAAATATTGTTTATTGACGCAGATTACAAATCGAAATTAATTACTTTTTAACGTAATTGCGAAATGGTATTTATGCGTGAAATTTACTGATGGCCTTAATCAAGCAAAGAGAAATCGAACATTCCATCCATCCCCCTCCCCCCCTCTCTCTCATATATTTATGTTTAAAATAATAATAATAAAGAAAGAAAGAAATAATAATAATAAAAATCTGAATAAGTTTAAAAATGAAATTTTTTTTTTGAACAAAAAACTGTATTAAGTAATTCACACGGAACCATAGACTAAGATAAGAGTATTTGTTACAGCTGCTTTTTAATGAATCCACTTGTGTATAATTAATATAATGCCGT
This sequence comes from Salticus scenicus, assembly GCA_963930645.1. Classification (NCBI taxonomy): domain Eukaryota; kingdom Metazoa; phylum Arthropoda; class Arachnida; order Araneae; family Salticidae; genus Salticus; species Salticus scenicus. The sequence continues at coordinate 51,609,113 of OZ005648.1, forward strand.
CAACATACAATCTTGTTGATTGAGGAAGCGAAGTTTCATTACTCGAGATTTTTCACACAGTTTTTTGTTAAAAGTGGTGAATTTGTATGCTTCAGTATCGGGTTGCTTATCTTTTCTTTTCGGCAACTTCATTACTTATTTATAGTTCTTCATGTGATACTTGGTTTCATATTGTGCAATGTTTGAAATGGTTTTCAATATGCATATACAGGGGTTAATGCAGATCGAGTTTACTACCTTTTATGGGTACCTTCACAAAAATCAACCTGCCAAAAAAGGTACCTTCACAAAAATCAACCTGGCATAAAAGGTACCTTCACAAAAATCAATCTGGCAAAAAAGGTACCTTCACAAAAATCAATCTGACAAAAAAGGTACCTTCACAAAAATCAATCTGGCAAAAAAGGTACCTTCACAAAAATCTTAGTCATCCCAGCAAAATCTGGCATCTTAAATGAGCACATTTTCAAAGAAGAGTAACTTATTTGTGCATTTCTGTTGATGCGATTCACTCACAAAGCAAGAATCATACACAATGTTGGTTTTAATCTACACACATGTGTTTTCTGCGGGCGAGAAATGGTGTAGCATAATTAAACAAAACGATCCTCGCATGTATCTGTACAGACACACTTTGGAGTTGTGGCCATAGTGTACTGTTTGCTGATTCGTCATGTGGTTTGACGCTTTGATGATTGTATGGTGATGTGTCTATCCTCCCTTGTACAATTCATGTGTAGTGCAGTGATAATAGCACAAATAAAAACAACTCCTACTTACATTCTCTCTACTGAACTGTTTACTTCAGAGAGAAATGAGTTTTGATTCCTGTTCTGCAAAAAGCCTCACACCAATTGTTAAGCGTTATTTTTATTATGTTACTTAGTTTGAACCCCCCCCCCCCCCCCCCCACACACACACACAGAAAAAGAGTGTGCTGTAGTTTTTCACAAAAATAAAACATAGTTAAGATTTTTCACAAAAATAGGTATTAATTTTGAAATCCTGGATTGCCCCCTGATATATACACACACATACAAGAACAAAAAACTATGTGAAAAATATGCATGATACAAGAATTGCGTGTGTGTGTATATGTATACACAATTTATGTACAATAAGTTAATTTATTTACAAAAAGTGACACAGAATTTTACCCTCTTTTTTTTTTTTTTTTTTTTTTTTGTATACATTATTCAATCATTGTCCGTGAAGAAGTATTGTGTAAAGTATTATTTCATTCTTGGATTTTGATTATCTTTTTTAAAAATTAAATTTTCCGTTTCTTCATGTGATATTTTCATTTATTCCTGTGAAAATACTTGAAAAGGTTTTTATATGTATATACATTTTAATTCTTGTATCATACAGATACTGCCTATCATTTTGTTTTTGATGTATTTGAAAACTAGTTGCTGAAAAACAAACAATGATAGGCCCGCCGGTTTAAACATACTTTTTTGAGAAAACGATAAATGTTAAAAAGAAAAACGCTATACGAATTTTCGACACCCAAATAGATAATACTATTTGAAAATGTTATGCATGTAAGATCAGTCTCTTGAAATTTCGTTGTCTGGCGGAACATGTGGAAATTTGACGGTAGAATTAATACGGTCTCCACAGCGAGAACTATATCCTTGCGGGATAACGCCATTTACAGGCAAAGTCTAATTGTTTCAGACTCCCCGATTAGAGCGCGGACAGCCAGGTGAAGTAGGTATTCATTTAAAATTTAATTATTGGGCAGAATTGACCAGTCTCATAATCGAAAGTAATTAGCTAAAAATAATCAGTAATATTTATTTTAAGTGAGGGAAAGGGGGGGGGGGTAAACAAATCTATATTTGATTGGGGAAACATTAGTAATGTATCAAATAATTTATTTATTCAAACAATTTCTCTCAAGTACTTGGAAAACTATATTAATTGAAAAAGCATTTTGAATATAAAAAATTCTTTGAAATTTTAAACTGATTAAAATTATTGATAATAGTATTACTATTTGTGCGTTTAAAAAATCATTATAGTTATGATTTTACTTTGAGTACTTTTATATTAACAACTAGCAGACTTTGCCCGCTTCGCTAGTCGCTGTATTTAAATAAATAATAATAATAAAAAAAAATACCATTTTTTATTTTGTCACTTTATGAAAACTAAAAAATGACATTGAAATAATTCTGAACCTCGCTTTAGATACCACACCCGCGCTATATTGGGTCAAGATTCCCACTGCCTGCAAAACCTGTTTACTGGGTACTTCAATTTTAAAAAAACTATAATCTTAAAGATGTCTATCTCAGTAACTATTAAACATTTTAGTTTCTGCATCATGTATATTATAGTCACAGCTCTTTACACTATATTGCCATTTGATTCCGACCAATATTATAAATAAAAGTAAAAATAGATTTCTCTTTAAAAGGAAATTAATTAATAGAAAATAAAAATAAATTTTAATTAAACTTAAATTTTAATAAGCTTAATCATTTATACTATATTACAATTTTTCCGAATAACTAAAAAAAAAAAAAAAAAAAAAAAAAAAGAGAGAGAGAGAGAGATTTTCCTTTTTAAAGGATTTATTAGATAAATGAAAAATAAACTAGTTGGCATAGGTGGACTCTGCTCAGTTCCCCATCATATTTATGATCTCATAAATTTCTAGTACGAGTCATATTATAATCATGTTGAAAGAAATGAATTTCACCAAAGCTTGATACAGTGACAAAGTGAAATCCCCGCCTAATAGGCTATCCACCGTTCACTTCGATATATTTATCTTATTCTAATCTGTTAATTTATTTTATCAGGGTCGATTCCGCTGTTCAGTTTTCATGCTACTATTCCCAATGCAATAATCCTCAAAATTCATATTTATATGAAAAATTTACAATTTCGCTATGTTGATAAAAACGTAAATTACGAAATTTTCCTATTAGAATATTTGTATTCAATCATGTTCAAACAAATATCATAAATGTAATTTTGAAGTTGTCTAATGTATTTATGATCCTCAAAATGCAAGTTTATGCACAAATTTGCCTTATTCTGACATGTTAAGTAAATCGTAAATTCTAAATAACTTACGAATTTTTAAATTGGAAAAATCATAGTCTATGATATTCATGCCAGTATCCTGAATAATATTTCGAAAGTGGTTTGACATCTTTACGATAAAAATATCCCTTAAGATTGACGTTTATGTGAAATTTTGCCCTATACTGCCATGTTAATAAATTCGTAAATTTCCAATAACTTACGAAATTTTCAAAGTAGCATATTTATAGTTACTGATGTTCATTCCGGCATCAAAACTGATATTTTAAAACGGGTCTGACATTTTTACAGTAAAAAGTTTCCATTTAATGCATGTTTAAGTGAATTTTTGTCCTATTCTCCCATGTTAAGAAAATCGTAAATTTCTCATAACTTACGAAATTTTTTAATTCGAATGTTGCAAATGAATAGGGTTCTTGCCAGTATCAAAATTAATATCTTAAAACTGATCTGACCTCTATGCGATCATTTGTTCGTGAGATATCGTGTAAACAAACTAACACACTAACAGACACCATACAAATTTTGTCATTTTCCGATTTCTCACACCTTGAAACGTATAAAAAAGTCAAAAAACCCAGGTCGAAATTTTTCACGATTACCTAAGTTCCCCATACCTATAGTATGATGGGGAACTAAAAATTGTTATATTTTAAAAAATAGCTGTTATAGATTATTATTATTTAAAATTTAATATCTTTAATTTTTTCTGCTGTATTACCATTTTAATTTCAATAAATATAGTAAATAAATAAATAAAGATTTTTGAATGAATTAAATAAATAAAGAATAAATAGTGCAATAGCCGTTGCTGAGATACGCAGACGATTGAAATGAAAGAATAAATTTTAGAAAAATGAATCAAAGAAATCAATGGATAAAAAAAAAAAAAAAAAAAAAAAAAAAAAAACCCTTAATTAAAGAAAATCGATGAGGTGCACACCTCTAGGGCTCCAGCTACCCATCTGCCAAGTTTTGTAGCTTTGTGATCAGTAGTGTGAGCACCAGAGCTAAACATACACACAGAGAGACACTTCTCTTTATTTATATAGATAAGACATGGCTGTTAACATTTTTAAACATTTAGAAATACAGTAATTTTATGTAGGTATAAAAATTAAATTGTTAAATGTTCATTAAATATTATCATTCTTAATTACACTTTTTACACACACACACACACACATATATAGTAACCGCCGGATAGTAAAATCACTGGTTAATAAAATCAGCCGCTTAATCTGATCAAATCGCCAGAACCGGAATCAAATCAATACAAACTACGTTTAAAGCCGCCGCTTAATAAAATCAGCATCGCCGGTTAATAAACTCAAAAATATCTTCTCAGCAGCCAAAAAATATCATTTATGCATACTAATTTTTTTTTTTTAAATTTACATTGTGATTTTATTTTAATTTTTTTTATAGAAAAGGAAATTAAAGCACAACAAACCCTCCATTATCGCTCATTGTTCAAGATTTTGTACTTGCAGCACAGTTACAAATTAAACACGCCACGCAACTTATCTCCGCAACAATTTCAAGTAACGTATTTTTCAAAGCGCAATAATAAAATACAAATTCGATTTGAAATGTTTTTTTTTTTTTTTTTTTTTTCTAATTATTAGAAGGCAATTTCTAGTTCTTATTTTGAAATTACTGTAATTCATGAGGTTTAAACGGAAATATTTTAAATTTATAAGAACAGCGTGAACTTTTGGTAAAGTAATGATGATTTTCCTCTAGCGAAAGTGCACGGGAACTTACAATGCGTTTAATTTACTTATATCGAAGAAACAATTAGTTAATTATCTATCAAAAAAAAAAAAAAAAAAAATACTATTGTTTACCAATTCCATTATTCGTTACCTTCTGAAGTTTCTTTCGAAATTCAGGGAAGTAATACCTTTTCCTTAAGGGCAGGAACGTTCGCCGGATATAAAAATCAGCCGCTTGATGAAATCACTTTGGCTGAGAACGAATGTGATTTTAATAAGCGGCGGAAACTGTATATGCAGGGACTTCTATTTAATAAAAAATACAGAATTCTGGTATTTGCAAAACAATTCGATGAGCATTTCATTAAAATCGAAAACTCAATAAACGTTATTGTTACATCCGTTCTCCCCTATATTCATTAAATTGATTAAAGTATAAAATCAAGAAAATAATAGGATATTCTACATAGGACTAATTATTTATAACACCACGACTATGTTTAATTTATTTATATTATAATTTCTGAAATCGTTACAGAAGTGAGAAAACTTTATATTTAATTTATTAAAGTAACTTACTATTTTAGTTAAAAATTTGATACGTATATAGCACATTAACATAAAATGTTGAAAACGTGTTTATATGCACTTCATGCTTTAAATACACGGAAAAGTATTCACTCTACAATATTTTACACGCTTATGTACATACATTTACATACTTGAAATTGAATAAGTGTTAAGTTTTATGGGGAAAATTACTTTTTAAGCTATTCAAAATTGATTTTGCTACTGATGTTTGTCGAATATTTTATAAATGCTTGACCAAACCCAAATATACAGCTAAAAACTGAATATCGAACACTGACCAAATATTCGTTTTATAATAATAATCCACCATTGTAATGATCAAACATCAGAAAGAAAGTCTTCAATTTAACAATAAATAATTACATATGAAAGTGAAGCTTTATACGAGCCAAAATATATTTTAAAAGTTGATAAATGTAGAAAAATAACTTTGAAATTTCTCAGAATACTACTATATTTTTTATAGAGTATAATTATAGAAGCAGGATAATGGAAAAGGGGTTGTTTCTGAGACAGTGATATATGAGATCATATAAAATCACTATCATTGCCGAACAACTCAAGGATTTCAGCAATGATATAAATTAATAAACAAGGGTTATAAAGTTTTAAAATTTCGTATTTTGAAATTTAGATGTTTTTGAAAGCCTTTTTATGAACTTTTGAAGTTAAAAACGCTTTCTTCAGAAAGACTGAATTGGTGTAAATTTCCAGCTTCATTTTAATTCTGAAACAAGCTTACTCCATTATGTAACTCAAGGTATTTAATATCAAATATCAGCTCTACGTATTAAAAATGAAAACAGCGATTTTTTCCCTAAAAATCCTTTAGCAACCTTTTAAACCAAGAAATATCCGATTTCTGTTTTTGCATTCGCTCTTTCATAAAGCTTCAATATCTCTTACATTCGTACTTTTTAATTATTTTTTTTTTTCAGATCTTTCTTTCCTCTTCCAGTATCATTTAAATGCTGCATTCTATTTAATTCCTCATACTGCATGCATCTCCAAAAAAAATGCGTTCACTCGTCATTTATCTTGTCTTATTGTGCGTTGGCAGAGCTCCAGGTATCATCACGAGTCTTGATATCCAAGACATCAGTATGCTGCATTTGCTTCATTGTGTCAAACCTTGTTTCAGTCACATGTTTTATCCGTGTCTTTACTATTATGCTGAGGGATATGTTACATAAGGTGATGCTTCCTTGAAAGTGAAATCCCACTGACCTTCTAGTCAAGGTTCCTTTTACTCGCGTATTTGTAAGACGACGGTTTGCCATGTCGAGACGAGTAAAAATATTTTGCATTTTTGCCACACCAATAGTTATTTGGAATTTTATCCCATTTTTCTAATGCTTTTGTTTCGAAATAGCTAAGATAACTCTGTTGTTAATGAATACTGGAGGTATAATTAGAGAGAGATTCCTGTTACTCATGTTTCAATAAAATGACGTTTTCTTGTATCTACATAAGTAAAATATTTTAGACATTTTTTCAGTGTCATCAAATACAATTTTGGATTAGGTCTGTGGAATGCGTAGCTAAAAATAAATGAAAAACTATATTAATAAATTTTGAAGTTATAATTAGAATTTTACTTTCATTGTATTTGAGTGCCCCGCAGCCAAACACTTTGTGAAAAGTTATCTAAACAATGATATTTCTCCTCTCCTCTCAGTATGTGTGTAAATTTATATGTACTTATTTCTTTCTTAGTACGAGATATTTTAATTGTGTAACTTCATAAGGTATTTTCCAATGCATTTGATTTTAATTCTTGACATTCGTTTTTTTTTTTTTTTTTTTTGTGGTTGGGGGGGGGGGGGGGGACTGAGGACTATTAGTCTCAATCTGGGATTTTTATGGTGTCATTTTTCGATAGTTGGACATTTATCGAAATTTAAAATTTATCGAAAATATAATTGAATAATTTGAAAGCGATATTATAATTTGAAAAAAAAAAAAAAAAAAACTAATAGTCCTCCGTCTTAAACAAATTGTGTTTTTGCCAGAATTTCATCAAAATCATTTTTTTTTTTTTTTTTTTTTTTTTTTTAAGAAAAAGAAAAGAAAATTAATAATAATCAGTATCGAAACAAATACTATTGCAAAGTTTTTTTTTAATAATTTTCTTTTTCTCAAAATTTTCTGATGCTGATGACAATGTCGTCGAAAATATCCCATATAATATAGCTTACTAACTTTAGTGTAGGTAATATACTTTTTATTGAGCTGCCTCATATTACTTTCAGTATGAATTTCTCTTGTTCGTCTTTTACTTTGCAAGTTTCAAGAAGAGTTTTTTGAGAATTTATTTCTTTGATTAAATGCGGTAGAAGTTATTAAAGCGATAAATAATAATAATAATATAATAAAACTTGAGGGAAGAGCGACCTACAAGATAATACCCCTTTTATTTAATATTTCAAATAATAATCTACTAAGTAGTTTACAATGTAATGCAATTTTTTTTTCTTTATTAGGTGTAAATATTTACGTGATTACAAAAAAGAACTCGGGTTACATCTGTTTGATGACGAGGACTAAAAGAAAAAAATTTGTTCTTTACATTCATTGTTTTGTCAAGCAATTATATTTGATAAAAAAAAAAAAAAAATTCATTATAGTGGGAATCAACGGTGCTTGCTGTCTGTACTATGTTCTATAGTGTAACTCGGAACAAAAAGTATCATAAATGTTAATTTAGTGATTGTTGCTGTAAAAATATCCTGTGTAGTCTTTAAGGCCCGTGTCACTTACTGTCGCCGGAAGCCCAAGCCAATGTTATTCTATGGGAAATTTTGTTTACTTATAACTCATTAACAAACAAATTTTCAGTATGAGAAATTTTTCATTTTACAGTTAAAAAAAAATCCGTTTTTAAAAAAACGTCCGTCAATTTAACAGTTATGAATTTTCTGAATATGAAAACAGAATTTAAAAATATGTATTAGTTAATGAGTTATGAGTAAACAAAATTTCCCATAGAATTACATGGGCTTGGACTTCCGGTGACGGTAAGGGAAGTGGACCGTTAAGTGTTGCCCAATTAAACTATATTTGCCATATAAGCGTCGATGTTCACTTTTTCTCAAAACTTACTTTACATTTGGATGGAAAATTTTCCAGTTTAAAGAACCGAGTTCGTGCTCTGGTTGTGGATTCCAAAAATGACGCCGAACGTGGGGCCATGAAGCCACGAATCTCAACATGGTGAAAATTTTCGTATATTCCAAGAAAAATGTGTAATTTTTTTCGACCATTCTGCGCATCTGAATGCATTCGATGGATTCGAACCAATGTTCAACGAAATTATATTCCACGAAAGTGCACCGAGGAACAAAGTCGTCTTCCAAAATATGCTACGATTCAACATATAATAGTAATAATTCATCATTATAATGCTCAAACACCAGGAAGGAAAATTTGAATCAATCGGTAAACAATTATATATGGAAGTGAAGCTTTATAGAAAGCAGAAAATATTGAAAAAGTTAATATATGTAGACAAATAACTTTCAACCCCCCCCCCCCCCCAAAAAAAAAAGAAAAAAAAAAAAGATATATTTTTTTAAGAGCAGTTGTAGCGGCACGGTGATAAAAAATGATTTGTTTTTAAGAGTGATATGCTCATAAAATCATTGCTCAACAATTCGAAGACTCGAACAATGAATCAAAAGACATTTAAGATGTGGAAAAAAATACCAAACATCACCCGTTTTTATATTAGTTTATATGAAGCAAGAACAATTTAAGAGTATTAAACACGATAAAATATTAATGTAAGAATACACCTACAATCTGGCACTAATGATATAGATAGGTATTTGTTTATTTTTATTCCAGTTAAAAACTAGTATGTTGTGGCCACCACAAGACTTTCTTCTATATTTTCCTATACATATTCAATCAGTAACAATATTTAAAAAAAAAAAAAAAAAATACGATTTTTTTTTCTAAGTTTTTTTTTTGTTAAAAGTAAAAAAAATCGATAACTTTGTTTTAAATTATCACAGATTTATGGTTCAACCATTCGTTTTAAAGGTATTGACGAGATCTTTCGAATGATACCCATCTTCAAAATTCAACCCCCCTGGGGGGGTACTTCCCTCCCAGGGGGGGAACCGATGCCCCCCCATGCACAAATTTTTTTTCCTAGTTAACTACTACTATTATCAATAATTCATATTAATTTTACAATCACAAGTTTAAAATAACTCTCATTATGCCCATTTATACGGAATTTTGTCCTATAAAATGCGATCACAGCGCCACCTGTTGAGCTATTGATCCCCAAATCTAATGGGCACCAGTTCATGTCAGGGTGCAACTAAATACCAAGTTTGGTTAAATTTCATTCATTGGTTCGTGAGATACAGCGTCCACAAAAAAATGATACAGACACACAGACAGACAGACAGACAGACACACAGACAGACAGACACACAGACAGACATTTTTTAAAAACTATCAATTCGTGTTCAGGACATCCCAAAACGTGTAGATCCGTCAAAAAACGGAGGTCGAAAATTTTCGCGAATCCAATACTTTCTCTATATTACATATAGAAGAAAGTAATAAATAAAATTAGAAAATTGTGGTGCAACACCAGCATGAGCTGTAATAAATAGTTATCCAGAAAAATTCGGAAAATTGTACTCACAAAATAAATTGCCCGTATACCTGCTTGTAAGATTTATATTATAAAAAAATTATGCTGATTCAGTTTGATGTATATCAGCCAAAAGGTGACGCTGTTATAACCTTCTGCGATTTTCTAGATCATTATATCTCAGTATCTGTTGGTCAAAATTGCACCAAATTATATGTATATAATGTTAATTGTGAGAAGATTTAAATTTTTATACATGTTGGTACTGTTATATAAAGTAATATAAATGAAATTTTTGTGATGGCCACAGCATGTTAGTTTCTTTTGAACTGCTCACAAAATCCAAGTCATTTTTTACATATTCATTACCGGTTTCAATGTTCATTGTTATTCAAGGGTGGGAATGATATTTTATGTTTTTTTTTTTTTTTTTTTACTTTCTATTTCTATCACTTATGCCTTAGAGGTCTACACAGGCCGGAATTTACAGACCTGGTGTGAAACTAAAAAATGATTGCCTATTTTGTATTGTAGCTTATGAAATGAGCTAAATTTGCACTACAGTTAAATTCTAATATAGTAACGTTTTTTGAAATATTTTTCTTGGATCCCCCCCTCCCCTCCACCGCCACCATTACGAATGGGAAGTTAAAAATTCCAGCATGTGTCACATGAGAATGTAGTATGGATTTAAAAATACGTAATACTTTATAAATTCTTTAGACTTTCTCTAGTATACACATGGGTATGAGAAAGTGACAAAGAAAAAGCATGACATATTTAATAAATTTATCCAATTGCATATTATATAACAGAAATTTAAATTATGGCCTTTTTTTTTTAATGAAAAATTTCTTTTTAAAAGCCTAGAGAAAATAAAATCTGTAAATTGAACGATTCCTTTTAAACATCCCTCCCCGCACCGCTAGCCTTGTTTCTAGTTCAGTGTCACCTTGTTTATTAGTGAGATAGCGTATCAGCATCGCTAATCAAAGAACAATGTTTACAAACATGCTTCTCAAGTTCAATTTCGTCTTTTGTCGTCTGGTGCGAATTAAACAACCTCTTTCTCAGATTTCTCTCTTTCTTTCTTTCTCTTTTACCTGCTATCGTTTACATACTTTCTCGCCATTATTTATTATGCAAGTCTAATTTATCTATACATGATCGATAAACAATGCTTTCTTTCGCCAAGCAGAAATCTACATGAACAATTGAAACACAAAACTGCCCTTTCACAATTTCTTTACTCTGATTAAATTCTTATAAATTCCCAGGGAAATTGCATTGTCCGATCATATTATGTACAAGCCTTTTTTTTCGCGTTCAAGCTATTATAGCGAAGTAATTGTTTCTAGGTGAGATAGTGTGACTGTAGACATATAGGTCTTTTCTCCATTTCATTTTCTTTCTTACTTTCTTTTTTTTTTTTTTGTGTGTGTGTGTGTGTGTGTGTGTCTTATCATTTTCTTGTATTTTAAGATTCAAAGCTTTTCTGTTACATTTCACCATTTTTTTTTTTTTTTTTTGAATATATTTCCTTATTTTCCAATACCCACTTAAAAAAAATTCAGTACAATAATCTTTACTTTAGCAATGTATTCTAGAAAATATATTTATTAATCGACTGCACCCGCTTAGGACGTTGGCGGATCTAGGCCCCTGTTGCTTGCAGTACCATTGAAGTATTGCTACAGCAAGTAACCGATTCTATAGTAAAGTAAAACAATATAGTGATGATGAAAACAGAAGTGTAAAATCAATAGCAAAAAATATGTAGTCATCTACATAAACAAAAGAAATTTTGGTATGTAACAGCTACATAATTTCAATTATTCATTACTACATACTATATTGTAAACGCTTTTTGAAGATAGAATGAAGGTCAGAAGACATGTTATTGACCTAACCAATCATAACCTAACAATTTTCCTGTAGTAACAAATCAATGCATAACATGTAACATAACTTTATAAAACATAAAGACTTATAAAAATAGTTTTTGTGTCTGAAAAAAAGATAGTTTTTTTGCTAGAATTATAACAAGAACTTTTATAATTTCAGCAGTATTTGGCATGGCTTTTTATTTTTTAAGTATTTTTTTTTTTTTTTTTTAATAGTTTATTTATTTATTTTTTCCTCCACAGCATTTTAGGTATTATTTCTTCATAAGTTCTTTTATTCATTTTTTATTTATAATTGTCCACTTGTCCCAATACTTTACACCTTTACACTAGTAGGGTTTATATATTCAATATATTTATCTGATCTTAATCTTTTATGCGCCCACGACAATAGTTTAAAACAGAATTTTCCCAAATGACAAAAAATAGTAAAAATGTTTTTTAACCATGTTAAAAATTTAACGAATTAAAGTACCAGGATAAATTATTTTAAATTTTGAAATGTTTATGATCATATATTTTTTCTTAGAATTAATATAAATTGTATTATTCGTGAAAATTTCTTTATTACTCTTTAAGCTTCGTCTGTATGATCTTTTTATTATTATATTAGTAATAGTTGTATTCTGCTTTTAGAGTGTATTAATTTTTGAATAAAATCTGCTCAAATATGTGTTCTTGGGGAAAAAAAAAAAAAAGTCTCAATAAAATAAATGTAAAATGTTTGAAATGCAAGCAAATTTATTCATGTATATTTTTCTTAACCAATTTTCTTATTGTACTTTGTATTTATTAATCATTATCTACGTATACACCCATGTGCATGAATTTTCCCACACAATCTTAATGTCTCAATCTATTTTTTAATAGAAACACATGTACCACTAACTATTGAGGTCTGTAGGTTTTTACAGAATGTGGTCACAATCCATCTCTTATATGGTACAAGGTTCTGTTTGAGACCGTTTTAAAAAGCTGGGTCATGTTAACACCATCCTGCTGAACTTTAAAATCGTGTTCAGAAAAGGGCTAGTTTTATGTGTTTTTCCACTTCATGATTCGCATTATTCCTAACAAGGCAAAGTTTCCGCTTTTTATTCCCTCTCACCTCCTCTCACTGCTTCATTTCATCAGCAAGTACGAAGAACAAACTGTTCCAGCTTTAACTGGGTTTCTAGTATTTAGTTATTGAATTATTATATATATTGAATTATATTTTTTCCTTAAATTTTTAGTTAGTTTAAATAATTTTATTCATTTTATATTTCGTTTAACTGTTGTTGAAAAAACAAGAAATGAAGGTGAAAATATTGTATCTCACATAGTTTATGAAATATTTTCAACATCATGATCATATTTTGTTTATCCTTTTAGAACCTGCATACATGTATACACAATTTTTAATAATCAATATATAGTACTATATTCTGATAATGTATTGTAACATTTTAACTGACAGTTAAGTTAAAAAAAAAAAAAAAAATCTCAATGTTTATTGTATCAAAAACTAATCATGATGAAATTAAGATCTTCATTAGATGCATGCATTAAAGTTATATATAAAAAAAAAGTTTTTTTTTTCTTTCTTTTTGAATTATAAAAATGTATAATAATAAAACAGGGGCATCCACTTAAAGTTTAAAAATAGTTTGTAATTCATTAAGAATCAAATGATAAAGTTCTTAGGCTGAGAAGTAGTAGTACTTGTAAAGGTGAATCCCTAATTATTTTAAGTTAAAATCTTTGGAAAGTAAATTAGACTTAGGGTAAGAGTACCAGTGCTTGACACTTTTAGAGCAATCTCTGACGTTTTTAATGTTCTAGTCACCAGAAAATATTTTTAGAAATCTTAAGTTAGTACATATGGTATGAAAGCCATCCAGAACCACATATATATTAAAATATATACATTTGATAACAATTATTATTATTATTTTATGAATTTGTGACACCAACTCAATGTTCCAGTAATTGCCACTGCCTGTTTTTCATTTTATCAGTAATTGGCCCCTATGTTCCAGTGTTTGACACTGCTAGTTATTCATTTTACCAGTTATTAGCACCCTATGCTCCAGTGTTTGACATAAAATGATAAAATTCTTATGCGTAAAATATATGATTTTATTACTTTTCTTATTTATTAATTATTTCGGGATAGATGTCAGTTACTGGAGAACCTACCCTACTCCGAAAATTCCAAAATAAAATTGCCGGTTGTTACATATATACTGTGTCAAAAATTACAATATCATGGAAAGATCTATAAGAATTTAATCTAATAATAATTAAAATAATAAAAATATTATGTACTTCTCATAAATAATAATGCATCCAATTGCTTTTGTGAGTTCCTGAGCGCAAGCCAGTACTGCTCATTCTTCCATCTTCAATAAGAGACGTGCTGTAATGAAATTAAACGTTTAAAAGAATATATACTAAAATGAGAGGCTCGGACAGACGGACCAAATATATAAACACACTTTTAAACCTTATTTGAAAAATGTTAATACGAAGTGTTAGAATGTGAAGATATTAATTAAATAAGTAAATAAATATAAAAGCATCACCATGATAGCAATCGAAGAGCAGAAGTTTTGAAAAAGTGTTTTAGATATTCCGCAGGCATAGAAAAATCCTGAAATGAGTGTTATAATCCAGAAATTCGAATACCGTATCATAATCGAAATACATAGTATTTTACATTACCTCATTTATCACTGTGAACAAATGCACGTATTTATATATGCATACATGAGGAAATGTTTATGTATATCCTGTATACATTTTTACCATGTACTATAATATAAATTGAAACGCATCACGTCAACGTAATGTTTATAGTTAACCCATTACCCGCTGGTGTTACGTCCACGCAACACCAGAAATAATTGCGTTTAACAGTAAACTAAAACAGATATTTTATATTAAGCATTGTTTTTAAATAAGGAAAGGATAGATGTTTATTTCGTTACAAAAAAAAATTTTGATCTGAAAAATAATTTTATATATAAAAAATAAATTTCAAACTTGAAGCACTCATCAATCCAAAACTTTTGAAAATCATCCTATCTGAATGAGTTTACATAACTTGCAAAAAAAATTTTTCACAATAAAATAATTACTTTTGAAGTTATCTGCAGTGTTTGCTGTTTTATGCTCCCGCAAGGAAATTTCCGTAAACATTTATTTGTCTTCATTGTATACTCTTATTCCACTGAAGTTGTACAAATACAACACCCTGTATTTAGTAAGATAAGACTAATTTTAATAATTTTATTTTAAATTATTGTTATACATGATCAAAATAATGAGTATTACCGTTTGTATTTAGAAAAAAATCATTATTTCTAGTCTTGACGGTTAATAGGTTATTCTTTACTTTAGTATTTTGCCGTCATCAAAGGATCATAAATCGATTTTAAAATGGATATTAAAAAAAAAAAAACTTTTATAAAAATTCCTTGTTATTTTATTGTTTATAATTTGCAAAAATATGTTTATTATACTTGTTTCTTAATTTAATATAGAGGAATTGTATTCTAAAAATATATAAATGCTTTTTAAAATTCAGTAAACTAGTGTTTTATGCTTCGGGAGAGTTTATGCACCCAAGATCTGCGGCGGCTGTTCGGTTTTTTTTTTTTTTTTTTTTGTATAATGTAAATTTAATCCTATTTCTAATAAATCGTTTAATTTAGGTGAAAAATAAAACTAATATTAATTACTCACTAGAATATTTAATATTCTAACGATTACTATATTTAGTTTGCTAATTTAGAAGGTTTAATTAAGTCTGTTTTGCTTAATTATATAGAACAGCAGACTTTCTTAATTACACAGTTAAAAGGAAATATGCTTCAGCAGAAGCGTCTTCTTTGAAATTATACCTTTTCAATAGTCGGTTAATCATGGCGACTATCATTAGCAAAAAACATCTTAAGGATTCTGAGATTTCTTATGAACGATTGTTTCTGCATCGGAACTATTTTGCTGTAGGCTGATGAACTTGGCATTGATTACCCACTTATGACTTTTTTTTTCTTTCTAAGCTGGAGGTGTTTTTATTATACACTGATTGTGGTTTTCCTAGAGTCAGAAAACTATCATTTGCATTATAAGGAAAACGATGTGCTGCTAATTCTTTTTTCCCCTTTCACTCATCTTTTCTTTTTAATTGGGTTAAGAGTCAGCACCATAATAATAGTCATTATAAGTAACAGATGCCCCGTGGCTTCTGAATTTGGAAAGGTAAAAATAAATACATGTGCGATTGCTTTTCGCTAAAGACTATCATTAAAATCTCGTGGTTTTTAAAATCGTCTTTTCGTTTTTTGTATTTAGCACATTTGTGTCACTTGTGATCGGGCGATAACTTTTTATATTTGCAAATTCATTTATATAATGTTTCAAATAAAAGTGTTTATTGACAGGAACATTTCTTTAAAATATTATTATTATTATTACAATATTTCGTGCATTATTTATTTCATCTTAAAAACACTTGTTATCATAGACCTTAAAAAACATGTATGCATTTCTTTTAATTTTTTTGAAGTTCCCCCAATCTTTCCTTAGAAAGGCTTACAGAAGAAAGAAAGAAATTATTGATAATATCAAGGCTAAATATTTGTTCCTTTGTAATGCATTGGTAACAGTTTATGTGAAATGTATTTAAAGCAAATAGACTGTCATAGTTTAATACATGCATATCTGTCTACATATCTATAGTAATTAAGCATAACAATTGAACAAACTAACATAATAGATTCCCACAACAGAAGGGAGAGGAAAAAAAGTGTGGAATATTAAAAAAAAAAAAAAAAAAAAAAGACGTATAAATTTTGAAGATACCCCCAAATAAACAAGCAATAATCGTCAGGGGGAGCTTGCATAGCGAGACATAAAATATGGATAACATGTATATATTTTTATATGCAATGAGTGATTTTTATCAAAGTTTCATTAGAAATTTCCTTATTAGATACGATAAAAATTCACAGTGCAAGCCATTTTATATATTTAATACAATTATTTTCTTATTTGTTGAGGAATGGATTTTCCGAAATATAAATTTAGTAAAGAATAGGAGCAAACAACTAACTTTTCAAAGGGATTCTCTACTTATCGTAACGTCGGAAGCCAAAGCTATTGCTATTTTATGGGGAAATTAATATACATATTTTTAAATTCCGTTTCTACATCCAAAAACATCAAATTATTGAATTAGTTATAGTCCCTTCCCCCCACCCCTCCAAAAAAAAAAAATAAAATAAAATAAAATAAAATTTACTTTAAATTCGTAAAATGCAAAATTTCACTTTGGGAAAGTTCGCATTTCACAGCTTCGAAATAAAATATTAAGGATTAAAATAAAAATTTTTTGAAAGAGATAACGAATACAACAGTTTTGAATTTTTCTGAAGGAGGAAAACGGTATTCAAAAATATCTATTAGTTAATGAGTTATAATTAGGATTGTTTCCTCATAGAATAATATTTGGCTTTGACTCCTGGGAAATGATAAGTAGAGAGTCTCTTAAAATTAAAATTCCTGAATAAAAAGAAGTCATCTGTTTTTCAGACTATAATATACACATTAACATTACTATTAAAAACATATTGTACTACAGATTATTTATTTTTTGCAATATTTAGTGAGGGAAAATAATTATTATTTGTGTTTGAAAAGTTAGATATGATGGAATAGGGTTTATTGATGCCCTATCAACAATGCAAATAATATACATTAAAAAAAAAAAAAAAAGTAAAATTTAAATTAGAGGTCACGAGTATATAAGAGTTCTTTTATTTTACTTTCATTCTTAAATTATTAAATCGATTTTCGCAAATTAAGACTTTACTATTATAATTTCATATATATATATATATATATATATACACAGGATGGTTATAATTAAACTTCCTCTATAAACAGCATCCTACAACGCAAACAGGTGAATGGAATGCAACGAAATTTGGTATATAGGCTATACACGAGATGCGCTCACGGAATTTCGAAAAAAAAAAAAAAAAAAAAAAAAAAAAAACCAAAATGTCCACCAGATGGCGCCTTTTCCTAAAAAACATTAAATTTAACACAATAAACCACCAAAACGGAATACAGAAACAATAAATAAATAATAAATAATAACAGGAGACTTGGCGTTGGAATATTAAAATCCGAATAAACTACTACGTCAGAAACGCCAAAGAAAAATATTGGAAATGCATACAGCTGTTTCGGTAGCCTATAGCGTACCGTCTTCAGTGCAAAAAGGATTCTGAATCAGGAGAGGTGCTCGTATATACAGTAACCGCCGCTTAATAAAATCAGCCGCTTAATCTGATCAAATCGCCAGGACCGGAATCAAATCAATACATACAACTTTTAAAGCCGCCGCTTAAAAAAATCAGCATCGCCGGTTAATAAACTCAAAAATGTCTCCTCAGCAGCCAAAAATATCATTTATGCATACAAAAAAAATTTTATTTACATTTTTTTTTTTTTTTTTGAAAAAGAAATTAAAGCACAACAAACCCTTCGTTATCGCTCATTGTTGAAGATTTTACACGCCCCATAACTTATCTCCGTAACAATTCCAAGGAACGTATTCTTCAAAGCGCAGTAATAAAATAGAAATTTGATTTGAAATGTTTCATTTTTTCTAATTGTTAGAATGCAATTTCTAGTTCTTATTTTGAAATTACTATTATTCATGAGGTTTAAACGGAAAGATTTTAAATTTATAAGAAAAGCGTGAACTTTTGGTAAAGTAATGGTGATTTTCCTCTTACGAAAGTGCCCGGGAACTTAGAATGCATTTACTTATATCGAAGAAATAATTAGTTAATTATCTATCAAAAATTAATTAATATTGTTTACTAATTCCATTATTCGTTACCTTTTGAAGTCTCTTTTGAAATTCAGGGAAGTAATACCTTTTCCTTAAGGGCAGGAACGTTCGCCGGATATAAAAATCAGCCGCTTAATAAAATCACTTTGGCTCAGAACGAATATGATTTTAATAAACGGTGGGAACTGTATAGGAAAGGTGCCGGATTTAGTTCAACCAACAGGATTACGGGAAAGGTGGGGAGAGTGGCCAATAAGAATTTAGGAAAGTTAGCTGTGTAAACAGTAGAAAAATTAAGAAAATGTGGACTGAATATAAAATTTCCAACAGTCATACAAATAGGGAATAGCGAAATCACAATTTACAAGGTTTTTAAAATTTTTATAAATATGAAAAGCTTCAAAGAAATCGAGTTCATGAATGAATAGATTTAGGTCTGCAAATTATTTTAGCTGAATTAAATTTAAAATTATGATTTTCCTCCCAGCAATGTTTAGAAATAGCCGATTTATTGGTTTCTTGTTTGCGGACGTAATTCATGTGTTCTTTTAGATGAAATTTAAGACTGCGTTTAGTTTGGCCAATATATGATAAACCACACTGACAGGAAATACTATAAATTCCCCAAGAATTATGCATATCAATAGGATCTTTTAACTGAGAAAAGGTGAGTGAGAAACAATATTAACATTTATTGACTAGTTTCTGATCACATTGATGAAGTGTGGTGTATCGTGGAGGTGTTGCGACGTTGAATGACTTAAGGAACTCCATAACGCTTCATGTGCGAAGCATCACAACTGATCATTTATGATCTGCTGTTGAACACACTGTCCATCGATTTGAAATTTTGCAGGTGAATGAGGGTGGTCACATGGAGTACCTTCCCCTACATCGTCCTGGACACGATTAACAACTGCTCCTCTTGTGCAATTTCGTCCTAATCTGTTCTTATTTCTGCAAATTGAACTTTTTTTTTTTTTTTTTTTTTTTTCTGAAACAGCGTACTGCTATTTTTTTCTTACCTTTATTTAATGTGGTTCAATGACAAGGTGATCAAAAACTAGTCAATAAATGTTAATATTGTTTCTGTATTCCATTTTGGTCGTTTATTGTGTTAAATTTAATGTTTCTCCGGAAAAGGCGCCCTCTGGTGGACATTTCGAAACTTTTTTTTTTTTTTCGAAATTCCGTGAGCGCATCTCGTGTATAGTCTATGTACCAAATTTCGTTGTATTCCGTTCACCCGTTTGCGCTGTAGGATGCTGTTTATAGGGGGAGTTTAATTATAACCACCCTGTGTGTATATGTATAATATATTTAATATTTTATCAGATTTCAATTTTTCTCTATTAAGAAGAAATATCAATTCCATTATTATTATTATTTACCCCCGGGGATGATTAGCATTCTTTTTGTAGAAACATTTCTATTCTGCAATTTAATTGATTTTCATGTACAGTAGACTGCTTGATTCTTTTCTGTTGTTCTTCTTCCAAGGTTTTCAGTTTCATGTACAAGTTTTATTGTTTAATTGGCTTACTTTTCTTTTGTATCTAAGGCTTTTAATTTCTATCGAATCAAAACAACATACTTTACCTCCGAGGAAGATGTCATTGGATCGATTTTTTCTGCTAATTAGGTTAAGGAAGTGACACTATAATTCTTACAATTAGAAGTCATCGTAATGGTGATGGAGCTCCTTAATGCCTTAAGTAAGCTACATTAATTTCTGAATATTATAGACTATTCTACCTTAACTTTGTTAAGATGGTATTTTTGCGTTTGTTCTCTTTGTCTATATGCTAAGTTCAGTAATACAGCATTCTGAAATGAAGTAAGTTAACTCAATTCTGAACTAAATGCATTTGACCTGCAGTTCTCTTTAAATCGATAACACTTTTAGCATTGTTAAAAAAAAAAAATATTATTGCTAATTTAAATACCTGATTATTACTAAATTAAATACATTTAACATAGTACTCTGGTTCTTTTATACTGATAATATTTTTCTTAATATATGCGAATATATGTAAAATTAAAATTTTTAAAAATAATTGCTGTTTTATATTTAAAATATTAACATTATATTTTTCATTCGTTTCAAAAATAAATTATGGTTATCTAGAAAAAAATTAAGCAAAACATGTTTAATAGATGAAAATTCTCATTAATTATTAAGGTATTGAATTTACATTTTGTTGATCTTTTAAATCGTTAGTTAACATACCAAAATAATTATCTTAAAATATATTTTTTCCATGTCGTTATTTTGAATTTTGCAATAAGTATTATGTATTTTACTTATAAACAAATGTAAATGTTTTAATTTAAGCTCTTGTAAAATTACTTGATGCATTTATATTACTTCCTGGTGCACAGATCTTTGTTTTACTCGTAAACACAAAATTATTTATATTTACAATGTTAAGAATGCCATTAAAACTGAAAACCAAATTTTTAAAATATAGAACATAATATTTAAATATAATTTTAAAAGAGAAGTGTTTGAACTGAAACAATATTTGGTAGCAAAAATGAAAATCTTGAATATGCAATACGGTTTTCCATACCGTAGATTAAAAAAATATTAGTTATAACCCCCCTCCCCTTTTCCTTTTCAACCTATGGAACACAAGCTCAATAATTATGCTTATTTAATATCGACTGCCACCAGAAATTACAATCATAGTTCGAAAAAAAGAAATTATTTTTATATATAAAAAAAAATAATAATAATAAAAAAAAAAAAATCTGGTGTGAAACTACACCAGAAACTACACGACTTTCATTACTCACTATTACACATATTATATTCATTTTTTGGAGATAATGTCATCAGAAGATATAAAAGTGACCTAAAGAAGAAAAAACCTAACATTTTTTTGGTAAGATAAACTTTATACACATGTAAGACATATGAAACGAAGCTTACATATAGCGAGGTAAAAAAAAAGAAAGAAAAAAAAAACCGGTAAAGTTATTTTTTGAAATACCAATTTTCGAGATCTACCTAAATAGGGTAGCTGTTAATTTTCCTCTAATAGCTACGTGATACATAAAAAAGAAATGGATTTATATAATAATTTTCAAGAAAATCGTTTGAGCCGTTTCTGAGATATCAACTTTTACCAAAACTCAATTATTGACAGGAAAAGGAAAACAATAATTACATACAAAAGCATATTTAAAAGTGAGTTAGTATGGCGAGTTTGAAAAAATTCCGTACAGCCGTTTTTAAAGGAACCCCGTTGCGAGATCTGAAAATGAGCTATTTATACAGGACGCCTATCAATTTTCCTGAACTAACCAACTATATCATTCGAAAGGACATCTAATAGAGTGTTTATACAGCAAATTTGAAGAAAATCGTTACTGCCGTTTTTGAGATACGGACTTACGGTCCCACTTCCGGTTTTTCAATTTTCACCAAAATTTGGAAAATTCATCTGTACACCAGACTTGTTTCAATTCTAAAGTTTCGTAGTTCCATCTTTATTAGTTTCCGAGATATAATAGCCAGAATATTCTCCACACACACACACACACACTGACTAATTGCCAAAAACCACTTTTTTGGACTCAGGGGACCTTAAAATGTGTAAATCAGGTGAAATCTCGATATCAAATTTTCAGACCGAATACAATACTTCCATTACCTACGGTAGTAGGGTAATAGAAGTAAAAAAAAAAAAAAAAATTATATATATATATATATGTAATTAACACCATGGTATGTATTACATTTTTTGGTGGCATATAATATATACAACCATGCTAATAATATATACAACTAACCCTCAAAACTTTCAACAATTCTCATTCCTTAAAAAAAAAAAAAAAAAAAAAAAAAATTAAAAAAATTATCCAAAGTGCGATAATATGTGGTGAATTTTAAATTATTTCTTCTAAAAATATATTCAACAATGTAACTGTTTATAGCTAATATTTTATTGAGTTTCTAGCAACTTTAATGACGTATTTACACTTTTTATGCATACAGCTTCCTGTTATTGATTTGTTCATCGCTTTCAATCGTTGGGGAAATATCCAGTTACGAATGAATAAAAGCTCCTCGGTTTCGTAAAGAAATCCTGATCTTCAAACAGGTACCATATGTTTCAAGATAAAACGAGTAATCAGTCATTTGACTGAATATCGTATATTCGGCTTAAATTCAAACCTAAATATTTCGCTATTCGTCTGAAATTAATATTTAACTGAAAATAATATGTAATTGGCACCATGCACGCAAATGAAATACATTACCTTATTTATGTATATAATTTTTAAGCTATATGATTTATGTAAATTTCTTTTTATTAAATATCTATTGTTCGTTGCTTTCATCTGATAAATTTGTAACAAAACTTCTGATTATAGCAAGAACTCCTAGTTTTGAAAAATAGATAATATATAGTCCGTTATTCTTAAAAATATGTATGTGTGTATTAAAATGTTTAAATATATTTGAATACGGTACAAATTTCAAGTATATTTACAGTGTTAAGTAATCTCAGAGAGTAACGTTTCTTGTGTAAGTGAACATTTTCATATGGCTTTTGGTAAGAGATTTTTTTTAAGATAAAAAATTATAATTATTGACAACATCTACATATTTCTCTAATGTGGACCAGTTACGATTATATTTTGTCGATTCGATAATGATGTAATTAATAAAATACACGAGATTAAAGAATAATATTTATAAATGGACAATATTTAATCACGCGAACTCAGCTCAATGATCTAATAAGAAAAAAATGACGATATTTGTTTGATGAGATTATTTTATGGAAAAACGTACTTTTAATAGTTATTTCTTCAGAAATTTTGCAAACGTCACTTTAAACGTAGCAGTATTTTAAAGATACATATGCAATATTATAAATGGACTGAAAAATGCAATCATAAAAAGTATAATCGGAATTAGTTTTTTTAAAACAAAAAACTATGCCAAATTAAATAAATGAAAAGTCATCGCGAACAGAGTGACAAATATTTAAAAAGCGTCATAGAGGGGTCCTATACTAAAACTTTACTGCCTGCGGAAGTATGAAAGTTGGGTTGTCAACTGGGAAATTTTATTTTGAAACCTTTCTTTGAATGATTTTGGTTTCAATATTGTCCAATATTAATTTGGTTCTAATAATAATTTGGCTTCTGGTAAATTAAAACTTTAATTAGGTGAGGGAATTTGCTATAATATTATGAGTTTCAAATTTTAAAAGTAAAGAAAAAAAGAAATAAAGTGCAAAAATTTCGCATGGGTTTGCTTAGTGATCTAATATTTCACAATTGCGATTCACGCCAAAAGTAACTGATGAATGTATATAGCAGTTCAGACTGTGTAATTTAATATGCATGGGGCTGTACATAATACAGAAAAAAAAAAAAAAAAAAAATGTATAGGAGATAAACTATAAAAATTTGTTTTATTTTTTTAAAGATTATAATTTTTACAAAATAGTAATTTAAAAGACATATTTCGATTGTGCCTATTATTGTTTTCAAAAATATTATTGTAATATGTAACCAACATTTGCTTCTATCTCAAATACTTCGTTGGAGATCTAACTTACCCATTCTTATTTTTTTTTAAACCTTTCTAATCAAAGCAGCTGAGTTTGCGATTTTTTTTTTTTAACTATTTTTTTTCTTTCTGCATTTAGTGTATTAGCAAACATATTATATAGAAAGTACCCCCCCCCCCTCCTTTTCCCCTCCCAAAATTGTTCATCTGAAAACGCTATTATGCATAAAAATTCAAAAAAAATTTCGTAAATAACTGTTCTGTACTTGAAATCATGAACACTTAGCTTTAATATCCGTTACATTTCATCCATTTTTGTGAGGACTAAAAAGTAATATTTAACTTACGCTTAGCATATTTATTATACATTCAGATTTTCGTGCGCGTTCTTTCAGCTATGAGTAATAAAATCACCAAGGTCGTGAGAAAGCCATTCACCCTTTTAGCATCTCCACCTTCCTCATTCTCATCACCTTCACAATGATGGTTTACCAACCTCTCAACGATTTGATGCTGCAAACATTACGGTAAATGTTACGATGCAAGTATTGTCCAGGGTTTACGTAATAACTTTGCTGTGACCTAACCATTGTCCGAATAGGAAGAGAATAAAAGGAGCATCTCTTTGAGGTTTTCTTACATCAATATACTTAATCCGTTTGAGCTATTAAATGAAATGCACGCATTTTATTCTCAGAAATTCATTTGCATCATTTAATAATTCAAAGATGGCATCAATATTGTTGGACATAATTCAGTTTAAGTGTGGATATCTTTTTATTGCTTTTAAGGTCAGTACAATTGGTTAAATTTGAAACATTTTGATTGAATGTAGATTAGCTGACAGTTGAATAATTCAAAGATAAAAAAAAAAAAAAAAAAAAAAAAAGAAAAGAAAAGAAAAGAAAAGAAATTGGTGAGCTCGATTTGTCGTGGGGTTTTTCTTTCACAGAGTTGAAAGAGGGAAGTGTCAGGTTTGAGACCAAGT
This sequence comes from Salticus scenicus, assembly GCA_963930645.1. Taxonomy (NCBI): domain Eukaryota; kingdom Metazoa; phylum Arthropoda; class Arachnida; order Araneae; family Salticidae; genus Salticus; species Salticus scenicus. The sequence goes on from OZ005648.1 coordinate 51,634,375, forward strand.
CTCGCTCGTCGGCTTTGGCGTTCGAAAATTTCTCTGTTTTCTCGCATGAGTATAGACTTAAATTCCTTAGAAAGATTCCCACACAAGACATTTCCCTTCAGACCTAGGTCTCACGAGTAGCTTCACCCATACACCACCACACCATCTATTCATTGCTGAACAAATGGAGTGTCTTGTAAGATTTACTAAAGAAAAGGGGAAACTGTTTGCTGGTTATATCTTCTCGATTTTTTTTTTTTTTTTTTTGTGTGTGTGTGTTCGCGCGTGTTGAAAAATATCGTCATCAAATGGTCATTAAAGCTGCTTTTAGTTTAAATAGCAGTAAGAAATGATTGTCTAAAGACGATAACTACTCTTCGAATTTATTGGATTTACTGTGAAAACTAAGCGAGCAAAAATTTTATAAAAATTAATTAGCTTTGTAGATAGTTTTATTGAATAATTTTCAAACATAATACTTTGAACATTTTCAAAGATTCTTTTTTAGAAAATTTCGTAATTATTTCATTTTTTTTTTTTTTTTTTTGATAATCTGAGACATATTCAATATCGACACATTATAATAACCGTTCGACATAGTAAGGAGGACGGGGTTACGCTTCAAATTTTTCTCCAAAGTCAAAAAATTAATTAGAAAAATAGTGAAATATTTCTGTTAATAATTTATATATGTATACTTAACGAGAAAACATAAGTAGACTTAATAACTCAGACAATTTTCTTACCCCTAAACTGCCAGGGAAAAAAAAAAAAAAAAAAAAAAAAATTAAGTCAAATTCAATTTGTTGTACTGGGTCTTTATTAAATAAATCGGATTCTCATGAAATGTAGAAATTCTGTAATATATTTTATCACCTACTTTAATTTTTTTTTTTTTTTTTTTTTTTTATAATTATTACAAATAATTCGTTACATATCCGCGTTTGTAATGATCGATAGATGACGCTTTCTCAACTGCAGTTGTTAGTAAATATTGCCACGTGTAACAATTGCCACGTGTTTTTATTATTGTGCTTTCTTGTTGTTCTATCATTGTTTCAGCGTGAAAGCTATCAGTGGTATGATAATTTCACCTTAGCCCACCAGAGGGCGAGCATTTCATTACAATCGCGGATAAAATCTAGATAAATAAAAATTTATTTTGCATTTGAATAAATACTGAAATTTGATTAAGATGTATTAAACTGTATGAATAACCATTCGATGTCTTATTTTTGATTAAAAATATATTTGTAAACGAAATAAAATAATCTTTTTTATTTTCTCTTCCCGATATAATGATCGATAAAGTATTGTTTTTCGATTAAATTTTCGAAATTGAGTGTTTGCTCTAATTATACGTTTTGAGGGTTCTTGAATTCGAAAATCATCTTTTTAGAGGTTTGTCTGTGTTTCTTCTGCTCTTTGTCTCTGTGTGTATGTGCTGTCATCATAACTAAAAGACATATTAACAAGTTCAAATATTAACAAGTCCAAATTTGGTTTTCTAAATATGTATAATATAGGTTTATTACTGAAAACTTTTTGTTGACATTATACAGCGCTTCATGTACAGAGACATAAAAAATAAAATAAAATACACCACGTCTGTGGGCGAATTTTCTCGTTAGCACATTTTACCATCTCTAGACAAAACTAAACATAATTCGCACATTTATGTATCTTTTATATACACAAAAGCAAGTTTCGTGCAGAATATGATATGAAATATTTACTATTAGCTTACGAGGCCACCCAGAAAAATTTGGGCTATAGTTAAGAAAATTGCTTCAAGTGCATTTCAAGTTTTGTTATGCATTTTTGTGATTGATTTGTATGCAATTTATAGTTAATGTACAGGGCTACCCAAAATTAATTGAACATATTTTAAAGAGTGGTCTAGGCGAAAAGTCTCTAAATAATTTGAAATATGTATTATTATTATTATTATTTTTAATTTAATAGCAACTATAAATATTTTATGAATGTAACTAGAATATTCAAACAAGGAGTTGAGGAAGCCAATAGCTACTCTCACATAGTAATGTGTGATTAAAAAAGTTCCTAAAGCAATTTTTAATCATTTTCAAAGTACTATTGAAATATATACAAATACAGCAGCTTTATTCATATATCCAAAAATGTGATATCAAAGTATTAGTCTCAGTTACGAAGGGAATATATATATTTTTTTCCCTTAGATGTTTTGGTAACATAACAATATATATATATATATATATATATATATATATGTGTGTGTGTGTATGTGTGTGTGTGTAAATTAAATATAAATTTTAAAAATAAACAAATCCATTTTTGAATATTTCGAATTTACCTAAAACGTTACTCGGCAGCTACTGAACTTTTAGCTCTGGGAGATGTAAAATTGGTTTTTGTTCTTAGTTTTTGTGTGTGAAATTTTAAATAACTATTTATTTTTAAGAATAAATCATACTTGTTATTTATTTGTTTATTTTTCATTTTACTTTAGCATATTCTATCCTACAAAATGAATTCATCTGAGTAAACAATTAAAATAAAATCTTTGTTTACTCATTTGACATATGAGCCTTATTTTTATATTATGCATTTATTTATTTTTAAGAATCAGACGATCCTTGAAATTAAAATAATTCATCTTAGAGAATAATTAACTGCCGAGGTCGTGAGAAAATTTTTAAGGCATTCGCAGCTTAAGCAATATTTTTTTTTTTTAGCAGTTGCCCACTCTATTACTACTGATTCGCTACGGATATTGTAGTAAAAGTAAAAAGAAAAACATTTTAAATAAAAAAGACCATTACCTGACTATCAAATAACTACTGACCTCACCTTTTCCAAAACAGGAAGAATGATTAAAGGTACAGGACATCGCTTCTCTTGTGTTCCATCCAAGGAGATTGTTACCCGTTTTTTTCCCGCGGCTGTTTTCACCTTTGAACTTGATGCGTATTTTTACTGTCAAACTCGATGAGAGGTCGCGAGTTTTCTTTTTTTCGACATAGCGTACTTTTAACTTTTGAAAAAAGTATGGAATTTTAGATGTATCATTTAGATTTTGCAGTACGATTATATGAGTGAAGTTCACCTCTCCCAACTGTAAAAATTAGGTTGCGTTTGAATCTTTATATATAAATTATAATATCAACCAATTACTTTTTAAATGTAGGGCACAGAAATGGAGTCGCATATATATATATATATATATAGTAACCGCTGCGTAATAAATTCACTGGTTAATAAAATCAGCCGCTTAATCTGATCAAAATGCCAGGACCGGAATCAAATCAATACAAACTTCTTTTTAAAACCACCGCTTAATAAAATCAGCATCGCCGGTTAATAAACTCAAAAATATCTCCTCAGCAGCCAAAAATATCACTTATTCGCATTAAAAACTTTTTTTTTTTTTTTAATATTGTGATTTTTTTTTTTTTTTTTTTTAAGAATTAGAAAAAGAAATTAAAGCACAACAAACCCTCCGTTATCTCTCATTGTCTAAGATTTTACACTTGCAACACAATTACAAATTAAACACGCCCCATAACTTATCTCCGTAACAATTTCAAGGAACGCAGTAATTCATATTCTTCAAAATGCAGTAATAAGTTACAAATTTGATTTGAAATGATATATAAGTTTCTAATTATTAAAAGGCAATTTCTAGTTCTTATTTTGAAATAACTATAATTCATGAGGTTTAAGCAAAAATATTTTGAATGTATTAGAACAGTGTGAACTTTTGGTAAAGTAACGATGATTTTCCTCAAACGAAAGTGCATGGGAACTTGGAATGCGTTTAACTTACTTATATCAAAGAAACAATTAATTAATTATCTGTAAAAAATTAATTAATATTGTTGATTAATTCCATTATTCGTTACCTTTTGAAGTTTCTTTCCAAATTCAGGGAAGTAATACCTTTTTCCTTATGTACAACGTTTCCTTAGGAACGTTCGCCGGATATAAAAATCAGCCGCTTAATAAAATCACTTTGGCTCAGAACGATTGTGATTTTAATAAACCGCGGGAACTGTATATATAAAATATTGCATTATTAATAATGTTTATTAAACGCAGTGAAAGCCAAGCAACAGATACAAGATCAGTGAAACCACATAAACCAATACGAAAGTAAATTTCAAGAAGGAAAAGCTCAGAAAGGTGAAAAAAAATATATATATACTAGCAGGCTTTGCCCGCTTCGCTGGTCATTATATTGAAATGAATCCCCAAAACAGCATATCATTGATAATAATAAAATATCTTAAAAAAAAAAAAAAAAAAAAAAAAACATTGAAATCCGTCAAAATCTAATTTTAAGTTGCCCAATGCCTTCGGCAGTCCCTTACCTGCTTTTTACTCCCCCTCCCTCGCGGTTACAGTTGAAAGTTTTACAAAATCTCATCAAAGTGCATATTTCGCACACTTAATTAACATTCACACACCAAAATTCGCCATTCTTAGGTAATTTGGACGGATTTAAGCTTCAAAATGTGGTTTTGCCCCGCCCGCCCCAAGAGGAAGGAGGGGCGGGGGTAAATTTCCAAAATTACTTTATATTTCATGTTGCATACACATACCTGACCGACACATAAAAAAAATTGAGATCATGAAATTATTTAAAGCTGAGCTATGCTTTAAAACTTTTTTTTTTTTAATCTCTCCTCCCGTTCTTAAAGGAGGGAAGGAGGAGTGAATTTCGCAAAATCTCTTCATACTATGAGTTAGATACATATAATCGTCCCTTACATAAAAAATGTCCAACCTTAGATAATTTAGTGCAGCGTTACGCATGAATACATGTTTTTGCCCCCCATTCTCCAAAGGGCGGTAGGGTGGAATTTCATAAAATCCCTTTGTAGTGTGTGTTCAGTTCGATTTCCTCGTGTGTTGAGTACCCTTCTTCCAAAATCTTTTCCCTTCCCTCCCCCCTTAAAAATCCAAAATTCCAAAATCGCAGAAAATAATTTTTTTGTACTGAAGTCTGGTCTTTCCATCTGCAATTTCTTCACCGTTAAGTAATTTGGAGCCGAGTTAAGCCTTCTGCCCCCCAAGGAGACGGTGGGGGGGGGGGGTATTTTGCAAAATTCCGTCTTAGTTGGGGGTCAGGCTCCGAAATCCAACCTGGTCACTAAAATTTGTGACCCTCTTTCCCACAGAATCGTCATGGCAGTGTTGAGTCAGTGAATCATTGAGTTTACTCTTTTATATGTACAGATTTGTTTATATTTTTTATGGACTACTTGGCTTAAGGTTGTTGTCACAAAAATAGAGTCCTTGGCGAAAAATGTCCTATCTACTTCAGTATTAAAATTAAAAATATACCCAGGATTATCAACTAATAAAGCTCTTTAATACAGATCTGAATTAGCTTTCATTTTCTTATTATTTAATTTTGATAATGACGTTATGTTGTCATGTGCCTAAGCAAATTTAATATGTATTATTTTTTTTTATTATTATTCGCGTGAAATATTTTTTGGCAACAATTAAAAATTAAAATAAATTATTTTAAATTTTTATTATAGAAGAAATATTTATATTATACAGAAGATTAATTAAAAATTTACATTTTTTCCGGTATAAATAGTAGCCTATGTCTTATTCCAGACTATTACCTATCTCTATACAAAATTTCATCCAGATCCGTTTAGCCGTTGTGGTGTGATTGAGTAACAAACATCCATCCAAACTTTCGCATTTATAATATTAGTATAGATTATAGTTATCGTGTGCATGTGTTAGATTGAGTTATTTTGCTATCAAATTGACAAAATTTTAATTTTAAATTTCAAAACTCTGTCGTTCTTGGCGCTTATTGTATTTGGTGATCAAAAACGTAATACGAAAATATGTATGCCAGATGTATATTTTCGTAATATGCATTGTACGAAATATTGTTTCATATTATTCATTACTCTCTTAATACAAGTTGTTAAAATAACCATGATTTTTGAAAGGAATTAAATTATGTTCGCCAAATAATTTGTCGATATATATATTTTTTTTTCTGCTAAGGATGACCGATATCAAATCTATTCCGCTGCAATATCGTATCTTATATCAGATACTTTATTTAGACATTTGGGAAGAAATTTGACTTCAAATTATGATAGAATATTTATCATTTTCCTTTTAATTAGTGTATTAGTTGGATATTTATTGTGTAAATATCATCCTTTGAAATGAAATGTTTGTGTTTTCAATCGAATATAGAAGTTTGCCATTTTTTTCCCCTAGAGTTTTGATATTAAAAATGCAAATTTTGTCAATTTTACAACAAAAATAACTTAATCTAACGCATGGACATGATAACTAATACATATCTATACCTAAATATGGGGATTAAAATCGGGAAATAATTTTCCTCGATTTTTAATAATTTTTTACAAAAAATCCAATGGGCGTTTAACATAGGACATATTTTTCTTGAATCCACAAACGGCCAGTGACGTCATCACTTCGCTTGCGTATTAGCACTTTATCAATGTGTAAAAGAAATTTTTAATAAAAATGACGTCAATTTTTGTGAGATGTATAATTTTTTTTTTATAATTTTTTATCGTTCACTTTTAGATAAATGTATTTATTTTCCTGTTGAAAAAAATAAATTCGTTTTTTTTTTTTTTTTGCAACAATTAAATTATGGATAAATTTAAATGGCTAATTTTTTGCTATTATTAGCTTACAAAATTGCTATTTTATGCATTAAAATCGCAAAAACAAATTTTTTTTTGGAATAAAAGGTAGCCAACTTTTTAAGTTAGGGTATAAGCTATCTCCATTACAAATTTCATCGAAATCCGTCGAGCAGTTTTGGCGTGAAACTCAGTCAAATAAATTCACGGACATAACTCTAGAAAATGTTTGTATGGGAAATAGAAAAGGGCTGTTTTTAGGGTTTTCCCGGAAACTATTCGATTTTTTCTCGCCTTTTAAACCTTCCCTAGACCTCCACGAACATTTCAAGACTAAGATAAGATAAATCCGTTCAGCCGTTCTCGAGTTTTAGTGAGACTAACGAACAACAATTCATTTTTATATATATAGATACTAGCAGGTCTACCCGACACTGCGCGAGAACCAAGTAAAAAAAGTATAAAGTGGAATAATAATAATAATAATAATAATAATAAAATTACTAAACGTAGGAATAAACTAAAATTATTTATACGACCCTTGAGTTTTAGTATCAAAATTATTTAAACGTTAAAATTGAGAGAAAAATTTAATGGAATAAAAAAAAACAAAAAAAAACAAACAGTAAAATTAATCACTGCATGTACTATCTCAATGAAATACCAATTATAACAACTTGAACTGATTGGGAGAACTTCAACGTATGAATTCTCAAATAAACAATTAATTAGCCCATTAGCGCCCAGTTTATAGGACAGTTTTATATTATGCAAGTCACACAGGGAAACCATATTTATCCCAAACTTTTACACTGATGCCTTAAACATAATTCAAAGTGATTTTACTTATTTTTATGTCTTAAATTAAGTTGGGCGTTAATGGTTTTTTTTTTTAAAAAGTTTTTACGTTCTTTTTCTTTTCTTTTCTCTCACTTTTTTTTTTTTTTTTTTTTTTTTTTTTAACATAAAAAAAAAATATATATATATATATATATTTTTTTTTTTCTTTTTTATGTCCATGGGAAGAAAATGTATGCGTAATTTATTTATTTATTTTTGGCATCAGTTTGTTTTTTCTTATAACTTTAATAATATGGGGTTTTTATTTAATATCTATTGAACCAATTATCCCGTTGAACTAATAATAATAATAATACGGCGTTAGCTACAATTTTGACCTCATTAATAAATGGCCTAATTTTCGTAGTTATCTTTTGAATGATGAAGCTTTATCCTTTATATAGCGAACTAAAAACCCAGACAGATACAACGACAAACTTTCCGCTATATATATATATATATATATATATATATATATATAATGCCACTCATTTTGCATCCTTCGTAAAAACTATGTATTTTCTAATTTGTTTTTACGTAAAAGAATGTAGAAATGAATGTTTATTTGACAGATTGTAAACTAAAATCAATAATAATTATAACGATGAAAAGATCAAAGTAACTTAAAACCAAAATTCAAATCTGCCTTCTACAAACCATTTTATAGCGCATGTTGGGTACGCATAGTACAACAACACACCAAAAAATTACCTTCCTGAGATAATTTGGAACAGTTACGCTAGAAAAAGTGTTTTTTGAGGTGGGAAATATCGCAAAATACCTTTGTAGTGTGTGTTAGACACACATAACCAACCCACATGCCAAAAAATTACCTTTCTGAGATAGCTTAGAGCGAAGTTACGCTTTGAATTTTTTTTTCTTTTTTTTGGCCTCTACCACTCCGCGACCCCATTAGGGAAGAGGGCGAAATTTCACAAAATAAGTTTATAGTGTGTGTTAGGTACATATAGCACATCCACGCACCAAAAAAATCTCCTTACTTTGGTAATTTGAAACAGAGCTACACTTGGAAAAGTTTTTTTTTTTTTTAAGTGTTTTAATGTTAGAAAAACCCTATTTCCAAATAGGGAAAGGGGAACAATTTTGTGAAATTCTGTCATAGTTGATGTTAAATGCAAATAACCAACTTACACACCAAAATTGTTGAATTCAGCTCTCATAGTTTCCTCTGGTCAAATTTAACGCAAAAAGGGGCTCTCGAATTTGCTGCCTCACTACGCCCCCCCCCCCCCCCCCTTCCCCCGCCGTCCTAATTGGAAATCTTGAAACACCATAAATAAATTTTTAGAAATAAACCCCAGCAGCCCAGCACACGCAGAGTTGTTTTCAACTTCTATGTGCCATTTTTGGTAGAGTTTTCTTGGAAAATCTGGATCTTGCAAAAGAATTTTCCCCCGCCAAAACAGAAAAAAAAAAAACCCCTAAAATTAAAAATTATTATTTTAACACTCGAATCAAGTCTCGCCATGTGCAATTTCCTGCGCCAAGTAATTTGAAGCCAAGCTGTGCTCGCAAACGTTTTTAGGATCCCCCTTAACAAACCCCCACGAACCCCCTCCACCGTAACCTACGTCTCGAGTCTCTTAAGTAGGAAAAAAAAAAAAATTGGTCTTAGTCCGTATACCATACCACGACGGAATTGTTGGCCGTATCATTAACATTGACCGTGGAAGAGGTGATGTAAACAACGGCTTTTTATGCACGCGCTCACGAATGCTTCTCCTGGACGTGAGGTGACTAACCAACAAACCGAAGTGAAAAAAAAAAAAAAAAAAACGAACCCGTTCTTTTTAGGGTCTAATTTTGGGCTCGATCAGAAATCGAGGATTCCTCCGCCCAGTTTAAAAAAAGATTGGATGCATCTCTTCTTTTAGTCTGATGTAGGACATGCATTGTAACGGCCATTATTTTGTTGCAGCTTAAAAGATTATTTCATTTTTGTTACTACTATGTGTGCATTTGATATCGAATTTTAAAGCACAGTGAGACCATCCCGTGACTATTGTGCCTGTAATTATTTCCCTCGTGATTCATATGAACAAGTTCAGTTTTTTTTTTTTTTTTTTTTTTTTGCTACCTTTTCAGATGCAAAGCATTTGGGATGAGATATAAATTCATACCTTGGGTGTGGACGATCATTAAATTAATCTTATTTTATTATTATTATTATTATTTTGGTTAACAAAAGAAAGAAAGAAAAAAACACAGATAAATTGAAGATATTTTTATATTAAATTACTAGGCTTGTAATTTTAATTCTGATGTTTTTCACAAGTAATATTGGTTTATTTTTAAATTGAGTTATTATTTCTTTCTATTTTTTTCTTCTTTCTTTCTTTGCGTGTTGGGGGAGAGGGAGGGGAATCACTTGCAAATGTGCTTTAGTTGTAGTTTAGATACTCATTTAAAATTTCATAAAAGTTTTAATTATTTTTAATTGTTAAAGTTTTTAAGACAAAGAAAAAAAAAATCTGGAAATTCGACTTTCTAAACGTTAAGTAATTAACGGTTGTTTAAGTAAATAATAGTAAGAGAAGTCGTTAAATAAACAATTAGAAAATTACAATGAGTTGTTCGAATACTTTCCCAATATAGTATGTCGTTTAATTTAACACTATTGCACGTTAAATAATTTGAGACAATAGGTCATAATGATAAGGAAAATTTTCGTTGTGACCCTATAAAAATCTATAAATGCTAGATTCACAAAAATCTGTATCGTTCGTGCGATGGTAACCTATAACATGTATATAAATTTTCTGCTGAATTTAATAAGGCGTTTAGAAGCTGTTGCAATTTAAACAATTCGAACCCATAGACCATCTTGATAAAGAATTTTTCTTTGTGTCCCTGTAAAAAAAAAAAAAAAAAAAGGATAAGTGCTAGATTCACCAAAATCTATATGGTTCTTGGAACACTGGCCTATATATATAATTTTTCAGCTCAATCGAATAAGGCATTTAGACGTTATTGCTCTTTAAATATTATGTGCCAATAGGCCATAATGATAAAGAATTTTTTTTGTGTTGCTGTAAAAAAAACTTTAAGTGCTAGATTCACCAAAATCATCAGGGTTCGTGCTGTGTTGACCTATAACATCCGTACAAACTTTTGGTTCATTTGAACAAAGCATTTAGACGCTATTATATTCACTCATCACACACCACCGTAAAAATAGCAAAAATGAGCACATAGACCTAAAAATATATAGATAAACCAAAATCTCAAAATCGAATTTTTGTTATTTTAAGATTTTCCTAGGGATGTTGCTAAGAGCTTCTGTTAAAGTATTAGTTTAGAAAAAAAAAAAAAAAAAAAAACTACTATATATTTATATAAAGAAATGCATAAAATTTATTCTCACTTGCTGTAAGTGTGCACTGTACTAATTTTAATTATTGTTAGCAAATTCACCAGCATTGTGCCGAGATACTAATTATGAAGGTTTGGAGTTTACTATTGTGCAATATTTCTTCCGTATACCTCTGTCACACAGTTAAGTTTATTTTATAATTAAGTTTGTGTATGAAGATAGATTTACTAACAGAATGAGCATCGTATTCTTAAAATTTAAGAAAAACAGCGAATTTGTAGAATTTAGTAAAAAATAAATACACTCAGGATTAATGTAAAAATTTTAACGTTCATTTAATCTGAGGTTAAAAGAAATTTGTAAATAAAATATCAAGCATCCAGATTTTATTTTTATTAATTATAATTAATCGGTTTTAGGGCTCTTAGTTAGTCTTCTCTCTTTTGAAAATTCACCGGTTCCACCGATGATCGCGAGATTTTGTTTTCAAAGCTGGAGACGGGAAGTGACGTGTTCGAACTGAAGTCGCACTTGCCATCTTAGCTGTTCGTAGTTTTCCGCGTTTTTCTCCTCCGAAACTTATAGAATACAGGCTAGGACCCCATAGAAAAATATTCACGGAGTGCAATCTGCCCAAGCATAAGTGCCAAGCATAGATAATCTGTCTTAACTCGCACACCACCTAAAAATCCCCCCCCCCTTTTTTTTTATTGGTAGCTAAAAGTAACTATTTTCATTATAAAGTAATTAAAAATCACACATTTTGATGGAAATTCCTGTTTTTGCTTTTAAATGGCCATTAGAATTTTTTTTTTTATACCAAAGTGTTTTTTCAAACGTGGGCTTATTTTGAAGCACTAGTCTAATCATAGTCGACACTATCTGGAAGGGAAGTCGATCTGGAGAAAGGAAGGACCGTATAAACAGTTTCAATAAAGAGATAAATATACATTACACAGAAAAAAAAATAAAATAAAAACTTTACTGCTATACAATATAATTTAAGAAGTGATCACCGAGCAAAACTGATCAATACCCCCCCCCCCCCCCCAAAAAAAAAAAAAAATAATAATAATAATAATAATTAAATAAATAAATAAATAAAATAAATGTATGTTTTAACTTATCTGTTTATTTTTTAGACAAAAACTCACTAAATTTGACCTGTTTTAAAAATATTGATACATACCAAATCTAAATCAAAGAGCTGTCATATAAAAATCAAACATTAGTTGAAAACGTTAATTCTGTTTCTAGAATGTTTCAAAACTTAATAAAATAATCACTATGTATTTTCTTATTATTAAATTTTCTGGTATGAAGATTTTTAAAATGTTTATTTAACACTATAAATTCAGCATCTGGATAATTTCTTTTAAAAAATTAGATAGTTTTTCATGCATATCCAAAAGAAAACATATGTATAAAAAGCGTTTCAAATTACATAAGAAACGATTATATAGATTTACAAGAGTTTACATGTAGGGAGTAAAGATTTTTTTTTGTTTTTTGTTAAAACACTAGTGGAGAACAATAGAATTTTTTTAATTGAAATTTATGTATTTTAATTTCACTAAATTTTTACTTTCTACACAAATGAAACCTCTTTAGTAATAAAAAATCTTTTTATTGTAATTTTTTCGGCTTTAAAAAATAAAATAAAAAATATCATTATCTTTTTTTTTTCCAATTTCTTAATTTGATTTAGAAGTAAATTAAAGCACAAATATACAAACGCTATGATAATTAAATTGTAAATTTAATTTTATCATTCACCCTCTATCCTAAGAAAAGAATTATTAAAACTAAATGCCATTATTATGAAAATGTTATTCTGTATGTTCTCTGACAAAAAATTAACAAATAAATAATAAAGAAAGAAAAGCAACGTGTATTACATTTTCCAGCTAGGGTAGGTGCTCCAGTGATTGGCATGCTCCAGTAATTGACATCTATCCAGAAATAATTAATAAATAAAAATAATAATAAAATCATATATTTTACATATAAGAATTTAAACATTTTATGTCAAACAGTGGAGCATAGGTTAATTGGTAAAATGAATAACTAGCAGTGTCAAACACTGGAACATAGGGTGCCTGTTGATAAAATGAAAAACTGGCAGTGCCAATTACTGGAACGTTGAGTGGGTGTCAAATAAAAATTCATAAAAAAACATCAGAGAAAGTTCTAAAAGTGTCAATCACTGGTGCACTTACCCTATATTAAATATAAATGACAAATATTCGAAATACAAATCCATATACAATATACACCGTATGAAACACCAGCTATTAGTGTTCACTCGGAAAAACTGTTAAAAATAGCCCTTAAAAAAAAAAAAAAAAAAAAAAAAAAAGCTACTTAAACACCTGATGATTTGACAGCTATTAATCAAATTTCCTAATTTTTATTCTATGTACATTTTTTTCTCAACCCGACTTAGAGTTAAATATAGAAAATGACTGTTATTTGACCAATAGTCTGCAGTTATGTGCCTTGTAGAAAATTACACAAAATGTAATTGAGCACATATTTATTTAAAAGAGAATGCTAATGTGTTAAAATCCTGTTAGTCTATCTGTTCTATCTTTTGCCTTAATTGTATATTTGTCGTCTTTTAGCGATCATCCGATAAGATTATTGGTTTCTATATCATATTTTTTCGGTAATCCTTAATGCGAATGATCCATCACGCACTAATAATCATTCATACCAAGACGTGAATAATTTACGTGATGGTCCTTTTTTTTTTATTATTTTAAATTAGCATCCACTCTACATTGATTTAGGGTTAAAAAAGAGTTTGGTAATCTGAACTTTTTTTTTTTTTTTTTTTTTTTTATTAAGTACCTTTTGCAGCATAGTAGTAGCAAGACTGTAATTTGTTAAATATGCCAAAGCTAGCACTGAACTTTATATTGTACTTGCATTGAAAAGCACTGTTGCCATCTAACTTAGTATTTCCATCCAAAATTCTATCTCCCCTAGATTGAACGAAATGTTCATCTAGCTTTGGCTAACCCTAGTATCAGGCTTATCTACTGAACTTTGTCAGTCGCGAGCTTTGAACCTTCTTTCTAGTGAAAATGTTACTTATTTTTTAATTATTTTTTATCAAAATTTCCTAATTGCTGTATATTTTTTTATTATTTGGCTTATTTTCTAATTTTTTTATTAATTTTATTATCTTTTAGTGTAGGGATCTGAGGTCTCCTCTCATTGGCCGATTTCCTGGCCTCTGATTGGCTTTCAGTTTCAGGACAAAATCCTCTGCGATTTTGCTCGTTTTACTTTCAGTGAGGATTGTGAGTGCTATGTGTGTCTCTGAGAGGTCCGCAGATCCAGCTCAGAACTTAGTTTCTGGCTGGACACTGAGACTTTCATAGGATTCATGCATGCATTTCACTTTAATCCTCCTGAATTTTAATTATGATAGGAAAAAAAAAAAAAAAATTGTATGCCCCCCCCCTTTTTTTTTTATTAATTGCGGGACTCCGAGCGATTTCCTGTGCCCCTTGGGGCGCCCTGCTCAGCTCTTAATTCCTTTTCGCCGTCCAGACCGTCACGTCAACGCACGTAACAGTTTCACTGTTACACTTAGGTTTTTTCAAGGAGTTATTTATTTATTATTTATTTTATTATTTATTTATTATTTATTTTATTTTACTTTTTTTTTTTTTTTTTTTTTTTCCCCTTTAACTCCTGGTGCTTCACTCTGATTGGTCTCTGCTCACGCGGAGATTTAGTCAGAGATCAAAATTCTAAATTCACCCATTTGGTTTTTAATTATTTTATGGAAAATTATTTTTATGTTTTTCGCATTTTTCGTTGGAAGTAAGCATTGGTTGCGACCAAATGCAGGTACTCCGAAGCACATCGTTGACTTGACTTGACTGTTGCCATCAAAAGTTTGCTATATAAAGAACCAAAAAAAATAGATGAAAATTATCTCATTTAAGTGTTAATTGCGTAAAGCAAAACATTTCTTTTAAGAGTTTAAGTTTTAATACATGACTTTGGCGCCTCATGTGAAAGAAAATGTTCCGTAAAAATTAAGTAAATTATCCTGGACATGAAATTTTGCATAAACCATTGCTATATGCTATGCTGCTAATAGATTATGGAAAATACTAGATTTGTACAGTTTTATCTTATTAGTTTTTTTTCCCCCCTTTTCCTCTAATTTTAATTGGCTTTACTGTCTGACTGTAAATCAGTGCTGTAGAAAATAAAACTTTGTATACTGGCGGGAAAAAATCCCAACATCAAGAGGAAATTAGTTTAGAGGACTGAAATTTAGACAAGGTTTAGGTAACATTTATTTGATTAAAGTTAGAGATCTCAGGTTAAGTATACATGAAAATATTTTAAATGTGCAATAATGATGGTACATTGATTACAGCAGCAATCGATTGCAAAAATGCAAACGCTCTTGCATTCTGACGTACAGATACTGTATGTCATTTTGTGGAATAAAGTTCCATGCTTGCTGCACTTGATCTGTAAAATCAGCAAAAGTTAATGCTGGTTGTGGATGGGCTTAAATTTGTTGTTCAATCACGTTCTAAACATCGTTTATAAGATAAACATCTGATACACTGCTGGCCATGAAAATTGCCTCTGACACCATTTCAGTATATTCTTATGTAAAATGACCTCCTGAATCCGAATAGGACGACCATATCACCCACTGTTTTTTTAGGAATGTCCACCTATTTTTGTCATTTTTCGGTGATTTTATGGCTATAAATTTGATTTTTAGGAGGGGTGAGGATTATTTTGACTGTTAAATATCTTCTGAGGGGCTATAGAGTTGGAAAATTCTGAAACATAGATATTTGCAACAAAATTTTTTTTTTTTTTGGGGGGGGGGGGAGGGGGGGCAGGGGGGATTTGCCACTCTAAACATACCAAATCAATCTCTCGACAGTGTGTAGAACACGTTGGGTAACCTCAGGAATGTAAGGACGAGCTTTATCTTGTTGGAAAACACCTCCTGTAATACAGCTCATCAATGGAAGCACATTCAATTAAATCACCAATCTGATGCGCTATTTATTTATTTATTTATTTTTAAACTTGCTGTTGATAACGACAAGAGTATTTCTACTGGAAATCGCTTCTTAGACCAAAATGCCTGCTCCAGATCTAGCATATATCCGTTGCAAGCAACTTTGTTCCAAACACTCACCTGGCTTCCTTTTTATCAACGACCTCACTAACAGCAACACAGAAAATGCCCTCATCTGAGAACACAGTAGGTTTCATCAATTCAAGCTTCCAATGAGCTCTTGTGATGGCTCTATGTTGGTAAGAAAAAGGAGGCCAACTGAGTATTTGGAGCCAATCTGTCTGCGGCATAAACATACTGGACCTGCACACATTTTGGCCTGAGGATCGATTGCCTAATACTGCTTCACACCCTGTCACCCAAAATGCTCTACAGAGTGTTATCTTTGCCAGCACCATTACCAGATCTTTCTTTTATCGGGACCACCTCTAGGGGTGAGTCCCAGACCGTCGCCAATTGCCCATCTGCGCAGCACTAGTACGACGTAAAACCCACGAAACCCAACCCTTTCTTTTATCGATGGGCATGATTGAACGACAAATCCAGCGTCACCCACAACCAACATTAACCATTAATGACTTGGTTGACCGAGTGATAAATTATGATTTGAGAGCCGTGGTTATATTAAAATTTTCACTAACTTCAAATTTGAGCAAAATATTCTACGTTTACACTTATATCAAAATACCAAATTTTAAATCATTACAAATAAAAATTTTAGAATTTTAATTACTTAAAGTTTTGACCTTAACCCATATTATGTATACACACAAAATCAAAAAACTTACCAACATTTCATTAGCTTAATCGGTACAGGCTGTCCTAAAAATAGGACAATGGTTTAGGACAGTCGGAAATATAAGGAAAACAGACCATCTAGGTGTATATTTTTTATATAATTGTTTTACCAGTACAAAAGTGAAGAAATAATAAATTTATATGTCAGTTATTCTTGAACGTAAAACCTTTTTAAGTAATAATGTGTTCAAAATGTAATGAATAAATCTTCAAAAATCGTCATTTAAAAAATATATATATATTAAACGTTAATTTAAACTAACGATAACGACACATATGTATTTATTGGACTTTTAACTATTATATCGTCTTTAATTTGAATTAAAATATTCAAAAGAATTTACATAAATACCACTTATGCATGGTGTCCTATTTTTAGGACGATGGTGAAATATGGGTTAAGTTACTTTTACATACATTTATATTCTAATATTTATGAGTTGCAAATTTTTCGATTCCTCCCCCCCCCCCTTTCTAAAAGGCACGATTTAATCTGAAATATATAAAGAAAATTTGAGTGTTTCTCACGCCCAGCTCCCACCCCCCTCCCTCAAAATTTATGGTTGTGACGGGGATTGTTATACATATTAGATACGTTATATATTAATTTTCTAGCCTGTAGTGTGACATTCATTGACGTGACACGAAATTGAAAGCAGATTAGTGGTAAAAGTGTTGCAATATTTCGCTTTTATTACTTTCTATGTTTGAGAAAATGAACGGATGTTGACTCAGAACTGTGGCTGTTCTCCACCTTTTTTAAACTACAATCGTGGGCTTTTTAGTTGACTTTATGAAGCACCCTGATATTAATTCACAAGCTAGAACACCTGGCGGAAAGGTGGGAGGTAATCACGGAATCTGTTCTCTCTGAAGTGGAGTTCCGGTGTACTTTGTACCATTTTCGCTAGAATTTCGCTCAAAATTATAAGAACGTCTGAAACTAAGAAGATAGAATTTGTTACTTTTTCGCAGTCGGAAATGGCTATGTATGACATTTCCGCTAGTTTCTTTTCGTGGCTTATACATTATTATACAGATATTTTAAATGGTGCATATCTCTAATTCGTAAGCCACGGATGTTGGTCTCCGTGCAATTTATAACTTTTTTTTTTTTTTTTCTTTCTATTGATTTCTTTCTATTCTATTTTTCTTCTATTGATTGTAAATTGAATTTAGTGTCCACTAAAACACATTTTTTCTCCAAATCCGAAGAATAGTTCTTTTTTCAGTTTTGCCTCGAACAAAAATTTCTGAGGGAAAAAAAAAAAAAAAGTTAGAACAATGGAAAATTATGAGTAAAATGAATGCTAGTTCGTTCCTTTTTTAAAACAATACGAAAAGGAAAGAAAACAATCTGGTTTGATGCAAGATTTGTCCAAGAAACTCATGTCAAAGTTTTGAAACACATTATGGAAAACTTACTTTATCTCAAACAGTTTTAAAATATTTGCTTTAGATATGTCTCTGAACGTCTCGTGCTGCTGTTATTATTTGTATGATTCTACCTCATTTTCTGATACAATTGCTAGAATCTTTCTGAAACTTTTCTTTGTTCTTCGTTTTATTTTAAAAAATATTAACATTTTCAAATGATGATTTTTCTAAGTTAACTGGTATTCAGGGCCCGATTAAGCTTTGAAGCTAGGGAAAGCCCAGTATCATTTCTTGGCCCTCTTTCATTTCAGAAAATCTTGTTTTCCTGTTACATATTGTAATATAAAAATGCTATAGACCAAAAATTAGTGTGTGTTTATAGTTTTTTTTTTTTTTTTTTCCATTCATATATCTGGGTGGTTTCTACATACATTAAAATCGTATAACTTATTAATTAAGAACATTCAGATTTTTGAGGTTAAATAATAGATTTTTCCCGAAATAGTGAGTATTTTATCTTGCTTTAGGCGAATTTTCTCAGAAAAATTCAATCTCAGTATGAAAAAATAAAACAGAAAATTCAAGACCGTTTCTTAGTCATTTCGGGGCCCCCTCTTAAATTTTAGAGGGGAAGCTTGTGCTTCCCGAGCCTTTTGAGTAATCAGGCCCTGTTGGTATTTCAAGCTATAATGTGACGATACTCTATTATAACCCAAAGGACAAATGCCATAAGATTTCCAAATCGAAAATAGCGTTTAACTGAGCAAACATAATGTACCCCTTACTGAAAAAGTTATATTATCTACTTTTTATTGCCTGAAGCAATTGAATCTTATGATGTCAATAAATTACTCAATTACTGATAGTACTATTCATATTGATTATGATGCTTAAAGAGATTGCGCATATGACATTTGCGGTCATTAAAGACCTACTTGGGTCATTCTATTCACTCAGTAATTCTTCGCCCTCTGTTGCGTCGAACAATGCATTCGATCCAATCAGTTTTTGTCCATCTCCTTGGTTCATTTTTGAAAAGTATCAGGGGTACCAATTAGCTCGTACTTTTAAGTCACACGCACTTGTCAATTGTCATTCCCTGTATGAGATCTTGAAATCTTCTCCAACAAGCGTGTTCTGAAAAATTACAGGTCAAGGTATTACGGAAGTTCGTGCACCAATACCTATGAAGAGATCTTAGTGGGCTTCTGGCGCCTAACAAAACCCACCATCACTTTGCTTTGTGCGTGATTTTTAGCAACTTTTGATTTTCATGTGTAGATAACTCTAAATGTCATTGACTATCTCACAAACCTGTTTTATGTTGAATAATATGCTGTTTTATTTTGTACTTCTGAATTCTTATGTTTTCTTATGTTTCAAAAATGAATTCATACTCCATGTATAAATGCTGAATTTTTGTTTATTCGTCTCCTTTTTGGAATCCAAACTAACTCTAGTAATTTGAAGGTTGAAAGATTTTCTTTGTCTGAGCATACTTTTTTTTTTTTTTTTTTTTTTTTTATCAACTTTTAATAGGCACATTTCTATTTTTTTTTTTTTTTTTTTTTTTTTTTTTTGAGACGACAGTCGAATGCGGATAAAATCCATTTAAAGAACTTAAGTCAAAATAATATTTTTATTTCTAAAAATGCGATTCTAAATATAGTAATTCGACTCTAGTATAATAAATTTGATAAAATTCTCAGTTTTTCCCACAGTTTTTGTTGCACTTTACACGAATGTAATTGCGACTTCAATTAGAGAAATAAATTTTGATTAATTTAAATAAATAAATAAATATTGCTAAATTATCACATAAAAGGATGGGTTAAGCTGATTGTCTGCAAGGTGAACCCAGGCTTGGTAAAATGCCCCCTCTGTCGAGGAGGAGAGGGGAGGAGCTTACTAAAGGGCCTTAACTAATATTCACCGGAATTTCCGAGAAAAAACACGAAAAACTCCAAACAGCTAGGGCGACAAGCGTGGCTGGATTTGATCCTGGCACCTCCAATGTACCAACTTTAAAAATAAAACCTCTGCCGTAAAAAAAAGATTTTACGTGAGCTTTTAGTGATTTCTAAAACTGTCATCTGCTGGCGTTGATTGAAATATTTGCCCATTTACTCCTTTTTGCATTAATCAAAATTTAATATGGATATATTATATATATATATATAAAGTTAAAGTGCATTGGAAATGTAAGGCTAATCAATAATTTGAATCGAAGGCAAAAGAAACCGAAAACAAGGTTAGCGAAATCGGAACTCTTAATCTCCACCCATCCGTACGATATGGCTCTCATTTGAAAGCTCTTTATGCAGTTTCTCAGCTAATGTACCTTACTGTATGAGAAAGGAACTGAATTAATCAGCGTACATGCAGATATCATTTCAAAATATATTACTTAGAGTATTCCATTTTCATTTTAATAATTTTCATTTCCTTTCTGTCTTTTTCCAAGCGTGTGTGATTTATTCTCTCACTTTCTCTTTCTGTATTACTTACATCAATGGTTTTGAAAATCCTCAAGAAAAAGAAAGTTTTTTTTTTTTTTTTTTTTTTCCCGTACTGGTTATAGATAAAAAAAAAAAAAAAAAAAAAAGAGAGAGAGAGAATGAGAATGAATATAGAATTCGCACAATCGCATATTACTTTCAAGTATATATACAACTAATAACAAATAATTATTTTAAAATGTTGAGAACCAATTCAGTTACTACTTTTCCAGTTTTCAAGTGTTTTTTATCCTTTTTTTTTTAGGACTGAGGACTATTAGTCTCAATCTGGGATTTTTGCGGTGTCATTTTTCGATAGTTGGACATTTATCGAAATCTAAAATTTATCGAAAATATAATTGAATAATTTGAAAGCGATGTTATAATTGAGAAGAAAAAAAAACTAATAGTCCTCCGTCCTAAACTAAATTCTGCTTTTGCCAGAATTTCATCAAAATCCTTTTTTTTTTTTTTTTTTTTTTTTTTTTAATAAAGAAAAAGAAAATAATAATCAGTATCGTTACAAACGATATCGAATTTTTTTTTTATAATTTTGAATTAGGAAATAAAAAGTGCGCGAGCAATATGAAATAAAAATAAGTAAAAAAAAAAAAAAAAAAATGAATTTAATGATTTAATTTTTATATAAAACATGATCGCGTGCTATCTTTAAAAAGTAGATGTAAAATTTAAAGTTTATTATTATTATTATTTATTATTTTTTTTGGCAACATTTATAAATTAAAATAAATAATTTAACGAAAGTTTAGAAGTTAGAATTTCTAATTTTTTTAAAATTAATTAATTAATTTTTATTTTATTATTATTATTATTATTATTATTTTTGCGCGTTTATTGTTGTTTTACACCAAGCTTTTTGTCTTTTAAAAATAAATAAAATGAAATAAAAATAATTGCTAGTTTTTAATTAAATATGGTATGCAGTTAAAATTTTTCTCAAATGAGGCATTTTTTAAAACAGGGCATGTTTACATATATTGCACTTTGATGAGTATCTGTGGTTTGTTTTAATGTCCTTAATAAAATACTTTACTGCCTTTTCAATTAAACAAAGCAAAAAAAAAAAAAAAAAAAAAATCATTTGTTTCAGTGGGAAGAGAGGGGGGGAAAAAAAGTCGCAAATATAGTGCAAAATAAACTGAATGCACTTTCTCAAACAGTCTTCGCTCCCCCTTCACTGTGCCCTAAAAGTTAAGTTGCTGGCGCCCACTTTTATGATAACAATAATATATGGACTGATAAATTGAGAAATCACTGGACCCTCTGGAATAATATACAAAGAGGTAATATAAAAGACGATGTATTTCACCATTAGTACGTAATATTCTTGGGAGATATATCGTATGAAATATATTATTCCTTATGATAAATGTGTTACAATTTAAACTCGGAATTTCGAGATCATATTACCATGTTATTGCTGCATATTCTTTTAATACTGTATACAAGGGTACTTTACTGATGTAAATTCTATTTTTGTGATATACGGTTTACGGCAGTATTTTTTAAGGCTATGCGAATAATTCAAGAAATCAATGGCTGTAAGTAAAAACTAAAATCGAGGCAGAATGATGTATCCCAGTGCTTTAAATGATGGACGGTAAAATTTTAATTGTTGTATGCTATATTCACAAAAGAAGCTATAAATTATTTGCTTACCTTACACATTAAATTTTTCTTTCTATGAATCAGTATATATGTATGTATAGTTCATACAGAAAACATTATCGGAAAGATTAGAATATTGTATTGTATATCAATATTGTATTTTTTAATTGATTACTAATCTTATTATAAAGTTAATATATTTTTTATAAGAGACTCGACGCTGATTATGATTGTAGTAAATGAGCGATTCTTCTATCTTAAAATAAACCGGCGTTTCTGTTGTTCTCCTCTATGTTCCAAAATCAATTTTGTTCCTAATATTGCCTGTCTGGTTTTAACCGCTTTTGCAATTAATTTCTGAAACCACGACCTTCTCCTATTATTGTCCAGTTTGGGCGCCGCTTGAACTAGGTGAAACGTATAATCAAAAGTCAAGCCAACCTTAATAGCTATAAATCGGTCACTTTTCCTTATGAAATAGAAATTAGGTGGGAATCAGCTGAATGGGGTCATTACTTTCACATTCGGGGTCGGTACAATATTCGAAAAAAGCTTTCTTATGGGTTTGAAAACAGGTGAAATTAGTTTTGCTAAAGAAACTATCTTATATTGTTAACAAAAAAAAAAAAAAAAAAAAAAAAAAAACTTTGTGCATGTTGATGTAACTTTGCAGATTATGTAATGGAAATGAGTAATTCTGATACAAAATTTAGATAACAACATTTGTGCAGTTTATATATATATATATATTATATATATATATATTCTGAAGAAATAGATTTTATGATTTTTGCAATGTTTAACTTCTTGATTTTTAAAATTTGCTTTCTGGGTTACTTTTAAATAATTGAGTTATTTTAATTGCTTTTGAATAAATTATCTAACTTATTAAAAAAAAAAAAAAAAAAAAAAAAAAAAAGGGGGTAAAGTGGTTACAAATTTCTTATAAGGTTTTTGCATAGCAGCTCCATTAAAAGTATTTAAAATGTGGTGTTTGTATTGAGAAATTTGAAGTTTAAAGCAAAAATCAGTAATATATATATATACAGTCTCCCGAAATAACAAATGTGCATTTAAAATAACGAATAATTCAAACAAGTAACTCTGTTGTATTCTGTCTTTTCTACCACTTTTCGAAAAATTGTTTCGTCCCCCCCCCCCTCTTCTTTTTTGTCTTCTCTACTTGATCTTAATTTAACAACGTTTCATTGAAAAGGGAGAAACATTACTGTATATTGCATTTAATTTAAAACTATCTGCTTTAACACTGTCACTTCCTTTATTCACATTAATGAATTAAATTATGATCAATCATTTTTATTTTACCCACTTGTATTGGTATTTATCATTTGATAATGACAATTCTCGTTAAAGAAAATCTCATACATAACAATATTATGTGCTTATTATAGTCTTTGATTAATAGCACTGCTCTGATACCCTTCTTGCTGATTCTTATGTTAAATGGCCTCCTGAATTCGAACATGACTCCCATTTTGCCCAGTCACCCACCGTTTTCTAGGGACCCAATTTTTATCGCTGTTCGGTATTTTTATGACTATGAATTTGATTTGGAGAATGAAAAAGAATTAATTTAACACTTAAAAACAATATAATATTGTTTAATGAATAACATTTATAATGGATTAAAAAAAATATAAGAAATGTAATACATAATTTCAGTTGCAAATCCCCCTTAAATTTTCCCCTTGCCTCAAATGTTCATGTTTTAGAATTTTCCAGCTCTGTAGCCCCTCAGAAGATATTTAGCTGCTAAAATAATCCCTCCCCCTAAAAATCAAAAGTGATAAAACTAGGGGGCCGTCCCTAAAACACTGTGGGTTATAGAGCAAATTGGACGTCATATTCGGAATCAGGAGGTCGTTTTACATAAGAATTTGTAAAAATGGTGTTGGGGGGGAGGGCAATTTTCATGCCGAGCAGTGTAGTTGTAGAAAAAGTGAGGCGGAACATCCAGAACTTTAAGTCTGTGGATTATTTTTTTTTTGCAGAATTTTCATGATAATGTCATAGGATGTGTTTAAACACTGTATCCAAATTTGTCAAACGCTTTTGTGATGCATATCATTTCGCGCAGTTTAAAAATATTTGTTTGATATAGCAAAACTGAATTCAGTGCATAAAATTATGATTGGCGTACTTTTACTTTTTGTGCAACATTTTTAAATTTTACTCAATGCAATGCAATGCAATCTTTTATTTTGGCAGTTAATGGTAAAATTAAGTTGAATAAATTGGAAAATTTTATAAATAAACGCGTTTGCTACTCTTTCCCATTTATTTGTATCTATTTCTCACATACATATTAAATAAATGTAAACATAAATCTATGAATGTATCATACATACTTAAAAGTATAAAAATACTTAATGACTTAAAAATCCTTAAGAAATTAATAGTTACTGACAGTAAAGTTTCATATCGTTTTGTGATAGTTATGCATGTGAAACGGAAATCTAACACAGAGCAAGCATGCTTAAAATATTTATTAAAATTATGTTATTTTATGGAATAATAATAGCGTGCGTGAGTTGTAATGTTTCTTTCCCATTCAAAACAAGGTTAAACAGCCTGCATTTTTATTTCATTTGTTCTTGAACGTAATGCTCTTAAAGAATGTTTTTCTTTCCTCCCTCTTTTTTTCTGTTTTATATTCGCTACTCAAATTTCAATGTGCATTTTCATTTGTGTTGGAATCTGTTGCTGCCCCTGAATGTTATAGTTTAAGTTCTGCATTGGCCGGGCTCGGGCTTAAAATTTTTCTGCAGACTCGGGCAGGGCTGTGCTCGGGCTCAAATTTTTTGTGTATACTCGGGCCGGGCCGGCTTGAATGATATTTTTTCCGGGCCGTATTTTTCTAGTTTCCTCGTTAATCAATGAAAAAGGAAAATGATAAATTATTTCTTCAGGCATTTATTTTACATAATTTTATAGGCTGCTATGCCACATAAAATTCTATTTTGTTAAAAAATGCCTGTAACTTCAATTTGATTGTCTATGAGTCTGTTAGCGATATGATTTTCCGCAAATATTTTTAGCATGTCTCGAAATTAATATATTTTATTTAAAGTAATATTAGATTGCTTCCTATTCAAAAATAGTGTGCATGTCACTACCAGTTTGCGCACATGTACGAACGGAAGAAATTAGATACGTTACTCTGTATAAGGCTTTGTTTCCTATGGTCTGTAGAGTTTAGGTGTTATGAAGGCTATAAAAATCTTTCCGCTGTAACTTTTTCTCTAAGCCTCCTTTTTCTTTTCTCCAGTGCACTGGATGAAAATATCACAATTTTTAGCATGTGCAAAAGCAACTTCTATATTGAATATGGTTGGATTATCATTAAAGTTTTGTTTATCGGATCACATGAAAGATTCGGATACATTACGGTATATAAGAGGAAATGGTTGAAAGTGCATTTTTAATAGTATTAATCATTTTAAATACCTTCCTATATTGTTTAAATGCTAATATTTTCGATTTGACTTTCTGTCTGTCTTTGTGCCTTGTTTGTAATAATGAATTCCTGTTTATATATATAATTATCTTGTGAAAGTTCAGCAGCTTTGTTAAAGGACATTCTATTGCTTTGCTATATAAAACTTCTACAAAACGTATATTAAATATCTTTTTCATAGAAAGGCATGATTTTTTTAATCTTTTTTTTTTTTTAAATTGGGCCGGGCCGGGTCAGGCCTGATTTTATCGTTTTTTGCCCGGTCCGGGCCTCAGAATTTCGACCCGTGCAGATCTCTAGTTTGTTTGATCTATAATGATTAGTTTTCTCTGTTTTCATATCTCTCTCTCTCTCTCTCTCTCTCTCTCTCTCTCCTTTTTTTTTCAGGTTTTATGACGATTTTTTGGGGTTTTGAAAAATATTTTCTTTTATTGTTATTTTTTATTTATTTTATTTTATTTACATAAAATATATTAAGAGGATTTAAAAAATCAAATGTTCATTAAAATCAAAATTAAATGTGTATATATATATAATTTTAAAATTTAAAGTCCTTTTATGATTAAATAATAAGGAAATTTTTAAATAATCTCTTTTTAAATATTCTAAAATTCTAGTTGTAAAGGGCAAATAGTCCTTTACAAAAAAAAAAAAAAAAATTAGTATTGCTTTATTAAAAATTTCGTTATTCAATAGTTAGACAGTCCTGTAAAAAAAAAAAAAAAAAAAAAAAAAAAACTTAAATATAAAACTTAAAATAATTATTTGGTATTGCTTTATTAAAAATTTTGTTATTCAACAGTTCTCAAGAAATGTATTAAATTATTGTCCCTCTTTTAATTATCACTATTTCGCTACCTAAGTTTTCCGATATATATATATATATATATTTTTTTTTTTCTATTTATTTATGTGTATTTTTCTCATTCCTTGAATCTGACTTTTTTTTTTTTTTTTTTTTTTTTAAACAGCTAAATAACATTTTTAACATTTTACTGTGCAGGTAATAAGTATTCAAAAGATTTTAATCATATTTTTCAATTAAATTAAAACGTGAAATATACGTTCTAATAGAGCTTTTTAAAATTTAGCAGACGATATAAAGTAATTTTGCCCTTCTTACACTTAGTTTTCAGATCTTATATATGAAACAACTTTTTACATATAGCTTCATTTCCACATGTAAATGTTTAAGGATTAAAACGTAAGTACTATAGATTGATTCCTATTTCTCTTAACACGTTGAGCGCCACACAAATTCTTAAAATCCATTAAAATTCCATAATGATCTCTCGTGTAATAAATAAAAATTAAGAAAATTTTTAATAAATTTTCAATCATTAAATATAATATTTTTAGTTTTATATGCTATTTTATATCCGCCACCGATGGTTGAAGCGGCTTTATATCATATTTGGCACTGTCAGCCACCGATGGGTGACAGGGCGCGCAACGTTTTAATTTTTTATTGGTACTGTTTTTTACTTTCGGGGTAAAACTTTCACTGAAATGTTTAAAGTATAACATGTTCTGCACACTCCTAAAGTTTCAAGACGATTCCTTCAGTACTTAGAGATATATGACAAAATGTCTAGAATCTAGAATGGCTGACATGGCGCTCAACGTGTTAAACATTTTTTATTCTTATGGATAAATCTGGCATTTGATCATTTGTTTATCTTGCATTCCACAATTTTGTTGTTATATTTTATCTATCTGTTTATATATATTCCTTTGGTGACTTAATGAAAATTGAATCTATGTATTGAATGCATTATTATCATTATTTTTCCTAAGGTATTTAGGATATAGACAGAAATTCATTAAAATCTTGAATTATTACTTATATTTATAAGTATATTTAAAAAAAAAAAAAAAAAAAAAAAAAAACATACATAATCGTATATATTTTGTATCTCTTCATTAGGTTCAAAATATGAAAATTTCAAGCTGAAAATGTATATATTGTAATTTAAGCCAATGTGCACCGAAAATATTTTTATAGGGAAAGAGGTTGAAATTTGTATTAACAAAAATAATCAGCCTTTTCTCGCGATTTTCAATTATGTATTAAATTTCTGTTTATCACGATAATTAATACTAAAGGAATTATTTTTGCCGTATTTTACCTGTGACAAATATTTAATAATTAAAAACTGTGAATATTTCATTCTTATTCAATACCTAATTGATAGATATTTTCATGTAAATGAAGAAACCGATTTCATACTTCAGATCGTCGTATTTAAATGGCTGCTTATTGTTTTAACATTAATAAAAGTAAACGACCTTTACTGTAATCAAGGTTAAATGCTTAGCCAATAATTACGATGGACCATACATTATTCGTGTCTATCTCGATCTGTAATTCTTTTGAATTCATTGCTGATAGCCTGCTGTATGAATTATATTAAAATATTAAATTGATAGTGCTGTACCCACAGCATTTTCTTGGAATTTTAATTGCTTATATGAGTCTTTTTTTTTTTTTTTTTTCCTTCCCTTCTTAATAATAAAATTGTAGAGTATGATTAATAACTATAATTTGAAATTATGTATTCGAGTCCAAGTTTAACAGCTGATTGTGAATTGTAATGGTCCCCCAAACACACTAAAGTTTATTGTCCCTTATTTTCGATGTCATTGTGTCAGGTTATTCATCATTAGTCGCATTAGATCATTATTTCCAGGTACTGCATATATAATTTCAAACATGGCTTGGGGGGGGGGGAGCTATATTACAATGAGCAGCAGTTAGTGACAGTGTACTTAAAATAATAATAAAATAAAATCACGCAGTAAAACTTTATATGCACATGTTTATTTATTTATTATTATCATTATTACTATTTTTTTTTTTGGGGGGGGGGGGGGATTATTTAACATAAAATTTACAATAGTTAATGTTTTTTCTCAGAATTTCTAAGAAGTACTAAAAATTTATGAAAAGAAATTGAATGCTGAAAATATAATTATTTGCATTTTGAAGGTAAAATTCTGCGGCATCAGCTGCAACTTTCACCTTTGAAAATGTAAAAATTGTATAAAATTAAACATTTATGCGCTTTGCAATCAAAACTACGGTTCACCAAATCCCTTTAACTGACTCTTGGCAGCCAGAGGGTAAAGTTTACGTTAATGCTACAGTTCTAATCTTTAGCAAATCGAATAACTTTCCATAGATTATTTTATAAGCTACGTACGACAAAAATATAATATTACGAGAAAATGCATTCAGAAATATTTTGATGATATGTATAGTGGAATGTATCGTGTGGTTTTAAAACCATTTATTTAAGTAATCAATTCTTAAATAAATACATTGTCAATAATTACAATTATTTTTTCTGAAATTAAGTTTTAAAAAATTAGAAAAGCACGGTTATTTTTCCATATTTGTCTGATGTAAAAAGCATTCTCTTAAAATGGCTCAATTTCAGCTACCAGAATATGCTTAAGATATTTTAAATATTCGTTAAGGTTAAAAACTTATGTTTTTGTTTAATTTATAAGCTATCTTAATTCGTTATTAAATTAGTTTTAAAATAATATGCAATGAAAAACGCATGTAAGAAGAATAAGGCTGAAAACGTTGCATTGGTATTTATTTCTCGTAAAATCGCCGATTATTCTCTCTCTCTCTCTCTCTCTCTCACTCTTTGTATTTCTTCTTTTAAATCAGGAGCTGCATTTCCTATGAAAATACTCTTTAATTAACACAAACAAATTAGCAGACATTTTATTTATTCATAGAAATTTCTCGATGAGAATTCATAAAAAAAGAGAAGGAAAAAAAAAAAAAAATTCTGGTTTGTCACGCACATGACTTTCTCTTATCCCGGCATTCGATTAATAATAGAAACAGATTAAAGATTAAGGGATAAGATAAAAAATACTGTATATGTACTTATTTACTTTATGAACTGTAAAAATAATTTTAGAAATATAGTTTTATTTGACATCTGTTTCTGTATCAGACCCCCCCCCCCCCTTCCTCAACCCTCCGTTTGAATATAGCATATAAATTTATTATAATAATAATAATTAATGGCCGTTATTAAATTAAAAAAGATTATTTCCAGTTATTCTGATAACTTTCACCCTTACCACTCCTTCAAACTTACCAATCTTGTTAAACTTGAAATTAAGTTTGTATAGTTTTATATATTGTTATTAAATTAAGTGACCATATCTCTTATCTATCAAATATCAAGTTTCAACTTCCATTAGTTATTTGTTTTTAAGTTACGTTGATAAGAAATAGACACACAGAACAAACGCTAAAACTTAATTTTCGTATTAAGAGGACCTCAAAACGCTTAAATTCCCCCTACCCCTTAAAGAAAAAAAAAAGTTCTAAACAATACTTAATCTCACGATATGGATATAAGAAAGTAATTTTCATTCCTAAGCAGTTTTCATGCACGTGCAGTTTGGAGATATAGCCTTAAGGGCCCTCTTCACTCACCGCCGCCGGAAGCCGAAGCTAATGTTATTCTATGGGAAATTTTTCTTTACAAATAACTTATTAACTAATACATATTTTTAAATTCTGTTTTCACATTCTGAAAATTCCCAGCTGTTAAATGGACGGACCTTTTTAAAAAATTATTTTTTAAATTTTTTATATTTTATTTTGAAGCTGCAAAATACGAATTTTCAATATGTGAAATTTTTTCATTTTGAAATTTTAAAATAAAATATTAAAAATTAAAAAAATACATTTAAAAAAAAAAGGTCCGTCCATTTAACAGTTGAGAATTATCTGAATGTGAAAACGGAATTTAAAAATATGTATTAGTTAATAAGTTATTTGTAAAGAAAATTTCCCCATAGGCCCCATAGAAAATTTCCCCACATTGGCTCGGGCTTCCGGCGACGGTAAGTGAAGAGGGCCGTTAATGCATCTGAATTCTTTTACACGATCCTGCAAAGGGATGGTGAATGATTTTCATAACATATTCTGTGTGAAATATGCGTTTGCACAAAAATATAGGATCATTTCGTTTTGTTTACAGCAGTGCTTCCACTCAAACGTAGGTAATAATAATAATAATAAACTCTTCCTGCCAGAAATTTCATTCACAGACGTAATGTATTTGAACACTTTTGTATGTCCCTGTAGACGAGCCATTTCGAAATCTCAATCAAAAATTTTAAGTTGCATCCCCCATATGTTACAGATTTAGAATACTGACTTTGGACAGCCTGTTAAGCTGAAAAGAGGCCCGCACAAACATGCCCACGGATCAACCACTGAAAACCTGATTTTCGTATTCAGGGGATCTCAATGCGCATAATTAAAGCAAAAAACTCAGTTTCGGAAATTTGACCCAAAAGTAATATTTTCTCTGTCATAGATGGATAAGAGAAAGTAAAAATAGTTTCTTAATGTTTTGCTATTTTTTGTATTTCTTACAATAATAATGTGAATGTTTTTAATTCTTGAAATGTACCTCAAGCAGATATTTACCTTATTATTGTAAGCATGAGTGCAATTTTTTTTTTTTTTTTTTTTTTTTTTTTTTGTTATTATTTGAGAAGATCAGCATCCTTTAGTATCATAGTTACATCCGTTAGATTCAAATCTGACTGACTCATTCTGGGTGTCTCTTTTTGAATTTCACCCTGTCATAATTCCCTTGTAGCTTACTTAAAAACAGGTCTTGTGTCGCATCACAGATACCTGTTGTTTATTAATTATTCCTGTCATATCCCGTTACTGCATCATTTATTCTTCAGATGGGAAAATTCGAAGCCCCTCCTATATCAGTCACTTTTAAAGTTGAAATTAATGATCTAGGCGTTGCCTTTAAATGTCTTTGAATATTGTTTAAAATAAGGACATGTCGTAGGCGTTCACTTGAAAGTGTATCAGTTCTTCATAGCTAGTTGCGTATTCTTAATCTTCTCTGTTGGAATCGTTCTAAAGTGGAGTAACTAAATTTATGAAAAATCACATTTTTCAGTTTTTCGTGTTTCTATTGTTTCAAGGCCCACTTGGAGGCGAAATAGTTAGCACTCTCGTGTTCATTTCCAGAATGCAGGGTTCGAATTCCATTTCAGACACGGGCGTTCGTGGTAGTTGGAATGCACTTTAAGCTGTAGGTATTGGTCTAATGAGCCTTCATGTAAAAAAAAAAAAAAAAAAAAAAAGTGTGACAACCTCAAACCAAGCCAGACCGCTTGTTTCAATTGTGTTCACTCTCTAGCATTCAGTACTCTCTGTATCTTAGCATCAACTTTTACGATTATGTAACATTTTTACTAAGGAAATTATTTCTCAAAATCTGGTTTCATAAAAGTGGAACGGGACGGGTTCGAACCCAGGTCACGTTCGTTACCCTAGTTCGGAGTTTTCCGTGGGTAAATTTGGGATAACTTAGAAAGACCCTCCCACAGAAAGTAAACATTCCACTCAAGCGTAGGTCCCTAGTGAATATAATCGATCGTAATTCATACACCATAAAAGTGGACGAAAGATAATTGGGGGGGGGGGGCTGTTGAAAGACAGACAAATTAGCTATTTTCATGAATTTAAATTCGAATTTTCTTAAATGATTCAGGATATTTTTGCTTACTTGTTTTAATTCTGTAAATATAAGTTTAAGAACATAACAGTAACTGCGAAAGAGTTTTATATTACTTCTGTTTGTAAAATGAATGTTTTAAATACTAGTATAAAACAGATAAAAAAAAAAAAAAAAAAAAAAAAAATCGTGTGGAAAATTTTTCGAAAATATAACGCCATTTGGTCCGAAAATTTGTTCCAATGGAGCCTTAAAATCTATTTTGCTATTTTTGGAAAAAACAATCAGAATAATCTGGAAAGAAAATTAAAGTGAATTTAGTAACAGTTTTAAGACACGTAAAAATATTTTTAAAAAATTTCTGTTTTAAAGCGTGGAGGGGAGCGGTGGTGTGTCCCCCCTGATTTTAAAATAATTCACAATAATTCACTGCCACCAAAAAGAAATTGTTTAGATTTTTTTTCCTTTTATTTATTTTTTAAATATTTCATGCATATTAAATTTGAAGTGTCTCGGGATATCGAAAGTAGTGTTTGTAAATTTGATTGATTACACAGGCCTACAAAATTGAAATTGACAAAATTTTATTTGATGATTTTAGCCGAACTTTATCTGTTCTGATGTGCTGAAACCGAAAATGCAGCCAATTTTTCTCTATCACGTACAGTTTTTTGTCAATACAAGGTGCTTACCGACACAATTTCTTACATTTAACATCATAACAATAGGTTGGTTGGTTGGTTAGTATGGTTTTACGTCGCACTAGTGCTGCGCTATTGCAACAGTAGGTATCCATGATTAATTAATCATGAAAACATATTATAAAACTTACCATATAATTATATTGGTGGAAGAGTAATGGAAGAAATTATATTGGTAGGCACCCTGTATTGACAAATATCTGTACGTGATACAGAAAAACTGACTTCATTTTCGGTGTGAGCTCACCAAAAAACATAAAGATCGGTCAAAATTATAAAATCAGAATTTTACATGTCAACCTGTGTTATTAGTGAATAAAGACCAAAATCAAATAGGTTATAAACATCATAGCGCATACCTGCCAGCAACCTATTTAATATTCCGTAGTATTGTTAGCCCCACCTTTTTTTTCCACACCGGTATTTTTGGAGAATATTTTTCTTATTAAATTGTAATTGCATTTGGTCAATATTACTCTTCAAATTTACTGGTATGAAAAAAAAAAAAAAAAAGGCATGACTAACAACACTACGGAATGTTAATTAGGATGTTGGCAGGTATGATAACGAACGATTTATGAAAAATAAATTGAAATTGGGTTTCTGAGTTTTAACTCTTTCTACATTAGTCAAATACCTGTCCTATCTTAGTTATCTTATCTATTGCAGACTTTACAAATGTAGCTGAAGTCAGTAAACATTGTTCAAAGTAGTAATGATCATATTACTGAGTGAGTGCTAAATTTTCAATTATCTTAAAGTTAGTAATGCCTGTAAATTTAGTTTACGGCATATTCATATTCTGTCCTGCTCGATAATAGGGTTTGATTGCGGGATTTCCATGATTACTCATCAAATACTAATTTTTATAACTTATAAAATTCTGTGTTTTTGACTTGTATAAGATAAATAATATAAAATTTGGTATCCTAAACGTAAAATATTAATGTCTGACATTTCGCGAAACACGTAAATATAAAATAATAATAATAAACTTAACTTTTTTTTAAAATGGAATATCAGAAATAACTATTATAGAAAATATTCTAACATTTATATACAAATATAGAATTGTTTAGGTATTTTACTTGCATTGTCTATGTGTTGTCAAAAGTGATAAATTTAATAATATTAGTTTTAAGAAACACCTTTCAATCTGAAAACAAAAACTAATAGCTAAAAACAATTTTTAAGATATTCTAAGTTCTGTTTCTAAATCTCTGACTTCTGTTACTCGTTAATACATGGTCACACTGCTGCCAATACGTAACCCAAAAGTTTTGCTGCTGTATTGTATTGTATTGCTATATGTATTGTTTTTAGAATGAAACTTTATACATGATTACCACCTAATTTGAATTTTAAAAAGGCAGCAGCAGCAGGAAAAAAAAAAAAAAAAAAAAGGGGGGGGGGGGGGTAAAAGACAAAAATAAACAAATAAATACATAAAAATAAAGAGGTGGGGAGGACGGTCAAAAGAAGATAAATATCGTTTCTACCTAGTGTAATAAAATATAATCAAATAATAATAATGAAAACATTATGCAATATAAGCAATAACAAAATACATAAGATATAGATGTTTCAATATGCTCAGACAATGTTTAATATTTGTTTCATTGTTCAGATCATCATATAATATATTTTTATATGTGTAATAATATCTTCATATATTCTCATAATTTGTGTCGTACTCGAATTTTATGATTTTTCTCGATTCAATTATTTTAAATTATGTCTCTTGTATATTTTGTTCCATTATTGGTGAATTTTTTATTCTTTGTGATTTTTTATTCTTTGAGATTTTTTTTTTTTTTTTAGGTTTTGATTACATTCGTTATACTCTCGATGCATGATTTTTAATTATTTCATATGTATATATATATATTATTTAAGCATCAAAAGTGGCTTATTACTAGGGGAAAAAAAAGAGAGAGAGAGATAACAATAAAATGTTTTTTTTTTTTTTAGAAACCATGCAAACTCTAATTTCTAACCACGTACGTAATGAAACTGAATATCAAATTATTGCTTTGCACTGTCGAATTTATTTTAAATTATCACAAAAAGATTAATGTTACTTATTGTTGGGTGCTAGTCCCTAATAGCACATCTTTTCCAAAAAGACATCCTCAGGATGTCCTAAGAATGAAAAGACATCCTGTGAACATCTTCAGGATGTAGTATGGACAAGTGTGTTGTTAGGTATATATTTTGGTCTGGACGAATTTTCAATTAACCAACTATAGATACACTACTTGTTTGCTTTCACAAAGTAATTAGGTATAAATAATTTCAAGTGTAGCGTAAACAAAAGTTTTATTTCTTTGCCTTGACGCTTCAAATGGTAAATAAAGTCTTCTGATCCTTTCAGTTGCATCCTGTCATTAAAATAGGATTAGTAACTTGTCTGTTGAATTTTGATATGCCAGCTTAGGATAAGGAGTATTTTTTCTTCTTCAGCAAGTACAATAACGAAACAAGAAATATGTATGCACAGTGATTCAAAAATGTTGGATCGAACTAATCTTTATAGACCAAAAAATAACTAGAAGGATTGATGTGCATATTTTTAGTCTTGGGACTTATTTTAAAGAAGTTAATCTATTTAAAGATTATGTGCGATACATTTAACTTTTCGTAACATTTTTATTTAAAGCAAACGCATTGCGATAATGTTCATCAAATGAAGTTTAGTTAGCTGTAAAAATTGCCATTAGGGAAAAAAAAAAAAAAAAAAACTACAGTGCATATTAAAAATTTGTCATTATTATTATTTTTTTTCCCTTATAAAAAATAAAAGTAGAATAAAATTGCCATAATTTAAATACCTTTTTCTTTTTCTTTTTTTTTTTAAACTAAAATTTGTTGAATACTGTATTTTAAATATCTTTCACATGTACTGTGGCATTCATTCATTGTTCATTTTATTATACATTTGTAATAATCTTTAATTACCCATAGTGAATGTGATAATTTGATAGTTTCCTAAAAACATATTTAGCAATGAATAAGTGCCATGTTTTTTTTATATGCAGTGAGCTGCTATTTTATTGTGGCCGCTGAATATCTATCTCGCTTGACCACATTTTGTCTTTAATACAGGCTTGATTCTACTTGGTATGGACTCTACGAGATGTTGATTGGTTGTTTGTAGAATCTGTGATCATGATTGACGAGTAGCACTTTTCCGTAGTGGGAAACTGGGTGGTTGTGAATCTAAAAATCAGAGTATTAGCTATATTCCAGGACGCATTATCCGGCTAAAAGTGTTCACTGCTGTCGGGGTACATCGATCAGCATTACAAGATGCACTTGGTCCGCAATGATGTCTTGTTCAGACATCCAAATCACACAAAATTTAAGTGCTCAAAGCAGGATTGGAAGACATTTCCCAAATCATTATATTGCAATTCAGAGTACATATTTTTGTGTTTTTTTCGACAAACTCTAACCGTTCATCTGTATAATCTAACTTAAAACGGGAATCATCAGGCCACATTACTTTTTTTTTTTTTTCCCACTGTCCAATACTTGCGTGCTGAGCAATTTTGAGACGTTTTACCTCGTTTGCTTCCGACAGCTACGGTGTTTTTACTGGTCTTTAACTTCCATAGCCATACGAACACGAGGCGTGATACAGAGTATAGTGAACAGTATGCTCAGAGTTGGTTTGAGAGGATGTTTGGTTAATATGTTTTGCTACAATTTACTACACTGTAACTGTTCTGTTTTCTTCAACAATTCGGACATTTCTATCATTATTTGCCTTGCAGATATGATAGTCAAGATTCCCCGCGCACATACATACTGGATGGCTATAATTAGAGCTAGCCAGTTTAGACCTACATAAATCCCGTTCTAGTACATGTATTTCGATGGAACTTATTAAGTACGTTATGTGGAAAAGAAATTTGCATTAAAAATTAAGAGTTTAAATTTCGACCGATAGACGGCGATTTTCATTTAATGTTGAAAAGACGATATGCAAATTTGAAGCATTTAAAAAAGGCAATAGTCAGTGTAGTAAAATCATTCTTCCACGTGCCTTTAAAAGAGAAAAAGATCGAGACTTAGTATTAAAGTTCTTTTATTAGAGCGGTTTTCATTCTTCAACTGCACTGCGATAATATCAATGCTTGAAAATCTTACGAAAAACGCATTTGTAAAGATATCATTTGTGACAGATGATTATTAAATCTGAAGTGACTGGAGAGTTGGGTATTCTATACGAGAAAGAAAACAGACTCTAATTTCAAATGAAACATTGGAAAAAGTTACATTACCGTGATCGAAGGAGCGTTCGGTTCCCATTAATCTTCGACAAGTGGACTTGTTATGTGAATTGTCTCTTCTGTAATCTATTGTAAAGCGGTGTTCATACAAGATCCACGTTGTGGACTCGAAAAAATTCCTTGATTTTGCTTGCCTTCTTTTGGTAAAAATAGCAGTTTACATTTATAAAGCATTTGGGCACTCTTTCGTCTACGGCAGTATGATTTTTTACAGTTTCTTTCTGAAATCAGTTTCCGTCCTCTTTGTCGCAGTATATCCAACTCTCTAGTCTCTTCAAATTTAACCATTTTTCTCAAGCTCTATCGTGCTATAGGCCTTTTAAACGTCAATATTTTCGTAGTGCAGTTGAAAAATTATTGCTGTTTTCTGAAAACAACTTGATGAATAAGGATCGATCTTT
Organism: Salticus scenicus; assembly: GCA_963930645.1. Classification (NCBI taxonomy): domain Eukaryota; kingdom Metazoa; phylum Arthropoda; class Arachnida; order Araneae; family Salticidae; genus Salticus; species Salticus scenicus. Next base: position 51,671,950 of record OZ005648.1, read on the forward strand.
TTTTTCTGAAGGCATGGAGAAAATGAAGAATAGTTTTACGATTTTGACTATTGCCTTTTTAAAACGCTTCAAATTTTCATATCGTCTTTTCTAGATTAAATGTATATCTGTTTGCCGTATGTATAGCTCAAAGCGGTTTGCTTGAAAACGTTGAAAATTTGTATTTAAGATTTTTAATATCTAGTTGTTCAACTACATTTATGGTCATTTTATGACTTTCCGCTTTAGAGATATACACAATAACTCAAAACTTTTGGTCACTACATGGTTTTCCGTTTTAGAGAAAATCCATAACCCTGAAAAGGATTAGCCGTAGAAGGTTAAAATGTAGTATTTAGGACACGTGTAACATCTAGTTTCGAATCGTTCTTTAGGGTTATGATTATCCGTTTTTTAAAGTAGAAAGCATTTGTTTATATTTTAGTTGTATACATAGTTTAATATTTTTAATTTAATATTTAGTACAAGTAAGATGGTATAGCTCAGATTTTTTCTTTTATTTATTTATTTATTTTTTTATTTTTTTATTTTATTTTATTTTTTTTTTTTTTGGCGATACGTAAAATTTTATTTTTGTATCTTATATCTGTGCTTTCATCCTAGTTAATATCCTGGTCACTGTATTATGTTATTAACAGCTATGTGTATGTGCGATTGAACTATTTCTTCTTGCTTCAGCTCCTCCATCATACTATAGGTATGGGAAACTTAGGTATTCGCAAAAAATTTCGACCTTGATTTTTTTTACGTTTTTAGACATTTTGAGATGTAAGGAATCCGAAAATAACAAAATTGATATGGTGTCCATCTACTGAATATCAGTTTGTAAATTTGTGAGACCGTGTTTACGATATCTCAAGAACAAGTAGTTGTAAAGAGTCTGATCAGCTTTAAAATATCACTTATGATCATGGCAAGAACCCTATTGATTTGCAACATTCTAATTTGAAACGTTGTAAGCTATTCGAAATTTACAATTTTATTAACATGGGAGAGAAAGGGCGAATTTTCGCTTAAACTTGCATCAGACGGAATATTTTTACTCTAAAGATGTCAGACCAGCTTTTAAATATCTTTAAAATATCATTTATGATATTAGGATGAACAACTATGAATTTTCTAATGAAAAAAAATTTTTTTTCAAGGAAAATGAGAAAAAAAAAAAAAAGTCATTCTGTGTGTGTGTGTGGAGGGGGGGGGGGAGATAGAATTTTTTTTTTCTGAAAATAAACATTGGCATTTGCCTTTAATTAGATTTTTTTTTTTTTTTTTGGATGAAAATGTAAAAAAATAACCACTGCGCAGTTTCATGATGTCAAGCAGTGCTGTGAATAGTATTTAAAAGTTTGTAGTAGTGTTACCAATTGTAGGAATGTGTCCCTAGGCGTAAGGACTTTATGCAGTTTTTTTCAACATGCTGAGACTTTTTGAAGGTGTTCTTTCTCTCCAGGGCATTCGCAGGATATCCTGAAAAACGAAAGTATTTCCTACGGACATTCTTAGCTAGCACTAAAATCACATCAGTGTAGGGACATTTTGAATTGTCCGTACGGCAAAGTTTGAGTTGACAATGTTACTTGCATCTAGTAGCTATCAATAATCTAATCATAAAAATTTATTCCGTTCATGAATATTGCGATATGTACTTAATCTTATTAAACATACAATGTGTTCAGTAAGCCATTTCATTTCTCGAAAACTATTTGTCGTAGAGATGTAGTTCTTTAAGCAGTTTTTCCTATTCCAAGCGAGCAATCTGGATCAGGGTTGCCAAATTTGGCCTTTTTTATACTCAATAGTCACCAATAATTTTTATTTGTAACGTTTGACTAATCACTTCGAAGATTGATAGTGTATTATGTATATCAAATGCAACTCCTCAAAATTATTGGTGACTATTGAATAAAAAAAAGGCCAAATTTGGCAACCCTGATCTGGATATGCACACTTTATGAGGGTCTTGCTGGAATACCCTTTATATGACGGAAAAATAAGCAGAGTTCACTTACGCCTTTTTTTTTTTAACATTTTAATTTGATTTATGTCGACAAATGCTATTGATTATGCAATTAAAATACCTCAAAATATTTTTAAAAATACATCGATACCTGAAGTAACTTTAATATTATTTATTGACTTCGACTTTTAAATATTTAGTCGTCTTCATTAAGTTTTCATTGATCGTCTCAAGGCATTAATGAATGCATCTGTTCTGTTCCGCTTCGACAATCGAAGAGATTCTTTTTCCATTCACCCGAAAGTGAAACGAATGAAAATAAGGCCATAATGTAGGCGTTATCACTGGGGATATGAATATGTAATACCTGTTATACTTTTGCAGACAGCGTTGTTCACGAAGACCTTGTAATTTTTTTTTCTTTCTCTTTATTTATTTATTTAATTTTCTTTCTTTTTTTTCGACATGAGATGTCTGTTTCATTCTTCGCTTTTGCTCTTTTAAGGCATGCGGCTTGGTATTTGAATATCATGTAAAAGTTGTGACAAGTGTCCTCCCATCCTTATTCACTAGCTCCAAAAATGAAGGAAGGTGAGAGGGGTGGGGGGGGGATGTATAATAGTTCTGAAACATGCTAAAATAAAAAGGAGCAAGATTGTCTTTCAATGATGGACTTTCTCAAGTTCATAAAATAAAAAGATTGACATTCTCCTGTATTAAAAATCCTTTCCACTTTTTCGCTTTTAAAATTCATTAGGATTGGAATGATTTATAGCGCTATTCACATGACTGAATTCTTTCTTACCCCCTATCTCTTTTGGAAAATAATTGTACAAATGATTGTACTCTAGTTGTACAAATTAAAATAAAAATTATTAGAAATAATAAGTTTTTTATTATTGAAAGGATGCTCATTTATATATATATATAGGAATATATTAACAAATGAATGAAATAAATGAAATTAAACCCCAAAAAACACTGAAATCTTCATCGGGGAGGCCCCATCAGTGTAGGGGTGAAAGAGAAGTTTCTGAAAGGACAGTAGCAATTTGGTAATAACTATCCTTAGCCCCCCAACTTCTCACCAAACAGAAAAACACCATTAACTGAAGAGAAATCAAACATGTATATAATGTGTAAAATACTAAAAAAGTTATAAAATTACATCAATTCATTTAAAAAATATACAATAATATAAGGAATTACTGATGGCAAGCAAGAAAGTATAAAATGAAATAAAAAAAAACTCTTTACCTGATAAACAAACCCACATTGGCCGAGGGGTCTACTCGTCGGTAATTAAATATCGCGTTGTATCATAAACGTTGAATTTTGCTCTTATTTAACAAAAATAGATTTTTTTAATTTTTAATATTTCGATTTAAAGTTATAAAATGAAAAAACTTAACTAAGTGCATTTTTTGCGCTTATGGTTTTAAAATGAAATAATACTTTCATATTTTTAGAAGGATTCTCAGAGGTGTCAAGTTATTACGGATTGTCCGTAACCTTAATACCGGATTTTTTTTTTTTTTTATAGAATATTTTTTTTATAATAACTATCTGCGATTTTATATGATAAAAATTGCTATTTCTGAATACTGGTATAAAATTTATTTTTCGTTGGTAGTAATTTTGGTACTTCTGGGTACCACGAATGTCAAATAATTTGGATATCAACTAAAACATTATTAAAATTAGTTTAATGAAATAAATAATTTATAAAGTATTATCTAACCTGATATTTTTTTAATTATTATTATCGACTTGGTATTATTTATTTATTTATTTATTATTACGTGCTTGTCTTTATTTTATTGTTTTGGTTATGTTGTACTTACTTTTCAAATCGACTTCAGCAGTTGTTGAACTTACTATAACTTTTCATCTGAATTCTTGGCATTTCTAATAGAGCGATCGGATGTGTTTCTAATCATTTTATCAGTCGAAAAAGAGATAGAGTTATTGAAATACTTTCACGCTTTAAAAAACGCACACACGATTGCTGTCATGTGAAAACGTTTGAAAGAAACAGCAATCATATTAATAGCGGAAGAGCAGCTACGTGCTTTTGACACCAGCTATGGATAACAATAGCATATCTATTTTATTGAGCCGCCTTCTAATTATGTATTATCTTAATGTGGCTGTATCGCTCAGATCTTCATAAAGGCAGTGGGCAGCAAAGTCCATCCACCGCTGAATGGTCCAACGAACTCATTCCGGAAATAAACAATCTCGCTTATATATTGTGGGTTGATTTTTATACCTGTGAGGTACGTTTAACTTAAGAGATCATTCTGACGATAAGAGACTTCATATTAAATGAATTTGAGATGAAAATTCTTTTCCGAAATGAAAAATTTAAAAGGAGAATTCTGAAGTATTGTTCCTCTGTATATATGTGAAATTGTTTACATATCTGATTGTTCTTCGTATGTACGTCGTAGTTTTCCTATGAAGATTCCTTTGAAATCTGAACGATGTTTTTAGGTCGATCAAATTTTACCTTTTTTTTTGTTAAAGAGAAATTAGTATGTTTGTTCCATCACCAAAATTATTATCAACAGTGGTGGTCAAAATTATAAGGACAAAGGAAAAATCACCAAATCTTGGTTAGAGTTGAACGGAAAATTATTCAAATTTTATGGCTGGAAACGAATCATAAATGAAACATTTTTATTAGTTTTTATTGAAATACATTGGAAATTCATATTCATAAAACGTATTTTAGATTTAAACGGCCTTGTGATATGAACAAAATTGTAAGGACAACTGTGTTTGTGTGCTCTAAAAAGCAAAATTTGCATGTTTTTTGTTCTGCACACGGCACTCCCAGATGTTATAAATGCAGATTTGGGAATGTGGTATTGTATTTTTGCAGACATGCCACTAGGTGCTAAACTTTCTGAATTTGAGAAAGAGAAAGCGGTTGCTTTTAGAATTTCAGGACTTATTGCATGCCACATTTTGGCAGAGCGTAATAGATTGTGAACGGTCATTTATAATTTTCTTAAAAATCCCGACAAATATGAACGGCCATGACATACAGTTAGGCCAACTTCTGCTCCTGTGCATGAAAAAGAATGATAAAGGGCTCTAAAAAATAAACGTCGAGGGAAATTAAACGGGAATTAAGCCTTTAATGCAATGCTCGAACTGTTCGACGTGTTTTGTTAAAAGTGAAAAAGATTCGTTGCGGAAAACCTATGTCACGACTGCCTCTTACGACAGTTCATAAAAAATTGATGGGGTAATTTTCAAAAACCTGCATATAATGGAAAAAGGTAGGATGATATTATCTTTTCCGATGAGAAAAGTTTAATTTGGATGTACCAGAGGATTTTTCGCTACTTCTGGTATTTCCGTAAAGAAAAATAAATTTAATGAAAGCGTACGCTTGGAGGGGGGTCCGTAATGGTCTGGGGAGGGTTTCGCAACTGACAAAACTACTCCAATATAAGTTTTGTGCAAGTCAGAATAAATTTTGAGTGTTATGTCGATATATTGGGAGATAATCTTTTACCAGGAGTACATTACGAGTAAAGATTGTTTGTTCCAATAGGACAATGCCTCAGTACATTTTTCTCAGACTTCGAAATCATAGTTTGATGTTAATTTCGTAAAACTACTTGATCGGCTGGCCAGAAGCCTCGATCTAAATCCAGTGGAAAATCTGTGGGGTATTCTGCTGGCACAGAAAGTATACAAAAATGGTATTCAATATCAAAACAAGTAAGAACTACATGTTCTCCATCGAAAAAGCCTGGTTAAAAATTTCCAAGAATATTCTGAAGGAGTGGTCAAACTCTATGACAAAAGTCAGATAAAAACGATTGAGAAGAATTTGCGGATTAATTATTAGCGTATTGTTGGCCAAAACATTCATTGTCCTTACAATTTTGTCCAGTTTTAAAAATAACATTTATTGTTAATTACGACAAAACATTCATGTTTTGCATTTACGAATGTTTTGTATTCTACAATGATTTCTAGCATAAAAAAGCATTTTATGTACACATTTCACTTTCTTTACTTCAGAAATAAACTTTTTCTGTGTAATTTTAATTTTCAGTTGTCTTTATAATTCTGACCACCACTGTATTATTACGAGGGATGTACCGAAAGAAAGTTTCGTCATGACTTTTCATTAAGAAACTTCATTTACGAACAAAATCATACAACGTTATAGCAAAATAGAAACTTTTGACTATTTTTCCAAATAGTCGCCCCCGACATTGATAAATTTGTTGTACTTTAAAATAAATTTCAGGAACTATTTTGGTAAAAATCGGTGCTCAACAATTTAAATAAGTTCATAGCCTGATGAATCTCTTCTTTGCTGGGTAAGTAACATTCGGGTAGTGCAAACTTCAATGAAGTGAAATGTGGAAATTTGATGAGGCAAGGGTAAAGGCGGATTGATCCAGTCTCTGCCGTCCCAGGCGACGAATGTGTTTTTTAAAGTGTCCCTTGCTTTGTGTGATTTTGCATTGTCGTTCAAGGACAAAACCATTAGATTCAAGAATCCTGGTCTATGATAGGTCTATGTCCTGTCAAATGATAGACTTCAGTTTGGTTTAAGTATGCCAATAGCGTACCTCATTAATGGTCCCTGAATCAAAATGAGAAACTCGGTCGCAACGGCACTCTTAGTCCCAAAACATTATAAGCTGAATCTTCCTTAAGAACTGTAACATTTTGAAATTTTCGAGACTGAATTGGGACACTTCTACATCATTGGGGGTCACTTCAGAAGCATTAAAGAGGTACAGAATGCTATGAAGTACTTCCTATCACTGGTTGTATCGAAGAGTTGTATACAAATATACTAGACATATTGTATTATTAGATTTAAAAAAATAATAATAATAATTGGGGGAAAAAAAAATGAAATTTCCGAACCCATGTGTAACTTTTTAAACGTAGAATCTGACGAGTTTCCTGCCTTAGTTGTTGAGTCACAGCTTTAACGAAATTTTTATTGCACACAGATAATCTCGTGGCGGAATCCTTAGTATCCTATTCTTGGGTGTTGGGTTCGAAATCCAGTTAAATGTGTGTTTGTAATCATCCAGAATCTCCTTTAAGCCAGAGATCCCGTCTAATGAGACTTAATGTGCAAAATATAACCGTAGGACAATTAAAATTCAACCTAACCTGCATGCAGGTAAGTTTATTATTATTATCAAATCCTACTCACAAGGAAACGTTCTTAAGCTAAACTCAGAGTTCAACGAAAAAATTACAGGTGATGGTAGATGGCTCAAAATATCTATGATGAAAAAATTAGCTGCTTAATTGCAACGGAAAAACGGTAAAAAATTAATAAAAGTCAACTTTTTTAACGTCAAATGCAACCCTACTTGGCGGGGATGCAGAGAAAAGCGCCAAGTTCTTAAATTCTGGTTATGTCACTGAATTACATTTTTTTTTTTTTTTCTTTTTTTAATAAACGTCAGTTTTCAAGAATTCGAAGTCGCCAATTAATGCTAACTGGATGGTTCTGGTAACCCCGATTCAATTTACAACATCGTTCTACACCTTTCTTAACCCCTTCCGCTCCAGGCTAGCTGTAGTGTAAATGTCTGAAATACCAGATTATAATTTTGAAATAGTATCGTATACTTTCTTTGGACGTATGCCCGTACGTCCATGGTATTAATGGCCATTGACACTTGGACGTACACACGTACGTCCCTGGAGTGGAAGGGGTTAATGAACTTAAGCAGCCAATTTTCAGACTATAAATTTCCTATTCGTTCTTCTAACACCTGTATACCAATTCCATTGAGTTCTAGGAGTTTAGCTAAAACAATTTTTCCTTGTAAGGATAAAATATTCCTAAACGTGTAAAAAGCCATCAAGACTGGAAGTCGAATATTTTCCTATTATTAATGTAAGAAAATGTAAAAATAGGTTTTTATTTCTTCTCTCCATCTTATACAAATTTTGCATTTTTTCGTTCATAATTTTTATTTTATTTTTTTATTTATTTTTTACAGGGTTGGCATGATTTAAATCAACTGATTTAAATCAAGATTTAAATCTAGATTTAAATCAGCTGATTTTTTTTAAAAAATCATTTGATTTAAATCATTTTTTTTTTTTTAATGTTGGAAAATAGTCAGCAGAGAAATAGTGAAATATTTCCGAAATACTCATCTCCCTAAAGCTTGGTACAATAGTGAAGGCGGCACTGCATTACTCATTCCAGTAGGTGTAAGGTGGAATTCTTATGTTGATTGCTTTCAATCATACATAAAAAATTGGTCAAAAATAGTAAAATTATGTGAAGAGCATCGAGAAAATATAAGTTCTGAAATCAAGAAAACAGTAATGGACTTAAATATTAAAAGAAATGCAGAGCATATGATTGAAGTTTTGAAACCCATTGCTTGTGCCCTAGATACAATCCAAAAAGAGGATTGTTCCCTTGCGGAATGCACATATCAATGGAAAATTTCGGGTAAAAAGTTAGAAAATATATAAGATAAACATAGAATTACAAAATTTAAAGCAAGATATGAAAAAGCTATTAATGGCTGTCATTTTTATGGAGTTTTATTAAGTCCCTCTGTTTTAAATCGAAATGAAATTTCACTTAGTGTAGCGGAAAATAATTAAGGTTTAGCATTCATTAAAGAAAATTGTCCAAATCTTCTCACCACTGTAGCACATTTTCAAGCAAAAAATGGCCCATTCCAAAAATTACCATCGCTTGAGAAAAAAGTTTCAGATATTATGACAGATTATGATTGGTGGAAGTCCTTTTATGTAATGGGAGGTAAAGAGAGAATCAGCGAAATTGAAATTGAATTTATTTACCAAATAACAACAGCCGTGGCTTCATCTATTGGAGTAGAAAGACAATTTTCTTCTTTTGGACTAGTTCATTCAAGCCTTCGTAATGAATTAGAAGTGGACAAAGCTTCTAAATTAGTGTTTTTGTTCAAACAATTAAATACCTGATTTATTTGCTTAAAAAATATTGATTTAATTGTGATTTTTATCCCTTAATAAATAGCTTGCATTAAATGAATATTTAATTTGTTTTTTAATTTTTACCATTTTCTATTCATTTACAACATATTTAAGTTTATTTCTTATTTAGTGTGCACAATTCAATTACAAAATAATAGAATGGCTTTAGATTAAAGCCTAGATGTTTAATTTTTAGTACCAATCAGTAACTAGAATATAAGTATTTTCTTAACTATATAATTATTTCTTATATTATTTTTATAAATTATAAATATTATTTATTCTTTTTTAGTTAATTATTATAAAAAACTGCTCCATGTATTGTAAAAACATAAAAACACAGTAATTAAAAATAGAATTCTAAAAAAATCAAATAAATCCGATTTAAATAAAAAAAATCTGATTTAAATAAAAAAAAATCCGATTTTTTTATTATTATTATTATTTTTTTTTTTTAAATCATGATTTTTTCTAACCCTGATTTTTTATGAGATTAGGTAGATTTTTTGAGTTCGAAAACACACAAATTACTGTTATTTTTTTAAACTTTAAATTGCAAAAATTCTCTATAAATTGTTAACTTATCCTGCTAATGCATATAGTATTTCTATGGATAATTGTAAATAATAAAAACAGTTTTAATTAATTTTATGTTACCACACTTTTAGGGGGGAGGGAGGGGGGGGAATGCTGTCTGTGTAAATAAATATTTAAGGCGCCATAAATGGAACAATGAAATAACTACAGGTGTTTCAGATAAAAAATATAATGCTATTCGTAATCATTGTTATTGCTTATCGTATCGAATATCCTCGTATTGTCAATTTGAATAAGAATTATGTTATTTTTCAAATTGTACTGATCGTAGTTTTATTTTTGAATTACATGACGTCAGATTTAAATTCCTGTATGATTGTACATCTTGGTGCAATTCAGTGTCTAGAATTCTAGTGTATTAAAAAGTAAATTTCAAATGAAACATTACAACAAGAAGGAAAAAATTGCGCTGTTCGCATACATGATGAAACACTCTCCAACTATATTTATTTACTCGTTACGTTACAACATTTAACTTTCTGTGCATTGTATCTCTAGGATAACACTTTGAAATATATTTCATTTTTAACACTAGGAAATAAATGTTACAAGAACTGTATAGCTTTAGTTTTAAAAGCGTAAAAGAGAATTGGCTTGTGTAACTCTGTACAATGTTTGAAAATTGCATACATATTTTATACTAGCAGGTCTATCCGGCGCTGCTCAGAAGTGCTTATAAATTTTTTGAAAATAAATTTCCTTATACGGCGGAGGAAAAAATAGTAATAATGAACTTGTACTTTTTCCCTTATCAACTGTTTTCTTTTTTCTTTTTAATAATTTAAAAGTTAAAGTGAGGTTTTATATTTAATATTTTTTAAACTAATTATCCGATTAAACTAACAAATACGGCATTAGCTAGATTTTGTTCTGATTAATATGTGTACCAATTTTCGTAGTTATCGTTATTCCACATCGCCAAAATTGCTGTCTGAAAACACCTACTACTAAAAACTCATATAACTAACGGGACGTGACTAATATAAAAGAAGTACACCCCATAATAAAAAATATTTCAATACTGGTATGTTATATATATATCATTTCTATTCACATTTAAATGGAATGTTGATTTTTTTATTTAACTCTACAGGACCACACAAAATACAATCCCTTCAGTATTGGAATGTCATCATGCGTAAGATAACCGCGTATTTCATTTAAAAAGCTTTTAATTTCTCATCATATGAAATAACATCGCTTAAGGTGCCACTTATAAACTCTGATATTTCATATTATTAGAACTTAATTAACGCAGGGGCACGACGGCACTTGCCCTGGGCCGTAAAACCCGTTTCCCGTAAAACCCAAGGGGCCCTAAAACCCATTTGTTGTATATTTTATTCAACAAATTCTGCTTTTAATGCATGAATATCTTAATAGAAAATTTTACTTTAAGTGTGAGGAGAGGGGAGGCAGGAACCCCTCAAAAATATGTGTCCCGGGCCTCACATTTAGTTAATCGGGCCCTGATTGTTATATCAGTTTATAATATTATTAAGTAAATGTAGCATTGCTATTTTTTAAAAATTGCTTATATGTTTAATTATAACACTTATAGCTGTTACAGTTTACTTGAACTTTATATTTTGCCTCTGAGGTTTACTTTTCCATGAAATGGCCCTTTTAAACTTTAATAGGAAGTGTTTCTGAATTCGGTTCGTCCCGTGTTAAAAAATGGCCCTTTAAACTGCTCTTAGAAAAACGTGCAAGTAATTCCTAGTGTAAAAACTTACCATACCTTTTTTCCTCTCTTTTTTTTCTCCAATTCTGGTTTTGCTGCGAAGCGTACGAAAGGAGAATTTCATATGACATCGCCTACCTTGACCTTTAGTGTCTTGAGGCGTTCAAATTTCATAACTTTTTCCGTTAATATATTTTATTTTTGTTTTTAAAAATATATCCTTAAATTTTCTTTTTTATAAAAATAATAATTTTAACTGGTTGGTGTAATAGATAGCTTTTCAAATAGATCAGTTGTCAGCATCACTGATCTAATTTCACAGATCCCGACTTCAGACGAGACAATTTTCCAAGAAGACTCGTATATTACTTTACCGCTTAACAAGAACCAATATGGACGCTGAAGCTAACTTTAAGGCTCATGTTTCTTTACGTAATTAATACCACTGATATCCAAAACCGTTTTCAAATGTCTTTCTTTATTATGATACTCGGTTTAATCTTGTTGGGGCATGGACATTTTATTATCCTTTCATTCATTGTCGAAGGCTTTTTTAAATACATGTTATTCTTATTTTTAGATAAATAAACATCTTGTAAACATCGTAAAAGCACATTCGAATGTATTCCAATTATTATGTGTTATATAATGTATATATATTTGTTTTACACGGTAATCTAAAAATGTAATCCAAGAATATTATTCTGTTATTTCTAGGGGGTCGAAATCGATACATTACCGTCTGGCGATAATGTTGCATTCTGTATTGACCGATTCTTGATTTGTCTTCCTAATCGAGTTTTTACAGTATCCACGAAATAATAGAATTCTAGAACATCGTAATATACACACAAACATATGTATGTTATTACGCTCACAAATATAAACATGTTGCAAAATACATACACACATACATAATTATATTGCATTTAAATACTATTACACAGGCACACGGAAAGTATAATTTAGAAATTATTAAAAATATTTATCCGGGTATATTATATAAATGTTATGATACACGCAGGTAATAGTATTATGCACTACCTTACCCAGAATGATAGAACAATTTCATTACAGACATTTGACAAAATGTCTAGAATAATAATTGTCAAATTAGCCTGAAACTCTGGACCTGTACAGAACATGTTACATCTCATGCATTTCAGCGAAAGTTTTGTCCTAAAGCGGAAAGGGCACCAGTAACAAGTTAATGAACAATGTTTTGGATGACCATGTTATTAAAAAAAAAAAAAAAAAAAAAAAAAAAAAAAAAAAAACTGGAAATATCTTATAATCCAACATAACTAGTTAGGAAAAGTCAGGGAATTTAAGTAAGCCTGAAAAAGTCATAGAATAGTCAGGGAATTTCATGTAAAGTCAGAGAATTTTGACAAATTTTGTGGAAATAAACCATATTTGAATGCTCGTAATTATAAATTTCTAAACTGTTCGCTAATTTCGTGAAATGTTTTGGGAAATCAACAGCCTAAGTCATGGAAAAGTCCGGGAAAATGGTGAAAAAAAAGTCAGGGAATTTGGAAAAGTTCTAATGTTAGTCACCTTATATATAAATTTTGAATGTTGCTTTAATAAAATCGAAAATATTTAGTACACACTTTCTTAAATCACGCAGAATTCTCAACTCAATCCTGTGTCATTTTTTGAAAACTTCACTGCACATACCATACTGCAATCAGAATATAAAATTCTAAATACCTCATAAAATATGAGCCTATGTTACTAAATGTTTAATTTCGCATGCATTTGCGTTAACACAATCTCTTTTGCATAATTTATTAGCCAAATATATAGAACTACTCTTGTTAAACAAATAAATAATAAAATTCAAGGGGATAGAGTGAAAACTAAGAATGGTATCGCGCACTGAGGGAATTACAGTTGCTCTTGAAAATGAAGTAAAACGATAAACAATTTTATTAATATTTTTATTTTTTATTTATTTATTTAATTAATTATTATTTTTTTTTTCTTTAAATGAGAATAAGCGTGGGTTTATTATAAATAAAATTTGGATATCAACCCCTCTTCTGTTTTATTCTTTTTGGTAGCAACTGAAATTTTGAGAGTAACAATAGAAGAACTACTTATTCTATGGAGGATTACCTTTCTACATTTCCACGGTATTTCCTTAAAAAATAAAATTAAAAAAAAAAAAAATAAATGAGTTTAACATTACTTTTGATATGGGGTGGAGTATGCTATGCTAATGCGAAATCGTTATCGCTTTGAGAAGAAAATATTATGTATAACCATATTAGATAACATTTAAAAATTTCTGAAAAAAAAAAAATCTTATATATACAATAAATTTTGCTGCGTATCATTTAACACACACACACAGAAAGCTTATGAAAATATTATGATTATTTATGCCTTTTAAATCCCCCCCCCCCAAAAAAAAAAAAAAAAAATAAAAGAAAGTTGTGAAAGAAAAAATGTAAAATATATACTATGGTAATACATGGTCTCTCCCCTCCCCACCTTTTTAAAGTCAGTACATAAAATATAGTTAAATAATCTAGAAATTTTCATGTTTCTTAGAATTATTATGTATTTATTTATATGCGTCTGTTAATAATTTAGTGCTCAGTTTCCGAGTTTTGTAGTACTGTACTGGGTTATCTACTTTTTATAAAATACATACTACACATAAAGACGGTATTGTATCGGCCGATTCTTTCTGTCTTTTTAATCGTGAGATTAGCAGGCTCCTGCATAAAATATCACTTTGGCCGATCTTGATACGTCAAAGAAAGGCTACTCCTGATCCTATTTCATCCAAGGCTGTCAACCATAATTATTATAAATCTGTAACCATGTTTATATTTTGATTGATTGAGCATTGAAGGTTGCTTATATTATTATCGATCCCGGAATTACTCAGCATGAGTGTTTGTTATCAAGCTACCGTCTTTTAATTGCAACGCGATGAAAGTATATTAAGTTTCCCGATAGGTTTTCTGACCCTGGTTCTTGTTTATCCTTATCAAATGGAATACGATTTTATACAGTGAATAAAATAAAGAGTAGTTCAACGCGATGTCATCAAATAAAGTACTTTTTATTCCCGGAATATTTGTATCCATAATTAGTATCCGTGTGTTGTTATTCTGTGATTTCAGTATTGGAACAAATCTTTAATGGAAAAAGTGAAATGTATTCATGGAATACTAATGTTAATTCGACGAATATGATGTTTAATTTACCATTATTTTTGTTTTGTTTATTTTTATTATGTGTTATATACTTATTTCATTTTGTTTTTGTGTGTATGCCTTTAATTTCTGAATAGAATAACATGTCAGAATCTCAAATTATGCTCTCTGATTTGTACTGACTTGAATATTAAAATGTAATATCATATAGTATTCCGGCAAGAAAAGCAACGCAGCTCAAAAATGTCGTATTAGAGGAAAACAATTTGAAGAATACGATAAAGCATAAATTAGCCTACAATAAAACTGACACAACTGTCTCTCAGAAGGATAAATTGTGAGATAGAGATGTGACGCTCCTCGTGAACGTTGGGACACTTCTTTCACATTTTATCAATAACATAAATTAAAAATTGTTTTTTTTTCTTCTTTCCTGGATGTAACATGTCTAATATTGGGGTAAAATGGTAAATAATAATAATGAAATAGCTATAATATTTTTAATCAGATACAGATACTTCACAAATATTCAAAAAAAAAAAAAAAAAAAAAAATTAAATATAAATGTATGTTTTATGGCTTTGCGTTGTTATTCCATGATATCAATATTAAAACAAATCTTTGGGGGGGGGGGAGGGGGGGAGAAATAAAATACATTCATGGAATACTAGTATTGATTCGGCGAATATGACGCTTTATTTACGACTATTCTTGTTTTATTTATTTTTACTATGCGTTATATTTATTTTATTATGTATTTATCTTCATTTCATTTTTTATGTACAGCTTTACGTACTGTATTTTCTTTCTTTCTTTCTTTTTTTTTTTTTTTTTTTATAAAGAACGCAGTATGATAAATTTCGATGGTATACGCTTAACATTATTCAAATTCAGTTTTAATGATAATAATTAAGCCCATAAACCGTTATGTGTCATAGCCGAATTATTTCGTCCCCTCTGGGAAGTGGGAAGGATGAAAATTGTGATGGAATGTCTTCAGACCGTCCTTAGGGGGTGCGTCCCACACCGTCGCCAATTACCCATAGCACAGTACTAGTGCGACGTTAAAACCCAACCAACCAACTAATCGAATTATTTCGTGTGCTCCTATAAAAAACCGTAAATGTAACAAATAAGATTTTTTTTTAGCGAATATGGGGACGTAAATCAAAGCGTTATGCAGTAAACTCTTGTTCTAAATACTAGACTAACACCAAGTGAAAGTCGCATAACATTGACTGATTGTAATTGTGTTGACCAACACTTAAAAAAAAAAAAAAAAAGAAAGAAAAAAAACTGTAAACGATGCCCACACCATTTTCACTAAGGAATAATGTCACAGAGGCCATCAATAACACGTTTATATTTCATACAATTCAAACACACCTGCAAGCGATAACACTTGAATAGAGAATCAAATCGAAATCATGAAAATGTTTTGCTGTAAAGAAATTTCGTGAGCAGTATCAAAATACACTTTCTGAGGTTAAAACATTTTAAACTTTAAACATAATAATATTAATGTTATCACTATATTATTTTACTATAAACAAACAAATATGTCTTAACGTAAATTTGATATCAGTGATGTCAGAATTAAATATTTTTCACTTAATAAGAAAACTGACACGTTATTTAAAATGTTATTTTCTTTAACTGAACATTTCACTGACTTTTTAATCTTTGTAACAAAAAAATATTGTTAAAAAGCAATTAATTAATTACTACTTTTCACCTGGATAAGAAAAACCTACGTGCATTTGAAAAATGGAAAGCAGTTTTATTTCACTTTTCCGCTTTTATCTTGGAGGGGAGGGGGGGGGGGGTGTTAGATTTTAACAGGTGTCATAAAAGTCTTGAGACAAGTGATGTCTTATTCGAACATTCATCAATAAATGTATGCTGAAATTGAAACAATTCGTTGATACCTACCATTAAAATGATAAAATAATGTTCTGGCCAGACCTCGCCAGTGGCCATTGTTCGAGAAGAAAAAAAAAACCTTTGCAATTGTTCACTGAAAAGAAAAAAAGGTTGGAGTTTTGGGATTTTAGGGTGTCCTTACCCAGTTTGTGTACGACAATACATCGGAAGCAAAATCTGAGCGGCCATTAGTGAATAGATTTATTCGAAAGTTGAAAGAAGTCGATACATCTGTCATCCACGCCGTAATAAACGTTAAGAAAACCCTCCAAAAAATCGAAGATGAACTTATGAATAAATGCATGTGTGTAATTATTTGCTGTAATGCATGTAATTATTTGCTGTATTATATTTAAATAAGTAAAATAATCAGCAAGTTGTAATAATCTTATGCTCCTTTTTATTTACTTTATGATATTCTAATTTCATTGCCTTTTTTATATTATATTATAAATAAATATTATCTAGTTATTTTAAATGTTTGGCTATGTAAATGTTTTTCCTAAAGATTGTCAAATAAACTAAAAATTTTGCCAAACAATATTCAGTTTTTTATTTGTACAACCCATGTTTTTTTGAATTTGCTTCGAGACTTTTGTAACGACAGTTATTCGGTATGATAATAAGGATTTTTAATTAATTATGTTTGAAAAAAAAAAAAAAAAAAATGTGACATGATATGAAGATTATCATTTCAAATTTAGTGATGTTATCAATAAATTGGAAAATTCTTCGTATTCATTGTATTGATAACATCAGAATTCTTAAAGTAGATTACAATAATTGCTCTGCTGTAAACTTCTACTAATAGTTAAGTAGATATAAATAGATGGAAAGTTAATGTACGCATCTTTTGTTTGAACATTAAAAATAAAATAAAAGGAAAGAAAATTGTAAACGTAAACAATAGTCATTACAACAACTTAAATAATAGCATGAAATTTCATGTTTATCTAAATAATCTGGTAAAAAAAAAAAAAAACTGCTGAATCCTTTGACAACTGGAAAATTTAAAAAGAAAAAATTAAGACTGTAATTTATATAGAGAATCGCGGTTCTTTTGAGATGTTATCCGTAAAACAAAAATAATCACTTATGAATAAATGCATAAGTGTATTGCATGCAATTATTTGCTGTATTATACTTAAATAAGTGAAAATAATCAGCAAGTTGTGATAATCTTATGCTCCTTTTTATTTGCTTTATGATATTCTAATTGCATTGCCTTTTTATGTTATAAATAAATATTATCTAGTTATTTTAACTTTACAAGTATGATTTTTTTTTTTTTTTAACATATGCAAATTTTATTTTATTCTTATTATTGACTTGCTTATCTAAATTTCTTTGTAATTGATACAAAAAAGACATTTTATTTCACAATAATTATGCATGAGAATAATTTAAGCGCATTAGCTTTTTATTATTATTATTATTATTATTATTTATTAACATGAAGAAATTTCTCGCTCTTGTTAGATTATCAACGAAAAAACTCTTATTTGCTTTTATGTTTCAGTAATGCAAATCAAGTTACAGCAGTAAGGTATGATATTCAGTGGAAAAAAAAATATATATGTATCTATATCTAATGTAGTATGTGTAAAACAAAAGTTGTATTGTGATATCATTTTTACAAATAATTTAATGGTTCCTGAGATATTTTTTATTTTTAATTTTCTTGGAAAATTAAAAGTTCTTTTCTAGAAGTTCTTTTCTAGAGAAGCCATATTTCATTAAACGGATTAAGTAATGTAAAAAAAAAAAAAAAAAAAAAAAAAAAAAGGAAAACTCATATTTTATATTCATTAAATCGAGGCATGATTTTTCACTAAACACAAAAACATAATTCTATTTTAACATACACCTATTTATTCTTTAAGAGTACTTTCTTGTTAATGATTTCTCCGATATGATTGAGGCGATAAAATTTTATTAATGGAAGTCTTTTTAACGTGAAATTTTTCATCCTGTCGTCATTTATTTTAAAATAACCAAAAACCTTTCTAGATAGCTGTTCCTGAGAACAATAGATTTTTCACGTTGAGTTTCATTTTGTTGAATTTCTTTCTGGGAAATTTTAACGTAGGAATGAGAGTAGGATGACTATTGACGATTTAAAATCATGTGATATTTTTTCAAAGTGTAACCTTGATACCTTATTTGTCATTCATAGCAAAGTCTATTACATGCCTGATTGTTCAAGGACGCTTATATGCATCGACAATTGTTTTGCAGGAAATAAATATTGTCATATACTTCTGTTATAAACTTCGCTGCGACAGAAATTGATTCCAGTAACTGTATTTTAATTATTAATTAACTTACGTTTAGCGGTATAAAATATGACGTATATATGGCAGCTCTCAAAAGGTGGGCACTGAACGTATATCATAACTTTAAGCAATAAATAAATTTAAATCTTATTGACTTGATTTCTTTTTTACTGAGTTTCAGCTGAGTTTGTTCAAAGACAAGAATTAGTATATAATTTATTGCAGGGTTGGCTAGATTTTGCCCAACCCGAAAAAACCCGGGGGATTTTTTTTTAATAAAACCCACTTGAAAAAACCCAAGAAAAAGCCCGAGTGGTTTTTTTCAAAATCCTTGTTTAAAATTGTACTTTTGTCTAACTTACAATAAACATACAAATATAAAACAAATATTATATGCGTTATTAGAACACGAACAAAGAATTTTCAGAAATATTGGAAATGCTCAAAGTGCTCTATAGAAAAAAAAAAAAAAAAAAACCTGAAAAATTCCCCATAAAAAATGTATAATTATCTTATTAAAACAGAATAAAAAAAATTACATTAAAAAAATAAAAGTTCGAAAAAACAGAGTTGTTTGTCAATATAAAGAAAACTGTAGGACTCGAGGAATGTAAAATATAAATAATTACAAGATTAGAAGAACTTTTTATATACCATGGTTTTAAATTTTGACAATTCTATGTATTTATAAATACTTCTTTAAAATATTTATGGTGAATTATCCCATCAATTTGAAAGAAAATGATCAAATAAATGCGTAATAAAGAGAGGAATTATTAGAATTTTTCAAGCATTTATTAATTGAATAAAAATATTAAAAGAATGAATTGCCATCGTGTTCTGACCTATTCTAAAAGTTTCAAATGTTAAGTTTCAATTGTTTCAGCTAACTAGTCAGGAAGTTAGTTAAAAATCGTTTGCAAGATTTGTACGGGACAAACAAGCAAGAAAGCGAGTTAATAAAAATGTGGTATAATAAATAAAAATCAAATTTAAAAAAAAAAAAAAAAAAAAAAAAAAAAATCTGAAAACTTTAACAATGTGTAATGTAGACGAGGGACAATAATTAAAAATGTTTTAGGAAAATCTCTTGAATATGAAACGTTTAATAAAGCAATATGAAATTATTATTAAAATCCAATTTTTTAATGTAAAGGGCAGATAAAAAGAATTAGAATATTTGAAGTACAATTATTTAATTTTTCTTTATAACTTAATCATAAAAAGACTATAGAAATTTTTAAATTAAATTTTCTTAATTCTGATTTTAATGAATAAATAATTTAATTTTTTTAATTATCTTATTATGAATGATATACTTGATGTTAAAAAAGAGGAAGAAAGAAAATATTCCTTAAAACTCTGATAAAATCCGAAAATACTCTGAAAAAACCCTTATAAAACCTTTCCAACTCTGATTTATTGTAAAATATTTTTATAAATATCTTTAAAATTTTTGTTTTGACGAAAAAGTAACTAAGTAATTTATCACAGCTTTAAAGTTCGTAAAATGTAAGATTTTTTTTTTTTCTTTTAATAAAAATTTATGAATTAGTTTATGAAACATATCTTTTCAGAATATGCATAAGGAAAACCTATATAGTAAGTTGCACTACAAACTTCAAACCAGGGTGCCAAAATAACTGTGCACTTTTATTTTTAAAAAAGTTTCTTTTTTTTAATTATACTTTTTCTTAGGAACTGTTTTGAAACAGTTTATCCATGAACTTTTATGTTAGACCTTTAATTATACAATTCTTACCAAAGCTGTTTGGTCAGAACTTTTATAACGAAAGTTCTTAGAACTTTAATTGAAAAAGTCTTTTGTACAACAGTCAAATTAGAACTTTTTCAAAAAGTTCAATAACTGTTTTGAACTCTACTTCAGACTAATGGAAATCTTTCCACTTCTCTTTTTAAAATTTGATTTTGTAGTTTTTGTGTAATGTTCAGTCAGATGTGCCAAGTTACTACCAACGAAAAATAACTTCCATACCACTATTCAGTAAAAAATAATCCTTGTCATATTAAAACGCAGATAATTACTATAAAAAGTTCTGTTAAATTTCGGTGTTTTAAGGTTACTGATAATCTATATAATATTTCTCTAACGTGAACCAGTTTCAATTATTTTTTGTCGAAACGATACGATACGCGAGGATAAAAAAATAATATTTATACATGGACAATATTTGAGCACAAGGACTTAGCTCAATGGACTAACAAGAAAAAATGACGACATTTGTCTGATGAGATTATTTTACGAAAAAAAACGTATTTTTAACAGTTGTTTCTTCAGAATCTTTGCAAGCGTCATTTTAAACCTATATTTTAAAGATATATACAGAATATGAACTTTTGTGTCATAAATTGACTACACAGTCATAAAAAATATAATCAAAATAGGAATTATTTTATTTTATTAAAATATATACCAAAATTAATAAAAAGTCATCGTCAACATGACAACAAAAATTTTAAAAGGCGTCGTGGGAGTCCTGTATTAAAACTGTACTGGCTGTGGAAGTATGAAAATTGGGTCGTGAGCCATGAATTTTATTTGGAAACCTTTCTTTGAATGATTTTCCTTTCAGTATTGTACAATATTAATTTGATTTTAATAATAATTTGGCTTCTGGTAAATTAAAATTTGAATTAGGTGGTGAAATTGGTATAACATTTATGAGTTTCAAATTTTCAAGGTAAATAAGAAAAGAAATAAAGTGCGAATATTTCGCACGGATTTGCTAGTCCGTAATAATTTAGTATATCTGAATTCTCTTTAAAGCACATAAATACGTTATCTTCTTTTTTGTGCTAATGTATACATCTACAATTTTTGAAAATAAATAAATAAGGAAGAAAGGAAACATTATATTTACAGAAATGCATTAGTCGGAATAAGTGTGTTCTTATCTTAAGCAAAGGAGGGGGGGGGGGGGGGGGGATCTGGAGCGACTCCATTTGACTTTTCGAACATTAAGTAATTAAAGGCTTTATAGAAAGCGTAAAGTAAAAGAAGTCGTTAAATAAACAAAAAAGAAAATTATAATAGGATGTTTGAGTATTTTTCTCTATATAGTATAATGTTTAATTTTACGCTATTGTGCTTCAAATAATTTGAGCCCAAAGGTCATAATAATAAAGAATTTTTCGTTGTGTCCCTGTAGAAATCTATTAGTGCTAGATTCACCAAAATCGGTAGAGTTCTTGCAACAGTAATCTATAAAATGTATATTAATTTTCAGCTGAATCAAATTAGGCATTTAGACGCTATCGTGCTTTAATTTTAGCCCATAAGCCATGAAGATGCAGAATTTTTCGTTGTGTCAGCGTAAAAAATTGTATGTGTTAGTCTCTAAAATTTACACACTTCGTGGGACTGTAACCTATAATATGTATATAAATTTTCAGTTCATTTGAAGTAGTCGTTTACACTTTATCGCACTTTAAATAATTTTAGCTCATAAGCCATAATGGTAAAAAAATTTTCGCTGTGTCCCTGTAAAAAAAAAAAAAAAAAAAAAAAAAAAAAAACACTTTAGTGCTTGATTAACCAAAATCTATACAGTTTGTGTGACGATGACCTATACTAGTGTACAAATTTTCAGTTTTTAAATAAGGCGTTTAGACACTATCGCACTTTAAATAATTTGAGCCCATAGGCCATAATGATAAAGAATCTTTCTTTATGTCCCTGTAAAACTATAAGTGCTAGATTTAGCAAAATCAATAGGGTTCGTGCTATGGTGACTTACAACATATGTATCAATTTTCAGCTCATTTTAACAAGGCGTGTAGACGCTATCGTGTTCACTCAGTCAGTCACACACACATCACCATAAAAATAGCAAAAATCAACTCAGGGGACCTCAAAATATATAGATACATCAAAATCTCATTGACGAATTTTTGTCATGATTACAATACTTTCTTAACATAGTACGTTCGGAAAGTAAAAAGAAAAAAAAAGTTGTGAGATATTATGGATATATGTATATAATTCAAATAAAAAGTAAATGAGAATCAAACAAAGTGAATATATATATATATATATATATATATATATATATTAGAGGTGAGTTCGGGCTCTATTTTGGCAATCCGAGCCCGCCCGGGCCCGAAACATTTTTGAACTGAGCCCGCCCGAGCCCGAAACATTTTGTGTGAACAGAGCCCGAACCCGCCCGAGCCCGATATTGAAAGTGGTACGCTATGCAACGCATACACAATAGTAAAATTAAGTACCGTTTTCATCTTCAAATTAATTTTCTTATTATCAATCCTCAATTTAAATAACTATAAATGTTATTATAACAATTTATAATGTCTGTGTCTCTGTATACATGTATATATTTATATAATAGATATTTATAGTGCAGCCCATTGATTATAACGCGCCTATCGGGAGAAAAAATTTATCCGAATGAGTGATATAATGAGGCCCGATATAACGAAGGAGAAAGGATTACTGTATAACACTATGACATAATATGCATCCCGTTGAAAAAAGAGTTCTATTTAGAAAAAGGAAAGTCAAAGCTACTAAGGTTTGCAAGATTATTTTGTGATTTATAACCTATCATGACTATTATGACATTACTAAAAGTGCTCTCAAAATGAATAATTTTTTTTTCACATTTTCCAGTTAGTGAAGAATAAAATAAACGGAAATTTTAGCTTCAATCCGAGCCCGCCCGGAGCCCGAAGACTTGCGTAAGATTTGAGCCCGATCGGGCTCGGGCTGAGCCCGTCTCATCTCTGATATATATATATATATTAAAAACCTTGCCATGAACCCTTTCCTTCGCTTCAAAAAATTTTTAAATTTCATATATCGATTTTATCTTTATTTATTTATATATAAATCAATATTAATTTGAATTTATTCAATAATATGAATAAAACTTTTTTTTTTTTCTTTCTCTGACTCTCTCAATTAAATCAATCCGTATTTATGGAATTCGATGACGTTTTTATGTGTACTCCT
The DNA here is from genome assembly GCA_963930645.1 of Salticus scenicus. Taxonomy (NCBI): domain Eukaryota; kingdom Metazoa; phylum Arthropoda; class Arachnida; order Araneae; family Salticidae; genus Salticus; species Salticus scenicus. The sequence continues at coordinate 51,695,540 of OZ005648.1, forward strand.
TTAACATATACTTATACAACGTTACGATTGTTGTTTTTACGACAATTATTACAACTGATTTGTTTTAAAGGTGGTTCTTTAAATGAAAAATGTGTTCTTAGATATATGTTGCATTGCTTAAGAAAATTTCTCATACTTAATATTTCCGAAAAGCGTTTAAGAATTATTAGTCTTATGATGTAATAATATGTAGTGTAATGATTATCTATCGTATGGTGTACATGCCTTTCCTGCATTGAAATTCTTTAATTTTTTCTTCAGTTTAATTTCATTGTTTTTATTTTCACAATTGTAGAAAAATCTAGAATACTTAAAATTATAATAATATTTTTCAAAATAATATAAAACAAACTATTTCTATGTAAATCTGTTTATGTGAGAAATCGTAATTGCTACACGTACTAGGTCACATTTGCATTCACCATTTAAATTTATTTTACCCCCTTTACCTTGATGAATAAAAAATAATCTATAATAATAAATATCATAACTATAAATTACTGTTATCCGAGATAATTTAAAATCTAGCTTTTCTGAGACGATATTTGTGTGAGAAATCGTAATTAATGGATGTATTAACGAAATTATTTAGCCGTGTTAGTTGAATCCCCACAACACAGTTATACTATTCTAGCATACAAATGTCTTTAGTTTTATTTTACACCTTTTATCTTGATAAATATATAATAATAAAGAAGAATCTAGAACATTTAAAGTTATAGATATTAATCGAAATAACCTAAAATTTTATGCTCTCATCTGCTTTTGATATTTATGATGTTCTACACTCTTTAGGCCTAAACATTTATGATCATTAGAATAACTATGTTTTCAAATTACCTAAATATTCTTCTTTGCATACTGTTCCTCTCTTATTCAATAAACATTGAATATAATGACATCATTTTAGAAATTTTTATTCATGAATTCATCAACCGTGAATATTTATTTAAATCAAATTGGAGTGTAAAGGTTGATATATATATAACCAACTATGCGAAAAATACCAGAGCCGGGAATCGAACCCGGGCACCTCCGCTTAACGCACGGATGCTCTACCACTGAGCTACCCTGGCTGACAACCGGCCAGGCACTTCTCGCATAATATTCGTTGACTCGGTGACTTTGCCAACGAATATGAGAAGTGCCTGGCCGGTTGTCAGCCAGGGTAGCTCAGTGGTAGAGCATCCGTGCGTTAAGCGGAGGTGCCCGGGTTCGATTCCCGGCTCTGGTATTTTTCGCATAGTTGGTAATAAATAAAATAAAAAATATATATATCAACCTTTACACTCCAATTTGATTTAAATAATGACATCATATTATACTGAATATAAATTTCAAATTTTAATTGGCTGTGATCAGAAATACATATAAAAATAACATTCATAAACTGTTTAAAAATTATTCGTCCTAGGGTAAGTGCACCAGTGATTGACACTTTTAGAGCAATCTCTGATGTTTTTAATGTTCTAGTCATGAGAAAATATTTTTAGCAGGGTTGGATTTCTTCCGGAAGAAACTAGTTTCTTCCAGGACAGTGGAAGAAACTGGAAAAAACCGGAAGAAACTGGAAGAAATGGAAGAAACCAATCAAAAGACAAAACAGATGTTCAAAATTAAAATTTATGAACTATATAAACTCAAAGTATAAATATAATGCCAAATCTAAACTATAATTTAATTAATATTAAAAATATCTTTAGAAAAATAAGTTATTTGATAACAAACACTGAGTATATACAGGTGATGGGTTTTTACTTTTCAATGCTAATATTTTTAGAATTTTTTGCACAGATACTATCTCATAACATTATTATACGTTCAAACAGTACAAGTGATAATAATTATGGAATTTTTAGCCATAACATTTGCACTTTTTTTTTTTTTTTTAAGGATACAACTTTTTGTATTAACTCGAAGCTGGTACCCAATGAACTGTATCAATAAGTAAGTTACCTACTTTTAAACTGTCCTGCAAGCTCTCTAAGATAAAAAAAAAAATTCCATAGTTTGTATTTATCTATTTTAAGTTGAAAAATAAAGTGTAGGATTGAACTACGAAAAAACTTTTCATTTTTTTTTTACAGTCAACTCCCTCTAACTCTCAAAAGTTTTGTCCAAAGTTTGTGCAGATAATAGGAATTTGCATATTAGAGATTATTGCCTTTGTTTACAGTTTTCTTTTGCAGATACAAATTCAGTTATTATTAAATAGACATCAAAACGGAAAGAGGATTTTTAATAAATTTTAGAATAAATATGTCTTCAATATTAATAAAACTAATCTATCACATTCATATATGATGGTAAATAATTTAAGCATATTCAAATAATAGGTATCTATAAAAATGTAAACAATCATATTTAAAAAATACAAAACAAAATATTTTTGAAAGTCTGGAAATAATATTCATCGCTGATTAATTTTGTTAAACATTCATGTAATAGTGGTTTATTTTCAGCGCTAGTCTGTATGAATTGCAGGATAATAAATATAAGAATGTTACTGTCTCCCCCCCCCCCCCTTCTCCATTTGTGTTTCAAAGTAAGGATTATGTTAAAAGTTTTGATAAAAAATAATTATAAGATTAAAAAAAAATATATATATATATGTACCATATATTTAAATTTTCTGATGAGTCATTAATAAAATACGTGAGGCTAAAAAATAATATTTAAGCACGCGGAATCAGTTCAGTGAAAGAATAATAATAGTGAAAAAAAAGTTGGTTTTAAAAATAAAATATTACTTCTTTTAGAACAACATATATTAGCATCGTACATTAGCACTTATCAATGTGTATAAAATTTTAAAATTGATAATGATGTCCATTTTTGTGAAATGCATAATTTAACTTTTTATAATTTTTTCACATTCACGTTGAGTTAAATGTATTTATTTTTATGTCGAAAGAAAATGAACTCGTAATTTTTTTTTTCGGCAACAATTAAATTATAGCTAATTTTTTAATGGCTATTTCATTGCTATTAAGAGCTTATTATTTTCATATTTTAATTAATTAAAAGAAAACTATTCGAAAATATGACTTCGAAGTATTGTGTTGTCACCGGGTTCTGAGTTACTGTGAAAGTTTCAAATGTTTAGCTAGTAGGGAAATTAGTTAAAAATAGATTGCAAGATTTGTACCGGACAAACAAACAAGAATCGAAGTTAATAAAAACATGATAATAAAAAGTAAAAATGTGAGAAATGTGAATTTTTTTGAAATATGAGATGTAAATTTCTTTTAGATTAAAAAATCAATTACGGATTAGAAGGGTTTGCAGATCAGAGGGCAGATTAGAGGGAGCAAAATAATCCCTAAATCTGCAGATTAGAGGGAGTTGACTGTACTGTATGTGACTATAAGGAAAATAAAGTTTTTATGACATTTTGTAATACAGTAAATAGTAATTATTGTATACTGGTTCTTTTAATTAACTGGATTACGTTAAGAGCTGTTTTATCAGAAAGTATAAGCAAGTGATCCAAATTATTATTTATTACCAGTTAAAGAAATAAAATTGTCTAAATTATAAAACTTTATACTATTTAAATTAAAAATAGATTTTTTTTACTGGATTTTGAGTATTCTGGAATGTGATCATCAGATACCGAGGCTCATTAGCTCATTTTGATAAAAAAAACTCTTAATTACTAACTAAATATGTTATTAAATTTGTATAGGTATATTTAAAGTTACTAAAGTTGTTTATAAGATCAATGCATCCATTGTATCTTACAAATCTGCAATTTATAGGATACATTTTTAAGAAAAACAGTTTCTTCCATTTCTTCCACTTGGAAGAAACCTATTTCTTCCGGCCGGTTTTTTCCATGGTTTTTTCCGCGGTTTTTTCCACCTTGGAAGAAACTTGCCAACCCTGATTTTTAGAAATCTTAAGTTAGTACATATGGTATGAAAGACATTCAGAACCACATATATGTTAAAATATGTTACATTTGATGATAATATATATATATATATATTTTTTTTTAATGAATTTTTATTTGACACACACTCAGTGTTCCAGTAATTGACACTGCCAGTTTTTCATTTTATCAATAATTGACCCCCTATGTTCCAGTGTTTGACACCGCTAGTTATTCATTTTACCAGTTATTAGCACCCTATGCTCCAGTGTTTGACATAAAATGTTAAAATTCTTATATGTAAAATATACGATTTTCTTATTTTTCTTATTTATTATTTCGGGATAGATGTCAACTACTGGAGCATGCCAATCACTGGAGCACCCACCCTATAACGAAATTATTTAACCGTGTTAGTTGAATTATCACAACACAATTATACTATTCTAGCGTACAAATGTCTTTATTTCACACCTTTTGTCTTGATAAATATAGAATAATTAAGAAGAATCTAGAGCATTTAAAGTTATAATTATAGATATTAATCGAAAGAATCTAAAATTTTATGCTTTTGCATGTAAATACTTGAGTGGGAAATTGTTATTAATGCATGTACTACGAAGTCTCATTTACACTTGACTTTCATGTGATTCTAGGTTTCTAGGTCTTGATAAACATTTATGATCATTAAGATCATTATATTTGTTAAATTAACAAGCTGGGCGCTATCTTTAACTACTCCTCTCTTATTTTATAAACCCCAATTGCATTGTATTTATCGTATAATATTGATTCTAAGGTCCCCAATCTTAATTGGCTGCGACCTCGAACTATCTAAAAATAACCGGACGTCGTTTTCTGTTCCAATTTTCAATTTCATCTCGATACAAAGTATGCAGATGGAGTATGTCTTCCCGTGTCGTGTTAATTGACTAGCCATTGTCCGAACCATTTCATGGTTCCGTGATCCTCGTTTTCTTTTTATACAGTAGTACCATTAAGTTATGCCCCTTCTTTCGGTCTGATTCTCCATCTTTTGTAAGGGAAATTTTATGTTACAGATTTACAGTATCTTTTGAAAGTTTCGACTTAGTTATTTTCGTTTCTGTTTTCAAATGAAATATAATTCGTTACACTAGAAGAAAATACCATCATTCTTTTAAGAAAAAATTAATAACGCGTGCTACACTGTGCACATCCACTTTAAAAAACAAGTTTCGCTTTTTTTTAAGTATGGAAAAAGAATGAAGAAGAAACTTATTGTTCACCAATGAATAATGGTTGGTTACTAAATACAATGACAATATGGGAGATTTTTATGATATTAAATTTTACGAAATTTAGATTTTTTTTTATTTTTGTTAATGTATGTCATAATTCAAGAAACATGTTAAGATGGATGTTGTATGATGTGGAACTTTTAAGGTGTAAAGTGTAATTATAATACATATTCTGTATGTATTTAATTTTTCAAAGATAAGACAGCTTTATTAGATCAGAAAGTAATTTAATAATTTGTACTATATCAAGGATCTATCCAGGTTTTAACTTTTGGGTCCCTTTTTTCGTGAAAAACAAAATATTTGTGAAATTTTTATTTATTTTTGTGATAAAAAAAAATTGTGTAAACTTTCCGTTTTAACGTCCATTCTATTTAATGTTAAATATAAGTTAATAGAATTTCGTTGAACCAGTTAATTAAGAATAATACTGAAAACATGGAAACATTTTATAAAATGATCATTTTGATAAAACAAAATCTTGTGAAGGGCTCATTTTATAAAAATGAATTTTGTGAAGGGTCCCTTTTCATGATATGGAATTTTGTGAAGGGTCCCTTTTTATGATATGGAATTTTGTGAAGGGGCAGCAAAAGGGGCCTAATTATTGCCTAGATCGACGCATAATTAAAAAATACTAATTTTACGACTATTTTTCCCCGTGTGTTTTATATGCATAAATACTCATCGTTGATTAGTTATTTTATATTTTTATTTTGTTTAATATGCATGTCCGTTCAATCGACTACACTGTCAATTCTTTACATATTATTTTCTTCCGTTGTTAAAATTTTATATGCATGAATGTTGTACGCATGCATGTATGGACATAAATAAATCATAAGTAGGTAATATAATATTTCTTATTTCCATATTTTATCAAGTAAGGTAATTAAAAATTTTAAATGCATTCATTGATTTGTAACCACTTACGCGCAAATAAAATTTTTGCGGGAAAAAAAAAAAAAAAAAAACTCTGTTATTATTATTATTTTATAATGTTTATTGGTACTTTTTTCCTTATCGATAATTTCATATGCTGACAAGTTTCACAATATTAATCATCGATCATATGTCTTTAATGATTATTTTGAATTTACTTTTTTAGTCATTTTAATGTGTATATTATCTATTATCTGTAAAGTTTTGTGTACATTTTACCTCAAATGCCCTGTTAATACTCTGCTTTTAATTCTAGTCTTTTTGTTTTATTTTTTCTTTTACAGGTAAGAACTTTTATTCGTGAAATGAAATTAACCCTTGTGTGAAATGAGAATGCAGAAAAATCAAATTAGTAAGTTTCTATAAGTTTACCGTTTAATGGAAAAATTTATTATTTTAGAAAACGAATGGATGTTCTATATGTGCATGCGAGAAAGTCTTACATTGAGAAAATCGGATGGTTAGAAGATTAGTTTTAACTTTAGCCAGTCTTTTCTTCTTCTTCTTCTTCTTTTTTTTACTTCCATTAATTACCCTAATAGAAGTATTTGGTCCAGAAATTCGATATCGAGATTTCACCTGATTTACACGTGTTAAGGTCCCCTGAGTCCAAAAAAGTGGTTTTTGGCAATTGGTCAGTGTGTATGTATGTGAGGAATCTTCTGGCTATCATATATCCGAAACTAATAAAGATAGAACTACAAAACTTCAGAATTAAGACAGGTCTGGTGTACAGATGAGTTTTCCAAATTTTGGTGAAAATTGAAAAACCGAAAGTGGGACATCGGAGACCGGAAGTGGAACCGTAAGTCTGTATCTCAAAAACGGCTGTAACGATTTTCTTCAAGTTTGCTATATAAACACCCTATTAGATGTCCTTTCGAATGTTCTAGTTGGTTAGTTCAGGCAAATTGACAGGCGTCCTGCATAAATAGCTCAATTTCAGGTCTCGCAAGTGTTTTCTTTTAAAAACAGCTGTGCGGATTTTTTTCAAACTCGCCCTAGCAACTCTCTTTTAGATACTCTTGATACTCTTTCGTATGTAATTATTGTTTTCCGGTCAATAATTGATTTTTTTTGTAAAAGTTGCTATCTCAAAAACGGCTTTAACGATTTTCTTGATAATTGTTATATAAATCCATTTCTTTCTCGTGTATTAAGTGGTTATTAGAGGAAAATTAACAGTCTTCCTTCTTAGGTAGTTCATCTTTAAATTTCGGAAATTTGTGTTTCAAAAAATAACTCTACTATTTTTTTTCTCTTATTTTTTACCTCGCTATATGAATATGTAAGCTTCGTTTTATATGTATTTATAATAAGTTTCTCTTACCTGAAAAATTGTAGGTTTCTACTTCTTTACGTAACTTTTATGTTTTCTGATCACATTATCTCTCAAAAATGCATATAATACGTGTAATAGTGGGTAATAGAAGTCGTGTGATTGTTTAGCACCAGATTTTTTTTTTCTGAGTATCATACCACCGGACTATTATTTACAAACTCGGTTCATTAAAATTATCCAGACAAACAAAATGGATGTATAGTTTTTAAATGCGCCATTTTGAAATGTACACAAGTCTAACGCAGCTTGTTAAATGGAAGGATTACATTTTGTTGTTTACAACACATCTTTGTCGAAATTAAGAAAAAGAAAGTCGAAAGTGGGAAGATGTCATTTATATCTGAAAAAGATAAGCTGATGTAGAAGATGATGGAATTATTGAGATTAGGATTATCTGGAGACCATCGCGCCGGGAAACTTTGTTTTTGAACTGAACAAACTAATCCATTCTAGAAGAGCGTAAAGAAGTTAGGGAAAGATGATAAAGAATAAAATAAGTATTCCATGTTGAATGATAAAACAGAATATGTACGTTGTTGTGTGAGAATATTGAATAACATTGAATAGGTACTAAACATTACTAAAACGTTTTAATTAAAAAATGGGGGTGAGGAATTAAAAAAGTGCTAATTAAGTATAACTTTAAAAATTTTAAACATGAATCATTTGAGTAAAATTACTATTTGAATATTTGTTAATATCGATAACACGAATAAAAAATTTTCGAATACGCGAATAAAAAAATATATATGAGTAATTCTCTGAAAAGTGGTCATTTCATGTCCCAGTAGTCTTGAGGGCATATTTTTAAAAGCACAAAAATAAAAAGCAGTCCAAACTATCAATATTAATTGGTTTTGCATATAAACTGTTATTCTTTGGTTATTGGAATTCAAATATAATTTTTAAATATTTTTTGAAATGCAAAATATCATTCCCTCACTGTGTCCCCATTCCCACATGTAACTAAATAAAATGGTTTCTATGGTATTAAAGCATCTATATTTAGATTATTTGAGGTGAAAATTTATTAAACATACTTTAATAAATATTTATCCATTATACTACATTTATATATTATGCAATGAAAGAAATTAGAACACTTATTATTGTTGTCCCTGGTAATAGATATCATTCCCTCATCAAACTGTAATTATACCCCTACTTACTCCATTAATGGCAGCACGTACTTTATGTAAGTCAAACTTAATTTATATAGAAGCAAAGTAAAGAAAACATTTTGTGTTCTGTTGGAAATATTTTACAATGAATAGCATATGGCTCTCAAATGTTAGATTGAAATACAGTATTTTTATTATATGTCATTCCCTCACTCATTATAAAGTTAACTAAAAGAAATCAAATTTGCTTTTTTACTTTCCGAACACTATAGTGAGGAAAGTATTGTAATCATGTCAAAAATCCGAATTCGAGATTTTGATGTTTCTATACGTTTCGAGGTCCAACGAGTCCGTTTTCACTATTTTTACGATGATGTATGTATGTATGTGTGTGTGTGTGTATGTGTGTATGTATGTGTGTATGTATGTGAGTGAACACGCTAGCGTCTAAACGCTTTGTTCGAATAAGCTGAAAGTTGGTACGTATATTGTAAGTCACCATAGTACGAACCCTATAGATTTTGGTGAATCTAGCACTTATAGTTTTTTTACAGGGACACAAAGAAAAATTCTTTATCACTATGGCCAAGGGACCAAAATCTTAAAAGTGCGATAGCATCTAAACGCCTCATTCAATTGAGCAAAAACTTTATACACATATTATAGGTCACAGATACTCAATCTGTATAGATTTTGGAGAATCTAGCACTTACAGTTTTTTTACAGGGACACAAAGAAAAATTCTTTGCCAAATTTTTAAAAGTGCGATAGCATCTAAACGCCTTATTCAATTGAGCAAAAACTTTATACACATATTATAGGTCACAGATACTCAATCTGTATAGATTTTGGTGAATCTAGCACTTACAGTTTTTTTACAGGGAGACAAAGAAAAATTCTTTATCTTTATGGCCTATGAGACCAGCGATAGCATCTAAACGCCTTATTCAATTGAGCTGAAAATTTGTATGAATATTATAAATCACTGTTGCACTAACTATAAGCATTTTGGTGAATCTAGCATTTATAGATTTTTACAGGGACACAACGAAAAATTCTTTATCCTTATGATCTAAAGGCTCAAAGTTCAGTAGCGTTAAATAAAACCTCGTGTGATATATGGAGAAAAATACTCAAACACTCTGTTATGGTTTTCCCTTTTTTGTTTGTTTAGCAACTCCTCTTTCTTTATTTTATCTACAAAACTGTTAGTTGCTCAATGTTCGGAAAGTCGAGTGGAGTCACTCCAGATTTTTATGCTATTATATTAATAAAAATATGTTTTAATAAATATTTAGTGTTTGAAAATATAGCTAAACTTAATAATATTTTTATAAAGTAGTTTCTAGAAGAAATTTGTCATTCCCTCACAATCATTTCCTCATTTTTCTAATTAATAAAAATAATTACTATTTCAAAAATTATCAGATACAGCTTGGTTAATATTATTTTTTATTACCTGTGTATGTATTTTTATTATTTTTATTAACGTGTATATGCACAAAAAAAAAAAAAAATAAATAAATAAATAAAAAATAAATAAATAAATTGGAGCAATTTTATTTGAGCTAACTTTTTTTTTTAAAAAAGCCCACTTTTCAGAGAATGACCCATATACACATATTAACTATATTAACTGTGTAAATAGCAAGACTAAAAAATAAATATAAACTAATTATGTGTTGATAACGCTTCACTTTTCTTGCTCTTATTAGTAAAATAAATGTGTTGCCTAATTTGGGTGGTGGTCTGCTAAAATTTCCTTGACTTATACAATAGGAACAATCTTTTGTACTAATTACATTGACAGCCTATTAAATAATATACAGTGCATACCTGTTATCGAGTTTAGAATGCAGCAAGATGTTACATGAAACTGTAAATGGTTTATTAAGATTTATCCCTTTGTATGTTTTATCTTGTAGTTTTTTTTTTTTTTTTTTTAGGCTTTGCAAATTAGTTCAGCATTACACATGACCTAAATTTTACTTTGTTTTTTCTGTTATTATTATTATTATTATTTATTTATTTATTTTTTATTAAGTACGGAGGACTATTAGTCTCAATCTACAGATAAAACGCTGTCGCCAGTTTTACGATGGTTGGACATTTATCGAAATCGAAAATATAATTGAATAATTTGAAAGCGATGTTATAATTTGAAAAAAAAAAAAAAAAAAAAAAACACTGATAGTCCTCCGTACTAAACTAAATTCTGCTTTTGCTAGAATTTCATCAAAATCATCATCATCTTTTTTTTTTTTTTTTTGAAAGAAAAGAAAATTAATAATAATCAGTATCGAAACGGACAGTATTGAAAAAGTTGAAGTCCTTTTTTAGACAAAAATACATAATTTATTTTAATTTTTGATTGTTGCCAAAAAATTTACGAGTGACCAGTGGCGGATTTAAGGGGTGGGGGGGCTAGGGGGCTGAAGCCCCCCCCCCCCCCAAAAACACTGACCTTCACTATTGAATATTGCAATTGTAAATTTTTTATCGGTCTAGAATAACACTTTGAAAAATCTTAGCCCCCCCCAAAAGTCAAGTTCTGTATCCGCCACTGCGAGTGACTTAAAATTTTTTTGAAATGAAAAGAAATTCACGCGTAAATATTAAAATTGATAGAAAACTTTATGAAAAATTAAACTTCTAGGGTAAAATTGACGTCGTTATAGCTCTAAAGGTTTTTTTTTTTTTTTTTTTTTTTTTTTTCCCTTGTTATTGTTTTTAATTTTCAGTTCAACTTTATAAGCATTGTCTGGAATTTTCTATTTTGCAACTTTTTAAGTAATAATCAATTCATCTTTGTTTATATTGTAGAACTTACTTGTATAAATAATAGAAATTTCTGGTGAAAATATGTAGGTTTTTTTTTCTCCATCTCCTTTTCACATTCATTAGAAGGGAGAAATAAATGTTGAATGCATAAATATCTCTGGATTCTAGTTAAGACGGATTTACATATTTTGGAATACGAAGAACAAATATTGACTATTGTATAACAGGGAATTCAGCAAAATATAACAATGTTGGAACCTACAATAAATTAATAATGATTTGGATTTTGTATAATATTATCTTAGACTTGATATTACTATATCGCCTTTTTAATAACTTGTGTGATAGCTGCATCACAGTCTCTACGGGGTTAAATCATATTTAATTAATGATAGTAATCATGATATAATTATCAATATATCAATTAATTAAGAATGTCAATAATGACCTAAATAAGATACGTACTTGTATATTAATTATATCCTACGTAATTAATTTATTTAAGACATTTATTAAAACACTATGTTGATTCAATTTTAATTTGTATCACACGAAAATACTGCCATGCTGTAATTTTTATGTTAAAACAGAGCTATTTCTCAGATTCTGTTGCGTACGAGTACTCAGATTTACTAGTTTTTGCTCTTGATATAATATGCTAGTATACTGGAACATATTAAACCAGGGATCGTAAGTTTTAATAAAAAAGATCGAGATAGAATATGAAATAGTCACCATCCAAAGTTATACATTTTTTTTTATTGTAGAATAGAATGCATTTGGTTTCTTAAATCAAATGCGTAATTTTTAAGCTAGTGAGCAAATAAACATAAAATTGCTAACCTTGTGTATGTGCAGTTAAACATTATTTACTAAAAAAGCTCACATATCACCTGATAATTAATATTTTTATGTCGCATTTGCAATGTAAATGTTCTTTTTACTATAGTGTGTCAAGTTTTCTAAAAATGGCATAGCATTGTTTGAAAAATTGCATGTTATAAACAACAAACGCACGATTTTTTTTTTTTTTAAGAAATTTTTATATCTCCATGAATATATATACTATTCTCATACAAATGAAATGAATTCAGATGTTTATAAGAAACATAAAAATTCATATGCAACAGCTAAAAGCATTTCAAACATTATTTTTTACAGGGTGAACCCAAACTTTTTTTTTCTTTCAATTATTACTGGCCCCCCTTTTGCCTTAGGAAGAAAACTTTCATTCATTTTTAACAAGCTCTTTACATCTATGAAGTTCCAAGAAAACTCATCGAGTATTTAAATTGATATTTCAAATATAACCAAATACTTTCGTCCGTATAATGTGGAAAACATTCTAATTTATAACTTTGGTATTAAAGGTAATGGGGTTAGGATATATAGTCATAATTTTCAGAAAGTTTTCGCTGTCATCATTACTGAAGTCTTGGATAAATATTTTCGAAATTGTATATATATATATATATATAAAACAAGTTAACTATTAAGAAAATTATTTCCTATTTATATACTATATATATATATATATATAATAAAGATGATCTATTAAGCACAGTAGAAGCCAAGCAACAGATACAAGATCACTGAAACACCAATGACCAATAAGATTTTTAAAACATTATCAGTGGATGAAATACACTAATGTAAAGAAACCAGATCTATTAATTAACAGCCTGCAAAACAAACGAATCAATAAAGTAACACAACAAATCTTAACTTAAAACCATAAACTTATCATAATTAATGAATAAACAACCCAAGAAACACAAGATAGGAAGAAGGAGGCAGGCGGCAAGACTTGTGACTTGCCTGTGGGTTAAACTAGTTTCACGCCGGCAACACCCACCCAGCCTGCCACGACCAGAACAGGAACCACATGGATTTAAAAAAGCAAAATTTCAAAGCAGATGAACAACAATGAAACCACGAAGCAACAATGAAATTCACCGATTGATCACATTGTGTTTAACAGTATAATTAGAACATTAAATATAGTTGACAACTCAAAAAGGAAGAAACTGAAATTTTATTGGAAAAAGAAAGTTTGCATGGTAATACAAAGCAAATGCAACAAGCCTTCTACTTTTTTTTTTTTTTTTTTTTAATTTAATTTCACAAACCCACCCGACCAATCCAGCCTTACAACACCACACCACCTCCATAATCAAACATCTGCCCACCCAACCGCCACCTTTTTTATTGTCTTTTATTATTTTATAATTTTTTTGTTGATATACACAAAAGTGTACACAGTTTTTTTTTTTTTTTTTTTTTTTTTTTTTGTACTGACAGAGACATGGTTAAGGATATAAAATAGAAAATACAAAGTTTTTAGGAAAACCCATTTTTGCAGTGGCTGTGATCAGTTTATTAATATTCTTGTTTTTAAACTTTGCAGAGCATAAATTATTAATTCGAAATAAATGGTTAATGATGATGTTTCTAAATACCGAAAGATGCAGACATGAATTAAAATGTGTAAATAAGTTTACTTTAAAACTAAAATCTTGCCGTTTGTCATAGATATGTGTAAATTTTATTACCATCGATGATTATTTTGAGATCTAAAAAGTTAATTGATTGATTAGTTAGAGTATTTTGAGTTAGCTTTAAATTAAGTGGATAATTGAAGGAAAAGCCATTTTGTGAGTGCTTGTTGAGATAAAATACAATAATATCATCGATGTAATAACGATAAAATCGAACATCATCATTGCAAATTTGCTTTTCATAATAATAAAGATAGAGATCTGCTAAAATACTGGAGCTACAACCTCCTTGTGGGATGCCTAATTGTTGCAAATAGATATCGTTGTTGTGGAAGATATAATTATTATGGATAACAAAGTTAAGAAGTGTTTTAAATTTTTCTGCTTTAAAATTGTGAGGAAGATTAATTTGAGCTTTATATTCTTGAAAAAGACTGTAAATGGTATAACTAAGATCTGATAACTCAATATTATTGAAAAAATCTTGAAAGTCAAAAGTCATAATATTGTCTATTGAATCGAGCGATTTGATGTATTGAATTAATTGAAAGCTATTTTTAAGACAGTGTAAATTATCAACTTTGCAAGTACAATTGTAAATTTGTTTTAGAATATCCAGTAGAGCTTTATTAGCATTGTTGTTGTAAGTGTTACACCCAACAGTGACAGTGCGAAATTTAATTGGAGATTTGTGAAACTTAGGTATGAGAACTATATAAGGATAATTAAAGTTATTGAAGGGAAGTTGAAGTAGTTTATAGTAATTATGTATTTTTCGGTTATTAATAATAAGGTTATTATTAGTTAAACTGAAGATGTTACTATTAGTGACTGAAGAGTTTAAAATAGAGAGATAGTATAGGATTCACAAATAATGGCATAATTATTAGGTGATTTGTCAACATAAATGATCACAAAGTCATCCTGTAGTGATTTGATTGAGTTAAGAAGTACAGATTTTTTAAATAACACCAGATTTGAAGAATTGATAAATAATGCATTTTTAATTTTTTGTAACACTAAAACTTTCCATTGAGTGAAGTAGGCAATAGGTTTATTATGAGTAATAGATATTTTATAAATAAATAAATATATACGGTCGAACCTCACTAATGTGAACACTGTTAACGTGAATTAATTTTAACTTCAACTGTTTCCACAATCCCCGTCAAAATGAAGATTAGTTATACGAAGACTAGTTACTGATAGTATGAACTACTCATAACGAGCAAATTTTTTATCCCCCTTCAGATTCACGTTAATGTGGTTCGACTGAATATAGTATATATATATATATATATATATATATATATATATATATATGTAGATAGATATAGACATTTTGGGGAAATAATTAAAGAAAGCTGAACGGAAGATGCTTTAAAACTTTATTAAATAAGAATGTCGAGAAATAAAAAGTTTATGTATTCACTTCCTTACAAACATGATGTGAGTGTTTACGAGAGACATTATAGGCAAATCAATTTGACTGAAGGAAAAAATCTTAAACATTAATACAGTAGGAGATTGACAATATGAGGCAGTGCTATACTATGTTGTCCAATATAATAAAATAACCTGCGTAACACACACACACTGCGAAAAATACATAATACTGTTAGGAATGCACTTGTATCAATCCTTTTCCATTTACTCCATAGTATTGTTTGTTAGTACAGCTTTTTTTTTTTCCCCTCCCCCTCCTCCTCGTCGTCGCCGTCTTCTTCCACAACCCTTTCTTTGAAGAGTAATTTTCTTCTTATGTAATCATATGTAAAGGGACAAGAACTGGTGAAAATTATCAAAATCGATGCATGTTTAAAAATATCGACATAGTTATCATAAAATGTACGAAGCTATATAATACCTTTTTTAAAATAATATCATTCTACAGTTCCTCAAAAGCTTCCGCAAACTTTAAGCTTTATTTTTCTTCGGTTCCAAATTTCATTCATAACTAGTTCCTTACAATGCTCCTTGCGAATTGGTTTTCATGTAATCCTATTAAAAATTTATACGAATGTTAATCGGTGTATTTCTCACAAAACTGGCTTCTATTTTGAAATCAAGAAATTATTACTTTTTATTACGAAGTCTGAAATTCAGTCCTATGACAAAAATTCAGGAAAATTTAAAAATGTTACATTTACTTTGTTTATAACTGATGGCTATAAATGAGATATAAAATATTAGATGCAAACTTGTTCACTTACTTACAAAATACCGAACTTGGGAAAAAAATAAAAATATTGAATTTACTTGGAACATTTTCAAATTGGGCATTATTTTGTATTAATTTTCCCATAAAAGAAGCCTTTCCATTTTTAAAATTAGTTACTTTTTATACTTTAAAACACGCTTTATGGATAAAAATGATAGATTTCACGGCATAATTAATTTCATCTTCCTTTGATCCCTTGAATATTGGAGAAAATTACTCTACAAAGAAAGTGGTGAGGAAAAAAAAAAAAAAAAGCAGGCACTAATAATGATACGAAAAAAATTAGAAATGTTTGCACTTGTGTTAATCTTCAGTTATACTGATTGTATCGATATCGTAAATAACAGGAGATAGTGATGTATTACGATTTTCAGGAATTTCTCGCTGCGCCACTGAAGTTTTGAATAAATTGTTTGTGCATTATTCTAATTGTTATTTCCTTGTTGAATGAAACACGAATATTTTGAGATAAACAAAAAATATATGTCAAACGAAAACAAAAAAAAATAATTGATATGTGCTTACTTATAAAAAAAATAGATAAATAAATAAATAAATATTTGAAATTTTTACTAAATAAATAATAAATAAACGCCAGAAAGTTGTATGTAGCTATGTATATCTTCTCTCCTCACAAATATCATGGGTTTACAAGAAACTATACACGCAAGTCAGTTTTAACTTAATGACAAATCACACTTATTAAAATTAATACAGATACCGAACTTACAAAATGAAGAAGCATTATATGAGCGCAGGTGATGTTCATATTGCTTCAGTTGTTTTATATTCAGAACTTAAAATGCAATAAATAAAACATAAAATTCCATGAAGTATCCAAAGAAGGATCGTGATATTTTAAACATTTGGCATATCGCCATGCAGGACAAAGCTAATTTTTGTCATAAGTATTACTAAACAGTTAAATTAACAAAATAACATAAGTGGTTATAACACACAATACAAGCTTGATAAAAATGCGTTATCGGTATTAAAATATATATAATATATATATATATATATATTAAGTTTCGATTAGTAAAACATCATCGTTTAATATGGGATAAGTATAATCATCCATCATGATATTCTTTGCAGAGAAAGAATTATTTTTATTGCTGTAAACAAATGCAAAAACACAAATATAAAGAATTAAATAATATAAAATGTAGAAAATTATTTTATTTTAAACATGGTTCATATTTTCATTTAACATTGTCTGTCATTTGATATGCGAGATCATTCTTTAATATTTTCCTTTATTCAATGAAACATCATCAAGAGTCCATTCTTCAAGGGGCACCGCTCCTTAGAAGCACTGCTTCACGCCCCCCCCCCCCTTTCCCCCTCTAAAATTTGACACTAAATTATCTCCAATAAAAACCTATATACAATTGTGTATCTCTTAAGGATCACATTTTGTGAAAGTGATTTTTCTTTTTTATTTCATTAACTTAAATTGACTAGGGTTCACCATATGTAATTGAAGTCAAACTCCAGCTGTGAACATTGCAAATCCGTTCAAAGAATTGGCTCAAATTTGGTGAAATTATAATAAGAGTTTCTTATGAATGTATTGTAGAGAAAATACGTGAGTGCATGCTTTCATCTATAGCTTCATATTTGCGAATCTGCGTATGCTTAGAAAAATCCATGCTTGGAATACGGACTTTTGTGTTACACCATTAAATAGCTATATAAAATACAATGACTGCTATGCGAGAAATGTAAACTTAGGAAGTCAAATTCAAACTAGAGACTTAGCGGGTCGAGTAAACTTGACTCCGCACCCGACCCGCAGGAAGACTTTCAAACACGCAACCCGACCTGAACCCGCAGCATCTGACCGACAACCCGCAAAAAAGTATTATTTATTTTACATTATATAAGAAACTGAATTAAAATTCTGTTTCACGAAATACAGTTATATTATTCAACACATCTTTCAGAACCTTAATTATTACATAAATATTACAACTGTATAATTATATTAAAAGTAGTGAATAATTAAAATTATATTAAAAATAACTAGTCGAATTATAAACAAAACTTCAGTGTATAATATAACAAAACTTCTTGTGTATTACACTTTTAAAAAATCCATTGTTTTAAATAATCACAGCATATAAAAATCTGGTGTGAAACAACCACACGACTTCCATTGCCCACTATTACACGTATTATATGCATATTTCTTTTCTTTCTTTCCTTTTTTTTTTTTTTTTTTTTTGAGATAATATGATCAGAAGATATAAAATTGACATAACGAAGTAGAAACCTAAAATTTTTCCGGTATGAGAAACTTAATACAGTAAATGCATATAAATCAAAGTTTACATGGCAAGTTACAAAATAACAGAAAAAATTGTTGAGTTATCGTTTAAAACACCAATTTCTGAGATCTAAAATTAACCTACCTAAACGGGATGACTGTTAATTTTCCTATAATAACCCTGCAATGCATGAGAAAGGATATCTAAAATTGATTTATGTAAAAATTTTCAAGAAAATAGTTAGAGCCGTTTTGGGGATACAGACTTTCACCAAAACTTGACAAACTTAATTGTTGACTGAAAACAACGATTGTAAAATGATTTCTAAAAAAGAGTTATTATGCCGAGTTGGGAAAAAAAAAAAAAAAAAAAAGGACACCTATAAATTTTTCTGACCTAACCAACTATATCATTCGAAAGGACATCTAATAGAGTGTTTATATCGCAATTTTGAAGGAAATCGTTAGAGCCGTTTTTGAGATACGGACTTACGTCCCACTTCCGGTTTTCCAATTTTCACTAAAATTTGGAAAATTCATCTGTACACCAGACCTGTGTTAGTTCTGAAGTTTCGTCGTTCGACCTTTATTAGTTTCAAAGATATGATAGTCAGAAGATTCCACACACACACACACTGACCAACTGCCGAAAACCACTTTTTTGGACTCGGGGGACCTTAAAACGTGCAAATCGGGTGAAAACTCGATGTCGAATTTTTGGGCCGAATACAATACTTCCATTACCTACGGTTGTCGGGTAATGGAAGTAAAAATAGTAAAAGAAAAATATATAAATTGGAAGGCAAATAATTCCCTCATATAATGTTTTAAACGTCAAGTATTAATGTTTCTTCGTAACGAATTAAACTTATTTTATGAGTTTAAACTGTTGTAAAGGATGAGAATGTCTTTCAGTCTGTGCATTCAAAAGATGATATTCGTAAAAAATTAACGTGAAAAATTCTTCGAAGAAAAATATTTTGCGGGTAGACCTGCGGTTTTACATGCGGCTAAAAAATTAATGCTAAATCCATCCGCACCCGACCCGATGCAAGACTCTAATTCAAACTTAAATCTAGCTAAGATTACAAAATAAAATCGAAACCTAATATTGTGAAATGGAACTTTAGTAGAAAATTATAAGCATATCTTTTCTACTGAGAAATGGTGAAATTCGGCACAATAGTTTGATCTCGGGTATGGACAAATCCTTAGAAAACAAAATTATTGCTAAAAAGCTATTAAAATTCAAACAGACTGATATTGATGGTTATTATAAAGGGATTTATAGTATATAGATTAAGTATAATAGTACTATATTTATTTGCGATTTTGTTATTTGTTTAAAGCAATAAGAATTTTCGCTCTGCAAAGAATAATATTATTATTGTTTTTATATAGTTATCCTTTGCATAAATTCTAATTAACTGATTCGTTCAAAAAATTTCATTAATCTAGCAGTAGAGGAGAGGAGGGTATTATGGAATAGTCGGGAAATATGGAATACCGAGGTTTCGGCTCTGATTGGTGCTGCTATCTCTTCAAAATACTATGAATTACTCAAGAAGGATTCCCATGAAGCAATACAGTAAGAAGCAACCGCTTGTTGCTGTCGTACCATTCTTTATAGAACAAAGTATGTTTTGTAATTTTTAAAAGTTTTTGCAGGTAAGTTTTCAAACATTTAAACTTACTAGTACACAGGTGATTTGAGCATTGATGTTAAGCATAATGTATGCTCAAAGAATTGTATTTTGTTATACATTGGTCGTTTTTTAGCTGAAAATATATTGTCCATCAATTTAAAAGTTCATTTTTAAAGATGGCGCGTCGGGTATTATGGAATACTAGGTATTTCATAGTATCATCTGAAATTGACTTCATGTATTCAACTAAAGAAACAGAAAATAAAGATACCGAATGTATCTTCTGTCACAGAAAATTCTCCGAAGATGATTTTATGAAGTCTAATTAGTTTTTCTATGGTTTAAACCACCTATTCCATATTACCCGACTATTTCATATTAGCCTTCATTTGTAACTTTTTTTTTTAAAGTAAACTTTTTATAACAACAAAAAAAAAAAAATTTTTTAATTTTTTTTCATTGACAATTCATTACAAATAATTACACTATGTAATCATCATGATTTTGGGGATTTTTATTAAAAACAAGTAAAGTTCTTTTTAGAAATGTAAATGGTATTCCATAATACCCTCCTGTCATCTATATTTTTTCTTCTTATTTTCAAGATAAATAAAGCAAATAATATTCACAAGTCGGCGTCGTGAGTTCTAATCATTTACTTTATTCTGTTAATTTAATTGCTCATTAATATTTATGATTAAAATTAATTTTGTCTTTGGCCATATGCCAAGTGTTCGAAATGCTACTGCCCTTCATCTTTAGAAGCTTTATGGAATTTAATGTTTTATTTATTGCATTCAAGTTTTGAATGTAAAATAATTACGGTTATGTGATCGTCAACCTCGCTGATATAATACTTCTTCATTTTGTAAGTCTCGTGCCTATATTAATTTTTTTAAGATGTGGGATTTTCCATTAACACAAATTGATTTGCGTATAATGTTTCTCATAAACACATGATGTTTGTAAGAAAGAGAATTACACATAGCTGCATATAATTTTTCTGGGATTTTTATTTGTAAAAATTAAAAATGTTTTTTTTTTTTTTTTTTTTTTTTTTTTTTTAAGTTGAAGGTCACGATTCTTTTCTTTTTTAAATAAAATCTCTTATGGCTGATTTCAAAATATTCGTATTTTCTATTTAATCGGAAAACTCTGAATATTGCGTATTTATCACTGCCTATTATATTTAGTACTAGTAGGCTACACCCGCTTCGCTGGTCACTATATTTAAATGAATTTTCAAAAGAATTGGATCAGTATTTATTTTTTACATCACATTAGAAATAAAAACTAAAAAGAAAAAAGAAAGAAATTACATTGCATTGAAATCGCTCTAGATCTCGCTTCGGGTACCCGCTGCGTACTGCATCGGGTACAGGTTCCCACTGTCTGTATCTCAGCATCTGTTTAATATTTTAGCTTTTAAACCATGTATTTTCAAACCATGCCTCAATCAGATGTAGCGCTATCTCACTTTTACGAGTTTGAGCCCATAGGGCATAATGAAAAAGAATTTTTCGTTGCGTCCCTGTAAAAATCTATAAGTGCTACTTATATTTATGTGTTATTTAAGAACTACGATTTTAAAGATGACTGTATCTCAGCATCTATTCTATATTTTAATTTTTGAACCATGTGTTTTATAGCCCCCGTTATTTACACTATATTACGATTTGATTGAGACCAATGTAATAAAATAAAATAAAAAGTAGATTTTCTTTTAAAAGGAATTAAATACATGAAAAATAAATAAATTTTAAACAGTTTAATCCCTTCAACTATATACTACCATTTTTTCCCCAATAAATATTACAAACTTAAAAAAAAAAAAAAAAAAAAAAATATTTTAAAGGAATTAATTTAAAATCAAAAATGAAAAGTTGTTATACTATAAAAATTATACATAAACATATTTCTGCTGCATTACCAATTTATTTTAAATAAATATAATAAGTTAAAAAAAAAAGAAAGAAAAGACTTTGTCTTTAAATGAATGTATTAAATAAAAAATAAATAGCATAATAGCCGTTGCTAAGATACGCAGAGGATTACAGTAAAAGAATAAATCTATGAAAAATGAAACAAAGAAGCCAATATTTAAAATCGGAAAAACATTAATTTAAAAAATTCAAATTCGAAATTCGAAAAAATCTCGATGAGGTGCACACCTGCAGGGTTCCAGGTACCTATATGCCAAATTTGGAAGCTCTGCGATCAGTAGTGTGAGCACCAGAGCGCAGACAGACACACAGACACTTCTCTATTTATATAGATTAATTGGAAAAGTGTAGTTTAATATTAATATATTCTTAATTGTATTATGAGGTGTTTTTTTTTTTTTTTTTTTTTTTTTTTTTTTTACTTTACTAGATAACATCTTCATAATTAGATAAACTAGATAGCGTGTTATATATTAGTTTTTTAAAATCAAATCGAGGATTTCTTAAAATGCGTTCCTGAACCAAGTTAAAATTTATAGCATTATATAATGCAGTATGTATTCAATAGTTCCTACACAGGACCACTTTATTTTGCATATATTATTCAATTGCTTTATCATCTGATATAACACGATTGCTTATAGTTAATAATCTTAAAAGCATAGCAAAATAAGGAGATTTCCTACCATTATTCCTGTAATTTTGTGTTAAAAATGTTTTATAAGGTGTGCCCGTATATTTTTACATTCCTGATTAAAAATGATGTAGTTATAGCGTGCGTAATTATTAAAAATATTTCCGACTATTTTACGTTATCCGAGTAGATCTTAATGAAGAGGGTCATGGTCTATTGTTTTTAGTATCGGTTAGTGACCTCCTTAGGACACTTGAATGACATATTAATAACTGTTGAAGTGTCTTTATTTTCGGAATCATAACTGATAGCTCTAAGAAATTTGAATAATCGGTTTTGTCATAAAATTGCCTTTTTTTGAAGAGGAGGGAGGGGGGGGGGAGCCGAAGCAAAGTTTCTGTCCTAAAAAATTTGTTAGTGTAAAAATCTAATTATATATATATATACACATACAGAGAGAAAGTGTTCACACATTTTCGTAACGATTTTGACTTTCTCCATTAATTTAAATTTTAAAATAAAAACGGGGCATCAAATCTGGCATGAAATTGGAATAGGGTTTAAATCTTTTCTGCAGCATTAAAAATAATTTTTACTTTAAAATGTCGTTGAAAAGTAAACAATGGATCAAAAGTAACTTTTTTTTTTTTTCACTTTCCGGAAAGAGATATTATTATTTGATTGTTAAAAAAGATGCGAAAAGCGTGGTTTTAATATTTCTATCCGTAAAATAAGTGTCATAATTAATAAAAAAGGAAAGGAACAAGTTAACATTTGACTGAGAAAAAGGCAAAAAATGTATAGCCAACGAAGGTATGTGCACCTCTTATTAACCGAAAGTCTCATCTCATATTTTAAAAGAAAATCCAAACCCCAAAGAGCTATCTCAAACTGTTTAAATATCTCTATAAGAACTGTGAACAATATTATAAAATCTGAATTAGAATTAATAATATGTGTACATACAGTCGAACCTCGTTAACGTGAATCTCAAGGGGAATAAAAAATTTGTTCGTGTTATCAGTAACTAATCTTTATATCACCAAAAACTAAATTCGAAAACTGGCGTACAATCAATAGAAATATATTAAAACTTCTTCACACACCATAAATTTTAAGTCAGCACGGCCTGTTTCGAAAGGACGTAGCCTTTCTTCATCAGGTGCTTCATCAAGTCTTGCTTTTGCCTCCAAGGCAGTAGCACGTGTTTGCACCTGATGAAGAAAGGCTACGTCCTTTCGAAACCGATTGGGCTGCTTTAAAATTTATGGTGTGTGAAGAAGTTTTAATATATTTCTAATCTTCATATAACTAAATTAATCTTCATTTTGACGGGGATTGTGGAAACAGTTCATGTTAAAGGTAATTCACGTTAATAGTGTTCACGTTAACGAGGTTCGACGTCATATACTAGCAGACTACACCCGCTTCGCTGGTTATTATTTTTAAAGGAATCAATATAATTAATGAATTATCAAAATTGCATTAATTTTTATCATGTGAAAAAAAAGAGAAAAAAAAAAATTCTGATCGGGAAAAATCTCGCACCGGGTCCCCCACTGCCTTTGGCAGCGCAGGCCATTGTGCGCCGCGCGCACGACACTCTTAACACTAAACCTACCGATACTTCATGTATACCTATTCCTACCAAAGTGGGTCAAGTGACCCATCTTTAAAATGTTATATACATTACTATGTTTAGCAAAAATATATTATTTAGCACAATTTGGTACATTAAACATGGACGATGTGATAATGTTATTTGCAAGAAATTCTGACAAAAAGTTTAAAATGAGTCACTTGATCCGTCGTGGGTAGGTTTAGTGTTAATGAATCCCTATATTATCGTAAGGGAAAAATATAAATATAAAATGCAAATAATAATAATAATAATAATTCGCTCATCGATGGAATAATCGGTCCGGACCTCCACTGACTGCAAAAGCGTATACACGCGTGCACGATGCGCTTGTTCCTTCGCCCACTGTTCCCGCCCCTCCTAATTATTTTACTCTTTCAAAAATATCCGCAATCGTTTTCTCGGACTTTTGAACCTAATATGACAAATTTCCAACGTTCTATCTGAATTTCTTTATTTTTGCCCCTGCGTTCGCCCCTCGTAATATAATAATTTTACACTTTTGAAAACATACGCAATCGATTTATCGGGCCTTAAAACCCAATAAAACTAATTTTCAACACTCTAACTCTTATTTCTATATTTTCGCCCCTTCGCACCTCTCCTTCCCTTCTATCCTAATAATTTTACAAATTCGAAAATATCCACAATCGATTTGTAGGTATCAAAAAACCTCTATGTACAAATTTGAACTGTCTTAACTATATTTCTATTTTTTTTTCCCATATCCCCTCCCCCTCACGCCCCACCTGGGACAAATTTCTAAAATTAAAGAAATTAGTTTTTGGTATTCGTGGGAGCTATATTTTAGAGCAAAAACCTCACATATATCTTTTTTTTTTTTTTTTTTTTTTTTTCTGTTTACGATATAAAGTATTATTTCAAATCACGTTTTGCCCCCTGCTCCTTCTTGGGAGCTGAATTTCTAAAATTCCAGAAATCGGTTTTTAGTTATTTGTATTAGCTATATACGAGTATTAGAGCAAAAATTTCACGTATATCTGTTTTTTTTTTTTTGTTGTTGTTGTTGTTGTTGTTAAGATATATAGGATTATATGAAACCACGTTTTGCGCATGCGAAATCACGTTTTGCCCCCTTTCCCCTCTTTGGGACCGAATTTCTAAAATTCCAGAAATTGGTTTTTAGATATTTGTGTTAACTATATTTTAAAGCAAAAAAATTTATAGATATGTTTTTTTTTTCTTTGAGATATGAAGGTTTTTGTGAAATCATGTTTCGCCCCCCATTTCGCAAAATCACTTCTTAGGGGGGGGGGGGGGGTGCTTACTCTATATGTTCTATAATCTGAACCAGTTTCGAGTCAGTGGCAAGGGTAGATTTTGTTGTGCGTTGATGAGTCAGTGAATGAGTGGAAAATACTCTTTTATATGTATATAGATTCGCATAATGCCGAAATATGTTTCTCGGCCTAAGATTAAGTACAGATTGTTCCCTGAAGATTAAAAATAGAAATATTTAGTTAAAATTTATGATGCTTGTATCTGATGGCAATAGAAGAAGTTCGATTTTGTACGGAAAGAGAAGAGAAAAAGACTTAAAATGATGGTTCAAAGAAAAGAAGGAAATTTTTGCTGAAGGTTTCATGGTTATTTCTGGATTTATTTTCTAACAGAATACTTAACATAAGAAAAGTAGAAAATAAAATGTCAAAATTAACTCGGATCACTATAAAAAATAGGTTTTAACACCTATTTTCAAAGAAGAAATTCCATCTCTTTAACCAAATAATCCCCATTCTGTTTAAGATCCATTAGGATAAGGCTACAATCCATACTTCTGAATCTTCGGCTCTATTTTTTGAAAAAGTGAGAAATGAAACCGGAATCGAAGCTATTTCCTTTAAATACATCCCATCCAAGTCTCCTGACGTGTCGTCTATGGATTACTGTGCAATTGGACGTTTAAAACATGCCATTATAAGCAGCATCCCAAAACATTAGATGAACTCTGGAAGATTGTGGAGGAGGAGTGGAACAAATCAATCTTAATGTTTTAAGAAATGCTTTGTTATTTTGGAAATCGAGATGTAATATGATAGTTCAACAAAAAGACTATCAGATTTGAACATATTAGAAAGTAAAATTCTTATACTGTAGAGCATCGTTTATACGTCTCTCGTTTATACGCCCTTTTAGTGAAGTCCCGAATCATTTCTACTCATTTTAATGCAAAAATTCTTCGTTTATACGCCGCTAATATCGGTTATACGTCTTTTCCACTTTATTCGCAAAATTTCTCGGCCTGTCATTATTTCCCATTCTAAATAAGATTATTTTTTCCTAGAAAGCATCTTAAATGGAGGAACACGGGAAAAATCGAAGAATACTGATCAAAGAATCAATTAAATTCACAGTAGAAATTTGAATACTCATACTTAATAGAGAAGCAGCAAATCAGACGAATATAAAGATTTTTAATGTTATTAAATAACTATTTGTATGGACATAAATCGTACGCTTATTATTAAAGATACGCAATATATATAATTAATATTCAAAATGTGTTATTATAATTCTTAAGAAATGTAATATAATAATGTATATATTACTATGTATTTAGTACCCAGTCATCCATTATTAGTATGATTTTTCTCCCTTTTTATAATAAATCTTTATTATTATTATTATTATTATTATTATTGTCTTAAAAAAAGTATAGTTTACATTTACTAACTAACTTAAGAAACTTTATTAATTAGTATTTTCATATAAATTTTGCTTAGGTGTCATTAAATTTGTAGTAATCAAAGTATTATTATCAAAATTTCGATTATACGTCTTTTCATTTATACGTTCTTTAACAAGTCAGTCCCTTGAAAGACTTATAAACGGTGCTTTACTGTATTTGTTTATAGATATATTTTTGCAAAATTGTTACAAAAGTGGATGGTTGGTTAGGTTTAACGTCGCATAATAGTGTTCAATTTTCTCATATGATGCGTAGTACATAAAATAAATTATTTTCTATTATTATTATTTTTTTTAAATCTCAATCACTGTTTGTAATAACACTTTTTGAATTGTGAATTGAAAAAATAAATGAAAATAATGATGAATAATGAAATGAAATGAAAAATAATTTTTTTCAGAAATATAAGGTTCGCCGTAATGTTAATTTTGTATCAATTGAAATATTGTACTTTAAAGCGGAAAGAAAAAAAAAAATATATATATACGTTTCAAATTTTAAATTACTAAATATTTAACTCTCTTAAAATTATATAGGGGAGAGTAGGGATGAATGGGACATTTTTCATGTTTTTACTGAAAACGTTCACCATAGTTAATTCAAAATTTTGTAACATTGCTCATAAGTACACTTCAGTAATCAGTTTCATATAAACATACTAACTTTAATAAAAAGTTATCATTTTTAATTAATAATAATTTTTTTTACCATGCATGTGCATTGTCCCATTCATCTCCACCTATGGGGATGAATGGGACAGGAGTTAACAAAGAAAAGAAAAGAAAATGGAAAGTAAATAAATTTTTAAAGTTAAATTGGTTTATGTGATTTTATTACACACTATGAATTTACTGAAATTAACATAAACTGATGTATTGACTCAAAATTACATCAAAAGTCCTTTGGTTCGCCCAGTTCCTATTGCTCTAGACTTTGGTAATTTAATCTAATAAGAATTAATCTAAAAATATATAAATAAATAAGACACTAGAAAGAGATAAATCATTATAATAGAGTACAAATTATTCAGAGAAGTTTTTGTTTCCGACTGATCGGGAAAAATCAGCATTCTAGTCTGTATTACATTAATAATCACCAGGATTTATTTAATTAACTTGATTGAAATTGTGATTTTAATCAAATTATTATTAGTTTATTTATTTATTTATTTATTTATTTTTTTTTTTTTTTATTACTGATTAAAGTTGCATTGAATATTCTAACTTATAATTTTTTTAATCATAATTATTATAAACAAAAATCAGAACAATTAATTTCAATGTATTTTTCTGTAAATCCATGCTACTTTTATAATTCCATGTTATAACTACTGAACTACAGGTTATAAAAATATTGAAAATCTATTTAAGATTTGTTTTAATATAATTCCTATGTACAATTTTGAATTAGCACATAGTGGGGAATGTCCCATTCATTCCAACCACCACATGATCATATAAAACAGGAAATAGGCTTAATGAACAATCGTCAATTTTCTTCTTGAATATCATAAACACAATAAAATATCATGCCTTTTCACCATATAAGAGTTATATTAACTTTAAACAAATAATTAATGTATTTTTTACTACCTAATTGAATCAGTAAAAACTTACTGATGCTGAAAAGGCTGTTGGCAGCTGAAAAAGACACTTTAATTTTTTTCTGCCCTTCTATGAATAGCACCATTCTGAAACTACACTTGATGAATGACCTCAGTACTGTCATATATCAGAAAAAATATCAAGTTTCCGATGCCTGCAAAACATAAAAATCTAGCTATTGTCCCATTCAACCCCACTCTCCCCTGTGGTATCTTCCCACAGACCACCCCGACCCCTCTCAAGGGTTGTGATTGCTTTTGTTGAAGCTGTCAGGGAAAAGAGCGATAAAGCCTAGCTATGGCAATCTGCACTCCTCATTGAAACCTTTGGACAGCCCCTGCCCGCCTGTCCAGCATGTTCCCTCTTTCGTTCAAGAAACAGTTATCGGAGAATTATAGAGGGTGAAAGTGAAGAAGATAGTATTTTTACAATCCTTATATAAGATTTATTGAAAGATAGAAAAAGAGCAGAATTTCTAACGCATTTAAAATTGTAAATTTTGTTTTCTCCATAATTATCTTTTACATGTTTATAAAAATTAAATAAATAAACAAATTAATTAAATAAATAAATTTCGTAAATAATCGTAAATTTCGTAAATTTCGTAAATAATTAAATAAATAAATTTCATAAATAAATTCATAAATATTAGAATCGCCCGGTGGTTGAATCTTTATTACTTTTTTAAAGTAAGCATTGAAATAAAAAATATAAAAATTCAAAATTTAAGTATAAAAAATGTTCTAAGAAATTACACTATCCATCAAAATAAATAAAAAATGAAATGAATGAATAAACAAATAAAATTAAAATTAATAAATATAAGTACATATCATCATCTTTTTACTTTCCGAACACTATAGTGAGGAAAGTATTGTAATAATGTCAAAAATCCGAAATTCAGATTTTGATGTTTCTATACGTTTCGAGGTCCTCTGAGTCCGTTTTCACTATTTTTACGATGATGTATGTATGTGTGTATATATGTGTGTATGTATGTGTGTATGTATGTGTGTATATATGTGTGTATGTATGTGTGTATATATATGTGTATGTATGTGTGTCTGTGAGTGAACACGCTAGCGTCTAAACACTTTGTTGCTGAAAGTTGGTACATATATTGCAAGCCACCAAAGTACGAACCCTATTGATTTTGGTGAATCTAGCACTTATAGTTTTTTTACAGGGACACTAGGAAAAATTCTTTATCATTAAGGCCTATTGGGCCAAATTTTTAAAAGTGCGATAGCCTCTAAACGTCTTATTAATCTGAGCAAAAAATTTGTACACATGTTATAGGTCATAGTTGCACGATTTGTTTAGATTTTGGTGAATTTAGCACTTACAATTTTTTTACAGGGTCACAAAGAAAAATTCTTTATCATTATGGCCTATGGGGCCAAATTTTTAAAAGTGTGATAGCGTCTAAACACCCCTAATCAAATATTTCTGCAATCTGCATAAAGAAAATCAAGATAAAATGGCAATTATTTGTAGAAAAAGAGCAGAATTTCTAACGCATTTAAAATTGTAAATATTGTTTTCTCCAGAATTAACTTTTATAAGTTTATAAAAAGTCTGATGAGAATCGGGATCCCGATGGAAAAGTTTAACGGCAAACAACGAAGATAGTAAAGGTTTTTAATGTATTAATTTAGTAATTTCACTTCGTTTTTTAATTAATATAGTTTAATGTTAGGTAAATAAGTTAATTAAGTAAATAAACTAATTAATTAAATAAATAATTAGAATATTGAATTCAAATGTGGAAAAAATGTTTATTGATTTATTATCTTTAAATATGAACAGATATTACAATTTTTTAAATAAATTTAAAAATAATACATCAGTTAATGCAACTAAATTATGTTGTTAAAGAAAATATGATAAACTGTCATTAATTCATTATAGAACTTTAAAAAATAAAAGGATCGAAGGAAAATTTTATAGTAAAAAATAGAACAAACCTCTTACCGATTTTAATGAAACTTTGTATAATCATGTACAATTTGTGAAAAAATTACAGTAAGTGTCAAACATACTTGGAGGAGGGGGGGGGGGACAGAGGAAAATATATTAAATTTTTAAATTACCATTTTAGCAATTTTAATAATATATTACCACTTAATTTTTATGAAGATTACAATGAGTGTATTATATACCTGGAGGGGGGCAGGGGAGGGGGGGGGGGGGTAGATGGAAATAAAATATATTTTCCTTTAAAACATCCTATTATAGATTTAAACAAAAACTTTGTATAATAACATACAATTTGTGAAAAAAATCACAATAAGTATCAGACATACTTGGGGGTGGGGGTGGGGTTAAAGAGAGGGGGGAGACAGAGGAAAATAAAATATTTTTTAATATCACCATTTTACCGATTTTACCTAATTTCTCCTTGTAAAATTGATGCTTAACATCAACGAGAGTGGAAGTGTTCTATTTCTACATAGGGCGGGGGAGGACAAAAGAGACAGATTAAAAGAAGAAAATTCATTTTTGATTAACTTTTTTACAGATTTAAATCGTATATCGAATTTTTGCATAACTCACTATAATTATTCATTAATAGTAATCGATACACACAAAATATAAATAAACAATAAAACAAACGATAATAAGTGTTGTTTAAAAAGATTATTTTATTTTCCATCTGTCCCCCTCCCCCCCCCCCTTATCAACTTTAGTTAACTTTCACTATAATTTTAATAAAATGAAAGTGATAGTCGTACAAAGTTTCATATAAGTAGGTAGCATGGTGATATAAAAACAAACATTTTCTTCACTCTGCCCCCCCCCCTCCTTAGCAAATCATCCAGATATGTGTACACTCACTGCGATTGCAATTTTTCATAAGCAGAAAGTTGCATAGATACAAAGTTTTTTTTAATCGACAATGCGGTTGTTTAAGGAATAATATATTTTACTTCTATCTGCGTCCCCCTTGCCCCCTCCCCCCCCCCCACAAATATATAATGCACTCATTTTGAGATCTTCATAAAAAGCAAGTGGTAGCTATAGAATATGTCTTTAAAATCGGTAAAATGGAGATATAAAAAATATTTTATTTTCCTCTGTCCTCCCCCCCCCCCCTTCGTCAATACTTTATTTTGTCTTCATTAGCATAAACTGGTTTTCCAGAACGTAATGCATCTTCGCCGGAACAAAATTTGGTAAACCAGTTTTGACACTGGCGTTCTTTAAATAAATTTTCTGTATACACATCGTATATTTTTTTTCCCTTTTTTGAACAGTATTTTTGCCTTTTAGATAGAATAAACAAAATATGCCAAAAATGTCACTTCCAATTTTCTTTATTTGATAGGGCATCCATCAAACCCTATTCAGCAGAATAGAACGAACTTTTTCACAAGCAAGCATTTATCAGCTGTCACAATATATAATGGTAATGCAGCTTAATTGTGAAGATGGAGTGCAAAAAATACAATTAAGTCCTCTGCTGAGAAAAACGAAATTACTTTCCGAACAACCCTATAATAAAAAAGTATTAGATTCGAGAAAATTTTCGACAGATTTACACTTTTTTGGGTTGTCCTGAACACGATTTGACCATTATTAGAAAAAATCTGCCTGTGTGTGTGTCACAAATTTTGTGGACTCTGCATTTCATGAGCAAATGAATTAAATTTAACCAAATTTAGTTTTTAGCTGGACTTTGACCTAAACTGGCACTGATTATATCTGGGGATTAATCTCTCAACAGGTGGTGCTGTTATCTTTCTTTTAACATGGCGGTATCGTCAAAATTTTGCATAAATGCACATAATGTGAGTTATTTTTAATGAATGATTGTAAAATTAATAAGAAATATTAATAATAGTAGAAGTAAACAAGGCAAATAATTAACAATAAATTATCCTAGAAAAAATAAATAAATAAATAAATTCCACAGGTTTCGGTACACAAGGCACTTTCTTTTTGGGCATTGCGTATTATAAAAATCGTCTGCATTCATCATGGAAAATAATGTTAATAAATAATAATTTCAATGAATAATTTGCACTATGTGAATTTGTATAGATTGGTTGGATTGGTTGGAAGGTTTAATGCCGATTGACTACTCTAGGATCCTAGGCCCATAGGGGGAGTGCTCTCCGTGGGGGATCTTTCTAAGGGGTCCTGGCCCGATTTACGCGAGTTTCGGAGTAAACCACGGAAAGCTTCGAATGGCTAGATCAATGGGTAATAAAGTATTGTTTTTTAAATATAGATATTTTTACTTAATTGTAACACATTTTGCCGCACCTTTCATTATAAAAAAGAAAAAACTCCAATAATTATTGCATTAAAGACACATAAAGACACATAAGACACATTTTCTAAGAAAACTAAAACTTCCAAATTTTTATTTCTAAAAGGAAGTTTCTAAGTTATTTGAAATTATTTTTAATATAAAATATAAATTATTATAACTATCATTTGTATTTAACACAAAAATTGAAAACACTTACTGAATCTTGACCTTTTTTCCCTATGCATAAATTCGAAAAAAGCTCGTTATTTCAAAATCAATTTCTAAGGAGATTATTCACTTTTACAATGAACGAACCATATAATAGTAAACTAATAATACTAATATAATAATAAAAATAAAATAGGAATATACCAACGGATAATGTGCCAAGGCAATACAAATCCATGTATATAACACAATAAAATAAGTTAATTTCCAAAATTTAGTATGAAATTGGATTATGTTATTTATAACACCCAAAAAATTAGCATTACATTCGAGGTTTCGTTAAGAAAGATTTTCGAAGTGAATATAATTCACACACAGTTACGTAGATAAAGAGTTTTCAAATTAATTGCGCAATAGCGCTATGTTTAATACGAATTCCATATACTATGATAATAATATTTCATTTGTAAATAATCAAACACAAGAAAGGAAGACTTAATTTAATAATTAAACAGCCACATATGGAAGTGAAAACTTTCACAAGGAATATTGAAAAAATTAATGTGAGATTTTTCTGAAACATTTATAAATGAGATCATACATAGTATAGCAAATATGAATAAAGTAAAATAAAAAAAAAAATAATAATTATTATTATTATAAGAGGAGGCCATCAAGGCTTAAGATGGGTGAAGTGAGTTAAATTAGTTTGCCGTACGTGCTGTACGCCCGATTTTTCCCAAGTGCTCTGTAAGATCATACGTTAGCATCGTAAAATTATAAATAAAAATAGTAATTACTGCTAAAATATATAAATAAAATAACCTGATGTGAAACAACCACACGGCTTCCATTACCCAATATTACACATATTATATGAGTGGTTTGGAGATATAGTGATAAAAAGACATAAATATGACCTAACGAAGTACAAGTTAATATAACTGTTCAAATAAATTTAAAACACCAAACTTTTTTAAGTTAACTACTTATCTAATCGGCTTCTGTGTGTTTCTGTGGGGAATTATTCAACTGTTTGGTTTCCGTTCTCATTCTTTTCATTATTGTCATTAAAAATTATATATATATTTGTGTGTGTGGGGGGGGGGGATTTTCTTTTTTTTTTTTTTTTTTTTTACCTAAATTTAAAAAAAAAAAAAAAAAAATTCTTTTACTAAACAGTTGTTTTGCGTAATACTGCTCAAATAAAGTGAGATATATGCAATATTTAATTCCGTTGTTTAAGTAATTTTAAAAGATTTTTTTCCGCGCAATTATTTACCAATTCATTCACTGTATTCAATAAAAAAAAACAGCAAATTATCAGCTTCCTTTGGAAAAAAATCAATTAATCCTCTCTTCTCGATCTCCTATTTCCCCGTTCCAATCCTTCTTTGAGGGACCATCTTTAACAAAATTACTCAAATGCAAGAAAGGTAACCCTACTCCGTACCAAGTGGAGTGATTGATGATCATTTCCTCCCACGGTGGTGCCTGGGATATAATCCTCCCCTGTATAACGAAAATAAATAAATAAAGTCCACCTCCCCTGTATAACGAAAATAAATAAATAAAGTCCACCCCCCCCCTTCCTTCCCAATTTAAACTGTTTTAATTGTTTGCATTACTTAAGGGCATTTCTTTTAACGGCCCTCTTCACTCACCGCCGCCGGAAGCCGAAGCTAATGTTATTCTATGGGGAATTTTTCTTTACAAATAACTTATTAACTAATACATATTTTTAAATTCTGTTTTCACATTCTGAAAATTCCCAGCTATTAAATTGACGGGCCTGTTTTAAAAAATTATTTTTTATTTTTTTATTTTTTATTTTGAAGCTGCAAAATACGAATTTTCAATATGTGAATTTTTTTCATTTTGCAATTTCAAAATACAATATTAAAAATTAAAAAAAAAAAATACATTTTTAAAAAAGGTCCGTCAATTTAACAGTTGGGAATTTTCTGAATGTGAAAACAGAATTAAAAAATATGTATTAGTTAATAAGTTATTTGTACAGAAAATTTCCCCATAGGATCGGGCTTCCGGCGACGGTAAGTGAAGAGGGCCGTTAAGCAACTGTTTACATTATTCAAGCAGTAATAAATCTTATGAGATTTAATGTATTGAAAAGCTTTAATAATTCCTTTAATTTTTTTTTTTTTTTTTAAATTTATTTATCACTTATAGTTTTCGAATCGTATGTGTGTTACACCATAACAGAACGTAAAAATCTTGGAACACCATGCTGTAACAGGGCAGAATGAGTAAATGCGGCGTATGGAAATTATTATATTCAGTTTTAAGGAAAGTGAGTTTATCATAAGGAAAGTGACGTTATCATTCTATTTTGTAAATTATTGTGTTAGAATTATAAAAACTTTCACTCATTGAAATATAATTTATATATATATTGCCAATGGCGCGGCACCTTTTTTTTTTTTTTTTTTTTTGCGACTTAGCATAGGCCGGGGGGTCGCCGAAATTGATGACCATTTGTGAAGGAGCACCTAATGGGCGGTCATCGCTACCCCTAACAGGGACAACACATCCATGCCTTCTCCGGGATTCGAACCCAGGCCCAACCGTGTAGGAGTCAGGGACGCTAACCACTACACCGTCTGGGCGGCAATATAATAATATTAAATATATTAAAATAAAGTTTTTTTTTTTTTTTTTTATGTTTCGTGCTAACTAATTTTAAAATTACTTGTTATTATGTTTGAATGCTAAATATTTGCTTTTAAATAGGGATGAAACGGATAGTGATTTTGCCGGATACCGGATATCGGATATCCGGAGTGCCTTTGCCTGCCGGATACGGATATCCGGAACGGATATCCGTCGGATATCCGGCATTAGTTTTGTTTTTTGTTGTGTTGTATATTTCTTTTCTTTTTCTTTATTTTAAAGCAATAAAATATAAACATATTTCATGTACTATTCTTTTAAACACATTTTAAATATAATTTACTTAAGCATATTTATTTAGCATTCTATTTATTTGTGCAATATTGTGATGAAGAATAAAACTTAAGTCTAACATACTCATTCCTACACTTGCAATTTGTCACAAAATTATAGGTTTTGTTCAGAATTATAAAACAAAAACTTATCATTTATACATTTTTTACAGTACTAAAAATGTGTGATTGATATGTATTTAAAAAAAATATATATATATTTTACTAATATAATCATAGTTGAAGGGTTGGTTATTTTCATAAGAAAAGATATATATTGTGGCCATCACACACCACTTACAGTTTAAATTGTGCCAAAGTTTAACCATAGCTTCACACAATAAATATTTTACATATGTAGTTTGGTGCAATTTTAATCAATAGATGCTGAGATATAGGCTTGTGAAAAATTATAATAGCAGATCCACTTGTCGGCTGATATACACCTAAAAAGGCCAACATCAGTTGAACGGAATTTTTGTCTCACACACACACACAAACTTTTAAAAATTGATCAAACCAGATTCTGGACCTCTTAAAATGTGTAAATCCAGCAAAAACCAAATGTAGAAAATTTTTATGAATCCAATACTTTCGTTTGAGACATTTATAAGAAAACATAAAATAAAGAAGCAAAAAAAAAAAAAAAAAAAATCTAAAAGCTTCAATGGCTATGTTATGGCCATTACGAAACTTTCTTTTATATCAATCTACATAACAAAGCTACACGCGGTTTATCATGCACAGAAGAAACTTAATAATGGCTTCGCACAATAAAGATTTTAGATATAGAGTTTAGTGCAATTTTAATCAAAAGATTGTGAAATGTAGCCAAGTGGAGAATCATAGAAGGTGAGAAACAACTGTGACATCTGTTGGTCAATATACACCCAAATTAAACCAGCTTTCGTTCTCTTATCATTTATCTTGCATATTAAGTTAAGTGCAGTTAAATGTTATAGATGTTGAGATTTAGCCTTCCTATTCACAGGGTAAATTGCAGCATAGTATAGCCACCTATCGACCAATATGCACCAAAATTGCATCAACATGATGTTTCATAAAAATGGCCCTCTCATATACCAAATTTTGTGTAATTATACACAAATAAATCCAAGATAATTTCTCCATTCACAGGAAAATTGCAGCATAACAGCATCGTCTATTGGCTGATATGCACAGAAATTAAATAAACATATTTCATAATAACCCTGTCACATACTTAGTCTTTTTTTTAATTATACACCTTTAAATGCGAGAAATCACAGTATAGCAGCGCCACCTATTGAGTAATTTGCACCAAAAGTCGATGGGCACTTTTTTTTTTTTTGTTAATGCGCAACTATGTATAAATTTATATGAAATTCTGTGCATTAACTCTTGAACTAGAGCTGCTACACAAAACTTTTGTCATACAGACATTTTCTAAAAACGGTCAAATTCAAAATTCTGGTTCACTCAAAATGCGTAAATTCACCAAAAACGGGAAGTTGAAAATTTTTACGAATAAAATACTTTCTTCTATTAAATATACAAGAAAGATGATTCAAAACAATACAGAAATATTTATTCCATTTTTATATATGCTGTTAATAATTATAAAATAGTAATAAAATATACTTTCAGCATATCACATAATTTTAAAAAACTTTATTCCAACGTTTCGGTTAAAACTCATCTTTAACCATCTTCAGGGAAAAAATTATGTTTAAAAACTATAAACATAGACAATTTAAGCCATTCTATGATGCAATAGATACAATTCTCAAAGAAATTAATAGGTGATTACATAAATTATAAAAATACACTATATGCATTTTAAAAATGAGCTAAAAACACTTAAATAAATCATAATCATGACCATTACAAGAAGAATGTGAAGAATTACAAGAAGAATCTTCTTGTAATGGTCATGATTATGATTTATTTAAGTGTTTTTAGCTCATTTTTAAAATGTATATAGTGTATTTTTATAATTGATGTAATCACCTATTAATTTCTTTGAGAATTGTATTTATTGTATCATAGAATGGCTTAAATTGTCTATGTTTATAGTTTTTAAACATCATTTTTCCCCTGAAGATGGTTAAAGATGAGTTTTAACCGAAACGTCGGAATAAAGTTTTTTAAAATTATGTGATATGCTGAAAGTATATTTTATTACTATTTTATGATTCAAAACAAATTTATATTTTTGTTTCTTTAAATGCTTTTTACTTATTTTATATTTTGTGTTCTGTACAGATAAGAAAAAAGAAAAATTAGATTACGTATTAAAATTATTTAATTAAAACTAAGTTCAGTTTTTCTAATGTACAAAATCATAAACTTTAAATAATTGAGCTTTTTTTTTTTAATATTTTTTTTTTTTTTTTTTAATTCTTTAACAATCTGAAAATGAAAATACAGACTCCCTGAAAATTTAAATATTTACTTCTATTTGAAGTGATTTTAATTTTTGGGACTATATCTATGCAGTGCAATGGAAAATTCTAAATTCAGGTGTTTTAGCAAGATATTCAAATAAAAGTGCAAATTTATATAAATTGGAGTGTTTTTTTTTTTTTGTTGTTGTTTTTTTTTAAATCCAAATCGAATAGGTAGAGGACACGTTTAATCGAATAGGTAATGGCACAGACAATGATGCTAGAGGGTCGACTAGTATAAATATATGGTCACAAAAACAACTTTCTTGTGTAGGGAAAAGTTGATTGTAAATAAACAGGCAGGTTCTAGTCAATAAATGCACATTATTTGACTCATTCTCGAAACAATCTATCAGATTACAGAATTACTTCAAAGGAAAGCATGCAAAATTGACAAAGATCTGCCTCTGTCCTCTCAATTATCTCAGCAGGGGGTAGCGTCAAGGAGATATCTAAACTTTCAACCAGTTCGAGGGTTTTGAGCCCGGTTGACCACATCAAAAGATTCTGAATAGTACCGCTCCAACCAACCGCCAGTGGAAACTGGTACTCTAGAAAATCCTAGCTAACTCTGCACAAAATTAAAATAGGCTTTTTATATCTCTTAAACCTGAAGCTACTTTTTGCTAAATTTGTTTGCTAAAGTGGCCAAATTCGACTTTTGCTTTTTTTTTTTTTTTTTACCTTTACAAGCTACAACTGATCAAAAAAAAAAAAAAAAAAAAAAAAAAAAAATGTCGCAAAATTTTCATCTGAAGGGGATTTAAGCTTGAATTTTCTCCTCCGGATATCCGTCGGATATCCGGCTTGAAATTACTGGATATCCGTATCCGGACTGCTGATATCCGGTACCCCGTCGGATATTTAAAACTCAGCCGGATAGGCCGGATACCGGATAGTTACCGGATATCCGTTTCATCCCTACTTTTAAATATCAGCATTCAAACATAAAGTGTTGAAGTAATTTATTTCCTAAAGCAACGCCCATATACGTTTAGAATAGATCTTTTAACTATTATAGCATAAAACTGAAAGAGGAAAAAAAATAGTTAGCGAGGAGCATTTTGAACCTTTTCTAGATTTTTTTTATTTTTTTTTATAAAGTTTTCGAGAAATTTTAACAAATGTCTTCCATAAATTTGTAGAATCGTCTGGGAAGTAAGTTCTTTCAAATACAATGTACAGAATCATTTTAATCATTGCGAAGCAAAGCTAACATGAATTATAACGTAATTCATAAACTTATAGCAGTAAAAGTAAAAGGCACCAAAAATTTGGTTTTGAAATGTAATTAAAAAGAAAAAACTTTTATGGCGCTTTTATGTTCTATTCGTGCCTACATTTTTCGCCTGGTGGAAGAGTCATGCTATTATTGTTTCGAACACGAAATAAATTTTGCGAAAATTTTGCATTTTGCGTTTATTGCTTACAAAATTTTTACTTATTATGAAAGTACGAAATTTACCATTCGACAAAATTTCCTTATGCCCGTGATACTTAATTGTATGTTTTTGATAACGATGTTTATGCTATAGAAGAATTTACTAAAGTTATGATTTTTTTTTTTTTTTTTTTTTTTTTTTGGAAAATTAGCTATGAAAAATATTTTTTTGGTACAATAATTATTGTGATATCTTGACCTTTATGGTGCCTGTTTATAAAATTTTCTTTCTTTCTTATAGCAACGTGTAACACATTTCAGTTCTGTCTAGTTTATACATAATAATTATATTTGTATGTATGAATGAATATATATCGTAATTTGCTGCCTATAATCGGCTGATGGATTTTTTTTTTTTTTTTTTTTTTTTTTTTTAAGAAAAATATCCGCAGCAGCGTATGTATAGTCTGCGAGTGAGAATTTTCTCAAAAAAAAAAAAAAATCTTATGTTCTACAGGAACTTGAGAGTACAATGTTTTTTTCCTGTCGGCTTTGCGAAGAACTAATATCATATGGAAATGTAAGATAATAATAATAATAACAAATAATAATTTAAAAAAAAAAAAAAAACTATAATGATAAAATAAACAAATTTTAATCATTTCTATGTAATAATATCTGTAATAATTATTTATTTAAATAAAAAGCATGTAAATTGTTGAAAATTTGGAACTAAGATATTTAATATATTGAACTTGTGTAAACCACCCACGGAGGGCATTCGCCCCTGACACCATCACTGAATTTGTGCAAAATTAAGAGAGTACATTAAACTCAATAACTAAATAAGAAAAAAAAAAAAAATTAATGAATTAATTAAAGCTTATATTGAAATGAAATATATTGAATTTCAGAAACTTAAAAATTAAGATTATTATTATTATTTTATTTATTTGTTTAAATGCATATTGTACGCGGCGCTGTTTCTCCGCATTAGACGAAAAACAATTTTTTTAAGCGTGTAATACGTGGATATTATAGACAGGAAATTAGGGTGTATGAATAAAGTAAATGCGTAACTGATTTTAAGCATTAATAAAATTTTAGATAAGCATTGATCATATCAGAATTATTGTAGCATACAAATCCAAATGAATTTCATTTTCTCAAGGATTATTGAAAATTTTCAAAACAATTATGAAAGAACTTTAAATTGTTATTGTTAAGTAATTGCATAATACAAGTATCCAGGCGAAATAAGACACTCAACTGCGCATTTAAAATATTAAACAATTTCAATTTTTTTTTTTTCTTTCGCTGTCCATCTTGAGATAGTTCGATTGTTTTCTTTGTTCCTTTGATCAAACTTTTTAATCAAACTTCCAGATAAATTTAGTTTTCTTTTTCATATTTAAAGACATAAAACGTAATAAGTGACACAATGAAAATATTTTTTTTCATAATGAAAAAAAACTAAATTTTGTTTAAAAATGTAAAGTTATCATAATTCATTTTAATAAAAGAAAAAAAAAGGGGGGGGGGTGAGGATTTCTTTTAAAAATTTCAGCTCTTCACATGAGTATTTAGCATATTTATTGAATTACATAAA
Organism: Salticus scenicus; assembly: GCA_963930645.1. Classification (NCBI taxonomy): domain Eukaryota; kingdom Metazoa; phylum Arthropoda; class Arachnida; order Araneae; family Salticidae; genus Salticus; species Salticus scenicus. Next base: position 51,736,852 of record OZ005648.1, read on the forward strand.
AATTAAGTAACTATTTTAAACTTTATTTTATTATGTTTCTTAGTTTATTTTTTACTGTTATTGTTATTGTTGTTGTTATTATTTTATTTTTACATTTGAATTCGTGTAAATACAATAACTTGTTATAAATTACCTTGCACTTTCGATTTCAAACATTTTCTGAAATACCTTTAATATACCGGGTGATTCAAAATAGATGTTACAGCAATTATCTCGTAAACTAAGAAAGATAGAAACAAACTTCCAATTAAAAAATTGCTGCAAAGTAAGAGTAGATTTCAGATATGGCATTCTTTTGTACAAGGGGCTGTATACATATTAAATAGAAAATTTAATTTTTATACGGCCCCTCCTATCATATGACTTATATTTAGAAAAATATTCTCCTCGCTCTAACAATCAAAAAAAAAAAAAAAAAAAAAAAAAAAAAATCATCTCTCTAAGTCAAAATCTCACTGAGTTATTGCAATTTGAAAATTCTAGCATTTTTCGCCAAGTCTTAAGGGGTTGTATCAAAAGTGAGAAATTGTAATTACTATTGCTTTTGTAATAAGGCACATCACGTTGATCAGCGTTTGGGGAGAAAAAAGAAAGAAATCATTCAGGGAAAGACGGCTATTTTAACCTGTAATGTCTCGCTTTCTCCTAGTGAATACACAAGAGAATACTCATTGATAATTTAACAAATAAAATTTATGAATAATTTATGTACTAAAAGGGAATTTTCAAATTCATTTTTCTTTCTTTTCCTATATACATTCTCTTACTCATATACACGGTGTAGAGAAAGAATTTTTTTTGAGTCAAATTTCCGAAAATTAGCTTTTGTTATATTTGCGCGTTTTCAGATCCTTTGAATTAAAAAATCATGTTTTTAGCGGTTGGTCTGTGTGTGTGTGTATGTGTGTTATTAGAATACCTCAAGAACAAATAGTAGCATAAAACCCAAATTCGATATTCTAAATCCGTATCATATTGCGGTGCTACACTAAAGTATTCGTTACTATCAGACAATTGTTTGTTTACAGGGTCATCCAAAAGAATTCAAATACATTACGTCTGTGAGCGAAATTTCTCATATGTACAATGTGACATGTATAGACTGCCCTAAACAAAATGAAAATAACAAATTTTTTATACGCATAAAATCATGTTTTATGTAGATTGTGGTATAGCAACCATTCATCATTCATTTACAGGGTTACCCAGAGTATTTCGATATATTGGAACTACACTTGGGAATTGCTGGAAGTGTATTTCATTTTGTGTTACCCATTTTACATATAACACTAAATTTACGTACACAAAGTCATGTGTATATAGATAAAAGGCAATATACAGGGCTACCCAAAATTAAGGTAAACATTTTTTTTTATTATTATTAAATGTAATTGGTGTAAGTGTTTGCTGCATTTTTTTTTTTTTTTTTTTTTTTTTTGGGGGGGGGGGGAGAACACTGCTGACACAGAACGGAAAATTAATTTCTCATACCCATACTCTAAACAAAGTAGCTTTTGGAGAGCGATTTTTTTTCTGTATAATAAAACATTTTGAGGCCTCCTGAATACGAAAGGTAAATTTTTATTTGTTGATGTGTATATATATGAATTATCAGCATAATTTAACAACAAATAATCTAGTGTGCTACTCACACGACTTTATCTTACCTGAAATTCAATACCATAAATACAGGTTGGAAATTAAGAGGTAACATCTATGTTAAAATATTTCAAATTAGGCTTCGGAAGAGTTTTATATGATAATTAGTTCTGTGTGAGGGGGGATTTCCTGAAATTATTCGACGCAGGCAATAATCAAACTTTAAAAAACTTGACTTTGGTAAAAAGGAAGCCTTAAAACGTGTAAATATACAAAAAACAAGCGATGCATATTTAGTTTAAAACCATACATTATTTATCATATGTCTATGAGGAATTCATTTCCATTCATAAGCAGCTTTCCTGGACCTGGTAAAATATTATAGTAAAGCACTTTCACTAACAATAAAAAAAAATATTATAGCTTAAATATTTGCAACCCTGTATATCTTTTGAAGAATACGTTACAAACCACAAAGTGCAGCTAAATATGAATCTATAGTAATAATATACGGCACAACCTAAAATGCACTTCCATCAATTTTCAGCTATTGTCGCATTATAATCTAGTTATTTTGTGTAGCCCTGTGAACAATGAACCCTGCCATATTCTACATGAGGCATGTTTTTATGCATATAAAAAATATATAATCATTTCATTTGGTTTAGTGCAGTCTATAGGTGTTAAACTCTACTTACCTGCAATTTTCCCCATAGACGTAATGTATTTGTATATTCTTGAGTGTCCCTGTGCACGAACCATTTGCTTCATCTCAATGAAAAGCTTACTGTAGCATCCCTATATGATACATATTTAAAACACCAAGTTTGGAATATGTGCTGCTATTTGTTCTTGAGATATGCTGATAACAGACAGACACACACACAGACCAACCGCTAAAAACACGATTTTCATATTGAGGGCACCTCAAAAAGTGTAAATATAACAAAAACTCACTTTCAAAAATTTGACCCAAAAACAATACTTTCTCTACCTTATGGGTATGAGAAAGTAATAACTACAGGAAATGCGAATTTGGTACTTTGGATTCCATATCTAGTTGCCACTTGAAAAGTTGATCAAGGTTTGCAAGTTTCAAGGAAATTGATAACAGACTTGATTTATGTTTTGATAAGTATAGGCACTATAATTAAAGGGTGGTTGAGAAGGGCGGTAACCCCCCTGACATAGAATTATACATCTATACCATATCATATTCTATACAAAACATTATTTTAGAATATTAACAATAAATATGAATTTCCTTATTATTTTTACAGTATAAAGTTATTTAAATGAAATTTATAAGAATATCTGTCCCAAAACGCAATACATTGGCATTTTTTGTGCGTTCCTGTATATAAACCAATTGTAGAGAATTAATTAATGCCATTCTAAATAGGGAACATCATATAGTAAACCTGAATAACATATATTATTTCTGAAAATATTTACAGACGCTGGGGACGGCCAGACGGACAGATAGACAGATGGACAGTCAGACAAAAAAAAAAAAAAAAAAAAAAAATGCAAATTGAAATCTTATTCACAGTTAAAAATTGTTAGAAAATGTTTAATGTAAACGAAAATGCATTTCCAGCAAATGACCAATAATAACCTTTAACGTAACTGAATATTTTTGTGTGCCCTGTAAATCTAATGCTAATTGTACTGTACAGTATAGAAAGCATCCTTTTGTGCATATGAATAACATATTTCAATTTCATTAAGATTTATGCAAAGTAATTAAATTTCGGTTTATAGAAATATCTTCACACAGAACGCAATGCTTTGGAATACTTTCGGGTGTCCCTGTATACAAACCAGTGATGGTGTTTACTCCATTTTCTATATAAAATATCCGATAGAAAACTATAATAACGCATTTCAATTTTATTAATATATGCATAAATGAAAGGTATTAAAATATGGTTTATAAAAATACCTCTCATAGAACACAATGCTTTTGAATACTTTCGGGTGTCCCTGTGCACAAGCTAGCAGAGGTATTCACTCCATTTTCAATAAGGATCATCCGATAGTGAACTCAAATAACATATATCAGTTTCAAAAAATTCTATGAATATTCACGGGAGTTAGAGCGCGGACACATAGAAAGACGGATGGATGGACAGACAGACAAATCGAAGTCATTAACACTTTTCAATCTTGCTGGAATTGTTAAAGAGCCGAAGTCATTAAATTTTTCAACCATGATGGAAAGTGTTAAAAATAATACACGAAAATTTCACACGGTTTTTCTAGTCTTTATTTTTTTTTTCCTCTCTTAACGTCTTTTAATTTCCAGGTGACCCCCTAAGAAATTTATCTATTAAATTTTTTAACAATGCGAGATAATGTAAATTTGCATTAAGTTCTTAAAACTGTTGATTTCTCGTGTTTAAACGATTTTAGTTGCTATTTTAAAATAAAGGATCTTTTTTTAATTTTTCTCATCTCATAGATAACCCCCTAAAGTGAGCCCTTTGGCGTCGAAAAATAGATGCCAAAATTGAAAAAAAAGTGGTGTAAGTCATCATTTTCAAATTGCAATAACTCAGCACTTAGAGAGATGATTTTTTTTTTTTTTTTTTGCTTGTTAGAGCGAGGAGAATATTTTTACAAATATAAATCACATGATAGGAGGGGCCGTATAAAAATTAAATTTCGTATTTAATATGTATACAGCCCCTTGTACAAAAAAATGCCATATCTGAAATCTACTCTTAATTTGCTCTAATTTTGTAATTGGAAGTATGTTTCTATCTTTCTTAGTTTACGAGATAATCGCTGTAACATCTATTTTGAATCACCCGGTATATATCAATTATCCTGAAATTTTTGGTGTGCGAAAAACATGTTATACATACTATTATATTGCAGCAAAAATTTTGTCCAGGGAGAAAAGAAACGGACCAGTAATAAATTCGTGGCTATGGTCGTAGCATTTAATTATAAAGCTTTCTCTAATTATCTGTTCCATTTTTTTTTTTTTTTTTTTTTTTTTTTTTTTTTTTATGAGACTGTCGCTTAATATATTACACACACTCATGGTTGGAAAATAACTTTTATGTTTTCCCCTCGTTTTAATAAGGTTTTTTTTTCTTTATTTTATTTTATTTTATTTTATTTTATTTATTTATTTTTTGTGTGTGTGTTTTGTCAGGGCTTTTTGGGGCTTTTCTTGGTTTTAAGAAATGGTTTCTTAGTTTTTTATTTCTTTTTGTAATATGTAGTATATTAATAGTAAGACAATTTAAAAAATCAAATGTTAATTATTCATTAAAATCAAGATTTAATTTTAAAATTTCTAAAATTCTTCTTTGGTTAAGGAACGGTTCTACGCTCAAAGCTAGTACACGTGAGGTGCCGAGTTCGATCCCAGGTCGTTATCGTCAGCTTAGCCGTTCGGAGTTTTCCGAGGTTTTTTTTTTTTTTTTTTTTTTTTTCCGAAACTTGCATAAATACGCGCTAGGACCCTTTAGAAATACCCAAACGGAGGACACTTCTCTTCGAGCAGTACCCTAGTGCAGTAAATTAAATTATGTTCTTTAAATATTTAAAAATTCTGTTTATCTGTTCTTTACAACAAAAAGCTGCATTCAAATAATTATTTAGTGTTGCTTTGTTACGTATAGAGCCTCTATAATACACCTTAGTTACGTATGTTACGTATTTAGTGTTACGTATGTCAATGTAGGATGTCTATAGACATGAAATTATATGTTGACATAATTAATTATAATTAATCTAAAAACGTACTAGAAAAGTTACCATATAATTATATTGGTGGGAGAGTCACGGAAGAAATTGTGTCGGTAATATATTACCCTGTATATTGACAAAAATCTATACGTGATAGAGAAAAACTGGTTTCATTTTCGGTTTCAGCACACCAAAAAACATTGTAATGCAAAATGTATTACCTTACCTCTAAGTGACAGCATAATTTTTGAAGACCTTTATATTCCACTAGATCGAATAAAATTGAAATACTTTATTATCTATAAATAAAATAATTGAATTAAAAAAAAAAAAAAAAAAAAAAAAAATCTGGAGGGACTCCACTCGACTTTCCGAACATTGAGTAATAAACAGTTTTGTAGATAAAGTAAAGAAAGAGGAGTTGTTAAACAAACAAAAAAGAGAAAACCATAATAGAGTGTTTGAGTATTTTTCTCCATATATTACACAATGTTTTATTTAACGCTACTGAACTTTGAGCCCATAGATCATAATGATAAAGAATTTTTCGTTGTGTCCCTGTAATAACCTATATTCACCAAAATGCTTGCTTATTAGTTCAACAGTGACAAGAGGAGTTGTTAAGCAAACAAAAAAGAGAAAACCATAATAGAGTGTTGGAGTATTTTTCTCCATATATTACACAATGTTTTATTTAACGCTACTGAAATTTGAGCCCATAGATCATAATGATAAAGAATTTTTCGTTGTGTCCCTGTAATAACCTAGATTCACCAAAATGCTTGCTTATTAGTTCAACAGTGACTTATAACATTCATATAAATTTTCAGCTCATTTGAATAAGGCGTTTAGATGCTATCGCACTTTTAGAAACTTGGCCCCATATAGGCCATAATGATAAAGAATTTTTCTTTGTGTCCCTGTAAAAAAAAACTATAAGTGCTAGATTCTCCAAAATCTATACAGATTGAGTATCTGTGAACTAAAATATGTGTATACATTTTTTGCTCAATTGAATAAGGCGTTTAGATGCTATCGTACTTTAAAGATTTTGGTCCCATAGGCCATATTGATAAAGAATTTTTCTTTGTGTCTCTGTAAAAAACTATAAGTGCTCTAGATTCACCAAAATCAATAGGGTTCGTACTATGGTGACTTACAATATACGTACCAACTTTCAGCTCATTCGAACAAAGCGTTTAGACGCTAGCGTGTTCACTCACAGACATACACACATACATACGTCATCTCAAAAATAGTGGAAACGGACTCAGGTCAGGGGACCTCGAAACGTATAGAAACATCAAAATCTCAAATTCGGATTTTTGACATGATTACAGTACTTTCCTCACTATAGTGTTCGGGAAGTAATAAATAGACGTTACCTAATCTATTTTTTGATATAATTAGGCTGCGTGTTTATTTTAATCTCCCTTTTTTTCTTGTTTCAAATTTTAATTGTTTGTTTATCAAATCACGCTTAAAATGCTGCATTTCTTTTTTTTTTTTTTTTTTTTACTCTAAAGAGAAGTATTTATACACTGACTGTGACTATGTTTTTTTACCTTTTTTTTTTTTTTAACTTTTTAATATACTTCTATTTAATGTCCACTTCAATTTTTTAAACCCTTGCTCCATTTTTTTTTTTTTTTTGTACAGTTTGCCAAAATTTCTCTTATTCCTTGTATAACACAATAATAACAAATCTGTATTGTGAGGGTTTTTTTTTTTTTTTTAAATAAATAAAAAACGAGAGATAAATAAGAGAATTAAAGGTATGCTAACGGAAATAAAGTTATAAGGGTTTTCTGACACATCTGATTGTCGGTCATCAGTCTGTTACATTATCGGTCACTGACCCTTATCTAACGGCGGTAGAAAGTTATTTCCACGTTGTTCAGAAAATAATAATCCTTTTTCTTTTTTCTCTGTTCTTTTTCCCAGTTGTCTAATCCTTACCTTAATGCAAAATATCACGCAAAGTAAAATTTTTGATGGTGTTCCATATCATTATGAATTTGTTGAATTTAGTATCGTGCTTGTCGTGTTTGTATTGTTATAATTATAATACGTTATATTTATAAAAATGTATCGTTATAATTATATTACTGTTATACTATTTTCTGAATATTGTCACAAATTTTTCTTTCTTTTCTTAGTGGTCTTAAGAAGATTTATGTAGGATTAAGATACTGCTAAAATATTTATAGGCATGCTTTCAGGAATTTGGGTTAAAGGAAAAAAAAACTGGTTGACAGTATCCCCCCCCCCTCCCCTCTCAATTTTAAAACTTACTTGAATATAGAATTTAAAATTCTGTGCATGAAAACCAAATAGTTACTGAGACAGAATGATACATCAGGAAAAAACTGTTTAAACTTAACATCATGAAACTGATTTTATTACTTTTACCAATCGATACACCATCGACACTGATACATCATTACACTGGCACAACGATTCAGCTGTAAAATTATTGCTAGAAGGTTACAGGAAGGTCTCTGAACATTTAAAATGTTAGAAAAAGCCACTTGATACTAAGATGTTTCTTAAAGGGCCGCCGGTTGGAGCACCCAGCCAAATTAGCCTAGAGTCAACACTATATATATGTGTGTGTTTTTTGTTTTGTTTTTTCCCAGCCCGCACCCCATTTTTAAGCATTATATCAAATTTCTATATATACTCGTTTCAGTGTAATAGCTTCCTACTAAATGTAAAATATGGTGAATGTTTTGTTTTACTTGTATATACACCGTGACCAAAAAGTTCTCATACAACTTTTGAAACACGTTAAAAAGTTGCACATATGTGTTATTGTGGTCCCAATTATTTTGCAAGCAATTTAGTGTAAGGTATAAAGCTATTGCAAGTGTAAATGTTGTACTAATTATAATTTTTCTAAGCCTAGGTAGAATAAAGTTATTGAGAGAAAATGTGATAAATAAATTCATCAAAGGAGAACAGCGGGGTGAAATTTTCAGAGACTTGAAAGCCCTAGGGCTGAAGAGAGATTTCATTTACAGAACTATCAGAAGGTATAATGAGATGTCCTCTGTCGATGAAAGAAAAAGATCTGGCAGACCGAGGTCTGTCCGGACAAAATAGGCCGTGTAAAGGGTCAGGGAAATGATACGACGAAATGGACAAAGATCTGCTAGAACACTAGCACGAGAGCTCAAAATATCGAAGGGATCAAAGTTAAACATCCTAAAAATAGATCTTGGATGCAAGGCTTATATAAAACGTAAAATTCTCGGAGTTTCGGAATCTGCTAAGATGAAAAGGAAGCAAAAGGTGGAAGTAGTTCTTGCTTGGCACGCTGGGGATGAATTTGTCTTTTCAGACGAGAAACTGTTCATTTTACGGCAAAGTCTCAACCCCCAAAATGACAGAGTATGGTCAGTTTCTATTGATAACATCACTGAGAGCCAGCATTACGTTTCGCGTTATCAAAATGCTTCGTCTCTGATGGTTTGGGCCGCTATTTCCAAAAGAGGAAAACTCCCGTTAGTCTTCATTGATAAGGGAGTAAAAATGAATGCCCAATATTATAAAACTGAGGTTTTGGAAAAAGTTTTACTCCCAAATGTCCAGAGAATGTATGGGGCGGAATATTTTTGCTTCCAACAAGATGGTGCCCCTTCTCATACCGCACGTGTGGTTCGGGAGTGGTGCAGTCAAAATTTAGCTGACTTTTTGTCAAAGAACGAATGGCCTACCAACTCCACCAATCTGAACCCGCTTGATTATTTTGCGTGGTCATATATGCTCTCTCAACTGAATGACAATAAGAACACCGATTTGAGCAAATTCAAAAATGTAATTCAAAAGATATGGCAGGAAATGTCAAGGGAAGCCGTGCGTGTCACATGTGATGGATTTGAAAAGAGACTTAAGCTCGTTAAGAAACTAAAAGGCGAAATTATTCCAAAGCATTTATTGTAAAGAGACTCAATCATTGCTACTTTAATTTGATGCAAAAAGTTTTTGTATGATTTATTTTGTGTTACTGTAATAACAATTTGAAAGTGTATGAGAACTTATTGGTCACGGTGTATATTTAACATAACCGAAGTATGTAATTATTTGTCATTTTTAAGTCCTCTCTACGACTCCTTGAAGAAAGCAATGTTCCTTGCATCATTTGAAGAGTTTTGTTCAATTGATGAAATGTACTTAAAAGAATATGTTTATTTTCATTTTTAGTCTTACCTTGGTTGATATAAAATGTTTCTACTATGGCAGCAAATACAACTTTCAAAAGCAACTATATATTTGTATGTAGTAGTGTTACCTCGGCTTTGATATGCACTGTTTTCGTGTATATATCGTCGTTAAAATGTCAAACTACCGAATGTAAAAATGGTTACTTTTAAAGACAGTTTTCGTCTGTTGTAATCATGAACTCAAAATCAGCTCCAGGCAAAAGTATCCTAATTTTGTATATTTCCTGTACTGTTAAGTGCATTTTTCCTGTGTACTGTATGTATCAATCTAAAAGCAAGGCAAGCACAATGTATCGAATAGGAAAAAAGCATATTTGCACATTCGATAATTTGACATAGCATTTTGCAATGATATGACTGTTGGGAAGGGATTTAGTTATTCCATCGGTTGTTGTATTTTCAGCGTTGTTCTGTATCACTTTTACTCAGAAAATATCTATAAATTTGATACTTGTATGCATTTGATAGTAATAGTATGATGACATGTTTGCTTGTCTTAAATATTACTGAATTATGCATTGGTTTTTATTTTCTTCTGCAAGGACTGTTTCCTCCTTTAGATTTTATCTACGGTATTCGAGATAAAGTGCTCACTTTCTATTACATTGAAATAACCATAAACCTCTTATCTTTGTGAAAATTTTATTAGATGAGCCTGAGTTCGAGATTTAACTGCTGACCATTCGCTTCTTTCGGCGCATCCTTCGAAGAATCGATCCTAAAAACTCTCTAAACAATACATCATTAAAAAAAAAAAGAGAGCAAAATAAATAAAAGCTCTTTTTCACTCACTATAATAAGATACTTAATCCGGAAATAACGTGAGCCTGAGAATTTGTTGTTGAAATAAGTGTGTCTAAAATAAAAATATAAACAGTTTTCTCAGTCTCACTCTACTGAACAAATTAAACATAGTCTCGTCACCTTTTTACGTAGCTTTTTTTTTTTTTTTTCCTCTCTCTTTTTGTGTGTCCTTTCAGCATTTTATTATTACTTTCTTCTATATTCAATAGAATTAAGTATTGGATTTGTAAGAATTTTCGACGTCGGGTTTTTGATGGATTTACACGTCTTGAGAGTTGTAGAACACGATTTGACCACTTTTTGAAAATGTCTGTCTGTCTGTGTTGTGTGTATGTGTGTGCGTGTGTGACAAAATTTTGTGGCAACTGTATCTCGGGGGCTACCGCACAGAATTTCATGCAAATTGGTATGTAGTTACACATTGACATAAATTAGTGCCTATCAACTTTTGGTAAAAATTGTCCAACAGCTTGCGTTGCCATCCCGCTTTTTCTAAATTTTTAACATGGTAGTATAGTGTAGGACAAAATTTTGTATAAATGTGCGCAAAGAGAATTATTTTTTAATAATCATTATGAAATTTAAAAGAATTATATATAATAGAGATAGTCAACTGAGATTTTTTTTTTGTATATGTAGGAGCCTCGCCCCCCCCCCCCACTTCCTCTGGGGGGAAATCCCCCCTCGAGGGAAGTAAATTTTCATGATGGGTATCTTTCAAAAGTGCTCACCAATACCTTTAAAACGAATGGTTGAACCATCGATCTGCGATAATTTTAAATATAGTTTTTTTTCTTTCATTTTTTAACAAACAAACCAATAATAATAATAGAAAAAAAAGTAATATCGAGAATAAAGACTTTTTTTCTTTCTTTCTTTTTTTTTTTTAGTGTTATAATACTTCTCTAATATGGAATTAGTCTGCATTATCATGGAGGATAATTTTTTTAAATAATAATTTTAATAAATTATTTTTATTGGGGGAATTTGTATAGGAAAATATAGAAGAAAGTCATGTGGTGGCCACAACATTCTAGTTTCTAATATATAATTGTTCACCAGAGTTAGATTAAGGTATAAGTCTGATCCAGAAATCTATAGATAAAAGTCCTGAAAATAAATAAACTTTTAGCATCATAGTTAGTATTGTATCATTTTTTAATGTCATAGCGTAATGTTACTCTGTGCTATAATACCAAAGTGTCAATACTCAATTATAAACTACAATATCTATGTTTATAGGAAAATACTTAAATTCTAAGTTCAATCAGTTAGATTTAGTTAGAAACAGCATTTTAAACTGTATATTTAGAAACGGAGTTACGTAACAGACGCTAATTTTACGAAGGATTGATAAAGAATGTTTACTTGTGCAGTTTGTTTTATTCACATTTCTCATAATTTGTATTTCTAACTTATAATTTTTGTCATAATTATTATAAACAAAAATCGGAACAATTAATTTCAATCTATTTTTCTCTAAATCCATCTATTTTTATAATTCCATGTTATAACTACTGAACTACAGGTTATAAAAATATTGAAAATCTATTTACGATTTGTTTTAATATAATTCCTATGTACAATTTTAAATTAGCACGTAGTGGGGAATGTCCCATTCATCCCCATTCAAACTGTTCCATTCATCCCCACCACCACATGATCATATAAAACAGGAAATATTTTTAATGAACAATTGTCAATATTCTTCTTGAATATCATAAACACAGTAAAAGATTATGCCTTTTCATCCTATAAGAGTTATATCAACTTTAAGCAAATAGTTAATTTCTTAACTACTACCTAATTGAATCAGTAAAAACTTACTTTGGCAGCTGAAAAAGACACTTTAATTTTATTCTGCCCTTCTATAGATAGCACAATTCTGAAATTACATTTGATGAATGACCTCAGTACTGCCGTATATCAGAAAAATTGTCAAGTTTCTGGTCATGCAAAACATAAAAATTTTGGTACTGTCCCATTCATCCCCACTCTCCCCTATATGTTTAAAAATTGATTCTGAGATCTGTGTTTAATATTTGCATGCCATAACTAAGGAAAGAAAAAAAAAATGTACAACTCACAAATTTCTCTTTGAGTTTCACTCCAGTTGCCTATATTGAAGATCTTTCATTTTGCTTTTGTTAGATGCCTTTTTTTTTTTTTTTTTTTTTTCTTTTTGTCTGTCATTGCATTTGTAATCTCTTAATACACTTTACCTTCACGGCTGGAAAGATTCATTGAGCATTCAGTTTGTCTTTATTTTCAGTAAGCCATTCGTTCACCTACCAACCCACATCGCGTGTATTTATTTATTTCTTCTTCTTTAGATAGTGGAATGAAAGGCTTGATCACCTTTCCTTTTTTTTTCGTCTCTAAAAAGCTGGTTTTTTAGGTCCCTAGTTATCTTTTTTTATATTAGATAGCATTCCAGGCTTTTGTGTTGACGAAAATATTTCTTTCAAAAATAACCGGCATCAGTTTTGGAATCTGTAATACTTTCTCTTTTTTTTTTTTTTTTTTTTTTAACCGAGTGTAGTTTCAGACTAGAATTAAGGAAGATTACGCATTTGGATGTCTTTTTCGCGTGTTTTTTTTTTTTTTTTTTTTTTTTAGTTTTATTATTGTCGTTTAAAAGAAAGCAGGTTATACACGATGTGAGTTCCATTGATTTTCTTTCATGTTGGTCAACAAAATTTCGTGCAAAATTCAAAATATATTCAAATAACAAATGAGCTGCTGTTTCACAATTTTATTTAACTGTTTGATAGAAATTTGCAACATTGCAAACCATAAATTTTTTTTCTAATTAAAGCAAAAAATAGAGTTTCATTTAATTACTTTTGTTGACATTTCCCTAATCGAGTTGTAGTGAATTTTTATATTGCATTTTTAAACACTGGAAGGACGACACGTACAAGTAAATTATTTTTATGCAAACTTCGATATCTTTAAATTGATAGTTTTTTTTTTTTTTTTTTTTTCTCCCCTCCTTTCTCTTTTTCTTCGCCTTTCTCTTTGACAATAATATTTTTTTGTTTTGTATGTTAAAAGAAATAACCTTAACCGTTAACGCCCGAATTAACTTTGCAAAATATTATTAGCTGATTATTTCACTTCTAAATTAATATAGACATCTGACAGTAAAATATATTAACTTAAACAATTCTGATAGTTTTAAATTTAGAGCTCATTTATTGACGTTTAGTGTTCTAGCGAGAAAACTTCGAGATAGAAAAACTTTGATGTAACAGATTAATTTTCTATTATATGTTGACAAAGATCTCGAAAGTAAAGTATTATAATATATATTATTCAACTTGATTTAAGTTAGTATACCTGCGTAAACAGCAAATATATGTGCGACGAATGAAAAATCATACAAGGACTATCCAAATTATGAAATAATAATTAATAGTAGGAACATAAAACTTTCTGGGATCATTAGTTATGCTGTAAACTGTCAATAAAAAGCAGTAATCATTCCAAGAAACCACAAAAAATATACGTGCCATTTTACTAGCTGTCCTCAAATGAGGACACAGGGCGCTAACGGGTTAAGCAGACGGCATGCTTTTAAAAATGGGAACATAAAGAAATTTTCAATCAACTTTCAGTTTTTTTTTTTTTTTTTTTTTTTTAATGAATGCATATACAAACTTTTTTTTTTTTTTTTTTTTAATGTATGTTAATTAGTATGACATTACTCTATTGATTAAAAATACTATTTTGGTTTACTTTAAAATAGAAAATTATTTTATTGCAGATTATTTTTTTAAAAATTCACGGGTGCTTCCTCATTACGCGCATGATATTTCAAAAGTATTTAAGGTATGAACTTAAAAATTTTCTGAACCATACATTTTGACATAATGAATAAAGTGAACTAAAAACAAGAAGTTCTGTTCAATAGAAAAGAAATTATGGTTGTGGAAATAAATTTTAATGATAATTTCATATTTCAAATTTAATTATTAATTAAACTCCATATTATTAAAATAATTAAAACTTTTTAAATTCAGATTCTTAATTACAATATTTTGTTTCATTTAATGTAAAAATTATCAGGATAAAGAGGAAATTGTAATTGAGATGCTCTACGTGCAGTGAGAAAGCACCCTTGAATTTTTTTTAAAAAATAACATGCAATAAAATAATTTTCTATTTTAAAATAAACCAAAATAATATTTTTAATCAGTAGAGTAATGTCATATTAGTTAACACATACACTCAAAAAAAAAAAAAAAAAAAAAAGTTTGTACATGCATTCATTCTTCTTTTTATTATTGTTATTCTGAAAGTTGATCGAAAATTTCTTTATTTCCCCATTTTTAAAAGTAGACTGTCCCCTTAATTAAGTAATTAAATAGAATACACTGGGATAAAATCCATACTACAGAGAGAGAAGTTCATTTTCTCCTATTTAAATGAGAGCACCTATTTTTTTTTTCAATCGCAAGTGAATTTGTAATATATTCATCTATCGTCTATTTGCATCACGAAATATTTTTCAGTATGAAACGAGTAGGACAGTATAAAATTAGATATATGTTTCTTTTTTACTTTCTCTTTCCCATAAGGTAGAAAAAGTATTGTTTTAGGGTTAAATTTTCGAAAGTGAGCTCTTGTTATATTTACATGTTCTGAGGTCCCCTGAATATGAAAATCATGTTTTTAGCGAATGGTCTGTGTGTGTGTGTCTGTGATCAGCATATCTCAAAAACAAATAGTAGCAGAAATTCCAAACTCGGTATTCTAAATGTGTATCACATAGGGATGCTACAGTAAGCTTTTCGTTGAGATGAAGCAAATGGTTCGTGTACAGGGACACTCAAAAGTATTCAAATACATTACGTCTATGGGGGAAATTGCAGGTAAGTAGAGTTTAACGTCTATAGACTGCACTAAACCAAATGAAACGAATATATATTTTTTGTAATAGAGATAGTCAACTGGGGAAAAAAAATTGTGTATGTGGGAGCCTCGCCTTCCCCCCCCCCCTGGGGGGAGGGGAAGAGGTCTCCTCTCGAGGGGAGTAAATTTTCATGATGGGTATATTTCAAAAGAGCTCGTCAATACCTTTAAAACGAATTATTGAACCATCGATCTGCGATAATTTAAAATAAACTTATCGATTTTTTTTTTTTTTTCATTTTTAACCAAAAAAAAAAAAAATTTTTTTTAATGTAATACTTAGAATAAATTCAACTTTTTTGGGGGATATTTAGTGTTATACTACTTCTCTAATATAGAAATCGTTTGCATTATTATGGAAGATAATTTTTTTTAAATGATAATTTTACTATATTTTTACTGATTGAATTTGTATAGGAAAATATAGAAGAAAGTCCTGTGGTGGCCACAATACACTAGTTTTTTGTTGTTAGTGGATGTGCTTTACGAATAATATTTTACCATTTCCAGGAAAACTGTTCGGGAATTGAAATAAATTCCTCATAGAGATATGGTAAATAATGTATGTTTTAAGCTAAATATTCATTGCTTGTTTTTTGCGTATTTACACATTTTGAGGCTTCCTGATTACCGTAGTCAAGTTTTTAACGTTTGATCGTTGTCTGTGTCTCTTAGAGTAACTTAAAAACGAATAATTTTAGGAGATCCAAATGTTGTATTTTGAAGTTAATATAAGTTTATTGTTGGAAAAGTTTTATCAAGATTGATAAGTTTCAATGAATGTTGCGTGTGAAAATTGTCTGTATAATTTTAAGTAAACTTTTAATTTTAATAACAGAATTAAATTCTATATAAATGTTGACTGATTAATAAAACGGGAGGTTGAGGGGGGTTCATAGCCCCCCTCACACAGAACTAATTATCATATAAAACTCTTCCGAAGCCTAATTTGAATTGTTTAACATAAGTTTACACATAACAGTACTCGTTGTCTTACCTCTTAATCTCCAACCTGTATTTATAGTATTAAATTTCAGGGTAAGAGAAAGTCGTGTGAGTGACACACCAGATTATTTTTTTTTTTCATTATTATTTAATAAATTCTGTTGGCATCATTTATTATTTGTGTTAAAAATGTTTTGTATTTTTTTTTTTTTTTTTTTCCAAAACTTAAATTCCTATCATTAGAATATGAGAGATGTTTCGATTTTTGTTTAGTTCTTCTAATTCTGAAGACCTATTGTTTATAAAACTTGAAAGGCACGTGCGCAGAATCTGATTATCGAAAATCGATAAAATCGCGTTTCATTCAAAATCTTGAAGGGCGGTCCATATTGGAAAAGATACATAAATTTCCCTTACATTTTTATGCTAATTTATTTCTGGGGGAAAAAAAAAAAAAAAAAAAAAAGTAGTAGGCTTTCAGAAAGAGACTTCCGCATGTTTGAGGTGACGCTTAAATTATTATTCTGGTTCTACTAATGCACTTGCCATAGTCATACAAAAATATCACGTTAAATACATATAAATATGTAATATCATTGAAAATCTAGTACGTTTTGGTCTTCACAAAACTTCCTTGTGTATCCTTCTATATAATAGCTCCTGCTTTCTGCCCCCGTTAACATGCACAAAAATTTAATCAACGTACAGTCTGCTGTACTTTTTATCAATAGATGCTGAGATTTAGTCTTATGGAAAATCGCAGAAGTTGAGTAGTGGTTGCGCCACCTTTCGGCCGATGTATGTTAAGTCAGCATTCTTTTCCATAATGGTTGTTTCATATGTTAGTGCATGAGCATTCATACGCTATAAAAGCTGAGATATAGACTTCCTGCTCATGGAAGAAATTGTAGCACAGTATTGCCACTTTTCGCTCGATAAGAATCCAAATTGAATCAGCTTGTTTCTTACCGTGACCCTCTCACTCATCAAGTTTTGTGCAATTATATACAGTAGAAGCTGAGATATAACTTTTCCATAAATGAAGTAGATTGCAACATATCAAGGCCACCTGTCAGATGAAACTTATAGACACCAATTTATATCACGGTGCAACATAATATAATTTTTTCTGAAATTCTGTGCACTAGTGTTTTATTTACAGCCGCCACAAAAATTTTTGTCACACACACAGAGAGATGGATGGACATTTTCTAAAAAGGGACAAATCGGTTAAGAACATCTCCTAAACTTCGTAAATCGTTTGAAAACAGGAAGCCAAAAATTTTTATGAATTCTATACTTTTTCTTCTGATGAATAAAGAAGTTGTTTAAAATAATAAGCTGATAATGTTTGTATTTAGCTATAATATACCTCAGCAACACCACACTTCCTAGTTGTTGTTGTCGTGTATGACAAAGTGCAGAAGGGATAAAAATAGAAATAAAATAGTAACAAATAAGGGAGATAAAAATTAAATATTGCCAAAAACGTGGATCACAGGCTTGGCAGTGTCTATGGCTCTTTCTGTGTATAAAACGTCCATGTTGCAGTCATTGTCTATCTTGAAGAGGGCACCAGCAATGGAAGGGCAGCTAAAAAGGTGTTTGGGCTCCAGTTGCATGCGTGAGCAGTGCCTGCATTCCACATATGACACTTCCTAGTGCAGGAATCATATGCTAATGCCTGGGTACTGCCCTGAGGAAATGTCAGTTCATCCTTTAGAACTGATATTTTTTCCCCTCAAATATTTAAAAATTAAAAAATATAAGTGTCTGAAAATTAGTTTAACTTTTTAGTTTCAGTTCTTTGCCTACTAATTGTTGAAGTCTTTATATTTTTAGTATTTAACTGTAAATTACGAAGAGTAATCTGGAAATATTAAATAATCTATAGAATATTTATTTTTAAAAGCTGCTTCTTCAGTATTTTTCCAAGCGTCATTTTAAACATTGCTTTAAAAAATATGCAGATTGTGAATTATCATAAATTGACTAAAAAAAGACAATGGTAAAAAGTGTTATTAAAATAGGAATTAGTTTTTTAAAACAAAAAATCATACCAAAATAATTAAATAAAAAGTCATCGCCAACATGACGACAAAAATTTAAAAGACATTATGGGGGTCCTATAATAAAATTGTACTGCCTGCGGAAGTATGAAATTGGGCCGTCAACCAGGAATTTTATTTTGAAAGCTTTCTTCGGATGATTTTGGTTTCACCATTGCACAGTTTTAATTTTATTCTAATAATAATTTGGCTTCTGGTAAATTAAATGTGAATTAGATGATGAAATTGTTACAATATTTATGAGTTTCAAATTTTAAAGGTAACTAACAATAAATAAAGTGCGAAAATTTCGCACGGGTTTGCTAGTAATGATAATTTTCTCTCGAAAAGTATTGTTATAGAAAAAATCTAGGATTGTACATCAGTGTATGCAAAAATGTGATTTCCATTTTTAAAAAACTTCTTTTAAAAATAAACATTCTACAAATAATGTTTTTGAACGGGGGAGAAGGGGAAACTTATACCAAAACCGACTGCCTCATTGACCATTACACACGCTTACTATGCTATTTTATAGAACTGTTTCTAAATAGTTATTCTCAAAAAGAATTAAAATAAAAATTAATACTAATATACAGGATCCACGCGAGCGGTATAAAAAATTTCGTTATTCTCAGTTAAATGTCCACCAAAATTGGATTCAGATGTGTCTGTGTCAAAATAACTTTGCTTTAAGCGTAATTACTATAGTCACCATTCTCTGGTGTTAAACTATGAATGATTATCTGTGCTTGCATGTGATGCACTGTAAATCTCACAGGATGGAAACTCTTTTTTAAATTATGCACGATTATTCTTTTTTCTTTCTTTCTTTTTTCTGTCGTATTATTTTAAGAATCTTTCCCGATAAGTAATGTAACAAGACCTTTCATATCTACCCCTTTCTTTTCTTTCTTCATACGAAAGTGGAACGGAATACCTAACAAGCCATAGTGGCTCTTTTGAAATTTCTATTATATTCAAATTCAGGTAGGTAAAGTTCCATCTGTGCTTCCAAAGCAAGATGAAACTTTACTAAGCTTATTCCAAGTACGTAATCGATCGTGATTTCTTTGAAAACTTAGACAATTATATGTAGATTTAAAAGATGTGTTTTGGATTGCTGATTTAAGCTAGTAAAATTTCTTTATTTATCTCACAACGTAGTATCTTTAAAGGAATAATGAAGAGTTAGATATTTATCCAGTAATATATTTTTTTTTAAATTCATGACAACTTTCTTATTATTAAAATTAACTAAAGAGACATTCGTTAATTATAAAATTATTGTATAATACAATATTTTAAATATATATATATATATACATAAACGTTTCGTCTGTATGTATGTATCACAGTCGTTCACCAGTAGGTTCATTTAACAACATGAGGCAGTTTCCCCTTAAGTTTAAATATTTACAAGATAAAAAGAGCTTTTTATATATCACGTTTTTAAATTTTCTGTTGAATCATATACAGTGAAACCTCTCAAGTTGGACACCCCTATAAGTTGGACACCCCTATAAGTTGGACACCCCTCTAAGTTGGACGCTTTTTCTCGGAACGGAATGTATCCATTAACATTATGTCTAACCCCTATAAGTTGGAGACCTTTCTAAGTTGGACACTTTTTCTTGGAACCGTAGGTGTCCAACTTAGAGAGGTTTTACTGTACATTTTTTTTTTTTTTTTTATGAATTACCCCACCAACTTGAAAGAAAATAATCAAATGCGTAATAAAGAAAGCAATTATAAGAAATTTCCAAACATTTATTAATGGAATAAAAGTATTAAAAGAATGCATTGTCATCGTGTTCTGAGCTATTCTAAAAGTTTCACATGTCTAGCTAGTCGGGAAGTTAGTTAAAAATCGATTGCAAGATTTGTACTGGGCAAACAAACAAGAAAGCGAGTGAATATAAACATGATAAAATGGGATGGGGGCTGCTGCTTGTTAAAAAAAAAAAAAAAAAAAAAAAAACTTTTTAGATTTTTTAAAGGTAGGTTTTGGATTGACAAATTAAACATTCAAAACCAAAACCATTAGACGGATAAAATTGCTTTAAAAAATAATTGCGTTTGGTGTATGAAACAAGAAAGCAATTAATTACCAGACAAGATACAAGAGGCAATAAGGGTGCAAATTTTTGGACAAAGTACAGGGAGGGTGTTATTAAACCTAAAAGCAAAGTAAGGCGTAGCGTCCTTCTAAAACTAATTGCGAAAACTTCTGTGATGTATTGTAATATAGCACGAAATGTTTATGTTATGTCTTTTTTATGTTAAACTAACGATTTTTTTAAAGTATTTTTATTATTATTTTATATTTATTTCTATTATTCTTCATATTTAGAGCTTACGATTTGTAAATCTAAAGTTATGAAACTACATATTTATTTACAGGAAATTTCCTCTGTTTTAAACAGGGTTTTAAAAAAGGGATTTTTTTTTTTTTTTTTTTTTTTTTGGGGTGGGGGGGAATATTAATTAGGTTTTTTATATTAAACGTAGCATAACACTATTGGGATTAAATTTTAAGTTTATTAAAAAAAAAACAGTTTTAGACTAAAAGAAAACTTATTACAAAATAACTAATTAATTATAATTAAAATTTAAATGACCGTCATATTTTAATACAGTCGAACTTCGTTAACGTGAATTACTTTTAACATGAACTGTTTCCACGGTACCCGTCAAAATGAAGTATTACTTTAGTTATATGAAGATTAGTTACTGATAGCATGAACTACTGATAACATGAACAATTTTTTTTACCCCCCTTGAGATTTACGTTAACGAAGTTCGACTGTATTTGGTCTGGTCTAAACTGTAAAATGAATTCTTATTTCATTCTATTCAGTGTTTTGCCACAGTTTTGAATTTAATTTTTTATTAAGTTATTTTGTGTAAAACTAAAACTAGTAACAAAACAAAAATATTTTAACACTTAAATGTACGATTTTCCTTTTACAAATAAGTGTGCATTTTTATATGGTTAAAGTAAAAAATTCATGTAAATTTTTTTTTAAATTTCTGTTAATATTGATACTTACATATTTTATTCATATTTGAAAACTTATTTAATAAATGAATTCAAAACAAAGTTATCACTGCCTGCGTTTTACACTTGCTACGTATCAGGAGTCAATCCAGGTTTTAATTTTTGGGGTCCATTTTTGTGAAATTTTTATTTATTTTTGTGAATATAAAAGGTTTTCAATATATATATATATATATCATCTAACACCTTTCATTTTATCAGTTAATCTATATAAATGTTTATTATCAGGTTAATAATGTTTCATTAAACCAAGGTATAGGTAATCATTTAAAATAATTCTAGAAACACGGAAAAAATTTATAAAAAGATCATTTTTATATAAAACTAAATCTTTTTAAAAAGGATGTTTTAATGAATTTGAAGTTTGTGATGGGCAACAAAAGAATCGCATTTTTTGTTTGTATTGAACCATACAAGGTCAATATAGTATATTTGTTAGTAAGTTTAACATTTGTTGTTACATCCTTAGAATTTTAGACGAAGTATTGCTTTTTTTTTTTACGTCATGACTTACAAGTACAAAAATAGCTTGCAATTTTGTTCATTTACTCTCATCCTTCTTTTTTCAAAAATTTTCTGTTCAAAAGAGATATTGCAGATAGATGGTTGAAATGAAAGGAATTTTTCTAACGTAGCTGAAAAATAATTACATAATTTCAAACTGGCATATATATCCCTAATAAGATACACTTAGTTATGTAGATATATACATAATGATTATTTTATATATATTTATTATATTGCACATAACATATTTATTACATTTATAATAATATCAAGTAAAAAAATAATAAATCCTTTTTAAAGAAGGGAAAAAATTTATTAGATTTAAAAAAAAAACCAATAAAGTGGGTAAACCCCAAAAAACACGCCCGGGTTTTTTTGGGTTTGTGGCGGGTCCGAAACCCTGGTTGTAAACCATATTTATGCATAGAAATACAAATTAATATTTCCCTTCCTATATAGGCTCATCAGCGGCCGAGCGGTTCTGCGCCCAAAGCTCGTAGACGTGAGGTGCCGGATTCGATCCCAGGTTGCACTCGTCGGCCTAGCCGTTCGGAGTTTTCCGTGGTTTTTTCTGAAACTTGCGTAAATACGGGTTAGCACCTTTTAGGAAGACCCCCCCCCACACACACACACACACATAGGGCACTCCCCTCTGTCCTAGGACCCTAGGACAGTCAAACGGCCTTAAATCCTATAATCCAATCCCTTCCTATAGAAGCATTAAAACAGCATTGATCCGAAAAAAAATTTCGTTCTGTGACTGTCTTTTGCTACAAATCTTCCTCTTCTGAAAGAATTTAAAAAAAAAAAAAGTTTACTATTTATTGAATAATGCAAAATTTTACTTTTCTCGTTTAATTAAATTTACTTATTTTTTTTTTCATTGATATTTTCTTTTCCGACCGATTTCTGTTGGAATCTGCGAATTATTTACGGAGTTGTAATCTCGACCTTCATTTTACGAGAAGTTGTAGCAACGGGTTTCTGACTTCTTTCAGCAGAGAGGTCATGGGTGAATTGTTTTGAAAATCCTGTAAATGGACATCATTTTCGATTTTCTGTTTTGTTCAGTCTATATTTTATTTACTTTTAATTCTTTAACAAATCCTTCCTCAGAAAATTTACTAAATAAAAGTATGCTTTTGAAAATGTACGAAAAAGAAATTGATTGTGCTATGTCGTTGGTCTTTCTCACATAATTCTTTTCAGCCTTTTAGGTAATATGATAGTATTTTTAGTTCTTGTATTATTGGATATTATTGAAATGAAAACTTCTTAGAAAATTTTGCATGCAAAATATAGTTTTATATGAAAAAAAGATGTTGCTGATGTATCTGTATCTCGGAAGTAAAAGATGTGTCACGAAAATGTAATTTTTCAGGAGAGAAATTATTTTATTTTTTCCCCTATATGGTACTTTAACACATTATCCTTGACAATAATGTACTAATCTGATAAAGCAAAAAATTCTGATCAAGGACATAATGCTAACTGTTTTCACACACACACAATTTAAGTATCGGAAAATGAAAATCCAATTTCATTATAATAGCTAATATCACACGTTTTCTGTAATTTTTCATCCATTTCTACGTTACTTTTTTTTTTTTTTTTTTTTTTTTTTTTTACTTTTAATTAAGTAATACTTTTATGGTAAGTATGTGGCATTTAGCGGTTTGTTAAAGCATAAATTTTCGATTATATATATGATATTTAAATTGAAATTTGTTTTGTTTTACAAATTTTTAAATATCTTTAAAAATATAATGGAAATAGGTGAACGGATTATTGTAATCTTAAAATTACTGGTCCTGCGGATAATTTTTTTTTTTTTTTAAACCTTAATTTCTACTCCTTACAAGCATACTATGTTTCTATGTTGGGTGTCCCTCCCCATGTAATTGTATAATGTTAAATGCCTAATATCATATCAATATAAAAAAAACTCGTATTATTGTGTATATATATATATTTTTTTTTTTTTTTTTTGGGGGGGGGGCTTAAAATATGTACTGTTACACTCTTACAGTTATTTGTAATACTTTCGGACAAATCAGTAAAAGTGAAAGATTTTTATCATCATTATCTTCGAATTCCTGCATTGTATACATGCATGTTAATGAATAAATTTTCAAAGTAAATATTTTTATCATTGACATTAGTTAAAAAGGGAACAACACTTCACTTTTTTTTTTTTTTTTTTAATCTGTTTTCGTTCCGGTGCTTTTATAAATAGAAAAAGCAAAAAAATTTTTGCAATTTCTCGCATGAAGTTAAAGCTTTCATTTAGTTCTATTTCGGAAACAGAAATGGAAACTTATTTTCGATGGTTTCCCTAAATGTTTTTAATGGCACCCTCTTCTTCACCAATGACATACTTTGGAATTGATGTTCGGGGTCAATCGAATGTTTTGTGCATCGGGTAAGAATATGGGACGTCGTTCTTACCATCTTGGAAGGTAAGGTTAAAAACTATTTGGAACAACACCTCGCGGTCAACAGCGACGCCGTTATGTCCCCACTCCCTGAGGAACACCATCGAGTCATTAGTACAGGAGAGAGATTAAAGAAGAACTGAGAGTAAAAGTCAAGTGGCTCTTTTTTGAACCTAGTTTTAGTCGAGAGGAGGTTTAATCATTGACTAAAAATACTCTCACATTGTAAGATGATAGAGCTTCGTGCTTCACGCTTAATTTGAAAATTTTGTTGATGTCTTCCTCTTTCCTTCCTTGATTGATGTCTTGATCAGTGCGATTCTGATGGATTTTTGTATCAAAAGGGATGGGGGGAAGGGGGAGAAAAAGTTTATTAGAAAGAAGAGCTTAAAATATCCATGTAGTATTTTTAAAAATCGTAAGAAAATCAAAATTAGGTGGCATAAGTGGGTTCTGTTTAGTTCACATCAACTTATACTTGATCTCATACAATTTCCTTGTGCCTCATACAATATTCATGTTAAGAGCAATAGATTCGCCTGATGCTCCTCAAAAATGCTTCAATCCCTAGGTACCTAGCAACCTAGGTTGCCCTACATCCGCTTCGATACATTCACTTTATCCTAACTTGCTGATTAATTTTATCAGGGTTAATTTCTTATTTTAATTTTCATGCAATTCCACACTATTTTCAGTGCAGCCATTCCCATGATGAATTTTTATATGCGAAATTTTGCCCTATCCTCTTCTGTTAAGAAAATCTTAAATTTCTAATAAATTACGAAGTTTTTGAAATGTAGCTCATAATTAACTGTATTCATGTCAGTACCATAAATGATATTTTAATGTTTTCAACATTTGTCGGATGTAAACCACCTTCCTAATGTACGTTTGTGTGAAATTTCACCCTATTCTTTCGTGCTAATAAAATCTTAAATTTCAAATAACTTACGAAGTTTTTAAATTAGAATGTTGCGAATTAATAGGGATTCTTCTCAGTATTAAAAGTGGAAATTTAAAATTAATCTGACCTCTTTATGATCATTCGATTTTAAGATAATTCTACACAATAATTAACAAACTGACTAATGTACAGACGGACATCTACCATATTGATATTTTTGATTTTCGTATTCCTCTATATACCTACTGTATGATGGGTAACTAAAAAAGTATGCAGAAAAACAATGATTAAAAGTATAATGAATGAAAACTTTGTGTAAGTAAACAAAACGAGCAACAAATATAGGCAAATGTTGTTTCGAGTCGAAATAATTAAGCACGACTCCTCATCAAACAGAAAAAAATATAGAAATGAGTGTAAAACAGTAAATTACATACAAATAATAAAATGTTCCTTTTAATGCTGAATTTATGCTTACATTTTTCTCCTAATGTTTTGAACTAAATTATTTCAATTCTCAGTTTATGGGGTAAGTGCACCAGTGATTGACACTTTTAGAGCAATCTCTGATGTTTTTAATGTTCTAGTCGTGAGAAAATATTTTTAGAACTTTTAAGTTAGTACATATATGGTATGAAAGACATTCAGAACGACATAATATATAAAAATATATATGTGGTTCTATACTTTTTTTTTATACTTTTGATAATAATTATTATTATTATTATTATTATTATTATGTATTTTTATTTGACACTGCTAGTTATTCATTTTACCAGTTATTAGCACTCTATGCTCCAGTGTTTGACATAAAATGTTAAAATTCTTATATGTAAAATATATGATTTTATTATTTTTCTGATTTATTAATTATTTCGGGGTATATGTCAATTACTGCAGCATGCCAATCACTGGAGCACCTACCCTGGTGTTTGCTTGAAAAGTTTTTATCATCGTTCAACAGCAGTATTTAGGTCTTTTATCTGTAGTAATGGGAAGTATTTGAAAGCTACTTGGAATAAAAACTGATAGTTTATGAAATAGTTACTTATTTAAAAAAAAAAAAAAAAAAAAATCAAAATGTTATCTTTAATTTTCTAGCCCTCCCCCCCCCCCCCCTTCCCTCAGAATTTTAGAAATACTGTCGATGTATAATGTATGCCGTGTTTAAGTTAGAAGGAAAAAAGTTTTATTGTTTAGATATCGTTAAAATGTTTGCACTGATTAATTTCCCGTAGCCTCATATGCAAGATTTATCATCACATATAAGTTCACACATTTTCAAATTTACATATTTTATTTTTTAATATTTATAGATTACTTAATAATTTATAGCTGCACATTATCCTAAATAGGGTTATTATACTTTTCTTTTTTTTTAACATTGTTTCTGTTGTATATATTTTTATGTTGTTGAACTTTATAAATAAGAGCAAAAATTATTAATGTATAAATATATATCCACTAATCGTAATTATTTTATTTTGGGAAGTGAATAAATTCAATCTATAATCCTAAAGGGAGAAAGATGTTTTTACTGTTATTGAGATAAAATATATTTGGTGCAAGAGCAAGAAATGCATTAACGTCAATCATTATCCGAATAGGATATACTCTAGGGAGGATAAATCGACCCACATCTGGATCTCCATCAACACTGCTTCGAAATAAATCATATTGTATTTGCTAGTGTCTAATAAAATGATTTCCTAACTTTCTGTGATATACGTTGAGTAGTTTTGAAATCTTTTAAAAATCCCTAAATAAAGTTTTATTATTATTATAAAACTTTATTTACAGATATTTAATTTATTATTGTATTCATTATCTCATTTTAAATGTTACATTGGTTTTATTTTAATATGTTAGTGAGACGTATAAATTATGTTTAATTTTGTTAAATTATTATTATTTATTATGGTTATTTGTAAAAATGTATTCTAAAATTTCAAATTTAGATACGTTCTTCTATGTTGTATGAAATATTTTCATTAGTTTATTTATCTACCTTTTTTTTTTAAGAAATTAAGTTACCACAATTACATAAGGGCAAGGTACTGGTAGTACAAAACGAGCAGTTTTCCATTCTTAAGAGAGTACATTTAGCATTTAAAATTCAGACGCTCTCTTTGATTCATTTATAAGTATGCATATAATAATAAATACTTTTTAGTTTAGTAACAAACAAAGATTAAGAATGTTTAATGTATAAATGAATGTCGATGGTCATACTTAATCGTTTTGTGTATGTATGTAGTGTTTATTTTACTTCAGTTGGAAGATTTTCTAAAGAAATGATGGATTCACATTTAATATACCAATAGATAGTTTTTATAATATGATATATGAACAAAAAGTGTTTGTCTCTGAAGAGTTCAAATGGAAGAAACTTTGGAATATTAAAAAGTTTTGTTTTCTAGTAAGAAGGCATTTATCATGCACATGTTTATAATGAAATTCTGTAATACAAAAGGCAATAAGGGTGCTTTTTCCTTCTTGTTTTTCTAATAAAAAGCAAGAAAGGCACCTTTTTTTTTTTTAAACCAAAGGAAAGGATGAAACAGATAAAGGGCAACACCCCCCCCCCCCTGCTTTCCTATAATAGCCTGAGAGAAACTATGGAAAATACAGAAAATTTAGAGCCGATATAACATATATAAACCTATATTTTATTTTTGAATGCTTCTTCCAGAAAATAATAATTGTACAAAAGATTTTCAACAGAAAGCAATTCAGTTGTTTAAAAAATTATATATATATAACATATTCTTCTTAAATTTTAAAGTATATAAATAAAAAATAAATAAAAATGCATCTTTTAAAGTTGTAATTTTCAAGAATTTTATCTTGCTTTTTTTTTTTTTTTTTTTTTAAATCTTAAATTAATTCAATTGAGATGTATGATTCCATATGGAGTGTATAATATGAAAGTAAGAAACTACGTTGAAAAATATTGTTATTCACTTAAAAGTAATAAATTTTAAAAGGATTAAAGAAAGCAACTGAAGTACCAAAAGTGTGGGTAGTTGATAATAGTTCACAGATATTTAAAAAATATTCGATAAAATTTTGACACCTACATTTTTATAAGCACGTGCTTAGTGATTTTTGTGACAGGTATTAAGTATTTTTCTGACATAATTTCAAGGAAATTTAGCAAACTTTATTAGTGATTTATTTTTATTTTATTTTATTTTATTTTATTTTATATTTTTTTTAAGATTTTTTTTTTTTTTTTAAAGATTTCTTGGCTTTAAAAAATAAAAAGTTGAAGGTAACTTTTGAAATTTCTAAAGGAAATGAATAAAAAGCATATATGTTGTGTTAATTACTTATGATTAGGTTTCGGCGTAGAAATGCTAAGATAATAGTAACTAAATAGTAATCGAAAATTTGTCATTGAAAGGAGGGTTTGCTGAAAAGTGTAATTAGGTTTCCTCAGTTTAATTAAAGAATTTTCATTTTCAATTATAGTTTCAATATTTAGTAAATTATATATATATATATATCTAATAATGTTATTTTCTAAAAATATCTGTCAAATATTACAATATAAATTTAAAAATAATAATAATAAATTTTTTATTGTATGTGGTCATCCACTTATATGTATTTTCTTAGTTTATATGCCTTTTTATTTTCGATCACTTTTATTTGGCCATCCACTCCCTAACATGCTTACACGAGTTCAGAAACCTATTCTATTACAATTAAAATAAGCATTACAGTTTGCAACTTATCTTCAGGGAAAACCTATCAGCGTGTTATTTTCCGAAGAAATGTATTATGCTTGTTTTTTATCGTATAATAAATAGCTTCAGAAGAAATATTCTTTTCAAACTTACATGCACTGCAGTGAAAACGCAAACATAACTCTTAGATAGATTATGAAATCGAATGCAATTATATTTAATGCAAGTCAAATTACAGAGTTATTAAAAATGTTATTAAGATTTTCTTTTTCTTTTAAGTTTATGCACAAAAAATAAAGCTATCTCTGAACTTGATAGGGTTGTTAGATAAATTTGAAAACGATTCATTTCTGCATGGTAATTTTATTTAAATCTCTTAATTGTATCTTTAGACTAAAATTTGTTGCGCTGTTATTGCAATTATATTTATTTATTTTTTAATTCAAAAGAATCCTAATATTAAGAGTTTATGCATTAATCATAGTTAATTATTTGGGAAGGATTTGAAATGAGTTATCCAGACGGTTTATATTTCATATTATTTCATTTATTCTTTTAGGGTCAACGAACACACTAAGCTAAGCAAATGTATTTCTTGATTTTAAAAGTTATCATTTTTAATATCCGTGTACCATTTGTCTAAAAATGGGCTCATTTATTGCGAACGTAATAGTTGATAACATTGTAATGGTTTTTAGCTCAGAAACCTTCTTCTTAGAAAGAAAAACTTTCTATCTCTAATGCATGTCGTAAAAGAATGAAAAAAGGAAAAAGCGAAGTTACTTTTATTTTCTTCTCTGTGAAAATAATTGAAAAGAGAGGTTGAACGATAGCCATTAACAGACTTGGCAGTTTTAAAACGGAAGTTATTCTCGACCATTTACAATAATAAAATGAACTAGTATATTGTAGCCATCATAAAATTTTCTTTTGTATTTGACCATACAAATTCATGCAGTATAATTTATTTATTATTTATTTTTTCTGTTATGACTTCTTTCATCTTACGAGAGGTATTACACCAACGGAAGTGAATTTTTACCATGCAGATGAAATCCTTCACGTTCCCAGGAAAATTTGCTATGTAACAGAGCCACCTATCGGCTGATGTGCACCCAAATTGAATCAGTATTATGTCTCGTAATGGCCTTTTCACATTTCAAGTTTTGTTCGGTCATACGCAATAAAATCTGAGTTATGGCCTTTCCTTAAATTGCGGAAATCGTTAAATAGGAGCGATTGGTACCAAAAGTTGATTGGCCCTCATATACATCAAGGTGCGTCTACATATAAATTTATATGTGATTCTGAGCAGTAGTTCCTGAGATACAGTTGGAACAAAATGTTTTTTTCACGCACCGATCGACGGACAGACATTTTCTTAAAATGGTCAAATCGTGTTCTGGACTTCTTAAAACGTGTAAATCCATAGAAAACCGGAAGTAGAAAATTCTTTCGAATCCAATGTTTTCTTCTTTTTAATTAAAAATTGATAAAAGATAAGTTTCTGTAAGTTTGAAATCGAAATATACTCTCCTTTTCGTGAAAAAATAAATTCTTTTACAAATTTTTAAAGCATCTTACTACTTGAAAGTAAAGTAAATGGTAGTTTTTATTTATTGACGGCCTTCTTGTTGAGGCTCAAAGTTTTTGGTGTATGTGGCGTGTCTTCGCGTTTACATGCCTGTGTATACCGCGATAGCGGCTACAAAAATTACTTTACTGACTTCCTTATTTATACGCATGTCATGCGTTATATAAAAATAGCTATATATATATATATATATATTTGTATATAGTTTGTGGTTCATATGCAGGGCACGCCAAAATATTGTCTGTTGCGTTCGTTCTCTGGACAAAATTTGAGTATCGCAAAAGCGGCTACAAAAATCACCCGATTGACATGCAAATTGGTACACATGTTCATGAGCTTTACAGAATTATCTGTATGTTTTTTGGTATGTCATATAGTTTGTGCTTCGTGTACAGGAACGCACCAAAGTATTTCTTATCATTATGGCCTAATGATAAATTATCGTTTAAACGCATTTTAAAATGGTTACATTATTGCATTATGCTTTTTGTAAAAGGCATAAAATCATTTTCTGTAGAAAAAATTGTACTTAGACTTAATTATGTACAGGGCCACAAAAAAAAAAAAAAAAAAAAAAAAAAATCAATAATATTATACAATTATCAAAAATGTTAAATTTGGTACAAATATTCATGGGTTACATGGAAGTGTATATATATTGAATTTCTTTTATAAGTATATTTTAACATGATTGCACTCCATTCAGCATAAAGAAGTTAACGTATGTTATTAGAATGTTTAAAAACATGGCTTCTGTAGAAATAGACAAAGAATTAGTATTTAGCATACAAAGCTACACAAAATTATTCTGATACGTTATGCAAATATTTGACATCAAATTGATACAAGTATTTAGAGTTATAAGAAATTAACACATTATGTATGAGTTTAAAAGAAAAATATATACACAAATACATACAAAGGGGGACTGAGGGGCGGCAGCCCCCCTCCCCCCTTCAGAAACTTATGTAGCGAGTTAATCCTATAAATATATGTGTATTTGTATATGTGTATGTGCATCTATTTTATTATATATTCTTAATTATTTTAAATAATATGGTATAAATATTAAAAAAAAAAAAAAATTCTGCTTTACAATATTGAATGCAAATGCTCTGTAAAAAATAACGGTAGCTTCTACAGCAAAATGTGCTGGCACCCACATTACCAGCACATTCTGCTGTTAAATAAGGCAATTTACAGTGGAAACATCTATAAAGAGAGACTCCTTTTACAGTTGTTTCTGCTGTAAATTACTTCTTTCTAACAACGGAATGTGCTGGCACCCATATTCCAGCGCATTCTACTGTAAAATCTACCTTTATTTTCTACAGTATGGGGCGTTGAGACTCCTGATCTGCAGAATCCACCAGTTTATTACTATACGGAATAGCAGGTGACGAATGGCTGCTTCGCTGTTGGTCGTATGTGCAGAAAAGATTAAGCCCCCCCTCTCTGCAGCAATTTCAGTTACTACCTTTCTGTCGTGCAATAGCTACTTCTTATGTTGTGAAATTCACCAGAACTGCAAAATAGAATCGGAAGAGATGTTTTTACTTTCTGAACATGCAAGAAAATTATTTAAAGTATTGTAAAAAGTATTGTAATCGTGAAAAAATTCGACTCTGAGATTTGCCTGTATTTATATTTTTTAGGGTCTCTGAATTCCTTTTTAGCTATTTTTTACTGTTTTGTATGTGAGTGAGCACGATAACATCTAAACGCTTTGATCGATTTAGCCGAAAGCTGGTACGTGTGTTATAGGTCACCGTACACTGTTAAAAATCTCAACAGAAAACTCTGTGTAATCTATTACCTTAAGTCTTACGTAAAATTACAGAGAAAAATAATGTTAAAAAACTTATTTTATGCATTCATTTTAATAACTAATTATTAATTTAATTATTGTTGAGAATATATTTCGGACTTGGAATGTTTTTTCTAAAGTAGAAACAGTCAATTTTAATTAAAAAATTAAATAAAGAAATTAGGTTAAAATACAGGATAAAGACTGAGAATCGCGATTATTCACTTTTAACTAAGAACTACCGTAAATTTACCGAGACTCTGGATAAATATTTACATTAAATTTAAAGAAATTTTTAACAGTGTAGCACGAACTGTATGAATTTGGTGAATCTAATACTTATAATTTATTCACAGAGATACAAGGAAAAATTCTTTATCATTATGACATATGAGTTAAAATTATTTAAAGTGCAATAACGTCTAAATTCCTTATTCCATTGAGCTTTTAAATTTACATACATGTTGTAGGTCACCATCGCACGAACTGTATAGATTTTGAGGATTCTAATATTTTGTTTTTTACAGAGTCTCAACAAAAAATTATTTTTCATTATGACCTATAGGCTCAAGTTATTTAAAGCGCAACAGCTTCTAAATGCCTTATCCGATTGAGTTGAAAATGTTTATACATGTTATAGATGAGCGTCGCTCGAACTGTATAGATTTCGATGAATCTAACATTTATTGATTTTTACAGGGACACAATAAAATTTTCCTTATCATTATACGGCCCGTGGACTCAAATTATTTGAAATGCGCTAGTGTCTAAGCTCTACTTTCGATTAAGATAAGAATTAGTAGGCATTTTATAGGTTATTAAAGCAAGAACCGCACAGATTTACGTAAATGTAGGACCTGCAGATTTTTTTCCTTTATACAAAATAGAATTTCTATACATTGTGATCAGTCGGCTCAAACTTTTAATAGTTCGATTTTTAGTAATGTTAGATTATTTAAAAGAAAAAGAAACATTTAATATTGCGAACTTATCATTTATAGTTCTTTTAGAGGGTCACTTAAAAGAATTTTGGATACATTCCATTCCATTAAGCGACATACATACTCAAACACCCTATTGTATTTTTGAGGGTTTTTTTTTTTTTTTTTTTTTTTTTTTCCCTATAGGACGATTACTCTTACTCTAGTTCATTTAGACAACCGTTAATTACTTAACATTCGGAAAATCACTCCAGTTTTTTAAAATTATTATGCACTTGATTTTTTTTTTTTTTTTTTTTTATTTTGGCATTTAATTAGAAACTTTTTACGTTAAGTGATCACATTTATTTTTAATCTATAATTTCGAGGGAAAAAAAAAAAGTATATATATATATATATATATGTACTCAAACATCTCTTAATTACTTTCAATTGAAGGTTAGACTTTCATTAGAAAACACAAGCTTTCATATAAAATATGTTTGCAGTGTGTATATATATTGTTACAAAATTGTAAATAATTGTGTTTATTTTTGTATAAATTCTTTCAAAGAGGCTTAGTAAGTTGATAAAATGCTAATTTTGTGCATTTCTAGTCGTTTTAGCGTTGAAATAGCCTTATTTTCCCTTAAAATCGCATTAAAAAGCCCCAGTAATGCCGGTAATGCATTTGGCGCCAAATTTGGCGACTTTTTCCCACCTTGGCGATTTTTTTTGGCGACCTTGGCGAGAAAATCCTTATATGGGATATACCAAATATGGAAGCTGTAAGTTGATTGGTTGACCACTTTCTAGAGTTTTCTCGAAAAATCTGGGCTCCATGGAACAGTATATAAGGAAGCGCTTTCCCGCCAAGGCAGTCAGTTCAGTTCAGATCTCAGCCAGCTTCGCTAGTGCTTGCATTGCTCTTAAGCCTCTTTGAGAGAGACTTGCTTCAAGTGTTATTGGTATACAGTTTGTACTGTGGATTTGCTATTGACAGCTGTTGTTTAAGCTGTGTTTACTGTTTGAATTGAAGCTGATACTTGGTTTATAGACCTGTATTTTTCTGGAACTTTCTGTGAATAAATTACTGAATTTTTGTACGTTTGGCCTTTCATTCTCAGACAACTCACGAACCCCCAAGTACGCAACATTTCTGGTGTCAGAAGCGGGGATTTGTCTGTGAATGGTGATAACGAGAGCTATGGAGCAAGAGATGAAAAAACTTCTAGAAAGCTTAGCTACCCAGATGAATGAGATGAAAGTTAGCCTGAGTCAAGAGATGAAAGAAATGAAGGTAGCACAAGAGAAAATGGAAACATCGCAAAGAGAGTTGAAAGACGGTTTGACTGAAGAAATGAAAGTAGCACAAGAGAAAATGGAAACATCGCAAAGAGAATTGAAAGACGGTTTGACTGAAGAAATGAAGCATATGAAAAGCAGTTTGGGTGAAGTTCAGGAAGAAATTAAATCTAATCAAGATGAGATGAAGAGAGAGCTTTCAACGGTGAAAGAATCAATCGCGGGTAAATTAACGGTGATGGAAAATAGAATGGATGGAATAGAAGAGAAAGTTATAAAGATAGAAGAAAATTTTGAAGAGAAAGTTATAAAGATAGAAGAAAATTTTGAAGAGAAAGTTTTGAAAATTGAAGAGAGTTTTGAAGAGAAAGCTATGAAGATAGAAGAAAATGTTATGAAAGTAGAAAGGAATTTTGAAGAGAGTGTTACGAAAATAGAACGGAGTTTTGAGGAGAAAGTTAAAGAAAATTTTGATCAGGAACTGAAAGGAAGGTTTTCAGAGATAGAAGGTAAACTGAAGAGAATGGAGGAAGATCTTGAGAGAAAAATGAGAGAAGAGTGGAGCGGAGAGGTAATAGGGAATGAACTGCAGAGCAAGATTCGGAATCTCGAAGAAAAGTTAGAATCCAAGCCCCAGGAAACTGAAAAGAAAGAGAGAAGAAGCCAGAATCACGAATTTATTAAGCTATCTACCTACGACGGCAGTTCCTCCTGGCATGTATATAAGACGCAGTTTTCCATCGTAGCTGAAGCTAACGGCTGGGACTCTACCGCCAAGTCGGTCCACTTAGCAGCAGCATTACGGGGAGATGCAGCCGAGATACTGAGAAATGTTTCTAAAGAAGAAAGGAACGACTTCGAGGCCTTGACTAGAGCACTGGAGCTACGGTTCGGAGAGAAGTGTTCTAAGGACTATAGTCGCCTCCAGCTAAAGTCCCGTTACCAGAAAACGGGCGAAAGTTTGCAAGAGCTGGCAGCGGACATTCAGAGATTGTCACACCTAGCATTCTCAGACTGCCAAGCTGACACTCGAAACGACTTAGCTCTTCAGTACTTTATCGATGCTGTTCGGGATCCAGAAATTCAAAAAGCTGAGACTCTCCAACATCAGAGACGTAGAATCAGCTTT
The DNA here is from genome assembly GCA_963930645.1 of Salticus scenicus. Classification (NCBI taxonomy): domain Eukaryota; kingdom Metazoa; phylum Arthropoda; class Arachnida; order Araneae; family Salticidae; genus Salticus; species Salticus scenicus. The sequence goes on from OZ005648.1 coordinate 51,772,450, forward strand.
AGGCTATGCACTTAGGATAGAGGCAGCCCAACAAGCCTCCTGTAAAGACCGCCATACCATAAGAGCAGTCTCATTAAATGATACGCCTGCTGATGAGAATGAAATGAAGAGAAGTTTCGCAGAGATCTTAAAGAGATTGCGCAGCCTGGAGAATAAAAAGGAAATAAAGGACCGGAAGATAAAGTGCTGGGGCTGTGGAGGGGATGGTCACGTGAAGAGGAACTGCCCTGTACGACCAACTATAGGAAATCACCCGTCTTCACCATCACTACAGGGAAACTAAGAGGAGGCCATCTCGCAGGGCGGAGGTTGCCTAAAATTAAAGAGCCCCAATTTACAGTATTTCATGTTTCATCGATGAGTGGCGGCGATAATGGACTTCACGTCTATGGCCAAGTCAACAACGGCACCTGCCGGATGATTCTGGACACAGGAGCCAACGTGACCATCATTAGAACGGATTTGGCTCAAGAACTAAAAGAGAAGATCATCTGGACGCCGCCCTGTGTTAAACTCCAAACTGTGACCGGAGACGAAATCAAAATATATGGAAAAATGAACTTGACTATCACTTTTGGGAATGCCAGTTACCATCATATGGCATATGTGGCTGATATAAGAGATCCTTTAATCATTGGAATTGATTTCCTGAGAAAATTTAACTTCAAATTGGACTTCAAGAATAATGAATTGCATTCGAGTTCGGAAGACATAGCTGTGTTCAATACTGAAAATCAGGACATTCAGACAATTTGCCAGATAACAGCCAAGTCTGAAATTTCCATCCCTCCACACACAGAGACAATAGCTTCAGGAACACCACCTACAAAGCAATACTTCCGCTATGGACTGATTGAATACCCGAATACAGACAACAGCCCAAGAGGAGTTCTGGTAGCTTCATCTCTAGTTGATCTCTCAAAGAGTACTATTCCTGTGAGAGTCGCAAACATCAGCGATAAAGTCCGAACAGTGAAGAAGGATGAGGTGTTAGCAGCCTGCACTCCTGTAACATGCATCAACCGCCCCACGCAATCAACTGAATCCAAGTCTTCTGAACAATTAATAACGGAATTACTCAAGAATGCAGAGTTAGGAAAAGAACAGAGATGTGCTGCGGAGAAGCTACTCCAAGAATTTAAAGACCTTTTTTCTCGAACACCTGAAGACGTCGGGAGAACGAACATCACCCAGCACAGAATTGATACAGGAAATCATCCTCCAATCAAACAACATCCAAGAAGACTTCCCTTTGCTAAACAGGAAGAGGTCACTGAACTTCTAAGTGAAATGCAGCACAATGATGTCATCGAGCCATCAACGAGTCCTTGGGCCTCTCCCATAGTACTGGTGCGGAAAAAGGATGGTTCAACAAGGTTTTGTGTGGATTATCGTCGTTTGAATGACATCACGAAGAAAGACAGTTACCCTCTTCCCAGAATTGACGACACATTAGACACACTTGCTGGCAATAAATGGTTCTCGACTTTGGATCTGAAGAGCGGTTACTGGCAAGTAGAGTTACATCCTGATGATCGTGAGAAGACTGCATTCACCACGGGACAAGGACTGTGGCAATTTAAAGTTATGCCATTCGGATTATGTAATGCACCTGCCACCTTCGAACGCCTGATGGAGACAGTGCTGAAAGGACTTTCCTATGAAGCCTGTCTGGTGTATTTGGATGATATTATCATTGTGGGGCGCACCTTTGAAGACCATCTTCGAAATATCCGAAAGGTGCTGGAGAAACTCAGAATGGCTAACCTCAAGTTGAATCCAGGCAAGTGTAACTTGTTCCGTCGTGAAGTGAGCTACCTCGGCCATATCATCTCTGCCGAAGGTGTGAGAACTGATCCTGAGAAGATCTCTGCAGTCGAGAACTGGAGTCGCCCTGAAAATGTACACGAACTACGAAGTTTCCTGGGGTTATGTACTTACTACAGGAAGTTTGTCAAGGGTTTCTCAAATATTGCCAGACCACTCCACAAGCTGACGGAAGCCAAACAGAAGTTCCTGTGGACAGATGAATGTGAAAAAGCTTTCAAGCGACTTAAAGAGGCCTTAACATCATCGCCTATCTTGACGTATCCACAGCCCGACAGACAGTTCATACTTGATACAGATGCCAGCCATGAGAGTGTCGGTGCTGTTCTGTCGCAGGAAATTGATGGTCAAGAACATGTCATTGCCTATTGGAGTAAATGCCTGTCTAAACCGGAGCGAAATTACTGTACCACCAGGAAAGAGCTACTCGCCATCGTAAAAGCCGTAGAACATTTCCATCATTACCTCTATGGCAGAAGATTCCTGCTCCGGACTGACCATGCATCTTTAACGTGGTTGCTCCAGTTCAAGAACCCGTAAGGACAGATTGCCAGGTGGATACAACGCCTGCAGGAATATGACTTCGAGATACGTCATCGTAAAGGGACTCTACATGGTAATGCAGATGCCTTGTCACGGAAGCCCTGCTCGGAAAGCTGCAAGTACTGCTCTAGAGCCGAACAGAAATACCTGCAGATAAATCCGGTTGCCTGCCAAGTTACTGTCTCAACACCATCAGATCAAGATCCCGATCCATGGAGTGACGAAGAACTTAGAAAAGCCCAGTTGGAAGATCCTGACATAAAACCAATATTACAGCTGAAGGAGACGACCAGCAACAGACCTATCTGGCAGGATATTTCCAGATTTAGTCCCATTACGAAAAGTTATTGGGCTCTTTGGGACTCTCTTCATATCAGAAACGGCGTATTATACAGAAAGTGGGAATCTGATGATGGGAAAAGCTTCAGATGGCAGATTTTATTACCAAGATCAAAAATTCCAGCTGTTTTAGAACAACTGCATAGTAGCTCTACCGGAGGCCATTTTGGGGTAATGAAGACTCTGCAGAAAGTTCGGGAACGCTTCTACTGGTGCAAGGCAAAGGAGGATGTGGAGAAATGGTGTAAATCCTGTGATGCTTGTGCGGCACGTAAAGGCCCGCAGAAACGAAGTCGAGGAAGACTGCAACGGTATAACGTGGGAGCACCATTTGAACGGATTGCAATCGACATCTTGGGTCCTTTGCCACGGACCTCCAGTGGAAATAAATACATCCTCGTCGTGATGGACTATTTCACCAAGTGGCCTGAGGCATATCCCATTCCCAATCAAGAGGCATGCACAGTCGCAGAGGTCCTAGTGCAGCAATGGGTGTCAAGGTACGGCACGCCCCTACAACTTCATACCGACCAAGGTAGGAACTTTACCTCTGATGTTTTCAAAGGACTGTGTGAACTACTCGGCATAGACAAAACCCGGACAACACCCTTACATCCCCTGTCGGACGGCATGGTCGAGAGGTTCAATCGTACCATCCTGAATAACCTCTCCCTTCTAGTATCAAGGAACCAGCAAGATTGGGACTTGAATTTGCCATTGTTCCTGCTGGCTTATCGAAGTGCTGTCCATGAAACCACCGGCTATACTCCAGCCCAGATGCTGTTTGGACGTGAACTTCGTCTCCCTTGTGATCTCCTGTTTGGTTGTCCACCCGATGCGCCTTCATCGCCCGAGGAGTACATCCAAGATCTCCAGGCACGATTTGAGGACGTACACAACTTTGCTCGGGAGCGGATTAACATGGCAACGGAGAAAATGAAGACAAGGTACGATCTAAAGGCTACACAACATGAGTTCCAGGAAGGAGAGAAGGTCTGGTTGTGGAATCCTGTTCGACGCAAAGGACTCTCTCCCAAGTTACAGTGCAACTGGGATGGACCATACACAGTCTTAAAAAGGCTGAATGATGTAGTGGTGCGGATCACTAAAACACCTTCTTCAAATCCGAAGGTGGTGCACTATAATAGGCTAGCCAAGTACCACAAGTAACGGTAATATTGAAATTAAGAATGTAAATACTTGTAAAATTTGCGCATGCGTAATGTAAATATTTGTATATAGATACTTGTACATAATTGTGAATTTTGTAAATATTTCTCACTTGATTTGTATTTCTATTTTATCGTTATATGCAATTTAGTTTTTGTATTTTAGATTGTGTAAATTTGTTTAGTTTCGCCTCTTGACCAAGGGTTGCACTGCCCGGGACGTGCAGTCCTTGGGAGGGGGGCAGTGTTACAAAATTGTAAATAATTGTGTTTATTTTTGTATAAATTCTTTCAAAGAGGCTTAGTAAGTTGATAAAATGCTAATTTTGTGCATTTCTAGTCGTTTTAGCGTTGAAATAGCCTTATTTTCCCTTAAAATCGCATTAAAAAGCCCCAGTAATGCCGGTAATGCATTTGGCGCCAAATTTGGCGACTTTTTCCCACCTTGGCGATTTTTTTTGGCGACCTTGGCGAGAAAATCCTTATATGGGATATACCAAATATGGAAGCTGTAAGTTGATTGGTTGACCACTTTCTAGAGTTTTCTCGAAAAATCTGGGCTCCATGGAACAGTATATAAGGAAGCGCTTTCCCGCCAAGGCAGTCAGTTCAGTTCAGATCTCAGCCAGCTTCGCTAGTGCTTGCATTGCTCTTAAGCCTCTTTGAGAGAGACTTGCTTCAAGTGTTATTGGTATACAGTTTGTACTGTGGATTTGCTATTGACAGCTGTTGTTTAAGCTGTGTTTACTGTTTGAATTGAAGCTGATACTTGGTTTATAGACCTGTATTTTTCTGGAACTTTCTGTGAATAAATTACTGAATTTTTGTACGTTTGGCCTTTCATTCTCAGACAACTCACGAACCCCCAAGTACGCAACAATATATATATATATATATATTATATATACATTTTTTTCCCTTTGCGAACATCGAGGAGACACATAAAATGTTCGAATTATTCGCAATTCGAGTTGGACAAAACTTGCGCATTACACGAAAAGAATTACAATTGTGATAATTGTCAACTGTATTCATAAAAAATAAATAAATCAATAACATAAAATTCTTTATCTGAAGAATAATAATAGTTTCTAGCTAGTCTTTCCCTTTCCCGTATTTCTCGTTGCAGTTTCAGTTTGCTTTTTTCTGTCTTTGTATTAACCATTCCTTTTGATGGTGTTAATAAATTCTTTGACGTAAACTTCCAAAGTAAATTCAAGAAATTCAGACTGCTATTTAAAAAAAAGAAAATAAAGAAGGAAATAAAGAACGAATGAATGAACTTTGATGGATGATCTTGTCAGGATTTTACGGATGATTCTTTCCTAAAAGTTTCTGGATAACAGTTGCATTTCAAAGATTTTTTGTAAAAGTTTGTATTTAAAGCTTTGTATTTATTTTATTTTAACTTTCTACTGACGTATATTTATTTTAAAAGAAAACATTTTGGTAGCTTAAAATTATTCACGAATATGTGCAGAGGACCTGAAAATTAATTATACCTAATCATCTTTTGTAACTTAATTTCATCGTTTACTTATTTCACTGTTAAAAAAAAGCATGTAAATTTACGTGCCTTCGCCCGTTTAATTTTTACGATCACGACCATTTCTTACCTACAAAACGGGCACGCCCGTATTTTCTGATACGACTTCATATTTTCCGCTAAGATTCTCAGCAGTATTTCACCACTGTTTTTTTTTTTTTTTTTTTTTTTAAGTAAATTTTATTAATCGTTTGTAGTACATATCTTCAAAGGAATAATAATACAAAAATTGTTTTATGTGTAAAGTGATATTCAAAATGATAAATTAAGGGCAAAGCATTAATTAATGGGTATTTGGCCAGAACTTCTGCAGACAAGGAAAAACCCGTAAATTTTGCTGAATAATTTTTTTACGTGTAGTTTTTCTATTGAATATAACCTTCTAAAACTGCTAGAATAACGGCATTTGAAACTTTGAGATGCAAAATATTTCAAACTGAATTTACACGAATTTAAAATAAATACGTCTGTTTTGTTTGCCAGAATAATAATTTTTTAAAAAATATACTGCATTTAACGGTATATTGTGGGTTGTTACTGACTGCATTGTTAATTCTTTTAGAAATGGCCATTGTAAAGGGACGCATACTTTTTTAACCCTTTCTTTCCCAATTTTTTCTATCCATAAAACAATAAATCGTATATTTAGTCATAAATGTATTTCAAAGGTAATAAATATAAATATTTTTTTTAAATAGGAGTAGTAACAGAGTACGAATTAATATAGCTAACAAAGCAACTGAGAGGTGTTTATTTATGTTTAATATAACCGCTGATGCCATTAAAAATCATAACTTTTCAATAAATAAAAATATCAAAATTTTGAAAGAAATACATATTGCAATTAATTAAAATACAAATTATAAACATTAAAAAATAAAATAAAAAATACTTCAAGCAGTTAATTTACTTAAAACCCTTTATATCCCAAATTACCTTCTTTTTGGAAAAATAGTTTGAAACTTTTTTATTATATTTCTTTATGCATGAGAAACATCTCATATTAAATTTAGCTTAAACTATAGCTTAACTATAGGTAAAGCTTAAACTATGGGGAGGGGACTTTGAATTCCCAATGAAATCCTGTAGTAAATTTAGTCTATATTGAGGAATTTTTTTGATGGCACTTTAAAAGTCCCGGTGGAATACAAAGGGTTAAAAGACACAGTTACAATATTTTTAAGGGAAAACCAAAAATTTTAAATACGTATACATTGAGATTTATGATTAAGTTTGACTAATTAATTAGTTACAATCCTATATAGTGAATAATTACAAATATCGGCAGGTAATATGTCATCCATCCATAATCACATTACTGCGCATGCATATTTAAGAAAACTCCAAAGCATTGTTTTCATTTTAAATCTTCTTTGTTACTAGTTTATTATAACCATTACTGAATTTTGTGATATAATTGCCTGTCTCGTATTTATATTAGTTCCTCCGTTATTTCTAGAAACGCAAAATTACTACCGTCACTGGATGATGACTTCCGATTGTTGTGTTTTATTTTCTGGTAGAGATTTAATCTTGCGGCACGAATCTTATAACTATCTCTTTTTTTAATCTCATTATTTATTCTTTCTGGTGCATGCCTGATGATCTTAATGAATGGATGCACGATCTAGGCTTTTCTGCAACACGAAATCTTTTCCGTCCGGAATATCTAACTTTCCATTTTGGTGTTTACTGAAGCGTAATGGTCAGTTGAAATATCGGAATATTATGGCACTTTCTAGAAAAAGAGAAAGAAATCTTTCCTATTGTCATCATGGTCATTCTTTTGTGTCTTCTAGGAAGATGTTATTTTCATTTGTTATTGTTTTATAGGAAAGAATGAATAAACAAAAGAACCAGCCTTATCTTCAAGTTCATATTTATTTTTATTTATTTATTAAATGTCGTTTCATGTAAATTAAGGTATCAAGCATTGATATTCTTATCTGTCTTGGCTTTTGTTCTCACGCGAAATCTTTTCCCTTCAAATATATATAATTATATAAATTTCGATGTTAACTGAATCGCTGTGATGAGTTGAAATATCGGAAAATTTACACAAGTATTTTCTGTTGTCATGGTCATCGTTCTTTTGTGTCTTCTAGGAAGATATTTTCATTTATTATTGTTTTACATAAAAGGATAAATAATCAAAAAAACCATCCTTAGAAGTCTATATCTTCAAGTTCATATACTTGTTTTATTTATTTATTAACTGTCGTATGTAAAAAAAAAAAAAAAAAAAAAAAAAAAAAAGTATCGAAGCTTCTAATCCGTTTTCCTTCGGATTATCGTTAACACGTGTTGAGATTACCATATCAACAGCTCAAGAACTGTCCATTGACATATATGCGTTAAAGTACAGACAGTTTTTTTTTTTTTTTTTTTCATTCCTTCGCCGTAAATTATAACATTCATTTTCTTCAAATATGTTTTGATTTTTGCCTATTTACCCATATTTCAATTATTTTTCTTTTCAGGTTTTCAAAAATTGTTTACGAACTCGGCTTGTTTGCTTAACAGTGTCAATTTTTATTTACATGACGATACTTATTCCTATGAACTGCTTTATCTCTCTGCCTCTCAACCCAACCCAACCCATCAACAACAACAACAATTCTTCTGGATATTGCATTGGCAAAGAATTATGTTAATATCGAAACAATATGTCAACAATTTGCAAAATAAAATTATCCATTTCTGTTGTCAGGCAAATGTTAGATGTTAGAAGAACCATATTTTTGTTGCTAAAAAGACAAGTGAAAAAAAAAAAAAAAGAAGTTTAAGATGAAGCAAAAAAATATTCTCATGCGACACCATGCTTGAAGTTTAAAAAAATAAATCCTGTAAATAAGCTAAATAAGGAACCGTTGTATTGCTTTTTAAAAACAATTACACAAACAAATTTAACAACTCTCTTCTATAGGAATTTTAAATACAAGAGTTTACATGCATAAAATAAAAAATTGTATAAAAATAAAGGTATTTTTACCTGTTTTTTTTTTTTTTTTTTTTTTTTTTTTTTTGCAACACACATTAATAATTCATTTTATAGAACGAAGTATTGCGAATAGCTTAATGCAAGTTATGTTAACGTCCTAAATTATCTGAAGGATCGCGAAATTATTGCACATAGTATGAGTTTCCTAAAGCTAAAACAAATCTTTAAAACATCATATAAATTTTTGTTTAACTTTAATAAGAATTAAAAAAAACTTATAATAAAATGACACAAACCCGTTAATTAAATGTATCAGGTCTTTAAAAAATAAATAAGTAAATCTGACCTTTTTTTTAAATAAACTTTATATGATATCAAATGCTGTAAACATTTCTCTGAACGCGTGCCTATACAGATTTACCACGCGATAAGTCGTTAGTTGATCATCATTATTATAACGTGCATGAGTGAAAAATCTCTTCTCGTAAGAAAATGTATGCTGTATGTTAATGAAATTGACTTTTCTCATGCTATTTATTTTATCCTGTCTATCAATCTTCATTCATCATAAACACTCCAGTTTTATTACAAGCATCCATCTTACAATACGCTTTTAAAAATAACCATTGCAAATTTCATTGTGTAACCTCTTTAAACTTTGCCAAATAAAAATCATTATTGATGAGTTTTTAGAGTTTAAATACTTGAGTTTTCTGCATAATTTATCGTGTATCGAATCGAATTTTTTCACGCTTTATCTTTTATATGCTGCTTTTTCTGACGCCTGATCAATCAGGCTATTCTTTTGATCCTGGTACCATCGTGATAAATCCGTTCTTCCTTACAGGTCAGTCGTGATTCATTCCTCTTTTGAATTGTGAATCACGAAAAAACGTCAAAAAACAGGGTTTCTGTTTTGTAAATAAGCGTGAAATATATTACAGTTAAGGAAGCGTGTGTTGACAGTGTTACCTATGTGTTACTCGTCTCTGAAGCTTTGCTTATATGTCACACACATTTTTATTCACTTAGACTTGTTTAGAATAGGTAATAAGGATTGAAAACAAAAAAGGTATATTTAACATCAAAAACATGAATTATGTAATATTTTGTAAGACATTTATAAAAAAAAAAATACGAAATCGCCAAACAATGCATTCATTTCATTTTCGGAAATATTATTTATTGGGGGGGGGGGGGGAAGCAAGAAAGAAAAATTATGCTAGTGGTTATCGGTGGGAAATTTTATTTACTTAGTGGTTAATATTCTAGCCACAATAGAGAGGTTGTGAATAAAACATTGTAAGCTAACACCGTAAATTGCAAAAAAATACAACTATTGTTTCAGGTTATAATTATAATAATAATAAAAACTTTTTATAAAAAAGAGAAATAAAAAAGCAAGCTCGTTGCTGCTTTTATATTAGATTCGTGTCAATTTTTTCTACCTGGTCTAAGGACGTTTTTGATTATTTTAACACGAAATAATTTTTGCGTAATTTCTCAATCCATAGTGTTGTCTTACAAAATGTTTATTCATCACCAGTCTTTAAGTGCAGTATTATACTTAATGGAAAGGGTAGAAAACGAAGTTTTCAAGTACTAGTTCATATTATAGTATTAATCATTTCGCCCACAGTGTATCTTCTCCACCATACTGATTGCAAAATACGTTTGTAGAGTTTTCCTTGTACAAGAATAAAAATTTTCAATTTTTTCGTTGTCCTTCCTAAGACGCTTTTTCAATGCCAATGTGGAGAAGGTTGATCGAAGCGTAACAAAAATGTTTTCTTGCTATCCAATAAACATCATCCTATGTTGAACGTCATTATCGATACAGATCAGTTTAATGATTATCAAAATTAATTTACTAGAAAAAATATTAAATGCCTACCTTTTCTTATTATAAGTAATATACTTTATACTATTGTTTCGTGTGTATTGTTACGATGTGAACAAAAACTACTGAAAGAAGACTGTTAAATTAACTTATTGTTATCCAGGTGTCTTCTTATTGAATAATACACTCAATTGGCTTTTCTCTAAAACGTTACATTATTTAACAAAATGATTTTACATATTTGTGATTAAATCAATTAAATTATATCCTCAGCAATCGATGCAGTAGGCCACTGGGCGATTGGATATAAATACATCGAATACGCGTATAAAGTATTTTAACACAAATACGAAAAAAATCTTTTTTAACGTAAAATATTGTTTTAGGGGAACGCCTTAAGGGCCCTCTTCACTCACCGCCGCCGGTGAGTGAAGAGGGTAATGTTATTCTATGGGAAATTTTTCTTTACAAATAACTTATTAACTAATACATATTTTTAAATTCTGTTTTCACATTCTGAAAATTCCCAGCTGTTAAATTGACGCACCTTTTCTAAAAAATTGTTTTTTTTTTTAATTCTTAATATTTTATTTTGAAGCTGCAAAGTACGAATTTTCAGTATGTGAATTTTTTTCATTTTGCAATTTCAAAATAAAATATTAAAATTTAAAAAAAAATAAATTTTTAAAAAAGGTCCGTCCATTTAACAGTTGGGAATTTTCTGAATGTGAAAACAGAATTTAAAAATATGTATTAGTTAATAAGTTATTTGTAAAGAAAATTTCCCCATAGAATAACATTGGCTCGGGCTTCCGGCGATGGTGAGTGAAGAGGGCCGTTAAGAGGCGTCTCCACTTATCGTCCCCAGAAGCCAGAGCCAATGTTATTCTATGGAGAAATTTGCCCCGTTATAACTTATTAACTAATATATATTTTCAAATTCCGTTTTCACATTCAGAAACTTCACAACTATTAAATAATTTATCGCTTTCTAAAAATTATTTTTTTAAATGTTTAATATTTTATTTTGAGGTTGTAAAAGGCGAATTTTCACAATGTGAAAATTTTTCATTTTTGAGCTTAAAAATGAAATCTTAAGGGGGGGGAAAAAAAAAAAACTATTTTTAGAAAGCGGTAAATTGTTTAATAGTTGTGAATTTTCGGAAAGCGAAAACGGAATTTAAAAATATGTATTCGTTAATGAATTATAGTGGGGCAAAATTTCCCATAGAATAACACTGGCTTCGGCTTTCGGAGACGATAGGTAGAAAGTCCCCTTAAGACGGAGCTCGTTTTGCTTAAAAAAAAAAAAAAAAAGTATTTTTAAGTGACTTCCAAGCAGTGTGTTAAATTTCACCTGAGATTACTGAGCTTGAAAAGGTGACTGTGACTACTTACGTAAAATCAGTGTCTCAACAATTTTATGATAATATTTCTGTAGTACGGCTGTAATATTTCTTTGAGAGGAATCTGTGTTATTTTTGGTATATGAAATGTTTCATTCTGAAGAATAAATCAGTCTATTGTTTACAATATGTGTTAAAAATCTTATTAAGCTAGCGGTGCCTCCGTTAAAAACATACTAAGTAATAAGGAATTATATACTCATATATGAACTAATTCGCTGTATTCATTTATTCGTAATTATATATATATATATGAAAAAATATTGTAATTTTTTTGACTGGTACATTAAATAAATTACTTTGGCAACATTACAAAAAAAAATCTCCATTTTTATTGCTGGCTAAGAGCCAAAATATGAATGTGGCTGATGAGCGCTTGTCCTTCTTATATATCTTTTTTAGCTATAAATGAAAGTATGACATGAATATTTCAAAATTTCTATTCACCCCGAATTATCAAATTTAAGTTTTTTCTTTAATTAATTATAATTTTAATGTGTTTGAAAGTCACAGTTAAAAAAAAAAAAAAAAAAAAAAAAAAAGCATTTTTATTACTTCTTTGCTTTCAGACATAGGGGAAGCCGGGGTAATAAGAGACAGGGGTTATAAGAGACGCAGTCAAAAAACCCACCAAAAAATATACTTAGACAGCATTAAAAATATGTAATATTAAGTATCATATGTATTCTTTACTACAATACGGTTATTGAGAAGTTTATAACACATTTTGAATTCTTTTTATACGACGGAAAAAAAACCTTCACTTTGAACTTACCCTGTAAGTTCGTGACTTTTTCTAAATTTTTCTTTATTTTTTTTTTGTAGGTAATATGTTTGGGATTTATTAATGTGTAACCTTTTGACCAAGACTATGACTTTGATGTACAATTTTTTAAAACATTGAAAGCATTCTTTATTTACATGTTCTAGGCATGTTTCTTATTACCCCATTTTTATTTTTTGTGGGGGTAATAAGAGACATGAGTCTCTTATTACCCCCACTGTTAATTACTGTGCCCCCCACCCCCCATTGTAGTTTCTGTTAATTGTGCCTGACTAGTTTACGAAGAGTTTACCAAGTGTTAAGCCCAGTCTGAGTTCACCAAGTGTTAGGCCCAGTCTAAGTTTACCAAGAGAACATTTTTTTTTTTTTCACTTTAAATCAAAAAGCAGTTTTACTGATTTGGCTAGACCATATTTAGTTGTTATGATTATGTAAATTTATGTTTAGAATGTGTATAAGTTAGTATTTAGTCATTAATACTTCATTACATAATAAATAAGTTCATTTATAATTACTAGAAAAATCTTTTATAACATTTTGTTCGCTTGTATACACTTCAAAGATACTTCTTTTTTGCCTACACTTTAGAAAATGGGTAAAATATTTTCTGCCCCTTTTTAAAATTATATTCATATTTTTGGTTAATCCCTAGGTTATTTTGATTATGTAGAACTATTATTAAGTACAATATCATATTATTTAGGACCTAATATTAAAATAAATAAATTTCACAAACACATTTATGACAGTTAATTTTCGAGAAAACATATTTTATGGATGGATGTAAATAATAAAAATTAAAAGCTATTGGCTGATTCAGAATTGTTTCCAGATGTCTTTTATTATCCCACATGATTTTATAATGTTATATATGGACAGATACAAGCCTGGTCTCTTATTACCCCACGTGGGGTTATTAGAGACAAGGATTTAATGAAAATTTAAAAAACAAAATTAACAAAAAATTTAAGTTCAAAAATCACCTAAAAAATCACGAGGAGTAAATTTAATGAAATTAATACGAGGCATTTATTTCAAGTTATTTAGATTAATAGTATAGATTTTATTAATATTTTTTGTCTCTTATTACCCCTTTTGTCTCTTATTACCCCGGCTTCCCCTAGTGCAATAAATTAAGCTGGTGGTTCTCAATTTATGCCTAATAAAAAAAATAAAAAAAATCTGCCATATATTTTAAAATTAGATTGTGATATGCAGTTCCTGCAAAACACAAGTGATAACAAATTTTGAAATAGTCTTTGTCCCTTACCTTATGGAAAGCATTTATAAATAGAATGCAACATGCTGATGTAGAAACAACTGTTTCTAATTTTGTATGAAACACGTGATTTTTCCTTTGCACTCCCTCATTGGCTCTCAATCATTTTTTATATTATTGGTGAAAAGTATCTTGTAATGTCATCGCAGGTTATCTTGAACATTCTTAATATTTCTTGATTTTTCTACACGAATTGTGTAAATTTAGTTCATATGTTTACGCCAGGATCCATGCTTTCGTTATCCATTAGTTCGATGCTTCGCTGAGTAAACCCTGTAATTAAACTACTTTTGCAGTTACAATACGTCTGCTAATGAAAAAGCAAGGCTAAAGCTATCCGATGGTCGCTCTCCTGCGGTGGAGCATCGGATCTAATTTGGCCTTGGAAAAAGCAATAAGATTTACTCCCGTTTCAAGATATGTATTTAAAGTTAACACGAAAATATGTATTATTTTCTGCTGCTATTCATAATGATGAAATATCTTTAACTTAACACATTTCATTGGTTTTCTCATCTTTATTATTAATTTTGCATATCTTTTGAAAATGATAAATCATGAATTGGTTATAATTTTTAGTTTATACTAGAACAGAAAAAACAAAATCCGTGAGTGTGTTCTTGTGTAAACCTTAATTTTAATCATACCATAGTCTATAAAAAACATGCTTTGTCCATATGAATAATAAATGTCAATTTTATTATGATTTGTGCAGTAAAAAGGTATTTAAATGTAATTTATAAAAATACCCTCTCAGAACGCATTACATTGAAATTTGTCGAAAAATATTATATATATATATATATAAATGATAGATATCTTAACAAACTTTGACCTTATTATTTTAGCATTTAATAGATACATGTCAATACCAACAAACAAAAATAAAACTGATAATAACACATTGCTAAAACTACCACAAAAAGGTTGCGATACATGTTAAGATCCAATAACAGGCAAAAACAATTTAAATTACTTACGCCTACTTGAACAACAACAACAAAAAAAGGACCATTGCACATAATGGCGGAGAAAGTAATCAAAGGACTTCAGAATAATAATTGGAATAAAAAAATTGATTAATAATTGGAATAAAAAATGCTTAAAAGTAGAAGTATTAACTCATCAGGGGGCAAGTACTTCATTAAGCTGTGAAAGCTGCAGCGATTTCGTAAAACAATATAGCTAACAATAGCAAATTTATATTGTTCAGACCCCAATCGAGTAGCAAAACCATTATGAATGAGAAATGAAATAAAATATTAAATCATCATCAAAGAAACCAGTGAGAAAAATAGAAAAAATCGGAGCAACCACATGTAAAGCTATCAACCCAACATGGAGAAAATGAAGTTGCCATCATATTAATGAAATTAAAAATAAATTCTTTGCAAACTTCGATTAATCGATAAAGAATTAACAACTGAGCTTTTTCTTTAACGATAAAATTCATAGTGTAATTGTTGATTAAGTTAGTTAAATTTTATTTTTTAATTTTAGTTAAATCAATGAACTTTAAAACCTTCATGGAAAAGGAAAAAAAAAAATATATATATATATATATATATATATATATGGGGAAAAAAAAAAAAAAAACTTAGCATAGGTGTAATATCTGTACTGATAAGTATAAAGGATTTAAGTCCAATATGCTTGGTTT
This sequence comes from Salticus scenicus, assembly GCA_963930645.1. Classification (NCBI taxonomy): domain Eukaryota; kingdom Metazoa; phylum Arthropoda; class Arachnida; order Araneae; family Salticidae; genus Salticus; species Salticus scenicus. The sequence continues at coordinate 51,787,784 of OZ005648.1, forward strand.
TTCAGGAGACGAAAAATAAAGTTCAAAAAATTCTGTATAAAAACTTCAATACAGTTTAACCAGGATATTATCATAATATACAATTTTGTGAATAAACTACATACATTTACTTTTGAAGTTTATTTTTAGCAGATTTACGTATATAATATATACAAACATGAATGCTAAATTTCTGACTTAAATCTTTTATACCAATCGATAGAGAATTTTTTTCTGAGTCTGACTATGTACTTAACTCAAAATCACCATTTTTGGAGTTAAATCCTTTATACTTACTTCTCAGTACAGATATAAAGTAGTAACTACGCATTTTCGCATGTTAAGAAATTTAAAGTGCCTTCTGCATTTGATTTCATCTGAAATATTTGTTAAATTTCTGAATAATGCTGTTAACTACCGAGCAGAGAAGAACCAAAAGTTTAATAATCGATTGAAAACAAAGGAAAAATATTGAAAAATTGTTGCATAATAATATTTTAAATGTCTAGTTTCTGTGCGAAACCAATGAGCGTTATAAATTCACTAGATTGGATATTGGATCTATTACTTTTTATGTTTAAAATATACATATATATATATATTGGGTGTGAGATGTAGATAATTTTATATTTTTTTAATGCTTTAACTCATAAGTATTACGGGCACGAAATATCTCGAGGCGTGATTTTGACGGGTTCAAGAGGGAAGAGGTTGGTTAAAGCTTAATTGTCTGTATACTATGTAAGTAATAATTGTTATGATTTTTGTATTGTAAATCGTATGGTCAATGATAACTGCATCTGCTTTTATTTTATTTAGCGTGGAAATATTTTTATCTACGCCAAACTTATTGTTACTGTATAAAGCTTTTAAAGTTGTTTTTTTTTTTTTTTTTTTTTTTTTCGCGGAACTTTACTCAATAATAGTGGATAATATTCATTTTATGTTAAAAACTAGATTAAAAATCCTTTTGTTTTCTTATATGTGTGTGCTTATTTCAACCTTTATATTTTGCATAACAGCGTAATTGCTTTAACTGCGTGTTGATTTTACAAACGCACATCTTATAATAAACTGGCAATCTGTTCTGTCGTTAATGATTTCCCATGAAACATTATGATATGAGATTTAGATAGTTTTTATAATATATATATATTTCCCACAAATCATTATTACAAACTTGATAAATGTTTTCTGTGTTGCGATTCCCATTATAACTTTTTCAATGTGTGTGTCGTCTTTCCCTCCCAAATGAAAGTCAAATCATTCATTCCGTATGGTTGTAAACGGACTCTCGTTCAGTTCAATATCGGATAAAAATCAGTCTCTTGGCTTCTTGCCCGAGATTTTTTAAACGTTAAAATTCTGAATTGATGTAGTGACGTTGCGTATTTTGCTTGGCAACGAAATTCATTTCCAACCTTTGCTTTGGGTGCTTTTTTGCCTGAAAAGATTTGGAACGGCTCATTTATGTATTAGCTAACAATCCTGAATGGATACAAATGCATTAGAGGCTTTTATTTTTTATTAAACTATTGATTCTGCATTTACAACCGGATGGCAAAATTAATTTGTGAATCAATACGCCAGTAATGAAAGAACATTTATATTGTTAGTATGCGTTTATACTTTAAATTATTCAAAATACCTTTTTTGTCACACTGTCACGTACATAAATTATTTATTATTACGTATATTAAGAATATGTATTATGTATATTTAATATGTATATTAAAAATGTATAATGTCACATAGAACATCCATGACGTATGTATACAAAATTTTGGAGTTCCGTCTACATTCTTTTTTAATCTTAACGATAAATTATTTTCCGCTGAATAGTTATAGCCGTTTGTAGTCACTATATTCATTTTGACTTACCCTGTATATTTATTTACATGTGAGAATTAAAACTTTCTCGAAACTTAAATTTCCTTATGTATCTGGGTAAATTGACATCATTATTACTTTTAAAAAAATTTCATATATGGATAAAGTTTTGCTTCAATCTTATCATTTACGTGTAAATAAATGATATATACGTAAATTATATCAAAGAAAATTAAGCGTGTTGTTATAATTTGAATTTTATTAAGACTGTTCATTTATTGAATCGCTTTTCACTACTTTCTATTTAGTCCATGATCGATGCAGGTTTCACAGCTTTATGAAGTACTTGCCCCTGATGAGTATTTTATTTCTAATTTTAAGCATTTTTATCCAATTATTTCTGTGGTTATTTATTTGTTTTCTATGTCATTAAGTTTAATGGTCCTTTTTTTATTATCATCCATGTCGGCGTAAGTAATTTAAGTTATTTTTGTCTCTTAATATGGTTCTTAATCTAAATCGCAAAAAATTTGTGTCAGTCTTTCCTCTATGTTAAAATCAGTTCTATATTTTTGTGTGTTGGTATTGTTTTGTATCTGTTAATTGCTAAATTTCAAGATTAAATTTTATTACGATATCTATCATTTATATATATATATATATATATTCCTTAATTTCAACTTTTAACTTTCATCAGTTGTGTATATATTTAACCACCTACATTTAGTAATTATCTTGAAATATAATAAATGAAGAAGTTTGTGTGTGTTGGTCACTTTGTAGGCAAATGCCTGATCGATCACAGCGCTACAAAATTTGGCATGGAGGTCCATTTTTACCCCTCATGTTACTCTTCAAAGCTTAATTAAAAAAAAAAAAAAAAAAAAAAAAAAATGAAAATTTCATAATCCGGAATTCTATAATCCGGCAACACCCATAAGCCTAATGACTTTGTCTGTTTTATTTTATAAACTTATTTATTTTATTTATTATTATTTTTTCTTAACCTACGCCCGTAAATTGTAGTAGTAGTCAAATGCTTATTCGCAGCATGCTTGCCAATTTTTATGCATCGTTAGTAAATTTTACAGATTTACATTTAATTTTATTGATTTACGGACAAACGTGAATTTTTTACAGATTAATAAGGATGATGGCAAAAATTCCGAAAATGAACAACGAAATTTTTGTCTCGCTATGGCAAATCCAAATGTTATTAAGAAAAGAGATCGTTCCTATTCCTGATACCGAAAATCAAAATAAATAAACACGACCATCCGAAATCTCGGTGAACAGTTTTTAGAAGGACTCGAAAAATATGATTTTATCGGTGATTGTGCATATGTTAATCAGTCAACGACAAACTGAAAAACAAAAATGAATGAAACAAACGAAATTAACTGACATATTTAATAGAATGCAGCAATGTCAAATTCCTGATCTTATTTGTCATTAAGCCAATTTTAATTTCAATTATTATTATTATTTGTACAAAAATAAACAATCTGTATTACTGTTTTATAATTGTTATATTATTATTATTATTATTATTTTTCTTTTTCAAATGTTATTTTAATTATTTTCGTTTTCGATAAGGGTTTGCATACATTTTTTAAAGCTAATTTTTAAAAAAATATTTTTTGGAACACCTATAATCCGGGAAAATCCGTAATCTGGCAATGTCTGTTTCCCACCGATGCCGGATTATTGATGCTTCACTTTCAACGTAGTGATTTTTGTAAAATTTAAGTATGTTATTTCATTGAGTAAGCACAAAACTCTAATTTTCAATCTCTAAAAGAAATATTTAAATTTATTTTCTCTTTAAGAAAATGGCTCACTAATCTAAAAGGCGACATGTTTAAAGAATAATAGTCAAACAAACAGAATTCGAAAAACTTGAATGAGATCACCTTATAATACGAAGGAACAAAAGCTTTACATGGAGAAAGGAAAAGAGTGAATGTGACCGATGTGTGCAACTTCAAACAGAATTGACGAGAGGAAAAAGCTTTCTGCTTTTGAATTTTATCATTTATCAACTGATATCTTTTCCGTTAATTTCTCTCTTCGTCCTTGAAAAAAATTTCTCGTTTATTCAAAAGAGCATGAAGCCGGTATGCGGGGTGTTCGCCTCCGTTTTGAAAATTATTCAGTGATAACGTGTTCGACTTGAAGAGCATTCAAAGGTAAAGAGACGTATAATTAGGGCAATTTAAGTGCAGCGTTCTGTAATACCTCCTGCAGATATTACACAGATGAAGAAAATTATTATTTGGTTTCTGAAAAGTCAATGAGAACATCTGAGAAATCTTGCTACAAGCAAATCCACACATATTTACACACTGATTAAGTTTAAATTTACAACACCTCTCTTTTTACTTTCTTCTATATGTAATATAGAGAAAGTATTGGATTCGCGAAAATTTTCGACCTCCGTTTTTTGACGGATCTACACGTTTTGGGATGTCCTGAACACGAATTGATAGTTTTTAGAAAATGTCTGTCTGTGTGTCTGTCTGTCTGTCTGTCTGTCTGTCTGTCTGTGTGTCTGTCTGTCTGTCTGTGTGTCTGTATCATATTTTTGTGGACGCTGTATCTCACGAACATATGAATGAAATTTAACCAAACTTGGTATTTAGTTGCACCCTGTCATGAACTGGTGCCCATTAGATTTGGGGATCAATAGCTCAACAGGTGGCGCTGTAATCGCATTTTATGCAAATTTTTAACATGGCAGCATAGGACAAAATTCCGTATAAATGGGCATAATGAGAGTTATTTTAAACTTGTGATTGTAAAATGAATTTGAATTATTGATGATAATAGTAGTTAACTAGGAAAAAAAATTGTGCATGGGGGGGCATCGGTTCCCCCCCTGGGGGGGAAGTACCTCCCCGGGGGGGTTAAATTTTGAAGATGGGTATCATTCGAAAGATCTCGTCAATACCTTTAAAACGAATGGTTGAACCATAAATCTGTGATAATTTAAAACAAAGTTATCGATTTTTTTTACTTTTAACAAAAAAAAAAACAGAAAAATAATCGTATTTTTTTTTTTTTTTTTTTAACGAAATTTTACCAAACTTGGTATTTAGTTGGTCCCCGACATAAACTGTTGCTGATTATATTTGGGGATCAATAGCTCAACAGGTGGCGCTGTGATAGCATTTTATCTAAATTTTTAACATGGCAGCATAGGACAAAAATTCGTATAAATGTGCATAATAAGAGTTATTTTACACTTGTGTTTGTAAAATTAATATGAATTATTGATAATAGTAGTACGTAACTAGGAAAAAAATTTTGTGCATGGGGGGGCATCGCTTCCCCCCCTGGGGGGGAAGTACCCCCCCGGGGGGGGGGGTAAATTTTGAAGATGGGTATCATTCGAAAGGTCTCGTCAATACCTTTAAAACGAATGGTTGAACTATAAATCTGTGATAATTTAAAACAAAGTTATCGATTTTTTTTACTAAAAAAAAAAAAAAAAAAAAAACTTAGAAAAAAATTCTATTTTTTTTTTTTTTTTTTTTTTTTTTTTTTAAATATTGTTAGTGATTGAATATGTATTAATTTTCACAAGAAAAAAAAAAAAAAAAAAAAAAAAAGGAAAAAAAAATCTTTTTTTTTTTTTAAATATTGTTACTGATTGAATATGTATAGGAAAATATAGAAGAAAGTCTTGTGGTGGCCACAACATACTAGTTTTGGTCAGGAATTATACACTGGTGTTCAAAATTTAAGCAACAACCTGTTTTCTCGCTTTCTTCTTTTGCGCACAAATTTTAAACAAATAAACGTATGAACATAAAATTTAGATGGCATGTTCGTTATCATACCATTAATCAAATTTTATATAATTTTAGCATGAGTAATAATTTTAAACTAATAATTATTCTTTTTTTTTTTTTTTTTTTTTTCCGAAAGTATGCTTTGGAAAAAAGGGAAAATTTTCATCGATTTTAGAAAAGAAAACTTAATGAAAAGTGGTGTTAAGGATGCATTACAGATAGATAACCCTTTCCGACATAACCTACACAATTGTGTAGGTTAGATATCTACATATCCACATACATTTTTGCACCTACCGCAGTCGTATGTAATAAAAACAGGAAATGAATGATCGTACTAATTTCCAGAAAGTGCAAAGTACCATTTTCAATCAACAAATGGTTAAGGTACTCCATATTTTTCTTGCAGCAGGCAAAAACAGAAGACTGTAACGTTTAAAGGTAAAAATGTTCCGGTCGGAAAGGGTTAAAGACGCACATGCCTTGAAAGTTACTCTTTATCTCAATTTTTCTTTCTGTATTAACTTGTAAACTATGAGCATTACCAGAATAATAAAAATGTCGATAAATAGTTTTATAAGGAACATCTTATCCGATTTTCATGTTTGTATATGTATATTTTTTAAAAAGTTATTCACATGCGAAAAAAAGAAGAAACAGAAAAGCGAATACAGGTAAAATAGTCCGGTTTGAATCTAACACATGAATGCATGTGCATCTTCACCTATCTGTAATGCATCCTTATGACCATTTTTCATTAAGTTTTCTTTTCTAATATTCTTGAAATTTTTCATTTTTTCCAAAGAATATATTTGAGAAAAAATGAATATGTATTATCTTAAAAATTATTACTTATGTTAAAATTATATAAAATTCGGTTAATGATATGATAACGAGCATGCCATCCAAATTTTATGTTTATTTGTTTAAAAATTATGCACAGAAGAAGAAAACGAGAAAACAGGTCGTTGCTTAAATTTTAACACAAGTGTAAATAAACCTGTTGTCCTAAATTAATTAATATATAATTCAAAAATTTTTTATTACATATGTATTCATACTTTTTTATTTTGTTTTTTGTATACATGAACAAGTTTTTTGCTGTTAATATAAATGTCTCTATCTGCATCTAGTGAATATATTTAACATTTGAAATACCGATTCCTGGCATTCTGCCGTATTTGTCACATTACACTATATCTATAATAAGATAAATATCGCAGAATACAAAATCAAATAAAACAGACAAAAAATATAAATATTCCAATAACAAATCAAATATTTTAAATGTATGTAATTAAATAAAACTTTTCCCTGCCTATGTTGGTAATAAGTATTCACATTTCATTATTCGATTATCTTCATACTATATCTCACAAAATAAAAAAATAGCATTATCGATGATTTATTATTATTATTTTAATCATACCTGCTGTATATGTTGAGTGCGCAGGCGCATTAAGACATAATCAGTGAAAGATCATGAAATTTTACTTCGATTAAAGTGATCACACTAACATAAAATTTTACTTAATATTTCTGTAACTCAACGAGGTAAATTTTGGAAAAGTAGTTAAATTGGTTCTTTAATTAGCGTCTCAAATGGAGGGAGAAAGGGGGGACCTTTTCCGAATAACTTTGCGTATTTTCGATAATCACATTTCCATGGATAACATGGCGGTAATGCAAGTAATAAAATCGCTAGATTATAATTAACTTTGCACGTTATGTTGCTAGTAATTAAATGTAAAATTTTATTTTGTGGAAAATCTGCAAAATGAAACAAATAATGTGCATTTATTTTGTATAAAATAAATAATTATGTAAAAGTTGGGTATTTTTTTTTAACTCTATGTTGTTAAACGAGCATGTCTTATAAATAATTACCCTTTACGACTAAATTTAATTTATTTATTTATGCTAAAAAAAAAAAAAAAAAAAAAAAAAAAAACGCTCGCCAGCTGTATAAGCAATATAATAATATCAAATGATAAGTTTAAAAGAAAAATCTAAAAAATAATAATAATTAAACAACATTGCGAAAATGAATATTGATCCTGAAATGCATCAAGCATATAATTTTCTTTCGTAAATTATCCTTTCTATTCTTACACTTGAATATTTGGAAATTGTCCAAATGACTAAATCCTCTTCATTTATCTAACTTTTAGTTTTCCGACATGGATACATATGCAGGCCCGTGCTGGCCCGGGGGGACAGGGGGACTTGTCCCCCTGCGCCCTCTGCCTGAGGTTTTCTTGGCGCCCTTAGTCACTTAAAAAATTTTTTGCTAAATTATCCTCCGCAAAAACGGAACGCGTTTTTAAAAATGGAGAACAAGATCAGTGTTTATCTCCTTTTTACGAAAAAAGAAAAACAGTTGTTTTCTATGAAATTGAGATAAATACATGTAAACAATTTCCTCAACTACTGCCTCTATAGAGCGCCCTTTCCTTTTTCATTCTTCTCAGGAAGTGAAGAGGGAAGTTAGTAAAAGAAAAAGAAAGTGCCCTGGGCTATCTAGATCCCCAAACTCAGAATTTTCATTCTCGTATACTTGGAAATCCATATCCGAAGAGGCCGTACCGTAAAAATACTACCCCCCTTTTCACTAACCAGTCTGTGAACAGAATGAAACAGATGAAAATCATAGGAATAACATTTGTAGATCATCCAGTCATGAGTCATTAGTGCAAGGGGCAGGAGAGGAAGAATTATAGAGGAAACGAGACACTATATTGCCTCTGGAAAATTAATTGCATGGATATTGAAAACGAAAAGTGTGAATGGAATAGTACAGTACTCAGGTGTCAGGTCGGAGAAAATAAGGGTATTTTATTCTAATAAATTAAATGAAAAAGACGCGAAAGCAATCTTAAGGGCGCCCTAAAAACGTCCTTAATTAAGTTATCAATTGTTTTAAAATTTTGATTATTTATATATCCAACCTTCTTGCTACATGATGATGATGACAGTACAAGATAGCTCTAAATCTAAATTTCTATTAAAAATTTTCTATAAAGTATTACTGATAAATATTCAACTATAATATTACATAGTACGGGAAACACAAACTACGACCAGCACAAAAATTGATGAGAAGAACTGACATTCATTCTAATGACTACTTTAGGAAGGGCGCAAAAACAGTGTTACGGGCGCACTAAAAACACACATAATTTAATCATAAAAGTATTCATAATTTTTACTATTCATATATATATATATATATATATACAGTGAAACCTCTCAAGTTGGACACCCCTCTAAGTTGGACGCTTTTTCTCGGAACGGAATGTATCCATTAACATTATGTCTAACCCCTATAAGTTGGACACTTCTCTAAGTTGGACACTTTTTCTTTGGAACCGTAGGTGTCCAACTTAGAGAGGTTTTACTGTATATATATATATATATATGTTATAATAAGGGATTAAGGGTTCAATATACAGAATCATGTGAAAGAGAACGAGAAGGACACAGAGCGCCTGCCCTTACAAATACGTTCAAGTTTAGGAGCTATATCAATTTTAAGGACGCCGTTTGGCACACCGAAGTTCAAGTAACTTAATTTTTACTTTTTACTATATTTAACTCTCTTCTCTATTATGATATGAAAATATGGCACCAGTATAAATGCCCGCATGAAAAATAGTAGTATGGGCGAATTCATTTATAATAACTTCAACAAGCTGAGCTCTATATCAATGCCATAACGCCATGAAACATCTTTAATTTAACTATAAAAATTTATACATTTTAATTAATTATTTAAAAAAAATTTCAAATTATATGTTATTATGGGCCCTACGCACCTACATGAAAGTCCAAGCGAAAAGGACGGCTTTACTAATAATTTCATAGGGCGTTGTAGCAAAGTTGTTAGGCGCTCCTCTAAAAACTCTATAATATATATATATATATATATATATATATATATATAATATTAAAATGGACAGCCACACATTTAAATAATTAAAATGCCGTTGTTGGCGTAAATGGTTCTTTAATGTATTCAGGGCTTGCATCTATTACTCGAAGGAGAGCCCTTTCCTTAAAATTCACATCTTGAAAAACCAACTTCAAAGAACAATTAATTAACTCGAAAATTCCTTTTTCCGTTCAAGCGGAAGCGGTCATGTGAGATTTTATATAACAAACTGGGCTACACAAAATAAATTTATTTTGAGTTTTCTCTTTAAAAGTAAAGCCATAAAAGCAGTTTTTTCGATATGTCCCTCCCCTCCTTCCCTCCACAACTCAAATTGTTGGTTTAAATAGCGCTACTAGTTTGATTACGTGAACTTCCAAAATAATTTAAAAATATCACTTTCTTTAAAGGTTATTTAATATCGTTATATTACTTGAAACATAACTAATTTACCATTATATTTTTTAAATGCAGAAAAGCATATTTCCTGTAGAATATGATAGGGTTAGAGTCACTCAAAAAATTCTGATATCTTTCAGGGTGCAAATGAAAATTGCTCGAAGTGCAATTTAAATTGGATTTTTAATTTTTAAAACAAAATTTAAAAGTTAATGGTTATAAACAGTGTAACGGGTACGTACAGTTGGAATGTGTTTTATTATCTAAGAGACTCGTATGCTTTTGTTCTTGTTTATTCTTTATCCGTTGTATTTTATCAAAGTTATTATTAACTTTATTATTTTAATTTTTATTATATCTGAAAAATGTTTATATTTATTGAATTAAATATTACTTATTTATTGTTAGTAGTATATATTTACTTATTTTAAACCTCTTTGTGATGCATCAATAACTGGGTGTCCAGGCTTAAAAAAGGTTCGGGCCAGGCTTATAATATATAAATGTATATCTGTACCCCTGAGGTAAAAGACACCATGACCATTATTTTGTGAAAGGAATTAACACCAAATGTATTATTAAAAACAATATTTCCATTTAGTACATTATATTACTAATACTGTGTAAAAGTATCATAAAGTCATTCCTGCTAGTTGCGAAGAAACATGCAAAAAAGCTGGAAAAAAAAAAAAAAAAAAGGTTGAAAAAAAAGGTTGAAAAAAAAAAAAAAATAATAATAAAATAAATTATAATAATAAAGTTGCATTTTTGTTAATCTTGAAATTTGAGTTTAGTCTCGAAGAAGCTTTAAATGGAGATGAAGGGGAACAGCTCTGAACAACAAGAGATGTTACGGCTAAAATCATAATCAACGATTAATAATGTGATTTCTTTTGATTAATATTTTCTTGTATTCCAAATCAAATTGCTTTAGAGCATGGCATATTTTAATAACTCCTAAGAATTTATCAGAAAACTTTTAAGATTTATAATCTTGTTAATAATAAAAGGCCATGTTTTCTGGGTCTAACTCTCGAAATTAACGTCATAGCGACAACAATGTATTGAAACAAAGAAAGAAATATTTTATCTAGAGTTCACATGCATGCATGATGCATTTCAAATGAATGAAATAATGAAAAGGAATAATTTAACAAAAAAAAAAAAAAAAATGACATCTAATTTTTTATTAATTAGTGAAAAACGTTTGTTTCGAATCAGTAAAATCGATGTTTTACTATATGCTAGGAAAAAATATAAAAATTTATAAGTAAAAATATTAATGGGTACGGATAGAAGAATATACATTTAATGATTAAGAGAATTATGTTAAATGATTTTTCCAAAAAATTAAAGTTGGGGTAAAAGTTCTTTTAATTGATGAAACATTAAGAAATACATATACATATTTTTCCTAGCCTTAAAATGTCTGAAAAAAAAAAAAAAAAATCAGGATTAATGGATGTTCGAATCTTTGAGAGGAAATCATTTTCATTATCCCCCCCCCCTCCTCCCTGTCTTCACAGAAAATGCTATAAACCCTCCCAGATTCCAGAATCGAAAGCATTTACTTCCATATGTTTCATGTGTCCACCACATGTCCTCTTTTATCCTTTCAACAGATGAGCAACCCAATTTGGCGATTGGCGAAGCTATGATGCATTATATGTTTCAACTATAATACTTGTTGTGTGATACCATATACTTTTCCTTAAAAAAAAATGGAGGGGAAGGAAAAAGAATTGTCGCCAATATACGAAGAACGACATATGTATCCAGTGTCAAACAAAATTTGGTGTTAATTATTCTGCTTGACAGGGTAACCTTTTGAAGCAATTACCTGACCTCACCTTCAAAAGGTAAAAAAAAATTATTATTCTCTAATATATGAATGTACTTTGCATTTCAAGCAAAGTTTTTACTTCTCTCTTTCATTGTGGAATTCCCATCAATGCTAATTTTTCTTTTTTACTTTTTTTTTTTTTTTTTTTTTTATTGTTTATAGTGCAAGAGCTAAAAAATCTATAGTGACTCCATTTTACTTTCCGAACATTAAGTAATTAACTATAACTACTATTTAAACAAATTAAAGCAAAAGAAGTCGTTAAATAAACAAAAAATAAAAGTTTAATAGGTTGTTTGAGTATTGTTCCCTGAATAGTACGTTGTTTAATTTAACACTATTATTCTCTAAATATTTGTTCATGCAGGTCATAATGAAAATAATAAAGAATTTTTCGTTGTGTCCCTGTAAAAATATACAGGTGCTAGATTCATCAAAACTGGTAACTTATAACGTGTATATAAATTTAAAGTTCAATAAAATGAGGCATGGAGACTCTATCACACTTTTAATAATTTCTGTCCATAGCCATAGTGATAAATAATTTTTTTTTTTTTTTTTTTTTTTTTTTTTTTTTTTGTTTGTTTGTTCCTGTTATAAAAAGAAAAGAAAATATTACAGTGCCAGATTCACCAAAATCTATACATTCATGCTACGGTGACCTATAACTTACTTATCAACACTTAGCTCACTCGAACCGCTACCCCCGTAATACTAAGTATTACGGGGGTAGCGCTCGAACAAAGCGTTTACACGCTATCACTTACATACATCTTCGTAAAAACGTAGCAAAAATAAACTCTCGGGCAACTTTAAAACGTATAGACACACCGAAACTTAATGTCAAAGTTTCGTTATTATTACAAACTTTCCTTTCTTATGTATGTTCGGAAAGTAATATATATATATATACATATATATATAATTTGAATAATTTAATTCCTTTACAATACTCAGCAAATGAAAGAGAGATGAAAATACCAACATATGAAATTTTAAATGAGATGTAGTTCGAAATATATAGGTAACTATTGTAACGAATTTATGAGTTTAAAGATAATTAAAACATAAAAGGACAACTTATTTTATTCATTGATAATCTATTCCTATATATATATATATATATATATACTATATATATATATAAATGAGGTGTTTTTTAGAGATAAATTTTATTAAAATCTGTAGAAATATGCAATTGTTATTATTTTATTTTCAAACGATTATAGCTCCAAATTTGAAATTGTTGTATCTCAATGTGAAATAGTCTGAATTGTGAGACCTTGTCCTGATGTAGTTAAAATAGAAAATAAATAAATAAAAAATAAATATATATATATGTCTGAGACAGAGTTTAATTTAAAACAGGAATAAACTACTACGTCAGAAACGCCAAAGAAAAATTATTGAGGTGCATACAGCTGTTTCGGTAGCCTAAAGCGTACCGTCATCAGTGCAAAAAAATAATTCTGAATCTGGAGAAGTACTCGTATATATAGGAGAGGGACCGGATTTAGTTCAACCAATAGGATTACGGAAGAGGTGGGGAGTGTGGCCAATAGGAATTAAGGAATGTGTAGCTGTGTAAACAGTAGAAAAATTAAGGAAATGTGGACTGAATGTAAAATTTCCAACAATCAGACAAATAGGGAACAGCGAAATCACAATTTACAAGGTTTTTAAAATTTTTATAAATATGAAAAGCTTCAAAGAAATCGAGTTCATGAATGGATTTAGGTCTGCAAATTATTTTAGCTGAATTAAATTTAAAATTATGATTTTCCTCCCAGCAATGTTTAGAAATAGCCGATTTATTGGTTTCTTGTTTGCGGACGTAATTCATATGTTCTTTTAGACGAAATTTAAGACTGCGTTTAGTTTGGCCAATATATGATAAACCACACTGACAGGATATACTATAAATGCCCCAAGAATTATGCATATCAATAGGATCTTTTAACTGAGAAAAGGTGAGTTTATTGGAAGGCGAAAATATTATTTTAAAATAATATTGTTTGAGAATTTTAGCTATGGTTTGACTGGTTTTAGAAAAATAGGGTAAAACAATACTGATATTAGAAGTGACTGATTTAGTAGACGAAATACGAGGGAGTTGTAATTTTTGGATAGCTTTGTCTATAATGGAAGGATCATAACCTCTGTCAATTGCGATGGCTTTCAGGTATTTAATTTCAGATTTAAATAAAATAGGATTTGAACAAATATTAAGGGCACGGTTTACAAAATAAAATAGGATTTGAACAAATATTAAGGGCACGGTTTACAAATTTGTAAACCGTGCCCTTAATATTTGTTCAAATCCTATTTTATTTAAATCTGAAATTAAATACCTGAAAGCCATCGCAATTGACAGAGGTTATGATCCTTCCATTATAGACAAAGCTATCCAAAAATTACAACTCCCTCGTATTTCGTCTACTAAATCAGTCACTTCTAATATCAGTATTGTTTTACCCTATTTTTCTAAAACCAGTCAAACCATAGCTAAAATTCTCAAACAATATGATTTTAAAATAATATTTTCGCCTTCCAATAAACTCACCTTTTCTCAGTTAAAAGATCCTATTGATATGCATAATTCTTGGGGCATTTATAGTATATCCTGTCAGTGTGGTTTATCATATATTGGCCAAACTAAACGCAGTCTTAAATTTCGTCTAAAAGAACATATGAATTACGTCCGCAAACAAGAAACCAATAAATCGGCTATTTCTAAACATTGCTGGGAGGAAAATCATAATTTTAAATTTAATTCAGCTAAAATAATTTGCAGACCTAAATCTATTCATGAACTCGATTTCTTTGAAGCTTTTCATATTTATAAAAATTTTAAAAACCTTGTAAATTGTGATTTCGCTGTTCCCTATTTGTCTGATTGTTGGAAATTTTACATTCAGTCCACATTTCCTTAATTTTTCTACTGTTTACACAGCTACACATTCCTTAATTTCTATTGGCCACACTCCCCACCTCTTCCGTAATCCTATTGGTTGAACTAAATCCGGTCCCTCTCCTATATATACGAGTACTTCTCCAGATTCAGAATTATTTTTTTGCACTGATGACGGTACGCTTTAGGCTACCGAAACAGCTGTATGCACCTCAATAATTTTTCTTTGGCGTTTCTGACGTAGTAGTTTATTCCTGTTTTAATATTCCAACGCCAAGTCTCCTGCTATTAAGAGTTTAATTTAGTACAACAGGATTATTTTACATATTTTATACATTAATTTTGGAAGTAGTTTTATTTTTCTTTTTAGATTATAAAGTTGCTTTACTTAGCAACGGTTACTCTATAAATTTAATAAAAACTGAAATAAATAAGTCTTTAAAAGAAAATCTTATTCATTCCAAAAGACAGAACTTTCCTGTAGACTTAATATATGAAATAAAGTTAAAATATTGAAAGCTAAACAATCGAACGAGTAATTTCACTTTTAGAAAGTGTTTTATAATCTATGTCAACCGTGGGATTTTTTATTTCTTGTTTTTAAGTAATTAATTGATAAGAGAATTTTGCATCAGCCTAAACTTTATATTTGTTATTTTTTACGTTTCTGATACTAAGACTAAGGGAATATTTCAAAAAATATTAATAATGTTAAGCATAAGTAAACGGGGGGCAGGGGGGGGGGGGGGGTAGGAGGGGTAGGTTTAGAGGTAGTAGGTTTTAAGGGTGAGAGGAGAGGACAATTTCTTTCAGAAAAAATACCTGAAATGAAATCAACTTTTTTTTTTTTGTTCTTTTCTGTTGTCTTTTGGCATTAAGTTAAAATAAACGACTTATAATATACGTTTAATAATTTCTAATGTAAGTTTCTTTCTATTTTTTTTTTATATGTGTGTGTGTGTATGCATGTATACAGGGCCCACCAAAAGTACCTCCCCTCCCCGTCTACCTCAGAAATGAACTGAAATTTTGAAAAATGGCGAAACACATGTTCAATGAATTCGAGGAAGATCTCTTTTGATAAAAATATTTTGGCCCGGGAAGAGGCTGGGAGGTCAACTTTAAAATTTCAAATAGGAAGGTATGTCTTGCGATATACCCCTGGAAACGTCTCTTCAAGACAGTGAATTTGATGCAAACAGTTCTGTATGCGATGATTATTGAAGGAGATACATGCACGTCTTTTGGTGACTGTATCAATTCCCGTTCAAAAGTTAGAATATAATATTCCTTATACCTTACCAAAAAAAAAAGAAAAAAAAAAAGCATAATTTTATAGTTGTAATGAATATGCATTATGGATGTGGCGCCAACATCCGTTTTAATTGAGTTTTATTTATTTATTTATTTATTTATTTTTTTTTTAAGGGTGAGAGGAGAGGACAATTTCTTTCAGAAAAAATACCTGAAATGAAATCAACTTTTTTTTTTGTTCTTTTCTGTTGTCTTTTGGCATTAAGTTAAAATAAACGACTTATAATTTGTTTATAAAATAAATAAATAAACAAACAAGAAAAACTACACAGTGCGTTCTATTTATATATTTCATCTTAATACTAATCTACTGAAGCAGAGGAAAATGACAACCAATTCATAAAAATTAAGTCCTTTTGATACAATCACAGAGACATTTTTGGCAAGGTTCCCCTCCCCCCTTTACTTATGCTTAACATAACAATTAAAAAGAAAACAGGAAAAAAATATATAGATTTTAATAAAAAATCAGACTTTTGTCCGTAAATTTTTACAGAATAAAAAAAAAAAATTTGCAATATTTTCACATTTCAGTGAAGCGAGCAAAGCCTGCTAGTACATATATACTATCAATTAAAAAATACATCCTTGCTGCTTTTTTCCCCTTTTTTTTTTTTTTAACCATATTTTTGTTAACTTCGATTCTTGTTTGTTTGTTTGTCCAGTACAAATCTTGTAATCGATTTTTAACTAACTTCCCGACTAGCTAGACATTTGAAACTTTCAGGACAGCTCAGAACACGGTGACAATACGTTTTTTTTAATACTTTTAGTCAAATGTGTCAGGTCCCTACTGCCTTCGGCAGCGTTTATATGATTCGACAGAAAATTTATTTAACTAACTTCCCGACTAGCTAGACATTTGAAACTTTCAGCATAGTTCAGAACACGGTGAAAATGCACTTTTTAAATATTTTTAACCAATTATTTCGGCTCTCCGCTGCCTTCAGTCAAAGAATATCTACTACGTAGTAGATATTCTTTGCTTCAGTAGCGTTTATATGATGCAGCAGAAAATTTAAAAACATGGTACATAACTTTTTTTTTTTTTTTTTTTTATCTTGTAATTATTATAAACTTATTTTTTTTTTCACAAAATATTTTATAAATTTACAAATGGGGTGCCATTTTTAAAAAGCTAGATTAAACTCTGTATATATATTATATATTCATACATGGTTCGGCTCAGGACAGAAGGCGCCCTCGTGACCCCTATCCACCGCCCTCTAAGGTACCCAGCACGGGCCTGTACATATGTATACAATACATATTTGTTTGTTTCTTTCATTATTTCCATGCATGTTAGATTTATACGTACTTTCCATTAAGGGGAAGAGGGACGTTAAAATTAATTATTTTTGTTTTACATTCTGTCGCTTCTTCAATCATGTGCAACTACAGAATCTCTCATTTTTATGCATAAAGCACATTTTAAAGAGTAAATCGTAAATCTTGAGATGGAAAGACCTCTTACATCGGAAAAAAAAAAAAATAATAATACAAAATACAAAATAATGGCCGATTTGAAAATGCTCCATTCGAATTCTAAATTATTTTAAATCTCCATTTTTACTTCCATTACCTTACTACCGTAGGCAATGGAAATATTGTATTCGGTACATAAATTTGATATCAAATTTTCACCTGATTTACACGTTTTAAGGTCCCCTGAATCCAAAAAAGGGGTTTTCGGCAATATGTCTGGCACTGAAGAAGAATAAATCAAATAATGAAGTGGAGTCACCTAAATTTCATAATTTAGTTAATTTTAAAAAATCGGATTGTCTTGTTGAAATACTTGTTTGCACCCCTGGATTTAAAAAAAAAAAAAAAAAAAAAAAAAAAAAAAAAAAAAACGCCCCTTTCATTTGGTACCGAATTTTTAAAGATAGGACCGATATTTCTAATTTATTTGGCCGTTTAACGCTGCTTAAATTCAGAATTGACTCATTTATTAATAGGCGTAAGTTGACGTTTTAATTAATATCTCCGCAAACAATTAAAAATTTTTAATTCTGTTTTCACTATCCCCTGGGGAAGAAGACTCCTGAGCATCCTTATGTCAATTTTTGTACTTCTACGTTCAATAGGAGCTGAACGTATCGATGCTCAGACAGAGCTTTTATTATAGATAGGGCAGAATGATACAAATGAGTAAAATGGGTGTGTGTAGTTTAATGCATGCAACAACGTTATTAAAGAACGTTGATTGGTAAAATACCATGTAAGGTTTTAAAAATGCATGTAATTTAGAAAATTTTATTACACAGTCCAAATTAATCATACCAATTCTTTGTATTTAGTATCTCCTAATGATTAATGACCTACGGTGATCTTTTCGTAATTTTAATTAAACGGTTTTAATTTTCCAGCAAAGTTGTATTAAGGTCAATATTAGAAATGATGCTAACCGATAGAAATGCTTGTTAAGCAGCAGTTCAGAAAAACAAAAACTCCTCCACTAGTAAAATATGTATCTTTCTAACACTGACAAACTTAAAATTGCACGTGAGCCTATGGTACATCCGAGTATTCAGCTTAATGTTATATTTAAATAACTGTGTTAGTGTTACTCGCGTGATAAATGAGCGAGAAGTTTATGGCTTCCGTGGTCTCGTGGGGTAATCTCCTAAATGAGACTATGAATTACTGATTAACAACAGCATATTAACAACTTTTATAGCTGATTAATTGTTTTGTTTTACGTATGTAGGGTGTTACTGCCGTTGTATTTTCTGCAAGATACGTTTAAGAAAAAGAAAAGGTTTATTTAATAAAATGAAATACTGCATTTTAATTATTTTTATTACTATTATTTTTTTTATTTATTTATTTAAACTGTTCTCAAACTATCTGATAGCTTTTTTTTTTTTCCTTTTTTTAAAAAAAATCATGTATTTATTTGTTGTATCATTAATCATCTCTGTTATTTTTAATCCACATATATAATATTATTTTCTTCGTATGAAATTTTTGTCCATTCTCTCTGTATTTATGTTATTATATATAGCACAACTTAATTACCATGTTTTCTTTCAGATGCTGCTAACAGAAAACTAGCGTCCTCTGAGTATCAGGTAAGAGGCAAACTTTGTATACTCATTTTTATTACATATATATTACAAATTAAAAAATGAAATTTTCAGACCATGTAATATTTCAGAAAAATGTATTATTAAATAGAAATAACTATAAAAGTCAGGGAATTTGAGTGAGTCTGGAATAGTCAGGGAGTTTCGACAAATTTTGAAGAAATATGCCATATTTGAAAACATACTACAGCCATGGAAAAAATTATAAGGAAAAGCGAAAAGTTGCCAATTCTAGGAGCTGCTTGGCTAGAAAATTATGCAAATATTTTTTATGATAAAAATACGTAAAACGAAACATTTTCAAACAAACTTTACTTCGAAAATTTTGAAAATCATTAAAATGCATGAATTTTTAAGGTTTTAATAGTTTGCTACTTGGAAAAAATTATAAGAACACGCATTTCTTTTGAAATCGCAAACAAAAATTTGCATATTTAGTCGTATCATATGTTTGTTTACAACAACCTAAAACTGTTACGCAATAAGATTGTTCACTTTATCTCGTTCTTCATTATGTCGAACAGCACACAACTCTCTGAATTTGCAAAGGGACAAATTATTGCTTACAGAAAATGTGGAATGAGTGGACGTAAAATTGCAAGGAAGATAAACAGATCTAAAACAGTAATTTATAATTTTTTGAAGAATCCAAAAGAATATGGCAAGAAAAAGCGTACAGGTAGACCTCCCACTCTTACTATGCGCCAGAAACGTGCAATTGCCCGTCGAGCTTGCTTTAAAAAAAAAAAAAGAGTTCTACTCAAATTAAAACAGAAATGAATTTACCATGCACTAGCCGGACAGTGCTTAATGTTCTGCAAAAGAATTCCAATGTTAGATATGCTAAACTACAGTCACGTCCACCACTTACAAAACTTCAAAAGAAGCTTAGATTGGAATTCGCTAAGAAACACATTTCTTTTGGTTCATAGAGTTGAGAAAGTATTGTTTTAGGGTCAAATTTTCGAACGTGAGTTTTTGTTATACTTACATGTTCTGAGGTTTCGAACGTGAATAGGACTACGACCCTCTTCCTCCACACACATGGAGGACATTCCGCCCGGACCCTAGTACTTTCGCATTTGTCAATCAGCTTTTACATCTATAACAACAACAGCAACATAAAAATTCCTAGAAGAGAAAAGAATACTTAAGATATATAAATTAAAGATAAAGCAACTTATGGGCTATTTTTCATTGGATTTTATACATTCAATGAAAGTTTAAAGCAATTTTTTAAGCTATTCTTAATTTTTTTATTAATCGAACAAACCTTTTTATTCTCAGTAAGACGGTCGAGAACGTTACATAAAGAAAAGCCCATTTTTCCATTGTAAGGTGTGATGTTTCACCTGATGTTTTGATGAATTTTTAAGTATTAAAAAACTGTGTTCCTGAAACTATTTTTTATTTTCATTTAAATGTTTAGCTCATTTAAGTGTGATTAAAAATTAAATCGTCCCTTATGCAAATTAATTGTATCCCCCCGAAGGTAAAAAAAAAATTTAAAGTTTCAGCAAAATTGAAGGCGGATGACCGGTTTTCCGCGTGAGTGCTGTAACCGCAGAGTAGTTTCCCTTTTTATTTCGACCTTGAGCGGTGGCAACGGAGCGCATCCATCACCGTTGCAAACAGAGTTCGAAGCACCCCACGTCCTATGCCCCCATTCAACAACCCACATTCAAATTAATAAAGATTACGTTTGCGATAGTTTGGTATCGTAATCCTACAACCATAATCAGAATTCCTGTAGATATATGGTTTCAGCAACTCATTCAACAGCAATCGGAATATTTTAATGATCATCTAAACACATTTGTTAACTTCTAGCTTCCCTTTCTCTTAAAATGTTTAATAACCGTAGAGTATTTAATAATTAAACTATGAAATTGCTTAGTGAACCATCATTCGTATGTTGTCGCCATCATAAACCTTTTATCATTCCAGTGGGGGACCCTTCATGAACCTTCGTTATTCAGAGACCCTATATCATTTTATATAACAACGTCACTTGCTGGTTAACGTGTAAAATTAAATAAATAATCATAGTTTCGCACAATAAATATTTTAAATATGCAGTTTAGTATAATTTTAGATACTGAGATGTAAACCATGTGAAAAATCACAGAAGGTAATTAATAGGTGCGCTATCTATCAGTCTAATCATACTCAAATTAAGACAGTATTTTTTTTTTTTTTTTTAATAGTAACCGTCTGAGATATAAAGTTTGATACGCTATACAAACGAGATATGCTCTTCGCGTAAATAAGGGAAATCGCAGCCTAACACCGCCACCTGTTAAGCAATATGCACCAAAAGTTCATAGACACCTATTTACATCAAAGATCAATTAAATGTATATATATATATATATATATATTATGAAATTCTCTAAATTAATTCTCGATTTAGAACTACCACAAAATTTTTGTCCCTCACACACAGACGGATAGACATTTTCAAAAAAATATATTCATTTCGTGTTCAGGCGTTTTCAGAACATGTGAATCCGCCGAAAACCGGTATTCGAAAATTCTTACGAATCTTTCTTCTCTGAATATAGAAAAATATAATAAAGAGAACTCCTTTTCAATTTTAAAATGAAATGACAGCAGTAAATGACATCGATATTTCTTTGTGTCTTTCCTTCTATTAATATCGAGTATTTATGGCAGCAGAAGGTTTTTGTATATTTTATGCTGTGAGAGATTTTATCTCTGAAATCCTCTCTACTACACAAGTGAGAAAGTTCGCCGAAATAGAAAATACAGAATCTTTACTACGATTTGTTTTATTAATTTTAGTTATATGTTCTCATGTGTTTATTTTTGTCTATGCGAGCTTCAATAGATACTCGAACGTACGTACCAACGTTTTTGTGTGTATTCAGGGATGGTTGTGTGCAGGGGCTACCCCTGATTTCAAGGATTGTAATCTAATCCATCCGTATTTTCACATTTCCTACAAAGCCCCCCCCCCCAATCTTATTGGCGGTTCATGTGTCATCCAGGTGATACGTGTACGAATTATATATTTTTATTGACAGGCTGATACAAGATATGGGGGCTTTTGGTCTAAATTAACTTGAGTATCATTTAACATTTCGGGTTTTATTTTATTTATTATTATTATTATTATTTTAATTTAAGACTCTAATTTTCAGGGTTTTACATTTGTCATAATCAGCCCTCTATGTTAATAATTTTGATATGAAATATTTAAATACTTAAATGCCTACTAATGTACTAATGTAAAATTTCACCGAAAAAAATATATATTCTTATTATACACATTTTTCTTTTTTGATGACATTTTATTCTTTTGAAATATTACCGAAAGCTCTTAGCATTTATTTTGTTTTATTGTTCTTGGAAAGCTTTTAACAATGTTTGTCTGCCACTGTAAAAATGTGATAGATGAGTACTCAAATCAAAACTTACTAATTCGTTTAAGTGAATGGCACTTCGACCTTCGCATACTTTTTCTGCTTTGCTGCTCCTCGCCTCATAAAACACACTTCTTGTGTACAATGGAAACATCTGTGCTTATTTTATATGAGCAAAATTTTTGTGTATTTGTTATGAGATAATCCGGAAACGGGCCGGTTACGGTCTGCAAAATTGGACGCGTTGTCTCACGATAACCCCATCAGTGGGTCAGTCGAATGGGTGCAAACAAAAAAATGTTTTTTACAAGGATATTGTGCGGTCTGTGACCATTTTTCATCAATACTTTTGTCTATTTATTTTAAATTCTGTTCATGCATAAGTGTTTCATAAGTGTCAATAAAAACGTAGGAATTAAAAGTAATTCATTTTTCAATATTTATATGGTTAATTTTGTAATTAATTTTTTAGTATCATGTTCATCACATACGATTAAAAAAAGGGGGGGGATGCTGCAGTTGTTTTAAGAGATTTAGTTGACTCTTCAGTTTTCAACTGTTAGTCTTTAGTTCTTTAGTGCATACATTTTTGTTTTACTCACAACACAAAATAATTTATATTTACAAAGTCAAAAATGCCATTAAAACTGAAAACCATTTTTTTTTTTTTTTTTTTTTTTTTTTTTTTAATATAGTAGGTAACTTTAATTCCATTTTTAAATAGAAGTCTTTGAACCGAAATAATTGGTAGCAAAAATAAACTAGCATGTAATGAGATAGGAAAAGCTTGAATATGTGGTATGTTTCCCATGCCGCCATGCTTGATGCTTGTTAGAAATTAGTATCAGCTCTCACGGTGTCTGGTGGAGGATCAAAATTGTGATGGTATGTCTCCGGACCACCTCTAGGGGTGTGTCCCAGACCGTCGCCAATTGCCCATCTGCGCAGCATAAGTGCGACGTAAAACCCAACCACCACCTCACGGTGTCTGTCATGTTAAAATTATGCCTAGCGCCTGATGTTCATTCGAAGCTCCAACTTATACATTAACAAGAAATAAGTATTATTGGTACTTTAGAATGCATATGCATGTTTAGACTAATATATCACTATTTCCGCTTTATTCTTCCTTATTCTAACTCTTTCAGTACAGTTGTGTGTTGAAAAAATACTGTTAATATATACTGTAAGTGTACTGTATAAAAAAAATTACGCTGATTCTAATCAGTACAAAATCAGTATTGGTGAAAAAAAATTCATAATTCAGAGCATTCACCGCGGAACCAGGAAAAATGAACTTAACGTGAAATTTCTCAACCTTCAAAATCGCAGCACTATATCTATATGGCGCATTGTGTAATCATAACCCTTCTTGCAGATAGAGAATGCTGTAAAAAAAAATCACTTAACTGTCTTTCATGATTCGCCCGTTTTTATATATATTAGATGCCGTTTAAGTATTTGGACTATCCTTAGGGGTGAGTCCCAGACCGTCACCAATTACCCAATAGCGCAGCACTAGTGCGGCGTTAAACCCAAACAACCAGCCTATTATCTATTTTTTAAGATTTTATGTGAGGGGAGGGGAGGGGGAGTAATTAATAGAAAATAAAAGGAAATTTTCGCAAAATAAAAAAGGTTAAATTGGTTGTCTGTTTAATTAAGGCTTAAACATTATTACTTGCGTAAGGCACATTCTGACGTTGATCCGTCTTCAATTATCTTCTCCTTTGCTCCAGATAATTAATGTTATGTATTTTTGTTCGATTGACTATATTATTAACATAACACCTGACAGAATTATAATGATGATCAGAGTTTTTGAAGGTTTAATCAACAACTTCTATTTCATCATGTGTGTACTGTATATAATCAGCATGCTATGTGTAACAAATAGAATGAAATAATGAGCTTTATTAATGATTATTAGATTTAACATATCCTATTGTGATTGTATTATCTTTGTTTCTTTGTTTATTATTATTATTATTATTAAATTGTTCATCTGTAGTTTATGCGATTATTTTCCTTTTGGTTCAAGAAATGTTAATTTCAAAATCATGATTCCATTTAATCATTTTTACATTTCACCTTTCTTTTTACCTGTCATCAATTATCGCACGTTTCCAGTTGCATATTGTGTTCCCAATACCATAATTCCCGAACACATAATCTCACTTTTAAATATTTAAAACAATATTCCTTATTTTTATTTATTTATTAAGAAAGAAAAGAAAAAAAAAATAATGTATGAGATTGAATTATTTAAAATTCTATTTTTCGACTTTTTTTTTTTTTTTTTTTTTTATGAATGTATAGTTAGCCGTATACTAAAATATTTTTTTTACATTTAACGAGGGCACCCTAATGCAATTAAAAGAAATATTTTCACTACAATAATAAAACACTGAACAATGCATACTTAAAATGTAGTGCAAAAAAATAAATGGTTTCGTGGAACGTTATCATAATTTCTTTTTGGGTTATTTATTCATGTACAATGTTTGATATCTTTTTCATTGGGAAAGAGATCTGCATGTTTTTTTTAACACTTCGTAAATCTAATAGCAACAACATTACCATATCGTAATTTTTGTAACCTTCACTCGCGTTTTTTTAAACCTATTGTTTAAAGAAGTTCATCGTTTTGTTCTTTTCACAAAATTCTATCGCCCCCATCTCTAAACCGGTGTTATCGTAATATGAAAGTGTGTGTTACCTTGACCTTTCCTTACAAAATCCTATTCTCTAATACTTTAGTAAAAGTATTTAAAAATTGCTTTTTAGATTAACTGTTTCTACCATGTTGTTTTTATCATCAGTTGTTTTGTGTATGTATGTTTCATAAGCATGAAAATTTGTGTAGTCGTAGATAAAAACTAAATGTTGAACTTGGAAACATTATATTCGATTATTTATACATTTATATATATATAAAGCTGAAGGCTTGTTGCATTTACTTTCTATTTATATGCAATCTTTCCTTTTCCATTAAATTTTCAGTTTCTTCATTGTTGAGTTGTCAACTATTATTAAAATTCTAATCAAACTATTATACAAAGTAATCAATACATTTCATTGTTGCTTCATAGTTTCATTATTTTTTAATCTGCTATGAAATTTTGCTTTATTTAATCCATTTGACTCCTATTCTGGTCTTACCAGAGCCAGGCTGGGGAAGTGTTGCCGGCATGAAACTATACTCTGTTTCCTTAGAATAGTCGAGTGATGGTCATTATGCTCTCCCACTATTAGAGGGGAGAATGGGGGATTGTCCAGTTTCTCCCTTTTTTTATCGCACTGCACTTAGGGCGAAAATATTCAGGGTAGGGTTTTTCAAAACCAGGTAGAAGTGATGTGCAGAAAAAAAGAGGAAAGTTTTGTATCCCTTGTAACCAAGCAACCTAGAGTGGAAAGAGGGAGAGTGGATGGCCTTGAAGTGCCTCTCTTCAGGAAAAAGACTATAGTTTAACCCCACAGGCAAGTCACAAGTCTTGCCGTCTGCCTCCTTCCTTCCTTTCTTAAAAAAAAATTTCAGAAATTTCGTTTCGGTTTTAAGTTTTTCTGTTAAGATTTTGTTTGAGTTAGTTTACTGTTTAGTTTGTTTTGCAGGCTGTTAATTAAAAAATTTGGTTTCTTTTAATATGTGTATTTCATACCCTGATGAATTTTTTTTGACCTTTCTGAGCTTCTCCTGCATAAGGAAGTTTTTCATTCTTATTGGTCTTTGTGGTTTCAGTGATCTTGTATCTGTTGCTTGGCTTTTCCACGCTTAATAAATCATTATTATACATACATATATATATATATATATATATATATAGTTAAAACTTCTTGAAAATACTCCTTACAGCATTGGTTTGTTTGAACCTGAATTAATTTAACTGACTTATTGTTTATCTAGGTAAACGCTAGAAGGCGCTTACCCACTGCTGACTTAGTTTTCTAACATTAATTTCCTTTCTATGAAAGTTTTAATGTTCATTGATTTACGTACAATTTAAATTAAAAATTTAACTAGATTAAACTTTAACTTAAAATTTCACTAACTCAATAAATAATTACTCAGTGAATTTAATCGTTAATGAAATAGCTCAGGCGTTAATTCTTTATCGATTAATCGATGTTTGCAAGGCTTTTATTTTTAATTTCAATAATTTGTTGGCATCTTCCTATTCTCCAGTTTGTGTAAAAGTTTTACATGTGACTACTCTGTTTTTTTCTAGTTTTCTTTATGGATTCCTTGATGATTTGATTTAATAATTTATTTAATTTCTCATTCAAATTGGTTTTGCTGCTCGATCGGGGCTGGAACAATATAAATTGCTATGATTAGGTATATTGTTTTACGAAATCGATGCAGCTTTCACAGCTTTATGAAGTGCATGCCCCCTGACGAGTTTTTACTTCTAATTTAAAGCATTTTTATCCAATTATTATTTCTGTGGTCCTTTAGTTATTTTCTCTGTCTTTAAGTTTAATGGTCCTTTTTTTTTTATTATTATCATTCATGTCGGCGTAAGTAATTTAAATTGTTTTTGTCTCTTATTGGTTCTTAATCTGTAACGCAACATTTTTGTGTCAGTCTTACCTATAAGTTAAAATCAGTTCTATTTTTGTTGTGAATTTAATAACGTTATAAAATTAATGACTAAAATTTTCAAAAACACCGCTTCACAGTTTTGAACTTTCTAATGTTAAATTATTTTTACATATTTCTTGTTCATAGTTGTTAAAAATAATCTTATACTGACTTTTGCATAAATATGTTACTTTAAGACCAAGCCGGCATATAAACATTTGTACTTAATTTCTATAATTTTCTGATACAAAATATGAAATTGACAAAACTTCCGAGTTTCGGGATTTTTCAGCAGTTGGATGTTAAATCCGCCTAGTATAGAAAAAATAATCTGGTGTGTCACTCACACGACTTTCTCTTACCCTGAAATTTAATACTATAAATACAAGTTGGAAATTAAGAGGCAACATAACGAGTACTATTATGTAAACCTATGTTAAAATAATTCATATTAGGCTTCTGAAGAGGTTTATATGATAATTAGTTCTGTGTAAAGGGGGGACTTAAAATTATTCAAACAACTTTCACATGTAACATTCCTTGAAACTTATCAGTCTTGACCAAACTTTTCCAGCAACAAATTTATATTAATTTAAAAATACGACTTTTGGATCTCCTGAAATTATTTGTTTTTAAATTACTCTAAGAGACACAGTCAATAATCAAACTTTAAAACTTGACTTTGGTAATCAGGAAACCTCAAAACGTGTAAATACACAAAAAACAAGCTATGAATATTTAGCTTAAAAACATACATTATTTATCATATGTCTATGAAGAATTCATTTCCATTCCTGAGCAGCTTTCCTGGACATGGTAAAATATTATAGTAAAGAACTTCCACTGACAATAAAAAAGAATGCTATCGCTTAAATATTTGCAACCCTGTATATCTTTTGAAGAATATGTACAAACCACATAGTGCACCTAAATATAATCCTATAGTAATAATATACGGCACAACCTAAAATGCACTTCCATCAATGTTCAGCTATTGTCGCACTATAATCTAGTTCTTTTGTGTAGCCCTGTAGATGAACAGTGAATGATTTTCCTGCCATATTCTACATGAGGCATGTTTTTATGCATATAAAAAATATATATTCATTTCATTTGGCTTAGTGCAGTCAATAGATGTTAAACTCTACTTACCTGCAATTTCCCCGACAGACGTAATGTATCTGAATACTTTTGAGTGTCCCTGTACACGAACCATTTGCTTCATCTCAACGAAAAGCTTAGTGTAGCATCCCTATAGGATACAGATTTAGAATACCGAGTTTGGAATTTCTGCTACTATTTGTTCTTGAGATATGCTGATAACACACAGACACATACACACAGACCAACCGCTAAAAACATGATTTTCGGATTCAGGGGACCTCAAAACATGTAAATATATCAAAAACTCACGTTCGAAAAATTGGCCCTAAAACAGTACTTTCTCTACCTTATGGATAAGAGAAAGTAAAAAAGGGTACATTTTTTTTTAACAAAAATTTGACAGTGCCATATGATTTAAGAGTGGTTACAGGTTTCCTTTAAATCTTGCCTAATGATTAATAATATGAAAAACAATTGGATCGTTTTATCTTGAGCATCTTTCTTCCAAACAAAATATAGATTCATTAGATAATATCCTATTTTAGCTTAGTTACGTTTAGTGTACGTTAATAAGAATCATGTATGTTTGCTTAAGCGCCGACTGCCTACTTAGCGGTTCTTGGGTAGGTGTATTTCGAAGGCCTGTCGCTTGTTGGGTGTTTCGGAAACCAATGGACGTCCTACTCTTTCAGCCTACTCGACGACCCCGTCCTGATATAGATTTCAAAACTCTTTTGATCAATGGTTTTTAGGAAACAAGGTCTATATTCATTCTTCTTTCGACGTCGACGACTCTGTCGTGTATGCTAATAATGTTGAACTGACACTTAATCAAAATGCGTGATAATTCATTTACATGATGTCTGTCTCATGCATCTTTCCCTAAAAAGTGGTCTATACTTCTTAAAGTATTACTTTTTATGCGTCACTGCAAAGTAAGAGAAAGTAGATTTATCTTCTCTTAGGTACTTCCAAGGTTATTTTATCATTATATAATAAGAGTGATTTCATTCTTCTTCCTCCACCCCCTTAATCTGTAATTACTGACGTTTTTCAAAGTTAGTATACAGAAGGACTTGTATTTAACGAGGAGCTTGGAACACAGAAAAATGCTCGTTAAATCCGATCGCTAGCTAAATCTGAATTCTTGTTTGTACAAAGAAATTTATATATAAATCACGAATACGAGAATTGTTTGATAATACTGCGCTGCAAAAAAAAAAAATCTACCCCTGATACCATTTTTGCTGATTCTTATGTAAATTGACCTTCTGAATCCGAATATGACTACCATTTTGACCAGTCACCCACCGTTTTCTCGGGACACCACCCCCTTTCCCCATTTTTATCACTGTTCGGTAATTTTATGGCCATGAATTTGATTTGGAGAATGAAAAAGAATTAATTTAACACTTAAAAACAAAAAGTATTGATATAATGGAGTGGTGGCAATATAATAAAATGAGGGTAAAATTTTAGGAACGCTGCGAGGCCTGATAATGTTTTAAAAATAACATTAATAATAGATTTAAAAAATATAAGAAATGTATTACATAATTTCAGTGGCAAATCCGATCCCCCCTTTAAATTTTCTTGCCACAAATGTTGATGTTTCAGAATTTTCCAACTCTGTAGCATCTCAGAAGATATTTAACAGTTAAAATAATTCCCCCCCCCCTTAAAATCAAATTTATAGCCATAAAATGACCGAAAAGTGATAAAAATAGGGGGACGACCCTAAAAAAAGGTGGGTGGTAGGGCAAAATGGACATCGTATTCGGATTCAGGAGGTCATTTTACAGAAGAAATTGCCAAAATGGTGTTGGGGGCATTTTTCATGCCGAGCAGTGTAATCTTTATTCAAAAGGAAAAAATATAGTTAACCAAGTAAAAAGTTAGTCGTTTGAATTTAATAAATATTTCATCACTGGTATTTTCCATTGCTTCAATAAATTGCTCATGATTTTGTAGTGACTTTGCAGTACAAACATGTATCGGTGTTTTAAGAATCATTACAATCACTTCCTTCTTTTTTTTTCCTATTCCTGGGCTATTATTTTCCTGGCGATATTTTCAATGGAGAGTATTAGTGTACTCATCACTATGTTCAACATTAGACAATGTTTATCTATCTTTCGCAAGAATTTATGGATAATTCTAAGGAATTTCTGTATTTTTCATTTAAAAAAGTTGTAGGAAG
Source organism: Salticus scenicus (assembly GCA_963930645.1). Lineage (NCBI taxonomy): Eukaryota > Metazoa > Arthropoda > Arachnida > Araneae > Salticidae > Salticus > Salticus scenicus. The sequence goes on from OZ005648.1 coordinate 51,818,149, forward strand.
AAAAGGAAAACTATATTCCATTATTTCTGTAATTATTTAAGGCTTCCATGTTTATTTCTTTTTGTTAAATTTAAGCAAAGTTAAGAAAAAAATTGTTCTCAAAAAAAGAATGTATTCTGGTGCATCTATAACATACTAGACAAAATACTTCATTTTTCTCGTTAAATCCGAAATTTCGTTAAATGCGGGTTTGTTATTAGCGGACTTTACTCTATTAATAAAAATTTGAAAATAAATATCTAAAATTAAAATAAGTTAAACGAGAATTTTCCTATTTTAATTTTCTTCATTTCATAGCACAACGCCTTTATACGAAAAGATTAGTTTTCTCTCCGTCTTTAACCCCGTGAACTGAAATGACGATTCCAGCTCGTCATGAATTTCCCGACACTAATTATGTTCTTCTATGTAGTATATATAACAATAAACATTCATATAAATGTGTGAAACAAATATTATTTTTAATAATAACAAATTATTTGAGCAACAAAACCGTAAATTTCTATATCAATCCCTCCTCTTAAAACTAAGAAAATTAAATTGTCTGCATGAGCAGTGCTGACTGAAAATAAATTGCAGTCCAAGGGGTTAAAAGTAATTTTCGATTATTTAAACGTATATCTATTCTTAATCATATGCTGTTTTGAGATGCTTATAATTTATCCCTGTATTTTTTATTTATTTTTATTATTATTTATTTATTATTTTTTTCATGAAGATTCTAGATATCAAACTAGGTATATACCCAATTCTAATATATTAGGTTGCTTCCTAATCCTTTAGCGGCAGTTATAGAAATAGGAAACTGCCCAACCAACTTTTTTTAAAAATCCGTTGCATTCTCAAGAAAAGGTAATTTTTTCACTATTTCTATTTGTTAAATAAATGTTTGTGAGTTTTAGGGATTTAAGAGAAATGGCACTCGACAATGAGAAGTGAAAGGACAAAACTCTATCTTGAGCATTCATCGTGAATTCTCATATCTGAGTCTGTCGTGTAACAATTTAATATTAGTGATATTACAAGTAAAATAACAAAATCGCATCTTAAAAGGTGTTATTTTATTTAGTAATATTATATAAAAATTATATGTATATCCTATATGCTAAAATTTACCCTGATTTACAATTTAAAAATTATTTTTTGAATGCAATTGGCCTTAATATTGTATTTCTTGTATGCCGAATTTTATAATGATTCGCAATTCTCAATATTATCTATATATACTAGCAGGCTTCGCTGGTCACTATATTTAAATGATTTTCAAAAAAATTAAACCGCTATTTTTTTTTTATAAGACTATAAATAAAAACTAAACAAATTACATTGAAACTGTACTAAACATCGCGTCGGATACCCGCTGCCTACGGCAGCTCTTTTCCGCCAGCACTGCATCGGGTCTAGGTTCCCGCTATTTACAGAAAGGTCTTTCCCGGGCCATTTAATCTGGATATTTATCAACGACAGGTGGGTCTGCTATTATTTAAGAATTGCGATTTTAAAGATGACTGTATCTCATGTATGTTATAGCATTGTATTACCAAATGATTTCGACCAATAAAAGAAAAACTAGTTTTTCTTTTTTTAAGGAATTGAATAAATAAAAAACAAATAAATTTTAATTAAACTTAAATTTTAATAAGTTTAATCCTTTCTACTGTACACTATCATTATTTTCCTATAAATACTATAAGTTTAAAAAAATAAAAATAAAATGAAAAATAAAAATTGCTTTCAAAGGAATTTATTAAAAAAAGGAAAAATAAAAAGTTATCCTATAAAAATTATATATATAAACATAACTGTTATAAATAAGATTTAAAATTTAACATACTTAATTTTTACCTACTGCATTACCACTTGATTTCCAATAAATATAAGAAAAAAAAAAAAAAAAAAAGATTTCGACTTCAAATATATGAATTAAATAAATAAAAAATAAATAGCGTAATAGCCGTTGTTAAGATACGCAGACGATTAAAATGAAAAGTAAATTTTAAAAAAATGAAACATAGATGCCAATATTTAAAATTTAAAAGAAAAAAATTAAAAAAAAAAAAAAAATTTCAAATTCGAAAAAATCTTGATGAGATGCACACCTATAGGGTACTAAGTATCCATCTGCCAAGTTTTGCAGCTCTGTGATCAGTAGTGTGAGCACCAGAGCACAGACACACACACACACTCGCACACTTCTCTTTATTTATATAGATACACACATATATATATATATATATATATATATATATATATATATATATATATATATATATATATATATACTCCAAATCATGTGTGCTAAGTTGGACAATTATATTAGAAAACAAATTTATTCGTTAATGTAGATCACTCCAAAGTTTCTCATGTAACAATGGCTATTTTTTCCCCTTGTCCTCACCTTGAGCCATAGCTTATCCCAGAAATCAAACAAAATATCATTGCAAAAGTGTTTCAAAGATAAATAATGAATAAAATTATGTAATTAACATTTATTTGTTTGAGAAAAAGAAACTAGTTGTGTTACAAAACACATTCTTTCATGATATTGTCTGATTGCTTTTATATATTGATCATTCCAAAATAACTTTTATGTAAAAACTGTCTGAATGAAGTGTGGAACCCTGGTGCAAAGTATTTTTTGGTTTATATTTATTTAAAGATTATATTTGATTAAAGCGGAAATTTTTAAGAGAAACGAGCAGTCCGTTTTAAATAGCTTACTTATTCTCTCAAGGAAAGGAATGATTTGAACAAATTCTGCGTTTTCTTACACTGCGGAAGAATATCTTGATGAAAAGAACCAGGTCAATTTTTGTCTAAACTGAGATCTAAAGACTGTTTGTATATTGCGTGAACATAAAAAAGGCGCACCACATAAAAACTCTGAGAATTTGATATTTATCAACAGAAAGAAAACTGGTGATATCACAGTCCAATTAAAAAGAAAAAAAAAAAAAAAACTTTTTAACTCTGTTTTGTAGGCATATTTAATCTGGAAGGAGAACGATGATAATTTCCCTAATCTTTTATGTTAAGACTTGTAAATGAATCTTGGAATGTCATTCCTACTACCTACTACATCAGTTATAGAGAGTGAATTCATAGATAAATTTATAAAACAGACTTAGGCGAAAATACGGGAAATGACCAAGGAGTTAATTTTATTGTATATATAAGTTTATCGTTTATCCGATAAAACAGCTCACGTCTAGCTCCTATCCATCTGGCCTTATGATATGCTCATGAAAATGTTTCAGACTTTTTTACTTTTTTATGAAGGATGTTTTACGTAAAGGGCAGAGGAGTATGTGCAATTAATCAAGAGAATTCAGGTCGCCCCGAATTCAATCTTCATTAATATTTAGATATCCGGAATGTGTTGGAGCAGCATCAACAAGAAGCACATTTACTGGGTGTTTCAGCTGGAATGGAAAAGACAAATTATCTAAAAATGATATATACTCGCGATAAATCTCCTTTATTAAGTATTTACTTTTACATCCATTCAAACGCGGGGAAGTTTAAAATTTGATACAGATATTTACAGTAATATGCAAATTTTTTCATTCATCTCTATAAAAACACTCATATACATAATGCTTAAGTAAGGTTTATAAGTAAAAGTAACAATCAATCAAAATTTTACATCAATTAAACAAACAATTAAAAAAAAAAAAAAACTTTATTAGATACCAGGTGAGCTTTTGTGCCTGAAGGAATTTATCGTCCCCTGATACCATTCTTGCTTATTCTTATGTAAAATGACCTCCTGAATCCAAATATGTTTCCCATTTTGCCCAGTCACCCACCGTTTACTCGGGACACCACCCCCTCCCCCAATTTTTATCACTGTTCGGTAATTTTATGGCCATGAATTTGATTTAGAGAATGAAAATGAATTAATTTAACTTTAAAAAATAAAAAAATATGTAATAATAATAAGTGATAATAATAATTGATTAATAAAATATAATAAATGTAACTTATAATTTCAGTGGCTAATCCCCCCCCCCCTTAATCTTACCCTTGCTGCAAATGTTCATGTTATAGGATTTTTCACCTCTTTAGGCCCTCAGAAGATATTTAACGGTTAAAATATTTCTTTTCTCCGCTATAAATCAAATTTATAGCTTTAAAATTACCGAAAAGTGGTAAACAAATTGGGGGGCGTCCCAAAAAGACGGTGGTTGATAGGGCAAAATGGGCGTCCTATTCGGATTCAGGAAGTCATTTTACATAAGAATATGCTGAAATGGTGTTGGGGTCAATTTCCATGCCGAGCAGCGTAATTTATGGAGGTTTATGTTAAATAGTTTTACATAGCCACGAAAATTATGGATATTTGAGATTCTAAACGTATTAGTAAGTTTAATTCGTATGATTAAATCACGTTGTTCCGGAGGTTATGGTTAATTTATGTAATATGACAAGTTTTAGCAGGTTTTCAGATTTTTATTATTATTATTTATTTATTGTAACATGAAGTATATTATTAATCAGTCGATTTAAAAAAATCAAATGTTAATTATTCATTAAAATCAAAATTTTAAGTCTTATTTAAAAATTTCTAAAATCATTCTTTGATTAGCTTATAAAAAAAAATTAAAAATAGATAAATAAATAAATAATTCTGCTATTTTTTTATTATTATTCTATTTATCTGCCCTTTACAATAAAAACTGGATACAAATAATTATTTAGTGTTGCTTTATTAATTTTTTCGTATTCAGTAGATTTCTATCAGATGTTTTGAAGTATTGTCTTTTATTTAATTATTAGTGTTTCACTGCTAAAGTTTTCGGATAATTTTTAAAGATTGATTTTTATTTATAGTTTGCATTCCTTCTGTCCCACAATTTTATTTATATTGGCAAACAATTCCTTTTTTTCTTGCTTTTATTTGTTTGTATGATTTATTATTATTATTATTATTGTGTTTTAATGAGATGATTATATTTTTCATGGGGATTTTTTTTTTCCCCAAGATTTTGTTCTATAGAAAAATTTTAGCCCCTCCAACATTTTTGAAAATTCTTTGTCCATGGTTTAATATTGCATATTGTATATTATAATTTGTTTTACACTTATATGTTTATTCTAAGTTAGATAAAAGTGTAATTTTAAATAAGGATTTTAAAAACCTATTTGGGTTTTTTTCTTGGTGTTTTTATTGAAAAAACCCACCCAGGTTTTTTTGTCGGGTAAAATCAAGCCAACCCTGGTAACAATATATCTGTTCTTCAAAAAATTTGAACTGATAAATATGTAAAAGAAATTAATTTGTGTATTTTGCATGTATCTAAAGTGCTTAAGAAATCCATTTTTTTAAATTCCGTCATAATTCGAATGCAAAACTATCTCATCTTCTAAAGTTTGGTAAGAAATGGAATCTTTACCTTAAAATAGTTTGGCTGTGTTTCTAACACTGCAAAATGCGTATCAGTAATTAATTTTCGCTTATTCTAAATTCGCTAATAGATTCGATGGTGAGGGGGAGCTGAACAGATATAGGCTTTTCAGATAGTTTTCGCTTTTCTTTGGTTATATTTGGTTGTTTTCGCTTACATTTAATTTTACCATCACTTATCATTTTTATTATACAAGTTTCTGTTATATTTTATCGGATTTGTATCGCTGTAAAACAGAATCCTTAAGCTAAATTCTTCATTTTCTTCTGCCCATCAGTTATCAATACAATACATGTAATGCATTTTGTCTTTTTCTTTCTTAGCTGGTGGCTACCTTGGGTATGATCGTCTTCAATGCTCTGGACTTCCGTCTTCCGCCCGACGAAGAACGAAAGCTAAGCCGTCCGTTAGAATCTCTTATAGAAAGCATGATCGCGTATTGGAGCGAGGATGAAGAAGAGGAGTCTTCGCAGACGGCTGATGAAGGGATAGAGCAAGATTCGGGGGAAGACGAAGATCAAGACATCCTTAGCCAACAGCTCATGAATCGGGACGGCAAAGGGAAGAAGGGGGTGTCCCTTGTGCAAGTGATGGAGGTAAGATCGTCATTCTTTAATTTTTAATATTACGAAGAACATTGGAGGAAGCGTAGCGTTCCACGCACAACAATGGCCGTTGGAGTGGTTAAGCGAAATTATATGACTTACAAGGAAACATTCAAAAGGCGTCGTCTTCAAAAAATATTGAAAAAAAAAAAAAAATGTGATTCTACTCTTCATAAAACACCAGAAAGGGAAAAAATTATCGGCTGAAATGAATTACAGTGACCACAAAAAATTATCAAAATTAAGCATTTTTGGCGATTTAGCGCTGTTACGCGACAAGTTTGCTGGCACCGAGATTGTCGTGTAGGAACAGAACATTATTTTGCTTCTTTGCCAAGTACTCAAAATCAATCGCCTAACAGTGTGAAATCGCCAAATATGCTTAATTTTGATAATTTTTTGTAGTCGCTGTAATTCATTTCAGCAGATAATTTTTTCACTTTCTGGTGTTTTATAAAGAGTAGAATCACATTTTTTTTTTTTTTTTTTTTTTTTTTTTTTTGAAGACGGCACCTTTTGAATGTGTCCTTGTTAGAAACAACTGCGCATATGAACTCTGTATGTGCCTCACGTCTGAATGTACCCTACATGATATTATTGCATTAACTGCCCCTTGGTGTGGATCAGCTTTGAGTGTAGTACATCAACACCCCCCCCCCCTTTTTTTTTATAGTAAAATATACCGAAAAATGATAGAACTTTTGATGGAACACCATACATAATTCAAACACCATAATTGAAAATGTATGATGATCGTATATTTATGGAAAATTTACAATTTGTGTGTGTGTGGGGGGGGGGGGGTACTAATAAATCTTTTTCTCTTCTTTAAGTCTTTGTTCATCAACATAATTGATGGTAGTCTTTATCTTTATGATAACAAACTGAATTAACGAAAATATTGTAAATGGGTGTATATATGTTCATGGAAAATTATTGATTATTATGTGACATAATATCCCCCTCCCCATTTAAAACTGATATAGTAGAAAAATTTAATTTAAAATTGGTATAACTTGGTTATTTTATAAATAAAACATTCGAAATTAAAAATTTATCTTTTTTTTTTTTTTTTTTTTTTTAAGCTACAAAATGAAATATTAAAATTTTAACAATTCAATTTTTAGTAAACGAGTTTTAATTTAATGGTGGTGAATTTTCGGAACGTAAAAACAGAATTCGTATATATATATATATATATATATGGTCATGAGTAATTCTATAAACAAATTTCGCCGCAGAATAACAATAACATAGGATTTGATGACCGAAGTAGGAGAATTTGTAAGAGGGAGTGTTGCGGAGCCTTAAACACACAGGTCAGGACCTCAAAAACAGATATTAACATTAATTCAAATTATGCATTCTAAATCTGTATCATATGGTGATATTACTTGAAATATTTCATTCAGATCAGAAAAATGGCCTGTGTCTATGGACGAAATTTCTCTTTGGTGCATTTTAATATCTCTAGACAGCACTGAACGTAATGAAATTTGTTTCTATAAATATATATTAAATGTACAACCAGTATTAAATATTTGTTTGCGGGGCCATGGAGAATAATTCGAATATATTAGGTGTTACGGTTGGAAATTGTTCGAAGTGAATTTTTAAGATGTATTGTAATTTATTATTATTATTGTATTAAGTATACGTTTACAATTTATTGACAATTTGCAGAACTACCCAAAATGAATTTATTTTCTCTCGGATGTAATTGACAGAACTGTTTTACTGTTTTAGAAAAATATCAGCACAGAGGCTTTTATGGCATAGCAGGGTTCAAATGTGAATCTAGGGCTGTTAATAAAAATTTCTTCTTAAACAAAAATGATACATTCTAATTTAAAATGCAAGGTAAGAGAAAATAGCGTGGGATTATTTAAGCAATTTCAACTTTAAAAGAAGAAAAAAAAATCATTCGTTTTATATCTATTCTATTATTCAATCATCATTCTGCCGATGCTATTTTTAATTGCCTATAATTAATTAAATGCTTAGCGTTTGATGTTCTACTTTCTATAGAAATTCAGTTCCATAAAATCAATGAAGCACGGCCATCCGATCCGTATCTGCTTCGTGCGTTTATTGTTTCTTCGCTAATATTATACGCTATTAAGCGCCAATCCGTGACTAAAAGCTACCAAACACTATGGTCACGGGTCTTCAGTAACCTTATTGGGGGAAGGGGGAGACGTTCTAAAAAATAATAACGGTAGAAAGATAATGTCTGTTCCAGACATTGAAAAGTGAGTTAGTTTCGCTTCAGATTCAACTGGTCGTTGGGTTAGTATTTTAACTTGCGCGAAGGTACTAAGGTGATGTTTTTGCTTTGAGATGGATAATTTGTTTCGACGGAAAATTATCTTTTTTATTTTGAGGAATATTAAGAAAATCACTCAGTTAAGTATATTTTGTTTTTTTACACATTGTGCGCTAAAAAATTCGTTTTACTGGTATTTCAGAATTAATTTTCTCCCGATTTAAACTGCATGTATTTTTGTTTTTAAAGAATAAAAATGTTATTGCTGTAATTTTCTGTATGTGTCTAATTTTAATTCAAATTAATAAGAATTGTAAAATTTTTAATAAAAAGCATCTCCTTACCGTTCTTTTTTCTATTTTCATACTTAAAAAAAAAAAAAAAAAAGTACAAATGAAATTTAACTGTACTTATTTAATTATTTAATACAGTACACTTGTATAAGTTTGATTTAATTTAAAATGAAAATATTTTTTTATCTTTCAGCTATGTGCTAATCACCTTACTTGTCCAGACCAAGCAGACAGCCATTACAAAGCCGTTTGCCGGGCTCTGGTAGCCGAAGTTTTAGAGCTTACTTCATTCCTTGAAAACATATCCAATAGGACTCATGTAAGATTTCTTTTAGATTTTTTTAAACATACTTTATTTGCTATTTATTATTATTTAAGAGAAAAACAGTCTGTTTCAACAAGGGCTCAATTAAGCTTAGGCAAGCCCAGAAAGACCTATTCCATTTCCTAAGATTCATTTCTATGTTCACTAAAATATAATAGTTGTTGTATTTTCTATGTATCACTTATGTATAATAATTGTTATAATTTCTGTATAATAATTTCTATATAATAATTCCTATACACATTTTCGAGTTTTTGCGAATATCTAAAATACTTAATGGGGTTTCTTGGAACTTTAGGCTGTGAAAAGCCACATGCATTTTACAACCCCTGAAATGTAAAAATTTTGTCCCGAACTCGCAAAAAAAAAAAAAAAAAACTAGATACATTGTATATTTTGTATCATTTTAGTTTCACTATTGCACAATATTAATTTGGTTCTAATAATAATTTGGCGAATGGTGAATTAAAATTTTAATTAAGTGGTGAAATTCATATAATATTTATGTGTTCCAAATTTTAAAGGTAAATAAGAAAAGAAATAAAATGCGAAAATTTCGCATGGGTTTGCTAGTAATAATAATAATCCATTGTTGTTGTTATACGTAACATTTTTTTTTTTTTTTTTTTTTTTTTTTAATATTCAGGTTCTTCCATATTCTGAAGAAGATGAACCTGACAGCAGGACACTGGAAAAACTTAGAATACAAGATTGGGTATGTTATTATGTACTTATCTTTATTACCACAAAGATATTTCTCTACATAATTTGCTGGTATATCTAAATTTGTAACTAATGTTTAATTTCATTAAACACTATAATTGTTATCTGGATCAATTGGTTAGCTCAGTTGATGGAGTAGTGGCAGTCATCCACAAACTCCTTCCTTATAATATTAAATCTATAGGCATGTGATTTTTTTTTTTTTTTTTTTAAATGAACATTTATTTTTTAATTTGTTTTACTTTACCAACTTTTATTTTAATTTATTTTTTCTAAATTGTGTATTTATGTGCTTTTTTTTTTGTGTGATAAAATTTTATAGCGAATTTTATACCTTAAAAAAGTATATAAATGTATATTTCAAAGAAGGAAAAAAAGTAGGTAAAGTAAAATAAGCTTTAAGGAGATGATACAAAAAACAGAAATTGAAAATTTAGATTTTCTCATGAAAAGATTTTTAAAAATAGAATGTGTCGTGTGTGCACATAGGTTTAATATTATGCGGGAGGGAGCAGCATATTGTTCACTGAAGAACAATCTAAAAGATCCAGAGTCAGATTATAGAATAATAATTTTTTGCTTATGTTAAAATAAATTCAGTTTTTCAAAGTTAGTCAAAGTTACTATTCAAATTACATAAAATCTTTAAAATGCTAATGGCATTTTCATGAATTCTCGATTAAAAGAAAGTAATAATTATTTTCTTTTAAACCTTTAAATGAGTAAAAATTTTAGCTACATATATATATAATGTTCTTATGTCGATCGAGAGATATGGGTAGTTTTTTATTTTCTGTGTAGCAAAAGGTTTCTTATAAAATGAACAAGTGGATTTTCAAATGTATATAATCCAAAAAGAGAAATCTTAGGAGAAAAAAAAATCTTCCGTAATATATGTATGGTGCCATATGTATTATCTTACCCTTTCTTGAATATATCTCTAAGTATAAACACAGTAAGTTATTTTCCTTCGCTGTGATTTCTGTCACTGTACAATTTTCTCCTGCCTAACTGTGATAAAAATAATTGAATGTAAAAATAAATAGAAATGAGAAGATAAGACCAAACAGAGAGATAGTAAACGTAAATAAATTTTTAATTCCTTTATTATACATGTAAAATAATAACAACAGAAAATGTTAATCTATAGCAGTACCATCGATGGTATTTCTCAGATAGATTATCAGAACTTACCAATGAACAATGGGTTAATCTACTGTTGTTGCAGTTTTAAAATTTCCTGAACATTTTCAGAAAATGAGTTTTTAATTAGAATATAATTATATATATATATATATATATATATATATATAATATATATATATATTTAGAAATAATCGCATGCTGAAAAATAATAATAAAATATGCACTTATCAAAAGAAGAAAACATTCTTATGGTTTCACGATTTTCTTTCTAATACAGTACACTGCCACTCACTATCAAATCAATGTTTTTTTTTTTTTTTTTCTGCCATCTCTATTGTCACATTTTTGTTAAATTGCTTATGTTTTTAACCACAAAAAACAATTGAAGTATTTAAATGAGCTTCACACTGATATGTAAAGATCTGTAGGTTAATTATGACTTTACCTGAATTTCTATAGAAATATTAGTATACATACTAGAAGAAATATCCCTTACTATTGAAGCACAAAGCTGATCATTCCATTTAGAAAGACATATTCTGAAAGCATAGCCTCTATTTCAGTAATTTTACAAAGCTCTTTCTCTGAAACTTTTTAATTACTTTAAGATCAGCATTCACCATTATTATGTAAACTAAATCTATGTGTGAAACTTCCAGACCATTCGTATTCCTTCTAAAATTAAATGAAAATGCAGAATCCTTAATAATGAATATCGCTAAATATTTTTTCTGTCTTTTGCCTAAATTAAACATGAGTGTAAACACTTTCATCTTTAAATTCTTGAAGTAATGTTAGACCTTGAGATGATTTGATGACATTGTTATAGTAAAAGTTTTATTTTTTAGGCAAGATTATGGATGCAGGTGATTCAGCAGCTAAGGCAAGGTGTAAAACTTAAAAAAGTGGATCCCGCACAAATTCATCATCCTATCGAATATGCCCTGACTCCTTATGAAATGCTCTTAGATGATATCCGCTCAAGACGCTACAAACTTAAACAAGTAATGGTAAGAAATTATTTCACTTATCTTTGTCACTTAAGGTTGCTTTTGATTAAAAAACTGTAGAAAAACTAAGGAGTAGAGTAAGAAAACTAATCAAAAAGGATAAAAAGAAATTAATAATAATAATTTTTTTTTTTTTTTTTTAAGTGGGTGAATTGAAATTAATAAAAATTTTAATTATAATTTTAAAAAATTAATCATTTTTTTATGTGTGAAACCTCATATTATTTTTACTTTCCAAACATACATATGTAAAGAAAGTATTGTAATCATGTCAAAAATCCGACTTTGGTATTTTGGTGTTTCTATATATTTTGGGGTACCCTGAGTTCATTTTTACTATTTTTACGATGATGTATGTATGTGTGCGAGTGAACACAATAGCGCCTAAACACTTTGTTCAAATGAGTTGAAATTTAGTATGTATGATATCTGTCACCGTAGCAAAAAACCCTATTGATTTTGGTGAATCTAGGACATACAGTTTTTTTTTTTACAGGGACTCAAAGAAAAAATCTTTATTATTATGGTCTATGGGCCCAAATTTTTTAAAGTGCGATAGCATCTAAACACCTTATTCACCTCAACTGTAAATTTATACACATATTATAAGTCGTCGTCGCACAAATTGTATAAATTTTGGTGAATCTAGCTTTTATAGTTTTTTTTTTTTTTTTTACAAGGACGTAGGGAAAAATCCTTTGTCATTATGGCCTATGGACCCGAATGTTTTAAAGTGCAATAGCGTCTAAACGCCTTATTCGTTTGAGCTGAAAATTTATACACATGCTATAGGTCATCGTCGCACGAATTGTATAGAGTTTGATGAATCTAGCTCTTATAGATTTTTACAGAGACGCAACGAAAAATTCTTTATCATTATAATCTATGGGCTCAAATTATTTGAATTGCAATAGCGTAAAATTAAACAATGGAAAAAAAAATATGCAAACACCCTATTATAATTTTCACTTTTGTTTGTTTAATGACTTGTCTTACTTTAAGTTATTCATACAACCGTTAAATTATTTAATGTTCAGAAAGTCGAGTGGAGTCACTCCAGATTTTTATTTATTTTAAAGAAGAGAGATGTATTTTCATTGTAAATGACAATAGAGATTTCAACTATTTTATTGGAATTTTTTAATCTAAGAAAAGTTTAAAAAAATAAATAAAAAAACGAGAGTGTTTTTTGGAAAATGTTATCTGATCTGTAGTCAATAATCTTAAATTTCTAATTACACACTGACTTTTGAGGGGGTCTTCATCAAAAATAATTTTATTTTACTTAGGGATAAATGTGATCAGAGCACATCAAAACCATTTTTTAAAGAATTATCAATTTGTTGATTGCTAATAGTAATTGTACAGTAATTAATTTGGCATACATCAAAAAAACAATATTTTTTCATTCGTCTAAGAGGGAACAAGGAATTTTTTTTTATTAGAATTGACAGAAAATTTTAAAAGTCAAAAAAGCCACTTAGATAAGCTAGCTATGTGATAATAAAAATGTAAAAAAAAATTGAGAAAAATATCTTTTGAATCATCAATAAAACAGCTCTTTTCAAATATAAATTTGAACAGTATTGTTTGTTATATTTTAAATGGGATCAAATTCTTCAACATCATAAATTAAAATCTATCCAAGAAGCCATTTCTAAGGATGGTTATGAAGGGACAAAGGACCTGAAAAAAGTAATTTAAGTGCCATATATTCTTTAATAGTTGAGTAGAATTTGCTGCAAACATGCTTATCTAGAGAGATAGCTAACTAAAAATGTTTAATGAAAGAACTTATTGCAGTGCAACTTAAAAAAAACTGAAAAATCTGTACAGGAGGAGAGCTCAATAAAATATAAAAATTATCCATTGAATGTTACAGAATGAAAAAAAACACCCTTATAAAAAATTAATAAAAGTCTTTGTCTTTTTAAATGTTTCTTCTCTAGTGCAGTAGAGAACCAATTATCCAGGACAATACTATTTTGGATAACTGGTTGCTCATCAAAGCAACCTCTACTACTCGGACTTGTAGAATACATATGGTTTTGATTTAAAATAAATATTTAAAAATCAATTAATTTATTATTTTGAATCAATTAATCAAATTTTAACTTTTAATTAATTTGATTTTTTAAATAAAAATTTGAAAATCACTTTCAGTCAGTCAAGGTAAAAATATTGCTTAAAATTTGAAATGTATAACAACTCTGGAAAACTTAGTAACCTCACATAGATATCAAAATTTATCCCAATTGAAATATTTTAAATCCTTTTTTGATTAGTCAATGTTTCTGAAGCATCAAATATTATTTATTATAAAAACTAGTATGTTGTGGCCACCACAAAACTTTCTTCTATATTTTCCTATATTAATTCACTAAATACAAATAATTTATTAAAACTTTTATTTATTAAAATTGTCTAACAGGAAGAATGCAAACGATCTTATCTCTAAGTTACAAATAATCTTAGAGAAAACTAACACTAAATATCCAAAGACAGCTAGCTTTATTGTCTATAAATAACATCTTAAAAAATGCGTTTTTATAATGGTTATCTCACATATCAGGTTTCGTACAATTATATGCCATTGAAGTTGACATATAGCCTTCCCATTATCGAGGACAATTGCAGTATATCAGCGCCACCTGTTGGGCAGTTGTCACCAAAAGTTGACAGGCATTAATTTATGTATGATGCATCTACATGTAAATTTATATGCAATTCTATGCAGTAGTTCCTGCGATATAGCCTTCCCTTAAACTGTAGAAATCGCTGTATAGCAGCGCCACCTGTTGAGCAGTTCACACCAAAAGTTGACAGGCACTAATTTAGGTATTTATTTTAACATAATTTAATGTAACATTAGATTTCATAGTTGCATCTACATATAAGTTTATATACAATTCTGAGCAGTATTTCCGGAGATACAGTCGCCACAAAATTTTTGTCACACATATACAGACGAACGGACAGACAGACATTTTCTAAAAATGGTCAAATCGTGTTCTACAGCTCTCAAAACGTGTAAATACGTCGAAAACTGGAAGTCGAAAAATTTTACGAATCCAATACTTTCTTCTATTGAATATAGAAGAAAGTAAAAAATCTGGTGTGTGTGTGAAACAACCACACGACTTCCATTACCCACTATTACATGTATTATATGCACTTTTTGGAGATAATGGGATCAGAAGACATAGAATTGACCTAATGAAATAGACACGATAGACACCTAAAAATTTTCCGGTAAGAGAAAGTTAATACACGTGTAAAGACATATAAAACAGAGTTCACATAACGAGTTAAAAAATAAATAAAATAAAAAAATAATTTGTAGAGGGGTTTTTTTTTTTTTTTTTTTCCCGGAAACACCAATTTCTGAGATCTAAAACTGATCTATCTGATCAGGATGACGAATAATTTTTCTGTGATAACCAAGTAAAGCATAAGAAATTATATCTAAAATGGGTTTATGTAACAATTTTCAAGAAAATCGTTAGAGCCGTTTATGAAATACCGACTTTTATCAAAACTTGGCATAATGAATTGATGACCAAAAACAACAATTACATACAAAGGCAAGGGGTTATTTAAAAGAGGATTAATATGGCAAATTTGAAAAGAAAAAAAAAAAAAAAAAAAAAAAAAAAATCGTACAGCCGTTTTGAAAGGAACACACTTGCAGGCCCTGAAATTCAGCTATTTATACAGGACGAATGTCAATTTTCCTGAACTAACCAACTATATCATTTGGAAGGACATCTAATAGATTGTTTATGCAGTAAGTTTGAAGAAAATCGTTAGAGCCGTTTTTGAGATACGGACTTATGGCCCCACTTCCGGTTTCGGATATCCCACTTCTGTTTTTCCAGTTCCAAATTTTTTTTAAATTCATCTATACACCAAACCTGTTTCAATTCTAAAGTTTCGTAGTTCTATATTTGTTAGTTTCGGAGATATAATAGTTAGAAGATTCTCGACATACATACATGCACAGTATACACACACACACTAACCAATGGCCAAAAACCACTGTTTTGGACTCAAAAGACCTTAAAACATGTAAATCAAGTGAAATCTCGATTTTGGACCGAATAAAATACTTCCATTACCTACGGTAGTTGCGTAATGGTAGTAAAAATGGAAAACTGGAACTTTCTTCAGGCTGGTTCTTTATGAAAATTCATGTTATTTGTTTTTATTCATAAAAAGGCAAAAATATTCATAATTTTTTAAGATTGTGGGATTTTATTCATTACATTTATATTACATTGCAAATGCAACTTTTACAATAAAGCTTTTATTGTTTTTTATTTTTTCCCCCTATCCATAATCAGCATTTATGTGCTCTGCAACTTGAATAACATCTTTTAGATTTATAAATTTCAGATTATTGTTACATTGTATTTATTTTAACTTAATTTAATGTGACATTCTATTTCAGAAAAATATTAAAGTTTCACTACATTTTCTATAAAAACTATTTAAAAATAAATGGTTTTCTACGAAACTCAAATTTAAGGGGGACAGTGGACATAATAAAGCTCTTTTATAAATTACAGTCTTAAAATTAAGAAATGTCGCATACACATGCATTAAAATGTATCAATATTAAGTGTATTAAATTTCATTAGAGCTATTTAAATTAATATATATATATATATTCAAAAATATTTATCATTGTTATTATTATTTTTATTTTATTTATGTTTGATTTTTTTTTTTTTTTTTTTCCTTTTAAGGCTGTAGTTTTACCAACTTTTATTTATTTATTTTCCCTCAGTTTCATTATAATATTGTTCAAAAATATATTCTGAACATATTTGGGTATTATTTTGTGGATCTGTTGACAGATTAATTTATCAGAAATATTTTTGTGTTTAAGTGGTGAACCTTCATGCTAATTTTATTATTATTATTATTTTTAAGTGTAAATTAAAGCAGAAATTAAGATGGATACACAGTTTTATTTGAATGTTATAAAGGAGTCTTCAATATAATTTTTACGAGATTTACTCTAAAATTACCAAGGCTGGAGCATTAAAACTAAATAAATAATTTCAAACATAAACTGAAAATTTTAAGCTTATTTTTATTTTATTTAAGTACTTTGGAAGAAATTTTAATATACTTCATATAGTTATATTTTAAATCTCATGTATACAAATTTTCTTAATTTTAAAAAGATAATTTACTAAAGAACTTTATAATGTTTCCCTTAAAAAATACATGCTTAGAGGGCTTATATTTAAAAAAATTATTTAATCATTTACAGTAGCATAAAAATTTGTAATTGAATTTGAAAAACTTATGCTGTAGATAAGATAAAGAAATAAGTTATACATATAAAATCTGAAATATACATACTGTAATCTAAAAAAGAAAAAGAAGGAATCTTTTGGAATTAAATTTAAAAAATATATTTTTTATTTTAAATATGTTAAAAAAAAAAAAAAATCTTTTAAGCTAATTATTCTTTTCTATGCCGTTTGAGCTTTTTCAATGAATTAATTTTTGGAAAATTTAAATATATGAATAAAAATTTTAAAATATTTTTTTTATTCAAATGAAGAAAAATTACATGGTTATCTTAACTTATTAACTTATATTAACTTTGTCTTTCAGGTAAATGGTGATATTCCTCCTAGAGTGAAAAAAGATGCACATGCTCTTATATTAGAATTCATTCGTTCACGACCGCCTCTTGTTCCAGTAAGTTGTTTATAATCAAACTATAGTAAAATGAAACATTTTTTATTGATGTCAGGAAATAATAAATCATATTATAAACTAAATAACTTTTTAAAATATGATTTATTTATTTATATATATATGTGAAAGGAAAGTGCAATATATAGATAATATATATTTTCTTAGATTCCCCCCCCCCCCCCGAATTTACTTCAAAATTCAAGGAAAATAAATTAACCACTGAATTAGGATAATATTCTATTGGAGAAATTAAGGTATTATGTACCTTAGGATAAAAAGTTAATAATTTATTTAATTGCATACATTATTATTATTTTTTTTTCTTTCTTGCTTGATTGCCATTTTACTTCTTTTATTTATTATAGTTTAAATAAAGCATCAAGTTTGTTAATTAACATTCTAATGGGTTTCCCATAAATGTCTTTCTCAACAAATTGTTTACCAATTTCACATTAGTTAGATCATTATAAATTTCTGTATGCTTACTTTGCTTTAAAACACAATGGCTTTACTTTCCCTGCTAAGATTTTTTGCTATGGGAATATGTATGCTGTATTTATAAGTGCCTGACTTAGACTACCTGGAGCCCGGGGCAAGCCTATTCTGGGGGGCCCCTTACAATAGCATAAGAGGTCTTTAGGTTGCAGAATTTCTGCATACGCGTGTAGGGGGGTCCCTTCCAAAAGAGGGAGCCCAGGGCAACTGCCCCACATGCCCTGGCATTAGTCAGGGTCTGTGTATTTTACATCTAAAATTCATTTTATTTTGTTATTATTTGTATAAATATTGAATAAAGTAATATCTTAAATTAGAACTTGGTATTTTCTTTATGTAATTGCTTTAAAAAGGAGGGGGGGGGATTACTTCAGTTCAATTCATTATTCATTTGGCTAATTTCATTTTATTATACCTATATATGTGAAAGATAAAGAATATAAAATAATTTTAATTTAAGAAAAATCTATTCAAAATTATAGATTGCCAATATATAAATTTTCCCTGTAAACATTATTTCACTGCAAAACATTTTACAACACAAGAAATCAAAAAAAAAAAAAAATAAAAATTAAGAAACTTTAAGATTTTTGTTGAAGTTAGCACAATCTTACTTTAACTGCAATTGGAAATCGCATAAAATTAAACCCTGGACATACATAGCAACTAATCAGAATTTAGGATTTTCAGAACAAAAAGTGAAAACACAAGCAAACGAAGGAGTTTTTGCCTGGAATTTAATTGCTAAAACATCTCAGGGCCTTCCAAGCCCGATAAACAGGAGTTCACGGAAACTATCATAAGTCGACTAGGAGGAAATAAAGACATTTTGAGTGAATTAATCACCACTTGTTATTATGTGCATAAACTACCCTCTGTAAAGACATTACACATATATATGTGTGTGTGTTTTGTATTATACAAATAGATCAGTTAATCAATAAATTAGGCAAATTCAAGTATCACACACATTATAGGAATACATTCATTAGAAAGAAGAAATTACTGAATGTAACAACAAAAATCGACAATACAAATCAAATCATAGCAATATTCTATTTTAATAGTTAGGACATCAGTGCAAATTTAAAATGTTTTCTACAGTGCTCCAACTTTCATTCACTATGAAATTTAGAAATAAACTAAGTAAAGGTGCAGAAGTGTTCGGTTTCAATATTTTTATTTCTCAACATTTCTTCTTTTTATTTCATTTTAGCATTTTTGTGATTTAAAGGGTGAAAGGTTGATGTGATCTATATTAGAACATAATAAAAAAGATATTGTCGCACAATTGATAAAACTCTTTTTCCTTTATTAAAACTGTTGTTGCAGTGAAAATACATGTAAGGACACCTAGAACATAATAGTAATCTATTAATTTTAACAAATACCTGCCTTGGGTGCTTAGGTAACCAAGTTTAATGAAAAATATTAGTTTTAAGGTTGCTAACATTTGGAAGCCCTATCTTAATTTGGAATGAAGTTAATTTTCTTTCTTTTTTTAAAGCTCCCAATTGTCATTGTTGGATATATTTGTTCAGGAAGCTGCTTTTTTTTTTTTCCCTACAATATACTTATAATCCAAAATTATATAATTAGGATTTCTAGTTTGTTTTTGAAGTATGAAAGTCTTACGTAATAGTCATAAGGTTTATCTTCTGGTGCATAGTTACATTTTTAATCTCAAATTGAAATGAGCATTATTTTAGTATGTTGTAAAAACTGTGCAGGGAAAACATTACAATTTTCTAACCTTTCAAAGATGGTTAATAAGTTATCCCTTTCTCACCATTCAGATCTTTGAACTGTGTCTTTGTCTGTGAGACACAATATGAGACATTATTCATTGTTCCTGAGCAATACGAGTATTGGTTTTGTAGAATTATTTCAAAAATATTCAACAAATGTAGTACATTCATCAACTACAATTTGCCATATGATTTATAATCCACTTTTCATACACTAGAAAATAAACATTTTTGAAACAATATTACCTAAAACTGATGTTATACAGAATAACCTCTTGAGCTGTTTCTTATTTTGGTAAAATACACTTATAATTCAAAATCACATAATCCTAAACTGTTAGCTTGTTTTTGTATTTGTGAAGGCCATGTATATATATATATACAAAATTCATAAGGTTTATCTTCAAGTGCATATTTTTATTAAATAAAAATCATTTTTAGTGAAAATAGCATTACATTTCCCCCCCCCCCCCCCCAATTTTTATAGGTGGTCAAAAAGTTAAAATGAAAAATAAATAAATTTTAAAGCGAAGTAAATCTGAAAGTAGATTTTTTTCTTCTATTTGGGGATTCACCTTTTCTTTCTTTTAGGTTTCTAAAAGAAAATTGCCGCCTACACCTCCTAGACAGCTAACTTTATATGAAAAGTTGATGGCTTCAATTAAACAGCAACATAAATTAAAACCTACACCACCTAATACTGTAGAGATGGCAAAAAGAAAAAGTATGTAAAGTTTAGCTAAAAATTAAAAGCATTATCAGTTTGAAATCATTTAATCTTGTTTCTCTTTATTGCATATTTAATAGAATATTCATCAACATTTATTTTATTTTTAAAGACAAGGATTTTTTTCTTTTTTAATTATTATTATTATTAAACATTTTGTATATTTCTCTTTTATTTAGTTGAAACTTCTAGAACAAAATTAGAAGATTCAGATGACACACCTCAACCCCAAAGAAGATTAATCAAAGCTGATATCAGTTTAGGATTCGGCTCTAGTTATGAGGTAAAATATCAAATATATCTTTTCAAGGAAATTAAATAAGTCTGTACTGGGGTTTTTTTTTGTTTAATTGGGTTTTAATGGGCTTTTTTGGGTTTAATTGGGGTTTTTATATTAAATGTAGAATAACACTGTTAGGTTTGAATTTTAAGTTTATTTCAAAAGAGAACAGTTTTAGACTAAAAGAAAATTTATTACAAAATAATAGTAATTAATCATAATTAATTAAAAATTAAACGACCTTCATATTCTTAATATTGGTTTGGCCTAAACTGTAAAATGAATTCGTATTTTATTCTATTCAGTATTTTATCGCAATTTTGAATTTAATTTTTTATTAAGTTATTTTGTGTAAAATTAAAACTAGTAACAAAAGCGAAATATTTTAAACCTACCATGTACGATTTTCATATTACAAATAATTATGTATTTTCATATGGTTAAAAAAAAAAAAAAAAAAAAAATGTGCAAATATTTTAATTTTTGTTAATATTGATAACTGACATTTGATTCATATTTGAAAACTTAATAAAGGAATAAAAAGCAAAATTATCACTGCCTACTTTTTACACTTACATGTCAGGAGTGCCTCCAGCTTTTAATTTTTGAAGCTCACTTTTGTGAAAAACGAAATTTTTTTTTCTTCAAGAAAAAAAATTCACCTTCCATTTTATTAGTTTTCTTTCTATATCTAAAAAAACACCTTCACCTTCCATTTTATTAGTCGTTCTATATAAATGTTTATTATCAAGTTAATAGCTTTTCATTGAACCAAGTTATAGTTTAACATTAAAAATAATTCTGGAACACGAAAAATTTTTATAGAAAGGTCAGTTTTATAAAACTAAATTTTATAAAAAGGCAGTTTTAATGAATTTGAAGTTTTTGAGGAGCAAAAAAAGAACCCTATATTTGCCTGTATTGAACCTTACAGGGTCAATATATTATATTTGTTAGTTATGTTTAATATTTGTTGTTAAATCCTTAGAATTTTAGGCAAATTATTACTTTTATTTTTTCATCATGACTTACAAATACAAAATAGGCTTGCAATATTGTCCATTTTTTCTCATCTTTCATTTTTTTAAACTGTTCTGTTCAAAAGAGATATTGTAGATAGATGGTTGAAATGAAAGGAATTTTTCTAACAAAGTTGAAAAATAATTACATAATTTCAAACTGGCATATATTATATCACTAATATGATATGCTGTTTTATGTAGATATAATAATAATTATATCTATAATATAATAATTATACTTATACATATAATTGTTATCCTACATGATATTTATTATATATAATAATGTGAAGTAAGAAAATATAAGTAAAAAAGTAACAAATTATTTTTTTAAAGTGAAAAATTTTATTAGATTTAAAAAATAACCAATAAAACAAACTTGAGTGAGGGTTTTATTGAGTTTTTTTAAGTGGGTAAACCCCCAAAAAAAACCCACCCGGTTTTTTGGGGGTTTGTGGGCGGGTCCGTTTATTGCCAAAACTAAACAATGAGAGTTGTTCTTTCTTTCTTTCTTTATTTTAAGTTTAAAAAAAAAAAAAAAAAAAAAAAAAAAAACAGAATTCCATTTTCCTATTTAGAAAACTTAGGACAGTTAAATTTGTTCTTGTTTTCCTAAAATTGATTGGTGTTTGAAATTTTTAGTATTTCATTTTTAATCTGTAAAATGCAAATAAAGCACTAAGCTCATTTTTTGCTTTATTGTTTCCAAATGCAATATTTTAAATTTAAAAAATTCAATTATAACACAGGCCTACAAAAATCAAGTTGACAAAATTTGATTTGATGATTTTAAATGATCCTTATGTTTTTTGATGTGCTGAAACCGAAAATGCAGCCCATTTTTCTCTATCACGTATAGATTTTTGTCAATACAGGGTGTTTACTGACACAATTTCTTACATGTACCACCATAACAATAGGTTGGTTGTATGGTTTTACGTTGCATTAGTGGTGAGCAATTACAACAATAGGTATCCATGATTAATTAATCATGGAAAAATTCTATAAAACTTACCATATAATTATATTGGTGGAAGAGTAATGGAAGAAATTGTATAGGCAGGCACCCTGTAAAACATAAAGATCAGCAGAAATTATAAAATCAAAATCTTACATGTCAGCCTGTGTAATTTAATACTTGTGAATTTTTTGAAAGTGAAAATAGAATTTGTCTTATGAATATACATTTCTTTTTATTATTATTATTATTATTTCCATGTAGGAAAGCATTTCACTTCTAAAGCTCTTGAAAACTTTCTTAAGCAAAATCTATTGAATTAAAAAAAAAAAAAAAGATACTTGGAAAAAGGGCATTTGTATTATGTAATATAATTTATTTTTCACTCTTTTTTCCGAATAAATCAACCACTTTACTTGAATTTATCATTAAAACTTCATTGAAAACCAAAATAAATTTAATATCTTAAATGTTATTCAAATTTCAAAGATTTTTCTGTGAGAGGATTAAATTTGTACATATATTTGATTTTTAGTATAATTCGTTAATATTCTCAGGGAAATAGATGGGAAATACAATTAAGACCTTTTCTTTTTGTAAACTGATTTATGAATTTTGATGGTAAATTTTTATAACATTCAGTGAATTTATCTTTTTCATTCTAAAAATACAATTTTTTAATGTAAAAGTGTTTTAGTATGATGTGTGCTATTATAAGTAATTAGACTATATTTATATAGAAAACAGGTTACTTTTAATCACCATCATTTACATTTTTTTTTTTTTTTTTTTTTTTTAATTATCTGCTGTGAAATGTGATGCATTTGTCAAAATGTGCTATGCCATCCAATCCTTTAACACATGTAAAAATCTGTTTTTTGAGAGTTTTTCCTAAACCACCTTTTAAAAATGTGTTGTTGCTTTTAAAATGTCAGCATCATAATAGTTTCTTGTAATCAGTAAATAGCTAGAAATTGCACAGTGAGCAAAATCAAAACTGTATAGAAGTTGTGATTGGATTTCTGTTATTTTCTGCAAAACGTGTATAGGAACATACGGCGATGTGTGGCTTCCATAATTGTGTTGCAATAAGAAGTTATCATGTAGCAAGTAGATTTTTTGTTTTTATGTGCTAAGGTCCTTTCTTGTGATACTCTCTACAGTGTTGATCATTGTCTTTGTGATAGCCACTGAAGGTTTTCTATGATGTTCAAGATCTTCCACATTTCTCTTTTTATTCTTAAGAGGACTCTCTGCTTATAGTTTCCAGAAGTCAAAGCCAATGTTATTCTATGGAGAAATTTGCCCCCTCATAACTCATTAACTAATACATATTTTTAAATTCTGTGGTCACATTCAGAAAATTCACAACTGTTAAACAATTTATCGCTTTATAAAATTTTATCTTTTAAATTTTTAATATTTTATTTTGAGGTTGAAAATACGAATTTTCACAGTGTGAAATTTTGCATTTTTGAACTTAAAAATAAAATCTTAAAAATATCAATTTTTAGAAAGCGATAAAATTTTTAATGGTTGTGAATTTTCTGAATGAGAAAACAGAATTTAAAAATATGTATTAGCTAATGAATTATAACAGGGCAAAATTTCCCATAGAGTAGAGTAACATTTCGGCTTTTGGACACAATAAGTAAAGAGTCCCCTTAAAAGTTTTATGGCAACAAGAAGCACTTGCTTTTAACATTGCTTCATCGTGAAAATTCCAAGTATCATGCTACCAGTGTGTGATGCCAGTTTTTGCAAAGAAATACAAAATTTTATTCCCTAACATTGTTCCAAGGATGGTTGTAGGTACAGCGAAACACGCTTGCTTTTAGACATCTGACACTTTAGCTGATTAGCCTGTATATATGGCATCTATCAATTTCATTTGTTAGCATAGAAGGCAATAATTCTCTATTCCACAGAAATTAATATTGTGATAAGTGTTTTTGCAACAGTTGAACATTCTATGTATTATTAAGTACAATTTTTGATACTTCAATTAAATTTATGTTAGGAATAGGAAAATATTTTTTATTAAATTTAATATTTATAATAGTAATAAATTTATATTACCTTTTTAAAAATTTTGAATGATAAATAATTCTAAGGGAAGTTTTTTTATGAAAACTTATAGAAAACTACCAAAATATGAACAGATTTCTGTCTGTTCATATTTTGGTAATTTTCTGTATGACGAAAAATGATCAAAATATAATGTAATCAATTAAAATAAAATAATTTAAGCTTACAGAATTCATAACTTCATCTGGGGCATTATATGAACAGTGCAGCAAAATTATGTAATTTTCTGTAAAGTTGAGTACATAATGTTCACGAGTCTTAACTTTTAATGCCCGAACCATAAAAGCAAAAATAAAAACTAGTATGTTGTGGCCACCACAAGACTTTCTTCTATATTTTCCTATACAAATTCACTCAATAACAATAAAAAAAAAAGACTTTTTTCCAAGTTTTTTTTTTTTTTTTTGTTAAAAGTAAAAAAAAAAAAAAAAAAATCGATAACTTTGTTTTAAATTATCACATATTTATAGTTCAACTATTCATTTTAAAGGTATTGACGAGACCTTTCGAAAGATACCCATCTTGAAAATTTACCCCCCCCCCTCGGGGGATACTTCCCCCCAGGGGGGGAAGCGATGCCCCCACATGCACAAAATTTTTTTACTAATTAAATACTACTATTATCAATAATTCATATTAATTTTACAATTACAGGTTAAGAATAACTCTCATTATGTACATTTTTACGGAATTTTGTCCTATACTGCCATGTTAAAAATTTAGAAAAAATACGATCACAGCGCCACCTGTTGAGTGATTGATCCCCAGCACCAGTTTATGTCAGGGGCTAACTAAATACCAAGTTTGGTTAAATTTCGATTAAAAAAAAAAAAAAAAAAAAAAGACTTTTTGTTTTGTTTTTTTTTTGTTAAAAGTAAAAAAAATCGATAACTTTGTTTTAAATTATCACAGATTTATAGTTCAACCATTCGTTTTAAAGGCATTGACGAGACCTTTCGAAAGGTACCCATCCTGAAAATTTACTCCCCTCGAGGGGGGACTTCCCCCCCAGGGGGGGTGGCAAGGCTCCTACATATACAAAATTTTTCTCCCAGTTGACTATCTCTGTTATAAATAATTCTTGTAAATTTCATAATGATTGCTAAAAAATAATTCTCTTTATGCACATTTATACAAAATTTTGTCCTATATCACCATGTTAAAAATTTAGAAAAAGCGGAATGACAACGCAACCTGCAAGACAATTTTTACCAAAAGTTGATAGGCACTAATTTATGTCAAGGTGCAACTACATACCAACTTGTATGAAATTCTGTGCAGTAGTTCCTGAGATACAGTTACCACAAAATTTTGTCACACACACACACAGACAGACAGACATTTTCTAAAAATGGTCAAATTGTGTTCTACAGCTCTCAAAACGTGTAAATCCATCAAAAATCCGAGGTCGAAAATTTTTACGAATCCAATACTTTCTTCTATTGAATATAGAAGTAATATATCAAAATATGGATTTAGAATAAATAAACAATACAAGATTGACTTATCAGTTATGTACATAGAATATATTAATACAAATAGAAACTAATGCCGGTTTACAGTTAACATTTAAATTAAAAAAATATGAGATGATAATATCATGGAGTGAAATTTAAAAAATTCAAGCCAACACAGCGTGAAGTGAAAAAAAGCATAATGTATTTTTACTGCTTTAGATGTAGATATAATTTAATGTAATAAATAGCTTATATCTCCTAGCATTATATCTTGTAGCAGAGCTATGAGGTATAAGGATAGCTCATATCTCATAGGGTTCTGTATGCTTTTAATAATATATTTAATTTAAAAAAAATTTATTTTTCTTATAATTGTTTTAAAATCACTTATTTCTACTTTTCCCCTCTTTTTAAGGATCTTGATGATCTTCCTCTTAGTCCATCTGATGATCTCCTTTCATTATCTTCTCAGAAAACAGAAAAATCTGTAGCAACTACTATATCTAAAAGTGTTAGCCATACAGGTAAATATCACTTTATACTAGATTCTTTTTGAATGGGCTGGAGGTACTGGTTTAGATACTACTATTTTAAGTGCTTAACCTTCCATGTTTTAATAGAATACAGAAATCTGTATTAATAAAATATTTCTGTGTGTGTTATTTCTGTCTATCTGTACCATTATAGGCTCAGCGACTGCATATCACAAAGCGACAAAATTGGCAGTTTGGGATACATTGGGAGGGTGCAGTTTACAATGTAAAAAAAAAAAAATGTATGCTCATTAAAACTATGGATGAAAGTCTGTCTGTGACAGAATTTAATATAGTACGACAGGACTACTTATATTTGTATTTTAACACCCTTTCAAAAAAAAGAGAAAAAAAATCTGAAAACACTAGTCTAAATAATCAGGAAATACTCAGCTGAGACCTGTTGGCTCTGTGGTCAGAGTACACAACTACAAACCTGAAGGTTGTGAGTTCGATCCTCACCGATGGGAAATGAAAAATAAAATAAAATATGCAATTTATGTCACGCGCCACATTACTATGTTGTCTTTTATGTCGTGAGCTATATTATGTTTTATGCCATGAGCTATTTTTACTTTCCAAACACTATAGGGAGGAAAGTATTGTAATCATGTCAAAAATCCGAATTTGAGATTTTGATGTTTCTATACGTTTCGAGGTCCCCTGAGTCCATTTTCACTATTTTTACGATGATGTATGTATGTGTGTGTGTGTGTATGTGAGTGAACATGCTAGCTTCTAAACGCTTTGTTTGAATAAGCTGAAAGTTGGTACGTATATTGTAAGTCAGCATAGTACAAACCATATTGATTTTGGTGAATCTAGCACTTATAGTTTTTTTTAAAAGGGACACCAGAAAAAATTCGTTATCATTATGGCCTATGGGGCCAAATTTTTAAAAGTGTGATAGCGTCTAAATGCTTTATTAATCTGAGCAAAAAATTTGTACACATGTTATAGGTCACAGTTGCACGAACTGTATAGATTTTGACTAATTTAGCACTTAGTTTTTTTACAGGGGCACAAAGAAAAATTCTTTATCATTATGGCCTATGGGGCCAAATTTTTAAAAGCGTGATAGCATCTAAATGCCTTATTCAATTGAGCTGAAAATTTATATGAATATTATAAATCACTGTTGCACTAACTATAAGCACTTTGTTGAATCTAGCATTTATAGGTTTTTACAGTGACACAACGAAAAATTCTTTATCGTTATGATCTTATGGGCTCAAAGCTCAGTAGCGTTAAATAAAACATTGTGTAATATATGGAGAAAAATACTCAAACACTCTATTATGGTTTTCTCTCTTTTGTTTGTTCAACAACTCCTCTTTCTTCACTTTATCTACAAATATGTTAATTACTCAATGTTCGGAAAGTCGAGTGAAGTCACTCCGGATTTTTTTTTATGTCATGAACCAAATTTTGTGAATGGAATTTTCAAAAAATAGACCTGGAAAAGTCAGGAAATTTTATTTTTTAAATTGAGTGGGACTGTTTTTAGCAGTTATTGCGAGTATTTATTATTGCTAATTGTCTAATGTTTCATATTGTTCTTGCAAACAACCTGTAAGTGTATGTCATGGGGAGAGGGCAGGGGTCTGTGAATGGGAGTTTGCCACAATCGATATTTTCAAGGATTGCAAAGAACCTGGGTGTGTTTGCCACAGTCATAATCGTTTAAAGGAACACATGGGGCTGCTAGTGAGTGAGATGTCTGCACAATGAACAAACATACTGCAGGTGTCTGTCACACCATAGGCAGTACTGAAAAATATTTTGCTGAGGTCAGAATTTTCAAGGATCATAAATTAACTGGTCACCAATGGTGACTAGCTCTAATAAAATACACTATTCTTGAAATGTATATCTCATTCTGTGCAAATCTTGATTAATTAAACATAGACAATATATATATATATATATATTGTCTAATAGTAAATAAATTTGAAAATTGTGCATTTTTCATAAAAATAAATAAATATGTTTTATGTTCATATTTACCTACATCTTTAAAAATATATCGATAAATACTTAACAACAAACTTGTTATATGTGCTAATTAAAATCTATATATACGAAAATGTTAAAACCCGTGGAATGGCAATTCGTAACTATTTTCTGGGTTATATCATGTAAAAAATGCATACATGGACAATACAGTGACTTTCAGTTATGTTATTTTGAGACATGTGAAACATTTTCTCACGTAAGTATAGCTACACAACAAGAATTTAACAACTTTGGACACAGAATGCTGGTTGGAGCTAGCTAGATGCATGATATATTCCTCTCTTAAAAATTGTTTATTATAATTGTTCATGTTCGAAAGGTATAATTTCTTCATAAGATTTAAGATATAAAATGTTTTTTTTAAGATTTTTTTCTTAAATATGAAACTGTATATCGAAGAATTCATTAAACACAAATCATCTTTCCCATTACTTACATTGATATATACTATATAAGAAACAAACCAAAAACTAACTAAAAGTTTTAAACAATCAAGTATTATTTTATTTTAAATTTAAAAAAAATAATAATAAGAGGTTAAAAACATGGAATTTGGAATTAAAGGGAATGAAATCTTTATACTTAATAAAATACATCCTGAAATATTTTGAACAATTAAATTTAAATGTTTATAATAACATTTAGTTTAAAGTAATACACTGATTTTGATTTAAATTTTCCCCAAGTTTGATCTCAGGTTGTGTTCATCAACCTAGTTGTTCAGAGTTTTCTGTGATTTTCTCTGAAATTCGCATAAATATAGGCTAGGATTCCATAGAAACACCCCAGTGGAGGGCACTCCACCTAGGCCTAGGACTCTCATGTAATTATTAACTTTAACACCTTTTGTTTAAATTTATACAGAATTATTACAAATCAAATTTTATTGATCATTGATTTATTCTATATTTGTTCTTTAAATGGAAAATAAAATAGATAGGCACATCTGAATT
This sequence comes from Salticus scenicus, assembly GCA_963930645.1. Lineage (NCBI taxonomy): Eukaryota > Metazoa > Arthropoda > Arachnida > Araneae > Salticidae > Salticus > Salticus scenicus. The sequence goes on from OZ005648.1 coordinate 51,847,920, forward strand.
ATTTGTGAAATTATGTACCTAATTGAATTATTCTCATGTTTAGGCATTCATTTGTTTTGACTAAAAAACATAGAACAAGAAAAAAAAAAAAGAGAGAGAGTGAGGAGACTGAGATATTTATGGGTCTTATTTACCTGAAATTGTGTAATGATAATCTGTAGTAGTCTAGTCTAGTAGTAACTTAAGGCATTGACAAAATTGTTTAAATAATCTATGAAAAATATTCATTGTGATTTTGATTTTGGTCAATAACCTCCGTAAATTTAGGGTAGAATTACAAAATTATTTAACCATTTGTATATAAGAAATGAATTCACCATTCTTAAACAGAATCTTTTTTTGAAACAGATGCCAGAAAAATAAATATCACTAACAGTAGAGCCATTGAATCTGTCTTTAACTGGAGATTAAGAATTTTCTAACGTTCCTGTTCTGCAAAATAATGAACAAACAGTCCTACAGCAAAATAAGTTTTTTTTAACTCAAAGTATCGCAACATTTCAGATGACTAACTATGGATTGCTAAATGAATAAAAGTTATAAAAAGACATTTAATGTTGAAAAAATCATGTCCATTTTATCTTTGATTTGTAGCTGTGTTATTAAGTTGCTTTTTTCCCCCTCCCTAAATGATGTTTTGTTTTCAACTGTAGAATTTTATTTAGCCTTAGGCATGCATTTTTTTTTTTTTTTTAGCTTATTTTTTGTAGCTTTGCAAGTAAATTTCATTTGATTGTGTATTATTATTTTAGCCATTTATTTTATGTTATGTGATTTATTCAACTGTTAACTAAAAATACAGTGACGTCTCACTTCTACATCTATATATATAAATAAAGCTGAAAGTTTGTCATTGTATCTGTCCAGAATTTTAGTTTGCTATACAAAGTTACACCATTCAACCGATCAGTACGAAAATTGGTACAATTATTAGTCAGGACAAAATTTAGCTAACGCCATATTTTTTAATTCAATTGGAATAATTGGTTCAAGAGATATTACATAAGAACCCCATTTTAACTTTAATATTACTAAAAAGGAAAAAAAAAAAAATGATGAAATTGTTATACTTAGGATTTTATTGAGACAGTACATGCAGTGATTCATTTTACTGCTTTCTTTTTATTACATTATTATTATTAGTTTTTTTCTGTCGGTTTTGACGTTTAAATAATTTTGGTTCTGAAACTCAATGGTCATATAAATAACTGACTTCTGTTTATACATATATATATATTCCTATGTTTAGTATCAATACATTAATAAAAAATTAATACTTCCAAAAATGCATCTTTCTTATACCAAAGGTGTATTGTGCACACAGAAGCTCTGTTGATCAGTCAATATGTTTTATCGAACTCCTGGGTTGTGTTTGGAATTCATTTTTTCATAAAGCTGAAAGGTTTTTAATTCCACCTCATGCTTTTCTTTAATTCAAAAATTTTATAAGCATTACTTTGATCTGAAGAGTACTGGATAGACCTGCTAGTGATTGATAAAATTGATTTAAAATTCTATAAGAGAACTGACACAGTTTTTTTTTTTTTTCCCCGGGGGGGGGGGATAAATATGAATCCATAAATTCCCCTTCAGTCTGCTGGAAAATATCTGCAAAAATCTCCAGTAGACATTTGAAATGCATGGCTTTGTGACTGCATGCTTTAGAGCACTTCCAGAATAAAAAATAAATTTAATAACACAGGTCGACATGTAAAATTTTGATTTTATAATTTTGGTTGATCTTTTTGTTTTTTTTTGGTGTGCTGAAACCAAAAATGAAGTCAGTTTTTCTCTATCATGTATAGATTTTTGTCAATACAGGGTGCTTGCCTATACAATTTCTTCTGCCCCTATAATTATATGGTAAGTTATATAGTATGCTTCCCTGATTAATTAATCATGGATATCGATTATTGTAATTGTGAAGCACTAGAGCGACTTAAAACCATATCAACCAACCTATTGTTCTGATGGTATATGTAAGAAATTGTGTCGGTAAACACCTTGTATTGACAAAAATCTATACGTGATAGAGAAAAATGGGCTGCATTTTTGCTTTCAGCATATCAAAAAACATAAAAATCAGCTGAAATCATCAAATCAAATTTTGTCAGCTTCATTTTTGTAGGCCTGTTTAATTAACTAAAGATATATTTGCAGAATTTTCAAAAAGAGCTATTTCTATATCTCTTAACTTATCCTTTTGGCAATGTGAAGGTAGAATACATTTTTTATCATAAACATAGAGTTTGCATGCCCTTTAAATATATTTTGGTCATTAAAAATTTTGAATAAGGGATCCCCCCCCCCCCCTAACTAGTGGCTAGACATTTTAACCACTGCACATTTAGTGTAACTAAACACTATAGTTACATTTATACACTTTCCAAAATCCTGATTAAAATCAATTTTTCTGCTTCTGCATTCGTTTAATTTATTTATATGATAGACAGATACAGAAGAGCACCAAAAATATGCCAATCTAAAAACCGCACAGATTATTGGATGTAAATAAGGAAAACATCTTAAATTTAAGGGCCTGTATTTCTAATGAAAGAGTCTAGAAATCTAATTTCTCAATCAAATTTAACATAGTAGCATAGCTTAAATTATAGTGAGATAAATCTTTATATTAGTTTTTTTTAGGCTGCAAATGCTATGGAACACAAAATAATGCTGATACATAGTAGCAATTGTCTTGTAACATACATTTGAACAAAAAAGGGCTTTGAAATTTAGATACAAAATATTAATAACTTATAGAACAGTATGTGATGAGTGGCATCAAAATTATTGAGTGTATTTTTGAATTCAGGCAAAAGTAGTTCTGATAATTAGGGATAATTTTACTAAAATCACAATAACAGAAATGCATAAAAATGAAGTTTGATAAAGGATTAAGGAGAGGGAATACTATCTTCAATCTTTATAACAAGAGAACTGTATAACTGAATATGAATTATATACATATGTATATTTATATTTCAGTAAAACAAAAATTTAAGTAAAACATATGGCAGTTTTGAAATAAACATTTAAACTGAGACATTTCTAAAATTAGCAACAAAATGTTATATTTATAAGTTTTAGATACTTTTTTTTTTTTTTCTGTTATGCATTCTTACCTGTACTGTAAACATAAGAATGCTGCTGTTCTGTACATTTTTCATTTTGTTAGATTCATATAATGTTTCTGACAAGCGTTATGAGATTTCTTTTATGACTCAAAATTTGCATAATATTTGCACCGTGTGGATTTGTGGTCCTCTACTGTGTACATCTGAGCTAAAGAAAACAATTAGCAAAATTTGAGAAATTTTATTTAGATCAACATTATTTATTTCTAAGTATTTTAGGTTTAAATTAATACATGTGGTTAGTTTCACTGCCTGCTTATATATGTAATGAATTATTAAATGTGTAGTAAAAGCCAAGCAACAGATACAAGATCACTGAAACCACATAGACCAATAAGAATGAACACTTTTCAAGTAGAAGAAGCTGAGAAAGGTGAAAAAAATTCATCAGGGAAGACCTTTTTCACCCTTGAGCACCAATGTACGATTTTATGCGGCTATAATAGCAAATCACTAACTCCCTATTGTACATGAAAATAATTGAAGTGAGATTTAAAGTGGAATAATCGATTAAGTACAAAATAACAGAGAATCAAACAGAAAACAACCATAATAAACAAACAATACTCTCAGGATGATACATTAGGAGTCACATGGATTAAAAAAAGCAAAATAATTCAGGGGTTTAGTTGTTCGTGGAGTAAAACAAGCAAAACTCAAAGTTTATTGGTTCATAGCTGATAAAGAATAATGAAACTATATAGCAACATGGATATTTATTGATTGATTATGTGTGTAAGAGTATGATTACATGTGTGTGTGTGTGTGTGTGTGTGTGTTTAATGGTTTGCTGAAAATGTAGAAGTAATATAGAGTATGTTTTTCAAAAATTAAAGTTGTCCTGTTTACATTAAATCTATTGAAGAAATAAATATAAGAACATAAAATACATTTAATATGGTTATGAATCAACATTCTAAAAATAAAAAATTTTGCTTTTTACTTGCACTGTTTTGAGTTTATTTCATTTATTTATTTATTATTTTTTAAATACATATACCCAAATATCTTCACGCTCACAAATGGGTTTATTGTCGATCAACTATCCTGGTGTGTCTATTAGTCTTTTCAGACAGGTATGTAGAGACACCTGGAAAATTTAAAAGAGAGTAAAGCCATTTGTGATACTTAACCCTCTCAGCGTTTGACTCAATGTCACGTTTCTACTTCAAAAATAATCTCATTGTTAGGAGGAAGCTACCTTGAAAATCCCCTGTCATGACCGTTGAAGTTACACCAAAAATTTTCGAACATTTTTCCCCCACAACTGGGGGTGTGTCCGTTCGAACAAAACTCTTTGTGACCGAAGATATTTCCAAACTGGGATTCGGAAGCGAATGTACATGTAGAAGAAACTGGATTGATATTTCAAAAACCTTTTGGAAATATAGCAACAGACTTTATCATTTCTATGCAAGAAACGTGAGTTCAGAAAAATTAAAGCTGTAATTTAAAATAGCTTTAGCAGCGCAAAATTTAGTCTACATTGTATTTCCAATTCATAAATTTAAATTTCCATAACTTTTATTATCAGAAATCATAAATGATTAATTAATTATATGCAGCACAAACTATAAACACTTTGAAAGTAATATTTACTAATTTTATAGATATTTTAAATTAAAATGGTATGCAAAAATGAATTGTAAAACTTTCTTATTTATACAAATACCATAACAATAATAATAATAATTTATAAATGTTTTAAATTATTTTTTTATTTTATTTATTATTTTATTTATTATTATTATTATTATTATTATTATTTGAATGAATTAATTAATTTATATGATATTTTACAGCTATCTTTATTCTCTTTAATTGCACTTTCTTTTAAAATTATAATAAAAATAAAAATGCCCTTGATATAAGGAACAGAAATATATGTATATATTTCGATTTTATTTCTCAAAATTGTAACTATGTTAATCTACATTAATTAGTAAAGTTAATTTCAATGACAGCTTAATTTGGTTAATCAATAAATGTATAATAAATAATGAAATATAATAAAATTAGCAAAATTATTAAGTAAAAAAATATATAAATGTATGTTTTTTTTTTTTTTTTTTTTTTTAAATATTTTACTAATAACCAATTTACAAAGAAAATTTATTCCATTATATAAATTATTTCTTAACTATAACTACAATAACACAGCAACATACGTGATCAGACGCAGAAAGGAGCTCTCAAAAGTTCAACTACAACAAAAATAATAGTAAGGAAATGATAAAGAATTTCCTTAAAATAAATCGAAACATCAACACTTCAGTTAAATTACTAAAGGGAAAAAAAAAAAAATAATAATAAATAGCTGTTTGGGAAAAGTATTAGACTATATTTCAACACAACTTTATTTGTTTGAAATTCATATTCCTTCATAAAACTAACTTATGGTGTGAAACTTTTTGAGTATATAGAAAATGATTATATTATGATTTGTTAAATTCACGTTTATATTTATGAATTTCCGTAATTAATGCATTCTGCATATCATTTTGTATATTACATATTTGTAAAAAATATATATGATAAATTGGAAACTTTTATAAAGGATATTATAGAATCAAATGAGCTATGTTTAGCACATCACTAAACGCTGAAAATCGTAGTAAAAATGATTTTTTTTTTTATTATTCCTTAATTTTTTTTAACTATTAATAGCAAGTACTTCAAATTTTTATGACTTCACTTTCTCATCGCAAATAATACATATATTTTTTTTATATTTTAATTACATTTAATTCTTTTTTTTTTACATGTCAAACCTATTTTCCAATAAATAAATAAATAAATAAATAAAATTTCGAGGATTGTCTGATGAAATAGAAAATAAGCTAATGACATTTTTTATTTTTCAGTGAGTATAACAGAATTCAAAAGGACATTCTTTCATGTCACCTTTTCTGAAATCTTTTCCCAAAAATCTCATGTCTTTATAGAAAAAAAAAAAAAAAAACATTTATTTTTTTGTCGTAAAAGCAAGCATAATTACAAGTGTTTTTATGCCTTTGCAATAAAATTTAGTTGAAAGATTTGAAAAAAAAAAAAAAAAAAAAAAAATCGGAAGAAAGTAATAAGCCGGCTTAATGCGCGCATTTTGTCATTTTATTCTCGAAAAACGGTTGTTTATTATAATTATTTAAATTAATTCAATTATCTATTTAAAAAAAAAAAAAAAAAAAAAAAAAAAAAAAAAACAGATATACCTGCAAGTTTTATACGTTTACGATTAAAAATGATTTCAGAAATAAATCAGGAAAGAAGAAGAAAAAAAAAAAAAAAAAAAAAAATCTCTGACATTTAGTCATGGCTAAAGAAAAATTGACCATTCTGTACTATATTTAGTTTTTACATATTTTGCTCTGACTTTGTAATTGCAAGAAATTTAGTTAATCTCTGTCAAATGATTAAAAGAAATGAAAGAAAAAAGAGTATGCGATTAAAACTTAAGCTTTTGATTCTTTCCGCAGTAATTCACAGTACACAGATTGTTATCTTTCTATTCAATAACTTTTAAAGCTCTGCAATGCATTTAGTTTAAATAATTCCTTCTGAAACAAATATTGGGTTACTCTGATTTTACAGGTATCAATAAGAATATATATATATATATATATATATATATATATACTTTTTTTTTTTTCAGAATTTTTATTCAAATTTGACAAAACATTTTTTTTTTTTTTTAATTGGCTGTCTTTACATTTACAGTGCAATGTGCAAAATGTTTTTACCCTGTATAATACTCCTAATCCATTTTTAAAGTGATATCACTAACAAAGTAGGTTATGTTTCTTTGTCTAATCCGATTTGTGTACGATATCAGAGGGGTGGCATTTTCACAAATTTGCAATCCTCTCAAAATCTATCTACATCCAAATCACTTTTTTTTTTTTTTTTTTCGTAGTGCTATTTCTTTCAGACAATGACTATGGGTTGTCACCATATATTGTATTACACCTTCAATGAACGTGTAGATATTTTTGTTTTATTTAAAATACATAAAATTAAAAAATCGCCATCGTATCTGTTCGAATTACTAGATTTTATCAAAAATTCGAACACTTATTAATCAGGACCAAATATAGTTAATGCTGTATTTTTTTATTCAATCGGATATTGATTCGAAAGATATTAAATAAAAACCACGTTACAACTTTAAAATCAAAAAGGAAAAAAAATACTGATTTCAAACATAAATAAATGAAGAAGTAAAAATATTTATTTTTATGTCGGGAAAAGCAAAAAGGAGGGGGGGGGGAACCTGCAAGCATATTTCCTTTTTAAATAATTAAAATAAAATTGAGAAGAATCATGCTAAAGAACTGAGACAGTATAGAATGGTACACATTCATTATTATTATTATTATTATTATTATTATTTATATACTAGCAGGCTACGTCCGCTACGCTGGTCACTATTTTTAAATGAATCCCAATAATTAATGAATTCTCCAAATTGCATTAATTTTTATCATGTGATAAAAAAAGAGAAAAAAAAATTCTGATCGGGAAATATGTCGTACCGCATCCCCACTGCCTTCGGCAGCGTAGACCCGTGCGCTGCGTGCACGTATTCCTTCACCATCCCTATGACTTCTCAAAAATCCGTGTTATTACTCATAAACTTTCATTCTTAAGAAAATGAATAAAAAAATATATCAATTAGCATCGGGTAAAAACTCACACTAGGACCACATTGCGCTGCGCGCGCACGTTTGAGGATATACGTGCGCTGTACACGCATATTCCTTCTCAACTCAAACTTTTATTATTAAGAAAATATTTTTTTTTTTTTTTTTTTTTTTTTTTTTTATCATTGGGTAAAAACTCGCACCGGGTCCCAAACCCATGCGTGCTGCGGGCGCACATGTTAAAATATATGTGCGGTGCGCGCACATATTCCTTCTGAAATTTCTCTTATTCTTAAGAAAAGAAAATTAAAAACATCATTTCTCATCAGGTAAATTGTCGGACCGGGTCCCCACTGCCTTCGGTAGCGCAGAATTCCTTCCCCCCACCATTCCAGCCCCTCCTAATTAACTTACATATACCAATTTTGAACGGTCTTACTCAATTAGCTGAGATGCAAAAGAAAACCTGATCATGTCACCTTAAAATTGTAAATGAGGTGAAATTTCGAATTCCACTTTCGATAATATAAAAGAACTTTAAAATATCTTTCGAATGATGTATTAGAAATAATTTAATCATAATTAGAATTTGAAATATAGAAATTTAAAAATATTACAGCGCCACCTGGCGGTAGAATTTTCTGTAATCTATTGTTCCATTCCAGATCAACAAAGCTTTCAAATGATGTATTACTCATGAAATTATTTTAATTAGTAGATGAGATACAAAAGAAAACCTAATCAGGACACATCAAAACGTGTAAATCGGGTGAAATCTCGAATTCCATTTTCGATAATGTAAAAGTACTTTAAAATGTGTATCAACTCAACAAAGCTTTCAAATGATGTATTGCTTATGCAATTTTTTAAATTAATAACCGAGATATAAAAGAAAACTGATTCAGGACACCTCAAAACGTGTAAATCTGGTGAAAACTTTCGATAATTTAAAAGAACTTTAGAATATCTTTCCAATGATGTATTAAAAATAATTTAATCATAATTAGAAATTGAAATATTGAAATTTTAAAATATTGAAGCGCCATTTGGCGGTACAAATTTCCGTATTCCACTGTTCGATTCCAAATCAAAAAAGCTTTCTAATGATGTATTACTTATGAAATTATTTTAATTAGTAGCTGAGATACAAAAGAAAACTGATTCAGGGCACCTCAAAACGTGTATATCTGGTGAAAACTTTCGATAATTTAAAATAACTTTAAAATATCTTTCGAATGATGTATTAAAAATAATTTAATTAGAATTTGAAATATCGAAATTTTAAAATATTGAAGCGCCATTTGGCGGTACAAATTTCCGTATTCCACTGTTCGATTCCAAATCAAAAAAGCTTTCTAATGATGTATTACTTATGAAATTATTTTAATTAGTAGCTGAGATACAAAAGAAAACTGATTCAGGAAACCTCAAAATGTGTATATCTGGTGAAAACTTTCGATAATTTAAAATAACTTTAAAATATCTTTCGAATGATGTATTAAAAATAATTTAATTAGAATTTGAAATATCGAAATTTTAAAATATCTGGCGGTAGAAATTTCTGTAATCTACTGTTCAATTCCAAATCAACAAAGCTTTCAAATAATGTGTTACTTATGAAATTATTTTAATTAGTAGCTGAGATACAAAAGAAAACCTAATCAGGACATTCCCGAAACCTATATATACCACTGTAGTCGGGTAATGGAAGTAAAAAGAAAAATAAAAGGTATTTTTTAGTTCCTTCAAATGTATTTTGTTGCTATGGAAACTCCTATCTTCTATTGAAAGATAGATTACGTGTTAGAATAAAATTTAATTTACAATTAAAATGTAACTGCTTTGTTTATTAATGAAAATTGATGAAATTTTAACTGCAGGTTGGTTTTGTGCTGAATAGGTTGTATATTAAGTGTTGTGTACGAAAAAGAAAATTTGAAGCACTTTGAAATTTGCAATTTTTAACCCCAGTTAAAGATCATGTGGCATTAATGACTTTCACGTGTTTTGCTTCCGTTAGAGGCAGCCGTTAAAATAGTCTGCCGAATGTGCCTCTTTTTAAGCAATAAGGATTTTTGGTCATTTTTCGATCGACATGGGTCAACATTTTAATTAATATCTCCGAAACTAATTAAGATTTTTAAATTCTGTTTCGAGGAAAACATCGGAAAGGCTCCAGAGCATCCGTATGTGAATTCTTGTACTTCTGCGTTCAATAGGGGCTGTACGTATAAAAGAACAGACAGACAGACAGACAAACCTTTCCATTTATTATTATAAAAAAGATGTTGAACATAATTATAAGGAAAGTATGTTTGCATTTATTTATAATTTTTAAAGAAAGATATAACATAATTAGTTAATTGAGAAACTTATTTAAAAATATTTATATAATTAACATTTTTAAATTATTGAAAGGAAAGTTTCTAAAATATTGAAGACAACATTTAATACATTAAAATAAATGCGAAAGTCTTAAATTTAATAAAGGAAATGGAAATTTCTGAAAATAAACAAATTTTATTAAAATAAACATTTCTGAAAATAAAAATTTACAAAAGTTTCCTAAAATATTAGAAATAAGAAAATTTTGAAAAATTATGGTCAGCTTCAAGAAAAATGTAATAATTTTTTTCAAAATATTAAAGGTTAAGTAGTTTCTTTTTGTCTAGACGTAACTATACCTTCGTGAAGTTTAGATACTTTTCAATTATTATTTATTTTTTTATCTATTGATTGATTCGTTTTCATTTTTCTGACGACAATTTTCAAAACTTTCTTTGTTTTCCACTTTTTAGGGTTCCTCTAAAAACGTATTATACTTAAAATATCACTTTTTCTTCTTCTTTTATTTTAACTTTTTAATTGTGTAACTTATGTTACATAGCTAAAAATCTATCTTAGCTGTGTAACTCCGGAACCTTTTAGAAAATTCTGAAAATTTTTTGAAAACTAAATTTTTCTAGAATGTTCCATGAAATTTCTAGATGTTTTCACGGAGGCTCCATGAAGTTTCTAGAAGATTTCATGAAGTTTCTAAATATTTCAATGAAGTTTCTAGAAGATTCATGAAATATCTAGAAGATTTCATGAAGTTTCTAGAAAATTCCAAGAGAGGCCAGCAGTTGAGTGGTCCTGCGCTCAAAGCTGGTAGACAGAAAGTGCTGGGTTTGATCCAAAGTCCCGCTCATCGACTAGTCGTTCGGAGTTATCCCTGATTTTCTCTGAAACTCGCGTAAATACGGGTTAGGACCCCTTAGGAAGACCACTATGAAGGGCATCCCAATTACATGTCTAGGACCCTAGTGCAGTCAATCTGCCTTAAGCTTACAACAAAAACTATAACGTTCCATGAAAATTCTATATTTAATTTATATTAAAGAAAATTTCAGATAGACAAACCGATTAAATATAAAAACATTCTAATAAATTTCTTATTATAACAGATATATTTTATGTTTTTTTTTTTTTTTTTTTTTTTTTTTTTTTTTCAGTGTAGTATACTTAATTCAACTATTCCTTCAATATATTATAGGCATTTTTTAGCGTATTTCTTATGGGATAAGAAAAAGAAAATAAAAAGTAATAAATCTTTCAGCTGAAGAATTATTTAATGGTACTGTTATGATTATGATATTTTAAAATTATTTATAACCCTTTGCCGGTCCTATTTAATACCACTCCTCTTACCAGTGTTGACAAATTCAGGGATATTTTTATTCAATATCCACCACAAAATTTTAACTCTAACGGTTGCTTAATCCCTTCGAAGGTAATTCGTTCATTCTCTATATCAAATGCTATTGCTCAGAATTATTTATGATAGTTGAATAAAGGTGTTACTAAATTTGGCGACAATGTTTACAGCACTTAGGAGCGTCTGGGCTGGCAAAGGATTAAATTTAGAAAAGCAGATTTTAATCTAAGTTACAAAGTAATAAATGTTTGCCATGTAGGATTAAATCATTTTATGTTTCGAAAAAAAAAAAAAAAAGTAATAATTTATTTGTCACATTTCTTACATCTCACAATCAAATTATAATTTATTTATTTATTTATTTATTTATTTATTATTATTATTTAATTCATATTCACATTTAGCAATGATTACTATTCAATTTAATTATTTTTATTTATTTAATTGTATTTATAGAAATAATATTGTTATATAATGAAAATAATTAAACTTGTTATTTTAATTATAAATGTAATTAAAATTTATTTTTATTTATATATTTATAATACAATTAATAGCAGTATAATTATAATTTTTTGCACATGCAATTTTATTATCAGAAAGCAAAATCTAGAAAAAACGTGTAATCATGTCTTACTAATACATAGTGCCAATACTAAAATGTTTAATAGAAGCTGGTATATAGTTATCTGTAAAATTACACTTCTTGAATAAAAGCAGAGCTACTTGTTGTTCTATAAAAAACCAAATTCAAATGTCTGGATAAGATACTGACGGTAGTGGGGACCTTGGCAACGCAGTACCGGCGAGGAACACTGTCGAATGTAGCGAATACCTGAAGCAAAATTTATTTTTGTATTTTATTTTATTTTATTTTATTTTTAGTACGATAGGACTATTTGTTTCAGACACCGATTTTGTGCTGTCGCCTTTTATTTTATTACACCTTGATATGTATATTAAGATTTAGATAATATTTAATTGAGAAAATAAAAAGTGCGCATGTAGATTGAAATTAAAAAGTACTGGATATTTTAATTTCAATTTATAGAGATGTCAACGATATTGAAAAAAACTATTTTGGCCATTTTCTTTCGTTTAATAAACAGAATGAAAAACGGATAATATTTTATCTGGAAATATTTTGTCTATTTAGACCAATAATTCCCCCCCCCCCCCATCTCCTCTGGCATTAAGTTAAAAAAATAATTAAATAAAATTGAAAAAATTCTGCTAAAGCAATGGAGCAGCTTGAACCTCTTGGCAAAATTTGAAATTTATCGCCAAAATAGCTCGGTCGCTTCTCACCAAGATGTTTACTTACGTAATTGCGATACCCATTTTAGTTTATCGTCAAAATGAAAACAAAAATATAAAAACTGCCAAGGGGCTCCTGTGCTAAAGCTGTACTAAAGTAATTTTAAGAAATGAATATAGTAACCGTTGCTAGGGAATGAAAGAGTTCCTGCATGTCTTTATATGAAAAATGTGACTAAAATAAGTTTTTCTAGATTAGAAACACATCTGACTTATCCTCTTTTTATCGAAGATTACTTTTCATTGCTAACCTTCACTTCGTCCGTGAGAAAATATGGCAGAAACGTGATTTTCTTAGAAACTACTTGAATGATTTTGATAAAAATTCAGATTTAAGAATATTTTGAGTTTACAATTTAATCTGAATTGTGCTCTTCTTCAGTAAAATTAGCGTTCACGGGAAACCCGCGTTTTGTCAGGGGGAAAAAAAAGTAGCTAAGACTGCGTTTTCTTCGAAAATACTTGAAAGATTAGAAAAAAAAAAGATAGAGTTTATGTGTTTTTTCGACGATATTTTGATATTAAATATTTTGATCTTCAGGAATTATCGTTCACTGGTAATTCGCACTAAATCCGGAAAAAATATGACAGAAATTTGGTTTTGTTGGAAATCGCTAGAACAATTTAAATAAATATATATATATAATATATAGATAGTGTTAGAGATTTTTTTGAGACGTAAAATATATCTGATTATTAGGTAACAGATTTAAATATTAGTAAACGCAAAACCTAGAAGAATATTTTCTAGGAAATTGCTAGATTTAGGGGTTTCCGATGATAGTTCGATTTGAATTTGCCTTATCTCCATGAAAATTAGATTTCACTGGTAGCCAGCGCTCCCCCGAAACAAATATATATATTGGGGGGGGGGGGGGGAGAGGGGGTTGGGGGTTTTATTTCATTTTATTCATTGATAATTTATTCCTATATTTAAGTTTTGCATTTTTTTTTTTTTTTCTAGCAATTCTGCGCATTGGCTTGCAATTCTCTTTTTTTGTTTTTCTTATCTGTAAACTCATAAATTCGTTAAAATAGTTACCTTTATATATATAATACATATACTATGAATAATTTTTACAATGAAACCAAGTAAACTGTAATTCAGGTACTGAATATAAAAAGAGAAAAACCTGTTTCAGGATATTAAAATGCTTTACATTAATATGTAATTAAAACACTGTTTTATGCAGAATATTCGGTTAGTTCATAAATAATAAGAATAATAACAATAATAATAAAGCTGCTGATTTAACAAATAATTGTCATTATTTTATTCTAACAATAATGTCTTTTATTATTAATTTTAAGATTCCTATGAAAAAAAATCGTCATCTAAAAGATATAATTTAAATTGAAAAAATAAAAAGGTTTTATGCGAAGTTCTGTTTAGGCAAACAGTATTTTAACTGATTTTACAAATTATCAACAGCTCTTCTTGAACATTTTTCACTATTCTATTCTTTTGTTATCAACCCTCTCTTTCAACAAAGAAGCATATCAACTGTCAGCTTACCTTATCGTCATTGTCCGCCCCTTGTTGGTAAAAGGGGGAAGGGTCAGTTACAAGTTTCCGTCTCTAACGATTTTGGAGTAGTTATTTAGAGTTACAAGAATCAGGTTCGCACGATTTAGAGAGAGATTTCTTACATTACAAGAATCAGTCTCAAACCGTTTTGAGGGAGTTTGTTCGTGTTACAAAATTCCGGTTCAAACGCTGAGAGGGTTAAGATATGTACATATCCATACATGTACATGATCCATATATGTACATTGAAAATTTTTTCTCTCAAAACAGTCTGAGGTTAAAAAGTTAAAAATTTCGGATTTAGAAAAATGTGTACTTTATCAGCAAACATTATAAATTTCATGAAAACACAACTGTTTCTAGTCAAATTAATTAAGCATGGCTTTACTTCAGGATAGTGTTCCCAGATTTTACTTCAAAATAAAGGAAAACTTTTTTTAACACTAGTTATTTTGTCTTTACCTACATTTATCACTTTTTACTAAACTATATTTAATATGCCAGAACTGCTTTCTTTAACATTTAGTTCTTAAAAACACAAGAGATTTTTTTTTTCTTAATTATTACATACAAGATACAAAAAGTTAAATACAAAAAGTTGAATAAGTATGTCATATTTACATAGAAAATTTTTGCTGTCCCAATCAAAAATACTTCTTTTTAATGTGCATGTGTATACAGAAAAATGTACATAAAATAGTAATTTTTTAAAAGTAATTGAAAATGTAAACTGAGAATGTTAAAAAGAAAAAATAATAATAATACTGAAAGTGTGATATTTAAAATAAACAGAAAAATGTGTTATCTGAAAATGGTTTTAAGCATACAATGTAAAAATGTCCAAAAAATGTATAACTTACGGGAAAACATTCCTTCATCAGACTAGCATTTCAAAAGGAAATGAAGCAACGCATGCATGTTGCAGCTTTCATACTTCATTTGAGTATAATTTCTTTCTTTTTCCTTCCCTTTTTAACCTGAGTGAGGATTATGTTAATTATTTTGACTCAAAACAGTTGTTGTACATTTTTTACTTACAAAATTATTACTCTTCGTCATTTAACGTCAGCTTTACTGCATTTTCTGTAATTTGCCTAGATTTATCATCATCATCTTTTTCTTTGTTTTCTTTGGTTTTTTTTAGGTTAAAGTTAAATTGTGTAGATTTGTGCTATACTCCATATCTTTTTGAGAACCGACTATCGCATCATTTTTTTGCATCTTGAGTAGCTCTAATTTTGAATAAGATAGTATATTGCACATCTACGTAAAGGACTAGAGAAAGTTTTTGTCGAAAAAAGAATGATTACAATAAATCTAGGCAAATTCCAGAAAGTGCACTGGAAAACAGGCATTGAATAATAAATTATACTATTTTTATCACCATTTATTTTTTATTTGTTTACAACAAAATAAGTCTGTAATTTACCTTGTCTAACCAATCTAAAGATATACCCTAGAACTAGATTGCATAAAATTTATTTTTGATTCAAGATTATTTGATTTTTTAAGAAATTAATTTTGAAGCTGTTGAGAAATAGATACAAAAGGGAGAAAGTTGAAACAATATTCAACAATTTTGAACAAGGACAGATATAGCATTCAAATTAAAGATTACATTACATCTCTTATGAAACAAATTTTATAGAGTTACTTTATATAGTAGAATTCTGATAATCCAAGAATCGCAACTGCTACAAATGGGGATTACTGAAATTTAGATTAAACAGTCTTTCTAATACAAAAATGTTTATTATATAATAAAATAATAATGCTTAAATAGTTTAAAAAAAAAAAACACTCAGCATTTGTATGAGTATCTTTTACTACTCCTATAATAAATCGCTAAATTATTTTTAAAACATATAGATAAATTAGAAGCAATTCTAAAAAATTAAAAGAATTGTAATAAATTTAAATAATAATTTAATAATTGCAATGATAATATAAATAGTAATAAATTCAAACTAAATAAATACTTTATTTTTGTATTTATTATTTATTGATAACTTGTTTATGAATTGTACAAGAGAAGAAAATTTTAAATGGTTTGGTAGATATGTAGCACTATCATTGGGTAATAAGAAAGCAGTACAGAACTGGCATTTTTAAAGTAATAAGTACAAAACTTTGAGTAAACACCACAAAATGCAATAAACTACCAACAATTGTTTTGGGTCAAAAGAATACACAGCCCTTCATTAACCGAACAAAGTAGGCACAAGTGCTGCAATCAGGGCGGTGGCACCACTTTGATTGCAGCAGTCGTGCCTACTTTGTTGACCTGACGAAAGGTCGTGTGTTCTTTTGACCTAAAACAATTTTTGCTAGTTTATTACATTTCATGGTGGTTGTTCAAAATTTTGTACTTATTACTATCATTAGGTCACATCTTGTGTATGAGCTGCCAAATTACCAAATGATAGTCCTCAAACAGAAAAAATACCAATAAATAAGTAAATAATGAGCACTCAGTATTGTAGCTATAAAGATTTAGTTGAAATAACATCACACTTATTCAGTTTCATCTTTAAAAAAAAAAGTAATTTGTTTTCATTTAGAAATTTTGTTTCTCACTCTCTCTCTCTCCCCGCTTTCATCTATATAATAGATTTCCCTTAAAAATTAATAAATCAGCATATATTTTTTCAGTTACTTCAAATTAAGCAGAACTTTATTTAATGGAACTTTTATTGCCAAAACTCGACTCAAAGAGAAAGAAGCATATTTTATAGATTTTTTCTTTATTTAAAAGAATTGTTGTCATAGGGTCTTTTCTCTCTTTCTCTCTCTCTTGGATTTATCCTTATTGTGAAATGAGGAATAAAAGATTCATATTTAAGTTAATGAAATACAATAATGTTAACTTCTATAACAAGCTTACAACCTTTAATAACCAAACAGTTTTACCTTATAACTATAAAGATGATTCAAAATAGAACTTATAAAAGCACTTTTTCTTATTTTTAATGTTGAAAAGCCTGTGTATAACTGAGAAGTCACTGTATTTCTCTTTTTGTTTTTGCATCTGTAAAGTCATTTTTCTTGTTGTTGTTGTTGTTATTGATTTTTTTTTCTTTTTCTTTTTTTTTATCAATGTAAACAATGTTATTACTATTTTATAAATGTATTCTTGAGATGTTAAAATTTTTAATCTTTTTATAGAAATATTATATGTAAATAAAGTAATTTGATATTGGAAGATCTCCTTTTCATTTCTTTTTCATGTAATCTTATGATTCCAGTTTCAGTTATAGACACTTATTCGTTAAAATCAAACTACAGCCATTTTGTTATGTTATTATTTAACTAGTTTAAGCTCTTATGAACTAAATTATAATATGATTTTAGCTGCATGTCTTAAACAATGGCAGAATGGTTCATTTTGCATGAATTTGAAAAAATACCCTGTAGTATACCTGTACTTTCAAACAAATATCTATTTTGAAGTTGAAGTTAAAAATATGTTTTATTTTAGATGAAGAAAAATTTACTTAAGGGGAAATACCAATAGATTAAGATTTAATTAAACAGGATAAAATAATTTCCTTTTACTAATGGATCACTTTCTCATGCCTCACTCTTTTTCTCTCACACTCATAAGTTTAATTAATGCATAAGAGGCTTCCCCCCCCCCATTTTATTAATAAATCTCATATTTCTTACTTACTTCAAAAATCATTCTGATAAATACAGTAGACTCCCAGAAATCCCCAAACTCCAGAAATACGCACATTGCAACCAATATAAACAAAGAAATTTATTGTAAAGTTTTCAAGGAAATAAATCAAGATTTAAGACTTCTTTGAACATTGATATTTTAGAAACTGAATCTAATGAGATAAGAAAAGTTAATTTTAAGGAAGGTCCAGGTCTTTAAGATAAGTACCTAAATTCTTTTAATTCAATAGCATTTGTGCTTGAACAAAAGATGATTTCATAGACTAAAAAATAAATTATTTGTTTTTATTTTTATTTCTAAATTGTAATTAAAACTGTAAATTTATAATACAAGTTGCTACTGTATCAGATGTTTATATATTTAAATTTTGTATTTTGTTCCTTGGAACAGATTTTTAATTTGTTAAGGATAAAGAAGAATACTTATATAAAACATATATATTTGTTACTACATTTATAATCGTTACTTGACTTCATTTATTTATTTTTTCTTTAAATATTTCCATATAGCCTATATGCTTATTTATATGTATTCATTATCATTTATAATACATTATAGCATTGAAATTCTAATTTAAAAATGCAGAAAAAATACCTAAAATCCGCAAAATTCTAAAATTCGCACAGTCTCTGGTCCCAAGCTGTGCGGATTTCTGGGAGTGTACTGTATGTCTTCCCTTGGCAGTAAATTTATTTAACCATATTAGTATCATTTCATTTATTTAATGTTTTGAGAAAGATGTTTTAAACGAATTCCTTTACTGGTACTCCAAAAATTATTTTATACCTGCTTTTCTAAAGTTTTGGTTTCATCATTGAGTCAAATTAGGCTTAATTTTTTTCAAGATGATCTTAACCTATTAATGCCTAGCGTCCCTTTTTAGGGATGGTTCAAAAAATGAGCCTCAATTTTATATAAATAAACATTTCAACTTCGAAATTGTAATGATCTATTCGTATGCTTAACAAAAGCATAAGAATAAGATTAGTACAATTTTACTAATTTAATTAGTACAATTTTACCGTCCCTAAGAAGGGACGCTGGGCATTAATGGGTTAATAAAGAAAAGAAAACTTTGCTACTTCTTTTAAATACTGCTTTTGTAAAATTTTGTTTGCATCATTTAGTCAAAATTAGGCTTAACTTTTTTCAGAGAGTTCTAAATAAAGAAAAGAACATTTTAAGCAAAGGCATTTTTCTTAGGGTGATTAACATTAGAAATTTTCCATGACTGTTTTCCACCATTTTTCTTGACTTATGCGATTTTCTCCCAAAAAATTTCACAAAATTAGCGAATAATTTTGCAATTTACAATTACAAGCTTTCAAATATGACCTATTTCCACAAAATTTGTCAAAATTCCCTGATTATTCTATTAACTTTTACAGACTGACTTAAATCCTGACTTTTCCATGATTCCTTGACATTCCCTGACTAGTGGCCACCATGTTTTCTTTTTCTTTTCAAAGTAACTTTATTTCCTAATGCATTATAATTCAATAAAAGATAAGAATTTCTATTTAAAAAAATAATGTTTTTTTTTTTTTTTTTTTTTTTTTTTTTTTTACAATCCACGTGTATTTAAAGCAATTATCCTGATTATAAGTGTAAATATCAATTCTACTTTCTCACTCTTCCTCGTCAACTTTTATGCAATAGATTACCTTTTCCTGTAATTTTTAAGTACAAAACACACACACAATGTATATACATTAATTTGCATTAAACCTTATTTAATTTTTACTATTAGTTAAAAAAAAAAAAAAAAAAAAAAAAAAAAAATGTATGGTTTGGATTGTAATAAGTATGGGATTATGAATTTATTTTTTTATTAAATGATAATTTTCCTTTAATGGGGTTAACAGTTTTTATATTGTGTCACCTCCTTAACATTTTACGTTTTTTAGGATCACCTAGAATAATGCTTTCTTTTATAGCTGGGGAAAAAAAGTAGAAAGCTTTTTAATTTAATAATCCTGTTGAATGAAATGCTATAATAAAGTGGCATTTTAACTTTGTAAAATTACGTTAGAAAATGATGCATTTGTGATTCCAATTTATAATTTAACTCACTTGTATTCAGTTTATAAACAAATGTTTAATGATTGACTGATTATTTTAATTTAATTTAATTTCACTTTTTGAAGGCCTTTTAAGAGATTGGAATTTATCAATTTTAAGTTTTTCTATTTTAAATATTTTACAACTCTATATATTTTTATATTAAAGAAATGATTTCAAAGTTATTCTCCTGTTTAGTAATTTACATTTGATTAATCATCATGTGATATTCTAATTGTGATGTGCATAGTTTTCAGTTCTTATATAAAAACTCATAGAAAATTACCAAAATATGGACTGATATAAAAGAATCAAAATGGATGAAATTAATGAACAGATTGAAAAAGATTAAAATTATATTTCCACCTTAACAGCACACTTATCCCATATACATCCTAAGGATGTCTATGGGATGTCCTTTTATCCTCAGGATATTCTATGTCCTGTGGAGAAGATGTGTTGTTAGGGAATATCATCAGGTGCATTATAGGAATTGTGCATGTGAATTGTGGTTTATATATGTATATTTCATCATTATATTGATCTGAAACCAGGAAGTAAAACTTTTACTTGCCATATTTAAAATTATATTAAAAAAAATTTAAAAAAATCATCTAAATATTACCTATGGGTAAAAAAGTATAATCAAATTGAGAAATGAAAAAAAAAAAAAAAAATGTATTTACTATATGCACATAAACTATTAGTATTAACAATATTAAGATATTCATAAACATTCAAATCTATAAATTAATACAGAATCATTACATAATATAGTCTGGGAAAAAAAAAAAAAAAAAAAAAAAAAAAAAACACTTTGACTGAAGTTATTTAAATAAAAGCCCAAAAAAGTTACAATATTTGACAAAAAGTAGAAGAGTTGTTGTATACAGGTTATTTGGTATATTCCCTGTAAACTGAAAAATAACAGTTTGAACATATCATTATACTCATGTTTATATAAAAAAAAAATTTATATGCTTCTGCTCAAACAATATCCATGTTGTTCAGATCATGTAGTAATATAAAAGATTAAAAAATACATAGATTGACCACTATGATATTATGTCGTTTATTATTAAAAGTTGAAAATATATGATTCTTTACTCATTAAATGTTAATTCTTAAAATAAAATCTCATACTAAGTTAATATTAAAAATAAAAAATAAATGTCTGTAGTTAAAAAAAAAAAAAAAAAAAAAAAAGCAAATGGGGATCACATAATGTCATCAGTGTATCAAATTGAAATTTATGTTTGCTGTGTTACAAAGTTTATTTGTTTATATTAAAGTAAATACACTCATGTGTAAAATTAAAAAAATACACACATTAGGACACATTTTGTCCCAAAAACAAAGAGGGGACCAGTAACAAATGGAATAACAGAAAAATATATATGTATTTATTTGGGATCACCTTGTATAAATGCTTGAAATGCTTTGTAACTGTAGTATAGGATTATGTGGTTGGTTGGTTGACTTTTAATGGTGCAAAATCCACAGTGGAACATGCTGCGATTTATATTTTCATTAATACACTTGCTATTCTCATATAATTGAATATAAATAATTTAAAAAAGGCATCACATAATCCTATGGATTTATTTAACAACACAAAATATATATATATATTAATAACATATTGATTTTTTCAGCCAATACATGTCATTTTTAGAAAACATGACATTACAGTAGAAACAACCAGACAACACACTATTATCAGAATATAAAATTTTTAAATATCTGATGAAATAAGAGCAATTTTACTAAATAAAATTTTAAACTTTCCATGCATTAACAAAATTTCTTTTGTGTAATTTATTATCCAAATCTGTAGAGTTTCTCTTGTAAAAACCTCAAGCAAATATTGTGAAAATTGAGAAAGATATCATTGATAAAATGAGTTGAATATTGATTCAATATAAATATTTAGATTAAAAGATCTTTTGTATTTGATTCTTTTATATACTACTTGAAATTGAACTCATTCTATAGATGATATCTTTCTAAATTTTCCTAATTATATATATATATATATATATATATATTTTTAAAAAAAAAACAAGATTAAGGCTAAACATTTGACTAATACATTAAACAAAAGAAATTTTGTTAATGCTTCTGCATGTGCAGTTTATCATTATTTCATAAAAATGCCCCTATTTAATCAGATCTTTAATATTTTTTATAGTCTGATTGTGATTTATTTTCTGTACTGTAGTAAGCCATATTTTCTAAAATTGGCATTGTACTAGTTTGAGTATGTTGCTTGTTATTAAAAGAAAAAAAAAAAAAAAAAAACAATGTTGTTAAATAAATCTTCATCTCCATGAATATACATGCTATTCATATACAAATGAAAGCAGGTAATTAAAAAAAAAAAAAAGAAAGAAAGATAAGAAAAGGCATTTTTATTTACTACAGCCAGAGCCTAATTTCCCAAAGGGTAAAGGGGCAAACACCTGGGCTCCCATGTATAAGACGGTCCCCAAATCAACTGCCTTTTGAAATTAAAAGCATTTTATATGCATCCAAAATTTACTCTTACACTTGTATTGTAGAAGGGTGCTCCCCATTCTGTACGTTGGTCCTTGACTACGGCTACAATGCATTTCCAGTAATGTTTTTTACAAGGTGATCCCGGACTTTTTTTTTTTTTTTTTTATTGGCCCCTTTTTTACTTTTGGGGCAAAACCTTCTCTAAAATATAAATATTACTTAGGTAGCACAGCAATATTGGCCAATATCAAAAAGTAATATCAGTGATTATTAAATGATCCTCACTTCTTTAATTTTGACATTTGGTAATATTGGTCAATATTTTTTAATATCTGTGAATATCTTTTTTTTTTTTTTTTTTTTTTTAATTATTAAATAACATAATCAATACATCAGTTTTAAAGCTTGACAAATTCTTCTTGAAAAATATAAATTTTTGCATTTCTATCTGAGTTATGTACTTGGTTTGAAATACAATTGATACAAACCATAACCACTTTTAAAAAAAATATTGTTTTTATGAATATAAAGACATATCCCTAAATATTTAAAAATTACATTGTTTTCACAAATATAAAGTGATGTTGCTAGATGATATTGTTTTTAAGAATATCAACAAATATATTTCTAGATGTCTTATAGTAAATAACATCATTTTTGTAATATTGACTAATGTAAGCCAGTAAAAATAAGGCAGGGAGACATTGGGTTTTTAAAAAAAGGCAAAGTTATTAAATTATACTTTTTAACATACTTATTTCTAGATAAAAGTGTTGTAAGTAATGCAATTAACTCTGTGAAAAGCTTTCTTTTTAATGTTGATTTTGAATTACATCTGTTGATATCGGTAGATATTAGAAATTCAATATTTGACATTCAGCAACATTCAAAATATTGATAAATGTTCGTAGAATTTTGGCCAATATTTTTGGGCTACCTCAGTATAACGTGCTCTTTACACCCCTGAAGTTCCAAGAGACCCCATCAAGTATTTCTTCAGATATTTGGCAAAATGTGTTGTAATGTATAAATTCTCTTAATTTTGCGTACATGAGTGTATATGACATTACCATATTTGTTTTCTTTTAAGTTGTGTATAACTTAAAGCCACATTAAACTATTTAGCACATTGTTTTTATTTATATTACTTTCTATCTAGATCAAAAATAAGATTTTTATTAATATAAAAATAAAACAGTGATGCATTCGTTAAATAAAATAAAAAATATCTTTTTTCAATATATCTTGAAACTTCTATCTAATGTAGGGTAAGTACTCCAGTGATTGGCATGCTCCAGTAATTGACATCTATCCCAAAATAATTAGTAATAAATAAGAAAAATAATAAAATCATATATTTTACATATAAGAATTTTAACATTTTATGTCAAACACTGGAGCATGAGGTGCTAATAACTGGTAACATGAATAACTAGCAGTGTCAAACACTGGAACATAGGGTGCCAATTACTAATAAAAGGAAAAACTGGCAGTGTCAATTACTGGAACATTGAGTGGGTGTCAAATAAAAATTCATTAAAAAAAAATGTTATCAAATGTATGTATTTTAACATATATGTGGTTCTGAATGTCTTTCATGCCATGTGTACTAACTTAAGATTTCTAAAAATATTTTCTGATGACTAGAACATTAAAAACATCAGAGGTTGCTCTAAAAGTGTCAATCACTGGTGCACTTACCCTACTAAATTTATTGCAAGTTGATTAAAAGTATATTTTTAAATAGAATTCAAGAAATGGTTGAAAAGAAAGGATGCTTTAAAATCTTATTGATTTAAGTGATAATAATGACAAATATGACGTAAAAGATGTCTATAGATCTGTTCACGTCTACCTAACAACTAATTTAAGTAAAAAAAATCAACTATTATTTTAAGGTTATAAGCATACAATCAATGTCTTGGCTGAAATCATTCATAGATCTAAGGAAAGACATTCATTTTTCATCTCTGAAATCCAGTAGCTTTATTATATTAAATTAATTAAACAAAATGGTCTTACTTGAAGTTAGGTAGGAAGATTTTCTTCTGGGATCCCAGGAAGCTTTTTACCTAGGATTTCAGGAGAAAAGCTTTCCGCCTAACTTCAAGTAAGACCATTTTGTTTAATCAATTTAATTGTAAATTAATGAAGTTTTTAAGTACTTATTTTTTATTATTATTTTTTTTAAGTAGCTTTATTGTTATTTTATTTTTATTTTTTTTTAAATGAGTTTCTTCAAGTTAACTGCATCTTGTGCCTGTTTTTTTTTTTTTTTTTTTGTCAGTTTTTAATTATGGCTCTAAGTACCAGCTCTAATTTATATCCATAAATATTTTCTGAATATTACAAGAATTTTTTTTTTCCTTTACAATGTTTATTTTAGTTTTTTGCAGAGATTGGATAAAACCGATTTCTGTAGCACAAAATGTTGTTGAATTCATATTAAGAGTGGACAATATCTGATCACGCCGGCATCCTTCGCCCATGTTATTCTATGGAAAAATTTGTTGCTACAATTACACATTACATAATGAATATTTTTAAATTCTGTTTTCGCAGTCAGAAAATTCATAACCGTTAAATGAGTACTCATTTTTGAAAAATTCATTTTTTTTTAATTTTTACATTTTAATTTTGAGTTCAAAAATTTGATTTTTCACAAAATGCATTTTTCTCATTCTCTAATCGTAAAATGAAATACTAAAATTTTAAAAAATGAATTTTTGGAAAACAAGTACTAATGTAACGCTTATGAATTTTCTAAGTGTGAAAATAGAATTGAAAAATATTCATTATTTAATGAGTAATTATGTAAACAAATTTTCCCATAGAATAACATGGGCGAAGGCTGCCGGCGAGATTAGGTATTGTCCGCTCTTAATAATTGTGATGAAAAGAGAATGATATTGTAAAAGTGATTGCATGAAAACTGTTAATAAATTCATGGCAAATACCAACTATTAAAACTACAAATACTTTTTCCCTTCAAAGAAACAGTAAATGAAAAATATCCTAAGTAGAAAAATATCAAAGGTATCTGAAGGAAAAGTTGAAATTAAAGGGAATATTGAAGCTGCAATTTTACAGTCCTGTGTTAATTGATTGATATAAAATTAATCTGGCAATTCATTTTTTTTTTATCTCTATATAAATTACTTGCAATTCTAACAAACATGCATTTTATGCTAGTTTTTTTTTTTTAAATGATTAGCCCTTTATTTACCGATGGTACTTTAAAGTACTTCCCTAACAGCACACTAATTCATAGTACATCATCAGGATGGACATTACCCAGACAGCACATCGCCTCCCCAAGATATCTTCAAGATGTCTTCTGGACGAAGAAACATCCTTAAGATGTACTGTGGATAAGTTAAGCCTAACTGTGCTGTTAGGGTAGATGCATTTTTATCCATAGGATATCCTGAGGGTGTCATGTGGATAAGTTGTGTTGTTAGGGTATTAGTTTAAAATATTTATGAGAATACACGTATATACCCCTAACAGCACAGTTAGGCTTAACTTATCCACAGTACATCTTAAGGACGTTTCTGGGATGCCTTTTCATCCAGAAGACATCTTGAAGATATCCTGGGGAAGCGATGTGCTGTCTGGGACGCTACTTTAATTTCACTACAAGGCATTCTATGCAACATGTAGACATTTTTGTTCTAGAAAGGATTTTTTTCAGTGCTATTGCTGTTTTTGCTTGGTATTTTTCAGAATCTTAACGTGTGTTGTAGTTAATTCCTATATTATATTAAAAAAATTCCCTACCTATCATAGAAAAAATATAATCAGCACAAAAAGTAACTATGTTTTTAAGGCTCAAAATATCTTTTTGGGTCCCTATGTACCAGTGGTACATTAAAGAACAATATCACAAAATCCTCATATTGAGGTGATATGAATAGTTATTGTTGCAGATATCTTTAAAAAATAATCTTAATTAACTAAAAATATAGGCTTCAAATACATTTTTTGTCTAATTCATAATGTAGTAGATAAAGGGTTAAATTAATCTATTATTTTAAAAATGTAATTTTGTTGTTTTCCATTCATATATTGATGTTTAGAGTAGATTGTATAGAGTGAATTTTTTCCCATTAAATGCAGAGTCTATATGTTCTGAAAGAAGGCACAGCATTAGTGTATGTGAATCCCCACCTAAATCCTGTGATCAAACACCTCAAGACAAAATTGTTATCAGTCACTTTCCTTCTAGTGCTGGACGCTCTAGTCAATCTTCTAGGTCAGACTATTGGAAATCTGTAAGTATTTATTTTCTTATATATATGTATTATTATTATTATTTTAAATTAGAAAATGCATTTTTTGTTTATGTATAGCATATTTATTAAGCAAAATATGTAGCCTTAATAATATATTTTACATTAAAGTTTGCCTATATTTCAAAGTATATTTACTTTGGTTTGTTATTATTTTAATTTAACAGTTTAGTTCATGTAGTATAAGAAAATCCGATTTACTGTATACATCCTTTTTTGTTGCCCCCTTAGAAAGATCCCCATGAAGGGCACTCCTCCTCAGGGCTAGGACCCCAGTGCAGTCATTCGGCCTTACTCCTAAAAACATCTTTCTTGTTGCCTCACTAGTTTACCTCTTCACATGTTGCTTTTTTTTTTTATAACGATGACACATTTGATTGAATAAAGTGACTTTAATAATAACAATAGGCAGTTTTAATCATTGCTAAATACCCTGAATGTCTAGTTTGCAATGAAGTACTGTGAAACAGGTTCAAAATCCACACTCAAAAGGGTCTGTAAGTTTTCTAAGCAGTTCTTACATTGTGAAATCCATCTCTTCAGGTTCTGTAACTGTAACATAGTTTCTCAACTTACCTCTAGAAAGATAAGTATTACCTACTTACCTTTATTAGTTAATTAGCTGGATATTTACAGTCTAAAGCTCAATGAAAATTTCTGGTCACTAATCAATATTCAATTACTAACCACAAAGAAATGTAAAAAAGCATTAGAATCAACATTTTTTCTTTTAAGATTTCAGTCCATTTTATCGTATCTTGTGTTAAACAGTGACTTACCGGGGGGGGGGGAATTTTTTTCAGAGGAAATTTAAGAATTATTTTTAAGCTACAAATTTTGAATTGGCTTTTTATTTAGCTATTGTAAAATAATTATTTAAAATGCTATTTTTTTATTATTACATCTAAATTTATTTAAATGCTTTTTTTTTTTTTTTTTTTTTGTTAATTTCTTTTACGATGCTGTTATCTAATAATATTTCTTGTCCATAGAATACATATCAAGGTATTTGTAAATTTTCTGTCTAATCTTTTTCAGAAATAATCTTTTATTTCAGTGGAAATGCATTAACATAACTTTTCTTCTTTCCAAATTTTAATTTCAGCCCACTTTAATGTTAGCATCTATCATTTCTTTGAGGTGTCTGCTGCTGTAAGTTAATGTGTATTAAAATCATTCTTTATAATAGCTGAAACATTTAGGCAATATGATGTCTCTTGTCTGACTCCTTTTCTAACTTTATCTTTGCTCTTTTTCCATAACCAAATGCATGCTTTCTGTTGTTTGCTCATAAATCTTCTTTCTGGTATTCATATAAGTTTATCTGCCCTGGTGTCTTCCAAAGGTTTTATTGTCAAATCCAAAATATAAATTGATTGTATACTTTCATCATGTCAGCTACAAAATAATAATAATAATAGCATGTGATGCACTTTGATTATGTAAGTAGGTTCGATTTCTATTTAAAATACTTAAATTACTTCTTACTATATTTTCCTTTTCTGCATCATATTATGTAATTTCTGCCTTGGTGAATTTCATCTTGCATATTATGGAAAGATATCGATTTATAATAAATGCACATTTTCTTCTTTTCCAGTCTCAGTGGCAATCTTTAGAATGCTTGTCTCTTACCTTAGAAGAAGTTGTACATATCCGTAATGTCCTCACTAAAGCCGAATTAGAATCTTTGATAGTTGACCCAGCATTATATGAAGATCTATGCAAGGGAAAAGTATGTATTTATTTAAAGTGAAAGTTTTTTAGGTACACTTTGTACTGTTCATTTTCCAATTCGAGTTATAAACAAACAAAGGCATATCTATTCTGAGAATGGAATCATCTTTTTGTTTGTTTGTTTATTTGTTTGTTTATGGCTCGAATTAGAGAACAAACCGTACATACCTTTATTGAGAGTGAATTCCTCTGATTTTTTCTTAAATTAATTTTGCATCTAGTATCACATTTATGTAGTATGCAACAAAACTTCTGAACAGGCTTTAAAAAAATAAATAAAAAGAACTATATTTATTTGCACATGAGTATAAAATAATTAGAAAAATCTTTTATCAGAAATGTAAACTTGCATGAACGCAAACTTAAAAACATGAGGTTGTGAGTTACATAGAGTTTTGCAATATATAGATCACATTTCATACATCACTAAATTTACGTTGTAAATGCATCTAAAGCATATCGAAATTTAGTACAGTATCTCTAAGTTGCATACCCTGGAACAGAAGTAAGTCGATTATAAATTTAACTGTTAAATTTTACTTTCTAAACATAATCCAAATATATTTGGATCAAATCATTAATTATGTAACTATAATAATAGAAAGTTTTTCAATAAAAACCTCTGAATCAAGGAGATATAGAAAAATAAATATATCACATTTAGTTCTCTAGAGAGTAACAGTTTTTTACAATGAATAAATGCAAGTACTTTTTAACTGCAAGATTTTGTTGTTTTTATCTAAGAAGTTTTGCATTGTATATAATTGTGTTATAAAGATCTTCTACAGTAAAACTTTTTTTTTTTTTTTTTTAATAAAGTTAGTTTGATAGTTTATGGTACAACCAGATGATTTCTTGTATCTATAGTTTTATAAGAATTTTATTTAATTATTAGTAAACAAATAGTAACAATTATAGTAGTTTGGTTAATTTGTCTAAAAGCATAAAGCAATTGTCACAATTACTCTAGTAAAGTTTTTTTTATGCTTACTTCACACATTTTCTTTGGGATGAATTAATCTTATAATTTGCTATAATAATTTAATACTTTTCTCATCATGCTTATGTAGGCAACAAAACTTGTCAACTGGATGTTTTCCAAGCCAACAATTCTCTAACTGAGACTCAAAAAGAAATTCTTCTAAATCTAGGGTGGGGGGGAATGTGTAGAGTCACATAAAAAAATTCATATACAGTGAAATACGTTTAACACGAAAAAGCTTAACATGAAAAATCAGTTAACACGAATATAGCAATCTGCTCAGTATAGTATGCAATCTAATACATTTTTTTTTTCTTTTAACACAAAACAAAAATTGCTTAACACGAAAAAAATTTGCTTTTGGTCTTTAGTGGTATGTTTGCTACAGTACTATGTTGCAGTCGATGATGAGATGTATACAGCACCAATTATGACAGGCAAAGAGATTTTAGAGATCATACATAATTTAAATGATTTCATTGACTGAAAATTTGGACGATGATTCTGACATCAGAATCAACGATGCTGTTCCTGTCCCCCTCTATTTCATGAATGCAGAAAATGATTAAAAGTATGTGCATTTGAATAGAGAGATGAGTAAAATAATCGATGATCTCGAACAATTTTTGAGCAATATGGTACTGAAAGAGACACTTCAATAAAAAATGTAATTTTTTCTCAAAAAAAAAAAAAAAATTCCAGTGCATGTAACTTACTAGTAGTTTAACAGTAAATCGAAATAAAATTTTACGACATGGAAAATATTGGTGAGTTTTGTACTTTTTTTTACAAATCTTTTAACACGAAAAAATATTTCGGTCCCCTCAGTTTTGTATAAACGTTTTTCACTGTATATTAGGGTGGTCCTTAAAAAATAACATTTAAATTTTTGTGTGGGGCACCCACTTAATTTCTTCTATGTATAAAATAAAGACTTCTACAAAAATTTCAAAATTTTAAAACAAATTTTAAGGGTCGCTACCAAGGTTTAAAAAAAGTTTTAAAATGACAAATTTGTAATTTAATTATAAATTATTAATACAAATTCATAATTATCGCCAAATTGAGTGATAGTATGATATTAGGGTGTAAAAGCTGTTATTTGATTCAAGTTTTTTTTTAGAGAATTCGTGTTTCGTTTTAAAAATTTTTTGCAGTTTTTAAATATATTTTGCATTTTGTGCGATTTTTTAACGGGCCTGAGCAATACCAGCAGGTCAGCTAATTTAACATAAAATAGTGCTGAAAATCAATCTAAAGGTTAATAAAAATAAGAAAAATAATAATGCAATTCATTATTTTAATAAATGATTGGGAAATAAAAGTAATTTCATGAGAATTTAATAAATATTTATTATAAAAATTACTGTTTTTTATACACACAATTTTTTTTCGATAAAATTCCAGGGCCATGGTAGGGCCAGTCGGTAGAGCACCAGGCTCGAAATTGGATGATTGCAACTTTGGTACTGGAGCTGGCCAAAGATCGTCGTGTACACTGACGGTGACTGGTGCACATAAAATCTGTCGGGGCCGCAATGTCCTTCCATGTTCGAGTCAAAATTATACCGCTGGGGAGCCACCAAAGCGGGAGAGCCATCCCTTTCGTGGAGGATCAAAATTGTGATGGCATGTCTCAGGACCACCTTCTAGGGGTGAGTCCTAGACCATCAGCAATGGCCCATTGCGTAGAACTAGTGTGACATAAAACCCGACCAACTAACCGACAAAATGGTGCTTTTCCTTGTGTAATAGTAGTCCATTGTCCTCTACTTTTAGCGCAACACTTTGTTCCCATGGCAACATCTGCGATTCAGCTAATGTGTAAACCATCGACTAGATATTAGTGTAGACCCCTGACTAGTAACCTTTTTGTTTCTGAACATCACATCCCCACTAATGCACCAATTCATTCATCAAATTGGTTTTCTATTGCTAAAGCAGGCATTCAACCTCGTTGAAAGCAGGTTTCCACCAAACCATTTAAAAGATGCAAAATCTCAAGAATCAGTTGCCGAGAAAGCAATTATTGCCAAAAGAAGGTACAAAAAACACATTGATGATCACGGCATTTTTCTCCCTAGCCAGTATAGGGAATAAGAGTCCGAGGTGTAAAGAGAGAGTGTCAAAATGTTCCCAGATATAGTGAATGGAGTAGCTTAGATTGTTACTGTGCTGCAAAACTTGAGGTGTTTTTTTTTCCCCAAGACATGCTGTTCATAAACAGAATTCACTTTTGTCAAAAAATAATTTAACACTGATTTAAAAAAAAAAACACTCAAGTTGTTGGCACAGTAACACTCTATGCT
The DNA here is from genome assembly GCA_963930645.1 of Salticus scenicus. NCBI lineage: Eukaryota > Metazoa > Arthropoda > Arachnida > Araneae > Salticidae > Salticus > Salticus scenicus. Next base: position 51,879,801 of record OZ005648.1, read on the forward strand.
ACTACTCCATTCACTATCTGGAAACACCTTAAGACTTGCTGTCTGCACATTAGCTGTATCGCAGCAGTTGCCATGGGAACCAAGGGGTTGCTCTAAGAGTACAGGACAATGGACTACTAATACACAAGTAAAAGTGCCATTTTGGCAGGGAAAAAAATTGCACGTACAAAAATCAATAATTTTTAGTTTTCATGAAATTAATTTTATTACCTAATCATTTATTAAAATAATGAATTACATTATTGCATTTCGGCGTGCGTTTTGCATGCCGATAAATTTTGAGTCAGAAAATATATTTAACTAAAAAACACCAGCCAATTAAATATTAACATTGTTTAATAGAAAATAAAATAAAACGATAAACATTAATTTAGAGATTAGTGAATAAACAAAAACATTTCAAGTACAAACAGGCATTTGCCAGCGACCCAACGGCCGACGATACCAGCGGGAACAGAAGCAGAGCACAGACTGATGCTGAGAGAGACGCGCGAATGTTTCTCCCTCTTGGCAGGTTGCCATATTACAGTTTTTCCGCCAACTGGCAGTAAGGGCAGTTCTTTATCGCTATTTTGGCATAGCGAACCGCTGCACACTCCCTCCGCAGTGTCATTGAAAATGCACGTAACGACGTGGGGGACGAACAGGTCGGCCCGTACGGGTCGTCTGTGCAACTGGAACAGTTCGTACGTCTGGTGGTGTATTGGCATCCTGAGGAGGAGTGTGGGTCTGTTGTCCTTCACGGGCTGGTTGTGGTGTGGATGGTACAGTAGCACTTTGAGGTGAAGTGGTTGAAAAGTCCATAGATATAAAAGCAGGTTTGAGACGATCTATAGACACCGTGTGAGAAGTCCCTTTAATTTCGATGTCAAAAGTTTTTTCTCGTCTGAAAATGACTTTGTATGGTCCGTCATATGGTGCTTGGAGAGGTTTACGCACACTATCATGCCGAAGGAACACATGCGAGCACATTTTGAGGTGAGGATGCACAAAAATTGTTTTTTGACCGTGGCAGGAAGTCTGAATAGGACGCACCTTGGCGAAATGGCATTTTAGGTCTTCTACCAGCTGCTTAGGTGAGATATCCACAGGGGTTGGATCGAAGAACTCACCTGGTAGTCGTAAGGATTTACCATACACTAATTCAGCAGTTGTTGATCTCAGATCCTCTTTGAAGACTGAACGGAAACCAAGCAGTAAAACTGGTAATGCTGTAGACCACTGATCAGTGTCGTAGGCTTTCAAGGCTGCCTTTAATGGGCGGTGAAATTCCTCTATTAAGCCATTTGCCTGAGGGTGATATGGTGAAGTTCTAATTCTTTTAATTCCTAGCAGCTGAGCAAGCGATGTAAACAAGGCACTTTCGAATTGCCTGCCTTGATCCGTGGTGATACGGGATGGACATCCGAATCGAGCAATCCACTGAGTAAAAAAGTTTTGTGCGACTGTCTGTGCAGATATATCTGGTATTGGAACTGCTTCTGGCCACCTAGTGTACCTGTCTATCATAGTTAAACAATAGTAATTTCCCTGTGAAGGAGGAAGGGGACCGATAAGGTCGAGGTGTATGTGTTCAAATCTTTGTGATTGGTCTAAAAATTTACCTACAGGGGATTTTGTATGGCGAATTATCTTTGACTTTTGACATGGGATGCAAGTCCTAGCCCATTCGACACAATCTTTTCGAATGGACTGCCAAACAAATCGGGATCGGATAAGTTTTGAAGTACTGCGAATACTAGGGTGGGATAAATTATGTAAAGATAAAAATACCTTTTTACGGAATAATTGAGGAATGTATGGACGAGCCGTGCCTGTTGACAAATCACAATAAATATGTGTTTGATTATCTGATAAAAATATTTTTTTTAATTGCAAAGTTTTTGAATTTTTAATTAAATTTTCTAACTCTGGGTCTGTTTGCTGTGCTCGGGCAATTTCCGTATAGTCGATGGGATTTGGCATGCTTATGGAATCTATACGTGAAAGTGCATCTGCTAAAATGTTGTCTGAGCCTTTTATGTGCTGAATATCTGTGGTGAATTGGGATATAAAATCCAATTGCCTAGCCTGCCTTGGGGAACATCTATCTGAACGCTGTTGGAATGCATAAGTTAAGGGCTTATGGTCGGTGAATAAAGAAAATTGTCTCGCTTCAAGCATATGCCTAAAATGTTTGATGGCAGCGTAAGCTGCTAATAACTCTCTGTCATATGCGCTATACTTTTTCTCTGTTTGGGAAAGTTTCCGAGAGAAAAATGCCAAAGGCTGTAATTCCTGTTTTACAATTTGCGACAATGATCCCCCAATTGCAAAATCTGATGCGTCAACCTGTAAAATTAATTCTGCATCTGGCTTGGGATGTGCCAATAAAACTGCAGTTGAGATTAATTGTTTGCATTTTTGAAACTCTTCTTCTGCCTTATTTGACCATTCTAAGTTTGTTTTATCATTTTTCTTAGCCCCTTTTAGGAAAGAAGTTAAATGCACTTGATGTTGTGCTATATTAGGCAAAAATCTATGAAAAAAATTCAAAAATCCCAAAAACCTCTGAAGGTCTTTAATAGTTTTTGGTTGTGGGTAATTTATAATTGGCTCAACCTTGTCCGGCAAAGGTTTGGTACCACTCCCCGTTACTAAATGTCCCAAGAAAGGAATTTCTGATGCGCCGAATATACATTTTGAAATGTTTAAAGCCAGTCCGTATTTATTTAGCCTATCAAGTACAATTCTTAAATGGGCTTTGTGCTCCTCTTCCGTAGTACTAAAAATTAAAATGTCGTCTAAATAAACATAGCAAAATTTAAGATCACCTAGAATCTCATGCATAAATCTTTGGAAAGTCTGTGCTGCCCCACACAGACCAAAATTTAAAAACGGAAATTCAAATAACCCAAATGGGGTGCAAACTGCAGTTTTCTGTATATGATCAGGGTGCACTGGTATATGGAAATAAGCTCGAACAATATCGAGTTTTGAAAAGATAGTTTTTCCGTGTAATGCATTAGAAAAATCTTGGATGTGGGGTATGGGATAACGATCCGGCACGGTACGAGAATTTAATCTCCTGTAGTCGCCGACGGGACGGATGTTACCGGAACTTTTTGAAACAATGTGAAGAGGCGACGACCATGGTGATTTAGATGACCGACAGATGCCTTGATCTATCATATATTGAAATTCTTTTTTTACGGCCTCATATAACTCTGGATTTAATCGTCTCGGTTTACTATGGATTGGTGGGCCGGTTGTCTCAATGTAGTGGACTGTGTTGTGCTTAACAGGTTTTACCCGGGATGATAATTTTGTTAACTCGGGAAATTCCGCTAGAATTTGGTGGTAAACAGAATCGCCAGAAATAAGTTTTACTGAAAAATAATCTGGAGATTTTAAAATTATTCCCGGTAGGGTAAGTTTTGTGACATTATCGATAAGTTTGCGTCGTTTAAGGTCTATTAGGAGATCAAAATTTTGTAAAAAAATCGGCTCCAATTATAGGAATAGGAACATCAGCTATTAAAAATTTCCATGTGAAATTTCGCCTGAGGCCTAGGTCTACATTCATTAGTTTAGATCCATAAGTATAAATTTTTGAATCATTAGCAGCGAATAATTGCAAGGGATCAGGCTTTAGATTTTTTAGATATTTGGGAGGAGGTATACAAGATACATCAGAGCCTGAATCGATCAAAAATTTAAAATTAGATTTTTTATCATAAATGTACAGGCGATATGACTGTGCGACTGCCGTCGATGTATCTCGATCGACAGCCGCTACTGAGAGTTTTCCTGATCGGTAGTAGTAGGGCAATAGGAACAAGGTGATCGGCATTTTTCCCAAACCGTTTGTGATAATAACAAAAATCTCTTTTACCATCACGGGAGCGTCCACGAGAAAAATCGCGGTGTTTGGAACTGTCACGATGAAATGGCACTCTGTATCGATCGCGAGAAAGATGTTCGACTTGTTTACTGAGGGCGGCGATTGCGCCTTTAATTGCGTTAAACTCGCTTAGTGGAGAAATACCCTCAGTGGCTGCTACACTGGACTGCCCGACGGCAAAGACGCTGTTTTCTGGTGGAGAAGTACGGACTTCTGAAATTTTGTCTGCCATTTTGGCTAAATTATCCAGCGATTCGGAGCTAATGGACAAAATAGCTTGTATTTCAGATGGCAGCCTTTGCAACCATAAAGTTTTTAGGAAATCATCATTTATTCCTGAACCCCCTAATTCTCGCATCTTTCGTAGTAAATGGGACGGCTTATCGTCGCCCAAATGAAGTCCGGAAATCAATCGGCGGACCTGCTCTGTTTCTGAAGCAGAAAATTCAGCTATTAATCTAGTTTTTAAAGTTTCATATTTATCTGTAGCGGGTGGGGTAAACAAAATATCCGATACTGTGGATAAGGTTTCGGGATCTATAGAGGCAATAAGATGGTTGTATTTTGTTAAATCCTGGGTAATTTTAGCAAGCGCGAAGTTACTTTCTACCTGAATGAACCACAGTTTAATGTTAGATTTCCATAAGGGAGGGATTTTTACAGAGACATGCGATACCTGCGACTCTGTACCTGCAGTATTATTTTGTGGGTCTTCACCAGGCATAATGAAAATATCGATTGAAAGGAGAGGTAAAATAAATTTTTAGTCAAAAACTTAGAGGATATCAGCAAACATACCAAGTTTTAAAGTAGATGTAAATAGCACAAAATGTAAATAGAAAATTGCACAAAATTTACAGAAATTATCAAACACGTAGCAATTTACAATATTTAATATATATAACGCCTTTTTTTTTTTTTTTTTTTTTTTTTTTTTTGCTGATATAAAGATAATTATAAAAATAATCGACCAATCACAAAGTAATAGAAATAAAATGAACACATACTTTTATTTATGATGAATGGCACTCCTCCAGGTAGAGACATATAACACGTGCACACGGTTGCCGCGAAGTAAAAAATAAATAGAACCAATAAATAACCCAATATTTTAAATTAATCAATAAATTACCCTCATATTTTAAATTAATTAAGGCTGGATTTCGCTAATTTTGAAAGATTAAAATAGATTGTCCGCGGTCACCAATTCGGCGTGCGTTTTGCATGCCGATAAATTTTGAGTCAGAAAATATATTTAACTAAAAAACACCAGCCAATTAAATATTAACATTGTTTAATAGAAAATAAAATAAAACGATAAACATTAATTTAGAGATTAGTGAATAAACAAAAACATTTCAAGTACAAACAGGCATTTGCCAGCGACCCAACGGCCGACGATACCAGCGGGAACAGAAGCAGAGCACAGACTGATGCTGAGAGAGACGCGCGAATGTTTCTCCCTCTTGGCAGGTTGCCATATTACAGTTTTTCCGCCAACTGGCAGTAAGGGCAGTTCTTTATCGCTATTTTGGCATAACGAACCGCTGCAGCATTATTATTTTTCTTGTTTTTGTTAACTTTTAAATTGATTTCAGCACTATTTTATGTTAAATTAGCTGATCTGCCGGTATTGCCCAGGCATGTTAAAAAATCGCACAAAATGCAAAAAATATTTAAATATTGCAAAAAATTTAAAAACGCAGCATGAATTCTGGGGGGGGGGGGGGGGAAACTTGAAACAAATGACAGTTTTTACATCCTAATATCATACTATGACTCCATTTTGCAATGACTATGAATTTGTATTAATAATTTATAATTAAATTACAACATATGTCAAATTTGTCTTTTTTAAATTTTTTTAAGCTTTGGTAGCGATCCTTAAAACTTGTTTTAAAATTTGGAAATTTTTGTGGAAGTCTTCACTTTATACATAGAACAAAATAAATAGCTGCCCCATACAAATATTTATATGTTAATTTTTAAGGACCACCTTAATAAATAAATATATATATATATATAAAATATTTAAAATATATAAAATATTATATATATATATATATATATATATAACAAGCTATGAAAATGCATTTTCTGTTGTTAATGGGATTTGTTTCAATTTACAAAATTTTAGTGCACTTTATTTCTCATTTGCAATGTATAAAAAATGTACAGGACTACTTAAAAACAATCAAATATATTGCTTTCTGTCTAATGTAATCCATAGAAATGCTATTTAAATTGGTATGTTTATCTGTATAGAAGTTTTCACTTAAGTCATATGGTTTTAAGCATATATATATATATATATATTTTTTTTTTTTTTTCAATATTCAATAGAAGAAAGTATTGGATTCGTAAAAATTTTTGACCTCGGGTTTTTGATGGATTTACACATTTTGAGAGCTGTAGGACACGATTTGACATTTTTAGAAAATGTCTGTCTGTCTGTGTGTGTGTGACAAAATTTTGTGGTAACTGTATCTCAGGAACTACTGCACAGAATTTCATACAAATTGGTATGTAGTTACACATTGACATAAATTAGTGTCTATCAACTTTTGGTAAAAATTATCCAACAGCTTGCATTGCCATCCTGCTTTTTCTAAATTTTTAACAGTGTGGTATAGGACAAAATTTTGTATAAATGTGCATAAAGTGAATTATTTTTTAATAATCATTTTGAAATTTAAAAGAAATATTTATAATAGAGATAGTCAACATAGAAAAAAAAATTATGTATGTAAGAGGCTCGCCTCCCCCCTCGAGGGAAGTAAATTTTCATGATGGCAATCTTTCAAAAGAGCTCGCCAATACCTTTAAAACGATGGTTGAACCATCGATCTGCGATAATTTAAAATAAAGTTATCAATTATTTTCATTTTTAACAAAAAAAAAAAAAATAATAATAATAATGTAATATTGAGATTAAAATTGACCTTTTTATTTATTTATTTATTTATTTATTTATTTATTTTTTTTTTGACATTTTGTGTTATACTAAATTATCTTCCTATTATACTTCTCTAGTATGGAAATCGTCTGCATTATTATGGTAGATAATTTTTTTAAATTATTTTAATAAATTATTTTTACTGAATGAATTTGTATAGGAAAATATAGAAGAAAGTCATGGCCACAACACACTAGTTTTTTTTTTTTTTTTTTTTTTTTCTTCTCATAAATTTGTTTTGTGTATTCTATTTGTATTTTGTGAAATGTTTTTGAAATATATATTTATGTATATTTATTTATTTATAGATTTGTTTCACTTGCAAAGAAGTTAAATTTTCGTTCTTTGGGCACTGGGGTGTAAAATGCAAAATGTGTGAAAGGACAGTTTGTGATAGATGTAGTAGCAAGGTAAGATATTGTTGCTTTGTAACACAAATATTAAAAATGACATATTTTGCTAACCTAAAAAAAGGGCTATTTTTTTTTTTTTTTTTTTTTTTTTTTAAGTCACTTTAATTTGTAAGTAATATTGCTGAATAAATTCCACCCCAAATGCATTTTGTGTGTATTTAGCTACTTTGATCAGCATATGTGCATACAAGTTAGCTCAACATAAAATTAAAATTATGTTAATAAATTCTTTGTCTAAATAAATAAAAATTAAATTATTTCTTTTTTGAAAATTAATAGGTTTGATTTATAGAATTTATTTTGTTTATTATTATGCAGTCGAACCTCGTTAAAGTGAATTTTAAAGTTGAATAAAAAATTTGTTCATGTTAGCAGTAACTCAGAAACTAATCTTCATATTGGCGGGAATTGTGGAAACAGTTCATGTTTATATATACTTCAAAAGATGCATCAGTAATGATCAGAGATAATAAAATTCCGTATGGGGAAATTTCAGTTAGAAGTTACTCATTATAGAATACACTTTTTCATAATTTTAAATTTCCTTTAAATATAATAAATTTTGAGTTTTTATCTAGGCAAAACTGTTCAAAATTGAAAAAAATAAATTTGAAGTATAATTAAATTAAAAATTGTTAATATTTAGTTTAAAAATTGAATTTAGAAAATATTGAATAATTTCATTTGATACTGCTGAATCAATTTTTTAAGTTATTTATCAAGTACATGGGATTCTTTAAGATAAAACTTAATTTGTATTAATTTGTTATTGGAAAAAAAAAAAAATTATCTTGAAAAATATTTTACTTTAGTATAAATTTTTTGCTATGAATATGAAAGATAAGAAAATGTTGATATGTTATCTTGTCATTAAATTATCATGTAAATGTTTACAAGTTTCACAATCTTCAGCAATTATTAATGCATCCCTTTAAATTAATGATGCAATACCTGTTTTTCTGTTCTTTCAGTTTCAATAATTCATTCAACATGTTGCTTTTCCTAAAAAAATATTGAGAGATTTGTATATCAATAATTATATTATTGAAATAATCCATATGAATAAAAGGAAGTGACCTTTAACAATCCATATGCCTTTGCGATGTTTCTGTTCATCCGAGAACACTTACTTTGATTGCAGTTTCTTTCTTTTTTTAAACTGTCATGTGTCAAAGAGAAAATTTTATGCACTGGCATATTTGCCGTAATTAACAAAATGCAGTAAAGCACTGTTTATACATCCTTTTGGTGAAGTCCTGATTCATTCCTATTCCTTTTAATGCAAAAATTCTTTCGTTTATACGCCGCTAGTGTTATACATCTTTTTCACTTTACTAAAATTTGAAAAATTTCTCGAGCTGTCATTATTTTCCATTCTAAATAAGACAAATTTTTTCTAGAAATTCTAGAATTTTTTCTTAAATGGAGGATTACAGAAAAGATCGAAGAATACTGATCAAAGAATCAATTGAATTCACAATAGAATTTTTAATACTCATAGACTAGTAGCAAATCAGACGAACATTAAAGATTTTTGATGTTATTAAATAATTATCTGTATGGACATAAATCATATGCTTATTATTAAAGATACTCAATATATATAATTAATATTTAAAATGTGTTCATATAGTTCTTAATAAATGTAATATGATATATGTAATGCTCAATATATGATATAGGTAATTAGTACCCAATCATGCATTAATAGTATGATTTTTCTCCCTTTTTATAATAAATCTTTTTTTTAATTATTATTATTAATTAATTATTGTCTTAAAAAAAGTATAATATACATTTACTAACATAAGAAACTTTATTAATTAGCATTTTCATATAAATTTTGCTTAAGTGTCATTAAATTTGTAGTAATCAAAGTGTTATTATTAAAATTTCGATTATACATCTTTTCATTTATACGTCTTTTTACGTCAGTCCCTTGAAAGACGTATAAATGGTGCTTTGCTGTACTATTAAAATTTCTTTTCTTTTACTTTAACTTAATTAGAAAAGGATATGATAACATTAACTTAACTTTAAACCTAACAAATTATCCTTTTATAGTAGCACTTACTTTAAAATTTCAAATATATTTCGAGCGCACTCGCGCTCATCATCAGTGCTTTCTAGTGGTTTCATCTCTGTTTACATCGTTCTTCATCTCGGGATCTTCGGTTCGTTTCACTTCAGTAGTGGTGTTTCTTTTAATTGCTTGTTGCCAGATAGGAGGAATTATGCTATGTTCGCGATCGCTAATGGAAGAGTGGTTAGTAATTATCTCTATTGCTTCTCTTTTAAGGGCATAGTAGTGGTTATTATATGGAGCTATTTTTCGGGTTTTAGCAGTATTAAAATTAATGGGGTTATTTTTATGGGTTATGGAGAGGGCAGTATTGGATCTATTGTATTTAATGTCGGCGAAGTGCTCTTTTTCGCGATCGTTGATGTATCGTTTAGTCATTTATAAATGACATTAGGTAGGTGATATCGCGAAAAAGAGCACTTCGCCGACATTAAATACAATAGATCCAATACTGCCCTCTCCATAACCCATAAAAATAACCCCATTAATTTTAATACTGCTAAAACCCGAAAAATAGCTCCATATAATAACCACTACTATGCCCTTAAAAGAGAAGCAATAGAGATAATTACTAACCACTCTTCCATTAACGATTGCGAACATAGCATAATTCCTCCTATCTGGCAACAAGCAATTAAAAGAAACACCACTACTGAAGTGAAACGAACCGAAGATCCCGAGATGAAGAACGATGTAAACAGAGATGAAACCACTAGAAAGCACTGATGATGAGCGCGAATGCGCTCGAAATATATTTGAAATTTCTTTTCTTTATTATTTTTTTTCTTTCTTTCCCCCCCCCCCCCCCCCCCAAAAAAAAAAAAAAAAAAAATTTTTGGAAATTTTACTAATTTTTTCAGTGTAGCATGTACTAGAAGAATTATATGCAGTTTTATTGAAAATTACAGATTTTATATTTTACTAAATTTAATGTTGTCAAAAAGTAAAATATATTGTTATTAATTTTATATACTATTTAAAGAAGCAGTAATGAACAAAATAACAGTTGGATTTTTCAGAATTTTTTTAAATAATACTTCTTAGCATAGACTGCAAAAATGAAATAATTTTTGAAATTCAGAAATCTTTATTCATCAACCTTGAAAAGTCATCAGATATATTGGAGTGGAAGGTTGATTTTTGTACCAACTATGTGAAAAATACCAGAGCCAAAAATTGAACCTAGATGCTCTATCACTGAACTACCCTGCCTGATAACCAGCTTAGTATTTCTTGCACAATATTCGTTCGCAAGGTCACCGAGTCTGCAAACACAGATATAATAGGTGCGAATATTAATCGTGGCACAACTCCAATAGACCACAATATTTTTTTTTATTTAGAGATCTTTATTCATCACCTTGAAAAATTTTCACATAGTTGGTATAAAAATCAGCCTTCCACTCCAATTTATCTGATTAAATAATTTTGTTGAAAATTGCAGATTTTAGGAAAATAATATAGTAATTTATAATACATACATATATATATACAGTGGAGCACCGTTTATACGTTTTTCAAGGGACCGTTCCTAAAAAACATATAACTGAAAAAAACGTACAACTGAAAATTCGTTTTAACATTAATACCCAATAAAGTGTCATATTAATAATAAAAGTCTAATCAATTTTCATGATTTCCTTTACATTTATTCGAATAAGATATATTTTTAATTAAATTTAAAATATTTTTAAAAGGTAGAACAAAAATTAAATAAGAATTAAAAATACAGAAAATCAGAAATTTTTCTCAAGATTTCGATTTTAACCTTTAAAGACAAAGCCTTTCGTTCTCTAAACGAAGATGACAGTTTTGCAAACGATTAAAAGAAGGGGGAGGGGGATCCTTGTTTCTCCAACTGTAATGTCAGATAAATACGATAAGAAATAAGAAAATTATCCAAGTCGCCCAATGGAGGTGAGTAATAAATCTTCAAGTTTACAAAATGCCTATAAAGTTGTGGGGTTTTTTCCTTTGATATCCCATCCCTGGAATCAATTAAAAGAGTAAGTGGGAGGTCAAGGCCGGTTTCCACTGGAGTTGGAGCTTCCAGGTCGAAAAAACCATTAATCACGCTCCGCACACAAAACGCCAAATGTCTTGTCATCAGTTGTAACCCTTTTTTATCAGATTGCACAGTTACTTCAAAGGAAAACATGCAAAATTGACAAAGATATCTGCCTCTGACCTCTCAATTATGTCAGCTGGGGGGTTAGAACCAGAGACTTCCAACTACGTTTGAGGGTTTTGAGCCCGGCTGACCACATCAAAGGATTCTGAATAGAAGCCGTCGAAAGAGCCGGCAGTGGAAACCGGACTTTCAAGTGGTCACTGGCTACTTGTATACCTACCATTCAACCCAGTCGTCAACTACTTATCTCTAAAAAACACTCCCTTGCCCCAGGCTATCGATGCAGGTCACAATTTGTTCTATAGCCGCTCTTTGTTACCATAATTCTAAGAAAAAATAATCGAAAAAGATAAGAATAAAACATAAAGAGCATTCTTTTTTTTTTTTTTTTTTTTTTTTCTGGAATGAAACTCAAACTTGGGATACTACAAGGAGAAAAAAAAAAACATATAAGTGAAATTAAGAATTTACTCGTGTCGTATAAACGAAATATTTTAACATAAGAATTCAATGGAATGATTTGGGACCGAAGTCGAAAAACGTATAAATGAGAAACGTATAAAAGGTGCTCCGCTGTATATATATATATATATACTGGTTAATAGATAACTATATCTAACATTGTAAAGAATGTTCACAAAACCCTGAAAAATCTGGATATTTGAAATTTCTGTGCAATGTACTAATTTAGGTACACAAAGTTGTTTATTTTAATTTATTGTGTATTGTACTCCTAGATGCGCATTCCTACTGAGCATTTTGCAAGGATACCTGTGTACATGTTAAGTCCTTCTCCAAGTCCTCCCCCAGAAGAAGAATCTAGTCATTCCTTTTGGAAATTTTCAGATGTATTCGGAAAGTGAGTAGAAATCAATATTTTTATTAATTAAAGATATTTTACTCCTGAAATATTGATGGAAGTTTAAGCTTGGAAAATACTTACATTTCAGAAGAATTGCATGTATTGATATAAATAATTGACTACTGCATGTTTTAATAATATTTTAAATAAAGAATTATTATATTTCTGCAATGAAAATTTTTATTTCATGATTATAACCTTAATAAGGAAAAAGGGAAAGAAAAAAATTAATGTATGTTAAACTTTATGAAATTTTCCTGCAGATTTCTCTTTTCTTCAAATTAATTGTAAGCTTTTGTTTTGGTCTTTAACATGCCTTTTAAGTTTTTTTTTTTTAAATCTTGTAATTTCTATGGAAGTTATAAATTGTTAATTAACATATTATGTTGTAATAAAAGTTTTTTTTTCCCTCTTCCTCCTCCTTTAACTGCACAGTTTTAATAAAAATTTCCTAAATGTGAAGGCGATAGGGCTCCCTTACATAGAGATATATATAAAACAGTTTCTAAAAATAGCACGATAAGAAACAGTAAGTTGTGTGAGATCCCATATATTTTAAATAAAATTTGCATTCACTTACAAAACTCTAGTTTTTAATTGGAGGAATTTTAATAGAGAATATATTAGGATGTAATTTTAGTAAACATCAAATAAATAATTATCTGCCTATGAAATAGTTTTTTTTTTTTTTTTTTAATGTCCTATTCTTTTAAATTTATTGAATGCTTGCTGATTTATATGTGATGAATTAAATGTGTCTTTAATTCTAGATTGAAAAAATTGAAATAAGTAAATATATATATAATATATAAAGCATCTGTTATTACTGTTATTTTTTATCAAGATATTTTAATCTCATAGGAATATATTATCATCAGAATTGTGCATTGTATTTTACTGGATTTTTTTGTCACCTGAGAAGAATATAAATTATGTTCTAGTCTCGGTGGAATGCATTTTTATTTTTCTTAAAAGTTCACTCTTTTTTTTTTTTTTTTTTTTTTTCTCTAACTTTATCTAAATTACCCATATTAATAAGTAGTAGTATGAATGCCTAGAAAATCAAAATTAATGACAAAATTATTTAACTAATTATGTGAATCAAAAGATAGTAATATCCATTCAAAGTTTTTCACCAAATAAATGTTGTGTTTTTAAAGAAAGTTTTAATATTACATTAATAGATCTATATATTTTTTTTAAGTATCAAAGTCGATCCAAGCAAACACTGGGGGGGCCCTTTAACTGCCTCTTCACAAAATTCTACATAAAAATAAGGAAGTCTTCACTAAATTCTATTCTTTTAAATGGGCCTATGCACAGAATTCAACTTCATGTAAAAATGGTCCTTTCACAAGATTTCATTTTATAAAAACAATCCCTTTATAAAAAATTTCTGTGTTTTGAGTATTATTTCAAATAAATACCTGTATTTGATTTTATGAAACACTATTAATGTATTATTAAATATTACATAAAGTGATTACTAAGACAGGTTTCACACAATATATATATTTTTTTTCCTCAACCCTATTTCGTTTTTCACAAAAATTAAAATCTCGATTGACCCCAGAGTATGCAAAAGACTATGTAAAAATTATGAAAAAACACCACAGAACTGGTGTTTAAAAGTAACGAATACAAAACTTTGAATAAAAACCATAAAATCCAAGAACTCACAATTGTTTCAGGTCAAAAGAAGACACAACCCTTCATTAGGTGAACAAAGTGGGCACCTGTGCTGCAAACAAAGCGGTAACGGTTGCAAGCAGAGCAACAACAAAAACTGCATTGCTACTTTGTTTGCAGCACTCATGTCTACTTTGTTTGCCTGACAAAGAGTCGTGTCTTCTTTCAATCCGAAACAATTGTTACGAGTTCTTGCATTTTATGGTGTTTATTCAAAGTTTTGTGTTTATTATGTCAAAATATTTCAATTGATTTTGATTGTTAAAAATTCTATTATTATTATTATTTATGTATATTATGTTAAAATTATATAGAATTTTTATTAATTTTTTTTTTTTTTTTTTTTTTTTAAATAATGTGTAGTTCAACTGTGACAGATCCATCTCAGGTTACACCTAGATTATCCAGACAGAAAACTACTGTTGAAAATGGACATGCAAAAAGACGTTTAAACTTCCGCCATTCTGAATCTGTATATAGTATAGCTAACAAGAAAGACAAAACAAATCTTTCCGTGCCTGCTTCTGGAAAAAAGAGGCCGCCTTTACAAAGGTCAAAAACTATCGCTACTGAGGAAACTGTTCCTGTTAAAAACAGTCACGAAGACAAAATGAAAGGACCTTTAGTATCCGTTTGCAGAGAATGCAAAGTAATGGTGTGTAATATTATAATGGCCAGTCAAGATAAAGTGAGTTTTGAACAACGAAGGCGGAAAAATTCCAGAACCTGGCCCAACACTGGAAATGTTAAAGCATCTTGGAAATAAGAAAGATGTGCTTTAAAATCTATTTTGTGCCCACTTGAATGTGATCTTTGTACAGTTAAGTTAAATATGCTTCTGTGAAGTTACACTAATTTAATGCTGTTTCATGGGTACTTGTTTTCATTAGAAGATATCAGAGGATCAGCAAATTAAAACATAAGCATATTCTTAGTAGCTCATAATTATTATGAGATTGAAGAATTATTTTTTTAAGCAATTCAATTCCATATTAAATATAATGAGGTAGCGCACAGCTTGTGTTACTTCTAGACTGAAAATATTAAGATGGATATTACTGAATGGAAGTTCATTCATGTTTTAATTTTAAGCTAAAAAATGTATAAATCATTACATATGTGATCATATTTTATCATTTTAAATTTATATTTTTTATGCAATTAATATTTATTTAAAGCGAAAAAAATTCATAAGTAATGATAATTTTTTAGCCATTTTATTGCATGTATTTATTTCATTGACCTTAATTAAAAAAAGAAAAAGAAATCTTTTTAAAAGTCAGATAAATTCTTTCAGGTGAGAGAAAAAACAATTTTTAAGTGCATTTATCATTAAGGAAATGATGAAAGGTATAAAGCATTTTTTAATATTATTATAAGTTTATAATATTATTATAAGTTTTAATATCATTATATATTTAAATTAAAAAATATTGTTGAATTCTGAATGTTGTAACGTCTGTTTTGCAAGTATTTTTTTATTTTAGTTTGAAATTTTTTTTAAATGATCCTGTGAATCAGATAGGGAGTGTATCTTCGAGAAAACTTCTTCGAAGCTACAAAACATTTTTCGTACAATAGCTTTATGTGAAGCATGAACATAGTTCTGTAAATAATGAAGTTTGCTACTTAGTACCTTTGTTAGTTTGTTGTATATACTTGTACAGTACTAAAATACTATGTATGTATGCTACTTAAATTGTACAGAAAAAGAGATTGTATACTATTGTTTTAAAGCTGCAATAAATAATTAAACAACTTATAGATTTGTTTTATTATTCAATTAGCACAAAATATATAATTATGCAATTTATATATATATATATTTTTTAAATATATGTTTGTATGTGTGTTAATATGTATATATATACGTGTATATAAATGATAGATATCGTAATAAAATTTAACCTTAAAATTTAGCAATTAATAGATACAAAACAATACCAACACAACAAAAATAGAACTGATTTTAACTATTTATATATATTTATACACACACATACAGAATGCACAGCTAAGTTGCATTGTAGACATTTACTTCCAATTATAAAATGTTTAAAAAAATAAGTATTGATGATATGGCTTGTTTAAATTTAAAAAATCAATCTTTTGAAAATTACAAAAACTAACTTTTTATACAGTCCCTGGTTTCCTATAGTCATGTTTAGTAAAAGTTGACACTCATCCTAACAAATATAACACAAAATGTTTCACTTCTATGTGCCCAGAATTGGCCAAGATATTTTGTTTTAAAGTTTGGCATTTTTTCACATTTTCTTCTGCCTTACTTAAGGGGTCATTTAAAAAATCCTTAATAAAGCTTTAAAAAAATCCTAAACTTATTAACTAAATATGTCAGTCAACTTTGGGCTCATAGAAGATAGAAGGGAAACTTTTTGTGTTATATTTATCAGGATGACTGTCAACTTTTACTAAATAAATATGACTCTATCTATAGGAACCTTGGGACTGTATAGTTAGCTTTTGTAATTTTTCAAAAAATTGATTTAAATTTAAACATGCTATTGCATAATTATTCACACTTTTTAAAACATTTTGTCTTTCCAGTTATATTTTCTGTGAGCAATGATTATAAAGATAAAAGACTCCTTGTGACTTTGCATTGTACCCTGTATATATATTAATATTTGAAAACATAGGGAAAGTTGAGTTACAGATACAATCACTGAAACCACATAGACCAATAAGAATAAATTTTTATCAAATTAAAATTACCTTAGAAGACTGGTGTTTAATTGTTGAAACAATTAATTTTTACTTATTTATCCATAACAAAAGATACAAACAAACAATGAGAAAATAAACAATTAAGACACTATTGTAGACAAATTTTAAGTAGGAGTAGCTCAGGAAGGTGAAAAAAAGGGGAGGACCTTTTTCACCCTTGAGTACCAATGTACGATTTCGTTATGCTAGTGGCTACAGTAGCAAATTACTAGCGAGTACATTATCATACATTAAAAAATTGAAGTCAAATATGAAGAAGAAAGTAGAAAAAACTATTTAATATGAGAATTCAAAGAATAAAACAAACATTTAATTTAATTTAAAAAATATATAATAAAAACATATTCACTGGACGAGGCAGCTGCATTCATGTGGAGTACATCAAGTAAAAACTAGTATGTTGTGGCCACCACAAGACTTTCTTCTATATTTTCTATATACAAATTCACTCAGTAACAATATTAAAAAAAAAAAAAAAAAAAAAAAAAAAAAAAAAAGCGATATTTTTTCAAAGATTTTTTTTGTTAAAAGTAAAAAAAATCGTTAATTTTGTTTTAAATTATCACATATTTATTGTTCAACCATTCATTTTAAAGGTATTGACGAGACCTTTCGAACGATACCCATCTTGAAAATTTACCCCCCCCCGGCTGGGGGTACTTCCCCCCAGGGGGGGGAAGCATGCCCCCACATGCACAATTTTTTTTCCTAATTAACTACTACTATTATCAATAATTCATATTAATTTTACAATCACAGGTTAAGAGTAACTCTCATTATGTACATTTATACAAAATTTTGTCCTATACTGCCATGTTAAAAATTTAGAAAAAATACGATCACAGCGCCACCTGTTGAGCGATTGATCCCCAAATCTAATCAGCACCAGTTTATGTCAGGGGCCAACTAAATACCAAGTTTGGTTAAATTTCGAAAAAAAAAAAAAAAAAAAAAAAAAAAAAAGATTTTTTTTTTTTCTTTTTTTTTTTTTTTTTTTTGTTAAAAGTAAAAAAAATCGATAACTTTGTTTTAAATTATCACAGATTTATATATCAACCATTCATTTTAAAGGTATTGACGAGACCTTTCGAAAGATATCCATCTTGAAAATTTACTCCCCTTGAGGGGGGACTTCCCCCCCCCCAGGGGGGGGGGGTGGCGAGGCTCCTACACATACAAAAAAAATTTCCCAGTTGACTATCTCTATTATAAATAATTCTTGTAAATTTCATAATGATTACTAAAAAATAATTCTCTTTATGCACATTTATACAAAATTTTGTCCTATATCACCATGTTAAAAATTTAGAAAAAGCGGAATGGCAACGCAACCTGTAAGACAATTTTTACCAAAAGTTGATCGGCACTAATTTATGTCAAGGTGCAACTACATACCAATTTGTATGAAATTCTGTGCAGTAGTTCCTGAGATACAGTTGCCACAAAATTTTGTCACACACACACACACACAGACACACATTTTCTAAAAATGGTCAAATCGTGTTCTACAGCTCTCAAAACGTGTAAATCCATCAAAAACCCGAGGTCGAAATTTTTTACGAATCCAATACTTTCTTCTATTGAATATAGAAGAAAGTAATAATTCAAATGTTTAGTTGCTCATAGCAGATTAAGAAAAAGAAGGCACCCTTGTAACATGGAGTCCTCAAATTGAGTCTGACCTGACATTAAACACTTGTATTTTAATTGGATTAGAGAATTATTTTGTTTTACTTTATTTTAATAATTACACTATTTGAAATAACTTAAATTTTCAACTAATTATTTTTTTTAGTAATACTGCAAGAATATCGGTTTAAAATGTTATCAGACTCAATAGTTTAATGCCATCTGGTGGTGAATTTTAACACTAGAATAAGAATTTTTAACAAAATCATTTAAAAAAGAATATATACATATTAAATTTCTCAAAATCATAAATATAATTTTATGTACAAATTTTATCATAATTATCTTAAAAGCATATATTTAAAAGGCATTTATTATAACTTATTGAAGGTAGAGCAGGCTTTGCTGGTCATTATATTTAAATGAATTTTCATGAAAATTGAATCATTGTTTTTTTATGTATCACTTTATAAACTAAAAAAAATTTCATTGAAATCATTCAGAATCTGGCATTCGTCTCTGCTGCCTTCGTCAGTGACTTCCTTACCTGCATTATGTCGTATCTGGGTCCCCATGTCCCCAATGCATGCGGCAGCACCTTAACCTTTTTCTTTACTTTAGGTGTAAATCAGACCACAGATATATATCATACATGAGCTTAATTGTTAAACAGTTTAATAAAGTTAAAGCTTAATAAGTTTAATTTTTCTACTATATTACTATTTGATTCTGAGAGAAACAAAAAAATGAGAACTGATAAACATTTCACTTTCAAAGCTCTTACCCACATGGTAGAGAAAGTATTGTTATGGGTTAAATTTTCGAAATTGAGTTCTTGTTATATTTACCCGTTTTGAGGTCCCCTGAATACAAAAATCATGTTTTTAGCGGTTGGTCTGTATGTGTGTGTGCCTATCTGTCTATTATCAACATATCTCAAGAACAAATCATAGCAGAAAGTCAAAGCTCAGTATTCTAAATATGTATCATGTAGGGATGCTATACTAAACTTTTTGTTGAGATCAAGGAAATGGTTCATGTACCGGGACACCCAGGATAATTTAAATACATTACATCTATTGGAGAAATTGTAGGTAGTATACTTTAAGATCTATAGGCTGCCTTAAACAAGATGGAATGAACTGAACATTTTTTTTTTTAAATATATATACCTTAATTTACGTGTATACTAGCAGGCTACGCCCGCTTCGCTGGTCACTATATTTAAATGAATTTTCAAAAGAATTAATATTTATTTTTTTACACCACATTATAGACAAAAACTGGAAAAAAAAAAAAAAAAAAGTAACTGAAATTGCTCCAAACCTCGCTTCGGGTATCCGCTGTCTACGGCAGCTCTTTTCCCGCCGCACTGCATCAGGGGCACTTCAATCTGGATCTTTATCGACGACAGGGGGGATCTGCTGCTATTTAAGAACTACGATTTTAAAGATGACTGTATCTCAGCATCTATTAAATATTTTAGTTTTGATCCATGTGTTTTATAGCCCATGCTAATTACACTATATTGCGATTTGATTCCAGCCAATGTAATAAAATAAAAGAAAGATTTATATATATATATATATATATATATAAACAAATAAATTTTAATAAATTTAATCCTTTTTACTATGTATATACTACCATTTTTCCCGGTAAATACTGTAAATAAAAAAATTAATAAATAAAAGTTTTTTTCTTTTAAAGGAATTAATTAAAAAATGAAAAATAAGAAGTTGTTCTACTATAAAAAATTAAACATAACTGTTATAAATACGTTTTTAAATTTAAAACTAATTATACTTAATTTTTTCTACTGCATTACGATTTTATTTTCAAAAAAAAAAAAAAATATCGCCTTTAAATGAATGTATTAAATAAAAATAAGTTGCGTAATAGCCGTTGCTAAGATACACAAACGATTGAAGCAAAATAATAAATCTATGAAAAATGAAACAAAGAAGCCAATATTTAAAATTGGAAAAATATTAATTTAAAAAATTCAAATTCGAAATAATATCGATGGGGTGCACACCTGCAGGGTCCCAGGTACCTATCTATATGCCAAATTTGGAAGCTCTGCGATCAGTAGTGTGAGCACCAGAGCGCAGACAGACACTTCTCTTTATTTATATAGATAAGTCACAGCTTATTAAAATGTTGCAGAAATAAAAACTCTTAGATAAACTGCACCGGAAGATAAGTCGCAGTTTATGTAAGCACTGTTACAGTAATATAACAGATAAATAAGGAAACGAGATGGCAGTCTCCTGGCATCT
The DNA here is from genome assembly GCA_963930645.1 of Salticus scenicus. Classification (NCBI taxonomy): domain Eukaryota; kingdom Metazoa; phylum Arthropoda; class Arachnida; order Araneae; family Salticidae; genus Salticus; species Salticus scenicus. Next base: position 51,900,477 of record OZ005648.1, read on the forward strand.
GTGCAAGTTAATAAAAATAATAATTAATTATAAATGAAAAAGAAATAAATTATTTAAAAAAATAATTCTGTATTAAGAAAAAATTTCAAACTATACCATTATGCAGACGTAATGCAACAAATATGAGAAACAAGGGAACAAGATGGCGGACTCTGGGCGTGTATGCAAAGTCATAAAAATAATTAATAATTATAAATGAAAGTAATAAATTATTTTAAAAGGTACTGTATAAAGAAAAAAATAAAACAAGACTGTTTCGTGAATATTTTCATGTGGGCGCCCAGACCTTTTCAAACGATCTAAAACCCTTTTCCGTTACAAAATCAACGCCGTTAGTTCATATATAAATCGTGCAATATTAATATGTAATGACCTTACCGATCTAAATAATGAGTTTAATTTAATTAAAGATTTCACTAGAAAAGCAGGTTACCCCAGCAAAATTATCAAAAAACTAATTAAAACCAGATTAAAAGCCTATAATTGTATACCTAGTTTTCAAAAAACCACTTTAAAATTCACCTCTTCCATACCCTACGATCGCGGAGCATCGAATAAAATTAAAAGCACAGCAAATAAATTAGGCGTTAATATCCCTATAAAACCTAACCCAAATATTTTTCAACTAATACGTAACGATAAAGACCCCATCCCCCCTTTGGAAACTGCCGGAATTTATCAAATACCGTACATAAATAAACAAGAAAATAAACCAGGTTCATACATCGGTGAAACGAAAAGAAGGATTAAAACTAGACTCAAAGAACATCAAAATGACATCAAAACAGGAAAAATAAATATACAGCTTTAGCCAAAACTTTCGAAAATGAAGAAATTACATTAAATTTTGAGAAAACTAAAAAGATAGCTAACTACAATAACTATAATTACGCGATGTTTAGGGAAGCAATAGAGATCGCAACAACGCCGGATGTGTGCAATGATAGTGACGCAATTGCTCCAAACCGGATGTGGAATCAGCTGATAGAATCCATAAAAGACCGCAACTTGAAGAGATCCGGCACAGATGATCATTTGAAAAGGTCTGGGCGCCCAGATGAAAATATTCACGAAACATGAGGTACATTATGAAAAAGTAATAAATAACTTTCAGCATATCAATCTTATAAACTTTAATAAATTTTAAATCCAACGTTTCGGCTAAATTCCTTCATTAGCCTTCCTCAGGGAAAAATGATGTTAAAAAACACATAAACATAGAAAATTTAAGTACATGATACCACAATTACAACTTCAAAACATTTAACAGATGATTACACAAATTGTAAAAATATACTATATACATTTTTAAAAATATGCTAAAACACTCAAAGGAACATGAAACATGATCACCACAAGACAAGGATAAAGAGCTACTAAAGCAAAGGTTAAAAATATCAAAATTGCGGGGTTGCCAGAATTAACTTAAAGCAGGGTAACCATAAATTAATTTAAGCCCAAGAAATGAAGCCAAATTGAGGGGGGGTTTACGGATAAGGAATCGTTACAAATTTCTGATTTTCTTTTAATAATTTCGAATGATTCATAAAGAAGTGCTTGGTTTCTCTTTATCCTTGTCTTGTGGTGATCATGTTTCATGTTCCTTTGAGTGTTTTAGCATATTTTTAAAAATGTATATAGTATATTTTTACAATTTGTGTAATCATCTGTTAAATGTTTTGAAGTTGTAATTGTGGTATCATGTACTTAAATTTTCTATGTTTATGTGTTTTTTAACATCATTTTTCCCTGAGGAAGGCTAATGAAGGAATTTAGCCGAAACGTTGGATTTAAAATTTATTAAAGTTTATAAGATTGATATGCTGAAAGTTATTTATTACTTTTTCATAATTATAAAAGCAGCATATATAAAAAAGTGGAATAATTATACATGAGGTACATTTAAAGGTTTCTTATTTAATTAAATTACATACATTATAGTCGGAAAAACAATTGATTAAAGTTTCAGGAAATTTAGAGTAATATGTACCGAGAAAACAGTACATAAAGCAGCGACCTCTGTGAGCAATAACAGCACATATCTGCCTAGGCATTGAATTGAACAGCGATTGGATGACATGTACGTGTAGAGCACTTCATGAAGCTTCAACACGATGCCACAATTCATCGATCGAAGTTACTGGTGAGTGGTGGGGGGCCAGTCGCTTTTCAATGATTAAACAGTCATTTTCATTGGTGCGAGATCAGGAGAACATGCTGGCCAGAGCAACAGTCGAACACATTCTGTATCAAAGAAGGTCAGGACAATACAAACAACTTGCGGTCATGCATTATCTTGCTTAAATTTTGCACTGTGGAGGCCTCGAATACAGGGCAGAGGGGCAGGCCTTAACTCATCAGAAATTTAATAGCCGCTGTTCAGAGTGCCAGGAATATGAACATGAAGTAATCGAGACGTGTATTCAATGGGAACCCATAACATCATTGAAATGATGGACAGTATGATAATGTCGAATCCCAGCTGGCAATGTGCATTATTCATAATGCCGTTAAATACGGATAAGGCAATCTTGATGCTGTAAACAGGATTGTGATTTGTCTGAAAAGTGACTTCATGCCATTCCTGCGTCCAGGTTCATCGTTGATCACACATTAATGGCGCCCATATCAATGATGCAGTTTTGAGGGTAATCAGAATTTTGGTAGCCGCATACTGAGTCACCATCTGGATTGATGGTATGTTGTACCATTGGATACACGTCCCGGTCACCTCTTGTTTTCATTCCCGCCACTCTGAATACCAGCCATTACATTTCTGACGAGTTAAGACCCATAGCTCTGCCCTATGTTCAAGGCCTCCAAAGTGCAACATTTAAGCAGGACAATGCACGACTGTAAGTTGTCCATATTGTCTGGACCTTCATTGATGCCGAATGTGTTTGACTGTTGCTCTGGTCAGTGCGTTCTCCTGATCTCGCACCAATGAAAATGACTGTTTAATCGTTGAAATGCGACTGGCTCCCCACCACTTACCAGTAACTTCGATCGATGAATTGTGGCATCGTGTTAAAACTTCATGAAGTGCTCTACCCGTACATGTCATCCAATCGCTGTTCGATTCAATGCCTAGGCAGATATGTGCTGTTATTGCTCACAGAGGTCGCTGCTTTATGTACTGTTTTCTCAGTACATATTACTCCAAATTTCCTGAAATTTTAATCAATTGTTCTTCCTACTATAATGTATGTGTCCAACAAATTTCATTCCATTGTTATCATTCCTTCTTGGTGTTGCATTTTCAATGTCAAGCAGTGTATGTATGATATATGCAAAATTATTTCACTTACCGAAAAAAACTACGAATACAAACTTTGGTTTTTGGAGGAGATCGGCTGTTCCAAGAAATATGGCCGACGTAATTTGCCATTATTATTAGATATCCCGCACTGGTAGATAAGCCGCAGTCCCCAAAAATTAATATTTTTTTAAAGATAGCTCGCGGCTTATCTTCACTAAAATATGGTATATGTGTAAAAGCATGCATACAAGGGTAAGCATTAGAACATTAGCATGACTTATGAAGAATTGTTCAGGAAATGATTCCTAAAACAAAACAAAAAAAGGGTGAAAGAAATGATATTGATTCACAATAGTAAGAAAAGATACAATCCGATTTTTCCAGGAATTATGAACCGGAAGAAACTTGAATGATGAATAATGGAATGGATAGAAACAAGTGATTAACATAATCAGTTGGTAAATTAATTTTTTTAATCGAAATATGTTTGAAGTTTTAATAGTTTTTAGAGGGTATGTGGCATATGCCTATAATACTCAGCTATTGATATATATATATATAGAGAGAGAGATGAGATGGTTGTTATGAAAGACTGATATCTGGTTCCCATCTGGTAATCAAGTAATTAGCCTTCACTCTAGCTTCAGTTGCCATGTTATCTTCAAATCCTGGTTCAGAGACATGGACATTCAGAATCCACTTTAAAGCTGCACGTCAGTGAGATTCACTGCTTCTACTTCCCCATGTAATCCTAAGGTATTTTTATTGTTTTGTATTTCGAAGATATTATAATAGGAAAATGAAGGTATTTTAATTTCACTCTTTCAAATGGATTACTTTCTGAGTTACTGATAGCCTAAAATACTGATAACATGAACAAATTTTTTATTTTCCTTGAGATTCACATTAACCCGTTAACGCCCGAATTATTTTTGCGAAATATATTTTGATGAATACTCCAATTCTAATTTAACATAGACAACTGACAGTAAAATATATTAAATTAAATAATTCTTCTGATAGTTTACAATTTAAAGCTTATCCTCTTTTGAGGACATTTAGTGTTTTAGCCAAAAAACTTCGAGATAACAAATTAATTAACTATTATACACTGACAAAGACGTCGAGAGTAAAGTATTATAATATATATATATAAAAGAGTAAACTCACTGATTCACTGACTCAACACTGCTGTGGCGTTCCTATGGGAGATAGAGTCGCAATTTTTGGTGAGCAGGTTGATTTTAGGACCCTGACGCTCACTAAGATGGGATTTTGCGAAATACCTCCCCGTTTCCCTGCCCCGGGGGGGGGGGGGGGCAGAAGGCAAAAATCACCATTATAACTCGACTCCAAATTACTTCACGGTGAAGAAATTGCAGATGGGGAGACTAGACTTGTATACAAAAAAATCATTTTCTGCGATTTTGGATTTTTAAGGAAGGGGGGGTAGGGGGGTAAAAATGAGATTTTCGGAGGCACATAAGGCAAAAACACATTTATAAGTATAACTCGGCTCCAAATTACTTCACAGTGAAGAAATTGCAGATGGGGAGACTAGACTTAAATACAAAAAAATCATTTTCTGCGATTTTGGATTTTTAAGGAAGGGGGGGTAGGGGGGTAAAAATGAGATTTTCGGAGGCACATAAGGCAAAAACACATTTATAAGTATAACTCGGCTCCAAATTACTTCACAGTGAAGAAATTGCAGATGGGGAGACTAGACTTAAATACAAAAAAATCATTTTCTGCGATTTTGGAAGTTTGGATTTTTAAGGGGGGAAAGGGGTGAAAATGATTTTCAGAGGTGCAGAAGGCACAAACACCTTTATAAGCATAACTCGGCTCCAAATTACTTCACGGTGAAGAAATTGCAGATGGGGAGACAATACAAAAAAATTATTTTCTGCAATTTTGGATTTGTAAGAGGGGGAAAGGGGTGAAAATGATTTTTGGAGGCACATGAGGCAAAAACACCTTTTATAAGCATAACTCGGCTCCAAATTACTTCACGATGAAAAAATTGCAGATGGAGAGACTAGACTTAAGTACAAAAAAATCATTTTCTGCGATTTTGGAAGTTTAGATTTTTAAGGGGGTAAAAAGAATTTTAGGGGGGGAATTTGCAATGTATGGATTTTCGAGTAAAATTCTAGCAATAATTAGCTCAGATATTTAAAAAAAAAAAAAACCTCCAAACGTCTTCTTGAAGGTATTTGCAAAAACTCATTCCGATTTTCAATTTTTTTTTTTGGGGGGGGGGGAGTTACGAGGGGGCAAATTCGTCCCCCCCCCTTTTAGCACTAAATTCGTCCGCGGAAATCTATAGGAGCTGAGGTCACAAACTTTAGTATGTGGCTTATTTACATGTGTCCAACACCCATTGTAATGGGCTTTTGTAAATTTACCCCTTTGGGGGTGGGGTGGGGTGGGGTGGGGAATAAAAGAGTACAATCACTGATAAACTGACTCAACACAGCCGTGGCGATTCTATGAGAGATAGACTCGCAAATTGTGGTGAGCAAGTTGGTTTTAGGACCCTGACTCCCATTAAGGCGAGATTTTGCGAAATATCCCCTGCTTCCCCTGGAGGGGGGGGGGGCAGAAGGCAAAAACTCCCTTATAAGCATAATTCGGATCCAAATAGCTTCACAGTGAAGAAATTGCAGAGAGAGAGACTAGACTTGATTGCATAAAAAAGCATTTTCTGCGATTTGAGTTTTGGATTTTTAAGGGGGGGGACTATTTTCGGAGGCAAATTTAGCAAAATACAGGTTTTCGAGTAAAACTCTACCAATATTAGCCCAAATGTATAGAAAATCGCCAAGAGTCTTCTTCAGGATATTTCCAAAAACTTACTTTTGATTTTTTCCGATTTTCAATATTGGGGGGGAGTTACGAGGGGGCATATTCGATCCCTCTTTTAGCGTTAAATTCGCCCGTGGAAATCTATAGGAGCTAAAGTCACAAATTTTAGTGTGTGGTTTATTTACGTGTGTCCAACACCCATTCTAACAGTATTTCCTGAAAGCCCCCATTTTCCCCCTTGGGGGTAGGGTGTGGGAATAAACACGTTTCGAAGCATAACTTTGCTTCAAATTATCTCAGTAAGACAAAATTTTATGTGTGGGTTGTTTATGCGTTTCCAACACGCACTATAAAGGGATTTTACGAAATTTCTCCCTCCTCCCCTTTAAGAGCAGGGGGGGGGGGATAAACACGTTTCCAAGCTTAACTTTGCTTCAAATTATCTGAGTAAGATTAAATTTTATGTGTGGGCTGTTTATGCGTTCCCAACACGCACTATAAAGGGATTTTACGAAATTTCTCCCTCTCCCCTTTTAAGGGCGGGGAGGGGGGCAAAAACACGCTTATAAAAGTTACTGTGCTCCAAATTATCTAAGGATAGCGATTTTTTTATCTGTAGATTGGTTATGTGTACTCAAGGCACACACTGCAAAGGGATTTTGTAAAATTCCACCATATCACCCTTGGGGGGGGGGGGGGAGTAAATCATTTTTCCATGCGCAACTCTGCTCTGAACTAACTTAGGCGATTTTTTTTGCGGGGGCTGGTTATGCTTTCCCAACACATATTATAAAGGGATTTCGTGAAATTTCCTCTTTCCTCCTTTTAAAGGCGGGTGTGGTGGTGGTGGGGGGGGGGGCAAAAACACGTTTTAAAAAGTAATTCTGCTCCAAATTATCCTAGGAAAGCGATTTTTTGATAGGTCGATTGGTTATGCGTACTCAACACACACAAACTACAAAGGGATTATTTGAAATTCCATGTTATCCCCCCCCCTTTTTTTTTGAGGGTTGGTGGGTAAAAAACATGTTTCCACAAGTAACTTTGTTTAAAATTATCATAGAACGGCATTTTTTGTTGCGTGGACTGCTTATACGTGTTCAACACACACTACAAAGTGATTTTGTAAAATTACACCCTTCCGCCCCTCAGGGGGCGAGGGGGCAAAAACATGTATTCATGCATAACTCTGCAGTAAATTATCTTAGGAAGAACCTTTTTGATGTGTGGGTCAGTTACATGTACCTAACAAAAACAAATAGAAATACAGTTAAATCGTTCAAAATTGGTACATAGAGATTTTCGATACCTACAAATCGATTGCGGATATTTTCGAATTTGTAAAATTATTAGGCAGGGCGGAGGGGCAAAAAAATAAAAATAGAGTTAGGTCGTTCAAAATTGGTTCATAGAGGTTTTTGATACCAACAAATCGATTGCGGATATTTTCGAATTTGTAAAATTATTAGGAGGGCTGGGTAGGGGGGGGCAGAGGGGCAAAAAAATAATAATGGGGTTAGATCGTTCAAAATTGGTGCAAAGAGGTTTTTGATACCTACAAATCGATTGTGGATGTTTTCGAATTTGTAAAATTATTAGGAGGGGGTGGCAGAGGGGCAAAAAAATAAAAATAAGTTAGATCGTTCAAAACTGATGCATAGAAGTTTTTGATACCTACAAATCGATTGCGGATATTTTCGAGGGGCTAAATAATAATAAAACAGTTAGATCGTTTAAAATTGGTACATAGAGGTTTTCAATACCTACAAATCGATTGCGGATATTTTCGAATTTGTAAAATTATTAGGAGGGCTGGGTAGGGTGGGCAGAGGGGCAAAAAAATAAAAATGGAGTTAGATCGTTCAAAATTGGCACATAGTGGTTTTCGATACCTACAAATCGATTGCGGATATTTTCGAATTTGTAAAATTATTAGGAGGGCCAGGCGGAGGGGCAAAAAAATAAAAATAAGTTAGATCGTTCAAAACTGATGCATAGAAGTTTTTGATACCTACAAATCGATTGCGGATATTTTCGAGGGGCAAAAAAATAAAAATGGAGTTAGATCGTTCAAAATTGGTACGTAGAGGTTTTCGATACCTGCAAATCGATTGCGGATATTTTTGAATTTGTAAAACTATTAGGAGGGCCTGGTAGAGTGGGCAGAGGGGCAAAAAAATAAAAATGGAGTTAGATCGTTCAAAATTGGTACGTAGAGGTTTTCGATACCTACAAATCGATTGCGGATATTTTTGAATTTGTAAAACTATTAGGAGGGCCTGGTAGAGTGGGCAGAGGGGCAAAAAAATAAAAATGGAGTTAGATCGTTCAAAATTGGCACATAGAGGTTCTCGATACCTATAAATCGATTGTGGATGTTTTCGAATTTGTAAAATTATTAGGAGGGGCGGGAAGGGGGGGAAGAGGGGCAAAAAAATAAAATAGAGTTAAATCGTTCAAAACTGGTGCATAGAGGTTTTTGATACCTACAAATCGATTGCAGATATTTTCGAGGCAAAACAATAAAATAGAGTTAGATCGTTCAGAACTTTTGCATAGAGGTTTTTGATACCTACAAATCGATTGCAGATATTTTCGAGGGGTAAAAAAATAAAAATAGAGTTAGATCGTTCAAAATTGGTACATAGAGGTTTTCGATACCTACAAATTGATTGCGGATATTTTCAAATTTGTAAAATTATTAGGAGGGCCGGGTAGGGGGGCAGAGGGGCAAAAGTATAAAAATAGAGTTAGATCGTTCAAAATTGGTGCATAGAGGTTTTGATACCTACAAATCGATTGCGAATATTTTTGAATTTGTAAAATTATTAGGAGGGGCGAAAAGGGGAGCAGAGAAGCAAAAAAATAAAAATAGAGTTAGATCGTTCAGAACTTATGCATAGAGGTTTTTGATACCTACAAATCGATTGCGGAGATTTTCGAATTTGTAAAATTATTAAGATAGATTGGAGGGGGGCGAAGGGGCAAAATAATAGAAATAAGAGTTACAGCATTACAAAAACTTTTTTAAACGATGCTTATTGATAATTAATTAAGTTAAATACTTAGTTTTGCTTCGTTATTCCATGGCAGTAAACCTTTTCGCAGGAGGATCCTGCGCGTCGTCTGTGCCGATTGCTTGTAGTGGACTGTGACTGTTGACATCTCAGTCTTGGTCTTTATTCACAAAAAGATGGCGCCACTCTTTGTCAATCTCGGCCTATTCGTCACCATTTATTACGTTTTTATTATGCGCGATTTCGATGCTCTCTCTAAAAAATGCGTGATTCTGGTTATTGTATCAACAGTCACAGTCCACTACAAGCAATCGGCACAGACGACGCGGAGGATCCTCCTGCGAAAATCTTTCTGCCATGGAATAACGAAGCAAAACTAAGGTATTTAACGTAATTAATTAAGAGTTACAGCGTTGAAAATTAGTATTATTAACTTTTAAGGCCCGATAAATCGATTGAGGATATTTTCGAAAGTATAGAATTATTAAGAGTGGCGAGAACGGTGGGCGAAGGAACATGCGCACCATGCGCGCAGGTATATGCTGCCACAAGCAGTGGAGGTCCGGACCGATTATTCCACCGATGAGAGAAGAATTTTTTGTATTTTATATTTTTACCCTTTCGAAAATATAGTGATTCATTAAAAGTATCGAACATAAATACGCGCTCAGCGCACAATGGCCTGCGCTGCCGAAGGCAGTGGGAACCCGGCGCGACAATTTTTAATGATCAGATTTCTTTTTCTCTCTTTTTTTCACATGATAAAAATTAATACAGTTTTGAGAATTCATTAATTATAGTCATTCATTTAAAAATAGGGACCAACGAAGTAGCCTGCTAGTAATGTATATTATTATTCAACTTGACTTAAGTTGGTATATCTGCGCAAAAAACAAATTTATATGCAGTGAAAAATCATGAAATAGTTATCCAAATTGTGTAATTATAATTAACAGCAGACATATAAAACTTTTAGGGATCATTTAGAGTGATGCTATAAACTGTTATTTAACCCTTTCGTGGGCCGTGGGAAGATTGCTTCCCACTTACATTATATTACAAAATACACCTGTGGGAAGCGTAATTTCCATTATAATTAATCCCTTGCTATGAAAATGATAGGAACACCAATTCCCGCTTCAGTTTTGTCTTGCCATTATTTGTTGAATCTATTGAATATATTTAGCATATTTATTTTGAATGTTTGAGAGTCTTGTGTGATATTTGTTCTGCTATGACACCTGTTTTGATGTGACATTTGTACTGCTCAACGATTCTACTGCAAATGTGAGTAAAACACTGTTAATAACTTTATTTCGTATATATCTGCGCATTTTATGCCAGTAACTATGTAATTTGAATAATAAAAAATAATTAAAAAATGATAATATTTGAATAAATAGTAATTCAAATTCTTCAAAATAAAATATATTTCCTTAAATGTTACTGCCTAATTGTTAATAAAACATAAAAAACTGGGAGAAATTCAAAAGAGAAATAAATGGCCCACGAAAGGGTTAAAAGCAGAAATCATTCCAAGAAACCACAAAAAATATTATACGCAGTGGCGGATCCAAGAGAACCCCCCCCCCTCCTCAAAAAAAAAAAAAAAAAAAAAAAAAAAAAATAGCATTGACATGCACAAAACTTATAATAGGAAAACTTAAATTCATATTGGAATGACTGATTAACATTTTCAGTAAAATCAATTTAAATAATTATCTGTCATAGCATCAGCAATCAAAAACCTCTATTTAAGGGTCACCTGCTATAAGGATCGATTTTTCTCGCTCCCAATATTTCCTTTTTGGCTTTAATACTGATTTACCTCGATTCATTGCACATGTACAAATGCATATCTCTGTTAAGGAGCACGTTTTGCGAGAGCAGATAATATTGTTTAACACTTGATGTGAATTGGCCACTTTCCGTGTGTAACTCCTTTCAAAGAACCCTCTTATTCAAGGCCGTAACCAAAAACAAAAAAAAAAAAAAAAATTCGAAAGGAGCTTTATGTTTTAGTACATAGTTTTGAGTGTTAAAAATGAAGTTTATTTAAAAATTTTCCAACAAATCTGCAAAATTTCGGGGACATTTTAAACCCCCAATCCCCACCCCTCTTCCCTTTGTTACGGCTTTGATCCTATTGCTCTCCAATTTTGAAATTTTAAGCGGATATTACCTATGAATATGTTGGTAGAGAAAAGAAGTGTTCAATGCAACTTTATATAGTAATATAGTACATATTATAGGTGCAATTCCAGACTTAAAAAATTAAATTTTGTGTGCTATCAATATTCAAATAATAATTAAAAAAGCTTTTGAGAGTAGGCAGTATTGCTAGACTTTGCGGCTTTTTTATTCAATAGTCACAAATAATCTTGAGAAATGATATTTGATATACATAATAGACGATTCTTCTATTCGATTCCTCTGTTATGTATATCAAATATCGTAGATATAGTAATATATATAGATCTATCATTCCCATGTTATCGTGCAAAAAATTTTGATGCCGAAAAAAAGTTCTAAAATCAATCATTAGAGAGTATTGAAAAAAAGAATAAAAAGAAAAAGGAATTTGAAACTGTATCTGGAGTTATTCATTCACCTTTATTAAATAAATTATTCATAAATTTTATTTACTAAATTATCCGTGTGTGATTTTCTCGGGGAAAGACAGCCATTAGAATGACTTCCCCCCCCCAAAAAAAAGTATCACTTTTTCCCTCTCGCTGATCAATCTATGTCTTATTACTATATCTATGTCAAATATCGCTTCTTAAAACTATTGGTGACTATTGAATAAAAAAGTAGCAAAGTCTGACAACACTGGAATAGTGTTGAATTTAAATTGCAAAATTAAAATATTATACATGATTTAGATTGAAAATTACCAGTTAAACCTATTATTTTTACCGCGAGTTTTCAGTGGTCTTAATAAAGACCACTGATTCATTCAGAAATGATGTGTAAAGTTAATTATTTTGATCTAGAATATAAAAGAATTTTTAGAAACAAAATTACTGCAAAAAAGCATTTAAAATGAAAGCTAATATTAATGATGTATTACAAAGCAGGATAGAGAAATAATGTAAATTTGAATCCATTTCATTCATAATAATTTTTGCCTGGATTTTCTGAATAACTTTTCTAGAAAAGGCAATTTCTTTAAAGGATCATTTTTGTACATCACCGTGAATGACTTTCTTACGAAGGTTTCACTGTATTTCTTATTTAACACTTTCCAACATAGTTAAAAAGTATTTATGACTTTGGTTTGTCTGTCTGTCCGCTTTCTAACATTCTAACTCACTGAAACTGATATATGTTGTTCAAATTCATTATGAGATATTCCCTATTGAAAATGGAGTAAATACTGCCATTGATTTGTCTACAGGGACACCAGAAAGAATTTGCAAGCATTGCGTCCTATGAGAGGTATTTTCATAAGTTATATTTTAACACTTTTATTTCGCGCAAATCATAATGAAATTGACATTAACAACATATATGCCCACAAAAAAAGCTTTCTATAGAATGTAAAATGATTAGCATTAAGATTTACAGAGCGACAAACACAAAAAATATTCAGTTACATTAATAGCTATAATTGGAAATCGCTGGAATTTTATTTTTGTTTGCATTAATCATTTTTAACACTTTCTAATGATGTTTAAGAGGGATTATTATATGAATTAGCCTATATGCCTGGTTATCTGTCCGTAACTCTAACTTCCGTAAATATTCAAGGAATTTTCTGAAATTGTTATAGTTATTCAAATTTACTGTGGGATGTTCCCAAATCACATTTTAATACTTTTATTTTGTACAAACCATAATGACGTCAAATCATAACTACAGTGTGTCCAATAATTGGCCCCCGATTTTAAAAATAAATTACTCCTAAACAAAGATAGGTAGAAAGGCTCCTATATGATCAATGTAGAGGAGTTCTACCTGGCCCCACGGACGGCCAGTGACGTCATCACTTTGCTTGCATATTATGCCGAGTTTGAAAAAAAATCCGTGCTGCCGTTTATAATGGAATGCACTTGCGAGACCTGAAATTGAGCTATTTATACAGGACACCTATCAATTTTTCTGAACTAACCAACTATATCATTCGAAAGGATATCTACTAGAGTGTTTATATAGCAATTTTGAAGAAAATCATTAGAGCCGTTTTTGAGTTACGGACTTACGGTCCCACTCCCGGTTTTCCAATTTTCACCAAAATTTTTAAAACTCATCTGTACACCAGACCTGTGCCAAATCTGAAGTTTAGTCGTTCTATCTTTATTAGTTTCGGAGATATGATAGTCAGAAGAATCCGCATGCATACACATACAGTCGGTAACAAAAGTCTCCGAACACTAGCAAAAATTCCTATCTAAAATATGCACACTTAATATAGTTTTGTTAAATAAATCCTTGTCAAATCCTGTTTTTAGACTGACTAAGAACAGCATTCGACAAGGATTTATATAAAAAAAACTGCATTAAGTGTACTTTTTTATATAGGAATTTTTGCTAGTGTTCGGAGACTTTTGTTACCGACTGTACATACATGCACACACACACACACACACACACACACACACACACTGACCAATTGCTGAAAACCACTTTTTTTGACTCAGGGGATCTTAAAACGTGTAAATCAGGTGAAAACTCGATGTCGAATTTTTGGACCGAATACATACGTCCATTACCTACGGTAGTAGGGTAATGAAAGTAGAAAAAAAAAAAAAATGGTTTCATGGTGTAATATATTAAATATGTGTTCCCATACCCCCCCCCCTCCTTTTTTTTTCTCCTAAAATAATCTTAATTTTAAAGTATTTAATAACAATATTTAAAATCTTTTTAAATAAATTCTTAAAAAATAAGTAGAAAATAGTTCAAGCATATAAATTCAATTTAAAACGACACAAAATAGAAAATTCAATTAAAAATAGTAAATTGAGGGTAAAAAAATAAGGTAGGCAATTGATGATCGCAGTTCTTTCATTAAATCAATATTGGTCTTTTACACTATTAAAACATGCTTTTCAACGTGCATAATTTCTGCTTCGAAGGCCTGTCGACGAAAAGATGAAAAATAGCGGAGCACTTGGGACCACAAATAGTGACGTCGCAAATTTGTCCATAGGCTTCATATTATTCGAGCAGGTGTTGAGTAACAGCACTCAGATATTCCATTATCGTGTCCTTTTTTTCTTCTAGCCAACCAACCAACCAAAAGGCAGAAGAGAAAAGTGATAGCGTTGTTGTTTAATTTATAGCAAAAAAAAAAAAAATTTCTTGCATTTATAATTTGAAGGTCCTGAAATTTGTACTTCAATTAATGATCAATTGTGATTGTTTCGACATTGAACGATAATTAAGGTCTATACATTTCCTAGTGTTTTTTCTTTATTTTTATTTTATATAATATTTTTGCTTTGATATGTTGGAATGTGCATTTTTATAAGTTAGCTATAGGAAGCTTTTAAATAACTAAGATTTTGTAATTAATAATTCAGATAAAATATTAATTTGATTTCTGCATAAATTTACAATTTCTGGTTTCAGTTTTACGTTACATTTCATCTAGCCTCCCAAGATTCTTCATTTAATGTACCATACGCCATTTTTTGCCTTTAAATTATCAATGTATTTTCTATTTTTCCCTTTTTTTTTTGTAAGGAAGTGAGACTATATTTTAAAATTATACGTTGTTTCTAATAAGTTTAATGTATTTTAAATTTATAAATGTAGCACATTTGTTATTGTGTTTGTCCAAAAAAAAAAAAAAAATGTATAATCTTATATTCAACAATAAAATTGTGATTGCTTCTAAATAGTTTGTGTAAATTTATGACTCTTGTATTAAATTTGTCAATAAAAGAATCAAACAAATCCAGATTTTAATTTTTGAAGGTCATTTTGGGCAAAAATAATTTTTGTTTTTGTAACAAAAAAAATAAATAAAATGAATAAATAAAAAGAAAATTTTAGTTTCTGCTAATGTAAACAACACAGCATTATATAAGACGAAGAAACGATTTTTTTTTTTTTTCAATCAGAAAGGCCAGCCCTCTTAAACCTCCCCCTCCTCCGTTAGATGAATAGAATGAAAAAAGACAATAAATATTAGTACTATTTAGTACTAATATTTATATTTTATTATATTATAATTTTGTTTATATTTATAAACGAAAATGTATGTTATTGATGATGCCCAGAAGGCTTTGTGACAGGGCTTGAAAAATCTCAAACTTTTTACATGCCCAAATATCTTATTCAAATGCATATTAATAAAAACATACACATATCTAGTGAAAAGAACTTACTAACATTATATTTACCTTGACATTGTTTATTTCAGTTTAATTTAATTGAAAGTCTTAGGCAAGATGCTATATTTTAAAATTATTTTTGAATAAATATTTGCATGCCCAGCCAGGCATGTAAGGAGAAAAAAGTACATGCCCAATCTGAATTTTTGCATGCCCCAGGCATGTTGGGTAATATAATTTTCGAGCCCTGCTTTGTGACGTACATTTTAATGACAGTGCATAAAAAAATGTATAACCACTGTTGCTGTATCTTTGATGTCACATATATTTTGCAAAGTAGAAATCAAAATGCACTGAGTCTTATTCATTTTTCCTATTTCCAATTTGCCTGTACTTTTGCTTAATATTGCCCTACATCCTCACAATCATATTCGTGTGGACAGTGGTATCCATTTTTCAGATTTTTAAATTAACTCAGTGTATTAGTAATTATATTTTTAATTCTTTTAAAAATGATTTACCAACTGTGTTACAATGAAAATTTACTTAACTTAAAAATGTTTTGCATGATTTTTGATGAATTATTAATTTTCATTTAGATTTGAGTTTTGGGGTTCTTAAAATTCTTTATTGCAGGTTTGGGTTCAGGTCGACTAATATGTTTTTGTTGGGGTTGGGTAAAACTCAATCTGTGCAAGACTCTTGTTCTAACAGGAGGCAGAAATTGAGTGAGAATTTTTCACCCTTACTCAGAAAGTAAGATTTCTAAAAGGAATGCGAGAACAGAAAAATACTTAAAAAAAAAAAAAAAAAATCAGGATTAATGTAAATTCAAATACGTTAATACCTTTTAAAACAGATGTTTTTGCACTTAATATGCCAAGGCATCCTCCGGTTAGTTGTTTCAGGGTTGATGTTCATAGAAATCATTGGTTCTTTCTTTCCACAGCATTTCCTGGCATCTGGTATCTACAAAAGTTGGATCATATTGATTACAAGCAGTTAAGTTGGTAATTACTTCCACGGTTTCACATTGCAATGCATAAGCATTGTTTTCATAATTTACTAATTTTATAGGATTATTGAAGCAATTTTGAGGATTTGGTTTTGATTTTCTTTAGATGAAGCTGTAGTTATTTTTTGAAATTTTATGTCATTTTGATGTTTTTTAGTACATTTATTAATTTTGATATCATTCTTGGTAATTCATGCTCTCTCATCTTGCTATCATAATTCATAATCTAACTGTCATAACATAATCTAAATTCAGTTTTTCAGGTGTCACTGTCATCTTTTTCAGGTGGTAATTTACTTTTTTTTTTTTTTTTTTTTTTTTTCATTTGACTATCATTATTTGCAGATTTATGCTGATACATTGTTTTAAAGAAAAAGACTAACTTTAAAATAATTATTTTGTGGAATGATGGAAGCAAATTTTGCCAGCACAGGCTTTGAAGTTAGGTTTAATATTTAATTTTAAATTAAATAATTAACACAGGTTTAATTTTAAATAAATCAGGGTTAGATTTATTTATTTATTTATTTTTTTTTTAAGAATAATATTTTCTTTTCTTTTCTTTTCTTTTTTTTTTTTAACATTATATTAAATATGTTATATTAGTATTACAATTTAAAAAAGTCAAATTTAAATAATTCATTAAAATCAAAGACTAGAATTCTTGATTTTTTTAAGTTATAAAATAAGGTGAGATATAAAAAAAATTTTCTTCTGTTCATCTGTCCATTGCAACAAAAAAACTCGATTTAAATAATTATTCAGTGTTGCTTTTATTAAATTTTTCATATTCAATTGGTTTTCATCAAATGTTTTGAATTATTGCCCCTCAATTAATTAATTAGCAGTATTTTACTGCTAAAATTTTTCAGATATTTTTAAAATTTGATTTTTATTTGTATATATTTTACATTCCTTAAGTCCTACAGTTTTTTTTTCTGTTGACAAACAATTATGTTTTTTCTTATAAATTTTTCATTGTATTTAAATGAGATTATTGTATTATTTTTCCTAGGAATTTTTTCAGCGTTTTATTCTATAGAGCAATTTGAATACACATTTTTAAAAATTCTTTCTGCATGTTATAGTCATATATTATATTTGTTTATATATATGTTTATTATAAGTTTGATATGAAGGTACGATTGTAAATGAAAATTAGAAGAAATCCATTTGGAGTTTTATCTTGGGTTTTTTCAATTGACGGGTTTTATTGAAAAAACGTACCCATGGTTTTTTTTTTTTTTTTTTTTTTTTTTTTGGGGGGGGGGGGGGGGTAGAGCAAAATCAGGCCAAACCTGCTATAAATTGGGTTTATCTAAAACTTTATTTAGTAATTTCACTTATGACATTGCAGAAACTAATAGGATGGAGCTACTTGATGCCAGACTTATAATCTTGCATAAATTGAAACTTATAAAGGGCATGTGGGAAGCCATCCCAAACCTGAATAAAAGCCAAGGGCATGCTTAATTTTGCAAGAAAGTAGTGCACAGGTCCTGCTCTTCGTAAATTATTTTCTAATTTTTGCGCTAATGATGTATTAGTCATTATATACTAGTAAGCAAGTGTCCAATATTCTTTAACCACATTTCTTGTGACTACGGAAGCCTCTGCGCAAGTGCTGACTCAACGAGTCCAAATGCTAAAATGCGAGTAATTTGAGAAAAAATAAGCGATAAGGGAACACAGAATAACTGGATGTTTACTAAATCCCAGCTGTCGGTCAGTTTGGCACCCTTCCAAGCATTTGGACTAGTCTTCACTGGTAGTCTTAGGAAATCCGTTTATACTATAATATGCAGTGCTGAAAAACTAAACAAACTTTTATTGCACTTGAGTTATCAGGGGTCGATCCAGGCAAAATTTGGGTCCCTTTTGCGGCCCCTTCACAAAATTCCGCATAGTAAAAAAGGACCCTTCACAAAATTCAAATTCATAAAAAGGGACCTTTCACAAAATTCAAATTTATGAAATGAGTCCCTTCCAAGATTTTGTTTTATAAAAATGATCCTTTTATTAAATATTTTCATGTTTTCAGTATTATTTTTAGTTAATGCGTTAATTTGGCTCAACGAAACTCT
Organism: Salticus scenicus; assembly: GCA_963930645.1. Taxonomy (NCBI): domain Eukaryota; kingdom Metazoa; phylum Arthropoda; class Arachnida; order Araneae; family Salticidae; genus Salticus; species Salticus scenicus. Next base: position 51,918,947 of record OZ005648.1, read on the forward strand.
CTTAACTTGATATTAAACATTACATAAAGTGATTATAAAAATGGTAGATTTTACGCAATATTTTACTTTTTCACAAAAATAAATAAAAATTTCACAAAAATATTCTGTTTTTCACAAAAAAGGGACCCAAAAATTAAAACCTGGATCCACCCCTGGTTATCTACTAGCAATTTTGATAAGTTGACACTTCATAAAAATATGCAAATGAATAAAATTATACATTTAGTTTCCGTATGCCTTCACTGATCAGCAGCAACTGTGATGCTTAGAAACTTATTTTTTGTTTTTAAGTATTGCAATGATAAATACAGTTTCTATATCTTGTTGTTGTTGTTGATAGAAAATAGATCCTGCAAGGCTAAAAAAAATCAAAACTCAGTGGCTGAACAAAATTGAGCACTAAAAAAGTATGCAAAGAATTTTAGTTGAGTTCAAACAAAATTCTGATATACATACATTGTAATATATAATATAACTAGCAGACCCGGCCACGCGTTGCTGTGACTAAGTTATACGTTGAATTATACGGCTGTAAACTATTTAGTACAGTTAAATTATTATTTACGAACAAAGACGAAAACGTTGTAGCCGATGTAAAAACCCACAGGGTTGAGATTTGAAACTTAGGTCAAAATTTGGAAGCGATTGATAAAAATTTTCGTAGTGTTGATATTAAGCACAAATTAATTTTATTGTAGGGTCCTATAAATTTTAATGGAGAAGTGATATATATTATTTCTAATGCTACTTTGGATAAAATTGCTAAAATGACTAATATATAAATTAAATTCTATTAAAATAAAAGTATAAAAGAAACAGACGATTTTAAAATCAATTTTTATGGAGGAGTGAAATATAATATATGCTATAATGGATAATTTTACTATTAAATGACCTCATCATTTTAAATATTTTAAAGAGGGAAACAGCTGTAGTTATAAAAGGGAAAACAATAAGGCTAAACCAGAAAAATAAGTAAATTTGATAAATATTTTAAAACTTTAAAATTGGAAATCTTATGAAATATTGGACATTTAAAGTAAATACATGTATCATTTTAAATACAAAAAGATTTTGGAAAAGTTTAGTGTATTTTAACGAAGTGATGAGAAGTTTTTGAGTATGTTAAAATTTTAATAGTAAATTCAAGTCAATAAAGATGGGAAACATTGAGGATTAAGATAAGAATAATTATAAGATTAAAAAAAAAAAAAAACTTTTTATATACCATGCTTTTAAATTTTAATATACTAATAATATACAAATTAAAAGGAAAATGATAAATATTCTATCATAGTTTGAAGTCAAATTTGTTTTCAAATGTCTAAATAAAATATCTGATGTAAGATACTAATATTTTGCAGCGGAATAGATTTCATTTCTGTCATCCTTGGCGAAAAAAAAAGAATATCGCCAAATTATCTGGCGAAAATATTTAATTCCTTTCAAAAATCATGGTTATTTTAACAACTTATATTAAAAGAGTAATGAATAATATGAAACAATATTTCGTACAATACATATTACATGTCATACATACGTACAATGAATAATACATATTACATTTCGTACAATGCATACATCTGGCATGTATATTTTCGTGTTACGCTTTTGATCGCCAAATAATAATAATAATAATAATAATAAAAGCCAAGGGCGACAGAATTTAAAAATTTAAAATTAAAATTTTGTCAATTTGACAGCAAAATAATTCAATCTAACACCCGCGATAACTAATACATATCTATACCCAAATATAAGGATTAAAATCGGGAAATAAATTTCCTCGATTTTTAATAATTTCTTACAAAAAATCCAGTGGGCAATTAACATAGGAAATCTTTTTCTTGGCTGCACAGACGGTCAGTGAGTCACACTTCGCTTGCGTATAGAACTCATAGATATAGTATAGCATATATAGAATAGAGTGATCATTGGGGAGAAAAAAGTTATTCCTTTTCATTTGGGAAAAGACGACGTTTTTACCAAAATATGGCCGTCTTTCCCCGAGTGAATACACACGGGAATACATACTAATATTTTAGCAAATAAAATTTATGAATAATTTATTTGCTAAAGGGGAATGGAAGACTCCAGATACAGTTTCAAATTCATATTTCTTTCCTTCTTTTCTTTTTATTTTATTTTTTTTTTTTTTCAATACCACTTAATGGCTGTTTCCAAAGCTTTTATTTTTTATCTTTTTTCGGCATCAAAAATCTTTCTACGATAACATGGGGATGAGAGATCTATATATATTACTATATCTATGATAGAACTACATTAGCACTTTATCAATGTGTATAAAATCTTTAAATTGATTATGACGTCAATTTTCGTGAGATGCATAATTTAACTTTTTATAATTTTTTAACGTTCACGTTTGATTAAATGTATTTATTTTTATGTCGAAAGAAAATGAACTCGTATTTTTTTTTTTTTTTTTTTTTGGCAACAATTAAATTAATGGAACTCACAGATATTTTGGAGCAACTTTAATAAAGGTCTATAATTAACAAATAATTGCAATAAAACAATATTGTGACAATAAATTGAGATAAAAACTATCCTATCTCTCAAGTTGGATCAAACTGCACACAGTGTGCAAAATTTCATCAAAATCAGTTCCTTAGTTTAGGAGTTTACCCCGGACAAACATCGTGACACGTAATTTATATATATATACAGATTAAATTATAAAGTTTTGATCAATGAAGCACAAATAAGTAAAAAACAGGATTAATTTCACTGTATTATCTTCATTATAATATGAATTCAATTTATGGGTCATTCCATGCCAAATCAACCAAAAAATTTCAATTTTCAACCTGACCACCTCAGATTTCTATGAAACTTGCAGGAATCATTCTCCTTGATGATATAAATGAGAATATATTTTTAGAAAATTTTTATCTCTTTCGATTTTTTTTAAATTAATTTTTTAAATTTCAAAAAATTAGCATTTTTTATCTTGTGTAAGGATTTTCAATCTCAAATTTCTCAAGTTCTATAATGGATAGAGAAGTTTATGACCCCTCATTTTAAAGAGTATTTTCCAAGGTTTAATTTGATATGCAACATCATTATGTTGGGTAAAAATTTTTAAAATTATTAAATTTTAAAATTTTAAATTTTAAAAATTTCAAAGATAGTGTTTTTTTAAAAATTTGAAAAAAATATATGTTTTTGGTTATACTAAAAGCTATATAACCTGAAACTTTTAGAGTGGGATCTCTATGGGATCAGAAGTTATTACAAAAAACTTAGTTACTCTACATGTTAAATTGTATTATAATTACAGTTGAATCTCGAAAATCCGGATTTGGCAGGACCACGGTGATTCCAGATTTTAGAGATTTATTGAAAACTAATTTTTTGTAATATTATAATAACATACAAACTGCAATTTTATATTAACGAAAATAAATCAAACAAAATTGGTTAATTAAAATATAAATATAATAGAAGACTTATGTTAAATTAAAACAGATATATTACACTAAAATATAATAAACAACTGATAATGCCTCCTAAATAACTGCTAATAAACTAAGGAAACAATTTTTTTTTTAACATTTCAGTAATTATTTTTCAGTATGATTTTATTTTATATATATATATATATATATATTTTTTTTTTTTTCCCATTTTATAACCTACCTTTTTTTGTAAAAAAATAAAATCTTTAATTAACAATCAAACAATATAAAAATATGTCAGATTATGTTCAAATTTATGTATTCAGTGTTCAATTAAACGAATTTTAAACTGCATTGCACAAGAAATATGGAAATAAGATACAGCTAAGTCTTATTTTAAAATTAAAATTGAAAAATCGTCTGGATTTTAGAGATTTTTGGATTTTCGAGGTTCAATTGTACCATATAATATGCTTACTTGATAAAAGACATTATTTTGAAAGTTCATATTTATGACTAGTAAAATAGTAAAAAAAAAAAGTTTCCTTCAGGAAAATTTCTAAGATCATTAAAAATTTGATGATTTCTTTTTTAAATGTGTGTGTAATTCTACAAGTTTCAAATTTTTAAGATTATAATCATTAGTGATGGTTTTAAAACTTATGCAGTTTTTTAAAGATAGATTACAAAATGATTACAATATAAGGTTATAAATTTATATCAGAAGCCATTCAGATAATAAATTACTACACTTACAAATTAATGACAGCATAAATCATAAGTAAGTGAATACTAATCAATTCATTTGCTAATTAGAGATGTTCTGGTTCAAAATTGTCTTTATTTAAAGATTGTTTTATTTATGTTGTTGCTGGCATATGACTCATCTGCATCTCCACTGTAGTTTAATTTTTTATATCTCTTCTGAGCAGGGTTAGAAATAAGCAGTCGTCAGTCGCATTTTGCGACCAGTTTTTTCATTTTGACGCCTAGAATTCCAATCATAGGTGCCATATTTGACGCCTGTATTTCTTCCTCATCATACCTAATAATTTTCCCAATCCCATCAGACTGTAAACAAGTCTATTTCAGTCAATTAATTGAACCTAATAAAAACTGATTTAAGAAATCATATCTCTATGAAAGTAGTTGACGATTTGTTAATGATTAAATTAAACAGCCCTAAATTGGAAGATTTCTGCCCAGAAAATGCTATTAAATTGTGGGGGAATGATGTATCTTCTGGGTGAAGAATGAATTTGCGATTTTAAATATGTACGTTTAATATTGTCAATGTAATTACATTCATCACATAACTATGTTTTATATAATCTAGCATGTATTATTTACAAGTTTATGCTTTATTATTATTATTATTATTATTTTTAATATACATATTTAATAATAGATGGCACCTAGATTTTTCATTTTGACGCCCAAAAAATTTAATCCAGGCGTCATTTTGACGCCTAGTTTCAAAATTCTTATTTCTAACACTGCTTCTGAGATCTCAATGGAGAAAAAGTTAGTTGTGATTTTGGGTTCATACCAGGGTTCCAACTCAATTTCAAAAATAAAATTCCCTGACTTTTCCAGGTCTATTTTTAGAAAATTCAAGTCATGAAATTTGGTTTGCAACATAAAAGATAAGCTCACAGTGTAAAACATAAAACAGCTTGCGACATAAAAGACAGCGTAGTCATGTGACCCACAACATACACTGTATGCTCAAAAAGCATTTTCCAGATGTATATCATCATTTTTCTAGCTTTTTAGACAATATTTGTGATTTTTCCCTGACATTTCCTTGACTTTTTTCAATAATTTCAAATTCCCTGACTTTTCCAGATTCTCCCTGACCCATGGGAACCCTACCATACTTTTTTAAGTAGAAGTAAAATAAGCATTTTATTTTTTTTTTTAAATCAAACATTTTTGGCGTATTTATTTTAAACAATGAGTATCCTCTTCAGATAAAAAATTTAATCAATTCTATTTAGTTTTTACTTTTGTGATGTAAGAAATTTTATTTCTTCTTACAACCTGACTTTAAATTAGTATGATTTTTATGATTAAATTTGTATGATCATTAAGACTTTGTGTAAAGATGAGTAAACCTAGCACATCAAAACATTTTTCTATATATTGCTATAACCCATTCAAGAAAGGTGGCCATGATTATTATAAAAAAAGTTTGTGATTTGTAATAATGAAAAAATTATATTTATATGTTTTCATTTATAATAAATGAAAACATTTTGAGATATAGTCCAAATTTGTATAAACATGTACTGGATGTCATAAAGCTATATTAAAGCTTCCAGTAATTTTAACTGAACAATGTATTTATACGTACGTACCTTTGTTTCTTTATTATCATTTCTAATCACAGTAAGAACCTACTCTAAAACATTCCAGCTATTAAAACTCACAGTAATTAAAAAAAAAAAAAAAAAAAAAAAAAATTTTTTTTAAATAATCTAACAAAATTTTATCAAAAAAATTGTTGTTTATTTTTTATTAAGCACAATTACATTGAATATTGATCTTCCCCCCCCCCCCCCCATGTTTAATTGTATATTAGCATGCAATACTGTATGTGTGAATTTTAATTAACAGGTATTTTATAAAGTAAGCATATTATATGATAATTGTAATACAATTTACCATATAGAGTAGCTAGGTTTTTCATCATAACTCCTGATCCCATTGAGATCCCACTCTAAAAGTTTCAGGTTATATAGCTTTTAGTATAACCAAAAACATATATTTTTTTCAGATTTTTTAAAAAACACTATCTTTAATTTTTTTTAAATTTAAAATTTTAAAATTTCAAATTTTTTAAAATTTTTACCCAACATAATGATGTTGCATATCAAATTAAACCTTGTGAAATACTCTTTAAAATGAGGGGTCATAAACTTTGCTATCCCTTATATAACTTGAGAAATTTGAGATTAAAAACACTTATACAAGCTAAAAAATGCTGATTTTTTGAAATTCAAAAAAATTATTAAAAAAAAATCGAACAAGATAAAATTAAAATATATATATATTCTCATTTATATCATCAAGGAGAATGATTCCTGCAAGTTTCATAGAAATCTGAGGGGGTCAGGTTGAGTGAGTGGTTGATTTGGCATGGAATGACCCTTATACTTCAGTCTAAGTAACACGTGGCCGGCTATGCTAACACCAAAAATTTAAAAAGTGGAAATAATTGAATTATACGAAATTTATTAATAGGTTAAAAAGTTGAAGATTCTTTGTGTAGATGGCAGCACCAAATATATTTCAGCTTTCATTTCAACCCAGTCGAAAGGTATCGACATCTGTTAGAATCATTTGGAGTTAACAGATAATTGTGACTGTCAAATAATAACAGACAAATAATTAGCAATAAATTAAAATTGCGACTATAATTTGAGATTTAAACTATCCTATCTCTCAAGTTGGATCGAACTGCACATGGTGTGCGAATTTTATTATAATCGGTTAAGTGGTTTAGGAGTCCATTGAGGACAAACATTGTGACACGAGATTTATATATATTAAGATACAATGGAGTTTTTCAGTAGTGTGGGACTTTCAGATTTCTATTTTAAGAAGAAATAAAGAATGTTGTTCGCTGCCATTGGCTGGACGAATGTCATCATAAAGAAATGATTTAGTGGTTGAGATGTGCTGTAATCTGTAACAGTATACTTTTTTTTAAATTAATGCTGTGATGCCAACATCACTGATAATATTTTTAGTAGCAACATATTTGAAGGATTCTTTTAAGACTGGAGACGAAGGTTTATATTTGGCTTAGTGGTAACCTTCAAGGGACACAAGTTAACTTGGAGCTGTTGGCCCGTGGATTACCCATATTTCTCAACGAATCCCTTGCACTTTACAGAAAAGCTGCAAAAATCACATCCCTGTTTATGATTGACTTTAAATTGACAATACATATTTACAAACTTGTATAATGTGACTGGAAAAGATACACTAATAAAAAACCTAGTTTAAACAACAAAGAAGGAAAAAAAAAAAAGTATTTTTGTAATTCTTCTTTGGATGATCTGAATATATTACTTACCAAAATGAGTCTTAAGATGAGTTTAGAGAAAAAAAAAAAATGTCCTATGTGTCCTATTAAAAAAATATAAAAAAGACACGACTTTATGAACATTGATACTGATATATAAGCTGTGAAAAATATGTAGTTGTGATTTTGCAGACAGCATTTGTAATTAATTATTTGCAACATTTATAAATTTGTACTAAGATAGGACCTTATAAAGCATTTCTGTGTATATGTTTAACTGCACAAGATCTTTTATGCATAGTTTTTGGACAATACATTTTGCACGGTCATTGTTGTGTTTAATGGTAATTCCTAGTATTTTGTTTAAACTTGATATATATATGCATGCATATATATATGTTGTAATGAAAGTTTTGTGCCAAAAAAAGTTTTTGATAAAGTTAGAAAAAAACATAAAAGCAGTACCTTCAGTGTGGGTAATAAGTACCATTCAAATCTATGATTTTCTACCAATGTTTTGGTATTTTTTCAAAGCCTTCAGCCCAGAAAGTTAGTAGCTGAGCCGCAAGTCCAAAAACAGATCAACCTCATTTTGGACTCCTGGACTGAATCGAAGATAGCACCAGCAAGATGCAGGTGTGAAAAAAGGAGCCGAAGGAGCAGTGTTGGGATTATTTGATGGATGCGGCAAAAGATCCCATTTGAGTCTATATAAAGTCCAGCTGGTTAATGCAGACGCATGTGGTCTTGCATTATCTTAAGCGAACAGTACCTTCTTGCACCGGAACTCGGTTCAACATTTTGATTTGATAGCAGTGTCAACACGAAATAACATCTTGCTGTACACCTTACTGTCGATGGTTTTACCTTTTTATAGATACTCTTTGTGGATAATATCACAGCAATCACACCAGATACAAAGCATGACCTTTTCGTTAGTCAAATTGCACTTTGCAACACTACCAACAAGCTCACTGGGCACAGACATACCTGTGTTGAAGTAAATCACAAGTGATGATCTGGTCCAGAATGTTGTCCCTGTGTTGATATTTAAGCAGATTAGTGCAGGCTGGAACACGTCTGTCTTTATTTGCTTGAGTCAGCTCGTGTGGTACCTAGCGATTGAAATTGTACGTCAAGTTTATGCAATGTATTGCGTGACTAATGGACATGGCACTAATGTCTAACTCTTTAGTTAGCTCATGAGTGATCTTCTTCCACAAGTTCTTGCAGACGGGCCTCATCAACATCAGTAGACTGCCCAGAGCGCTGTGCTTCTTGAATGTCATAGTTCTTGTTTTTGAACTGGCGGGAAACTTTTGTTACAACCTGATATATAAATCTTTTAAATACATGAATTTTCAAGTGATTCTTGAAATATACAGTTCTGGGTAATACTTAAAGTTCTATTTATTTTCATAACCATTGGTTGTAGCCATATACTTCCATCAAAAAATTAAAAAGAAAGAAAAAAAATGCTTCAAATGAAGTAAACATTTGTTATGTCATTTTTGAAATTCACAAAGTCAATTTTGCTAAAATTACAAAATTTAACTTTTTATACAGTTTCTTATTTTTATAGTTAGTGAAAGTTTACACAAGCAAACACAATGCCAAAAATTTCATTTCTGTGTGACAAAAAATTGATGAAGATATTTAACTTCAGATTTTTTTTTTTTTTTTTTTGTCAACTTTATCATAAAGTCTATTAAAAAATTAATTAAAATGGCTCAAAATTGAAATCACTATGTATCTTTTTTTTTTTTTTATAGCCAAAAAGAACATGTCCTAACAATAAATCATAGGTGTATCTATAGTATAATTAACATGCCATGTTTAATGCAGGAGGAGATATACCACACCCACCCCAACACCCACCCACCCACCCACATGTATTTACCATAAATAAATACCCTATTTATTGTTGAGAACAGTATTTTCATCATAAAAGCAGTATTAAAGGATTTCAATCTTGAATTATTTTAATTTTTTAACTATCTCGTTAATGAAAATAAAACAAATATAAAATAAAGATAAAATTCTAAGGCTTTTAAAACTAAATATTTCTGTCAAATTTTGTCATACAAATATAGAATTTTTGTCATTATGTTTGTTAGAATGTATGCAAAATTTTAAAATATATAGTCAACTCTCATTAATTTGCAGATCTCTCTTAATCTACAATTGATTTTACAAATTTTTACTCCCCCCCCTTTTTTTTTTTTAATCAAATTTTTATCTTAATCCTTATTTTGAACTGTTAATTAAACTGCAAGTTTTAATTTTTGAACTAATGTAATAGATATGTGAACATTTGTGTTTTTGTTAAATGGAATCGAATTTTGATGTACTAAAAGATTCCAGTTCAACATTTAAATAAAACACACACACATCACACATAAAAAGGAATCACTAAAGGATCATAAATATAACAAAAAAAAAAAAAAACCCCGAGATTCTTGTATTTATTATCCTACAATATTTGAACAAACCAGCATAAAGTCAGACCAAAAAATGTTGAGAATAAGACAGATCACACTGTTACACATCAGTATTAAACAAAATTAAAAATAATGATTAATTTACATTTCTGCACTTAAAATATGTTTTCTTTGTATTTTTAAAATAAATAAGTATGTTTATATTTTATTCCTATGTATTATCTGAGTATGCTTAGATTATTTATCTTTATATGATTGATTAGTTTAACTAATATTTAAAAATTTTTATTCTGAAATTTATTAGAAATCATCTTCATATTTGAATGTCCATTTATGTGTTAATATTTACATAATATTAACTCACTTTGTATCTGCAAAAGAAAAATGTAAACAATGACTTTAATCCGCACAACCTCTGGACAAAATTTTTATGGATTAGAGGGAGCTGAATGTATAACTACAGAGACAGAAAGACTGTATAAAAAGTTAAATTTTGTAATTTTTTACAAATTTGAATTTTTTAATTTAAAATTTTGTTTTAAATAATTTATTTTATATCAATATATAATTCATTAAAATAACTTGAGCTCAAATGTTGTCATGTACTTTGCTTCTTTTAACTTCTTAAGGAAGAATTTTTTTTTTCTTTCTGTGTAAAATGTTTAAAACTGCTAAATAATCACAACCATACATTTAGAAAAGAAGAAATAGATGCTTTTAAGAATTTTTAATTTTTATAAAAAATTTATTTATATATTCTGTGAAGAAAAATTTTGTAGATTGATATAAATACTTATCATTAAAAAAAAAAAAAAATCATAAATTACGAAAAAAAATATTTATAGCTATTTCCAAAATTGAATATCACATTGATGTATTGCTTTGGGTTGTAATCTATGTTGGAATTAACCATTCATATGTAAAAATATTTCAGAATATTTACTAATTAAAAATTTATAAAGATGGATTTTTTGTAATTATAACATTTGATTTTAGCATTCTATTCACTCATTATAAAATCTTTGTAACTTAATGCATTTGTATTTATAAAATATCCTTTTTTTTCTTCTTTGATTTATTGAAATTCAATATTAGTTTTTAAATGTATAATTAGCTCTTTTACTTTTTTTTAAATAGGGAACTCATTTTATACTAAGAGATGTCTATAATAATACGACTTCAAAATCTACCATTAAGTGCTAAAACTGGAGATATAAGAAAATTTTTTGGAGGTCTTCGGATACCTGATGGCGGTGTTCATATACTTGGAGGTGATAAAGGAGATGCTTTTATTGCTTTTATGTCTGATGAGGATGGACGTCTTGCAATGAGAAAGGATGGAGGAAGAATCAATGATTCGCGTGTAAAGCTCTTTCTTAGTAGTCGAATGGAAATGCAGCATGAGCTTGAAAAAATAACAAAAGGTGCTGATGATCCACCATTTTTTGAAGAAGGTAAAGATACCAGAAATCGGTCACGTGAGAGGAGAAAGCGCTCCCGCAGTCCTCCTCAATATAGTGATAGGAATTTTGATAAAAGCAGGTCACATATTGAGCGCCAGCGATCTATATCACCAGTTAAGTATAGTACAAAGAGAATATCCCCTGCAAGATACAGATCACGTTCTCCAAGAATATCAAGATCTCCAAAACTTAAATCGCATATGCCAAAAAGAAAATCTGTATCACCAAAAAACCGTAATTTATACTCTTTGTCACCAGGTAGGGATTTTTCCCATTTTTCTCAGAAAATATCTGAACAACAAGCTGAACTGGAACGACGCATTGTTGAGGTAATTGAAAAAAATGATTTATATAAAAAAGCTTTGAGAGAAGAAGAAGAAGAAAGTAATAGATTGCTAACTCAACATCCACAGCATCTTTCCTTTAGAAGGGAACCAGAAGACATGGCATTTTACGCAGATCACAGCAACAGTAATATGCACTATTTCAAAGACCCAGACTTCAAACCTGATTATTCAGTTAAAAAAGAAAGATTACCTTTGGATTTGGATAGTTATTATATAATTTTGGAAGGTATGGATCCAAATTGGAATTTCAGAGAAGTGCAAATAATGCTGAAAGGGCATTATGCACCACAAAATAGTATCAGAACAGAAATAGATGACTCTGATTTTAAATCATCAAGAGCTATTGTGAAGTTGACAAACAGAGATGATTTTTACAATATTTTAAAGAAGTCCCCTATATTCTTCAAAGGCAAACAAATTACTGTCAGGGTATGTCCCGAGTACATTGTTCAAAATTATTTTCCTTCTAATTCTGATCCTAGAAATGCATATGGGCCTCAGAATCATGATATGTGTTATGTGCTTAAAGGGTTACCTTTCTCTTGTAAATATGATGATGTTGTTGCTTTTTTCTCTGGTTTGGAAGTATCTGATGTACTTATAAAATATGGAGATGATGGAAAAGCAACAGGAACTGGTTTTGTTTCTTTTAGAAACTGGAATGATTTTAAAGAAGCTTTTTCTCAGAATGGAAAGAAGATAGGTCGTAGATATATAGAAATGCTGCCTTGTACAGCTAAAGAAATGGCTGAAGCTAAGAGATTTCAACAGGGTGACACTTTTATCCCATACAGTCAAATTTTATCTGAAAAAAGATCACCATCATTCAGGAGGCCTATATGTGCTATTCTTACTGGATTACCCTTTACTGTTACAAAAAAGAAAATTTTGGATTTCTTTTCTGAAGCGGGTTTAAAACCTGATGCTATTCATTTGACCCTTGGCAAGAAAAAGCTTTCAGATGGAAGAGCATTTTTAGAGTTTTCTAACTATATGGATTTTGACCTTGCTCTCAAATTTCATGGCAAAGTATTAGATAATCACATCATTTGTGTGAAGCAAATTTTATATGATGAAATGGTCAAAATATTAGACTCTCAGAAAGCTAAACATTACTTTGCATCTACAGATCCTTCTGCATCAGTTTTGGCTGAACCTGAAAAAGTTCCTTATTTGTGGGAACCTCCAGATGAAAAACATGATAAAGATTTTTATAGTCAAAACAGTAGAGCATTTTTACCTTCAGATAAATTAAAAGCTTCGACTTCTTTTTCACATAATAAAAATATAACTGGCGGTTATCCACCAGATGATATTTCAAGAAGAGATTTGGATACTTGGTATTCCTCAAATACTTCAGTAGGTTCTTTCAGTCCTATGTATCCAAGCAGTTCTGGGTTAGATGTACCATATGACAAAGAGTTTATGTCTGCACTAGATGATGATTATTATTATTCAATCAAAAAATATGAAGAGAACATAAAATCAAGCAGGCTGTCTCCAGAAAACGAAGCTGCTCTCCTTGATTTTTTGAGCAGGGATAGAGAGCCTTTCTCTGGTAAAAGGAACAGAGGATTTAAATCTTTCGAAAGAAGAGGTAAAAAATATTTTAAGCCTAGACCAAGAGATGATATAAGGGATGAAGCAAGATTTGAAATTCCTAGTACTTCAAATCCATTGCATTATAATAAAGCTGGTGGATGTACTGTTCAACTATCAAATGTAGATGTCTCTGTTGGATCTAAAGATCTGCTAAATTTCCTAAGGGGATTTGAGTTTGTTGAAGATACTTTAATCCGAAGGTACACATCCGATAACATTCCTACACCTGATGTGCGTGTCACATTTATCAATGAAGCTGAAGCTGAAAGAGCCGTAAGAATTTTAAGTAAAAAATTCTTACTTGGGAAACCTGTTGATGTATTCTTTGTCTGACATTTTTAACAAGAACACTTTTCTTTTGGGGAACCAAATGAAATATTTCTGTGCATACTTATAAATATGTATTGTTGTCATCTGGGAGAAACAAATTATTCCCATATTTGGTGATAATCTTGTTTCTCAACTTCAAGAGGAAGTCTTTAAGCCCTCACTCTAAGAAGAAATCTGAAGAATAAAGAAAAATATTTGCACTTTTGACTAAAGAGAGAAAAAAAAAAAAAAAAATATATATATATATTTATAGCACATTATAAATAGATATTTATTACTTGTTGGAGTTGCTGAAGAACACATAAGAACAGTTTGTTAAAAGAAGCAAGAACAAGAAATGTCATTTTTTTTGGTTAATTTTTGAATACCAATATAGGAAAAATGTGCTTATAAATAATTCAACCATTTTCACTGATATTTCCATTGAAAATAAGTGAATTAATTAATCTTTAGATAATATTAAGCAAGTAGTTTTAATGCAAAATAATCTGTGCCAGTGGGACTGCGTATCTATATATTATATTTATTAAACTCATACTTGATGTATTTTCGTCTTTAGTTACTGAGTACCTGAGAAGTTTTTCTTTATTTTTTCTTGTATTACACAGATGATAAACTTGTTTGTTTTAAAATTGTAGTAAGTTCTATAGTGGAAATTGAATGGACAAATTTTGCCACTGTAAATATTTCTAGATTCAGAAATATTTTCATCATGGATATGCAGGATGATAAACTTTGTTATTGCAAATATTTCTCAATTTAGAAATATTTTCATTGCAGATATTTAGGATTATAAACTTTGTCATTGCAAATATTTCTAGATTCAGAAATATTTTCATCACGGACTAACGATAAAGTTAGTTTTTTTTTTAGTGTTATATATTAAACACTTTTTCTGCAGGAAAATGAAGCACAATTTTTTATTCTAAATACTGCACTTACGATTTTTGAGATGTTTTGAAGATACAGTTAAATTAATTATGACATTATCTAAGGATTGATGAGGACAAACATTTTTTGATGTTATAAGCAAGTCGGCAATATGACCAAGAACATTATAATGAAGTTCATCTATATTTACATTATGCAAGAATTAAAGATTTATGAAGTTATGTGGAGAAACAGCGATATATTTGTTAAAACAATTAGTTTGCTAAACTAAACAGTTTTATAATACTTCTCAAGCTTGTAGCTCTGCAATTAAACTATACTTCCTTTCTATATGAATTTTATTTGAAACATGTTAAAGAAAAAAAAAGTATCGTATTTTCAGAAATGGCTCTCGGTATTCAAGTCATGAATTTCATGCCAAAAATTTCTTATTGTGCTTCTTTCGAATATTTAAAAATTTTTTAAAAAATGAATTCAGCAATCGTTCAGTAATTTTGTCAAGTAATTTTATTTTGTCATTGTAAATATTTCTGGATTCAGAAATATTTTCATCATGGATATATAGGATGATAAACTTCTATTGCAAATATTTCTTGATTTAGAAATATTTTTATTGCAGATATTTAGGATGATAAATTTTTTCACTGCAAATATTTCTAGATTCAGAAATATTTTCATCTTCGACATGTAGGATAAAGTTTTCTCTCTCTCTCTTTTTTGTGTATGTTACATATTTAAAGCGTTTTTGCATGAAAATGAAGCACAAATTTTTATTCTGAATGCTGCATTTATGATTTTTGAAATTTTTTGACGATACAGTTACAGTTAAATTAATTACAACATTATCCAAGGAACTGAAACATTTTTGAAGCAATAGCATAGCTAAATGACATAATTACAGAATTTGAATAATCTGTAATGATTGATCAGGACAGACATTTTTTGATGTTATAAGTAAGTTGGCAATATAACCAAGAACACTATAGTAACGAAATTCATCTATATTTGCATTATGCAAGACTAGAGATTTATGAAGTTAAGTGGAGAAACAATAATATATTTGTTAAAATAATTGGTTTGCAGTTTTATCATACTTCTCAAGTTTGTAGCTGCAATTAAACAATACCTTTATATATATATATGAAATTTTAAAGAACAAAAGTATCATATTTTCAGAAATAGCCCTCAGTATTCATGCCATGATTTTTTGATTGTGCTTCACTCGAATGATTAAAAAATTCTTTTAATGAATTCAACAATTGTTCAGTATCTACTTAAATAATCCTGTACTTATATTCTCAATATGCAAGTAATTTTCAAGAAAGAATACATTTCATGGATGTTTATTACTATTTACAAATAACTAGATGGCTAACCATAAATTTATTCTGTTACTTTGCTTTCTGTATCTGTATGTTGTTAAACTCATTTATAATTTCACCAAACATTATTCCAATAGATTATTTTGTGTGTATTAATAGGTTATCTGAATGATAGCCCTATGAACACCAAGCATAAGGATTTCATTGGGAGAACGAAATACTTTTCGTGTAGCTTAATTTATACATGCCTATGTTTTATTGTGTATAGAGCATTTATGTGTATTTGTGTCATGAAGAATTTCATGGAGATCTATAGTAATATATGTGAAAAGATTCGTGTTAAAAGAAAAAGATATAACATTGAGATCAGACAATATCTTACAATAAAGAAGTAAAATAAATAGAAGAAAATGAGAAAGAAAAGTAAAAGACCAGACTCAAGATAATGGATAGATACTTATTTTATGTTATTAAATCTAGTTAAAGTATCCATTTACCATGTGAGTTTTTTTTTTTTTAACTATTAATAATTAACCCTATATGCTGGAGAACTTATTTCAAAAAACTTTTTTATTATTAGATTGATATAACAAAACATCTTCCTTCTTCTTCTTTTTTTTTTTTTTTTTTTTTTTTAAATATTATAAGACTAATATTATTTAACTGACAAAAGAGAATGTATAACTCCAATAAATTCTTGTCTGTAATTTTGTTTGTTTCCTTTAAAAAGACAATACATTTGTAATTTTTTTAAAGTTAAATGTTAAAGAATCAGATCTTTTTATTTCAAAGTTTTACTTCAGTTCATAAACAGAAACCATGCAAACAAAAAATTAATGGGATTTTTCCATCCCATATCAAATTTGAATTGAGAATTAATAAAATGATTTAAAACTAGACTTCACAAGGAAATTCTTCGATTAAGTATTTGTACAGACAGTATTTTTTCTTGTATTCAGTAATAACTGTACTTTTATTGACATCTTATAAAGTCTTGCCCCCTTCACCCCCCATTGCACAATACAATATATATAAATATAATCAAAGAGCGAGGAAGATAAGAAGAAATTTAAATGAAAATTCCGAATGCTATTTAATGCAAGGATTATTAATTACATTTAAATAAAAGTTAAAATTAGCTCTAGTTTTTCTTTTACGAGTATTGATTGTGGAAAACTTTAATGCAGTAAATATTGTAGGATGAAAAATTAATTCACACCAGTTAGAGTTAAGATAAAAAGTTAAATATTTAGAATAGGTTGAAATTGTTACTTGAATCTTGATTCAATTTTATAAGTGAACATATACAATTTATTGCTTATTACAATTTGTTTATAGCTTGGTAATATCTATTTCTGGTCTTAGAATGGCTTGAGTTTTTGTGAATTCTCTTGATAATTTTTGTTATGTTTATGGGGAAGTAATCCTGTCTAGACTATAGATATAGTAATAAGACATAAATTGATCACCGAAGAGAAAAAAGTGATTCCTTTTTACTCGGGGGAAGACTCTCTAATAGCTGTCTTTCCCCGAGTAAATACACACAGATAATTTAGCAAATAAAATTTATGAATAATTTATGTGTAGTAAAGGTGAAAGAAAACTTCAGATACAGTTTCTAATTCATTTTTCTTTTCCTTTTTTTTTTTTTTTACTATATCTATTAATTTAGTTAATGTTTAAAGTTAAACTTTTTTTATATACTAAAACTAATGTTCTGTACTTGCTCCACTGCTAACTATATTTAAAAGAACTTTGAAAATTCTATATTACTTACTAATATAAAATCGTAAAAAATATCAAACTTAAAAAAAGTATTGTATTAAAAATCAAAACAGTATTTAAACTGTAATAACAACAAAGCAACTGATTATAAAAATTATATTTTTCATAATTTAGTCAAATATAATTTACTTATGAAAGTTTTTTCCATTTCTTTTCATATATGTATATTAGAGCAGTTAAAAGCCATGCAATATTTCTACATTATGAAAATTCATCAACATTCTATTCTTATTTGAGAGTTTTTATACTCTCCATAATCTCTAATGACTGATGCCAAAAAAAAAAAAAAAAAAAAATTCGGTATTGAAAATCTTTTCTTATTAATATGGGGATGATATATATATAGGAATTATTATATCTATGGTCTAGACAGACACAAGCTATCATGTCACTTATTTAGATTGACATATTGATGTTTTAATTATCATAACGGATATTAAGATAAATTGAGATGCATCATATCGTTTGCAATACTTATGCCAGCAGCTTATATAATTGGATTAATGGTAGTCATTTAATGCCTTTTACAGTGCCCATGATTTACAGAGAATCAATAAATCATTCAACAGATTTTTATTTCTGTAAGTTACCACTTATTCTCAGTGTTGCCAGATTGGGGATTTTGTTCCCATTTTGGGGATTTTTTGGGCTTCTGGGGACAATTTCGAGGGGATTTTTGAAATTTTTGGGGAGAAATCTGGAGAATTTTTCAACTTTTTTTTACTTATTTTGGTCTACCTGTTAAGTTTACAGCATTGCCAACTGTATTTTCTTTAGCATGTAAGGACTTTTGAAGGTACCCCTTCTCCACAGGATATCCTGAGGATGAAAGTACATCCTGCGTACATCCTCAGCACTCTAGTTTACGCAGATTTTAAATTTTCCGATAACTAATATGTATATAAAAGTAATTTTTGCATATGGGGATTTTTTTTTAAAAAAAACGTCATTTGGGGGGGAAATTTGAGCTTAAATCTGTTAAATATTTAAAATTTATTTGAAAAAAATTTACTTTTTCAGTAGAAATTGAGTTGAGGATTTTTTGGAAAACCCCCCTGATTTGAGGAAATTAAAAGCCTGTTTGGAGAAATTGACTGTTGACCATCTGGCAACACTGCTTATTCTACAAAGAGTTTCTAAAATGAATATAACCTATCCAAACAAACATTTCCCCAGCCATTCCCAGTGGATGAAATCTCAATAAATGTTGTAACTTGACCACTTTTTATATATTTTTCCCCATGTAATGATAGTTTATCATCAAATTTCTGAATAGAAATGTTAAGCTCTTTCGCAAAATTCCCTTTATAACCAGGAATTGTGTATTTCAATATCCACATACTAGAGCTAATTATTGAGAGATGTGGTTTTATTTTGTCCTTTTAATGGTCATAGAAATGGAAATAACTGCATTTGAGTAAACTTACAAAAATTTTATTAAAATTTGTTGAACAGTGTTATTAAGCGGCTAAAGGATAATTACAAGTTTAACAGATTTCAAGTTTTGTTTTGTACAAAGCTGAATGTTAGCTCTTTCTAAACTAGCAATTTGGCATATTGGTGTATGTAATTAGAGGTATGGACAGACCCAATCTGGCTCAAGTCTCGGGACTTTTTTTTTTTTTTTTTTTTTTTTTTGTGTATACTCAAGGCAGACCTGGATTAAATTTTTTCCAGATCTTCTCAGTCTGAAATATTTTTTCATTTTCCTCATTAATTAATGAAGAAGATAAATGATAAATACCTGTCATTATATTATAAAGAATTAATTTACATTTAAATTAGCAAAATACCTTACAAACATTCCTTTAATAGTATGAGCATATATATATTTCAAACTGCAACGGGTTCATCTTCAGTGCTCGAATGACTTTGCCTGTTTCTGTTTCCCTCGTTCGTCTTTTCACCCTTTCAATAAGATGTTGCCAATCAGGTGGAATTATGCTGTGCTCTCTATCATTGAAGGCATTGTTAGTCGTTAAAATTTCAATTGCTTCACACTTTAAGGCAAACCGATGGGAATTATAATGTGCTATTTTTTTTTATTTGAGGGTGTTAGGATTAAGATTGTAAATCTGAGCATCTCGCCGACTTAAAGTACAATAAACTTTCTACCACTTTCTATAGAATTAACAACAACAACCCCATTAATCCTAACACCCTCGATTTTCAAAAAATAGCACATTATAATTCCCATCAGATTACCGTAAAGCGTGAAGCAATTGAAATTTTAAGAGGCCTCTCCACTTATCGTCCCCAGAAGCCAGAGTCAATGTTATTCTATGGAGAATTTCGCCCCATTATAACTTATTAACTAATATATATTTTTAAATTCCCTTTTCACATTCAGAGACTTCCCAACTATTAAACAAATTATCGCTTTCTAAAAATCATTTTTAAAAATTTTTAGTATTTTATTTTGGGGTTGTAAAATGTGAATTTTCACAATGTGAAATTTTTCATTTTTGAGGTTAAAAATGAAATCTTAAAAATAAAAAAAATCCATTTTTAGAATGCGATAAATTGTTTAATAGTTGTGAATTTTCGGAAAGTGAAAACGGAATTTAAAAATATGTATTAGTTAATAAATTATAATGGGGCAAAATTTCCCATAGAATGACATTCACTTCAGCTTTCGGAGACGATAGGTAGAGAGTCCCCTTAACGACTAACGATGCCGTCAATGATAGAGAGCACAGCATAATTCCACCTGATTGGCAACATCTTATTGAAAGGGTGAAACGAAGTGAAGAGGATGAGCGAAGGAGAAATGACGAACGAGGGAAACAGAAATAAGTAAAGTCATTTGAGCACTGAAGATGAACCTGTTGGAGTTTGAAATATATATGCTCATACTATTAAAGGAATGTGTGTAAGGTATTTTGCTAATTTAAATGATAAATACCTTTTTTTAATGATTTATTTTACATAAATTCATAGGTTAGTATGTCACATATAATTTTGTCTTGTTAAAAAGTTTGTAATTTCAACTTGACTGTCTGTCTATTTGCACTCTGATTTCCAGAAATATTTTTAGTATGTTTCAAAAGTGATATGCTATTTAAGGTCATAACAAGTTTCTTATTTTAAATGGTATGTATATTGCTGTGAGTTTACATACATGTACAAACTCAAGAAATTAGATGCATTACAATCTGTGAGGCTTTATGTCCTGTGGTCTGTAGAATCTAAGGATTATGAAGAACATTTTTGAGCACTTATCTGTTATTTTCTAGAGTACTAAATGTAATGAAATTAGCATCATTTTTCAGATGTGCAAAATCACCTTTTCCATTGAAAATGATTGGATTAGTATTAATGTTTTGTTGACTGGATCACACAAAAAGTATCAGATGCATTGCAGTGCTTTAGTGGAAATAAATGAAAGTAGATTTTTAGTAGTATTAACCATTTTTAATACCTCCCTACATTGTTTGATGAATACCAGTATTTTCAGTTTGTCTGTCTGTCTGTCTATAATAGTGAATTTGTGTTTATGTATCATTTTCTTCTAAAGAATCAGTAGTTTGATTAATGGATATTCTATTGCTTGGTTGTATACAATTTCTAAGTAGATACTAATTTTTTTTTGCATATAAAGGCATGCATTTTTTTATTAGTATTTATTATCTGCTATTTTTATTATGTAGCTGCGGCTGTGTTAGGACATTTTTTTTTTTTTTGGAGTTTGTGTGGGCCAGGCAGGGTCATGCATTGATGGGGAAAAAAAAAAAAAAAAAAAAAAAAAATGGAACTTTAAGATGTTTGTGCCATGCTGAGTAAACAAAACTTTAGTATGGGTCGGACTTAGGCTTTATAAATTTGGTCTGTGTAAACTTCTACATTGAATTGATTTGTAATTCTCAAAGCACCTTTTTTTTTGTAAGGTTTTTTAAAGATGTTATATTTATAAACTTTTTCACTTAAATGGAAACTTGTGCAGTGGGTTTATCATTTGTAATTGTAGTAAATCTCAATTTACTTTTTGTATCATGATCTTATGAGATCAAAGATGTAGCTGTGAAAATAGAGTTGACTTAGTTCTGTAGTTTATAATTATTAAATATTGAATGGTGTTCAAAGTTTAGAAAGCTTGGATATTTAATTGAATTTTACAAAATCATATTGAACAAAAAAAAAAAAAAAAAAAAAACTTCCGAGAAAAGACGTAAATTTTTAACATTGGTTATAAATTCATACGCATGCATTTAGAGACCGGGGTTTCATGAGCTTATGTATCAAATTTTGTGATTTCACTTCCAAAGCTTAACCTGTGCTTAATATTTTAGCACAAGTACATGCATGGTGTATTTCGTACACCACCAAAATATCAAATAAACCCTAACAACACACTTGTCCACAGACCATCCTGAGGATGTCCATAGGATTTCCCTTTTATCCACAGGACATCTTGAGGATGCCTTTCGGAGAAGATGTGTTGTTAGAGAAAATAAATTAAATAAGAACAAATATGTGTGCTACAGTTGGCAGCAAAAGTATCTGAGCACTAGGAATAATCCCTGTCTAAAAGAAGTACACATAATACTGCTTTGTTAAATAAATCCTTGTCGAGCCAAGTCAGTCTAAGAACATGATTCGACAAGGATTTATTTAACAAAATAGTATTAAGTGTACTTTTTTTATATAAGAATTATTGGCTAGTGCTCGGATACTTTTGCTGTCGACTGTATAAGTTCAAAACTTTATAAAAACTAATGAAAAATCTTCGAATAAATACTTCAATGATAGGTTAGATGTGCACACAGTGTGGGGAGAGGGATCCCAAAGTGATTTATATTCTGTTTACTATAAACGGTGAATTTTTTACGCCAGCGCATGCAGTTAAGGGTTAATGATTTTTAATGTGTTATTCAACAGTCAGTGAAATTTGAAAACAAGTAATTAAAATGAATAACAACAAAAGTATGGATAGCAGAAACAAGTGGTGAATCACTAGAAGACTTGAGGCAAAGCAGTTTCGAAAGTAAATTATTAAAGAATTTAATATAATGCCCAAAGTTGTGTGTAACTTACGGAAACAGTTTAATAATACTGGATCCATAGGGAGAAAGTCTGGTCAAAGTTGTCCAAGACATAACGATTGGTATTTGTCCATTACAATGTGGCTTAGCAAAACAGCTTCTCACCTGTCTTATGAACTTCATTTTGGAAACAAGAACCTAAATTTCAAATGCTGCTATTTCTAAGAAAATTATATAAAAGAAATCTTTTTTCAAGAAACTGTTTTACTGTTTACACTCCGTTGACTTCTGGTCGCAGGTGAGTTCATGTAACAGTGCAGAAAACATTGATATTGGAGCCGGGATCAATGTGGAGTTTTTCCATTAACTTATAAATCAAGTTTCAACCTAACCAGTCATTCTGAATGTATGTTTGTTTGCAGAGAACAGGGGAATGTTACTTGTCTGCAACATCTAAGAATTAGATTGATGTAACAAGAGGGGTTTGATGGTTTAAATAGGCATCATATTGGCCATGTTTAAAGATCTTTGTGTCCTTGACACGGAAATTCTGTGACTTGATTTAAATACCAATAGGAGATCTTGGAGCCCCTCATTCATCTTTGCATATTGCAATTGGCTTTGATTACATTTTTAAAGATGACAATATGCATCTACAAAGAGCTGTTTTGATGGGAAAATGTTTTGGCAGTGTAATGTTCCTATTACACGAGCGTCAAAAGTTGCTTGAATCTACCGGCAATACAGTACTACGCTATGGTTTTCCATTGTGTTGCTCAGAACAAGCAATTTTTTTCTGTTGCAGCAATTTTATCGCCCGAAAGCAAGTGACGTCGCTTCTAGCAGCCAATGAAATGGTCTCAAAATGATGTCACGGTTTGATTGACATTTACGTCTATTCTCCCCCTTCCTCTTCATGCTGTAGAGACTATAGCAACCATAGCATTATGTCGTGAAGGAGGGAGGCGTGATGACCCTTTGTTGCGGCAATTTTGGTCGCTTCAAGGAATACAGCATTAGAATATTCGCCATACAGATTAGGCAACTAGATCTCTGGATCTACAGAGCATGCCTTGGATGTTCTGAAAAGGGCAGAATCTTGGTCTAATCTTGAATCCTGTAAACAGTGTTGCTGGAGGAGTGGCAATGACTGGCTCGAAGAATTTAACTGTTAAATTCCTTAATGCATTCATCTTGTTAAAGCTAAGTATGAATATTCTAAAATCAAGTCAATTCAATTATTATTAATAAAAGGGAAATAACACTTTTGTAAATTACTGAAGATATTGTGATATTGCATCATCTACTATTGGTAAAAGAAAGAATTAATAAACCTATTTTAAAACACAGTTAAACAACTGTTTTAAAATGATAACCTTGATTTTTATCATACTGCACTTAAATGTTGCTTGGGGAAAAAATTGCTATTTCTCATTTAAAAATAGAGAAATATACTTACCAGCAAAGCATGCGCCTGACTTTGATCAAGGTTCAGTTGTAGCCTACCGAGATTGCAGTTTATTGCACTGCAGTATTGCTGCTCATATTTGTCAAGATCCCATGATTGTTTTCAGTATATGGAATCAGTATATTCTATGTATTCGGAACGGTCATATAGAATGCCATGCTGTGGCATTCTATCAATAAAAGTTTAAAAGGACAGGCATATTATCTACATGTATTTAACATATCATACAGCTGTGGGATGAATCCTGAGTAAAGAAATGAGGTCATTTGCAAGACAAATGTTTGTAGGAATAGTTTGGCAACATTTGCCTGGCATAGACTGTCAGCACACCGACTATAACTTCAACTATAGTATACACGACTATAACACCAACCTTAACATTACATCGCAAACATTTCTATTGGTGTAATCAACAACAAACTTGAATGTAGGAATGGCATTATGCCCTGATTTCAGACGCATTCTGGTTCTGTTTACAGCATCATGGAGACAGCTTGCATTTAATATCATCATATTGGCCCATCACCTTGAGAGATAGTAGGGATTGCATTGTATACACATCTCAATTACTTCTTGTTCACATTGCCAGCACTTTGAACAGCTACAATTACATTTCTGTTGTGTTAAGGCCTGTGCCTTTACTGTACCTTTAAGGCCTCCATAATGCTGCACTTCAACAGAATAATGCACGACAGATTGTATTGTTTATATCTTCCTTGATAAAGAACATATTAGATTATTGACACATAGCATATTTTCAGATCGCTTATCAATTAAAAACAGCTGGTCAATGATTGCCGAGCGACTGGCATGTCACCTCTTACCAGTTACTATGATCGATAAACTGTGGCATTGTGTTGAAGCTGTATGGACTGATATACCCATACATGCCATTCAATCTCTGTTCAACTCCATGCTGAAGAAGATAAGTACTGGTAGAGGTGGTTGCGGTGTTGGATACTGGTTTCTCAGTATGCTTCCAAATTTCCTGGAAATTATTTGTGTTGCAAATATTTTATTTTGACATGAGAGAAGGGAATATTTTTTCAGCCAAACCTTTATACTGGATGCATAAAACGTTCATTGGGACTTTAATGTTTCATTATAAAAGAATAGATGACTAAAATAGTGTAGTTTGCATAAATTGAATCAAATATATAAGTACAATTATGCAAATCAAACTATTAGTAAAACGAGTCTGATACAGTTTTCCAACATGTATGTTTTTCAGACAGATTTGCCTAACAACTCATTTGTTGAAAAAAACTCACCCCCCAAACACACACTTGTTTTATTTTTTTAGATTTTTCTTAATAAGATAGAGGACTTGTCATTAAAAAATAAAAAAGTAATACAGTATACACAATTTCATTTCTCTGTTGTCAAAAAAATCAAGAATTTTAAATAAATTATTACGATTCATCACATAAATATTTACAAAAAAATTTCTTTTTAATTTTATGCTTTTTTTCCTTTAATATGTTCCTGACATGTCAAAACGTGTGTGAATTGTATGATTAAAAATTTTCTTTTTTTGACAAATGTTAAATATATTTAAATAGAATTGTGTGTATTGTCTTATCTACGATATTGTGTACGTGTTTGTGTCGAGCTTCGGAGGCAATGATTAAGCATAATTCATTAGCACGCACAATTTTAATATTACGTTAACTGGCCACAAAATATATAACATAAATCACAACGTTATAACATAACATTAAACTAGCAGCTCGTTCACTAGCTGCTACAACAACAACCGACATGTAAGTCTAACAACAGTCAAAGTTGAGGTTCTTTTATCGTTCTTTTTGTGTTACAGCTGGATACAACATGTATTACTTTTTTTTTTTTTTTTTTTTTTTTTTTTTAAGTGTTTCAATGGCAAGTCTTTTATTAAGTAAAACCTAAAAAAAAAAAAAAAAAGCAATAATAATAATAATTGAGTTGTTCAACAAATGAATTGTTGGGCAAATATGCTATTGGGAAACTGAGTGTCAAAAAATTAACTTGATATGAGTGAAATATCAAGATGGATATAATTTTTTTGCTCAAACATTCAAATAAGACTACTTTTACTGTTTTAGCAGGGTTACTTAGTGTCATAGAGTTAATGTCCCCCCCCCCCACCCTTTTTTTCTTTATGAGCAGTATATGGCAAACTTTTTTTTTTATGCAAGTGTTCCACAAATGTTTTTTCATGATAATTTCTATGATTTCTCTGTTAAGATTCTGGGCTTTTGAAATAAACATGTTTTTTCCTTCCTGTTTAATTCAGTTTTTTTTTTTTTTTTTTTAAATAATTTTTTTATCTTTGTCATGTTTTTTTACCCTCTTCCATCTTCTATTATTATTATTTTCTTATAATCTTACTATCTTGAATACTTAAAAACTGAGCGGGACTAGTAAAGTTTTACTACCATTTATTGTTCTCAATTTAGATAGTGCTCTTTCATCACACGTACATCTTTCTCATCCTATATCTTGACTAAATTGTTTGAAACTTTTGTTACTATTATTATTTGTATATTTTTTAAATTGGGATTTTAAATATAGGATAAAGTAAAGGAGAAAAAAAACCATTTTAATACGTTCTAGTTCTTCTAAGATTTATTGAGCATTTTAATTCTGTTAAAATAGCAAATATGGGTAACCTCATGAGGGAGATCAGTTTCTTTTGTTTTGTATTATTATTATCTCATCAAATTGAAAATAAATCTCGGTTATAATTAAGCTGCTTGTTCTGATGAGAGTTTCTGCAGCTTTTTTAATTTACAAATTTATGATTTTATTTTTTATTGTTTATGCTTTTGATACCAAAACGGATCATAATTTCCTTTCTCGAATTGCAAATCATATTTGTATGAATTCTTTTGTTTCAGTATTTTGAAATTTCGGCAGTATTTCTTTATATACAATTTATTTTATATTTTGAATATTTCATGTTTATTATGTACAGTAGAAGATCTTTATAATGCAAAAGTTTTTAGACATAAACAATAAATTTTGCAGTTAGGAAGCACTTTTAAAATCTTGCTCTGTAGAGGACAAAATATGATATGGTATTAGTTTTCCTTTATCTCCTTAATTTGGAGGTTTTTTTTTTTTTTTTTTTTTTTTTTTAATTGCTATTACAATTGAAAATAAGTAATGTAATAAAGGATTTGGTACCGGCATATTTAGACTCTATTTATAAAGTAAATTGTTTGACAATGAATTTTAAAATCGGTTTAAATTCTGCTCCAAAGAACTTAAAGATACCCTACTCTATTTTGATATGTTTCAGAGGTATTTGATCATGTGTACAAGGTAAGTTTAAGAATGTGTTAAACATGATCTATATAATGTGAAATTCTATATGATGCTCAAGCTTGTGTTTTTGTGTTATAAAGATCGTCTACTGTATTTCTCAAAGCCAAATTTCCTCTTATTTTTTCATATATATTTCTCTTTGAATCTACATTAATTCAAAGTCATTTTGTAAAGTTATTTATTTCTATTTTGCTAATGTAATTTTGAGATTAGGTGGTCTTCCCACATTTACCAGTCTTCTTTTTCATCGTTGGTTAAACTAAAGAGTTCATTTAACAGGATTCTTTCGGAGTGCATCTTTACATGCTGTGTTCATCCGTCACAGGTGTTATATTTAATTCTTTATTACTATGTAAGCAGTTCATCTAAACAGTAATCATGTGAAACATTTTTAAAAATAAATATATTAAAAGCAAAGCTGCACTGTTATTATTTTTTGTTTTAGTTCATTGTGTATTATTACAGGCTTCATTTACAAATTTCATCTTAAAATTCTTTATTGATAATTTTTAGATTTACAGTTTTTAGTTTAAAGAAAGAAAAATTAATAAATCTCATCTTTTCCAATTATCTTTTTTTTTTAAAAAAAATAGCTTCTAAAGTTGTAGCAAACTTTTGACACATCTGATTTCTAGTGATGTATGTATGCTGCTGGATAATTGCCTAAGATAGAAATAATAATATTATTATTCATAGCAATCATAAAAATGAATGGGAAACAAAATGTGGAAAATTAGAATAACTGCAGAATTTAGTTTATGTAAATTATTTATTTTTGTGCCTGTTTGGCACATGATAGTTCTGATACAAGGCTGTAGCCTGAAAAAAAAAATTTCAAAGAGGGTTTAAGGTTTTTTAATACATATGAGAGAAGAGTTTAAGAAGATTTTATTTAATACATAATATTAAGTGTTAAAAATGATTCCTAACTCAAATTTTCCACAAATTAAAAAAAAAAATAAAAAAAAATAATAATAATAATAATTAAATGCATAAAAAATATAAAAGCACACTTTATTTTAAAAACATAAAACACAAGACACATTTTGACTAAAATTATTCCCCTTCAATCTCGATACATTGAATGCATAATAGTTAAAATATCAATAAAATTAAATACTAAGGAAGAACTGATACAGTATACTGTAAAGGATTTGACACATGTGTACAGCTGCTATTCTAAGTGAAGGTTTTACATGGAAGATTAAATTGAAAAACTTGAATGTTTTGTTCTTGATGATATCCAGAGGATTTTATGTATGGCTGTATGCTGTTAGAAAGCTGAATGAAAGGGTAAATAAGATGGATAAAAAAAAAAAAAAAAAAAGTCAAACTTGTCTTATTCAAAATGGGTGCCCATCAATACTGACCAAAAGTTGTGGTTTAGCTCTATGAAAATTTTTGCAAAATATTATATTTTTTAGGTGTGATCTTCAGCCTGTACATAAAGCCTAAATTTTGAAATATTTGCTTTTTTTTTTTTTTTTTCTACAATTTATAGTCAAAATATAAATTGTAAATTTAAAATATTAAATGCGAAGCCACAGCTATTGACAGGTTACTCATTTTTGATAACACAAGTTTAATTTTTTTCAATCCATCTTAGTGTAGAGTAATCAGTGTTGCCAGGGAATTTGGCATTGCCCATAGTTGTTGTTTTGGAAAGTATTTAAAACAGTTGGAATGTATAACTCACTATGGAGGAGATGGCATTAGAAGTATACCTGCAGAAGACAATCTTTCATTGTGCATGCACAAACTTTAATGAAATTCTGTTTGCATAATTTATTAGCCAAATGTATTGAGGTACTTGTATGAAAACTCCAAGAAAATATCGTGCAAATTAAAAAAGTTATTGTTGGTAAAATGAATTTCAGTTCCTCTAAAGAAAAAAGCAAAAACATAAAAGGTTTTAACCATTTTTTTTTATTATTATTATTTATTTAATCAATGGTAACAGTGTTTGTTCACTGATTGTAAATAACCATTAATTAAATTTCTTATTAACCCCCCCTCCCTTTTTTTTTTAAGAACTGAAATTACGTTCATTTCAACACCTATAACTTCTTGAATTTTCGTGATATTTTCTTGGGGTTTTCATATTAAGTAGTTCAATACATTTGGCTAATAAAAAATGCAGATGCAACTTCGTTAAAGCTTGTGTATCTGCAGTTAAAAATTTAGTAAAAATGTTCTATTTCAGTAGGTATTTGATATTTTTATATTCTGATTTCGTTATGTTATGTCAAATCTAGTGTGTCCTGTTTCCTAAAAATGGTGTTACATTCATAAAGATAAACTTTATGATTGATTCTAAAAATTTCTGGCCGCTGTGTGCAAAACAAGAGAAAACAACTACTACACCTATGAGTTATAGGGTCTCAAATTAATATTACTCTACAACCGAGAAAGTTTATTCGGTGGCAATTCTATAGAAAGTTTATAAACAATATTTCTACTGTGCATTTCTTATTCACTGAAATTAATTTAATTACAACCATATCGCTATCAATGACTGACAGGACTATTAGTAAATGAACTTTCTTTATACTCAGGGAGGGGAATTAGGTGCAAAACTCATACTGATATTTATTTTTAAAATTTCCGTATATAAGTGAATCATTAATATATATATAGAGATAGATAGATAAGTTACGACTTCTGCGCAAAATTTTATTAATCATCTACATTCTAAGTACAACTTCATTTTTCTTAAGCTTATATTTTTATTATAATTATGTATCTTGATGATTTACTTTGTGTAAATAAAACACATATCACCCATTAGCTCTCTTAAAATGTGATTTTGAAATAATTAAATCTTAAAATAGAAAGAATGGAGGACAAACTATTCAGAAATATACTTAAAAGTAATGGTATAAATTAAAAGAAACACAAAACATTGTGTTGCTATTTATGCATTTTCTTTCTTTCTTTTTTTTTTTTTCTTTTTAATAAAAAATATTTGGAAGTAATATACCAGGAAATATAAATATACATATGGAAAACACTCCCCACTTGTATACATTAAAATTGGTGTTCATTTGTCTTTAAAAAGTAGCAAATATCTATTTTCCTTCTCTTGAAATAAATATCGCAATATATCACCAATATCGATATTAACTTGATGATATATCGCGATATTTAATTTCAGATATCGTCCAGCTCTAGTATATACCAGAGAGAATGTCTGACTGTTTCACCCTAAAAAGAGACCCCAAAAAATATTAATTTAAAGAATAATTGAAAAAATATACTAAGATTCGAGCTGTCCTTATAATTGTGAACACCTGAAAAATCCTTTTTTTTTTACTGTATTTAAAGTTTTTTAAGATAGAAAAACGATAAAACTTTTTAAATATCGTCTATTAATGAAATTCAAATTAATAAAAAATATATTTGCTTAAATAATAGTGTTCAGTGTACAGTTAATGAGATACAATTATGAGAAGGAGTGTAGTTTAAATCTCTTTAAAAGTATCTTGAAGCTGTTTTCAATTCTAAAAAATCCACAATTTCTAACATAATTCCAAAGTTAGTTTTATTCACTAACGTAAGAAACCAAGTACTTAATGTTTGCCTGTCTGTATGTGTCTGAACTTTTGTGGTTGTCGTATTTCATAAATTTATGCATGGAACTTCATAAAATTTTACATTTAGATTTATTTGACTTAAATTGGTACTGATTAGATTTTGACATACATTGCTATGTGTGGCACAGCTATGCTGCAATTTTCTCGATTTACAAGAAGGCTGTATCCCACCTTCTGCTGAGTGTAAGTGCCCCCAACTTTATATGTATGAAAGTTGAATTACTTTTCTGATTTAATTTGGTTGCTTATTGACGACTGACAGATGACATTGCTTAGCCATTTTTCATAATGTGCTTTGTATTATAACTTAGCTTCTGAGGCTTGGAATCAAACCAAATTTTATGTGAAGGAATCTTATTTTGAAAAATTAATTATACCACATGTTACTCGAAAGACATCCTGCTATTATTATGCAGCATTTTTCAGAATTTTCAATGATTGAGATCTAGTAGATGTTAATCACTTAAATCATAAGATGCAAATAATAAAACAAATACACAAAATAATATTTTTTTGTGCAAATTACTTGAAAGGTGGCATTGCTGTAAAAGACTTCCAGATTTTCTGGATGGCTATATCTTAGTATTTATAACTTGAAAATTTTACAAAACTGCGTATTATGAAAAGTTATATTGAAAAAGTATTGACAAAGTTGTATTGACTTAGTACATGTTAAATAGTAGGTGGTACATTTATATATAATCATTGTTGCAACATCAGTGCCTTCCCCCCATTCTTTTCCCTCTGTTTTTCGGCCACCTGACGCGACAGCGGGAATGCTTTATTTATTTTTTTTTTTTGGTTTTATTGGAACAAGATGCACTTTCGATTCGAAAGTGGAGTGTTAAAAAAGATGTAGACTTGAAAGGAAAGGCACTTTTACGGTGTCTTAAAATTTATTATGATTCTGTTTTATTAAAGAAGAAGAAAACTGAATATTTTGAATATACAGAAAGTTATTCATTATGTGAATCTGAATAATCTGAAAAATGTTAATTAATCGTCAAATTTTGTACATATATTTTCATTGTAAATAGTACCATTGCATCATCATTTAAGTAAATATGCTGAAAACCAAAGTTCCAGAAATATTATTTTGTGTCATCGATATTATCTTCTAACTCCCTAAGTTTCAAGTCGGCCGTGAAAAGAAGAAAGGTTGAGTAACCTTTTCGATAATTAGTTGATAAATAATAAATATGATTATAATTTTAAAAGATATTTATCGCTAGTTATAATCTAATTTAAAAAGAACCCATGAATATATAGATTATATTAAATTAGTGGCGCCCCAGAACAGGGACGGCCGACTTGGTTTGCTTTCTCCAACATCGAAATAAATAAATATAAATGTTATTTTAATTGAATATTTGAAAATTTGTTCTTTTGATGATATATAAATAAAGAGAAAAAGTTTTGGTTTCAACGAAAAAGTTTCGTTTTCACTTACATTTGAAATAAATAATAAATGATATTTATATTATTAGTTTTGTTCTTGAAATTTGTTCCTTTGATAAAAATGAAACGAAAGAATATTTTAGTTTGGGTTTGTGCAATACTTTGTGTTTTGAATTATTGCATTATATATTAATATGATGAATGCATAACTTTGAAATGTTTTCGTTTAATTAACTACTTTGACAAGAAATTTTATTTGATAATTGATCAAATAATAATATTTTAAAAGATTTGTTATTTATAATTAGCATAATGAGTGTAATTCAAAAACAAAAAAGAAGTGTTCTTAGAGCGCAAACCACGAAGTTAATAAATAAAATCGAAGGCAGGTTATTAGAAATTGATGTTGGAGAAGAAAAGTTAGAACAATATTTAGAAGAGTTAAATTTAAAAGATATCGAACTGAATTCATTAGATGACGAGATACAGAAAAATATCAAAGTAGAAGAGGTTGAAGAGGAAGTTTTAAAATGCGATGAATATAATTAAAATATTTTGATTTGGAAAACTAAAGTAAAAAGTAAAATGATTAAAATAAAAAATAGTAGTAATTCTAACATTTTATCGACTAGCCCCGTAATAGAAGGTAATAGAACACCAAAATTAGATCAAGGTTATATTAATCTTCCTCGATTAAACATTGATAGATTTAACGGTGAACCAACCGATTTCCAAAGATTTATGGATCAGTTTGAAGCAGCAATCGATAAGAATTCAGTTTTATCAAATATTGATAAATTTAGCTATTTGAGAACATACTTAAGTGGTACAACTGCTGATGCAATAAAAGGTTTCACGCTAACAAACAATAATTATTACGCGGCTCTGGAAACATTAAAAGATCGATTTGGTAAAAAAACATTATTAATTAATTCACATTTAAATAAATTACTAAATCTTTGTCCTGTAAAAAAATCCAACAATATATTTGAATTAAGAAAATTACTGGACACATGTCAGACAGAAATAAGAAATCTAGAATCCCTAGGGATAAAAGAAGAAAATTACAGCACGTTATTTTGCCCAATTTTCATAAAACTTTTACCAGCAGACATAGTTTTAGAAATAACGAAAAAATACGGCGATGATGATCAGTGGAAAGTTTCAGAAATGATTGAAATTTTAAAAACAGAAGTTGTTAGTCGCGAAAAAGCTACTGCACTAATTTCAAATGCCCAACACTCAGAACATATTTCCACCACATCAAATAAGAAAGAAAGTTATGAATCACCAAAAAGAAACAAAATTCGTCCCTCAACTGCAGCTGGCCTTTACAATAATAATTCAGGCAATAAACGACATTTCTGTAATTTTTGTAATAGCGAAAAACATCTATTGCAGGATTGTAAAGAATTCAAAACTAAAGAATTCAGTGAAAAAAGAGATTTTTTGATGAAACGTGGTCATTGTTTTGTGTGTTTCTCTAAAGGTCACTTGGCAAAAAATTGCCGCTGCTTTGTAAAATGCCGTATTTGTTCTCGCCGTCATTTCGATATAATGTGTCCAGAAAATAATTCTGAAAAACAAGTTACAAATGAAAATACCACTTTGTCCAACAAAACTTGCAATCAAGAAGTGTTACTCCAAACTTTAACGCTAAGGTTAATCAATAAAGATAAAGAATACATTATCAGAGCATTAATTGATTCAGGATCTCAGAAATCTTATTTGAAAAAAGAAATAATAAAGAAAATTGGTTATACACCTACAGGGCAAGAAAAATTAAACCATAGTTTGTTTGGTGGGTTACAACAAACACATGATCATTTACGATATAGAATAAATTTAAGTGATTTAAATAAAAACTATTTGTGTAATTTTGAAGTTCTTGATCAAGAAAAAATTTGCGCAGAAGTACCTAAATTACGAAATGGGCCATGGATTAACGAAGCAAGAAGGCGGGGAATTCAATTTTCAGATTATGACAACTCAACAAAATTTAGAAGAAATAAAAATAGAGAAATTGATTTGTTAATTGGTGCAGTTGTATGTGGGAAACTTTTTACAGGGAAAAGTAAATTACTCTCGAAGGGTTTAGTGGCCTTTGAAACAAAATTAGGTTGGACATTGATGGGTAAAACTGAAGAATTTAGTTCCAACGATAGTACAAATGTTGTTTTATCTCTTCATGTGGCCAATGCACAGATTTCAGATCTTTGGTCCCTGGATACTTTAGGAATTTTGGATTCAGGAAATAAGAACACGAGAGAAGAATTAGACATAGCTGCTGAAGAATATTTTAACCAAAATATTAAAACTGTTGAAGACGGCAGATATGAAGTAAGCCTTCCATGGATTGAAGGCCATCCTCCACTACCTAGCTGTAGACCAATTGCTGAGCGAAGATTGAAGAATTGCGTGGAATCACTGAAGAAATCTGGAAGATTAGAAGCTTACGAAGCAGTTTTTGACGAATGGCTTGCAGAAGAAATCATTGAAGAAGTTGAGCCATACCGTGATAATCTAAATGAACATTTTCTGCCCCACAGAGCAGTTATTAAAGAAAATTCCACAACTAAAATTCGTCCAGTTTTTGATGGGTCAGCGAGAGAAAAGGGCTCTCCTTCTATTAATGATTGTTTGGGAAAGGGTCCCAACTTAGTGGAACTAATTCCCTCTGTAATTAATAGATTTCGTTTTAAAAAAATTGGGGTAATTTCAGATATTCGTAAAGCGTTCCTACAAATTCAGCTCAGCGAAGTAGACCGACCATATCTTAGATTCCTGTGGTGGGAGGAGGGTGATCCTTCAAATATTAAGATTTTTCAGCATAGAAGAGTAGTATTCGGCCTTACTTGTAGTCCCTACTTGTTAGGAGCAACTCTAAAGTACCACTTGCAACAGGTTAACGATGAACTAAAAGAAACTGCTGATAAACTAGCAGAATCTTTTTATGTAGATAATAGTGTTACTAGTGTAGAAAGTGTCGAAAAACTTGAAAAATTTATTTTGGAGTCTAAATATATCCTTAGTACTGCAAAATTCGATCTAAGAGGGTGGGAGCATAATATTATCAATCCAACAGAAGAAAATTCTACTCCCTCCAAGAAAAGAAATGTTCCAGTTTTGGGATTATTATGAGATTTAAACAATGATTCACTAAGTATAGATTTGCGAGAAAATCAAGAAGAAATCAAGACAGTTACCAAAAGACGAATATTGTCAGTAGCCCATAAAGTATTCGACCCCATCGGATATAGTTGTCCTGTAACCTTAGCACCAAAAATTTTACTTCAAGAATGTTGGCAACTAAAAGTGAGTTGGGATTCTGAATTACCTGAATGCGTTGGGAAAAAATTTGAGAAATGGAAAAGGGGACTACATAAGTTGAATGACGTTGCTATTCCAAGACTCCTTGTACCTGATCCGGTGAATACGGAAATGAGCCTTCATGTATTCTGCGATGCAAGCAAAGCAGCCTATGCAACTTGCATTTTTTTAAGAGCAGAAAATTTTAATGCCATTACCTGCCAACTTGTGCAAGCCAGATCTCGGGTAGCCCCATTGAAGTCAGTCACCATTCCCAGGCTAGAACTTCTTGCCTGTACCATAGGAGCAAGACTAGCGCAACATGTGAAAACAGATCTAAGACAGCCAAGTATTCCAACACATTTTTGGACAGATTCATCAAATGCTCTATTTTGGATAAAAAGAAATGAAAATTGGGCACCTTTTGTTTACAATAGAGTGCAAGAAATTAGATCCCTCAGCCATCCAGAGAAGTGGAAATACGTACCAGGGAGGCTCAATCCTGCCGATTTGCCATCTCGGGGCTGTTCTGCTGAATTTCTCCTAAAATCCCGGTGGTGGGAAGGACCTTCTTGGTTAAGAAGATCTTCAGAATTTTGGCCTAACGAAGTTTTAGAACCTGATTTAAATGTAATAGAATCAGAGAGAAGAAAAACAATAGTTTCTGCAGCCAATGTGTCATCAGAAAACATAGACTTTTACGAGAAATGTTCCTCGTATAAAAAGATGTTAAAGGTCACAGCATGGATACTCAGATTTAAAGAAAATGTTAAAAAACCTAAAGAAGCAAGAGTAATGACCAATTTAACAGTTGAAGAAATTGAAAAGGCTGAACTTACGATTATGAAGTTTGTTCAGAATCAAGATTTAAATTTTAAGAAAAACTTATCCTCTTTGCGTACATTTGTTGATGAAATGGGAGTCATCAGAGTTCAAACTAGAATATCAATGCGAAAAGATTCAGAAAATTTTAGGTATCCAGTAGTTTTGCCAGCGAACCATAACGAACCATAGAATTATTGAAAATGAACATACAGAAATGAATCATGCAGGAATACAAATTCTTATGTCAGCAATTCGAGAGAAATTCTGGATAATAAGATGCAGGAAAACCATTAGAAAGATTCTGCATAGATGTGTCCAGTGTCAGAGATTCTCTTCGAAAGCTGCTGAAGTGCTGAGTTCACCTCTGCCTGAAGATAGAGTGAGAGAAGCTGGTGTTTTTGAAATTACAGGAACAGATCTTTTTGGTCCACTATTCTTAAAAGATGGCAGCAAATGTTGGGTAGTTCTGTATACATGTGCAGTTTTTCGAGCTATTCACCTAGAATTGACGACTTCCTTAACAACAGAGAATTTCATACAGACCTTGAGAAGATTCATTTCACGTAGAGGACGACCACGTATCATCTACAGTGATAATGGAACCAACTTAGTTGCGACAAGAAAAGAATTGAATTCTGTAGATTGGGCACAGATTGAAGAATTTGCTACTATAAAAAGAATTAAATGGAAACTTAACCCTCCGGCCTCTCCGTGGTGGGGTGGATTTTGGGAAAGATTGATTCGCATTATCAAATCAATGTTGAAAAGAGTTTTAGGAAAAGCCCATTTGAACTATGAAGAATTATATACTACTATTTGCGACACAGAAAGTATGGTGAATTCACGACCACTTACATATGTATCTGAGGATACTGAAGATTTAACACCTCTCACACCTGAAATGTTTTTGAAAGATCTCCGTGAAACAGGAGTACCTGACTTGGATTTTATAGAAAGAAATAACCTGAGAAAAAGATTTGAATACCGACAAAAACTAAAAGACGATCTTCGCAAGAGATTTAGAACTGAATATTTGGGATCTCTTCGTGAATTTAACAATGTAAAGAAACCTCCTAACAGCAATATTAAAATTGGAGATTTAGTTTTAGTGCAAAATGACAACTTGAAACGCATTCAGTGGCCATTGGCCAAAGTGGTGGAACTCTATCCTGTTAAAGATGGACAATTTCGTCTTGCCAAACTGAAAACCATGAATGGTGAAATTTTACGACCACTACAGAGGATTTGCCCTTTAGAACTTAGTGATACAATTGTAAACAAGAATCAAATTCAAACCTCTAGTTTTGGTAGAATTATCAAACCAGTGAAAAAACTTTAATATCTAAACTGACTATATAACTTTAAGTCCAAAATGATTGAACATTTTTCTGAACTATTTTTATATCATATTGTTTATTATTATTTTTATTTTTTATTTTACTAAGAATATTTTAGAATGTAAACAGTTTTCCTTTTTCTTTAATATTTTGTTGAGCATGTACAGAATCTTTCCATGCTCAAGGTGGGAGGATGTTGCAACATCAGTGCCTTCCCCCCATTCTTTTCCCTCTGTTTTTCGGCCACCTGACGCGACAGCGGGAATGCTTTATTTTTTTTTTTTGGTTTTATTAGAACAAGATGCACTTTCGATTCGAAAGTGGAGTGTTAAAAAAGATGTAGACTTGAAAGGAAAGGCACTTTTACGGTGTCTTAAAATTTATTATGATTCTGTTTTATTAAAGAAGAAGAAAACTGAATATTTTGAATATACAGAAAGTTATTCATTATGTGAATCTGAATAATCTGAAAAATGTTAATTAATCATCAAATTTTGTACATATATTTTCATTGTAAATAGTACCATTGCATCATCATTTAAGTAAATATGCTGAAAACCAAAGTTCCAGAAATATTATTTTGTGTCATCGATATTATCTTCTAACTCCCTAAGTTTCAAGTCGGCCGTGAAAAGAAGAAAGGGTGAGTAACCTTTTCGATAATTAGTTGATAAATAATAAATATGATTATAATTTTAAAAGATATTTATCGCTAGTTATAATCTAATTTAAAAAGAACCGATGAATATATAGATTATATTAAAATCATATTGAAGAAAATTTCATGACAGCAAACTAATTTTATAGATTGAGGATTTTGAGGTAAAAAAATATTAAAATGGGTGTTTTAAGTCAATTATGAGATTTTAAAAAATTAAACTTGTCATTTTCAGACATATTTTCAAAGTCATTTTTATATCTAAATTTAAATGATTAGTTTTATTTCTGTACATTTTTTTTTTAATGTATGAGATTTTTGGAGGAAAATGTTTTAAAATGAACACTTTAAGCAGCCAAAAATATGTTCATGTGACAGTCAATGGTTGAAATTGAAGTTATATTTATGGTAACACAAAAAAAAAGTCATTCAATATACTTTTACGTCTTTTACTTAAATAATCTTGTTAAAAAAAAAAAAAAAAATTTTTGCTTTAGTCAACAGGCATTTGAGAATAGTTTTGCAATGGTACAGACGTAAATTACGGCGTTTAAATTTACAGACAGGCATTTTTTTAGGGAGGGCCCCCAAAATAGGTGATTGTGTGTGTGTGGTCATGAATGTTCGCATGGGTGCCAAAGGGAATTCAGGCCCATCTTGTCTCTCATAGATTGTCCAAAGAATCAGCTTTGCATTTCAGACATACAGATATGTGAGAAATCTTTATTCGTTAGAAGTTGTAAAAATGTAAATTTTAATCTATTTGCATTATTACTTTCTTCTATGTGCATAAGTAAAATGTATTGGATTTATGAAAATTTTTAACTTCTGTTTTTCAGCGTATTGACACATTTTGAACACATAACTGTTTTTCAGAAATGGAGTCTATGCTACTAAAATGTTGTGAGTGCTGTATCATACAAGAGAATACGTGGAATTCCATAAAACTTTAAATTTGATGGACCTTATCATAGATTGATGCTTATTAAATTTTGGCCATATATTCTCCAGCAAATGGCTTTTATATGCTACAATTTTTACTATTTACAGGAAGACTATGTCTCATCTTCTATTGTGTGTAGTGCACCAAACTTGATATGCGAGATGGCCTATTATGAAAAATTATGCTGATTTAATTAACACATTGATTGCCGATCTCGGACTAGCGCGTGATGTGAAAT
The DNA here is from genome assembly GCA_963930645.1 of Salticus scenicus. Taxonomy (NCBI): domain Eukaryota; kingdom Metazoa; phylum Arthropoda; class Arachnida; order Araneae; family Salticidae; genus Salticus; species Salticus scenicus. Next base: position 51,958,640 of record OZ005648.1, read on the forward strand.
ATTGTCATCACGCACAGGTGCTATGTCGGCAGTTAATGTGTTGAGGCACAATTGGCTGACAAGTAATGCTGCTATGCTGCAATTTTTTCCAATTACAAGAAGGCTACACCTAAGTTTCTATGGATGTAAATGCTCTAAATGTGATTTGTAAGATGATTAATTAAAGCTATGCTGATTCAATTGTAGTGTGTAACAACCAACAAATAGTGTTCAGACGCTTTTTTTTTATTATGTGCTTGTATCTCAGCTTTTATTGCATGGAACCATACTTTATATGACAAGTAAGATTCTTAATCTGAAAAACCATACTGACTACAGTTTAGCGTATATTATCTGACAGAGATTATCTTCTAACGCTAGGAAGCATTTTCAACTGTTGTTTTCATGAGCACAAATTTGGTGCATGTGAGTGTATCAAACTTAATACATCTTTTTATATTATCCAAAACTGTGATATTTTTATTTTTGCGTATATTACCTGAAAAGTGGCACATCTTTAGGAAAAAGTGAAACAAAAATTTTGTATGTAGAAAACATGCAAGAGTGCCTATACATAGGTCACATGAAAAAAGTGTATTCTCATGTATGTAAAACCTTTGTTCTTGCTGTTACCATCTTCTTCATGATGTTTTTTCGATATTTAATATGTTAGAATGATATGTAGAAAATTTTGCGATAGCTGCAGCATTGATGAAATATATATTCAATTTAAATAAAACTATTTTCTGTCATAAATCGACAACAATAGTTAACTAAAAACAATTAAATAATGTATAAATTTTTACTACTTAAAAAATTTAATTCAATTTTTACTATCATTACTTTAAATTTTTTATATATACATACAGTTAATTTTTGCTTTAAAGTGGTATGATCAAATATACTGACTAAAACAATTTTAAAATATTACTTTCTCTGTTTTTTTTATTAGGAATCTATAAAGGCTATAAGTTTTTTTTATAATCTTATTTATGCTGAAATAACTCTAAATTATTATTCAGTGATATCTCTATATAGTCGATTCTCTCTAGTAATACAGAGCTTGGGATAAAATGTTTTACAGATTATAGGTCATAAGTTGACTTTTTTCTTTTCATATAATAAATCAGATTATCATCGTAAATGCATAAAATGGATTCATAATGATTTCATGTAAATTTTATAATAAAATGTCTGCAAAAATTTAACCATTTCAATAAAAATAAATAACGTAGAATTATAAAATAGTAATGACATAAGTATATATAATTTGTTTTAAATATACAAACTGTTAGTTTATTATTAATTCATCAATTAGTTTTAGTTTTTTGGAACATTCAAGTAATTGTTCACTGTTTTAATATTTTACATTAATGTTTGGAAATTTTGTCCTGTAAATTATGCAAAAATGTAATTTCTTGTTCTGAAATAGTCTTTTGATTTTTCTAAAATCTTTTAAGTGCTGCAACAAAATCGCGAACTATGAAGTAACAAAATTTTCGATTTTTAGTGTCTTAATAGAAATTCTAATGTTTATTACATCGTAATTTATAGTCTAGATTTTTTTTTTTTTTTTTTTTTTTTTAATTGAAAAAATTAAATTGATCAAAAGGAAAATATTAGTTTAATACTAGTTTTTCATAGAAAAAAAAGTTATTGCTGCTGAATTTGTTACAGCAAATTTCATTGTTTCCATCGGAAAATGGATTGTGAATAATAGAGAGTTGACTATATATATATTATGTGAAGAATTTGAGAAAGTAGAGCAGCGGTGGAAATAGCTTTAAATTATTATTCAGTAAATAATAGTTCTATTATATGCTGTAAAACTAAACTTTTACTAAGTTTCATGTACATAATGTGCCTAAATATAAGTTGTTTTCAAAAAGATATTAAATGTAAATTAGGTGATAACTCTCCTCTTTTATAATTTATCAGATTGTAACATTTTGTTAATAGGATTTTTAAAGATGTACAATGTATTTTCTTTTAATTTTTAATAGTTTCTTGGTGTTAATATTTAATTTTTTTCTTTGTTTAAATGGCACATACTTTTTTCCCCTTTAAGAATAGTTGTAGCTTTGAATAAATAAAATTTAATTATGTACACCCTGTTTACTTCTCCTTAGTATGTATAGGGTAGGTGCTCCAGTGATTGACATGCTCTAGTAATTAACATCTTTCCTGAAATAATTAATAAATAAGAAAAACAAACAAACAAAAAAGTACATGTTTTACATATAAAAATTTTAACATTGTATCTAAAACACTGAAGCGTAGGGTTCCAATAACAGGTAAAATGAAAAACTAGCAGTGTCACACACTGGAGCATAGGATGCTAATTACTGGTAAAATGAAAAACTGGCAGTGTCAATTACTGGAACACTGAGTGGGTGTAAAACAAAAATTCATAAAAAAAATAATTATCAAATGGATATATTTGAACATATATGTAGTTCTGAAAGTCTTTCATGCCATATATATTAAGATTTCAAAAATAGTTTCTGATGACTAAAACGTTAAAAACATCAGAAATTGCTCTAAAAGTGTCAACCACTGGAGCACTTACCCTATATATATATACATATATATAGTGTAACCACATTTTCTAAAACTAGCAATGAGGACGAGTTCAAAAGTTTGGAGGGTGCCAAATTGACCGACAGGTTGGGATTTGGAAAACATCCAGTAATTCAGTGTTCTCTCTTATCACTTATTTCTCTGAATCAGATGACTATCACCCCTATTTTAATATTGAACTTATTGAGTCAGGACTTGTGCAGAGGCTTCCATGGTCTCAAGAAATGTGGAAGAATATATGGGGTGGCCGTAAAAAAAACCTTTCACTGTTTGCAACCATTTGCAGCTAAAACTGAACGGAATGAAAATAGATTTCATATACAGGCTCTGAAAGATATGGAGAGATGAGTTCTGCAGAAAATAAAATTATCAAAAGTCATTGATAGGTGTGATTTTGCACTACTCTCAAGTACATACTATGAAATTCGCATAATCAAAGTAAATTTCCTAGAGTTTACATAGTTTTGGAGCTATTGAAAATGTAAAAAAGTGAATAATTACAATGAATGGATGGAAGATGGTTATAGTTTAATTAGTGTTGAATTTCCATAAGAGCAAAAAACATTTTTTGCAAAAGTCAGGTACTTCTTATACTCTTGGTTCTTGCACATGACTCATCTTGTGCTGATTAAAATATAGCATTTTCATTAAGACTTTTCCTATTTGGCAAGATATTGCACAAGTGCTTCAACCATTGCTATAGTCCTTTTCCCTAGCAGAGATGGTTCAAGGTCACGGAATTTCTCTCTTCTGCATAGAGGGAGATCACATACTCAATTCCATCCACAGAGATGTCATCGTTTCTTCAGTAACCTAGCAACGGATGGGAAAAGTGAAATCATAGTTCATCTGAGCGTGGCCTTGACACGACAGCCTAAAAGAAATAGAGTATAGTCCCATACTTGCCAACCAATTTCAATAAAAAAAGGGAAGATTTTTGTTGAAAAACCAGAAGATTTCATAAAAAAAGGGAAGATTTTTTTTCTTCTCTTTGACGTAATAAACAATACAATTTTACAATTTTAATGTTTAGAAGCAATCTATAAAAACATTTTACTATAGATTGATTATACTAAATATATAAAGGTTTTAAATGAAGTTATTCCTCTTCAACATATACATATCTACAAAACAGAATCTGTAAGAAATTTATTTAACAATAGACAAAAAACTTAAATAAGTTAAAGTATAATTAATTTTTTAAATAAATAGTATATGATTTTTGTGTATGTACATTAATCATACATATAAAAAAAATGTAGCAGTAGCTAATTATCAGTTTCAAACGTGCATAAAACCAACTGAGTATTAATTTTCTTAAATTGATTTGGAAAAAATTTTCCTACCTGAAAAAATTATTCTTATTTTTTTCCCCATGTTTACACATTTGGTATAAATAAGACTACAAATATTTAATTTAATTGAGGAAAATAAACAGATTCATTAAATTCAGCAACAAAGATCTAAAAATAATTACATACGTGAGAAATATTGAGCACTTCCATTCCTTTATTGTTTCTAGAATTGATCATTGATCACAATCCGGGGAAAAGGGGGGGGGGGATACAAAAATAATTACAGAGTAAGAAATATTAAACTCTTTCAACTCTACTTCTAGAATCTAATGAAAGAAGCTTAAAATTAATATTATCATTTATGTTGCAGATGGATAAAGATTAGGAAACAAAAGGCTTCTGCAGAACATTTGATTGCTGATCACTAGTTGGAGATAAATAAAGGGGGGGGGGGGCAAAAAATAATTAATCAGCAAGAAATATTTAACAATTCTATTTCTTTACATGTTCTAGAATCTCATAAAGCAAGTTTGAAATGAATATTGACATTTATGTTATGGATGGAGAAAGATTGGGGATCAGGAGTTTCCATAGAACATTTGGGTTTTTTTTTTAAAACGAACGATATCCGCGACTTTTTTAAAAACGGAAGATTTTATCATCTGTCCGGAAGACCGGAAGATACGTTAAAAAACCGGAAGTCTTCCGGGAAAACCGGAAAAGTTGGCAAGTATGTAGTCCCCATGTTGCCGTACAGTACACTAAGGGGCAACTTCTTTTACTACATCACTTTATACTACTTTTTGTCCTCTAATTCCTAAATATCCAGTTTTTTTGAATTTTTTTTTTATCATACCTCTCAGTGCTTCCGAATGTGCATGCTCATTTAAGTCAAGATACATCACACATCAACAGGTATTTAATCCACTACATATCTCCTTTTAAAAAATGACTATAGCTGAACATAAATATGCAAAAAGAAAAAAAAAAAAATGCATGGTTAATTTTCAAGAAACATTTGATTTGAAACATCTATATTTTAAACCAGAGATGGCAAGGTTTTGGACACTGGTAAAAAACATGGTTTTTACCACCCTATCCTAAACTGTCTAAAACTAGTTTTTAATGGAATTATATTTTATTGAAATGATGCAAATATTCAAAGAATTTACAAAATATTTATTGCAATTATGTGTGCATATAGATATATATAATTATTAATTGTTATTTAGTGCTGCCATCTCTTGAACAAAGGAGAAATAAAAATTTAAAAAAATATTTAAAACAAGGAAAAAATATTTTTTTTTAAATGCATGAATATTTGGGCTCTAAGATGAATGTATTTGATAATTTCACAAATTGTATTTGTGGAGGCATAAATACATGTACAAAATGATATATATATATATATGACTAATTGTGTGAAGGTGCCCTGAGAATTCACTATCTATTGTCCTCCAAGATACCTAGCATAAACCTGATTATGTATATTATATTTGTTAGATTATTAAAATCCAATGAGAAATTTGATTTTTGATATACATTTTAAACCTATTGTAGAATTCGATTATTCTAATAAATTTAAAACAATTTGTAGTTAGATATCAAATGCAGATCAGAAATTCAAAGCAATAACCGTGTCTGATACAAAATGCAATTAGGGGATCAATCACAACTTGAAGAGGAAAATAATGCTTTGGATTATACTGTATCATAAAAAGCTATGAATCATTTGTAACTTTAACAGGTAATTTAATTTACTATTAACAATCTTTCTGTGTTTTTTGTAGGACTAACAAATGTTTGTAATGTCCTTTGCGGCGCAGGTAATTCGGATCATTTAAATTATACTGTCACCGGAATTTACGAACAAAATTAAAATAAAAGAAATTTTAAATTTTCAGATTAAAAAAAGGGCCTTTTCTGTTATGTTATAAATGTAAATATTTGCTAAAAATTTTCCAGGATGAGTTTTTGCACTTGAGAATTAAAATTAGGTGTTCCATCAGCAGGAACACTGCAACTGAAAGGGTTAAATAGATATAAATTTCTAAAATTAATTTTTTTTTTGCAAAGTTTTGCTTATAACAAGAATGGGTTAAAACAAAATTTTACAAAACTTGCATGAAATTAATAAAACATTAGAGAAAAATTCTGAAACATAAAATGCATGCATTTCATTTTCACTGAGATATGAGTATTTGTAGTAAATAATTTACTGTGCAGGAGTGAAATATGGCAATTTTTATATTACATAGGTTGGCAGCTAGATATATAGAACAATTTATGTCCAAAATAATTTATTGGAATAGAATAAAAATTAAGAAATTTGCCAAAGAATGAACTAGATTTTAGATATTTTCTAAGTATTGCAAGCCTGATTGAGGTTTCCACATGTCTCGTATTTACTTTGGAGATTCAGTTATTTCAGTCATATTGCAAAAAATAATTTTTATGAAAAACCTCTTTCAATTATTTCACACACTTTTAAAAAATCATTTTTTATGAAAAACACCTTTATGAGGAAAATAAAATTTAGCTCATTCTTTTGATGATAAATTTCTTAATTTTTATTCTATTCAAATGAACTTTTGACATACGTTGCCCGATGTAGATAGCTTTTAACATATGTAATTAAATTTTATCGAAACACATTCCATCCAGTATTTCCTGAAAAAATATCAAAAAAGAATTTTAATATGATCACTTACACAATTCAATTTTTTGTGATAAAAGATTATTCCATTTATCCTTTCTTTCATCCGAAAAATTCTGAAGTTAAAAATTATCATCAGTATAATTTCTAATAAAACACTAAAAATGCAAATAATGTCAAGATTTTTTTTGCAGACCACCCACTGTTTGGGGAACACTGATTTAAAGAACTGCTGATTAAATATTAACTTTCTTTGTTTTAAAAGGAAATGGAAGACTCTGATGGCACGTAAAGACAAGGGAATTTTCATATCTACCTTAATTGTGTAAATTTCATAGTGCATGTTAGAACAGCAGTGCCAAAATCTTCCCTTTAAACAACTTTTGTCAAGATTCTTGCTTTTGCTTCCAAGGCAGTAGCACATACTTTGCACCTGAGGAAGAAAGGCCACATCCTTTCGAAACCAGTAATGCTTTAATTAACCTGTTAGTAGTTGCTATAGACATCGCCACTTATTACAAATTGCGCACTTTTTATTTAACTGTCACCAATAATTTTAAGAAGTGATGTGATCGACGTTTCTTCGATTTGATTCGCGATTTATGTATATCAAATGCCACTTCTAAAAATTTTTGGTGTCTATTGAATAAAAAAATCTGGCAACACTGAAGGATGGGCTGCAAATCGACCAACTAGCGACTACTAAAGCCGCTATCAGACGAAAGACCGTATCTTCTGAAGTATAAGCTATTGCATCTCAAACCTGCCGAACGACACCCTTTCTCCGAATACAGGGTTGTTTTTCAGCACGAACAAAATCCACAAAATGTAAAGAGGGAATGCAATATTTGGTGATACATCGCTAAAAATAGATCGAGTAATGGAATGGAGATGATGTTTATTCTTTGCCTTTTGCTTCCTGCGCTCTGATTGGAGGAGTTCAGGCTAACAACTACAATATAAGATTTAAACAGTCGAAAATGCGTGAAAGAAGACTATACGATAGGCAAAAGTATCAAACGAAGGTATTTCGTCAGTTTTCCTCCTGAAAAACCGGTTTATGCTGAACTATAGGCTAATGCAGTTTATACGGTCTTTCGTCTGATAGCGGCTTAACGGGTTAATGTTATGGTGTGTGAAGAAGTTGTCAAGTTTAAATTTTGTTATATAAGGTTTGTTCTAGTGGTTTGTTATTAAATAATTCAAAATCAGACAAAAATTAATTTTCAATAAATTTATTAAATGCTGTATATTTATATACAAAGCATAAAAATGAAAATAATAATAATAAAAAGCTAGTAAGCCATTTTCTTTAAAAATATATTTTAACAATCTACATATAGAAGCACATGTAACTAGTTATTGTACCACAAACCAATATTATTTTTCTTTAATATAGTAAATGAGTGATAAAATATTCAATGCAACCATGACTACTGGTGAAAAAAAATATATATTTATAATTTGTGGACGGATACAAAGTCTCGTTTCCCTGGATGATTTGTTAATGTACAGAATTAGTACTATAGAATCTGCATTACAAAAATTGAAAAACTAATAAATGAAGAAATTATTCACATTTTTTTCTTATAAAGAAAAGTTAATGGTTTTTTGTAACGGGATATGTATCTATTAAATAAATAAAATTAATGAAAGTAATACTTGATTCACAGAAGCCTTAAAGATCATTACTTTTAAAAATATAATTTAAAAAGCTTGGATGTTTTAAACTTCTTTAAACATTTTAACTTTAATATCAATATTTACACAATGTTAAAAACGGAAATGTAAAAAATTGTTAAGTGCAGACTGCAGTTTCGGTAGCGTAAAGCGTACAGTCATCAGTGCAGAATGACGAAGTGGATTATTGCTCATACATTCGTCCACTTGTCATTCATCTATGTACTCCACTTTGTCATTCTGCACTGATGACGATACACTTTATGCTACCGAAACTACAGTCTGCACTAAAAAATTTTTTATATTGGCATTTTTAACGTTCTGTAAATATTTATATTTCTGTTCTGCGTCAAGTCCAGTTATATATTATTAACTTTAAATCTATTTCATATACTTTGTCTCGCAACAAAACAAGATTAAATAATTATAATATTCAAATAATGAAAATGCAGGGAACTGATAAAATAGTGATCTTCTAAAAAGTATTAATTATTAAAGTGTTCAATTTAATTTTGCTATGTTTTCTTGGTAACCTAATTTTTATCCGATGAATAAAAAGTTTTTAAAATTTAATTTTCAGTTTAAAAAAACCTTAAAAAGACAAAGGTAAGAAATTTTTTATGCAAAGTACATTACATATTAATTAAGATTAAAAAGTAAAATGCATAATTAAAAAGTTAAAATCTTCACTTCATTAATGCTTTTCGCTGTAGCTAAAACTCTGTATGGAGTTGGGTGAACTGGTCGTTGCTCTTGCTTTCACTTCATCTTCTCTTCCTTTGAGCATCGAACAACATTTTGCATTAATATCTGATGACTATCTCTGCTCTGCTAAAATCTTAACTGCTTTACATTAGAACCATTGAAAACCGGTGCAAGGTGCTTCAAGCTTGGAGGAAGAAAAGATGGGGTGAAAGAGTGACCAGTTCACCAAATGCCATGAAGAAAGCTGCAACAGCTGCAGCCTAGTTGAGTACAGTTTTTTTAGATTTTTAATTTTCTGAAGTATATTACAACTAATATTTAAATCAAGAAAATTTTAAAAATTCTAGAAAAAATTAATATTGAAAATATGCTGATCAGATAAAAATTTATGTAACTTTATTTGTATTACTTGTGAAATTTATAATTTTTTGCTTAAAACTTATAAACATTTACATAATTTTCAAAAATTTTTAAAGTGAAAATTATTGATAAATTAAAAAAAAAAAAAAAAAAAAAAACCAGCTTCCAATGTACTATTTATTTTTTGTGCTTCAAATGATGATAATTTTTACACGACTGCAAAATTTATTGAATAAACATTTGTTTCATAAAATATAATAAATAATTAATCAAAGTACACCAAACTCAGGAAAGCAGTTTTTGTAATTCAGGGTATTATCCCTTAAATGCCTGATTTTTTAAAAAATCAATTTAAAAATGTTTTATTCTTACCTCTATTAAATAAATCATGGAAAAAATACTTTATTTTAACTATGGTTTACAACTAAAAAGCAATTTGTTGATAGTCAGCAATTAGAGCTTCAATATTATTCTAATAATATTTTAGAAGACAAAATTAGGTATGTTGCCAAGAGGCAACACACGACATTTAAGGGTTAAATTTATGACAATACAAGATTTTATTAATAAAAGTAATATTAATGTATAATTGTGATACTGAAGCCAAAATACCAATTTTTTAAAAATATCTGCTTTATTAAAACTCTGTATAGCTGGAATAGTAACAAGACTATGTATTTATTTATTGTGTGTTACTGTCATCATAATTTTTAACCAATTTTGATTCTTAAAGTAAACATAAATTTTTCAAAAATAGCATTACAATTTTTATTTTTTGAACCTGCTAAGTATGAACAAAACTTTTTAATACTATTTAAAAATAGTGCTTATGGGTTCTCAGACTGATATTTTAAGTTATATTTTAACTTCTTGGTGGAGAGGGTTGAAATTTTATATATATATATATATATTCAGTTAAGAATCTTTTAGAATTTGGTTTCAGTTTATACATCTTTTTTTTTTTTTTTAAATACCTGAAAATTAAATGGTTTTGAGAAGTTTAATATTAACAAACAGTAAAAATAAAAAGAATAATGGAATGATTGCTTATAAATGAATAAAAATCTCATTCTAAAAATTTCCCACCGATAATCAACATGTAAATAAAGTCAACATTTGAGATATTTATTTTCCAGATATAAAATTGGGAATGTTATTAGAATAACTAATGGAATATTTTTTTTACATTTTAATACAAATATTCATTCCACATTTTCATTCTTACAAAAAAAAAAAAAAAAAAAAAAAAAAAGCAATAGAAAATATTACATTTTAGCTCAAAACAACATTTTATTGGGGGATGAAAAGCAATATGCAGAATAAACTATAGCCCTAGAAGCGAAAATAAATTCCCATAAATATTTTTGCTTTTAAAATTTATTCTGCAGTTACAGATGAGAAAAGAAAGCAGAATGCTTGCCAAAGGGAAAAAAACTAAACAAAGCTTTTGTCAAGTTGTATTGACTCTGCATTAAATTTATAATAGAAGGAGAATTAAAAGGAGAATTTTTATTTGAACACATCAATAAAATAACTGATTTTCTCTTCATGTTAAAATCTGGAATGAATGTATTAATAAAAAAAAAAAAAAAAAGTTCTTTTAATCGAAAGACTATATTTTGAAATTTGTGTCACAATTTTTTGTGTATTCAAAAAGTGTATTTACAGTAGAAATCTTAATCTCTTTAATTTTAGCAAAATATAAGAGATTTCATAAAACACAAGAATTTTTGTCATTACACGCATTAATTACCCAATAAACCGGTCTGCATTTCATACAAAAAATCACTTATCTAAAGAGGTTGGATCAAATGTAAATGTCTTGAGTTATATGTGGGGGCAGGAAGGGGCTAAAATAGTAATAAAGAAATATTGCACTGAAAATAATAACTAATCACATTTTCAACTGCTAGGGCTGTTTTCATTTATTTTTCAATTTTCAATTTTTTTATAGACAAATTCGATAATACTAGTGAATAATTAATGAATGTATGTAGATCAAATTATTTACATTCACATATCAACAACTTGAAGAAGAAAAAATTAAAAATACCACATTTTAGGTAAAGTATTGCTGTATTCTGTACATTGTAAACCAATATATACAGTAGGGAACCAGTTATTCGGAATGTTTAAGATAAGGCTATTCTGGATAACTGGTTGCTCACCAAAGCAACCCTCATTAATCACTTTTAAAATGCATATGATTCTGATTTTTAAATCTAAAATCAATTAACATTTTAAATTAATTAATAAAATTAATTATTTAATTAAACTGAAAAAAGTTTAAAAATGAGATACATTATTAATCAGAATTTGAAACTTATAAACCTCACATAAAAATCAAAATCGGCTCAAATCTAAATGCTTTTAATGAAGATTGACCAATGATTTTAAAACATTAAATATTATTTAATAATGATTAGAAAATTAAGATCTGACTTTATAGGCTTTTCTTTTATTATTCTTTTGTGAAAATTAATGTTTTTTATATCCATGAAAATGCAAAATATTCATACATTTTTAAAGATAATGTGATTTTATTTATCACCTTTCCTCCCCCCCCCCAAACGAACAAATAAATTGAGTGCTGTACCAATTACACTGCACAGCCCCCCCCCCCCCAAAAAAAAAAAAAAAAAAAAAAATTCAACACCTGATACCAATCTTGCTGATTCTTATGTAAAATCACCACCTTAATCCGAATATGACTCCCATTTTGTCCAGTCACCCACCATTATCTCGGGACACCACCCCCTCCCCCAATTTTTATCACTGTTAGTAATTTTATGGCCAAAAGTTTGATTTGGAGAATGAAAAAGAAATAATTTAACACTTAAAAACAAAAAAATGTAATGTTTAATAAATAGCATTAATAATAGATTAAAAAAATATAAGAAATGCAATACATAATTTCAGTGGCAAATCCCCCCCTCCCCCCACCTAAATTTTCCCCATGCCGCATGTTCATGTTTTAGAATTTTCCATTTCTGTAGCCCCTCAAAAGGTATTTAACAGTTAAAATAATCCCCACCTAAAAATAAATTTTATAGCCATAAAATTACCAAAAAGTGATAAAAATAGAGAGCCGTCCCTAAAAACGGTGGGTGATAGGGCAAAATGGACTTCATATTCGGATTCAGGGTTTTTACATAAGAATTTGCCAAAATGGTGTTGGGGCAATTTTCATGTCGAGCAGCGTTATCTAGAATCTGTTTCACCCAACCCTTTCAAGGTAACTTAAATTGCCATTTATGTAAATTTTTTTCCTTAATAGAAATATCAGACGTTAATTGTCTGAAAATATAATTCCGGATAAATGGTTCCATACTGTATATGCTTATAATTTGTATTACAAAAACAACAAAAATTCAACAAATAACTAAATAATAAATTGCATAGTTTTATTTTCTTTAACGTAATTGTAAAATAAAATAAAAGATATTTGACTACTATTTTTTTTTTTTTTTTTCATGCGTGTATATATCAAGGATGAGATTAGCAAAAAGACAAAAAAGCAGAAATTATGTGAAAAGGCAACAGGTTTAAATGAAATACTAAAATTTTGATGACAAAAAATTCGAGTATTAAATATAGTTTTTAAAGAACAAATGATTATACCAATCAAGTTTTATTTGATTAGTTGATGTAACAAAGACATTAGAAAGACAAAAAAAAAATAAAGCTGAAAAGCTAAATCTATTAAAAAGCTGAAAAATCTCATCCCTAATATATATAAAGTTAAGTATTAAGCTTCTATTTCACTTGCATATGTAATGCGTAGCTTGACTGAGTTATTACAGATAATTTCAATACACTTGGTCCCTTTAACAATATATTATAAAATTTCATTCAACAAAAATATCAGTTTTAAAAAGAATGTTACAGTTTGTCTTCACACATACATGAAATATAAATTTAAAAAATATTTAATAACAAACACTATCACAATTGTTGAAATAAAATAAGTTATTCTAAAACTCATGTCTTATATGCACCAACCATGTCAAGTCAAAACAATTAAGCACAGTCCTGCTTTCACACTGTACTTGTACCTAGATATTTTTAACCTCAAAAAGGATTGTGCTTAATAATTTCAATAAAGATCTTACTTATCAGCAGATTATTGGTGCTTTCTACTGTAACTGAATCGCACATGAAATTTATTTAACCCTTTTAGTGTCAATCAAAAGTATTGTACCTATGCAAGAAACACTAGAACAATTCACTGAATTTGTTAAGGTTCGGGGAAAAAATTTATTTAAAAAAAAAAAGAAATTTTCAAAATAAAAGGAGACTAAATTAATGCCAATTGTATATCAATATAAAATCATATAAATACAAAAAACAAGAATTATCTTGTATAAAAAGTATTTGCACATAAAAATATCTTCATTTCATTACAATTGTGCTGTATTCTTATGGCTCTGACATGTATTCTGGCATGCATGCAGTCGTAGTGCCAACAAACTAGGAATATAACAAAAAGATTAAGAATTTTCATCATCATTTCACTTTTTGAAACATTAATTCTTCATCCATAAAGAATTTTTTAAATTCTTTTGCAAAGAAATTAAATCATTTCTAATGTTTTATAAATTGATTTTGAGATAGCCTTCTTTTATGACATAAATAGTAAGGTACCTTGTATATGGAATGATATATCGTCACTGGTATTTTTTACAAACAACACTAAAAGGGTTAATAATTATGTGTATCAATAATAATACATATATTGGATAAAATATTTTGAGATTACAACCATACTATACAATTTCATTTAGTACGGCAATTTTGTACATTTCCTTCTGATTTTTCATTATATTATTTGTATTATACATTGAATGTTAAAAGAGATATTACATAGTAAATATAAAACATAGAGCTTAAAATATTAAAAACTTCATTTTATAAATATATAGATTGATAGAAGACAACTTTCCATGTCTATGTGTTTTATTATGATTAATAGCTTCAATGGAAACTGCTTGAAGATCAGGCACATCCTGCGAAAGTTTTTTGGTCTTCAAATGCCACAAAGTAACTTAAATAAAATATTTATTTTTAATGTTATATATATATATATATGTATTAAATACATATATTAACCAATAAAAGGAAGTGCCTAGAAACACAACATACTCTTAAATTGATTCATAGTTTAAAATTAATACATAGGGGAATTTATTATTCTTTTCGTGATTAGAAATTGATGTTAAATTTGTTAACAATAAGATTTTAATTTGAATGGATATGAATTTTATTGTTAACTATGTGCATATTTTTTGAAAGAAAACTTAACATTCAGAGAAAAAGTCATTAGCATTTTTCTTTTCTTTTTCTTTTATTTAAATTTTGCCATATAAATAATTAATTAGTGTTTGTGGGGAAAATTATACCTATGGTAGAAAACTTAAAACAATACAACACAAGTTTAATAGAGAAATATTAATTAATAAGCATTATTATTATTATTATTATTATTTTAATTTCATGTTTTCCCTCTAAATTAAAAAAAAAAAAAAAAAAAAAATTAGATTTTGTTAGCTTTATAAAACAATCTTATCTAATCTGATTTTTAAAAGAACATATTTGATTGTCTCATATTAGTATTAAAAATTCATTAAAATTGAATTGAAATCTAAAATTGTTAGACATTTTTTTCTCTTTTTATAACTAACAATTGGATAACAAAACAAAAACTAAGTTTAAATTGATAAGTATATATCATAATTCTTTTTAAAAAATTTTCATGTGTTCCTCTAATCAAAAAGGAATTTAAATTTTGTTTGCACTATTTAACAACCTTATCTAATCTAATTTGTAAAATATATATATATTTGATTGTCTCATATTAGCATTACAAATCGGTTAAAAATTGAAATATAAAATTTATAGATATCTTTTCTCTTTTCATAACTAACAATTATATGACAAAACAAAAACTCAGAGAGAGGGAGGCGAGTAAAAACCCAACATCAAATTGACCAGTTTCATGAACTTTTTTTTTTAATTTGGAAATTAAAATATTAAAGCATACAGAAATTTAACATTTATAATGAGGGTGATATGTTTTATACATATATATTTTTCATAATTTAAAAATTTCAACTGATAATCTGGATCTGATCAATGCATTACAGTGCATTTCAATTTCCATTTTTCAACACATTCTCGGCAAATCATAAAATCTTTGTCACAAAATATGTAAGTACATCATGTATACACATTAACAAAGAGCTTTATAAAAAGTCAAGAATTCTTAAATTTGCGACTTATGTAATAACATTCTAAAAATCTTAAACATAATTAAATGTAGTTATAGAATAGCCCCTTCTCTAATTTTTGTTCTCATTACTACCAACAACGGAAGTTTAATTTTACGTTGCAGAAGCTTTTGACTTTTTAAAAATGTCTAAATTTAAATTAATTCCAAAATTTTTTTACTCAAATAAATAAATAAAAAAATATATATAATAAAAATAAAAATTTTAAACATTCATATAGAAAATTATAACAATTCATTTATGAGGGAAAATAAATTTATCCTCCTACACATTTTGAGACAATATCTAAATATTAATGCAAAAATGAATAAGATACATTTTCTATTTTCACAGAAATACATACACTGTTAAAAAAAAAAAAAAAAAAAAAAAAAAAAAAAAAAAATCTTAACCCATTATTTACCATTGTCCTTTTTTTTTTTTTTTTTTAAACATCACATTTTTTATTGTTTTAGACAGTGCATTCTGTCACTGTCCCAAAAATGGGACAATCTGTAATAGTACACTTAATTCCTTGAAATTTATTGTATAAACTTTAATATTCTTTACTAAAAACTTATTAATTTCAATAATCAAGAGAAAATTAGATGTAAAAGTTTTGGCAAATAATGGGCTACTGACATTCTCATATGTATATAATTGCAAAACTTTTAGACCTCTTAAATAGCACTAAAAAGTTCATAGATTTTTAGCAATGAATTCATAAAACCTTTAGGAATAAGTTTTTGAATACAGTATTTGTAAATTTAAAAGACTAAAAACATAATATTGCACCTTCATTTAAAAATCTACAGCAGAAATAACAATTTTTTTCACATTAGATTAACAATATCTGTTGTGAAGAATAACAAATCAAATTTATTTCATATTTATAAATTTGATGTGATCTTAAGGCTTTTCTATCTATTTTTTTTTTTTTAATTTTCCCTGTCTCCGGTCTTCAAAATCTCATGCTATTCTATGGAGAATTTTTTAAAACTAGAATTACTCATTACCTATACAATATTCCGTTCAGGATATTTCTTCCAATATATTCAGACTATTTACAATCGTTAAATTTGTTTTTGTTTTCAAAATAAAATAAAAGAAATCTTAATGTATTCCATTTTAACCCTTTATTTATTGCGTTATGAAACAGACAAAAATCCTTAATAATGCACTTGTCCAGAGTACATCCTTCAGATGACCCTTGGATGTCTTTTCCTCCATAGGATATCCTGAGTATGTCATGTGGAGAAGATGTGTGGTTAGGGATATAATTTTTTTTTTTTTTATTACTTTTTGTTAGTTACTTATGAGTAACTATCACCACATCCTCCCTAACAGCATATATTCCCCAAATGACCTCCTCAGGATGTCCTACAGATGAAAATGACATCTTTGGACATCTTCAGGATATATTATGGACTAGTGTGTTGTTAGGGCTATTAATTAATAAGGATTTAGTGAGGTGACACTTTAATCTACCATTGGTATACAGTGGCCAAAAAAAAGGTTCAAAACCCTTAAAAAATGTAAAAAAATTAGTTGTTCTTTTACGTTCTTTACATTTTTTCTAAGGTTGATGGTAAATTCTTGAAGTGAGATATAAATTAATTATAATACACGTGAAGATTGTGAAAATGCCAATAAAAAAACAGCAATATCCCTCTATAAAATCCTTTCTGGAACAAAAATGGCTACATGTAGCATCTAGTGCCACATAGTGAGATTTAAGTGAAGTATATATGTTCTATTCTTAAGATACCTCTGAAATTTCTTACATAAATTCGATTTTATATGCTTGATGGGATTTTATATAATAATATTTGAAACGATCGTCAGTAGATAAAGGATTAGAACTATAACATTGGAAAAATGAATTCAATTCATTTTTCCCAGTTTTTTTTTATCTCCAAAATTAAACATTAAAATTCGATTTTTGTAAAACTATAAAAAAATTTAATAGTTATGAGTATTGCGAATGTGAAAACAGAATACAGACAAAACAGATCACCAGTGCACTGATGATGGTCGCGATCGCGGCCGAAATATATCTGCACAAGCTTACGGATTTTTATTAACGTATTTTAATTGTTTTTTAAAAAAATAATATAGCCTTTTCTCTATTATGAAATGTAAAAAAATTACATTAGGTAATGAGTAATTTTGGGAAAAAAAAAATTTATAGAATAACACAAAATTTAGCTTCCAGCAACTATAGATAGAGAGTCTCCTTAAGAGGCACATTCCCACGACTGTAAAATATAAAAATGTAACATTATTAAAAGAGGAATGTTTGAGGCTTTGTTTATGACACTTGTTTTAAAATTTAAAATTAATAGAATGACAAACACTGATTTCAACAGTAAAGTGAGCAATATAAAACTGTTAGTAAATGTACACAACATTCAATTTTTATTTGCCAGTTTTTTTTTTTTATTAAATATAGGTGGACGGAGCAATGTGATATTAGCATGTTATAGGCACTTAAATGCAATCATGTTTGTAACATACAGGTGATAGTACTAAAATGTAAGGCAAGAGTGCAGATATTTAAAAAGTTTTTCAAAGCTAGTTTCCCTACACCCAATTTTATACATCGTTAGTAAAAGTCGTAGATATTTACAAATATTTAAACATTTGGTAAACCAGCATCTAATAATCTACATCAAATTTAAAGATGAAATTGTTAAATATCACTTACATTGATATTTAATATGTATATTATACAGAAATATATGACTGCTAAGATATTCTAAACTATATTTCTATAAATATTTCACAAAGCAAAATAATATTGACTCTTATATTAAATATATACACATTTTACTTTAAATAAAATTTTTAATGGTTGTACTTATTTAATATATATGTTTGAGTTTGTTTAAACATCCTTTATTAATAAAATATTATAAAATGCATTAAAAAAGAAACTTGCTTTTCTAATAATTTAAATATAAAATGAAATTCAACCGAATTTCCAAATAAGTTATTCACAGAGATAATAACAAAACAATTTTGCAATAT
Source organism: Salticus scenicus (assembly GCA_963930645.1). Lineage (NCBI taxonomy): Eukaryota > Metazoa > Arthropoda > Arachnida > Araneae > Salticidae > Salticus > Salticus scenicus. The sequence goes on from OZ005648.1 coordinate 51,977,191, forward strand.
TAATTTGCATAAAGCTATTAATTATCATTTACATCAATATCAGCAATCTCATTAACAAGAAATTCATATATTTTCTCCTATTTTTATCTAAAAATAAAGTTCCAGCACCACTTTACGATACAGTCAAACCACTTTACAATAAGTTATTCATATTCTCTGATACAGAAAATATAAATTTTTCCTAATGTTTTTCTTTTAAAACATACAAATTGGCAGAAAAAAAAAATCTAATAATCATTATGTCAAAATATTTCATTAATTCTATTGCAGGGAAAAGAAAATAAGGCTTCATGAAAACAGTATAATTTGTGTTCTGATGCAATACAGTTGAATTGAATCTCAAACTAAAATAAAAAAATTAGTTCATGTAATCAGTAGTTTATGCTATCAGTAACTCAAAAACTGATCTTCATTTTGACGAGCACTTTGGAAACAGTTCATGGTAAAAGTAATTCATGACATTAAGCATTTTCACGTTAATGAGGTTTGACTGTATAACCATAGCCTCCAAAACTAGTTGCCTGTCACGTGGCTCAGAAACTTGGCAACAGGTCAATCGGTAGACAGCGCCACCTGGTATACACTGCACGACATTTTTATTGAACAGCCACAAAAAATCTTTAAAAGTGGGATTTGATATACATAAAAGACCAATAGAATCGAAGGAACGTCAATTAAATATATATCACTTCTTAAAATTATTGGTGACTTATGAATAAAATAGTCGTGCATTCTGTACCAGGTGGAACTGTTGTCGAGTTTCTGAGCAACACAACAGGCATCTAGTTTAGGAGGCTAGGGTATAACTATCTCCTTTATGAATCCCTAAAAGTATATTGTTTATCCAATTAAAATTGTTACATTAGTATGGGACTTATTAGCCAGCACTCAAATTTGGAATACTTTAAAATCTAGTTTTTAGGATTACAAACTTTTATAAAATTCAGGAATTTTTTCTAAAACAAAATTAACCTTTTTTTTTAAAGAATAATGTATGAAGTATTTAAACCAAATCACAATTTATTCAATATAAATGCAATTCTTGTATGATAGTAAAATGTAAACATAAACTACACAATTCTGTAAATACACTGAAGAGCAAAAAAAAAAAACTGGTACAGGCATCCATATGTAAATAACAGAGATATGGAACTAATAGATTACTGCTGCTACAGTGGCAAGTTATCAAGATTTAAGCGATGAATAAGGCATTACAATTTTCGCACAAAAGAGGGGTTATATCTTTTTCAAGGTAACTATGAAATTTGGATTTTTTAGTACGATTATTTTATGAGTGTACCGAGAATATCAGGAATGCAGTGAAACATCAAATCTCTGACATTGCTGTGGCCGGAAAAAAGTCGTGAAAGAACAGGGCCAGTGAGTGACAACTGACAAGAATCATTAAACATGACAAATGTGCAACCCTTCCCCAAATTGTTGCAGATTTGAATGCTGGGGCATCAACAAGTGTCAGCGTACAATCTGTTCAACAAATCATCACAGATATAAATTTTCAGAGCCAAAAGCCTAATTGTGTACCAGTTTTTTTGGCTCTTCAATTTATTTTTTTTCATCTTTTGAAATTTATTATTATTATTATAAAGCAAAACTTTTAATTTTTTCAGCTTAGCAGCATATGGAAAAGATATTATGATTGATATATTTTTATTGTCACATTTTATAATTTAAGGTTATCTATCAATATAGGAAAAATACCCCAAAAACCTTCCACTTCCATATGTGTGTTTTTTAGTACTTAGGATAAAATATCAATATTACTATTAATAAAAGAATAATATTACTTTAATGGAAAATTAAATGATCCTGTAACATATAATTAAATTCTATAGTCTGTTCAAGATAAAGTGATACCAGAGGTAAACAAACAGGTTATCAAGGTATTCCATTTTTGTGACTTTCCTGCGGAAATGGCGACTTTGTTATTCATAGAAAAATGTGATAAGATGGTTCCTTAGCCGAACCCCACTCTAAACAATAAAACTATCCCACCACCCATTTTTTTTTTTGTGTTTTGGCGTTTATGATAAATATTTGTACCATACAAAAACATACAACAATGAAATACTCATTAAGTGGGAAAATTCTAACAAAAGAAGTGGAGGAATGATCAGCCTTGGCTGGCACCAACAGTAACAGTGACATTATCCATGTCGCCAAATAGCATGCGGCTTTGTTTACTTTCAGTATTACTTTAAGTTGAACAGACTATAATGTAAAATAAAAACTAATTAAATGACATAGAAAAAACAAGGTTTGACTTAACTTTGTAAATATACTAGCTAAATGTTCATGTATACCTAAGGAAGCACTTAATATGGATAAAACTATTTTTATTTATAAAAGAATTTGATTTCAGTTGCAAGCACTTAGTTAAAATTTTTTTTTTTTTTTTTTTTTTTCTAAATTAAAATATCCCTGAAAGATGTTTAAACGCACAAAAAATAAAATTTCATACATTCAAAAATCCCCCCCCCCTTTTTTTCCCCAAATCACAAATGCATATCTTAACAAACGCAAAACTTAAAAATGCTAAAATATATTAATTAGACGCATAAGCTTCAATGCTGTGTGTGTCACTTTTTCAAATATTGACTACTAAATACAAACTATAATCTAAGTAAAACCTTAAACTCTAAAAACATATATGTAATACAATAATCATATTTAAATCTTTTCATTTTTTCATTGCCCTTAACATAAAACATAAAAATTTATATAATTCAACACAGTCTTAAAATTATTTACAAGAAAACGCAAGGCCTCTAACACTAGCTTATAACAGATAAACACAGCTTTCAAAAGTGGTCAAATTTTATGTGTATATTGGTCCCATATCTACTCAACCACGTTTGATATACTTCTATCACTTATACTTCTTCAACACCTAAAAGTCTGGCAGCGGAATCAGCAGATACTAGCATTTCATCAATCATTTTTGAATCGTGAATTCCAAGAAGATTCTGTATTAGATCAGATTCATCATCTTGAGAGGTAACATCTATTTTTGAATTTATAGTCTTTATTGATTTAATTGATGGACTGCAATTAGAATTTGGAGTGAAAAAGTACAAAAGAGAATTCTTTACTTTACTTTTGGTGCTTCGTAATTTCTTGGAATTTGCCAACACTACTTGATCAGAAAGTTCCAAATTAACAAGTTCATTTTTGTTGGGATTTTGCATAATAGCCTTATTATTATTAGGGGCGACAGCTTGATCACTAGCATTTTTGTCCTTAATTAAATGTTTTTTGAAATGTTGCTGTAAACTTTCCACTGAAGACATCTTTTGGAAACAAACCATGCATGCAACGGGATAAGAGTCGCTGTCGGATGCTGAGACTTCAGGCAAATCTTTATTCACATCTCCAGCGGAATTGAAACTAATATTTTCATTTTGGACTACTTGTAAATATACTAGGGAATGAGATGTTCTGAAGTGACTAAGGCAAATTTCATGGCTTGGGAATGTTTTCTTGCACAAATAACACATATACACTATGTTTTTGTGTTTGAACATGTGGCAGCTCAAACTGTTTTTGTTTTCAAAAGAACTGTCACAAAAATGACAAACAAAACAATTTTTTTTTTCAACTTGACTGTAACTGTGTTCTTGAGAAGTGACCGAAGAAATGGGAATGTCTTTTTTCTTCTCTGGGGGCGAAACTGGAGTATTTTCAACTTGAACTGGCTTACAATTCATTCCTAGGTAGCTTTTTGTCCAGTGCTTTAAATAAAAGTGTTTACGAAGGTTTCCTTGGGTAGAAAATGTACTTGTTAAACAATGATTGCACTTGTAAGGTCGATCAGGAACGCTCCGAGTGATTAAATCACCTTTATGACCATGTTTGCGAATTAAGTGTCTTTCACAGTTTGATTTTGTAGTAAACCATAATGAACATTTGGGACATTTGAAAGGCTTTTGTCCAGTATGGGTAAGAATGTGTCGCCGTAGGGAGCTAGTCCAGGGAAATTTTCTTTCACAGAAAGGACAAGATACTGAAGGCATATCATTTTTCTTAGCATTAGAACTATCTTCATTGGATTTTTTAGTATCTTTTTTACTTATATCTATTTTTTCCAATTCAGCTGGTTTTTCTAAATACTGCTTAAACTGAGGCGAATTAGCTGTACATATGACTGATGAAACACTAGCCAAATCTGAGCCATTTTCTTCAATGTTTTCAGGAAGTTTGGCATGTGGAGGATTTATATCAACAATTGTGACATTTCTCGCTTTGCCACTTAAATCTAGAGAAACATTTACGGCTGAATTCAAAGTGCTGCCGTTGGGTTGAGCAAGAAAATTATTTGTAGTAGTGACTATTTTAAAAGTGCTGCCTAACTTAGGAAAAGTGTCAGCATTAAATGCTTTATATACCGGCACTTGTTGAACCTTATTATTCAGAACATGCCTTAGTGCATCTCTTGTTTTATCAGACAAAGTTGAAGGATTCGGCTTCGGCAAATTAGGACTGACGATACTTGGAATGTAATTGCGGCTGCGAGTTGGTCTCGCAAATTCAGGATGTTTTCTTTTAATATGGCGTTCCATGTTTGATTTTAGTGTAAAACCAGCTTTGCAGTAAATACAAGTAAAAGATCTCAATTTCTGACCAGGAGAAGTAAAAGACACTTCATTCTGATTGGTATTTTCAAGTGGTTTAGTGCTATTATGTGACGGCAGTCGCTCAATCTGTATATGGGACGATTTTTCGACTTGCAGATTATTTTCAGGAACCTCCATAGAGTCTTGTATAGTTAAATCAACTAAACTTATAGGTTTGACAGCATTTGGAGATAGGCTATATATGCTGCTTGGTTTTGGCTGAGTGGTTTTGCTTACAGCTGCTAAAGGTTTGCACGTTAAATCTAGAGGGTGTGCTGCTAGATCCAGTGGCTCATCTTGAAGTGGTAATGCTTCAGAAAGACTGACTAGGCCTTCAGCAGCCATAACAGCTTCATTGGCAAATTCGTGGACTGATTTCTCAGCTTGCAAATTAAGTGGCTCTTCAACATTGTTGCAATGTAAATCCAATGGCTGCGATTGTTCTACAACAGAATTCTCATTCGTTGATGCATTAGAGACATCAGTGGACATGTTCTCACTAGATTTCTGCATCTGCATTTTCATGGAATTGGGAATGACAACAGATCGCAGTTTGTCTTTTAAATTCGGATGTTGTTTCAGAACATGCCTAATGCAGTTATTTTTTGTTGAGAATCCAAATTTACAAATTTTACAGCTGAATGGTTTCCTATTACAACTATTATGAAGAGATCTTAAGTGATGACGCAAGACTCTGTTGAATTTAAAATCCACTCCACAATATTTGCAAACTGTCTCAGTATTGCCAATGTCTGAAGTTGCAGTCTCTGGTCCTCTAAGTGACATATTGGGATTGTATTGCATCGCACTTCTGATTTCAGCTTTCCCAAATTTTTTGTGACGTTTTCTAACATGACGTTCGCAATTTGCTTTGGTGGTGAAGGCATATTTGCATATAACACACTGGAATGGACGTTCTCCATTATGTGTTCTTAAATGTCTTATTAAAGTACTTTTATCAACACTAACGTAGGAACAAAGGTGGCATGAATAATTCGAACCTCTTTGAACATGTAACTTACAATGCCTCTTTAACGCTCCAATATTTTTAAATTGTTGTGTACAAATCTTACAAGAATAAATTCTGGTTGAATCTGAAGATTCAGTATCAGGCACATCTTGATTTTCGTGTGAGGAAATCAGTTCCTCTTTGGACGGAGTTTCTGGGCTAGCACTAGCTGATTCAGCAATTTGAGGGGATTTAGGCTGCTGTATATCTATATACGGTGAAGCTGGACGAACTGCAATCGGTGATGTCTGAGCAACAGGCATAATTGGTGCTTTGGATGTAAGTGATATGATAGACTGTATATCAGCAAAATCATTGTTATTAGTGATAGTAGTAGGAGCAACTGTAGAAGAAGTATTATTATTGTTATTGTTGGTATGGTTGTTATTACCATCACAACCATCGTCAGATTGTTTCTTTAAAATTTTGCCATGAACAAAGTAATCCAGATTTTCAAATTCCTCTTCCTTGACATTATTAGAGTTGATACTCCTTAACACAGACATTTGAGACTGTTTTGTCTGAAGATTGAGAAGAGCTAAAAAATCTTCTTTACCCGCACTGAAATGTTGCTTTTCTGCTATTTGTGTTCCATTCTTATGATATTCATGTAGACAGTGCTCTGCTGCTCTGTGTTTTAACTGATGGACTTGAAGAAACGGAGCTGCAGGAAAATCACAATGACAGCTAGGGCAAAATGTGCCGATTTTGCTTTCGTGAACTTGTTGGTGTAATTTCAGAGCTCTGCTGCAAGGAAATGCTTTTTTACATTCAGCACATTCAAATTTATGAAAGGCACTACTAGGACGTTTGATATTCTGCTCACAATAAGACTTTGATACTAAAGAAAATTTATTCGAAGAAAAATCCATAAATGCTAGCTCATGAAAGCCACATGCTGGAACATCAGAATTTTCCGTTCTACATTTGTGTTCGACATGAGCAATATAATTTTTTGATAATGTGTTACAACTCTGGCACATGATTGGATCATTTGGATGAGTTTCCATATGAGTTTGTAAACCATAATTACAAAGAAAAGTTTTACCACAAACAGGACAGTGTAGTTTTTCTTCCGAAGACCTCGAATCACTTTCAGAATCTTCTTGTTTCATTTGTGCATCTCTCTTCCTGAGATCTAAAGATACGGAAACATCAGACGTATCGAAATCCCCATGTGTACGCATATGTCTGTGCATATTTCCATTGGTTGTAAAGGACATATCACATATTTTACATTTAAAAGGCCGCTCGCCAGAATGAACCAGCATATGTCTATCAAGAGAACTAGCTGAACTTAAGGACTTATGACAAATGAGGCACTGATGGGTTTGATTATTTGTTATACTGTGCTGTTTCATATGCAGAGTTAATGAAGTAGATGAACCAGTGACTATATTGCAAACACTGCAGATATTTTGTGAAGAGGTAATTTCTTTTTTCTGAAAAATAAATAAATAATTACATTAATATTTGAAATCTAAATTATCTAACATATTAATTAATTGCATAATATGAAATATACAATCTATTATACATTACTGCTACTTTGGTCTTCATGTAATCATACATGATGCAATTTTAAAAAATAAAACAATTTGTTTTGAAATAGTTATATAAGTAGTATCATTCCATAATGTGATAAATGTTTTGGAAATTATTATTATTATAGAAACAGAACACCTGAATATTTTATTTTCAATAGAGGAAAGGTGATGAAACAGTTATACCATGAACAATGAAAAAGCTGAATAACAGTTTAGAGTATACAAATTTTGTATAGATAGTTTTTCGCAATTAAAACAAAAATTGCCTGTACAATCAACAGATTATTTGCAAGAAATATAAATTACCCTGTAATTAAAGAGAGAAAGAGAGAGAGAGAGAGAGAGAGAGAGAAGCTTTATCTAAATCACAATAAAAAACTGTGTATAATTAATTTTCCTATGTAAAAAATAAAATAAAATAAAATAAAATAATTAAATAAATAAATTAAAAATAAAATAAATTAAAATAAATAAGAAGTCAGGAAATCATTAGTATATTGCTCTACTAGTAATTACTTTAAAAAGATGGATTAACTTTCTAATGGGGTTCATACTCAAATGTTTTTCTATTTTATATCCTTAACCTTGTGTCTGTCAGTACAAAAAAAAAAAAAAAAAAAAAAAAGCTGTGTACACTTTTGTAAAATAATAAAAGACAATAAAAAAGGTGGTGGTTGGGTGGGCAGATGTTTGATTACGGAGCCGGGGTGGTATTGTAAGGCTGGATGGTTGGGTGGGTTTGTGAAATTAAATTAAAAAAAAAAAAAAAAAAAAAAAAGCAGAAGGCTTGTTGCATTTATTTTGTATTACTATGCAAACTTTCTTTTTCCGATAAAATTTCAGTTTCTTCCTTTTTGAGTTGTCAACTATATTTAAAATTCTAATTATACTATTAAACACAATGCAATCGGTCGGTGAATTTCATTGTTGCTTCATGGTTTCATTGTTATTCATCTGCTTTGAAATTTTGCTTTTTAAAATCCATATGGCTCCTGTTCTGGTCGTGGCAGGCTGGGTGAGTGTTGCCGGTGTGAAACTAGTTTAACCCCACAGGCAAGTCACAAGTCTTGCCGCTTGCCTCCTTCCTTCCTATCTTGTGTTTCTTAGGTTATTTTTTCATTAATTTTGATAAGTTTATGGTTTTAAGTTAAGATTTCTTGTGTTACTTTATTGATTCGGTTGTTTTGCAGGCTGTTAATTAATAAATCTGGTTACATTAGTGTATTTCATCCACTGATAAATTTTTTTTTTTAATCTTATTGGTCATTGCAGTGGCGGATCCAGAACTTGACTTTTGGGGGGGGGGGGGGGGCTAAGATTTTTCAAAGTGTTATTCTAGACCAATAAAAAAATTTACAAGTGCAATATTCAGTTGTGAATGTCAGTGGTTTTTTTTTTTTGGGGGGGGGGGGCTTCAGCCCCCTAGCCCCCCCCCCCTTAAATCCGCCACTGGGTCATTGGTGTTTCAGTGATCTTGTATCTGTTGCTTGGCTTCTACTATGCTTAATAGATCATCTTTATTATTATATATATATCTGTGTTTTGCAGAAAATTTTCAAAAAATATTAGTAAAACATTATTATACAACTAGATAAGCAATGTCTGTTGCCCTCACAGCCTAAAACTGTTTCAGCCTAATATTAATTTTCTATCCTTTATTCCCTTTCAAATAAGACATAATGAGTTAATTATTAATACCAGAACTTGACTTTTGGGGGGGGGGGGGGGGGGCTAAGATTTTTCAAAGTGTTATTCTAGACCAATAAAAAAATTTACAAGTGCAATATTCAGTTGTGAATGTCAGTGTTTTTTTTTTTTTTTTTGCCAAACAAGAAAAATGTATAAGCCTATAGTCTGTTCAACTTAAACTGATACCAAAAATAAACAAAACCACATGTTATAATAGCAGAAGACTTGGCGTTGGAATATTAAAACAGGAATAAACTACTACGTCAGAAACGCCAATGAAAAAATATTGAGGTGCATACAGCTGTTTCGGTAGCCTAAAGCATACCGTCATCAGTGCAAAAAGAATTCTGAATCTTGAGAAGTGCTCGTATATATAGGAGAGGTACCGGATTTAGTTCAACCAATAGGAATACGGAAGAGGTGGGGAGTGTGGCCAATAGGAATTAAGGAATGTGTAGCTGTGTAAACAGTAGAAAAATTAAGGAAATGTGGACTGAATGTAAAATTTCTAACAATCAGATAAATAGGGAACAGCGAAATCACAATTAACAAGGTTTTTAAAATTTTTATAAATATGAAAAGCCTCAAAGAAATTGAGTTCATGAATGGATTTAGGTCTGCAAATTATTTTAGCTGAATTAAATTTAATTCAGCTAATTTAATTATTTTAGCTGAATTAAAAATCATAATTTAAAATTTAATTCAGCTAAAATAATTTGCAGACCTAAATCCATTCATGAACTCGATTTCTTTGAGGCTTTTCATATTTATAAAAATTTTAAAAACCTTGTTAATTGTGATTTCGCTGTTCCCTATTTATCTGATTGTTGGAAATTTTACATTCAGTCCACATTTCCTTAATTTTTCTACTGTTTACACAGCTACACATTCCTTAATTCCTATTGGCCACACTCCCCACCTCTTCCGTATTCCTATTGGTTGAACTAAATCCGGTCCCTCTCCTATATATACGAGCACTTCTCAAGATTCAGAATTCTTTTTGCACTGATGACGGTATGCTTTAGGTTACCGAAACAGCTGTATGCACCTCAATATTTTTTCATTGGCATTTCTGACGTAGTAGTTTATTCCTGTTTTAAAACCACATGTTGTTTGGCGACATTGATAATGTCACTGTCGGCGCTAGCCAAGGTCACTCATTTCTCCCCTTCTTTTGTTAGAATTTTCCCACCTCTTCTTTTGTTATCTTAACACTTTTCTTACTTTAATGGGTCTTTCATTGTTGTACGTCTTGTAAAGGACCCTTCAGACACTGGCAACATACAGAGCGTCAAAACTCATAAATTATCTATTGTCCGAAAGGGACACTTGACATTTTGCACACATTTACAATGAAGGACATTACTTTTTATTGCTCTTTTACAAAAGAGACCCCCTTTTCATGCAATTATCGCACTAGGAGGTTTGTGATCTTCGATTGCAGCGAGCGTTGATCTCCCAAACCACATCAAAGAAATATCAATAGAGCCGACTTGCAGCTTTCTAAAGTTGCTAGTCTCTGAAGGGTCCTTTAGGTACAAATTTTTGTCATAAACTCCAAAATACAAAAAGAAGTGGTGGGGGATAGTTTTATCTTTTAACGAGCTGTTTTTTGTTTGAAGGGTGGGTTGGTTAAAGGATAAATCTTAACACATTCTTTTCATGAATAACAAAAGTTGCCATTTCCGCGAGAAAGACACAAATGTGGTATACCTTTCTAACCCATTTGTTTACTTCGGGTATCACTTTAACTTGAACGGACTATAGTAGCAGATTTTTTTCTGTCAATCTGTGACAGCTATTTAGGCATTAGAAAATAATCTGCAGAATAAGTTCACAATAATAATAAAAATAAATTAAATAAATAAAGTTACCGAATTCAGTAAGCGTATTTTTATCCCAAGTTTCCATTTATCTAATGTAATTGATCTGTTAGATATGATCAAATGATTGTACTTATAAAATTTTAACTACATATAGCTAGATAAAGAATTGGCATTAACCATTATCCTTCTTACCAAGAAATATTTTTGTCCACACTGACTCCAGTAAAATGTTTGTAGTAAGAAATTCTCAACACTGAAATTAATCTAAAATTAATTTTAAAATTTTCTGAAACCAGATGGAGGGACATTAAGAAGTATAAACTTTCTTTTATCAACAAGTACAGTTTGTCATCGCTATCTGTACATTTTATTTGCCTTTTGCTTACTTTCTCAATGTCCGAACCAGGGTTGTAGTGATTTAAATCAATTGATTTTTTAAAAAAAAAAAATCACTGATTTAAATCACTTTTCTTAAATACCAAAGTTATTGGCTTTAATGGAATGAAATTGTTTATCTAACTTTAAAAAATGAGATTTTTAATTATTTCTTATGTAAATTTTAAAAAAAAGTTCGTAATATTTCATTAGACGAACTAATATTTCTCATTTCTCTTAACTTTAGATTCATCTCTACTAAGCAACATTAATAAACACAAAAATAAATTATACCTTGACTTTTTAAAATTATTTTTATACATATTATTATATATTTTAATAATTCATTATATTTTAATTATTTATACAAGCACTGGTGTATGAATTGTAAATATTTAATTAGTATACAATTCATTAATTGATGTTATACATATATTCCAGTTCGCCTTTGCCCACCTTGTGGGTGATATTTCAAAAAGAAAATATTTCCTTGTTTATTTAGCTCTCATACCAGTTTATGTCATTTAACAATGCCTCATATGATATTTTTGAAATAGCATATTTTACATTGTAGTGTTTAAAGAGCCCTGAAGGCTCCAAAAAGTTTTAAAAACATCATAACCTTTTAATTTAACAACATACAACCAGTTAACTATAATTTGAGGCTGCTCTCACTGCTTGTTTAAAGAATTGTACCCTTTAAATACAGGGGTCTGTCCAGACTTTTCACACAGAGTCCTGTTTTTGTGAAATTGCAAAAATTTCTACACGTAATTTCGTAAATCTAAATTTAGTGTGAAAATAATGTTCTTCACAAACTTTTGGCTAGGGTTTTCTTTTTGTGAAATTATGAAAAGTGTAGTTTTGCAAAATAAAATTACAATTAAGATTTAATTTTTGACAATGACAGTTCAGTTTTATAGAACTAAATTCACACATATGCACAGAAGTCCTTTATAAATTAGAAATTGAGTATCAGCTTTTCAGGAGAAATACAATAAAAACGTCCGATTATTCAGGCAGTCTATGTTCGTTTCACTGAAGATTAATTTTGAAAATGAGAGATTTATTAAAGGTCTAAGGAGAAAAATTTTGTGAAGGGATCTTTTTTAGGCTAAAAATTTTTGTGAGTGGTCCTGTTTTATGATAAAAATTTTGTAAAGGGTCCTGTTTTGGGATAAATAATTTTGTGAAGGGTCCTTTTTTAAGATATAAAATTTTGTGAAAGGTCCTTTAATGGACCCAGGTTTGCCTCTGAACAGACCCCTGAAATATAAAAAAAGATAAAAGAATAAGTGAAAGTATTAAGACGGTAATGAAAATGTGAATTCTGTTAATGGGTAAAGTGTGAAAAAATTTTCTTGAGGATATAATATTTTTTCTCCCTTTAATTCCCTATTCTATTTATTTTGATTAAAAACTATGAGTAAAAATTTCCTTTTCTTAATCCATTGCTTCAGTTTTATGTCAGTTTTCCTATTGAATTATCCTTTTCCAAAGTTACTTTACGTGTTCAATACTCTGGGTAAGATTATACTTTATTTCAATACATTATTGTAGCTACAAGTCAAAGTTACAAATTGTGTGGCTCATACTATTGCATTTATGATTGCCATAAAATTACACTTATTACGAAGATACCATGCTGAATAAAATTATTGGTAATAAATGCCTACATGGATTTTTTCTATGGGAATAGAATACTATTTATATTTTTATAATTTAAGTAAAATAATTGATAGTGTGTATATTGTGCATATATATATATATACACACACACACATATATACACATAATAAAATACAAATGTTGTACAATAATGTATGATTACATAATAAAAATCATTAAAATAAAAAAAATCTTGATTTAAATAAAAAAAATCCAATTTAAATTTAAAAAAAATCAACAACCCTGGTCCGAACCCCAATTTTCACAGAAAATCTCTGAAACTGGAACTGCTTATTTAAGTGTCTCAATAAGCACAGACATTTTCTTCAACAGTTCCCTAACAGACTTTTTGCATATGTGATACTTTTAGATCTAACTTCTTCTATAGTACTACAGATCCATTCACAAAAGTACTGGCATTCAAACGAAAATGTGTGACAATCATTAAACTTTGAAATTGATGCAAAATGTTGTATATATATTCAAAGAAGCAATAACAAAAATTACATGAGTAGTGCAGAGATGCCAACTTCTAATGACAAAAAAGCAAGAGAGATTTTTTAACAGAAATCATGAGACTTTTTCCAACAACAAAGTTTCTAAGAAAAATGAGTAAAATAATGCAAATTTAATTTTAAGTAAAGCTTTATAAGCTTGGGAGGTATTTACAAAGCATCAGTATTAAAATTAAATGAATAAAATATGTTTCTTGCAGTAAAACAAACTAAAAAAAAAAAAAAAAAAAAAAACTCAGACATACAGTTGTTTAAAATTTAAGTCAAAATAGAGAGATTTGATCATTCTGCTCCTAATCTAAAACAATAAGAATCTTAATTATCTTTGCAAAAGAAAAAGTAATAAAGAAATGAAAATGTCAGCCATATTCTAATGAAATTTGAATTCTTTAAGTTTTCAATAATGGATTTTTAGTATTAAAAAAAAAAAAAAAAAAAAAAAAAAATCTTTTGATAATAAGACATTTTTCATTATGCAAAAATGAAAGTTAAAAATTTATTCTTAGCAAAAATTAGTTTCAAAGCATTGTATAGTAATTCACATTCAAACTGAACTAACTTGATAAATTGCACGGCAAGATGAATTTCAATTTTCTTTCAAATTTTTTTACCCAATCCCACAAATTTTAAGCCTAAATCATGCTAAGAGGGATAGATAAAAATTACATCAGAAAAGCAGGAGAAATAAGTGGAAAATCAGGAGCATAGAAAAACAAGCAAAAAGCACGAGACTTGGCATGTCTGGTAGTGTGTGATACTGTACAATTCTACCTTTCAATAGGTTCTGCAATTTAATAAAGCAAGTTTAAAAAGAATATTGACATTTATGCTGCCTAGAGAGAAAGATTGGAAATCACAAGACTTGTACAGACTTTACCAGAATGAATGGCAAAGGGGGATTTATTAATGTCCTATAATACAGTTGTTATTAAAAGTATTTAATTATACCTAGAATAAATGATATTCGGAGAATTTTTAATACATTATAAAGCAAATTCAACACTCAAAATGAGAATTTTCTATAAAAACAAAATAATTTAACATGAAATTCAGACAGAGTAAAATGTTCAAAAACTCCGGAGAAGCTTCTGAAAAGTTTCATTCCTACTAATACATTTTTTAAAATTAGGTTTTTATATCCCAATAATTCACAATTATTAAATTTGTTCTTGTTTTCTAAAAAAATATTTTTATTTTATTTTAAAGGTGAATGAAAATTCAATTTTGTTCCTTTATTCTATTTCTTAAATTTAAAATAAAATACAAAAATTTAAAAATCAATTTTTGGAAAACAAATTTCATGGTTCTGAATATGAAAGTGAAATTTAAGTAAATGTGTTAAAAAAAAAAAAAAAAAAAAAAAAAAAAAAACTAAATTTGCTTAATTTTACTTTTCAAGTTTTTTTTTTTTTTTTTTTTTTTTTTTTTTAAGTTGTTTACAACTCATTTTTAACTCTAATTTTAAAAATACAAATACAGAGTTCTATACAGAAAGAAATTTAATTAAACTTTTATATCACAAACTAAAAACTTGAGTTTCCACTGATTAATGATGTATTAGTTGTAAGAAATATTAGAATTTTAAAGAAATACATATAATAAATAATATATATAATAAATAGCTTACAGCATCTATATCTAGAGATAATTTTGTAATGCCAGCATCATTCAGTGATAAATCTTCAGCAGGTGGATCATCATTCTGTTCATCACCAGATATTACTATTTCCATATTTTCAGAGGCATCATCGTCTTCAATAATATTTTCAACTTCCCTATCAGATTTATCTGTATTCATTTCTTTTTCTCTTTCTGTTTCAACAGTAATATCTTTAGAGATATTAGACTTCTCAGTTTCTACTTTTTCAGCATTTTGTTTATTTTCTTCTGGATGTCCTGGAAAATTTGCAAATGTACAATTAATAAAGACACTTTCATCAGATTTTGAAAAAAATTATTAAGAATTTACAGGAATTTTCGTAAACATAAGGCTGATATACAGCTTCCTGTATTATCCTATGTAATTTTTGTTGCTTTGTTTCATAAGGATATTTCATTCAGAAATGAAGTTTTTTAATTTTTTGAATATGTCACCTTTTTGCTTAGGGAGTAATTTTTTTAAAATAAATAAATAAATAAAATAATAACTTATAAAAATAATAACTTAAATATTTATTTCATTAAGTAAATTTTAAAGTGTATGTTTAGGTCTCTAAACAATATATTTAAGTTTATTTTTGAAAAAAATTGCTCACTAAGCTAAAAGGCAGTGTTGAGCATAACTGATTAAAAAGTAATTGAATTACAATTAAATTACAACTATAATTATTATACTGTCAATCAATTAACAAGTAATTGATTACAAATAAATTGAATTGCTTATTCAATTTATTTGTAACTAGCAGGCTACGCCCGCTTCGCTGGTCACTATTTTTAAATGAATCACAATACTCAAAATTGCAATAATTTTTATCATGTGATAAAAAAAGAGAAAAAAAAAATTTGATCGGGAAAAATGTCGCACCGTGTCCCCACTGCCTTCGGCAGCATAGACCCGTATGCTGCGCGCTCCTATTCCTTCACCATCCTTATGACTTCTCAAAATTCCATGTTATTACTCATAAAATTTCATTCAAGAAAAGGAATTAAAATATATATCATTTAGCATCGGGTAAAAACTCACACTGGGACGCCACTGCCGTCGGCAGCGCAGACCCATGCGCGCTGCGCGCGCACGTTTGAGGATATACGTGCGCTGTACACGCATATTCCTTCTCAACTCAAACTTTTATTATTAAGAAAATAAAATTTAAAAAAAATATTTTATCATCAGGTAAAAACTCGCACCGGGTCCCAAACCCATGCGCGCTGCACGCCTATTCCTTCCCCACCGTTCCAGCCCCTCCTAATTAACTTGCATATACCAATTTTGAACGGTCTTACTCAATTAGCTGAGATGCAAAAGAAAACCTGATCAGGACACTTTAAATTGTAAATCAGGTGAAATCTCGAATTCCACTTTCGATAATGTAAAAGAACTTTAAAATATCTTCCGAATGATGTATTAGAAATAATTTAATCATAGTTAGAATATGAAATATTGAAATTTAAAAATATTACAGCGCCATCTGGCGGTAGAAATTTCTGTAATCTATTGTTCCATTCCAGATCAACAAAGCTTTCAAATGATGTATTACTCATGAAATTATTTTAATTAGTAGATGAGATACAAAAGAAAACCTAATCAGGAGACCTCAAAACGTGTAAATCGGGTGAAATCTCAAATTCCATTTTCGATAATGTAAAAGTACTTTAAAATGTGTATCAACTAAAATAAGCTTTCAAATGATGTATTACTTATGAAATTATTTTAATTAGTAGCTGAGATACAAAAGAAAACTGATTCAGGACACCTCAAAACGTGTAAATCTGGTGAAAACTTTCGATAATTTAAAAGAACTTTAAAATATCTTTCGAATGATGCATTAAAAATAATTTAATCATAATTAGAAATTGAAATTTTGAAATTTGAAAATATTACAGCGCCATCTGGCGGTACAAATTTCTGTATTCCACTGTTCGATTCCAAATCAAAAAAGCTTTCTAATGATGTATTACTTACGAAATTATTTTAATTAGTAGCTGAGATATAAAAGAAAACTAATTCAGGAGACCTCAAAACGTGTAAATCTGGTGAAAACTGTCGATAATATAAAAGAACTTTAAAATATCTTTCGAATGATGCATTAAAAATAATTTAATCATAATTAGAAATTGAAATTTGAAAATATTACAGCGCCATCTGGCGGTAGAAATTTCTGTAATCCATTGTTCGATTCCAAATCAAAAAAGCTTTCTAATGATGTATTACTTATAAAATTATTTTAATTAGTAGCTGAGATACAAAAGAAAACCTAATCAGGACACCTCAAAATGTGTAAATCGGGTGAAATCTCGAATTCCATCTTCGATAATGTAAAAGTACTTTAAAATGTGTATCAAGTCAACAAAGCTTTCAAATGATGTATTACTTATAAAATTTTTTTAATTAATAACTGAGATATAAAAGAAAACTGATTCGAACACCTCAAAACGTGTAAATCTGGTAAAAACTTTCGATAATTTAAAAGAACTTTAAAATATCTTTCGAATGATGTATTAAAAATAATTTAATCATAATTAGAAATTGAAATATTGAAATTTTAAAATATTACAGCTGAGATACAAAAGAAAACCTAATCAGGACATTCTAAAACATGTAAATCACGTGAAATCTCTAATTCCATTATCTACGGTAGTTTTATTAATGGAAGTAAAAAGAAAAATAAATATTTTTTATTTCCCCAAAACCTATATATACCACGGTAGTCGGGTAATGGAAGTAAAAAGAAAAAGTATTTTTTAGTTCCTTCAAATGTATTTTGTTGCTATGGAAACTCCTATCGTCTATTGAAAGATAGATTACCTGTTGGAATAAAATTTAATTTGCAATTAAAATGTAACTGCTTTGTTTATTAATGAAAATTGATGAAATTTTAACTGCAGGTTGGTTTTGTGCTGAATAGGTTGTATATTAAGTGTTGTGTACGAAAAATAAAATTTGAAGCACTTTGAAATTTGCAATTTTTAACCCCAGTTAAAGATCATGTGACATTAATGACTTGCACATGTTTTGTTTCCGTTAGAGACAGCTGTTAAAATCGTCTGCTGAATGCTGATAGAATGCCTCTTTTTAAGCAATAAGGATTTTTGGTCATTTTTGCGATCGATATGGGTCAACATTTTAATTAATATCTCCGAAACTAATTAAGATTTTTAAATTCTGTTTCGAGGAAAACATCGGAAAGGCTCCAGAGCATCTGTATGTCAATTCTTGTACTTCTGCATTCAATAGGGGCTGAACGTATAAAAGAACAGACAGACAGACAGACAGACAAACCTTTCCATTTATTATTATAGATCAATTATCTGTTAACCGATTGACAGTAAAATAATTATAAACGTAATTTAATTGCAATTCAATTACTTTTTAATCAATTATGCCCAACACTGCTAAAAGGTGACACATTTAAAGAGTAATAATAATTTAAAAAAAAAAATGCAACTCCTAAAAAGCCTAATCGATTATGTGTTACTTATTTATTTTTACTTTTAATATTTTTAAGAAACAATTTGTACTTTTTATCTTAAAAACAGTTGAATACAAAATAAGATATTTACAAAAATGTGTTTTCTGGGGTTAATTTTTTAGGGATAATTGTCAATACTTTAAATCACCATGATTTTTTAAGAGTCTTCTCGTGTGCCAAGTTTCAAGGAAATTGTAGTGGAACAAGTAAAGAGGTTTCTTTGCCAGCATTTAATATTTCTAAAAAATTGATTCTTAATAAAATCTGTTCTTGAAAAAAATCTTATGCCAACAATTTTTTCAAGAAAATCTGCGATTTGTAATTAAAATAGTTTCCTACTAAGTGATAAAATTTCAGAGGTAACAGCAGTTTCTTTTTTTTTTTTGATCAAGCAGCAAAAGTAAAAAAAAAAAAAAAATGATTTTTTTTAATTTTTATTTTAGCTTTTCAAATTTTTAGTACTAGTTACCAAGAGTGTGAATAAACTTTCACAATAATTAAAAAAAAAAAAAATTAAAAATTCTGTCAGACAGAATTTAGTTTAGTATGAAGGACTGTTAATTTCAATCTGTAAAATTTTTATTTATTTTTTTATCTCATTTTTTGACTATAAAACTGGGCCATATACTTTTTAAAATGACTGAAATGAATTAAAATGAAGAGTTGCCATTTAAATTTCATACTTTAGTTAATTAAAAAAATTTAATTGTCGTGTTGAAAAACTGTTTGCACCTCTAGATTCAGGAAAATCGCCCCTTTCATTTGGTACAAAATTTTTAATGATAGGACTGATATTTCAAATTCATTTTGGTGTTACACAAAACTGGTTTACAAAAACTCCAGATTGAAAGTGATAGGCCTCAATCCTAAAAAAAAAAAAAAAAAAAAAAAAAAAAAAAAACCCTGAAAATTATGATAAAAGTGTTGTATTTCTCCCCATGTTTTAATTTTTATACATTAAACTGCAATACATCCCAATTCTTTTGTAATTCCTTGTAAATAAATTATAAATGGTGAGCATACATTTTCCAGTAGTGGATACAATGTAGAAAAAATTCTAAACCATATCAGACAATTAGATCCTATAATATGTGTAAAGTTTTTAATAAGCTAGTAACCTTACCAAATCAATATACATGGATTCTGTTTTGCTTTAAAGAATAAAAACATTCAAACTCATTAAAAAAAATTAAAATAAAATTAATTTAAAAAATAATAAATAAAATTTTATTTTCAAATTATATTAGGTTGCAGATGATAAAAAGTAAAATAATAAAATTTTGAATTCTGTTTGAATCAGAATTTAATTATGGTTAAAAAGTTATTCTTTATTTATTTATTTTAGACTGTATGTTGTAGGACTTCTTCATTGCAAGATAATTATATATATAATATACGTAAGAAAGAACACAAATTTTAAAATAACAGATCACCCACAAATTTCATATATTTATGTAAAAAGATGTATTAAAAAAATATGTCAGAAAATAGGCAGTTTAAATTTAAGAACAGTATTAACTATAATTTTTTATCATATTTCTTATTTGATTTCATCAAATTTATTAGTATATTAAATTTACCGCATTATTATTTTTTATTATATATACATATATATTTTCCTCCTTAGTGATATAGTTACTACTCTCGCCCCAAATAAATAATTTTTTACAGTCTAACCTATAAAAAAAGTACGCCAAGCTTCATTAATTCTGCATTAGTCACATATATTTTTTGGATACTAATAACCACATCCACACCTAGGATGCATTTTCAGTTATAGTCTGTGCTTTTTATTGGGATTTCGATCAAGGAAGATTACAAAATAATTACTTACATGTATATTCACATGCATACCACAGAAATAATAATGAGAGGGACCCCCTACCATCAATCCCTCACATGCAGGGTAAAAAAATGGTTTTAATTTACACCTCACATAAACATGTGACTAATGGAAAGTTAAATTTATCCTGTCAAATACGTTTCGCAATCAAACACTCTTTTTAAAAAGTATTTGCCTTACACATAAAAAACAAATAATTAAAATAAAACATTAAGAATATCTAAAATATACTGATGACGATAAATACCTTTTAATTTATTGCAAAACTAGACAATATTTAAAATGAATAAATTTTAAAGCTACACTTGCTGAAAAAATGAACTGTTTGAGTGTTTATAACAGGCAATGAAAATTTTAATTTAAAAGTTCAAAATCACCATTTCTCTTCCTCCACATGTAATCCTACAAGATTTTTGTTACTTCATATTTTAAGGATAGCTTTTTTAAAAATGGAAAATTTTGAATTCTATTTTTTGAATTCCACTCTGACCATGTACTTTTTTTAAGCAAGCAATTAAAAAAAGTAAATAAACAAATACATTTTAATATTTCTTTTTCAAGATTGAAAAATAGACCTCTGAATTTACTTAATGAAATTTAAAAAAAATTAAACCAATAAATATTTTTAAATTCTGTCTAAAATAAACAGTGATACGTTAAAAGAGTTCAATTCAAAAAACAGAATTCGAAAAAATTCCATTTTTAAATGAGATATTCTTACAAACGAGGCAGCAAAAAGTCCTTATAGAATTACATAGCATAACTCCATGTTGTTCTATGAAAAATTTGTTTTCAAAATTACTCATTACTTAATGTATTTCTTTTAATTCTGTTTTCACATTTATAAAATTCATAACCATTAAACTGATTCCTTTTTTTCTTAAAAAAAAATATTTTTTTTTTTCTTTACATTTTTAATATTTCATTTTAAAGCTCTAAAGCGCAAAAAATAATTAAAAGCAATTTCTGCACATTATAACTTTAAAATGAAATATATTAAGGCAGTTAAAATTCAATTTTCAGAAAATGAGAATCAATTTAACAGCTGTAAATTTTCTAAATGGGAAAATGTAATTTTAAATAAAATTATACTGTTAAAAAATTAAAGAACACGCTTTTATTGAAATGTGAACTAAAAAGCACAAAATATCTTTATAGTATTAAAATACAGGGTAAGAAAAAATTGTGTGAATGACACATCATATTACAGGGTGATCATAAAATAATTTAGAATTAAACAAAAACCATTTTTAAAAATCTCCCCTGACCGGGTTTGAACGTTAGACCTTTAGGTTCACAGCCCAGAGCTTTAATTCACAGCCACAGCGTTCATGTAGAGAAAGTCTTTTTTTACAATATAGATTTTTTGTTTACTCCCAGAGCGGTTACAAACATACATACAGGTGAAGCTAATAAAAGCGTGTTAAAAATACATCAGATAATGAGTAATTTTGAAAAAAAATTTCTCCATAGAATAACATGGGGTTAGGCTACCGTCCACTCTAGGTGAAGTACCCCCCCTCCCCCCCAATAAAGAAATAACCAATCAGTTTAAATGTTTTACCTGATTGATCCACCACTGGCAAAAGCTCTTCATTAACAGGAACTTGGACATCTTCAGGCTCGATATATTCTTCTTTAATTTTTATTTCAGGTTTTTCATCTCTCTTTATCCTCTTGAACTTCTTTGTGACAGGCTTTTGTTTAGTTCCTTTGAAAATCTTCTTCTTTGCACAATATATTTTCTTTGGGCCTCTTGCTTTTTTAGATAGTTGTTTAGTTTTTGAAGGTGGCACTGAAAAAATAATAAAGTAAATAAGCAAACATTCTTTCTTTACTGACTAGAAACACTCTAGTCAATTTTAAATTAACAGAATATCATTTTTAATATCCTATAATTTTCTGGTAATACATTATATTGCTATTGTATTTGTATTTGTAAACATAATTTAGGAAATACAACTAATGAATAACAAAGTAATGGCTAGCTGAGATGTCAATCTTAAGGGGGGTACTTCACCTGAAGTGGATGGCATGTATAACCCCATGGAGAAATTTCTTTTCAAAATTACTCATTACTAATGTATTTATTTATTTATTTTTTAATTACGTTTTCCCATTTAGAAGATTATCGTTTTCAGAAAATTGATTTTTAAGTTTCTTATTATTTCATTTTGAAGCTATAAAATGCAAAAATTAGTTAATTTTTCACACTTTAGAACTTTAAAATGAAAAAAAAAAAAAAAAAAAAATGAAAAAAAAAAATTTTTTTTTTTTTTTTTTTTTTTTTAAACGGGAATCAATTTAATAGTTTGAATTTTTATAAATGTGAAAAGTGAATTTAAAAAAATACATTAAATAATGAATAAATTTCAAAATAAATTTCTCCACAGAACAACATGGGGTTAGGCTGCTATGTAAATAAAATTTAAAAACACATATATCATGAGTGAGTACCTTCTTAAAATTGGCCATTAAATACGGGGTGCAAAATATTTATTTGGGATTTTCAAGATATAACAGACCGTAAAACAAAAGACACTGGTCCAAAAGACAATTCAAATGACCTAATGTGTTGCCAAGTTATGCACTTCGATATTGTTTTTTAAATTTTTCCAATGCTTTTTTTTTTTTTTTTTTTTTTTTTTTTTAATGCTATTTTGAGAATAGCATTGAGGAAAAATGCATAGTCACAAGAGTGAAAAAAAAAAAAAAAAAAAAAAAGCAAATTATAGCAAGTAGAATGCATCAAAAATTAGTCAGCAGGTGGGGCATTTCGATCTGAAGCTTTAAGCCTCTTATTAATAGACTCTTTACAGCCACGTTGTCCAAAACAAGACAGACTATCCCTGGTGCAGTGAAAAATGTTTCATTGATGCCCTCTAATCTTCATGAAAGGGGAGTTTTCACAAGCAAATTGGCAAATTGGCCGCAAATGCTTAATGACTCAGCTTTGATAGTCTTAAATTTTTTGTTGTTGTTGTTGTTAATGTATTATTTTAAGCTTTTCCTTTATTCTTGTAACATAAATTGTGATAAGTCAATAATGATTAATATTTACTGGATAAATAAAGTTATTTCTTTACCTATTCTAAGCGAACATGCTTGTTAACATATTGACAGTAACTATATGCCATTATGAAGATCCAGAATAGTAATATTCTTGCAACACAGAAAGTGTAAAAATAAATAATAAATAATTAAAAATTAAAACTTCTTTACACACTATAAAAATAACTATAAGCCCTACCGGTTTCGAGAGGATGTGGCGTTTCTTCTTCAGGTACAAAAAACATGTGCTACTACTTTGAAGACAATGGTGTGTGAAGAAGTTTTAATATTTAAATAATACAGAAACTGTTTCATAATTGATACAGAGTGCATGATTTTTCTTTCTCTCTTCCCTTTGCCCAATTAATCCAGGCATTTTCACCAGTATTTCAATAGAAAGTAATTTTGCAACTTCGATATATATATATATATATATATATATATATATATATATATATATATATATATATTTTTTTTTTTTTTCTTATTTATTTATTTATTGGAAAAGGTATAAAAAAAATATGAAAATAGCAAATAATGTTTGTACATATTTTGAAATTAATTAATTAATTAATTTACAAATAAAAATTTAAAATATACATTTAATAATTTTCCATACACGATAAATTTAAAATAATAATAATAATAATAATAAAGTAAACATATTTTGGTAATTTTAAAGCATTAACATTTTTTATGGAGAAAGCATAAGAAAATTACATTTGAACAATCAAAAACAGATGAGATGAGAAACCTATAATCCTTTTTTCATAGTGCAATTAGTTCTTCAAATTTTATCAATTCAAAATAATTTTGGTAGACAAAAGAGCAGAACACTTAGCGTAAATAAATAAATATATAAAACTGATGCTTTTAAATTCAATTTATTAAATAATAATTTTAAGAATGAAATTGTTGTAATATGAATAAATTAAACACTCTGAACATTGGGAGGCAGGCTGAAAACAGAATAAGAGAGACAGAATAATACAGAAACTGAACATTTTTTATTTTATGAAAAATTATCATAAATTTTCTGTTTTTATTTTATTAGTTATTATTATTATTGTTACTATTATTATTTTCCAGTTTGAAAAACCAAACCTAAAATATTTTTTTACAAAAACTCTTATTACTGTTTTAATTTTTTATTACTAAAAATTATTTATCTATGGATATTTTATTTATTTATTTATTTATTTTTTTCGGAATATGCATATCAAGAATTTAAACATATATATACAAATTTATTCTTTTTGAAAAAGGTTTACGAAAATTATTTTTAATAAAATTTTAGAGCAAGTGATAATTTTTAGTAGTATGAATGAAACCATTAAAAGTGATACAAATATCTCATGAATTATTTTAAAATAATTGTATGGAACTTTTTGCAACAAAATACACATTTACGCTGCTTATTAAATATAAATTAAATATTTTAAGAAATTGTTATTTGACATCCCAAGCATTACTACTGAAATATGTTTTCGTGCATTTCAAAACAAACATGTTTTTATTTTAAAAAATGTTGAAATTTATCTTACTGAATATAAAACACACGTAACATCCCTTTTCTCTCAGAATAATTTATTATCCCCCCCCCCCCCCCGCAACACAAACACGCACAGAGAAAGAGAACGGATTGGATTCGGGTTGCTACTCTACGATCATTTTTTGCACATTACGCCTCATTAGCTTGGGAGCTACGGCTTAGAGTGGATTCTGATTTGATTCCAGATCGAGTAAACTTTATCCGCACCCGACCCGCGATAGTGTATTAATATTACTTTTAATAAGATACTGAATGAAAATTATAGTACTCAAAATACAGTAGATTATTGCATTGACTTTTTTTTTTTTTTTTTTACAGAATTAAATATTACATAAAGAGATGAAAACACATACAGTCGAACCTCGTTAACGTGAATCTCAAAGGGGATAAAAAATGTGTTCATGCTATCAGTAACTGACATTCATATAACTATACTAATATTCATTTTGACGGGGATTGTGAAAACAGTTCATGTTAAAAGTAATTCACATTAACGAGGTTCGACTGAATATATATATATATATATATATATACACACCTCGCGACAAAAAGATAGGTACAAAGGGTTTTTTATTTGATTTTTCATAAAATAACACTATTCCCGGACTAATTTTTGTTTTAAGACTAATTTAGAAAAATTTTAGACTAAAATTTTTCTAATTTAAGACTACACCGCGACAAAAAGATAGGAACGAAGTTTTTTTTTTTTTTTTTTTTTTTGAATATGAATATTTTGAATATGATTCAAATATTTAATATGTTTTTGATATGATAATATTTTGTTATGATAATAAATGATCAGCACAATTTAGATAATGTTATTTAATGAAAAATAAAAAAAAATAAAAAAAAAACCTTTGTTCCTATCTTTTTGTCGCGGAGTGTAGTCTTAAATTAAAAAAAATTTAGTCTTAAAACTTTTCAAAGTTAGTCTTAAAACAAAAATGAGTCCGGGAATAGTGTTATTTTATGATAATAATAAATGATAAGCACAATTTAGATAATGTTATTTTATGAAAAATCAAGGAAAAACCCTTTGTACCTATCTCTTTGTCGCGGGGTGTATATATATTCTATTATAAACAAAACTTCAGTGTACAGCATAGTAAAATTTAAAATGTATTAAAATTTCTTAAAAAAAAAAAAAGCTAAATAAGGAAGTAAATAACTTTCGCGTATAATGTTTTAACTGTTAAGTATCCATATTTACGTAATTGCAATTAAACTCGTGTTATGAATCATGCTACTTTAAATTATTTTGGAGAAAGAAAATGTCATCCAACCTCTGTATGCAGAAGGTTTGATTCATAAAATGACAACTTTTCTTTTTCTTTTTTTTTTTTTTTTTTTTACAGGCAGACACGCGGGTCAAGAATTAATGCAAATCTGATCCGCAACCGACCTGCAAAGCGGGTAAATCACGGGTACCCGACCCGATGCAGAATACTAATTCCGATCCACTAGGAACATCTATGCCTAAACGGCGATTCGAATCCAAAACATGGGAACTGAAGACTAAAGCACCTGATGGGAACACACATATAGAACAAAACAAACTCAAATATAAATTTTCAAAATAAATGTTATTAAACTAAGATACTGTCATGAAATTAACAATAATTATTAATTTTCCTACTTTTAAATATTTATTGCTTCCTCCCCTCCGCCACCTCTTTTTTCTAGAGGACTATTCAGAAGAATATAATTTATAAATGAAAATCTAAGATATTCTAAATAAATAGTTTTTTTTTTTTTTTAATTTAATCCTTTAATCTTTTACTGCTTATTTAGATAATAGTAATAACAATTTTACATTAAAATACATTGAATATTTCATAAATTACGTTTAACTCTCGTGATTTTTTTTAACTCTTTCAAAATTTACAACAACGTTAGAAATGAAGAAATAAATAAAGTTTTTGTTTTTTCTCAAAGTTATAAAATTCTACTTTAAAAAAAAATACGAGACGAGTTTTTGAAAATTGGTAATTAAAATTAGGGGGGAGTGAGGATTAATCTTTATCAAAGGGTTAAGATTAATTATTTAAACACACTTAATAAGTCCCTCAAAAATTACGAAATAATACCTATCGCGGATTTTCCTCACTAACTCGATTCTGCACGCAAAAATATTATTTCCCATTATATATTCGCGAACAAACGCGGCAATATTAAAAAACAAAGCATTTCTATAATAATAATAATAATAATAATAATAAAAAAAACGCGTAAATCAATTGATTTCTAAAGCTAAATTCTGCACCCTAAACTACATGACTACTTTTACCGGGCACAGAATGTGATTTTACTCACTTGCTTTTTCCAGCAAGCCTCCTGTAAGACCTGGTGGAATACATTAATTTTAATCAAAGCGACCCAATAAATTCAAAAATAAAACTGAAAACAAATATAAAAAATTATGTATTAAATACATACATGAAATTTAAATCGAGGCACAATGTTGAGGACAGCTGAGTGGTGGATGGCAAAGTGATTCGAAATCCATACAGGGAGAAAAAGAAAAAATCTATCAGAGAAAGAAGGGGGCGCGTCATGGGTCCCCATGGTTACCATCCAGTACACAGACAGCCTCCGATCCCGACCGAACCGGTGGATCAATGAGATGACTTCACCTGAGGCTCCCCTGCCTCAGGTGACAGCCACCGACGCCGCGAGGAGAAAATCAATAGGCCCTGGCGCTACTGCAGCAAGGTAAGAAGGGACTATCCGAATATCCCCAAGTAACATACCAAGGCACTTGAAAGCATTCCTCACCCATGAACCACGATCTCTCAAGTTTATGGGAAAGGATGAATCATGGGGAGAGAGAGAGAGAGAAAAATGTTATCTAAGAACCAAAAGATTTTGAATTTTCTTCTTCTGCACAATTTATAAACTAAAATTCTATCCAACATAATTTAATTTAGAACGAAAGGTCTTTTTTCTTCTTCTTCATCCCCCCCCCTCCCAGACTCTACAACTTAAATTACATTTAATCATGCCATCATGGATAAAAAGTTTTTATTAGCAGATGCTTTTTTCCATAATAATATTTCCTGCACAGTATAACTTCTGCGTATTTTATTTATTAATTTTGTACCACGGATTACAGTTTATTTCTCCTTAAGGCGATTGTGATGTCACATATCCTGTCACCTATAGCCATAGCTACCAACTCATCTATTTTTCAACAAATACTTAATACTAGATTTTTTTTTTTTTTTTTTTTTTTTCAAATAAATATTCGCTTTACTTAAACTTGAAAACTTCTTCACACCATAAATTAATGAAAAGCACCACCGGTTTCGAAAGGACGTGGCCTTTCTTCTTCAGGTGCAAAACATGTGCTACTACCTTGGAGGCAAAAGCAAGATCGAAACCGGTAGTGCTTTCCATTAATTTTATGGTGTGTGAAAATGTTTTTAAGTTTAAATATTGATTGTACACCAGTTCTTTAATTTAGTATTGAATTATTTTCGGTTTATTTAATCATCGGAAACATATATGACAGGTAAAAAAAAAAAAAAAAAAAAAAAAAAAAATTGTAGGGTAGATGCCCCAGTAATTGGCAGGCTCCAGTAATTGACATCTATCCCGAAATAATTAATAAGAAAAATAATAAAATCATATATTTTACATATAAGAATTTTAACATTTTATGTCATTTATGTCAAACACTGGAGCATATGATGCTAATAACCGGTAAAACGAATAGCTAACAGTGTCAAACACTGGCACATAAGGAGCCAATTACTGGAACATTGAGTGGGTGTCAAATAAAAATTCATAAAAAAAAAATAATTGCTATCAAATGTATATATTTTAACATATATGTGGTTCTAGATGCCTTTCATGCCATATGTACTACTTTAAGATTTCTAAAAATATTTTCTGATGACTAGAACATTAAAAACATCAGAGATTGCTCTAAAAGTGTCAATCACTGGTGCACTTACCGTAGTGATAAATATGATTTAAAATTTCGAAAGGTTGGCAGCTATGTGTGATGGCACAATATTCTCTTTTCCAAAGATTTTACATTTTTTTTTTTTTTTTTTGAATATTTTTATTTTTTTTTTAAGATGATAATTTATTTTTTCTACTTAAACAGTTATAATAAATTGCTTATTTTAACTTGATGCTGAACGAAAAAAAGAAAAATAATTTTCATTCAGTCTGCTTAATCAGAAAGAAATAGGCCTCTCCCACTGAAAGAAAGAAAGAAAAAAAAGAGAAAGAATTAAAAAAAAAAAAAAAAAAAACGCAAAATTAATCTATTTTACAGATGTTTTTCAAAGGTGTGGGTTAATTTCTAAAGATTACACTCCCTTCACACTTTTAAAAATATCTGAAAATCGAAAATTTCTACAACTGTTATAAAATACCAAAAATACCTAAATAGATAAATAACGCGATAAATAAATCCGGCGCGATATTCTGAACACATTCTAATCGAGGATCGTGGAACCTGGAGAAGAAAGAAATTACCCGATGGGAAGGGAATAAGGAATAACAAGTTTTTTCTCCCTACTCCAAACTGTTAAAAATGGTCGAAACCGGGAAGTTCCATGAGTTATCATAACTAAATAATTACTTGTATAATAAAGTGCTTTAAAAGCTTAGATACATAATTAAATGTTCGGGTAACAAATAAATACATAAATCCATCCCAAGATCAAAAATAAACATAATTTCCCATGCATTTAAAGAAAAAGAAGAAGAAGAAATAATAATAATAATAATAATAATAATAAGAGAGAAAGAGAGATAGAATAAAATAAATATATGATGAGTATAAATATCATTGAAAATATCTCAAAATTAAGTATTCAAAAGCTTAATTCTTGTTTTATCATTTTAAGTAGATTATTTTCCATAGATATTACTATGTTTTCATAAACTCTGAAGGAGAGTTTATCAGTGGCGTACCAAGGGTGGGGCGGAGGGGGCGGTCCACCCCGGGCCTCAGGTCATAAGGGGCCTCCGGAAAACTTAACCTTTAAGTATATATATTTGGTGAAGTTGCCGTGCCATTATTTTAACCTGAAAAATTCTCTGCAGTTTTTTAAGCCGTAGGTTCCCGTCTAAAGAGCCTCATTGAGCAAAATGTGACCATAGAGCGACAACTCAAAAAAAAAAAAAAATAATAATAATAATTTATGTAAAGCTTAATTTTAAGGCAGCACAAGTAGTACCAATGCCCTTGGCTTTCTTGTTAGGTGTTTGGCTTCTGAATCAATCTTAAGATTTATTTCAGCGCCTTTTTATAGTACTAAATTTAAGTGAAGAAGTGCGAGGGGGGCCTTAAATAGTAGGGGCTCCAGTAAGGGGGCCTCCAATGAAATTTTCGCCCTGGGCCTCGAGAGTTGTAGGTCTGCCACTGGAGTTTATACCATGCCAAGCTCAATCATTATTTAAAATCTTTTAACCAGAACTTAGGGAAAGGACATGCGACGTCACTCGCAGTCAAGTTATGGATAGAGTGGCAAAACATTGGTATTTGCATAAAGGTTGATCTTTTGCCATTCGAGAGTGGCAAAGATTGATTGACGGAGCGTTTGTTTGTAAACATGCCCTCTCCTCATATACACATATATCTATACCTATCGAACTAATTTCTTCGGTTGGTTGGTTTGGGTTTAACGTCGCACTAGTACTGCGGTCTGGCGACGCATCCTAAGAATAGTCCGGAGACATGCCATCACAATTTTGATCATCCACGGAGGGGATGACTTCCCCGTTTCATTAATTTCTTCGGACTTTCTCTATAGAATTAGTATTATGATCAGAAGTACGCGCAAGTCAATTTGTGAATTTGATTTTATTCAACTGAAACCACATTTTTATGGAGTTAGCCAAATGAATCGCTGTCTTACTTAACAGAAAAAAAAAAAAAAAAAAAAAAGTTATTCTAGCAAATTTATTTATAAACTTATATAATGTGTTAAAGTTCAGATACATTTTATTCTCTACTTAATTATTTATTCATTTTAACCACCCCAACTCTTCTTCATTTTCCCAAAATTATTTTAGTCTCTCTTATCCATCAATGAACGCAATGGCACATTTATTTATCTCTGCCGGAAACCAAATCCCATGCTATTTATTCCGTAGGGAATTTTGTTATTAGAACTACTGATTATCTAATGAATTTCTTTAAATTCAGTTTTCCCCATTCGGAAAATTCACAACCGTTGAATTTGTTTTCGTTTTCCTAGAAATTGGTCTTTTTATTTTTTATATTTTATTTAAAAAATTGTCAGGGGGATTTGTTCATGTTATCAGTAGTTCATGCTATCAGTAACTAATCTTCATTTTTCACGAGGATTGCGAAAACAGTTCATGTTAAAAGTAATTCACGTTAACGAGGTTCGACTGTAATAGTATAACCTAAAAAACGTGAAAAATGAACTAAATGCATATTCCGCATCTTACAGCTGCAAAATGGTAAAAAAAAAAATGTATTTAAGAAAAATCAACTTAAAGATGGCGATAAACCACTGACATAAAACTAACAAAATTGCCTCTGAGGTGGATAATTTTCGAGACAGAGATGTGACGATTTTTGTGTACATTGAGGCATTTCATATATATCTTTGAATCGCATAAACTCAAAATTAGCATTTTTGAATAGTATTACTTTTATTGCCGCGGCGCGATACGTTTAATAGAATGATTAATTTAGATACATTGCACGAAAATTAAGAAAAATATTTATCAGTATTTATTTGCGATAAACTATCACTAAGGGGTCAAGGGGTGATTAAGGTTGTCAAAATGGACCTATTAAAAATATCTAGATAATTATTATAAAATGTGCGAAGTTATACAACACTTTCAAAATAATATTATTCTACAGCTCCTCAAACATTTACAAGCTTTCGCAAAATTTTAAATTTCTTTTTCTTGGTTTGCAAATTTCAGGAATCTCCATGCCAATTTGTTTTCATCCAAATTTTAAATTTAGAAACCTGGAATTGTAAAATACCTCCAAGGACATTTTTGGTTTTATTGTTTCTATTCTATAATTTTTAAATAAGTAGGGTGTGAAAATTTTAGTTGCAAAATAACAATAATGATGTTTTATTTAGAAACTTGGAATCACACACACAAAATACGTACATGTTTATATAACCCCAAAAATCGGTAGAGGAAAAAGAAAATCGTGATAAGAGATGCAGATGAATCCATAAGAAGATCGATTAATAATCCAGTGTACAAAACCTAACCACGAAAGCAATAGTGGCATGGAAACCGATATGTTTGCAGCAAGCTATTGAATCACGAACTGAATTCGATTAAAAACTGATTTAAATTCAAAATTATCTTTAAAAAAATAATTAATTAATTAATTAATAAACAATGAGGAAAAAAAATGTATGGCCTTATGTCAGGTTTATGATAGACAAATGCAATCGTGGATTTAAAAAAAAAAAAAAAAAAAAAAAAGAAGAAATATAAAAAAAAATTAAGTACTGCAGGGGTGAGTATCTCGTGTATGCTCGTTTCGAGAGCATTAAAACTATGGATCAAATTCTGTCTATGACAGAATTTAATTTAGTTAAAAGTTTTTACGGATTTAACAAAATATTTTAAGATGGAGTAAGAAATTAAATATTAAAATTGGATATTGGCAGGCATTTTCGAAGTGGAACACTATAAATGGGTAACGACGCAAAATGCCAGATTGAAAGAAATAGTCCTGTCGTACTAACCAACTAAAAAAAAAAAAAAAAAAAAAAAAACTGGAAAAAGTTATTTAAATAACAGACTTGCTGAGGCATACTTATTAGATAATTCTTCAACATTTATATATCACCTCAGAATAGATTATGCAGAAAAGAATCATTGCATATAAAACAGCGTTTGAATTCTCTGTAGAGGTCTGCACGGGCTTAGACCGAGCCGACGAAACTAAGAGGAATTTCTGAGTAGGATTGGCCGGCAAAACAGTAAAGACCCTTTTTATTTCAAACCATAAATTTTAAAATTTTGTATATTTTGTATATTACAATTTTGTATGTAAATCTTTGTGAATAAAATGATAAAAATTAAAGAGGGATATTGCAACAAATTTATGTACGTTATGTTATTTAATATAGATTAGAGGTCTGCACGGGCCGAAATTTTCAGGCCCGGACCGGCCCGTTGGAAAGGTTTGCTTACCCGGCCCGGCCCAGTATGAAATCGAAAAATTCGGCCTAGGCCCGGCACGTTTCTTTTTTACTAGTGTACGGCCCGGCCCGGAGAAAACGCGATAAAATCAAGCACGACCCGGCCGGGCCCGATTCAAAAATATGTAAAATTACAAAAAAAAAAAAAAAAAAAAAAAAAAAAAACATACCTTTCTACGAAAAAGATTTTTAGTATTTGTTTGGCAGAGGTTTTATATAGCTAAGCAATAGAACGTTCTTTAACAAAACTGCTGAATGTTTACAAGATATTTATATATAAACGGTATTTCATTATTACAGACGTACAGAAGGCACAAAGACAGACAGAAAGTCAAATCGAAAATATTAGGATTCCTCAAACAATATAGGAAGATATTTAAAATGGTTAATAGTACTAAAAATACGCTTTCAACCACTTCCTGTTATATACCGTAATGTATCCAAATCTTTCATATGATCCGGTAAACAAAACTTTAATGCTAATCCAACCATATTCAATAGAAAAGATGCTTTTGCACATGCTAAAATTCATGCTACTTTCATCCAATGCCCCGGAGAAAAGAAAAAGAAGTCTTTGAGGAAAAGTTACAGCAGAAGGATTTTTATAGCCTTCATACCACCTAAACACTACAGACCATAGAAAACAAAGCCTTATATACAGTAACGTATCTAATTTCTTTTGTTTGTTACATGTACGCAAACTGGTAGTAACATGCATATTATTTTGAATTAGAAACCATCTAATATTACTTTAAATAAAATATATTAATTTCGACACATGTTTAAAATATTTGCGGAAAATCAGATCACGAACAGTCAAGCTGATAGACAATTAAATTGTAGTTACAGACACCTTTTAACAAAATAAAATTTCATGTGACATACCAGACTGTAAAATTATGTAAAATAAGTGACTGAAAAAGTATTTTATCATTTTCCTTTTTCGTTGATTAACGAGGAATTTAGAAAAAGATTCGGCCCGGCCCGAGCACACACAAAAAATATTGAGCCCGAGCACACACAAAAAATATTGAGCCCGAGCCCGGCCCGGCCCGAGAGCAAATTGAAAAATTCGGCCCGAACCCGGCCCGTGCCCACTCTAAATAGATATTCTTCTTCTTCTCTCCCAATCTATTAACACTTTAATGCCTGATTTTTTTTTTTAAATCAATTTGAAAAAATGTACATACTTTACCATGTTAATAATTTTTAGCACTAATGTTGCCTCTACAGGATGAAAATTAATTTAATAATACAATCAGAGTGTAATTTATTTGCAACATTAGGCACTAGAACTTCAATATTATTTTAATAGTATTTCAGAAGACAAAATTAGGTATGTTGCCCAAAGGCAATACAGAGCATTTAAGCTTAAAAGTTAAGTTTTTTTTAATCTGTAACTTCATGTTGAAGTAATGTTGAAAGATCCATGTTTGCCATCTCATATCCACACGACTTAATGGAGCAGGACAGCCAGTCTTGAAATTCCTTATATCTAAGCCTTTGTCTAATTTTTTTTTTTTTTTTTTTTTTTTCGGATCGAGCCGGCCCAGGTCTATATTTCAACTCACAAAGGAAAAAAAAAAATCTTTTAATCTGTGAGAACTTCATAAGGATGTAATCATAGATGCACTGGATATTAGACATAATAGCGTGATTTCTAAAAATGGTATTTCTAGTAAGGGGGAGAAATTCGCACCCAGTTTTTATCACTGATGGAAAAAAAATGTATATAATTATATATATATATATATTATTTATTTTTATTTATTTATTTATTTTTTTATTTATTTATTTATTTATTTTTTTTTTATTTTTATTTTTTATTTTTTTTTTGCACAGAAAAATAAAAATTTCACAAATGTATTTTTATTTTATTTTCACAAAATATTTTGTTTTTCAGAAGTGGAAAAAAAAAAAAGTTTTCTAAAAAAAAAAAAAAAAAAAAACATACACCCCTGAAATTCATCCCAATATCTGTCTACACATATGTTTATGTACATTCATGCAATAAGCATTCTGCCAAAAACATATTATATATTTAATGCAAGAAGCATTAAAAAAAAAAAAAAAAAAAAAAATCGAATACACCCATGATAATATAAGAGGTCAGAGGCAACTTTTTGCACTGATCAAATTTATGAGACATGTCCCTAACAAAATTACTCGCAAAAACAAATTAGAAGTTATCCTTGAACGTGAAAAAGAGCGATGCAATGCAATTTTTGCTATCAATTGTCAAGTTCTCCGTTAGAATGAGAGGATAACATCATTCTATATAATTTTTAACTGAGGTCGAATGTAGAAGACTTTCATACAATTTAGCAAGCGCATAACTGTTATTAAATAATAATAATAATAATCCGAAACAGCATTACAAATAATCATGCGAGAAATTCAACAGTATAAATCTGAATGATTTCGTTCCAAAGATGCAATTTCGGAAAATTTCCTGAATTATGAAGCATTTCACATCAGCATTAAAAAAAAAAAAAAAAAAAAAAAAAAAAACAGTTTCCCAATTTATTGCACATGTTATCTTATAGAATAAGAATAATATTTGCTCTCTTGTACGTTAAAAAAAAAAAAAACTATGTGGAAAAATGGTTTACTCATTAGTTATTTCTTCAAATTGAAAATTTTAGCTCCACCTCCTCCTTATCCAAGTTTTTTGAAAACTTTTTAAAATCATTTCACTTTTGTAAAGGATCGTTTAAATTTGTTGATTTTTACGAAAATTTAAGATTTTTCACTTCAAGATTGTTGATTTTTATGAATGACCTGTTTTCGGACCAAAAAATTCATTCATTAATTTTATACGGAAAAAAAAAAAAAAAAAGAAAAAGAAAGAAAGAAAAAAGATAAATGTGAGATTCTCGCGGTCTAATGGAAACCCCACTTTTTATTACATAGCATGCTGAAAGTAATAAATAAATTTTGAAATAAATCGTTTAGGAGAGAAATGGAGAAGAAAATCACATGTTGATTGCATAAGCTTAAGTAATCAGATATGATTCTTTTTAGCTTAAATGTAACTTGAGTAATAATATACACTGCTTATGTTAACGTTTAAACGTTCATTACACGTTACCCTAATTACTAAACACTTTATGTTGATTTAAATAGGCATGTAATTATCAGCTTTCACCATCACCAGCTTCTGGGGCTAAACTCGTTCTTCCTCCCTAGTGTCGCTCCTCTGAAAAATGGAAGGCGCACTCTTCTTGCCTTAAATCCGCATAGTTCCACTATCGGGGCTCGAAATTCCCGAGTGGCATTCGACAACAACAACAGCATTACCAGAATTAATTAATTAATAATCAATCTAAAGTGCTGTTTGTCACTAAGTGAATATTAAATAGGAGAAAGTCAAACAAATGGCATATACAAAATTAACAGACTTTTCCGGTAACTAATCTTTTATCGTACTTTAAAATCTAATTAGATTAAAAAGTGTATGAAATCGAATTTATGGAAGAAATGTCAAAGATATTTATAAGAATAGACCGTATATACCTCACTTTGATCTCACTACATGGCACTAGACAACACATGTAGCCGTTTTCGATTGGCATTTTTCCCGATCTTCACGTGTGTTATAATTAATTTATATATCACTTCAAGAATCTATCATCAATCTTAGGAAAAATGTAAGCGATATAAGAAATACATTCATGAGAGTGCAGAAAATTTAAAAAAGAGGAAACACGCGTGTTCATAAAATTAATCTATAATATTAAAAGAAGATGTTTGTCTGTCTGTCTGTCTGTGCATCTATACGTTCAGCCCCTACTGAACGCAGAAGTATAAAATTTGACATACGGGTGCTCAGAAGCCTTCCCGAGTTGATAATGAAAAAAAAATTTAATTAGTTCCGGAGATATTAATTAAAACGTCGACCAATGCCTAATTAAAAAGCGAGCGGATCGTAATTTTCGCCCTTCAACGTGTTCCTCAAAATAGAAAGCAGAGAGAGAAAAATTTCGCGGGTTTTTCTAAAGCGATCGTAGCCGATCTGTTGGAAATATCGAAAATACACCTGTACCACGAGAAAGAGCATTTATTACCGATTCTTACGGTACAATTTGTTTTAAAAAATACGGATTTTTTATATTTTTAAAAAAAGTTTTAAAAAGGGTCGAAAATTTCTCTTTTTCTCGATTGTCTTTTTTGAAACGCCCTGTACGACCGAGTAACTGTTCCATTTCTTAACAACTGGTATATTTGGAAAGGACATTCAATCCTCTTTCGAACCATATAAACATTTTTACAAAATACGGATTAGCGATCCATATTTTTAGATTTTACGAAACATCGATTTTTTCACAAAACATTTTATAACTCAAAAGCGTTTAGAGATAAATCATTTTTTTTTTTTTTTTTTTTTTTTTTGTATATAGATCTCGCTTTAACAATTGAATACCCAAAAGATTGAGAGAAAATTTCAAAAACTGAATGAGTTATAATTTTTTTAATTTTCAGTATCGCGGCAGTTTTCGATGAAATTCTGAATCGACGTTTCTGAAAGTCTTGCAACTGACCTTGACAGAGAAGAGAGAATAAGATTCTTCAGTGCCAGGTGCTAGAGGTCGGGAAAAATTGCTTTTGTTTTTCGCCCACGTGACAAAGTATACTGAAAATTAAAAAAAGCAGTTTTTGAATTTTTTCAATTTAAAATCGATCAAAAGCAGAACTTCGAAATTGCCCGTCATTATGGCTCACCTGTATGCAGTTAAAAAATCTAAAGTATAGCTTTAAAAATAAAATAAATAGACATATTATATTTATTTAAATTCATTTTTATTTCATCTGTTAATGAGTTACTTTTAACAGAATAATATTGATTCCCCCCCCCCTTTTTTTTTATGAATTCAGTTCAGTTGTAAAAAAGAATTTTTGGAATTCTTAAATTTTAGATGGATTTCAATAGGAATCGTTAATCGCCCTTGATAGATTAGCCATTCTGAGTCTAAAATATATCAGAGATATTCATTATTGTAATACATAATACATCATTCAAAAGATATTTTAAAGTATTTTTATTGCAGGCTATTAAAATGATATAAGCCGTTCAAATTCTGTACGAAACTTTCGGAGAAAACTACGGAAAAACCAGAAATTTTTTATTCTTTTATATTTTACAGAGTTTCAAATTCAGATTTTCGCTCACATTTCGTACTAATAATTTTTAACGATATATAGCCCGGAATTAAGCAAGTTTTGGAGAAAACCACAGATAAGTCAGACACAAATCTTTTTTAAAAAAAATGTTATACGGCGCCACAGGCGCCACCGAGCGGGACTTAGCTAAAGTCAGAAATTTGAAAGATCATAACATGGTGAGCGAACAGGCTGTTTCAGATATTGAAAAGGGAAGAGGGCGCCGAAGGCGCTACCGCACGGGAATTTACTGCGCTTTCAATAAGCTATTTTCATGATATATCGATAAGCTGTTATTAGACCTGGGCGCCACCGAGCGGGAGTTTCGTAAAGTCGGATTTTTCAGGGATCGTGAACCAGCTGGTCGCAGAAGGCGGCTAGTTTCAAATGAAAAATAACGCGCGCGGGAAAAACTATACAAATATGTTCTTAAAATTTATTTCAAACGAAAAATAATGCTCAAAAGAAAAAAAACTATACAAAATATTTTAAAGTGACAAATTAAAATAAAAGAATAACACATCAACACAATAAAACATGTGTTAAAAAAAAAACAAAAAACATTAGCTAGCAATCAACATTTAATAACATTGACTAGTGGTGGGAAGGGGGGGGGGTAAAAAGTAGTTCATGAGTGAGAAATATTGAATAATTCTGTTCTTTTATATATTATAGAATCTGATAAAGCACGTTTAAAATTAATATTGACATTTATATTTTGGATGGAAAAAGATGAGAATCTAAAGCTTTTCATGGAGCGTTTGAACACTGATCGTTATTGGAGTTTGATTTTAACAAAATAAAAAACCGCGAAATTAACAAAAATCACAAAAAAGCGGAAAATCGCGGATCCGTGGAAAATTCTCATGCCTGGAAATACACATATATATATATATATATATATATATATATATATATATATATTACATTTCTTTTATATAAGGTTTTGATCTTTAAAGAAAAAAAAAAAAAAAAAAAAAAACATATGTACACAAAAGTGTCACCTCCTGAAATCCTCAGTAAATACCAGGTTTTGGCGTTCGGGTTAAAGGCAATTGTCAACATTAGGAACCTAAACCTAAGGCAGGATACCTTCAGTGGTGGGAGGAGGGGGGAGAGGGAGAGAGAGAATGGAATCTTTCTAAGGGATCCTAGTCCGTTATTTGCGCGAGTTTTGGAGCAAACCGCGGAAAACTCTAAACGGCTACGTCGACGAGCGCGACCTTTTATAAGATCCTTATTGCAGAGGTAAATTAAAGTCGCTGCTACCCCCAAATAGAATCCTTACCCTAAGACCCTAAATGGGCTTTATCGCGAGATCTGAATGTTATGATTACTTAAACCATTTCTGAAAATACGAAGTAACATCAAATAAATTGATTAAAAATGCATACATAATAATCTCTTTCACACGAACACAAGCTCATTTACAAAATTATCTATGCTCTAAATCAATGAAGAAAAGTAAACACTGCACTACAATTTATGGTGATCACTGAATTCTAAAACACGATAGAATCCAGTTCTCTTTCCCTAAACGGCAGGAAATTTTTTTCTCTCCTCTCATCATTAGGATTTAATTCATTTTCCGGACTAAGTAGCAGGGGAATGTCCAGCTGCAAAATCAATATTTCTTTCTTGAGCAATCAGCATCATTTCTAGCAATCCATGAGTTGTCATGACAACAATAAGGCAACACAGGACCAGGTATCAGGACAACCACTTAGGCACATTTATCGCCTTACAAATTTAAAGTAAGCAGAGATTGATCAAAGCATTTCAGATATTTAATATTAGAGTATGTGGAAGGAAAACTAATTTTTATATACTATATTATATACTAAACTATTTTTATATAGACTATATTAGAAAATAGCACAAATTGTTGTTGAGGGCTGAAAATACACGAATTTTTCCTACTGATCATAGTAAAGTCCGTAAGGAAAAATAATTATACTAGAAATTTTCGATAAAAA
This sequence comes from Salticus scenicus, assembly GCA_963930645.1. NCBI lineage: Eukaryota > Metazoa > Arthropoda > Arachnida > Araneae > Salticidae > Salticus > Salticus scenicus. Next base: position 52,017,336 of record OZ005648.1, read on the forward strand.
ATATCAGCTGCTGTCCCTGTCAGTCAAAAATAATTTAAAAAAAAAAAAAAAAAAAAAAAAAAAGAAATTTTAGGTAAAACTAAAATATAAATGCGGCCGAACTCAACTACAGAAAACCGTCTGCGAACCCAATAAAAAATTCTCTATAACCAAAGGTTCACTATATTCAAAACTTATTAAAGCATGGATTATTTGTTAAAGTTTGATAATAGTTTTCTTAGAAACATTCACTGTAATAAAACACAATTTACTAATACACTCCTGCTCAAAAGTTTAGCAGGATTTACAAAGGATCAGTTTTTCTCAATTTAAAAACTTATCTCTCGATGAAATGTTTTCAAACATCGGGTATTTAAAGAAGTGGGTCTTCCTCGTGTTTTTCAGTGAATAAGATTGGAAGACAACATTTAGGGGGCCGATAACAAATTGAGCAAAATCAATATCAATAATGTTTGTAATCACCCTGTATCATTAAGTGAACGAAACGAACTGTAACTTTAGGATATGTTAATATAGAGCCAGTCCAGTTTGTGAATGAATTTGAGTAACGATAGTATAATAAATAACGGAGATATAAGCATTTATTTTAAAACTCAAAAAAAAAAAAAAAAAACATGTTTTTTATTTATAAAGATACAAAGTTTTTAACGAAAATTATTCCCACTTTCAGATAAGTTGAAAGAACACCTTTAAAACAATATACTGCAATCGGAATACAAATATCTTAAATATCTCATTAAAAAAAAAAAAAAATCTGGGAAGAGACATTTCAATTTACTATAAGCAGACTTTCATTTTATCTTCCATTTTATAACCAGTCCACTACAAGAGTTTAAAATAAGATTAGTTAAACAGGTGTTCAGTTGACTATAACTGAAAGTTTACTTTATCTCGAATTCAATACAGATACAACTGTATTCCGATCAAAATGTCAAAACAATTTTTTGCTAGTAATCTTTACATAAAAGATATGAATTAAATTACTATGCGGGAAAAAATATGAGGGAAGAATTCTTAAATACAATTTATTAATGTCAACGTATTGTTTATGCGATATTAAATAAAGGTCATTTAAAATATGTATAAACAAAACATTTCTTAAAATTTTCAAGAAAAATTCCTGAAGCAACATAATGGAGCAAAATTGTACTAAGATTATTGAGAATATAAAAGGACGTAAATCCTATTGGAGTATGAGCAGTGGTGATGAAGGGGTTGAAGCCGATTGACACAAGGATCCTAGGCCTAGGTGAAATGACTTCCATAAAAAGCTTTCTAAGGAAACCTTGCTGAGAAAACCTAAACACATGAGAAAACCTAAGAAAACACTGAAAAGGTAGTACAACAAGCACAACCTAGGTTCGAACCAGGCAACTCCCATCTAGCACCTTTGAGAACAGAACATCGCGGCCACCGAGAGCAATGTCAGAAATAAGAATTTTGAAACTAGGCGTCAAAATGACGCCTGGATTAAATTTTTTGGGCGTCAAAATAAAAAATCTAGATGCCATCTATAATCAAATGTGTTTATTAAAATAATAATAATAATAATAAAGCATCAACTTGTAAATAATATATGCAAGATTATATAAAAAATATTTATGTAATGAATGTAATTACATTGACAATATTAAACGTATTTAAAATCGCAAATTCATTCTTCGCCCAGAAGATACATCATTCCACCACAATTTAATAGCAATTTCTGGGCAGAAATCTTCCAATTTAGGGCTGTTTAATTTAATCATTAACAAATCGTCAACTATTTTCATAGAGATCTGATTTCTTAAATCAGTTTTTATAAGGTTCAATTGACCGAAATAGACTTGTTTAGTCTGATGGGATTGGAAAAATTATTAGGTAGGATGAGGAAAAAATCCAGGTGTCAAATCTGTACTGATAAGTGTAAAGGATTTAAGTCCAAAAATGTCGATTTTGAGTTAAGTACATCGTCAGACTCTGAATTTTTTTTTTTTTTTCTGTCGATTGGTATAAAGGATTTAAATCCATTTAGTCTTTGAAAAATTCATTGGTACAAAAAGATTCAAGTCAGAAATTTAGCATTAATCTTTAGTATAAAATATTTAATTCAATTTTTTTCCTTTATTAAATGAATACTGACAATCACTGAATGATATAAAGGGTATAAATTAACCTAATCCCCTTTTCCTAATCGATTCTTCTGATTAGTTTTTAGTTAGTTTAACTTTATTTTTCGTCCCCTGAAAAATCAAGAATATGGACTTAAATCCTTTATATTTATTAGTACAGAAATATGGCACCTATGATTGGAATTCTAGGCGTCAAAAAGAAAAAATTGGTCGCAAAATGCGACTAACGACCGCTATTTCTAACCCTGACCGAGAGGAGCTCCATTAAGTTAAAAAAAAAAAAAAACTGCTTTATTTGCATATTTTATTTCTACACCAAAGAAATTCAACAACTGAAACTACCAAAAAATTCAAGCAATGAAACATAAAAAAAAAAAAAAAAAAAAAAAAAAATTATCAGAAAAATGCTTAAAAAAAAAAGTTTATAGATCTCTAATTTATAATAATTTTTACAGATAAGTGTTCAAATATCCTTTTTTAAAATGCTTTTTGCGACATAATTTTCGACTAAACGCATAATACAATAAATTATAACGTCCACTATCACCTTAAAGAAACTTTTAAACGATTTTAATTATTATTTATCTATTTTAATTAAAATTAATATTTCGTACATATTTCAAAAGATATGTATGCAAAAATTTCACAATTTTAAGACTAGAAATAATAAAAACAAACTTTAGAATGTGCACATATTCGTACGAAATTTTTTCACATTCCAACATAAAAAATATTTCTTTTAATTAATTTATCTATGACTCCACAAACCAATATATATAAATAACATCAGAACATATATTTGAGCAATAATAATGTGAAATCGTAAATGATGATAATAATAATAATGAGTTAGCCTGAATCATTTAAAAAAAAAAATTAAATATTTAAAATTTTATTTTTTAAAGTATTTTTAGCATTAAAGTTGTTTTCATTATTATTATTATTATTATATAATTACTGTTTTAGACTTATGAAATTTTTTATACATATGAATTGAAATGTATCAATATTAATTTAATTCAAAATTCTTAAAAGTTATTTAAATTCAAAATTTTAAATTTTAAATTCCCTCAATATTTTTTAAATGATAACTGTCAACTAACTTTTAATTTCTCCCCTCGATTTTAAATTAATATGATTTAGCAAATATTCTAAATATATTTAAGTACATATTACTCTTTGGATTGATAATTAATTTTTAAAAAATGTTTTTCTGTTTGAACGTAGAAATTTAATGTTATTTTTTAACATTCAAACAAAAATATTTTTAAAAAATTGTCTTACCAACCATTACGCAAAATAATGCTGCTCAAATATGTTTAGAATGTATTGTTAACTTAAAATAATACAAAATCAAGAAAGAATTAGAAACTATTTAGCATGAAACACTTAAAAGAATTCCAAAAAAGGTAATGATTTAAAATTTTATTCAAATTAATTTTAACTTTTCAAGAAATTTCAAAATGTAATAACTCGATGACAATAATTTACAAAAACGTATTTATATTGTTTACCATTTCTCAAAAAGAAAAAAAAAAAAAAGGAAGAAAGAAATATATCTATCTATCTATATATATAATTTTAATTAAATTTAATATTCAAACATTTTAATGGACGTGTATGCAAAATTCCACAACTTTAAGACTAAAAAAAAAAAAAAAAAAAAAATACCTTATAATATGAACCTTAAAAAAAAAAAAAGAACTTATAATATGAACCTTAAAAAATAAATGTTTACAACTGTTACTTCCGATAACTAACTGCTAGTTATTATTATTATTATATATATATTTTTTTTCCTTTTTAATAAATCATTTCTCGATAAATTTTTCACATTTTTCTTCCTTTCATTTTAAAAGCAGTTTTTAATGTTTCTTTCATTCGCATTTCGAAAATGAACAAAACATTCTAAAAATGTCGTTTTTGAGACATTCTTCTTATTCACTGTGATTAAATATAAATTGTTGATATTTCTTTTTTTTTTTTTTTTTTTTTTCCCAAAACGATATAAATAGTGTGTGTTACATATATACTAAAATAAATGAAATAAAAATAAATAATAATAAATAAAATAATTTGTAACAGTCGAAAAGTTCGAGGAAGTCTTCCAAATGGTAGCTCTTTCAGGAAAGCTTTTCCACTTCCGTGTAGGGCGAAAAAAGATCCTGCTGCAATCCCAAGTTTCCTTCTTAGGAACGAATGTCGCTAAAACAAAATATGGAACTGAAAATGCGACAAGAACTAAACATTCCATTTTCTTTTAAAGTGAATTATTTTCAGATTACAAAGTTGTCCATGACGTACTTTGCGATCTAAGTTTATTTCAGATAATCATTTTCCGATATATCCAGGGCAATTAATTCATATTCAACCATTTAAATGCAAGAATAGATATGAAAATGCCACTGTAAATTTCAGAGTATTCTTTTAGAATTTTTTTAACTTTAAATTATAATTACAAACGTATGAAAATTATTAAAATAATTGTGAATTAATTTTTCTTTCTTTTTTTTTTTTTTTTCTGTTTACTTTGTCATAAAGAAACTTTATTTATATTATTTTCTTTTCATGTTTTGAGTTAACTTTAGTTATTTTTAACAATTTCTAAGAAATTTTTGAAATGTTTTATTGCTTCGATTGCGATTCATCTGTGTTGCTGCTTATCGTCTGCGTTTTCATATTCATAAATGATTTTGAAATTTCATAAAACCAATATATATAAAGTCAGGTAACCTGCAAAACTAATGTAATCTAATCTAAACCTACATATGGGTCCGTTCATTGTAAAAGTGAATTATCTCCTTGGAAACTGATTTTGAAATAACGAGCTTTTTTCAAATTTATGCGAAGATGATAAACTTTTTATATGCCATGTTTTTAAATTTTCTGTTGAATCATAGCTATAGAACTACATTAGCACTTTATAAATGTGTATAAAATTTTTAAAGTGATAATGACGTCAATTTTTGTGAGATGCATCATTTAACTTTTTACGGACCATATTCCCACTTTGGGTTCGAGGCTACAAGAATATCAGCTGGTTAGGGAAACAATCCTCAACTCTACCATAACGAAGCATTGTGGCTTGCAAATTTTTATCTTGCAATGTTATTTATAAGAGTTACGGATTACATGAAATTGAAGTAAGAGTGATATAGTGATACCTTTGTTTTGTTTTTAATCCAGTTTTAGTAATATACTTTAATGTTAATCAACATATGTAATATTAAAAGTTGCCAAGTGAACTGTGGCGATGTTAACAAATTTAAACGGATGTTCCATTTAATAAATTCCTTTATTAAAGTGATTGAAATTCTAATTATTTAAGCTTTGATGTCTATATATGTGTGTGTGTGTGTGTGTGTAAAATGTTCTTATTAATCTTTATTCATTATATATATGTGTGTGTGTGTGTATACATAAAATTTTCTGCAATTGTACGATTTGGAATAGTCTTAACTTTATCATTCGATTCAGTTGTTTACATTTATCTTTTGTTCTTGTTTGAACATTATTATTAAGTTTCACTGCAGAAATATTTAGGAAAATGTTATGCGTAACAATAAAATGGCATCTTGAATCTAATTTGTTTACAAAATATCGGCCACGTGTTCGGCGATTTTACCTACGGTGACGTCACAGGAATATTGTCCAAATGTATTTATTTTTATGTTGAAAGAAAATGAACTCGTCAATTTTTTTTTTTTTTTTTTTTTTTTTGCAACAATTAAATTACAGCTAATATTTTAATGGCTATTTTTAAAGCTATTATGAGGCTATTATTTTCATATTTTAATTAAATATAAGAAAACTAATCAAAAATTCGGAAATCGGGCTACGAAGTATTGTGTTGTCATCGGGTTCTGAGCTATTTTGAAAGTTTCAAATGTCTAGTTAGTAGGGAAGTTAGTTAAAAATCGATTGCAAGATTTGTACCGGACAAACAAACAAGAATCCAAATTAATAAAAACATGGTAAAATAATTTTGAATGTAACTTAGAAACTTCATTTTTATAATAAATATTTAGAAGTTTTAGTTTTCTGAGAAAAAACATGTAATGCCATTTATGTATCTTTAATGAAATTATTGGAGTTTTTTCTTTTTTATAACGAAAGGTGTGACAAAATGTGATACAATTATATATATTTAAAAAATATGGATTTACAATGAGCCGTCCATATATAAGTCAGGTTTTCGGATATACAGTCTGATGCAAAATTATTCGAGAACTAGCCAATAATTCCTATATTTAAAAAGTACACTTAAGACTGTTTTGCTAAGTAAATCCTTGTCGAATCATGTTCTTAGACTGATTAAGAACATGACTCGACAAGGATTTATTTAACAAAGCTGTATTAAGTGTACATTTTTTTGGCAAAGATTATTGCTAGTGATCGAATAATTTTGCAGCCGACTGTACTGCCGGATGTTTCCCATTAAAAGCATGATGGCTAGCATTAGAACATTTCCAAAATGCTTTTTTATCTTTTTCCCTGACTTAGTATGATCTTCATTTTTCACAACATTATTATTGTAAATTACTAACCGTTCGCCAAACTTTCAAATATTGCTTATTGTCACGAAATTCTTCAAAAATACCTGACTTTAAATGAAATTCCCTGAGAATTCTTGACCAGTGGCCACTCTAAAAAGTCATACATAATGCAACCAGTTTGTTTACAAGAAGTCTCAAAATAATTCGGATACATTACTTGTAAGAGACGTATTTCTTGTAAGCAAATTTAAATATTTTTATACAGTACTAAACACTCGAAATCAATTTATATTTTTTAGAGGCAATATGTTTTTTATAAAAAGTTTCATAATTTACATTAAGGATTCATTTACATTGAGGGTCACACGAAAGTATTCGGGATTCATTACGAGATGTATTATCAGTTATATTAATGTTATATATGCGTTTTCAATACTTTCTGGGGCGATGAAAAATATTTATGTTAAGATAGATAAATGTATTTAGAAACTGTTTTATGGAATTAAAAAATATATATATTTATGGATATAGGGATATAGACAGACTGATAGATGAATCGAAGTAATAAATACTGTATCTTTCTTTCTTTCTTTTTTTAATAAAATAGTACCAAAAAAAAAAAAAAAAAGAAAAACTAAATTATCCTCTAAGCTATTCCTAAAACGCGAAAGAAAAATTATATTAACAAGATAAATTATTGTTTTATATAATAAAATGACATTTAAAAAAAAAAAAAAAAAAAAAAAAAAAATGACAATTATTCTAATAATTTTTACACATCTATATTAGTATTATTATTTTCAAATAAATTTTACAGTGAATTGCAAGATAAATTTCAGATAAATGTATTATTTTATTATTATTATTATTAATTTTTTGGATAATTTATTTACATAAAACCAGAACTGCGAAGTCGAAAGGAAAAGTTACTGACTCCAACTCCTAAAATTAACGAGTCTGACTCCTCCATATATATACATACAAGTTATTGCTTATATTTCTTAAAATTGAACAAAATTCCCCACAAGACGTTGAATAAGAAAAATTGATTTTTTCCCTTTTATTTTCTATCTGAAGAATGCGAAAAATTCACTTAATTTTTAAAACTTTTTTTTTTTTTTTTTTTAAGTACTAATTTAACGGTTGTAATTTTTTCTGAATGTGAAAAAAAAAAAAAAAAAAAAAAAAGTAATAAGTAATTGGAAACAAATTTTCCCATATAATAACATGGGACTTGGTTGTCTTCAAGATTAGATATTGTCCACTCTTAAATCAATGAAATACTCAGGCTGTTACTAACACAACAATGGTCCGATCTTAACTTTAATTGCACTCTAACCCTTTAACGTTCATTGGTTTCGCAGCGAAACCAAACACATTTGACATCATTTAACAATTTTTATGCAGTTCTTTTTTAACATTTCCCCCTTGTTTTAATCAATTTTTAAACTTTTGCTTCTTCTCTGTTCGGTAGATAGAAGCACTATTCCAAAATTTAACAAATAATGCTTCAAAGGAAGCTAAATGCATAAGCCACTTGAAGTTTCTTAGTGGACGCGAGTGTGAATTGCTAGTTTGATGATGCACTCATGTCTAGTTTTTTTCATTTAGTGAAGAGCTGGACTATTATTTTCACCTGAAACAACTTTTACGAGATTTTGCAGTCAACAACGTTTAATTACAAAGTGTTTTATTTATTAAATTAAATCTTATTTGAATTTAATAAGGTTAACGTATAGATGTTTCAAACTAAAAATTTCTCGAAAAGAAACAATGCTATATATTTTTTTTTTTTTTTTTAAATATTTATGATCAGCCAGGGTTTAACCTGGCAAAAAAATTACTTTAGCATTTTAGCGAAAATAGGCAAGCACTATTTTAGCTTTTTCAAAAGCTAATTCTTTGGAAACCATTGATTTCTTTTACTTAGCTTTGTTATCCTCAGTTTTGTTTTCTATTCCTTTTGTTCATTGATGATTTTAATCAAGCATCCATATTTGTGACTTTAAAAATATGAATCAGGGAAACTATGTTTTGATTTTATCAATAGAAAAAGAGGTATTCATATCATATGTGTAAAATGAAAAAGCAATTTAAAAATCAAGTAAAGTGTAGTGGTAGATAATCGTGAAATACTAGTGCTAAAAATGCTTCTATGAAGCAAATTCTGAATTCTAACATACTTTTAAATATTTTTGCATTTAAATTCAATCATTCAAAATTAAAAATAAATCCAAATTACTATATAAATAAGGATTCCCAAAAATTTCAGTCCTTTCATAGTTTTTGCCTGCAAATATTACAAAAAAAAAAAAAAAAAAAACTGAATTATTATATAGAGATATTTTATACAGTTAGCCAGTTTTAGCTTTTTAGCGAAATTCTGACCGACTTGTTTTAGCAAAATATGATACCTTTTAGCAAAATGCTAAAAAAACTAATGGCAGTTTAAATCCTGTGATCAGCTATGTGTCTAAAAGCTATTTTTTAAATTAGTTTAGTAATTTTTAAAATAAATTAAGTAGTGAACGTTAAAGGGTTATAGTGAAATTCTACACGCATAATGTCGCAAAACATCACGATTCACTTACCTCAAACCCAAAGATGATAAAAAAAAAAAAAAAAAAAAAAAAATCCTGCACCCTTATCCTCAAAAACGGCACCCTATATCTGCCTTTTTCTAACGAATTTCAAATTACAGTACACGGTAAATTAAAGGTTATTCCTAAAAAATTCTTTTTCAATGTTTACTCTGGAGTCCTTTCTGTCTTTAAAGGGAATTTGCCTTTAAAAGGAATCGCCCTTGTGATATACAGTTCCCGCCGCTTATTAAAATCACATTCTTCTGAGCCAAAATGATTTTTTTAAGCAGCTGATTTTTATATCCGGCGAACGTTCCTGCACTTAAGGAAAAGGCATTACTTCCCTGAATTTGGAAAGAAACTTCAAAAGGTGACGAATAATGGAATTAGTAAACAATATTAATTAATTTTTGATAGATAAATAATTAATTGTTTCTTCGATATAAATAAATTACACGCATTCCGAGTTCCCATGCACTTTCGTTTGAGGAAAATCATCATTACTTTACCAAAAGTTCACGTTGTTCTTATAAATTTAAAATATTTTCGTTTAAACCTCATGAATTATAATAATTTTAAAATAAGAACTAGAAACTGCCTTTTAATAATTAGAAACAAAAAAAAAATTCCATTTCAAATCAAATTTGTAACTTATTACTGCGTTTTGAAGAATGCGTTTCTTGAAACTGTTACGGAGATAAGTGATGGGGCGTGTTTAATTTTTAACTGTGCTGCAAGTGTAAAATCTTTGACAATGAGCGATAACGGGGAAATTGTTGTGATTCAATTTTTTTTTTTTTTTTTTTAAATAATAATAATAATGAGTGTGCATAAATGATATTTTTGGCTGCTAAGGAGATATTTTTATTAACCGGCGATGCTGATTGTATTAGGAGGCGGCTTTAAAAGTAATTTGTATTGATTTGATTCTGGTCCTGGCAATTTGATCAGATTAAGCGGCTGATTTTATTAACCAGTGAATTTATTAAGCGTCGGTTACTGTATATATATATATATATATATATATATTATTTAGTTATTTATTCTTTCACATTAAACGGTGTTAAGTTTTTTTTTTAAATGTGAAAACAGAATTTAAAAATGTGCATTAGGTAATGAGTGAATAATTTGGGTACCAAATTTCTGCATAGAAGAACATGGTAGTGTTTCCGCTGCTATTGCATTTTTACAAAATGTAAAACATATCCAAGAGTTTGTGAATTTTCCGAATGTAAAAATAGAATAGGGAAAAAAAAAAAAAAAAGTAATAAATAATTATATACACACATTTTTCTGTAGAGTTATATGGCGTTCTATGGAGAATATTGTCCAATTATAATTCATTAACCAATACATATTTTTAAATTCTGTTTTCATATTCAGAAAATTCACAACTGTTAAATTCGCTATCGTTTTTTAAAAACCGATTTCCTTAATTTTTAATGTTTTATCTTGAAGCTGTAAAATGCATAATTCACACAGTAAAAATTCTCATCTCACAGCTTCAAAATAAATTATTAAAAAAAAAAAAAAAAAAAAAAAAAAAAAAAAACAGTTTTTTTTTTTTTTTTTTTTTAACGATAGCTAATTTATCAGTTGTGAATTTTCTGAATGTGAAAACAGAATTTAAAAATATGTATTGGTTAACGAGTTTCAATTGGACAAAATTCCTCCTAGAATAACATTGGCTTGGGTTTCCGGCGACGATGAGTGCAGCGGCTACTTAATACTCTACGATGAAAGTATTACTCTACGTATAATACTCTACGATCTGCCTGCGATTTTATTTATTAATTTATTTATCTTCCTTATTTTATTTATTTATTTTTGAAATCCAATTATTTATTCGTTTCTGATTTATATGATTAAAGTATAAGCAATTTCTTCGGCCACTCTAAGAGATACTCGTATTTAGAGCAAAATATTTTCCTCAAACTTGAAAATTGTACTAAGAATTTGCTGTAACCATGAGTCTGATCTCATTTTTGTTTTATCGAATTATCATTTTCGAATCTCATTTTCGTTTTAGTTAACCTAATGAAAAGTCTCTCCCCCCCCCCCCCTTCTGTTTAAATTATTTCTACAATGTTATAGGTTAAATAAGGAGGTTCTAGTATTCGGTTGCAGTGCTTTCGAAAATAAATAAATGAATAAAAATTGAAGTTCTTAAATATTGAAAATAGACTTTTATTCAAATTAAATTTATTGAATGCATTTCTTCAGCACTTTTTCGTTTGAAGACTACCACCTTATTTGGTGCACTTGGCGACTCATACACACAGCTAGATTTTGCCCGATTCGAAAAAACCCGGGTTTGTTTTTTCAATAAAACCCACTTGAAAAACTCAAGAAAAGCCCAAGTTTTTTTTTTTTTTTTTTTTTTTTTTCAAAAATACTTGTTTAAAATTGTACTTTTGTCTAACTTACAATAAACATATAAATAAAAAACAAATATTATATGCATTATTAGAAGATGAACAAAGAATTTTTAGAAATATTGGAGATGCTCAAACTGCTCTATAGAAAAAAATCCTGAAAATTTTCCCACGAAAAAAAAAAAATAATAATCTGTAATTATCTTATTGAAACAGAATAAAATATTATACTAAAAAAATAAAAGCAAGAAAAAACAGAGTTGTTTGCCAATATAAAGAAAACTGTAGGACTCGAGGAATGTAAAATATAAATAAATAAAAATCAAATTTTAAAAAATTTCTGAAAACGTTAACAGTGCAACACTGTTATGCAATGTAGAGGGACAATAATTAAAAAATGTTTTATGAAAATCTATTGACTACGAAAAGTTCAATAAAGCTATACGAAATAATTATTAAAATCCAATTTTTTGTTGTAAAGGGCAGACAAAAAGAATTTTAGAATATTTAAAGTACAATTATTTAATATTTAATATTTCTTTAATAACTTAATCATAAAAAGAAGACTTTAGAAATTTTAAAATTTTGATTTTAATGAATAAATAACAATTTAATTTTTTTAATTATCTTATTATGAATGATATACTTAATGTTAAAAAAAAAAAAAAAAAAAAAAAAGGAAGAAAGCAAATATTCCTGAAAACTCTGATAAAACCTGAAAAAAAACATGATAAAACACCAAAAAACCAGAAAAAACCCACTGGGCTGGGTTTTTCCCAACCCTGCCTGAATAAGAAAAATGGTTTTTAGAGGTTGATATGTATATGTCTTTAACCAGCATAATTAAAAAACAAATGTTTGTAATTCAAATGTTGAAGGTCAAATGAGAATTTGAAAATTTGACTAAAATTGTTAAGTCTCAATAATTTGAAATAAACTGTTAAATTTAATAACATCCACATATTAAATGAATGAATGCAGATACTCTAAATTCAAACGGGGTGAGGGGAAGAAGGGAGGTACCCCTGCCCTAGTCACATAAAAATATATTCCATATAAAACTGTTTCTAAACCTGTTTTTAACTATTTTTAAAGCTCAATCATATCATATGCAGTATTTCTTATTTTAGACTTTGATTTCTAAATAATCTGTCTTTATAACGTTCAAATAAGGGGGTAAGAGAAAGTTGTGTGAGTGCCACACAAGATTATTTTAAAACAAACAACGAGAAAAAATAATTTGACTTGTTTAAAATACTTTTTTTTTCTCCACTAGTTTTGATTATTTTAAAAGGCATATAGTAAACACACATACACTAATAATTTTGATTATATATATATATATATATATATATATATATATATATATATATGGGTTAACAGAATAAAGATATTTGTTAAAATTTTAAATAACGGAGAAAAAGAATTGGCAATGAGTATTTTTAGAAAACAGATTAACTTTTTTTTTTCGATTAACAATTAATAATCGAATTATCGAATGGTAACAAATTACGATGGCAACAATTTTTTTTACGCTATTCACCCTACATATGTCTCAACTGCTCAGTGGAGAAAGAAAAATATTTCGCTCAAAAAAAGACAAACTTAAAATGCCATGCTAATATATAAACATGACGACACGTTCATATTCTTTGACAAAGCCCAGTGGAAATCAATTCCCTAAACAATGTAACGCCAAGTAGAAATCGAAATGACTTATGGCAACCCTGAGCGGATAGAATTTTTTTTCCCGCTACCTTCCGAATGCAGAGTTCGTGAGAGTACGGATTTATCCAATCCCGTGACAACCGAGACCAACTGAGAATCGGAGATTTCTCTACACACACTCACTCTCTCTCTTTTTTTTTAATAACCAGTGAAGGACTGGTCTTTCATGCAGCTTCAAAGAAGTGTTATTATAATTGGTCAGAGAAAGGGAAATCAAACGTATAGTGTAAATTGACTAAAAAAAAAAAAAAATTTAACATCAATATTTTAAAACAAGATTGGTGGGGCAAAACGTCAGTGATGAATTTTTGCAGCCTTTTGTTTTTCTGAGGTATCATCAGCTGATTCTAGTTTAGTACACAGAGTACAGAATATCATCCTTAAAAAACAAGATAGACCATTAAGATGTTTAAAACCGTTTAAAATTAAACGATAAAAAATGAAATAAAAATGCAATAAATAAATACATAGCGACTAACCAAGAGTTGTGGTCAAGCTGTCCTGTAATTTTTTTTTTTTTCCCCATTATCCGATTACTGTAGGTAAGGTAGTGTATTCGGTCCGAAAATTCGATATCGAGTTTTCACCTGATTTACACGTTTTAAAGTCTTCTGAATCCAAAAAAGTAGTTTTTGTCACTTGGTCAGTGTGTGTGTACATGTATGTACTTGGAGATTTTTCTAGCTATCATATCTCCGAGACTAATAAAGATTACTAAACTTCAGAATTGAGACAGGTCTGGTGTAGAGATGAATTTTCTAAATTTTTGTGAAAATTATAAAAACAGAAGTGGGACATCGGAAACCGTAAGTCTGTATCTCAAAAACGGCTCCAACGATTTTCTTCAAAGTTTCTATATAAACACCCTATTAAATGTCCTTTCGAATCTTATAGTTGGTTAGTTCAGGCAAATTGACAGGCGTTCTGTATAAATAGCTCAATTTAAGGTCACGAAAGTGCTTTCTTTCAAAAACAGCTGTACAGATTTTTTTCAAACTCCCCATAGCATCTCTCTTTTAGATACCCTTTCGTGTGTAATTATTGTTTTCCGGTCGATAATTGAATTTGCGAAGTTTTGGTGAATGCTGGTATCTCAAAAACGGCTCTAACGATTTTCTTGAAAATTGCTACATAAACTCCTTTTTAGATACCCTTTCTCATGTATTACGTGGTTATTACAGAAAAATTCACACTCCTCCCGATTAGATAGGTCAGTTTTAGATTTCGGAAATTGTTGTTTAAAATAACTCTAAAAAAAAAAAAAAATTCTTATTTTTTAACTCGTTATAACGTAAACTCTGTTTTATATGTCTTTACACGTGTATTAACATTCTCTTACCGGAAAATTTTTAAGTGTCTATTTCATTAGGTCAATTCTATGTCTTCTGATCTAAAAGTGCATATAATACGTGTAACAGTAGGTAATGAAAGTCGTGCGGTTGTTTCACACCAGATTTTTTTTTTTTTTTTTACTTTCTTCTATATTCAACAGAAGAGAGTATATTCGTAAAAATTTTAGACTTCCGGTTTTCGATGGATTTACAGGATTTGAGAAATACAGAACACGATCCGACCATTTTTAGAAAATGTCTGTCTGTCCATCTGTCAATAAATGCACCTTTTGCTCAACGGTAGACTGTATCCGAATAGGTGATAGTTTTTTACGTTATTTTATAGTATAAAATTCAAAATCAATCTTTCCGTACCGATTTGAAAGTGTCTTACTTTTATTTGCACAAATGTATAACTAAAATTTTGTGTTAATATTACATAAGGGTTCTTTCTTTTTCTAAAATATTTTATTTTTGTCTGATTTATAGATACAATTTTATGTACTAAGTTTTTATAAAATAATGCATATTACATACATACAAGATAGTTATAATTAAAAGCTCAGATCATGAATCATCTCTACTAAGTTTGGTAACAGCCCGTTTTAACTGCAGAAAGCTGTTATAGCAAAAATTTTAATTATAATGATTCTGTATTTATATTTTCATATTTTTTTAGTTTAGTTATAAAATAAATCTCTCTCATTAACACATTTCTTTCAATAATGCATAAAAATAGTGAAATTCTCACAACTACTCGGTATTGGCCGAAAACATAGCCTAAATTTGGCCGAGTAAGCCAAGTACCGAATATATACCGAGTACTCGGTACAGCTCTACTAATTTTGCCCTATATTATATATATTCAAACGTCAGCTTTAACAAATTTTCAAAAGCAAATCTGAGCTTATACAAATTTATTACCTTTTCACGAAACACCCGTGGTTCACAAACGAACAATAAAGTAAGTATTAGGGTGAAACTACTCATAAATATTTTGAAACAGTATTGTTTGCTATTTAATAATGACAACAATAGATTCTAACAAAACTGATTTCGCTGGGTCTTTAACAGTCAATCATTTCAGACGATTTTATTTACTTTAAACATAATTTCATTTTAATGGAGGGGAAAAAACGAATTTAATAATTCAATTTAATGACCCAAATTAATCATACATAGGAAAGTATACCAAAATATTCAGAACCAAAGCATTACTTTTATTCAGAGATGAGAGTGGGAAACGAATAAAAAGGTCTGAAAATATGCACCCAAAAATAATTTGATTTCTGTAATACTCCCGAAAAACTCTGGGATTTTAAAATAAAAGAGGAAATGATAAAGTGCACACAAAATACCCTACTTTCCATAAATAAACATGGCAAATACATGAAAGTGGAATGTTCAGGAACATTAAAAACAAGGAAAACAAAACAATTGAAAAAACTAGTATATTGTGGCCACCACAAGACTTTCTTCTATATTTCCCTATTCAAATTCACTCAGTAACAATATTAAAAAAAAAAAAGTTTTTGTTCGTTAAAAGTAAAAAAAACTAGTATGTTGTGGCCACCACAAGACTTTCTTCTATATTTTCCTATACATATTCAATCAGTAACAATATTAAAAAAAAAAAAAAAAAGATTTTTTTTTTTTTTTTTTTTTTGTGAAAATTAATACATATTCAATCACTAACAATAACTAAAAAAAAAAAAAAATGAATTTTTTTCTAAGTTTTTTTTTTTTTTTTTTTGGTTAAAAGTAAAAAAAAATCGATAACTTTGTTTTAAATTATCACAGATTTATAGTTCAACCATTCGTTTTAAATGTACCCCCCAGGGGGGGAAGCGATGCCCCCCCATGCACAAAATTTTTTTCCTAGTTACGTACTACTATTATCAATAATTCATATTAATTTTACAATCACAAGTGTAAAATAACTCTTATTATGCACATGTATACGAATTTTTGTCCTATGCTGCCATGTTAAAAATTTAGATAAAATGCTATCACAGCGCCACCTGTTGAGCTATTGATCCCCAAATATAATCAGCAACAGTTTATGTCGGGGACCAACTAAATACCAAAGTTTGGTAAAATTTCGTTAAAAAAAAAAAAAAAAAAAAAAAATACGATTTTTTTTTTTTTTTTGTTAAAAGTAAAAAAAATCGATAACTTTGTTTTAAATTATCACAGATTTATGGTTCAACCATTCGTTTTAAAGGTATTGACGAGATCTTTCGAATGATACCCATCTTCAAAATTTAACCCCCCCCCGGGGGGGGTACTTCCCCCCAGGGGGGAACCGATGCCCCCCCATGCACAAATTTTTTTTGCTAGTTAACTACTACTATCATCAATAATTCAAATTAATTTTACAATCACAAGTTTAAAATAACTCTCATTATGCCCATTTATACGGAATTTTGTCCTATGCTGCCATGTTAAAAATTTGCATAAAATGCGATTACAGCGCCACCTGTTGAGCTATTGATCCCCAAATCTAATGGGCACCAGTTCATGTCAGGGTGCAACTAAATATCAAGTTTGGTTAAATTTCATTCATATGTTCGTGAGATACAGCGTCCACAAAAAAATGATACAGACACACAGACAGACAGACAGACATTTTCTAAAAACTATCAATTCGTGTTCAGGACATCCCAAAACGTGTAAATCCATCAAATAACGGAGGTCGAAAATTTTCACGAATCTAATACTTTCTCTATGTTACATATAGAAGAAAGTAATAATAATAATTGACAAATAGCCAACTTTTCTGACAGTTTACGTGAATGTTCAAATAATTTTAAATAAAAATCTGAAAAATTATCAAAATTATCCGAAGATTTTTATTTCTGTATATTTTCTCATGCAGCTGCTGCATAAAATATTTTAAAACTAGGATAAAATTACGAGATATCTTGATCAGAAACTGCAAACACTCACATGAATGAGTTTACACCAGTGATGCCAGATGGTCGAAAATTATTTCCCCGAACAGGTCTTCAAATTTCCCCAAATCAGGTTTTTTTTTTTTTTTTTTTTTTTTGAAAAAATCCCCAACTTGATTTCTACTAAAAAAGGAAAATAAAAATTTTTTCAAAAAAAAAAGAATATCAAGCAGATTTAAGTGGATTTAAGCTCAGATTTTTCCCCAAATGAAGGCAATTTTTGAAAAAAAATCCCCAAATAACAATAAAGCTATTGAAAATCCCTGGTCATAGGGATAAATCATTACGTTGCCAACATTGACAGAAAGTTGAACTCCCCAGATTTGTCCCCACAAACATTTGGTCCCCAAAATTGTCCCCAGAAGTCTCAAAAATCCCCAAAATGGGGACAAATTCCCCAATCTGGCATCACTAATACATACTTTTAAATTCTGTTTTCACATTCACAAAATTCACAACTGTTAAACTGACTGACCTTTTTTAAAAATAGATTTTTAAAATTTTTAATATTTTATTTTGAAGCTGTAAAATACGAATTTTCAATGTAAAAATTTTCATTTTGTAGTTTCAAAATAAAAAATTAAAAAACTCCGTTTTTAAAAGAATTTTTTTAATGTGAAAACGAAATAAAAAAATATGTCTTAGTTAATGAGTTATAAGTAAAGAAAATTTCCCATAGAATGACATTAGTTTGGGCTTCCGGCGACGGTAAGTGAAGCGGCCTCTTAAATGAATATGAGCACTCAATTCTTTTTAAACTCCAGTCGAAAAAGAGGAAGGAGTATTATAAGTTAGAAGCATTTGTCTGTCAGTCTATGTGTGCATATAGTATGTGTGTGTCTATAGCACTGAACGTCCAAACAAATAAACCTATTTCAATGATTTTTTTTTTTTTTTTTTTTAACACTGATTTAATCAGAAATGGTTCATAGCTATGTTGGATGAAAATCTGTTTGAAAAATATATATTTATTTAAATAAATTAAAAAATGCCTTTTCAGGTCACTCTCACTGCAGCGCTTGTGCCTACTTTGTTTGCCTGGTGAAAGGTGGTGTGTTCTTTGGACCTGAAACAATTGTTGCGAGTTTATAGCATATTATGGTGTTTAATCAAAGTTTTGTAGTTATTAATTATCACTTTGCATCGGTATTTTAAAATTTGCACGATGGCAATCTTCCAACTTTTAATTCATGTTAGATAAGTGTGTTTATTATTATTATTAGAGTACAAACAGACTTTTTTTTTTTTTTTTTTTTTTTTCCCTCTTCAAAATTTTAACCAATTTTGACGAAGATTAAAATTTGGCTACAAATAGTGATTCAGAATTCCAAAATCGCTAAATTCAGTTGAAAATTAGAGATTTTAAAAATAATAATAATAATTAATTAAATTGAAGCAGGCCAGCCTTAAATGGACATTTTATAATTTGTGAGCTAGCTCTACCGTTCTTCGAATTGCAAATTATAGATTTTTATAAAAAAAAAATAATATTTAGTTAAATTTAAGGTCGGAAGGTTTATAACGCTAGTGTTATATTTGTTACTCTCTAAATGTCAGCAGAATATTAGTATTCAGCAAGAATTTAGCAACAGACTTATGGGTTTTTTCAAAATCCTTGTTTAAAATTGTACTTTTGTCTAACTTATAATAATCATACAAATATAAAACAAATATTATATACATTATTAGAAAATGAACAAAGAATTTTTAGAAATATCGAAGATGTTCAAACTGCTGTATAAAAAAAAAAAAAAAAAATCATGAAAAATTCCCCATGAAAAAAAAATGTATAATTATTTCATTAAAACAGAATAAAAAATTATATTTAAAAAAAATCTGGAGTGACTCCACTCAACTTTCCGAACATTGGGTAATTAACGGTTTTGTAGATAAAGTAAAATAAGAGGAGTTGTTAAATAAACAAAAGAGAAAATTATAATAGGGTGTTTGGGTATTTTTCTTTATATAGTACACGATGTTTGATTTAACGCTATTTTACCAAACACGTAGATCATAATGATAAAGAACAATTCATTGTGTCCCTGAAAAAACCTACAAATGTTAGATTCACCAAAATGCTTATAATTAGTGCAACAGTGACTTATAATATTTATATAAACTTTTAGCTCCATCGGATAAGGCATTTAGACGCTATCGCACTTTAAAGTTTCAGCCCATATGCCACAATTATAAAGAAATTTGTATTTTGTCCCTGTAAAGAGAACCGTAAGTGCTAGATTCTCTAAAGTTCGTATGAAGGTGACGTATAACATGTATATAAATTTTCAGTTAATTTGAATAAGGAGTTTAGTCGCTGTAGCACTTTAAATAATTTAAGCCTATAGGTCTTAATGATGAACAATTTTTAATTGTGCCCCTGTAAAACTCGTTAAGTGCTAGAGTCGCCAAAATCCATACAGTTTGTGCGATGGTGACCTATAACTCGTATATAAATTTTCCACACAAACGGATAAAGCATTTAGAAGCTATCGCACTTTAAATAATTTCACCCCATAGGCCATAATGATACAGAATTATTTGTTGTGCCCCTGTAAAAAAACTAGAAGTGCTAGATTCACCAAAACCTATATAGATTGTGAAACTGTGACCTATAATAAGTGTATAATTTTTTTGCTCAACTGAATAAGGCGTTTAGACACTATCGCACGTTTTAAAATTTGGTCCCATAGGCCGTAATGATAAAGAATTTTTCTTTGTGTCCCTGTAAAAAAAACTATAAGTGCTAGATTCACCAAACTCTATGCAATTCATGCAACTATTACCTATAATATGTGTATAAATTACTTTCTCAGTTTAATAAGGCGTTTTGACGCTATCGCACTTTTTAAAATTTGGTCCCATAGGCCATAATGATAAAGAATTTTTCTTTGTGTCTCTGTAAAAAAAAACTATAAGTGCCAGCAAATCTGAGCTTATACAAATTTATTACCTTTTCACGAAACACCCGTGGTTCACAAACGAACAATAAAGTAAGTATTAGGGTGAAACTACTCATAAATATTTTGAAACAGTATTGTTTGCTATTTAATAATGACAACAATAGATTCTAACAAAACTGATTTCGCTGGGTCTTTAACAGTCAATCATTTCAGACGATTTTATTTACTTTAAACATAATTTCATTTTAATGGAGGGGAAAAAACGAATTTAATAATTCAATTTAATGACCCAAATTAATCATACATAGGAAAGTATACCAAAATATTCAGAACCAAAGCATTACTTTTATTCAGAGATGAGAGTGGGAAACGAATAAAAAGGTCTGAAAATATGCACCCAAAAATAATTTGATTTCTGTAATACTCCCGAAAAACTCTGGGATTTTAAAATAAAAGAGGAAATGATAAAGTGCACACAAAATACCCTACTTTCCATAAATAAACATGGCAAATACATGAAAGTGGAATGTTCAGGAACATTAAAAACAAGGAAAACAAAACAATTGAAAAAACTAGTATATTGTGGCCACCACAAGACTTTCTTCTATATTTCCCTATTCAAATTCACTCAGTAACAATATTAAAAAAAAAAAAAAGTTTTTGTTCGTTAAAAGTAAAAAACTAGTATGTTGTGGCCACCACAAGACTTTCTTCTATATTTTCCTATACATATTCAATCAGTAACAATATTAAAAAAAAAAAAAAAAGATTTTTTTTTTTTTTTTTTTTTTTGTGAAAATTAATACATATTCAATCACTAACAATAACTAAAAAAAAAAAAAAAAATGAATTTTTTTCTAAGTTTTTTTTTTTTTTTTTTTTGGTTAAAAGTAAAAAAAAATCGATAACTTTGTTTTAAATTATCACAGATTTATAGTTCAACCATTCGTTTTAAATGTACCCCCCAGGGGGGGAAGCGATGCCCCCCCATGCACAAAATTTTTTTCCTAGTTACGTACTACTATTATCAATAATTCATATTAATTTTACAATCACAAGTGTAAAATAACTCTTATTATGCACATGTATACGAATTTTTGTCCTATGCTGCCATGTTAAAAATTTAGATAAAATGCTATCACAGCGCCACCTGTTGAGCTATTGATCCCCAAATATAATCAGCAACAGTTTATGTCGGGGACCAACTAAATACCAAAGTTTGGTAAAATTTCGTTAAAAAAAAAAAAAAAAAAAAAAAATACGATTTTTTTTTTTTTTTTTTTGTTAAAAGTAAAAAAAATCGATAACTTTGTTTTAAATTATCACAGATTTATGGTTCAACCATTCGTTTTAAAGGTATTGACGAGATCTTTCGAATGATACCCATCTTCAAAATTTAACCCCCCCCCGGGGGGGTACTTCCCCCCAGGGGGGAACCGA
The DNA here is from genome assembly GCA_963930645.1 of Salticus scenicus. NCBI lineage: Eukaryota > Metazoa > Arthropoda > Arachnida > Araneae > Salticidae > Salticus > Salticus scenicus. Next base: position 52,039,253 of record OZ005648.1, read on the forward strand.
TGCCCCCCCATGCACAAATTTTTTTTGCTAGTTAACTACTACTATCATCAATAATTCAAATTAATTTTACAATCACAAGTTTAAAATAACTCTCATTATGCCCATTTATACGGAATTTTGTCCTATGCTGCCATGTTAAAAATTTGCATAAAATGCGATTACAGCGCCACCTGTTGAGCTATTGATCCCCAAATCTAATGGGCACCAGTTCATGTCAGGGTGCAACTAAATATCAAGTTTGGTTAAATTTCATTCATATGTTCGTGAGATACAGCGTCCACAAAAAAATGATACAGACACACAGACAGACAGACAGACATTTTCTAAAAACTATCAATTCGTGTTCAGGACATCCCAAAACGTGTAAATCCATCAAATAACGGAGGTCGAAAATTTTCACGAATCTAATACTTTCTCTATGTTACATATAGAAGAAAGTAATAATAATAATTGACAAATAGCCAACTTTTCTGACAGTTTACGTGAATGTTCAAATAATTTTAAATAAAAATCTGAAAAATTATCAAAATTATCCGAAGATTTTTATTTCTGTATATTTTCTCATGCAGCTGCTGCATAAAATATTTTAAAACTAGGATAAAATTACGAGATATCTTGATCAGAAACTGCAAACACTCACATGAATGAGTTTACACCAGTGATGCCAGATGGTCGAAAATTATTTCCCCGAACAGGTCTTCAAATTTCCCCAAATCAGGTTTTTTTTTTTTTTTTTTTTTTTGAAAAAATCCCCAACTTGATTTCTACTAAAAAAGGAAAATAAAAATTTTTTCAAAAAAAAAAGAATATCAAGCAGATTTAAGTGGATTTAAGCTCAGATTTTTCCCCAAATGAAGGCAATTTTTGAAAAAAAATCCCCAAATAACAATAAAGCTATTGAAAATCCCTGGTCATAGGGATAAATCATTACGTTGCCAACATTGACAGAAAGTTGAACTCCCCAGATTTGTCCCCACAAACATTTGGTCCCCAAAATTGTCCCCAGAAGTCTCAAAAATCCCCAAAATGGGGACAAATTCCCCAATCTGGCATCACTAATACATACTTTTAAATTCTGTTTTCACATTCACAAAATTCACAACTGTTAAACTGACTGACCTTTTTTAAAAATAGATTTTTAAAATTTTTAATATTTTATTTTGAAGCTGTAAAATACGAATTTTCAATGTAAAAATTTTCATTTTGTAGTTTCAAAATAAAAAATTAAAAAACTCCGTTTTTAAAAGAATTTTTTTAATGTGAAAACGAAATAAAAAAATATGTCTTAGTTAATGAGTTATAAGTAAAGAAAATTTCCCATAGAATGACATTAGTTTGGGCTTCCGGCGACGGTAAGTGAAGCGGCCTCTTAAATGAATATGAGCACTCAATTCTTTTTAAACTCCAGTCGAAAAAGAGGAAGGAGTATTATAAGTTAGAAGCATTTGTCTGTCAGTCTATGTGTGCATATAGTATGTGTGTGTCTATAGCACTGAACGTCCAAACAAATAAACCTATTTCAATGATTTTTTTTTTTTTTTTTTTTAACACTGATTTAATCAGAAATGGTTCATAGCTATTTTGGATGAAAATCTGTTTGAAAAATATATATTTATTTAAATAAATTAAAAAATGCCTTTTCAGGTCACTCTCACTGCAGCGCTTGTGCCTACTTTGTTTGCCTGGTGAAAGGTGGTGTGTTCTTTGGACCTGAAACAATTGTTGCGAGTTTATAGCATATTATGGTGTTTAATCAAAGTTTTGTAGTTATTAATTATCACTTTGCATCGGTATTTTAAAATTTGCACGATGGCAATCTTCCAACTTTTAATTCATGTTAGATAAGTGTGTTTATTATTATTATTAGAGTACAAACAGACTTTTTTTTTTTTTTTTTTTTTTTTTCCCTCTTCAAAATTTTAACCAATTTTGACGAAGATTAAAATTTGGCTACAAATAGTGATTCAGAATTCCAAAATCGCTAAATTCAGTTGAAAATTAGAGATTTTAAAAATAATAATAATAATTAATTAAATTGAAGCAGGCCAGCCTTAAATGGACATTTTATAATTTGTGAGCTAGCTCTACCGTTCTTCCAATTGCAAATTATAGATTTTTATAAAAAAAAAATAATATTTAGTTAAATTTAAGGTCGGAAGGTTTATAACGCTAGTGTTATATTTGTTACTCTCTAAATGTCAGCAGAATATTAGATTAGTATTCAGCAAGAATTTAGCAACAGACTTATGGGTTTTTTCAAAATCCTTGTTTAAAATTGTACTTTTGTCTAACTTATAATAATCATACAAATATAAAACAAATATTATATACATTATTAGAAAATGAACAAAGAATTTTTAGAAATATCGAAGATGTTCAAACTGCTGTATAAAAAAAAAAAAAAAAATCATGAAAAATTCCCCATGAAAAAAAAATGTATAATTATTTCATTAAAACAGAATAAAAAATTATATTTAAAAAAAATCTGGAGTGACTCCACTCAACTTTCCGAACATTGGGTAATTAACGGTTTTGTAGATAAAGTAAAGTAAGAGGAGTTGTTAAATAAACAAAAGAGAAAATTATAATAGGGTGTTTGGGTATTTTTCTTTATATAGTACACGATGTTTGATTTAACGCTATTTTACCAAACACGTAGATCATAATGATAAAGAACAATTCATTGTGTCCCTGAAAAAACCTACAAATGTTAGATTCACCAAAATGCTTATAATTAGTGCAACAGTGACTTATAATATTTATATAAACTTTTAGCTCCATCGGATAAGGCATTTAGACGCTATCGCACTTTAAAGTTTCAGCCCATATGCCACAATTATAAAGAAATTTGTATTTTGTCCCTGTAAAGAGAACCGTAAGTGCTAGATTCTCTAAAGTTCGTATGAAGGTGACGTATAACATGTATATAAATTTTCAGTTAATTTGAATAAGGAGTTTAGTCGCTGTAGCACTTTAAATAATTTAAGCCTATAGGTCTTAATGATGAACAATTTTTAATTGTGCCCCTGTAAAACTCGTTAAGTGCTAGAGTCGCCAAAATCCATACAGTTTGTGCGATGGTGACCTATAACTCGTATATAAATTTTCCACACAAACGGATAAAGCATTTAGAAGCTATCGCACTTTAAATAATTTCACCCCATAGGCCATAATGATACAGAATTATTTGTTGTGCCCCTGTAAAAAAACTAGAAGTGCTAGATTCACCAAAACCTATATAGATTGTGAAACTGTGACCTATAATAAGTGTATAATTTTTTTGCTCAACTGAATAAGGCGTTTAGACACTATCGCACGTTTTAAAATTTGGTCCCATAGGCCGTAATGATAAAGAATTTTTCTTTGTGTCCCTGTAAAAAAAACTATAAGTGCTAGATTCACCAAACTCTATGCAATTCATGCAACTATTACCTATAATATGTGTATAAATTACTTTCTCAGTTTAATAAGGCGTTTTGACGCTATCGCACTTTTTAAAATTTGGTCCCATAGGCCATAATGATAAAGAATTTTTCTTTGTGTCTCTGTAAAAAAAAACTATAAGTGCCAGCAAATCTGAGCTTATACAAATTTATTACCTTTTCACGAAACACCCGTGGTTCACAAACGAACAATAAAGTAAGTATTAGGGTGAAACTACTCATAAATATTTTGAAACAGTATTGTTTGCTATTTAATAATGACAACAATAGATTCTAACAAAACTGATTTCGCTGGGTCTTTAACAGTCAATCATTTCAGACGATTTTATTTACTTTAAACATAATTTCATTTTAATGGAGGGGAAAAAACGAATTTAATAATTCAATTTAATGACCCAAATTAATCATACATAGGAAAGTATACCAAAATATTCAGAACCAAAGCATTACTTTTATTCAGAGATGAGAGTGGGAAACGAATAAAAAGGTCTGAAAATATGCACCCAAAAATAATTTGATTTCTGTAATACTCCCGAAAAACTCTGGGATTTTAAAATAAAAGAGGAAATGATAAAGTGCACACAAAATACCCTACTTTCCATAAATAAACATGGCAAATACATGAAAGTGGAATGTTCAGGAACATTAAAAACAAGGAAAACAAAACAATTGAAAAAACTAGTATATTGTGGCCACCACAAGACTTTCTTCTATATTTCCCTATTCAAATTCACTCAGTAACAATATTAAAAAAAAAAAAAAGTTTTTGTTCGTTAAAAGTAAAAAAAACTAGTATGTTGTGGCCACCACAAGACTTTCTTCTATATTTTCCTATACATATTCAATCAGTAACAATATTAAAAAAAAAAAAAAAAAGATTTTTTTTTTTTTTTTGTGAAAATTAATACATATTCAATCACTAACAATAACTAAAAAAAAAAAAAAATGAATTTTTTTCTAAGTTTTTTTTTTTTTTTTTTGGTTAAAAGTAAAAAAAAATCGATAACTTTGTTTTAAATTATCACAGATTTATAGTTCAACCATTCGTTTTAAATGTACCCCCCAGGGGGGGAAGCGATGCCCCCCCCATGCACAAAATTTTTTTCCTAGTTACGTACTACTATTATCAATAATTCATATTAATTTTACAATCACAAGTGTAAAATAACTCTTATTATGCACATGTATACGAATTTTTGTCCTATGCTGCCATGTTAAAAATTTAGATAAAATGCTATCACAGCGCCACCTGTTGAGCTATTGATCCCCAAATATAATCAGCAACAGTTTATGTCGGGGACCAACTAAATACCAAAGTTTGGTAAAATTTCGTTAAAAAAAAAAAAAAAAAAAAAATACGATTTTTTTTTTTTTTTTTTTTGTTAAAAGTAAAAAAAATCGATAACTTTGTTTTAAATTATCACAGATTTATGGTTCAACCATTCGTTTTAAAGGTATTGACGAGATCTTTCGAATGATACCCATCTTCAAAATTTAACCCCCCCCCGGGGGGGGTACTTCCCCCCAGGGGGGAACCGATGCCCCCCCATGCACAAATTTTTTTTGCTAGTTAACTACTACTATCATCAATAATTCAAATTAATTTTACAATCACAAGTTTAAAATAACTCTCATTATGCCCATTTATACGGAATTTTGTCCTATGCTGCCATGTTAAAAATTTGCATAAAATGCGATTACAGCGCCACCTGTTGAGCTATTGATCCCCAAATCTAATGGGCACCAGTTCATGTCAGGGTGCAACTAAATATCAAGTTTGGTTAAATTTCATTCATATGTTCGTGAGATACAGCGTCCACAAAAAAATGATACAGACACACAGACAGACAGACAGACATTTTCTAAAAACTATCAATTCGTGTTCAGGACATCCCAAAACGTGTAAATCCATCAAATAACGGAGGTCGAAAATTTTCACGAATCTAATACTTTCTCTATGTTACATATAGAAGAAAGTAATAATAATAATTGACAAATAGCCAACTTTTCTGACAGTTTACGTGAATGTTCAAATAATTTTAAATAAAAATCTGAAAAATTATCAAAATTATCCGAAGATTTTTATTTCTGTATATTTTCTCATGCAGCTGCTGCATAAAATATTTTAAAACTAGGATAAAATTACGAGATATCTTGATCAGAAACTGCAAACACTCACATGAATGAGTTTACACCAGTGATGCCAGATGGTCGAAAATTATTTCCCCGAACAGGTCTTCAAATTTCCCCAAATCAGGTTTTTTTTTTTTTTTTTTTTTTTTGAAAAAATCCCCAACTTGATTTCTACTAAAAAAGGAAAATAAAAATTTTTTCAAAAAAAAAAGAATATCAAGCAGATTTAAGTGGATTTAAGCTCAGATTTTTCCCCAAATGAAGGCAATTTTTGAAAAAAAATCCCCAAATAACAATAAAGCTATTGAAAATCCCTGGTCATAGGGATAAATCATTACGTTGCCAACATTGACAGAAAGTTGAACTCCCCAGATTTGTCCCCACAAACATTTGGTCCCCAAAATTGTCCCCAGAAGTCTCAAAAATCCCCAAAATGGGGACAAATTCCCCAATCTGGCATCACTAATACATACTTTTAAATTCTGTTTTCACATTCACAAAATTCACAACTGTTAAACTGACTGACCTTTTTTAAAAATAGATTTTTAAAATTTTTAATATTTTATTTTGAAGCTGTAAAATACGAATTTTCAATGTAAAAATTTTCATTTTGTAGTTTCAAAATAAAAAATTAAAAAACTCCGTTTTTAAAAGAATTTTTTTAATGTGAAAACGAAATAAAAAAATATGTCTTAGTTAATGAGTTATAAGTAAAGAAAATTTCCCATAGAATGACATTAGTTTGGGCTTCCGGCGACGGTAAGTGAAGCGGCCTCTTAAATGAATATGAGCACTGAATTCTTTTTAAACTCCAGTCGAAAAAGAGGAAGGAGTATTATAAGTTAGAAGCATTTGTCTGTCAGTCTATGTGTGCATATAGTATGTGTGTGTCTATAGCACTGAACGTCCAAACAAATAAACCTATTTCAATGATTTTTTTTTTTTTTTTTTTTAACACTGATTTAATCAGAAATGGTTCATAGCTATGTTGGATGAAAATCTGTTTGAAAAATATATATTTATTTAAATAAATTAAAAAATGCCTTTTCAGGTCACTCTCACTGCAGCGCTTGTGCCTACTTTGTTTGCCTGGTGAAAGGTGGTGTGTTCTTTGGACCTGAAACAATTGTTGCGAGTTTATAGCATATTATGGTGTTTAATCAAAGTTTTGTAGTTATTAATTATCACTTTGCATCGGTATTTTAAAATTTGCACGATGGCAATCTTCCAACTTTTAATTCATGTTAGATAAGTGTGTTTATTATTATTATTAGAGTACAAACAGACTTTTTTTTTTTTTTTTTTTTTCCCTCTTCAAAATTTTAACCAATTTTGACGAAGATTAAAATTTGGCTACAAATAGTGATTCAGAATTCCAAAATCGCTAAATTCAGTTGAAAATTAGAGATTTTAAAAATAATAATAATAATTAATTAAATTGAAGCAGGCCAGCCTTAAATGGACATTTTATAATTTGTGAGCTAGCTCTACCGTTCTTCCAATTGCAAATTATAGATTTTTATAAAAAAAAAATAATATTTAGTTAAATTTAAGGTCGGAAGGTTTATAACGCTAGTGTTATATTTGTTACTCTCTAAATGTCAGCAGAATATTAGTATTCAGCAAGAATTTAGCAACAGACTTATGGGTTTTTTCAAAATCCTTGTTTAAAATTGTACTTTTGTCTAACTTATAATAATCATACAAATATAAAACAAATATTATATACATTATTAGAAAATGAACAAAGAATTTTTAGAAATATCGAAGATGTTCAAACTGCTGTATAAAAAAAAAAAAAAAAAATCATGAAAAATTCCCCATGAAAAAAAAATGTATAATTATTTCATTAAAACAGAATAAAAAATTATATTTAAAAAAAATCTGGAGTGACTCCACTCAACTTTCCGAACATTGGGTAATTAACGGTTTTGTAGATAAAGTAAAATAAGAGGAGTTGTTAAATAAACAAAAGAGAAAATTATAATAGGGTGTTTGGGTATTTTTCTTTATATAGTACACGATGTTTGATTTAACGCTATTTTACCAAACACGTAGATCATAATGATAAAGAACAATTCATTGTGTCCCTGAAAAAACCTACAAATGTTAGATTCACCAAAATGCTTATAATTAGTGCAACAGTGACTTATAATATTTATATAAACTTTTAGCTCCATCGGATAAGGCATTTAGACGCTATCGCACTTTAAAGTTTCAGCCCATATGCCACAATTATAAAGAAATTTGTATTTTGTCCCTGTAAAGAGAACCGTAAGTGCTAGATTCTCTAAAGTTCGTATGAAGGTGACGTATAACATGTATATAAATTTTCAGTTAATTTGAATAAGGAGTTTAGTCGCTGTAGCACTTTAAATAATTTAAGCCTATAGGTCTTAATGATGAACAATTTTTAATTGTGCCCCTGTAAAACTCGTTAAGTGCTAGAGTCGCCAAAATCCATACAGTTTGTGCGATGGTGACCTATAACTCGTATATAAATTTTCCACACAAACGGATAAAGCATTTAGAAGCTATCGCACTTTAAATAATTTCACCCCATAGGCCATAATGATACAGAATTATTTGTTGTGCCCCTGTAAAAAAACTAGAAGTGCTAGATTCACCAAAACCTATATAGATTGTGAAACTGTGACCTATAATAAGTGTATAATTTTTTTGCTCAACTGAATAAGGCGTTTAGACACTATCGCACGTTTTAAAATTTGGTCCCATAGGCCGTAATGATAAAGAATTTTTCTTTGTGTCCCTGTAAAAAAAACTATAAGTGCTAGATTCACCAAACTCTATGCAATTCATGCAACTATTACCTATAATATGTGTATAAATTACTTTCTCAGTTTAATAAGGCGTTTTGACGCTATCGCACTTTTTAAAATTTGGTCCCATAGGCCATAATGATAAAGAATTTTTCTTTGTGTCTCTGTAAAAAAAAACTATAAGTGCCAGATTCTCCAAAATCTATACAGATTGAGCAACTGTGATCTATAATATGTGTATAAATTTTTTGCTCAATTGAATAAGGCGTTTAGATGCTATCGCACTTTTAAGATGTTGGTCCCATAGACCATAATGATAAAGAATTTTTTTTTGTGTCCTTGTAAAAAAAACTTTTAAGTGCCAAATTCACCAAAACCAACAGGGTTCGTACTATGGTGACTTGCAACATGCATACCAAGTACCAACTTACAGCTGATTCGAACAAAGCGTTTAGACGCTAGCGTGTTCACACACACACATATATCATCGTAAAAATAGTGAATACAGACTCAGGGGACCTCAAAACGTACAGAAAAGCCAAAATCTCGAATTCGGATTTTTGACATGATTACAATACTTTCCTTACATACGTACGTTCGAAAAGTAATAAAAGCAAGAAACAACAGAGTTGTTTGCCAATATAAAGAAAACTGTAGGATTCGAGGAATGTACAATATAAATAAATAAAAAAATTTTAAAAAATTCTGAGAACTTTAACAGTGCAACACTGTTATGTAATGTAGAGGGAAAATAATTAAAAATGTTTTATAAAAATCTATCAGGGCTGCTACACAAACCAGGAGAAAAAATTCCCTGATTTTTCCCTGTCTCTCTTAGAAGTAAAATAGATGGCACGCAATCATGCAGTATTGGAATCTAACATGTTTACAAGCTAATTGAACATATTTAGTGTTTATTAATTTTATTAACTTACTATAGTTGAAAAAAAAAAAAAAAAAAAAAACATTATTTATTCATTATAAAGCACTAAAATTTTTTAAAATATTTGATTATGAAAAATTTTTCCTATGTTTTTACAAAAAATTTCAAAATCCCCTGAATTTTCCGTTTTTGGAATAAATTTTGAAAATTCCCTGAGTCTTCCCTGTTTTTTAATAGATTTTTCAAATTCCCTGAGTTTTCCAGGTTTTCCCTGTTTTCCAGGTGCTCTAGCAAAACTGTCTATTGTCTACGAAACGAAAAGTTGAATAACACAACATGAAATAATTATTGAAATCCAATTTTTTGTTGTAAAGGGCAGATAAAAAGAATTTTAGAATATTTAAAGTACAATTATTTAATATTTAAAATTTCTTTATAACTTAATCATTAAAAGACTTTAGAATTTTTAAAATTTCAATTTTAATGAATAAATAGCAACTTAATTTTTAAAATTATCTTATTATGAATGATACATTTAATGTTTAAAAAAAGGAAGAATGAAAATATTCCTGAAAACTCTGATAAAACACAAAAATACTCTGAAAAAACCCTGATAAAACCTAAATAACCCTGATTAAACCCAATAAAACCCTGAAAAAAAAAAAAAAAAAAAAAAAAAAAAAAAAAAATTCCAACCCTGAGCAAGGGGACCTAAAATACTGCAGGCACCTCTCACAGAGAGGTGCAAAAAGTCCCTAATTTCATTCAATATTTTTTACAGTCGAACCTCATTAACGTGAATCTCAAGGAGGATGAAAAATTTATTCATGTTATCAATAGTTCATGCTATCAGTAAACAGTAACTCAGAAACTAATCTTCCTTTTCACAGAGACTGTGGAAACAGTTCATGTTAAAAATAATTCACATGAACTTGAACAGTGTTCATGTTAACAAAGTTCAAATGTATTACTATACAGTTTTCAGGGGAAGGAGGTGGGGGGGGGGGGGGGGGGAAGCAAACACGTATCCTGATCAGGTTGCCATTTGGGCTCACTACTCCACTGATATACAGGGTGTTGCCAAATTTGATCTACAAATTCAGATGTATGATAATAGATATCAAGAGGATACAAAATTTCAATAGAACATTTTAAAATCCATGTTTTGTTTAGTGGGAGAAAATCGTAAAAATATTATGAAGGGTGTGATGTCAAGTGGAACAAGGAGAGCCAGTAATAAGTAGAAAAACATTCATTTGACGTGAAGCAAGATTACAATACAGACAATTCATCTCTGTTCCATGTCAAGAAGGAGGCAATGACAAATTTTATAGGATATATTATTTAAAGTTGCAGCCATGAAATTCATTGGACAGCCGCACCCTACAAACAAAGTTTGTTGGCCATGTTCAAAAATACTCAGTGTGTAGGCAATATCTACTGATCCATGCCATGAGATCTTCCATTGTGTCCACAGGTGTCTGATAAACAAGCAATTTCAGGTAGTCCCAGAAGAAAAAAGAAATACAATGGATTGAAGTATGGGGATTGTAGAAGCCAAGCAACAAGTCTACTGAGTACAATCCACATCCCAGGATATGTAACATTGAGATGGTTATACACTGAAGTTGAAAAAATATGCTGGTACACTATCATGCATGAACCACATACTCTGGCTGGCACACAATGGCTGGTATTCTCTGCAGCAAATCCAGAATAGTATGCTGTAGGAAAGCAAGCTACTTTGCGACAATGATGCAGTAAAAGGTACAGTCTTAACAGATGATCTCCAAGAATCAATGCCCAGATGATGTTAATACTGAACTTGTGTTGCAAAATTGATGAGACAGTGCTATAGTGATTTTCAGAAGACCACATATGTGCACTATGCATGTTGACCACACCTTCTCTTGTAAAGTAAGCTTCATCTGCATGTAACAGTGTATCATTTTGCATGTCATCAAGCATCAAGTGTGCAAATTCTTCTGAAGGAGATAATCAGTAGCGAGGAGCATTATTTTGCATAATAGAATAAATAATACTGTTACTCCATAAGAACCTCTTAGCATACTAATTACTGGTACGAGCCTATTAAATAAGTAATGCTTCCATCTTATTTCTCTGCACAGAACAGGGTCATACTATCTCTGACAGTATATTAATATAACACAGAGAGCATCTAGATTATTTGTTGGAGTGAAAGTTATTCTTGTAACAGGAAATGACTGAACCACTGAAATAATCACCAGCTTTCATCTAACGACTTAAACGCTCGCAAGGTAATTTTAAAACGGTTTTAAATGCTTTTAATATATATTTTATACTTTACCTTTTATTGATTTTAAATAAAAAATATACTACTTATCAAATTCATAGATTTCATATTAGCAGGGGTCAAAACAATCAAATAGGAAAATATAGGAATTTATTTCACACAAATATAGGAACATAATTTCAAGAGAAGATTGAAAGATTCAGTAAAATCGAACTTTCTCTAACATATTTTGTAATCTTGGAATGATTAAATGACTTTGTAAACAAAACACCCTAATTTAATGATTTAATCTCATCTAATTTAACAGATAAAATAAATGAACAGATCTATTACTGTTCACTTTTCACATTATTTAGAAAAGAACATATTTCCAAATGTATCATATCTTCAGTGCCGGCCCGAGCAAATTTGGCACCCTAGGCGAAAAATTTTCATGGCGCCCCATTAAAACAAATATTTTTTATAATGTAAGACACGCAGACACTTATATACACTACTAGCCATTAAAATTGCTACACCAAGAAGGAATAATAATAACGGAATGAGATTTGTTGGACACATACATTATAGTAGGAAGAACAATTGATTAAAATTTCAGGAAATTTGGAGTAATATGTACTGAGAAAACAGTATATAAAGCAGTGACCTCTGTGAGCAATAACAGCACTTATCTGCCTAGGCATTGAATCGAACAGCGATTGGATGACATGTACGGGTAGAGCACTCCATGAAGTTTTAACACGATGCCACAATTCATCGATCGAAGTTACTGGTGAGTGGTGGGGGGGCAGTCACTTTTCAACAATTAAACAGTCATTTTCATTGGTGCAAGATCAGGAGAACGCGGTGGCCAGAGCAACAGTCGAACACATTCTGTATCAAAGAAGGCCAGGACAATACAAACAACTTGTGGTTGTGCATTATCTTGCTTAAATTTTGCGCTAAGGAGGCCTCGAATACAGGGCAGAGGGGTGCGCCTCAACTTATCAGAAATTTAATGGCCGCTGTTCAGAGTGCCAGGAATACGAACCTGAAGTAATCGAGATGTGTATCCAATGGGAGCCCATAACATCATTGCGAATGATGGACAGTATGGTGATGTCGAATCCCAGCTGGTAATGTGCATTATTCATAATGCCGTTAAATACGGATACGGCAATCTTGATGCTGTAAACAGGATTGTGATTTGTCTGAAAAGTGACTTCACGACATTCCTGCGTCCAGGTTCATCGTTGATCACACATTAATGGCGCCCATATCAGTGATGCAGTTTTGAGGGTAATCAGAATTTTGGTAGCCGCACACTGAGTCACCACCTGGATTGATGGTATGTGGTACCATTGGATACACGTACCGGTCACCTCTTGTTTTCATTCCCGCCACTCTGAATACCAGCCATTACATTTCTGACGAGTTAAGGCCCATCGCTCTGCCCTATGTTCAAGGCCTCCGAAGTGCAACATTTAAGCAGGACAATGCACGACCGCATGTTGTCCATATTGTCTGGACCTTCATTGATGCCTAATGTGTTTTCGACTGTTACTCTGGCCAGCGCATTCTCCTGATCTCGCACCAATGAAAATGACTGTTTAATCGTTGAAAAGCTACTGGCCGCCCACCACTCACCAGTAACTTCAATCGATGAATTGTGGCATCGTGTTAAAACTTCATGAAGTGCTCTACCCGCACATGTCATCCAATCGCTGTTCGATTCAATGCCTAGGCAGATAAGTGTTGTTATTGCTCACACAGGTCGCTGCTTTATGTACTGTTTTCTCAGTACATATTACTCCAAATTTCCTGAAATTTTAATCAATTGTTCTTCCTACTATAATGTTATGTGTCCAAAAAATTTCATTTCGTTATTCTCATTCCTTCTTGGTGTAGCAATTTTAATGCCCAGTAGTATACATACAAATACTGTAACAAATAATCAACTATTTATTTTTATTACATATTATTGTTTTTTCGGCGCTACTTTTAGGGGTAGTAGAAACAATATCCTTCAAATGAATTGGTTTAGATTCATCTTGATCTGTTAATAATGGTGATAGTCCCACAAATCGTTCTCACGTCACTATAGAACGCTGGTAAGTTTTTATTAATTTCAATTATATAAAGCTGGGTTCTCCACTGGCCACAGACACAGGAAGTGTCAGCAGCAATTTTATTGCTGTTACTAAATTCAATACGCAATGTACTAGTTCGTTTTCACAAAAATTATTCAAAACGTCCTGTAGTGTACTTTCATCAACATCCTTAGAGTCTCCTTGAGTCAGATAATCTCCTAATCTTCTACATAATTTCAAAATCACTTTGAAAGTTTTTTTTTTTTTTTTTTTTACAACTCACAGTCGTTAGAAAAACATCAGAAAACATGATTTATATTTTCGGTCTGTTTGAATTTCTCATCATTCGAATTTCTTGCTGTATCAAGAAAAGAAATATAAAAATAAATCTTAAAATGATGTTTAGCATCACTTGTTGATTTATCAGCTGACTGCATAATTAAACTTTTTTTTCATTTTTTGTAATCGGGCTGGCTCTGACTCCGATGGGAATGATACCGCAATATTAATTTCTTCTGAAAATGCCTTCTGTTTATCAAATCCGAAATCACTTTTACAGTTTCCAAGAAAAAAATCTTGTTTTTAGTAGTGCATTAGTAATGGAGTTTGGGTCATATTTTCACCATTGTCGCGTTGTCTATTGATATGTACTGGCGAAAACTTTCTTCACTTATTTTCTAATAGGAAATTAATATTTTTTATACATGATCTGGCCTGTGTTCGTCGAGAATGGACAACTAGAACGAGGTGGAGCTTTCAATGTTTGTGGAAAATACTGTGCTATGATAGGCTACATTCCACTGTTTGTGGGTTAAAAGAAGACTCCTACAGGTTAAATAAAAGAAAATCGTCAGGACTTTGAATGACATCAGAGAGTCATGTCGTCTATTCGCTGCATATTACCCATAGAATTTTCTCACATTGCAGGGATACATAAACTCAAAGTGCAACCGGAAGCATTTTCCATGTTCTGTTTATCAAAGCCTCAATCTTTATTTCTTTCATATCAAACTATTGTTTATTTACTAATTATTGTGGAACATGAAGCAAGATTTTTGCTTATTCAGATTCAGGTGGAAAAATCTTTTGTTTTTTCAAATTATTATTCTGATAGTGTTTCTTTAGGATTCGGACGAAAATAACTTTTCAAATGAGCCTAATTTGCTTTGCTAATGATATTTTTTCTCTAATTTTCTCTTACAAAATTGTACTCCAAAAATTTTTTTTCTGTTAACAGCTAGTCTCAAGTATCAACTGTACTGAAAATGAAATTTCACATTACTAAGTTGAGCTACTAGAAAAAGAAACTATAACAGAATCACTTTGTAAAATTCCAAAAAGCTCCCATGCATAGCCCCTGCAAAGTTACCTAGTCTGAAGAGCTAAAACTTCTTTCTAGTTAGAGCCTAGCTTCCTTCAAATCTTATTATTATTATTTTTTTTTCTTTTTGTGTCAGTTCAAAATTATAAAAAACATGATGTACAATTTAGACCCTTGAATGGAAAGTCAAAACTTTATAGTTCTAATAAAGTACAGCCCCATTAAATAATGACTCGGTGACTTTTAGATATAGTGTAAAGCTCTTAACAATTAGATGGACAGATTTAATGACGGACTGTTTTCAAAACTCAATTCGACGTTTAAGTTTTTGAAATAAATAGATCGTTATTATGGTAAAATCAAGCCAGTTGTTTGTGACTCTTTCTCTGGCGCTTCTCATTAGATAAATTAGATTTACTTTGATGCCCTGAAAAGTCAATTTGAGGATTATCCATTTACTTCATTTTTACTCGTCCAATTGAAAACATGCCAAGAAAAACTCAGTAAATGTTTCCAAGTCATAGCAGCAGACTTGTACCTTTTAGTCCTTTCTAGACAAAGATTGTAAGTGTTTAAAATTTTCACACAACATGAGTGCTGTGTTTCCAAGACTACATTTTATCTATTCTAAAGTGCCGTTAGATAGTAATAAATAAAATAGATCTTGTTGTCTGGATTGTGCCGCCCTCTAGATTTGAGCGCCCTAGGCCATCGCCTAGTTTGCCTATATGGTCGAGCCGGCCCTGCATATCTTACTTGTCTAGCTTTCATACCAGTTTCCATTATTTAACAACAGTCCACATAATATTTTTTAAATAATGACATCTCTTTTACATTATAATGCTTAAAAAGAAAAAGAAATCACAATCCTTCAATTTAACTACATGTAGTTAGTTGAATAGGTTTTGAGGCTGCTGTCAGCACCACTTAACGAATTGTGCTTCCCCCTCCACAAAAAAAGTAAAAGAATAAGTAAAAATATTAAAATAGTAATGAAATTATGAATTCTTTTAATGAATGTATGAAAAAGCTTTCTTATTTCAAATGCTATTTGTTAAGAAAGCTCTAAGTAACAATCTGTTTACATTAGGATATATTAATTAATTTTATTTTAAATTACCTTTTTATTTTAGGTTTCTGTCTAATGAGCCTTAATATACAAAATGTGACCATAAAGTGACAACTCCAAAACCAAAAAACCTCATTTATGCCAAGCTTGACCAATGCCCCTGGACATTCTTGTTGGTTTGGATTCTGAATAAATCTTAAAACTAACTAACTTCATTGTTTTTTTATTCTAATAAATTCATAAAGAAGTGCAAGGGGGGGGGGGGGGGATCAGTGTAGTAGGACTCCAGTTAGGGAGGCCCCAGTGAGATTTTCACCCCGGGCCTCGAGAGTTGTAGGTTCGCCACTATTAATGTGTATTAGTTTAAATATAAGAATAGTCTAAGCCTGTGAAATTCAATGTTGAAAATACATATGACCACTGTTTAATGTAATAATATCATCGTGATATTAATTTAAAAAGCCATTGTGTGATTATTTCATCATGGGGATAGAGAATATACTTGTTAATTTTCTATTCATTTTGCAATTGGTAACAACTAGCGAACTCAGAAAGAGGATCTGAGGTGTTTAGCAATAGCACCTGTGACAAAGGAAAGGAAAGATGAAAGGCATTTTTTTTATATTTGAAACTGTTCATTGCAGCTGAAAGAGTTACAATTGCGAATGCATAATTGCATATAACATATTTGACAGTATTGGTACACATTTTATTTATTTATTTATTTTTGAGGTTTTATCAAGAATAATTTGGTAGAAAAATTGAATAGTTATTTTTTCAGTTTTCAGTTATTTTCTTCATCAGTTTTTTTTTTTTTTTTTTTTTTCCCAGGGCTATTTTTGATGATTTAAAATTAGCAAAAGTGTCAAGGCTAGTTAATTATTGATCATACATTAAAATTAAAAGTTGGAGAAAACAAAGCTCTTCTAGTTATTTTTATACGCAAAATTTAAATTTTAAAACAGCTGTTTCTAATTTGAGAAAACATATTCATAGTGTCTGTTTGCCAAATATGATTGAAGAGTCTTGTCGATTTGGAAGTTCTTTTGAAAATCAAATGAAACAATTATTCAGTAGTGTAGAATTGGTTAAATTTGAAGCTATCGAGTTTACATTTTAAAGATTTTTTTAAAAATAGTGACTGATATTGTTTATATATTACACATTCTTTATCACAGAAAACCGCACCTGTAAATGTGTTATTTGATAGTATTTGAAATTTTCTATTTTCATGTTTAAAGGGAAGTATTTTTGATTTAACAGAAACTAACCCACTTCTCATATCCTGTCACAATTCATGTCAAGAATGGGTCATTTTTGTACCGGGAAAGCAAGGAAACACAGGTGGCGATTCATTCATCCCGTTGATTAGCTGTCAGGTTATGTGGAACCCAACAATCCAACATAACAGTACTCGTTATCTTACCTCAATCTCCAATCTGTATTTATAGCATTAAATTTCAGGTAAGAGAAAGTCGTGTGAGTGACACACCAGATTATTTTTGTTGTTGTTGTTTTAAATATTCCTACCTCACGCCTTTATTCTAAGATAATTGAATAAAACAATATATGATTAAGAAACATTTTTTAACAACCTATTATAAATCCATCATTAGTTTAATTAAGTGCTACTGTTTCTGCGTTTCTGGGTTTGTTCAGTGTAATCAAATACACAATTTTTAAAATATGTTTTTTACTTAATACCAGTCTTTAATTGAATGAACTTTGAAATCAATTTTCTCGAGAAATTACAGACTCTCTAATTTTATATTCGTATAACATAAGATGCAATAAAGAATATTTTTTAGCAAACGTTAAGTGTATTTATATTTATTATCAATAAGTTTTGCATCAATTTTATGTTCACTATTTGGAAAACAATACAAAAAAAAGTGATAGAACATTTTCTGAACTGTGTTAATTACGTTGATAGGTAAGATTTTTTTTTTTTTTTAATACAATAATATTTAAGAACAGAAATTCTGCACCAAGCAGTGTTGGGTTTCTGACGTCAAAAAGTGGTTTTTGTCACGACAAAGACAAAGGTTTAAACCTGGTTTAAACCGTCAAAAACCTGTATTGTCGAAATTCAACATCTATAAATGAGCTAGAATCTGGTTAGAAATAGGATTTAGTAATATTTGCCATATACAAGAGAATATCTAAATATCATGCTGTTTATAAATTAACAAATCTTAAAACAATTTGTAGATAATTTAAAAAAATTTAGATAAATATACTGGTTGATAACTTAAGAAATATATACAAAGTATGTGTAGTTGTATGTTTATTTATATTAATATTTATGAAATTCTAAAATTTCAAAGTTACTTATGAATTTTCACATAAGCCATAAACACAGGAATACTGTTTTTTTTTTTTTTCCTTTAAGTAAAACATAATATATGTGGGCAGTAAATTAATATGAATTCGAAAATAATTATATTTATAATCTACACTTATTACACTTATCATTTATTAATAAATTTTTATCTGTTTATTATTATTATTGATTAGTATAAATATTTGTACCTGTTTATAACTTGAACTAATGGTGTTTGGTGTTTTGGGAGTAAAGCTGATTGACTACTCTAGTGTCTTAGGCCTAAGGGATGGTACCCTCCACGTGGGTTTCTCTAAAGAGTCCTAATCCGTATTTATACAAGTTTCAGAGAAATCCACGAAAATCTCGGAACAGCTAGGCCGACGAGCGCGTCCTGGGATCGAACCCGCCACCTCATGTCTACCAGCTTTGAGCATAGAACCGCTTAGCCGCTGGTGGGCCCTACAGCTTAGACAAATATACCCAGGAGCAGAATTATATCCGGTGTTCTGCAATGAGACATTAAAATTTGCAGATGTTCTGCAGATATTTTGTCCAGATTTGTCAAAGCACAGTAAAATGCAAAATAAGCATAAAAATAATGCTTTTTATGTAGTAAAATATTTATTACACATTTATAATAAAACATGATTTAAAATCTAAAACTGAGGAAGACACCTAGAATTTGCAATTTTTTCAATGGCTTTTGGAATTAATATTGTCACATTAATGTGGATATACTACTTACAAAATGTTTATAAATTTTGTCTATACACTGAAACAATGACTGTTTCCAGTAATTTTCTAGTATGCTAACAGATTTACAGGTCGGTTGAGCATATCTAGGTTTTATTAATTTTAGAATGTTAGCTGTATCAACATCATCCAGTTAGGGGATAGATGAAATGTTCTGCAAAAGCCTCAATTGTTCTGCGACGTGCGTCGCAGTTTTAAGCACTTTCTGCTCCTGGGCTAATATATATTTTAAAAATCTGTATAGGTAAATATTAAATTTATTACAATTTATATATGTCTAGAAAGCATTCATATTTCTCTTGTCTCAGAGTAATTACAAGAATTTCAGATGCAATTCAAACTTTTTTAACATTCAGAATTATTGCTTTTTCTTAAAAACTTGCAATATCAGCAGTCATTTTGAAAAAAAAAAAAAAAAAAGTTATATTTTTCTATAAAATATTTAAATACAAAATATTAGGCTATGCATTTTTATTTTACTGGTTAAATACATAATACTATACTAAAAGCACAATACTAAAAAATTGAAATATACAATGTTGTATTGCAAAAAAAAAAAATGATTTGTTAATCAAAATGATCTATTAATGATTTATACGTATTATAAATTTTTAGAAGCCTAAAGTTTTGTTTTTATATTACTAATCAAAATGTTATTATAATGTTTCTCCAAAAACATTAATATGTTTACCTTTTAAAACATACTTATAAATAATATCTTATTGAAAACAGCTATATTTTTAAAGTATCACATAACAAAGTTTAACATGTACTATATTAAGCATAGTTATAAATAAATTTCTTAATAATATATAAAAGTATCACAACATATTTTGAATGAACATAGAAATAATTCATAATAAAATTTTAAAGCCTAATGTTTTGTTTTTTTTATTAATCAAAATGTTGTAACAATATGTTTTTCAAAGAACATCAATCTATTTACTTTTCAAAAAATCTTTATGAACTATATTTTATTAAGCTAAGATTTTATATGGCAATTAAATTATAAATATAGGTTTATGACAGTTTTTGACATTTTTGATAAGGAGGTTTTTGACATGACGGTTTTAACCATGGTTTAAACCGTCAAAAACTGTCATGTGTCAAAAACCTGCCAACCCTGGCACCAAGTAAAAAAAAAAAAAAAAAAAAAAAAAAAGAAAAAAAAATGTAATGAAATTATTTTTATTTTACTAATTTATTTAATTTGTAAGAAAAGTTTTGGAAGTGGGATACATCCAGACAAAAGTCATTAAAAGATGGAAGACTGCTTTAGCCTGGTCAGTAGAGCACCTAGCTTGTAATTGGAAGATTGCTGGTTTATACTTGATTAGCTTAAGATTATTGTCTGTAATAATAGTGACTGGTGCACATAAATGCAATGGCCACAATGTCATGTCTCTTATGTTCCCAAATAATATCTCTGGGGGTTATTATCACCTCTGTGGAGGTTCAAAGTTACAATAAGATGTGCCCTTAGGAGTGGATTCCAAATTGTTGCCAGTTGTCCATAGTGTAGCATTAAAACCCATTCAACATTAAAAGATAGACAATATAATAAGGGTGAGAGATGACACAGTCCAGATTTTACAGTAAAAAATTGCTTCTTCTAAAAAATTGATCATTGCAGTATGAGAATTTTCCAACAAAAGGCTTAACAGATTTGATAACAGTGACCCAAAATAGTGTCTAAACAAATTATTTAGGCTACAGCTTATTCCTAATCGTAATCAATTAATAAATAATGAATGGTTTGGTTAGTGAACTGCAATTGTATTCATGACAGGATAATTCTCCTTATCCTCAAGAAGTAAAGTGTTTACATGTTAATTTGAAATTATGCCAATTTTGCTATTCTAAAATGAATAAGAATAATGTCACATTTCCTTAGTGTATGAATGTGTTTGGCTACATATATTGCTATTGTTTGTGCACAGATGTGAGCTAAACCACTGAGAATTGTATTCTGAAAAGGGGTGACTACCAAGGCCTAAACTGATAGTGAAAGAATGTAGCTGATAATAAGTAACAACTATTTTCTCCTCTCATCCCTATTTTGATAAAATCCCAGTAGATCTGACACAAGAGCAATAATAACACAGAGATGATTCTAACACAAAAACAAACAGTACATGAGAGGTTTTTCCCCTTTCATTTATTATTATTTCAGTATTCCCTCTCCCGTCGCCACATGTCTCTGCGAAATATCCATAGCCACAGTAAATATATGACTGAATAACATAATGTAGCTTAATATATAGGCCAATGCATTTAAGTTTATCACAAACATAAATAAAAATTATAAAATTTAAATTTACTAAATAGCAAATGTGAGACTGCAATAAAAAAAAAATAATAAAAAAAAAAAATAATAAACATAAATATTTCTAAAAACACCATTACAAAGAAATCCAATGTTTCCAATCTATATAAAAAGTGTCTGTAGCTCTTTTTTTCAAATATAGATCACTAAAAATGAACAATTTAACATTATGTTATGCCAAAATCTTTTATTAATTAACAAATATATTAATTATTAAAAGTTATTATTCTTCATAATGTACATTTAAAAATTATTGTAAGGGAATAACCATTTTCAATATTCTGATTAAATTTCAAATGAAATTGACTGAAAACTGAATTTCTTAAACTGAACAGCTGAAGTTGTAAAATTATCATCAGACTGATTATATAGAGAAAAGCAACCTTTTCCAAAAAGGAAAATTACATTTTAAATATTGATAACATAATATCTTCGTGTTTAACTGGAAAAATTCCCTTTTAACATTTAAGCCTCTGTAAAAATTAGATCCATCGACATTATTATTAGGGTAAGTGCACCAGTGATTGGCACTTTTAGAGCAACCTCTGATGTTTTTAATGTTCTAGTCATCAGAAAATATTTTTAGAAATCTTAAGTTAGTACATATGGCATGAAAGACATTCAGAACCACATATATGTTAAAATATATGCATTTGATAACAATTAATTTTTTAATGAATTTTTATTTGACACCCACTCAATGTTCCAGTAATTGACACTGCCAGTTTTTCATTTTATCAGTAATTGTTCCCCTCTGTTCCAGTGTTTGACGCTGCTAGTTATTCATTTTACCAGTTATTAGCACCCTATGCTCCAGTGTTTGACATAAAATGTTAAAATTCTTATATGTAAAATATATGATTTTATTATTTTTCTTATTTATTAATTATTTCGGGATAGATGTCAATTACTGGAGCATGCCAATCACTTGACTACCCACCCTATTATTATTTTTTTTAAACAATACGTACATTTTACTTCTGACACTTTTCATGGAGAAAATTAAACACAGGCACTGATTCCCAATGTAAGCTTAAGCGTTGCCGCTTTGATTGCAGCACTTGTGCCCATTTTGTCCGTCTGATGAAGGGTGGTATTTTCTTTCAACGCGAAACAATTGCTGTGAGTTTATTGCATTTCATGGTGTTTATTCAAAGTTTTGAACTTATTACTTACTAGCAGGCTACGCTCGCTTCACTGGTCACTATATTTAAATGAATTTT
Organism: Salticus scenicus; assembly: GCA_963930645.1. Taxonomy (NCBI): domain Eukaryota; kingdom Metazoa; phylum Arthropoda; class Arachnida; order Araneae; family Salticidae; genus Salticus; species Salticus scenicus. The sequence goes on from OZ005648.1 coordinate 52,061,854, forward strand.
CAAAAGAATTGAATCACTATTCATTTCTCATATCACATTATAAATAAAAACTAAAAAAAAAAAAAAAAAAAAAAAAACCATTGAAATTTCCTAAACCTCGCTTCAGGTATCCGCTGCCTACGGCAACTCCTTTTCCGCCCGCACTGCATCAGGTCCAGGTTTTCACTGCCTACAGAAAGGTCTACATGGGCACTTCAATCTGGGTATTTATCAACAACAGGTGGATCTGCTATTATTATTTAAAAACTACTATTTTAAAGATGACTCATGACTGTATCTCAACATCTATTAAATATTTTAGTTTTTGAAATATGTTTTTTTTTAACCCTCGTTCCTTACAAAATATAACCATATGATCCCGACCAATATAATAAATAAACTTAAATTATAATTAAACTTAAATTATAATAAGTTTAATCCTTTCTAATACTATATACAACCATTTTTCTGATAAATACTATAAATTTAAAAATAAAAAAAATAAAAAAATCCGTTCCAAAGGAACTAATTTAAAAAAATTGAAAAATAAAAAGTATTACTATAAAAATTATACATTATAAATAAACATAACTGTAATAAATAAGTATTTAAATTTAAAATTTAATATACTTAATTTTTTCTACTGCATTCCTATTTGATTTTCAATAAATGTAATAAATTTAAAAAAGAAAAAAAAAATTGCCTTCAAATAAATGAATTAAATAAATAAAAAATAAATGGGGAAATAGCTGTTGCTAAGATACACAGACGATTGAAACGAAAGAACAAATTTCAGAAAAATTAAACACTGAAGCCAATATTTAAAATAAAAATAAAAATTATTTAAAAAATTCAAATTCGAAAAAATCTCAATGAGGTGCACACCTACAGGGTCCCAGGTACTCATCAACCAAATTTTGTAGCTCTGCAATTAATAGTGTGAGCACCAGAGCATAGACACGCACTTCTCTTTCTTTATATACATTAAGAACTCTTCTCACTGCCACTCCGATTCCCCTTAACTTACTACCACCATTTCAATTCCCTGTGTAGGCTTGCCTTTGCTATTAGCTGCTTCAATTCCAACGAATAAAGGAACATCACAGATTTACTGCTGAATACATTAAACCAGTAAACAAAATATAATTAAGACTGTTTGAGACTGAGACTCAAAAATTAAGACAACTCATAATTTTAAGAAATTTATAAAAGAAAACTAAGAAGAAAGTATCACGTCTTTTGGACACATTACACTTCAAATATCAGATGTCACAACTTATAATCAGAAAACTAATTTTTACAATAATAATTTTTTTTTTCTTCTTTTTTTAAGTGGCAAACTAAAGACTGAGAACTAGAACAACTGACTGATTCAGTCTCTTCCATGATTAAATTAATTACTTAATAATGCAGATAAAACATCAAATGAAAAGTACCAAAAAATATTTAAAATTATATTTACGATGCAGATTATAAGGATAGTAATGAAAATATGAACATGTGTAAGTAAAATTTTATTTAGGAACAACCCAAATATTACATTCTCTAATATTTTCTAGCAGTGTAAACACTGGGTACATTATTAATATTATTATTTTTTTTTTTTTTTTGGAGGGGGGGAGGGGTACTACTAATACATGATTTTTTTTATAATTTTATTTTTTATGACCTTCATTATTCAATGCATGCCAAATTTATTCCCAATATTTATTATTATTATTATTATTTAATTACTAATGTATTATTAAGTTATTATTTAAATTTAATAATAATTAATCGCTATTAATTAAATATTATTATTATTTTTTAAGGTTGGCCCTGGTTGTTTATTGAAAAGGAGCATAAAAATCACGTAATACCTCTTTTATTTTATTTTATTTATTTATTATGGTGGGGGAGGGGACAGGGGGAAGCTACAAAACTTTATGCATTATATGAGAAATGGCCAGAAAAAAAAAAAAAAAAAAATCACCTTGTTCTAAACAGTTGATCTTCTGTAATTTTAAATGTGAATCTATAGCATACACTATTTTTTTTCTTTCTTTCAACAAATACATTATTTTGACACCCTTTAAAAAAAGAAAAAAAAAAAGGCACTGGCCAGTTAAAATATAAGCAAAGAAAGTAAATATTAATGATTACCTTTACAAAGAAATATTTTTTTACTCATAAATAGTCATATAAATTTCATTATTTTATATTTTAATCTTAAAAAATTAAACAGATAAAGAGATAAGGGATAAAAACATACAATTAATTACAACAGTACAACACACTGTAAAATTGAAATAATTTTCATAAAATAAAAAAATTTAGTTTGTATTAGATAGTTTTTTTTTATTATTATTATTATTATTATTATTAATTATTTTAAACCTTATTCTGTCATTGCTTATTATTATTACTATTAATGCTAAGTTTTTCTTGGTCATAGAAAGTTAGTATTTTTCGCACATAATGAAAAATTTAGTGTGAGATAAGCACAGATGTATAAAGGTGTTTATATTATGACATATATTAAAATCTTGTAATTATTCTTAATAATTTAGAAAAATATATTATCTTTCCAAAATTGTTATTCTGCACATAAAAAACAAATTAATTATTATTATATGCTACGTTTTCGTAACGCAAAAAAGTATCACAAGAGAAATAAACTTCAATATTTTATAAATCTGTTAATACCATTCTGATACCTTAATTGGTTAATTTGCAAAATTTAAATTACACATCATCGTTAGCTAGAAATCGGATAGCTATTTAAAAAAAATAATAATAACAATAATAAAATTTAAAAATTATTTTAATGACTATCTCCTCTAATTATTAAGAAAAATTGGAAATTATAATTTGAATAATTATCGTAATTACTAATATAAATCACAAAAAAAGAATTAAAAAAATTACGCGAACTGCATTACGATCAAATATTTCAATATAAATATTAATAAAATGTTATTTAAACAACTTTAAAAAAAAATAATAATAAAGGAAATTTCGTAATAATAACAATATGAATAATAATAACTATTGAAATTACGAACAAAAAAGTAAAAAGAGATACGCTAAATGTTCAAAATTGTACCAGAAATGCATCGCAATTTAAATGCCACCTGCACAGCTACAGGTGTCTTGCGGTGTCCCTTCCCTGTTTATTTATCCCAGTTAAGATTTTTGCTCAAATTATTATTAAATATGTTAAGAATTTCAGAATTTTTAAAGGCAGGAAAATCTATCAGGGTCAAAATATAGAGGAAAAAGAACCAATACAAACAGAGAAAAGAGAAGAGTGAAAAGGTGCAGCTGTAATTTATCGCTACATAATCTCTACAAAACTCTTTCCTCCCACATACATTTTTTTTTCTATATTTTTAAACGAACAATTGTAAAGCTATTGTTTAATATGTAGACTCCATATACTTCATTTAGAAATGCTCAAGAAAATGCATTTGGTACATAAACGGAACACCAACTGTTAAGGATAAGATGGTGATTTTATCTCATTACGTCTCGCATCAATAACATCAAACACCTAGAGGAAGTTTCGCAACATTCACTATTAGAGAACAACTTTGCAAACGAAAAAAACTTATATTTCTAAAGATCATGACATTATTAAAATGCATATAAACATGGCTTGATTTGTAATAGTAATTTAATGATTAAATAATTACTTACTTTTCTCTTTAGCCCGAGCATATCTCCCTCTTCTCCGAGACATGATGCTTTCATTCCCTCCTGAGAGATGGTGGATGCTGTTTAGATACGGGGGATCAAACAGGTGGCGCAGGTTGCATAGCTAGTTGCCATTTCTCACATTAATATATTCGGAAAATATATAACATGCTGCAAGCATCAAATGTTTAAAATCTTTTCGTTAAAATATAATCCCGTTATATTTTAACAACAAGTGTAAGCGGTTCAAGATTACATGAAAGTTTATTCAATCTCATAGCAAAAGCACTTAAACCTGCTTTATAATTTCTTTTTTTATCTTGTTCATCTCGTTGATGTCAGACCCAGACCATAGATGTAGGAATGCAATTCCAAAGTACTATATGCTTAAGAATCTTAAGATGAGATTCATAGAATATTTCAATTTAATTTTAATGAAATGAGATCCTATTTCGATTACTTTTTTCTCAAAAAACACATAAGTATTAATTTGGATCAGGTTGAAATTGAGTGGGTTTTTCAATTTGGAATCTACAAATGATAATGGATGCATGACTGAAAGTCATTATGTTCATATTAAATTATATTCCCTCCAAGAAGTCCTCTATCATAACGACTGAGGGTGATTTCCATCTTTCACGTGACGAGTGAAATGGTCAGATCCGTTCGGTTTGCCACATTTGGCTCATTTCCAACTTTTTATTTTCCACACGTAGCTTATTATTGCTCTACAAAATATTTTCAAGCTGTAGTATTTTAGAAAAACATAAAGTGGATTGCATAGTCAGAAAAATTAAGTGTAATTTATAATTCTTTTTACTTTTTAAATATATATATATATATCTTTTGCTATTTTTAAAAGCTGTTTATCACATATGCAATAAAAGAAATTTTCATTCTGTGCCTTACCCTAACAGCACACTTATCCATAGTACGTCCTGAGGATGTCCTTTGGATGTACTTTCATCCATAGAATATTCTGAGGTTGTCTTGTGGATGAGATGTGCTGTTAGGGTAAATATTTCATTTAATATTATATTAATATTTCAATACAATTTAAAAGTATATACAACCTATGTACTGATAAGAGACCCTCTTTGGCGAATTTTTCTTTGCATTCGCAAATGCATAGCAATACTTCAGCATTTTTCTTGGCGCAGCTTGATGACACGATGAAAAAGCTTTGTCACTCTTTGTCTGAGGAGGAGAGTGACCCCGTAACATTTAAGGTTGAAAACTGAAAAGCACCCATCACATGATTTCGATGTTTGTTACTTGCTTGGATAAGAGATGCGCATTCTAGTAAGTGTAAGACATAGTGTTAGCATAAAACATTATACGTATTATAATAATTTCCAATAGTCTGTAGAGGCCATTTATTCTGAAACAATGCTACGCTACAGTCGGCAGCAAAAATGTCCGAGCACTAGCAAAAATAAATCCCTATGTAAAAAAACTACTCTTAATACTGTTTTGTTAAATAAATCCTTGTCAAATCATGTTCCTAGTCTACCTAAGAACGTCATTCGACAAGGATTTATTTAACTAAACAGTATTAAGAGTACTTTTTTTTTACATAGGAATTTTTGCTAGTGCTCGGATACTTTTGCTGTCGACTGTATAAATGTCCATTTTTTAAATTCTTATTTTCCTTGATAGTTATGCTTTCATTTGATTAAATAAAAATACTGTCTTGCCATTTTTAGCAACTTGAAATGCAAATTCGTTATTTGGTAAGAAAAAAATATTTTTCATCGTGATCCCGAAATTATTCATCATTTTTTTTTTAGAAACATTGTTAATTGGTAAGTATTGTAATATCATATTTAACAACGAAAATTCTCTTCACTTGTGATTAAAAATTTTTTAAACAGTTATTTTTTAAGTTTCATATTACAATTGCACCCTGATGTAAAATATACTATTGGGAGGTTTTAATATACAGTCGGTAGCAAAATTATTCGAGCGCTGGAAATAATTCCCATGTTTAAAAAAAAAAAAATAAATAAATGCATTTAATACTATTTTGTTAAGTAAATCTTTGTTGAATCATGTTCTTAGACTGACGAAGAACATGATTCGACAAGGATTTATTTAACAAAACAGTATTAAGTGTACTTTTTTGTACAGGAATTATTGATATTGCTCGAGTAATTTTGCTGCCGACTGTAAGAGGGGAGTTCTCAATACTTTCTTGGAATAGTATTTGTTAACAAAATCGACTGTAATGAGTTCATTGGAGCTTTCAATACTAAGAATCAATTATCTAAATTTTTCATTAAGGTTTCCTAACACTTCCATTTTTCATCGGTTTCATTACATTTTTTATTGTTCAGTAGTACTTATTTTACGGTTGGTCAATGTAAGTAGTCTTAGAATATTTTTTTTAACATACATGCACATGCACACACCATATATTATCATCATCAATTTCAGCCTTTACCAATCCACTGAAGAATGAAGGCCTCTCCTAGGTGATTCCAAACTGCCCTGTTTTCTGCAGTTCTTCTCCATTCTGCTCATCCAAACTTCACAATATATATATATACACTTAAATATATACATATGTATATATGTAAGAGAGGAACAGAATGGACTCAAAAGTATTAAGCTAAATGCCATTTAATAAACTTGAAGGATTATTTACAGGAGTGGTTTATACTCAAACACATTATTATCTTTTAAATCAGAGGCTCGGATATTTGGAACACTAGTTCCTAGTTAGTTCCTCTCACTTCAGAAGCTCGGGGCAGTCTCCTGGTTTTTAGCGCGGGTTCTTTCATTTTTTCACATCATTGCCATTTAAGCAGGCAAAGGCAAATCTTATTTTCTTCGCTGTCTCGCATTCAAGGGTCCGCTTGTAAGGATGTGTGACTTCGCTTGTAAGATATGAAGTCGGATAATGGACCTTATGCACGAGTGGCATGGCAACGGCTGCGGGTATTTACTAATTTAAGCGGCTTGTATTGGCTGATAGAGAAGTAAACAAAAGTTTCGAGCTCAGCGATTGGCGAAGCAACTTATATATACCCGCAATGACGCGCGGTGCATAAGGTCCATTGATAAGGGAGTGTGGGGTGCCATTAGCCCAGGCCCGTAGCTAGATATCTAGCTACGGGGGCCAGTACGGGCAATGACCGACCTGAAAACATTTTTGCCTGTACTAGATGCTTGGCTAGACTTCAAGTAAAAATAATCGTCAATTATTTCTTTTGAATGCTTTAAAAGGTGAGACCTACAAAAAGGGAAATGAACCCTATTTTCCAGTTCAAACATCAAAAATTGAAACGTTGTAGCACTCTACTAACCTAGTATTCTTCTACTCCTTTTCTTCTTCTAAAACTCTCCCCCATATAGACTGGACTGAAACAAACTTTATGTCTGCACCATGAAGCTTTGGTGACTTTATAAACATCATCTGTACCTTTTACAGAAACTGACGTATTGATAGCTTTAAAATTCGCTTGCTTTGTACAACTGGTGCCATAGCTGAAGAGCTGACGCGGTATTTTGTTTTAAAAGCAGACTTCTGAAAAAAGAAAACGCAGCCTGATGAATATTTTATCTCTTTAAATTTTCGAACACATACAATTAGAGTCCTGCACGGGTCGGGTTTTACCCGATCTGAACCTGACAAGTGAATTTTGAACCAACCCGAAAACAGACCTGAACCCGCACTAAAGAATTTTTGGCAACCCGCACCCGACCCAATCCCGATTTCTTTATACCCGAACCCGACCCGAAACCCGATTTCTTTTACTCGAACTCGGCCCGAAACCCAAATCTAAATGAAAGTTAATAATTCATCTGAAAATCGTGCAAAACATTTCTAATTTATGAAATAAAGTAAATTTTCATTGTCACGCTGCTTGTAAATCATTTTAAAAATAATTAAAAATATAATTACTAATGCACTAAGTTAAAAATAAAAAAAATCTGAAAAATGGATTTATAATCATTTTTAACTATTTATGTGTGTTCTGTACTTCAAGTGTACAAAAATTGATTTCAAGCTTAGTGTTTGCAGTTTTATTGTTTAACACGTTGAGTGACACGTCAGCCATCGGCTGACACTGAACTTTCCGTTTAGGCCGCGTCAACCACCGGTGGCTGGCAGCGTAAAATATGATATAATTACAAAATTAAATAATTACAAAAATTTATTTAATTCTTTTTTATTAGAGGATTATATCATTATGGCATTTTAATGGATTTTATTAAACACGGTAAACATAAAAACGCATTACTATATCGTAATACCAGCGCTTCTAAGCAGCGAGCGTGATCTGATATGGATTTCTTTAAGAATTTGCGTGGCGCTCAACGTGTTAATGCTTATCATACACACAATAATAATATAATACAGTGTTACAAACGCCAACTAAACGTCCTCTAAACTCATCTAAATATACATTCCTATAACTTCTCAAAAACATCTGCAAGAAAAAAAAATATTAATTACCAGTTTAAATTAGACATATGCCGGAGCTCCGTATCCGTATCCGCCAGAAATAAAAGATCCGGATCTGTGTAATCGAGAAAAAAATATTCGGATCCGTTTATTTTCTTCAACGGATCTTCTATAGAAATTGTATAAAAAATATAAAGAAACTTCAATAAATTTTTATTGACTATCTTTAATGCACAAATTAAAGAAATATAGCATAACCTCACTTTTGCGTTCTCGCAATTTTGCAATTATTTTAGATACCGTCATTTTTTCGATATTGCAATGAATTTCAATTCTCGGTTTTATGTTAACAAAATTTTGAATGTTCCTCCATTTATACTTATATATACAGCAAATATGAAGTTGTATACTTGTTGTGATTTAATTAATAAAACTAATATAAAGTAAAAACATCTAGAAGACGGAGTATATCAAGGCAAATAATATTCTTTATCGTCTCCTCTAGAATAAATAAACAATGCATCGTTGCAACTGGAGGAAGCTGATTTGTCGATATATAATTAAAGTGACTGTGTAAAAGCAGATGTTTACCTGCGAATCATACCATGTGTTAAATTCTCGTTGATTTATAAGTTGTAGGAAATAAAAAACAAGCCATCTATAGTAAAAATAATAAAACAGAAAATGGTTATGGATTATTTAAATGAAAAAAAAATATAATAATAATATTAATAAGATAAAATAATTATAGTATTTTGTGTACGTATGTTTTATGGTAATGTATTTGCAATTTTATTTTTATTTTATTTTATTTTAACTGTTGAGTAGTGAGACATAAATAGTTACTTCTCAATACTCCTATTCAAGATTAATCAGTTGTCTAATATAAAATACAATCACTTACTTGAATAACAGATTCAGAAGAGCTCAATGTACAATCACATCAAAATCTTAAATTCGAATACTTTCTCTACCATTATATGTGCAAGAGAAAGTAACTAGTATTCTGTGGTCACCACAAAGCTTCCTATTGCATAGTTATAATATAATTACTAGTCGGAAAACTGCCTAAAACCTAAAACATGTAAAGGGTTGCATAACGCATCACCTATCAGTCGATAAGCATTTAAATTGATTTACCGTAACTCATATTAGCCATCTTATATTGATGAGCTTCTACACAGTAGAAACTAAGATATTGACTTCCTTAATAGGGAAAATTGCAGCTCAATAGTGCCAACTATAAGCCAATGTACACAGCATAGTTTTTATATATTTTTTTATAATAATCATCTCCCATATGAATTTTAATGCACAAAAGCGCACATGTACTATAGAAACAGAAATATACCTTTAAACAAATGGGAGCGATATAACAGTACTACCTGTAATCTACCCCAACAAAAGGCTTAGCCAAGAATGGTCCTTACTCCTGCCACTCCATCCCTTGGATCTCACCTGAAGATCTTCGCTCTGACATAAAGAAAACTTGTCTCATTGAAAGGAAGTATAGTTGGTTGCAGAACAGAACAACTATGCCTCTCATTTGATTATCTCTTTCCGGCTAGACCCTTTCCCAGTTGGGCCTCCTCCCGCATGGCGGATGTGCTTCTTGCCCGTTGGCTCTCCAAAACCACCATAACCCATCAACGGCTATTTCGTATGAACCCCTCCTTCTCTCCTCTCTCTCGCCACTGCTTTGATCAAGAAATCCCTGAGCACATTTTGATGTATTGTCCTTTCTATCGGAATCCTTGCCGCCGGCTTCTCTCCGCTCTTAATCTCCCGGATTGTTCCTCCTAAGTCCTACGGTGATATTATCTCCACCGCTCTTAGCTCTCGTATCTCGTAAGTGTTAATTAAATGTGGAAACATTAAGTACAAACATGACAGTAAATAAAAACAACATACCTGTTTGGAATATAGAGGAAGACTGAACTTTATTCAGTGGAAATTATGGCAATACAACAATCACTGAGCTGAAGAACAACTGGAGGAAATGCTGGACCGGTTTTCGCGTGCCGTTTTTTGAAGGTTTGTCTGCCGAGCGTTGCATGGCAAAAAGCATTTGATATATTTATATTTCAAAGTAAAATTGTGCAAAGGTTGTCTGTTCGAACAACCATATGCTAAACATGACATTACAATTTTAAATTTTAATTCTTTAAAGATTATAATAGTAATAGACGACCCGACAAATGTTGCTTGCCATGCAAGGCAGGCGAACGATTGCAGAAAAACTGGCACGCACGAACACTGTGTAAAAGTATTGGAAGCATTTGCTCCAGTTGTTCTTCAGCTCAGTGACAACAATAGAGTGGTGGTGCCATCTATTGGCTAATACTGAATTTAAAACTTATTTTTACACTCCTACTAAAGTTTTAAATTATGCACAATGATAAAAAAAAAATATGTGTAATCAAAAAAATGAAAATATCAATATCCAATAAAAGTCAAATAAGTATTACATGACAAAAGTTAAAGTTTTACACCCATTGCTTGAGCACACATTTCATGCTTGAGCCTTGGAACATTTTTAGTTAAACAGTCTGCAATCATATTAGCAGATGGCACACTTTTTACACTGACATGTCCAATTTGAACAGCTTCTCGAACAAAGTGATGTTGGATATCGATATGCTTTGTACGAGCATGGTACATACTATTCTTGCTTAAATTAATCGCACTATTATTGTCACAATATATAGACACAGATTTTGCTTGTGTCAGTTGAAGTTCTTTAACAATCTTATTTATCCATATAGCTTCCTTAGTTTCAGCAGAAAGAGCCATATACTCTGCTTCGGTTGCACTAGTTGCAACTAAGGCTCCTATATATACGAGCTGGCACATCAGGCATTTTGTTGCCTTAGGGTTGCCACATGTACCCAGCGCGTTTCTCTGATAAACAAACGACAAACATTTTTTTTTATCGTCTTACGTTACTTTAGAGTAACTTGTTTTATTATATTTCATAATTTTAGCTAAGTAAACTATGATATGGAAGTTTGTTTAGCGATAAACTGCTGTAATCTTTCAAGAAGTGAATATAAAGTGTTCACAGACCTTCTATTACTGTGTATTTGAGTTTTGGCGACACTTTGTAAAAGAAACAGAAACCGCCCTAACAACATATCTTACCCCAGTTCATCCATAGGATATCATCAGAATAAAATGTCATCCTGAGTGTGGCAGCACACCACAAAAGACTCTGGATGTGAACTGAACATTTATCCTCCATGGTCAGTGTTTTCAGACTCATTGTTTCCCAGACTCGCTTAACTGTGTCTGCCAACCTGCCAACCAACCTACCTCGATCGGTAGTTGTGTAAAAATCTGTATGGTATGGTGTGCTAGATGCGAACCTAGCAAAAATGTTCGTTAATTATAATTAAACCTAAATGTTGTTATAAAAAATCCTTCTGAGTAATTGATTATACCACAATACACGAACAGTGGTGACTTCCGGACTCTGGATTATGTTTTTTTAACTGTAAATTTTCACGAACAGCGTGACTAGGCCTAACTTGTTACCACACGTGGAATGAGAAATTACGAAAATCGCTGCAACATCTACAGGTAGCAATGTCTATGCAATCATCCTTGAACCTTGTTTTTCAGAATGATTTAATTATCGGCGGATATTATTATCCGTATTTTTGTCTCCAGGTATGGTCGTTATAAATTTTTTTTGGTTCCCCATGGCTGTTTCCTTTTCTGATAATTTCATTTTATAAATAATCATTTTCTAAATTACATGCATTATTTTCATTTTATGTTTCTTAAAAACACAATTAAGTGCATTTCTTAGCTAGTATATATGTTTGAAATTATCTTTATTTATCTCAAATTTGCATTAGTTATAATCATATAGTAATTTTATTCCCATTCATGTTGATTGTTCATTTATTGTCACAAAATAAACATGAATACTGATACAGGAATTCTTGCAGTGCAAGCAAAAATGCCTACCTTTTCCAAACATAACATAAAGTTATTTTTTGCCCAACTTGATTCTGCATTCATGCTGAATAAAATTACGGATGAGAAGGATAAATTCAATTATTTGGTTAACATTCTTGACATAGAAATTCTTTCCTCTGTTAGTTAATTTATATACGCTCCACCCGCTGAGAACCCATTTACAATCCTCAAAGACAAATTATTAAAACTGTATGAAAGCTCCATTGCTCAAAATACCAAAGCATTATTGCAAGAGCTTACTCTTGGTGATCAAAAACCTAGTGTCTTACTTAGAAAGATGAAAGAAGTGTCATCTGGGCAAGTTACTGATGACTTCTTAAAAAATCTTTGGCTACAGCGCCTTCCTAGTAACATTCAGACAGTATTGGCTGTAAGTGGTGATGAGTTAGATATACTTGCTGATAAAGTGTCCGAACTCGATACCTCTTGTAATGATAATGCAATTGCCGCAATCTCAGACAAAAATGAAATTAAAATTCTGCAGTTGCAAATTTCTGAACTTACCAAAAAGCTTGATGAGTTAACTGCATCACATGCTGAAAATCGCTCTCGCTCCCCATATCGTCCCAGAGGCGGCAGTTTTTCTAGAAATCGCAGTCATTCCAAAGGCCGTCGACATGACTCGGATATTTGTTATTATCACTCACGATTTGGTTCTCGCGCTCGTAAATGTCAGAAGCCTTGTTCTTTTTCCCAAACGGGAAACGACAAGAGTGCATCACAGTAGCGGCATGTGATCGCACACTACCCTCACACCATAGTCGCTTATGTGTTTTTGATCCGTCTACAAAGACAAATTACCTAATAGATTCTGGCGCAGATGTTTCTGTAATCCCCAACACATCCAAATCAAATCCATCAACATTTTGTCTTTTTGCTGCAAATAATACTAAGATAGCTACTTATGGACAAAAACTTGTAGAAGTAGAATTAAACCTCAGACGTAGCTTCAAATGGGAATTTACTTTGGCTGATGTTAAGCGTCCTATTATTGGATCCGATTTTTTGGCTCATTTTGGGTTACTTATTGATCTAAAAAACAACTGTCTCATTGATCCTTTAACAAATTTAACAAGTAGAGGCCAGTTTATCAAAGGCATATTTACATCAATAAAAAGTATATCTAATGACTCACAGGTTCGCAAAATCTTAAATCAATTTCCAAATCTTACACGCCCACGCCCTTTTAATGGGAAGATTACTCATAATACTTACCATTTTATTGAAACTACTGGACCACCTGTTTTTAGCAAACCGAGAAGGCTGCACCCTGCACAACTCATGGCGGCCAAAAAGGAGTTTCAGTACATGCTAGAACAAGGCATTTGCCGACCATCTAAATCCAACTGGGCATCCCCTTTACATCTTGTTCGTAAAAGTTCAGGTGATTGGCGCCCTGCAGGTGATTATAGAGCACTTAATAAAATAACACAACCAGATAAGTACCCTATCCCACATATACAAGATTTCACACACAATCTACAAGGCACTAAAATTTTCTCTAAAATAGATATTGTCAGAGCTTTTCATCATATCCCTGTTAACCCTAGCGACATTCTAAAAACAGCCATTACTACCCCTTTTGGTTTATTTGAATTTGTTTTTATGCCATTTGGGCTTTCCAACGCTGCTCAAACTTTTCAAAGGCACATTCATGAAGTTTTGTGTGACCTTAATTTTTGTTTCCCATACCTGGATGACATTTTAATTGCTAGTAAATCGCAAGCAGAACATGAGCTCCACCTACAGCAAGTATTAAGCCGTCTTGACAAGTATAATTTATCCATCAACTCATCTAAATGTATATTTTTCGCTAAAGAAGTACAATTTCTGGGGCACCTTGTTACAGAACATGGGTGTAAACCTCTTCCAGAGAAAGTCGAGGCAATCATAAATTTCCCTCGGCCAGAGACAGTGAAGCAACTCAGACGTTTCATCGGGGCCATCAACTTCTATAGACGTTTCCTCCCTAACATGGCTTCCACCCAAATGCCGCTAAATATCCTTTTAAAAAACTACCCAAAGAATGACAAGCGACCTGTCTTTTGGACTGACATTACCATAAGGGCTTTTGAGGACTCTAAAAAGACATTGTCCGAAGCCACTCTGTTATGTCACCCTGACCCTAATGCTACCCTAGTGCTACATGTTGATGCGTCAGACACAGCTATTGGTGGAGCCTTACACCAAAACATTGAAGAATGTCTTCAACCACTTGCCTTCTTTTCTAAGAAACTATCTCCTGCACAACAAAGCTATTCAGCTTATGACAGAGAGCTGTTAGCCATCTACGAGGCAATTAAATATTTTAGATATATGGTTGAAGCTAGAGCATTTACAATATTCACAGACCACAAACCTCTGTGTTATGCTTTTGCGCAGAAGCCAGACAAATGTACACCTCGACAGCTCCGTCACCTCAATTTCATAGGACAGTTCTCCACAGATATTCGGCATATTAGTGGGCAAGACAATAGCGTTGCAGACGCACTCTCCCGCATCAGTTCAATATCCTTTGATCTCAGTTTGAAAACCATGGCTGAGTTACAAAGAGACGATAATGAACTTTGTGACGTATTAAGAAATCCTTCCTCATCGAGTTTGGTGCTAAAGAAATTTCCTATTGAAAGTGATTCTTCAGTTGAACTTTTCTGTGATACTTCAACTGAGAAAATCAGACCATTTGTTCCTGAAATCATGCGTCACAAAATTTTTGACAGTTTGCATGGACTTTGTCATCCTGGTGTCAAGGCAACTATGCAGCTAATCAAACAATGTTTCTGTTGGCCTTCTATGCAATCTGATATCGCCAAATGGACTCGTTCCTGCATTTCGTGTCAACGCAGCAAGATTCATCGACACACATCTAGCCCTCCTGGACAATTTGCCACACCAACTTCTCGTTTCGAGCATGTCCACCTGGATCTAGTCGGACCCCTGCCTCCATCAAAGGGATTCCAGTACCTGCTCACCATGGTCGATAGATATACTCGTTGGCCAGAGGCTATTCCAGTGGCAGACATCACATCAGATACAATTGCTTTCACTTTTTATCGTGAATGGATCTGCAGATTTGGTGTACCACTCCGCATCACCACAGATCGTGGACGCCAATTTGATTGTCAGCTATTCCAAAGTTTGGCTAAAATACTTGGATCCCACCACATACGCACAACACCATATCATCCCGCCTCCAATGGCCTTGCTGAGCGATTTCACAGAACCCTTAAAGCTGCAGTGCGATGCCATGCAACAGAACGCTGGGTAGAAGTTTTACCTACCATTCTTCTTGGGCTTCGAACATCCATAAAAGAAGACCTACAAGCCAGCGTGTCTGAATTAGTTTATGGTGACACTTTAAGACTACCAGGCGAATTTTTCTGCACCTCCAGAGACTATGTGGATCCAGCCACATTTGTTGGTCGACTGAGAGACCACATGTCAACAATTCAACCTGTCCCAACCAACTTGCGCACTGGCCGGTCTATCTTTGTCCATAGTGCACTCTCATCCTGCAGCCATGTTTTCCTACGACAAGACAGCACCCGTAGCAGTTTGCAGCCATTCTACACTGGGCCATTTAAAGTTTTATCCCGCAATGGCAAGACATTCACCATCCTGCAGAACAGCAAATCTTCAACTGTGAACATTGATAGACTGAAGCCGGCATTTATTGACACCATCCCAGATGCAGTTCCTCAAGAGCCGCTGTTCTTTCCAGTGCCCTCAGCAGATCCACCACAGCAATCTGACCCTCCAACTCAGCAACCACAACTCCCACAACCATCCACCAACAAGCCATATGTCACAAGGTCTGGTCGACAAGTTAGGTTCAACCCTCGCTACATCAATGTTATTTCAACACTGGGAAGGGGGTGATGTGGCAGCACACCACAAAAGACTCTGGATGTGAACTGAACATTTATCCTCCATGGTCAGTGTTTTCAGACTCATTGTTTCCCAGACTCGCTTAACTGTGTCTGCCAACCTGCCAACCAACCTACCTCGATCGGTAGTTGTGTAAAAATCTGTATGGTATGGTGTGCTAGATGCGAACCTAGTAAAAATGTTCGTTAATTATAATTAAACCTAAATGTTGTTATAAAAAATCCTTCTGAGTAATTGATTATACCACAATACACGAACACTGAGAATGTACTGTGAAAAAAATGTGTTTTTAGGAATATTATTGTTGCTTATTGCTCTTATCTTGACCGGATTAGCTTCAGATCAAGATTTCTTAAAATCATTAGGGAAGGGATAAGGGCGCCAAGCGGGAATGCTGTCCTCTTCGGAGGCATTGGAAAAGAACTTTTTCGAACTCTTTATCTCAAGTAACTGACATTACAGATGATCATAAGCTACAAGCGTTATGCAATTATGTTTCCGCAAATGTTTTTCAATACATATGTGACTGTGAAAAGTATGACGACGCTATCGAAATATTGGATTCTTTGTACATTACAAAGAGAAACGAAATCTTTGCCAGACACTGCTTGGCGTCAAGGACACAACAGTCAAGCGAATCTGTAGATGAATATCTGCAGATACTAAAACAAATGAGCAAGGAGTGCGATTTCAAGGCCGTTACAGCCGAACAGTACAGAAACGAGTATTTTAGGGATGCCTTCATTCGGGGCTTAAAAAGTTCACGCATTCGGGAACGTCTTCTAGAAAATACGATTATTACTCTAGAAAAGGCTTACGATCAGGCTAGAGCTCTAGAACTAGCCGAACATCACTCTGCTTCATATTCAAGTATAACTTATTCAACACCTGTGGCGGCTACTGAAGAGCTAATAAGTCACATTGAAGAAGTTCAGTCTGCAGCGGTTACTCAGGTTCGATCTGGGAAATGCTTCTTTTGCGGGTATGATCGCCATTTACGAAGTGTCTGCCCTGCTAAAGAGGCACTATGCCGTGGATGCGGTAAAAAGGGGCATTATCAAAGAGTATGCAAGTCAAAATCTTTGCGCAACACTACAAATTCGACTGCAGCAACCTACACCTTAGCATCGGTATCTGCAGTTCCTAATTGTCTCCAAAAGTCACTAACTAAAGCCCTGATTAATGGTATCGAACTAAATGCTTTGATTGACACTGGCAGCTCTCTCAGTTTCATAAATCAGCGTTTTGTGGAAAAGTGTCGAATTCAAACTAAACCATACTTCGGTAGAATAACAATGGCTAATTCCTCTCTGAGTTCGGACATTACAGGTTGTTGTACAGTAACTGTAAAATTACAAAACCATTTATATAGAAATGCTGAAGTTTTCATCATGAAAAATCTTTGTGCAGATTTACTAATCGGTCACGACTTACTAAAAGACCATTCTTCAGTTGAGATTGATTTCAATGGGGACAGACCACCACTTAAAATATGTTCTCTGGCGATGGTCCTTGTACCTCCTGTCTCACTCTTTTCTAATTTAACACCGGACTGCAGACCTATCATTACTAAATCAAGGCGTCAAACTGAGGAAAACAAGCTGTTTATAGCTGCAGAGATAAGTAGACTATTGAAAGAAGGTGTAATCGAGCCAAGTGACTCTCCTTGGCGTGCTCAAGCATTTGTAGTGAGAGGAGAACACCGCAAACCCAGAATGGTTGTAGATGATTCACAGACAATAAATAAATTTACAATGCTTGATGCCTATCCTCTGCCCAAAATTGAAGAGCTGATTGCACGCGTATCCAAATATGAAGTATTTAGCACTATTGATCTTAAGAGCGCTTACAACCAAGTACCCATCAAGCATTCTGAGAAACATTATACAGCCTTTGAGGCTGATGGTAAATTATATCAGTTTCTTCGAGTACCCTTTGGTGTTACAAATGGAGTTGCTAGTGCTAGTTTCCAGAGAACCATAGACAAAATAATTGCAAATGAAATGTTAGAAGGCACTTTTCCTTACCTTGATGATGTAACGATATGTGGGAAAAATCAAGACGAGCATGACCGTAACTTAGAGAAATTTATGTCTGCTGCCAAGAAATATAACTTGACATTTAATGAAGATAAATGCTCATTTTCTACTAAATCTGTGAAATTATTAGGATACTCTATTACAAACAAAATAATAAAACCTGATCCTGATAGACTTGCACCCCTAATGAACATGCCTATCCCTAAAGACATTGCCTCCTTACAGCGAGCCCTAGGGATGTTTGCCCATTATTGTCGTTGGATCCCTAATTTCTCTGAAAGAATTCGGCCTTTGCTAAGAAAGGCCCTTTTCCCCTTACAAAAGATGCTGCTAAAGCATTTAATTCTCTAAAATCTGATATAGCTGATGCTTCCTTAGCTGCTATTGAAGACAATATTCCTGTTAGAGAGAGACTGATGCGTCAGAATTCGCCATCGGGGCCACCCTAAGTCAGGCTGAACGTCCTATAGCATTCTTCTCTAGAACATTGAATGCATCTGAACGAAGGCACTCCTCTATTGAAAAAGAAGCATATGCTATTGTAGAGTCTCTACGAAACTGGAGACACTACTTGATTGGCCGTCACTTTGAGGTCTTTACAGATCAAAGATCAATTGCATTCATGTTCGATCAATGCCATAGTAGTAAGATTAAAAATGAAAAAATTATGAGATGGAGATTGGGACTTGCTTGTTTCAAATTTGACATAATATACCGTCCGGGAAAAAGAAATGCAACAGCCGATACATTATCTAGAATAACTGCAGCTATATGCCCACAAGTGAATTTAAAGGAGCTGCATGACGCCTTGTGTCATCCCGGAATTACACGAATGTACCATTGGGTTAGGTCTAAAAACTTACCTTTCTCTCTTGATGACATCAAAAAGGTCATAAACTCGTGTTATTGCTGTAATGAAGTAAAGCCACGTTTCTGTCAAAATGAAGGAAAATTAATTAAAGCAACTGCTCCATTTGAAAGATTAAACCTAGATTTCAGGTCCTTTACCCTCAGTTTCTAGAAATCGTTTTCTTCTTACTATCGTGGATGAGTTTTCGAGATTCCCTTTTGCAATTCCTTGTTCTGATATGTCAGCTGCTACTATAATTACTAACTTACAGAATGTTTTTTCTATTTTTGGAATTCCCGCATACATACACATCCTGACAGAGGACCATCATTTATGTCTAGGGAGTTGAAATCCTTCCTAACATCACTTGGAATTGCAACAAGCCGGACAACCGCATACAATCCTTCGGGTAATTGCCAGGTAGAAAGATATAATGCAATAATATCACGGAAGAAGAGTCTATTTTAATCCGTGAATAATATGGAATATTAACAATATAGGAGAGTTGCCACTTGGTAATACATAATATCAGTGTTGCCACACACATAAATATACCACAATTGTCCATAAATGAGGACAAATAAGGATTTGAGAACTTTTGAAAGCAACTGAGGACAAAAATGCAACTGACTTGAAAAATGCATAGATATAGTCTACATAAATATCTATGCATTTACATAACATACACTACATAAATAAATGCATAGATATAGTCTCTTATATAGTAAGACATAGATTGATCAGCAAGGCCGAAAAAGTGATGCCTTTTTTTTATCGGGAAAAGACGGCCATTTTACTCTCTTGTGGATGTCTTTCCCCGACTGAATATACACGGGAATATACACAGATAATTTAGCAAATAAAATTTATGAATAATTTATGTACTAAAGATGAGTGAAAAAACTCCAGATACTCATTTTTCTTTCTCTATTTTCTTCTTCTTTTCTTTTCTTCTTCTTCCTTTTTTTCTTTTTTTTTTTTTGTATGGAATAACGACATTTCAAGAAATTTAATTATCTTTTCTGTCTGGTTAGAAGTTTTTATGGTCGAAAAAACTATTGGACTTATCCTCATCTTTTGAGATATTAGAGTTAACCCTTTAATTGCCAATCGCAATGCAGTCGGACACTTTTGTTACCGACTGTATAGAGTAGAAATTTATGTTTACTCGGAAATGGTTATAAAGATATTAATAAAAGTTTGGGATAAGTGCTTTTTAGAGACCTAAAACAATTGGAACATCCTTAGCATCAAGAAAATTAGTGTTAACCCTTTAACTGCCAATCGAAACATGTAGTAGAAATTGAGTTTAATTAGAAATGGATAAAACGATTTTGTTTAAAGTTTGGAGTTAAGTGTCATTTTTTTTTTTATTTTTTTTTTAAGAACTAAAACGTTTGGACATATCCTCATCTTCAGAAAAATTTGTGTTAACCCTTTAACGGCCTGTCGCAACATAAAATAGAAATTAGGTTTACTCGAAAATGGATATAACGATTTTTATTAAAGTTTGGGATTAAGTGTTCTTTTGAGAGATAAAGCGAATGAACATATACTCATCTTCAGGAAAATTCGCGTTAACCCTTTAACGGCCAGTCGCAACATATAATAGAAATTAGGTTTACTCGGAAATGGATGCAACGATTTTTATAAAAGTTTGGGATTAAGTGTTCTTTAGAGAGATAAAACGAATGGACCTATCCTCATCTTCAGGAAAATTCGCGTTAACCCTTTAACGGCCAGTCGCAACATATAATAGAACTTGGAGTGGGTGAAAAGTTTTTTCTACGCAATGAACAAACCCAGCGATTCAATTTTTCTTTATCAGAAAGTGGAAACCTAAATAATAAAAAACACACTTTAATCACTAGAAAATGCATAAAATGTTGTGAAATAACCAAGAAAGAAAAATGATGCAGTTCACACTAATTGCAAATACTTCCCTACTGAACTTATCCATAATATCGTTGAAGCTTAAGTAATATTCTGCCTCCATAATGACGCCTTAAAATACATTTTGCGTTGGGTATTCCAGAACATGAACTAGTCCCACTGTTTGAAGTATTTTCACCAGAAAACATGCGGTAGTATACTTGAATAACATTCATACCAATTTGAAGACAGTCAAAAAATATTTACGACAGATAGATTGTGAACAGACATACAAGCAAACAGACAAAGTAAAGTCATAACTAGTCATAAACCTAGTTCGAAATTATGTATGCGTGTATATATATATATATATATATATATATATATATAAATCTTTAATACAACTTAAAATACAATTCCATTAATTTCGAACTATAGCCCCTAATGCATCTGAATATTTTTGCGTGGCCCTCAAAACGTTAATGCGAATCTCATCACATTCTGTATAAAATGCTTTTAAGCATATGAATAACAATTGTCTGATTCACTTATTCTGTTTCGTGCAGTACAAAAGTACAGTAAACTCCCGGTTATCCGCGGTGAACGGGGAATAGACGACCGCGGATAATCGAATCAGCGGATAATCCGCAAAAAGGGGATATAAGTCAACACATAAAGCCTTTTGAGCAATACTATTTAATTAACAGTTAAGCATGGCCTACATATACAATTTAGTAACTAATAAAAATTTCTATTTACATTTTGCTCTATTTTTTAACAAAGAAATCGGTCAAGCATTTTTTTTTTTTTTTGTACTAAAACGCTTTTTCTTAATTTGCGATTGCAGTTTCTTTATCAGCATTTTGTCACAAAGTGATACATCGTCCTGTTCCTCGAGATATTTTATGCGTCCATCTGCATGTGCTAGGGCTGCGTCGTGGCTCATCCTCTGCTGAGTTTTATCTCCTTCTTCCTCTTCTTCTTCATTATCTTCTGAAACTGGGTCTAATGCTTGGCCCACAATTTGTTCATCTGTAAGGTGTTCAATACCTGGACCATTGGCATCACAATTAATCCACTCTTCAATGTTTCCTTCTTTGACTTTTTCTCCTCCAGTAACAGATTTAGCTAAATTTACCAAATCATGAGCAGAAATTTCTTCCTCCTCTATAAACTCTACCAAAGTATTTCCACATTTAGTAATTTTTTTCTCCAAGACCTTACCAATGTAGATTGCTTAACTGCCTCCCAAGCAATGTGTATGCCATAAATGCTGTCAAGAATCGCGTAATATCTCCAAAAGCCTTGAAGGTCATTACTCTTTTCGATCTTTTTTTGTAATAAGTTTGTTCTTTATTCTTAAATTCCCTTTTAAATTCAGGCCCTTGAGGACCGCGGATAATCCGCAAAGCGGATAATCCGACCGCCGATAATCGGGAGTCTACTGTATTGAAATATGGTTTTTAGAAATACCTCTCATAGAATGCAGACATTTGAATTTTTTTTGAGTATTCTAATATATAAACCAGTCGTGCTGTTTATAGTATTTTCAATATAGATAATGCCGTAGTATTATTGAATAACATATATACCATTTTGGAGATAGTTTGAAATTATTTACTGCAGTTAGAGCACGGACAGGTGGGCAAGCAGACAGGCAGAAAAACTAATTAACGTCATAATGTTTTCTTAAACCTTGTTCGAAACTGTAAGAAACGCTTAACACAACTAAAAATGTGATTCTAGCAATTTCGATTTATAGCCCCTAATATGAACGAAATTCAACCAAACTTGTATTCAGTTGGATCTTGACCTAAACTGGCGCTGATTAGATTTGGGAATCAATCGCTCAACAGGTGGCGCTGTCATCCTATTTTTTTTTTCCTTTTCTAAGTACTTAACATGACAGTATAGGACAAAATTTCATATAAATGTATATAATGTGAGTTATTTTTAACTCATGAATGTAAAATTTATATGAATTATTGATAATAATAGTAATAAACTTGAAAAAAAAAATGTGTGCATGTAGGAGCATTGCTTTCCTCCTGGGAAGGAAGTGCTCTTCCCCCGGGGCCTGTGTAAATTTTCAATGTGGATATTTTAGAAAGAACTCGTCAATATTTCTAAAACGAATGGTTGAACCATACATCTGTATTAATTTAAAACGAAGCTACCGATTTCTTTTATTTTTAATGTTATATATAATATATATATATATAGTATAGACATATATATATATATATACAGTCGAACCTCGTTAACGTGAATTACTTTTAACATGAACTGTTACTACAATCCCCGTCAAAATGAAAATTACTTTAGTTATATGACGATCAGTTACTGATAGCATGAACTACTGATAAGATGAACAGATTTTTGATCCCCCTTGAGATTCACGTTAACAAAATTCGACTGTATATCTTTTCATGTCTGCACAAAAATGATTTTTTTCAGCATTTATTATTATACTGCTTTAAGAAAAAAATCGTCTGCATTCATCATGGAAAATATCTTTAATAAATTATAACTTAATAAATAATGTGTATTGCGTAAATTGGTATAGGATTAAATAGAGAAGAAAGTCTTGTGGTAATACTAGTTATAATATATTAAAACAAGCGGGTTTTACCTCTGCCACTGCTAACTACATTTAAAAGAATTTTGAAAATTCGATATTACTTACTAATATAAAAACTTAAAAAATATTAAAATTTAAAAAAAAGTATTTCATTAAAAATCAAAACAGTATTTAAACCATAATAATAACAAAGCAACTGATTATAAAGAATCATATTTTTCATAAATTAGTTAAATTTAACTTACTTATGAAAACTTATTCCACTTCCTTTCATAAATTTATTTCTACAATTAAAAGCCGCGCAGTACTTCGGCATTTTCAATATATATCAACCATGTCTTATTACTATATCTATGATATCAACATTCTATTCCATTGTTGTTTTCGAGTTTTATACTCTCTCATCATGGCTGATGCCAAAAACTTTTTCGGCATCAAAAATCTTTGCACGTTAACATGGGGATGATAGATCTATGTATATTACTATATCTATGGAAAAATGAGGACCATCTTCAGGAAATGAGAACCGCTGATCACCCTACTCTAATGGATACTTTGAGATAACGCTGTCTACGTGGCACAGGGCACAGCATATATCTCATATTCTCCCCCTACCTACCTACCAACCATTCAACCAACAAACCAAGCATTTGCTCTTTTCTATTTTGTAATTTGCGTTGTTTGTTCATTTTCATTGTTCGTCGTACATTTTACGCCGTTTGTTATTGTACTCAGAGCTTCAGTTTCAATTGATGTAAAAGTTCTTCTGAACTTTTTCTGTGTTATTTTAAGTTGTATGTACTTCCATGTTTTATACGCGCCAAAGCTATTTCATTTACAAAAATTTTTAGGAAAGCAGTTTTCTATCCTTAAGAAAAATTAAAGTCTATTTTTCTCTCTCAGTATTTATTTATTTTAAGCTTTATTTGGAATTAATTCAGTTATTAAATATATATTTCATGTACTAAAATTTCATTTTGGTATATTTTATCAATGTTTTGAGTATTTTCTGCTCTACTCTATTGCTATTCAAATCAGTAAGAACTCTCTTTAATGCAAACATTTTCAGGAATAGTTACGTGTTGTTTCATTATTCATAAAAATAGAAAAAAAAAGTCATCTACTAGTTTTTTAACTATTGTCTATTCCAGATACGTCAATTTAATTTTTTTTTCGTGTATGATATCCCGAGATATTCTCTGTTTTGATTTGAAAAATTAATGCTACAGTGAAGCATCGATAATCCGGCATCGGCGGGAAACAGACTTTGCCGGATTACGAATTTTCCCGGATTATAGGTGTTCAGAAAATGTCTATCAAAATTATATATGAGCCACAGCATCAAAAGAAATATTTTTTTAAAATTAGTTTTAAAAAATGTATGCAAGCCCTTATCAAAAACGAAAATAATTAAAACAACGTTTGGAATAAATTTAAAATTAAAAAATAACAATTATAAAACATTAATACAGATAGTTGATTTTTGTACAAAAAAAAAAAAAAAAAAGTTAAAACTGGCTTAATAACAAATAGGATGAGGAATTTGACAATGCTACATTCGTATATGTCAGTCAATTTCATTTGTGTCATTCTTTTTTTTTTGTTTTCAATTTGTTGTTGTCTAATTAACATGTACACGCTCATCAGTTAAGAAACATACTTAAGTTTTTCTGTATATGAGGATAATTGAATATTAGATTATTCGGTTTCCTTCTTTTATAGTGGTTTCATACAGAATATACTTTTCTTTTTTGTAGTACTTCTGAGTATTTAAAAAAAAAAAATTCTTCTACCTACTTATAACTCTTTTTATAGATAGTATTTTTTAACATGTTCACGCCGGTGCATTCTTCTCAAAAGTATCTGAGCACTAGCCATTAACTCCAATATCAAAAAAGTATACTTAAAACTGTTTTGTTCAATAAATCCTAGTCGAATCATGTTCTTAGACTGACTAAGATCATGACTCTATAAGGATTTATTTAACAAGGCAGTATTAAGTGTACTTTTTTTGGACAAGGATTATTACTAGTGCTCAGATACTTTTGCTGTGACCCACCGGTGTGTCACGCTGGCATGAACGTGTTAAAGTCCCTTTTAGTATTTTTCTTTTATAGTGTCACACAAGCCACTGTGAAAGAAAAATACCACTTATCCTTAAAATAAGTCGGAAGAGGATCCTGAAGTGATATATTTAAGACAACTAAAATGAGATATATACTTACTTTTGAGTTTAATTATAATGAAAATCTAGAAAGCTAATCTTATTCATATGTTGGAGTTATTTTTTAAATAACTTCTAAATTGAATGATTTTTCTAAAATTATTTACGTAATTTGAATTTAGATTTGTATTTAATCATGATGCATATAAATTTGTTGAAAAGTGTTGAAGAATATAAGTGTTGGTAATACGGAGATAGAGATATGAAGGATGAATTCAGAATTCTTCACTTGCAGTGTACTCTATAAACATAAATTATGTCTTAAAATAGGATTAAGCGAAGTAGAATAGCTAATGAAAATAAATTGTTTAGAATTTCTTGAACTTTTAGTTTTTTTTTTTTTTTAATTTAAGCAACAATTTGAAGGTTTGACTTCATTTGCCATTAACAAATTTAAATATTTTATTTTATATGGATGGCTACACATTAGAACTGATGCCATGCTATACAAACTGTGAAAATTTTATTTTAAATGGTGCTTTTATTTATTTATTGTACCCAAAATATTCAATGTAAAAATAAAAAAAAGTTTTTGTTTTCATGTAAAATTTCCATGAAATATCAAACAGGTTTCGAAAATTCATTTTACTCCATTTGATCTTAAAATATTTGAAACTTGCTTATAAAAATTATAACAATATTATTAAAGTGAATAAATGTAAAAAAAAAAAAAAAAAAACATCCTAAACTTAACCTAAAAATATATTTTAAAAGTAATTCTTGGATCTGAAATTGAGAATTTGTTTGAAATTTCGCTGCATAGATCTCGCAGAATTACCTTTGGAGATTAAATCCATCATATAATATTTAAGTAGTAAACTGTTTCATTAAAAAATTAGAAGGTATCTATTGATTATTTAAATTTTAACTATTCGTATTCATAATGATTTTTTTTTTTTTGTTAACTCAGCAAATATTGTAATCTGCTATTTACAAATGATATAATAAAGCTAATAATTTAATCCCCATTGTAAAAATAAATATTTAAAGTACAGTTTTATTGTTACTATTACAGGATAGAATTTTATTCTGTTATTTTTTTTTTATTTCTATTTTATAATATTGCTCGATACATAACATGGTTAATTTTTAAAATTATGCTAAACTAATTTATCTATTTTTTATTATTATTTAGGTGTAAACTAATTGAAAAAATGAAAGGTTCTATGATTGGTTATTTGATTGAAACTGGAGAAATGGAAAAGTATGTATAGATATTTCATTTTTTTTAACTTCAGGTATAAATGTTAATGAAAGATATGTTTAATTTTTTCTATATAATAACTTAATGCAAAAAGCACTTTCTATGGCCTCAAGAAAAGGCACATTATGATATTTTTATAGTTTAACTGAAAAGTCAATTGCATGCAAAATAAGTTTAAAACTAATCTATTTAAGTGAAGTTTATATTATACAGGGTGTCAGTAAAAGAATGTCCCAGTTTCAATGGTATATTATAACAGTATAATATTTAGACTATTTACAGCAAATCAACATACATCAAATTGAAGGTAAACTAACCTAGTTTTTCTCACAAATGTTCAATATGTGCACCTTTAGTTACACGGCACACATCCAACCTATAGTCCAATTCTTCCCTCACTTTGGTTAACAGGTCTGGTGTAATAGAAGCAATAACCTCTTCAATTCTGTGTCTCAAATCATTAATTAACGACGGAACAAAGACACAAAGCCCCATGGGAAAAAAATCGCATGGCAGATTACAGATTGACTTTTAGCAAATTGCGGAACACAAAACACTTTACGCTCAGGAGTCGCTATTTAACGTATGTGGCGCTGCAAGCGAGAAAACAACAAAGCAGTACTAGTGCATGCACTTATCTAAAACTCTTCGAGTTACTCTTTAATTGTGACCTTAAACCTACACTCTACAACGCTTATAGTTGATACTATTAAAATTTATAACTGGGACATTCTTTTATGGACATACTGTATTTTGTAATATCGATGTTAATGCTGGGGTTGTATGATGATGATGATGAATAAAAATCTTTCTAGCAAATGATATATAAATTACAAGAAAAATTAATAGTTATTTCTAGTTAAAATAAATGATAGGTACTTCATCAGACAAAAAAAATATATATGTATTTTTTTAAGCTCAGAAAAATTCTTTATCATTGTGGTCTATGGGCTCAAATTATTTAAAATATGATAGCATCTAAGTGTCTTATTCAGATAAACTGAAAATTTATTTACATATTCAAGATTGCCATCACACAAACTGTGTGAATTTTGAAGAATTCAGAACTTACAGTTTCATTTACATATATACAACAAAACATTCTTTATCATTATGGGCTCAAATTATTTAAAGCATGATAGCGTCTAAATACCTTATCCAATTCAAACAGAGTTAAAAAAAATAAATAAATAATAATAATAATTAATTTTTTTTTTTTTTTTTTTTTTGAGGAGGGGCAATATTGTTTTTGGGGTTTAATTGGGTTTGCTATATTAAATGTAAAATAACATTAATGCGTTTGAATTTTAAGTTTATTTCAAAGGAGAACAGTTTTAGATTCAAAGAAAACTTATTACAAAATAATGGTAATTAATTAAAAATTAAATGACCTTCATATTCTTAATGTTTGGTTCATTGCTTTTTGTTCATTATACTGTTGATTAAAAGACTTGTATATGTAGGAGGGGTAGGGAGGAGGTATTTTCTAAATCAGTGTTAAATCGATTTATCTCTATATTGCGATATTAGATAGAAGATAAATCGATTTATAGAATCGCTACATCGCCCAGTCCTAGTCTCTAGTGTGTATGTGTATGTATGTGGGGAATCTTCTGGCTATTATATCTCAGAAACTAATAAAGATAGAACTATGAAACTAGAATTTAAACAGGTCTGGTGTACAGATGAATTTTCCAAAGTTTAGTGAAATTTGGAAAACCGGAAGTGGGAAGTCCATATCTCAAAAACGGCTCTAATAATTTTCTTCAAAATTGCTGTATAAACACTCTATTAGATATCCTTTTGAATGACATAGTTGGTTAGTTCAGGAAAATTGATAGGTGTTCTGTATAAATAGCTCAATTTAAGGTCTTGCAAGTGCGTTCCTTTAAAAACAGCTGTATGAATTTTTTCCAAACTTGCCATATTAACCTTCTTTTAAATATCCTTTTGCATGCAATTGTTGTTTTCTGGTCAACAATTATGCCAAGCTTTAGTAAAAGTCGGAATCTCAAAAACGGTTGTAATGATTTTCTTGAAAATTGTTACATAAACCCATTTTAGATATCCTTTCTCATGCTTTACTTGGTTATTACAAGAAAATCAATAGTTATCCTGATCAGATAGATCAGTTTTAAAACCTCGAAAATTAGTGTAAAAAAAAAAAAAAAAAATTGCTGTGTAAACTGTTTTACATGTCTTTGCACATGTATTAACTTTCTCTTACCGGAACATTTTTAGGTGTCTATTTCATTAGGTCAATTCTATGTCTGCTAATGACATTATCTCCAAAAAGTGTATATAATACGTGTAATAGTTGAAAATAGAAGTCGTGTGGTTGTTTCACACATGATTTTTTATTTTATTTTGTGTAAAATTAAAATTGGTAACAAAGGAAAAATATTTTAACACTTCCATGTACAATTTTCATATTATAAATAATTATGCACTTTTATATGTTTAAAGTATAAAAAAAAAAGTATGCAAATTTTTTTTTTAAATTTTTGTTATTAATAACACTGACATATTTTATTCATATTTGAAAACTTATATAATAAAGAAATACAAAACAAAATTATCAGTGCCTGCATTTTACACTTACGTGCCAGGAGTCTAGCTAGGTTTAAATTTTTGAGGCCTATTTTTGTAAAAAAAAAAAAATATATATATATATATATATATATATATATGTATGTACAAGGTCTGTCCTGAAAGTAATGCACCCATTTTTATTTTAAGAAATTTATTGGACCGATTCGTACAATTACTTAATATTCTTCAAAATACATCCCTCCTGCTTTAACACACTTGTTCTAACGTGATTTCCATGCTTTATATGTGTCTTGGAAGTTCATCACAGGGATGTACTTTGGTAACCTTGTCGTAGCCGCCTTAATGTTCTCCAGGGTAACCAAATGCTGTCCTTTGAAGTCGGTCGGGGACAGATCAGGACTGTAAGGTGGCTGTCGGAGCGTTGAGATGCCGGCCTGACGCAGTTGACCTGTTGCTTTAGCCTTTTCAGTACTTCGACGAAGAATTTGATGTTGACTGGTTGGTCAGGTGGAACAAATTAAAAATGGATCACTCCCTTGGAATCGGAAAAGCAATGAGAATCGCTTTGACCTGCAATTTGCTCATTCTTGCCTTTTTTGGGCATGGGGACGACATCATGTGCCACTCTCCACTATGTCTTTTTATTTTTGGGTCATACAAGATCTAAGATTCGTCACCACTTACTACTTCGTCCAAAAAAGTCAGATCATCCTCATAATACTGCAACAATTCCGCTTGAGAGTTTTTCCATCTAGATTTCGACCGAGCACTCACACAAGGGTTCACTGAAACAGACACTGGGACTCTGAAGGAGTTTATTGCTGATTGGCACTGGTGACGCTGTGTTCCCAAGACAACACCCACCCTTCCATGGGCAACCCTGTGCAACGGATAGTCGAGGCAGAAGAAAATGGGGCACATTACTTTCGGGACAGACGTTGTATATATATGTGTGTAAAAAAAAAAAAAAAAAAAAAATGTAAGCCTTCCATTTTATTAGTTACTCTATATAAATATTATCAAGTTAATAGCGTTTCATTGAACCAAGTTATAGGTAGTCATTAAAAATAATTATGGAAACACTGAAAAATTTTATAAAAAGTTAATTTTTTAATAACTAAATCTGTTAAAAAAGGCTGTTTTAATGAATTTGAAGTTTGTGAGGGGCAACAAAAGAACCCTATTTTTTGCCTGTATCAAACCTTACAAGGTCAATATATTATATTTGTTAGTTATGTTTAATGTTTGTTGTTAAATCCTTAGAATTTTAGGTAAAGTATTACTACTTTTCATTTTCGTTTTTTCTTACATCATGAATTACAAATACAAAAATAGCGTGTAATTTTGTTCATTTATTTTCATCTTTCTTTTTTCAAAACTGTTCCATTTGAAAGATATATTGTAGATAGATGGTTGAAACGAAAGGAATTTTTTAAAACTAAGTTAAAAAATAATTACATAATTTCAAACTGTCAAATTTATCACTAATAAGATGTACTGTGTTATGTAGATACATACATAATAATTATATGTATAATTATTATATTACATATATAATATATTTATTATATACATAATAATGCCATGTATATATAATAATGTAAGAAAATATAAGTAAAACAATAATAAATTATTTTTAAAAAAGGGAAACATTTTGTTAGATTTTAAAAAAACCAATAAAACCCACTTGGTTTTTTTTAAGTGAGCAAACCCAAAAAAAACCCCACCTGTTTTTTTTTTTTTTTTTGGTATGTGGGCAGGTCCGAAATCGTGGATTGAGATGAAAATTTATATACATGTTATAGACCACCATTGTTCAAATTGTATAGATTTTGGTGAATTGAGCACTTATAGATTTTTGCAGGGACACAATGAAGAATTCTTTATTGTTATGATCTATGGTCTCAAATTATTTGAAGTGCAATAGTCTTAAATTAAACAACATATTATGTGGAGAAAAATACTCAAACACTTTATTATAATTTTCTATTAAATAGAAAAGGAAGAAAAAATGTTTGGTGTATGTGTGTGTGTATATATATATATATATATGTTTGTGTTTAAATATGAAATTAGTCAATTGAAAACACATTTCCATCTAAATGATGCCATACTGTATAACAATTCTTTAAATTTTAAAATATGTATTTTATATTTTACTTTTATAGGTTGAAGAACTTGTTACGATTAAGATTGATTGAAAGTGGATGGAGAGATGAAATGAAAGCTGAATGCAAAAGTAATATCAATAATATTTTCTTTGTAAAAAAAAAAAAGAGTAAAATATCAGCAAATTTATGTATTTATTTACTTTTTAATGAATATTGTGCCTTTTTTTTCTTAATTTTTGAATAAATATTAGTATTTTACTTTCCAGAACCTGAAATTGCATAACTCATGCAAGTATTGCTCTTTATTTTTCCGTTAATGTTTGAATTAATTTTTTCTAAATTATATATTTTGATGAATAATTGATTCAAATCCAAAATAATTTGGATTACATAGTGTAAAATGAATGAAATTCAAAGAACTCTTGTGCTAATTTAATAATTACACAGCCTATTTTCATTTGAAGACACTGGTGTCCGTGAGAAAACTTCAAAAGAACTGATAAATTTCTTAT
Source organism: Salticus scenicus (assembly GCA_963930645.1). Taxonomy (NCBI): domain Eukaryota; kingdom Metazoa; phylum Arthropoda; class Arachnida; order Araneae; family Salticidae; genus Salticus; species Salticus scenicus. The sequence goes on from OZ005648.1 coordinate 52,093,737, forward strand.
CACATGTTAATCAAATCTTTAAAGTAAAATATAGTATGAAAGTTTTCCCCTGCGCCTTGCATGAAGGACAATTCTAAAGGCTTGGAGGGATGCTAAATTGACAAAAGGTTGGAATTTACTATTAAAAATTTTAATTGAAATCTCTCTTATGTAAAAACAAAATGTTATTTTTCAAATATGAATTGTAGAACAAGAAAAAATGTATGTGCAGACAATTAAAATATACAATTTAAATAAATAGATCAACAGGAGAGAAAAAAAGAAAAGTCAAATAGGATATTGAATGACATCACAATATTGGAAAAAATGCACCGACAAAAGGTTGAAAGATATCCAATTTTTCCCCTTTCCCAATACATATTGTTATTGTAGTGGCGCCATTACTGCCATTTCTCGTATAGATTATCATAACTTACCGATAGACAATGGGTTATATATATTATCATCAGTGAAACATCATCCTTCGTGTTACTGAACTTCACAGAAGTATCTCACGACCATCCTTCAGAATGCGACCTAGACAGTCGCCAATCACCCATTGTGCAGTACTAGTGGGATATTAAACTCAACTAAGCAACCAGAAGTATCTCACATGCTGTATTTTGCCCCTTACACAATGTGTTTTACATATTAAACACATTGTGAGATATATTTTTATGCTTTTTTACTTTCTTCTATCTTCAATAGAAGAAAGTATTGGATTCGTAAAAATTTTCGATTTCGGGTTTTTGATGGATTTACACGTTTTGAGAGCTGTAGAACACGATTTTACCATTTTTAGAAAATGTCTGTCTGTCTGTGTGTGTGTGACAAAATTTTGTGGCAACTCTATCTCTGGAACTACTGCACAGAATTTCATACAAATTGCTATGTAGTTGCACCTTGACATAAATTAGTGCCTATCAACTTTTGGTAAAAATCGTCTTACAGGTTGTGTTGCCATCCCACTTTTTCTAAATTTTTAACAGGGTGATATAGGGCAAAAATTTTCAAGATGGGTATCTTTCGAAAGGTCTCGTCAGTACCTTTAAAACGAATGGTTGAACTATAAATCTGTGATAATTTAAAACAAAGTTATCGATTTTTTTTACTTTTTACGAAAAAAAATCTTTTTTTTTTTTCTTCTCTCCCCTTAATTTTATCAAACTCCCATGGTTTCTGTGTTCTGACAAACTTAAACTAATTTTTGCTTTTTTCCCCTAATTTTTTCAAAGTCCTACAGTTTCCGTGTCTTGACAAACTTTAACAAATTTTCACATTTTACCCAAAATTTTGTCAAAGTCCCACTTTTTTTTTTTTATTATTGTTACTGAGTGAATTTGTATAGGAAAATATAGAAGAAAGTCTCGTGGTGGCTACAACATACTAGTTTTTTTTTTAAATCTAAAATTTAAACTGAATCAGTAGTTTGTGATGTTGCAGACTTCTTTCTTAAACGTTTAAAATTAATCACATCCTTAACCACGCCTCAATATCTTTATATCACTAAAATATATCGATTGATTAAAAAAATATATTTGTGGACAAAAGGGTTGATGAACTTTTCCTAATAATTGTGTACGATTATGATATATATTCATTTAAAAATATATTTTCAAATGATGTTTCTACACACATTCATTAAATCTTTTTACTCTGTGAACAAGCAATGTAGAAAGCACTTCGTTGAGAGTTTAATAAGTCTGGCGAATTAGCCAGACTCGGCTGGAGCCAATAGAGTGAGGCTCCATCTACTAATTTCCAACTTCCAAATGGGGTCAAAATGATCCCATCTTAGAAAAGCGAGGACTAATATAGTTATAAAACTGTTTAGGGATATAATAATAGTTGTGTCATATCTAAAGAAATTGCTTCTTTTTATGTCCATTTACTTATATGTAGTAGATAAAGTATTGTTTTGGGGTTGAACTTTTAATGCCAAGTTTTTGCTATAATTGCATATTTTGAGGTGCCCTGAATCTGAAAATCAGGATTTTAGTGATTGGTTTGTGAGTCTGTTGTCAGCATAGACCTTATATAGATAGATCACGTACCCCTCCTCCCCTCATTATCTGTCCGCGACATGAAATAGCTACCCCAGCTAAATGATCATGTGATGTGGACCCGGAGAGAAAAATGAGAATGAACATTATGTTATTTTCGAAGAAAAGAAAGTAGTTTTGGGTTTTTTTATTTAAGCCTTTAGATTTACGCATGGTTGGAAAGCTGAAATGTCATAGATTAATAATAAAAAAAAAATTCTTTTATGAGAAACCATTTTGAAATGGAGAATTTTTTGTTTGAATTCTTACAAAAATAAGTGCTTTCTTATGGAAGAATCTCCCTCAAGTCCCTGTCATGTGACATACGGTGCTGACTGCAAAGGATGAAGGTATCAGATTACACCCTCATGTTGAGGACATACATTATAATAGGAACTCCTATTGGTGGCATAGTCTATCTATATAAGGTCTATGGTTGTCAGTGTAAGGGTGGGGGGTGGTAGTCCTCTCATACAAAAATATGAATGGTTCAGAAAAATAGTGTAAGTAAAAAAAATTGAAACTGAGAAAATTAGTTTTATTAGCAGCGTATTCAATCTTAACAGTGGGCATTGATAGTGCTGCCATCTAGTGGATAATAATTAAGTCAATCACTTACTTGTTTGTGCCTATGAAAGAACTTCCCTTATCATTTACAATATATAAGTCAAATTTCATTTTTTCTGACTTACATTTGGGTTCTGAATGATTCATATTTGGCAAATAAAACTGTTTCTAAAATTGTCAACTGCTTTTAAAGTATGTTCAAGTGGAGTACCTCTTATCTTACAGCTTAATCTGTAATCATCTGTCTTTATGGTATTGAAATGTAGGGTAAGGGAAATTAACATAAGTGTCACACTGGATTGTTTGTTCTGGCAAAATATCAAGTACTTCCTTTTATATGTATTCAACAGTATACTGTTATGTTAGACTTAAACAATCTATATTATTTCATTAAAACAGATGTTTACAAATTTTAGGTTTTTAAACATTTTTTTAAATGGCAGTATTAAAATGATTATATATAAACATATTTATTTTGATAGAAATCATCAGAGAAAGAGGTACAGAGCAAGTTACTGTGGATGACCTTGTACAAGACATAACTCCAAAAGGAAGAGGTAAAATTTCTACGAAACTACATCAATAGACTTTGACATGTATAAAACATCTAATTATTAATTATTATTATTTATAATTATTATTTATGTGCACATTTAATGCTGCCAGCTGATCTTAACCCATTTGCTGCGTTTCCTGCAATTTCCACAGGCAACGTAGAAGTAGCAAAATTTGTTGAACCCACGATTTCCGCAGGAATGCATTTTTTCCATCTATTTAGCTGTGCAACCCTTTTTTTTCTCGTTCATGGTTTCATTTCGGCTTTTCTGTGATGTTTATTCAGATCTGAGTTAACAGATAGCTTTAGTTATCCATATTTCTGCAAAATATACAAGCATATTTTGCACAGTCTGGGCAGGAAGCTTTTCATGAGTTATATAACCTACATTCCTGACAATATTTCTGACACTGATAGCAGTTCTGACTCTGATTTCATGTATATTGAAGATAGTTGCGAAACTGAGGAGAATTTCTCAGCTTCCTCTGCAGATAGTGATGAATCTGAAGATTCATTTTCTATTCAACATATTCATTAGTATATACATTTTACCTTTTTATTTCATAAAATAAATCATAATTTAATCAAGATTAATTTTGAAAATTTTGCTTTTAGATGATTATTCTTCAATCTCAATTTTCTGACAAACTTTTTTATGAACTAATTCTATATTGAAAAGAAATAATTACAAGATAAAAAAGAACTTTTTATATACATGTTTTTAAATTTTCTTTGAATCATGTAAACTTGAGAATTCTATGTATTAATAATACATTAAAAAAAAAAAAAAATGATGAATTATCCCATCAACTTGAAAGAAAATGATCAAATGCGTAATAAAGAGAGCAATTATAAGAAATTTTCAAACATTTATTAATTGAATAAAAGTATTAAAAGAATGCATTGTCATCATGTTCTGAGTTATTCTTAAAGTTTCAAGAGGTTAGTTAAAAATCAATAGCAAGATTTGTACTGGACAAACAAGAAATTGTTGTACGGGAGCAGTTTTAACCATGTAATGTAAAATAAGTCTCAAATGTGCGATTTACTGGAAAATTTTTAAAATTCAATAGAGGGAAATTATTGGATTTCTAAAAATGTACTTCCACTTTTTGATAAATTTGTCTTGAGAGGTACAGAACAAAATTTTAATATTTTTAGAAAAAACATTGTGTGTGTGTGAAAAAATTTAAATAAATAAATATATATATATGAAAGGATAAAAAGAATCAAGATTTTAAATTATTATTTTAAATTAATATTAAGTGATAACTTAATATTTCAGAATAAATCTTAAATTGATATCTTAGAATAAATAAATCAAAATGTTCGGCAGAACACAAGAGTTAGATTTAAGAAAAAGTTTTAGAATTAAGATTATGCAATCATTAAATTTAGCGGCAAAATATTTAATCCCAGATATCCGGGTCAACGAATGATAAAATGTAGGCGGGAATTAGCTTAGCTAATTACCTAATAAGAATTCATAAGAAAAGTTTTGGTTTGTGCCGAAATAGATGTATTTAAGCTGGAACAAATTAGAAATTATGGCTTTTTTCAATACTCACTTGCCTAATAAATCCATGTTAGAATTCATCATGTAAAATCTTACTAGCTAAACTCACGGTGCCCTTCAGGGTTCGCCGCTACGGCGAATTGAGGGCCATTGGCACCGTAGCTTGACGGTTGTCGTAACTAAGAGTGCATATACCGCTCCAGATGTCTTCATAATCGGCCATGACTGTATCTCGACAACTGCATACCTTTAGACTTAATAAAGGATAATTCGTTTAACCTAAATGGACTCCCTCATTCCTTTCATAAGATGATCATACACATCCGTAATCCAGAACTAATTTTTTTCATTACATATATATATTCTCCTGCAAATTCTTCTTTGAGAACTATTACACAGAATTTCATAAAAGTTATATTTAGTTCCACCTCAACATAAATTAGTACCTATCAAATTTTGGTGCATAGTCCCCAACAGGAGGCATTGCCATTCTATTTTTCATAGTTTTTAATATGGCGGTGTAGGATAAAATTTTATATAAGTGCAATGAGAATTATTTCTGATAGTAATAGTTAACTAGAATTTTTTTTTCTTGTACATGTAGAAGCATTGCTTCCCCTCTCCCTTGTGGGGAGTATACATTGCACTAAAATATTATATGCTATACCAGTGGTAGTCAACTTGGTCCCTACCACTCACTACTGGGCATTCTAGCTTTTATGGTAGGCAATAAAAATTGTGTGCAACGCTGAAGAACTTTACAGTTTTTGTCTTTTTAAAAACATTGAAATAGAAAAATGCTTTATCGTTATATGCTTTAATTTATTATAACTTTGTTTTGTAAATTGTATAAAATAAAGTTATTAATCGTCATTTTTGTGAAACTGGTGAGTGGTTAGAAAATCTTACTACTAACAGAAATTCAAAAGTGGGTGGTAGATATAAAAAGGTTGACTACCTCTGCACTATATCATATATTATAGCCCAGTGGCAGAAAGTTTTGTAGCTGTCTGCGACAGGCTTTTAAAATTTCATAATCTGTCTGCAAAATTTGCATGTAATCAGGGGTGAAAATGGCTTACACTCAAAAAGCCTGAAAGCTGATTGGGGGAGAGGGGGCTTAACATCAGTGGTGATCTCGTGCAACAATACACAAATACAATTTTACTGCAAATTTTTTTTATCAGTGCAGACAAAGAAAACTATCCACAAGCCGTTTTTCTGTGTCCGCGACTATGTCGCCATGTAAAGGTGTTTCTGCTACTGGGTATTATAGTATACTAAATTTAATCCTCATAACACTGAAAACCAACAGTAATCAATTTCCATTTATATTCCATCATAACCTAAGTGAACAACTTTGTAGAGCCTTGTAAACTAATGAGTTATGGTATTGATATCTCTTTCAAAAGAAAAAATGGTTTTGTGTATCTTAATAATGCATATCAATTCATTACATTATGAGCTGTATAAGAATATTAAAATGTGCTTTAAAAAATACATCTCTTTTAATATAATGCATCGAAATCTTTTGCGAGTCCCCATGCACAGCTAGTCAACTGTTACAAATACCATTTTCAAAAGAGAACTTTCCATAGAGAAAGATAAATTAAAGCACTGACAGGCAGATGAACCAAAGTCAAACACTTTTAAAACATTGCTGGAAAGTGTTGAAAAGCACATCACTGTGGAAAATGTACTTCAGCGATTTCAAATTATATCCAATTATGTATCTGAATATTTTATTCCCTGTGAGCTTTAATGCTAATCAAATTGTGCATACAAATAGTAAATGTTAACTTCATTTTATTTTATGAAGTACAAATGTATTAAATATATTTTAAAGAAATATGGCTGATGTGATAGAACAACATGTACAATGAAACCCCGATCTATCATTCCCGCATTGATCGTTTTATTTATATGGTCCCTGCACAAATTGTATTTAAATAATGTTAACGAAACCTGTATGTATCGTTCTTCAAAAAGTCATCTTCCCACATTCATCGTTGTAAAATTTTTCTTCTGACCGAAATGAAATTAAAAATCAAGCGATTCCATATGGCATTCAAACTGGAATTACTTCTTTTATCCTAAAATAACTCTTTTCCTCCTCCACGGAAGATCAAAATTGTGATAGCATGTCTCCGAGCCACCCTCAAAGGTGAGTTCCAGACCGTCACTGTTTGCCCATATTGTAAGCACTAGTGCAATGTAAAACCCAACCAATCTCAACTACTCAAACTTACAGTCGGCAGCAAACGTATCCGGATGCTAGCAATAATCACTGTCTAAAAAAAGTACACTTAATATTGTTTGTTAAATAAATCCTTCTCAAGTCATGATCTTATTCAGTCTGATTCAACAAGGATTTATTTAACAAACAGCATGAAGTGTACTTTTTTGACATCGGAATTGCTGGCTAGCGCTCAGTTACATTTGCTGCCGACTGTATGCTGTTGTAGGTGAAGAACAGGGATTGTAACATGTGTCTATGAATTACTGAATACGGACCATGTGTTGTTGGTTGGAGAATAAGTTATTCTACTTTGTGTAAAGAGAAAAATGGATGCATCCAGTTTTGCAAGCTACTGCATTTTTACATTCCTGAGGCTGAGCCTACGCCAGTGCCAAATGTGTCTGATGTAATTACGGCATTTGAAAATGCACGAATTTTTTTATATGCACATGAAATTACAGAAAAGGACCAGAAAATGTTGCAAATCTGGAAAATCCCTGTTTAATTTATAAAATGAACAAAAAATCCAACATAAACTTACTGATTTTTTAAAAATAAGTTGTCAACTTTGATTTATTTCTTTGACAGTTTGGAGAGTAATAAATTAGTTTTTATTAGTAGTATGCTACATATATTGCATGTATTATTTCATAGACATTGCTTTCTTAGTGTTTTGACTTTAACCCACATTCATCATTTTCCCGCTTTTATTGTTTTTTTTTTTTTCACATACTCCATGAAAAACGATGGATCGGGGTTCTACTGTATTAGTATTATTTTGGGTTCCCTGTACATAAACCAATTATACTTTTATGCCATTTTCAAAATATATACTGAACTTAAATAACATATCAAATACTTATGGAAATTAGAGTAGAGACAGGCAAATAGGCAGACTGATAGACATATAAACTAGTCATAAATACTTTTCAACTTTTTTGGAAAGTGTTAAAAGTGAGTTGGACATTTTGGGAAGGGGGTTTCTTTAAAAGTTAGAGTTCATAAAAATAATCTGCAAATAATAATTTAGTCAAAAATATGTATATAATAATAAGACACATCATTCACTTGATTCTGATTTTAGAGCTTACAGAAAGGAGTGCATAGCTCTAGTAAACTAAAAATGTTGCCCAAACAGTGTGGTGGTTAGCGTCCCTGACTTCTACATGGTTGGACCTGTTTCTGAATCCTGGATAACGCATGGATGTGTTTTCCCTGTTAGGGGTAGCAATGACCATTGGGTGCTCCTTCACAAACGGTCATCATTTCGGCAACCTCTTGGCCAATGCTTGTGGCATATGTGCCACACCATTAGAAAAAAAAAAGTAAAGTAAAAATCTAATGGGATGACAAAAAAGTGGCAGTTTAAGCATTTTTTATAATTCCCGAGATGATATGTTTCAGCTTTTTCTTGAATTACCTTTTTGGCCTTTTACCTCCAATTTTTTCAGTCTTCTCTGATGTGTATTTGATAATCAGCTAATCACATAAAATGTTTACTTATTAATGCTAATGGTTGAATACTAAAGCATAATCATTTGTTTGATTTTAATGTATTAATAATTCAAAAATATATTTATTTAGTATAATAATTTTGTCATCAAAATTGCAGTATTTCATATCAATGTCTCTTTTTGTATATAATTTCACTTTTTTTATACTTTTTCTCAATCTCATCACTGTATATTCAGTTTTCATACTTGCCAACTTTTCCGGTTTTCCCGGAAGACTTCCGGTTTTTTAACATATCTTCCGGTCTTCCGGACAGATGATGAAATCTTCCGTTTTTAAAAAAGTCGTGGATATCGTTCGTTTTAAAAAGAAAACCCAAATGTTCTACGAAAACTCCTGATTCTCAATCTTTTTCCATCCATAACATAAATGTCAATATTCATTTCAAACTTGCTTTATGAGATTCTAGAACATGTAAAGAAATAGAATTGTTAAATATTTCTTGCTGATGTAATTATTTTTTGCCCCCCCCCCCATTTCATTTATTTCCAACTAGTGATCAGCAATCAAATGTTCTGCAGAAGTCTTTTGTTTCCTGATCTTTATTCATCTGCAACATAAATGATAATATTAATTTTAATCTTCCTTCATTAGATTCTAGAAGTAGAGTTGAAAGAGTTTAATATTTCTTACTCTGTAATTATTTTTGTATCCCCCCCCCCTTCCCCGGATTGTGATCAATGATCAATTCTAGAAACAGTAAAGAAATGGAAGTGCTCAATATTTCTCACATATGTAATTATTTTTAGATCTTTATTGCAGAATTTAATGAATCTCTTTATTTTTCCTCAATTAAATTAAATATTTGTATGTCATATTTATACCAAATGTGTAAACGTGAGAAAAAAATGAAGAATAATTTTTTCAGGCAGGAAAATTTTTTCCAAATCAATTTAAGAAAATTAATACTCAGTTGTTTTTATGCATGTTTGAAACTGATAATTAACTACTGCTACTTTTTTTTATATGTATGATTAATGTACATACACAAAAATCATATTCTATTTATTTAAAAAATTAGTTATACTTTAACCTAACTGTAAGTTTTTTGTCTGTTATTAAGTAAATTTCTTACAGATTCTGTTTTGTAGATATTTATATGTTGAAGAGGAATAACTTCATTGAAAACTTTTTTTTATTCAGTATAATCAATCTATAGTAAAACGTTTTTATAGATTGCTTCTAAATATTAAAGTTGTAAAATTGTATTGTTTATTGTGTATTAAGAGAAATAAAAAAAAAAAAAAAAAAAAATCTTCCCTTTTTTTATGAAATCTTCTGGTTTTTCAACAAAAATCTTCCTTTTTTTTATTGAAATTGGTTGGCAAGTATGAGTTTTTTTCCCTTTTGTATTTGTAGTGATTTTCAGTCTAAGTTTTAAATGGATATCAGAAAACAAACAATTATGTTTTTTTTTCTTTTGTTTTCTATCTGAATATGTTTTCTTATTCTAATTTAGAAAAGATAAGTTCCCATGTGAAGATGGAACTTTTGCAGAACATCCGAACTGTTCTTAAGACTTCAAGTGATGTCTTGTCAATGTGAATAACTATGAAGATAATTTATCACCAACTGACGCGATATCATACTTCATGCATTTCATTTTTATCTGTGGACTCAATATCAAAAAAAAATTTATGGTCAAAATTAACACAAACTGATGCACTCTTAAACAAACCAATGCAAAAATGTTTTGTCTAAGAGCCGGTAGTGTTAGTTAAGACTTAGCTTTTGATATTCTTTCAAAATTATCCTTTTGTAAAAGTTAATGTAATATTTGTATAAAGCTTGTACTCGCTCAAAAACAGAATAAATCATTTTCACTCATAAATTGGATGATTATTTTACATTAGCTACTGTGATTCAAATATTGTATGTAATTAATAAAATTATACACATCACCCAACTAGACTTTTTTATTATTTTTGGTTAACTCTGTTCTCTTCGACATTATTAATCTGTCATAAGTTTCTACAGTAAAGCAATTTATATTAAACAATATCAGACAATCATTCAGCATGGTTTAGACTGAAATGATCTATCCACTAGTCTGCACTACTTCTGATTCGATACATTTACATTTTCCTAATCAGATTAATTTTTTTAGATTTAGTTTCATGCACTTCCATTCTGCATGTTTATACAAAATTTCAACCTATTCTCCTATGTTAAGAAAATCTTAAATTTCAAGTATCTTACAAATTTTTTCAAACTAGAATGTTCATGCCATCATCATAAATGATACTTTAAAACTGATTCAATATCTTTATGATGAAAATAATTCTCATAATGCAAAATTTTGCCTTATTTTCTCACACTAAGAAAATCATAAATTTCTCATAACATATGAAGTTTTCAAATTAGAATGTTGAAAGTAAATGGGTTTCTTGCCAGTATCATAAGTAATATTTTAAAACCAGTTCGACCACTTTATGATCATTTGTTTTTGAGATATTGTCTACACAGTCTAACAAACTAACCTACCGATAGACACCCTATCAGTATTGTGATTTTCGGATTCTTGATACATTATAGCATAGGAAAACATAAAAAAAAAAAAAAAACTTTCACAAATACCTTAAGTTCCCTCATACTTATAATATATCTATAATAATAAAAGAAGATGTCTGTCTGTGCATCTATACGTTCAGCCCCTACTGAACGCAGAAGTATAAAATTTGACATATGGGTGCTCAGAAGCCTTCCCGAGTTGATAGTGAAAACAGAATTTAAAAATTTTAATTAGTTCCGGAGATATTAATTAAAACGTCGACCAATGCCTAATTAAAAAGCGAGCGGATCGTAATTTTCGCCCTTCAGCGTGTTTCTCAAAAGAGAAAGCAGAGAGAGAAAAATTTCGCGGGTTTTTCTAAAGCGATTGCTTCCGATCTGTTGGAAATATCGAAAATACACCTGTACCACGAGAAAGAGTATTTATTACCGATTCTTACGGAACAATTTTTTTAAAAAAATATGGATTTTTTATATTTTTAAAAAAAGTTTTAAAAAGGGTCGAAAATTTCTCTTTCTCGATTGTCTTTTTTGAAATGCCCTGTACGACCAAGTAACTGTTCCATTTCTTAAAAACTGGTATATTTGGAAAGGACATTTTATCCTCTTTCGAACCATATAAACATTTTTACAAAATATGGATTAGCGATCCATATTTTTAGATTTTACGAAACATCGATTTTTTCACAAAACATTTTATAACTCAAAAGCGTTTAGAGATAAATCATTTCTTTTTTGTTTGTATATAGATCTCGCTTCAACAATTGAATACCCAGAAGATTGAGAGAAAATTTCAAAAATTGAATGAGTTATAATTTTTTTAATTTTCAGTATCGCGGCAGTTTTCAATGAAATTCTAAATCAACGTTTCTGAAACTCTTGCAACTGACCTTGACAGAGAAGAGAGAATAAGATTCTTCAGTGCCAGGTGCTAGAGGTCGGGAAAAATTTTTCGGCCACGTGACAAAGTATACTGGAAATAAAAAAAGCAGCTGAATTCGGTTGTAAAAAAGCAGTTTTGGAATTCTTAAATTTTAGATGGATTTCAATAGAAATCGTTAATCGCCCTTGATAGATTAGCCATTTTGAGTCTAAAATATATCATAGATATTCATTATTGTAATACATAATACATCATTCAAAAGATATTTTAAAGTATTTTTATTGCCGGCTATTAAAATGATATAAGCCGTTCAAATTCTGTACGAAACTTTCGGAGAAAACTACGGAAAAATCAGAAAAGTTTTATTCTTTTATATTTTACAGAGAGATTGAAATTCAGATTTTCGCTCACATTTCGTACTAATAATTTTTAACTGGAATTAAGCAAGCTTTGGAGAAAACCACAGATAAGTCAGACACAAATCTTTTTTTAAAATGTTATACGGCGCCGCAGGTGCCACCGAGCGGGACTTAGCTAAAGTCAGAAATTTGAAAGATCATAACATGATGAGCGAACAGGCTGTTTCAGATATTAAAAAGGGAAGAGGGTGCCGAAGGCGCTACCGCACGGGAAATTACTGCGCTTTCAATAATTCACGATACATCGATAAGCTGTTATTAGACCTGAAACGGGAAAAAGGCACCGCAGGCGCCACCGAGTGGGAGTTTCGTAAAGTCGGATTTTTCAGGGATCGCGAACCAGCTGGTCGCCGAAGGCGGCTAGTAATATAATAAAAAACTAAAGTTTTGATAGTAACTAGAAAACTGAAAGTGATAATACTCAACCAATTATTGGTTGTTCATCATACGATAAGTACAGGGTTCATGAAAATTTACTTTAATTTTTTGACACTTTTACACATTTTGAGGAATTTGGAAATCACAAAACCGGTGAGGTGTCCATCTGTAGATTAGCTTATTAGTTTGTGTATGCATTATTTCAAGAACAAATTATCATAAAAGAAATTGGACCAGTTTTTTAAACTTTATTTGTGATACTGGCAGGAAACCTTTTCATTTTCAACATTTCAATTTAAAAACATCATAAATTATTCAAAATGTATGATTTTCCTTGAAAAATGGGCAAAATTTAGTGTAAATGTGTATTATGAGGATTATTTTCATCATACATATTGTCACATCAGATTTAAAATGGCATTCATAATACTGAATGAATATCATTCACTAAGAATATTCTACTTCAAAAAGTTCTTAAATTATTCGAAATTTACATTTTTTTTTTTTTTTTTTTTTTTTTTTACATGTACAGCTAAATTTTGTATAAATGTGCATTATAAGGATTATTTTCATTGGGAATAAGTTGGATCAGTTTTAAAATATCGCTGGTGATGATATTGTTATGAACATTATTGAATATCAACACGCTACTTTAAAAAGCATTTTATTTGAAATTAAAGATTTTCATAACATGGCAGAATAGAGCAATATTCCACATAAATTTCCATTATTGGGATTACTGCATTAGAAATACTATGAAGGTGCATGAAACTAAAATATGAAATTGAATCTGATAAAATTAATCAAAGTACGAATGCAGAGAGAAGGTAGCTTAGTGGATGGGGTGTTTAAGTATGAAACTGTGTTTAGTAATTGGCAGAGTTCATTTCTACTCACTAAGATGAAAGGTGGCATGTTCAAAGAGTAAAACTCAAAAAACACACTTCGAAAACTTAATTTTGACTGAAATATCCTTAAAATATGTATAATTTCTAAAGCACATACTTTTAGGATACACAAGTATTGTTACTTGACAATAGTAAATTCAGAAAAATATCAAAATCCACGAAAGTCAACCATAGAGTTGCCACTTGCACAGGAGAATGAAATTTCTTGACTTTTCCAGGTCGCAGGGGTGAAACTTTTCAGGGGCCTACCCCTAAATTCAGAGTTTTTGAAAATTTTGCTGCCTCTGAATTTCATGTTAAATTACTTTTTTTTTTTTTTGGTAGAAATTTCTCATTTAAAATGTTTAATTTGCCTTATAATGTATTAAGAATTTTCCAGATATCACTTTTTACAGGTAGCTTGTATAAGTCTCCCCTATCAGCATGCAAGTAGTAGTTTTCAGGGTTTTTGCATATTACATAGTTTCACCCCTGCGAGGTGAGTAATAAGAAAATTCCAGTCTAACCATATATTGAGCATTGGCTGTGTTGAGAGCAAAATAATTATGGTACCACTTGAAAACACAAAAGTTACATATGATCTTGAGAGATTGCTTTCTACAGGGAAAAAACTACGAAAAATTCTCAACGGCTAGGTCAACGAATGCAGTCTGAGATGAAATCTGATATGAATAAATAAATAAAAATGGCAGAAGCTTAGTAAAAACACAAAAAATAACCCAATGTTGGTGGAAAAATTTGTTTTTTTTGGCAATCATCGTATGAAATTCTGACTTTTCCAGATTCTGGCTAAAATATTCGAATTCCCTGATTTTATGGTCAATTTTCAAATTTCCTAACTATTTCAGGTTTACCAGGTAGCATGGCAACTCTGATCCAAGAAAGCAGTTTTATGACCATATATTTATGACCCAAATTTATTAGAGGCTCAAGTGACCCATAACAATGAAACACCTACAACATGGCCCCAGGGTCCGGGATTCTTCACACATGAAAAGCCCTCTTAAAATTGGAAGGGGTAAAAAAAAACTAACATTGGTTCCAAGATTAACCAATGATGTATCTGAGTGCCAGCCAATTAGAGAACGGAAGGAAGGTATGTCCCTCACATCAGATAAAATTAATCCATCTTATTTTACATGTATTATACATGAGCCATAATGCTCGAGAATTTTTTTAAGCAAACACAATTTATTAAAAGCTTAATTTTGATGAATCTCAAAAATTATTTTGGGTGCCTATATTATGTATTTATTTGAAGATATATATGTGTACAAAAATTTTCTTGATTGGATTATTTGATCATCTAATGATTCTGTGTGATGATAGTGTAACACAAATGGAAGAAAAATTGGTATTTATTTAAGTAACTTAGTCAATAAAATAACAATGTGAAAATTTTGCAATCAATATTTTTATGTTAGGGATGAAACAGTTGATAGTTATGCATATATATATATATATATATTGGTAGATTTCAGGGCTAGAAAACTGGTGCAGAACGCATACCAGTATTCATTCAAAATATTTCTCTACCTATAAAATCATTGATTAAATAAAAAAAAAAAAAAAAATTGTTTCATTCATTGTGGTATGAATTCTGTGCCAATATTCCTCCCCTGTTCATTGTTAAATAAATAATTGTTTATTAAATAAAACCTAATTTATGTTTCAGAGTCTAAAATTCTCCTTTGTCTCATCTTATCATATACTTATTTAATTCAAAATTTAGCATTTGTGTAATTAATTGTACGCATACAAAATATTTTTTGGGAAGTTTCATAATGTCTTCTTGTTTATTTCAAATTATACACAATGTGATCCATCAAATGACCACATATTAAAGATGGGTGTTTTGCAACAGTCTAACTTAAAGGGTTTAAAAAAATTGCGGGCTTTTATTTTTGCACAATATGAAACAACAAAAATTTCACAGGATTACATAGGGAGAAAAAATGAATGTCATTAATACGCAGCCTTAAATTCTTGTCACGTAGTTCACTTACTAGGGATGTATGAATCAGTAAAATTTCTATTGAAACCAAACCAAGCTTAAATTAAAGAGCATGATCGGAAACATTGGGTACTGTACAAATTTGCTGCAACAACCCCCATGGGGGTGAGATATGACCCCCTAATAGTTTTTACACGGCATACTAATTATCTGTATTGGGAAGAAGTAGAGATAATTAATTTTTCAAATTCTTGTAATGGCAACAATGCGGCCAGGCTCGATAAACAATGGCGCAACACGCTTTTAAGCAAAGGAGCCAAGAGAGAACAGCACAGTCTTCAAACCCTCCAGCACCAAAAGTTGCCATCGAAAAAACCGGGGAACCCCGGCAAAAGTACTCCGGCCATGTCTTGGAGTTTACAAAAAAAAACATTTTGTTAATTCTTATATTGAATCAATTATTGTTTCAAATATTCGTTAGAAGTATCCAGAAAGAAAATATCTGATTCATAATGACAGGACTGTATGAATATTTTTTGCAGCTTAATTACTGTATTTACCATACCTGCCAACATTCTAATTAATCATCAGCGAAAACCACCATAACATAATCAAATGTTTTTGTGTAAATAATTAGTTAAACCCCCTCCAATAATTTGGAAAGCTTTATACCTATGAGTATATCCCTGAATTCATGGACCAAACTTTAAGGGGAAATAGGGCACTTCATAAGGATCTAGAATTGCATAGGAACCCATGTATGCAATTGTCATCTTGACCCTTTAAGAACCAGTTGTTTTTTGTTATTTTTTAACAAATGTGGGCATACCTATTGAATTTGGAATTTTTAACAAACTTTTTTTGTATGCAAATGATTACATAAAAAGATAAACATAGTAATAATGCTGTTTCTAATCGATCTTGAAAAAAGCATATTTGTTAAAAATTCCACATTCAAAAGGTATACCCACATTTTTAAAAAAATAAATAAAAAACAACTGGTTCTTAAAGGGTTAAGATGACATTTGCATACTCTGGTTCCTATGCAATTTTGAATCCTTATGAAGTGCCTTATTTCTCCTTAAAGTTTGACCCATGATTTCAGGGACAACCTGTATAAGAATGTACATATACTAAGCAGAGATGTGAGTGGAAAATTAATCAAAAGTCTGAAAATATGTGTAAAACGTAATTTAATTTTTGCAATAAAAGAAGACACAGACACCAGAAATCATACTTTCCATAAGCAAATAAAGAGAATATATGATAAATTGTCCAAGAACATGCCAAAAAACAAAAATTAAACATAAATAAGAATATTAAAAGAAAAAAAAAAAAAAATCTGAAAAATAATTTTTGAAAAATTAAGAAAAGTCGTAAGAATCTCATCCCTGACCAGGGGCATGTATGGCAACTACCCTGGATCATTGCATCAAAGTGGGCTGCCAAATCAAATATCTTTAATAGATGTAAGTTTAACTGAAGGGGTTGATAAGGTAGGGACCTTGAAGATATGTTTGCCCTAGGGCCCCAGTTTAGCTAAATCAGGTCCTCTCCTTAATCCTTTCAGTCACAGTGTTCCAGCTGATGGAACACCTAATTTTAACTCTCAAGTGCGAAAACTCATCCCGGAAATTTTTTAGCAAAAATTTACATTTATAACATAGCAGAAAAGGCCCTTTTTTTAAACCTGAAAATTTAAAATTTCTTTTATTTTAATTTTGTTCGTAAATTCCGGTGGCAGTGTAATTTAAATGCTCCGAATTACCCTGCACCGCCAAAGTTCAACAGAGAGAGATAAATATTGTAATGATGTCAAATAAAATGAATGTGTATAAACAAATTATTTAGATGAAGAGTGGGAAAACCATATATAACATAAAAAAAAAAAAAACTTTTATTAACAATATAATTATGTCTAACGTGTACTGTCTTTCGTTTCATCATCAATAAAATCATCATCATCTAAATGATTCACTTCGTCTTCATCAACATATTCAGCTTCACAATATTGAGGATCATCAGATTTTTCTTTATATTTTTCTTTAAGCATTTTTCTTTGAATACGAAACTGTTTCAAAATAGCATCTCTAGATTCTGTTTCACTAGACGGTCCAACCTCGAAGCAAACACCCGGAATATTGTTGAATAAGTCATCTGTGCTAGTCAATGTTTCAGGAGAGATTACATTTGTATGCTGTACTGGATTTCTTGACTTCTTTTTTTGAGCAATTACTTTCTCCATTAATGCAGCGTGATTAAGACCACACACATCACTTTTCATATCTGCTGGTTTATGTGGTACTGCAG
Source organism: Salticus scenicus (assembly GCA_963930645.1). Classification (NCBI taxonomy): domain Eukaryota; kingdom Metazoa; phylum Arthropoda; class Arachnida; order Araneae; family Salticidae; genus Salticus; species Salticus scenicus. Next base: position 52,111,511 of record OZ005648.1, read on the forward strand.
GTGCATGTGTATCACTTTTTATTTCCTCGGCAAATTTGGGATGTTTTTCTTTAACAATCTGAAATAAAACATTTCACACTATGTAATATCTAAAAAACAAATATTAAATTGATTATGTAACAATTTTCAATTATTTATTCTTCCTGCATCTATTAAATAAGTAACGTAACTCTAAAAAGTAGATTGTTTTAAATTTTCATGAGAATATAATTTTTTAGATTGCAAATGATAACGAAAGCATTCATTTTTAAAATCAGCATAAAAAATTCATTATCAATAAACTACAGCACAATTAAAAGCATGGTAATTCTAGCAAGTAATAATTAAAATGTTTTACTCACAAACTTTCTGAAAAGATAAAAATTATTAATTGTAGGCAAAATTCAGGAAAAAAAAAAAAAACTGATTGCATTATTTGCTATCTAAACGAGATCTATTCTATTTTGAGAACTTCCAACACTTCTATCCATGGCAATAAAAAATTTCATTTATCCAATGTGTCTTCTACACCTGCTAACAGTAAAAAAAAAAAAAAAAAAAAAAAATAAAGAAGGTATTTTTCTCAAAATTTGAATGTTGAAAAATTTCCCAAGTTTGAAATTTTCTTATGAATATAGACACAAATAAAAATTAAGATTAAAAATATCTAACAATAAAACAAATTTTTAATTTGTATCAGCATTTTTAAAATTAATGCATGTTTCCCGGGATTTTTCATTATTATTATTATTTTTTTATTTACTGGCGGTACTTTTAGCACATTGAATGCCACATGTACAGCCAGCTCTGCACATTTTTCTCACAATAGGATTCAATATAAAATAAGTTATTAGGACGTGGTTAACTGCAGAAGTCAATACTATTAATAACAAGAAATAATTTTTCCTTTATTCAATCACAGAAAAATTTAAAAGATTACATAACAACAATGGTACCAAAGTTGCAGTAGAACACTACTCCTAATTGTTATATCACTAAAATACTCCTTCCTGGCGGTGATTTTCTGATAAATTTGCATGGCATTCAACATGTAAAAGTACCAAGTACCATCTACTAGCACACACAAAACAAAATGTGTGGAAGGAATGCCAAAGGTACTTTAAGAATCAAACTTACCTAATTCAATTTAATTTCACTAGATGTCACTCGCTATTCCTTAAAGCCATTTATGTTGAATGAAGGATTTTATCGTGTGCTTATTGTCAGTGTTTATGACTTTTCAAAATCTTTACTTGTGATATAATAAATATTACCCTAAGAATCTACCATCAAACTTAGAAAAAAACGCCTAAAGGTGATAAAAAATTAATATTTTTTACTTCCATCCTTCCTCTTTCCAAATTCTTGTTTTTTATGGGACCTTTATCTACTGGCAGCACTTTAATGTACTATGCAATTAACTATTATGATAATGTGATAAAAATATTTTTTTCTAAATTGCTTTGCTGAATGATCCATCTTAACCCAATGTGATGGACTGCCTAATCTCATGTTATTCTATGAGAAAATTTGTTGTGCAAATTACTAATTACCTAATGTATTTTTTAAAAATCTGTTTTTAAATTATTTACAATTGCTGATTATCGTTTATTTATTATTATTTTTTTAATATTTCATTTTAAAGCTGTAAAGTTTAAAAAAAAAAAGCACTTTATAATTTTGTAAGTTTATTTTTCACATTTTTGATCTTTAAAATAAATTTATTTATTTATTTTTAAGCAAGAACCAATTTAATGGTTCTGACTTTTCTGAATTTGAAAACGGAATTAAGAAAAACACATGCAACAATAGGTGAAATGGTCTCCTTAAACAATTAAAAGCAATATTGGAAATACATTTTTTGTCTATTTGATAAGGTAAAAAAAAAAAAAAAAAGTTTCTGTTTGAGGACTGGATCTATTATAGAAAGAAGAAATAGTAAATTTTTTTGCTTCAGGACTGATATACTGTTTGGTCTATTTGGTAACACAGACATAACGAGACCCAAAGATAGTGCTACCTGAAGACCAAATCATTAACTTCTCTTATACAATTCATAAACATATTTGGTTTAATTTAATTTAGAAATTTAGTCATCAAGCCTGAAAGTTTATTTCAGAAAATTATGGAGTGGAAGGCTGATTTTTTTATACCAACTATGTGAAAAACACCGAAGCCGTGAATCAAACCCGGGCTTTCCGCTTTACGTGCAGATGCTCAAACCATCGAGCTACCCTGGCTGATTACCAGCTAGGAATTTCTCACATAACATTCGGTGGCAATGTGAAAAATTTTTCATGGTCTATTGGAGTTTGATTCCCGGCTCTGGTATTTTTCACATAGTTGGTATAAAAAATGAGCCTTCCACTCCATAGTTTTCTGAAATAAACTTTCAGGCTTGATGACTAAATTTCTAAATTAAATTGAAAATTATTCATGGTCTATTGAAGTTGTGCCATGATTAATAATGTCACTTGATACAGCTGTGTTTGCAGACTCGGTGACTTTGCCAACGAATGTTATGTGAGAAATGCCTAGCTGGTAATCAGCCAGGGTAGCTTGATGGTTTGAGCATCCGCACGTAAAGCGGAAGGCCCGGGCTGGATTCCCGGCTCTGGTATTTTTCATATAGTTGGTATAAAAAATCAGTCTTCCACTCCATAATTTTCTGAAATATTTGGTTTAATTTATTATTTTTAATATTTTTAATTAAATAATTTAAATTTATTATAATCATTTTAACTATTATTTAGGGTTGCCTCTAAGTTAGTTAATGTTTTGAATGTAATTTGACAATTTATTACAGGGACTGTTAAAAAAACTCACGAAATCATGAAAAGGCAGTCTTTAAACAGGAAACTACAAAATAAATAATTATAAGGAAAAATTCAAACATATGACTCATGATTAAAAAGGAGGGTGGTCTGCAGAGCTAGACATATCAACTAGAAGTCTACTGTACCCAACGAGATAAATAAAAGTAGAGTGCTGATTCAATGGATAAAGGATTAGCTTTCTGTGGTTCAACATGAATCACATGATATGAACCATTAGATTGCTATGTTTGGCCCTTTACCACTATTTTGGAATTTAAAATTTCAGTTCGGTAAATTATCATCATTATTAGGTAACACGAGAGTCTTATAATCGAAATAAATTGTTTTTAAAATAATTTTTCAGATATTTCACAGTATAATTAAATAATAAAATATATTTTCTTTCATTTTTTTTCCAACAAAATTTAAAAGTGTTTATAAAGAAATGTTAAAATGACTGAATTTAGAAACACATAATAATTCCTCAACTATTTTTAAATATTTTTTCGGTTAAATTTTGACTACACGAAATAAAAAGAAGTAAAATAAAAACAAAAATCCTTTAGAACAAAACAAAATATTAAATTACGTAAGTAAATAAAAACATTGGCGGTTATGACTTTCGCCAAATACAATCTCCAAGCAGTTGGCATAGAAATTTATTGAAAATAATCTGTAACCAAGGAAACCAATGCATAGACGGTTCATCTCACATGACTCATGTTGAACCATGTCAGGGTTACCATTTATCACTCTACTTTATTTATCTCGTTGATCATACCTTGTACCCAAACCTAAAAGCACACTTAAATCTCATAGCTGAAGCAATGTTCAACAGACACCTGACAAAAATATCTTGCAGTTCTCAAGGTTTATTGAGATGCCAACCAAGATACTCAAACGCCTATGAGCAAGAAAGGCATCACAGTCACACAAGTGCTGAGCAGTCTCCTCTTCTAAACATTAATCATAACAAATCAGATTATTAGAAGTGATATCCACAATATTCAGATCTTCTTAAGAATACAGGGATCAATAAGAAAGTTAATTATCTACCTCCAAATCATTTCTGTTAAGCTTTAAAAGCTCTTTATAACACACACCAGGATGGTCACAATTCACAAGAAATTTAGGGATTAATGGATTTTGAAATTTAATCATCAGTTTTTGGGAAAGGAAAAAAAAAAAAAAATATATTAAAAAGTGCATGTCTATGTAAAAAATTGCAGGGAAAAAAAAAAAAAAAAAAAAAAACATGATTTTTTCTTTCTTTTTTTATATTTAATACTTTTTTTTTAAAAGATATTACAAAATCCATTCCTAATTCTTTTTATGTATGTTCTAATACAGATCCAATAAAAATATGATGTCTTTTCTTAAGTATCTGTAGAAGTTTTAGCATTTTGAAGATCATGAATTCATGAAAAAATGCAAACTGAGAAAATGAAAGTTAAAGATTTTAAATCTGTAAAAAAAAAAAAAAAAGAAAAAAGAAAAGCATAATAGGGTTGGTGCTCTAGTGATTGGCATGCTCCAGTAATTAACATCTATCCCGAAATAATTAATAAATAAGAAAAATAATAAAATCATATATTTTACATATAAGAATTTTAACATTTTGTGTCAAGCACTGGAGCATAGGGTGCCAATAACTGGTAAAATGAATAACTAGCAGTGTCAAACACTGGAACATAGGGAGCCAATGACTGATAAAATGAAAAACTGGCAGTGTCAATTACTGGAACATTGAGTGGGTGTCAAATAAAAATTCATAAAAAAAAAAATATGTTATCAAATGTATATATTTTAACATATATGTGGTTCTGAATGTCTTTCATACCATATGTACTAACTTAAGATTTCTAAAAATATTTTCTGATGACTAGAACATTTAAAACATCAGAGATTGCTCTAAAAGTGTCAATCACTGGTGCACTTACTCTAATTGTTTTATGAATATATATGTTATTGAACAAACCAAATATAGTTCAATTTATAAATATTAAATGGATTTGAAAGCTTTTACAAGAAATCTACTTCAGTGTTACCAAGTCCCCTTAAGGCCACAAAAGAGTGTATATAAGCCAAACTGGCTAATTCATCAGCCAACTCTAACTAAAATTTAACATATGCTATGAAGTTAAAAGAAAGTTTTAAAACATTAACTTATTACATAAAATAACAAGAAAGTGTCATAGTTGTTTAATTGACTATAATTATAAAATTTTGTAAATGTAATCTACTATTTAAAGTTTTAAATTCCATTCATACTCTTTTTAACTAAAATGAAAATGTCAACCAACCTCTGATGTCTTGTCTTTGAATGAATATAAATCTTTTGTAAAGGAGTCATCACAAATGATTCCTGTGTCAATTTTTGGTTCTGCTTCTAATTTTTGTACTGCTAATTCATATTCCGAAATTTTTTCATTAGTGGCATCTCTGAGAAAAAATATATGAGGAACTTTTCCAAGAACATTTCTGCTAATAAGTTCAGCTCTAAAAAAATAAATACAATGCATTAAAATTAGAATCACCAATCAGAATTTATAAATATCAGTGTTTCTTCTACGGTAGCATTTTTCGCGAAATGCTAAAAGACTTATCCAAAATGCGCAACTGAAATAACATGTTTTTGCTTTTTTGCTAAAGCATCTTACTAAACACAAATTGAAAAAAAAAAAAAAAAAAAATCTTCAGCGAAAATATTATAACGAATCTTTCATGGAAAAAAAAATCGCAACATTGATCAGGAAAAATGCATTGGTCCATGCATATAAGGAAAATCAAACACTGAACAACACATAAGAATCACATACAGGAAATCAACTTGTAAATAAACATGAGGCATTTGTAAAGTGGTCTAATATGAATGAAAGAAAAATTATAAAGCAAAAAGCTTTCAATAGTAATAAACAAATTTCACTTATATTGCTTTTATTTTTATTTTTGTAAGTTATGTTTTTATTTTCAGATACAATTTAAGCTTAATGTAGTTTTACATGCTATAGTGATAATTATATCTCCAGAAAAAGAATAAGTCGTATCTAAGACATTCATATTGCTTTAAAAAAGTTTACAATATAAAGTAATAATCTAAAAAGTTTAATGTTTTTCATGTCTGCCAATAAATGAGTTAAAATATATGCTTGTACAATATTCAAATTGATCTGGTTACAGTCTTACTTTTTTGTTTTTCATTTCAAATAAAAAAAAAATTTACCTTCGGTGTATAACTCTTTAAAGACCTGATTAAAAACTTTTAAGTTTAAATGACAAATGAAAATCAAACATATCGAGGCGTTTAGAATAATGTGTAAACTGATATTCATCTTTTTCTACTATTTCTGGCATTTTAGCATTTTGCTAAAGCTTTTTTTCTGATTTTAGCTTTTTTGCTAAAGAAAATTTTTACTCAGCTTAAACCCTGATAAATATTCATTCATTTTATAAGAATTTTTTAAAAATAAACAATAAAAGTTCTATTTTTGACCAGGAGTGAGGCGTGGTTCAGAAAACCATGGAAGAGCCGAAGCGAAACGCTTCCAAAAGCAGTGGAAGAATCAAATTAGTTTTTCGACGAGGCAACGTTACTTGATTCCTTTTTAAAATCTTAAATAAGAGAAGTGCTGCTTCCATCGCTTCCATGGATGCTACGCCACTGTCTTTGACAGAATGTAATTTAATACGACAGGACTAATTTATATATTGCAATCTTGTAACTTAAAAGAAAAAAAAAAAAAGAGAGAGAGAGAGAGAATTTTTTTTTTTTTTTTTTTTTTTTTGTTATTAGCCACCCTGGTTAATAACAAGCTTGACATTTCTTTCATAATTAACATTGGCAAGGTCACTGTATCTGCAAACACAGATGTAACGGTTTGGTTATTATGTGAGAAATGTCAAGCTGGTTACCAGTCAGAGTGGCTCAGTGGAAGAGCATCCACACGTTAAGCAGAGGTCCTGGGTTCAACTCCCAACTCTGGCATTTTTCATATAGTTGGAATAAAAAAAAATCAATCTTATACTCCAAACTTCTTAAAATGAATTTTCATGGTTGATGAGTTTATCAATAAAATTTCTAAATATTTTAAGATAGTTTAAGAAATTTAGTGGTAAAATTGGATATTGGCAGGCATATTGGTATATTGGAAGTGTGACACCATGCAAAATCACTGTCTGAAAGAAATAGTCCTGTTGCACTACTAATAATGATAACACATGGAAACTTAAAACTATAAAATTATGATGAATTAGAAGAATAAGTAATGATAATAAGAAATAAACAGGATGCCCAATAAGTTTATTCCAACTCTTTTAACTGATGAATAGCTACAGCTAGACACATAAAAAGGGTGTTTTTAAGTATACAAGATTCACACTTAATTTAAAAAATAAAATTTCCTGACTTTTCTAGGTTTTCCAGGTCACTAAATTTGGGTCCCAAGATAAAAGAAAGCTCTCAATATAAAAGATAGCATAGAAGATTTTAAATAGCATGCTCAAAAAGCACTTTCCAAGTTTATATCATCATTTTTCCAGGTTTGTAAGCATTATTATGAATTTTCCCTGAAATTGTTCATTAATTTCAAATTCCCTGACTTTTCCGAGTTCTTTTTCTGCCATGGGAAAACCTGAGTACAGTGAACTAGCTCTGCACTACTAGATGTGATCACTTATAATCATCAACTAATGAAAAATGTTAGAGTAGTGTTATCTGTCCATGTAATGAGGTGCATAATGTGCATAAAACTTATATTAGGCGAGACGTAACAAAACCTAGACGATAGTTTCAGGGCCCCAAGCCCGTCCCTTCCCAAGCTTCGATAACTTTTTCTAGTCAATTTTCATGTTACATTACATCCAGTGTTAGCCTTTTTTTTCCCTTCTCACACTTGTGATTGCGAGTTTTTTTCTTTTTCATTCCATGCTTTTTTCTATAGATTTCTAGCCTTTCCCTCCCCCATTTTCTTAGTTCTAAATTGCAGCACATAAAAAATATCCATAAAAAGACGACTTTCATCAGAGAAATAAAATTAAAAGATTTCCTTGAAGTGAAATCTTTTTCACAAGTGCTTACAGACTACTATAGTCCGTTCAAGTTAAATTGATACCGAAACTAAACAACTGCACATGGCATTTGGCGACATCTGTTTCCCTCCGAAATCTCCCCCACCTGTGCTATTGGCACTAGCAAAGGCCGGCATATTCTTTTCCTTCTTTTGTTAGCTTTTTCTTGTCTCTTATTTTTATAACTTAACGACTTTATATATATAGTCAATTAATTTGTAGAGAATGCATGAAATTAATGAATGATTTAAAATGAACATTATACATTTCTCAGATGATTGAAAATTAAATTTTAATCAATGGAAAAATGAATAAAAAAATCTTCTAAAAGAACATTATATTGATCGATTTATTTTAATAATTAAATGAATAATTTTCTTGCCATTATACCGATATTAACAATTTAAAAATTTAAAGAAGAGAAAAAATAAATAAGAAGAAAAAGAAACTTCTACAAATTTATTCCTTACTTTAGCTGTGTTTATCTGCCATGTAGAATGAATAAAAAACTGATGAATAAAAATGAATTAATAAAGCTGAAAATGTGGGAAGGAGAGAGTTAATGGGTCTTCTATTCTAACCAACATCTTTTCTTTTTTACATTTACAAGTTTAATAAGTTGTTGTATAAAAATAATTATGATGTAAAATCCTGATTAGCACAATTTTTGAGTAAGATTTCTGAAATTATTTAACGTAAATCTTCAAAATAGAAATTAGGATTGTTTAGTTTTAAATAATAAGTAAATATAAAGGCAACTGGTACAAAACTAATTCATAAAGTGTTTTAAGAGGACAAATAAGTTCACTGTACAAAATATCATAAGTAGTTCATAATTTTGAAACTAGCACAGGAATTTTTTTAATATACAGGGTTATTCAAAATGATGGTGTTTTCACCCGTAAGTAGTCGTGTATTGGCCTTTTCACTGCCAATCACTAATTATGCAGGAGGTGCTTGCTCTAATTGCTTTACAGAAAGAAAAAAAAATCCTTTAGTAAAATAATTTATAATCTTCTCATTAAAGAAAAAATTATATAAATGAATATAAGAAAGAAATGTTATTTACTAATATAAAGCAAACTTTGGGTCTCAAAAAATGTAAAATATAAATAAATAAAAATCAAATTAAAAAAAATTATATTATCTAAAAACTTTAACAATGAAATACCACTAATTAATAGAGGAACAATAAATCAAAACATTTGATGAAAATCTACTGAATACAAAAAGTTTAATATAGCAACACTAAATAATTATTTAAGTCAAGTTTTAGGACAGATAAGCAGAATTTTAGAATGTTTAAAATAGAATTATTTATTTTTTTTTTTTTTATAATTTCCTTATAGCTTAATCAATAAAAATACTATTTTTTTTTTTTTTTTTTTTTTAATCGTTTGAATAATAATATGTAAAAAATAAAATAATAATAATAACTGTTTTTTTTTAATATCGTCTTAATAATAATATGTTAAAAAATATAAATAAATAAAGAGAATATTCCTCAAAACCCTGATAAAACACAAAAAAATCTCCCTGAGCTGGCTTTTTTCCAACCCTGCACAAAATATTAACCCTTTCGCACCGACTGTCACGCATATGTGCCAACATGAATTACACTCATTTCCCTGGCGTCACACATTTGTGCCAGCATCCTAGAACGTTTTAAAAACTATAATTTTTGGTACAGGATTTTGGTACAATTTTTGGTACAGCGTGCATTTGTGCCTCCATCGCAAAAGGGTTGATGTTGTTCATATTAGTTTCAACAGAAGACATGCGTTGACACATCTGAAAAACATATGTTAATTTCATTCTCTGAGAGGTATAACAGTGCAGTATAAGAATGCTAATATGCACTTTTAAAAATTCTGCTTATAGACTGCAATATAATGGAATTCTTTTGTGCATCCCTCTATATGAACTGTTAACCCTATATATACCATTTTTAATATAACTTATAAGAAGGAATAATTCCCTCCTCTTCCTAAAATCAATTTAAAAGTAAAACAACTAATATTTTTTTTTTTTTATGAACATTAGAATTTGTTTGTTAGAAATAAACCAGTTCACAGGTTTTGTCAAGTAAGCATGAAGCTAAAATTTATAAAATTATTTTAACAAGGGATCAGACAAAATCACTTTGTAAGGAGAAATGTATGTAGTTAATTATTTAATATATAAACTGAAAATTAAAGTAGTAAAATTATAATATATAGGAATGTATAGCAAAAATAATACCTGATCTTTGGAGCAGCAGCAGCTAGCATTTCACCTATATCAGTACAAGAATCATAATTGCTTGGTGATACTTGCCAAAATACATTTAAAATTTTCATACATTGAGAGACAGATACCTATCAAAAGAAGAGGCAAGTTAAAAAACGATCATAATTATAACACCTATAAAATTTAAAATAACAATGAAGATTAATAAGTACAAAACTTCAAATAAACACCATAAAATGCAATAATCTCTCAACAATTATTTGGGGTTGAAAGAATGTATGACCCTTTGTCACAGAAACAAAGTAGGCATGAGTGCTGCAATCAAAGCGACAATGCACCAGCACTCGTGCATACTTTGTTCACCTGATGAAGGGTCGTGTGTTCTTTCGACCCGAAACAATTGTTGAGAGTTTATTGCCTTTTGTGGCGTTTATTCAAAGTTTTGTACAAATTACTTTAAAACGCCGCCAGTTCTGCAGTGCTTTCTTATTAACAATGAAGATTATTTGACTTATTATATATTCATGATTTTTTATAATGACATATTCATTTATTGTGCAATAAATAAATAAATAAAAGCAATAAAATAAATAAAGAAAAGGAAGAAAGAAAATCTAAATGAAACTCATGAGGCATTTTTCTTTTGTCTAAATGAAGTGACAATATGTCTTTTAGATCATGATAGAAGTTATAGGCAATATTATTTACTATAGATGTTCGCTTTTCCATAATATCATATGTCAAACTTACAATATTTATAGATATAATCGAATGGTGTTTTATGAAAAAGTCTATAATAAAAGATTAATTTTTATTATGCAAAACTTTTCTGATCAGAAAACAATATTTTGAAAAATAAAAATTTTATAAAATAATAATTTGTTAAGGAACGTATTTTTTTAGTGTTTTACTTTCAATATTTGTTAATATTGGTCATGTCCTAAAAGTGATATAAATTTAACAACATTCTGCTATATCTGTCGACATTCAAAAAACAAGATAATTTTTTGGGGTACTGAGAGAAAACTATCAACATTATGAAAATAATTAATGTGGTCTTTTGAGCATGCACTATGTCCGAGATGTCAAAATGTGATATTTATTGACGTAAAGAAATATTACCAGATATCAGAAAATAATATCTATGGATATTTTTTAGGAGTAGGTCATTTTATATACTTCAATGTGATATTTTGATACTGGCCTGTGCCTTCGTGTTACCTTGGGGTAAGTTCGAAGATTTTGCAATATCAGAACAAAATGAAACATTTAAATTTAGTTTCTTTATTTTCTTTATTTTTACCTTATTTTATAGTTAAAACAAAACAAAAATTTATTTTTTAAGTTATAGAAATTTATTGTAATTTTAAGCTATAAATATTAAAAATAGAAAAATGTATTTATTTTATGTTCAAGAAAATTAGGTAAAATTTAATTAAATTTTTCAGATTTGTAATTGAGTTATAAAAATAAAGTAAAAATGAATAAAAAGTTTAGATTACATAATTTAAGGAAGGAGAAAAAAAAATGTCCCATAGTTAGCCTCGAACCCAGGTCGTCTGGATGGAAGCCTCGTGCTTTATGCTCACGCCACTGGGACGCTGACTTGCTAGTGAAATAACTTGTATTTAAAGATTACTGAAACTTTAAATGCTTTTCTATAAAAATTCTGTGGCTAGTGGGTCCTACTGCTTTAATATATTGTTACCTTCATAGTATATTACAATCCTGCACAATTTCGTCCTGATCTGAATTTTCCATGTTGTGACCTACCTCTCTTTGTACGTTAAAATTCATTACTGAAAACAAATTATTTCAAACAAGAACACAATGCTTTACAGTTCATATTTTGTTAAATAATAGTAGTCTTTTGTTAATTTTCTGTATGACATTGGTATAGTGAGTTAATGCCAATTGCCTATATGAGAGATGGATGGGATGGTTTCCATAAGGGGTTATTCTAAGACTAGCTCATATTCATGTTAGTTTTGAAGAAAATCACAGAAAACAGTGAACGGCTAGGTTGACGAGCACAACCAGGGATAAACTATCACATTCGTTTACCAGCTTCAAGAGCAGAACTTCTCGGCCACTGATGGGGCTGATTTTCCGTATGAACATACAAGTTAAAATTCAAAAAGTGAATATTTCTTGCAATTCTACTTTTATGAAATTCTTATGTACAATTATTATATATATATAAATTATAACACACATAAAAAGTTTCATTGCATTGCATTCAGTTCATACATGGTTTTCCTCAAAATTTAAATATTTCATTTGAAAATTTTTATTTTTACATGTTTTGAGGTGTAAGGAATCTGGAAAATAACCGATCAATATCTGTATGCTAGTGAGTTTGTTAATCAGTCAGTTAGTCTGCATAAACATTATATCAGGAATAAATGTACGTAAAAAGGTCAAATCAGTTCTAAAATACCACTTATTATACTGGCAAGTACTCTATTGATTTGCAACATTCTAATTTCACGACATTGTATGTTATTCTAAATTTAAAATTTTCTTAACATGGGAGTGAAACCCTGTGCATTAGTGCATTTAGAGCCACTATAAAATTGTCACATATATAGACAGTTGGACATTTTCTAAAAATGGCCAAATCTTGTTCAGGACATCTCAAAATCAATTGAAAGCCATAAGTCTGGAATTCTTTACAAATTAAATGCATACTTTCTTCTATTGAATATAAGATAAAGTAATGAATAATAATAACAATCCTAATAAATAAAATTTCCAACATTTCTATCGTAAAAATTAAGTTCTTTTGAACGAAAGTCACATAGTAACTGTTTGGTAAAATACTCGGTATACCCACAGTGCTTTACTAGATATTCATTGACAAATTTATTCTACAACTACAGGGTGTCCAGAAAAGGACTTACTGAGTTCAAAATTAAATATCTCAAAAAACAAAGGACAATAGAGGGATGAGACAAACTGTATATTTATTATGAAAGCTGTAAAAATTTGATACAGGAATTTTGAAAATAGTAACAAAAGCTGTCAGCAGATGGCACTGTACACTGTGCAGGGTTATGGAAAATAAAATAAAAGCAGTTCTTCCGCAAGTAGTCCATAGAACCAACGCAAAATCTGTTTAAAATGTTCACCGCTAGCCATGTAAAGGCATAAACGAACAACAAAATTTGCCATCACCCCCTGTAGTGTGTCAATGGAAATGAACTCACATGCTGCACTGATTGCCTCTTCAAGCTCGTCCAGTGTCTTGGGATTGTTTTGGTACATAGAGTCTTTCAATGCACTCCACAAAAATAGTCCCAGGGGGTGAGATCGGGCGAGTAAGGAGGCCAGTCCCCGTCTGCAACAGTGAAATTGGAATAACCCAATGCAATCACTCTATTCCCGAAGTATTCCTCCAGGAAGTGAAAAACCTGTTTGGTGGGGTGGGGTCTGGCCCCATCTTACATGAACCACTCAGTTGCTGGTCGCTCCTCCAATGCTTGCTGCACGGCGACAAATTGTTCCAAAATTGAAACGTGTTATGCTTGAAAAAAGGACCAATAATTCCTTTGCTGCTTATCGCAGCCCAAGCAGTCACCTTTGAAGAATGTATTTGTTTCACCTCACACAAAAAAGGGTTTTCAGTTCCTCAAAACAGCCAGTTTTGTTTATTCACAAAACCATTGAGGCGAAAAAGTGCTTCATCTGTAAACCAGATGCACCCAACATCAAATCCATCATGATCTATCATTGTGAGCATCGTGTTCGCAAAATCCAACCTTCATAACACAGCTCCACTGGGAACGGCTTTGTGTCATTGAATTTTATATGGAAACATGTGCAGGCTGTTTCTCATTATTTTTTGCGTGCTTGAATGCTTTAAAACAGCCTCAGCTGCAATTCTGATTTTCTCGGATTTTTTTTAACAATTCCAGAAACTGTGGCAATATTTTCAAGAGTAGTTACTGTTCTTTTGAGGCCAGCTTTGCCCACTAGTTCATCGGCCATGCTGCCTGTCCTTCGGAATTTGCAGAAGAGCATGCGGATAGTCATCGGAGAAGGTCCTTGAGAAACATTAAATCACTTCTGGAAACTGTGTCTTGTCGCTGTTGGCCTGTACTCTAACCTGTGATACTCCAGTAAAAGAAACACACGTTATTCAATGGTATAAATTTTTTCAAACCTCCTTTCACGCTTCAATGCTGGAACTGATCACTCCGACTTTCGAAGCACTACTTACAGAGAAGCTTTAATGCGATTACAGCTTGCAATGCCATCTGTTAACAACTTTTGTTACTATTTTCAAAATTCCTGTATCCAATTTTTACAGCGTTCATAATAAATATACAGTTTTTCTCATCCCTCTATTGTAATTTGTTTTCAAGATATTTAATTTTGAAATCAGTAAGGCTTTTTCTGGACACCTTGCATTGAAAATCGTTAAATATAGGCCAATCTTAGATTACTGAAAAAATTGTAATCAAAACTGTGGAAGCAGGAGTCTGTCCAGACTTTTCAGACAGGGTCCTGTTTTTGTGAAATTGTGAAAAATTCTACATGTATTTTTGTGAATTTAAATTTAGTGTGAAAATAAAGTTCTTCTGAACTTTTTGGGTAGGGTCCTCGTTTGTGAAATTCTGAAAAATATCATTTTTCAAAATAATAATTAAGGACTAAATTAAATACATGAAAAAAACCTTTACTGACTTTGTTGCTTGCCGTTAAACTTTTCCACCAGGTTCCCGGCTCTCGTCAGACGGCCTCCTCTGTGCGTGACTTGGACTGTTATGATGGTCTTTACTTTTCCAAACGTGGCGCCACATTCTGTCCGGAGCTACTGCGCCGCTGTCATTGCATGTGTTAATATTGGTTGCTGTAACCAATAGTAAAACATGCAATGACAGCGACGCAGTAGCTCCGGACAGAATGTGGCGCCACGTTTGGAAAAGTAAAGACCATCACAACAGTCCAAGTCACGCACAGAGGAGGCCGTCTGATGAGAGCCCGGAACCCGGTGGAAAAGTTTAATGGCAAGCAACGAAGTCAGTAAAGGTTTTTTTCATGTATTTAATTTAGTAATTCAACATTTCGTTTTTATTTAATATAGTTTAAAGTAATAATTAAGGTTTAATTTTAGACAATGACAGTTCACTTTTATAGAACTGAACTTACATATATGCATAGAAGTCCTTTATAAATTATAAACTAAATATCAGTTTTTCAGGGAAATACATCAAAACTCATCCGATTATTCAAACAGCCTGTTCGTTCCACAGAAGATTATTTTTGAAAATGAAACAGTTTATCAAAGGTCTGCTTCTAAGGAGAAAATTTTTGTGAAGGATCTTTTTTTAGGATAAAAAATTTTGTGAAGGGCCCTTTTTTAAGATATAAAATTTTGTGAAGGGTCCTTTAACGGATCCAGATTTGCCTCTGGACAGACCCCTGGGAAGTTAGTTGAAATAAGTTAATAGCACAATACCTGATATAAATATGTAATGAGTAAAAATTAACAGTACTTACTCCAGTGATTTCAATTCCATATTTCACTAAATCTGGTGCAACATCTCCTGTGGATATCACATCACTGATATTGCATATAAATAATGAATTTAAAACAGCTCTTCTTCGATGTGGCTTGTGTATTTTTTCAAATATTCTAACTTTGGATTTCTACAAATAAAATAATAATTTAAAAAACTGATTTAACAGAACTGATGTTATAATCATGTTATACCTTATATACATATATAGTAAACTCTCAAAAGTTCATGCAGCTTAGAATGAGACACATTGTGAAATTTAAATTTTTTTTGTTTGATTACAAGACTTTGAATAAACACCATAAAATGTAATAAACTCGCAACAATTGTTTCGGGCCAAAAGAACACAGAACCCTTCATTAGGCAAACGAAGTAGGCACGAGTGCTGCAGTCAAGAGGCGGTGCACAAAACCGTTTAAAAACAACAGAGCAAAAATATATAAAGATCGACCCGAAACAATTGTTGCAAGTTTATTGTATTTTATGGTGTTTATTCAAAGTTTTCTAATTATTACTTTAAAATGCTAGTTCAGTGATGCTTTCTTATTATCATTTTGTTTGTTTACATTTTGCATAGCATAATAATTTAAAAACTATACTAGATGAAAAATGATAATGAATGCATTTAAACAAGCATAGGAAAAAAAAAAAAAAAAAAAACATTGTATATATATATATATATATATATATATATATATATAATAGTAGTTCGAGAATAATAGATTCAGTAAAAAACAACGCATATTATAGGATAGCTAGTACTAGAACTTTTCTAAATTTTCTGACCAATTTTTAACATTTTCCTAACTTAAACTGTTTATTGACCATGAAAATTTTACAACATTAGCGAATAATTTAGTGATTGACAATAACACGTTTTCTAATGTGGCTTATTTCTACAAAATTTGTTAAAATTCCCAGACCAGTAACCACCCTGATATAACAAAGTTTTTTTTTTTTTTTTTTTTTTTTATTAATGAATTAAAATTTACTCTGCGAAGTAAAATACGAAATTGTAATGTATGTATATTTGATGATATAATGAACTAGCATTACAAATTTACCATTTTTTTTTATTACAATTTTAAAACAGATAAAATAGTTGTTTGTTTAAGGGATTTATTTATTAATTTTGTTTCTCAAGAAATTTTTCTTGTAAGCTATGAACAGTCCCCATTTCTTTTTTAAACACAAATATTTATTGCATTAAAAATTTTAGGTACTATTTATCTTCAAGACTTCACTATTTATCTTCTTAAAATTTTCCTTTACTGCTTAATCAGATTTAGTTTTTCATGAACTGCTATTAATATCAGCAAAATCTGCAACTTTTTACTTTCTTTTAATTTCAATAGAAGAAAGTATTGATTCGTAAAAATTTACGACTTCCGGTTTTCAACAGATTTACATGTTTTAAGAGTTTTAGAACACGTTTTGACCATTTTTAGAAAATGTCGGTCTGTGTGTGCGAGAGAGACAGAAATTTTGTGGCGACTGTATCTCTGGAACCGCTGCTCAGAATTGTTTATAAATTTATATGTAGATGCACCTTGACCTAAATTAGAGGCTAACAAATTTTGGTGTCGACTGCTCAACAGGTGGCGCTACTATACCCAGGAGCAGAATTATATCCAGTGTTCTGCAACATTATTCCAAACAGTTGCAAATGTTCTGCAAGCATTTCGAATAATTTGAAAAGACCACAAGAGTAAAACATAAAATAAACAAAAATAATATCTAGCAGTAAAACCTTTATTACAAAGTTATAAGAAAATTTAATAACATTTCAAAACCAGGGCATACATTCAGAATGTGAAATTCTTTGAATTACTTTTGATGTGAAATATTGTGACAATGTGGATGAACTATTTACAAAATGTTTATGAAAATTCGGACCATACATTGAAATAATGGCTGCTTTCAATAATTTCCTAATGGATTTATGGCCAGGTGGTGCACCATTAGAATAAATGAACATTCTTTTATCAGTTGTTCCAACAGCTGCATCATCTCCATCAATCGCGGTAGGTCTTTTTTGAACTATTTTATCAATTGTAGATCCCCAGGATTCGCATACAGCTTCAGACACTGGTATAGAAATATTAAACAACATAAATTTTATTAACTTGGGGATCTCCAATTTAAGTTCATTCATTGCTTGTCGCAACAGAGCTTTCATGTGAAAAAATGATCCGCTTTTTCTACATTCCTCTATATTTTCATATATCCAACTGATAAAAATAGTATACTCAAAGAACAAATCTCTTTTTTCATTATCTGATTTTGGAACACAGGGAAAACTTTCTATGAAAGATAAGAAATTGGAGAGAGTTTCCAATTCTTCTCTTTTTTCGTAATGTACATCATTTGTTGGGAAAATCAAATAGTCAAAATTAAACAGAATATTTGTTCGCTCTATGATGTTATCAATTTCATGTGACTTTTCGAAATAAACCCTATATTGTTCCAATAAAGAATTAATATAACCTATCATTTTTTCAGTGTCCAAGCAGAAAGGAGATATGTCTGAGTTGTCACACGTAGAACGTAATTTTTTGGAACTCACAGGAAGGGAAGGTAGAGGGACTCCTTGAAACATGCTCAGTTCAGAAAACATTTCTGACGAAAGTCTTGTATTTCTGAAAAAACGAACTGGCAAATTCATTAAACATTCCTGAAGTTCTTTCATATTTTCAGACTGCAATACCTGTGTTAATTCATACTTCATGATATTAAGATAAATTTCCAAATTTTTTATGTATCTGTTATATTCATAACATAGTAAGTCAGATTGCTGGACACATTCTGATGTCGACGCAAGAACAGAAACAACATCAGCAAATATGAGGATATCAAATATGTTTTTTTTGCACAGCAATTTGTCTCGGAGACTATCGTTTTCACTTTTTTCACATGCTGCAACAAGAGCTTTATAATCAGAAATAAATGTATTGAAAACATTTTTGCAGTGTGATACAAATTTCATTGTTTTGAAAACCTTAGGTTTAAAGAATGAAGTATTCAATTCATCTGAGCACTGTAGAAGTAATTCGAAAGATTTACCCCACATGAATTCCTTCATACAATTATTCACTAATGCTACAGCATCTTGAATAATTGATACATTTTCCGCATGTGTTTGAATCAATTCTATCCTATGCATAGGATCCCAGGAAATGGGAATATCATCTCGCACAAGTTTTCTTTTTAAGTGCTCAACAACACCTAGTTGAATGTATTGACCATCCACAGCAAGACCTATTAAATTATTTCGTAAGTAGGTCAAGGTTATTCCAAATTTTTCTAGTGCACTTAAAATGCTGTCACACAGACCTTCTCCAGTAATATCGGTACAGAAATGATGTTCTAAGTATATGCTTGTAAATAATGAGGAATGACTAGCATTATGAATAGGAATCCGAATCCCCACAATATGACGGGTTCTGTGATGCACTGTCATTTTATCTGCTATAATACCAATAGGTAAATTTTCACTTACAATGTATGACGATATAATTTTGCGTAAAACTGAATATACATGCAGCAAAAACAATCGAGGAAATTCTTTTGAATGGTTTTTCTGTCCTACTGTAGCACCACAATTATAAAATTCTGCTATTAAACTTTCATAACTCATGTAAGATGTATCCATTTTATAGGTTAGATAAGCAGCTGCTGCACAATTGATTGCCACATGTTTTCCAATCTCACTTAACCTTTTGCTCTGCTCTTCTTTTTCTTTCAATTCTTTACACTTAATCTTATGCCTGTTTGAAGTAAGGTGTCGTTTTAAATCATATTTCAAATGACGAAAATCATCTGGTAATATGTCGTTAAAACATAAGCCTTCATTGATGAAATCATACTTCAGTGTACTACCACAAGCTTTACAAAATAGTCCATCAGTGTCCTTTAAAAATACTGTATCTGGTACCCATTTCAAAAGAGCATCAATTGTACGGGCTGAAGATAAGAGATCATCTCGCTCTTCATCAGTTACAGAAACAGGATACAAATTAGATGCACTTGGTACTGAGGATGCGGTGTTTTGGGTTGATTCTGCATGTTTTGAGGACTTCAATTCTTTCAATTCATTTTTCAGATCTGCATAGAAAAAAGAAAAAGATTTTTTGTTTTCATTTCCCTGTCTATGCAGAATATTGAATAGAAAAATTTTAAGTGTCACTTTTCTTAGCAAATAAATAAAAGCAGACTTGCCAAGTTTCAAAATTGTTTCCTAGAATTTTTTACAGGTTACTCCATGATACCAGCTTTTTTTTTTTCTTCTAACAGTCATGAAGGTGATGTAACAATTTTTTTAATTATCCTTTACTAAAATTTTTAGCCTTTATTTATTTAGAAACTGTTTCAAACATAGCCTTAATCTATATATGTATAATTTATTAGTAAAATATTTTCCTTAAATATAATATATTGAGCATGAAAATTCATTATATTCTGAAAAAAATAAGGTGTAATATAATTCAACAGAAGTATTTTAAGAATTTAAGTTTCATGTTCACTTTTTCCCGGAATTCACCATATATAAAAATTGTAAAAGCCTAAAAATGTACTAAAAAATAACAAAAGATATTTCTAAATTTCAATTGTACAACAGTTTTCTCTCAATAGACACTGAAAAATAATTGAAAAAAATTCTGAAATCAGGAAACAATCCTACGTACAATCACCCCTGAATTATTAAGCATTTTTATCATATGAATCTGTAGATAAACATTGGATCCTAAGAGCAATCACTTCACCACTAATTAGCAAAATATACATCAATCACAATTAATTGCTAAAAGAAAAACTATTTTTACAGCGAATCGATCAACTTGTGCTGTTTAAAAGGATTCCCTGACTTAAGAAATAATACTGGCAGCCGATTGCCGAAATATGGGATTACCGTATATTTCCGAATTTCAGCCGAGAGTACGTTTTTTCCTGCAGAAATTTGCCCAAAATTGCAAACCCGTGTATAAGCTGAATTGAAAAAATACTCTTTTAAAGTTCGAGTATATCGCCAAAACGGCGAAAATATTGCCAATCTATAAAACTTTCAGGATAATCTATCCAATGAAATTGCGCGAAATGCGTGCTTATCCAATAGGATTCCTTACCTTGCTTAGCTATGACGTAAAACGATTGATTTAAATGTGCTCTACATAGATAGATCCGAAAGCGCAAAGTTTCATTTATTTAATCCTATTAAATTATTTCTCAAATTAGGGCCCACCAGCGGCCGAGCGGTTCTGCGCTCAAAGCTGGTCGATGGGAAGTGCCGGGTTTGATTCCAGGTTGCGCTCATCAGCCTAGCTGTTCGGAATTTCCCGTGGTCTTTTTAAACTCGCCTAAATACGGGCTAGAACACCTTAGAAAGACCCCACGACGGGCATTCCACCTATAGGCCAAGGACCCTTGCGTAGACAATCGGCCTTAAATTATACAACCAACCATCCTCAAAAAAAAAAAAAAAAAAAAAAACGCTCATATTTACAACTACAAAGACAAATGCACTCTCCGTTTTCTCCCGAATTCCGGTATCTTTACTCGATAAACAAACATTTTCTTTCAGTTCAAATTGATTCGCTTCTTTTTACCCTTTCTCTCGATCTACTAACACACTGCCCTTTGACCTTGAATAACACTAGAAGATAACGTTTTCTTTGAGTTCCGCTTATAGTGTTTTGAAATGACTTTGAATGCTGCAGAAAAAGATGAACTAATTTCCATCTTTATATAATATTTTTTCTTATAATGAGCTTATGTTGTTATTTTAAAGAAAGTAGCAATAAAAACCCCATAAATTAGTGCTAAATAATGAAGGGAGAGAAGTTTCTAAATAAAGGCCATCAAATACGGAAAACGTGCAACAATTGTTTCGGGTCAAAAAGTAAAAGCACGGCACCTCTTCATACGAAAACAGGTAAGTAAAATGCCTCCCTCAATCTTCTAGAAAAAACCGTATGTATTTCGAAAGGGGGCGGATAAACGGGAAAATATAGAAAATGACATGCTAAAATTAAGTGACATAAAAGGTGATTTTAAAATAAAACATTTGCAGTAAAAGTTCGATTAACCGCGTGATAGGTAAACGCCACTTGCGAATGTTAAAAATAAATAAAGAAAAGAAAATCTAATCCACATTTCTTTCTTTTCTTTTTGTATAAACTTTTAAAGTTGCTCCTTTAATAGTTAGCTAAATAAAACGGCAAAATAATCTTTCGGTATCGCACATTGGAAAATTATTCAGTCAAGGACATTGAAGAGAGCTGGGGAGGGAGTGAACATCCCCCTCACTTGTGTTCGACTATCAACGCGAAAAAGTTCTTTGTGGCGGTCTGGTTTTGACAGCTGTGACTGATAATTAATTCTAAACAGTAGATTACATTTCTCATCAGTGATAATTTCTGTGCACATTTGAAGATAAACACAGAGAGAAAAAAAGAAAGCTTGATCGTCTGCCTGCCTGCTGTTTTAAAAAAAAGAAAAAAATATCAATTAGGTACCATTTGATGTAGGGGAAAAAGAAAAATATTCAAGATTTTCTGGATACTTGAGAGTTATAATAAAAAAGCATCACAGAATTGGTGTTTAAAAATAACGGATTAAGAGTTATAAGTCTTAATCCGTGTTAAAAGTAATAAGAGTAAACAAGAACTCGCAACAATTGTTTTGGATGTAAAGAAAACACGATCCTTCGTCAGGCAAACGAAGTAGGCACTTGTGCGGCAAAGTGCAAGCATTGGTGCCTGCGTTTTGTTTGGAAAATTTTATGGTGTTTATTCAAAGCATTGTACATGTTAGTTGAATGCTGGATTGCAGAGTTTTTATTATATATATTAAAAATTGCAATGATTTAAAAAAAAAAAAAAAAAAAACTCTTTGTTAACTGGCATTCCACAAACCGGCAAAATTCGGGAAACTCTTTTTTCTGTTATTTTAAGAAGTTTACGTTTTCCATTTTTAACCAATCAATACTTAATTTATTATAAATCAGATCAATGTTCATACTAATAAAGATGATTCTTAAAAAAAACGAAAGAACGTAAAAAGTTTTTCAAGTTTCTCTTATACTAGTATTTACGAATCAGACAGAGAAGTTACTCCGTTCGTGCAGTCCTGCCGGCAGGGATATTAGCTCTGAAGCATTATTGCTTTGGCGTACGAATGCTTTGCATACAAAAAACAAGGAATATATTCCTGTGGTGTATTCCTATATATGTATTCCTTTCTAGATTCACAGAAAGGACTATCTCAAAAATTTACAAAATTTATATTATTATTTTTTTTTTTCCTTCTGTTTTTAAGGCGAGATTCTGAAGAATGACGGATAAGGGGTTCCCTATTTTAATTTGACACATTCAAGACAATATTTGCTAATTTCAAAACTTCTACGTATAATAATTAAAAGGAATACAATTATAACAAAAAGTATAAATGATAATAAATGAAAGTTAAATAACTTACCATTTATAGAAAGCACCAGTTGATTTAAGATATCAATATTTACGGGAATTATAGAACTACTTGCTGGAGGTAGCTCCTGTGCTGAAACTTGAGCTTCACTATTTTTATTTTCCTTAATTTTTTCTGTTTCCTGTGATTCGATATTTATAGTACTATCATCTACTTCATCCTTTAAAATGTTGTCTGGTTCCTCTTCATCAATCTTTCTTTTTTTTCCCGATTGAAAAAAATTTAATACGCTGTTCCCCGTAACTGAATTGTATTTAACTTTTTTACCTTCATGAAACCTTTGATAGTGCACTTTCAAATTTTTTAAAATTATGATAGCGTTACAATCATAACAAGCTACTTTTTCTCGCGCAGACATTTTTTAGAAAACATTTGGAAAATATGCTAAAAAGAAAAAAAATGCATCCAACAAAATTGGTTCTATTGCTTTTCCCGTATTGCCTTACTCATATTTTGCGATGTCCCTACGGAAAGCTCAAAAATGTCCCTAAATTGATGTTAAAAGTCCCTACCTGTTGACGGAAACTTAGCACAGAGCGAGAAATCCCTATATTTCGCATCATTGCAGTGTACATTCTTTTATGCGGATTTCCCCCCCCCCTCCATGTTAATCCCTGTAAGAAGGCGCGGCTACTGAATGAAGGAGGGATATTTTCTCCCTTCGTTCCGATTTGAGGCATGAGAGGGAACTTCGCTTTTTGTTCTGCAGAACATTTCGATTTTCGCGGTCGTCTTCGTTCTTTCCTTTTTTTTTTTTTTTTTTTTTTTTTGTTACTGTATGGATGAAATGTTCTGCAAAGGCCGCTATTGTTCTGCGACGTACGTCGCAGTTTTAAGCACTTTCTGCTTCCGGGCTACTATAGAGCGACTTCTGCAATTTCAGGGGAGGCTATATCTCTGGTTCTATTGCATATAATCCAATAAAACTTGATATGTGAGACGACCATTATGAGGATTCAATTTGAATGCTTATTGGCCAACAGGTGGTGCTGCATACAACAATTTCCGCAAATTAAGGAAAGGCTATATCTCAGGAACTACTGCACAGAATTGCATATAAATTTATGTGCAGATGCACCTTGACCTAAATTAGAACCTGTAACTTTTGGTGTCAACTGCTCAACAGGTGGTGCTGCTACAAAGTGATTTTCGCAATTTAATGGATGGCTATATTTCAGGTTCTATTGCGTATCATCAAACAAAACTTGATATGTGAGAAGGCCATTATGAGACATTATGCTGATTCAATTTTGATGCTTATCAGCTGCTATACTGCATATTTCCTCAATAACGGGATGGAAATATCTCAACTTCTATGGCATATAACTGTACAAAACTTGATATGTGAGATAACCATTATAATAACGAATTTTTTAAGATGTTATTTATGGACAATAAAACTGTCTTCCTTTGGATATTTAGTGTTAGTTTTCTCTAAGATGAAAATCATTTGCATTCATCATATTAATTAAATAATTTTAATAAATTATTTGAACTTAGTGAATTTGTATAGGAAAATCTAGAAGAAAGTCTTGTGGTGGACACAACATACTAGTTTTCTCTTTAAAACCTCATTGTTTGCATTGGTAATGAAATGATAGGTAGATATTTGGAGCTTGAAGTTTTCTGAAATGAATGTGGATTGCTGGGTGTCTACTACATTATATATGTGTATGTGATTTGTACTGCAAAGAATTAAACTATTAAAAAGTAACAATTTGAACAAATAAACTGGTTTCAAAACCATTTTTAAACACATTTATTAAATATTTAAATTCAGTCTTGAACTTTGATTGAGATTTCCTCTTCCCTTACATTACATAAGTTAAGATATAGGTGTTTTTGAAAAGTAATTTTTTTAATGTTAACAGCAAATGCCTGTGTTGAAAGTTACATTAGATTATAGATAGATCCCCCACCTCCTTACATAAATCTTAAAAAAAAAAAAAAACCTCCCCTGTGATTTTTATGCTAAACTTGCGTTTAATTATAATTAATAAATATGCACATATACAGTTTAATTTTATAATTCAGATATAATTAAGATAGATTATGCTAATCAAAATAAATATAGTAGGACCAGTATTTAACAAGGAGCTTGGTATACAGAAAAATGCCCATTAAATCTGAATTCAAGTTTGTATAAAATATTTTATACATAAAAAACACTTAAATGAAATGTTTGACAATCTTTATTCAAAAGTGAAAAAATATATACATCAAAGTTGGTTGTTTGATTTTACAAAATTTTGTTTAATTTAATTTTTACCATCAAACAATTAATACATTAAGTGCTTTATCATCCATAGTTTTCCATTGCTTTATTAAACTGTTCACAATTTTGCTGCACAAACACAAGTCAGTGTCTCAAGTATAATTTTTTAGTTTAAGTCTACTGATTGTCTAGTCATAATTGTGCTCAACAAACACCTATTATTTTTCTATTTTTGAGCTTTTACTACTTTTGTGACGATACCTTCAGTGGAAGGTAAGCCTGGCATTTAGTTATCCACATTATTGTACTCAACTTTAAAGAATGTTTACTTTTTCTTCATAAAAGTTAATGGGGAAATATTAGGGAAACTGTATATTTTTCATTAAAGGAAAAAAAAAAAAAAAAAAATCTGTGATTATTTATTGTTTCTATATTTATTTTCTTTGTTAACAGGGTGTGGCACCAGAAATTCAGAAAAAAAGTTCTCTGATTTTTCTATGACTAATTTGGACAAATTTCCATGATTTCCATTATATATTATATACATTTCATAGTTTTCGTGTGTATCACACTCTTGTGTAACATGCTTGCTAAACCACTGCAATTCAAAATCTAGTACAGATAGATTGGCAAAAATATCTCAATCTTTTTATTTTTTTTTGTTATTCACTTACAAAAAGGAAAATAAAATGAAAAATTCAAAATTTTGGTGAAATTAACAAAATTATTTTAAAAAAATGACTCATTTTAATCGCACAATATATTAAGAGATAAAATTGTTTCTCACATTGTAAAAATTTTCATTTTATTTAAGTTAACTTGATGAGATTACTCTAGAAAGCAGCCAATACTGTGCAATCATGGTCAAGATAACATCTGTTAGGCGATCTTTCAGTCATGCTTGCTGGGCAAAAATAAAAATTTCCATGATTTTGGGGTTATTTTTCCAGATTGATAAAGTATCCTGATTTTTCCATGATTTCCCTGATTGTCGCCACCCTGGTTAAGTACGAGCAAGTTAAAAATATTTGATTGGTAAAATAGTCAAATGAATGTATAACATTATACCAAATAAAAGGCTTAATTTTCCTTGTTAAAACCAGAATCTTGTTAAAAGTAGGTCCTAGTATAATAAAATGAAAGAAAATTTCATCTTTCAAATAAGGAATTTGGAGTTAATAATGCATTGTGCAATCACACTAATTTTTTAAAATTTGTATGGGATACAAAATTCAATTAAAAAGATTATTTTACTAAGAATATCTCAAAGTGAAAATAAGATATTATACTTACTGTAGGTGCTGTAGGCATGACATCTAAATGCCAATGTTTCCTGTAAAATATATTATTTTCAGTCATGTCTAGGAACATAAATTAATAACCAATATAAATAAACAAATCATGATTAATTTGATTTATATGTTAAACAACTTCCTTTATTTTATGAAATTTATTTTTAAATACTTTTTTATGAAGCATCATACAATTACAAATACCTTTCAGTATAATTTTGTGGAAAATTAAAATCAATAAGTATTAATAAGTTTGAGGTTGAAAGTTCAATAATTTTATTTAGCGCGAAAAATGTCCTGGGCCAGAATTCAAATTAGGGAATAGACAAGTGATTTTACATGTCAATCTTCTACCCCTGAGCTATGTGAACAACTCTTGACTGACATATTTTTACTTGGGTCTGATTTCTCATGCGACAAATGAGGCATGCCCGTGCCCCCAAAACAGTTGACTTTTGAAATTAAAAGCATTACACAGAAATAAAAAATCACTTTGTGCATTTTATGATAGAAGCCCCTCCCCCTCCATTTCTGTAAATCAGTCTATGTAGATCAGGGTTCACCCTAGGAAAAAATATTGAGTGGGATTTTCCTACTCTAACAAAAAATTTAAGTGGAATTTTTCAAACTTAAGTGAGAAATTACTTAGTTTACATTTTGCAGATTTCTTTTTCAAAAATGACAAATATGTAAATCAAATAATTGTAAAAAATTAAGTAAATGGGAATATAATTTTTTTCCTTTTCCATTGTGTGGTTAAGGAGCGATGTTGCTTCAATATTTAGAATCTAAATTTTTATATCAGAAATGCAGAAGGAATTGCCCAAGTCCTTATCTCTTAATCTGTTTCAAAATTTATTTTTAATTTGATTTTGAGTACTCAAAGAATGTTCAACAAAAGTATAGTAATTGGAATAACCAAAATTATTTCATATGAAGGCCTCTCCTAGGCGATTCCAATCTGTCCTGTTTTCGGCAATTCTCCATTCTGCTCTTCCAAACTTCCTAATTTCATCTCTCCAACAACACAGTGGTCTCTTCCTCGGTCTTTTCTTATCTCTTGGTATCCAAAACAGGACTTTGGTGGTTCATCTATCATAATTTTTTCTGGCAAGGTGCCCAGTTCAGCTCCATTTTAACTTCTTAACTCTAGAAATAACATCAGTAACTTTGGTTTGCTCCCTAATCCAAGTATTTCACTTTCTATTTTTTGGGGTGAATCATAACATGCATCTCACCATGCTTCTCTGGGTTGTTTGAAGTTTTTGTACAGTTATACACATTAATGTACAAGTTTCAGAAGCATAAGTGTTAAAACAGGCAAAATGCACTGATCAAACACTTTTCTTTTCAAATTTCTTATATATATATATATAAATTCTAGTGCAATATTATTAATTTTTTCTTCACTTCCCATCTTTAAGTTTTTACAATTGTCCTTATCTAAACAACATAACCAAAATTATCTATCTAAATTAGTATTTTCCTTTCTAAATCATCAACTATTAGAAAGAGTAGGTAAAGTTTTATCTGTTTTTTGATTAAGTTTAAATGAGTGAAGTTTCTTTCATATTCTGCAGTACAAAATGGAAATATCATTATAAAATGAATTTTTTTTTTTTTAATATGAAAATGATTGATGATATGGATGAAGATTCTGATTCTGCCAGCAAACTGGCAGAAGATGTTTAATTTAATTTTGGACTAGACTTTATAATCTTCAACTTCTTCCATTATTTCTTTATCAGTAACAATGTTAGTTGGTAAGGCTTCAATAAGGGTTCTGTGTGCTACATTTATGTTCATGTTTGTATGGTTGCCAAGAATCTCAGTGTAATTAACTTGCATTGCCCTTTTTGAGGTGAGAGTTAGGCACCAAATATGACATCTGGGTGTAATTTTATGGTCAACAAACTTTCATTTTCTTAATAAGAGGAAGAAGGCTTTTGAAAATTTTGATTGAAATTCATTTGTTATTTGTTATCAAAACTCCTGTTATTTGATACCACTACACTGTAAAAAAAAATATATAATTCATTTATCTTGTATTAAAATTTAACAAACATATAATAAATATATAATTTAGTTCTAATACAGGGGTGAGACTACCTAACATGCAAAACCCTGAAATCTGCTATTTGCATGCAAATAGGGGGAACTTAATAATGTATATCATATAGCTACCTGTAATATGTAATATTTAAAGAGTTCTTAATACATTTTAAGGCAAATTAAACAATCAAAATGACAAATTTCTATAAAAACAAAATTTAATATGAGACAGCAAAAATTAAAAAAAACCCCTGAATTCAGGGGTAGCCCCTGAAAAGTTTCACCCCCTTGCTAACATTTCTATAATGAATCCATTGTTTTTTGAAAATTCAAAATGACAATACATTTTTGTATAAATTCAATAGAATCAAAATATTGTGAATGAACAAATAATGGAACAACTATAGTATATCGCAAACAATCCAGAACGACATCGTTATCGTTCAAATGGGCGCCAAATAAAAATCGCCAAATTCAGCAGCTGAGGGGAAATACTATAGTTGTACCAGGTTGGGATCTAAAATAAGATTTAGAAAATTTTAAATTTTACCAGGCATAATATTTGTTTTTTATATAATGAAAAACATTTAAATGAATGTACAACACTTAAAATGTAGTGTGATTTTAGTAACCTTTTATCTCTGTTAGCAAACATTTCTTTGAGCATGGATCCTCTTTTAGCAACAGTGTTTATCTTTCCATGAAAGTAGCATACATTTTGAAGATTAAATAATTTGTGTACTTTTCCTAAAACGTATGTTGGATTGAACTGGAACACCGACATGATTTTAACATAAAAATGAAATAAGAAAATAAATAATACGGAGAGTAATAAAATTTCCTAATTCATTCTTTTTATGATGAGATAAATAATTTTTTGTGGCTTATCTTTCTTATAGCCGAAAGAAAATTTTCAATGACATTGTTTACTAATAATAACAAGTGATGCCAATTTTAAGAAAAATGTTTCTTATGTTGTAAAAGAAAACATAGACATGGAAGCAACAAGTGTGAGTGCACAAACTTTTTGGAAATCTTCGTATTATGGCAACAGTACGTGCTCCACTTTAAGCAGAACACACTAGTAGTTTTGTTTTCGAAAACGGAAGCTATTGTTGTTTATTTACGAAATGTTTGCAAAATTGGAACGATAGCTATTACAATAGATTTTCTACTATACATTGCTAAAAAATGGCAAGTGCAAGTACTTCATCCAGATCAGAATTCATAGTTGGTGGTAAATATCGATTAATAAGAAAAATAGGAAGTGGATCCTTCGGTGATATATACTTGGGTATTAATGTTACAAATGGTGAAGAAGTCGCAGCAAAATTGGAGTCGATTAGTGCTCGTCATCCGCAACTTTTATACGAAAGTAAGTTATATAGAATTCTCCAAGGAGGTGGTGGAATACCTCATATAAGGTGGTTTGGCCAAGAAAGAGAGTATAATGTTCTTGTTATGGATTTACTAGGACCAAGTCTCGAAGATTT
The DNA here is from genome assembly GCA_963930645.1 of Salticus scenicus. NCBI lineage: Eukaryota > Metazoa > Arthropoda > Arachnida > Araneae > Salticidae > Salticus > Salticus scenicus. Next base: position 52,141,661 of record OZ005648.1, read on the forward strand.
GTTTAATTTTTGTTCTAGAAGATTCACTATGAAGACTGTATTGATGATAGCTGATCAGATGATAAGTCGTATTGAATTTGTACACAATAAGAATTTCATTCATCGAGATATTAAGCCTGATAATTTTTTGATGGGTATCGGTCGTCATTGTAACAAATTATTCATGATTGATTTTGGTTTAGCAAAGAAATATTGGGATAATCGAACTCGTCAACATATTCCTTACAGAGAAGAAAAAAATTTAACTGGCACTGCTCGGTATGCTAGTATAAATGCTCATTTGGGTATTGAACAAAGTCGAAGAGATGATATGGAATCATTAGGTTATGTTCTCATGTATTTCAATAGAGGGAGTTTGCCGTGGCAAGGACTTAAGGCTGCTAATAAAAAACAAAAATATGAAAAAATCAGTGAGAAAAAAATGTCTACAAGCGTTGAAGTTTTGTGTAAAAGTTTTCCTGCTGAATTTTCTATGTACTTGAATTACTGCCGAGGTCTTCGTTTTGAAGAAAAACCCGATTATAAATATCTACGGCAATTATTCAGAATTTTGTTTCGTACGTTAAATCATGAATATGACTATGTTTTTGATTGGACAATGTTAAAGCAAAAAGCAGCTGCTAATGCTGTGGCCTCATCATCTCAGGCTGTAACTACTACAACTGCACGCTGAACTTGATTCATCTTTTTCCAAAGCTTTCAGATTCTATCAAAACATTGTGTTATCTAAAATAATTGTTATGTCTATATTTCAACGATTAGTTTTCTGCTAAGATATTAAATAAATTTTAAATAAATGTTCATTGATAATATCATTCTTTGATATTAAGTGTATTTATACCTAGAGAATGGACTGGAAATTTGTTAATATTTTAATCTATTTTTATTTGTTTCAGTTTATTTTTTGCTTATTCAAATACCTTAATATTTACTTACACAAAGTTGTATTAATGCTGTGATATATATTTTTATTTGATATATTTTAAATATACAGTTGGTATCACTGCCACGTATATGAATTTTTGGTTAATACAGTGAACTATTTTTATGAATAAATCAAACTTGATTGATATTTTTGTTGAATGTTGCAACCACTATGTTTTTACTGTTGAGAGTTAAACTGCTTAATTAAAAAGAAATCTATGTATGGTGCAAATATGATAAAAGAAAAATATATATCTATATATTGTTATATGTGCACAAGTATTTAAATAACTCTATTCTAATAGATATTTATCTAATAATGCTTTTTCTTTTTTGCATTCATAGTGACTCAGGGAGATTCCTCAATACATGTTTAGGGGGTGATTCTTGATCATTTCATTTTTTATTTTAAAAAGTTGCTTCACTAAAATTTAAAGTGCTCAAACTTTTCTTAAAAATAACCTTTTAAGTAAGTTTTCTTAAACAATCAAATGTAAAAGATATTAATGAAAGAGATTATATTCAAATTGAGTGTTATTAAAATAATGTTAAAATAAATATATAATAATAGCAACAGTTGCTCGTGAAAAATCTTTCTCATTACTTGGGGAAAAAAGAAGTTTTAAAAATTTTTTTTGCAAATAATATAAGTGAAGAAATTTATCTAAAAATTCTTTTAAATAAACATTAGGTATTTTTCTAGACCACATTTGTCGCCATGTGTTTTGCCAATCTTACTAAATTTATTACAGACTTATTAATTTGTTTATAATAATCTTTTTCACATTAGTATTGTTAATATTAATTCATTATATGTTATTAATTTGTTTTTCTGATTTCACAAGTAAATTAATATTTCTTCATTTTAATTAAATTTTTTATTAATTACTTTTTTTTGTTTCGAATTTTTGAAAAATGATGATGGTTTGACAATATTCAAATCCTGTCTCAGTAACAGAAAAGCATTAAATACAGGGGGGTTATAATTAAAGTCCCAGTAGCAGAAATAATGTCTGTAGATTACTGTATTTAGTGTATACCCATCCTTAATTTATTTTTTTGTAGTTGCAAATTTTACATAGTTTATAATATACTAATACTTCTTGTGATACCATATTTGGTTTGTCATTCCTTGGTTGCAGACAAATTTTAATTTGCTATAGATAGATACAGAAAATTCAAATACTAGGATTAAAGTTATCCTGTTTAGACCTGCATAGATCCCATTCCAGTATACCGTAAAATTCCGATAGTAACCCCCCACACAAATATACTTGTCTCTGTAATTTTTAGATGTTTCCCTTTCACCAAAACCTTCCGTTCTCTTGGCTATTATAATCTGAAGTTTTTCCTAAAATTTCAGCTTTTTAAAAGTTTCCAATAATATCACACCTTCTGATTTTAATGATTTTTATTTATAAAGGAAAGGGGGGTTATAATCAGAATGTTACGGTATGCATTTTGCTGAAACTCGGTATATATGCGTTATATGGACCATGGGGAAGAGAAATCTACAATAAACGTTAATGGTTTAAAATTTGACCGATAGATTGTGCTTTTCATGCAATGTAGAAAAGATGTTATGAAAATTTTGAGATTTTAAAAAGGTAGCAATGAATGGCATAGAATCATTCTCCATTATGCCTCCAGAAAAGAAACGATTTACTGGTGATGAAACTGTTTTGTCAGAACAATAGTCATTTTTCAGCTACACTGCAAGAATGTAGATGCTTGTAAGGTTTATGAAAAAGACCTCTCGAAACAGTGCTTCAGAAGGGTGATTATTAGATTTTAAGATAATGGAAAGTTTGGTATACTGTGGGGAAGATGACAGAAATTGATTTCAAACAGAACTGTCGAAGAATTACTATTGCTGTGGTCACAAGGGCAGCCAGTTCTCAATAATCTTTGACCAGAGGCGGATTTAGGCTAAATTGCACCCTAGGCCCATTTCGATATGGCACCCCCCCCCTCTCCGTGTTTTGAAGTATTATCTATAAATAATAGTAATAAATATAATACAACTAATATATATATATATATATTATTTTTAGATATATTACATCATTATATAATTAAAAAATAAAAAGTCAGTGTGATCCTGCAAATGATTATTTGGTTTCCCTTACAAAGATATAATAACAAGTTGTATTAAAATTTTTATTTAATCACTGAGTAAGAGACTAAAGTCATGTTTGTGTTTTTTTATTAAACAGTATAAAAATTATTTCGATTTCTAAATAGATAAGTTGCTTTGCTTCAAAGTATTTTTTTTTTTTTTTTAATATAGCTTCCTATTAGTTTTTTTTTTTTTTTTTTTTAATTTATTGACAGGGAGAGCACATTTTGGATTTACGTTCAAAGTTAAATTGATTTAAGATTTTTATATGCTTAAAAAAATTTCTGCTCTTAACCTATGCCTGAGCATAATCCATTACTGGACTGAACGTATAATTCCTGTTTGAAAGTAGCCGCATCCCATAGCTAGCTACATACGGTCTTTCTCCAATCCGGATGATCAACTGTAGAAATATATTATGATCCCGTACAAATACAATATGTATTCATGTATTTTAAATAGGTATCAAAATTCATAACCTGTTAAATAGGATGTAGAAAGCGTTTTTATAATCAACGAAAAATCCAATGGTCAATTTTTCTCACTTCTTTCAAATTGAAGTTTCCTTTGAAATTGTAATCATAACTGCCATTCAAATTCTAGTCACTTTTAAAACTTACACATCCTAAGCCTGGGCCTCACTGGCCTAAGTCCGTCACTGTCTTTGACAAGTGCAGTGTTACATGATTTGTCTTTCCCTTTATCTACAGTATGAAGGTTTCTGTAATCCATTGTAAAGTCCTGTCTATACAAGATTCACTTTGTAAACCCCAAAAATGCATTGAATTTGTTTGTCTTCTTTTGACCACAACAACAACATGACTTTTTCTACAGTTTCTTTTTGAAATTAGTTTTTGCCATCTTCCTTACAATCATACAACTCTCCAGTCTCTTCAAATTTAATAATAATCATTCTCAAGCCCTGTCTTAACATAGCTATTTTTTGTAAGTCTTTCGAAAGTTAATATTCTTACAATGTAATTGAAAAATTACTGCTATTCTGATACTGCTTGATCTCAGTAAGCAATGATTTTTCGTGGTGAAAATTTTTTTTACAACATTGACAATTTTTTTTTTTTTTTAAATCAACACTCAAATTATACATAACATCTTTTGTATATTGCATAAAAAGTATCACCTATCAGTTGAAATCTGAACTATTAATCTTTATTGCAGATCTCCTTCCCATAATCCATATAACTCACATACCAAGATTTAACGAAATACATCCACTAATATGGGATCTATGTAGGTCTAAACAGGGTACTTAAATTATAATCTATCAACATAATTACGAAACTATATCAAATACCTCCACTAATCATACTACAGTACGAAGCGGAAAATCCAGAATCGCCAAAAATCTGGAAAATTTCGCCGGTGTTAATCATCATCATCAACAGCATTTTTTTTTCCCTTTAAGTATAAATATATCTAAATAAAATAACCGAAAAAGTATTTTATTTCTTTGTAATCTTCAAAAACGGTATTTGCAAAGTCTGAAAGAGGAGCGAGAAGATTATAATAATAGTAACAATTCTTAAACATTTATCTAATTGAGAACTAAATTCTGTATTCTATTTCAATTATGCTCAAACTTTTAATTGAAAGATAAAGTTCTAAAAAAAAAAAAAAAAATCACAGAAATGTTTTTAAAATGGTATGTTTTCTTATTTATTTTCTTTTATTGTAACTTGCACTAATTTTTCTATGCAAATATTTCAATAAATCAGTTTTGTTTTTCAACTTTAATTTTATTTATTTATTGTTAAGGTTGATTAAAAAAAATATTATAGAATATATTTAAAAATCGTAATATATTATTTTTTACTTGAACTTGCATATTATCCAAGTATTTAAATGAAAATATTATATTTTTTAGGTATGACCAAAAATCCAGAATCGTCACGGTCCCGATGATTCCGGATTTTCGGCTTCATACTGTATATCAATTGGTAATTTTTTATTTTTTTTATATAAAATTCCAGGTTACAAAACTTGGTTCACAACATAAAAGATAGCTCACAACAACAAAAGTTAACATTGCTTGTAACATGAAAAATAGCATTTTAAACTGCATGCTCAAAAAGCATTTTCTAGGTTTATATCATAATTTTTTTTTAGGTTTTTAAGCAATATTTGCAATTTCCCCTGACTTCTGACACTAATTTCAAGTTCTTTGACTTTTCCAGGTTCTGCTTGACCTGTAGAAATTCTGTTAATGTAAACAAAGAAATTTACAGCTGAGATAAAAAAAAAAAAGGCAACTTTTCTTATTTTTTTCAATTTTTAATCAAATTTTTTAGCTTAGCCCTTGCTTGCAATCATTAATTAAACTGCAAGTTTTTAATTTATGAAATGATGCAATCGATATGAACACTTGTGTGTTTGTTAGATGAAATCGAATTCTGAAGCATTCAACGATTCTAATGCAACATTTAAATAAAGTGCACACACACACACACACACACACACACAAAAAAAAAAAAAATCATTAAATGATCACGATTATAAATATAATACAATTTTAAAAACCACTGAGATTCTCATATTTATTATCCTGCAATTCATATGAATACCTGCACCCAGGTCAGGCAAAACACTGGGAATAAAACAAACTACTATTACATCAATGTTTTAAAAAATTAAAAATAATTAATATTCATTTCTTCACTTAAAATATATTTTCTTGTGTATTTTAAAAATAAATAAGTATGTTTATATTTCATTGCTGTGTATTATTTTGAGTATGCTTAAATTATTTACCTTCATATGATTGATAGTTTTATAAGTTAAATTAAAAAAATAAAATAACCTTACATTACTTCTTGAAAATTGCCTTAGTACTTGCGGGAAGGGGCCCCTCCCTTCGTCAGAAGCAGCTCTGTGACGACTTGTTCTCTTGCAGTTATTTTATTTTATTAGTCTCTTGTATTATTTTTTTTATTTGTGATATTATGCTTCTTGTCCTTCAATAATATATTTTTATAAGTATTTAAGAAATATTTTATTCTGATATTTATTAAAAATCATCTTTCCATTTTAATATCTATTTATGCAGGTAACTCTCTTTATATCTGCAAAGGAAAAATGTAAACAACCTATAATCTACAAAATCCTATGATCCGCACAACTTCTGGACAAAACTTTTGCAGGTTAGAGGGAGTTGACTGTATAATAAATTTAAATAACTTATCAGGGTTGGGAAAAAAAGCAGTTTTAATTTAAATTTTTTTTGGTCTAGTCTAAACAAAATTTTTATAAATTTGTGTAATAAATATCTTATTAAGATTAATTTATGTAATTATATCGTATACTGTGAAGAAGGTTTTATTGTCCGTGAAATAGTGAATCCACCAAGTACATTGTATCGTATACCTATAAATGTTGTGTCAAAATATTGGTTCTTATAATATAATGTAATGGCTTTCCCCAATATATGTAGAAAACCGATAAAGAAAGAAAGAAAAAACCCCACAATTAGCAGAACAGAATAAAGAAAAGTGTTTGGAACCAGTACATTAATCAAATGAAATAGAGTAATTAAATGAAAAAAAAAAAAAAAAAAATATTGCTATAGATAAAAATGTGTAACTATACTTAAAAAAAATTTTTTTTGGAAGCTTTTTTGGTGCCTAATCGAGTTTTGAGTTTCGAATCAATCCAAACGATGAAAATGTACACTATGCTTACTGAATTTGCTTTAGCAATTTGTAATTGTTCAACATTTGAAAACACAGTTGGATTAAATTTTTCAATTTCTTTTTCCTGGCTTTTCCACTACTCATAGACTGTTACAGAAGGTTTAACATTCTCAGCAAAAAATATTTCTTGAAATTTAATTGTTAAAAAAACTAAAGAGTCTGTATAACATATATAAAATAAGTGGGAAGAACAGAAAAACAAAATAGCAGAATTCAAACTGTCTTTTGTCAAACAGGCAATATATCTTTAGATTATTTAATGCATCCTTTCTGACAAGCAGAAAGAAATGTATTTAAAGTGTGCCTGATTAAAAATAAGTATTAAATTTCTTTTAAACATGTACAAACAAATAAAAGATTAGCATAGCAATAAAATAGCACAAATAAAAAATTTGCATTATGTAAGGGAAATTAAAAAAAAAAAAAAAAAAAAAACATGGTTTAAACTACCCAACCCTGTAACTTATTAAAGAATTACCTATGATATGGATTTATACCAATCCTGAGATAATTTTTGATAACTTTAAAATTTTAATGTATTTCAATTATATTTAATCGTTTATCAGAAAGAGATAGTCAGGGGTCGATCCAGGTTTTAAATTTTGGGTCCCTTTTTTGTGAAAACGAAATATTTTTGTGAATTTTTTATTTATTTTTGTGAAATATGAAATATTTTTGTGAAAAAGTAAAATATTGTGTAAAATTTTCCGTTTTTACAATCACTTTATGTAATGCTTAATATCAAGTTAATAGAGTTTTGTTGAGCCAAATTAAGGCAGTAATTAAAAATAATACTGAAAACATTTAATAAAAGGATTATTTTTATAAAACAAAATCTTGTAAAGGGTCCCTTTTTATGGATTTGAATTTTGTGAAGGGTCCCTTTTTATGGATTTGAATTTTGTGAAGGGTCCCTTTTTATGAATTTGAATTTTGTGAAGGGTCCCTTTTTACGAATTTGAATTTTGTGAAGGGTCCCTTTTTACTATGTGGAATTTTGTGAAGGGGCCGCAAAAGGGACCCAAATTTTGCCTGGATCGATCCCTGAATTAGTACTATAAAAAATCAAGAATTTATTAATACTAAAAGTTACTCTAATTTATGCTTTATTAAATTATTATTTTAATTAGTTAGGGTTGCTGTTAGTTTCAATTGTTTTTCATATAGTTATATCACTAGATAATGTAAACTAAATATCAAAAAAATATGTAACTAGGAATTACAAAACTTTGAAATTTAGAAAGCTGTTAGGAGCCTTTAATTGATTGTGCATGTTTATGTTTGTAATGTAAGGTTAATATTTAACAAAAAATTCAGTCTGAAAGTGTTTTAGACAATTATTTAAATATGCATAAGAAATTTAGCAGTATCTTCTCAATTATGTCTTTCATTTCTTGCTACAAAAAGTAAGTGAATTTTTCCTAAAAGTTAGATGTCGAATTAAGGACTTTGTGATGAAAAATTCTAGAAAAGTTTATATCTTTTAATATTATTGTGATTTTCCAATTTCTTGTATATATTTTTTTATACATGCCTCTCATTTATTATACATTTATTGTAGATATTTTGTTGTTCTTTGTAATAAAAATATTTAAAACTGTTGCTTAAGTATTAGTTTATAGTGTTGATTATTATTTTGCATTAAATTATGCTAATAGTTATATGTATCAGGGTTTCCATTAGAACGCAAGACCATGAGAATCTCACACATTTTTTAAATTTTCTCACTTGAAAATTTAATATTGTGAGAAATTTATGTATTTTTTCATTTTTCAGGAATCAATTTAGAAAATACTAAAAACTTTTCATTTTAGTGTTAGACTTATATTTGTCCTATGATAGAAGCATAGCCTCCTAAACTAGATGCCTGTCGCATTGCTTGTAAACTTGGCAACAGTTTAAGCGGCAGACAGTGCCAAGTAGTATAGATTGCATGACTTTTTTATCAAACAGCCACCAATAATTTTTAAAAGTGAGATTTGATATATATAAAAGGTGAATAGAATCGAAGAAACGTCTATTATATATATCTCTTTTAAAAATTATTGGTGGCTGTTGAATAAAAAAATTGCTCAATCTGTACCAGGTGGTACTGTCTACCGCTTGAACTGATGCCAAGTTTATGAGCAACACAACAGGCATCTAGTTTAGGAGGCTATGATAGAAGAAACACATGACAAACAAACTGGGCCTTAATCTGCTCAAGTATGTGCAACTTCTTGATTCCCCCCCCCCTCCTCTCTTGTCATCCACTCAATGGATTGCAGCTAAAAAAAATTTCTGCTATTCTAAAAAAATGCAAATGCACCTAACATTTCATAAACACATTTTTAAATCTGCCCTAGAAGAAAAACCTGCTCAGATGAGTAGGAATTAGGCTCTAGTTATCTCTGCTCTGCACCCACTATAGAAACCACAAAATTCAAAAACTAAGAAGAAGAAACCCGCATTAATTCCAGATATGAGTTCTGTGTGTCCATGTAAAAGACCTATTATTATTATACAAAGTTTATTTGGTATCTCAATTTTCAGATATCTCACGTAGTTTTCAAAAGTCTCACTTTGTTTTTGAGTGAGAGTGAGAAAATTTCACCCAATTTTTTCCTCTGATGAGAACCCCGTGTGTGCTTTAATGAGTGTAAATTTGCACAAGAGGGAAATTCATGTATATAAAGAACCCTCTACTATTGTCGGTGAAGTCCTATACATATGGGAATTTTCAGATTATAGTTACATACATTCTAATAAAATTGTTAGTACTCTTCCCTTCCTTTACACCACTATTTTTAAGTAATACTCTCCAAATGTAATTTCAATTAAGTAAGAAGAAAAATACTCTAAAAAACGAGTAGTGTGAAATAAATGGTGGCTACAAACAGACTTACCAAGTATTAATTAGAAAATTGGCAGGTATGTAGTTACATAAGTAGTACCAGCTATGGTCGCATTCTTTATTGTTTTTGTATTTTTTAATATTTAAAAAAATAATATGGAATTTAAGTTAAAAATTATACAGTAAACTCTTGATTATTCATCAGCAGATTATGCACATTGGAGATTCTTAGTGGGTGCAGGTCAGGTTCAACAGACAGGGATTTCCCAACAAGGAAAAAATTATTGCTTTTTTTTATAAAGAAAACCATGTAATTATAAAGAACTATGTTGCTTTTGTTTTATTTTTTATACAATACAATATGCTACCAAACATACCAATATTTATTCTACAGCATTGTTCGTAGCTGCCTTTCATATTGGAGAAAGTTTCACTACAAATAAATTGGTGTAAATAAAAGGCAGGTACTTACAGTGCTTCAGAATAAATGAAATGTTGGCATGTCTTCAGTACAGTTTAGTTTAGTGTATAAATTAGCTTACAGAGTGTTCCTTGGCTTTCTCGTAAGTACACTTTTCTGTTTATTATTTTTACATCCTTTAGTATATAAAATACAAACATTTTTACTACATTGTGAATATTTTTTCAGTTTTATTGTTTTATATACAATTATGTTTTTGTTCTAGAATATTTTATTTCATTTACCCCTCATTTCTAGCCCTTTTGCAGTTTATCTGTGGACCCTGTGCCACTTAATTCTGCGATAATAAAGAGTATACTGTATAATTATAGGTTAAAGACTCGAATATTATTTCTTTTATCCTTAAAAAGATTCTTAAATTTGAAATTAAACTTTCTTTTTTTCCTACATCTCGATAATATTATTATTGCAGTTTGATAAATATGTTTATATTTATTACAGTTGTACCAATTAATCAATCAATATTATTTAAAAATCCCCTCCATTTCTTGTGTTTATTTCTCTTGTTTTGTGTTTTTTAGTTGTATTCCTCTCTGATTGGTTTTGCAGACTACTTCCTATTGGTTGGTTTTTGTTGCTCCTCTCCTTTAGGTTTTGCCCTGCTTTCAGTGTTGCTTTTGCCTTCGAAACAATAGCACATGTTTTGCACCTGAAGAAGAGAGGCCACGTCCTTTTGAAACCGGTAGTGCTTTCATTAGTTTTATGGTGTGTGAAGAAAGTTTAAATAATCAATCAATGTTTTGTTCCAAACAATTTTTTTAATTGAGTTAATCAGTCTGATTAATTCAATTAAAAATTTCAAACTCCAAAAAAAAAAAAAAAAAAAAATGTAGTTTTTACAAAATATTTTTTCACCTATTTTGCTAAAAAAACATTCTAAAAGCTTCTGTCAAATAATGTAGGGGGGAAAAAAAAGTAAAGAAATTATCATATTTTATAGAGAAAATGTAATAAAGATAATACAGTATAGGATCCGTTATCCGGAAACCTGTTATCCAGAATGCTCCAAAAACCAGAATACAAAATGCCAACTATTACCAAAATTTTTAATTATTGTAAAATTTATGAATTAAAGTTATTCAACAGCAGCGGTCAGAATTTACAACCTACTTTCTTTAATGCTACGGTATTATTCTGGGGGAAATATGGTGAGCCCAAAATTGCCCAAATAATTACTGAAAATTTTGCAAATTTAGGTTAAAAAATAAATTTTTATGGTATATTTTAATAGATAAACATTAATAACATATATTTCTTAAAGTGCCCAATAGCAGATGAATTTTATCCTTGAACTCAGGTCGCATGCATGAAGTCCCAATTGTTATAATTATTTTAAATAGTTTTTATTAATTTTCATTATTTTTAGAATTCATTTCATAAAATATTTAGCATTATGTGCTAAAAATATTTGAAACATTTATGAACAATTAGATCAGAGACACACATAAGCAAAAAAAAATATCATAGAAATGTTTGCAAAATCCAAATGAAAGGATTTTACTCTCAGGTCCAAAATTAAATTTTATATATGTTTATTTATTTTTCATTTATTATTACTATTATTATTTATAGTTTAAAATTCTAACTAAGAATGTTTTTTATTTTGTGGAAATAATTTATTAAATGAACAAATATATAGGAAAAGTGTTTATATATATTATTCATGTTTATCACTGCTATTTATGAAATTATTTTGTACCATTTTTATATGTATAATAAAGTGTTCCGAATTATGGAAAAACCCCTTATCTAGAATATCCCAAGTCCCAAGCTTTCTGGATAACGGATCCTATACTGTATTTGTAATTGAGAGGCAACCACACAAAATATTCTAAATTAAATAATTTCATAATTAAATGTTAGTTTAACAGGAAGTGTATTTCCTAAAATAAAATATGATTTATAGATTCTTAATCACATTAGAATATCTGCAGTTGTTTTTTGGAGTGTTGCATTATCCCTGTATTTAAAATAAATTTTCATTTACTAGAAAAACTTTAAGAGGTTCTCTTTTTCTTTATTTATTCGAATATTTAAATTATTTTAAATTATTTATTTATTGTTGAAGGAACTGGCTAAAACAGTATCTATGTAATTTATATGGTATGTTGTGTGTTACCTGAAAATGAACATATAAGCAAGCTTCATTTATCATTAAAATAAAATCACATACAAAAAATTAAAACTTATAAAAAATACAATTAATCAATTAGTGAGCTACGATTAACTCAGTCACGACTTTTAATCAAGTTTCACCCCCTAATACTTATACATCAAATATTCCTAAATTTGTTGTTTTTCAAAAAGTTTTCTATTATGATAATTAAAATGAAAGTAGGTATTTTAATTTTAATTTTAAAATATATATATTTTTTTCTGCTGCTAAGTTAAAAATTCTTAGCATTAAATTAAATTAAAATAGATTAAAAAAAAAAAAAATCTATTTATAATGAATGAAAAAACTAAAAAATATATAATTTTGGCTTTCAAAAATTTATTTAGAATCACATTTTAAAATTTTATCTTAATACGATGATTTCAATTTTGATCAATAGATGGCATAGCTACAATCCTGTTGAATAGTCATGAAACACGAGGCATAAATGACTTTAAATTCTTTTAAAGATAAGATTTTAAGCATATGTTTCAGCAAAGAAAAAAAAAAAAAATAAATAAATAAATTTTTTAAAGAAAATGTGCATTTCAGGTGTATTAGATTAAATTTTTATAATCAAAATCTCTAGAATTTATGCTTTGATCAATCCGATCTGAGATGACCAATCAGATATCACTTTATGTCACTATTGTATTGTTTTAACAAAATTTAATCAAAACTGGTCTAAATTCAGGGTGGCTACAGAAATTCAGAAAGAACGTTCCCTGATTTTTCCATGACCTAATTTTGACAAATTTCCATGATTTCCGTTACCTTTTATATACTTCCCATAATTTTGTGTATATCACACTCATGCGTAACATGCTCGCTAAAACACTGCAATTTAAAAAACTACTGATGGGCAAAAATATCCCAATCCTTTTATTTTTTTTTTCTTTGTTCACTTACAAAAATAAAAATAAAATGAAAAATTTTAAATTTTGAAGAAATTAAAATTATAAAAATACGATTCAATTTAACTGCACAAAATACAGGTAAGTCAAAAATTATCTGCAATGTAGCTAATAACTTTTCTTACAATGTTCATACAGAAGTCTGTCCTAGTTTATATTATTGTTATGATGTTGTTGTCCTGCAATGAAAGTTTGATGCTAATTCCTCCATTTGTCTTCCTTTTGTTGTAGATAGATAATGGCCGCTCCATTAGAGGTTTGCACTTAAGACGAACAACAAGCAGTGATCCGGACTGGTGTGACCATTTTTGAATTTGTCAATCCATTCGTAGACACTCCTCTGTGACAAGACACTGTTCCTGTACTGTGCCGAAAGTCTTTGATGGATTGTGGTCCCTGATACACCTTCCGACCACAAAAACCGGATCACTGCTCGTTGTTCCTCTTTGGTGCAAACCTCTAATGGAATTAGGATCAAACTTTCATTGCAGGACTGCAACATCATAACAATAATATAAACTAGGACAGACTTCTGTATGAACACTGTAAGAAAAGTTATTAGCTACATTGTGGATAATTTTTGACTTACCCTTGTATTAATATCAAGACATAAAACTATTCTTCAAGTTGTTGCACTAAAAATATTTAGCTTTTTTTAAATGTTAACTTGGTGAGATTCAACTAGAAAGCAGCCAATCCTGCACAATCATGGTTAAAATAATACTTGTTTGGCGATCTTTCAGTTATGCTTGCTGGACAAAAATGAAAATTTCCCTGATTTTGGGTTGTTTTTACAAAATTTCCTGAATTTTCCATGATTTCCCAGTTTTCCCTGATTGTCGCCATCCTGACGTTAGAGAAATATTATATAGATAAGTAGACAATATAAATTGAAAAAGTATTCAAAATGAGACCACACTAACAGAAACTTCTTCCTATTAACTATAAAAATAAATAAAGGAATTAAACTTTTTCGAATTTTATACAACTCTCTTAGACAAAATCGATCAATTAGAAATTTTTTTATGTTAATGCAACAATATCATAAGACAGTCGACTATGTTTGTCTCCATCTATGAATGCTTTATTTAAGTGCAGTTGGGATTTTTTAAAAACATGTTATTGCATCTGAATTAAGATCTGAAATTTCTCATTATCATGTATTAAAAAAAGCACTTTTAAGCATGTACAAAATCATTTAATTGATTAAAAATATATTTACAATTTAATACTCATATTAACAAAGCTTTTCACTATGACATCATAACATTTTCAGGTAAAAAAAATTTTGTTAAGTTTGTAGAATACAGTTAACTAGGATAACAATAATAGGATTTTCTGTTATTTTCTAATAACAAAAAATCCTACTATATATAATTTGTACTCTAAGAACTTCGCAAAAATTTAACTGGAAGATGCTATATGTCATAGTAAAAAATTTTGTTGATACAATTTAAAATTGTAAATATATTTTTAATCAATTAAATGACTTTATTGAAAGACTACATTATGAATAGTATCAACACAGGGTAGAAAAAAACTGCAACTACTGGCATTGTAAAATTACACTTTAATTTTTTTAGCAGCTGGTTCATTACAAGATTCATCAGAGCCAAACAAAACAGAAAGAGGAATTTTATAAGTTAATCGCATCATCCTCTTATTAGGAGCAACAAGTCTTACAGGCATAATTTCAGCATTTTTTGTAAATTCTTCATCAAAATATTTTTTAATTATTTCTGAAGCTTCCTCATCTTTCTTTAGAAAGAAGTAGCAGTATACTATTGGCATACATACATCATGAAATTTCAAATCTTTTAAAAGACCTTGAAAAGCATCAACAAATTCTAATGCACAAGCTGGAAGATTCATTAGTATGTGAATCGAATTTTTATTACCATCATTCCAATGCTTAATAATATTATCTTTAACAGCTGTTTGTATGAATTTATGTCCATCTAGGTTATAAGCAGTTAAATAATCAGAAACTTTATTCAATTTAGCATTATAACATAACCAATGATAGGAATCGGGATTTAAATCATTTGCATGGACAATACATTTTTTCTTGGCTAAAGGAATGGCAAAAGGGCCAACTCCTGCAAAAACATCAAATATTAAATCTGCAGAATCAGCTTTTTTGACAATTTGATCATGCTCGTGAACTAGTCTTGGATTCCAAAACACCTTTGAAAAATCAAACATATACTGAAATCCATTTTCTTTTACTGTTACTTCATAATTAGGTTCTCCAGCTAGTAATTCTAGCTGAAAATTTCTGTAACTGGAATCAATAGTATGGATTTTATTTACAACAGTCTTAATGTTGGGGTTTTTATCTAAAAGAACTTCTCCTATGAGATGTTTATAATCTAATAACTCAGGTTTCAAATTAAGGTGAATTATATGACCAATGATGCTGAAGCCAGATACATTTCCAGCAGTGTCCGAAGGTAACACAGATTTAAAGATGCTTTCACTAGTAAAGTTTTCATATGACAAAGTTAATTTTGTCCA
This sequence comes from Salticus scenicus, assembly GCA_963930645.1. Lineage (NCBI taxonomy): Eukaryota > Metazoa > Arthropoda > Arachnida > Araneae > Salticidae > Salticus > Salticus scenicus. The sequence goes on from OZ005648.1 coordinate 52,157,308, forward strand.
ACACACATCTTCTGTGCTTACCTCCTTTAACTTTTCATCATATAATACAGGATTTAGTAATATTTTTTTTACCTTATCATTACCTTGAACTGGGTATAATTTGGGGATTTTTAACAGGTAGGGTTTCAGTTTTTTTAAAGAAACTTTCATTTGTTCAATAGGTACTTCAATTGTAGGCACATCTATGATTTTCGTAAAAGCATCTCGATTAAGCACTTTCATGCCATATACAGAAGATGGTGGCATTAGAACACTGTTTATTGAACTCATATTTAAAAAAGATATGTGAAATGTTTTTTTAAATTTCAATGTACCCTTAAAATAAAAAAGAATTGATCCAAAATGTGCTTTCGGGATCTGAAAAAAAAAAAGTAAAATTAACAAGCTTGTATTGCTCAAAAAAATGCTGTCACTAGTTGAATTTCTTTATATAACAATGTAATACATGTCATAAAAGAACAATAATGAAAGTAAGCTTAAAATTTTATTAACCAAAATACATTTTAAAGGATTAATTTCTCCTTCCTAAAAGCAGATTTCAGAAAAAAAATTATTATGTACACATATTATTACTGACATATAGGTACCTTATATTATAAAACTAATGTACATAAAACTTGTTAAATTATTTAATTGTAGTGAATTTGTATGTCAATCAAAAATCGTTACATCATGTATTATGTACTTTACGACAAATGCAAACAATATTTCTTAACTGCCTTACAAAATATCATTTGTATTTGCCATCTCAATTTGTTATAAATTTTTACAATAAATTGGTATAATAATAGATATATATGCACTAAAATGCAGAACAAGTAAACTTACTCCCTAACCAGTAAGATAGAAATCATGACTTCAGAAATTCAGTTCGGGATGAGCATTTGCAGCATTATAGTACATTTTTCAAGGTAAAAACATATTAAAATAGCAAAACCTACCATCCCTGTAATCTCGAGAAAAAAGTGCTCAACTTTTGAGCTAAAGCTTAAATACTAATTTCTTGTTTTTTCTGTTGACCTCTGAATTTTGGTGCACTTGTTAACAGGCTTGCTTTGAGTCCATGTTAGTACCAACTTTATTTGAGCACCCAACAACCATTAAAAAAAAACATTTTAGCATATGGTGGCACTTTTCAATTTTTAAGAGTACAGAGGACTTCAGAAACTTTGCAGCATTCTGGAACTAGAACTTTTACTGCAGGAATAAATGATGTTGTGTCCATAAAATAATGCTAAAATAATAATTAAATAAGATTAAGAATTATTAATAATAATAAAACTTTCAATTTCCTATTCATTGATCTTATTCTTTCTATTATGATAGATAAAAGTATCAATATTTTAAATTAATAAATTTTAGAAAATACCCGTGTATATATATATATATACACAGTAGGGAACCAATTATCCAGAATGGTTTTTATAAGACTATTCTGGATTAGTTTTTCTGGATAACTGGTTGCTCATCAAAGCAACCCTCATTAATCAGAATTTTAGAAGGCATATGTTTCTCATTTAAAATATTTTAAATAAAAAATTAATAGCTATTTTTTATCGATTAATCAAATTTAAATATTTAATTAACCTGAATTTTTTTTTTTTTTAAATAAAAGTATTAAAATAATTTTCAATCAAGATAAATTATTATAAATAAAATATGGGAAAAAAAAAAAAAAAAAATCTTTGAAATTTATTAACCTTACATAAAAATCTAAATCTGCCCAAATCCAAGTGTTTTTAACCATGATTGGCCAATGATTTTAAAACATTGAATATTACTAAGAATTTACAAAAATAAGACCTGATTTTAAAGGCCTTTCTTTTTATTTCTTATGAAAATTCATGTTTTTTATGTTCATGAAAGTGCAAAATATTCATAAATTTTAAAAGTTACTTGATTTTATTTATCACCTCCCCACCCCCAATAAATTTAAATAAATAAAATAATAATAAAATAAATTCAGAAAAGGACCAATTACTACCATTTTTCCCAACCCTTTTCAGATAAATAAATAATATCGTCACTTTTATGATATCGTGTAGTGGCGCCATCTATCGACATTTTAAGAACTAAAAACTATCTTTTCAGATTACACCATGGGTGCCAAGTCTTCGGAAACGTCAAACCGAAATTTTTTTATAGCCGTTTTCGGTAACATTAATCGTTGAAAATATATATAACATATTCCATTTAAAAATACTGGTGTCAATTCTGATTTAAAAGTTTAAAATGTTGGCAGCTCTGGATTACATTGTACTTACCAAATAAATAAATACTACTTTTAAATGTAACAAAATTAAATGGAATTACTATTATTTATTAAATATTTCTTTTATTTTTAATTGTTTCATATTACAGTGCAAAACCACTATTATTAAAAAATAAATAAAAATACTTCTGTAAGTTTTTTTTTCTTTTCCTTATTTTTTTTTTTAATATACATCAGAAGTTAATTGTTTGAAAATATAATTCCGGATAAACGGTTCCACACTGTATAACTTATTTAAACAGTTTTAATTATTATTGTATTATTTTGTGGACACAACAATGAATAATAGAGTTTACATTTATAAAAGTAAAAGTAGTTGTTTACTACTGTCATATACAAAAATCGCAGCTAAGCTTTATTATAGGGCACCCATTGGTGATATGATTTAGTGTATTAACACTTTTTACTGGTAACCTGAGAACATTTTTCAAATTTTTTTTTTTTTAACAGTTGTAAGCATAAATTTGTGCACATAATTATAACTATAACAGATTTTAGACATGTGTCAGAGCTCCGTATTCGTATCCGCAGATATCTGTCTAAAAAAAAGATCCGTATTCATATCTGGAATATAAGCATGAAAGAAGAAAAATCCATATACGTTTTCTTTTTCTTCAACAAATCTAATATGGATTTCTTGTAGGAAATGCAGGCCTAGTATTAGGGCTTCTTAAAATTTTAGGGAGGAATTTTAGGAATTTTTTTCAAAATTTTAGGAAAATTTTAAGGGAAAACCGATGATATTGTAAAATTTCTAAATCCGTAATGGGTAATAATTGACATGTTAAAATTGGAAATGTTGTGTTGTTTTGTATATTCAGGCTGAGCCAAACAAAATTAAGAGCCCTTACTCCATCAAAATTTAAATAATCTATAAAACAGACGGCCGTTTTATAAAATAAATTTTATTTTATGTAAATCGTGCTTTCTGCATTTTCAGTACTTGGTTCGATGAAACCCTTTACTTGATATCTCTAGTGGCTTAAAATTTTTATGCTTTCTGTGACATGTCTTGTATGCATAACTCTTTTGGGATGAGCATGTTATATATGATACAGCCTTTAAATTTTTTCTCTGGACGAGCATATCATATTTAAATAGAACGTTTGGTATGATACGCCTGCCCACAGAAAGAATTTAAAGGATTGTCATATGTTAAACACCCGAGTGGGAAGGAACATTTGCAGCCATTTCATATGATACACCCGTCCCAAAACGGTTAAACCTTCTCTGCAAGATGATTCAATTTTTCTCTAATTTCCATACATGTATAATTAATTAGAAAGGTATGAGATTACTATACAGCAGAAGGATTCTGAATTATTAATGTAAGATATGAGTTTCTACCACTGACTCAATTCTATGAAAAAAAAAAAATTTCGACGACAATGTTGCATAAGTTCTGTTGCTAAGCTAGTAGCAGATATGTAAAATTTTTCGGAACATAAAACACATTTAGCAGAATAAATGTTGCCATTTGTAGCTTCAAGCCATTCTCTCAGCAAAACACCGTGAAATTCTTTTACCAACCACGAGTCTTGAAATTTTGTTTTATCTTTTACCATGATAAGGATGCAAATGAAATGAAACAATATGCTGAGATTTAAAATAAAATCATTCAATGCAACAATGCTAAGAATTAATACAATAATAAAATAATCTACACATGCATGCACAAGCGGTAAACACAATACAAGAGCATTCGATATGAACTGGACCGAAATGAATAATACTCTTGAACCTTGGATTAGCCTTGGATGCGTTTTTTTTAGGATTCATGGAAGAAATGTAGGAGAATTTTAGGAATGATTAAAATATTTAGGAATTTTAGGAATATTAGGGGGAATGCGAGCCCTGAAAATGTATAAAAATTAGAAGTGCTATAAATCTTTATTGACTATTATTAATTTATATATAACAGAAATACAATATAATCTCGCTTTTGTGCTCTGGGAATTTAAATTATTTCTCAATTTACATTAAGATACCTTTACTTTCAATGAATCTTAATCCTCGCTTTAACGAAATTTTGAATTTTCCTTCATCTGCAATTTTATATACAGCAAATACAGAGGAAATACTTGTTGTGATTTAATTAAAAAAAATAAAAATAAAATGTAAAATAAACACATTTAGGAAACTAATTCCATCAAGGCAGATTATATTCTTTATCATCTTTTCTAGAACAAATAAACACTGCATCAAAACTGCAACCGGAGGAAACTAATTAGCTGATCGTGTGAATTTAAAGTGATCGAAGAAAGCGGATGTTTAACTGCGAATATATGCCACCTAAATTATTACAGTAAAGTAAACATCCACATCGAACAAAAGTAATAAAGAATGATACCTTTTTTTTTTCAGAATATAAGTATTAAATCATAAATTACTAACACTTAAACTGAAGTAAATTTTTTTTTTACTCTTGAAGTTCACAACTCACATAAATGGTTAAAAATTATTATTGATTCATTTTTCAGATTTTTAAATTTTTAACTTAATATAGTTAGTAATTACATTTTACATTCTTTTAAAAGTAATTTACCAACTGTGTGACAATGAAAATTTCGTTATTTTATAATTTAAAAAAGTTTTGCATGACTTTCGATGAATTAATAATCTTTATTTAGTTTTCGGGTAGATGAAAAATTTTTTTTGGTTCAGGTTGATGTAAAATTCACCTGTCAGGTTCGGGGCGGGTAGGACTCTAGTCGAAGGTATCAAAAATTGACACAATTCGTTCTTGGACTCAAAAAGTGAGAATTTTTTTTGGCCTGGAATCCATAAAACATAAATTGTCAGAAAGATGGGAAAATTCATAGCTAGCGATGGAATTATTTTGTATCATTTTATTGAAATAAAAGCTTTTTTTCCACCAAAAAATTCTTTAAAATTAATGCATACACCCAATAATAAAAATGAATGTTTAAGTAAATATTGTGAAATGTATTACAATGTTTGGATCACATCATTTGTTTTTTGAACTTCCAGCAGGTGCTTGGATTATCTGGGAAATGTACTAGAAAAAATCTCACATTCTATTAAGTTAAAATTGCTTGACTAAATTGTATTAACTAGCACTTATTTAATAAGAAACATAATTTTAATAACTACACTCTCAAAAAATTATGTTTTATGATAGCATATTGGAAAAATGTGTGATCTTTCACATTGGATAGAAAATGCACGCCCACTGGAAAGGTAAAGAGTGGAATTTATTTGCTTTTTCAAAAATCCAATGTGACAGTGATGATGTCCCTGCAAAATATTTGAGAGGTAAATTACACCCAGGTGATATTTTCATTTGTCCAAACAAATGGAAATTGATGATTGAAGACACACTCTGCACACTTTTGCTTTATGGAATTGGTAATCATATTTATGATATTCCTTAGAATGAATCGGCAATTAAGAATGATCAATGGATCCTCATCAAGAACGTTTGGCATAACACACGCATATTGCTGGATGATAGCACTAAATTTTTTACAATTCAACAGAAGCAGTGGCAGATTTAAGGGTGGAGCTAGGGGGCTGAAGCCCCCCCCCCCCCCAAACACCCCAAAAAAAGAAAGCAGAAACATTCCCAATTGGATGTTACAGTTGTAAATTGTTCATTGATCTGGAATAACTTTTTGAAAACTCTTAGCCCTCCCCCTGATAGTTAAGTTCTGGATCCGTCACTGAACAGAAGCAGAATCACTTTAAGGATTTTCTGATGAAAATGAAGTTAATACAAAATGCATCTATCTTTTAATGAAAACGATTTTGTTATTGTGAAATTTCCAGGGAGAAAAAGGTGTAACTATGATTCTGATTTACATATTTAGTGCCTTTTTTGGGTGATAGCGATGCCGTTCTGATGATATGTACAGTTGTGTGTTCGCTCTGTGGATTATCCATAAACCAGATTGTATTTTTTCATTGTTTCATATTTATTTCATGTTAGTATGGTTTATTGTAGTAGTTTTTTCATGAAACTGAAAGTTTTAATGTAGTATATAGTATGCTAGATTATTTTTGGTAAAGACAGTGATTTTAGAAGGAAATTCTTGTATGTTGTTTAGAGAGACAGAGAAATGACATTTGATTTATTGAAAAAAAAAAACTGCGTATGATAGTGAATGTTGTGATAACAATTTTTGTGCATTTTTAGATTCATGCATAGCTACCAACTTCACAGCTTTAAAAATAGGAAGATTTCTACTACGCAAGTAATAGGAAAATTTAAAAAATACTATATTTTTAAGCAATTTTAAGATAAATTTGATTTTTAATACAAAACATCTAATATTTTATACCAAGTTTAAAGTTTGGTGATACAGTATGTATTTTAAATTTATTGAGGAAAAACAAATAGATTGAATAAGTTCAGTATTAAAGTCTAAAAATAAGTACAAATGTTTGTTTTGTTTTATTAATCTTAATAGGATAATTTATTTTAGTGAATTTCAAAACAGGCTCCATTTAAAAAACACATTTTTGCCTTACATTTAGTAACCTATTAAAAATGGCATTTTGCTATGGTCGCCAAACAGAGATGTGAACCCAAATTGAAATTGTTACAATAAAAGATCTTTTTGAGAAAAATAGGATCAAGTGTTAATCAGTTTCGACGAAAAAAGCTGACAAAAGCATTGTTGATAAAGGGGCTTGTTAAAAAAGTTGCAACAACCTACAGTCGGTGACAAGTCTCCGAATGCTAACAAAAAATTCCTATATAAAAAAAGTACACTTAATACAGTTTTGTTAAATAAATCCTTGTTGAATCGTGTTCTTAGTCAGTCTAAAAACTGGATTCGACAAGGATTTATTTAACAAAACTGTATTAAGTGTACTTTTTTTATATAGGAATTTTTACTAATGTGTTCGGAGACTTTTGTCACCGACTGTACCATGTTAGGTGAAAAACTCTAAACAGCAGAAGTTTTAATATTTATATTTGACTTTCCATGTTTTGAAAATTTTCATTATTATTATTTTTTAAATAGAAAGTAGCTCTAAGATAAGTCTTTTTATTCACAGTAAATGTAGCCCTTTTTCAAATACTTCATTTGGCATGAAATTTAAATTCTACTTCTTCTTGCTTTGAACTGTTTATGCATTTCTTTCCAGGATTAAATCTTCTCTGATAGAGGATCAAGTAACCCCATAACTGGGATGTTGCTTTTTATTTTCCCCCATTTTTGAGAGGAAAAAAAAAGAATTACTTTTTAAAAATAAAATAAATGTTACATCAAAGAATACAGTCGTGCCATTTATATTAAAATTGATTCAAAACATTTAAAAATTAAAAATAACAGCATTTTATCAAAACAACAACAACAACAAAATATATATATAGAAAAAGGATCCCTAGTTTCCCCTAAATACAAATTATACAAACATAATATCTATATATTATACATACTACACATATATGTATTATATATTACATATAACTAAGACATATATTAATAACTAAAAGGATCTAATCAACTAAATATACCTTATTCATTAAAATTTTCAAAAGAAGAATTCTGAGTAAAACTATTCTCGAAGAGAATTTTTAAATGTGAATGTACAGAAATCTGTACTTTAAAGTTTTATATAGTCTTTTATGATTTCTAACAAATAAAATATTAATAATACTACATTTGTTCAAAATGTTGTCAATGAAAGTTAACATTTTATACTCTACATTTAGAATTCAAAGATTATTGAATATTATTAAAATTTATGTGATAAATAAAAGATTTTCTTCTAATGTTACGTTGAAAGAAAAAAAGAGAAAGATTAGCACAAATTGCTTTGTTTTGATTCTCCATGTGGTGAGTCGTCTGTCGGTTGGTTGGTTCGTTGTACATCCAAAGCTTGATTGCAAGATAAAAATAAATAAAAAATAGACAAAAAATTAATCAAAATTACCCATACTTGAATTTTATCACTCTATACACAAATGTTTTGTTATCTTTTAATGTTATTTATATTTTTTTTATTGGTTAAAATTATTTTTAAAAATGTTTTACTGTGCATTGTGCAATCAACAAACCAACCAACTCAACTGTTTTGTTAACCAAACCAGTTTGGTTGGTGTCCACCACGGAGTAATAAGACAGGAGAAGAAGGTAACGCTGAAATTTTGTGATGTTGTTTTCTAATGTTTACAGATGGCGCCAGCGTGCAATCCTTCCTTCTCTCCAGCTTCCGCAATGTTATTCAATGGGGAAATGTCTCGTTTTAATTATTTTTTTAAAAATAATATCAAGCTGAAAAAATTTCGATTGAAAGCAAATTTCATTAAATAGAGTATTCTAACCAACATGTTTTTTTAAAGAGCCATTTTATACTAATTTTACCTTGAAAGAAAGCTTTTAAAAAATGACGATTCTTATGAACCGAAGCTAGCTAAAACAGACAATTGTGAGGAAGGAGAATGGATGAAATTTTGTAAAGAAAAAAAATAAACTTACTTTAAGTGCAGGAAACACGAACTCGGACTTTATTTTTCTCCTACGGCCTTTTTTTTTCTTTTCTTATCACTATCATAGCCTGTTTTACAACTAGGAACGAAGCATTTATTTGAAACATCTGAATTATGCAGTTTTAAGAACTTACAAAGAAATTAAATTGCTTAAAATAAAAAAATTTAAATGTACTCCAGCAAAATTCTATTGAAAACAACAGTATATCCGTGCCGAGGTAGGGAGGAATGACAAGTGGCGCCCTCAATATTTACCAAAAATTTAGATCACAGTTTCGTAGCTTTCTCCCATTGGACCTTCAACTCCTATTAATATTACTCCGTGGTGTCCACGGAGTAATATTAATAGGAGTTGAAGGTCCAATGGGAGAAAGCTACGAAACTGTGATCTAAATTTTTGGTAAATATTGAGGGCGCCACTTGTCATTCCACCCTACCTCGGTGCGGATATACTGTTGTTTTCAATAGAATTTTGCTGGAGTACATTTATAATTTTTTATTTTAAGCAATTTAATTTCTTTGTAAGTTCTTAAAACTGCATAATTCAGATGTTTCAAATAAATGCTTCGTTCCTAGAGTTAAAACAGGCTATGATAGTGATAAGAAAAGAAAAAAAAAGCTCTAGGAGAGAAATAATGTCCGAGTTCGCGTTTTCTGCACCTAAAGTAAGTTTATTTTTTTTCTTTACGAAATTTCATCCATTCTCCTTCCTCCCAATTGTCTGTTTTAGCTAGCTTCGGTTCATAAGAATCGTCATTTTTTAAAAGCTTTCTTTCAAAGTAAAATTAGTATAAAATGGCTCTTAAAAAAAACACGTTGGTTAGAATACTCTATTTAATGAAATTTGCTTTCAATCGAAATTTTTTCAGCTTGATATTATTTTAAAAAAAAATAATTAAAACGATACATTTCCCCATTGAATAACATTGCGGAAGCTGGAGAGAAGGAAGGATTGCACGCTGGCGCCATCTGTAAACAATACAAAACAACATCACAAAATTTCAGCGTTACCTTCTTCTCCTGTCTTATTACTCCGTGTTGGTGTCACTGTCATGTGGATGGAATCTGTCATTTTTATCTAATCTAATGGTTAAGTTCGGTTCGTTTTCTCTTCTGTGGTATTCTTAAACGGTTTGTGTTTCTATCTCTCTTATATTTTGAAAGCAAGGTAAGCGCTGTTTTGTTTTATTGCTTTCTGGCTTTTCATTTAAGTTATTTCGTATTGGTTTGTTTATGATGAGTTTGTCGTAACTCTGGTGGTATGGCCCACTCTTGGTTTAACGTTGTGGAATCCTCGGAAATGTCAAATATTGTAACGAATAATGTGGAAATGTCTATTGCAGATGGCGAGAGCCATTCTATTGAGAATATTAATCAGAATTTTTTGCGCTCGTCTGCTCCTATTAGTGATATGTTGTTAAAGGCTGGTAATAATGGTGGTACAAATTATAATATATTTATAAACAGTACAGAGTCTGGATGTATTCCTAAACGAGACCCGCGCTCAATTCAGGCGGAAATAAAATTGAAAATTAAGTCATATGGGAAAATTGTGAACATACGTCACACAAGAGCGGGAAGCCTAATTATTAGCACTTCTGATGTTGGTTGTGCCCAGGAGATTTGTAATTTGTCCAATTTCGCAGGGGTGACTGTTTCTTCTCGGGTAATATGGGAGAACATCACCAACCGGTTTTTAATTTTCAACATTCCTGTAAACATTTCTTTGAGCGAGCTTGCTCAAGAAATAGAAAATAGCAATCCGTTGCACATTTTGGAATTACGTAGGTTTGTGAAAAGAGGATGTACTCGTGAATCTTCCCCTGTTCTCATTTCCACTCTTGGGACAGCCCTCCCGTCAGAAATTAGACTGTGGTTCTCCATCCAACCCATACGCCAGTTCATAGATAGACCCCGGCAATGTGTAAAATGTCATAAATTCAACCATACTTCTGCCAAGTGTAAATTAGCCCAAATATGTGCGACTTGTGGTACTTCACATGAGGGGCCTTGTACGGGCTCTTTATCCTGCGTTAACTGCGCGGGCGAGCATCGTGCTGATTACAACCAGTGTCCAGCCCGACTTAAGGAAATTGAGCTTCTGAACTTTAAATGCAAAAACTTTTTATCCTTCATAGAAGCTCGCAGAACATTTGTAAAAAAAACTCCAAAAGAGTCATCATACGCTACTGTTACAGGTAGCGCAAAAAACGTCGACGTAACAACTATCCAAAACTATATAGAGAATCGCACGAATGCTATGGTGAAAGTGCTAAATGAAATTATTAGAAAAAACTCGGACTCTCTGTCTAATGCTATCTCTGCCTTAAGCGATTTAATCAAAAGCTTCCAAGAATCCATTGGGGACCTTTCGCCTGATAAGCGTAAACGCCGGAGCTCTCCGGCGACTTCCAAGGGATAATGTTCTCGCTGTTCCTGTACCATGTTTTTATTCTTCTGTTGAGCTGCAGGGTGTAGCCTGTCAGACCTTTTGTTTGTCTGGTCTTTTCTTGTTTGTATTTCTTTTATGGGTTCCCTAAAGTTTCTTCAATGGAATTGTAGAGGCATCTTAAACAAGCTAGACTTGCTGGTCCACACCCTATCTCCATCCTTTGATATCTTGGTGCTTCAAGAGACTTTCCTTCGTCCTGAGAAGTCCCTCTTTATTCCTGGCAAGGTCGTGTATCGCTTGGACAGGCCTTCCCGTTCTGGCGGGGGCCTCCTAATTGCGGTTAATCAATCTCTTTCCTCGTCCCTTGGTCCAACTCATTTGTCCTCCTTGGAGAATGAGATCATGTGCGTTCGAATCTTTACGGGTTCTGGTTCTCTGAACATTACTAATGTCTACTCGCGCTCTGGTTCAGTCACTGAGGATCTCCGTTCCTTCTGTCTTGGTCTTATTGGTCCCTCCCTCATCTTGGGAGATTTCAACCTCCATCACCCCTTCTGGGGTGCTTCCCATGCTTCTCGTTACAGTGAGGCTTTTGTGGAGTGGCTTGCTGACAGTTCCTTTTGCCTGATCAATTCTTCACGCCCTACCCATATGTCTCCCAATGGTTCTCTTTCACTGTTAGATCTCTCTCTGTGTTCGGCTGAAATCCTTCCTCAGATCTCTTTTCAGGTTTTGGATGATCCTGTCGGCAGTGACCATTTTCCTGTGTCTCTTGTTGTTGAGTCGGCTCCTGTCCCTCAGCCCGCCTGTGTACGGTATTTTTGGTCTCGTATCTGCCAGGAAGTTGACGCTTCTTTGCTGTCTGTCCCCTCTGTTTGCTATGAGTCTTTTTCGGATTCCGTCCAGCGGGCGATGGCTAGAAACTCCCGGGTTGTACATTCTCGTCAGAAAGCTTTTCCTACTTGGTGGTCCCTTCGTTGTAAGGCCCTTCTCTCCCAGAAGAAGTTTTTCCTCAAGAAAGCTACTCAGCTGGCCTCTGTTGACTTTTGGATCAAATACAAAAAGTCCTCCGCTTTACTTCGTCAGGCCATCAAGGACGCCAAAAGGCGCTTCTGGGACTCTGCTTGCAGGCATGCTAGTGACCCCCGTTTACTGTTCAAGGTATTCCATAAATTAAAAAATCGTCCTTCGTCCTCTCCTGATTCTAACTTTTGCCTTTTGCACAACGGTTCCCTTGTGTCTGACGCGGGCGATCAATCTGAGATCTTCGCGGAGTTTTATTGCGGTGGGGTTGACCTTCCTCCTCTTCCTCTTACTTATGGGACTGATCATGATGAGAGTCTCAACAAACCATTCTCCATGTCCGAACTGACTTCTGCTATTCAACGTACAAAATCTACCTCTCCTGGTGAGGACAGGATTCCTGCCTGTTTCTTCAAGAATCTTGGTTCCCACTCTCTTGAGCTATTACTAAAAATTTATAATGAATCTCTTCTTACGGGGATTATCCCACCTGATTGGACCTCTGCTCTGATTCTGCCCATTGCAAAACCTGACAAGCCTAAGTGCTCGGCCTCTTCCTACCGTCCTATTGCTCTCACCCCTGTTATTTGCAAGATTTGTGAGCGTATGATTGCCCAGCGAATAAATACCTTTCTTCTCAAAAATAAGTCTCTTGATTACAGACATTTGGGTTTTACTCCCTTTCGGGACAGCCAAACGGCTGTCATGATGCTGCACCAGGATATTGTGAGGGCAAAAAGAAACAAAAAGTTTATTCTTGGCATCTCCTTAGACCTGCAATCTGCGTATGATTCCATTTATATTGATGGCCTTATCCAGAAGTGCGCCCAAGTCGGTATCACGGGCAATGTGCTCCGTTGGATCCATAAATTTTTGTCAAACCGTTATATTAAAGTTGTTTGGAGGGGCGTGGTTTCGTCTCCTCATCCTTCTCAGCGCGGGGTTCCGCAAGGTGCGGTCCTCAGCCCTATTTTGTTCACAATCTTTCTATCTGACTTCTTTGAAGTCTTGAATTTTAATACCAGGTGTTTAGTTTATGCCGATGATATTTTCATTTATTGCTTTGGTGACTCCTTGAGCTATTGCCACGAGAAGCTACAGGCTGTCCTACAGAATATTTCCCGGTGGTGTTCTTACTGGAAACTTTCCATTCGGCCGGATAAATGCCATGCGATTAATTTTTCTCGCAGAAATGGCGCTTGTGATTTTAATTTTAGCATTAACGGCGGCCTCATCAATTGGTCGGATGATGTGAAATTTCTAGGATTTTTCTTTTCTCGTCGGGGTGGTTTTAAGAAGCACGTTGACTACCTGCGTGTAAAAGCTTTTAAAAGAATTAACTTTCTCAAGGCCCTCTCTCAAAAGAGTTATGGTGCTAGGTCACATCACTTAGTTACGCTCTTCATGTCCTCTATCGGGAGCTTAGTCGATTATGGTGCTGCTACTCTGTCTTCGGCGGGTGCCTCTCTAATCAAGAGGCTTGAAGTCTTCCAGAATTGTGGCCTTCGAGCTGCTCTCGGTCTTCCCTCTTGGGTTCCCATAGCCCTCCTTCACAAACATGCTGATGTCCTATCTATAGGTTACAGAATTCGTTTGCAATCATTCAGATTCTGGATCCGTCAGCTGTGTCTGGGTACCTGGTCCCCTCTTTGGAGTTTTCTGAATGAAGCTGATGACTATGACAAAGAACTACAGCTCGACTTTTTACCGTATGGCATAGATGGGCTTGATGATATTAGTTCCTGCTTGGAGAGTTTAGTAATTTTCCAGTTTCCTCAACCCATGGCTCATGGGAAAGTTTTCTTTTATCTTTCTGACCTTCCTTTCCAGAACACAACTTTGAATGATATTATCATCCAGTCCTTTTTCTCGGCCTTTATCTCAGAGTTCTCGTCGAGTCACGATATCTTTGCTACCGATGCGACCAAAACTCATACCTTAACGGCTATTGCCGGCTGCTCCTCTGATTCTCAATTCAAGTATAGGATTTCTCATATAAATTCAATTTTCACCGCTGAAGCCCTTGCCATCGGTACAGCGATTGATGATCTGGCTTCCTCAAGCTCTTCCTTCATAATCCTTACGGATAGCCTATCGGTCCTATCTGCTCTTCAATCAATCTCCATCAAATCTCCCCGAGTCATACTTTGGCTCCACAATAAAATTTGCCGTGCCTCATCTTTTGCTTGTAGTATTCGGCTGGTATGGGTTCCTGGTCATAGAGGTATCTCTCTTAATGAAAAAGCCGACAGAATCGCAAAGAATACTGGTCCCTCGGACGTTCTCTTGGATTGGATTTCTCCTGAGGACCTTATCAATTACGCTACCAATTGTTTCAAAGAATCGATTTCTTATACTTATCGTCAGAGTAAATATGCGCTCTCTCATGGTGACATTCCTCCGGTCAATACGACCAGTTCCTGGTCTTCCAACAGAAGGGACGATGTGCTGATCTCCAGGCTTCTTTGCAAGATGATCGTTACCCCAGCTCTTTTGCATCGCTTCCACCTTATTGACAATGGCATTTGTGATCGCTGTCACATAATGGACTCTATTGAACATATTCTTTTATCTTGTAGTCGCTACCAGCAGATTCGCATTCAGTATTTCGGTGCGCTGCTAAATAGTGATAATTTTAGGTCCTTTCCTGTTTTCCTGCAAAAATTCTGCTCATTAAGTAACTTTCGTCATTGCACTCTTGGGTTCTTGCATTCTATTAATCGTTTTTAAAAAATGTGCAAGTAAGATATAGATCGTCGTTCTGCGATAGACCATGGATCAGTTGAGACAACAGCCCCAGCAGCTATAGGTCTCAAAGAAAACCCCCAACAACAACAACAACAACAACAACAATCTAATCTAATGTTATCTGATGAATATTTTCAAGCGGACTTCGAGTCAAACATGCAAATCATGTGTTATTATTTATCAATAAATAAGTGAACTTTAATTTTCTTTCTTCTTCAAAGAAGAATTATTTTTGTTTCGTTAAAGAAACGAATTTTTAAACAGAATAGTTCTCGTATGTTTTAATTATAGTTATTATAAAGTTAAACTATACATATCAAAAATAAAATAAGTCTTTATGGCGTTGTCATATTTTGCCTATGGTAGCAATATGCTTACTAAACGTATGCATATAAACTGTCCATCTGCTAAGCAAAAATGTATTGCAAAATTAAAGGTAATCAGTTATGATTTTCTTAAACCTTTTTAAGCTTTAAATACTTTAATTGTTTAGTTTATAAATACGGAATAAGTTCTCAAGTTATTTTGTTTGTAAAAATCATTTCAACACTGTATATATTTTGCTATTCATATACTATCTGCTGTCTCTACCAACCTGCCACCTCGAGAATGTTTCTAAGTGAAGGTAGAGTCACTATAGAAACGGATGACCACTTCATTTTAGGTAGAGATTGTGCACGGCCCTACTAGATCACTCTACGCCAAAGGCGCCAACGTTAAAGCGGCCATAACAATCGACGATTTCTCCGGAATCAAATTCATTGAATGTTAGGGTTGGCATGCAGCGCCGCCACAGCAAACTTGCAGAGCATTTAAATTAATTTAAAATTTAAAATGCAGTCATCAGATACGCAAAAATGTCTGAATCATAAAAATAATTGTGGCAATAATTTTAAACCAATTCACGGAAAAATAATAAATTATTTTTTCCTTTTTTTAATAATTAATTGTTGAACCATGGATGAATATTTCTTGCTTCTTGACATAAACTTAGCACGATGTAACGTTAAAACTGATTTTCAGGGTTGGGAGCGAGCGCCATCTACTTTCCCAGATGGATTCCGCGGCATGCATTGATATTTGCAGTTTTGTTATGGCCGCTTTCACGACGTTGGCGCGTTGGCGTCGAGGAGTGATCTAGTAGGGCCGTGGATTGTGCTATAGGCTATTATTTAGCATGGGATAGGGAGAGAAAGCAAATAAGAAACACACAAGCAGTTTGTTTTAAACCTCTGCTAATGTCAGATGGTAAATTTTTTGTTGTTGTTTTGGTCAAAATATAACTATTTGCTTATGTATTTATTTTTAATTTATGTTACTATTATTACTAATATTTTTTAATACTAATTATATTTTAAATCTATTGCATTTGTGAATCCATGTTATCGTATTATTTTAAAATAGCATTGCTATTTAAGAGAAGGTGTGTCTGTGTTAGGATTAAGCCCAGTTGACTACATTAAGGTCCTGAGTCAGAGGGAGTGGCTTCCATGCATGTCTGTCTAAAGAGTCCTACACAATATTTTTGTATGTTTTGGAAAAACATGGAAAACTCCATGAAATTTTGTGCTCTATTGGAGTTGTGCCACAATTAATATTCTCACCTGGTATATCTGCATTTGCAGATATGGTGACTTTGCAAATGGATATTATGTTGGAAATGCCCAGCTGGTTATCAGCCAGGGTGTCTCAGTGGTAAAGCATCTGCATGTTAAGTGAAGGGCTTGGGTTTGATTCCCGATTGGCATTTTTCACATAGTTGGTATAAAAATCAACCTTACACACCAATCTTTCTAAAATAAATTTTCATAATTCATGAATCAATGAATAAAATTTCTAAACTAAAAGTTTTGCCAATATTCAGTTATTGTATTTGTACAACCCATGGCTCCTTAAGTTTTTTTCAAAACTTTTGTGACACCCATTAGTGCAAGGAAACACTAAAACATTTAAATCTAGAATGACAAACAACTGAGGGAATTCCAGAGATGCTGAACACTCTGATAATTTGACCAATGCTTACAAGTTAAATACCTGGCTACCGTATCTCCTGAACGAAAAAATAAGCTGATCGCATCAATGTTGCCATTTCTCTTTTTACACATTACAGTACAGAGACCTGTTTGGATCACAACATGGTAACAGCCAATGAAATATATAAAAGAATATGGAAAACGGAAGATGAAAGTATAGAACTTGTCATGAAAGCTGGCTGAACCATTTAAAATGTTTGTTATGTGCTTGGTGGGTTTCCATTGTAATTATTCAGTTGAGCTACTCCAACATAGTGAAACAGCCACATTGAACAAATATTACAAATAACTCACTGGACTTATTGCAGTCATTCAAGAAAAATGTCTGGTCCTGGCAAACAGAAAAGTTATAATCTTTTTTTATGAGTCTCCCAGTCTTGTGTTGTCTGATTATAATCTGTTTCAGTCTTTATAGTAATAGTTCAAATGAAGTAAAAAAGTAAATCCGAGGAAGATATAGGAAACGCCTCACAAGCTTTTATAAAGAAAAGCAAGTCATATTTCAAAAATATAATTGGCCTAGTGGAAAACTGTCATACAGAATAATGGAGATTATATTCTTGATTAATAAAATCATATTGTTTATATTTTGTTTGTTTCAAGGTTATAAATTGGTAAGGTGCAAACTTATGCAGTGACTTAATACTATTCTTTCCTTATTATAAACATTAAATATATTGATTACGGTTTTAAAATATGAATTTTTAGGACTGGAATCTTTTAAAAATGGTTAATTTAAATTTATGAACACACTTCCTCTTTTTAATTTCAAACAGAGTTTGCTTTTATTAACATTCGTAGTTCTGAAACCTTATTACCAAATAAATATTATTACAAGAAATGACAGTACAGTGTATTGGTAAGATTTGTTCCCAGTAGCAGAATTTTTCTGTATCTGTCTGCAGCAAAATGAAATTTGTCTGTGATCTGGAAATACCGGATGAAGTCTGGTATTGCAAAACGTATTAACAATTCATAAAACATGTAAAATTAGCATCTATAAAGAAAATTAATTAAGAATATACAACAAGTGCTGTAATCCAGATATATAATGTATTTGTATTATTTTGCTTGACATTTATTTTTGAAACGTTAAATTAATCTTCAGTGCTCGCTGCTATACTGCTCTGTTTCTGCTATGGGAGATTTGTTAAATATGCCCTAAATTAAAAATTTTAGAAATAAATGAAATTTTGTGATCAAACTGAAGCTAGTTGCCTGGGTGATCAGGAAGTGTAGATTTGTCAGACCCTGATTTAATTGGTTTACTTTTATGTTCATAAGAGCTGTTATATATATGTATATGCACCCAGTGGCAGAAACACGGCGACGTAGTCGCGGACACAGAAAAATGGCTTGCGAACAGTTTTTGTCTGTACTAAGAAAAAAATTTGTCCATAACTTTCCAATAATAATTCACTTATAAAAATTTCTGTATCAAAACTAAAACTAATACTTTTATTATTTATAATTATTTATATTGTGTTGTATCAAACATTGCTATAAAATATTTAATTGAATTAAATGAATACAATTGTGTATACTATATTGTTTTGTAGTAAAATTGTATTCGTGTATTGTTGCACGAGATCACCACTGATGTTAGCCCCCCCCCCCCTTCCAGCTTTCAGGCTTTTTGAGTGTAAGCCATTTTCACCTCTGATTACACACACATTTTGCAGACAGATTATGAAATTTTAAAAGCTTGTTGCAGACAGCTTCAAAACTTTCTGCCACTGGGTATATGTAGAGAAACATAAATATTTTTGATCGACTTTTAAGTATTCTTAAATATTAAAACTAATAATTTGATTTTTATGTCATTTTATACTTTTTTTCTAAAATTGTAATTTTTCTTCTTTTTTTTAAGAATTTCAAATTAACATTTAAAGGTTATGAAGATTCATGGAAAGGAGCTACTGCTACAATTATTGAAAGTGTAAATGATCATGTTTGGGGCGTCGTCTGGGAAATGTCAAAAGATGAAGAAGCCAAATTAGAAAGGTATTTCTTTTTTTCATTTAAGTTTTTCAAAGGGATAATAAAAATATTTTCCATCCCCATGTTTATGACATTTTATTTCTCTGCCATAAACTATAAATTTTACATAATGTGTGTTACCAGTCCAGTTCCAATGGGCAATAATTCAGAATTATAAGTTTCGAGAAATTGACTTTTTAAAGTTTCACATTGCTCTGGAAAATTCAATTTGCATCACTGTAATTTGAAACTGAAACTACTTATGTAAAATAAGTGGTAGAATTTAGGATTTTGGTTATTACAACTTTTCATTTTGATGTAAGGTTAGTAATAATAAATAATGTAATACAGAATGTAATGTAATCTAATATTAATAGAGAATTAACATTATTATGCTTTGTACAGGATAGTTGATAATCAATTAACAGTACTCAACTCAAAGGTCTCAAAGACAAATATTTCAAATTTTAGTGATTGATTCTGAATGAAACTTCAAATTATGTGTTAGCTACATCATTGGGCTGAGGTTTACGTTAAAAAAAAAGTTTTTAATGTCAGCAACAGCTTGCACTGATGGTATCCATGGCTTAGCAGTAAAAGTCTGAGAAGGACAAGAAATTTTTATATTTGTCTTGGCAAACAATTTTGCTTCAGGTGATGAGAAGAGAAGGAATCGTACTTGCGTGAAACACAGAATGAACTTGTAATATTTAATTATTTAAAATATCGTAATTTTTTCGTCAAGATAAGCACAATAAATTTCAATCAAACTTCAAAATGTAGGCAAACTAACTTCCCGATGAGCTAGAGACTTGAAAATTTAAATATACCTCAGCACTAAATGACAATGCTATATTAATCTCATTTTCTTGCTCTGAAGGGGGGGGGGGGAGGATCGGATCTCTCTTCATTATTTGTATTTTTTTTTTTTTGTACGAATAAATTAAAATCTGATACCAGTAAAATTGTTATACAGACCAGCATTTGAAAATTACTGATTTATATAACATGTATTTGTAGTTTCATTCGGAACTGATCAATAAAACTGAAGCTGTTTGCCTTAGAGTACTGTTGGTTTAGTGTTAACCACCCTGTATAGGCACAATTTAGAGATGCTGCTGTTTTGTACTAATTAAAAGAGTAAATAATTAATCGTAAACTGAATATCGAGAAAGAATTAGAGCTGTCTGATATATGTGGTTTCCTGTTGTGTAAAATTAACTAAAAAATAAAAATATTTAAAAATTAGAATTAGTTAATTAAAAATGTTATTATATTTTGTGAGGCTGTCAGCCAACAACTGTCAATAAAAGTTTGTTACCATAATAACTCAGATATATTAGTTCTAATTTAAGGGGGCTTACATCACTGAAGGTTTCGTATAAAGTCTTATATTTCCATTTAATATTTATAAATTGAACTGTATTAGGTTTGTTTGAAAAAAAAAAAAAATATACAGTACAGGACCCATTATCCGGCAATCGCGGGACCGACCCGATTCCGGTTATTGGAATTTTCCGGATTTCGGGTCCCTGACGAAAACGGACATATTACACCTGCAAAAATTACCCCCTCCCATTAAACAACAGAATAACATGCTTATAAATTGTACCGATAAAATAATACATACAAGAACAAAATTAAAAAAAAAAAAAAAAAAAAAATGAGTGATAAAAAAAATAAAAAAAAAAAAAATTTAGAAGCTCAAAGATCATGAATAAAAACAAACGCAGAACTATTATCAGAATACAAACACGGAAAAGAAGATAAACACAACGCACTGACTCACATTTGATCTTTTGCAGTAACATATTTTCTCCCCTTTCAGCATTTGAAAGAATGACCCAGTAGCACACGATCCATTGACCTTGAAGCACGTGACAGTAATCGCGTTTATCTGTTACATTTCTTTGCTCATAGAATGCAGCAGAAAATGAGTTGATGGCTAAGTTTTGATACTGTGTGATTCATTACGCAGGGATGCGATTCGGTGTATCGACACTTGCGTGGCAGTGATTGCTGTTTACAGATTTTCATGTGTTTTTGGATTAATGCCAGGCCATAATTTTGCAAAAATATTAAATATTTTAGTTATAAATCATTTTTAATTAACATTCAATTTTATTTACTAAAGCTATAAATCCTCCGAAAGCTTTTCTGGCTGCAGTTTTGGATTCATATTCAGTAAAGCAGCTCAATTTTCTATTACAATTTTAAATGTTTGTTTCATTAATCTTAAAAGTAAAGTTCATTCGTTTCAGTGACTTTCAAAATAAGCGCCAAAGTAAAATAATTTTCTTTTATTATTATTTTTTTTTTCTACTTAAAAAGATAATATTTTGTTATATGTATTGTAATGATGAAAACTACTGGTTTGTGATGCAGTTTGCAGTATCGACTCATTCCGTGAGCTGTACATCGGCAATAGCAATGGGTGCCTTTTGCCTTAATCAAAACTGTTCTCAGATATCCTTTTTCAGTTGTTTCAATTGTAATTAAAGTTATTTTTCCTTTATGGAGAACAGGGTTTTAAACGATTTTATTTCTTTTTATGTATTATTATTATTATTATTTTTCATATTCAAAGTGGAATTCTCTAAAAATATGATTTCAAAAAAAAAAAAAAAAAAAAAAATTCCAATTTAGTTTGAATTTCTGAAAAATGCCGGTTTTTGGAACATTCCGGTTTTCGGGATGCCGGATAAAAGGTCCGATACTGTATATATATTCAGGCAACATTTCTTATGGTTTTTTTTATAATACTTTTTACAGGTATGAAATCTTTAAAAATGCATTTTTTAAGTTTGCATTTTTTTATGAATTCATGATCGTCAATATGCTAAAACTTTTACAGATATTTAAGAAAATACTTAATATATATATATATATTTTTTGGGGTGTGTAACTGAACCTACTTAAAAGAATTTCGCATTAACTTAAAAAAAAAAAATTAAAAGTATAACAAAAATCATGTTTCCCCCCCCCCCCCCCCAAATTTTAGTACTTTTTTAATTTTTTTCTCAAAAACTAATTAATAAATTTCAAAATCACTCCCTAATTATTTTAAATAAGTTCTTTTAAACATACAAAAAAAAAAAAGAAAAAAGAAAATTTAAGTATCTGAGAAGCTTTAGCATTTTGAAGATAGTGAATTCATGAAAAAATGCAAACTGAAAAAGCGAAATTCAAAGATTTCAAATGTGTAAAAAAAACTATTACAAACCATAAGAATTGTTTATAAAATTACATCTCATATAGAGACATGTTATCCCACGTGTATTTGTAGAAAACCACAATTTATAAAAGAATCCACTGTAAAACACATCTATAAAATATTTAATTAAAATCATTAAAAGATACACATCGTGTCAAGGCCTTTTGCCCTGAGCATCAGGGCATCATCAGGACATAGCCATTGTTTAACAAAGTACAGCAACACTATATGTACATAAAAAAACCAATTTCGGTTACAGTTACTAAATATGAAATAGATGCAACAGATGAATTAAAATGAAAACATTTCGAAGGCGAAGAGTCGAGCTTCATCTGGTTCACCATGGAGACACATTTTTGTAGAGCAGTTGAGGCCATGCATTAATCTGTGTTGAGGAGCATGCCGAGGAACTTGCATTAATTTAAATCTTTACAAGAAAAGTTGGCTGATTGGGTTCCACGCCACACCAGTGCTGCGTAGATGGGAAATTAGTCTTGGGGAAATTACTTAGTAGTACTGCGTAGATGGGAAATTACTTTTTTGTTAAAAAATGGCTATGTCCTGATGATGCCCTGATGATCAGGGCAAAAGGCCTTGACACGATGTGTATCTTTTAATGATTTTAATTAAATATTTTATATACGTGTTTTACAGTGGATTCTTTTATAAATTGTGGTTTTCATAGGAATTGTTGCCTGAATATGCCTACATTTTATTGAACAAACCTAATTTAGTTAAATTTATAAATATTAAATGAAAAGATATACTTAATAAGTAAAAACCTTACTTGTTAGCTCCATTATATTTGCAAAAACTTTTCATAGGAGGGCCCTCTTCTTTCTCAATGCATCTTGTTGAAGTGGACAGTGACTTTCTAACACTTTATCTTGATTTTTATCTTCAAGTAGGTGGCGCCACTGAATATCGATTCCGGTGGATTCGTGGTCATTAATGGTGGTCTTATTATGAATTATTTCAACTGTTTCTCAAAAAAAAAAAAAATTGCATAAGTAGGGTTGTTATAACTTATAATTAGCAATTTTGGTGATGTCATTAAATTTTACATTGGTGTTTTTTTCTTGGTAAGTTCTAGCTAGGGCAGTGGTGTATTTGGCCACAAATCCACCGTAATCTATATTCAGTGGCACCACCTACTTTAAGATAAAGATCAAGATGAAGCGTTAGAAAGTCACTGTCCACTTCAGCAAGATGTATTGAGAAAGAGGAGGGCCCTCCTATGAAAAGCTTTTGTAAATATAATGGAGCTAACAAGAAGCAGCAAATGCTGCAGATTATTTAAAGCTTTGCAGATTAATTTAACAGCTCAAAAAGAAATGCCGAGCTTAAAAATTCTTGCAGAATTTACATTGTCTCTAAGGTTATTGTACTTGTACATTCTTAATTTATTTTCTTTGTAAGTGGCAGTTTTATATATCTTATGAATTGCTAATACTTCTTGTGATACCAGGCTTTGTTCGGTATTCCTAAATCATAGATAAATTTCGTTTTGCTGAAGATAAATATAGCAAATTCTGCTACTGGTCATAAATGTAAAACAAAAAGTATATTGTAAGAGTTTAAATTTTATCATCGATGCTTGTATGTTAAAATTTTATATTTTGTTTTATGAGGTTGTTGTTGTTTATGCCACTCAGAAATTCTGAGCCTCAGTAGCAAAATTTTCTGGATGTAAGGAGACAGGGTAGTGCCTTCCGTCTTTACAGGAGCACCCCAGGTAGTGGAAGACAGACTTAGCTCGAGAAACTGGCAAAAGATGGCAGCACCAACAAATAACAAGAAAAAACTTATTAATTAAAAACAAAATAAAAGTGATATAAAACTTCATTGTATGCACATTTTTACTGCTTTAGTTATTCTCTAATTGCCTTCATTTATTTAAAAAAAAAAAGAAATATTTTATCTTTTCCGAAGCTTGTTTATGTATTTTGGCATTCATTTGAAAAATACGAATTAAAAATGTGGCCTGAAATCCTCAAACTTTTAAAATCCATATTATGGTCTTTGGTCCCAGGCATTACAGATTTCTGGAAGTCTACTGTATTTAAAAAAAAAGATTAAAAAGAAAAAAAAGTTTAATTGACAGAATTAAATAGTTATAAAATAATAGTTGGTATTTTTTCTCTAGCAGCAAACCCAAGTTATAGCTTGGTCACCAAGCAGGAATTTTGGTGAAGATTTCAGAATCAATTTTGTAATTTACCAAATTAAAGCAATGTCAATTTTGAAAAAAAAAAAAAAAAAAGTTATTCCTGTTGAATTTTTATAATTGTAAACTATTTTATTGCTTCCATAATAATAATAAAAGAGAAAAGTTAGAAAATAAATAAAATACAGACTGGTGCGCATGAATTTGTAAGTGTCATGCAATATTTAAAAACATTCTGCTTTATATACATAACTGTTGCCACATAAATTCTAATAATTTTGCATATTTTAGTGACAATGAATGCACATAGTTTTTTTTTTTCCTAACAGAAAAGCCTTTATTTGTTTTTATATGTAGGGGAGACCCGTGTACCT
Organism: Salticus scenicus; assembly: GCA_963930645.1. Taxonomy (NCBI): domain Eukaryota; kingdom Metazoa; phylum Arthropoda; class Arachnida; order Araneae; family Salticidae; genus Salticus; species Salticus scenicus. The sequence continues at coordinate 52,181,974 of OZ005648.1, forward strand.
AGGGCCATCATGTACCTAGGGCCTCCCCACTTTATTTGAATAATATTTAATTTTAAGTTTTAATATTCAATTGGGCAAGTAACAACACCAATTGCTACTTTTACAACCACTTTGGAATTTTTGAGGAGCTAGTTTTGACAAGTTACACGTACAAAACGAATTTACATGGTTTGAAGTAAAATTTTACAGCCATCTCTTTTGCTATTTTACAAAGGCAAACCAAATGTTTTTCTTTCATTTCTAGTGTACAATTTTGCTTTTTATATTGAGCAATAAATGAGATATTTAATTAGTCCTCTCTGCCTGTGGATTTTTTAGTGGACAGCATTTTGAATGAAGTTACCAAAATTTGTACCTAGGGCCACATAGCTGCCTTGTACCTAGGGCCAGTGTGTTTGGACCTTTTAACACTTTCGCAACCGCATGTTTTTGTCTTTTTGACAGTAAGGTCCACCTGTGGGCGTTTTTCTCATAAGTTACAATTTTTCAAAAATTTTCTGTATTCACATTTTTATTGCAAATGGATATGCATTATAATCATACTCTCTTTAATCAAAGTATTTGCATCCATAGTACGAGGCATGTTTTTTAAGTAAGTACCGTTTTGCGATTCCGCCGCCGCAGCGCTACGGTCGGCATTCCGCGCATGCGCGCTGGTTACCTACATCTCTTGTCTACGCACTGACGCCATTACAGTCTGATTCTTCATTGTATACGTTATTTACTGAGTGTTTAAGATGCCTCCGACAATCGTGAGTCCCGCCGATTCTGAAGTACGGGCTGTTATACGATTTCTTAGTGCTAAAGTCGTAAAACCGATCGATGTTCATCGTGAGATCTGTGAAGTGTACGGACAAAACATTATGAGTGATGGAATGGTAAGGAAATGGGTGAGAGCATTTAAAGATGGCCGCAATAATGTGCATGATGAAGAACGGAGTGGGCGTCCTTCGGTCGTTAATGAAGATTTGGTGCAGAAAGTGGAAGAAAAGGTGAGAGAAAACAGACGCTTTACAATTTCATCAATGTGCGACTGGTTTCCTCAATATTCTCGTAGTGTTTTGTATCGCGTTATGACCGAGAACTTGAATTACCGGAAATTGTGTTCACGTTGGGTTCCAAAAATGTTGACGGATTTGCACAAAACCCAACGTTTAGGCAGTGCATTGACTTTCCTTGAGCGGTACAATGAAGGTGAAGATTTTTTAGACCAAATTGTTACTGGTGACGAAACATGGGTTGCCTACGTCACACCAGAATCAAAACAACAATCCATGGAATGGCGACATTCATCATCACCCAAAAGAGTGAAGTTTAAGCAAACAATTTCTGTCCGGAAAATCATGTGCACAGTTTTTTGGGACAAAAAAGGAGTATTGCTAGTGGAGTTTCTGCCTCGTAATGAGACAATCAATGCAGCGTCTTATTGTGAGACATTGAACAATCTGCGTCGTGCAATCCAGAACAAAAGACGTGGCAAGTTGAGTAAGGGTATCGTTTTGCTGCATGACAATGCCCGTCCACATGTGGCTAATCGGACCAAAGATCTCATCAAATCTTTTAAATGGGAAACTCTAGATCTTCCTCCATACAGCCCTGATCTGGCGCCCAGCGACTACCATTTGTTCCTGCACTTGAAGAAACATCTGGGTGGTCAGCGTCTTCAAGACGATGACGAAGTCAAAACAGTTGTGATACAGTGGTTAACAAGTCAGGCGGCAGAATTTTATGAGGAGGGTATTCAAAAACTGGTGCCATGTTATGACAAGTGCCTCAGTATTCACGGAAATTTTGTAGAAAAGTAGATTAAGGTACAGGCTTTCATGTAAAAATAAAATTATTGCGATATCTTTGCACGTCTTTTTTTAATTCCAAAACGGTACTTACTTAAAAAACACGCCTCGTATACTGATTGTACAAATATGACTATTGTGTATATTTTTTAGAAACAAATAACATACAAATTGCAAAAGAAGCGCCCAATGGTGGAGTTTCATATTTTCAAATAACTTGAATCTACGTCAGCGGTCGTGAAAGTGTTAAAAAACACAGTACAGTCTATAGTAATTGGATGCCGGCAAACCCTGGTAAACCAATCACTATATATGACATTGCTGAAAATGTTGGCAAGTCCTATATGTCGGCATTTACTCCTGTAAACATTCTATCAGGCTTTTGTGTATCCGGCATATGGCCAATGAATCAAAACACATTCACTGAGGATGAATATTTAAGTTCAAATGTGACTAAAAGACAAGATCCCACCATAAATTTAAAAAAAAAAAGAATATTTTTCCAGGAAGAAAGTGAACCAACAATGATAGAACTGGATGTTTCTGTTTCGTATCCTGTTGAAATTTCGAAACCTTCAACATCTAACATCTTTTCGTGTGTTGGTAACAGGTTCTTTAACAGGTACGAACCTAAGTAAAACCTCCCACATCAAAGAAAAGATGTGACCGAAAACCAGAGATATCTAGAAATCCAAGAGACACTCCAGGAAAAAAAAAGAAATTGAAGAAAAAAAAAACTTTCTGCTAGAATATCCCAAAGGGAAAAAAAAAAATAAAATAAAAAAAAAAGTGAAAATTTTTGTGTTTAAAATAAAGGCAACAACATGATAATTATTATATGATAAATAAATATATTCATTACTTGATACTGTTTCTTTTATAAAATACACATTTATATGCTTATTTTCTATTCATTACAAAGTGGAATCTAAATTTGAAAGAATGGTCCTAGGTACAGTGAGGTCTGGCCCCAGGTACAATGAGGGTGTTGTACCTAGGGTCACGAGTGAAGTTTTTTTAAAACCCTTCTATTTGTCGGAATTTATTATTTTAGGTATTTATATTAATCCCAATTGGAAGTAATATGTACTAAAGATATGTACATATCAGTTTGATAATTTTAAACAGGTCAAGGGATCTTATTTTGGGCATTGAAAAAAAGCGGCCCTAGGTACATGGGTGTCCCCTATATATTTTTTTATTAAAAATTGCTCTCTGTACAATTAAGAATATTTTTATTAAAATTGCTTAAATCATTACTTTTGCCCATCAAATTATTTTTATATATATAGATAAAGGAAAAGGAGCTGCAAAATCAAGAAAGATTATTTTTTTTAATTTGATCTTGCTTATGAAGTTTTCCTTTCTTAAGTATAAATATTTTAATAGAAAAGTCAATGTTTTATTTCTTTGCAATGTTTATTTATTTATTCATTCAAATAAAGCAATGTTTTATTTATTAATTTTTTTCAAAAGTTAACACTCAGATTTTTTTATTGTTGACACTTATGTCGAAACTCTGTTAAATTTGGTATCGTTCATGTCTATCATTGAAATTGTTATCTACATGTATTATCGGAATAACCTTACCTAAGCTTCTTTAGTTTTACCAAGTACTTTTGGGAGGGGCCCATCCCTTTTTCTGTGGTACTGTACTGGGAACTTTCTCTTTTACTAACTTCTTCTGAGCTGTGCGTTAAAAGACTGTGCCAGTTTCAATCAACATTTTCTGTTGGCTCTTTGCCATTGTACGAAGAAAAATAGAAACTGGCACTGTTTTTAAAGCACAGCCCAGAAGAAGTTAGAACAAGGTGGCGACAAGCAGGGGAATCATGGAAAAATTAGGGTACTTTATCAATCTGGAAAAATCAGGGATTTTTGTAAAAACACCCAAAAATCATGGAATTTTGCATTTTTGCCCAGCAAGCATGACTGAAAGATCACCAAACAGGTGTTATCTTAACCATGATTGCACAGGACTGGCTTCTTCCTTGTTGAATCTCACCAAGTTGACATTAAAAAAATAAAAAAATAAATAAAGATTAGTGCAACAACTTGAGGAATAATTTTATGTCTTGATGTTAATATGTTGTGCAGTTAAAACAAGTCATATTTTTATAATTTTGTTAATTTCTCCAAAATTTTAAATTTTTCATTTTATTTTCCTTTTTGTAAGTGAACAAATAAACAAAAAAAAAAAAAAAAAGAGATATTTTTGCACATTAGTATAGTTTTTTGAATTGCAGTGGTTTAGCGAGCATGTTACACAAGAGTGTGATATACGTAAAATTAGGGAATGTATACAATAGGCAATGGAAATTATGGAAATTTGTCAAAATTAGTCATAGAAATCATGGAAAAATCAGGGAACTTTTTTTCTGAATTTCTGTAGCCACCCTGTAGAAAGATCCCCCTATAGTGGCACAGAAGAAGGGAGAAGGGCCCTTCCTGAAAGTACTATGGTAAAAATAAAGAAGCTTATATATAAGGTTATTCTGATAATACATGGAGTTAAAATTCTTCTTTCCCTTTTAAATGAATAAAAATGTTATGTCTTTACAACTTGACACTTATTTATTTATTTTCTGCATGAAGACAAGAAGATGGATATAAGCCAATTGAAGTAAATGTTGAAAAGCCTGATGGATCTGAAATATTATGCAAATCATTTCGAATACTAAATGAAGCAGAGGAAGACGGTCTACCTTCTTTGATTTACAAGACTGTCATTGTCCGTGGTGCTGAAGAATTCCAGTTGCCATCAAGTTATATTGAACAGCTCAAAAAGATTGAAGACAATGGTTATAATGGAGAAGTGCCTGCATTAAAATCACGATTCAGTATTTTGGGAGAACATTGATAATAGTGTGTGGTATAACATATTAAATTTTGAACTTTTCTATAGCACCAAATCATGGTATTTCATAAACTATGTACATATAGTCAGTATAACAACCTAAAAACTGCCCTACTAAAGCTATATATGCAATTTGTTGTTTCCAAATATTAAAACTGATTCATACTCATTAAGTTTAGTATGTATGTTTAAAGAATATTTTTAATAAATATGGATACAAAACGCAAGTGCCACATATAAAAATTAATTAAATATATTATGATGTTAAAATGTGCATCAAATTGAAGTGACAAACATGAATGTATCTGAAGGGCAAATTCAAAAACCGCGTATATAAATTTTTGTAAAAATTCACAAATTTAAGTACAGATATAAATCAAACAAAATGTAAAATAAAATTAGATTACAAATGTACCAATTTAAATTCTTTAACTGTAATTTTAAGTAAAGTATTATCTAAATGGATAATTGATTGAGCCCTGATTATACATAGCTGATAAACATTTCTATTAATAAATTTAACGAAATGCAATAACTTATGTGTTAAAAATAATTGAAATAATTTGGATTTAAAACTTATATATATTGGTTATCATATTAAAATCTTTAAAAAAAAACTTTTCATAGATATAAATGACATCTGATATTATGTAACAATATATCAGTACTTCAGAGCAATTCAATTAACTTCATTGAAACATTTGCACAGTTAGTGCAAATCCATATAGATGTAAGAAAATGACAGTGTGCTACAAAAACCAAGCACTTTGTGCATATGAAATTATTAAGCACATATGTAAATATGACACTGTTGTACCATATATTATTAACTATGAGCTTTATATTTGTTGTAATATTAAAAAATATTTGTTCAAAATTATAAAAATAAACTTTTTTTTTTTTTTTTTTTTAATATATATAGTTTTTGTTTCCTTGATGAATAACTCATATTTAAAGTTATGAGTTGTAATAACTTTTATTATAAGTGAGTCAATACAGTTGAACCTCGTTAACATGAACATTGTTAATGTGAATTACTTTTAACATGAACAGTTTCCACAATCCCTGTCAAAATGAAGATTAGTTATATGAAAATTAGTTACTGATAGCATGAACTGCTGGTAACATGAACACATTTTTTATCCCTCTTGAGATTCACGTTAACGAGGTTCGACTGTATATTGAATAAAATTTAATAGTAAGAGTTATCTTATTTAATTTATGATTGTTGGGGGGGGGGGGGGGGGGGGGAGTTGTATTTTTGTTTGTAAAAAAAAAAAAAAAAAAAAAAAAAGTTTATTTTGAAAGGAAATATAGATGATTATTAGGGTGTATCAGGGGCCAAAATGATTTTTTTTTTTTTTTTTTTTTTTTTTCCAAAAAGAACAATAGGAAAAATAAGAGCGTATTAAAAAAAACAGTGAAACTTACTTTAAAACATAAGAAATAGGAGAAATTTACTATAAAAATAGTCCAATTGCGAATATAAATGATCAAAAATAGGCAAAAAATCTCCACTTCATAATTATAATGATACTAAAAGTATTATTAAAAATTATAAGCATTAGATGAAAAAAAATATTAATGGTCTAAAACAAAAGGAAATTATCTATTTTCATTAAATATTTATTATATTTTACCATGTTTTCATTAACTCACTTTCTTGTTTGTTTGTCCAGTACAAATCTTGCAATCGATTTTTAACTAACTTCCCAACTTGAAACTTTTAATAGCTCAGAACGCAATGTATTCTTTTAATACTTTTAGCTATGTTTAAGCAGAATTGAATTCATTTTCAGTAAATTTTGAAAAATCCGCATGGTGACGATTCAATTAAATTCAATGCTTGCACTTTTGCATAATGGTGATTTTGAAAAAAAAAAACATAATATATGTGAATTTTGTTTATTTACAAAAATATTGTGCACAAAATTATAAAAATTAAAGTTTATAGAGTCTGTGGATAATGGAAATGACTAAAATGTGATTAAAATTAAATAAACAGAAAATTTAAAATCATGGTATATAAAAAGTTCTTTTTATTTTGTAATCATTTATTTTTTAACTCATAGTATTAAAAAAAAAAAAAAAAAAAAAAACACCAAAGCAAAAATATATTTATGTAACATGTATCATTATATATTATATAAATACATACCTACTATATATAAATATTTGCATACTCACAAAAACATGAAAATTATAACAGTTTTAATATAAGTAGACATTGAATTGGACATAACACAAAAACATATTTATTAAAATTAATTCACTGTTTAAAAAATTTCTATGTGAATAATGGAAATTTAATAATCCAGAAAGATCACATAGGCTATAATTTGATGGTCCAAATATAAAAAATGGTAGACAAATATGTACAAGGACAAACTTTTATATTTATTTTCACTGTAACTAAACACAGAAAAAAATCTTTAACGTTGTTAATGCCAAGGGAAATAATGGAATAGCAGACAGCTGTTTTGGTAGCATATAGCATACTGTCATCAATGCATGCTCTGATGATGGTATGCTCATGCATTAATGTTGCACATCTCATGCACTGATGATGTTATGTTAAATGCTACCAAAACAGCTCTCTGCTATTCCATTATTTCCACTGAGATTCATGACATTGAAGATTTCTTCTCATGTTTAGTTATCTAGCACTAAGTCTTCTTTTAATATATTTTTTACTGTGTTTTATATATCAAGGTTTTTTTTATGTGAAAACACAACAAATGCTTTCATTTTAAACCATAAACTGATTCACAATGAGGCAGAAAAAATTTAATAAAAAAATATATATATACAGTAGAATCTCGTACAATGCGATTTCATATAACTCAGCGAAAAATCTACGACTACCTATTACTCATACAACGCGATAAAGAGTCTCATGTAACACGTGAAATAAAGGAAGCACTTGACGACATTTTTTTTACTTTCAACCTGTTCAAGGAAGGATTGCTCCGTTGCTATGCCAACACCTCACGCTTTTGGTCTCATTGCGGAATGAAATCGTCTGCTCAATGTATGTCTTCTGTAATGCGATTTTCTATTAAGCGGAACGTATTCCCCACGTTATATGAGAGTCTACTGTATATAAAGTATGCAAGACAGATTTTTAAGAACTTTCAATAAAATGTATGAAAAACTAATAATATTTGTTTTGGGTCGAAATAAGTAAGCATTATAGAAAAAGGATTAAGGAATAAATATTTGGATAATACATTTATATATTTTCTAAATACTGCAGCAAGCACAAAAATCCAATGTTTTTGAAAGGAATTTGTGTGATAAACTAAATAATTCTCCTACAAAATGTTGAATCTCTAACAGCACATCCTTTCCACATGACATCCATAAGATATCCTGTGGATAAAACTGCATCCCAAGGACAGCCTTAGGATGTACTGTGGATATGTGTGTAGTATGGGATAAGGAAAACAATGACCATACATACTAAATTGGGGAAGCATGATACTCATTGGTTGTATGATAGCTGTATTGAGATATATGTATGATGAATTGAAGTTAGACACACAATATTGAGGGCTATTTTAATTTTGTTTCAAAGCTCCATTTTAAACAATATCAGTTTACTATAGAATATTAGACAGTGACAATTTGCAAGGAAAGCAACCTTCACCAGTATGAACTATTTCAATCTTTAGTAAAGGGTAGGAAATTAGTTAAATGTGTATTGGTTTGAGAACAGAGCGGAAAAAATCTTCATAAATCCCTTTTTTCTCCCTGTTTTAATTGAGTTGAAAGAAAGAGGTATGTTTATTTTGGTTAGGATTTTGTCTTTGATGGGGAAAAATTTTAAATTAGAAAAATCTTGGAAATGTATAGTTTTAATAAGAATGCTGAGCATTAAGACAGACAAAAAATTTTTCAGGTTGAATATTGCCCCGCCTGGCCATCTCTAGTTGTGGCCCTGAATCACTTTAATCATTGTAACTAGGATATGACAAATATATCATATCCTATGATCTATATAACACAAAATTCTATAAAATGCACAGCTTCATGTTTTTTAGATTTGCGTTATAAATATCTTCTACCATATAATGTTTTATACAATACATAATTTCAATCTTTACCTTTGCTACACTAACCTACTTTCCTATTTCAATGCTTGAACTGATTGCTTTGAGCATTGGAGCACTATAAGAATTATGTATTGCAGTTACAGTATATTATATATAGAGCCCTCTGCTGGCATTTTTTGTTATTAATTTCGAAGTTTCTGTATTAAACTTTTTACAGCTTTCACAATAAACATACCATTTGTCTTATTCTATTTATATTTGTTTAATAGATATTTAATCTTGAAATGAGGATGTTATTTCATGGAAACACTGTAATAGTGTAAAACTTTACATAACTTTTCTGACTATAAAAATCAACACCTCAACTTTATTTGCAATAGCTGACAAAGAGTATCACTATCTGTGTTGCCAGATTTTGCGATTTTTTTATTCAATAGTTACCAATAATTTTTAGAAGTGATATGGGATATACATAATGGATGATTCTTTGATTCAATTAATCTTTTATATATATCAAGTATTACTTTTCAAAATTATTGGTGACTTTTGAATAAAAAAGTCGCAAAATCTGGTCACCGTGATTATTATCAGGTTTGTCAAAATCTAATGCAATCTCAATGGCTTTCAACTTAGAGACTTCTGAAAACAACAGTTATTTTTTAGTAAGGAGAAAATGTATGTTCAAATACTAAATATTTTTCTGTTCTGTTTAAGATTTTTTATCAATCATTAGAATTTCATAACAATATTTTCATTAAATATATATATATATTGAAAGTTGTATGTATGGAAGTAAGATGCATATGAGTAGGAAAATGTTGTATGTAAGCAAAGAAATAATATATTCAATATAGAATATTGAAAATGTATACAATTTTAAAATTAAAAGTATATATTTGTTCATTTTAATTGCTCTGGTGCATTCTCTGCTATATTAAGACTGTTTTAATATATATATTTTTTTCTAGTTATTTTTACTTACAGTTCGCTGTGACATGCTTTATTGCTAAATTCTATATTTATGCCAGCTACTGGATGTGTAGGAAAAGACATGCCTATTTCAAAGTTAAAATTTTTGAAAGCAAATATTGACAGAAGAATGAAAGAAACGGTATGTTAGTAGTAGGGATGTGGGTTTTCTGGAAAATTTTGAAACGGAAAATTTTCAATCTTTAAATTACGAAGGTTTTGTAAAATAAATCTAAATACATTAAAAGCTACAAGTAAACAAAGCTATTCAAAGAAAAGTATGAATAATTATTCAATTAAAAAAAAAATTAAAAAACAAAACACAGAAATTATGATTTAATGGTTATTTAATTTAAATATGTATAAAGCTAGAAAGTTATAATTTTTAATGACTGTTTTGCATGTATAATGGTCGAATAATCTATATATAAAAGGTGTCTGTGAACGTTCTGTAGCTGTCAGAAACCCTCACATATCGCTGCCAACAGCTGAACCCCATTTTATTATATAGAGAAAATTTTTATGAGATTTAAGTTTTTTTTTTTTTAAATTCTGTTTTCATTATCAAAAAAAATCTAGAAAAATTAAATTTGATTTTGTTTTCCCCAAAATTTATTTAATTTTTAATACTTCATACTGAAGTTACAAAGTGGGAAAAAAAAAATGATCAAAGTTCTTCTTTGCGCTTTATAATTTCAAAATAAAACATAAACAACAACAAAAAACTGCTTTGGAAAACAAGAACAAATTTAACAATTGTGAATATTCTGAAACTAAACAAAAAAAAAAGAGGAAATTATCATAACGAATTTCTGTTTAGAATAATATGGGGTTTGGCTGCTAGTGGCAGCAAAAGTATTGAAACACACATCCATATTTTTCTTTTTCTTTAGTTTGATCGCTAATTTTTATCATGAACTTAAATTTTTATAAACAGTATAAGACTAAGATCATGACTCCATAAATATTTACTTAACAAAATTGTATTAGGTGCACATCTTTTAAATAGAACATATTGCTAGCACATCAATAATTTTGCTGCCGACCGTACAAGTAGTCTGAAGCCCCCCCCCCCCCCCCCCCCACACACACACACACACTTCCCTCCTCCCCAAAAAAAAAAAGCACTGACATTCACAATTGAATATTACAATTGTAAATTTTTCATTGATCTGGAATAACATATTGAAAAATCTTAGCCCCCCCCTCCCCCCCCCCCCTTCCAAAAAAAAAAAAAAAAAAAAGTTCTGGATCTGCTACTGTGTACTAGGCAGTTAGTAAGGTATGGCTAAGACCATGCAAGGGTTCATTTCAAAATTCTTTTGCTTTTTACTTTTTTCGATTTGTTCTATTTTTAAGCATACTTTGCGAACACAAAGTCATATTTTTTAATAGTTGGTGGCATTGGAAAATGGATGTAATCCTCTATTAAAAAAAATCAATCTGGAAATTTGAGATTTTATTATTATTATTAGAGATGCAACGAACAATGGTTTGGCCGAATAACCGAATACCAATTAATCGGCCAAATTATAGCCGAATATTCGGCCGCCGAATAATGAACTCATTTTTGTCTAAAAACATAGTATAGTATGCACTATATGCACAATTCTTGTACATTTTGTTAGACATTTTAAGGTCTATCTTAAACAAACTTATATTAAGCAGAAAAAAAACTGCAATAGAATTATTTTAGAAAATTTCAATTTGACTAGTATTGAAAAGTTTCAGACTCAGTAAAGACAAAAATATTTTTAAACGAAAATTAATTTATTCATGAAAATATAATAGATTAGAAAAAAAACAATTATAACAATGATTAGGAAACAATTTAATATAAATATATATATAACAAAATTTTCAAATTCAATATAACAAAATTAATTCTCAACATCAATTCAAAATCATATTACCTCTCCAATCACATATTTGGGTTACTTGATAATACATGGAAGAAAAACGAAGTCTTTTCAAGTTCTTTTACATGGTCTACGCATGACCAATGTGGAAGATGGAACAAACAACATCACTTCACACCAGCACAAGCATTTTTACCAGAAGAACGATCAGATACATATACTGTAACACCGAAACCATATTGAAGAAAAACAGATTAAACATTAGTTGAAAATCAAAAACTCTGCACAAGTATTTCCGAAGATCGCGGTCGCCAAATGACCAGCGAATGCCATTGAAAATAAAGTCAGCTAAACTATACCACACTTCATGGTCGCCAAATGACCAATGAATAGAGCTTGTAAATTACTTGAAGATTGCGGTCGCCAAATGACCAGCGAATGCCATTGAAACATAAAGTCAGCTAAACTATATCACACTTCATGGTCGCCAAATGACCAATGAATAGAACGTGTAAATTACTTGGTTTGAACTTAATTTTAGTAGAAGATCAAAGTCAACTCGTGGTCGCCAAATGACCAACGATCTCGATAAATCATTAAAGTTCAAAAAACAAATTTAGCATAAACAGTCCTCAAATAAACTAATCATTTAAACTTCTGAAGAAACTATTGCATCTCAAAAAAAACTCAAACTTGAACGATTGTAAACATATATTAACATTATAAAACTATCAAACTTAACAGCAACAATTTAACATTCGATTTACCTAAATATTTAAATATGAGTTCATCGTACAGAACATAACTATTCCAAAAGAACAGCCGCCCGCAGCTATTCAAACCGGGACTCCAAGCCAAGGCTAGCAGGAGCACATTAGAACTGAACTCAGATGAAACTGAAGTATCTCCCAAACATCACGGCCTTATATTCTATCTAAACAAACCGATCTGCATAACAACGCTAACCGTCGCGCCACGACATCCGGTGGTGAAAATTGAAACATAATAAAAAAAGACAATTTCCAAGAAGTGGCAACAACTCAAACAAGAAAGATTATGCAGACGAGAAATGGCAACGCCGATATAGTAAACAAAGTAACGATGTTTGAAAAGAATAGATGCAAAGTAAATTTTAAATATCAAAAAGGATTTAATAAATAAAGGTAAGTTTAAATATATATTTTTAAGATAAAAAAAAATAAGTAAATTCAAATATTCCTTAATTTTAATATGAGGACATTGATATGGATATCAAATGCCCCCCACCGCAATATTAAAAATAATACAAGAACTATATAAGAAAACAACATTTTAAATATTACCAAGAATTTGCTGCACATCCCTTCATCTTAAGTCCATAGTATCATAGAAAAATGCGAGGTATCACATGGCTTTACAAAAAGACGAAAAACAAAGTATCACCAATGATACTCTGAAAGAACAATTTGGTTAAGAAGAAAAAGTACTATTGCATGCAATTCATATAATTTCCCCCACACAATGCAAATCAAATACATATATAAAAAACAGTATGAGAAATGGTTATATATACAATGATAATGTACAGGTATATAATATGCAATAAATATGAAAATATGATAACACATACACAAGGCGCCTTGTATTTCATTCATTCATACCACTATATACAATATTTACAACAATTTGCAAAGGTAAGGAAAACTTCAAAAAACTTTAACAGATATATATATAAAAAGAGAAAGATGCAGCAATTTACTGGAAAAATTAACTAGAACAAAAGTATTTAAAGAAAAATTAATTTTATAAATTTTAATAAGTCACCTTTAGTCATAGGCTTGGTAAACGGGTCGGCAAGATTTAATTTAGAATTTATATATTCAAGGTTAAACTTTCCCTCGTCAAACCAGTCTCTAATAAAAAACAATTTTATATTTACGTGTCGAGTATGGAAGTTTTCTATTCTGGATTTAGTAAAACGAATGGCTGCCTGATTATCTGCATATAAAGTAGGTATATCAAAGTTATTATTTATAAGTTTTAAATTGGAGCACTCGCATAAAATATTATAAAACCAATCCTGCTCCCTTACACAATCACACATAGAAATAAACTCTGATTCCATAGTTGATATAGTGACACCTTTTTGTTTATTTGTGCGCCACGAAACGGCAGCACGGTCCAACAATACCAACTGACCCCCCATAGAAACGTAATCGTCTCTATTAGCGGCGAAGTCGGCGTCAGAGTAAGAAATTATTTTAATATCTGTGCAATTGAGATAGAGTTTATAATGACTGGTATATTTAATGTAACCTAAAAGTTTAAGTAAGCCTTGCCAATGTTTAAAACCAGGATTTTGTTGGAACTGAGAAAATATATTTGTGGCATATGCAATATCAGGTCTTGTACGGTTTGCTAAAAAAGAAATACAACCTAAAAGATTCCTGTAAGGTAAATGAGATGCTTCTTCAACATCAGACTGAACAACTGGACAATCACTCTTAGAAAATTGTACACCTTTAACTATAGGCAAGGAAGAGACAGGTATCCGATGGTTTTGAAACCTCTCATTAACTTCGGCAATATATTGACCTTGATGGATCAAAACCCCAGTATCCGTGTACTCGAATTCCACACCTAAAAGCTTACGAGTGGTACCCAAAATTTTTAAGTCAAATTTAGACTGTAAAAGGTCTAAAATGTTATTTGCCTGCGATTCAGTCCTGGAAAAAATAACTATGTCATCTACATAAACCAATAAAACGGAAAAATCAGAATATGAATATGCACAATTACAATTTTCAAATTTATTAAAACCAAGTTCCAACAATACTTTATTTAACTCATAAAACCATAACCTACCAGATTGATGCAGCCCGTACAATGCTCTGTCCAATTTACACACCCAATCTTCTTTGCCTTTTTCAGCAAATCCAGTTGGTTGATTCATGTAAATTTCCTCGTTTAGAGGAGCGTATAAGTAAGCGCATTTTACGTCACATTGTACGTTAAACCACCCGCAGTATGAGACCAGCAAAGAAAAGAAAAACCTTACAACAGAAAAATTTATGACAGGTGAGAATGTTTCATCATATGATTCTCCCTGGACCTGGTTGAAACCTTGCGCGACCAACCTTGCCTTATACCTAACTATGGTACCAGACTCGTCACGCTTGACTGTATAAACCCAGCGGTTTCCTAACACAGATTTATTCACAGGAAGTTTCACAAGATGCCAAACACCTCTAGTAGTCATACAATTCAATTCTTCAAGCATAGCCTCATGCCACTTATCAAACTGTTTAGATTTCTGAGCCTGCTTATACGTTCGCGGGACCACCACCTCTAGTCAGCTAGTAGTGCTGGATGCGGAAGGTATAACGCTAGGATTAACAACACCAGAAAAAGTATTAAATTTAGAAAAATCAAAATCATTAGAATTAAAAATTAAACCATTATCATTACAAAATTTCTCGACTTCCTTTGGAGTGCGTTGACATGACCTCTTGCCTTCACCATCAGGGTAGTAGTAAATGTCGATCTTCTTTCCCTTAGGCCTAGGCACAACCTTTCTGTACCAGATCGGATTAGTCTTCCAGCTGGGAGACGAAGCTTGAGGAGAAACTGGAGTGACAGGAGAAGCAGGAGTGGCAGGGAGGACGGTTGGAACAACATCTTCAGTCTCGCTGAGCAAGACACCAGAGGGTCCAGGCTCCGGATCAGTATGACACCGGTCAACGGTCCATGGCTGCTCCTCTGGGACAAGCACCAACTCAAAAGAAGAGTCGCCCATCACCGCTCCACTGCGTGACACATCACTGCTCTCAACAAAAGAAACATTTATCGTCTCAACAACCTTCTTGTCCTCTTCCAACCAGATCCTGTATCCACGGGTACGTAAGGCATATCCAACAAGGACACCACGTTTGGACTTAGCATCTAACTTGTTCTTGCGCCTGACCTTAGGAACCCCGACATAAGCTAAAGTGCCAAATGGCCTTAAATGCCTTACTGAAGGCTTATTACCAGAATAGAGTTCAATAGGTGTTTTAGAATTTTTACCATGACAAATCCTGTTCCATGTATATGTAAAATGCATACATGCTTCAGGCCAAAAATCGTCAGACAAGCCACTAGATTTAAGCATTGCCCGAACACAATTCATTATTGTCTGGTTAAATCTTTCACAAACCCCATTTTCCTCTGGTGTATAGGCATTAGTCAACTCATGTTTTACTCCATTTTCTCTACAAAAAGCCTTAAACAGTTCATTCTCAAACTCTCTGCCATTATCCGTTCTCAAAGCTTTCAACTTGGTCCCTAGAAATCTTTCTGCTCGTAAAACGTGTCTTTTAAAGACTTCGAAACACATAGATTTCTCCTGGAGAGGATAAACAGAAGTTTTACCTGAAAAATCGTCTATAATAGACACAAAAAAACGTTCACCCTTCTTTCCAGAAATTTTAACAGGACCCCAAGTATCAAGGAAAATTCTATCTAATGGCTTTTTAGATGAAGAAGAACTAAGAGGCTTGAAAGAGACACGATTTTGCTTACTCAAATGACAGGGATCACAAAAAAAATTATTAACAGATTTTAAATGAGGAAGACCTTTAACTGCAGAATTACGAATAGTATTATAAATTAAATCAGGACTAATGTGATCAAAACGCAAGTGCCATATGTCTATATCTTTAATATTGGCAGTTTTAATTACTGGTGAAGCTGAAATTTCAGCATTAAAATTTAGATCAACATTAGTTTTGAAATTCTGCCCCCCATTCATTTTAACATTATGATTATTTCTTATGATTTTTGGAAAAGTATAATAAATCCCGTCATAGAGCTTAGCAGAAAAAAGAAACTTGCCATATTTATCGACCACATTTAGTTTACCAGCCTTTCCAGTAAATTTAGCACCACCCTGGTCGAATCTAGAACCGCTTAACAAATTTTTTCTTAAATTTGGTGAGAAAAGGACATTCCAAAGTTTTATAATAGTACCATTAAAATCTAATTCAACTTCCCCCTTTCCAGTAATGGGGAAAGTAACCCCGTCAACAGCCACGTGCAACTCATCACCAGAAATTTCGGTGAAATTACAAAAGGCAGATCTATTTTTGCAGAAATGGTGAGAGGCGGCGGTGTCAAAAGCCCAGCTGCCTTCTCTATTAAAACCACTTAAATTAGCTTCAGCAATATAATTCTGAGCTTTAAAACCTTTATTTTTACGGGGGGGAGTTTTATCACGTTTTGGCTGTTGAGCGGAGTCACCTTTTTTTTTACAAAATTACCTTTAAATGTATTATCCCTAGCAGATTTATCATTACTTAACTTTACCCGACAATCTTTACTAATATGACCCTTTTTTCCACATCGCCAGCAAGTAAAAACAGGCCTTTTCTTAAATTTGACACTCTGGGCTTCAATATTACAATCAACCCTAGATTTGTCAATATTCCTGAGCTGGAGACGAGTCTCCTCAGCACACAATTCAGTTACAATATTTTTAAAAATAAAGTCTTTATCAGGCCACCTTAAAATTTGCTGGACGATTTGGTCAAATTTATCGGGCAAAAAACGTAAAATCTGAAAACACAGATACTCATCATTTATAGGTTTACCAATAGATTTTAATTGATCAGATATTTTTGAAATTTTTGCGGCATAAATTGCCATAGATTCGCCAGGGTCAAAAAAACAAGACATTAATTCAGAATATAACTTCATATGGTGACTTCTACTGTATGGTTGGAAATTGACTTTAAGGATTTCCCAAGCTTTAGCAGGATCATCACATTCGCTAATTAAACTCCGATATTCTGGTTCGATATTTAAATAGATTAAGGACATAGCAGCATTCTGCCTTCTCTTAAAATCTGTTATAGATTCAACAGTGACAGTATCACTTTTTACAGGTTGCTCTTCGATACCAGTTACGATATCGTAGGCATTTTTTTCCATTAAAAGGAACTTGATGTCACATTTCCAACCAGAATAATTATGAGAATTAAGTTTAATTATTTGAGGTACTAAATTATACGCCATGATTAATCAATTTAAATATATCACAAAAGAAACAAATTGAATCCACTGAGTCTACAAAAAAAAAAACTAGTCAAAAAGAACTTTATCTAAACTGGGCCCATAAACCCAGATGTTAGACATTTTAAGGTCTATCTTAAACAAACTTATATTAAGCAGAAAAAAACTGCAATAGAATTATTTTAGAAAATTTCAATTTGACTAGTATTGAAAAGTTTCAGACTCAGTAAAGACAAAAATATTTTTAAACGAAAATTAATTTATTCATGAAAATATAATAGATTAGAAAAAAAACAATTATAACAATGATTAGGAAACAATTTAATATAAATATATATATAACAAAATTTTCAAATTCAATATAACAAAATTAATTCTCAACATCAATTCAAAATCATATTACCTCTCCAATCACATATTTGGGTTACTTGATAATACATGGAAGAAAAACGAAGTCTTTTCAAGTTCTTTTACATGGTCTACGCATGACCAATGTGGAAGATGGAACAAACAACATCACTTCACACCAGCACAAGCATTTTTACCAGAAGAACGATCAGATACATATACTGTAACACCGAAACCATATTGAAGAAAAACAGATTAAACATTAGTTGAAAATCAAAAACTCTGCACAAGTATTTCCGAAGATCGCGGTCGCCAAATGACCAGCGAATGCCATTGAAAATAAAGTCAGCTAAACTATACCACACTTCATGGTCGCCAAATGACCAATGAATAGAGCGTGTAAATTACTTGAAGATCGCGGTCGCCAAATGACCAGCGAATGCCATTGAAACATAAAGTCAGCTAAACTATATCACACTTCATGGTCGCCAAATGACCAATGAATAGAACGTGTAAATTACTTGGTTTGAACTTAATTTTAGTAGAAGATCAAAGTCAACTCGTGGTCGCCAAATGACCAACGATCTCGATAAATCATTAAAGTTCAAAAAACAAATTTAGCATAAACAGTCCTCAAATAAACTAATCATTTAAACTTCTGAAGAAACTATTGCATCTCAAAAAAAACTCAAACTTGAACGATTGTAAACATATATTAACATTATAAAACTATCAAACTTAACAGCAACAATTTAACATTCGATTTACCTAAATATTTAAATATGAGTTCATCGTACAGAACATAACTATTCCAAAAGAACAGCCGCCCGCAGCTATTCAAACCGGGACTCCAAGCCAAGGCTAGCAGGAGCACATTAGAACTGAACTCAGATGAAACTGAAGTATCTCCCAAACATCACGGCCTTATATTCTATCTAAACAAACCGATCTGCATAACAACGTTGACCGTCGCGCCACGACATCCGGTGGTGAAAATTGAAACATAATAAAAAAAGACAATTTCCAAGAAGTGGCAACAACTCAAACAAGAAAGATTATGCATACGAGAAATGGCAACGCCGATATAGTAAACAAAGTAACGATGTTTGAAAAGAATAGATGCAAAGTAAATTTTAAATATCAAAAAGGATTTAATAAATAAAGGTAAGTTTAAATATATATTTTTAAGATAAAAAAAAATAAGTAAATTCAAATATTCCTTAATTTTAATATGAGGACATTGATATGGATATCACATTTCATAACTAAAATGTATTATTTTCTTTTTAAAAAGTTATTTTTATACAAATTTTTAATTTTTAAAACCATTATTTGATTCTGAAAAAAATATTCGGCTATGTTCGGCTTAAAAATTGCCTCAATAATAATAATTCTTTGCAAGTTTCTTATGAGGTATTGTCTAGTCATATTTTAATAGATACTAGTGATCTTCGCCAGCTAGCGGGTCACTATTTTTAAACGAATCACTATAATGAATGAATTCTCAAAATTCCATATAAAAGAAGAAAAAAAAAAAAACTTGATCGAGTAAAAACTTACACCGGGTCCCCACTGCCGTCGGCAGCGTAGACCCGTGCGCACTGTGCATGCAGGTTAAGGGATAGGCATATTTATTCCCCAACTTTCCTGCCCCTCCTAATTAACCTACATATACCAATTTTGAACAGTCTAACTCAATTTCTATTTTTTTTTATTCCCTAGTCCCTCTTTCCGCCTCCCCTTAATAATGTAGCACTTCCGAAAATATCCTCATTCAACTTGTAGGCCCCAAAACCTATATATACCAGTTTTGAATGGTCTAACTCAATTTCTATGTTTTTGCCCCCCTCCTGCTCCCTAATAATTTTACACTTTCTAAAATATCCTCATTCGACTCTTAGGCCCCCAAAACCTATACATACCAATTTTGAACAGTCTAACTCAATTTCTAATTTTTTGCCCTTCCTGCCCCCCACCCCCTAATAATTTTACACTTTCGAAAATATCCTCATTCGAGTTTTAGGCTCCCAAAACCTATGTATAACAAATTTAAATGGTCTAACTCAATTTCTAATTTTTTGTCCCGCCCCAAATAAGTAAAAATATAACTGGAAGGATTTTCTTTTATTATTATTAAATAATGAAGGACAAATATTAAATTTTTCATTATGCTTTGACAAAAATCAGAATTTGCTTGTATGGTTCAGTTGGGACAATTTTGAATACATTAATTTTAAATTTAACAGATTATGTTAGCTTACTACAGATATATGTTTTGCACTTATTGATATAGCATAAAAGTTTTTACATGATCCTTACATTAAAATTTATTTTCACAATATATGACAAATATAAATTCTAAAATTAAAAAAAATTATTGTGTAATATAATGTTTTTATTTATAGTGTAAATATAAATAAAAACATTTCTTACAAAATTATTCGGCCTGGGCCGAATAATGGACTTGATATTCGGCCGAAGCCGAATATTCGGCAGACAGGCCGAATAGGCCGAACATTCGGCTTCGGCCGAATAATCGTTGCATCTCTAATTATTATTATTATTATTTAACTTTAAATGTAACACCTTTATGAGATTTTTTCAAGTACAATTCAATTTCGGATATTTTAAGCAAATAAAGAAATATTGAGTTCTTTCAACTAAACCTCCAGTTACAAGATAAGGTGTGATTCATTTTATTTATTTGATTTCTTTAAATTTTAATCAAAATCTTGCTATTTATTTATTTAGGCAATTAATTGTATTTCCTGTTGGTTGCATTAAAAAACATTTTTTTTTCTTTTTCCACATTAGAAATAAGTTTTAAAAAGTGATTTTAAAAAATATGTTTTTATATAAGATTTTTCTCTAAAATTTTCAACAATGCCAATTTTGTAATTAAAGCAATTTTTTTTAAGTTTTGCTCTGTTTTTTTTTTATTTTTTTTTTTATTGAATATTTAACGAAGATTATGACAATGTCCTTACTTTCTGAGTCACTCTCAGAATTAGAGACCATAAGGTGACCTAAGAGAATTGCTGTCTGAGTTTGAAAAACATCGGCGTATCATCATTTATCAAATGAATATTTTGAAAAATAGATACACATGCTCAGCAAATATAGTAGTGCATTAATTTATCAATATATTCTTTTTTTGTTATGTTGCCAAATGCTTTATAATTATGTTCTTACAAGCTTATTGAATAGACATTTAAAATTCTGATTAGCAATCACAGATCTTTTGTATTATAATAAATAACCTCTTTCTCGAGCAAGTTGCTCAAAACATATATCTGGTAACTTTCTAAATGATGACTTTAATCAAAAACTTTTGTTTTTCACACAGTATATAACATTACTATGACTAATAAAAGAAAATTTAAATATATTATGCAAAAGATTTACTAAAAAAATTGTTTTTTTGATTGGAAAATTTTCCGGAAAAACATAGTAGAAAATTTTCCAAAAAAGAAAATTTTCCACCCCACATCACTAGTTAGTAGTTATGAAAGCTGTAACAATTTTACACAGAAATTTAAAAGCTAGTAACAAAATATGCCAACAGATGGTGCTGTAATTCTGTAATTACTAGAGACCTTGAATAAAGAAAGAGTAGACATTGAATAAAAATGATGGACATTAATTCTAAGATTACTCACTTGCTGTATTTGTTTAAGTGTTAAAACCTGAAAGGACGATAGTATAACCAAGGAAAAAGTAGAAATCAAGTATTCCATTGAACATTCATTTATATCTAGGACTCTGTGAATATTACAGCACCATTTGTTGGCAGCTTTCATTGCTGTTTTTAATACTTCTGTATAAAATTTTTATAGCTTTCTCAATAAAAGTATCTGTTTCATTCTTTTATCAATATTTATTTTTGAAATAGGATGCCCTTTCCTAGTCACCATATATTTCACTCATTAATTATAAATGCCTGCAAAACAACATTCACTTAGGAATAAACATAATTGGTATTAAACATAATTATTTCTATGATAAGATTTCATTCAGTTTATTAATGTATAAATCAGTTCTTAGTATTTATATGAGCTGCCTATATATAATAACATACAATTTAAAAGCTTTTAAAATACCTTACATAAAATCCTTTTAGTTGCTGCATGATATGATATATTTCGACTCTGTATATTTTCGCAGTCATCTTCAGATGTCAAAGTTGCTGCAATGACCATTATCACTGGACTTCCATATTCTTCTTTACAGACGTCATCCTTTCATTTGTTCTTGTGTATTAAGTGTTGCCAATCTTCCGGAATAGTACCATGCTCTCGGTCGTTAACTGCGGTGTCTGTAAAGAAGAATATAAATGGAAGTCCAGTGATGATGATCATTGCAGCAACTTTGACATCTGAAGATGACTGCGAAAGTATAGCGAGTCGAAATATATCATATCATATGCTGCAACTAAAAGGATTTTATGTAAGGTATTTTAAAAGCTTTTAAATTGTATTGATAGTCCTTTTTTAAAAATTTAATTTAAAAATAATAACATATTTTGAGTAACTTAATGGTTCGGATGCACATAGCACAACATTCTCAATTTTAATTCAGCAGGAAAAGGCACATCAAGTTGGTTGGTTGGTTGATTGGGTTTTACGTCGCACTAGTGCTGGGCAATTGGCGACGGTCTGGGACTCACCCCTAGAGGTGGTCCAGAGACATACAATCGCAATTTTGATCCTACACGGAGAGGATAGCTCCCTTGCTTCAGTAACCCTCAGAAGTATAATTTTGATGTGAACATGGAGGACATTGCGACCATGACAAATTTTACATACACCAGCCACCATTAGTGTACACGGCGGTCTTTGGCTGGCTCAAGTACCGAACGAGCAATCTTCTAATTACGAGCCTCGCGTTCTACCGACTGGGCTACCACGGCCCAGTGCACATCAAGACATTAACTCTCTATAAAGAGTAATGCATATGAAATATAGACCAACCACATAATATATTAACATTTAATTAATTGATATCACACAACATAATTGAATCTAAAGTTTACCGGCTATATAGGTAGACCCTAATGTAACCAAACTTTTCGTACGATCCTGTATTGAATTAAAAATGCTTAACAATACATTCTTTTCATAGTAGCCATATTATGATCTTCAGTAGTATGTTTAATTTTATTCAGTTTAGTATTGTAGATGCAATTAAAGCATATTTAAACAGATACCAATTTTAGATAATTTATAATTTTTTTTTTTATTATAACTTCTTTTTCTTTTTCTGTAGAGTGCCTTTGTAAAGAAATAAAAAATGTTAAAGAAGCATTTTTGAACAGAGAACATGTTGGAGTGAATTTCAATAACATAAAAAGTGTGTCTCATAAATATAGAGACTAATGATTTTTTTGAAATAATAGTTCAAAAAAGAAAGCAATAATAATAATAATAGATAATAATAATAAGCATATAGAATCAGAATATACTTGTATTTCAACAAAGAAATACAGTAAAGGTTTTACAGAGTTTTTGTAAGAAAAATTAAAAGCAAAATAGGCTGTCTCAAAAATGTAAAAACTGTTCGAGTGTTTGATGTTTAAATTCAAATTTTTGATCCATTCCTTTGAATTATCTTGAAAATCCTATCAGGCATGCATAGAACAACTAGATTTTGAAGAATGTTTAACTGTAATGAACACCAACTCTGCTCTACTTGTCACTTTAATTTCTGAATAGTCGAAACTGAAGACCATGAACATACATCTCTCTCCTCTCGTGCAAGTACGTCCCAAAGGTTTTCATTTGGATTTAGGTCTGGACTCTGGACTGATGGCTAGCCATTCAGTAACAATAACTTGATACTGAATAAACGAAGCTTTTATTGAGTAGGAGATTGTCTGTTTGAATTTCCAGTTTCTCTCCTAAGATATTTTCCAATTGGAAGTATATTGCTTTTGAGGACTCATGAGATTCTTGTCGTTCGATGAATGAATGTTCTTCAATGATGAAAAAATATCCGATTTGGTTGACCTAATAGCCAGATATTTTATTTTCATGATCTATGACGAGAACATCATGAATTCTGTAGGCGATAAAAAGGATGAAGTTCTCTCATGATGTAAAAAATATTTCAGTTGGTGTAGGTTGTTAAAACCAGTAAAAACTACAGCGTCAGAAATGCCAAAGCGAAAAAATTTTGGGAAGCAGACAGCTGTTTCGGTAGCTTTTATCGTACGAAGACGGTAAGCTAAAGACTACCGAAATAGCTGTCTGCTTCCCAAAAGATGTACTGAAGATGGTACGCTAAAGGCTACTGAAACAGCTATCTGCTTTTCGAAAATTTTTCTCTTTGGCATTTCTGACATTGTAGTTTTTACTGGTTTTAATAATCCAGCACCATGTCCCCTTTTAATATTTGTTAAGCTTAAACAGATGCACTGAAGATGGTACCCTAAAGGCTACCGAAGAAGCTGTCTGCTTCTCAAAATTTTTTTGACATTTCTGACATTGTAGTTTTTACTGGTTTTAATAATCCAGTGCCAAGTCTCCTTTTAATATTTAATAGGTGTATTGTGTGCTATGTTTCAACGGAACAACAGATATTGCTGATATTACTCTCTTAATGTACAGGATTGCTCTGGGGATGGTACAACTTCAGTATACACCCACAGCTGAATTTGGCGATTTTTCTTTGGTGCCATTTTGAAAGATAACGATGTCTTTCTGGACTGTTTGCGATATAATATGTCAGCCTATATGTTTATTTTAGATTTGTGATTTTATGTTTTATGATTTAAATTATGATTTTATCATGTATGATTTTGCCATAATCGCCAACAAAAAATCACCAAATATCGTTGTGGGTGTATACTGAAGTTGTTCCCTGGGGATTATTAAAATGTCCTACTAAAAAGCAATCTCCTTCTAATTGGAAACATCTTAGGGGGATAAATATAGATATTTCAACAGAATGATGCATCAATTCACACCTCCTACAGAATCAAGTTATTGTTATAGAATGACCAGCCATCACTCCAAATCTGAATCCAATTTAAAACCTTTGGACATACTTGCACAACAGTCTTCCATAGTCTTCAGTTTTCGACTAGCCATAAATTATAAATTAATAAAGCAACAAGTAGAGCAGAGTTGGTATGCATTACAGTTACACATTCTCCAAACTCTAGTTCTAGGCATGCCTGACAGAATCTTCAAGATTATTCAAAGGAATGGATCCAAAATTTCAATTTAAATACCAAATACTAGAACTATTTATATATTTTTGAGACAGCATTTTATTTATTTATTTATTTTTTTACAAAAATTCTATAAAAGCTATAGTATTTTTCAATTCCTACTATTAGTTCACACTCTCCCTATATATATCTTGTACAAATCTTGCAATCGATTTTTAACTAACTTCCCGACTAGCTAGACATTTGAAACTTTCAGGATTGCTCAGAACACGGTGACAACACAATACTTCGAAGTCCGATTTTCGAATTTTTTATTAGTTTTCTTATGATTAATTAAAATATGAAAATAATAACATCCTTATAGCGTTAAAAGAGCCATTAAAATATTAGCTATAATTTAACTGTTGAAAAAAAAAAAAAAAAAAAAAAAAAAAAAAAAAATTACGAGTTCATTTTCTTTCGACATAAAAATAAATACATTTAATTAAACGTGAACATTAAAAAATTATAAAAAGTTAAATGATGCATTTCATAAAAACTGACGTCATTATCAATTTAAAAATTTCATGTACCTTGATAAGAGCTCTATGATTCATCAGAAAATTTAAAACATGGTGTAGAAGAAGTTTTTTTTTTTTTTACCTTATAATTATTTTTATTTCATTTTTCACGTGCGCTTTTTATTTCCTAATTCAAAATTAAAAAAAAAAAAAAAAAAAAAAAAAAAAAAACTTTTTCTATAGTGTTTGTAAGTAGGAATTAACTTTAAAAATTTTCTTTTATGTTACTTCTTTTATGTTACTTCTTTTTGTTGCAATACACTTATATTCTGATTCCATATGCTTATGTCTGTCCTGAAAGTGATGCGCCCCATTTTCTTCTGCCGTGAATATATTCGTCGCACAGGGTTGCTGCTTGTACGGAAGGGCGGGTGGAGTCTTGGGAACACATCGCCACCAGCGCTGGTCGGCTCCGAGATTCTGCAGATTCACAGTGCCTGTTTCAGTGAACCCTTGTGTGAATGATCGGTCGAAATCAAGATGGAACAATCTCTCGAGCAGAATTGTTGCAGTGTTGTGAGAATGATCCGACTGTTTTGGACAATGTGGTAAGTGATGACGAATCTTTTACCTTCTTGTACTACCCAAAAAGATAAAGACAGAGCACAGGGGGGCACACGACGACGTCCCCACGCCCAAAACAGGCAGAAATGAGCAAATCGCAGGGCAAAGCGAGGCTCATTGTTATTATTATTATTATTATTATTATTATTATTTTCGAATCCAAGGGAGTGGTCCATTTTGAATTTGTTCCACCTGGTCAAACAGTCAACGCCAAATTTTACGTCGAAGTACTGAAAAGGCTAAAGCAACGGGTCAAGCGCCAGATCAAGAATTCTGGAAGCTGCACCATGACAATGCTCCCAGCGTATCAACGCTCCTCCAGCCGCCTTACAGTCCTGATTTGTCCACGTCCGACTTCTTTTCATTCCCGAAGATTAAAAAATTCCTCAAAGGACAGCATTTGGGGACCCTGGAGAACATCAAGGTGGCTACGACGAGGTTACTAAAGGACATCTCTGTGACGGACAGCCAGGACGCATATAAAGCATGGAAATCGCGTCGGAACAAGTGTGTTGAAGCAGGAGGGGTGCATTTCGAAGAATATTGAGTAAGTGTATGAATCGGTTCAATAAATTTCTTAAAATAAAAATGGGCGCATTACTTTCGGGACAGACCATGTATATACATATATTTGAGATTATTGCTTTATTTCTTGAACAATTATTTCAAAAAATCGCCTGTCTCTATATTTATGAAACACACTGTACATCAGTTTTGTTTTTCAGAACTAGTTGGCATAGGTGGACTCTGCTCAGTTCCCCATCATATTTATGTTCTCATAAATTTCTAGTGCGAGACATATTATAATCATGTTAAAAGAAATGAATATGACCAAAGCTTGATACAGTGACAGAATGAAATCCCCGCCTAATAGGCTATCCACCGTTCACTTCGATATACTTACCTAATTCTAATCTATGAATTTATTTTATCAGGGTCGATTTGTTTAGTTTTCATGCTACTGTTTCCAATGCAATAATCCTCAAAATTCATATTTATACGAAAATATTACAATTTCGATATGTTGATAAAATCGTAAATTACGAATAATTTACGAAAATTTTCTATTAGAATATTTGTATTCAATCATGTTCAAACAAATATTATAAATGTAATTTTGAAGTTGTCTAATGTATTTATGATCCTCAAAATGGAAGTTTATGCTCAATTTTGCCATATTCTGACATGTTAAGTAAAGCGTAAATTCCAAATAACTTACGAATTTTTTAATTTTGAAAAAATCATAGTCTATGATATTCATGCCAGCATCCTAAATAATATTTCGAAAGTGGTTTGACATCTTTACGATGAAAATATCCCTCAAGATTGACGTTTATGTGAGATTTTGCTCTATTCTGCCATGTTAAGAAATTCGTAAATTTCCAATAACTTACGAAATTTTAATATTCGAAAGTTCATAGTAATTAATATTCATGCCAGTGTCCTAAATAATATTTCAAAAGTAGTCTGACATCTTTACGATGAAAATATCTCTCAAAATTGACGTTTATGTGAAATTTTGCCCTATACTGCCATGTTAAGAAATTCGTAAATTTCCAATAACTTGCGAAATTTTCAAAGTAGCATATTTATAGTTACTGATGTTCATTCCGGCATCAAAACCGATATTTTAAAACTGGTTTGACATTTTCACAGTAAAAAATTTCCATTTACTGCACGTTTAAGTGAATTTTTGTCCTATTCTCCCATGTTAAGAAAATCGTAAATTTCTCATAACTTACGAAATTTTTTAGTTCGAATGTTGCAAATGAATAGGGTTCTTGCCAGTATCGAAAGTAATATTTTGAAATTGATCTGACCTCTCTGCGATCATTTGTTCGTGAGATATCGTGTTAACAGACTAACAAACTAACGGACTAACACACTGACCCACTAACAGACACCCTACTGACAGACACCATACAGATTTTGTCATTTTCGGATTCCTCATTCCTCACACCTGAAAACGTATAAAAAAGTCAAAAAACCGAGGTCGAAATTTTTTCCGATTACCTAAGTTCCCCGTACCTATAGTATGATGGGGAACTTATACAAAGTTGGTGTTGATATAAAAATTGTAGAAAACTGTTTATGCTAGTTTATGCTCAGAAACCTAAGCCTGAGTGAAATGCACTCCATGGGAGGTCTTTCTAAAAATAATGCGGAAGAACACGATAGAAGACCTAGGATTATAAATGATTTTCAACCTAGTTCAAAAGGACTGATACAAAACACACACAAAAAAAAAAAAAAAAAAAAAATGTTTTTTTTTTTTTTTTTTTTTTAATTACAAGAATGAAGGATAAAATTTTTAACATTTTTTAAATAAGAATTCAAATATTTTCAATTTACATTAACATCATTCAAACATTTGCGTTTTCTTACAATAGAGCATTTCCTAGTGACGTCTGGTGGTTGGCAAAAAAGCGCGCTCGACTTTCCCGCGTTATTTACTATATTGGTGATCCGCCATCGCTATGCTTTTCCCAAGCCTTTTTGCCAACCACTCATAAAAGTTGAGATGTTTGTTTACAAACAAGGAACTGCCCTATTACTGGTTCTATAGGCCAACAACCATGCTACTGAAGTTAGATACATTTAACTCATAGATCTATTATAACTGTGAACGGAGCATTCCTTTATTACGGGAATATAAGAAAGTGTGGCAAGGATGAAATAATTGAGCGTACTGAAACGGTTACCTTTTTTGAAATTTATCGCGTAATTGGCAATTATTTGTTTTAAGTATAAATATTTTATTATTATTAGGAGATACAGCAAGCAAAACTTGTGTAAAACGCTACAGCTGCTAAAATTTATTTTCACCTCATTATTAACACTTTCCAACGAAGTTTAAAAGTGTTTATGACTTCGGTTCATCTTCTGTCTACACTTGCTTTAACTCCCATAAATAATCATGGAATTTCTTGAAACTAATAGATGTTATAATACATTTAAACTGATTTAATTAAATATAGCTGTTATAAGCATTTTACTAAAATAATTTCTTAAAAAGTTACGAAGATATAAAATATAAAACTAGTTGGCATAGGTGGACTCTGCTCAGTTCCCCATCATTTTTATGTTCTCATAAATTTCTAGTGCGAGACATATTATAATCATGTTAAAAGAAATTACTTTGACCAAAGCTTCACACAGTGACAGAATGAAATCCCCGCCTTCAAGGCTACCCACCGTTCACTTTGATATATTTATCTTATTCTACTCTATTAATTTATTTTATTGGGATCAGTTCCGTTTCTTAGTTTTCATGCTACTATTTCCAAATGCAACTTTCCCAAAAATGCATATTTATATGTAATATCGCCCCATTTTGCTATGTTGATGAAATCTTAAATTTCGAATAACTTACGAAATTTTCCTATTAGAATATTTGTAGTCAATCATGTTAACACAAGTATCATAAATGTTATTTTGAAATTGTCTGATATATTTATGATCATCAAAATGGACGTTTATGCTCGATTTTGCCTTACTCTGCCATTTTAAGTAAATCGTAAATTCCAAATAACTTACGAATTTTTTAAATTGGAAAATTCATACTCTATGGTATTCATGTCAGTATCCTAAATAATATTTCAAAAGTGGTCTGACTTCTTTATGATGAAATTTATCCCTCAAGATTGACGTTTGTGTAAAATTTTGCCCTATTCTGTTATGATAAAAAATTCGTAAAATTGTAATAACTTACGAAATTTTTATGTTGAAAAATTCATAGTCAATAATATTCATGCCAGTATCCTAAATAATATTTCTAAAGTAGTCTGACATCTTTACGATGAAAATATCCCTCAAAATTGACGTTTATGTGAAATTTTGTTCTATTCTATGCCATGTTAAGAAATTCGTAAATATCCAATAACTTTCGAAATTTTTAAAGTAGCATGTTTATAGTTACTGACGTTCATTCTGGCATCAAAACTGATATTTTAAAACTGGTCTGACATTTTTACAGCAAAAATTTTTCATCTAATGCAAGTTTAAGTGAAATTTTGCCCTATTCTCCCATGTTAAGAAAATCGTAATTTTCAAATAACTTACGAAGTTTTTTAATTCGAATGTTGCAAATAAATGGGGTTCTTGCCAGTGTCGAAAGCAATATTTTAAAACTGGTCTGACCTCTCTGCGATCATTTGTTCGTGAGATATCGTGTAAACAAACTAACGGACTAACAACACTAACAGACACCCTACAGACAGACACCATACTAATTTTGTCATTTTCGGTTTCCTCACACCTGAAAACGTGTAAAAAAGTAAAAAAAAAACCGAGGTCGAAAATTTTCAGGGTTACCTAAGCCTAAGTTCTCCTTACCTATAGTATGATGGACTGCATGGATACCCCTAGTATCTGGGATAGTCGGTGATGGGGCGCACAAGCGCGCCACCTGTCTTACCTATAGTATGATGGGGAACTAAAAAATCTTACGTGTGAAATATAATCCTTTTAAGCCTTTTTATAGAACATCCAATCACTATTGTTTGCGATAAAATTTGTTTTAGATTCAAAATAATCTAACTTTTAGAGGGAAATAAAAATATTAAAAAGATCTCACCTCTCTGTGATCATTTGTTCGTGAGATATCGTGTAAACAGACTAACGAATTAACACACTAACAGACACCCTACAGACAGACACCATACTAATTTTGTCATTTTCGGTTTCCTCACACCTGAAAACGTGTAAAAAAGTCAAAAAACCGAGGTCAAAAATTTTCACGATTACCTAAGTTCCCCTTACCTATAGTATGATGGGGAACTAAAAAATCTTACGTGTGAAATATAATCCTTTTAAGCCTTTTTATAGAACATCCAATCACTATTGTTTGCGATAAAATTTGTTTTAGATTCAAAATAATCTAACTTTTAGAGGGAAATAAAAATATTTAAAAGACACCCTTCCCCCCCCCCCCCCCCCCCCACACACACACACACACTTACACACACCAAAAAAAGGAAATATATTGTCTGCATAAGAGAAAGCAGATTTTAAAGCTTGTCAAGAAAATTTCAGTGTTGGGCAGTTTGACTACTGTAGTCAGTGTAGTTACTTGTATCACGTGACTTTTTTTATGTCTTATCTTTGCCACACAAAAAAATTGCCATTAT
Organism: Salticus scenicus; assembly: GCA_963930645.1. NCBI lineage: Eukaryota > Metazoa > Arthropoda > Arachnida > Araneae > Salticidae > Salticus > Salticus scenicus. The sequence goes on from OZ005648.1 coordinate 52,213,306, forward strand.
CCTGTCCACTGTTACAATCGGTCTACTACAGGGTTGCCAGGTCATATTTTGCAAACGAGGCCAAACTTTCTCTGAAATAGAGCCAAATGGAGCCAAACGCTAACAAAATAAAGCCAAAAAAGAGCCAACACCAATGTTGCCAACTCTAGGGATTTGTCCCTACTTATAAGAATTTTAGAAGCCTTCTTCAACATGAAGGGACGCAGTAGGGACTTTTTGGAGGTACCCGTTTTCCTTAGGACTTCCTCGGGATATCCTGATAATGAAAATTCTTCATACAGACATTCTGAGCACTAAAGTAGGGACTTTTATCATGAATGTAGGGACATTTTATTGTGTCCGTAGGGACATGTTAAAATTTAAGTTGGCAACATCGGTTTACATTTGAAGATTCAAAGTACAGTAGGAAGGTACAGTCGGTAATAAAAGTGTCCGAACACTAGCAAAAATTCCTATGTAAAACTAGTTGGCATAGGTGGACTCTGCTCAGTTCCCCATCATATGTATGTTCTCATAAATTTCTTGTACAGGACATATTATATTCTTGTTAAGAGAAATGAATTTGACCAAACGCTTGGCACAATGACAGAATTAAATCTTCACCTAATAGGCTACCCACCATTCAGTTCAACATATTTATCTTATTCTAATCTATTAATTTATTTTATTGGGATCAATTTCGTAGTTTATTTTTCATGCTAATATTTCCAATGCAACAATCCCAAAAATGCATATTTATATGAAATATCGCAACATTTTGCTATGTTGATAAAATCTTAAATTTCGAATAACTTACGAAATTTTCCCATTAGAATATTTGTAGTCAATCATGTTCATTCAAGTATCATAAATGTTATTTTGAAATTGTCTGATATATTTATGATCCTCAAAATGGACGTTTGTGCTCGATTTTGCCTTATTCTGCCATTTTAAGTAAATCGTAAATTCCAAATAACTTACGATTTTTTTAAATTGGAAAATTCATACTCTATGGTATTTATGTAAGTATCCTACATAATATTTCAAAAGTGGTTTGACATCTTTACGATGAAAATATCCCTCAAGATTTGACGTTTGTGTAAAATTTTGCCCTATTCTATTGTGATAAGAAATTCGCAAATTTCCAATAACTTACGAAATTTTTATATTGGAAAATTCATAGTCATCAATATTCATGCCAGTGTCCTAAATAATATTTCAAAAGTAGTCTGACATCTTTACGATGAAAATATCTCTCAAAATTGACGTTTATGTGAAATTTCGCCCTATACCACTATGTTAAGAAATTCGTAAATTTCCAATAACTTGCGAAATTTTCAAAGAAGCATATTTATAGTTACTGATGTTCATTCCGGCATCAAAACTGATATTTTAAAACTGGTCTGACAATTTTACAGTAAAAAGTTTCCATTTAATGCACGTTTAAGTGAATTTTTGTCCTATTCTCCCATGTTAAGAAAATCGTAAATTTCTAATAACTTGCGAAGTTTTTAAAATCGAATGTTGCAAATGAAAAGGTTCTTGCCAGTGTCGAAAGTAACATTTTAAAACTGATCTGACCTCTCTGCGACAATTTGTTCTTGAGATATCGTGTACACAGACTAACAAACTAACGGACTAACAGACACCTTACAGACAGACACCATACAAATTTTGTCATTTTCGGATTCCTCACACCTGAAAACGTGTAGAAAAGTCAAAAAACCGAGGTCGAAAATTTTCACGATTACCTAAGTTCCCTATACCTATAGTATGATGGGGAACTAAAAAGTACACTTCATACGGTTTTGTTAAATAAATCCTTATAGAATCATGTTCTTACACTGACTAAGAACAGGATTCGACAAGGATTTATTTAAAAAAACCGTATGAAGTGTACTTTTTTTACATGGGAATTTTTGCTAGTGTTCGGACACTTTTGTTACCGACTGCATTGTGTTCGTGGATTATGAACTTCAGTTGTTCTTGTAATGCACCATTAAAAAAAAAAAAAAAACGAAATCGGTTTACTATTTTTTATAAAATTTCTTTAACATTTCATATTTTGAAGACTTCGAAATCATTTCGTTTTTAGTTCAAGAGGCTTGTTATGCTAAACTTAAAAATTCAAAATGAAAACCAAATCTAGAAAAAGGCGGCGTTGCATGCATTAATCTAATTTAAACGGTCAAAGTAAAGTGTATACAATCAACCAATAAAAAAAAAATAAATAAATAAGATATAATATATATTATTTAATATAGTTTTACTAATCATATAATGTCGTCTTTCAACTAGATATTCCCCACGGAAGGCCCTCCCCCTCAGACCTAGGACCCCAGTGCAGTGAATCGGTCTTATTCCCAAATACCAAAACATTCAACTAATTATGCAAGCACACATGAAAACTTATAATCAAAATATTTCTTATTTTAATGAAAAATATTATTTACTTACTGAGTTCTGATATAAAAAAAAATCTCATAACCCCTGAATAAAAACTGAATGGGATTATGAAAGGCATACGTAGAAGGAAAAATACCGCTCGGGAAAGATTTTTACCCTAATTTTGAAGAAAAGTATAATTATTTAGTCAGAAAAAAATAAAAAGGAAAACATTGCAGGTATGACCCTCCCAATATTTCTCTTTTCTTTTTATTTATTATCACAATTTTTCTCAATTTACTCGAGAAGTGTATCGTATCAACACTGGTAAATATCTTAAAAGAAAAATAATATTTTTTCCCAAAATAACACTTACAAGAAATGGAGCCAGATTTGGAGCCAAATTCTTTTCGAGGCCAAACATAAAATTTCGGAACCAACCACCTTGATTTGGAGCCAGTTTGGCTCCAAGGAGGCCAAACTGGCAACCCTGGTCTACTACCGAGTTTGGTGAAATCTGAAATCTAGCCAGTAAAAGTTGAACTTTGAACACTAGGTGGCAGCACTACAAATCAAATCAAGTTCTAAAGCAGAGTTTTTTCCTCTAATTTTTTTCGATAAAATGCATGAAGCGGATTCATTTAACCATGACCATGATCACGATAAATGTGGTAGTAGAAAAGGGATATTTTTTTTAAATAACGAATATTTCGAATGAAGGAAATAGCCTTCAAATATTGACGCTCAAATTAGTAAACACCAACTGATCAGTTTATTTTTCAATTCCAACAAAATATAGTTTTGTATCATTAATTTCTAGTTTTAGAAAAAAAAAAAAAAAACAACGCGTAGAGTGTTAAATTTTAAATATCACATATTTCTTTTTTTTTTTTTTTTTCCCTTACCCTTTTCTTCCTTTCTTTTTGATCTGGGGAAGATGGTGGTAAGAAATAATCATTATTTTAGGTGTTTGGTTAAATTAAATCATGAAATTTTATCCATTGGAGCTGGGGAAAAAAAAAAAAAAAAAAACTAGTATGTTGGGACTACCACAAGACTTTCTTCTATATTTTCTTATATAAATTCACTCGGTTCAAATAATTTATAAAAACTATTATTTATTAAAATTAACTACCATGATGAATGCAGGCGATTTTCATCTTAGAGAAAACTATCACTGAATAATAATAATAATAATAATAAAACACAGTTTAACGACCATCTTAAAAAATGAATTTTCATAATGGTTATCTCATGTGTCGAGTTTCGTACAGTTAAATGTCATAAACGTTGAAATATAGCATTCCCGTTCTCGAGAAAAACCGCACTATAGCAGCGCAACCTATTATTGGTAGATATACATCCAAATTGAATCGGCATAATGTCTCATAATACTTTCTTACATATCAAATGTTGTTTGACTATACGCATTAGAACCTGAAATATAGTCTTCCCTTAAGCTGAGGAAATCGCTGTATAAAAGCGCCACCTGTTGAGCAATCAATACCAAAAGTTGATTCACGTTAATTTATCCACATACAAAAATTTATGCAATTTTACGCAGTAGTTCCTGAGATATAACCCTTCCTTAAATTATGAAAATCGCTGCACAGCAGCACCACCTGTTAGCAGCTGGCCCCAAAAATTAATAGGCACTAACATATCTCAAGATGAATTTAAATATAAATTTATATGCATTTTTATGCAGTAGTTTCTGAGGTATAGCCTTTCCTTAAATTGTGAAAATCGCAGCTTTGAGAGAAAAGCTTCTTTGCCACTGGCACGGTAGGAGTAGACGTTTCCAACAATCACATAAAATCATCACATTATTTAAAAAAAAGTATTTTTCGATTGAAAATACTGTTCAAATACGTAAACACAATTACAGAAATTCATTCTAATAATAATGTTACAAAATTTGTAACTTTGAATTTAAGAATTTTTTTTTTACAGTTTTCCAAAAGTTTTTAAAAATTCAAATTACTTTTCCGTGCCAAAAACAAAAAAATCTAAAATTGAAGTATATTAAAAAAGGTTATGGTTGTTTTTTTACTCCATTTTCATATTTTTATTTTTTCATATGCATGAGCAAATGTAATACTTCATAATTTTTTATTTTTCGCGTGAAAGCATAAAAAAATAAATAAAATAAAATAAATAAATAACTGGTAAATTTTTTTGGCAACAATTAAAAATTTAAATGTCCAGTTTTGAAGTTATTATGGTTATTAGTGGTTATTAGCAGGTTATTATTTTCATATTTTAATTAATTAAAAAAAAATATAATCAAAACATCGTTACAATACAAATAAGGTACCAAATGCAATTTTTCTGAATCCGTTGAACTTTCAGCTTATCGATCGGACAATTAGATTTTTTAAAATTCACTAAAGTTTGAAAATTAGGTCACAACTTGCTATATAGATGAGTACGAACCGGAATCGTCACCTTTCTTGGAAATTTTATAAATAGAAGATAGGAATTAGGAATTCACTCAATTAAAAAAAAAATATATATTAAAATTATTATTATTATTTCATGAGGAATGCAGACGATTTCCATTCTTGAGAAGTAGTGTAACACTAAATATCCCCCCCCCCAAACACACACACACACAAAAAAAGGGTCAAATTTATTTTCTATATGACATCGTAAAACTAGTATGTTGTGGCCACCACAAAACTTTCTTTTAAATAATTTTACACAAACTCATGCAGTACATATCCGCGATTGTAATGAAATGCTCGCCCTCTGGTGGGCTAAGGTGAAATTATCATACCACTGATAGCTTTCACGCTGAAACAATGATAGAACAACAAGAAAGCACGATAATAAATACACGTGGCAATTATTACACGTGGCAATATTTACTAACAACAGCAGTTGAGAAAGCGTCATCTATCGATCATTACAAACGCGGATTATTTATGAAAATTATTTTCCATGACAAATGCAGACGATTTTTATCTGACAGAATTATAAGTTGAATGCCAAAAGAAAGTCAATTTTGTACCAACATTAGAAAAAATGCAATTTTCTTTTCTGAGGTTTTTTTTTTTTTTTTTTTTTTTTTTTTTTTTTTTGGTTTGTATGTTAAAAAAATGAAAAAAAAAAAAAAAAAAAAAAAAAAAAAAAAATCGATAACTTTGTTATTATCACAAATCTATGGTTCAAGGGTTCAACTAGTCGTTTTAAAGGTATTGATGAGATCTTTCGAAAGGTACCCAAACTGAAAATTTACACCCACCGGGAAAGTACTTTCCTCCTGGGAAGAAACAATGCTCTCACATGCATAAACTTTTTTTCCTAGTTTAGTACAACTATTATCAATAATTCATATTAATTTTACAATCACACGTTAAAAACTAGAATGTTGTGGCCACCACATGACTTTCTTCTATATTTTCCTATGCAAATTCACCCAGTAAAAATAATTTATTAAAATCATTATTTAATAATATTATCTTCCATGATAATGCAGTACGATTTTTTTTGGCTAAAAATGAAAAAAAAAAAAAATTCGATAACTTTATTTTAAACTAGCAGGCTACGCCCGCTTCGCTGGTCACTATTTTTAAATGAATCACAATAATTAATGAATTCTCAAAATTGCATTAATTTTTATCATTTAAAAAAAGAAAAAAAAAATCTGATGATGAAAAATGTCGCACCGGGTCCCCACTGCCTTCGGCAGCGTAGACCCGTGCACTACCCGCACGTATTCTTTCACCATCCTTATGACTTCTCAAAATTCCATGTTATTACTCATAAACTTTCATTCTCAAGAAAAGGAATTAAAAAATATATCATTTAGCATCGGGTAAAAACTCACACCGGGACGCCACTGCCTTCGGCAGCGCAGACCCATGCGCGCTGCGCGCGCACGTTTGAGGATATACGTGCGCTGTACACGCATATTCCTTCTCAACTCAAACTTTTATTAAGAAAATAGAATTTAAAAAAAATCTTTTATCATCGGGTAAAAACTCGCACCGGGTCCCAAACCCATGCGCGCTGCGCGCCTATTCCTTCCCCACCGTTCCAGCCCCTCCTAATTAACTTGCATATACCAATTTTGAACGGTCTCACTCAATTAGCTGAGATGCAAAAGAAAACCTGATCAGGACACTTTAAATTGTAAATCAGGTGAAATCTCGAATTCCACTTTCGATAATGTAAAAGAACTCTAAAATATCTTTCGAATGATGTATTAGAAATAATTTAATCATAATTAGAATATGAAATATTGAAATTTAAAAATATTACAGCGCCATCTGGCGGTAGAAATTTCTGTAATCTATTGTTCCATTCCAGATCAACAAAGCTTTCAAATGATGTATTACTCATGAAATTATTTTAATTAGTAGATGAGATACAAAAGAAAACCTAATCAGGAGACCTCAAAACGTGTAAATCGGGTGAAATCTCGAATTCCATTTTCGATAATGTAAAAGTACTTTAAAATGTGTATCAACTAAAATAAGCTTTCAAATGATGTATTACTTATGAACTTTTTTTAATTAATAACTGAGATACAAAAAAAAAAAAAAACTGATTCAGGACACCTCAAAACGTGTAAATCTGGTGAAAACTTTCGATAATTTAAAAGAACTTTAAAATATCTTTCGAATGATGTATTGCAAATAATTTAATCATAATTAGAAATTGTAATATTGAAATTTTAAAATATTACAGCGCCATCTGGCGGTACAAATTTCTGTATTCCACTGTTCGATTCCAAATCAAAAAAGCTTTCTAATGATGTATTACTTATGAAATTATTTTAATTAGTAGCTCAGATACAAAAGAAAACTGATTCAGGACACCTCAAAACGTGTAAATCTGGTGAAAACTTTCGATAATTTAAAAGAACTTTAAAATATCTTTCGAATGCTGTATTAAAAATAATTTAATCATATTTAGAAATTGAAATATTGAAATTTTAAAATATTACAGCGCCATCTGGCGGTACAAATTTCTGTATTCCACTGTTCGAAAAGCTTTCTAATGATGTATTACTTACGAAATTATTTTAATTAGTAGCTGAGATACAAAAGAAAACTAATTCAGGAGACCTCAAAACGTGTAAATCTGGTGAAAACTGTCGATAATATAAAAGAACTTTAAAATATCTTTCGAATGATGCATTAAAAATAATTTAATCATAATTAGAAATTGAAATATTGAAATTTGAATGTATTACAGCGCCATCTGGCGGTAGAAATTTCTGTAATCCACTGTTCGATTCCAAATCAAAAAAGCTTTCTAATGATGTATTACTTATAAAATTATTTTAATTAGTAGCTGAGATACAAAAGAAAACCTAATCAGGACACCTCAAAACGTGTAAATCGGGTGAAATCTTGAATTCCATTTTCGATAATGTAAAAGTACTTTAAAATGTGTATCAAGTCAACAGAGCTTTCAAATGATGTATTACTTATGAAATTTTTTAAATTAATTTCTGAGATATAAAAGAAAACTGATTCAGGACACCTCAAAACGTGTAAATCTGGTGAAAACTTTCGATAATTTAAAAGAACTTTAAAATATCTTTCGAATGATGTATTCAAAATAATTTAATCATAATTAGAAATTGAAATAATGAAATATTGAAATTTTAAAATATTACAGCGCCAACTTGCGGTACAAATTTCTGTATTCCACTGTTCGATTCCAAATCAAAAAAGCTTTTTAATGATGCATTACTTATGAAATTATTTTAATTAGTAGCTGAGATACAAAAGAAATCTAATTCAGGAGACCTCAAAACGTGTAAATCTGGTGAAAACTTTCGATAATTAAAAACAACTTTAAAATATCTTTCGAATGATGTATTAAAAATAATTTAATTGGAATTTGAAATATCGAAATTTTAGCTGAGATACAAAAGAAAACCTACTCAGGACATTCTAAAACATGTAAATCACGTGAAATCTCTAATTCCATTATCTACGGTTGTTTTATTAATGGAAGTAAAAAGAAAAATAAATATTTTTTTTCCCCAAAACCTATATATACCACGGTAGTCGGGTAATGGAAGTAAAAAGAAAAAGTATTTTTTAGTTCCTTCAAATGTATTTTGTTGCTATGGAAACTTCTATCGTCTATTGAAAGATGGATTACGTGTTAGAATAAAATTTATTTTGCAATGAAAATGTAACTGCTTTGTTTATTAATGAAAATTGATGAGATTTTAACTGCAGGTTGGTTTTGTGCTGAAAAGGTTGTATATTAAGTGTTGTGTAAGAAAAAGAAAATTTGAAGCACTTTGAAATTTGCAATTTTTAACCCCAGTTAAAGATCATGTGACATTAATGACTAGCACCTGTTTTGTTTCCGTTCGAGACAGCCGTTAAAATCGTCTGCTGAATGCTGATAGAATGCCTCTTTTTAAGCAATAAGGATTTTTGGTCATTGTTCGATCGACATGGGTCAACATTTTAATTATTATCTCCAAAACTAATTAAGATTTTTAAATTCTGTTTCGAGGAAAACATCGGAAAGGCTCCAGAGCATCCGTATGTCAATTCTGCTGTTTCTGCGTTCAGTAGGGGCTGAACGTATAAAAGAACAGACAGACAGACAGACAAACCTTTCCATTTATTATAGACTTTTATTATTATAGACTAGCAGGCTACGCCCGCTTCGCTGATCACTATTTTTAAATGAATCACAATAATTAATGAATTCTCAAAATTGCATTAATTTGTATCATGTGATAAAAAAAGAGAAAAAAAAATTCTGATCGGGAAAAATGTCGCACCGGGTCCCCACTGCCTTCGGCAGCGTAGACCCGTGCGCTGCGCGCACGTATTCCTTCACTATCCTTATGACTTCTCAAAATTCAATGTTATTACTCATAAACTTTCATTCTCAAGAAAAGGAATTAAAAAATATATCATTTAGCATCGGGTAAAAACTCACACCGGGACGCCACTGCCTTCGGCAGCGCAGACCCATGAGCGCTGCGCGCGCACGCTTGAGGATATACGTGCGCTGTACACGCATATTCCTTCTCAACTCAAACTTTTATTATTAAGAAAAAAAAAATCTTTTATCATCGGGTAAAAACTCGCACCGGGTCCCAAACCCATGCGCGCTGCGCGCCTATTCCTTCCCCACCGTTCCAGCCCCTCCTAATTAACTTGCATATACCAATTTTGAACGGTCTTACTCAATTAGCTGAGATGCAAAAGAAAACCTGATCAGGACACTTTAAATTGTAAATCAGGTGAAATCTCGAATTCCACTTTCGATAATGTAAAAGAACTTTAAAATATCTTTCGAATGATGTATTAGAAATAATTTAATCATAATTAGAATATGAAATATTGAAATTTAAAAATATTACAGCGCCATCTGGCGGTAGAAATTTCTGTAATCTATTGTTCTATTCCAGTTACTTATTCTTACTCAATTAGCTGAGATGCAAAAGAAAACCTGATCAGGACACTTTAAATTGTAAATCAGGTGAAATCTCGAATTCCACTTTCGATAATGTAAAAGAACTTTAAAATATCTTTCGAATGATGTATTAGAAATAATTTAATGATAATTAGAATATGAAATATTGAAATTTAAAAATATTACAGCGCCATCTGGCGGTAGAAATTTCTGTAATCTATTGTTCCATTCCAGATTAACAAAGCTTTCAAATGATGTATTACTCATGAAATTATTTTAATTAGTAGATGAGATAAAAAAGAAAACCTAATCAGGACACCTCAAAACGTGTAAATCGGATGAAATCTCGAATTCCATTTTTCGATAATGTAAAAGTACTTTAAAATGTGTATCAACTAAAATAAGCTTTCAAATGATGTATTACTTATGAACTTTTTTTAATTAATAACTGAGATACAAAAAAAAAAAAAAAAAAAAAACTGATTCAGGAGACCTCAAAACGTGTAAATCTGGTGAAAACTTTCGATAATTTAAAAGAACTTTAAAATATCTTTCGAATGATGTATTAGAAATAATTTAATGATAATTAGAATATGAAATATTGAAATTTAAAAATATTACAGCGCCATCTGGCGGTAGAAATTTCTGTAATCTATTGTTCCATTCCAGATTAACAAAGCTTTCAAATGATGTATTACTCATGAAATTATTTTAATTAGTAGATGAGATACAAAAGAAAACCTAATCAGGACACCTCAAAACGTGTAAATCGGGTGAAATCTCGAATTCCATTTTTCGATGATGTAAAAGTACTTTAAAATGTGTATCAACTAAAATAAGCTTTCAAATGATGTATTACTTATGAACTTTTTTTAATTAATAACTGAGATAAAAAAAAAACTGATTCAGGACACCTCAAAACGTGTAAATCTGGTGAAAACTTTCGATAATTTAAAAGAACTTTAAAATATCTTTCGAATGATGTATTACAAATAATTTAATCATAATTAGAAATTGAAATATTGAAATTTTATGATATTACAGCGCCATCTGGCGGTACAAATTTCTGTATTCCACTGTTCGATTCCAAATCAAAAAAGCTTTCTAATGATGTATTACTTATGAAATTATTTTAATTAGTAGCTCAGATACAAAAGAAAACTGATTCAGGACACCTCAAAACGTGTAAATCTGGTGAAAACTTTCGATAATTTAAAAGAACTTTAAAATATCTTTCGAATGATGTATTAAAAATAATTTAATCATAATTAGAAATTGAAATATTGAAATTTTAAAATATTACAGCGCCATCTGGCGGTACAAATTTCTGTATTCCACTGTTCGAAAAGCTTTCTAATGATGTATTACTTACGAAATTATTTTAATTAGTAGCTGAGATACAAAAGAAAACTAATTCAGGAGACCTCAAAACGTGTAAATCGGGTGAAATGTCGAATTCCATTTTCGATAATGTAAAAGTACTTTAAAATGTGTATCAAGTCAACAAAGCTTTCAAATGATGTATTACTTATGAAATTTTTTTAATTAATAACTGAGATATAAAAGAAAACTGATTCAGGACACCTCAAAACGTGTAAATCTGGTGAAAACTTTCGATAATTTAAAAGAACTTTAAAATATCTTTCGAATGATGTATTAAAAAAAATTTAATCATAATTAGAAATTGAAATTTTGAAATTTTAAAATATTACAGCGCCATCTGGCGGTACAAATTTCTGTATTCCACTGTTCGATTACAAATCTAAAAAAGCTTTCTAATGATGCATTACTCATGAAATTATTTTAATTAGTAGCTGAGATACAAAAGAAAACTAATTCAGGAGACCTCAAAGCGTGTAAATCTGGTGAAAACTTTCGGTAATTTAAAAGTACTTTAAAATATCTTTCGAATGATGTATCAAAAATAATTTAATTGGAATTTTAAATATCGAAATTTTAAAATATCTGGCGGTAGAAATTTCTGTAATCTACTGTTCAATTCCAAATCAACAAAGCTTTCAAATAATGTGTTACTTATGAAATTATTTTAATTAGTAGCTGTGATACAAAAGAAAACCTAATCAGGACATTCTAAAACATGTAAATCACGTGAAATCTCTAATTCCATTATCTACGGTAGTTTTATTAATGGAAGTAAAAAGAAAAATAAATATTTTTTTTCCCCAAAACCTATATATATATACCACGGTAGTCGATTAATGGAAGTAAAAAGAAAAAGAAAAAGTATTTTTTAGTTCCTTCAAATGTATTTTGTTGCTATGGAAACTCCTATCGTCTATTGAAAGATAGATTACGTGTTAGAATAAAATTTAATTAGCAATTAAAATGTAACTGCATTGTTTATTAATGAAATTTGATGAAATTTTAACTGCAGGTTGGTTTTGTGCTGAAAAGGTTGTATATTAAGTGTTGTGTACGAAAAAGAAAATTTGAAGCACTTTGAAATTTGCAATTTTTAACCCCAGTTAAAGATCATGTGACATTAATGACTTGCACATGTTTTGTTTCCGTTAGAGACAGCCGTTAAAATCGTGGTGTTGTGACAGATGCGTACAAGACACTTCCGTACAAGCTGAAAATAGTGGCATTTACGTACATGTCCAGGTGATTTAAATACTACAAGTGTGTTTTCGAAAAATCTAGTGGCACTTGCGTACAACATTTCTTCGCTTTGTTTGAGGATGATTTCATTAAGGGTTTGTATCCATATAATACAAACATTAAAACTTTTTTTCTTTTTCTTTCTTTCTTTTTTTCTTTTTCTTTCTTTCTTTTTTTTTTCTTTTCTTTTTTTTGTTTGTTTGTGTGTGTGTGTGTGTGTGTGTGTGTAAAACTGAATGGTTCTCACTTATTTCTGAAACGTAAATGAAGTGACTTTAATAGGTAGAAGTGCAAAAATTGGTACACGGGTGCTCGGAAGGCTTTCGGAGTGGAAAAAATTTCAATTAGTCGTGGAGATATTAATTAAAACGTCAACGCATGTTAATTAATAAGCGAGTTAGTCTTGAGCTTAAAAAGCTTTAAGCAGCGTTAAATGGACAAATAAACTAGAAATATCGGCCCGATCATTATAAATTTGGTACCAAATGAAAGGGACTAAATGAAATTTATTATTATTATTTTATTTTATTTTATTTATTTATTTATTTATTTATTTATTTATTTTTGTGAAAACCAGAGTACTATTTTTCTTTCAGATAGGAAAAATTCGCCTTCCCTTGAATTTTGCATAAGATCTTACAGATTCTAACAAGGAACATCACCAAAGTGTCCGGGTCGGATTTCAATGAAATTTAGGCGTTTCTTTCATATTTGATATGCTATCAAATTTTACTCAAAAATATGTGAAAAATTTGTATTTACACAGCAAGTGAATACTCAGATGAATAATTCAGTTGAAATAATTTTCAGTACTATAAATTTTCATTTGTAACTTAAACATGAAAGCGCAAAATCATTTTGCAAAATCATTTTTAAGTCACGCCCAAAAAAAGAGCTTACTGTTGATATGTGGCTTTAAACATTTTAAAAATTCAATAAATATAAAAAACATGGACGATAGCAAAAATTTTTATGATCAAAAATATTTGGTACATGCCCTCTATCAGAAATTAAAATTTCATTAAAATCGCAGCCGGACACTTGAGCGACGTTCCTTGTAAGCATTTATAACCTAATCAGAGACCCCAACATACTAATTAATATTCCGTAGCATTGTTAGCCCCGCCTTTTCTTTCACACCAGTATCATTTTAGAGTATTTTTCTTCTAATTGAATCGTAATTGAATTTGGAGACTATTACTCTAAAAATTTACTGGTGTGTAAAAAAGGGCGTGACTAACAAAACTACGGAATATTAATTAGGAAGTTGGAGTCTCTGCCTAATGAGTAAAAGTCTAAGTCAAGAATATTTCTCGGGTACAAATTCTCTTTATATGAGCGAATTTTTTGTTTAAATTGGTTTTTGTTAAAAATCATCTTTCTAATGGTTAATACGAGTAAAAGCCTTTGAAACTAACTATGAAAATTATGTCATAGCTGAAACAATGAAATGGAAGAAAGAAAGTAAAATTTTACCCGTAGTTTCCATGCGTGCACTTGTAAACTGATTGAAATAGAGGAAAGGGTAATTTAACTGAAAAACTTACATCACAGTCCCTACAATGTATTGAGATAAATAAAAAGAAAATTTATCCATGGTTTGCATTTTTCTGGAAGATTCGTTTATTTATTCGATTAATAAATTAATCATGCAAAATTCATTAGCCCATCTGCAGAAATTTAAACATTTTGAGTCTAAAATTAATCGAAGTTGTTCATTAATATATGCACCCTTTGTCAATGATGATGATTGTTTTAACTTTACAATTATTTGTTTTATTTATTTATTTATTTTTATTTTGCCTACACTGAAAGTTTTTTTCTTTTTAATGATTTCTGAAAAAACAAACTTTTCCTCAGTATACACGTAAAATTAAAAATGATGTCGTTATGCACATGAGATTTTGAGATATAGCTTCTTCAGAAACAATGACTATTGCAGCATATTAGCGCTAACTTTTGACAGATATACAGAAGAATTTAAACATGAGTATAAGGAAAAAAAAATAGTGTAGCATAAACAAGTAAAATTAAAAGAAATGTATAACATAACAGCACCCTCTTTCAATAAATAACAAACAACATTTCGTTTAATATACACTCAAATAATAAAATTGTGTAATTATGCACATTAGACATTGAAAAAAATCTTTTTCATAAACAAAGAAAATTTCAGCATATCAGCGCTACCTTTCGGCCAATATGCACAGGCATTTAAACAAAACTTATAACGTAACAGCACCACCTTCCGGTCGACATGCTCAGAATTTTAAATGTCAATAAGAAAAACAATAAATGTTGTTATGCACATTAGATTTTAAGTAATGGCTTTTTCAGAAACAAATAAAATTACAGCACAAAAGCGCCAACTTTCGGACGGTACACGGAAAAATTTTAATACGAATAAGGAAAACTGATCGACGGATAAGTCCGTAATGTTCAATAGAAGCTGAGATATAGTCTCAAACCTAAATGGTGGAATAGACAGAAGAGTAGCGCCACCTTCCGAACGATGAACAATCAAATACGATAAGATTTTATTTTGTACACTCAAAGTTTATACAGTCGCTGATTCATTTTTAAATTCTTAATATTACACAATTCTTAATATTACACCTGCCGTCCGATATACACATAAAGTTTTAGCTGTTGCTGATTATTTATTTATTTACTTATTTTATTTTATTTATTTATTTATTTATTTATTTATTTATTTTATTATATATATATATTTTTTTGTCTTGAAATAAAATCATGCAAGTTCAATTTATTTTTTATTTTATTATCAAAGTGTAAAATCATTAGGATGATAGATTAAGGAATTGTAGGTGACACCAGGTGGGAGTTTATTACAGCCAGTATTTTTAACCCTACAAGGCTCAATTTTTTTTTTAGTGCGCGACAAAAATATATAGGTTGTAATTAGTGATCAGAAGATAAGGAAAACTTATAAAAATAAAAATAAAACCATATTTTACGGAAAAATCAACTTTTTATTTCAGTTCCACATACGGTACACTGAGCCTTAACTATACTTTCTGGCATTAAACTAGTACAATTGAATTGTTTTGGAAATAGTATTGTATATTGAACACACATACATAGAACAACACAGTATTTTTTTTTTTTTCGAGTCAAAACTGTTCAATAACTATTCTTTTTTTATTTTTGAATTCAGACAAACGACTAACATATCACTTTCATTCAAATTTCACACTGAGTGCACTATAACAAAAACACGAACGACATCTTTAGATAAAGATTGGTATTACTACATTGCTAAATGTCAGTAGCTTCTATCAAGATGTCAAGAGATGTCGCTACTAATAGTTTTATAGCTATAGGAACGATTAAAGTCGATGTTCCACATATGGAACTGGGTGCCTTGTAGGGTTAAAGGTCGTTTTCGCGGTGAGTGAACAGGGTATTTCAAGGGAAAGCGCATATGAGTGCACTGCGGTCACCATCAAGTGAGGGTTCTCTATTAAGAAATTAAAAAAAAAAAAAAAAATAAAAAAAATAAAGACGTAGCATTTATAAGGACCATTATTGATCTTGACTCGGTGAATAAATAATTGTATGTCATTTCCAGAAAATAACTACAGCTATTATAGTTTGCTACTTTTATATGTGTTAAGCTCATAACTTTGTCAGTTGTAAGACTACATGTATAAGAGAAAATTCAGGTATTTATGTAAGAGTATTTAGCTTTAAGTTTATTGCATGGATACAACCCCTTAGTATTACAAACCAAAAATATAGCGAGACAAATTTTGTACGGAAGTGCCACTAGATTTTTCGAAAATATATCTTAATATTTGAAACACCTGGACTTGTACGCAAGTGTCACTAATTTCAGCTTGTACGGAAGTGTCTTGTACGCATCTGCCATATAACCAAAATCGTCTGCTGAATGCTGATAGAATGCCTCTTTTTAAGCAATAAGGAATTTTGGTCATTTTCGCGATCGATATGGGTCAGCATTTTAATTAATATATCCGAAACTAATTAAGATTTTTAAATTCTGTTTCGAGGAAAACATCGGAAAGGCTCCAGAGCATCCGTATGTCAATTCTTGTACTTCTGCGTTCAATAGGGGCTGAACGTATAAAAGAACAGACAGACAGACAGATAGACAGACAGACAGACAGACAAACCTTTCCATTTATTATTATAGATTACCGCAGATCGATGGTTTAACCATTCATTTTAAAAGTATTGGCGAGCTCTTTTGAAAGATACCCATCATGAAAATTTATTCCCCTCGAGGGGTGGGGGGAGGCGATGCTCCTACATATGCAAAAATTTTTTCCAAGTTGACTGTCTATATTATAAATAATTCTTGTAAATTTTATAATGATTATTAAAAAATTATGCACATTTATACAAAATTTTGTCCTATACCACCACAGAGTATGTATAGGAACTAGAGAGAGCAATAAAACGGTACTTGCGGGAGGAAGATTGTGTCACGTGACTTCTGGCAAAACACTTTCCCTTGAGCATCACTGTAGCACTGATTTATATGGTGGTCGCTAATGTCCTTGATGTTTTCGATAGATTTTACCCAAAAATAAAAGTCATATATGTATGAAACAATAGAGCATAGAATCATTTGTCATCCTCAGTTAAAGTATTCCATGCATAATTATTAAAAACGCTTAATTAATCTGTAGTTTAGAAGATTTAATGCCTATCGAATCTTGGCGATAGAGTTTGTCGCCAAGAGAAAATTTCTTCCATTCGCTGAAAATGCTCTACTTTCTTCCAAATAATCATAAAAATAACAATAAAAATATAAAATAAAAAGTACTTTTCCTTATTATTTTTGTTTGATATATTGAAAAAAAAACTGCTTTTTAATTTTCAATACATGTGTGTATGTGTGCGTACTAAATTTGTATTGCTAAAATTAATTTAGAAATGTTATTATTGTATTTTATGCTAAAATGCTATTTTTGCAATGCTTCATTTTAATATATATAATATATATATATATATATATGAAATATTTTATTCATTAAAAAAAAAAAAAAATCTTGTTACAATTGAATTGAAAATATGTTAAAAGAAATACGTTCGTTGAAGTTATATAACATCTATTAAATAACTTAAAAAAAAAAAAAAAAAAAAAAAAAAAAAAAAAAGGAAAAGAAAAAGAAAAAAAGAACATTGTAGAGGTTAGCATTAAATTGAATTTATTTAAGATATTTCATTTATTCATTTAATGAAATTTTTTAGTAATTAAGGTTTACAAGACATATTTTCCCGTCACTGATATTTAAAAAGATTGAGTATTTAAATTAATTTACCTAATTATACTTCTTCACTATTCCCCATCATAGATTTGTTATCTTTAATTTCTGTATTTATACTATAAGAAAATAATAATACTTGTTTGTGTGAAACTTTTTTTTTTTTTTTTTCAAAAATAAAAATTTACAACAAAATAAAAATTTAAAAATAAAAATTTAAATTTTGAATCAGTTATAAAGTTTTTAAAATAGAAAGTTCATAGTTAGAGTCATTAAGAAACACCACAGAACTAGCGTTTTAAATTAAAAAGTACGAAACTTAAAAAAAACTAGTATGTTGTGGCCACCACAAGACTTTCTTCTATATTTTCCTATACATATTCAATCAGTAACAATATTAAAAAAAAAAAAAAAAAAAAAAAAAAAAATGCGAATTTTTTTCTAAGTTTTTTTTTTTTGGTTAAAAGTAAAAAAAATCGATAACTTTGTTTTAAATTATCACAGATTTATAGTTCAACCATTCGTTTTAAAGGTATTGACGAGATCTTTCGAATGATATCCATCTTCAAAATTTACCCCCCACGGGGGGGTACTTCCCCCCCAGGGGGGGAAGCGATGCCCCCCCATGCACAAATTTTTTTTCCTAGTTACGTACTACTATTATCAATAATTCATATTAATTTTACAATCACAAGTGTAAAATAACTCTTATTATGCACATTTATACGAATTTTTGTCCTATTCTGCCATGTTAAAAATTTAGATAAAATGCTATCGCAGCGCCTCCTGTTGAGCTATTCATCCCCAAATATAATCAGCACCAGTTTATGTCGGGGACCAACTAAATACCAAGTTTGGTAAAATTTCGTAAAAAAAAAAAAAAAAAAAAAAAAAAAAAAATACGATTTTTTTTCTAAGTTTTTTTTTTTTTGTTAAAAGTAAAAAAATTCGATAACTTTGTTTTAAATTATCACAGATTTATGGTTCAACCATTCGTTTTAAAGGTATTGACGAGATCTTTCGAATGATACCCATCTTCAAAATTTAACCCTCCCGGGGGGGTACTTACCTCCCAGGGGGGGAACCGATGCCCCCCATGCACAATTTTTTTTTCCTAGTTAACTACTACTATTATCAATAATTCATATTAATTTTACAATCACAAGTTTAAAATAACTCTCATTATGCCCATTTATACGGAATTTTGACCTATGCTGCCATGTTAAAAATTTGCATAAAATGCGATCACAGCGCCACCTGATGAGCTATTGTTCCCCAAATCTAATGGGCACCAGTTCATGTCAGGGTGCAACTAAATACCAAGTTTGGTTAAATTTCATTCATTGGTTCGTGAGATACAGCGTCCACAAAAAAATGATACAGACAGACAGACATTTTTTAAAAACTATCAATTCGTGTTCAGGACATCCCAAAACGTGTAGATCCGTCAAAAAACGGAGGTCGAAAATTTTCGCGAATCCAATACTTTCTCTATATTACATATAGAAGAAAGTAAAAAATACTATAAATTGCAACAAACTGGCAACAATTGTTTCAGGTAAAAAAAAAAAAAGCACAACCCTTCGTCAGGTGAACAAAGTAGGGACGAGTGTTGCAAACAAAGCGGCAACGTTTGTTTGATGTTATTTCTTTATTGATAAACTATATTAAAATATAAATAAATAAATAAAGGCAAACATATTTAAATAATAATATAACGAGTGACAATTACATAAAATAATAGTAATTATAATTATGTTGAACATATCAGTATCAGTAAATGTTCTATTACGTATCCTTTTTTTTACTTTCTTCTATATGTAATATAGAGAAAGTATTGGATTCGCGAAAATTTTCGAAGTCCACTTTTTGATGGATTTACATGTTTTGGGATATGGAGAACACGAATTAATAGTTTTTAGAAAATGTCTGTCTGTCTGTCTGTCTGTCTGTCTGTCTGTCTGTCTGTATCATTTTTTTGTGGACGCTGTATCTCACGAACCAATGAATGAAATTTAACCAAACTTGGTATTTAGTTGCACCCTGACATAAACTGGTGCTGATTAGATTTTGGGATCACTCGCTCAATAGGTGGCGTTGTGATCGCATTTTATGCAAATTTTTAACATGGCAGCATAGGACAAAATTCCGTATAAATGGGCATAAAGAGAGTTATTTTACACTTGTGATTGTAAAATTAATAGGAATTATTGATAATAGTAGTAGTTAGCTAGGAAAAAAATTTTGTGCATGGGGGGCATCGGTTCCCCCCCTGGGGGGGAAAATCCCCCCCCGGGGAAGTAAATTTTCAAGATGGGTATCTTTCGAAAGGTCTCGTTGATAATAGTAATAGTTAACTTGGAAAAAATTTTTGTGCATGTGGGGGCATCGGTTGCCCCCCCACCTGGGGGGGAAGTTCCCACCCGGGGGGGCAAAATTTCAAGATGGGTATCTTTCGAAAGATCTCGTCAATACCTTTAAAACGAATGGTTGAACGATAAATCTGTGATAATTTAAACCAAAGTTATCGATTTTTTTAACTTTTAACAAAAAAAAACTTAGAAAAATATCGCATTTTTTTTTTTTTTTTTTTTTTTTTTTTTTAACGAAATTTAATCAAACTTGGTATTTAGTTGGTCCCCGACATAAACTGGTGCTGATTATGTTTGGGGATCAATAGCTCAACAGGTGGCGCTGTGATAGCATTTTATCTAAATTTTTAACATGGCAGCATAGGACAAAAATTCGTATAAATGTGCATAATTAGAGTTGTTTTAAACTTGTGATTGTAAAATTAATATGAATTATTGATAATAGTAGTATGTAACTTGGAAAAAAAATTTCTGCATGGGGGGGCATCGCTTCCCCCCCCTAGGGGAAAAATACCCCCCCAGGGGGGGTAAATTTTCACATTGGGTATCTTTCGAAAGATCAGGTTGATAATAGTAGTAGTTAACTAGGAAAAAATTTTTGTGCATGTGGGGGCATCGGTTGCCCCCCCACCGGGGGGGAAGTTCCCACCCGGGGGGGCAAAATTTCAAGATGGGTATCTTTCGAAAGATCTCGTCAATACCTTTAAAACGAATGGTTGAACGATAAATCTGTGGTAATTTAAACCAAAGTTATCGATTTTTTTTACTTTTAACAAAAAAAAACAGAAAAATATCGCAATTTTTTTTTTTTTTTTTTTTTTTAACGAAATTTAACCAAACTTGGTATTTAGTTGGTCCCCGACATAAACTGGTGCTGATTATGTTTGGGGATCAATAGCTCAACAGGTGGCGCTGTGATAGCATTTTATCTAAATTTTTAACATGGCAGCATAGGACAAAAATTCGTATAAATGTGCATAATTAGAGTTGTTTTAAACTTGTGATTGTAAAATTAATATGAATTATTGATAATAGTAGTATGTAACTAGGAGAAAAAATTTCTGCATGGGGGGGCATCGCTTCCCCCCCCTAGGGGAAAAATACCCCCCCAGGGGGGGTAAATTTTCACATTGGGTATCTTTCGAAAGATCAGGTTGATAATAGTAGTAGTTAACTAGGAAAAAATTTTTGTGCATGTGGGGGCATCGGTTGCCCCCCCACCGGGGGGGGAAGTTCCCACCCGGGGGGGCAAAATTTCAAGATGGGTATCTTTCGAAAGATCTCGTCAATACCTTTAAAACGAATGGTTGAACGATAAATCTGTGGTAATTTAAACCAAAGTTATCGATTTTTTTTACTTTTAACAAAAAAAAACAGAAAAATATCGCAATTTTTTTTTTTTTTTTAACGAAATTTAACCAAACTTGGTATTTAGTTGGTCCCCGACATAAACTGGTGCTGATTATGTTTGGGGATCAATAGCTCAACAGGTGGCGCTGTGATAGCATTTTATCTAAATTTTTAACATGGCAGCATAGGACAAAAATTCGTATAAATGTGCATAATTAGAGTTGTTTTAAACTTGTGATTGTAAAATTAATATGAATTATTGATAATAGTAGTATGTAACTAGGAAAAAAAATTTTTGCATGGGGGGGCATCGCTTCCCCCCCTGGGGGGGAAGTACCCCCCCCGGGGGGATAAATTTTCAAGATGGGTATCTTTCGAAAGGTCTCGTCAATACCTTTAAAACGAATGGTTGAACTATAAATCTGTGATAATTTAAAACAAAGTTATCGATTTTTTTCACTTTTAACAAAAAAAAAAAAAAAAAAAAAAAAAAAAAAACTTAGAAAAAAAAAATCGTACTTTTTTTTTTTTTTTTTTTTTTTTTTTTTTAAATATTGTTACTGATTGAATATGTATAGGTAAATATAGAAGAAAGTCTTGTGGTGGCCACAACATACTAGTTTTTTCTCTTTTCATCCGTTTGCCGCATAGGAATATTACACTCACGCCAATAACTGTGATAAAGCAATGGAACTGGCGTTAACAAGCAATCCCTTCATCGCCAAATGCCTAAACTCACGTGTTTCATCTTCGAGACACTTTCATTCGGACGACACATTAGGGGTGCGCTCTCTAGTTACTATATTTACTCTGTGTATACCACCTCCTTCCGTGGAGGATCAAAATTGTGATGGCATGTCTCCGGACCACCTCAAGGGGTGTGTCCAAGACCGTCGCCAATTGCCCATCTGCGCAGCATTAGTGCGACGTAAAACACAATCACCAATCACTGTGTATACCACCATGTTAAAAATTTAGAAAAAGCGGGATGGCAACATAACGTGTTGCCAAAAGTTGATAGGCACTAATTTATGTCGAGGTGTAACTACATACAAATTTGTATGCAATTCTGTGCAGTAGTTCCTGAGATACAGTTGTCACAAAATTTTGTCACACACACACAGACATACAGACAGACATTTTCTTAAAACGGTAAAGTCGTGTTCAACAGCTCTGAAAACGTGTAAATCCATCAAAAACCTGAGGTCGAAAATTTTTACGAATCCAATACTTTCTTCTATTGAATATAGAAGAAAGAATAACTCGCATTCTGTACATTTACACGAAGTTTTGCCCTATACTACCATGCTAAAAAATTTAGAAAAAAAAATGAGATCACAGCGCCACCCGTTGAGTGATTGATCCTCAAATCGAATCAGCACCAGTTTATGTCAGAATTACAATTATGTACTAAGTTTGGTTAAATTTTGTTCAGTGATTCGTGGGACACAGCGTCCACAAAATTTGGGATACACACACACACACAGACACACATTTTCTAAAAGCAGTCAAATCGTGATCAGGTCATCCCACAACGAGTAAATCTATCGAAAACTGTACTTCGAAAAATTTCTTGAATCCAATACATTATATATAGAGGAGAGGAGGGTATTATGGAATAGTCGGGAAATATAGAATACCAAGGTTTTGGCTCTGATTAGTGCTGCTATCTCTTCAAAATACCATGAATTACTCAAGAAGGATTCCCATGAAGAAATACAGTACGAAGAAACCGCTTGTTGTTGTCGTACCATTCTCTATAGCACACAAAACCAAAGAATTGTATTTTGCTATACGTTGGTCGTTTTTTAGCTGCATATATTTTGTCCATCATTTTAAAAGTTTATTGGTTCCCCATCATACTATACGTATGGGGAACTTAGGTAATCGTGAAAATTTTCGACCTCGGTTTTTTTATTTTTTTTTACACGTTTTCAGGTGTCAGGAATCCGAAAATGACAAAATTTGTATGGTGTCTGTCTGTAGGGTGTCTGTTAGTGTGTTAGTCCGTTAGTCCGTTAGTTTGTTAGTCTGTTAACACGATATCTCAAGAACAAATTGTAGCAGAGAGGTCAAATCAGTTTTAAAATATTACTTTCGACACTGGCAAGAACCCTATTCATTTGCAACATTCGAATTTAAAAACTTCGTTAGTTATTAGAAATTTACGATTTTCTTAACATGGGAGAATAGGACAAAAATTCACTTAAACGTGCATTAAATGGAAATTTTTTACTGTGAAAATGTCAAACCAGTTTTAAAATATCAGTTTTGATGCCTGAATGAACATCAGTAACTATAAATATGCTACTTTGAAAATTTCGCAAGTTATTGGAAACTTACGAATTTCTTAACATGGCAGTATAGGGCAAAATTTCACATAAATGTCAATTTTTAGAGATATTTTCATCGTAAAGATGTCAGGCTACTTTTGAAGTATTATTTAGAATACTGGCATGAATATTAATGACTATGAATTTTCCAATATAAAAATTTCGTAAGTTATTGCAAAATTACGAATTTCTCAACATGGCAGAATCGAGCAAATTTTCACATAAACGTCAATCTTGAGGGATATTTTCATCGTAAAGATGTCAAACCACTTTTTAAATATTATTTAAGATATTGGCATGGATATCATAGACTATGGTTTTTCCAATTTAAAAAAATCGTAAATTATTTGGAATTTACGATTTACTTAACATGTCAGAATAAGGCAAAATTGAGCACAAACTACCATTTTGGGGATCATAAATACATTAGACAACTTCAAAATTACATTTATGATATTTGTTTGAACATGATTGAATACAAATATTCTTATAGGAAAATTTCGTAAATTATTCGTAATTTACGATTTTATCAACATAGCGAAATTGTAAATTTTTCATATAAATATGAGTTTTGAGGATTATTGCATTGGAAATAGTAGAATGAAAACTAAACAACGAAATTGACCCTGATAAAATAAGTTAACAGTTTAGAATAAGAACGGTGGATAGTGAACGGTGGATAGCCTATTAGGTGGGGATTTCGTTCTGTCACTGTATCAAGCTTTGATTAAATTCATTTTTTTAAATATGATTATAACTAGTTGGCATAGGTGGACTCTGCTCAGTTCCCCATCATATTTATGTTCTCATAAATTTGTAGTGGGAGACATATTATAATCATGTTAAAAGAAATGAATTTGACCAAAGCTTGATACAGTGACAGAACGAAATCCCCGCCTAATAGGCTATTCACCGTTCACTTCAATATATTTATCTTATTCTGATCTATTAACTTATTTTATCAGGGTCAATTCCGTTGTTTTGTTTTCATGCTACTATTTCCAATGCAATAATCCTCAAAATTCATATTTATATGAAAAATTTACAATTTCGCTATGTTGATAAAATCGTAAATTACGAATAATTTACGAAATTTTCCTAGTAGAATATTTGTATTCAATCATGTTCAAATAAATATCATAAATGTAATTTTGAAGTTGTCTAATGTATTTATAATCCTCCAAATGGAAGTTTATGCTCAATTTTGCCTTATTCTGCCATTTTAAGTAAACCGTAAATTCCAAATAACTTACGAATTTTATAAAATGGAAAAATCATAGTCTATGATATTCATGCCAGTATCCAAAATAATATTTAAAAAGTGGTTTGACATCTTTACGATGAAAATATCCCTCAAGATTGACGTTTATGTGAAAATTTACTCTATTCTGCCATGTTAAGATATTCGTAATTTTGCAATAACTTACGAAATTTTTATATTGGAAAATTCATAGTCATTAATATTCATGCCAGTTTTCTAAATAATACTTCAAAAGTAGCCTGACATCTTTACGATGAAAATATCTCTCAAAATTGACGTTTATGTAAAATTTTGCCCTATACTGCCATGTTAAGAAATTCGTAAATTTCTAATAACTTGCGAAATATTCAAAGTAGCATATTTATAGTTACAGATGTTCATTCTGGCATCAAAACTGATATTTTAAAACTGGTCCGACATTTTTACAGTAAAAAGTTTCCATTTAATGCACGTTTAAGTGAAATTTTGTCCTATTCTCCCATGTTAAGAAAATCGTAAATTTCTCATAACTTACGAAGTTTTTTAATTCGAATGTTGCAAAGGAATAGGGTTCTTGCCAGTATCGAAAGTAATATTTTAAAACTGATCTGACCAGTCTGCGATCATTTGTTCGTGAGATATCGTGTTAACAGACTAACAAACTAACGGATTAACGGACTAACACACTAACAGACACCCTACCGACAGACACCATACAAATTTTTAGTTCCCTATAATTCTATAGGTATGGAGAACTTAGGTAATCGTGAAAATTTTCGACCTCGGTTTTTTGACAATTTTACACGTTTTCAGGTGTGAGGAATCCGAAAATTTCAAAATTTGTATGGTGTCTGTCTGTAGGGTGTCTGTTAGTGTGTCAGTCCGTTTGTCCGTTAGTTTGTTAGTCTGTTGAACAAATGATCGCAGAGAGGTCAGACCAATTTAAAATATTACTTTCGATACTGGCAAGAACCCTATTCATTTGAAACATTCGAATTAAAACTACACTGTAAAAAATGCTGCAGTAAAATTACGGACAAAGCCCGTAAAGAAACATTTAGACGATGAATGACGTATCGCCAGTAATTTTACGTTGCGACGTACAGCCAACCTGTAAAAAAAGTAGTATTGCCCGTAAAATTAAAAGGGAGCTCGGTATATCGAAATAGTAGCACTGCTCGTAAAATTAGAAGGCTGTTCAGTATGTAAGAAAAAGAAGTACTAATGCTCATCAAATTAAGGGAATTTTGTATCTTTTACGGCAGCACTCAACTATGTTTGATATAAAAGCTTATTATTTATTAAGGGAACTATATTACGTCTGTTTATTCAATGAAATGGGTAACAATTCTTATGGTTTTTGATATATTTTTTACAGCTATGAATTTTTTAAATTGCGTTTTGTCAGTTTTCGTTTTCTCACAAATTTATGATTTTCAAAATGCTAAAACTGCTTCATATATTTAAGAAGAGACATAATTCTTTTAACGTTTAACAGAACGTACTTAAAAGAGTTAAGAATGGGTTTTGAAATTTATTGATTAGTCTTCGTGATAAAAAATAGAAAGTGAATGTCTATGTAAAAATTTCAGGGAAAGGGGAAAAAAAAAAAAACAGATTTTTGTTATATTTTAATTTTTAATACTTTTAATTTTAAAGATATTGCAAAACCCATCCTTAATTCTTTTAAATAGGTTCTATTAAGTATATATTAAAAAAATTAAGTCTTTTTTTTTTTTTTTTTTTTTAAGTATCTATAGAAATTTTAGCAATTCAAGATCATGAATTCATGAAAAAAAAAATCTGGAGTGACTCCACTCGACTTTCCGAACATTGAGTAACTAACAGTTTTGTAGATAAAATAAAGAAAGAGGAGTTGCTAAACAAACAAAAGAGAGAAAACCATAACAGAGTGTTTGAATATTTTTCTCCATATATCACACGAGGTTTTATTTAACGCTACTGAACTTTGAGCCCTTAGATCATAATGATAAAGAATTTTTCGTTGTGTCCCTGTAAAAATCTATAAAGTCTGACAAACTTAAACAAATTTTCACATTTTACCCACAATTTTGTCAAAGTCTCACTTTTTTTTTTTTTTTTTTTTTTAATTATTGTTACTGAGTGAATTTGTATAGGAAAATATAGAAGAAAGTCTCGTGGTGGCCACAATTCACCAAAATGCTTATAGTTAGTGCAACAGTGATTTATAATATTCATACAAATTTTCAGCTCAATTGAATAAGGCGTTTAGATGCTATTGCACTTTTAAAAATTTGGTCTCATAGGCCATAATGATAAAGAATTTTTCTTTGTGTCCCTGTAAAAAAACTGTAAGTGCTAGATTCACCAAAATCTATACAGTTGGTTCAAATGTGACCTATAACATGTGTAAAAATTCTTTGCTCAGATTAATAAGGCGTTTAGACGCTATCACACTTTTAAAAATTTGGCAAAGAATTTTTCTTTAAGTCCCTGTAAAAAAACTATAAGTGCTAGATTCTCCAAAATCTATACAGATTGAGTATCTGTGACCTATAATATGTGTATAAAGTTTTTGCTCAATTGAATAAGGCGTTTAGATGCTATCGCACTTTTAAGATTTTGGTCCCTTGGCCATAATGATAAAGAATTTTTCTTTGTGTCCCTGTAAAAAAACTATAAGTGCTAGATTCACCAAAATCTATAGGGTTCGTACTATGGTGACTTACAATATACGTACCAACTTTCAGCTTATTCGAACAAAGCGTTTAGACGCTAGCGTGTTCACTCACAGACATACACACATACATACACACATACATACACACACACATACATACATCATCGTAAAAATAGTGAAAACGGACTCGTTGGACCTCGAAACGTATAGAAACATCAAAATCTCGAATTCGGATTTTTGACATGATTACAATACTTTCCTCACTATAGTGTTCGGAAAGTAAAAAAAAAATGCGAACTCAGAAAACGCAGTTTAAATATTTCGAATCTTATGGGAAAAAAAAGGATAAAAGACAATTAGAACTTTTGCCTGAATAAATATTTCATTGAACAAGCCTAATGTAGTTTCATTTATAAATATTAAATGGAAATATAAGATTTTATATGACACCTACAGCAGTACTGCTGTAAAAAGTACCACGTCTCCTTAAAAAAAAAAAAAAAAAAAAAAAAAAAGGATTACGTAGAAAAAAAATATACAATTCTCTGTTTTACAAGTATATGATTATATGCAAAATTTTCAACCCCCCCCCCTCCTAAAAAAAAAAAAAAAATAGAATTTGTATGAATATTACAGATAGATTTCCAATAGAGGTCAATATTATTAAAGCCTTTTATCAGCTTTCCGATTTCCTTTACTATAATGGTAAACCTGAACTTAAATGTTTTTGTATTTTCAAACTATGTCTATACTATTCAAAAAATGAATATTTTTAACTGATAATCTGCATACTCTTCTTCTTAAAACCTGTCTCTTATAGTCTCGTCATTGAAAAATATTGTTACGAAATTGTAAATAACTGTGTTTATTTTTGTATAAATTCTTTCAAAGAGGCTTAGTAAGTTGATAAAGTGCTAATTTTGTGCGTTTCTAGTCGTTTTAGCGTTGAAATAGCCTTATTTTCCCTTAAAAACGCATTAAAAAGCCCCAGTAATGCAGGTAATGCATTTGGCGCCAAATTTGGCGACTTTTTCCCACCTTGGCGATTTTTTTGGCGACCTTGGCGAGAAAATCCTTATATGGGATATACCAAATATGGAAGCTGTAAGTTGATTGGTTGACCACTTTCTAGAGTTTTCTCGAAAAATCTGGGCTCCATGGAACAGTATATAAGGAAGCGCTTTCCCGCCAAGTCAGTTCAGTTCAGTCTTCAGCCAGCTTCGCTAGTGCTTGCATTGCTCTTGAGCCTCTTTGAGAGAGATTTGCTTCAAGTGTTATTGTTATACAGTTTGTACTGTGGATTTGCTATTGACAGCTGTTGTTTAAGCTGTGTTTACTGTTTGAATTGAAGCTGATACTTGGTTTATAGACCTGTATTTTTCTGGAACTTTCTGTGAATAAATTACTGAATTTTTATACGTTTGGCCTTTCATTCTCAGACAACTCACGAACCCCCAAGTACGCAACATTTCTGGTGTCAGAAGCGGGGATTGTCTGTGAATGGTGATAACGAGAGCTATGGAGCAAGAGATGAAGAAATTTCTAGAAGGTCTCACTGCTCAGATGAATGAGTTAAGATCTGGATTGATAGAGAAAATGGAAATAGGACAGGAAAAGATGGAAGCATCGCAGAGAGAGATGAAAGACAGCCTGAGTCAAGAGATGAATGAAATGAAAGCCGGACAGAAAGAATTGAAAGATGGCTTGACCGAAGAAATTAAATCTAATCAAGATGAGATGAAGAGAGAGCTTTCAACGGTGAAAGAATCAATCGAGGGTAAATTAACGGTGATGGAAAATAGAATGGATGGAATAGAAGAGAAAGTTATAAAGATAGAAGAAAATTTTGAAGAGAAAATTGTGAAAGTCGAAAGAAATTTTGAAGGGAGATTTACGAAGATAGAAGAGAATTTCGAGGAGAAAGTTAAAGAAAATTTTGATCAGGAACTGAAAGGAAGGTTTTCAGAGATAGAAGGTAAATTGAAGAGAATAGAAAAAGATCTGGAGAGAAAAGTGGAAGAAAAGTTAGAATCCATGCCCCAGGAAACTGAAAAGAAAGAGAGAAGAATCCAGAATCAGGAATTTATTAAGCTATCTACCTACGATGGCAGTTCCTCCTGGCATGTATATAAGACGCAGTTTTCCATCGTAGCTGAAGCTAACGGCTGGGACTCTGCCGCCAAGTCAGTCCACTTAGCAGCAGCATTACGGGGAGATGCAGCCGAGATCCTGAGAAATGTTTCTAAAGAAGAAAGGAACGACTTCGAGGCCCTGACTAGAGCACTGGAGCTACGGTTCGGAGAGAAGTGTTCTAAGGACTATAGTCGCCTCCAGCTAAAGTCCCGTTACCAGAAAACGGGCGAAAGTTTGCAAGAGCTGGCAGCGGACATTCAGAGATTGTCACACCTAGCATTCTCAGACTGTCAAGCTGATACTCGGAACGACTTAGCTCTTCAGTACTTTATCGATGCTGTTCGGGATCCAGAAATTCAAAAAGCGCTGAGACTCTCCAAGATCAGAGACGTAGAATCAGCTTTAGGCTATGCACTTAGGATAGAGGCAGCCCAACAAGCCTCCCGTAAAGACCGCCATACCATAAGAACAGTCTCATTAAACGATACGCCTGCTGGTGAAAATGAAATGAAGAGAAGTATCGAAGAGATCTTAAAGAGATTGCGCAGCCTAGAGAATAATAAGGAAATAAAGGACCGGAAGATAAAGTGCTGGGGCTGTGGAGGGGATGGTCACGTGAAGAGGAACTGCCCTGTACGACCAATTATAGGAAATCACCCGTCTTCACCATCACTGCAGGGAAACTAAGAGGAGGCCATCTCGCGGGGCGGAGGTTGCCTAAAATTAAAGAGCCCCAATTTACAGTATTTCATGTTTCATCGATGAGTGGCGGCGATAATGGACTTCACGTCTATGGCCAAGTCAACAACGCCACCTGCCGGATGATTCTGGACACGGGAGCCAACGTGACCATCATTAGAACGGATTTGGCTCAAGTTCTAAAAGAGAAGATCATCTGGACTCCGCCCTGCTTTAAACTCCAGACTGTGACCGGAGACGAAATCAAAATACATGGAAAAATGAACTTGATCATCACTTTTGGGAATGCCAGTTACCATCATATGGCATATGTGGCAGATATAAGAGATCCTGTAATCATTGGAATTGATTTCCTGAGAAAATTTAACTTTAAATTGGACTTCAAGAATAATGAACTGCATTCGAGTTCGGAAGACATAGCTGTGTTCAACACTGAAAATCAAGACATTCAGCCAATATGCCAGATAACAGCCAAGTCGGAAATTTCCATCCCCCCACATACAGAGACAATAGTTTCAGGAACACCACCTACAAAGCAATACTTCCGCTATGGACTGATTGAATACCCGAATACAGACAATAGCCCAAGAGGAGTTCTGGTAGCTTCATCTCTAGTTGATCTCTCAAAGAGTACTATTCCTGTGAGAGTCGCAAACATTAGCGATAAGGTCCGAACAGTGAAAAAGGATGAGGTGTTAGCAGCCTGCACTCCTGTAACATGCATCACCGCCCCACGCAATCAACTGAATCCAAGTCTTCTGAACAATTAATAACGGAATTACTCAAGAATGCAGAGTTAGGAAAGGAACAGAGATGTGCTGCGGAGAAGCTACTCCAAGAATTTAAAGACCTTTTTTCTCGAACACCTGAAGACGTCGGGAGAACGAACATCACCCAGCACAGAATTGATACAGGAAATCATCCTCCAATCAAACAACATCCAAGAAGACTTCCCTTTGCTAAACAGGAAGAGGTCACTGAACTTCTAGGTGAAATGCAGCACAATGATGTCATCGAGCCATCAACGAGTCCTTGGGCCTCTCCCATAGTACTGGTGCGGAAAAAGGATGGTTCAACAAGATTTTGTGTGGATTATCGTCGTTTGAATGACATTACGAAGAAAGACAGTTACCCTCTTCCCAGAATTGACGACACATTAGACACACTTGCTGGCAATAAATGGTTCTCGACTTTGGATCTGAAGAGCGGTTACTGGCAAGTAGAATTACATCCTGATGATCGTGAAAAGACTGCATTCACCACGGGACAAGGACTGTGGCAATTTAAAGTTATGCCGTTCGGATTATGTAATGCTCCTGCCACCTTTGAACGCCTGATGGAGACAGTGCTAAAAGGACTTTCCTATGAAGCCTGTCTGGTGTATTTGGATGATATTATCATTGTGGGGCGCACCTTTGAAGAACATCTACGAAACATCCGAAAGGTGCTGGAGAAACTCAGAATGGCTAACCTCAAATTGAATCCAGGCAAGTGTAACTTGTTCCGTCGTGAAGTGAGCTACCTCGGCCATATCATCTCTGCCGAAGGTGTGAGAACTGATCCTGAGAAGATCTCTGCAGTCGAGAACTGGAGTCGCCCTGAAAATGTACACCAACTACGAAGTTTCCTTGGGTTATGCACTTACTACAGGAAGTTTGTCAAGGGTTTCTCAAATATTGCCAGACCACTCCACAAGCTGACAGAAGCCAAACAGAAGTTCCTGTGGACAGAGGAATGTGAAAATGCGTTCAAGCGACTTAAAGAGGCCTTAACATCATCGCCTATCTTGACGTATCCACAGCCCGACAGACAGTTCATACTTGATACAGATGCCAGCCATGAGAGTGTCGGTGCTGTTCTGTCGCAGGAAATTGATGGTCAAGAACATGTCATTGCCTATTGGAGTAAATGCCTGTCTAAACCGGAGAGAAATTATTGTACCACCAGGAAAGAGCTACTCGCCATCGTAAAAGCCATAGAACATTTCCATCATTACCTCTATGGCAGAAGATTCCTGCTCCGGACTGACCATGCATCTTTAACGTGGTTGCTCCAGTTCAAGAACCCGGAAGGACAGATTGCCAGGTGGATACAACGCCTGCAGGAATATGACTTCGAGATACGTCATCGTAAAGGGACTCTACATGGTAATGCAGATGCCTTGTCTCGGAAGCCCTGCTCGGAAAGCTGCAAGTATTGCTCTAGAGCTGAACAGAAATACCTGCCGATAAATCCGGTTGCCTGCCAAGTTACTGTCTCAACACCATCAGATCAAGATCCCGATCCATGGAGTGACGAAGAACTTAGAAAATCCCAGCTGGAAGATCCTGACATAAAGCCAATATTACAGCTGAAGGAGACGACCAGCAACAGACCTATCTGGCAGGATATTTCCAGATTTAGTCCCATTACGAAAAGTTATTGGGCACTTTGGGACTCTCTTCATATCAGAAACGGCGTATTATACAGAAAGTGGGAATCTGATGATGGGAAAAGCTTCAGATGGCAGATTCTATTACCAAGATCAAAAATTCCAGCTGTTTTAGAACAACTGCATAGTAGCTCTACCGGAGGCCATTTTGGGGTAATGAAGACTCTGCAGAAAGTTCGGGAACGCTTCTACTGGTGCAAGGCAAAGGAGGATGTGGAGAAATGGTGTAAATCCTGTGACGCTTGTGCGGCACGTAAAGGCCCGCAGAAACGAAGTCGAGGAAGATTGCAACGGTATAACGTAGGAGCACCATTTGAACGGATTGCAATCGACATCTTGGGTCCTTTGCCACGGACCTCCAGTGGAAATAAATACATCCTCGTCGTGATGGACTATTTCACCAAGTGGCCTGAGGCATATCCCATTCCCAATCAAGAGGCATGCACAGTCGCAGAGGTCCTAGTGCAGCAATGGGTGTCAAGGTACGGCACGCCCCTACAACTTCATACCGACCAAGGTAGGAACTTTACCTCTGATGTTTTCAAAGGGCTGTGTCAACTACTCGGCATAGACAAAACCCGGACTACACCCTTACATCCCCAGTCGGACGGCATGGTCGAGAGGTTCAATCGTACCATCCTGAATAACCTCTCACTTCTAGTATCAAGGAACCAGCAAGATTGGGACTTGAAGTTGCCATTGTTCCTGCTGGCTTATCGAAGTGCTGTCCATGAAACCACCGGCTATACTCCAGCCCAGATGCTGTTCGGACGTGAACTTCGTCTCCCTTGTGATCTCCTGTTTGGTTGTCCACCCGATGCGCCTTCATCGCCTGAGGAGTACATCCACGATCTCCAGGCACGATTTGAGGACGTACACAACTTCGCTCGGGAGCGGATTAACATGGCAACGGAGAAAATGAAGACAAGGTACGATCTAAAGGCTACACAATATGAGTTCCAGGAAGGAGAGAAGGTCTGGTTGTGGAATCCTGTTCGACGCAAAGGACTCTCTCCCAAGTTACAGTGCAACTGGGACGGACCATACACAGTCTTAAAAAGGCTGAATGATGTAGTGGTGCGGATCACTAAAACACCTTCATCAAAACCGAAGGTGGTGCACTATAATAGGCTAGCCAAGTACCACAATTAATGGTAATATTAAAATTTAAAATGTAAATACTGGTAAAATTTGCGCTTGCGTAATGTAAATATTTGTACATATTTGTGAATTTTGTAAATATTTGTATATAGATATTTGAACATATTTGTGAATTTTGTAAATATTTCTCACTTGATTTGTATTTCTATTTTATCGTTATATGCAACTTAGTTTTTGTGTTTTAGATTGTGTAAATTTGTTTAGTTTCGCCTCTCGACCAAGGGTTGCACTGCCCGGGACGTGCAGTCCTTGGAAGGGGGGCAGTGTTACGAAATTGTAAATAACTGTGTTTATTTTTGTATAAATTCTTTCAAAGAGGCTTAGTAAGTTGATAAAGTGCTAATTTTGTGCGTTTCTAGTCGTTTTAGCGTTGAAATAGCCTTATTTTCCCTTAAAAACGCATTAAAAAGCCCCAGTAATGCAGGTAATGCATTTGGCGCCAAATTTGGCGACTTTTTCCCACCTTGGCGATTTTTTTGGCGACCTTGGCGAGAAAATCCTTATATGGGATATACCAAATATGGAAGCTGTAAGTTGATTGGTTGACCACTTTCTAGAGTTTTCTCGAAAAATCTGGGCTCCATGGAACAGTATATAAGGAAGCGCTTTCCCGCCAAGTCAGTTCAGTTCAGTCTTCAGCCAGCTTCGCTAGTGCTTGCATTGCTCTTGAGCCTCTTTGAGAGAGATTTGCTTCAAGTGTTATTGTTATACAGTTTGTACTGTGGATTTGCTATTGACAGCTGTTGTTTAAGCTGTGTTTACTGTTTGAATTGAAGCTGATACTTGGTTTATAGACCTGTATTTTTCTGGAACTTTCTGTGAATAAATTACTGAATTTTTATACGTTTGGCCTTTCATTCTCAGACAACTCACGAACCCCCAAGTACGCAACAATATTTCCAAAATGTACATTTTTATTTGAATTGTTAAAATCTTTTGCTCTCAGATCGTTAACATCGGTAATTTTAATACATCAAATACAAAATTAAGTGTATGTTTTAGAAATATATATATATATATATATATCTTTATATATATATTTCTTTTGTGCGTGTGTATGTCACTGAACTCCTCCTAAACGGCTGGACTGAGTTTAATGAAATTTTGTGTGTGTCTTCAGGTGGATTCGAGAATGGTTTAGATTTACAAATGAAAGTTGTAACTTAATTAGTTCTTTCTTAATTAATTTTTAACCAACTCTTTCAACAACTTTTCCACCTAGATGGCGTGAGTTGTCGTAAACACGATGTCAGAATTTATTTAATGTTGAAATGAAAAATGAATTTTTAACCGTATCTTAAGAAGTGTTTAAAATATTTTTTCAAAATTAATATTTTTAGAATCGTAACCGTATCTTACGAAGTGTTTAAAATATTTTTTCAAAGTTAATATTTTAGAATCGTAAACACTATGTCAGAATTTATTTAATGTTGAAATGAAAAATGAATTTTTAACCGTAAGTGTTTAAAATATTTTTCCAACGTTAATATTGTTAAAATGTTAAAATTAGTTAAAATGGTATATTCTTTTAAAAAATTCGTCAATATCCGACGAAGTTATTTTATGTTAAAATAAAAAAAATGAATTTTTAGGCCATTATTATTTGTGCAGATGGAAAATGTACTAAAAGTTTTCCGAAAAATTTCACGATCACAAATGTTGACGGATATCCAATATATCGTCGAAGAAATCCCGATAATGGCGGACAATCTTATCATCTATGGCGGTCATCTATGTCAACAACATAGATATTCACATTGATAACCGTTGGGTTGTCCCATATTCGCCTCTGCTGAGCAAAACATTCAATGCTCATATTAATGTTCAGTTCTGCAGTTCAGTGAAGAGCATCAAATACATTTGCAAGTATGTGAATAAAGGCAGTGATATGGCTGTATTACGAGTTGAAAATACCAACGTGAATGCTCCTCCGGTGAATAACAACGATAAAATAACACTTTACCAAATTGGCCAGTACGTCAGCTCCAATGAAGCTGTTTGCTGTATCTTTGGTTTCCCAATTCATGAACGGGATCCAGCAGTTCTTCATTTAGCCGTCCATCTTGAAAATGGC
The DNA here is from genome assembly GCA_963930645.1 of Salticus scenicus. Lineage (NCBI taxonomy): Eukaryota > Metazoa > Arthropoda > Arachnida > Araneae > Salticidae > Salticus > Salticus scenicus. The sequence continues at coordinate 52,249,409 of OZ005648.1, forward strand.
CAGCGCATATATTTCACGAGCGAGACAGCGATTGATCGTGCTATAAATCCACCAAAAACTACACTCACCGAATTTTTTGAATTGTGTAATCGTGCGGATGCTTTTGGTGCTTTTGCACGGACATTACTCTATTCAGAAGTACCACGCTATTTCACATGGGCTCCAACAAAAAAATGGATGCCCAGCAAGCAAGGCACGCCGATTGATGCATGTCCCGGTTTATTCGAATCAAACACCTTGGGGCGAGTATTTACAGTCAATCCAAGGCAGACTGAGTGATTTTATCTTCGACTGTTATTGGTTAATGTCATCGGCCCTTTGTCATTTCAAGATTTACGTAAAGTGAAAGGACAACAGTATCCAACATATAAAGATGCATGCCTTGCGCTCGGCTTGCTGGAAGACGACAACCAGTGGGAGTGTATGCTTGCTGAAATAGGACTGAACTGTACAGCAAAACAAATTCGTCTACTATTCGCTATAGTGTTGACTACATGTTTCCCGGCCCGAGCAGAGACATTATGGGATAATCACAAAGAATCAATGACTGATGATATATTGCATCAACATCGTTCACGGTGCAACGATCTAACGATTGTATTCAGTGACGCTATGTACAATGAAGCATTGATTGCTACTGAAGATCTTTGCATTATCATTGCCAACTTACCACTCTGTCATTTCGGTATGCATTCAACAAATCGAAATGCATCTGATTTAATAAGCACTGAATTGAATCGTGAACTACAATACAATATTGTAGAAATGGCAGCGATTGTTGCTCGCAATGTCCCACTAATGAATGAAGAACAAAGAACCGTTTACGACCGCATCATGCTCGCAGTTCTGGCAGGTCAAGGTGGATTCTTTTTTTTTGGGTGCACCAGGTGGAACTGGCAAAACATTCCTTATTTCGCTAATTCTCGCCGAAATACGATCAAATAATGGCATCGCATTGGCTGTTGCATCATCTGGCATTGCGGCAACTTTATTGGATGGAGGCAGAATAGCTCATTCATTATTTAAACTGCCACTAAATATTCAAAATAACCCAGACGCAGTGTGCAACATAAAAAAAAAAACAATCGTTCATGGCCACAGTGCTGAAATAGTATAAAATTCTTATCTGGGATGAATGCACTATGGCACACAAACATTCGATTGAGGCGTCGAACAGGACATTGAAAGATATAAAAATCTGATGTGGGCACCACATGACTTCCTTATACACTTTTAGAAATATACATAATGTTAAAAAACATTGTCACTGGACCCGAAACAGTTGGCTAAAAATATTTTTAAAAAATGCATGCATACGTAAAAAAAAAAAAATAAATAAATAAATAAAATAAAATTGTGCTTTGAGGGGACTCATGTCAAAGTTGTGCCTTGGGGGGACTCATGTCAAAGTTGTACCTTGGGGGGACTAATGCCAAAATTGTACCTTGGGGGGGACTCATGTCAAAGTTGTGCCTTGGGAGACTCATGTCAAAGTTGTACCTTGGAGGGACTCATGTCAAAGTTGTGCCTTGAGGGGACTCATGTCAAAGTTGTGCCTGGGGGGGACTCATGTCAAAGTTGTGCCTTGGGGGGGACTCATGTCAAAGTTGTGCCTTTTGGGGACTCATGTCAAAGTTGTACCTTGGGGGGGACTCGTGTCAAAGCTGTGCCGTGGGGGACTAATGTCAAAGTTATGCCTGGGGGGGACTCATGTCAAAGTTGTGCCTTGGGGGGGGGGACTCATGTCATAGTTGTGCCTTGGGGAAGTTTTAAATGTCTAGCTGGTCGGGAAGTTAGTTAAAAATCGATTGCAAGATTTGTACTGGTAACGCTGCCGAAGGCAGCAGGAACCCTACACAGTTGGCTAAAAGTATTAAAAAATGCATTTTCACCGTGTTCTGATCTAGTCTGAAAGTTTCAAATGTCTAGCTAGTCGGGAAGTTAGTTAAATAATTTTTCTGTTGAATCGCATAAACGCTGCTGAAGGCAACAGGTATCGGAAACAGTTGGCTAAAAATATTTGAAAAATGCATTGTCAACGTGTTCTGAGCCTTTCTGAAAGTTTCAAATGTCTAGCTTGTCGGGAAGTCAGTTAAATTGCAAGATTTGTCTAAACCGTTTCTGAGTTATTACCGTTTTTTGATAAATTATGGCCAAAACCTATGTATTTTTGTCATTATGAACCTAATTTTCCTAAATATCTCCAAAACCGAAAATCATAGAAAGTCCAAAAAGGGAGGTGCACAACTAGATGTTATAACAAACCTATGTACCAATTCGCAACTTTCTACGTCCAACCGTTTTTGAGTTATGCGACATACCCACACACACACAGACACACACACATACAGACGTCACGAAAAATCGTGTAAAAACCCTTATATCCCTAAAACGAGAGCTCGTGTTAAGACGACACTTGCAGGTGTGCAACTAGACATCATGACAGTCACACGTATAAATTGGCAACATCCAGCGATCATTCGTTTTCGAGCAATGTGAAATACAAAATCCATTTCGCAAATCGGGATTACTATACTTCCTTATACTTTGTATAAGGAAGTAAAAAACAACGACAAACTATTTGGCGGCACTCTGTTACTCTTTTCAGGTGATTTCAGACAAGCCCTTCCCGTTATTCCGCGTTCAACATACGCTGATGAGATCAACGCATGCTTAAAATCATCGTCATTGTGGCTTAATGTTGAAAAAGTACAACTGAAAGTAAATTTGTGCGTTCAAAAGCTTCAAGATCCATCCGCTGAAACATTCTCAAAACAGTTGTTAGATATCGGCGATGGAAAAGTTACTACAGATGAAACTGGATGCATGAAATTACCGACCGATTTCTGCACAATCAATTGATTCTCAAGATGCTCTTATTGACCAGATATTTCCCGATGTACACAGACGATACACAAATCATGAGTGGCTGGCAGAAAGAGCAATTTTAGCAGAAAAAATGTGGACATCAACGAATTGAATCTCAAGATACAACATTTGTTACCAGGAGACTTGGTGTCATACAAATCTAATGATACAGTTTGCGATGCCACCGAAGCTGTAACTTCCATTTCCAACAAAATTTTTAAACTCATTGGATTTAGCAGGCATGCCACCGCATATTTTACAACTGAAGGTTGGATCTCCGGTTATTTTGCTTCGTAATTTGAACCCACCACGGTTGTGCAACGGCACGCGATTAGTCATAAAAAAATTAATGATAAATGTTATCGAAGCCATCATTTTAAATGACAAATTCCGAGGTGAAAATATATTACTACTGCGAATCCCTATTATACCCACAGATGTGCCAATTCAATTGAAACGCCCTCAATTTCCAATTAGATTGCCATTTGCAATGACTATCAATAAGTCTCAGGGCCAAACGATGTCTGTCTGTGGCTTAGATTTTAGCACACCATGTTTTTCACACGGACTCTCGAGTACGGTACGTGGCTCTCGAGTGGGCAAACCATCCAGTTTGTTTGTATTGGCGAAAGATGGGATAACAAAAAATATTGTACACTCTGTTGCATTAAGGGATTGATATTGTTTTTTAGTAATATTGTTATAAGTAGCGATATGTATATAATTTTAAAGAATCAATTTTAATAAATAAAAAAAATAAATGATTGGTGTTTTGTTATTTTTATATTCTTTCACCGTTCACAGCGCTCCATACATCTTCCACTTATATACCACATCCTTACACACTTACAATAAGTTAGTTATTTTTTTCTAGCAAAATATTCTCTAGAAATAACTTATATGACAAAACAACGTTTGTCGGGTCAGCTAGTATATATATATATATAACCACCCTTTAAAATGTCACAGAAAATATAGTTAACAATATACATTCATTGAGGAGATAGTTTTTGAGATTGCGATAGCATTCCACAACCATAGGATTAGAATTTATGAAAGAAATCATAGCGCTAACTGATGAGGGGGATCTAAGTGGCTATGCTCATATCATAAAAGAAACTCACAAGCTGTTAATCCCACGAGTGCGTATGCTTGATAAATTGTTTAATTGCACTGTTTTTCAATTTTGGTTGCAGTTTTTCTGTTCTGAGGTTTAAAAAAAAAAAAAAAACTGCACATGAAATAGAAAAAATTATGCAATTAAAAAATGCTCCAAGAACCTGCTGCCATGGATTAACATTAGCTTGTCTCTTCATGAACGTAGCCTCTTAAATGTAGCAATATGAGTAATCACCAATAATATGATCACTAATCAAATTTTTAGAGAATTGATATTTAGAAATATTTTTTTCTGGCATTTTTAAACTTTCATTTACCACTAAAATTTAACAGAAATTTCTCATTTATTAAATAAGTCAAAATTTTAGTGGCAAGAAGAACTATATAAAAAGTGGCAATTATGAGGCAGCTATAGTTCATAACATTTGTATTCAGAACCTAGAGTTACGTTTAGATGTATGACATTTTTTCATCAAATTAAGACTGAATTTCATCACGAAAATAAAACTTATTTATGCTTAATATAGCATTGATAATAATAAAAAAAAAATTCTTCATATTTCAAATGTATAAAATGTTTAAATGTTTTATACATTTGAACTATACATTAACTACTTGTTTAGTAGTTTGTAGTCTACAAAGATAGTTACCAATTTCTATAGTTAACATGAGATACTACTGTATTCAAGATATTTTTTCTAACTTTTACTATAGTACTTTATAAAGTTATTCTTTTATTTGTGTAACTTTTTTTTACTTCAGAGAGAATTTATATCAAATACAGAAAATTCATAAATGCAGTTTTGAAATTTCTTATTTGTTAAAAGAATATGTAATATTTTTACTTTCAAAATTTTGTTTGACTGAATCTTGAATTAGGATTTATAAAAAAGCTTGCGAAATCTGGAAATTCAGATATGAAATCAATAATGCCATTATATTATATAAGTATGTGAAAATATGAAAGACTGTAAAACTGAACATGAAAATATTCAGAATAAAACAGAAACAAAATATATTTAAAAAATAAAATTTTAATATTTCTAATGGGATATAAGACTCTTTGCAAAAGGATTCCCCCTCCCCCATTTTTAATTCAACATGAAATTTTTAAAATTTTCTTTCTACACACCTAAAACTTTTGTGAGTGAAATTATTCCTAGAAAAACTTTTGTTTTGGGGAATACAAAAGCATAGGGAAAGAATCTTAAAAAAGTTTCTAAACAATATATTTATATATATAAAAGAGCAGAGTCTGTGTGTGTGTCTGTCTGTCTGTCTGTCTGTCCGCTATAGAATCCTAGGCCGTTTCACCGAGCGGGACCAAATTTGGCACGGTTAATGTTTACGACCCGAGAAAGACAACGCCGCAAGCGATTTTACAAAATTCGCCCCCCAAGGGGGGGAGGGGGGGCAAAACGTAATTTCACAAAATCCTTCATACCTCAAACAAAAAAACAGATATCCGTAAAATTTTTGCTTTAAAATATAGCTAATACAAATGTCTAAAAATCGGTTTCTGGAATTTTTGAAATTCGGTCCCCAAGGGGGGCGGGGAGGGGGGGCAAAACGTGATTTCACATGCGTAAGGGGGGGGGGTATGGGGCAAAAACAAATAGAAATACAGTTAGGCCGTTCAAAATTGGTACAGATAGGTTTAAGAGGCCTGCAAGACGAATGGGGATATTTTCGATTGTGTAAAGTTACTAGGAGGGGCGAGCAGGGGGGGAGGGGAGGGGGGGCAAAAAAATAAAAATAGTGTCAGATCGTTCAAAACTGGTACATAGAGGTTTTCGATACTTACAAATCGATTGCGGATATTTTTGAATTTGTAAAATTATTAAGAGGGGCGGGTAAGGGGGTGGGGCAGTAAGGGGGGTATGGGGAAAAACAAATAGAAATACAGTTAGGCCGTTCAAAATTGGTATAGATAGGTTTAAGAGGCCGGCAAGTCAAATGGGGATATTTTCGATTGTGTAAAGTTATTAGGAGGGGCGAGAAGGGGGGAGGGGAGGGGGGGGGGCAAAAAAATAAAAATAGTGTCAGATCGTTCAAAATTGGTACATAGAGGTTTCCGATACTTACAAATCGATTGCGGATGATTTTGAATTTGTAAAATTATTAGGAGGGGCGGGTAGGGGGGTGGGGCGGTAAGGGGGGACTATGGGGCAAAAACAAATAGAAATACAGTTAGGCCGTTCAAAATTGGTACAGATAGGTTTAAGAGGCCTGCAAGTCGAATGGGGATATTTTCGCTTGTGTAAAGTTATTAGGAGGGGCGAGTAGGGGGGGGCAAAAAAATAAAAATAGTGTCAGATCGTTCAAAATTGGTATATAGAGGTTTTCGATACTTACAAATCGATTGCAGATATTTTTGAATTTGTAAAATTATTAAGAGGGGCGTGTAAGGGGGGGCTATGGGGCAAAAACAAAAATAGAAATACTGTTAGGCCGTTCAAAATTGGTACAGATAGGTTTAAGAGGCCTGCAAGTCAAATGGGGATATTTTCGATTGTGTAAAGTTATTAGGAGGGGCGAGAAGGGGAGAGGGGAGGGGGGGGGGGGCAAAAAAAAATAAAAATAGTGTCAGATCGTTGAAAATTGGTACATAGAGGTTTCCGATACTTACAAATCGATTGCGGATGATTTTGAATTTGTAAAATTATTAGGAGGGGCGGGTAAGGGGGTGGGGCAGTAAGGGCGGGCTATGGGGCAAAAACAAATAGAAATACAGTTAGGCCGTTCAAAATTGGTACAGATAGGTTTAAGAGTCCTGCAAGTCGAATGGGGATATTTTCGATTGTGTAAAATTATTAGAAGGGGGGAGGGGAGGGGGGCAAAAAAATAAAAATAGTGTCAGATCGTTCAAAATTGGTACATACAGGTTTTCGATACTTACAAATCGATTGCGGATATTTTTGAATTTGTAAAATTATTAGGAGGGGCGGGTAGGGGGGTGGGGCAGTAAGGGGGGGCTATGGGGCAAAAACAAATGGAAATACAGTTAGGCCGTTCAAAATTGGTACAAATAGGTTTAAGAGGCCTGCAAGTCGCATGGGGATATTTTCGATTGTGTAAAGTTATTAGGAGGGGCGAGAAGGGGGAGGGGAGGGGGGGGGGCTAAAAAAATAAAAATAGTGTCAGATCGTTCAAAATTGGTACATAGAGGTTTTCGATACTTACAAATCGATTGCGGATGATTTTGAATTTGTAAAATTATTAGGAGGGGCGGGTAGGGGGTGGGGCGGTAAGGGGGGGCTATGGGGCAAAAGCAAATAGAAATACAGTTAGGCCGTTCAAAATTGGTACAGATAGGTTGAAGAGGCCTGCATGTCGAATGGGGATATTTTCGAAAGTATGAAGTTATTAGGAGGGGCGAGAAGGGGGGAGGGGAGAGGGGGGGGCAAAAAAATAAAAATACAGTTAGATCGTTCAAAATTGGTATATAGAGGTTTTCGATACTTACAAATTGATTGCGGATATTTTCGAATTTGTAAAATTATTAGGAGGGGCGGTAAGGGGGGGCGGGGCTATGGGCAAAAACAAATAGAAATACAGTTAGGCCATTCAAAATTGGTACAGATAGGTTTTAGAGGCCTGCAAATCGAATGGAGATATTTTTGAAAGTGTAAAGTTATTAGAAGGGCCGGGGAGGGGGGGGGACAGAGGGTAAAAAAAATAGAGTTAGATCATTAAAAATTAGTACATCGAGGTTTTCGATACCTACAAATCGATTGCGGATATTTTTGAATTTTTAAAATTATTGGGAGGGACGGGAAGGGGAGAGGGAGCGGAAGGGTAAAAAAATAAAAATAGAGCTAGATCGTTCAAAACTGGTGCATAGAGGTTTTTGATACTTACAAATCGATTGCGGATATATTCGAATTTGTAAAATTATTAGGGCGCTCATATATATGCATTCGCGCGTGCGCATCGCGCACGGGTCTACACTGCCGAAGGCAGTGGGGACCCGGTGCGACATTTTTCCCGATCAGAGTTTTTTTTTTTTTCTTTTTTTTTCACATGATAAAAATTAACGCAATTTTGAGAATTCATTAATTATAATGATTCATTTAAAAATAGTGACCAGCGAAGCGGGCGTAGCCTGCTAGTATATATATACATTAAGAAGAAGAAAAAATACTTTTAAATATTTTATCAAGAACTCATTCAATATAAGAAAAGAAAAAAAAATATTTACAACATATTTATTTATTAAGCATACAATTTTCAATTATTTACTACACATGCATAATTAGAGATTAAATTATAAACTCCACATTGATTTATATTAGCTTCATTTGACATTAAGTTTTTGTACTTTTGCATTTATATTCGATCTTCTGGTTCTTTTGGGTGATTTCGATCTTTCTTCTTGTTTAATACACAAGCATGCCCTATTAAAAAATATATAAACATTATATAAGACATACTATTTATTAATAAACGATGCTACTGTACTACTTACATTCTAATACATATTGCAAATCTATATCATTATATAAAGCGCAAAAAATTGTTTGTTTGTGGAGGGTAATCTCTGAAACTACTGAACCGATTTAAAAACTTCTTTCACTGACCGAAAGCTACAGTATGCCATATTGTTATAGGCTATATTTAATTTTGATAAAATAAATTTTAGTTTAAAATCTGAGCATTTTAATTAAAATCCCCATAGAAGCCGTAATAGAAATGGAAATAATGAAATATTAAAAAAATTAGCTGCTGCCAACATAAAAGAAACATTTACATATTCATTTCGTTTTTAAAATATCTTGACGTGAAAAGAAAAGAAATATATTTGCACGTGCATTAAATTGAAATTCATATAAAGCTTTTTTAACTGTTAAACTTACACGTTAAATCTGACGTCATTATAGAATTAAAAGTGTTTATTTTTCTAATAATTTAATTTGATATGATATGATATAATATAATGATCTAAGCATCAATGTTTAAACCATGGAGTCTTTATTACTCCGTGGTTTAAACTGATGTGTGTAAACGAAATTGGAATTTAAAAATAAATAAATAAATAAAATAAAATAAAATAAGAAATTCTATTTTATAATATTATTTATTTTAATCTATAATTGTTGCCAAAAAGATTTACGAATTAATTTATTTTTAGACATATAATAAAATATATTTTCACGCGAACAATAATATAAAAAGTGAACTGGATTTTTTGTAAAAAAATAATAAAGATCGAGGAAAATTATTTCCCCATTTTAATCCCCATATTTGGATATAGATATGTATTAGTTATCATGTGCAACCGTTAGATTAAATTGTTTTTGTTATAAAATTGATAAAATTGGAATTTTAAATTTCAAAACTCTAGAAAAAAAAATGGCAAATTTCCATATTCGATTGAAAACATAAACATTTCATTTCAAAGGATGATATTTACACAATAAACATCCAACTAATAAACTAATTAAAAGGGAAAGGATAAATATTCCATCATAATTTGAAGTCAAATTTGTTTTCAAATGTCTAAATAAAGTATCTGATATAATATACTAATATGTTGCAGCGGAATAGATTTGATACCCGTCATCCTTGGCAGAAAAAAAAAAAAATATCGCCAAATTATCTGGCGAATATAATTTAATTCCTTTCAAAAATCATGGTTATTTTAAAAACTTACATTAAGAGTGCAACGAATAATATGAAACAATATTTCGTACAATACATATTACGAAAATATACATCTGGCATGTATATTTTCGTATTACTTTTTGATCGCCAAATACAAAAAACGCCAAGGGTGACAGTTTTGAAATTTAAAATTAAAATTTTGTCAATTTGACAGCAAAATAACTCAATCTAACGCATGCATACAATAACTAATACATATCTATACCCAAATATGAGGATTAAAATCGGGAAATAATTCTTCTAGAATTTTAATTAAAAAAAAAAAAAAAATCCAATGAGCGATTAACATGGAAAATCTTTTTCTTGCATCCATGGGCGGTCAGTGATGTCACACTTCGCTTGCGTATTGAGATGTTTAAATTTATTTGGCGACTATTTTTAGCAACTAACAGTTATGGCAAGTAGCTCAATATACATAGCGCATACAGCCATTACTGAAATGTAAATAGCATTTAATTATTTGAGTTACATTATGTTGATTGGAAACCTATTTAATATACCTATGCTCTATAGCTATACTAATATAAAAAGAAGAAAGGTTTATATGCATATGTAGAGAACGATCGCTAGAACTAAAAAGCCGATTGCTTTTTTTTTTTTTTTTCTTTCAATAATCAAAAGTTACACTGTCTTTCTCTAAGTGCTAGAAGCTATAATAAATTTTGGTAAAATAAATTTTTAATTAAAAGTTTCAATAATTTAATTGAAAACAAAGCATAGATTTGATATCTATCGTCATTGGCGACTTTTGTATTTGGCGATCGAAAACGTAATACGAAAATCTGTATATTATCGTAGTAAATACGAGATGTATATGTTTACTTCAATTACCCTACTACCGTAGGTAGTGGAAGTATTGTATAGGTTTTGGCAATTGGTCAGTGTGTGTGTATATGTGCACGTGTGTGTGTAATCTTCTGGCTGTCATATCTCCAAAACTAATAAAAATAGAACTACTAAACTTCACAAGTGATTCAGGTCTGGTGTACAGATAAATTTTCCAAATTTTCGTGAAAATTGAAAAACCGGAATTGGGTCATCGAAAACCAGAAATGGGACCGTAAGCCCATATTCAAAAACACCTCTAATGATTTTCTTCAAAGTTGCTGTATAAATAATATATTAGATGCCCTTTCGATTGAAAAGTTGCTTAGTTCAGGAAAATTGATAGGCGTCCTCTATAAACAGCTCAATTTCAGACTTCGCAAGTGCGTTCCTTTAAAAACGCCTGTACGGATTTTTTTCAAACTCGCCATGTTAACTTCCTATTAAATATCCTTTTGTATGTAATTATTGTTTTTAGGTCAATAATTGAGTATGCTAAGTTTTGGTAAAAGTTGGTATCTCAAAAACGGCTCTAACGTATTCTTGAAAATTTTTTCTTTAATCCAATTTAGATAACCTTTCTCAAGTATTACGTGCTTATTACAGGAATATTAACGGTCATCCTGATTAGGTAGTTCAGTTTTAGATCTCGGAAATTCGTGTAAAAAAATAACTATCTATTTTTATCCCCCTTATTTTTTAACTCGCTATGCAAACTCTGTTGTATGTGTCTTTATACGTGTATCAAGTTTCTCTTACTCGAAAATCTCAAAAAATGCAAGTAATATCTCCAAAAAATTGTATATATTACGTGTAATAGTGGGTAATGGAAGTCGTGTGGTTGTTTCACACCAGATTCTGTAATAGTATATATTGTACGAATATTGTTTCATATTATTGATTTCTCCTTTAATATACATTATTAAAATAATAATCAATTATGGAAATAATTAAATATATTTGCGAAATGAACAAACAAATAATAATTAAAGCTATTATGACGTCAATTTTACCAAAAACATTTTCATGTCGTAGGTTTATTTTTCAATATTTTTTATTCATGAGTAAAGAAATGTTTCTTTTTATGAAATAAATAAATAAATAAATAAATAGCATTAAGTAAAAATTGCCAACATTCAACAACTAATTAAAAAAAATAATTGTAAAATTATATTTTGACTTTCCAGTTAATAATATTGCCTGACTATAACATATAAACTGATATATTTCTTGATTTTTTACATATCAATCCATCTTTAACTAAAATTTGTTCATCAGTGCGAAGCCGGACGGGTCAGCTAGTACTAAATAAAAATACAAACACAATTTCAGTTGTGTCTCAATTAAAAAAAAAAAAAAAAAAAAAAAAAAAAAAAAATCATAACTATTAATTTATGAAACACCATACTTTGAAACTTCGTTTAAATTCAAACAAATTTATTAAAAATTCATGAGATTAAATTTTGCACAATCCTAAACCACGAATATGAACTTTTTGCCCTTCAGTTTGTTTCTTTCAGTAGAAAGCTTATGAAAAATTGAAACGAGGAGGAGTTACTGTAATTACGGCATTTAGAAGAATAAGTTGAGAATAGAAATTAATCCGATCAGGTTATCGTATTTTTCGGCACCTTGTCAGTTTATCATAGGTTGCTGAAGACCCAGGCAATGTTAGAACACGTAAATTGTAATGAAAGAATATGTGATAAAATTCTTGAATACTTCTAATTTAAGGGCAGACAATGAATATTGCAAAATAAATTTTAACAAATATTTCGTATTTCATCAGAAATACACTCATTTCAATAAAATTCAGGCATCTACTAAAAATTTATAACTTTTGAACAAATTGAAATATTTGAAAAATTCAAATTGCATAATAAAGTTTAAGAATGGTATTTTTACGAAAAAAGTCATGGACACGGTAGATAGGTATTTCTTTTATACGTGGATTCTGACGGATGAAACATAAGAAAAATAGCTCGGGTATCCAATGACCCACTATAACCTGATCGGGTTAATATTATTAAATGTACAGGAATCTTAACAAAATATAACTCTAATTAAAAAAGAAAATCACAGTTAAACGACGCTATTTATTGATCATTATATATAGAAACAATACTTCTTCAAATACTGTCAGCATCAAGGCTTAATTTCTAATTAAAAAGCATTAAAGTCTAACTACCACAGCGTATGTATCCTTCTAAATATTTATATCATATTTTTTACATTTTTTTTTTTAAGCAGAAAAACATTTTTTAAAATCTGTAATTAAAGTGAATGGAAAGTTATTAAGTATTTATAATTAAGCGAGGTTAGTTAGTTGGTTGTATGATTTAAGGCCGATTGACTCCGTATGTGTCCTAGGCATACAGGGGGAATGCCGTCAATGGGGGTCTTTCTAAGGGGTCCTAGCTCGTATTTACGCGAGTTTCGGAGGAAACCATGGAAAACTCCGAACGGCTAGGTCGATGAGTGCGAACTGGGATCGAACCCGGCACCTCCCATCTACCAGCTTTCAGCGCAGAACCACTCGGCCGCTGGTGGGCATAATTAAGCGAGGAAAAGTTCAAAAAATCTGAAAAGGATTTTTTTCCTTATCAAATAACAAACTAAAACAAGCAGAAGAAACACATACTATAAGTTACATAAACACATCGCTGAGTATTTTAACCTTTAAAACTATATTTTCGGCTACAGCAACGGGTACTAGAGAGCGTATACTTACACGTGTATAACGCAGTATTTATAAACATTAAGATAAACTTTATAAGTTTTGTTGGGTTTAAATTTAATTTATATTTATTTTAATTTATTACTCGAAGTAGACTGGGCCTGGCTCAATTTCTGGGAGACGGGATGGGGGGCGGGGGGGGGGGAATCACAAAATTTTACTGATAGTTAAAATTATCTTATCTAAATACCCCATGTTTTTTTTTTTTCTTTTTCGTGTTTTCTAACTGTGTTTTATTTATATATATGAAGAAAATTTTAAAATAAAATATCGTTTCACTGAGTGAAGTAGTTTTATTAAAGTCAGAAACATATTGATTTGTTTGCCAAAATAATTTTCACAATCAGTCTTGTTTTATCGCCTGCTATAGATAGTACAATCAAATTAGGAAAAATAAGGGAAAAAATTTATAAAGTTTTGAAACTTTGGGATTATACTTATGAAGGGTCTAATAATTCAAAACAAAAAAGTTCCCCACTCTGAGGGGGAGCTTCCCCCCCTACCCCCCCAAAACCGTATGATTCGTTGAAACGAAGAAAAAAATAGGGAATTAATTTATCGAGTATTAGAATTATGGCATAACATTCCTGAGGAGTCTAATAATGCAAATCAAAAAAGTTCCCCACCGTGGGGTGGAAGTTTACCCCCCCCCCCCCAAAAAAAAAAAAAAATGTATAATTCGTTTAAATAAAGAAAAGAAAAGAAATAGAAAATTAATTCATAGAGTATTGAAATTTTGGTACAACATTCCTGAGTAATTTAATAATTGAAAACAAAAATATTTGCCACCCTGGGGTAAGAGCTTCCTTCTCCCCCTCTCCCCCCACAAAAAAAAAAAAAAAAAAAAAAAAAAAAAAAGTTATATAACGTATTGAAAATAAGAAAAATGGTTAAATAGAGCTTTGACATTTTGGTATAACATATTCCTGAGGTGCTTAATAATGGGATACAAAATTTAAAAAAATTCCACCATGCAGTGGGAACTCCCCTCCTTCACCCCCACCCTCCCCTACCACCACCAATAAAAAAATAGTTTAATTTTGCTGAAATTAAGAAAAATACGAAAATAAGTTATATAAGAGTTTTTAGTGTTGGGGAAAGTTCTCTTGAAGTGTCTAATAATAGAAAATACAAAAGTTCCCTTCTCCCCCCCCCCCCCCAAAAAAAAAAAAAAACAAAAAAAAAAAAAAAAAATGTATAATTTGTTGAAATTAAAACAAATAGGGAAATAATTTGTAGAATTTTATAGTTTGTGAACAAAATTGTTGAGTGGTCTAATAATAATAATAATTCACCCTCATCTGGAGCAAGAGCTTCTCCCTCTATCCCTTCGCCCCACAATTGTATAATCCATTGAAAGTAAGACAATGGAAATTATTATTATTTATATAATTTTGAAATTTTTTAGATAGTATGCTTGAAAAGGTTTCGATGAAAACAAAAAAGCTTCCTCCCCCCTCAAAAATACTGCAGTTCCTTCAATTAAAAAAAAAAAAAAATAGTTAGAAAGAAGCATACAGATTTAAAACTTTGGGACATTAATCATATGGGGTATCTCAATGGGAAACAGAAAAGTCCCCTCTTTGAGAGGGGCTTCCAACTCCCCTTTCCCCCCATAAAAACTACTTCAAAATTTTCCATAAGTTTCCCCCTCCCCCCCCTTTTTTTTTTTTTTTTTTTTTAATTAACACAAAATTATTTGGTTTTCAAAGACAGCTACTGTTATAATAAATAAATAAATAAATAAATAAATATGCCTTGAAAAATTCTGCACAAAATGTCCTTCATTATGCATAAACGAAAAATTATTTTTCCTTTAAGTTTTTAAAAGCTACTAAATTGTAAAAAATAAAATAAATTGAAATTATAATAATGAAATTTAGGCAATAACTAGGTAAAATAAATATAGCAATAATTAAGTAAAATGTAGGTAAAATAATTTTAATGCAAGTCGATAATTTATTACTTACAAAATCGTCAGAATAAAAAGTAATCAAGTTCATCATGAAAGTCATCTTCAAACTCCTCTGTCATGTCGATGGGTTTTTTATTGGTGCAGGTTTGCCTGTGACAATTTTTATACATTCCTGTACACAATAAATTTGCTTTTACACATTTGCACTTCCTTCCACAACCTTGCATACAGCCACATGAAATCAAATTTAGTATTTTTTCTGAAGCAGGCGCTTGTCTTAGATACACAGGAGACAAGTATGAATTAGATATTTTCCAGCCCCAGGTCTTTGGATCCAAGCGATTCCCCAACCACATCTGTACTTGCATGTAAATCCGATGAAAATCAGTGGTAGGTGGCAAGCACGATAGGATGACAGCATTGCTTGCCTGTCCTACTAATTCATTAAAACATTGAATTCTGAGATCGTTCAATTTTTTCATTTCAGAAGTCATAGATGCATTTTTTATTTTATTTTATTTTTTTAACTTTACTGTACATCTCACTAATAAATTTTTCACCAGCTTTTTCAATTGAGTCACGAGTCGATCTTGGATCGTTGAACACTTTGAGTACATCATGGAGGTGGTGAGATCGGTTAAACGATTGAACTACTTGCACTTTCCCTTTTCCAAACATGTTCGAAGTGGTGTCCCAACCACTCATTGCGTGAAGAAATAGAATAGAATCTTCGACATTTTTAATAACAGATGAACTTTGCAAATCCTTGGAACTATAAAATCTTGCTTTGACATTTCCCTTGCATTCTTTCATGAATAGAATGTCCTTATCTTCTGGGGCAAGTGCTATCAGTAAAACTATAAGGTCCACATCTTGTCCAACAATAACGACTTGCTTGTTTAAATCAAATGCACCAATCGCTTTCCTAACTATCAAAGCATCTGTGCCATCTTTTGCTATGCTTGCTTCGATACCAGAAATTTCTAAGCGTTGAGCAAATTCAAAATATTTAAAACCCGTTCTTTGTATCTGATCAAGTTGAAAGAAGAGCGTACATTATTCTCATCTGTAAAAAATATATAAAACGTACCAAAATCAAGAACTCATTTTTTTTTCTCCGTTGCCAATTACTCTGAAAAGATTGATCGTATTTATATATGTGATATATATGACATATATCATATATGAGCTCTTAAAAAAGAATTATCTTTTGTAATAGTAAACTTAACGATTTTGTGTAAAAAATGAAAAACTGAAAAGTCACGGTTGGATTTCCTTAGATCGAAAAGAGGAAAACGGAATTTTGAGGAAAAGGGGGGTGCTCCCCCCCCCCAAGAAGGGAGACCTATTCTATTTTCCATTGCTAGTCAATTCATAAGTGCTATCCTAAAATTTTAAAACATTGTAAATTATTTTCTCGGTTTTCCTTAATCTGAAAAAGTTGTACAAATTCGGGAGGAAAAGAGGTATCCTCCGCCCACTGATGAAGAGGGGTGTGGAATTTTCGTTTTTCTATTGCTAGAGCTCTCGAGAGCACTATTTCAAAATTTCAGAACATTATAAATATATACCTCTGTAATAAATTCTTTTAATCCTTTAGAGTCTCCTATTTTTCATAATCTGAAGGAACTGTATGTTTTGGGAGAAAGGGGGGGGCAAGGTGCTTATTCAGGGAAGGGAGATGTCTTCCTTTTAATAATAGTCTATTCATATGAGTGTTATCGCAATGTTTCAAAGTTTCAAACGTTTATAAATTATTTCCTCTGTTTTTTTTTTTTTTTTTTTAAATCTAAAAGAGCTTACACTGTTTTTTTTTTTTTGCGAGGGGGGGGGACCCTCAAGAGTAATAATTCAAAATTTTATAGCTTTATAAATATTTATTCCTATAATATAATCCTTTTACAGTCCCTCATTAAAAAAAAAAAAAATGAAGGAGCTAAACAATTTTGGGGGGAAAGGGGGGGGGGTGTAGCATACCCTCGGGGGGGGGGATTTTTTTTCTTGTCCATTACTAGACTTTCCATGAATGTTATCCTAAAACTTCAAGCGTTTATAAATTATTATATCTGTTTTTTCTAATATGAAATAACTATATGGTCTAGAGGAGAAAAAAGGGGGGGTGTGGGGGAGAAGCTCCCTCCCAGGAAGGGGGAACTTTTTTGTTTTGCATTACTAGAGCCCCCAGGAATGTTACTCCAAAGTTTCAAAACTTTATAAATTTTTTCCCTTATTTGGTGTTTTTTGGTCTAATTTGACTGTACTAAGATCATAGTATAATAACAACCTTTTTTCTTTCTAGAGGAGGGGGGAGGATTGGATTTTTAAAGAGGGAATGAAAAGTAGAAAGTGCCACGGGCACAAAAATTTGGGACTCGGTCCCTGAAAATAGAAGCGAAATTTAGCACAAATTAAACTATATTTAGCATACATATGAATTATTTAGTAAGAAAACACCTAAATTTATGATCTGTAATCCGACAAATATGTGCAGGCTTAGTACATGCTTTTCGCAAGCGTTAGAAAACTTAAAAACATAAATACGATACATATTAAAAACTAGTATGTTGTGGCCACCACAAGACTTTCTTCTATATTTTCCTATACAAATTCACGCAGTAAGAATAATAATAAAAAAAAAAAATACGATTTTTTTCGAAGTTTTTTTTTCGTTAAAAGTAAAAAAAATCGATAACTTTGTTTTAAATTACAGCATATTTACAGTTCAACCATTCGTTTTAAAGGTATTGACGAGACCTTTCGAAAGATACCGATCTTGAAAATTTACACCCCCCCCCCTCACTGCCATGTTAAAAGTTTAGAAAAAATACGATCACAGCGCCACCTGTTGAGCGATTGATCCCCAAATCTAATTAGCCTCAGTTTATGTCAGGGGTCAACTAAATACCAAGTCTGGTTAAATTTCGTTAAAAAAAAAAAAAAAAAAAAAAAAAAAAAACGATTTTTTTCTAAGTTTTTTTTTCTTAAAAGTAAAAAAAATCGATAACTTTGTTTTAAATTATCACAGATTTATAGTTCAACCATTCGTTTTAAAGGTATTGATGAGACCTTTCGAAAGATACCCATCTTGAAAATTTACTCCCCTCGAGGGGGGACTTCCCCCCCAGGGGGGGTGGCGAGGTTCCTACGCATACAAAATTTTTTTCCCAGTTGACTATCTCTATTATAAATAATTCTTGTAAATTTCATAATGATTACTAAAAAATAATTCTCTTTATGCACATTTATACAAAATTTTGTCCTATATCACCATGTTAAAAATTTAGAAAAAGCGGGATGGCAACGCAACCTGTAAGACAATTTTTACCAAAAGTTGATAGGCACTAATTTATGTCAAGGTGCAACTACATACCAATTTGTATGAAATTCTGTGCAGTAGTTCTTGAGATACAGTTGCCACAAAATTTTGTCACACACACACACACACAGACAGACAGACAGACAGACATTTTCTAAAAATGGTCAAATCGTGTTCTACAGCTCTCAAAACGTGTAAATTCATCAAAAACCCGAGGTCGAAAATTTTTACGAATCCAATACTTTCTCTATATTACATATAGAAGAAAGTAAAAATATATATATATATATTTAAATAATTTAAGACTTAACAAATCTTTAACTAACTTATCTTGGTAATTCAACTGGCAATTCAAAAAGCATACTGTTAAACTTGATTTTCAATATCTGTATGGAAGTGATGGAAATCAAACAGTCGGGAGCAATCGGGCATGTTTTTAATGAAAATAAGAACTTTTCTTTGTTATTCCTTTTCTATGACAATACTCTGTAGAAAATATGTATATATTGGCAACAAAAATTTTTTGAATTAAAATAGGAAAACAATAGCTCTTCTATATCAATCGCTATTTGTACGAATGTGTAAATAAAATCTCTCAATCGATAAAAATACAATTATATTTTTCATTACGAATATGGAGTGTTTTTTACTTTCTTCTATATGTAATATAGAGAAAGTATTGGATTCGTAAAAATTTTCGACCTCGGGTTTTTGATGGATTTACACGTTTTGAGAGCTGTAGAACACGATTTGACCATTTTTAGAAAATGTCTGTCTGTCTGTCTGTCTGTCTGTGTGTGTGTGTGTGTGTGACAAAATTTTGTGGCAACTGTATCTCAAGAACTACTGCACAGAATTTCAAACAAATTGGTATGTAGTTTCACCTTGACATAAATTAGTGCCTATCAACTTTTGGTAAAAATTGTCTTACAGGTTGCGTTGCCATCCCGCTTTTTCTAAATTTTTAACATGGTGATATAGGACAAAATTTTGTATAAATGTGCATAAAGAGAATTAGTTTTTAGTAATCATTATGAAATTTACAAGAATTATTTATAATAGAGATAGTCAACTGGGAAAAAAAATTTGTTTGCGTAGGAGCCTCGCCACACCCCCTGGGGGGGAAGTCCCTCCTCGAGAGGAGTAAATTTTCAAGATGGGTATCTTTCGAAAGGTCTCGTCAATACCTTTAAAACGAATGGTTGAACTATAAATCTGTGATAATTTAGAACAAAGTTATCGATTTTTTTACTTTTAACGAAAAAAAAAAACAGAAAAAAATCAGTTTTTTTTTTTTTTTTTTTTTTTTTAAACGAAATTTAACCAGACTTGGTATTTAGTTAGCCCCTGACATAAACTGAGGCTGATTAGATTTGGGGATCAATCGTTCAACAGGTGGCGCTGTGATCGTATTTTTTTCTAAATTTTTAACATGGCAGTATAGGAAAAAATTTCGTATAAATGTACATAATGAGAGTTATTCTTAACCTGTGATTGTGAAATTAATATGAATTATTGATAATAGTAGTAGTTAATTAGGAAAAAAATTTCGCCCCCCTAGGGGAAGGTACCCCCCTCCCACTCGGGGGTGTAAATTTTCAAGATCGGTATCTTTCGAAAGGTCTCGTCAATACCTTTAAAACGAATGGTTGAACTATAAATATGTGGTAATTTAAAACAAAGTTATCGATTTTTTTTACTTTTAACAACAACAACAAAAAAAAAAAAATCTGAAAAAAAATCGTATTTTTTTTTAAATATTGTTACTGCGTGAATTTGTATAGGAAAATATAGAAGAAAGTCTTGTGGTGGCCACAACATACTAGTTTTTTTATGACATCACAGAAAAGCTAACACTTTACATTTGAAAAGGTTTGACCATAAAAATACAGTTTTATGGCATATTTGAGCTATTTTGGAAGATTAAGGGTTACATGCAAACAAAACGTTTGCAATTTCGATGACGTAAATTTTGCAAGTTTTTTGCAAATACAGTCGGCAGCAAAAGTAACATTGCACCAGCGAAAATTCCTATGTAAAAAAAGTACACTTACTGCAGATTTGTTAAATAAATCCTTGTCGAATCCTGTTCTATAAACACGATTCGACAAAGATTTATTTAACAAAACAGTGTTACGTGTGCTTTTTTCACATAGGAATTTTTGCTAGTGCTCGGATACTTTTGCTGCCGATTGCAGTCATACATTTGGAACGCCTTTGCAAACTGGAAGTGTTTCATTTGTATGTACCCCTAACGGCTTTTGCCCGTAAAAAAATAATCCAGTGTTCCACAATTATACTTTCATAACATCAATTTACGGACTACGACCGTTTAGCTAGCAAAATGGTCATTTCCCGTAAAATTATATGGTCAGTTCCTAAATTGTACTTTCAAAACATTAATTTACGGATTATGACCGTTTAGGTGCCAAAACGGCCATTTCCCCTAAAATTATACGCTCAAATACCGTGATTTTACATTTTTTTTTACAGTGTAGTTGGCATAGGTGGACTCTGCTCAGTTCCCCATCATATTTATGTTCTCATAAATTTCTAGTGTGAGAAATATTATAATCATGTTAAAAGAAATGAATTTGACCAAAGCTTGATACAGTGACAGAATGAAATCCCCGCCTAATAGGCTATCCACCGTTCACTTCGATATATTTACCTTATTCTAATCTATTAATTTATTTTATCAGGGTCGATTCCATTGTTTAGTTTTCATGCTACTATTTCCAATGCAATAATCCTCAAAATTCATATTTATATGAAAAATTTACAATTTCGCTATGTTGATAAAATCGTAAATTACGATTAATTTACGAAATTTTCCTATTAGAATATTTGTATTCAATCATGTTCAAACAAATATATAAATGTAATTTTGAAGTTGCCTAATGTATTTATGATCCTCAAAATGGAAGTTTATGATCCTCAAAATGGAAGTTTATGCTCAATTTTGCCTTATTCTGACATGTTAGGTAAATTGTAAATTCCAAATAACTTACGAAATTTTTAAATTCGAAAAATCTTAGTCTATGATATTTATGCCAGTATCCTAAATAATATTTCGAAAGTGGTTTGACATTTTTACGATGAAAATATCCTTCAAGATTGACGTTTATGTGAAATTTTGCTCTATTCTGACATATTAAGAAATTCGTAAATTTCCAATAACTTATGAAATTTTTTTATTGGAAAATTCATAGTCATTAATATTCATACCAGTGTCCTAAATAATATTGCAAAAGTAGTTTGACATGTTTACGATGAAAATATCGCTCAAATTTGACGTTTATTTGAAATTTTCCCTATACTACCATGTTAAGAAATTCGTAAATTTTCAATAACTTGCGAAATTTTGAAAGTAGCATATTTATAGTTACTGATGTTCATTCTGGCATCAAAATTGATATTTTAAAACTGGTCCGACATTTTTACAGTAAAAAGTTTCCATTTAATGCACGGTTAAGTGAAATTTTGTCCTATTCTACCATGTTAAGAAAATCGTAACTTTCTAATAACTTACGAAGTTTTTTAATTCGAATGTTGCAAATGAATAGGTTTCTTGCCAGTATCGAAAGTATTATTTTAAAACTGATCTGACCTCTCCGCGATCATTTGTTCGTGAGATATCGTGTTAACAGACTAACAAACTAACGGACTAACACACTAACGGACTGACACACTAACGGACTGACACACTAACAGACACACTACAGACAGACACCATACAAATTTTGTCATTTTCGGATTCCTCACACCTGAAAACGTATAAAAAATAAAAAAACTGAGGTCGAAAATTTTCACGATTACCCAAGTTCCCCATACCTATAGTATGATGGGGAACTAAAAATTTTTCACGATTACCTAAGTTCCCCATACCTATAGTATAATGGGGAACTAAAACTTCGTAAGTTATTAGAAATTTACGGTTTCCTTAACATGGGAGAATAGGACAAAAACTCACTTAAACGTGCATTAAATGGAAACTTTTTACTGTAAAAATGTCGGACCAGTTTTAAAATATCAGTTTTGATGCCGGAATGTGCATCAGAAATTATAAATATGCTACTTTGAAAATTTCGCGAGTTATTGGAAATTTACGAATTTCTTAACATGGCAGATAGGGCAAAATTTCACATTAACGTAAATTTTGAGAGATATTTTCATCGAAAAGATGTCAGACTACTTTTGAAATATTATTTAGGATACTGGCATAAATATTAATGACTATAAATTTTCTATTATAAAAATTTCGTAAGTTATTGGAAATTTACGAATTTCTTAACATGGCAGAAAAGAGCAAAATTTCACGTAAACGCCAATCTCTAGGGATATTTTCATTGTAAAGATGTCAAACCACTTTTAGTTCCCCATTATACTATAGGTATGGGGAACTTAGGTAATCGTGAAAATTTTCGACCTCGGTTTTTTCACTTTTTTACACGTTTTCAGTTGTGAGGAATCCGAAAATCACAAAATTTGTATGGTGTCTGTCTGTAGGGTGTCTATTAGTGTGTTAGTGTGTTAGTCCGTTAGTTTGTTAGTCTGTGTACACGATGTCTCACGAACAAATGATTGCAGAGAGGTCAGATCAGTTTTAAAATATTACCTTTGACACTGAGAAGAACCCTATTCAATTGCAACATTCGAATTAAAAAACTTCGTAAGTTATTAGAAATTTACGATTTTCTTAACATGGGAGAATAGGACAAAAATTCACTTAAACGTGCATTAAATGGAAACTTTTTACTGTAAAATTTCAGACCAGTTTTAAAATATCTGTTTTATTACCGGAATGAACATCAGTAACTATAAATATGCTACTTTGAAAATTTCGCAAGTTATTGGAAATTTACGAATTTCTTAACATGGCAGTATAAGGCAAAATTTCACATAAGCGTCAATTTTGAGAGATATTTTCATCGTAAAGATGTGAGACTACTTTTGAAATATTATTTAGGACACTGGCGTGAATATTAATGACTATGAATTTTCTAATATACAAATTTCGTAAGTTATTGGAAATTTACGAATTTCTTAACATGGCTGAATAGAGCAAAATTTCACATAAACGTCAATCTTGAGGGATATTTTCACCGCAAAGATGTCAAACCACTTTCGAAATATTATTTTGGATACTGGTATGAATATCATAGACTATGATTTTTCCAATTTAAAAAATTCGTAAGTTATTTGGAATTTACGATTTATTTAACATGTCAGAATAAGGCAAAATTGAGCATAAACTACCATTTTGAGGATCATAAATACATTAGACAACATCAAAATTACATTCATGAGTTGTTTGAACATGATTGAATACAAATCTTCTAATAGGAAAACTTCGTAAAAACTTCGTAATTTACGATTTTATCAACATAGCGAAATTGTAAATTTTTCATATAAGTATGAATTTTGAGGATTATTGCATTGGAAATAGTAGCATGAAAACTAAACAACGGGATTGACCCTGATAAAATACATTAATAGATTAGAATAAGATAAATATATCGAAGTGAATGGTGGATAGCCTATTAGGCGGGGATTTCATTCTGTCACTGTATCAAGCTTTGGTCAAAGTAATTTCTTTTAACATGATTATAATATGTCTCGCACTAGAAATTGGTGAGAACATAAATATGATGGGGAACGGAGCAGAGTCCACCTATGCCAACTAGTTTAAATATTATTTTGGATACTGTCATGAATATCATAGACTATGATTTTTCCAATTTAAAGAAATTCGTAAGTTATTTGGAATTTACGATTTACTTAACAAGTCAGAATAAGGCAAAATTGAGCATAAACTTCCATTTTGAGGATCATAAATACATTATACAACTTCAAAATTACATTTATGATATTTGTTTGAACATGACTGAATACAAATATTCTAATAGGAAAATTTCGTAAATTATTCGTAATCTACGATTTTAGCGAAAATGTAAATTTTTCACATAAATATGAATTTTGAGGATTGTTGCATTGGAAATAGTTGCATGAAAACTAAACTACGAAATATGCCCTAATAAAATAAATTAATAGATTAGAATAAGATAAATATATCGAAGTGAACTGTGGATAGCCTATTAGGTGGGGATATCATTCTGTCACTGTGTCAAGCGTTGTTTCAAATTCATTTAACATGATAACTATGTTAAGAGAATGTCCTGTTCTAGAAATTTATGAATCTATATATATGATTGGGAACTGAACAGAGTCCACCTATGCCAACTAGTTTTTAAAGTAAACTTTTTTTTTTTTTTTCTTTTTAAGTGACAATTCATTACAAATAATTACACGGTGTACTCATCATGATTTTGGGGATTTTTATTAAAAACAAGTAAAGTTATTTTAAGAAATATAAATGGTATTCCATAATACCCTCCTCTCATCTATGTGGAAAGAGAGAGAGAGAAAGTAAAAATCAAAGGTATAGTATTTCCTATAGATCTGTCATCCCCATATAAACGAGCAAAGATTTTTGATGTCGAAATAAATTTAGCATCAGCCATCAGAGAGTATGAAAAGTACAAAACTCGGAAATAGTAATAGAATAGAATGTTGATGAATTTTTAAAATGTCGAAGTATTACATGGCTTTTAATTGTTCTAATAAATATATGAAGAGAAATGGGATAAGTTATCATAAAAGCAAATTATATTGGACTAAATTATGAAAAGTATAATTTTTTTAATCTTTGCTTTGTTATTATTATGATTTTAATACTGGTTTGATTTTTAATGGAATACATTTCTTAACACGTTCGCTGCCGGTTTCACGTGACTAAAATTTGAAATGACGTTTTTTTCCTTTAACCCGCCGACTATGTTTGAGGTGTTGCACAAGAGCGCTACATCGCCAGATGTTATAGGCTTTGTGTTTACCTTTGCTTGTTTGCGTCATGTGTTACGTCAATACGCTGTATTACGTCAAACGTGTAAAAATTCATCTGCTCGTTACAAGCAAACTCTGGAGTTAATGAGTAATAAGTTAAATTTCCATAGCAAATAGTTTCGTTTGTACTGAGCAGATAAAATATCACGCTGACGCCATCATTTCGGTTGCATATTGATGATACGTGTTTTATTAGAGAGAAAGTATTCTATTTTGAAATACCCTTCCATGGAG
The DNA here is from genome assembly GCA_963930645.1 of Salticus scenicus. Taxonomy (NCBI): domain Eukaryota; kingdom Metazoa; phylum Arthropoda; class Arachnida; order Araneae; family Salticidae; genus Salticus; species Salticus scenicus. Next base: position 52,274,993 of record OZ005648.1, read on the forward strand.
GATCAAATTTTTGATCGCATTTTTCCGGACCACTTCTAGGGCTGAGTCCCTGACCGTTGCCAATCGCCCATTGCGCAGCACTAGTGTGACGTAAAACCCAACCAACCATCTATTTTGAAATATGAATATTTGTGATGTTTGCGTTAGTACTGTTTGGCTGGTTGAATAGAGTTGGAATTTAAGAGGTACTTTTGAATTTAAGAGGTTGGTTTGTTGATTGTGTTTTACGTCACACTAGTGCTGCGCAATGGACAATTGGCGATGGTCAGGGTCTCACCCCTAGAGTTGTCCAGGGACATGCCATCACAATTTTGATCCTCCATGGAAGGGATGACTCTCTCGCTTCGTAGACACCCAGACGTATAATTAATATAGGAACATGGAAAACATTGCGGGCACGACAGATTTTATGAGCACCAGCCACCATTAGTATACACAATGGTTTTTGGCAGGCTCGAGTACCGAACCCGCAATCTTCCAATTCCGATCCTGGCGCTCTACCGACTGGGCAACCACGGTCCTGAATTTTAGAGGCATATTTTTGAATTTCATGCCAATACTGGTTGCTACAGTACAAAATTTTGTATACTTTTTAATTTCATGCATTTTGAGATAGGGGTATAGTGAACAGATCAGAGTACCATTATAATAGAGAATCGTTAAAATTTGCTATAATTATCCAGTTGCGGATTTATTTTTTCATTCCTAATGAATGAGGACTATAAATAAAATATTAATGATAAATAATTTACTTTATACAACTTTTGAGAACTTTTAAATTTAAAATTCCTAAGTAAAAAAGTATACTTCATACTTTTTTGTTAAATAAATTCTTGTCGAATCCTGTTCTTAGTCAGTGTAAGAACATGATTCGATAAAGATTTATTTAACAAAACCTTATGAAGCGTACTTTTTTTACATAGGAATTTTTGCTAGTGTTCGGATACTTTTGTTACCGACTGTACTTATAGCTGTTAAATTATTGGAAATAAAAAAAACTATCATCTAAACACTTATCATCAATTACTAATGCAACACACTTTTCAGGGACATTTGGTGTGATTGTATAATCTAAGTTTTATTTTTGTATTTGTGATTAGTTATAAATTCGTAATTATTTTTTTTTCTTTTAATTCTATTTTATGGAAATTTTCCTTTTGTCCTATGTATTATTATTATTCGGATATTTTTTTCAAGACGCGTTTTCTTTTTAGATTAGATCGCCGAAAAGCTCGCTTTCGTATGCCGCCGGTGTAAGGTTGCTATTCGGAACACGATGCGAAATGGCGCCGTCTTGGCGATTTTCGAAATTTCGCCAAGCGGCAGCCTAAAGTAAACTTTCACCTGTAAAGCAATACGTCACATCCAGCGCTGGCGCGGGATCGGCAGCGAACGTGTTAAAGTTTGATATTTTTTGAGATTTTATATTAGTAAATAATATAGAATTTAAAAAATTCTTTTAAATATAGTTAGCAGCGGCAAGCGGCACTGGCACAGAACGCTTGTTTTAGTGTATAAAAAGAGTTTAACTTTAAATATTAACTAAATTAATAGATATAGGAAAAAAAAAAAAAAAAGAAAAAAGAAAGAAAGAAAGAAAGATAAATGAATTTGAAACTGCATCTGGAGTTTTTCCATTCACCTTTAGTACATAAATTATTCCTAAATTTTATTTTCTAAATTATCCGTGTGTATTCCTGTGTATAGTTACTCGGGGAAAGACAGCCAATAGAGAGTCTTTCTCCGAGTAAAAAGGAATCTCTTTTTCACCCTCGATGATCAATGTGCCTTATTATTACATCTATGGTAAAAATACATTTTTTGTTTTTTTAATGAAAAAAATCGATAATTTTATTTTAAATTATCGCACATCATTGATTCAACCATTCATTTTAAAGATATTGATAAGATCTTTTGAAAGATACCCATAATGAAAATTTTCCTTCCTAGGAGGGAAGCGATGCTCCTACATATTCAAAAATTTTTTCGCCAGTTGGCTATCACTATAATAAATATTTATTTTTAATTTCCTAGTGATTATTAAAAAATAATTCTTTTTTTTGTGCATTTATACGAAATTTAACCTATACTGTCATGTTAAAAATTTAGAAAATCTCGGATGGCAACACCATCTGTTGGACGATTTTCACCAAAACTTGATAGACATTGATTTACGTCAAGGTACAATTACGTATAAAATTTTATGAAATTCTGTGCAGTAGTTGCTGCGATACAGTTGCCACAAAAATTTTGTTACACAGACTGACAGACAGGCAGACATTTTTACTTTCTTCTATATGTAATATAGAGAAAGTATTGGATTCGCGAAAATTTTCGAAGTCCACTTTTTGATGGATTTACATGTTTTGGGATGTGGAGAACACGAATTAATAGTTTTTGTCAGATTTATAAACCTGACATGATTATCTTAAAGCTTCAAAGTTAAGCAGAGTTGAAATAATAGAGTCCAGTGGAAACGGTATTGAGCAGGTAAAAAGAAATATGACAAGTTTTCTTTTAAATAAAATCATTTATTTAAAAACTAGATTGATTTATCTAGTAAAACAAAAATATGGCAAACGAAAATAAAAATTATAATACATTTAGACGATTCGTTTAATATTCTTCAGGGCAGATATATTAGTACAGAGTAGTTACTGAAGCCTATACTATTACTGAAAGAAGCTTAAAAGTTTGCAGTTTTAAAATAACTATCATCCTCGAATTAATCTAAAAATATTTACTTAAACCTCATCTGAAAAACAACAGCTTTCTACACAAGCTTTAATATTGTCGAGGTTATCAAGGAAAAATTTAAACTGAAATAGACAAACTGCGTTTAACGCCAGCTTCTTTATTACCGGGATTCACCTCGGCACTAACACTGAAAAAGCCACCCAATTGCATTTCTGCTACGCTACTTATTCAATTCAAGCAGATGACGTAGACTTATGTCATTTGCATACGGATAGCTTCGGCTAACGTATTAATATTTTATGCAAAAATCAATTTTAAATAAACTATGAGTTTTTAAATATTTATTAACTTAAAATTATAAAAGTAAATAGAAAATAAATTGCTTAGCTTTTTAACAACCATCGGTTTTAATAAAAAAAGGAAAGATAGTTAAACTAAAGAGGGAGTGAAACTGAATAAAACATTGAGTGTCAAGAACACGCCAATATTTTAAATTCCTAAACCTAACAATAAGCCCCCCTCTTGACACTCAACCGAGACCACGAAAAAAAAATATATATATATATCTGCCCTGAATTTACAAGTTCACATCATATTATTTGAGTAACAAAAAAAAACTTGTATGTAAAAAAACATAAGTTGACAGATTCAAGAACGGCTTGCTACTAATCGTCTTCAATAGGATATTTCAAGATTTTAGCTAAAGTCCAATTTTTGCAATGTTTCATTTCAAAGTTATATAGAAAATTCTTCTTGCTATGAAGATATAATATAAATAATTAAGCATTTGCATATACATAAATTAACCAATATATGATATAAAAGAAGTATATACATTTCGCAATATAATAAACACTTTCAGAAATACATTTGCATTTTCATATTAAAAGAGAAAAACATTCTGTTTTCTTCAGAAATAAATAACTTAAAAAAAAAAATAGAAATTCGTTTATTTCCTTAATTCTTTTCTTTTCAAAATTTACTCCTTTAATATACATGTTACTCAGTAGATGAAAATAGGCTACTTATGAAAAGAGATAACCCGTATTTTGTTAACGGTTTCGTGAAAAATATCTGACCAATTATTTGCACTTTTAACATGTTTAATATTAAATATGTTTTTATAAATCAAATCCCTTAAAAAAAACAATTTTACGTCAATGTGTTTTGTACGACAGTTTTCAATGGGAGACTTCACGAAATCTATAGCAGCCATGTTATCGACTAAAAGTAAAGATTTTTCTTTAGTACCCTGTATTAGTTTTTTATTAAAGCATTCTTCTAAAATTCTATCGAACCATAATAGTTCTTTTGCAGCTTCGGTCATGGCTACGAATTCCGATTCCATAGTACTTAAACTGATACATTTTTCCTTAAACGTTCTCCAAGCTACAGGTGAATTATCGAGTAAAATCAGCTGTCCCCCCATTGAAGTCCTATCGTCTCTGTTGGCCGCAAAGTCAGCGTCTGAATAAACAGTAATATGTGGTTTCCTGCACTCAAGTTTTAACTTTAAATTTCTGGTATAACAAACATAACCTAAGAGTTTTAACAGGCCATTCCAATGCATTATGCCAGGATTACTTTGGAATTGGGCAAAAATATTAACCGCGTACGATATGTCAGGTCTAGTTCTATTAGAGAGAAACGATAAGCAACCTAAAATGCTTCTATAAGGTTGGTTGGTTGTAGGATTTAAGGCCGATTGACTCCTGATGTGTCCTAGGCCTAGAGGGGGAATGCCCTCCGTGGGGGTCTTTCTAAGGGGTCCTAGCCCGTATTTACGCGAGTTTCGGAGGAAACCACGCTTCTATAAGAATATTTTGACATTTCTATTGTTTCAGCGTTAGTTTGTGGACACTGAGATTTTGAGTAAATTATCCCTTTACTAATGGGGAGAGACGATATAGGAAAATTGAAATTTTTAAATCTGTTACATATTTCACTAATATATGAATGTTGATGGATAGTTAAATTTCCATTATTTTCCTCGAATTCTACACCCAATAGTTTACGGGTTTTTCCTAAGATTTTTAAATCAAAATTTTTACTCAATAAGTCCACTACTTCATCTATATGATTTTTAAATTTTGTAAACAATACAATGTCATCGACATACAATAATAAAATTACTTTCTTGTTAAAAATATAAACACAGTTACACCATGAAAATTTGTTAAAACCTATATTGATCAAAATTCGATTCATTTCGAAAAACCAGGCTCTACTACTTTGGTGAAGGCCGTATAAAGCGCGATTTAATTTACAAACGAATTTTTCTTTTCCAATCTCGATGAAACCCGGCGGTTGAGACATATAAATATGTTCATCGAGTGGTGCGTAAAGATATGCACCTTTAATATCCAGTTGTAAATGAGTCCATCCTTTACATGAAACTAGCAATGAAAAGAAGAAGCGTATTACTCCAAAGTTAACGACAGGGCTAAAAGTATCGTCATAACTTTCTCCTTTTATCTGTTTATATCCCTGCGCCACCAGTCTAGCTTTAAAACGAGCTATTTCCCCCCTTTCATTACGTTTAAGAGTGAAGACCCATCTACATCCTAAAATATTAGTATTTGGAGGTGTTTTTGTAAGGTGCCATACATTACGTTCCCGAATAACATCCATTTCTTCTTTCATAGCCTGCAACCACTGATTTTTATAAGGAGATTTTAAGACCTGTTTAAAACTCGTTGGGATTTGATCTACGTCTAGTCAATCGTTTTTCTTAGTTAAATCAGGTTCAGTAAAATTAAGTTCATTATCTGAATCAAGTTCACTATCGGAATTAATTTCATCAGAATTTAAAGTTTGTTCTGCACTAGAACAAGATTTTTCATTAATTTTACCTACATATTTTTCTCTAGGACTGAAATTAAAAAGGTTTGGTTCATAAATTATACAATTTTTCTTACAATATTTTTTAACATCTTTATGACATTTTAAACGTTCAGTTTTTCCAAATTCACAATAATAAACGTCGATTCTGTCACTAGTTTTACGGGGTACAAGAGTTCTAAACCATACAGCCTCTCTGAGCGGGACTCGTTTAATTATATCTCGACTTGATTTAATTTCCTCGTCAGACGAAGATTCAGAATGGTCAGGGTAAATCTGATATACATTAAAAGCATCTGAATCCGCATTATTCACACTTTCTGAATCTGACCCCTCATCTGAACATAACCAACTTTCATTTTCGCGGCCCATCACTGCTCCACTGCGCTCCCCAATATTTATCGGTTCTTCAATTTTAACATTAATTGTTTCTATTGTTTTATTTTCATCTGGGAGCCATATCCTGTGACCTTTTGTACTAAGGGCGTAACCTATCATAATTCCTTTTTTCGCTTTACGGTCAAGTTTGTTTCTAAGTTGTTTGGGTATCCCCTACGTATGCTGTTGAGCCAAAAGATTTTAAGTGCTTTACTGAAGGTTTATAACCACCATACAATTCAAACGGTGTTTTCTCTAAATCAGTATGACAAATTCAGTTCCAGGTATACGCAAAGTATGAAGCTGCGTCTGGCCAAAAACTTTTATTTAACCCACTTTCGTCTAAAACTGTCCTCATACCGTCAACAATAGTTTGGTTAAATCTTTCTGCAACAGAATTTTGTTCCGGTGAATAAATGTTGGTAAATTCATGTTTTATGCCCTTTAGCTCACAGAAAGGTTTAAAATTATTATTTTGAAACTCTCTCCCGTTATCTGATCTAATAGCTTTTACCTGACAGTTTAAAAATCTCTCCGCTCTTGTTACATAATTTCTAAAGTTTTAAAATACCTCAGTGTTTGCTTTCATAGGAAATATTGTTACTTTACGAGAAAAATCATCGATAATTGATAAGAAATACCTTTGACCGTTTCGGCCAGTTATTTTGCATGGTCCCCATACATCCATATGTAATAACTCAAGAGGATGTCTAGACCTTATTTGACCATGGGGTTTAAAATAAATTCGTCTTTGTTTATTAAGTTTACAAGTTTCACAAGAAGTTTCATTGACTTTTAATTTAGGAAGCCCCCTCACACTATCATATTTACAAGTTCTGTCAATTAGTTTAGGACTAGCATGAGCAAAACGTCTGTGCCACATATTAAAACTGTCCTTTTGAGTATGTAAAACTTCAGTTTTTGTATCATGAGAGTTTCTTTTACTTGAAGTTTTAGAAACTTCAAATTTAACATTTTTCGTTTCTTTGGATGGAATTTTTGGAAAGAAATAATAAATACCATCATGCAATTTAGCAGTAAATAAAAATTGATCATATTTGTTAGTTACTTTAATTTTACCATTCCCCCCCTTAAATTTAGCTCCTGCAATATCCATCTTTGGAGCAGATATTAAATTTTTTCTCAATTTAGAGCAATACATTACATTAGTAAATGTTATATTTTGTTGACCAAATCGTAATTTAACATCACCAGTTCCTTCAATAGGAAAATCAATATTATCTATTGCAACAGCTAATCTTTCATTATACAATGGTTTAAAATTAGAAAACAAATTTTTATCACCACAAAAGTGATTACTCGCAGCCGAATCAAAAAGCCAATTGCTTTTGTCACACACATTTTTACTTAAATTAGCAAAAGTAAAAAAAACTTGGTTAGAGTCCTTTCTGGTTCGTCTCGGGAGTCTGGAACGGCCTCTTCTCTGGGAATGGTCAGGTTCTTTCTGGTTAGATCTCTCAGGACTGGAATCACTGGTAGTGGATACAGTTGCCTCTGGATGTTTAGCGCGCCATGGTCTGTGAGGGGATTGAGCACGTTGCCTCTGGAAAAACGGAGACTTTCGGCGTTGATAAACTTTCGATGTTGATCTTGGCTCGAAGTTTTTCCTTGAATTTTGACAAAAACGACTGAAATGTTCCGGAACTCCACAGCGGAAACAACTCACATTTGATATTGAGTACTGTGTGCTGTAACTCTCAATGAAAAGTTCATCACACTTATCTTGATCACGAAGTTCTATCCTTGATTCTTCACTAATTAATTCAACTAAAATGTCTTTAAATACAAATTTATCATCAGGCCACCTAAGTATGCTCTGAACTATACTATCGAATTTCTCTGGGAGATAACGAAGCAACTGGAATGATAGATAAACTTCCTTCATTGGCTGATCAATTTCTTCTAAAAGTTCAGCTATTCTCATGAGTCTAGCAGCATACATATCAATTTTCTCACCACTTTTTATTTTACATGAAAACAGTTCGCTGCACAACTGCATGTGGCGTGCTCGGTTATCAGGATAAAAATGTTGTTTTAATTTTTTCCATATCTCAGCTGGATCCGTTAATTTCTCTATAATCCGACGAAAGTCCTTCTCAGTATTGAGGTATAAAATAGATAAAGCAAGTTTTGACCTCGTATTATAATCTTTTAATTCTTTCGGATCAGCTGATGGTCTCGGCTTTTCCTCAGTTCCGATTACGATATCCCAGGCGTTCTTTTCAAATAATAAAAACTTCACATCAACTGCCCAGTTACAATAATTCGTAGCATTCAGTTTTTCTATACTATGCTGTATCATTGCCATTTTCGTTAACTGTATTGGCCCCCCCTTCTTAAAGATTCTTATAAAACTTTGGGACCAATACACCGCAAGAAAACTTTACTTCACTAAACTTTGTCACTTTAAAACTTTCACTTAAACTGCTCAATACTAGGCAATGCCCATAACCAAATATGTCAGATTTATAAACCTGACATGATTATCTTAAAGCTTCAAAGTTAAGCAGAGTTGAAATAATAGAGTCCAGTGGAAACGGTATTGAGCAGGTAAAAAGAAATATGACAAGTTTTCTTTTAAATAAAATCATTTATTTAAAAACTAGATTGATTTATCTAGTAAAATAAAAATATGGCAAACGAAAATAAAAATTATAATACATTTAGACGATTCGTTTAATATTCTTCAGGGCAGATATATTAGTACAGAGTAGTTACTGAAGCCTATACTATTACTGAAAGAAGCTTAAAAGTTTGCAGTTTTAAAATAACTATCATCCTCGAATTAATCTAAAAATATTTACTTAAACCTCATCTGAAAAACAACAGCTTTCTACACAAGCTTTAATATTGTCGACTGTCGAGGTTATCAAGGAAAAATTTAAACTGAAATATACAAACTGCGTTTAACGCCAGCTTCTTTATTACCGGGATTCACCTCGGCACTAACACCGAAAAAGCCACCCAATTGCATTTCTGCTACGCTACTTATTCAATTCAAGCAGATGACGTAGACTTATGTCATTTGCATACGGATAGCTTCGGCTAACGTATTAATATTTTATGCAAAAATCAATTTTAAATAAACTATGAGTTTTTAAATATTTATTAACTTAAAATTATAAAAGTAAATAGAAAATAAATTGCTTAGATTTTTAATAACCATCGGTTTTAATAAAAAAAGGAAAGATAGTTAAACTAAAGAGGGAGTGAAACTGAATAAAACATTGAGTGTCAGGAACACGCCAATATTTTAAATTCCTAAACCTAACAGTTTTTAGGAAATGTCTGTCTGTCTGTCTGTCTGTATCATTTTTTTGTGGACGCTGTATCTCACGAACCAATGAATGAAATTTAACCAAACTTGGTATTTAGTTGCACCCTGACATAAACTGGTGCTGATTAGATTTTGGGATCAATCGCTCAATAGGTGGCGTTGTGATCGCATTTTATGCAAATTTTTAACATGGCAGCATAGGACAAAATTCCGTATAAATGGGCATAAAGAGAGTTATTTTACACTTGTGATTGTAAAATTAATATGAATTATTGATAATAGTAGTAGTTAGCTAGGAAAAAAATTTTGTGCATGTGGGGGCATCGGTTCCCCCCCCTGGGGGGGAAGTACCCCCCCGGGGAAGTAAATTTTCAAGATGGGTATCTTTCGAAAGGTCTCGTTGATAATAGTAATAGTTAACTGGGAAAAAAATTTTGTGCATGTGGGGGCATCGGTTCCCCCCCCACCGGGGGGGGGGAAGTACCCACCCGGGGTGGCAAAGTTTCAAGATGGGTATCTTTCGAAAGGTCTCGTCAATACCTTTAAAACGAATGGTTGAACCATAAATCTGTGATAATTTAAACCAAAGTTATCGATTTTTTTTACTTTTAACAAAACAGAAAAAAATCGCAATTTTTTTTTTTTTTTTTTTTTTTTTTTTTTTTTTTTTTACGAAATTTAACCAAACTTGGTATTTAGTTGGTCCCCGACATAAACTGGTGCTGATTATGTTTGGGGATCAATAGCTCAACAGGTGGCGCTGTGATAGCATTTTATCTAAATTTTTAACATGGGAGCATAGGACAAAAATTCGTATAAATGTGCATAATTAGAGTTGTTTTAAACTTGTGATTGTAAAATTAATATGAATTATTGATAATAGTAGTATGTAACTAGGAAAAAAATTTTCTACATGGTGGGGCATCGCTTCCCCCCCTGGGGGGATAAATTTTCAAGATGGGTATCTTTCGAAAGGTCTCGTCAATACCTTTAAAACGAATGGTTGAACTATAAATCTGTGATAATTTAAAACAAAGTTATCGATTTTTTTTACTTTTAACAAAAAAAAAAAAAAAAAAAAAAAAAAAAAATCGTACTTTTTTTTTTTTTTTAAATATTGTTACTGATTGAATATGTATAGGTAAATATAGAAGAAAGTCTTGTGGTGGCCACAACATACTAGTTAAAAATTAAAATTGTGTTCTAGATCTCCCAAAATGAGTAAATCCGTTAAAAACCCGAGGTCGAAAATTTTTACGAATCTAATATTTTCTTCTATTGAATAAAGAAAAAAAAAATAAATGTTATTAACTAAACCTTATTTAAAAGTATTGATATATTAAAAAGTGTTATATAAAAGTTTTCTGTTATTTACAGGATAAAATGTAAAAGTTTGTTGTCATGACATCTAATCACGCATATTTTGTTTGAAATAAAATAACTTTTTCAAAATGCAGGTTTTAATATTTGCTCACGAATTTGATTTTGGGTTTATGAATATAATAATGTAATACGTACAAAACTTTGGATAAACACCGTAAAACGCAATAAACTCGTGAAGTTTCAAACTTTTGTACTTATTACTTTAAAACGCCAGTTCTATGTGGTGCTTTCTTATTATTAATATTGCCCAAAAGCTTTTAAGCTTATTGCTTTTAAAACCTTATTTTTTAATTATAAGTAATATGCGTAAAAGCCATTGGACAACGTATTCGTAGAAAATAAATTTTTTATTCCCCCGATAAGCTTTGTCATCATATCAAACATAAACCAAATACGGTGTTGCCAGCACTAAATATTCTAAAATGAAACTCAAGTTTTACTCCATTAGCATGATGAGCTACCATAATGTTTATTTTAGTGAAAGTGGTAAAAATGTGATTATATATACATATTTTTACTTCGATTTCTGATTTAGGAGATACAGCATTGAGTTGAGTTTAGTGATATAATTGCATTGGAAAATCGCAGTAGTATATTAGCGATGATCTGAAAGTAACTTCTTATAAAGATGATGCGTTTACATGCGATCAAAATTTTGAGATTGTATGAATTTCTATTTTGCTAGACAATCTGCACGCAAAATCGAGAATCTGTTAGATTAACGGTGCAGTATAGATTAACGTGGACGAAAAACTATTACAATTTCGATCTCTTCACATTCTAGCGGAGGGAGTCATAACTATCGCAAGAACTGACCACATTTGATGCTTTTTGACTTTGGATGATTAAATGAAAATGGCGTTTAATCAGTAAGTGATTGTGAGACTTGAGAGATATAGTAAGGGTCACTAACAAATTCAACTTTGCATATTGCGTGCAAAGTATTGCATGATAACGCAAAACGGACAGATGTAAAAAATTTCTATGCAAGAGCGATTAGTTAATTAAGATATCACACGTCATGTTTTTAAAAGTATGTAATAAATAAGGAAATAAAGTTTATCACCATAGTGTTCTCGATAATTCTCAAGTTTATAATTTTAATGGAACCGTACATGCATGCAACTAAAAGTCTTTAAAAAAAAAAGAAAATTCTAAACAAGCTGGAAAACTCATTGAACTTTACGCAGTATTTCATTCCACTTGATTTTGAGTGAGAGAAGAAGTTGTAAAATTTTGGCCAAAAAAAAAAAAAAAAAAAAAAAAAAATTTCGACAGTAATCTGTGTTGTGAAAAATAATCTGCATTCAGAATTTATTCAAGATTTTGTGGCAACAGTCGCTATTTGTGGAAGCAAATGACGAAATCAGTTATAATGTGATGACATTTTAAATCGGTTCCAACTAACGCATGGAAATTTTCATTCGTTTTCTGGACCCAGAACGTTTTGTAATGTTACAAATTTTAATATTATTTTACGCAAGCAAATAGCAGTCATCTCTGTAATCTTAATTCCCAGTTAACTCTAAAATAAGTAAGATTATTTTAGGAAATGTATTATTATATTCAAATTCAGAAGAAAGTTTAGAGTAAAAAATGGAGAAAACAACAACGGGAATTTGTTAATGCAACATATTTAACTCGTATTTTTCGCTGCTGTTTTATTTAAAATATTACTTATTTCGTTGTTTCATTTTATTTAAAATATAAAAATATCAAATCACTTTGGTTAAACGATCAATACAGGATCGTTCAAAAGAAATACACGGTTGTCCCCCAAAATAATTACATATTTTGGAAAGATTAAACGAGAAATTAAAAATGATAGTTTTGTTTTAATATAAAAATAGATTTCTCATTTCTTATCTATAAACAAAGTACTATGGCGGGTCAAGCAAAAATTTTAAAATTTGGATATTTTACGAAATCTTCATCTCCTCGTTTTTTTAATGGACAGTATGTACCCCTAAAAGGGGATATAGCAGGTCAGGTTGCAGCGAGTCTTGCCTATTACCTTATAAATGTTTCTAAAAAATTCGAAAAGTTTGCTTTTGTTTTCACTAAAGAAGAAAGCGGCATTCTACCTAACGGAACAGTAACTGGATTAGATGGATATTTAAGTCGATCCGAAATCGATATTACATGCCAAGAACACATGATGATGGAAAGAAGTACGGTGACAGCCGATTTTGCATATCCATTCAAACTTAATCATCAGAAATTTTTGATTCGAACGCCTGAATACAAATCATCGATTTTCGGCATTTTTGAAGCGTTTTCGTGGTCAATTTGGATAGGTGTCCTGTTAGCCTTGATGTCCGTGTTATTTATATATTACATCCTTTTGAAAGGGAAGTATTCATTCGAAAAACTTTTCCTTCAAGTATTTGCTATATTATTGAGACAGAACTCTATCTTAAGGCCTTCAACAATGGCAGAAAACTTACTCATCTATTCGTGGGTTATTGCAGCAATGTTTATTTGTCTGGCTTACGATTCCAATTTTCTGTCTTTCCTTGCATTGCCTCCCCTCGTTAAGATTAATGACGTGTCGAAATTGGCTGCAGCTGTAGAGAAAGGTGAAATGCACTGCATAGCTGTACCCGGAGGGGGACTTGCCGAGAGACTTTCAGAATCGAAAAGAGAATCTTTAAGAATAATTGGAGAAGATCTCAAAATTAACAACTTAAGTCGTATAGATGTTATACTCAATTTTTTTGAAGACATAAACATTCAAAATCTTGCATTTCTAGGAAATGCAGATGCAATTGAATTATTTAAAATAGGAAAGAAAAAAACCGTCTCGGAGGACAACTTTCTTGAGTATATGTCTGCCATGAAGATTCGAAAAAAATTTTGCTGCAAAAATTTGGTGGAGATATTTATGTATAGGCTTGTAGCTTCAGGACTTTATTTCAAATATGCCGATGATAATAAGTTTTATTATAAGTTGTCAAATTTATTGAAATACGTAGAAAAAGATGGCAGCAAAAGAAGTTTAATTCTCACCGATGTAGCCTCTGCCTTTATATTTTTATTATTTGGCTATCTGATAGCTTTCGTCGTTCTTATTGGAGAGATAGTATCAGGTCGTAAGAAAAAAGGAAAATGCCTAAATAAGCTGATTAAGGGAAAAAAGAAAATAGTCCGTGGGGCAACAGACCGAAATAGGCTAAAAAATTAAGTTTCGTTTGCCACGCCTGGTAACAAAGAAACTGTTCATTTTTGTAAAAGGTAGGTGCATATAGAGTAGAAAATACAATGTTCCCTCAAAAATACCTGCACATAATTTTTTTTACAAGCATAAAAAACACACACACAGCAATATTTTTATAAAAATTGTTTAAATGTATTCAAATTTTATATGTAAATTCTAGAAAATAATTAATTTTATTTTTTTCTATTGAAGAAGAATAAAAATGTTTTAAAACTGGCTGTAAAGAGATAAAAAAATATGACTTTTTTTTTTTTTAATGCAAGTTATATGCATTTTAAATAGAATGCCAAATAATTATGCAATTAAATAACTTTTACCTTTAAAGCATATTTATTTTAAAACTAAAAATTTACTGAATTCCGTATATTTTCCATTTACCTCCGAATACAGTTATTCATGCACTATATTTAATTAATTTATTTATCTGTAGAAATATATATGTGTAATGATAATGATGTGCATTATTATATAATTGACAGTAAATTCGATAGTTCTAATAAGAACCCATCTTTTTAATAGAAATAGAAATAATGCAATCAATAAGATTATAGATACTTAAATTTAATTAACACCAAAAACAAATATTAGGTTGGCAAGAAAGCAATTTCGGTTTTTTAGTGTGAAATAAAACTCAATTTTTTATATACAAAAAATAAACTTTAATCAGTGAAATATCTTCCATTCTGTTCGATGAATTTTTGCCATTTTTCTGGTAACTTCATGATCCCGCGTTTGTGGAACTTCTGGTCCTTATCAGCAAAAAACTCAACCAAGTGCGATTTGAGGTCATTGTTATTACTGAAATTTTTACCATTTAAGAAGTTTTGTAAACTTCGAAATAAATGACAATCCAATGGTGTTAGGCCGGGGCTGTATGGGGGATACAACATCACTTCCCAATCAAGCTTCAAGAATTTCGTACGTGTTGCTAAAGATGTGCGAGGCCTCGCATTATCGTGGTGGAACACGACTCCTTTGCGATTTGCCAATTCTGGATTTTTCTCTTTGATTGCTTCCTCCAATTTCATAAGATGTTGGCAGTTTTTCAATCTCTCGCACAGTTATATGACGATTCGATTCAATTATGGCTTTCATTTTGTCATCTCCAACTTCAGAAGGTCGACCAGAACGTTGGTCACCTTTCAGTGAAAGACCTCTAGAACGAAATTTTTAAAACAATTCTGACATGTGCGTTCTGCTAAACAATCAACACCATAAACTTCACATATCTCTTAGTGAGCATCAGCCTCTTTCTTGCTTTTATGAAAACAAATAATCTGGTGTGTCATTCACACGACTTTCTCTTACCCTGAAATTTAATACTATAAATATAGATGGTAGAATAAAGGGTGAGATAACAAGTACTGTTATGTAAACCTATGTAAAAAGAATTCAAGTTAGGATTCGGAACGGTTTTTTTTGACAAGTAAGTCTGTGTAACGGGGGGGGGGGCTACGTTTTCCCCGTTACTGCACCTCTTCTATTACTGCACCTACATCTATATAGAATTCAAAATTGTTATTAAATTCAAAAGTTCATTTAAAATTATCCAGTCAACTTTCGCACCAACATTCCTTGAAACTTACCAATCTTGATCAAACTTTTCTAGTAACAAACATAATAACTTCAAAATACAACATTTGGATCGCCTGAAATTATTTATTTTCAATTTACTTTAACAGACACAGACGTTAAATCAAACGTTAAAATCTTGACTTCGGTATTCAGGAAGTCTCAAAACGTGTAAATATACAAAAAACTAAGCAATGAATATTTAACTTAAAAAAATACGTTATTTACCATATGGCTACCCAAGTTAAAATTCTTGCTGGTATTTGTTTGCTAGTCTAGCATTAAATGCTGTATCCCAGCAAGTAAAATAGCATAAAATACCAAAAATATTTGCTGGTTCCACCAAAATTACCAGCAAGTCATGGTGTGTATTGGCACAGTTTATTGCTTGTCCAGCATACATAATCCAGCTTCTGTTGCTTGAATAGTATGTTGCTGGTCCAGCAGTAATTATGACTACTATTTGCTTGAAATTTCTGCTATACTAGCAGTAATTCACAACCAACAGATGCTTTTTTGTTGCTATTTTCTCACTTCTCACTGGCATCTAGCATGCCATGCTATTTCTACTTAAGCTGCCCACATAACATATTACGCTGGCAAGCATAGAAAAGCACATAATAGCTTGTTAAGGTACATACCTCTCCAGGCTTTGGAAAAGCTTAAACAACAAATAAGCATAAAATGCTTGTATATAGCTTGTCGTGCTATTGCTGTGTAAGCTAGCTAATATAGCATTTTATGCTGGCTAGCATTATAAAGCATATAACAGCATGAAAATCTAGCAGACAAAGCAAAACATAGCAATAACTAGCCTATTTTCTTTGCTGGTACTAGCATGGATTTTAACTTGGGTATGAGGAATTAATTCTAATTTCTGAACAGCTTTCCTGGACATGGTAAAATTTTACAGTAAAAGCATTTCCACTAACAATAAAAAAGAATGTTAAGGCTTAAATATTGGCAGTCCTGTATATCTTCTGAAAATTATGTACACCTCACATGGTGGACATAAATATAATCCTATATTAATAACACACGGCACAACCTAAAGTACACTTCCATCAATTTCAATTATTGTCGCACTATAATCTACTTCTTTTGTGTAGCCCTGTAAAGGAACAGTGGATGATTTCTATACCCTATTCTACACGAAACATGTTTTTACGTAAATATATATATTCGTTTCATTTGGTTTAGTGCAGGTCTATAGATGTTAAACTCTAATTACCTGCAATTTCCCCCGTAGACGCAACATATTTGAATTTTCTTGGGTGTCCCTGCACAAGAACCATTTGCTTCATCTTAACGAAAAGTTTAGTATAACATCCCTATATCATGTACATTTAGAATACCAAGTTTGGACTTCCTACTATAATTTGTTTTTGAGATATGCTGATAACAGGCAGACACACACACAGACCAACCCGTAAAAACATGATTTTTGGATTAAGGAGCCCTCAAAACGTGTAAATATAACAAAAACTCATTTTCGAAAACTTGACCTAAAAACAATACTTTCTCTACCTTTTGGGTAAGAGAAAGTAAAAAGTAAAAAGTGTCGAAAATACTTATATTTGCAGTCCATAACTGACAGTTTCAAACAAAATTATACGGAATTTGTTTCTATAGCAGCTTAAAGGTATCGACTACCAAATCTTAAAAGAAAAAAATTCTAACACTGACAAAATAATAACAAAACAAACATAACGCTATCTACTGGTGCAAACCGAAATTACTTTCTTGCCAAGCCAATAAAATAATACTTTTTGCACTGCAATACACTACTACTTTCTTCTATATGTATATATATATATATGAAGAAAATACTGGATTTGTGAGAATTTTCGATGGATTTACACGTTTTGAGATGTCCTGAACACGATTTGACTGTTTTTAGAAAACATCTGTCTGTGCATCTGTGTGTGTGTCTGTACCACAAATTTTATGGACGCTGTATCTCACGAACTAATGAACGAAATTTAACCAAACTTGGTATTTAGCTGGACACTGACCTAAACTAGTGATATTAGATTTGAGGATCAATCACTCAACAGGTGACATTGTGATCCCATTTTTTTCCCTAAATTTTTAACATGACAAAATTTCGTATAAATGTACGAAATGAAATATTTTTAACTTGAGATTGTAAAATTAATATGAATTATTGATAATAGCAGTAGTAAACCAGGAAATAATGTTTGTGAATGCAAGAGCATCGCTTCCCCATGGGGAGAAGTATGCCTTCCCCCGAGGGGGTGTACATTTTCAATATGGGTATCTTTCGAAAGAACTTGCCAATACCTTTAAAACGAGTGGTTGAATCATTCATCTGTGATAAATTAAAAAAAGTTATTGATTTTTTTCATTTTAAACGAGATTAAAAAAAAAAAAAAAGACATTTTGATTTTGGCGCAAAATTTACCTTCTTTCGGCATTTAGATTTATAATTCTGTGAAATAAAAATCGACTGCACTTATCATAAAATTAATTTTAATAAATATTTTGTACTGTCTGAATTTGTTTAAAATTATATAGAAGAAAGTCTTGTGGTGCCAGAACATACTAGTTTGGATTGTATTTAAACCAAGCAGTTAGTAGAGGGGGCGGAGTGCAAATAAATTTGTGCTTCCCCAAAGTTGAAAGTTTAATCGGGCCTTGGACACGAATACGAATATTATCTTTACGAATTTGTAAATAATATTAGTTATTTTTATGTAATTTCATTCAAAGAGGCTTAGTCAGATTACAAAATGTTACAGCATTTTTAGCCTACTTTGGCGTTAAAATAGCTCATTTTCCTAAAAAAATTCTTTAAAAAGCTTCACCAGGGTAGGTACTGGATTTTGCGCCAAATTTGGCAAATTTTGTTCCTTGGAGACTTTTTTTTGGTGAACTTGGGGAGAAAATCCTTATTAACGATGATTTGAATACCTTAGTTCTAACGTGATTATTTGAGAAGTTACAGGAAAATTCTCGTTTTCTAGGTGGGTGTATAATTGCATTGTGGCCGGAGTCGGTCCGTTTTCGCCAAGGCATTGCTGCATAAAAAGCTCTGCTTGACTAAGTCTCTCGTACTGATTGCAGCCTATTAATGTGTGTAAATGCTATGGTACTGCTTATACTGGGATTTTGATGATTTAAGCTATTATTCAAACAGCATTTTCTGGGGAAACTGAAGTTGATACTTGTTTTACAGAACTGTAATCTTCTAGAATATTTCTGTAAATAAACTTTTAAGCCTCCGCAAGATTCTCTTTTCATTCACAGACATTTCACTAACCCCGAGTATGCAACAATGTATATATATATATGTATGTGTGTGTGTGTGTGTGTGTGTGTATAAGACAATGTAGATTATCCCATGTAAATGTATGTGCACTCTATATATGCAACTTAGTTTTGTATTCTAGATTGCATGGTTTGTTTAGTTTTTATCTCCTGATCAAGGGTTGTATTTCCCATGACCTGCAGTCCGGAACAACATGCAGGTTGGTCCACAACTTTATTTGGCAATTTTTGTTCGTTGATTATGGCAAAATGAAATTTTCGGAAATGTTTGCCATAGGTTCCAAACGTAAACAAATGTTGCAAAGAATCCAGAACGACATTTCGGCGCTAAAAGAAAATCACTAAATAGGGCTGTGGACCAACTTGCAAGTTGTACCTGTAGTTCTTGGGAGGTGGGGGGGGGGGCAATACTATGAATTTGTATATAATAGTAGCTATTTTTATGTTATTTCATTTAAAGAGGCTTAGTCATGTTATAAAATGTTAATTTTCCCCCTTTCTAGCTTGTTTTGGCGCTAAAATAGCTCATTTTCTTTAAAAAACCCGGTAAAAAGCTTTATCAGAGCAGGAGATGGCTTTGGCGACCAATCTGGCGACTTTATCGCTCTTTGGTGACATTTTTACGACCTTGGCGAGAAAATCCTTATTCACGATATATCGATTTTCTAAGCTCTAACTCGATTTTTTGGAAGATATCGGAAAATTCTCGTTTTATTGCTTGACTAAGCCTCTGCTAGCGATTACAGCTCATATGCTGTGTGTTAATGCTATGGTTTTTACGTTGTCAGCTGTTATTTAAGCTGTATTTTCTGATTAAACTGAAGTTAATACTTGGTTTACAGAACTGTAATCTTCTAGAATATTTCTGTAAATAAACTTTTAAGCCTCTGTAAGATTCTCCTTTCATTCACAGACATTTCACGAAACCCGAGTATGCAAAAATAAATAAATATATACATATGTAATGAACGTAGCTAGTGTTCATGTATCTTATAAAAGGAAATGCAGAAGTCCATTTAAGAAACGAATATCCTTTATTAAGTTCTAAGTTGCAGTCACAATAGAGATGATGCAGTCCTATGTCGAGTATGAAGACACCCTGAGCAGTAAATGCACTCTTAGTTCCGACAACCGTTAAGCTACGGTGCCGATGGCCGTAGTGGCGAACCCCGAAGGACGCCGCGAGTTTAGCTAGTAAGGTTTTACATATTGGAGTATGATTTCCACGTGAATTTACTAAGTAAGTGATTATCGTAAAAAGCCACGATTTCTCGTGTGCTCCCGCTTAACTACTGCATATTTCGGCGGGAACCGAAACTATTCTTATGAATTCTTATTGGGTAATTAGCTAAACTAAATCCCGCCTACCTTTTATCATTGGTTGACCCGGACATGTGGGATTAAGTATTTTGCAATGTTTTGCCGCTTACTTTAGACGATTGCTTAATTTTGATTCTAAAACTTATTCTTAAATCAGATTCCCGCGCTATGAAGTTCTATTGGAAAACTAACTTTACCTGGGCTATAAAATAGAATTCTCATAAAGTTGTTCTTAAAATTAAGATTTATTCTGAGATATTAAAATAAAGTTATCACTTAATATAAATTTAAAATACTAATTTAAAATCTTGATTATTTTATCCTTTCATATCCCCCCCTCCAAGCCGACACTCCCCCAGATTTGCCTGCAAGTCTGGGGGAAGTCCCTCAGAAGTAAAAGATGCTCCAGGAAGAAGTTTGACTTAAATTGGAAAATTTGACAATTTAGAAAATTTAACTTTTGGGGAAATTTATTTAAAAATGGAAAATTTTATTCTTTAGAAAATTTTTTCTAAAAAATTTTATTATGCTATCATTGTTACTATTGTTATTGTCACGAGAAAGTCCTAAATAATAATAAAAAAAGATAGGTTATAAAATCTTAAATTTTGCTGGATTAAATTTTAACCAACTTAGGATGTCTGTGTTTTGACCTGTACATGATAAATACAAAATATTATACAATTTCTGAAGAGTACAAAACCTTTGTTATGAAAAACTATTGAATAGAAGATACACATAACGACTTATAAGATTAACATTTAAAAATTTTGTACTGTACTCTATCGCCTGAAAACAAATTATATAAATGTAGTATACAAATAATATAATATTATGACATTTATAGTACACTAAAACTTAAAACATTAAAATATGAAAATTTATACAACATAAGAAATATGGATTTTATTTTAACACAGTTTGTAAACCACTATTTGTTGAAGTCCTTTTAGGTAGCAGGTACTTTTAAGTCTTATTCACGAAAAATGTAACATGATGATACGTATTTCTTCTGAAATACTAGTGACATTATTAACATAAAATACAGAAATTCTATTTATAACGTAGAGTATAAAAACGTAAAAATGTACAATTAACTTTAAACCTGAAAAAAAAAAAATATTATATTAGAAAATATCAACATATAAAATAGGAAATATATATATATATCATAGGTTTGCATGTGAGTATCTTATTTTAGATAGCGTCTCCAGATTTTTCAACTCTGCAGTGGCTTCAACGATTGGATACTACTCGTGACAAGGGGTCCTGGTAAGTAATTTAAATAAAAAAAGCTATTTAGCAAACTTAGTCTTAAAACTACAACTAAGTGGCTTTTAACTTTTTTTAAAAAAATTATTATTTATTATATTTCCCATGTATTGTGGTAATATTTAGTATAAATAATTATAACATAAAAAACTTTTTATAAACCATGTTTTTAAATTTTCTGTTGAATCACAGCTATAGAACTAACTACATTAGCACTTTATCAATGCATATTGTTACGAAATTGTAAATAATTGTATTGTGTAAATTCTTTTGTGTAAATTCTTTGAAAGAGACTTAGTAAGTTGATAAAATGTCAATTTTCTGTATTTCCAGCTCTTTTTCACATTAAAATAGCTTAATTTTCCCTTTAAAACGCATTAAAAAGCTCCAATAGGCAGGTAATGGATTTGGTGCCAAATTTGGCAACTTTTGCCCTTGACGACTTTTTTGGCGACTTTTGGCTAGAAAATCCTTATTATCGACATTCCAAAGATGGACGATTTAATGTAATTGGTTAAAGAGTTACGAGAAATTTGAATTAAAAAAGTTGGTTTTAATAAAAATAAAATATTTATCCTTTCCGAACAACATATAATTGCATCATGAACATGATATTAGCACTTTACCAATGTGTAGAAAATCTTTAAAGTGATAATGATGTCAATTTTTGCCAGATGCCTAATTTAATTTTTTACAATATTTTAACGCTCACGTTTAATATATTTATTTTTATGTCGACAGAAAATGAACTCGTAACATTTTTTTGGCAACAATTAAATTATACCTAATATTTTAATGACTATTTTTATTGCTGTTAGGAGCTCATCATTTTAATTAATTAAAAGAAAACTATTCGAAAATCTGACTTCGAAGTATTGTGTTGTCACCGGGTTCTGAGCTACTGTGAAAGTTTCAAATGTCTAACTAGCAGGGAAGTTAGTTAAAAATAGATTGCAAGATTTGTACCAGACAAACAAACAAACACACAAACAAACAAGAATAGAAGTTAAGGGCCCTCTTCACTCGCCGCCGCTGGAAGCCGAGACTAATGTTATTCTAAGGGGAAATTTTCTTTACAAATAACTTATTACTAATACATATTTTTAGATTCTGTTTTCACATTCTGAAAATTCCCAGCTGTTAAATTGCCGTACCTTTTTTAAAAAATTATTTTTTAAAATTTTTTATACTTTATTTTGAAGCTGCAAAATACGAATTTTCACTATGTGATTTTTTTTCATTTCTCAATTTCAAAATAAAATATTTAAAAAAAAAAAAAAAAAAAAAAAAAAATGCATTTTTATAAAAGGTCCGTCAATTTAATAGCTGGGAATTTTCTGAATGTGAAAACAGAATTTAAAAATATGTATTAGTTAATAAGTTATTTGTAAAGAAAATTTCCCCATAGAGTAACATTGGCTCGGGATTCCGGCGACGGTATGTGAAGAGGGCCGTTAACAAAAATATGGTAAAAATATTTAATTCGACGATGGTCATATTTAATAATGATAGTTAAAATAATAATAATAATAATAATAATAGACATAAAATATTGAATTAATAATAAGCATGAAATTTTGAATTTTTCTAGAATTTAACCATAATCCATTCATTTCGGAATTACTCCAGAAAATAATAATAAATAAATAAAATAAAATAAAATAAATAAAGTATACAGATCTCTATTAAAATTTCATATTAAGTTAATGCTAAATTTTTATAATTTTTAAGAGTTTCAGTATATCTCTGCAACAAGGTATTTTTACATTAAAGTTAATAATAGTAATAATGATAATAATAAAATAAAATATAATAGTAATAATGATAAAAATAATAAAATAATAATAGTAATAATGATAATAATAATAAAATAAAATAATAATAGCAATAATGATAATAATAATAAAAAATAACTAATAAATAAATAAGTGAAAATTAAACAGATTTTTATTGATGATTTTTATTGAATTCTCAGATTGAATAAACGCCAATTTTTTCTAGTTTTAGATTTTTGAATTTTTACCTAAAGATTGGTAAATAAAAATAAAATAGGTAATAATTTTCGAGTAATTTTCGAAAAAAAACAAAAATGAAAAATTAAATAAATGGTCTTAAATCTGAAAAAATTAGTCTTCTGTTATAAAGCAAAGTTTAATTCTTCTGTGTGTTAATGCGATGATACAGTTTATGATATGGTTTTTACGTTGTCAGCTGTTATTTAAGCTGTATTTTCTGATGAAACTGAAGTTGATACTTGGTTTACAGAACTGTAATCTTCTAGAATATTTCTGTAAATAAACTTTTAAGCCTCTGTAAGATTCTCCTCTTATTCACAGAATTTTACGAAACCCGAGTATGCAACAATATATATATATATATATATATATATATATATATATATATATATATATATATATACATGTAAGTGTGTATGTAGATTATCCCATGTAAATGTATGTACACTCTATATATGCGACTTAGTTTTTGTATTCTAGATTGCATGGTTTGTTTATTTTTTATCTCCTAATCAAGGGTTGTAGTTCCCGTGACATGCAGTTCGGAACAAAATGCAGGTTGGTCCACAACTTTATTTAGCAATTTTTGTTCGTTGATTATGGCGAAATGCGATTTTCGGAAATGTTTGCCATGGGTTCCAAACGTAAACAAATGTTGCAAAGAATCCAGAACGACATCTCGGCGCCAAAAGAAAATCACTAAATAGGGTTGTGGACCAACTTGCAAGTTGTACCGGCAGTTCTTGGGATAATGTTATGAAGACTGAAGATAATGTTATGAAGATAGAAGATAAAAGAGAGCTTTGAAGAGAAAGTTAAAGGAAAGGTTGATTAAGAACTAAAAGGAATATTTTCGGAAATGGAAAGTAAATTTGAGAAAATAGAGAAAGAGTTTGAGAGAAAGCAGGAAGAAAAGTTAGCATCGATAATTAAGGAAAATGCAAGGAAAGATTAAAGAATGCAGAATCAGAAATCAATAAAGCTATCCACCTATGATGGAAAATCATCTTGACAAGTATATAAGACACAGTTTTCCATCGTAGCTAGCTGAAGCTAATGGATGGGACCCTACTGCCAAGATAGTCCATTTCCATTTAGCTGCATCATTACGGGACGACACAGCTGAGTAACAGGAAACTCTTTCAAAGGAAGGTCGGTATGATTTCGAGGCTCTGACACGAGCGCTGGAACTATGTTTTTGAGAAAAATGTTCTAAAGAGTATCGGTGTTTTCAGTTAAAGTCCCTTTATCAAAAAGCGAGTGAAAGTTTAGATGAGCTGGCATCAGATATTCAGAGACTGTCACACTTAGTTTTCTCAGATTGTAATGCTGAAACTCATGATAATTTGGCCTCCAATATTTCATCGATGCTGTGCGAGATCCAGAAACTCAAAAAGCTCTTAGACTCGCCAATGTCAAGGATATCGGATCAGCTTTGGCATATGCATTGAAGGTTGAGACACCCAAGAAGCCTCTTGTAAACACAACCACCATCAGAGCAGTCTCTCTAGAAGTATCCCAAACTGATCTGGAGAAAATAAAGAAAAATCTGGCCGATATCACAAGGAGACTACGCAGTTTGGAAAGTGGTGAAAACTTAAGAAGAAGATTATCTGGACACCGCCCTATGTTAAATTCCAGACTGTGGCTGGCGCCGAAATCAAAATTCATGGAAAATTGAACTTGACCATCAGATTTGGAAATGCCAATTACCAATACGGAGAATACATAGCAGATGTAAGTGATCTTTAATTTTTGGACTTGATTTCATGAGGAAATGTAATTTTCAATTGTATTTTAAAAATAATGAGCTGCATTCCAATTCAGAAGATATAACTGTGTTTAACGTTTAAAATCGGGACATTCAAGCAATATGCCAAATAAAAGCGAAATCCGAAATTTCCATCCCTTCACATACTGAGATAATAGTTTCTGGGTCACCTCCTAAAGAACAATTCTTCTGTTATGGACTGATTGAATACCCGAATCCAGACAGTAACCTGAAAGGAATTCTGGTAGCTTCATTTTTGGTTGACCCTCCAAAGAGCATTATCCCTGTGGTGTCTTCCCATATGCGCGATTTCCATTTGCGCGAAGTGGTGAAAAATTCCCATTTGCACGACCAAAGTAAAAATACAAGAATAGTACGAGTTACATGCGTTCTCAGATTAATACACAGCGAGGTAGAGGTGTCCAATGATTTTTTTTTTTTTTTTTTTTTGTTTTCATGTGCGCGAAGCTAACGTGCGTGATATTGATTGCTGCGAAAACAAGTTACCAGTGTTTTCAGATTCATGCATAGCGCGAGTTAGGGTGTCCAGTGATTTTTTTTGGTTTTTACGTTCGTGGTAGTGATTGTCACGGAACCGAGTTACAGATGTTCTCAGATTATCAAGTCAAAAAGGAAGAAATCACCTGCAAGCCCGGTCCTGCAATTTCTGGTCGTGCAAATGGGAATCGCGCAAGTGGGAATAAGTCATTCCTGTGAGAGTTGCAAACGAAAGCGATACAGTAAAGATCGTGAAGAAAGATGAGGTGTTTCAACCTGCACTCCAGTGACTTGTATTAACCAGCATACACAATTAACTGAGGCTAGGTTTTCTGAGATTCTAACAACGGAATTGCTCAAGAATGCAGAATTAGGAATTGATTGGAGACGTGTTGCGAAAAAGCTACTTTTTGATTTTAGAGACCCGTTTTCTCAAACATATATGAAGACGTCGGGAGGATGAATATTACCCAGCACAAAATCGACACAGGAAATCATCCCCAATCAAACATCATTCAAGAAGATTTCCATTTGCTAAGCAGGAAGAGGTGGCTGAGATATTAAATGAAATGCAGCGTAATGGCGTCATCCATCCATCTACGAGTCCTTGGGCCTCTCCCATAGTTTGGTGCACAAGAAGAATGTATCAACGAGATTGTGAATGAATTATCGTCGTTTGAATGACATTACGAATAAAGATAGTTACCCTCTTCCTAGAATTGATGACACTTTAGACACACTTTCTGGCAATCAGTGGTTCTTGACTTTGGATCTGAAGAGCGGCTATTGGCAAGTACAGTTTCATCCTGAGGACTGTGAGAAGACTGCATTCACTACGGCAGAAGGATTGTGGTAATTTAAGGTTATGCCATTTGGATTGTGTAATGCATCTGCAACTTTCGAACGCCTGATGAAGACAGTGTTAAATGACTTTACTAAAAAGCCTGTTTTACGTGTACCTTGACGATATTATCATTGTCGGGCGTACTTTTGAAGAGCATTTGAGAAACCTCCGTAAGTTGCTGGAAAAACTCAGAATGGCTAACCTCAAATTGAATTCTAGCAAGTGCAACTTGTTCTATCGTGAAGTGAGTTATTTTGGCCATATAATCTCTGATGAAGGTGTGAGAACTTATCCTGAGAAGATCTCTGCAGTCTCTCTGAAAATATCTATCAACTGCGTAGTTTCCTTGGACTATGCACTTACTGCAGGAAGTTCGTGAAGGGTTTCTCGAGTATTGCCAGGCCCTCCACAAGTTGACGGAAGCTAAACAAAACTTCTTGTGAATAGAAAAATGTGAAAAAACATTCAAGAGACTTAAAGAGGCTTTAATATCTTCTCGTATTTTGACGTATCTACAGCTCGAAAAGCAGTTCATATTGGATACTGATGCAAGCCATGAAAGTGTCGGTTCTGTGCTGTCGCATGAAGTTGATGACCAATAACGAGTCATTGCCAACTGAAGTAAATATTTGTCTAAGCGTGAGCAAAACTGTTGTACCAGCAGAAAAGAGCTGCTCGCCATTGTAAAGATCATAGAACATTTCCATTATTATCTCTATGGCAGAAGATTCCTGCTTTGAACTGACTACGCATCTGTAACACGGCTGCTAAATTTCAAAAATCCAGAAGGCCAGATTGCCAGGTGGATACAACGCCTCCAGGAACATGACTTTGAAATGCGTCACCGTAAGGGAAATACAGATGCCTTGTCACGGAAGCTCTACTCTGCATAGTAGCTCTACCGGAGACCATTTTGGAGTGATGAAGACTCTCCTGAAAGTTCGAGAACTCTTTTACTGGTGCAAGGCAAGGGAGGACTTGAAGAAATGTGCAAATCTTGTGATACTTGTGTGGCAAATAAAGACTCGAAAAACGAAGCCGAGGAAGATTGCACGGGTATAATGTGGGATCCGTTTGAACGGATTGCAGTAGACATCTTGAATCCTTTGCCACTGACCTCCAGAGGCAATAAGTACATCCTTGCTGTGATGAACTACTTCACCAAGTGGCCTGAGGTGTATTCCATTCCTGATCAAGAGGTGTGTGCAGTTGCAGAATTTCTAGTGCAGCAATGGGTGTCAGGGTATGGCGCACTCCAACAGATTCATACCGATCAAGGTACGAACTACACGTCTGCGGTATTCAGAGGACTATGTCAACTACTCGGCATAGTCAAAACTCAGACAACGTCCCTACATTTCCAGTCGGACGGAAGAGAGGTTTAACCACAACATCCTGAATAACCTCACTTTTCTAGTATCAAGGAACCAGCAAGATTGGGACTTAAAGTTGCCGTTGTTTTTGCTGGAGTATCGAAGTGCTGCCACGAAACTATTGGTTATACGCCAGCGTAGATGCTATTTGGACGTGAACTTCGTCTTCCATGTGATCTCCTGTTTGGTTGTTCACCAGATGCGCCTTCATCGCCAGAGGAGTACATCCAAGATCTCCAGAATCGATTTGAAGGCGTACACAATTTTGCTCAGGAGTGAACTCACATGACAACGGAGTGAATGAAAACGATATATGACCTGAAATCTATCAGCACGAATTCAAGGAAGAGGACAAAGTTTGCTATGGAACCCTTTTCGACGTAAAGGACTCTCTCCCAAGCTACAGTGTAACTGGGACGGTCCCTATACAGTCCTAAAAAGACTGAATGACGTCATTGTTAGAATTACTAAAACACTTTCATAAAAACCGAAGGTAGTACATTATAATAGGCCAGCCTTATACCACGGATAACGCTACTTCAAAATTTGTATATGTGTATGTAAATATTTGTATATAAATATCTGTACTTAATTGTAAATTTTGTAAATTCTATTGCTTAAATTTGAATCTATATTTTTATTTTATTGTAATTTGCAACTTAGTTTTTGTATTCTAAATTGTATGGTTTGTTTAGTTTTTACTTTTTGACGGGTTGTACTGCCCGGGACGTGCAGTCCTCTAGAAGGGGACAATGTTACGAATTTGTAAATAATATAGTTATTTTTATGTAATTTCATTCAAAGAAGCTTAGTCAAGTTATACAATGTTAATTTTCTGCATTTTTAGCCGGTTTTGGAGTTAAAATAGCTCATTTTGCTTTAAAAACCCATTAAAAATTTTCACCAGGGCAAGTACTGGCGTTTGTGCCAAATTTGACGACTTTTTCGCTCTTTGACGACTTTTGTATAAGCGAATGGCATCGCTTCCGGAGTCAGTCAGTTTTCGCCGAAGCATTGCTCCATAAAAAGCTCTGATTGACCAAGTCTCTCCTATTGATTAAAGCCTATTGCTGTGTGTCAATGCTATGGTGCAGTTTATGCTGGGAATTTGATGATGTCAGTTGTCATTTAAGCTGTGTTTTCTAGTGAAACTGAAGCTAATGCTTGGTTTACAGAACTGTATGTAATCTTATAGAATATTTCGGTAAATAAACTATTTAAAAAAAATCAAATTTTATTTAATTTTGCGCCGACTTCAAAAGTTATGATTAATTGTAGTGTTTTTGTTGTTTGTTGAAGGAATGTATTTCATACTTTTAAGCGCAGTTTTCAATTTCATTTTATTTTTAGTTGTTTGAATAATAGCTGCTTTTTGGAGTCGGTTCTATTTTTTTTTTACAAAAATATTTTTTTATTTATTTATTTGCATTACACTTTCTGTTAAAGACTTCGGGAAATGCTTTAAGCATATCTGTTTCCATTTTACTTCTCAGTTCTATCACTGATTTCAAAATTCTATAAACACTATTTCAACCTGGGCAACGCCGGGTAGATCTGTTAGTAATGTTTATATTTGTATTGTATGGGGAGAAACGTTTGTATTCTATAGGGAAATGTGTTTGCATCCTATAGAGAAATCCATGGAAAAATGGTCAATCAGAAATCACTTGTTGGGTATAATTTAGCCTCGGGAAAAAAAAAAAAAAAAAAAAAAAAAAACACTAAAAATCCTGTCAACGACATAATTTAGTTTAGTACGGAGGACTATTAATTTCAATCTGCAATTTTTTTTTTTTAAATATTTTTTTTTTTCATTTTTTTTAACCGTATCGACCATATTGATCGTAAAAGTGGGCCAAGTACTTTTTAAAATGACTGAAATGAATTAAAATGAAGCGTTGCCACCTAAATTTCATACTTTAGTTAATTTTAAAAAATCTAGTTGTCGTGTCGAAAAACTATTTGTACTCCTAGATTCAGAAAAATCGCTTCATTCATTTGGTACCGAATTTGTAACGACAGGACTGATATTTCTAATTTATTTTGGTGTTACACAAAACTGGTCTACAAAAATGGGCGACGACGGTTTTACTCAGATTGAAACTAATAATCCTCCTAGTCCATAATATATATATATTCCATTCTTCTATGTCAATTATTCTGTTTTAAGTAAAAATCTAGCTTGTAGAGTAACTTGCATACTTCACACAGGAATTAAGACAGTTTTCGAAAAGAATGAGCAACAGAAATAATTCATAATATATTTATTAAGACATACACTTTTACATTGAACAGACAGTCAAGAGGGATGGTATCTTGGTTCAAAATCAAAAATTTAACATTTTATGAAATGAATTCTTTAAAGTTTGAAAGAAACCACTCTCTATTGTAGATCGAAAAATGTTTCTCCATTTTTCACAGCGGTAGTTATCTGGTTTGACTCCTAGTCGGTCTTTTCGGCTTATTAGAAGATATTTTGGTTTATCGTATGTATAAGGCAGCCATTTTAATCCACCAGGAATGTTTGGATCCCTGTAAAGAAATTTTTCATTAATTTTAATACAAATGGAAAGCTAGCTTTGTATATATATACATTAAGCGACAAAAAAAAAAAAAAAAAGCCGCACTGCTGAAAAAATGACCTATACAATTTTTATTTGTAATAAATTTAAAATTAATGTTTGAAACAAATAAAACTGCTTTGTTTGCATAATACCAATGGGATGAATTGATGAAATGATACCTATGTACATTTTCGATTTAATAATTTGCTTTATTGCACTCTACGAAGTACTTTTTAAAAATCTGCATAAAACTTTCTTTTTGAACATAATGCAATAATCATACACTTTGTATTCTATTATGATTTATTATATGAAACAAATAAGTTATATTCCAATATATGAAATAAAACTATTTATTTGTTAGATCTAAGCAATTTTTTATTAAAAATATGTATTCTGTATTGGGTTAATTCCACCTTTATATGGAATTACTGCTTTAATGCGCAATGGCATAGTTTTTTACAGTGTTTTAATATAAATCTCAGAAATTTCAATGTGCCAAATATCACAAATAATAAAATATTTAATAAAATATTAATATTATATAACATAAAATATAACATTAAATTATATAACATAACATTAATATAACAATTAATATAATACAACATATATAATATAACATTATAATATAACAATTAATATAACATTAAATTATATAACATAAAATATTTTGTTTTTGATTTTCATTAAAAAATTAATACTTTCTGTGGCATCTTTAACTGCCTTATTCTTACCATTTTTGAAATAATTTCTAAAATTACAATTTTCCTGACAATTGCATTTTGTTTTTAGCACTGAACTCAAAGCTAAAGTATATGTGGTGGACAACATAATAAAATCTGTTCGAAAATTTGCTTTTTAAACGATAAAATTGGCGGTTATAGAAGGCGAAAAGGAAAGTATCCAAGTGCGGCTTTTTTTTTTTTTTTTTTTTTTTTTTGAATATATATATATATATATATATATATATATATATATGTATATACATTATTTATAAAGACCTTGAATTTAATTAAATAT
Organism: Salticus scenicus; assembly: GCA_963930645.1. Classification (NCBI taxonomy): domain Eukaryota; kingdom Metazoa; phylum Arthropoda; class Arachnida; order Araneae; family Salticidae; genus Salticus; species Salticus scenicus. The sequence goes on from OZ005648.1 coordinate 52,306,350, forward strand.
TATTCTTTATGAAAGCTGTCAGTTTGAGCCAAATTTAAAAATTTGTCACGGAAGAACTCCAAAAAAGGAAATTTTATGCCAAGCTTCTCACTTAGTATCTGACAAAAGACAGCGTTGTAATGCTGTCCCAGCCACCTAACAGCTCCGATCTGTTACCGCCAGATTCATATCTATTCTCTTGGTTAAAATCCAGCTTAAAAGGTCATCATTTTGGCAATGTGGCGAACTTGTAAAAAAAAAAAAAACTTTAGGCGCATTTCGAAAATTATTCCTATTGAATAATTCCAGACGGGCATCAATTGGGTGGCAGAGCCGTTGAAAACGGTGTATTAATGCAGAAAGAAGCTACCTAGAAGAATATTAAATATATGTAAAATTATCTTCAAATAAACGAATTTTAAGGAATCAGTCTCATTACTTTCTGAACAGACCCTGTATATCACCTCCTCCTTTTTAATCGGAAGTTAAAAACAGCGATTGTGTTTCGCAAGGGAATCAAATAGAAAATTTACCAGCTACTATAATCTTTTTTGACAAATTACTCTCTACAATCTTTTGGTATTTGTTTTGTTAAAAATTCGCATAATCAATCTTTTAAAATCCTAATATAGAAAGATAATATTGCATATTAGTATTTCTTTCTTTCTCTCTCTGTGTTTAAATTTACCTTAAAGCTGTCTAAAAGTATTATTATTCAAAATAGTCGACAAAGGCTAATGCATTCATATTCAAAATAGCCTGCAAAGGCATTCGTTTTAGACTTCCTAAAAGCAACATATATGATTATTGGATATGTATTGCTGCTGTTGTTTCTATTATCCCAGACCATTGTTATATATATATATATATATATATATATATATATATACTAGCAGGCTTTGCCCGCTTCGCTGGTCACTATATTTAAAGGAAACTGTTTTCTATATAGCTTTATGAAAAAAGAGAAGAAAAAAAAATACTGAAATCGCTCAAAAGCTCGCTTTGGGTTGTATTATTACTATTTTATTTAAGACGTCATTATAAAGATGTGATTTTCTCATTCACAAATTTAACATTTAGTAATTTTTTATTTTTCGTTTGAAAACATATTTCATTTTATGTTGAAAAAAAAAAAAATAAATAAAAAAATAAATAAAAATAAAAAAATAAAAACACCGCGTAAACATTTTTGGCAACAATTAAAAATTTAAATGGCTTATATTAAGGCAATTACCAGTTTATTATTTTCATATTTTAATTAATTTTAATAAATCTGATCAAATTTCCGGTATAAATAGTAGCCTATGTCATATTCCAGACTATTACCTATCTCTGTACCAAATTTCATCCAGATCCGTTTAGCCGTTGTAGCGTGATTGAGTAACAAACATACATCCAAACTTATTTATAATATTATTAGTATAGATTGGGAGGGGTAGGTAGTATCCTACCCTATTCGTGTATTTTAAGCTAAAAGGACATTTAATAGAGTAAAAATACGTGAATATGAAATTGGATTCCATTTATAAAGGAAAGCAACTACATGTAATGAAATTAAATCATCTTAATCTGCGAATTCAAGTTATATTCGAAAGTTAAGAGATTTGTAGAATAGAATAAAATCTGTCAAGGAAGGGTGTGTGCGTGTGTACGATACGACAGATGTAGTGTGCGTATGATTCACGTTTAGGTCTAGCAAAATAAAATTTAATTATTATATTAAAAATTTAATTGTTACATTAAAATAACAAAATTCCCAACGACTAAAAGATCTCCCTTTCTGAAGAAAGGGATAAAATATTTTTCTTGATTTCGAGCATCTTGAAAAAGAAGGCTAACCATGAACAAAACAATTGTAACTAAACATGTGTTTAAGAAATTTAAAGAAAATAAAAATGTATGTAGAATTAGAATGCTTAAAGGCCATAGATATAGTAATAAGACATAGATTGATCATTGAGGGGAAAAAATTGATTCCTTTTCACTCGGAAAAAAAAGTCCCACTAAATGGCCGTCTTTCTCCGAGTGAATACACACGGATAATTTAGCAAATAAAATTTATGAATAATTTATGTACTAAAGGTGAATGGAAAACTGAAGATACTCATTTTTCTTTCTTTCTTTTCTTTTTTAATCTATACGTATAATAAAATAAGATGTTTGTGTGTGTGTGTCATTGCGTATGTATGTCTAGAGCTTTTTAGGAAAACGGCTGATCGCAGAGCTACACGCATTTGCATGGAGGTTCGTAATGACCTCTTAGACCGTGGGCCATAAGCTAAAAATGTCATTTAAAAACAAGTTCGTTTCAACTTTTCGGGGGCAACCTGAAAATGTTGCTAATATATTCTTTTTAAGATAGGTAATCAAAATATCAAATGTTCTGGAAGTAAACTTTGCACATAAATTTGGAAAATTGATTCCAATTTGAAGGAATTGAGTTTACATTTAGGATGCTGGTTTAAAGCAGTGTGCAATATATTTCTGATAATACTGTGATTCGTTGAGCAAATTTTAAAATATCTTGCACAGAAATGATCATACTCCTGAGAAAAAATACAAAAAAAAAGTATAAAATATTAATAATTAGTGGATCTGCAGATCAGGAGCCTCAACATCATATTTTCACCACTCATTATTCATTAGATCATTGATAGTTCCTATTAATTCCATATTTATATCTATCATTATCATCATCAATTTCAAACTTTATCAATCCACTGCAGGATGAAGGCCCCCTTCTAGGTGATTCCAATCTGCCCTGTTTTCTGCAATTCTTCTCCGTTCTCTCTTCCAAACTTCACAATTTTACCTCTTCAACAACACACTGGTCTCTTTCTCGGTCTTTTGTTTTATCTCGGTATCCAAAATAGGATTGGTGGTCACTCTATGATAATTTCTTCTGGAAGAGCCCAGTCCAGCTTCATTTTAACTTAATTCTAGAAATAACATCAGTAACATTGGTTTGCTCCCTAATCTAATACAAATGTTTCGTTTTCTGTCTCTTCGGGTGAGTCCTAACATGTATCTCTCTCTTTATTATACATATGTATACATATATATGACGACTCGCTACATAAACATATACATTTCTGACGGGGGCTACCACCCCCCATCAACTTTCCGCTGTATATCTTTGTCTATATCTATCTCTCTACATATGTGTATTTCTATATTTTCCTAGAAGCAGCCTTCTATTAATTCCTTGTAAATAATAAAAACTTGTACCAAATTTCCTGCAAAAAGACTACATAACACATCGGCATTATTTTGTATAACCCTCTAAACTAATTATGAACTCTATCGCAAAATATTTCATAGAAGAACATGCTTTTAAACATTCTAATAACATTTCATGATATTTAGTGTAACCATGTTAAAATATATTTTTAATACATACCATCTATAGACCATAATGGTACAATATTCTTTTGTGTGTTTCTCAAAAGGAGTCACCGTTATTATATACACCACTAAAAATGATACACCTAATTAATTATAACTCACTTATATTTCAACCTAATTTGACATCATTTGAATAATTACAGATTATCATCAGAATTTTTTTGTGTGGTCCTGTAAATAAACTTAGCTTATATATAACTTTTTTTTTAAACGAGAAAACATGCTTTTAAATATGTTTATAATATATGTGAATTCCACTAAATGCAGCATAAACACGTTAAAATGCGCTTAGATAAAAATATACCCATAGATACTAATGCTATGAAATTCTTTTGCGTTTCTCTGTAAAGGAACACCGGTAAAAACATATCAACTTATTCTATGTTTTTCAAAAATAATTGTTCGAAATTTAACAAAATTCGGATGATTACATGACATTGTCAGAATACTTTTGCAAGGTCCTGTACATTAATTATGAAGCCTAAGTACACATATTTTTTACAGAAATCATAAATTTAAGCATCTCAATAATGAACGCTAATTTAATTTCGTTGAATACAGATTAACGAATATAAAATTCACTTAAACGAAATTCACCCAAGAAAAACTTTGGTCTGTCTCTCTACAACGATCCATATGGAGGCCTCCACTGATGCTTCGGTAATAATTTAGCTACATTTCAGAGCAAAACTTACTGTGTAACACTTTCTATGGTAACCTATGCTGTTGTCTAAAGACAGTTTGGACTGCTCATTAATTTGAAGAAGAAGAAAATCGGTAGATATTTTTCTTTCACGAACATTTAAAACTTTCCACTGATCAGCAAACAATCTCACTTCACCCCAGCTTATTTAAGAAAAACACGTCACCTTTGAATGTATCTCATCTCCGATGTACAAACAATAAGTAATTTCTTCTGATATTATATTACCTGTAATAATTCTACTTAAAAATAAAGGGTAAAAAACAGTAATAACAGAATTCGATCAAAATGTTAATAATACGCAAGATAATGATGTCGAGAGAAAATTTACATCTTATTTGAGAAAAATACTACATTTTTGAATTTACCTCATTCCCGACATATGTCATTTTTTTCTCACATTATATGAAATGTAAAGATTACTTAAAAATACACGAAAAGAAAGCAATAATAGAATTGGATAAAAATGTCAACAATACTCAAGATAATGTAAACAAAAATAAACGTAAACAAAACATATCAAATGCTAGCGCGCGCCCTAGCAGCAGCTGCCATTGGGTTAAAAATAACAGCGAAAAGGAAATTACTGTTTTGATTGGAGGATAAGCGAATGAATAAGTAGAGAATTTGACTATCTCTAAGTGTAAGTAGAATAGCAGGACCGCAGAAATGTCAAATTTGTAGAATTAATTTAATAAATTTTAAAATAATGTGCACATCTTCAGAACAGAACATTGCGAATTTGTAGATAATAGAATATTCTTTTAATTTTAACATTAATTTGAAATTGCCCCTCGATGATTGAAACGGACTTGAACGATATCAAGCTTTGGCCCACGGCCTATCTCCTGATGCACCTCGAAGCCCTAATTTGGAATTTTTGATTAGTTTTCTTTTAATTAATTAAAATGGGAAAATAATAACCTCCCAATTTTCTGATAAATTAGCCATTTAAATTTTATCCATAATTTAATTGTTGCCAGAAAAAATTACGAGCTCATTTTTTTTTTGACAGAAAAAAAAAAAAAAAAGTACATTTACTTAAACGTGAACAATAAAAAATTATATTATGCATCTCACAAAAAATGACGTCATTATCACTTTAAAAATTTTATACACATTGATAAAGTGTTAATATATAAAGTGTTAATATGATGCTAATATATGTTGTTCTAAAATGTTCTTCTTCTTTTTTTTTTTTTTTTTCTTTTTTTTTTTCAACTACTATTTTTTATATTTATATTTTTATTGTTAAGTTATTAAAAAAAAACTGCCTCTGACGTTACATTCGACTGCTTTTTTAAACTCTATGAACCATATTTTTATTTTATCAGTTTCATTAATAGATCCACCTGGACGATTTTTTTTTAAATTTTGGTGTTGAAGTGCACCGAATGTTTTTCGACAAGAAGTTTAATATAGCAACAGCCATTTTAATCTAAGTAGCGCATCAAAAATATAAAAATATATAAAGTATTACTGTTGAAGAGTTTTCCGCAACTGTGTAAAATAATAAATAAAGAAGTAATTTAATAACGTAATTTAAAAAATAAATAAATCCCGAAGCAATTGTCTGCTCTGTCAGTGAGTATAGAAGAAAAAGATATCTGCTCTTTGCCGCAGATGAGAGAGAAAGAGAAGAAAGTAACTTTTTGCTTCCTCCTGACTCGGGAGGGGAAGATTGACCTTGGAGGGTCAGGGCTCGGAGGAAGGATAAGAATGGAGACGGCGAGAGCCGGTTTTCAATGGAGAAAGAGTGAAGTAACTGTATCAGGTCCCTTTAACTCGTGTCCCTTTAACTGTGCACCCAAAACATTCGCTTAAATTCTATTGCCGTTAGTGTTAAACGTACGAAAAAACGGTATAAATCACGGTTTATCCTTCAAAAATACTGAGAAATATTTTTTGTTTAGTGTATCAATCTTTTTTTTTACTTTCTCTTACCCATAAGTATTGTTTTTGGGTCAAAATTTCGAACGCGAGTTTTTGTTATATTTGCATGTTCTGAGGTCCCCTGAATACGAAAATCATGTTTTTAGCAAATGTTCTGTGTGTGTGTCTCTCTCTCTCTCTCTCTCTGTGTGTGTGTGTGTGTGTGTGTGTCTGTGTGTCTGTCTCTTATCAGCATATCTCAAAAACAAATTATGGCAGAAAGTTCAAATTTGGTATTCTAAATTTGTATCATATAAGGATGCTACACTAAACTTTTCGTTAAGATCAAGCAAATGGTTCGTATACAGGGACACTCAAAATTATTCAAATACATTACGTCTATGGGGGAAATTGCAGGTAAGTAGAGTTTAACGTCTATAGCCTGCACTAAACCAAATGAAACAAATATATATTTTTTGTAATAGAGATAGTCAACAGGGGGAAAAAATATTGTGTATGCCGAAGCCTCGCCTCCCCCCTGTGGGGGGGAAGTCCCCCCTCGAGGGGAGTAAATTTTCATGAGGGGTTTCTTTCAAAAGAGCTCGCCATTACCTTTAAAAGGAATGGTTGAACCATTGATCTGCGATAATTTAAAATAAAGTTATCGATTTTTTTTTTACTTTAAAAAAAAAAAAAAAAAAATAATATTATTATTATTTTTTAAATATTGAAAATAAAATGGACTTTTTTTTTTTTTTTTTTTTTTTTTTTTTTTGATATTTGGTGTTATACTACTTCTCTAATAAGGAAATGGTCTGCATTATCATAAAAGATAATTTTTTAAAATAATAATTTTTATAAATTATTTTTTAAAAACATAATAATTTTTTAATAACCAAATTAAATTCTATATAAATGTAGGTGCATTAATGAAACAGCGGGTTGAGGGGGCGGTAGCCCCCATCGCCGTCACACAGAACTAATTATCATATAAATCTCTCCCGAAGCCTAATTTGAATTGTTTAACATAGCTTTAGAAACATCGTTATCTTACCTCTTAATCTCCAACCTGTATTTATAGTATTAAATTTCAGGATAAGAGAAAGTCGTGTGAGTGACACACCAGATTATTGTAAATTTTTTTTATAATGAAATAAAAGCAGGAGCATTCCATCGTTACAAATTATTTTCCTTTTTCATGCTGTAAAATTACACAACACAGCCTCCTTGAAAAACTTTCTTATTTAAAGTTAAATATCACATTGAAAAAGCTAAAAATTTATAAGAAATATAGTTTTTAAGATTATGTTAAATTGGCGAGAACATAGGTTGCTTTCTATTTGAAACCGTATACTGATAAAAATAATGATTTTTATTATTTTCTTCTATTCAGAAGAAGAAAGTATTGAATTCGTGAAAATTTTTGATGCATTTACACGTTTTGTAATGCCTTGAAAATAATTTGACCATTTTTAAAAATGCAAGTCTGACTGGTATCGTGTATGTGTTATCAAAATTTGTGGGTGCAGTATCTCATTAAGTAATGGGCAAAATTCCACAAAACTTTATATTTAGTTAAATCTTCATATGAATTGGTACTGATTATATTTCGGAGTAAATCGCCCATCAGGTGGCGCTACTATGAATATATGTATGTGTCATCAAAATTTGTAATTGCTGTATCTCATTAAGTAATGGACGGAATTCCACAAAACTTTATATTTTGTTAAATCTTCATATGAATTGGTACTGATTATATTTCGGAGTAAATCGCCCATCAGGTGGCGCTACTATGCATATTACTCCCATTTAAGATAAAGCTATATTTCATCTTCTGTTGTGTATAATTTCGCAAAAATTTATATTTAATTGGGTTTTAATGGAATTTTATCCTGATAACACTTTGTAGTAAATTTTCCAACAGGTGGCGCTGCTATGCTGTGAGGCTTATTAAATGTAAGTTGAAAATTTGCAATATTGATTTTAATTCTTTCAAAATAACTTTAAATGTTTGGGTTTTTTAAATAATGCTTTTGTAATTAAATATATTTACACAGTCATTATGAGTGTATTTTCAGCAAGATAACATAATTAAAAACTAAATTCTGATCCTCATCATCTGATAAAAATCTCAAGAACATTTTAATTCCTAAATGCAATGAAAATTTAATTTAAAATTATTATGAACAACAATTTAATTGTTATTTCCTTAATAAAGCAAAATCTGCTATAAATGTAATGCGATATTTTCTTTGTCCTATTTTTGGGATTTGAAATTAATTCTTTAATATACATAATCTCAATATTTTATTTGAAAGATGGGGTATTTATTTAAAGATTATCACTATTTTTAGAAAATCTTATGTAAATATTCATATATTTTCCTTTTCATCAATTATATATTTATATAAATTCAGTCTATATTGTTTAAAATGTCAATTTTTAAAATATACTTTTTTTTTTTTTTTAATTAAAAGGTTGTCAAGTATGTAGAAGTTGATAAAACCCTTCTAAAATAGTTTTCTTGATCCCTGTTAGTTATAATGATATGAAAAAATTGTTTTATTTCATATCAATTGTTTTAAACCCTTGCACTTGAATGAGTTACTTGTGGCAATTTGTTTTCTTATGCAATAAAAACAAACAATTTTGTTTGAATAATTATAATAATAATAATAAAAAGAATTTACATTGCAAATTTTTGTAAAAAATTAGAAATGTAACTAGGCGCTTTAATATTCAATGCAAAAAATAACAACCCTCCCCCCCCCTTCCCTGATGTAGATAATTGGGCCAATAATTTACCCAAGCACCAACACCATTTTTTAAATTAGTTAATTTTCTATCTATCTATCTATCTACACATATATATATAAATTAAATCAATTTAGATCAATAAATCAATCAAGATAACTAGTTACTTAGTTTGGCCTGTGTATGTTTCTGCGGTGATTTAATTGACTAACTATTCTTCGTTCTCATTCTTTTCTATTATTATCAAACGCATTATATAATATATATATATTTATTTACTGAAAATTAACTAATTTCAAAAATGGTATTGGTGCTTGTGTTAAGTCCAATTATCTACGACCTCGGTCTCAAAGGAGATACCACGGATTTTCTATTAATCCGTGGGAGATGCCCTCCTCTGTAGGGGGATGTCTTTCTGAAGAGTCCTATCATGTATGTACTGAATTGCAGAGAAAACAATGGGAACAGCTGTGTAGATGAATACGACCTGCACTACCCAACACGTTTTTCGTAAATGTTTTGAGTGCACCAATATGGCTGAACCGGTTACAGTTGGAGCTTCACTTAAACGAGCTCTCGCCCTCTCCATATCTATCCTTCCTCCGAGGGTCAGGGAGGCAGAAATGCTTTCCCCCCTGGCGGGTCGAGAAAAAGCCAAGAGAAAATGACAGAGTATGGTACTTGCGGATTTTAATAGCGTATCGGGTGAATGAGCCAGGGTTTTTCGGGAGTTTTAGTTTGTGGCAACAGCGGAGAAGGCGCGAAAGAAGGGACGCTCTCACAAGCGGATAACCACAGAACGACTTCTTGCGTTAAGACTTAGGAAAATTTTTAGCTTGAGTTCGTGTCTCTTGCGCATGCGTAAAAAGAAAGCTGAGAAGGGAAAAAAGTACCGCATGGGGAGAAATTAAATACATTTTCCCTCTAAGAATATTTATGTTTGTTTACAACTTTAATATTTTTCTGACTCGTTTTAAGGAATTGATTACCAATATAAAATTTATAGCTTTATCGCATTACTTGAAATGTTTTATTCGTTATTGTATGTTAAATGGCGAAGTCTTGAATGACGGAATTATTTTGTAAGTAAAATATACGCTGCGTCAAATGTTTCAAGGAAGTATGTATGGGACGCAATTCAAATGTAGGATATGGATGCTTTGTCTCTCTTACTTCTATTACGGAGGTTTTCAGCCAGTTAGTGTTACATTAAAAGCAAAAAGTTTTATTTATTTTCTTGCTTTAATGTAAACACTTGCAGGATTGCCTCGCAAGATTGTTTCAAGCTATTGTGATTTCGAATCAGTAAGTTTACTTATCTCTATTTCTCAAAGATCAAGTATATATATATATATTTTTTTAACTATGAATGTAACACATAAGGAATTTAATGTAGCTATTATATTTTTCACATACTTTGAATAATGTAATTGTAATACAGGAATCCAATTAAAGAATAAGTTGTAAATTTTAATTATTATTAATAATCTTATTCAAATTTAATGTATATTAACTTGTAATATTTTTCAGTTATGCAGGAGCAACTTTTATTTTTCATTCAGAATTATAAATTTTTTAATTATTCCATTATACATAATTTATATACATATAAATCGTTCTGAATTAATAAAATATTTTTATATTTAATTATAATACATTTACGTGTTCTGTTTTTCATGCTGAACAATACTTACTAATAACACTGTAATTTTTAAATAATCATGATTAAAATAAAGTACCATCATATTCTGATTATTTAAAGTAAGAACTTATTTGATTTTGCTCCCCTCCCCCTCCTTTTGACCGGAAAAGCTTCAAAGCCACATACATTGATTTATATTTTTACTTTCTCTTACCATAAGGTAGAGAAAGTATTGTTTTTGGGTCAAATTTTCGAACGCGAGATTTTGTTATATTTACACGTTTTGTGGTGCCCTGAATACGAAAATCATATTTTTAGCAAATGGTCTGTAGGTGTACCTGTCTTTTATCAGCATATCTCAAGAACAAGTAGTAGCAGACATTCCAAACTTGGTATTCTAAATGTGTATCATATATAGATGCTACAGTAAGCTTTTCGTTAAGATCAAGCAAGATAGGTTCGTGTACAGGGACAATCAAGAGAATTCTAATACATTACATCTATGGGGGAAATTGCAGGTAAGTAGAGTTTATCGTCTATAGACTGCACTAGACCAAATGAAACGAATATATATATTTTGTAATAGAGATAGTTAACTGGGAAAATTTTTTTGTGTATGTGGGAGCCTCGCCTCCCCCCCTTGGGGGGGGACGTCCCCCCTCGAGGGGAGTAAATTTTCTTGATGGGTATCTTTCAAATGAGCTCGCCAATACCTTTAAAACGAATGGTTGAACCATCGATCTGCGATAATTTAAAACAAAGTTATCGATTTTTTTCACTTTTAACGAAAAAAACAAAAACAATTTTTTTTTTTTTTTAAAGAATAAAATGGACTTTTTTTGGATATAGTGTTATACTACTTCTCTAGTGTTATACTACTCTACTACTCTTCTTAGTGTTATACTACTTCTCTAATATGGAAATCGTCTGCATCATCATAAAAGATAATTTTTTTAAATAATAATTTTAATATATATATATTTTTTTTAAACAGAATTATTTTTTAATGACCGAATTAAATTTATATAAATCTAGGTGCATTAATGAAACGGGGGGTTGAGGGGGGCTGTAGCCCCCCTCACACAGAATTAATTATCATATAGTTAATATATTAATTATCATATATCTCTTCCGAAGCCTAATTTGAATTGTTTAACATAGGTTTACATAACATCGTTATCTTACCTCTTAATCTCCAACCTGTATTCTCAACGTTTTCAGAGATGATATGTTAAAAATGTAAATAGTATATGTAAAATTTCTTTTCAATGATCAATATTGACGTGTTTTACTGTGCGAAAATAAATAATTCTTGTGATGTATATATATAAATTAAATAATAGTAAACGGGCAAAAAAAAAAAAAAAAAAAAAATAAATAAATAAATAGCAACTGAAGCTGGAAGTAAAATATACACAAAAGTACAAGGTTATGAAAATGACAAGTACTAAATAATTAATGCGATTTTTCATTGACAAAAGATTGCGATGGGTGTATAGATAACTGCAGTATATCCTAATTAATCAAAACAATTAACATTATAAACTGAAAAATGCTCTTATTAAAAAGAAAAAAAATTGGAAATTTTATTTATTTATTTATTTTTTATTTTTTTATTATTTATTTTTTTGTTAAATATTTAAATAAGATAGATAATTTAAAAAGTATTCATCTCCTTAAAAATCTATGAAACTGATTAACAGAATAAAAATAACTAATAAAACTGTCTATTTCTGATTATATCTAAATATTAATTATTCCACATCCATCCATACTTAATTTGCGTGTTTATTTACATGTGAAAATGTAAACTTAACAAAATAGGGATAAACCACTTATTTATCCCTTCACAGCTTTCCTTCTACGCATGCGCAAGACGCACTCGAATCGTAAGCAAAATTTTCTAAGTTTTAACACAAGAAGTCGTTCTGTGGTTATCCCACGGATTAGGAGATTCTACAGGATATATTACTAACGTTACGGGAAGGTAGTAATTTTCATCTTTCATATAGAGGGCGACCAATCTCGAGATTCCACCAATCGGCGCGTTTTTACATTTCTGGCTGTTCGTTCGTTGGATGACTGAAGCCTAAGGGGCGGGCTTTCCCTTTCTTCCGATAAGTTTCAAAGATACTACACCAGGCGGCGATCGGATCGCTTACTCTGGTCAGCTGAATTAATGCGGAAAGGAAAGCTTCTATTTTCGCGCTCGCTGCCCTATCTAGTGTTCTATCCTGGTCTCCTAATCCGTGGGTTATCCGCTTGTGACGCTCTCGCGTTCTCAGAAGGCGGGAAGAGGATATACTGTGCTTAGGATGTCGTTAGCAGCCGTGATGTAGGAAGAAAAAAAAATATCGCAGGACGTGCGGGGGCCCAGGCCCTATTTTGGGCCCCTAGCAAATGATTTTCGTAAGGAAAGGAAAAATCTTGGGCTAGAAGGAAAAATTCATCCGTAGAAGTTCAGCTGAAACAGAGTGTTGAGAAAAGGAAATTATGTTGAAAGAGTTGGTGCTGGAGCTCTCGTATACTTAGCTGTTGTTCTGGAAGATTTAGATGCAGAGGTACTTGAATTAGCTGGAAATACTGCTCGAAATAAGAGATGAAAGTCTCGTATTATCCCTCGTCATTTGAAACTGTGTGTCTTGTGCACTAAAGGATTTATGGAAAGGAGTCGTCTAAACAGACAACCACAAAATAAAGTAGTAGCGTCGTAAAGAAATTTGCTCAAACAAGTGATGTAGTGGAGTTTTGTGTTTCTACGAGTTCAAGCTGTTAAAGTAGGGTTGATCGACCTATAGGCCTTCACTCACACAGGAGAAAAGCCATCCGTATGAATAATTATGGCCAAAGGAATTTCTCGCGAAATCCAGAATTAATAATAATCATCTGCTTGGAAATCATACCGCGAGAAAAGTCTTAGTTGTGTCAACGGTAAAAATAAGGGGACCTCCAGTCAGCCCCTGATTTCCCTCGACTACAAAGTATAAGTGGTAAATATTACCTTTTATTTCTTTATATGTATTTGTGTCTTTCTAGTAGTAGACTTTGCACCTAGTAAAATTGTTATCAAATGTAGTTTGGTAGGGCTGTTCGAAAGACTAAAAGTGATTTGTTATTTTAACATAAGTTTAGGACCTTAATTAATTGACCTACAGTGTTTATAATAAATAAAGTTTTTGGAATGTTGGGAAAGAGACTGTATTTTTTGTTTAATAAAGTAATGGTGATGAACTCTCAACCCAAAGAGACATTTAACTGTAATTAAAGTAATTTGCTTGAGATTGAGTATAATGTTTAGATAGTAAAGATTAATTACTGGACTAAAGTAAGAAATAAAAAATTATTGAGTTACTGTATGCTATTAAGTGTGAATAAAGAAGATTCAAAGTTCTTTCTGTGGTTCTCTATGAAAGGAATGTTTCAGCTTTGATATTAAACAATTGACTTTGAAGATATCTTTTATTGAGAAATTATTTAGAGATAACTTTTTGAGAGATTAGTATGTGAGATGCTGTCTGTGTGAAGTTTTGATTTCATAAGTAGCTTGATTAGAAAGTAAATAAATAAAGGGAAGCAAGTTTAAGGTGACACATCACCCAATAAGGTCGATGTAAATTAACAGACAGCACCTCACAACATGTGTTTTAAATTAAAATAAAAAGTCAAGAAGGTATATTTCAATGTGTGTATACATATTTTCAAATTTTGTGGGCAATTTAGTACCCTGCTGTGTGGGAAGTTTTTGGCTAAAGGAGTCAAAAGAGGTTAAAAGAATAGTAACTTAAAAGTTAGATTTATTTATTTAAGTCTTAGTATTTAAGAAAAATTTATGAGCATTGTTGTAAAACAGGATCTATTTTATATGTTAGGGCTGACTTCCTATTACTCACAGCAGGATGCAGGACTAATTTTTTAATTTGGTTTATTTTTGGGGGGGGGGTGGCCAATTGCCCAGAGTGTATTTTTTTTTATTTTTATTTCTTTCTTATTTCTATTTGTTTAATATCATTGAGTATATTTTAAAGGATTGTCTATGAGAGTCCCTGTCTGTTCATAATAACCTAAAGAAAGTTTAAATTTGGTTAACGTGAGACAGAGGCTGTCATAGACCATAATGTAGGGAAAATTATTTTTACACCTACATTGTGTAAAAGGCACAACAGGGCTGGCACATAGATTCTAGGGTGCAATTCATTGCACAAACTTTGGCTATTGTTGGGGAACCTGGGTAATTGTAATACACAACGCGCTTTAAAGTACTTAGTATAGTAGTGTGAGGAAAATTTATTATTTAAAAGATAAAAATTATTTAACTTAAACCAACGATGAGAGAGATAGAACAAAAAACTAACCCTCTCATCGTCACATTACAAAAAGAAAATAAATATATTAAACCTAAATAGTAGTCACACAAATGATTTATTTTTGTAGAAAGTTTATAGAAAAAATGCAGTTTTAAAGACAGAAAATTTATTTCAGCAAGCACTAAAACCTAAAAAACCATTGAAAATATAAACAGAATAGAAAGGATTCTTATATATAAATAAAAAGGTGTGTGATAAAATTATTAGCAAAATAGTCTTCCCCTTTTCATACAGAAGAAAAAAAAAATCCATCGCTAAAAAAAAAAAAAAAAAAAAAAATTATAAATTATTACAAAAAGAAAAAAAAAAAAAATATTAAACCTAAATAGTATAGTCACATAAATGATTTATTTTTATAGAAAGTTTATAGAAAAAATTTAGTTTTAAAAATAGCAAATTTATTTCAGCAAGCACCTAAAAACCATTAAAAATATAAACTGAATATGAAGGACTCTTATATAGTATAAACGAAAAGGTGTCTGATAAAAGTATTAGCAAATTAGCCTTCCCCTTTTCATACCAAAAAAAAAAAAAAAAAAATCAATCGTTAATATGGCGACAAAAATTCAAAAGCCGCTAATAGAGCGACATAATAAAATAAATGAGCCTCTGTGTGTGACTGCACTTGCACGCTGTCGAACAGAAATATTTGATTAATTCAAATTAACATTTAAATAAATAAATAAAAATATGTTTAATGGGAAATACATATAACCATAAAAAGATTAGTTGTCTAAAATACAGCAGAAATAGCGCTCATAACATATTGTTACAAGGGATTAAGTCTAAAATGGTGAAAAAAATTCAAAAGTCGCCAAGGAGAACTATATTAAGACTGTACTATGATCAGGTTTACAAACCATGAATTATATATAACTACAAAAAATTAATTGTCTCATGAGACAGACGTAGCAGGTCATGGTATATTGTAATATTTGGCGTGAAATTGCTGTCATTTTATGGTTGATCGGATTAAAAAAAAAAAAAAAAAAAATAAATAAACATAGGAAATAACGTAAAAGCAAATGTTATGTGTACTACGTTATAGTGTTGTTCATATGTAACTGGAATTCAAATATAAAAGGGATACTTCAATTTTTTCGATACTATCTATTTCGAAACTGTTATATAATAAGCACCTTAATGGAAGCCCATTGGTAAACCATTTTCGTCAGCAGGGACCTAAAGCGAGCTTTTGAGCAATTTCAGTATTTTATTTTTATTTTATTTTTATGAAGCTATATAGAAAACAGTTTCCTTTAAATATAGTGACCAGCGAAGCGGGCAAAGCCTGCTAGTAGACTAATAAAAATATTTAACTTTATTACTCTTTTCTTTTACGTTAAACGTTTTTAATATATTAAAACTAGCGAGCTTTACCAATGCCGCTGCTAACTATATTTAAAAGAATTTTGAAAATTCCATATTACTTACTAATATAAAATCTTAAAAAATATCAAACTTTAAAAAAAAGTATTCCATTAAAAATCAAAACACTATTTAAACTTCAATAATAACAAAGCAACTGAATTAAAAAAATATATTTTTCATGAATTAGACAAATAGAACTTACTTATGAAATCGAAAACATGTTCTATTTCTTTTCATGTATTTATTAGCACAATTGAAAGCCAGGCAATACATACAGCAGCATTTTGAAAATTCACCAATATTCTATTCTCATACTTGCCAACCATCTCATTATGAACCGTACAATTTTTAATACCCGTCTTTTTTTTTCACACCAATAATTTTTTAGAGTAATTTTAATCTTATTTAATCGTAACAACATTTGAAGGGAATTACTCTAAAAATATAATGGTGTGAGAAAAGGGGCGTTTTTTCAGGGGGCGTTAACAATTGTACGGTTATTAATGAGATGGTTGGCAAGTATGTATTCTATTCTATTACAGCTGTGGAATTTCAATGCTTCAATACCCGCAAATGACTGATGCCAAAAAATTTTTGCATGGTAACATAAGGATGATAGATCTTACTATATCTATGTTAAAGACTGACTTATGAAACCATAGATATAGTTATTAATGTAGATGTAAAGATGGAAGAAAGGAGGGAAATTTTACAAAATCCAGTTATTTGAAATCATATGTTGCGCATGTAAAATCACGTTTTGCCCTTTCCCCCCTTGGAGATAGAATTTCTAAAATTCCAGAAATTAGTTTTTATGTGTTTGTGTTAGCTATATTTTAAAGCAAAAACCTCACGCATGTCTGTTTTTTTGTTTGACATAAAAAGGAATGTGTGAAATCATGATTTGTGCACCTGAAATCCCTTCCCCCTTAAGGGCCAAATTTCCAATATTCCAGAAGGTGGTTTTTAGGTATTTGTGTTAGCTATATTTTAAAGTAAAAATTTTACGGATATCTGTTTTTTTTTTTTTTTTTTTTTTTTCTTTGAGATATAACGTTTTTTGGGAAATCACGTTTTGTTCTCCCTCCATCTCCCCTTGGGGGGTCGAATTTTCTAAAATCTCTTCATAGTGGGTGTCTACGTCACAAAAGGAATACTTTTCCCAAGTTTCGTGCTTCTAGGTGCAGGGGTTTGGGCTGGGCGATGATGAATCAGTCTGTCACTCACTCACTCATGACAAACGATTTTATATGTATAGAGGACATATGATACAGGATACAGGATTTTCAGAGTTCATTTAAATATAGCAGAAGCCCGATAGTTATAATATAAAAAATATTATAAAATATAAATAATATATGAAAGTTAAATAATATAATATAAAAAATCTAATAATGACTGAAAAGACGAAGTAGATGAAATTTAAATTTTTTGCAAGCCAGAAGTACTAGATGGAAATAATAAAATTCTTTAAACATCGTCGTTATTTAAAAGGAATGGATCTGAAAATGTACCTGAAGTTTTTATCCACTTTAAATACATAAATGTTTCATAAATTTTGACTGATAAAATATCTGTTGATATTTCAATGCTATAAAAACGGCTACTTATTTAAATGGTATTGTAGTTCCTACCACTCAGTTTGTTGCCGAGTGAAGGAGTACCACGTTTTGCCCCAGGATGCTCAGTCTACCATTATCAATGTATCGAACATGTCAAATCAGAGATGTAAGTAATTTCCTTACTTACCCAGTTTTAGCGAAATTTGTCCACATGTCCATGATATCTGTGCTGAGTTCCTCCTCATATTCTGTGAGGTTTTTGTAAAAAGGATTTCCAAACACATATTGGACTTCATCAAAATGAGATACTCCCATCCATTCGGCTCTTGGGGAGGAAGCTGATCTGTAGTCAAACAAATAGAAATAGACACGGTTTCCAGCCAAAGAATGATAGTCAGCTTGGAAAACGGAACTACACGTAATGAAATAATCTCCTAAAATGTCACTCATTGCGTTTAAGTATGTGTATCTAGATTCATATTTAGGGCGGTCAAAATAGGTCTCGATAATTTTGTCACTGTCATTTTCCTTTATCATCGATTGAATAAGCTCTTTTGCCAATGTTTCGTCAAAAGCACCGGCATCAACTTTTTCCCCGAACATACCAAATATTGCAGGTTTTTGTAACGTTAGAAAAGAAGTACCTTCATCTCTGTTTACACCCAGCAACAATTCGCTCTTTTTGAATTCTCTTTTCTTGAACAAGCTGATTGGATTTTCTGGTAAAAATTCGTCTCCAACTCGAGGTAAAAAAATGCCGCCATTACGAAAAAATATTAAGTCTATATCCGAAAATGTTTTAGCTGGAATAGCTTTCATGCATTCTACAACCTTTTTTGGGTTATTTTTAAGAGTTTCTTTTTCAGTTACGCAGCCTAACATTTTGGCAATTGCCTGACTGCTCATCAAAAGCACTTCATTGTTTTCTGAATAGATTGGATGGAAGGCTGATCCACTTTGCAATATTACTCTTCTGAAAAGATTTTTCGACAGAGGAGATATCATGTGAAACGACACAGAAAATGCGCCGGCGCTTTGACCAAACAAAACTATGTTGTCTGGATCACCCCCGAAATGCTTTGCATTGTCTCTGATCCACTGTATTGCCATTATCTGATCATGCATACCCATGTTTCCAGCAGCTTCATCAATAAAACCTAGAATTAGATGGGAAAAAAAAAAAAAAAAAAAAAAAAAAAAAAGGAGAGAGATCAGTAACATTTTAGAAGGAAGCATGTATTTATTTATTTTATTTATTAATTTTTTCGAACATGTTTCTGAAATATGCTATATATATATATATATCTTAATATATATAAATCTCGTGTCACAATGTTTGTCCTCAATGGACTCCTAAACCACTTAACCGATTATAATAAAATTCGCACACCATGTGCAGTTCGATCCAACTTGAGAGATAGGATAGTTTAAATCTCAAATTATAGTCGCAATTTTAATTTATTGCTAATTATTTGTCTGTTATTATTTGACAGTCACAATTATCTGTTAACTCCAAATGATTCTAACAGATGTCGATACCTTTCGACTGGGTTGAAATGAAAGCTGAAATATATTTGGTGCTGCCATCTACACAAAGAATCTTCAACTTTTTAACCTATTAATAAATTTCGTATAATTCAATTATTTCCACTTTTTAAATTTTTGGTGTTAGCATAGCCGGCCGCGTGTTACTTAGACTGAAGTGTAAATTGAATTCATATTATAATGAAGATAATACAGTGAAATTAATCCTGTTTTTTACTTATTTGTGCTTCATTGATCAAAACTTTATAATTTAATCTGTATATATATATAAATTACGTGTCACGATGTTTGTCCGGGGTAAACTCCTAAACTAAGGAACTGATTTTGATGAAATTTTGCACACTGTGTGCAGTTTGATCCAACTTGAGAGATAGGATAGTTTTTATCTCAATTTATTGTCACAATATTGTTTTATTGCAATTATTTGTTAATTATAGACCTTTATTAAAGTTGCTCCAAAATATCTGTGAGTTCCATTAATTTAATTGTTGCCAAAAAAAAAAAAAAAAAAAAAAAAAAAAAATACGAGTTCATTTTCTTTCGACATAAAAATAAATACATTTAATCAAACGTGAACGTTAAAAAATTATAAAAAGTTAAATTATGCATCTCACGAAAATTGACGTCATAATCAATTTAAAGATTTTATACACATTGATAAAGTGCTAATGTAGTTCTATCATAGATATAGTAATATATATAGATCTCTCATCCCCATGTTATCGTAGAAAGATTTTTGATGCCGAAAAAAGATAAAAAATAAAAGCTTTGGAAACAGCCATTAAGTGGTATTGAAAAAAAAAAAAAAAAAAAAAAAAAAAAAGAAAAAGAAAAGAAAGAAAGAAATATGAATTTGAAACTGTATCTGGAGTCTTCCATTCCCCTTTAGCAAATAAATTATTCATAAATTTTATTTGCTAAAATATTAGTATGTATTCCCGTGTGTATTCACTCGGGGAAAGACGGCCATATTTTGGTAAAAACGTCGTCTTTTCCCAAATGAAAAGGAATAACTTTTTTCTCCCCAATGATCACTCTATTCTATATATGCTATACTATATCTATGAGTTCTATACGCAAGCGAAGTGTGACTCACTGACCGTCTCTGCAGCCAAGAAAAAGATTTCCTATGTTAATTGCCCACTGGATTTTTTGTAAGAAATTATTAAAAATCGAGGAAATTTATTTCCCGATTTTAATCCTTATATTTGGGTATAGATATGTATTAGTTATCGCGGGTGTTAGATTGAATTATTTTGCTGTCAAATTGACAAAATTTTAATTTTAAATTTTTAAACTCTGTCGCCCTTGGCTTTTATTATTATTATTATTATTATTTGGCGATCAAAAGCGTAACACGAAAATATACATGCCAGATGTATGCATTGTACGAAATGTAATATGTATTATTCATTGTACGTATGTATGACATGTAATATGTATTGTACGGAATATTGTTTCATATTATTCATTACTCTTTTAATATAAGTTGTTAAAATAACCATGATTTTTGAAAGGAATTAAATATTTTCGCCAGATAATTTGGCGATATTCTTTTTTTTTCGCCAAGGATGACAGAAATGAAATCTATTCCGCTGCAAAATATTAGTATCTTACATCAGATATTTTATTTAGACATTTGAAAACAAATTTGACTTCAAACTATGATAGAATATTTATCATTTTCCTTTTAATTTGTATATTATTAGTATATTAAAATTTAAAAGCATGGTATATAAAAAGTTTTTTTTTTTTTTTTTTTTTTTAAATCTTATAATTATTCTTATCTTAATCCTCAATGTTTCCCATCTTTATTGACTCGAATTTACTATTAAAATTTTAACATACTCAAAAACTTCTCATCACTTCGTTAAAATACACTAAACTTTTCCAAAATCTTTTTGTATTTAAAATGATACATGTATTTACTTTAAATGTCCAATATTTCATAAGATTTCCAATTTTAAAGTTTTAAAATATTTATCAAATTTACTTATTTTTCTGGTTTAGCCTCATTGTTTTCCCTTTTATAACTACAGCTGTTGCCCTCTTTAAAATATTTAAAATGATGAGGTCATTTAATAGTAAAATTATCCATTATAGCATATATTATATTTCACTCCTCCATAAAAATTGATTTTAAAATCGTCTGTTTCTTTTATACTTTTATTTTAATAGAATTTTAATAGAATTTAATTTATATATTAGTCATTTTAGCAATTTTATCCAAAGTAGCATTAGAAATAATATATATCACTTCTCCATTAAAATTTATAGGACCCTACAATAAAATTAATTTGTGCTTAATATCAACACTACGAAAATTTTTATCAATCGCTTCCAAATTTTGACCTAAGTTTCAAATCTCAACCCTGTGGGTTTTTACATCGGCTACAACGTTTTCATCTTTGTTCGTAAATAATAATTTAACTGTACTAAATAGTTTACAGCCGTATAATTCAACGTATAACTTAGTCACAGCAACGCGTGGCCGGGTCTGCTAGTATATATATATATTTATATTATATATAAATGTCCACTAGATGCCCTTTTGCATGGGAAAAAGGACAGATTTTACAAAGAGAGAGTGACTCACAGGGAATTAAAAACTAACAGTTAAATTTCAAATTAGTCATGCATTCCGTGCTGGTTTCCCTTGTTAAATTTACTGTTTTCTATGATGCAAAGCGCTTTTTAGTAGACACTTTCTAGCCAATGTACACTGCTCAAAACAAAAGATATTATAAGTCTTATATAAAATAACGGTATAAGCGAAATTATTTTTGAAGAAAATGGAAGAAGAGAGTCAAAAATGTAAACTTGTCTTATTTTCAGAGCTCGGACTATGCAAATTTTCCGTTTGGCGTCAAAAATGGTGCTTTAACGGCAGCAAATAAAATTTGACTTTCAATTAAAGGAAAGACAAAGCGGAAAAGAATGATCAACATTCAGTAAATGCGTTGCTTTGATGAGTACGATGTCTCAACGAAGTCATTTAACCGATTCAGAACCTTGGAGAGTTGTTAATAAATTAGAAGGGGGGAGGGGGGGCAAAAACAAGCTGAAGTAGCAGAAGCCACTGGAATCACAAAACGTAGATTCCAGGATCTGGAAGGGTTTTTGGAGACTGGAAATGCAGATTGAAGACCAGGGAAAGGTCTTAAACTTACAGCAACACCCAATGAATATCGACATTTAACGCAAACGGCTCGGAGATATCGATCGAAATATGAATGTCACTCTTCCTCAACATCACCTTCGCTTTGTTACTGTCACCACACTTTCGATTCGAACTGTCAGAAACTGGCTCCGCGCTGTAGGTCTATATTAGAACTCCTACATTGATAGACTGACGCATCCGCCATTTTCTAGCCCACAAGACCGGCTGATGATTTATTATTGGTGATTTTTCGGCAATGAATTGCACGAATAACTCCAAAAAAGAGCACCGCCAGTTTACATTTTCGTCTAATCCAGAAAGAAGGAAAAAGTGGATTATAAATTGCAGATGTAACTCGTGGATACCCGGAGCAGGAGCACAACTTTGTAGCGCAAAATTTCCCTTATTTTCAACTTATTTCATTTTATTTTCAAAGTTCTTTGACAAATTTAATATGAATGTACTGTTTTTTTAAGTTATTGTTTTTAAATTCTTTTAAAATTAACTTTAAAATTACATTTCTTTTAAAGTAAAGGGTTGCAGTTTTGAGAAGGTTGGCGATGTTCTAAAAATTGCCAACTTGTTTGTTTCGTGATAAGAAGTTCTAGCTCACATGATCTGTGTAGAAGTTTAAAGTCGATAAGAACGCTAATCAGGTAACCTAGCTTTTTCTACCGCCAACGTTTTCCCAGATGGGCTGGAAAATAGCGGACACTGCGCCAGCTCGTATCATATAGGAGCCTTAGTCTATATGCTCGTCTCGTGTTACGCCAACAGCAAGGCACCATAGCACTCACAGGGAACTGTGAGAAGAAATGAGTGGTGCAGTACTCTTTACTTTGACGAGTCTCATTTTTCTGTTCTTCCTGATAATAGGCATATTTTCATCTGGAGGGAACGTGGCACTAGAAACAATATTGTGTTCGCTCACTGAAGTGTTAAATTTGGTGCAGGGAGTGAGGGTTTACACTGCCAGGTGGGCACATCGATCTCCACATGATTCGAAATGGAACTCTGACCAGTCGCCGATACAGGAATGAGAACCTCAGACTTATTGCTACAGAGTGAAACCAGTTTCGGACAGTTTGAGTCGAAATTGTGGTGCAATATTTCGATGTCTCCGAGCTTTTCGCGTTAAACATCGACCTTCATTGGCTGTTGTTGCACACCTGCGACCTCGCCCTGGTCTCCGGCCTGCATTTGCAGTCTCAAAAAGAAAAGAAGAAAAAAAAAAAAGCTTCCAGATCCAGGAAATCACACTTTGTAAAACTCCGGTAGTTTCTGCTACTTCGGCTTATATTTGGCTCCTCTTTAATCGACCAACAACTCTCTAAGCTTCTGAATCGGTTAAATGACTTCATTGAGACATCGCACTCATCGAAACAATGTACTTACTGACTGTCGATCATTCTTTACTGCTTTCTCTTTCCTTAAATTGAAAGCTAAATTTCATTCGTTGACGATAAAGCGTCGTTTTTGACGTGAAACTAAAAAATTGCATACTTCAAAGTTTGAAAAATGGGAAAAATTTGCATTTTTGACTCTCTTCTTCAATTTCTCGCAAAAAAAAAAAAAAAAAAAAAAAACCGTTATTTCATATAAGACTTACAATATATCTTAATTGTTTTGAGCAGTGTATATTCCTTGAATATATTTCAAGCGTAATCTATATACCAAATATGGTAACATTCGCTCACTTATGTATGTTTCATAATCTGTAGAATATAAAATGCATTTTACTACAAGACGTGTATATATGTGTATCTATATAAGTAGAAAGAGTGAATAGAGATATTTTCGCCTGATGAAAGTTTGTGTTTGATTATTTTGTTTGTGGTAGTTGTTGCAAGTTATTTACAAAATTCTTAATCTTCTCCTAATTCCTCTTTTTAAAATACGGAAAATTTTTTATTTAATGTGTCTTTTGGTAAATTACCGTCATATCATTTCGAAAATTAAAGTGGCATTATTTACAAATGAACCTTTAAATTTCTTTATAGTTTGTCAAAAAAAGAAATAAAGCTTAAAAAAAAAATAATAATAATAATGACTTTTTCAATATTTTGTTTTCGAGGGGGTGTGAATTCAAGACAGTCGCTAGTTGCTCATTGCATAGTTCTAGTATGACGTTAAATCAACCCAACCTGAACTTAAGCCAATATTTTAACCGAAAAGAAAAGTATAGATTAATATTATAATGCTCAAAATAATTATAGCAAATATACATTTCTTCTTATTTTTTTTTTTTAATAAAATCACACAATCAATTCTGGAAGAAATTGAAATTTTATTTTTCCGACTGAGTGAAAATAATGCCTGGACCGGGAGTCGAACTCCGGATCTTTGACTTACAAGGTCAAGGCTCTACCAATTGAGCTATCCAGGCCGACACCCGATCGACATTACTCACTCAGACAACCTTTAGGCAGAAACAATCTGGTCTATCATTTAGATAGCTCAACAGAAATAAGCCGCAGGTAATGGAAAACACCATTAAACAATGGGAGAAAGAAATACAATTTTTAATAAAATCACACAATCAATTGTGGAAGAAAATCATATTTATTGAAATTTTTATTTTTCCGTCTGAGTGAAAATAATGCCTGGACCGGGAGTCGAACCCCGGATCTTTGACTTACAAGGTCAAGGCTCTACCAATTGCGACCAGCTACCAATACCAGCCTTGACCTTGTAAGTCAAAGATCCGGGGTTCGACTCCCGGTCGGAAAAATAAAATTTCAATAAATACATTTCTTAATGTCAGTTCTGGGAAGACGAGTATACGAAATCCCAATCGGCATAATCGTTGATACCATCAAACACCCACCTTCATAGAATTTTAGGTGAAAAATTCGCGAAAAACTGTAATACTGTTAAAATTTAGCTTGTTCATTAACATAAATAATTTAACTTCGTTATAATTAAAAATATTACTAATTCTTCGAAAAATACATTTTATGATAGATATACTACGAAAACAGGAACCAATTTGTTTACAGCAAAAAACAGAGTTTGAGGCTCACGGTTCTGCTTTTGTATACCGTTGAATCAGGGTACATTTTTTGATATTTGTTTTGCAGGTTGTGTACAAGGTCTGTCCCGAATGTAATGCGCCCGATTTTCTTCTGCCGCGACTATCCGTCGCACAGTGTGGCCGCTTGCACGGAAGGGTGGTTGGAGTCTTGGGAACACAGCGCCACCAGTGCCTGTCGGCTCCGAGCTTCCTGCAACGTCACAGTGCTTGTGTCAGCAGGAGCCGAGCACTCACACCCTTGTGTGAGTGCTCGGTCGAAATCAAGATGGAAAAAACTGTCGAGCAGAATTGTTGCAGTGTTGTGAGGATGATCCGACTTCTTTGACAATGTGGTAAGTGGTGACGAGTCTTGGATCTTCTTGTACGACCCAGAAACAAAAAGACAGAGCGCAGAGTGGCACACGACGTCGTCCTCACGCCTAAAAAAGGCAGGAATGAGCAAATCGCAGGTCAAAGCGATGCTCATTGTTTTTTCCGATTCCAAGGGAGTGGTCCATTTTAAATTTATTCCACCTGGCTAACCAGTCAACGCCAAATTCTACGTCGAAGTACTGAAAAGGCTAAAGCAACGGGTCAACCGCGTCAGGCGCGAGATCAGGAATTCCTGGAAGCCGCACCATGACAATGCTCCCAGCCACACCGCCTTTATGACGACCGACTACCTGACCAAGGCCGGCATCTCAACGCTCCCCCAGCTGCCTTACAGTCCTGATTTGTCCCCCCCCTCGACTTTAAGGGACAGCATTTGGGGACACTGGAGAACACCAAGGCAGCTACTACGAAGTTACTAAAGGACATCCCTGTGACGGACTTCCAGGACGCATATAAAGCATGGAAATCGCGTTGGAATAAGTGTGTTGAAGCAGGAGGGATGTATTTCGAAGAATATTGAGTAATTGTACGAATCGGTTCAATAAATTTCTTAAAATAAAAATGGGCGCGTTACTTTCGGGACAGACCTTGTATGAACATAAATATTTAAAACTTGGTATAATACGTATTAAGTCGTTATCATTATATTCTGCCAAACATACCAGTTAAGGTGTGATATCTTATTTATTTAGGATTGAAAGTATTTAATGACTCAACATTTTGTACACAACAGTTGGAAATAAGCAGAAACTCTGTATAAGTTGTACATATATATATTATTGTAAAAAAATCCCCTCCATGGTAGATCAAAGTTGTGATAACATGTCTTGGAGCACCCTTAGGGGTGAGTCTCAGACCGTCGCCAATTGTCCATAACTTAGCCCTAGTGCTACGTAAAACCCACTCGACCGTTTTATACGAGTAAAAAAATATGAGAAAGAAATATTTTCAGTCGTGAGAAATTTCATTTTTCTCTTTCCGTTCGGTGTTTATTTGAAAATGTTAAAAATGTGCTGTATTAAAAGTAAATACAAACCAAATAAATAGCCTCGTGTTTTAGTACTAAGCAATTTATATGAGTCCAGTAGATGAATGGAAAAGAGTAGATCATTAGCGTTTCAACTAAAAGGGAGTATGAAATCTAGAGCTATGGGAAAGTTTGACTAGAGATAATAATTAAATCTTTTCATTATAAAACAAGATAAAACCACCCTCATTTATATAGGAGAGTAACTGATTAATTATTCATCTAAGTTTATTAGTACAAGGTGTTCCATAAGTCTATAGACATTTTATAAATTCATAACTGTCGAATGAATTGATAAAATAATTGAACGCGGTTTGTAAAAAATATCCTACCCGTAAAAGTTTTTTTTTTTTGGGGGGTGGGGGGCGGGGTAAAGAAAAAAATATAGTTAAATTATTTGTCGACGATTGTCAGACAAATGGTTCAATTTTTCTCACGGATGTGAAAAAAAAAATATGCAAGTGAAAGTCCCATAAATTGCACAGTTTTGCGATTAGAACTGTTTATTTCTTATTTTGCCTCCTACTTGTGCGTACGTGAAGTTTTAATTGCGATGATGAGTTGGTGGATAAAGCGTTATTGGTGAAGATGTTTTCCCTCAGGTAAGAACCACCGACTGAAGCAGCAGTTACAACTCGTTTGCAAACTGTAATTTGTGGTGACGACGGACACATAGAATAGGATTTATGTGCCTGTAAACATTTGCATGCGAATAAGTACAGTTTTTAATGGAAATGGATGATCTGGTGACGCATAGCGCCCTCTATTGACAAATAGCATAATTATTATTTTTTCTTTACCAAGCAGAGTCCTCCTTCATGTGAAGGATATTTTCGCATACCGCATGTCTACAGACTTATTGGACACCTCGTATATATATATATATATATATATATATATATATATTAATGTAACATGCAAAACACGTATTAGGTTTTATAGAAAACACTCTTTTAAAATTCATTAAAGTTTTGCAATTTAAACGAACAAATAAACAAAATACAAGGACACACATGTATAAACAAACATAAATGTGCGGGCTTCTAAAAGTAAATAACCATGCACATGATATTAATAGTAATTATGTATATTAAAGTCGAATACCTGAAAAGAATCCCAAGGATCCAACTCTGTAGTTCACTGTTGCTACAATAACATCACCACGTTCTGCAAGAATAGCTCCATTGTAGATTCTCAAATTGGACGATCCAACCATGAACGTACCTCCGTGAATGTATATCATGATAGGTTTCAAGGGTTTTTCATTTCTAGGCACCCATAAATTGAGATAAAGGCAATCTTCGCTCATTTTTTTAGGATCTACTGCTAGGATACCCATGATTGCTTGGACACAAGCATTGGGCAGTTCATTGGCTTCGTAAGTATCTTTCCATGCTGATTTAGCAACGGGCTTCGAGAACCTCAAGGATCCTACTGGAGTTTCTGCATATGGAATACCGAGAAAAGCCTCTACTTTTCTGTCGACTAAAGAAATCCCTTTTATAGGACCGCTGTTTGTGTGCACTATTTTGACACAGTACACGGTTGGTACAAATAACAAAAGGAATACTAACTTCATATTGTTCGGTTAGCTGAAAAAAAAAAAAAAAAAAAAAAAAAAAATGAAAAAGTGGCTAATTAATAAATAAATAAATACAACTACGAAACCTGTTTTTGTTTTCTAAGTAATAGATATAAAATTCTGTACATAACAGAATTTAATTTAGTGCGACAGGATATATATATATGAATTTATATGAAATTATAATTTCATATATATATATAATTCATATATTTTCATATTTCATTTATTTCATTATATTTCATTTCATATTTCATTATATTCATATATTTTCATTTTCATTTTATAATTTCACTAGCAGGCTTTGCCCGCTTCGCTGGACATTAAACTTAAATCAGTTGTCAAAATCCCATATCTTTATTAATAACCTAAGTTCTCGCTGTGATTGGTAGAGGTTTTCTTGCTCGCAAAGTGAGGAGTCTAGGTCTCCACTGTCTTCGGCACAACTTACCCACTTCCTACTTCCCCTTCCTCAGAGGGTGAGTTCGAAATTTTTCAAAATCACATTAATGTACATAATGCATACACTTAATCAATATCCAGTCTGGGTCCTCACTGCCTTCGGTAAACTTACCCACATCTTACTTACCCTTCCTCAGCGGGTGAGTTCGAAGTTTTGCAAAAATCCCACTAATGTACATAATGCGTACACTTAATCAATATCCAGTCTGGGTCCCCAGTGCTTTCGGCACAACTTACCCACTTCTTACTTCCCCTTCCCCAACGGGTTCGAAGTTTTGCAAAATCCCACTAATGTACATGATATGTACACTTAATCAATATCCGCACACCAAAATTCGCCATTCTAAGATAATTCAAAGCGAATTCAAACGGAAAAACATGTTTTTACACATGTTTATTGGGAACCCCACAACGATATTTGGCGATTTTTTTGTTGGCGATTATGGCTAAATCATAAATAAAAAAATCATAAATCATATACGATAAATGATAAAATCATAATCCAAATCATAAATCATAAAACATAAAATCATAAATCCAAAATAAACAACATATTAGGCTGCCATATTATATCTCAAACAGTCCAGAACGACATCGTTATCCTTCAAAACGACGCCAAAGAAAAATCGCCAAATTCAGCTGTTGGGTTATACTGAAGTTATACCGTTTATTGCCCACCGACTCCGAGAAGGGGGGGGGGGGATTTCGAATTTCGTGAAATCCAGTTACAATAAGTGCCGGATGGAAACAAACAATTTACGCACCAAATTTCGTGACCACAGAAGTCTTTAATAGAAAATATTATAAATCAATAAATACAAAACGCACAGCTTTAGTATGGGAACCCTTTGGTGACTTTAACTATTTTAAGCCATTTTTGCGATGAACTGAATTGTCTATCTCAATTGTGCAATTAAAGATCTTAGCGAGAAACGTCCGAGCTACGTCGGTTCCGAATTTCAAATTTTGCCAAAGGGATCCAATACTAAAGCTGTTCCATATCGAATCTGGGTTGAAAACAGAAAAAGGGTAAAATAAATTAGAAATATCAGACCTATATTTATAAATTTGATACCGAATGAAAGGGGCGATTTTGCTGAATCCAGGGGTGCAAACAGTTTTTCGATGCGACAATTAGATTTTTTAAAATTAACTAAAGTATGAAACTTAGATGGCAACACTTCATTTCAATCTTTTTATAATTTGTAGTGCGAATCACGCGAATACAAAAGTCTTTAACTTAAAAATTTATTTTTATATTTTATTTTTCCATTCAAAGCATTTTAGTGAAAAAAATTTTATGACGCATGCGCAGGCGTTTTTTACCCACAATTTAAACACTAATCATAATTTTGAAAATTTCTATAGATATAATTTCAAGTTGGGTGAAGACCTAAGTTTCTGCCAAGCGCCGTTGAATTCCGTCCAGCCGTTCTCGAGTGATGCCCGGACAAACGTGTTTTAGTCTTTTACCCCCTAGGGGGGGAATGGGGGGGAATTTCTGAAAAGTTGATAGATATAATTTTAAGTTGGGTAAAGACCTAAATCCCTGCCAAGCGCCGTTGAATTCCGTCCAGGCGTTCTCAAGTGATGCCCGGACAGAAAAAGCGACATTCGGACACGATGACACACACACACACACACACACACACAGGCAAAATTTTCTGAAGTCATTTCCGGCGTTCATGGGGTGTAAAACGTGAAGATATCGCAAAATTTTTTGATTCCGACAAATTTACAGACAAAACTCTGATTTTATTAATATAGATATATTTTTTTATTGCACTTTAGTAGCTTAGCACTGAACGCAATGTGAGATCATAAATTATTTTGACCTTTTAAAACATTTTTGAACTTTATAATACAGTTTTGTCATAAGTTTTGGCTGGGCATTCTGTTATTGTTTATTATAATTTCATATATTTTCTTATTGAATTTTTGTAGCTTAGCACTGAATGCAAAGTGAGATCATAAATTATTTTGACCTTTTAAAACATTTTTGAACTATATATATATATATATATATATATATATATATTGTAGTCTATTTTTCCATACAGTGACATGCGTTAACTATGTTGTGTTTCTTTGCAACAGTTACTACAGTAATATCTTAAAATTTCTTTGGTACAGCTTTAGTATAGGATCCCTTTGCCAACTTTTCGACTTTTAAACTTTTGTTTCCATTTTGGCGATGAATTAAAATTGCTATTGCTATAGACCTTGGCGAGAAACATCCGAGCGGTTTCGGCGCGAAATTTCAAATTTCATCAAAGAGGTCCTATTCTATTTTTTTTTTTTTTTTTTTTTTTCATGCAATTTTTCACAATTTCATTTTAATTTTTTTTTAACTCAATGCGGGAGGGAAAGGGGAAGATTTTATTTTTTATTTTTTATTTGTCTAAATACACAAAAAACTTAAAAAAAAAAATAAATAAATAAAAATGAAATAAACAATTGTTTTTTACCTTAAAGTATAAAGTTGCGTTCTTTAGCAATTAGTTACTTTATTCATTTCTTTTGCAGATTTTATCTCAGTTTTTATTTAATATATATTTTTATGCCAAAGGAAAAAACATCCTTATTAAAGTGAAACGTGGTCAGACCGAAAGTAATAATCTTGTCGCTCAAATGAAATAAATAAGACAAAAGCAATGATTAAACTTGTATTTTGTAGCCATCACAATTTTTTTCATAATTTTTATTTTCCTATCCGAATTCACTTAGTACAAATCATTTATTGAAATTATTTTCCACGATGAATGCAGACGATTTTCATCTCAAGGATGTATAATACTAAATGTTTGAAGAAAGTCGATTTTGGGCCCTACAGACAAACTCTTAGAAAATGCGCTTTTTCAGATTTTTCTTTTCCTTTCTTTTTTGTTTAATGGAAAAACTCATAACTTTGGTTTAATTTTTCACTGACCTATTGTTCAACTATTCGTTTTCAAGGTATGACAAACTCTTATGAAACATTCTCATGTTAAAAATTTACACTTCCCAGGGGGTATTTACCCTCTCTTAGGCGGAAAGCGTTGCTCTTATACATACAATTTATTTTTTTCTACCTGACTGTAACTATTATCACTAATTATTTTTTATTTCAAAATAATTATTTTAAAATAATTCTCACTGTACTCATTTAAACAATATTTTGCCCTATACATACATATTAAACTAGTATGTTGTGGTCACCACAAGTCTTTCTTCTATATTTTCCTATACGAATTCACTTAGTAACAAAGTAACAATATTAAATATATATATATATATATATATATATATATATATATATATATATATATATATATATATGTATATACATATACGATTTTTTTTCTAAGTTTTTTTTCATTAAAAGTAAAAAAAATCGATAACTTTGTTTTAAATTATTACAGATTTATAGTTCAACCATTCGTTTTAAAGGTATTGACGAGACCTTTCGAAAGGTACCCATCTTGAAAATTTACACCCCCCCCCCAGGGTGGGAGTGATGCCCCCACATGCACGGAATTTTTTTCCTAGTTAACTACTACTATTATCAATAATTCATATTAATTCTACAATCACAAGTTAAAAATAACTCTCATTATGTACATTTATACGAAATTTTGTCCTATACTGCCATGTTAAAAATTTAGAAAAATGCGATCACAGCGAGTCAGCACCAGTTTATGTTAGGGTGCAACTAAATACCAAGTTTGGTTAAATTTCATTCATTAGTTCGTGAGATACAGTGGACACAAAAATCGTGATACACACACACATGCAGACATTTTTTAAAAACTATCAAATCGTGTTCAGGACATCCCAAAACCTGTAAATCCATCAAAAAACGGAGGTCGAAAATTTTCACGAATCCAATATTTTCTCTATATTGCATATAGAAGGAAGTAAAAACGTAACACCACTTTTTGGTCTATTTTTATCAAAAGTTGATAGGCACTGGTTTATGTCAAGATGCAATTACTTATTAATTTGTATGAAATTAAATACATTAGTCCTTCAGCTAGAGCTACCACAAAAGTTTTCTTGAACACGCATAGACACTTCCTAAAATTGGTCAAATCATACTCTGGACCCTTAAAAATGTGTAAGTTTATCGAAACCTGGAAGTCGGAAATTTTTGCGAATCCAGTACTTTATATTATTGAATACAGAAGAAAGTAAAAATTACTTAACGGCCATCTTCACTCACGGTCACCGGAAGCCCGACCAATGTTATTCTATGGGGAATTTTCTTTAAAAATAACTTGTTAACTAATACATATTTTTAAATTCTATTTCCACATTCAGAAAGTTCCCAACTGTTAAATTGACGCACCTTTTTTAAAAATGTATTTTTTTTTTTTGTTTTTTGAAGTTGTAAAATACGAATTTTCAACATGTGAAATTTCTCATTTTGCAATTTCAAAATAAAATATTAAAATATATATATATATATATATACACACACACACATATATATATATATATATATTTAAAAAAGGTGCGTCAATTTAACAGTTGGGAACTTTCTGAATGTGAAAATAGAATTTAAAAATATGAATTAGTTAATAAGTAACAAGTAAAAGAAAATGTCCCATAGAATAACATTAGCTTCAGCTCCCGGAGACGGTGAGTGAAGCGGGCCCTTAAGTATAGTAAGTTATAAAAAAAAAAAAAAAAAAGGAACAAATAATAATATGAAACCATCTGTTATTTATTTATATTTTTTTCCTATTTTCAATAGAAGAGAGTATTGGATTCTAAAAAAAAATTAACATCTAGTTTTCGAAGAATTTGCTCGTTTTGAAACGTCCTGAAAACGATTTCACCATTTTCAATGAATGTCCATCTGTTTATGTGTGTCAAAAATTTTGTAGAATCTCTAGATCAATAACTAATGCACAGAGTTTCATGAAAAGTTCTATTTAGTTGTACTTTAACATAAATTGGTGTCTATCAGCTTTTGGTACCTATCGCTCATCAAGTGGCGCTGCCGTCTCGTTTATTTTTCCTAATCTTAAAGATGGCAGCATACGATAAAATCTCGTATAAATGTGTACAATGAGAATTATCGTTAATAAATCGTTAATCATCGTTAATGAAATTTGAAAAATTTTATTTAAAACAATAGTAATCAACTAGGCTAAAATATTTGTTTTTCAGCATAAATATCTTTCAAAAGACCTCGTTGATCCTTTTAAATTTCTAAAAAAAAAAAACAGTTTATCGTTCCATTTTATCTAGAAATTTAAGAAAAATATTTTCTTGTTGCATCCTCTTGTTAAAAGTTTATTTAAAAAGAAATGAAAAATATATTTTAATGGTTCAATGAAATACCATATAGAATTTTAATTCAAAGCCGTAATTCCAGAAAAGTTAACTATTACAGATTCGTAATAGTAATTCATAATACTATTTTATATTAGTTCTGTTGATTACTAACAATGACAGCAAATATGGAGATCTATGATAACAACCTCTGTAACTCCGAAGGCATTCCTGCACTTGAATACTGGCGGGAACAGTCCGCTCGTTTGAAATAAAATTCTATAAGTTACTTTATTAAACCACATCTTTGCTATCATTATTCAAAATTAAAATTTTTTTTTATTTTTATACCCTTCGCTCACCGCCGCCGGAAGCCGAAGCTAATGCTTTTCTATGAGAAATTTTTCTTTACAAATAACTTATTAACTAATACATATTTTTAAATTATGTTTCCACATTCTGAAAATTCCCAGCTGTTAAATGGACGGACCTTTTTTAAAAAATAATTTTTTTAAATTTTTAAATTTTATTTTGAAGCTGCAAAATAAGAATTTTCAATATGTGAATTTTTTTCATTTTGCAATTTCAAAATAAAATATTAAAAATTTATAAAAATGCATTTTTAAAAAAAGGTCCGTCAATTTTAACAGTTCGGAATTTTCTGAATGTGAAAACAGAATTTAAAAATATGTTTTAGTTAATAATTTATTTGTAAAGGAAATTTCCCCATAGAATAACATTGGCTCGGGCTTCCGGCGACGGTAAAGGAAGAGGGCCGTTAAACAATTAATCATAAATGATTATACATTTTGAATAAGATCATTTATAATTTTTTTCTTCTGTACAGTTTCTTTTCTATCACATCAATTATAATAAAAGACCAATTAACTTTTAAAAACTCAATTTAAAATTAATAAAATGTCTTTTTTTTTTAAATACTAAATATCTACTCGTTATTATGTTAACTGCAGTGCTAGCTATAATGACAAAAAGTTACCTCTGTATCAGTATGACAGCTTCCAAAAAAAGGCGTGTAGAGGGAATCTTGGAAGACGTACAAGAGCACAGAATTATTTTCTGTTGCTTGTTTGTTTGAGTATTGATTATTTTATTATCAGGGAAAAAAAGAATTTTAAACTGGCATTCATAGGGCAACAATTCTTTCTCTTGTCTCGTTTTCTTTTCGAACTAGAGATAGCAAACACTGCTTATCAGAAAACTTTAATAGTTAATTCTTTTTCTACTTTCGATGGCTAATTAGAAATTATTTTTTGCAGTAACAAAATATCTGGATAATCACCATTGCAAAAAATTTTAATAAAATATTGAAAATGGAAGTTCTTCTTTTTCTTTTTTCTTTTTTTGTTAATTTAATTTGGATATAATTCTTGGTTATCAAGAAATAGTTAAGTATTTTTATAATCACATCATGTATTATCTGTTGCACATGATAAGAAATAGAATTGTTGCGATAAAAGAGATAAACTTATATCAGATGATGTTTATAAATCGGAATGATTATTTATTACTTTTAGCATTACTTACTAGATTGTATATCACTTCCGTGATTTTCTATTTTTATATTCAATCATAAAACATCTCTTTTAATCTTATTTACAATTTTAGCTTATTACTGTTATTATTATTATATTTGCATATACATCTGCGTTCATTGTCGAATCATTATTTTTCATTTGTGGGTATAAATTGTAATTGCTTTCTTCCATACTAGCAAGCCCGTGCGAATTTTTCGCACTTTATGTCTTTGTAACCTTTAAAATTATTATTATTATTTAATTTGAAAGCCATAAAAACGTCATGATTACATATGCATGAGCAAATTTATTATTTATTATCATTTTTTTTTTTTTTTTTTTTTTTTTTTTTTTCACGTGAAAGCATATTTTATTTTAGCATAGATATAGTAATAAGACATAGATTGATCAGCGAGGATGAAAAAGCGATTCCTTTTCATTTGGGAAAAGTCGGCCATTTTACTTTATTATGCATATTTTTCCTCGAGTTAATATACACGGGAATACACAGAGATAATTTAGCTAATAAAATTTATGAATAATTTATGTACTAAAAGAGAATGAAAAACTTTAGATACCCATATTTCATTTTTTTCTTTTTCCTTTTTGTTTCTTTTACTATACTCTAGTATACTCATATCTGCACAAAAATGACTTTCTTTCGGTATTTATTATTATACTTCTTTGAGATAAAAATCGTCTGCATTCATCATGGAAAATAATTATAATTAATAAATAATTTGTATTGCGTAAGTTTGTATAAGATTATATATAGAAGAAAGTCTTGTGGTGGCCACAATATATTAGTTATATATTAAAACTTCCGCGGCTGCTAACTACATTTAAAAGAATTTTGAAAGTTTCATATTACTTACTAATGTAAAATCTTAAAAAATATTAAAATTTAAAGAGAGTATTCCATTAAATATGAAGACAGTAATTGTTTCATAATAATAACAAAGAACTGATTATAAAAATTATATTTT
Source organism: Salticus scenicus (assembly GCA_963930645.1). Classification (NCBI taxonomy): domain Eukaryota; kingdom Metazoa; phylum Arthropoda; class Arachnida; order Araneae; family Salticidae; genus Salticus; species Salticus scenicus. The sequence goes on from OZ005648.1 coordinate 52,342,964, forward strand.
TCATAAATTACTTGAATATAACTTATTTATGAAAACTTATCCCGTTTCTTTTCATATATTTATTACAACACTTAAAAGCCGTATTTCGGCATTTCAGAAATTCATTAACATTGTACTCTATTACTATTTCCGAGTTTTATACATATTGTCTGATGCCAAAACTTTTTTTCGCCAACAAAAATCTTTGCACGATAACATGGGATATCAATGCATTTTATGCTGGAAAAAAATATTTCTTTCTTCCTTTTTTTTTTTTTTGGCGACAATTAAAAATTTATATGTTCATTTTTAAAGCTTTTACCAGGTTATTATTTTCATATTTTAATTAATTTAAAAAAATCTAATCAAAATTTCATTACAAATAAGGTACCGAATGAAAGGGGCAATTTTTCTGAATTCATCGGATTAATAAACTTATCGATCGGACAATTAGATTTTTTTAAATTAACTAAAGTATGAAAATCTGGTGGCAACTTGCGTCAACATACAGACAAACAGAGTCCAAGGAAATCTCTTAGACATTTATATATGTAAAAATTAAATAGAAAAAAGTATTGGTTTTATAAAAGTTTCGATTTTCAGTTATCAACAGATTTGTTCGTTTTAGAGGTCTAGAACATGATTTAAACATTTTTAGAAAATTGAAAAACCGTAATTCTAAAATCGGAATGATTATTTATTTACTTTTAGCATTATTTATTAGATCAGCGGTTGCTAATCTTTTCAACTTCACGGAATACTAAATTCACATTTTAAAGCTCCATAGACCACTAAATTCCTAATATAAAATTCCTCGTAGCACTAATAGCGTTGATTTAAAAAATGTAAATATATTTCTAGAATAATATTCAGAGAGTGCCTATTTTATGAATATGAAATAAACTCATTTTACATAAAATGTTACAAATGCTCATTTTATTATAATAATAATAAAAAAAAAACGTAAATACTTCTTTAATCTTGAAAAATATGCTTAAATGTAATTTGGTTATAATGAAACAATTGCAGGGGAAGAACGAGAACATCATTTTATTGCTTCCGTATTATAAGATACTCAGACGCAAAGATTAACTACTGTGATAAAGTGCTATTTTCCTATTTAAAAATGTATTTACTTAATCTAGCATTATGTATTTTTATGTATTGTTGAGTTATTAAATTATTAAAATCTAAGGAGAAATTATATTTTTGATTTTCAGTTTTAAAGCTTTGAAGAATTCGATTATTATAGTAAATTTAGAAGGTATCCCTAGCTTAAGGGCGCTCCGAAGCTTTTATTAATTAAAATGATGGCAAAATGTATTAAACTAAGGTTTCGAAAATGCAACGTCATTCCAGGTTATATAAAAATTATATTTCATTATAAAAACAATGATATTTGCACTAAAATTTTATTACCTACATTTTCAAAGTGGTATGAAAAAAAAAAAAAAAAAAAGAAGTTAATATGCGGCGCTGTATTATCCGCATTACATGAAAAATAAAGTTTCTTAAACGTATAATACGGAAATTAGGATAATTAAAAATTTCGAATTAATTAAATATATTTTTTAAATTTAAATAGTTTTAGTGAAACTTTAATATACTTAACCCTTTCAGCGTTAGCCGTTTTTTGGTACATCTGTTTAATAATTCGTAAAATTAACACTATGCACAGTATAAATATCAGAATTTAATACGGTATACTACACATGTTTATTAATCTTATTTTCTTGAAAAAAGCAACATATATTTCAAAATTTAGCTGCACCAGGCATTTATTTTGACTATGCATGCCGGAAAAAGACAGACTTAACGCTTATAGGGTTAATATTATTATATTTCAATGGATATGTGAGCAAATTTTCATAATTCTAAAATAGTAATTTGAGAAAATTATTTATAACCGTCCACCATCTCATAAATTAATAATTATTAATTGTCTATTATATTTTACTACATTCTTTAAACATTTTTACTTTCTCGTGCCCATAAGGTAGAGAAAGTATTGTTTTTGGGTTAAATTTTCGAAAGTGAGTATTTGTTATAGTTACACGTTTTGAGGTAACCTGAATCCGAAAATCACATTCTTAGCGGTTGGTCTGTGTGTATGTGTCTGTCTCTGTGTGTCTCTGTATGTATGCCTGTCTGTTATCAGCATATCTCAAAAATAAATTGTAGCAGAAAGTCCAAAATTGATATTCTAAATGTGTATGATATAGGGATGCTACACTAAACTTTTCGTTGAGATAAAGCAAATGGTTCGTGTACAGGGACACTCAAGATAATACAAATACATTACGTTTATGGGAGAAATTGCAGGTAAGTAGAGCTTAACATCTATAGACTGCTATAAACAAAATTAAATGGATACATGTTTTTTACATGCGTAAAAACATGTCTGATGTAGAATATGGTAGGGAAATCATTCACTGTTCATTTACAGGGCTACACAAAAGAAATAAAATATAGTGTGACAATAGCTGAAAATTGATGGAAGTGTATTTCAGGTTGTGCCATGTATTATTACTATAGGATTATATTTAGGTGCACCATGTGGTCTGTACATAATCTTCAAAAGATATACAGGACTGCAAATATTTAAGCGATAACATTCTTTTTTATTGTTAGTGGAAATGCTATTATAATATTTTACCATATCCAGGAAAGCTGCTCAGGAATTGAAATGAATTCCTCATAGACATATGGTATATAAGTTTTTAAATATTCATCGCTTGTTTTTTGTATATTTACACGTTTTGAGGCTGATTTCCGAAGTCAAGTTTTTTAACGTTTGATCTTTGTCTGTGTCTCTTTTGGAGTAAGTTATGAGTGAATAATTTCAGGAGATCCAAAAGCTGCATTTTCAAGTTAATATAAGTTTGTTGCTGGAGAAGTTTGATCAAGACTGATAAGTTTCAAGGAATGTTGCGTGTGAAAGTTGTCTGGATAATTTTAAGTGAACTTTTAATTTTAATAACAGATTTAAATTCTATGTAAATGTAGGTGTAGCAATGGAACGGGGAGTCGAAGCGGGCGCTAGTTCCCCTCACACAGAACTAATTATCACATAAACTCTTCCGAAGCCTAATTTGAATAGTTTTAACATAGGTTTACATAATAGTACTCGTTATCTTACCTCTTAATCTCCAGCCTATATTTATAATATTAAATTTCAGGGTAAGAGAAATTCGCGTGAGTGACACATCAGATTATTTAACTCATTTCAGAGTTATATTTCCAACATCATTGAGAAAATTAATTGTATTATCAAAAAATAAATGAGAGTGTCTTGAAATTGATCGATTCAAGGATTTTTATGAATAATATTACCTATCCTTATAAAAGACACGTTTGTTAAAGAAAATGCAGTTGGCTATCCAAATATTTCAAAAGGTTTTGGGTTCACGCCTTTTAAATATGATAGAACGTTTGTGAGATTTTTTGTCGTTTTGATCGGAAGTGATGCTTCCTTCCGTATCCATATATATATAAACATTATCCACGCGTGAGTGTAAAGTTTTGGTAAGCTAAAGATGCATAAAAACTTTTAAAGCAAACAGAAAATATAAATTAAAACTTTTAAGAGTTTAAATCAGGTATGTTAAAATAAACTAAACTAATCATATTATGGGAAATATTTAAATGTGTAGCATATTATAACAAACTTGAAAAATGCACAATGAAAAATTTGGTTCGAATTATTTCAGTATTTCGAAAGTTACAGTAATGACAAACTTTCAAATGGTCGCCACATGGAATGATAGCTGCGAATAAAGTTAGCCAACGAATTTGTTGAAGATATTTATAGGATAAGTTTATTATCGAACTTTTGTTCAAATTAATTCAGTATTTCAAAAGTTATCGAGATAACAATTTTTCAAGTGCCAGCCTGATTTCAAATTTCCGTCACTTGGAAACAAAATGGTTGAACAAGCTGTTCAGTTCAGGGAACTCATCCAAGATATTTGATTGATAGATCCACTGTCCAACTTTGATGCGTATTAATTAAATGTTTCAAAAGTTATCTTGATAATTTTCTGTGTGATAGCCTGATTTCATGTGACCCCCCCCTCTTCCCCCCCCACACACAATTCATTTAAGATATTTGCCATTTTGAAACAAATTGGCGAATCAAATTCCTTGATAAACTTGATGGAGATATTTATATGGCCTATGTGTGCATCAAAATTTAAGCAAATCCGGTCTTAAATAAGCTTTTAACAGCGTGGATTTGAAATTTTTAAGTAGCTGCCACTTGAAAACAAAATGGCGGAGCAATTTGGTTTTGGTTTACGAACTCATTCAAGACATTTGTAAAATAAATCTATTGTCCACTTTTGGTTCGGTTTGGTTCATTATTTCGGAAGTTATTGTGATGATAATTTTCCTATATACTATATATATAGCCATTTTTAAAATCAGTTAAAAAATTTCCAAAAGAAAATATGTATTAAACGTTAAAGGGATTGAAACATGGAGGAAAATAACTCACAAACAAGAAAAATCACTTTTAATACAGACCTGCCAGACCTCCGAATTTTTTCATACAACTATTTCTGAAAATAGTTTTTCGTGTTATCTAAATACAGAATTTTTGATAATAGGTAAAGAGAACGTAACTTTCCAGAAATAGTGGTATGAAATAATACGGATTGTTAGCAGCTCTGTTAATATATCTCGATCCAGTGTGATTGCCTTTTTTGGGAGTTATATTCCTCTTTTTATTCATGTTTGTTAAATATATTCCAAATCAGTGTGATTGGTGTATTTCATGAATTAGAATATTTGTTTTTGTTCAAGTCTGTTCTGTTATATCCCAATCCAATATGACATATGTTTCAATGAGTTATAATTTCTTTTTGTTCAAGTCTGTTGATATGTCGCGTTCGAGTGTGATTGATATTTTTAATGGGATATAGTTCTCATTGTCCATTAAACATATCGCAATGCAGTGTAGTTGGTGTTTTTCATGACTTGTATTGATTGCTCTTTGTTGAAGTCTAATTATATATCGCATTTCCATATGATTGATGCTTTTCATGGGTTATATTTCTCTTTTTCTATGTTAATTGTAGATTGTGAGGATGAAATCAACTTTGAGTGAAATATATCGTTCATATATTGTCCAGGATAGCTAAATGGTAGAGCATCGACACGTAAAGCCATAGGTCTCATGTTCGATTCCTTGTCACATTTTTTGTTCTGAAAACTATTCTATTCCATATTTATTAAAACTAGACTTATCAATTTCCTAATTACATTTAACCTTATTTTCTAATTAATTTAGATCTTTATATAGTATCTCACACACTACATACCAAGTTATATAGAAAATAGTATATAACAGATACTAATTGTATATTTTTTTAGTTGATGGTATGTAATTCGTATTACGTTACAGTGAAACCTTTTCTATATCAGGTTTTCAATCTATAATTTTTTAAGTGGGGTAGGTGCTCCAGTGATTGGCATGCTCCAGTAATTGACATCTATCCCGAAATAATTAATAAATAAGAAAAATAATAAAATCATGTATTTTACATATAAGAATTTTAACATTTTATGCCAAACACTGGAGCATAGGGTGCTAATAACTGGTAAAATGAATAACTAGCAGTGTCAAACACTGGAACATAGGGTGTCAATTACAGATAAAATGAAAAAATGACAGTGTCAATTACTGGAACATTGAGTGGGTGTCAAATAAGAATTCATAAAAAAAAAATAATAATAATTGTTATCAAATGTATATATTTTAACATATATGTGGTTCTGAATGTCTTTCATGCCATACGTACTAACTTAAGATTTCTAAAAATATTTTATCATGACTAGAACATTAAAAAAATCAGAGATTGCTCTAAAAGTGTCAATCACTGGTGCACTTACCCTACAAGTTTTTTTTTCTTCTTATCTATGCTTACAATGTGAAATGATAGCATGCTTGAGACAATGTATAGTTTCTTAGGAAGTTAATTTTATTTCTCAGGAAATTATTTGTTGAGATTGATTTAAATTAGAAAAATTTAAGAAGACTTCTTCGTCGATTGTGGATCTAAATGCTTTTCTGAGTGCTTCACATCTGTAATTGTCTGCTGTCTTGCCTATTTTGTTTCTCATATTAATGCTAAGGTATTTAGGGTCATTGTAAGTGTATTCTGGCCACTCCAGGCTATCTGGAATGCTTGGATTTCTATAAATAAAAAAATAAATAAACTGACATTTTATCGAACATAAAACACAATGTATAAAAATGATGTTATGAAACAATTCAATGAACAAATCCAATTTCAAGAGTTTACTTTAAGATGACAAATATCATAAATATACAAAGTATCTTTAAATTGATGATTCAAATATTATAGTTATGGCAATATAAATTAAGATATTTGCGTAGAGCATAAGTCATAATGCGTTAATATCTGATTTGTATAAAATGTGACTTTTTTCACTTTTTATACAATCCCCTCTTCCGACAAACATGATATAGCAGTCTGGTATAAAATTTTGTTCTTAGTAAAAAAAAAAAAAAAAAAAATTAATATAAAGCCATGATAGTAATGTATAGTTTTTGGAGAATACTATGGTAGCAAAACGATCCCAACAAAAAGTTAGAGTGGTATTATTATTCTTTTATTAGGTTAAGATTTTCCAATCAAACCTATTGTGATTAATTATCTAATGTAAATAAATAAGTATATATATAATATATATATATATATATATATATATATTGAAAACCTTTTCACTGCTTAGGAAAAAATGATAGATCACATGAAGAACTGTTTTGCAGAGGTTTTGTTTAGCGAAGCAATAGAATTTTCTTTTACAAAAATGCTGAACTTTTACAAGATAATTACATCTAAATAAAAGTTATTAAAGACGTACAGAAGGCACAAAGACAGACAGAAAGTCAAATTGAAAATATTAGAACTCATCAAACAATATAGGACGGTATTTAAAATGGTTATTACTACTAGAAATGCACGTTCAACCTTTTCCTCTTATTGTACCGTAATGTGTACGAATCTTTCATGTGATCCGGTAAACAAAATTTTAATGGTAATCCAATCATATTCTACAGAAAAGAGGCTTTTGTACATGCTAAAAATGATGCTACTTTCATTCAGTGCACTGGAGAAAAGAAAAAGGAGTTTAGAGAAAAAGCTACAGCGGCAGGATTTTTATAGCCTTCATACCACCTAAACTCTACGGACCATAGGGGACAAAACCTTATACACAGTAATGTATCTAGTTTCTTTCGTTTGAACATGTGCGCACACTAGTAGTGACATGCATACTATTTTGAATAGGAAACCATTTAATATTACTTTAAATAAAATATATTAATTTCGAGACATGCTAAAAATATTTGCGGAAAATCATATCGCTAACAGACAGACTGATAAGCAATTAAATTGAAGTTGCAGACATTTTTTAACAAAATAAAATTTTATGTGACATACCAGCCTATAAAATTATGTAAAATAAATGCCTGAAGAAATATTTTATCATTTTCTTTTTTCGTTGATTAAGGATGAAACCAGAAAAAGATTCGGGCCGACACGGCCCAGAAAAAATTTCATTCAGGCCCGGCCCGGCCCGAGTATACACAAAAAAATTGAGCCCGAGCTCGGCCCGTCCCGAGAACAAATTGAAAAGTTCGTCCCGAACCCGGCCCATGCAGACCTCTAGCATGGGTATCGCATAACAGAAAAAAATTTGGCTGCTCGAATTTCTAATTGTGATTCGTAGTTGAAACGTTATGACATCAATTATTTTTGAAACGGATGATTGCTGTGTTGTGATAAAAAATGGATTATGTATAAAAATGTTAAGTTAAAAATATTATGAATCAAGTGTGAACATGTTGATTCAATAATTGCAAAAGTCAGTTTATACCAATGGAATGTTCTGGTAAGCATTTTATTGGTTTGGAAAAAGGTTGTTTAGCATGATTGCTATATAGTTGGAAATAAGATAATTAGTTCAAAGAAATATTGCTCAAAACTTAAGAAAATATCTAGAAGCGACTTGAGTTAGTCAACAGAAAAATCATTGTGTTTCATCAGAAAAGTGCTACACCGACCACCTGACAAATACTTTTTCTATCTGACAGGTATGCATTTATTACTACGTTTTTATTAACTTGCTTTCTTGTTTGTTTGCCCAGTACAAATCTCGCAACCGATTTTTAACTAACTTACCGACTAGCTAGATATTTGAAACTTTTAGAATAGTTCAGAACACGATGAGAATGCATTCTTTTAATACTTTTATTCAATTAATAACTGTTTGAAAATTTCTTATAATTGTTCGCTCTATGACGCATTTGATCATTTTCTTTCCCAAGTTGATGGGATAATTCATCAAAAAAATTAAAAAAAAAAAAAAAAAATAAATAAATAAATAAATAAATAAATAAAATATAGAATCGTCAAGTTTATATGATTCAACAGAAAATTAAAAAACATGGTATATAAAAAATTCTTTTTATCTTGTAATTATATATTGACTGTATTTGACGGATTTTTTTTAGTATAACATTCATTTAGCTTACTTAAAAAACAAGTTATACGATAAAAAATATACTTCTATTGAATACTCCTGTAAAACGACATCTATATTTCACGTAAATCAAAAGTCCTACATGTCAACTGCTTCTATTTCTACTCTCAAAATATTCTGTTTACCTCTGCCGGGAAAATTCTCGTCGCATGTCAGAATACGAATGCCGCACGTCAGCTGATACGTACTTGCCATATTGTTATGTTTGTTGTTCTTCATTAAAGGATTTATTTTTTTGTAACGGATGATAATTTTAATTACATTAATCCCTACAAAATCACCATGAAAGGGTTACCCTGGACAAAAACTTTGTCATCCATCTAATTAATTATTATTGCATAGATACAATTTTGATCTGAAGTCGAATAGTTTTGTAACGAATGATTCCTTTAGTTACATTAATCCTCACAACCACTATACTTCTAAAAATATCTGAGAAAGATCTTTAATAAGCCCCCAAAAATTTCAACCGTTGTTGAATTATTCAGCTATCAGATAGAAAAATGGTAATATCGAATAGAAACATTCATACTAGATAAGATGTAATTTTTAATTAAAGGAATGTTCTTTAATATTTGTCATAAACAGCGAATAAACCTTGAATCAACCTAATAAAAAGTGAAATTATGATAGGATAAATAATAAATTCTTACCCTGTTTTCGCAAAAGTTACCCACATATTCATCATATCCTGGCTCAGACTTTCTTCATATGCTGAAAAGGCTTGCCATTGAGGATTGCCAAACACATATTGAACTTCTTCAAAATGAGGCACACCTGCCCACTCGGGATAAGGAGATGAAGGGGATTTATAATCAAAAAGAAAGAAATAAACTGGATGATTCTTCAGTGACTGAAAATCAGCCTGAAACACAGTCGGGCATGTGATCAGGCAGTCTCCAATAATATCACCAAGAGCGTTTATATATGTATATCTAGATTCACTTTTCACTCTTTTAAAGTAATTTTGAATAATTTTATTAGTATCATTTTCGTTTATATTTATCCTATTTAGAAAAGCTCGAGCCATTTCTTTCGCCGAAGTCTCATTAAGGGCATTTCTGTCAATTCTCTCCCCAAACATGTCGCCATTTGGAAAGCCTAATCGAAGGGCTACATACATCGAACCTTCGTCGGCTGTTACTCCCATCAGAACTTCAGTGTCTTTAAATTCACCTCTTCGGAACAAATCAATCGGATTCATCGGAAGAAATTCATCTCCGATTCTTGGCAATAGCATTTCAACTATATTAAAAGGAATTGGTTCGGTTTCAGTGAACATCTCAGGTGGAAGCCTTTTCATGCATTCGACGACTTCTTTTGGATTTTCTTTTACCTCCTCATAATCAGCTGCACAACCCACTAGTGTACTAATGATTTGACTGCCCGTTCGCAATCCTTCATTTTCATCAGAGAACATTGGAGTAATAGACGATACACTTTGCAAAATGGCTCTTTTGAAAAGATTTTTTGATAGTGGCGAAATCATGTGTAGTGATGTAGCAAATGCACCAGAGCTTTCACCAAATATAACTATGTTGTCTGGATCACCTCCAAAACGCATGGCATTGTCCTTAATCCATCGGATTGCAAGCAATTGGTCGTATAAACCCATATTTCCGGTAGCCTCATCAGTGAAAACTGAAAAATAAAGATAATAGGTTCAGATAATAGATTAAAGATGAAGATAATATATTAAAGTTAAAAGCAATAAATTAAAGAGCAACATTTAACTAAAAACTCAACTAATTACTACTTACTTAATAGTTGCAGATTCTATATTACATTTGAATTTGTAACTCTTTTCTTTACTTTTATTTACCTAAAGAGCTTTACTCTCTTATTTTTGTGGACCATTAGCTAGTTAAAATATATATATATATATGTATAATATATTTAAATAATGATAAATGATGACATGAAAGTGAAATGTAACAAACAACAAGAAAACTTATTAAACAATGTTAATAAACAAGAAAATTAGTTAAAGTTAAACTCTATTTAAGCCAGAAAATTAAATTATGCTGTGCCAATCTCCTCAGCAGGTGGGAACACAGCTATTAATAACTATGTAGTTCTAGCAGGTTTCAAAAGATATGCAGGCTGGCATACTCCAAATGTATTTCAAACTATATATATATATATATGTATGTATGCGATAACAGTAAAAATGGATAATAGAAGATATGATTAAAAATATGGAGGCATTAACACATTAACGCTTGGTAAACACATTAAGGTTTACTAAAAACATACATAAAGGGATTTTTTCAGATGTTGGACAGGAATGCAACATTCTTCTCTAGTGTAAATTTTCAATTAAAAAATTTTTATGTGAAAAAAAAAAAAATAAAAAAATAAATAAATATAAATAAATAAATAAAACCAAAGAAAAGTAAATAACTACCTGAAAGGAATCCCAGCACGCCGAGCCTGTAATTCATCGACGCTACTATGACATCACCATATTCTGCGAGTGCAGCCCCATTATATATTTCAAAACTTATAGATCCTGTCCTAAATCCACCTCCGTAAATGTAAATCATTACAGGCTTCAATTGGGTTTCGCTTCTGGGAACCCATAAATTAAGGTACAAACAGTCTTCGTCCATTTTGGGGAAGCTTTGATTAAGATGTCTGACAGTTATTTCCAGCCCGGGTTGAAGACAAGCTGGAGGCATATCTTCGGCATCGAAAGTATTTGTCCATGAGGATTTAGGAACTGGTCTTGCAAATCTTAAGTTTCCTACTGGAGGTTCAGCATAAGGAATACCTAAGAATGCCTCGACATTTTTTGTATTCAAGGATATTCCTCTAACTGGTCCATTTTCTGTTTGCACAAGTTTATCTCCATTTATAGAAGGGTAGAAGACAAATAAAAACAAGAGAAACATTCTGCAAAGGAAATTTATAAAATGTCAATGAAATTTGTTAAAACACCTCCAAAAGTGAACATTTACTTAATTAATATGGAATATAGATTCTATAACATGAAATATATTTTTATTAATCTTTTCTAACATAGTCGAAAAGTTATAAAAAAGCTAAAGATTATTATTATTATTATTATTATTATTAAAATTAATTTATTAATTATCTTTTCTTTTTATTATTGCGTTTTTTAGTCAATTTATGACTATAGTTCATATTCTGTTTATATTTTAAAGGTAAATTCTATGTTTAAAATGATGCCTGCAAAAACTGTAACTTTTAATAATACATTTTTCTATAAAATGATCAAATAACGAATGAACTATGAGCACTCGTTCTAAAATATTACCAAACTAGCAAAGCTCCGGTTCGGGAATGAACCGAATTCCGAATGCGGGAAAAATTTCAAAATCAAACTCGAATGTACAAAACTCGGCCTGATGCTGCCTGCGTGCCAATACGCAAGCGAAGTGTGACGTCACTGACCGTCCGTGGATACAAGAAAAAGACTTCCTGTGTTATCGCCCATTGAATTTTTTGGAAAAAATTATTAAAAATCCAGGAAAATTATTTCCCGATTTTAATCCCCGTATTTGAGAATACATATGTAATAGTTATCGTATGCATATGTTAGATTGAGTTATTTTGCTGTCAAATTGACAAAATTTTAATTTAAAATTTCAAAACTCTGTCATCCTTGGCGTTTTTTGTATTTGGCGATAAAAAACGTAATACGAAAATATACATGCCAGATGTACATTTTTGTAATATGTATGGCACGAAATATTGTTTCATATTATTCATTACTCTCTTAATATAAGTTGTTAAAATAACCATGATTTTTGAAAGGAATTAAATTATGTTCACCCGATAATTTGGCGATATTATTTTTTTCCGCCAAGGATGACAGATATGAAATCTATTCCGCTACAACATGAGTTTCTTATATCAGATACTTTATTTAGACATTTGAAAACAAATTTGACTTCAAATTATGATAGAATATTTATCATTTTCCTTTTAATTAGTATATTAGTTGGATATTTATTGTGTAAATATCATCCTTTGAAATGAAATGTTTATGTTTTCAATCGAATATGGAAGTTTGCCATTTTTTCTAGAGTTTTTAAATTTAAAATTCAAATTTTATCAATTTTACAGCAAAACAACTCAATCTAACGCATACACACGATAACTAATACATATCTATATCCAAATATGGGGATTAAAATCGGGAAATAATTTTCCTCGATTTTTAATATTTTTTTACAAAAAATCCAATGGGCGATTAACATAGGAAATCTTTTTCGCGCATCCACAGACGGCCAGTGACGTCATCACTTCGCTTGCGTATAGATCAAAGTTTGTTAACGAAACAATTTTTTAATCCATGAAATCAACGAAGATCTTTTCTCGCTTCGCTGGTCACTATTTTTAAAGGAAACTCTTTTCTATATCGCTTTACAAACAAAAATAAAATTTAAAGAAATCCTGAAATTGTTTTAAAGCTCGCTTTTGTTTCCTTTTGTTTTATGTTATTTTTTGTTTGTTTCTTTTCTTTTCGTTTTCCTTTCTTTTCCATATTTACTGAATTCGATTCTTTGTTTTTCAATATCACGTGATTGAGCAGACGACTATTTTATTTATTTAACGTTCATTTATTTTTCCATTAATGGACGACTAGAACGAGGCGGAGTTTCCTTTTGTTTGTGGGTAAAAGCTGCGCTATGATTGGCTATAGTCCTTTATTTGTGGGTTAAATGAAGACTCCTATAGGTTAAATTTTACCATGACGTCGAATGACGACAGACGTTCTAATCGTCAATTTTTGGAACTCTCGTGCAACTTTATCTAAATTGTTTTTTTACTCCATTTTCAATTTGCATTTTTTCATGCGCATGAGTAAAATATTTTATAATTTTTTATTTTTCGCGTGAAAGCATATTTCATTTTATGTTTGAAAAAAAAAAAAAAAAAAAAAAAAAAGGTATTTTTTTTTTTTTTCTTTTTAGCAACAATTAAAATTTTAAATGCTCACATTTAAAGCTTTTACCCGGTTAATATTTTCACATTTTAATTAATTTTAAAAAATCTAATTAAAATTTCGTTACAAATAAGGTACCAAATGAAAGGGTCATTTTTTCTGAATCCGTCGATTTAATTAACTTATCGATCGGACAATTAGATTTTTTTAAATTAACTAAAGTATGAAAAGCTGGTGACAATTTTTAAAATTAACTAAAAAATGAAAAGCTGGTTGCAACAACACACAGACAAACAGAAGAAAATCTCTCTTAGCCAATCAACTTGCGTCCACCGACGGACTTACAGGAAAAAACTGTCTTAGCCATTTACGTATAGAGAGATGACTATTTTTATTATCCTGTATTTTGCTTATAATTTTTACTTTCTTCTATATGTAATATAGAGAAAGTATTGGATTCGCGAAAATTTTCGAAGTCCACTTTTTGATGGATTTACATGTTTTGGGATATGGAGAACACGAATTAATAGTTTTTAGAAAATGTCTGTCTGTCTGTCTGTCTGTATCATTTTTTTGTGGACGCTGTATCTCACGAACCAATGAATGAAATTTAACCAAACTTGGTATTTAGTTGCACCCTGACATAAACTGGTGCTGATTAGATTTTGGGATCACTCGCTCAATAGGTGGCGTTGTGATCGCATTTTATGCAAATTTTTAACATGGCAGCATAGGACAAAATTCCGTATAAATGGGCATAAAGAGAGTTATTTTACACTTGTGATTGTAAAATTAATAGGAATTATTGATAATAGTAGTAGTTAGCTAGGAAAAAAATTTTGTGCATGGGGGGGCATCGGTTCCCCCCCGGGGGGGGGGGAAATCCCCCCCGGGGAAGTAAATTTTCAAGATGGGTATCTTTCGAAAGGTCTCGTTGATAATAGTAATAGTTAACTTGGAAAAAATTTTTGTGCATGTGGGGGCATCGGTTGCCCCCCCACCGGGGGGGGAAGTTCCCACCCGGGGGGGCAAAATTTCAAGATGGGTATCTTTCGAAAGATCTCGTCAATACCTTTAAAACGAATGGTTGAACGATAAATCTGTGATAATTTAAACCAAAGTTATCGATTTTTTTTACTTTTAACAAAAAAAAAAACAAAAATCGCAATTTTTTTTTTTTTTTTTTTTTTTTTTTTTTTTTTTTTTAACGAAATTTAACCAAACTTGGTATTTAGTTGGTCCCCGACATAAACTGGTGCTGATTATGTTTGGGGATCAATAGCTCAACAGGTGGCGCTGTGATAGCATTTTATCTAAATTTTTAACATGGCAGCATAGGACAAAAATTCGTATAAATGTGCATAATTAGAGTTGTTTTAAACTTGTGATTGTAAAATTAATATGAATTATTGATAATAGTAGTATGTAACTAGGAAAAAAATTTTCTGCATGGGGGGCATCGCTTCCCCCCCCTAGGGGAAAAATACCCCCCCAGGGGGGGGGTAAATTTTCACATTGGGTATCTTTCGAAAGATCAGGTTGATAATAGTAGTAGTTAACTAGGAAAAAAATTTTGTGCATGTGGGGGCATCGGTTGCCCCCCCACCGGGGGGGGAAGTTCCCACCCGGGGGGGCAAAATTTCAAGATGGGTATCTTTCGAAAGATCTCGTCTATACCTTTAAAACGAATGGTTGAACGATAAATCTGTGATAATTTAAACCAAAGTTATCGATTTTTTTTACTTTTAACAAAAAAAAACTTAGAAAAATATCGCAATTTTTTTTTTTTTTTTTTTTTTTTTTTTTTTTTTTTTTTAAACGAAATTTAACCAAACTTGGTATTTAGTTGGTCCCCGACATAAACTGGTGCTGATTATGTTTGGGGATCAATAGCTCAACAGGTGGCGCTGTGATAGCATTTTATCTAAATTTTTAACATGGCAGCATAGGACAAAAATTCGTATAAATGTGCATAATTAGAGTTGTTTTAAACTTGTGATTGTAAAATTAATATGAATTATTGATAATAGTAGTATGTAACTAGGAAAAAAAAATTCTGCATGGGGGGGCATCGCTTCCCCCCCTGGGGGGGAAGTACCCCCCCCGGGGGGGATAAATTTTCAAGATGGGTATCTTTCGAAAGGTCTCGTCAATACCTTTAAAACGAATGGTTGAACTATAAATCTGTGATAATTTAAAACAAAGTTATCGATTTTTTTCACTTTTAACAAAAAAAAAAAAAAAAAAAAACAGAAAAAAAAAATCGTACTTTTTTTTTTTTTTTTTTAAATATTGTTACTGATTGAATATGTATAGGTAAATATAGAAGAAAGTCTTGTGGCGGCCACAACATACTAGTTTTTATTATCGTATTGTTTTGATAATTTTTAATCATGACTGGTCAACTTTAGTGAAATAATATAAAAGTACTTTAGACTAAAAATCAATGTGTGTTTATAGATTTTTTTTTTCATTCACATATCTGGGCGGTTTATACGAACAACATTAAAATCGTATAGCTTATTGAATAAGAACATTAATATTTTTTGTGGTTAAATAATAAAAATTTCCCAAAATAATGATTATTTTATCTAGTTTTTTAAGCAAATATTCTCAGAAAAAATTAAAATTTTCAGTCTGAAAATCTGAAACAGAAAATTCAAGACTCTGTTTTTAGTCCTTTTGGGACCCTTCTTAAATTTTAGAGGGGAAGCTCGAGCTTCCCGAGCCTTTCGGTAATCAGTCCTTGGGTACCTGGTTCAATCCTAGCTCGCACTCGTTGGTCTAGCCGTTCGAAGTTTTCCGTGGTTTTCTCCGAAACTTGCGTAAATACGAGCTAGCTCCCCTTAGAAAGACCCCCCCCCCACATAGGGTACTCCCTCCTCAAGCCAAGGGCTCTAGAGATGTCATTCGGCTTTATTTCCACCCCCTCCTCCCTCCACCATCCACCCAAGGGTGTGTGTGTATAAATTTTCGAGAACACGTCACAACCTTTAAAAAGAATGGTTGAACCACAGATTTCATATAATTTAAAACAATGTTATCGCCCCACCCCCAACCTTCATTAAAAAAAAAAATAATAATAATAATAATAAAAAGAGGTTTTTAGCTATTATTTATTGGACATAAAATTGCATTTATTTCAACATTTAGTGTCATAATTTTTTAAGATGAAAACAGACTGAATGCATTATGGAAATAGTTTTAATCAATCATAAACAATAAATAACTTGCACTGTGTGTATTTGTATGGGAAAAATAGAAGAAAGTTTTGTGGTGGCCACAACATACCAATTACTTTTCTTAAAATGAGAATTTTAGAATTTAGCATTTTAGAGCCAAATCATATGAATGTTATGGAGTTTTGTTTAATATGTGCATAAAAAAAAAAAGAAAAAAAAATAATAAAACATATAGCTTATAAATTTAACAATAAATAAATAAATTCACAAAAAACACGTAACGCTTTTCTCTAATAGCTTTTGAATAAGGAATAGGTTGAAGAATGTTAAGATTTCAATTC
This sequence comes from Salticus scenicus, assembly GCA_963930645.1. Lineage (NCBI taxonomy): Eukaryota > Metazoa > Arthropoda > Arachnida > Araneae > Salticidae > Salticus > Salticus scenicus. The sequence continues at coordinate 52,359,952 of OZ005648.1, forward strand.
GCTTATTTAAATAACATTAGACTGTCATTTACAAAATAAATTATAGGTTGGTCAGTTGTTTTGGGTTGTCGCTTTGCAGTCGTTTCTGTAACGTTAGAGCTCCTTAGTTTGGAACCTATGGCTTAGAAAGGATTCCGAACCACTACAAATATCCATGACTGACCTAGGATTTGAATCCAAAGCCTAGGAGCAGATGGCTATACGCAAGCGAAGTGATGACGTCACTGATCATCTGTGGATGCAAGAAAAAGATTTCCTATGTTAATCGCCCATTGTATTTTTTGTAAAAAAATATTAAAAATCGAGGAAAATTATTTCCCGATTTTAATCCCCATATTTGGATATGATATGTATTATTTATCGTGTGCATGAGTTATTTTTCTAGCACCCACGTCGGGCAGTGACGTCACACTTCACTTGCGTATAGTGCCACCTTTCGCAAACAGACTAAATAAATTAGTGGACAAAATAAATTAGTGGATGAATTAAACTCCATAAAATTTTTACATTAGAAGAAAACACATTGTCTGAACTTATGAGAATAATATAAAATAACCATAAACAATGTAAAATTGTAAGGAGAATTGTATTAAAACGTTTTCAGAATAGGATGTTTGACATGATAAAGTAAAACACGTATGTTGTGGCCATCACAAGACTTTCTTCTATATTTTTCTGTGCAAATTAACGTAGAGTAAATTATTTATTTTAAAATTACTTTCCATGGTGAGTGCAGGTGATTTTCATCTCAGAAAAGTATAACCCTAAATATTAAAAAAAGTCTATTTTGTGCCTTATAGACGACATCTAAGAAATGCATTTTTTAGGGTTTTTTTCGTTACAAATAAACTAAATTATTACTGATATATGGTTCAACCATTCGTTTTAAAGGTATCGCCGAATTCCTTTGAAAAATACTCATATTGAAATTTTACATCCCTTGGGAAAAGTAGAGGTGGAGGGGAGCTCCTACATATATAAAAATTTTATCTTGGTTATCTATAACTATTATAAATAATTTATTTTAATTTTATAATCAATGATTAAAAATTAACTTTATCTCGTTCATTTATACGAATTTTTAGTTTTGCTTCCATTTTAAAAATTATGATTATAAGATAAATCTACGAGATTAATTGGTGTGCACTAAAATTTGATATGCATCAGTTTATGTAAAGGAGAAACTAAACATAGCTTTTTATGAAATTCTATGCATTAGTTCTCGAGAAAGAGTTGACAGATAAAAATTGTCATCACACATACATAGCTATAAAGTCAGATAACCAGATAGACATTTTCTAAAAATGGTCAAATCGTATTAATAACATCTCAAAATCTGTAAATTCACCGAAAACCAAAAGTCTAACTTTTTTTACGAATCTAATACCTTCTTTTATTGAATATAGAAGAAAGTAAAAATAAAATACCAGCATAACTGATCTTATTGATACTAAGGAAAATAATAATATCTGATCTGGTCAGAGCCATTTAACATTATAAGTCATATATGGAATTTTTTAAAGGAAATGTCTGTAACTTTCATTATTAAATTTCTTTCTTTGTTTTCTAAAGTAGAACACCCCGTTCTGCAAATAAGTCACACGCAACTATAATTTAAGTCAGTATTTTTGAGAAATATATATATTTGTTATTTGTATGTATAGTATTTGTTATAGTTATTTGTATGTTATTTCTTTGTATTCTATAGGTATAATTATTATTTTATTATTTTTCTGTGCATAGTATATTTACAATTTAAACAAAAAAAGCCAAACTATGTTAAATAACTTGTTCAACATTACTGGATTGTTATTACACAACCTGGATACATTCATATGGTTACAAGGAATAGCAAGAACAAGCATCTTCACAGAAAAATTACTATTTTGTGGCCATCACAAAACTTTCTTCTATATCGTTCTACATACTTCTATACGTTCTACGTCATCTACCATTTAACATGAACAAAACTTTAATTAGAGCTTCCTACAATAAACATTTTACATATGCAATTTGGTGTCGTTTTAGCCAATAGATAGTAAGATATAGGCATATGAACTATCTCAGAAGATCAGTAATAACAGCATTCAATAAACCTTATTCTAAAAGTTTCCTGGTCAGACTTTGCAGATAAATTTAGTAACGAACAAAAAGTCTTAATTTCAAACTAATTTTGCTGCTAAAATCACCAAGTTTGCGATTAAAATTGACATATCTAGCATTTAAAATACTATGCTTAATAACATTTGCAGTAACATAGCACCAGCACATAGGGAAAAAAAAATCTTGTTGGCAATTTTCTCAAAAAATAAATAAATAAATAAATAAAATAAATAAATAAATAAATAAAAAATTAATTAATTAATTAAATAAACAAATAAATAAAATAAATAAATAAATAATAAATAAATAAATAAAATAAATAAATAATTTTATTAAATTTATTACATTAAATTATATATAATAGTAATAAAAAGCAGTTAATGTAGTTAAACATTCATTTTTCGATCAGTTACGTTTCATAGAGAATAATGTACGTTAATTGTTTGGGGTACAACTCTCTATGATAATTTTGTTAAAATTTGTGTTAAACTAACCGACGCCATAAACGCCTTACAGTTAGAGAATGTTTACTGAAGATAGAATATAAACAGAGAGAGTTAGATAGTCTCATAGAAAAACCAAAACCATACTATATAATAATCAAATTATATTTATTTAGATAGAATGGGGACGGATAGATATATAGACTGATTGACCTACTGATTTTATAAATATTTTGCAATCGAAGCATGTTTACTTAAGATAGACTGTGGACGGAGAGAGATAGATAGACAAAAGAACAACCGAAGTCATAAACATTTTACAATCAAAGCATGATTATTTTATATAAAATGTGGACAGATAGGGTTAGATAGACAAAGAACAACCGAAGTCATAAACATTTTACAGTCAAAGCATGATTATTTTAGATAAAATGTGGACAGAGAGAGTTAGATAGACAAAAGAACAACCGAAGTCATAAACATTTTAAGTCAAAGCATGATTATTTTAGATAAAATGTGGACAGAGAGAGTTAGATAGACAAAAGAACAACCGAAGTCATAAACATTTTAAGTCAAAGCATGATTATTTTAGATAAAATGTGGACAGAGAGAGTTAGATAGACAAAAGAACAACCGAAGTCATAAACATTTTACAGTCAAAGCATGATTATTTTGGATAAAATGTGGACATACAGAGTTAGATAGACAAAGAACAACCGAAGTCATAAACATTTCACAATCAAAGCATTATTATTTAAGATAACATTGTTAAGAAAGGTTTCTCAAAAATGAGCAAAATTGTCTTAAAATAGCTCCGAAACAAATAAACTTAAATTTGAAAAGCCCATGTACTCATTTTTGAGTATACTGATATGCTCAAAAATGAGGTTGACCACTAATAATCCCAATATCCCCATTTTTGAGCATATCAGTATACTCAAAAATGAGTACATGGGATTTTCAAATTTAAGTATATTTGTTTCGGAGCTATTTTAAGACAATTTTGCTCATTTTTGAGAAACCATTTTTAACAGTGAAAATGTGGACAGAAAGAGATAGACTCATAGAACAACCGAAGCCATAAACACCATATACAATCAGAATATGTTTACGTAAGGTAAAATGTCGGTAGAATGCAGAGAGAGTTAGATAGACTCTTAGAACAACTGAAGTCAGACATAAACAGTTGAATGAACTGAAAGATCTACCTAAGTTAAAGCTCTTTAACGATATTTAAATCGACATTGTTGTAATTTCATTATTTGTAATTTTGTAATGTAAGCTGTTTTTTACTTCCTTATACAAAGTATAAGGAAGTATAGTAATCCCGATTTGCGAAATGGATTTTGTATTTCACATTGCTCGAAAACGAATGATCGCTGAATGTTGCCAATTTATACGTGTGACTGTCATGATGTATAGTTGTACACCTGCAAGTGTCGTCTGAACACGAGCTCTCGTTTTAGAGATATAAGCGATTTTACACGATTTTTCGTGACGTCTGTATGTGTGTGTGTGTGTCTGTGTGTGTGTGTGTATGTCGCATAACTCAAAAACGGTTGGACGTAGAAAGTTGCGAATTGGTACATAGGTTTGTTATAACATCTAGTTGTGCACCTCCCTTTTTGGACTTTGTATGATTTTCCGTTTTGGAGATATTTAGGAAAATTAGGTTCATAATGACAAAAATACATAGGTTTTGGCCATAATGTATCAAAAAACGGTAATAACTCAAAAACGGTTGAACGTAGAAAGTTGCGAATTGGTACATAGGTTTGTTATAACATATAGTTCTGCACCTCCCTTTTTGGACTTTGTATGATTTTCCATTTTGGAGATATTTAGGAAAATTAGGTTCATAATGACCAAATATACATTGGTTTTGGCCATAATGTATCAAAAAACGGTAATAACTCAAAAACGGTTTGGACAAATCTTGCAATTTAACTGACTTCCGACTAGCTAGACATTTGAAACTTTCAGAAAAGCCCAGAACACGTTGACAATGCGTTTTTTTAAATATTTTTGGCCAACTGTTTCCGATTCCTGCTGCCTTCGGCAGCGTTACCAGTACAAATCTTGCAATCGATTTTTAACTAACTTCCCGACTAGCTAGACATTTAAAACTTCCAGAAAAGCTCAGAACACGGTGACAATGCATTTTTTAAATATTTTTAGCCAATTGCTTCGTGTCACTGCTGCCTTCAGCAGCGTTTATATGATTCAACAGAAAAATTATTTAACTAACTTCCCGACTAGTTAGAGATATTAAACTTCCGGAATAGGTCAGAAACACGGTGAAAATGCATTTTTTAACACTTTTATCCAATTGTTTCGGATCCGAAGTCCCCCCCCCAAGGCCCAACTTTAACATGTACCCCCAACTTTGACATGAGTCCCCCCCCAAGATACAACGTTGACATGAGTCCCCCCCAAGGCACAACTTTGACATGAGTCCCCCCCAAAGCGCAACTTTGACATGAGTCCCTTCCCCAAGGCACAACTTTGACATGAGTCCCCCCCCCAAAGCACATGAGTCCCGCTCAAGGTACAACTTTGACATGAGTCCCCCCCAAGGCACAACTTTGACATGAGTCCCCCCAAGGCGCAACTTTGAAATGAGTCCCCTCAAGGTCCAACTTTGACATGAGTCCCCCCAAGGCCCAACTTTGACATGAGTCCCCCCCTCAAGGTACAACTTTGACATGAGTCCCCCCAAGGCACAACTTTGACATGAGTCCCCCCAAGGCACAACTTTGACATGAGTCCCCCCATGGCACAACTTTTACATGAGTCCCCCCCCAAGGCACAACTTTAAAATGAGTCCCCTCAAGGCACAATTTTATTTTTTATTTATTTTTACTTCCTTATACAAAGTATAAGGAAGTATAGTAATCCCGATTTGCGAAATGGATTTTGTATTTCACATTGCTCGAAAACGAATGATCGCTGAATGTTGCCAATTTATACGTGTGACAGTCATGATGTCTAGTTGCACACCTGCAAGTTTCGTCTTAACACGAGCTCTCGTTTTAGAGATATAAGCGACTTTACACGATTTTTCGTGACGTCTGTATGTATGTGTGTCTGTGGGTGTGTGGGTGTAGGTCGCATAACTCAAAAACGGTTGGACGTAGAAAGTTGCGAATTGGTACATAGGTTTGTTACAACATCTAGTTGTGCACCTCCCTTTTTGGACTTTATATGATTTTCCGTTTTGGAGATATTTAGGAAAATAAGGTTCATAATGGGCAAAATGTATCAAAAAACGGTAATAGCTCAAAAACGGTTTGGACAAATCTTGCAATTTAACTGACTTCTCGACTAGCTAGACATTTGAAATTTACAGAAAAGTTCGGAACACTTTGACATGAGTCCCCCCCCAAGGCACAACTTTGACATGAGTCCCCCCCAAGGCACAACTTTGATATGAGTCCCCCCCAAGGTACAACTTTGACATGAGTCCCCCCAAGGCACAACTTTGACATGAGTCCCCTCCCCAAGGTACAACTTTGACATGAGTCCCTCCCAAGGCACACGAGTTCCCCTCAAGGCACAACTTTGACATGAGTCCCCCCAAGGTACAACTTTGACATGAGTCCCCCCCCAAGGCACAACTTTGACATGAGTCCCCCAAGGCACAACTTTGACATGAGTCCCCCCCAAGGCACAACTTTGACATGAGTCCCCCCCTAAGACACATCTTTGACATGAGTCCCCCCCAAGGCACAACTTTGACATGAGTCCCCTCCCCATGGCACGACTTTGACATGAGTCCCCCCCAAAGTACAACTTTGACATGAGTCCCCCCGAGGCACAGCATTGACATGAGTCCCCCCAAGGCACAACTTTGACATGAGTCCCCTCCCCAAGGTACAACTTTGACATGAGTCGCCCCCAAGGCACATGAGTCCCCCCCAAGGCACAGCTTTGACATGAGTCCCCCCCAAGGTACAACTTTGGCATGAGTCCCCCCCAAGGCACAACTTTGACATGAGTCCCCCCCAAGGTACAACTTTGACATGAGTCCCCCCCCAAGGTACAACTTTGACATGAGTCCCCCCAAGGCACAACTTTGACATGAGTCCCCCCCCAAGGCACAACTTTGACATGAGTCCCCCCCAAGGCACAACTTTGACATGAGTCCCCTCAAGGCACAATTTTATTTATTATTTTTTTTTACGTATGCATGCATTTTTTTTAAATATTTTTAGCCAAATGTTTCGGCTCCAGTGACAATGTTTTTTAGCATTATGTATATTTCTAAAAGTGTATAAGGAAGTCATGTGGTGCCCACATCAGATTTTTTTTTTTTTTTCTTTAACTGCAAAACATATTTAAGTTTTCAATAAAAGAATTTACTAAAAACTCTTTGAAAAATTCTTACAGGTAATCAGAAACTTTGAAAGCTGCAATTCAGACAATCATATCCGTGTTTTGTTCTTGAGATATAATGCAATTTTTGTAAATATTTGCCTTATCCCATTTAAATAATTTGCAAAGCTACATCCAAATTTAAATATTGTATTATCTGAAGAAACTATTGTTTAAGTTATAATTTATCTGTTATATTGCAATTACACACATCAAATTAACAATTAAAAGCCTTGAAGGTATGACAACATGGGTAAAAATGTTTATCTTACCCTATGTAAATACCATGCCATATTGCATATTTGAATGTTATATCCATTAAAGTAATCAATATTTGAATTGTAAATATAATATTCGAAGTTATAATTTAACTGCGACGATGAATAAACAATTAAAAATCTTGATGGAAGAATAACTTAATAATAAAGTGTGAGTGGCCATTTTTTGTCTTGATTCTCAGAAAAGATATAAGGAAATATAAGGAAAATGTACTTTAAATAGATTAAATTTTAAAATATTAATTTATATGTAAAAAAAACAACAACAAAAAAAAAAAAAACCGAGTTATTTAATTTATAAATAAAAGCAATTTCTTTTCCAAAAATAAGGAGAAAATTTGTACTTACATATCTTCCAATGAAATATTTATATTGTGATACCTGATCACATTTGCCTAGACGTTACCTCGAATTACATAACCTTTCATTCTGAAACAACAAAGAGGATATGGGTTTTTCCTTCGAAGGCATTATTTTTTTTTTTTCGTCAACAATAAAGGATGCATTCTGGAAATTTCAGAGATGACTTTCATTTTCGATACAGATATAGAATTAGATTTCCGGCGACTGTGAAATCTTAAATCCATTGTTTCATAGTTAATCGAACTGTAGCATGCATAACAGAAAAAAAATAAATTTTCATCTGCTGTAAACACGATAGAATAATAATCTATAATAATAAAAGAAGATGTCTGTCTGTCTGAGCATCTATACGTTCAGCCCCTACTGAACGCAGAAGTATAACATTCGACACACGTGTGCTCAGAAGCCTTCCCGAGTTGATAGTGAAAACAGAATTTAAAAATTTTAATTAGTTGCGGAGATATTAATTAAAATGTCGACCCATGTCGATGGAAAAATGACCGAGAAAAAGAAACTTTCTATCAGCAGACGATTTTCTAAGCTGTCTCGATCGGAAACAAAACACATGGAGACAACGGTCTGCGATAAAAAAGGAAATGAATGTAACCAATTAAGATATCACGTGCTTCATAGTGGGGATAAAAATTGCAATTTTCAACCTTTTTCAAATTTTCATTCACGTTACATTTGAATTAATATTTGGCTTAGACAGCATATTATAAAGCTACTGTTCAATTTTCATGAAAATACACGAATAAATAAAAAAATGACGTATTTATTGGAAAAATATTAAGTTTTCTTTTATACTTTGCAGTATTTTAAATTGAGATATGCTGTTGAAATTTCGTAGTATTTGGTTTTAATGCCCGATAATTCGATTGTGAATATTTTTGAAAGAGTACGATTATTAGGGAGGGCTTGAGGAAGGGGGAAAAGGGGCAAAAATTTAAAAAAAAGAGTTACTGCGTTTGAAATTGGTTGGTATATTTAGATTTTAAGGCAAGGTAAATCGAATGCGAATATTTTCGAGTGTAAAATTATTATTATCGGCGGAAAGGGGGAGGGGGGAGAGCGAAGGGGCAAAGATGTAGAAAAGGAACGGGAGTTTCGGAGAAAATAACGGAATACCCAGAACACCTTTATTCTTTAATATTTTGCAGAGTTTCGAATTCGAATTTCTGCTCACACACCGTACTAAGTATTTTAACGTTTATAGCCCGGAATTATGCAAGTTTCGGGGATTACTGAAAGAAATTTCGCAGAATAAAAGGAAAAGAAAATACATTTTAATTTACATTTAATTGCAAATAAAATTTTATTCTAATATTCTAATACGTGTATTTCAAATTCTAATTATGATTAAATTATTTTTAATACTTCATTCGAAAGACAAATTTGAAATACTTTTATATTATCAAATCGAAAGTGGAATTCGAGATTTCACCTGTTTTATACGTTTTAAGGTGTCCTGATTAGGTTTTCTTTTGTATCTCAGCTACTAATTAAAATAATTTCATAAGTAATACATCATTTGAAAGTTTTGTTGATTTGGAACTGAACAATATATTACAGAAATTTATAACGCCAGATGGCGCTGTAATATTTTAAAATTTCAATATTTCAAATTCTAATGAGCGAGGAAGGTGTTGTAAGTTCTAAAACGGGGATAAGGCGCCGCAGGCGCCACCGAGCGGGACTTAGCTAAAGTCAGAAATTTGAAAGATCATAACATGGTGAGCGAACAGGCTGTTTCAGATATTGAACAGAGAAGAGGGCGCCGAAGGCGCTACCGAGCGGGAATTTACTGCGATTTCAATAAGCTATTTTCACGATATATCAATAAGCTGTTATTAGACCTGAAACGGGAAAAAGGCGCCGCAGGCGCCACCGAGCGGGAGTTTCGTAAAGTCGGATTTTTTAGGGATCGCGAACCAGCTGGTCGCCGAAGGCGGCTAGTTAATAATAATAATGACCATCTTCTGTCAGGAACAATTCCGGTTAGACCGCTTCAAAACAGAAACTTTTGGTAGCCTTTTTTTTCTCCTTAGAAATGCTATGTATTTTTATTTATTTATTATTATTATTATTATTTTAATTAATCTGCATAAATGTTACATCATTAGAAAGATCTTTCAAAACTGAACATTTTTTGTGCTTACACATTTCCCTTAATCTCAATATGTAAAAAGATTTCAACGAAAGTTTATAATACCATTGCAATTCTAAAATACCCACGGAGGATAAAATTAAAATGTAATATAAAATTGAATCATAAAAATTATGGGCTAATAGTTATTGCATCATTTTCTTGCAATCATGATAATGTGCTTATATGATATAAACAAACAGTTGATTGTGACGTCATATTTATCAAATTAGTTAAAATAAATAAGGTTACAAATAAGGTACTTAAGGTTACTTCGTTACAAATATGGTGCCTTTCGTTTGGTACCTTATTTGTAACGAAGTTTTGATTAAATACTTTAAAATTAATTAAAATATGAAAATAATTTGAAAACTGGACATTTAAATTTATGATTATTGCCAAAACATTTTACTAGTTATTGTTATATATATATATTCGTTCGGTGCAACTTGCACATTAGTCCCGTCAGGTGCAACTTGCACATTAGTCCCCTTTAAATATAGTGTCCAGCGAAGCTGGTAAAGCATTCGTTGATTTACTACCTTAACTGATTTCACATTCCGTCATTTTTGACGGGGTTATATACTAGTATATATATATATATATACTAGCAGACCCGGCCACGCGTTGCTGTGACTAAGTTATACGTTGAATTATATACGGCTGTAAACTATTTAGATTATTTACGAACAAAGACGAAAACGTTGTAGCCGATGTAAAAACCCACAGGGTTGAGATTTGAAACTTAGGTCAAAATTTGGAAGCGATTGATAAAAATTTTCGTAGTGCTGATATTAAGCACAAATTAATTTTATTGTAGGGTCTTATAAATTTTAATGGAGAAGTGATATATATTATTTCTAATGCTGCTTTAGATAAAATTGCTAAAATGACTAATATATAAATTAAATTCTATTAAAATTCTATTAAAATAAAAGTATAAAAGAAACAGACGATTTTAAAATCAATTTTCATGGAGGAGTGAAATATAATATATGCTATAATGGATAATTTTACTATAAAATGACCTCATCATTTTAAATATTTTAAAGAGGGCAACAGCTGTAGTTATAAAAAGGAAAAGAATAAGGCTAAACCAGAAAAATAAGTAAATTTGATAAATATTTTAAAACTTTAAAATTGGAAATCTTATGAAATATTGGACATTTAAAGTAAATACATGTATCATTTTAAATAGAAAAAGATTTTGGAAAAGTTTAGTGTATTTTAACGAAGTGATGAGAAGTTTTTGAGTATGTTAAAATTTTAATAGTAAATTCAAGTTAATAAAGATGGGAAACATTGAGGATTAAGATAAGAATAATTATAAGAAAAAAAAAAAAAAAAAAAAAAAAAAAAAAAAAACTTTTTATATACCAAGCTTTTAAATTTTAATATACTAATAATATACTAATTAAAAGGAAAATGATAAATATTCTATCATAGTTTGAAGTCAAATTTGTTTTCAAATGTCTAAATAAAATATCTGATGTAAGATACTAATATTTTGCAGCGGAATAGATTTCATTTCTGTCATCCTTGGCGAAAAAAAAAAAGAATATCGCCAAATTATCTGGCGAAAATATTTAATTTCTTTCAAAAATCATGGTTATTTTAACAACTTATATTAAAAGAGTAATGAATAATATGAAACAATATTTCGTACAATACATATTACATGTCATACATACGTACAATGAATAATACATATTACATTTCGTACAATGTATACATCTGGCATGTATATTTTCGTGTTACGCTTTTGATCGCCAAATAATAATAATAATAATAAAAAAAAGCCTAGGGCGACAGAGTTTTGAAATTTAAAATTAAAATTTTGTCAATTTGACAGCAAAATAATTCAATCTAACACCCGCGATAACTAATACATATCTATACACAAATATAAGGATTAAAATCGGGAAATAAATTTTCTGGATTTTTAATAATTTCTTACAAAAAATCCAGTGGGCAATTAACATGGGAAATCTTTTTCTTGGCTGCACAGACGGTCAGTGAGTCACACTTCGCTTGCGTATAGAACTCATAGATATAGTATAGCATATATAGAATAGAGTGATCATTGGGGAGAAAAAAGTTATTCCTTTTCATTTGGGAAAAGACGACGTTTTTACCAAAAATATGGCCGTCTTTCCCCGAGTGAATACACACGGGAATACATACTAATATTTTAGCAAATGAAATTTATGAATAATTTATTTGCTAAAGGGGAATGGAAGACACCAGATACAGTTTCAAATTCATATTTCTTTCTTCCTTCCTTTCTTTTTTTTTTTTTTTTTTTTTTTTCAATACCACTTAATGGCTGTTTCCAAAGCTTTTATTTATTTATTTTTTTCGGCATCAAAAATCTTTGTACGATAACATGGGGATGAGAGATCTATATATATTACTATATCTATGATAGAACTACATTAGCACTTTATCAATGTGCATAAAATCTTTAAATTGATTATGACGTCAATTTTCGTGAGATGCATAATTTAACTTTTTATAATTTTTTAACGTTCACGTTTGATTAAATGTATTTATTTTTATGTCGAAAAAAAATGAACTCGTATTTTTTTTTTTTTTTTGGCAACAATTAAATTAATGGAACTCACAGATATTTTGGAGCAACTTTAATAAAGGTCTATAATTAACAAATAATTGCAATAAAACAATACTGTGACAATAAATTGAGATAAAAACTATCCTATCTCTCAAGTTGGACCAAACTGCACACAGTGTACAAAATTTCATTAAAATCGGTTCCATAGTTTAGGAGTTTACCCCGGACAAACATCGTGACACGTAATTTATATATATATACAGATATAAAAGAAACATTCAACCCAAAGTTTTTTAAAAACTTATTTTTTTTTAAAGTTATTTTATTCAAAATAATAAATTATTATTATTTTTACTGTGATTTTTAATTGAGTTTTAAATAATTATTTATTATTTACTTTCTCTCACTTGTGCGGGGTAGAGAAAGCATGATTAGTGAGAGTGTAAGGTCTGAGCGCTTGCCTCGGCTGCTTCAAACCCTATTCTAACTAGTACCTAATCTAGCAAAGAACAATAGGAGACTCTTTAGATTAAAATAAAATGAATAATTTATTTTGACACGAAATATTGGGAAGAAATGCTCATGGTGAAACTCAGATAAATAAATTAAATAAATATAAAGATTAATCGCACCACTGTTGATTAACTTGGCCGGCGAAAAGCTGGTTGTTTTGGCTCTCAAGAAATATAGTGGATTCAAAGCCCCATCAATAAAAAGAAATTCTCTACCTTCCGCTACTTATTCCATGGCAACTCTTCGACAATCACTCAATTCGTCTAATATTCTATCTCGTAATAATCCGCTACTCTATACGCCACCAACAACACATTCTCTCTCCTCATTTCACTATTTAACTACCTTGAAAAACCGACAACCTCCGTCACTTCAATTTACTAACTTCAATAGCTAATCGTATTCACCACCATACGCAAACTGCGCGAGTCATAGTTTTCTTTTAGTGACTCTATGCTGCCGTAAACTCATCCCAACTCCAATCTATTGCGTCATTCTGCGCTGGGCCAAGTCTTTGCGTTTCGATCTCCGATTTACTTTCACTACAGCGTCTAGAATAAACAGTGTGGAAAGCGGCGAATAAAATTGTACATTAAGCCTATCACCAGATGCCATTGTAATCGAAGCTAGGGTCACGACAACAAAACCGAGACTCCCTATTGGTTAATTATATGCTTAGATCACGTGATTAAACTGATGAAATTGGGAAAAGCCAATCAAGTTGTCGATTTGAGCAATAGCTTCGATCACAGCGACATCTGGGTAAGCTTATTTTTTGTAGCATCATTTTAACATCACGGTTATAGGCGATTGCCACACTGTTTATTCTAGACGCTGTGCTTTCACTTTTCACCACTGGTTACATCCTTTTGTCTCAACCCGGCGCTACGTTGCGATTTTACTTTCCATATCGCTTACCTCCGGTGACCTGCAATTTACTCTATCTATTTTACCTTACAAGAGGGCCATCATAAAAAGCAATGCTAATTAAAATTAGATACATATCGGTCACTAGGTTATGTTTCTTATGATGGAATTTTTCTCGTGTACAAGAAAGCAATACCTGTATCTATAGAATATAAATAAATGCACGAAACTTGATACATGATATGGCAATCATAAAATAGAAAACTGACTTAACTTGAGTTTATATCTGCCATCAGATGACACTATTGTGATCCATGTTCCGCGTTTTTCCATGTGGTTACATTTCAGCTTCTATTTGTTAATAATACACGAAGCTGCATATGTAAAATGTTTATTATGAGAAGTTGCGATTTATTGATAACATATACATCATATTTGTATGCTTGAACTCTCGAAAGCCCACTTGTAAATCCTCGTCAGATAAAGATAGATAGCACATGACAGAATTACAGTACGAAGAATTGGAAAAACACCCAGGGCCAGCACGGGAATTGAACCCGCTCTCCTACGTTCGAAGGCGATTAGCAGCGTGACATAAACATAACCACTCGGCCACAGAAGCTGTGATTAAATTTTTGTTCATGTTAACCGCTGTGCGGCAAGAATGTTATATGATGGTTACAGGTACTAATTTTAATTTTTTTTTTTTTCAAGTTTAGGAAATTTGTATTCTGATTATTTCAGACAACATATATACATATACATATATGCATGCCTACACACACACATATATATGAGATAGTTTATTAAGTGATATCTTCATGCACTCAGAATTACTGTTCTTTTTTAGAAGAATTTTTATTTACACAATTTAACTAAATGAAGTACATTCTTTTAAACAGAAATTTACCTAAAATAATAACAGTATATTTTAGGCAAATATAAGAAGTTCTTTTCCACTTGTCGAAAGATAGAATTGTTTTATTTCTTCAGGTACTTAATGATATAGTTCAGTCACAATTTTTTTTAAAGTTTTTGATAACATCTTCGTCAATGTTGGAGCGGTAGAAGTTCCTCCAGGCTTCGCACCGGTAGTTGTCGGGTTTCACACCAATTCTGTCCCTCATACCAATGAGGAGATACTTGGGATCTTCGTGAGTATACTTAGGCCACTTCATTCCACCTGGAATGCTTGGATTTCTAAGAATAAATAAATAAATAAAACTTCAAAAGAGAATCGTTTTAATTTTTTTATGTATATAAATACAATTTAAATTATAGATTAGACGACATTTATTTAAAAATGCGCAATTTTCTCAAAAGTAAAGAGTATTTTAACCCAATGACATCATATTTAAATACCGCACTGGTTGCTTTGAAATGAGATTTATACCCTACTGGTTGCTACCTTACTAGATTTATACCCTACAGAAATACCCTGCTAGCAAACATATATGCCAACATTTCTAATTTAAACCGGAGCAACGTTAGTTCCGTCTTTTTATTCGCACAACTGTTTTTGAAGAATAACTTCGAGTTGAGAGAAATAATTAAAAGAACTTTTGCTATTCTTCGACCACATTTGATGAAACCACGGAAGCATCTGCGCAAGCGCTAACTCAACGAGTCCAATACTGAAATAGGGGTGACAGTCAACTGACTCGGAGAAAATGAGCAATAATAGAGCATGGAATTGCTGGATATTTTCCAAATTTCAAGCTGGCATCCCTCCAACATTTTGGACGCGTCCTCGCTACTAGTTTTAGGATATGTGGCTGCACTGTACGTCTGCTACTAGCTGTAAACAATCATATTGATTGGTAGGAAATGTTCGCTTTTTTTCTGAGCCGAAAGATCAATGAACCAGCAGCGACTGGAGAAAATAATCCCCGCCTACAAATACCGTGAATAGTGCAGTGCGCATTCGCGAGTTCAGCTTGTCACCCGATTTAAATTCCATACTAAATTTATGCGCTGTGTTGCCAAGAGGAAATTTATCCCTTACGCGTAGGGACTTTTAGCAGTTTTTTCCCCATGTAGGGACGAATTTTGAATTCGTAGAGACTTTTGAGGGTAATAAGTACAAAACTTTGAATAAACGCCATAAAATACATAAGAACTCGCAATAATTGCTTCAAGTCGAAAGACGACACGACCCTTCATCAGGCGAACAAAGTAGGCATGAGTATTGCAAACCAAGCGTACCGCTTATGGCATTTTATGGTGTTTATTCAAAGTTTTGTGCATTGATGTTTTGTTTGTATCATTCGTGCCTACTTTGTTTGCTTGAAAAAGAGTCGTGTCGTCTTTAGTCCAGAAACAATTATTGCGAGTTATTGCATTTTATGGTGTATATTCAAAGTTTTGTATGTGTTGCTTTTTTTTTACTTTCTCTTACCCGAGAAAGTATTGTTTTAGGGTCAAATTTTCGAACGTAAGTTTTTGTTATATTTACATGTTCTGAGGTCCCCTGAATACGAAAATCATGCTTTTAGCGAATGGTCTGTGTGTCTGTCTGTTATCAGAATATCTCAAGAACAAATAGTAGCAGAAATTCCAAACTCGGTATTCTAAATGTGTATCATATAGGGATGCTACAGTAAGCTTTTCGTTGAGATGAAGCAAATGGTTCGTGTACAGGGACACTCAAAATATTCAAGTACATTACGTATGGAAATTGCAGGTAAGTTGAGTTTAACGTCTATAGACTGAACTAAACCAAATGAAACGAACGTACATATTTTGTAATAGAGATAGTCAACTGGGAAAAAAAATTGTGTATGTAGGAGCCTCGCCTCTCCCTCCCTGGGGGGAAGTCCCCCCTCGAGGGCAGTAAATTTTCATGATGGGTATCTTTCAAAATAGTTCGCCAATACCATTGATCTGCTATAATTTACATTAAAGTTAACGATATTTTTTTCATTTTTAACAAAAAAAAAAAAAAAAAAGAATAATAATAATAATAATAAAAAAGAATAAATAAATAAAAAAATAAATAAATGTAATATTGAGAATAAATTCAACCTTTCTTTTTTTTTTGATATTTAGTGTTATACTACTTCTCTAATATAGAAATCGTCTGCATTATCATAAAAGATAATTTGTTAATATTAACTTTAATAAATTATTTTTTAAAAACCGAATTATTTTTTAACAACCGAATTAAATTCTATATAACTGTAGGTGCATTAATGAAACTGGGGGTTGATGGGACGGTAGCCCCCTCCCTCACACAGAATTAATTATCATATAAAACTCTTCCGAAGCCTAATTTGAATTGTTTAACATAGGTTCACATAGCAGTACTTGTTATCTTCCCTCTTAATCTCCAACCTGTATTTATAGTATTACATTTCAGGGCAAGAGAAAGTCGTGTGAGTGACACACCAGATTATTATTATTATTTTCTTTTTTGTTGTTGTTGTTCAAATAACTGTTGGGGGTAGTTTAGTGAAACTTTTTAATAGAATTTTTTATAGATTATGATAATTTTTCCATTTTTTCATGATTTTTATCTAAAGTAAGGACTTTTATCGTCCGTGTAAATACATTTTGAGATGTCAGTAGGAACCATGCAAAATTTAAGTTTGCCACACAGTTATGATGCGACTATAGGTCATCATTTGATGCGATTGGGTTAAATAAAACATTAAAAATGAAGTTCCATGAATCTGAAATATTTTAAAATTTCTATTCTTGTTTATTCTTATAAAAGTTAAAAATATTGAAATATCTATATATAATTAATATATAAGAAATTATAATATATGTTTTCAGTCATATAAAAGTTGAAAATATGTAACAAAAATAACTAAAGAAACTAGTTGGCATAGGTGGACTCTGCTCAGTTCCCCATCATATTTATGTTCTCAGAAAATTCTAGTGCGAGACATATTACTAGTGGATCTGCAGATCAGGAGCCTCAACGTCCTATTTGCATCAGACATTATTCAATAGGTCATTTTTATTTATTCCTTATTATATAATAGTATATATTGATTCGATCGACTTATTACCAAAATCAAATACACCCTCAACCCCCCGTTGTATCTCTCTTTGTATACCTATTTGTATATCATATAAAGTGTTACGAAATTGTAAATAATTGCATCTATTTTTGTATAAATTCTTTCAAAGAGGTTTAGTAAGTTGATAAAATGCTAATTTTGTGCCTTTATAGTCGTTTTAGCGTTAAAATAGCCAAATTTTCCTTTAAAAACGCATTAAAAAGCTCCTATAAGGGAAGAAATAAATTTGGCGCCAAATTTGGCGACTATTTCCCTCCTTGGCGATTTTTTTGGCGATCTTGGCGAGAAAATCCTTATTAGGGATATACCAAATATGGAAGCTCTAATCTCATTGGCTGATGTGATACGAGAATTTTCCAGAACAGTCTGTTTTCGATAGAAAAGTATAAAAGGAGCATTATTTTCGCGAAGGCGGTCAGTCTCAGATCTATATCAGTTTCGTCAAATGCTTGCTCAATGGGCTCATGAATATGTGTACCAAATTGCAAGTCAATAGCGTTATTTTGGGGGCCGCTATCGCGGTACATACAAATTCTTCCCATAGGCCGTAATGGTAAAAAAAAAACTTTGGCGTGTCCCTGTACACGAACTTACAAATGGAATGCACACCGAAAACTATACAGCTAATTTCGTGGGCATCATGAACATGTGTACAAAATTTCAAGTCAATAGCGTGTTTTTTGCGGCCGCTATCGCATGACAGACAGACGGAATCCAAAATCCTTTTGAGTCTCAACAGAGGGCCTCCATTCACATTTCGGCAAAAATTGGAAGTCAATAGCTTGATTTTTGCGGTGGCTATCGCGGTACATACAGATTCTTCCCATAGGCCGTAATCATAAAAAATCTTTGGCGTGTCCCTGTACACGAACTACAAATGGAATACACACCTAAAACTATACAGCTAATTCCGTTGGGCTCATGAACACGTGTACCAAATTGCAAGTCAACAGCGTGATTTTTGTGGCCGCTATCGCGGTACATACAAATTCCTCCCATAGGCCATAATGATAAGAAAAACTTTGGCGTGTCCCTGTACACAAATTACAAATGGAATACACACCCAAAACTATACAGCAGATTTCGCGGGGCACATGAACACGTGTACCAAATTGCAAGTCAATAGCGTGATTTTTGTGGCCGCTATCGTGATACATATAAATTTCTCCCATAGGCCGTAATGATAAGAAAAACTTTGGCGTGTCCCTGTATACGAACTACAAATGGAATACATACCAAAAACTATACAGCTGATTTCGAGGGGCTCATGAACATGTGTACCAAATTTCAAGTAAATAGCGCTTTTTTGGCGGCCGTTATCGCGCGACAGACAGACACAGCCCAAAACCGTTTTGAGTCTCAACAGAGGGCCTCCACTGACGTGTCGGCAATAATGTTAAAAGAAATCAATTTGACCAAAGCTTAATACAGTGACAGAATGAAATCCCCGCCTAATAGGCTATCCACCGTTCACTTCGATATATTTATCTTATTCTAATCTATTAATTTATTTTATCGGGGTCAATTCCGTTGTTTAGTTTTCATGCTACTATTTCCAATGCAATAATCCTCAAATTCATATTTATATGAAAAATTTACAATTTCGCTATGTTGATAAAATCGTAAATTACGAATAATTTACGAAATTTTCCTATTAGAATATTTGTATTCAATCATGTTCAAACAAATATCATAAACGTAATTTTGAAGTTGTCTAACGTAGTGTTACGAAATTGTAAATAATTGTGTTTATTTTTGTATAAATTCTTTCAAAGAGGCTTAGTAAGTTGATAAAGTGCTAATTTTGTGCATTTCTAGTCGTTTTAGCGTTGAAATAGCCTTATTTTCCCTTAAAAACGCATTTAAAAGCCCCAGTAATGCAGGCAATGGATTTGGCGCCAAATTTGGCGACTTTTTCCCACCTTGGCGATTTTTTTGGCGACCTTGGCGAGAAAATCCTTATATGGGATATACCAAATATGGAAGCTGTAAGTTGAGTGGTTGACCACTTTCTAGAGTTTTCTCGAAAAATCTGGGTTCCATGGAACAGCATATAAGGAGCGCTTCCTCGCCAAGGCAGTCAGTTCAGTTCAGATCTCAGCCAGCTTCGCTAGTGCTTGCATTGCTCTTGAGCCTCTTTGAGAGAGACTTGCTTCAAGTGTTATTGCTATACAGTTTGTACTGTGGATTTGCTATTGACAGCTGTTGTTTAAGCTGTGGTTACTGCTTGAATTGAAGCTGATAATTCAGCGATAAGGTCCGGACAGTGAAGAAGGATGAGGTGTTAGCAACCTGCACTCCTGTTACATGCATCAACCGTCCCACGCAATCAACCGCATCCAAGTCTTCAGAACAATTAATAACGGAATTACTCAAGAATGCAGAATTAGAAAGTGAACAGAGGTGTGCTGCGGAGAAGCTACTCCAAGAATTTAAAGACCTTTTTTCTCGAACACCTGAAGACGTCGGGAGAACGAACATCACCCAGCACAGAATTGATACAGGAAATTATCCTCCAATCAAACAACATCCAAGAAGACTTCCATTTGTAAACAGGAAGAGGCCACTGAACTTCTAGGTGAAATGCAGCACAATGATGTCATCGAGCCATCAACGAGTCCTTGGGCGTCTCCCATAGTACTGGTGCGGAAAAAGGATGGTTCAACAAGATTTTGCGTGGATTATCGTCGTTTGAATGACATCACGAAGAAAGACAGTTACCCTCTTCCCAGAATTGACGACACATTAGACACACTTGCTGGCAAGTAGAATTACATCCTGATGATCGTGAGAAGACTGCATTCACCACGGGACAAGGACTGTGGCAATTTAAAGTTATGCCATTCGGATTATGCAATGCACCTGTCACCTTCGAACGCCTGATAGAGACAGTGCTACAAGGACTTTCCTATGAAGCCTGTCTGGTGTATTTGGATGATATTATCATTGTGGGGCGCACCTTTGAAGACCACCTACGAAACATCCGAAAGGTGCTGGAGAAACTCAGAATGGCTAACCTCAAATTGAATCCAGGCAAGTGTAACTTGTTCCGTCGTAAAGTGAGCTACCTCGGCCATATCATCTCTGCCGAAGGTGTGAGAACTGATCCTGAGAAGATATCTGCCGTCGAGAACTGGAGTCGCCCTGAAAATGTACACCAACTACGAAGTTTCCTGGGGTTATGCACTTAGTACAGGAAGTTTGTCAAGTGTTTCTCAAATATTGCCCGACCACTTCACAAGCTGACGGAAGCCAAACAGAAGTTCCTGTGGACAGATGAATGTGAAAATGCGTTCAAGCGACTTAAAGAGGCCTTAATATCATCGCATTTCTTGACGTATCCACAGCCCGACAGACAGTTCATACTTGATATTGATGCCAGTCATGAGAGTGTCGGTGCTGTTCTGTCGCAAGAAATTGATGGTCAAGAACATGTCATTGCCTATTGGAGTAAATGCCTGTCTAAACCAGAGCGAAATTACTGTACCACCAGGAAAGAGCTACTCGCCATCGTAAAAGCCATAGAACATTTCCATCATTACCTCTATGGCAGAAGATTCCTGCTCCGGACTGACCATGCATCTTTAACGTGGTTGCTCCAGTTCAAGAACCCGGAAGGACAGATTGCCAGGTGGATACAACGCCTCCAGGAATATGACTTCGAGATACGTCATCGTAAAGGGACTCTACATGGTAATGCAGATGCCTTGTCCCGGAAGCCCTGCTCGGAAGTCTGCAAGTACTGCTCTAGAGCCGAACAGAAATACCTGCCGATAAATCCGGTTGCCTGCCAAGTTACTGTCTCAACACCATCAGATCAAGATTCCGATCCATGGAGTGACGAAAAACTTAGAAAATCCCAGTTGGAAGATCCTGACATAAAGCCAATATTACATCTAAAGGAGACGACCAGCAACAGACCTATCTGGCAGGACATTTCCAGATTTAGTCCCATTACGAAAAGTTATTGGGCACTTTGGGACTCTCTTCATATCAGAAACGGCGTATTATACAGAAAGTGGGAATCTGATGATGGGAAAAGCTTCAGATGGCAGATTTTATTACCAAGATCAAAAATTCCAGCTGTTTTAGAACAACTGCATAGTAGCTCTACCGGAGGCCATTGTGGGGTAATGAAGACTCTGCAGAAAGTTCGGGAACGCTTCTACTGGTGCAAGGCAAAGGAGGATGTGGAGAAATGGTGTAAATCCTGTGATGCTTGTGCGGCACGTAAAGGCCCGTAGAAACGAAGTCGAGGAAGACTGCAACGGTATAACGTGGGAGCACCATTTGAACGGATTGCAATCGATATCTTGGGTCCTTTGCCACGGACCTCCAGTGGAAATAAATACATTCTCGTCGTGATGGACTATTTCACCAAGTGGCCTGAGGCATATCCCATTCCCAATCAAGCGGCATGCACAGTCGCAGAAGTCCTAGTGCAGCAATGGGTGTCAAGGTACGGCACGCCCCTACAACTTCATACCGACCAAGGTAGGAACTTTACCTCTGATGTTTTCAAAGGACTGTGTGAACTACTCGGCATAGACAAAACCCGGACAACACCCTTACATCCCCAGTCGGACGGCATGGTCGAGAGGTTCAATCGTACCATCCTGAATAACCTCTCCCTTCTAGTATCAAGGAACCAGCAAGATTGGGACTTGAAGTTGCCATTGTTCCTGCTGGCTTATCGAAGTGCTGTCCATGAAACCACCGGCTATACTCCAGCCCAGATGCTGTTTGGACGTGAACTTCGTCTCCCTTGTGATCTCCTGTTTGGTTTTCCACCCGATGCGCCTTCATCGCCCGAGGAGTGCATCCAAGATCTCCAGGCACGATTTGAGGACGTTCACAACTTTGCTCGGGAGCGAATTCACATTGCATCGGAGAAAATGAAGACGAGGTACGATCTAAAGGCTACGCAACATGAGTTTCAGGAAGGAGAGAAGGTCTGGTTGTGGAATCCTGTTCGACGCAAAGGACTCTCTTCCAAGTTACAGTGCAACTGGGACGGACCATACACAGTCTTAAAAAGGCTGAATGATGTAGTGGTGCGGATCACTAAAACACCTTCATCAAAACCGAAGGTGGTGCACTATAATAGGCTAGCCAAGTACCACAAGTAACGGTAATATTAAAAATAAAAAATGTAAATACTGGTAAAATTTGCGCATGCGTAATGTAAATATTTGTATATAAATATTTGTACATATTTGTGAATTTTATAAATATTTGTATGTAATATTTGAACATATTTGTGAATTTTGTAAATATTTCTCACTTGATTTGTATTTCTATTTTATCGTTATATGCAACTTAGTTTTTGTGTTTTAGATTGTGTAAATTTGTTTAGTTTCGCCTCTTGACCAAGGGTTGCACTGCCCGGGACGTGCAGTCCTTGGGAGGAGGGCAGTGTTACGAAATTGTAAATAATTGTGTTTATTTTTGTATAAATTCTTTCAAAGAGGCTTAGTAAGTTGATAAAGTGCTAATTTTGTGCATTTCTAGTCGTTTTAGCGTTGAAATAGCCTTATTTTCCCTTAAAAACGCATTTAAAAGCCCCAGTAATGCAGGCAATGGATTTGGCGCCAAATTTGGCGACTTTTTCCCACCTTGGCGATTTTTTTGGCGACCTTGGCGAGAAAGTCCTTTTATGGGATATACCAAATATGGAAGCTTTAAGTTGATTGGTTGACCACTTTCTAGAGTTTTCTCGAAATATCTGGGTTCCATGGAACAGCATATAAGGAGCGCTTCCTCGCCAAGGCAGTCAGTTCAGTTCAGATCTCAGCCAGCTTCGCTAGTGCTTGCATTGCTCTTGAGCCTCTTTGAGAGAGACTTGCTTCAAGTGTTATTGCTATACAGTTTGTACTGTGGATTTGCTATTGACAGCTGTTGTTTAAGCTGTGGTTACTGCTTGAATTGAAGCTGATAACTGGTTTATTGACCTGTATTTTTCTGGATTTTTCTGTGAATAAATTACTGAATTTTTGTAAGTTTGGCCTTTCATTCCCGGACAACTCACGAACCCTCAAGTACGCAACAGTATTTAGGATCCTCAAAATGGAAGTTTATGCTCAATTTTGCTTTATTCTGACATGTTAAATAAATCGTAAATTCCAAATAACTTACGAATTTTTTAAATTGGAAAAATCATAGTCTATGATATTCATGCCAGTATCCTAAATATTATTTCGAAAGTGGTTTGAGATCTTTACGATGAAAATATCCCTGAAGATTGACGTTTATGTGAAATTTTGCTCTATTCAGCCATGTTAAGAAATTCGTAAATTTCCAATAAGTTACGAAATCTTTATATTGGAAAATTCATAGTCATTAATATTCATGCCAGTGTCTTAAATAATGTTTCAAAAGTAGTCTGACATCTTTACGATGAAAATATCTCTCAAAATTGACGTTTATGTGAAATTTTCCCCTATACTGCCATATTAAGAAATTCGTAAATTTCCAGTAACTTGCGAAATTTTCAAAGTAGCATATTTATAGTTACTGATGTTCATTCCGGCATCAAACTGATATTTTAAAACTGGTCTGACATTTTTACAGTAAAAAGTTTTCATTTAATGCCCGTTTAAGTGATTTTTTGTCCTATTCTCCCATGTTAAGAAAATCGTAAATTTCGAATAACTTACGAAGTTTTTAAAATCGAATGTTGCAAATGAATAGGGTTCTTGCCAGTGTCGAAAGTAATATTTTAAAACTGATCTGACCTCTCTGCGACAATTTGTTCTTGAGATATCGTGTACACAGACTAACAAACTAACGGACTGACCCACTAACAGACTAACCCACTAACTGACTAACAGACTAACAGACACCCTACAGACAGACACCATAGAAATTTTGTCATTTTCGGATTCCTCACACCTGAAAACGTGTAGAAAAGTCAAAAAACCGAGGTTGAAAATTTTCACGATTACCTAAGTTCCCCATACCTATAGTATGATGGGGAACTAAAACTTACGAGAAAATTAATAAATGTGAAACAATTCATAAGTAAAACTAACTGCAAAAACGTAAAAATTAATATATATGTATAATATATAATTTAAAATGAATAAACACACATGATTAATTAAAAAGTTGAGAATTTTCAGCGGACAAAAATAATGAAACCTTTTTAATTAAAACATTAATTTCTGAAAAATTCTTTTGAAACTCACGATTTTTTTACTTTCTTCTATATGTAATATAGAGAAAGTATTGGATTCGCGAAAATTTTCGAAGTCCATTTTTTGATGGATTTACATGTTTTGGGATATGGAGAACACGAATTAATAATTTTTAAAAAATGTCTGTCTGTCTGTCTGTCTGTCCGTCTGTCTGTCTGTCTGTCTGTCTGTCTGTCTGTATCATTTTTTTGTGGACGCTGTATCTCACGAACCAATGAATGAAACTTAACCAAACTTGGTATTTAGTTGCACCATGACATAAACTGGTGCTGATTAGATTTTGGGATCAATCGCTCAATAGGTGGCGTTGTGATCGCATTTTATGCAAATTTTTAACATGGCAGCATAGGACAAAATTCCGTATAAATGGGCATAAAGAGAGTTATTTTACACTTGTGATTGTAAAATTAATATGAATTATTGATAATAGTAGTAGTTAGCTAGGAAAAAAATTTTGTGCATGGGGGGGGCATCGGTTCCCCCCCCGGGGGGGAAAATCCCCCCCCCCGGGGAAGTAAATTTTCAAGATGGGTATCTTTCGAAAGGTCTCGTTGATAATAGTAATAGTTAACTTGGAAAAAATTTTTGTGTATGTGGGGGCATCGGTTGCCCCCCCACCGGGGGGGGGGGAAGTTCCCACCCGGGGGGGCAAAGTTTCAAGATGGGTATCTTTCGAAAGATCTCGTCAATACCTTTAAAACGAATGGTTGAACGATAAATCTGTGATAATTTAAACCAAAGTTATCGATTTTTTTAACTTTTAACAAAAAAAAACTTAGAAAAATATCGCAATTTTTTTTTTTTAACGAAATTTAACCAAACTTGGTATTTAGTTGGTCCCCGACATAAACTGGTGCTGATTATGTTTGGGGATCAATAGCTCAACAGGTGGCGCTGTGATAGCATTTTATCTAAATTTTTAACATGGCAGCATAGGACAAAAATTCGGATAAATGTGCATAATTAGAGTTGTTTTGAACTTGTGATTGTAAAATTAATACGAATTATTGATAATAGTAGTATGTAACTAGGAAAAAATTTTTTTGCAAGGGGAGGCATCGCTTCCCCCCCCTAGGGGGGAAATACCCCCCAGGGGGGGTAAATTTTCACATTGGGTATCTTTCGAAAGATCAGGTTGATAATAGTAGTAGTTAACTAGGAAAAAATTTTTGTGCATGTGGGGGCATCGGTTGCCCCCCCCCCACCTGGGGGGGAATTTACCACCCGGGGGGGGCAAAGTTTCAAGATGGGTATCTTTCGAAAGATCTCGTCAATACCTTTAAAACGAATGGTTGAACGATAAATCTGTGATAATTTAAACGAAAGTTATCGATTTTTTTTAGTTTTAACAAAACAAAACTTAGAAAAAAAATCGCAATTTTTTTTTTTTTTTTTTTTTTTTTTTTTTTTAACGAAATTTAACGAAACTTGGTATTTAGTTGGTCCCCGACATAAACTGGTGCTGATTATGTTTGGGGATCAATAGCTCAACAGGTGGCGCTGTGATAGCATTTTATCTAAATTTTTAAAATGCAGCATAGGACAAAAATTCGTATAAATGTGCATAATTAGAGTTGTTTTAAACTTGTGATTGTAAAATTAATATGAATTATTGATAATAGTAGTATGTAACTAGGAAAAAATTTTTCTGCATGGGGGGGCATCGCTTCCCCCCCTGGAGGGGAAGTACCCCCCCCGGGGGGGATAAATTTTCAAGATGGGTATCTTTCGAAAGGTCTCGTCAATACCTTTAAAACGAATGGTTGAACTATAAATCTGTGATAATTTAAAACAAAGTTATCGATTTTTTTCACTTTTAACAAAAAAAAAAAAAAAAAAAAAAAAAAAAAAATCGTACTTTTTTTTTTTTTTTTTTTTTTTTTTAATATTGTTACTGATTGAATATGTATAGGTAAATATAGAAGAAAGTCTTGTGGTGGCCACAACATACTAGTTATTTGTTTATTAATGGAATTTTTTTGTGAATAATACTGTTTAGTCAACAACGTCATATTAAATATGAGAACATGATATGTTAACAAAATGCTGTTCTGTGTTTCATCTGTTTGCAACTCACGCAATTCCGTTTAATTTAATTTAATTTAATGTAATTTTATTTGTACTCATAGTTATTCTATTCTCTATTTCTTATTTACTAGTCTGCAAAACCTAAAATTATATATCAGACTATACGGTTTTATTTTTGATACACAATGTTCAACTAAATAAACCGTAAAAATTTTATTATCAATAACTTATTAGTTAATTATTTTTCATTTCTTAAATTATGAGCTAATGCAAAATCTGTTGTATACTTCATGCCAAAAACTGTGATTTCTCATATAAACAAATTTGAAGGTCTTAATAAACAAGCCTTCTTGTTGTAGAAAAGAAAAAAAATAGCATTTACAAAATCTTATTTACAATAACAACAACAACAGATGTTAATTTGAAAACATTATTACATTACTTAAACAAATCGCGAAATGTTACAGAAAATTAATTTAATTAAAACTAGTATGTTGTGGCCGCCACAAGACTTTCTTCTATATTTACCTATACATATTCAATCAGTAACAATATTAAAAAAAAAAAAAAAAGTACGATTTTTTTTTCTAAGTTTTTTTTTTTTTTTTTTTTTTTTGTTAAAAGTGAAAAAAATCGATAACTTTGTTTTAAATTATCACAGATTTATAGTTCAACCATTCGTTTTAAAGGTATTGACGAGACCTTTCGAAAGATACCCATCTTGAAAATTTATCCCCCCGGGGGGGTACTTCCCCCCCAGGGGGGGAAGCGATGCCCCCCCATGCAGAAATTTTTTTTCCTAGTTACATACTACTATTATCAATAATTCATATTAATTTTACAATCACAAGTTTAAAACAACTCTAATTATGCACATTTATACGAATTTTTGTCCTATGCTGCCATGTTAAAAATTTAGATAAAATGCTATTACAGCGCCACCTGTTGAGCTATTGATCCCCAAACATAATCAGCACCAGTTTATGTCGGGGACCAACTAAATACCAAGTTTGGTTAAATTTCGTTAAAAAAAAAAAAAAAAAAAAATGCGATTTTTTTTCTAAGTTTTTTTTGTTAAAAGTAAAAAAAATCGATAACTTTGGTTTAAATTATCACAGATTTATCGTTCAACCATTCGTTTTAAAGGTATTGACGAGATCTTTCGAAAGATACCCATCTTGAAATTTTGCCCCCCCGGGTGGGAACTTCCCCCCCCGGTGGGGGGGGGGAAACCGATGCCCCCGCATGCACAAAAATTTTTTCCAAGTTAACTATTACTATTATCAACGAGACCTTTCGAAAGATACCCATCTTGAAAATTTACTTCCCCGGGGGGGGGATTTTCCCCCCCGGGGGGAACCGATGCCCCCCCCATGCACAAAATTTTTTTCCTAGCTAACTACTACTATTATCAATAATTCCTATTAATTTTACAATCACAAGTGTAAAATAACACTCTTTATGCCCATTTATACGGAATTTTGTCCTATGCTGCCATGTTAAAAATTTGCATAAAATGCGATCACAACGCCACCTATTGAGCGAGTGATCCCAAAATCTAATCAGCACCAGTTTATGTCAGGGTGCAACTGAATACCAAGTTTGGTTAAATTTCATTCATTGGTTCGTGAGATACAGCGTCCACAAAAAAATGATACAGACAGACAGACAGACAGACAGACAGACAGACAGACATTTTCTAAAAACTATTAATTCGTGTTCTCCATATCCCAAAACATGTAAATCCATCAAAAAGTGGACTTCGAAAATTTTCGCGAATCCAATACTTTCTCTATATTACATATAGAAGAAAGTAAAAAGTATACTGATTTAAAGTGTAACAATACAATAAATGTTTTTTCTCATTAAGAATTATGTTTTTAATCAAAGGTTAAAGTTGTGAGGACTATAATTAAATTATTTCCTTGTGAAGAATATTATTAATTTTTTTTAATCATGAATTTTTAATGTATGTAGTGTAATCGTACAATTATAATATATAAACATTGAATGAAGAAACTCAACAAATATAAATTATTTTGAAACAATTGTTAAAATCTTTTCTCCTATAAATATTTCTTACTAAACTTTAGCTTGTGGTTAAAAATTTCGCATTTTGTCAATCAGAGTTATTTTTCGTAAATTAACTTATAAAGTAAACTAAATAGTCTGAGATCCGGCTGCAAAATTGCTACATTCATCGAGTATGTAATCAAAATCAGATTTTTATATTCAATTATAAAAGGGACAATATGTTTTGGCCGGGTTGCCTAATAAAATGTGCCCGCTAGTATTTTTAATTAAATTAATATTCATTGACTTTTTGGAGAGAAATTTCATTCATTTGGTATTGAAATAAACTATACTCCACATCACAGACATATACGTAGTGAACTTGAAAAGTAATGGTTGCCATTGCGCGTTTGGCCGCAACCTCTTCGCAGCCAGGTGCAAACAGGTAGTTTTTTGGGGCGTTTATACGTTCATGGCGTATATTCATCATTTATATATCAAATTAAAGCTAATTTTTTTCTGCACATGGTAAACTTCGTCTGCCAATGTAAAAGTGGCCGCAAGTAGGGGTTGCCAGCTGTTAAAGATTGCTTAGAATGAAAATTAGCGCGCTACATCGTTCGTCAGACAAGGATGGCGATAGCCAATTGTACGCGTTTTTGAAGCTTTTGCCGATTGATATTGTTCGCAACTATTCAGCTGCTATTTCATCAGTGTTGCCAGACTTGGGGATTTTTCTCGATTTCGAGGATTTCTGAATTTTCGGAGAAAATGTTTGGGGGCAAAAGTTTCGTGGGGCGTAGTTTGGGGAAATGATTTTTTTTTTTTTTTTTTTTTTTTTTTGGAGGGGGGGGGATATGGGGTTTTCTTTAAAATTGGCAATTACTTTTACTTAAAATCCGCACCGAAAAAAAAATGTGTATTAGATGATAATGCATTGATTCTGGATTCTATTTCTGAAATAGGAAAGTAATGTGTTGAAAGATTTTTTTTTTTTTTTTTTTTTTTTTTTTACGAAAAATAGCTTTATTTGGGGAAAAAATGTGAGCTTAAATTTATTAAATATTCTTTAATTTCTTTTTTTTTTCTTTTCTTTTCTTTCGTTTTTTTTTTTTCTTTAAATTTTTAGCATAAACTGAGTTGGAGATTTTTTTGGAGAAAAAAAAAAAAAAAAAAAAAAAAACTTGATTTTTCGGGAAATTTTAAAACGATAACAAAACTTTGGACAGCATTATTGAAACCATAAAGAAAACAATGAATCCTTTTTCTGAAAACCTGGACAAAAATATTTTGTTCAATCTGTCAACTGGTAAGGCGGCATCTTTAGATGTTACAAATTGTTTAATGAACAGCAAGTCATTGGGTCAAGAACAAAAGTTGAAATTTTTTTCAGAATGTTTTGAAGATCCTACAAGATTTGTGAAATCAATTAGACGTAATAAAATACATAATTTTGCATCTGATTGTGTAAAAAAAAGGATCAAGAGTAACACCGGAGACAACAAAGCTTTAATTAAAATGGAACGAGACATTTTTGGACGGGTGTTGGCAATAGCTATAAATAACAAGATTGACATTGAGTACTGTTTGTCATATCCTCTTGCACCAATACCGCCTGCACTATTCCATTGTTCAGGCTACATGCTCAAAACGGACAAATCTGCTTTAAGTAAACAATTAACATCACAGATTGCATCAGCCAATCCCGGACAAATTGATATAGAAATTATTGTTGGTTTCTACTATTTGTATCAGATTGGCTCTACTTTGTCGCAAACATTTGGAAAGCTAGCTGAATCGATATTGGTAAAGCTTTGTTCAAAAAGCGCTCGCGAAGTACATATCATATTTGATAGATATTTAACGCCTTCAATCAAAGATTGTAAAAGACAAGATCGACAGGAAATTGATATTCCATATACAATTAATGGTCCGTTACAAACGAGACCCAGTGATTTTACAAAAAGCTTAAAGAATTTTCATTTTAAAGAAGCTCTAGTTAAATTTTTAGCTTCTCACTTGGATAACAACTCTTTTGTTTCAGTATTAGGAAACAAAAAAAATTTTATTACTGTTGGAAAACAATGTTTTTCATATTACTCTTCTGGAAATTGCGTTGTGAAACAAGAGGAAACTGAATTAGAATGCCAACATGAGGAAGCAGATACGAGAATAGTATTTCATATAAGCAAAGTAGGTAAAAAGTCTAAAATATTGGTGAAAGCAAGTGACACTGATATTTTAATAATTCTACTAGGTAATCTGCACAAATTTCCTCATTTACAAATTTGGTTAGCAAATAGTACAGTCACCCAAAAAAAAAACGCCACCCCCCCACCTAATTTTGCCGTAAATTATCGTAGAAGCATGCGACTGGTACCAATCAGTTTGTAATAACGTCTAGTTTATAATGTTATAGTTAGATTTTACTTAGGGGGGCGTCTACATATTAAAACTGACATCAACTTCATTTTTTTCAATGGTAACCCCCATTTTTTATAATTTATTTGAATTCTTTGGATCAAATCATCACGGAAAATGGTATAGTTTATATATTTCGCTCAATTTTTCATAGAGTTATAAGCTGTCAAAGTTTGGGGGTGCTAATGTTAAATGAATGTGACAAACATTAAATCATATCTTCCGAAATAATTATGATATTTAAATTCTGTTTTTTTTATTCGTTAGAATGAAGTAACCCAAACATATTCCATGCAAATTTTTGCTAAAAAAACATTTTTTGAATTATGAAAATTATTAATAAATTCATATTTGAAAAAATTATGAATTATGACCTATGTTAATTTTTGCACGAATAGAACGGGCATCATCAAAAACATAGGTTTCCAAATTTACAGCTCGTTCCTAACATTATTTTTTGAGTTACAGTGAAATATCACTTTTTATTCCTGTTAGGGGGCCGTCACTTGTTATAATCTGTCTCCTCTATAAGTAAATGTTTGTATATAATTTGACGGAAAATTATTTTAATTTACCTTTATGTTATTTTTATTGTTTCCTAAACAATATTTCGATGTTTATTATACAAATTGACCTATTTTTGTAAAGTTATCACAATGTAGGCGAGGGATAGTGAAAGAATTTCAAAAGAAAAGAAGCCCCGCCTCTGATTCGCTGAAACACTATTTTAAAAAAAAGACAAATTTGCATATTCCTATTTGACTCTATATGTGACGCTGGTATGCATAAATCACAATGGTATTTACTACATCGATTATTGAAGACAAAACTTAAATGATTTAATTACAAATATGCAAAATTATTTTGCTTTATATTATAAAATTTTAGAAAATTTGTGAAAAGGCGTGGCTATTTACATTAAGCCTTGATATGGAAGCTTTGTTGCTGTTTTTCGATGCTGCGAAATTTACAAAATATATTTGTGTTAATATACTATACAGATAGAAGAATAATTATATAATATCAACAAATCTTCTTTAATCAATATGTTTATATACATTACTGTATGGAAATGTTTATATATGAATACTGAATTTATTTTTAATGAGAGATATAAACACAAAATACTAAAAAAAAAGAAGAAAATGTGTTATAAATTTTTATAAATCAAGCAATATATATATATGCATACTTGCCAACCTAACCCGTAACATTGTTAGTTCCCGCCCCTGTGTGTACACAATTTAATTTTTAGAGTAATTAACTTCAAATACATTTACGATTAACTCATTGAGCGCCACGCGAATTCTTATGGAAATCCCATTCAGGCCACACGTGCTGCTTAGACGCCTGTTATGTTTATCGAGTTTCAATAAACCCCATTAGGCCTTAACGATATAATCCTATAAAAATCCTACTAAAAAAAAAAAAAAAAAACATGAAGTAAATTTTAAATAAATTGTCAGTAATTACTTAAAACTATGTAGGTTCTGTAGTTTTATATCATATTTTACACTGCCGGCAGACTTAGCCTAAATGGAAAGATCAGTGTCAGCCACCGATGGCTGACACGGCTCTAAAAAGACTGATGTGAAAAAAATGTACGGAAAGGGGCGGGACCAGTAATCTTTCGGTATAGGTTGACAAGAATGTATATACATAGAGCAATGCCAGAAAATGTTCTTTATTTTTCATGAACCAGATGAATGGTATTTTTTTTTTCTGAATAGTCTATGTATTAAATATAATGCTGCTTTAAAAATCCTTTAAATGAAAAGTTTTATTACATAAAGTAATTTTCTGGCACTCTACAGCTCCGAAATGACACACAATACAAAACCCCGCCTTTTTCCAGTATTTAAAGGGTATTAACGTTTAATATGCTTTATATTCGTTTTGATCTTTCTTTCTCCTCCTTATCTTCTTCTTTTTTCCTTAAAAAAAAAAAAAAAAAAAGAGTTATGTAACATTTTGACCTTTTCAAGTGAAGATTTAGATTAAGGGTAGTCAGCCTTTCTACACCCACGGTCCACTTCGGTATCTGTGTTAAAGTGTAGAATTTTAGAACATCCCATTAAGTAGTAGGATTTATTATTTTACATATTAATTTGTTACACATTATAAAATATAAAAGCAAAAGAATATCGTGGAGATTTACGTAAACGTTTTTAATAATGTCATGAAAAAAAAATAATAATAATTAATTAAAAAAATAAATAAATAAAAATAAAAAAATCTGTTTTAATATTTTAAAAAAGTCAATTAAAGAAAATGAAAGTACTGCAGTATCAGAACAAAATTGTCACTGTGAAACGGCCGTGGGAACCAGGTTGAGTGCCGCCGTTTCAGACAATTATACGGCAGCTTGAGTTAAAATAATTTTGAATTTTCAAAAAAATTTAAAACCATTCATCTTTTTTTTTTTTTTTTTTTTTTTTTTTTTTGATAGCTATTTTAATATGTATTCAAGCTATTTAATTTTCTTCGTATGAAGTGAACTATCTGATGTTTAATCAATAGAAACCAATAAAAATCTTTTAATTCATAAACTAACTCAGAAAGTTCTGTGAATTAGTCATCTTTTTTTATTTTATAATTAATATTTCTGAAATTTTTTTCCGGTGTGTAACTTAATAAATAATGTATACTGGGTGGTAGATCGTGGTTTATATTTTCTAAATGTATAGACGGACCCCTAATACATTTGCACGTGTAACTCTATTTAATATTGATTTAAGGTATATAAATAGGTATGTTTTTCGAACCGCCTTGATCTCAGAAATCTGAATATGAAGTCAAAAATAGGGGTTGCTATTGAAAGAAATGAAGTTAATGCCAGTTTTAATATGTAGACGACCCCTTAGGCAAAATTTAACTATACCGTTATAAACTAGACGTTATTACAAATCGATCGGTACCAGTTAAATGTTTCTACGATAATTTACGGCGAAATTAGGTGGGGGGGTGGCGTTTTTTTTTTGGGTGACTGTACATCAAAAAAAAAAAAATAAATAAATAAAAAGAAAATAAAAAAAGAAAAGAATAGTAAAGACGAAATATGTATAAATTGTACGGAATTGTCAAAAAAATTGAGCCCAACTTTATGTATTGCGTTGCCAGCGTTTCACGCATTCACAGGTTGTGACTATACGACTGCATTCTCCAATAAAGGGAAAGTAAGGCTCTATAACATTTTTGTTAAACACCCGTGAATTCAACAAGTTTTCGCATCTTTGACTGACCCTAATGACATTTTTGACGAAAGTGATGGCTGCAATGAAAGTGAGAGTAGCGATGATTCAGATTTTGAATAAATTATATAAAAATGTAATATAGGTTTCAATAAATATTTAATCATTTTTTCAATGTTCCGTTTAATTTGTATACCTCAAGTAATCTGTCCAATTTACTGAATATTTAATTAATATGTAATCTATAATAAAAAAAAAATAAATAAAATCAAATATTTCCTAAAACATTACAGGTATAATATAAACTTCGTCTACATGAATAACCAGGGTTATTTTTCACAAATATTTATTATATGTTCTAATTATATACAGAAAAGACAATTTGATTATTTATTGAGAAATAAATGTTTTATATTTATAGGGAATTTTAAATGTAACCACACAAATATTTATTAATTATATTTCTTTTGGAGTTCTGAAATTCTTTTCTACAACTGTTTGTGCCATTGGTTGAGAACACTATCAATCGACGCATGCGCAAAAGCTTCAAAAACGCGTACAATTGGCTATCGACATCCTTATCTGACGAACGATGTAGCGCGCTAATTTTCATTCTAAGCAATCTTTAACAGCTGGCAACCCCTACTTGCGGCCACTTTTACATTGGCAGACGAAGTTTACCATGTGCAGAAAAAAATTAGCTTTAATTTGATATATAAATGATGAATATACGCCATGAACGTATAAACGCCCCAAAAAACTACCTGTTTGCACCTGGCTGCGAAGAGGTAGCGGCCAAACGCGCAACGGCAACCATTACTTTTCAAGTTCACTATGTATATGTCTGTGATGTGGAGTATAGTTTATTTCAATAACAAATGAATGAAATTTCTCTCCAAAAAGTCAATTAATATTAATTTAATTAAAAATACTAGCGGGCACATTTTATTAGGCAACCCGGCTAAAACATATTGTCCCTTTTATAACTGAATATAAAAATCTGATTTTGATTACATACTCGATGAATGTAGCAATTTTGCAGCGGGATCTTAGACTAAAAAGACTAAATGAAAAAGCCTTGTTGTTATAGGAGGGAAATAAATAGCCCTTGTAAAATCTTATTTTGAAACAGCAACAACAAATGCTATTTTCAAAACATTATTACATTAATTACGTAATGGCAAAACGAATAGCAAAATGTTACTAAAAATTAATTTAATTAAAAAAGTATATTGACTGAAAGTGTAACAATACGGTAAATGTTTTTTCTAATTAAAAATTATATTGTTTAGAAAAAACTTGTCAACATTCTTGTCGGAGAACTTAGTTTGTAAATAAACAGTTTCTAGTCGATGAATGCTATTTATTCAACGTAACTTCTGGAATCTGTGCAACAAAACTGTTATTACAACGAAAATTCGAGAAAACTGTCCAATAGGGCTGTTAATTCATCGAATATTCCAGTAGCAGTCCAATGAAGTTGGTTCTCTCTAATGCAAAAGTCACTATTCGACGAATGTTCTGGAACAATCCAAGAAAACAGTTCACTTGTTCCACAGGAGTAAAGCATTTAACATCAAATACTCCAGAGCAGAAATCTTCGCTAGCTCACGAACGAAGTTCAGTCGCTTAATCTCGAAAGTCGCTTAATCGCTCAGAATAGGTTTCAGAACAACTCTGTATTGCAGTGACTACGAACTCTCTTGCAGAAGACAACTCATTTTTTACATATATCTTTTGGTGTTGGGGGTTGGCGATAATTCCATCGAGAATCCCATGGAACATCGAGATCTAGGCACCCGTGCGTCGGAGAGCTTCGAAAATTCGGAACAACTGAGGCAGGGAAAAGACTTAATCCATTGTAACAATATTTTTAACCAAATATTAAAGCAGAGAAGAGCATAATAAATTTATGTTTCCTTGAGTAGAATATTATGAAATTTAGGAATGTAAATATTAAATTTTCTAATACAATCGTGCAATTATAGAGTATGAACCATGAATGAAAAAACGCAATAAATAACAAGCCATTCCGGATCAGTCGGAAGAGTAGGATGATTTCTTTTTCCGCAACAAGTGGCTGCCATTTTGAAACAAGGTGGACAAAGTTTTTAACTACCAAACTTCATGGAGACCTTGATGTCGGTCATGTACATTTAGAGTTTAAACATATCAATTCGCAAATACCCTTTTTTGTATGTGAATTTGAAAATTTCAACTGTCCAGCACTTTTGGAAACAAAATAGCAGATCAAATTGGCCAATAAACATATCAAATGTATTTTTAAGACAAGTCTACTGTACAAATTTCGTTCGAATCAATTCAGTATTACAAAAGTTACCATAATGATAAATTTTCAAATGGCTGCCACTTGAAAACACAATGGCAGATCAGGTTGGCCAACGAACATATCAAATACATCTGTACCGCATAAACTTGGTTTGAATTAATTCAGTATTTCGAAAGTTACCATAATGACAAATTCTGAAGTGGCCTCAATTTGGAAACCAAATGGCGGATACAGTTGGCCAAAGAATCCACAGCCTCAGTATTTATAATATAAGTCAATGTCCCACTTTAGTTCGAATTAATTCAGTTTTTTCAAAGTTATCGAGATGACAAATTTTCAAATGACCTTCATTTGGAAACAAAAGGGTAGAGCAAATTGCTCAGTGAACTCATCCAAAATATTTGTAAGATAAATTATTTCTCTGACCAAATTTGATTCGAATGAATTCATTATTTCAAAATTATCATGAGGACAAATTTTCAAGTACCAGCTTGGTTTCAAGTAAAAGTCTCTTGAAAACAAAAGAGCTGAGCAAGTTGCCTAGTGAACTCATCTAAGATATTTAATAGATAAGTCCACTGTCCAGCTTTGGTGCGGATTAATTCAGTATTTTATAAGTTATCATAATGAAAATTTTTCAAGTAGTAGCCTGATCTCAAATGACCGCCACTTGAAAACAAAATGAACCCATTCAAGGTATTTGTAAGATAAGTCCACTGTCCAATTTTAGTGTGAATTAATTCAGTCTTTCAAAAATTATTGTGATGACAAATTTTGAAGTCCCCCCCCCCCCCTTAATTTAAGATACTCGTCATTTTGTTTCAAAATGGTGTATCAAGTTCATTGTTAAAGCAAATCCGGTGTTAAATACATTGTTCAATGTTGATTTGAAATTTTTAATTGGTCGGCACTGGGAAACAAAATGGCGGAGTAACCTGGTTAACGAACTCACCCAAGATATTTGCGAGATAAATCCACTTTCCAACTTTGGTTCAATTTGATTCGTTGTTTCGGAAGTTATCGTGATATCAAACTTTCCATAAAGTATGTGTATTATGTATAGATAGATATATAGATAAAGTAAGTTATTTCATAATGTCTACCTAAAATTAGATTGAAACAATTGTTAATAGGCACTCTGCCATAAAAATTTCCTTCTCAATTTCAAATTTCAGATTAAAATTTCATTTTTAGACCTTCAGAGTTATTTTACATAAATTTAAATTTACATGTAATTCAAATTTGAAGAAATAGAAATATCGAACTTCTTGTTCAAGCAAGAATAAATAAATAAAATAATAAATAAATGAATAAAGTAAAATAGAATAAAACTAAGAATATTAAAAGAAACCAAAGCCTGTTTCCGATTTCTAAGTAACAGCTATAAAATTCTGTATTAAATATAATTTAATTTAACACTCAGGGCATTTTTAAAAATTTATTCTTTCATATAAAGACGGGTGGTAACTGCAATGCCCTTTGCAATGGTTACGTTATTAATTTCTTAATTTCTTTTTGCATGTTGTCTTTTAATTTTGTCTTAATTTATTTGTTTTTTAACTTGCGGCAGAAAAAGAAAAAAAAAATGAGTTATATATACAAAAAAAAAAAAAAAAAAACTTAAAAACGCAAAAAAAAAAAAAAAAAAAAAAAAATCACTATATACCTTAAAATATAGAGTTTTGTTCCCTTAGCAACAGTTACTACATACATTGTTAAATTTTCTTTGGCACGTTTTCTCTCAATTTTATTACATACAGGGTGGCCTAATTAAACTGACAGTGTTTACAGTGTCCTGTAGAGTGATCTAATCGCGCGAATGTCGCTAAATTTTGTAAGATGATTTAACAAGACGGGGTTGAAGGATTGCACTAAAAAATAAAGATAAAATACTAGTTCCAAAAGTCACCGCTAGGGGAATGTGTGGCGCTGTGTAAAAGAAATGACAGTTCTAAAAAATGCAGAATCAATACTGAAATCACCTTTTATTTAGCACATTCAAATCAGGTTTAATGTGTCCACCATTTTTGTGGACCATCATATATTGCATTTTATGCACAGCAGATGCCGCTTTTTCAACCATCCAATGAAAAGCGTTTCAGGCTGATCCATTGGCAGATTCTGTCCAGTAAGTCTCAGATCAAACTTCCCAACGCTCGAAGTTACCGATCCATTTAAGGCGACGACTGAACAAGTCCCCAGTAAGTGAAATTGCAGATAAAGAAACTTTACCACTGTTTGTGTTACTTTTTCGCCTTTTTAAAAATTCTTACCACATTAAACTTGAATTAAATTGTT
Source organism: Salticus scenicus (assembly GCA_963930645.1). Lineage (NCBI taxonomy): Eukaryota > Metazoa > Arthropoda > Arachnida > Araneae > Salticidae > Salticus > Salticus scenicus. Next base: position 52,399,076 of record OZ005648.1, read on the forward strand.
AAATGTACTAAACAAAAGGTAACTTTATTTCAATATTGATTCTGCATTTTTTAGAATTCTCATTTCTTTTACACAGCGCCACATATTCCTCTAGCGGTGACCTTTGGAACTAATATATTTTTTAGTGCAATTCTTCGTCTCCCGTCCCGTTAAACCCTCCTACAAAATTCGGCGCCATTCGCGTAAATAGATCACTCTACAGAACACTGTAAACACTGTCAGTTTAATTATGGGCACCCTCTTTCTTTCTTTTTTTTTTTTTTTTAATGCAAGATTGAAACTAGTGTTGTATATTACTGAAAAGCTATACAATATTCGAAATCTTGCATTAATTGTTGACAGTACTGCTAGTTTCCTGATGAGATCGGTACTGGATTTCAGCATTTTTAACTCCATTTTTCCTTCATGCATTCCTTTTTATTTCAATAGTCATTTTGGTTAATTTCTTTTAATTCTTATCCTGTGTTGCATGAATTTACTGGACTAATGGATTAAGACAACTAACTCATAGTTTAGGTTTAAGTGATATACGTCATTTCTCTTCTGCGTAAGTACTTTAACATGTTTTTACTATTCAGTGAAATTTACTTAAATGGTAATTGTGACAATAAATTTATACGTAATACATCTAATTATTAAATTCATTGTTGGTATTTTCATCTTTCTCTCATTTGCTGAGTATTGTAAAGGAATTAAATAATTTAATATATATATATATATATATATACATGTATATATATAAACTTGTTTTTAATATAATATTTTAAATTGTAAAAAAAAAAAAAAAAAAAAAGGAAAAAGAAAAAAGTTTCAAATTCGTCTGTTTTGTTTGAAAGCAATAGCTCTGTCGTCTTAAAAAAATAAAATAAAATAAATAAATAAAAATTAGCCTCACCGAGATCTTATTCACAACAGCAACAACAGTCAATATTAATTTCAAAACATTATTAGAAGAATGTAATAATGCAAAATATAAGAATAATTATTGTTTCTCACCCTGTTTTTGCGAAAGTTGTCCACATGTCCATGATATCTCTGCTTAACTCTTTTTCATTTTCTGACAATATGTTTAGAAAAGGATTTCCAAAGACATACTGGAGTTCACTAGCATGTGGAACGCCTAACCATTCAGCAAATCCAGATGAAGGTGACCTATAATCAAAAACATAGAAATGTACAGGATGGTTCTTCATTGACTGAAAATCGGCCATGAACATAGTTGAACATGTAATCATAGAATCCCCTATGATATCACTGACGGCGTTTAAATAAGTATATCTAGATTCTTCTTTCACGTTTTTGAAGTATTTTTGAATTATTTTATCATATTCTTCATTTGTCCCGAAAGACTGTAGCATTGATTTAGCTGAAGATTCACCAAAAGTGTTGACATCAACTATTTCACCAAACATGTCGCCCTTTTCATAGCCTAACTGAAAAGCTACGAACATTGTACCTTCGTCTTTAGTTATTCCGAGAAGTACATCAGTGTCTTTAAAGTCACCTTTTCGGAACATATCACTCGGTTCCGTCGGAAGAAATTCATCTCCGACTCTCGGTACTAACATTGCAAGTTTTTTAAAAAGAGCTTCATCGGCTTCTGGAAATTTTTCAGGTGGAAGATTTTTCATGCATTCAACCACGCTTTTCGGATTTTCCCTCAAGTCTTCGTCATTTTGTGCACATCCTAAAAGCTTACTAATTGCTTGACTACCCGCACGTAAAACATTGTTGTCACTGGAATACATTGGACTAATAGCTGCACCGCTTTGAAGAATGGCTCTATTGAAAAGGTTTTTCGACAGTGGTGAAACCATGTGTAAGGATACAGAAAAGGCACCAGCACTTTCACCAAATAGCACTATGTTGTCCGGATTACCACCAAAATTCTTTGCGTTTTCTTTGATCCACTGTATAGCTAATAGTTGGTCATACATTCCCAAGCTGCCAGGAGCCTCATCTATGAATGCTAAAAAGATAATTATATTTTATTAAAAACTGAGAAAAAGCTGAGACAAACAAGGAAGATATATGATATATTACTTATAAAAACGGATTACTCCTCAATTTTATCGAAACGTGCAATTATTTTTATTTGTTATGGTAAATATTTAGCAAGTTTACACTCCTAAACGAAAGTAAACGCTCCAAGTAAATTTGTATTTTGTTACACTTATATTCTAAAAAAGAGAAAAAAAAATGTATATGAAATAATTGCTTCTGAACTCTTTAAAGGCAAGCATACGTCATACCCCCGTGGCAGAAACACGGCGACACGGCGACAATGTCGCAGAAACAGAAATGTTCTTGCAGAAAGATTTTACTTAAGTGAAATAAATTTTGCCATAGTGTTAAAAAAAAGAGAGAGAGAGAGAGAAAGAAAGTCAAAGAATGGTTTATAAACTGTTCTGCAGAACAAATTTTCGTTTCTGCAGATACGATCGCCTCAATCCTGAATAAGGAGAGGAGATAAAGCGGATGTAAATCACTTGGGTTAGCTTTGATACGGCATGCATTAGCGATTCGTGATGCGGGGATAGGATTCGGTGTATCGACACTTTTCACTGGTAAACTCTTCACGTCGAACTTCAGTTTCGAGTCTTCAAACTTTGTTTTCACACCGCGCCTGCCGCTCGTGTCGTGTGTATTTATTGTATTGCAAAAAGGTGTTTTTTCGAAAGAATGTGGCTTTGCGACCATTTTCTGAATTTCATATTTCATGCATTGATTCATGCATAACAAAATAGCGATTTTTTTTTTTTTTTTTTTTTAAGTGCGTGATTGCTGCTGTACCGATTTTCATACATTTTCTTATTTACGCATGACAAATTAGTTGCATCTAGTGATTTTTTTTTTCGTTAGAGTATGCGAGGCTTGCATACGTGCGTGGCAGTAAATGCACGTAAATTTTTTAAAGCTGCATTAATTTTAATGTTTGGTTCAAACTATGCAATACATTTCATAAATATATGCAAAAATAAGACTATGGGGAAATTTGTAACGTCTGTAGTTATACGCAAAATAAAACATGAAACTTCAAACCTTGCTTCAAAAAATAGAAAATTAAGAAATTAATCATAAAAATACTTTATTGGTATTTAACATTTTATATGTAGTAAAAGATCTTAGCAATAAATATTAATTGGTACCTTAAGTTATAAAATTGGTAATTTTTCTAATTTTTTTCTTTACTAATCATTAATTATTTTAATTGTGATTAAAATTCTTAGCTTTAAATTTTGTTGTTTAAGCATATGAAGTCGTTAAAAATTTATTAATTTATTTTACAAAAATACTCTTATCATTAGTTTCTACAGCTTCTTCATTTCATTTTTTAAACATCTGAATTTTTAAAAAAATATTTATTTTTTTAATTGAAATATTGCAAATTAAATAGTTATTTTGAATAATAATCAAACCAAAGGTTTTGTTGATTTTTTTTTTTTTTTTTTTTTTTTTTTTTGTAAGCAAAAGGAATTTTATCTAATAGTAGTTGTTTTGGATAAATACTAATTAAACAGCAAATGCTTTTGTTTATTTATTTTTATTTACTTATTCGTATAGATATCAATACCAAATATTACTTTTAATTGATTTCTATTTATTTCATTCATCTGTAATCATTATTTTCTATTATAGATTTTATCCATGAAATCTGTTACATTTCAGATTTCAACATTTCCTTAAAAATTAAATATTTCACTTGCCTCAATTTTTATGAAAATAATTCCACTATGCTTTGTCTATAATTGTGTTACTTAGATCTTGTATTCTGTTTTACTTTATGTATTTAAATGATGGTATAATTATACATTCTGAATTCTTTAATGTCGAATCACATTTTTTAGATTTCATATACACATCTTTATGCTATTTGTATATAATACAAAAAATAAATCTTGTGTATTAGAATGTTATCGTGCATATTTCTAATAATCTCAAAAACTATAAATGTTGTAAATTATTTATATTTCATTATGATATTCAGTATTCTATATTAATTTTTACTTTTAATTTGTTGTATTTTAATTTTGAGTCCTGTATTATGTTTTATGTTGTTTGGTTTGCACCTTATGAAATAAGTGCATTTGTGTATTTAAATATATATATTTAATATAAAAAAAAAGTAATGAAATTTTAATAGTATTTGTAACATTTGTTTAATTTAGACATTTCACGATTTGAATGCCTTAAAAAAATTGCAGATTACTTTTGATGTGTTGCTGCATTTTATGGTTTGAATTCATTGAATATTTTATAAACAATATTGTATATTAATGTGAACAAAAAATCTGAAGCAATTAAGATCAATAGATTTATTTTCACCTTTCATAAAAAAAAAAAAATCTTGCAATTGTGCCGATTTATGCATTTGTGCCTAGTTAAAATTTAAATACATTGGTTATACTGAATATTATTTACTGTTTAAAAATAATTTATTTTGAATTCGTAAATGTTAACTTCACAAACTATTCCTGCAGAAAGATTTTGGTGTTGATGAAGCTTGTCGCAGAAAGCATAATAAATTTCTGCCACAGGGCGTCATACATGTTTTATTTAATTTTTTGATTACTTTCAGAATTTTTTTTTTTCTGTATGACTGTTCATATTACGAAAAAATGAATTGTTCTTTTTTTACATTTAAAAGCATAATTTTTATTTCGAAAATATAAATTTTCTATTATAAGAAAATTAACCATAATAATCGACTCACCAATTTAAAATCTACTAGGGATGCATGCTTTTTGTCTAGCCCACACACAGACACATTTACAAAAGTCGATTTAAAAAACATGAAATCGATTGAAATGCAATTATTAGAAGGGATATTCAAATCTTTTTCAATTAAGTTAAAGGACTGTACTTACATTTTCATTTCCAAGTTTCGTGTTTTATATTTTTTACTTATAACTCTATAACTGTTTTTTTTAATTTTATGTTAATAATAAATTTTATAAAATGTAGCAGGAATATTTTATTCGATTCCCGTTTTACATTCCCTATAAACATGGACCATTTATGTAATTTCTAATAAAGCTATCTTAAGCAGTCTTAATAGATATTTTTTTTCACACATTTTGTAACGGCTGGTTCTAGAATCCTTTTGGTTTTCTCTTATTCTTACTTCGTCACAATGTGAGAGTAATTGAGAACAAATTGTATAAAAAACTAACTCATTTATTAGAGCGTTAAAGGAAAAAAAAAAAAAAAAAAAAAAGGAAAACTTTCCAAAGCAAATTGATTTTAATTTTCCTTAAATATATCTTAGAACATCGCTTAATGTTAAAATGTTTAGAAACTAATTACATCACCAGAACATCTTTAACTTGATAAGTTGCAAAATAGCACTAACTTACGGCTGTATTCACCAATAACTTGAACTCCCGGTTGACCACGAAATCTTGAAAAGCGCATAAAGTCAGGATACAACTTTTCAGCAAAATTGGATGCGTTGCTTATACCATCTAGCGGCATAGTTACTTTCCGAGTTTTTAGCAGAAAATAACCAACCAAAGATTATATGAAATCTTTGTCGCTAGATGGCAGTAGGAGCCGGAAATTTTTTTTTAGGAAGCTTCAATCTGCCTTCAGTTGCTTTTAAAGTTTTTGCGTTGAACCGGGAGTTGAAGTTAATGGTGAATACGGCCGTAAGTGTGAGTATCGTATTCACCTTACTAGCCCTCGAAAAGCACACTATACTTCAAAAAATACACCTAAATATTTTCAGTTGTTTCTTTGTAAATAGTGTAACTGAGGAGAAAAATAACTTTGTTCTTCTGAATCCATTTTTAGCCACAGTCCTGTACAGATGCATCATACGTATTGACTGTTTTAAAAGATTTCGCATTGTTATTTTAATTCAAATCAATCTGGCGGCGAGTTAAGATCTATCTGAATCTGTAATTACAGCGTTGTGTAGGTTTTGTGGCAAATTATGTGTACTGATAGAATATTTTATGTTTATACTTTTGTTCATTTATTTATTTAACCATTTATAATAGAAGTATGATATTTTTATTTTTATTCATATAAATACATTCTTTTAGGATTACTGCTTTGATTTTTATAAAAACTTATAAGAGGTTTAGTTTTATTTTCCAGTTAAAATTATTATTGATATGCTCGCTAATAACATGAAAAAGTTCTCAAAAATTAACCTTGAACCGAACGAACCTCTGACTCGTGTTACCGCTGCCTGTGGCTGCGTAACCGTATAGCAGGCATGCTACGCACGCGCTGCAAAATCCACTTTCCTCCACCAGGGAGCGCAGTAGGTTGTATACGAACATCACCAATCGCCTTGAATTCCCAAGACCTTTCAAATAAGGTGTCACATGGACGTTTCAACTGCAAAATCCTTTAGTTATACTTTCCGTCGCCAGGGGGCACATCGTGTTCTATACAAACAACACCAACGGTCAGGAAATATCAAGACCTTTAAAATAAGTTGTAACATGATAGGGTCTACTGCAAAATCACCTAGTTCCATTTTTAACCACCAGGGGAAGCACTGTATTGTATACAAACATCCCCAATCAACATGAAATTTCAAGACCTTTACCAACAATCGCCTTGAATTTCCAAGACCTTTCAAATAAGGTGTCACATGGTGGTGTCAACTGCAAAATCCTTCAGTTGCACTTACCACCACCAGGGGGCACAGTGTGTTCTGTACGAACATCACCAACGATCAGGAAATACCAAGACCTTTAAAATAAGGTGCAACATGATAGGGACTACTACAAAATCATCTAGTTCCATTTTTCACTACCAGGGGGCACCCTATATTGTATACAAACACCCCCAATCAATATGAAATTTCAAGACCTTCAAAATGAGGTGCTACATGTGTGGATCTAGAACGGATTTCCCTCTCAAATTAATTTCACCCCTTCAAATCTACTTTCCCCCTCCCCCCCTCTTTAAAATCGAAAATTCCAAAATTGGAGTTATTGATTTTTTAGTATTCAAGTCTAGTCCCCCCATGTACAATTTCTTCACCGTGATGTAATTTGGATCTGAGTTATGCTCGCCAACGTGTGTTTAACCATTGCCCCCCCCCCCCCCACAGGAGGGGAACCTTTCGACTTTTTTTTATTTTTCTCTTTTCATAACATATCTATAGACCAAGACCTTTTTTTAGACACCTCACCCAAATTTTTACACCTAGCCGTTCTCTCAATTTAGTGGAGACAGACAAAAACACGTTTCAAATTAATATATAGATTACTTACTGAAAAAAAAAAAAGGTGTATTAATTTTTAACTCTGAAAAATATTATGGCATTCAGTATTATAGCATTATTTAATAAATACTTAATATGAAACTTTTGTGTATTTTTTAGCTTTTCATTACAATTTTTTTTTTTTTTTTTTTTTTTTTTTTTTTAGGACTGAGGGCCTATTAGTCTCAATCTGGGATTTTTGCGTTGTCGATTTCGATAGTTGGACATTTGTCGAAATCTAAAATTTATCGAAAATATAATTGAATAATTTGAAAGCGATGTTATAATTTGAAAAAATAAAAATAAAAATAAAATAAAATAAAATAAAATAAAATAAAAAAACTAATAGTCCTCCGTCCTAAACTAAATTCTGCTTTTGCCAGAATTTAATCAAAATCTTTTTTATTATTATTATTATTGAAAGAAAAAGAAAAGAAAATTAATAATAATCAGTATCGTTACAAGCGATATCGAAAAAGTTTTTTTTATAATAATTTTGAATTAGGAAATAAAAAGTGCGCGTGAAATAATATGAAATAAAAATAAGTAAAAAAATGAATTTAATGTTTTTGTTTTTCGGGGGCTGCTCATGCATATAAAAAATGCGTATTAAAACGAGTCGAAGAAGGAAGCGAAATAAGTATTGAGTTATATTACGATAAATACGATATATAATATGATACGATATATTAGACCTATCGTTTAGGGTTAGTAGGCATTTTCGTTGAAAGAAATAGTTTGTTCGTTCGGTGCAACTTAGACATTAGTCCCGTTAGGCACAACTTTCACATTAGGCCCTTGGGATACAACTTTCACTTTAGTCCCGTCAGGTACAACTTGCACATTAGTCCCCTTTAAATATAGTGACCAGCGAAGCTGGCAAAGCATTCGTTGATTCACTACCTCAATTGATTTTTGTATATATAATCAATAAAAGATAATAAAAATTAAACACGTCAAAGTAAATCAATCATCACTTATGAATCATAAAACTAATGTCAATGTTTGAAACGAAAATAGCGAAGCCTATTGCGAACAAAATTAAAGATTACAAACAAATCACATTACAAATTAATAAATAGAAAAAAGATGTCATTGATTACATTGAATTTAGACATCAAAGCTTAAATAATTAGAATTTCAATCACTTTAATAAAGGATGGAACTTCTATTTAAATTTGTTAACATCGCCACAGTTCACATGGCAACTTTTAATATTACATTGTTAATTAATACTAAAGTATATTACAAAAACTGGATTAAGAAGATTGTTTTCCGAAAACAGCTGATTTCCTATAGTCTCGAACCCAAAGGAGGAATATTGTCAATCCGCGTTTGTAATGATCGATAGATGGCGCTTTCTCAGTTTTTGTTGTTAGTAAATATTATAGCTACGTGTATTTATTATTGTTCTTTTTGTTACTCTACTTAATGTTCGTAGTTCGTACTATAATTTTTCCGCCATTACATCATGGAAAATTGATTGCTTTTGGAAAAAAATAATTCAGTTTATTCAAAGTTCGATCGGAAGTAGATTTTTAACTGAAGTTGAACAAATATTACCTTCAAATCATCTGATTAATTCTTTACTTCCATTAGCCGAAGCAACTGGAATTTTAAATTTGTCATTTGGAAATAAATGGAAGCTTAATTCTGGATTTCTTGGTCCTTTGGAGTTACACTGGAGCACACAACAGTATGTGTTATCTTTTTTACCGGATTTATTCATTTTTATTCAATAAATATATGTGAAACTAAACATCGGCATGCAATGGCGGCTTAATGAAAGCCGAATTAAAGCATGTTTATTGTAATTTCACCTTGGCCCACCAGAGGGCGAGCATTTCATTACAATCGCGGATTAGTTGGAGTATAAGCCTCAAGAAATAAATATTATAAAATTAAAAATGATCTCGTTCCTACAATTTTTCATATTTATATTTTAACAGTAGTGAATAACCAACGAGATATATAAAGTAGAGTGATAAATGGTAACCCTTGAGAAAGTCCAAGATGAGTCATGTGACATGCTCTCCTTGCACCTGCGTATTCGATGGTTCCCTTGGTAACAGCTTATTTTCAGTAAATTTCTATGGCAACGGTTTGGAGATTGTTCTTCGCATAAGTCATAAACGCCAATGTTTTTGTTTACTTAAGTAGTTTAATATTCTTTTGTTCTAAATCATTTTGATTTTGATTTTACTTCTCTTTTATTTCGTGTAGTTGAACTTTAACCGACAAAATGCTTAAAAATAGTTGAACAATTATTATTTGTTGTTAAGTTTAGCTCTTTAAAAGTTTAAATTTTCTTTTATAAACAGTTTTAAATTTTGTTGGGAAACGATGAAAAAAAAGGTATTTTATTATTTATTAAAATGTGAAATATGTGTAAAGTTATTTTAAAAACAATTTATTTTGGTCATAGGACTGTCATGTTACCTAATAATAATGATAATTTGTCGAACTGATATTTTAAATGCCAAAATAGCGATAAAGGGCCAAACACAGCAACCTATTGTCACGTGATTCATCTTGAACCACGGAAAGTTAATCCTTCATCCATTGAATCAGCACTCTAATTTATATATCTGGTTGTGAATAACTTCGTTTCAAAAAATAAATGAACACAGATTTTTTTTTAAATTTGCAAAGTTATTTATCTTTTATCTTTTTCTTTTTTTTTGGTTTGTTTGTTGAACTACAACTTAAAGATTAAATATAAATGTCAGATTGATTTTTTATGGCATGACGACACTATTTTTAACATGTTTCTTTTTTATTACATGCTTCTGTAAACATAAAAAAGTTTTAATTTCAGCTATATATATATGTAAATATATATGTATAAAGAAAGTGTAGGAATAATGAAAATTTTCGATCACAAATTTTCAATGGATCTACACGTTTTGAGATATCTTGATTATTTTTCAAAAGTCACTTTTAGAAAATTTTTGCATAGTACTTCTAAAAGTTTGTAGAGGCTGTATCGTTTTGTAGACGCTGTATCGATTGAAGTAATTGGTAAAATTTAACCAAACTTGGTACTTAGTAGACCTTGACTTAAATTTAGATATTAGGGTGCCAAAAAATGACACTGCCATGCTGTAATTTTCCATTTTTTAAGGAAAATCTATATCTCAACTTCTATATGGCTGTAAATGCACTAAACTTGGCATGTGTAATGGATGTTATGTAAAGTAATGCTGATTCGATTTAAATACAAATGGGCCCATAGCTGGCGCTACTAAGGTGCAATTTAATCCCATTTAGGGCATGGCAATATCTCAAAGTCTATGATATATAATTGAACTAAACTTAATATCATGTATATTAGGTTAAAATTATTACTATTATTATTATTTTTTTTTTTTGTTTCTTTCAATTTCAAGTTTCCTTTACATCTTTTATGTATCATGATTTTTTGTTTTTAATTTTGTTCGCTTTTTCAGATAATTTCGTTGTAGTTTATCACATAAAATGTATTAATAATTTTTTATTTTTATTTTTATTTTTTTTAATTAATATATTTGCTAAACTTGTACAGATATATGTATGCTGCAAAATATAGTTTAATAAAGCATTGGAAAACTGCCATTTTAATTTTCATACGTTCTAAAAAATATTAAAGCAGTTTTAATTATTTGAAGTACTTCTTTTATTTTGAAAAGGTATATCGTTACTGTATTACAATTCTAACATTCATTTATAAAATAGAATTTATCGAAAGATATTAAAGATATTATATTTCATATTAAAAATGCATAACATCTTCAAACTTATACTGACAGAATAAAAAAGGTGAAATAAATAAAAAAAATTAAAACAAATATAACTTTAAAACACATACAGATTAAAATAAGTCAAGAAAGGAAAAAAAAAAGATAAGAAAAGTAATCTTTTTTTTTTTTCCGAATGAAAAAAAAACAAATGTAGAGTGCTGTAAAATTACAACACCAGACATCTTATTTTCACTTTAACGAGTGCCTAGAAGGTAATGTGCAGATTAACGACTGTCTAGTCGGTAATCTGCAGATTATCTAGGTAGTTCTCAGATTACCTAGGTAATTTGAGAAATGAAAAAAAATTTCTCACTTTAACGGATCACCCTAGTTAATGTGCAGATTACCTAGCTAATCTGCATATTAACTGATTTCTGCACTTTAGTGGTAACATATACGCATTTCTTACCTGAGAAGAATCCCAATGTTCCGACTCTATAATTCATTGATGCAACAATAACATCACCGTGACGTGAAAGGGCGGCACCGTCTAACATTTTCACATTTGCAGTTCCTGCCATAAATCCACCTCCATGAATGAAAACCATTACTGGCCTCAAAGTGGTTTCAGTTTTCGGTACCCATAAGTTGAGATACAAGCAGTCTTCTTCAGTTTGGAAGCTCTCGTTTAAAGCTTTGGCGAAAACTTCCATCATAGGCTGGACACAAGCTGATGAATACTTTTTTGTATCCAAAATTTCTGTCCATGGCTTTTTAGGAACTGGTTTTCTGAATCTTAAATTTCCCATTGGTGGCTCAGCATAGGGAATGCCTAGAAAAGCTTCAACATTTTTAGCATCTATGGATATTCCTTTAACAGGTCCGGTGGTTGTTTGAACAATTTCATCACAATTTGCAAAAGAAGCGAGGAAAAGCAAAAGCAAAAGGATCATTCTGTAATATGGAAATTCGAAATAGTTAAATAAAAACAAATTAGAGGAAATATATTTAAAACAAAATTTTATAAAATTCAGTAAAATTTAGAATTTATATTAACCTGCTTTATATACATATTTTTCATAGTTATAATATAACTCAAATTTCAGTAATCTTTATTTAATCTAGTATGGTGTGGCCAACCCATGACTTTCTTCTATATTTTCCTGTTTAATTTCACTCAGTAAAAATAATTTATAAATATATTTAAATTATTTTCCATGATGAATGCAGACAAATTTCATTCTAGAGTAGTAGTATAACACTCAATATCCAAATAAAGTGAATTTTATACACTGTATGACATCTTAAATAATCTGGTGTGTCACTCACACGACTTTCTCTTACCCTGAAATTTAATACTATAAATACAGGTTGGAGATTAAGAGGTAAGATAGCGAGTACTGTCATGTAAACCCATGTTAAACAATTCAAATTAGGCTTCGGAAGTGTTTTATATGATAATTAGTTCTGTGTGTGAGGGGAGATACCCCCCCCCCCCAACCCACCGTTTCTTTAATGCACCTGCATTTATATAGAATTTAATTCTGTTATTAAAATAAAAAGTTTACTTAAAAATATACAGACAATTTTCACACGCAACATTCCTTGAAACATACCAATCTTGATCAAATTTTTCCACCAACAAACTTATATTAACTTCAAAATACAACGTTTGGATCTCCTAAAATTATTCGTTTTTAAGTCACTCTAAGAGACACAGACAAAGCTCAAACGTTAAAAAATTTCACTACTGTAATCAGGAGGCCTCAAAACGTGTAAATATACAAAAATCAAGCGATGAATATTTAGCTTAAACACGTACATTATTTATCATATCTCTATGAGGAATTTATTTCAATTCCCGAACAGCTTTCCTGGAAATGGTAAAATATTGTTAGTAAAGCACATCCACTAACAACAAATAACTAGCGTGTTGTGGCCACCACATGACTTTCCTCTATATTTTGCTATACAAATTCACTCAGTAAAAATAATTTATTAAAATTATTATTTAAAATAATTATCTTCCATGAATATGCAGACGATTTCCATATTAGAGAAGTAGTATAACACTAAATATCCAAAAGAAAGTGGAATTTATTCTCAATATTACATTTTTTTTTTTTGTTAAAAATGAAAAAAATCGATAACTTTATTTTAAATTATCGCAGATCGATGGTTCAGCCATTCGTTTTAAGGGTATTGGCTAGCTCTTTTGAAAGATACCCATCATGAAAATTTATTCCCCTCGAGGGGGGGGGGACTTCCGTCCAGGGGGGGGGAAGGCGAGGCTCCTACATACACAATTTTTTTTCCCAGTTGACTATCTCTATTACAAAAAATATATAATCGTTTCATTTAGTTTAGTGCAGCCTATAGATGTTAAACTCTACTTACTTGCAATTTCCCCCATTAACGTAATGTATTTGAATATTTTGAGTGTCCCTGTACACGAACCATTTGAGAACGAAACCACGAACACCACCACGAACGAAAGTTGAGATGAATCTCAACGAAAAGCTTACTGTAGCATCCCTAAATGATGCACATTCAGAATACCGAGTTTGGAATTTCTGCTACTATTTGTTCTTGAGATATGCTGATAACAGACACACAGACAGAGATACATACAGACCATTCGTTAAAAACATGATTTTCGTATTCAGGGGACATCAGAACATGTAAATATAACAAAAACTCACGTTCGAAAATTTGAACCAAAAACAATACTTTCTCTACCATATATATGGGTAAGAGAAAATAAAAAGTATATATATACTTTCTTTATCTTTTTTTTTTTTTTTTTTAATGAAATAATCTGGTGTGTCACTCACACGACTTTCTCTTACCCTGAAATTTAATACTATAAATACAGGTTGCATATTAAAAGGTAAGATAACCAGTACTGTTATGTAAACCTGTATTAAACAATTAATATTAGGCTTCTGAAGAGTTTTATATGATAATTAGTTCTGTGTGAGGGGGGCTACCACCCCCCTCAACCCCCCGTTTCATTAATACACCTACATTTATATAGAATTTAATTCGGTTATGAAAAACATTTCTCTTTTTTTAAAAAATAATTTATTAAAATTATTATTTAAAAAAACTATCTTTTGTGATAAGGCAGACGATTTCCATATTAGAGAAGTAGTATAACACCAAATATAAGAAAAAAGTCCATTTTATTCTCAATATTAAAAAAAAAAAAAAAAAAAAAAAAAAAAGTATGATTTTTTTTTTTTTAAGTTTTTTTTTCGTTAAAAGTAAAAAAAAAAAAATCGGTAACTTTGTTTTAAATTATCGCAGATCGATGGTTCAACCATTCGTTTAAAAGGTATTGGCGAGTTTTATTGAAAGATACCCATCATGAAAATTTACTCCCGTCGAGGGGGGACTTCGGGGGGGGGGGGGGGGAGGCGAGGCTCCTACATACACAGAATTTTTTTCCCAGTTAACTGTCTCTATTACAAATATATATATATTTGTTTTATTTGGTTTAGTGCAGTCTATAGACGTTAAACTCTATTTTCCTGCAATTTCCCCCATAGACGTAATGTATTAGAATTCTCTTGATTGTCCCTGTACACGAACCATTTGCTTGATCTTAACGAAAAGCTTACTGTAGCATCCCTATATGATACACATTTAGAATACCAAGTTTGAACTTCCTGCCATAATTTGTTTTTGAGATATGCTGATAACAGACAGACACACAGACACACACACACAGAGAGAGACACACACAGACACACAGACACACACACAGACGTACACACAGACCATTTGCTAAAAACATGATTTTCGTATTCAGGGGACCTCAAAACGTGTAAATATAACAAAATCTCGCATTCGAAAATTTGACCCAAAAACAATACTTTCTCTACCTTATGGGTAAGAGAAAGTAATATTTTTATATTATCGCAGATCGATGGTTTAACCAAAACCATTCCTTTTAAAGGTACAAACGAGTTCTTTTGAAAGATATACATAATGAAAATTTACCCCTCGTAGAAGGGACTTGCCCCCCTCTCAGGGGTAAAGCAATGCCCATATACATTCAATTTTTCCCCAGTTGACTGTCATTATTATAAATATATATATATTTAATTTCCTTGTGATTCTTAAAAAAATATTCTCGTTATGCATATTTATACGAAATTTCGTCCTATACTGTCGTGTTAAAAATTTGGAAAAAGTGGACTGACAACGAACGCTACCTGTTGGACGATTATCACAAATTGTTGATAGGCACCAATTTATTTCAAGGTGCAACAATTACATACTAATTTATATGAAATTGTGGGCAGTTGTTCCTGAGATACAGTTGCCACAAAATTTTGTAACACACACAGGCAGACATTTTGTAAAAATGGTGAAATCGTGTTTTACATCTCTCAAAACGTGTAAGTCCATCGAAAACACGAGGTAGAAATAATTTACAAATCCAATATTTTCTTCTATTGAATATAGAAGAAAGTAAAAAATAATATGTTATCAAGGTAAAAAAGAAAATATCTCTAACAATTAGTTAAGATTTTAAAAACAAAAATTTAATTTCCCTTTTGCTTTTAATATAAGGAATACTTAGAAATAATTATGCATTTTTCAGCATCAATGCATATTTATCTAATAAATCCGTTCTTTTTTTGTAGAAGCATATGGCCAGTGCATATCTTGTTGCATATCTTGTGGTGGCCGCAACATGTATGTTGGGGCCACCACAAGATTTTCTTCAATATTTTCCTATACAAATTCACGCAGTATAAATTATTAAAATCATTATTAATTTTCTTTTCCATGTTGAATGTAGGCTATTTTCATCTCACTAAAGGATATCACTAAACGAGCTTTTTTTTTTTTTTTTTTTGAAAGAAACCTATGTTGAACATTTACATCTTCTAAGGATATTCTCCCTCAACTGGGGAAAAAAAACGATGCTTCTACATACACACAATTCTTTCCTAGTTTACTATTATTACTTTTATCAATAGTTTTTATTAATTTCTCCCTCATTTGTTAAAAATAGTTCTCATTATGTACGCTTATACGAAATTTGCTCCTATAATGCCATATTAAAAATTCTAAAAAAATGGGATGACATCGCCACCTGTTGAGCTATTGATTCCCAAGTGCAATTTGCACCAGTGTTACAGTCTAGCTAAATATCAAATTTGGTAAATTTCGTTCATAAAATACGACGTCCATAAAATTTGTAATACACACACGCGCAAACAGTTGTTACAAAATTTTGTCACATACATGCAGACAGGCATGTTTAAAAAAAAAGGTAAAATTGTGTTCAAAACATCTCAAAATGTGTACATTCATCGAAAACCGGACGTCAAAAATTTTCATGAATACAAAACTGTCTTCTCAAGCATATAGAAAAAAGTGAAAAAAAAAAAAATACGAAGTATGTCTTTCTGTAGGAAACGAACAGAAAAATTGCCTAACTCTAGAAAAATATTTTAGAAAAGAAGTATGTGATTAGTTCACTGATATAAAATTGTATCATTCTGCAGGACTAAATACATACATAAAACAAGAAAGAAAAATTATTCAGTTCGCATAAATTATAAATTTTTTCAAACTGCACTTAATCTTTGAATCTTCAACGTATTTTTTCTCCATCATGACAACTTAAAATACATTTTGATTTTAATTTAGAAGGAAGGAAATGCTGAGAAGTTATTTTTACACCCTTTTGTTTATTTTAATGAAAAATAATATAATAGATTGCTTATCTGTCTGTCCCTGAATATATATACTCTATAACGAAAAAAGTGACGCACCAAGAAGGAGTAATGCAAACTGGACACAAATTGACAAACATACAGGTTTTGATGGAATCAAGCACCAATTCATCATTATTGTCGATCCTACGTGCAATTAGCACTTCAGTGACTTCAAATACCATTAATAAGCGGCTCAGTGAAATGAGGTTGAGCTCAGTCCCCGGATCTCTCTTCCACTGAGGACGTTTGGAGCATCAGAAAAAGGGTCCTACAACCAGCTCGGGATTTTACCAATCTAACGAAACATTTGGACATAATTTGGCACGATACTTCACAGGAGCACATCTGCCAACTCTATCAATTAATACCAAGCCGAATAACTGCGTACATAAGGGCCAGAAGTGGACCAACGCACTATTGACTTGTTTACTTTTTGAGGCCCTTTCTCTTGATTAAATCATTCAAATTTCTAAAACTGTAATCAATTGTTTTTCTCCACATGTACATCGCATCTACCAATTTTTGTCCCATTCGGAACACCCATTCCACCCCATCTACCAATTTTTGTCCCCACTTCTTCTTGGTGCGTCGATTTTTTTTGTTATAGAGTGTGTTATCTAAAAAAAAAATCTGGAGTGACTCCAGTCGACTTCTCGAACATTAAGAAATTAACGGGTATATAAACAAATTAAAGTAAGAGAAGTCGTCAAATAAACAAAAGAGAACATAATAGGGTTTTTGAGTATTTTCCTCCCTATAGTATGTTGTTTAATTTAACACAATTGCACTATAATTTATTTGAGACAATTGATTATAATAATAAAGAATTTTCGTTGTGTCCCTTTAAAAATGTAAAAATCTACATTCACCGAAATCTATACAGTTCATGCAACGATCTATAACACGTGTATAAATTTTTAGCTCAATTGGATAAGGCATTTAGACGCTACGACACTTTAAATAATTTCTGCCCGTAGGTCATAATGATAAAGAATTTTTCTTTGTGCCTCTGTAAAAAAATTATAAGTGCTAGATTCACCAAAATCGATACGGTTTCTGATACTACATCCTTTAAAATATGTACCAACTTTCAGCGCTTTCGAACAAAGTGTTTAGAGGCTATCGCGTTCACTCACTCATACGCACACGTACATACCTACACCATCATAAAAATAGCAAAAATGAACTCAGACGACCTCAAAGCCTATGGATACACCAAAATCTCAGAGTCGAATTTTTGTCATGATTACAATACTTTCCTTACATAATATTTTCGGGAAATAAAGAAGCAGGGCTACAAAAACATATAACGACGACAGACATGCTATAAGGAAACTCACAAAAATACATTCTAAAAAAAAAAAAAAAAAAAAAAAAAAATGTGTTCTCCATATATGTGTTGTACATATATGGAGAAAAACAAATGATTACAGTTTCAGAAAATTAGGATGTTTCAATCAAGAGAAAGAGCCTTAAAAAGTGAACAAGTGAATAACGCGTTGGTCCACTCCTGGCCCTTATGTAAGCCATTGCTGGTTGTAGGAACCCGTTTCATTCCAAACGTCCTCAGTGATAGAGAGATCCGGCTACTTTGCTAGCCAAAATATTTCGGGCAAGGAAGAAAACAAGCAGTAGAAACTATCTTCGTGCGCGGGCGGGCATTATCATATTGAAATATGCGCTCAAAATTGCGTGATATGAAGGACAACAAAACGGGACGTTGAATTTCGTCGACGTACCACTCTGCTTAAAGATTCTGCGGTTGGCAAACAAAGGGATTCTGCAATGAAATGAAATAGCACTCAAGGTTGTCAGGCCGTAGACTCTAACCTAGGCTGGCGACAGTCAGGTTGGAATCTCCCCTTTTTTGGAGCGTTTCCAGGTCCAGATGCGTCTTCGCTGGTCATTGGGGAACAAATTGGAGCAGGACTCATCACTGAAGACAATTCTACTCTATTAAGTAACATTCCATGTCGAACATGCCCGATATCACTGCAAACGGGCTTGTCGGTGTACAAAATTTAATACTGGTCGGCACAAGGTGCTCCGTGAGCTCAACCCCATTTCTCTGAGCCGCCTATTAATGGCATTTGAAATCACTGCAATATCAGCTGCACGTAGGATCGATGATAACGACGAATTTGGGGCTTTGAGTAACGCTCTGACGATTGATCGGTTCTCATGTTCTGTCCTATCTCTAGGTCGACCGCTTCCTTCTTAACACTATGTTCGGCCATGGTTCACCTATTCCTGCCAAGTGGCATCACTCCTATCCAAATTTCAAACAATTCACATATAAGACGATCCGGCTTCTTTGATCCCAACCTACACTCATCTCTCAAATGCTGACATCTACTCATATTGTTTGCACACCTGTATGCCAGGCATAGTTACTGTCTATCTGAGAAGATGGAGTAAAATACTAAAAGAATTTATGACCTAGTATCGAAATTTCTTCTCTTAAATATTCTGGTAGCTGCACAGTTGCGATGCGCTGTAGTGTTACATATTCATTTAATGGCAGCCAAACTTTAAAATTTTGCATTTTTCATCGAAACCTGTGTGTATGTCAATTTGTGTTCAATTTGCATTACTCCTTCTTAACGCGTCGTTTTTTCTTTCTTTTTTTTTTTTTTTTCCTGTTCTAGAGTGTATTTAATTAACGCACGAGAACTTAAGGCCTGTCTTCTGAGTACAAAGTTTTAGGGGACAACAATTATTAATAAAACGTAATATGTTTTATTCTTAATGGGAAAAAAAAAAAAAAAAAAGGTGTATTCTGCTTTTTATGTTAAAATCAAAATTGATTCAATATAACTATTATACCATAGATACATTATAATAGAAGACGGGACAATGGCAACTTTTTTGTGTTAAAAGATCTGTCATAAAAAAAACCATCTAACTACAGTGTCTACATTAAGCCAAATTGGCTAACATTGAAACTTTTTCGCCAAGCTCTGTTTTCTATTACGCAGACGATATTTTTCTTTCTTTCTGGGTTTTTTTTTTTTTTTTCTTTTTTAAAGTTCTTTTTGAAATTTATATTTCCCTTTTAGAAATTAGATTGTTTTGAATATAGAACATATTTCATCACAAGCAATATGTTGCTTATATGTTCTGGGAAAGGCTATAAAGAACGTTTTGTTGAAGGAGGAGCTAACACATTTCACTGGTAATTTTTTTTTTATGTTTTATTATTTCATATTTTATAAGTTATTATTTATGTAAAATTCTTATGACTATTATTTTTAGTTTTTTAAATTAAATTAATTTAAATATTTCATAACATATATTAATTTCAAGAAATTCCATGATTATTTAGGGGAGTTTAAGCGAGGGTAGACAGACAGACAAACAGGAGTTATAAACACTTTTAAACTTTGCCGGAAAGTGTTAATAACAAGATAAAAATAAATTTCAGCAGCTGTAGTGTTTTACACAAGTTTTGCTTGCTGTATCTTTTTTGATAATGATAATAATAATAATAATAATATTTACATTCGAAACAAATAATCGCCAATAACGGGTTAAATGTCAAAAAAGGTAACCCTCTCACTACACTTGGCTGTTTTCCCTTTACTACACATTCTTACATTTCCGTAATAAAGGAATGCTCCGTCCATTGTTATGTAGGTCTATGATTATCCCTTAAGCTTTTATGCTAGTGAAAAAATAATATTTACAGCATCATTTTGACTGAAAAATATTAGTTAACTATTAAACGATTATTAAATTACATGAATTTATATTAAAAACCTGTATTCTAATCGAAAATTCTAACTTTTTTATGCAATTATACTATTCAAGGGGATAGTGAAAATCGAAAAGCGTTTCTGGAAAATAATGTCTTAGATCAATGAAAGCTTGCATATATATGCAATGAAGTGTATAAATAATAAGTATATTAATTTTTTTCGAAAACTATTGATTTTAAAAAATTATTATTATTATTATTATTATTATTGAAAATTTTTAAAATGTTCCTTACGAATGAATTTTTAAATTTGCCCTCTATTTTCTTATGACAGCTTACGAATATGTTCTAAAACTATTTGTGCATTAATTTGTGGATTTATTGTTAAGTTAATTGTTTAAAAATATCTTTATATTCGAATGTTAAAAATGTGTATAAAATTTCTACATTCAAACTTTTTTTTATTTTTTTAAATTAACTTATCTATTAATATACAAATTAATTCAGAAATACGTTTAGAGTATATTGATAAACTGTATTGGTGTAAAATTGTTTTCAAAATTCAAAAACTCAGTCGCATGAAGCCTTTTAATTTTTCTTTTTCAAATAAATAAAATAAACAAATAAATAAAAAAATATAAAATAAAATAAATAATAGTAATAATAATAATAATAATAAAAAGTTTGAATTTGATTTTTTTTAAAATTTAAATATACGTAATATTGATACTATTTAATGCTTATTTATGCAAACTTTCACAACTCCAATACAGTAATTTAACCGCCTTATCGCAGCTGATGTATACGTACGGTTACTGAGCTGTTGTTTCTTCCACATGACACTTAGAATTCAAAAAACATAATTAGGGATTTTAAACTTGTTTTTAAATTTTGAAGGTATTAAATAATAGCCATGATGGTTATGATCGTGTATACAGGCTATATCTATATCTCTATATATATGTTTATCTCAAGTTGAAATAAGCATTATTTTACCATGTTTTCATTAACTTCGATTCTTGATCGTTTGTTTTTCCTGTACAAATCTTGCAATAAATTTTTAACTAACTTCCCTACTAGCTAGACATATGAAACTTTCAGAATAGCTCAGAACCCGATGACAGCACAATACTTCGAAGCCCGATTTTCGAATTTTTGATTAGTTTTTGGACGTCATTAGCACTTAAAATTTTTATACACATTGATAAGGTGCTTATGTAGTTCTATAGCTATGATTCAACAGAACATTTAAAATTATGGTATATATATATATATATATATATATATGTATATGTATTTTAAATTATTTATACATTAAAAAAAACTGTGCAATAAAATATAGCATTACAATTTTTGCCTTTTTAAAAGAGGTCAGAGGGTTAAAAGAACGTTTTTCAACGTCCATCATCCCTTTAACTCCTCATTATAAATGTCCATGGGGGGGGGGATTGGATTATACCTTCGGCATAAAAGTAGTGGGGCCCACATCCATAATCTGCCTTTATAGCACTTAAATGCATGGTAAGAAAAAATCCTATAAGGGATACATCAGATTTCTAGGTAAGGAAATTTACGAAACTTAAAAGAATCTTTAAGAAATACATTACCTAACAATCTCGGAGAAACTTCAACTATTCCAGTGAATTTGCAAGGGTAACTGAGTACTACACGATGTATCAGATTGAAAGAGTCTTATCAAAAGTTGAAGAAGATATGTAAACACTAGATTTGCACAAGATATTTTCGGAAATTGTTTAAACAAACATATCGCCCGATAAATGCGACTATGAATTCATTCATCATTTTGATTATATTATGTTATTTTTTTAAAAATAAGAATGTACATGAAAGTTGTAAATGGAAAAAGCTTAATAAGCACTGGACTCGATATAGGGCGGGGTAGGGGAGGAAAGGAGGGGCTATACACAGGACTGGCGACGACTTTTTGCAAGTAAAAATTATTTTCCTAAGTGACTGTGTAAACTGTAGGTGTCGAAATTAAGTGAAAATTTAATACACATATTATCAGGTACACGAAATCAGATTTACTCCTTATGTTACCTCTTAATTTTCAATATGTATTTATGGTATTAAATTTCAGGGTAAGAGAAAGTCGTGTGAGTGATACACCAGATTATTTGTTTAAGTTGCTAATTAATAATGTATAAGGATATCATTTATAAATGATATTTATTTTATTGAAATTAAGTTAGTTTATTAAAACAACAATTTAATGATTATTTATTTAAGGAAACAACATGAAGCAAGATTTATAAGTATAATCTAGCTTTTTAAAACGAACAAGATTTATTTTAAATTATTATTTAATGCAGTATATTTATGATGATAGAGAATATTTATATTGAAAATGTAGTCAAGAAGAAAAAATATTATGTAATATACATATATATATAGGGGAGACCCGTGTACCTAGGGCCGTCATGTACCTAGGGCCACCCCACTTTATTTGAATAATATTTAATTTTAATTTTTAATACTCAATTGGGCGAGTAACAACACCAATTGATACTTTTACAACTACTTTGGAACTTTTGAGGAGAGAGCTTTGACAAGTTACATATAGAAAACGAATTTACATGGTTTGAAGTAAAATTTTGCAGCTCATCTCTTTCGCTATTTTACAAAGGCAAGTCAAATATTTTTCTTTCATTTCTAGTGTATAATTTTGCTTGTTATATTGAGTAATAAAGGATATACTTAATTAGTCTACTCTGCATGTGGATTTTTTAGTGGAAGGCATTTTGAGCAAAGTTACCAAAACTTGTACCTAGGGCCACATCGCTGCCTTGTACCTAGGGCCAGTGTGTTTGGACCTTTTAACACCTTCGCGACTGCACGTTTTCTTCTTTTTGACAGTAAAGTCCGCCTGTGGGCGTTTTTCTCATAAGTTACAGTTTTTCAAAAGAAAATTTTCCGTATTCACATTTATATTACAAATGGATATGCATTATCATCATACTCTCTCTCTAATCAAAGCATTTGCATCCATAGTATACTGATTGTACAAATATGAATATTGTGTATATTTGTTAGAAACAAATAACATACAAATTGTAAAAGAAACGCTCACTGGTGGAGTTTCATATTTTTAAATGACATGAATCTACGTCAGCGGTCGAGAAAATGTCAAGAAACACAGTACAGCCTATAGCAATTGGATGCTGGCAAACCCTGGTAAACCAATCACTATATATGACGTTGCTGAAAATGTTGGCAAGACCTATCCATGGGCCTTTACTCCTGTAAACATTCTATTAGGCTTTCGTGTATCCAGCATATAGCCAATAAATCAAAACAAATTCACTGAGGATGAATATTTAAGTTAAAATGTGACCGAAAGACAAGGCCCCTCCATAAATTAAAAAAAAAAAAAAAAAAAAAAAAAAAGATTTTTCAGGAAGAAAGTGAACCAACAATGATAGAATCGGATGTCTCTGTTTCGTGTCCTGTTGAAATTTCGAAACCTTCAACATCTATCATATTTTCGTGTGTCATGTTTTAACAGGTACGAACCTAAGCAAAACCTTTACCTAAAGCAAAACCTCCCACATCAAAGAAAAGATGTGACCGAAAACCAGAGAGATCTGGAAATCCAAGAGACACTCCAGGGGAAAAAAAAATTGAAGAAAAATAAACATTATGTTAGAATATCCCAAAGAAAAGAAAATAAAAAAGTGTGAAAAATTTCGTGTTTCAAATTAAGGCAACAACATGATAATTATTATATGATAAATAAATATATTACTTGATATTGTTTCTATTATAAAATACATATTTATATGCTTATTTTCTATCCATTACAAAGTGAAATCTAAATTTGAGAGAATGGCCCTAGGTATAATGAGGTCTGGCCCCAGGTACAACGAGGATGTTGTACCTAGGGCCACGAGTGAAGTTTTTTTAAAACCTTCTATTTGTCGGAATTTATTATTTTAGGTATTTATATTAATTCCAATTGGAAGTAATTAGTCCTATAGTACCTATCAGTTTGATAATTTTAAACAGGTCAAGAGCTCTGTTTTTCGGCATTGAAAAAAAGCGGCCACAGGTACACGGGTCTCCCCTATATATATATGCATGTGAAAATCCTTTTCAAACATTTTACAGGAAGGAAAAAAGATATATATATATATACTTCATAAGCTCCACGTTGTTAATCTAGTCAATGTAGTCAGTATTTGAACAGAATTATATTAATGTAAGTATTATTCTTGTTTAGATATCTATATTAAATTTATACTGGTGAAGGTATTCATAACCTTTTTTTTTTTAAAAAAAAAATTATTAATAGTAACTAAGGAACAAAAAAAAAAAAAAAAAAAAAAAACGCACTTGGACACTTTCGTTTTTCTTATCAAAAGTCACCAATTTTTAAAATTTAAATGTATAGATGAAACAGATAGTGATTTTGCCGGATATCAGATATCTGAAACACTAATATCTGCTGATATGCGGTATCTGGCAAAATCACTATCCGTTTCATCCGTATTTTAAAATGATTAAATTGGACGTTTTTCAAAGGAAAAATAAAAGTTATCCAAGTGCGGCTTTTTTTTTTTTTTTTTTTTTTTTTGTCACTTAATGTATTTAGGCATTTGTGGATTATCGTAGCATATTCCACTTTTTCGTTCATGAATCTTTGCAGTTCTGAAAATATAAGAAACAAAAGCACTTCTTAATTTCATTATTTTTTGTGTCAGTACATAATATTAAAAATGTTGATAATATTGATTAGCATGCAATGAACATCTCAACTTTTAAATATATATTTTGAATCAGGTTTAATAAACAAAATCATAAGAAGATTGTTCTTTTAGAAAATTTTCTTCTTTGAAATTATAACTGAAATTTATCTATAAAATTATAAACAAATGTACGGAAATTTGAAAATGCTTCAGTTTGAAATAATAAAGAATTTTTTTTTTACAAAGGTAATAGATTAGCGGTTAACGTATTTATGCTTTTTTTTAGTGCTAGAGGCCTATTTCAGTCTGTACAGTTGTCGAATTTTTATAATACACTCTTAATTAGTGCTAGAGGCCTATTTCAGTCGGTTTATTGAATGGAGATTTATTGAATGAAGTCCCCCCAAGGCACAACTTTGACATGAGTCCCCCCCCCAGGCCCAACTTTGACATGAGTCCCCCCCAAGGTACAACTTTGACATGAGTCCCCCCAAGGCCCAGCGTTGTCGAATTTTTATACGTCACTCTTAATTAGTGCTAGAGGCCTATTTCAGTCGGTTTATTGAATGGGGATTTATTGAATGAAGTCCCCCCAAGGCCCAACTTTGACATGAGTCCCCCCCCAGGCCCAACTTTGACATGAGTGCCCCCCCAAGGTACAACTTTGACATGAGTCCCCCCAAGGCCCAGCGTTGTCGAATTTTTATACGTCACTCTTAATAGTGCTAAGGGGCTATTTCAGTCGGTTTATTGAATGGGGATTTATTGAATGAAGTCCCCCCAAGGCCCAACTTTGACATGAGTCCCCCCCCCCCCCCAGGCCCAACTTTGACATGAGTCCCCCCCCAAGGTACCCTTTTTCAGTCGGTACAGCGTTGTCGAATTTTTATAATACACTCTTAATAGAGCTTGTTGCCGCTCACCTTAGTTTGGCTATATGCGCAACCTTGGCGCGCATCTCTTGTTCACTTGCATTCCCGCTTTAGCGGAGTAGTTGTATTGTTTTCGTTATAAGAGTAGCATCTCTTGTTTATCTTGTTCGGTGATATGGTTCACCTTTTTTATAGTTTGCGTTGACGGTGTCAACATACTTGGAATACGTTAATAATACGTCATCTATAAATTGTATATATGTAAATATGTACATACGATATGTTTAATAGTTTAATTAAATGTTTGTGAAGTAATAGCTTCAGAATAGTAATTATTAAATTGATATACAGTCCACTCGTAAAGTATCGTCAACAGAGCTAAGGGCCTATTTCAGTCGGTTTATTGAATGGGGATTTATTGAATGAAGTCCCCCCAAGGCCCAACTTTGACATGAGTCCCCCCCCCAGGCCCAACTTTGACATGAGTCCCCCCCAAGGTACCCCTATTTCAGTCGGTACAGCGTTGTCGAATTTTTATAATACACTCTTAATAGAGCTTGTTGCCGCTCACCTTAGTTTGGCTATATGCGCAACCTTGGCGCGCATCTCTTGTTCACTTGCATTCCCGCTTTAGCGGAGTAGTTGTATTGTTTTCGTTATAAGAGTAGCATCTCTTGTTTATCTTGTTCGGTGATATGGTTCACCTTTTTTATAGTTTGCGTTGACTATGGTGTCAACATACTTGGAATACGTTAATAATACGTCATCTATAAATTGTATATATGTAAATATGTACATACGATATGTTTAATAGTTTAATTAAATGTTTGTGTAGTAATAGCTTCAGAATAGTAATTATTAAATTGATATACAGTCCACTCGTAAAGTATCGTCAACATTTGGTCTAGTAGAACCGGAGGAAGATCAATCGTAATATAATGAAAAATAGTGGTGCTCATTGATGAAAATTAATTATGGATAAAAATAAATTAGTTATCCTTAATCGCCAACGCGGAACCTTGAAAGGCCAATTGACTAAGATAGTGACATATTTAGAGACTGTTAGTGACGACAATAAAGACATTATAACTCTAGAAATAAAGAAGGATAATCTGCAAAAAATAGTAACAAAACTGGATAATTTGAAAATCCAGTATTACGAAATAGCTGATGAATCGGAACTGGAAGTTCAATTGAACGCCTTCGCAGAATTGGAAGAAGAGACAGAAAAATTAGAGGTAAGGCTTCGAAAATTCTTACACTCTAATAACATTAGTAAAAATGTAAATGAAATTATGTCAAATGAATCTAAAGCAAATAATTCTATTATCAATTTTCGATTGCCTGAAATTCCTTTACCCAAATTTAATGGACAATATAATGAATGGTATAGTTTTAAAGATCAATTTATAACCTTAATTGATCAGAATGATAAACTTTCAGAGAACCAAAAGTTATATTATCTAAAATCTACACTTTGTGGAAGAGCACTAGATGTAATTACCGAAGACGATTCATATATTTCGCTTTTTAAAGCATTGGAAGATAGATTCCAAAACAAAAGAATGATTGTAAATTCTCACTTAAAGGAGATATTGAACGTAGAGAATTTGTCTCAAGATTTAGTTAAAAATTTGCGAACAATAACAGATAGCTGTCAAAAAAATATTCGAGCACTCAAATGTATAGGATTGGAAATGAATCCCTTTACGGAGGCCTTACTCATAAATGTGATTCTTAAACAAATAGATAAAGAATCCAAAAAACAATTTGAATTATCTTTAAGTTCTACAGAATTGCCAACATGGTGCGATTTCATTAACTTTTTACAAAAAAGAAGTTTGGTGTTAGAAAATTTACAATGCGTTTCGAATACGAAACCGAAATTAATGAATGCGGAAAAGAGTACTAGAATAAAAACTTTCTTTTCTAAAAATGATTCTTTTAACGATCAAACCTGTCCCCTTTGTAAAAGAAATCATTCTTTAGCTAAATGTTGTGAATTCTTAAAATTAAATGAACACGACAGATTCCTAACAGTCAAAAAATATTTGTTATGCATTAATTGTTTGAAATCGAAGCATCAGGTATCGAATTGTAAGAGTAAGCAATCCTGTTATATGTGTTCTAAAAGACACAATCCACTCCTACATCGTTTTCTGCCGGAAACAAAAAGTAATAATTTTCCATCTAAACCGCAAACAGAAAATCCAAATAACCAGACAGATGCAGACATACGGCACCTGTCTCCTTCGGATGATGATTCATATTCTCAATTGCAGAAGAAAAAAAAAGAGGTTTCGATGACATTATATAACGAGATTAATAATCCCATCTTAAAAAGTGAAAAACATATATTGCTGTCAACTGCTATAGTTTATTTGGAAAGTAGCAATAAAAAAAAGATTCCGGTTCGTGTAATTATTGACAATGGTAGTCAATGTAACCTGTTAGACAGAGAACTCGCTCATTTATTGAATTTGCAAAAAAGGAAATGCGATATTCATATTTCAGGAATTAATGGTAAGATGACAAATGTGAAATCTTCAGTACGTACCATTATTTCCAATAAAGATGATTCATTTAGTGAACCAATTGAATTTTTAATTACACCTAAAATAACAGAATTCATTCCTTCACACAATATAAACATAAGAAGTTTAAATCTACCACATGACCTTGAATTAGCTGATAGTGAATTTTGGAAAAAATCTAAAATAAATGCTTTAGTTGGTGCTGAATTTTTCTATGAAATATTAAAAGCAGATAAATTTAAAATAGGACAATTCACCTTTCAGAATAGCGTTTTTGGGTATATTGCTGCGGGAACCATAGACCGCAATGTATCTGAAAATACTTTTTGCGGTTTTACTGCATGCCATGATTATCTTAATGAAACCATTCAAAAATTCTGGAAAATAGAAGCTCCTGAAATTGACTTACGTCCAATTAGTCAGGAAGAACAATTATGTGAGAAACATTTTTTAGAAAATTATCGGAGAGATAAATCGGGAAGATTTATGGTAGCCATGCCTTTGAAGGAAGATGCTAGTGTCCTTGGGGAGTCTAAATCTATCGCAGAAAAACGGCTCAAGCAGTTATGGAATCGTTTAGAAAAGAATCCAACCATGCGAAATCTTTATTGTGATTTTATTAAAGAATACACAAATTTAAATCATATGACAAAAATTGTTGATAATTTAAATGATTCTGGCTGTTATTATCTACCGCATCATGGCGTTTATAGGCCCGAAAAATCTACTACGAAGCTTCGCGTTGTATTTAATGCTTCGAGTCCGACAACTAGTGGAATATCATTAAACGACATAATTTATAAAGGTGTCGTTAATGAAAATTTGTATGAAATCATGTTACGCTTTCGACAACACCGATTTGTGTTTTTGGCCGATATTGAAAAAATGTATCGCCAAATAATGATTACCGAGGATCAGAGAAAATTATTAAGAATTTTATGGAAAGATAATGTGAACTCAGAAATTGAAACCTATGAACTTAATACCGTAACATACGGTACCGCTTGTGCCCCTTTTTTAGCCATTAGAACGTTGAAGCAATTAGCCCTTGAAGAAGCCGAGAAATATCCGAAGGCATCCGATATTTTGCTACATGATTCGTATATGGACGATATAATAAGTGGGGAAGAATCGCTAGAATCTACTAGGGAGCTTCAAAAACAGCTTATACACTTGTTAGAAAGCGCTGGAATGAATTTACATAAATGGAATGCAAATCATATTTCCTTACTTGACTTTTCTAAAGAGACATACCCTGAGTACACATTCTCTGATAAGGAAACCAAAGCCCTAGGGGTTGCCTGGAAACCCAATTTAGATGCTTTCAGATTTAAAATAAATTTGTGTCAGTTAAAGTCTATGACAAAGAGAAGCATTTTATCAGACATTGCTCGCATTTTCGACCCATTGGGTCTCATCGGTCCTGTTATTGTCAAAGCCAAGTTGTTTATGCAGGAACTATGGAAATTAAAATTGGACTGGAATGACCCTATTCCAAGCCCTATTGCTCAAAATTGGCTAGAATTCGCCACTTCGTTAAAAGCTCTTGAACAACTTAGAATAAATCGCTATGTTTTAATTCCTGAAGCACAACAAATAAACTTACACGGATTCGCCGACGCATCGTCATTAGCTTTTGGAGCAGCCGTGTATATTCAGTCTATTCATAATTCTGAAATTGTCTCCAATTTGGTTAGCAGCAAATCTCAAGTTGCACCTCTAAAAACTGTTTCTATCCCTCGACTCGAGTTATCTGGTTGTCTTTTGTTATGCAAATTAATTGTGAAAATTTTGAAATCTTTGAGGTTACAAATCAATAATATTTATCTCTATACAGACTCTCAAATAGCTCTTGCCTGGATCCAAACCGAGCCTTGGAAATTGAAAACATTTGTTGGCAACAGGGTTGCCAAAATTCAAGAACTGTCTAAAAACTTCACATGGAACCATGTGTCCTCTGCGGAAAATCCTGCAGATTTAATTTCACGAGGTCTAACTACCACCGATTTAATGGATAATCAGTTGTGGTGGCAGGGACCAGACTTTCTAAGTAAATCCAGTAGTATCATAAACAATGACTCTGACTATCTGTCCCCCAGTGATAATAGTATTGTGATTAGTGAGTTGAAAAATAATCACCAGGGTGACGCTAACCCTGCAGTGTTGTGTGGATTAATCCAATCCACGGATTCTTCCCAGAACTTTTATAATCATTTGTTTTCATTAACAAATAATTTTTGTAAATTAATTAGAATATGTAGTTTTATTTTTAGATTTATTAGGAATACAAGAGCAAAGGCAAATAAAGTAACTGGACCATTCCGAAGCACCGAATTAAACGACACGGAAGTACACTTAATTAGACAGGTACAGTATACACAGTTTGCCGCAGAATTGATCTGCTTAGAGAAAAAGAAGCCCATATCAGGTAAATTAAATTGTTTTAATCCAATTTTAGATTCTCAGGGACTCCTAAGAGTGGGTGGAAGGCTGGAAAATGCTAATTTAAATTTTGATAGTAAACATCCCCTTTTGTTGCCCCACGACCATAAATTATCTTCCATGATTATGGAACATTTCCATAAAAAATTCTTTCATGTAGGACCTCAAGCCTTGTTATACCACGTTAGGAAAAAATATTGGGTAGTTAGTGGGAGATCTTTAGCTCGGAAAATATTTCGTAACTGCGTAACGTGTTACAAAATTAAACCTTTAACGGTCAATCAACTCATGGGAAATTTGCCAAAGGAACGAGTAAATGTGACTCATCCATTTTATTGTACCGGTATAGATTTCTGTGGCCCTTTTTTAATTAAATATCGGGGTCAAAGAAAAGGAATCTATAACAAAATTTTTGTTTGTATTTTTATTTGCATGCCTACTAAAGCCGTGCATCTAGAGGTAGTTAGCGATTTAACATCCGAAGCTTTTATCGCAACTTTAAAAAGATTTTTTGCTAGACGAGGCAAAGCCCAAACATTATTCAGTGACAATGCAACAAATTTTGTTAGTGCAAATAATGAATTAAAAAGGTTACATAGATTAGCTACTCAGCCTGATGAAAACCTTACTAATTTTTTAAATTCAGAGAATATTAATTGGAAATTTCTGCCACCCCGTGCCCCAAATTTTGGAGGGCTATGGGAGGCAGGCGTAAAATCGTTTAAGTATCATTTGAAACGCGCAGTAGGAAACGCTAAATTAACATATGAGGAATTCTTAACCGTTGTTTGTCAAATTGAGGGAATCCTCAATTCTCGACCCCTTACCCCCCTTTCAAACGATATCGAAGATTTGGACGTCTTGACTCCCGGCCATTTTTTAGTTGGTCGACCCATCACAGCGGTGATCGAACCCGAGTTCTCTGGCATTCCAGATAATCGATTAGATACCTGGCAAAAATTAACTAAAATAGTTCAAGGAATATGGAAAAAATGGCAATGTCATTATTTAAATACGTTACAACAAAGAAACAAATGGAAATTTGAAACAAATAACATTAAAAATGGGGATATGGTATTATTAAAGGAAGAAAACTTGCCCATATGTAGTTGGATTTTGGGTAGAATAGTAGAAATTATTCCAGGAAAGGATAACAAAATACGCGTAGTCTCAGTTAAAACAAGAAATGGGACATATAAACGACCTATTTCCAAAATTGCTCTTCTGCCTTTGGAAAAGTAAAAAAAAAAAAAAAAAAATGTTTGAAAATGAATAATGTATATAGTTAAATTTAATTTGCTTATTGTATTTCATTTGTATTATTTTATTGTCTACAACGTTATTAATATTTCTCTTGTATAAAATTTATTCTTCAAATTGCATATATAATATTTTCGTATAATTGATTGTAATTAGTGTTTTTATATATTAGAACTGTAATTTTGAAACAATGTTTCAAGGTGGGCCGGTATGTTGCCGCTCACCTTAGTTTGGCTATATGCGCAACCTTGGCGCGCATCTCTTGTTCACTTGCATTCCCGCTTTAGCGGAGTAGTTGTATTGTTTTCGTTATAAGAGTAGCATCTCTTGTTTATCTTGTTCGGTGATATGGTTCACCTTTTTTATAGTTTGCGTTGACTATGGTGTCAACATACTTGGAATACGTTAATAATACGTCATCTATAAATTGTATATATGTAAATATGTACATACGATATGTTTAATAGTTTAATTAAATGTTTGTGAAGTAATAGCTTCAGAATAGTAATTATTAAATTGATATACAGTCCACTCGTAAAGTATCGTCAACAGAGCTAAGGGCCTATTTCAGTCGGTTTATTGAATGGGGATTTATTGAATGAAGTCCCCCCAAGGCCCAACTTTGACATGAGTCCCCCCCCCAGGCCCAACTTTGACATGAGTCCCCCCCAAGGTACCCCTATTTCAGTCGGTACAGCGTTGTCGAATTTTTATAATACACTCTTAATAGAGCTTGTTGCCGCTCACCTTAGTTTGGCTATATGCGCAACCTTGGCGCGCATCTCTTGTTCACTTGCATTCCCGCTTTAGCGGAGTAGTTGTATTGTTTTCGTTATAAGAGTAGCATCTCTTGTTTATCTTGTTCGGTGATATGGTTCACCTTTTTTATAGTTTGCGTTGACTATGGTGTCAACATACTTGGAATACGTTAATAATACGTCATCTATAAATTGTATATATGTAAATATGTACATACGATATGTTTAATAGTTTAATTAAATGTTTGTGTAGTAATAGCTTCAGAATAGTAATTATTAAATTGATATACAGTCCACTCGTAAAGTATCGTCAACATTTGGTCTAGTAGAACCGGAGGAAGATCAATCGTAATATAATGAAAAATAGTGGTGCTCATTGATGAAAATTAATTATGGATAAAAATAAATTAGTTATCCTTAATCGCCAACGCGGAACCTTGAAAGGCCAATTGACTAAGATAGTGACATATTTAGAGACTGTTAGTGACGACAATAAAGACATTATAACTCTAGAAATAAAGAAGGATAATCTGCAAAAAATAGTAACAAAACTGGATAATTTGAAAATCCAGTATTACGAAATAGCTGATGAATCGGAACTGGAAGTTCAATTGAACGCCTTCGCAGAATTGGAAGAAGAGACAGAAAAATTAGAGGTAAGGCTTCGAAAATTCTTACACTCTAATAACATTAGTAAAAATGTAAATGAAATTATGTCAAATGAATCTAAAGCAAATAATTCTATTATCAATTTTCGATTGCCTGAAATTCCTTTACCCAAATTTAATGGACAATATAATGAATGGTATAGTTTTAAAGATCAATTTATAACCTTAATTGATCAGAATGATAAACTTTCAGAGAACCAAAAGTTATATTATCTAAAATCTACACTTTGTGGAAGAGCACTAGATGTAATTACCGAAGACGATTCATATATTTCGCTTTTTAAAGCATTGGAAGATAGATTCCAAAACAAAAGAATGATTGTAAATTCTCACTTAAAGGAGATATTGAACGTAGAGAATTTGTCTCAAGATTTAGTTAAAAATTTGCGAACAATAACAGATAGCTGTCAAAAAAATATTCGAGCACTCAAATGTATAGGATTGGAAATGAATCCCTTTACGGAGGCCTTACTCATAAATGTGATTCTTAAACAAATAGATAAAGAATCCAAAAAACAATTTGAATTATCTTTAAGTTCTACAGAATTGCCAACATGGTGCGATTTCATTAACTTTTTACAAAAAAGAAGTTTGGTGTTAGAAAATTTACAATGCGTTTCGAATACGAAACCGAAATTAATGAATGCGGAAAAGAGTACTAGAATAAAAACTTTCTTTTCTAAAAATGATTCTTTTAACGATCAAACCTGTCCCCTTTGTAAAAGAAATCATTCTTTAGCTAAATGTTGTGAATTCTTAAAATTAAATGAACACGACAGATTCCTAACAGTCAAAAAATATTTGTTATGCATTAATTGTTTGAAATCGAAGCATCAGGTATCGAATTGTAAGAGTAAGCAATCCTGTTATATGTGTTCTAAAAGACACAATCCACTCCTACATCGTTTTCTGCCGGAAACAAAAAGTAATAATTTTCCATCTAAACCGCAAACAGAAAATCCAAATAACCAGACAGATGCAGACATACGGCACCTGTCTCCTTCGGATGATGATTCATATTCTCAATTGCAGAAGAAAAAAAAAGAGGTTTCGATGACATTATATAACGAGATTAATAATCCCATCTTAAAAAGTGAAAAACATATATTGCTGTCAACTGCTATAGTTTATTTGGAAAGTAGCAATAAAAAAAAGATTCCGGTTCGTGTAATTATTGACAATGGTAGTCAATGTAACCTGTTAGACAGAGAACTCGCTCATTTATTGAATTTGCAAAAAAGGAAATGCGATATTCATATTTCAGGAATTAATGGTAAGATGACAAATGTGAAATCTTCAGTACGTACCATTATTTCCAATAAAGATGATTCATTTAGTGAACCAATTGAATTTTTAATTACACCTAAAATAACAGAATTCATTCCTTCACACAATATAAACATAAGAAGTTTAAATCTACCACATGACCTTGAATTAGCTGATAGTGAATTTTGGAAAAAATCTAAAATAAATGCTTTAGTTGGTGCTGAATTTTTCTATGAAATATTAAAAGCAGATAAATTTAAAATAGGACAATTCACCTTTCAGAATAGCGTTTTTGGGTATATTGCTGCGGGAACCATAGACCGCAATGTATCTGAAAATACTTTTTGCGGTTTTACTGCATGCCATGATTATCTTAATGAAACCATTCAAAAATTCTGGAAAATAGAAGCTCCTGAAATTGACTTACGTCCAATTAGTCAGGAAGAACAATTATGTGAGAAACATTTTTTAGAAAATTATCGGAGAGATAAATCGGGAAGATTTATGGTAGCCATGCCTTTGAAGGAAGATGCTAGTGTCCTTGGGGAGTCTAAATCTATCGCAGAAAAACGGCTCAAGCAGTTATGGAATCGTTTAGAAAAGAATCCAACCATGCGAAATCTTTATTGTGATTTTATTAAAGAATACACAAATTTAAATCATATGACAAAAATTGTTGATAATTTAAATGATTCTGGCTGTTATTATCTACCGCATCATGGCGTTTATAGGCCCGAAAAATCTACTACGAAGCTTCGCGTTGTATTTAATGCTTCGAGTCCGACAACTAGTGGAATATCATTAAACGACATAATTTATAAAGGTGTCGTTAATGAAAATTTGTATGAAATCATGTTACGCTTTCGACAACACCGATTTGTGTTTTTGGCCGATATTGAAAAAATGTATCGCCAAATAATGATTACCGAGGATCAGAGAAAATTATTAAGAATTTTATGGAAAGATAATGTGAACTCAGAAATTGAAACCTATGAACTTAATACCGTAACATACGGTACCGCTTGTGCCCCTTTTTTAGCCATTAGAACGTTGAAGCAATTAGCCCTTGAAGAAGCCGAGAAATATCCGAAGGCATCCGATATTTTGCTACATGATTCGTATATGGACGATATAATAAGTGGGGAAGAATCGCTAGAATCTACTAGGGAGCTTCAAAAACAGCTTATACACTTGTTAGAAAGCGCTGGAATGAATTTACATAAATGGAATGCAAATCATATTTCCTTACTTGACTTTTCTAAAGAGACATACCCTGAGTACACATTCTCTGATAAGGAAACCAAAGCCCTAGGGGTTGCCTGGAAACCCAATTTAGATGCTTTCAGATTTAAAATAAATTTGTGTCAGTTAAAGTCTATGACAAAGAGAAGCATTTTATCAGACATTGCTCGCATTTTCGACCCATTGGGTCTCATCGGTCCTGTTATTGTCAAAGCCAAGTTGTTTATGCAGGAACTATGGAAATTAAAATTGGACTGGAATGACCCTATTCCAAGCCCTATTGCTCAAAATTGGCTAGAATTCGCCACTTCGTTAAAAGCTCTTGAACAACTTAGAATAAATCGCTATGTTTTAATTCCTGAAGCACAACAAATAAACTTACACGGATTCGCCGACGCATCGTCATTAGCTTTTGGAGCAGCCGTGTATATTCAGTCTATTCATAATTCTGAAATTGTCTCCAATTTGGTTAGCAGCAAATCTCAAGTTGCACCTCTAAAAACTGTTTCTATCCCTCGACTCGAGTTATCTGGTTGTCTTTTGTTATGCAAATTAATTGTGAAAATTTTGAAATCTTTGAGGTTACAAATCAATAATATTTATCTCTATACAGACTCTCAAATAGCTCTTGCCTGGATCCAAACCGAGCCTTGGAAATTGAAAACATTTGTTGGCAACAGGGTTGCCAAAATTCAAGAACTGTCTAAAAACTTCACATGGAACCATGTGTCCTCTGCGGAAAATCCTGCAGATTTAATTTCACGAGGTCTAACTACCACCGATTTAATGGATAATCAGTTGTGGTGGCAGGGACCAGACTTTCTAAGTAAATCCAGTAGTATCATAAACAATGACTCTGACTATCTGTCCCCCAGTGATAATAGTATTGTGATTAGTGAGTTGAAAAATAATCACCAGGGTGACGCTAACCCTGCAGTGTTGTGTGGATTAATCCAATCCACGGATTCTTCCCAGAACTTTTATAATCATTTGTTTTCATTAACAAATAATTTTTGTAAATTAATTAGAATATGTAGTTTTATTTTTAGATTTATTAGGAATACAAGAGCAAAGGCAAATAAAGTAACTGGACCATTCCGAAGCACCGAATTAAACGACACGGAAGTACACTTAATTAGACAGGTACAGTATACACAGTTTGCCGCAGAATTGATCTGCTTAGAGAAAAAGAAGCCCATATCAGGTAAATTAAATTGTTTTAATCCAATTTTAGATTCTCAGGGACTCCTAAGAGTGGGTGGAAGGCTGGAAAATGCTAATTTAAATTTTGATAGTAAACATCCCCTTTTGTTGCCCCACGACCATAAATTATCTTCCATGATTATGGAACATTTCCATAAAAAATTCTTTCATGTAGGACCTCAAGCCTTGTTATACCACGTTAGGAAAAAATATTGGGTAGTTAGTGGGAGATCTTTAGCTCGGAAAATATTTCGTAACTGCGTAACGTGTTACAAAATTAAACCTTTAACGGTCAATCAACTCATGGGAAATTTGCCAAAGGAACGAGTAAATGTGACTCATCCATTTTATTGTACCGGTATAGATTTCTGTGGCCCTTTTTTAATTAAATATCGGGGTCAAAGAAAAGGAATCTATAACAAAATTTTTGTTTGTATTTTTATTTGCATGCCTACTAAAGCCGTGCATCTAGAGGTAGTTAGCGATTTAACATCCGAAGCTTTTATCGCAACTTTAAAAAGATTTTTTGCTAGACGAGGCAAAGCCCAAACATTATTCAGTGACAATGCAACAAATTTTGTTAGTGCAAATAATGAATTAAAAAGGTTACATAGATTAGCTACTCAGCCTGATGAAAACCTTACTAATTTTTTAAATTCAGAGAATATTAATTGGAAATTTCTGCCACCCCGTGCCCCAAATTTTGGAGGGCTATGGGAGGCAGGCGTAAAATCGTTTAAGTATCATTTGAAACGCGCAGTAGGAAACGCTAAATTAACATATGAGGAATTCTTAACCGTTGTTTGTCAAATTGAGGGAATCCTCAATTCTCGACCCCTTACCCCCCTTTCAAACGATATCGAAGATTTGGACGTCTTGACTCCCGGCCATTTTTTAGTTGGTCGACCCATCACAGCGGTGATCGAACCCGAGTTCTCTGGCATTCCAGATAATCGATTAGATACCTGGCAAAAATTAACTAAAATAGTTCAAGGAATATGGAAAAAATGGCAATGTCATTATTTAAATACGTTACAACAAAGAAACAAATGGAAATTTGAAACAAATAACATTAAAAATGGGGATATGGTATTATTAAAGGAAGAAAACTTGCCCATATGTAGTTGGATTTTGGGTAGAATAGTAGAAATTATTCCAGGAAAGGATAACAAAATACGCGTAGTCTCAGTTAAAACAAGAAATGGGACATATAAACGACCTATTTCCAAAATTGCTCTTCTGCCTTTGGAAAAGTAAAAAAAAAAAAAAAAAAATGTTTGAAAATGAATAATGTATATAGTTAAATTTAATTTGCTTATTGTATTTCATTTGTATTATTTTATTGTCTACAACGTTATTAATATTTCTCTTGTATAAAATTTATTCTTCAAATTGCATATATAATATTTTCGTATAATTGATTGTAATTAGTGTTTTTATATATTAGAACTGTAATTTTGAAACAATGTTTCAAGGTGGGCCGGTATGTTGCCGCTCACCTTAGTTTGGCTATATGCGCAACCTTGGCGCGCATCTCTTGTTCACTTGCATTCCCGCTTTAGCGGAGTAGTTGTATTGTTTTCGTTATAAGAGTAGCATCTCTTGTTTATCTTGTTCGGTGATATGGTTCACCTTTTTTATAGTTTGCGTTGACTATGGTGTCAACATACTTGGAATACGTTAATAATACGTCATCTATAAATTGTATATATGTAAATATGTACATACGATATGTTTAATAGTTTAATTAAATGTTTGTGAAGTAATAGCTTCAGAATAGTAATTATTAAATTGATATACAGTCCACTCGTAAAGTATCGTCAACAGAGCTAAGGGCCTATTTCAGTCGGTTTATTGAATGGGGATTTATTGAATGAAGTCCCCCCAAGGCACAACTTTGACATGAGTCCCCCCCAGGCCCAACTTTGACATGAGTCCCCCCCAAGGTACCCCTATTTCAGTCGGTACAGCATTGTCGAATTTTTATAATACACCCTTAATAGTGCTAAGGGCCTATTTTAGTCGGTTTATTGAATGGGGATTTATTGAATGAAGTCCCCCCAAGGCCCAACTTTTACATGAGTCCCCCCCCAGGCCCAACATTGACATGAGTCCCCCCCAGGCCCAACTTTGACATGAGTCCCCCCCCAAGGCCCAACTTTGACATAAGTCCCCCCCCGGCCCAACTTTGACATGAGTCCCCCCAAGGCCCAACTTTGACATGAGTCCCCCCCAAGGCACAACTTTGACATGAGTCCCCCCAAGGCCCAACTTTGACATGAGTCCCCCCCAAG
Organism: Salticus scenicus; assembly: GCA_963930645.1. Lineage (NCBI taxonomy): Eukaryota > Metazoa > Arthropoda > Arachnida > Araneae > Salticidae > Salticus > Salticus scenicus. The sequence continues at coordinate 52,438,700 of OZ005648.1, forward strand.
GCACAACTTTGACATGAGTCCCCCCCCCAAGGCACACCTTTGACATGAGTCCCCCCCAAGGCACACCTCCCCCTCATTGGGAAAAAGAGAAAAAACGTTGTTTTGCGGCTATAAGACAGTTTGGACTTCCAACGTTATTTGTTACAATATCTGCAGCTGAAACACATTGGTTTGATTTAATGAAAACTTTATCATGGAATTTAGATCGTCATGAATTAACTAAAGAAGAATTTGTCGATATTAACAAGTTTAGCAGTAGGCCTCTGGCACTAAATTAAAATCTGTCAATGTCAGATTTTCATGTTTTTTATTATTATTTTTTTTTAAGATCGAAGGTTGCTCGGCAAAGATTACATATCTTAAACTTCGAATTATGTTTTACACTTCTAAAGATAAAGCATTACGTCATACGTAGAAGAACGTAGCTCGATAGAAATCACTGCCGACTATGATTAATAAATATTTTGATTTATCTTTTTATTCAATGACTGAAGGTCTAGGTAAGTGACTGCATATTTTTCAAGGAGAAAATCTCTAAATAAATAAATAAATATTTCTTTGCAACAATATAGGATTTCATGACGTCATTTGTTTTAGATCACATTTGACAAATTTTGTTGGTAATTTATTTCATGAAAATCATGGCACAGATAAAGTCATTGAGATTACACGCTAATTAAAATTCTAAATGATATCTTGTAAAAAAAAAAAAAAAAAAAAGCGATAATACAATGTGAGATAAAAAAGAATAAAAGCTATCTAAAGTAAAAATTTGATTAAAATAATAAATAAAATTGTTTTTAAACATCAGTTCGTAAAAAAAGATAACAAGAACGGAAAATCACGCGGTGTGCATAGATTATTAACACTTTCCAACTGTACGTATTCTTTGCCTTCAATGTACTTTGCCTAAGTGTTTACACAACGAAAAGTCAGAAAAATAGACAGAAAGAAACGCGACTAACTAAATTTATAATCACTTTTAAACATTCCTGGAAAGTATTATGCTTAATAAAATCGTAATGCAATTTCCGTTTATAGCCCGAAATATATGTGGATATTTTTTGTGTAGCCCTGTAAATCTCAATGCTAATCATGCTGTATTCATACTGTATATACATACTTTACGCATATGACTTTATACAAATGACTTTATGACTAATTTAAATCACATATGACTTTGTACATATACTATGTCCATAATTTACTAAATGTAGAGATGCAAGGCTTTCAAAACACCCGTTTTTTTTCCCTGGGAATTTAAGACAAAATTGGGAATTTTGAAATTTCCCCAAAACTGGGAACTTTGAAATTATGAATATTTTTATAACTTTTGTTAATTATTTAGCCTCCGATCTTTAAATTAACTTCAACTTTAATTCCTGCATAGATTTCCTTTTCGTTTCCCTTTCCCGCTAATTCGAGCATCTTCGATGTTTATTCCGAAAACGAAGAAAATAATTATAATTAATGTGGTGCTAACACAAACAGTAAGTTTTTGTCATTATTCATTAATATTATTTTGTTATGTTCTTGAGATATCCTTTCCATTCTTAATGAGAATCAATAACATTTAATTTTTTTATTCATAATTCGTGTATGAATGTACTATGAAACAATTAGAGAATTGGACTTAAGATTTTAGGAAACAAACCCAACTAAATTTATATTTCATTAAACTCAAATGAAGTATTTAAGAACTTAGTTCGTTACCTGATAATTTTTAAATTGTTTCTCTACTTCTTCTTTTTTTTTTTTTTTTTTTCCAATTACAAATAATAATAATAATAAGAGGAAGAATTCTTAAATTTAATCTGTTAAAGGGAAATATATAAGTAATTCGAAAAATTTCCCCACTTGTTGTGTTAGGAATGCAGAAACTTTTTTTTTATGCATAACAATCAGGAAAACAATATGTGTATAAATTTTCATCAAAAAATTTTCATTGAAGAAATTTAACATCATTTTTTTTAAAACTCTAATTAGAAATATTTATGAAAATAACTTGTAAAAGAAACGATACCACTGTAGTAGTTGCATAAAATGTCATCCCTTTTTTTAAAAAACCACTTAATTATTTTAAATAATTCTTTAAAAATAGAAATTTTTAAAGAAGTTTTCAAACCTTAATTAGTTCTCTTCTCAAACTGTTACAGAATTATGTACATTGGTTTCCTTAATTCTTCAGCTTGTATAATATGGAAATTGTATCCAACATTGTACCGATACATTTATCTTAAGTGCTAATTTAATAAAGAAAGCTTAAGTTACTTTCCAAGTTATGATTTGGCTGCAGTTCTGATAAATTGAAAATAAAATGATAAATTAAAATAATGTTATAAGCTTATCAATATATCAAAGTCTTTAAAATTGCCATTTATATTAAGTAAACAACTTATTATTCGCTTTAGAGATTTCTAATTTGTTTTTTCCCCTCAAAATTTCCAAAGTTCCCAAATTTCCCAGTTTTCCCCCCAAAACTCCCGGGTTTTTTTCCCTTGGTTTTAAATTCCCGGGTTTTTTGCATTTCTAACTAAATGTCAATTTCATTATGATCTGTGTAAAATAAAGTTATTAAAACGTGGTTTGATAAAATACATCTCATAGAACGTAATGCTTTAGAACTATTTTGGATGTCTCTGTACACAAACCGGTTGTGGTGTTTACTCAAATTTTTATTACAGAACATCCCACAGTGGTCTTGAATAACATATATTAGTTTAAAGAAATTCCAAGAATATTTATGGGTTCATTTCCGTGCTTAACACGGACAGGCAGACAAACCGAAGTCATAAACACTTTTGAGCTTTGTTGGAAAGAGAAAAAAAAAGTAGTGAATAGATTTTTTTTTAAAATTTTTTCCCAACAAATTTGGAAAACTTTCGTAGTCACGATTTGTCTTTCTTTTCATCTGTCTATCTATCTCCTTTTATTCCAAAGTCCATAAATGTAAGACGTACTTATAGTGGCTTTTAATAGAATATGAAAAAAAAAAAAAAAATAAAAAAATAAAGAATACATTTCCTTCTAAAAGCTGCAATTTCTTAATATGCTAAAACATAATTAAATGTTATGAACTGTGTTAATTGATGACAAACTGAAATATGCCATTTCAATGAATTTCATAATACATATTTTTCTTGAAAATGGTTGAAGTAGCGGGCAGTATCAGATTTTTTTCAAAGACTTAAGAATATATATATATATATATATATATATATATATATATATATATATATGTATGTATATATATACAGGGTAGGTGCTCCAGTGATTGACACCTATCCCGAAATAATTAATAAATAAGAAAAATAATAAAATCGTATATTTTACATATAAGAATTTTAACATTTTATGCCAAACACCGGAGCATAGGGTGCTAATAACTAGTAAAATGAGTAACTAGTAGTGTCAAACACTGGAACATAGGGGGCCAATTACTGATAAAATGAAAAAATGGCAGTGTCAATGACTGGAACATTGAGTGGGTGTCAAATAAAAATTCATAAAAAAAATAATAATAATTGTTATCAAATGTATATATTTTATCATATATGTGGTTCTGAATGTCTTTCATATACCATAGGTACTAATTTAAGATTTATAAAAGTATTTTCTAATGACTAGAACATTAAAAACATCAGACATTGCTCTAAAAGTGCCCATGACTGGTGCACTTACCCTATATATATATATATATATATATATATATATATTATAATTTAAGGGGAGTAATTCACAGAATGTGTGCATGAAACATCGTAAAATATATGAAATCAAATAAATTAATATATTTCAAAAAATTTCATTGGAGTGTATAGAAAATGTCGACATTTAGCATTTATACACTACATGCATATAAGTATTTGGATACTTTCGAATTTAAACATTTTGTCAAATATCTAGAAAAAATTTTTTGGAATCATCTTGAAACTTTCGTAGCTTAAAGAACACGTTATACTTCATATATTTCATCAAAAGGTGTGCCCTGAAAAGGAAAAGGGGACCAGTAAAAAAATGAAAGAATATCAAAATGTTTTGGATTACCCTGTAAAAAGTAATGTTTGAAATGCATGTTGGCTGTAGCATGTGATTAAGAGGAATTTTCTCATTATCTGTATAAATTTTAAGAAGCTACCACATATATTCATGGAGATACAGTAAAGCACCATTTATGCGTCTTTCAAGGGACTGGCGTAAAAGGACGTATAAATGAAACGACGTATAATCGAAATTTTAATAATAACACTTTGATTACCACAAATTTAATGACACTTAAGCAAAATTTATATGAAAATACTAATTAATAAAGTTTCTTAAGTTAGTAAATGTATATTATGCTTTTTTAAAGACAATAATTAATTTAAAAAAAAAAAGATTATAAAAAGTGAGAAAAATCGTACTATTAATGCATAATTGGGTACTGATTACATATATATATCATATATTGTGTATTATATTACATTTCTTAAGAGCTATATGAACACAATTTGAATATTAATTATTTATTTTGCATATCTTTAATAATAAGCATACGATTTACGTCCATACAGATAGTTATTTAATAACATTAAGAATTTTTAATATTCGTCTGATTCGCTGCTTGTCTATGAGTATTAAAAATTCTACTGTGAATTCAATGGATTCTTTGGTTAGTATTTTTCGATCTTTCCTGTTTTCCTCCATTTAAGATGCTTTCTAGGAAAAGTCCGTCTAATTCAGAATGGAAAATAATGAAAGCTCGAGAAATTTTGCTTATTTTAGTAAAGTGGAAAAGATATATAATCGATATTAAAGGCGTATAAACGAAGAACTTTTCCATTAAAATGAATAGGAATGAATCGGGACTTTACTAAAAGGACGTATAAATGTAAAAGACGTATAAACGAGAGACGTATAAACGGCGTTTTACTGTATAACTTTTTTTTTAAACATTGAAAAAAAAAATTCACTTTTAAAAATATGACACGTAGGGGTATCAGACCCAGAGCAAAGACATTTTCAGAAAATTTTGCTTACTTCATTAGACACAGCATACTGCAATTAGAATTGAAAAATGTTAAACATCTTACGAAATATGAGCATTTTTACTAAATAATTTTTATCTGCTCATGCGTTAGATTTATAAAATTTCATTTGCATCAAAGTTTCAATATGATTCCAAAAGAACTTTTCTAGCCTCTTCAAAATTTATACACATAATCAGAAGCGTCCTCTTAATCACATGCTGCAGCCAAAATGCATTTCAAGTATTACTTTTTACAGGGCGATCCAAAACATTTTGATTTTTCCTTTAATTTTTTACTGGTTTCCCTTTTTTTTTCAGGACACAACTTTGACTGAAATATATGAGGTATAACGTGTTATTTACGCTACCAATGTTTCAAGATGATTCCCAAAGAACTTTTCTAGATATTTCACAAAACGTCTAAATTTGAAAGTGTCCAAATACTTATTGGTATAGAGTGTATGATGGCCACAGCTTACTGATTAAAAAAAAAAAAGTTCAAGTTTAGGAAATTTTTATTCTGTTTATTTTTGACAACATATATACATATACATACATGCATACAAACACACACACACACATGTATATGAGATAATTAAGTGATAACTATTTTCATGCACTCAGAAATATTGTTCTTTTTTAAAAGATTTTTATTTATACAATTCAACTGAATGAAGGACATTTTTTTTTTAAAACAGAAAGTTACCTAAAATAACGGTGTATTTTAGGCAAAAATAAGTTCTTTTCCACCTGTCGAAAAATAGAATTGTTTTATTTCTTCAGGTACTTAATGAGATAGTTCAGTCACAATTTCTTTTAAAGTTTTTGATAACATCTTCGTCAATGGTGGAGCGGTAGAAGTTCCTCCAGGCTTCGCACCGGTAGTTGTCGGGTTTCACACCAATTCTGTCCCTCATACCAATGAGGAGATACTTGGGATCTTCGTGAGTATACTTAGGCCACTTCATTCCACCTGGAATGCTTGGATTTCTAAAAATAAATAAATAAATAAAACTTCAAAAGAGTATATATTTCTTTATGTATATAAATATAATTTAACGTATAGATTAAACGACATTTTTTGAAAATACGCAATTTTCTGAAAATTAAAGAGTAAATTTTATCCCAGTGACATCATATTTAAATACAGCACTGGTTGCTTTGAAATGAGATTTATACCCTACTGGTTGCTACCTTACTAGATTTATACCCTACAGAAATATCCTACTAGCAAACAGATATGCCAACATTTCTAATTTATATCGGAGCGTCGTTAGTTCCGTCTTTTTCATTTTTTCGCACCACTTTTTTTTAAGAATAACTTTGAGTTGAGAGAAAAAGTTGCAAGAACTTTTAGTACGTCTGCTACTAGCTGTAAACAACCGTATTGATTGGTAGGAAATGTTCTCTTTTGTTCTGAGCCGAAAACCGGATGAACCATCCGCGAATGCTATAGAAAATAAGCCCTGGCTACAAATACTCTGAATAATGCGGTGTGCATTCGCGAGTGGAACTCGTCATCCGATTTAAATGCCATACTAAAAACATGCACAGTGCATTCAAAGAAGAATTTGTCCCTAAGCGTAGGGACTTTTAGCAGTTTTTCTCCCACACTGTTAAAAAAAAGTCCTGTTTGCTGCCAGAAATTTTCTGTAATTCAGAAAAATACGTTCTATCAACGTAATTTTTTCGTTGATAGAACGTATTTTTCTGAATTACAGAAAATTTCTGGCAGCAAACAGGACATTTTTTTGACAGTGCAGATGTAGAAACGAATTTTGAATTTGTAGGGCCTTTTGGGGGTAATAAGAATAAAACTTTGAATAAACACCATAACGTGTAAGAACTCGCAATAATTGGTTCGAGTCGAAAGAAGACACTACCCTTCGTCAGGCGAACAAATTAGGCATGAGTGCGGCAAACAAAGCGGCAAATCGCCTATAGTGGCTGCCGCTTATGGCATTTTATGGTGTTTATTCAAAGCATCGTGCATTGCCGCTTTGTTTATATCACTCGTACCTATTTCGTTTGCCTGACAAAGAGTCATGTCTTTATTAGTTCCGAAACAATTGTTGCGAGTTATTGCATTTTATGAATGTTTTTTCAGTTTTGTATGTGTAGCTTTTTTTTTTAAAATAACTTTTGGGAGTAATTTTGTGAGACATTTTAAAAGAATTTTTCATGGATTATGATAATTTTTCTCAATCGTGCAATTCCAGAATATGAACCGTGAATGAACAAACACAATAAATAAAAGTCCTTCCGGATCAGTCGGAAGAGTAGGACGATTTGTTTTTTTTCGCAACATTTTGAAACAAGGTGTATAAAGTTTATATTTCATAAATTTGGCGGAGACCTTGATGTAAGTTATGTACATTTAGAGTTTTAAGCATATGATTGATAAATACCTTTTCATGAATACATTTGTAAGATAAATCGACCATAAAAATTTAGTTTGAATTAATTCAATATTTCGAAAGTTACGTAATAACAAATTTTGAAACCAAATGGCAGATACAGTTGGACAAGGAATTCATCAAAAGTATTTATAAGATAAGTTTACTGTCCTACTTTGGTTCGACTTAATTCAGTTTTTCCAAAGTTATGGCGATGACAAACTTTCAAGTGATCTCCATTTGGAAACAAAATGGTGGAGCAAGTTGCTCAGTGAACTCATCCAAAATGTTTGTGAGATAAATTAATTCTCTGTCCAAATTTTGTTCGAATGAATTCATTATTTCAAAATTATCACGATGACAAATTTTCAAGTACCAGCTTGATTTCAAGTGAAAGCCTCTCGTAAACAAAAGAGCGGAGCAAGTTGCTTAGTGAACTCATCTAAGGTATTTGATAGGTGAGTCCACTGCCCAACTTTGGTGAGGATTAATTCCTTATTTTAAATGTTATCACAATGACAAGTTTTCAAGTATTAGCCTGATCTCAAATGGCCGCCGCTTGAAAACAAAATGTCGGAACAAATTGCCAGTGAACTCCTTCAAGGTATTTGCAAGATAAGTTCACTGTCCAACTTTAGTTCGAACTCATTCAGTCTTTTAAAAATTATCGTGATGACAAATTTCGAAGTGCCCCCTAAGGTTTAAGGTATTCGTCATTTTGTTTAAAAATGGTGGATCAAGTTCATTAATAAATTTAATGGAGACCATTACATGGCCTATGTTTGCATCAGAACGTAAGCAAATCCGGCCTTAAATACATTGTAGAATGTTGCTTTGAAATTTTTCATTGGCTACCACTGAGAAACAAAGTGGCGGACCAACTTGGTTAACGAGCTTATCCACGATATTTGCAAGATAAATCCACAATGTAAAAAATTTTGTGTAAGAATACACATTATTATTGAAGGAACTTATTTTTCTGAACCATGTTGAGAAATGGTATCAGCTATAGCTGTGTAACAGAAGCATATAGTGGAACGTTACGCAATTACAGCTGGTAACATTTCTCTACATGGTTGTGGCAAGTAAGCTGCCTCAAATAACATTTCTCAACATGGTTGAGGAAAATAAGTTCCCTCAATAATGTTGTGTATTCTTACACAAAATTTTTTACAGTGAACATTAACTTCAAAATATAAAACTGCAAAAGAACCACACTGTAAAAAAATTGTGTAAGAATACACAACATTAATGAGGGAGCTTTTTTTCCTCAACCATGTTGAGGAATGTTGTTTGAGGCAGCTTACTTCCCTCAACCATGTAGAGAAATGTTACCAGCTGTAATTGCGTAACGTTCCACTATATGCCTCTGTTACACAGCTATAGCTGATAACTTTTCTGAACATGGTTGAAGAAAATAAGTTCCCTCAATAATGTTGTATATTCTTAAATAAAATTTTTTACAGTGCACTTTCTAACTCTGGTTCGCTTTGATTCGTTATTTCGGAAGTTATCGTGATGTCAAACATTCCATAAAGTACAGTCAGTAACAAAAGTGTCCGAACACTAGCAAAAATTCCTATGTAGAAAAAGTACACTTCATATGGTTTTGTTAAATAAATCCTTGTCGAATCATGTTCTTACACTGACTAAGACAGGATTCGACATGGATTTATTCAACAAAACCGTATGAAGTGTACTATTTTTACATAGGAATTTTTGCTAGTGTTCGGACTCTTTTGCTACCGACTGTAGCTATATAGATAAATTAAGTTATTTCATAATGTCAACCTAACATTATTTTGAAACAATTGTTTATAGGCATTCTGCCAACTAAATTTCAATTTTCAGATAAAAATTTAATTTTTTGCCCTTCAGAATTATTTTACATAGATTTATATGTGAAGCAAATTTGAACAAATAAAAATACAAAAGTTCTTGTTCAACCAAGAATAAATAAATAAATAAAATGAAATTAGATAAATTTAGGTCTATTAAAAGAAATCAAAGCAAATTTTCGATTTCTAAGTAACAGATATAAAATTCTGTACGAAACATAATTTAATTTAACACTTTCAGGGCATTTTTAAAAATCTATTCTTTCAAATACAGACGTGTGGTAACTGTGGTGCGTCCCTTAGCAATGGTTACGCTATTGATTTTTTAATTACTTTTCGCATGCTGTTTCTTAATTTTATCTTTAATTTTTTTTTTTTCTAAACTTGTAACAGAAAAAGAAAAATGAAACTTTTGTTAGTTGGTCTATCTAAATACACAAAAATCGTAAAAGAAAAAAAAAAAAAAAAACCCTCTTATTTATTTTAAAATATAGAGTTGCTTTCCCTAAGTAAGAGTTACTATACACAGTTATTAAAATTTCTTTGGCACGTTTTCTCTCAATTTTATTTTAATATAATTTTTTAACTTGTTTTGAATATATATTTTTAATTTATTGAAAAAAAAAAAAAAAAAAAACCTCTCAATTCGTCTATTTTGTTTGAAAGCAATAGCTGTGTCGTCTTAATAAAACAAAATAAAATTAAGTAAATAAAATTTAGCCTTATCAAGATCTCATTCACAACAACAGCATCAACAATCAATGTTAATTTCTAAACATTATTTGATTAGTATAATAACGCAAAATATAACAATAATTTTTTTGTTCCTTACCCTGTTTTTGCAAAAGTTGTCCACATGTCCATGATATCTCTGCTTAATTCTCGTTCATTTTCTGAAAATGTTTTCAGAAAAGGATTTCCTAAGACATACTGGACTTCATCAAAATGTGGAACTCCTAACCATTCAGCAAATCGAGATGTAGGTGATCTATAATCAAAAACATAGAAATATACAGGATGGTTCTTCATTGACTGAAAATCGGCCATGAACATAGTTGAACATGTAATCATAGAATCCCCTATGATATCACTGACGGCGTTTAAATATGTATACCTGGATTCATCTTTCACGTTTTTGAAGTATTTTTTAACTATTTTATCATATTGTTCATTTGACACGAAAGACTGTAGCATTGCTTTAGCTGAAGACTCCTGAAAATTGTTGACATCAACCATATCACCAAACACATCGCCCTTTTCAAAGCCTAATTTAAAAGCTACGAACATTGTACCTTCGTCTTTAGTTATTCCGAGAAGTACATCAGTGTCTTTAAATTCACCTTTTCGGAACATATCAGTCGGTTCCGTTGGAAGAAATTCATCTCCGACTCTTGGTACTAACATTGCAAGATTTTTAAAAAGAGCTTCATCAGCTTCTGGGAATTTTTCAGGGGGAAGATTTTTCATGCATTCAACCACGCTTTTCGGATTTTCCCTCAAGTCTTCGTCATTTTGTGCACATCCTAAAAGCTTACCAATTGCCTGACTACCCGTACGCAAAACATTGTTGTCACTGGAATACATTGGATTAACAGCTGCACCGCTTTGAAGAATGGCTCTATTGAAAAGATTTCTCGACAGTGGCGAAACCATGTGTAATGATATAGAAAAGGCACCAGCACTTTCACCAAACAACACTATGTTGTCAGGATTACCACCAAAATTCTTTGCGTTTTCTTTGATCCACTGTATGGCTAATATTTGGTCGTACATTCCCAAGCTGCCAGGAGCCTCATCTATGAAAGCTGAAAAGATAATTATATTTTATTAAAAACTAAGAAAAAGCGGAGATGAACAAGAAGTATATGTTATATTACTCATAAAACAGATTACTCTTCAATTATATCGATACGTGCAATTATTACTTTTTTCTATATTTAATAGAAGAAAGTATTGGATTTGTAAAAATTTTCGCCTTCTGGTTTTAGACGGATTTACACGTTTTGAGAGATCTAGAACACGATTTGACCATTTTTAGAAGATGTCTGTCCGTCTGCCTGTGTGTGTGTGACAAATTTTTTGTAGCAGCTGTATCACCGGAACTACTGCTCAGAATTGTATATAAATTTATATGTAGATGAACCTTGATCTAATTTAGTGCCTATCAATTTTTAGTGTCAATCACTCAACAGGTGGCGCTGCTATACAGCAATTTCTTCAATTTAAGGGGAGACTATATCTCAGGTTCTATTCGTATAATCAAACAAAACTTGATATGTGAGAGGACCATTATGAGACATTATGCTGATTCTATTTGACTGCTTATTGGCCAACAGGTGACGCTGCTATACAGTGATTTCTACAGTTTAAGGGAAGGCTATATCTAAGGAACAGAACAGAATTGCACAGAATTGCAAATTTATATGTAGATGCATCTTAACATAAATTAATGCTTCCCAACTTTTGGTATGAACCGACTAACAGGTGGCGCCACTATACTGCAATTTTCCTCGATAAGGGGAAAGCTATACGTCAGCTTCTATGGCATATAACTGTACGAAACCTGATATGTGAGATAATCATTATAAATCCGCATTTTTAAAGATTGTATTTATAGACAATAAAACTGTCTTTCTTTGGATATTTGAATAAATTATTTGCACTTAGCGAATTAATATAGGAAAATAAATATAGAAGAAAGTTTTGTGGTGGACACAACATACTAGTTTTTATTTGTCATTATAAATATTTAGCAAATTTACGCTTCTAAAGGAAAGTAAATGCTCCAAATAAATTTGTATTTTGATGTAATATAATCTTATCTATTTATAATTTAAAAGATGGAAAAGAATCTAATAATCAGCTGACGACATAAAAATCACAGCATAAACTGTACCATAGCATCAACACATATGAGCTGCATTCAGTAGCGAACACACACAGCATAGCTGTAATCAGATGCTCAGTTAGAGCTATCAACAACAGGCCACTTGGTGTGTGGAACTGACTTAATGGTCGAAACGAGATTCCTTTTATAGCCTCCTATTGATCGAAAATTTTCCAGTAACTTCCATAATAATTGATTTAGAGCTTAGATAATCAGCATATTGATGATAAAGATTTTATCTCCAAGGTCGCCAAAAGAGTCGACAAGGATCGATAAAGTTGCCAAATTCGTCGCCAATGCCACTATCTGTCCTGGTGATGTTTTTCAAAGGAAAATCAGCTATAAGCAAGCTAGAAATGCAGAAAGTTAACATTTTATAACCTGATTAAGCCTCTATGAATCAATTTACAAAAATATAACTAATCTGTTATTTACGAATTCGTAACAAATGGTTTGAATTAACGTTGCGCTATTTGGCGTAGCAATGGATAATTGGCGACGGTCTGGAACTCACCCTTAACTAAACAAAAGGAATCTCAAATTTTGTCTGGACTAGTTTCTGTTAGAATTAGGTGTGGAAAATGTAGCATGGAAATAACTCTTCTTTTTTTTTAATGTTTAATTTAATTTTTTTAAATTCCGAGTTGAATTTTAAAATGTCAGTTTTTAAGAGGAGGGCTCACTTTCGCACTATGGATACAAGCCCTGGATACATTAAAGATCCACTTGAGCCAATGATTGCATTTTATTAATTGAATGTACATTGTCTGTTTAATGCGACAAATATATATTAATTCCTCCTTACAATTATGTATGTATATAATGTGACCCTCACGTTTCTTATTTATTACTTCACTCACTATTTTATTTGAATTTTGATTTACAGTCACGCAAATTTTCAAGTGAAAAAACTGCAATTGACGAAGTTAAAATATGTCTGTAATATATACATATATTTCTTACCTGAGAAGAATCCTAATGTTCCAACCCTGTAATTCATTGATGCAACAATAACATCACCGTGATGTGAAAGGGCGGCACCATCATACATTTTCATGTTTGCAGATCCTGCCATAAATCCACCTCCATGAATGAAAACCATTACTGGCCTCAAAGTGGTTTCAGTTTTCGGTACCCATAAGTTGAGATACAAGCAGTCTTCTTCCATTTTGAAGCTCTCGTTAAAAACTTTGGTGAAAATTTCCATCATAGGCTGGATACAAACTGATGAATACTTTTTTGTATCCAAAATTTCTGTCCATGGCTTTTTAGGAACTGGTTTTCTGAATCTTAAATTTTCCATTGGTGGCTCAGCATAGGGAATGCCTAGAAAGGCTTCAACATTTTTATCATCTATAGATATTCCTTTTACAGGTCCGGTGGTTGTTTGAACAATTTCCCCACAATTTGCAAAAGGAGCGAGGAAAAGCAAAAGCAAAAGGATCATTCTGTAATAAGGAAATTTGAAATAGTTAAATAAAAATAAATAAGATGAAATATATTTCACTTTTTTAAAATTATTTATTTAAATTCAGTAAGATTTAGAATTTATATTTCCCTGCTTTACATGTTTTTTTTTTTTTTTAATAGTTAAAATATAACTCATATTTTAGCAATCTTTATTTAAATTAGTATGTTGTGGCCACCACATGATTTTCTTCTATGTTTTCCTATTCAAATTCACTCAGTAAAAATAATTTATATATATATATATATATATATATATATATATATATATATTAAATTATCTTCCATGATGAATGCAGGAAATTTCCATTATACAGAAGAAGTATAACGCTCAGTATCCAAATAAAACCAATTTTATTCTCTATAAGAATCTTAAAAAAGTATGTACTCCCCCCCCCCACCCCGAAGATTTTTTTTATTTAATGCAAAAAAATCGGTAACATTATTTTAAATTATCGCAGATTGATGATATAACCCTTCCTTTTAGAGATACTGACGAGCCCTTTGAAAGATACACATGATGTAAAGTAGAGGTCTGCACGGGCCGGAATTTCGAGGCCCGGCCCGTTATGAAGTCGAAAAATGCGGCCCGAGCCCGGCCCAGCCCGCTTATTTTTTAACGATTTATGGCCCGGCCCGGCCTGGACAAAAAACGATAAAATCAGGCCCGACCCGACCTGGCCCGATTCAAAAATATGTAAAATAACAAAAAAAAAAAAAAAAAAAAAAAAGCCTTTTTATGAAAAAGATTTTTAGTATGTGTTTTGCAGAGGTTTTATATAATCAAACAATAGTACGTTCTTTAACAAAACTGCTGAAATTTTACAAGACAGTTATATATAAACAGACATTCATTATTATAGACAAAGCACAAAGACAAACAGAAAGTCAAATCGAAAATATTAGCATTCATCAAACAATATCGGAAGGTATTTTAAATGGTTAATACTACTGAAAATGCACTTTCAACCATTTCCTCTTATATACCATAATGTATTCAAATCTTTCATGTGCTCCGGTAAACAAAACTTTAATGTTAATCCAACCATATTCAATAGAAAAGTTGCTTTGCCCATGATAAAAATGATGCTACTTTCATCCACTGGAGAAATAGAAAAGGAGCCTTAGAGAAAAAGTTACAGCGGAAAGATTTTTACAGCCTTTATACCACCTAAACTCAACAGATCATAAGAAATAAACCCTTATACACAGTAATGTATCTAATTTCTTTTGTTATGTACATGTACGCAAACTGGTAGTGACATGCATACTATTTTGAATAGGAAACCATCTAATATTTCTTTAAATAAAATATATTAAGTTCGAGGCATGCTAAAAATATTTGCGAAAAATTAGATTTCGGACAGACAGACTGATAGACAATTAAATTGACGTTACAGACACTTTTTTAACAAAATCGAACTTTATGTGACATACAAGCCTGTAAAATTACGTAAAATAAATGACTGAAGAAATATTTTATCATTTTCCTTTTTCGTTGATTAACGAGGAAAGCAGAAAAAGATTCGGGCCGACACGGCCCGGAGAAAATTTCATTCAGGCCCGGCCCGGCCCGAATATACACAAAAAACTGAGCCCGAGCCCGGCCCGGCCCGAGAAGGAAATTTTTTTTTAAGCCCGAGCCCGGCCCGGCCCGAGAGCGAATTCAAAAATTCGGCCCGAACCCTGCAGACCTCTAATGTAAAGTTACCTCCTTGTGGAAAGGATCCCCCCCCCCCCCAGGGGTGAAGCACTGACCCTAAAGATATGATTTTTTCCTAGTTGACTATCATTAGAAAAAATAATTCTTTTTAATTTTTCATAACGTATCTTAAAAAATAATTCTATTTATGCATATTTATACGAAATTTCGTACTATATCACCGGGTTAAAAATTTAGAAAATGCGGATTGGCAACGCTACCTGTTCGACGATTATCACCAAATGCTGATAGGCACCAATTTATTTCAGGGTGCAATTACATACAAATTTGTATGAAAGTCTGTGCAGCAATTCCAGAGGTACAGTTGCCACAAATTTTTGTCCCCCACACACAGACATTTTCTAAAAATGGTCAAATCGTGTTTTACACCTCTCAAAACATGTAGATCCATCAAAAACCCGAGATCGAAATAATTAACAATTCAATATTTTCTTCTGTTTAATATAGAAGAAAGTAAAAAATAATCAGTTATCAAGGTTAAAAAGAAAAAACTTGCAACAATTAGTTAAGATTTTAAAAACAAAATTTTCATTTCCCTTTTGGTTTTAATATAAGGAATATCTAGAAATAATTTTGTTTTTTTCAGAATCAACGCCTATTTATCTTATAGATCCGTTCTTTTTTTGTGGAAGCATATAAAAATTTGTATGTTGTGACCACCACAAGATGTTCTTCAATATTTTCCTGTACGAATTCATCCAGTATAAATATTTATAAATTACTATTAATTTTTTTTCCATGTTGAATGAAGGCTATTTTTATCTCATTAAAGCATATCAGTAAATATCCGAAGAAATCTAATTTTGTGTTGATAACTGAGAACATGCTTTCTTTCTTTCTTTCTTTTTTTTTTTCTAAAAATGGAAATAATGGATAACTTTCTTTTAAATTATCGGTTAAACCATTCAGTTTAAAGGTACTGACGAGTTCTTTTGAAAGAAATCCATGTTGAAAATTTACATCGTCAAGGGATATTCCTCCTCCCCCACGGTGAAAGGGAAACGATGCTCCTACATATACATACAATTCTTTAATTGTTTATTATTACATATATCAATATTTTTTATTAACTTCTCCCTCATTCGTCAAAAAATATTCTCATTATGCACATTTACACGAATTTCATCCTATAATGCCATATTAAAAATTAGGGAAAAAAATGGGATGGCATCGCCACCTATTGAGCTATTGATTCCCAAGTGTCATTAACACCAGTGTCAAAGACTAGCTAAATATCAAATTTGGTAAATTTTATTCATCGATTCAAGAGATACGACGTCCATAAAATACGTAATACCCACACGTACAAACAGTTGTTACAAAATTTTGTCACACTCACGTAGACAGGCATATTTTAAAAAATGGTTAAATCATGTTCAAAACATCTCAAAATGTGTATATCCATCGAAAACGGGAGGTCGAAAATTTTCACGATTACAATACTTTCTTCTTTTGTATATAGAAAAAAGTAAAAAAAAAAAAAAAAAAATGAAAAAGAAAAGAAAAGAAACGAATATGTCTTTCTGTAGGAAACGAACAAAAAAATTAACAAACTTTAGAAAAATAATTTAGAAAACAAGTATATGATTAGTCACTGAAATGTAACTGTGTAATTCTGCAGGACTAAATTCAAACATAAAACAGGAAAGAAAATTATTCGTGTTCACTCACTCTCACACACACATACATACCTATATCATCGTAAAAATAGCAAAAATGAACTTAGGGGACCTCAAAGCATATAACAAACACCCCGCGACAAAAAGATAGCTACAAAGGGTTTTTTCTTTGGTTTTTCATAAGATAACGTTATCTAAATTGTGCTTATCATTTATTATTATCATAAAATAACACTATTCCCGGACTCATTTTTGTTTTAAGACTCATATAGAAAAGTTTTAAGACTAAAATATTTCTAATTTAAGACTACACTCCACGACAAAAAAATAGGAAGAAAGGGTTTTTTAAAATTTTCCATAAAATAACATTATAATAAATTGTGCTGATCATTTATTATCATAACAAAATATTATCATATCAAAAACATATTAAATATTTGAATCATATTCAAAACATTCATATTCAAAATAATCATATTCAAAAATTAGAAAAAAAAAAACCCTTTCTTCCTATCTTTTTGTCGCGGTGTGTAGTTTTAAATTAGAAACATTTTAGTCTTAAAATTTTTCTAAATTAGTCTTAAAACAAAAATTAGTCCGAGAATAGTGTTATTTTATGATAATAATAAATGATAAGCACAATTTAGATGACAAATCAAAGAATGACAAATCAAAGAAAAAACCCTTTGTGGCTATCTTTTTGCCGAGGGTGTTGATACACCAAAATTTCAAAGTCGAATATTTGTCATGCTTACAATACTTTCCAAACGTAGCATGTTCGAAAAGTAAAACAACAAGGATACAAAAATACATAACGACAGACATGCACTAAGGGAACTCACAAAAATATTTGATTAAAGCACGGGCACTTAGGGCATGTGCCCTGAGTACAAAATTTTAGGGAACACAACAATTAAGCATAATGTTTTTGATTCTTAAAGGGAAAAAAAAAATAATCTGTATTTTATTTTTTGTATTAATGCAAAAAATATTCAACGTAACTATTATCCCCATAGAATCTATTATAACAGTAGACGGGGCAATGGCAACCTTTTTGTGCGGCAGACATCACTCATAAAAAAGTTGCCTAACTACAGCGTCCGCATTAAGCCAAACTGGCCAACATTGAAATTTTCTCGCCATTTAGCTCTAAACTCTGCTTTCTCTTACGCAGACGATATCTTTTCTTTCTTTACTTTCTCTTACCCATAACGTAGAGAAAGTATTGTTTTTGGGTCAAACTTTCGAAAGTGAGTTTTTGTTACATCTACACGTTTTGAGGTCCCCTGTATCCAAAAATCATGTTTTTAGCGGTTGGTCTGTGTTTGTGTCTCTTATTAGCATATCTCAGAAAAAAATGAAAGTAGAAAGTCTAAACTTGGTATTCTATATGTGTATGATATAGGGATGTTCGCTAAACTTTTCGTTGATATCAAACAAATGGTACGTGTACAGGGACACCCAAGAGAATTCAAATACATTACGTCTATGGGGAAAATTGAAGGTAAGTAGAGCTTAGCATCTATAGACAGCACTAAACCAAATGAAACGAATATATATATATATATTATATGAGTAAAAATATGTCTCATGTAGAATATGGCAGGGAAATCATTCACTTTTCGTTTACAGGGCTACACAAATGAACTAGATAAAAGTGCGACAATAGTTGCAAATTGATGGAAGTGTATTTCAGGCTGGGCCGTGTATTATTAGTATAGGACTATCTTTAGGTGCACCATGTAGTCTGTAAATAATCTTTAAAAGATATACAGGGCTGCAAATATTTAAGCGCTAACATTATTTTTTGTTGTCAGTCGATGTGCTTTACTATTTCTAGGAAAGCTGTTCAGAAATTGAAATGAACTCCTCATAGAGATATGGTAAATAATGTACGTGTTTAAGCTAAATATTCATCGCTTGTTTTCTGTATATTTGCACATTTTGAGGCTTTCTAATTATTGAAGCCAAGTTTTTAACGTTTGGTCTTTGTCTGTGTCTCTTAGAATAACTTAAAAACAAATAATTTTAGAAGATCAAAATGTTGTATTTTGAAGATAATATAAGTTTATTGCTGGAAAAGTTTGATCAAGATTGATAAGTTTCAAGGTGTGTTGCGTGTGAAAGTTGTCTGAATAATTTAAAGTGAACTTTTAATTTTAATAACAGATTAAAATTCTATATAAATGTAAGTGCAGTAATGAAACGGGGGGGGGGGGGGGGTTGAGGAGGGCGGTTGCCCCCCCCCCCCTGAACTAATTACCATATAAAACTCTTCCGAAGCCTAATTTGAATTGTTTTAGCATAGGTTTACATAACAGTTCTCGTTATCTTACCTGTTAATTTCTAACTTGTATTTATGGTATTAAATTTCAGGATAAGAGAAAGTCGTGTGAGTGACACAGATTATTATTATTATTATTATTATTATTATTATTATTATTATTATCTTATTTTTTTTTAAAGTTATTTTTAAACTTTATATTTGCTTTTGAAAAGTTATATTGTTTTAGATATAAAACATACTTCATCGCAAGCAATGGTGCTTATATGTTCTGCGAAAGGCTGTAAACAACATTTTATTAAAGGAGAAGCTAATATATTTCACTGGTTAAGTTTTTTGTATTTTATTATTTCATACTTTGTGAGAAATTATTTATGTAAAATTCTTATAACTGTTAGTTTTAGTTTTTTAAATTAAATGAGTTTAAATATTTCATACCATATATTAATTCCAAGAAATTCCATGATTATTTCTGCGAGTTTAAGCGAGTGTAGACAGACTAACAAACGGGAGTCATAAACACTTTTGAGCTTTCTTGGAAAGTGTTAATAACAAGATAAAAACAAATTTCAGTATCTGTAGCGTTTTATACAATTTTTGCTTGCTGTATATTTTAATAATAATATAATAATAATAATATTTATATTCATAATAGGTCTAAGGTTATCCCTTAAGCTCTTATGTATGTGAAATAATAAATACAACAACATTTTGTGTTGAAAAATATTATTTAACTGTTAAATAATATTTACATTACATGAATTTATATTAAAAACCTGTATTCTAATGAAATATTGTAACCTTTTTATGAAATTATGCAATTCAAGTGGATAATGGAAATCGAAAAATGACGCGTGTTTTTGGAAATTAATGTTTATCAGTTTTGAAAGCTTTGTTTTTGCAATGAAGGGTATAAATATTAAGTATATTATATTTTCTCGAAAACTATTGATATTTAAAATATTAAAATTATTATTATTAATTTTTTTTTAATTTAAGAGTACTCCTTGCGAATGAATTTTTAAATTTCCTCTCTATTTTGCAATATGACAGTTTATCAAAATTATCTAAACCTATTTGTGCATTAATTTGTAGATTCATTCATAAGTTAATTTTTTTTAAATATCTTTATATTTGAATGTTAAGACAATGCATGAAATTTCTACATTCAAACATATTTACACACACACACACATATATATATATATATACAGTCGGTAAAAAAAGTGTCCGAACGCTAGTGAAAATTCCTATGTAAAGAAAGTACACTTCATACGGTTTTGTTAAATAAATCCTTGTGGAATCCTGTTTTTAGTCAGTTTAAGAACATGATTTGATAAGGATTTATTTAACAAAACAGTATTAAGTGTACTTTTTTGACATAGGAATTTTTGCTATAGTGTTCGCACACTTTTGTTCCGACTGTATATATATATTAATATATATACATATATATATTAATATATATACATATATATATATACATATATATATAAATTAACTTATCAATGAATCCACAAATTAATGCACAAATATGTTTAAAATATATTGATAAACTGTCATAATGTAAAATTCTGATTAAAATTTGAAAATTCAGTCACATGAAGCATCTTAATTAAAATCTATATAAATAAAGAGAAGTGTCTGTGTGTGTGTGTGTCTGTGTATCTGCGCTCTGGTGCTCACACTACTAATCGCAGAGCCTCCAAATTTGGCATATAGGTACCTGGGACCCTGCATGTGTGCACCTCATCGAGATTTTTTCGAATTTCGACTTAGAATTTTTTTAATTAATGTTTTTCCGATTTTAAATATTGGCTTCATTGTTTCATTTTTCATAGATTTATTTTTTTGCTTCAATCGTCTGCGTATCTTAGCAACGGCTATTACGCAACTTATTTTTATTTAATACATTCATTTGAAGGCGAATTTCTTTTTACTTTCCGAACACTATAGTGAGGAAAGTATTGTAATCATGTCAAAAATCCGAATTCGAGATTTTGATGTTTCTATACGTTTTGAGGTCCCCTGAGTCCGTTTTCACTAATTTTACGATGATGTATGTATGTGTGTGTGTATGCGTGTATGTGTGTATGTATGTGTGTATGTCTGTGAGTGAACACGCTAGCGTCTAAACGCTTTGTTCGATTAACCTGAAAGTTGTTACGCATATTGTAGTCACCATAGTACGAACCCTATAGATTTTGGTGAATCTAGCACTTATAGTTTTTTTACAGGGACACAAAGAAAAATTCTTTATCATTATGGTCTATGGGAGCAAAATCTTAAAAGTGCGATAGCATCTAAACACCTTATTCAATTGAGCAAAAAATTTATACACATATTATAGGTCACAAATACTCAATCTGTATAGATTTTGGAGAATCTAGCACTTATAGTTTTTTTACAGGGACACAAAGAAAAATTCTTTATCATTATGCCTATGGGGCCAAATTTTTAAAAGTGTGATAGCGTCTAAACGCCTTATTAATCTGAGCAAAAAAATTGTACACATGTTATAGATCACAGTTGAACTAACTGTATAGATTTTGGTGAATCTAGCACTTACAGTTTTTTTACAGTGACACAAAGAAAAATTCTTTATCATTATAGCCTATGGGACTAAATTTTTAAAAGTACGATAGCATCTAAACGCCTTATTGAATTGAGCTGAAAATTTATATGAGTATTATAAATCACTGTTGCACTAACTATAAGCATTTTGGTGAATCTAGCATTTATAGGTTTTTACAGGGACACAACGAAAAATTCTTTATCATTATGATCTATGGGCTCAAAGTTCAGTAGCGTTAAATAAAACATCGTGTAATAGATGGAGAAAAATACTCAAACACTCTATTATGGTTTTCTCTCTTTTGTTTGTTTAACAACTCCTCTTTCTTTACTTTATCTACAAAACTGTTAATTACTCAATGTTCAGAAAGTCGAGTGGAGTCACTCCAGATTTTTATTATTATTTTTTCTTTATTATTACTTTGTTTATTGAAAATCAAATGTTAATGCAATAGAAATAAATTGTTACGTTTATGTATAAATTTTATACTATAGCAACCTTTTCTTTTTCTTTTCTTTTTTTTTTTTTTTTAATTCCTTCAAAAGAAAAAAAAATATATTTTTAATTATTATTATTTATAATATTTATTGGGCGAAAAAGAATGGTAGTTTATAGTAGAGAGTATTAAACTGTTAAAAATTCGTTTTTCATGTATTTAATTCCTTTTAAAAGAAAATCTACTTTTTTATTTTATTTTATTGCACTGGTCGGAATCAAATCGTAATATAGTGTAAATAACGGGGGCTATAAAACACATGGTTCAAAAACTAAAATATATAATAGATGCTGAGATACAGTCATCTTTAAAATCGTAGTTCTTAAATAACAGAAAATCCACAAGTCGTCGATAAATACCCAGATTGAAGTGCCCGGGAAAGACCTTTCTATAGGGGAACTGTACCCGATGCAGTACGGGTAGAAAAAAGAGCTGCCTTAGGCAACGGGTACCCGAAGAAGCGAGATCTAAAGTGATTTCAGTGTTTATTTTATTTATTTATTTATTTTAAGGTTTTATTTGTAATGTGATGTAAAAAATAAATACTGATCCAATTCTTTTGAAAATTCATTTAAATATAGTGACCAGCGAAGCGGGCGTAGCCTGCTAGTAAATAAATAAAATAACAATAATAATAATAAATTAAATTAAATTAAATAAATAAATAAATAAAATAAAATAAAAAGAGATAAAAGTTTGAATTTATTTTATTTTTTAAATTTCGATACTTTTCGAGAAATTTTAATATACAGTCGGCTGCAAAATTATTCGAGCACTAGCAATAATCCTTGCCAAAAAAAAAAGTACACTTAATACAGCTTTGTTAAATAAATCCTTGTCGAGTCATGTTCTTAATCAGTCTAAGAGCATGATTCAACAAGGATTTACTTAGCAAAACAGTCTTAAGTGTACTTTTTAAATATAGGAATTATTGGCTAGTGCTCGAATAATTTTGCAGCCGACTGTACGTAGTCGGTAACAAAAGTATCCGAACACTAGCAAAAATTCCTATGTAAAAAAAAGTACACTTAATACTGTTTTGTTTAAATAAATTCTTGTCTGATCCTGTTCTTAGTCAGTCTGAGAACAGGATTCGACAAGGATTTATTTAACAAAACAGTATTAACTCTACATTTTTTATGTAGGAATTTTTGCTAGTGTTCGGATACTTTTGTTACCGACATTTCTACATTTCAGTGCTGATACTATATGTACTCCAAGATAATAACTTAAAAAAAAAAAAAAAAAAGACTTTTACCGACTATAATGACTCCTCATTATAAAATTCCTTGGGGGAGGGGATTACGGATTATGTTTTTGGCACAAAACTAGTTGGGCTATATCCATAAGCTGATTTTATAGTATTCAAATACAGGGTAAGAAAAAGTCATGCAAGCTACACATCAGATTACATATTTCTAGTTAAGAAAATTTACGTAACTTTAAAGAAATTTTAAGAATTGCATTACCTTACAATCTCGGAGAAACTTCAACTACTCCAATGAATTTCCAAGGCTAACTAAGACATTTTACGATGTATAAGATTGAAAGATTCTTATCAAAATTTTTTGAAAAAGATGTAAACACTTGATTTGCACTAGATATTTGTTTAAACAAACACATGGCCCGATAAACGAAGCTGCCAGGAATTCATTCATCATTTTGGTTATGTTACGTTCTTTTTTTTTTTACTTTCCGAACACTATAGTGAGGAAAGTATTGTAATCATGTCAAAAATCCGAATTTGAGGTTTTGATGTATCTATATGTTTCGAGGTCCCCTGAGTCCGTTTCACTATTTTTGTGATGATGTATGTATGTCTGTATGTATGTATGTATGTATGTCTTTGTGTACGTCTGTGAGGGAACACGCTAGCGTCTAAACGCTTTGTTCGAATAAGCTGAAAGTTGGTACGTATATTGTAAGTCACCATAGTACGAACCCTGTTGATTTTGGTGAATCTAGCACTTATATTTTTTTACAGGGACACAAAGAAAAATTCTTTATCATTATGGCCTATGGGACCAAAATCTTAAAAGTGCGATAGCATCTAAACGCCTTATTCATTTAAGCAACAAATTTATACACATATTATAGGTCACAGATACTCAATCTGTATAGATTTTGGAGAATCTAGCACTTATAGTTTTTTTACAGGGACACAAAGAAAGATTCTTTATCATTATGGCGTATGGGGCCAAATTTTTAAAAGTGTGATAGCGTTTAAACGCCTTATTTATCTCAGCAAAAAATTTCTACACATGTTATAGGTCACAGTTGCACCAACTGTATAGATTTTGGTGAATTTAGCACTTACAGTTTTTCTACTGGGACACAAAGAAAAATTCTTTATCATTATGGCCTATGGGACCAAATTTTTAAAAGTGCGATAGAATCTAAACGCTCCTCTAACAACTCCTCTTTCTTTACTTTATCTACAAAACTGTTAATTACTCAATGTTCGGAAAGTCGAGAGGAGTCACTCCAGATTTTTTTTTTTTTTTTTTTTTTTTTTTTTTTTTAAGAAGTTGTATGAAAGTTGTACAACAGGCATTAGACAAGATACGAGGCTATTATACTTATGTGAAATAACAAAGAATGCTTCGTAATGCAGATAATTTCTCTTAAAAAAAAAGAAAAGAAAAAGCGAGAATATTATATCACAAAAAAAAGTAAAAATTTTACTAAAACATTAAATGAAATTGTTTTCAAACATCAGTTCGTAAAAAAGATAACAACAACGGAAAATCACGCGGATCGCACAGATTATTAACACTTTTCAACTGTACCTTGCCTTCAACGTACTTTGTGATCACACAGCGGACAGTCAGAGAAACAGACAGGAAGAAACACGACTCATTAAATTTATAATCACTTTTAAACATTGATGGAAAATATTGGAAACGCTTAATAAAATCGAAAATGCAATTTGTGCTATTTCCAGTTATAGCCCGAAATGTGTGTGGATATGTTTTGTGTAACCCTGTAAATCTGAATTCTAATCATACTGTATTCATACTATATATCCATACCTTATACATATGACTGTATACACATGACTTTATACAAATGATTTTATGACTAATTCAAATCAAATATGACTTTATACACATACTGTGTCCATAATTTACTAAACGTCAATTTCGTTATGATTTGTGTAAAAAGAAAAAAAAAAGTTACTAAAATGCGGTTTATAAAAATACATCTCATAGAACGTAGCGTTTTAGAAATATTTTGAGTATCCCTGCACACAAACCGGTTGTGATATTTTACTCCATTTTCAGTACACAACATCCTATAGTGAACCTGAATATAAGTTTAAAGAAATTCCAAGAAAAAAATATTTATGGGAGTTAGAGCACGGACAGACAAACTGAAGTCATAAACACTTTTCAACTTTGATGGAAAGTGTTAAAAAAGTACTGAATGCATTATTTTTTTTTTTAATCTTTTTCCAAAAAATTTGGAAAACTTTTGTAGTCACGATTTGTCTTTCTTTCCATCCGTCTGTCCATCGCTTTTTATTGCAATGTCCATGGATTTACTTTTGAGTAGTTATGGAATCAGCATATATTATAGTAAAACATTTTAGTAAGTTCGCTATTGAAAATAGTAAGCGTAGTATCTGTCGTAGCTTTTAGTATGATATGCAAAAAGAAAAAAAAACTAGTTGGCATAGGTGGACTCTGCTCAGTTCCCCATCATATTTATGTTCTCAGAAATTTCTAGTGCGAGACATATTATAATCATGTTAAAAGAAATGAATTTGACCAAAGCTTGATACAGTGACAGAATGAAATCCCCGCCTAATAGGCTATCCACCGTTCACTTGGATATATTTATCTTATTCTAATTTATTAATTTATTTTATCAGGGTCAATTCTGTTGTTTAGTTTTCATGCTACTATTTCCAATGCAATAAACCTCAAAATTCATATTTATATGAAAAATTTACAATTTCGCTATGTTGATAAAATCGTAAATTACGAATAATTTACGAAAATTTCCTAGTAGAATATTTGTATTCAATCATGTTCAAACACATATCATAAACTTAATTTTGAAGTGCTCTAATGTATTTAGGATCCTCAAAATGGAAGTTTATGATCAATTTTGCCTTATTCTGACATGTTAAGTAAATCGTAAATTCCAAATAACTTACGAATTTTTTTTAATTGGAAAAATCATAGTCTATGATATTCATGCCAGTATCCTAAATAATATTTCGAAAGTGGTTTGACATCTTTACGCTGAAAATATCCCTCAAGATTGACGTTTATGTCAAATTTTGCTCTATTCTGACATGTTAAGAAATTCGTAAATTTCCAATAACTTACGAAATCTTTATATTGGAAAATTCATAGTCATTAATATTCATACCAGTGTCCTAAATAATATTTCAAAAGTAGTCTGACATCTTTACGATGAAAATATCTCTCAAAATTGACGTTTATGTGAAATTTTGCCCTATACTGCCATGTTAAGAAATTCGTAAACTTCCAGTAACTTGCGAAATTTTCAAAGTAGCATATTTATAGTTACTGATGTTCATTCCGGCATCAAAACTGATATTTTAAAACTGGTTTGACATTTTTACAGTAAAAAGTTTCCATTCAATGCACGTTTAAGTGAATTTTTGTCCTATTCTCCCATGTTAAGAAAATCGTAAATTTCTAATAACTTACGAAGTTTTTAAAATCGAATGTTGCAAATGAATAGGGTTCTTGCCAGTGTCGAAAGTAATATTTTAAAACTGATCTGACCTCTCTGCGACAATTTGTTCTTGAGATATCGTGTACACAGACTAACAAACTAACGGACTGACCCACTAACAGACTAACACACTGACACACTAACAGACACCCTACAGACAGACACCATAGAAATTTTGTCATTTTCGGATTCCTCACACCTGAAAACGTGTAGAAAAGTAAAAAAACCGAGGTCGAAAATTTTCACGAATACCTAAGTTCCCCATACCTATAGTATGATGGGGAACTAAAAAGAATTGCACATTTCCTCCTAAAAGCTGCAACTTCTTAATATGATAAAACATAATTAAATGTTATGAACTGTGTTAATTGATGACAAACTGAAATATGCCATTTCAATGAATTTCATAATAGCATATTTTTCTTGAAAATTGTTAAAGTAGCGGGCAGTATCAGTTTTTTTTAAGACTTAAGAAAAAAAAAATGTATATATATAGGGTAGGTGCTCCAGTAATTGACATCTATCCCGAAATAAAATATAAATAAGAAAATAATAAAATCCTATATTTTACATATAAGATTTTTAACATTTTATGTCAAACACTGGAGCATAGGGTGCTAATAACTGGTAAAATGAATAACAAGCAGTGCCAAACACTGGAACATAAGGGGCCAGTTACTGATAAAATGAAAAACTGGCAGTGTCAGTTACTGGAACATTGAGTGGGTGTCAAACAAAATCCCCCCCCCCCCCCAAAAAAAAAAAAAAAAAAAAGTTATCAAATGTATATATTTTAACATATATGTGGTTCTGAATGTCTTCCATACCATATGTACTAACTTAAGATTTCTAAAAATATTTTCTGATGACTAGAAAATTAAAAACATCGGAGATTGCTCTAAAAGTGTCAATCACTGGTGCACTTACCCTATATATATATATATTATAAGGGGAGTAATTGCACAGAATGTGTTCATGAAACATCGTAAAATATATAAAATCAAATAAATTGATATATTTCAAAAAATTTCATCAGATTATATAGAAAATGTCGACATTTAGCATTTATACACTATCTACCAATAAGTATATGGACACTTTCGAACTTAGACATTTTGTCAAATATTTAGAAAAGTTTTTTAGGAATCATCTTGAAATTTTCGTATCGTAAAAACCGCGTTATACCTCACACATTTCAGCAAACGTTGTGTCATAAAAGTTAAAGGGGACCAGTTAAAAATTACAGAAAAATTAAAATGTTTTGGATCACCCTGTAAAAAGTAATGTTTGAAATGCATGTTGGCTGTAGCATGTGATTAAGAGGAATTCTTCATTACATATATATTTTTTTAAGAGGCTACATATTCATGGAGATATAACTTTTTTTTAAACACTAGGGTGCTCTGCCCCCTGCTCGCTTCGCTCACCAACCCCCGAGGAAGGCTTTCCCTCACCCCGACTTGCTTCGCTCATTAACCCCTGCTGGATTCTACACGACTATTCGCAACTTTGCCTTTTATTGAATTGGAATATTAATAATACATAACACAAGAGAAAAGTTGAACAATATTATAGAAATCCACCATATTTGGTATCACATTGAAATACACATTATTTAATATCATATCGTTTATAATATGTGAAAAATCTGTTTTGATGTTCGACAATTTAATAACAATTTGCCTTTATTTTGAGAGTTATGTTAGACATATGTTACAATATGTTACATATGTTAGACAGCTAGACACACAAAATAAACAACGGTAGCACTAACTGTTTAAAACAGAGAGAAATTCTTAACATCTAAACGATTTAGCGTTACACCTTTAGTATACGATCCACTTGTTAAATTTTTGTCACTGTTTGATGATGAATTTTTCGGGCATTATTGCTTGATTAAAGAAATTATGAACTTATTTTTTCTAATGCCTATATTTTTTGCTATTGAATTTTTTTTAGTTAATTTAGGGCAATACGTAACACTCTGCATTTATTTCCAATGAACAGCAAGGTTTAAAATGGTGCTTATCTCAGTAAAGATGCAACTTTTTAAAGTGCATTTTTTCTAGACTATGATTTAGTCAGATCCATTGAAAACTTGTATGTTGTGGCCACCACAAGACTTTCTTCTATATTTTCCTACACAAATTCCCTCAGTAACAATATAAAAGGGGGGGGGAAGCGATGCCCCACATGCACAAAATTTTTTTCCTAATTAACTACTACTATTATCAATAATTCATATTAATTTTACAATCACAGGTTAAGAATAACTCTCTTTATGCACATTTATACAAAATTTTGTCCTATATCACCATGTTAAAAATTTAGAAAAAGCGGCAAGGCAACGCAACCTGTAAGACAATTTTTACCAAAAGTTGCTATGCACTAATTTATGTCAAGGTGCAACTACATACCAATTTGTAAGAAATTCTGTGCAGAAGTTCCTGAGATACAGTTGCCACAAAATTTTGTCACACACACACACACACACAGACAGACAGACAGACAGACAGACAGACATTTTCTAAAAATGGTCAAATCGTGTTCTGCAGCTCTCAAAACCTGTAAATCCATCAAAAACCCGAGGTCGAAAATTTTTACGAATCCAATTAATCGTAATTATAATCAATTAATAATTTATAATTATTTAATTGTAAAAAATTAATTTTTATTTTTATTACTTTCTTCTATTGAATCTAGAAGAAAGTAATAAAAATCGATAACTTTGTTTTAAATTATCACAGATTTATAGTTTAGCCATTCGTTTTAAAGGTATTGACGAGACCTTTCGAAAGATACCCATCTTGAAAATTTACTCCCTTCGAGGGGGGACTTCCCCCCCCAGGGGAGGTGGCGAGGCTCCTACACATACAATCTTTTTTTCCCAGTTGACTATCTATATTATAAATAATTCTTGTAAATTTCATAATGATTACTAAAAAATAATTCTCTTTATGCACATTTATACAAAATTTTGTCCTATGTCACCATGTTAAAAATTTAGAAAAAGCGGGATGACAACGCAACCTGTAAAACAATTTTTACCAAAAGTTGATAAGCACTAATTTATGTCAAGGTGCATCTACATACCAATTTGTATGAAATTCTGTGCAGTAGTTCCAGAGATACAGTTGCCACAAAATTTTGTCACACACACACACGCAGGCAGACTGACAGACAGACAGACATTTTCTAAAAATGGTCAAATCGTGTTCTACAGTTCTCAAAACGTGTAAATTCATCAAAAACCCGAGGTCGAAAATTTTTACGAATCCAATACTTCCTTCTATTGAATATAGAAGAAAGTAATAAATATCTTATGTGATTATTGCAATTATTTTAAACATTTGGTACTTTTCCGCTTTCGGGGCACAAACGAAAAATCTCCAGTTATTAACAAAAGGCGAGCCAAGTACCCAATAAGTAGTAGTAGTAGTAGTTGTTCAGGACAATTTCTTTCAGATAAAGATTTTGGATTGCCAAATTTGTTACAACCATAACTGTAATGTTCGTTTGGGTCCGAATTCATTTGAAACAAAACATTGAATTTTTAAATACAATTTTTCATGGGGAAAAAAAAATGGTGAAACAAAAGACATCGGGGAACCACTCGACATCATTTAGAGTCGTACCTCGCTGAATTTATGTGGAGACGAGGAGTCGATGATCCATTTCAGCAAATTCTTAAGGACATAACCGTATTCTGGAAACAAATAATTATAAGTATTCTTTATGTATAAAACTGTTTTGTTTTACAATTCATTAAATATTTTTTTATTGTTCAACGTTTTCGACTTTTATTCCGTGAACTGTTTTTACATTCGCTTCGCTTGGCGACATGGCTCGCACTTTGCTAATAATTGGCGATTTTTCGTCACGGAAAAGTACCAAACATTTCATTAGTAGTAGTACGACAGGACAATTTCTTTCAGATAGCGATTTTGTATTGTCGCCATAACTTTGCCAAGATGCCCGTCAATATCTGATTTTACCATTTCTTAAACAATATTGTTAAATCGGGGAAAAAAGAAAAATCACATTTTTCGAAACCTGATAAGTGAAAAATTCATCCTTGATTATATTGTAAAAACGAATTGCCGGTTTGAAATATTCGAGATAGACCATCACCATTCATAAATTGGTTGGCTTTTGACTATTTGTTGACAATATTTTCTGAATAAATATTCATGATGGCTCCTGAATATTTGTTGGCGATATCTTCTGAATAATTGTTATTGTTGGTGATATCTACTGGTATATATTGATCATGACATCTTAATAGTGGTTGGCGATATCTCCTGAACTTGTGTTAATCATGGCTTCTGATTATTTGTTGGCTACATCTTCTGGATATGTACATACACCTTGGTTTTTTTTCATATATATTATGTAATGTAATATAGAATTTAGAAAATAAAAAGTGCGTGTGGAGAATAAAATATAATTATATTGGAAAATTTAATTTAATTTAATTTAATTTAGAGAGACATCAATGGTACAGGAAAAACTACTTTAGCCGTTTTCTTTCTAATAATACGGATAATATTTCACCTGGAGATATTTTGTACATTTAGACCAAATAAAAAATTTTCTTCTTTTTTCCACTCTTGAATTAAGTTAAAAAATATTTAAAACAAAATTGTAAAAAAAATCGTGTTAAAGCAATGGTGCAGTTTAATCTCTTGGCGAAATTTTAAATTTGGCACCTAAGTAGCTTAGACTTTTCTCGCAAAAATCTTGACATGCATAACTGAGATAGATAATTTAAGTCATCGTCAAAATAAATGAAAAATTTTAATTCTGCCAGTGAGGTCCTGTATTAGGTATAACTTAAATATTTTAGCAATGCAGTTACATCATTCCATTACATGGAAAAATAGATTTAAAAAAAAGTCCTGTTGTATTAAATTAAATTCTGTTTTCTGCAAAGTTTTACATCAATGCTTAAAAAACAAATATTGCGAGTTTTATTATTATTATTATTATTATTATTGCACTATTTTATAATTTTTCTCTATATTTAAGGCGTGACTAGAGTTAAAATGGCTATTGTGGTTGCGTAAATGAATTCCTTGGCGAAAAATGCTATAAGTTACCCTCGCACAAGCTGTATAGATTTTCTTAAATCTAACACTGATTTTTTTTTTTTTTTTTTACAGGGACTCAAAGAAAAATTCTTTATCATTATGGTCTATGAGCCTATTCTTTTAAAATGCGATAGCGTCTAAACTCCTTATTCAATTGAGCTGAAAATTTATACACCTATTATAGTTTACTTTGTTTGTTTATTTAACGACTTGCCTTACTTTAATTTATTTATGCAACCGCTAATTACTTAATGTTTGGAAAATTGAGTGGAGTCACTCCAGATTTTTTTAAATTAGAGAGAGGGTGTCGATCACACTTTTGATAAAGTACGTACACACATTTTCTCTTTTACATTTAATATAAGGCTCAGGAAAAATACTTTCATTTCCTTTTGAATACAACTGCACAATAATTGGGACACATACAGGATAAATATACAAAAAGACTGCGCGCTGTTTTAAAAAGTATGGAAAACCCATTCTTCCTAGGGAAAACAAAATCTTATATATATTATAAATGTGAATGTCCGTTTATTTGACTGAGTTTCACGCTAAAACTGCTCGATGGATTTCGATGAAATTTGTTATGGAGATAGCTTACATCCTAACTTAAAAAGTTGTCTACCTTTTATTCCGAAAAAAATTTTGTTTTTGCGATTTTTATGCATAAAATAGTAATTTTGTAAGCTAATAATAGCAAAAAATTAGCCATTTAAATTTATCCATAATTTAATTGTTGCCAAAAAAAAAAAAGAATTTATTTATTTTTTTCAACAGGAAAATAAATACATTTATCTAAACGTGAACATCAACAACAAAAAATAAATAAATAAATAAATAAATAAATAAATTATGCATCTCAAAAAATTGACGTCATTTTTAATTTAAAAATTCTTTTACAAAGTGCTAATATAGTTTACGATGCTAATGTGTGTTCTACTAAAATCAGTTTTATTTATAGTAGATCCTCCTGGGTGATTTTTACTTTCCGAACACTATAGTGAGGAAAGTATTGTAACCATGTCAAAAAACCGAATTCGAGATTTTGATGTTTCTATACGTTTCGAGGTCCAATGAGTCCGTTTTCACTATTTTTGCAATGATGTATGTATGTGTGTGTGTATGTATGTGTGTATGTCTGTGAGTGAACACGCTAGCGTCTAAACGCTTTGTTCGAATAACCTGAAATTTGGTACGTATATTGTAAGTCACCATAGTACGAACCCTATAGATTTTGGTGAATCTAGCACTTATAGTTTTTTTACAGGGACACAAAGAAAAATTCT
The DNA here is from genome assembly GCA_963930645.1 of Salticus scenicus. Lineage (NCBI taxonomy): Eukaryota > Metazoa > Arthropoda > Arachnida > Araneae > Salticidae > Salticus > Salticus scenicus. The sequence goes on from OZ005648.1 coordinate 52,472,082, forward strand.
TTATCATTATGGCCTATGGGAGCAAAATCTTAAAAGTGCGATAGCATCTAAACGCCTTATTCAATTGAGCAAACAATTTATACGCATATTATAGGTCACAAATACTCAATCTGTATAGATTTTGGAGAATCTATCACATATAGTTTTTTTACAGGGACACAAAGAAAAATTCTTTATCATTATGCCTATGGGGCCAAATTTTTAAAAGTGTGATAGCGTCTAAACGCCTTATTAATCTGAGTAAAAATTTTGTACACGTATTATAGGTCACAATTGCACAAACTGTATAGATTTTGGTGAATCTAGCATTTGCAGTTTTTTTACAGGGACACAAAGAAAAATTCTTTATCATTATGGCCTATGGGACCAAATTTTTAAAAGTACGATAGCATCTAAACGCCTTATTCAATTGAGCTGAAAATTTATATGAGTATTATAAATCACTGTTGCACTAACTATAAGCATTTTGGTGAATCTAGCATTTATAGGTTTTCACAGGGACACAGCGAAAAATTCTTTGTCATTATGATCTATGGGCTCAAAGTTCAGTAGCCTTCAATAAAACATCGTGTAATATATGGAGAAAAATACTCAAACACTCTATTATGGTTTTCTCTTTTTTGTTTGTTTAACAACTCCTCTTTCTTTACTTTATCTACAAAACTGTTAATTACTCAATGTTCGGAAAGTCGAGTGGAGTCACTCCAGATTTTTTAAATTGTTGCGTTGAAGTACACCGAACATTTTTCGCCAAGAGGCTTAATTTAGCATTTTTTAATCTAGGTAGTTCAAGAAAAATATAAAAGAGGTTTAATTTAGCAACAGCAATTTTAATCTAGGTAGTTCAAGAAAAATGTAAAATTTATAAAATACTACAAAACGAAAAAAAAATAAACTGAAATAGTAGTCACATAAATGATCTATTTTTATCTGAGTAGATAATTTTATAGAAAAAAAAGTGAAGTTTTAAAAATAGAAAATTTATTTCATTAAGCACTGTTTTAAACCTAAAAACCATTAATAAAATAAACAGAATATGAAGGGTTCTTATATATACAAATAAAATATTAACGAAAAGGTGTCCGATAAAACGCTTTCTATTTTTATGCAAGAAATTATACAAAAAAAAAAAAAAAAAAAAAAAAAAAAAAATTATCGCTAATATGGCGACAAAAATTCAAAAGCCGCCAAGGGAGAGATTCAATAAAGTTGTGTAGCACGATAATGTTTAGTTATTTATTTATTTTTTTATATACCAATCACTACGCTAATTGAACATACAAATAAATGAGCTGCTGTGTGTGACTGCACTTGCACGCTGTCGGGCAGAAATATTTGATTAATTCAAATTAATATTTAAATAACTAAACAAAGATATGTTTAATAGAAAGCATAGTCTTGGAGACAAACTTGGCGAGTGGGTTATTTGCTTTACTCCTGTGGAACAAGTGACTATTTTTTAGACTGTCCCAGAACATTCATCGAATAATGACTTATACTGTACGAGTAACAGCTTCAACTGTTTCCAGAATATTCGAAGAATTAACACCAGCTATTGGACTATTTTCGAAAATATTTGTTTTAATAATAGTTTTGTTGTACAGATTTGAGAAGTTCAAAAAATGTTTGATATTGCCAAGGAGGTCCCATACTAAAGCTGTGACGAAAATAGTCGCCAATCGAAATATATTCAGTTACAAAGAAATCATTTAAATATAGTGTCCAGCGAAGCGGGCAGAGCCTGCTAGTAAAAAATAAAACAAAAGGGAAAAATATGTACACAGTATGTGCTGATGTAGAATTAAATTCATGATCTACCAATTAGATTTTTGAAATAAAAATTTTAGATTGCATGTTCCATTGATTTTGTATGTGCGATGATTGAAGATGTAGCAAACGGATTCGTAAAGAATCGCGAAAACAAATTAAAACCTCACAATTGTCTCTAAATGTATTACATAATACACTGCAACAGGTAATTTATTCAAAATCAACGAAGCATTAAATAAGCTGTGATACAACTTGTTGTATAGAAAATCTGGACATTAATACTGAAGGAAAAAATAGATTCTTGCATATTTATAAACCATAAGAAGGTGTGTTTGAATAAAAACGTATATGGTCGTGAAAAGTAAGAGTGGACGAAAGCAGGAAAGAGAGTAAGATATTTTTCTATTCTATAGATATATGAAATAGTGTATGTATCGTGCGATATAATATTTCTGCAAGATAAATTAATTACGTGAATAAAATATAACACTATTTCATTGACATTAAATCTTATATATATTATAAATGTGAATGTCCGTTTATTTGACTGAGTTTCACGCTAAAACTGCTCGATGGATTTCGATGAAATTTGTTATGGAGATAGCTTACATCCTAACTTAAAAAGTTGTCTACCTTTTATTCCGAAAAAAATTTTGTTTTTGCGATTTTTATGCATAAAATAGTAATTTTGTAAGCTAATAATAGCAAAAAATTAGCCATTTAAATTTATCCATAATTTAATTGTTGCCAAAAAAAAAAAAGAATTTATTTATTTTTTTCAACAGGAAAATAAATACATTTATCTAAACGTGAACATCAACAACAAAAAATAAATAAATAAATAAATAAATAAATAAATTATGCATCTCAAAAAATTGACGTCATTTTTAATTTAAAAATTCTTTTACAAAGTGCTAATATAGTTTACGATGCTAATGTGTGTTCTACTAAAATCAGTTTTATTTATAGTAGATCCTCCTGGGTGATTTTTACTTTCCGAACACTATAGTGAGGAAAGTATTGTAACCATGTCAAAAAACCGAATTCGAGATTTTGATGTTTCTATACGTTTCGAGGTCCAATGAGTCCGTTTTCACTATTTTTGCAATGATGTATGTATGTGTGTGTGTATGTATGTGTGTATGTCTGTGAGTGAACACGCTAGCGTCTAAACGCTTTGTTCGAATAACCTGAAATTTGGTACGTATATTGTAAGTCACCATAGTACGAACCCTATAGATTTTGGTGAATCTAGCACTTATAGTTTTTTTACAGGGACACAAAGAAAAATTCTTTATCATTATGGCCTATGGGAGCAAAATCTTAAAAGTGCGATAGCATCTAAACGCCTTATTCAATTGAGCAAACAATTTATACGCATATTATAGGTCACAAATACTCAATCTGTATAGATTTTGGAGAATCTATCACATATAGTTTTTTTACAGGGACACAAAGAAAAATTCTTTATCATTATGCCTATGGGGCCAAATTTTTAAAAGTGTGATAGCGTCTAAACGCCTTATTAATCTGAGTAAAAATTTTGTACACGTATTATAGGTCACAATTGCACAAACTGTATAGATTTTGGTGAATCTAGCATTTGCAGTTTTTTTACAGGGACACAAAGAAAAATTCTTTATCATTATGGCCTATGGGACCAAATTTTTAAAAGTACGATAGCATCTAAACGCCTTATTCAATTGAGCTGAAAATTTATATGAGTATTATAAATCACTGTTGCACTAACTATAAGCATTTTGGTGAATCTAGCATTTATAGGTTTTCACAGGGACACAGCGAAAAATTCTTTGTCATTATGATCTATGGGCTCAAAGTTCAGTAGCCTTCAATAAAACATCGTGTAATATATGGAGAAAAATACTCAAACACTCTATTATGGTTTTCTCTTTTTTGTTTGTTTAACAACTCCTCTTTCTTTACTTTATCTACAAAACTGTTAATTACTCAATGTTCGGAAAGTCGAGTGGAGTCACTCCAGATTTTTTAAATTGTTGCGTTGAAGTACACCGAACATTTTTCGCCAAGAGGCTTAATTTAGCATTTTTTAATCTAGGTAGTTCAAGAAAAATATAAAAGAGGTTTAATTTAGCAACAGCAATTTTAATCTAGGTAGTTCAAGAAAAATGTAAAATTTATAAAATACTACAAAACGAAAAAAAAATAAACTGAAATAGTAGTCACATAAATGATCTATTTTTATCTGAGTAGATAATTTTATAGAAAAAAAAGTGAAGTTTTAAAAATAGAAAATTTATTTCATTAAGCACTGTTTTAAACCTAAAAACCATTAATAAAATAAACAGAATATGAAGGGTTCTTATATATTAACGAAAAGGTGTCCGATAAAACGCTTTCTATTTTTATGCAAGAAATTATACAAAAAAAAAAAAAAAAAAAAAAATTATCGCTAATATGGCGACAAAAATTCAAAAGCCGCCAAGGGAGAGATTCAATAAAGTTGTGTAGCACGATAATGTTTAGTTATTTATTTATTTTTTTATATACCAATCACTACGCTAATTGAACATACAAATAAATGAGCTGCTGTGTGTGACTGCACTTGCACGCTGTCGGGCAGAAATATTTGATTAATTCAAATTAATATTTAAATAACTAAACAAAGATATGTTTAATAGAAAGCATAGTCTTGGAGACAAGCTTGGCGAGTGGGTTATTTGCTTTACTCCTGTGGAACAAGTGACTATTTTTTAGACTGTCCCAGAACATTCATCGAATAATGACTTATACTGTACGAGTAACAGCTTCAACTGTTTCCAGAATATTCGAAGAATTAACACCAGCTATTGGACTATTTTCGAAAATATTTGTTTTAATAATAGTTTTGTTGTACAGATTTGAGAAGTTCAAAAAATGTTTGATATTGCCAAGGAGGTCCCATACTAAAGCTGTGACGAAAATAGTCGCCAATCGAAATATATTCAGTTACAAAGAAATCATTTAAATATAGTGTCCAGCGAAGCGGGCAGAGCCTGCTAGTTTGAATTAAAATATTAAAAATAATTTATATAAATACTACTTATGCATGGTGTCCTATTTTTAGGACGATGGGGAAATGTGTGTTAAGGTCGATTAACTTCACTAGGGCCCTAGGTATATAGGTCAAATGCCCTCCTTGAGGGTCTTTCTAAGGGGTCCTAACCCGCCGCTTATTTTGGAATCCCCTCTAAGGAGTGTTAATAGACATACAATCACAATTTTGATCGTATGGATCATCCATGGGGGGGTGGGGGTGGGGGGGTGATACCCTTCTATTTTGATAAACGACTATCTGTATGCGAAGTCGAATATTTGACGACGCAGTAGTGATTAAGGAGGACCACACAAAGTCTACAGAAATACTGTCCATTCTTCAATTCGAGTCCAAAACAAACCAGAGTGATCTTACTCGAAAAGGAAGGAACGCTATCACTGGGATGAGGATTTTTAAAATTTGATCTATTTACCCTTTCTTTCACCGCTATTTTGATAAATTCGTAGCAGAATTGACTCATGATTAACAACGCCCATTGAACTCTAATCGGAAAATAAACAGTAGAAAAAAATGGCTATTATGCAATGTTAATGTTTATAGAGGGGTTGAGAGTGGGTTAAATATTATACAAAATTTACGCAGTGGGTGTTTTTATTTTTAATCTATCATTTACATATTTTATAGAGCTTAAATATTGCTTTCTGAAAAAAAAAAAAAAAAAAAATCAAAACACGTTGTCAAAATTATGAAATATGCACAGTCTTACCACTTTCAACGCATTTAACATCATTATAACAAAAAGTAACGTTGAGATGATTAATTGTGAGGCCAGTGATCCAGATTTTGAACTTCTTATACAGATGGACAAATTATCAGGCATAGCTGCCAAATCTTATGATTTTTGAACATCATTGTTTATTTTTTTTATTTTTTTATTTATTTTTTATTTATTTAAATATTTAAAATTCTGAAATCAAACAGAATGAAAATATTTATTACGTTCTTCTATATTCAACAGGAGAAAATATTGGGTTCGTAACAATTTTCAGTTTCAGGTTTTCGATGTATTTACACGTTTTGAGATTACAGAACATGAATTGAGAATTTTTTAGAAAATGTCTGCCTGCTGTGTGTGTCCAAAATTTTGTAGCCGCTGTAGCTCATTAATCAATAGACGAAATTCAATTAGTTTTTGCTAAAAATCATGGCTTGCTCTCCCATTTTCGCTAATTTTTAATATGGTGGTGCAGGTCAAAATTCCGTGGAAATGTACACAATAAAAAATTTTTCACCAATAATTTTCTCTATATATTTAAAAAACAAACAAACAAATAAATAAATAAATAAATAAAATAAAATAAAATACTGCCTGCGACCTCATCTCCTCGCGGTGGGCAATATCCTTCGCGTCATAAGAGGTATCAATGTTTGCAGAATACTCCAAAGAAGACATTTCAGCTGCTTAGAAATTTCTATTATTTTAATTAACGAACTAAAAACGTCGGGTTTATAAAGGTATTCTATTTGCCACCTTGAAAAAAGTTTCATTTATTATGTTGTTTTTCTGTCATGATGACATTTTCCACGGGAAAATTAAAATGTGATCCATGGTGTAAAAATAAATAAATAAATAAAATAAAATAAATAAATAAAATAAAATAAAATAAAATAAAATAAAATATAAATAAATGTCAATGTTGCTATTAGTAGGTATTTTCAATGAAAAAAGGAATTTAGGATTGTAATTTGTCATCTTCAAATATATATTTTTTCTACTTTTAGAATAATAATTTTCTTATTGGCAATCTTTTAAACAAGTAATTATAACGAAAAATTCCTCGCAAGATAGTGTAAAAAATTTAAAGGTCGCCAAATGGATCATATATTAAAACTGTAATACAAAATGGTCTAGGTATTACAATTTTCTTTCTAATAAAAAAAAAGAAAGAAAGAAAGAAATCCGCTTTTTTAATGTTATTATAATTTTTAATCATAATCATTTTTAATTACAATGATTTTTAATCCTGTTCTTAGACTGACTATGAACTGAGGGGGCTGAGGGGGGCTACCGCCCCCTCACACACATATAATTATCATATGAAACGAGCCCATTTCATTAATGCACGTACATTTATATAGAATTTAAATCTGTTAGTAATATGTTAGTAAAATTAAAAGTTCACTTAAAATTATTCAGACAATTTTCACACGCAGCATTCATTGAAACTTATCAATCTTGATCAAACCTTTTCAGCTACAAACGTATATTAACTTGAAAATGCAACATTTGGATCTCCTAAAATTATTCGTTTTCAAACCATGTTTCTATCAGGAATTCATTTCAATTCCCGAACAGCTTTCCTGGAAATGGCAAAATATTATTAATAAAGCGCATCCACTAACAACAAAAAAGAATGTTATCGTTTAAATAGTTTCAGCCCTGTATATCTTTTGAAAATTATATACAGACCACGTGGTGCACCGAAAATCAATCCTATAGTAATAATACATGGCCGAGCCTGAAATACACTTCCATAAATTTTCAACTATTGTCGAACTTTTATCTAGTTTTTTTGTGTAGCCCTAGAAACGAACAGTGAATGATTTCCCTGCCATATTCAGACATGTTTTTACGCATATAAAAAATGTATATTCGCTTCATTTAGTTTAGTGCAGTGTATAGATGTTAAACTGTACTTACCAGCACTTTTCCCCATAGACATAATATATTTGAATTCTCTTGGGTGTCCCTGTACACGAACCATTTGCTTCGTCTCAACGGAAAGCTTAGTGTAGCATCCCTATATCATACACATTTAGAATACCAAGTTTGGACTTTCTGCTACTCTGTTTGTTCTTGAGCTATGCTGATAACACACACACAGACAAACACACAGACCATTCGCTAAAAACGTGATTTTCGGATTCATGGTACCTCAAAACGTGTAAATATTACAAAACTCACGTTCGAAAATTTGACCCTGAAAAAATACTTTCTCTACCTTATGGGTAAGAGAATGTAAAAAGTAAGTTAATACTGAATTATTTATAAGAAGTTTAAATAAATTATTTTTTTATGTGCTTTTTACTTTTCTCTTACCCATACATGGTAGAGAAAGTATTTTGTTTTAGATAGAATTTTCGAAATTGAGATTTTGCTATATTTAAATGTTTTGAAATTCTCTGATTATTAAAATCAAAACTTTAGCAGTTGGTTTGTATGTGTGTCAATTTCTGTGCTTGTCTGTGAATCTGTTATCAACAGAACTCAACAGCAGATATTAGCGCAGCAAGCCCAAAAATTCGGTATTTCAAATATGTATCATTTGGGGATGAGAGCTTAAAATTTTTATTGAAATCGGACAAATGTTTCCTGTATAGGGACATCCAAGAGAATTTGAATACATTACGTTTATGGGGGAAATTTCTGGTAGATACAGTTTAATGCTTTTAGACTTCTCCAAGCAAAATGAAATGAACATATAGGAAAAGTGCACCAGTGATTGACACTTTTAGAGCAATCTCTGATGTTTTTAATGTTCTAGTCATCAGAAAATATTTTTAGAAATCTTAAGTTAGTACCTATGGCATGAAAGACATTCAGAACCACACATATGTTAAAATATATACATATGATAACATTTTTTTTTTTTTTTTTTTTATGAATTTTTATTTGACACCCACTCAATGTTCCGGTAATTGACACTGCCAGTTTTTCATTTTATCAATAATTGGTCCCTATGTTCCAGTGTTTGACACTGCTAGTTATTCATTTTACCAGTTATTAGCACCCTATGCTCCAGTGTTTGACATAAAATGTTAAAATTCTTACACGTAAAATATATGATTTTATTATTTTTCTTATTTATTAATTATTTCGGGATAGATGTCAATTACTGGAGCATGCCAATCACTGGAGCACCTACCCTATTTTTTACACGCAAAAAAAAAAAACAAAATAAAATAATAAACGATAAGACATATGAAAATCATACATCATTCATTTACAGGGTCACACAAAAGAATTCGGATACAGTAGGACTGCATTTTAAAATTGCTAAGAAGGCATTTGAAGTTATATGAAGTGTTTTTAATATTGCGTTAAATTTAAGTACACTATATGGGGATTATGCAATTTATAATTAATATAAAAGGCTAGTCAAAATTAAGAAAATACATTCTTATCTATTGAATGATATTGACGAAAGTGTTTTGCTAAATTTTACAAAGCCCAGGAAAATTCCTTAGGTGTGATAATAACTTTCTCATACCCATATGGCAAATAAAGTATTAAATTGAATTACGAAATTCCTCTCTCAATTTTTGCCGTAATTAAGCATTTTGGGATCTCTTGAATATAAAATTATGTATTTAGCTCTTGATCTTGTGTAAATATCTGTTACAGGTTTAATTTAGAAACAAATAACTGCAGGAATGTTCAAACTTAGTATTTTGTATATGGATTTTCTTAATAGGTTTCAACATGAAAAGTTTGACTGGTAAGTTTCGAAGAGTGTTGAGGGTGATATTTGTCTGAATAATTTAGAATAAACTTTTAAGTTTAATAACAGTCTTAAATTTTTCTGAATGTATGCTCAATAGGAGGGTTAAAGGAACAATATTATTACTTACAAACTTTGAATAAACACCATACAATGCAAAAAACTCGCAACAATTGTTTCGGGTCGAAAAAACACACGACCCTTCATCAGGCGAATAAAGTAAGCACGAGTGCTGCAGTCAAAGCGGCAACGTTTTTTTGCATTGTATGGTGTTTATTCAAAGTTTGTAAGTAATAATTTTTACAACGCCAGTTTTGTGGTGCTTTTTTATTAAAGAAACAATAGCCTCACACAGAAATACATGTCAAATAAAACATTTTATAAAACTATTTTAAACTATTTTTTAAATACGTTTGTATGCATTAATTGTTATCTCATCCATTAATCTATAATCTGTCTATATTCAAATGCATGGTAAGAAAAAGTCGTGTGACTAACGCACCAGATTGATTATTTTTTATTTTTAGAAACAGGTAGTTGGTAATGTAAATTATAAAACAGGATAATAAAGAGGAAAATTTTGTTTGAAACTGATGCCTTTTATGTAGCTGTTAAGTGTTTAGGAAATTGCATTTGAAACTCATCAACCGTTAAGACATTGATACACCTACGTACAATGAAGATTATAGTAATTTATTTTTGACCTTGGAAAATCAGTCATAGCATTAAAATAATATATGTTTAGAGAAAGTTTCTATGATGTAATGAAAAGGAAAAGTGACTTGCAGAATGTCCACAATATAAATTTTTAAATAAGATATTTAAAACCTGCACGAAGTTACCATATTAATCTTTACTTTTTTCGTGTTATTTAAGCTATATAATGTTTTTTTATACAACACATTGTTTTACTAAATAAACCTTTATTTCGAAAATTTCGATATCAATACATTCTCGATTAAATTTTCGCTTGTTGAAACTTCGAAAGTTTTATTTTTAGTTGTTTCTGACCATAGTAACCCAATTGGTGTTGTGACAGACGCGTACAAGACACTTCCGTACAAGCTGAAAATAGTAGCACTTCCGTACATGTCCAGGTGGTTTAAAATTAAATTAGAGCCCCTAAATAAAATAATAGGCCGGCGCATCACCGCCATTTTTTTGCCTCCGAAGAGGACAGCATTCCCGCTTGGCGTCCTTATCGCTTCCGTAATGATTTTAAGAAATCTTCATCTGAAGTTAATCCGGTCAAAATAAGAGCAATAAGCAACAATAATATACCTAAAAACACCTTTTTTTTCACAGTACATTCTCAGGATGTCATTTTATTCGGAGGATATCCCATGGATGTACTGTAAAGTGTGTTGTTAGGGCGGTTTCTGTTACAAAATGTCGCCAAAACTCAAATACACAGTTTAATAGAAGGTCTGTGAACACTTTATATTCACTTCTTGAATGATTATAGCAGTTTATCGTTAAACAAACTTCCATATCATAGTTTACTTAGCTAAAATTATGAAATATAATAAAACAAGTTACTCTAAAGTGACGTAAGACGATAAAAAAAAACGTTTGTCGTTTGTTTATCAGGGAAACGCGCTGGGTACATGTAGCAACCCTAAGTCAACAAAATGCCTGATGCGCCAGCTCGTATATATTGGAGCCTTAGTTTAAATATTACAGGTGTGTTTTCGACAAATGTAATGGCACTTGCGTACAACATTTTTTTCACTTTATTTGAGGATCATTGCATTAAGGGGTTGTATCCATATAACACAATTAATAAGATATTTAAAAATAATAAAGAACTCCGTAGAACGTAGGAATATATTAATGTGGTAAAATAAATAATAATAACCCTTATACCGGAACATCGGTCTCTGAGACCGCTAAAGGTTAGGCTTAGTGAGGAACTTGCGGATGCATATTTCTAGAATAGAGTACCGGTACGTTTGGCGATAAATGTTGAAGACGCCAAGTCTATCTAACTGCAACACTAGTGCGACGTAAAATACACTCAACCTGTTGAGGATGGCATATCTCAAAACAACCCTAGGGATGAGTCCCGGATCGTTGCCAATTGTTTACAGCGTGGCACTAGTACAACGTAAAATCTGTTCAAACAAGGAAGCTACCCTTTGGGGTTGGAAAAGTGAGCAGGGCCCGGAGCCGCTTAGTGTTGACGGTTGTTTGGTTGGCTGGATGGATTTTACGTCGCACTAATGCTGCGCAATGGGCAATCCCCTTAATGTTGAAAAAAAAAAACATGTAAAATGTTATGAGAATCTTAGGAATCTCAATATTTCATCGCTAACAGACACATTACGTAGAAATGTCAATAATTGCAAATTCTTTCTAAAAGTTTTGTTTTTTAAGTTTGATTGCTTTTCTTTAGCACAATCGGCAACAAAAGTCTCCGAACACTAGCAAAAATTCCTATGTAAAAAAAGTACACTTAATACAGTTTTGTTAAATAAATCCTTATCGAATCATGTTCTTAGTCAGTCTCGAAACAGGATTTATTTAACAAAACTGTATTAAGTGTACTTTTTTCACATAGCAATTTTTGCTAGTGTTCGGAGACTTTTGTTACCGACTGTAACTCAAAAAGGAAAGGGCGTGTTTACAAACAAATACTCCGTCAATCAATCTTTTCCACTCTCGAGTGGCAAAAGATCGACCAGGATTGGTGGAAATATCAGTGTTTTGTCACTTTACCCTTAATTTGACTGCGAGTGACGTCACGTGCCCTTTCCTTATAGTCGAAACAGGGTGACGAAATTTCTTCGAATCCGAGCGCAGGCTCATTTCCTGCAGTTCGAAAAATAATAACAAATTTTTTATTTATAACTTTTTATTAGTGTGGTTATTTAGAATTCAAAAATTAACGCCTTAATTACATTCTTTTAATAATTTTAATGCTTCGTATTTATAAAATTACTCTAAACTGGTCACTATAATCATATTAAAAAAGAATAATTTCAGAAACCAGATGATGCAATCATATAATATACCAAATTATAGCTCTGGGGGTCACCTAAGCGGGGGAGGATCAAAATTATGATGGCATGTCTCCGGACTATCCTTAGGGGTGCGTCCGAGATCGTCGCCAATTACCCATTGCGCAGTACTAATGCGGCATTAAATCCAATCAACCATATGATACCCTGTCGTCCCTATAATACGTCATGATTGAGAAAGTAAAGTTATGGCTGCAAGAATTCACAATTTATCGCCACGAAATTTCGCTAAATACATTCAGTACCTTTTTCTAAAAATAGCGGTCTGTGAGACCGATGTTCCCGATAAGCATGATGAAAACATGTTCCGGGCAAAGGGTTAATCTTATACGGTCTTATAACTTTTTAAAATGTTTTAGTACAATTAAAAAGCGGGACTTTTTTAATGGATCATCAGTTTTTTCATTCTCATTAAAATCACACAGATGAGAGATGGTTTTATCTACTTTTTTTTGTAGGTAATTTGTTTTTTTAACTGTTTTTTGAATTGGCAGACAAAAAAATTCATCCTTGTTAAAAAATAAAAAAATATTTAAGAAATAAAAATATTTTTAAAGACCTTAATAACATTTATAAGGACCATTATTGATCTTGACTCAGTGAATAAACAATTGTATGTCATTTCCAGAAAATAACTACGGCTATTATAGCTTGCAACTTTTTTATACGTTAAGCTCATAACTTTGTCAGTCGTAAGACTACATGCATATGAGAAAATTCCCGTATTTATATAAGCACATTTCTCTTCAAGTTTATCATATGGATACAACCCTTTAGTGTTACAAACGAAAAATAGAGCGAGACAAATTTTGTACGGAAGTGCCACTAGATTTTTCGAAATCCCATCTGTAACATTTGAAACACCTGGACTTGTACGCAAGTGCCACTAATTTCAGCTTGTACGGAAGTGTCTTGTACGCATCTGCCATATAAGCAAACAATTATTGCGTGAAAATAATATAAATTTATTTCCTCTACATATTAACGAAGAATGATCATACTTAATTAATGACAATTTTTGATTCGTGCTTTTTTTTTTATTATACACGTTTGGACATGTTCAGAATACGATTTAACCATTTTTATAAAATATTTGTCTGTGTATTTTGGAGTCTGAGTGTTTGTTAGCAAAATATTATGGACGATTTATCTCAACCAATGCCGAAAATGTAATCAAACTTGATATTCGCTGGGGCTTTGATTTAGGTTGATGCTTATTAGCTTTTGGAATATATCAGCCAACAGGTGGTGATGCTATACTGCTTTTTGAACCATTTAAGGGAAGCTATATTTCGGTTTTCATTTCTGTAATGTATAAACGCATCAAACATGGTTTGTAAGATGGATATTAAATAAAATTATGCCAATTAATCATACGCCTACAAAATATCCTGTAGTAACTTACAAACATCGCAAAAACATTTGAAAGCTTTTTCATATAGCGTGATTAAACAAAATCCGTGAAGTCATTTTTTAAAATTTCTTTTTTTCGAGGTATAAAACTGGCCCATCTTATCAAGATGCCAACCAATTTCCCTGTATTAACCAACTAATGCATGCGAACAAACATATGAAAAGGGGTTTATGTAGCAATTTTGCAGAAAATCGTTAGAGCTATTTTTTTAATATCGACATTCGGCTATACTTCCTATTTTCGCCAAAACTTCGTAAATTCATCTGTACGTATGAAAACATCTAATATATGTGAAGGAACGGTTTTTGAGATACGAGCATAAATTGAAATGCAGCCCTACTTCCGGTTTTTTATGTCCCCCTCTTCCGGTTTCAAAAAAAAAAAAAAAAAAAAAAAAAAAAAAAAAAAAAGCAAACACATCTGTATACCACACAAGTGTTATAGTATATAAGGTTTAGTTGTTCTATGTTCTTTCGGTTTGGAAATATGATAGTCTGAAAATTCTCCACCTACACATTCTTTCGCTCTCTCCTTCACACACACTTTGACCAATTTCCAGAAACATTGATTATAACAAGAATGAATTTCAACAGAATTTTACAGAACTCGGAGACAAATTGACTAAACATTAGAGAAAAATTTTTCTGAAATATAAAATGCATGCATTTATTTTTCGCTAAATATGAATATTTGTAGTATTTATTTATTTATTTATTTAGTTAGTTAGTTTCGCATGCGTGAAAGCTAGCATTTTATTATTATCTATATTAATAAAATCAGAGTTTTGTCTGTAAATTTGTCAGAATCAAAAAAATTTGCGATATCTTCGCGTTTCACAAACCATGAAAGCCGAAAAGGACTTCAGAAAAGTTTACCTGTGTGTGTGTGCGTGTGTATGTGTCATCGTGTCTGTATGTCGCTTTTTTTGTCCAGGCATCACTTGAGAACGGCTGGACGGAATTCAACGGCGCTTGGCAGAAACTTAGAAATTTACCCAACTAAAAATTATATCTATCAACTTCTCAGAAATTCCCCCCCGTTCCTCCCTGGGGGGCAAAAGACAAAAACACGTTTTTCCGGGCATCACTTGAGAACGGCTGAACTGAATTCAACAGCGCTTGGCAGAAACTCAGATCTTTATCCAACTTAAAATTACATTTATCAACTTTTCCGAAATTCCCCCCGTTCCCCCCCTGGGGGCAAAAGACAAAAACACGTTTGTCCGGGCATAACTTGAGAACGGCTGGACTGAATTCAACAGAGCTTGGCAGAAACTCAGATCTTTATCCAACTTAAAATTATATTTATCAACTTTTCCGAAATCCCCCCTCCGTTCCTCCCTGGGGGCAAAAGCAAAAACACGTTTGTCCGGACATAACTTGAGAACGGCTGGACTGAATTCAACAGCGCTTGGCAGAAACTTAGACCTTTATTCAACTTAAAAATTATACCTATCAACTTTTCAGAAGTTCCCTCCGTTCCCCCTTTGGGGCGCAAAAGACAAAAACACGTTTGTCCGGGTATCACTTGAAAACGGCTGGACGGAATTCAACAGCGCTTGGCAGAAACTTAGGACTTTACTCAACTTAAAATTATATCTATCAACTTTTCCGAAATCCCCCCCCCCGTCCTCCCCTGCGGGAGAAAAAAACAAAAACACGTTTGTAAGCATAACTCAGCTCCTAATTACTTCACAATAAAGAAATTCCACATGGGGAGACTAGACATGAGTACAAATAAAACATTATTTGCGATTTAAGAATTTTCGATTTTTAAAGGAAGGAAGGGAGAATATCGATTTTTGGCGGGAAATTTTGAAAATTCCTGATTTGAGCCGAATTCTACCAAAAATGGAATAAAGATGTTGAAAAAAGGCTATGTGACTTTCTTAGGATATTTCCTAAAACACATTTTTGATTTTTTGTTATCTGCCATTTTTTTTTTCTTTGGTGGGAGGGGTATGTGTTACAAAGGGCAAATTCGAGACACCCTTTTTAACGCTAAATTTGTCCTGGAAATGAGAGCTGCAGTCACGAAGTTTGGTGCTTGGATTTTTTATATGCAACCGGCACCTAAAGAAACGGGATTTATCGAAATACCCCCTCCCCCCCATCGGGACAGGAAGCAAAAAAACATTTGTAAGCATAACTCGGCCCCAAATTATATGACGGTGAAAAAATTGCACATGATGAGACTAGACTTGAGTATAAATAAAACATTATGTACGATTTTAGAATTCTTGATTCTTAAAGGAGGAGGGAAAATCGTTTTTCGAGGGGGAAATTTAAGAAATTCCGGATTTTTTAGTTGAGCTCTACTAAAAAGAGTAGAGCTCTACTTTTTTTGAGGGGGGTGAGTTGCAATTTGAAGACCCCCCCCCCTCCTTTAGCGCTAAATTTGTCTTGGGAAAGCTATGCGATCTGCGGTCGCGAAATTTGGTGCGCAAATTGTTTATATGTATCTGACGCTTATTGTAACGAGATTTTACGAAATTCACCCACTTACCCCCTTGGGGTCGGGGGGGGGGGAGGGGCAATAAACACGCGTAAAAACATGTTCTTCTGTTTGAATTCGCTTTACATTATCTTAGAATGATGCGTTTTGCTGTGTGGATGTTGATTAGGTATACGCATTATGTTGAGATTTCGCAAAACTTCTAACTTAGCCGCTGGGGAAGGGGAAGTAACAAGCGGGTAAGTGTGCTGCCGAAGACAGTGTGGACGTGGAATCCTCACGTTGCGAGCGGGAAAAACCTCTACGGAATACAGAGGAAACTTTAACTTAGATTATTAATAATGTAATGGAACTTTGACAACTCATTTAAGTATAGTGCTCAGCGAAGCGGGCAAAGCCTGCTACTTATTACTATATAATGAAAACTTGATATAGAGGGTAACTTATGTCAAAAGTTCATTTAAATAGAATAAATATTAAGGAAATTATTGACAAAGATGAAACTAGATGTTAGATATTTTCAAGGAAGTGTAAGTTCGTAAAGGGTTTTCCACGCATATCACCTATTTAATTTGGAGATTCAATTACTACAATCACTTTGAGAAAAATATTTTTTTTTTTGTAAAACTCCTTATGAATCCCTCAACTCTTAGTAAATAATTTAGAGTTACATGCCCATAAGAGTTTTTCTATATATCTCGTATTTAAATTGGAGCTCCAATGGTTTTTATGAAAAATTCCGTATGAAATCGCAACTCTTAGAAAAAAAAGTAAAATTCATCTCATGCTTTTGATGGCAACTTTCTTAATTTTTATTCTATTCAACTGAACTTTTGACATAATTTGTCATATTTATCTAGCAATCTAGCTTTAAAATTACGTAAAAAAAAAAAAAAAAAAAAAAAAAGGGGTTCTAACTTTCGCGCATGTGCAGTTATATATATGTACTAATATTTCAGCGAGAATTACATGTGTATTTAATTTTATCTCATTTCATTTCATATTTCAAGATAATGATTATTTAATGGTTTTTCAATTTTTCTGTAAGTTTTGTATAAAACTTGTTGAAACCCATTCTTGTTATAAGCAAACTTGCCAAAAAATTTGTAAGATTCGAAGTTTTTTTTCTTTTATAATCTATCTGTCTAAATATTAGTGTTATTTCTGTAAAAAAAAAATGTAAATATTATAAATAGTGAACAGAAATCGTGTGTTAAAGGTGCGAGCCATTTTTATTTTTTTATAATATACGGTAATCTAAAGTGATTTCATTTCTTTTCAATTTGTGGTTGCTTACCTAACTGGACTCAAGATGACATCGTTACTACAAAGTGCAAGTCTAAGAACGTTTTTTGAATGTCTGAATTTCAAGGCCATTTCATCCAGGATTTCCTTAGAAGATAGAAAAAAATGTCAAATTATAAAAATTTTCGAATAATGTGACCTCTGTAAACAGGACACCTATCAATTTTTCTGTACTAAACAACTATTCTTTGACCACATTTCTTGAGACCATGGAAGCCTATGCGCAAGTCCTGACTCGACAAGTCAAATGTTAAAATAGGGGAGATAGTAATCTGATTCAAAGAAAATAAGCGATCAGAGAGCTCCGAATTACTGAATGTTTTCCAAATCCCAAGCTGTCGGCCAATTTGACACCCCTCCAAGCTTTTGGACTGTTCCTCACTGCTAGTTTTTCGAAACGTGGTTACAGTATAGTGAATAGAAAGAACATCAAAATGAGACTTTATGTAGCAAAATTGAAGAAAATCGTTAAAGCCGTTTTTGATATACTGACTAATGGATTACATTTTCGATTATTACCAAAACTAGCTACCATTTTTTACCAAATTTTATATATATATATATAAATGGAACTACATTTTCGATTATTACCAAAACTTCTCAAACTCATCTATATACCTTAAATCAACTAATATAAAAATCAAAAGACATCTAAACGGATTTTAATATGGCAAATATGAAGCAAATTTATAGAAGAGCTTTTTGAAACACCCACTTCCGAGATCTAAATTAGTCTATCAAATCTGGATGACTACAATTGTTTTGCAGAAATCAACTAATACGTACGAAATACGAATGGACATCACTGTAAAAAAAAATCTCGTAATATTACGGGGAAAGCCCGGCAGCAAAGATTCCAGACAAAGCCCGTAAAAAGAAACGCTTAGACCGTAAATTAAGTATATAATAACCTTAAATTACGTTACATGCCTGTAAAAAAACATTTTGCCCGTAAAACCATTTTTTTTTTTTTTTTACGGGCTTTGTCTGGAATCTCTGTGCTGCCGGGCTTTCCCCGTAATCTTACGAGATTTTTTTTTTTTTTTTTTTAACAGTGATTTATTAGGGGTTTTTACAGCAAAATTGAAATGAAATTGTTAGAACTGATTTTGAGATACAAACTTAAATTAAAATAAGTTCCTCATTTCCGGTTTTTAATTTTCAAGTTCCGTGTTTTCCAATTCTAAAAATTGACCCTATTTTTCTCTCTCTCTCTCTCTCTCTCACACACACACACACACACACACACAAACACACACTCAAAAAAAAAAAAAAAAAAAAAAAAAAGAAGAAGAAAATTTATCTGTACATCCATTTTGTTGTAATTATAAAGTTTCGTTGTATTATCTCTATTGGTTATTGGGATATGAAAGACAAAAAATTACCATCTCCCATTCACGCCCAGACCAGTTTTCTAAAATCACTTCCTTTTGACTGAGGAGACATTAAAATATGTAAATCAGGCAAAGACGCGGTATCACAATTTTTTTTTCAAATGCAATACTTTCATTAACTGTGTTAGTTTTATGATGGTAGCAATAGCAAGCACATAATTACATTTCATAAAAAATTAGATTTAATATTTTATTTGGGTAGTTATGTGTCTTTCTAATGTTTTTTTTTTTTTTTTTTGAGATTAAAACCCTTTTTATCAGATTGCCAAACAATTAAGACTCCTTTATTTAGGTAAAAATTATTATTATTATTGTATTTATTATTATTATTATTATTATTATTATTATTATTATTATTATTATTATTATTATTATTATTTATTATTATTGTATTATTATTATTATTATTATTATTATTATTATTTTACGGTAGCATTATATACGCTGCTAAAATGTTATGGTAAAGACAAAATCTGGACTTCATTTATCCAAATTTACATCTTTTGATGTCTATATATTTATCTACCTATGTATATATCTTTATGTATATATATATTTCCTTTGTGCGTGTGTATGTCACTGAACTCCTCCTAAACGGCTGGACCGAGTTCAATGAAATTTTTTGTGTGTCTTCAGGTGGATTCGAGAATGGTTTAGATTTACAATTCAGTTCAATCGGATAATTGGATCAAAAGATATTAAATAAAAACTCCATTTTAACTTTAAAATGATTAAAAAGAAAATATATTTGATGCCAAAATAAACAAAACTCACGTTTATTTATTTTTTTCCGGAAATAAAATATTTTTAATTTCACGTGATAAACAATAAAAATTAGAAAACAAAATTAATATACTATGAAAATATTCGCGTGTAAATAAATATTTTCGTAGAGATACTTGGTATGTATTAGCTTAAAATTTTTATTTAATTTAGTAGTACTTTTCTTTTCTACTGTAAAACAAAATTTTTCGTTTTAATTGATACTTTGTATGTAACTTATTAAGGTTCTTTTATGTTTTCACCTTAATTGTAAATAGTAATAATTTCGAATTTATTAGAATTTTTTATTTTTATTTTGTATATATCATAAAACAGTTTTTTTTTTTTTTTTTTTTTTTAAGTGCTAGAGGCCTATTTCAGTCGGTACAGTTGTCGAATTTTTATAGGTCACTCTTAATTAGTGCTAGAGGCCTATTACAGTCGGTTTATTCAATGGGGATTTATTGAATGAAGTCCCCCCAAGGCCCAACTTTGACATGAGTCCCCCCCAAGGTACCCCTATTTCAGTCGGTACAGCGTTGTCGAATTTTTATAATACACTCTTAATAGTGCTAAGGGCCTATTTCAGTCGGTTTATTGAATGGGGATTTATTGAATGAAGTCCCCCCAAGGCACAACTTTGACATGAGTCCCCCCCCCCAAGGCACAACTTTGACATGAGTCCCCCCAAGGTACAACTTTGACATGAGTCCCCCCAAGGCCCAACTTTGACATGAGTCCCCCCAGGCCCAACTTTGACATGAGTCCCCCCAAGGCCCAACTTTGACATGAGTCCCCCCCCCAAGGCCCAACTTTGACATGAGTCCCCCCAAGGCCCAACTTTGACATGAGTCCCCCCAGGCCCAACTTTGACATGAGTCCCCCCAAGGCCCAACTTTGACATGAGTCCCCCCCAAGGTACAACTTTGACATGAGCCCCCCCCCTCCAAGGCACACCTTTGACATGAGTCCTCCCCAAGGCACACCTCCCCCTCATTGGGAAAAAGAGACGAATTAACTAAAGAAGAATTTGTCGATATTAACAAGTTTAGCAGTAGGCCTCTGGCACAAAATTAAAATCTGTCAATGTCAGATTTTCATGTTCTTTTTTTAATTTTTTTATTATTTTTTTTTTTTATTGTATGGAACAGCTTTAGTTTGGGAAAATTTGAAATCTGGCATCGATGTAGTACGGACGTTTCTCACCAAGATCGTCAGTTACGCAATTGAGATAGCCATGTTAATTCATCGCAAAAATGGCCAAAAATGTTTAAAGTCGACAAGGGGGGGGGGAGGTCTATACTAAAGCTGTGCCTTTGTATTTATCTTTATATATATATTTCTTTTGTGCGTGTGTATGTCACTGAACTCCTCCTAAACGGCTGGACCGAGTTTAATGAAATTTTTTGTGTGTCTTCAGGTGGATTCGAGAATGGTTTAGATTTAGAATTCAGTCCAATTTAAATTGTTTATTTAATTAATTTATCACTTATAAATTGTTGTTGATTTTGGAATGTTTGACATTGGATCCGGCAGACTGCGCTACGATCGTAGTATCGAATATTCAATAATACGCAAGTTAGTGATGACGTCACTGGCCGTCCGTGGATGCAAGAAAAATATTTCCTATGTTAATCGCCCATTTAATTTTTTGTAAAAATTTACTAAATATCGAGGAAAATTATTTCCCGATTTTAATCCCCATATTTGGGTATAGATATGTATTAGTTATCATGTGCATGCGTTAGATTGAGTTGTTTTTGCTGTAAAATTGATAAAATTTGAATTTTTAATCTCAAAACTCTGTCATCCTTGGCGGAAAAAAAATATCGCCATATCATCTGGCGAACATATTTAATTTCTTTCAAAAATAATGGTTATTTCAACAGGTTATATTAAGAGAGTAATGAATAATATGAAACAATTTCGTACAATACATATTACGAAAATATACATCTGGCATGTATATTTTCGTATTACGTTTTTGATCGCCAAATAGAAAAAACGCCAAGAAAGACAAAGTTTTGAAATTTAAAATTAAAATTTTGTCAATTTGAGAGCAAAATAACTCAATCTAACACATGCATACGATAACTAATACATATCTGTACCCAAATACGGGGATTAAAATCGAGAAATAATTTTCCTCGATTTTTAATAATTTTTTATAAAAAATCCAATGGGAGATTAACATAGGAAATTATCTTTTTCTTGCATCCACTGACGGTCAGTGACGTCACACTTCGCTTGCGTATATTCTATTGTAATTCCAGTTTGTCCCGACAGTTGGTGCTGTGATCAAATTCAGGAAAATATTTTGTAACTTCGTGTTATTATTGTTATACAAAAAATTGTGTCCTGTATTACATCAAGATGTAATTAGTGTTTGAAGAGTTTTGAAGTGTGCATAAAAAACTATATATTTTGCAAATTTAGTACGGAATTGGAGTGAGTATTTTATATAATTTTCTATCAAATTTACACGCGCGTTGATTAACAACCACCCTAACCTATAAATTTATTTGTGTAGCTAATTTATTATATTTTATTTATTTATTTTTTGTATGGAACACTTTTAGCATCGGATCCCTTCGGCAAAATTTGAAATTTGGCACCGAAGTAGCTCGGACGCTTCTCGCCAAGATCTTTAGTTCCACAATTGAGATAACCATTTCAATTCATCGCAAAAATGGCTCAAAATATTTAAAGTCACCAAAGGTGTCCCAATTTGTGGCTTAGATTTAGAAAATCCGTGCTTTTCTCACGGCCAGTTATATGTTGCGTGTTCCAGGGTTGGAAAACCTTCGAATTTGTTTGTGTATACTCCTCAAGGATTGACCAAAAATATTGTACATCCAATGGCATTATGATAAATTAAGTTTTTGTAGATTAAAAAAATATACTTGTTATAAAATAAATTGAGTTTCAACTTTTTCACCTTTAATTGAAACGAGTTTAAGTTTTTATTTAATACGAACTCTACATTTCACTTTTTTATACTTTACACATACTCACATGCATCGATTGATTGAATTGTGATATATGTACATGTAATCGTGTTAGATATTGTAATAACTTTTTGATAAAAATTTTCATCAAATCGGTCCAGATTGTTACAGCTTATTCAAAAAAGACGGAATTTTCATGTGAAATTCGTTGCTATCAGAGATTCTCTCATAAATTGAAATATGAAATAAAATTTTGTGCTGTTCGACATTCAGCTGAGGTTTTAAATAACAAGTAGCAAGTAGAAAGTATCAAGTATCAAGTAGCAAGAAGCAAGTAGCGAAATTTTCGGTAATTATGTCTTTTACGTTATAATCGGAATTCACAGTCACCATTCACAGCGCTCCATACCTGTTTCACTTATATACTACATCCTTACACACTTACAATAAGTTAGTTATTTTTTTCTAGCAAAATATTCTCTAGAAATAATTTGTATGACAAAACAACGTTTGTCGGGTCAGCTAGTATATATATATATATATATCAAGACGATTTAATACTACGTTTCAAATCTTTTAGGAGAGATATACTGTAAAAAATATGTCCTATTTTCTGACAGAAATTCTCTGTAATTTGACAAAATATGAGTAATTTACGAAAAAATTACGTTGTCAGAACGTATTTTTTTGTAATTACAGATAATTTCTTGCAGCAAATAGGACATATTTTTTACAGTGTAGAGTGCATCCTGACAATTCAGTTTCATATAGGGTCGAATAGGGTAGAAAGTGGTTTCATGACGCGATGGTACACACAGGAACACCATAAATAAAAAGCGTCATGTAAATGAACATTCGTTTTAATAATAAATGTAACAATTGTCTGCATTATAGTTGGTGAATGGAACTTAGAACGCTGTCTTTGTCTTTAACTCATGTTCCTTTTCTTCATGAATTATTGCCTGCATTACTTGTTGGTGTATGAAACTTCGAACATTATCTCTGACACATGTTCTTTTAGTTCACGTACATTTACTATTAAAACAAATAATCACTTACGAGGCATTATTTTTTTATTTTATTTATTTTTTATTACTGATGTTTCTGTGTTTACTACCGCGTCGCAGGAAAGCATTTCTGATTCTGCATTTTGTATATGATTCTGAATCGTCAGGATGCATCCTACCTTTTCTTGAAGTTTTGAAACACCCTGTATATATAATTGCCCATTGCGCAGCACTAGTGCGACGTAAAATCCAACCGACCAACCCTATATATATATATATAAAGAAAGATATATTCCAAAGAAATATAAATACTTTTATAGAAAAAGATGGACTAGAAAAGGTAGTTCTTATACTTGAATATTAATTAAATATTAACTTAAAAAAAAAAAAAAATGTAAAATAAGTTTTGCCATTCTTTCTTTCTTTTTTTAACTTTTAACTTTTTTTTCTTGAATAAGTATTTTATTGATTAAACCAGATACTTGTTTTTAAAAACTTGTTTTAAAATTAATTTTTTTTTTTTTTTTTTTTCAGCCATCCTTCTGACACAATGATAAAATTAATTTGTCTGTTACTGATTCCTCTTGTAAATTGTGATAAGGTAGTACAAACAAACAGTGGACTTATTAGAGGAAAGTCAATAGAAGCTAAAAATGTCGAGGCTTTCCTAGGCGTTCCCTATGCTGAACCTCCCTTGGAAAATTTGAGATTTGCAAAACCAGTCCCGAAATCCCCATGGACAGAAACCTTGGATACAAAAAAGTTATCTCCAGCTTGTGTTCAGCCCATGCTAGACACGTTTTTCAACAAGTTTTTTAATGAAAGCCTCAAAATGGAGGAAGACTGCTTGTATCTCAATTTATGGGTTCCGAAAACAGAAACCACTTTGAAGCCAGTGATGATTTTCATTCATGGAGGTGGATTTATGGCAGGATCTGCAAGCATGGGAATATATGATGGTGCCGTTCTTTCACATCACGGTGATGTTATTGTCGCATCAATCAATTACAGAGTTGGCACATTGGGATTCTTCTCAGGTAAGAAATGCACTAATTGTTTTATTTTGATCTTTGTCAGTTGCAGCATTATCACCTGAAAATTTGCAGAAGTGTTAATAAGAATAGGAAGAAAATATAATGGCGACTCGCGATTAACTCTTTATACAATTTTTTGTTTTAATTATTATTATTATTATTATTTAAATGAAAAAGTTATGGAAGTAATACACCAGAAAATATGTAGAAAACAGTCCACGCTTGTATACATTAAAATGGGTGTTCATTTGTCTTTAAAAAGTAGCAGATGTCTATTTTCCTTTTCTTGAAAGAAATATCGATAATATCATTAATATCGATATTAACTTGGTGATATATCACGATATTTAATTTCTGATATCGTCCAGCTCTACTTCAGTCCCAAGTTCTGGTTAAAACTAACACTAAATTTTTAACAGTGTATTCCTCACCCTTCTTGATAAAAAATATAGCTATAATCTTAAATAATATAATTCAATAAATGTTGAAATATCTTTAGATTATTTCAATAAATAAAAAAAATAAATAAAAATTTTAATTAAAAATATATTTCTGATGTACGTGTTTGTGTATGTTAGAGAGTTCTTACGCCCTGCACACATTTGATAAAGAGAACTGCGCTTCTGTTAAAAAACGTAAGCTGTATTATATATCAATACAAAAAACCCTTAATGGGTTAAAGGTTTGTGACGCAGCACTGCACTTTATGGCTATAAGAATTAGAAATACGGGTCTTAAAAATAATGATATCAAATTTTCAGTGACGCTTTGCTATTAATTAAAAAATGCAGAGATTTTCTTATTTGAATTTGTTTTTTTCTTCTATTTCTTTTTACAGTGTAAACGTTATTTTCAACATAAAATAATATATAACATTTACTTACCGATATACCTTTTCATTCACATCTCTTATAATATCAAAATATGTGTTTTAAAAGAAATGATATAAAATTCCAGCAACGCAGTGATGTTACACTAAATGATTTGTTTTTAAATTCCACTGCAATTATTTTGTTTTGCATATTAAAGTATATTTGCACATTGAAATATTGCTTTTAATTTTCAAATACGCAGTCAAATATATCACTTTCATTAAGTTTATATTATGTACTGAAATGTACTTATTTCAATGAATTATTTTATCTTCTGCGTCACGCTATCCAAAACTACAACTAAAAATTTCGCTTTTTTCAATTAATTTGGATAAGACGGCACAAAATAAACAATTCCATAAATTTTATTTACAGTTTTGGATAGCGTGACGCAAAAGATAAAATAATTCATTGAAATAAGTACATTTCAGTACATAATATAAACTTAATGAAAGTGATATATTTGACTGCGTATTTGAAAATTAAAAGCAATATTTCAATGTGCAAATATACTTTAATATGCAAAACAAAATAATTGCAGTGGAATTTAAAAACAAATCATTTAGTGTAACATCACTGCGTTGCTGGAATTTTATATCATTTCTTTTAAAACACATATTTTGATATTATAAGAGATGTGAATGAAAAGGTATATCGGTAAGTAAATGTTATATATTATTTTATGTTGAAAATAACGTTTACACTGTAAAAAGAAATAGAAGAAAAAAACAAATTCAAATAAGAAAATCTCTGCATTTTTTAATTAATAGCAAAGCGTCACTGAAAATTTGATATCATTATTTTTAAGACCCGTATTTCTAATTCTTATAGCCATAAAGTGCAGTGCTGCGTCACAAACCTTTAACCCATTAAGGGTTTTTTGTATTGATATCATTACTTTTTAGGGGTTAATGATTAAAATGTAAAATTAAAGGAGCATGGCAATGAGTTTGTAACCCTTAAAAAGTGCAGTTTCATAGTTCATACCACATTAAATTTTACCTCGAACAAAATAACAAACTAAATGAAATTTTAAAAATTTATGAAAAGTGATAAATAAAAAACTTTAAGAAAGAATATTTGTTGTGTGATGGAAACACGCAACATTACAAAGGCATAATATAGTATATTTTAAAAATAACAAACAATTTCTACAAAAAAAAAAAAAAAAAAAAAAAAAAAAAAGAGAGAGAGAGAGAGAGAGAGAGATTTATATTATTTTATTTAATATTCAATTTCTTTGGTTCAACGGTTCATCTGTTTCTTAAATAGTTCAACAGAATATTTAAAATGAATGTTCAAAAAATAATTTGTTTACGAAAGTTTTTGTAAAAAAGTGTTATGAATAAGTTTTTAAAGAGCTCCATTCACCGCATAGATTTTGGTTAGATTAAAAAAAATTAAACACAAGTTTTTAAATGGTCCAATTGAATGAACAAAATATTAATATTTTGTTATATTTTTAATTGGAGATGTTTAAAGTAAAATGTTGTAAGGATTTGACAGTAATTTTCCAAAATACCTAACACCATGGGGGTGGGGATCAGATCCTCCTTTGGAAACTCTGATAATTCTAAAAAAGATGCTTAATCAATCTGAGGGAGATTTTGTTTGGTTTAAAATTAATTCAGATGGGGGAAAATAGGAGGGGGGCAATCAGTTAGACCACTTTGAAATTTTAATCGGGAAAACGTTTTTTTAGAAAATGTTTTGTTGAATGTAGTTTTATTCCTATCTGGTTAAATATACTGTACCTAGTTCCCACATTTTTCCTGGCTAGAATTCCTGAAAATTTTCTAAAACGTGGTGAAGGGATTTTGGACATTGCCTCATTCTCTAAAATTGGGTTATGGGGGTAAAAAGTATACTAAGAGATCTAACATTAAAATTTTAAATGATAAGGATTTTTTAGCACTTTGAGAAATCTTCTAAATGCAATCACTTCAACGATACTTTTTTAAGGTTGGTTGGTAGTAGGTTTTAAGGCCAACTGACTACGCTAGGGTCCTAGGTCCTAGGCATATAGGTAGAATGACCTCCATGAGGTCTTTCTAAGGGGTCGAGGTCCGTATTTAAGTGAGTTTCGGAGAAAAACACTGAATAAACGGCTAAGTGAAAGAGTGCAGGATGGGATCGAATCCGGCACCTCTCATCCACCGCTCGGCCGCTGGTGGGGCATTTTTAAGGAACTTATATAAATATATATATTTTTTTTTTCTAAAAGTCCCATCTTCCTCCCCAAATCTATCGGAAACGACTAAGGGAAGACAATAAACTGCAATATCTGAATAAAGGCAATAAACAAAATTTGCAAAATAATACAAAATTTGAAATGTATTATTAATTTCTAATTTAAAGGTTGCAGATGCATGGTAATTTCATTTTATATCAATATTATATGTAAGAAATAAGTCTGTACAAGTGAAGGAGGATTTTGTTTTCTTTTTTTTCTAGAGTAGCTTTTATTGTTATATTCATGCCTGCTCCCTACTGTTAAATTTAAGAAAGAAATAATTATTATTTTTGAAGTATAGATTTAATTTAAAAGAGAAAAATAAATAAAAATAGAACAATCTTTAAAATGTGAAACTTTTATACTGATAAATATTTAATTAGTATAGTTTTTTACTGGAAATTTAATGAACAAAGTAATTTATAAAATAATACACTGTATAATTCTTTATTATAATTATTATAATTATTATAATTCTTTATTATAATTAATACACTGTATAATTATTTTATCAGTATGCTTTGCAGAAATATATTATTTCGTAAAATTAAGTATCACAATGCGAAAAACAAAATTAATTAATTAATATTTTTAAAAATATATTATGGGTTTAAATTAAAGTCAAATAAAGATGTATTTTACTTAATTTTATTTTATTACTTATTTTACTAATTTTAATTTTATTTTCAGAGTTTTTCCAATGCATTTAAGTGTTTGGTAACCGAGTTTTTTTTTTTTTTTTTTTTTTCATTACACTATTATTTTATAAAATTAAAAAATAGTAATAATAACGGAAAACATGCAATTTTAGATTTGGATTTGATATATTATAATTATTACAATCTTTGTAAAATATTTCATTTACATACTATATTATAGAAATTTAATGAGCAAATTAATCAATTAATTATTATTATTATTATTATTATTATTATTCAGGATTTTTTTTATCCATAGTTTAAGTGATTTATCACTTAGTTTAAAAAAAAATTACAAATATGATTATGATATTATCTATCATTTTTATGAAAGTAAAGAAAAAGGTTTTTGTTGTTTTAATCACTTTTTAAAATAAAACCAATTTTGAAAGTTAACAACGTATCAACTTGAAAACAATGGAATTGAATGAATATTTTGATTAAAAAAAAATATTATATAAAATACAAATCTCCAAATAAATAACACATTTAATATATATATTAAAGAAAGAAAACTATTTTATTTTGTAAGTTTGTTTTTGACACTAACTGCCGATAGATGGAGCCAAATTACCTATCTGAGATTGAATATTTCAAATGGAAACGAAGGCTGTATACGTCCGCGAACATTCCAAACCGGATTACAATCTTTTCTTTTGAGCGATGCGAAAGAAAATAGTGTAATCCGCGAGGTAATATAGTTCCATTTTTAAAGTGAAATATATAAAAAACAAGAGTTTTTTGGGAAAAACGAAGCACGTCACGATTCTTAGACAAAATAAATTAATATCATATATCAATTTCATAAAATTTCTTCGAGCCGTTTTCGAGAAAAAAAACTCACACAATTACCATTTTTTCTTTGAAGTCTTAAATTGCAATTTCAGATCTCAAAATATATAGAATGTGGAAGTGTGAAACTTTCAGGATAGCATCATGCAGAAGATAAAACATCTGAAAACATCAGATCAAAATATCTCCTATTTACTGAGATATTAAATGTCGGCGTTTCCAAATTCTTCTGATGTAAATCTAGCTGTATAATAGAGTGTCGCTGCTAAGCTTTGTTTGAGCTTTGCTGCGTCACTCAAAAAACTGTCGTTTTTTATGATAATAACAACACTGATGCAGAATTATCAAAGAGAATATTTGGAAAACACAATTATTAATGTAAAGAAATAAAAAGAAAATAAATCTAAAATTAATGTTTGAAGCAAGACAGTGTATTGGAATATCGATCATTAAGGGGACTGAGATGTCTGCGACAACCGTGAAGTGGGAAATT
Source organism: Salticus scenicus (assembly GCA_963930645.1). Classification (NCBI taxonomy): domain Eukaryota; kingdom Metazoa; phylum Arthropoda; class Arachnida; order Araneae; family Salticidae; genus Salticus; species Salticus scenicus. The sequence goes on from OZ005648.1 coordinate 52,501,796, forward strand.
TAGGTTGTTGCTTTTAATAGCCATATATTTTTTAATTATGCATGTATCAATAAAAAAATTTTATGAAAATATTAACAAGAAGATCAAGAAAGATTTGATGCAAATTATTTACTCTTACGTGGTACAGTTTTTTTTTTTTTTTTTTTTTTTTTTATAATAGCTCTGTAAACATATGCATTTTACTGTTAAGGATTGGTACTCTGGTACTTTGGTACGCTTTTCTAAAAAAATAACGAAAATCTTATCTTGAAATCATGCATGATGATAGAAAATACTTTTGTTTATGTACTGAACCTATTTTATGTTTTGTTGTTCTATTTTTAAAATTATAAAAAAAATCAATTTTTTACGTATTAGAAATATGCATTTTTCAACACATATTTTCGCTCTTTTAAAAAAATATCACAAGGTATATACATAAAAAAATAGGTTCACTATATGCAGAGACACTTATTTTATTTCCCTCTAAAATTTCAAGGAACTACTTTTAAGAGATTTTTCACAAAGTGTATCAAATTGAAAAAATCCTTAAGAATAAAATACGTATATTTACAGTGCTATTATAAAAAAAACTGTAACACAAGAGTAAATAATTTGCATCAAATATTTCTTGAACTTCTTGTTAATATTTTCATAAAATTTTTTTATTGATACATGCATAATTAAAAAATATATGGCTATTAAAAGCAACAACGTATTTTGTTTATACATTTTTCGGTTCTGAAAGCGTTTTAATAAGTACAAGGAAAAATTTATTAACTTGAAGAGTTTCGACTATTTTTCAAATATGCTGAAAGTATAAATCAAGCAATTGAAAATAATACGTAATTTAATAAAGTTGGCGCATTTTAACAGAATTTCTTTAAGGATTTCAATATAGTTATTTTTCTATTAACATCTTAAAGGCTGAGATATTCGTGTTATTGAATTATATTATCTGAAGAGAATACTTTTGGAAAGTAAAAGCGTAAAATGCGAATTATGACAGAAATAGTACAAGAATTGTGTTCGGGCAACACTGTGTCAAGTGGTTAAAGCATAATCTGTTAACCACGAACAACATATCAGATCTTTTTTCTTTGTTTATTTCCTTTTTCCATCAGTTTTTAATAAAATCATTCTTTATCTTTACAGCTTTCATAGACGAAGCTCCTGGTAGCATAGGCATGTACGATCAACTACTGGCTATGCAGTGGATCAAAGACAACGCAAAGCATTTTGGTGGCAATCCAGACAACATTGTTCTATTTGGTGAAAGTGCTGGTGCTCTTTCTGTATCATTACACATGGTTTCACCTCTGTCTAAAAACCTTTTCAATAGAGCCATTCTTCAGAGCGGTACAGTGATTAATCCAATGTTTTCCAGTGACAACAAAGTTTTACGTGCAGGTAGTCAGATGGTTAGTAAGCTCTTAGGATGTACACACAGTGACGAAGACCTGAAAGAAAATCCAAAAAAAGTCGTCGAATGCATGAAAAATCTTCCACGTGAAAAATTTCCTGAAGTTGACGAAGCTCTTTTTAAACATCTTGTAATGCTCTTACCAAGAGTCGGGGATGAATTTCTACCAACAAATCCCACAGATATGTTCCGAAAAGGTGACTTTAAAGACACGGAAGTACTCCTCGGAGTAACGAGAGACGAAGGTACAATGTTTGTAGCTTTTCAGTTAGGTTATGAAAAAGGCGATATGTTCGGTGATACGGTTGATGACAGTACTTTTAATGAAACTTCAGCTAAAGCAATGACAATGTCCCTTACTGCAGATGAACGTTATGGCAAGGTAGTTCAAGTGTACTTTCAACGCGTGAAAGAAGATTCAAGGTATACTTATTTAGACGCCGTCAGTGATATTATAGGTGACTCCCTAATCACTTGTCCGACAGTGTTCCAGGCTGATTTTCAATCACTAAAACATCATCCTGTATATTTTTATGTTTTTGATTATAAATCACCTTCATCTCGATTTGCTGAATGGTTAGGAGTTCCACATGGTGATGAGCTCCAGTATGTCTTCGGAAATCCATTTCTGAAAATATTTTCAGAAAATGAAGAAGGTCTAAGCAGAGCTATAATGACCATGTGGACAGCTTTTGCAAAAACAGGGTAAGAAAAATAACTATTATCACATATTTCACATTTGAATTTCCTTATAATAATATATCTTGAAATTAGAATTAGTTGTTGTTTTGGTAAATAAAATTTTCAAGAGGATGAAAATTAATTACCTTCACCCCGTAGAAAAAGCATGATTATTTGTTTATCCCTGTGGGGAAAATTATGAGAAACACATCAGATATAAAAGGTGATCTAAAAATCAAAGAAAAAATATTATCCAAAAAGTATTGACCATAGCATTAAACGATTTTCACTGAAATGCTATATCCGCCATTTTCTAGACCGTCTGGGAAAGTGTTGGCGGTAGAAAAAGGTTACCTGATTAGCGTTGTTATCGCCTTTAAACTTCTATACAGATCAAGTGAGCTAGAACTTCTTATCACGAAACAAACAAATTGGCAATTTTAAAAACATCGCCAACATTCTCAAAACTGCAACCCTTCACGTTAAAAGAAATGTAATTTTAAAGTTAATTTTAAAAGAATTAAAAAAAAAAACCTTATAAAAACTGTACATTCATATTAAATTTGTCAAACAACTTTGAAAATAAAGTAAAATAAGGGAAATCTTACGCTACAAAGTTGTGCTCCTGCTCTGGATATCCACAAGTTACATCTACAATTTATAATCCACTTTTTTCTTCTTTCTAGTTTAGAAGAAAATATAAACAGGCGGTACCCTTTTCTAGAGTTATTCGTGCAATTTATTGCCGAAAAACCACCAATAATAAATTGTCAGCCGGTCTTGTGGGCTAGAAAATGGCGGATGCGTCAGCCTATCAGTGTAGGAGTTCTACAATAAAAAGAAAGACATGGAATTTTTTTACGTTAGTTTAAATTTTCTTCATAAGTGGCGCTTTAATTTCAAAATTAGTTTTTTTTTTTTTTTTTTTTTTTACAGTGTATATTCAATGACGTAACTAGGGCTATAAATGCTCAATGTCACGGCTCAGACGTTGCACATTGGAATTCCTCCTATGAAAAGCTTCAGTATTCACAATATGGCGTTATTTGGTGAGGCAGATCTGTTTAAAATGTAAGAGGAAACTGTGAATATACAGCGCGATATGCTGGTGAAAAATCTAACTAACATTTTTTCTTTTTTATACGAAAAATCCCATGCTTTTCTGTACATTTGAGTGAAAACCGCAGAGAACTACGATCAGTACCCTTTTGAATAATATATTTGTAATTTTTTCTATGACTTTTGGATTACCCGGTATATATATCTATATACAGACAAATCTCGTTTACGTGAATCTCAAGGGGGATAATTTTTTTTAATGTTATCAGTAGTTCATGCTATCAGTAACTAATCTTCACATATTCTTCGACCACATTTCATGAAACCATGGAAGCATCTGCGCAAGTGAAAACTCAACGAGTCCAATGCTAAAATAGGGGTGAAAGTCATCTGACTCAGAGAAAATGAGCAATAACAGAGAGCAGAATTACTGGATGTTTTCCAAATTTTAAACTGTCGGTCAAGCTGGCATCCCTCCAACATTTTGGACGCGTCCTTACTGCTAGTTTTAGGATATGTGGCCGCACTGTAACTAAAATAATCTTCATTTTGACGGAGATTGTGGAAACAGTTCATGTTAAAGTAATTCACGTTAACAGTGTTCACTGTATATGATTCCTATGAGAAAAAAAAAAAAAAAAAATGTAATTAAAAAAAATTTTTTTTAAGAGAAAGGGCATCGATTATCGTTCCAAAATAATTTTTATTTCGTACATTCGTTATTTTAAGGATGGTAATTTATAATTGAATGATTACACTACAGGATATACGGGATATAAACTTCTAAACTTAAGAAATGTTCTTTTAAAAGAAACAATTTTATTTCTCCCAAATGAAATTTTTAACGAAAACTATATTTCTTATTAGTTAAAAATGTTTATATGAACACTATATGCGCCTCACATGAATATGACATTCAATTAAATTAATTTTTAAAAATATTTTTCCTTTTATTTTGAGGATATTTAAGAATTAATTGGGTTCCATTATAATTCAAGAAGAGAAAAATAATATACTAATGAATATTGGCAATAAAATGTACAACACTATTGTTAACAGCATATTCTTTTTCTTTTTTTAATTTTTAATCAATTAAATACCTGATAATTTACAAATTTTGCATATGATATAAATAGAACGTAATTTGGCAGAATAGGACAATATTTCGCCTTAACTTGCTCTATCTTTATGGCTATTATTGCTTTGAAAATTGTATAGAGTTGCATGAAAGCTACTATACGAAACTAACCTATATAAAATTAATGAACAAATTAGGATAGGGTAAATGTATCGAAGCAGAGGGAAGATTGGCTATTATTTTGGGCATTTCAAACTGCGACCATGCCAGGCGATCGGTTTAATTGATTTCTCTTTACACTGACTATAGCATAAATCTATAGGAACGAGTTATATGATGGGAAACTAAGCAGATTCCCACAACGCCCCTTGAGATGGGATAAAAATTTACTTTTCAGTAATAGATTGCTTCGTTCCACATTATATTTCGTAATAGGTTCTAATAACCTATTACTTTCAAAGCCTATTATCACACTGTAAAAAATAACTATTATCAGCTGCAAGAAACTCTCTGTGATTGGAGAAAATAATTATTTTCTCCAATCACAGAGAGTTTCTTGCAGCTGGTACTAATTATTATATTTTTTTACAATGTATGAAGCTAATGATTGCTTTAATCGTTTCAGATTTTCAAAATGTACAATATATACACTTGTCGTGCATCGTGGATATCGTTTATGTTTTTTAACTCCAATACTTTCGAACAGTTACCTTCGTTTTACCTAATAGCACAATTTCTGTGATTTATAAAGAAACAAAACCTATTGCAAAATAGTGATAGTCAACGTTTAAAAAAGTATATACACGGATGATCGCGAGAAATGAATAACCCCAAGATCCTTTTCAAACCAAGATATTCTGTTTAAATGCGAAAATAGAATATTTTAAATGATATCGAATGGCAAAATTTTATTGTCTGCAAAAAAGAATGCGTAATATATATAAAACGCATCAGTCACTATTAAAAAGAAAGCTATAAAAAAAGGATAAAACATCGCAAATCCCAAACTGCAGAATAATTGTCGCTCTTGATTTTCGGAAAAAACTTGAATATTTAAAACTGGCAAGAGAATCAATATTTTTTTACAGTAAAATTTGGTAAATAGGATGATGACTTTAAATAAGTTTTCTTAAATCAGAAACAGTTTTTATTAATGTTAAAATTTTGCGTATAAAGATAGCATTATAAAATTTTTTCTGGATTTTTGACGATGACATACGACCATAAATAACTACTTTTAGCCATTTTACTCACATTAAACCATCCAAAATAGTCCCAATAAAAAGTCAAACTAAAGTAAAAATATAAAAGCTGAATGCAAAATCCACTTATCAAACTAAGCTTGAACATCGCATAAAACGACAAATAATAAATAAATAAAATGTTTGCTAATGTCAAGTTCGATTACTTATTTTCAATTTCATTTTGACTCTCACTTGATATAAAAAATTTGAAATATAAGCACCCTCCTCTCTTCACAGCGGTACTCACTCTCGAAACTCTATGTAAAACCAAGAGAGACAACAACAAGCCAAACCAAAGTGAGAAAGAACTATTTTATCACCCAAAACTCTAAACGCAAAACCTAAAAAAAATCACTTCCTTTAAGCTAACCCATAATTATTTGAATTAAAATCGCTTTGGTATTAATACGTTAAAACTAAAATTATTATGCATCTTCGATCTTAAAATTCATTGAATATCGTTCTAGTCTAGCTCTAGACTAATAATTAGATAACAATAACATTCAATAATAGTAGACTTAGAATAATGCTTCAAGAAAATGTTAGAAAATTGTCGGGTAATCGAACTACATGATGAAAAGGTTACTCAGCTAATATAAAATCTGTGAAATTAATGTACGTATTATGAACGCTGATGAGATTATTGCCCTGGTTTATTCATTTCCATAAAAATAATAGATTTTACTTTATAAAATTATCTAGAGTTGTGTTGTCGTTTTGCCAGAAAAACGACTGTTCCTCGTGCAGAGAGATAAAAAGTTGAAAGCGTTATTTATTTAATTAGGATCTTGTCAGTAATACAGGGTAAATCAAAATGAATATAGCAATTACAAATGGCTATAACTATTTAATGGAAAAGAATTTTTCGATAAGATTAACACAGAATGTAGACGGAGCTGCAAAATTTTGTATACATACGACATAGATGTTCTTTGTGACCTCCTTTGGTCACAGGGACAACATCTAGACGGGCGGCTGTCCATTTCACGCCATACATTCTGAAGCATGTCTGCTGTCATCTACGCAAGCGCATTACAAATGCGTACTTTGAGACCCTGCGATTTTTATCTATGGGTTTATGTGAAAGACAGGGTGTATGTGCTTCCCATGGCCAAAAAAACTGAAGAACTCAAAGTACGCATTTGTAATGCGCTTGCGTCGGTGACTGAACAAATGCTTCAGAATGTATGGCGTGAAATGGACTACCGCCTAGATGTTGTCCGTGTGACCACGGAAAGTCACATAGAACATATATGACGTATGTATACAAAATTTTGAAGTTCCGTCTACATTCTGTGTTAATCTCATCGATAAATTCTTTTTCATTAAATACTTATAGCCGTTTGTAATCACTATATTCATTTTGACTTACCCTGTATATTACTGGGCTAATTGATTCTACAGCAGTAATATTAACAGAGTTTATCCTATTATGTGAAATAATGTCCATATTTAATGCTGACTAGTTTATAAAAATATCATATCATTTTGACGGTTAAATAATTTTGATGTTCATAAATTGAAATAGTTTAGATTTTGAAGTTTGTGTATATTTTTTAGAAATCCAAGCATTCCAGGTGGGTTGAAGTGGCCTAAGTATACACACGAAGATCCGAAGTATCTCTTCCTTGGTATGAGGGGCAGAATTGGTGTGAAACCCGACAACTATCGGTGCGAAGCATGGAGGAACTTGTATCGCTCCACAATCGACGAAGATGTTATTCAAAATATAAAGAATTCCAATGACTAAACTATATTTTTAATTACTTGAAAAAATAAATCTGTATAAGAATTGAATATAAGTGTTTGTTTTTGCTCTAAATACATTACTATTTTATATAAATATCTGTTTAAAAAACTGTATTACTTTATTCAGTTTAATTCTATAAATAAAAGCTTATTCCTAGGTAAAAAAAAGAAAAGAAAATACTTCTGAAAAAGCTAATAGTATATATATATATATATATAAAAAAAAAGTTTTGTCTAAATTAAGAAAAAAATGTTCAATCAACCAAATAGAAATTTTATTTCTAGAACTCAAATTATTTTATTGTTTTATCTAAAGAAATTTGTTGTTTAAACCAATATTTGTTTGTTTGTTTGTTTATTGATAACATATCCATCAAATTTGTATGCTTGACTCGTAGTCCGCTTGTAAATTTTCGTCAAATAATTACAGATAGCACATGACAGATTACAATAAGAAGAAATGGAAAAAACACCCTGGGCCAACGCGGGAGTCGAACTCGCTCTCCTGCGCTCGAAGGCAAGTGTGGTGCAGTATTTGTTTAAATCAACACAATTATTTTGATGATTTGAACAGAGAATTTTGTTGATTCAGCTTGCTGGTTCATTGGCTGTTTACAGATCACAGATTATTATACAGAAGGAGATACAGATAGAGGACACTCCTGTATACTCAATGGACTAATGGTAACCAAAATTCGACTACAGAGCATTTCCTCGTGACGTCTGGTGGTTGGCAAAAAAGCGCGCTCGACTTTCCCGCGCCCCCCCCCCCCCCCCACACACACACACCATTGATTTTCCGTTGGTGATCCGCCATCGCTATGCTTTTCCCAAGCCTTTTTGCCAACCATTCATAAAAGTTGAGATGTTTGTTTACAAACAAGGAACTGCCCTACAGTGACTCTGTTTGTAACGGCTGTAAATTTTTTGAGCTTTTCAGCTTACGCAAGCACACGTCTTATTTTTATTGTATCTATGTTTTCGTTTGGCAACTTTGTTATTGTTTACAAACTTCATTGTCAAAAGCAATTTATGAAGCGAGTACTAAATATTAAGCAAATAAATTTCGAAAATATACATAAACCAAAAATATTTTTTCATTTTAAAGCATTTTGTATTATTTAAACCAAGCAATGTTAAATATTTATTGATTTTATACTCCTATTTCAGAATTATAGTTCGTTATTTTAATTTGTACTTGAATATGAATGTGTCTGGCAAAGTATGTTTTTAAACATTATAGAAATTAATTTTATATCGCAGGAGAATAGCTGTGAATGTTTTGAGTATGATTTTGTGAATTTAAAAATAATAGAAAGCGAAGAAAAAGAAAACTTCGCATATTAACCTGCTTCTCGCGAAATAGAAAAACAACTTTCAATCCAAGATGCTATTCACTATTCATGTAGAGTAGATCTAATACATGTAGTTCTCCTCTGCTGACACTAGTGATGTTACTATTTTTCCGATTCGCGTTTTAGCTTCACTGTCTTATCAGTATGATAATCTGCTTTTACTGATAGGTGTATGACGTGACTTATCTAAGTATCCAGTGTAGAACTTATACCTAGACATGTCCCTTGTGATCTTCTCCACATGACAACCTTTGGATATCCTATGGATGAAAGGACATACTAAGAACATCCATAGAATTTACTATGAATAAGTGTGCTGTTAAAGAAGGCTGATGCATCCGCAATCTTATTTCCCACTTGGTGGTTCCTGTAATGTTTGACTGGGGGCGAATTTTATTAGATTTGAATATTTCTAATATAATATATAATAATCGGTACCTGTACAGCTATAAATGGTATAACTTTAGTATAACCCCACAACGATATTTGGCGATTTTTCTTTGGCACCGTTTTGAACGATAACGATGTCGTTCTGGACTGTTTGTGATATAATATGGCAGCCTTATATGTTGTTTATTTTGGATTTATGATTTTATGGTTTAGATTATGATTTTATCATTTATGATTTTTAGATTTATGATTTAGCCATAATCGCCAACAAAAAATCGCCAAATATCGTTGTGGGGTTATACTGAAGTTGTTCCCAATAAATTACTTGTATCACTTTCGGAAAGGTCATGTGAGGTGTTATTTCCTTTGTAATGCTTAAAAATAAAGAACATCAATCTAGTGTATGAATCAAAATTCTCCCTCATATTCTCGGCAAGCAGAAGTTGGCGATATTTTAAAATTTGCTAAGGTTTTATTTTGATTTATGTTTTGTCAGCGCCATTTTAATAATAATAATAATAATAATAATAATAAAATGTTATTATTCGGAATGTCTAACAAGAATAAAGCTTAATGAGGAAATAAACAAGCATAAAATTAAGAATTCTAATCTGTGAATAATATTCTAATCTGTGAATAATATTTTGCCTTTTAAAATTAAAAATTAATGTAGTCTTTATACTTTCATCGTAAAAGTATGTTTTAATGTATGTAGGTATATTTAAAAAAGAATCATAAATATGTATACTCAAAATGCAGATATTTATACCGGTTGATGCACCAGCTGCCATCTTTTTGCCTCGGAAGATGTCAGCTTTTCCACTTTGCGCATTTATCGCAGCTACGTTCTTCATTGCTTAGGATTTAAAGGAAATATGAACATTTTATGTTTGTTCCTGAAGTAATTTGAGCAAATTGTTGATGAACAATCTCTTATGTCACATTTTGTTAAGCTAAAATTTAAAAAGAAAAAGGGGAAAAACTCGAAAGTAACACATGATGACCGAAACTGTGGATTCTGCAGGATAACTTACGGACTTGCTGGTACATAGGACAAATCTAAGGAAAAATAATTATAAGATTAAAAAAATTTTATGTACCATGTTTTTAAATTTTCTGTTGAATCATAGCTGTAGAACTACATTAGCACTTTATCAATGCGTATAAAATTCTTAAAGTGATAGTGACGTTCATTTTTGTGAGATGCATAATTTAACTTCTTACAATTTTTTAACGCTCACGTTTAATGAAATGTATTTATTTTTATGTCGAAAGAAAATGAACTCGTAATTTTTTTTTTTTGGCAACAATTAGATTATAGCCAACGAGATATATAAATTAGAGTGCTGATTCAATGGATGAAGGATTAGCTTGCCGTGGTTCAAGATGAATCACGTGACATGCTCTAATAGGTTGCTGTGTTTGGCCCTTTATCGCTATTTTGGCATTTAAAATATCAGTTCGACAAATTAATCATTATTATTAGGTAACATGACTACATGACAGTCCTATGATCGAAATAAATTGTTTTTAAAATAATTTTACACATATTTCACATTTTAATAAATAATAAAATACCTTTTTTTCCATCGTTTCCCAACAAAGTTTAAAAGTGTTTATAAAAGAAAATTTTTTAACAACAAATAATAATTTTTCAACCATTTTTAAGCATTTTGTCAGTTAATGTTCAACTACACGAAATAAAAAAGAAGTAAATTCAAAATCAAAATGATTTAGAACAAAAGAATACTAAACTACGTAAGTAAACAAAACATTGGCGTTTATGGCTTATGTGAAGAACAATCTCCAAACCGTTGCCATAGAAATTTACTGAAAATAAGCTGCTACCAAGGGAACCACTGAATACGCAGGTGTAAGGAGAGCATGTCACATGACTCATCTTGGACCTTCTCAAGGTTTACCATTTATCACTCTACTTTATATATCTCGTTGATTATAGCTAATATTTTAATGGCTATTTTGTTAATGCTATTAGGAGGTTATTATTTTCATATTTTAATTAATTAAAGAAAACTAATCAAAAATTCGAAAATCGGGCTTCGAAGTATTGTGTTTTCATCAGGTTCTGAGCCATTCTGAAAGTTTCAAACGTCTAGCTAGTGTGGAAGTTAGTTAAAAATCAATTGCAAGATTTGTACCGGACAAACAAACAAACAAGAATCGAAGTTAATAAAAACATGATAAAATAAGTCGTTTGCACCAGCTCATATATATATATATAAGAATTTTAATCCAGTGTGAAAAGCATTTTTCTTTCAACCCTATTCTTTTCGTTAATCAAAGCAAGTTGATTTTGTTAACTGAACAAAATTGTTTTATTGAATAAACCTTTTTTTTTTTTTTTTTTTTTTTTTTTCCAGTGTAATTACTTGTGAAGCCCTAATAAAACATTTTATGTATTCTGTTCGAAGTAAATCAAAATACAAAATGTCTCTGGAAAAGGAAAAAATAAAGTAAAAAATAAAAAACTGATAATAATGTTTTCATTATGTGTTGATACAGAACTGTTTTCCAGATCAATGTCGATATCTTCAGGATATAGGATTTAATTAAACGTAACTGCCATAACTGTGACATTTTGAGTGATACAGAAAGTCTTGATTTTTAATCCAAGTGCTTTATTAGAAATCAAATAACAAACTTAATAGGTATAAACTATGGAAATACATTCGTCTACTGGATGGAAAATTAAGAGGATTTACTCATTGCGACATGTTTTGTCAAATATCGAGAGAAATACTTCAAGGATATTCTTGTAATCTAAAGAGCATGTTATATAACATATAATTTAAAGTAGGTTTTGTTCGAAAAGCAAAAACGGAACTGTAAAAAAAAAAAGAAAGAAAGAAATGTTTAGGATACGGTGACCATATTTTCAAACACTCATTTGAGGACAGTTAACGTACTAACCTGAAATCGTTGTAAATTTCGAGGACATTGAAAATTCTATTTGCAGACATTTTTGGGGACATAACAAATCAATAACTATATGCAATCTTTTTTTTTTTTTTTAACTTCTGATTTCTACATTAGAAAATGCACTGAAACATTCTTTTCTAATAAAAATTGCTAAACCCAAGCTATATTTATGCAAACTAAATTATCCAAGCATTTTTAAAATAGTTAAATCTATAGAACATATTTACATTTTAACTATTTATTATTATGATGAAAGAGAACACAAAATTAGAGCATTTGAATTTGATCTTCAGCCAGAATCCCTACTCCCGCAGAAATGCAGAAAATATTTCTTTTTCTCTGCTATCAATGTGATTTGTGGTGGCTATATAATTGGTACTTTGTCAAAATTTCCTTAAACAAATTTTATTCTTCACTTCACACAAATCGGGAAGATAGAATCCATATGCTGATGAGCAGTGGAAGCACGATGGTGTTTATTACACAGTTTTGTTGGTTCCCGAGATTACGCGCATTTGACCTCGATTTCGGGAGAAATAGATACAAATATTTAAATTTCAGGACATTTAGTGTTCCCAAGTAATCAAATCTTTTTTGAGGACAAAAATAGAAAAAGGTCAAAATTCGGGGACAGTCCTCGAATTTCGAGAACGTATGGACATCTCAGTTTAGAATCACCCTGTAAAACTTAGCGCCTAAAATGCGTTCTTCATATGTCTGTTATGCTTTTTTTTTTTTTTTTTTTTTTTTTTTTAATAACCTATATTCATTTGTACGAGAGTAGCACGTAAATATTCATGAAGATATAAAGATTTCTTTAATAACATCAGAAACTTTTCGTATACTTTTTGTTTATACGAGTAACATGAAGGTTTTTCAAACAAATAAATGTTATTTTTAGAAAACTTTATTTATTAGAATAAAACGAACAATCTATATTTCTCTAAGGTGGACCAGCTACAATTATTTTTTGTCGAAACGGTACGATGTTGGTGTAATTAATAAAATACGCGAGGGTAAAAAAATAATATTTAACCACGCGGACTTATTTATGACGATATTTGTATAATGACATTATTTTATGGAAAAATATATTTTTAAAAGTTTCTTTTTTAGAATCTTTGCAAGCGTCATTTAAAACATAGAAATATTTTAAAGATATATACAGAATATGAATTATTATCATAAACTGACAAAAAAAAAAACGCAATCATAAAAAATATAATCAAAATAGGATTTTTTTTTTTTTTTTAAACAAAAAATTATGCCAAAATAAATAAAATTTCATTGCACTCTTGGTGATAAAAATTTAAAAGGCGTCATGGGGGGTTGTTTACTAAAACTGTACTGCCTACGGAAGTATGAAAACTGGGTCGTCAACCATGAATTTTAATTTGAAACTTTCTTTTGAATTATTCTGGTTTCACTATTGCACAATATTTATTTCGTTATACTAATAATTTGGCTTCTGGTAAATTAAAATTTTAATTAGGTGGTGAAACTGGTATAATATTTATGAGTTTCAAATCTTAAAGGTAAATAAGAAAAGAAATAAAGTGCGAAATTTTCGCACGGGTTTGCTAGTATTTAATGTTTTTATATCCTGATTACAAAAGCAATCAGAATATAAAAATATTAAACATTTGATGAAATGTGAGTATTTTTACGAAATATTGTTTAATTGTTCAAGCGCAAGCGTTAACTTATTTATTTATTTATTTTTTATTTTTTTTTTCATAATGTATTGACAAAGATTTAATCTTGGGAAAAACCCAAGAAAAAATTGTAAAAATTAAGAAATATATTGCTGACAGAATGAGTTTAATTTTAGGTACTATAAAAAAAATAAAACATGGAAGTTTTACTTTAATTTTTATATCGAATCATCAATATTCAACTTATTTTATCGAACTTATCTTTTGGAATTTCCATGATATTTACTTGAGATAAGAGATAAATGAATATAAGAGGTTTTAACAAGAGTAATTCTATACACTTGGCTAATAAAGTATGGCAAATAAATTTTGTTAACGCATGTGCATGCGCAGTTAAATATTATTTAGTGAAACTTTTTTATTTTAACCGATATTTTGTATTTATATAATCTGATTGCAGCATGCTGTCTCTACTGTAGTATATCATGTTTTCTAAAAATATGGCATTGCAATGGGTTAAATATCCTATATGTTATATGGTCCCCAGTCGCCCATTGCGCAGAACTAGTGCGACGTAAAACCCCTCCAACCAACCATCCTACACGTTATAAATAATAAGCATATGAAAAATGTCCATTGATAATCAATATGCATTTAAATGAATATAGCGCTATTCAGTTAAGGAAACGTTGATAATTAGAAGCGTCAAAATCATGTGCTGTAACTACAAAGCATTTCAAACATTATTTTTTACAGGGCGATCCCAAACATTATTATTATTTTCTTAATTTGTTACTGTTCCACTTTTTGATTACAGGTCAAAACCTTCTCTGCCCCTGTACACAAACCATTTACTTGATCTCAAAGAAGAGTTTAGTATAGGAATCCTATATGATACAGATTTAGAATACCCAATTTGAATCACAAATTATTACAATCGGCAATAAAATTATTCGAGCGCTAGCAATAATTCCTATGTGAAAATGTATAAAAATGGCTAAGGACATGACTTGACAAGGATTTATTTAAGAAGTAGTATTAAGTGTACATTTTTTTTTATATAGGAATTATTGCTAGCGTTCGAATAATTTTGCTACCGACTATATTCGGATAGGAAACTCCCGTATACTCAATGGTAACTAAAAACCGACTACAATGACACTATGGGTAACGCCTGTAAGTTAATCGAGCTCTCCAGCTTACTCAATCACTCGTCTTCTTCTTATTATATTTTATTATATCTATGTTTTCTTTTGGCAACATTTTTATTGTTTTCAAACTTGATCATCAAAAGCAGTTTATTTTAAAAAGCAAGTACTAAATATTAAGCAAATAAATTTTGGAAACATTATCTGAATCTAATTTTTTTTTTTTTTTTTTTTTTTTTTTTCCCTTTGAAAACATTTTGTATTATTTAAACCAAGAAATATTAAATATTTAACGATTTCATAATACTATTTACGAATCATAGTATGTAATTTTTATTTGTACTTGAATATGAATGTGTTTGGAAAAGTATACTTTTAAATATTATAATAATTAATTTTATTTCATTGAAGAATAGATCTGAATGTTTTAAGTATGATTTTGTGATTTCAAAAATTATAAAAAGTGAAAAAAAAAGAACAAATTTACATACTAACCTGTTAGTAACTACTCGCAAAATAGAGAAACAATTTTTGATCGTAGATGCTATTCACATAGACCTAAAACATGTGGAAAATCTCAGTTCCACTCCGTTGACCCTATCGCCCAGGTTCACATTTTAGCTTTACTGTCCTATCTGTATGGTACAATGTGATTTGGACTTCCTGCTCCTATTTGTTGTTGAGTCAGGCTAATACGAGATACACAGACGCACATACGTAGACGAAAAAACCAACCGCTAAAAACCTATTTTTTGGATTCAGGAGACCTGGAAGCGTGAAAATATAACAAAAACTCACTTTCGAAAATTTATCTCAGAAACAATACTTTCTCTACCATGTATGGGTGAGAGAAAGTATATATATATATATATATACAGTCCCTGGCCAAATTATTAGACGCACTGTAAGATTCTATGTAAAATCTTAATTATCTGGTGATACTATACAGCTTTATTGTTTTTACTAGATACAATGTATTTTTTCTTTATTATTATCCACCTTATTACATGTTTTTTAACACAAATAAAATACTATAGTTATAGAAAAAATATGTATTTATTTACTCTTGAAAAAATTTGAAATTAATGCAATTAAATGTTAATATTTTGTTGAGCCACCTTTAGCCGCTATGAGAGCTTCAATTATGCATCTAGGGATAGTGATTCCACACATGAATGACCTTTTCTAAGAGTTGCGTTTTGTTTATGATCACACCTTTAGCCACTTCTCTCGTCATCAGCTCCCTCACGTTTTCAGTAGGTTTCATGTCTGGGCTATTACCCGGCCAATCCAACAGAGGGATTTTTGGCACTTCCAAACAATCTTTAACAGGCCGTTCTGTGTGGCAGGGAGCTCCATCTTGCATAAAAATGAATGGTTATCCATTTGGAAACCATTCTCTGAGCTGCAAAACATGTAATTATTAAAAACTATAGTGCGTCTAATAATTTGGCCAGGGACTGTATATATATACGTGTAATTTTTTTTTTCAAACATAAGAGTAGTATAAGGTAGAATCAGATTTTTGATTAATATTACTATCCTGATTAAAAGAAGTAGCTAAATGTTCACGAAAGTCTTCTTCAGGAGAGGAATTGATATGTAAATAATCTTTGTTATTTTTAAACTACATTTATGTTTAGAATCACAGCAGTGCTTGGTTAAAGAAATCAGAAATTTTTCTGACATGGTACTTATTAAGAGGATTCTCAATCTTTTTTAGCCAAGCTTCTTATAACTCTGAAGATAAATTTAACTTAAAAAACTCTTTAAAAATTCCAAGTTTATCTAAAATGCTAATTTCAATGCTAAATTTAGCTATTTTTTCACTATCGTGATAGTATTCTAAAGAAAAATATGATTTTACTTTACTCTTTTCTGTTTGGATTACTGTTAGTTTTTGTTTAATCACTTTTTTACTGATTGTTGCCCGCCTTTTATTTTCAACATAATTCAGTTTATTAAAAGTTGTGTTAATGAGAAAGATTGCTGATGTACACACAATTTTGATAGCCGAAAGCATAGAGATGAGTATGACAAAAAAATAAAGAAAAAAAAAAACCTCATTTTGTATTCTTAATATGCCATTGTTAATGAAAAAAAATCTAGTGGAGAAATAACCACAGGACTTCTATTACCCACTATTACACGTAGTATTATATGCATTTTTTTTTTTTTTTTTTTTTGAGATAATATGATCAGAAGACATAAAATTGACCTAAAGAAGTAGAAACCTAAAATTTTCCCGGTAAGAGAAACTTAATACACACGCAAAAGACGTATAAAACAAAGTTTACATAGCAAGTTAAAAAATAAGGGGAAAAAAATGGTAGAGTTATTTTTTGAAACACCAATTTCTAAAATTAACCTACCTAAACAGGAGGACTGTTAATTTTCCTGTATAATAACCACGTAATACATTAGAAAGAATATCTAAAATTCAATTTTCAAGAAAATCGTTAGAGCCGTTTTTGAGATACCAACTTTTACAAAATTTGGCATACTCAATTATTGACCGGAAAACAATAATCACATACAAAAGGATATTTAAAAGGGAGTTACTATGACGAGTTTGAAAAAAATCCGTACAGCCGTTTTTGAAGGAGCGCACTTGCGAGACCTGAAAGGGAGCCATTTATACAGAACGCCTATAGATTTTCCGGAACTAACCAATTATATCACTCGAAAGGACATCTAATAGAGTAATTATTCAGCAACTTTGAAGAAAATCGTTAGAGCCGGTTTTGAGATACGGACTTATGTCTCACTTCCGGTTTCCGATGTACGACTTGTGATTTTCCAACTTTCACCAAAATTTGTACACCAGACTTGTCCCAATTTTGAAGTTTTGTAGTTCTATATTTATTAGTTGCGGAGATATGATAGTCAGAAGATTGCCCACATACATATACACATACACACATACATACACACATACACACACATTGACCAATTGCAAAAAACTACTTTTTGGTCCCAGGATGTCTTAAAACGTGTAAATCTGGTGAAACTTTTTTATCGAATTTTTGGACCGAATACAAAACTTCCATTACCTACGGTAGCAGGGTAATGAAAAGTAAAAAAGGGAGTACAGTTAATACATGCAAACACACTAGTCATCTATGTCTCATCAACTATAACAGTGGAGTTTTTAGCAGATAAATCTAAATAGGGAGCTGTATGTTGCTCAGTTAAAGATTTACCAGCCAATTTTATTCTGCACAGATAATGCAAGGCAAAGTAGAAGCGTTTCTGAGCATTGGTCCATCGGATACTTCTTGAGCGGACGATTTATACACGTATCTCTACTCAGAAGCAGGATCACCGTGTATGACTTCAAAAGACATGTAAACAGCGTGATTGGACCGTAGAATAGTGGATTGTGTTGGGATTGTCAATATACAGTCATATTTTGCAGAAGAAGCTCATTGGACTGTGATCTACAGTTTAAGGTCGACAGACAAACCGAAGTGATTAACATTTTTCAATCTTCTTGGAAAGTGTTAAAAATGTTCGAAATAGTAGAATAAAAAATTCAATGCACACATTTCTTTAAATATATGTATACTATATATAAACAACAGATATCTAAGTAATTTTATTATGGAATTAAAACTAACGCTTATTATATTTAAAGACATAGTTAGTTATTTTCATAACGTGATACATATTCCATTATTTTAAGGGAAAATCTTTCAAAGATAATATTTCGAATTCTAAAATTTAACTACAAAAAATGGTTTCTCGGGTAAAATTTAAAAATAATTAATAGCATGTAAACAACTTTGTACAAAATAAATCCTCTCATCAACTACACTGCTCTGAAAAAAAAAAAAAAAAAATTTCGTGTTCTGATACCATATTTGTTGTTTTTTATGTAAAATGACCTCCTGAATCCGAATATGACTCTCATTTTGCCCAGTCACTCACCGTTTTCTAGAAACACCACACCCTCCCTCAATTTTTTTTCCCTGTTCGATAATTTTATGACCATGAATTTGGTTTGATGAATGAAGAAGAATTAATTTACATCTAAAAACAACAAAATATAAAGTTTATAAATTAATAATAATAGATTAAAAAAATATAAGATATGTAATACATAATTTCAGTGACAAATTCCCCCAAAATATTTTCCTTATCGCAAATGTCCATGTTTTACAATTTCCCAACTCTGTAGCCCCTCAGAAGATATTTAACGGTTATAATAATCCTTCTCCCTCCTAAAAATAAAATTTATAGCCAAAGAATCACCGAAAAATAATAAAAAATAGGGGGCCGTTCCAAAAAAAAAGTGGGTGTAGGGCAAAAGGGGCGTCCTATTCGGATTCAATAGGTCATTTTACATAAGAATATGCTGAAATGGTGTCAGAAGTAATTTTCATGACGAGTAGTGCTATCAGATGAAAAGTGTGGGTAAGGAATTTTTTCAGCTATTTAAAACAATTTCTTAGTTGTTGTTTTTAAAATTTTTGATGACATCTTCGTCGATTGTCGACCGATACAGCTTCCTCCAGGCTTCGCATCTGTAGTTGTCTGGTCTTACACCCACTTTGTCTCTCATGCTGATGACGAGGTACTTTGGGTCTTCGTAAGTATATAGAGGCCACTTCAATCCTCCTGGTATGCTTGGATTTCTAAAGGAAAGATAAGTAAAACTTTAAAAGATGGAAAATTATAAAATAATATTTGAATTTGTAAAATAAAAACAGTATCCATGCAATCATGCAATAAATACCTGTTAAAAAAAAAAAAAAAAAAAACAAGCGATGAATATTTAGTTTAAAAACATATACATCATATACCACATGCCTATGAGGAATTCATTTCAATTCCTGAGCAGCTTTCCTGGGCATAGTAAAATATATCAAAGCACTTCCACTAACAATAAAAAAGAATGTTATCGTTTAAATATTTTGCAGTCCTGTATATCTTTTGAAGATTATGTACAGACCACATGGTGCACCTGAATATAATCCTAGTAATAATACACGGCACAACCTGAAATGTACTTCCATCAATTTTCAGCTATTGTCGCACTATATCAACTACTTTTGTGTAGCCCTGTAAACGAACAGTGAATGATTACCCTACCATATTCTACATGAGGCATGTTTATACGCATATAAAGAATATATATCAATTTCATTTAGTTTAGTGAAGTTTATTGATGTTAAACACTACTTATCTGCAATTTCCCTCATACATGTAGTGTATTTGAATTCTCTTGGGTGTCCCTATACGCGAAACACTTGCTTCATCTCAATGAAAAGTTTAGCGTAGCGTCCCTATATTATACACATTTAGAATACCAAGTTTGGATTTTTTGATACTATTTGTTCTTGAGATATGCGGATCACAGAAACACAGACGCACACACAGAGCATTCGCTAAAAACATGATTTTCTTATTCAGGGGACCTCAAAACGTGTAAATATAAGAAAAGCACACGTTCGAAAATTTGACCCTACTTTCTCTACCTTATGGGTAAGAAAAAGTAAAAAAAAAAAAAGCTTCAAATGAATGAATTAAATAAATTAAAAATAAGTAGTCTAATAATCATTGCTTTTCTTTTTTTTTTTTTTTTTTTTAAGAAAGAAATCTGGACTGACTCCCCTCGACTTTCTGAACCTTAAGTAATTAACAGTTGTATAAATAAATTAAAATAAGACAAGTCGTTAAATAAATAAAAATGAAAATTATATTAGGGAGTGTGAGTATTTTTCTCCATTGTTTATTTTTACGCTATTGCACTTCAAGTAATTCGAGTCCATAAGATCATAATCTATATAATATTTCTCTAACGTGGACCAGTTTCAATTATTTTTTGTTGAAACGATACAATACGCGAGGATAAAAAAAATATTTTTTATACATGGACAATATTTAAGCACTCGGATTTTGGTCAATGGACTACTAAGAAAAAATGACGACATTTGTCTGATGAGATTTTTTTACGAAAAAATGTATTTTTTACAGTTGTTTCTTCAGAATCTTTGCAAGCGTCATTTTAAACCTAGCAATATTTTAAAGATATATACCGAATATGAACTTTTGTGTCATAAATTGACTAAAAAACTCAATCATAAAAAATATAATCAAAATAGGAATTATTTTATTTTATTTTATTTATTTATTATCTATACATATAAAAGAGTACTTCCACTCAGTCACTCACTGACTCATCAACGCACAGCAAAATCTACTGGAGCCACTGACTCGAAACTGGGTCAGATTATAGAACATATAGTGTAAGCACCTCCTAAGAAGCGATTTTGCGAAATTCGCCCCCCAAGGGGGTGTAGGGGGCAAAATGTGATTTCACAAAAACCTTCATATCTCAAAGAAAAAAACAGATATCCATAAAATTTTTGCTTTAAAATATAGCTAATTTCTATACATATAAAAGAGTACTTCCACTCACTCACTGACTCATCTACGCACAGCAAAATCTACTGGAGCCACTGACTCGAAACTGGGCCAGATTATAGAACATATAGTGTAAGCAGCCCCTAAGAAGCGATTTTGCGAAATTCGCCCCCCTCCCCAAGGGGGTGTAGGGGGCAAAATGTGATTTCACAAAAACCTTTATATCTCAAAGAAAAAAACAGATATCCATAAAATTTTTGCTTTAAAATATAGCTAATTTAATTGTCTAAAAACCAATTTCTGGAATTTTAGAAGTTTGGTCCCTAAGGGGGGAAAGGGGGCAAAACGTGATTTCACATACGCAAAACGTGGTTTTACATACTCCTATATATCTCACACAGAGAAACAGATATATGTGAAATTTTTGCTCAAATATATAGCTAATACAAATACCTAAATCTAATTTCTGGAATTTTTGAAATTCAGAACCCCAAGAGGGGAGGAGAGGGGGCAAAACGTGATTTGAAATAATCCTTTATATTTCAAACAGAAAAAAAAATATATATGTAAGATATTTTTGCTCTAAAATAAAGCTCCCATAAATACATAAAAACTAATTTCTTTAATTTTAGAAATTCGTCCTAGGTGGGGCGGGAAAGGGGGCTATGGGGTAAAAAAATAGAAATATAGTTAGACCCTTCAAAATTGGTACAGATAGGTTTTAGAGACCTGCAAGTCAAATGAGGATATTCTTGAAAGTGTAAAGTTATTAGGAGGGTCAGAAAGGTGTGGGGGGGGCGGAGGGGCAAAAAATAAAAATAGAGTTAGACCGTTCAAAATTGGTACATAAAGATTTTTGATACCTACAAATCGATAGCGGATATTTTCGAATTTGTAAAGTTATTAGGAGGGACGGGAGGAGGGGATGGAGGGGCAAAAAATAAAAATAGAGTTAGGTCGTTCAAAATTGGTATATAGAGGTTTTTGCTACTTAAAAATTGATTGCGGATATTTTCGAATTTGGAAAATTATTAATTTGGTACATGGAGGTTTTTGATACCTACAAATCGATTGCGTATATTTTCGAATTTGTAAAATTATTAGGATAGACGGGAAGGGGAGGTGAAAGGGCAAAAATATATAAACAAGAGTTAGAGCGCAGAAAATTAGCGTTGTTAGGTTTTGAGGCCCGATAAATCGATTGCGGATATATTCGAAAGTACAGAATTATTACGAAGGGCGGGAAGGGATCGGGTGCAGGGGTAAAAATAAGGAAATTCAGATAAAATGTTAGAAATTAGTATTATTAGGTTTAAAAGCCCGAGAGAACGACTGAGAGTATTTTTTAAAGTCTAAAATAATTGGGAGGGGAGGGAACAGTAGGTGAAGGAGCATGCGTGCCTAGCACGCATGTATGGGCTGCCGCAGGCAGTGGTGGCCCGAACCGATTATTCCGCTAATGGGAGATTTTTTTTTTTTTTTTTATGTTTTTTCCTTTCGATAATATAGTGATTCATTAAGAGTGCCGAACATAAATGCGCGCGCGCAGCGCACAATTGCTTGCGCTGCCAAGGGCAGTGAGGACCCGTTGCGACATTTTTTCCAATCACATTTTTTTTCTTCTCTTTTTTTTTTTTTTTTCGCATGATAAAAATTGATGTGATTTTGAGAATTCATTAACTATAGTGTTTCATTTAAAAATAGTGACCAGCGAAGCGGGCGTAGCCTGCTATCTATGCATATAAAAGAGTACTTCCACTCACTCACTCACTGACTCATCAACGCACAGCAAAACCTACTGGAGCCACTGACTCGAAACTGGTTCAGATAATAGAACATGTAGTGTAAGCACCCCCTAAGAAGCGATTTTGCGAAATACGCCCTCCAAGGGGGTGTAGGGGCAAAATGTGATTTCACAAAAACCTTCATATCTCAAAGAAAAAACAGATATCCAAAAAAATTTTTGCTTTAAAATATAGCTAATTTAATTATCTAAAAACCAATTTCTGGAATTTTAGAAGTTCGGTCCCTAAGGGGGAAAAGGGGGCAAAACGTGATTTCACATGCGCAAAACGTGGTTTCACATACTCCTATATATCTCAAACAGAAAAAGAGATATATGTGAAATTTTTGCTCAAACATATAGCTAATACAAGTACCTAAAAACAAATTCTGGAATTTTCGAAATTTAGCCCCCAAGAGAGGAGGAGAGGGGGCAAAACGTGATTTGAAATAATCCTTTATATTTCAAACAGAAAAAAAATATGTATGTAAGATATTTTTGCTTTAAAATAAAGCTCCCGTAAATACATAAAAACTAATTTTTTTAATTTTAGAAATTCGTCCTAGGTGGGGCGGGAAAGGGGGCTATGGGGTAAAAAAATAGAAATATAGTTAGACCCTTCAAAATTGGTACAGATAGGTTTTAGAGACCTGCAAGTCAAATGAGGATATTTTTGAAAGTGTAACGTTATTAGGAGGGTCAGAAAGGTGTGGGGGGGGGGGGCGGAGGGGCAAAAAATAAAAATAGAGTTAGACCGTTCAAAATTGGTACATAAAGATTTTTGATACCTACAAATCGATTGCGGATATTTTCGAATTTGTAAAGTTATTAGGAGGGACGGGAGGAGGGGATGGAGCGGCAAAAAATAAAAATAGAGTTAGGTCGTTCAAAATTGGTATATAGAGGTTTTTGCTACTTAAAAATTTATTGCGGATATTTTCGAATTTGTAAAGTTATTAATTTGGTACATGGAGGTTTCTGATACCTACAAATCGATTGTGCATATTTTCGAATTTGTAAAATTATTAGGATAGACGGGAAGGGGAGGTGAAAGGGCAAAAATATATAAATAAGTGTTAGAGCGCAGAAAATTAGTCTTGTTAGGTTTTGAGGCCCGATAAATCGATTGCGGATATATTCGAAAGTACAGAATTATTACGAAGGGCGGGAAGGGATCGGGTGCAGGGGTAAAAATAAAGAAATTCAGATAAAATGTTTTAAATTAGTATTATTAGGTTTAAAAGCCCGAGAGAACGACTGAGAGTATTTTTTAAAGTCTAAAATAATTGGGAGGGGCGGGAACGGTAGGTGAAGGAGCATGCGAGCTTTGCGCGCCTGTATGGGCTGCCGCAGGCAGTGGTGGCCCGAATCGATTATTCCGCTAATGGGAGAATTTTTTTTTAATGTTTTTCCCTTACGATAATATAGTGATTCATTAAGAGTGCCGAACATAAATGCGCGCATGCAGCGCACAATTGCTTGCGCTGCCAAGGGCAGTGAGGACCCGTTGCGACATTTTTTCCAATCACATTTTTTTTTCTTCTCTTTTTTTTTCGCATGATAAAAATTGATGTGATTTTGAGAATTCATTAACTATGGTGATTCATTTAAAAATAGTGACCAGCGAAGCGGGCGTAGCCTGCTACTATATATATATATATTATTTTTTTTTAACAAAAAGAATATACCAAAATTAATAAAAAGTCATCTCCAACAGAGCGACAAAAATTTAAAAGGCGTCGTGGGAGTCCTATATTAAAATTGTACTGCCTGTGGAAGTATGATAATTGGGTCCTGAACCATGAATTTCATTTGGAAACCTTTCTTTGAATGATTTTGCTTTCACTATTGTATAATATTAATTTGGTTTTAATAATAATTTGGCTTCTGGCAAATTAAAATTTTAATTAGGTGGTGAAATTGGTTAACATTTATGAGTTTAAAATTTTAAAGGTAAATAAAAAAAGAAATAAAGGGCGAATATTTCGCACGGGTTTGCTAGTGATAAAGAATTTTTCGCTGTGTCCCTGTAAAAATCTACATTTCACCAAAATCTATTCACTTCGTTCAACGGTAACCTAAGTATAACGTGTATAGATTTTCAGCTCAATTCAATAAGGCGGTTAGACACTATCGCACTTGAAAAAATTTTCTTCATCTAATTTATTGTTTAATTTTACTTATTGCACTTTAAATAATTTGAACTCATAGATCATAATGATAAAGTATTTTTTGTTGTGATCCTATAAAATTCCATAAGTGTTAGATTGACCGATTTATACAGTTCGTACTTTAATGACCTATAACATATATGTAAATTTTCAGCTCATTCGAATGAGGCGTTTAGACGCTGTCGCAGTTTAAAAATTATAGACCCACAGCCGATAATGATGATGAATTCTTCTTTGTTCCCCGTCAAATCATTATACATGCTACATTCATGAAAATCTTTACAGTTTATGTGACTATGAACTATAACATGTGTAAAAATTTTTGCTCAATAAGGCATTTTGACGCTATCGCATTTTAAAAAATTTGGGCCCATAGATACAATGACAAAATTTTTTACTTTGTATCCCTGTAAAAAAACAATACAAGCTAGATTCACCAAAATTTATAAAGTTTTACAGCGTACCGATTTTACAGCATTCTTCTTATTTAGTAATTGCACTGATTTTGATTTTCTTTTGCAGATACGTTGGTACAATTATAAAGTTTTTCTTGTTATCTGAAAGTAATATACAGGTGCACAACCAGAACACTGTTGCTGTTTTATTCGAAAACATGGCTTCTGTACAAGAAAAGACGCAGTGCGGTTTGTGGTTGGCTGAGACGTAATTGTCTAAAACTTTACAATGTAGTAGTGTTGTTGGTGATGCATTGAAGATAACACGAATATTTTCAGCCGTCACAATAAATGTCCCTAGTCGTCTAACATTTTTATTTTTTTCGACTGTACTTGTTTTTAAACCATTTGCATTCAAAATTTTTAGAAATTTTACATTATTATTTTTTGCCATAGCGAGTTCAATACTTCTTCTATACCATTTTCAACAATTTCGTCGTCAACACCTTTTTCGGTCTTCGTTCAATCGTTTAATCACATGACATGCAGCGTCTCTTTTGTATAGAAGTCATCTTTTCAGATCAAACAGCAACAGTGCCCCCTAGTGATGCCCTTTCTTATTAATTTAGAATATTAATAAACATATTATGGTTGGTCTGCAAAAGAAAATCAAAATCAGTGCAAACACTACAGAGGAAAAATGTTGCTGAAAAATCGGCATTATCATTCCTGTCCATCCTGTACAGTGCCGATAAAAAAAAAAAAAAAAAAAAAACTTTACAAGCCATTTCCGCCCTAAAAATGTATCGAAACCCAGTGATGATACGTGGTGTTAGTCCATCACAGACGAGCTTTCTCTTTTTACATTTTATTGACATCTGCAGCCGTTTAGTTATGGATCTCTGGCTACATCTAGAATTATCTGCCAGATCTCTGGCTACATCAGTCACAGAGTCATATTCTCTAGCAGAGTCAAAGCAGGGTATTTCTCATCCATTTTTACGCTTAATCTGACCCACTGTGTGGAGTGGGAATACCGATGTAGGTGCTCAAACTTTTAACAAATGAACGATATACTGGCTGTCGGGAGAAAAGAGCATACAGCCTTACTCTAAAAGTCTGCGAGGCAAACTGAGTGATAATATTATAGGGAAAGGTCTTCTGTGATTGACTAACATCACGTGCCATCCCTGGGGTTCGACACATTTTATGGCGGAAACGGCAACTGACACGTAAAGGTTTTTTTTTTTTTTTTTTTTTCCGCTCAAGTGTAAAGTTTTTTTTGCTGGCACTATTTGCGTAATATCTATATTTGTGCTTTTCTGAAATGGAATAAAGTCATACTTGACACGTAAAAGAATTATTATGAAAATCTTTTTTCCTATAAATACTTTAAAGTTTCTACATTTTTGAAAACCTCTATAATAAAAAGAGCAGGAAGCTTAAGTGTAACAAAATAACTATTTTTTCTTACCCTGTTTTGGCAAAAGCTACCCACATGTCCATCATATCTTTACTCAGCTCTTCTTCATTTTCTGAAAATGTTCCCCGATTGCCGAAAAT
This sequence comes from Salticus scenicus, assembly GCA_963930645.1. Classification (NCBI taxonomy): domain Eukaryota; kingdom Metazoa; phylum Arthropoda; class Arachnida; order Araneae; family Salticidae; genus Salticus; species Salticus scenicus. The sequence goes on from OZ005648.1 coordinate 52,528,778, forward strand.
ATACTGTACTTCTTCAAAATGAGGCACTCCCATCCACTCAGGAAACCTTGATGAAGGTGACCGATAGTCAAATAGATAGAAATACACAGGGTGGCTTTTCAATGAATGAAAATCAGCTGAGAACATTGTTGGACACTTAAACAATGTGTCTCCAATAATATCTGCTGCAGAATTTAAATACATGTATCTAGACTCACTTTTGACTCGCTTAAAGTAACTTTGAAGAATTTCATCTTGTTCGTTTTTTATAACCTTCTCAACCAGTATTCTAGCTGTAGTCTCATTAAAATCTCTGATATCGATAGATTCGCCAAGAAAATCTCCATTTAATAGAAAAGCTACAAACATGGAGCCTTCATCTCTTGTTACACCTAGAAGAACCTCAGTATTTTTAAATTCACCTGCTCTGTACGCCTCTGTCGGACTCGTTGGGAGAAATTCGTCGCCGACTCTTGGTACCAATATTCCCAAATCTTTAAAAATATCATCGTCAACTTCGGGAAATTTCTCAGGTGGAAGATTTTTCATGCATTCCACAACATGTTTTCCGTTATTTTTCAGATCTTCTTCATTCGACGCACATCCTAGAAACTCTGAAATCATCTCACTCACTATACGCAAATCATTGTTGTCACTGGAATACATTGGATGGACAGCAGTTCCGCTTTGGAGAATGGCTCTATTGAAAAGGTTTCTAGATAAAGGCGAAACCATATGCATGGATACAGAAAAAGAACCGGCACTTTCGCCAAAGATCACTATGTTATCTGGATCACCACCAAAATACTTCGCGTTGTCTTTGATCCATTGCAGAGCTAATACTTGGTCGTACATACCCATGTTTCCAGCAGCTTCATCAATGAAAGCTGTAACAATATAATTACGTCTTATTAAAAACTAAAGGAATGATAATATTCAAGTACACACACACACACAAAAAGGAAAAAAACATATTGAACATTTAGGGTAAGTACACCAGTGATTGACACTTTTAGAGCAATCTCTGATGTTTTTAATGTTCTAGTCATCAGAAAATATTTTTAGAAACCTTAAGTTAGTACATATGGTATAAAGGACATCCAGAACCACATATATGTTAAAATATATACATTTGATAACAATTATCTTCTTTATGAATTTTTATTTGACACCCACTCAATGTTCCAGTAATTGACACTGCCAGTTTTTCATTTTATCAGTAATTGACCCCCTGTGTTCCAGTGTTTGACACTGCTAGTTTGTCATTTTATCAGTTATTAGCACTCTATGCTCCAGTGTTTGACATAAAATGTTAAAATTCTCATATGTAAAATATATTATTTTATTATTTTTCTTATTTATTAATTATTTCGGGATAGATGTCAATTACTGGAGCGTGCCAATCACTGGAGCACCTACCCTATAACAAACTATGTTGCAGGTATTTAATAGTTAAAGAAAAATATATTTTTAAAAACAATTGAACTTATCCTTGTTGGAGTCAGTCTGAAGGAGTCAGTCATTTGGAGTCAGTCTGAAATTCAACCCTAGGGGTGCTCCGGAAACATACCATCACAATTTTGATCATCTTCAGATGGCTTTCTTCCCAGCTCGGTTACCCCCAGAAGCATTAATTTCAGAACATGAAGGACATTAAATCTGCGACAGATTTTACGTGCACCAGCTACCATTAACGTACACGGCAGTCTTCGACTGGCTTGAAAATCGAACTCGCAATTTCTATCCTTGCTATTAAATGACCAAATTCGTCAAATATTGAATTTCTATTTCTTTTGAAGTTGACTTTTTATAAAACAAAATTATCATAAAAGACATTTATCTGCATTTTAATTTTTAGGGAATTTTTGGTGAATGTGGTTAATTACTAAATGTGAGAGATGCCTCACTTAAGTTTTTGCAGCGAATTTCTAAGCTTGCGAAGTTTTTTAGCGTTCGCATTGATTTTGATAGAGTATTTAGATCCAATAGTTTAAGTGGTTTAGGAAGAAGGGGGAGTAATTTTGGACAGAGAAGAATGAATACATAAGTGTGTTAAACGTCGCAGCAAAACTAGGCAATTAGCAATGGCCGGGGATTCCCGCCTAGTTGGCTGTAGGGAAAGGTGTTGATTCGTTAGTTGGTTGACGTTAATCATTAGTATACATTAATATATTTTATATATTTACTTTGAAATATAATTAAAATATATGTTTTTATAAATAATTTTCAATTTAAGCAATTTTTTAACTGCAAAATTGAATTGGTCATTTACTAACATGATTGTGATTATTTTCTAGATGTAAATGGTCAATTAATAGCAAATTTCCATTTTGAAACTATCATTTTAAATAACATAAATTGCAGAAATGGGAATAAAGAAATAATTTTTTTCCTCAGTTATTAATCCTTAGGTATTTCTCAGTACTTAAAAATATTTCCCAAAATGTTGTCAAAAATTATATTAGAAAATAAGATAAGCTCTGAGAAATTGCTACTAAATTGTAAATTACTCGTCAGTTCATCCTATATCTCACAAAACTCGAAAACTGTTAGTTGTACAGAAAGTTGAAATTTTGTACTAAAAATTGTTATAACACACTTTTACCTATCATTATATTTGTGCAGATATCATTGAAACTGTATGTGAAACTAACTAAAAAAATAAATTAATTAATTAAAAAAATATATAAATAATATTTTGAAATCTACGTCGCGAAAGGAAAAAAAAAATTATCAACTCAAACTCAAAATTAATTATCTTGTTTTATTTTTTATTCCATTTTGCACGCACGCTTTTTATTTCCTAATTCAAAATTATATATATATATATATATAACTTTTTCGACACTGTCCGTTTTGAAACTGATTTATTATTAATTTTCTTTTCTTAAAAAAAAAAAAGAAAAAAAAAAAAAAAAAAAAAAAAAAGAAAGGAAAGAAAGAAAGAAAAGGAAGAAAGATTTTGATGAAATTCTGGCAAAAGCAGAAATTTAGTTTAGTACGGAGGACTATTAGTTATTTTTTTTTTTTTTTTTCAAATTATAACATATCGTTTTCAAATTATTCAATTATATTTTCGATGAATGTCCAACCAGAGCCTCCTTAAGTAGATGCCTTCCACGCGCAGCGAATCCCAATGTTAAATTAGGCAACATTTAAAAAACAAAACGAACGCTAGGTGGCAGCACCTACGCAGAGCAACATATTTCTTCTGTTTCATAGATAAGTTATATTCTTCATCTAAAAATCTAGCTATTAATTTTAATTTAAAGTCCAAAATTGTATTTTTTTTTTCTATTAATTTGAAAAAATGATGTGAAAGGGCTTTATCGTAAATATTTTCAATAAAATATTCATATATTTATATTTAAAAAAGTATAGGGTTTAATTTTCTTCGAAAGTGGACAAGACCTATTTTAGCTTTTCAACTAATTGATTTACAACGTATCAAATAAATAACACGTTTTTAAAAAAATATATATATATTATTAATTAAAAAAAGAAATTTAAAATAAGCAAAAACATGGCATGTCTATCACGCGATTAAATTATTTTTTATATATTTATTCAATAAAAATTTCACAATTTTTTTTTAAAATTTAGATATCAGATGAAAGTATCGTTTATATAAATTAAAATATCTGAACTTTAAATGAGTTTCAGTTTAGAATGAATAATTTATAATGACAAATTATTAAAATCATGTTTTTTTTTTTTTTTTTTTTTTTTTTGGTCATGTCTTTTACGTTGCATTTTTACCTTATTAGGTGGGAATTATTTTTCGTAAATCGAAAATTTTATATAATTTATAAGAAAAATAGACCAGCACATTAACGAGATAAGTTAACATTCAGTAATAAAAATTGGAGAAGAAAATAATCTGTTGTCTAGTCCGTCAGAAAAAATAAATAAATAACCATTAAGATTTAAATTTTTAAAATTAAGGATTTCTTGAGTATAAGTTTTCTCTAGCACCAATTTTTTTTTTTTTTTAATTCAAGATTTTATTAGCTCTACCAGTTCCGAGAGGGTATGCTTTCGAAACTGATAGACATTTTCGAAATAAAGTTGTGTTTTATTCACATGTTTTGAGGTCTCCTGAAACGAAAAATAATGTTTTTAGCGGTTGGTCTGTGCGCGTCGGCTTGTCTATCTCGGATATACTTGGAAAATGCTGAAAGTGTATATCATTTTGTGTTAGGTGTTTTTCATATAAGACTAAATTTAAATGCACAATCTGATGTGCACATAGTTTATTGAAAGCATACAGGGCTATTCAAAATTAAGCTAAGCGTTTTTTTCTGTAGAATGTAATTGACGGAAGTGCTTTGCTACACTTTTTTTATGTCGACGGATACTGTTGAAGAAGGAAAATTAATTTTTCGACCTATAATGTAAACAAAGTATTTTTTGAAGTTCTATTTTCAACTCAGGTTTTTGAATAAAGTTACGTTTTGAGGTTCCCTGAATACAAAAGACATTTATATATATATATATATATATATATATATATATAATTTAAAATTATTAATCTAATATTATTATTTAATGTTATTATACTAAAATATTATTATATTTTAATAATGTAAGTTATTTTGCCCATTTTTAGAAGCATTTGCTTAGTTTTCTAAATTATGTGAATTTTTAAACTGTGGGGTAGAAGGGAAAATGGTAAAATAGGTCATTTTAAAGTTTTCTGTACATTTTCCCTTTTATGATTGAATTGTAATTTCTATTTCAAAAAATCAAGTCATCTTTCTGTTATATCTGATAATTTTTCAAATCAGTACTCATGATATTTAATTTTTACATGAATTTTTAATTCCATATTCCATTTGTGTGGTAAAAGGTTAATAAAAGTAATGTTATGAATCTTAAAACTTAATATTTTTAAAAAGAACAAAAGTAGAAATAAAAATGTTCTATTTTTTCTTTTCAAGATTCCCAACACTTTTGTATCGATTTAACTGAAATAATCAAATTTTTATACGCATTTACACAAGTCTTTAAAAAACAGTGGTATTAAAAAAATATAAATCAATCTTGTTCCTATATTGGAGTATTTTATAGTTTTATTCAAAAGTTACAAATGTAATTTATGAATAAAACTATAAAATACTACAATATAGAGTTCTTCAAAGTAACTAAGAACAAGTTATTTTTCTGTATTCCTACATCAGTAAATAAAAATTTCATTTCATTTTGTAATAAGCATAACTATTTTATTTGTTAAATCTAACTTACTAACAGAGGTGTCAACCCTTCGAATTTTTATATCATAATTTCTTTTAAATTTATCTGCGTCTTAATCACAGAATTTACGATAATAAATAAAAATATTGTTTTTTGGGAAAAATATTATTGATATTAAAAAATTCGGAGGGTTGGTAATTTTGCATTAATTACTTATGCAGTTTACATACCTTGTCTTGAAATATGAAACCGTGAAAACTTATATTTTCACGGCGACTCCGATTTACAAAATGGAACGACGCAATACACCATATTATATTTAAAAAAAAAAAAAAAAAAAAAAAAAAAAAAAAACCTCCCTCATTTGTTAAATTAATAAAACGTAAACCATGAAGAGCTCAATTGAAACTCAATTGAATCGCGGGAAATAAACAGAACTTTACGACACGGTATCAAGCGCCATCTACTGGCTATGTTCTTCTTGTACTGTTGCCAAGTTTTCGAGCGACTCGCTGGGCATCTACTTAAGGAGGCTCTGGTCCAACTGTCGTAAAACTGGTATCGTAAAAATCTGTAGATTGAGACTAATAGTCCTCAGTCCTAATAATATTGAAAATCAAGGAAATTCAATGAGGCAAAATCAAAATTAGAAAACAAAAATCATAATCTTACCTGAGAAGAAACCCAAAGTGCCAACTCTGTAATTCATAGATGCCACTATAACATCACCGTACTGTGCAAGGGCAGTGCCATCGTACACCTTTAAATTTGAAGATCCAAACATCAATGCGCCTCCATGAATGAAAACCATAACAGGCTTTTGAGTGCTTTCACTTTTCGGAACCCACAAATTGAGATATAAACAATCTTCATCCATTTTGTCGCTTTGATTGAAAAATCGAATTGTCATCTTCATCATACACTGTACACATGTTGGAGGCAGTTGCTTTGCGTCGAAAACGTCTGTCCATGGTGATTTAGGAACTGGTCTTGCAAATCTTAAATTTCCTACAGGTGGTTCAGCATAAGGAATGCCTAGAAATGCATCAACATTTTTACCGTCAATGGATATTCCTCTCACAGGTCCACTGGTTGTTTGAACAGTTCTATCGCAATTTGCAAGGGGAGCGAGGAAGAGAAAAAGTAAGAATATCATCTTGTGGGAAGGAAATCTAAAATAAACAAATAAAACACAAACAAATTAGCGAACACATATCTGAAACACATATCTGATTAGTTCAGCAAAATTTACAATTATTTCGCTGCTTCATATATTTTTATGGAAATATAAATCACATTTTAATAATCCCTCATATGTTAACAAAAAATAATAATCATCTATAAATATTGGGTTGTTCGGAAAGTAATTTCGTTTTTCTCAGCAGAGGACTTAATTGTATTTTTTAACACCATCTTCACAATTACCATTATATACTGTGACAGCTGATATAGCAAGGCTTTCTTGAGAAAAAATTCGTTTTATTCTGCTCAATAGGTTTTGATTGGTGCCCTATCAAATAAAGAAAATCGGAAGCGACTTTTTCAGCATATTTTGTTTTTGCTATCAAAAAGGCGAAAACACTGTTCAAACAAGGAAAAAAGTATACGATGTGTATACAGAAAATTTATGTAAAGAACGCCAGTGTCAAAACGGGCTTACCAAATTTTGCTCCTGCTATTTTGACGTTGAAGATGCACCACGTTCTGGAAAACCAGTTTATGCTAATGAAGACAAAATAAAGTATTGATTAATGAAAACTGCCAAATAACAACTCATGAGATCGCTAAGAAACCGACCAAAGTGGAGAATATATAATTCAATGAAATATTTATACGATATAAAAAAATCATCTTTCATTTTCAAAGAAAAAAACGAAATTATTTTCCGAACAACCCAATATGTAAAAAGTAATTCATACCTTTTAGTTAAGATTCGGATGGCAAAAATTTAATTATTTTCTAAATATATATATGGAGTGTTTTGACTGTTTACACATTTTTATTACAATGGTAATAAAGTTATGATGGTTTCACAATTGAAAACAAACATTTATATTGTATTATTCGTTGAACAACATGATATTTTTAGTCCGGCTAACTGGCGTTAATGAATTTTTCGATAAACATTACTGGAACTTTGAAAGTCATCATTTTGAATTAAAATAATATGCATAAAAAGCATTATTGGAATTTACATAGGCGTCAGAAATTAAATGTTATATACCTTTTGTGTTCTGTCTAAAAGAAAAGATTAAAAATAATAATAATAATAATAATAATAATAATAAAAATAAATAGTAAAATTTCAAATATTGATACGAAAATTTGCTAGACAACACTATTTTCTGTAAATAAATAAAATATTATATTTTTATAACACACATATTGCTAGTATTTAATTAACGTAATTAATAATATGAGAACGAATAATTAAAAATGTCTTACCTTACACCCCTTTGCATGTATTCCAAGCTCTAGAGTCTAGAATGTGCTTCAAAGTCGAATTCAATCGATAAGTGATGGTTCAAAAGTTTTATCAAAAGATATTTCTGAAAGATTAAATAAATATTCCAGATTTTCTGGAGATAATTTAATTTCACGGTTAAACACATATTGGTTAGATATATCAAATTTGAATTCAATATTGACTTTTTGATAGCAATGTAGGGTAGGTGCTCCAGTGATTGGCGTGCTCCAGTAATTGACATCTATCCAGAAATAATAAATAAGAAAAATAATAAAATCATATATTTTACGTATAAGAATTTTAACATTTTATGCCAATCACTGGAGCATAGGGTGCTAATAACTGGTAAAATGAATAACTAGCAGTGTCAAACACTGGAACATAGGATGCCAATGACTGATAAAATGAAAAACTGTCAGTGTCAATTATTGGAACATTGAGTGGGTGTCAAATAAAAATTCATAAAAAAAAATAATAATTGTTACCAAATGTATATATTTTAACATATATGTGGTTCTGAATGCCTTTCATGCCATATGTACTAACTTAAGATTTCTAAAAATATTTTCTGATGACTGGAACATTAAAAACATCAGAGATTGCTCTAAAAGTGTCAATCACTGGAGCACTTACCCTACTAAAATTAATAAAATAAACGCAAAGAAATTAACAAACTAGTATGGTGTGGCCACCACATGGCTTTCTTCTATATAATTTTACACAAAATTCATTGAATACAAATTAAATTATCAAATTATTTCCCATTAAAAATGCAGACGATTTTTATCTGACAGAATTATATCACTAAATGCCGAAATAAAGTCATTTTTTTTTACCAATATCAAAAGAAATACGATTTTTTTTCTAATTTTTTTTTCGTTATAAGATTAAAAAAATTATAACTTTGTTTTAAATTATCACAAATCTATAGTTCAACCATTCATTTTAAAGGTATTCACGAGATTTTTCGAAAGACACCCATACTGAAAATTTACTCCCCCCGGAGGTGTAATGCTTCCACATGCACATATTTTTTTTCTTAGTTTTATACTACTATTATAAATTTTACTTGCAGTTTTGGATAGTGTGACTCAAAAAACAGACCAGTTTATTGAAATAAATGCATTTCAATACATAATACAAACTCAATGAAAATGTGATATATTTGACACTGTATTTAAAAATTAAAAGCTTTGTTTGAATGTGTAAGTATAATGTATTAGAAAAAATAATTTGCATTTGTAATGAATTCAAAAATATGTATTTTAAATCTAAACCAAACCGTCACTGGAAATTTAATATCGTTTCTTTTAAAATCCATATTTTGAATTTATGAGAGATGTAAATGAAAAAAATATCAGTGAATAAATTTTATATATTTTATGCTAAAATTGTTTATACTAGGACTATAAACAGAACAAATAATGAAGTTAAAGAAATCTATATATTAACTATCAGCATGACGTCATTGAAAATTTTAAATCAATATTTTTAAGATCCGTATTTCAAATTTGTACCGCCATAAAGTGAAGTGCTGCATCACAAACTTTTAACCCTTTAAGAGCTTTTGTATTGGTTTTTTTTTTTTTTTTTTTTTTTTTTTTTACTTCCTTATACAAATTACAAGGGAGTATATCTCACATAGCTCAAAAACAAATAATCATAGAATGTTGAAAATTTATATTCGTGTCTGTTATGATGTCTAGTTGTACACCTGCAACTTTAGTCTTAATACGAGACCCCGTTTTAGAGATATCTATGATTTTACATGATTTTTCGTGGCGTCTGTATGTAAGTATATACAGTCGGCATCAAAAGTTTCTAAGCACTAGCCAATAATTCCGATATCAAAGAAGTACACTTAAAACTGTTTTGTTAAATAAATCCTTGTCGAATCATGTTCTTAGACTGACTAAGAACATGATTCAACAAGGATTTATTTAACAAAACAGTTTTAAGTGTACATTTTTAAACAGGGATTATTGCTAGCGCAGTGGCGGTATTCAGACAATTGCAGTGATACGCGTCTGAATAGAATTCTTTGGGAAAAAGAAAAAAAAAAAGGTTTTATAAAATCTGTTATAAGTTAAGCACTAACGTCCCTATTTATTTAGATTCACAGTCTTTGATGTACAGAAATATAACTTGGTTTACTTAATAAAATATGTTTTTAGATGTATATTACACTTGGTAATTTTGTTGTTTCTCGAAGTCTTCCAGTAATATGCCTAAAAGGGACGGCTATGTTGCCGGATAAAATGATCCATTATATGAATATGTGAATAGTTTTGGATCCATTATGTGGATCGGATGTGGCGTAAATAAGCATTATTTAATTTATTTCTGACTTTATAATGGTCTAATATTATATCTATTATTTTTCGATCATAATTTTCAAATATTCCATTTCCCCCCCGTTTATTTTTATTTATTTATTTATTTAAGTTATTTGTGACATTTCTTTTATTTATTTATTTTTTAAGTTCATAAAATAAATTACGTAGGCTATTTGATTGTAAAACTTATTTTATTTCATTATATATTGTCATTTCATTATGCATTCATAAATACGTTTATATCCTTTATTTTGCAGACAAAAAGCAACTTACAATTATTTTTTAATGAAGGATTATTTTGCCCCCTTGGTGAGGGTAAAATGATTCTTTGAACCCTTTATCAAAAATCTATTTTTTATTTTTTATTTATTTATTTTTTTTTGATTACTCAATTTAAGTTTTAAAAAAATCTCTTTTCAGCAAGCTTAAAGGCAAAGGTAGATTTCTTTACGTTAATGTTACAAAAGTAATGAAATATTACTTATGCATTAACACATACTTAGACAATGGCTTTGTTCCCACACATTGCATTATTTACGTCGCTATTCTGTTTTTAAGAAATTTAATTATCAACTACTACTATTCATTCTCCTTAAAATTTTAGGCTAGATTTATTGGTCAGTAAACGATTCAATTTTTTAAAATCCAAGTTCATAAATCATTCAACAAATAGAAGCCATAAAAATATACAATTTGGTGACAAAGCCTGCGACTAAACAATGAAATTTGTGATTTGGCAGCAAAATTTGATAGTTGATGACTAAATTTTTGGCTTGGCGACGAAATTCGTTATTTGATGACAGAACTTGGCGAGCTTAACGATGAAAAATGGCAGCTTTGACGTCATTATATTTTCTTTCCACGCAAAAACCACATATCTCTTCACAGACCAATATCTTGTTTCCACAAGATAAAAAATCAAAGGAAGCTGTAACGTATTACTCTCAATTTCAATCGTAAATTTTAAATTCTTGCGTAAAACGGCGTTCTAAATTATTCTCCACAAACGATATTTTTACCAAGACTAACGTATTATTTTAATTTTATATTTTTAAATGATTAATTGAAGCTGTTACCATGGTTTTTATATTTTCAGTGATCTTTTTTATTATCGTTTGCACGTGACGTAAGCATCAGATTATAAATTTAAGCAATTAAAGCTATAGAAAAAGTCGGCTTCATCACAATTGACGAAAAATCACTTTTTAACTTGTAATTTTTAAGCAATTGAAGTTATCGAAAAAGTTTAAATACAAAAGTTGTTCTTTAGGGTAAAACGGTAATTCGCCTGATTTCAAGTATTTTTCTATTTTCAATATTAAAGAAATTATGGGCAAATGAAAATTTCCACCCTCTTTGAGGTGGATGCCCCATCTACGAATTCGACCGAGATTTTTTATTGTCCTGACAACATATCCCGAGATGGTTAAATTTAAATAAAAATTACTCCAGTTATCGTGTTCACAACTTCACATGGGAAAAAGTGTTATACATATATATGTATATATACCTATATATATATAAATTTTTGAACGGAGGGTGGTTTTGGGTTCTAAGGGTCATGATCGGTGAAGATATGAAGAAATTTTCCAGACGTCGTGTTATGAGAACCATTGCAATAGGTAGACCTCCTATAAGGAATCTACCTAATATTATTAAAGTATGTTTTTAATGCAAAATACAGTGTAAAACGCATTAGGAAAGAGCCAAAGTTTTATTTAAACAGCTATGTTGTTTTACTCAAGTTTTTCCCGTAAGAGGATAATTGAGCCGCTCAGTGCACACATCGATTAACTCCATAAAACAAAAAGTTGAGAAACGCGATGATGTAATGTATATTGTTTTTTAAAATTCCTCTGATAATATGAATTCAAATATATAATGTAGAATGCATAATTGCAGATATAGCTTTCATCTAACGGTGTATAAAATTAATAAGAAAGAATAGCCAACAAACAATCGTCAGTAATGTTACAGTTTTTATGTGACTGGTGGAGTTAATCGATTTGGCAACGGAAAAAAGTAATAAAGTTAAATTAAGTCTTTATATTTTTAAGTTTTTTATTACAGAAAAAGTTAGTTATTATACATTTTTATCACAGCTTTTTCATAAGAATGTATGTTGTCAGTTCTGTTATATTATAATTTTTGTAATTAATTCATAGCAGTTTTATGTCAGCGGCATTATTCTTTGGGATGATTCAGCAATATTATAAATAATGTCTTCTTCATCAGCTGTATGCGAGGATTCGTCATTTCGATTTGTTGACAAGTTCTTATAGTAATCGTGTTTAACAGGAGGAATGAATTTTAGCAGGTCCATCATGTCTCTCCATTTTTCCCTTGTCACAGTTCTACCTTTAGGATATAATAAAGACTGATCTATATTTTTCAAACTTTGCGGTCTACCCACTAAAGATTTTCTTATATTAATGGTTTGAAATTCTGTATCTTCATTATAGTCACATTTGAATTGTATGAGATAGGGTTTGGACCTTTCTAACTTTATCCAGCGCATTAACTAATATTTTAGCAGTATAATTTAATATTTTAGCAGTATAATTTAAAAGAAAAAAATATATTACTTTTACTACAGGTAAAGTCTACTGTAAACGTTGTTCTTTTTATCTGTTTACCGATGCGATTTTGTTACGAATATTATTGAGAGGGAGAGAGCATCTTCCGCTGTTTAAAAACAAATAAGCGTCGATGCACGGCCAGAACAGATACAGCGTTACCGAAACGATTTACATTAGAGTATGGAGTTAATCGAAATGGCTTCTGAAATAAATTACTTATTATTCAATGGCCAAAAAAAATTTGCCATTTAACGGTGCTAATCTTTATTATTCCGGAAAGTTATTATAAATACAAAAAGTTATGATTATACCAAGTGCTTTGACATAAAATTTAAGATTTTTCAAAAAGTGGAGTTAGTCGATGTGTGCACTGAACGGCTCAATTTTAGGTCATCTTCTCTTACACTTTTATAGGTCCCATTTCATTATATTTTACTTGGAACAAATTAACATACTTAATGAAGTGCAAGAATTTTACGGAAAATAAAGTAGTACGTCAATTAAATAAAGTATTACGTCAATTAAATGAAGTATTATGTCTATATATAGGACCTAATATGGACTTTCCTTCGACATTCAGTGTTATATTTCTCTGAGATGAATAATCATCTGCATTTGTCATGGAAAATAGTTTTAATTAATGATGATTTAGCAAATTTATTAAATAATAGTTTTGATAATTTTTATTACGTTCATTTGGGGTTGGGGACAAAATCTCGAGGGATAAAATATCGAGAGGACAAAATATCGAGAGGACAAAATATCGCCGACGTAAATGAATACAAAGCAAAAATGAGTTGGTAATTATTAGTAATGTTGAATAAAATTTCATGACAACACATACCTTAGTCAGAGGACTGACATTCTGACAAACCTACAACAAAAATTTTTATAAGTTTTACTTAAAATAGTTTAAAGACTATATTTATTAACTTTTGTCAAAATTAGTCATAATGAATTCAATCGTGCTTATTAATTTTAAAATTTTTAATTCAAGTTTGTGAACAGTGTTCAGCTTTAATGTCAGCAGTGATGTACATGATTTTTAAAATGTATTTTGAATAGTGAAAAGCAAAAGTTAAATAACTCAAAAATAATCATAGATAAAATAATGAAATTCAACTCTATGATTTATTTAATTAATTAATTAATATTTATAAGGCCCTGTGGACCCCGCCAGAAATCAGACGTGACACAAAATCAAATTTTCAAATAGATCATACTATTTTTTTGACGCGATATTTTGTCCGGCGAGATTTTGTCCCGCGATATTATGTCCGGATCCCGTTCATTTGTATAGGAAATATAGAAAAAAGTTTTCTGATGGCCACAATAGATTAGCTTTAATTCTAATTGCCCGCCACATGTAGAGAGAAACAAACACATACACACAGATACCTACAAAAGAAACAAATAAATAGCCTTACCTTATATTTTCATAGAAATATACCAAATGATAGGGAAACGTTGGAAAGGTGAGAACGTTTCTTTTTTTTTTTTTCATTCTATCATGACATTGCACTATCTTATCAAATATAGTTGAAAAAGAGGAAACGAACGCCCTAGATATTTTGCAGATTATTTCAGATACCTGTTTAAACAAAGAGCCGCTAGCTGACATTCAGTACACTGTGAACTGAATTTTGATTGAGATTATCCTCTTTATTCTCGCGGCTGAAAAAAATTACACTGCTCTGCAAAATAACTTTTTTTTTTTTCGACTTCGGATACCATCCTTGCTGATTCTTATGTAAAATGACCTCCTGAATCTGAATAGGACTCCCATTTTGCCCAATCATTCACCGTTTTCTAGATACACCACCCCCCTCCCTCATTTTCCCCCCCCTTGTTCGATAATTTTATGACCATGAATTTGATTTGGTGAATGAAAAAGAAAAAAATTTAACACCTAAAAACAAAAAATATAATGTTTAAAAAATAATATTAATAACAGATTAAAAAAATATAAGACATGTAATACATAATTTCAGTGGCAAATCCCCCCCAAATATTTCCCTTGTCACAAATATCCATGTTTTAGAGTTTTCCAACTCTGTAGCCACTCAGAAGATACTTAACGGTTAAAATAATCATTCCCCCTCCTAAAAATCAAATTTATAGCCATAAAATCACCGAAAAAGGATAAAAATAGGGGGTCGTTCTTAAAAAAACGCTGGGTGATAGGGCAAAATGGGCGTCCTATTCGGATTCAGGAGGTCATTTTACATAAGAATATGCTGAAATGGTGTCAAAAGCAATTTTCATGTCGAGCAGTGTCATTTCTCGAGAAGTAACTCTGACTGCAAAAGAATAACAGAAAAAAAAAAAAAATCGATATTAAGTTTCTTTGGCTGTAAAACTTTTGTTTAGAATACAAAATAAATTTATGTAAAAGAAGGTTTAAAATATCCATAAATTTGGAGGAAAATTCTATAGAGTGCCAGGTTCGAGCGCAGATCGTTCTTGTCGGCACAGCCATTCGGTATTTCCCATGTTTTTCCTCCCTGGTCTACGTCCTTTGAAACACCAAGAGCCTTATCCCCTCATATATACGCCATTAAAACGAACAACCATTAGCCCCAAAGATTATACATTAACAAGTAATATAAAAGAAAAATTTTTAAAGTAAATTCCTACTTACAAACATTATCGAAATTTTTTTTTTTTTTTTTAATAATTTTGAATTAGGGAATAAAAAGCGCGCGAGCAAAATGAAAGAAAAATAATTATAAGATTAAAAAAAAAAAACTTTTTATATACCATGTTTTAAATTTTCTGATGAATCATAGAGCTCTTCTCAACGTGCATAAAATTTTTAAAGTGACAATGACGTCAATTTTTTGGAGATTCATAATTTAACTTTTTATAATTTTTTTAATATTCACGTTTAATTAAATGTATTTATTTTCATGTTGAAAGAAAATGAATTCGTAAAATTTTTTTTGGCAACAATTAAACTATAGATAATATTTTAATGGCTATATTAAGGCTATTAGGATGTTATTATTTTCATATTTTAATTAGTTATAAGAAAACTAATAAAAAATTCGAAAATCGGACATCGAAGTATTGTGTTGTCACCGTGTTCTAAACAATCCTGAAAGTTTCAAATTTCTAGCTAGTCGGGAAGTTAATTAAAAATCGATTGCAAGATTTGTACAAGACACATATAGGGAGAGTGTGAACTAATAGTAGATAATTATAAGATAAAAAACTTTTTATAAACCATGTTTTTAAGTTTGCTGTTGAATCATAGCTATAGAACTAACTACATTAGCACTTTATCAATGCGTATTGTTACGAAATTGTAAATAAATTGCATTTATTACTTTCTTCTATATTCAATAGAAGAAAGTATTGGATTCATAAAAATTTTCGACCTCGGGTTTTTGATGGATTTACACGTTTTGAGAGCTGTAGAACACGATTTGACCATGTCTAGAAACTGTCTGTCTGTCTCCGTGTGTGTGTGTGTGTGTGACAAAATATTGTGGCAACTGTGTCTCAGGAACTACTGCACAGAATTCCATACAAATTGGTATGTAGTTGTACCTTGACATAAATTAGTGCCTATCAACTTTTGGTGAAAATTGTCTTACAGGTTGCGTTGCCATCCCGCTTTTTCTAAATTTTTAACATGGTGATATAGGACAAAATTTTGTATAAATGTGCATAAAGAGAATTATTTTTTAGTAATCATTATGAAATTTACAAGAGTTATTAATAATAGAGATAGTCAACTGGGAAAATTTTTTTGTATGTGTAGGAGCCTCGCCACCCCCCCTGGGGGGGGAAGTCCCCCTCGAGGGGAGTAAATTTTCAAGATGGGTATCTTTCGAAAGGTCTCGTCAATACCTTTAAAACGAATGGTTGAACTATAAATCTGTGATAATTTAAAACAAAGTTATCGATTTTTTTTTACTTTTACCGAAAAAAAAATTAGAAAAAAATTTTTTTTAAATTTTTTTTTACGAAATTTAACCAAACATGGTATTTAGTTGGCCCCTGACATAAACTGGTGCTGATTAGATTTGGGGATCAATCGCTCAACAGGTGGCGCTCTGATCGTATTTTTTCTAAGTTTTTAACATGGCAGTATAAGACAAAATTTCGTATAAATGTACATAATGAGAGTTATTCTTAACCTGTGATTGTAGAATTAATATGAATTATTCATAATAGTAGTAATTAATTAGGGGAAAAAATTGTGCATGTGGAGGCATCGCTTCCCCCCCCCCCGGGGGGAAGGGTAAATTTTCAAGATGGGTATCTTTTGAAAGGTCTCGTCAATTCCTTTAAAACGAATGGTTGAACTGGTTTCTAAATTGATATTGATATCTAAATTGAATTCATATGTGATAATTTAAAACAAAGTTATCGATTTTTTTTTACTTTTAACGAAAAAAAACTTTGAAAAAAAAATCGTATTATTATTATTTTTTTTATATATATATTGTTACTGAGTGAATTTGTATAGGAAAATATAGAAGAAAGTCTTGTGGTGGCCACAACATACCAGTTTTTGTATAAATTCTTTCAAAAAGGCTTAGTAAGTTGATAAAATGTCAATTTTCTGCATTTCGAGCTTTTTTTCGCGTAAAAATAGCTTATTTTTCCCTTTAAAATGCATTAAAAAGCTCCAATAGGCAGAAGTTACAGGAAATTTGAATTAAAAAAAAAAAAAAAAAAAGTTTCAAATGTCTAGCTAGTAGGGAAGTTAGTTAAAAATATATTGCAAGATTTGTACCGGACAAACAAACACATAAATAAACAAGTATGTTGTGGCCACCACAAGACTTTCTTCTATATTTTTCTATACAAATTCACCCAGTAACAATATTTAAAAAAAAAAAAAAAAAAAAATGAAAAAGATTTTTTTTCCAAGTTTTTTTTCGTTAAAAGTAAAAAAATCGATAACTTTGTTTTAAATTATCACATATTTAAGTTCAACCATTCGTTTTAAAGGTATTGACGAGACTTTTCGAAAAATACTCATCTTGGAAATTACCCCCCCCCCCCCCGGGAGTACTTCCCCCCCAGGGGGGACGCGATGCCCCCACATGCACAATTTTTTTCCCTAATTAACTACTACTATTATCAATAATTCATATTAATTTTACAATCACAGGTTAAGAATAACTCTCATTATGTACATTTATACGAAATTTTGTCCTATACTGCCATGTTAAAAATTTAGAAAAAATACGATCACAGCGCCTCCTGTCTGCCCTCTCCAAATCTAATCAGCACCAGTTTATGTCAGGGGCCAACTAAATACCAAGTTTGGTTAAATTTCATGAAAAAAAAAAAAAAAAAAAAAAAAAAAAACAATTTTTTTTTTTTTTTTTTTTTTTTTTAAGTTTTTTTTCGTTAAAAGTAAAAAAAAATCGATAACTTTGTTTTAATTTATCACAGATTTATAGTTCAACCATTCGTTTTAAAAGTATTGGCCAGACCTTTCGAAAGACACCCATCTTGAAAATTTACTCTCCTTGAGGGGGGGGGGGCTTCCCCCCCAGGGGGGATGGCGAGGCTCCTACACATACAAAAAAATTTTTCCAGTTGACTATCTCTATTATAAATAATTCTTGTAAATTTCATAATGATTACTAAAAAATAATTCTCTTTATGCAGATTTATACAAAATTTTGTCCTATATCACCATGTTAAAAATTTTGAAAAAGCGGGATGGCAACGCAACCTGTTAGAGAATTTTTACCAAAAGTTGATAGGTACTAATTTATGTCAAGGTGCAACTACATATCAATTTGTATGAAATTCTGTGCAGTAGTTCCTGAGATACAGTTGCCACAAAATTTTGTCACACACACACAGACAGACTGACAGACAGGCAGACAGACAGACATTTTCTAAAAATGGTCAAATCGTGTTCTACAGGTCTCAAAACGTGTAAATCCATCAAAAACCCGAGGTCGAAAATTTTTACGAATCCAATACTTTCTTCTATTGAATATAGAAGAAAGTAACAAGAATAGATGCTAATAAAAACATGCTAAAAATTGAATAAAGAAGAAATAAAAGGCAAGTACATTTTAGATTATGAAAGTTTCATACAAATGAGGCACACCTTTTATAAACTTTAGAATAAAATTTTAAAAGTGAATTTTGAAAGACTGAAAGTGATTTTTAAAGTAAAATTTGAAATATTATATGCAAGTATTATCCAATTATTAGTTTTTGAAAAGAAACGTTTTTTAATTTTGATACAACTTTAAAATTTGATTGTTACTAATATTTTTACCTCAAGGGTGAACTTGTATGAAGGTTTATCTGTGTTTTAATTTTATGAATATTCAAAAGATATTTATTTTTGAATTATCTGTTTCTAATATTACCATATGGACCTTCTATAATAGTACTTAATTATTTTAATAATAAAGATATATACACATAAGTTTTCCAAATTATTCCTACGATTTTGAATAAATCTTTTTCTTTAATAAGAGGACTTGGAACCACTGAATGTTTCATATATAAATGTTTATAATTCCATTTAAAATTTATGAATTGAACTGTATTGAGTTTGTTCAAAAATAATTACAAGATAAAAAGAACTTTTTACATACCATGTTTTTAAATTTTCTGTTGAATCATATAAACGCTACCGATGGCAGCGGAAATCCGAAACAGTTGGCTAAAAGTATTTTAAAAAATGCATTGTCATCGTGTTCTGGGCTATTCTGAAAGTTTCAAATGTCTAGCTAGACGGGAAGTTAGTTAAAAATCGATTGCAAGATTTGCACTGGACAAACAAACAAATTAATAAACAAACAAACAAGAATCGAAGTTAATAAAAACATGGTAAAATATATAATAGTTTTTGAGATATTTTTTACGGATTTGTACTGAACAAACCTAATACAGTTCCTGCCGCTTATTAAAATCACATTCGTTCTGAGCCAAAGTGATTTTATTAAGCGGCTGATTTTTATATCCGCCGAAAGTTTCTGCACACAAAAGGAAGAGGTATTCCTTCCCTGAATATGGAAAGAAACTTCAAAAGGTGACGAATAATGCAATTAGTAAACAATATTAATTAATTTTGATAGATAATTAATTAATTGTTTCTTCGATGTAAATAAATTAAACGCATTCCAAGTTCCCATGCACTTTCGTTTGAGGAAAATCATCATTACTGTACCAAAAGTTCACATTGATCTTATAAATTAAAAGTCTTTTCATTTAAACCTCGTGAATTTCAGTCAAACCTCGTTAACGGGAATCTCCAGGGGAATAAAAAAAATTGTTCATGTTATCAGTAGTTCATGCTAAGAATAATTAATCTTCATATAATTAAACTAGATTTCATTTTGACAGGGATTATGGAAACAGTTCATGTTAAAATTAATTCACGTTAACAAGGTTCGACTAGTAATTTTAAAATAAGACCTAAAACTTCCCTTTTAATAATTAGAAATTAAAAAAAAAAAAAAAAAAACTTTTCAAATCAAATTTGAAACTTATTACTGCGTTTTGAAGAGTACGTTCCTTGAAATTGTTAAGGAGATAAGTGATGGGGCGGGTTTAATTTTTGCTGCAAGTGTAAAATCTTCGACAAAGAACGATAACGGAGGGATTGTTGTGCTTCAATTTCTTTCCTCATTTAAAAAAAAAAAAAAAAAAAAAAGAATCACAATATAAAAAGTAAATTTTTGTTAGTGTGCATAAATGACATTTTTGGCTGCTGAGGAGATATTTTTGAGTTTATTAACTGGCGATGCTGATTTTATTAAGCGGTGACTTTTAAAGTAATTTGTATTGATTTGATTCCAGGCCTGGCAATTTGATCAGATTAAGCGACTGATTTTATTAACCAGTGAATTTATTAAGCGGGGGTTACTGTATAGTCCAATTTATAAATATTAAATGGAAAGATTTTATATGACACTTTCTTTGGTGACAAGTCAAAAATGCCAAGTCTCCTTATGTGGAAGAATCATATAACGAAAATTGAATGTTATATAATGGCAGCCAGGAAAACTTGGGGGCCATTCTATTTATTAAAAGTGTTGTGGATGAGAATGGCTGCAGATTTAAGCGATTTTGCCGATTGTGGTGGCCCACATGATTGCCCCCACCAAATTTGAACATACACCCCGCGACAAAAAGATAGGTACAAAGGTTTATTATTATTATTTTTTTTTTTTCATAAAATAACATTATCTAAATTGTGCTTATCATTTATTATTATCATAAAATAACACTATCTCCGGACTCATTTTTGTTTTAAGACTAATTAAGAAAAGTTTTAAGACTAAAGTTTTTCTAATTTAAGACTACACTCCGCGACAAAAAGATAAGAACAAAGGTTTTTTTTTTTTTTTAATTTTTCATAAAGTAACATTATCTAAATTGTGCTGATCATTTATTATCATAACAAAATATTATCATATCAAAAACATATTAAATATTTGAATCATATTCAAAATAATCATATTCAAAAATTAAAAATAAAAAAAAAACCCTTTGTTCCTATCTTTTTGTCGCGGTGTGCGGTCTTAAATTAGAAAAATTTTAGTCTTAAAATAAAAATTAGTCCGGGAATAGTGTTATTTTATGATAATAATAAATGATAAGCACAATTTTTGATAATGTTATTTTATGAAAAATCAAATAAAAAAACCCTTTGTACCTCGCCGTTCAAAGTTTTTCATGGGTAATTTTTTATTAGAATAAATTTAAAATCTAAAAGAAAAAAAAGAGGTTATACCAGAATACTCATTTTGAAATTGCATTTCTTTATTTATTTCGTACATAGCTATTTTTTCTCTACTTTAAATGAAAAGAATGACTTCGGAATTTTAATTAATATTTAAACTTTACAGTTGAATAGAATGAGGTAGTAACTCAACAAAACAGATCTTCTTTCTGTCTGAATTGGATGAAAATTGAGCGTCATTCAATTGTTAGAAATAATTCTTTAGTTGTTGTTGTTTTTGAAATTCTTGATGACATCTTCGTCGATAGTTGCCCGATATAGTTTTCTCCAGGCTTCGCATCTGTAGTTGTCGGGTCTTACACCCACTCTATCTCTCATGCCGATGACGAGGTACTTTGGGTCTTCATAAGTATATAGAGGCCACTTCAATCCTCCTGGTATGCTTGGATTTCTAAAGGAAAGATAAATTAAGATTTTAAAAGCTGAGATACGGGAAACTGCAAACACAGAAGCGATTAAACTCATTAACAGTATGCAATTGCTGAAAAAGGTATAGCAATGGACTCTTCCCACTGTCATCTGCTCAATCATGTGATAGACGAAAACGAAGAATCGAATTCAATTAAATATTGTTCTTAAAAACAAAAGTGTTAATATTTAATACAAAATAAAATAAAAGTAATATTGTGCATTTGTAAACAATAGAATAGTTGTATTTGTAAATTTAATAATTTAAATAAACAATTTATGTGTTTATTTATTTTCAACGGTAAGAATCGATTTTTGTATGTTCTAGTGTAACTGTTACATTAACTGATCTAGCAATAAATAATAGCTTCTTCTTGTGGAATGTTTAAGTATTATAATTTGAAATTTTAAAATGTTTTCATTTAATTTAATTGCATAAAAGTGTTACAACAAGCTAATTAACTTAGTTACTGGTCTAAATGGATTTAAGCCGTACGATGTTGCACTGTCAATGATTTAAGTACCAAAATTCAGAGTATTTAACACGTTCTCCATGAGCATCAATAAAAAATATAAACTAAATGATGATTGTAAATGTATACAGCAAACAAAAAATGATGAATAATGATATAAAATGGATTAAAAATAATGATGTATAAAAAAAACACAGATTAAATACGATTGATCAAAAATAAGAATAGAAAATGTGTTATTTCAGCAATCGCTATAGATAGATACAAGACTTCGTCTGCTATTTGTTTTTCATCTATCATGTGACCTCTGATGTCAGGTGGGAAGAGCCCATTAAAAATAAAAGTTAGTACGTTGTGGTCAAAAGAAAAACTTCTGTACTAAAATATTTTAATTCTAAATTTGTGTTTTCACATACATTGGTTGGACATTTGACATAAATATTAAATAATGAATTGTGATTTCTTAAATATAAATTTGCACGAGTGATATTCGATAAAATCTGAGATAAAAATTTAATGCTTATCGCTGAAATGATTACATAGCAGATTCCTCTCTTTAGTAACTAAACTAAAATGAAATTAAAATATTTTTGTATAATAATCAATTTCTGTTTATAATATCATATACACGCATCTGATTTTGGAGGCACCATAGTGAGAGGTTGCATAACTTTGGTAGTATGGACTACCAAACCATCCTTCACATGAGATTACTGTTTGGGGTGTATTAGATTTTCATATCCGAACCCCTACAATGCGCGTTAACGGTTCCCTGATCTGTTAGCTCTGTAATTTGGTTTTTTAGTTTAACGTCTTATCTTATGTTTAAGGTTTCCCTACAGCCATATTTCAATAACAAACTGAGTAATCCTATAGTACGCAATGTGCAACAGTGTTTCTTTATGCAGGAGATTAAACTAAGGCTGTGTCCTGCCTGTTATCCTGATTTGTTCTTTATAGGGCACGTCTTGTTGATAATTGGAAGACGTCTATTGTCATGCAAGATCAATTTTGCAACGTGTGGACGAAGTATGAAACAACATACCAGAAGATCACATGCAAAATCCCTTTGATTCAGTGCCGAGTCGTGTAGAAGAAGATAACCAGCCGTTACGGCTACACAAAATTTCCCTGTGTTTCTCAAACCGAATATGACTGTATCTTTAATAACCCCACCTTTGCACTTATTCTTATTTATATAAAAAATTCCTTTTCGTTATCTCTCTGTATTGCATTTTGAGGGTCCAGAATGTATCAAAGTCGATTGAATTTCAAATATATTTTTTGTCTTTCTATGAAAATCCGTTTAACTCAAAGAGTGTTTGGGTATTTTTTGGCACATTTTAAATGTAACTTTTCGTTTAATTTTTTCTTTTTACTTTAAGAAGGTTAAGTAAATTTTTCAAGATAAGATAATATCTATATACTTTTTTAGCAAAAGGATAAATCCCGATGGACAATCTACATGTCCACCATACCTTTACGCACCTCTTCTTCTTTTCCCCATCTGTGGTTATCTAAATTTACTGGCAGCAAATGTCTTTATGATAAACACTAAATCACTTATAGAAATTAATGAATTATTTTTTAACTTAAGCAATAAAAATTTCTAAATGTTCTGGTAACATTAATCTATTTGCATCATAAAAAAAATATGAAAAGGTCGCCTTTATGCCTAAGTTTCATTATCAGCGTCATAACTTATCTCTGTTTTAAAGGAATCGAAGAAAACAAACTTATTTATAATGAGTATTATGAAAAACTTTGCTGATACAATTAGTTTGAATTTTCTATAGATTTGTAAATATTAGATGATAAAAAAGCAAGTTTATATATTAAAAAATGATTAAGGTTTCTTACCCTGTTTTGGCAAAAGTTACCCACATATCCATTATATCCTTACTTAACTCTTCTTCATTTTCTGAAAATTCATGCCACAGAGGATTGCCAAAAACATACGGAGTTTCTTCGAAATGGGGCACACCTATCCATTCAGAAAATCTTGAGGAAGGTGACCGATAGTCAAAAAGATAAAAATACACAGGGTGACTTTTCAATGATTGAAAATCAGCCATAAACATTGTTGAACACGTAATCAAAGCGTCTCCCATAATGTCTACAGCAGAATTTAAATAGGTGTATCTAGACTCTTCTTTTACTCGCTTAAAGTAGCTTTGAAGTATTTCGTCGTGTTCATTTTTTGTAAGCTTCTGGGCCAGCTGTGTAGCTATAGTCTCATTAAAATCTTTGATATCAGTAGATTCGCCAAGAAAATCTTCATTAAATAGAAAAGCTACAAACGTGGAGCCTTCATCTCTTGTTACTCCAAGAAGGACCTCAGTGTCTTTAAAGTCACCCCTCCGATATGCATCTGTGGGACTGATTGGAAGAAATTCATCACCAACTCTTGGCACTAACATTCCCAGATCTTTAAAAAGTTCATCGTCAGCTTCTGGAAATTTCTCAGCGGGAAGATTTTTCATGCATTCCACAACTTTTTTGGGGTTTTCTTTGAAGTCTTCTTCATTTGATGCACATCCTGCATGTTTAGAAATCATCTGACTACCCATACGCAGTACTTCGTTCTCAGTGGAGTACATTGGATGAACTGCAGCCCCGCTTTGGAGAATGGCTCTGTTGAAAAGGTTTCTAGACAGTGGTGAAACCACGTGTAAAGATACAGAAAAGGCACCGGCACTTTCACCAAAGATCACAATGTTATCTGGATCACCACCAAAATACTTCGCGTTGTCTTTGATCCATTGCATGGCTAGCAGTTGATCGTACATACCCATGCTCCCAGCAGCTTCGTCGATGAAAGCTGAAACAATAATTAATTTTAAATTAAAGAACAAATAATATTCTGATTAAAAAAAAAAAAAAAATTAAAAATAGATTAATTTTTTTGCTGTGTACTAGTTAAATGTACACTGTAAAAAAAAAAAAAAAAGATCGTCAGCTTTTCTTGCTGTAATTTTCAACCGTGTTACAAATAAATGTCTGATTCAATTTTTGTTATCGCTAGACTGCCCAACCACATATTACGCAATATAAATGTTACTTAGTATTTAACCTTGTTCGAGAATGCTTGGAAATTACTAAGTGACTGTTAGGGATTGCATGAGATTTTATTTTTCCAGAGCTTCTTAAAAAATCAATTACGCATTTACTTACAACAGGCTTGAAATTTACACAAGCATTTCGGTATATTTTTACAAGCACATTGCCATGTAATGTAGCACGTTATTTTTTTCAGTGTTTAACATTTTTTACTTTCCCTTACCCATAAGGCAGAGAAAGTACTGTTTTAGGATCAAATTTTCCAACGTAAGTTTTTGATATATTTACACGTTTTGAGGTGACCTGAATCCGAAAATCATGTTTTTAGCGAATGGTCTGTGTGTGTGTCTGTCTGTCTGTATGTGTGTTATCAGCATAGCTCAAGAACAAATAGTAGCAGAAAGTCCAACCTTGGTATTCTAAATGTGTATGATATAGGGATGCTACACTAAGCTTTTCGTTGAGATGAAGCAAATGGTTCGTGTACAGGGACGCCCAAGAGAATTCAAATACATTACGTCTAAGGGGGGAAGTGCTGGTAAGTAGAGTTTAACATCTACACACTGCACTAAACCAAATGAAATGAATATATATATTTTTTATATGCGTAAAAACATGTCTCATGTAGAATATGGTAGGGAAATCATTCACTGTTCGTTTACAGGGCTACACAAAAGAACTAGATAAAAGTGCGACACTAGTTGCAAATTGATGGAAGCGTATTTCAGGCTGGGCCATTTATTATTACTATAGGATTATACTTAGGTGGACCATGTGGTCTGTATATAACCTTCGAAAGATATACAGGGCTTCAAATATTTAAGTGATAACATTCTTTTTGTTGTTAGTGGATGTGCTTTATTATTAATATTTTGCCATTTCCAGGAAATCTGTTCGGGAATTGAAATGAATTATTCATAGAGATATGATAAATAATGTATGCTTTTAAGCTAAATATTCATCGCTTGTTTTTTGTATATTTTCACATTTTGAGCCTTCCTGATTACCGTAGTCAAGTTTTTTAATGTTTGATCTTTGTCTGTGTCTCTTAGAGTGACTTAAAAACAAATAATTTTAGGAGATCCAAATGTTGTATTTTGAAGTTAATATAAGTTTTTTTTTGAAAAAGTTTGATCAAGATTGATAAGTTTCGAGTAATGTTGCGTGGGAAAATTGCCTGAATAATTTAAATTGAACTTTTAATTTTACTAACAGATTTAAATTCTATATAAATGTAGCTACATTAATGAAACGGGGGGTTCCTCATACAGATATAATTATCATATAAAACACTTCCGAAGCCTAATTTGAATTGTTTAACACATGTTTACAAAACAATACTCGTTATCTTACTTTTTAATCTCCAACCTGTATTTATAATATTACATTTCAGGGTAAGAGAAAGTCGTGTGAGTGACACACCAGATT
The DNA here is from genome assembly GCA_963930645.1 of Salticus scenicus. NCBI lineage: Eukaryota > Metazoa > Arthropoda > Arachnida > Araneae > Salticidae > Salticus > Salticus scenicus. The sequence continues at coordinate 52,555,441 of OZ005648.1, forward strand.
ATTTCTTTTTCTACTTTTTTTCTTTTTTATGGATGTATTATCATGAATTTTTTTTTTATCTTTTTAGAAATTCAAATTTACTGTTTTTATTTTTATTAACTTGGGTTATTATATGTTTTGAAAATTTACAATAATAATAATAATCCGTTCAATTGTGTTTACTTGTACCAATGCATTAATGTAAAAATAAAATAAAAGAAAGAAAGAAAATGAAATAAAGAAAATGAAATGAAATGAAATAAATAAATAAATAATTTTGCTATAAATTTATTAGTACAAAGACATAAATAAATCTAAAACATTCTAATTTATTTATTAGAATTTTGCATTATTCCTTTAAAATTCTTTATTTTTTGTAGAGGTGAGAGAAGCCTTTTCTTAATATCAAAACCCCTATGTATCAACTACACTACTAAAATATTTGTTTAAAAAAAATCCAGAATTGCTAAAAAGTATACTGCTTAAAAATTACAGAGTGAATTAAAGATTTCGGTTGTGTTATAAGTTTTCGTCCGAGAGGTACTTTAGGAGCTGAATGTTATTACTCCTATCAGACTGCAAACTCTGGTGCCATCTGACCATAAAAAGCAAAACCACTATGTCGACTTTACATTTTACAAATCACAACTTTTTAAGACTTTTTTGAAACCTTTAAAAAAATTCATCCAAACCTTCGGAATATACAAAAAAAAAAAAAAAAAAAAAAAAAAAAAGGGGGGGGGGACTTCGTTATGAACTTTCTTGTTTTTAAAAATTACTTCCTTTGTTTCTATTGTAAGAGCTGTATGGTGGTTTTCAGAAACAAATAATTTTACTGCTTTGGAATTCTATACTTATATTTTCATTAAGACTAGTTCTAACCATGGCTGCTGTTGCTTTTCTACATTTTACATCTACCATATGCTTCTTTAATATAAGAAATTGTCCATTAGTCATATTTGTATAATAGCTTGCTTTATTATCTTCTGTTTTAAATGGGGTCTCGTAAATACCTAGTAGATCATATTTAAAAAAAAAATAGAATATTCTTAAAATTATATATATATATATATATATATATATACAGGGTGCTTAGAAAACAACTACCTCGATATATGAGACCATAGCTACCATACCGTTCCGAGAAACTGAATAAAAATTTGGTGGAAAGTATGTTGAGGTGTGCGCTCAAGAATTATATAAAAAACAACAGTTAAACTCTAACAGTTACGGTTACAGTGACAAAATTTCGAAATTTTCAAATGGCAAAGCCTACTTTATTTTTTATTGAAATGGAATCTCCATAGCAAAAAACTATAAATAACGTTGGAACGGTACCGCTAGCACAAAAATCACCAACGCTAGACATACTAAGAAAAAAAGAGCAAACAGCTGTGATATGCCTACCAGAGCACGACTTAAATTTTATTAATGACGTCACATTTCACACTGAGTCTTCGGCTCTCACCAAAGTCTACTGATTCTGCTTCGAAACGAGAAGAATAGACAACGGCATCCTTAATTTCATGCAGGTCTACTGAATAAGGGTTTTAATTTCGTTGTTAGTTGTAAGACACCGTCATGAGTGACATCATCACACGAAAGGAAAAATAAGGCATTGTGAAATGCGTGATGTGTATCTTGCTTTCTTGCTGTGTGAACAATATGCCGCTTACTGGGAAACATCATCAAAATAGGTTTTGACTGCCATTTTACAATGCCTTGTTTTTCACGTACTGTGGTGACGTCATCATGACAGCGTCTTACGACTAACAACGAAATTAAAACCATTATTCAGTAGCCTTACACGAAATTAAGGATACCTTGGTCTCTTCTTTTCGTTTCGAAGCAGAATCAGTAGACTTTAGTCTGCACCAAAGAGTCAGCGTGAAATGTGACGTCATTCAAAAAAATGAAAGTGGTGCTCTGGTAGGCAGTCTTTTTTCTTTCTTTTTTTGTTAGCCTGCTAGCGCTGCCGATTTTCGTGCTAGAGGTACCGTTCCAACGCTATTTATGTTTTTTTGCTATGGAGATTACATTTCAATAAAAAAAGTAGGTGTTGCCATTTCAAATTTTCGAAATTTTGTCACTGTAACCGTAACTTTTAGAGTTTAACTGTTATTTTTAATATAATTCTTGAGCACATACCTCAAAATACCTTCCACCAAATTTTTATTCAGTTTCTTGGAACGGTATCGTAGCTATGGTTTCATATATCGGGGTAGTGTTTTTCTAATCACCCTGTATTAGAAGACTGCAAGGGCCGGGCTTTCGGCCCGAGCCCGAGCCCGGCCCTCTGGCCGAATTTTTCAATTTGCTCTCGGGCCGGGCTCGGGCTTAATATTTTTTGTGTGTACTCGGGCCGGGCCGGGCCTGGAGGAAATTTTAAGCCCGAGCCCGGCCCGAATCTTTTTCTAAATTCCTCGTTAATCAACGAAAAAGGAAAATAATAAAATTCTTTTTCAGTCATTTATTTAACGTAATTTTACAGTCTGGTATGTCACATAAAATTTTATTTTGTTAAAAGGTGTCTGTAACTACAATTTAATTGTCTATCAGCTTGACTGTTCGCGATCTGACTTTCCGCAAATATTTTAAACATGTCTCGAAATTAATATATTTTATTTAAAGTAATATTAGATGGTTTCTAATTCAAAATAATATGCATGTTACTACCAGTTTGCGTACATGTAACAAACAAAAGAAATTAGATACGTTTCTGTATATAAGGCTTTGTTTTCTATGGTCTGCAGTGTTTAGGTGGTATGAAGGCTATAAAAATCCTTCCGCTGTAACTTCTCCTCTAAGGCTTCTTTTTCTTTTCTCCGGGGCACTGGATGAAAGTAGCACCAATTTTAGCATGTGCAAAAGCATCTTTTCTATTAAATATGGTTGAATTAGCATTAAAGTTTTGTTTACCGGATCATATGAAAGATTTGGATACATTACGGTATGTAACAGGAAGTGGTTGAAAGTGTATTTTTAGTACTATTAGCCATTTTAAATATCTTCCTATATTGTTTGAGGAATGCTAATATTTTCGATTTGACTTTCTGTCTGCCTTTGTTCCTTCTGTACGTCTGTAATAATAAAATACCGTTTATATATAAATATCTTGTAATCATTCGGCAGTTTCGTTAAAGAACATTGTATTGCTTAGCTGTATAAAACCTCTGCAAAGCACATACTAAAAATCTTTTTCGTAGAAAAGCATGTTTTTTTTTTTTTTTTTTTTTTTTTTTTTTTGTAATTTTACATATTTTGAATCGGGCCGGGCCTGATTTCATCGCTTTTTGTCCGGGCCGGGCCGTACACTAGTAAAAAAGAAACGGGCCGGGCCTGAAAATTTCGGCCCGTGCAGACCTCTACCCTGTATATTAAAATTAACTAAAGAGCGAAAAACTAATTGGGTCAAAAATTAACTGAATACCCGTATTATTAATATTTTTATAATTATTGTTTATTTATTTATTTTCTCAAATAATCCAAGAAAATCTGTAACACCACCCTTCTTCTTACAAGTTGTGAGTGCAACTAATAACTCATTTTACTGATTTAGTTTTACTACCATTAACTGAATTCTTTATTCATTAAATGGTCAATAAATTTCTTTGGAACAACTCCTCTTTGGATAAACATTTAACAAATGTCAACCCCTAATTTATTTTCTCTAAAGAGCGCTCTTTTAATAAGACATCTAAAGTTTGCTATTTTATATTGATACAGTTTTGGACATTGGAATAATGTACTAGAAGAGTTCCTATTATAGTTTTCTGTATACAGATCGTATAATAATGTTTTGGGAATATGAAGAAAAGCTTGTGCCAGATAAGTGGTTCTTACTTCCATTTCGAAAAAAAAGAAAATAGTCACTGGATGCAAAATGTGGTCAGTATGGAAGTGGCATCAAAATTTCCACTCGAATTTTATCATAATTTTCCCAATTTGGTGAGCAATAAAATGTGTCATGTCCTTCCTGTGTCATGCAGTAAAATGACACAATCACTCAACATGTGGGCAGTTTACAAATAAGAGGTGAATCAGGCTTACACCTCCAAGCGAGAATTTCTAAACATCTCACTATTGCAATTGTTCTGACGCATCTGCGTTCAGTGATGCCAGATGGTCGAAAATTATTTCCCCAAACAGGTCTTAAATTTCACCAATCAGGATTTTTTTTTTTCGAAAAAATCCCCAACTTGATTTTTACTAAAAAGGGAAAAAAAAAAAAAAAAAAAGCAGATTTTTCCATGATTTAAGCTCAGATTTTTCCCCAAACGAAGGAAATTTTTGAAAAAAAAATCCCCAAATTACGATAAAGCTATTGGAAGTCTCTAGTCGTAGGGATAAATCATTACGTTGCCAACATTGACAGAAAGTTGAAGAACTCCCCAGATTTGCCCCCCAAAAAGTCCCCACAAACATTTGGTCCACAAAATTGTCCCCAGAAGCCACAAAACTCCCCAAAATGGGGACAAAATCCCCAATCTGGCATCACTGTCTGCGTTACACTACCTACTCGCACACTGCTGTAAGACAGACAGCCGTCATCTATCTTCACTCCGGAGTAAAATATTCCCTTCATATTTATTACTTTTCAAATAGCCCGTAGCTCCCACCTTTTTATTTATTTATTTATTTATTTATTTTTTTTTTTTTTTATTGTCAACCTTCTATTTTAGCCAAATAAAAACTCAAAATTTAGCGGAAAAAATGATTCATTTCTTTTCTCTTCTACCTCTGATTAATTTCTGGTGGCTGTCGATATTATATGAAAATAATTACCTTGTGCATCAAAGGGTTATAAAGTATTACAAAAATAAATCACTGATAATGAACGATTATGAGACTTAAATTTTGGTTTTTAACTCTTTAGACCATAGTTGAATGAAAAACATGCTACATAATCAAGCTTTTCGTGGGTTATGATAACATGCTGGTTTATTTTTGCTACTAAATGCGTTTATTTAAACAATACATTAAATATTATATTCTGGGATGAGATTAGCAAAAAGACAAAAAAAAAAAAAAAAAAAAAAAAAGGCTGAAACTACGGGCAAAGGCAAAATTTTTAAATGAAATATTAAAATTTTGATGTCAAAATATTTTATAGTAGAGTAATAAACATTTTTGTTTTAATCGTCACTGTTATTAATCTTCAATAATTGTGTTTCAGTAATTCATTAAAGTTTTATTTTATGAGCGGATGTAACAAATTCACATCAGAAAAGTACAAAAAAAAAAAAAAAAAAAAAAAAAAAAAAGCTGATTAAGCTGAAAAACTAAATCTATAAAAAAGCCGAAATCAACTGAAAAGCTGAAAAATCGCATCTCTGTATGTACTACATTAAAAAGAAAAGTATTGCTTTAGTTTTAATGGCACTATTTTCATTGTAAATATAAATAAATTTGTGTTTGCGATCCAAACATAATTATGTGCATGAACAAATTAAAGTACTAATGGAACAGAAAATCACATATTTTCATTCAGTTTGTGCTGTTTTTACATTTCAAGAAAAAACTCATAGGTGTCTACTACTGAACAGAAAAACGTGTCATTTTCTGTATTTTGATTTTTCCATTACTGGCACATTGTAAGCTGTCTGTACAATTTATTTTTGAGTATGAAAATAAATCCATGTTGCATTTTTCGATGTACAATCTTTTACCGTAAGAGTTAAAGGTATAATCTTCCCTATCGTCGCCGGAAGCTAAAGTCCATGTTATTCCAAGGGAAAATTTGTCTATGAAAATACACATTACCTAATGTATTTTATAAATTACATTTTTACATACTGAAAATTCCTATCCGTTTAATTGGTACTGGTTTTCTAAAAATTGACTTTTCGAATTTTACTATTTTGAGTTGAAAAATGTGAATTTTCACTAAGTGCATTTTCTTGATATTTTATCTACAAAATAAAATGCTAAAAATTTTAAAAAATCAAAATTTGGAAAACGAGTACCATTTTAACGGTTGCGAATCTGCTGAATCGGAATTAAATAAATAAATAAATAATGCGTAATTATACGTAAAATTTTCTCCATAAAGTTACATGGGATTTGGTGACCGGAGACGGGAGGATTGTAAGAGGGAGAGAGGAACTTTAATTCAGGTATCTATCACTGGTTATATATATATATATATATATAATTACAACTTCTAAAATTAAGAAATTGTCCCCAAAAATAGTGTCCACCAGTGGCAGGGAAAGTCTGCTCTCACAGCTGGTAGACATGAAGTACCGGGTTCGATTCTAGATAGCGCTCCTCTGCCTAGTCTTTCTCCGTGATTTCCTTCGAAACTTGAGTAAATGTGGGCTACAACCCCTTAAATAGAAATCACCCATGGAGGCACTTATGTCTAGGTCCAGAATCCTAGTGAGTCAACTGGTTTTAACCCTAATATATACTGACCAAATGTCTCCATTTTCTGGGGACAAAAGGGGACGCCCCCTTTTTTTTAAAGGAATTTTCTAAGTTTAAAAATTTTTTAGAAACTAAATTATTAATCAATAACACTTTATTTTTAGTCCTTGTTTATTAGGAATGAAAAAATAGATCCATAATTTAATAATTGTAGCAATTTTTAATGCTTCTCTATTACAAAGGTACTTTGATCTGGTCAGCCTACCCTAATATCAACATCAATACCCTCTAAAATAGGCAAAAAATTTCGTTGCAATGTCTACTACTGTTTCAGATATCCTATATATATATATATATATATATATATATATATATATATGTACATTTATATATATATATGAATAATTTAATTAATAGTGAATAATTTAATAAAGTTATGTAATTTAGCTATTAATAAATACATTATAATACAGCAACAACACCCAAATAATAGTTATTGTAATTCAATTTAAACGTTAACACTCATTTTTTCTATGATTAATTTACAGTGTATGACTTAATAGATAAATTCATTTTAAATTACTTACGCTAAGATTAACAATTAGGACCATAACACTAACAAGGAAACATTCAAAAGGTGTCGTCTTCAAAACGCATTGAAAAAAATATATGTGATTCTACTCTTCATAAAACACCAGAAAGTGAAAAGAAATATCGTCTGAAATGAATTACAGCGACCACAAAAAATTATCAAAATTAAGCATTTATGGCGATTTAGCGCTGTTAGGCGATAAGTTCGCTAGCACCGAGATTGCCGTGTACGAAAAGAACTGTGTTTTGCTTCTCCGCCAAGTACTCAAAATCAATCGCCTAACAGTGTGAAATCGCCAAAAATGCTTAAATTTGTTAATTTTTTGTGGTCGCTGTAATTCATTTCAGCCGATAACTTTTTCACTTTCTGGAGTTTTATGAAGAATAGAATCACATATATTTTTTTCAATATTTTTTTTAGGACGACACCTTTTGAATGTTTCCTTGTAAATCCAACAAGGTGTGATTTTTAACGCGCGAAATTCAAGAAAGTTATCAAATAAACACTAATAATTTTATAAAAATATGAGAAAAAGATAGCTCGAAATGAAAATTGGAATTGAAAATGCTCAAAAATAGAAGAATTCACGCTTCAGGGAACATGTCCTTCTACGAGCAAAGAGATCGCATATATAGAAAGCAATCACAAGGGAAGGAAATTAAAATAGGTAGAAAAATGAGAATTAACATCTTTACCCGAAAAGAATCCCAAGGTTCCAACTCTGTAATTCATAGAGGCCACAATAACATCACCGTGCTGTGCAAGGGCAGTGCCATCGTATGTTTTTATATTAGAAGATCCCATCATAAATCCACCTCCATGAATGAAAACCATCACTGGCTTCTGAGTGCTTTCACTTTTCGGAACCCACAAATTGAGATATAAACAATCTTCATCCATTTTGTCGCTTTGATTGAAAAATTTCATAGTCACTTTCATCATACACTGGATGCAAGTTGGAGGTAATTGCTTTGCGTCGTAAACGTCTGTCCATGGAGATTTGGGAACTGGCCTTGCAAATCTCAGATTTCCCACAGGTGGTTCAGCATAGGGAATGCCTAGAAATGCATCGACATTTTTATCGTCTATGGATATCCCTTTTACAGGTCCAGTGGTTGTTTGTACAATTCTATCACAATTTGCAAGAGGAGCGAGGAAGAGAAAAAGTAAAAGTATCATTTTGTGATAAGGAAATCTGAAATAAACAAATAAAACACAAACAAATTAACCGAAACGTATCTGAAACGAATATCTGATTGAATCAGCAAAATTTTAAATTTATATTGAGCTGCTTCAAGTATTTTTTATAGAAATATAAATCACATGTTAATAATCATTTTTTGAAAGCCGAAGTTTTTCGAAACTAACACTGAAAATGGTGCCGCAGCTAAAGCAACGTATTGGAATAAAAAAGTAAAATTTTATCCATGGTTTCTATGAGTGTATTTTGACTGAATGGGCTCTTTCCAGCGTCGTCTGCTCAATCACGTGATGTTTGAATAACATAAAATCGAATTCCGAGAATCGAATTAAGTTAAATATTGTTCTGAAGGAAAAAAAGTATTAATATATAATATAAAATAAAATAAAAGTAATATTGTGCATTTGTAAACAGTAGAATAATTGTATTTGTAAGTTTAATAATTTTTTAAAAACAATTTATATGTTTATTTATTTTCCCGTGTAAGAATCGATTTTTGTATGTTGTAGTGTAACTATTAAATTAACTGATCTAGCAATAAATAGCCTGTTCTTGTGGAATGTTTATGGATTATAACATGAAGTTAATTTAAAATGCTTTCAGTTAAATTTAATCACGAAAAGGTGTTACAACAAGTTAATTAACTTAGCTGCAGGCCAAAGTGGCTTTACACCGTACGATGTTGCACTGTTAATGATTTAACTACCAGCAATTGCTATAGATAAATATAGAAGATTTCGTCTGCTTTTGTTTCAAAACAAGTATGTCATGTGACCTCTGACGTCAGGTGGGAAGAGCTCATTAAATAATAATAATAATAATAATAATAATAATAAAAAGGAAAAACTTACATTACAATCGCAACAATGTACTGAGATAAAGAAAACATAATTTTAAGTGTGGTTTGCATGTTTTTGGAAGATTCTTTCATTGATTCTCAATAAATAAATAAAACAATGTGTGTAGAAAAAATTCTTTCCGTTACTATGCTGAGTGTTAAAAAGTTAGGGGAAACTAATAATTTAAATATATAGAATCCCACTATGCCACGAGAAATTAATAAAAATAAATAAATAAATAAACACGTGGTTATATAATTTAAATTAAAGAATTATGATGCCCTTTTCAATACCTTGGAGACATTTCGAGTTAAAAACATACAAATAACATGATATAAAAGATGAAAAAAACTGTTTTAAACATTATGCATGTTTCATACATCATGCACGTCATACAAACCGATGTAAATACGTTAGTAATCAGTTTTGTCTATTTATAAGTTTTTATTACAGTATTCATAATGTTTTGATGAGTTCAGCATTGAAAACTAGTATGTTGTGGTCACCACATGAATTTCTTCTATATTTTCCTATACAAATTCACTCAGTAAAAATGATTTATTAAAATTATTATTTAAAAAAATTATCTTCCATGATAATGTTGACGATTTCCATATTATAGAAGTAGTATAACACTAAATATATTAAAAAAAAAAAAAAAAAAAAAAAAAAAAAAGGGTTAATTTGAAAGATATCCATCATGAAAATTTACTCCCTTCGAGAGCGGAGGCGAGGCTCCTACATACATAATTTTTTTTCATAGTTGACTATCTCTATTACAAATTATTCTTTTAAATTTCATAATGATTATTAAAAAATAATTCTCTTTATACACATTTGTACAAAATGTTGTCTTATGCCACCATGTTAAAAATTTAGAAAAGCGGGATGGCAACGCAAGCTGTTGCACAATTTTTACCAAAAGTTGCTAGGCACTAATTTATGTCAATGTGTAACTACATACCAATTTGTATGAAATTCTGTGCAGTTGTACCTGAGATACAGTCGCCACAAAATTTTGTTACACACAGACACACAGAGACAGAAGGAGAGACAGACAGATATTTTCACTAGTAAGAAGGTTCAAAGTTTACTAGTGAAAATGTTACTTCTTTTTTAATTTTATTTTTTAATTTGACCATTTTATAAAAATGGTCAAATCGTGTTCTCCAGTTCTCAAAACGTGTAAATCCATAAAAAAACCCGATGTCGAAAATTTTTACGAATCCAATTCTTTCTTCTATTGAATATAGAAGAAAGTAATAAAGAGTTATATATAAATATTAGTTGATATTTAAAATCATTTTAAACCGACTAATTGACATAATTACTTAACCGGCATCAATTATCTAAATCGGCACAATTGATGAAAAGCTTAAAGTCCATCATTTTAAATAAAAATTGTATGCAATAAAAATACATATAAACATATTAAAAAGAGGACATGTGTTTCATGTTATATATATTTTATGCTCTGTTTAAAAAGAACTACTAAAATATACAACCAGAAAATTTTTAAATATTAAAACTAAAAGTTGATGCGCGACATTTATTTTTGATATATTTCAAATAAATAGAAAATATATATTTTTAATTTCCATACTGCTAGTATTTACGATTAATTTAATTAATAATATTCGGTGGAAAAAAATATTAGAGGTCTTACCTTTTACTCACTTCACTTGTGTGTATTGAGAGCATTTAAATAAGCTCTGAAGTGGAATTTAAGCGATAAATGAAGTGGAAAAATCTTATCAGGAGATATGTCAGAAAGACTGCAAAAATATTACAGATTTCCTCGAGATATTATGACCTTGCGATTAAATAAATCTTAATAAGATAAATCAGCTGTCAATTCAATGTCAAATATCGTCATTCTAACAATTTATAAATGATAATTGCCGAAACGTCAGTGGAGGCCCTCTGTTGAGACTCAAAACGGTTTTGGGCTCTGTCTGTCTGTCTGTCTGTCGCTCGATAGTGGCAAAAATAGCGCTATTTACTTGAAATTTGGTACACATGTTCATGAGCCCCACGAAATCAGCTGTATAGTTTTTGGTATGTATTCCGTTTGTAGTTCGTATACAGGGACACGCCAAACTTTTTCTTATCATTACGGCCTAAGGGAGAAATTTATATGTTTCGCGATAGCGACCACAAAAATCACGCTATTGACTTGCAATCTGGTATCCGCGTTCATGTGCCCCACGAAATCAGCTGCATAGTTTTGGGTGCGTATTCCATTTGTAATTCGTGTACAGGGACATGCCAAAGTTTTTCTTATCATTACGGCCTATGGGAGGAATTTGTATGTAATGTGATAGCGGGCACAAAAATCACGCTATTGACTTGCAATTTGGTACACATGTTCATGAGCCCCACGAAATCAGCTGCATAGTTTTGGGTGCGAATTCCATTTGTAATTCGTGTACAGGGACATGCCAAAGTTTTTCTTATCATTACGGCCTATGGGAGGAATTTGTATGTAATGTGATAGCGGGCACAAAAATCACGCTATTGACTTGCAATTTGGTACACATGTTCATGAGCCCAACGGAATCAGCTGTATAGTTTTAGGTGTGTATTCCATTTGTAGTTCGTGTACAGGGACACGCCAAAGATTTTCTATCATTACGGCCCATGGGAAGAATCGGTATGTACCGCGATAGCCACCGCAAAAATCAAGCTATTGACTTCCAATTTTTGCCGAAACGCCAATGGAGGCCCTATGTTGAGACTCAAAAGGATTTTGGGTTCCGTCTGTCTGTCTGTCGTGCGATAGCGGCCGCGAAATTCACGCTTTTGACTTGAAATTTTGTACACATGTTCATGATCCCCTCGAAATTAGCTGTATAGTTTTGGGTGTGCATTCCATTTGTAGTTCGTGTACAGGGACACGCCAAATTTTTTTTTATCATTACGGCCTATGGGAAGAATTTATATGTACCGCGATAGCGGCCCCAAAATAACGCTATTGACTTGCAATTTGGTACACATATTCATAAGCCCAACGGAATTAGCTGTATAGTGTTAGGTGTATATTCCATTTGTCGTTCGTGTACAGGGACACGCCAAAGTTTTTCTTACATTTACGGCCGATGGGAAGAATCTGTATGTACCGCAAAAATCCTTCGATTGACTTCTAAATTGGCGCACACGTTCCAGCTTTGCATATAAGTAGCTGTATAATTTTTATTGCTATATTTTTTATAAACTGTATACAGGAACACGCCAAAATTCTTAACATTACGGCGTATGGGGTGAATTTCGTTTCGCATTTTAAAATCATTACTTTGCAATGAAGAAAATGAAACTAGCGTAAGTGAGTAAGATGCTTAAACTTATGTTGTTTAAAGAAAATATGTGCTCTTAAGCTTTCTAATTAATGTACAGGACCTTACAAAAGTGTTTTGACAATGTCACGTAGTCATCCAAACGATGTTAAATTGGCAACAATTATTAATTTTAAACGCAAAATAAGCTGAATAGTTTTTACTGGTGTATACAATGTTTATGGTTCGTTTACAAAGACGCACGAAAGAATTTCGTAACATTAGAGCCTATCGACAAATTTTTAATTTAAGCGCGCACTTTAATGCGTTTATGCTGAATTGAACTTAATAAAGTTAACATACATTATAAAGATGCTTAAAATCATGTTTACTCTTAAAAAAGGTTATGTATAGACTAAATAATTTATGGGACCACACAAAATAATTCCGAGTATGTACTGTAATCATCCAAATGATGTCAAATTAGTTTGAAAAATTAATGAGTTATAATTAATTAGGTTTATTCTTATTATTGGCGTTTATAATGACTGTGGCTACTTTTCCGGGATATATAAAGGAATTTCGTACTATTACTTCTTAAAAGTGTATTTTAGCATGGTTGCACCCCATCAAATATAATGAAATTTTATTAGAATTTTAAAAGCATGTTTTCCTGTTGAAAATTGTGGGCATAGAATTGATAATTAGCTTAAAGGTTACGCAAAATATTTCCGATATGCTAAGTAATTTTTTTGTATGAAATTTGATAGTTATGAAATTTGGTATTTATGAATTTCAGGGAAATAATACAAGACCGTCGTTTATTAAGAATACATATTGTTGCGTACTTGGAGGTTCGTAATTTGTCCGAGAATGAAAGGCGAAACTTGCAAAAGTTCAGTGATTTATTCACTGAAAGTTCCAGAAAAATACAGGTCTATAAATCAAGTATCAGCTTCAATTCAACCAGTAAGCATAGCTTAAACAACAGCCGTTAACAGCAAAACAACAGTACAAACTGTTTATCAATAACACATAAAGCAAGTCTCGTTCAAAGAGGCTCAAAGCAAAGCAAGCATTTGACGAAACTGACACAGATCTGAGATTGGCCGCCTTGGCTAAAAAAATGCTCCTTTTATACTATTCTGTCGAACACAGACTGTTCTGGAAAATTCTCGTATCTCACCAGCCAATGAGATTAGAGCTTCCATATTTGGTATATCCCTAATAAGGATTTTCTCGCCAAGGTCGCCAAAAAATCTCCAAGGAGGGAAACAGTCGCCAAATTTGACGCCAAATGCATTTCTTCCCTTATTGGAGCTTTTTAATGCGTTTTTAAAGGAAAATTAGGCTATTTTAACTGTAAAACGACTAGAAATGCACAAAATTAGCATTTTATCGACTTACTAAGCCTCTTTCAAAGAATTTATACAAAAATAAATGCAATTATTTACAATTCCGTAACACTTTATATGATATACAAATAGGTATACAAAGAGAGATACAGCAGGGGTTAAAGGGGGCGGCAGCCCCCCTCAGGAATGTATCTGATTATGGTAATAAGTCGATCGAATCAATATATACTATTATATAATAAGGCATAAATAAAAATGACCTATTGAATAATGTCTGATGCAAATAGGACGTTGAGGCTCCTGATCTGCGGATCCACTAGTAATAGTAATAATAATAAACTTAGAGTGAAACGCAAACAAACCAATTTTAATGGAAAATAGTGTAATTTAGCATTGGAATAATAGCATATTGCAAATGATATTCTTGGTTAAATTAAAAAAAACAGATATTTACTACAAACGTTTTTAACTGTAAAGGGAAAAAGAAACAAATAAAATAAAATAAAATAAAGTTTATCTATGCAATCTCTCATTAGTAATATTCATATAAATTGTCATTACGCTAAATGAGAACAAGATCTTATTAATAAAAATTTGGTGTGTAACAACCATACGATTTCCATTACCCATTATTACACATATATGCACTTTTGGAGATAATGGTGGTCAGAAGCTATAAAATTCATCAAAAATAATAAGCATCAAACAGATTTCCTCTAAGAGAAAAATGATACACATGTAAAGACATATAAAACAGAGTTTACACAGAGAGTTTAAAAAAAATGTCGGTAGAGCCGTTTCTGAAACACCCATTTAAGAGATCTAAAACTGACATATTTAATCAGGATAGATAATATGGCTGTTAATTTTCCTGTAATAACCACGTAATACATGCGAAAAAATACCTAAAAAGGGGTTTATGTAGCAATTTTCAAGAAAATCAGTAGAGTCGTTTTTGAGATACCGATTGTCACCAAAACTTGGTAGACTCAATTATTGGCCGGAAAACAACAATTGCATTCGAAAGAATGTATAAAAGAAAGTAAATATGACGAGTTTGGAAAAAATCCGTGCAGCCGTTTTTAAAGAAACACATTTGCGAGGTAAAGAATTGGGCTATTTATACAGGGCGGCTATCAATTTTCATGAACTAACCAACTATTACATACGAAAGCATATCTAATAGGGTGTTTATGTAGCAATTTTGAAGAAAATCGTTAGAGCCGTATTCGAGATACGGGTTTACGGTCCTACTTCCGATTTCATATGACCCACTTCTGGTTTTCCAATTTTCACCAAAAGTTTTTAAAAAATCATCTGTATACCAGACTTAATTAAATTCTGAAGTTTCGTTGTCCTACGTTTATTAGTTTCCGAGATATAATAGTCAGAAGATTTCCTCCACACATACACACATACATACTGACCAACTCAAAAACAGGATATAGAAGTAAAAATTAATAAAAGTATTCTTTTTAATATCAAGATTTTTTTTTTTTTTTTTTTTTTTTTATTTACGTTTAAAGTTTTGCTTTAAAGTAATAGTGGACACTATAAATTTGTTTTTGTAAATTAATGTCTTAGAATAAAGATTTGCTTTAAGGGGATGGTAGATGTTATAACTGTTATTTTTTAATTATTGTCTTAGAATTAAAAAATTTGCAGAGATATGCATTGGAATATAAAAATATTGAGTATTTTAAAATTCTTGAAAAACTATTTAAAAAAAAAAAAAATTAAAGTGCTCCATGCAAACTAGTTTTTAAATTTTTCTCTTAATTTTACATTCTTTAGTTTTAACAATAATTCGTGACCGCAGCTCTCATAAATTTTCCAGGACAAATTTAGCGCTAAAAAGGGTGTCTCCAATTTACCCTTTGTAACACATACCCCCCCCCCCCTCCTCCCCCAAAGAAAAAAAGAAAATGTCAGATCACAAAAAATCAAAAATGTGTTTTAGGAAATAGCCTAAGAAAGTCGCATAGCCTCTTTTCAACATCTTTATTCCATTTTTGGTAGAGTTCGATTCAAATCAGAAATTTTCAAAATTTCCCGCCAAAAAATGATTTTCCTTCTTCCTTCCTTTAAAAATCGAAAATTCCTAAATCGCAGATAAAGTTTTATTTGTACAGTCAGTCAAATAATTAACTGTACATGAAACCTTTCTCAGAATGCCAAAGAATGAGTTAATATTAAAAATAAACCTTAAAAAATCTTTTTTTTTTTACTTTAAATCATTTTATTGAAATAATTTTGTTAAAATTGAAATCTAATTTACTTTTTTAAAATGTATCAGATCAAAAATTATCATGATTTATATTTATCAAATCACACAGAGTTGAAATTCAAAACTTATCAGTTATTTTATTTTTTTAATTAATTGTATATAAATTGTCGTCTTTTAAAATAAATTGATCTCTAAATATAAGTATTGAAATTCTAATGTTGTTTTTTTAAAACAATTTAAAATTTGAAATACAATTTACAATTGACATTTCATAATTTTTAGATTTTATAAATTTCATCATTTTTGAAAATTAATTAATTAATTAATTATTAATTAATCCTTTCTAGACAAATTTTGCCTACTTCTTAAATTTTTTGTCTTTATTCAAAATGTCGTTTCCAATCAATTTATTTAAATTGCAGTTTTTTTTTTTTTTTTTTTTTTTTTTTTTTTCGAGTGAGCAAGGCTTAACTTATTTAAGACTTGAAAAAAAAAAACCCGACTATATAAATACGAGTTTACATTCAAAATAAATCATTGGTATCATGTCTATCCGAGATGATTTTCGTAGCCTACTCCGGTAAATAGGAAAACCATCCATATCTACCCTAAACAAATATTAAATAGAGAAACAACCATAATTACCTTACTGTTGCATTTAATTTGAATTTTAACGCATAATTAAATATGAAAATTTCATTTTTGAAAATTTGAAATTTGTAATTTCGCTATTTAAATGTTAAATTTCAAATGTTATTTTTGTAAAATAGCTTAATGGACTCTGATATATTTGCATTTATCATTAAATTAATTTAATACGATATATTTTTCTGTATTTCTTTTCTGAATAATAACATAAAAAAAGTTATCATTGAGATTATGTTTCAGATTTACAAAATGTTTCCAATTTAGAAAATAATATCCTTGATTTTAACATAAAAATGATATTTTTAACGTTTCCTTTTTTGTCTGTCAAAAATTAGAATTATTCTTAAGAATTCTGAGAAAGGTTTAGTGCTCATTTAATTTTTTGACAGAATGTACTCATGTCTAGTCTCCCCATGTGCAATTTCTTTACTGTGAAGTAATTAGGAGTCGAGTTACGCTTATAAACGTGTTTTTGCTTTTGCTTCCCCCAGGGGGGAAAGGGAGTAATTTCGGAAAAGTTCATAGGTATAATTTTAAGTTGAGTAAAGACCTAAATTCCTATAAAGCGCCGTTGAATTCTGTCCAGCCGTTCTCAAATAATACCCAGACAAACGTCTTTTTGTCTTTTACCCCCCCCCCCCCCCGTGGAGAAAAAGGAGAATTTCTGAAAAGTTGATAGATATAATTTTAAGTTGGATAAAGATCTAAATTCCTGCCAAGTGCCGTTGAATTCCGTCCAGCCGTTCTCAAGTGATACCCGGACAAACGTGTTTCTGTCTTTTGCCCCCTAACGGGGGGAACGTAGGGGAAATTCTAAAAAGTTGATAGATATAATTTTGAGTTGGGTAAAAACCTAAATTCCTGCCAAGTGCCGTTGAATTCCGTCCAGCCGTCCTCGCGTGATAGCCGGACAAAATAAGCGACATACAGACACGATGACACACACAGGCAGAAATTTCTTAAATCATTTTTGGCTCTCATGGTGTGTGAAACGTGAAGATATCGCAAAATTTTTCGATTCCGACAAATTTACAGACAAAACTCTGATTTTATTAATATAAAATAATAATAATAATAATATATATATATATATATATATATATAATAAATAATAATAATAAACGTAATACAATCGAGCCTCGTTAACGAGAACATTATTAACGTGAATTACTTTTAACGTGAACTGTTTCCACACTCCCCGTTAAAATGAAGATTAGTGTATTTATATGAAGATTAGTTGCTGATAGCATGAACTACTGATAACATAAACATATCACAATCTTGAGATTCGCGTTAACGAGGTTCGATCGTATTACTATATTTTGTTTTTTTAATTTGTACATATTAGTACTAATATGCAAAATACGAGTTATCCAACATGGTCGACACCGGGAGAATTTTTGTCAGCTGAAAAACATCGAAAATTTACTAGTTTTTTGGCTTTTTTCAAAATATCTCAGAAATGGCTGAATTTAGCGATATTTTTTAATTGTAATGTTTAAAGAGGATTAAATTTCCTACAATTTCCTTCATTACACCTTTTTTGTAGTACTAATAGCAAGCGCGTAACAGCTTCTTGAAAATAAACAGTTTTCTCAACTTCGTAAAAAAAGCGCATTACTCCTTATAAATAATGTATAGTAATTATTAGAACTAGAAGCTTTATTTACA
This sequence comes from Salticus scenicus, assembly GCA_963930645.1. NCBI lineage: Eukaryota > Metazoa > Arthropoda > Arachnida > Araneae > Salticidae > Salticus > Salticus scenicus. The sequence continues at coordinate 52,573,594 of OZ005648.1, forward strand.
GAAAGCTTAACAACTTTTAATGGTATAGCTCTGATATCTGTCGTCCTTGAGATTTTTGGATTTGGTGATCAAAAATTTACACTATATATTGTAAGAAATACTGTTTTATATTCTTGATTGTTCTCTTAACATATACATTGTTAAAATAATCGTGATTTTTGAAAGGAGTTAAATATGTTCACCAGATAAATTGGCGATCATTTCTTTTTTTTCACTAAGGATGAAAGATAACAAATCTGCTCCCTTTTAATTTTTCCCTTCCCCTTTTTACTAACCCCCCCCCCCTACCCCCGGCCACGCACTGACAATTCTGGCCTAACAACAGTACTCATCATCAGATTCCAATAACTGCCGATGTATAGTATTCTATCACTGCAACACATAATACACACTCAAACACATACAAAGAAAAATAAATAAAATAAAAAATATTTGTATAAAAATGTAAATGAATAAATATTGGGTGCTTAATTCTACTATTTATTAAATTATAAAACATTAATGATATTTAGATATAATACATAATGTTGTAATAAACATTAATTACTGCTATATTAATATTGATGATAATAACAATATACAATCTTAATTTTAAATGAACTTCATAAATAGGCAAACTTGTTTGAAGAACAATAGCAAATAATTACAAAAGTAAATTGTAGAAATTTAACTTTATATATAAATTATAGGGAGATTCATTTAGCCTTGAAACAAATAAAGAAACGTACATTAATGTATAATATACATGTTCATTTTCTTCGTGGTTGTTTTGAAAGCCCGGGTTCTTAAATTTCAATAGTTATCAGAAGTAGAAGGAAGGTGTGTCGTCCTCGAATTGTTCCTCTCCGTCTTGTAGTAATTATATAAGCTCTTAGAATAGCTTATCATCTTCTTCAGCCTCGTCCAATGATGAAATTAGTACGACATTTTCCTGTCGAGGATCAGAGTCCTTGTTACTATATCAGTTTCACTGAGTATTTTATAGCCAACATTTTGGAAGCAAACTGCTTTCTTGTTGGCAGTTTCGGCTATTAAAACATCTTCACCATATTTTTTGCAAAGGCGTGATGTAACCGTTCTGATACCAGGACGAAAATCACCCTCTATTTTATTCATCAAATACTTTATGAGACTGGCACTCCTCCGAGTCGTTTTCAGGGTAGGTGTAAATTGATCCCATTGCCTCACCAGTGTTACTTGCAGGGTAGTATCCTCGTTTCATCTCACTTTTAGGCCTGCAGTGCAGTTTTTGATGACAAAACCTGTGATACCCAGCATTTATAGCAACTAAATCTTTTACATTCCGATGCATTCAAGTACTTTTTTTCTTCTCTCATCCTAACGATTTTCGGCACCATTTAATTTCACACCCAGTTTCATAGTATGGTGTATAAAATTTCTTTCATGCTCAGGAAGTCGTTCCTGTTTTTTAAAGAAATCTTCAAGTATCCCCTCTCCACACAAGAAACACTGATCTCTAAAACTGAAACTTTCAGTTCTTGATGGTTTGTTTTAGGTTCTTCAAAAAACACTAAAGTTCTTCATTTTGACGCTTTGCATTGCACTTTTACAGATTTTTTGTCTTTCTCCTTCAGAATCTTTACTTCACCTTTATTCAAACTGATTTCAAAAATAAAACAAACACTCCGGTTATTGTAATAGAAAACGCTCACGGGTTGAAACAGTACGTTCGCACGTTCGAATTGAACTGAATAACATAGACAGATGTTCAGGTTCAGCCGAGGCAGCATACTACAGGATGAGAAGAGGCGTGAGGAAATGAAGAGCTTTTTAATTGAATGGGGGGGGGGGGGGAGAAGGCAGGCAGGCAGTTTTTGTTTTTTAAAATACCTTCTTTTCTACGAAGCAGATGTCATTTCCTAAGGTCAGACAGCTGAATATGCCCCTTCCTTTCTTTCCGGTTTCTAATAAACGTTTATGCACCAACCCATTTCTTTGAGTTGTACTTTATTAGCTTGAGAAAAAATGCCGACTTTCAAGAGGCTGTAACACGCTTGCTATTAGTACTACAAAAAAGTTGTAATGAAGAAATTTGTAGGAAATTTAATCTTCTTTAAACTTTATAATAGAAAAATATCGCTAAATTTAGCCATTTCTGAGATATTTAAAAAAAAAAGCCAAAAAAGTAGTAAATTTTCGAGGTTTCTCAGCCGACAAAAATTCTCCCGGGGTCGATCGTGTTGGATAACTCGTTTTTTTCATACTGACACTAATATGCATAAATTAAAAAAGAAAAATCTTCTACCCCACCTTTTGCTAGGTAAGCCCTTTTTTACATACCTATTGACTGGACTAATGCCATATGTATATTTTCGTAATATGCATTGTACGAAATATTTTTTCATATTATTCATTACTCTCTTAATATAAATTGTTAAAATAACCATGATATTTGAAAGGACTTAAATTATGTTCGCCAAATAATTTGGCGATCTTTTTTTCTGCCAAGGATGACCGATATCAAATCTATTCCGCTGCAACATATTAGTATCTTATATCAGATACTTTATTTAGACATTTGAAAACAAATTTGATTTCAAATTATGATAGAATTTTTATCATTTTCCTTTTAATTAGTATATTAGTTGGATATTTATTGTGTTAATATCATCCTTTGAAATTAAATGTTTGTGTTTTCAATCGAATATGGAAGTTTGCCATTTTTACCCCCTAGAGTTTTGAAATTAAAAATTCAAATTTTGTCAATTTTACAACAAAAATAACTTAATTTAACGCATGGACATGATAACTAATACATATCTACACCTAAATATGGTGATTAAAATCGGGAAATAGATTTCCTTGATTTTTAATAATTTTTTACATAAAATCCAATGGGCGTTTAACATAGGAAATATTTTTCTTGCATCCACGAACGACCAGTGACGTCATCACTTCGCTTGCGTATTTCTTTCTATCTTCCTTGGCGAAAAATGTCCGATCTACTTCAGCATCAAAATTTAAAAAAAGGCACAACTGTAGTATTTCCCCTCAGCTGAATTTGGCGATTTTTCTTTGCCGCCGATTTGACCGATAACGATGTCGTTCTGGATTGTTTGCGATATAATATGGCAGCCTGCATGCTAGTTATTTTGGATTTATGATTTTATGATTTATAATTTAGCTTACGATTTTATCATTTATGCTATATGATTTATAATTTTTAGATTTATGATTTAGCCATAATCGCCAACGAAAAATCCCCAAATCTAGCTGAGGGGAAATACTATAGTTGTTCCAAAAAAAATGTCCAGAATTATCAATAAGAAAATACCTTTAATATAATGTTCAATTAGCTTTTATGCCAAAGGTGTTTCATCCGTGCTAAAAAAAAAAAAAAAAAAAAAAATCTGAAGTTGAGGTACATAAAAAAAAAAAAATGCTATGAAATAAAATTCAGAATAAATATGTTAGATCTGTAATATTACTATTTTATTTTAAAATTATAAAGTGTCATTTTCTCATCGACCAATTTAGCATTTAATAATTCTTTATTTTTCGCGTGAAAGCATATTTCATTTTATGTTGAAAACAATAGGGCAGTTCCTTGTTTGTAAACAAACATCTCAACTTTTATGAGTGGTTGGCAAAAAGGCTTGGGAAAAGCATAGCGATGGCGGATCACCAATATAGTAAATTGCGCGGGAAAGTCGAGCGCGCTTTTTTGCCAACCACCAGACGTCACGAGGAAATGCTCTATAAAAAAAAATTAGAAATTCTAACTTCTAAACTTTCATTAAATTATTTATTTTAATTTATAATTGTTGCCAAGAAAATTAAACTCTAAATTTTACATCTACTTTTTAAGATAGCACGCGATCGTGCTTTATATAAAAATCAAATCAAATCATTAAATTCATATTTTTATTTATTTTTATTTCATATTATTGCACGCGCACTATTTATTTCCTAATTCAAAATTATTAGAAAAAACGTTTTCGATATCTCTTGTAACGATACTGATTATTATTAATTTTCTTTTCTTTTTCTTAAAAAAAAAAAAAAAAAAAAAAAAAAGATTTTGATGAAATTCTGGCAAAAGCAGAATTTAATTTAGGACGGAGGACTATTAGCTATTTTTTTCTTCCCAATTATAACATCGCTTTCAAATTATTCAATTATATTTTCGATAAATTTTAGATTTCGATAAATGTCCAACTATCGAAAAATGATTTCGACAAATGTCCAACTATCGAAAACGACAACGCAAAAATCGCTGTCTGAGACTAATAGGCCCTCAGTCCTAATAAATAAAAATATCTCGTAAACTTTTTTTGGCAACAATTAAAAATTTAAATGGCTTATATTAAGTCAATTACCAGTTTATTATTTTCATATTTTAATTAATTTTTAAAAATCTAATCAAATTTCCGGTTTAAATAGTAGCCTATGTTCTATTCCAGACTATTCTCTATCTCTGTACCAAATTTCATCCAGATCCGTTTAGCCGTTGTGGCGTGATTGAGTAACAAACATCCATCCATCCATCCATCCAAACTTTCGCATTTATATATTAGTATAGATAGATACACGATTTTCGTTAAACTGAAAAACAGATAATTTGTTGAAGAAATTATAAAATGGCTTTCTTTCATTTATTATGAGGGTTATCATGACTATTACTTAAAAAAAAAAAAATTATGATAACAATTTAATTTTAATTTGATATTTTTATGATTTCTCTATCCATCAGAAGTATATATTTATTCCAATATTTCTTCAATCTTTGGAATGCTGTCACTGTAAAATACAGTAGAACTTGTATAATTCGAAGTTGAAGGGACCAGAGAAAAATTCGAAATATCCAAAAATTCGAATTACATATACTATTCTGTCAAAAAAAAAAAAAAAAGAGATAAATTAAAAAAATAACTCTGCGATCAAGGATTTAACACATAAACTTTATATCTAAGAATACTGCTATATTTCTCCACCCCATGACCCCCCCCCCCCATTAAATCAATATTGTTTACAAGCTTATTTATTCAACACTTTTTAAAAAAATAGTCAGATATTTTTTATTTCTTTTTTAAGTACAATTTTTGTGTACTTAAGCATATGACTCGATGCAAAAATAGAATCTTCTACATTAGACTTGACTTTCAATTAAAAAAACCTCAAAGTTCATGTATGTATATTCACCATATCTTCTGATGCACTAGCTACGGGCTTCTCTTGTATTTCCTTATCCTTCTTTTGAAAGTCTGTTAAAATATATAATGCACTTCAGCTGAGAAAAATCTCGGAAACAGATTTTACTGTAATATTTTAAAGGTATTCGTATGAAAAATTCGTATCATCCAAAATAGAATTCGAATTATCCACGATTTTTTAACATTACTTCAATATAAAATTCAAGGGACCGAGTAAAAAATTCGAATTATCTATAATTTCGAATTAAACAAGTTCGAATTATTCAAGTTTCACTGTAGTATTGATGTGGGTTGCTTCAATGTACACCAAACAATCTTTACCAAAACAAGAAATAAATTTTGCGTAAATATTTTCGTTTCATCACTCTATTTATTTGCGTACATTTCACTTATTTTGCATTATTATGACACAAAGTAAACATCTACATAAATTTTACTTGCAGTTTTGGATAGTGTGACGCAAAAAACAAACCAGTTTATTGAAATAAATGCATTTCAATACATAATGCAAACTCAATGAAAATGTGATATATTTGTAGTATTTAAAAGTTAAAAGCTTTGTTTGAATGTGTAAGTATAATGTATTAGAAAAAATAAATTCATTTTTAATGAGTTTAAAAATATGTATTTTAAAGCAAAACCAAACCGTCACTGGAAATTTGATATCGTTTGTTTTAAAAACCATATTTTGAATTTATGAGAGATGTAAATGAAAAAAGTATCAGTGAATAAATTTTATGTATTTTATGCTAAAAATAATGTTTATACTAGGAATATAAACAGAACAAATAATGAAGTTAAAGAAATCTATATATTAACTATCAGCATGACGTCATTGGAAATTTTAAATCAATATTTTTAAGACCCGTATTTCAAATTTGTACCGCCATAAAGTAAAGTGCTACGTCACAAACTCTTAACCCTTTAAAAGCTTTTGTATTGATTTTTTTTTTACTTCCTTATACAAAGTATACTTAGACTACAGTACTTACTTAGTAAGCCTCAATTCTTATTTTCTAACTTTACTTATTTATTTTTTTAACGAGGGTGTGGCGGTGTCTGGTTCTCGTTAATCTGTGCTGCACCGTCAAATGCTCTTTGGGGTCGTTTAGCAGTCATCGGGCTACCAATGCGAGGTACCATCCCCGCGTGGTGGATCAAAATTGCTATGATCCCTCTTTCTCCTCTCCATTCGGCCTCCCTACGCATAGTAATTTCCCTCCCAATTAGGTGTATTTAGGCCTTGCCTCTTCTAAATCTTCGCTATGCGCCCAAAAACTATCTTTCATCCCCCAGTGGCTTCACGTATTCAAAAATTTTTATTATTGTTATTATTTTTTTTATATATTATCTCATTGTTCTTATCTCGTTCAGCTTCTCTTTCTTAAATCTTAAGTGTTGTCCCTTTCCCCTTTTCAAATGGCCTCCACTTTTGGTTTTAATTATTGTGTGCACTACTACCTTTAGCGGATCTCCCAACGGTTTTCCCCCCCTCCCTGCCTAAATTCAAAATTGTTTTAGTTTTTGTTGTATTCCGGTTATTTCGACTTTCAGCTAGTAAGTGCACTTATTCCAAATTCCATAGTATCCAGGAGCGTGTCTGTGCGTTTCCACCGTGGCTATCTTGAAGGGTGTGGTGTGCAAGTCGAGTTATGCGTCCGAGAAGCAGAAGTCACTACCCTGCAATTCCTGAGCTCTGGTGTTCCAGTCACATTGCTACCCAGAAGTGACATAGCAGTTCCATCTAGTTCCTGATGATGATGGATGAAGTCTGAACGAAGAATCATTGGACACAGCTCGTTCTATGTAGCGACTAGATTACTGTCTGGTTGTAGGCAGCTTCCATGCGGTGATCTGGCGATTTATTCGCTCCGGCGGATGGCATCCAACCCGTTAAGCTTGGCCGAGTCCAGGCAGGCAGGGGCCGTCCAAAGGTTTCTAAGAAAGTATATAGTAATCCCGATTTGGGAAATGGCTTTTATATCTCGTATAGCTCCAAACAAATAATCATAGAATGTTGAAAATTTATATTCATGTCTTTTATGAAGTGTTGTACACCTGCAACTTTAGTCTTATTACGAGCTACCGTTTTAAGTAACAATAATGTAAGATACAATCGAGTCGACATCAAAAGTATCCAAGCACTAGCCAATAATTCCGATATCAAAGAAGTACGCTTAAAACTGTTTTGTTAAATAAATCCTTGTCGAATCATGTTCTTAGACTGACCAAGAACATGATTCAACAAGGATTTATTTATCAAAACAGTTTTAAGTGTACTTTTTTTTAAACAGGGATTATTGCTAGCGCTCGGATACTTTTGATACCGATTCTATGTGTGTGTGTATATATATCTCGCATAAGTCAAAAACGACTAAACGTAGAACGTTGTAAATTGATATATAGCTTTGTTATGACATCTAGTTGTGTCCGCCTCCGGTTTTAGTGTTACTGCGACTTTTCGTTTTGGAGGTATTTACGAAAATCATATTTATAATGACCAAAAATACAAAGGTTTTGTCCATTATATATGACCACCATCATAGAGATAACAAACAAGCTAATGATAGTGCCAGTAATGATATCCTTATGAAAGTTGTCGACGTTTTTGCGTGTATTTAAGTTATTCTTGAAGACATAAGCAGGTTCTAGTCGACGAATGCATTTTATTTAATGAATATTCAGTCCGTACATAGAGCCCGTATTGATATTATTATGAAAGTTGTCGACTTTCTTGAGTGTAGAAAGTAATTTTACGAGACATAAGCAGGTTATAGTCGACGAATGCGCTTTATTTAAAGAATATTCAGCAGGTAATCATATTGTTATAAAAGTTGTCGACATTTTTGGGTGTAAAAAAGTACATAAGCAGGTTCTTCTGTATGAATGCATTATTTAATGACTATTCGGCTCATAGATTGAGCCTGTAATAATATTGTTATGAACGTTCTCTGTATTTTTGCACATAAAAAGTAATTCTTAAAGACATTTCCAGGCTCTAGTCGACCAATACTAAAATTCATTTAATGAATATTCAGCCCGTAGATATCGCCCATAATGAATTTGTCTTTTCGACATTTTTGAGTGTAGAAAACAATTCTTAAGAACATATGCAGATTCTGGTCGACGAATGCACTGGATTTAATGAATATTCATCGTGTACATAGAGCCTGTAATGGTATTGTTATGAAAGTTGTTAATATTTTTGCGAGCAGAAAGTAATTCTTAAAGACATAGGTAGGTTCTAGTTCAAGAATGGATTTTACTTAATGAATATTCAATTTGTGGCTAGAGCCCGTAAAGATATTGTTAAGAAAGTTGTCGGCACTTTTGAATGTAGAAAGTAGTTCTTAAAAATATAAACAAGTTCTAGTCGGTGAACGGACTTTATTAAATGAATATTCAGCCAGTATATAGAGCCCTAATGATATATTGGTATGAATATTGTCGCCTTTTTTGCGAGTACAAAGTAATTCTTAACTATAAGCAGATTCTAGTCGATTAATGCATTTTATCTAATGAATATTCAGGAAACAGTTGAATAAAACACTTTTTTGGGCTATAAAATTAAATAATCAATGAATATACTCGAAAAAATCCAATGAAACAGCCATTCTTACTACAGAAATAAAATAAACACTGTTAATTACACTACAGAGCAGAAGTTTTGCTAATTTAGGAACAACCGAAAATTTCGAAGTCTGAATGTAATCTGAAATCATCGAGAGTATTGTCACAGTGTTTTATAGAATTTTCGAGGTAATGATTCATTGCCTCAAGATAACGATTCCTTAATTTCTGCATTCGAAGTAATGATTCATTAGTTTTTGAGCTAGAAACTAATGAATCATTGCAGAAAGTTTTAGAACTCAATTCCTATTGAAGTTAGAGTTTCCAGATTTTGGTAATCCTTAACTGCCACTTTTCGCCCTATTTGAATGCCTAATTCGACGCTGAGTCGACGCCCACCCTCGTGGAAATTAATAAAACTACCATGTGTTTCCCTTTTCACAGGAATACCGTATAGAAAGTAGCATGTAAAGGTATATACAAGTTTTAGACTACAATCATCAGTAATCACTTTTTTTTTTTTTTAAGTATTGTTAGTCATTTATATAATTTCCAAAGAATTTGGTTCTGCGCTATAAATCAATGAAAGTTTCTTTAAAATTCCAGAACTTTGTTCTTGTTGAAGTTAGAGCTTCCAAACGTTGGCAACCCTAAACTACAAATTTTCACCAGATTTGGTTGCTAAGACTCCAAATTCGATGCTAAACCGCCAAAATCGCTTTTTTACCTTGCTTATGTTCCGGAATTTTCGTAGACTGGAACCTGTCTGTTTATTTTCTAATCTCACATAAATGTGAACGTTTTCATATATATATACCAATGGCTGCATAAGGAAGTCATGTAATGCCCACATCAGATTTTTTCTTTTTAGGTTAATTATAAAAGGACTAAAATTAAAAGACCATGGCAATGAGTTCAAAGGTAGCTTAAAATGATCCTAGCGGGCAAAACGCTCCATACGTGTTTTCTTCGAAACAGGTAGCGCCATCTACCGGGTAACGTATAAACTAGTTGTACCAAGTCAAGAAGAAGCAATGGCGGTATTCAAACAATTGCAGTGTTACGTGTCTGAATAGAATTCATTGAAAAAAAAAAAAAAAAGGTTTTATAAAATCTGTTATAAGTTAAGCACCAACGTCCCTATTTATTTAGATACACAAGTCTTTCATGTACAGAAATATAACTTGGTTTACTTAATGCAATATGTTTTTAGATGTATATTACACTTTCTAACTTTGTTATGTTTCTCGAAGTCTTCCTGTATAGTATGGCCTAAATGCGACGGCTATGTTGCCGGGTAAAAGGATCCATTTTGTGAATAGTTTTGGATCCATTATGTGGATCGTTATGAATCCATTATGTGGATCGGATGTGGCGGAAATAAGCATTATTTAATTTATTTCTGACTTTATTATGATCTAATATTATATCTATTATTTTTGGATCATAATTTTCAAATATTCCATTCCCCCCCCCCTGTTATTTATTTATTTATTAAATTATTTGTGACACTTTATTTATTTATTTATTATTATTTCTTTAAAGTTCATAAAATAAATTGCGTAGGCTATTTGATTGTAAAACTTTTTTTATTTCATTATGTATTGTCATTTCATTATGCATTCACAAATATTTTTATATCCTTTATTTTGCAGATAAAAAGCAATTTCCAACGATTTTTTAATGAAGGATTATTTTGCCCCTTGTTGAGCGTAAAAAGATTCTTTGTACCCTTTATCAAAAATCTATTTATTTTATTTTATTTTTTAATTACTCAATTCAAATTAAAATTATTATTAAAGTATGTTTATAATGCAAAATATAGTGTAAAACGCACTAGCAAAGAGCCAAGGTTTCATTTTAACTGCTATGTTGTTTTACTCAAGTTTTTCCCGTAAGAGGATAATTTTAGGTCTTCTTCTCCTACGCTTTTATAGGTCACATTTCATTAAATTTTACTTGGAACAAATTAACACACTTAATGAAGTGTAAGAGTTTTACGGAAAATAAAGTATTACGACAATTAAATAAAGTATTACATCAATTAAATGAAGTATTATGTCTATAGGATCTGAAAAATCATCTGCACCTGTCATGGAAAATAGTTTTAATTAATGATGATTTAGAAAATTTATTAAATAATAGTTTTGATAATTTTTATTATGTTCATTTCTATACGAAATATAGAAAAAAGTTTTCTGATGGTCACAATAGATTAGTTTTAATTCTAATTGCCGCCACATGTAGAGAGAAACAAACACATACACACAGATGCATACAAAATAAATAAATAAATAGCCTTACCTTATATTTTGATAGAAATATACCAAATGATATGGAAACGTTGGAAAAGTGAGAACTTTTCTTTTTTTTTTTTTTTTCATTCTATCATGACATTGCACTATCTTATCAAATATAGTTGAAAAAGAGGAAACGAACGCCCTAGATATTTTGCAGATTATTTCAGATACCTGTTTAAACAAAGAGCCGCTAGCTGACATTCAGTACACTGTGAACTGAATTTTCAATGAGATTATCCTCATTTATTTATTCTCGCGGCTGAAAAAAATTACACTGCTCTGCAAAAAAAAATTTCTTTTTCGAGTTCAGATACCATTCTTGCTGATTCTTATGTAAAATGGCCTCCTGAATACGAATAGGACTCCCATTTTTCCCAGTCACCCACCATTATTTTCTAGATACACCACCCCCTCCCTCATTTCCCCCCCCCTGTTCGATAATTTTATGACCATGAATTTGATTTGATGAATGAAAAAGAAATAATTTAATACCTAAAAACAAAAAAATATATAAAGTTTAAAAAATAACATTAATAACAGGTTAAAAATATATACGATATGTAATACATAATTTCAGTGGCAAATCCCCCCCCCCCCCCCAAATTTTTCCCTTGTCGCAAATGTCCATATTTTAGAGTTTTGCAACTCTGTAGCCCCTCAGTAGATATTTAACGGTTGAAATAATCCTTCCCCTTCCTAAAAATCAAATTTATAGCCATAAAATCACCGAAAAAGGATAAAAATAGGGGGGTCGTTCTTAAATAACGGTGGGTGATAGGGCAAAATGGACGTCCTATTCGGATTCAGGAGGTCATTTTACATAAGAATATGCTGAAATGGCGTCAAAAGCAATTTTCATGTCGAGCAATGTTATTTCTCGAGAAGTAACTCTGACTGCAAAAGAATAACAGAAAAAAAAAAAAAAAAAAAAAAAATCGATATTAAGTTTCTTTGGCTGTAAAACTTTTGTTTAGAATACAAAATAAATTTATGTAAAAGAAGGTTTAAAATATCCATAAATTTGGAGAAAAATTCTATAGAGTGCCAGGTTCGAGCGCAGATCGTTCTTGTCGGCACAACCATTCGGTATTTCAAAAAATAAATTCAAAAACTGGCGTACAGACAATAGCAAGAAATAAAAAACTTCTTCACACACCATAAACTTTAAATCAGCACAACCGGTTTCGAAAGGACGTAGCCTTTCTTCATCAGGTGCAAACACGTGCAACTGCCTTGGAGGCAAAAGCAAGACTGAAAGCAGGACAAAATCCAGAGGGGGAGGAGCAACACAAACAACCAATAGGAAGCAACATGCAGGGCAGGACCAATCAGAGAGGAACACACGTACGCACACACCACAAAAAGAGGAGCGAGGAAAGGAGTAAACAATTTTTTTTATTTATTTATTTATTTTTATTTATTTATTTATTTATTTATTTATTTTCAATAGTATTAAACTAATAAGTAAATTTAATAAAATTTATCCATTGATTATTATTATTATTATTTTTTATTTTTTTATTTTATTTTATTTTATTTTATTTTTTTAAATTAGAATTATTTTATTATAACTAATATCATGTTATAAACATAATGAAGGAAATTATTTAATTGAATTAAACAAATTTTTCCAGGCTGTAGATAGCAAAGTGGAATCAGATTTTTCATTGACAATTTTATCACGATTAAGGTAAATAGCTAAATTTTCCAAAAAATCCAGTTCGGAAACGCGTTTGGCATGAAAGATAATTTTGGCACTCTTAAAATTAAAACTATGATCAAATTCCCAACTGTGCTTCGCAATAGAAGATTTAGAAATTTCTTGATTAACAACATACCGAGAATGTTCACGTAAACGACATTCAAGATTTCTTTTAGTTTGACCAATATAAGACAATCTCTTTTATCTGAAGGACCTTATACTGAAATTAAAAAAGATCAAACTAAATCTCTTCTAAGCTCTTTTCAAAAAGCTGTTAAAAATTCCACCGCTCTTCATGAAAATACCAAATTCTCGGTTTCCCCTTCTTCAGCAATTTGTGCTCGTTTTTATACTTTACCTAAAGTTCATAAAAATAATGTTCCCCTCAGACCTATTGTTTCGAATATTGGTACTGCTACTTAACCCCTCTCTAAATTTTTAGCTTCTATTTTTTCTCCTTTATGCAGCACTAATAGTCATACTATAAAAAATTCCTATGATTTGTTATGAAGTTAAGTAATTTGAATCCTGTAAATTGCTCAATGTTATCTCTTGATGTGAAGTCTTTATTTACTAACGTCCCCACTGAATGTGCGCTTAATTGTTTAGAAAAAAGGTTATGCGAATTTCATTATTCTGACATTGAAATCAAAGAATTTGTCAATCTAACTAAACTCTGTGTTTCCCAAACTACTTTTGAATTTAATAACAAATTTTATAAACAGTGTGATGGTTTAAGTATGGGTAATCCTTTATCTCCTATTCTTGCCGATATCTATATGCATTATTTTGAGGAAAAATTATTAAAGATGTTAAATTTAAAATGCTGGTTACGTTACGTAGATGACACTTTCATTCTTGTTGAAAATCCGTTTGATGTTTCTGCCATTCTTAATATTGCTAATGCTATTGATCCCCATATTCAGTTTACCTTCGAGTTAGAAAATTGTAATCAACTTCCCTTTCTTGATGTTTTAGTTACTAGGTACGATTCCTCTTTTAAAACCTCTGTGTACAGGAAACCTTTCTCTGTTTCTAACCCTCCCCATGCTCTCTTCAATCATCCGGCTAAACAAAAAATTGGCACCTTTTACACTTACGTGTATCGTGCCCTTAAAATTTGTTCTGATACTTCTTCTCTTAAAGAAGAACTGAATTATTTAAAGTCTGTTGCTATTAAAAGAGGTTTTAGACCCTCTATAATTGATAAAGCTCTCAAAAAGTTCAGTAGGCCAACTTATAATTCTACTCTTTCCATTGATGATAAAATTAAACCTGATAATCTTGTTGTCTTACCTTTTTATCCCCCCCTTATGTTTTAAATTAGCCAAAGTTTTGAAGCGTTTCAATTTTCACGTTATTTTTAAACCTGTCAATAAATTCCAATTCCCTTCAACCAAATCCCCTGTTCCTGAGCTTCAAAAATAGGGTATCTATAATGTCCCTTGTAATAACTGCGATTTATCTTATATTGGTCAAACTAAAAGAAATCTTGAATGTCGTTTACGTGAACATTCTCGGTATGTTGTTAATCAAGAAATTTCTAAATCTTCTATTGCGAAGCACAGTTGGGAATTTGATCATAGTTTTAATTTTAAGAGTGCCAAAATTATCTTTCATGCCAAACGCGTTTCCGAACTGGATTTTTTGGAAAATTTAGCTATTTACCTTAATCGTGATAAAATTGTCAATGAAAAATCTGATTCCACTTTGCTATCTACAGCCTGGAAAAATTTGTTTAATTCAATTAAATAATTTCCTTCATAATGTTTATAACATGATATTAGTTATAATAAAATAATTCTAATTTAAAAAAAAAAAAAAATAAATAAATAAATAAATAAATAAATAAAAAAAAAAAAAAAATAATAATAATAATCAATGGATAAATTTTATTAAATTTACTTATTAGTTTAATATTATTGAAAAAAAAAAAATAAAAAAATAAATAAAAATAAATAAATAAATAAATAAAAATTGTTTACTCCTTTCCTCCCTCCTCTTTTTGTGGTGTGTGTGTACGTGTGTTCCTCTCTGATTGGTCCTGCCCTGCATGTTGCTTCCTATTGGTTGTTTGTGTTGCTCCTCCCCCTCTGGATTTTGTCCTGCTTTCAGTCTTGCTTTTGCCTCCAAGGCAGTTGCACGTGTTTGCACCTGATGAAGAAAGGCTACGTCCTTTCGAAACCGGTTGTGCTGATTTAAAGTTTATGGTGTGTGAAGAAGTTTTTTATTTCTTGCATTCGGTATTTCCCATGTTTTTTTTTTCCTCCCTGGAATAGGTTCTTTGAGACACCAATCGGCCTTACCTCTTCCTACGCGATCAACACCAACACCCATTAGCATCACAGATCATACATTAAAAAGTAATATAAAAGAAAAAATTTTAAAGTCAATTCCTACTTCCAGCACTACAGATTTTTTTTTAAATAATTTTGAATTAGGGAATAAAAAGCGCGCGAGCAAAATGAAAGAAAAATAATTATAAGATTAAAAAAAACTTTTTATGTACCATGTTTTAAATTTTCTGATGAATCATAGAGCTCTTATCAATGTGCATAAAATTTTTAAAGTGACAATGATGTCAATTTTTGTGAGATGCATCATTTAACTTTTAATAGTTTTTAATATTCATGTTTAATTAAATGTATTTATTTTTATGTCGAAAGAAAATGAACTCGTAATTTTTTTTTTTTTTGGCAACAATTAAATTATAGCTAATATTTTAATGGCTATATTAACGCTATTAAGATGTTATTATTTTCACATTTTAATTAATTATTAGAAAACTATTCAAAAATTCGAAAATCGGACTTCGAAGTATTGTGTTGTCACCGTGTTCTGAGCAATCCTGAATGTTTCAAACTTCTAGCTAGTCGGGAAGTTAGTTAAAAATCGATTGCAAGATTTGTACGAGATATATATAGGGAGAGTGTGAACTAATAGTAGAAATTGAATAAAGAAGAAATAAAAGGTAAGTACATTTTGGATTATGAAAGTTTCATACAAATGAGGCACACCTTTTATAAACTTTAGAATAAAATTTTAAAAAGTGAATTTTGAAAGACTGAAAGCGATTTTTGAAGTATAATTTGAAATATTATATACAAGTATTATTCAATTATTAATTTTTGAAAAGAAACGTCTTTTAATTTTGATGCAACTTTAAAATTTGTTTGTTACTATTATTTTTGTCTCAAGGATGAACTTTTATGGGGGTTTATCTGTGTTTAATTTTATGAATATTCAAAAGATAGAGTGAAACTTGAATAATTCGAACTCGTTTAATTCGAAATTCTGGATAATTCGAATTTTTTAGTCGGTCCCTGGAATTTTGTATTAAAATAATGTTAAAAAAAATCATGGATAATTCGAATTTATCATACGATTACCTTTAAAGTATTACAGTAAAATTTGTTCCCGAGATTTTTCTCAGCTAAAGTGCATTATGTTTTTTAACAGTCTTTCAAAAGAAGGATAAGGGAATACAAGAGTATTTCCTACCTAGTGCATCAGAAGATATGGTCCATATACATGAACTTCGAGGGTTTCTTTTTAATTGAAAGTCATGTCTAATATAGAAGATTCTGTTTTTGTATCAACTGATGGGTTGAAGTCATATGCTATGACACAAAGTTTGTACTTAAAGAAGCAATCAAAAATATCTGACTATTTAAAAAAAGTGTTGAATAATTAAGATCGTAAAAAAATATTGATTTAATGAGAAGGGGTTAATGATGCAGTATTCTTAGATATAATGTTTGTGTGTTAAATCTTTGATCATAGAGTTTTATATTTTTAATTTATCTCTTCTTTTCGACAAAATAATATATGTAGTTCGAATTTTTGGATATTTCGAATTTTTCTTTGGTCCCTTCAAATTCGAATTATCCAAGTTCTACTGTATTTATTTTTGAATCATCTGTTTCTAACATTATCATATGGACCTTCTATAATAGTACTTAATTATTTTAATAATAAAGATATATACACATAAGTTTTCCAAATTATTCCCTCGATTTTGAATAAATCTTTTTCTTTAATAAGAGGACTTGGCACCACTGAATGTTTCATATAAAAATGTTTATACTTCCATTTAAAATTTATGAATTGAACTATATTAAGTTTGTTCAAAAATAATTACAAGATAAAAAGAACTTTTTACATACCATGTTTTTAAATTTTCTGTTGAATCATATAAACGCTACCGAAGGAAACGGGGACCCGAAATAATTGGCTAAAAGTATTAAAAAAAATGCATTGTTACCGTGTATTGAGCTGTTCTAAAAGTTTCAAATGTCTAGCTAGTCGTGAAGTTAGTTAAATAAATTTTCTGTTGAATCATATAAACGCTACCGATGGCAGCGGAAACCCGAATGGGTCCTCGCTACCTGTGTTTTCATTTGTGTCATCATTTTATGTGTTTTCATTTAATTCAATTGCATAAAAGTGTTACAACAAGTTAATTAACTTAGTTACTGGTCTAAATGGATTTAAGCCGTGCGATGTTGCACTGTCAATGATTTAAGTACCAAAATTCAGAGTATTTAACATGTTCTCCATGTTTTAGGGACCTGAAACAGTTGGCTAAAAGTATTATAAAAAAATGCATTGTCATCACGCTCTGAGCTATTCTGAAAATTTCAAATGTCTAGCTAGACGGGAAGTTAGTTAAAAATCGATTGCAAGATTTGTACTGGACAAACAAACAAATCAATAAACAAGAATCGAAGTTAATAAAAACATGGTAAAATATATAATGGTTTTTGAGATATTTTTTACGGATTTATACTGAACAAACCTAATATAGTCCAATTTATAAATGTTAAATGGAAAGACTTTTTACGAAACTTTCATTGGTGATAAGTCAAAAATGCCAAGTCTCTTTATGTGGAAGAATCATAACGAAAATTGAATGTTATATAATGGCTGCCAGGAAAACCTGGGGGTCATTCTATTTATTGAAATTGTTGTGGATGAGAAAGGCTGCCAATTTAAGCAATTTTTCCGATTGTGGTGGCCCACATGATTGCCCCCACCAAATTTGAACATAGATCACACTTGTAGGCCTCGCCGTTCAAAGTTTTTTATGGGTAAATTTTTATTACTATACATTTAAAATCTAGAAGAAAACTACTTGGCATAGGTGGACGCTGCTCAGTTCACCATCATATTTATGTTCTCATAAATTTCTAGTGCGAGACATATTATAATCATGTTAAAAGAAATGAACTTGACCAAAGCTTGATACAGTGACAGAATGAAATCTCCGCCTAATAGGCTATCCACCGTTCACTTCGATATATTTATCTTATTCTAATCTATTAATTTATTTTATCAGGGTCAATTATGCTATTTAGTTTTCATGCTACTATTTTCAATGCAATAATCCTCAAAATTCATATTTATATGAAAAATTTTCAATTTCACAATGTTGATAAAATCGTAAATTACGAATAAATTACGAAATTTTCCTATTAGAATATTTGTATTCAATCATGTTCAAACAAATATCATAAATGTAATTTTGAAGTTGTCTAATGTATTTAGGATCCTCAAAATGGAAGTTTATGCTCAATTTTGCCTTATTCTGACATGTTAAGTAAATCGTAAATTCCAAATAACTTACGAATTTTTTAAATTGGAAAAATCATAGTCTATGATATTCATGCCAGTATCCTAAATAATATTTCGGAAGTGGTTTGACATCTTTACGATGAGAATATCCCTCAAGATTGACGTTTATGTGAAATTTTGCTCTATTCTGCCATGTTAAGAAATTCGTAAATTTCCAATAACTTACGAAATTTTTATATTGGAAAATTCATAGTCCTTAATATTCATGCCAGTGACCTAAATAATATTTCAAAAGTAGTCTGAGATCTTTACGATGAAAATACCTCTAAAAATTGACGTTTATGTGAAATTTTGCCCTATACTGCCATGTTAAGAAATTCGTAAATTTCCAATAACTTGCGAAATTTTTAAAGTAGCATATTTATAGTTAATGATGTTTATCCCGGCATCAAAACTGGTATTTAAAAGCTGCTCTTACATCTTTATGATAAAAATATTTCTTTTTATGCACGTTTAAGTGAAAATTTGCCCTATTCTTCCATGTCTAGAAAATCGTAAATTTCGAATAACTTCTGAAGTTTTTTAATTAGAATGTTGCAAATGAATAGGGTTATTGCCAGTGTCATAAATAATATTTTAAAACTGGTCCGACCTCTCTGCGATCATTTGTTCGGGAGATATCGTGTACACAGACTAACATACTAACGGACTAACACACTAACGGATACCATACAAATTTTGTCATTTTCGCATTCCTCACACCTGAAAACGTGTAAAAAAGTAAAAAAACCGAGGTCGAAAATTTTTACGATTACCTAAGTTCCCCATACCTATAGTATGATGGGGAACTAAAAAGGGGTTATAACAGAATACTCATTTTTAAATTGCATTTCTTTATTTATTTCATACATAGCTATTTTTTCTCTGTTTTAAATTTAAAAAAAAAAAAAATGACTTCGGAATTTTAATTAATAATTGAACTTTACAGTTGGATAGAATCAGGTAGTAGCTCAACAAAACAGATCTACTTTCTATCTGAATTGGATGAAAATTGAGCGTCATTCAATTGTTAGAAATAATCCTTTAGTTGTTGTTGTTTTTGAAATTTTTTATGACATCTTCGTCGATAGTTGCCCGATATAGTTTTCTCCAGGCTTCGCATCTGTAGTTGTCTGGCCTTACACCCACTTTGTCTCTCATGCTGATGACGAGGTATTTTGGATCTTCGTAAGTATATCGAGGCCACTTCAATCCTCCTGGTATGCTTGGATTTCTAAAGGAAAGATAAATTAAGATTTTAAAAGCTGAGATACGGGAAATTACAAACACAGAAGCGATTAAACTCATTAACAATATCTTGTACTTGCTTAAAAAGGTATAGCAATGGACTCTTCCCACCGTCGTCTGCTCAATCATGTGATAGACGAAAACGAAGAATCGAATTCTGAGAATCGAATTCAATTAAATATTGTTCTTAAAAACAAAAGTGTTAATATTTAATATAAAATGAAATAAAAGTAATATTGTGCATTTGTAAACAGTAGAATAGTTGTATTTGTAAATTTAATAATTAAAAAAAAAAAAAAAAAAAAACAATTTATGTGTTTATTTATTTTCAACTGTAAGAATCGATTTTTGTATGTTCTAGTGTAACTGTTACATTAACTGATCTAGCAAAAAATAATAGCGTCTTCTTGTGGAACGTTTATGTATTATAATTTGAAATTTTAAAATGTTTTCATTTAATTTAATTGCATAAAAGTGTTACAGCGAGTTAATTAACTTAGTTACTGGTCAAAATGGATTTAAGCCGTACGATGTTGCACTGTCGATGACTTAAGTACCAAAATTCAGAGTATTTAACATGTTCTCCATGATCATCAATAAAAAATATAAACTAAATGATGATTGTAAATGTATACAGCAAACAAAAAATGATGAATAATGATATAAAATGAATTAAAAATCATGATGTATAAAAAAAAAAAAAAAAACACAGATTAAATACGATTGATCAAAAATAAGAATAGAAAATGTGTTATTTCAGCAATCGCTATAGATATACAAGATTTCGTCTGCTATTTGTTTTTCATCTATCATGTGACCTCTGATGTCAGATGGGAAGAGCCCATTAAAAATAAAAGTTAGTACGTTGTGGTCATAAGAAAAACTTCTGTACTAAAATATTTTAGTTCTAAATTTGCGTTTTCACATACATTGATTGGACATTTGACATAAATATTAAATAATGAATCGTAATGTTTTAAATATATATTTGGACTAGTTATATTTGATAAAATCTCAGATAAAAATTTAACGTTTATCACTGAAAAGACTACATAGCAGATTCCTCTTTTTAGTGACTAAACTAAAATGAAACTAAAATAATTTTGCAAAATAATGAATTTCTGTTTACAACATCACATACATGCATCCGATTTTGGAGGTACCATAGTGAAAGGTTGCATAACTTTGGTAGTATGCACTACCAAACCGTCCTTTACATGAGATTACTGTTTGGGGTGTATTAGACTTTCATATCCGCACCCCTTCAATGCGCGTTAACGGTACCCTGATCTGTTAGCTCTGTAACTCGGCTTTGTAGTTTGACATCTTATCTTACGTTTAAGGTTACCCTACAGCCATATTTCAATAACAAACTGAGTAATCCTATAGTACGCAATGTACAACAGTGTTTCTTTATGCAGGAGATTAAATTGAGGCTGTGTCCTGCCTGTTATCCTGATTTGTTCTTTATAGAACACGTCTTGTTGATAATTGGAAGACGTCTATTGTCGTACAAGACCAATTTTGCAATGTGTGGACGAAGTATGAAACAACATACCAGAAGATCACATGCAAAATCCCTTTGATTCAGTGCCGAGTGGTGTAGAAGAAGATAACCAGCCGTTGTGGCTGCACGAAATTTCCCTGCGTTCTTCAAACCGAATATGACTGTATCTTTAATAACCCCACCTTTGCACTTTTTCTTATTTATACGCAAAATTTGTTTTCGGTATCTCTCTGTATTGTATTTTGAGGGTCCAGAATGTATCAAAGTCGATTGAATTTCAAATATATTTTTTGCCTTTCTATGAAAATCCGTTTAACTCAAAGAGTGTTTGGGTATTTTTTGGCACATTTTAAATGTAACTTTTCGTCTAACTTTTTCTTTTTACTTTAAGAAGGTTAAGTAAATTTTTCAAGACAAGATCATTTCTATATACTTTTTTAGCAAAAGGATAAATCCTGATGGACAATCTACATTTCCACCATACCTTTACGCACCTCTTCTTCTTTTCCCCATCTGCGGTTATCTAAATTTACTGGCAGCAAATGTCTTTATGATAAACACTAAATCACTTATAGAAATTAATGAATTATTTTTTAACTTAAACAATAAAAATTTCTAAATGTTCTGGTAACATTAATCTATTTGCATCATAAAAAAAATATGAAAAGGTCGCCTTTATGCCTAAGTTTCATTATCAGCGTCATAACTTATCTCTGTTTTAAAGGAATGGAATAAAACCAAAAATATTTATAATGAGTATTATGAAAAACTTTGCTGATACAATTATTTTGAATTTTCTATAGATTTGTAAATATTAGATGATAAAAAAGCAAGTTTATATATTAAAAAATGATTAAGGTTTCTTACCCTGTTTTGGCAAAAGTTACCCACATGTCCATTATATCCTTACTTAACTCTTCTTCATTTTCTGAAAATTCATGCCACAGAGGATTGCCAAAAACATACGGAGTTTCTTCGAAATGGGGCACACCTATCCATTCAGAAAATCTTGAGGAAGGTGACCGATAGTCAAAAAGATAAAAATACACAGGGTGACTTTTCAATGATTGAAAATCAGCCATAAACATTGTTGAACACGTAATCAAAGCGTCTCCCATAATGTCTACGGCAGAATTTAAATAGGTGTATCTAGACTCTTCTTTTACTCGCTTAAAGTAGCTTTGAAGTATTTCATCGTGTTCATTTTTTGTAAGCTTCTGGGCCAGCTGTGTAGCTATAGTCTCATTAAAATCTTTGATATCAGTAGATTCGCCAAGAAAATCTTCATTAAATAGAAAAGCTACAAACGTGGAGCCTTCATCTCTTGTTACTCCAAGAAGGACCTCAGTGTCTTTAAAGTCACCCCTCCGATATGCATCTGTGGGACTGATTGGAAGAAATTCATCACCAACTCTTGGCACTAACATTCCCAGATCTTTAAAAAGTTCATCGTCAGTTTCTGGAAATTTCTCAGCGGGAAGATTTTTCATGCATTCCACAACTTTTTTGGGGTTTTCTTTGAAGTCTTCTTCATTTGATGCACATCCTGCATGTTTAGAAATCATCTGACTACCCATACGCAGTACTTCGTTCTCAGTGGAGTACATTGGATGAACTGCAGCCCCGCTTTGGAGAATGGCTCTGTTGAAAAGGTTTCTAGACAGTGGTGAAACCACGTGTAAAGATACAGAAAAGGCACCGGCACTTTCACCAAAGATCACAATGTTATCTGGATCACCACCAAAATACTTCGCGTTGTCTTTGATCCATTGCATGGCTAGCAGTTGATCGTACATACCCATGCTCCCAACAGCTTCGTCGATGAAAGCTGAAACAATAATTAATTTTAAATTAAAGAACAAATAATATTCTGATTAAAAAAAAATTAAAAATAGATTAATTTTTTTGCTGTGTACTAGTTAAATGTACACTGTAAAAAAAAAAAAAAAAAAAAAAAAAGATCGTCAGCTTTTCTTGCTGTAATTTTCAACCGTGTTACAAATAAATGTCTGATTCAATTTTTGTTATCGCTAGACTGCCCAACCACATATTACGCAATATAAATGTTACTTAGTATTTAACCTTGTTCGAGAATGCTTGGAAATTACTAAGTGACTGTTAGGGATTGCATGAGATTTTATTTTTCCAGAGCTTCTTAAAAAATCAATTACGCATTTACTTACAACAGGCTTGAAATTTACACAAGCATTTCGGTATATTTTTACAAGCACATTGCCATGTAATGTAGCACGTTATTTTTTTCAGTGTTTAACATTTTTTACTTTCCCTTACCCATAAGGCAGAGAAAGTACTGTTTTAGGATCAAATTTTCCAACGTAAGTTTTTGATATATTTACACGTTTTGAGGTGACCTGAATCCGAAAATCATGTTTTTAGCGAATGGTCTGTGTGTGTGTCTGTCTGTCTGTATGTGTGTTATCAGCATAGCTCAAGAACAAATAGTAGCAGAAAGTCCAACCTTGGTATTCTAAATGTGTATGATATAGGGATGCTACACTAAGCTTTTCGTTGAGATGAAGCAAATGGTTCGTGTACAGGGACGCCCAAGAGAATTCAAATACATTACGTCTAAGGGGGGAAGTGCTGGTAAGTAGAGTTTAACATCTACACACTGCACTAAACCAAATGAAATGAATATATATATTTTTTATATGCGTAAAAACATGTCTCATGTAGAATATGGTAGGGAAATCATTCACTGTTCGTTTACAGGGCTACACAAAAGAACTAGATAAAAGTGCGACACTAGTTGCAAATTGATGGAAGCGTATTTCAGGCTGGGCCATTTATTATTACTATAGGATTATACTTAGGTGGACCATGTGGTCTGTATATAACCTTCGAAAGATATACAGGGCTTCAAATATTTAAGTGATAACATTATTTTTGTTGTTAGTGGATGTGCTTTATTAATAATATTTTGCCATTTCCAGGAAATCTGTTCGGGAATTGAAATGAATTATTCATAGAGATATGATAAATAATGTATGCTTTTAAGCTAAATATTCATCGCTTGTTTTTTGTATATTTTCACATTTTGAGCCTTCCTGATTACCGTAGTCAAGTTTTTTAATGTTTGATCTTTGTCTGTGTCTCTTAGAGTGACTTAAAAACAAATAATTTTAGGAGATCCAAATGTTGTATTTTGAAGTTAATATAAGTTTTTTTTTGAAAAAGTTTGATCAAGATTGATAAGTTTCGAGTAATGTTGCGTGGGAAAATTGCCTGAATAATTTAAATTGAACTTTTAATTTTACTAACAGATTTAAATTCTATATAAATGTAGCTACATTAATGAAACGGGGGGTTCCTCATACAGATATAATTATCATATAAAACACTTCCGAAGCCTAATTTGAATTGTTTAACACATGTTTACAAAACAATACTCGTTATCTTACTTTTTAATATCCAACCTGTATTTATAATATTACATTTCAGGGTAAGAGAAAGTCGTGTGAGTGACACACCAGATTATTTCTTTTTCTACTTTTTTTCTTTTTTATGGATGTATTATCATGTATTTTTTTTTTATCTTTTTAGAAATTCAAATTTACTGTTTTTATTTTTATTAACTTGGGTTATTATATGTTTTGAAAATTTACAATAATAATAATAATAATCCGTTCAATTGTGTTTACTTGTACCAATGCATTAATGTAAAAATAAAATAAAAGAAAGAAAGAAAATGAAATAAAGAAAATGAAATGAAATGAAATAAATAAATAAATAATTTTGCTATAAATTTTTTAGTACGAAGACATAAATAAATCTAAAACATTCTAATTTATTTATTAGAATTTTGCATTATTCCTTTAAAATTCTTTATTTTTTGTAGAGGTGAGAGAAGTCTTTTCTTAATATCAAAACTCCTATGTATCAACTACACTACTAAAATATTTGTTTAAAAAAAATCCAGAATTGCTAAAAAGTATACTGCTTAAAAATTACAGAGTGAATTAAAGAATTCGGTCTGTTATAAGTTTTCGTCCGAGAGGTACTTTAGGAGCTGAATGTTATTACTCCTATCAGACTGCAAACTCTGGTGCCATCTGACCATAAAAAGCAAAACCACTATGTCGACTTTACATTTTACAAATCACAACTTTTTAAGACTTTTTTGAAACCTTTAAAAAAATTCATCCAAACCTTCGGAATATAAAAAAAAAAAAAAAAAAAAAAAAAAGGGGGGGGGGCAACTTTCTTGTTTTTAAAAATTACTTCCTTTGTTTCTATTGTAAGAGCTGTATGGTGGTTTTCAGAAACAAATAATTTTACTGCTTTGGAATTCTATACTTATATTTTCATTAAAACTAGTTCTAACCAAGGCTGCTGTTGCTTTTCTACATTTTACATCTACCATATGCTTCTTTAATATAAGAAATTGTCCATTAGTCATATTTGTATAATGCCTTGCCATCTCAAATTTTCGAAATTTTGTCACTGTAACCGTAACTTTTAGAGTTTAACTGTTATTTTTAATATAATTCTTGAGCGCATACCTCAAAATACCTTCCACCAAATTTTTATTCAATTTCTTGGAACGGTATCGTAGCTATGGTTTCATATATCGGGGTAGTGTTTTTCTAATCACCCTGTATTAGAGGACTGCACGGGCCGGGCTTTCGGCCCAAGCGGTTCGGGCCGAATTTTTCAATTTGCTGTCGGGCCGGGCTCGGGCTCAATATTTTTTGTGTGTACTCGGGCCGGGCCTGGAGGAAATTTTAAGCCCGAGCCCGGCCCGGCCCGAATCTTTTTCTAAATTCCTCGTTAATCAACGAAAAAGGAAAATGATAAAATACTTTTTCAGTCATTTATTTTACATAATTTTACAGTCTGGTATGTCACATAAAATTTTATTTTGTTAAAAGGTGTCTGTAACTACAATTTAATTGTCTATCAGCTTGACTGTTCACGATCTGATTTTCCGCAAATATTTTAAACATGTCTCGAAATTAATATATTTTATTTAAAGTAATATTAGATGGTTTCTAATTCAAAATAATATGCATGTTACTACCAGTTTGCGTACATGTAACAAACAAAAGAAATTAGATACGTTTCTGTATATAAGGCTTTGTTTTCTATGGTCTGCAGTGTTTAGGTGGTATGAAGGCTATAAAAATCTTTCCGCTGTAACTTCTCCTCTAAAGCTTCTTTTTCTTTTCTCCGGGGCACTGGATGAAAGTAGCACCAATTTTAGCATGTGCAAAAGCATCTTTTCTATTAAATATGGTTGGATTAGCATTAAAGTTTTGTTTACCGGATCATATGAAAGATTTGGATACATTACGGTATGTAACAAGAAGTGGTTGAAAGTGTATTTTTAGTACTATTAGCCATTTTAAATATCTTCCTATATTGTTTGAGGAATGCTAATATTTTCGATTTGACTTTCTGTCTGCCTTTGTTCCTTCTGTACATCTGTAATAATGAAATACCGTTTATATATAAACATCTTGTAAACATTCGGCAGTTTCGTTAAAGAACATTGTATTGCTTAGCTGTATAAAACCTCTGCAAAGCACATACTAAAAATCTTTTTCGTAGAAAAGCATTTTTTTTTTTTTTTTTTTTTTTTTTTTTTTTTTATAATTTTACATATTTTGAATCGGGCCGGGCCGGGTCGGGCCTGATTTCATCGCTTTTTGTCCGGGCCGGGCCGGGCCGTACACTAGTAAAAAAGAAACGGGCCGGGCCTGAAAATTTCGGCCCGTGCAGACCTCTACCCTGTATATTAAAATTAACTAAAGAGCGAAAAACTAATTGGGTCAAAAATTAACTGAATAGCCGTATTATTAATATTTTTATAATTATTGTTTATTTATTTATTTTCTCAAATAATCCAAGAAAATCTGTAACACCACCCTTCTTCTTACAAGTTGTGAGTGCAACTAATAACTCATTTTACTGATTTAGTTTTACTACCATTAACTGAATTCTTTATTCATTAAATGGTCAATAAATTTCTTTGGAACAACTCCTCTTTGGATAAACATTTAACAAATGTCAACCCCTAATTTATTTTCTCTAAAGAGCGCTCTTTCAATAAGACATCTAAAGTTTGCTATTTTATATTGATACAATTTTGGACATTGGAATAATGTACTAGAAGAGTTCCTATTATAGTTTTCTGTATACAAATCGTATAATAATGTTTTGGGAATATGAAGAAAAGCTTGTGCCAGATAAGTGGTTCTTACTTCCATTTCGAAAAAAAAAGAAAATAGTCACTGGATGCAAAATGTGATCAGTATGGAAGTGGCATCAAAATTTCCACTCGAATTTTATCATAATTTTCCCAATTTGGTGAGCAATAAAATGTGTCATGTCCTTCCTGTGTCATGCAGTAAAATGACACAATCACTCAACATGTGGGCAGTTTACAAATAAGAGGTGAATCAGGCTTACACCTCCAAGCGAGAATTGTTTTCTGAACATCTCACTATTGCAATTGTTCTGACGCATCTGCGTTCAGTGATGCCAGATGGTCGAAAATTATTTCCCCAAACAGGTCTTAAAATTTCACCAAATCAGGATTTTTTTTTTTCGAAAAAATCCCCAACTTGATTTTTACTAAAAAGGAAAAAAAAAAAAAAAAAAAAAAAGCAGATTTTTCCATGATTTAAGCCCAGATTTTTCCCCAAACGAAGGAAATTTTTGAAAAAAAAAATCCCCAAATTACGATAAAGCTATTGGAAGTCTCTAGTCGTAGGGATAAATCATTACGTTGCCAACATTGACAGAAAGTTGAAGAACTCCCCAGATTTGCCCCCAAAAAAGTCCCAACAAACATTTGGTCCACAAAATTGTCCCCAGAAGCCACAAAACCCCCCAAAATGGGGACAAAATCCTCAATCTGGCATCACTGTCTGCGTTACACTACCTACTCGCACACACTGCTGTAAGACAGACAGCCGTCATCTATCTTCACTCCGGAGTAAAATATTCCCTTCATATTTATTACTTTTCAAATAGCCCGTAGCTCCCACCTTTTTTTTTTTTTTTTTTTTTTTTTTTGTCAACCTTCTATTTTAGCCAAATAAAAACTCAAAATTTAGCGGAAAAAATGATTCATTTCTTTTCTCTTCTACCTCTGATTAATTTCTGGTGGCTGTCGATATTATATGAAAATAATTACCTTGTGCATCAAAGGGTTATAAAGTATTACAAAAATAAATCACTGATAATGAACGATTATATAAGACTTAAATTTTGGTTTTTAACTCTTTAGATCATAGTTGAATGAAAAACATGCTACATAATCAAGCTTTTCGTGGGTTATGATAACATGCTGGTTTATTTTTGCTACTAATTGCTAATGTTTAAATGCGTTTATTTAAACAATACATTAAATATTATATACTGGGATGAGATTAGCAAAAAGACAAAAAAAAAAAAAAAAAAAAAAAAAAAAAGCTGTAACTACGTGCAAAGGCAAAATTTTTAAATGAAATATTAAAATTTTGATGTCAAAATATTTTATAGTACAGTAATAAACATTTTTGTTTTAATCGTTACTGTTATTAATCTTCAATAATTGTGTTTCAGTAATTCATTAAAGTTTTATTTTATGAGCGGATGTAACAAATTCACATCAGAAAAGTACAAAAAAAAAAAAAAAAAAAAAAAAAAAAAGCTGATTAAGCTGAAAAACTAAATCTATAAAAAAGCCGAAATCAACTGAAAAGCTGAAAAATCGCATCTCTGTATGTACTACATTAAAAAGAAAAGTATTGCTTTAGTTTTAATGGCACTATTTTCATTGTAAATATAAATAAATTTGTGTTTGCGATCCAAACATAATTATGTGCATGAACAAATTAAAGCACTAATGGAACAGAAAATCACATATTTTCATTCAGTTTGTGCTGTTTTTACATTTCAAGAAAAAATTCATAGGTGTCTACTACTGAACAGAAAAACGTGTCATTTTCTGTATTTTGATTTTTCCATTACTGGCACATTGTAAGCTGTCTGTACAATTTATTTTTGAGTATGAAAATAAATCCATGTTGCATTTTTCGATGTACAATCTTTTACCGTAAGAGTTAAAGGTATAATCTTCCCTATCGTCGCCGGAAGCTAAAGTCCATGTTATTCCAAGGGAAAATTTGTCTATGAAAATACACATTACCTAATGTATTTTATAAATTACATTTTTACATACTGAAAATTCCTATCCGTTTAATTGGTACTGGTTTTCTAAAAATTGACTTTTCGAATTTTACTATTTTGAGTTGAAAAATGTGAATTTTCACTAAGTGCATTTTCTTGATATTTTATCTACAAAATAAAATGCTAAAAATTTTAAAAAATCAAAATTTGGAAAACGAGTACCATTTTAACGGTTGCGAATCTGCTGAATCGGAATTAAATAAATAAATAAATAATGCGTAATTATACGTAAAATTTTCTCCATAAAGTTACATGGGATTTGGTGACCGGAGACGGGAGGATTGTAAGAGGGAGAGAGGAACTTTAATTCAGGTATCTATCACTGGTTATATATATATATATATATATAATTACAACTTCTAAAATTAAGAAATTGTCCCCAAAAATAGTGTCCACCAGTGGCAGGGAAAGTCTGCTCTCACAGCTGGTAGACATGAAGTACCGGGTTCGATTCTAGATAGCGCTCCTCTGCCTAGTCTTTCTCCGTGATTTCCTTCGAAACTTGAGTAAATGTGGGCTACAACCCCTTAAATAGAAATCACCCATGGAGGCACTTATGTCTAGGTCCAGAATCCTAGTGAGTCAACTGGTTTTAACCCTAATATATACTGACCAAATGTCTCCATTTTCTGGGGACAAAAGGGGACGCCCCCTTTTTTTTAAAGGAATTTTCTAAGTTTAAAAATTTTTTAGAAACTAAATTATTAATCAATAACACTTTATTTTTAGTCCTTGTTTATTAGGAATGAAAAAATAGATCCATAATTTAATAATTGTAGCAATTTTTAATGCTTCTCTATTACAAAGGTACTTTGATCTGGTCAGCCTACCCTAATATCAACATCAATACCCTCTAAAATAGGCAAAAAATTTCGTTGCAATGTCTACTACTGTTTCAGATATCCTATATATATATATATATATATATATATATATATATATATATATATATATATATATATATATGTACATTTATATATATATATGAATAATTTAATTAATAGTGAATAATTTAATAAAGTTATGTAATTTAGCTATTAATAAATACATTATAATACAGCAACAACACCCAAATAATAGTTATTGTAATTCAATTTAAACGTTAACACTCATTTTTTCTATGATTAATTTACAGTGTATGACTTAATAGATAAATTCATTTTAAATTACTTACGCTAAGATTAACAATTAGGACCATAACACTAACAAGGAAACATTCAAAAGGTGTCGTCTTCAAAACGCATTGAAAAAAATATATGTGATTCTACTCTTCATAAAACACCAGAAAGTGAAAAGAAATATCGTCTGAAATGAATTACAGCGACCACAAAAAATTATCAAAATTAAGCATTTATGGCGATTTAGCGCTGTTAGGCGATAAGTTCGCTAGCACCGAGATTGCCGTGTACGAAAAGAACTGTGTTTTGCTTCTCCGCCAAGTACTCAAAATCAATCGCCTAACAGTGTGAAATCGCCAAAAATGCTTAAATTTGTTAATTTTTTGTGGTCGCTGTAATTCATTTCAGCCGATAACTTTTTCACTTTCTGGAGTTTTATGAAGAATAGAATCACATATATTTTTTTCAATATTTTTTTTAGGACGACACCTTTTGAATGTTTCCTTGTAAATCCAACAAGGTGTGATTTTTAACGCGCGAAATTCAAGAAAGTTATCAAATAAAAACTAATAATTTTATAAAAATATGAGAAAAAGATAGCTCGAAATGAAAATTGGAATTGAAAATGCTCAAAAATAGAAGAATTCACGCTTCAGGGAACATGTCCTTCTACGAGCAAAGAGATCGCATATATAGAAAGCAATCACAAGGGAAGGAAATTAAAATAGGTAGAAAAATGAGAATTAACATCTTTACCCGAAAAGAATCCCAAGGTTCCAACTCTGTAATTCATAGAGGCCACAATAACATCACCGTGCTGTGCAAGGGCAGTGCCATCGTATGTTTTTATATTAGAAGATCCCATCATAAATCCACCTCCATGAATGAAAACCATCACTGGCTTCTGAGTGCTTTCACTTTTCGGAACCCACAAATTGAGATATAAACAATCTTCATCCATTTTGTCGCTTTGATTGAAAAATTTCATAGTCACTTTCATCATACACTGGATGCAAGTTGGAGGTAATTGCTTTGCGTCGTAAACGTCTGTCCATGGAGATTTGGGAACTGGCCTTGCAAATCTCAGATTTCCCACAGGTGGTTCAGCATAGGGAATGCCTAGAAATGCATCGACATTTTTATCGTCTATGGATATCCCTTTTACAGGTCCAGTGGTTGTTTGTACAATTCTATCACAATTTGCAAGAGGAGCGAGGAAGAGAAAAAGTAAAAGTATCATTTTGTGATAAGGAAATCTGAAATAAACAAATAAAACACAAACAAATTAACCGAAACGTATCTGAAACGAATATCTGATTGAATCAGCAAAATTTTAAATTTATATTGAGCTGCTTCAAGTATTTTTTATAGAAATATAAATCACATGTTAATAATCATTTTTTGTAAAGCCGAAGTTTTTCGAAACTAACACTGAAAATGGTGCCGCAGCTAAAGCAACGTATTGGAATAAAAAAGTAAAATTTTATCCATGGTTTCTATGAGTGTATTTTGACTGAATGGGCTCTTTCCAGCGTCGTCTGCTCAATCACGTGATGTTTGAATAACATAAAATCGAATTCCGAGAATCGAATTAAGTTAAATATTGTTCTGAAGGAAAAAAAGTATTAATATATAATATAAAATAAAATAAAAGTAATATTGTGCATTTGTAAACAGTAGAATAATTGTATTTGTAAGTTTAATAATTTTTTAAAAACAATTTATATGTTTATTTATTTTCCCGTGTAAGAATCGATTTTTGTATGTTGTAGTGTAACTATTAAATTAACTGATCTAGCAATAAATAGCCTGTTCTTGTGGAATGTTTATGGATTATAACATGAAGTTAATTTAAAATGCTTTCAGTTAAATTTAATCACGAAAAGGTGTTACAACAAGTTAATTAACTTAGCTGCAGGCCAAAGTGGCTTTACACCGTACGATGTTGCACTGTTAATGATTTAACTACCAGCATTTGCTATAGATAAATATAGAAGATTTCGTCTGCTTTTGTTTCAAAACAAGTATGTCATGTGACCTCTGACGTCAGGTGGGAAGAGCTCATTAAATAATAATAATAATAATAATAATAATAATAATAATAAAAAGGAAAAACTTACATTACAATCGCAACAATGTACTGAGATAAAGAAAACATAATTTTAAGTGTGGTTTGCATGTTTTTGGAAGATTCTTTCATTGATTCTCAATAAATAAATAAAACAATGTGTGTAGAAAAAATTCTTTCCGTTACTATGCTGAGTGTTAAAAAGTTAGGGGAAACTAATAATTTAAATATATAGAATCCCACTATGTCACGAGAAATTAATAAAAATAAATAAATAAATAAACACGTGGTTATATAATTTAAATTAAAAAATTATGATGCCCTTTTCAATACCTTGGAGACATTTCGAGTTAAAAACATACAAATAACATGATATAAAAGATGAAAAAAACTGTTTTAAACATTATGCATGTTTCATACATCATGCACGTCATACAAACCGATGTAAATACGTTAGTAATCAGTTTTGTCTATTTATAAGTTTTTATTACAGTATTCATATTGTTTTGATGAGTTCACCATTGAAAACTAGTATGTTGTGGTCACCACATGAATTTCTTCTATATTTTCCTATACAAATTCACTCAGTAAAAATGATTTATTAAAATTATTATTTAAAAAATTATCTTCCATGATAATGTTGACGATTTCCATATTAGAGAAGTAGTATAACACTAAATATATTAAAAAAAAAAAAAAAGTGTCAATTTGAAAGATATCCATCATGAAAATTTACTCCCTTCGAGAGCGGAGGCGAGGCTCCTACATACATAATTTTTTTTCATAGTTGACTATCTCTATTACAAATTATTCTTTTAAATTTCATAATGATTATTAAAAAATAATTCTCTTTATACACATTTGTACAAAATGTTGTCTTATGCCACCATGTTAAAAATTTAGAAAAGCGGGATGGCAACGCAAGCTGTTGCACAATTTTTACCAAAAGTTGCTAGGCATTAATTTATGTCAATGTGTAACTACATACCAATTTGTATGAAATTCTGTGCAGTTGTACCTGAGATACAGTCGCCACAAAATTTTGTTACACACAGACAGACGGAGAGGCAGACAGACATTTTATAAAAATGGTCAAATCGTGTTCTCCAGTTCTCAAAACGTGTAAATCCATAAAAAACCCGATGTCGAAAATTTTTACGAATCCAATTCTTTCTTCTATTGAATATAGAAGAAAGTAATAAACAGTTATATATAAATATTAGTTGATATTTAAAATCATTTTATACCGACTAATTGACATAATTACTTAACCGGCATCAATTATCTAAATCGGCACAATTGATGAAAAGCTTAAAGTCCACCATTTTAAATAAAAATTGTATGCGATAAAAATACATATAAACATATTAAAAAGAGGACATGTGTTTCATGTTATATATATTTTATGCTCTGTTTAAAAAGAACTACTAAAATATACAACCAGAAAATTTTTAAATATTAAAACTAAAAGTTGATGCGCGACATTTATTTTTGATATATTTCAAATAAATAGAAAATATATATTTTTAATTTCCATACTGCTAGTATTTACGATTAATTTAATTAATAATATTCGGTAGAAAAAAATATTAGAGGTCTTACCTTTTACTCACTTCACTTGTGTGTATTGAGAGCATTTAAATAAGCTCTGAAGTGGAATTTAAGCGATAAATGAAGTGGAAAAATCTTATCAGGAGATATGTCAGAATGACTGCAAAAATATTACAGATTTCCTCGAGATATTATGACCTTGCGATTAAATAAATCTTAATAAGATAAATCAGCTGTCAATTCAATGTCAAATATCGTCATTCTAACAATTTATAAATGATAATTGCCGAAACGTCAGTGGAGGCCCTCTGTTGAGACTCAAAACGGTTTTGGGCTCTGTGTGTCTGTCTGTCTGTCTGTCGCTCGATAGCGGCAAAAATAGCGCTATTTACTTGAAATTTGGTACACATGTTCATGAGCCCCACGAAATCAGCTGTATAGTTTTTGGTATGTATTCCATTTGTAGTTCGTATACAGGGACACGCCAAACTTTTTCTAATCATTACGGCCTAAGGGAGAAATTTATATGTTTCGCGATAGCGACCACAAAAATCACGCTATTGACTTGCAATCTGGTACACGCGTTCATGTGCCCCACGAAATCAGCTGCATAGTTTTGGGTGCGTATTCCATTTGTAATTCGTGTACAGGGACATACCAAAGTTTTTCTTATCATTACGGCCTATGGGAGGAATTTGTATGTAATGTGATAGCGGGCACAAAAATCACGCTATTGACTTGCAATTTGGTACACATGTTCATGAGCCCAACGGAATCAGCTGTATAGTTTTAGGTGTGTATTCCATTTGTAGTTCGTGTACAGGGACACGCCAAAGATTTTCTATCATTACGGCCCATGGGAAGAATCTGTATGTACCGCGATAGCCACCGCAAAAATCAAGCTATTGACTTCCAATTTTTGCCGAAACGCCAATGGAGGCCCTCTGTTGAGACTCAAAAGGATTTTGGGTTCCGTCTGTCTGTCGTCCGATAGCGGCCGCGAAATTCACGCTTTTGACTTGAAATTTTGTACACATGTTCATGATCCCCTCGAAATTAGCTGTATAGTTTTGGGTGTGCATTCCATTTGTAGTTCGTGTACAGGGACACGCCAATTTTTTTTTTATCATTACGGCCTATGGGAAGAATTTATATGTACCGCGATAGCGCCCCCAAAATAACGCTATTGACTTGCAATTTGGTACACATATTCATAAGCCCAACGGAATTAGCTGTATAATGTTAGGTGTATATTCCATTTGCCGTTCGTGTACAGGGACACGCCAAAGTTTTTCTTTCATTTACGGCCGATGGGAAGAATCTGTATGTACCGCAATAGCGGCCGCAAAAATCCTTCGATTGACTTCCAAATTGGCGCACACGTTCCAGCTTTGCATATAAGTAGCTGTATAATTTTTATTGCTATATTTTTTATAAACTGTGTACAGGAACACGCAAAAATTCGTAACATTACGGCGTATGGGGTGAATTTCGTTTAAACGCATTTTAATATCATTACTTTGCAATGCAGAAAATGAAACTAGCGTACGCGTACGTGAGTAAGATGCTTAAACTTATGTTGTTTGAAAAAAATATGTGCTCTTAAGCTTTCTAATTAATGTACAGGATCTTACAAAAGTGTTCTGACAATGTCACGTAGTCATCCAAACGATGTTACATTTGGAACAATTATTAATTTTAAACGCAAAATAAGCTGAATAGTTTTTACTGGTGTATACAATGTTAATAGTTCGTTTACAAAGACGCACGAAAGAATTTCGTAACATTAGAGCCTATCGACAAATTTTTAATTTAAGCGCGCACTTTAATGCGTTTATGCTGAATTGAACTTAATAAAGTTAACATACATTATAAAGATGCTTGAAATCATGTTTACTCTTAAAAAAGGATATGTATAGACTAAATAATTTATGGTACCACACAAAATAATTCCGAGTATGTACTGTAATCATCCAAATGATGTCAAATTAGTTTGAAAAATTAATGAGTTATAATTAATTAGGTTTATTCTTATTATTGGCGTTTATAATGACTGTGGCTACTTTTCCAGGATATATAAAGGAATTTCGTACTATTACGTTCTATAGTCGGTATTTCTTAAAAGTGTATTTTAGCATGGTTACACCCCATCAAATATAATGAAATTTTATTAGAATTTTAAAAGCATGTTTTCCTGTTGAAAATTGTGGGCATAGAATTGATAATTAGTTTAAAGGTTACGCGAAATATTTCCGATATGCTATGTAATTTTTTTGTATGAAATTTGATAGTTATGAAATTTGGTATTTAT
The DNA here is from genome assembly GCA_963930645.1 of Salticus scenicus. Taxonomy (NCBI): domain Eukaryota; kingdom Metazoa; phylum Arthropoda; class Arachnida; order Araneae; family Salticidae; genus Salticus; species Salticus scenicus. The sequence continues at coordinate 52,609,955 of OZ005648.1, forward strand.
GAATTTCAGGGAAATAATACAAGACCGTCGTTTATTAAGAATGCATATTGTTGCGTACTTGGAGGTTCGTAATTTGTCCGAGAATGAAAGGCGAAACTTGCAAAAGTTCAGTGATTTATTCACTGAAAGTTCCAGAAAAATACAGGTCTATAAACCAAGTATCAGCTTCAATTCAACCAGTAAACATAGCTTAAACAACAGCCGTTAACAGCAAAACAACATTACAAACTGTTTATCAATAACACATATAGCAAGTCTCATTCAAACAGGCTCAAAGCAAAGCAAGCATTTGACGAAACTGACACAGATCTGAGATTGGCCGCCTTGGCTAAAATAATGCTCCTTTTATACTATTCTATCGAACACAGACTGTTCTGGAAAATTCTCGTATCTCATCAGCCAGTGAGATTAGAGCTTCCATATTTGGTATATCCCTAATAAGGATTTTCTCGCCAAGGTCGCCAAAAAATCTCCAAGGAGGGAAACAGTCGCCAAATTTGACGCCAAATGCATTTCTTCCCTTATTGGAGCTTTTTAATGCGTTTTTAAAGGAAAATTAGGCTATTTTAACTCTAAAACGACTAGAAATGCACAAAATTAGCATTTTATCGACTTACTGAACCTCTTTGAAAGAATTTATACGAAAATAAATGCAATTATTTACAATTCCGTAACACTTTATATGATACAAATAGGTATACATAGAGAGATACAGCAGGGGGTTGAGGGGGGCTGCCGCCCCCCTCAGGAATGTATCTGATTATGGTAATAAGTCGATCGAATCAATATATACTATTATATAATAAGACATAAATAAAAATGACCTATTGAATAATGTCTGATGCAAATAGGACGTTGAGGCTCCTGATCTGCTGATCCACTAGTAATAGTAATAATAATAAGCTCAGAGTGAAACGCAAACAAACCAATTTTAATGGAAAATAGTGTAATATAGAATTGGAATAATAGCATATTGCAAATGATATTCTTGGTTAAATTAAAAAACAGATATTTCCTACTAACGTTTTTAACTGCAAAGGGAAAAACAAACAAATAAAATAAAATAAAGTTTCTCTATGCAATCTCTCATTAGTAATATTCATATAAATTGTCATGTCGCTAAATGAGAACAGGATCTTATTAATAAAAATTTGGTGTGTAACAACCGTACGATTTCCATTACCCATTATTACACATATATGCACTTTTGGAGATAATGGTAGTCAGAAGCTATAAAATTGATCAAAAATATTAAACATCAAACAGATTTCCTCTAAGAGAAAAATGATACACGTGTAAAGACATATAAAACAGAGTTTACACAGAGAGTTTTAAAAAAATGTCGGTAGAGCCGTTTCTGAAACACCCATTTAAGAGACCTAAAACTGACATATTTAATCAGGATAGATAATATGGCTGTTAATTTTCCTGTAATAACCACGTAATACATGCGAAAAAATACCTAAAAAGGGGTTTATGTAGCAATTTTCAAGAAAATCAGTAGAGTTGTTTTTGAGATACCGATTGTCACCAAAACTTGGTAGACTCAATTATTGGCCGGAAAACAACAATTGCATTCGAAAGAATGTATAAAAGAAAGTAAATATGACGAGTTTGGAAAAAATCCGTGCAGCCGTTTTTAAAGAAACACATTTGCGAGGTAAAGAATTGGGCTATTTATACAGGGCGGCTATCAATTTTCATGAACTAACAAACTATTACATACGAAAGCATATCTAATAGGGTGTTTATGTAGCAACTTTGAAGAAAATCGTTAGAGCCGTATTCGAGATACGGGTTTACGGTCTCGTTTACGATCCTACTTCCGATTTCATATGACCCACTTCTGGTTTTCCAATTTTCACCAAAAGTTTAAAAAAAATCATCTGTATACCAGACCTAATTCAATTCTGAAGTTTCGTTGTCCTACGTTTATTAGTTTCCGAGATATAATAGTCAGAAGATTTCCTCCACACATACACACATACATACTGACCAACTGCCAAAAACCACTTTTTTGGACTCAGGAGACCTTAAAACGTGTAAATCAGGTGAAAACTCGATATCGAATTTTTGGTCCGAATACAATACACCTACTACCTACGGTAGTAGGATATAGAAGTAAAAATTAATAAAACTATTCTTTTTAATATCAAGATTTTTTTTTTTTTTTTTTTTTTTTTTTTTACGTTTAAAGTTTTGCTTTAAAGTAATAGTGGACACTATAAATTGTTTTTGTAAATTAATGTCTTAGAATAAAGATTTGCTTTAAGGGGATGGTAGATGTTATAACTGTTATTTTTTAATTATTGTCTTAGAATTATAAAATTTGCAGAGATATGCATTGGAATATAAAAATATTGAGTATTTTAAAATTCTTGAAAAACTATTTAAAAAAAAAAAAAAATTAAAGTGCTCCATGCAAACTAGTTTTTAAATTTTTCTCTTAATTTTACATTCTTTAGTTTTAACAATAATTCGTGACCGCAGCTCTCATAAATTTTCCAGGACAAATTTAGCGCTAAAAAGGGTGTCTCCAATTTACCCTTTGTAACACATACCCCCCCCCTCCTCCCCCAAAGAAAAAAAGAAAATGTCAGATCATAAAAAATCAAAAATGTGTTTTAGGAAATAGCCTAAGAAAGTCGCATAGCCTCTTTTCAACATCTTTATTCCATTTTTGGTAGAGTTCGATTCAAATCAGAAATTTTCAAAATTTCCCGCCAAAAATTGATTTTCTCCCTTCCTTCCTTTAAAAATCGAAAATTCCTAAATCGCAGATAAAGTTTTATTTGTACTCATGTCTAGTCTCCCCATGTGCAATTTCTTTACTGTGAAGTAATTAGGAGCCGAGTTATGCTTATAAACGTGTTTTTGCTTTTGCTTCCCCCAGGGGGGAAAGGGAGTAATTTCGGAAAAGTTCATAGGTATAATTTTAAGTTGAGTAAAGACCTAAATTCCTATAAAGCGCCGTTGAATTCTGTCCAGCCGTTCTCAAATAATACCCAGACAAACGTCTTTTTGTCTTTTACCCCCCCCCCCCCCCAGTGGAGAAAAAGGAGAATTTCTGAAAAGTTGATAGATATAATTTTAAGTTGGATAAAGATCTAAATTCCTGCCAAGTGCCGTTGAATTCCGTCCAGCCGTTCTCAAGTGATACCCGGACAAAGGTGTTTCTGTCTTTTGCCCCCCACGGGGGGAACGTAGGGGAAATTCTGAAAAGTTGATAGATATAATTTTGAGTTGGGTAAAAACCTAAATTCCTGCCAAGTGCCGTTGAATTCCGTCCAGCCGTCCTCGCGTGATAGCCGGACAAAATAAGCGACATACAGACACGATGACACACACAGGCAGAAATTTCTTAAATCATTTTTGGCTCTCATGGTGTGTGAAACGTGAAGATATCGCAAAATTTTTCGATTCCGACAAATTTACAGACAAAACTCTGATTTTATTAATATAAAATAATAATAATAATAATAATAATATATATATATATATAATAAATAATAATAGTAAACGTAATACAATCGAGCCTCGTTAACGTGAACATTATTAACGTGAATTACTTTTAACGTGAACTGTTTCCACACTCCCCGTTAAAATGAAGATTAGTGTATTAATATGAAGATTAGTTGCTGATAGCATGAACTACTGATAACATAAACATATCACAATCTTGAGATTCGCGTTAACGAGGTTCGATTGTATTACTATATTTTGTTTTTTTAATTTGTACATATTAGTACTAATATGCAAAAAACGAGTTATCCAACATGGTCGACACCGGGAGAATTTTTGTCAGCTGAAAAACATCGAAAATTTACTAGTTTTTTGGCTTTTTTCAAAATATCTCTGAAATGGCTGAATTTAGCGATATTTTTTAATTGTAATGTTTAAAGAGGATTAAATTTCCTACAATTTCCTTCATTACACCTTTTTTGTAGTACTAATAGCAAGCGCGTAACAGCTTCTTGAAAATAAACAGTTTTCTCAACTTCGTAAAAAAAGCGCATTACTCCTTATAAATAATGTATAGTAATTATTAGAACTAGAAGCTTTATTTACAGAAAGCTTAACAACTTTTAATGGGTATAGCTCTGATATCTGTCGTCCTTGAGATTTTTGGATTTGGTGATCAAAAATTTACACTATATATTGTAAGAAATACTGTTTTATATTCTTGATTGTTCTCTTAACATATACATTGTTAAAATAATCGTGATTTTTGAAAGGAGTTAAATATGTTCACCAGATAAATTGGCGATCATTTCTTTTTTTTCACTAAGGATGAAAGATAACAAATCTGCTCCCTTTTAATTTTTCCCTTCCCCTTTTTACTAACCCCCCTCGGCCACGCACTGAGAATTCTGGCCTAACAACGGTACTCATCATCAGATTCCAATAACTGCCGATGTATAGTATTCTATCACTGCAACACATAATACACACTCAAACACATACAAAGAAAAATAAATAAAATAAAAAATATTTGTATAAAAATGTAAATGAATAAATATTGGGTGCTTAATTCTACTATTTATTAAATTATAAAACATTAATGATATTTAGATATAATACATAATGTTGTAATAAACATTAATTACTGCTATATTAATATTGATGATAATAACAATATACAATCTTAATTTTAAATGAACTTCATAAATAGGCAAACTTGTTTGAAAAACAATAGCAAATAATTACAAAAGTAAATTGTAGAAATTTAACTTTATATATAAATTATAGGGAGATTCATTTAGCCTTGAAACAAATAAAGAAACGTACATTAATGTACAATATACATGTTCATTTTCTTCGTGGTTGTTTTGAAAGCCCGGGTTCTTAAATTTCAATAGTTATCAGAAGTAGAAGGAAGGTGTGTCGTCCTCGAATTGTTCCTCTCCGTCTTGCAGTAATTATATAAGCTCTTAGAATAGCTTATCATCTTCTTCAGCCTCGTCCAATGATGAAATTAGTACGACATTTTCCTGTCGAGGATCAGAGTCCTTGTTACTATATCAGTTTCACTGAGTATTTTATATCCAACATTTTGGAAGCAAACTGCTTTCTTGTTAGCAGTTTCGGCTATTAAAACATCTTCACCATATTTTTTGAAAAGGCGTGATGTAACCGTTATGATACCAGGACGAAAATCACCCTCTATTTTATTCATCAAATACTTTATGAGACTGGCACTCCTCCGAGTCGTTTTCAGGGTAGGTGTAAATTGATCCCATTGCCTCACCAGTGTTACTTGCAGGGTAGTATCCTCGTTTCATCTCACTTTTAGGCCTCCAGTGCAATTTTTGATGACAAAACCTGTGATACCCAGCATTTATAGCAACTAAATCTTTTACATTCCGATGCATTCAAGTACTTTTTTTCTTCTCTCATCCTAACGATTTTCGGCACCATTTAATTTCACACCCAGTTTCATAGTATGGTGTATAAAATTTCTTTCATGCTCAGGAAGTCGTTCCTGTTTTTTAAAGAAATCTTCAAGTATCCCCTCTCCACACAAGAAACACTGATCTTTAAAACTGAAACTTTCAGTTCTTGATGGTTTGTTTTAGGTTCTTCAAAAAACACTAAAGTTCATTTTGACGCTTTGCATTGCACTTTTACAGATTTTTTGTCTTTCTCCTTCAGAATCTTTACTTCACCTTTATTCAAACTGATTTCAAAAATAAAACAAACACTCCGGTTATTGTAATAGAAAACGCTCACGGGTTGAAACAGTACGTTCGCACGTTCGAATTGAACTGAATAACATAGACAGATGTTCAGGTTCAGCCGAGGCAGCATACTACAGGATGAGAAGAGGCGTGAGGAAATGGAGAGCTTTTTAATTGAATGGGGGGGGGAGAAGGCAGGCAGGCAGTTTTTTTTTTTAAATACCTTCTTTTCTACGAAGCAGATGTCATTTCCTAAGGTCAGACAGCTGAATATGCCCCTTCCTTTCTTTCCGGTTTCTAATAAACGTTTATGCACCAACCCATTTCTTTGAGTTGTACTTTATTAGCTTGAGAAAAAATGCCGAATTTCAAGAGGCTGTAACACGCTTGCTATTAGTACTACAAAAAAGTTGTAATGAAGAAATTTGTAGGAAATTTAATCTTCTTTAAACTTTATAATAGAAAAATATCGCTAAATTTAGCCATTTCTGAGATATTTAAAAAAAAAGCCAAAAAAGTAGTAAATTTTCGAGATTTCTCAGCCGACAAAAATTCTCCCGGGGTCGATCGTGTTAGATAACTCGTTTTTTTCATATTGACACTAATATGCATAAATTAAAAAAGAAAAATCTTCTACCCCACCTTTTGCTAGGTAAGTTTTGTCCATTATATATGACCACCATCATAGAGATATCAAACAAGCTAATGATAGTGCCAGTAATGATATCCTTATGAAAGTTGTCGACGTTTTTGCGTGTATTTAAGTTATTCTTGAAGACATAAGCAGGTTCTAGTCGACGAATGCATTTTATTTAATGAATATTCAGTCCGTACATAGAGCCCGTATTGATATTATTATGAAAGTGGTCGACTTTCTTGAGTGTAGAAAGTAATTTTACGAGACATAAGCAGGTTATAGTCGACGAAAGCGCTTTATTTAAAGAATATTCAGCCGGTAATCATATTGTTATAAAAGTTGTCGACATTTTTGGGTGTAAAAAAGTACATAAGCAGGTTCTTCTGTATGAATGCATTATTTAATGACTATTCGGCTCATAGATTGAGCCTGTAATGATATTGTTATGAACGTTCTCTGTATTTTTGCACATAAAAAGTAATTCTTAAAGACATTTCCAGGCTCTAGTCGACCAATACTAATATTCATTTAATGAATATTCAGCCCGTAGATATCGCCCATAATGAATTTGTCTTTTCGACATTTTTGAGTTTAGAAAACAATTCTTAAGAACATATGCAGATTCTGGTCGACGAAAGCACTGGATTTAATGAATATTCATCGTGTACATAGAGCCTGTAATGGTATTGTTATGAAAGTTGTTAATATTTTTGCGTGCAGAAAGTAATTCTTAAAGACATAGGTAGGTTCTAGTTCAAGAATGGATTTTACTTAATGAATATTCAATTTGTGGCTAGAGCCCGTAAAGATATTGTTAAGAAAGTTGTCGGCACTTTTGAATGTAGAAAGTAGTTCTTAAAAATATAAACAAGTTCTAGTCGGTGAACGGACTTTATTAAATGAATATTCAGCCAGTATATAGAGCCCTAATGATATATTGGTATGAATATTGTCGCCTTTTTTGCGAATACAAAGTAATTCTTAACTATAAGCAGATTCTAGTCGATTAATGCATTTTATCTAATGAATATTCAGGAAACAGTTGAATAAAACACTTTTTTGGGCTATAAAATTAAATAATCAATGAATATTCTCGAAAAAATCCAATGAAACAGCCATTCTTACTACAGAAATAAAATAAACACTGTTAATTACACTACAGAGCAGAAGTTTTGCTAATTTAGGAACAACCGAAAATTTCGAAGTCTGAATGTAATCTGAAATCATCGAGAGTATTGTCACAGTGTTTTATAGAATTTTCGAGGTAATGATTCATTGCCTCAAGATAACGATTCCTTAATTTCTGCATTCGAAGTAATGATTCATTAGTTTTTGAGCTAGAAACCAATGAATCATTGCAGAAAGTTTTAGAACTCAATTCCTATTGAAGTTAGAGTTTCCAGATTTTGGTAATCCTTAACTGCCACTTTTCGCCCTATTTGAATGCCTAATTTGACGCTGAGTCGACGCCCACCCTCGTGGAAATTAATAAAACTACCATGTGTTTCCCTTTTCACAGGAATACCATATAGAAAGTAGCATGTAAAGGTTTATACAAGTTTTAGTCTACAATCATCAGTAATCACTTTTTTTTTTTTTTTTTTTTTTTTTTTTTTTTTTTTAAGTATTGTTAGTCATTTATAGAATTTCCAAAGAATTTGGTTCTGCGCTATAAATCAATGAAAGTCTCTTTAAAATTCCAGAACTTTGTTCTTGTTGAAGTTAGAGCTTCCAAACGTTGGCAACCCTAAACTACAAATTTTCACCAGATTTGGTTGCTAAGACTCCAAATTCGATGCTAAACCGCCAAAATCGCTTTTTTACCTTGCTTATGTTCCGGAATTTTCGTAGACTGGAACCTGTCTGTTTATTTTCTAATCTCACATAAATGTGAACGTTTTCATATATATATATATACCAATGGTTGCATAAGGAAGTCATGTAATGCCCACATCAGATTTTTTCTTTTTAGGTTAATTATAAAAGGACTAAAATTAAAAGACCATGGCAATGAGTTCAAAGGTAGCTTAAAATGATCCTAGCGGGCAAAACGATCCATACGTGTTTTTTTCGAAACAGGTAGCGCCATCTACCGGGTAACGTATAAACTAGTTGTACCAAGTCAAGAAGAAGCAATGGCGGTATTCAAACAATTGCAGTGTTGCGTGTCTGAATAGAATTCATTGAAAAAAAAAAAAAAAAAAAGGTTTTATAAAATCTGTTATAAGTTAAGCACCAACGTCCCTATTTATTTAGATACACAAGTCTTTCATGTACAGAAATATAACTTGGTTTACTTAATGCAATATGTTTTTAGATGTATATTACACTTTCTAACTTTGTTATGTTCCTCGAAGTCTTCCTGTATAGTATGGCCTAAAAGGGACGGCTATGTTGCCGGGTAAAAGGATCCATTATGTGAATAGTTTTGGATCCATTATGTGGATCGTTATGAATCCATTATGTGGATCGGATGTGGCGCAAATAAGCATTATTTAATTTATTTCTGACTTTATTATGATCTAATATTATATCTATTATTTTTGGATCATAATTTTCAAATATTCCATTCCCCCCCCTGTTATTTATTTATTTATTAAATTATTTGTGACACTTTATTTATTTATTTATTATTATTTCTTTAAAGTTCATAAAATAAATTGCGTAAGCTATTTGATTGTAAAACTTTTTTTATTTCATTATGTATTGTCATTTCATTATGCATTCACAAATACTTTTATATCCTTTATTTTGCAGATAAAAAGCAATTTCCAACGATTTTTTAATGAAGGATTATTTTGCCCCTTGTTGAGGGTAAAATGATTCTTTGCACGCTTTATCAAAAATATATTTATTTTATTTTATTTTTTTAATTACTCAATTTAAATTAAAATTATTATTAAAGTATGTTTATAATGCAAAATATAGTGTAAAACGCACTAGCAAAGAGCCAAGGTTTCATTTTAACAGCTATGTTGTTTTACTCAAGTTTTTCCCGTAAGAGGATAATTTTAAGTCACCTTCTCCTACACTTTTATAGGTCACATTTCATTATATTTTACTTGGAACAAATTAACATTCTTAATAAAGGGCAAGCATTTTACGAAAAATAAAGTATTATTATGTCAATTAAATGAAGTATTATGGCTATAGGACCTAATATGGACTTTCCTTCGACATTTAGTGTTACATTTCTCTGAGATGAATAGTCATCTGCATTTGTCATGGAAAATAGTTTTAATTAATGATGATTTAGCAAATTTATTAAATAATAGTTTTGATAATTTTTATTACGTTCATTTGGGGTTGGAGACAAAATCTCTCGGGACAAAATATCGAGAGGATAAAATATCGCCGACGTAAATGAATACAAAACAAAAATGAGTTGGTAATTATTAGTAATGTTGAATAAAATTTCATGACAACACATACCTTACTCAGAGGACTGACATTCTGACAAACCTACAACAAAAATTTTTATAAATTTTACTTAAAATAGTTTAAAGACTATATTTATTAACTTTTGTCAAAATTAGTCATAATGAATTCAATCGTGCTTATTAATTTTAAAATTTTTAATTCAAGTTTGCGAACAGTGTTCAACTTTAATGTCAGCAGTGATGTACACGATTTTTAAAATGTATTTTGAATAGTGAAAAGCAAAAGTTAAAATAACTTAAAAATAAACATTTATAAAATAATGAAATTCAACTCTATGATTTATTTAATCATTTATTTTAATTAATTAATTAATTTTTATAAGACCCTGTAGCCCCCGCCAGCGATCACACGTGACACAAAATCACATTTTCAAATAGATCATACTATTTTTTTACGCGATATTTTGTCCGGCGAGATTTTGTCCCGCGATATTATGTCCGGATCCCGTTCATTTGTATAGGAAATATAGAAAAAAGTTTTCTGATGGCCACAATAGATTAGTTTTAATTCTAATTGCCCGCCACACGCAGAGAGAAACAAACACATACACACAGATGCCTACAAAAGAAACAAATAAATAGCCTTACCTTATATTTTCATAGAAATATACCAAATGATATGGAAACGTTGGAAAAGTGAGAATTTTTTTTTTTTTTTTTTTTTTTTCATTCTATCATGACATTGCACTATCTTATCAAATATAGTTGAAAAAGAGGAAACGAACGCCCTAGATATTTTGCAGATTATTTCAGATACCTGTTTAAACAAAGAGCCGCTAGCTGACATTCAGTACACTGTGAACTGAATTTTCAATGAGATTATCCTCTTTATTCTCGCGGCTGAAAAAAATTACACTGCTCTGCAAAAAAAAAACACTTTTTTTTCGACTTCGGATACCATTCTTGCTGATTCTTATGTAAAATGGCCTCCGAATAGGACTCCCATTTTAGCCAGTCACCCACCGTTATTTTATAGATCCCCCCCCCCTCCCTCATCCCCCCCCCCTCGTTCGATAATTTTATGACCATGAATTTGATTTGATGAATGAAAAAGAAATAATTTAACACCTAAAAACAAAAAATATAAAGTTTAAAAAATAACATTAATAACAGATTAAAAAAATATAAGAAATGTTGTACATAATTTCAGTGGCAAATCCCACCTAAAATTTTTCCATTGTCGCAATCCATGTTTTGGAGTTTTCTAACTCTGTAGCCTCTCAGAAAATATTTAACGGTTAAAATAATCCTTCCCCCTCCTAAAAATCAAATTGATAGCCATAAAATCACCGAAAAAGGATAAAAATAAGGGGTCGTTCTTAAAAAACGGTGGGTGATAGGGCAAAATGGGCGTCCTATTCGGATTCAGGAGGCCATTTTACATAAGAATATACTGAAATGGTGTCAGAAGCAATTTTAAGACCGAGCAGTTTTATTTCTCGAGAAGTAACTATCTGACTGCAAAAGAAAACAAAACAAAACAAAAAAAAAAAAAAAAAAAATCGATATTAAGTTTCTTTGGTTGTAAAACTTTTGCTTAGAATACAAAATAAATTTATGTAAAAGAAGGTTTGAAATATCCATAAATTTGGAGAAAATGTCTATAGAGTGCTAGGTTCGAGCGCAGATTGTTCTTCTCGGCACAACCATTCGGTATTTCCCATGTTTTTTCCTCCCTGGTCTACGTCCTTTGAAACACCAATCAGCCTTATCCCCTCCTATATACGCCATTAAAACGAACACCCATTAGCCCCAAAGATTATACATTAACAAGTAATATAAAAGAAAATTTTTTAAAGTCAATTCCTACTTACAAACATTATCGAAAAAGTTTTTTTTTTATTTATTTTTTTTTTTTTCTAATTTTGAATTAGGGAATAAAAAGTGCGCGTGCAAAATGAAAGAAAAATAATTATAAGATTAAAAACTTTTTATATACCATATTTTAAACTTTCTGATGAATCATAGAGTTCTTATTAATGTGCATAAAATTTTTAAAGTGACAATGACGTTAATTTTTGTGAGATGCATAATTTAACTTTTTATAGTTTTTTAACATTCACGTTTAATTAAATGTATTTATTTTTATGTCGAAAGAAAATGAACTCGTAAATTTTTTTTGGCAACAATTAAATTATAGCTAATATTTTAATGGCTATATTAACGCTATTAAGATGTTATTATTTTCACATTTTAATTAATTATAAGAAAACTCCTCAAAAATTCGAAAGTCGGACTTCGAAGTATTGTGTTGTCACCGTGTTCTGAGCAATCCTGAAAGTTTCAAATTTCTAGCTAGTCGGGAAGTTAGTTAAAAATCGATTGCAAGATTTGTACGAGATATATACAGGGAGAGTGTGAACTAATAGTAGAAATTGAATAAAGAAGAAATAAAAGGTAAGTACATTTTGGATTATGAAAGTTTCATACTAATGAGGCACATCTTTTATAAACTTTACAATAAAATTTTAATAAGTGAATTTTGAAAGACTGAAAGTGATTATTGAAGTATAATTTGAAACATTATATGCAAGTATTATCCAATTATTAGTTTTTGAAAAGAAACGTTTTTTAATTTTGATACAACTTTAAAATTTGTTTGTTACTAATATTTTTGTCTCAAGGATGAACTTTTATCGAGGTTTATCTGTGTTTAATTTTATGAATATTCAAAAGATACTATTTATTTTTGAATCATCTGTTTCTAACATTATCATATGGACCTTCTATAATAGTACTTAATTATTTTAATAATAAAGATATATATACACATAAGTTTTCCAAATTATTCCCTCGATTTTTAATAAATCTTTTTCTTTAATAAGAGGACATGACACCACTGAATGTTTCATATAAAAATGTTTATATTTCCATTTAAAATTTATAAATTGAACTATATTAAGTTTGTTCAAAAATAATTACAAGATAAAAAGAACTTTTTACATACCATGTTTTTAAATTTTCTGTTGAATCATATAAACGCTACCGAAGGAATCGGGGACCCGAAATAATTGGCTAAAAGTATTAAAAAATGCATTTTTACCGTGTACTGAGCTATTCTAAAAGTTTCAAATGTCTAGCTAGTCGAGAAGTTAGTTAAATAAATTTTCTGTTGAATCATATAAACGCTACCGATGGCAGCGGGGACCCGAAACAGTTGGCTAAAAGTATTTAAAAAATGCATTGTCATCGTGTTATGGGCTATTCTGAAAGTTTCAAATGTCTAGATAGACGGGAAGTTAGTTAAAAATCGATTGCAGGATTTATACTGGACAACAAACAAATTAATAAACAAAAAACAAGAATCGAAGTTAATAAAAGTATGGTAAAATATATCATGGTTTTTGAGATATTTTTTACGGATTTGTACTAAACAAACCTAATATAGTCCAATTTATAAATATTAAGTGGAAAGATTTTTTATGAAACTTTCACTGGTGACAAGTCAAAAATGCCAAGTCACTTTATGTGGAAGAATCATAACGAAATTTAAATGTTATATAATGGCTACCAGGAAAACTTGGGGGTCATTCTATTTATTGAAAGTGTTGTGGATGAGAAGGGCTGCCAATTTAAGCGATTTTGCCGATTGTGGTGGCCCACATGATTGCCCCCACCAAATTTGAACATACATCCCGCGACAAAAAAATGTTTTATTTTTTTTATATATATTTTTTATTTTTTCATAAAATAACATTATCTAAATTGTGCTTATCGTTTATTATTATCATACAATAACACTATTCCCGGACTAATTTTTGTTTTAAGACTAATTTAGAAAAAAATTAAGAATAAAGTTTTTCTAATTTAAGACTACAATCAGCGACAAAAAGATAGGAACAAAGGTTTTTTATTTTTTAATTTTTCCTGAAATAACATTATCTAAATTGTGCTAATCATTTATTATCATAACAAAATATTATCATATCAAAAACATATTAAATATTTGAATCTTATTCAAAATATTCATATTCAAAATAATCATATTAAAAAATAAAAAATAAAAAACCTTGTTCCTATCTTTTTGTCGCGGTGTGTAGTCTTAAATTAGAAAAATTTTAGTCTTAAAATTTTTCTAAATTAGCCTTAAAACGAAAATTAGTTCGGGAATAGTGTTATTTTATAATAATAATAAATGATAAGCACGATTTAGATAATGTTATTTTATGAAAAATCAAAGAAAAAAACCCTTTGTACCTGTCTTTTTGTCGCGGGGTGTAGATCACACTTGTAGTACTCGCCGTTCAAAGTTTTTCATGGGTAATTTTTTATTACTATAAATTTAAAATCTAAAAGAATAAAAAGAGGTTATAACAGAATATTCATTTTAAAATTGCATTTCTTTATTTACTTCGTACATAGCTATTTTTCCTCTGTTTTAAATGAAAAGAATGACTTCGGAATTTTAATTGAGATAATTGAACTTTACAGTTGAATAGAATGAGGTAGTAGCTCAACATAACAGATCTACTTTCTGTCTGAATTGGATGAAAATTGAGCGTCATTCAATTGTTAGAAATAATTCTTTAGTTGTTGTTGTTTTTGAAATTTTTGATGACATCTTCGTCGATAGTTGCCCGATATAGTTTTCTCCAGGCTTCGCATCTGTAGTTGTCTGGCCTAACACCCACTTTATCTTTCATGCTGATGACGAGGTACTTTGGGTCTTCATAAGTATATAGAGGCCACTTCAATCCTCCTGGTATGCTTGGATTTCTAAAGCAAATATAAATTAAGATATTAAAAGCTGAGATTGCAAACACAGAAGTGATTAAACTCATTAACAACATCTTGTACTTGCTGAAAAAGGTATAGCAATGGACTCTTCCCACCGTCGTCTGCTGAATCATGTGATAGACGAAAACGAAGAATCGAATTCAATTAAATATTGTTCTTAAGAACAAAAGTGTTAATATTTAATATAAAATAAAATAAAAGTAATATTGTGCATTTGTAAACAGTAGAATAGTTGTATTCGTAAATTTAATAATTTTTAAAAAACAATTTATGTGTTTATTTATTTTCAACTGTAAGAATCGATCTTTGTATGTTCTAGTGTAACTGTTACATTAACTGATCTAACAATAAATAATTGCTTCTTCTTGTGGAACGTTTATGTATTATAATTTGAAATTTTAAAATGTTTTCACTTAATTTAATTGCATAAAAGTGATACAGCAAGTTAATTAACTTAGTTACTGGTCTAAAGGGATTTAAGCCGTACGATGTTGCACTGTAAATGATTTAAGTACTAAAATTCAGAGTATTTAACATGTTCTCCATGAACATCAATAAAAAAGATAAACTAAATGATGATTGTAAATGTATACAGCAAACAAAAAATGAGGAATAATGATATAAAATGGATTAAAAATTATGATGTAAAAAAAAAAAAAACAGATTAAATACGATTGATCAAAAATAAGAATAGAAAATGTGTTATTTCAGCAATCGCTATAGATATACAAGACTTCGTCTGCTATTTGTTTTTCATCTATCATGTGACCTCTGATGTCAGGTGGGAAGAGCCCATTAAAAATAAAAGTTAGTACGTTGTGGTCATAAGAAAAACTCCTGTACTAAAATATTTTAATTCTAATCTTGAGTTTTCACATACATTGATTGGACATTTGACATAAATATTAAAGAATGAATTGTGATTTTTTAAATATAAATTTGCACGAGTGATATTCGATAAAATCCGAGATAAAAAATTTAATGTTTATCACTGAAAAGACTACATAGCAGATTCCTCTTTTTAGTGACTAAACTAAAATGAAACTAAAATAATTTTGCAAAATAATGAATTTCTGTTTACAACATCACATACATGCATCCGATTTTGGAGGTACCATAGTGAAAGTTTGGATAACTTTGGTAGTATGCACTACCAAACCGTCCTTTACATGAGATTACTGTTTGGGATGTATTGGACTTTCATATCCGCACTCCTTCAATGTGCGTTCGATACCCTGATCTGTTAGCTCTGTAACTCGGCTTTGTAGTTTGAGATCTTATCTTACGTTTAAGGTTGCCTTACAGCCATATTTCAATAACAAACTGAGTAATACTATAGTCCGCAATGTGCAACAGTGTTTATTTATGCGGGAGATTAAATTAAGGCTGTGTCCAGCCTGTTATACTGATTTGTTCTTTATAGAACCCGTCTTGTTGATAATTGGAAGACGTCTATTGTCGTGCAAGACCAATTTTGCAACGTGTGGACGAAGTATGAAACAACATACCAGAAGATCACATGCAAAATCCCTTTGATTCAGTGCCGAGTCGTGTAGAAGAAGATAACCAGCCGTTGTGGCTGCACGAAATTTCCCTGCATTTCCCAAACCGAATATGACTGTATCTTTAATAACCCCACCTTTGCACTTTTTCTTATTTATATAAAAGATTTGTTTTCAGTATCTCTCTGTATTGCATTTTGAGGGTCCAGAATGTACCAAAGTCGATTGAATTTCAAATATATTTTTTACCTTTCTATGTAAATCCGTTTGACTCTCCTAGAGTGCTTGAGTATTTTTTGACACATTTTAAATGTAACTTTGCGTGTAACTTTAAGAAGGTTAAGTAAATTTTTCAAGACAAGATAATTTTTATATACTTTTTTAGCAAAAGGATAAATCCTGATGGACAATCTACATGTCCACATACCTTTACGCACTTCTTCTTCTTTTCCCTATCTGTGGTTATCTAAATTTATTGGCAGCAAATGTCTTTATGATAAACCCTAAATCACTTATAGAAATTAATGAATTATTTTTTAACTTAAATAATAAAAATTTCTAAATGTTCTGGTAACGTTAATCCATTTACATCATAAAAAAATATGAAAAGATCGCCTGTATGCCTACGTTTCATTATCAACGTCATAACTTATCTCTGTTTTAAAGGAATGGAATAAAACCAAAAATATTTATAATGAGTATTATGAAAAACTTTGCTGATACAATTATTTTGAATTTTCTATAGATTTGTAAATATTAGATGATAAAAAAGCAAGTTTTTATATTAAAAAATGATTAAGGTTTCTTACCCTGTTTTGGCAAAAGTTACCCACATGTCCATTATATCTTTACTTAACTCTTCTTCATTTTCTGAAAATTCATGCCACAGAGGATTGCCAAAAACATACGGAGTTTCTTCGAAATGAGGTACTCCTATCCACTCAGGAAATCTTGACGAAGGTGAACGATAGTCAAAAAGATAAAAATACACAGGGTGACTTTTTAATGACTGAAAATCAGCCATAAACATTGTTGAACACGTAATCAAAGCGTCTCCTACAATGTCTACGGCAGAATTTAAATAGGTGTATCTAGACTCTTCTTTCACTCGCTTAAAGTAGCTTTGAAGTATTTCATCGTGTTCATTTTTTGTAAGCTTCTGGGCCAATTGTGTAGCTGTAGTCTCATTGAAATTTTTGATATCAGTAGATTCGCCAAGAAAATCTTCATTTAATAGAAAAGCTACAAACATGGAGCCTTCATCTCTTGTTACTCCAAGAAGCACCTCAGTGTCTTTAAAGTCACCTCTTCGATATGCATCTGTGGGACTCATTGGAAGAAATTCATCACCGACTCTTGGTACTAACATTCCCATTTCTTTAAAAAGATCATCGTCAGCTTCTGGAAATTTCTCAGCGGGAAGATTTTTCATGCATTCCAGAACTTTTTTGGGGTTTTCTTTGAAGTCTTCTTCATTTGATGTACATCCTGCATGTTTAGAAATCATCTGACTACCCATACGCAGTACTTCGTTCTCAGTGGAGTACATTGGATGAACTGCAGCTCCGCTTTGGAGAATGGCTCTGTTGAAAAGATTTCTAGACAGTGGTGAAACCATGTGCAAAGATACAGAAAAGGCACCGGCACTTTCACCAAAGATTACAATGTTATCTGGATCACCACCAAAATACTTTGCGTTGTCTTTGATCCATTGCATGGCTAGCAGTTGATCGTACATGCCCATGTTACCAGCAGCTTCGTCGATGAAAGCTGAAACAATAATTAATTATAAATGAAAGGACAAATAATATTCTGATAAAAAAAAAAGAAAAAGAAAAGAAAAAGAAAGAAGGAAGAAAGAAGAAAAGAAAAACAGATTAATTTTTACGGTGTGTGCCAGTTAGATTTACACTGTTAAAAAATAAATAATTAATAATAAAAATAAAAATAAAAAATAAATAAATAAATATTTAACTCTTTCTTCTGTAAAATTCAAGCGTGTTACAAATAATTTATTTGTAATATTCTTGAATTTTTAATGAACATTGTAAAAAAGCCATGCAATTTTACAGCATAAAGTTGTGTAAATTTACTATAAAAATATTCACTATAATTAAAATAGATAGATGCGTTTGATTAATTAGGAATCGAACCAGGAACATTCGCAGAGAATGCGAGAACGTTACCGATGGACCACCCAACCAATGTTACACAATATAAATGTTACTTGGCAATTAATCTTGTTCAGGAATGCTTGGGAATTACTAATTAACAATTTGGAATTGCATAAGATTTTTCTTTTTTCTTTTTTTTTTCCACAGATCTTTAAAAATTCAGTTACGCATTTATTTACAACAGGCTTGGAATTTGCAAAGATTTGGGTAATTTTTTGTTAGCACTTTGTGATGTAATTTAGCATGCTGTTTTTCCAGAATTTAACCTTTTTTCTTTTTCTTTTCTTTTGTTTTGCTTCTTCTTATTTTTTTATGAGCGAGTTATCGTACATCTCTTTTATCTTTTTTGAAATTCAAACTTACTGTTTTTATTTGTATTAACTTGTGTCTTGAAAAATTGCAATTATAATAATTCGTTCAATTGTGTTTAATTTTACCAATGCATTAATCTTAAAAAATAAATAAAAAAATAAAAATAAAAAAAATAAATAAAAACCCCCCTGCAATTTCAAATGTACAAAAACATAAATTTAATAAACTCCTTTTTTATTTTTTGTAGGAGTGAGAGAAACCTTTCTTAATATTAAAATCACTCTGTATCAATTACACGACTAAAACATTTATTCAAAAAATTCAGAATTTCTAAAAAGTATACTGCTTAAAAATTACCGAGTGAATGTCAGGTTTCGGTCTGTTATCGAAATTCACTTGAAGATGTACAAAGTTTCGTCAGAGAGATATTTTAGGAACTAAACATTTTTACTCCTATCAAACTGCAGACTCTGGCGCCATCTGTCCATAAAAATCAAAACCACTTCGTGGACTGTGCATTTTACAATTCACAACTTTTAAAGATTTTTTTTAATGCTTTAAAAAATTCCATCCAAGCCATCGGAATGTCAAAAAATAGAGCTTCTTTATGCATTTTCTCATTTTAAAAACTTATTTTCTTTATTTCTTTTATAAGAACTGTAAGGTGATTTTCAGAAACATAAATTATTTTACTGTTTTGTAACTCTATACTTATATTTTCATTACGAGAAGTTCTAGCCGAGGTTGCTGTTGCTTTCCATAATTTTCATCTGCCATATGATCCTTTAATCCAGGGCTCTGCGGGCCGCATTTGGCCCGCCGTGTCAGGTTCTGCGGCCCGCGAAAAAATCAAGAAATTTCTAATTTAACATCTTCGGTTAAAATATCTAAAAGTAATAAATTGTTTCTGACTTTTTTAATGAAAATACCGATGAAGGTAGCTAAAAAACATTGCGCTCATTGATGTTAATAGAATATTATCCGATCAATAACTGATTCTTAATATTATACTTATGAATGTAAAATAATAAGTTTTTGACTATTTTATAGTTATTTTATGAATAAAAATATATTTAATAATATATATATAAATATATTTAAAAATATATTTAATAAGTTTTAAATAAGAGGTGAATCAGGCTCACACCTCCAAGCGAGAACTGTTTTCTTACTATTGCGAGAACTGTCTTACTATTGCAATTGTTCGGATGCATCTGCGTTACATTAACATTCTCGCACACTGCTGTAAGACAAAAAGCGACATCTTTCTTCACTCTGGAGAAACAAATTTTCCCTACTTTACTTTTCAAATAGCCCGTAGCTCCCAACTTTTTATTTATTTATTTTTTACTTTCTTTTACCCATAGGGCCGAGAAAGTATTGTTTTAGAGTCAAATGTTCGCACGTGAGTTTTTATTATATTTGCATGTTCTAAGGTCCCCTGAATACGAAATTCATGTTTTTAAAGAATGGTCTGTGTGTCTGTCTGTGTTTGCGTGTGTGTTATCAGCATATCTCAAGAACAAATAGTAGCAGAAATTCCAAACTCGGTATTCTATATGTGTATCATATAGGGATGCTACAGTAAGCTTTTCGTTGAGATGAAACAAATGGTTCGTGTACAGGGACACTCAAAAGTATTCAAATACATTACGTCTATGGGGGAAATTGCAGGTAAGTAGAGTTTAACATCTATATACTGTACTAAACCAAATGAAACGAATATATATTTTTTGTAATAGAGATAGTCAACTGGGAAAATTTTTTGTGTATGTAGGAGCCCCGCCTCCCCCCCCCCCTGGGTGGGAAGGTCCTCCCCTCGAGGGGAGTAAAATTTTATGATGGGTATCTTTCAAAAGAGCTCGCCAATACCTTTAAAACGAATGGTTGAACCATCGATCTGCGATAATTTAAAATAAAGTTATCTATTTTTTTTTCATTTTTAACAAAAAAAAAAAAAAAAAAAACCTTAAATGTAATATTGAGAATAAATTCAACCTTTTTTTTTTTTTTTTTTTTTTTTTTAATAGTTAATGTTATACTACTTCTCTAATATTGAAATCGTCTGCATTATCATAAAAGATAATTTTTTTAAATAATAATTTCAATAAATTATTTTTTAAAAACAGAATTAATTTTTAATAACCGAATTAAATTCTATATAAATGTAGGTGCATTAATGAAACGGGGGGTTGAGGGGGCGGTAACCCCCCTCACACAGAACTAATTATCATATAAAACTCTTCCGAAGCCTAATTTGAATTGTTTAACACAGGTTTACATAACAGTAGTCGTTATCTTACCTCTTAATCTGCAACCTGTATTTATAATATTAAATTACAGGGTAAGAAAAAGTCGTGGGAGTGACACACCAGATTATTTTTTTTATCAACCTTCTACCTTAGACAAATAAAAATTCAAAATTTAGCGGAAAAAATCATTCATTTCTTTTTCCTTCTAACTTTGATTGTAATTTCTGGTGGCTGTCGATATTAAATGAGCATAATTTCCTTGTGCATCAAAGTGTTAAAAAGTATTACAAAAATAAATCACTAATAATGAACGATTATAAATCTTCAATTTTGGTTTTTAACTCTTTAGATCATAGTTGAATGAAAAACATGTGTGAACGAACACCTCTGAGTTCGAGAGTATCACCAAGGCTGAACTGGATCCGACGCTCCACCGCAGCGCGGATACAAGGCTATAACAATTCTGAAAATAACAAAAGAATTCAAAAGACACAAATCTACGTAAGATTTCTCACCAGATGGCGCTGCGTACGTAGGTCTTTACGCGGTTTATTTACATGGAATTATTAGGACGATCTTGAGTATTTATTTTGTTTTCTTTTCTATAGATTGTGAAATTATCGAATATATGTTATATTAGGATTCTGATTAAATGTTGTTTTAAATAGTAACTTAAGTTGTGGCAAGAACTTGATTTCAGTCAATGAAGAGATAGATTATAAACTTCGTGAATATGTCATACTACTATGTTCTATTTTGCAAATCGAATTCCAGAAAAAATAAAGACTATCGTTTGATGAATTTTCTTCGGATAATGATGGTTAAAAGCCTGGTTAAAAATTATCTGTCGTAAAGAATATTATGCAATCGATAAATCCAATTCGTCACGTGTTTTGTAGCGAACATTTTAAAAATGAAGCTTGCATACAGAATTAAAAAAGACGACGGCTGAAGCCTATGTCTGTGCCTTCTGTTTTTCCAGTATATCCTTTGTATAAATTATCTTCTGAGGATAAACTTAGACGAATTTTAAAGCGGCAATTAAGGGAACCTAATTCTAATGCATATGCAAAACAAAACGTAAGCATGAAGAAACCCCAATTGTAAAAGTAGAAAGTACAAGATGCAGAGCTATTGTTGAATTTTTCTCATAACTCTGAACTAAACATGCCACCTGTAAATACTCTTAAAGATCAAGGAATTTTGAATAATACTTAAAATGTATAAAATTTGAAGGTGGATACCTCAAATTAAATGCTTAAATCGCCTCTATCTTAAAATAAAATAAATTATAATAAAGGAGATGATGATTCTGCAGTTGAAAGATTATCTAAACAGCTTGCTAAAAGATTGACATGTATGTCATGTTTTGAAAATGGATTCTGTAAAAACATTTTTAGCAATTATCAAATTTGCTTTTTTAGAAAAGAGTTAAATTAAAAGTTTATTAAAATGGTATTATAGTAATATATTTTGCTTAAATCATTACATTGAGATTTACTGTTTAATGAAGAATTAGTATAAAAAAACAATTGTGTATCTATTTTTTTTTTTTTCTCTAACACTTGAAACATATGTAAAATGTGTTTTCAACTTTGCTGGATTAAAAAACATTCCAGGATCATCTCGTAAGTAATTTAATAATTTATTATTTTTTTCAAGAATTTAAAAAGATTGTTTCAAAATTCTCCTTTTCGAAATTATATTTGTACGAAAATTCATGTTGTGTTAGACTACTATATTGTTAAATAACTTTTTTCTAAACTACTTTATTTAACTTTTTTCCAAAACCATACTGTATATAGATATATGTGTGTATACAGTGGCGTATCCAGAGGTATGTGTGTGTGTGTGGGGGGGGGGGGGTAGACTACAGCCCCTCTTGAAATTTGTAGAAAGTTTTAAAAAATGAAGAGCAAGAGTAATATTTATGATTTCTGTATGCTATGAAACATTATTGAACTTAACTCATCCCTTCTCGAAATAAAATCCTGGATACACCACTGCAAGGTTTTAAGAATTTTTTTTTTTTTTTTTTTTTTAAAAAAGCCCAACCTGGGTGGAGTATTTTTTTAGGTTTAATTGGTTTTTTTATGTTAAATGTAGAATAACACAATTGGGTTTGAATTTCAAGTTTATTTAAAAAGAGAACAGTTTTAGACTAAAAGAAAACTTATTACAAAATAATAGTAATACTAATTTATTATAATTAATTAAAAGTTAAATTACCTTCATATTCTTAATATTTATGTAAAATGAATTATTTCTTTCTATACAGTATTTCATGGTTGGCAAAAACCAGGGTGTTTTTTTTTTTTTTTTTTTTTAAGCCAGGTTTTATTAGTATATGTTTTCCAGTCATATTATACCTATTCGTAAATAAATTTGCCACTTTAAGAAGTAATTAATATTCCAACATTAATTATTGCTTCATCTAAAAATAATTTAAGTTATTAATAATAAACAGGGATGAGATTTTTCAGCTTTTTTTTTTTTTTTTTTTTTTTTTAGGTTGTGGTGATTTTCTTTCTGTAATAATGTATACAAGATGTAAAGTTTGTACTTTCAGACATGGAATTTTATGTTTAAAAATAAAACAATCAAATCATTTATTTCTGTAACACAGGCTTTTTCCACCTAAATTCTTATATTTTGCTTTAATATTTATCCTTTACATAAAGTGTTTTTTTTTTTTTTTTTTTTTTTTTTTTTAACACTTTTGTCGATCTCATCAATGAATTAAAGAACTGTTATATAAAAGAGGATTAATTTTTTTTTATATTCAGAACTTCTAAAAATATTCCAAAATTGTAGTATTGAGTGCTCATTAAAACGATGTAAATGGTAATAACAGGATGACTGTGAGTTGACAATTTTTTTTTTTTTTTTTAGTGAATGTTAAACCTAACATGCCTTTCCTATAATTTAATGATAACAAATTAACTTAATAACAATAAAATTCTTAATTTAATGAATTAGATAAAAATTAAAAAAAACTTGAATACAATAAAAAAAGAGTTATAGGAAGAAATTTAAGAAAAAAATATGCTTTTGGATTATGTAATGGAATATTGCAATCCATTTGAAATTTACATATTGAATAGAATTTGCATTTAATATTTTAAATAAAATTAGAAGTTTTATAGCTTTTATTGAAACTAAATTTTCTATTTCAAGAAAACACTCTTCATCGGATATAGAACCTTTTGCGATTAGAATTATTTCAACATTTTTCAATACTTGGATATTAAAATTTTTAATATCATTTTCTTTATTCTAGAGCTGTTACATTTTAATAAAATAATTCTCAAAATGTCCTTGAATGGAGAACTTTTTGCATGAAATTTTAAAATCAAAGGTTTTTTTTAAAAAACTGGCTGGACAAATTCTAATGCAGCTTCTTTTTTATTTGATAATTTAAAAGCAGTATATCTTGCTTTTAGATTTAGTATATAGATAAGAAAATTGGTTACTATTAATTACCATATTATAACAAATACCACATACATATTTTTTTTAAAGACTGCTTTGTTCAGTTTTGCATAAAACAAAGATGAGAGAAATATTTTTGATTATACAATTTTCACTTTATATCTTGTACAAAATAAATGTACATCCATTAATATTTATTTTATTTTACTTTACTGTGTTTAGCGTTAGACCCTTTAATTTATAATTTTTTAAGATAATTAATATAGACATTTTTTCTTCTACAATTTCTAGATTCCCCCTCCCCCCCTCCCATACATAATAACTTTTAATAAAGCCTGCTAATCACATATAAAACACATAACCAGAGGTTAATCCAGAACAAATTTAGTGCTGCATTGAGGCACTTTCACAAAGTCAATTTTTAGCAGTGGGGTACCTTCACAAATTCAACTTTCAGCAAAGAGGTACCTTCACAAAGTCAATTCTCAGCAATATAACTGCACACTAAAACATTTTATAATCTTCACTGCATCGAACACAGAAAAATACCCTCAGTTTGAATATTTACTGGAGACAATGATAAATATCTAAGTAAACACCTACTTATCTTACATATAAGAAACAACTTAACTCGCCCATATATGTATATATTTATTTTTACAACTGTTTCATTTTATTTTTTATATGTATTTAAAAAATAAAAAAAAAAACTGCTTTACGTATTTTAGTTAATTGTTCTGAAGTATCATTAATTTTCACAAACTTACTTGATGTTTTCACAAATTATTTTATAAATTCACAAATGGGGTACCATTTTTAAAAAGCTGGATTAATCTGTGATAACTGAAACCTTCTCTAAAGCAAAAGTACAAATGAAATAATCTGAATTAAAAGTCATATACATAAAAATGACACAAGTCATAAAAGAGTAAATTTGAGTTTGTCATTGAAAAATGTGTATGTAGTACCCCAACATGCATGAAAAACAAAATAACAAATAGCTTAAAAATGAAAATTAATTTAATTTTGTAATTGGTTATTCATTACATAAAATTTAAAATCAAAACAAACAGTCAGTCTCATTTTCTGATAAAAGATCAAATAACCCTTTCAGACCCAGATCATACAATCGTGCAGGTTAGACATCCACTTACATTTTTGCATTTGGAACAGTCGTATCTAATAAAATCAGGAAATGAACGATCGAGCTAATTAGCAGAAAGTGTAAAGTACAATTTTCAATCAACAAATTTTGGTTATAGCCCATATATATATCTGTAGTGATAGGTATAAAGGAGTTAAGTCCAAAAATGTCGATTTTGAGTTAAGTACATAGTCAGACCCAGAAAAAAATTCTCTATCGATTGGTATAAAGGATTTAAATCCATGTCATTTAGTCTTTGAGAAAATCCATTGGTAAAAAACGATTCAAGACAGAAATTTAGCATTAATCTTTGTATAAAATATTTAATTCAATTTTTTTCCCTTTATTAAATGAAGGTTGACAATCACTGAACTGTATAAAGGGTAAAAATCAACATAATCCCTTTTCCTAATCGATTCTTCTGATTAGTTTTTAGTTAAATTTTATTTTTCGTCTCCTGAAAAGTCAAGAATATGGACTTAAATCCTTTATACTTATCAGTACAGATATATATATATATATATATATATATATATTTTTTTTTTTTTTTTTCAGTTTGCAAAAACAGAACAATGTAATGTTTTAAGATAAAAATGTTTCCATTTGCCATTTTTTTTTACCAACACACTTTTTTCTTTTTTATTTGAAAACAGTGTTGTATGTTTACTCTTTAAATAGCTGTTGGATAAATTCATTTTTATCTCATACAGATACGTGTAAAACATTTTATAGCGAAAATATAAATAATTAGAAATATATTCTTTTTCTTTTTCTTTTTTTTTTTTTTTTTTTTTAATGTCACGTTTAAAAAATAATATCGGTAATGAAATTTTTAAAAAAATCTCATTAATGGTTTGTTACTTAGCATTTCATGTTTAGTAATTTCAAGATTTTATCTTTTAGCCTTAAAGAATTAATTTTATTTTAATACCTACAACTAAATAAATTTAATTATTTCTTTAATCAATCCGATTATTTTATTAAAAGCAAAATTTTTAAAAATTCTAAATTTCCACGTAAATTAATACTTATACAGAGTACACTTTTCAAAATTGCCTGTTTATTATAGCTTCTATAAGAATATTCTCGATTCTCTTCAAGGAGGTTATTCTCGAGAATTTTACAACTCTAATTATGTATAATAATGTGAAGTAAGCAGGGTTTAACATGGCAAAAAAATTACTTTAGCATTTTAGCGAAAATAGACAAGCACTATTTTAGCTTTTTCGAAAGTTAATTCTTTGGATACCATTGATTTCCTTTACTTAGCTTTGTTATCCTCAGTTTTATTTTCTATTTTTTTTTGTTCATTGATGATTTTAACCAAGCATCCATATTTGTGACTTTAAAAATATGAATCAGGGAAACTATGTTTTGATTTTAACAATAGAAAAAGAGGTACTCATATCATATGTGTAAAATGAAAAAGCAATTGAAAAATTAAGTGAAGTGTAGTGGTAGATAATCGTGAAATACTAGTGCTAAGAATGCTTCTATGAATGAAATTCTGAATTCTGACATACTTTTAAATATTTTTTCATTTAAATTTAATCATTAAAAATTAAAAATAAATCCAAATTACTATATAAATAATCATTCCCAAAAATTTCAGCCTTTTCGTAGTTTTTGCCTGCAAATATTACAAAAAAAAAAAAAAAAAAATCTGAGTTATTATATAGAGATATTTTATACAGTTATCCAGTTTTAGCTTTTTAGCGAAATTTTGACCAACATGTTTTAGCAAAATATGATACCTTTTAGCAAAATGCTAAAAAAAACTAATGGCAGTTTAAACCCTGGAAGTAAGAAAATATATATGTAAAAAAATAATAAATTATTTTTAAAAAGTGAAAAATTTTATTAGATTTAAAAAAAAAAAAAAAAAAAAAAAAAAACCAAGTTTTTTTTTTTTTTTTTTTAAGTGTGTAACCCCCCCCCCCTCCCCCCCAAAAAGGCCATTTTTTAAAAGAGGGGGGGAGTTTGTGGGCGGGTCCGAAACCCTGTGCTACTGTGTGTATATATACATGTGTGTGGAAATAAGGATTCTACATAGTCCTTAAAAAAATCTTCTGCAAGCCCTTAAAAAGTCCAAAAAAGGAAGAAAGGGACAATTTGACTGATGTGCAGCCTTAAATAATAGTATCCTGCAGACACCGAAGGCCTATATTATTTTATGGGAAAATTTATTTCCACAATTACTCATTACCTGATGTATTTTTTTAAATTCCGTTTTCATATTTAAAAAATTCGTAACTATTAAATTAGTATCAATTAAAAAGAGAAAAAAAAGTTTATTTTAAATTTATATTTTTAGTTCAAAAATGCAAATTTTTACTAAGTGCATTTTTCTCAATTTTTAGATGCAAATTGAAATAAAAAAATCAATTTTTGAAAAATAAGTGCTAATTTAATGATTATGAATTTTCTAAATGTGTAAACTTAATTAAATATATATATTTGATAATGAATAACTATGGAAACAAATTTCCCCATAGAATAACATGGGCTATTGGTGAGGTTAGATATTATCTGCTCTTAAGATGAGTTAGCTATTTCACTTCAAACTAGTGAGAGCTAATACGTAAATACCGAATTGGTATGTATTTTGCATTATATTTGGGATAGGTTTATGAGTTTTTTATATTAATACAATAAAATACAGACCTTAGTAATACAAAAAAAAAAAAAAAAAACACAATTCCAATGTTAAATTTTTTTTTATCAACATAAAGTTTCAGTAAAATAATTTGGTGGTTAAAAATTGCCAAATAAAACATGAAAAGTAATCATTCTGCAGTTTTGGAAGTATCTGTAATATTTCTGCACTAATAAGGGTATGCTTAACACTACCGAAACAGAAGTATGCTTAACTTTTATGTTTAATTTTTGTTCTTAACTTCGTAGGAAATTTGCCTTGATATTACTTCAAAGACAAAATGTAAGATTAAGGGGCAAGGCAAAAGTCAAATTATACCAATGAAAAGGGGGTTTTAAAAAAAGGGGGGGGTTAAAGATAAGAGTTTCTACCTACTACATTATAATTAGAAGTGCACACAAAGTTGCATTTATTTAAGATAATAAGAGAGGAAGGAATATATATATTTATTTATTTAATAGAAACCATTTAAATACATTTCTGTACTAGAAACCATTTAGACAAAATAAGCTGCATGAATTCAAAGTAGAAGAGAAATTACTTTGAACTTCGTTTTGAATAGGAGACTTGAGAATATTGTTTATTTTAGAAAATGAAATAAAAATAAATTGACAAAATATACTAAATCTTTAGCTTTAAGCTGTAACAGTACTATTTTTTATTTATCTATTTATTGTTAAATAAAATATTGTCAAATATTAAAATAACTATTTATATTAGTAAGCAATACACACACACGCATGTATATATACATTCGTAAATAAAAAAAGCTGCAATATATTATATGTTGATGGTCAAAACATATTTTTATGAGAAATTTCAAATGTGTCAAAGTATATTTTTATGAGAAATTTCAACAAATAACATTTTGTAGACGAAGAAAAAACAGAAATTTTAATGATCCAGCGCAGCGCCGATAAAAGATCGCGTCTTATGTTTACGTTTGTAATTCAGCTTTTGCCGCTTGGTGCGCTTTTACGTTGCAGGTTAAATCCGAAACTTGTCTGGTGAAAATGGGGGAAATGTTAAAGCCTTGAATCGGCGCGAAGGAGCGTCGGATCCAGTTCAGCCTTGGTATCACAAAACAAGAACTGAAAAGTTTGGTACGAAAGTGTGGCAACAGTGTGTGCGTATGTGAATCAAGATGGACTAGCGTTCCATTCTATATGTTGGTTTTAAAATACTTTATTTGATGTTAAGTGTTCGTTATGTATTTTATGTTTGTGCCGTAAGTAAAAGTAAAATCTTTAAAAGTAAACAAAGCGTGCGTAATCAGTGTCTTAATGTGTCTCGAGATGAATTCACAGGAAGAAAAGAACCAGGTGCGAAAAAGAAGTCGCCACAATTGGCCCAGTCGACAAGCATATGTGAAATAGCTAGTGCACGTACGGATTATTTCATGATAGTGATGAAAAAAAAAAGGGTATGTTTTTTTTTAATGTTCCATCAAGAGTCATATTTTGTATAAGTTTAGGTTAAATAATTATGATTAAGCATTTAGATATTTTGTTCCGATTTTGTATTTCAACAAGGTAAAGAATAGGTAAATGGAAATTAAATATTTCGTAATGTTGAAATAATAATAATTCTAGTGTTTGAAAAATGAAAAATAGAAATATATTTGTTTATTTGTATTTAAAAAGCCGGAAAATGGTAAAAAGAATGTTGAAAAGAATATATTTTTATGCTATTCAAGATCATTGTTGTTAATTTCTGTGTGTTCTTTTTATGCATCACGTGATTTAGAATAAATAAGATTTCATTAAAGTAGATTAGGAAAAAAAAAAAACAAGTTCTGTTTTGATTTATTTGTTCTGTTTTATTGAATGATTGTTTATCTGTTAGACGTTGATAATGATTTATATTTATTTATCTTTATTATTATTAGAATATTAATGAAATATCTCAGTAAAAAAACTAGTGAATTATTCTTGTGAACGTCCGGTTTTGTTTATTTTTTTTACTTTGAGGAATGAATCGGAAATCGTTTTTCTTTTCTGTTGAAAAGTAAGTTTGATTAAAGGTTGCTATAGCAACATTATTTCTAATTTATTGAAAGCTGGTTATGTAATAAAGTATATTCTGATTTATTTTATGAAAGAGTTGATTGTGTAAACATTTTTTTTTTAAATTTGTTATTTCGATACATATTATTATTTTTTCTCCTTTTATGTATGCATTCCGACTTAATGATTATTTTATTTAATTTGGGGGAAAATGTTGTTTACGATAAAAACTAAGATGTCAAATCTGGTGTTCTTAGGGGAAAAACAATAGGGTTTGTGATTATAGATATAAGAAAATTTATTTTATTCACGGAAAATTTGAACTTGATTTGATTTCATCCATCCGAAGATGGCATTTTTGGGTAAAGGGAATAAAAAAGATTTGCAAGAAGTTGCTACTGAGCTTGGAGTGGAAGGAGCTCAGCATTTAAAGTTATATGAGTTAAGAGATGCTATTTTGGCTTCAAAGAATTACGATGATGAATTTGTTAAAGAAATATTAGCGAACGTACTTGAAGCACGGAAGAGGAAAGAAGAGATGGAGGAACGCATAAGAAGAGAAGAAATAGAATTGGAAAAAATGCGTTTGGAAAATGCAAGAATAGAACTTGAGAAAAAAGGAATTACAAATGAAACTTCTGAGAAAACGCGCGTAAAATTACATAACATCTTACAAAAATTTGATCCTAAAACATGCGAAATTAGCCTGTATTTAGTTCTTTTTGAGCGGCAGGCAAAACGTGCCGAAATTAAAAGAGATGATTGGGTTTCTCATCTCATTGGGCTACTGCCATACGAAATCGCAGAAGTTATAGCTCGGGAAGACGAAGAAATCACGAATGATTACGGAAAAGTAAAAGAGTTATTGTTAAAGAGATATAAACTTACTCCTGAAAGATTTCGACAACTTTTCATTAAGCATACTAAAAAAGCTGATATCACATGGAGAGATTTTGCTTACGAATTGAAAAACTATTTTACTGAATGGATTCGGGGATTAGAAGTTAACACATTTGAAGAATTATATGATTTGATTATTACAGATCAAATTAAAAGGAAAGTACCTCCAGAAATTAAAGAACATTTCATCGATGAATGGTCATTGTTTAAGTCATCTGATGTTATTTCCAGTAAATTAGATGATTATGAAAATGTCAAAATGACTTTCAATAAAAAAACGAAAGAAATTTCTCATAAAGAAAATTGGAATCTTCCATCCAAAGGGGCGAATTTCGGAAATAACAATAGAGATGAGAAAAGGGTTTTTATTAAGCCACAGCAAGAACAAAGAGACATTCGTCCGAAATTCTCCTGCTATTGGTGTGGAAAGGAAGGCCATATGAAAAAATCCTGCCCAAAATTGAATTCAGCAAGTACATCTAACGTGAAAACAAACAAAAAGAGTCAAGAAAGTAAGGGCCTTAATAAGGTCAGTGTTAATCTAAATAGCGCTTGTTTCGAGTGGGAATTTCCAGTCAACGAGAAAGATGGCGAGCTTCTGAAAGTGGATTTAGGAATCGGAGGTCAAAAATTTCAAGGCATCGTGGACAGTGGTGCAGAAATCACCGTACTACGAAAATCAGTTGTACCTGAGGAACACTTACAGTCAAGTGGGAAAATTCTTTTGAGACCTGCTATAGGTAACCCAGTGGAAGCACAACTTGTGTCAATTCCGCTAAGTCTTCATACAGATGAAGAAATCATTCCATATGTTCAAGTGCATGCTGCAGTAGTAGAAGGGCTGCATGAGGAAGCTTTAATCACTCCCAGGGTATATGAATGGTTGAAGGAACAAAAGCGTTCTTATTTGGGAGATGATACAGGAATCACTTCAGTCAAAGAAGCTAATGAACAATCCTTGTTCAGTGTGGAGGGAAGGTCTCCCGAAAACATTTCTTTAGGGGATAAAGTGAATATCCCGAAGAAAGAAGTCGATGAACAATCCTTGTTCCATGTGAAAGGAAGAAATCCTGTAAATTCAGGGGTTGAGGTTAATATCACCCCAGTGGAAGAAAACAATGAACCGTCCTTGTTCAAAGTGGAGGGAAGGTCTCCCGGAAACTATTCTTCAGAAGAAGAGGTTGAAGTAATCACAATAAATGAAGTCGGTGAACAATCCTTGTTCAGCGTACCTGAGAATAATTCAAACGACAATTATCTTGGGGATGAGGCAATTAGTACTCCACTCACAGAAGATAATGAAAAGTGTATGTTCTGTATGGAGGGAGAAAGTCACGAGACTATTCGAAAGGCAAAGCTAAACAACAGCGAGTCGCATCACCCAGAAACCAAAGTCTTTAATAACTCAGTAGTTAAACAGACATTGACCGAAACCGATAGTAAGGATGAAAGAAATGAAAATATCCCTGTTCCACAAGCACAAGTGTTTAGGGATGAGCAGTTAGCCTGTCCTACATTGAAAAGGTGCTTCGAAGAAGCTAGGCAACATAAAAATGGTTACTGAATTGAAAGAGGTTTATTATATCATATGGGTAAAGTAGGCGGACAGAAATATATTCAATTGGTCGTACCGGCAAGCAGAAGAAAGGACATTTTGAAATTAGCTCATGAAACTCCTACTGGTGGACATCTGGCAGCTAAGAAGACCAGAGGCAGAATTGCAATGTCTTTCTGGTGGGAAGGAATGCCAAAAGAAGTCAAACAATTATGTGCTTCGTGTCATGATTGTCAAATGCGCAGGAAAGGAAAAGTAAACGATAGAACACCTATCGAAGCTGTTGGAAGACCAGAACTCCCATTTCAAGTGGTTAATGCCGATATTTTAGGCCCAATAGAGCCAAAGTCATCACGTGGCCATCAGTATGTACTGTGCGTTATGGACCAGCATAGTCGTTGGCCGGAAGCAATACCTCTGAAGTCTTTAACAGCAAAGGCAGCCTGTGATGCATTTATAGAAATATTTGTACGAACTGGAATTCCTCGAGTAATTGCAATGGATAACGGAAGAAATTTTGCCGCACAGCTGACAAAAGAGTTTTTAAAACGATTAGGATGTGTTCCTAAATTTTCCACTCCAGGTTATCCACAATCGAATGGTTTGGTTGAAAGATGGATAGGAACTATGAAATCCATGCTACATCATGCAATTAATTCACAAGGTCGAGGCTGGGATAAACAGTTGCCATTCTTGTTATGGGCATACAGAGAAGTGCCTAACGCTACAACGGGTGTTGCTCCATTCCTACTAGTTCATGGGCGACCACCTGTAGGACCTCTAGCCATCCTCAAATCCAGTTGGGAAGATGAAGTCGTACTTCCTCAAGGGATTGGAGAATCTGTAGCTGACTACCTGTTGAAACTCCGGAAACGTTTAGAAGACGCGGCACAGTATGCAAATAGCATAGCTCAAGAACAGCAGCAGAAATATGTACATTATCATAATTTACGGTCAAAAGATACCGAATTTTCTGTTGGGGATGAAGTTGTAGTGTTAATCCCTGATTCAACAAATCGTCTTTGTTCAAAATGGAAAGGACCAGGAGAAATAGTAGAAAAGAAGTCTCCACATTCTTTTTATGCCAAACTACCTGATGGAAGTGTTCGACATCTTCATCAAAATAAATTGCGTAAATATATTCAACCTGTCAGAGCTGTAGGAATTATTTACGAAACAGATGAAGAGTTTGGAGATATACAACATGCGCCCGTAGAATCACGGCAAGTAACGGATGAAGAACTAAAAGCTGGTATAAAATCAAATTCGATATCAGCAAAGCAACATAAACAGCTGTTGAATCTGATTAAAGAATATCTAACAATATTTGATGGGGAATTAAGGAAAGCCAAAGTTCCTCCACATGTTATCTAGTTAAAGTCTGGAGTAGAGAGGAAACAACCTCATCTTTATAAAGTTCCAGAAACATTAAGATCTAATATAGAAAAACAGATAGCAGAATTATTGGGAAAAGACCTGATAGAACCCTCTTCAGCAGAAATAGCATATCCATTGGTATGTGTAGCCAAGAAAGATGGAACTGTCCGACTTTGCGTGAACTACAGAGAGCTGAACTCAGTTAGTAAAATTCCACCTTTTCCTATGCAGAATTCAGAAAATCTTAGATTTAAAGCTGGTGGAGCTCGTTACTTGACAACTTTAGATATCCTTAAGGGATATTGGGAAATACCCTTAGCAGAGCAAAGCCGAGAATTAACCAGTTTTGTATCTCCAAAGGGTCAGTATCAGTGGGAGGTGATGCCATTTGGGTTATCTGGAGCACCAGCAACATTCCAAAGAATAATGAATCAAGTATTACGACCTCATAGTGACTACGCCGAAAGTTTTCTTGATGATATTATCATATTTTCTTCAACCTGGGAAGATCATCTTAATCATATTAAATCCATTTTAGAAACTCTGAAAAAATTGAATTTTTCGGCAAATTTAAAGAAATGCTCGTTTGCGATGTCGAAAGTAAAATATTTAGGACATGTCGTAGGCTCAGGAGAGCACGGCCCAGATCCGGACAAGATATCAGTTATTAAAGATTTGAAAGCCCCTAAAACTAAGAAAACATTGAAGTCACTCCTAGGATTATTTAACTATTACAGAGACTATGTGCCTCGGTATGCCAATATAGCAAAACCTTTAACGGACTTAACTCGAAAAACTGTGCCAAACGACCTTCCATGGTCAGAAGAAGCCGAAAGCGCATTTAATTCGTTAAAGAATTGTTTGTGCTCTATAACATCTCTGTATACACCTGATATATCGAAACCTTTTGAAATCAATACTGATGCTTCAGTGACCGGAATTGGAGCCTGTCTAATGCAGAGAGATGAGCAGAATAAACTGAACCCTATAACTTTTGCAAGCCAAAAACTGACCCCTGCTCAATCAAAGTGGAGCACTATTGAAAGGGAAGCTTATGCTGTAATATGGGCATTAGGTAAATTCGAAATGTGGACTTATGGAACTACTATTATCTTACACACGGACCATAACCCTTTAAAATATTTGACAGAAACAGTTCCTAAGAACGCCAGATTACAAAGATGGGCATTGGCTCTATCTCGCTATCAAGTGACTATTGCTCATAAGCCAGGAAACAGTAATACTATTGCAGATGCTTTATCACGATTCATGAATAAAGTCATAAGTTAGTTTAATATTGTATTTGTTATTACACCTATATATATATGTGTGTGTTTATTTTGTTTCTTATATTCAAGTATATTAATTCATTAAGATTATTTAAAGTGCATAAAGGATAAATGTTTATTCATATATATTATATATACATTTTATTTCTATTATGTGTTTAAATGTTACTTATTTTATACCATAGAAAATATTTAAATTTTAAGTGAAATATAAATGTTATTGCTCTTGATGGAACATCGCATATTAGGTCAAAGATGAGACAATAATTAAGAATTTAAAAGGACAATTAGACTTTCATGAACATTTATTTAAAGATGAAACAATAATTAAGAATTTAAAAGGACAATTAGACTTTCATGGACAGTTATATAAATTATCCACAAAATTTTGTTAGTAGTTTCACTGTGAAGCCCATTGTCCATCAAGTGAAACTGGAGGGAAGGTGTGAACGCCGCACCTCTGAGTTCGAGAGTATCACAAAACAAGAACTGAAAAGTTTGGTACGAAAGTGTGGCAACAGTGTGTGCGTATGTGAATCAAGATGGACTAGCGTTCCATTCTATATGTTGGTTTTAAAATACTTTATTTGATGTTAAGTGTTCGTTATGTATTTTATGTTTGTGCCGTAAGTAAATGTAAAATCTTTAAAAGTAAACAAAGCGTGCGTGATCAGTGTCTTAATGTGTCTCGAGATGAATTCACAGGAAGAAAAGAACCAGGTGCGAAAAAGAAGTCGCCACAACATGCAACATAATAAAGCTTTTCGTGGGTTATGATAACATGCTGGTTTATTTTTGCTACTAATTCTTAATGTTTAAATGCATTTATTTAAAGAATGCATTAAATATTATACACTGGGATGAGATTAGAAAAAAAAAAACACCAAAACTGAAACTACATGCAAAGGCAAGACGTTAAAATGAATATTAAAATGTTGATGTGAAAAATCTTTATATTAGAGTAATAAACACATTTTGTTTTTAAACGTTAATATTATTAATCTTCAATAATTACGTTAGTATTTTATTCAAGTCTTATTTTATGAGCGGATGTAACAAATTCACATCAGAAAGGTACAGTCGGGGAAAAAAAAAACGCAACACTCAACGTAACTTCGTTGCTAATCTTTGTAGAAAAATGTAATAGGTATCATTCGACGGGGAATTGTGAATAGTTTCAGAAAATGAAGTGAAATTTTAAATTAGGGGTCGTCTACATATTAAAACGCGCACCAACTTTGATTTTTTCAATGGTAATGCCCTATTTTTATTTTATATTTGAATTCCTGGGATCGCGACAACGCGAAAAAGTATATTGGTTGTATATTTTACCTATTTTTTCACAGAGTTATAAGCGTTCAAAATTTGAAGGTGCTAATGTTAAATTCATATTTCAAACTTTTATTAATATGTTCACAAAAAATAACTTGCTCGATAATTTTTTTTTTTACAAGATACAGTGAAGAAACCCAAACATAATCCATCATTACTTTTGATTCTGAAAAATATTTTTAATTCTGAAAAATATTAATAAATTCATATTTATAAAAATTATGAATTATGACCTATATTAATTTTTACATAAAATGAATCCTAATGGTGAAAAATATGGGTGTGCAAATTTGCAGCTCATTCCAGTTATTAGTTTTCGAGATATAAATAAATCTTTGTTTTTGTGTGGTTTAGGGGGCCGTCTCATATAAAGTTTTGCATGAGATACGAATCAAATCTTAAAAAATAACAAAGAAAATTAAACAAAATATTTTAATTTTTTACTTACGGGTCAAATTACATAACAACAACGTCAAACGCAAAGAAATGAAACAAAAATGATGATTTTTTTTGTTATTAGTCATCAAGAATTCCTGTTTTCCAGCAAGACAAGCCCCGCTTTCATCGTTCTTGAAAACAAAACAATACAGAAAAGACAAGAAAAGTAAATGTGACATCGAGTATTCTTGTTAAACCCCTTATTTTATCTTGACAAAAATATGCACAAGTGGTATTTACTTCATCGATTACTGGTTATAAATTTTAAATCTTTTAAACGAACACTAGAAAAAAAAATTAACTAAATAGGCGGGGTTTACAGTTTTAAATAGAAAAATAGGCTTAATATTTCAGAACAAATTTTCTGTGTTCTTTCTAATCAATATATTTCTATCCATAGTATATTTTATTGCAAAAATATGAACAATGGGTACAGACTTAAGAAATAAGTAATACACAAATTACGAAAGAAACGCCCACTGAGAGAGTTACAGATTTTCAAATGCGTGAATCTATGTCAGCAGTCGCGAAAGGATTAATTAAGAAATTATGTTTTCATAGAAATTATAAAACGAATCGTACAGTTCCAAAGAGTTCAACTGACCCAAAACTGGTAAGTGCGATTAAAACTGCTTAATATTTACTTCTTGAACCCTTACAATAATATATCCGAAAAGATTTAGTTTATGCGTTATTGTATATATATATATATATATAGTAATATATAAAAGCAGAAATATATAAACAAATGAATGAAATTATACCCCAAAAAACTCTCAGTGTTTTTTGTGGTATAATTTCATTCGCTTATATATTTCTACATTTAATTTCATTCATTTGTTTATATATTTCTGCATTTATATATTACTACAAAAAACTAATAGCTATAATGATAAAGCCGGTAAAATCTTGTTTAAATATTTAAATTCAGTTTTTAAAGTAATAAATTCTGCTAATGATTGTAACATTATAAACAATAACCAGAAAGTTTTCGAATATTTCAGGAATAATTCAGAAAGCATTACTTCCCTAAATACCTATGATTTTGAAAATTTGTTTGGTAGTATTCCACATAACTTGGTAATAGAAGTTTTTGAAAGCATTTATGATGAATTTGGCAGCTACTTAAATTGTGATAAAAATTACTGGACTGATCTTATCAGGTTTTGTATTTTTGAAAACGTTTTGTTTAACGGGAAAGATTAATTTTTACAGTGGAGGGGGGTCCCAATGGGAACGAGTGCTTTCGAGTGTTTTCGAGTGCTTTTTCGAGTGCTTTCGCAAATTTATTTTTATATTTTTTCGATTTTTTTTTTTTTTTTTTATAAATATTACTTTCTTCAGATATATTGATGATTTAATTGTTTTTAACTGTAATTGTTTCGGAAATATCTCTAAAAAAATATATCCTAAGGAAGTGATTTTGAACTGTACAGATACTGATAAAAATTTTTTCCTAGATTTAAATATTAAGAGAAATGAAGATAAATGGCTCATTGGATTATATGATAAAAGAAAGGATTTTAATTTTAAAATTAATAGTCTTATTAATTGGTTTTCAAATATCAGTAGAAAAGTTTTAAAAAGTATTATGTTCGCACAGCTTAAAAGAATTCATACTATTTGCAATAATGAAGAAGATTTAAAATATGCTCTTGAAGACTTAAAAAGTACCTTGCAAATTAGCTGTTACCCGTCACAATTTTTAACTGTGTTTGTTCTACTTCCTCATTCAAGGGCGATATTGAAGTACCTATGAGTAGCCCCGTCGGCCGAAGATAGTTTGCGTTCCATATGAAGGGTTGTATTTTTATTTCATTTTATACTTTCTTGTTTACCTTCAGTAATTCTCTTTTGTATTGTATTTTTTTAAATGAATTGATGTAATTTTGTAACTTTTACAATTTGATAATTTTATAAAATATTTTTAGTAGTTTTATACATTATATGTATGTTTGATTTCTCTTCAGTTATTGGTGGTTTTCTGTTTGGTGAGAAGTTGGGGGCTAAGGATAGTTATTAGCTTATAGCTACTGTCCTTTCAAAAACTTCTCGTTCACCCCTACACTGAGGGGCCTCCCTGATGAAGTTCTCAGTGATTTTTGGGGTATAATTTCATTCATTTGTTTATATATTTCTACATTTAATTTCATTCATTTGTTTATATATTTCTGCATTTATATATTACTACATCTAAGTTTTGCATTTCCATTCGCTGCAATCTTGCGCATTGGTTTGTAATTCTCCTATTGGTTTTTCTAATCTGTAAAACTTATATATTTATAAATTTTCCTGTCAATTGTTTGCTATATATATATATATTATTTCATTTCGTATATTATGTTACACCTACAAAAGAAAATTTAAGGTTTATTGGTAATCCGTACAGCCATAATAGACAGTTTTACTTGAAAAATATTGCACTTTCTTCAAAGAGTACTGTCTGGGCCAATCGCAAGTATGTAAATAGACCTAAAATTATCTAAAAAAGTACTGAAGTATATACAAATCTAAAAAACTGAATTCTGAATAATTAAGAAATTGGAAAATGTAATGTTTTTATTAATTTATATAATTCTTTTTTTGGCGAAAGATTTCCGGTGTAAAACATTAACATTTTGTCTATTTCTTATAGGATCTTAATTTTATTTTTCTACATTTAGAGATAACCGCCTAACACATTTTTGATTATAACTCTATAAATACTAAAGATAAAGTATACAAACAGTATACTTTTCCGCACTGCCAGACTCTCAGAAATTCGAACATGAAGTCAGAATCGGGTGTTGCTATTGAAAAAAATCACATTTGGCGTTCATTTCAATATGTAGATGACCCCTAATTCAAACTTCGATGACATTTACAGAAAATGCATTTAATTTCCTGTTGAATTATGTCTATTAGATGTTCCTGCATCAATAAATAACGGAATTACAGCGGGTGTTGCGTTTTTTTTCCCCGACTGTACAAAAAAAAAAAAAAAAAAAAAAAAGCTGAGAAGTGAAAAACTAAATCTACAAAAAAGCCGGAATCAACTGAAAAGCTGAAAAATCGCATCGCTGTAAAAGTACTACATTAAAAAAAGGTATTGTTTTTACTTTTAATAGCACTATTTTCATTGTACATATAAATAAGTTTGTGTTTGTGATCAAAACAAAATTATGCGCATGAACAAAGTAAAGCATTAATGGAACAGAAAATCACATAAACATTTTCATCCAGTTTGTGCTGTTTTTACATTTCAAGAAAAAACTCATACTACTACTACTGAACTGAAAAATAGTTTCATTTTTTGTATTTTGATTTTTCCGTTACTGGCCCATTGTAAGCTGTCTGTACAATTTATTTTTGAGTATGAAAATAAATCCATGTCGCATTTTTCGATGTACAATCTTTTACCGAAAGAGTTAAGGGGAATCTCTCTCTATCGTCGCCGGAAGCGAAAGGCCATGTTATTCTAAGGGAAAATTTGTGTATGAAAATACACATTACCTGATGTATTTTTTTAAATTACATTTTCACATACAGTCGGTAACAAAAGTAACCGAACACTAGCAGAAATTCCTATGTAAAAAAAGTACACTTCATACGGTTTTGTTAAATAAATCCTTGTCGAATCCTGTTCTTAGTAAATGTAAGAACATGATTCGATAAGGATTTTTGCTAGTGTTCGGACACTTTTGTTACCGACTGTACAGAAAATTCCTATCCGTTTAAACGGTACTGGTTTTCTAAAAATTGACATTTCAAATTTTATTATTTTGAGTTGAAAAATGTGAATTTTCACTAAGTGTATTTTCTTGATATTTTAGCTACAAAATAAAATGCTAAAAATTTAAAAAATCAAAATTTGGAAAACGAGTACCAATTTTACGGTTGCGAATCTGCTGAATTTAAAAACGGATTAAAAATAAATAAATAAATAAATAATGCGCAATTATATGTAAAATTTTCTCCATAAAGTTACATGGGATTTGGTGACCGGAGACGGGAGAATTGTAAAAGAGAGAGGAACTTTAATTCAGGTACCTATCAGTTGTTATATATATATATATATATATATATAATTACAATTTCTAAAATTAAGAAATTGTCCCCAGATAATAGTGTCCCACCAGTGGCAGAGAAAGTCTGTTCTCACAGCTAGTAGACGTGAAGTACTGGGTTCAATTCCAGATCGCGCTCCTCTGCCTAGTTTTTCGACGTGATTTTCTTCGAAACTTGAGTAAATGTGGGCTACAACCAGCGTTTCCAACTTTTATAATTTAATCATAATCATTTTTAGCCCCGCATTCTTTTCGCACCAGAAATTTAGTAGATTATTTCTCTTTAATAGGTGACAACGATTAAATAAGAAGAAAATCATTTTTCAAAATTTCCGGTATGGAAAAGAGGCGGGGCTAAAAATGATTGTGAATAAATTATAAAAGTTGGGAACGCTGGCTACAACCCCTTAAGCAGAAATCACCCACGGAGACATACTCATATCTACTAGGTCCAGGATCCTAGCGAGTCAAGTTTTAACCCTAATATCAACACCAATACCCTCTAAAATAGGTAAAAAATTTCGTTGCAATGTCTACTACTGTTTCAGATATCCTATATATATATATATATATACATAAAGTAAAGAATTTAATTAAGTTATGTAATTTAGCTATTAATAGATACATTATAATACATCAACAACACTCAAATAAAAGTTATTGTAATTCAATTTAAATGTAACACTCATTTTTTCTATAATTCATTTACAGTATATGATTCAATAGATAAATTCGTTTTAAATTACTTGAGTAATGTTAGCAGTTA
This sequence comes from Salticus scenicus, assembly GCA_963930645.1. Taxonomy (NCBI): domain Eukaryota; kingdom Metazoa; phylum Arthropoda; class Arachnida; order Araneae; family Salticidae; genus Salticus; species Salticus scenicus. The sequence goes on from OZ005648.1 coordinate 52,651,628, forward strand.
GGACCATAACACTAACAAGGAAACATTTAAAAGGTGTCGTCTTCAAAAAACATTGAATAAAAAATATATATGTGATTCTACTCTTCATAAAACACCAGAAAGTGAAAAAATTATCGACTAAAATGAATTACAGCGACCACAAAAAATTATCAAAATTAAGCATTTTTGGCGATTTAGCGCTGTTAGGCGATAAGTTCGCTAGCACCGAGATTGCTGTGTAAGAAAAGAACCGTGTTTTGCTTCTCCGCCAAGTACTCAAAATCGATCGCCTAACAGTGTGAAATCGCCAAATATGCTTAATTTTGATAATTTTTTGTAGTCGCTGTAATTCATTTCAGCCGATAATTTTTTCACTTTCTGGTGTTTTATGAAGAGTAGAATCACATATTATTTTTCAATATTTTTTTAAGACGACACCTTTTGAATGTTTGCTTGTAAGCAGAGTTCCCAACTTTCATAATTTATTTACGAGCATTTTTAGCCCCGCTTCTTTTTCATACCGGAAATTTTGAAAAATGATTTTCTTTTTATTTAATCGTTGTCACATATTAAAGAGAAATAATCTACAAAATTTCTGGTGCGAAAAGAAGGCGGGGCAAAAAATTCTTGTGAATAAATTATAAAAGTTTGGAACTCTGCTTGTAAGTCCAACATTTTTAACATGCGAAGTTCAAGAAAGTTATCAAACAGAAACTAATAATTTTATAAAAATATTAAAAAAATATATAACTCGAAATGAGAATTGAAATTGAAAATGCTCAAAAATAGAAGGATTCCCTCTTCAGGGAACATGTTTTTCTGCGAGCAGAGAGATTGCATATATATAAAGCAATCACAAAGGAAGGAAATTAAAATAGGTAGAAAAATGAGAATTAACATCTTACCCGAAAAGAATCCCAAGGTTCCAACTCTGTAATTCATAGAAGCCACAATAACATCACCGTACTGTGCAAGGGCAGTGCCATCGTATGTTTTTATATTAGAAGATCCAAACATAAATCCACCTCCATGAATGAAAACCATCACTGGCTTCTGAGTGCTTTCACTTTTCGGAACCCACAAATTGAGATATAAACAATCTTCATCCATTTTGTCACTTTGATTGAAAAGTCGAATTGTCATCTTCATCATACACTGTACACATGTTGGAGGCAGTTGCTTTGCGTCGAAAATTTCTGTCCATGGTGATTTAGGAACTGGTCTTGCAAATCTTAGATTTCCCACAGGCGGTTCAGCATAGGGAATGCCTAGAAATGCATCGACATTTTTATCGTCTATAGATATCCCTTTTACAGGTCCAGTGGTTGTTTGTACAATTTTATCACAATTTGCAAGAGGAGCGAGGAAGAGAAAAAGTAAAAGTATCATTTTGTGATATGGAAATCTGCAATAAACAAATGAAACACAAGCAAATTAACCAAAACGTATCTGAAACGAATATCTGATTGAATCAGCAAAATTTTAAATTTATATTTTGCTGCTTCAAGTATTTTTTATAGAAATATAAATCACATGTAAATAATCATTTTTTGAAAAGCCGAAGTTTTTGAAACTAACGATGAAAATGGTGTCGCAGCTAAAGCAATGTATTGGAATAAAAAAGTAAAATTTTATCCATGGTTTCCATGAGTGTATTTTGACTGAATGGGCTTTTTCCAGCGTTGTCCGCTCAATGACGTGATGTTTGAATAACGTAAAATCGAATTCCGAGAATCGAATTAAGTTAAATATTGTTCTTAAGAACAAAAGTATTAATATACAATATAAAATAAAATAAAAGTAATATTGTGCATTTGTAAACAGTAGAATAATTGCATTTGTAAGTTTAATAATTTTTTTAAAACAATTTATATGTTTATTTATTTTCCCATGTAAGAATCGATTTTTGTATGTTGTAGTGTAACTGTTAAATTAACTGATCTAGAAATAAATAGCCTGTTCTTGTGGAATGTTTATGGATTATAACATGAAGTTAATTTAAAATTCTTTCAGTTAAATTTAATCGCGAAAAGGTGTTACAACAAGTTAATTAACTTAGCTACTGGCCCAAATGGCTTTACACCGTACGATGTTGCATTGTTAATGATTTAACTACCAGCAATTGCTATAGATAATTATAGAAGATTTCGTCTGCTCTTGGTTCAAAACAACTATGTCATGTGACTCTGACGTCAGGTGGGAAGAGCCCATTAAATACTAATAATAATGATAATAATAAAAAGGATAATTTAACGGAAAAAATTGACATCACAATTGCAACAATGTACTGAGATAAAGGAAACAGGATTTTATGCGTGGTTTGCATGAGTTTTGGAAGATTCGTTCATTGATTCACAATAAATAAATAAAACAATGTCTATATTTAGAAAAAAATTCTCCCCGTTATTACGCTGAATGTTAAAATGTCAGGGGAAACTAATAAATTTATATATATAGAATCCCACTACGCCACGAGAAATTAATAAAAATAAATAAATAAATAGACACGTGGTTATATAATCCAAATTAAAGAGTTATGAAGCCATTTTCAATACCTTGGAGATATTTCGAGTTCAAAACATATAAATATCATAATATAAAAAATGAAACAATTTGTTTTAAACATCATGCACATCATACAAACCGATGTTTAGTAATCAGTTTTGTCCATTTATGTTTTTATTACAGTATTCATAATGTTTTGATGAGCTCATCATTGAAAATAAACAGTTATATTTAAATATTATCTGATATTCAAAATCATTTTATACCCACTAACAGACATAATTACTTAACCGACAGCATTTATTTTAATCGGCACAGTTGATAAAGATATTAAAGTCCACCATTTTAAGTAAAAATTGTATGCATAAAAATACATATAAACATATTAAAAAGATGGCATATGTTTCATGTTATATATATTTTATGCTCTGTTTAAAAAGAACTGCTAAAATATACAACCAGAAAAATTTTAAATACGCGCGGCATTTATTTTTGATAAATTTCAAGCAAATAGAAAATACATATTTTTAATTTCCATACTGCTAGTATTTGCGATTAATTTAATTAATAATATTCGGTGGGAAAAAATATTAGAGATCTTACCTTTTACTCACTTCACTTGTGTGTATTGAGAGCTTTTAAATAAGCTCTGAAGTGGAATTTAAGCGATAAATGAAGGTGAAAAATCTTATCAGGAGATATGTCAGAATGACTGCAAAAATATTACAGATTTCCTCGAGATATTATGACCTTGCGATTAAATAAATCGTAATGAAGATAAATCAGCTGTCAATTCAATGTCAAATATCGTCATTATAACAATGTATAAATGATAATAATAGTAATAATAATAAACTTAGAGTGGAACGCAAACAAACCAATTTTAATGGAAAATAGTGTAATTTAGCATTGGAATAATAGCATATTGCAAATGATAGTTTTGGTTAAATTAAAAAACAGATATTACCTACAAACGTATTCTCTCTTAAAATGTGTGACCGAATTTGCTTACTCAAAAACGAACGAAATATTTTTAGCCGTAATTTGAGAGGAATTTCTTGGAAAAACTCAAATTTGAGTAAAATCAGTCTTTTCTGATCAAAAATCTTTTCAGTCAAATTGATCGTTAAACTGTCAGCTCCTTTCTGAACGATTTTCGATCACTTTTCATTTGGTTCAACAGACTTGCGTAATAAAGCAGCATAGTAATTGTTCTATGGATCATATTTTTAAATGACACACGAAAAATATTTTTTTTAGATATATATAATTAATTTATTAAAAATATGTTGTGGACTTTCGATAATTAGAAAAGTAAACTATCAAAGATATATATATATAACAAATGCTTTATATACAACTGACAAAAAATAGTAGTGTTATCAAATCACGAGTGTTAGTCATAAAAAACTAAAACTGAGCAGTGAATGTTTTATTAAAAACTGTTTCTTAAAGGCGTATATATGAAGGTTAAAGAAAAGGAACAATGGATTTATATAATGCAGAAATTCACTTACGTCTAAAGTTATTTAATACTTTTATTATAGTCATTGAAACTATTAAAATGCACTTAAATCGTTCAAAAAATGTATTACAATGTTTTAGTTTTAATTAAACTCAACATCGGGAATAATATGTTTAAACAAACTAGTACATTCTCTTTTTTCAACTCATAGTTATTCAAAAAATTCTGCAACGTTGCGTAGAAGAATTTATTTTTCTAAACAAACTAAATTATACAGAAATAATTTACGAGCTTCTAAAATGTCTGCTTGTCATAGAGTTTCTGTTTTCAAGAATTTTTCCTCAATTTTTCCTCAATAGTGATATTATAAGGAAGTTTATTGGGTTTCCCATAGCTTTATGTTACGTATAAGAAAAGTAAAAAATGATAATGAATATTATCTTCCTTTGAGAATGGCTATACGACCATTTTTTTGCGTGAAATCGTAGAGCAGTGGTAGCGCGTTCGATTCCGGCGGAGGGAATCTAATATTTTTTCCAGCATAAAACAGATTTACTCAAATACAGCCCGATTTCTCTAAAAAATAACTTGTATCAGTTGGCTCAAATCTGAGCCGTTTATAGCAGGTCAATGGTTTTAGAGGATTTCTCTCAATGTGGGAAGTTGCCTTTCAACATGTCGATTGAGTGAAAAATGGCTCAATTTGAGAGAATTTTCCCTTTGCATTTTTAGAGAGTTTAACTGTAAAGGGAAAAGCAAACAAATAAAATAAAATTTATCTATACGATTTCTCATTAGTAATATTCATATAAAGTGTCATTACGCTAAATGAGAACAAGATCTTATTAATAAAAATTTGGTGTATAATAACCATACGACTTCCATTACCCATTATTACACATATATGCACTTTTGGAGATAATGGTGGCCAGAAGCTATAAAACTGACCTAAAATATTAGACACCAAACAGATTTCCTCTAAGAGAAAAAATGATACACGTGTAAAGACATATAAAACAGAGTTTAGACAGAGAGTTTTAAAAAAATGTCGGTAGAGCCGTTTCTGAAACACCCATTTAAGAGATCTAAAACTGACACATTTAGTCAGGATAGATAATATGGCTGTTAATTTTCCTGTAATAACCACGTAATACATGCGAAAAGATATCTAAAAGGGGGTTTATGTAGCAATTTTCAAGAAAATCAGTAGAGCCGTTTTTGAGATACCGACTGTCACCAAAACTTGACAAACTCAATTATTGGCCGGAAAACAACAATTGCATTCGAAAGAAAATATAAACGAAAGTAAATATGACTAGTTTAGAAAAAATCCGTGCAGCCGTTTTTAAAGAAACACATTTGCGAGGTAAAGAATTGGGCTATTTATACAGGGCGGCTATCAATTTTCATGAACTAACCAACTATTACATACGAAAGCATATCTAATAGGGTGTTTATGTAGCAACTTTGAAGAAAATCGTTAGAGCCGTATTTGAGATACGGGTTTACGGTCCTACTTCCGATTTCATATGACCCACTTCTGGTTTTCCAATTTTCACCAAAAATTAAAAAAAAAATCATCTGTATACCAGACCTAATTCAATTCTGAAGTTTCGTTGTTCTACCTTTATTAGTTTCCGAGATATAATAGTCAGAAGATTTCCTCCACACATACACACATACATACTGACCAACTGCCAAAAACCACTTTTTTGGACTCAGGAGACCTTAAAACGTGTAAATCAGGTGAAAACTCGAAATCAAATTTTTGGTCCGAATACAATACACCTACTATCTACGGTAGTAGGATATAGAAGTAAAAATTAATAAAACTATTCTTTTTACTATCAGGATTTTTTTTTTTTTTTTTTTTTTTACGTTTAAAGTTTTGCTTTAAAGTAATGGTGGACACTATAAATTTGTTTTTGTAAATTAATGTCTTAGAATAAAGATTTGCTTTAAGGGGATGGTAGATAACTGTTATTTTTTAATTATTGTCTTAGAATTATAAAATTTGCAGAGATATGCATTGGAATATTAAAATATTGAGTATTTTAAAATTCTTGAAAAGCTATTTAAAAAAAAAATAAATAAAAATAAAAAATAAAGTGCTCCATGCAAACTAGTTTTTAAATTTTTCTCTTAATTTTACATTCTTTAGTTTTAACAATAATTCGTGACCGCAGCTCTCATAAATTTTCCAGGACAAATTTAGCGCTAAAAAGGGTGTCTCCAATTTACCCTTTGTAACACATACCCCCCCCCCCCCCCAAAGAAAAAAAGAAAATGTCAGATCACAAAAAATCAAAAATGTGTTTTAGGAAATAGCCTAAGAAAGTCGCATAGCCTCTTTTCAACATCTTTATTCCATTTTTGGTAGAGTTCGATTCAAATCAGAAATTTTCAAAATTTCCCGCCAAAAATTGATTTTCTCCCTTCCTTCCTTTAAAAATCGAAAATTCCTAAATCGCAGATAACGTTTTATTTGTACTCATATCTAGTCTCCCCATGTGCAATTTCTTTACTGTGAAGTAATTAGGAGCCGAGTTATGCTTATAAACGTGTTTTTGCTTTTGCTTCTCCCAGGGGGCAAAGGGAGTAATTTCGGAAAAGTTCATAGGTATAATTTTAAGTTGAGTAAAGACCTAAATTCCTATAAAGCGCCGTTGAATTCTGTCCAGCCGTTCTCAAATAATACCCAGACAAACGTCTTTTAGTCTTTTACCCCCCCCCCCCCCCAGTGGAGAAAAAGAAGAATTTCTGAAAAGTTGATAGATATAATTTTAAGTTGGATAAAGATCTAAATTCCTGCCAAGTGCCGTTGAATTCCGTCCAACCGTTCTCAAGTGATACCCGGACAAACGTGTTTCTGTCTTTTGCCCCCCAGGGGGGGGGGAACGTAGGGAAATTTCTGAAAAGTTGATAGATATAATTTTGCGTTGGGTAAAAACCTAAATTCCTGCCAAGTGCCGTTGAATTCCGTCCAGCCGTCCTCGCGTGATAGCCGGACAAAATAAGCGACATACAGACACGATGACACACACAGGCAGAAATTTCTTAAATCATTTTTGGCTCTCATGGTGTGTGAAACGTGAAAATATCGCAAAATTTTTCGATTCCGACAAATTTACAGACAAAACTCTGATTTTATTAATATAAAATAATAATAATAATAATAATATATATATATATATATATATATAATAAATAATAATAATAAACGTAATACAATCGAGCCTCGTTAACGTGAACATTATTAACGTGAATTACTTTTAACGTGAACTGTTTCCACACTCCCCGTTAAAATGAAGATTAGTGTATTTATATGAAGATTAGTTGCTGATAGCATGAACTACTGATAACATAAACATATCACAATCTTGAGATTCACGTTAACGAGGTTCGATTGTATTACTATATTTCAATTTATATTTATGCACATTTTCATAACATTAAGACAATTAAAAAAAAAAAAAATGTTTTCTAACTTTTGGCATACTCTTAAAGTTTTGAAAAAATATGCTACAGTAACAAGAAATGAGTGTGAAAAAGAAACTTCTATAAACATATTCTTACTTAAATTAATATAGAGTAAATTGTTTTGATTAATATCAGTTGACCTTTGTAACTTGATAATTGAACTGAAAATCGTTGCTCTGATAATCGAACAATATAGCTGGCGTAAAAAAAAGATCTTTTAGATTACATAAACTAAAAGTACAAAATTTCAAAGAAAATTTCAGTCAATTTTTATAAATTTATAGCTTTGTAAGCAAATACTTCTATTTATTTATTAGCAATTTTGTTTCAATTTAATGAAATTCTTATCACGCTAGAATTTATTAAGATTTTCCTTCTGTCTTTCTTTCATTTTTTTTTAATTATAATTAATTTAATCTCAATATTTGCTTCGGTTTTTGAACAATTAAATTTATTCGAGCACTAGCAACAATTCCTATGTAAAGAAAAGACACTGAATACTGCTTTGTAAAATAAATCCTTGTCGAATCATGTTCTTAGTCTAAGAACCTGATTCCACAAGGATTTATTTAACAAAACAGAATTAAATGCACTTTCTTTTTTATTATATATATATATATAGGAATTATTGTTAGCTCTCGAATAATTTTGATGCCTATAGTACATTGTCCGAAAATAGCCAGGCTATAAAAATAAAAATAATCTTACAAAATAATTTTCATATGTGTAAATCTTACTTAGCCATCATACAGTACACTAAAAAAGTGTTTATAGTACTAAAATGTTATACTGAGTAATTTTCATATACGCCGTATAATGTATGCCAACAATTTTAAGCTAATCTTTTGAACCAGTGCGGGTCTAAGAAAATAATTAATAAAGCTAATAATACTTTATTTTACAAGAAAAATGGTTATCTGAGATGTGCTAAAACATTCCGAAGCAAAAAAAAAAAAAAAAAAGTTTAAAAAATTTCCCTTAGAGGGCGCATGAAAGCCAGAATTCTTGAAGACTTTCATTAAATAATTCTGCCGCGGTATCTTGGCCGATAAGAGCAACGGGCTCGTAATTGAAAGATTACAAGTTCGATCCCTCAAGCCGGCCGAGGACCCTCATGAACACTAATGGTGATTAGTGCACGTTAACTCTGTCGTGGTCGCTGAAGTTTTCGAAATTCCCATCATAATTATACCTCCGAGGGTACTAGATCATGAAATTTACTTGGCCCGTGGATCAAAATCCGAGATCTTGCTGTTTGCTGGTGTTCAATTTTTCGCCAGTTTCTTGTACTAAGTCGTTTTTCCACCACTTATGGTGCTCTTCTATAACGGAAAGTGCCCCCTGCCGACTGAAATACGGGCAGTTTCATCACAGTTCTCAAAGTTTCCGAGTGACATAAATAACAACAACAATATAATAAATTGTGGCCATTTTAAGCATTTTCTAGCTGACAGCATTTAAAACAGTTCTTTGAACATGCAACGTCACATGTAAATGTGACTTATAAGAATTGCTAACTATTATAATTTATTCTGGAGCATAGTTAGTCCTGTCCTGTCCTTATTCAACACCACATTTTTTATTGAGTAATTTTCTCCAATATGCAACTACGACTACGATAAAATGAGAAATTTTTTTCCCTTAAAAATAAGTGGTATGAAAAGAAGGCGGTACTAACAATGCGCCGAAATAAATAAAAAAAAGTTGACAGCGCTGCTATTATACATATATATATGCATATATATATATATTATATATATATTATATCATATATATATATATTATATATAATATATATATATATATATATATATATATATATATATATATATGTTTCAATAAAATGACACTTTGAAGTTTATGCATTATCGTAAATTAAGTTAATCTCAATTGTAATCAAAATTTAATTTTAAATTATCACTTTTAGGTTAATTATTAAAATCAAACAGTTCACTCAACTTTATCGTTCAGTTGATTAATACAAATTCAAAAATAAATTAATCGTTCAGTTATTTAATACGATTCCAAAATTAACTGTGAATCTAACTGTATACAGCCACATGTATGTGTCGTGTTCTGGTTTTACGTGCAAGGGTGCAAGCTACTTATACAAGTTTTTCATGTGTAATGTATGTTATACTTTAGTTTTATTAATTATTACTAGTATTTCATTTAACTATTTTTATTAGTACTTCCATTAATAATATTTAATATGCTGCATGAATCAAAATGTTTGATTTTCATAAGGTTTTCACATATCTTTTCAGTTTTAATTTTCTCTTTTTTGGTGGTGTTATAGGGTGTAGCTTGTTGTAAATATTTAGCAATTTGCATACAACAAGACAGAAATAACACCTACTTTACATGCAACATTCATTCTACACCCTTGAAAACGTAATGAATTTGATGTTTCAATTTATGGATGTTTGATAGTCACAATCTCTTTTTGAATTTTTCTGTTTTATCTTTTTCAATGTTTCTTGTTTTCATCTATTCAATGTTTGAAAAGGTTTTCAATATATATATATATATATATATATGCATATATATATATACATTATATATTCTTACACAAATCAACCAATGTTAGCAAAAGTTAAATTGAGTCGTGAGAAGGCATCCTGACAGTGTATAAATTAGAGCCAAATGTCCTCACATGTATAAATATATCATTTAAATCTATGCTTAGTAGTATCTATCACTTGTATTTTACACGTAGAGTGTACGGGAATGTGCACTGTACGAATATTTAGCTATCTATCTATCTACAGTCGGCAGCAAAAGTATCCGAGCACTAACAATAATTCCGATCTCAAAAAAGTACTTTCGTACGGTTTTGTTAAATAAATCCTTGTCGAGTCATGTTCGTAGTCAGTCTAAGAACATGATTCGACGAGGATTTATTTAACAAAAGTAATAAGTGTACTTTTTTGAAATCAGAATTATTGGCTAGTGCTCGGATACTTTTGCTGCCGACTGTATATATATATATATATATATATATATATATATATATATATATAGAAGTAACGTTAATATTACAATTTTGCAAATTATGGAAGAAAATGAAATGTGAACTTTATGCATTATAATAAATAATTATAATAAAAATTTCTTCAAATTCTGAATCGTTTATCTATCATTTGACCTTCATGTTATTGCAATCAAAAACACGAGAATAAATTAAATAAATACAATCACCACTTTGTATTAATAACACCTTTCACTTGTTACTCAACTACATCATTAGAAATTTAACGTCTGTATCAGGAGTCAATTCACCAACTCTCCACGGATATTTTATTCATGTATCCACTGATGTGTGTTGCTTACTTTTTGTCTTCGCCGTTATCTAACAATTAAGGCTGCGTAACATTTTGTAACAGCAAATATTTTCTTTTACACTCTAGTGACCTATATTCCTTAATATCCTGCGTTAAGAACACTTGGGTTCACAAAGTTGGAATTAAAAAATGTCTAATGTCCCGGTGTGCCTGAAGGCGCTGGTCGGAAAAGATTGTTTTCAGCGAAGAAAGGTATGTAATTATTATTACTTTATTATTTTAATGACTATTTCACTGCTCTTTATAAGCCCGCTATAAAATATGTGTACTGATAAAAATGTACGTTAGTATGTATATAAAAATCATAATTATGATAGAATTTAATATACAATAATCTTAAATGGTCTAAGCAAAAAGTATTTAAACTTTTTCGCAGTGCAGCCCTACTGGAGACATCAAGGTAACGTGCTAACCCAAAACATATTTAAAGAACCCGTATTTTTTCTCAAAAAAGTTTGCCAATGAAGTTTTTGTATATATTATGTAACTACAATTTTTACATCCACCTCATTATCCCAAAGTAATCACAACCGTATTTAGGATCGTGATCCAATTTAAAATCTTAAAAATGCTTTTGAATCAAATATTGAAAACTCCAATAATGATCTTTAAAAAATATTTATATATTCGTTTTAATTATTATTATTTCACTCTTTTCATTTAAATTATTGTATATATAACTGTGAATTATGTACTTTTTAAAAACAAAAATTCATTTTCTATTTTCGTTAGTCAAATCGAAATAAAAAAATTTAGTCTTATATTTTAAGTTTTAACCTACATTATTGTTAATGGCTTCATTATTAAAATAAATCAATATAGCTTGTGTAGCAATGATTTCTTCAAATAATGCTAAAAGATATTGTTAACAGTAATCCAAGTTAATTTGATATATTTTCTATTTTAATCATTTTAAGATTTCCGTTATAAATGAATCTGACAAACACCGTAAAATTTCCTTGATTTCTCAAAGTCCAAAATTTGAGGTTCGAACTTTAGAATGTTTGGTAAAATTCGAAATTTTTTTAATATGGAATTGAGGGTCCAGGCTCTCAGATAACCTGCTTCCCCGGATTCTGTAACTACTTCGTATTGTCATCGGAGTTATACGTGTATGAAAAATTTTGGTCAATTTGTTGAGAGGAAGTTGGTGAATAAATTATATTTCCCACATAAATAAACAACATGCGAAGTTAAAAATAAAAACGTAAAAAAAAAAAAGTGATACAAGTTTTATTATTTAATGATTTATTAAATCTAATACTAAATCTAAAATTTTATTGATAATCAATCGAATAAGAATATTTTTCTCTGTAAAGCTCAAAATATAACCTAAGACCCATTATTATTATGTATTATTATTATTATTATTATTATCCTTTAAATGATATTTTAAATCACGTACATTTTCGATAATGCAGATTACTACTTGTCGCTAGTCTTTTAACATTTTCCAACAAAGTTCACAAGCATTTATCTTTTTATTTATTTTTTTCTGGCAATGATCTCATTTCTGTAATACTTTTTAGATTACTTTGAAACTGATATATGTTATTCAGGTTTACTATGACATGTTATTTTAACAAAATAAAAATAAAAATAAAAATAATAATAATAATAATAAAATAAATAAAAAATAAATATAATAATAATAATAATAAAAGTAGCATCGCTTGCGCTTGCATAACAATTCCCTATAGTTTTAACATAAGAAATTATTCCTACAGTAGATATTACTTCTATAAAATTCAAAAATTCAAACTATATAACAAAATGCAACCAACATCGTTGCTTTCTTTATTCTATTCTATTTATTGAAACAATTTTTACAGATGCCACACGCACCACATAAACTTTAAATTTTACATTTACTTTTTAAGATAGATTATTATTAATTTTCTTTTCTTTTTCTTTACAATATATATATATATATATATATATATATATATATATATATATATATATATTGATGAAATTCTGGCAAAAGCAGAATTTAGTTTAGGACGGAAGACTATTAGTTTTTTTTTTTTTTTTTTTTTTCAAATTATAACATCGCTTTCAAATTATTCAATTATATTTTCGATAAATTTTAGATTTCGATAAATGTCCAACTATCGAAATATGACACCGCAAAAATTCCATATTGAGACTAATAGTCTTCGTCCTAATAATAATAATAATAATACTTTAGTATGTTATTTCATTATTATTATAAGGAAAATTATATACTGTAATTTTCTTGCACAACGTACTAGATTTTCAATGTAATGAACTATACACTAAAACAAATAAATAAAGATATATAATTTTTTGTATATTTAAATATAGTTAAAAGGTTATAAAATAAAATAAAATAAAATGGAAAATAAAAATATATTAAAATGCAGTTTGAAATAGCCTGACCAAATGAAATCAGCTAATACAAAGCAATAGTTATTAAATTGAACTTACCATTAGATTAAAACTTCCTTATATACGTATCCTTTAAACTTATAATTTTTTCTTCACTATAATATTCCCCAAAAAGATATTGTTAAAAATCTGATTAACCGAATTTTAATATTGTTTATTTAGAAATTTCAAGAAAACACACAAACATTTAAAAAATGAAAGCGGAATGCAATTATTAGATTGAAGAGCAGGACTTGCAGGGCCCAAATTTCCCCCCACATACTGCCGGCAATAAAGCAAAGCCTGTTTTCATCGTATGCCTCAGGCTGAATCGCGATCTAGGCGCCTAGAGATGTTGCTAGAGATTCTCAGTAGAAGTCATTTATGTGGGATCGCAATGCAGTCCGACAGAAACTTTCATAATATATTAAAAAATATAAGCAATGACCGGTTACTTACTATAGGACTGTACACAGAAAATTTATAAGGGAGGGATTAGAGCATTTTTTACATATCTTTTAATAGTTGTAGTGTGCATATTTATCTATCTGTTTACTAGCCTAAGATATATACAGAGGCTGTTCGCACATTTTTTAGACGATTTTGATGGAGTGTACTGAAGCAATTTCACTCATATTTCGTGTTTTAATTGTTCAATTTGATAGCCCTTGTTCTTAACTATCATTCTACATCGTAATTTCTATGATAATAATGCTTTTTATAATATCGGAAGAGGTATATTTTTCTACTCCTCTTGAACGGCTTTCCAAAGTCCACAAAGCGTTGTAGTCGGTGTTTGGATAATGTTGATTTTAAGAGTCAAAAACACAAAAATCCAACAGTGATACATCAGGAGATTTAGCAGGAATATCAGTGAAGGATATGGTTTTAATTCCCGTTTTTTGTTCCATTTTTTTTCTAGGAAAGCAATTGCGGATTGCGATGTGTGGCTGCTTGTTTTGTCTTGATACAGTTCAACAGATTGATAGCATTGTGGATAAAGATCTGGATTTTCATTTTTAAAAATTGGAATTAAAATATGTTCTTGATAGTATTTAGAGCTCATTTTGACATTTTTGTTACATTTTTTTTGCTTTTATCTTGCGCTTGTATGAAAAACCAGTGGCAATCATAAATCCTTAAGAAAAACTTTCTTTTGATGCTTTGAACCATGTAGCAAAAATTTATTTCTCCACTTTTGTGATAATAAATAGATCTTTCTTTATTGCAACCACTTAAATAGACCCAAGATTCATCTATTGTTGCGACATTTTTCCATTTTTCTCCTGATAAATGCTTTTCATAAAGATTTCACTAAAAACTCTCTTTGGAAAGAGATGAAACCTAGCCTTCTATCCACTGCCTTTTTAAAAGCGCATTTTTGCATCTAAACAAATATTCTAAATATCAGAAGATAAATAAAACTTCCAAAAATATAACTGTTGTAAAAATAAAATTCTCCATGCAAACGACTTTTTCTTACTGCGAAATAAAATCGTCTAAAAAATGTGCGAACAGCCTCTGTATAATAATCTTAGCAGCATTTGATATTAAATAATTTAGTAAATGGGTTTACCTAGAGAGAGAAAAACGATTATTTTCTGTATTATAAGTTATTTTTTATTAAATGCGAAGCAATTATAAAACTAGTAAAATTGGCTTTAATTATTTCTCTCTTATAGATTCTTATGTATAAGAAATATTTTGTATGTGCGCCCCTGTAAATAAATTATAATTACTGTAAATGCTACATACTTTATTTTTAATTTGGAAAATACTGTGGTGAACCCTATTAATAGACGTCAATTGCGTAGTTTCCGAAATATACTTATGAAATTATGTGACAACAAATTGACATATCGAAATCATATAAATATTTTTCAAATTTGTTGTTGGAAGTATTTAAATCATAACAAATAAACTTACAAACATTAAAAATATTGCTATATTTCCTTTTAATTAATGAAAAAATAATATTTGCTTTAATACAATAAAAATATTCATTACAATGAAGCATCAAGTCGGGGTCAAATCCCTATCAGCCACCCCTTGCGCACGCCACTTGATTACGAATGATTTTGTAGCAACTCGTACATCTGTAATTGTACTAATATATATATATATATATATATATATATATATATACATACATTAATAAATTCACGTACGACTCTCTCATGACGACACAAACAGTATATTTGTTTATGTACAAGGACTCACAAAAGGATTCGAATATATTGTGGTTTAATAAGAGACATTTTATAAAAGAACATCTTAATATCTTTATACAGTACAAATATTATAATTGACAATATACATAATTGAGATAATTGCACAATATACATAATTGAGATAAACAAAACATGACTGCTATAGATTATAATATATCATCGATTAACTTAGTTGAGTGACAAGCCAACATAATATTTAGTTACACTGTACGGTGCAAATGCGGGATTCTGTTCAACTCATAGAACTAAACAAAACGATAAATAAATAAATAAATAAATTCATGCTTTCTACTTAAAAATAAAGTTATATACGTAATTTTTGTGATATTATTTCCTTCACAATCTAAAACAAATATATATTAAGGAATTACCATAATGTATCAATATATCCTTTTATAAGGATAAAATACTCTAAAAGTTAAACTATATTACAATAAGTAAAATTATGACGTGTTTTGCAATCTATGTGATTCACTACTTTTTTTATTTAAATGTAATTAAAATAGAATATTAAAATTTTTACAAAAATGTGTGAGAACAGTTTGTGTTTGTATTTATTTATTTATTTATTTTTTCTTAAATGTTTCTAAATTAACATTTGATTTAATGAATAGCAACTGATTTTAAGCTTTATAATCTTTTCTTTCGTGACACTTCTTTCACCAAGAATCCTTGAATGTAGTCTTTTTTAAAAGGAAAAAAAAAAAAAAAAAAAAAAGAAAAGAAAAAAGAAAGAAAGAAAAAGTAAAAAAAAAAAATATTTTCATGATTTTGTCGATTATAGTTTTTAAATTATTTAAATCGAAAGATATTTAAAAAGAAAATTAGTAGTGCATTAAGTAAAGCAAATACTTAAAAGTAAGAAACAGATTTCAAACAAACATTTTTGACTTGGGTTTAATCCGCATTTGTACCCAAAATCGTTCATAAGCAGCCTTCAACTTCAGACATGCATCACACTGTATAATTTTCAGCCTTATATACTATACGTATATCTGAAAGCAAACCGACCGTAGACAGTGTTATATATTTCAGTTTCCATCAAGTCCGAATAATAGAACTTTTGATCTATTCATCTTTATCTAATTATACTTTTGCCTATCAATGCATATATGAAAAATAAAACAAAATATTTAAGTAAAAGTTTCATTTAAAATTATAAAAAAAAAAAAAAAAAAAAAAAAAAAAAAGAATTGATATTAATTAAAAATCACATTCAAAAATTGTATATAATTCAGAATTAATTCTTAAATTATACTTGTAAAAGAACTTTTATCTGATAAAAAGAAATTATGGTTCTATTTACAAAGAATAAGTGTTATCTTCAGTTACTAAATATGAAAGGATAAAAATAATTCAATATTTAAGCAAAAGTTATCTTTTAAATAATAATAATAATAATTAAAAAAAAAATGATATAAATTTTAAATGAGTTCTTGATTGCAGTGAGAAATCATATTATTAGATTTTTTTTTTTTTTTTCTTAAAGGATATTAGACGAAATGACTTTGAACTTCAAGCATGCAAAGAACTTTTATAAACTCAAACTTTCCTGTATCGATTTAGTCAAGAATATATCGATTTATACAAAATTATCAAACTTAAGTATGATAATTAGGAAACTTACGACAAATTAAAGAAAAGCACAAATATTTTGGATTACCCTGTATCACAAAAAGCTACAAATGACTTGTAACTTTAACACATGATTTCGACATTTAAAATCTGTATCATATGGAGATATTGATTTAAACGTTGTTGAGTTTGGAGAAATGGTTGTACGCATTGGCGGATCTAAAGGGGGGGGGGGGTCTAGGGGTTGAAGCCCCCCTCCCCCCCCCCTAAGAAAGCATGGACATTCACAATTGAATATTACAATTGTACATTTTTCATTGATCTGGAATAACATGTTGAAAAATCTTAGCCCCCCCCCCTCCCCAAAAAAGTTAAGTTCTGGATCCGCCACTGGTTGTACAGGCATATAGACACTGAGAAAAAATTCTGTAATTGACATCTAGAATCTAGATTGTGGCTCTAGTAAACATAGTTCCATGTCTTCCGTATAAATTCTAGTTCCTTTTGAAAGCGAGTTCTAGAAACCCCTATTAGAATTCTAGAGCAATTGCCTATATTATCGAGGTCAAACATATTTAAAAATCTCTGCAAATAAATGTGAATTCAAGAAGTGGGTTTTAGCAACTATAATCTTGATTTATAACCAATTATAGAAATCAAGCAAGAATTTCTCGCAATACAAAAGATTCATAATATTCCAAATACTGTTTCACCATCTAGAAATGTGTAGACTAGAAATTCTCGATCATTTCGTCTATTCAGCTAATTGATGTGCCCTATTCGTATAGCACGGAAATATATATTTCTAGTGTAAGAATTTAGAAACTGACCCCTTATTCGTTCTAGATGAAAACGTTATATTTTTTTTTCAGTGCAACATAATTAGAATGCGTTATGTTTAAGGAGTTACATGGGATTCGAAAGCTAAAAAATAAAAACATCCTTTCTCTGTTTTTTTATGTAATATATAAAATTTTTATTCAAAATTTTGAGCATATAAAAGAACAACATTTAAGCAATATTTTACAAAAAATCTCCATTAAAAATCTTGGAAAATTCAGTCGCTGGGTTTTGGTTTCCGAAAAACCTTAAAAAAAAGTGGTGGACAACTAATGTACTGATTTTAAAGAAAATTTGCACCCTTTTCAGAAATAAAATTAACTAGTGTTTGAATAAAATATTATTTCTTTCAATTAAAACTAACTTTACAAGGCTGTACGTGGGGTAAAATGTATTGAAATTTGTATACAACTCCGCCAAAAATTCAAATTTCAAAAAAAAAAAAAAAAAAAAAATCAATAAATAAATAAATAAAATAAATAAATAAAATAAATAAATAAAAAAGATAATTAAAAAAAAAAATCTGAAAACGCTAGTCTAAATAATCAGAATTCAGCCGAGACACGTTGGCTCTGTCGTCAGAGTACACAACTACGAACCTGAAGGTTGTGAGTTCGATCCTCGACGATGTGGAAAAAAAAAGCTATCTATATCTATATATATATATCTATATATATTACATTTAATATGAATGACAAAAATTAATTTGTATAAAAAAGGCGCTCAAAGCAGCACAAAATTGTATACAAAAACAATATGTTTAAATAATGATAAATGATGACATGAAAGTGAAATGTAACAAACAACAAGAAAACTTATTAAACAGTGTTAATAAACAAGAAATGTTTGTTACATTTAACTTTCATGTCATCATTTATCATTATTTAAATATATTATATCTATATCTATATATATACATATTTATATATCTGAAAACACTAGTCTAAACAATCAGGAAACATTCAGCCAAGACCTGTTGGCTCTGTGGTCAGAGTACACAACTACGAGCCCGAAGGTTTGTGAGTTCGATATATTTATATATATATATATGTATGTGTATGTATCCGAAAACACTAGTCTAAACAATCAGGAAACATTCAGCCAAAGCCTGTTGGCTCTGTGGTCAGAGTACACAACTACGAACCCGAAGGTTGTGTGTTCGATCCTCACTAATGGGAAGTGAAAAAAAATAGTAATATATATCTATCTCTCTCTCTCTCTCTCTCTCTCTCTATATATATATATATATATATATATATATATATATATATATATATATATATCTGAAAACACTAGTCTAAATAATCAGGAAACATTCAGCAAAGACCTGTTTGCTCTGTGGTCAGAGTACACAATTACGAGCCCGAATGTTTTGAGTTCGATATGTATATATGTGTGTATGTATCCGAAAACACTAGTCTAAACAATCAGGAAACATCAGCCAAGGCCTGTTGGCTCTGTGGTCAGAGTACACAACTACGAACTCGAAGGTTGTGTGTTCGATCCTCACTGATGAGAAGTGAAAAAAAATTGTATTATCTATCTATATCTATATATATATCTGAAAACACTAGTCTAAATAATCAGGAAACATTCAGCAAAGACCTGTTTGCTCTGTGGTCAGAGTACACAATTACGAGCCCGAATGTTGTGAGTTCGATATGTATATATGTGTGTATGTATCCGAAAACACTAGTCTAAACAATCAGGAAACATCAGCCAAGGCCTGTTGGCTCTGTGGTCAGAGTACACAACTACGAACTCGAAGGTTGTGTGTTCGATCCTCACCGATGAGAAGTGAAAAAAAATTGTATTATCTATCTATATATATATATATATCTGAAAACACTAGTCTAAATAATCAGGAAACATTCAGCAAAGACCTGTTTGCTCTGTGGTCAGAGTACACAATTACGAGCCCGAATGTTGTGAGTTCGATATGCATATATGTGTGTATGTATCCGAAAACACTAGTCTAAACAATCAGGAAACATCAGCCAAGGCCTGTTGGCTCTGTGGTCAGAGTACACAACTACGAACTCGAAGGTTGTGTGTTCGATCCTCACCGATGTGAAGTGAAAAAAAATTGTATTATCTATCTATATCTATATATATAACTGAAAACACTAGTCTAAATAATCAGGAAACATTCAGCAAAGACCTGTTTGCTCTGTGGTCAGAGTACACAATTACGAGCCCGAATGTTGTGAGTTCGATATGTATGTATGTGTGTATGTATCCGAAAACACTAGTCTAAACAATCAGGAAACATCAGCCAAGGCCTGTTGGCTCTGTGGTCAGAGTACACAACTACGAACTCGAAGGTTGTGTGTTCGATCCTCACCGATGAGAAGTGAAAAAAAGTTGTATTATCTATCTATATCTATATATATATCTGAAAACACTAGTCTAATTAATCAGGAAACATTCAGCAAAGACCTGTTTGCTCTGTGGTCAGAGTACACAATTACGAGCCCGAATGTTGTGAGTTCGATATGTATATATGTGTGTATGTATCCGAAAACACTAGTCTAAACAATCAGGAAACATCAGCCAAGGCCTGTTGGCTCTGTGGTCAGAGTACACAACTACGAACTCGAAGGTTGTGTGTTCGATCCTCACCGATGAGAAGTGAAAAAAAAATTGTATTATCTATCTATATATATATCTAAAAACACTAGTCTAAATAATCAGGAAACATTCAGCAAAGACCTGTTTGCTCTGTGGTCAGAGTACACAATTACGAGCCCGAATGTTGTGAGTTCGATATGTATATATGTGCATGTGTATGTATCCGAAAACACTAGTCTAAACAATCAGGAAACATCAGCCAAGGCCTGTTGGCTCTGTGGTCAGAGTACACAACTACGAACTCGAAGGTTGTGTGTTCGATCCTCACCGATGAGAAGTGAAAAAAAATTGTATTATCTATCTATATCTATATATATATCTGAAAACACCAGTCTAAATAATCAGGAAACATTCAGCAAAGACCTGTTTGCTCTGTGGTCAGAGTACACAATCACGAGCCTGAAGGTTTGTGAGTTCGATATGTATATATGTGTGTATGTATCCGAAAACACTAGTCTAAACAATCAGGAAACATCAGCCAAGGCCTGTTGGCTCTGTGGTCAGAGTACACAACTACGAACTCGAAGGTTGTGTGTTCGATCCTCACCGATGAGAAGTGAAAAAAAATTGTATTATCTATCTATATCTATATATATATCTGAAAACACTAGTCTAAATAATCAGGAAACATTCAGCAAAGACCTGTTTGCTCTGTGGTCAGAGTACACAATTACGAGCCCGAATGTTGTGAGTTCGATGGGAAATGGGAAAATATATATATATATACAGTCGGTAACAAAAGTGTCCGAACACTAGCAAAAATTCCTATGTAAAAAAAGTGCACTTAATGCAGTTTTGTTAAATAAATCCTTGTCGAATCCTGTTCTTAGTTGGTGTGAGAACAGGATTTGATAAGGATTTATTTAACAAAACCATATGGAGTGTGCTTTTTTTACATAGGAATTTTTGCTAGTGTTCGGACACTTTCGTTACCGATTGTATATATATATATATATACAAGTTTTTACGGATTTTACAAAATATTGTAAAATAGAGTGAGAAATTAAATGGTAAAATTGGATATTGACAGACATTTTCGAAGTGGAACACTATAAACTGGTAACGACGCAAAATAGCAGATTGAAAGAAATAGTCCTGCCGTACTAAAAAATCCTTCGTTCAAGCACTAGTCAATTCTAATTTGAAGAAGTGTATTGAATTTCAATAAAACTGGTGCATTTTAGTCTTTGAGTAGTCGTTTCCACCGCGTTTTTGAAAAAAAAAAAAATGGAAAAAGAAAGAAAGAAAAGTAAAGTAAAAAAAAAAAAAAAATGCTTTTTTTAGCTTTCGGAACCCACGTAACCACTGAAGGGAAAGGTTCTTCATTGGTACATTTTAACATCTTTAAACTTCCCTTCATAAAATCAAATCAACATATATTTTTTTACATCTACAAAAGTATATGTTTCATATGGAATATGATGGGAAAACTGTTTACAGATTCTACAAAAGAAATCGGATATTAGGAGCTGCTGTTGCAAATAACTTGAAGATCATTTTAAGTTGTGCGACGAATTTTTTCGCTGTGCTTAATTTATGTACACTGTGTGGTGCGTACAAAATTTATAAAAATGTACAAAGCTGCCGAAAATTAAGCGACGGCATTCTTTTGTATTAGATGTAACTGATGCATATACTTTTCTAAATTATACCAGCTTTATTAAATTATGTACAGAAAAATTGTTTATGATTGGTAATAACTTTCTCTTACCCACATGGTATAAGAAGTCATGTTTTGGAGTCCAATTTTCGAATATGGGTTTTTGGTATAATTGTACTTTATAAGGTTCCTTGAATACGAAAACCAAATACCAAATTTTTAACATTATAACCAGAGTTGACGTTGAACAGAGATATAAATATTTACACAACGCTGAAAACGTCAGTGTAAAAAATATGTGAATATTTATATTTCAAATTTTTAACAGTTGTTTTTTGCTTGATCTATTAAAATTATTAGTGACAAAAAATAATTTTCTATCAAGATAGTTCATGCGCTGTTACAAATGCGTTTAGAGTTAATGTGGGTGATAAAATTATTGGTAGAAAAAAACACAAGCAAAAAAAAAAAAAAAAAAAAAAAAAGATTGCGCACACCAATAAAAGTAAGAAACTCACTTGTGATAAATTAGATAAAATATATACAAATGGGGTACAAAGATTAAAGTTTATTCTATGTTGTTTTATTACTTTTTTTTCCACTTTGTTTTTGACTATCATGTATTTTGTAAAACAGGAAGAAAAATATCTTTTTTATTGTCTTATTTGAAAAAAAAAAAAAAAAAATGTAGAAAATTTTAGGTTAATGCTAGAAACTGGAAGTAATTTTCAGTAGAGCAAAGATAGAAAGGGGAAAAAAATACGAACTCAACTTTTACAAGACGTAAAAATATCGTTCGACTCTGTTGGAAAGGAAAATAGGTGGTGCGTAAAATGATATTTTAACAGAGCATTAAAAGAACATGAAACGTTTTTAATTAATAAACTTCCTTTTTTACTGAAAGTTCTACGATTTTTGAATTACATTGTATAGTTTATATTCATTTTATAATTTTCACACGCACACACAAAGTATTACGCGTCCAATTAATTTTAATTAATCTATATAAGTAAAAAAGGAGTATACCATAAAAGCACATCTTCAACCTAGGATATTTTCAAGAAGTCTTCAGGATGAAAAGACATGCCAGAAACACCCTGTGTATAACTATGCTTTTAGGGTATCTGTGTGTCTGTGGCTACTACTCATCGAAGCGCTACAAAACTTGACTGGTGAGCTATCGTGGAAAATTAAAGGAACAACCTGCTTTCCCGTTCTCTTCTTTTGCGCATAACTTTTAAACAAGAAACGTAGGAACTTAAAATTTGGATGTCATGTTCATTATCATATCATTAATCGAATTTTATATAACTTTAGCATGAGAAGTAATTTTTAAACTAATAATTATCCAATTTTTCTCAAAAGTAAGCGTTGGAAAGAAATGAAAAATTTCAACAAATTTAGAAAAGAAAACTTAATGAAAAATGGTGTTGAAGATGCATTACAGGTACATGAAGACGCACATGCCTTCAAATGTCGTACTAAATTCCGATTTTACTTTCCGTATTCATTTTTCTTTTACATTTATAACGGATTTTTTGAAAAAATATAATAGCTAATTTATAAAGTATGAGCATCAGCAGAATAATGCAAGTGTTGATAAATAATTTTATAATGAACGTCTTGTCCTATTTTCATGTGTGTATGTATATTTTTTATAAAGTTATTCAGATATGAAGGAAAAAGAAGAAATAGAAAAGTGAATACAGAAAGAAACAAGTCCTTCCGGCTTATTCGGAAGGGTAGGTTGATTTCTTTTTCCTTATCAAGTAGCCGTCATTTTGTTTCAAAATGGCGGCTATAAATTATTAATACACTTGGTAGAAATATTGATGTAGGCTATGCACATACGGAGTTTTAAGCAAATCGGTTCCCTTTTTATGTGAATTTAAAATTTTCAAGTGGCCGGCGCTTGGAAACAAAATTGTGGGTTAAGTTGACAAATATATGAAATGTATTTGTGAGATAAGTCTACTGTACACATATAGTTCGAATTAATTCAAAATCTCAAAAGTCATCGTATTGAAAAATTAAGTGGCTGCCACTCCGATCAAAATGGCAGAGAAAGTTGCTCATCAAAGATATCGTTGCAAATTTGAAAAAAAAATGTATTTGTGAGATAAGGCTACTGTACACATATAGTTCGAATTAATTCAAAATCTCAAAAGTCATCGTATTGAAAAATTAAGTGGCTGCCACTCCGATCAAAATGGCAGAGAAAGTTGCTCATCAAAGATATCGTTGCAAATTTGAAAAAAAAAAAAAAAAAAAAGTTGTAGAAATTCTTTCCAAGAGGCTTAGTAAGTTGATAAAATGTTAGTTTTCTGCATTTCTAGTTTGTTTTAGCATTAAAATAGCCTAATTTTTCTTTAAAAACGCATTAAAAAGATCCAGCTTTTTAGAATTAGAGTTTATTCATAGAGTTTATTCATAGAATTAGAGTTTATTCATATACTTACTTTTCAGACTTTAAAATGATACATATTTTAAATATTAAAATAATCAAACATTTTTTTTTTTTTTTGTATTATTATTTGAAGCAATAATGGCTAGGGGATGAAAGAAGGGATAAATACACTATATATTAAAAAAAAAAAAAAAAAAAAAAAAAAAAAAAAAAAAACATGAAAATAGAATTAAAATTCATGAAAAATGTAATAAATAGCAATTATTGAAAAACACGTCAAAATAAATGAATAACATCTTTAGTTTGAAACCCATAATAATTTATTTAAAAAATATAATTCTTTCTTTCTTTCTTTCTTTCTTTTTTTTTTAAATTAATTAATTTCTGCATGAAAAATTCCATTTTATAATTATATTTACAACTACAATAAGCAAAAAACCTTCCTTTGATTTTAAATAATTATTTCTACATGTTTCTAAGCAATTAAAAGTTTTTTTTTTTTTTTTTTTTTTTTTTTTTTTAAGAAAAATAAATTAAATATAGGAATGTATATGGTTTTAATATAAGCTACGAAATGGCGCCACTAGATGGGCAAATTATTACCTTCATGATTAAAACAGACTTTAAAATGATACACATTTTAAATATTAAAATAATCAAACATTTAAAATAATCTATTAAAATAATCAAACATTTCTATATTTAATTTATTTTTCTTAAAATAAAAATAAAGAACACTTTTAATTGCTTAGAAACATGTAGAAATAATTATTTGAAATCAAAGGAGGGTTTTTGTTTATTGTAGTCGTAAATATATTTATGAAATGGAATTTTTCATGCAGAAATTAATTAATTAAAAAAGAAAGAAAGAAAGAAATAATTATATTTTTTAGATAAATTATTATGGGTTTCAAAGTAAAGATGTTATTTATTTATTTTGACGTGTTTTTCAATAATTGCTATTTGACACATTTTTCATAAATTTTAATTCTATTTTCATGTTTTTTTTAAATATACAGTGTATTTATCCCCTCTTTCATCCCCTAGCCATTATTGCTTTAAATAATAATAAAAAAATTAGTTTGATTATGTTAATATTTAAAATATGTATCATTTTAAAGTCTGAAAAGTAAATAAATGAATACACTCTAACTGTATTTTAAAAAGATATTTTTAATTTTTAAAAAGAAATATATATATATATATATATATATATATATATATATATATATATATATATATATATATACACACATATATATATATATATATATATATATATATATATATATATATATATATATATATATATTTTTTTTTTTTTTTTTTTTTTTTTCTAAAGCGTATGTTTTAACTTACGTTAAAAACAAAAGATGGCGCCAAAACTCCATTTGCTGTTTTTTTTTTTTTTTTTTTTCATTCCGGGTGCGGAAGGATACTTGAATAGGAATCACAAATCATTGAGCTACTATAAAATCGAGGTTTATGAATGATTAAAAATTTTTCGCTTTAAAAAATTGTAAATTCATCATTATTATGCTAAAATGGAATATCTAAAATTACAAAATACTTCCTTATTTAAAATGTTATCTAAATAATTTTTGACTAAATATGAAATTTTGAAATCAAAAATATTTTTTTCATAGCAAAAGAGAAAATATATTTCAGTCAATTTGACTTGTATATATACAATAAATATATAAAAAATGTAATAAAGTATTTTTGAGTTAAAAAAGGGAAAATTTAAATAATTCATTGACTGCATTCACGTTGGTCAACCATCCAACGGGAACAACTCAAGCCTTGCTAGTAAGAACCGAATCACGACGTTTTCGTTGAAGGAAAGCATGTAATTGGCGGAGTAATATAGTTCCATTTTTAAAACAACTTTTATAAAAAAACAAGAGTTTTCCTGAAAAAAAACGAAAACGTTACTAGATTCAGAAACATCCCATTAATAACATATATTAATTAAATTAAAATCGTTCGTGCGGTTTTAGAGATATTTTTTCCATGAATTTAGTAAATTACAGCCTTACACCACACATTTTCCCTTTTTTGGCTTTAAATTGAGATTCAGATCTCAAAACATACTGCATGTAGAAATGTAAAATTTTCAGGATAGATTAAGACCGAAGATAAAAGACTATTTTGAAAAGATCAGAACAAAATATGGCATATTTGCTGAGATATTAAGTGTCGGCTTTTACAAATCTCTTTGATGTCAAACTAGCCGTATATATGAGTTCGCAGCGTTCAGTTTGTCCTTCCGCTTGCGTCACTCGAAAAACTGCCGTTTTTCATGATAGATTGCATATTAAGTCTTAAGATCAATAGTGTAAGATAATAAAGCTCAATGTACTTAAAAAAAAAAAAAAAAAAAATCTAAAATAGGTTTAGGAACAGTTTTATTTGACATGTAATTCTTTCAATTCAAAAATTTAATTCATCAACCAGGAAATTAATTTCTTAAAGAATGGAGTAGAAGGCTGATTTTTACCAACTATGTGAAAAATACCAGAGCCGGGAATCGAACCCCGGGCCTACTCGGGGCTCTTTGTCAGAGGGGGCTGCCGCTCCTCTCAACCCCCCATTCAGTTATAGTTAATATAATTATTACCGAAAAAAAAAAGAAGATTGTTATTAATTTGCCTTTAAATGTGACAATCTTGATCAAATTTTTAAATGGCAACCTAATACGAACTTCAAAATATTAAGTTTGAATTTCCTGCATTTGTTTATTTTTAAGATATGCTGATAACAGATATACGTACAGCTCAAACGCTAAAAATTGGACTTTCGTAATCAAGGCACTCAAAACGTGATATTATACTAAAAGGCAGAGTTGAAAATAAAAATTTAAAAAATGCGTCGTTTACAGTATGAGTATTTGGGTATACAGTATTTTCCTTCCTGAGCAGTATTCGTCGACATAGTAAAATGTAACAAAGCACTTCCAGCAATTATATTCAATAGAAAAGAAAGTTTAGCTTAATTTTGGGTATAGCCCTGTATATTGTCTGTAATCGAAATGCACTATAAACAATATTGTGTACTTAAATTTAGTCTTACTTGAAAAACTTTTAACACAAAAGGATTTACAATTCCACCAATTTCCAAGTTTAGCCCCAATATATCCAAATACTTTGGGTAGCCCTGTAAACGAATGATGAATGATTTCCATACCACAATCTACACGAAATATGCTTTTATGCATATAATAAATTTTATTCATCCTGTTTCGTTTAAGTCAGCCTATAGATTTTACACTGTACTTGTATTTGAATTCTCTTGGATGCCCCTGTACATGAACCATTTGCTTGGTCTAAACGAAAAATTTAGTGTATAGCATTCCTATATGATACAGATTTAGGATATAGAGTTTGAACTTCTTATTTTATCTGTTCTTGAGATATGTTGATAATAGACAGACACACACACGGAGAACAACCGCTAAAAACATGATTTTTAAATTCAAGGAATCTCAAAACGTGTAAATATAACAAAAACTCAATTTTGAAAATTTGTTCCAAAAACAATACTTTCTCTATCATATATACACTGAGAAAAAGTTCTGTAACTGACATCTAAAATCTAAACTGTGGCTCTAGAAAAAATAGTTGTATGTCATACTTATAAATTCTAGTCCCCTTTGAAAGCGAGTTCTAGAAACCCCTATTAGAATTCTAGAGCGTTTGCCTATATCTGGAGGGCAAAATTATTTAAAAATTTCTGAAAATAAATGCGAGTACAAGAAACAAGAGGCGGGTTTCAGGAACTATCATCTTGTTTTATGACCCAATTCTAGAAAATAAGCGAAAATTTCTCGCAATACAAATGATTCAGAATATTTAGAATAAGAATATTGTTTCACCATTTAGAAATGTGTAGACTAGAAATTCTCAATCATTTCATCGATCCAGTTTATTGGCGTGCCTTATGCACATAGATCGGAAATCTATATTTCTAGTTAAGGGATTTAGAAAATGACCACTTATTCCTTCTAAATGAAGGCAGTATATATTTTTTTCTCAGTGTACATATGGGTAAGAGAAAGTAAAAATGAACATAATAATTTTTTCTTGTATACCTAGAGGAAAGTAGAAATTTATGTATATTCATGCAGGAAATTTTTTATTTATTAATTTTTTCACTTATTTTACTCGTTGCACGTTAAAATGTATTTTAAATTACATTTTTAATTTAAAAGTGATCGCGTGATTAAAAT
This sequence comes from Salticus scenicus, assembly GCA_963930645.1. NCBI lineage: Eukaryota > Metazoa > Arthropoda > Arachnida > Araneae > Salticidae > Salticus > Salticus scenicus. The sequence goes on from OZ005648.1 coordinate 52,680,304, forward strand.
ATTTTAAAATAATTTCTCTTTATTTTGATGGTGAGTTAACATTGTCTTTTAACCATGAAATATAAATTTAGAAACAGAATAATGTAAATATTTAAAAATTCTGTTTGCATCATTATGGCAGATTTTTAGTTTAAAAATTTCATTTATAACTGTGTTTTTCTAAAAAGTGTTTGCATGGTTACTAGTTTTTAATCCCCTTTAAAAGACGGAACTTATAATTATTATAAAAAGCCTAAAATAACAACTTCCTTTAGTTTATTATTTGCCTAGTGTATAATTATTTATTTTAAAAACCTTTTGAAATTTAATAAGGCAATATATTTTTGTTGATATAGAGGAGATGCATCGGATTTTACTCTTGCAAGGTATGGTTTATTTATTTATTTTTCAGTAGGGGAGAGTGGGGATGAATGGGACATTTTTCATGTTTTTAATACGCTTTTATTAGCTTCACCTGTATGTATGTTTGTATGTATAACGTATGTTTGTAACCGCTCTGGGAGCAAACAAAAAATCTATATTGTAAAAAAAGACTTTCCCTACGTGAACGCTGTGGGTCTGAGGTAAAGCTCTGCGCTACAAACCTAACTGTCTAGCGCCCACCAGCGGCTGAGCGGTTCTGCGCTCAAAGCTGGTAGACGTGTGGTGCCGGGTTCGATCCCCGGTCGCGCTCGTCGGCCTAGCCGTTCGGAGTTTTCCGTGGTTTCCTCCGAAACTTGCGTAAATACGGGCTAGGACCCCTTAGAAACACCTCCACGGAAGGCACTCCCCCTGAGGCCTAGGACCCCAGTGTTGTCAATCGGCCTTAATCCCTAACACCAACACACCTAACTGTCTAGCGTTCGAGCCCAGTCAGGGGAGATTTTTTTAAAAATGGTTTTTGTTTAATTCTAACTTATTTTAATTAAAGATTTAAATGTATGTAAATATTATGGTGTATCACTCACACAATTATCTCTTACCCTGCATTTTAATACTAAGATAGATATTTTGTGCTTTTTAGTTCACATTTCTATAAAAGCGTGTTCTTTAATTTTTTTAAAACTATAATATTATTATTAATAACGTTCACCATATGTAATTCAGAATTTTATAACATTGCTCATAAGCACACTTCAGTAATCAGTTACACATAAACATACTAACTTTAATAAAAAGTTATCATTTTTAATTAATAATAATAATTTTTTTTTTTTTTTTTTTACATGCATGTGAATTGTCCCATTGTGGGGATGAATGAAACAGGTCTGAAGTTAACAAAGAAAAGAAAACAAAATGGAAAGTAAATAAATTTTTAAAGTTAAATTGGTTTATGTGATTTTATTACACACTATGGATTTACTGAAATTAACAAAAACTGATGTATTGACTCAAATTAACATTGTAAGGCAAAAGTCCTTTGTAATAGCGGGAGACTTGGCGTTGGAATATTAAAACAGGAATGAACTACTACGTCAGAAACGCCAAAGAAAAATTATTGAGGTGCATACAGCTGTTTCGGTAGCCTAAAGCGTACCGTCATCAGTGCAAAAAAGAAAGAACACACTTTTTTGCACTGATGACGGTACGCTTTAGGCTACCGAAACAGCGTATGCACCTCAATAATTTTTCTTTGGCGTTTATGACGTAGTAGTTCATTCCTGTTTCAAAAGTCCTTTGGTTCGTGCAGTTCCTAGTGCTCTAGGCTTTGGTAATTTAATCTAATAAGATTTAATCTAAAAATAAATAAATAAAACAGACACTAGAAAGACATAAATCATTATAATAGAGTACAAATTTTCCAGATAAATTTTTGTTTCCGACTGATCGGGAAAAAAATAAGCATTCTATTCTGTATTACATTAATAATCACCAGGATTTATTTAATTAGCTTGATTGAAATTGTTATTTTAATCAAATTATTATTAGTTTATTTATTTATTTATGTTTTTAATTATTGATATTATTGATTTAAGTTGTATTGAATATTCTAACTTATAAATTTTATTCATCATTATTATAAACAAAAATCGGAACAATTAATTTCAATCTATTTTTCTCTAAATCCATGCTATTTTTACAATTCCATGTTATAACTACTGAACTACAGGTTATAAAAATATTGAAAATCTATTTACGATTTGTTTTAATATAATTCTTGTGTACAATTTTAAATTAGCACATAGTGGGGAATGTCCCATTCATCCCCACCACCACATGATCATATAAAACAGAAAATATTTTTAATGAACAATTGTCAATATTCTTCTTGAATATCATAAACACAGTAAAAGATTATGCCTTTTCATCCTATAAGAGTTATATGAACTTTAAGCAAATAGTTAATTTCTTAACTATTTCCTTAAATGAATCAGTAAAAGATATTTTGGCAGCAGAAAAAGACACTTTAATTTTTTTTTTGCCCTTCTATAGATAGTACATCTCTGAAACTACACTTGATGAATGACCTCAGTACTGCCACATATCAGAAAATCACCAGTTTCTGGTGCATGCAAAACATAAATGTTTGCTACTGTCCCATTCATCCTGCGTCCCATTCAACCCCACTCTCTCCTATATTTATACATAAAATGTATCTAAAATTAATAATAATTGTAAGCACTTATAGCGAAAAACTTGCAAATAAATACCTCTAAAAGTAATCATTAAAAATAAATATATAAATAAATAAACAAATAAATAAAATAAAGTAATAATTTTTGAAAAAAAAAAGAAAGAATAATTACACTGAGAAAAAATTCTGTGACTGACATCTAGAATCTAAATTGTGGCTCTAGAAAAAATAGTTCCATGTCATACTTATAAATTCTAGTTCCCTTGGAAAGCGAATTCTAGAAGCCTCTATTAGAATTCTAGAGCGTTTGCCTATATTCTCGAGGGCAGAGTTATTTAAAAATCTCTGCAAATAAATGAGACTACAAGAGGCGGGTTTCTGCAACTATAATCTTGGTTTATGACCCAATTCTAGACCCAATCAAGCGAGAATTTCTCGCAATATAAATGATTCAGAATATTGTTTCACCATCTAGAAATGTGTAGACTAGAAATTCTCGATAATTTCGTCTATTCAGTTTATTGGCGGGACTTATGCGCATAGCTCGGAAATCTTTATTTCTAGTTAAGGGATTTAGAAAATGGTCAATTATTCATTCTAGAGAAAGACGGTATATTTTTTTCTCAATGCAGAGATGACAAATATATATATATATATATTTAACACCACTAAATTTTTAGCGTATCAATATATTAATTCATACACTCGATTTAGTTTTTGTATAGAGCAGTTGCTTTGATATAAAATTAGTGGTGTTAAAAAATAAAATTGTAATATTCACGAGGCAAACTTGCACCAGCGTTGTTCCAGACTTTACTGTATAGCATTAGCATAGCCTCTTGTTACCGGCTTTTAAATTTTTGCGATCATTTTGAGGATGATTTATAATGTTTATCGCAAATGCTTAAAGTAAAGATCTTGACGAGAAACGTACCAAATTTCAAATTTCCCCAAAGGGTTCTGTACTAAAACGGTGTTCCATTTCTTTAGAACAATTTTTCTCAATTTTATTTTAATTATTTAAAAATATGTTTACACGTTAATTTTTTCCAACGTAAAAAGAAAGATATTTATTTCTTTATTTTTAGCTTATAAATAACAGAATCTTGCAATGTATAATTTTTATAATTTTAATAAATTTTTAATAGTCAAATTTATGCCACAAAGTTTGTTTACTTTCAAAAATTTCCAATTTTTTTTTATAAATTTAAGTTTTTTCTTTTATTTTCATTTATTTTAATTTATTAGAAACTGCCATCATTATTTTAGAAACTTTATAATCAGTAACTTTATAAATATTGATTATAAATATTTTCAAACAAATTTTTTAGTTAATTAATGACGTCATATCCTTCTAAAAGCATTATAAATATATGAAACTTAACTTCTCTTGTAATTTTTTTTTCAATATATAAATAATAATAATAATAATAATAACACGTAATATATACTGTTCTATAATGAAGCTGTTCCATTTCTTTAGCATGATTTTTCTAAATTTTATTTTAATTATAAAAAAAAAAAAAAAAAAAAAAAAAAAAAAAAAAAGTTTTTTTTTTTTTTCCGACATTAAAAGAAATGTGAAATTTAAGGTGAAATCCTACAAACGGCGACACTGCAGAATCGTAGATCCTGTCGTACTAAAAATCAAGTGTGCTACTCACACTTCTTTCTCTTACTCTACATTACTGTAGTCATATTACTACATTTTAAGGTGTAGGGTTTGAGGTACTGTACTTAAATATTTCTTGTGTATTACTTAAAAAAATAGCTCAAAATATTTTTTTAAAGTTTATTTGACAGGGTTCCAATGGACCCGCTTTTCCTAAAGACTTTTAAACTACTTTTCTTGAACAATAAGTTTCCTTTTAAATTTATACGCTTTTTTTATGAGAAGAATTGCTATTTGAAATTAGTGTTAGCAAAAACTATGGACCCCGGGAAACTTTGTATGGCATATATTTATGTGTGAGGCGGGGTTACCACTCTCCTCTTCCTCCAGCTTAAATATTTTAAGCAATGTTCTTAGATCTGGCAGATTTTTTTTATTCAACAATCACCAATAATTTTGAAAAGTAATATTTGATATACAACAATAGACTATCAGTTTTCGAAGTTATTAGGCAAACGTTACAATTAAAATGTAGTGGAATTGAATAGAAAACCCGACGACACTGGTTATAACTACATTCCTAAAATATTTAAAGCTGCTATTAAATTTAAAATTCATTTCAAATTATTTAAAGAATTACCGTTCACATCGTTTGCGGAAACTTATTCGATACACACACGTATAAATAATAATAATAATAATAATAATAATAATAATAATAATAATAACACATAATATATATCGTTCTATACCGAAGCTGCTCCATTTCTTTAGCACAATTATTTTAAATTTTATTTTAATTATTTTAAACACTACACATTATTACACGAACGCACACACACACAAAAAAAAAATCCCTTTTTTGGATTTAAGATATTTTTAGAAAACACGCGTAAATCAAATGAATACTTTATTTGGAAGTTTTTGACAGAGGGCAATACTTCCATTACATATGGTAGTCAGGCGATGAAAGTAATATTGTATATGTAATTGCAGAATGGATTTATTTTATATATTATTTGGGATAAAGCTTTACATTAAGATCTCACTTCCAATAAAAGTACTGATTCTTTTACTCTTTTGTGTCCATTGGTTTCGCACAGGAACCAGCATTTAAATTTTTTTTAATGCAATAGTTATTTAGTATCATTTTCCCTGTTTTAATCAATTTTCAAGCTTTTGTTTCTTCTCTGTGCGTTAGATAGCAGCACTAATCCGAAATTTAACAAATGTTGTTTCAGAGAAGGCCATATACAGAGAAAGTCACTTTAAATTTATTAGTGCATCTTGCTACTTTACTTCTTTTATGATACACTCATGCCTATCCTAGTAACTCTAGCACTACATGCCTACCAATATGATGTTGTTATAACGTTGTTATAACTCATTTTTCACTGTTCAGACTTATTTTCAACGCTTTAACAACGTTATGTGCTAACTGGGTAGATTTTTCGCTTGATGAAAGGCCTTGCTATTATTTTGAATTGAAACAACCGTTGCGATATTTTGTAATTTATGATGTATATTTACAGTTATTTATTAGTTAAATTAATTACACAAGTCTGCAACCAAAAAAAGTTTAAAAACTAATAGCTGATACTGATAGATTTTTGGACGCTGATTTCAGGAAAAATAGTCAAAAAATTCCATAACGTACCACTTTTTCAAAAAATTGGAAGTTGAAAAGAAATTTCCAATTAGGAGCGTAGATACGAAGGTAGATAGAACATCAATATGATGGTGACTACTGTTGGATGCTACACAGAGAAGTCCTCCGTAATGCTTACAATAGACTAAGTGCTAAAAGGAACTTTCTGGGCAAAAGGAAAAGAAAAAAGCATTAAGGATATAGGAATTCAGGGCGTATAAAACAATGGTAACCATTAACAGTTCTAATTAACATAATTTCCAATTGATATAAAATCTATAAAAATTTAACAAATCATTTTCAGTTGTTTTATATATTAATTAATTTGTAAATAAAACACCTAAAAATATTTTGAAACGATTTTTTCCCCCAGAATATATAGAATAGTTTTGTTGCCCATATATTAAAGCCCATTTTGTGAAAAATCCTTATGTAATTGAGAAAAATGGACGCCATATTTGAAATCAACGCACCAAATATTATAAAAATCGGTTACTACATTGCAAACATTTTTTCATGACTCAAATTTTGCAAGCCTGCGTTATTATTTGAATTTAATGAACTTAAAATACATATGTTTCCAGCCAAAAATTTCTTAAATATTTAAAATTCTCTCTTTCTCTCTCTCTCTTTCTCTCTCTCTCTCTCTCTCTCTCTCTCTTATTTTGTGTTTGTTTGTGGTCCGCTGTGCACCCAATAGTTCTTTTTGAACTTTAGTTTAGCAATCTTTTAAAGAAAATCAGCATATATACACTCATCACTGACTGACTATGTCACGCTTATAAAGGCTAAAAGATTTCCTTGGACTCTGCATGTGCATGAACGCAAGTTGCTACCTCATTTTCATACTTTAGTTAATTTAAAAAAATCTAATCGTCCGATCGATAAGCTGTTTAATCCAACGGATTCAGAGAAAACCACTGCTTTCATTTGGTACCTTATTTGCAACGAATTTTTTTATTAGATTTTTTTAAAATTAATTAAAATATGAAAATAGACATAGCTTTAAAATAGACATTTAAATTTTTAATTGTTGCTATTTTTCCCCCAACATAAAATGAAATATGCTTTCACGTGAAAAAAAAAAAAAAAAAAAAAAAATATATATATATATATATATATATATATATATATATACATAATAATAATATTAAATTTGCTCATGCATATGAAAAAATGACGTCTCTAAAATAATAATAATAATTTTAAATTTTAAAGTTAACGAAGAGATAAATAAAGTTCGAAAATTTCGCACGGGCTTGCTAGCAAATGAATTATTTGAAGTGAGAAATAAATAAAATGAAATGATCATTTTTTAACGGGCGCCTTAGTCGCCCTACAACTAACTAGTATGTAACAATCGTGAAAAAATTAACACAATTATGTATTAAAAACAATCATGAACGAAATTTCCTCTAACATCAAACCTATAAAAATACTACATAAAATGACTATACTTCAAATATTCTCATTAACAAACTTACCTTGAATTTTCATTTCAAATTCATTCTTTCAGCTACAAAAAATAATAGCTTTACCACTAATTTGTTGTTTGTTGTGTTATCAATAATATCACGTTACATTATGTAAAAAAATCGCTTGATGATAATTATCACGCATGATACAAATTTACAACTGAAGTAATTTTTATTCCAAACAGTTACCGTGAATATTTTATGACTGATTATAGATTTAATTCATTGAGGATATTTCTCAAGGAGAAAATTTGCAAATAAGAAGATTCTTACATTATAATGGCGTAAGTTTTTCTTGACGTAATAATTTTTCTTTTGATGTTTTCCTTTCATAAATTATACAAGTGTTGTTTTTCCTTGTGAGTATATTTTTTACAATTCACAATTTTAAGAAGGTCAGTGAGATTATATTCAGTTTAAAATTCAAATGACCTTTCCAATATCTAGAAACAGCATAAAATATAAAGCACTTTATTTAAAAATAAATAAATAAATAAGCAAATGAAATGTTTTCTTATGCATAAATTCTCATTTAAAACTAGTATGGCTTGACCATCACATTTCCTTCTGTAGTATTCAATGTAACAGCGTAACCTACCGATTAAAATGCATACAAAATTAGTCAACATGGCTTATCACACACACAAAAAAAAAGTTTTTATAAATACAGTTTGGTTAATTTTAACCCATTTTATCCCACAGACATTTCTTGTATTTATACTTACTATACTTATAAGTGATAAATTGTCCTATTTAAAGGATATCTGAAAAATATCATGTAGAAATTAATATTTGTTTGGTGCAAATATTTTGTCAGCTGGAACACGTAGGGGTATGTATAAGCTTCTGCAAGCGTGAGTTAAGTGCAGTGTTGCCAGATGGTCGACAGTCAATTTCCCCAAAGAGGCTTTCAAATTTCCCCAAAATCAGGAGTTTTTTTTTTTTTCCAAAAAATTCCCCAACTCAATTTCTACTAAAAAAGTAAATTCAAAGGAAAAAAAAAAAAAAAAAAAACGAAAAATATATTTAACAGATTTAAGACCAAATTTTTACCTTATTTTTGAAAAAATCCCCATATACAAAAATAACTTTTACATACACACTATAATTATCGGAAACATTTAAATCTGTGTTAAAGTACTTTAATGATGAGGGTTTACGCAAGATGCACTACCTTCAAAAGCCCCATACAAGTTAAAGAAAACTGTCAAAAGTCCTTACGCGTAGGGACAAATTCCTACAGTTGGCAATGCTGTAAACTTAACAGATTGACTAAAATAAGTAAAAAAAAGTTGAAAAATTCCCCAGATTTCTCCCCAAAAATTTCAAAATCCTCTCGAAATTCTCCACAAACGTTCGGTCCCCAAAATTTTCCCCAGAAGACTAAAAAAAAATGGGGACAAAATCTCCAATCTGGCAACACTGCTTCTGCAAGCGTGAGTTATGTGTCACGCCCATCCTATTCCGACTAGAAATTTGGTTTATCCCTGGGATTAGTGAGCACAGTTTGCATCTTGTTTTCGCGGTTGCAGAATCTTTTCTGCGGACCTCCCATGTAAATAAGAAAGTTCAACAGCACCACTAGTTCAACAATAAGTGGCAAGAGTTGACTGGATATTTATGCCAAGGAAGAAATTACAGATTTTTACAAAGTTCTATGTATTATATCTAGAGCTGACGAAACATATCAGGGCACACACACTCAGAGATTGAGAAATAAACGAAATTATTCTAAAAAAAAAAAAAAAAAAAAAAAAAAAAAAAAAAAAAACGTGTTCAGGACACCTTAAAATGTGTAAATATATCGAGAATCGGAAATACGATTCCAATACTTTTTTCTATGGAATATAATTATCGAAAGAAGCCATAATGATAAGGAAATTTTCTTTGTGTTCCTGTAAAAAAATAGATTCACCAAAATCTATACAGTTCGTGATACGGTGACCTATAACATACGTACCGACTTTCATCTAATTGGAGAAAAGCGTTTGGACACTATCATATTCTCTCTCTCTCTCACACACACACATGCATACATCACAGTAAAAATAACAAAAATGAACTCTAGCGATCTAAAAACTTTTAGATACACCAAATTCTCAAAGCCAATTTTTTTTCATGATTACAATACTTTCCTTACACATGTATGAACGGAAAGGGAATTGCATGCGCCTGTAACCGGCTAAAATGATTATCTGAGAGTGGGAAAAACGTTCTTAAGATTAATTAAAAACGCTATTACATTCTACCTTCTAGAATCTATGCTGTATATAATGTAGTTTTCTAAACTAAAATACATAATTTTATTTATCAGTTAAACGGAATTTGTTTATTTATTTATTTATTTATTTATTTTTTGTGTATTTGCTAATTACCCAGGTAACACATAACGTCGTTATAGCGTTGAAAATAAGTCTGAACAGTGAAAAATTAGTTATAACAACGTTAAAACAACGTTATGTGCTACTGGGGTAAATATAAGAGATCAGTAACAAAGTAACCAAATCTTAAGTTTCCTTGAAAGCAAGGTTAAAAGCAGTAAAGTTAATAGATTTATTTATAGCGTACGGATATCCTTGATAATATCGTTTAAGTTCTCGAGAGAAGGATAAAAATATTACATAAAAAATTCAGTTATTTGATTATAAAATAAATCATTATGTTTTTGTTAAGGAGAAGGAAAATAATACCAATAAAATGTGTAATTTACACAAAACTTTTACTTTCTCTTACCCATAAGGTAGAGAAAGTACTGTTTTGGGGTCAAATTTTCGAAATTGAGTTTTTCTTATATTTACACGTCTTGAGGTCCCCCGAATCCAAAAACCATGTTTTTAGTGGTTGGTCTGTGTGTGTGTCTCTCTCTGTGTGTCTATGTGTCTGTCTGTTATCAGCATATCACAAAAACAAATTATAGCAGAAAGTCTGAACTTGGTATTCTAAATGCATATCATAAGGGATGCTACACTAAACTTTTCGTTGAGATCAAGCAAATGGTTCGTGTACAGGGACACCCAAAAGAATTCAAATACGTTACGTCTATGGCGGAAATTTCTGATAAGTAGAGTTTAAACATCTTCAGACTGCACTAAACCAAATGAATATGGGCGTGAAAACATGTTTCCTGTAGAATATGGTATAGAAATCATCACTGTTCGTTTACAGGGTAACACAAAAGAACTAGATTATAGTGCGAAAATACTTGAAAATTAATGGAAGTGTACTTCAGGTTGTGTAGTGTGTTAGTGTTATTAATATAGGATTATATTTATGTGTTATTAAAATAGGATTATATTTATGTGTTATTAATATAGGATTATATTTGTGTGCACCATGTAATATACACAAATGTTTCAGAAGATATACAGGGTTGTCAATATTTAAGCCACAACATTCTTTTTTATTGTTAGTGGAAATGCTTTATCATAATATTTTACCATGTACAGGAAAGCTGCTAAGGAAATAAAATCAATTCTTCATAGTCATACGGTAAATAATGTATTTTTTAAAATTAAATAATGATCGCTTTTTTTTCTATATTTACACGTTTTGAGGCTTCCTGAATGCCGAAGTCAAGTTTTTAACGCTTGATCTTTGTCTGTGTCTGTTAGAGTAAATTGAAAACAAATAATTTCAGGCAATCCAAATGCTGTATTTTGAAATTAATACGTTTGTTAGTAGAAAAGTTTGTTCAAGAACGATAAGTTTCAAGAAATGTTGCTTTTGAAAGTTGTCTGAATAATTTTAAATGAATTTTTTAATTTAATAACAGATTTGAATTCTATATAAATGTAGGTACAATAATGAAATTGGATGGGGGGGGGAGGGTTGAGGAAGGCTGTAGCCCTCCTCACACAGAATTATTTATCAAATAAAGCTGTTCCGAAGCCTAATTTGAATTGTTTTAACATAGGTTTTCTTAATAGTACTTTAATCAGTACTTTTATTTGTTACTTAACAGTACTTTTATTTAATGTATCTGTTTTTTGAACAAATTTACAGTATTTTATGCTGTAAAATTGAATAAGTGTCTTTTACAAGACTCAAAAATAATATATATATACATATACATATAGAAATAAATAAATAAAATCACTCATTTATTTACAACACGTTTGAAATTTACCGCACAAAGAGTTAGCGATTTACCCGTATACGTTGTAATCTAGCTTTTTTTTTCTTTTTTAACTATGCAGACGTTGTTATTTTTTTGCGATGACCATTATAGCTATTTTTATTTTTTAATGGGTAAAGAACAAGCCTATTCCGCGAGTGTGGAAAGGGGATGGGATAAATAAAGCGCAAGATGAAGAAAAGTGTTTTCTCAACAAAGAAACAAAAATAATTGATCGATTTAAATAAAATGTAAATGTAAAAATTAGAAAATAAAAAACTTTTTAGAGTCACTCCAGATTTTTTTTTTATTTATTTATTTGAAGATCCCGTTTGTTTATTATGTAAAGATTTTGTTTACTTCTTTTATCTCTTACTTTAATTTATATATACATAACCGTTAATATCTTAATGTTCGGAAAGTCGAGTGGTGTCACTCTAGATTTCTTTTACTTGCACTGAAATACTTTAAAAGTTTAACTAGAACATTTTAAATACCTAAATATTATTTCTCAAGAAAAATTGACAACCTGCAGAAAATCTACAATATTTAGTTAGAGCTTACCATGAGCATGGAAAAAATTTAATAATCGAAGATAAATTTAGAAAACTCAGGGAAAAAAAAAAAAAGAAAAGATAAATAAAATTATACAGACACGACATTATTTCATTATTTAAAACATGAAAATCTGACATTGACAGATTTTAATTTAGTGCCAGAGGCCTACTGCTAAACTTGTTAATATCGACAAATTCTTCTTTAGTTAATTCGTGACGATCTAAATTCCATGATAAAGTTTTCATTAAATCAAACCAATGTGTTTCAGCTGCAGATACTGTAACAAATAACGTTGGAAGTCCAAACTGTCTTATAGCCGCAAAACAACGTTTTTTCTCTTTTTCCCAATGAGGGGGAGGTGTGCCTGGGGGGGCACTCATGTCAAAGTTGTACCTTGGGGGGGGACTCATGTCAAAGTTGGGCCTCGGGGGGGACTCATGTCAAAGTTGGGCCTTGGGGGGACTTCATTCAATAAATCCCCATTCAATAAACCGACTGAAATAGGCCCTTAGCACTATTAAGAGTGACGTATAAAAATTCGACAACGCTGTACCGACTGAAATAGGGGTACCTTGGGGGGGGACTCATGTCAAAGTTGGGCCTGGGGGGGGGACTCATGTCAAAGTTGTGCCTTGGGGGGACTTCATTCAATAAATCCCCATTCAATAAACCGACTGAAATAGGCCCTTTGCACTATTAAGAGTGACGTATAAAAATTCGACAACTGTACCCACTGAAATAGGCCTCTAGCACTAATAATAATAATAATAATAAATAAATAAAAAAGTCCGGGGATATTGAACTTTTTTAATTTATATGGAAGAATGGTACGGCAAAAAAGTTTTGAAATATCCCTCATAACAAAGCGAAACATGTTTTACAACATTCCTCCATGGGTTGCGAATGAACTTCAGACGATTATTTTGAGGATCTTCTGAGGTAGGAACCATCATTTAAAAGGAAGGGATATCCTTAAATTTTACCCAAGAAAGAAAAAGATTAGTTTATACATTAAACTGGTTTTTGTCATCTGTCCATGAGTTTTTTTTTTTTTTAACAATAAAATTGAATTAATATATTATTCAATTCTGATATTTAAATTTATAGTAGCATTATTTTTGATATGTACAGCATGACTGATTCGTTTGCACAAGCATCGACAAAATGGAATAAGATAAAATAAAATAAATAAATAAAAAATGTATTACATTATATTGCAGGATGTGATAACTTTTTGGTTTGTATTTTATACTCTCTATACTGGATATTTTAGTTTGTTTGATAAAATAGTTATAGCTTAAATCATTAACACTATATTTCCAATTACGAAAAACTTTCTAATGATTACATGACATATTTTCTAATTGACCCTATATTTGAAAAGCCCCACAAGTGGCCGCGAGGTTCTGCTCTCGTATCTAGAAGTTGGGAAGTGCCGGGGTCGATCCCAAGTAGCGCTTGTCTGCCTAGCCATTTGGAGTTCTCTATTGTTTTTCTCCAAGCTGTCACAAATAAGTATAAGGAATCCTTGGAATGACTCATCGAAGGGGATTCCACCGAGACCCTCGTGTAACACTTACATACATCCACAACTATCTTACAAAAAAGATCATAACGGAAAAAATAACTTTTTATGATCACCCTGAATAATAAAAATTCAAATTAAAGGAATGAAGTCTTATCTTTAAAATTCATTTACAAAATAAATAAATAAATTACATATACATAAATATAATATTCACTGAATTATTGACTGTAAAAACTTTTTAACGATATATTTAACTTGATCAAGAGGATCATTAGAAGGATCTTTCTTAGATTTTGAATTAAGACTTAAGCATGCACTGAACATGGGAAAGGTAATCCGATTTGTTGAGCAGAATTGTTTGTCCCCCCTTTGTCTGATTTGGGACGAATTAAATTGGGGGTGGGGTTTAATTCAGAGAGGGCGGATTTTTGAGAAGTAATGTTAGACTTTTGAGGACGATTATTAGCGGAGATAATGCTAGATAAAAGGACACTATCCAGTGAAAAAAGCCCCACATATACCTGCAGGAGGATGTACAAAATTTCACCGTTTATCAGGAAAAAAAAAATGTAGGAATACATTTAAACGAAGTTTTTAAGAGATAAGTCGCAATTTTAAACATAAATATATTTATTTATATATGCGTTGTTATTATTTTCACTTGTAATTTGTACATCACCCCTGACATGTGATATGTCTATAAGTTTTTTGGGAACTTTTGTTAAAGCTTTAGAATGTTGTTAAAGTCAACATTTTTGTTTTTATCATATCTGTTGAACTTTTTATGGTAATATATTCAAATTTTGAATAGGACTTTATTAGTGTACGCTGTACATTTCCCTCATTTTAATTTCTTTGTACGAAGGTTATAAAAAATTTAAATTTTATTATCCTTGCAACTGAATCCCATGAAATTTTATTTTACTTCATAAAGTTATGTAATTTTTATGCAAATTTTCTACTTATAATATAAATATAAAACAATGTTTGAGATATTAAGGCCGACTTCAAAATTTTCTAAAAACGTGGTACACATTTATATGGTACAACTTTAGTTTTGGATACCTTTGACGACTTTAAAATTTTTCTTCCATTTTGATGATGAATTAAAATTGATATGACAATTACGTTTGCGAGACCTTGGCGAGAAACGTCTGAGCTACTTTGGTAGCAAATTTTGTGAAGGAGGTTTGTATTAAAGCTATTTCATTTATATGAATATATTTAGCAATCCTACTGAAAACAGGAATATATCAGTAAATGAAAACAAATTGAAGTTTAAATGATGTGGAAAAAGAGACCAATATTCATATTTGTATACAGACATTATAGGTGAATATTATAAATAGAGTTCAAGACTTAAAAATTATACATGTAAAACTGAAATTCTGTTAGTAAATGTATGGGTCAAATTTTTATCTCAAGCTGAAAAAAAAAAAAAAAAAAAAGAAAGAAAGAAAGAGAAAGACATTTTTCACTGTAAAATATCTCGAAGTTTATGAAATGTTGTCTAAGTATAAATAACCTTTATCTAGCAATAACGAAAATAAATCAAGTTTAGGAAGTGGAGTAGAAAGATAGATTAATGCCAATCCTGTATAAAGAGATTTACAAATGAGTAATTGTGACTCTTTCTTTAATCGTAAAATATCATTAAAAATAATCTAGTGTGGTTTCCATATTACTTTCTCTTACTCTGCATTTTAATAGACGAAATTTCTATTAAAAATCCCAAAATTTGTATTTAAATTTTGATGTACAGGGTGCAAGTGAAAACTTTTGTATAGATAGTATTTCAGGACATTATATAATTTAGTACAGAATACCTATTTATATTTCCAAAAGAAAAGAATGTATTCGACTCATTTTGGGCAGACCTGTATATTCTTTATAAATGGTATATGCCCAACATAATGTATTAGCACAGTAAAAAAGAAGCACATAAAACAACTAAGCATTTCGAATAATTTCCAACCATAGCCCCTAAGATATCGGAATTCGTATGCTTGGCCTTGTAAATAAACTCTCAAACTAATATTCTATAGCATACATGTTTCACACATGTTTTATACATGTTTCATGCTAATATTCTATAGTATACATGTTTTTGTGTATACATTAATTTCATTATGATTAGGGCAGACTGATGTTAAAATGTACTAAAGAGAAATTTCGCCCATAAATATGAACATACTACACATTTAAAGGTCTACTTGAGACCAAAAAAGTAGTTTTTGGCAATTGGTCAGTGTGTGTGTGCGTGTATGTATATGTGGAATCTTCTGTCTATCATATCTCCGAAACTGATAAAGATAGAATGACTAAACTTCAGAATTGAGACAGGTCTGGTGTACAGACGAATTTTCCAAATTTTGGCGAAAATTGGAAAACCGGAAGTGGTACATCGGAAACGGGGAGTGGGACCGTAAAGACTATATCTCAAAAGCGGCTCTAACGATTTTCTTTAAAGTTGCTATGTAAACACTCTATTAGATGTTCTTTCGAATGATACAGTTGGTTAGTTCAGGAAAAGTGATAGTCGTCCTATATAAATAGTTCAATTTCAGGTCTCGCAAGTGCGTTCCTTTAAAAAACGGCTGTAGAGATTTTTTTTAAATTCGCCATATTAACTCTCTTTTAAATATCCTTTTGTATGTAATAATTATTTTCCAGTCAATGATTGTATATACAAAGTTTTGGTAAAAGTTAGTATCTCAAAAATGGCTCTAACGATTTTCTTGAAAATTGTTACGTAAATCCATTTTAGATATCCTTTCCCATGTATTATCGTATTACGTGGTTATTACAGGAAAATTAACAGTCATCCTGCTTAGGTAGGTTAATTTTAGTTCTCGGAAATTGATGTTTCAAAAAATAACTCTACCATTTTTATTTATTTATTTATTTATTTTTTTAACTCGCTATGTAAATTTTGTTTTATATGTCTTTACACGTTTATTAAGTTTCTCTTACCGGAAATGTTTTAGGTTTCTACTCCGTTAGGCCAATTTTATGTCTTCTGATCCCATTATCTTTTCTAATCACATCTCCAAAAAAAAAAGCATAGTGAGCAATGGAAGTCGTGTGGTTATTTCACACGAGAATTTTTTAGTGCTGATTCCAGAATGAGAAAATTTCATCTTTTTGCCACCACAATTTTTATAGAAAATTTCTATCCTGCTTTATTTATGATACATTATTATGAAAATACCACAATAATTTCTCCGTAAAAATACTTTTGGCAAAAATGTCTGTAGTTTTTCATACATAAAAGTGCCCTAAAAAAAAAAAAAGGCGGAGAATACGACCTCTGTATGTTTCTCTACATGGACTATTTAACCGATCTCATTAAAATGTTTACGTCATATCCTTTACGTCATATCATCATATTTTACACATATTCAATATTAAATTTGGACTTACTACTGAACTTACTACTTTCTGGTTTTGAGTTATGCTAATAACAAACACACAAACATACACTACACATATACAAACACACAGATCAACCACTAAAAACTTGGATTTTGGACTTGGATGATTTTTAAACATGTAACTATAACAAAAACTCTGTTTCGAATATTTGACCTTTAAACAATATTTTCCCAACATATATGGGTTAGAGAAAGTGAAAAAATCAGTTCTTAGTACCTCGTTTTACCCAATCGTGTATAGGGTTTTATGCAATGATTTTATCCCAGTAGTGCCTCAGTAATTGCAAAATTGCATTTGTGGGGTACTAGTGGGGCTTGCTCTGGCGGCATCTTTCGAAAGCAGATATATGTATATAATGAAAACGGGCGAAAAAAAAAATAACTTGATAAATTGGCTTTTATTTCAAACTAGATTTAATAGAAGTATGAGTTCTTTAAAATTATTTAAGAAAATTTATTATTATGATAGGTTTTATTTTAAGTTCACTTGGTTAATACGAAAAAAAAAAAAAAAAAATCAATATAAATAAGTGGTTTGAGATAAATTTTATTTAAAGGATTTTATAAAACAAATGCCTTATATCTCAACGTTAACACTGCTTCAGCATATTTGTTTAGTAATTCATAAAATTAATACTATGCACAGTATAATTATGAAAATTTAATGTTGTATATTAATAATATTTATTAATGTTACTTTTTAAAATAAAGCAACATAAATTTCAAAATTTAGTCATACCAGCTTTTTTTTTTTTTTTTTTTTTTTTTTTTTTTTTGAGCTTGCATGGCTAAAAAAATACGCCGAAAGGCTTAAAATATTTTCTTAGACAGTAATAAATTCTTAAAAACTTTGAGAATTTAAAATATGTACTTCAGGGTGTATTTATTAGAGTGGTATGCCCCAAAATTAAACTGATAATAAGAAAAGAAGTTTCAAATAAGTTTTTGCTGTTATTTTATAAGAGAAAATCATTTGCTAGCTGTGCGGGACACCCCTAGGGATGAATTCATAGACCGTAGGTAAATGTTCACTGTGTGTTCGCTGCTCGCTCACTAGTGTGACGTGAAACACATTCATCCATTTGCTAGCATTTGCGCACATAGCGATTTAGTTTCCTTAAGGGCCCGCTTCACTCACCGCCGCCGGAAACCGAAGCTAATGTTATTCTACGGGAAATTTTTCTTTACAAATAACTTATTAACTAATACATATTTTTAAATTCTGTTTCCACATTCAGAAAATTCCCAGCTGTTAAATTGACGGACCTTTTTAAATATATATATATATATATATTAATTTTTAATATTTTATTTTGAAGCCGCAAAATACGAATTTTCAATATGTGACATTTTTTCATATTGCAATTTCAAAATAAAATATTAAAAATGAAAAAAAAAAAATACATTTTTAAAAAAGGCCCGTCAATTTAACAGTTGGGAATTTTCTGAATGTGAAAACATAATTTAAAAATATGTATTAGTTAATAAGTTATTTGTAAAGAAAAATTCCCCATAGAATAACATTGGTCCGGGCTTCCGGCGACGGTGAGTGAAGAGGGCCGTTAAGCTGAATTTCATAGCAGCATTAAAAATCAGCATTACAGATTCTGCATTTTGATACATTGCGATTTAGCTTCCTTAAGCTGAATTTCATAGCAGCATTAAAAATCAGCATTAGAGATTCTATATATAGTGTTTTGAGCAGTTGATTCTACTGCTATTATATGGCAAGAAAAGGTAATTTTGCATTTATTAAAGTTAAACACAAGAAAAATAATCAAAGTCAGTAACGCTAAAGGGAATAATAAAATAGTTGACAAGTGTTTCGGTAGCATTTAAGATACCGTCATTTATTTCGTTTGGTTTTACTGGTATTCATTATTTTTCTAGCGTTTATCTATCGCCAAGCCTCTTGTTAAGAATCGTTAAAATAGTTTCAGTTAATTTACTATTTTAAAGTCAGTTTGTGACAGTTTTTATCGTTTAAATACGAGATTAGTATTAGTGAAATTTTATTAAAAAAAAAAAAAAAAAAAAATCCTTAAGGATGATTATACAAAATGGAGTAAATTACAAAAAAAAATATTTAAAAAATAAATAAATAAATAAATAAATAAAAATAAAAATAAATAAATAAATAAATAAAATAAAATAAAGGGCACCTGAAAATTTTAAATTCAAATGAGTTACAAAACGAAGAAAATATTTGCTTCATGTCAAGAATTTTGCTTCTTAAAACGCCCTTAAAATTTAACAAAATATAGAGTCTGAAAAGAACTAACCTTTATTTTTGAGGTGCGAAAAAGTGTCTTATCTTGAGAAATATAGAAATCAGACATCTTTTTTCTCTGAAAAAGGATGAATTCTTTGAAGAAAAGGGAAAATTTTAATTTTATCAGAACAAATTCATTTTTTTTTTTTTTTTTTTTTTTTTCATAATTTATTTGTTTTGATTTTTAGAACTATTTTTAAAAAGTTGTTGAAATTTTACTCTTTACATTGATTCTCCTTTTGTTGCAAAAACTTCTGCTGACCGCATGTGTAATATTGAAAGTTATTTCTTAGAATAAAAATAACATACATTAAGTTTTAATTTAATTACGCTGATGTCCTTTCAAATTTAAAATATTATCTACTCTATGCAGTTTCCATGTTTTTTTTTAAAGGGATTCATATATTATTACATATAAAACTCGCAAATTATATTAAATCAAGATTTTTCTCTCAATAAAATATTGAAATAATTATAAACATTTCAGTATTAAAATAGAAAAATGTACAAAATCACGAATAAAAATATCTGTTTCCAGTCTTCCAGTTAATTTTTCAATTTTCCCTTATTATCTTTTGCCAATTATGCTTTAATCATCTGATAAAGGTGCTTAAAGTCAACAAACTCTATCTTTAGAATACGAATGTAATGACAAAAAAAGAAAAAAAAAATCTGTAGCCCGGAGGAAAAGGACACCATGTTCATTTTTTAAAAAGAGTTAGCACCGCATTTTTGGTCTGCTACAGAATAAAGGAAATGGACATGGTTTTATTTTCCACTCTCTTATCTCCTTTACAATAACTGAACATTAGTGCTTAATTCATCTATATAAACCAAAAAACGCACATAAAGGACATGGTGCTCACTTTCTTCACAAAATGGTCATGGTGTCCAAGTAAAACATGTAATTTTTTTTTTTTTTTTTTTTTTTTTTTTACTTTAAAATACGTACATTTCTTCCTTCAATTTCAAAATACTGAAATAAAGCTTTTGATTTTTTATCGAACACCAATTTAGTACCAGAAATACACAAATTGTTTCAAATGAATATTAATATAATACACTGAGAAAAAAATTCGGTAACTGACATCTAGAACCTAAATTGTGGCTCTAGAAAAAATAGTTCCCATGTCATCCTAATAAATTCTAGTCCCCTTTGAAAGCGAGTTGTAGAAACACCCTGTTAGAATTCTATATCGTTTGCCTATATTCTCGAGTGCAAATTTATTTAAAAATCTCAGCAAATAAATGCGAATACAAGAGGCGGTTTCAACAACTATAATCTTGGTTAGTTACCCAATTCCAGAAAATCAAGCAAGAATTTCTCGCAATACATTCAGAATATTGTTTTACCATCTAAAAATATGTAGACTAGAAATTCTCGATCATTTCGTCTATTCAGCTTATTGGCGTGCCTTATGCGCACAGCTCGGAAATCTATATTTCTAGTTAAGGGATTTAGAAAATGACCACTTATTCACTCTACATGAAAGCGGTATATATTTTTTTCTCAGTGTATGATATTCTTGTTAACGTGTAATGCTAAAAGTGTATGGGCCTTAAAAGTATAATGTACCTCTCTCTCGCTCTCACTCTCTCCCTCTTTTTTTTTTTTTTTTTTTTTTTTTTTTTTTGTGTGTGTGTGCGTGTGTATTTGTTTCTTTTGTTTTCTGTTTTTTGGTTGTATTCCTCTCTGTTTTGTCTTGCTGGATGATTCCTATTGGTTAGTTGTGTTGCTCCTCCTCCTCTGGATTTCGCCCTGCTTTCAGTCTTGCTTTGCCTCCATGTGTTTTTTGCACCTGAAGAAGAAAGGCCACGTCCTTGCGAAACCGGTTGTACTGTCTTTAATTTTATGGTGTGTGAAGAAGTTTTAAAGTTTAAATACTGTAGCGATGTTCAAAAAAGTATTCAAGTTATTTTATAAACAGAGATATTTCATTAATTTTACAAAAAAGAGATTAGTTATATCCCCAAGAAAATGCATTCATATAAAACCTTGCACTTGTGGTTCATCCTCACAAGAGTTCAATTTCTTCATCCATCACCTTTTAATGTATTAAACCCGGGGCGTTATTCGTCCGTTCCCATTTACACAGCTTAGTTGCCAAACCGCTTAAATCTTTTTTAAAAACACTGCGTAAACGTAATAAAACAGACATTGCTCTGTTTGCAAACATAGTTACTTTCCACGTGAGGCTGCACGTGAATTCTTGTAAGAAGAGTGTCCAAGCGTGAAAGTTAAATCCTTAAGGGCAACATTGTATTTTTTTTTTTTTTAACATCTTCATTGCTTGCGATTGTGTCAGCTGATGTGGAAAAGAAATAAAAAGTGATTTTGCCTGATCGGATAACTTACAGTTATTTAAATCCCAAAGTAAACACACACACATGTAGTAAAAAATGTACCGTAGGACTGATATTGAAAAGTAATAAGTAAAAAACTTTGTATAAACACCATGAATTGCAACATACTCGCAACAATTGTTTCGGGTCAAAACAATAGTTGTTTTTTTTTTCTTACAATTCATGGTGTTTATACAAAGTTTTTTACATACTACATATATAAACCCTTTCTGCTTTTCCATGTTTTTGTTTTCGTTAATTTTTGTTTTAGTTAAATTGCATATTTTGAGCGGTGTCAGATGATTTTCTTAATTTTAATTTTTCACAGATATAATTGTATGCATTATTATTGTCATAGTTATTATTAATGATATCATCGTGCATTTTTCTGTATTTTTTATATACCCCCTTTTTTGATATGGGAAAGAAAAAAAAAATGTGGAAAGTTTAAGATGCAGAAAAAAAGTATGAGGGATATATACAATCCCAAGTGTGGATAAAAAAATCTGGAGTGACTCCACTCGACTTTCCGAACATTGAGTAATTAACAGTTTTGTAGATAAAGTAAAGAAAGAGTAGTTGTTAAACAAACAAAAGAGAGAAAACCATAATAGAGTGTTTGAGTATTTTTCTCCATCTATTACACGTTGTTTTATTTAACGCTACTGAACTTTGAGCCCATAGATCATAATGATAAAGAAATTTTCGTTGTGTCCCTGTAAAAACCTATAAATGCTAGATTCACCAAAATTCTTATAGTTAGTGCAACAGTGATTTATAATACTCATATAAATTTTCAGCTGAATTCAATAAGGCGTTTAGATGCTATCGTACTTTTTAAAATTTAGTCCCATAGGCCATAATGATAAAGAATTTTTCTTTGTGTCCCTGTAAAAAAACTGTAAGTGCTAGATTCACCAAAATCTATACAGTTAGTTCAACTGTGATCTATAACATGTGTAGAAATTTTTTGCTCAGATTAATAAGGCGTTTAGACGCTATCACATTTTTAAAAATTTGGCCCCATAGGCATAATGATAAAGAATTTTTCTTTGTGTCCCTGTAAAAAAACTATAAGTACTAGATTCTCCAAAATCTATACAGATTGAGTATTTGTGATCTATAATATGTGTGTAAAATTTTTGCTCAATTGAATAAGGCGTTTAGATGCTATCGCACTTTTAAGATTTTGCTCCCATAGGCCATAATGATAAAGAATTTTTCTTTGTGTCCCTGTAAAAAAACTACAAGTGCTAGATTCACCAAAATCTGTAGGGTTCGTACTATGGTGACTTACAATATGCGTACCAACTTTCAGGTTAATCGAACAAAGCGTTTAGACGCTAGCGTGTTCACTCACAGACATACACACACACACACATACACACATACACACACACATACATACATCATCGTAAAAATAGTGAAAACGGATTCAGGGGACCTCAAAACGTATAGAAACATCAAAATATCGAATTCGGATTTTTGACATGATTACAATACTTTCCTCACTATAGTGTTCGGAAAGTAAAAATTAACGGACGATAATGCATGAAATATAGTTAAGTTAAAAACATAAAAAAGCAGGAAGGGTTGATTTGGGACACAAGAATCGTCAATAGTTCTTGTTGCTTCCGTTTCTTGTGTGATTAACGGGTAGTATCTGAATACAATAACCGCCCCTTAATAAATTCACTGGTTAATAAAATCAGTCGCTTAATCTGATCAAATTGTCAGGACTGGAATCAAACCAATGCAAACTGATTTTAAAAACCACTGTTTAAAAATATCAGCATCGCCAGCTAAAATACTTAAAAAAAAAAAAAAAAAAAAAAAAACTCTTCAGCAGCAAAAATGTTATTTATGCACGCTAAACAAATTTTTATTTGCACTGTGATTTTTTTACTTTTGAAATAAAATAAAACACAGCTATCCCTCCGTTATCTCTCTTTGTCGAAAATTTGACATTTATAGCATTAAATTTTACATTTACAACAATGAAATACGCCCCATCACTTGTCTTAGTAATAATTTCAAGGAATATATTCTTCAAAGCGCGGTCATAAATTACAAATTTGATTTGATTAGCAAGAGATTTTTTTTAATATATATGTTTAATTAAAAGGCAATTTTTAGTTCTTATTCTGAAATAACTAATAAGAAGCTTAAACGCAAACATTTTAGACTTAAAAGTAAACTTTTAGCAAAGCATTGATGATTTTCTTCAAAAGAGAGCGCATCGGAACTTGGGATGTGTATAAGTCACTTATTTTGAAGGAAAAATCAAATAATTATCTGTTAAAAAATTAATTAATATTGTTTATTAGTTCCTTTATTTGGTATCTTTTGAACTTTCTTTCCAAATTCAGGTAAATAATACCTTTTTCTTCAGTGCAGGAAAGTTCGCCGGATATAAAAATCAGCCGCTTAATAAAATCACTTTTGCTCCGAACGAATGTGATTTTAATAAGCGGCGGCTACTGTACATACTTTTTCACCCCTTACCCTTCTGTATCATAACGTTTTCTGCTTCATTTCTTTAACAGTTATTGTAACTTTCACTGCCAAATGCATTACAGTTAGGTCAGACTAACGATTTTAACCTATATATTATTATTATTAGATTGGTGTCGTATCCTATTTAAATTAAATGTCGGTAAAGTGAATAGGTTCAATTGCTGAAAAAGAAAAAAAAAAAAAAAAAAAAAAAAAAAGTCATTCAAGAACAGGTCTTGAAAAATGCCTAAGGTATACCAGTATATCAAAGTCATGCATACATCGAGTGTGGAATCTTGAATCGGAAATCATATTATGCATTCCTTTATTATTTGCATATTATGAAGGTTCTATATTTATGAAAAAGCGTGTTTATCTTATAAATACCGTAAGTATTTTTTGATATATTCTTTTTGGGTTATGTGTCGCATTAGGATAATAATCATTTTGCATTTTCAGTAGTTCATCATGGGTAGAATAAGGACAAACTTTTTCTAAGTATGAATGACAATTTTTTTAATCGCTGAAAGAAAACAGTGGGGGAGGGGGGGGGGGGGTATTATAAAGAGATGGTAGTTTAGTTTGATTTTTGTTTTATTTAATTCATTTCCTTTTAATTTAGATGCATATCAGTAGAAAATGTCCGATGTGAAAGTACGTGCTAATAAACGGTGTTTTTTATACAAACGAATAACTTTCATCTTTAAGTCTTTGTGGCTTATTTTTAATGCTTTCAAACTAGGTAGCATTTCAAGTGAGTAATATTTTTACATTATTATTATTTCGAAATATGATGGCATTTAGTTATGTGAAAAAAAAAAAAAAATTAAAAACTCGCGTTTTGAATTTTCATAATTATTTTTTTCTGCTTTTTCGAAACAAAGATTTGTGATAGAATGGCATTAATCAAAGAGATTATATTTTATTTAGGTTTGTGTGTTTAGCGCTTCCATTTGTGTTTTAATAAACTAGTGACAGTAACATTTCAGTTAAAAAGAAAAAAATCACGCACAAAATTGCGTTTACATATAGAAGATATATATATATATATATACATATATATATTATGTATATATATATATATATATATATATATGCGCAAATATTTAAATGTATTTTGTTTATTCTCAACAATTTTTAAATAACTTAAAAATTCTTAAATTTACTACTTATTGTATATATATAATATACTAGCAGGCTTCGCCCGCTTCGATGGACCCTATTTTTAAATGAATCACTATAATTACTGAATTCTCAAAATTGCATTAATTTTTATCACGTGAAAAAAAAAGGGAAACAAAATCTAATTAGAAAAAATGTCGCACCGGGTTCTCACTGCCTTCGGAAAAAATACCCAAAATGCTCTAACTCTTATTTCTGTTATTTTCCCCCTTCGCCCCCCCCCTTCTCGTCTATCCTAATAATTTTACAAATTCGAAAATATCCGCAATCGATTTGTAAATATCAAAAACCTCTATGAACCAGTTTTGAACGATCTATCTCTATTTTTATTTTTTTTGCCCCACCACTTCCCCCCCCCTTCCCAATAATTTTAAAAATTCGAAAATATCCGCAATCGATTTGTAAGTATCGAAAACCTCTATGTACCAATTTTGAATGATCTAACTCTATTTTTTTTTTTTTTTTTGCCCCTCTGCCCTCCCTCCCGTCCCTCCTAATAACGTTACACATTCGAAAATATCGCCATTCGACTTGGAGGCCTCTAAAACCAATCTGAACCAATTTTGAACGGCCTAACTGCATTTCTATTTGTTTTTGCCCATAGCCCCCTCCTTACTGCCCCTCCTAATAATTTTACAAATTCAAAAATATCCGCATTCGATTTTAAGTATCGAAAACCATTTGTGTACCAATTTTGAACGATCTAACTCTATTTTTATTTCCCACCCCCCACCCCTCCCCCCTTGTCGCCCCTCCTAATAACTTTACACTTTCGAAAATATCCCCATTCGACTTGCAGGCCTTTAAAACCTATCTGTACCAATTTTGAATGCCCTAACTGTATTTCTATTTGTTTTTGACCATAGCACCCCCCCTTACCGCTCCACCTCCTTCCCGCACCTCCTAATAATTTTACAAATTCGACAATATCCGCAATCGATATATTTTAAAGCAAAAATTTTACGGATATCTGTTTTTTTGTTTGAGATATGAAGGATTTTTTGAATTCACGTTTGCTCCCCTCCCTCCCCCTCCCCTTGGGGGCGAATTTTTCAATTTTTTTTTTCCTAAACCATCCCTGACCTATAAGGAAAAAAAACAAAAAAAGAGTGATCGAAATCGGTCAAGCCGTTTACGATTTTATAAAGGACATACAGACAAACATTCATATATATATATATAGATATACATATAGTATCTATAGGTTTATGTGAAAGACAGGGTGTATGTGCTTCCCATGCTCAAAACAACTGAAGAACTCAAAGTACGCATTTGTAATACGCTTTCGTCGGTGACTGAACATATGCTTCAGAATGTATGGCGTGAAATGGACTACCGCCTAGATGTTGTCCGTGTGACCAAGGATGTCATATAGGACATTTATGACGTATGTATACAAAATTTTGAAGTTCCATCTACATTCTGTGTCAATCTTATCGATAATTCTTTTCCATTAAATAGTTATAGCCGTTTGTAATCGCTATATTCATTTTGACTTACCCTAGTTTGAAATAGTCTATTTGTCTGTCTTTCTGCCCGCGTGATTATTCGTCTGTTTATCTCGACGTCTGCCCGCTTCTAACGCTCTTAAATATGTTCAGAAATTCTTCAAAGTGATATATATTATAAAGATTCGGTATGCGACGTTCCCTAATACAAATGGAGTAAATATCACCACTGGTTCGAGGACGGGGACCTCAAAAAATAATTTCAAAGCATTGCGTTCTATGAGAGGTATTTTTATAAATCATATTTTAATACCTTTATTTTCCATAAATCATAATGAATCTGATATTTATTATTCATATGCACAAAAAAAGTTTTTTGTAGATGTGTTTAGTATGTTTATCGTTACTATTTACAGGACTACACTAAAATATTCAGATATATTAAGGGCTACAATTAAAATTGCTGGAATTCCATTTCCGTTTGTATTATGCATTTTTAACTCATTCCAAAAATTATTTAAGAGTAATCATAAATTCATTTAGTTTATTTGTCAGTCTATCTGTCTTTCTGTCTGTTGTGTGATTACGTATGCAAAATACATTGAATGTTAAACTATGCAATGTACAGTTGGAAAGAGTTAATAATCTATGCGAAACGTATGATTTTTCGTTCTTATTTAAATTTATTTTTATTTTGCAAATTCCAATGTAATTTTTATAGTTTTTCTAAGTAGCGTTTCAATGTTTAAGAAACAAATTAATTTATTTTTGTAAGATAAACGCATTGCCAGCGGGTGATCGCAGTAGAAAATGAACAGCAGCAACCGTCTTTAGACATTCATCTAAAACAATATTTTAAAAATGATTCTGCATTTCTGTATTTAACTTTTTATGTGGAACCGGTATGTAAAAATCGACAATGGCATTTATCACGTTGATTGCTGAGGGGAAAATTTAAATGATTTCATCATGAATTTATTTAATCACGAAAATTATTTTGTTAAATAATGTTTTAGAGCAGCGCGTAAAGGCAGGGCCTGCTATTCGAAATAAGAATATAACCAAACATTTGCTTCTTTTTTTCTTTTTTTTTTTTTTTTTTCTTTTTAAGATCATTTTGAAAAATTAAAAAAAATATAAATAAAATAATAACTTACAAATATTGTAAATTACATAATAAAATATTTTTATTAGTTTTAATAATCAATTATTGAAACAAATGAAATTGTAGTGAATATTTTATTTAAAAATAGTTTGGTAAATGATTAAATATTTAATAAATTATAAATGTTAGTAATGAATTAAAATTAAATTTAAATAAAATTAATATTAAAATAAATTTTAAGCATATTAAATGATTAATATTTAATAACTGAATTACTTATAAATTAATTTTATGTCTAATTTCATTTAATTCAACGGTTGATTAATAAATACAATAAAATAATTTACAATGTGATTTACAAAATTTGTTGGCTATTGTTTTATTTAAAAATTAAAAAAAAATTAAAGTATTAAAAACAATAATAATAATAAAAATAATAATATCTGGAGTGACTCCACTCGACTTTCTGAACATTAAGTAATTAACAATTGTATGAATAAATTAAAATAAGACAAATCGTTAAATAAATAAAAATGAAAATTATAATATGGAATTTGAGTATTTTTCCCCATTGTTTAATTTTACACTATTTCTATTCAAATAATTTGAGATCATAAGATCATAATGATAAAGAATTTTTTGTTGTGTCCCTGTAAAAATCTATAAGGGCTAGTTTCATCAAAATCTGCTCAATTTGTTCGACGATAACTTACGCATAACGTGTATAAATTTTCAGCTCAAGTCAATAAGGCGGTTAGACGCTATCGCACTTGAAAAAATTTGGGCCGACACTGAGAAAAAATTCTGTAACTGACATCTAGAATCTAAATTTTGGCTGTAGAAAAAATAGTTCCATGTCATCCTTATAAATTCTAGTCCCCTTGGAAAGCGAGTTCTAGAAGCCCCTATTAGAATTCTGGAGCGTTTGCCTATATTCTCGAGGGCAAAGTTATTTAAAAATCTCTGCACATAAATGAGACTACAAGAGGCGGGTTTCTGCAACTATAATCTTGGTTTATTACCCAATTCTAGAAAATCAAGCGAGAATTTCTCGCAATATAAATGATTCAGAATATTTAGAGTATTCAGAATATTCTTTAACAATCTAGAAATGTGTACACTAGAAATTCTCGATCATTTCGTCTATTCAGTTTATTGGCGTGCCTTAGGCGCATAGCTCGGAAATCTATATTTCTAGTTAAGGGATTTAGAAAATAGTCACTTATTCCTTCTAGAGAAAGGCGGTATATATATTCTTTCAGTGGATAGCCATAATGATAAAGAATATTTCTTTGTGTCCCTGTAAAACAACTATAAGTGCTACATTCACCAAAAATCTATACAATTCGTGCGACGGTGACTTACAACGTATACATAAATCATCAGCTCAATCGGATAAGGCATTTATATGCTATAGCACTTTAAATAATTTCAGCTCATAGGACATAATGATACAGAATTATTTTTGTGTCCCTGTAAAAACAGTATAAATACTAGATTCACGAAAATTAATAGGATTTGTACTATATCGGCCTATAACATACGTACCAGCTTTCAGCTCATGTGAACAAAGCGTTCAGGCGCTATCGTGTTCACTCACATACATACATACATCATAGTAAAAATAGTAAATTGAACTCAAGGGACCTCAAAAAGTATAGAAACGTCAAAATTTCAAAGAAGGATTTTTGACATAATTACAATACTTTCCTTACATATGTACGTTCGAAAAAAAAAAAAAAAAAAAAGAAGGAAAGAAGAAAGAAGTTATGAACGGTAGGATCATACATAGGCTGACCAATTTTCAAGCGAGTACGCTATTAAATCAACTGTTCTGCTGTCGATAGCTATGCAATTTAATTGTTGTACATAAACAGCATTTTTTTTTTTATCTATTGGCTAGTGCGCCATGCTTTTTCAAGGACAAGATATGCCTCAAATGTACTATGCAATCCTACAAAAATAGAAGTAGAACTTAATTTCCCTGGTCTTGCAGTCCTTTGTAAGTAAAATAATCTGGTGTGTTACTCACACGACTTTCTCTTACCCTGAAATTTAATACTATAAATACAGGTTGAATATTAAGAAAAAAGATAACGAGTACTGTTATGTAAACCTATGTGAAACAATTCAAATTAGGATTCGGAAGAGTTTTATGTGATAATTAGTTCTGTGTGAGGGGGGGGGGGCTACCGCCCAAGGGGGAGGGGGGGAAGGCGAGGCTAATACATATACACAATATTTTTTTTTCCCCAATTGACTATCTCTATTACAATATATATATATCCGTTTCATTTTGTTTAGTGCAATTTATAGATGTTAAAATCTACTTACCTGCAATTTCCCCCATAGACGTAATGTATTTGAATACTTTTGAGTGTCCCTGTACACGAACCATTTGCTTCATCTCAACGAAAAGCTTACTGTAACATCCTTATATGAGACACATTTAGCATACCGAGTTTGGAATTCCTGATACTATTTGTTCTTGAGATATGCTGATAACACACACACAGACAGACCCACAGACCATTCGCTAAAAACATGATTTTCGTATTCAGGGGACTTCAGAACATGTAAATATAACAAAAACTCACTTTCGAAAATTTGACCCTAAAACAATATTTTCTCGACCCTATGGGTAAGAGAAAGTAAAAAAAAGAAATTAGATTAGTATAGATTAAAATATCAAAGAAACTAACTTTTAGATGTGGGTCTTACAAGAATGTCATTTGCTAGCTTCTTTTCTCATTTACTTAAATTAAAAATAAATATAGCTTTGTAAAAGTTATTATAAAATTATCGTCTTTTCTTGCAACATCTTACAACTAATAATATGATTGACGGAATTTAAAACTCAGTTTTCCTTCTTGTCTCAATTGAATGAGAAGGCGTCAAAATAATAAATCATGCTTTTTTTACAGCACAGACAGTTAAGCGGCCAATTTGCATTATTTCTTCCTTTAAAAGACAAAACACAAAGGGCCATTCTGTGACATTTTCCTTTAATTTGTAGAAGTGATTATATATCATATGCTTTGTAAATTCCAAATTAGTATACATACCATAAATTCATAAACAAAATACATCATGTAAAGTTGATGTAAGAAAAATATTGCACGGTAGAAAATGTCCGATGTGAAAGTACGTGTTAATAAACGGTGTTTTTTATACAGGCGAATAACTTTCTTATATAAGTCTTTGTGGCTTTTTTTTAATGCTGCCAGACTGGGTAGCATCAAATTTGGTAGTATCACAATCTCAAGTGAGTAGCATTTTTACCTTATTATATTTCAAAATTTTAAAAGCATTTAGTAACGTAAAGGAAATGTAAAAACTCTCACATTTTTAATAATCTTAAATATGACTTTTTTTTTTTTTTTCTTTCTAAAATATCTTTCTTTAAATATTAAATTCAGCAGGATTTATTCAATGATCAAAAATAAACAAATAAATAAACAAAATAAAGTACATAAAAATAAACGAGTTGAGAAGAAAATATACCCCCACCCCCTTCCCCATTTTATTATTTAAATATTTTCACTAAAGAGTGTAGAAAATTTTAGGTTCCCAGACAGCACATCGTCTCCCTAGAATATATCTTCAAGATGTCTTCTGGATAAAAAGACATCCCAGAAGCGTCCTTAAGATGTACTGTGGATACGTTAAGCCTAACTGTGCTGTTAGGGTTGCGTTAAAGTTCATGACAATAGACTTAATTTAAAGGGGAAAATATTTTTTTTTCATTCTTTCTTTCTTTCTAAAAATGAAAATATTAAAAGTAAAATCTTCAAGAAAGCAACCTAATGAAAAAATTTCTTCCCTCAGATTTTTTTTTTGTATATCGGGATATAGATCTCATTTACAACTGTTAAATTTTCTTCTAAATGTTCAACAAAGATATGTGATAGGATTTCATTAATGAAAGAGTTTACCGACTGTCTAGATTTCTGTTTAGCGTTTCCATTTTTGCGTTAATAAACTAGAGGCAAACATATTTCAGTCTGAAAAGTTTTCCACATAAAATTGCGTTTACGTATGAATAAAAGGAAAAAGAAACATAATCGATTTAAAGAACGGTATTTAGAATTTACATGTAAAATTAAATACTATAAAATTAAATTTTAATAAGTGGTCTAAAATTAAGGAAAATTTTCATTATCTTGGATAATTCTTTAAGTCATTATTTATATTGCAATTAATAAAATACAGAAATTACCTTCTATGTACAATGTGTGCATATAATTATATTGATATGCAACGTTTTGACAATTATTTAAAACACATTTTTTTTAATATTTTAAATAATCTGATGTGTCACTCACACGACTTTCTCTTACCCTGAAATTCAATACTATAAATACAGGTTGGAGATTAAGAGGTAAGATAACGAGTGCTGTTATGTAAACCTATGTTAAACAATTCAAATTAGGCTTTGAAAGTGTTTTATAGGATAGTTAGTTCTGTGTGAGGGGGCCTACCACCCCCTCAACCCTCCGTTTCATTAATGCACCCACATTTATATACAATTTAATTCGGTTATTAAAAAATAATTCTGTTTTTAAAAAATAATTTATTAAAATTATTATTTAAACAAATTATCTTTTATGATAATGCAGACAATTTCCATATTAGAGAAGTAGTATAGCACTATATATATATATATATATATATATGCAAAAATTTGGTTGCTTAAAAATGTGCTTTTGTATAACAGTAAAAAAATAGTTTGTAGTCATTTGTAAATAATAGGTTCGATAAAAGATTCATTAATATATTCATAATGTTAAGAAATATGACACTTGATTTTTGTTTTTTGTTTTATCTGTAATATTTAGGCAAATATTAATATTATTTTAAAGCTCAGAAGTAATTTTTAACTTTTAAAAACACTTTTTGGGAAACCTTTTTCTTTTGTCAAGCTACCATAGAATTCCCATTTGCATAACTGAATAGCTTATACGTAACAAATAAAAATAAAGATAACATATTGGCATAAAGAAAAAATTATTAATGTACTTTGATATTACAATGACACTAAAGAACGTTCGGTGATTTATTTATTAGGGCGAGAAATTTATGAGAGGTTTATTCAGGTAACTTGTCTGGAACTTTTCAGGAGTAGCAACTTCTTGTAGCAACAACAGCGTACTTCTCAAGAATACGTGTCGCAACAGCAATATTATGGAATGGCTATTCACCCCCCACCCCCACCCCCCTCTCGTTGAAGTCATGTGACTCGCAAAACGTGTCGGATAAATTACATGCATTTTTTTTTTTTTTCTTTTTGTATCCATTTTATCAGAAAAAAAAAGAGTACATTTTGCCTATTCTTATTACTCATGGTTGTCTGCACGTAATCTTAATAAAATTAGATTAATTTGATTTTAACAACCTGGTCATTTTCATTAAGTCTGAATGGTTTGCATGAACTAATATAAAATTAAGTTGACCTGTTTAAATAAAATAAGTTTTTATTGTAGAATGTACAATATATCCATTAAACAACATTTAGTTAAAATACCACAATATTATGGTTGGTTGGTTGGGTTTTACGTCGCACTAGTGCTGCGCAGATGGGCAACTGGCGACGGTCTGGGACCCCCCCCCCCCTAGAGGTGGATCGGAGACATGCCATCACAATTTTGATCCTCCACGGAAGGGATGGCTCTCTCGCTTCGGTGACCCCCAGAGGTATAATTTTTGATGGAAACATGGAAGACATTGCGGCCATGACAGATTTTACGTGCACCAGCCACCATTAGTGTACACGACGGTCTTTGGCCGGCTCAAGTACCGAACCCGCAATCTTCCAATTACGAGGCCGGCGCTCTACCGACTGGGCTACCCCACAATATTATGAATATTTAGTTTAACATGTATACGAAAAAGTATAAAACCTCCTTCTTAATATAACTCTGTAATGTAAATCCAATTGTGAAACTCATTTTTCTTCATATATAACACTCTGTAGTGAACCTTATGAACATCAAAAGTTACAGTTTGTTTGAAATTGTTGCATTAGCGCCCTCAGGTCTAATGTAACTGGATATTTTTGAATGTTTCTGTAAAGAAAAAAAAAAGTTACTACCAGTTTTTATTTTAGTGGATTTGACTAACTATTGATTTTTGCCATTTTTAAACCAATAAAAGTAGCAAGCGCTGTATATATATATATATATATATATATTGAAAACCCTTTCAAACATTGAATAGATGAAAACAAGAAAAATTGAAAAAGATAAAACAGAAAAATTTAAAAAAGAGATTGCGACTATAGAACAGCCATAAATGGAAACATACAAATTCATTACGTTTTCAAGGGAGCAGAATGAATATTGCATGTAAATATATATATATATATTAAGGTGAAGCTTTATTTAAATTAAAGCATTAAAAATCTTCCCAAACTTATTTGCTTTTAAATTTTCAATGTATAGCAATATGAAATGCTGCTGTTGAAATAGGTGAAAAGTTATTAAAAATTTTTTTATATGTTATATTAGTAATGTATAGTAACTTCTGTATACTGATGACATATAGATTGTCAAAGCCTTACTGTTTCTTTCAAATTTCCGGCTTTTGCAGTGACTGAGAGGCTTTATTCTCGAAGATAATAGATGAGAGGTGCCAGAATCGATCCATGAATCGATTCATGGCTAGGTCGCACTGAACGGCCTAGTTTTTCAGGGCTTTCAGCGGTTTTTCATTGAAATTCCTATAAATCCGATCTGGGACCTCTTAGAATGACCTCCGTGATGGGCACACCACCCTCGTGTAGTCAATCAGTCTTAATACCTACACCAGCATCAACTTTCAAGTTGAAAATCCTAGGTTTATTAAAGCCTTATGTAAAAGTTTCAATTAAAAATATTCTGATATATGATAGAAAAATTGTGTGATTTCAGAATAAAATTATACTTCTTAATGAATAATTTATTAATAATTTTTTCCCGATTTCTTAACTATTAAAAAATTAATGAAAATCTTAAAAGTTTGGCTTTCTACCCAATATTTTTATTTCAAAATTAATTTAAAGACCAAGATTATTATCCAAACAAAAACTTCATTCATTTTTATCAAAATAATAATAATACTAAATAAATAAATAAAAAGTTAAATATTGAAAAACAAAATAAAAAAATAAATTAAAGCTATAAAAGTAGGTATATAGAATAGATTCTATGTAACTATTCTGCAATTACTTTTGAAAATCGAGAACCACGGATCATGTATATTAGATATAGATTAACTTTCTTATTATTATCATGGAAAAAATATCGGCACATACTCAAAGTGATACCAACTCGAATTTTTATCTGTAAAGAGAACCACTCCCCCTTCAAAAAAAGAACGAAAAATCAAGCAGCTTTTTTAAATTATTAACATTTTCCGGTTTGGGGACAAAATATCGCCTACAAAAATGAATGGAAAGCAAAAAGGTGTTGCTAATTATTGATAATGTTGTATAAAATTTACTGGCAACACATACATTAGTCAAAGCACTGGCATACAGACAAACCCACCACAAAAATTGTTATAAATTTTGCTTAAAAGAGTTTAAAGGCTATATTTATTAACTTTTTTTTAAAAAATTAGTCATAAAAACTTCAATCGTGTTTATCTATTTTAAAACCTTTAATTAAGGTTTGTGAACAGTGTTCAGCTTTGATGTCAGCAGTGATGTTAAAAATGTATTTTGAATGGTGAAAAGCAAATGATAAAATAACTTAAAATTAAATATAGATAAAATAATAAAATTCTATTATATAATGTATTTATTTATTTATTTTAATTAATTAATATTGATTTATAAGGCCTTGTGGCCTTCACCAGAGATCACACGTGACAGAAATATAAATTTTCAAATAGATTATATTATTTTTTTGACGTGATATTTTGTCCCGC
Organism: Salticus scenicus; assembly: GCA_963930645.1. Lineage (NCBI taxonomy): Eukaryota > Metazoa > Arthropoda > Arachnida > Araneae > Salticidae > Salticus > Salticus scenicus. The sequence continues at coordinate 52,715,981 of OZ005648.1, forward strand.
GATATTATGTCCGGATCCCACATTTTCCAAACTCATTGCATAGTAAATCCTTCAATGTATTTATCTCTACTATGACACCTTAAAAACATTATTATTATTATTTCATTAAGAAGGAAGAAAACTTACAAAATTAATTCTCTACAGTATTCATTATTTAATATTAACAATATTAATAATAAATATATGTAATAGTTTGTGTTGCGTAGTCAGGTAGTGATTCCTTTTGTAGAATTTTTTCTAAAAACAGCCAGTCTACTAAAGCATATATTGTGTTTAACTATGCACTTTATATCTCAATACCTCATAAGGAATCGGAACAACTTTGTGTTGACATTAAAACCAATAAATTACGCTAAGCATACCTTATTTTACAGGAAAAATGGTTTTGTGCATTTTAAAAATATATATTAATTTATTTATGTTAAGAGTAGTAAAATATATTAAAATATGCTTTAAAAATTATACCTCTCACAAGCCATAATGTATCCAAAACCTTTTGGTAATTCATGAATTCAAAAGTTTGTGCCGTAGTTGAACTGTGAATTAGATAAATTCGAACAGAATACCATAAATTAATTTTATGTCATTATATTAACAGAAATAAGAGCGCAGAGAAAAATATAGAGTAATTGAGGTGATAATCACTATAAAAAATTATTGGAAATTGGTAAAAACTGTTAACACAACGGAAATGCAATCCCAGCAATTTTTATTATAGACCTTAATGTATCTGAATATTTTTGTGTGGTTCTTTAAGTCGTAATGCTAATCAAGCCATATTCTATTGAAAGCATTTTTTGAGCCTATGAATAATAAATGTCATTATGATTTAGGCATTACAAAAGTATTTAAATATTATTTATAAAAATGCGTCTCACAGAACGCAATGCATTGACATTTTTTATGTGTCCCTGTATAGAAATCAGTCGTTCTATTTATACTGTTTTCAATAGGGAACATAGCGTCGTGAACTTAAATAACATATATCAATTTGAAGAAATTCTAAAAATATTTATGGGCGCTAGAATGCGGACAGACGGACATACAAACTAAATCATAATCCCTTTTCAATTTTGTTGGAAAGTTTTATAAAATACCGAGCTTGGATATTCGAAATGTAACCATTTTATCTTCTCTGGAATTTAAAAATTAATTTCTCGTTGTTTATTTCCAAAGCTTTTTCTTGCGATTATGCAGTGCATGATATCGATCTAAATATTTCTCACAAATAAAAACAAATGATATTCACTATTATTAAATTCAAGGATTCTTACTTTTTCGAATCTTATCGAATACGGATACTATTATATAAATAAGTAAATAAATAAATAAATAAAAATACTTGCATAATGCGACAACAGCTTTTCTGCAACCAGAATCGTTTTGTTTTTTTTATTACAATTATAAGAAATTTGCCTCCGGTCAACTTTTCCTTCTCAACGTCAGAGATGTTTTTAATGGACGTGAGATGATTGCAAGGTCATTCGGAGCTAGTTTTTATAACTTATATACCTCGGGGTAGTGGGGAGAAAACTGATTGCGGTCAAAGATTCCTTTGGTATTATTTGAGAATTGATTCACAAATTGTATGCAACCAGTTTTACACTAACGTGCGTATTAGTAGAAAAAAATCACACGTTAATAGTATTATTCGGAATATTATAGTTATTTGGACCATTTCCCAACAGATATTTTTTGCTCTCAGTAAGTATACTTGCTGATTTTCACTCAATTTACCACTAATTAATTTTATAAATAATAATTTTGATATTAAAAAAGAAAAAAATGCAGTTGTTGTTAATATAGACTTTAATATTCGTGAACATTTTGCTATATTATGTACTTTCGAAAATTCATTCTCTGATTATATATGATTAAACATATTTATACTAACATGCATATTAATAATAATTATAACATAAAAAACTTTTTATATGCTATATTTTTAAATTTTTTGTTGAATCATGGCTATAGAACTACATTAGCACTTTATCAATGTGTATGAAATTTTTAAAGTGATAATGACGTCAATTTTTTGTGAGATGCATAATTTAACTTTTTACAAATTTTTAACGTTCACGTTTAATCAAATGTATTTATTTTTATGTCAAAAGAAAATGAAATCGTTTTTTTTTTTTTTTTTTAACAGTTAAATTATAACTAATATTTTAATGGCTATTTTTAAGTTATTATTTTAGGTAATTATTTTCCTATTTTAATTAATTAAAAGAAAACTTATCAAAAATTCGAAAAATCTGGCCTCGAAGTATTTTGTTGTCATCGAGTTTTGAGCTATTCTGAAAGTGTCAAATGTCTAGCTAGTAGGGAAGTTATTTAAAAATCGATTGCAAGATTTGTACCGGACAAACAAACAAGAATCGAAGTTAATAAAAACATGGTAAAAAATCTCATTACATTCCAGTATTGTTAATAGGACTTTTCGAACTGACCACATTTCGTTCTCACTAAGTATACCTGTTTTATTTTCTTCCTACTTAAAACAAATTACTTTTTGAGAATTATTTCTTTAATATGTAAACACATGGTTGTTGTTAATATATATCAGAATATATGAATTTTTTTGCAAATTGTTCAGTTTCAAAATTATTCACAAATTCTTAGTTTTATTTAAGATAATGGGCGTATTAACAGAAAGTCACGTTTAAAAAACATTTATGCTTAGGATTATTTTCTAATTCTTTCGCTCTCACCAAGTATGTTTTTTTTTTTGTTTTTGTTTTTTCTTTCAATTTAAAACAAATTTATTTTTAAATTGTTTTAATTAAAAAATAAAGTTATTGTTGTATCAGTTTAGCTTTAATTCTGTAAAATATTTATCTTCATAATTATATACAAATTGTATAGAATTAGTTTTATTTACGCCAACATGCGTATTAACATACAGTCATATGACAATAATACTTGTCATTCGGAAAATTCGCTCCCACCAAGTATGTTTATTTGTTCTATTCCCCGTAGCTTAAAAACAAATTAATTTGTAAATTGTTGTTTAAATAAATAAATAAATAAATAAATAATAAAAATATTTTTGGAGTTATTATATATCAGTTTTGCTTTATTTTTGTAAATACGTGTTTTGCCATGTTTTTATTAACTCACTTTCTTGTTTGTTTGTACAGTACAAATCTTGCAATCGATTTTTAAATAACTTCTCGGCTAGCTAGACATTTGAAGCTTTTAGAATAGCTCAGAACACGATGACAATGCATTCTTTTAATACTTTTATTCAATTAATAAATGTTCGAAAATTTCTTATAATTGCTCTCTTTATTACGCATTTGATCATTTTCTTTCAAGTTGATGGGATAATTCATCAAAAATTTTAGAAAAATATTTATTAATACATAGAATTGTCAAGTTTATATGATTCAACAGAAAACTTATAAACGTGGTACATAAAAAGTTCTTTTTATCTTGTAATTATTTTATTTATAATTACATACAAACTGCTTACGTGCCAAATCTCCGACATTTTCAACGGGGTCTTCATAGTGGAAAGATTTTATCAATTTTTCCAACTTATTTAATTTTATGTATTCGTCGAAAATATGTGTGACAGATTCTGTTTTAAAAATACTGGTGTACAAATCTGATTTAAAAATTAGTAATGTTGACAACTACGAAATTGTATACAATTAGTTTTACTTACATAAACATGCGTATTAACAGAAATTCACATGCTAATAATATTTAAAAATCATAATATTTTTCAACTGATATTTTTATTCTCCCTAAGCATCTTTGTTTTCGTTACCTTTAACGTACTTGCCAACATCCTAATTAATATTCCGTAGTGTTGTTAGCCACGCCCTTTTTTTCACACCAGTAAATTTTTAGAGCAATATTCTCCTAATGCAATTACGATTAAACAAGAAGAAAAATACTTCAAAAAGATACTGGTGTGAAAAAGAAGGCGGGGCCAGCAATACTACGGAATGTTAATTAGTATGTTGGCAAGTATGCCTTTAATCTAAAACAAATTCATTTGTAAATTATAGTTTTTATAAGGAAAATAATAATGCGTTTTATTTTTAATATATATTTTAATATGGAAATATTGCTGTGGCATTCTTAACTGTTGAAAAATCTATTCAGTAATTACAAACAACTAGTTTTATATTTGCTAATATATGTATTAACAATAACATGTGAATACTGTTTGTAGAATTTATAAATTAATTTTTTGCTCTCATTAAGTACGTCTGTTTTATCCCTCTTCCCAGTCTAAAGCTAATTCATTTGCTAAATTACTATTTTTATTCAAAGAAATGTTAATGTCGCAAGCGTAAAATGATATTTGAATGTATCAAATTCGTTTTAATTTTTCTGTAATATTTACCATGGAAAAATTATTTAATAAGTAAGTTTTCGTAACTGTTGTTTTAATTAAAAGTAGATATGTTCGCTTTCCTTCCTAAACGTTAAAATTATCAATTAGTTTTATAAATTACAATTTTAATTCATTTTAATATTATTTCATTTTAATATTATAATGTAAAAGCGCCGTTGTAATTTGTATGAAAGATATTTGATTTTTTTTGAACATTTTGCTTTAACATATTTATTTGTATAAAGGAGGTAAAAAAAAATCACAATAGAAATATAATTAACTATAGCTTTCGTGTTTATATTAATTGCTAAACTTTTTGCTAGTTCAGAAAATTCTCAACTGTAATTGATTTTTTTTTCTTTGTGTTTGTTTCCAGTTGGTTAAAAAAAGAAAAAAAAAAAAAAAAAAAGGAAGAAAGAAAGAAAAAAAAAGACATCTTTTTTCTTTTTAGTTGATTTTTATAATCAATAAATAAGTTTCATAGTTAAGGATATATGTAGATTGATTTTAACATATAAAGCGATTTTCCTGCCATTTGCACTTAAAAATTTTCTATCTTTGGCTAGAATATGTGTACCGTAATTTCGCGTATATAACCCGCGGCGGAAGGTAACCCGCAGCATAAAAAATTTATTTAAAAATAATTATAACCGAAAGAAATCCCGCAATAGAAGATACCCCGCACTTCTAAAATCATATGGTTGGCAATCGCTGTTTATAATTTCAATACTAATTGCTATTATTTCAATAATAAGTAGGAAAAGATACAAATAATAAACAAATATACAAATAAATACAAATAAACAAATAAATGTACTTACAGTCGGCAACAAAAGTGTCCGAACACTAGCAAAAATTCCTATGTAAAAAAAGTACACTTCACACGGTTTTGTTAAATAAATCCTTGTGGAATCCAGTTCATAGTCAGTCTAAGAACATGATTCGATAAAGATTTATTTAACAGAACCGTATAATGTGTACTTTTTTACATAGGAATTTTTGCTAGTGTTCGGACACTTTTGTTACCGGCGACTGTACCTATAATGAAAAAGCAAATAATCATAACTTATTATTAATCTTTCTCTATATATAAATTACTACAAACTGGAGTAAATTCTAATGAACTAAATTAATTATTCAATTTATAAGAAAATTAAAGATTAATAATAAGTTTATTTACAAAATTCTTTCAAATCCATCGAAATCGGATTCTTCCGTATCAGAATTAAAATGATGCTATACTGTTTGGGACAGTTCGTATTCATCATCTTTATTATCCTCCTCATCAAGTTTCTTTTCACTGTCCTCAATTTCATCGTCATCATACGTTAAATAATCCAGACTTCCAAAACAAAAATGAGACGTGTTGATTTTCTCTTTGTTCGCGATAGATACCCCGCACCGAATGATAGCCCGCAGGGCATACAAAGTCAGGTTTTTATTATAGATTACCCGCGGGTTATATACACGAAATTACGGTAATTATTTTTTTAACATGGGTACTTTCTATTTAAAAGTAAATTATTTTTTAATTCGAATAAAAATTCTTTTCATCATTATTTTATTATTTATTATTCTTTTATTACCAATTTTGTTGTTATTTGTTATTTATTACCAGGAGGCTTTTAAATTAAACGTAGCTTTCTGTAAAAATACAGTCGGCCGCAAAGTTATTCGAGCACTAGCCAATAATTCCTATATTTAAAAAGTACACTTAAGACTGTTTTGCTAAGTAAATCCTTGTCGAATCATGTTCTTAGACTGAATAAGAACATGACTCGACAAGGATTTATTTAACAAAGTTGTATTCAGCGTACTTTTTTGGGGGCAAGGATTACTGCTAGTGCTCGAATAATTTTGCAGCCGACTGTATTTAATATTTAATTATGTACATACATCGAATTACTTATTTAAGAATGTTTATAACATCAATTTTCACATATGAAAAATAATAATAAGCTGTGGCCTTTACAGTATCTTCTTCCCTTATATTTTAATGATAGACATTTTTATTACGAATCCATAGTTTATATTTAAATTTTGTTGCGTTTTAGAAAAACATTTCCATCCATTACATCCAATGGAAAATTATGTATTGAATTCATTTTGTATAGCTCTATAATTTATCTATAAAATGTACATGTACCACATAATGCCCTTAAATTTTATACATAAATAAAATAAAATAAAATAAAATAAAAAATAAAACACAATTTTAAATGTAATTAGAAGAATTTTCAAATTTATCATTAAAACATTTAAAAAATTCATAAATATTGAATGAACTGATAAAATTGAACGTGGTTTTCGAAAAAATCATTCTCGTGAATGTATTTTTTTTTTTTTTTTTTTTTTTTTTGTAAAGAAAAAAGTATAGTTAAATTTCTTGTCGACGATAGTTAGACAAATAGTTCAATTTTTCGCACGGTTGTGAAAGAAAAATATGCAAATGAAAGTCCTATGAATTGCGCAATTTTGCGATTAGAATAGTTTATTTCTAGTTTTGCCTCCTACTTGTGCGTACGTGAAGTTTTAATTGCGATGCTGACTTGGTGGATAAAGCGTTACTGGTGAATATGTTTTCCCTCAGGTAATTACCGCCGACTGTAATTTGTGGTGACGACGGACACATAGAATAGGATTTATGTGCCTGTAAACATTTGCATGCGAATAAGTACAGTTTTTCAGGAAAATGTGTGATCTAGTCACACACAGCGCCCTCTATAGACTAATAGCTTAATTATTATTTTTTCTTTTCCAAAAAAAAAGAAAAAAAAAAAAAAAAATCCCCCCTTCACATGAAAAATTTTTTCGCAAACCGCTAGCACTTCCTTCAAAAGTTATGAATTTCAAAAATGTCTAGAGACTTATGGGACACCCTGTATATATATATATATATATATATATATATTTAATAAGCTTTTGTGTATAGAAAAAAATATGTTCATTTCATTCTATTTATTGCAAGGTACAGTCGGTAACAAAAGTGTCCGAACACTAGCAAAAATTCGTATGTAAAAAAAGTACACTTCATACGGGTTTGTTAAATTAATCCTTGTCGAATCATGTTCTTACACTGACTAAGAACAGGATTCGACAAGGATTTATTTAACAAAACCGTATAAAATGTACTTTTTTTACATAGGAATTTTTGCTAGTGTTCGGACACTTTTGTTACCGACTGTACAGATGTAAAAATGCATGAACAAGAATTCTCCCCCCCCCCCCCTCCCGAAAATCGCAATGTTTTTTAATTTCTTTTTATGTCTTTGTGTACAGGTCATCTTTCTGATCGTAGTGAAAGTACTATCATACATGCAAGAATTTAAAATATCGATATTGGTCTTCTTGCTAATACCCGTTAGAAAGTTATGCTGGTAATAGTCTCAGGAGCATACAGAAACACGATACAGATATGAAAATAAGGTTCTAGAAACTTGATTTTTTTTATCCAAGGAACTTCAAAATGTACAGTCATTCCAAAAATTCCGTTTCTAAAATTTTACTCCAAAAGAATATTTAATGTACCATGTATGAATTTTTTTTGTTTTTGTTTTTGCTTTAATGATATAATAATAAAATAAATATAAATAACACGGCTCTGCATGAGAATTGCCCCCAACACCATTTTTGTAAATTCTTATGTAAAATGACCTCCTGAATCCGAATAGGACGCCCCTTTTGTCCTATCGCCCACCGTTTTTTAGGGACGGTCCCCTATTTTTATCACTTTTCGGTCATTTTATGACTATAAATTTCATTTTTAGGGGGTAAAGGATAATTTTAACTGTTAAATATCTTCTAAGGGGCTACAGAGTTGGAAGATTCTAAAACATGAACACTTGCGGTAAGGGAAAAATTTAGGGGGGGAGGGGATTTCCCACTGAAATGATGTACTACATTTCTCATATTTTTTTAATCTATTATTAATGTTATTTATGAAACATATATTTTTTGTTTTTAAGCGTTAAATTAATTCTTTTCCAATCTCCAAATGAAATTCATGGCCATTAAATGACCGAACAGTGATAAAAATTGGGAGAGGGGGCGTTGTCCCAAGAAAACGGTGTGTGACTGGGAAAAATGGGAGTCATGTTCAGATTCAGGGGGTCATTTTACATAAGAATCAGCAAGAATGGTATCAGAGCTCGTTTTTTTTTTTTTTTTTTCAGCACAGTGTAATTTTTCGAGAAGCATTAAATTAAATATGACTCTCAAATAAAATAAAATAAAAATAAAATAAAGACATATGTAGCTTAAAAATACTATAAAAACCTGGGCAAAATTACAAATTAAAAGCTACAAAATACCATATAATGTTAAATTTCATCTGAATATATATATTTTCATAAGAAATTAATAATAAATTATTAAGGATTACTATTTTCATTGTTTTTTATTAAAAGAAAAAAAAACTTTTCTAATTTTAATATGGAGCATGGAAACATGTTTATTAAAATTAAATTTACAAATTAAAATATACAAAGCTTTCCGCCATGAGTTTTCATGGCATCTTCAGGTCATACACATGAACGTAAGACTGGGAGATGCCCTGAAAACTCATAGCAAAAAACTTTGTATATTTTAATTTGTAAATTTAATCTTAATAAATATAGACGTGCTTTAAAGTGTTTTCAGCTTTTAACGTTTTTTTAATTATTAGAATGTACACGTGGTTTTTAGAAAAATCTCAGTAAGAGGTTATGTTTCTGCCATGAAAAAATTGCCATAACAAACCTTCCCTTAGTATTATTTTCTGGTATAGTTATTATAAACTAATATAAGAGTTATAACTAATATAAGAATGGGTTGCTGAGCATATATATATATATATATATATATATATGTGTATATACAGTCGGTAACAAAAGTGTAGCTAGCAAAACACTAGCAAAAATTCTATGTAAAAAAATTATTTTTATTACACTTCATACGGTTTTGTTAAATAAATCCTTGTCGAATCCTGTTCTTAGTCAGTGTAAGAACAGGATTCGATAAGGATTTCTTTAACAAAACCGTATGAAGTGTACTTTTCTTACATAGGAATTTTTGCTAGTGTTCGGACACTTTTGTTACCGACTGTATATATATATATTGATGTCTTAAAGTTATGAAATTTTGTATATATATGCATTGAAATATAGCATTATTAAGCATATTAAAAGTTTCTCTAAAATTGTTTAAGTCAAACTAATTAAAATTTTTGAAATTTTAAAAAATGTTTCCTGCTACCTATTTTAATTTTAATTAATTTATTTATTTTTTTTCATTTTCATTTTTAGAGTTTAACAATGTATTTTAAACGTATTTGTTTTTGCTTAGTTCATTGGTTAGATAATTAAAAAAATATTTTTATTTTTAAATAATAAAAATGTGCATTCAATTTCAGCGTTATAAATATATCGCCTGGAAATTCAGATTTTACACATCAAAATATTAATAAAAAATATTAATTATAAAAAAAAAAAAAAAAAAAAATCAATCGACAAAACAATGACTAAATATCTTCAGGATATATTATTAAACCATTATAATGTAACTACGAGGCGGTAAAGTATGAATTAATTAGAAGGGAACATTTAATTTTTTTTTTAATTGTAAATATTTTAATTTAATTTTATCAAATTTAAACAGTTTTTCGAAAATTTTATTTCAAAAATATTTTCCGAAATTTATTTTTCTGAAATTATTGCATTTTAAAATCTAAGTTTTTATTTAACTAGCGATTTTACTGTAGTTTCACATGTGTACACATATTTTGAAATTTTTAATTTTATGACGGTGAAACATGAAATATTAGTATACTGTCGATAAATTAACTATTACGTTCTAACTGTTTTAACCTTTCTAAAATTATCGTATAATTCGTTAATAATATATCTGAGCAGGAAGCTAAATTAAGCAGAAAGACATGTCCTTTAGGTTTGTATAAAGTTTCTATTTACAGATTTTGCATGTTCGACTTAAATTGTTTTCTTCCGGTTTTGTTTTTGTTGTTTAATGAACATTTAAAAAGAAAAAAAAAATCGCTGGTAAATTTTATTTTTGATGTGGAAAAATATTCGGAGGAAAATAGTATTTAACTTCCGAAATGTTAATTCTTTTTTTAGCGATCAAAAATTAGTTAAATGAAGAAAGTTTAATCATATCTAACGACTTAATTGTGATGCTTTTTTCTTTAAATATTTATCCAGTTATTACATATAACATCAAATATTTCACTTATTTAAATTTGACATCCAATATTAATAAGGAAAAAGGAAGAAAAAAATAAATCCATACTGTCCGTTTTGAAATTGATTATTATTAATTTTCTTTTCTTTTCTTAAAAAAAAAAAAAAAAAAAAAAAAAGATGAAATTCGGGCAAAAGCAGAATTTAGTTTAGTACGGAGGACTATTAGTTTTTTTTTTTTTTTTTTTTTTTTTTTCAAATTATAACATCTCTTTCAAATTATTCAATTATATTTTCGATAACTTTTCGATTTCGATAAATGTCCAACTATCGTAAAACTAGTATCGTAAAAATCCGTAGATTGAGACTAAAAAAAAAAAAAAAAAAACCTGGCCACACTTGATTTTCCGAACATTTAGTAATTATCAAGCAGTTAAATAAATTTGAATCCTTGTACAACTCAGCAAATAATCAAAAGTGAGTGTTTGAATATTTGTCCTTGAGTTTGTCTTTGAGGATACATATAAACAATCGAAGCACCAAACTTTGTGACCGCAGCTCTCATAAATTTCCCAGGAGAAATTTAGCGCTAAAAGGAGTGTCTCGAATTTGCCCCTGTTTTAAACATCTTTGTCCCATTTTTGGTAGACTTTTGCTCAAAAATCCGGAATTTGCAAATTTTCCCGTCAAAACTTGATTTTTCCCCTCCCTCCCCTTAAAAATCAACATTTACTAAATTGCAGGTAATGTTTTATTGGTACTCATGTGTAGTTTCATCATGTGCAATTTCTTCACTGTGAAGTAATTTGGAGCCGAGTTATGCTTACAAATGTGTTTTTAACTTCTGTGCCCCCAAGGAGGGAACGGGGGCAATTTCAATAAATTCCGTTACTTTTAGGTGTCAGATACATGTAAACAATCCAAGCACCAAAATTTGTCTCCGTAGCTCCCTTAGATTTCTCAGGAAAAATTTAGCGCTAAAAGGGATGTCCAGATTTTGCCCCCTTGTAACCCCCCCCCCAAAAAAAAAAAATAAATAAATAAATAAATAAATAAAATAAATAAATAAAAAATAATAATAATAAATGCAAATCACAAAAAAAAAAAAAAAAAATGTGTTTTTGGAAATATTTTAAGAAAGTCGCATAGCTTTTTTCAGTATCTTTGTTCCATATTTGGTATTGCTGTACTCAAAAATCCGGAATTATGTGGAATTATTATCCGGAATTATTTTTATGTGGTAATTTTTTGCAGTGTACTTATTTTATTTTGCTTATATTTATTTGCTTATTTTATTTGTTTGATTTTTTTTTTTTTTTATACGATAATTATTTTATGTATAATGCAAGTCATATAAAAATTACAATAACTATTTACCAGCTAATTTTTCTTTTCCCTAGGTCGAAGATGAAAAGACTGAATATAACTTTATTTCTAATTGCCACCATCTTATTACAAACTGTTATTGGAGATAGAGTAATTATGACGAACACAGGGCCACTTCAAGGTATTGCTCTAGAATCTGAAAATTCTGAACTCGACGCCTTTTTAGGAATTCCTTACGCAGAGCCTCCTGTAGGGCGATTGAGGTTTGCTAGACCAGTTCCCAAGACTCCTTGGTCTGGTGTTTACGATGCCTCAAGATTACCTCCGACATGTATTCAAAATGTGACTCAACAATTCTACTATACGCCTAATGTTGATAACATGACAGAAGATTGTCTGTACCTCAATATTTGGGTTCCAAATTTTAGTTCGAACAGATTAAAGCCTATATTGTTTTTTATTCATGGTGGGGCTTTTAACGTAGGTTCCTCCAACATGAAACTTTACAATGGAGCCAAGCTTGCTGCTCGGGGCGACGTCGTTGTTGTTACGCTTAATTATCGAGTTGGAGTTATGGGATTCTTTTCCGCCTTCATACCGGATGCTGATGGAAATATGGGATTATTTGACCAAATAACCGCAATGAAATGGATTAAAGAAAATGCTGCCTCTTTCCGTGGCGATCCAGAACATATTGTACTAATTGGACAAAGTGCAGGAGCCATGTCTGCTGCAGGCCACATTATGTCTCCATTAACTAGAAAATTTGCCAAGAGAATCATTTTGCAAAGTGGTGCTGCTATGCTACCTATGATTCTAGATGAAAATGCTCGGTTATATAAAACGTCTCAGGCATTCGCAAGTTTAGTAGGCTGTGCAGATAAAACTGAAAATTTAAGAAAATATCCACATGCAGTTGTTAGATGCATGAAACGATTACCAGCTGAGGAACTCGCACGAGCTGAAGGCATTATGATGAGCAATAATCCAATAACATTTACGCCACGTACAGGGGATGACTATCTACCGAAAAATACAATCCAGTTGATACGGGAAGGGACCTTTGATGATGTTGAAATGCTCATCGGTGTCGTAAAAGACGAAGGAAGCTTCTTCATTACTGCAGCAGCTCCGCAATACTTTGGTGTTTATGGTATAAATGCAATTAAATCTTTAGGCAAAAGACTTAGCTATCAGATGGCAAGAATGATGTATAAGGTTTTAGGAGAAAAGGGCGAAAATGATATTGCAGACTTTTATGTAAATAGTATTGAAAATGGAACTTCCGATAAATACACTCACGCACTGAGTGAATCTCTCGGTGACTATTTGATAACTTGTAATGCAATATTTCACTCAGATTTTCATTCGATGAAAAAGAATGCTGTGTACTTTTACAAGTTCAGTCATAGACCATCGGATACTCCCCTTGCTGACTGGATGGGTACTACGCACTTCGATGAAATTGAATTTGTGTTTGGAAATCCTCTGCATGGAAATTTCACCGAAGAGGAAATCAAAATGAGCCAAAGAATGATGGACAGATGGTTGGCTTTCGCAAAGACCGGGTAAGAACATTTATTATAATGATTTTTACATTTCTTTAAACAAATGCCTTATTGACCTATTAATATTTATTAATTTATTTTTTATTTCAATTTTTGATATTGAACATAAATAGCTGTGAAATTTTTTGTGATAATAAAGGATATCACTCACGTGCCCGCTACCGATTTCACTGTACTTTAGGGGGTCACCCAAACGAAAGAGCCATCACCTACGTGGAGGTACAGCGTCTAGAATGAACAGTGTGGCAATCGCCTATAACCGTGATGTTAAAATGATGCTACAAAAATTAAGCTTACCCAGATGTCGCTGTGATCGAAGCTATTGCTCAAATCGAAGACCTGATTGGCTTTTCCCAGTTTCGTCAGTTTAATCACGTGATCTAAGCATATAATTAACCAATAGGGAGTCTCAGTTTTGTTGTCGTGACACTAGCTTCGATTACAATGACATCTGGTGACAGGCTAAATTTTTTTAGTACAATTTTATTCGCCGCTTTCCACTCTGTTTATTCTAGACGCTGTAGTGGAGGATCAAAATTGTGATGGTATATCTCCGGAACGGAACACCCCTAAGGGGTAAGTGACAGACCGTCGCCAATTTTTCATTATGTAGCACTAATGCGGTGTAAAATCCACTCAACCTCAAACGTTTTCATAGTAATTTTATTTTCTGATAAATAATGTGCTTAGTGTAACCATGTTTCGCAAACTAGCTTTGAGGACGAGTCCAAAAACTTGGAGGGGTGCCTAATCATTCGGCGTTGCCTTAGTGCAGTTTTCTCTGAACCAGAAAAGCTATCATCCCTATTTTAACAGTAGACTCGTTGAGTCAGTATTTTCGCAGAAGCAACCATGGTAGCAGGAAAAGTGGTTAAAGAATAATTACCCATTGCGCAGTACTAGTGCGACATTAAATTCAACCAAACAACCGATCTGATAAAGGGTGCGCTTTAATTACTTCTTATGACGAAGATTTTTACCATGAACTATGTTTTCTAAATTTAACTGAATTTTAAAAATTGAGATTTATTTATTTACGAACATGTCCAGGACGGAATGTCTAAGGAAAAATTAACCAAGTTATAGATGTTGCCACAAGGTGAATTGCTGTACCAATAGTTACAGTTCTTTAAAGTAGTTCATTTCCCTGATATTTCAAAGGATTATATAATTTTAGTCGATTTTTGGACTACTTAAATAGTTGCAATCAATGCAACAAAACATCAAATTCCAGTACAATAGTCTTACATTTATCTCCGAATACGTCTTCCGTGGAGGATCAAAATTGTGATGGCATGTCATAATTTTTTCTCAGTTCCTACACGACGTACTTAACATTTTGTGTTTACGCTTTTTTCTTAAGAAACCATTTCTTCTTCTTTTTGATACGCTTTTGAACACGGTTTTAGTTTCAACATCCCCCTCCCCCCCCCCCTCCTATTGTCTATTTTGCATTTTTTTTTTTTAAATACACTCATTATAAATATTGTTTTAACGTAAAAAATAATTATTGAATGGGGTTGTTATATCATTGATAATAGGGTGCAATATTTCATGATTTTCATGCAAAATTAACTTACAATATGAGTTTCAAAATACATAAATAAATAAATAAATAATAAATAAAGGATGACTAAGTTTGATTTTCAAAACATTAAATAATACAGGCCTACAAAACTGAAGTTGACAAAATTTATTTGATGATTTGAGTTGAACTTTATGTTTTTTGATGTGCTGAAATCGAAAAAGCAGCCCATTTTTCTCCATCCCGCATAGATTTTTACCAATACAGGGTGTTTACCGACTCAATTTCTTACATATACCATCGTAACCATATACCATATACCATCTTACATATACCATCGTAAGGTTGGTTGGTATAGTTTTACGTTGCACTAGTGTTGTGCTATTACAAAAATAGGCATCTATAATTAATTAATCAGGAAAACATACTTTAAAACTTACCATATAATTATATTGGTGGAAGAGTAATGGAAGAAATTATATAGGTAGGTACCCTGTATTGACAAAAATCTATACGTGATAGAGAAAAACTGACTTCATTTTCGGTTTCAGCACACCAAAAGACATAAAGATGAGACAAAATTATAAAATCAAAATTTTACATGTCGGCCTGTGTAATTAATGATTATTTATATAAATTAAATTAAGAGAAATCTGAAATTAATCGAATAAAGAGTTCTAAGATTCTAAGACGGAAGGTGGCCGCTCACCACTATGCAGCGGTTTTGAGCGATTTCAACCTTTAGAGAGGGGCTCCGATGGCACTGTGGTGATTCAAAAGAGCCCGTGTCTAAAGGTTAAACCCTCTCCGTTGTTTATTGCATAAACAGAAAAAAAAAAAAAAAAGGTTACAGAGGTCGCCAAAGCAAAGCTTTCACACGACAGAGGGCGACAAGGAACAAGAATATGAAAAGAAGAACGGAGCCTTGATCCCTCGCATGGAAAAGCTTGTGAAGAAAAATTGTATGGTCCTCCAAGAGAAAAGTTGGTAACTGCCTTGGAAGATTGAAAAATTAGTTGGTCAAATTGGAAAGATGCATTAAGAAGTTATAGATTCTGGTTAGTTTCTGACGTAGGGGAAGCCGGGTAACGATATTAAAAAGCCAGTCGTTAGGTTTATTAGGTGGGTTAAGGATACGCCAATCAAGAGTTAGTGGGCATGAGAAAAAGTAATGATTTGCATTACCCTCAGCGCCGCACTCACATTGTGGAGTGCGCGAGCAATGAAACTTGAAGAGATGTGATTTGAACGGGCCATGACTCGTTAAGAAGGCTGTTATGGCTGGGGAAAGGTCAAAGTTATAATTTGACACTTTTGGGAGGAGGTTAAACGTAAATCTACCTTTAGGAGATGTATCCCAGTATAGCTGCCATTCTTTTTTTAGTCGTGCTTTAAGACATCTTTTGATGTAAGAGGGGGGAGGGCCAGAACGAAATCCACTGCTTCCTTTTTAGTGGCAGTTTTTGCTAAGAGATCTGCCATTTCATTGCCCGCGACACCCCTGTGAGCGGAGACATGAGCTAAAAAGAAAGTCTCGGGCTTAGACAGGAGATCTAATTTGATTTTCTGAATAATAGGATGGTTACTCCTGTGGCGAGCCAGAGCCTGAAGACCTGAGAGACTGTCACTGTAGATAGAAATTTTCGAATTGGTAAAATAAGAAATTGACCAAGAAATTGCTTGGCTGATAGAGAAAATCTCAGCCTGGAAAACAGTGTTACAGTCCCCAAGCCTACAGGACCACTGATGAACCAGGACCCCGTCAACAAAGGCGCAAAATGCGGCACCCACACCATGGTCTGTCTTAGATCCATCTGTATATATCGCCACAGGGGCTGTAGGAGAGAAGGAGTTAATATTAGTATTAATTAATGCATGCGTAAAGTCCTCTGCTGGGTGTATGAACCAGCTGCCCATTTTGAGTTGAATTTCTTCATTTGGAAATAGGATTTTCTGTAGGTCTTTGTTTCTTAGTTGTAGTACGTTTATTCTGTTGTATTCGTAATTCAGAGTGAGGTGTAGAATAAAGAGTTCAACGCTATCGCACTTCAAATGATTTCACCCCATAGTTTATAATAAAAAAGAATTTTTCGTGGTACCCCAGTAAAAATCTCTAAGTGCTAGATTCACTAAAATTTATAAAATTTTTTGCAACAATGATTTATAATATGTACATAAATCGTCTGCTCAATCGGATAAGGCATTTAGACACTATAGCGTTTTAAATAATTTCAGCTCATAGGCAGTGTTGCCAGATATGGCGGACTTTTTATTCAATAATCACCGATAATTTTGAGAAGTGATATTTAATATACAATGTAGACTCATAGATATAGTAATAAGACACAGATTGATCATTGGGAGGGAAAAAAATGATTCTTTTTTACTCGAAGAAAAGTCCACAATATGGTCGACTTTCTCCGAGTGAATACACACAGATAATTTAGAAAATAAAATTTATGAATAATTTATGTTCTAAAGGTGAATAAAAAAAACTGCAGATACAATTTCAAATTCATTTTTCTTTTTCTTTCTTTTCTTTTTCTTTTATATATTTATTAATTTAGTTAATATTTAAACTCTTTTTATATACTAAAACTAACGTTCTTTATCTACGCCGCTGCTAACATATTTAAAAGAATTTTGAAAATTCTATATTATTACTTACTAATATAAAATCTTAAAAAAATATCAAACTTTAAAAAACGTATTCCATTAAAAAATCAAACCAGTTTTTATTTCCTAATAATAACAAAGCAACTGATAATAAAAATTATATTTTTCATAATTCAGTCAAATATAATTTACTTTTATGATAACTTATCCATTTCTTTTTATAAATATATTAGAAGAATTAAAAGACGCAATATATCGACATTTTGAAAATTTATCAACATTCTATTCTGTTCTATTACAACTGCCGAGTTTCAGTGGTTTCAATACCACAATATGGCTGATGCCAAAAAAAATTTTCGGCATCAAAAATTTTTGCATGATAACAATGGGATAACAGATCTATATAAATTACTATATCTATGAATTAAGTAATCATTTCATTCTAATAGCATTCATAATATAAAAGACAACGGAAAATGTATATGCAAAGTGAGCCATGATATATATAATGATCAGGGAAAACTACTCTTGTTTTTCGAAAAAGGAAAAGACGCACCATTATCCAGAAATTTTAGCTTAAATATAAATAGTTTTCCTTATTTTCTATTGATTAATCATTCACTTTCAAAATTCAAAACAAACTCATTAAAATACCTAATACATGCTAGTTTAAATAATGATTTTATTTATAAAAAATCACACATTTACACTGTACATCACACATTTTCCTTCTGTCTTTGTCATGTTTTCCAGCAATACAGACCATTTTTGTTTTTAACTGCAAAATATGTACAAATATATATATATATATATTTTCTTTCTTTCCTTTTTTTTTTTTTTTTTTCATATTATTTTTAAAAATGAAAAGGTTTACTAGGAAAATAAACATACTAACACTGTAATTCACATATCGATAAAAGCCGAAGTTTCCCCAGCGCAACGCTCAAAACTGATGTAAGAGCTAAAATAATTTATTGAGTTAAGAAAGTGAAATTTTCTTCTTAGATTCAGAAGGAATAAAATAATCACATTTGTAACAATGTATTGAGAAAAGTAAAATAAAACATTACCCTTGATTTCAAACAATAAGAAAAGATTATTTAAAAGAAACGAAATATACTATAATATTTTTAGGTAAACATGTCGTTGAAATTTCACTTTATTGCCTTAAGTGTGTAATTTTTCTCGTGGTTTTAGATCCGTATTAACTTTTTCCATAGTTTAATTTTAAATTAAGAGAATTTAAGATTCTTAATTATTTTTATTTCCCTTAATATATATATATATAAATTCATATTATGATATATAGATTTTTGGTAAAAATTTAGTTTAACTCACTGGTTAACGCATTTTACAAAATTCTTCAACTTGACACAATAATATGTCTGTACACTACAAGTTGCAACCTCTTATAACCCAAATAATAAACTAAATAATTTAGGGTGTCACTCACACGACTTTCTCTTACCCTGAATTTTAATACTATAAGTACAGATTGGAGAATAAGGAGTAAGATAACGAGTACTGTTGTGCAAACCTATGATAAACAATTCAAATTAGGCTTCGACACAGCTTTATTTGACCAGTAATCCTGTGTGAATGGGGGCTACCGCCCTCCTCAACCTCCGTTTCATTACTGTACCTACATTCATGTAGTTAAATCTGTTATTAAATTCAAAAGTTCATTTAAAATTATTCTGACAACTTTCACACAAGCATTCCTTGAAACTTATCAGTCTTGATCAAACTTTTCTAGTGACAAACATATTAACTTCCAAATACTAAGTTTTGGATCTTCTGAAATTATTTATTTTTAAGATACTCTAACAGACACACACAAAGGTCAAACTTTAAAAATCTCGACTTTGGTATTCAGAAAGCTTCAAAACGTGTAAATATACAAAACACCAAGCGATGAATATTTAGCTTAAAAAATACATCATTTAGCATATGGCTATGATGAATTAATTGCAATTCCTGAGAAGCTTTTCTGAACATGGTAAAATATTATAATAAAACACTTTCACTAACAATAAAATAATAACAACAACAACAATAATAATAATAATAATAATAATAATAATAAAGAAAAAATATGTTATAGCTTAAATATTGGTAGCTCTGTATTTCTTCTGAAAGTTTTGTACACATCATATGGTGGACATAAATATAATCCTATAACACACGGCACAACCTGAAGTACACTTCCATCAATCTTCAAGTATTGTCGCACTGTAATGCAGTTCTTTTGTGTAGCCCTGTAAACGAATAGTGAAGGATTTCGATACCATATTCTACATGAAACATGTTTTTACGTATACAAAATATATATTTTCGTTTCATTTGATTTAGTACAGTCTCTAGATGTTATACTCTACTTACCTGCAATTTCTCCCATAGACGTGATGTATTTAAATTCTCTGGGGTGTCCCTGTACACGAACCATTTGCTTGATCTAAATGAAAAGTTTAGTGTTGCATCCCTACATCATACACATTTAGAATGTCAAGTTTGGACTTTCTGCTACAATTTGTTTTTGAGATATGCTGATAGCAGGCAGACACACACAGACCAATTGCTAAAAACATGATTTTCGGATTCAGGGGATCTCAAAACGTGTAAATATAACAAAACTCAATTACAAAAATTTGACCCCAAAACAACACTTTCTCTACCTTATGGGTAAGAGAAAGAAAAAAAGTGATCAACAAGACTTAAAGCGTTATCGGAAAAGAAGAAAGGGGCCAAACAAAGTATTTAAACTGAAGTCATTAGATTTTTTTTTCTTTGTTTTTTAATATTATTATTACATTTTCAGCACACACACAAAAATTTATGCCCTTTCCCAGGATTACAAACAAGACTTAAAAAAAAAAAAAAAATGAAATGATAGCATATAAAAATTGTTTAATTCAAAATGTTGCTCGTTAGGTGGGCGAAGATCAACTACAAATAATAAATAAATAAATAAATAAATAAATAAATAAAAATAAATAAATAAACAAAGTCTGTTTAAAATTCTTTTTAAGGATAATTTACACATTATTACATTAAAATGATGCACGAAAACTAGTGTATTTTTTAGAAAAGGAAAACAAGAATTAGAGATTAAATTTTAACTGATTTAATATTAATTTCACAGCTCACCGTTAAATTTACAACTAAGGTTTAGCTGCGAGGTTTCAAAGTTTTACAGTGTGTTTAACGGCCTTGTGGTTTTTGCAAAGATTTCTAATAAATGGATAAATAACTATTGATACTCATGCAAGGTCGTACTCGCATGTAACTATACTTGAAATATAAAGATTGCCCAAATGCAAAATGGATACCTCTGATAGTGTCAGAAGTACATCAGCAAAATCAGCACCAGCTTTCAAGGTTATAAAAAAAGGAAAATAGAATTCAGTGTTGCCAATTTTAAGGACTTTTTTTTATTTAATATTACCACTAATTTTCAATTGTAATGCTTGCCTAGTCACTTCGAAGAGTAATCGCCTATTATGTATATCAATCATCACTACTCAAAATTATGGATGATTATTGAATAAAAAAAGTTTATAAATTTGGCAACACTGATGGAGATTTGCACTGCAGATTGCCTGTAACGGATTAAAAAGTTCCCATGAAAGCATTTATAATGAATGCTTTCACTATAAATGCTTTTTCTTCAAAGTCGTGCTAAAAGTAGATGCGACTAGAACATTTTCTTCGATTACCGTATAACACATTCGATTGATTTCCTGCCACAACGGTACGCTACATCAATTCAGCACAATACAGCAGTACTCTCTCGGAACTATGCAAAGCAATCAAAAACAAATGGGCAGATCTTCTCTCGCAGCAAGTGACCCTTCTTCATGATAACGCTCGACCATCTCCCGTAAAAAACTGAGGGCTATACACAAATTCTGTTGGGAAGTTTTTAAACAACCCAGCGTACAATTCGGACTTGTCTCTCTATGAATATCGTAATTTTACACCATTTAAAAATATTTATATGGAAAACGTTTTTATTACAACGACAAAGTAAAGAAAACAATCTCAGTTATTAAACAACAAGGGTATTGATATTTTGGCGAAACGATGGGATCAGTTTTATAACACTTATGGCGATTTCTTTTAAATTTCTAATAAAGGTATTACTCTTTTTATTTTATTTATTTATTTATTTATTTTTTTTTATTTTTTTTTTTTTTTTGTCAATCTGTCCATTTTTTATTTGAGCAACCCTTATAAATCTGAAAAAAAAAAAAAAAAAGCAACACCCTTATTAAAGAACGTTTTACTGAACACGAAAATAGGTTTTATTGAGTGCTAATAACTATATAATACATAAATGGCTATTAATTAAATTAATTCCACGATATCTATGCACTGTGTTAACGCTCCTTTTTTACCTGGAAATACTACAAAAAATATAAAATAAAATATTAATAATCTGGTGTTGTCACCCATATGACATTCTCTTACCGTGAAATTCTATACCATAAAGATAGATGGGCCATTAAGGGATAAGATAGTGAAAACTGTTATATGAACCTTCGTTAAAAATAATTCAAAATAGGCTTCGAAAAAGTTTCATTTGACAAATAATTCTGTATGAGAGGGTCTACCACGTTTCAATATTGCACTTACATTTAAAGAGAATTCAAAAAGTGTTATTAAATTTAAAAAATCATTCCAAATTATTCAGACAACTTTCACCCGGAACATGCCTTGAAATTTAACAATTTTTGATAAATTTTTTCAAGTTACAAACTAACATTAACTTCAGAATACAATATCTGAGTTCCTTGAAATTATTTGTTTTAAAGTTATTCTGATAAAAGGCAGGGACAAGGATTAAACGTTAAAAACATGACTTCAATATTCGGGGAACCTCAAAACATGTAAATATACAAAAAACAAACACTAATTATTTAGTTAAAAAAAAAAAAAAATATTTTATTTACCACATGGACATGAAAAATTATGTATAATTTCTCAGCAGTTTTCCTAAACACGGTAAAATATTATAGTAAAGCAACTCCACATTCAATAAAAAGGAATGTTTTCGCTTAATTATTGGCAGTCCTGTAGATCTTCCAAAAATTATGTGCACATCACATCTTTTTTTTTTTTTCAACTTCTATAACTACATATTTTGAAAATTATGTGAAATTTCACCTAAGTGAAAACTTTGTATTTCTATCTGATTCCCATACAAAGCTCGGCAGATGATTCTCACCAGTCACCACCCAAAAATGGAGGAAATGCAGTTTTGTGCTCAAAAACAGCTACAGTCGGTAACAAAAGTGTCCAAACACTAGCAAAAATTCCTATGTAAAAAAAGTACACTTCATACGGTTTTTAAAAATAAATCCTTGTCGAATCCTGTTCTTATTAGTCAGTGTAAGAACATGATTCGATAAGGATTTATTTAACAAAACCGTATGAAGTGTACTCTTTTCGCATAGGAATTTTTGCTAGTGTTCGGACACTTTTGTTACCGACTGTATATTTTCAAGATGTCTGGTGATTATTCCACCAACTTCAAGATAAATAAATTTTCGTTATTTTCGATTTTTTTTCTTTTTTTTTTTTTCTTTTAATGGAGTGTGCATTACTTATCCTTGCTGGTAGCCAAAGACCATGTTATTCTATCGGGAAATTTCTTAATAGAATTACTTTTATTTCTTTCAATTCCGTTTTCGCATTCAGAAAATTTCCCATCGTTAAAGTTTTTCTTGTTTTCCAAGAATTATGTCTTTTGGAGTGAGGCCCTGACCGTCGTCAATTACCCATAGCACAGCACTAGTACGATGTAAAATCCAAACAACCAACCAAAAATTTATGGAGCCGCGGTAGATCGTTTGGTTTGAAATCGGAGAATTGTGGTTCAATGTTCGAGATCGCCGAAGACCATGGCGTACAATTATGGTGGCTGATGCACATTAAATTAATCGTGAATGCAATGTACACTATGTTTCGTAAAAATATCTTTGGGGGGGCTACTAAAGGAAAGGGGGGGGGGTGTATGCCATCCTCTCCGTGAAGGATAAAAAATGTGATGTCAGTTTTCTGTCCGACCTAGGAGTGAATACCAGACTATCGCCAATTATCCATTGTGTATCTCCAGTGCGACGTCATACCCACTCAACCTCAACCAAAATTTAATTTAATTTTAATTATTATTATTTTTATTACTTTGGATATATCATTTTGCAGCCAAAAAATGCAAATAATGCATTTTGTTCATTTTTCTCAAAAAAAAAAAAAAATAAATAAATAAATAAAAAATAAATAAAAATAAAAAAAAAAAAATTATCAGTTGTGAAATTTCTGAATATGAAAACGGCATTAAAATAATAATAATAATAATGTATTAGGTAATGAATACTTGAATAAACAAATTTTCCCATGGAATAACACGGCCTTCGATTGTCGGCGAAAATAGGTAACGTATGCTTTTAATGCCCCTTTTTTTCATTAGGGAAGTCAGTTTACTTAAAAAATTCATCTGGGGGCATTATACTATAATTGAGATTACATTTTCTCCATATATTAAGTTTTACTTGAGCGATAGTTTTGTATCTCTATCTGAATCCAATACAAAACTCCTCGAATAATTCTCACCACACACACATACACACGCGCAAAAAAAAAAAAGCCCCGCGCAATTAGGAATTTCTGCAGGTTTTCAAGATGTCTGTAGTAATCTCGCTAGCTTCCGGATTAATAAATGTTAGACAGTTTGAAAATGTAGCAAACAAATCTCAAAATATGACAACTCTTTCTCGCTGTGAAATCAACCTATTTTTAATAAAGAACTGCTTCCCATTTCACTTTTCAGAAGGAAGGTAATTTGAGGGAAAAAACCGACGAAAGGAAGCTGTTAGTTAATTACTTCCTAAATCATCCGCTTATGTATTTTATACTTGGAGATGAAAAGTTTTTTTTTTTTTTCATTCGATTGTCATACATAATTTTACAATTATTTTCAAAAGTAATTTACTTCCGCATTAATTTTTGAAAATATTCTGATCTAAAAGAACATTCAAGTAGAATACTTGTATAAATTGTATATTTTATACATCCTTGTACCAAACAAGTGGCACGCACTCTTTCTGTCTCACATGCAAATACATGTCTTCAAAAATAAAAAGTATGAATAAAAATAACTTACAAACTAATTAATCTTAGGTGCATTTAATTTTATTCATAACAAAAAAAAAAAAAAAAAAAAAAAAACTTTTTCATGATAAGTATGTGTTGAATGTTTGTTTTCAATAAAATTACAAGTTAAAATATTTTATACTAGCAAACCCGTGCGAAATATTCGCATTTTATTTCTTTTCTGATTTACCTTTAAAATTTTAAACTCAATGTTATACCAATTTCACCACCTAATTAAACTTTTAATTTACCAGAAGCCAAATTATTGATAAAACCAAATTAATACTGTACAATAGTGAAACCAAAATCATTCAAAGAAACGTTTCCAAAGAAAATTCATGGTTCACGACCCAATTTTCGTATTCCACAGGCAGTACAATTCATAGGACACCCACGACACCTTTTAAATTTTTGTCGTTATGTTGGCGATGACTTTTTATTAATTTTGGTACACACACACACACATATATATATATATAAAGTAAATAAATAAAATAAAATAATTCCTATTTTGATTATATATTTTATAATTGTGTTTTTTAGTCAATTTATGACACAAAAGCTCATATTCTGTATATATCTTTAAAATATTGCTAGGTTTAAAATGACGCTTGCAAAGATTCTGAAGAAACAACCGTTAAAAATACATTTTTTTTTCGTAAAATAGTCTCATCAGACAAATGTCGTCATTTTTTCTTATTAGTCCATTGAGCTAAGTCCTCGTGCTTAAATATTGTTCATGTATAAATATTATTTTTTTATCCTTGCGTATCGTATCGTTTCGACAAAAAAATAATTGAAACTGATCCACATTAGAGAAATATTATAGAGATTGTTAAAAATGAAATCCAATTTATTCTTTATACAAACTGGCCAACTTGGTAAAATTATAGTATCACGTTGTCGAAAGCAAGTATCATACTTATCGTATAATAATAATGTTTAAAATATTGCTAAAAGCTAATGTGCGACGTTGTTAATAGACATAACATTCAGAAAAAGTTAGACAATTTTAATATTAAAACGGATCTGTCTAGTAGAGGTCAGAGTTCTATCTGAGCGGGATTTTCGAGAACTGGCAAACACTGTTATTTATGCATTAAGTAAAAATTTAACTTCTAATTAAAGGGGGATAAAAAAGATCTATAAGAACTTTTTAAAATGATACACTGAAAAAAAATATATATATACCTCCTTCATCTAGAATGAATAAGTAGTCATTTTCTAAATCCTTAAATTAGAAATATAGATTCCCGAGCTTTGCGCATGAGGCAAGCCAGTAAACTGAATAGACGAAATGATCGAGAATTTCTAGTCTACACGTTACTAGATGGTGAAACAATATTCTGAATATTCTGAATACTCTTAATCTTTTGTATTGCGAGAAATTCTCGCTTGATTTTCTAGAATTGGGTCATAAACCAAGATTATAGTTGCTGAAACCCGTCTTTTGTATCCGCATCTATTTGCAGAGATTTTCAAATAACTTTGCTCTCGAGAATATAGGCAAACGCTCTGGAATTCTAGTAGGGGTTTCTAGAACTCGCTTTCAAATGGGACTATAATTTATAAGGATGGCATGGAACTATTTTTTCTAGAGCCACAATTTGGATTCTAGATGGCAGTTACGGAATTTTTTCTCAGTGTAAATTTCTTGTTTCTAATTTTCATTTCTGAAATTCACCGGCGTTCTCTTTATCTTTCTTTCTTTCTTTCTTTCTTTTTTCCATATAAGGAATTGGTGATAATTTTACAATAATAATTGTAGAATAAATTATCGTTTTAAGAAATAATGTTCAAGAAATGATAATGCCGAGCGATGTAGGTTTTAAATATTTGACTGCGGAGAAACGCAGTCGCGCTGCTGTGATGCGTTGCTATAATTTTCACATTAATGGGCAGCAGTTGTATTCATACCAATTGAGGTTTTTATTAATATAATTCAATCATGGTTTTTAATAGGATAAGAATTAATCAGTTAAGCACGATGCTCTACTATGCTCTACTGGGTCACCGTTTGAATCGAACGATTGTTTTCATATGTTGTATTGGACACTCATTTTGTCCTTAAAACGTGTTGTAATATTGTTATCATGGTTATGAAAAGAAAAAAAAAAAAAAAAAAAAAGGAAGAAGGAAAGAAAAAGGTAATGGAATTAAACGATCCAGCTTAATTTGCAATATGCATAAAATAAGAATTCATGGAATTAGTGTTGCAAAACACTCTTGTAATAAATGACAGTAAAAAAATAGTTTTGTAGGTAAAAATTACTTTTTATAGAATAATTAATGTTAATTAGGGTAGGTGTTCCAGTGATTGATATGCTCCAGTAACTGACATCTTCCCCAAAATAATTAACAAATAAGAAAAAAAATAAAAGCAAATGATTTACACGTCAGAATTTTTACATTGTAAGTCAAACACTGGAGCATAGGTTGCCTATTACTGGTAAAAGGAAAGACTATAAGCGTCAAACACTGGAGCAGGGGGCCAATTACTGATAAAATGAAGAACTGGCATTGTCAATTACTGGAACATCGGGTAAGTGTAAAATAAAAATTCATTAAAAAAAATATCTAATGCATATATTTTAACATATATGTGGTTCTGAAAGTCTTTCATCCCATATATATTAACTTAAGATTTCAAAAAATAGTTTATGATGACTAAAACATTAAAAACATCAGAAGTTGCTCTAAAAGTGTCAACCACTGGAGCCTTTACCCTATAACCGTTTCTATTATTAAAAAAAAAAAATCTATGCATTTTATTCCGTATTTTTTAGCATATGTACAAGAAAATTCTTCAGCATTCAAATGGTTAAGTACGTTCTTTCAGTAAATATAGACATAAATTAGAACGAAAGAAATTAAGTGTTATGGATTTATGGATTGATGGAAGTCTGTTGTATTTTAGCTTTTTAAAATGTTGCAACTTGTGAATGTACATTTTGAACATGGCAAAGATACTTGCCATGCTCCAAAGAGATTTTTCTAATTTCTCGTCAATTTTTGGTTTTTGGCTGAAAATTTTAGCGTAACCAATTTATTTGGGCATCTTTAATAATCTAGCCCATTGAACCAGTAAGAGCTAAGTTAACGAGCAGGCTCTAAGTATCTGCGATATTTTTATGCAAACCATATGTTAAAATGAGACTTTTCTATACTCGATATACGTTACAGAATGAGCAGTTCTCTGCCATAACCAAGCTCAGTATTTTTTTATATTTATAAAGAAACGTATGTATCCAAATGAATTTTGTAATTTTTTGGGTGGTCAATAGATACGATCTTCCTTAATATGAATGTAGTAGTAAAACTTGCTAAATCATCTGATCAGTTTAATAACGTAGGGGTGGCTCCTGAAGAAGTCCTATGGCATTTTGAGATATTTTATTTAATAATCTATCCATTTTTTTGTGATATGGTCCAAAAATAATTTGCTAATTTCAACTTTTATGGTTCATTTTTGTTATTGTACGCTCGATTTTTAACCTTTTTAATACTATCCATTATTAGTTCCTTCTTTTCTTCTACATTACCTTGAAAGATCCTTCTTTTACGCATGTTTTCAACAAATTTTGTAATCTAATAAGTTTTTTTTAAATTAGATAAGTAATTTTATTAAATTTCTAATAAATTTAAATTAATATAACTATTCAAAAACATTAAAATTATTAAACCTATTCAAGTTAACTAGTTGCCTAATTGGCCTTTGTGGGTTTTTGGGCAGAGCTACAAGATTTTGCATGAAGGTCTGTATTGACCTAAGATCGTTGCATCTCGAAGATCAACTTTGGAAATTTTGAATAGTTTTTTTTTTTAATTTATTAAAATCTATAAATTTCTGAAATGATAGTCCCTAGAGATAGAAACGTAAAATTAGAAGCGCTTTCTGTGGTCCATTAGATCAGTTAGTTAGAGCGTTAGGCTGATAACGATAACGTGAAGGTCATGGGTTCGATTATCCAAGAGCCAATGTGTTACTTTCTGCAGATAATTAATAGAATATATTTCAATTGTTAAAAAAAAATCCTTCAATTCTTCCCAGTATCCTAAATATGACTAGAAAGTGGAAAAAAAAAATAATAATAATAATATGGTGTGTCACTCACACGACTTTCTCTTACAATAAAATCTAACACTAAAAGGACAGACTGGACATTAAGGATTAAGATAACGAGTACTGTTATGTAAACCTATGTTAAAACAATTCAAATTAAGCTTCGGAACAGCTTTATATGATAATTAGTTCAGTATGAAGGTTCATTATTGCACCTACATTTATATACTATTTAAATATGTTTTTAAAATGAAAAGTTCACTTAAAATTATTCAGACAACTTTCACACGCAACATTCCTTGAAACTTATCAATCTTGATCAAACTTTTCCAGCAACAAACTTATATTAACTTCAAAATATAACATTTGGATCGCCTGAAATTATTTCTTTTTAATTTGTTCTAACAGACACAGACAAAGGTCAAACGTTAAAAACTTAACTTCGTTATTCAGGAGGCCTCAAAACGTCTAAATATACAAAAAAAAATCAAGCGAGGAATATTCAGCTTAAAAAAATACATTATTTACCACATGGCTATGAAGAATTAATTTCGATTCCTGAGCAGTTTTCCTGGACATATGGTAAAATATTGCAGTAAAGCACTTCCAATAACAATAAAAAAGAATGTTAAGGCTTAAATATTGGCTGCCCTGTATATCTTCTAAAAGTTAGGTACACATCACGCGGAGGACATAACTATAATCCTATATTAATAACATGCGGCACAACCTGAAATACACTTCCGTCAATTTTCAAGTATTGTCGTACTACAATCTAGTTCTTTTGTGTAGCCCTGTAAACAAACAGTGAATAATTTCTATACCATATTCTGCATGAAACATGTTTTTACGTATATAAAATATGTATATTCGTTTCATTTAGTTTAGCGCAGTCTATAGATGCTAAATTCTACTTACCTACAATTTTCCCCAGAGACGTAATGTATTTGAAAACTCTTGAGTGTCCCTGTGCACGAACGACTTTCTTGATCTCAACGAAAAGTTTAGTGTAGCATCCCTATACCATACACATTTAGAATACCAAGTTTGGACTTTCTGCTGTAATTTGTTTTTGGGATATACTGATAACAAACAGACAGACACAGAGACCAACCGCTAAAAACATGATTTTCGAATTCAGGGGATCTCAAAACCTGTAAATATAACAAAAACTCACTTTCGAAAATTTGACCTCAAAACAATTTTTTCTCATCTTTATGGGTAAGATAAAGTAAAAGCTTAAATTTAAATGTGTGTTGGTCACGTTTTAGGAAACGGCTGATCGCAGAGCTACAAAGTTTTGTAGATGTCCGTTTTGACTTCTCCTAATGCACTTCAAAGTTCAATTTCCGATTTTTTTTTTTTTTTTTTTTTTTTTTAATTAATTAAAGTTTTTCAGCTGGAAGATTATCTGGTACTGCCGCAGAAAAAAATATGTTTGCAAGAAAAATGTAATTCTTGAATAATAGCTGCGCCACTTATTGTCCAGTTAGCACCTGAATTGAAATGTCCGGGAATTGGGGCAAATGGAAGCAGTGGGGACTTGAATCCAATATACCGTAATCGGGGAAAGAGCTAGAGCCAGGGCAGCGGGAGCCCGAAGTGAGGTTTTAAGTGATTTCAATGAAATTTTTGACTGTTTTTATTTATAAAGTGATTTAAAAAATAGTGACTGTTGTTTTTAAAATTTCCTTTAAATATAGTGACCAGCTAAGCAAGCAAAGCCTATAAAATAATTTTAATGACAAGTATACGTAAATAAGAACATACAGGCAGAAAATCTTACTATTCCCAGCAAAACCTGGGATGATGGCCAACACGAGGCCAAGTGTTGGCTGCCAACAGTAACAGCTGCTGGCCCGTTGGTGGCAAAAGTTAAGGTGCCGCAGGGAATATGTTACGCCGGCCATCAGATGGCCGCATTCGGCCGATTCACTGCTGGCAGCCTGCAGTACGATCGGAATAAGTCAGTGGGCCACTGATGGGTCATTGCTGGCAGCAAGCTATCGGTTAAAAAAAGGTTGTGGGCCACTGATGGCAACCAACAATAGGTCAAAAATCGTTAGTGGGCCA
Organism: Salticus scenicus; assembly: GCA_963930645.1. Lineage (NCBI taxonomy): Eukaryota > Metazoa > Arthropoda > Arachnida > Araneae > Salticidae > Salticus > Salticus scenicus. The sequence continues at coordinate 52,746,831 of OZ005648.1, forward strand.
GTGTCGGGCCACCTGATAGCAAACATAATTTTTTCGTATTGTTGCTGGAAGTCTTCAGTGGGCCAGTTGTGGCAAACATAAATAATTATATTACTCAGGGTGTTTTTGTTGGCCCTTTATATTTTCCCATTAACGGCCCTCTTCATTTACCGTCGCCGGAAGCCCGAGCCAATGTTATTCTATGGGGAAATTTTCTTTACAAATAACTCATTAACTAATACATATTTTTAAATTCTGTTTTCACATTCAAAAAATTCCCAACTGTTAAATTGACCGACCTTTTTTAAAAATGTATTTTTTAATTTTTAATATTTTATTTTGAAATTGCAAAAGGAAAAAATTTCACATATCGAAAATTCGTATTTCGCAGCTTCAAAATAAAATATAAAAAATTAAATAATTTTTTAAAAAAGGTCCGTCAATTTAACAGCTTGAAATTTTCAGAATGTGAAAACAGAATTAAAAAATATGTATTAGTTAATAAGTTATTTGTAAAGAAAAATTTCCCATAGAATAACATTAGCTTCGGTTTCCAGCGGCGGTGAGTGAAGAGGGCCCTTAATGGGCCAATAGTGATTTGGTTATAACTATTATTTTATTTTATTTATTTATTTATTTATTGTGATACCTTACATTTTATTAATGCTAATTTCTATGCATCCAATATTTAATTTGGTTTTGTAGCAACAGAGGGTGATCAAACTATTATTATTATTATTATTATTATTTTTTTTTTTTTTTTTTTTTTTTACACTTTTTTTATCTTAAAAAAAAAAAAAAAAATGCTTGACTAAATGATTTTGAAATGGAGACATGTAAAAACGTTTAAGAACTCACATTTTCTACTTCCGATTTAGTCCAAAGTTCAATTAACCAGCTATAAATTAAAGAAAAGCACAAATATTTTGGATCACCCTGTGTCATAAAAAGCTACAAATGACTTGTAACTTGAACACATTATTGCTCTTACTATATACAATGTTTGTAAGTTTTTTGTATGGGAAATACACAATTTTTTAGGCATATATATATATATATATATATATATATATATATATATATATTTTATTATTACATTTTTGGCAATTTTTTTGCTTATAACAAGAAGGAATTTTCACAAAATTTTACAAAACTTGCAGAAAAATTGATAAAACATTAAAGAAACATTATTCTGAAACATAAAATTCATATGTGTAAATTTCGAGGAGATTTGAGCATTTACATTAATTTTTATTTATTTATTTATTTATTTATTTTATTTTTTCTGAGCGTGCGCGTAAGATAGAAATTTTTTTATTACGTAAGTCGAAAACCAGATATCTTGGGTAACTTACACAAAAGTTTATTTCAATGGAATAAAAATTAAGTAAATTACTGGTAAAAGAACGAGCCAGATTTTAGATATGTTAAACCATGTTACAAAAGGTCATTTTTGTGAAAATCTCCTTATGAGCTCACAGATCGTACTAAATAAATAAAAGTATGTTAGAGTTATAAGTCCAGAAGGATTTTTTCACAAAGAAGAAATTTTGAAACATGGTTGAAAAAATTTAATCTTCCAATTAAATGCTTGGCATGTGAAAAACCCCTTATGAATTTTCAAACCTGTATATACCTAAAATCTGCCCCATTTTTTCGCAACAACTTGCTTAATTTTTCCTGTATTGAAATGAACTTTCGATATAAATTGCCCAATATATCTAGCTTTTAACTAATGTGATGAAAATTTTTATCTTTCCCACAAAAGCAGTAAATAAAATATTTATTATAAATGCTCATATCTCACCGAATATTACACGTATAAATGTGTGCTTTAGAATAATATATTTCTTGTGTTTTGTGTTTTGTTAAAATTTTGTCAATTTTTCTGTAAGTTTTGTAAAATTTTAATGAATTCCATTCTTGCTATAAGAAAAAAAAAAAAAAAAAGAAAAAAAAAAAAAGAAAGAAAGAAAAAAAACTTGACCCCCCCCCCCCTTGCCAAAAAAAATATACATATATTGTTTATAATATATGCAGCGTGTTAAGGTTACAAGTCATCGGTAGCTTTTCATGATATAGGGTGATCCAAAGTATTTGTGCTTTTCTCCAATTTGTGGTTGCTTCTTTAATTGCACTCTTGACTAAATCGATAGTGGAAAATATGAGTTTTTAAATGTTATTTGTATATTAGAAGTTCAAGACCATTTCATCCAGTATTTGTTTTAAAATAATAATAATAATAATAATAATTGATTACCCACTGTATTTACAGTTCAATTAAATTTTTACAAGCATTTGATTCTTAGACTATGTTTATAAATTTAGGATTTCTAGTACAGCGTGAGAAACACTCAGCCGATCCGTTTTCATTAAAAATAAATCTATGATAAGCTTTTTATTACTTTTGTTCTATGCAAATATAAGATTTTGATAAGATAAATATATATTTTGTTCTATGTAATATTATATTCTTTGTAAATTTTGTTTCAAAATGTTAAATTTCAAAACGTTTATTTAACTGTGTTAAGTTTTTTTTAATATAAATAAATGTAACGTTGCAAGTGACTAGATAAAATATTGAAATAAAAAGTTTCTGATTTAAGTATGCAATATAGAGAACATTCAATAAAAAAATATTTAAATCAGAGTTAAGGAGATGGTAAATATTGAAAATCGTTCTTTGAAATTTCTTCCTTAATGTCGTGATTTAATACATAAGTATTGAAATGTATCAGTATTAAGTACATTAAAATTTCTCATAAACTATTGAAATAAAATAAATAAATAAATATTCCATGTAACATAATTTTTAAATTTTACACTCGATTTTACATCATTGTAATTTATCAAAATTTCTAAATATATTTGGGTATAACTTTGTGGATTGATTGGGAAGTTACTTTTTGAAAAGTATTTTGTACTTGTGTGCTAAATTTTAGAGTCAAACATAAAAGTATTTTTAACAAAAAAAAAAAAAAAAACCTCACCAACCAATGCACAAAGTAAAAACCTAATTTATTTCGAATATATTGATACATTACAATACAATGAAATCAGGGTAAGGGGAGAATTTATTAAAAATATTAATCGCATAAAACACTTAAAATCTTTTGAAAATTTTTTATTTGATTTTTTTTTAACATATTTAAATAGTTTTCCAGAAATTTTAATATGCTTAGTATTGATACATTTCAAAGCATATGTATGTAAACTTTAAGAAATCTAAGACGCTAATTTCAAAGTACGATTTTCAATTTCGTCATTCCCTTAAAAGGGATTTAAAAACTACTAAAGTACGGAGTTCTGACTCTGAAGAATAAAATAATAAGTTACCATAAATCGGAAAAAAAAAGCAACAGTGACCCTTAGTCAGGCGAACAAAAGTGGACACGAGTGTAGCAAATGTACTTTGCCGCACTCGTGCCTACTTTGTTCACCCAATGAAGAGCCATGGTATTATTTCCACTCGAAACAAATGTTGCTAGTATTTTTTTTAATTATTGGGTTTTCTTACAAAGATTTTTATTATTAATAACGGTTCTATGAATCTTTTATTACTGTAAAAATAAATAAATAAATAATAAGATATTAAAATAAAATAAAAAGGCAACAGATGTCACCACTATTATCCTTAGTCAGGCGAACAAAGGTGGACACGAGTGTAACAGAAGTGTTTTGCTACACTCGTGCCTACTTTGTTCACCAAATGAAGAGCCGTGTATCACCAGAAACAAATGTTGCCAGTTTTTTTTAAATTCAATTATTGCGTTTCTTTACAAAGATTTTTATTATTAATACCGGTTCTTTGGTGCATTTATTACTGTAATAAATATGTGCTTTAAAATTTATTTTTATTTATTTATTTTTAATTTAATTTTAATTTTAATTATTTTTATTTTTTTACAATTAAATTATATAAGTACGCATTTCTTTTCTTTTTTTTTTTCATATATTTGCTGTCATAAAAATTTAAATTAAACATGCATGCATGATCCTGGAAAACAATTGAAAGCCATTTCTTTTTTTTTTTTCTTATTAATTTATTTAAATAACTAATTCATCTAAAGTTATGGATTACTTTTTTTAATCAGAAAACAAACTAACTGCCAAGTTTATTATTTAAAGCGCAGATTACAATTTGAGATTCAAATTCACATTTAAACTAGTATGTTGTGGCCACCACAAGACTTTCTTCTATATTTTCCTTTACAAATTCACTCAGTAACAATATAAAAAAAAAATAAAAAAGAAAAAAAAATCCAAGTTTTTTTTTTTCGTTAAAAGTAAAAAAAATTCTATATCTTTGTTTTAAATTATCACATATTTATAGTTCAACCATTCGTTTTGACGAGACCTTTCGAAAGAAACCCATCTTGAAAATTTACTCCCTTCGAGGGGGGACTTCCCCCCCAGGGAGGTTCACGAGGCTCCTACACATGCAAAAATCTTTTCCCAGTTGACTATCTCTATTATAAATAATTCTTGTAAATTTCATAATGATTACTAAAAAATAATTCTCCTTATGCACATTTATACAAAATTTTGCCCTATATCACCATGTTAAAAATTTAGAAAAAGCGGGATGGCAACGCAACCTGTGAGACGATTTTTACCAAAAGTTGATAGGCACTAATTTATGTCAAGGTGCAACTACATACCAATTTGTATGAAATTCTGTGCAGTAGTTCCGGAGATACAGTTGCCACAAAATTTTGTCACACACACACACACAGACATTTTCTAAAAATGGTCAAATCGTGTTCTACAGCTCTCAAAACGTGTAAATCCATCAAAAACCCGAGGTCGAAAATTTTTACGAATCCAATACTTTCTTCTATTGAATATACAAGAAAGTAAAAATTACTTAATGCATTTCGACATTTTTGAACTGATAAGCGCTGTTGCTAACCTTCAAAGATGCTTAGAAGGAAGCATTTGGGGCCATCTGGTTATAATTGCTGACTAAGAAAAATATTCCAATTCAAAACTAACACATTCGTACTGCACTGATTGATAGACGTTGGTTTGGTTTACTTTAAAATGAATTTATGAAATAAAGACGTAAGACGTTTTCAGTTGCTCTGAAAGATTTCATCATAAGTATAGGGAATTACTTATTTCAAATCTTACATAGCGAAAATGAAACAGGATGTTAAAAAAATCTGTTTTATACACAGATTTAATGAGAATGACTATTATTTTAATTATTTAGTAGTGGGTGTACATCAATGATTTATATTTCCTTCTAAAGAAACCTTAATTTTCCTTAATTATTATTATTATTTGTTGAGAAATAAAACAATTTGAAAAAATAAAAATACGGGATGAAGGTAAAGAATTTCGATTATTTACTTTTAGTTTGAAACCATTGTAGAATTACAGAGACACTGGATAATTATTTTAAAAAATTTATAGTCATATTCATTTAAAGTTTACTCAGTGTGTCTTACTCAGTTTAGCAGTCAAAAGTGATCATTTAAATTACAAATATAAACAGGATATATAATTTTATGATGCAGTATAGTCATAATAATAATGCAGTTCAAAGATTAACGTCTGTGATAAGTATATAATATATGAGAGAAAATTATTCTAATCTAAATATTTTTTTTTTCATTTTATCTTCTTGTCTTTATTTATTTAATTGAATTTATTTTTATTTATTTGTTTTTTATTTACTTTGTCTCACATCTTTATGTGGCGAAAACTTTATTAGTTTGTGAGTGTTATCTGTGTTAATAATAATAATTTCGGAATTTAAAAGGTAATAATGCACTTGTTATTCATGAAATATGAATAAATTGATTCAGATTTAGGACCATCTTCACGATTCTTGACTTTTTGAATCATACTGGTGGTCAGGAATGAAAGAGTTCCGCTCTTTTGCCACCACTAATTTCCATAAAAAATTTCTGCTCTATAAAATCACAAAAATAATATAAGAAATATGATACAAATTTTTGTATTGAAACACTTTTGGCAGAAAAAGCAGAACTCTTTCTTTGCTTTGGCGACGTTTCTTTGGGATATAATAGAAAGTCTAATACTTATTTTGATTATGCTTTTTGCTATTTCTCTTTTAATTAATTTACGGCAATACTTCATTTTCTATTTATATTTCTAACATATGGGAATTTTTAAATGCTGTTTACTATTTTAGAAGTACATTTTTTTAAATACTTTATATATATAAGGATCTAGTCAAATATATATAGAAGGGATAATTTTTAAGATTTATTTATTTGTTTATTTATTTATTTATTTATTTTTTTCAAGCGATGCTCTCTGGATTAAAAAGAAAAAAAAAAATCTTGGCTGACTGTTATTAACATAAACATTTATTTATTTTATTTCACATCTAAAAATTAATTCTCATTATGTGTATTTATGCAAATTTTCCTCTCATACTGCCATGTTAAAAACTGGGGAAAAAATGGGATGAAAGCGGCATATTTTGAAGGATTGATCCTCAAATGTAATTAGCACCAATTTAAGTCAAAGTCCAACTAAATATCTAGTTAAGTTAAATTGTATTAAATTGTTCATAGAATACAGCGTTCAAAAAATTACTGATACACACAAAGTTTTTTAATGAAGTCAAATCATGTTCAGAACATATCAAAACGTGTAAAACAACCGAAAAACGGGAGTCGAAAATTTTTACGTATCAAATACTTCTTTCTTATACATGCAGAACAAAGTAAAAATAAAAAGGTTACAAATTTATAATTGTCCTAATAACTTTCCCACAGTTATATTATACAAATATAAAGTTGGATCCATAAACTTATTAGCGCTATTAAAATAATAATAAGAAGAAATAATAAGAATATAATTAGAAAATTAATGACTATCATAGCTCATTTTAAACGGACCAACGAGATATTTGCTGTACTTTTCTAGAAATCCTAATATTTTAATAATAATTCTAAAATCAAAGGCTTCTAAAAATGATTAAATAAAAAACACAAAACCAAATTAAAAAATGAATCACTTACTCTTACACTTTTTATGAGATCATTTAACCTTTTAGAATCTTGTACGCCGCAGACTTGGCACGAAATGGCGAAGCGAAATGAGAGGCAGTGATGCCAGATGGTCGAAAATTATTTCCCCAAACAGGTCTTCAAATTTCCCCAAATCAGGGGTTTTTTTCGAAAAAATCCCCAACTTGATTTCTACTAAAAAGGGAAAATAAAATTTTTTTCAAAAAAAATATCAAGCAGATTTAAGTGGATTTAAGCTCAGATTTTTCCCCAAATGAAGGCAAATTTTGAAAAAAATCCCCAAATAACAATAAAGCTATTGAAAATCCCTGGTCATAGGGATAAATCATTACGTTGCCAATATTGACAGAAAGTTGCAGAACTCCCCAGATTTGTCCCCAAAAATTTTAGAATTCCCCAAAAAAGTCCCCACAAACATTTGGTCCCCAAAATTGTCCCCAGAAGCCTCAAAAATCCCCAAAATGGGGACAAATCCCCAATCTGGCATCACTGATGAGAGGGAATTTCAAATCAACAGCAGGTGAATCGCAGCGCCCTCTATGCATTCGAATTGCAAGTGATGGTCCAGTACCGGCCTTATAAATTGTGGCCGCAATATGGCGAACATAATGTTGGCCGTGTGCTGGTACCCTGCAAAAGGCCAGCTGTTATTATGCCGCTTCTGAGCCACCGGCCTTTTCAGTGTAGGCTGGCTTCAATGCTGGCAGCCGTAAGCGGCCCACTGCTTCAGCTACATGTGGCAACCTGCAGCTGATGGCAAGTGCAAGATGCCAGCTGTAGGCCAGAACGAGCCCATCAGTATAAGTTTTGCTGGGTTGTTATTATTATTATTATTATTAGTGATGCAAATGTTTTGAACACGTGTGGAGTAGTACAACAGAATGATTAAAACAAAGCTGTTTCTCACAGAGGATTAAAAGTTCATTGAAGCGGATGATGCCAACACCAAAGTAATATTGATTGGGTGTAAATAAATTGGTAGGTTGCTCATCTGTCAGATCACTTGTAAACCGGTACTACTTGCGAAATTTCTTGAACACGAGAGAGCAATTTGTCTATATTTAAGGTTTGTAGTTTTATAATGGCTTCTCACTGGAACACTTCTGGCCCTACTAACAAACGATTTAGTACATTTTGCCACAACTTTTATACTAGATGGTACTATCTACTTATTACCGAATATTCTCTTAAATCCGTTCTGATAAAATATATGTTTCTTTATTAGAATTACTACTAGAACCTATTGGATTGAAATTTAAATCACTACATTCTTTGTATTCTACTTATTATTCATTTTTGTTTATATAAATTGCAACTAAGACTGTATATAATTGTCTGCGATAAGTAAGTCAATTCATTTTACACTTAGAATTATTGCCAATAAAGTAAAGTGTTTAACACGTGAACCGTTAACTTTTTTTTTTTCTGTGGTTCGTTTTGTACTTAATATTTTCATAATTTTATTAAGATAAATTACAATCAATGTAGAGTGGTGAGTCATCTGAAAAGGCAGCTTATTTTAAATTATATCAGATAATGTACGAAAAATGTTCAGGGGCGCGCCAGCAGTGTCAGGCGCCTGTGTGCAGAGAGTCAGTCAGCGCCCTATTTTAGACAAGGTGTCTACTAACCCCCCCCCCCACACACACACACACCCTTTTGCTGGAAGATAGCTCTCAAAATTTGGTCTTTCGGGGAAGTAGTGACTGTACGGAACATGGATGATATTGAAGCCACGACAGATTTTATATGCATAAATTATAGTGAATTAAATATAATGCCTTTTCTGGGTATCGAACGTGAAATCTTCCAGTTCCCAGCTCAATGTTTTACTATCTATCTACCACGGCTTCTCAAATTATTGCTACAAAATGCCAAAGATGACTTCCGCTAGTATCAACAGGCTCGTTTAAAAGAATTTTATTTTAACAGTATTTTCAATTTCTTTTTTTTTTTCTTTCCCAACAACGCAAAGCTTTATGGCACGTTCAAAAGCTACTTTACATTGTATGATATATTTATAAAAATTTTAGATATTTCTTTTCAAATGAAATAATCAAGTTGCGATTTCTATTTCTTTCATTCTTTTTTTTTTTTTTTTTTTCTTTTAATAAATGCAGAATATATTGCGACTTAGCTAGTTCCTCTTGTTTTTTTTTTTTTTTTTCCCCGATGCCATTTAATCCGAGACAACAGCTTTATATGTTTTAATTTGCATAAAATTTTCAAAAAAATCATTCGACATAGAAAATAAAACATTAATAAATTACAATAAATATCAACATGAATAAAAATACAGGTAAATTTCACATAGTTAAATATTCACTATTAAAAATAACATTGTGAATTTATCTGAAAATGGAGAATTTAGTACTAAGAACAATCTTAAAAAGTTAACAGAACTGATTTTCAATTAATATAGATGCATATTTAATAGGTAAGAATTCAGATTAATCTTAATTCGATAAATTAATCCAAATTTTAGAAAGAGCAAAAGTACAAAAAATTAATTTTCCCTAACAGCTGTAGTAAGTTGTAATATGTATTTAGCTTAATTTGTAAAAATACTATTATTCATAGTAATACTAATGTTTTATTATTATTTACAATTTTACTATTGTTTGTCATAGTAAATGATAAATATTTTTTAACATTTCTCAGTATACTTCAAAAATGCATATGACTGATGTTGGTTTATATAACTGCCCGTGCTCCAGGACTCGTAAATAGTATCTGATAAAAGAAATTAAGTTTATTGAAATTTATTGTAATATGATCGCATTTTGGTTAAGGGGAGTAATAGTTTAAAGTAAATTTTAATAGTGATGTTATTGGTACACATTACTGATATTTACTTCAGCACCTACCTCCAAGAATATGGTGTTATAATATTCATAGCTATTTAAAGGCGTGTGCAAAAGGCAAATTTACAACCGTAACTCTAGTGTGTATTCCGTGGACACATTAGACTGCATTATTAAAATGATATAATATTTTATTAGTAATTAGTATATGTGCTGTTCATTCACGGATGACAGTCATAAAAAAAGGAGACGACTACTCCGAAAAAAAGGGGTAACCTCTGAATCTAAGCTGGCACTGAAGGATTGCAGCTGAAAATAATAAAGATTCTTTATCTCCTTTCATCACTACACTGATAAAATCAAATTTGATATAGACTTGACACATGGATATAACTCCGACATGAAAATAAACAGCATAATTATTAAATGTTCATCTTTTGTGCATCCCAGTGTATGAGTTAAAGTTTTATACTCACTAAATAATATACAAAACTTATTCATGTAGAATACCCGAACACAAACAGAACCAGCGCACTTTGATCTTTCTCCCATAACCTGCAATATACCAATTTATATTCTACAGATTTATATGTACTTTGCAGACTTTATACAAAGTAACGTAATATAGTAAAATTTAGATCAGCTTGGAATTACATAATTAAAATGCTTACTTAAAAAATTCAAAAAATTCTTCCACAATCAAAAATGTTTAAAATCTCTGTTATAACTTTATTTAAAAGATATATAGTAATTATTCCCTGCAACTTTAATTTTTAAAAGTATGTAATTTATTTTTAAAAGTATGTAAAATTCAATTACATAAATCAATCACTTTTATTATGTTTCAAATGTCTTTGCCAAACATTAAACATATTATAAATTTTCATCGTTAATAATTCGTAATAGGATTAAATATTATTAAAAAATAAAATTATAGCTATATTATTATTTTTTATATTACCCGGTAAATAAACAATAATTGGCAAATAAATATTTTATGCGAAATATGTCTTAATTTGATAGCTTATGTAAATTTCCCTTAATCTGAAATGTTTTTACGTTATTAAACTGAATTTAATTTTTTTTATATTCATTGATTTTGAAGTATCTGATTTTTACTTTCTCTTACCCATAAGGTAGAGAAAGTATTGTTTTGGGGTCAAATTTTCGAACACGAGATTTTGTTATATTTAAACGTTTTGAGGTCCCCAGTATACGAAAATCATGTTTTTAGCAAATGATCTGTGTGTATGTCTGTGTGTCTCTGTGTGTGTCTGTCTGTTATCAGCATATTTCAGAAACAAATTATGGCAGAAAGTTCAAACTTGGTATTTTAAATGTGTATCATATAGGGATGCTACAGTAAGCTTTTCGTTAAGATCAAGCAAACGGTTCGTGTACAGGGACAATCAAGAGAATTCTAATACATTACGTCTATGGGGGAAATTGCAGGTAAGTAGAGTTTAACGTCTATAGACTGCACTAAACCAAATGAAACGAATATATATTTTTTGTAATAGAGATAGTTAACTGAGAAATTTTTTTTATGTATGTACGAGCCTCACCTCCCCCCCCCCTGGGGGGAAAGTCCCCCCTCGAGGGGAGCAAACTTTCATGATGGGTATCATTCAAAAGACCTCACCAATACCTTTAAAAAGAATGGTTGAACTATAAATCTGTGATAATTTAAAACAAAGTTATAGATTTTTTTTTTTACTTTTAACAAAAAAAAAAAAAAAAAAAAAAAAAAAAAAAACATTAGGAAAAAAAAAAAAAAACGTACTTTTTTTTTTTTTTTTTTTTTTTTTTTTTTTATAATATTGAGAGTAAAATGGACTTTTTTTGGATATTTAGTGTTACACTACTTCTCTAATATGGAAATCGTCTGCATTATCATAAAAGATAATTTTTTTAAATAACAATTTTAATAAATTATTTTTTAAAAACAGAACTATTTTTTAATAACCGAATTAAATTCTATATAAAAGTAGGTGCATTAAGGAAACGGAGGGTTGAAGGGGGCGGTAGCCCCCCTCACACAGAACTAATTATCGTATAAAACTCTTCTGAAGCCTAATTTGAATTGTTTAGCATAGGTTTACATGACATTTCTCGTAATCTTACCTCTTAATCTGCAACATGCATTTATAATATTAAATTTCAGGGTAAGAGAAAGTCGTGTGAGTGACACACCAGATTATATTTTCCTGTGACGGATGCTGTTAACGAATGAGAACTGATACGAGTTACTGATACGGATATGATATTTCACTAGTCCATAATGAATCTTAATAACACAAATTAATTTTGTCAATTTGTAACATTTTCCATTGTTTATTTATGAAATTTAAAAGGCAATTCATCAAACGGATAAACAGGCAGATAATATTTAAATGTTTTTCAATAAGTGAATTGAACAATATTTGATTATTATTATTATCAAATATAAAAGCAAGAAATAACTAAACTTTGTACAAGGGTTGGAATACCATTTAACGTACAATCATCAATGCGGAATAATCAGTGAGTTATTTCAATTTCAGTAGTAAATTTGGTAATAAAAAGAAATTTAGTAAAATTTGATAAAGTTGGTAAAGAAAAAAAAAAAAAAAAGAAAAAATAAACTTCAATATCTATTTAAGATATTTGAAAAAAATTGATAAATTCATGAGTTAAAAAAAAAAAAAAAAAAAAAAAAAATCAGGTGCGCAACAGCTACACGATTCCCATTACCCACTACTACACAGTACACATATGCTGTTTTTGGGAAATAGTGTGGACGTTGTGAAGGGATACAAAAGATTATTTACATAGCGAATTAAAAAAAGAAAGAAAAATCGTTAGATCTCTTTTTTGAAATACTCATTTCTGAGATTTATAACTGGCCTATCTAATCAGAACACCTGTCAGTTTTCCTGTAGTAACCAAGTAACATACACTAAAGGATATATAAATATAAGTTTGCGTAGCAAATTTGAAGAAAATCGTTTGATACGTTTTTGAGAAACCGACTTTTGATTTTACTGCCGATTTACACCAAAACTTGGCAAACTGGTCTTCTCACCCAAACCTAACATTTATATACGAAAGGATATATCTAAGGATGTTAATATGGCAAATTAGACGAAAATGCGTAAAACTGCTTTTTTGTTATATAAAAGACGTTTGTCAGGTGTTTATACAGCAAATTTGAAGAAAATCGTTAAAGCCGTTTCTGAGATACGGACCTCTATGGCAACACTTCTGTTTTTCCAATTTTCACCAAAAGTAAGGAAAACCATACGTACATTATTAAACCTGGCATTATTTATACATGACATTTACATACATTATTTTGAAGTTTCATCGTTCTATCTTTATTATATTTAGAGAAGTGATAGTCAAATCAAAATATTCCACACATACACACGTACATACGCACTTACACAACGGCCAATTTGCCAAAATCAACTTTTTTTTCTTCACTCAGGAGACCTTAAAACAGGTGAAAACTCGATATCGAAATTTTTGACCAAATATAATACTAGTTGTTGATTAATTATAACTAGACTAATGCATAAAGAATTGACCTGCATCAAAAACATTTTACTCAAACGAAACTAAGTTTTAGCATGCATAATATTAAGAAAAGCTAACTCACCTCTCTCCTGCTTTTCCTCTGGTCGCTTGAAAAAACATTTTAGGCAAGTCAATAAAGATGAAATCCGATTACTTTCTATAGTTGATTTTAATCAGAGCTTTTCTTTCAGAATTTTATGAATGAAAACAGAATCTTTCACAAACTTTAGCACAGGTTTAAACATTCAGAATACGTATAAAGGCATTTTTTTATGCCTTGAATGAGTTATAACGAATAAACAGAAGAATACTTATTGTTTTAATAATATAACAATTAATGGATTACTTAGCTGTACGAATGCAGCCTGAATATTAGAATGTCAATTGAAGAATAAAGTTACTTCAGTTTTTTCGAATAGTTCCGAGAGAAAAACAGAATCAATAATAAAAAAAGAAAAAGAAAGAGTTTTGTTTCACTTTCTGGTCACATGACTGTCTACTTCTGATCGGCTGTCGCCTTTACCGCTTCCCATGAATCAACAGGCTGGGCGGGGCGGGAAGGCACCGGAGCAGGAGTCGAAATACTTGGAAAAGGGATCACCTGCGTAACCGGTCGAATCAGAATTCCAGCAGAAGAGGTTTTAAGTTGCAGGACCCTGGCGATTCCGTCAGGTCCGGGAATCAACTTGATGATTCTGGCGAGATCCCAATGGAGTGGAGGTGATACTTTATTTTTCAGGATGACGAGTTCCCCTGGAGAAAAGTTGTGACGGTGGTTGTTGGTTCTTTTGGATCTATACAGCAATGTTGGCAGGTATTGTGCTTTCCACCTCTTCCAAAACGTTTCCTTCATCTGCAATAAGAGCTTATACCTAGAAGAAAGACTAAGAGAATTGTTTGTTAATGGCAATTCTGGCAATTCTAATAATGCAGTTCCAATCAAGAAATGTCCTGGTGTTAAAGCTGCGATATCATTAGGAGCATTGGACAATGGTGTTAGAGGCCGCGAATTTATAACAGCCTCTATTTGACATAGAAGAGTGGACAGTTCCTCAAAATTTAAAATTGCGCCTTGTGTGATTTTTACCAAATGATGTTTGGCTAATTTTATCGACGCTTCCCAGAGTCCCCCAAAATTTGGAGCATACGGGGGAATAAAGTGCCAGGTTATTTGGTGTTGGGAAGCAAAATTTTGTAATTTTTCTTCTTTGAATAAAGAAAATAGCTGTTTTAGGTAAGAATGGGCTCCGACAAAATTTCTGCCATTGTCCGAAAATATGTCAGAGGGGTATCCACGCCTACCTATGAAGCGTTTCAAGGCTGCGAGAAAGGCTTCTGTAGAAAGATTTGAAACACATTCAAGATGCACTGCCTTTGTCGCCATACAGATGAAAAGGGCAATATATGATTTAAAGGTTGTCGCTTTTCGTTTATGTTGACATTTTGTCATTACTGGTCCCGCGAAATCGACACCAACCTTCGAAAAGGGCCGAATGGGTGTGATTCTTTCTGAGGGTAGATCCCCCATCTTTGGAATTATTGGCTTAGCTGACAGTCGAAAACAGAGTATACACTGTCTTAATACTGATTTTACGGTGGAGCGTCCGTGGGGAATCCAAAATTTGTTTCTAAGGAGTGAAAGTACTAAATTGGGACCAGCATGGGAGCTTAAGTTATGATAATATGTTATTATCAAGGAAGTAACGTGATTTGCTTTGGGAAGTAATATGGGGTGTTTTTCTTGAAATCGTAAGGATGGGTGGTTCCGCAGGCGTCCTCCAACACGAAGAATGCCTGCTTCATCCAGAAAAGGATCAAGACAGAATAGATGGTGTGAAGGTTTTAAAAGTTTGCCTTTCCTTAGTAAGGCAATTTCATCACTAAATTCTGCATTTTGAATAACTTTTACAAGCCACATTTCCGCTTGATTTAGCTCTATGGCCTTTAAAGGACCACTTTCCTTTGATTTGGTTTTAATTTTATTGATAAATCTCAAAACATAAGCTAGAATTCTTAAAGGTTTTAGATAGTTAGAGTATTTCGTGATATGTGATATGAAAGTGTTATTAGAAAGTGTAGGCTTAGAACTTGAATCTGTCGAATGTTGATGAGTTTGTTTCTGAACGGAAACTGAATGTAATGTGCACATTGGTGGTAGCTCAAAACTATGGAGCCATTTTGGCCCTTCCCACCACTAAGTTCTAGCTTTCAACTTAGCCGGGGACAATCCGCGTGTGGCACAATCGGCCGGGTTTTCTTTTCCTGGGATATGTCTCCAAAATTCTAATTGAGTAAGAGCTCTGATTTTGGTAGCTCTATGGGCCACGAAACTATTTCCTTTGTTTGAAGGGTTATTTATCCAGTTTAATACAATAGAAGAGTCAGTATACCAGTATGTCGAATGAGTAAATTTAAGGGATTTTTGAATATTGCAAATTAACTCAGCTACGAGTACAGCCCCACACAATTCTAATTTCGGTAAAGTGAGTGCTTTTATGGGTGCGACTCTAGTTTTAGCAGCAATTAGATATACCTGAATCGTGTTTGTTATGATCTTTAAATATGCGACTGCCGCATATGCCCTCGGAGAGGCATCACAAAAGCCATGCAGTTCAACTGTACAATCTTTAGTATTTGAACCTACATAGCGTGGAATGGACATAGATTTAAACTCATTAATTTCATTATAAAAAGTTTTCCATTCTTGCAAAATATCTGGAGGTATAGGCTCATCCCACGTTGATTGCAACTTCCACAATTTTTGTAGAATGAGTTTTAAGGTTATTGTAGATGGCGAAATAATTCCGAGGGGATCATAAATTTGCGCAATTACGGATAGCAACTGTCTTTTCGTATTAATTTGTTGATCAGCTAAGGTTCTAACTTGAAGAGTATCTTCACTTAAATCCCAGAACATTCCTAGTACTCTTTGATTTATTTTTTCTTTATCCTCAAAAAAATGAATGACCGAATTAGCCTTATCTTCCTCTGGAATATCAGAGAGCGCTTCTGGATGGCTACAAGCCCATTTCCTAAGTTTAAACCCTCCAGCTTGCATTAGAGCCTGCAGCTCCATTATTCTATCTTTTGCTAATTGAAGGGATTGTGCCCCTGACAATAAGTCATCGATGTAAAAATTTTCCTTGGCAATTTCTGCTGCCAATGGAAAATTTTGTCCCTCATCCTCACATAATTGCTTAAGGGTGCGTAACGCTAAATAGGGTGCACAAGCTGTTCCGTAGGTGACAGTATTCAATTCGTAAAAGGATAATTGGTCATTGGGAGATTCTCTCCAAACAATTCTTTGGTAGATTCTATGTTTCCTTTCAATTAAGATTTGCCGATACATTTTAGCTATGTCTGCACTGAACGCTACAGGGTTGGCTCGAAATTTTACTAAATTGTCAAAAATATTTGACTGTAGTTTAGGACCAATATATAAAATGTCATTTAAAGATTTGTTATTTGTTGTTTTAAACGAGGCGTCAAATACTACACGTAATTTTGTTGTTTCAGAGTTTTCATTTACCACCGCATGATGCGGTAAATAATAATGTGGCGTTTCATTAATTTCAGCTGGATTTAATTTTGTCATATGACCTAAATTTATATATTCGTTCATGAAATTCGAATACTCCCTCTTTAATTGTGGGTTCTTTTTAATTTTATTTTCAATGGAAAGAAATCTTGAAATAGCACCTGACTTACTGTCACCTAGTGCCTTATCTGGCTTAAACGGTAGATGAACGACATATCTTCCCTGACTATTTCCTTTAGTTGTGTTCACATAAATATTTTCCACAGGATCATTTTCTATCTTTTTTGATTCTACATTTGGAATTGATTCTGTATCAAAAAATTGTTTTAAAGTGTTGTTGATATCATCATCAATAGTCATATGGCATGTTAAACTGATATTTGTACATTGAAAACTGTTTATTCGTCCTGAAAGGAGGTAACCCAGCTTTGTGGGGAATGCTGTAGGAGTTCCTGCTGGCCCTTGAATTGGACTGCCATTGCAGATTGAGGCGACTATTTCTGCCCCAAGAAGAATATCGATTGGACCACTAACGTCATAATTGGGATCCGCTAGTTGTAATCCCTTTATGTGTGGCCAATCATGTTGCGGTAGTTGGAAATTAGGGAGAGGTGAGGTAACCTTATCAACTATAAAAGCGCTGACTGAAAATGACTCCGACGAAAAATGCGGAGTGAATTTAAATTCTGTTTCGTTGAGAGCAGTTTCTGCTAAAACGCAATTAATCCCTATTATCCTATGCGACGTGCTCCGTAAGGGCAAATTTAGTCGCTTAGCACATTCCTTAGTAATTAATGAATTTTGACTAGCATTATCTATCAAGGCTTTACAATGCACAATTTTTCCTTTATTCGATTTAACCTTAATTAGTGCTGTAGATAACAAAACATTACTAGAATAAAACTGAGCACTATTAGAAACTGAAATGTCTGGCGATACATGATTCGCCCTTTCAGAATTTATATTTCTACTATAAACATGCAATAGCGTATGGTGATTTTCTGCACAATTTTTACAATTAATGTTTATCCTACAATTCTCCAGCCTATGATTTTGGCGTAAGCAATTTTGACATAACTTATTTAATTCAACAAATTTCCATCTTTCTTTAACCGGTTTTGAATTAAATGTCGGACATTTAAATAGCGCGTGACGCTCATTACAAAGAATGCACGTATTTTCCTTTTTCACAATTGTACTCAATACGTTTGATTTCTTCGAATTAGTGAATTTTACGTCTTGTTTACATTTTATCTCTTCAACACCGCGCGCTTCGCGCTCAACGAATTTCCTAAAAAGATCAAGATCAGGCAATTTATCACTATCCAACATTAATTCCCATCTCTGTTTTAACGATTCATCCAATTTCCCCATCATGAATTTTATTATAATTAAGTCGCTTAACGCATTAGAATCTAAACCCAAAGTTTTTAAGTTTCTGACGGCTTCGTTACAAGTATCTAATAACTCAAGTAAAGTTTTAGCATTGTTTGCTTTTACAATTTTCATAGAAAATATTTTGTTAATTTGACTCAATGCTAATTGTCTCTTATTTTCATATCTTTCATTTAATATTTCCCAACATTGATCTAAATTTTCCTCTTTTAGAGCGAATCCACGAATTAATTTAGCTGCGTTTCCGCGCACTGAAGAATGTAAATATTGCAATTTTTCAATTTTGGATAATTGATTATTTTGTAGAATTGTCGAATTAAAAATTTCTTTAAAAGAAATCCAATTTTCGGTTTCACCAAAAAATTTTGGAAGATCAAATTTAGGTAATTTAATAAGAGACGATTTTCCATTTTTCTCATCTTTATTTTCCGCGTGAGTATCTGAATCGCACGCGTTTACTTCTGTTTTGTCCTCTAACTCCACCAGTAAATCAAAAACCACTCCTTTATATCTCAAATACATATCCATATAATCCTCATTCTCTTTAGCGGATAAATTTTTAAATATTTCCGCGATTTCATGATCATACGATTGAACTTTGGTTTTTAATAATTTAACCTTAGATTGTTCATCTTTAGTACACCCCTTTACTCTATCTCTAAAACTATCGATTTCCTTACATAAATTTTCAAATAATAAAACTTGCTTAGATAATTTCGGCATTTTAGAATATATAAGTTTAAATACACATAACTATAGGCCTTCGAATTACAGAACAAACATTCAAGAACAAAAATAAATCATTTTAAGAATAAATGATTACGAATAAGAATAAGAATATCAAATACATATTAAATATATATAGTTTTTTTTTTTTTTTTTTTTTTATATATCTATATAAATCATCGATAGACTCATGGCTCTAGGACGGACCAAAAACATGTTGATTAATTATAACTAGACTAATGCGTAAAGAATTGACCTGCATCAAAAACATTTTACTCAAACGAAACTAAGTTTTAGCATGCATAATATTAAGAAAAGCTAACTCACCTCTCTCCTGCTTTTCCTCTGGTCGCTTGAAAAAACATTTTAGGCAAGTCAATAAAGATGAAATCCGATTACTTTCTATAGTTGATTTTAATCAGAGCTTTTCTTTCAGAATTTTATGAATGAAAACAGAATCTTTCACAAACTTTAGCACAGGTTTAAACATTTAGAATACGTATAAAGGCATTTTTTTATGCCTTGAATGAGTTATAACGAATAAACAGAAGAATACTTATTGTTTTAATAATATAACAATTAATGGATTACTTGGCTGTACGAATGCAGCCTGAATATTAGAATGTCAATTCAAGAATAAAGTTACTTCAGTTTTTTCGAATAGTTCCGAGAGAAAAACAGAATCAATAATAAAAAAAGAAAAAGAAAGAGTTTTGTTTCACTTTCTGGTCACATGACTGTCTACTTCTGATCGGCTGTCGCCTTTACCGCTTCCCATGAATCAACACTAGTTATAAAATTTAGAATAGTAATTAGTTAATTTAATAATTTTAAGTTGTACGCTTTTAATATTACAACGTTTTCATACATTTATTCCATGCTGTGGCTTGATCATATATATATATCAGAGATGAGAGTGAGAAATAGACAAAAAGTCTGAAAGTATCAGCAAAACTCAAAGATACTTTAATTTTAGTAATAAAAGAAGAAACAGATACACAAAACCATACTTTCTATAAGCAAAAAGTGGAGAATATATGAAAATAAGTTGTTTAGAAACAGTCAAAAGAAAGAAAATTGAACAAAAATAAGAATATTTAGAAGCAAAAACCTGAAAATTGTTTTTAAAAAATTAAGAAAAGTCTGAAATTCCTACAAAAGTCTGAAAATTCTCATCCCTGATATATACATATATATATATATCTATATATTCAGAAGGCATAGTTACGTAAATACTCTTACATTACCTACAAATGAAATATTCCATTGTATCTATGCGCTTTTTCTTTCTTTCTTTCTTTTCTTTTCTTTTTTTTTTTTTTTTTATGTAGTACAAGGAAAAGGATAACAATCAAAATATAGTGTGGTAATATATTATTATATCAGGAAATCAAAACAATTAAACTAATGTATATGTATGTACAATGCTTTTTTCTAATACTAAAAAAAAAAAAAAGAAAAAAAAAAGAAAGAAACAGATTTGGAAAGGATATGCTTTTAGTTCTGGGTTCATTTATGTAGAAATTGGTCGATTATAATCGTTTAATTTATCTCTATATATAATGTAAAATTTGCATCAAGATAGCTTTCGAAATACTGAAATAATTCAAACCATAATTAGACATGAACAATGGACTTACGTTAGAAATATCTCAGACGAGTTCTTTAGCAAGACCGATCCACCATCTTTGTTTCAAAATGGCAGGCATTTCGAAAATTTGAACCGCGTATTTATGAGCAGATATTCTTGAAACTCGATAAATACATAGCTCGTATCAAGGTCTAAATTAAGTGCATTAAATCAATTCGATCCGCTACTTTGTTTCAAAATAGCGCTGACGCCTGCTTGAAAAGGTAACAAAATCATTCTACTCTTTCGACTAAGTTGGAAATACTTTTTTTAAATTTAAAGAAAAGTGGGATTTCATAAAAATAGATCTATCAAAGATAACCAAGATTACTGTACATTAAACAACGATGTATTAAAATAAATGTAAAAATAATATCTTACCAATTTTGGAATAAGATAAATTTTCTCCCAGTTCATTTTTCTGAAAATATGATTTGTTTCTTTTTTTTAATGACATATTAAAATATTTAAAACATTAAAATAGTTAAAATCTAAGCAAAAGAATGATTTTAATGAATGTACAAGCACATATTAATCGTAGAATACCAAACCTGTATCTGACAAGCTAAGCTTTAAATGTTAAAGTTTTGCTCGCTGCGGCTGCAGGTGCAAATTTAAACACAAAACGCTGACTTAGTAATTTCTCAGCGATAACAGAAAATATGGGAGGAAAGAAAGAGAAAACAGTAAATACTTTTATTGCGGTTAGTTATTAACTATGTTAGATAATTACTTAAAATCATTTCTTTGAAAATGCTATTCATTCGCTTCGATACGAATTTCAAGAGTTGTCATTAATTTAAATTTTTGTGATTTATTTTTTGGGGACAGAGGTTTGATTTCCTTAGCCCCACTCCCCCGAGTCTGCCGAATTCAGTTTTAATTTTTAGGCCGAACACTTTCGATTTTAGTGAAGCTAAATAACACAAGTTTTCGATTTACAGGCAAACACATTTTTATTACATTGCGTGAGTTTTTGGCGCCCCCCTCCCCCTTATGACAATGAATCTACAATAAAGTAAAATATAAAACTGATTCATAATGTGTGATACAGGGCCGTAGCCAGAAAAATTTTTGAGAAGCGCTTTTTACTTAAATACGTAATGCTGAGACTTAAAAATGACGATTAGCTCAATTTTTTTTTTGCCAAAACAGCATTTTTTTTTAGGGGGGTGGGTGGGTGGGGGGGTGAACTCCTTACAGATGGTGGGAAGGGGTTGTAGGGATCCGGTGGTGGCGGGGGGGCGCCCCCCCTCACCACCACCACCTAGTTACGAAACATCATTCACATTGCCTAGCATTGACATTATAAAAGTTTTTTTTTTTTTTTTTTTTTTTTTTTTTAGAAATTAGTTCTTGGTAGGCGCCTTTAGTTGCCTGGCGCCTGTGTGCGCCGCACACATTGCACACTGGGTCGGCGCGCCCCTGAAAATGTTTATAAGTTATACAAAATGCATTAGTATTATTATTATTTATTTATTCATTTATTTGCTCGTACAAATTAAAAGTTATTGTTGTAGCATATTTCGATGCGTTTGAAAAAAAAAATGTATCACATTAAATTAATCTGTTTCACACACACACACACACACACACAAAAAAAAAAAAAAAAAAAAAAAAAAGTTTAATATTGTTTTAGTAATGTTAAACAAACAAATAAATAAAAATTATTTAAAAAAAATTATTTAAATGTTTAAATTTGTAGAAAAGGTAGAAGATTAAAAAATATTAAGAAATTACGGAAAACAGTTTTAAAAAAATCGTTTGTACTGGAACGCAATAAATAATAATAATAATAATAAAAAGTCTTTCTAGCTCCTTCGGAAAGGTAGGTTGATTTCTTTTTACTTATCAAATGGCCTTCATTTTGAAACAAGATGGCGGATAAAATTTATTAATGAACTTGGTGGATATATTGATGAGAGCTATGTACATATGGAGTTCGATTCATAAATACCTTTTTTGTGTGAATTTTAAAGTTTTAAGTGCCCAGCAGTTGGAAACATGACAGAGGATCAAGTTGGCTAACGAACATATTCATTGTGTTTCTAAGATAAGTCTACTTTTCTAATTTGATTAGAATTAATTCAACATTTCAAAGCTTATCGTGATGACAAATTTTCAAGTGGCCACCACATGGAAACAAAATGGTTGGAGCCCAATGAACTATTCCAATATATTTGTAAGATAAGTCCACTGTCCAAATTTCTTTCGAATTTATTCAGTATTTCAAAAGTTATCGGTATAATAAATTTTCAAGTAGCAGAGTGATTTCAAGTGGCCGCCACTTGAAAAAAAAAATGGCGGAGAAAGTTGCCCAGCATACTCATTCAATATATTTGATAGATAAGTCCAAGATCTAAATTTGGTTTCAATTAATTCAGTATTTCGAAAGTTAACGTGATGATAAATTTTCAAATGGCCGCCACTTGGAAACAAAATGGCGGAGCAACTTGTTAACGAACACATCCAAGATATTTGATAGGTAAGCTCATTGTCTAACTTTGGATCGAAATAGTTTAGTGTTTCAAAAGTTATCGTGATGATAAATTTTTGAGTGGTAGCCTGATTTCAAATGGACCTTTAATTTAAAATATCCACCATTTTGAAACAAAATGGCAGCTCATAAAAGCATTAACAAACATCAAAATTCAAGTAAATCCAGTCTTAAATTCGTGTTTTACAATGTAGATTTAAAATTTTTAAGTGGCCGCCATTTGGAAACAAATGGCAGAGCAACTTGGTTAATGAACTCATCCAAAATATTTGTGAGATAAGTGCTCAGATGAACTTTGGTCCGATTTTGTTCATTATTTCGGAAGTTATCTTAATGACAAATTTTCTATTATTGTTTTTTCGTGTTTTGATTTTATTTTTTCTGAAAAATATTTTAAAAAATCAGGATATTCCGTCTTTACTACATCTAATTCAATTCAAGGTAATTTTTTCTTGAAGGTTCATGTAATGACTTTACTTTTTCTTGAAGGTTCAAGCTATGTTTTTATTTTTTCTGGAAAATATTTCAAAAATTCAAGATAAATTCCGTCTTTATTTCATTTATTTAATTTCAAGGTAATTTTTTACTTGTAGGTTCGTGCTATCATTTGATATTTTGCTAAATTGCTTATCAAATACAAAAAACCTACATTTCTTTGCTCAATGCTATAGGGATAGCACTAGGAAACGTCTTATAGCCTTTTGAGCTTTTCAGTTAAAATTCAGTCTTTTTTTGCTTTGGTCCGAAATTCTTTTGCTCCTCTCACAATAAAAAGTTCTTTTCATTAATAAAAGTTCTTTTATTTCTCCATAAAATACTATCCTAAAGTAATCCTTCTTTTCTTCAGCATCAAAATACACGATCCTATATTATATTTCTTCAGGTATTGTAGTCTAATAAATTAAAGTAAGTAATGTTATTAATCTTAAAAATTAAATCAATTTAAGATAACTAGTTACTTTGTTTGGCCTGTGTATGTTTCTGTGGTGACTTATTACACTGACTATTCTTCATTCTCATTCTTTTCTATTATTATCAAATGGGTTATACATACATATATATATAGAGATAGATAGATAGGTATAGATACACTAAGTGATTGCAATAGGTCAATTCCTAATCGTTAAGAGAAGTCACTAACTCAAGCCATTAAAAAAAAAAAAAAAAAAAAAAAATGGAATTCAACGTAGGGGTAAGTTTACATCTCTGAAAAATTTACTTAGTCAGTTGAAATTTTATTCCTTATTATAATGCTTTTACTGCAATAAAAATAAAGTAAATATCCTTAAACTTAAAGAAAAGGATAAAACCGCACAAAAGTAAATAATGTGTTACAATATACTATATAATGCAATGCGTTTCTATCGCAAAGTCAAGGTTATTTTAACCACGGATCAAGGACTGCCTTGACATTGGAATCTTCTTGCCCAAAGCAATTGAATTAACCTTTAGATCTGGACAGAGGAAAACACATTGTTACAAAATATTTTTCTAAGAATTTTTATGAAATGCTGCAGGAGAAAATAAAACACTTGACATCGCTTTCAAAATAATGAACATTGCAGGAAGCTATGCTAAAAACAAATGCAAATTTATGAATAAAAATTTCAAGGATTTTTATTGTTGTAATTATTTAAAAAATACAAAACACTTTGATCAGCAGCTAAAGGAAGTTTCTTTGATTGACTAAATTTAAAATAATTATCTTAAAGTAGATTCTCGTGAATTCATATAATACCTGATTTACGTCGCACATTTTAAAATTTTATGGCGTGTGAAAGAAAACTATTAATTGAAAATATTTCTTTTGCAATATTAAATTTCCTTTTAATTCAGTTAATAAAATTAAGCTGGTCTAAACACTTATCTAACAGTTTTAAAATGCAATATTTTTCCGTATATGAAGTTACATTCTATAGCTTCATCTGTAAATGGCATAGACACAAAAAATTAATTACAGTAAAAGTTTTAAAATATTTAAAAATCATTACGTCTCGTAGTAAAAATATATTTCAATCACATCAAAAACTGAGACAGATAATATACATTAAAAATATACATTTTAAAATATTAAAAACACAAAAACATAAATTTAAACGTTTCGAGCCTATTACAGGCTCCTCATCAGTAAAAACATCAAGTGCAAATGATGAGATGAACAACAGACTTTATATGAGTACAACGTATTCATCAGGAACTGCGCATGCCTCATTAAGTGGAGAAAAATGTTGATTTGTGTACCAGCCCTCCAGGAAAATTCTTGAGTGATAATTTAAACAATTAGATACGATTATTTTAGTATTGTTAAAATCAGGTAAATGGTCAGTTTCTATGGCATGTTGTACTATTTTTGAACGTATATCACGGTTTTTGAAATTTGTTTTATGTTCCTTAATTCGAGTATGAAGAGAACGGCCAGTTTGACCAATATAAACTGAACTACAAGATTTACAAGGGATATTATAAACAACACCAGTACGGGAAAAAAGGGGGGATAACAGTTTTAAAATTTGAAAGGAAATTACGAATTAGAAATTGAGGTTTATAGGAAACAGATAAATTAACAGTGCGTAAAATTTTGGCAATAGATTCAGAAATATTTTTATAGTAAGGAATAGTAACAAACGATTTAGGTGAATTAGATGAATTAGTTTTATGATTATCCTTATTAAAATCATACTCTTTTAATTTCCTTTTAAGCCAACGAGAGGGATAATTATTACGCTTTAAGTCCGAAAAAATCCTTTTCAATTCCAACTGGAAAAGTTCATCGGTACTGCAATATAATTTTGCGCGGTGAAGTAACGTATGGAAAACAGCAGATTTATGTGAAGAAGGGTTAACTGAATTAAAATTTAAATATTGGCCTGAAAATGTAGGTTTCCTATAAACAGAAGTAACAAATTTAGAATATAAAAGTGGTTTAAACAATTTCTGAGTTTTAAACAATTTAGTTTAAATTCTCAGAAAATAGCTAAAAAATTAAGCAGATTTAAAACTATGATTTTCATACCTGCCAACTTACTAATTAATATTTCAGAAGATTGTTAGAACACACCCCTTTTTTCACACCACTTTATTTTTGGAGGAATTTTCTTCAAATGTGATTACGATTAAATAAAAGGAAAAATACTCTAAAAAAAGACTGATGTGAAAAAAAAAAAAAAAAAAAAAAAAAGGCAGGTACTGACAGTTTTCCGGAATACTAATTGGTATATGAAATATTAATTAATATTATTAAATATTAATTAGTATTGATATACCTGCCAACTTTAATTAGGTATAATTTATAACTTAAAGGAAAAAAAAAAGTGATAGTTATGTTCAGTGAAAAGGCATTGGCGTCCTTCTGCATTGTCTCCTCGACAAATGAACACTGTATTTAGGCGAGTAATTCAACACGTTGCTTTGGAAGATAAATGGAAAAATGTCAATTTTTATTTATTTATTTATTTATTTATTTTTTTGCGGGGGGGGGGGGGCTGACAAAAAAGTTTAATCTTGATGGGCCGAATTGTCTTAAATACTACTAGAATACTTCGAAGTGAAACATCCTTTTTCTCAAAGCCTCTGTTTGGCGGTGTCTGTGTGATGATATGTGGCGGTTTCATGGCGAAACCATCACAAATCGTCACAGAGACACCACCAGATATGATAATTAAAATCTTAATTAGCATTCCAGATAAGCTAATGAAAAAACACCAACTGCACACCAAGAAACAAATTCGGAAGCCTATTAAGGTATTCTTCCAGAAGATTTGTTGCCAGGAGACACCTCTGATATCAAGTGGATACATATTTCAGCCAGACACTGCGTCTATTCACAATTCAACCTATTCTATATCCTAGCTAATCATGTACAACTGCTTGAGTGGAAATCAAGAAGTCCTGATATGAACCCAATAGAAAATTTCTGGGGCATTCTGGTGCATGACGTTTGTGGAAATGGTAAAACTTACAACACCAAAGACGAGCTTAAAATAGCCATTGAAAACAGCTGCAAAAGCGTTTTAAAAAATACTTTGAAAATATTATCATATTCTACGACCTCGAGAATGATTAAATTAATTGAAAAGAAGAGGTAGTTTTTAGAATATTAGCCTTTTATTACATAATATCGTATATCGCCTTAGTATTTTTTCCAGCTTTCTCCATGTATAAAAGAAACAAAGTTTAAAATCCAAAATAGTTTGCATTTTTTATTTATTTATTTATTTATTTATTTATTTATTTATTTTTTGTATAGATAATAATTAAAATTGCCATTTGTTGCATTGTGTATAAATTTACACAAAATGTGAATATGCATTTGTAAAAATGATGCAGTTTTTCAACTGGCCGTAACGTTTTTCCCAGCACAGAATATTTATTCAAACACAAACACACACACACACCAAAAAAAAAAAAGTAAGAAAGAAAAAGTATGTGATTTGCACAGATTACGAGGCACTTTTCAACTCTTCTCACCCATTGTGACACAAATATGAATTCATAAATACACTTTAATTTCATAGGAAAGAGTTTAAGAAAGTATCATACAACTAACACTGTATGATTAGCAATTTTTACCTACAACCAATAATTAATTCAAACATATTTGTGTGGCCTTGCAAACAAATCATTCATCCTAATTATATCACATTTTATAGAAACATGCTTTTTGTGCACCTGAATAATGCATAGTTATTTTCTTGTACTCCATTCAGTATAAAGGTATTTTAATATCTTTAAAGAAATGTCTTTCAATTGCCGAAACGTATCTGAATCTGTTTGTCAATCTTGACCCTGTACACAAACAAGTAATGATATTTATACCGTTTTCAAAAATATGTTATAGTGAGCTTAAATAATAAATATCAGTTTCAATATATTCCAGAAATATAAATAATTAGCTATCAATATCTTATAAATGTATATAATAAGTTTAAACATTCTTTAAAGCAATACAGTGTGGTCATAATTAAACTGACAGTACTTCAAGTATTCTGTGGCGAAATTTAATTGAAGAAATAGCCCCAAACTTTGTATAAAGATTAAACAAGACAAGGACGAAGGATTACAAAAATAGTAGTAATAATAATAATAAATAAATAAATTCTAAAATTTACCGCTAGGGTAATATGTGGTGCTGTTTTTCTAAGTAAAGATTTTGTCGCGGACAAGTTAAAGCGGTGTCTCTAATTTCAAAATAATAAGTAGGATAGAAGCAGTGCTTAAAAAAAGTGCGTAATCATCAATTTAAAATTATAAATTGCCGCAAAAGCTTTACTTAGAAAAATATGCCCACATATTTCCCTAGAGGTAAATTTTGAAACTTTTTTTTTTTTTTCGGAATCTTTCGTTTCCCGTCTTGTTTAGTCTTCCTACAAACTTTGGCGACATTGATATTCTCGCAATTAAACCGCAAGACAGAACGTTATACGCACCGTCAGTTTAATTGTGACCACCTTGAATTTTTCATTGACTGAATTGTCTTTAATTTGTTTATATGTCCTTGTATACAAACAAAAACACTGTAAAAAAAAAAAAAAAAAAAAAAAAAATGTCCTATTTGCTAATTCTCTGTAATTTGAGAAAAAACGCATAATTTACGAAAAAATTATGTTGTCAGAAAGTATTTTCTCAAATTACAGAGAATTTCTGGCAGCAAATAGGACATTATTGTTTACAGTGTAATGATATACTTTTACCATTTTCAATATAAAACATTCCATAGGGAATCTGAATAACAAACATCAGTTCCAAGGCATTCCAATAGTATAGATTTTTATCTATAAATATATTATAAATGTACACTAAGCGACAAA
The DNA here is from genome assembly GCA_963930645.1 of Salticus scenicus. Classification (NCBI taxonomy): domain Eukaryota; kingdom Metazoa; phylum Arthropoda; class Arachnida; order Araneae; family Salticidae; genus Salticus; species Salticus scenicus. Next base: position 52,775,775 of record OZ005648.1, read on the forward strand.
AAAAAAAAAAAAAAAAAAAAGCCCACACTTGTATATTTTCCATTTTTCTTTCTGTAATCGCTAATTTTATTGTTTCAAAAGTAAATTTTTCAACAGATTTTATTACGTTGTGTTCCGCGTGCAATTTAGGATTGAGCCAAGTGTTAAAAACTAGTTGGCATAGGTGGACTCTGCTCAGTTCCCCACCATATTTATGTTCTCAGAAATTTCTAGTGCGAGACATATTATAATCATGTTAAAAGAAATGAATTTGACCAAAGCTTGATACAGTGACAGAATGAAATCCCCGCCTAATAGGCTATCCACCGTTCACTTCGATATATTTATCTTATTCTAATCTATTAAATTACTTTATCAGGGTCAATTCTGTTGTTTAGTTTTCATATTCATGCTACTATTTCCAATGCAATAATTCTCAAAATTCATATTTATATGAAAAATTTGCAATTTCGCTATGTTCATAAAATCGTAAATTACGAATCATTTACGAAATTTTCCTAGTAGAATATTTGTATTCAATCATGTTCAAACAAATATCATAAACGTAATTTTGAAGTTGTCTAATGTATTTAGGATCCTCAAAATGGAAGTTTATGCTCAATTTTGCCTTATTCTGACATGTTAAGTAAATCGTAAATTCCAAATAACTTACGAATTTTTTAAATTGGAAAAATCATAGTCTATGATATTCATGCCAGTATCCTAAATAATATTTCGAAAGTGGTTTGACATCTTTACGATGAAAATATCCCTCAAGATTGACGTTTATGTGAAATTTTGCTCTATTCTGACATGACTTAGAAAATCTTTATATTGGAAAATTCATAGTCATTAATATTCATGCCAGTGTCCTAAATAATATTTCAAAAGTAGTCTGACATCTTTACGATGAAAATATCTCTCAAAATGGACGTTTATGTGAAATTTTGCCCTATACTGCCATGTTAAGAAATTCGTAAATGCCCAATAACATGCGAAATTTTCAAAGTAGCCTATTTATAGTTACTGATGTTCATTCCGGCATCAAAACTGATATTTTAAAACTGGTCCGACATTTTTACAGTAAAAAGTTTCCATTTAATGCACGTTTAAGTGAATTTTTGTCCTATTCTCCCATGTTAAGAAAATCGTAAATTTCTAATAACTTACGAAGTTTTTAAATTCGAATGTTGCAAATGAATAGGGTTCTTGCCAGTGTCGAAAGTAATATTTTAAAACTGATTTCACCTCTCTGCGACAATTTGTTCTTGAGATATCGTGTACACAGACTAACAAACTAATGGACTAACGGACTAACCCACTAACCCACTAACAGACACCCTACAGACAGACACCATAGAAATTTTGTCATTTTCGGATTCCTCACACCTGAAAACGCGTAGAAAAGTCAAAAAACCGAGGTCGAAAATTTTCACGATTACCTAAGTTCTCCATACCTATAGTATGATGGGGAACCAATAAGATTCAATTGTTCGTAAAATCGTAATTTTAGAAAATATTTCAAAAATGGCAAGATTAAGGCAATTAACGATACCACAAAAAATATTAATTTTGGAGCGAAAAAAAAAAAAAAAATTAATACGCAGGATGTCAAAAGGAGTAGATGTTAACAAAATATTAGTAGTCTGGTTTTTAGCAAGATATATATATATATATTTTTTTTTTATTTTTATTTTTTTTTTTTTTGCTGTTTAAAGTGCACATTTGTCCTTAGGCGGCCACGTTACTCATCCAGTCGAGATGACCGCAAGTTAAAAAGCCAGCGTTTAAAAAATCAGTTTGTAAAAAATCATTTAGAACATAGCAGGGATTCAGAAAAAGTGTTTAGTAACATAATTCATCTAAATACAGTGAAATAACAATTAAACAAAGCAGGTTTAATTGCCAGAAAATCTGAAAAAAATTCATTCTTAACGAAAAGAATTAGAAAACCAAGACATAGAGGGTTAAAAAAAATTAAAAAAAGGATCAATTAATTATTTGTCTGAAGTTGTTCTCTCTGATGAGTCAAGTTTAAATTATTTCGAACTGACAGAAACAAGCAGATCTGATCACGAAAATGTGACTGTCTTAATGAAAATCGCACTTTTAAAACAATGACATATTCCCCGTACATTACGATACGAAAATAAATAATTTTTCGGTGAGTCTGGCATATTATCATGCTCAGGGGATCAATTAACCCGAAATAAAACTTGGCCTTTAAAAAATTGATACCTGTGCGACTACTTTGGGAGTATTTCAGACTCTTCCGTAATCAGCATTTCAAGATGATAATGCACCCTTCTTATATGGCGCTTGTGATACATTTATTTGATTCAAGTTGTTAAAATTACTTATCCATTCTCATGAGCAACTATAACTTTGTCAGTTATCATAACTTTTTTTTTTATTTGAAATTAAATCCCACAAAGAATATCGCAGGATTTCTTTTTTATTAGACCTGAAAATTGTCCTAATCTCAATCCGCTCGAAAATGTTTGTTTTATAAAAGAAGGTGGGGTTTAGAAATTTGTAGCCTACAACTTTGAAAAAACTAGAAAAAAATATTAATGATATTTGGCACAGTGAAATTTCTGAGTTTCATGTTAAAAAACTGTAAAATACTATGCTATTACGCATTAAAGCTGTAATTCTATAAAAAGGCGGAATTATCCAATCCAGAATACATATTTTTATTAAGTAATTGTTTAGATCTAAGAAATAAATAGTTTTATTTCATACATTAAAATAGCACTTGTTTATTTCATATAATAAATCATGGTAGAATACAAAGTATATGTTTATAATATTACGCTTAAAAAGAAAATTTTATGTAGATTTTTTATTGAATACTTCGTAGAGTGTAATAAAGCGAATTATTAAATCGGAGATGTACATAGGTATCATGTTATGACTTCCGTATTATACAAACATAACAATTTTATTTGTTGAAATCATTAGTTTTTAAATTATTACAAACCCAAAAGGTTAAGTCAATTTTCTGCAGTGCGTCTTTTTTTTTTTTTTTTTTTTTTTTTTTTTTTTTTTGTCGCTTAGTGTATATAAGACATTTAAATATTCTTTAAAGAAATACTTCTTATAGACTGAAATGTATCCGAGTTTGTTTGTGATCCCTTTACACAAACCAGTAATGATATTTTTACTATTTTCAATATAAAATATGCCATAGTGAACCTGAATAACAAACATCAGTTTTAAGATAGTCCAAAAGTATAAATACTTATCTGTAAAGGGTTAAATTTGTCAATGTTAGCAATTTAAGTGTCTGATAACTATGATTTTTATATTTTTGTTTTATATAAATTTTCAGTATTATTATATTCTTTTTATGTTAAGAATTTCTTTTATATTCCATTTAGGAATCCAAACATCGAAGGTGCGATAAAATGGCCTTTGTATACAGCTGAGCATCCAAACTATTTGGACATCGACATAGAGGAGAAAGTACGAGTGAGACCGGATAATTTTCGGTGCGAATTCTGGAGAGATAGGTACAGGGCCAACATCGACGAAAACGTAATACAAGCATACACAGCCACCGCATCGCATTTTGTTCCCAAAGTTATGATATTATTAGCGTCAATTATATTAGTCGTTCTCCTTAAACAAAAAGTAATACTTTGCTGCTGATGAATCGAGCGAAAATATGAACATCTTCTAAAAACAACGATTATTAATGCGATGTAAAATCTATTTGAAAGTAGGCACTATTACAGTTAAGAAACGATTTATCTTGATAATGTCAGATTTGTTGAAAACTACATCAGAATTAAAGTTAACCCTCTGTAAAAGTACCCCTCTATAGTCTTCACGGCTTTGTGGAACCTTTAGCCACTAGTAGGTTCGCCAATATCAAAAGAAATATAAAGTAAGTATAGTGCAACGCCTATGGGAAATATGTTCGCCCGACAGGCCGACATTTCGGGTGGAAAACGTCGTATATAAATATTTATTTTATGCTGGAATTAAAAAAAAAAAGGGGGGGGGGGGTTACACTATTAGTAGTTTGTTCTGATAGAGCGATTACTTGCAGTTTGGATTTTAAGTTTTTTTTTTTTTTTTTTTTTTTTTTTTTTTTAAGCTTTCCCCCCAATGTAAATGTTGAATTTGACTGTATTCTTTCCTTTGTCTATTCGAAATTTTTTGCCATTGATCACTTTTCTGCAGCCGCCGCCAGACCGCTGTAGGCGATTGGCGCTGCTATAGACAAACTTTTTCTAGCATTACGTTGAGCCGCTTACCTTGTACTCGCATTGGCCAGTATCTTCGAACATTGCGTGATCTAGAGATGCACTACCTTTTATGGCAAGCGTCACTCTTACAACTGTTCTAGCTAGTACTTACCTTAAAAGCAACTGCTACTTTGATTCTGAAATAATATTTTCAGAAGTTTCATTAAATTTATCGTCAAGCCGTGACAGAAGGAAATAGGACGACAGTGGTTAAGGTAAAATGTATAATGAAGAAAATATAATGAATAAGCTGGGATACTTGAAAGGATAGTTATGAAATAATTTAAGGGTTTCATAATTAATGAGAAATAAATAGAAAAAAAAAATAATAAGCAAAATTAAATATATGAGATTCTCATACTGTACTTATGTAATTTATATAGTTCCAAATACATTATTTATTTATTTTTTTAAAAAGATATTTTTTAAAAAATTTACTTTCACAGATTTTCGCTCATGTATTTTATATTTTTATACTTTTATGAGATTTTTATTTTTATGTATTGAGTTAATTTCATAGTTCCGAATATATTTGAACGTTTATTTTAAATAGATTAAAGGTTATTTTCCTATTGGTACAAAATATATTCGTATTTAATACCATTATTTTTATATATGTTTCATGTAGTCTGTCTGATATTTATATTAAGCAAACATCAATTCACATGAATACAGTATTAAACATGGGATATTACTGATTTTTTTTTTTTTTTTTTTTTTTTTACAGTATAAATTCTTCTCGGAAAAGAGTAAAATAAAGATAAATATCTTGTTGTGAGTATTTCCTTCGAATGAAAAACAAATTTTTCGTATTGTTATAGAAAGTTATGCTATTTTCTTTATCTAAACAGTTGCCTGAGGAAAACCAACTTCCATATAATGTATATATTATCCAGCATTATGACATCCAGACGGTAAATATTAGAAGTAAAAATTAATTATTGTGGTAACTTATTGTATCTTTTTATGTTACTTTCCAATCAATACAGAACTATAAATTTAATGAAATAAATTAAATCAAAATATTATTGACAAGATGCAATGTTATTAACAATATTTAATAATTATTCAATTAACTTTAATTAAGTTTAATTAATATCTCAAAATGTGGATTGGGAAATATTCATGTACACAGTTAAAATTTCAGTTCAAGGTTGAACCAAAATCCGATATTACAGTAGTTGCAGAACTATGTTGAACCAGAACTTGGTGAGATGGTGAAACCTTCTACCACGATTTAGTACTTCTTGTTGGGGAAAAAAAATTAAAAGCAGTGTTTGGGGACTGCAGATAGAAGTGAAAACTAAGTAACTTGTGAATTGTATCGTCGAGCTATTAGATTATTATTTTCAAATTATTTTTGGTTTGTAAAGAAGTGTTTATGATCTGTATTATATGATTCGGCACAATATTTGTAGCAACCCATATCAAATGAACTAAGCCTTATATTAGGCAAAAATATTGATTAATTAGGAAAGTATTTTAATTAGTAGCTGAGATACAAAAGAAAACCGATTCAGGACACCTCAAAAAGTGTAAATCAGGTGAAATCTCGAATTCCACTTTCGATAATATAAAAGAACTTTAAAATATCTTTCGAATGATGTATTAAAAATAATTTAATCATAAATAGAAATTGAAATATTGAAATTTCAAAATATTACAGCGCCATCTGGCGGTAGAAATTTCTGTAAGCTACTGTTCGATACCAACTCAACAAAGCTTTCAAATGATGTATTACTTATGAAATTATTTTAATTAGTAGCTGAGATACAAAAGAAAACCCAATCAGGACACCTCAAAACGTGTAAATCAGCTGAAATCTCGGATTCCATTTTCGATAATATTAATTGGTAAAAAATATGTTTCTTCTCGTGGAAAGCCTTTTCTGACGATGATGCGAGTTCCATGATTTTTGTTCACCCAAAAGTGCTCAACGCGCCTAAAGAAGTTTTCACTTCAAACGGAAAACCTTCGCTGACGATGACGCGAGTTTCATGATTTTTGTTCACCCAAAAGTGCTCAACGTGCCTAAAGAAGTTTTCACTAAAAAAAAAAAAATCATAGTAAAAGGTCTCCCATTTTATTGTTACAACAATTATAGTACTAATATTTGGTAGAATCAAATACCAAATCATGGTATTAGGTTTCACCATGTCATGATTGCAGCTACTGTGTACCCTGTTTTGGTTCAACCTAGGACATAATTTTTAACAGTGTAATTAAATTAGTGTTCCTGAATTAGTACTATTATACAATTTGATATAACAAAAATTTGTATTTTAGTACCTGAATCATTTGTGTTTTTCATTAAAGATCATCATCATTATCACGAATGAAATTAAGAGTGAAATTTATCAGGATTTTTCGCTGGCAGTTTCAAAGTATTATTTATTTTGTGAAATATTTTTTTACTTTGTCATTGTATTTACTAGTCATTTGTTTTATTTGAATAGTATCATCTGTACCTGAATCTGATATTTTAAAAATAAGCGTAAAACTTAAAAATAAATTAAACATTTGAGATTCCAGATGGAATATACTGAAAATATTATTTATTAAATTTTATTTGTATGTCATATTTTGGAATGTTCCTTTGTTTTAACGGATATGAAAACAACAGATTGTTTATAAACTTGTTAATAAATATGTTGAAATTGGCAAAAATATAATTTCTTCAAATTCAAAATATGTGGTTAATTTAATAAACCAGAAAGTAATGCTATTCATTAAAAATTATATAACCCATTTTTATTATAATTATTTGCTTTTTCATCAGTCACATTATATTTTAACACACAAAAATATTCTTAATTTCACATTACTTGAAAACCGAGAGTTACTTACGATTGTTTTACATAACTAATATTAGTGCACATTCTCTTTTGAAAACATTTCCATTTATAATAGACAATAATAATAATAGACATTCAACATCAATATTAAAATAAACATTAAAAGTTGAAAATCAAAATTTCATTCTAAGGTTTGTTGGTGTTTTAAATTTAATGTCATTTTTTTGCCCTTTAACCCTTTTAACGTTCACTACTTAATTTATTTTAAAAATTACTAAAAGATTTTTTAAAATGGTGTTTAGACACATAACCGATGTTTAAAAAATAAAAAAAAAATAGCGTTGTTCCTTTTCGATAATTTTTTGGTTTGAAACACCTATAAGTTAACCTTATTAAATTCAAATAATATTTAATTTAATAAATAAAACACTTTGTAAGTAAACCTTATCGACTACAAAAACTCGTAAAAGTTGTTTCAGGTGAAAATAATAGTCCAGCTCTTCATTAAATGAAAAAAACTAGACATGAGGGCATCATCAAACTAGCAGTTCGCACTCGCGTACACTAAGAAACTTCAAGTGACTTATGCCTTTAGCTTCCTTTGAAGCATTATTTGTTAAATTTGGGAATAGTGTTGCTATCTACCGAACAGAGAAGGAACAAAAGTTTAAAACCTGATTAAAACAAGGGGGGAAATGTTAAAAAACTGCTGCATAAAAATTGTTAAATTATGTCAAATGTTTGGTTACGCTGCGAAACCAATGAGCGTTAAAGGGTTAAAAGTCTCAATAGACGAGACATACGGCTTAAAGTAGAGTACGAACCACTTCCACCACAAATCGAAAGCTTGAAAACTCTGAATGTCAGAGGTCCAACCATTTTTACATTTAAAGGTTTGAATTAGAAGAATTACAGGATTTGAATTAGATTTAAATTAACTTTGTAAGGCACTGGTTGTAAGAAAGTAATTAATTATAAGCTTTTTAAAAGTTTGAAACTAAAGTGTTTAAAATATCTTCAGCAATAACAATTTAATATAAATTTGTTACTGAACAAAACTATTTTGGTTCCCCTAAAATTGTGGTGCCCAGGTCCTGGGAACTGCAGGATCGTGCGTTAATCAGGCCCTGAGTGTACATCAAAATGATGCTTGTTTTTTGATGCTAAGTATGCCCAATGTTGTCAGACTTTGCGACTATTTTATTTAAGTCACACATAATTTTGAGAAGTGATACTTTTTATACATAATAGATAATTAATCGCGTATTATGTATATCAAATCTCACTTCCCAAAATTATGGGTGACTTTTGAATAAACAAATCGTAAAGTCTGGTCAACACTGTGTATAACTTTTTTATACAGCACATATTAACTAAAAAATAAATAACAATAAGTATTTTTTTTTTTTTAATTATTATTTAAAAACTGTATTGTCAAATAATTGAATGAATCAATCAAAGGTAAAAATGCAAATTCTTGAAAAAAAAAAAAAAAAAGTAATAATAATAATAATAATAAAAGCTTTAGTATAGGATTCCTTTGGCGAAATTTGAAATTTGGCACCGAAGTAACTCGGACGTTTCTCGCAAAAGTCTTTACTAGCGCAATTATGATATCCGCATTTTAATCTATTAAAAACAATTTACAACACAAAAGTTACTATATCAATGATTTCCTTAAATTACCAACTCAAATTGAAACTCAATTATCTTGTTTCTTGTTTCTTGTTTCTTTTTTTTTTTTTCCCATTTTGTACGCGCGCTATTTATTTCCTAATACAAAATTATTAAAAAAGAAACCTTTTTCGATAGTGTTTGTTTTGATACTGATTTTTATTAATTTTCTTTTCTTTTTCTTAAAAAAAAAAAAAAAAAATATTTTGATGAAATTCTTGTAAAAGAAGAATTTAGTTTAGGACGGATAACTATTAGTTTTTATTTATTTATTTATTTATTTTTTATTTATTGCTTTCAAATTATTCAATTATATTTTCGATTTCGATAAATGTCCAACTATCGTAAAACTGGTATCGTAAAAATCCGCAGACTGAGACCAATAGTCCTCAGTCCTAATAACTTCTTTGACAGGCCACAATCATGTAATAATAAATATGTGAGTGAGTATACTTTTAAGGCATTACTTTCTGGTTTTTGAAAATCTAATAGTTTTCAAACTGCGATTTTTTATGATATAATTATGCACTTGTTATATATAATACTTTTATAATATTCAATGATATAATATTCGAAGTAAAACAGAGTGATTTCTCTCTGTGCCATTTGTTAACATCATTTGTTTGTGTTTGTATTTAATTAATAAAATTGATTTATATGTGTTGATTATTGTTATTTAGATGAGTTGCATGTATTTAAAACATAAAAATAATCCAAGATATTTTTTATTACACACATTGACACTGGCTGACATTTTGTTGCATGATAATAAATAAAATTGAAAAATCGAGATAAATTTCCATTTTTGAGTTTACAACAAGTTATGAATTACTGCACATTTTATAAAGAAAATAAATATCCATCAAACTTACATAACACAGGCCTACAAAAATGAAGTTGACAAAATTTGATTTGATGATTTGAGCTGATCTTTTTGTTTTTTGATATGCTGAAACCGAAAATGCAGCCCATTTTTCTCTATCACGTATAGATTTTTACCAATACAGGGTGCTTACCGACACAATTTCTTACATATACCATCATAACAATAGATTGGTTGGTTGGTATGGTTTTACATTGCACTAGTACTGTGCTATTACAACAATAGGTATCCATGATTAATTAATCATGAAAACATACTATAAAACTTACCATATAATTATATTGGTGGAAGAGTAATGGAAGAAATTGTACGGGCAGGCACCCTGTATTGACAAAAATCTATGCGTGATAGAGAAAAACTGGCTTCATTTTCGGCTTCAGCACACCAAAAAACATAAAGATGAGCCAAAATTATAAAATCAAAATTTTACATGTCGGCCTGTGAATTGTAGAGTGCCAAGGAAGCCTTTTCAATGACAGTATGTGAAAAAATCAAGTAAATACATACAAACTTAATATACCTTTTCTAAATTTCTTACATATACCACCATAACAATCGGTTGATTGATATGGTTTTAAGTAACACCAGTGCTTCATAATTATAGCAATAGGCTTCTGTGATTAATTAATCATGGAAACATACTATAAAACGTACTATATAATTATATTGGTGGAAGAGTAATGGAAGAAACTGTATAGGCAGGCACCCTGTATTGAAAAAAAATCCATACTTGATAGAGAAAAACTGGCTTCATTTTCGGCTTCAGCACACCAAAAAACATAAAGATCAGCCAAAATTATAAAATCAAAATTTTACATATCGGCCTGTGAATTGTAGAGTGCCAAGGAAGCCTTTTCAATGACAGTATGTGAAAAAATCAAGTAAATACATACAAACTTAATATACCTTTTCTAAATTTCTTACATATACCACCATAACAATCGGTTGATTGATATGGTTTTAAGTAACACTAGTGCTTCATAATTATAGCAATAGGCTTCTGTGATTAATTAATCATGGAAATATACTATAAAACGTACTATATAATTATATTGGTGGAAGAGTAATGGAAGAAACTGTATAGGCAGGCACCCTGTATTGAAAAAAAATCCATACTTGATAGAGAAAAACTGGCTTCATTTTCGGCTTCAGCACACCAAAAAACATAAAGATCAGCCAAAATTATAAAATCAAAATTTTACATGTCGGCCTGTGAATTGTAGAGTGCGAAGGAAGCCTTTTCAATGACAGTATGTGAAAAAATCAAGTAAATACATACAAACTTAATATACCTTTTCTAAATTTCTTACATATACCACCATAACAATCGGTTGATTGATATGGTTTTAAGTAACACTAGTGCTTCATAATTATAGCAATAGACTTCTGTGATTAATTAATCATGGAAACATACTATAAAACGTACTATATAATTATATTGGTGGAAGAGTAATGGAAGAAACTGTATAGGCAGGCACCCTGTATTGAAAAAAAATCCATACTTGATAGAGAAAAACTGGCTTCATTTTCGGTTTCAGCACACCAAAAAACATAAAGATCAGCCAAAATTATAAAATCAAAATTTTACATGTCGGCCTGTGAATTGTAGAGTGACAAGGAAGCCTTTTCTATGACAGTATGTGAAAAAAATCAAGTAAATACTATATACAAACTTAATGAATTATAAAATAATGTCATTTACACACAATTATTACATGAACGATTTTCTGCAAATACGCCATAATGATGTAAACAGATATTTTAATTTTTGAAATAGAAAAGTTACAAAACTATACATTCATTATATAGTACAATATTTTTAATTGTATTACAGTTTACATATATTATATTGTTTGATTACATCATAAATTTAAAGCATGAATTAATATATGTACAGTCGAAACTCGTTAACTTGAATCTCAAGGGGGATAAAAAATTTGTTCATGTTATCAGTAGTTCATGCAATCAGTAACTAATCTTCATATATTAAATTAAAAACACTTTAAACACACGTAAAATTAAATTTTATTTAAAAGATGTTAAAAAAAATTATCCGAAGCTTTTCGCTTTAATAGTAAAGCATCGTCAGGGATTTTTATTACTCGTTTCCAATGAGCAGTTTTTAAATATTTTTTCCTTTCTCAGTCAACAGTTAAGTTTTTAATAACGTGAATATTAGCAAAGTCAATTTGAAGTCCGGTAAAGGTTGAATTAATCTGTGGTTGGATGAAGGAGCTAGTCAATTTTGTCCTTTTATTACTCCCGGTGTGAGTTTTTTTTTTTTTTACTTTCCGAACACTATAGTGAGGAAAGTATTGTAATCATGTCAAAAATCCGAATTCGAGATTTTGATGTTTCTATACGTTTCGAGGTCCCCTGAGTCCGTTTTCACTATTTTTACGATGATATATGTATGTGTGTGTATGTGTGTATGTGTGTATGTCTGTGAGTGAACACGCTAGCGTCTAAACGCTTTCTTCGAATAAGCTGAAAGTTGGTACGCATATTGTAAGTCACCATAGTACGAACCCTATAGATTTTGGTGAATCTAGCACTTATAGTTTTTTTACAGGGACACAAAGAAAAATTCTTTATCATTATGGCCTACGGGAGCAAAATCTTAAAAGTGCGATAGCATCTAAACGCCTTATTCAATTGAGCAAAAATTTTATACACATATTATAGATCACAAATACTCAATCTGTATAGATTTTGGAGAATCTAGCTCTTATAGTTTTTTTACAGGGACACAAAGAAAAATTCTTTATCATTATGCCTATGGGGCCAAATTTTTAAAAATGTGATAGCGTCTAAACGCCTTATTAATCCGAGCAAAAAATTTGTACACATGTTATAGATCACAGTTGAACTAACTGTATAGATTTTGGTGAATCTAGCACTTACAGTTTTTTTACAGGGACACAAAGAAAAATTCTTTATCATTATGGCCTATGGGACTAAATTTTTAAAAGTACGATAGCATCTAAACGCCTTATTGAATTCAGCTGAAAATTTATATGAGTATTATAAATCACTGTTGCACTAACTATAAGCATTTTGGTGAATCTAGCATTTATAGGTTTTTATAGGGACACAACGAAAATTTCTTTATCATTATGATCTATGGGCTCAAAGTTCAGTAGCGTTAAATAAAACAACGTGTAATAGATGGAGAAAAATACTGAAACACTCTATTATGGTTTTCTCTCTTTTGTTTGTTTAACAACTACTTTTTCTTTACTTTATCTACAAAACTGTTAATTACTCAATGTTCGGAAAGTCGAGTGGAGTCACTCCAGATTTTTTTTTTTTTTTTTTTAACACACTCGACATTGTGAGTTTTTTTGGTTTTCGTCCCATGCTATTTCTATGGGTTTTTAGCTTCCCCCCCCCCTCGTTTTCTACATTCTAAAGTGCGTATTCACGTTATTAAAAGACTTAACTGTTGACTGTGAAAAGAAAAAATACTTAAAAACTGCTCATTGGAAACGAATAATAAAAATCCCTGATGATGCTTTACTATGAAAGCGAAAAGCTTCGGATAATTTTTTTTAACATCTTTTAAATAAAATTTAATTTTACGTGTGTTTAAAGTGCTTTTAATATAATTAACAAATGACACGTGTTCAATTTAACTCTTTTTTAGAGATAATTTATAATCTTCATACAACTAAACTAATCTTCATTTTGGCGGGGACTGTAGAAGCAGTTCATGTTAAAAGTAATTCACGTTAACGAGGTTCGACTGTATATATATATATATATATATTCTTAATTTTTAAACCTGGGAAATATCATTCCTTCATATCCTAGCATTTCAACTTACAAATACAATATATATATATATATATAACAATAAAAAACAAACAAATAAAAAATTCTCATTGAAATACTCGTACTTTCCTTATCTGACTTTTGCCTTTTTTCAGTGCGTCAAAGACAACTGTTACCATTATCACCTATAATATGCCCCCCTACTCTCCCCCCCCCCAAATAAAGAAAACCTTACTGAAATATTCATATTTTCCTTATCTGAATTTTGTCTTTTAAAATGAACACTTATAGTTTTATTTTGAAATTATGATTATTATAATAATTTTTCTTAGTGTTAACTTTATATTTTGCAAAAATTTTACAGTTCATATTTCAAATCATTCCCTCTCTCAGATTCAAGTTGTTTTGGACAGGGGAGGGCAACAATGCGTAGTGGTAGAAACAGGGCTCTTGTGCAAAACACTTATTATAACATGACTGTAAAATTATTTTCAGACATTTTAGGAGAGTTCTTCAGGATGGAAAGAGAATTTACCGAAACAGATCATCAATTCCTCATTTATATCAATCAATACAGTGTCATTTTATTTCTACGTATTTTTTTTATTATATATATATATATATATATATATATATATATATAATTGCACATTTCAGAAGCTAATGATGTTCATCTAATTAATACTTAAAAGAGAGGAAAAAATGCTTTTCCTAAATAATTATTCTATTAGTTTTTATAATAATTATAAAAGAAAGTAAAATTAAAACAATATCCAGTAACAGACACGCACACACACACACAAGAAAAAAAAAAAAAAAAAAAAAAGAAAAAGAAATAAACAAAAAAGGAAAAGGAAGAGAAAGAAAGAAAGTTACATAACAAAGAACGCTTAAAATACTTTTAAAAAGTTATCAAAAAACTATATAAAATCAGTTTCAGAAATAATAATTCGAAAATGAAAAGTAAAAAGACAAGAATGGTGAAAATGTTTAGAAAAATACAGGAAGGAAAAAAAAAAAAAAAAAGGAGAAAGAATAATTATCAAATAATTTGGAAATTCAAACTGTGAACGCCGCACCTCTGATTTCGAGAGTATCCCAAAACAAGAACAGAAAAGTTTGGTACGAAAGTGTGGCAACAGTGTGTGCGTATGTGAATCAAGATAGACTAGCGTTCCATTCTATATGTTTTTTTAGAAAATACTTTATTTGATGTTAATTTACGTGTTCGTTATGTATTTTATGTTTGTGCCGTAAGTAAAAGTAAAATCTTTAAAAGTAAACCAAGCGTGGAGCAGTGGAGCAATATTTTTTTATATTAAATACTTTTTCTAATATCTTCCTACAAAAATTGAAAATTTTGGACATGATTTTTTCTCTCTCTCTCTCTCTCTCTCTCTCTCTCAGCAGATAGTTAAAGCAGTAGCCGAGGGGGAAATTTGGGGGTTTAACTCTCCCCCTTCCCCATCTACCCTTCCAAATTATGTAAACTTGTGAATTTGAGTTATTCCTCATTTTTAACACTCAATATTATGTACTGAAGCCTGAATTTCTTTTTCTGATTATGGCCTTGATATGTATATATACCGCCTCCATCTAGAACGAATATGTGATATTTTTTTTAAACCCCAATCTATAAATATAGATTTATTAGCTATGCATATAAGGTAAACAAATAACCTGGATAGTAAAAATAATCACGAATTTCTAGTGTATAGTTTTCTAGATGAAGAAACAGTATTATGAATGTTAAGTATGGAGATTATGAATCCTTTATATTGCGAAAAATTCGAGCTGGATGTTCTAGAATTAGGTCATATAAACCATGATTCTAGTTGCTAAAACTCGCCGCTTGAGTTCGCATTTATTTACAGGGATTTTAAAATAAATTTGACTCCACGATAATATAGGAAAACTACTAGAAGTCTAATAGAGATTTTTAGAACTTGCTAGCAAAGGAAACTAGAATTTATGAGGATGACATGGTACGACAGGGTGATTATAATTGAAGTTACGGTTTCAAAACGCTATAATTTTAAAACTACCCACCAGAGCGACTTGATATTTTACCACAGCAATCGTGAGGCAATGAAGTTTTGTTTGGGGAAGGAAAAAAGTAGTTCCAACGTGTTCCTATAGATGGCGCTGTCAAGGGAATGTCAGGGGAAACGCTTAAATGGACTCATTAAGCACAGGAATGTTGTTAGCAACACAATGGAATAGCAGGAAACAATAGATTTCAAGGATTTTCTATATTTTTTTTTAGCAAAAAGAGAAGAATACGTGTTTACAGCGGAAAAAGTCATAGTGAAAAGAGAAAAAGAGGAGCTTCCTGAAACAAATACTTTATGGATGATTAACGATGCATTTTGGAACTATTTTTTTTTTTTTTTTTTTCCAAACAAAATTTTATTGCCTCACGATTGCTCTGAAAAAATATCAAATCGCTCTGATGGGCAGTTTTAAAATTATAGCGTTTTGAAATCGTAACTTTAATTATAGTCACCCTGTATATTTACTAGATACACAATTTAGTTTCTAGATGTCAGTCTCAGAATTTGTTTTCAGTGTATGTACTGTTTACGGAGAATTAAAGAGATGTCTTACTGATTTGCTTGCGGATAGAAAGATTGTAGACTCTAGTATTCTTTTTTATAAAAAATTAAGAAATTTATTGTAATATCTAAAATTCTCCATCGGTTTATTTTTAACACAAAACAGCTTTTTTAAAATAGGGATTTCTTTCCAACCGATGTTTTCAAACTGTCTTCTCTACAGTTTTATATCTTTTTAAACAGTGTGGTTATAATTAAACTTCTCTATAAACAAACATCCTGAGCTGAAACGAGAGTGAAGATTGACAATTTGGTACGCGGATGATTTATAAAATGTTCCCGAGGACTTTAATAATCTTATACTATTAAGTGAGCAATATTTGTATATATATATATATATCATACTTGCCAACTTTTCCGGTTTTCCCGGAAGACTTCCAGTTTTTTAACGTATCTTCCGGTCTTCCGGACAGATGATGAAATCTTCCGTTTTTAAAAAAATCGCGGATATCGTTCGTTTTAAAAAGAAACCCAAATGTTCTATGAAAACTCCTGATTCCCAATCTTTTTCCATCCATAACATAAATGTCAATATTCACTTCAAAATTTGCTTTATGAAATTCTAGAACATTTAAAGAAATAGAATTGTTAAATATTTCTTGCTGATGTAATTATTTTGTCCTTTCAATTAGTCAATTTAGTCGATTTAGTCAATTTTGTCCTTTTATTACTTCCGGTGTGATCTTTTTTTTTTTTTTTTTTAACACACTCGACATTGTGAGTTTTTTGGTTTTCGTCCCATGCTATTTCTATGGGTTTTTAGCTTCCCCCCCCCCCTCGTTTTCTACATTCTAAAGTGCGTATTCACGTTATTAAAAGACATAACTGTTGACTGTGAAAAGAAAAAATATTTAAAAACTGCTCATTGGAAACGAATAATAAAAATCCCTGATGATGCTTTACTATGAAAGCGAAAAGCTTCGGATAATTTTTTTTAATATCTTTTAAATAAAATTTAATTTTACGTGTGTTTAAAGTGTTTTTAATATAATTAACAAATGACACGCGTTCAATTTAACTCTTTTTTAGAGATAATTTATAATCTTCATATAACTAAACTATTCTTCATTTTAGCGGGGACTGTAGAAGCAGTTCATGTTAAAAGTAATTCACGTTAACGAGGTTCGACTGTATATATATATATATATATATATTCTTAATTTTTAAACCTGGGAAATATCATTCCTTCATATCCTAGCATTTCAACTTACAAATACAATATATATATATATATATAACAATAAAAAACAAACAAATAAAAAATTCTCATTGAAATACACACAGAAAAATGAAAAATCGAAACTTGTCAAGAGACGTGCCATCTTTGTGACACTAAACGTTTGTCAAGTACATTGACAAGTTTGCACAAAATTACGCAAAATTTTAAACAATCAAAACACTACCTGACAATCCTATTTAGTCATGAGACACAAAAGTCGTTTTATTTTACCATGTATCTTTAATGTGTTTCGTCTGATGATCCGTTTTGGCTCTAAAACTTGTCAGATGACTAATTTCCCAGGTACAGTTTTCATTTTCCTCAAATTTGACCGGTTAGTCAGATGAGAGAATAAAAATAAATTATTCCTATTTTGTCAATTGACTAAGAAGATTTGTTTGGCTAGTCCAAAAGCTCAGCATTATTATTTTTTTTTTCTTTAATTTTTCTTTTTTTATTTGTTTATTTATTTTTTGTCTCCTTCTGACAACTTGAGTTAGTCAACCGAAATCGAAAAATAAACCCATCGAATTTCGCGGGATAGTGTCAGTTTCATTAATTCTGAAAAAGAAAATTACGCTTAAAGTTATTTGGGAAACGCATATTTTTTATAAGAACTTTGTGTCATGCTAATTCCAGTTTTTGTATTTTTAAATCTAATAAATAATTTTCTAAGTATGACATGAAACTATAGCAAAGGAGCTCGGCAATTTTTAACCCGTTAGTAGTCGCTAGTTGGTCGATTTGCCGCCCTTCTTTTAGTGTTGCCAGATTTTTTTATCCACTAGCCACCAAAAATTTTTGAAAGTGGCATTTGATATACATAAAACGCGAATAAAACCGAAGAAACGTCGGTCACATCACTTCTTAAAATTATTGGTGACAGTTAAATAAAAAGTGTGCAATTTTTAATAGGTGGCGCTGTTTATAGCGACTACTAACGGGTTAATAACAGATAGAAAAAGAGGTTTTTTTTTTTTTTTTTTTTGAAAACAGACATTTAATTTTTTACCCCAACTAAAATTAAAAGACTGAAATCTGTATTCCCTGCACGAAAACTTAAATAGAAATATCTTTCCACTGAGAAATGACACTAAGCGGCAAAATTTGTTCCAATGTATTTAAAAAAAAAAATATTTTTAAAAACCACACAAAGTTCAAGGAAACTAACATTAAAATATTTTAAAACTAATATGTAGAAGAAAAAAAAAGATAAAAAAAAAATCTATACTCAAGTACAATCGAAACATCGAAAGAGATTGCATCATGTAGTAGACGGAAATCTGTCGCCAGGATGAATCAGAGAACTGTTTTTTTTTTTATTATTATGTGCTCTTTATTATAAAATAGCCGGCTACGCCCGCTTCGCTGGTCACTATAAAATGTAAATTGATATCACGACTTTATAAAACGAGTAAAGTTATTTTAACATAGGGCCAAAAGGATTCACTCTGAATAAATTAATGTGTAAATTGCACCTAAAGAAGTTTTCACTTCGTAATTATTACATCGCATTATGCTTTTCAACAAATTATTTTAGAAGTGAAATTAATATGATTATATATATTATATGTTTTCTGATTACTTATATATATATATATATATATATATGTAATATAATTAAAAGCTCCATTAAAATTAAAGCCTCATTTTACACACTTAAATGATTCTATCTCCCACTAATCCACCGACAGCTCCCTAATTAATTTTTAATTAATTAATTTTCTAAATGTTTCACTAATTCCAAATTCTTGTTCCGAAAACTTGTTCTCAATTCTTAAACTTATTTTATTATCGGATGACCTGCATCGGGTCGGGTAACACGATTTTACCCGTCGGGTCGGGTTGACAAAATTATTTCTCTTGCTGGTCGCGTTCAGGTTTAGTTTTCAACAAGTCTGATCGACTTGAGAACATCTTTCAAAATATTTCTTATAATTTTAAACATAATGTTGTAGGCATATTTATAACTATAAAACAGATTTAAACATACTGTGTATCGGAGCTCCGTATATATTCGTATCCGTATCCGCGGATATCCACCAGAAAAATAGATCCGTATTTATATCTGGATCCGTTTTCTTTTCTTTAACGAAACTAATACGTATCTTTTGTACAAACTGTGCGAAAATTAGAAAATCCTAAATCTTTTTCACTGTATAACCTCGCATTTACGTTTTAGAAATTAAAAAAAATTCACAATTCACTTTTTTTTTCTTTAACTTTCTTCTATATTCAATAGAAGAAAGTATTCGATTCGTAAAAATTTTCGACTTTCGGATTTTGATAGATTTTCCCACTTTGAGAGCTCCAGAACTAGATTTGATTATTTTTAGAAAATATCAGTCTGTCTCTGTGTGTGTGTGACGAAAATTTTGTGGCAACTGTATATCTGGAACTACTGCCCATATTTGCATATAAATTTATACGTAAATGCACTTTGATTAAAATTAATGCGTATCGACTTTTGGTGTCCATCGCTCAACAGATGGCTTTGCTATACAGCGATTTCCACAATTTAAGAGAAAGCTGTATATCTCAAAAATTACTGAACAAGTTTGCACATGAATTTATATGTGGATGCATCTTGACATAAATTATTGTCTGTTCACTTTTGGTGCCAAAAACTCAACAGGTGACGTTGCTATACAGCGATTTCCACAGTTTAAGAGAAAGGGATATCTCAGGTTCTATTACGCATAATGAAAAAAATTTGGTATGTGAAAAGACAATTATGAAACATTATGCTGATTCAATTTGGATGCATATCGACCAATAGGTGGCGCTGCTTTACTGCCTTTTTCCCCCAGAACGGGAAAGCTATATCTCGACTTCTATGTTGTGTAATTGTACAAAATTTGAGAGATAGTTGAGATAGCCTTTATGAAAACGCATTTTATAATATAATATTTATAAAATATAAAATTGTCTTTTTTTATAAATTTTGTGTAAGTTTTAAGATAAAAATCGTCTGCATTCATCATTATGGTAGTTAATTTTAATGAATAATAAATAGTTTTAATAAATTATTTGTACTGAGTGAATTTGTATTAGAAAACATAGAAGAAAGTCTTTTGGTAGCCACAACATACTATTATATATATATATCTTTATTTTTAGTGAATTTTAATTTTCGCTTTTATGTGAACGAAATTTTGAAATTTTTTTTTCCATTTATACTTGTATATACAGAAAATATAGAGGAAATACTTGTTGAAACTTCATTTCAAAACTGGTATATTGTGGCCATCACAAGACTTTCTTCTATATTTTCCTATAGAAATTCACTCAGTAAAAATATTTTATTAAAACTCGTTTTTAGTAAAATTATCTACCATAGTAAATGCAGATGATTTTCATTTTAGAAAAAACTAGCACAAAATATAAGAAAAGAAAGTTTAATTCTTGATAAGTAAAGTCTTAAAAAATGCGTATTTATAATTTTTTCCTCATATATCAAGTTCCGTACAGTTATATGCCATAGAAGATGAGATATAGCCATCCCATTCTCAGGTAAATATGCAGTATAGCAGCGTCACTTATAGGCTGATATGCATCCAAATTAAATCAGCATAATGTCATATAATGGCCTTCTTACATGCCAGTTTTGTTTGATTATAAACAATAAAACCTGAGATATAGCCTTCCCTGAAATTGCGGAAATCGACTATAGCAGAGCCAACTGCTGAGATATTGGCATCAAAAGTTGTTAGTTAAACACTAATTTATGACGAGTTGCATCTAATGATAAATTTATATGCAATTCTGTGTAGTAGTTCCCGAGATATAGCCTTCCCTTAAATTGGGAAAATCGTTGTATAGTAGCCCCACCTGTTGATCAATTAGCAACAAAATATGGTAAGCACTAAATTATGTTTCAGTTGCATCTGCATATAAATTTATATGCAAATTTGTGCAGTAGTTCCTGAGGTAAAGTCTTCCCTGAAATTTTGAAAATCGCGGTATATCAGCGCCACCTGTTGAGAAATTGACACCAAAAGTTGACAGTCACTAATTAAAAACAAGGTGCATCCTCATATAAGTTTATATGCAACTTTGCGCGGTAGTTCTTGAGATATTACCTTCCCTGAAACTGGGGAAAAAACTGTTAGCAGTGCCACCTGTTGAACAATTGGCACCAAAAATTGATTGGTGCTAATATAGGTCAAGGTACATCTGCATACAAATTTATATGCAAACTGAAAACGTCTAAATACATCGAAAAACGGAAGTCGAAAATTTTTACGAATCCAATACTTTCTTCAATTGAATATAGATGAAAGTAAAAAGTAATGTAAAATGAAGACATTTAGGAAGCAGATTTCATCAAGGCAGATAATATTCTTTATCGTTTACTCTAGAACAAATAAACAATGCATTAATTGGAACTGGAGGAATGTAATTTGCTGACCATTTGAATTTAAAGTGATCCGTGGGAAAGCAAATGTTATCTATGAATCATATCCGTGCTATCTAGATTATTACATTACACTAAAGTAAACATTCACATCGAACGAAAGCAATAAATAAATATACACTTTTTACTTTATTTTATTTTTATTGATATATTAATTTTTTTAAGAATATAAGAATTAAACAATGAACTACTGTAATACTGAACTTGATGCATATTTTTGTGTTCTTGAATTCCACAACTCGCATAAATGGTTAAACATTATTATTATTAATCCACTTTTCAGATTTTTTTTTTTTTTTTTAATTTTTTAACTTTATACAATAAGTAATTACATTTTGAATTTTTTTATTTCCATTTCCCGACTAACCGTAGGTAATGGAAGTATTGTATTCGGTCCAAAAATTCGATATCGAGATTTCACCTGATTTACATGTTTTAAGGTCTCCTGAGTCCAAAAAGATGGTTTTTGGCAATTTGTCAGACTGTGTGTATGTGTGTGGGGAATCTTCTGACTATCATATTTCCGAAACTTATAAAGATTCAGCTATGAAACTTCAGAATTAAGACAGAACTGGTGTGTACAGATGAATTTTCCAAATTTTGGTGAAAATTGGAAAAGCGGAAGTGGGACATCCGAAATCGGAAGTGATAAAAGGCCACTGCCGAGCCACATTCTAACATTCTAGGCGAGTCGTATTAAACCCCCGACTATAGCTTTAATGCCCCAACCCACCCTCCCGCTCGGTCAATGTCTTTTTCTAGTCAGTTTTGCCGCATTATTTCTTCCGGTATAGGCTTTTTTTTTTTCCATACTTGACATTCTGAGTTTTTTTCGTTTTCATCCCATGGTTTTTCTATGGATTTTTAGCCATTCTTTCCTCGTTTTTTTTTTTTAATTCTAAAGTGCGGTGGTCCACATCTCAAAAAACGGCTCTAACGATTTTCTTCCAAGCTGCGGTATAAATATTCTATTAGATGTTCTCTCGAATGATATGGTTAGTTCAGGAAAATTGATAGGAATTCTGCATAAATAGCAGACTTTCAGGTACTGCGAGTGAATTCTTTTCAAAACGGCTGTATGGATTTTTTTTTTTTTTTTTTCAAACTTGCCATATTAACCCTCTTTTAAATATCTTTTTGTATGTAATTGTTGTTTTGCGGTCAACAACTAAATACGCCAAATTTTGAAAAAATCGGTGTCTCAAAAACGGTTCTAACGATTTTCTTGAAAATTGTTACATAAACCCATTTTAAATACTCTTTCTCATGTTTTACGTGGTTATTACAGGAAAATTAATAGCCATCCTGATCAGATAGATCAGTTTTAGATCTCGGAAATTAGTGTATAGAAAAAGAAAAAAAAAAAAAAAAAACTTTTTTTTCCCCGCTTGTTATGTAAACTCTATTTTATGTCTTTATGTTTTCATGCGTTTACCGAAAACGTGTATTAACTTTCTCTTACTGGAAAATTTTTTAGTTATCTATTTCATTAGCTCAATTCTGTGTCTTCTGATCACATTATCTCCAAAAGGTTAAAAGTGTATATAATACGTGTAATAGAGGGCGATGGAAGTCGTATTGTTTCACGCCAGATTTTTAAAATAATTTATCGACTGTGTGACAATGGAAATTTACTTTATTTTATATGATGTTATATGACGTTACCTTGTTTTGCATGATTTTTAGATGAATAAGTAATGTTCATTTAGTTTTCGTTTTCCGAGTCGGGTTCGGGTATGAAAAGTCAGGTTCGGGTGTAAAGAAAGCGGGTTCGGGTCGCAAAAATTCTCTATTGCGGGTTCGGGTCGGTTTCCGGGTTGATGAAATTTTTTTTATCAGGTTCGGCGTCGGCCGTTGCCAACGAATGAGTGAGCCTCGGATTCTAAAAAATCTGATGACGTCAGCTTAGCAGGCGATTGGTTTCTTCGTGGACATGCGTGTAAACCTGTAAACACGAGAAGAAAAGCCATTGCATTGCATGCACTTCTCTTTTCTTCCCGTCTTGCGACGTGCGACAGCGAAAAATGATAGATTCGTCGGCTGCGTCTATGAAAGTCAAAGGTTATGAAGTAATTCAAGAAAATATAAGGGTGAGTTCTGAATATTTTTATAAGGTATTAATATTAGAATAATCTGTACATAACATCAATACTGATAATGTAACGTTAATGATAGTTTATTATACTTTTATCTGTAGTCAAATAAGTGTATGAATTGGAATCAAAATATCTGTACTCGTGATATTAAGCATATTTTAGTAATTTCACTTTATTTGTATATAAAGCTTTTTATTTATTTTAAATGTTTTGATTGTAATCGCATATTCTGCTTGAATTTATTTTTAAAAATTCGCAAGTAAAAATAAGTAAACTAGCTTATAATATAAACAGACATGTTACGTTTCAGCCTTAAAGGGACTCTCTACCTATCATCCCCGAAAGCCGAAGCCAATGTCATTCTATGGGAAATTTTGTCCCATTATAATTCGTTAACTAATACATATTTTTAAATTCCGTTTTCACTTTCCGAAAATTCACAACTATTAAACAATTTATCGCTTTCTAAAAATTGGATTTTTTTTTTTTTTTTTTTTTTTTAAGATTTCATTTCTAAGCTCAAAAACGAAAAATTTCACGTTGCGAAAATTCGTATTTTACAACCTCAAAATAAAATATAAAAATAAAAAATAATAATTTTTAGAAAGCGATAAACTGTTTAATAGTTAAAAAGTTTCTGAATGTGAAAACTGAATTTAAAAATATATATTAGCTAATAAGTTATAATGGGGCGAAATTCTCCATAGAATAACATTGGCTCTGGCTTCTGAGAACGATAAGTGGAGAGGCCTCTTAAGGCTGAATTCAACCTTTTTAAGCTTGAAAATTATTATTCTTGGGATTAATGCAAATCCGCATTCAAACTTTTTGGACGTGTGTAGGGGGGGGGGGTCAGCCTGAATTTGTGCAATATATTAGAAATTTCTATGTGATTGGTTTTCAAGAAATCTCAAATTCAAACTTGGAGAAAATAAAAAAGAAATAGCACTTCAACTGCATCTTCCTAATGAACTTGAACTACATTATTTTACTAATCAATTGCCCCAGCAAACAATGCTTCTATAGATATTCAATATAAGATTTATTGTTCTGATTTGTTTATTGTATGTACATGTATGCAATCAGATTTATCATTATTTTTATTATTGAAAAATTTATATTGTGTCAGTTGCCTGATACCACTTTTGAGAGGGGGGGGGGGTCGTGAAAAGTTCAGCCTTTTTTTCTGTAAGCTTGCACCATGTCTGTATAAAGAAAAAGCCATATATATATATATATATATATATATAGAACATAACATGCATTTTTACGTATGTTAATTCATAATTATATTTACAGAGCTGCCAACCAAATCCGGCAGATTGTTAGTACCGCCCCTCTGTATTTAAATATGCTAAAGTGAGAATATAATTTTAAGATTTGGCTTTTATTTCATGAACGTTTCTTCAAAAAGTTGAGGCTCAGGAAGCACGAGCTTCCTCTCTAAAATTTAAGAGGGGGGCCCCATAAGGATTAAAAACAGGGTCTTGAATTTTTTGTTTCATATTTTCACACTGAGATTGAATTTTTTCTGAGAAAGGTTACCTAAAACAAGACAAAACACTCACTATTTCGGGAAAAATCTATTATTTAACCTCAAAAATCTGAATGTTCTTAATTAAAAAGTTGTATGATTTCGATGTTCTGTGCAGAAACCACCCAGATGTATGAAAATAATAATAATAACAAACACACATTTTTTTTTTTTTTTTTGGTCTATAGCCTTTTTATATTATAATATGTAACAGGAAAACCAGACTTTCCGAAATGAAAGGGGGCCCCGAAATGATGCTGAGCTTCCCCTAGCTTCAGAGCTTAATCGGGCCCTGTATATAGATGTATCATCCCCATGTTATCGAGCAACAAATTTTGATGCCGAAAAAAAGTTCTAAAATCAGCCATCAGAGAGTATTGAAAAAAAGAAAAATGAATTTGAAACTGTATCTGGAGTTGTTCATTTACCTTTAGTAAATAAATTATTCATAACTTTTATTTACAAAATTATCCGTGTGTATCCCTGTGTGTGATTTACTCGGGGAAAGGCAGCCATTAGAGTGACTTTTCCCGAAAAAAGCGTCCACAAAATTTCTGATACACACACACAGACAGACATTTTCTATAAACAGTCGAATCGTGTTCAGGATATCCGAAAACGTGTAAATCCATCGAAAACTGGAGTTCGAAAATTTTCACGAATCCAATACTTTCTCTATATATACATATAGAAGAAAGTAATAATTTATACTTTAATATTCACCTTATTGCGATTAATATTTTAAAAGTGTTTACATTTAGGTATATTTAATTATGCATGCGAATGTCACATAATAATTTAACACGTTGCTTTTAATATTCTGTAAATATTAATTTAAAACAATAGCTAATAAATAAATGCAGCTTAGAAGTCATAAAATATTATTTTATTTACTAATTTTTCATTTTGTTTTTACTTTCTTTTATATTGAATAGAAGAAAGTATTGGATTCGTAAAAATTTTTGACCTCCGCTTTTTGATGGATTTAAACGTTTTGAGAGGTGTAGAACACGATTTGACCATTTTTAGAAAATGTCTATCTGTGTGTGTGTGTGACATAAATAAGTGCCTATCAACTTATGGTAAAAATTGTCTCGACAGGTTGCGTTGCCATCCCGCTTTTTCTGAATTTTTAACATGGTGGTATAAGACAAAATTTTGTATATGTGCATAAAGAGAATTATTTTTTAATAATCATGAAATTTACAAGAATTATTTATAATACAGATAGTCAACTGGGAAAAAAATTGTATATGTGGGAGCATCACCTTCCCCCTGGGGGGGAAGTCACCTCTCGAGGAGAATAATTTTTCATGATGGGTATCTTTCAAAAGAGCTCGCCAATACTTTTAAAATGAATGGTTGAACAATCGATCTGCGATAATTTAAAATAAAGTTATAGATTTTTTTTTTTTTTTCATTTTTAACAAACAAAATATTTTTTATTTTTTTTAATGTTATATCGAGAACAATAATGAACTTTTTTTGGATATTTAGTACTACTTCTCTAATAAGGAAATCGTATTGCATTTTCATGGAAGATCATTTTATTAAATAATGATTTTAATAAATTATTTTTACTGAGTGAATTTGCATGGGAAAATATAGAAAAAAATCATGTGGTGGCCACAACATTCTAGTTTTTATTATATAGTACTAATATACACTATTATATACTAATTTTTCATTTTATGTTTTTTATTTATAAGTGGTGCAATATGCCTGTAGAAGTAATTATGATGAAGATTGTAACTGTACAGATTGCCTCAAGTTGATGATAGAAAGAAAGCTTGGATAAAAGCCATTCCAAAAATATCTACGTGTGAGTATTTCTTATATTGCTTTAATATAGATATATTTATTTTTTGCGTGACAGTTTTGTGAACATTTTCTAGTAAATAGTGCTTAAATATCCTTGAATAAAGTTTACAATAAACATTTCTTTCAATTAAAAATTCTTTTTCAGTTGATAGTTATTACCATCAGGGCTACCTCGAGTTCCGGCACAAGCTTATTCTTGGGGGGGGGGGGGGGCTTGCAGTGACAAGAGGTCTTTAGGTTGCAAAATTTCTGCTTATGCCTGTTGGGGGGCCCATTCCAGAAAGGGGCCCAAGGGAACTGCCCAAGAGCCCAGTTAAAGAGGGGGCTGCAGCCCCGGGCCCAATGACCAAGGGGGCCCTAGATAGGGGCAAAAAAACCCAGTAAATAGAAACAAGTTTTTTTTTTTTTTTTTAATTCTGTTTTTACAGTCAAAAATTAAATCCTTGATACTGTTATGTAAAAATATTTTAAAAAGACAAATTTTTGAAAATTTCTTTTAGTACTTAAACTTAAAAAAAAAAAAAAAAAAATAAATTTTAAGTATTTTTTAAAAATGCATTAACATTTGAAAATTTCAAAAGTCATTCAAGAGATGAGGGGGGGGGGCGGGAGAACAATATATTTATTAATATCACACAATCAACAAATTGGGAAGAAAATCATATTTATTGAAAATTTATTTTTCCAACTGAGTGAAAATAATGCCTGGCCCGGGAGTCGAACCCCGAATCTTTGACTTACAAGGTCAAAGCTCTACCAATTGAGCTATCTAGGCCGACAATTAAATGGGCATTACTCACTCAGACAACCTTTAGGCAGAGCAACTGGTCTATCATGTAGATAGCTCGACAGAATAAGCCTCAGGTAATGGAAAACAACATTAAACAATGGGAGGAATAAATACATTTATTAATATCACACAATCAACAGATTGGGGAAAAAAATCATATTTATTGAAAATTTATTTTTCCAACTGAGTGAAAATCAAAGATCCGGGGTTTGACTCCCGGTCCAGGCATTTTCACTCAGTTGGAAAAATAAATTTTCAATAAATATGATTAAAAATTCACCGATACATATTTATGATCATATGTTTAAAAACGAGTTAAATGAGATTTTTCCAAATATGTTTATTGCATTAAGTATTTATTTAACTCTACCAATATCAAATTGCGAAGGCGGGAGAGCAAACTCCAAATTAGAGAGAGTTCTATCTCTTCGAAGAACAAAAATGCAGCTGAATAAGCTGCAATGTTTGGCTATGCTGTGCTCAGAGCACGATTTAACAAGCAACCTGGATTTTAAAGATGTAATTGAAATTTTCAGCGCGGCAAAGGCTAGGAAGAAGCCAATTTCATTTTTTTATTCTGCAAAGTATATTCATTAAAGTTTTTGATGCAATAACTTTTCCTTTGGTTGGTGAGTTAGATTCTTTTGTTGTTAATATTTTTTTTTTCTGTTTTAATTAATCTTTTTGCAAACAGTTTCAGAGTTTATTTAAATGTAATGAGAATCTTATTCTAACATGACCATTGTAAAATTTTATCTAATGATAAACATTCATATTAAAGAAAAAGAAAAATGTGTGTGTGTGTGTGGGGGGGGGGGGGGGCTCCGCTATTATCACAGCCCCGGGCCCTTAAATGGGTAAACTGGGCTCTGAACTGCCCCGCATGCCCTGGCGTTAATCAGGGCCTGATTACCATCATGATTATTATTATGTGTCTTGTATTTTTATTATGTTTGTATTACCATATTATTAATACATTTAAATTGTTTTCTCTACAATGTATTAATTTGTATCAATGTCACATAGTTTTCTATAATAATAATTGAAATATATTATTGAATTACCTTTAAATAAAATTTTACAATTAACTGCGAAAAAATATTTCTTGAAAGGATTTTAAATACCTTAGTAAATTGTATTACTAATAGAATTAGAAAATAATAATTAACATCATTGTTCTTCTGCTAAAATTATTAATTTCTTGTTAAAATTTCCTTCAATTTATTTTATTCACATTAATATCTGCTAATCGCATTTTTACTCCATTACCCTACTACTGTAAGTAATGGAAGCGTTATATTCGGTCGAAAAATTCGATATCGAGTTTTTCCTGATTTACACGTTTTCAGGTCTCATCAGTCAAAAAAAAGTAGTTTTTGTCAATTGGTCAGTGTGTGTGTGTATGTATGTGTGGAATCGTCTGGCTACCATATCTCCGAAACTAATAATGATAGAACTACGAAACATTGGAATTGAGACAGGACAAGTGTACAGATGCGTTTTCCAAATTTTGGTGAAAATTGGAAAACCGGAAGTGGGACCGTAGGTCCGTATCTCAAAAAGACACTATATTAGATGTCCTGTCGAATGACATAGTTGGTTAGTTCAAGAAATTGATAGGTGCCCAGTATAAATAACTCAATTTCAGGTCTCGCAAGTACATTCCTTTAAAAACGGCTGTATGGATTTTTTTCAAACTCGCCATATTAACTCCCTTTTAAGTATACTTTTATATGTAATTATTGTTTTTCTGTCAATAATTGAGTATGCCAAGTTTCGGTAAAAGTTGTTATCTCAAAAACGGTTCTAATGATTTTCTTGAAAATTGTTACATAAATCCATTTTAGATATCCTTTCTCATGTTTACGTGGTTATTACAGGAAAATTAAATGTCATCCTGATTAGGTAGGTCAGTTTTATTAGATCTCGAAAATTGGTGTGTCAAAAAATAACTCTATCACTTTTTTCTTGTTTTTTAACTCACTATGTAGGCTCTGTTTCAGATGTTTATATATATATATTATCAGCTGTCTCTTATGGAAAATTTGTCAGGTGTCTTCTGCATTAGGCCGATTTTATGTCTTCTGATCACATTATTTCTAAAAAATGCATATAATATCTGTAATAGTGGGTAATGGAAGTCGTGTGGTTGTTTCACACCAGATTTTTTTACATACATACATTTTGATACAAGATTATTCATATTTAAACAAAAATGTAAAATCATAAACATATCATAGATTACCAGACTTTCCAATATTAAGAGCATTTTTGTGCTTCCTTGTATTAAAAATTCGAGGTTGCACATACCAGAGACAAAGAGTACACTAAAATTTCATTCGTCTAAAAAACTTTTATCATGAAAAAAAAAAAAAAAAAAATCTGGAGTGACTCCACTCGACTTTCCGAACATTGAGTAACTAACAGTTTTGTAGATAAAATAAAGAAAGAGGAATTTCTAAACAAACAAAAGAGAGAAAACCATAATAGAGTGTTTTTTTCTCCATATATCACACGAGGTTTTATTTAACGCTACTGAACTTTGAGCCCTTAGATCATAATGATAAAGAATTTTTCGTTTTGTCCCTGTAAAAATCTATAGATGCTAGATTCACCAAAATGCTTATAGTTAGTGCAACAGTGATTTATAATATTCATACAAATTTTCAGCTCAATTGAATAAGGCGTTTAGATGCTATCGCACTTTTAAAAATTTGGTCTCATAGGCCTTAATGATAAAGAATTTTTCTTTGTGTCCCTGTAAAAAAACTATAAGTGCTAGATTCTCCAAAATCTATACAGATTGAGTATCTGTGACCTATAATATGGGTATAAAATTTTTGCTCAATTGAATAAGGCGTTTAGATGCTATCGCACTTTTAAGATTTTGGTCCCATAGGCCATAATGATAAAGAATTTTTCTTTGTGTCCCTGTAAAAAAACTATAAGTGCTAGATTCACCAAAATCTATAGGGTTCGTACTATGGTGACTTACAATATACGTACCAACTTTCAGGTTAATCGAACAAAGCCTTTAGACGCTAGCGTGTTCACAGACATACACACATACACACACACATACATACATCATCGTAAAAATAGTGAAAACGGACTCAGGGGACCTCAAAACGTATAGAAACATCAAAATCTCGAATTCGGATTTTTGACATGATTACAATACTTTCCTCACTATAGTGTTCGGAAAGTAAAAAAAAATCTAGTGTGAAACAACCACAAGACTTCCATTACCCACTATTACACGCATTATATGAACTTTTTAGAGATATTATATTCATTTTTTAGGAATTTTCAAGTAAGAGAAACTTGATAGAAGTGTAAAGACATAAAACCGAGTTTCCTTAGCGAGTTAAAAATAAAAATTAAGAAAAATTATGAATTATATTTTTAAACACCAATTTCCGAGATCTAAAACTGTGACCTAATCAGAATAACCTTAATTTTCCTGTAATAACCACATAATACATGATAAAGGGTATCAAAAAGGAATTTATGTAACAAACTTCAAGAAAGTCGTTAGAGCCGCTTTTGAGATACCAACTTTTACCAAAACTTTGGCATGCTCAATTATTGACCGGAAAACATTAATTATATAAAAAAGGGTATTTAAAAGGGAGTTAATATGGCGAATTTGAAAAAATAAAAATCGCTATATAGCAGCACCACCTGGGGAGTGGTTGACACTAAAAGTTGACAGACACTCATTTAGGTTAAGGTGCATTAACATAAATTTATATGCAATTTTGCGCAGTAGTTCCTGAGATATAGCTTTCCCTGAAATTGCGGGAATCGTATAGCAGCGCCACCTGTCGATCATAAGCATTCATATTGAATCAGCATAATGTCTCCTAAGGGCCTTCTCTTATATCAAGTTTTCATTGCTCATACGCAATAGAATTTGAGATATATCTTCTCCTTAAATTGTAGAAATCGCTGTATAGAAGCGCCACCTGTTGAGCGGTTGGCACCAAAAGTTGATAGGCATTAATTTAGCTCAAGGTGCATCTACATGTCAATTTATATCCAATTCTGAACAGTAGTTCCGAAGATACAGTTGCCGCAAAATTTTTGTCATACACACAGATATTTTCTAAAAATAGTCAAATCTTGTTCCAGACCTCTCAAAACGTGAAAATCTGTCGAAAACCGGAAGTCGAAAATTTTTATGAATCCAATACTTTTTTCTATTGAATATAGAAGAAAGTTAAAAAAAAAAAAAAAAAAAAAAAAAGAAGAAGAAGAAGAAAAAGTATTTGAGCAATTAGCTGTGAGTGATTAAACATAAATTTTTTGAATGAGTTGGGTTTTTTTTGCGTCTTAAATTTTGTTTTCACATAACAATTTTAATTTTAGCAATTAATTAAAACTTCTGTTGTTCTTATATTGTTGTTTATAGAAACACAATCATTTCATATTAATTGTTTTTAAATCTAAAATTATGCTTAAACTTCTATTATTTTCTTATTTTAAAATTACTTTGCATTAAAGCAACATACATGCTATTCTTTAGTTTCTTTTTTTTTTTTTTTTTTTTTTTTTTTTGTATTCAGTAGAAGAAAGTATTGAATGCAGAAAAATTTTCAATTTCCGGTTTTTGATGGATTTACACGTTTTGATCATTTTTAGAAAATGTCTGTCCATCTGTGTGTGACAAAAATTTTGTGGTGACTGTATCTCAGGAACCACTGGACGAAATTGCATGTAAATTTATATGCAGATGCACCTTGTCATATGTTAGTGCCTATCAACTTTTGGTACCATTACAGAGCAGGTGACGCTACTATATATTGATTTTCTCAAATTCAGGAAAGGCTATATCTCAGGAACAGCACAGAATTGCATATAAAATTATATGTAGATGCACCTTAACATAAATTAGTTTATGCCAACTTTTTACATCAATCGCTCAAAAGGTGTCGCTGCTATACAGCGATATTCGCAATTTAAGGGAAAGCTACATCTCAGGTTGTATTGCGTACAATAGATCTAAACTTAATATATGAAAAGGTTATTTTGAAGCATTATGTTTATTAAACTGGATTTATATATATATACGCAACTTTATTGTAAAGTTGCAAAAAGTCCTCGTATTTACTAAGGTAGTAACATAATACATGCTACAGTTTTTTTTTTTTTTTTTTAACAGGTTTCTGAGAAACATTTCAAGAAATCGGATGTAGAATATGAAACTTTTTCCTATGATGAAAAGAAATTTTGTGTTCCTTTACATCGTCCGTGTTTGAAAGCATGGTGCTATCCCATGTATTTTTCTGGATTGTCTATTAATTTGTCCTCGCAAGACAATATCAAGAGTGAGTCCTACTGAAAAGCATATTTCAAGGGATGATCGTGAAAGATAATTTTCAAATTGAAGATCGTGAAAGATCATTTCATAATTATAAATATTATCTGTTAAATTTGTTTATTTTATGATGTGTTAAAATGTAGTTTTATAATTTTTCATATAATCAAGATTGATGCTTAATAAACTTGCTTTATGTAAATTGTTTTTTTTTTTTTTTTTTTCGTGTGTGTGTGTTTGCGCGTGCGCGTATGTGTGTGAATTTATTGTAGTGTTTTTAGCTTTATAATATTGTAGTGATATTAAGCAATTAAAATTTTGGAGAGATGTGAGAATTTGAGTACTGTAGTAAAATTTATAAATAAGTATCCCTTTTTACACATGTTAAGAAACAGTCTATAAACAAAAATTATGCTTAGTCACGCCAGCTCATATTTTATATACTGCAAAGAATTTCAGCTGTATCAAAAATCTCAGTTCTCTGTTATACATAAAGGATAACTTTTCACCCCAAAATTGTGTGTTGTCTGTCAAAAGAGTAAATATACACATTATATATAATTTAAGACTATTTATTATTTAATCCAACAAAAATAAATTAATAGATAAAAACTATTTTAATTATTGTTTATTTATTTAGTGGAAACTATATTTTACTTAACTGCAACAATATTGGTATATCATAACCTTTATGGTTAGATACCATTTAAGTATTTATGTCATAATGTAAATTTTTGAATGTCATAAAGTAATCTGTTAACAAATTTGGAGACTGTAAAATTCAAGACCCAGTAATTTTAAGAAACTTTTATGGATTATGAGCAGGAATTTCATATTATACAATTGAATAATAATTTTTTTTAAAAAGCACTAAAGCATGATTTTTTTTTTTATTTTTATCTTAATAATGGTCATAGGAACCTAAATGAAAATTTAACAGCAAATAAATTTTTGGGAAGTTTCTATTTTTAATAAATTCTGTTTTGTTCAAAATAAAAATCTTAAATTTCTCTCTCTATATGTATATGTGCTTTACTTTTCTCAATTTTATTTATTTATTTTATTTTTTAAATTGGGGGGGGGGGGAGATTGATACATATATATTTTTAAAATTATCATAGATCTATGTTCAACCATTAGTTTTAAAGGTATTGACGAGTTCTTTTGAAAGATACCCATACTAAAAATTTACTCTTACAAGAGGGCGGAAGCGATGCGCTTACATATACAATTTGTTTAGCTGGTTGACTCTTGCTACTATAAACATATTTATTTAATTTCATATTAAAAAGTCAAAAATAATTTCCATTATGTAAACTCATGCGAAATTTTTTCCTATACTACCTATTAAAAAATTCCGCAAAAACGCGATGACACCACCACATGTTTAGTTGTTGATCCCCAAATGTAATCAGCACAATATAGGTCAAGGTCAAACTAAATATCAAGTTGAATTAAATCATGTTCATCGATTCGAAAGATACAGTATCCAGATAAGTTCATCAAAAACTGGTGTTCAAAAATTTCAGGAATCCAGTACTTTGTTCTTGTGCATGTAAAATAATATTAACTTTTAAAGTTTTTTATTCCAATAATTTATTTCCCGTTATTTGGATATTTTTTTACATGATTATTTTATTTGCTTTTTATTTTATTTTTTAACTATATTAGATATGCCTCTTAATATTACATAGTTATTTATTATTTTATCATTGTCCACTGAAATTAAATATGGGAAGAATTCTGTTCGTAAATATCGGGGGGGGGGGGGGGGGGGGGCGAGTAAGAAAGCATCTTTATAATCTCTTTTAGAAAATAAGTTATTTTCATTTGTAAATGGAACGATATTGCCATTGGAGTATTCTTGTTTGTTTTTTAACTGGTTTTAAATTCAGAAATTTTTGCTAAATCCAATCATCCCTAAATTATTCAAATGATTTTAAATAAAGCAAGTTCAATATTGTAGTTGCGAAAATTTGCTTCTGTTACTACATTCAATTTTTATTTTTATGAAGAGGAAAGGGAAAAAAATCGCAGCTGACACCAAACAAAACGCTCACAGCCGGTGATGATAATGTTCGCCTGTCTGTGATGACGTCAGCCACCCAGTCGTTCGGTGTTTTCCGTGGTTTTCTCTGAAACTTGCGTAAAATACGGAGTAGGACCACTTAGAAAGACCCCCCCCCTCACGGAGGGCAACGCTCCAATAGGCCTAGGACTCTCGTGATGTCAATCGGCCTTAATATGCAACACCAACACACAATTGATCCCCGAACTTTCATTTCTTGAACATGTGTGCGAGATAAATGCATGTGTTAATGATAAATAAATGTAGGGAAGAAACTAAAATAAATGTAGGAAGTTTTAAACCAGCGAATTCTTTGTTTCACTAGGTTTGTTAAATTTCCAGTATTCATAGCTGCTAACTATTTTAATTGATTCAGGAATTTTGTTAGTACCGCCCTTTTTTCAAATCATATTTGAAGAGTAATTGCCTTCATATTTAATTGTAATTACATGCTAATGAAAATTACTGTAGAAAGAATATGGTACGAAGAAAAGGGCGAAGCATTCCGTAATAAATTGAAAAAGTTGGCAGCTATGAGTATTTTATTCCAAATGATGGACAAGTAATCTTTTTCAGAAAAGTTCTTTAAATGTCTTTCCAATGTTGAACATCTTGAACGGGGAAAAAAATTAAACGATTACAAAAGTAATGAGGTTAAGACTAACATCAATGCTTTTTCAAAAGCCCCTGCAAACAAGTATGAGGCCACTTCCTCATGAAATATGAGGGATTTTAATCTATTAAATTTTTTTGATTAATCTCTCTCAAATATTATGAGACAGGCTAGTCAAATATATATATATATTTTTTTCGGGCTAAAATTTCTCCACAAATATTATGAGGCAGCTTAGTCAAATAGAGACTAGTTTTCCTTTTCAAATATTACCAGACAGATTAGTCAGGTAAATAGTCTTGACTATCCTGCCTCTTCAGATATTCATTGAAAATTGACTAGCTTGCTTCGTAAGATACCTGTTGGCTGCTGACTAACCGTCTTAATCAAGTGCAGATTCTGACTAACTTGCCTTGTCTGGCAACTGCGGTTGTTGACTAACCTTCCTGGTCAGATAATTATGATTATCGACTAGCCTTCTTTGTCTAATAATATTAACCTTCCTAGTCTGGAGTAGTGTTTTGGTGACTAGTTTAGCAAGTACACTTTTCAGTTTTGGTGACTAGTTCAACAAGTACACTTTTCAGTTTTGGTGACTAGTTCAGCAAGTACACTTTTTAGTTTTGAAGACTAGTTCAGCAAGTACACTTTTCAGTTGCGGTGACTAGTTCAGCAAGTACACTTTTCAGTTTTGGAGACTAGTTCAGCAAGTACACTTTTTGGCTAGTCAGTTATTTTGGTTAGTCAATTCTGTATTGTCAGCTGAGCATTTTGGCAGGTCACTGTGACCAATTTATTTTTCTGTGTGTACTCGTACTTTCCTTATCTGACTTTTGCCTTTTTTCAGTGCGTCAAAGACAACTGTTACCATTATCACCTATAATATGCCCCCCTACTCCCTAAAACAATATCCAGTAACAGACACGCACACACACACACACACAAAAAAAAAAAAAAAAAAAAAAGAAAGAAAGAAAGAAATAGAAAAGGAAAAGGAAGAGAAAGAAAGAAAGTTACATAACAAAGAACGCTTAAAATACTTTTAAAAAGTTATCAAAAAACTATATAAAATCAGTTTCAGAAATAATAATTCGAAAATGAAAAGTAAAAAGACAAGAATGGTAAAAATGTTTAGAAAAATACAGGAAGGAAAAAAAAAAAAAAAAAAAAGGAGAAAGAATAATTATCAAATAATTTGGAAATTCAAACTTTACAGTGGAGCAATATTTTTTTATATTAAATACTTTTTCTAATATCTTCCTACAAAAATTGAAAATTTTGGACATGATTTTTTTTCTCTCTCTCTCTCAGCAGATAGTTAAAGCAGTAGCCGAGGGGGAAATTTGGGGGTTTAACTCTCCCCTTTCCCCATCTACCCTTCCAAATTATGTAAACTTGTGAATTGGAGTTATTCATCATATTTAACACTCAATATTATGTACTAAAGCTTGAACCCTCCCTGAATTTCTTTTTCTGATTATGGCCTTGATACGTAGAACGAATATGTGATCATTTTTTAAAACCCCAAACTATTAATATAGATTTACTAGCTATGCATATAAGGTAAACAAATAACTTGGATAGTCAAAATAATCGTGATTTTCTAGTCTATAGTTTTCTAGATGAAGAAACAGTATTATGAATGTTAAGTATGGAGATTATGAATCATATTTATATTGCGAAAAATTCGAGTTGGATTTCCTAGAATTAGGTCATATAAACCATGATTCTAATTACTGAAACTCGCCGCTTGAGTTCGCATTTATTTACAGGGATTTTAAAATAAGTTTGACCCCCACGATAATATAGGAAAACTATCTAGAAGTCTAATAGAGATTTTTAGAACTTGCTAGCAAAGGAAACTAGAATTTTTGAGGATGACATGGAACTACTGGGTGATTATAACTGAAGTTACGATTTCAAAACGCTATAATTTTAAAACTACCCACCAGAGCGACTTGATATTTTACCAGAGCAATCGTGAGGCAATGAAATTTTGTTTGGGAGAGGAAAAAATTAGTTCCAACGTGTTCCTATAGATGGCGCTGTCAAAGGAATGTCAGGGGAAACGCCTAAATGGACTCATTAAGCACAGGAATGTTGTTAGCAACATAATGGAATAGCAGGAAACAATAGACTACAAGGGTTTTGCTACAATTAATTTTAGCAAAAGAGAGGAATACGTGTTTACAGCGGAAACAGTCATAGTGAAAAGAGAAAAAGAGGAGCTTCATGAAACAAATACTTTACGGATAATTAACGACGCATTTTGAAACTACTTTTTTTTCTGTTGCTTAACAAAATTTCATTGCCTCACGATTGCTCTGGTAAAATATCAAATCGCTCTGATGGACAGTTTTAAAATTATAGCGTTTTGAAATCTTAACTTTAATTATAGTCACCCTGTATATTTACTAGATACACAATTTAGTTTCTAGATGTCAGTCTCAGAATTTTTATTCAGTGTATGTACTGCCATAGCCTACTAAACTAGATGCCTGTCGCGTGGTTCGGAAGCTTGGCAACAGTTGAAGCTGTAGACAGCGCCACCTAGTACAGATTGCGCGATTTTTTTATTCAACAGCCACAAATTTTTTTTTAAAGTGGGATATGATATACATAAAGGGCGAATAGAATCGAAGAAACGTCGATTATATATATCATATGTCACTTCTTAAAATTATTAGTGACAGTTGGATAAAAATGTCACGCAATCTGTACCAGGTGGCGCTGTTTACCGCTTCAACTGTTGCCAAGTTTATGAGCCATGCGACAGGCATCTATTTAAGGAGGCTATGGTACTGTTTACGGAGACTGATTTCCTTGCGAATGAAAAGATTGTAGGCTTTAGTATTCTTTTTTAGAAAAAAAATTAAGAAATTCATTGTAATACCTAAAATGCTCCATCAGTTTATTGTTAACACAAAACAGCTTTTTTAAAATAGGGAACGCTTTCAAACCTATGTTTTCAAACTGTCTTCTCTACAGTTTTATATCTTTTTAAACAGTGCGGTTATAATTAAAATTCTCTATAAACAAACATCCTGAGGCTGAAACGAGAGAGCAGATTGACATGAAATTTGGTACGCGGATGATTTATAAAATGTTTCCGAGGACTTTAATAATCTTATACTATTAAGTGAGCAATATTTGTGTGTATATATATATATGTGTGTGTGTGTGTGTGTGTGTGTGTGTATTTCGCTGTTCTCGAAAACGGTAGTCCGGACAGTCACGTGATTTAACACAAAAGGTGCTCCCCGAAGGGTCACTGTGCACATCTAAGTCAGATTTTCGAATTTTTGATTAGTTTTCTTTAAAAATATGAAAATAATAAGCTAATAATAGCAAAAAATTAGCCATTTAAATTTTATCCATAATTTATTTGTTGCCAAAAAAAATTACGAATTCATTTTTTTTCCCGACAGGAAAATAAATACATTTATCTAAACGAGAACAATAAAAAATTATTAAAAAAACAAATTATGCATCTCACAAAAATTGACGTCATTATCACTTTAAAAAATTTTTTACGCATTGATGAAGTGCTAATATATGTCGTACTAAAATAAGTTTTATTTATAGATCCTCCTAGGCGATTTTTGAAATTTTTGCGTTGAAGTACACCGAACATTTTTCGCCAAGAAATTTAATTTAGCAACAGCGATTTTAATCTAGGTAACGCATCAAAAACATAAAAATTATAAAATATTACAAAAAGAAAAAAATAAATAAATAAACCGAAATAGTAGTCACATAAATGATCTACCTTTATCTGAGTAAATGATTTTATAGAAAAAAAAAAAAAAAATCAGTTTTGAAAATAGAAAATTTATTTCAGCAAGCACTATTTTAAACCTAAAAACCATTAATAAAATAAAGGATTCTTATATATTAACGATGAAGGATATATGAAGGATTCTTATATATTAACGAAAAGGTGTCCGATAAAAGTATTAGCAAAATAGGCTTTCTATTTATATGCAAGAAATTATAAAAAAAAAAAAAAAAAAAAACATCGCTAATATGGCGAGAAAAGTTCAAAAGCCGCCAAGGGAGAGATATAATAAAGTT
Source organism: Salticus scenicus (assembly GCA_963930645.1). Taxonomy (NCBI): domain Eukaryota; kingdom Metazoa; phylum Arthropoda; class Arachnida; order Araneae; family Salticidae; genus Salticus; species Salticus scenicus. Next base: position 52,815,703 of record OZ005648.1, read on the forward strand.
GTGTAGCACGATAATGTTTACTTATTTATTTATTTTTTTTATATACCAATCACTACGCCAATTTAACATACAAATAAATGAGCTGCTGTGTGTGACTGTACTTGCACGCTGTCGAGCATAAATATTTGATTAATTCAAATTAATATTTAAAGAAATAAATAAAAATAAAAATATGTTTAATGGGAAATATATATAACCATAGAAACATTAGTTGTCTAAAGTACGGCAGAAGAAAGTCATGTGATGGCCACAACAAACTAATTTATTTTCAGTCAACTTATACTCTATTTTTATGCACGGACTGAAAGAATATATATATATATATATATATATATATATATATATATACATATATATGGGGAGGAGGGGAGAAATATTTGAAAAATGATGACTGATTTAAAAAATATCTGCAATGTTTGGTTATCAACGCGGCTCAACAAATGAAAAATAAATAAGTACCTTAATTTGAAAAAATAGTGGGGAAAAAATAACTCAATGCCACACCTAATATTGTTTAAAGTTTTAATAAAAGGAAATAGATATATAAATAAACATTCATATTAAAATACATAAATAAATTACAATTGTTTAAATACATGTAAAATATAATGGAGTCGCTTTTAAAAAATCCTGATAATCAGAATCTGACATGCAAAACCGTTTCGATAGTGCTGCCATCTATTACGCGGTATAGAAGTGAAAGTTAAATAGTGTTTTTTTTTCTATCTGATTTACCCTTTACCATTTTGTCAGCGAACTTAAACTTAAGACTTGTATACAATATGACTATAATTATATTACATAAATGATCAGACTAATAATTCTAAACTACGTATAACGTATATTAGCTAGAAATTGAAATAATTTTACATACATTTTATTATCTCAGATGTATTTGATTAGTACAGAAACAAACATGGACCATTTCAGGAAACAGAAAATCCACATTTTTTTCTATCATTAGAACTCCATTCTATTAAAGAATATGAAATTTCAAAACACAGCTCAATTTTTTCATCTAATGTTAATTTAATAATTTTTAAACAATACTTTTTTCTGTTAAATAATTTGAAAAAGACATGGGATGTTACAAAGAAATCATTCACTGGTCACTTAAGGGTTAAAATTAAAACGATATACATCTGTTTCAGGATAGAAATTTTCATAAAATGCAGTATCACCCCCCCCCCCCCCTCATATGATGCAGAATTTACAATACAGAGTTTAAACTTCCTGCTGATATTTCTTCTTTAATTAAATGTTTATAACAGGCGGACATACACAGACAGATATTCAGGCACTAACATCTAAAAAGCTTATTTTCGGATTCAGGAAATTTCAAAACGTGTATACATAGTAAAGAACTCAATATAGGAAATTTGACCTTAGTATAAAACTCTCTTTACTATACATGAGACATTTTAAGTTTTTTGCATATTTCTGTCTTAGAGTTATATACAGGGGGGGGGGGGGGGTAATTAAGTTTGGCCTATTCAGCGCTCTATATAGCTGCGACTTGCGAATTGAGACGGAAATTTGTAGTATAGACAATTCAAGGGATGCGCTCAAAGATTCTGTAAAATAAATAAAAATTCCGCTGGGGGAGGGGGGGGGGGCATACATCAAAATACAAACAAGCTTAAATTTCAAATCAAACATCGTTATTGTTACATTTTTGTTATATTTTTTAGAGACTGTTTAGCTGTGTAAAACATATTGTTCAGTGTCGGCTCCATTGTAAAATCTGCAGCCGATGAATAATGTATTCAACAGCTGACTGTAGCCAAACGCCAGTGATCTACCGCGATTTTTTTAAATCAGCCAAAGTTACAACATTTCCATGATAAACCAAACTCTTTAAATGGCCCCATAACCAAAAATCACATGAATTTATGGGCCAACCAAAGAGTGGCAAACGAACAGCTAATCATTCGGTTATATGTAAAATTTTGCCCAAAAACCCTTTAATAGACCATAGTTATTTATAGTATATCTCTTCAAGCACTTTCATTGTGCTTCCCCTAGCAGAAATTTTTAGCATTCAGTTTTTATTTATTTATTTAATTTATTTATTAATTAATTAATTAATTTTTCTTTTTTTTTGCATATTCTTCGAATGCATCCTTAGAATTGTCTGTACAAATTTTTGACTCAATCCGATTTCATTATAGCTACAGTCGGTAACAAAAGTATCCGAACACTAGCAAAAATTCCTATCCTATATAATAAAAGTAGAAAATTAATACTGTTTGTTAAATAAATTCTTCTAGAATCATGTTCTTAGTCAGTCTAAGAAAATGATTCGACAAGGATTTATTTAACAAAATAGTATTAACTCTACTTTTTTTACATAGGAATTTTTGCTAATGTTCGGATACTTTTGTTACCGACTGTACAAAGTACTCTGAATAGGGCAAGTTGAATTATGGCCACCATGTGCATGCACATAGCACTAACATAATACTAACACATTGACTGATAAGCTACGAGTCAACTCCCCAAAATTCTTACGTGGTTGGGAGAGAGTTAAAATTCGCTGATAGGCAATAAACGAAGTTTAAAAAAAAAAAAAAAAAAAAAAAAAAAGTGTAACAGGGTTCTCCTATCGAAAGAAGTCCGTTACTACGAGAGTACACATTGCCATCGGTGTTATATATGTCGCTCATGGGTTATAAAAGTAACACATCTCCAAAAATCTCGTTTTGAAATTAACGGGTTTAAAGTTTTCATTGCTATGGAAATATACATGCCTTAATTTAAACATGTTTACGGCGTATATACAGGGTGTTCCAAAAGTCCCCCCCCCCTCCTCCTAACTCGAAAATGAGTCGAAATTTTGAAAAATGGCGAAACACATATTTAATGAATTAAAGAGGGACTCTTTTGGGGAATAAAGTTTGGGCAGGGGGTTAAAGTTGCCCTCACTAGCGGCCCACCTAGCGCCCGCTAGGGAGGGCAACTTTAAAATTTCAAATGAGAAGGTATGTCTTGTGATACATCCCTGGAAACGTCTCTTCAAGACAATGAATTTGATATAAATAGTTTCTCCTTACGATGATTATTAAAGGAGATACATGAGTTTTTATACATTTAAAATGTGGATTTTATACGTATACGTATGTATCCCCTTTAATAATCACTTCAGGACAACACTATTTATACTAAATTCATTGTCTTGAAGAAACGTTTCCAGGGATGTATTGCAGGACATACTTTGCTCAAAAATGCTTGGGTTCGGGTAAGGGTGGTGGTAGGAGTGCCGCTAGGGAGTGCAACTTTAAAATTTCTAATGGGAAGGTATGTCTTGTGATACATCCCGGGAAACGTCTCTTCAAGACAATGAATTTGGTATAAATAGTTTTGTCCTGCACTGATTATTAACCCATTAACGTCCAGCGTCCTCATTTAAGGACAGCTAATAAAATAGCAAGTATATTTTTTGCGGTTTCATGGAATGATTTCTGCTTTTTAAGGACGTATCATTCGACGGCTTTTATCGTATCATTCTAAATGATCCCTTAAAGTTTTATGTGCCTGCTGCTGCTATTAATTATAATTACATAATTTGGATAGTTATTTTATGATTTTTCATTCATCGCATATACATTTGTTTTTTGCGCAGCTATATAGCCTTAAGTCAAGTAGAATAATAATATATACTAGTATCGCCCAGTGGTCGAAACTCGACCATTTTTTTTTGCAAAGCGAGGCAAAGCAAAGTTATTGCCTTGTCCTATACGGAATGCAATTGCAACACAGCTGCGGCAATTGTTTGCCAATATTCACTCTAACTGAATCAGCAGAGTTTTACTTAATATAACTATTTCTCTCTGTAGATGTTAGCCTTTCCTGAAATGAGAGAAAATCGCAACGTGAAAACGCCCCTTGTTGTGTGATACAGCCCAGAAGCTAATAGGTACCATGTCAGACCAAGGTCCAACCAAATATCAAATTCTGTTAAATTAATTCGATTGGTTCATAAAGTACAGTGTTTGAACAAAAAAAAGAAAAAAAAAAGATATTTTTCAAAAATGGTCGAATTGAGTTCGGGAAATTTCAAAACGTGTAACTTTATCGAAAACCGAAAATCTAAAACATTTCTGAATCTTATATTTTCTACTTATATATGCAGAGGAAAGACTAATAAATCCACTTTTAAAAAATAAAAATAAGTAGTCAATTTCACTAATTTCACTTAATTAAAATGCAAGGAAATCTCAAAACGTGTAAATTCATCGAAAACCGGAAATCAAAAGTTTTTATGTATCTTCTACTTGCTTCTTCTACCCACAAAAGCTAGCAATAAAGACACTTTTTTAAAAAATAAGTAGCCAATTTCAGTTAATTGAAACGTAAAGAAAGCTCAAAACATGTAAATTCAGCAAAAAACGGAAATCGGAATTTTTTCCGTATCGTCTACTTATACATTCAGCAGTTAGTAACAAATCCATTTTCCTTTTATTTAGTATATTAGTTCAATATTTATTGTCTAAATATCACCCTTTGAAATGAAATGTTTATGTTTACATTCGAAACTGGAAGTCTGCCATTTTTTTTTTTTTTCTGGAGTTTTGTGATTTTAAATTAAAATTTTATCAATTTTACAGAAAAAATAACTCAATCAAACACATGTAGACAGTAACTTATATATAACTCACGGAGTAATATTAATAGGAGTTGAAGGTCCTATGGGAGAAAGCTGCGAAACTGTGATCTAAATTTTTGGTAAATATTGAGGGCGCCACTTGTCATTCCTCCCTACCTCGGCGCGGATATACTGTTGTTTTCAACAGAATTTTGCTGGAGTACATTTAAAATTTTTTATTTTAAGCAATTTAATTTCTTTGTAAGTTCTTAAAACTGCATAATTCAGATGTTTCAAATAAATTCTTCGTTCCTAGTTGTAAAACAGGCTATGATAGTGATAAGAAAAACAAAAAAAAGCCCTAGGAGAAAAATAAAGTCCGAGTTCGTGTTTTCTGCACCTAAAGTAAGTTTTTTTTTTTTCTTTACAAAATTTCATCCATTCTCCTTCCTCCCAATTGTCTGTTTTAGTTAGCTTCGGTTCATAAGAATCGTCATTTTTTAAAAGCTTTCTTTCAAAGTAAAATTAGTATAAAATGGCTCTTAAAAAAAACATGTTGGTTAGAATACTCTATTTAATGAAATTTGCTTTCAATCGAAATTTTTTCAGCTTGATATTATTAAAAAAAAAATAATTAAAACGAGACATTTCCCCATTGAATAACATTGCGGAAGCTGGAGAGAAGGAAGGATTGCACGCTGGCGCCCTCTGTAAACATTATAAAAAAACATCACAAAATTTCAGCGTTACCTTCTTCTCCTATTAAATATTACTCCGTGATATAACTATACCCAAATATCGGAATTAAAATCGGCAGATAATTTCCGTTATTTTTTAATAATTTTTTACAAAAAACTCAATGGACAATTAACATAGAAAATCTTTTACATGGCTCCATGGACAGACAGTGACGTCATCACTTCGCTTGCGTATAGTGATGCTACATTATACAAATTACTGTGTCTATGGTTTTATTTGAGCTTTATGAAATTGCCAGATTTAACAACTTTCTACTTTTAGGTAATTTTTAATGTGAAGGAATACGTGTATAAAAGGGAAAAATGGGGGAAAATGCATAAAAAATAAATGTATTTTTAAATACCTTCTTGACATCGTAAGAAAATAATATTTGTATTCGCACCTTACGGCTAACCATACCTTTCGAATGATACCATTTTCAACCCTCTACTCCCAAAATTAATATGTTAAAAAGGGACAACAAATTTTATGCTTGCCTATTAATATATAGATACAATACTTTACTGTCGAGGTATTTGTCAGCGTATAATTGGTAATTAATCTGTTATCTCGAAGTTTTTTGGCTGAAACACTAAACGTCCTCAAAAGAGGATAGGCTTTAAATTGCAAACTATCAGAAGAATTGTTTAATTTAATATATTTTACTGTCAGTTGTTCATATTAATTTAGAAGTGGAATATTTCTCAAAACATATTTCGCAATATTATTTCGGGCGTTAACGGGGATACATAAGTTTAAAATCCACATTTCAAAAGTCTAAAAACTCATGTATCTTCTTTAATAATCATCGTAGAGCGAAACTACTTATATGAAATTAATTGACTTGAAGAGACGTTTCCAGTGATATGTCACAAGACATACCTTCCTATTTGAAATTTTAAAGTTGCCCTCCCTAGCCCCCCCCCCCCCTCCCCAGCCCAAACTTTTTTTACCAAAAGAGGTCCTTCTTGAATTCATTAAATATATGTTTCGCTATTTTTCAAAATTCCGACTCATTTTTGAGTTAGGAGGGGGGTGGAGGGAGGTGGGACATTTGGAACCCCACCATGTATAGTATTATGGGACGTGCCAGTATTGCAGCTGGTGGGAAGAACGTATTTTATCACTTTCAAATTGAGACCTGTGCTTAATCCAAAAATCTTTTCGAGTTGTGCCACTATTGCTGCTCATGAGTGGTGGTGAGGTACTCACAACCAGTGGCGGCTCGTGGCAGGGCTACAGAGCTGCAGACCCCCCCCCCCCCCCCCCGAAATATTCGGAGTAACTATTTTATCAACTTACAAAATATTTTGAAAATAAATATTATTAAATTATATAGTATTATACATACAGAACAGCAGATTATTTGATTATCATGAAAAATTATTAAAAAATTGCGGAAAGTTAACCAGTTTATACGTAATAACGTCTCCAAAGTTAGTAAAGTGGCTGCTCATTCATGCAGCTCCCGAAAAAGGGGATTTCATTAGGGAAAGGACAGTTAAAACCGCCCCTACTCGTTTTCACTAACAGTTTCGACCGGATGAAACTGATAAGAGAAATAAGCTGGCAGCAAAAGTATCCGAGCACTACCAAAAATTCCTACATAAACTAGTATGTTGTGGCCACCACAAGACTTTCTTCTATATTTTCCTATGCATATTCAATCAGTAACAATATTAAAAAAAAAAATCGATAACTTTGTTTTAAATTATCACAGATTCCTTTTAAAGGTTCAACCATTCATTTTAAAGGTATTGACGAGATCTTTCGAAAGATACCCATCTTCAAAATTTACCCCCCCGGGGGGGGGGGGGGGGTAGCGATGACCCCACATGCACAGAAATTTTTTCCTAGTTAGCTATTACTATTATCAATAAATCATATTAATTTTACAATCACAAGTTTAAAATAACTCTTATTGTACACATTTATACGAAATTTTGTCCTATACTGCCATGTTAAAAATTTAGAAAACATGAGATCACAGCGCCACCTGTTGAGCGATTGATCCCCAAATGTAATCAGCACCAGTTTATGTCAGGGGCCAACTAAATAACAAGTTTGGTTAAATTTCGTGAAAAAAAAAAATATTTTTTTCTGTTTTTTTTTCGTTAAAAGTAAAAAAAATCGATAACTTTGTTTTAAATTATCACAGAATTATGGTTCAACCATTCGTTTTAAAGGTATTGACGAGACCTTTCGAAAGACACCCACCTTGAAACTTTGCCCCCCCGGTGGGGGTGGAACCGATGCCCCCACATGCACAAAAATTTTTTCCCAGTTAACTACTACTATTATCAACGAGATCTTATGAAATATACCCATTGTGACAATTTACCCCCCCCCCCCGGGGGAGGGGAAGCTATCCCCCCACCATGCACAAAATTTTTTTCCTAGTTAAATACTACTATTATCAATAATTCATAGTAATTTTACAATCACAAGTTTAAAATAACTCTCATTATGCCCATTTATACGAAATTTTGTCCTATGCTGCCATGTTAAAAATTTGCATAAAATGCGATCACAGCGCCACCTGTTGAGCTATTGATCCCCAAATCTAATCAGCACCAGTTTCTGTCGGGGACCAACTAAATACCAAGTTTGGTTAAATTTCGTTAAATATATATATATATATATATATATATATATATATATATATATATATACGATTTTTTTTGAAGTTTTTTTTTGTTAAAAGTAAAAAAAATCGATAACTTTGTTTTAACACATGGATAACTTTGTTATCACAGATTTATGGTTCAACCATTCGTTTTAAAGGTATTGACGAGACCTTTCGAAAGACACCTATCTTGAAACTTTGCCCCCCCGGGGAGGGGGGGGACCGATGCCCCCACATGCACAAAAATTTTTTCCCAGTTAACTATTGCTATTATCAACAAGACCTTTCGAAAGATACCCCTCTTGAAAATTTACTTCCCCGGGGTGGTACTTTTCCCCCAGGGGGGGGAATTGTGCCCCCACATGCACAATTTTTTTTCCTAGTTACCTACTACTATTATCAATAATTCATATAAATTTTACAATCACAAGTTTAAAATAACTCTCATTATGCCCATTTATACGAAATTTTGTCCTATGCTGCCATGTTAAAAATTTGCATAAAATGCGATCACAGCGCCACCTGTTGAGCTATTGATCCCCAAATCTAATCAGCACCAGTTCATGTCAGGGTGCAACTAAATACCAAGTTTGGTTAAATTTCATTCATTGGTTCGTGAGATACAGCGTCCACAAAAAAAAATGATACAGACAGACAGACAGACATTTTCTAAAAACTATTAATTCGTGTTCTGGACATCCCAAAACATGTAAATCCATCAAAAAACGGAAGTCGAAAATTTTCGCGAATCCAATACTTTATCTTTATTACATATAGAAGAAAGTAAAAAAAGTACACTTAATACTGTGTTGTTAAATAAATCCTTGTCGAATCGTGTTGTTAGACTGACTAAGACAGGATTCCACAAGGATTTATTTAACAAAACTGTATTAAGTGTACTTTTTTTTATATAGGAATTTTTGCTAGTGCTCGGATACTTTTGCAGCCGACTGCAAGATCTAACAAGGAGAGGTCACGACATAGAAAACTCAGATCGGGATGAAATTGCTCAGAATTGTAGTATACTATGAAGATGACAACACATTAAAGCAACATCGCGCTCTAGCCACACAGTTTCGAGAAAAAATCGTTTATATTTTTAGTAATCTTGAAGTATTGTATGTTATTTCGCAATACGTTTCGCTTGTTTGTTATTTCGCAAACGTGTCAACACTCCCGTCGCGTACTTGCCAGAGCAATGAGCTGCCACTTAGATGACGTGGATTCAATGTTACCTACGGGATTTTTTTTTTCTCTTTAATTAAATAATTATTTATTTTAAACTTTTTATTTTTACTTTCTTTCATAATTCAATTTAAAATAAAAAAAATGTATGTATAATAAAAAGTTATTTAATTTTCTTGAAAAAAAAAAAAAAAAAACTAGTATGTTATGGCCTCCACAAGACTTTCTTCTATATTTTTCTATACATATTCAATCAGTAACAATATTTAAAAAAAAAAAAAATTTACGAATTTTTTTTTTTTTTTTTTTTTTTTTTTTGTTAAAAGTAAAAAAAATCGATAACTTTGTTTAAAATTATCACAGATTTATAGTTCAACCATTCGTTTTAAAGGTATTGACGAGATCTTTCGAATGATACCCATCTTCAAAATTTACCCCCCCGGGAGTATTTCCCCCCCAGGGGGGAAGCGATGCCCCCCCATGCACAAAATTTTTTCCCTAGTTACGTACTACTATTAGCAATAATTCATATTAATTTTACAATCACAAGTGTAAAATAACTCTCATTATGCACATTTATACGAATTTTTGTCCTATACTGCCATGTTAAAAATTTAGATAAAATGCTATCACAGCGCCACCTGTTGAGCTATTGATCCCCAAATATAATCAGCACCAGTTTATGTCGAGGACCAACTAAATACCAAGTTTGGTAAAATTTCGTTTAAAAAAAAAAAAAAAAACGATTTTTTTTCTGTTTTTTTTTCGTTAAAAGTAAAAAAAATCGATAACTTTGTTTTAAATTATCACAGATTTATGGTTCAACCATTCGTTTTAAAGGTATTGACGAGACCTTTCGAAAGATACCCATCTTGAAACTTTGCCCCCCCCCCGGGTGGGTACTTCCCCCCCCCGGTGGGGGGGGGAACCGATGCCCCCACATACACAAAAACTTTTTCCTAGTTAACTACTACTATTATCAACGAGATCTTTCGAAAGATACCCATTGTGAAAATTTACCCCCCCCCGGGGGGGGGAAGCGAAGCCCCCCCCATGCACAAAATTTTTTTCCTAGTTACATACTACTATTATCAATAATTCATATTAATTTTACAATCACAAGTGTAAAATAACTCTTATTATGCACATTTATACCAATTTTTGTCCTATACTGCCATGTTAAAAATTTAGATAAAATGCTATCACAGCGCCACCTGTTGAGCGATTGATCCCCAAATATAATCAGCACCATTTTATGTCGGGGACCAACTAAATACCAAGTTTGGCAAAATTTCGCTTAAAAAAAAAATACGATTTTTTTTCTAAGTTTTTTTTCGTTAAAAGTAAAAAAAAATCGATAACTTTGTTTTAAATTATCACAGATTTATGGTTCAACCATTCGTTTTAAAGGTATTGACGAGACCTTTTGAAAGATACCCATCTTGAAACTTTGCCCCCCCGGTGGGGGTGGAACCGATGCCCCCACATGCACAAAAATTTTTTCCCAGTTAATTATTCCCATCAACGAGACCTTTCGAAAGATACTCATCTTGAAAATTTACTTCCCCGTGGGGGGGTTTCCCCCCCAGGGGGGGAACCGATGCCCCCACATGCACAAATTTTTTTTCCTACTTAACTACTACTATTATCAATAATTCATATTATTTTTACAATCACAAGTTTAAAATAACTCTCATTATGCCCATTTATACGGAATTTTGTCCTATGCTGCCATGTTAAAAATTTGCATAAAATGCGATCACAGCGTCACCTTTTGAGCTATTGATCCTCAAATCTAATCAGCACCAGTTCATGTCAGGGTGCAACTAAATATCAAGTTTGGTTAAATTTCATTCATTGGTTCGTGAGATACAGCGTCCACAAAAAACATGATACAGACAGACAGACACGCAGACAGACAGACAGACATTTTCTAAAAACTATTAATTTGTAATCTAGACATCCCAAAACATGTAAATCCATCAAAAAAAGGAGGTCGAAAATTTTCGCGAATCCAATACTTTCTCTATATTACATATAGAAGAAAGTAAAAAAGGTTTGTTTTAACCAGAGCCAGATTAAGGCATGGGCACATGCGGCACTGGGCCAGGGCACCCGGGGCACCAAATCTGTAAATGAAGTTGTAAAATTTGTCATTACTTTTGCGTGCTATAGAAAAATGTAAATATAACGATGCAGTTTTTAAAATAAGAGAAGTGGTAAAGGAAAAATAGCTTTTTTTCACGCTTGTTTATATTATTATCTGTATTTCATTAGGATATCTTGCTAACTCTGGGAACTTATTCTTTGCCATAGGATAAAAATAAGCACAAACATCTCTCCCACCCCTTCTTTCAGGATACTGGGTCCAAAGAATGATGTAAACATGTGTTTTCTAAAGAATTTAAGTTTTTCAGAATTGTTATTTAATTTTGGAAGTGCTACGTTGCTTGCCATATTTTAGAAAATTCACAAAATGTAGTACTTAAAACCCATTTATTCTGATTTCAATGTTATGATGGATATAAATGCATCCTACTCCTATCACTTCATATTTAGAGTATTATAGATAAATCCAACATTTTGTTTAAGTATGCCTCAATTTTGTTTTTCTCAGAGATTATGTTAAAAAAATCATTACAAGCAATGCATAATAATTTAATTCTTTTTATATAATTCAAAATATCTATTAATTATAAAAGTCGTACGATATATAATATACGAAAAAAAAAAATAACATTTAACTGTATATCCATGGGGTGGGGGGTGGGGGGCACCATATAAAAGATGTGCCCAGGGCCTCCAAAAGTCATAGTCGGGCCCTGGTTTTAATTACAAAATAAGGTGGAAAAGAACCTTATTTTAATTGTTAACGATACATTTTATTTTAGATACAGTCGGTAACAAAAGTGTCCGAACAATAGCAAAAATTCCTATGTAAAAGAAGTACACATCATATAGTTCTGTTAAATAAATCCTTATGGAATCATGTTCTTTAAAAATTTGGCCCCATAGGCCATAATGATAAAGAATTTTTCTTTGTGCCCCTGTAAAAAAACTGTAAGTGCTAAATTCACAAAAATCTATACAGTTCGTGCAACTGTGACCTATAACATGTGTATAAATTTTTTGCTGAAATTAATAAAACGTTTAGACGCTATCGAACTTTTAAAAATTTGGCCCTATAGGCCATAATGGTAAAGAATTTTTCCTGGCGTCTCCGTAAAAAAAACTATTAGTGCTAGATTCACCAAAATCAATAGGGTTCCTACTATGGTGACTTGTAATATACATACCAACTTTCAGCTTATTCGAACAAAGCGTTTAGACGCTAGCGTGTTCACTCACAGACATACACACACATACATAAATCATCATAAAAATAGTGAAAACGGACTCAGGGGACCTCGAAACGTATAGAAACATCAAACTCTCAAATTCGGATTTTTGACATGATTGCAATACTTTCCTCACTATAGTGTTCGGAAAAGTAAAAAAAAAAAAATAATAAAGAATAATTATTGAATTTTTATGTTTTAAATATATACACTGGTTCTCATAATTACACTGAACACTATTATTTAAAAAAATATATTTTTTATTAATTTGAATTTCATTAATAGACTATATTTAAAAAGTTTTATCGTTTTTCTATCTTAAAAAACTTTAAATACTGTCAAAAAGATGATTTTTCAGTTGTTCACAATTATAAGGACAGCTCGAATCGTATTAATTTTTTTTCAGTTATTCTTTAATATTTTATGGTGTCTCTTTTTTAGGGTGAAACAGTCAGACATTCTATCTGGTATATATATAGAGATTTTTTTTAATATATTCAGTTTCAATACCATTTCATACAGCATAGATGATAGTCTGAATATATTTAAACTATTTAAAATTGTTTTCCACTTGCATGCACTTTTCTAATATGATAAGTTAAGGTTTTTTCAACTTTTAGGCCACGAGAAAGGCAATAATACCGAAGTTTCTTTCTTCAAACTATATCCTATTGCTCTAGAAGTAGAGCAAAAATGTAAGTCTTGTAGAAAAAAATATTATATTTATTACCCCCCAAAATCTAACAAAAATCTGAGAATTCCACGTTTAAAATTTGCGAATATTCTTTTGATGTTCATAATAATAGAAAAAATTACTAAATTCATTCTGCCTTCAGTAGAAACAGCTCCCCAGAGCACCATAGATCCACCTTTAAAATGCCCGATTCATATCTGCCTTTAAAAAATCTGCTCTGTCTGTCGCTATCTTCAGATCGTGCCAGTAACTATTAAAACCGTTTGATTAATCAAAAATAACATGTTTTTCATCCGAAAATGCAACATTTTACCATTTAATATTGTCTTTATTAACTTTAACACAGACGTTCTTTCCTGCATTAAATGCTTATTGATTATTACAGGTTTTTTATTCATTTTAATTTATTATTAATTATTTTAAGCATGCATAAATGTGAACCCCAACCTTTCGTTAAAAAATACGAGCAAATTCAGCAGCAGTCATTATGAATAGAACAGTAAGAAAAATTATGAGTCTTCGATCTCTGTAAAAGAACTCTGATTTTGCATCAGATCTCTCTCCTATCGATTTAGCAGTTCAATGTTTGATCACATTTCCTTCAGCAATTTTAGATCTTCGAATTTCATTAGAAATTCGGCGGATTGACATTATCCTTCCACTTAAAAAACACATTTATCATACTTCACTACATGAACGTTCTTTTTTTCGAGGAATTATCAGCAATGTCCGTCCAAGAAAAATTGAAGGCTTATATATGAATTAATCTAGCCCAGTAGTTAACATATTCGCATGTCAACTGTAATTTATCCACTAGTACGTTAAATAAAACGAAAAAATCTTCATTGTCTCTATAATTATGAACATCTAAAAATGTGGAGAAAAAGATATTTTGCATTATTTTGTGTAAATTTTGTTTTATATTAAAAAAAAATATAGCAGTTTTGGTGTTTAGAATACAAGATATATTAAGTGCACTTAGTATAATCATTTTTACATTTGTTATTTCAAAACATAAAGTGTCCTTATAAATATAAGAAGGAGTATATATATAAAGTTATATGGTTATATTTTTCTATTTGAAATATTTATGATTTTCTATAACTTACGCATTCACACACACACACACACACACACACACACACACACATATATATATATATATAACAGTTTTGTTTTAATTATAAAATAAAGTAAAAATAAAATAAAATTTTTTTTAGATAAATAACTAAAGAAGAGGGTCCTTTTATTTTTTATTTTTATTTCATTTTATAGTTAAAACAAAGATAAAATTTATTTTTTGAGTTACAGAAAAGTATAAATATTAAAAATAGAAAAATTTTAGACCTACACACACACACACACACATATATATATATACATTTAATTAAAAAAATATTAATAAATAAATAAATAATAAAATAATAATAAAAAAATAATTATTATTTATTAAAATTTTCAAAAAAGCTTAGATTAAATAATTTCCCTTAGGTATCATCGAACCCAGGTCATCTGAGTAGCGGCCACTTACTCTAACGAGCACACCACTGGAGCGTTGACTGACTCGCGAAATAACCTATATTTAAAGATTACTGAAATTTTAAAGGCTTTTTTCTCGAAATTGTGTGTCTAGTGTGCGCTACTGCTTTAACATGTTGCTACCTTCATGGCATACTACAATTCTACGCAGTTTTATCCCGATCTGAATTTTCCATGTCGTGATTTCTCCTTGTAAAGGATACAGTCTGCAACAAAATTTTTTGAGCGCCAGCAATAATCCCTATATTTAAAAAAAAAAAAGTAAGCTTAATACTGTTTTGTTAAATAAATCCTTGTCGAATTCGAATCATGTTCTTAGTCTTCGAACGTTACCCAACAAGGATTTATTAAACAAAACAGTATTAAGTGTACTTTTTTTACATAGGAATTATTGCTAGTGCTCGAATAATTTTCTGCTGACTATATTCAAAGAGAAATAAAGAGTTCAAACTTTGTACAGATAAAAGTGCATACTTTAGTTCCTTAGGAGAAATAATGAAATAATAGTAACATTTAAGTATTATTTTAACTTTGTAGTAAGTGAATATATGTAGTGAGGGGGATTATAAGGGAATACACTTTAGGTTGGTCAGAGAGCATTCTTTAAAAAATGTGCCATATTTTTCAATTCAAAAGTGTCATCGTAGCTATACTGATCACCAATTAAACTTAATTTTCCTTCACTTTAGTTTGTAGGCAGAGTTGCCAATTTTTATAATTTTTTCCGGGGCACTCTTAGCCCCGCCCTTTTTTCACACCGGAAATTTTAAAGAATGATCTTCGTCTTACTTAACCATTGTCATGTACCACAAAGAAATATTCTATAAAATTTCTGGTGCGAAAAGAAGGCGGGGCTAAAATTGCTCCGGAATAAACTATAAACGTTGGCAACGTAGGTATGACAAAATATACGAACTGAAATCATTTATATACATATATATACACATAACAATGCATGAACTAAATCTTTTCTGACGAATTATTGCAAGATATCATGGAGTAAACCTTAAATAATTTTAATCATACTTACCAGTTTTGGTCAATTTAACTCTTTGAAACTGTACAATATGTTTTATAATTTCTATGAAAATATAGTTTCTTAATTAAACTATCTTTGTAAAAGTAATTTATAATGACTAAAGAAGTCTTAAAATAATAATCGCCCCCCCTACACACACAAAATAAATAAATAAATATAAAAAATAAAGCATCATATGAACTAAATGATTAACGGTTTGACTATGACGGTAGTGAAGAAGCGATTTAACAAGTCTGCATAGCATTCCAATACCATTCCTTTTTTTTTTTTTTATTGACAATTTTTAAGTTTAACGCTTTCGCGACCGCTGACGTAGATTCACGTCATTTGAAAATCGGTAACTCCGTCAATGGGCGTTTCTTATGTAATTTGTATGTCATTTATTTCTCTAAAATATGAACAATCATAGCCTCCTAAACTAGATTCCTTCCGCGTGGCTCGGAAACTTGGCGGTAGACAGCGCTACTTGGTACAGATTACTTTTTTGTTCAACAGCCACGAAATTTTTTTTAAAGTGGGATTTGATATACATAAAAGGTGAATAGAAGCGAAGAAACATCGATTATATATATCATATACCACTTCTTAAAATTATTGATGTCAGCTGAATAAAAAAATTGCGCAATCTGTACCAGGTGGCAGGTGGCGCTGTCTACCCCTTGAACTGTTGCCAAGTTTCCGAGCCACGCGGAAGCCATTTAGTTTAGGAGGCTATGGCACAATATTCATATTTGCACAACTAATTTACTATAGATATAAATACTTTTATTAGAAGGAGTATAATTATATTGTATATCCGTTTGTAATATGAATCCTAATATAGAAAATTTTGTTCTAAAACATTGTAAATTGGGAGAATAACGCCCACATGCGGACCTTACTGTCAAAAAGACCAAAACATGCGGTCGCGAAAGTGTAAATTTATTTCTCTATTTTAAACATTAAACTCCGTCTATTTAGTGGATTTTTTCCTTCTAGTGTTCGTTTAAAAGATTCAAAATTTATCACTAGTAATAGATTAGGCAAATATCACTTGTATATGTTTTTCCTACGTAAAATAAGAGGTTTAATACGAATACGCGTAGCTACTTTTTCTTTTCTATATTCTTTTGTTTTAGAAGAACAGTGAAAGGTTGCTTTCTTTAGAAAACAAGAATTCGTTTGCTAAAATTAATCTTTATTGTTTCATTTCTTCGCGTTCGACGTTGTTGTTAGTTGTTGTACAGTTTAATATTTTTCAGAAATTAAAAATATTTTTCAGAATCAAAAGTGATAATGGATTTTGTTTGGATTTCTTCACTGTATCTCGGAAAAAAAAAAAAAAAAGGAAAAGAAAAGAAATATGTATATATATATATGTATATATATATCGACAAAATTACTTTTTGTGAAGATATTAATAAAAGTTTGACATATGAATTTCACATTAGCACTTTGTAACTTTGAGCGCTTATAACTCTATAAAACAAAAAGTAAAACATACAACCAATATACTTTTTTCCATCGTCGCAATCCCAGGAATTCAAATATAATATAAAAATGGGGTGTAACTATTTAAAAAATTAAAAGTTTGTGCGCGTTTTAATATGTAGACGACCCCCAATTCAAAATTTGAATTCATTTTCAGAAAGTACTAACAATTTCCAGTCGAATGATACCTATTGCATTTTTGTGCATCGATTAGCAACGAAGTTACATTGAGTGTTTCGTTTATTTTTTCCCCCGACTGTGTAAAGAAACCAGTGTGAAAAATAGGCGGGTCGATCAGCTACGGTTGACGTGCTACGCATAACATTTTAATGTTAAAAAGACCTATGTATATTTACCACTTTTACTTAAAGAGTATATATATATATATTATTTTATCACACTTTTATCAAAGAAGTTCTTTGTTTATACACTGCTCGACATTGAAAATGCAACACCAAGAAGGAATGTTAATAACGGAATTAAATTTGTTGGACACATACATTATAGTAGGAAG
The DNA here is from genome assembly GCA_963930645.1 of Salticus scenicus. Lineage (NCBI taxonomy): Eukaryota > Metazoa > Arthropoda > Arachnida > Araneae > Salticidae > Salticus > Salticus scenicus. Next base: position 52,833,431 of record OZ005648.1, read on the forward strand.
AACAATTGATTAAAATTTCAGGAAATTTGGAGTAATATGTACTGAGAAAACAATACATAAAGCAGCGACCTCTGTGAGCAATAACAGCACATTTCTGCCTAGGCATTGAATCGAACAGCGATTGGATGACATGTACGGGTAGAGCACTTCATAAAGTTTTAACACGATGCCACAATTCATCGATTGAAGTTACTGGTGAGTGGTGGGGGGCCAGTCGCTTTTCCGATTAAACAGTCATTTTCATTGGTGCGAGATCAGGAGAATGCGCTGGCCAGAGCAACAGTTGAACACATTCGGCATCAATAAAGGTCCAGAGATTATGGACAACTTGCAGTCGTGCATTGTCCTGCTTAAATGTTGCGCTTCGGAGGCCTTGAACATAGGGCAGAGCTATGGGCCTTAACACGTCAGAAATGTAATAGCTGGTATTCAGAGTGGCGGGAATGAAAACAAGAGGTGACCGGGACGTGTATCCAATGGTACAACATACCATCAATCCAGGTGGTGACTCAGTATGCGGCTACCAGAATTCTGATTACCCTCAAAACTGCATCACTGATATGGGGACCATTAATGTGTGATCAACGATGAACCTGGACGCAGGATTGGCGTGAAGTCACTTTTCAGACAAATCACAATCTTGTTTACAGCACCAAGATTGCCTTATCCGTATTTAACGGCATTATGAATAATGCACATTGCCAGCTGGGATTCGACATCATCATACTGTCCATCATTTGCAATGATGTTATGGGTTCCCATTGGATTCACGTCTCGATTACTTCATGTTCGTATACCTGGCACTCTGAACAGCGGCCATTAAATTTCTGATGAGTTAAGGCCCGCCCTTCTGCCCTGTATTCGAGCCCTCCGTAGCGCAAAATTTAAGCAAAATAATGCACGACCGCAAGTTGTTTGTATTGTCCGAACCGTCTTTGATACAGAATGTGTTCGACTGTTGCTCAGGTCAGCGCGTTCTCCTAATCTCGCACGAATGAAAATGACTGTTTAATCACTGAAAAGTGACTGTCCCCCCACCACTCACCAGTAACTTCGATCTATGAATTGTGGCATCGTGTTGAAGCTTCATGAAGTGCTCTACCCGTACATTTCATCCAATCGCTGCTCGATTCAATGCCTAGGCAGATATGTGTTGTTATTGCTTACAGAGGTCGTTGCTTTATGTACTGTTTTCTCAGTACATATTACTCCAAATTTCCTGAAATTTTAATCAATTGTTCTTCCTACTATAATGTATGTGTCCAACAAATTTCATTCCGTTACTATCATTCCTTCTTGGTGTTGCATTTTCAATGTCGAGCAGTGTATACTGGAGACAAATTTTCTGTAAAAAAGTTGCGCGAAATTAAGGCATTTTAATACACTGCAATAAATTTTAAACTAAAATAGCGGAACACCTGTATATTCTCAATTTATGACTCGCCTTGCGAGCGAGCTTTCTGGAATGTAAGCCTATGAGCGGATCACAAGGATGATTATCTATGAAAGTAAACATTTACTGTATCATTTTACTGAACATAGTTTATTGGTGGCAGTACTATTTTTGATATTAGTACAAGTACATACAAGCATACGTATATATACAGGGTGATTCAACGAAGCTGGGAAAAACTTTAAGGGGAGGTAGGACACATCATTAGGATTCAGAATTGGATAGGAACCCATGTCCCCAAGCATCATTTTAACCCTTTACGGTCCGTGTGTTTTCTGCGTTTTTTACCAGTAAGCTCCGCCTACTGCCGTTCCTCTTGAATGTTGTATTATTTAGCAGAGAGATTCTATTTGTAATTGTTTATTATACAAAAGGCCATATATAATAAAAATTTTGTTTCCGAATAATGCACATTATTTGAATAAATGTTAATATTGTTAAAATTTTTTAGATGTACTGTAATACACAGTGTTTAAAAGTTACAAAGTAAATGGAGTTTCAAATACGAAATTTTCTATGGTCATGGAACAAACATTAAGAGGTTGAAGAGTTTACTAAAACATACATCTTTTGTATAGGCATAACACAAAAAATTAAATATGAAATAAAAAACACTGTGCAAAAAACGAAAGTAAAAACGTATAAAAACAAATGCAGCCGTTCAAACATTTTGGGATTCAGCATGCGCTTGTTTAGATATTATTTCTGGTACAGTCGTAGCGCTGCTCTACTGTTCCCATTAGCAGCACTGTAGAGTCAGCCAAAAAAAAAAAAAACGCCCCCCCCCACCTAATTTCGCCTTAAATTATCGTAGAAACATGCGACTGGTACCGATCAGTTTATAATAACGTCTAGTTTATAATGTAATAGTTAGATTTTACTTAGGGGGTCGTCTACATATTAAAACTGACATCAACTTCATTTTTTTCAACGGTAACCCCCATATTTTATAATTTATTTGAATTCTTTGGATCAAATCATTACGGAAAATGGTATAGTTTATATATTTCGCTTAATTTTTCATAGAGTTATAGGCTGTCAAAGTTTGGGGATGCTAATGTTAAATGAATGTTACAAACATTAAATCATATCTTCCGAAATAATTATGATATTTAAATTCTGTTTCTTTTTATTCGTTAGAAAGAAGTGACCCAAACATATTCCATGCAAATTTTTGCTAAAAAAACATTTTTTGAAATATGAAAATTATTAATAAATTCATATTTGAAAAAATTATGAATTATGACCTATGTTAATTTTTGCACGAATAGAACGGCCATCATAAAAAGCATGGGTTTCCAAATTTACAGCTCGTTCCTAACATTATTTTTTGAGTTACAGTGATATTTCATTTTTTACTGCTGTTAGGGGGGCGTCACTTGTTATAATTTTTATCCTCTGTGAGTCAATATTTCTATACATTTTGACGAAAAACTATTTTAATTTACCTTTATCTTATTATAATTGTTTTCTAAGGAACATTTCGATGTTTATTATACAAATTGGCTTATTTTTTATAAAATTATCGCAATGCAGGCAAGAGGTTGGGAAAGAATTCCAAAAGAAATGTAGCCCCGCCTCTATATTGCGGAAACAGTATGAAAAAAACTAGTTTGCGCACTCGTATATGTGACGCTGGTATGCATAAATGTCAATGACATTTACTACATTGAATGCTGAAGACAAAATTTAAATGATTTAATTGTAAGTGTGTAAAATAATTTTGTTTTATAATGTAAAGTTTTAGAAAAATTCTGAAAAGGTGTGGCTTTCGTTCCAAAAAGGAGTTTACTCGATTCTGAAATGTTAAGACTTTGTTCTTAAATATTACATAACTTTTTCTAGTTTCTCACTGCTAAAATTCTATTTTATCCCTTTTGTCTCTTGTTTTTAACTTGAATATTCTAGGATTCGTGCATCTCAAGTTATATATCATGATTTAGAAAATGCGGTAGGACGAGGATTATTATATGAAAGGGCAATATGCAGTGAAAAATACTTTTGTTTTTGCCTTCTTTTAAATTAATATAATTAATTTTTATCAGATTTTTTAAAACATATTTTCTGTTTTAATCTTGTTGTGACATTTTCGCATTCGTTTACTCTACCGTTTATGCTATTTAAATTTCATCGCATGACGTAACATAATAAAATATAAACTTTTTATTAAATGTCTTTTTTAATACTGAATAATATAGTGGTTTTTTTTTTTTTTTTTTTTTTTTTTTTAGTTTTTAAAATCTATTATTGAAACAAAGCACAAAATTATTTATTTTCGATTATTCTAATCACGGCATAAAACTGGTGACACATTTATCACGGAAAAATAATATAAAACTAAGTAATATGTCTTATAACTTTTAAAGATATAGATTTTACGCATTTAAAATTAAGAATTCAAGTACAGTAGACGACTGCAGAACGGGGAATATTCGTTCTAGGCAAAAGAAAACCGTTTTTTCTATATCCATATTTCTTTTCATATGAATATACACAATAATTATACTCTTTCTAGTGAAAGTATTAGTTTCATACTTTTTTGTTTATATAAATATGAATATAAGGAATATTCTTAAGAAAAATCGTAACACACAAATTCTGAAAGAAACACCCACTGGAGGAGTTACAGATTTCCAAATGACGTGAAACTACATCAGCAGTCGCGAAAATATTAAATATCCTTTCTCAGATTTTAGTTTAAATCTTGTTATCTATATTTTTGTATATTATCTATTGTTGGTTTGTACGCCTAAAATTAAATGTAAAACTTTATAGTAACACTTTCATGCGGAGCTTGCTGTATAAAATAAAAATATACCCAACAAGAAGTAGATAATTCTTTTTCTTAAATATTAAACACTTTTTTTTTTCTTTTAACTGCTATTAATGTTATTATCATTATTACTGTTATTCTTTTACCTTGGTACCTAGATTTTTGTAATTCAACATTGTATTGCAGGGTTCATATGATTCAATCTATTTAATTTTCTTCGTATGGAGTGATGTATTTTACTATTCAATGTTTAATAAAGAGAATCTTTTAATTCATAAACTAACACAGAAAGTTTTGCGAATTAGATTCGTTTTTTATTTCATAATAAACATTTCTGAACTTTGTTTCCGGTGTGAAGTTTAATAAATAATGTAATTGTGTGGTAGATCAAAGTTTATTTTTTCTAAATGTATAGACGGTCCCCTAACACATTTTCACGTGTAACTCTGTTTAGAATTGATTTAAAATATATAAATAGGTAGGTTTTCCGAACTGCCTGGATCTCAAAAATCGGAATATGAGGTAAAAACTATTATTTTAGGTAGGACTATTTTGAGGTAGGACTATTATTTTAAAAAAGAACAATGCGCTCTGAACAATACTTTTTTTTTTCCTTTTTTTAAATTAATATAATTGACTTTTATTAATTTTTATCAGATTTTTTAAAACAAATTTTCTGTTTTAATCTTGTTGTGACATTTTCGCATTCGATTACTCTACCGTTTATGCTATTTAAATTTTATCGCATGACGTAACATAATTAAATATAAAAATTTTATTAAATGTTTTTTTAATACTGAATAATAAAGTGGTAATTTTTTTTTTTTTTTTTTTTTTTTAATTTTTAATATCTATTATTGAAACAAAGCGCAATATTATTTATTTTCTATTATTCTAATCACGGCGTAAAACTCGCGTAAAATTTCTCACGGAAAAAGAATTTAAAACAAAGTAACATGTCTTATTACTTTTAAAGATATAGATTTTACACATTTAAAATTAAGAATTCAAGTACAGTAGATGACTGCAGAACGGGGAATACTCGTTCTAGGCAATAGGAAACCGTTTTTTCTATATCCATATTTCTTTTCTTATGGATATACATAATAATTATACTCTTTCTAGTGAAAGTATTTGTATTCATACTATTTTGTTTATTTACATATGAATATAAGGAATATTCTTAAGAAATATCGTAACACACAAATTGTGAAAGAAACGCCCACTGAAGGAGTTACAGATTTCAAAATGACATGAAACTACGTCAGTGGTAGCGAAAATGTTAAATATCCTTTCCAGATTTTAGTTTAAATCTTGTTATCTATATTTTTGTATATAATCTATTGTTGGTTTGCACGCCTAAAATTAAATGTAAATCTTTATAGTAACACTTTCATGCGAGGATTACTGTATAAAATAAAAATATACCCAATAAGAAGTAGATAATAATTGTTAGTTAGTAGATTTTAATTGTTTATATATATACATATTTTATTATATATGTATTTTAACTTAAATTTTTGTCTCTTAAATAAAACAGTTTTTGCTTTTAAGAAGTAGATAATTCTTTTTCTTAAATTTTAAATATATATTTTTTTTTTAACCGCTATTAAAATTATTATCATTATTACTATTGTTCTTTTACCTTGGTATCTAGATTTTTGTAATTAAACATTGTAGGGTTCATATGATTCAAGCTATAAGTGTTGTATTTAACTATTCAATGTTTAATAAATTGAAACCAATAAAAATCTTTTAATTCATAAGCTAATTCAGAAAGTTCTGCGAATTTGAATCGTTTTTTATTTTATAAATAACATTTCTGAACTTTTTTCCCGGTGTGAAATTTAATAAATAATGTAGATTGTGTGGTAGATCACGATTTATTTTTTCTAATTGTATACACGGTCCCCTAACACATTTTCACGTGTAACTCTGTTTAGAATTGATTTAAAGTATATAAATAGGTACGTTTTCCGAACTGCCTTCATCTCAGAAGTTTATACGTGTTTTTATATGTAGATGACCCCTTAAGCAAAATCTGACTACACCATTAAAAACTAGACGTTATTACAGATCGATAGGTAGCAGCCGCATGTTTCTACGATAATTTACGGCGAAATTAGGTGGGGGGTGGCGTTTTTTTTTTTTTGGCTGACTGTACATTAGATGCATGTCTGCTTTTTCATTATTAGTAAAATCTCCCATCTCCGTCGAAAAATATAGTTTAAAATTATACTTTACAATAGATGCAGATAACGAATGACCAGGTCCACTAAAGCTCTCTACTTTCAGAATTACCAGCCAATCACCCCAATTTTGTTTAGTTGTATTACTTGTGGTGATTTTAATTTTAAGCATTTATTGTCAATAATACTGCAAAGAAACACTTTGCGATACATTGAAAACTCCGCCTACTGCGTAAGTTTTACATTTCGTTTGTTACAGTACATCTCAAAAATTATTCACAATATAAGCATTTATTCGATCAGTGTGAAGTATTCCGAAACAACATTTTATCATGTATTTTGTAAGATTAACAGTAAACGACAGAACCTTTCTGTTAGATAACTCTGTTAAATAACCTTTCTGTTAAATAAATCATTCACAAGCATTTTCACTAGGCGGAGCTTTCTGTTAAAAACTCCAAAAAACACATGGTCCGTAAAGGATTAAAATGACGTTTAGAGACATGGGTTTGGGGACATCATTAGGACTCGGAATTGCATAGGAACCCATGTCTCCAAACTTCATTTTAACCCTTTATGGAACATGTGTTTTCTGGGTTTTTTAACAGAAAGCTCCGCCTACTACAATTGCTTGTGAATGATGCCCTATTTAACAGAAAGGTTCTGTCTTTTATTGTTAATATTACAAAATACATGATATAATGTTGTTTCGGAATACTTCACACTGATCGAATAAATGCTTATATTGTGAATACTTTTTAAGATGTACTGTAACACACGAAATGTAAAACTTACGCAGTAGGCGGAGTTTTCAATGCATCCCAAAGTGTTTCTTTGCACAGAGTTCCCACGGCCCGATTTTATTCAAGGACTCTTCCACCAGTGTTATCTAAAAATAAATTTCTTCTTAAATGTACACTGTGCGTTTAAGAATAAATTTATCTTAAGATTATTCTGGTGGAAGAGTGCTTGAAAAAAGGTGTGGCCGTGGGAACCCTGTTTGCAGTAATGCTTATACAATAAATGCTTAAAATTGCAATCCCCACAAGCAATACAACTAAACGAAATTGGGGTGATTGGCTGGATCTGGTCATTCGTTATCTGCATCTGCTGTAAAGTATAATTTTAAACTATATTTTTCGACGGAGATGGGAGATTTTATGAATAATGAAAAAGCAGAGCCTCCTTAAGTAGATGCCTGTCGACTCGCTCGAAAACTTGGCTACAGTACGAGAAGAACATAGACAGTAAATGACGCTTGATACCGTACATAAAGTTCTGTTTATCTCCCGCCATTCAATTGAGTTTCAATTGATTTCTTTATGGTTTATGTTTTTTTTTATTTAACAAATGTTTTTTTTTTTTTTTTTTTTTTTTTTTTTTTTTTTAATATAATGTGGTGTATTGCGTCGTTCCATTTAGTAAATCGGACAGTCGCCGTGAAAATATAAGTTTTCACGAAATACCAAGCAAGGCAATTCAGCGTAAAAAATAGCTTGCAAATATTTCAAGACAAGGTATGTAAACTGCATAAATAATTAGTGCAAAATTACCAACACTCCGGATTTTAAATTCTGCGATTAAGACGAAGACAATTTTAAAAGGAATTATGATATAAAAATTCGAAGGGTTGACCACTCTGTTAGTAAGTTAGATTTAACAAAAAAAAATAATTATGCTTACTATGAAATTTTTATTTATTGATGTAGGAATACAAAAAAATAACTTGTTCTTAGTTACTTTGAAGTAACTCTATATTGGAGTATTTTATAGTTTTATTCATAAATTACATTAGTAACTATAAAATACTCCAATATAGGAACAAGATTGATTTATAATTTTTTAATACCACTGTTTAAAAAAACTTGTGTAAATGCATATAAAAATTTGATTATCTCAGTTAAATCGAAACAAAAGTGTTGGGAATCTTTAAAAGAAAAAATAGAAAACTTTTATTTCTACTTTTGTTCTTTTTTAAAAAAATTAAATTTTAAGATTCAAAACATTACTTTTATTCTTTTGCCACACAAATGGAATATGGAATTAAAAATTCATTTAAAAATTAAATATCATGAGTACTGATTTGTAAAACTATCAGGTATAACAGAAAGATGACTTGATTTTTTGAAATTTTTTAGATTGAAACCTCATGCGAATTTTAAATATCAAATGCAAATTTCCTGCTTTATTTGTTTTTAAGTTATTCTGATAACAAATACGTAGATCAATCGTTAAAAGCTGGACTTTCATATTTAGGTCCAGGGAACCTCAAAACATGATAATATTCAAAAAGGCAACTAATAGAGTGTTTATATAGCAACTTTGAAGAAAATCGTTGGAGCTGTTTTTGAGATAAGGGCTTATGGTCCCACTTCCAGTTTTCCAATTTTTACCAAAATTTGGGAAATTCATCTGTACACCAGACCTGCCTCAATTCTGAAGTTTCGCAATTCCATCTCTATTAATTTCGGAGATATAATAGTCAGAAAATTATAGCTGACTATTATATTATATATATATATATATATTAATTATATATAGGATGTGGATATTCTATCCACATCCATACACTCACATATATACACACACATACACTGGCTAATCGCCAAAAACTATTTTTTTTGGACTCATGAGACCTTAAAAATGTAAATCTCGGAAAAACTCGATATCCAATTTTTGATTCGAATACAATACTTCCATTACCCTACGGTAGTAGAGTAATGGAAGTATTTCAAAGATGTTATTAATTTGTCCTTAAATTTGCCAATCTTTATCAAATTTTTCAAATTGAAGCCTAACACGAGTTTTAAAATATAATTGTGAATTTCCTGCATCTGTTTGTTTTTAAGTTATTCTGATAACAAATATGCATATAGATCAATCGCTAAAAACTAAAAAAAAAAAAAAAAAAAAAAAATGTTTTTTGTATTCAGGGAACCTCAAAACGTGACTTTATTCAAAAACCTGAGTTGAAAATAGAACTTCAAAAAAATACTTTGTTTGCACTATGGGTTCGAAAAATTAATTTTCCTTCTTCAGCAGTATTCGTCAACATAAAAAAGTGTAGCAAAGCACTTCCGTCAATTACATTCTATAGAAAAGAACGTTTAGCTTAATTTTGGGTAGCCCTGTATGTTTTCAATAAACTATGTGCACATCAGATTGTGCACTTACATTTAGTCTTATATGAAAAACACCTAACACAAAATGAAATACACTTTCAGCATTTTCCAAGTATATCCCAGATAGACAAACCGACGCGCACAGACCAACCGCTAAAAACATTATTTTTCGATTCAGGAGACTTCAAAACATGTAAATATAACACAAATTTATTTCGAAAATGTCTGTCAGTTTCGAAAACACACCCTCTCGGAACTGGTAGAGCTAATAAAATCTTGAATAATAATTAAAAAAAAAAAAAAACTTGGTGAGAGAGAAAACTTATACTCAAGAAATCCTTAATTTTAAAATTTTAAATCTTAATGGTTATTTATTTATTTATTGTGACGGACTAGACAACAGATTGTTTTCTCGTCCAATTTTTATTACTGTATGTTAACTTATCTCGTTAATGTGCTGGTCTATTTTTCTTATAAATAATATAAATTTTTCAATTTAAGAAAAATAATTCACACCTAATAAGGTAAAAATGTAACGTAAAGGACATGAGAAAAAAAAAAAAAAAGAAAGAAAAAGACATGATTTATAATAATTTATCATTATAAATTATTCATTCTAAACTGAAACTCATTTAAAGTTCAGAGATTTTAATTTATATAAACGAAACTTTCATCTGATATCTAAATAATAATTAAAAAAAAAAAAAAAAAAAAAAAAAAAATGAAATTTTTATTGAATAAATATATAAAAAAGTAATTTAATAGCGTGATAGACATGACATGTTTTTGCTTATTTAATTTTAAATTTCGTGTTTTAATTAATAATATATATATATATAAAGGTGTTATTTATTTGATACGTTCCCTATATTTCCTATCAATAAAATTTAAAGTAATTCAATTGGTTGAAAAGCTAAAATAGGTCTTGTCCACTTTCGGAGAAAATTAAACCCTATACCTTTTTAAATATTTGAATATTTTATTGAAAATATTTACGATAAAGCACTTTCACATTATTTTTTCAAATTAAAAGGAGAAAAAAAAAATGCAATTTTGGACTTTAAATTGAAATTAATAGCTAGATTTTTAGATGAAAAATAGAGCTTATCTGTGAAACAGAATAAAATTGTTGCTCTGCGTAGGTGTTGTCACCTAGCGCTAGTTTTGTTTCATAAATGTTGCCTAATTTAACATTGGGATTCTCCGCTCGTGGAAGGCATCTAGTTAAGGAGCTGGAAAAAGCAGACATGCATCTAATGTATGGTGATGCTAATGGGAGCAGTAGAGCAGCGCTACGACTGTACCAGGAATGATTTCCAAACAGGCGCATTCTGAATCACAAAATGTTTGAACGGCTGTATTTGTTTTATATGTTTTTACTTTCGTTTTTTGCACAATGTTTTTTTATTTCATATATATATATATATATATATATTTTTTTTTTTTTTTTTTTTTTTTTTTTTGTGTTATGCTATTCAAAAGATGTATGTTTTAGTAAACTGTTCAACCTCTTACGCCCGTATTCACCGATAACCTTAACCGCCAGTAGAACTGGCGGTTCAGAAGCTGCCGGTCGGTCCTGAATAACCGGGGAGGCGTATCGAGTGACAAATCGGTATTCACCGTTTACTTGGGAAGTAAAGTTGTTGAACCGACGGTATTTCAACCCGCTTGAAACTATGAACGCTTATTGGCCAAAAGGTTCACGTGATAACCGATGTTTTTAGCTTCTGTTTGTGTCACGGAGTAGTTTGTGTTTACATTCATTTTTATCGAAACGATCGAAAATAAGCTTTGAATTTTAACTTCTTTTTTTTTTTTTTTTTTTATTGCACACATCTTACATAAAAATGGATGGAAAGAGTTCGTTAGTTTATGAAAAAAAATTACTGAATAATTTATTTAAAAAAATAAAATAAAAAATGCATTTTACTTCATAAAAGTTACTTTAAAAAAAGAAATGGAAAAGAAATATTTTGCAGTTCTCAGTGTCAAAATGTTAATTATCTTTGTAATTGCTCTAAAAAAAACTATTTTTGTTGAGAACAAATAAATGTTTTATGTGCTTAGATTTTATTACAGCATGCGAAACATTTCAGACAGTGATTTGAAAAATAAATAAATAAAACATTGAAGTTTAGAATAGAATTAAATAAATTTCACATTCTGTAGTTTCACCACTATAATCCTGAACTTTTTGAAGTTATTTTCAAAGAATAAGAATATTCTCCTCAAAATAATTACAGAATAATAAATTCTTATATAAAGAAATAAAATAATATCCAAGAGAATATTCTCTTTGATAAATTTATCTATGCATGAAATGTAATTTATTTATTTTTGTATTTTTTATTTATTTTGTATGAACTTATCATAACAGATAAATTTTTATATTGGGCATTAATGCTTATGACAGTATTTTCTATGATGAAAATATTAAAAACAGTAAAAACAATCATCCATAATTTGCCTACCTACTGCAAAATAATGTATTTAACTTTTAACAATATTCATTATTACAATAAATTTCTTGTTTTCACTTTAATTAAATTTTATTAATTTGGTAAAATTTATCATGTTTGCATAAAGGGATATTTGTTTTCACATCTCGAAATACTTTTTATTTTTGTTAAAATAATTACAAGATAAAAGGAATATTTTATATACCACGTTTTTAAATTTTCTGTTGAATCATATAAACTTGACAATTCTAGGTATTAATAAGTACTTAAAAAAAAAAAAAAAAAATTGATGAATTATCCCACCAACTTGAAAGAAAATGATCAAATGTGTAATAAAGAAAGCAATAGAAGAAATTTTCAAACATTTATTAATTGAATAAAAGTATTCAAAGAATGCATTGTCATCATGTTCTGAGCTATTCGAAAAGTTTCAAATGTCTAGCTAGTCGAGATGTTAGTTAAAAATCGATTGCAAGATTTATATTGGAGAAAAAAAACAAGAAAGTGAGTTAATAAAAATGTGCTAAAAAAGTTGTCAGCCTCCCTTAATTAGGAAATACATGAGGTGTACAATAATATTGATAACTTTATCACAGAAATGTTTGTAAATGGAATGATTATATTCATACGTGGACAATTAAAATAATTTTATAAGTATAGTTTAACTTTAGAAATTTTTTTATTCATTAATTCATCAACCGTGAATATTCATTTTAAATAGGTTGTTGGTATAAAGGTTGATTAAATTTTTCATAAACCAACTATGTGAAAAATGCCAGAGCCGGGAATCGAACCCGGCACCTTCCGTTTAATGTGTGGATGCTCTTTCACTGAGCCACCCTGGCTGAAAACTAGCCTAGCATTTCTCAGATAACAACCATTGACAAGGTCACCATGGGCGTCGGCAGAATGGGGCATGGGGGGGCCTTCTTTCCATGCCCCCCCCCCTGGAAAATTCTACTAAGCATTTTTTCTTTAAATTTAAAACTATGCTATCAGAATTTTATTAAAAAAAAAATATTTTTTCAGGTTGTGCCCCACCCCCCCCCCCCCCTGAAATTTTTTCTGGCGACACCACTGAAGGTCACCTTGTCTGCAAACGCAGATGTAACAAGTGAGACAATGTTAATCGTAGCACAACTCCATAGACCACGAAATTTCCATTTAGAAATTTTTTTATTCATGAATTCATCATCTGGGAATATTCATTTTAAATAGGTTGGAGTATAAAGGCTGATTAAATTTTTCATAAACCAACCATGTGAAAAATGCCTGGATTCTATTCCCGGCTCTGGCATTTTTCATATAGTTTCCTATTCAAAAATCTTAAAAAAAGAAAAAAAAAATCACTTAAATTAACATTGAAATCTTCATTACACATGTTTAACACATTGGCGGCTAATCTCGCGCCAGTGCATGATGGGGAATGCTGTTTGAAATGCCCGTCATGTGAGATCAGCAGCCAGTGTGTTAAAATTAAAAGGCCTTACTTTGAAGCTTGACAAAGCACAAAATGAAAAATAGAATAAAAGAACATAAATCTGATATTAAATTCGATAGAACAACCATTGCACTAACTAATCTTTATAAAAATAAATTTTGATAATACAAATAAATTAGCAAATTACAAAAATTATGTTTATACCATACATCACGAAACTTCCAAAAATTTAAAAAATGATACAGTTGCAACAGGGACAAACCATTGCTGAGCATAGACTGTAAGTGGTGCCATCTATTGCAACAACAGGACAAGGAAGATGCTTATGTTTACTTTAGTGATCTACATAGGCCCACCAGCGGCCGAGGTACTATCCTCAAAGCTGGTAGATGTGAGGTGCCTGGTTTGATTCCATGTCGTGTGTGTTGGCCTAGCCATTCGGAGTTTTCCATGCTTTTCTCCAAAACTTGCATAAATACGGGCTAGGACACCTTAGAAAGACCCCCGCGAAGGGCATTCCCCCTGAGGCCCAGGACCTACAGCAGTCAATCGGCCTTATTCCCAAATCCAATTCAACAGTGATCTACATATTACGTGAAGCTGCTCCTGATGAAGTTGTGGAACCGTGACAAAAGCCTTGTGAAGCTTCAAAGTAAGAGCTTTTAATTTTAAATATATCTGAAAAAGTCACTTAGGAAATAAGACTTAAATTATATTTTTCTTGAGGCGTTTAAGAAGTATGTTACATTTTAACATTGAAAGTAAAAAAACACATTATTTAGAAGTGTACTACAATACGACACGCTATTTATGTACATAATTTCTGAGTTGCTGCAGATACTTGTGAAAACATTGAAGTAATTGTTAGACGCAATGATTAAAGGTCTGCACGGGGCTGGGCTCAGCAGGCAATTTCTTTCTTTTTTTTTTTTAAGTTATAATTTTTTAAAAATACATCTATTTCTTTTAGTACTGCAGATTGTATTATTTTCTTATAAACAGTGATTTTGCCATCGTTACCATTTTCGATCTGTGACCTTGAATGAACGTGCAAACATTTTTGTTTTTACCTAAATGTATAAAGCTGAAAGTTTGTCATTATTTGTATCAATATTATTAGATTTTAACAAAAGTTGGTATACTAAATAATTACGGCAAAATCTAGCTAATGCCATATTCTTTTAGTTCAATCAGATAATTGGTTCAAAAGATATTAAACAAAATCCCATTGTAACTTTAAAAATTTAAAAAGAAAAAATAAATTCATGCCAAAAATAAATAATTTCTTCTGATGTCAAAAAGAAACATTTTTTAAAAGTAATTAAAATTGAGAGAAATCATGCTAAAAAAATGTAACAACTTCAGTATGGAACTCTGATATTTCGCACCAAATTAGCTCAGACGTTTGTTGGCATTATCTTTTCTTACGCAATTGTGATAACTAATTTAATTAATCGCCAAAATGACAACAAAAGTTTAAAATCCACTAAAGCGCTCTTATGCTAAAACTATAACATAGAAATTTTAAGAGCTAAATATAGTAACCGATGCTAGGAAATGAAACACAGTTGTTGCATGCCTTCGTATGGAAGAATAGATTGAAATAAGTCCTGTCATACTAAATTAAATTCTGTTTTGTGCAGGGCATAGGGTTTTATATTTACCTTAAAAAAAAAAAAAAAAAAAAAAAGATTAATCAGGTCGATCCTGATTTTATCGTTTTTTGTCTAGACCAAGCCTTACATTGCAAAATTAAAAATAAACAAAGGTAGGCTGGATAATCAAAGCATTAGTAGGGATCCAGCC
This sequence comes from Salticus scenicus, assembly GCA_963930645.1. Classification (NCBI taxonomy): domain Eukaryota; kingdom Metazoa; phylum Arthropoda; class Arachnida; order Araneae; family Salticidae; genus Salticus; species Salticus scenicus. Next base: position 52,848,677 of record OZ005648.1, read on the forward strand.
TAGTCCCCAAAATTTTAGCCTGTACATTTTCTAGTTTTGATGATAGAAACTCGCTTCTTGGTTCTGAAGCCAGGTTAAAACTGGTGATGGACAATACAATGAACATCGCCAACAGATATTCACATAGACCTTATATATATATAGACTACGCCACCAATAGGACTTCCCGTTATAGTGAATGTCTTCAACATGAGGGTGTAATCTGAAACCTTCATCCTTTGCGGTCAGCTCCGTATGTCACGTGACATAGAGTTGAGGGCGATTCTTCCATAAGAAAGCACTTATTTTTATCAGAATTCAAACAAAAAATTCTCCCCTTTAGAATGGTTTCTCACAAAAGAAATTTTTCTTTAATTAACCTATGACATTTTAGCTTTCCAACAATGCGTAAATCTAAAGGCTTAAATAAAAAGTGTGTGTACAATACATAAATTAATAAAACTCAAAACTACTTTCTTTCCTACGGAACAATCAAATAATATTCATTCTCATCTCTCTCTCCAGGTCCACATCACGTGATAATTTCGCTGGGGAAGCTACTTCATGTCGCAGACGAATAATGAGGGGGGGGTGTCGTCTATCTATATAAGGTCTATGGATATTCACAATTCCTGTGCAATGTGTTTAATGCTCACTCTGTGATTGCTGATACGTAATATAATACCTTCCACCTGCTACACCGTGCTCAATTTTGTTGACTTTCTTGCCTTTCAGCATTAGTTAATTAAGTGTGACCTTCTTCAAACTGCAAACACCATAAAATGCAATAAACTCACAACAATTGTTCTGGGTCGAAAGGACACAAGATCCTTTGTCAGGCAAAGAAAGTAGGCTGCAGTTAAAACGGCAACATGAGTACAGCACTCGTGCCTACCTTCTTCGCCTAATGAAGAGTTGCGTGTTCTTTCAACTCAAAACAATTGTTGTGAGTTTTTTTTTTAACTTTACGGTGTTTATTAAAAGTTTTGTAATTATTATTTTAAAATGCCAGCCTGTGGCGCTTTCTTATAACCATTTCACAATGTCTGAATTTTATTTCATGATGCTTATACACTACTGATATTTCACAATAGCATTAGGGAACAGCTTTAATATAAAACCCCCTTAGTGAAATAAAAAATTTCGCAATTAAGTAGTTCAAATGATTTTTGGTAAGGTCTGTACTTACGCAATTGAAATAATTCACATTTAATGCATCGCAAAACTGGCAAAGAATAAAAGTTGCCAAGGAGGTACTACACAAAAGATGTGTCCATATTATTTTACAAACTAAATTGTGACAGTAATAAATAACAGTATTCGATTAACTGAAATTAATATTAAAAAAAAAAATCTAAAGTATCAAACCTACATTGGTTTAAAACTTTAAATTTTGCCTACAGGGTCCAAATACTAAAGCAGTTCCTTAAGAGCGGACAACACCTAATCTAGCTGGCTGCCTTGGCCCATGTTATTCTATGGGAAAATTTGTTTACATAATTACTCATTACCTAATGAATATTTTTCAATTCTGTTTTCCCATTTAGAAAATTCACAAGCGTTCAATTAGTACTTGTTTTCCAAAAATTGATTTTTTTAAATTTTAGTATTTCATTTTGCAACTAGAAAATGAGAAAAATGTATTTTGTGAAAAATCGCATTTTTGAACTCAAAATTAAAATGAAAAAAAAAAAAAAAAAATGAATTTTTCAAAAATGAGTACTCATTTAACGGTTATGAATTTTCTGACTGCGAAAACAGAATTAAAATATATACATTAGGTAATGTGTAATTGTCGCAACAAATTTTCCCATAGAATAACATTGTCCACAGCTGTTCGCGGGATTAGGCATTGTCCCCTCTTAATGAGAATGCCTATTATTTACTAGTTAGTTGTAGGGCGACTAAGGCACCTGTTGAAAAGTGATCATTTCATTTTATTTCTTTCTCACTTCAAGTAATTCATTTGCTAGCAAGCCTGTGCAAAATCTTCACACTCTATTTATCTCTTTGTTACCTTTAAAATTATTATTTTATAGACGTCATTTTTCATATGCATGAGCAAATTTAATATTTATTTTTTTCATGTGAAACATATTTCATTTTATGCTGGGGAAAAAAATGGCAACAATAAAAAATTTAAATTTCTATTTTAAAGCTGTTGTTTTCATATTTTCATTAATTTTAAAAAATCTAATCAAAAATTTGTTACTACAAATAATTTACCAAATAAAAGGGGCAATTTTTAGGGGCAGATTTTTAAAAATGAGTACGAAAATTAGGTGGCAACCTGCGTTCACACACAGACATGGTACAAGGCACTGATGAGCTTAACTATACACGCTGATTTAAAATTAACTTTGTTTCTTATCAACATAATAAAATTCGAATAATTAATGCCATTTATGTTTCATTAACAGCTGTATATCACAGTACTTTGACACAGTTTGGATTAGCTGAGTATTTAAAATGCTAATGAAAATATATTTATTTAAACATTTCTTTTTATTTAATTAAACAAGAAAAAGCTTAAATATATAGTGACAAGCAAAGCTTGCTAAGTAAGTAATATAATTGATACGTAAATTATTAAATATACATATATATATTATATAAACTTTTACAAATAAGCATCTGCGAACAACAAGTTTTTGTATAAGAAAAATATTTCAATAATTTAATGAGTTATTTATAATAACAGAAATGTACAAATTTAATCAGTTTAGCTTAAAATTGGGATAATTTTAATGTACTCACCTTATTCATCTTGAGTACTTGTATCGCAACATTGCTTTGCACAAAATTACATGTTACAACAATCACTTTTATACATGTTTGAATTCTTTGTGTATATGAAAACTCAAAGCTCAAGTTATGATCATAGAAATAATAATAACAAGAACAAATAATAGTATAAGAAATAGCATCCCCCTCCCCCAATCTCATTCAAAAGCACTGGTTATCAACTTTTCATAAATGAATACTGATAAAAAACCGCAATATAATAGCACTGCACTTAATCATAAAATATATATATATATATATGTAATCTAAAGCTTTGTGTAACCTCCATTTTCAAAGGAAAAGACAATATACATAACATTTAAATGCATTTTTTACAAAGTTATTTTTTATTCAAATTATTCATTTAAAATTAGAATCGCAGACAAAAGTATTAAAAAAATAGAGCTCTTATACTTACCAATCAGATTAGTTTGGTAAGGGTCCCCTAGAAAGACCTCCATGAAGAGCATTCCACCTCGTCTGTAGTGTAGACAACTGGTCTTTGCCCAAACTTCAGCAAAACTAGCTAAGAAAGCTATCCCATTGCATTTACCTTCTATTAAAACAGAAGGCATCAACAGAACAACTCACTTGGCATTTGATTTAATACCATCTGATGTGTAGGATCTGCATATTTCACAGATAATGCGCTGACATAACCTAAAAATGATGAACTTAAATAGAATAACATATTACTGTTAAATTAATATTGTAATTTAAAATATGCAGTTGCAATGAAATGTATATGGAAACAAATGATGTGCCATATACTATGTTATCCACATTAAAAGGAAATATTCAGATTAATCACACCAAGATTACAAAGTATGTGACAAATGTTTTTATAGAAATATAGAAAGTTTAGCTAAATTAAATATATATTTGTATATGTTGCTATTTTAAATTTTTTGCCATTTTGCTATTAAAATCATCTTTGGAAGAGCCAATATTTACTTGCGATAAATGAAAAAATAAACTTGCTTTGACAAATATAATTAATTCAATTAAAAATTTCAATTTCACAAAAGTAAATATACAGTTATATCCCAATACTTTAGTTACATTTCTCCAATTTCATAAGCATACATAGATTTTGAATATTAATCATTAAAGTATTAATGCCCCCTTTTAAAAAATTTGCGTGATTACATGGACTAAGAAAATAAATCCATGCAGCTGCACTTAGCTTGTTGTGACAATTATTAATAAAGCATTTGCTATTATTATTAAAGCTTCTATGAGTATACAGTTTACCTATGAGATTGCAGATTATTATTCTTTTTCGTTATTTACTTATTCAATAATTTAATATGTTGCAGTAGAATATAAGTCGATAACAATAAATTAAAGAGAAAGACATAAATTGAAATAATTTATATCGGATGGTATGTAGCAGAGAAGAATCAAGTACTACGGATATTAATAAGCTTCAATTTTTATCACAGCATTAGCACGGAGAAGGTTCGTATGTTTACAGAGATGGTTATATACCGTGGAAACTATACGATTTGTTTTTAACCATCATTATTTAAAATTTTGATACAATGACATTACTACTTTTAAAGCAGTATGAGCATTTTTTTAAGTAAAGAATTCAGAGCAATGAACGAATCATACATAAACACAAATAAAGAAGTTATCTTAAAACATTACATATTTCCATTTTTTTAACAAAATAATTAACAGTTAAAGGAAAGAAAAAGGTTTTTTCTCACTCACTGCAGCAGAGTTTGACATCAACATCAACAAGCCGCGCCGCCATTATTATTTTTATATTTTGCTTCGCTTCTCGCTTCATTTACTTACGCTATTACGCATGCTCAGTAACGAAAATTTACGGTTAACCTTCCTCTAGAGCTAGGTAGAGTTTCTGAGCCTGAAGTCGCTTTTCAGCCGCGGTAATGTTAACTACGGTTATTGGTGAATACCATTTGAGCGTTCAAGTCGGGCTTTCGCGGTTAACCGCAGGTTGAGGTAAACGGTGAATACGACCGTTAATGTTTGTTCCATGACCGTAGAAAAATTCGTATTTGAAACTCCATTTACGTTGTAACTTTTAAATTCTGTGTGATACAGTATATCTAAAAAAATTTCACAATATTAATATTTATTCAAATAATGTGCATTATTCGGAAACAAATTTTTTATTATGTATGGCCTTTTGTATGATAAACAGTTACAAATAGAATCTCTCTGCTAAATAATACACCATTCAAGAGGAACGGCAGTAGGCGGAGCTTACTGGTAAAAAACGCAGAAAACACGCGGACCGTAAAGGGTTAAAATGACGCTTGAGGACATGGGTTCCTATCCAATTCTGAATCCTAATGATGTGTCCTACCTCCCCTCAAAGTTTTTCCCAGCATCGTTGAATCACCCTGTATACTATATATATATGGATATGAAAGATCTGCCGGAAAGTTGCCATTTTGATATAAAATACTAGCATCGGAAATTTATCTTGGCTAATATTTAGGATATTCCTAGGAATTTTTTAACATGATGATCTTTGAATATTCGGATGTTGTGTTACGGAGGCACCCATGTCAGGGTTGCGCATCCTCCAGTACCAGACAGAGGACGGGAGTTAACACTTTTGCGACCGTTGACCTGAATTCATGTCATTTGAAAATCTGTAACTCCATCAGTGGGCGTTTCTTTAGGTTACATAGGTTATATTAATGCTTAACAATAAACCCAAATTTCACATTTATACAATCAATGCATTATGGATACAAATGCTTTGATTAGAATGTGTATAACGGCAATGTATATCTATTTATATTATAAATATGAATAGCAAAAACATTGATTTTAAATAATGTAATATTCAAGAATAATGCCCTGATTCGGAGCTAACTGTCAAAAAGACAGAAACATGTGGTCGTTAATGTGTTAACCTTAACACCTTTCGCGACCGCTGACGCAGATTCACGTCATTTGAAAATCTGTAACTCTGCCAGTGAGCGTTTCGATCCCAGTTTGCATGTTCTTTATTTCTTAAGAACATACCCAATATTCATATTTTGGCAATCAATACATTATGGATACTTTGATTAGAAAGAGTATAAATATAATGTATTTCCATTTGCAATGCAATGTGAATACAGAAAAATTTGTTCTGAAATATTGTAACTTGGGAGAATAACGCCCACAGGCGGACTTTAATTTCGAAAAGACAATATCACATACTCTCCAATATCCTAATTAATGTTCCGTAGTATTGTTAGTCCCGCATTCTTTTTCACACCAGTATCTTTTTAGAATATTTTTCTTCTAATTTAATCGTAACTGCATTTTGGGAAATATTACTCTAAAAATTTACTGGTGTGAAAAAAAGGGCGTGCGTAACAAAACTACGGAATATTAATTAGTATGTTGGAAAGTATGCAAAATCATGCAGTAGCGAAAGTGTTAACGGGAAGAAAGTCCTGAATTAAAAAATCGCTGTAATGAGAGAGGGGAGGGAATAAAAAGAGGAACACCGAACCAGTGCTGCCAGAAGTGTTCTCACTTCGGGGAAAATTTTCCCATTTTAGGAAAATTCCAGGTTTTAGAGAGAGAGAGAGAGAGAAAAAAAAAAGGGAAACGAGATAATGAGGGAAAGATTCTCCTCACATAAAACAGGTAAGAGAATATGTTTTTAGACTGAAAATCTCACGCATCCATTCTAACTGCTTTAAGAATAATAAGATCTGTATATGTTTTCTGAACACATAAAATGATATATATCTTCTTTTTGAATAACATAGACAAACAGTAGTCTTCACGGAACAAATTAGTTTCGAACCGAGCATGGAAAAAAGCTGTTCAACAATCCTCAAAATGCATGTTTATATAGAAAAACAAAGTTCACAAATCAGAAAGTTAAAATCAGGTTCATAGCCAATATCATAAGGGATATTATTTTAAAATTAGTCTAATTTTTTAGATTTATTCTTAAGATATAGTCTACAAAGACTAACAATCAACGGTTTACCTTATATACGAACACTTTTTGTGATTTTAGGACTCCTTATACCTAAAAATATGTAAAAATGCCAAAAAATTGCGGTTGAAAATTTACATGAGTAACAAACCTTCCCATACCTTTTATACAATGAAAAACTAAAAACGATTATTATTATTATTATTTTTTTTTTTTTTTTTTTTTTTTTTTTTAATGAATAAATAAATTACTTATTATTTAAAATTGGTCAAGAATTAATTCGAAACCTTTATATCAAAGATCTTTATATCTCAGAGTCAAAAATTGCTTTACTTTAATATAAGTTATATTACTGGGTTGGCAACTAAGTTCCCGCCGTTTAAGCCGTTAAGCAGTGTGAGGCCGGTTTGTTACTTTTCGGCGCGGCCGTTTTGGCGCCAGATTTTTACATTCCGAACTTTTTGAGTGTAAGATTTTTTTTTTTTTTCTGAAAACATAATAAACAGTCGGGAATATTCAAGAATTTTAAAACTGTTTATTATTATATGGATTAAAATAAACCCGCGAGTTAATCATTATTGACTTTGTTTAAGTGAAGGCAGTTTAAGAATTGGTTAAGAATGCATACCTTTTCTTTATCCTGTTTCTTGCTAAAGTTAACTTTTATTTTATCTCAGCAATCTTTATTATATAGGAAATTTTAATACGCAAACTGTAAATAAAAATAAACAGAAGACTTTAATAATTAAATTTTGTGTAACAACAACAAAAAAAAAAGAAGAAGAAGAAGAAGAATAGATGTTATGTAAACGATGTTATGTAAACCTATGTTAAACAATTCAAAGGGAGACTTTTATATGATAATTAGTTCTGTGTAAGGGGGGGGGCTACCGCCCCTCAACCCCCCGTTTCATTAATGCACCTACATTTATATAGAATTTAATTCGGTTATTAAAAAATAATTCTGTTTTTAAAAAATAATTTATTAAAATTATTATTTAAAAAAATTATCTTTTATGAAAATGAAGACGATTTCCATAATACACAAGTAGTATAACACCAAATATCCAAAAAAAGTCCACTTTATTCTCTCTCTCTCTCTCTCTCTCTCTCTATATATATATATATATATATATATATATATATATTTATTAAAAAAAAAAAAAAAAAAAAATCTAAGTTTTTTTTTTTTCGTTAAAAGTAAAAAAAAAAAATCGATAACTTCGTTTTAAATTATCGCAGATCGATGGTTCAACCATTCGTTTTAAAGGTATTGGCGAGCTCTTTTCAAAGATACCCATCATGAAAATTTACTCCCCTCGAGGGGGCACTTGCCCCCCAGGGGGGGAGGCGAGGCTCCTACATACACAAATGACTAATTTTAATAATTTTTAATTGTAAAAATCTAGTTTCTCACCTTATCATTGGCTCTTTTAAATCACGCAAAATTCTATTCATCATTAATATCTTTAGCAAATAATTTAAAATAATTTTTTGTTTAAGCATAATATATATATATATATGTATATATATATATATATATATATAAAGTCAGAAATTACATTGTTTATTTTATTACCCAAAGAACCGCACGGCAATAGGTTTAATAGGTTTTAACTACAAAAATCGAGTTCTTTTCTCAGATTACCACTGACTTCTTTAAATTACGAAAAATCCTATTCATCATTAATGTCATTAATAAAAAATTAAAAATATTTTTTGGTTCAAGCATTAAAAAAAAAAAAATAAATAAATAAATAAAAAATCAGAAATTACATTGTTTATTTTATTCCCCAAAGAACCTCCATCACCAAATTGGTTAGAATCTTTAGAATTGCTGCGTATGTGTTGCCATCTGATGACTAAGTTTAATAAAAAACAAGTTTCTAATCTTATCATTGGCTCCTTTAAATTAAGCAAAATTCTATTCATCATTAATATATTTAATAAATAATTTAAAATAGTTTTTTCTTCACGCATAATAAATAAATAAATAAATAAGAAATCATATCTATCATTAAATAAATTTTAACTGAAAAGGCTGAGACGAAAGCCGCGGCCATTTCGTGAAGGACAGGGTGCCGAAAGGACAGGGTCTCCGAAATGGATCTCGCGCCAAAACGGCCGCGCCAAAACAGCCGCGCCGAAATGGGTTTCGCGCCGGAACGGCCGCGCCAAAACGGCCGCGCCGAAACGTCCCATTCCGGGGTGCAATCCATTGTTTCTGCCTGTTTCCTTGTTGTTTGACGCGGAGTTTCATGAAAAGGTGGTTCAATCGCTCTTCATCGAACTCATCTGGACGGCCAGAACGAGGTGCGTATTTGAGGTCAAAATTTCCTTTTTTGAACTTTGCATACCAATCACGGGTGGTTCTTTCAGCTATACCACCCACTCCATACACAGCACAAATGCTGCGAGCAGCTTCTGCGTCCTTAGAACCTTGATTAAAGGTAAAAAGAAGGAGGTGTCGAAAATGCTCATTCTTCTCAACTTGACATTCCATGTTAATGATCTGTAAATAACAAGAAAATGTATCTTAGTAACAACGAAACATACTATATTTAGGTAGAACAATATATTCTCTTTCGAATGATGTGCAACTTCGTCCCAAAAGTAATTAATATCATACAGATTTTTCCAATTTAAAAAAACGGCGGGAACTTAGTTGCCAACCCAATACATGATTTATCTGAAGTTTTGTAGATAGAAAGGTTGTACATCAGTAAATTATGATCAGTAAAAAATGAAAACTGCTCATCGGATTTCAAGAATTTTCGTTTAATATACTTCGATTTGAAAATATGTTTCTTTAATTTTTTTTTTCAATAATTGTTAACCCTTTCAGCTTCAGTGTTCCCGCTGATGGAACACCTAATTTTATGTCTGACGTGCAGAAACTCATCCCGGAAAATTTTTAGCAAAAATTTATGTTTATAACATAGTAGAAAAGGCCCTATCTTTCAACCTTAAAATTTAAAATTTCTTTTCTTTTATTTTGATTCGTGAATTCCGGTGGCAGTAGAATTTAAATGATCCAAATTACCCCGAGCGGCAAAGGGTTAAGATAACTGTTTAATGGAAATTTAGAAATATCTTTTGTAATTCACGAAAAAAATTTTAATTACAAAACTTTAAAATAGGGTCACAATTAGCCCCGAATAAAGGAATTGTAGAACAGGAGCATAAAAAATAAAAGAAAAAAAAATTAGAAAACAACTATTTTTTAATTTCCTTTTTTTTTCATGCTTCTCTTTGCTTTTTCTTAAAAACTTGTAACTATTTATGGAATACTTTTGTATTAACTGCATTTTATGAATTTTGGTTAACAAAGATCGCCATAAAATTAACACAGGTTGTGATAATTAGAACGTAGAGAAAAAAAAAAAAATATTTTTTCTTCAATCTTCTAAAAGTTAAATTTATCCAAAATATACATGTAGTCAGGAAAAAAATGCTTGATTTTTAAACTTTTTTTTTAGCTATTCTCATTTATTATTATTATTTTTTTTTTTTTTAAAAAAAAAGGTTTCTTTCTACAAAAAAAAAAAAAAAATAATAATAATAATATTTTTTCTCCCTTAAAATAAAACCCAAATAACCCCCCCCCCCCTTTTTTTTTCTGGGGAGGGGGGAGGTAATTCGAAAAAAAAAAAAAGAAAAAAAGAGAAAAAAAAAAAAAAACACGAAAACACCCAACCCGCTTGAGTTTTTTCTAAAAACCCTCAGTTTTTGCCAACCCTGAATATAAAATACAAATATCTATATAATATTTATCTAACGTGAACCAATTTCAATTAATTTTTGTCGAAACAATACGATAGTGGTGAAAATAATAAAATACGCGAGGATAAAAAATAATATTTAAAAATGAACAATATTTAAGCACGCGGACTCAGCTCAATGAACTAATAAGAAAACAGGACGACATTTGTATCATGACATTATTTTATGGAAGATGTATTTTTAAAAGTTATTTCTTCAGAATCTTTGCAAGCGTCATTTTAAACCTAGCAATATTTTAAAGATATAAACAGAATATGAATTTTTATCATAAATTGACACACATAAATGGCAAAACACAATCATAAAAAGTATAAACAAAATAGGACTTTTTTTTTTTAACAAAAAAATTACGCCAAAATAAATAAAATGTCATTGCATATTCTTGGCGATAAAAATTTAAAAGACGTCTTGAAGGTCCTTTACTAAAACTGTACTGCCTGTGGAAGTATGAAAACTGAGTCGTAAACTATGAATTTTTTTTTTTTTTTTTTTCTTTTCTTTGAATGATTCTGGTTTCACTACTGCACGATATTTATTTGGTTCTAATAATAATTTTGCTTCTGGTAAATTAAAATTTTAATTAGGTGATGAAATTGGTATAATATTCAAATTTTAAAGGTAAATAAGAAAAGAAAAAGTGCGAAAATTTCGCTCGGGTTTGCTTGTTTTTAATATTTTGGGAATATTTTCACTGTTTGTATTATGCATTATATACAATACAAACGCGTTTTTCAGGCACACACAGAAAAAAAAAAAAAAAAGTTGTCAGTTGGCAATACAGAATTGACTAACCCAAACAGCTGACTAGGAAACTTCAGTTAAAAAGTGTACTAGCTGAACTAGTCTCCAAAACAATACCCCAGAATAGGAAGGTTAATATTATCAGAAATATCAATTGAGAAATTTAATTCATCAACCTGGAAATTAATTTTTGATGGAATGGAGTAGAAGGCTGATTTTTACTAACTATGTGAAAAATACCAGAGCCGGGAATCGAACCCCGGGCTTTCCGCTTAACGCGCGGATGCTCTAACCACTGAGCTACCCTGGCTGATAACCAGCTCGGCACTTCTCAAATAATTTACGTTGGCAAATTAATATAATACAAAATATTCAAATTTGTTGACAAATATTCATATTTGTCACTTGATATAGCTGCTTTAATGCAGACTCGGTGACCTTGCCAACGTAAATTATTTGAGAAGTGCGAGCTGGTTATCAGCCAGGGTAGCTCAGTGGTTAGAGCATCCGCGCGTTAAGCGGAAGCCCCGGGGTTCGATTCCCGGCTCTGGTATTTTTCACATAGTTGGTAAAAATTAGCCTTCTACTCCACTCCATCAAAAATTATCAGATAGCCGTCTTAACTGATAATATTATCCTTCTTAGTCTGGGGTTATATTTTGGAGACTAGTTCAGCTAGTGCACTATTTAACTCAAGTTTTCTAGTCAGCTGTTTGGGTTAGTCAATTCTGTATTGTCAACTGACAACTTTTTTTCTGTGTGTAGAATTCTTTTTGTGTGTTTTATCCCTTATTTTTAGCCTTTTTGCTATATATTAGCGATTTGCATTAGTCACGAAACCTTAAATTCAGTGGATAATTAGATATTATACTTAAAAAAAAAAAAAAAAAAAAAAAAAAAAAAAAAAAAAAACTTGTTTATCACTAAAAAATACACCATATAATTTCTTTATTTTCTTCGAGAAAGTAACATTTTTCCTGTTGTTGTTTTATATTATCATTTCAATCTCTGCAATTATCTACAAAAGATAAGAAATTTCATAGTATGCCATCTACCAATAAATTAATTTATGTTCATACATTTCATAAAAAAAGAATGGGTAATATTTTTCATTCTATAATTTAATCGAACTGTTCAGTTTCATGGGGTACAATTTTTTTTTTCCCGGCAAAACAATAATTGTAATTTATTTTATACTTACCGCAAAGAAAAAATAACAGTTTGAGTATTCTTTCTCAGATTTAATCAGCAAATGTACATTTTGTTTTTCCGTTATCGTTACACTATAATTTAAGGACTATTTTTACGTCGAAACGATCATTTTATTTCTGTGAAAAGAAACTGAGAAAACTGCCGGAACGTTCATAGTTAATACACGGATACCTATGACATCCATTCTGTAAGTATTAAAATCGATTTATTATTATCGATTTACTATATTAAAATCGATTTATTTAAGCAATAAATTGTATTTCTATGCATTTCATGATAGCAGATTTTTTGAAAAAGTATGTTGAAGAAACATGTTTTTTAACACGCTTTTATTAGCTTCACCTGTATGTATGTATGCATGTATGTTTGTATGTATGTTTGCATGTTTGTAACCGCTCTGGGAGTAAACAAAAAATCTATATTGTAGAAAAAAGACTTTTCCTACGTGAACATAGTGGCGTTGAGGTATAGCTCCGAGCTACGAACCTGAAGGTCTAGCGTTCGATCCCAGCCAGAGGAGATCTTTTAAAAATGGTTTTTGTTTAATTCTAAATTATTTAAATTAAAGATTTAAGTGTATGTAAATATTACGGTGTGTCACGCACTCGATTTTCTCTTACCCTGCATTTTAATACTAAGATAGATATTTTGTGCTTTTTAGTTCACATTTCTACAAAAGCGTGTTCTTTAATTTTTTAAAACTATAATATTATTACTTTCTTCTATATATATAAGAAGAATGTATTAGATTGGTGAAAATTTTCGACCTCCAGTTTTCGATGGATTAATTCATTTTCAGATGTTCTGAACAGGATTTGACCATTATTTGAAAAAGCTGTCCGTCTGTCTGTGTGTCTGCGTATCACAAATTTTCTGGTCGCTTTATCTCACGAACAACGAACGAAATTTATTAAAAATGGGTGTTTAGTTGAGATTTAACGTAAACTGGTGCTGATTACATTTGGGTATCAATAGCTCAACAAGAGGCACTGTCATTCCATTTTTTTTTTTTTTTTTCATAATTTTTAATATGGCGGTACAGGACAAAACTTTAAATTTCCCATAAATGGTCATAATGAGGGTTATTTTTAACGAATGATTGTGAAATTGATATGAATTATTGATAATAGTAATACTAAACTAGAAAAAAAAATATGTATGCAGAAGCATTGGTCTCCCTCCCCCCTCGAAGGAAAATGTTTCTTGCGGGATGAAAAATTTCACAGTCGGTATCCAAAAAATACTCGTCAATACCTCTAAAACGAATGGTTGAACTATAACATTTGCGATAATTTAAATAAAATTTATAATTTTTTTTAATTTTACGAAAACAAAACAAAACAAAACAACAACAACAAAAAAAAACATGTTTTCATTTCGGCACAAAATTGATTTTTTTTTTTTTTCCCCTTGATATCTAATGTAATGCTTCTCTGAGATGGAAATCGTCAGCATTCATCGTGTAAAATATTTTTTAATAAATAATAAGTTTAATAAATTGTTTGTACTGCATGAATTTGAATAGGAAAATATAGAAGAAAGTCTTGTGGTTATCACTACGTACTAGTTTTTATTTGCGTTGAAATTCAAAGCAAAACTTAATGGCAGAAATGTTTAGTAAATAACGTACTTTGATTTATCACTATTGTTTCTCAAAGGGAGTTCCAGTGCACAGTACTGCGCCCTAGAAGATTTCCAGGAGTGATCTGATGTATTGCAGAGAAATACACCCCGCGACAAAAAGATAGGTACAGTCGGCAAAAAAAAAAAAGCCCCTCCCCCTTCCCATCTAATTTTGCCATAAGTTCTCGTAAAAACATGTGTTTGGCACCAATCAATTTGTAATAACGTCTAGTTTATAATGGTATAGATAGATTTTGCTTAAGGGGTGGTCTACATATTAAAACTGGCATCAACTTCATTTTTTTAATGGTAAACCCCATTTTTTATAATTTATTTGAATTCTTTGGATCAAATCATCGCGGAAAATGGTACAGTTTATATATTTTGCTCAATTCTTCACAGAGTTATAAGCTGTCAAACTATGAGGGCGCTAATGTTAAATGAATGTGACAAACATTAATTCATATCTTCCAAAATAATAATGATATTCAAATTCTGTTTTTTTTTTTTTTTTTTTTTTTTTTTTTTATATGATAGAATGAAGTGAGCCAAACATATTCCATGCATATTTTTGATAAAAAAACATATTTTGAATTATGAAAATTTTTAATAATTTCCTATTTGAAAAACTTATGAACCTATGTTACCTATGTTAATTTTTGCATGAATAGAACGGGCATCATCAAAAACATGGGTTTCCAAATTTATAGCTCGTTTTTTACATTATATTTTGAGTTACAGTGATATTTCATTTTTTACTGTTGGTGGGGGGGGGGGGGGGGTGCGTCACTTATAATAATTTGTATCCTCTGTGAGTAAATATCTGTATATATTTTGATGAAAAACTATTTTGATTTACCTTAATGTTATTCTAATTGTTTTCTAAGCAACATTTCGATGTTTATGATACAAACTGGATTATTTTTTATAAAATTATCGCAATGCAAGCGAGAAATTGTGAAAGAATTCTAGAAGAAATGAAGCCTTACCTCTATATTTCGGAAACAATATTAAAAAAAAAAAAAAACTAGTTTGTTTTTGCGCAGAGCCTGATTAAGGGGGAAGCAAACATTATTTATACTTACAGCGTTATTTTTTAACAAATACTTTCCTCCTATAATAAACAGAAAATTCTCATTAAAAATTATTTTAAAAGAATTCTGGTGTCTAATAACGGTGAGTAAATTGGGTTGTTTTACACCGTTCATTTTTTATAAAAAATATTTCCTCGTCAAAGCGTGGAATTTCTATGACATGAAGTAAAAAATAATTGTAAAAATATTCTGGTGAGAGCGGAGATAATGTGTGCTTCCATCTTAATCAGGCTCTGTTTTAGTGTATTCGTATATGACTCTCTATGTGACGCTGGTATGCATAAATGTCAATGGCATTTACTACATCGAATGCTGAAGACAAAATTTAAATGATTTAATTGAAAGTATGTAAAATAATTTATTTTATAATGTAAAGTTTCAGAAAAATTGTGTAAAGGCGTGGCTTCCGTTGCAAAGAGGAGTATACTCGATTCTGAAATGTTAAGTCTTTGATCTTAAATATTACATAACTTTTCTAGTTTCTCACTGCTAAAATTCTATTTTATCCCTTTTGTTTTTTGTTTTTAACTTGAATATTCTAGGATTCGTGCACCTCAAGTTAAATATCATGATTTAGAAAAAGGGGTAAGACGAGGATTATTATTTGAAAGGGCAATACGTAGTGACCAATACTCCCCCCACCTTTTTTTTAAATTAATATAATTAATATTTATTAATTTTTATCAGATTTTTTAAAACTAACCTTCGGCTTTAATCTTGTTGTGACATTTTCGCATTCGTTTACTCTACCGCTTATGCTATTTAAAATTTATAGCATAACGTAACATAATAAAATATAAAATTCTTATTAAATGTTTTTTTAATACTGAATAATATAGTGGTATTTTTTTTTTTTTTTTTTTTTTTTTTTAAGTTTTTAAAATCTATTATCAGTGCCCGCAAGTGTCCTATATTTTTACGTGCATTTTATGATTTTCCCACCACTTTAATCAATCAGTATACTTTTACCTATTTCTTTGGCTTTAAAATTTTCACAGAAAATGTATAAAAAATAGTGGTATTCAAATAATAAAACACATGTGAAAATATAGGACCGCTGCGGGCACTGTATTATTGAAACAAAGCGCAATATTATTTATTTTCGATTATTCTAATCACGGTGTAAAACTGGCGTCAAATTTATCAGGCTAAAGGAATTTAAAACAAAATGATATGTCTTATTACATTTAAAGATACAGATTTTACACATTTAAAATTAAGAATTTAAGTACAGTAGACGACTGCAGAACGGAGAATATTCGTTCTAGGCAACAGGAAACCGTTTTTTCTATATCTATATTCATTTTCATATGAATATACATAATAATTATACTCTTTCTAGTAAAAGTATTTGTATTCATACTATTTTGTTTATATAAATATGAATATAAGGAACATTCCTAAGAAATATCGTAACACAAATTGTGAAAGAAACGCCCACTGGAGGAGTTACAGATTCCCAAATGAAGTGAAACTACGTCAGTTGTCGCGAAAATGTTAAATATCCTTTCTCAGATTTTAGTTTAAATCTTGTTATCTATATTTTTGTATATTATGTATTGTTGGTTTGCACGCCTAAAATTAAATGTAAAAGTTTATAGTAACATTTTCTTGCGGGACTTACTGTATAAAATAAAAATATAACCAACAAGAAGAAGATAATTCTTTTTCTTAAATATTAAACACCTTTTTTTTTTTTTTTTAGCCGCTATTAATATTATTATCATTATCATTATTGCTATTATTCTTTTACCTTGGTATCTAGATTTTTGTAATTCAACATTGTAGGGTTCATATGATTCAAGCTATTTAATACTTTTCGTATGAAGTGATGTATTTAACTATTCGGTGTTTAATAAATAGAAACCAATAAAAATATTTTAATGTATAAATTAACATAAAACGTTCTGCAAATTTGAGTCTTTTTTTTTTTTTTTTTTTTTTTTAAATAATCAACCCTTCTGAACCTTTTTCCGGTGTGATACTAAATAAATAATGTATATTGGGTCGTAGATCACGATTTATTTTTGCTAAATGTATAGACGGACCCCTAATACATTTTCACATGTAACTCTATTTAAAATTGATTTAAAGTATATAAATAGGCATGTTTTCCGAACCACCTTGATCTCAGAAATCTGAATGTGAGGTCAAAAATAGGGGTCATTTTAGAAAACAAAAAAAATGAAGTTTATGCCTGTCTTAATATGTAGATGACCCTTTAAGCAAAATCAAACTACACCATTAAAAACTAGACGTTATTACAGATCGATAGCTATCAGCCGCATGTTTCTACGAAAATTTACGGCAAAATTAGGTGGGGGGGAGAGGCGTTTTATTTTTTTTTCCCCCTGACTGCACAAAGGGTTTTTTCTTTGATTTTTCATAAAATAACATTATCTAAATTGCGCTTATCATTTATTATTATCCTAAAATAACACTATTCCCGGACTAATTTTTGTTTTAAGATTAATTTAGAAAGGTTTAAGACTAAAATTTTTCTAATTTAAGACTACACACCGCGACAAAAAGGTAGGAACAAAGGTTTTTTTTATATATATTTTTTTTTTAATATGATTATTTTGAATATGAATATTTTGAATATGATTCAAATATTTAATATTTTTTTGATATGATACTATTTTGTTATGATAGTAAATGCACAATTTAGATAATGTTATTTTATGAAAAATTAAAAAAAAAAAAAAAAAAAACTTATTAACCCTTAAAACCCCAAGTCCTTTTTGTTAACGCATCAATATTATGTTAAATAACATTTTTTTTTTTTAAACAGACATTTATTTTTGTTATGTAATATAACTTAATTTGGAAGTAAATGTTATATACTTATTACTTATTTTTCAATAAATACAATTAAATAAAATGAACATATTTCTCGAAAAAGAAGCGTTACATGAACAATCGTCTCCTGGTAATGTATAAAAATAATTATAAGATTTAAAAAAAAAAAAAAACTTTTTATATACCATTTTTTTTTTTTAATTTTCTGTTGAAGCCTATAAACTTGACAATTCTATATATTGATAAATACTTTTTATAAAATTGTTTGATGAATTATCTCATCAACTTGAAAGAAAATGACCAAAAGCGTAATAAAGAGAGCAATTATAAGAAATTTTCGAATATTTATTAATTGAATAAAAGTATTAAAATAATGCATAAATTTTGGGGGGTAAAAAACAAAAAAAGTTCAAAAATTGGAGACTGTCCTCGAATTTCGAGGATATATGGTCACCTTATGGTACAACAGTAGTTGCAACAACACGATAGCGAAAACTTCTACTATGATTGGGTGCTTCTAGTTGAAAAAAGACGCCAAATCATGGTAAAAGATTTCACCCTCATATATCTGAAGCGACTGTAGTAGTAAGTTTCCGTTCAATCAAGCAACAGATCATGATAGAAGATTGCTCCATCTTATGTTTGCCTCTACTGTAGTGTTAAGTTTTTGTTCAATCAAGATCCAAAACATGGGAAAAGATTTTACTTTCTTATGTTTTCATCTACTGTAATCCTTAGTTCTGGTTCAATCAAGCAATAAACCATTGTAAAAGGTTTCCCCATATTATGGTTGGAGCTACTTTAATACGTATTGGTTCAATCTAGCATAAAATTTTTAACAGTGTGAATCTTGACTTAAATCGATTCCGATTAGCTAATGGAATATATCACATAACAGGTGGCACTGCTTTGCTGCAATTTCTCCATCTTAATAGAAGGTTATATCTCAGTTTCTATAGAGTATAAATGCACAAAACGCGATATATACGAGGGTCACCAGAAAAAAAAAATGTTGATTCAATTTTCTCTGATACCGACCAAAGGTGACGCTGTTAGGCAGCAATTTAACCCCGTTTACGAAAAGTCAGTGTCTTAGCTTTTATGATATATAAATGCACCTAGCTTGGTATGTGATAATAATATTATGAAAAACTTTGTTGATTAAATTTGAGTGCAGATCAGATGACAGATGAAGCATTTTAACCCTTTTTGCTGAAAGGAACTATCTCAGCCTCAATTATACTTAAATATACCACCATTGGTTTAAGAGAAGAATATTTTTGTAGAAAAATGTTGATTCAACTTGCGTCCATATTAGACGAAAAAGTAACGTTGCTGTGTGCTAATTTAAACCCATTTATTTACAGGAGGATGATACCATATCTCTGCATATATAACCGTTAGATGCGACAAACTTGCTATCTGAGATGGATATTAAACAATGGATATGAAAAATTATGCTAATTCAAGTTAGGTGATTAGAATTGTACCAAATTGCACTGCTTTGTATTAGCTTGACCTAAAACATGGTACACGGTAGCTGAAACCATAAGATGTTGAAACTTTTTACTATGATTCGTTGTTTAGTTTAAACTAAATTTTGTGCTGTAGAAGCTACAACCATGAGATGGGAGAAATCTATTATCGTAATTTGGTGTTGTTCTTTTCAGCAAGAAGCACCAAATCATAGTGGAAGTTTCCAACATCGCATGGTTGCAGCTACTGTAATACCGAATTTTGTTTCAGCGTCGAACCGAAATTTTTAATTGCGTGCTTATGCAAAATCTTAATTGTGAGAAACTATGTTCATTAAATACATAACAATGATATACATACATATGTTCATATGTATGTATGTCAATATGTTCATACATAATGACTGATGGGGGAAATTTATGTAGTGTTATTACATAGAATGATGTAGAATAAAGTTTTGTGAGGGCCATAGTATACTAATACTAGTACAGATATTCGAAGTTGAAGAACAAATTCAATCGTTTATTTTATCATTATATGGAGGCTTGATTACATATATATATATATATATATATATATATATATACATAACTTTGCTTTATGAGTTGGATTTTTTTCCTAATATTTATTCCTTAATTCTTTATTAGCTGATAATGTTAATTCTTTATTATCTGATTTAAATAATTCTTTTCTTTTTATAGGAATGTTTAAAAATGCATCATATGATATTTATCTGCATTTTGAAACTAACTGTATCCGGTGCTATTATAATAAACACTAACAGCGGTCCAGTACAGGGAAAATCTTCATTAGAAGAAAATGTTGAAGCATATCTTGGAATACCATACGCTGAACCTCCAGTGGGAGACCTGCGGTTTGCCAAACCTCTACCAAAGAAAAGATGGACAGACATTTACAATGCTTCAAATGTAGGGCCACCATGTTTTCAAATCAATTCTCAGTCTTTATATTTCGAACCAGACACGACGAATATGTCCGAAGATTGTCTTTATTTGAATATTTGGGCTCCAAAATCTGAGCCCTCATCTGGCTTGAAGCCTGTAATTATTTATATACATCCCGGAGCTTTTGTTGCAGGTTCTTCTAGCACGACCTGGCACGATGGTTCACATCTTGCTAGTCGTGGTGACCTCGTGGTTGCTACTTTTAACTACAGGTTAGGTGTTTTTGGCTACTTTTTAGCTCACACGGAAGAGGCTAACGGCAACATGGGTGAATTTGATAAAATAATGGCAATAAAATGGATCAAGGAAAATGCAAAACACTTCAATGGGGACTCAGAAAATATAACTCTTATGGGAGCAAGTGCTGGAGCATTTTCCATTTCGGGACTTATGGTGTCTCCCCTTTCCCAAGATCTGTTCAAAAGAGTTATTATTTTAAGCGGAAGCATGTTTCATCCCTTTTTCTTAGACAATAACGCTAGACTGTTTAAAAACTCTCAAATAATTGCAACTGCTACCGCCTGTTCGAATAATAATACAACATTAGAAAATGATCCACAAAGTGTTATCAGTTGCTTAAAAAACAAATCAAGCGAAGAATTAGTAAATGCCCAGGAAAGTTTGTCCGTAAATAATATATTTGAGTTATATCCTCGAGTGAATGACGCCTATTTACCAAAAAGCAGCATTCATTTGTATAGGGAAGGGAAATTTAGCAAGATGAAAGATATGTTAATCGGCATAACTAAAGATGAAGGAACTTTTATGATATTTTTTTCAGTGCCTCAATATGTAGGAATCTACGGCAGAGATGTGAAATCTATGTCTAAGTTTCGTGCATTTGCTATAAGTAGGGCACTAGTTCAACTTATGAGATTATCTAACTCTTCAGAAATCGTTGACTGTTATATGAAACACGTAAATAAACATGAAGCGTTAGGTTATTTGAAAATGCTTTCTAATATTATAGGTGATTTTATGACTTCGTGTAACACGATCTTCAATGCCGATATAGTTTCTCTCAAGGGAAATCGAGTTTTTTTCTATAAATTGGAATTTAGGCCTTCGTCTGCTCCAACAGCTGAATGGGTTGGAACAACGCATCTTGATGAAGTGCAATATATATTTGGGAATCCATATCATGAAAATTTTACTGCTGAAGAAATGAAATTGAGCCACCGTTTTATGGATAGAATCTCTGCCTTTGTAAGAAAAGGGTAAGTTGGATTAGTTTTGTATGAATCAGTTTAACATTTTATTATCGAGTTTAAACTCACAATCAAGCTTTTTTTTTTTTTTATCCAATAAATAAAAATGGGAAAGAAAGAATAAGAAAGAAAAATGGAAATTTCATTTTGGTAAACCTAATACATATGGAATTAAGGTATGTTTGTCTAATAGATTGTGTTATTAAAATAGCTTTACGAAACTGTTTCTCCTTCGCATAATAGGTTAAAACTGTTATCGCTGTTTAACCCTTTAACGTTCACTACTTAATTTATTTTAAAAATTACTAAACTAATTTGAAAAAGGGCTTTTAGACACATAGCTGATCATAAATATTTAAAAAATAAAAAAATAGCATTGTTCCCTTTCGAGAAATTTTTGGTTTGAAACATATATAAGTTAACCTTATTAAATTCAAATAATATTTAATTTAATAAATAAAACACATTGTAAGTAAACATTATAGACTACAAAAACTCGTAAAAGTTGTTTCAGGTGAAAATAACAATCCAGCTCTTCATTAACCCTTATACCGGAACATCGGTCTCTGAGACCGCTAAAGGTTAGGCTTAGTGCAGGGAATTGCGGATGCAGATTCCTAGAATACGGTACCGGCACGTTTGGCGAAAAACGTCGAAGACGCCAAGTCTATTAAACTGCAGCACTAGTGCGACGTAAAATACACTCAACATGTAGAAGATGGCATATCTCAGAACAACCCTATAATGATTCCCGGACCGTTGCCAATTGTCCACAGCGTGGCACTAGTACAACGTAAAATCTGTTCAAACAGGGAAACTACCCTTTGGGATTGGAAGAGTGAGCAGGGCCCGGAGCCGTTTACTGTTGACGGTTGGTTGGTTGGTTGGATGAGTTTTACGTCGCACTAGTGTTGTGCAATGGGCAATCCCCTTAATGTTGAAAAAAAAAAACATGTAAAATGTCATGAGGATATTAGGAATCTCAATTTTTGAGCGCTAACAGCACATTGCCAATAATTGCAACTTCTTTCTAAAAGTTTTGTTTTTTAAGTTTGCTTTTCTCAGTACAGTCGATAACAAAAGTCTCCGAACACTAGCAAAAATTCCCATGTAAAAAATGTACACTTAATACAGTTTTGTTAAATAAATCGTTGTCGAATCCTGTTCTTAGTTCGTCTAAAAACAGGATTCATTTAACAAAACTGTTTTAAGTGTACTTTTTTTTATATAGAAATTTTTGCTAGTGTTCGGAGACTTTTGTTGCCGACTGTATAATACCAAACTTCACCGACAGGTGATGTTATTCAGTGGGGAAATATGCTTCCACAATTGATGATTATTTAAATTCCATTTTCACATTTAGAAAATTTCACAACCGTTAAATTTGCACTCATTTTCTAAAATAACTTAATTATTTTTATTTTTTACATTTTATTTTTGAATAAAAAATAATAATACAAATAAAAAATAAAAAAATAAACTGCATTTTTTTTTTTTTTTTTTTTTTTTTTTTGGTGGTGGTGGTGGGGGGGGTGAAGGGGGCTAGAAAATAAAATGCAAAAAACCAATTTTCGGAAAAAGAATATTAGGTAATGGGTATTGTGGAAACAGATATCCTCACAGAATAACATTGCTTTTGACTACTGGCAAGAGTACAGTCGGTAACAAAAGTGTCCGAACACTAGCAAAAATTCCTATATAAAAAAAGTACACTTAATACAGTTTTGCTAAATAAATCCTTGTCGATTCATGTTCTTAGCCAGTCTAAGAACAGGGTTCGACAAGGATTTATTTAGCAAAACTGTATTAAGCGTACTTTTTTTACATAGGAAATTTTGCTAGTGTTCGGATACTTTTGTTACCGACTGTACATTCGGCAGCAAAAGTATTCGAGCAGTAGCAAAAATTCCTATGTAAAAAAAAGTACGCTTAATACAGTTTTGTTAAATAAATCCTTGTCGAATCTTGTTCATAGTGACAAACTGCCAAAAGTGGTGACTGTCCCCAATAAATTGAGACATTCAGTCACTTTAGTTAACCCCCTAATTTCAGGACATTTGGTCACCCTAGTTTAAATATCACATGATAGCTACGTAATGAGCAATTTGTGGAAGTCTAGAGTCCACCCCAACAAGTGGTCCAGGACGAGGCATGTCATTACCATTGTGTGTACCAGCAAAAGTATCCGAGCACTAGCAATAATCCCTCTAAAAAAAAGTACACTTAATACTGCTTTGTTAAATAAACCCTGTCGAGTCATGTTTTTAGTCTAACAAAATGATTCAACAAGGATTTATTTAACAAAACAGTGTTAAGTGTAATTGTTTGGCATCAGAATTATTTTCTAGTGCTCGGATACTTTTGCTGCCTGTTGTACAAGAAACCTCAGCAATCACTTAGACACACGAATGTACTTTTTGCACACATGAAAAAAAAATGACTGTGTAACCCTCATTGAGCAGATACAGTCGGTAACAAAAGTGTCCGAACACTAGCAAAAATTCCTATGTAAAAAAAGTACACTTCATGCGGTTTTGTTAAATAAATCCTTGTTGAATCCTGTTCTTACACTGACTAAGAACAGGATTCGACAAGGATTTATTTAAGAAAACCGTATGAAGTGTACTTTTTTTACATAGGAATTTTCGCTATTGTTCGGACACTTTTGTTACCGACTGTATATTAGTAGAGTACGGATTCCCTATATTGTCTATGGAGAAAAATTCCCGGAACATCACTGCGGTTTTTGCGCCTTCTTTTGGTAATAATCGCTTTCTTGGCAACTGGTTCTTGGGATTTTGCATCTTTTAAATGGTTTGATCCTCTTACCACCAAAACTCTAAACAAAAGTCCCTCGCGGGGTCACCGAAACGGGAGAGGATCCCTTCCGTGGAGGATCAAAATTGTGATGGCATGTCTCCGGACCACCTCTAGAGGTGTGTCCCAGACCGTCGCCAATTGCCCATCTGAGCAGCACTAGTGCGACGTAAAACCCAACCATTCATTCATCCAAACAAAATTCAAACGGAACAGCTTTTAAACAATAACAAGGATTAGGTTACTTGCTTTCCATTTCAGCTAGTGTAGGTTTTGGTATATGTTTAATTTACACCCAATCGAAATATAAAACAGCGATAACAAAGGTGGAGGAAACTTGCCTTGGTGGAATTTTCATGTCGGTTTGGTGGATGATTTGACTAAATGGTGGAGATCTGATGTTGGATAGCAAAAAGGTTACTAGTCCGGGGTGTACTCTAATATCTTGTCGATGGTACCGCTTGTGAATGCATCTCAAAGTGCATGGAATTCGGTAACTCAATAGTCGAAACAGGGTGACAAAATTTCTTCCAATCCGAACGCAGACTCATTTCCTGTAGTTCGAAAAATAATAAGAAATTGTTTATTTATAACTTTTTATTAGTGTGGTTATTTAGAATTCAAAAATCAACGCCGTAATTACATTCGTTTAATAATTTTAATGCTTCGTATTTATAAAAGTACTTTAAACTGGTCACTATAAACATATTAAAAAAGAATAATTTCAAAAACCAGATGATTCAATCATATAATAAACCAAATTATAGCTCTGGGGGTCACCTAATCGGGCAGGATCAAAATTATGATGGCACGTCTCTGGACCATCCTTAGAGGTGCGTCCCAGACCGTCGCCAATTACCCGTTGCGCAGTACTAATGCGGCATTAAATCCAATCAACCATATGATATACTATCGTCCCTATAATACGTCATGATTGAGAAAGTAAAGTTATGGCTGCTAGAATTCATAATTTATCGCCACGAAATTTCGCTAAATACATTCAGTACCTTTTTCTAAAAATAGCGGTCTGTGAGACCGGTGTTCCCGGTAAGCATGATGAAAACATGTTCCGGGCAAAGGGTTAAATGAAAAAAACTAGACATGAGTGCAGTATCAAACCAGCAATTCGCACTAAGAAACTGTGACTTTGTGGAGTTTGCGTTCCGGCAAACTCCATCTTAACTTACTTAATTAGATTACTAAGAGAACACAAGACTTTAAATAACAATAACTAAAGTTTATTTGAGCAGATCAATGGGAGGGCGGCCTGGTACTAAAGCTTAGCTCAGTCAACGTTTTACTTAATCAGAATATATGAATCAACAATTTAAGTAGATAATCTTAAATATCTCACCACAGCAGATAGTCGAAGGTGTAGAGACGATTGCACTCGTACTTCACTAATACGGCTTCACTATGGGTCGGAGGATTCCCTTCGGACCCAACTCGAACTTCCCGAAAACTAGTAGACACTCGCCAACGCTCAACACTACTTAACTTCACGCCACTAAATCTCCTCTACTCTACTTTCGCTATTCACCAAAATAAGAATCATCACATTCGCTATAAGATCCTCCAACATCCACTATCGATCCTCCAACATCCACCATACGATCTTCCAACATCCACTCCATCTACTAAAACCATCTCTATTTTTATACTTCTTCCTGCACCCTCCTTTCACTACATTTCAATCCGTACTTTTAAAAGTCACTTCTAATTTAACTAATATTCAAAATCTAAGTCTTTTAATGCAGCACCCTGCCGACACAAAACTAGCTCGACCTCAACCGTCACCGAGCCACTGGCGACGGAGTGATTTTAACCGTCCCCACTTCCTACTTTGCTGGATCCAGCTTAATTGAAACAACTGTGGTGACGTTCTGACGTCTCAATCTCACAGTCCCTCTCCAAGAAAAAAAATTTAGTCGGGAAAATCCCCAACGGGTTTGATCGATTAAATTTAAATAGCTTCATTCCATATCTAGCTATCTCAAATCTCTGAAGTGTGAGTGCAGCCGTCAGTTAAATTTTAACCGGGTGAGAGAAACTTAA
The DNA here is from genome assembly GCA_963930645.1 of Salticus scenicus. NCBI lineage: Eukaryota > Metazoa > Arthropoda > Arachnida > Araneae > Salticidae > Salticus > Salticus scenicus. The sequence goes on from OZ005648.1 coordinate 52,875,144, forward strand.
AAATTTGTTAAGTCCCTGAGCGAAAACTCGGGGACGCAAAAAAAATTAATTTTAAATTTTAAATAAAAGGCGTACATTTACCCCGAGAACTCCGGGACTCTGACTGAGCCAAAACCAGGCTTACAGTAGGATTTACACACGTCTCCCTGTTAGGCCAGGAAGGCAATATATTAAATTCAAACTTGATGTTGCGTGTCTTTACATAGTAAGTCGCTTGGGACAAATGCGACATTTAAAGTTTGTTATAATCACAAGAATAATTGTTCTTTTTAAAGAAAAACATGAGAAAATCTTTATTAGTAGGAGTGTATTGGCTGGACTGGTATCTGGAGCTTTACGTCTGCAAGGGAGATGACTAAACGAAGCATAGGATGAACTTTCTTCATACTAGAGCAGACGTCGGAATGGGCAGGCTGTCCACATCCAGAAAAAAGAACTTTTTGACATCAATATAAGAGATCTTTCACTTCAGATAAAAATACTTTTAACATCAGATTAAGAGGAATAGTCCATCAGAGTGTGTCTGAAATGGGAAAAACTTTTACAGTATGCATAGTAAAAAAAATAGTTAGAATTCATCTCTGGAAGAAACTGAGACATGTTCGTCTCTATTAACATAATAATAGATAGGTTACATACAGAAATATTTCTCCCTCCTTAGCTAAAGCATAAGCGGAAAAAACTGAGCAGTTAGTCTTTTTAATGTTATATAGTTAAACACGACTTTTATGCTTATAGCTAAAAAAAACATTTTACCCCCTCTAAAAGTACATACAGATAAACTTTTAGACAAATATTCAAAAGTTTTACAAATACAAATATGCAGTTTATAAATACATCATTTATAGAAAGACAAAAGAAAAAAGGGGGGAAATTTACAAAGGGGCCAAAAAAAACAGTTTATATCACCAGCTTTCTGCAGGAGATGGCTACAAGGTAAAAGACTTAATACATACATAAAATAGATATTTAAGAGAGAACAAAAATGTTGACATTGAAGCAGAACATTAATTTTGATTTGAAAGTTCATGGCTAAGTTAAATTTTGTATTTTTAGTTTGGGAAAGTCCATAACTTTCGTAAGAGTTCTTAAAATATAAAGTCCCAAAAAAGCTTCAAGGTACGTCGAACATTTTGTACAGCTCTGACAGAAATGCACTTGTAATAGAAAAAAAAATAGAGAACGGTATCACCTGATGTGAATTTGCAGCTGTAACTTCAGCAAGGTTAGAGGTCTTGGTGGATGTGCTGGTCAGCTAGGCCACAGGGTTGCAGGCTTTCAGACCGGGGTCTAGGGCTATCCCAAAAGGCCTGTACAAAGGCTTGTTCGGCAGGTGATTCATATGGCTGAGCCTGTTGTCGGAGTCTGGCTTGGCGCCGAGTATTAAATCGGTGGTGTGAAGAGAACTCGTCTTTGCCGATCGAGTCAGGAGCTGCTAGGAATTTCTCCATGTGCCGTCCGCTAGCTGATGAAGAGGGTGGAGGTCTTTTTCGAACCCTTGCCTTTCTCCTAGGTCGGAAAGTGTCGGTGTGCACTGAATCTGGAACTGCTAGTACCTTCTGTGGGCGATGTGTTCCAGAGGACTTTGAGGAGGGGACTTGTGGGCGTTTTAAACCCTTGTTCCAAGCATTTTTCTTTTTAATCTGTGGTATAAAAGAGCCATTAGTAAAAGAATAGTCGCGTTTGCGACCAGTTTGCCTAGGAAATTTCACATTAGAATGGTTTGATGACCCACTACGAGCTCGCTTTTGTGCGACGGGTCTGCTAACACTAGATTGGTCAGCGGAAGTGCCCTGAACAGATTGTTCGGGTGTTGTAGGAGTAGGTAGTTCATCAGCTGTACAAGAATCAGGAGCACTAGGCTGGGGAGTGAGGTTAGGCGTAAGGACGGACTGTTCGTCAGGTGGGTTTGAACCCGGCACGCTATCACTATCAAGAGTTTCAGCACATGATTGAGTGCGCTCTTTAAAAATGCGTATCTGGTCAACATTTATTGTAGTTGGGGTGCCGTTAAAATCGATTGTCAGATTATTATGTTCTACCTTTAAAACAGAGAAAGGCCCAATGAATTTTGGCCCAAATTTTGCTACTTTAGAATCTTTTTTAGAGCTAAGAAAATGTGATTCTAGGAGTATTTTATCTCCCACTTTTACTTCTAAAATTCTACGTTTTAAGTTATAATATAGAGCTTGCTGCTCTTGAGCTTTTCTCAAATTTCTCTGAACTTCTGGTAGCAATTCTTCAATATTTCGCGTAATAAATTGAGATGCGTTTTGCTGTACTAATACCAGTTTTTGAAAGGGGTTCAGAATCTTTCTGCCCAAAAACAATTCAGCGGGAGTTTTTCCTGTTGCATCACTTACCGCTGTACGAATCGCATAGCCAAAATGATAGAGAAACTGATCCCAATTTTCATGATTTTGACCAATGAACGTCGCAATCATGTTAATTAAAGTTCTATTAACACGTTCGGCCTGATTAGCTTGCGGCCGATATGGAACCGTGAAGACATGTTTAATTTCGAGTGTATCGCAAAGTGCCTTAAAAACATTACTTATAAATTGAGGACCATGGTCCGTTACAATTTGAAGGGGGGCGCCGTAACGAGAAATATAATTATTAAAGCAGGCAGTGGCCACTGCTTGTGCCGAAGCTTTACGTAAAGGCACAAATTCAACCCATTTACTAAAATAATCCACCATAACTAACACATAACGAAATCTATTTGGTTTAGAGAGGGGGTAAGGACCGATTAAGTCGAGTCCAAGAATTTGATTTGGAAAATCAACTTTAATAGGAATTAATTTACCGGCCGGCTTTACATTTTTATAATTATATTGCTGGCACAAGCGACAACTCGAAACATATTCATTAACAAACTTCCTCATTTTAGGAAAGTAACAGGCATCTTTGAGCTTTTTATAAGTTTTCCTAATGCCAAAGTGCCCCGAAATTGGAGAGTCATGAAACTCAAATAGGATGGCTTGACGAAGAGATTGGGGAATTACAACTCGTAATTCGCCATAAGATGATAATAATTTTGAATAAAAAAGCAAGCCATCGATTAAAGAAAAAGATTGGGACCAGTTTAATGCAATGGCTGATTCAATCAATGAAACTGACTCAGGATCTTCTAAATACTTATAGATTAATCCAAATTCGGGATCATTTTTTTGTTCTTGGATTAATTGTTCTCTCGAATTTAACACAGATGCTGGCATAAGCGCTAAAGCTACTTTTTCCTTATCAGATACGAATTTATCGTTTAAAGTAGTGACTAGATTTGTAGACGCACCTTGGTTTACTGGTTCACTTTCAATTTCCTTTACACGAGTTTCAGTCACGTTTGCTAATATTTCGGATTGAACCGGTTCAGCCTTGAAATGCGAATGATGAATATATGAGGCTTTAACAGTAGAATTTAACTGATCATTCTTTTCATTTAAAGCAAGGGATTGATTTGTAAAATTAGATTCAATCTTATTTTCTTGAGTTTGAATAGTACGTGAAAGAACGTCAGCTACGATATTGTCAGAACCAGGTCGGTGTTCGATGTTTATATTAAAGTTAGATAGCTTAAGAGTCCATCGAATCATGCGAGGGGAGAGATTCTTTCCAGTTGTTAACCGAGTTAATGCCGCATGATCCGTAACAACTGTTACTGGAAGTTGCGTAAAATATAAACGAAATTTTTGCAGTCCCCAAAGCACTGCTAAACATTCACGTTCAGTTACTGGATAATTTCTTTCTGCAGTGTTAAGCGTACGGGACGCATATGCTATTGGGCGGCCTTCTTGGCTTAAAACGGCACCAATGCCGTACGAAGAAGCATCAGTAGCTACTTGAAATTTAATATTATAATTAGGATGAGCTAGTACAGGAGGAGCGCTAAGTATAGTTTTTAACTTATCAAATGCTTCTTGTGCTTCATTTGACCAGTGAAATTTAACTCTTTTCCTTTTGAGTTTAAAGAGGGGCTCGCATATGTGAGCAAAATTAGGTATAAATTTCCCATACCAAGCACACATGCCTAGAAATCTCGAAACTTGTTTGGAAGTTGTAGGAGGGGGCATGTTTAAAACTGGCTGAACTTTTTCATTATCTACAGAAATACCAGCAGGCGTTATTTTGACGCCTAGGTGCTTAATTTCCTGTCGTGCAAAATGGCACTTAGAGGAATTTAAAGTTAATCCTGCATTTTGCAGTAGAGTAAAAACAGTTTTTAAATGATTTAAATGCTCATTGTAAGATGAGGACGTGATTATTATATCATCGAGATAAACATGTACAAATTTATTCAAAACAGGTTTAAGAATAGTTTCCATGGCTTTTTGGAATGTTGCCACAGCACCTGAGCATCCGAAAGGCATTCGTTTAAAACCAAACGTGCCGTTTTTAGTTATAAACGCTGTTTTTGATATATCAGCGGGTTTCATTGCAATTTGAAAATAACCTGATGTCAGATCGAGAGTAGACATAAAATTTGTCGTTATGATATGAGCTAACAAATCATCAATTATAGGCAAGGGATACTGAGGATATTGTGTAATAGAATTTAGCCTACGATAATCGATTGCAAATCTCCATGCTTCAGGGTCAGTAACAGTTTTATCATTTTTCTTACGACATAAAACAACAGGAGATGTGTAAGGAGAAGTTACAGGCATAATAATATCATTTTGCAACATTTTCTCAATATGCCAATTTATAATATCTTGCCTGGCTTGATCATAACGATAAGGCTTACTAAAGACTGGTTTATTAGTTCCGGTGTCGATTTCATGGCAAACAACATGGGTTAAGCCAGGTGTATCAGAAAATAACTGTTTAAACTGATTAAGAAAATTAACAAAATCAATTTTTTCAATATGAGTGAGGGCACTTTCCTCTAAATTAACAATTAACTCTGTCGGCTCGACAGGTTTAGAATTTGACTTAGAATCATCAATATGTAAAGATTTATTGGCAAAATTAATTTCAACATTATTTGCTTTCATAAAATCTAACCCTATAATGCAGGGATGCTGAAGATTGTCGATGACATAAAAAGGCCAATTAACACTTAAATTATGAATTTTAACATTCAGGCTGACTTCGCCTCTATTAACACAGGACTTGCCTTGAGCCGTTGTAATATTTAAATTTGTCCGCTTTAAAGGTTTAAAGTCAAAATACTTTTTATAAGTTTCATGTGCTAGAAAGGAACGTTCAGCACCAGTGTCCCAATAAGTAGGTATGAAAGTATCATGAATTATTGCATTCAAATTAGGTAGGTCCACCGGACTGATAAAAATTGTGTCTAAACATATGGAGGTGGTTGAGTTATTCAGTGGCTGTTGACCCTCCTCACAAGAGCCACTAACGGCGGTATTCACCAATAACTTCAACTCCCGGTTGAACACGAAAACTTGAAAAGCGTATAAAGTCAGAGTTCAACTTTTTAGCAAAATTTAACAATTTGCATCTGCCATCTAGCGGCAATATTATTTTCAGATTTTTTAGCTGAAGATAACCAATCAAAAATTATATGAAAACTCTGACGCTAGATGGCAGAAATAGCATGCCGAATTGTCTTGAAAAGCTGCCCTCTGCCTATAGACGTTTTTTAAGTTTTTGCTTTGAACTGGCAGTTGAAGTTAATGGTGAATATGGCCATTACTCGTTTAACTGACGACTCTGGTTATTACGAGAGTTACGAAAATTTCTGTTATTTCTATCAGCTCGAGAAAAGTTTTGAGACTGATTTTGATTAGAACGATCGTTCCGAGAATTTTGAAAGTTATTACGCCTTGTCTGCGGCGATTGACGTTCTTGTTCATAGCGATTGAAATTTTGAGGGGGGGTGAAATTTTCACGCCTAGAATTTTGCATATTTCCATTACCCCGTTGGCGATTAAAGGTGTTTTCCGCCCTTGGAGGATGTCGTTCTTGATATTTAGCTAAGGTTTGAAACAGACTGTCGTAAGAAGTGACAGGTTTCAGATCATGGTAATCTTGAATAGGAATAGTCAAAAGAGGGGTTATGATTTCCATTGCAGCGGCAAAAGATAAAACTAAATCCAGCTGCTTTATAATGTCGAATTTACGTAATAAAAATGTGGTGGGTTTTTCATAAAACGACATCTTTGTCGTATAAAGTTCTTGACGGAGTTTGGTTTTATCCACAATAGAAGAGAATGAATTTTTAATTTTGAGCTTCAAATCCTCATACGTAGGATTTTGGCCTAGAGCTCTAGAGGCAATGGTGTCATACCAGATTTTAGCATCTCCTTTTAAGGAGTATTTTAATAAATTAAATTTATCATCCTCATCAATTTTACATATATCAAAATACTCTTCAAGATCTTCAAAAAATTTAAGTACATTGTCTGAGCCAGTAAAATAAACCCGAGTGGGGGGGATGTCGAACTGAGTTGGGCGCCACTGTGGAGTTTGCGTTCCTGCAAACTCCATCTTAACTTACTTAATTAGATTACTAAGAGAACACAAGACTTTAAATAACAATAACTAAAGTTTATTTGAGCAGATCAATGGGAGGGCGGCCTGGTACTAAAGCTTAGCTCAGTCAACGCTTTACTTAATCAAAATATATGAATCAACAATTTAAGTAGATAATCTTAAATATCTCACCACAGCAGATAGTCGAAGTTGTAGAGACGATTGCACTCGTACTTCACTAATACGGCTTCACTATGGGTTGGAGGATTCCCTTCGGACCCAACTCGAACTTCCCGAAAACTAGTAGACACTCGCCAACGCTCAACACTACTTAACTTCACGCCACTAAATCTCCTCTACTCTACTTTCGCTATTCACCAAAATAAGAATCATCACATTCGCTATAAGATCCTCCAACATCCACTATCGATCCTCCAACATCCACCATACGATCTTCCAACATCCACTCCATCTACTAAAACCATCTCTATTTTTATACTTCTTCCTGCACCCTCCTTTCACTACATTTCAATCCGTACTTTTAAAAGTCACTTCTAATTTAACTAATAGTCAAAATCTAAGTCTTTTAATGCAGCACCCTGCCGACACAAAACTAGCTCGACCTCAACCGTCACCCAGCCACTGGCGACGGAGTGATTTTAACCGTCCCCACTTCCTACTTTGCTGGATCCAGCTTAATTGAAACAACTGTGGTGACGTTCTGACGTCTCAACCTCACAACTTATTCATTTAGCTACCTTTGAAGCATTATTTGTTATAAATTTTGGAATAGTGTTGCTATCTACCGAACAGAAAAGAAACAAATGTTTAAAACCTGATTAAAACAAGGGGGAGATGTTAAAAAAATTGTTAAATAATGTCAAATGTTTTGTTTCACTGCGAAACCAATGAACATTAAAGGGTTAAGACCATTCGATATCGAAAAGCTGATAATGCTTACAAATTAAGACGATATAATAATAATTATGTCCAGTTTTACTGTATTAAAATGTATAATGATTGTATTTTTATCGGGAATGAACATTTATTTATAATGCTGCAAAACCATTTCTGTTGTCAGTTTCGGAGGTGGATTAGAAAAAAAAAAAGATAATTTGATGCAGGGTCTTAAATATATATATATATATATATATATATATATATATATTTAAATTATATAAATTACAATAAGAATAATAATAATAATTAATTAATTAATTAATTATTTAATAGATAAATAAGATGTTATATATAAAATAACCTAAAAATATAATATATTACATTTTGAAAAAATAAAAGATGTCTTTAAAAACCTTTATTTGAAATATGTATTACTTTCGATGGCTATTTTTATAAGGCAAATTATTGAAGTTTTATAACGATTATTTATTGAACTGAATTAAGAAACTTAATTATGCCGAAATGCAACGCCATTTCTTACGTCATTTTACTTCTGCAACTTTATTTGACTGATATTTAAACGGCATATGGACACATCACACATAGTAATTTTAAGAAAGAAAACAGTTATAATTCTGCACTTTTCTACTAATGAAACCATTATCTAAATCGAAATAAAATAAAACTAGCTGGAACCCGTCGAATTCGACGATCATTATATTGACCGTAATGTTTCAAAAAACGTCGCATCATTATTTAAATGTATTTCAAGTTAAAACATCTAATATAATTTACGACATTTCACTTTTAAAAAAGAATGTCAGAAAAATGCTTATAAATAGAAATACTATATATGACATCACTTTCTACAAAGTACAGTCAATGTGACGTCAAACTGACTCCAAATAAACAGTTCCTATCTTTCATTTTCTATTTCGTTTAATACTAAGACTACCTGTTAGCTGACCCGTCCGGCGTTTCCCGGGCCCATGGTAATAACCTTAAATGAACCTTAAATTTGTATGTTTTACATCTTTATCTCGTTTTTGTTTGAATTTCTATTTTTAAATAAAAGCATCGTGAAAAAATAATCAGCTGTAACAAAAAAATTACCTCGAACCGAACGAAACTCTGGCTTGTGACCCTGGTGCCTTCGGCAGCGTATACGCCGGCCACCCGGGCCCATGAAATCTTAAATGAACCTTAAATTTGTATGATTTTATACCCTTTAACTCGATTTAGTTTGAATTTATGTTTTTAAATGAAAACATCACGAAAAAAATAATAAGTTGTAACAAAAAAAATTACCTCGAACCGAACGAAACTCTGCCTTGTGACCCCGGTGCCTGCGGCAGCGCATGCACGGGCCGCTAATAACATAAAAAAATTCCAAAAAATTAACCTGGAACGAAACGAACCCGCCCGGCAATGCCCGGACCCATGATAATAACCTTAAATGAACCTTAAATTTGTATGGTTTTATATCTTTAACTCGATTTTGTTTGCATTTCTATTTTATAATATACCACACACACACACACAAAAAAAAAAAAAAAAAAAAAACCTCAAACAGAACGGAACTCGGGCTCGTGACCCGGTGCCTGCGGCAGCGTATATACAGGCCGCTAATAACATGAAAAAATTCTTAAAAATGAACCTTGAACCGAGCGAACCTCTGACTCGTGTTACCTCTGCCTGTAGCTGCTGCACTGTATAGCAGGCATGCATGCTACGCACGCGTTGCAAAATCCACTTCCCTCCATCAGGAAGTGCAGTATGTTGTATACGAACATCACCAATCGCCTTGAATTTCCAAGACTTTTCAAATAAGGTGTCACTGGTGGTGTCAACTGCAAAATTCTTTAGTTGCACTTTCCACCGTCAGGGGGCGCAGTGTGTTCTGTACGAACATCACCAACGGTCAGGAAATACCAAGACCTTTAAAATAAGATATAACATGATAGGGTCTACTACAAAATCCCCTAGTTCCATTTTTCACCTCCAGGGGGCGCACTATATTGTACACAAACATCCCCAATCAACATGAAATTTCAAGACATCTATCACCAATCGCCTTGGATTTCCAAGACCTTTCAAATAAGGTGTCACATGGTTTTGTCAACAGCCAAATCCTTTAGTTGCACTTTCCACCGCCAGGGGGTGCACTGTGTTCTGTACGAACATCACAAACGGTCAGGAAATACCAAAACCTTTAAAATAAGATGTAACATGATAGGGTCTACAGCAAAATCATTTAGTTCCATTTTTCACCACCAGGTGTCGCACTATACTGTATAGAAACATCCCCAATCGACATGAAATTTCAAGACCTTTAAAATGAGGTGCTACATGTGTGGGTCTAGAACGGATTTCCCTCTCAAACTAATTTCCCCCCTTTCCCCTCCCCTCCAAATCTACTTTCCCCCTCTTTTCCCCCTTTAAAATCGAAAATTCCAAATCCGCAGAAAGTGATTTTTTAGTATTTGACTCTAGTCCCCATATGTACAATTTCTTCACCGTGAAGTAATTTGAAGTTTAGTTAAGCTCGTAAACGTGTTTTTAAACCGAAACGGGTGGTTTCCCACCCGTTTCCGCCGGGGGAGAAACCGTTCGACTTTTTTTTATATTTCTCTTCTCATAGCACATCTTCAGACCAAGACCTTTCTTTAGACACCTCAACCAAATTTTTACATCGAGTAGTTCTCTCAATATCACATGGGTAAGGAGCAACAAGCTAGAAATTTGAAACTTTCAGGATTGCTCAGAACACGGTGACAACACAATACTTCGAAGTCCGATTTTCAAATTTTTGATTAGTTTTCTTATAATTAATTAAAGTATGAAAATAATAACATCCTAATAGCGTTATTATATCCATTAAAATGCTAGCTATAATTTAATTGTTGCCAAAAAAAAAAAAAAAAAAAAATACGAGTTCATTTTCTTTCGACATAAAAATAAATACATTTAATTAAACGTGAACGTTAAAAAATTAAAAAAAGTTAAATTACGCATCTCACAAAAATGGACGTCATTATCACTTTAAAAAAATTATGCACATTGATAAGAGCTCTATGATTCATCAGAAATATTAAAACATGGTATATATAAAAAGCTTTTTTTTTTTTTTTTTTTTTTTTTTTTCTTTATCTTATAATTATTGTTATTTCATTTTTCACGCGTGATTTTTATTTCCTAATTCAAAATTATATATATTAAAAAAAAAAAAAAAAAAAAAAAAAAAAACTTTTTCGATAGTGTTTGTAAGTAGGAATTGACTTATTTTTTTTTTATTTTATATTAATTGTTATATTTTCCACATTATTTAAAATAATCATACAGATATAATATACACATGACTATAATTTGCTGCATAACCATATACGTTTCTGAGGTGCGCAACCGCCCCCCCCCCCTCAACCACCCGTTGTATTTGTTTGTTTATGTATATCTCTCTCTATGTATATACATATATTCTCTCTTGTAACTCATAAGTAGTACTTGATCCAAATTTGATGCGTAATGATTGCATAATCTATTGGAATTATTTTGTATATACTTGTACACTAATTACAAATTCTATGCCTGCTATTTTCCATAGAAAACATGCTTTAAACATTCTAATAACTTGTTTATTTTATTTTGTTTAATGAAGCATAATCATGTTAAAATTCACTTATGAGAAATACCGTCTACAGACAGTAATAGTACGAAATTCTTTTCCATGTCCGTGGACACAAGAATCCGTAATTAAATACACTAATAAAAAGTATGCAACTAATCTATTGTAACTCACATATATTCGAACGAACTTTGACATCATCTGGATGATTACAGAATGTCACCGGAATTCTTTTGTGTGGTTCTGTAAATAAACTATTTAGTCCACACATACTTTTTCTTCTAGAGAAAACATTATTTTAAAGGATCTGACTAATGTACCGTAATTTAATGAAGATAAGCCGCGGGCTTTCTTTAAAAAAAAAAAAAAAAAAAACATTGATTGGGGGGATTGCGGCTTATCTATCAGTGCGGGCTATCTAATGATAATGCCAAATTCCGTTGTCCATACTTCTTGGAACAGTCGATCTCCCTCGAAAACGGAAGTTTAGTATTCGAGTTTCTCGAGCACTGATTATCGCTTATAATCTGTTGTTTATTAACTAATAATCTCTTATTTTGATTAATTTGCATATACGTCTGGAGTTCGCCATCTTGTTCCCTTGTTTTGATTTTTTGCATCGTATTTGTATACTGGCTTTGTTTTGTTTTATTTATTTTATACAGTGCCTTTTAAAATAATTTATTACTTTCATTTATAATTAATTATTTTTATGACTTTGTATATATGCCCGGATTCCACCATCTTGTTCCCGTGTTTCTCACATTTGTTGCATTACATCTGCATACTGGTATAGTTTGATTTTATTTTCTTTACACCGAATTATTTCTTAAATAATTTATTACTTTCATTTATAATTAAGAATTTATTATTTTTATTAACTTGCGTAGATGTCAGAAGACTGATATCTTTTTTCCTTATTCATCTGTCACATCATCGTAACAATGCTTTCATAAGCCGCGGCTTACCTTCCGGTGCGGTTTATCTAAGAGCATTTTTTTTTTTTTTTTTTTTTTTTTTTTTTTTTTTTCCGCAACATTTTTATAAGCTGCGGCTTATATACACTAAATTACGGTATGTCAATTCCATTATATTGAATGCAGAATAAATGTGCTAAAATGCTCTTAAACGAAAATCCGTTTATATGCTCTAATGCCACAAAATAATTTTGTGCTGTGCCCTTGCAAACGAGACATAAACAGTAAAAACTACACAACTTATCGTATGTAGTTCATGAAAAAATCTTCGCACTTTGACAAAATGGGGTGATTACGTGGCATTTTCGAAACACTGCTGTAAGGTCCTGTATTTTAATTATTAAGTCTAAGCACACATTCTCTACAGAAAATATGCTTTTTTACATCTCAAAAATTTATGTTGATTTCATTTTGTTGAATCCAGGACCTTTATCAAATGTGGAATATCGGACCTTTATCAAATGTGTTTAAACGAAATTTTGCCCATAAGCCGAAATGATAAGTGATAGTTTCGTTGGATCCTGTACACGAACCATAAGTAATATACGCGCGAAAAATAGTACAGCTATTTCTGTAGGGTGCGTGAACATGTGTACTAATTTGCATTTCAGTCGGGAGATTTTTGAAGCCGCAATCACGATACAGAGAAATTCTGTTCGTAGACATAATGATAAGAAATTTTTTTGTGTTTCTCTATACATAAACCGTAAACAGAATATACACCCAAAACAATACAGCTAATTACCTGAGGCTTATGAACATCTGTACCAACTTGCAAGACAATCTGGTGTTTTTGTAACCGTTACTTGGTACAGAGAAATTCTGTCCATAAGCAGTAATGATAAGAAAAATTTTGGCGTGTCCCTGTACACAAACCAGAAACAGAACACACACCCAAAACTATACAGCTAATTACGTGTGGTGTGGCTCATGAACATGTCTGCCAAACTGCAAGTCGATAGGGTGATTTTTACGGCCGCTATAGGAAGACAGACACACAGACATACAGACAAACAGAACCCAAAATCTTTTTGAGTCTCCACATGGAGGCCTCCACTGACGTTTCGACAATAAATACTCTAATTTGATAAAATAGTGCGGGGGAAAATAACTCAATGACATACCTAATATTGATTTAAGTTTTAATAAAACGATATAGATGTAGAAAAAAAAAACATCCATATCAAAATACACAAATTATAATTGTATAAATACATGTACTACTAATGGAATCGCTTTTAAAATATTGTGATAATCAGTATCCGACCTGCAAAACTGTTTCAATAGTGCTGCCATCTATTACACGGTATAGAGGTAAAAATTAAATACTTTTTAGGTAAATTCCTTATAAGAAATCTACCTATTGCAATGGTCCTCATGACACAACTTCTGGAAAATTTCTTCTTATCTTTACCGATCATGATCCCTAGAACCCAAAACCACCCTCCGTTCAAAAATTTATATATATATATATATATATAGGTACATATATATATGAATAACGCTTTTTACCATGTTAAGTTGTGAACACGATAACTAAAGTAATTTTTATTTAAATTTAACCAGCTTGGGTTATGTTGTCAGGACAGTAAAAATCTCTGTCGAGTTCGTAGATGGGGTATCCAGCTCAAAGAGGGTGGAAATTGTGTGTGTGTGTGGGGGGGGGGGGAGATTTTCATTTGCCCATAATTTCTTTAATATTGAAAATAGGGAAAAAAACTTCAAATCAGGCGAATTACCGCTTTACCCTAAAAAACAATATTTGCATTTAATTTTTTTTCGATAGCTTCAATTGCTTAAAATTTGCAAGTTAAAAAGTGATTTTACGTCAAATGCGATGAAGCCGACTTTTTCTATAGCTTTAATTGCTTAAACTTATAATCTGATGCTTACGTCACGGGCATACGATGATAAAGATAATAAAAAATATCACTGAAAATATAAAAACCATGGTAACCGCTTTAATTAATCATTTAAAAATATAAGATTAAAATAATACGTTTGTCCTAATAAAAATATCATTTGCAGTGAATAGTTTAGAACGCCGGTTTAGGCAAAAACAAGATATTGGTCTGTGCAGAGATAAGAGGTTTTCGTGTGGGAAGAAAATATAATGACGACAAAGCTGCCATTATTCACCGCCAAGCTCGCTAAATTTTGTCGTCAAATAACGAATTTTGTCGCCAAGTCAAAACTTTCGTCGTCAATTATCAAATTTTGCCGACAAATCACAAATTACATTGCTAAGTCGCAAGTTTTGTCACCAACTTGTATATCTTTATGGCTTCTATTTGTTGAATGATTATGAGATTGGATTTAAAAAAATTGAAACATTTACTGACCAATAAATCTAACCTGAAATTTTAAGTAGAATGAATAAAACTATTTTGTACTTGAAAATTAACTTTCTTGAGAACAGAATAGCAACACAAATAATGCAATGTGTGGGAATAAAGCCATTGGCTAAGTATGTGTTAATGCATATGTAATATTGCTTTACTTTTGTAACATTAACGTAAAGGAATCTACCTTTACCTTTAAGCTTGCTGAAAAGAAATTTTCTTTTTCTACCTGATTTATCATTTAAATTTTACCCATGTGATTCGCCATGTATTTTTTTTTTTTTTTAAATCTGATTTACGCTCACCGGTGGCCGAGCGGTTCTGCGCTCAAAGCTGGTAGACGTGAGGCGCCGAGTTCGATCCCAGGTCGCGCTCATCGGCCTAACCCTTCGGAGTTTTTCGTGGTTTTCTCCGAAACTTGCGTAAATACGGGCTAAAACCCCTTAGAAAGACCCCCCACCCCCCACGAAGGGCACTCCCCCTCAGGCCTAGGACCCTAGAGCAGTCAATCGTCCTTAATCCCCACAACCTAACCCAACTCTATCTGATTTACCCTACAGAATATATTACATTAAAGAATTCTTTGAAATAAAAAAAAATAAAAGTTTGGCTAAAAATAGGTTAATTTTGAATTTTTCGCTGATGGCGCAACAAATTAAAAAAAATAATAAAAGTTTGGGTAAAAGTGGGTTAATTTTGAATTTTTCGCGGATGGCACAACAAAATTTTAAAGTAAAAACCTTCAGAATTATTGACATAGTTCTTATTATTAAAAATATTTTTACCTGTGAAAAATTTTATTTTTTTTGTCCCCTGTAGGGAGCCTTTTAAATCTCGGTCCTTACGGGACCTATTAAATCCGGAGCCTTATGGGACCTTTATCGGCGTCATTGCTACCTTTCCTCAGTGATTTATCATGACTGTATAGTATTACACTGTATATTCGGCAATCTAAATGTTAATTTCTTTTAAAGTGTTACACGGGCTACGAAGTCTATAAAACACATATTTTCTCTTTCTTCAAATAATTAATAAAAAAATTTATTCAAAATTTTGATATAAAATATCAATATTTAAACAATATTTTATAAAATGTTCATTAAAAATTTTGGAAAATTTAGCCGGTGAGTCCTGGTCTCACGAGACTCTTTAGAAAAGCATTGGACACGATTTCTCAAACATTCTCACGATTTCTTTTTGCTCTTTCATATGCTCAAAATTTTGAATAAAAAATAAAATTTACAAGCAGACATTGCTTGCTTCGCTAGTCACTATATTTAAAGAAACTTTCAAAAATCATTATCACTATATTTTGAATCACTTCATAAATAAAAACTAAAAACAATTTCGTTGAAACCGCTTAAAACTTTGGTTTGGATCCCGATGCCTTAGCTTTGCCCCTTCCTACACTAAATTGGTTCTGAGTTCCAGCTGCTTGCATTTGTGCCTTGACCGGACGTTTCAATTTAAGTGCTAACTGGGCGGTAAGTGGTGCTGTTGTTATTGAAGAATTACGTTTTTTGGACAAATTATCATCTTTCCTCTAAGACAACAGGTTTTAGCCCCAGTCAGTCTTACCAGCCGGAAAAATAAATAAATATATAATACACCCCTAAGTTTAAATTCGTTTTTTGTCACTTTCTCGTCATTATTGCGGCTTGAAATACTGTGAAGACACTAAAAGATTTTCGTTTATCAATTAAGGCATCTTTTCTATTATCTGCAGGAATTAACACCTTAGATGATGGAGAATCGCACCCGCGATCTTCAAGTTATTAGCCTTACGCAACGCTCTAATCAACTAAACTAACGGGCCATAAAAAATCTTTTTACTTTTACAATTCTATCTCTAGAAAAGATCATTTTAGAAATTTAAAGATTTTTATTAATTAAAAAAAAAAAAAAAAAACTAATCAAAATTTTGGAAATCGAGCTTCGAGGAGCATCAGAAGAGGTCAATACGGACCTCCAATTATTTTTTATATAATATTTTTAAGTTATATTAGATTATATTAAAAAACTAAGAAAATATACTTTTTTAGTCTTCGAAACCAATGTAACCCCATACAGTTATGTTTACTAATTTTATTTTTTCAGAGATCCAAACATTCCCAGACATGTACCATGGCTTCAGTACAGTTATCACATGCCAGTGTATCTGAACATTGATGAAGAGGAGAGCATAAAGCTGGGGCCAAATAAGCGATGTGAAATTTGGCGCAAGCATTTTCGAGCTGACGTCGATGCACATTTAATAAGATCATTGGAGAATTCGGGAACAACTTGAATGAACAAATACTTTATGTACTGAAACAAAACAGTTTTAATAAAAGTAATTATTTCACTTGTGTAATTTTAAAACTGTTTTTCCTCTTTTCTTTTTTCAGAAAGTTAAAAAGCATGTGTGAGTTTAAGCACTGATCTGTATATACTGTTAGAAGGAGTATTGTTTACTGTAAGTCTATTCTCCGAATACCCAGGTACTCTGAATCCGAAAATCAGATTTAAATATGTATTTTTGAGTGGGTCTATTATCAACATAACTAAAAAAAATACATCAGGGCGTCTAAATTTGCCATTTGATGATGTTACTGTTAACGAACTTTATAGTGGTAACTGAATTCAAGTGAATAAGAAGCTTCTAACTTGGTAAAAGCTGGGACATTACTTCAATTAAACAGAAGCTAGGCTTGAAACTTCTGGGAAACACTAAAATAAACCTAGATCCTGTTTAATTGAAATCTCTTCCACCGTTTGACAAATTACAAATTTCTTATCCATTTGAATTCAGCTTCACTACAAAATTCACCGACAGTGAACTTCAGGCGTGTCATTTGAATTCTGAAAAAAGGATTTTCTCCTTGCGTGCAACACAACTTTCACCGGACAGAATTTGCTATGTATATTCATTGACTGTAAGACGATATACAGGGCTGACCCAGGCGATTTTTTTTTATTATTGTTATTTTCGTAGTCTATAACCATAAAATAAAATTTATAATAAATTCTTGCAGGCAAAATGCATATTTACCGGAAAAATGAATTATAAATTTTATTTTTTGGAAATAGTGGCGCGAAAATAATATTAAAAAAAAAGTCGCTTGTGGCTGTCTTGATGTATGTTACCTGGAAGATGTTATTCTCTGATATATTATATTTTACAAAAAAAAAAAAAAAAAAAAAAAGTTATATATTTTATTTTATTTTTATGTGCAGACTTTGTCTTTTTCTTTTTCTTTCTTTCTTTTTTTTTTTTTTTTTTTAGCGTTTAAAAGTAGTTTTTAAAATCTGCATTTATAAATTCAATGGTGTTATTTCAAATATAGAAACATATTTCCCTACCATAAAACAGATTCATTTTCGGTTTAATTGCTTGTTACATGCGATGCAGGACGAACTTTAATTTTTCGTCAAATTAGCACAGACAAACAGGCAGAATTTTCCTAAAAACGGTAAAATCATGTTTACAAACTTCAGAACGTGTAAATCTATCGAAAACCAGAAATCGAAAACTTTTACGAGCTCAGAACTTTTTTCCATTGAATGTAGAAGAAAGTTATAAATACAGACTTCTGATGCAACATTATGAAAATAGAAACTCATTTCCCCATTGCAAGACAGCTTCATATTGAGTTTTATTGGTTAGTAGCAAACCCGTGCGAAATATTAGCATTTTATTTCTATTCTTATTTATCTTTAAAATTTGAAACTCATAAATGTTATACCAAGTTTACCACCTAATTAAATTTCTAATTTACCAGAAGACAAATTATTATTAAAACCAAATTAATATTGTACAATAGTGAAACCAAAAGCATTCAAAGAAAGGCTTCCAAATAAAATTCATGGTTCACGACCCAATTTTCATACATCTACGGGCAGTACAGTTTTAATATAGGACTCCCCCGACTCCTTTTAAATTTTTGTGGTCATATTGATGATGATTTTTTATTAATTTATATGTATATCTATCTATCTATCTATCTATCTATCTATCTATATATATATATATATATATATGTATATAAATAATAAATAAAAAAAATAAAATAATTCCTATTTTGATTATATTTTTTATAATTGTGTTTTTTAGTCAATTTATGACACAAAAGTTCATATTCTGTATATATCTTTAAAATATTGCTAGGTTTAAAATGACGCTTGCAAAAATTCTGAAGAAACAACTGTTAAAAATACATTTTTTCTTAAAATAATCTCATCAGACAAATGTCCTCATTTTTTCTTGTTAGTCCATTGAGCTAAGTCCGCGTGCTTAAATATTGTCCATGAAATGCTATTTTGTTATCCTCGCGTATCGTATCGTTTCGACAAAACATAATTGAAACTGGTCCTCGTTAGAGAAATATTATATAGATTATTTGTGATACTACTGTTCGTTTTGCTTAAATAAATAAACATATCTAAGACTTTTCGAATGCTTTATCATAATGGCTCAAATATAATAATGAACAGTCGTTATATCACTATTCATTTGTTATACAAAACTACATTCAACTTAATGTACACAAACATCAAACCGTCTCAATTATATATATTAAAAACAAAAACTTTTTTATTTACGAGACAAAATATTAGTTAAAATATACATTTAAGAACAATTAATATATACATTTAAAAACAATTAAAATTTAGACGTTTCGAAACCCGTCCGAGTTTCCTCATCAGTATCATTACGACATAATTTGCAAGCATTACATAAATACTCAAAGAATTTACAGAAGTACAGAATATTCAGGAGCCAATGCGCATGCTTCATTGATAGTGTAAAGGTGGCTGGCAGTGTGCCAACTCTCAAGGCAAATACATGACTTATAATTATCACAACCAGAATTTATAACTTTTATACTGTCGAAATCAGGAATATGAGAATTCTGGTTATGATAATTATAAGTCATGTGTTTTCCTTGAGAGTTGGCACACTGGCATCACCTCAACACTACCAATGAAACATGCGCACTGGCTCTTCCATATTCTGTACTTCTGTAAATTCCTTGAGTATTTATGTTCTGCTTGCAAATTATGTCTTTTTGATACTGATGAGGAAACTCGGACGGGTTTCGAAATGTCTGAATATTAATTGTTTTTAAATGTATATTTTAACTAAAATTTTGTCTCGTAAATAAAAAAGTTTTTTTTTTTTTTTTTTTTTTTTTTTTAATGTATTCAACTTTTTAATAATCTAAATTTATTTTTAATAATTTAAGGGGACAAGTCATGATGAAAATTATCAAAATAAATACAATTAAAAATATTTAGATAGTTGTTGCAAAATGATTAATATATAAAATACTATTAACATAATATCGTTTTGCATTCTTCAAACATGCTTTAAAAACTTTCACAAAATATTAAACTTCAAATTTATATTTCTCGAATTCCAAATTTCGGGAATAACTAGTTATTTATAATGCTCCATGCTAATTTATTTATTTTCATACCGTTCTTTTACAAATTTGTATCAATGTTAATAGTACATTTGTCACAAAACTGGATATTCACTTTGAAATGAAGAAATTATTATCTTTATTACAAATTCTCAAATTCAATAGCAAGACAAAAATTTATTAAAAATTCAAATTTTACATTTTTTTTTTCTTTGTTACTGATTCTGTAATTGAAATATAAAAATTTAAATACCCAGTTCTGTTACATACGGAAAATATACAGTAGAAATCACGTTAGTATGGTTGTAAAGTTTTGAGACCGGTTGACTACGCTGGGGTCTTAGGTTCTGTAGGTGGAATGCCCTCCGAGGGGGTATTTCTAATGGGTCCTAGCCCGTATCTACCCGAGTTTCGGAGAAAACCACGGAAAACCCCGAACGGCTAGGCTGATGAGCGCGACCTGGGATTGTACCCGTCACTTCCTATCTACATCTTTGAGCGCAGAGCCGTTCAGCCGTTGGTGAGCGTAAAAATTAGGAGATTTAACACAAAACCTACCGATACTTCATGTATACCTATTCCTACCGCAGCGGGTCAAGTGACCCGTCTTTAAAATATTATATATATATATTACTAGGTATAGCAAAAATATATTATTTAGCACAATTTAGTACATGAAACATGGACGATGTGATAATCTTATTTGCAAGAAATTCTGACAAAAGTTTAAAATGGGTCATTTGACACGTTGTGGTAGGTTTAGTGTTAAAATAAGTTAGAATTAGCACGAAGCATTTTGAAATTACAGTCGGCTGCAAAATTATTCGAGCACTAGCCAATAATTCCTATATTAAAAAAGTACATTTAAGACTGTTTTGTTAAATAAATCCTTGTCGAATCATGTTCTTAGACTGACTAAGAACATGAATCGATAAGGATTTATTTAACAAAGCAGTATTAAGTGCACTTTTTTTAGACAGGGATTATTGCTAGTGCTCGAATAATTTTGCAGCCGACTGTAGGTACTATTTTGTACTATTTTCCCATAAAAGAGGTCTTTGCATCTTTAGAATTGCAATTTATCCTTTAAAACATATCTATAAAAAATATATTATATAGATTTTATGAGAGAATATGATTTAATAAGCGATAGAATTAGGGTGACCAGATTTTTTTTACATTGAATTTGAGGACAAATATGGCGGCGCCCTCGTATTTCAAAGACAAAATAAATAAATCACCTTAAATTGTAAATTTTTAGTAATTTTTATGTATAACGCCCCTTAAATAACTTATTTCAGCTTATTTGTTATATATATAATAAACTATTTTAATAAAACCTTAATAACTTTGTAACCATCGTCTCTGAATGTGTTCTTATATTTTGGGGACTAATGTTGTTTTCGATGAATGTCCTCAGGTTTCGAGGACGGCTGGTCACCCTAGATAAAATGAAAACCAAAATAATTAATTTCAACGTCCATTGTTTCTTTAAAGTTACTGAGTACCAAACAGACGTGCATGTAGTTTAAGGTCGAAATGGACAATATTCCTGTGACGTCACAGTAGGTAAAATCGCCGAACACGTGGTCGATATTTTTTAAACAAATTAGAACGAAGATGCCATTTTATTGTTACGCATAACATTTTCATAAATATTTCTCCAGTGAAACTTAATAATCCGATATCTGTTCAAATAAGAACAGTAAACAACTGAATCGAATGACAAAGTTAAGACTATTCCATATCGTAAAATTGCCGAACATTTTATGTATACACACACACATATACAGTGCGTTAAGAAATTATAAGACCGCAAGCGTATTGGTGCATTTCTGAAGAAGAGAGCATAATATGCAAATTTTTAGTTGCGTATTTAAAATTGATAAGAAAACGCATCCTATACTAATTCCAACTTTTAAAATTAAATTACATTTCATTAAAACTTATTCATTTTTCTAAAAATTAAAGACAGTGACTGTTAAGAAATTATAAGACCACCTGAGAAAATTAGCATATTACACATGACGTCAAACGCAATATGAAGCGCATGCGTCAGTATTTCGTAAAAGCATTACCTAAGAAGCAAAGGCTTAGGTTTTGAATGTGTTATAGACGATTAATTTGACGATGCCTCGAGGTAAAGAATTATCGGAGTGCGAAGTGAGAAAAATTTTATTTTATGAAGGTTCTGGTAAATCTGAAAGAGATATTGCGAGGATAATGAACCGTTCTAAAACTGCCATTCATAATGCCATAATTAGAAAAGATTATTCTAACGAAATAAAATGATCTGGTAGAAAAAATATTTTGACAACACGTGGTAATAGACAAATTTTTCGACTGTCATCTAAAAAAGGTCTTTCAACTCGTGAAATTTCGAAACATTTCAGCAAGAAAACTTCACATGTAACAGTCTGGAAGAGTCTTAAATTAAATATTAATACGAAATTTATGAAATTGAAGAAAAAACCAAAGTTATTGAAATGCCATCGAGAAGAACGATTAAAATGGGCTAAAAATGTCATGTCATGGAATGATGAGTGGAAACAAATTATATTTTCTGATGAAAAGAAATTTAAATTTGATGGTCCCGATGGTTACAAACACTACTGGCACGACTTGAGGAAGGAACCAAAAGAATGCTTCAGTCGACAAATGGGTGGAGTATCAGTGATGATTTGGGGAGCTTTCAGTTATGAGGGGTTGTGTGATTTACAGAGGATTTCGGGTCATATGAACTCAACACAATATCAGTCTATGCTATATGATCATATGATACCGTTTGGACCTTTATTAGGCGGCGCTAACTGGATGTTTCACCAGGACAGTGCTGCTTGTCATACATCTAAATCCACACAGGAGTGGTTTAAAAAAGAAAAAATTAATGTTTTGCCATGACCAAGTCGAGGTCAAGACTTGAACCCCATGAAAAACCTATGGGGTATATTATCTCGCAAAGTTTATGCTAATAATAAACAGTTTTCATCTGCCAATGAACTGGAAGTAGCCATTGTAAAAGAATGGTACAATATTTCT
This sequence comes from Salticus scenicus, assembly GCA_963930645.1. Classification (NCBI taxonomy): domain Eukaryota; kingdom Metazoa; phylum Arthropoda; class Arachnida; order Araneae; family Salticidae; genus Salticus; species Salticus scenicus. The sequence goes on from OZ005648.1 coordinate 52,897,867, forward strand.
ATAACTGAACTTAATCACCTGGTTACTTCAATGAAAAACAGAGTGTTTGAAGTCATCGTGAAAAATGGAGGACCAATATCATATTAATTTTTTTATACAATTTTGTTTTTTGACAAGTGGTCTTATATTTTCTTAACAGGTTATTTTTCACTTATTTCTAATATATATTTTAATTAAACATGTATTGCATTATACCAAGTTATTGCAAACTAATTATAAAAAATATTGAGCAATATGTTATTTTATGTATTTAAATTATGGTTAAAATCTTTATTTTTCTTATAATTTATAAAATTAAAGTGGTCTTATAATTTCTTAACGGACTGTATATATATATATATATATAATGAATAAAAGATTAATAAGAACATTTTATACACACACACACACACATATATATAGACATCAAAGCTTAAATAATTAGAATTTCAATCACTTTAATAAAGGAATTTATTAAATGGAACATCCATTTAAATTTGTTAACATCGCCACAGTTCACATGGCAACTTTTAATATTACATATGTTGATTAATATTAAAGTATATTACTAAAACTGGATTAAAAACAAAACAAAGGTATCACTATACGCGTTTGTAATGATCGATAGATGGCGCTTTTTCAGGTTTTGTTGTTAGTAAATATAATAGCCACGTGTATTTATTATTGTTCTTTTTGTTATTCTACTTAATATTCGTACTATAATTTCTCCGCCATTACATCATGGAAAATGGGTTGCTTTTGGAAAAAAATATTTCAGTTTATTCAAAGTTCGATCGGAAGTAGATTTTTAACTGAAGTTGAACAAATATTAGTTTCAAGTCATCTGATTAATTCTTTACTTCCATTAGCCGAAGCAACTGAAATTTTAAATTTGTCATTTGGAAATAAATGGAAGCTTAATTCTGGATTTCTTGGTCCTTTGGAGTTACACTGTAGCACACAACAGTATGTGTTATCTTTTTTACCGGATTTATTCATTTTTATTCAATAAATATATGTGAAACTAAACATCGGCAAGCAATGACGGCTTATGAAAGCCGAATTAGAGCATGGTTATTGTAATTTCACTTTAGCCCACCAGAGGGCGAGCATTAAATTACAGTCGCGGATATCACTCTTACTTCAATTTCATATAATCTGTAACTCTTATAAATTTGCAAGATAAAAATTTGCAAGCCACACTGCTTTGCTATGGTAGAGTTGAGGATTGTTTGCCTAACCAGCTGATATTCTTGTAGCCTCGAACCCAAAGTGGGAATATGGTCCATTTATTTATAAAATAATGATTCAATCATTATTTTAGAAGTATTCATGTACTCAGAGCGTATAGATGCAGAATACATGAATTCTAGTTGTTAAAAATAGAAGAAGAAAGTCATAAAATGTAATAGATGTCTTCACTGCTATTGTTTATAAATTTATTGATGACTTTGAAGTTTCAACTATTTTGTTGAGAAAGGCTTCGGCTAAAATGAACACATTAGTGAAAATTTCTAAAAACACTATTATTTTTTTACTTGACTATCATTAATAATTTCATTAAATATTATTTTGTTTTAATAGTCCTGCAATTTTTTTTTCTTTTACCTAATTTTATTATTTTACAGACACCAAGAAAATATGATTTTATGAGATTAGTCTTTTTAACATTTAAAAGTTAATTTGAAAACCCGCTTTTTTTTTTTTTCTATTTGAAAAACTAGTATGTTGTGGCCACCACAAGACTTTTTCTACATTTTCCTATACAAATTCACTCAGTAACAATATTAAAAGAAAAAAAAATTTTTTTCCAAGTTTTTTTTTTGTTGTTAAAAGTAAAAAAAAAAAAAAAAAAAAAAAAACGATAACTTTATTAATTATCACATATTTATAGTTCAACCATTCCTTTTAAAGGTATTGACGAGACCTTTCGAAAGGTACCCATCTTGAAAATTTACCCCCCCCCCCCCCCCAAGGGGGAATTGAAGCGATGCCCCCACATGCACAAAAATTTTTTCCTAATTAACTACTACTATTATCAATAATTCATATTAATTTTACAATCACAGGTTAAGAAAAACTCTCATTATGTACATTTATAAGAAATTTTGTCCTATACTGCCATGCTAAAAATTTAGAAAAAATACGATCACAGCGCCACCTGTTGAACGATTGATCCTCAAATCTAATCAGCACCAGTTTATGTCAGGGGCCAACTAAATATCAAATTTGGTTAAATTTCGTAAAAAAAAAAAAAAAAAACGATTTTTTTTCTAATTTTTTTTTTTTTGTTAAAAGTAAAAAAAATCGATAACTTTGTTTTAAATTATCACAGATCTATAGTTCAACCATTCGTTTTAAAGGTATTGACGAGACCTTTCGACAGATACCCATCTTGAAAATTTACTCCCTTCGAGGGGGGACTTCCCCCCAGGGGCGTTGGCGAGGCTCCAACACATACAAAAAAAATTTCCCAGTTGAATATCTCTATTATAAATAATTCTTGCAAATTTCATAATGATTACTAAAAAATAATTCTCTTTATGTCCATTTATACAAAATTTTGTCCTATATCCCCATGTTAAAAATTTAGAAAAAGCGGGATGAAAACGCAACCTGTAAGACAATTTTTACCAAAAGTTGATAGGCACTAATTTATGTCAAGATGCAACTACATACCAATTTGTATGAAATTCTGTGCAGTAGTTCCTGAGATACAGTTGCCACAAAATTTTGTCACACACACACTGACTGACAGACAGACATTTTCTAAAAATAATCAAATCGTGTTATACACCTCTCAAAACGTGTAAATCCATCAAAAAACGAGGTCGAAATTTTTTACGAATCCAATACTTTGTTCTATTGAATATAGAAGAAAGTAAAAAGTATCTGATAAAATTACACAATAGATATAACCAGTTTTGTAATTTTTATACCCTGCCAGTGAAGCAATTATTTATTTTAAATGCATGACAAAAACAATAAGAACTTGAAAAAGAATAAGATTACTAAATATACATGTATTGATTAATATACAAATAAGAAAAATAACAGCAAAATTCATGGCACACATACTGATAATTCTGATGCAAGTATATAAATAGTAATTTGCTTGTCGTACAACCCGGAACTACATTGAATAAAGCCTGATAAAATCCATAAAATAGCACGAAACAAAGAAAAGATCTTAACACCAGTATAATTACCCAACTGAATCTTTTATTATAAAAAAAAATAATAAAAAAGAAAAGAAAGAAAGAAAAATTAACCTTTTCTATTTAAGATAATTAAAGGATTATTATTTTGGTCAAATTTTAGGTTTAACAATAGATTTTAAAGTTACTTTCATTTTAATAATGGGTATTCATTTGAGCAATAAATAAGTAACTGTCGGCTAAATTTGGACGTTTTTCCCAACTGATTGGCATGAGTTTCACTTTCATTTCTAGTATTTGAGATGGAGTTACTTCAAATTCCCCCCTCCCCCTCATGCAATTATATGATAAGTGTACTTACTGTTCATTATCAGTAATATAACTTTACAGCAAGCATAAATATATCCTTTTCTCTCTCTCTCTCTGCATATAAATTAAATTGTAATATAATTAATATCAGTAAATAAAATTGGAAGAGGTTTTTCCTTAAACACAAAAGATTGGATCTTTTGAATCAGTATTTCTTTCTTTACTAAAGTTAAATTATAATAGATAAGATTTTAGTGTAAGAAATTTCATAAATGGTAAAATTTATGTACTATCAGATTATTATCAAATTGCTAAAAGGTAGACTATTTTAAATATTTCTAGTATTCAGATGTTACTCTGTTTGTGTAATCTTTAACGGATTTCCTTCTCCCCCCCCCCTCCCCTCCAACCAATCATGCGTTCGAAAATGAAAAAAGTCTTTAAATTACTTTAAATAATTACTTTCACATTTAGAATATAATACTGCGAAAAGAAAAATTAGTCACTATACAATTCTACAGCAGATTTTGGAGCTTTACTATAAGTATGTACTCGTTATATTGTTGTTTTCTTTATGTACTTAGTAAAAACAAATATGTTTATATTCAGATTTTTTATTTTAGTAAAATATATATGCTTTTTTTTAGTTACCCATTATGATATAAGTATAGGAAACTTTGGTTGTTATGAGAATTTTCAAGTTTGTTTTTTGTCGTTTTTAAATATTTAATTCTTGGAAGTACGATGGTTATTTAGAACGTAGCTGTCAATTTTTACGCTTTCTAGCTACCGGAAAAATTAAATGAGAATTTTTTAGATATGACGGTAAGAATTTTCATTGTTTAAATAAAAAAAAAAGTTTCTTTTAAGTTTTTCCGGTAGCCACAAAAGCATAAAAGCTGCCAGCTATTCTACACTAATCATCTCTTCTTTAGTTCCGATCTTCAAGAATTCATCCCGGAATTTTTCAACAGAATTTTACTTTTTATAACTTAGTTAAAGAATTCATTTATATCTTTTCTTCTAATTTTCTTAAATTCGGAGGGCATTCGATACTGAATAAGTATAATTAAATTGCTCTTTAAAGAAATAAGATGTGATGAATCCGAATACCACATGTTCGGCGTGACGTCTTTCTGTAGGTCGGACCGTTTGTTAATTAGTTTGTTATTACTTTCTCTTATCCATACATATGATAGAGGAAGTATTATTTTGGAGTCAAATTTCCGAAATTGATTTTTTGTTATGTTTACGTGTTTTCAAATCACATAATAATAACAACAGCAACAATTAAAATAAAAACAGATTATAGCGGTTGGCCTGAGTGTGTCTGTTATCAGTATACCTCAAGAACAAATAGTAGCAGGAAATCGAAGCTAGGTATATTTAATCTGTATCATATAGGGATGCTACGCTAAATTTTTCGTCAAGATTAAGCAAATGATTAGGGTACAGGGACATCCAAGAGAATTCAAATGGATTATGTCTATGGGCAAAAATTTCGGTAGGTACAGTTTAATATCGGAGGGCTGCACTAAATAAAATGAAATGAACATATATTTTTTATACGCATAAAAGAATGTTTTGTGTAGAATACGGTATGCATACCAGTCAAGTTGATTTTTTTTTTTTTTTTTTTTTTTTTTACAACCGGAAAATTTTAATAGAAATTTTTAATAATTGTTTTAGCAACTTTTTGCGATTAAACATGATGAAACATTTCACAAAGAAATATTGGTGTTAAAAGATCATACAAGTTGGCACTGATGGGTATGAAAATAATCCACCATTTGTTTACAGGGCTACATAAAAGAACTAAAATGTAGTGGAACTATATTGGAAGATTAATGGAATTGCATTTTAGGTTGTGCAGTGTGCTATAAGATTGTAATTAAGTTCATAGTGTTATGTGTGCATTATTTATAGAAGGCATAGAGGACTGGCAATAACACTGCTCGGCATGCAAATTGCCCCCAACACCATTTTGGCAAATTCTTACGTAAAATAACCACCTGAATCCGAATAGGACGTCCATTTTGCCCTATCACCCACCGATTTTGAGGGACGGCTCCCTATTTTTATCCCTTTTCGGTATTTTATGGCTATAAATTTGCTTTTTAGGCGGGGGGAGGATTATTTTAACTGTTAAATGTTTTCTGAGGGGCTACAGAGTTGGAAAATTCTAAAACATCAACATTCGCGGCAAGGGGAAAATTTAGTGTGGGGGGGGGGGAGGCTTTGCTACTGAAATTATGTATTACATTTCTTATATTTTTTAAATCTATTATTAATATTTATTAAACATTACATTTTTTTTTAAGTGTTAAATTGATTTTATTTCCTTCTCCAAATCAAATTCATGGCCATAAAATTACCGAACAGTGATGAAAATTGGGGGAGGGGATGGTATCTCATCGAGAAAACGGTAGGTGACTGGGCAAAATGGTAGTCATATTATTCGGATTCAGGAGGTCATTTTGCATAAAAATCCGCAAGAATGGTATCAGAGGTCGATTTTTTTTTTTTTTTTTTTTTTTTTTTTTTTTTTTTTCAGCGCAGTGTAAGTAAGCGAAATTTTTTTTTTTTTTTTTTTTTTGAGTGCAGTCTTTGGAAGTGCTTTACTACATTTCACTACATCCTGGAAAATTGCTCAGGTATGAATATTAATTCGTCATGCCCATACGGTAAATAAAGTATTTTCTTAAGCAAAATTTTCAGTGTTTGTTTTTGCATAATTACGCTTCAACTTATTTGAATACAAAAATAAGTTTTTAACGGTTTGTTCTTGTGTATATCTGTTATCAGCGTAACTTAAACAATTGCAAGCAATTCAAATGTTGAAATTTATAGGAGGTTGCTACTGAAAAAGTTCGACCAAGATTTTATAAATCTCAAGGAATGGTGAAAGCGTTGCGGATGAAAATTGTCTGAATAATTTGGAAAAAACTTTTCAACTTAATAACGGGCTTCGATTCTATATAAATGTAGGTATTACATTCAAACGAGAGGGTTCCCTAACAGCACACCTTCTCCTCAGGACATCTTCGAGATAGCTAGAGGATAAAAAGGCATCCGACGGACATCCTCAGGATGTACTAAAGATGAGTGTTCTGTTAGGGTTGAGGGACGGTACTCCCTCTCACGCAGAATTATATGTCAAATAAGTCTGTTTATAAAACTATTGTTAACTGATTTTAAAGCACGTTTATATACAGTCCTTCCCCCTAAATCTGCAATCTGTCCTTAAATTATTAAAATGCCGGGTAACAGAAAGTTATCTGAGTCCCGCACTAGATTATACATACAGAGCTGCCAACCTAATCCGGCAAATTGTTAGTACCGCCCATTTTTTTACACCACTTAATTTTTAGAGTATTTGTTTTCTTAATTCATGGTAAATATATTTGAAGAGAATTACTCTAAAAGTTAAGTGGTGTAGAAAAATGGGCGGTACTAACAATTTGCCGGATTAGGTTGGCAGCTCTGTATAAAGATGTTTTAAGATATGGAAATCTAAAAAATATAAAAAATCCGTTGTGATGTTCTCCTATTGGTTAGTGAGTTTATTTCATTATTAGTTAGTTACTTAGTTTATCCTGTCTGCATAGACATTATGTCAATGAATGATAGTACAGAAACCGGACCAGATTTAAAATGGGTACTTCTTCGAATCTTAACGTTTTTCATATCACGAATTCTGTAAAAGAATGGCTTTTGTATAATAGTACATTTTTAATTAGTTACTTTAAAAGTATAAAGTTTTGTATTTTTTGCTACTTAATTGTAATTATATTTATTAATGATCAGTCTATGTTGTTTGCTTTTTTATTTAGCCATACTTGCCAATATCCTCATTATTATTTCGTAGTGTCGTTAGTCCCGGCCTTTTTTTTCACACCAGTAAATTTTTAGAGTAAGATTTTCCAAATGGAATTACGATTAAATAAGAAAGAAAATTCTGTAAAAAAATACTGGTGTGAAAAAGAAGGCGGGGCTAATAATACTATGGAATATTAATTAGTATGTTGGCAAGTATGTTTATCACTACGTCATAACTGCCAACTTTCCTAATTTTTAAATCTGAATTATCACCACTATTTCTAAAAAAGAATTTTTTATATGTATTTTCTTCGATTAAATAAATTGAAAACCATCATAACAAAATTTTGGCATGATCACCTATGTGACGTTAAATTCCTAAAAAGTTTAATCTTATTGTCCCTTACATTAATATTGTACCATATTCAATACTCTTAAATTATTTTTGCTTAAATTATAGTAAAAATAAAGTTAGTTTCAAATTTCATTTTAAATCAAAAAAACTATTATTATATCACCAAAAGATAATTCATTAAAATTTTCAAAGATTTCTCGATAAGATTTATTTATTTATTTTATATATTTATTTATTATTTGCTTAAATATTTTTTTTATTTTACTTATTTATTTTCGTATTTTTTCAGTAATTATAATCTTTATTATGACATTCCTCCCCCCTTGTTTTCATGGTTATCATGACTTTGTTATCACCACTTTTGGTCAAATAAATCACTGACATTGAGTCAGCAGAGTTTTTCAAACCAGCCATCTCACATAATTAGTTTAGTGCAACTGTACAGTCAGAAAGAAAAAAAAAAAGAAAGGAAAAAACCCTCAACCCTCCGTTTAATTTTGTTGCAAATAATCATATAAATATGCGGCTGGTGCCGATCGATTGGTAATAATGTCTAGTTGTTCATGCTTTAGTTGAAATTTGCTTAGGGGGCGGTCTTCATATTAAAATATGCATCAATTTAATTTTTTTCGATATGGTAACATTCATTTTTGACTCCACAAAAAATTTCTGAGATCAAGACTACTTCTGCAGAACTGAGAGGTGCAGATTTTGTAGATAAAGGAAATCACGATTAAGTCTTAAAAAGGTTAAGGCTTAAATAACATTAAATATATTCTAGCTCAAAAACGTGAACGTAGTGTATATAAAACATAATACAAACAATCTAATTATTCACAATTAGTAAAAACATTTGTATATTATGTATTCCCTCTCTATAGGATGTGAAAACAATAAACAAAAAAATGTACTTACGATGAAGTCAAGGTACAATCTCTAAGCTAATTGATTCTTAAAATTAAGCAGTGCCACAGATATTCCAACATTTTAATTTATTCCGGAGCATTCCCGCCCTAGCGAAATTTTCTCCAATATCTAATTACGATTAACCCCTTAACGTACAAGCTTGAATTAATTTGAGCAATAACCAAGCTCCCTGTGCTTTTTTTTCTTCTTATTTTACAGTACAAGAAAGAAATAGCCAGCACGAAGCTATATATAACATAACTGCATAAATCAGAGCTGCCAACTTAATCCGGCAAATTGCTAATACCGCCCCTTTTTATACACCACTTAATTTTTAAAGTAATATTCTTCAAATATATTTGCGATGAATTAAGAAGAAAAATACTCTAAGAAATTACTGGTGTAGAAAAAGGGGCGGTACTAACAATTTGCCGGATTAGGTTGGCACCTCTGATAAATATACATATTATTCATATATTTATTTTCAACCCTTTTTTTTTTTTTTAACTAAACAATAATCTATTTAAAAAAACTTTTAAAACCCAAATTTTTAATGTATCGTATCACATAAATCTTTTCGAAGTTAGAATAAAATTTTATTTAAAAAAAAAGTCACTTTTTTGTTTCTTAACCAAAAAAATTGATGAAATTTGAAATGCAAGTTGGTCTTGTGGGGTACAGGCTGTATATTATATTTTGTGTTCGTGAGAAAAAAAAAAAAAAAAAAAAAAAAAAATGAAAACTGCAATTTTTAATCCCACTTCAAAAACGTGTGACTTAATGTGAAGCAGATTTTTTTTTATCTTTTTTATTATTTCTCTTAACGGTTTCCATACAATCTTCTGCTGTTGCCACCTAAAATTAATACATTAGTTAATTTTAAAAATTCTAATTGTCCGATCGATAAGCTGTTTAATCCATCGTATTCACAAGAATTTTCCCTTTCATTTGGTACCTTATTTGTATCGATACGACTGATATTTCTAATTTATTTTCTAATTTTTCTAATTTATTTTCCTCATTTTAAATAAATGTACATTTTTTTAATTATTATTCTGTCGAAAAAAAAAAAAAAAAAAAAAAAAAACTGGCAACAATTAAATTATGTTGAGATCACTGAGCTGAAGAACAACTGGAGCAAATGGTTCCAATACCTTTGCACAGTGTTCGTGCGTGCCAGTTTTTCTGCAATCGTTTGCCAAACCTTGCACGGCAGGCAACATTTGTGGGGTCGTCTGTTACTATTATACACTTTAGAGAATTAAGATTTAAAATTGTAATATCATGTTTAGCATATGGTTGTTCGAACAGACAACCTTTACACAATTTTACTTTGAAATATAAAGATATCAAATGTTTTTTGCCGTGCAACGCTAGGAAGACAAACCTTCAAAAATCGGCACGCGAAAACCGGCCGAGCATTTCCTCCAGTTGTTTTCAGTTCAGTGGTTGAGATTCACAAACATACCGTAGTGAATGACAGTAAGTACAGTCAGCCAAAAAAAAAACGCCCCCCCCCCCACCTAATGTCGCCGTAAATTATCGTAGAAACATGCGGCTGGTACCTATCGATCTGTAATAACGTCTAGTTTTTAATGGTGTAGTCAGATTTTGCTTAAGGGGTCATCTACATATTAAAACAGGTATAAACTTCATTTTTTTCAATGACGACTCCTATTTTTGACCTCATATTCAGATTTCTGAGATCAAGGCAGTTCGGAAAACTTACCTATTTATATACTTTAAATCAATTCTAAACAGAGTTACACGTGAAAATGTGTTAAGGGACCGTCTATACATTTAGAAAAATGAATCGTGATCCACCACCCAATATACATTAATTATTAAATTTCACACCGGAACAAAAGTTCAGAAATGTTAGTTATAAAATAAAAAACGATCCAAACCACAGAACTTTCTGTGTTAGCTTATGAGTTAAAAGATTTTTATTGGTTTCAATTTATTAAACATTGAATAGTTAAATACAACACTTCATATAAAGAAAATTAAATAGCTTGAATCATATGAACCCTACAATGTTTAATTACAAATATCTAGATACCAAGGTAAAAGAACAATAGTAATAATGATAACAATACTAATAGCGGTTAAAAAAAAAAAGTGTTTAATATTTAAGAAAAAGAATTATCTGCTTCTTAAAAGCAAAAACTGTTTTATTTAAGAGACAAAAATTTAAGTTAAAATACATATATAATAAAATATGTATATATATAAACAATTAAAATCTACTAACTAACAATTATTATCTACTTCTTGTTGGGTATATTTTTATTTTATACAGTAAGCCTCGCATGAAAGTGTTACTATAAAGATTTACATTTAATTTTAGGCGCACAAACCAACAATAGATAATATACAAAAATATAAATAACAAGATTTAAACTAAAATCTGAGAAAGGATATTTAATATTTTCGCGACCACTGACGTAGTTTCACGTCATTTTGAAATCTGTAACTCCTTCAGTGGGCGTTTCTTTCACAATTTGTGTGTTACGATATTTCTTAATAATAATCCTTATATTCATATATATATATAAACAAAATAGTATGAATACAAATACTTTCACTAGAAAGAGTATAATTATTATGTATATCCATATGAAAAGAAATATGGATATAGAAAAAACGGTTTCCTATTGCCTAGAACGAGTGTTCCCCGTTCTGCAGTCGTCTACTGTACTTGAATTCTTAATTTTAAATGTGTAAAATCAATATCTTTAAAAGTAATAAGACATGTTACTTTGTTTTAAATTCTTTTTCCGTGATAAATGTGACGCCAGTTTTACGCTGTGATTATAATAATAGAAAATAAATAATATTGCGCTTTGTTTCAATAATAGATATATATAAAAAAAAAAAAAAAAAAAAAAAAAAAAAAACACTTTATTATTCAGTATTAAAAAAACATTTAATAAAATTTTTATATTTTATTATGTTGCGTCATGCGATAAAATTTAAATAGCATAAACGGTAGAGTAAGCGAATGCGAAAATATTACAACAAGATTAAAACAGAAAATTTGTTTTAAAAAATCTGATAAAAATTAATAAAAGTCAATTATATTAATTTAAAATAAGGAAAAAAAAAAAAAAAGTATTGTTCACAGTATTGTTCATTAATCTTTTTTAAAATAATAGTCCTCGTCTTACTGCGTTTTTTTACCGTTATGATACTTAACTTGAGGAGCACGAATTGTAGAATATTCAAGTTAAAAACAAAAGACAAAAGGGACAAAATAGAATTTTAGCAGTGAGAAACTGGGAAACGTTATGTAATATTTAAGAACAAAGACTTAACATTTCAGAATCGAGTATAAACCTCTTTGCGACGGAAGCCACGCCATTACACAGTTTTTCTACAACTTTACATTATAAAACAAAATTATTTTACATACTTCCAATTAAATCATTTAAATTTTGTCTTCAGCATTCGATGTAGTAAATGCCATTGACATTTATGCATACCAGCGTCACATAGAGAGTCATATACGAATACAGAAACTAGTTTTTTTACTAATGTTTCCGCAATATAGAGGCGGGGCTTCATTTCTTTTGGAAATTTTTTCACAATCTCTCGCTTGTATTGCGATAATTTTATAAAAATGATCCAATTTGTATCATAAACATCGAAATGTTGCTTAGAAAACAATTAGAATAACATTAAGGTAAATTAAAATAGTTTTTCGTCAAAATATATACAGATATTTACTCACAAAGGATACAAATTATTATAAGTGACGGTCCCCTAACAACAGTAAAAAAAAAAATATCACTGTAACTCAAAAAATAATGTTAAGAACGAGCTGTAAATTTGGAAACCCATGTTTTTGATGATGCCCGTTCTATTTATGCAAAAATTAACATAGGTCATAATTCATAATTTTTTCAAATATGAAATTATTAATAATTTTCATATTTCAAAAAAAAATTTTTTTATCAAAAATATGCTTGGAATATGTTTGGGTCACTTCATTCTATCATATAAAAAAAACAGAACTTGAATATCATAATTATTTTGGAAGATATGAATTAATGTTTGTCACATTCATTTAACATTAGCGCCCTCATAGTTTGACAGCTTATAACTCTGTGAAGAATTGAGCAAAATATATAAACTATACCATTTTCCGCGATGATTTTGTCCAAAGAATTCATATAAATTATAAAAAATGGAGGTTACTATTGAAAAAAATGAAGTTGATGCTAGTTTTAATATGTAGACGACCACTTAAGCTAAATCTAACTATATCATGATAAACTAGACGTTATTACAAATTGATTGGTACCAACCACATGTTTCTACGATAATTTGCGGCGAAATTAGGTGGGGGGGGGGGGGTGGCGTTTTTTTTTTGGCTGACTGTACATAAGAATTTGGAGGAAATGGGGATTCTATGTGCGTGGCTTCGAAAAATATTCATCTGAGAAGAAGTTAAATAAGATTAACAGGGGTCGTACTCTCCGCCCTTTTTTCAGGACACTCTCAGAGAAAAGATATTTTCGCTTTTTTTGCCACCACTAATTTCATGCAAAAATACTTCTGGTATATTTATAGTAATGGGCAATGATTGTACAGGGTAGGGGTTATTTTATATAAAAATAGTGGTAGCAATTAATTTTAAATTTTCTCTTCATGAGCGTGTCCTGAAAAAAGGGCGGAGAGTACGACCCCTGGATTAAATACATACCCATCAAGAAAAGTGATGAAAAAAAAAAGAGAGAGAGAGAGACGTGTAGTAACAAAGCTCTCAAATAAATTAAAATGTCGGTATGGCTAGTAGCCAGCTGTACTGTTCTTTCTGTTAGGGGAAAAAACAAACAAACAATAATTTGTTTCTGTTTCCAGTTTAGAAAACTATACCTGCCAACCTACTAGTTAACACATTCACGACCGCTTGATTTTGTCTTTTTGACAGTAAGCTCTGCCTGTGTGCGTTATTCTCCCAAGTTACAACATTTCAGAACCAAATTTTTGCATTCACATTTGTATTACAAATGAGTATACATTATAATGGCTTTCTTTCTATTCAAAGTATTTGTGTCCATAGCATATTTCATAGTAAAAATTTTAATATTGATTGTATACTTAAGAAATAAACAACATACAAATTGAAAAAGAAACGCCCATTGGCGGAGTTACAGATTTTCAAATGACGTGAATCTACGTTAGCGGTCGCGAAAGTGTTCATATCCGGAAGATTTTTCAGAACCCGTCTCTTTTTCCATACCTCTTCATTTTTAGAGAAATTTTCTTCGAATTTAATTACGATTAAGTAAAAAGCAAAATACTGTAAAAAAAAAAAAAAAAAAGTCTAATGTGGAAAAAAAAAAAAAAATGCTTGGGTACTAACAATCTTTCAGATATTAATTAGTAGATTGGCAAGTATGAGAAACTTGCATGTACTCTTGACTCCGCCTTTTTCCTGCACTGCAACACAAATGGAAAGTTGATTTATTCATCTAATTTTAATAAATTTTTGATAGATTTCCAAGTGAATATTTATTAGGGATTCATGCATATATTTAGAATAATAATAATAAAAATAATAAATTTTGATCCCCCACATAATGTAAATTATTCATTCAGATTCTTCCCGGAAAAAAGGGGAAATTCTTTTACACCGTAATTAGAATTAATCGGATATAAATAACATTGCGCCTTTTTATTATTATTATAATTATTACTTTTACTATAATTTATTTTATACGTTAAAGAATTTTAAAACACCTAATGCCCAGATTTTGATTTGATAAAAAAAAATTTAATGTAAAACACGTTTAATAAAAATGTTATTCAGTATTGTTATACGGTAATTAAATACAAGAAATGAGCAAGATTAAAACAGGAAATTCGTGGTAAAAAGCTTATAAATCTTATTAAATATTCAAGGGAAAAAAAAAAAAAAAAAAAAAAAAAACTGTTTATCTATTATCGTTGGTATTTGCTATTTTTAAGAATAAACCCCACCTTACTGCGTTTATCCAAAAAGGTTTTGTCCAACAAAAAGTACACAAACTTTACAATATTCAAATACAAAAATATGGGAAACAACGTGAACAGGGATGGAGCACGGGCGCAGAACTCATACCCATACTTGCCAACCATCTCATTATGATCCGTACAAATTTTAGTACCCGCCTTTTTTTTCACACCAATGATTTTTTAGAGTAATTTTAGTCTTATTTAATCGTAACAACATTTGGAGAGAATAACTCTAAAAATTAAGTGGTGTGAGAAAAGGGGCGTTAACAATTCTACTGTTATTAATGAGATGGTTGGCAAGTATGCATACCACTATCAATGTAAGAAAATTTTCTACTTCTTAAATGAACGGTATTACAGGTAGAAAAATTTCTTAAACGAATATCAGTATGAATTCTGCGCTGGTGTTCCATCCCTCCGTTAAAGCAAAAATTTAGCGATGCAAAACCAGGAAATATTATTTACTTTTTAAGAAAAAATGCACGTCGGTTATATTCCTATTTCGAAAAGTAAGCCCCGCCTATAAAGCGTTATCCAAAGCTTTACATTATAAAACAAAATAATTTTACATATTTGTGATTAAAACATTTAACTTTTGCCTTCAGCTATCGATGAGTAAATATTATTAACGTTTATGTATACTAGAGTCATATACAAATACATATACGCAAAATATTTTTTTTAATATAGTTTCAGAGATAAAGGTGGCGGGGCTTATTTTCTTTCGGTTCTGTTTCACAATCTTTCGCCTTCCTTGCGTAGCGTTAATTTTACAAAAATGAGTTAACCATTTGTCCCTTAAATTTGGAAAAAGTGATTAAGCGCTTTGGAGCGTTAGGACGTTAGGAGTTGAAAGGTATGCGAGGAAGTGAAGTGAAAACTACATGAACACACCATGAGTTATAAACAAAAGCAGCGCAAATTTAAATACATGCATTGTACTGTCTTTGTTGTTATTTTTAACAAAGGTATTTAAAAAAAATAATAACACAATTCTAGATACTATCTCGGGATATCTACCGTAAAATATCATGCACTAATTTTTTTTAGAGGACTGGACATTTTCGATTTCGGATGTTTTGTAAATAATCTAGATAACAGAAGTGCCACAGAAAATTTTTTATTAAATTATTATTTTTGTATACCACTATTTCCATAACATAAAATTTAAAATAAATTTATGCAGGTAACGTACTGATTTACCTGAGCAAATTTATTACAAATTTTATTTTTTGTAAATAGTGGTACGAATAGATAGAATATAAATGAACGATATTACAGGTAGCAAAATTTCTTAAACGAATATCAGTATAAATTCTGCGCTGGTGTTCCATCCCTCCGTTAAAGCAAAAATTTAGCGATGCAAAACCAGGAAATATTATTTACTTTTTAAGAAAAAATGCACGTCGGTTATATTCCTATTTTGAAAAGTAAGCCCCGCCTATAAAGCGCTTCTGGCAGGTCGCTTCTGGCAGATAGGTCGCTTCTGGCAGCCCTGAAAATTATTCTGGAACTTTGGACTGGACTTGTAAAGAATATGTTATAACCTCATACATATTTAAGCAAACTTTTCCCCCTCAAACAAAAAAGGGACCAGTAAAATATTTAAAAAAGAAAAAAAAAAAGTTTGGTTCACCTGTAAAAGAAAGTCTGGCTATGACATGTGATTAGTAGGCTTCTTCTTATTATCTGTTTTCATTTATATGAGACTGGCTCATATTTTTATAGAGATATAAAAATTTTTTTTTTTTTTTTTTTTTTTTTTTTTTAACTGAGAAAAAAAAAAAAAAAAAACTACCCTTTTTAAAATAACATGCAAGGTATTAAATCCAATGTAATTACCTTCTTTCGACACTTGACACTCTATGTTAGCCACAACACATTGGTAAAAATATTACATACCTAATTCTTACAGAATAATTTTTAACTGCGCATTCGCAAGCTTTCGCGAAAGTTCCAGGGGCGCGCCAGCATTGTCAGGCACCTGTGTGCAGAGTTTTAGTTCGCGCCCTACATTACTTAAAAAAAAAAAAAAAAAAAAAAAAAAAAATCATTTTATAAAAAAGTTATCATCTAGCAAGTCAATTGAATCTTGTACCTTAATAGTAATAAGTTTATTGAATGGCTAATAAAAAAAAATGTATCAAATAAAATGAAATTTAAAAAGAAACGAATAAAAAGTTCATGTTGCAGAAAAAAAAAAATCTTATACAGGGAGTTGCAAAAACACGAGGTACAATTGTGAAGGCAAATAGAGGAAGCCAAAATAGGCAGATTTAGTGTTAATGTGGGAGCAGAAATGCCGCGATTAGGCATTACAGTAGATGGCTTAGATGAGAGTTGTAAGTCTGAACGTTTCTATTTGTTTGTGTCTAATTTTTAGGTAAATATTTAAACACAAAAAATAGTCTTAGTAAACTAAACGTTCCCTCATTTCATTACACCTTTTGCGAGTATTACGTGCATCATACTGATCCAAAATATCAGTCTCTATTCATACTGTTACGAAAATTTCGATTTTCTTGCATTAAAAAAGTAATTGTAAAGAAACAGGCAGTTTTTTGTCGAAAGATAAACTTTATTCAAGGATTATTCTAAAAAAAAACCAATAAATTATCGTACTCAAACTCATACCTCAAAAAGTCATAAAACAATGTTAAAAACACCACAGAGTGGAATTTCACTCATCTAAGAATAAATATAAAACCATTTAAACCAAAATGAATGTTCAGAACAGATGTTCGAATACAACTGATCTTTTTTGGGAGTCTTCAGATCTCTTCTGTTTTTATAATTTCTGTCGTGATTTGGCGGACTTTCGAGATTATTCTGCGCCAGAAGCTAGTTGATAAATCCAGAAAATTCCAGGACTCGGATTTTATTGAAGATAGAGCTTCTAAACTTTGGAAACATTAAATTATTACTTCTCGTCAAGTTTGGTAGCCATGTCGCTGAATTCATTGCTAAGTTGCCAAGTCTGTATCCAAAGCTAACAATCACCTCCCGCCCCATCCCCGTTAAAATTGAATTAACGTCTTCTTATTTGCATTTTAATCGTAAATCTGCTTTTATTGCAACAACCCTTTCATTTAGGAAAGTGGTTTAACTTTTTGCAATACTAAAATGAAAAAATATATATAATTAGTCGTGCTATTGCGGTATGTTTGCACATATAAATGAGTTTAACATTTTCTACTAGTACAGCTAAATGGAATTTATAAGTACATAAAATTAGAACACATAATAATAATAAAGGAAAAAAAAAATCTGTAGTGAGTTTTATTTTGCTCAATTTCATTGTTGAAAACTCTCGAAATACTCTTAAGGGCCCTCTTCACTCACCGCCGCCGGAAACCGAAACTAATGTTATTCTATGGGAAATTTTTCTTTACAAATAACTTCTTAACTAATACATATTTTTAAATTCTGTTTTCACATTCTGAGAATTCCCAGCTGTTAAATTGACGGACCTTTTTTAAAAAATTATTTTTTTTAATTTTTTATATTTTATTTTGAAGCTGCAAAATACGAATTTTCAATATGTGATTTTTTTTCATTTTGCAATTTTAAAATAAAATATTAAAAATTAAAAAAATACATTTTTAAAAAAGGTCCGTCAATTTAACAGTTGGGAATTTTCTGAATGTGAAAACAGAATTTAAAAATATGTATTAGTTAATAAGTTATTTGTAAAGAGAATTTCCCCATAGAATAACATTGGCTCGACGGTAAGTGAAGAGGGCCGTAAAGATCGAATGACTATCGATATAATGACAAGATTTAACTTGGTTAATTATGGATTTTTTTTTTTTTTTTTTTTTTTTTTTTTAAGGAACAAATAAATTTATACATGAAATAGTAGCATATACCTAATAAATATCACTTAGAAAATATGGATAAAAAATACTTAACGAGGTTAAAAGTAATCTAGTGAAAAGAATTTCTCCCATTTTCATTATCTAAACATTTTACGTAATCTTTATATATATATTTCTTTTGCGTGTGTGTATGTCACTGAACTCCTCCTAAACGGCTGGACCGAGTTTAATGAAATTTTTTGTGTGTCTTCAGGTGGATTCAAGAATGGTTTAGATTTACAATTCAGTCCAATTTAAATTGTTTATTTAATTAATTTATCAGCAGATATTAAATAAAAATTCCATTTTAACTTTAAAATGATTAAAAAGAAAGATATATTTGATGCCAAAATAAACAAAATTCACGTTTATTTATTATTTTTTTTTTCCCGGAAATAAAATATTTTTAAATTTCGCGTGATAAATAATAAAAATTAGAAAACAAATTAATATGCTATGAAAATTGGTGCACTTTTCTATCGGGAATTTGCGTGTAAATAAATATTTTCATAGAGATACTTGGTATTAGCTTAAAATTTTTATTTAATTTAGTAGTACTTTTCTTTTCTACAGTAAAACAAAATTTTTCGTTTTAATTGATAATTTATATGTAACTCATAAAGGTTCTTTTATGTTCACTTTGATTGTAAATAGTAATAATTTCGAATTTATTAGAAAATTTTATTTTTATTTTGTATATATCATAAATTTTTTGTGTGTATTCAGGTGGATTCGAGAATGGTTTAGATTTACAATTCAGTCCAATTTAAATTGTTTATTTAATTAATTTATCACTCATAAATTGTTGTTGATTTTGGAATGTTTCACATTGGATCCGGCAGACTGCGCTACGATTGTAGTATCGAATATTCAATAATACGCAAGCGAAGTGATGACGTCACTGGCCGTCCGTGGATGCAAGAAAAATATTTCCTATGTTAGCCCATTGGATTTTTTGTAAAAAATTACTAAAAATCGAGGAAAATTATTTCTCGATTTTAATCCCCATATTTGGGTATAGATATGTATTAGCTATCATGTGCATGCGTTAGATTGAGTTGTTTTTGCTGTAAAATTGATAAAATTTGAATTTTTAATCTCAAAACTCTGTCATCCTTGGCGGATAAAAAAATATCGCCATATCATCTGGCGAACATATTTAATTTCTTTCAAAAATAATGGTTATTTCAACAACTTATATTAAGAGAGTAATGAATAATATGAAACAATTTAGTACAATACATATTACGAAAATATACATCTGGCATGTATATTTTCGTATTACGTTTTTGATCGCCAAATACAAAAATCGCCAAGGAAGACAGAGTTTTGAAATTTAAAATTAAAATTTTGTCAATTTGAGAGCAAAATAACTCAATCTAACACATGCATACGATAACTAATACATATCTATACCCAAATCCGGGGATTAAAATCGAGAAATAATTTTCCTCGATTTTTAATAATTTTTTATAAAAAATCCAATGGGAGATTAACATAGGAAATCTTTTTCTTGCATCCACTGACGGTCAGTGACGTCACACTTCGCTTGCGTATATTCTATTGTAATTCCAGTTTGTCCCGACAGTTGGTGCTGCGATCAAATTCAGGAAAATATTTTGTAACTTCGTGTTATTATTGTTATACAAAAAATTGTGTCCTAATTGAAATATTACATCAAGATGTAATTAGTGTTTGAAGAGTTTTGAAGTGTGCATAAAAAACTAAACATTTTGCAAATTTAGTGCGGAATTGGAGTGAGTATTTTGTATAATTTTCTATCAAATTTACACGCGCGTTGATTAACAACCACCCTAACCTACGAATTTATTTGTGTAGCTAATTTATTATATTTTATTTATTTATTTTTTGAATGGAACACATTTAGTATCGGATCCCTTTGGCAAAATTTGAAATTTGACATTGTAGTAGCTCGGACGCTTCTCGCCAAGATCTTTAGTTCCACAATTGAGATAGCCATTTCAATTCATCGCAAAAATGGCTTAAAATATTTAAAGTCACCAAAGGGGTCCCATACTTTTGTGCGTGTGTATGTCACTGAACTCCTCCTAAACGGCTGGACCGATTTTAATGAATTTTTTGTGTGTCTTCAGGTGGATTGGAGAATGGTTTAGATTTACAATTCAGTCCAATTTAACCCGTTAGTAGTCGCTAGTTGGTCGATTTGCCGCCCATCCTTCAATGTTGGCAGATTTTTTTATTCAATAGCCACCAAAAATTTTCAGAAGTAGCATTTGATATAAATAAAACGCGAATAAAATCGAAGGAACGTCGATCACATCACTTCTTAAAATTATAGGTGAGAGTTAAATAAAAAAAGCGCAATCTGTAATAGGTGGCGCTGTTTATAGCGACTACTAACGGGTTAAATTGTTTATTTAATTGTTTATTTAATTGTTAATTATGTCTTTTACGTTATAATCGGAATTCACAGTCCCCGTTCACAGCGCTCCATACCTGTTTCACTTATATAACACATACTTACATACTTACAATAAGTTAGTTATTTTTTTTTAGCAAAATATTCTCTAGAAATAATTTATATGACAAAACAACGTTTGTCGGGTCAGCTAGTTTGTATGTAAATTTATATGTGTTTTCCCATATAGTAGTACGATATAAAAATCTGTTTTAAACTATTTTACCGCGATGGGACGTTTGTACGCTGCGCTTATAAATAATAGATAAATTTATAAGTAAATAAAATAAGAATATATAGTAAGAATTATTAATTTTTAAAGTAGATTCTATGAACATTGGAACAGATAATATTATTTAGTGAAATGTAATTCATTTGCTTGAAATTTTGTGAATTCTGGAATAATATACATCCATTTGGTGCAAAATATCTTATACTATCGGTGTAATTGCAAAATTTATAAATCTGTCTGATACCGTTGTGAAACCTAAGTAAGTTTTAATCATTTTAACTTTAGAAAAAGATTGTTACACTGATGCTACGGTAATTACGACAAAATAATCTCGAAAAACAATTAATCCGCATATAAAATTTATTCTTGCTGAGGTAATTTCGAGTAAAGTTATACTTGGAAACGTACTTGTAGGGATTTCGTAAAATTCCGTTACAATAGTTGTCGGATACATATGAACAATTTACGCACCGAAATCCGTGACCGCAGTTCCCAGTTCCCATAGATTTTACTCGACAAATTTAGCGCTAAAAGGGAGGGGATGTCTCGAATTTACCTCCCCCCACCCTCTCCAAATCGAAAATTACATAAAAAGAAAAATGAGTTTTTGGAAATATCCTAAAAAAAGACGCTTACCTGTTTTCAACATCTTTGTACCATTTTTAGAAGAATTCTTTTAGTAGAATTTTTTGGTAGAATCCGGAGTTTGCGAAATTTCCCCTCAAAATCGATTTTTCTCTTCCCCCTTAAAAATTGAAAATTCCAAAATTGCAGAAAATGTTTTTTCTTTCTTTCTTTTTTTTTTTTTTTAACTCAGGTCTCGTCTCTCCATATACTATTTCCTCACCGTTATGCTTAGAAACGTGTTTTGTGCCTCCTTTCTTCCTTGAAAAGGGTGAGGGGGAATTTCGTAAAATCCCGTCAGTATAGGCATCAGATGTATCTAAACAATACACCCACAATTCGTGACCGGAGCTCCCATAAATTTTTCTGGACCAATTTTGCGCTATAAGAGAGAGCTCGAATTTGTTCCCCCGTAACCCTCCCCCCCCCCTTCAAGATCGAAAATCACAAACATCAAAAGTGGGTTTTTGGAAATATCTTAAAGAAGAGGCATGATTTTTTTTCAACATTTGTGTACCATTTTTAGTAAATTTCTACTCCAAATTTCGGAATTTACGAAGTTTCCCCCCGAAAATTGATTTTTTTTTCTCCTCCCTTAAAAATAAAAAAATCCAAAATCGTAGACAACGACTATTATAATTTTCTTTTTATTTGTACTGAAATCTAGACTTCTCGTGTGCAATTTCTTCTCTGTGAAGTAATTTGAAGCCAAGTTATGCATATAAACGTGTTTTTGCCTCTTGCCCCCCATCCCCCCTAGGGTGAAGGAGGGGGAATTTCCAAAAGTTGATAGATATAATTTTAACTTGCGTAATTCCTGCCAAGTGTCGTTGAATTCTGTCCAGCTGTTCTCACGTGATACCCAAACAAACATGTTATAGACATGCAGACACAATAACCGCACACCCACCACACACGCACACGAAAAAATTTCTGAAGTCAGGTTTGGCTTTCACGATGTGTAAAACGTGAAGATATCGCAATTTTTTTCGAATTTGAGAAATTTACAAAAGTCTGATATTATCAATTGTTACATCGATAATGCAAAGGGGGATAAAACTATTCTAAATAAAATCTTCTGTCTATTAAATTTTCATTTTTGCGATCGAATTATGTTGCCTTTTTACTAACCTAGTGGTCTTCTTCCGGCAGAAGAGGAGTGGGGGTGAAGAGATTAAGGCGCCCTTTAAAATTTCAATAGGATGCTTTGATATGTTAAAAAAATCAAAGAAAATTTTGCTGAAAGTAGGCGCATCTTTACAATGTTATTCCACTTTTAACGTGCCCTTTCACAAAAAACCTCCTAAACTATTTGAGGAATACAAGTTTTCCCATTATATTTTTCAAAGTGCCTCATTTAGCCACACTAGTCGCATGCCTTCAGACCGGCATTATGAAATCAGATTTAATAAAGCAATATATATATATAATTTTATTTATTTTTTCTTTTTAATAATTTATAATCGGCTGGCGCCTTTTTTACCTGGCGCCTGTGTGCGCCGCACACTTCGCACACCGGGTCGGCGCGCCCCTGGAAAGTTCATTTTAATAATTTATTATTCAGATATATTGAGCTACTCATATGGAAACTCCAAGGCAAGTATCTTGAAAATTCAAAAAGTTATTGCTGATAGAATGGAGTAAATTTCAGTTCCTCTAAAATATTAATAATTATATAGTATAAGGTGTTCTACCCAAATTTGTATTTTGATTCAATTATTAGTAACATATAATAGTCGTATGATTTTAAATAAATAATGATAAAAACTCCCTCATCATCAGAGCCTGATTAAGGGGGAAGCACACATTATTTATACTTACACCGGTATTTTTTAACAAATACTTTCCTCCAATAATAAACAGAAAATTCTCATTAAAAAATATTTTAAAAGAATTCTGGTGTCTAATAACGGTGAGTAAATTGGATTGTTTTACACCGTTCATTTTTTATAAAAAATATTTCCTCGTCAAAGCGTGGAATTTTTATGACATGAAGTAAAATATAATTGTAAAAATATTCCGGTGAGAGCGGAGATAATGTGTGCTTCCCCCTTAATCAGGCTCTGCTCATCATTCTTTTATTTATTTTTTTAGAGAAAGAAAGAAACTAGAAATCAGTTCATTCTAACAACGATAACTATAACTTTTTGAATTTTAACAATATTTGCTTTGGTTTTTATCTAATAACTCAATACATTTTGCTAATAAATTATTCAAGTGAAAGCTCGCGCATGCGCCTTTAAAAGTTGTTTAGTAAAAAAGCTCATATTTCACCAGATATTTACATTTTAGGTAGATTCCTTATAGGAGATCTACCTATTGCAATGGTTCTCATGACACGACTTCTGGAAAATTTCTTTATATCTTCACCGATCATGACCCCTAGAACCCTAAACCACCCTCCGTTCAAAAGTTTATATATATATATATGCATAACGCTTTTTCCCATGTTAAGTTGTGAACACGATAACTGGAGTAATTTTTATTTAAATTTAACCAGCTCGGGATATGTTGTCAGGACAGTAAAAATCTCGGTCGAGTTCGTAGATGGGGTATCCTGCTCAAAGGGGGTGGAAATGGTGGGGGGTGGAAATTTTCATTTGCCCATAATTTCTTTAATATTGAAAATAGAAAAATACTTCAAATCAGGAGAATTACCGCCTTACCCTAAAGAACAACTTTTGTATTTAAACTTTTTCGATAACTTCAATTGCTTAAAAGTTACAAGTTAAAACGTGATTTTTCATGTGATGAAGCCGACATTTTCTACAGCTTTCATTGTAAAAATTTATAATCTGATGCTTATGTCACGTGCAAATGATAAAAAAAAAAGATCACTGAAAATATAATAAAATTTTAATCATGTTTTTAAACAATATAATAATCTGATTGAGAAAAAAAAATAAAAGTTTAATTTAACAGAAAATATGACGTCACAATTACAACAATGTACTGAGAAAAATGAAATTAAATTTTATCCATGATTTTAAACAAATAAAATAAAAGTTAATAAAAAAATAAGTAAATAAACTCAACATATCTTAGGGCTAAGCAGATTTAGACTTAGCTTTATGACATTGATGCTATAATGTAAAAGATAAATGTCATCGTTAAAAAAAAAAAAAAAATCTTGTAAATCAATGCTTAACGAATTAAACTGGCATGGTAGAAAAGGTAATGAATTTGGGGACATTTAGGTATCCCTTTAACAAATGAACTAGGGACGATTTTAATGAATTTTCCGTTGAAGTTTATTTTCATGAAAATTTAAATTTAAATTAAAGTATTTCATTACTCGAATTCCCTTATTTTGATAAATAAAATTATACCATTTTAAAAAAATAAAGAACACTATTTTATTGAAAAATGAACGAATAAATGTTTTAGAAACCTATTACATACTTTTAAATCTTTATTAAAAAAATTAATTGTTGCCACTCGGCATTATGCAAATACATCCAAATCCTGTGTCACATACGATAGTTTTGTATAAGTATAGATTTTTTGTTTGCCCTTGGAACCTGCCCCTGATGGGAAAAGTGCCTGGAAACACTTGTATCTAGTATTCGCATTGATTATGAAGTCGTGTGCGAAATTTCAGGTCCTTTGGACGACAAGAAGTTGCCGAAAATTGAATTGCAAAATTCCGTTACATACATTAATAGTTGCATCATATCAAGTTAATAAAAGTGTGTTAATTAAAAACCTTGTTAAACGCTTTAATTAATCATTTAAAAATATAAAATTAAAATAATACGTCAATCTTAATAGAAATATCGTTTTTGGTGAATAGTTTAGAATGTCAGTTTAGGCAAGAATTTAAAATTTACGACTGAGAGTAATTTTAACGTTACAGCTTCCTTTGACTTTTTATCTTGTCGAAACAAGATATTGGTCTGTGAAGAGATATGAGGTTTTCGCGTGGAAAGAAAATATAATGACGCCAAAGCTGCCTTTCTCCATCTCCAAGCTCGCCAGATTTTGTCGCCAAGTCAAAAATTTCGTCGTCAACTATCAACTTTTGCCGCCAAATCACAAATTTCATTGCTAAGTCGCAAGTTTTGTCACCAAAATCTCGAAAAATCATACAATTTACTAAATTCATAACAATTAACATTGAAATTCAGCGGTGCCAAATGGTCAAATGTTAACTAATGTTAATGTTAATGTTCCAGCTTATGTGAACCAAAACAGTTTCACTTTACAATTTTTACTCATCTGACAATAAGAATCACAAAAACACAATACAAAACTTTCAATAATTCAATAAAAATTACAATGAAATAACTATCCAAAAACCGCTACCACTTATCTGTATTTGACTTGACCATAACAACGCCAGGCTTAACAGAACCAGTAAGATCACAAGTGCATTTTCACGTTTCTATTACTTTTTCTTTTAAAAGAAAGATATTGAACAACAGTTATATGGATTTTAAATAAAAAATATAATTTTGATTAAGCTTGGGTGGGGAGGGGGGTGTAGCCCAATAGCCCTCTCCGGGATTCACCATTGCTGGGATTGTATATCTTTAAGGCTTTTATTTGTTGAATGATTATGAGATTGAATTTTAAAAAATTGAAACATTTACAAACCAATAAATTTAGCCTAAAATTTTAAGTAGAATGAATAAAACCCTTTTGTAGTTGAAAATTAAATTTCTTGAAAACAGAATAGCGACGTAAATAATGCAATGTGTGGGAACAAAGCCATTGGCTAGGTATTAATGCATATGTAAAATTTCTTTACAATTGTAACATTAACGTAAAGGAATCTACCTTTGCCTTTAAGCTTGCCGAAAAGGGATTTTTTATATTCTGATTGCAGTATAAGTACATTTTTAATAAAAAAGCACCACAAAACTGGCGTTGTAAAAAATATTACTTACAAACTTTGAATAAACACCATAAAATGCAATAAACTCGCAACAATTGTTTCGGGTCGAAAAAACACACGACCCTTCATCAGGCGAATAAAGTAAGCACGAGTGCTTTATCACAGTCCAAAAAATCTTTAAATTCGGTTGAAAGTTAAAGATTTTATTGAGATATTTTAAAATTAGTTAAAATGTGATTTTCTTTTCTTTCTTTTTACTTTCCGAACACTATAGTGAGGAAAGTATTGTAATCATGTCAAAAATCCGAATTCGAGATTTTGATGTTTCCATACGTTTTGAGGTCCCCTGAGTCCGTTTTCACTATTTTTACGATGATGTATGTATGTGTGTGTGTATGTGTGTATGTGTGTATGTGTGTATGTGTGTATGTGTGTATGTCTGTGGGTGAACACGCTAGCGTCTAAACGCTTCGTTCGATTAACCTGAAAGTTGGTACGCATATTGTAAGTCACCATAGTACGAACCCTATAGATTTTGGTGAATCTAGCACTTATAGTTTTTTTACAGGGACACAAAGAAAAATTCTTTATCATTATGGCCTATGGGAGCAAAATCTTAAAAGTGCGATAGCATCTAAACGCCTTATTCAATTGAGCAAAAATTTTATACACATATTATAGATCACAAATACTCAATCTGTATAGATTTTGGAGAATCTAGCACTTATAGTTTTTTTACAGGGACACAAAGAAAAATTCTTTATCATTATGCCTATGGGGCCAAATTTTTAAAAATGTGATAGTGTCTAAACGCCTTATTAATCCGAGCAAAAAAATTGTACACATGTTATAGATCACAGTTGAACTAACTGTATAGATTTTGGTGAATCTAGCACTTACAGTTTTTTTACAGGGACACAAAGAAAATTTCTTTATCATTATGGCCTATGGGACTAAATTTTTAAAAGTACGATAGCATCTAAACGCCTTATTGAATTCAGCTGAAAATTTATATGAGTATTATAAATCACTGTTGCACTAACTATAAGCATTTTGGTGAATCTAACATTTATAGGTTTTTACAGGGACACAACGAAAATTTCTTTGTTATTATGATCTATGGGCTCAAAGTTCAGTAGCGTTAAATAAAACAACGTGTAATAGATGGAGAAAAATACTCAAACACTCTATTATGGTTTTCTCTCTTTTGTTTGTTTAACAACTCCTCTTTCTTTACTTTATCTACAAAACTGTTAATTACTCAATGTTCGGAAAGTCGAGTGGAGTCACTCCAGATTTTTTTTTTTTTTAGATTGCATTGATATTATAAAATTTGCAAATTCTCAATTTTCCAACTTCCGGCAGATGTTGGATGATAAGTCATGTTATTATTATTACAATCATTATTATTATTATTAAAAATAAATAAATAAATAAATAAAATAAATTGCAAATTTTTAGTCTATTCTAACAGAAATTGAAATTAGCTATAAATAGTGATTATGAGTCAATGTCAGTTCACTTTTGACTTTCTCTACTTTTCTCTGACTTTCTCTACTCTTTCTTCACTTTTGACTTTCTCTACTCATAAGGTAGAGAAAGTATTGTTCTAGTGTCAAATTTTCGAAAGTGAGTTTTTGTTATATTTACATGTTCTGAGGTCCCCTGAATATGAAAATCATGGTTTTAGTGAATGGTGTGTGTGTTAACAGCTTATCTCAAGAACAAATAGTAGCAGAAATTCCAAACTCGGTATTCTAAATGTATATGATGTAGGAATGCTACAATAAGCTTTTCGTTGAGATGAATAAAATAGCTCGTGTACAGGGACACCCAAGAGAATTTAAATACATTACGTCTAAGGGAGAAATTGCAGGTAAGTAGAGTTTAACATCTATAGAGTGCACTAAACCAAATGAAATGAATATATA
The DNA here is from genome assembly GCA_963930645.1 of Salticus scenicus. NCBI lineage: Eukaryota > Metazoa > Arthropoda > Arachnida > Araneae > Salticidae > Salticus > Salticus scenicus. Next base: position 52,926,317 of record OZ005648.1, read on the forward strand.
TTTTTTATATGCGTAAAAACATGTCTCATGTAGAATATGGTAGGGAAATCGTTCACTATTTACAGGGCTACACAAAAGAACTAGATTATAGTGCGACAACAGCTGAAAACTAATGGAAGTGTATTTCAGGTTATGCCGTGTATTATTTTATTACTATAGGATTATATTTAGGTGCACGATGTGGTCTGTACATAATCTTCAAATGATATACAGCGCTGCAAATGTTTAAGCGATAACCTTCTTTTTTATTGTTAGTGGAAGTGCTTTACTATAATATTTTACCATTTTCAGGACAGCTGCTCAGAAATTGAAATGAATTCTTCATAGGCATATAGTAAGCAATGTATATTTTTAAGCTAAATATTCATCGCTTGTTTTTTGTATATTTACACGTTTTGAGGGCTTCCTGATTACCAAAGTCAAGTTTTTTAACATTTAATCTTTGTCTGTGTCTTTTAGAGTAACTTAAAAAACGAATAATTTCAGGAGATCCAAATGTTGTATTTTGAAGTTAATATAAAAGTTTGTTTCTGAAAAAGTTTGATCAAGACTGATAAGTTTCAAGGACTGTTGCATGAGAAAGTTGTCTGTATAATTTTATGTAAACTTTTAATTTTAATAACAGATTTAAATTCTATATAAATGTAGGTGCGGTAATGAAACGGAGGGTTGAAGGGGACGGTAGCCGCCCTCACACATAATTAATTATCACATAAAACTCTTCCGAAACCTAATTTGAATTGTTTTAACACTGGTTTACATAACAGTACTTTTTACCTTACCTCTTAATCTCCAACCTGTCTTTATAGCATTAAATTTCAGGGTAAGAGAAAGTCGTTTGAGTGACACACCACATCATTTGTTCTATGACGAAGCACAGATAAATTTTATGCAGTCAGCATAGTTTTTTCATAAATCCATTTGGTAAAACTGTTGCTATTATAAAGTGGAAAGGTTTGTTAACACACCCTATATAGTACATGTCCTACGAATTTCGAAGATTAGGTGAAAAGAGATGTGCAAGCACATTGAAAACAAAGACAAGACTCATCGAATATTCTTGTATTTGCCTTAAAGGAGGTTGTTGTCGTTTGATAAAAGACCATGTCTTAGCGAAACACAAAATGCATGTAACAATTGTATGGTGTGTTAAGAAACTTTTCACCTTTATACTAATTCTGTTATATTTCAATAAATAAGTTTTTTACTTAAAAATTATTTTTTGACATTTGAAAAAGTTTGACACATATTTAAGAGATATAGCAATAATTTTTTTTATTTATAATTTTTCTAGATAATGTACGGTTTCTTCTTCGCTTGTCTTTTAACAGTAGCCTCATCTGACATCATAAACACAAACAGCGGCCCAATTCAAGGCGTACCTTCTCTTGCTGACGATGTAGAGGCATACCTGGGAATTCCATATGCTGAGCCTCCTGTGAATGAACTGCGGTTTGCTAGGCCACTGCCAAAGAAAAACTGGACAAGTGTTTATAATGCTTCAACCTTAGGTCCATCGTGCTCACAAATTGATATTGGACCTTTTTATTATGCACCTGATCTTACAGATATGTCTGAAGACTGTCTTTATCTGAATATGTGGGTGCCAAAGTCAAAAGATGCCGAAAGTTTAAGACCTATCATCATTTACATACATCCTGGAGGTTTTTTCCAAGGTTCTGCAAATGTCAAAGCACACGATGGATCACAACTCGCAAGTCACGGAGATCTTATTGTTGCCTCTATGAATTATAGATTAGGAATATTTGGGTATTTTTTTTCGAACACAGAAGAAGCAAAGGGCAATATGGGAGAATTCGATCAAATACTAGCAATAAATTGGATTAAGGAAAATGCAAAATATTTCAATGGAGATCCAGATAACATAATTCTCATGGGAGCAAGTGCTGGGGCAGCATCGATTACGGGATTAATGGTGTCTCCCCTTTCGCAGAACCTTTTCCAGAAGGCAATTGTTATAAGCGCCAGCTTGATGCATCCTTTTTTCATAGACAATGAAAAATTGTTACGAAATTCTGAAATAATTGCTTCTATAGCTGGCTGTGCCAATGATTCTGTAAATCTGAAGAGTGACCCCAAGGCTGTTGTGAAGTGTTTAAAATATAAATCGGAAGAAGAATTGGTTAAAGCACAGAAAATTATGCTGTTAACAAATCCAATAACCTTTCCTCCAAGAATAGGTGACGAACTGTTTCCGAAGAGTGTTACTGATTTACTTCGAGAAGGAAAATTTAGAAAGGATATGGATGTTCTTATGGGCGTGACTGAAAATGAAGGAAGTTTATTTTTATTTTCTGCAGTACCTGAGTATGTAGGTGTATATGGTGGAGATGTAGATGTTATGACGAAATTGCGTGCCCTAGCTTTCAGTCGAGGGGCTGCTTTTGTTTCTGGGCAGAAAAAATTCTCTGAAGTAATCGATTATTACATGAAGAACGTTAAAAATAGAACAACTACTGGTTATTTGAGAATGATGGCAAATATATTAGGCGATTTTATATCGTCGTGTAATACGGTTTTTACAGCAGACATGGTTTCTCTAAAAGGAAATCAAATTTATTTTTATAAATTCAATTTCAGACCTGTCTCTACCCCTACAGCTGAATGGGTTGGAACGACACATGTAGACGACGTTCCATACATTTTTGGCAGTCCGTACCAAGGAAATTTTACAGAAGAAGAAATAGAATTTAGCCATGCTTTGATTAAGAGATGGTCAGCATTTGCCAGAACGGGGTTTGTTAAAATTTTATTACATTTACCAGTACTTCCTTATGATAAGGGCTCCCGCGACAAACCTTGAAATTACGTTTGAAATATTTAGCCTAATTAGAAGCAATCGTAAAAAAATAATTATAATAAATTCAAGGGTCATACAATCTGGTCTGTATTTTGGTTGCCACTACTTTCGAATTGTAATTTCCGTATGAGTATATCGTAGGAAACTATTAAGAAACGTTTTACTTTTCGTAATTAGTGAAAACCAAAACATAGATTATTTGAGACAATTGAAAATTTAAATAACAATTTAATAATGATAATAATTAAATAATCTAAATAATAAAGTTAAAAAAATAAGTAATAATTAATTGAAATATTTAAATTTACTAAAAATCCAAGCATGCTAATAAATTTTGCGATAGTTTTGGGGATAACGGAGGCCCTCATAAGAAGGAAGTACGTATTTACTTTTAATGCTAAGAAAATATATGCAATTATTATGGTTTAAACATTCAACTAATGATAAATGGAATTTTCTCAAGCTTTGATTTTTATCAAAGTAGTTTGAGAAAAACAGTTTAAAATTTTACTAAAACTTTATAAATAATATATTCAGGGGTGAAAAACTGTCGCAGAATTTATACCACAAAAAATGTAACTTTTTTTTTTTTTTAATTAAAATTTATAGGTAGAGACATATTTTAAAGAAATTCTGGTATAAGTTCTGGTTGTATAAGCTGAGACTGATTCCGTACGCTATAAACCTAGATATGGACCTAGAGGTCCTAGCAATTTTGGCAATTTGCTGGTCCAAAATTTCTACACAGTTTTTGCCAAATTTAGGGACTCTCGAATAAAAAAACTCCGTATGTTATTAGAAATTTACGATTTCCTTAACATGGGAGAATAGGGCAAAATTTCACTTAAACGTGCATTAAATGGAAAATTTTTACTGTAAAAATATCAGACCAGTTTTAAAATATCAGTTTTGATGCAGGAATGAACATCATTAACTATAAACATGCTACTTTCAAAATTTCGCAAGTTACTGGAAATTTACGAATTTCTGAACATGGCAGAACAGGGCAAAATTTCACATAAACGTCAATTTTGAGGGATATTTTCATCGTAAAGATGTCAGACAACTTTTGAAATATTATTTAGGATACTAGCATGAATATCCTTGACAGTGAATTTTCCAATATAAAAATTTCCTTAGTTATTGGAAATTTACGAATTTTTAACATGCAGAATAGGGCAAAATTTCACATAAACGCCAATCTTGAGGTATATTTTCATCGTAAAGATATCAGACAACTTTTGAAATATTATTTAGGATACTACCATGATTATCATTGACTGTGAATTTTCCAATATAAAAATTTCGTAAGTTATTGGAAATTTACGAATTTTTTAACATGGCAGAATGGGGCAAAATTTCACATAAACGTCAATCTTAATAAATTATTATCATCGTAAAGATGTCAGACCACTTTTAAAATACTATTTAGGATACTGGCAGGAATATTATTGACTATGAATTTTCTAATTTAAAAATTTCGTAAGTTATTTAAATTTTACGATTTACTTAATATAGAAAAATAGGGCAAAGTTATACATAAATATCCATTTTTAGGGATATTTTCGTCATAAAGACATCAGACCTATTTTAAAATGACATTGACGATACTGGCTTGAGCATTATTGACTACAAATATTCTAATTCGAATGCATAAAAACTGAAAGGTGAAACCTGACTTTAATAAAATAAAATAATAAATTAGACTAAGGTAAATGCATTCAGCTCAATGGTGGGTAGCCTATTATGTGGGCCATGTCAAGTGATTGGTCGAACTCATTTCTTTTAACTTGAATATAATATGTTTTGTAATAGAATTTTATGAGAACATATATATGATGGGGAACTGAGCAGAGTCTACCTATGCCAACTAGTAATAAATTAAGTTTCTAATCAACATAATGAAACTCAAATAATTTGTATTTAAATCATTTACATTTTATTAGCGGTTGTAAATCACGGTACTTGGCCATGGTTCTGATTTGCTGTAAATAGTGTCTAGTAGAAGTATATTTATTTAGACGTTTCAATTATCCAATAAAAAAAAAGAAAGAAAGAGAAAGAGAAAAATCAATTAAATATAGTACCAGAGATGCGGGCAAAGCCTGCTAATATTTTATAAAGGCTTTTCCGCAAATAAACAAAAACAAATTAACGGTTGCGTATATTATTCAAACCTATTTTTCCATAGATGAAATTCGTATCAGAGTATTGGTGTGACCCAGAGATGAAATTGAACAGGTGTATATATTTTAAACTTTTTCATTAGCTTGGAAAAAAATTATGATTTCGGTTCCTTTTTCTTTTTGCCCGTCCTCTAATTTTATAAATATTTTTAGAATACTCTGAAACTGATACATGTTATACATGTTCATTATGGCATGTTCCTTATCGAAAACTTTGCTAAATGCAAGTGCATACAACTTTAACATTTGCAAGATTATTCTGTGCTTCAAAGTATTAAAATATTAAAATAGTATAAAGAAAAGTGAAATTTTTATTTCATTTTTATATATTTTATCATTACCTTTAACATTTCTAGTTCATAAACTAAATTTGCAAACATATTAGGTTATGTTTAAATTAATTAATACTACATATTTTATCTATCCTCGAACTACAAACAAAACCTTTTGGAATGTTCATAAAATAACCAGCAAATACTTAGTTTACATGTTTTTAATTACAAAACTGAACGATTTTTAGTTTTTTTATACATATGTTCAGTAAAAGAAAGTATTGTAAAAATCTTTTTTCTGGTTTCGATGCATTTATATGTTTTAAACACGATTTGACCATTTCTAGAAAATGCCCGTCCTTTTGTACGTGAAAAGTTTTCTAGAAATTCAAACACGAGAATTAAAGCAAAGAATTACATAAAAAATATATTTAGTTGTATTGATAAATAATTCGCGGTTTAGTGGTATTCGAAATCTAAGAAAAAAGGAACAAAATCAAAATGCCGGATTGCTTCAAGCAAGAGAATGAAAAAGGGAGAACGATGCATTCTTTTTCTTGAAATTTAATAGTCATAATGAAGTTAGAAATTCTATATACATTTTATACATTATTTACAGAAAAAAAAATACTTAAAGGAACATAATTCCAAATCTTATAAACTCTCATAATGAGAGATCGAAAAATTCCATCTTCGAATGAAGTCGAAGCATCAAAATCTAAAATCTAAACTAAAACTTTTATTGGCTGTTGCCAAAATCTAAAACAAAAACATTTAAGTTCTTCTGTTTTCTTTCAGCGGCGACGCAGCGCCGTCTAAAGGGAATTATTTTTACAACTTTTAGTGTATATCACCTAACAGGTGGCTTTGTCGTCCCGTTTTATCATAACTTTTAATATGGCAGCAGAGCAAAAAATTTCGTATAAATACGCACAACGAGGATTATTTCCAACCAAAGTTTTTGGAAAAAAAAAGAATATATATATATATATATATATAATAGTAGTCAATCAGGATAAAAATGATTATTCCCGAAAAGGTGCATTTCTAATGACATCATCTATAGGGCAAAAAATTGATTTTCTTTCGATATTTAGACTATACTCATCTCACAAGGAAACATTCAAAAAGTGTACTCTTCAAAAAAAAAAAAAAAAAAAAAAAAAAATGTGATTCTACTCTTTATAAAACACCAGAGAGTGGAGAAAATTATCGGCAAAAATGAATTACAGCGACCACAAAAAAATTATCAAAATTAAGCATATTTGGCAATTTAGCGCTGTTAGGCGATAAGTTTGCTAGCACCAAGTTTGCCGTGTACTAACAGAACCGTGTTTTGCTTCTCCCTTCTCCGCCAAGTACTCAAAATCAATCACTTAACAGTGTGAAATCGCCAAATATACTTAATTTTGATAATTTTTTGTGGTCGTTGTATTTCATTTCAGCCGATAATTTTTTCACTTTCTGGTGTTTTATGAAGAGTAGAATCACAGATATGTTTTTCAATATTTTTTGAAGGCGACACCTTTTGAATGTTTCCTTGTCAGATAAAATTCATCATCTCTCACCATGGAAAACAATTTTATCCAGTAATAATGTTAATAAATAAATTGCACTGATTGAATTTGTATATGAAAATATATAAAAGAAAATTTTGTGATAGCCACAATATATTACTTTCTCTTTTTTCTTTCTTTCTTTTTTTGATCACATTCGTAAAATATTTGTTTCATATAACAGGAAAAGAAGCCATCTGAAAGAAGCGTCGCTACATAATGCAATCTATCAACATATGACCTTGCTTTAAAAATGTGTATATTTATACGTATTTATGTGCTACAAAACGGGCATACACTTGCGAAAACTACAGAAAAGTAACGAAAATAAAGCCTTGAAAATGAGTAATTTTATTAAATAAGGCAATTAAATGTCTTGTGATAAGCTTTTTTGTCCATTGGATATGCATTTGTCAGTATGAATTTCTCAATTATGATGCTTAACTATTGGAAAGACAGGCATTTTCCTCTTTAAAGAAAGATAACGTGCGTTAAAAAAAGAGAATGAAATTAATATTCTCTTCACGTCATCTGAAGAGATATACGACATTTTTAAGCAACAATTTTTAGAAGGCATTCTAAACTGAGTGAAAATGAAAGGAATAAATAAATTCACGTGTTTGCGTAATTTATTTAGGTTTTATTACATTATCAACTGCAAGCTGTCCGTAATTGGTTAAATTGAATTTAATCGGGTAAGAGAAAGAAACTAGTATGTTGTGGCTACCATAAATATTTCTTCTAAATATTTCTATAGAAATACAAGCATGTGTATTATTTATTAAAATTATATTTATGAACGTTTTTTTCCATGCTGAAAGCAGACGATTCATCATGGAAGTTCGCATATATATATATATATATATATATATATATATATATATATATAGTGGGTGTTCAATTTATTAGAAATTTTTTTCATTTTCTAAAAATGGCCCGGGACTTGAGATATGCAAAGAACATTTAAAAACTCACATTTTCCGCTATCTATTTAGTTCTGAATGCATTTAGGGGACCAACCACAAATTGAAGAAGAGCGCACATACTTTGGATCACCCTGTATCATAAAAAGCTACAAATGACTTGTAACTTTAACACATTGTAGCACATAACTATGTGCAATATTTGCATGTTTTGGTGCGGGAATTGCGCAACTATTTATGTATATATAATTTTTTTTTCAAAAATTATTAATTTTTTAAAAACTTTTTTGCTTATAAATTGAACGGATTTCCATAAAACTACAAAATTTACAGAAAATTTGACAAAACATTCGAGAAAAATATTTCTAAAATATAAAATTCCCACGTGTAATATTCGCTGAAATATGAGCATTTATAGTTTACATTAGTAAATATGGTTTTACCACGCATGCTCGAAAGATGGAAAAAAATTTTATTGCATAGGTTGAAAGCTAAATATATTGAGCAACATTTGTCAAAAGCTTATTTGAATAGAGTAGAAATTAAGGAAATGGTCGGCAAAAGAACGAGCTAGATTTTAGGTAATTTCCAAGAGTTGAAATTTCATAAGGGGTTTTTCACATGCCGCGTATTTAATTTGAAGATTATTTTTGAAAAAAAAAAAAAAATATATATATATATATATATATATATATCCATTACAAATCAGTTGTACTATTATTATTGCTATTTTGATTTTACTTCCATTACCCTACTACCGTAGGTAATGGAAGTATAGTATTCGGTCCAAAAATCGATATCGAGTTCTTATCCGATTTACACGTTTGAAGGCCTCTTGAGACAAAAAAAGGAGTTTTAGGCAATTGGACAGTGTGTGTGATGTATGTATGTCGGGAATCTTTTAGCTATCATATCTCCGAAACTAATAAAGATAGAACAACGAAACTTCATAATTGATACAGGTCTAGTGCACAAATGAATTTCTCAAATTTTGGTGAAAATTGGAAAAACGGAAGTGGGGCTTCGGTAAGCGAAAGTGGGACCGTAAGTCCGTATCTCGAAAACGGCTCTAATGATTTTCTTCAAATTTGATATATAAACACTCTATTAGATGTGCTTTCAAATTATATAGTTGGTTAGTTCAGAAATATGATAGGTGCCCTGTATAAATAGCTCAGTTTCAGCTCTCGCAAGTGCGTTCCTTTAAAAACTGCTGTACGGATTTTTTTTTTTTTTTTTTTTCAAATTCGCCATATTAACTCTTTTTTACATATACTTTTGTATGAAATTATTGTTTTCCGATCAATAATTGAGTATGCCAAGTTTTGCTAAAAATTGGTTATCTCAAAAACGGCTCTAACGATTTTCTTAAAAATTGTTACATAAATCTATTTTAGATATCCTTTCTCATGTATTACGTGGTCATTACAGGAAAAGTAACAATCATTCTGATTAGGTAGGTCAGTTTTAGATCACGGAAATTGGTGTTTCAAAAATAACTCTATCATTTACTTTATTTTATTTATTTTCTTATTTTTTAACTCGCTGTATGAACTCTGTTTTGCATGTTTATATATATAAATCAGCTCTCTCTTACAGGAAATTTGGCAGGTGTCTGCTTCGTTAGGTTAATTTTATGTCTTCTGATCATATTAATCTCCAAAAAAATGCGTATAAAACGTGTAATAAGTGGGTAATGGAAGTCGTGTGGTTGTTTCGCACCAGATTTTTTTATGCATATAGTGTGTTTCAAATGAGAAAAAAGCCATTTTTGAGATTAAAAGGCTTCTTTTATGGCAATAATAATGCAAAATAATGTCCAATTTCTAAATGCTCCATTATATAAGTCGTTTTAAAACTCCAGTTTTTTTGCTGTATCCTTTGTATGTAACTAAACACATTTGTGCGATGATTTTTTTTTCTTCTTTGTATTGCAATTATAGTATCAGTTAGAAACAAAAGCAAGTAATATATAATATAAAAAAAAATAATAATAATAAGTCAATTCCTACTTACAAACACTATCGATTTTTTTTTTTTTTTTTTAATAATTTTGAATTAGGAACTAAAAAGCGTGCGTGAAAAATGAAAGAAAAATAATTATAAGATAAAAAAAAAAAAAAAAACCTTTTTATATACCATGTTTTAAATTTTCTGATGAATCATAGAGCTCTTATCAATGTGCATAAAATTTTTAAATTGATAATGACGTCCATTTTTGTGAGATGCATAATTTAACTTTTTATAATTTTTTAACGTTCACGTTTAATTAAATGTATTTATTTTTATGTCGAAAGAAAATGAACTCGTAAATTCTTTTTGGCAACAATTAAATTATAGCTAATATTTTAATGGCTCTTTTAACGCTATTAGGATGTTATTATTTTCATATTTTAATTAATTAAAAGAAAACTAATCAAAAATTTGAAAATCAGACTTCGAAGTACTGTGTTGTCACCGGGTTCTGAGCAATCCTGAAAAGTTTCAAATGTCTAGCTAGTCGGGAAGTTAGTTAAAAATCGATTGCAAGATTTGTACAAAATATAGGGAGAGTGTGAACTAATAGTAGGAATTGAATAAGCTATTTAGAAAAGCTTTTAAAACCCAAATTCTTAATGTATCGTATCACATAAATCTTTTCGAAGTTATGATTTTGAAAATTGTATTGTAATAAGATGAAGGTATTAATGTATTAAGGTTTAAGGTATTAAAATGAATTGCATACTTATCTTTTTTTTTTTTTTTTTTTTTTTTTTTTATTATTATTAAAAAAAGTATTTTAAAATACTTTTAATACATTTTGGCATAAGAAAAATAGAGTCAAATTCAAACTCATTTATAAATGACTCATATAACTCATATACAAACTCATCTTCTAAGTTCGCATCGATAGTTTTTTAACTTTACAAAATTTCACCAACTTTGTTGGCGACAACAATAGATTAATGGATTAAAAGTTAATTTGTAACTTAGATTTATTTATTTACGTCACGTGATAAATTTAACACCAAAGGATTTTGTATAATTTATTTTCCTAGAGATTTGTTCGGGATGATATATTGAGAAATCAATTGTTTCCATTAGCAATATTAGTTTAGTTAGTTAAAAAAAAAAAATTCTAATGATCGCATCGATTAGCGAATTGTATTCCAAAAATTGCCCCTATCTAATGATACCGATTCTGAAAAAAATCAGACCGTTACTTCTATTTTATCTGTCCCTTTGCTATCGCTTTTAAAAGAAATTTCAAACGATGAAATTCCGAAACTTACCGTTCCATATGAGAGCAAGTATACATAAGAATTTGGGGGAAAAGTTCAAAAACTTGAAATCTCCGCGAATTCTTGTCATGTGACTGAATTTAGGAATTCATCATAAAGGTATATAATTTCTTGATTTCAAAAGGAATGCACAGTTTTGTGACAAATGCACCGATTCATTCGTTATCTGAATTTAATTTGAAGATTATTTATGAAAAAAAAATATATATAAGTTCATGAATTTATTTTTTCAATGTTTCAAAGTCATGTTTTATGATATTTAAACATTCATACAAATTTTTAAAAGAACTGTATTGAAAACAAATTCGCATAAGTAATTAATGATTCCCACAATTTTTGGAACCCAAGAAAAATAAAGTTTAAAATTTCGTAATAATTTTAAAGTAATGTCTGAGGAGCTGTAAAAAGATATTATTTTAAAAGCATTATATAGCTTAGTTCGTTCTATAATAATTATTTAGATATTTTTAATTGAATCGAATTCGATAACTTTCATCATCATCCTTTGTCCCCTTAAAATAGACGGGCCGCGGTAGCCCAGTCGGTAGAACGCTGGCCTCGTAATTGGAAGATTGCGGCTTCGGTACTTGAGCCTGCAAAAGATCGTCGTGTACACTAATGGTGGCTGGTGCACGTAAAATATGTCGTGGCCGCAATGACCTCCATGTTCCCATCAAAATTATACCACTGGGGATCACCGAAGCGGGAGAGCCATCCCTTCCGTTGAGGATCAAAATTGTGATGGCATGTCTCCGGACCACCTCTAAGGGTGAGTCCCAGACCGTCGCCAATTGCCTATTGCGCAGCACTAGTGCGACGTAAAACTCAACCAACCGAAATAAGATAGTTAGAGTTATAGTACATATATCACTGGAAATGTTTTTGCGTTGGATCATATGCAATTCGAAATTTGAAATTTCATAAATCAAATTCCTTGATATTTTTTATCGAATTTGCAAAATTCTGTACCCTGTTTTACGCCTCTTTCCAATTTAAAAAAATATATAAACCACTTTTAAAACACGTACAGTCGGTAACAAAAGTGTCCGAACACTAGCGAAATTTCCTATATAAAAAAAGTACACTTCATACAGTTTTGTTAAATAAATCCTTATCGAATGATGTTCTTACACTGACTAAGAACAAGATTCGACAAGGATTTATTTAACAAAACCATTTGAAGTGTGCTTTTTTTACATAGGAATTTTTGCTAGTGTTCGGACACTTTTGTTACCGACTGTATATAAAATCTTTATTAAGAATGCACACAAGGCTTTTCGTTACTATTACGTAGCATCTTCAGGTGTTGTTATTTAACATAAGAGTAGACAACATTATATATATATCGAAGTAGTTTTAAAGTTAAAAAATAAGTTTTGTACACAACATGAGTCACTTGAGTGACATCGACTTATTTTTTAACTTTAACCGTATAAAACTACTTCGATATATATATAAAGCTGTCTACTCTTATGTTAAGGGCGCATTAGAAAGTATTTCCCGGTCACTTCCCGAGTTGGGAAATGACGTCACGCGGGAAGTTCGGGAAATTAGAACTACCATATAGGAGCCTTACGAAAAATGACCGAGATATAACTACTTCCGTACACATCTCATCTTCCCGGGAAACAAATATATATACAAACATGGCTCCTATATGGTACAGTCGGTAACAAAAGTGTCCGAACACTAGCAAAAATTCCTATGTAAAAAAAGTACACTTCATACGGTTTTGTTAAATAAATCCTTGCCGAACCTTGTTCTTAGTCAGTGTAAGAACACGATTCGCTTAGGATTTATTTAACAAAACCGTATGAAGTGTACTTTTTTTACATAGGAATTTTTGCTACTGTTCGGACACTTTTGTTACCGACTGTAGTTCTAATTTCCCGAACTTCCCACGTGACGGCATTTCCCAACTCGGGAAGTGACCGGGAAATACTTTCGAATGCGCCCTAAATAACATCACCTGAAGATGCTACGTAATAGTAGTGAAAAGCTTTGTGTGCATTTTTAATAAAGATTTTATACACGTGTTTATATATTTTTTAATATGTTAACACGTGAAATCATTTCAAAATTTAAACTTTTAGTAGTTTTTAATTTTAATTCTTTACAATTTGTTACTTAAGTTTGAGTTTAGTATTTAAGGAGTTATAACCAAAGTTAATCTTTTCTGAACATCAAGTACATACATGTACATAATATTTTGACTTTTTTTTTTAATATTCCTACTTTCAATTGCAAAAATAGTCCGAATATAAAGTTTTTTTTTTTTTTTTTTTTTTTTTTTTAATGCAGTTTACTACATATAATATATTTTTTTAGGAATCCAAATGTAGCAAGCCGTGTACCGTGGCTTCGTTACAGTTATCAGACTCCTGTTTATTTACACATAGGAAAAGAGGAAGAAAGTATTCGTCTGAAACCAAATGAACGATGTGAAATATGGCGTAAACGGTTTAATGCTGAAGTGGATGATGAATTAATAAGAAAAATACAAAACTCTGAAGAAAACTAAATAAAAATTATAACAAATTGATTATAAATTGATTGTAATTGACCTATATAGTGTTCCACTAATGCTATTGTGAGTGCTTGAATTATCGCCTGTTTTAATAAAATATTTTTCTTGATGTATATCTGTATATTGTTTAACATTTTTTGCCGTTCAACATTTATTTATTTTTTTTTCTTTCAAAATTGCTAAACTAATTTCAAAAAAGGAAAGAAAAAGTAAAAAAAAGGAAAGAAATTAGCATAATTAAATTAGGAAAAATGGTATTATTTAAATTTAAAGTTAATCTTCGAAACTTACCAATATTAGACGGCTGACTTATTTGACATGTTTAATCTTTCTCTACTACTGCCACAACAAAACATCATAACTAAAAAGCTTACTCAATATCGTAGTTTACATAACTACAGTCGGTAACAAAAGTATCCGAACACTAGCAAAAATTCCTATGTAAAAAAAGTAGAGTTAATACTGTTTTGTTAAATCAATTCTTGTCGAATCATATTCTTAGACTGATTAAGAACATGATTCGACAAGGATTTATAACAAAACAGTATTAACTCTACTTTTTTTACATAGGAATTTTTGCTAGTGTTCGGATACTTTTGTTACCGACTGTACTTATATTTAGAATAAAATCACTTTAAAATCATGTTTACTAAAATTATATTTTATTTAAAAACATTTAAAAACTGTATACATTCAAAGCTTTTCGCTTTAAAAACCAAATCCTCATCGGGAATTTAATGCAATTGTTTCTAATTAGCAATTTATATATATATATTTATTTATTTGACGGTTGACAGTTAAAGAGTCCTTTAGTTAATTGAGGAGTCTTGAACATGAGGAATGGTAACTTGCGAAATCTGGTGACTGTAACTGTGGTAGAATCAACAAAGTGCTGCCTGTAGAAGCTGTAACTATTGTAGGATCAACAAAATATTGCCTGTAGGAGCTGTAACTATTGTAGGATGAACAAAGTGCTGTCTGTAGGAGCTGTAATTATTGTAGGAGAAATACTTGTAATGCAGGATCATACTTCAACAATCCGGAAAGCAAAAAGGAATGGATATTGTAGCATCACCAAAGTGCTGCGTGCAGGAACAGAAACTATTATATCAGTTTGCTGAAATATCGCACGAGGTAATTGTAGGAGTAGAACTATAAGAAATTAAAAAGAAATAGAAGATTATATCTTATGATTGTGTGTCAAATTATTGTTATTGGCAAAATTGCAGTATTTTTAGAATTTATCACATTTTTACATTTAATTATATTGATAGTGTGAGACATATACAATTCTTGAATATTAGGTGGTGTTGAAATAAGTTTAGCGTTATTCCATATAGGATTAGAGTTTGGGTTAGCATATATGAAATCGATCAGAGTAGAGCTTTTTTACTTCTTTAATATTACGTATATATTCTTGTATTGTCTAGTTAAAGTTATATTAGTTTGACCGATATAAAAGAAAAGTTCTTTATTGTTTTCAATGGAAATTTGATAGACACCTCCAGTGAATCCGTGTTAATTAATGAAGATAATTGAATAAAAAATCTGGCAACACTGCTTACAATTACAAACTTACACTGATTGAACTTAGTTTGCAGGCGAAACAGCTGTCATACAGAACAAATAAGCTTATTTCTCTGAATGTATTTAATATATTGACACACCAATAGCTCTTATAGCACACTAATTAAATATTCACGTGTACAATTTATTAGTACTCCGAAAGTATCGGTTAAATATCGAGAGGTTTAAGTTTGCACATTTACGTTCAGAATTTACATACCATTTCTATGTGCAAAGAGGAAGACAGAATTTTCTAATGAAAAAAAGAAAAAAAAAATTAAGTAAATAAATAAATGAATGAATAAATTCCTCCATTCATTCTCTCATCAAAATAAATAAACCTCTTTAGATCTGCTATGATTGTATGTTTATCTTTATCATAGCAGAATTGCCAGTATTTTAATTTATTGCAAAGCATTTTCAGCCCCACCCTTATTTTTTATGCCTTTTTTTTATGAGAATATTTTTTTTCTTTTCTTTTTATCCTAGTTATTCAGTGTATCCTCAAATTATAGCGCCGAATTTTAAGAGAGCACTTCATAAGAATTCAGAGTTGTATAGGAACCCATGTCCGCAAATGGCATCTTAACCCTTTATGAAGCAGGTTTTTTTAAGGTATTTTTAACAGATGTAGGCGTGGCTTTTAAATTTTGAATTTTTAACAAATATTTTTTCATGCAAATGATTATAATAAAAGATATACTGTAGTATCTTGTGTGTTGGGGTCCACTAATAACGAATACTTAATTAATACACACATTTAATCACGATAAACTACACAATAAGAAATTATATACAGGAACGCTTAAAGTTACCGTACGCTAGTACGTCAGAACAACAACAACTACTAACAGAGAGTTTACATTGTACAACACAGAGACAGCGACCTCGTGCGGTCAGGCACGATCGGAACAAGGAACGAAGTCTAATACATGACATATAATAGTAATAATGGTGTTTCTAATCCAGTGGTCACCAAACCGGTGGTCCACGAGAAAATTGTGGTAGTCCATAGAAAAGTCTAAATTATTTGCATTTTTTAAATGTTTCATTAGAAATTATAGTGATATTAATTTTAACTTTAGAATTTTCTAAGTCACCGATACTGGCAACATTAGATTTAAGAATTTTCTAGAAGAGAGAGAAGATAAACGAAGTATTTTTTTATCAGAAAAATTTGAATTGTAAGTATCAGGCATAGTTATCACTTCCAGTTTCTGATCAGCATTTAACTGCAGTGGCTAGAATAAGATAGTGTGTCGTTCGATGAGCGAAAAACGTGTAAGAAATCAAGCCTCCGTTAGATGGCGCTACCTCTGATTGTGGTGTATTGCTTCTGGTTTTCGGCTGAATATAAATACTAGCAACAAATTAACATTTTGCATCACAATTAATATTTTATTCGTTTTTAAATTTAATAAATATTTCTACTAAGAATAAAACTAAGCTCTCAATTTCTCCACAATTAATAATAAAATAGCGTAAATAACTGAGAAATACTAATTAAGAAATTAATAAAAATCTGAAGCTTTTTCTCTTTCTCAGTACATATTTATTAAAATAAAAAGATATAACTATCATAAAAATAATAAATTGTTATAAATTAAAAATATATACAATAGGTGCATTTAAAAAATACCAATTCTTAAAAATTTTCATTAAAAAAATTATTGTTTCTTTCGAATAGAAATATATCTAGAAATTAAACTTCATATTATTTACTGATGAAATATTTTTTATAACAGCACTCATAAAACCTTTTCGATATTTTTGTACAGATTAAAATTGTTTTAATTTTTTGTTTGAACATATAATCATACTGAAATAAAGAAAGCTTGCAAAAATTAATAAATTAAAACCAATTGTAAAGTTTACAGGTTTTTCAATATGAAAGAAGAAGCATTAATTACATACTGCAGGAAATCAGTCGGTATTACTGTACTATTCCAGTAACTTTAATTTTATTTCTTATTTAAAAGGAATTTTTAATCAATTAAACGATCATTCAGAAAATAAATAAAAATAAAAATAATATATCATCTGAACTGGAACATTTTCTAATGTATATAAAAAAGAATATACAATTTCAAATTTGAGTCTGATAAAATTCATTCATATATATTAGTAAAAATATTCATATCATAACACATATTTCGGTTACCATGGCGCCGGGCGAAAGAATAAATAAATTTTACTTCCTGCTTTACTGATTTTGTACTGGAAATAAAAATTGCAGATTTCAAAATGCTTCAATTTTCTTCAAAATTATTTCAAACTTGCTACACACTTTTAACATCACAAGACGAAGTTGCAGTTCAAATTTTATCCGGTTTCGAGAATAAATAAAAAATGTACAATTTTTAATTGCAAATTAAATTTTATTATAATACGCGTATTTCAAATTCTAACTATGATTAAATTATTTTTATTCCATCATTCGAAAGATATTTTAACGTTCTTTTATATTATCGAAAGTTTTAACCAGATTTGCACGTTTTGAGGTGTCCTGATTAGGTTTTCTTTTATATCTCAGCTAATTCAGTTAGACCGTTCAAAATTGGTATATGTAGGTTAATTAGGAAGGACTGAAAGGGTGGGGAAGATATAGGCGTGCACCGCGCGCACGGAACTGCGCTGCCGTAGGCAGTGAGGACCCGATCCGACTTTGTACCCGATGAGAAATGATTTTTTTAATTTTCTTTTCTTGAGAATAAAAATTTGATTTGAGAAGGAATATGTGCGCGCGCATTGGTCTGCGCTGCCGAAGGCAGTGGGAACCCGGTGTGAGTTTTTACCCGATCAGAATTTTTTTTTGAGGGGGGGGGGCACGAAGGGTCAGGAAAGGAATACGCGCGCACGGGGCAGCGCTGCTGAAGGCAGTGGGGACCCGGGCCGACTTTTTACCCAATCAGAAATGATTTTTTTTTTTTTTTTTTTTTCTTTTCTTAACGCTAAAAGTTACTGTTAGTGATTCATTAATTTTAGTGATTCATTTGAAAATACTGACCCGCTAGCGGGCGAAGCTCGCTAGTAATTTACTAAAACTTGTATTATAGCACTAAATAAATATATAATTAATTAAACAGCAAAACACTTACTTTAAGATTAAAAGATGAACTAATTGAAATTGATTAAATTAATACCTTTTTACTTATAGTAAATTTATTGTGTACGCCGAATCTTAAGGCATTTAGCTTTTTCTCTTTTAGTTTGACGATCCCTATTGAGCTGTTTCACATAAAAATGTAATCTAGTTAAAACATAGAATTTTATGATTCTCTTTGTGAGATCAACTTTGTGATTATCACATCCAATCATATATATTTTATCTCTGTTTAAACTAGCCATCACATCTAAAATGCTATCGCTGTGCAGTGTTTGCACACTAAAACATTCAGTAAATTTATTTTCTAATTCAAAAATTAAATTAAACAAGCATTTTGATGGATATATTAAAGTACCCCTATTATCATTTTTTTTTTTTTTGGTGAATTCAGCACAGTTTGGAAGTTCAAGTTCACGTGATATTAACATTTTTTCACATTCAGTGCATTTTGTTTTCGACTCAAATTTTCTGACAACATATCCAGAAATATAATAAATTAGTCTAGCATCACTGTGTTTAAGCAAAATGTTTAAAAAACCATCTTTAAATCCATTTAAGCAATTTTCAGCATTTGATAAATCCCCATTTTCGATAAATTCATCTATACAATTAGCAATCAATGAATTATTTTCACCCTTTTTATTGACGATATTTTCTGATGAAAGCAATGAATTTATGACATTTGGGGCAATGTTCCCACCTTTAGGTGCTCTGGCTAAATTGTAGAAACTCAAACACTCAATAATGGTTAAAAACTCGCTTGGTGTTGGATGATCATTGCATCCTTTGCATTGCCTAATTATACCGAATAAGTTCTCGAGTTTATCTTGGCTTAGTCTGCTTGTCAATAAATATGTGTAATTTAAAGAAGATAAGTAACTCATAAGAGATAAAGTACTTTTTAAAGTAACTTTAAAACCAATACTTGTTGTTTTACTCAGATATCCATTTTTATTTGGCTCACAATGTTTTTCCCATTCTGTTAAGAAATTTAAAAATTCCACGAGGAATTTCTGTTGCTGAGAATTTACCTGTAAGCCCTGTTTGGGGCATCGTGCAGTCATAATTTTTATCAATGAGTTTATTTTCTTAACAAAATTAATTGTTGCTGATGGATTACCATATTCTTCAATTTTTTCTCTGTAAAATTCTAATCCTTTAATTACATCTTCACTAAATATTTCAAATGCTAAATTAACTTTCATTTTTTCAAAACTATTGGGAAAGAAATGAATTTTAGATATCCGAGGCATGACTCTTAATGTCAATGGATTAGAATCTTCTTTCCAAGCACTTTTTATGTGCTCAAGAAGAACTTTACCTTCTGGTGTATAAAATTCTCCATACTTCAAAAGTGCATTTCTTAAACACTTTAGCAGATGAGGAAAATCACATACAAAGTGGAGTGATCGAGTATCATCACATGGATGAATTACTTTGTACTGAACCTCACCTTGCTTTTTCTCGCCTATTCCAAAAATTTTCCACATTGATCTATTCCAAGGTGCTCCATCTCCTGTGACAACATCGACAAATAAACCACATTTTTCAATAAGAAGAATAGCTTCTATGAGAATTTTAGCTAACATAGCTCCTTTCATGTTGTTGTGAGTAGCAAATACACCCACAATTTGAATCCAATCTCCTGTAAAGGGTTGGAATATTAGAAGCAGTCCATGGTCACATAATTTATTTTTTATATTTTCATCAGAAAAAGACCCATAATCTACATAACCTTGAATAAGCCCATCAGATCTAACTTTTAAATTTTCGGAAAGTTTTATTTCATCAAATAGAAGAGAACCATGCTTTTGAAATGTGTCTAAATGACAAACTTTCTCTTTTAAAATTTGAAAACATTTTTTGTTGAAACCAAAGCCAGCTGAAAATGTGTTAATGGCTTTTTTAAGGCAAGTTTTCCCGGGTAAAATTAAAATTTTGTTTAAACGCATGTGTTCATATAATCTTGGGCTTTTCATTCGCATTAATATACATTCTAGTATCCATTCTTTATTATATTTCATACCTTTTGGATTTTTTCTTTGAGAAGCTTTAAAGCATTCGTTAATTGCCAATTGCTGCTTTGCAGTTAGTGCTTTTATTTTAGTTGATAAATTTGCTTCATTATCTATGGCTTTTTTGGATGCATACTTTAAGTTGCTTTTTAATTGTGACACTTTACTCTTTAATCGTTTAAAAGATGCAGTGGAAATTCTGGGAGATTTTTTCTTGACAAGTAATTTCTTTTTCGCTTTTTTCATTAGAACAGACTTTTTATATAATAAGTTTTTACGCTTGAATTTACAGGATAAACATCTGTTCTGTAACGAAACTGATAACCCAGTGCAATTTTTACTAAAAATAATAGAGTTATGAGCAGTGCTGCCAGATTTGAGGGAAATTTTTATTCAACTGCCACCGTTAAATTTTACTTTTAACAATTGCCTAATCACATCGAAAATTTCTTTAAAAGATGTTGCGAAACTATTAACACACCGTTTCAATTAAAATTTAGTGGTGGCTGTTAAATAAAAATTTCGTTCAATCTGGTAGCACTGGTTATGAGTTGAAATATTTTTTGATGAGATATCAGCAAACTCATTAATTTGCCCAACACCAACACACAGTACAAGTTTATCAGTATCCTGTATAATTCTTTCCAATTGTATTACAGAATTCAGTGGTTCATGCTTTTTAATAATTAAATGTCCAAGACATACGGAATATACAAACTGTCCATTTATTTCTTCAACAGTTATTAATTTGTTTGGACTTTGTAACTGTAAGGATGAGGAATCAGTATTATAATCATTCCAGACAGCAAATACTTTACAGAGCGAATTTTTTTTTTAAATTTATCTCATTCCAAAATTCTGGCAGTTGTATATTTGAAAATTCCGAAATTGTTCCTACGCGATTATCAGTAAATGAAGCTGCCTGATTGCATTTTTCATCTGTAGATACTTTTTTCTTCTTTCTCGGGGGCGAAAATGAGCGATCTTTTGGCGGCGGCCTTTTTTTAACATCAAACGATAAATACTTTGGCAGATTTTGAAATATGGAAGGAATAGCTCCAGGTGGTAATATGGGTCGTTCTCTTGGTATTAAAACTTCCTCTCCATTTATTAAGTGCCGAAAATTTCGCTCAATAAAACTGTCACTGAAATGTAATTCACAGATTGCACACATTTCGTCTAAAGGTTTGTCTGCTCTGGGAATACATTTTTCCCAACGTTTTCTTTCTAGTGGATCTGATGGAACATTAAATAAAGAAATTTTAGTCTCATTCTTTTTCCTGCTATAGCCTGTATTGCATCCTGGTACGAAACAATGTCGCTGACGATATTTTTTACGAGTTGTCAAATTCATGTTTTCTGTTTTGCATGTACACCGATTTATGAATTTTTTCAATGAAGTAAACGATATATTCACATGTTATATTAAATAATTAAATATTATATAATTATTATAATAAATTGTAAACACAATTAAACTATAACAGATAAAAATCAAACGCTTTTTTCGTACGCACTTTGTAAACAAACACATTTCAAACTGAAACTTTACCGCGGCTAAATAAATAATTACTTACACCCCTCTAGAAATCTTGGAAACGCTACACCCCTCCCTACAGAGACGCCCTCTTGTGACAGGCTTATTTCTGAGACTAAAGAAGATGCCTGAGAGCGATAACGAACGGCACACTATCTATTCTAGCCACTGTAATTTAACTACGGTTTTACTAAATTTATTAAAATATTGGAATTTTTCAAATTTCTCAAATGTGTATTATTATTGTTTTTGTTTTTGTTTTCATTTGATTTCAATAATATAATAATATAATATACAGAAGACTGGGGTTAGCTGGCATAAGCGGCTATTTGGCACTCATCTTCTATTTCCTCTCACAGTGGTGGTAGAACGCTGTCATTTTACAAGTGGAGAGAGCATGTATTCACTTTGTTTTCTAAAAAAAAAAAAAAAAAAAAAAAAAAACCAGTTGAGAACGTCGCACTGGTTGCGAAAACCTCCGGTTCGTCTGCTACTAGCTGTAAACAACCGTGATTTGATGTTTGGGATTTTTTAGTATCAATCTCATATTGAACATCCCTTTCTGTGAGTCTAGTTGGCATAATTAGTTATGGGGTCTGTTGGCATAGCTAAACTTTCTTTAATGATATTTCAAAGACTGAAGAACCTGTCCAAGATGAAGAATTTCAACTCTCAGCCACCTTGCAAGACGTTTGTGAGGGTTTTTATTTGACACTTCCTACGAACTCCGGAGAACCTAAAAAAGATACTGAAAGGTCACATAAAACAAGGACAATAACGAATCCTCCACAAAATCAAGAGCTTCCTGACCACCTAGATAGCAAAATACATAACTTTATTTTGGTCAAATACCAATCCTGACAGTTCCTTAGGAAATATGAAACCAGTAGCAATGAGATTCGCGTGTCCACTATAATCAAAAGGGGGGAAAAAATGGAGATGGCCAGACGAGAACGATTTAATTTTATACGACCAAAGTAAAATTGTACAAATTAAACCCACCTGTTCAAAAAAAAAACGAGCAGGCAACTCTTGCATTCGTGGTTGATATCAAACATTGTTCTAATTCTATTTGAATAACTATATATAGCTATATAAATAAGAAGAATATAATTTTCTTAATAAATTAATAACTTGTTCATTGATTTAAGCAGAAAGTCTTGGACAAACATTGTTAAAATAAGATGTTCCGTAAAAATTAAATGTTTCCCCCCAAAAATTGTTGTATTCTGCCTTTCTCTACGCATACCACGTTATTTCAACTTCCCCTTCTGGGTGTGCTAACTAGCCTTACACCCGAGGTTAGATGACATAGTTGTGCGATCTTAGGAAGAGTTTTCTTTGGGTATTTAAAAACGTTTTTAATTGATGGATTATACATGATTTTGTAGCCAAAGAGTTAAGCTTTCCTCAGAATTTCTCTAAGTATTGCACAAAAAATTAGAAAAATCAAAAATTAAATTCTATGCCAACTAGTTCCGGTTTCCGTTACATATTACTAGATTTAGTAAAAGCGGTTTTACATATGGAAATACGATTTATTACTATAGTTGAATTTTTCGTTTGAGTTTCTTATAATGTGCAAACAATAAAAAGGTATTAACATGCTTTCTCTGCAATTGTTTTATATGAATCAACAACTTTTAAGCCTCGTTCTTATGATTATACATGCTTTTCTAGTAATAAAACAATATTAAAAATGTTTTATACTCAATAGGTTTATTTCAAAATTATAAAATTGGTATTCGCTGATTTTTATTTTAGAAATTTATTTGCATTTCTTAATCAACAATATTAGTTGCCAGCAGAATTTTAAATTATGAATTCAGTGGTCTGTTAAGTCCAAAAGGTAGGCGACCGCTGTTCTGATCGATGAATTTAAAACATTGATTGTGTTAATACAAACATTGGGTATGATTTTTTTTAATGACGAATCATAGAAGTTTTTAAATTTTACAAGGTAGGCGGAGTTATAAATAACTAAACAATTAGACTAAATGAGCAGTTAATAGTATTAGGTGGAAAGTGTTAAAAAAAAAAAAAAAGAACACGAAAATGTATCCACTCATTAAAGAGTTAATATGTTGTTTGCTATAATGGGTTGCTATGTATTCCTTATTATTCTTTTAGTTGTTATCTAAATCCACTGTTTGTAACTCTACGTTTGTACCGCCCACATATGCTAAATAATACTCTAAAACATCCAGTTTTTAAAGGATTAAGATGACATTTGTGGGAATGAACACTTCTGAATCTTTATGAAGTGCCCTATACCTATTGAAGTTTGTCACAGTAATTTTGGGACACCCTGTATATATACAGTGGCGTACCAAGGGTGGGGAGGAGGGGGCGGTCCACCCCGGGCCTCAGGTCATAAGGGCTTCGAAAAAACTTAACCTTTAAGTATACATATTTGGTGAAGTTGTCGTGCCATTATTTTAACCTAAAAAATTCCCTGCGGTTCTTGAAGCCGTAGGTTCCTGTCTAAAGAGCCTCAATGTACAAAATGTGACCATTCAGCAACAACTCCAAAGAAAAAAAGAATGTAAAGCCTAATTAAGGCAACACAAATTGTACCAATGCCCTTGGCCTTCTTGTTGTGTGTTTAGCTTCTGAATCAATCTTAAAATTTATTTCAGTGCCTTTTTATAGTAATGAATTTAAGTGAACAAGTGAGAAGGGGGCCTCTAAATAGTAGTGTCTGCAGTTAAACGTACCCCAGTGAAATTTTCACCCTGGGCCTCGAGATTTGTAGGTCCGCCATTGTATATATATATATATATATACGTATATATGGTATATAAAGGGCTGGGATAAACAACATTAAAAGGGTGGAAAATTGCATGGAAACCCATACCCATGGCCTAAAACGTCATTTTAATTTTTGAAGAACTGCATGTAGACCTGCTAACTATACTAGTTTATACGTAATGGCATTAAGTCCCGCCTTTTTTTCACACCAGAATAGTTGTAGAGCAATAGTCTACTTATTTAATCATGAGAACATATTGCTGAATATTACTCTACAGCTATTCTGGTGTGAAAAAAGTCGGGGCCTAATATCATTACGGATAAACTAGCACAGTTAGCAGGTCTATGCATGACTTTGGTTATTCTTTAAAAATAAGATTCAAATATAGGCGTGTCTCGCGAATGTTGCAATATTTTTAAAAAACGTTTTTACATGCTAATATTGATGTAAAGGAATATGTGTAGTAATAATCATACTTCTAATATACACTAAGCGACAATAAAAAGCCGCACTTGGATATTTTTCTTTTCCCTTTTTGCAACCGCCAATTTTATCATTTAAAAAGCAATTTTTCGCACAGATTTTATTACGTTGCCCTCCACGTACACTTTAGAAATGAGCCCAGGGTTAAAAATAAAATGCAAATGTCCGGAAAATTATAATTTTAGAAAGTATTTAAAAAATGGCAAGTATAAGGCATTCAACGATGCCATAAAAGTATTAATTTTAGAATGAAAGTCAAAAAATATTTTAATACGTGAGACAGCAAATTAATTAAATGTTAACGAAATATTCCTGAGATGATTTTTAGGACCATATAAAAGTTTTTGGCTGTTTAAACGGAAAGTGTCCAATCGAGATGATGGCAAGTTAGAAAACAAAAGTTTATAATTTTCAAAATATGAATACAGAACAAATCTAGATCGTTTAGCTTTAGCTACTCTTATATTTATGCGCTAATAAAATCGAGGTTTCTTATCTAAAAAGGAGAATATGGAAAGAGCATCTATTTTCGGAACATTATCCGATTGCTCTTTTACAAATCCAAAATCGACATTATACAAATAAAAATAGAAATATATATATAAGATATAAGATATAGTATATTTATGGAAGGTTTAAATTATTTCTTACAAAAGGTAAAATTTTTAAGAATAAACTATAAAATACAGATTAGAATAGAGCGAACAAAAAGAAAAGCAAGCGGTAAAGTGTAAACATTCACACTTCGTGTACTGTGACGTCAACCCCCTCACGGGGCGTTTTCGGATCACGTGGTTTTGTTTTGGTTTTTAGCGATTTTAAAATGTTAATTAAAAGTTAATTTGAAATAATTTTACGATTTTAATTGGATTTTTCGGATTCCCAAGATTGATTTTATCGATTACAATTAAAAGAAATTGTTTTTCCTTCCGTGTGCAACTTCCCCATTAACAGTTTTGTAGATAAAGTAAAGAAAGAGGAGTTGTTAAACAAACAAAAGAGAGAAAACCATAATAGGGTGTTTAAGTATTTTTCTCCATATATTACACGATGTTTTATTTAACGCTACTGAACTTTGAGCCCATAGATCATAATGATAATGAATTTTTCGTTGTGTCCCTGTAAAAACCTATAAATGCTAGATTTACCAAAATGCTTATAGTTAGTGCAACAGTGATGTATAATATTCACATAAATTTTCAGCTCAATTGAATAAGGCGTTTAGATGCTATCGCACTTTTAAAAATTTCGTCCCTTAGGTCATAATGATAAAGAATTTTTCTTTGTGTCCCTCTAAAAAAACTGTAAGTGCTAAAGTCACCAAAATCTATACAGTTGTGCTACTGTGATCTATAACATGTGTATAAATTTTTTGCTCAGATTAATAAAGCGTTTAGACGTTATCACACTTTTAAAAATTTGGCCCCATAGGTCGTAATGATAAAGAATTTTTCTTTGTGCCCCTGTAAAAAAACTGTAAGTGCTAAATTCACAAAAATGTATACAGCTCATGCAACTGTGACCTTTACCATGTGCACAAATTTTTTGCTCAGATTAATAAAGCGTTTAGGCGCTATCGCACTTTTAAAAATTTGGCCCCATAGGCTATAATGATAAAGAATTTTTCCTGGTGTCCCTGTAAAAAAAACTATAAGTGCTAGATTCACCAAAATAAACAGGGTTCGTACTATGGAGACTTACAATATACGTACCAACTTTCAGCTTATTCGAACAAAGCGTTTAGACCCTAGCGTGTTCACTCACAGACATACACACAGACATACATACACACATACATACACACATTATCGTAAAAATAGTGAAAACGCACTCAAGGGACCTCGAAACGTATAGAAACAACAAAATCTCAAATTCGGATTTTTGACATGATTACAATACTTTCCGCACTATAGTGTTCGGAAAGTAACTAGTAAGATGACAAAAATGTGACCGAATTATTAAAATTGCATTCATAAAACAGTGGCACATTCTCCGTACATTATGGTACGGAGGTGCATAAATTTTCAATGAATCGGGTAAATTTTTACGCTCAATGGATCAATTAACTCGAAATAAAACGCGGCCATTTTAAAAACGGTGCCTGACCGACTATTTTGATGGTATCTCAGACTTTCCCGCAAACAGAATTTCAAGATGATATTGCACCATACTAAAGGGCGCCTGTGGTGCGTTTATTCGATTCAAATTGTTAAAACTACATATCCTATCCCATGAGCTCCTATAATTCTGTAAGCAATTATATCTTTTTTAACTTTAAGTTAAATCCCAGAAAAAATATCGTGGAATTTCTTTTTCATCAGACTTGGAAATAGCCCTAATCTCAATCCGCTCGAAAATGTTTAGTTTATAAAAAAGAGCGGAAAAGGGGTGAGGATTAAAAATTTGCAGTCTACAACTCTGCAAGGACTAGAAAAAATTATTTATGATATTTGGCACAGAGAAATGTCTGATATTTATATTAAAACACTGCATAATACTATGCCATTGCGTATTAAAGCAGTAATTACACATAAAGGTGGAATAACTCGTTAAGAAATTGCTTAGATCTAACAAATAAATAGTTTTATTTTATTTATTGAAATATAACTTATTTATATCATATAATAAATCATAATACAGTGCAAAACATATATTTATTATATTACGTTTAAAAAGAATGTTTTATGTAGATTTTTAATAATTACTTCGTAGAATGCAACAAAGTGAATTATTAAATCAAAAATGTACATAGGTATAATTTCATCTCTTTGATATTATGCAAACATGACATTTTTATTTGTTTCAACCATTAGTTTCGAAGCTATTACAAATGAAAAAGGTATAAGTCAATTTTTCTGCAGTGCGGCTTTTTTTTTTTTTTTTTTTTTTTTTTTGTCGCTTAGTGTATTTGTCAATCCTTTAGACATTATCTATCTCCACTTAAAGTTTAAGAATCTATTAATTAAGAAAAAAAAAAAAAAAAAATCGAGGAAACTTAGGACAGTTTAAAAGGACTCAGAGTTGCATTAATATTCATTACCAAATATGTCATGTTTACCCTTTACTGAATGGAAGTTTTTTTGGATTTTTTAGCACTTACCTCCTTCTCTGAGTGCTATCGACAGCTCATGCGTCCACTAGCTGCTAGTTAACCAGTAACTGGGTAAGTTTTAAGAAATCATACAAAATGTTCGTATTAATGTAATAAGCGCGATAAATACATGGATCAGAAACACAATTATTACTTACTACGTATATTCCTTTACATAAACATTAGCATAAAAAAAAAATGCTTAAAAAAGCATTGTTCGAGAGCCACGCCTATACCTGAGTTTTATTGTTAGAAATTAACCAAAAACTTCCAGTTCTTAAAATGGTTATATTAAAATTAAAATGAAGTTTGCGGCAATGTCCTGTGTGATTCTCCAATTCTTGATCATTGTAATGTTCGCTATCGTACCTTCAAGTTTATGTGTGTATCTATCTATACTTGTCAACATGCTAATTAATAATCTGTAGTATTCTTAGCCCCGCCTTCACCAGTATCTTTTTAGAGTATTTTTCTTTTTACTTACTCGTAATTGCATTTGGAGAATATTACTCTAATAATTGACTGGTGTGATGAAAAGGGCGGGACTAACAACACTACGGAATATTAATTAGGATGTTGGCAAGTATGGTATCTATCTAGACTCGAAACTGTTTTTCGAATTCAAAATAATGTTTTTCTTTTTCTCCCCCCCCCCCTTTTTTCTTTTTGCTTTTTTAATTAAATCTGTTAAAAAAAAAAAAAAAAAAAAAAAAAAAGAGTAAGGATATTTAGGTATTTAAAATAAACAAATTAAATACATTAGTGAACAAGCGTTTTTTTTTTTTTTTTTTCAGTGATTGGGTTTTTTTCTGTACAAACGCAATGGTTTATTAGTAATGGTTTCACCATTACCAATACTTTTTGAAGCAAAGTCTAAATCCTAAAAGTTTGAACTTTTTTCATTCTTTCTTTTTTAGGTATGGCGTGCGAAAAAATTACAATAGTACGCACGAAAGGACACTGAAAGTTGTCAAAAAAAAAAAAAAAAAAAAAAAAAAACATTTTAATTCATAAGTATATATATTTCGAATTGTGCTAGATGTACTAAAAAAATAAATCAACATTAATTTAATAATAATAATGTTTATATTAATTTTTTTAGCTCAACAATACAAAACTGAAATATTATATAACTGCTACCAGTAAAATTATGTGGCAGCTTTTTATTTAGAAAAAAAAAAAATAGAAAAATAGTACGACTCTTTGTTACCCAATTTATGCACTAAATATGTGTAAATACGAGTGAGATCCTATCCTATATGGTGTGGTTCTCCTCCGCAAATAAAGCAACTTTTACTCCCGACCCGACTAGTGCGCATCTAATGTTGCGCAGACAGACGGCAAGTGATACCCCTTCCTCTTTTAATTCCCCATCTCCATGAATCTCTTAATCCTGAAAATCGCTTTTCACAAACTAAATTCATGGCAGTTTTTCATAATATGCGTTTTAAGAGTTCATAGGAAAAATGAAAATTTTTTCAGAACTAGGTAAGGAACATATTTTTATCATGACTGACATATCTCCATTTCTTTCTATCCTCACTTGCAATATTAAATTTCCATGTGTTTGTTGCACGGAGGTTTGTTGTTATTTTCATATCAGCGTCCTTTGTATGAAGAATGCTGATTGGCTGAAAGAAAGACGCGACGTTTTCGGAGTCTTGATGCGGAAGACGCTTGCTTAAGTGTCTAGGCGCATGCGTGAAGTGACGTACTATCAGCTTATCTAAAGAACCAATCAGAAGAAAAAAGTTCCCTTGTTACTGTTCTAAGTTTAATCGCCTGTAGTCACAGACTAGACAAGACAGGCGATTAAACTTAGAACAGTAACAAGGGAACTTTTTTCTTCTGATTGGTTCTTTAGATAAGCTGATAGTACGTCACTTCACGCATGCGCCTAGACACTTAAGCAAGCGTCTTCCGCATCAAGACTCCGAAAACGTCGCGTCTTTCTTTCAGCCAATCAGCATTCTTCATACAAAGGACGCTGATATGAAAATAACAACAAACCTCCGTGCAACAAACACATGGAAATTTAATATTGCAAGTGAGGATAGAAAGAAATGGAGATATGTCAGTCATGATAAAAATATGTTCCTTACCTAGTTCTGAAAAAATTTTCATTTTTCCTATGAACTCTTAAAACGCATATTATGAAAAACTGCCATGAATTTAGTTTGTGAAAAGCGATTTTCAGGATTAAGAGATTCATGGAGATGGGGAATTAAAAGAGGAATTAAGAGAGAAAGGAATTAAATTATTCAAATTATATATATATACCTAAATAACCTTTTCTTTTGATAGTGTGTATTCCATACATAGTACATATTATTGGCGTTTTGGTTAAGAGATAAAAATTAAGTTTTAGACTCTCTTTATTTAACACATTTTCAAACATTTTAATGGATGATATTTATTAAAATATCTTTTATTGAGATTTCACTGGTACTGGTTATAAAATTTTCATTAAACATAAAATGCAATTCGGGCACTTATTACTACTTATTATTATTGTATCAAATCAATTGTTTTATAGTTATATTTTTTTATGATCACATTTACCACAGCAAGGTTAATTGATAGCTTTAAATAGGCCTACAGAGTCATGCAATGTTATATATTTTAAAAATTTATTCATTAAATAAAGAAGTTTTTATTTATTTATTTTTTTCTCTTAGATAAATACAAATATTTTTAACAGGATTCATACATCATCAGGGAAAATTGATCATAACACCTGGAAAAACGTCAATTTCCTTTTTCTCATAATATAATTTCCTTGTTTAGCCTTCATATTGAATCAAATAATTAAGTATTGTGAAAATACGCATGTGAGCAATGATTTCCATGTAAATTTGTCATGATCGGCAGTAATATGACATCATACAATGGAATTAGAAGTATTTTCACTTCTCTAGAGGAGTATTTCTTGTAATATATTGCTAATATTTTCTTTAAAATTGTCTGGAAAACTCAGGGAAATTTTTTCTCATATTTGATTATGAACCCTGTATAATCAAATTTAACAACAAAATGTCTTTATATAATAAAAGAATCTGTATGTTATATACTTACAGCTACATAATTTTTTTAATAGGTATGGATCAGTTTTATGCATGTACACAAGACAATGGCTAAATACTTTCATTACATTGTCACAATATTTACGTTAACATGCATTGGCAGTGAAGCATGCACCACCACTGAAAATATTCAGGGGGTGTGTCGCCCCCTCCAAAAATTTCTCTTTTTTCCCTTATACAAATAAAACTTAACACACATTTTTTTATGTTTATATACTTTTATGGTGTATTGTGTGAAAGTTTATTTTTTTAACTTCCCAATGCAGTTGAAATATGTTCATCAGTTTAATTTGTTTGTCATTGCTCATACTTTTATTTCCAAATATGCAGGGTTGCCACCACCTGTATATTTTCCACCACTATTTTTATGTAGAAATGTATGTTTTTTTTTTTTTTTAAATTGCTTAAACATATTACAAAAAATGCTGCTTATGAATAATGGCAAAAAAAAAAAAAAAAAAGTATGCTCTTCGGCAATTCTGAATTGTCACGAATTTTTAATAAAATATACTAAGAAGATTGACTATAAAACACTGGTAGTAAATTATCAGCAATGCAGATTATAGCTAACTAAACCATATTAAATCAAATAAACAGTTCTCGCTGACTCTACCTAAATATGTTTTTGTTTGTTTCACAATTTATAAATACTTAAATACGAAGTTCAAGTATAATTTTGAATTGATATCTTTTTTCCCTATTCGCTGAAGTTCACACACAGAAAGAATGTGTTCTCAAATTAAAAAATCTTATGATGAAAGATCATAAAATTTGACTTAATGTGAAGTGAAAACCAAAGACGAGGGCTTTTGATGAGTAAGAAATCAAACTGGCAAATTTTTATTTTGAGCAAAATTAATTTTCGTTGATAGCCTACTTTTTTTAACCGGTAAAACATATCAGCAAAAACAAATAGCTTTTATCATTTCAATGAAATACATGTACAGTCGGTAACAAAAGTGTCCGAACACTAGCGAAAATTCCTATATAAAACTAGTATGTTGTGGCCACCACATGACTTTCTTCTATATTTTCCTATACAAATTCACGCAGTAAAAAATAACTTATTAAAATTATTATTTAAAAAAATTATCTTCCACAATAATGCAGACTATTTCCATATTAGAGAAGTAGTATAACACTAAATATAAAAAAAAAGTCCATTTTAAAAAAAGTCCTCAATATTAAAAAAAAAAAAAAAAAAAAAAAAAAAAAAAAAATACGATTTCTTTTTCTAAGTTTTTTTCTTTTTTGTTAAAAGTAAAAAAAATCGATAACTTTGTTTTAAATTATCATGGATTTATAGTTCAACCATTTGTTTTAAAGGTATTGATGAGACCTTTTGAAAGATGCCCATCTTGAAAATTTACTCCCCTCGAGGGGGGACTTCCCCCCCAGGGGGGTGGCGAGGGGACACATACAAAAATATTTTCCTAGTCGACTATCTCTATTATAAATAATGCTTGTCAATTTCATAATGATTATTAAATAATAATTCTCTTTATGCACATTTATACAAAATTTTGTCCTACATCACCATGTTAAAAATTTAGAAAAAGCAGGATGGCAACACAACCTGTAAGACAATTTTTCACCAAAAGTTGATAGGCACTAATTTATGTCAAGGTGCATTTACATACCAATTTGTATGAAATTCTGTGCAGTAGTTCCTGAGATACAGTTCCCACAAAATTTTGTCACACACACACACACAGACATTTTCTAAAAAGGGTCAAATCGTGTTAGTTGCAAATCATATATCCCTGCTACCCAAATTATAATAAACATTCACGTCGAACAAAAGCAATAAATAAAGATATATATATAGATTTTTTTTTTTTTTTTTCAGAATATAAGCATTAAACAACGAACTACTAGCACTGAAAATGAAGCATATTTTTGCAATCTTGAAGTTCACAACTCACATAAATGTTCAAACATTATTATTAAACATTTTTTTTTTTTTCTTGAGTTTTTTTTTTTTTTTTTAAACTCCATACAATAAGTAATTACATTTTATTTTATTTTTTTCTAAATTCAATCGAAGAAAGTATTGGATTAGTAAAAATTTTCAACGGTTTTACAAATTTTGAGAGGTCTAGACTACATGTCAGGTTTCATTGCGTATAATCCAACAAAGCCTGATATGTGAGAAGACTAATATGCGATATTATGCTGATTGAAATTGAATGCCTATCAACCAAAAGGTAGCACTGCTACACAGAAATTTCCACAGTTACGGAAAGTCTATATCTCAAGAACTACTGCACAGAATTGCATATAAATTTGTATGTAGGTGCCCTTTAGTATATATTAGCGCCTGTCAACTTTTGGTGTAAACTGCTCAATAGGTGGCGCTGTTACTCAGCGATTTCCCCAATTACAAGGAAAGCTATATCTCAAGGCCAATAGGTGGCGCTGCTATACTGCAAATTTCATCGATAACAGAATGGCTATATCTCAACTTCTATGCCATATAACTGTACAAACCATGATATGCGAGATAATCATTATAAAAATGCATTGTTCTAGTTATTTACAGACGATAAAACTGTCTCTCTTTGGATATTTAGTGTTAGATTTCCCTAAGATGAAAATTATTTGCATATGCATTCATCACGTTAAACTTTTTAATAATAGTTTTAATAAATGATTCGCACTTAGTGAATTTGACAGAAAAATATAGAAGAATGTCTTGTGGTGGCCACATCATAGTAGTTTTTTTTTTTTTAATTTACCAACCGTGTGACAATGAAAATGTACTTTATTTTATATCATGTTACATCATTTTACCTTGTTTTGCATGACTTTTAGATGAATAAGTAATGTTGATTTATGTTTCGAGTCAAAAAAATTCTCTGTTGCAGGTTCGGGTTGATGAACATTTTTTGTCGGGTTTTGAGTTGATGAATTTTTTTTTTCGGGTCAGGTTGATTTAAAATTCATCTGTCGGGTTACCCGACCCGAGCAGGACTCTGGCGCCAACTAAACTGATCTAATATTCTACCTGAGATTCAATCTAAAATAACTTCAGCATTGCTTCATACTATGTTTTATAATACGACTTGCACAATTTATTTTTTAATCTTGTGTCTAACAACCACATGACTTCCACCTTCCAGTATCGACTATTATCAGGGGCGGTCCAAGGGGTGTGCGGTTGCATGGGGCTCTCGCTCGATGCACAAATGAAAGGGTGCTAAAAGGACGAAAATTTTCTCGGGATTTTTTCATTTACAATTTTTACTTTTTTATTTACAATTCCACTGCAAAGAGAAGATGAAACCGAAACACCCACTATCCACCTCCCACCCCCAATTCCTTATATTCCTGTCTTCGAAACAGTTTTCTCTTTGACAGTTTTATGATTTCTTCCGAGTATCTCACACTCACCCCGAGGTGACTATCATCAGTTGCAGGGATGCAGACTAGGACTAGCATAATTTTTCTGTGTCTTTCATTGTCGTGCTGAATCTTCATAGAAGAGAGAGCATTTTCAAAGTGCTCTCCATCAATTACACGCCCCTGTTTTCAAGTTGGCGTATATGGCTTGCCAGGATAATACGTAAGCAGCAAGTTTGAAAATAGGTTCATTTGGAAATAATGACTGCTAAGGGGGGTGAAGGCTGTCTAGTTTAATAGAAAATGTTGAAAATATCTGAATTTAGGATTGGAAATTTCATATCACCCGATTTTTTAACAACTTTAACCTTCTTATTTGTATACATAAGTTTTTGGTTGGTACGTTTACTCATAAAGAATAAAAAGAAAAAAAGAAATTTTTTTTTCACTTTTCTATAAAGTCACAAGTACTTTAAGAAAAAATATCTCAAGATGGCAGCTTTCAGCTGATTTATGCTGTTTTTACAAATAAAACTCGAAACTTTAAGATGCATTTCTTAAATAATTTTACTAGGTAAACACTAGAGATTGAAAAGCTGTCTTATCATATTCTATAAAAATAAATATATATTTTTGAAGTGAAAACTTCTTTAGGCGCGTTGAGCACTTTTGGTGAACAAAAATCATGAAACTCGTGTCATCGTCAGCGAAGGTTTTCCAATTGAAGTGAAAACTTCTTTAGGTGCAATGAGCACTTTTAGGTAAACAAAAATCATGAAACTCGTGTCATCGTCAGCTAAGGCTTTCCATGAGAAGAAACATATTTTTTACCAATTTATATTATCGAAAGTGGAATTCGAGATTTCAGCTGATTTACACGTTTTGAGGTCTCCTGAATCAGTTTTCTTTTGTATCTCAGCTACTAATTAAAATAATTTCATAAGTAATACATCATTAGAAAGCTTTGTTGATTTGGAATCGAACAGTAGATTACATAAATTTATACCGCGAGATGGCGCTGTAATATTTTAAATTTTCAAATTCTAATTATGATTAAATTATTTTTAATACATCATTCGAAAGATATTTTAAAGTTCTTTTATATTATCGAAAGAGGAATTCGATTTCACCCGATTTACACGTTTTGAGGTGTCCTGAATCGGTTTTCTTTTGTATCTCAGCTACTAATTAAAATAATTTCATATGTAATACATCATTTCAAATTCTAATTATGATTAAATTATTTTTAATACATCATTCAAAAGATATTTTAAAGTTCTTTTATATTATCGAAAGTGGAATTCGAGATTTCACCTGATTTACATGTTTTGAGGTCTCCTGAATCGGTTTTCTTTTGTATCTCAACTACTAATTAAAATAATTTCATAAGTAATCAATATTTTTATTTAATATAAGGTTTAGTTCATTTAATATGGGTAGCTACAAATATTGTGCCGAATCATATAATACAGATCATAAACACTTCTTTACAAACCAAAAATAATAATCTAATAGCTTGACAATACAATTCACAAGTTACTTAGTTTTCACTTCTATCAGCAGTCCCCAAAGACTGCTTTTAGTTTTTTTTTTTTTCCTATGAATACACGAGATTTTTGAGAAGAAAGTGTAAAATATCTGCATAATTTATGACCACTAAATTGCAGCCACCTTTTTTCGAGATTGGGGGGGGGGGGGGGTGATATGGATACTTGCACAGGTGTCAAAATTCCGTCGGACCACCCCTGACTATTATAAAATATTTTGGAAGTAATATGGTCAGAAGACATAAATGACACCACCAAACCTATAAAATTAATGCAGAACTCATAGCAGCTAATCATTTAAAATATTTCTCTACCTATTAAATAATTGGTTTAATAAGAAGAAAATTCTGTTTCATTTACTTGTGGTATGAATTCTGTACCAATTTTCCAGCCTTGTAATCAATCACTTGCCTAACAATTTTTCTGTGATAGAAAAATAATACATATGTCTTAAGGCATACAAAAGATAATTTATGCAGCAAGTTTAAAGAAAATTAGAAGAGCAAATTTTTTGGGAACAATAATTTTTGATATCTAAAACTGACCAATCTTATGCTACCTATAAATTTTTCTGTGGTAACCAAGTAATGCAGGCAAAACAAGGTTCACATTAGAGAGTGGGATTGCGAGAATCCCATTATCAGGGGCGTAGCGAGCGGGGGGGCAAGGGGGGCAGGCTGCCCCCCCAATGTTGAAGATAGATAATCTAGTCGGCCTAGAGGCAGATGTACAGATAGAAGTTTTTTTTTTTTTTTTTTTTTTTCAGTCGGCTTTTATTTCTAAGGAAATTTTTCAAGTGGGAAGCATATCGATAAAAAAGTATTTGACCGTCAGATGAATCTCTTTTACAATATAGCTCTAACATTCACGACGAACCTTCCTGTCAACTTTTCAACAGATAATCCGATTAATCGTCTTCTAATTAGCTTTTATTTCAAGTTCATTTTTTTAAACTTCGTACAAGTCGAATTTTTTAGTCTATTCCAGGTTAGAAACTCGATGAAATTTGTTTTGCTTTTGGCTTCGAAGTTCAATAAAAGTACTCCAGTCGTCCTGTTGGCAGATAACTCGACGAAATTCAATAAAGTATTTTAGTCGGCCTGTTATTCACAGATGACCCGATTAAAGTGTTTTTACTGTCAGCATCGAAGTTCAATAAAAATATTCCAGTCGGCCTATTGACAGATAGTTCGATTAAATTGGTTTGCTTTCGACTTCGAAGTTCAATAAAATTATTTTAGTTGGCCAAAAATAAATAAATACAACATTTATTTTATCATATCCATAATTACGGATGTAAATTAACTTTAAATTAAAAAATAAATAAACCTAGGTTACAAATTAAATAATAATCCATTAGTGCATCACTGTCGCCAATAAAGTTTTGCTTGGCTAGATTTGCACCAGCAAAATGGAAAAGCACACACACACACACACACACAAAAAAAAAAAAAAAAAAACTGGGTAGTAGATGTTTAATATATCAATTTAAATAAACTTTATCTTTTATCTTGCACTTCTTCCTAAAAAAAAAGTAAAAATAAATAAAAAGTTTCCGATTCTGTACAAACTTGATATGAAAAACTAAGACATACTGCACTTAGTTTTACTTTAATAATGCACTTGTTACTCAGATAAGTTATGCTTACTATTATAACAATCATACACTTATTCCAATTAAGCCATTCACTAAGACAAAAAACAAAAAAATATATATATATTTAAAAAAAATCGCCAACGTCTATGAACGTATTTTGTCTCCAATATTTAATTTTATAACATCTATGCTGTACTAAACTAAATACTCAGGTAATTTCTAGAACCACAGCATAATCAAGGTTTAGGGTATTAAATTTAAGATAAACATACACAAATATAAGAAAATAAACGAAGCTTCCCGTGACAAAAATAGATAGTATTTTGAAGCATGTGTTTGAGAAGTTTTACAGTAGCATATTATCAAGAATAAATAATCAAAACGAAATCTTAAATATATTTGTGTTATTTTTTGTTTGTTTATTTTTAACATCAGACTTGGATTAGATTACTTCTAACGATAGACTAACTTGTGGTTGGAGATGTCTTTTTGAGAATAGAATAGACTAGGATAAATTACATTTTATCTTACTGACGATGTTTATGTTTACATTTTACACATCGCAGCGCGATAGGGATTCGTTGATCAAAATCCAAGACGCATGCGTTAAATGACGAAATTTGCGTCAGTTCTACGTAATTTGAAGAACCAATCAGAGGAAAAAAGTTCCCCTGTTACTGTTCTAAGTTTAATCGCCTGTTCTGTGACTAGCGCGTCTTTCTCAAATTGGCTCTCTACGAAACGGGCGAGTTTATTATACGTGCAGGTGGTAACGGAGAAAATGAGAGCTGGGAGGAGGAGGAGCCGCAATGAGTTTGTTTCGCTTTCGCGGTTAGTTTGGTTGCAGCTCGTTACTGCTTTGATTACGACTAAGGTAATTTAAAAGTCTGCAATAAAAGTATTTTTAAATAATTTTGGAATGATGTATTATAAGCAATTCAAACATAGTTAGAATTGGAGTTATTGAAATTTTACAATATTAAAGAGCTGCCTTCTAACAGATTTTTGACATCTAATCTTCAATTCCAATTCAAATAAATTTTAAAATTATATATTATTTATGAAATTTTGTTAAATAGAAGGTGAGATACAAAAGTAATGTAAACATTGTTATAAAAAGATTTGTGTTTGATTTTACCGTGGTTTTCTCTGAAAGTTGAAGAATTCCAATCTGAAAAACGTTTAAAAAATCTTAGAACAAAATGTAACCTGAATATCGGAATTCAAAAATCTGCAAAATGTAAAAGAATGAAGATGTTCTTGGTTTTTCATGTTTTTCTCCAAAATATTCGTAAGAAATGTGAGTGGCATATGATTTATCTGGTTTTAAAAACCTAATAATACCAATTTTCAATACATTATTTTCACATTTTAGTACCTTTGCCCCCCCCCCCCCACCTTTCTTGCTCATCCTAATATGTTTTACACTTTTGAAAATATCCACTTTTTTAAGCAGTTAGTTAATCCTTCTTTCAAATTAGTGACCTCCGGAATATTCGACCATAGTAAACTCGTACTTGGGGGTGTGTACAATATGTTGCTTTAAACAAATCTGATTGCTGCAAATACTACCAAACAAATTGTACATAGATCAGAAAATTTTCTAATACAACAAACTCATAATCACAATTGCCCATAATCACAACCATTCCCCCCCTCCTCTGGTGAACACCACCAGCCTGTTCGCATCCCATAAAAAATGTGACCATACAAACTAACACTTGCTGGCAGATTCAACCTGGTATATTGAATTCAAAACTGAGGTCAATTACTACCTATGTGAAATACAGATATTATTAGTAAAAGTAAATTCTTTATTATAGCTATAATTTCAATCATTTAAAAATAAATAGAAACACTTACTCTTTTTTTGGTATATGATGTCAATTTCACAAAATATTCTTTTACATTCATTTTCACATGAAAATATATATTGCCTCAAAACCATGATGTCATTTCCCACAGGTTTGATAAAATCCTAAGATGTGATAAATTATTAAGAATTTATCAAATCGTAATCTTTAATAATTATCATTTTAAGATATGAAAAAATCTTAAAATGATGCCAATTTCACATGTTTTTTCATATTCATTTTCTACATGTGAAAATATACATATCGTCTTTTCCATGACATCAATTTCACAGGTTTTGGAAAACATAAATTAATTCAAAAGCAAAATTCAAAATCAGGTTTCATATACAAAGAAACATTTCTGTTTGTGCTTCATAGCTGCCATGCAGTTTGGTAAATCACACACATGGCAAGAACTAAGAATAGTGCTGTCTCAGACTAAACCAAGATCTTCTCTCACCAAGGCAGCTAGAAAAAAAATGTCAGAGGAGGGTTCAGGCTTTAGAAGATAATAAGGAGTGTTAAAAATAAAGACTAACTCTATAATTTTCAACAATCTATAGAATTTCAAAGGTGCCCCCCCCCCCTTGTCTTTTACAAAATTCATAAAGAAGAAATCTGTAATAATTAAAAAATATATAATAAAAATTTGTAAATTCATTTGGTTTGAATCTATTAATATATACATTATTATTGTTACATTCTAAAAATATATTATAATAATTTTAATTACTTTTTTACTTTCTTCTATATGTAATATAGAGAAAGTATTGGATTCGCGAAAATTTTCGACCTCCGTTTTTTGACGGATCTACACGTTTTGGGATGTCCTGAACACGAATTGATAGTTTTTAAAAAATGTCTCTCTGTGCGTCTGTCTGTATCATTTTTTTGTGGACGCTGTATCTCACGAACCAATGAATGAAATTTAACCGAACTTTGTATTTAGTTGCACCCTGACATGAACTGGTGCCCATTAGATTTGGGGATCAATAGCTCAACAGCTGGCGCTGTGATAGCATTTTATGCAAATTTTTAACATGGCAGAATAGCACAAAATTCCGTATAAATGGGCATAATGAGAGTTATTTTAAACTTGCGATTGTAAAATTAATATGAATTATTGATAATAGTAGTAGTTAACTAGGGAAAAAAATTGTACATGGAGGGGCATCGGTTCCCCCCCTGGGGGGGGGTTAAATTTTGAAGCTGGGTATCATTCGAAAGATCTCGTCAATACCTTTAAAACGAATGGTTGAACCATAAATCTGTGATAATTTAAAACAAAGTTATCGATTTTTTTTTTTTTTACGAAATTTTACCAAACTTGGTATTTAGTTGGTCCCCGACATAAACTGGTGCTGATTATATTTGGGGATCAATAGCTCAACAGGAGGCGCTGTGATAGCATTTTATCTAAATTTTTAACATGGCAGAATAGGACAAAAATTCGTATAAATGTGCATAATAAGAGTTATTTTACACTTGTGATTGTAAAATTAATATGAATTATTGATAATAGTAGTACGTAACTAGGAAAAAAATTTTGTGCATGGGGGGCATCGCTTCCCTTCCTGGTAAGTTTTGAAGATGGGTATCATTCGAAAGATCTCGTCAATACCTTTAAAACGAATGGTTAAACTATAAATCTGTGATAATTTAAAAAAAAAATTATCGGTTTTTTTTACTTTTAACCAAAAAAAAAAAAAAAATCGCAATTTTTTTTTTTTTTTTTTTTTTTTAAATATTGTTAGTGATTGAATATGTATTAATTTTCACAAAAAAAAAAAAAAAAAAAAAAAAAAACCCTTAGAAAAAAAAATCGTATTATTATTTTTTTTTTTTTTTTAAATATTGTTACTGATTGAATATGTATAGGAAAATATAGAGGAAAGTCTTGTGGTGGCCACAACATACTAGTTGTAATTGCTTCTACTTTAGTTAAATGTTTTAGACATAATTAGACAGTTTATTACAGATCCATGACATAAATTTGCTAGATTGTGAAATATCAGTCCTCAAACAGAAAAAATACCGAATCAGATTTTGTAATGATACACATGTATACAAAATTTAGTTGATCTCAGCCCCCCCCCCCCTTCTATACAACAATATGACAAAACAAACTGACTTGAATACACACAGGTAATTTTAATGTAAGTAGCAAGGCTATTATAAGCCAGGGAAGGGAGGGGTATTTTAGAAGATTTGTGAAAATTTTGAGTTATATGTCATTTTTAATACTCAATATTCTGTACTAAAGCTTCAACCCCCCCCCCCCCCCTCCTCCCCAAACATTTTTTCTAGGTGCAGCCTGGCTTGCTAGTTTATATTATAATAAGTTTAAAATGTTCCTAAATTCTTATTAATCTGGTGTCCAATTCCACTGATTCAGAGTTTGGAAATTCCTATGCTTTAAATAATAAATATGCTTTAATTAATAATTATCTTTAAAATATGTACTTAAGAAAAATATATTAAATTTTCATATACATATTCCTTATTTATTTAAAAAATTCTTATATTAAAATAAAATTACTGTATATACTTATATTTAAAACACACGCGACATTTATTCATAAGTTTTTAAATGTAAATATTATCAGGATCATTATTTGAAACGATTATCCACAATATTTTATTGAAGTTTCAATAATAAATCAGTTAATCTTGTAATTTTCTAAATAATTACGTGATTAAAAAGTAACAACGTTTGTTGCTGTCAGAAAGAAAAAAAAAAAAAAAAAAAAATCCAAAGTGCAGCAAGCTATAACAAAGATTCAGAATTAAAGAAGTTTTAGTTATATTATCAAAGCAAATTAAGCTATCTCTCTTAGCACAGGCAGCACGGATTAAAAATTTTTAATCCGCGACATGCGTACATCAACCGCATTTCCACATTCCACAGTTAGTTTCCGAGTTCGCTGTAGAAGGCATGCAAGTCAATCGATCGTACACCCCCGTGTGAAAATAATAGACTAGTTTCACGCATGCCCAAAGAGCCCTAATAGCATTCTTTCATAGAGAGCCGATTTGAGAAAGACGCGCTAGTTAGTCTGTGGTGTGGTACCCTTCGCACCATGGTAGTACAATCCTCAGGTACGATAACGGCGTAGAGTAAAATCTGGTCCCAATACGAACTGTTCGGGACGCATATATCAGAGCTGCTGCCATCTGTTGTTGCAGCTAGAAAGTTTTATTTATTTATTTATTTGATTCAGGCATGGGCTCGCATGTACTTGGATGTAAATATTTCGATTGTCGTTTTCATATTTTTAATTTAAAATAGCAATATTGAATATTCTTTTATTTTCTTTGAACTCATGTTGTTATGAGGAGAAGAAATTTTGTTGGAATTATTTACCTCCTCCTATTAATTATTCTGCTTATTATATTTGTTAAATAAAATTAAAATATTAATATCTGTGTTTTTAATACAGAATACAAATTGAAATATCTTCTTTTCACGTAAAATTAATTTAACAAAAATTTAATTTATAAGTAACAAAAATTTTTATGCTATATTATTTAAGAGGTTTTTATTATAAAGTTATCTAACAAAAACATCAGTTATTAAAGAAATAAAGTTGTTGTTCTTTTTTTAAGTATTTATCTGTTATGTAAATGTGAAAATATTTTGTTAAAAATTACAGTTATCACAAAAACATATCGGTTAGGAATAGAATACAGTAAAACCTCTCTAAAAAAAACTACAAATTGTAGCTTTAAATTTTGGACGGTTACATATGTGGTCATTAAATAGAGGTTCAAAAAATCATAAATGAAAAAAAAAAAAAAAAAAAAAAAAAAAAAACAATTCTGATAATCATTAACATTATTTTAATCTTGAAATCTTTTCAGGAATACTTTAATATTTTATATACCAGAACAACAGTTCAGCTTACAGTATTATTTCTATCATAAGATATTGATAACGTAGATTTCTGAATTCATTTTTGAAATGCTTATGTTTTGTTTAAATTTGAAAATACTCTGATAAAAATTACAAGTATGATATGGTATTTGGATTAAGGAAGACTGTCTATAGTAGGGACCTGGACCTAAGAAAAGGTGGCCTCAGTGGGGATTCTTCTAAGAAATTCTAGCTCATATTCATGCAAAAAAAAAAAAAAAAAAAAAAGAATTGCAG
Organism: Salticus scenicus; assembly: GCA_963930645.1. Taxonomy (NCBI): domain Eukaryota; kingdom Metazoa; phylum Arthropoda; class Arachnida; order Araneae; family Salticidae; genus Salticus; species Salticus scenicus. The sequence goes on from OZ005648.1 coordinate 52,970,005, forward strand.
AAAACTCCGAATCACTAGGTCGACAAGCATGATCTGGGATCAAACCTGGTACTTCTCGTCTTCCAGCTCAAAGAACAGAATCACTGGATCAGCCACTGGTGGGGGCTAAAAAATTATAATTATCTGTAGGAAATAAAAGAGTGAAATCTCCCTACAAAGGCTATTCCCGTGCCTCCAAGTTTTATTAGAATTTTTAAAAATTTTATATGTTATTTAAATTTTACAACTTTATTGTAAAATCTTGCCTGTTGAAAGTCGTAGTAAAATTGGTTTCTACACCTAGACAGATAAAATAATTCAAATACATTATGGACTGAGAAAGATATTTCTCTTGATCATATTTCAAAACTTTGTTACTTTCAGAGAACTATCAGGAGGAAAGTATTTTAATCACATCAAAAATACGAGTTTGAGATTTTGGTGTTTCTACACTTTTGAGGTCTCCTGAATTCATGTTTACTATTTTGAAAAGGATGTGAGTGAACACAATAGCGTCTAAACGCTCTGTTCAAATGAGCTGAAAATTGATATACATGTTACAGTTCCCCATAGCACAAAACATTTTGATTTTGGTGAATCTAGTACATAGTTTTTTTACAGTGACACAAAGAAATATTCTTTGTCATTATAGTCTGTGTGCCCAAATTTTGCAAAATGTGATAATGTCTAAATGCCTTATTTGTTTGAGATGAAAATTTATACACATGTTATGAGTCACATATATTATGTTATTTAAATTTTTCAGCTATATTGTAAAATGTTGCCTGTTGAAAGTTGTAGAAAAATTGGTTTCTATACCCAGACAGACAAAATAATTCAAATACATTATGGACTGAGAAAGGTATTTCTCTTGATCATATTTCAACACTTTTTTAATTTCCAAACGCTATAGTGAGGAATGCATTGTAATCATGTCAAAAAAACGAGTTTGAGATTTTGGTGTGATCTACACTTTTTGAGGTCTCCTGAAATCATATTTTTTTTATGATGTATTTGAGTGAACGTGATAGTGTGTAAAGGCTTTGTTTGAATGAGCTGAAAATTGGTTCATATGTTATAGGTTCCCATAGCATAAACCCTATTTATTTTGGTGAATTTAGCACTTATAGTTTTTTTTTTTTTTATAGGGACACAAAAAAATATTCTTTTTCATTATACTTTATGGGCCCAAATTTTGTAAAGTGTGATAGTGTCTAAACTTCTTATTCATTTGAGATGAAAATTTATACACGTCACCGTCACACGAACTCTATAAATTTTGGTGAATCTAGAGTTTATAGTTTTTTATACAGGGAAACAAAGAATAATTCTTTATGATTATGGTCTATATAAGCCAAAATTTTTTAAACTGCGATAGCATCTAACAGAGGTCGAAATTAAAATCAGCAAGTTGAATGACAAATGACAACTAACATTGTTTTCTTAGTTATGCATAAGTTACAATTATGTTATACTAAGATGTCATTTTTTTTTTTTTTTTTTTTTTGTCCATGACGTAGTCGAATTAGATTAAACCGTGGATCTTTATAACTGCATCTGCGATTTGTTGGATGTTGTCGTCATATAGGTCTATCAGTGACGGCAACACTCCAATTTCTCTCAAGTTCGCACTTATTGCCGGACACTCAAAGATATGGCAAGGTGTAAGCTGTGTATCTGGGCAATTGTTACAGTTTCTATACACCCTTCCACCCTCTTTATTAATTTTCATGCCTCTTTTTAAATTATTTACACATAGAAACATATGCGTAAATGTTGTACATAAACTGCAATTACTTAAAATGCTGATAGTTTATCTAGTTAGTTTTTTGAATTAGTTAGTTTTCTAAGTTTCACGTATTTATGTGAGTTTCAGAGAAAACCACGACAAAAACCGAACGGCTAAATGGATGAGCGCTATTTGCGATCGAACCCGGCACTTCCTGTCTTCCATCTTCGAGAGCAGAACCTCTCGACCACTGGTGGGGTGAAAAAATTACAGTTATCACAAAAATTATTGATTAGAAATGGAATACAATAAAATGTCTCTAAAAAGGCCATCCATTATACCTTTAAATATTGTACCTATACAGAGGCCTTTTAATATAGGTTCAAAAAATCTTAATTTATAAAACAAATTCTAAATGATTTTAACTATTGAAATTTGCATAATTTTTCTATATATCTTTCTGACAATCATTAATATTAATTTGTTTTAATCATAAAAGCTTTTCAAGAATAATTTTGTTTTTCAAAAAAAAATTTTCGTACTACAACAAATTGTTCAACTTTCAATATTATTTATATCATATTCAGTTTTATTTTCATTTCAGTATTATTTCTATGATAAGTTATTGATAATATATATATATATATATATATATATATATAATATTCTTTTTTAAAGTACTTATGTTATATTCAAATGTAAAAGCATTTTGATAAAAATGACAGGTATGGTATTCGGGTTAAGGCCAGTTGTCTGCACTAGGGACCTGGGCATAAGGGAAGATGCTTTCTGATTGGGGTCTTTTTGTGTGGCTCTAGCTCGCATTAATGCGAATTTCGAAGAAAACCACGGAAAACTCATAAAGGCTAGGTTGACATATGCTACATGGAATCGAACCCGGTACTTCCCAATTTCTAGCTTCGATAACAGCACCGCTCGTGTAAAATTATCACAAAAATTATCGGCAGGCAATAAAATACAGCGAAGCCTTCCTAAGAAGGCCACTAGCCGTACTTTAAAATATTGGGCCTTTACAAAGGTTATCTCTTAATAGACAAAATCGGAATTCTGGAAACAAATTCTAAATGATTTTAATTATTCAAATTCACATTGTTTATCAATATAGCATTCTGATAATTATTATTATTAGTGTATGATAATTTTGAAAGCTTTTTAAGCTTTTTAAAAAAATTATTTTAAATAAGACAATAAATCATTTATTTATGTTTAATTTAAATGTGAAAATATTTTGATAAAAATTACAAGTATGGTATATAGGTTAAGACCTATTGTCTGCACTAGGGACTTGTGCATAAGGGAAGAGGGATTTTGGTGGAGGTCTTTCTAGGTGGTTATCATCCGTGAATTTAGGAGAAAACCACGGAAAACTCCGAACGGCTAGATTGACAAGTGCTACATGGGATCGCACCCGGCACTTCCCGTCTTCTAGCTTCGATAGCAAAACTTCTCGGCTATTGGAAGGGAGTAAAAACTTTTTTTTTTTTTTTTTTTTTTTTTTTTTTAAATAGAATATATCACTAGGCAATAAAATACAGCGAAACCTTTCTAAAAAGGACACCAACTATACCTTCAAGTATTGGACTCTTACAAAGTGGCCTTTTAATAGAAAAAATCTTAGTTCTGGAAAACAATTCTAAATGATTTTAATTATTCAAATTTACATTGTTTAGTCATATAGCTTTCTGATAGTAATTATTATTAGTTTGTGGTAATTTAAAAAGCATTTTAAGGTTTTTTCTTTTTTCTTTTTTTTTTTTTTTTTTTTTTAATATTTTTATATATATTTTAAATAAGAGAATAAATCGTTTACTTATGTTTATTATAAATTAAACATGTTTTAAATTAATTTAAATTAAATTAAAATAAAATAATTATGTTTAAAATTAAATAATGTATTAAATTTAAATAATTATTAAAACTTATGTCCCCACACATGCACACAAGCAAATAATAATAATAATAAAAATGTTAATAAAAAATCAGTTAAACAATATTTTCTACAATTTTTCCCCCTTAATAAAACTTTAATTTTTTTTTTTTTTTTTTTTTTTTTTCTAATGGAGTTGAAAAGTGTTTATGACTTGCCTGTCTGCATCTTAACTTCTGTGAATAATTTTTTAGCATTTTTGAGCTGATATTACTTTAAAATATTAATTTAATAAACAAAATAATAAATATTTCGTATTCAAACAATGTTAAATGGACGCAGGTACCGATACTAGCGTCACGATGCGGCGAAAAGAATTTTAGGACCGGTTTTGATTCTGAAACGCCATAGGAGATATTCCTCCTTCTCTTTCTACCTTCATGCTTCGCACCCAGTGAAAGGCGGCAACTCATGCATCCGTCCGTTTGCTTGTTTCGATTTCTTAGAAATTCTATTTAAAAGTAAGGCGTGTTGCTTGCTTTCTGCCTGTTTAAAAGGCTTTTTGAAGAGAAAAAAATATATATATAACATACATATCCATTTGTAAATTTCTTCTTTATCAAAAGTTTTTTGTTTCATCACAATATAAGTACATTTATTTATAATGTGCAATACATTAAAAAAATCAATGATGGTGGATTTGTAACATGTTTATTATTGAAGTGAAAAATTCTTTAGGCGCGTTGGGCCTTTTTGAGATGGGAAAAAAGCATTGAACTCGTGACACTGTTACCGTAACCGACACCTCTGTATATAAATATGTACATATATTGTGTATGTACGTACATAGATACACATGCATGTTGATATTTTTTGAGATGGGAAAAAACCATTGAACTCGCGACACTGTTACCGTAACCGACACCTCTGTATAAGGAAAGCGCAGCTGACGTCACGCTCAGGGCAAAACATTGGTATTTCCACCAATAGAGATTGTCCTTTTGCCACTCGTGAGTGGAAAAGATTGATTAAAAGAGCGTTTGTTTGTAAACACGCCCTTTCCTTATATAAGTATCTACATATATTGGCCCCGTTTACACGAGAGTTGAGTTGAGTTGAAATACATTGATAATATAACTATATATAATATAAACACATATTGTGTATATACGTACAACATAGATATATATCCATGTCGGAACTTTTCGAATTGAAAAAAAACAAAAATTTTTCGTGTTATAATAAAAAGTTTTTAAATTCCGCGCCTTTTCGTATACTATCTAATGCACCCATGCAATGTATTTCTACCTTATCCGATGACGAACAATCTAACAAATCTAACTTTGTTGCAAGTTTCATACGACAAGATCGCCCAGCAGCAGGAGTAGCTATTTATAAAAGGTTGTCTGATGTAACGGGCAAATTTTGCACAAATCATATGGATACCAGTATGTTTAGTACTAAGTGTTTCTGATATCGGTGATATATGTGTTCGTCGTTGCCACTCTGAAAATGGACAGCTAATTGTAATGGTTGCCGTTTATATTTCACCGGATAAGTCTTTAAGTGCAATTCGAGAATTTTTGTGTGAAAATTTATTTATTTATTCTAAAGACGCTTCTGTATTACTTCAAGATAAAATTGGGAAGAGATTTGATGATTTGCCAATGATTTTGAGTGGGGATTTCATCATCAACTTTGTAGATGATAAAAATCTACCATTAATTGAATTTATAAATAGAGAATTTGACTTAACGATGACCAATGATCGCAATCTTAGCACAACGAGATATAAAACTACAATTGATGCAGTCTTTACAAGATATTTAAATAGATTCGAATCAAAATTGTTTGTTTCCTATTTTAGTTACCATAAACCTATAGTATCAGTTTTGGAATATAATGATAATAATGATGATGATTATGGAAGAGTTGTTGAAATTGTGGATGAAAAACCATAAGTTTCATTGATATTTATTTCAAAGAATACCTATAAATTAAATTTCATATTTCATGTATTTGTAAATTTACGTTTTAAGCAATAGATTGCAATTTTTGTATGTAAAATAATATGCATTATTTTTCATGTACAATAGCACATTAAATAAAAATTGTAATATAATTTTTGTAGTAGGAGTTTATATTAATGAATAAAAAAACACTTCATTTAAAAGTGTTTCCTGTACAATAAAACATTTCCTGACGATTCAAGAAATACACACGTAATTGTTCTAGTTTTCACTTCTGTCGGCACTCCAGGAGGGCAACATTTTCTTTTTTTTTTTCTTTTTAAGAAGATAAACATTACTTATTATTTACTTTTGTAATTGCTGCATAGGTTATTTATTTTATTGTGAAATTTGTGTATAGCTTTTAGGATGCAAATTGCATAGAAAAATAATTTTGAATCCACTTAAACTTAAATTTAAAACTGAAATGTTTAAATACTTAAGACTTAAACAATTTAATATATTTTTTAATTTTTTAAAGATTCTTTTTAAAATATCCTTGTATGCTACGCACTTTATTTTACACATTTTTGTACGTCATACTATGTATTTTTATTTAAAATTAAATCAAAAGTTATTTTGCTTAAATAAATGTATAGTGAGCGTATAAATGTATCCGCGTTTGTAATGACCGATAGATGGCGCTTTTTCAGTTTTCGTTGTTAGTAAATATTATAGCCACGTGTATTTATTATTGTTCTTTTTGTTATTCTACTTAATATTCGTACTATAATTTCTCCGCCATTACATCATGGAAAATTGATTGCTTTTGGAAAAAAAATATTTCAGTTTATTCAAAGTTCGATCGGAAATAGATTTTTAACTGAAGTTGAACAAATATTAGCTTCAAATCATCTGATTAATTCTTTACTTCCATTAGCCGAAGCAACTGAAATTTTAAATTTGTCATTTGGAAATAAATGGAAGCTTAATTCTGGATTTCTTGGTCCTTTGGAGTTACACTGGAGCACACAACAGTATGTGTTATCTTTTTTACCGGATTTATTCATTTTTATTCAATAAATATATGTAAAACTAAACATCGGCATGCAATGGCGGCTTAATCGAAGCCGAATTAAAGCATGCTTATTGTAATTTCACCTTAGCCCACCAGGGGCGAGCATTTCATTGCAATCGCGGATAGTGAACGATAAATAATATATGCGTCAACAAGCAGTTTAAGGGGTACATACAAATGAAACACTCCCAGTTGCAAAGCCGTTTGCAGGCGTTCCAAATGTATGACTGCAGTCGGCAGCAAAAGTATCCGAGCGCTAGCAAAAATTCCTATATAAAAAAAGCATACTTAACACTGTTCTGTTAAATAAATCCTTGTCAAGTCATGTTCTTAGACTGACTAAAAGCAGGATTCGACAAGGATTTATTTAACAAATCTGTATTAAGAGTAGTTTTTTTACATAGGAATTTTCGCTAGTGCTCTGTTACTTTTGCTGCCGACTGTATTTGCAAAAAACTTGCAAAATTTACGTCATCGAAATTGCAAGCGTTCCGTTTGTATGTAACCCTATAGAAAAACATTTTTCTTTTTACTTAGTGTCAAAGATTTTCAGCAGTACTTCTTAGAGTAATTGAAATTTTGCCTCTCCGAATTAAAATATTTAAAGAAATTTTGTTCTATTGTTTATTTATTTGTTTGTTGAAACTGACAAATCTTTCTCTCTCTTTATTATTTTATTTTTTGTTTTTTAAGAAAGATTTTCCAGGAAATCAAATAGTTTTGATATAAAATATTCTGTCAGTCCCACACAGCTCCATTTTTTGGAAATTGCTAAGGTGCAATTTGATTAAAACATGGGCTATTTAAGTGAGAGATTGTTTCACGCACAGATATTTAATAAGTCACAGGAAATATAAAAATACAGTAGCCGCCGCTTTATAAAATCACGTTTGTTTTCATCAAAATGACTGTATTAAGCGGCTGATTTTTATATCCGGCGAACATGCCCGAACTCAATAAAAGAGTATTCATTACCTAAATATAGAAAGAAATTCTTCTTCTCCCTTCCATCTATCATCTAGCCGTCCATAGGAATGGAGTTTTTGCTGCTTACCATTCATAAAAAAATTTCATCTTTTAAGGACAAAATTGAATAAAAGATGGAAATTTTCTTTGACCTGGCATTCTTGTACAGTCAGACAAAAAAAAAAAAAAAAAAAAAAAAAGCCCCCCCCCCCCATCTAATCTCGCCGTAAATTATCGTAGAAACATGCGACTGGTACCGATCGTTTTGTAATAACGTCTAGTTTATAATGTTATAGTTAGATTTTACGAGGGGTCGTCTACATATTAAAAATGACATCAATTTCATTTTTTTCAATAGTAACCCCCCTTTTTTATAATTTATTTGAATTCTCTGGATCAAATCATCACGGAAAATGGTATAGTTTATTTATTTCGCTCAATTTTTCATAGAGTTATAAGCTGTCAAAGTTTGGGGATGCTAATGTTAAATGAATGTGACAAACATTAAATCATATCTTCCGAAATAATTATGATATTTAAATTCTGTTTTTTATTCGTTAGAATGAAGTGACCCAAACATATTCCATGCAAAATTTTGCTAAAGAAACATTTTTTGAATTATGAAAATTATTAATAAATTCATATTTGAAAAAACTATGAATTACAGGGATGGAACACGGGCGCAGAATTCATACCACTATCAATGTAAGAAAATTTTCTACCTCTTAAATCAACGATATTATAGGTAAATAAATTTCTTCAACAGATTCCGGTATGAATACTGCGCCCGTGTTCCATCCCTGGAATTATGACCTATGTTGATTTTTGCACTAATAGAACGGGCATCATCAAAAACATGGGTTTCCAAATTTACAGCTCGTTCCTAACATTATTTTTTGAGTTACAGTGATATTTCACTTTTTATTCCTGTTAGGGGGCCGTCACTTGTTATAATCTGTATCCTCTATAAGTAAATGTTTGTATATAAATTGACGGAAAACTATTTTAATTTACCTTTATGTTATTTTTATTGTTTCTTAAGCAATATTTCGATGTTTATTATACAAATTGGCATATTTTTGTAAAGTTATCACAATGTAGGCGAGGGATTGTGAAAGAATTTCAAAAGAAAAGAAGCCCCGCCTCTGATTCGCTGAAAAACTATTATAAAAAAAAGACTAATTTGCATATTCCTATTTGACTCTATATGTGACGCTGGTATGCATAAATCACAATGGTATTTACTACATCGATTATTGAAGACAAAACTTAAATGATTTAATTACAAATATGCAAAATTATTTTGTTTTATATTATAAAGTTTTAGAAAATTTGTGAAAAGGCGTGGCTTACGGTACAAGAGAGGAATATATGCGATCCTAATATGTTAAGTCTTTCTTTATAAGTATTAAATATCTTTTTCTAGTTTTTCGCTGCTAAAATTCTATTTTAACCCTGTTACACTTTTTTTCGCATTTCAATATTCAAGAGTACGTACACCTCTAGTTAAATATCATGTTTTAGAAAACACGGTACAGCGAAACTGATTGCATGAAACAGCAATTATGCATTCGACAATCGTTTTATTATTATTATTATGAATATTTAATAATTTTAAAAAGATTTTTTACCATGAATTTTCTGTTTAAATTTTGTTGTGACATATTTGCATTTGGTTACTGTACCATTTGTAAGCTTTGTGTTATTTAAAATTTATCCCATAATGTAACATAATAAAATATCAAATTTCTATTAAAAGTTTTTTAATACAGAATCAAATAGTGAAAAATTGCTTTTTTTTTTTTTTTTTTTTTTTTTTTTTTTAAGTTAATAAGATCTATTATTGGAACATAGCTCAATAGTATTTATTTTCAATTTTCTAATCACGAAATCAAAGTCACAGTTATTATGGAATAAAAGTTTAAAACAAAGGAATAGTCTTATTATTTTCAAATATATAGATATTGATCTTACAGAATCCTGAAATCTTAAAAGACACTAAAACTGAAAATGATCAATTAGAGGTTCTCGAGTTCGACTCCCAAATTAACTTTGACTCCCAGAGTAAAGAATTGCGTACACATGTACAAGAACAATTTGCCAAAGTTAAAAAGAAAAATAAAGCAAAATATAAATTGCGTAGACAACCACCAAAAACTGGTACAATAGGCGACCAAGTTGCCATTAAGCGAAAACTGATGTACTTTTGTAACTATAAGACAGTGAAAATTAAAAATGAAAATATTGATGATGTGATTAGAAATGGATGCCATGAAGGCCCCATTGCACATGCACTCACATCAAAATTCCTCAAACATGGGATCACTTAACTTAAAAAAAAAATATATATATATTGCAAATTTTGAAAATGTACTGTAAATAAGTTTGTTATTATTTTGTGTAGCTTTTTTTTTTCTTTTTGTATTTTTCAGTGTGGCCGCCTGGAGGACCAGTCGACGCAGGATGGCCGATTGTGGTATCGGCATCTTGCTTCCCCTAACGTTGGAATCCAAAGCTGCCCAGTTTCCCTTTGCCGTAGCCTGTAACTCCGAAGCGGGATAAACTAGCGATGTGACGAAGAGCGCAGAATCTTACCGGAAGAATGTAACTGTGACGTCAGACGGACGCTGTTTCCGGAACACACGTTTTCAGAGACGGGAGCTCAGAGCGTTCAGAGAGAGAGTTAGTCGACGGATGGATGGCGAGGAATGCACATCGACGAGTGCACCTCGTTCAGTGGACGGCGTTTTGGCTGTGACGGAGCTTTGAACTACGCCGCGTACTTTTTCCAAAGTGCTCAAATCGAAAAACGGAACTTGTGAACAACTCTCTGGTAACAAAAACTGTGAACTTTCATATGCAAATGCGACTATTATAATCGGCCACTCAATAAGAATTTAAACTACAATGCTGTAAATAATTGTACATAATATCTCAATTTTCTATTAAATTTTAAATGATTAGTAATTAATTGAATTAGTAGTTTTGTGTTTTAAAAGCCCACACCAATCGGCCATCCCACATATATATATTTTTTTTCTTAGTTTGATCGCTTCTTTTTATCATCAACTTACTTTTTTTATAAACAGTATAAGACTAAGATCATCACTCGACAAATATTTACTAAATAAAACAGTATTAGTGCGCATCTTTTAAGTAGGAATTATTACTAAGTGCTTCAATAATTTTGCTGCCGACTGTAATCAATAAACAACTGCCTCATTTTTAATCATATTATCTATCTCTACATTTTTATAAATGGCTTAATAAAGCATCATGAATATTTTCTATTTAAAGAAATAAGGATATTGGGGAATCTATACAATTTTTCCAACTTCGCAGTCATTCATTAGCTACTAAGTTTAATAAATGGCTGCTGCAATGTACGTGAAATGCTCTGGAATTTAAAGTTTTAATTCTTGATTGTACTCCGAATTTGTCGCCTCTCATATCTGAGCAATTTTCACAACCTTGACTTTCATATTTTATAATTTTAACACAATTTTTTCCCCATCTCTTTTAATAAAACTTTAGGCAGTTCCTTACCAGTAGATCTTTCAACAGGAAGAAAACTTTAAAAATGTTCATTGAATTTGCATTGAAATTCTGATTGGTCAATGGAAGCATACCTTAACCAAAAATTTATCGCCCCCCCCCCCCCATCCAATGAATTTGATGGACGTTATTGCATAAATAAAGCATTGTTTTAAATCTGACATCACTGTTGCCAATTCCAACTCAAATTTTGCCGTGTTTTTACGGACAACTCAAAATGTCCCTATCTTATGGCTGAGGATGTCTTAGGACGTTCTTTCATACTTAGGATATACTGATAATGTCCTGGGGAGAAAAGTTACCTCCAAATAGTTCCTACATGCTGAAGAACACTGCTAAAAAAAGTGCCTACAATTGGCAAACTCTTGACTTTCTTTAATTATAGAACAAAAAGAGCTTGTTAAATCAGCGAGTGTGCATTTCTCCCTTCGTGTCGCGGCTGCATAAATAATAACTGTACATACTGTACAGAACATAGAAATTTGTTTATTCTTGTCTGCATTTCAAATTATAGGAATGCGCAGAAAAGTCTGTAAATTCTTGTTGTATTTATCTACTTTATTTTTTTTTTCTTCATTCAATAATCGAAGTATTTTATTTATTTATTTTTTGTAGTTCAGCTGGTTTTGCCGCCCCTAAATTATGCCGCCGTAGGCAATTGCCTACCTTGCCTACCGCCTAGAGCCGGCCCTGGATCACACACAACTTCCACAACTATTTTCTAACAATAACCACTATCCCATTTAATCACAAAAATCTGCTGTAATATCTACTTAAAATGGTATATGGTATGATATTTTAGAACAACGTCAAAAGGCGGGGCTTACTGTTTAAATTAGGCGATACAGAAAATGTTGTAAAAACGCACGAATCGTCTGTCGACGATGCATTGGTTTTGATACCAAATTTTACAACAGAATTGCAGAGTTCCCTACTTAATTCATTTATTTCAGCGCATTGCAAGCTCCGCCTTCTTTTCACACCAGAATTTTTGTAGAATATTTCTCTTCCATAGGCATACTTGCCAACATACTAATTAATATTTCGTAATATTGTTAGCCCCGCCTTCTTTTTCACACCAGTATCTTTTTAGAGTATTTTTCTCCTTATTTAATCGTAATAGCATTTGGAGAATATTACTCTAAAAATTTACCGATGTGCAAAAAAGGGCGGGACTAACAACCCTACGGAATATTAATTAGTATGTTTTCAAGTATGCGTTGGTGACAATAATGGTTAAATTAAAAAAATCAAAATTCCAAAGTTACTAATACGAAAAAAAGGCGGGTCAACAAGGCTCCGGAATAAATTATGAAAGTTTGGAACTCTGCAGAATGATGTCCAGAGAAATATCTTCTAACTTAAGTTCCTGTAGTATTCATACGGACTGTATTACAGTTTCCTTTGCTTCGAAACTTCTATTGCTGTTTCTTACAATTTTCCAGTTTTATGTTACCACGGCTCCCTGCGATTCAATAGCTGCTGTCCAAACGCTAGCAAATGTGCGTACATCCCGAATTTGCGTTTCCTATCAACTTCGAAGAAGAATTGGCGCTGGTTACCCGCCCTGCTTTCCGTACATTTAAATTGCCAGTATCAAGTATTTAATCGTTTGTAATTAAGGGTAGAAACTAATTAGAATGTGAAGGAAAAAATTTCTGAACGTGCTTACAATAAAGCATAGATATAGTAATATACATAGATCTATCATCCCCATGTTAACGTGCAAAGATTTTTGATGCCGAAAAAGTTTTTGGCATCAGCCATGATGAGAGAGTATAAAACTCGAAAACAACAATGGAATAGAATGTTGATATCATAGATATAGTAATAAGACATGGTTGATATATATTGAAAATGCCGAAGTACTGCGCGGCTTTTAATTGTAGAAATAAATTTATGAAAGGAAGTGGAATAAGTTTTCATAAGTAAGTTAAATTTAACTAATTTATGAAAAATATGATTCTTTATAATCAGTTGCTTTGTTATTATTATGGTTTAAATACTGTTTTGATTTTTAATGGAATACTTTTTTTTTTTAATTTTAATATTTTTTAAGTTTTTATATTAGTAAGTAATATCGAATTTTCAAAATTCTTTTAAATGTAGTTAGCAGTGGCAGAGGTAAAACCCGCTTGTTTTAATATATTATAACTAGTATTACAACAAGACTTTCTTCTCTATTTAATCCTATACAAATTTATTCAATACAAATTATTTATTAAGTTATAATTTATTAAAGAATTTTCCATGATGAATGCAGACGATTTTTTTCTTAAAGTAGTATAATAATAAATGCTGAAAAAAATCATTTTTGTGCAGACATGAAAAGATATACAGTCGAATCTTGCTAACGTGAATCTCAAGGGGGATCAAAAATCTGTTCATCTTATCAGTAGTTCATGCCATCAGTAACTGATCGTCATATAAATAAAGTAATCTTCATTTTGACGGGGATTGTGGTAACAGTTCATGTTAAAAGTAATTCACGTTAACGAGGTTCGACTGTATATATATATATATATATATATATATATATATGTCTATACTATATATACATTATATATAACATTAAAAAATAAAAGAAGTCGGTAGCTTCGTTTTAAATTAATACAGATGTATGGTTCAACCATTCGTTTTAGAAATATTGACGAGTTCTTTCTAAAATATCCACATTGAAAATTTACACAGGCCCCGGGGGAAGAGACTTACCAGGAGGAAAGCAATGCTCCTACATGCACACTTTTTTTTTTTTTTCAAGTTTATTACTACTATTATCAATAATTCATATAAATTTTACATTCATGCGTTAAAAATAACACATTATATACATTTATATGAAATTTTGTCCTATACTGTCATGTTAAGTACTTAGAAAAGGAAAAAAAAAAAATAGGATGGCAGCGCCACCTGTTGAGCGATTGATTCCCAAATCTAATTAGCACCAGTTTAGGTCAAGATCCAATTGAATACAAGTTTGGTCGAATTTCGTTCATATTAGGGGCTATAAATCGAAATTGCTAGAATTACATTTTTAGTTGTATTAAGCGTTTCTTACAGTTTCGAACAAGGTTTAAGAAAACATTATGACATTAATTAGTTTTTCTGCCTGTCTGCTTGCCCACCTGTCCGTGCTCTAACTGCAGTAAATAATTTCAAACTATCTTCAAAATGGTATATATGTTATTCAATAATACTACGGCATTATCTATATTGAAAATACTATAAACAGCACGACTGGTTTATATATTAGAATACTCAAAAAAGATGAGGATATGTCCAATCGCTTTATCTCTCTAAAGAACACTTAATCTCAAACTTTTATAAAAACCGTTACATCCATTTCCGAGTAAACCTAATTTCTATTATATGTTGCGACTGGCCGTTAAAGGGTTAACGCGAATTTTCCTGAAGATGAGGATATGTCCAATCGCTTTATCTCTCTAAAGAACACTTAATCTCAAACTTTTATAAAAATCGTTATATCCATTTCCGAGTAAACCTAATTTCTATTATATGTTGTGACTGGCCGTTAAAGGGTTAACGCAAATTTTCCTGAAGATGAGTATATGTTCATTCGCTGTATGTCTCAAAAGAACACTTAATCCCAAACTATTATAAAAATCGTTATATCCATTTCCGAGTAAACCTAATTTCTATTATATGTTGCGACAGGCCGTTAAAGGGTTAACACAAATTTTTCTGAAGATGAGGATATGTCCAAACGTTTTAGTTCTTTAAAAAAAAAATTAAAAAAAAAAGACACTTAACTCCAAACTTTAAACAAAATCGTTATATCCATTTCTGCTTAAACTCAATTTCTACTACATGTTGCGATTGGCAGTTAAAGGGTTAACACTAATTTTCTTGATGCTAAGGATGTTCCAATTGTTTTAGGTCTCTAAAAAGCACTTATCCCAAACTTTTATTAATATCTTTATAACCATTTCCGAGTAAACATAAATTTCTACTCTATACAGTCGGTAACAAAAGTGTCCGACTGCATTGCGATTGGCAATTAAAGGGTTAACTCTAATATCTCAAAAGATGAGGATAAGTCCAATAGTTTTTTCGACCATAAAAACTTCTAACCAGACAGAAATAGTAGACAGAAACGATAAATTTCTTTAAATGTCATTATTCCATACAAAAAAAAAAAAAAAAAAAAAAAAGGAAGAAGAAGGAAAGAAAAAGAAAAGAAGAAGAAAAGAGAGAAAGAAAAATAAGTATCTGGAGTTTTTTCATTCATCTTTAGTACATAAATTATTCATAAATTTTATTTGCTAAATTATCTGTGTGTATTCCCGTGTATATTCAGTCGGGGAAAGACATCCACAAGAGAGTAAAATGGCCGTCTTTTCCCGAAAAAAAAAGGCATCACTTTTTCGGCCTCGCAGATCAATCTATGTCTTATTACTATATCTATGCAATAAAGACATAGTTGCCAAGATTATAATTTATTCTGGAGCATTTTTAGCCCCGCCTTTAATTCACACCACTTTATTTTTAGAAAGTATAAAAACAATAAAATATTAAAAATTTAATTAAAAAAAAAAGGGGGTGGGTGGTATGGAATAAAGGCGGAGCTAAAAATGCCCCGTAATAAATTAAAATGTTGGTAACTGTAAAAATCAATGTAGAATTATATATATATATATATATTTGTCAAAATGTTTTTATTATAAATAAAATAATTAGAAGATCATTTATTCATTTTGACTTTTGCGTTTTTCATTGCGGATTTTAAAACTTAATACTTAAGTATGATACATTTTTAGGAATATTTTTTATCGGAAATGACTGAAATTCGCAACAGTGCATTACATTTTTCTATAAAAACAACTGACTAAATACGGCGTAATCACGGGCTAAGACAAATCATTTCTAATATTTATTATACTAGTATCTGAGATAATTTGTTTTTAAATAACATCTAACTTTTGTGTTTTGTATTTTCACTAAATAGCAATTAGCTTACTAAATAGTATTTAATTTTTGTATTTTCTCTACACAGCAATTAAAATTAAAATTTGTGATACAAATCATAAGTAAAACTTACTTAAAAAACATAAAATAAATGAATTAAACTGCCAAAAAATACCCCATATGACATACGTGTGGTGTTATAGCATGCTTTTAAATGATCAAAACTGTACCACCAGGCAGACAGTTTAACAAAATAAATAAATAATTAAATAAAAGATAAAAATGAATATATATATTTATATATATATGATTTGTTTTGTCAAGCACAATTATCAAATATTCCTTATATACTATTCTCTCTTGGCTTTATTATTATTATTATTATTATTATCATCATCATCATCATCATCATCATCATTATTATTATCTGGCTTATTTCAAACAGATTTTTCATGTCTATAATTAGTGATTTATTTAATTATTATTATTTTTTTTAATTAAAAAAAATTACAAGATCAATTTTTTTTAAATTTGTTTATTTATTTTTAATTTGTTATTACATTTAAGCAGAAAAATTTTAAATAGCTGAAGTTTCAGGAATAAATGTAGAAATAAATAATCATTTTTTCTACAAATAATGTTCTGGAAAAAACATTTCGCTTGTATAACAAACAGTTTTGTGCATTAAAAGATAGTTTTAATAAAAATAATTCATTAAATTGTCAAAATACTTCGGTTTCACAAGTACAAATCTTCAATACGAGACCTTTAAGTAGCTCACCAAGCGGAGGAAAGAGTAACTATGCCTTGTACGGTGTTTGTATAGTTCAAGTTCGCGTCTGGACAGACGCTATTTTAATCGCAGGGAGCCGTGATGGTACCAACTGAAACAATTTCGAATTCTTTTGTTTTTATTTAATTTTATTTAAAATGCATTGAAGACTTCGAGCAATTCCCAAATGTTCATTGAATTCGATATCAAAATATGTAAACTGTAGTTTAAATTTGAAATCTAATCGAAAGTAAAAACAAAATTGATCACTATAAAATTTAATTTGTATAAATTTTGTGCATTTATAGCATTCTTATAATTATTTCTTGACGTTTTTATTTATTTTTTAAATTACCGGGTTTCTTTTCTTTGAGCGAAGGGGAAAGGGTGGATTGGCTTGTATGTGATCTACTTGATTTTGTTATCATTTATTTCTTCAATAACTATAATATACAAAGAGTAAATTGTCTAAAATTAATAATAAATAAAATATTCCTAGATTTAAATAACTTCAGATGTTTTATATTTATTTATTTATTTCAAATAATACATACTTGCCAACATCCTAATTAATATTTCGTAGTTATGTTAGTGCCGCCCTTTTTTGCTCACCAGTAAATTTTTAGAGTAATATTCTCCGAATGCTATTACGATTAAATAAGGAGAAAAATATTCTAAAACGATATTGGTGTGAAAAAGAAGACGGGCTAGCAATACTACGGAATATTAATTAGTATGTTGGCAAGTATGAATAATACATAGCTGCCAAGTTTTTTAATTTATTCCGGAATGTTGTTAGCCCCGCCGTCTTTTCACACGTAACTATTGTAAATAAGTTTTCTTCAATGTATAATTACGATTAAATTTGAAGACAATTACTCTAAACTTATTACGGTGTGTAAAAGGGGCGGGACTAAGAACATTCTGGAATAAATTTAAAAACTTGGCAAGTATGATAATACATAAAAATTAAAAAATAAATACAGTGTCTAAAATTAATAAACAAATAAACTATCATTAGATTTGGATAACTCCATATGTTTTATATTTATTTATTTAAATTATTAATTTTCTTAGTAAAAGTTATTCCCTCATGGAATGTAAGGAAAGGGCACAATCTTTTGAGGAAAACCTCGATAAATGGTCTACAGCCATACTCCGAACGATTTTCTTGCAAACTTCGACCAAAAAAACCACGAAGACAGTATTTCTATTAGAATCAACAGGATATTTTGTATGCTTCCTTCAAATGAGAGTCAACAAATTCATAAATGGACCTCAACATCAGAAAAATTTTGATTCCGTCGTGGTAAGTGAATTTGCTACCATTGCTGATTCGTTTACTTACAATCCCAGAGCTGCCAAACTAATCCCCCTTTTTCTGTACCAGTAAATTTTTAGAGTAATCAAGCCTCGCAGACTCGCAGCGTTCCTAAAAATGTTCTCGCATTTTATTGTACTGCCACCACCATTGTTAAAATCTTTTTCCTTCAAGATTTTAATGTTAAAGTATTAGGTAAAAATGTGTTCATTTAAAATAGTGGTGACAATGTTGCAAAATAATTCCTAAAATTTTAGGAACACTGCGAGGCCTGAGTAATTTTTTTCAAATATGTTTACGATGAATTAAGAAGAAAAAAAAACTCTAAGAAATGACTGGTGTAGAAAAAGGGGCGGTACTAGCAATTTGCCGGATTAGGTTGGCAGCTCTGCAAACCTAATCCTACTAACCTGCATAAGGAAAAGACACCCGTTTTAACTGTTATTTCACTCAAATTATTAAACTTAAGTTAGATTTAAACTTAACTTAAATTTAGTTAGGTACAACATACTGAGGTATAAAAATTATTTGAGTAAACGCAGAAATACGTTATTTCCTGACGTACTCTATGTAGTTGTTAACACATTCAAAATAAAACTGCTGTTAAAACCCTTAAAGAATCGTTATAGAAACGTAATCATTCTATTGTCGATATCATTAAAAAGTTCTAAGATGTCTGCTTCTGCTTCTTCTTTATTTATTTATTTATTTATTTATTTATTTAAAGAGTAATTCAACATATATTGCAAATAAATTATGTAAAAGAAATTTCCTTAAAGCTTGCGCGTGAGCAGTTAAAAATTATTTAGTAAAAATTTTCATATTTCTTTAGGTTTTTAGTATTTTTATATTCTGTTTACAATATGTTGTGTCTAAGGTAGGTGACAAGTTTTCTAAAAATAGCATTGCATTGTTTTCAAAGCCTTGCATGTTTTAAGAAAAACGTGAGAAAAATTGTCGGGCATGTAAAATTGGACAATTAGTAACTACGTCAATTTTTATTTACTCTAAACAATTAAATTTCTCTACTAGCTGAATAACATCATGGGATTTATGTTCAAAATAATACAAAGAGTCTTCGTAAAAATATCAGTAATTTTGAAATTAAGTGAAAGTAAATTTTTGTAATAAAAAGCTAATTTTTATCCTTAAAAATTAAAAAAAGAAAAAAAAAAATACATTGTAGGGTTTGTATGTGGAATCACTACATCATATACTTAATTTAAAATCTCGAATAAATATTATTATTAGATTTCGTAAGTATACATGTAATGTATTGTATACATATATACAATATGTATTAAAAAATAAATAAATAAAATAATATTGCTGGCTTTTAAGAATGCAAATTTGTCGATCTGCTGTGAAAATTTTAAATCCAGTTTCTCGAAAATTTTACTTATTATCCTTAAGATGTCATTCTAGCGTGATTATTAATTTAGTACTATATTTGTATGCAAATTATGCATTTTAGAAATGCATACTTTTTCCTTGTATAGATGCGGGTATTATTTCTTATCGCAATCAATCAAATAATTGTATTATTATCTACGGAGGAAGAAAGATGCATTGTTATAGGTAAAATTCTCTTTTGCTTCTTATTGCTATGTTAAAGTTATGTTTTCAGAAGAAACAATAACAGAGTAGTATGTGAATGCACCAAGAGATCATTAAATTTCAGAGGTAACGCACCTTTCTGTACTTGCAATTTTAAGAGCTTATGTAAACTGATTTACGAATTTTTCTTTTGATTCTAAGTAAGTGTAATTTCATTAACTATTTTTATTATATATACTTTATCGTATATTCATTTCACTTTCACTTTTGAAATCGTCCTTTTCCTTATGTCTTTTAAGTCCTATTCTCAAAAATTTATGTCTAAATAAGATGCATTTTCAGGTGTTCACAGTAAAGATATATAACATGATTTTTTTTGTTTCTTTCGCTATGTAAATAATAATGTTAATAATAAAATTAAAAAAAAAAAACAGAAATTAATTTCTATTTAATATGCGCAAGTATTAAACTACGGATAAGTTGAAGTGTGGAAGTATAATATGCGTATTATATATAATTCGTGTGTGCATGTATGCTTGTGCGCATGATATGCTTTGTGGGTATACAACAGAAGTATTGCATATAATATCAGAGCTACCAACAATTTAATTTATTCCGGAGCCTTTTTAGCTTCGCCTTTATTTCATTCTACTTTTTCTACGTGTAATTTTTTCTTATTTTATCGTAGTTATATATATTTAAAAATCATTCTAAAATTAGAATGGTGAAAGAATAAAGGCGAGGCTAAAAAAAGATTCTGAATAAATTAAAATGTTCGCATGTCATGTATGATGTAAAAAATGAATATGTTAAATATTATTAGAATTATATATAAGTTTATATGAGTCGCTCACTCTTTCGTATGTAGTTTGTGTATATTCTCCGAGCAAGCACTTGTACTTTACCTGGTTCTCCTCGGCAGTAATGCTTAAAATTAGAAGCTGTGACTCACAATACTACACACTGGCGCGAAATTGTGACACCATAATACTGGAAGTATTATTGGGAATTACTCATTAAGTGCGTTAGTTAGTTCGTTTATAACACGTGTAAGCTCACCCCTTTTCCCAAGTCCTCTAGCTATTTGTGATCGAAAACAAAAACTAGTTGGCATAGGTGGACTCTGCTCAGTTCCCCATCATATATATGTTTTCATAAATTTCTAGTACAGAACATTCTCTTAACATGGTTATCATGTTAAAAGAAATGATTTTGACCAAACGCTTGACACAGTGACAGAAAGAAATCCCCGCCTAATAAGCTATCCACCGTTCACTTCGATAGATTAATCTTATTCTAATCCATTAATTTATTTTATTAGGGTCAATTTCGTAGTTTAGTTTCCATGCTATTATTTTCAATGCAACAATCGTATAATGCATATTCATATGGAAAATTTTCAAATTTTTTATATTGACAAAATCGTAAATAACGAATAATTTACGAAATTTTCCTATTAGAGTATTTGTATTCAATAATGTTCAAACAAATATCATAAATGTAATTTTGAAGTTGTCTAACGTATTTATGATCCTCAAAATGGAAGTTTATGCTCAATTTTGCCTTATTCTGACATGTTAAATAAATCATAAATTCCAAATGACTTACGAATTTTTTAAATTGGAAAAACCATAGTCTATGATATTCATGCCAGTATCCTAAATAATATTTCGAAAGTGGTTTGACATCTTTACGAGGAAAATATCTCTCAAAATTGACGTTTATGTGAAATTTTGCCCTATACTGCCATGTTAAGAAATTCGTAAATTTCCAATAACAACGAAATTTTTATATTGGAAAATTCATAGTCATTAATATTCATGCCAGTGTCCTAAATAATATTTCGAAAGTAGTCTGACATCTTTACGATGAAAATATCTCTCAAAATGGACGTTTATGTGAAATTTCGCCCTATACTGCCATGTTAAGAAATTCGTAAATTTCCAATAACTTCCGAAATTTTCAAAGTAGCATATTTATAGTTACTGATGTTCATTCCGGCATCAAAACTGATATTTTAAAACTGGTCTGACATTTTTACAGTAAAAAGTTTTCATTTAATGCACGTTTAAGTGATTTTTTTGTCCTATTTTCCCATGTTAAGAAAATCGTAAATTTCTAATAACTTACGAAGTTTTTAAATTCGCAGAATATTTGCAGTCAATCATGTTCATACTAGTATCATAAATGTTATTTTGAAATTGCCTGATATATTTATGATCCTCAAAATGGATGTTTATGCTCAATTTTGCCTTATTCTGCCATTTTAAGTAAATCGTAAATTCCAAATAACTTACGAATTTTTTAAATTGGAAAATTCATACTCAGTGATATTCATGCCAGTATCCTAAATGACATTTCGAAAGTGGTTTGACATCTTTAAGATGAAAATATCTCTCAAGATTTACGTTTATGTGAAATTTTGTTATATTCTGCCATGTTAAGAAATTCGTAAATTTCCAATAACTTACGAAATTTTTATACTGAAAAATTCATAGTCATTAATGTTCATGCCAGTGTCCTAAATAATGTTTCAAAAGTAGTCTGACATCTTTACGATGAAAATATCTCCCAAAATTGACGTTTATGTGAAATTTCGCCCTATACTGTCATGTTAAGAAATCCGTAAATGTCTAATAACTTGCGAAATTTTCAAAGTAGCATATTTATAGTTACTGATGTTCATTCCGGCATCAAAACTGGTCTGACATTTTTACAGTCTAAAGTTTCCATTTAATGCACGTTTAAGTGAATTTTTGTCCTATTCTCCCATGTTAAGAAAATCGTTAATTTCTAATAACTTACGAAGGTTTTTAATTCGAATGTTGCAAATGAATAGGGTTCTTGCCAAAATCGAAAGTAATATTTAAAAACTGATTTGACCTCTCTGCGACAATTTGTTCTTGAGATATCGTGTACACAGACTAACAGACACCCTACAGACAGACACCATAAAAATTTTGTGATTTTCGGATTCCTCACACCTGAAAACGTGTAAAAAAGTAAAAAAACCGAGGTCGAAAATTTTCACGATTACCTAAGTTCCCCATACCTATAGTATGATGGGGAACTAATAATTGTGCATCCAAATATTTTTAGTGCAAGTCTCATACTATTTCTTTCAAACAGTGTCGTTACCAAATTTTATCTATCGCCTTCAATGAAAACGTGATAACATTTTTGTTTTTAATCTAAATTGATAAAGCTGAAAGTTCGTCATTTTATCTGTCCGTACTATTAGATTTTATCAAATATTGGTGCACTTATTAATCTGGACAAAATCTAGATAGCGCCGTATTTTTTATTTCAATCGAATAATTGGTTCAAACGATATTAAATAAAAATCTTATTTTTAACTTAAAAATGAAAAAAAAAAAAAAAAAAGAGAGAGAGAATTGACAGAGCCTGATTAAGGGGGAAGCACACATTATCTCCGCTCTCACCGGAATATTTTTACAATTATTTTTTACTTCATGTCATAGAAATTCCACGCTTTGATGAGGAAATATTTTTTATAAAAAATGAACGGTGTAAAACAATCCAATTTACTCACCGTTATTAGACACCAGAATTCTTTTAAAATAATTTTTAATGAGAATTTTCTGTTTATTATATGAGGAAAGTATTTGTTAAAAAATAACGGTGTAAGTATAAATAATGTGTGCTTTCCCCTTAATCAGGCTCTGAGAATTGATGCGTAAAATAAATTAATTAATAAGTTTATATATTTCTTTTTACGTCAGGGGAAAAAAAAAGAACCTGCAAACATTTTTAAAAAATAACTAAAGTAAAATTGAGAAATATCTTGCTAAAAAAAATAGAAAAGTTTCAATATAGAATCTATAGGCGAAATTTGAAATTTGGCACTGAGATATTTATTTTCACAATTGCGATAACCATTTTAACTCATCGCCAAAATGACAACAAAATTTTGAAAGCCGGCAATGTTAAAATTATACCAAAGAAATTTTAAGAAATGAATAATCGATGCTAGGGAATGAAATACAGCTACTGCATGCTTTTATACGTAAGAATATAAAAGCAGTGTTGCCACATTTTGCGACTTTTTTTATTCAAAATCCACCATTAAATTTTAAATGTAATGGTTGCCCAATGATTTCGAAGGTTTATCGACTGTTAATTATATCAAATATTACATCTCAAACATTTTGGTGACTATTGAATAAAATTGTCTCAAAATCTGGCAACACTATATAAAAGTGAGTTCTGTTGTACTAAATTACGTTCTGTTTTGTGTAGAATTTTATATCTATCACTTAAAAAAGAAAAACAGGAATATATATATATATATATGAAATATAATTAAAAGCCCCCTTAAAATTATAGCTTTATTTCTCAAACTTAAATGTCTTTACCTCCCACTAATCCACTGATATTGCCCTAATTAATTCATTTTCTAGATATTTCATTAATTTTAAATTCTTTAACTTGTTCTCAATTCTTAACCCCTTAACGCGCGCTGTCCTCGCTGCGAGGACGCAAAATTTAAGATCCAGCTGCAAAAATTCATCCCGGAAAATTTTTTGCAAAAGTTTACGTTTATAACATATCCGAAAAGGCCGGTTTTTTTAACCTTAAAATTTAAAATTTCTTTTAGTTTAATTTAGTTCGTGAATTCCGGTGATAGTATAATTTAAATGATCCGAATTGTCTTGCGCCGCAAAGGGTTAAAGGTATTTTTACTTTATTTTCCAATGAAGCAAAACTGTTTATTAGATTGCGCAATGCAAATGTAATCCAGAATATTCTGACCCCTCCTTGGTATCGTATAACTCCCCTAAGCCAATTAGAGCACTCTCAGCATCACGTGATCGCTTCCGCGAAAGGGAATATTCAGTCGGTCTAAGCTCAGGCGTGTGGCTACTTGCAAGTTGTTAGGTTCTTCGTGTGAATTTGGTTTTTTAAGATGTAAGTTTACAAGGATGGCTCACCTTCGCGTGAATCGTGAATGTTGTAACATTTCGAGTTAATAAATCCACCACTTGGTTCACTGACTGCACTTAGTTAATTATTTTAACGTGTGGCTGTCTATTTTAATATGACATATATATATATATATATTCCTTTGAATACTTTCATTTTATTTTCATACTACATACGTAAGAAATCAAATCTTCCTAAAAATTAAATGCTAAAAAATTAGTAAACACTCTCATGTAAACATTTAATAAATATATCGATATATGAATTTTAGGTTAAAATAATTGATAAACCATTTTAATTTCAATTATGGAAAAAAATACCTAAACAAACTGTGATTAATAAAATACATTTTTTATAATATTTAAACAATGTTTTACACGTAACTAACTTCACAATTTTAAAAAGCAAAATACATGTAAAAGGGAAAAATATATTAGATTATTTTTCCATCATCACTGGAGACTAAGTTCATCAAGTTGACCCTTCATATGCATGAAAATAATAATATTTAATGTCTTAAAAAGTGCTACCATCTAAATTAATTTTATTAACTTTAAGTATTGTTTAATTTAAAATTTAAAAAATAAAATAAGAATACATTAAAAGGTGGTGACAGGCCACGATTTTCCCCTGATTTTTTCCCCAGTATTTTTCTTTCAGAATTTTTAATAATTAGTTTGTACGATTAATCCTTTGCTAATGCATAATGCATGGTCTAATGCATGGTCCTAATGCATACCTGCCAACATTTTAATTTATTTCGCATACTTGCCAACCATCTCATTATGAAAGAACCGTACAATTCTTAGTAACCGCCTTTTTTTTTTACACCAATAATTTTTAAGAGTTATTTTAGCCTTATTTAATCGTAACACTATTTGGAGAGAATAACTCTAAAAATATAGTGGTGTGAGAAAAGGGGGTTTCTTCAGGGGGCGTTAACAATTGTACGGTTATTAATGAGATGGTTGGCAAGTATGATTTCGTAGTATTTTTAGCTCCGCCTTTATTTCGTACCACTAATTTCTTAAGAGAAATGTTTTCTTATTTTATTGATGTTATATATTAGAGAAAAAAAAAATTATAAATAAAGTGATGCGAAATAGAGGCGGAGCTAAAAATACTCCGGAATAAATTAAAATATTGACAGTTATGCCCAAATGCACTAAACAATATTGCAAATTTCGGGACTATTTTATTCAACATCCACCAATAATTTTGAGTATAGTGATATTTCATATATGTAGTGAACGAATAACCTTCGAAGTGATTAGGCAACCGTCACAGTTAAAATTTAATAGAGGACATTGAATTAAAAAGAAATCTAAATTTGGCAACACTGACAACAGGAGTGAAATTAAATAGGGCTGAAAAGGTTAATTAAGTAAAATTATCATCATATGAATATGGCAGTGGAAGAACCAGCGGAAAAAGATATGTTTGTAACCACGCTGTATTGAATAAATAGATGTATGAATTTTTAATTGAAATAGCTAATAAATAATTTAAATTCCAACTATGCAAATAAATACATAAACAATCTGTGCATATTTTAGAATTTATATAATTAAAATAATAACAATGCGCTGCAAAAAAAAAAAAAAAAAAAATTAGTGTCCTGATACTATTTTTGCTACTTCTTATGTAAAATGACCTTCAGAATTCGAATGTGATCTCTATTGTTCCTATTCACCCACCGTTTTTGCGGGACGCCACCCACTTCCTCAATTTTTATCACTTTTCGGCAGTTTTATAGCCATGAATTTTATTTTAAGGGTAGAAAAGGTTATTTTAACTCTTAAAAACAAAAAATATAAGGTGTAGTAAATAATAATAATAATAGATTAATAAAAATATCTCCCCGTCAAAGGGGGGCACTCAAAAATTACTTTATAGTGTGCGTTGAGTACAAATAACTAATTCACACATCAAAAAATCGCCTCCCTGAGATAACTTAAAGCAGAGTTACTGCTGGAAACTTTTTTTTCCCTCCGACCTTAAAGAGGGGAGGGGGGATATTTCCAAAATTACTTTATAATGCATGTTAGGTACACGCATTACATCTGTTAGCACACCCAAATAACAAAAAACTGCTTTCCAGAGATAATTTTAAATGGAGTAACGCATGGAAACGTACCCCCCCCCACCTCAAGATAAGGGAAAGGAGAAAAATTTCATAAAATTCATTCATTGAGTATTTTAGGCACACATAACCAAGCAATACACCGAGATATCGCCTTTCTGTGATAAATTAGAAAAAAAGTTACAATTCGAAAGATGTTCTTCGTCCTACCCTCCCGAGTATAAAGGGGAATAGTGATTATTTCGCAAAATCCCTTTTTAATGAGTGCTGGGTACACATAACTCACACACATGCCAAAGAATTGTCGTTCTGCGATAATTTGGGACAAAGTTTCGCTTGGAAAACTGATTTTTGCTCCCCCCCCCCCAATAGGGGCAAAAGGGATGAGTTTAGGAAAATCCCGCCACAGTTGGTGTTTCATGCAAATAACCAACCCACACACCAAAATTCCTGAATGTAGCTCCCATAGATTTCCCAATACAAATTTAAAGTAAAAATGGGGGCTCTGGAATCTGCCCCGTCGTAAATCCCCCCCCCCCCCGCCCCAATTAAAAAAATGCGAAATTCGTAAAACACCTAAAACTGGTTTTTAGAAATACACTTCAGAGAACGAACAGCCAATTTCAACTTCTATGGGCCATTTTTGGAAGAGTTCTACTGTAAAATCCAGATTTTACAAATTCCCCCCCCCCCCCCGTCACACACACACACGCTGACAAAATAATAATAATAATAATAATAATCCTTCTTCACTTAAAATCGACTTTCTTTTAATTATTTTTCTTAATTTGAGTCTAGTCTCTCCATGTGCGATTTCTTCATCGTGGTACAATTCGGTGTCGAGTTATGCTTTCAAATGTGTTATTGTCGTCCACCCCGAGGGGAAAAAGGGGGAATTTTGTACAACCCCGTCTTAGTATGTGCCAGGGCTCTAGTACCAAGCTTCATACTAAAATTCCTGACCCAGTTGCACACAGAATCACTACAGCAGTACTAACTCAGTGGTCGATGTATTCTTTTTTCATATGTTTGGATGAAGGATTATGTAAAATTACGTTTTGCCCTCTCCCACTTGGGGGCCGAATTTCAAAAGTTCCAGAAATTGTTTTTTAGTTGTTTGTGTTTGCTATATTTGAAAGCAAAAATCATATGGACATCTTTTTCTTTCTTTGAGATATGAAGGATTATATGAAAGCACTTTTTGGCCCATGTGAAAACATGTTTTGCCCCCTCTTCCCTCTTGGAGGCCGAATACCCGAAATTCCAAAAATTGGTTTTAAGTATTTGGGTGTCTTATATTTTAAAGTAAAAAAAATAATAAGGATATGCCTTTTAGTTTGAGAAATAAAGTGTTGTGTGAAATCT
The DNA here is from genome assembly GCA_963930645.1 of Salticus scenicus. Classification (NCBI taxonomy): domain Eukaryota; kingdom Metazoa; phylum Arthropoda; class Arachnida; order Araneae; family Salticidae; genus Salticus; species Salticus scenicus. The sequence continues at coordinate 52,998,117 of OZ005648.1, forward strand.
TGTTTTGCACCCCCCCCTCCCCCCCCCCTATTGAGTATAGAATTTCTACAAATCCAGAAATTAGTATTTAGGTATTTGTGTTAACTCTATTTTAAAGCAAAAATCTCACTTATATGTTTTTTTTTTTTTTGTATTTGAGATATAAAGAATTATGCGAAATCACGTTTGCTTCCCTCTTCCCCTTTGGCGGCGGCTGAATTTCTGAAATTCTAGAAATTGCTTTTTAAGTAGGTGTGTTAGCTATATTATAAAGCAAAAATTTTAGAGATGTCTGGTTTTCTTTGAGATATAAAGGTTTTTGTGAAATCACGTTTTGCCCCCTTACCTACTTGGAGGGGGGGGGGGCGAATTTTGTAAAACTGCCTCTTAGTAGGTGTGTACGTTCGAGAAGGAATGTTTTTCCCAGTTTCATCTTTGTGGCTGTAGTGATTTGGGATGGGGAAAGATAAATCTCCCATTCACTCAGTCACGACAAACGATTTTATACAGTTGACAGTAAAATTAATGAAGCACACATTCACATTTTTCCTTTTTTTTTTTTTTTCAGTTTGATTGCTAATTTTACTTTTTTTATAAACTGCATAAGACTAAGATCACGATTTGACCAATATTTACTTAACAAAACAGTATATATGCCCACCTTTTAAACAGAAATTGCTATCGCTTCAATAATTTTGCTGCTGACTGTGTATATAGACTGACAATTTAAGAAGAAAAGTTACAAAAAAAACAATTTTTACAGCTTTCGAGTTTTATAAAATAAATAATACAAAACGAATAAGTTTCAATGCTTCGTTTATTTGTTATTTAAATAAACGTTAAGTTACCGTTATATAAAGTTATATCTGATGTAATACTGAAATATAAATTAAATGATCCAATTCACAGTAAATTTAAGTGTTTTTTAGCTAATCCAACATTTTCAATTTATTTTTAAAAGCATTCATTTTTTTAAGCATTTAAAGTCATATTACCTGATTTAAAATATTGTTTTCTTTACAGATTCTTCATGCAATGTATTATTTAATCTTCGCCTGCCTTTTGAGAATAGTTTCCTCTGACAGTCTAATACATACCAGTAGTGGTCCAATCAGAGGAGTTCCTTCATTAGAAAATAACGTGGAAGCATATCTAGGAATCCCGTATGCTGAACCCCCTGTTGGAGATTTGCGATTTGCTAAGCCAGTGCCAAAGAAAAAATGGATAGAAGTTTATGATGCTTCTACTAAAGGTCCACCATGCATGCAAATCGATATTAAGCCTTTTTACTTTATGCCAAATATAACGAACATGTCTGAAGATTGCCTTTATTTAAATGTTTGGGCTCCAAATTCAAAGCCTACTTATGGTTTGAGGCCAATAATTATTTTTCTACATCACGGAGCTTATACAGCCGGTTCTTCTGATACAAAAGTACATGATGGTTCACATCTTGCTGGTCGTGGAGATCTCGTGGTTGCATCTTTTAATTACAGATTAGGAGCTTTTGGCTACTTTTTGGCTTACACAGAAGAAGCTAACGGCAACATGGGAGAATTCGATAAAATAATGGCAATCAAATGGATAAAAGAAAATGCAAAGTTATTTTATGGAGATCCAGAAAATATAATTCTTATGGGATCAAGTGCCGGAGCTTATTCTGTTTCAGGTCTTATGGTGTCTCCGCTTTCACAAGATTTGTTTAGAAGAGTAATTATCCTAGGCGGGAGTATGATTAATCCATTTTTTTATGATAACAATGCTAAATTATTTAAAAATTCTCAAATAGTAGCATCTGTAGCAAGCTGTTCCGACGAAACTGTGACATTAAAGAGTAATCCCGAAGCTGTAGTCGGCTGTTTAAAAAGCAAATCCGGAGAAGATTTGGTAAAAGCTCATAGAACTTTAGCTTTGACTAATCCAATGGGTTTATTTCCTCGTGTGAATGATGAATATCTTCCGAAAAGCAGCATTGAATTATTTCGAGAAGGGAAATTCAGCAAAGAAAAAGACGTGTTAATTGGTATTACTGAAAATGAAGGAGGAATGATGGTACTTGTCGCAGTACCCGACTATGTGGGAATGTACGGAAAAGATGTAAAAACACTGACTAAGAATCGAGCGTTGACTTTTGCCCGAGGGTCTATGTTACTCACGGGACTAACTAACACTTCTGAAATAATTGACTATTATATGAAACATGTAAAAAATCGCGATACTTTTGGTTACTTAAAAATACTTTCCGATGCAATAGGAGATTTTGTGGCTTCATGTGGCACAGTTTTTAATGCAGATATCGTTTCTTTGAAAGGAAATCGTGTATTTTTCTATAAATTCGGTTTCAGATCTGTATCAACTCCTTCAGCTGAGTGGGTTGGAACAACTCATCTTGATGAATTGCAATATATATTTGGAAATCCATATCATGAGAATTTTACTGCTGAAGAAATAGAATTGAGCCATACCATCATGGATCGATGGGCTGCTTTTGCAAGAAAAGGGTAAGTCATATTTTCATTCATATTTTTTTTTTTTTATTAGTATTATTATTTCAATTTATAATGTAAAAATAGAATATCCAAGAAAGAGTTATCCGAATGGAACGAAATTGCTTATGCACATACAGTCGGTAACAAAAGTGTCCGAACACTAGCAAAAATTCCTATCTAAAAAAAGTACACTTCATACGGCTTTGTTAAATAAATCCATATCGAATCATGTTCTTACACTAACTAATAACAGTATTCGACAAGGATTTATTTAAGAAAATCGTATGAAATGTACTTTTTTTACATAGGAAATTTTGCTAGTGTTCGGACACTTTTGTTACCGACTGTACTTTATCATAAAGTACAAAAATGATTATCTTTTGGTGGGAAATGACAGATTATCTAAAGCTCAAGGACACTGATAAAACATTCGAATGATATATAAATCAAAGCATAGTCTAATGTTAGAGAATAACTTTCCATACGAATGTGGTTCAGTTGATGTATGTGGAATACTAATGTCTCGCTGAATTCCACATACGGGTGGAATTCAGCAAAACGTCGCAAACAGATCATACTGTTTGTCACGAGTTATCAAACAAAATGATCGGACGTGACAGAGAGGAGATGCAATTAGACTAAAAAAAAGTAGGATGACTTGATATTTGAATCAGAACGATGCTCCCTTTCGACCACGTTGTCAGGAATCGTTTAACCATGCTCATATAGAGCGCCAAGAAGTTATCAGTCGACTGAGGGTAACTAAAGAACGTGAAAACAAAGCAGTAACACTCAGAAGCAGTGTTGCCAGATTGCGCGGCTTTTTTACATTTAATAGTCACCAATAATTTTGAGAAGTGATGTTTGATATACATAATAGACAATTAATCGTCGATTATGCACATTAAATATCACTTCTCAAAATTACTGGTGACTGTTGAATAAAAAAGTTGCGCAATCTGGCAACACTGATCAGATGTTATGGAATGGGGTGCCATTTCATTTGAAAACTGAATCCTTATGACTGTCATGCGATACATCCTTACAATAGAGCATTGCGACGAGTTTTCTACGCCCATTGTATTATCTTCCTTTCACATACCCGTAGACTTACACTAGAACAATGCAAGTCGTTTTTCTACAGGTTGCTTCGAGTTTCTCTAGGATTTTCCTGCTTGAGAGATCGGCAAATCTCTTCCTAACAGAACAGATTTAAGCTCTGACAACCGGGTGTTACTGACCGTTCTCGAATCGTCTCGTTCTAAATCGCCTGCTAAAATTGCATGGAAAGGACGTCTGTCAGTTCTGAGTTTCAAACTCTGCTAGATAACAGCTACCATTTTTCATACCTTTCTATACAATCAAAATAGCGTATTACTAGAAAAATGTCAGAAAAATATATATATATATATATATATTGCTTTTGGTTTGTTACTTATAATTTACGATTTCAATCTAGTGTCCCATGAATAAAATGTACATTTGAAAACCTACCTCAATATTTCAAACAGCGCAAATTCTTGTCTGATTAAAAAACGCTACACACCATTAAAAAAAAAAAAATGTAAATAGTTATTAAAGAAAATATATTGTGGAGAATATGGAATTTCAGATCACGAGACAAGAAACTAAAAAGAAAAAAAAAATCTGGTGTGTCACTCACACGACTTTCTCTTACCCTGAAATTTAATACGATAAATACAGGTTGCAGATTAAGAGGTAAGATAACGAGTACTGTTATGTAAACCTGTGTTAAATTATTCAAATTAGGCTTTGGAAGAGTTACCGCCCCCTCAACTCCCCGTTTCATTAATGCACCTACATTTATATAGAATTTAATTCGGTTATTAAAAAATAATTCTGTTTTTAAAAAATAATTTATTAAAATTCTTATTCAAAAAAATTATCTTTTATGATAATGCAGACGATTTCCATATTAGAGAAGTAGTATAACACTGAATATATATATATATATAAAGAGTTAAATTTTCAATATTACATAAAAAAAAAAAAAAAAAAAAAAAATATTAAAAATGAAAAAATTCGATAACATTATTTTATTTTAAATTATCGTAGATCGATGGTTCAACCATTCGTTTTAAAGGTATTGTCGAGCTCTTTTGAAAGATACCCATCATGAAAATTTACTCCCCTCGAGGGGGGAGGCGAGGCTCCTACATACACAATTTTTTTTTCCCAGTTGACTATCTTTATTACAAAAATATATATTCGCTTCGTTTGGTTTAGTGCAGTCTATAGATTTTTACGTTATTCCTTTTTTGATAAAGAATATCTATTATGCTATCCGCATATCAAAGGACTGTAAATGCAAAATCAGAAAAAAACTGGTTTATTCAAAAGGGAAAAACATCACAGAATTCAAACTTTTTGCATCGGATAATTTTTACATTCGAACACAAAACCAAAAACCAAAAAAACCTCTGCTGCCACTCAAAAGTAAATAAATGAAATTGTAAAAACACCATGGCCTTGACATCCTCCCACCTTAAGTTGGCGGAAGGCAACTTAACTATATAACAAAACAAATAATAAAATGAAAATTTCAAAATACAATAAAACAACACATTTCTACTTGATATTTCAAGGACTTTCACAACAATTTCAAAGTTCTTAAGATAAATAAAGTTTTATAAGTCCAATTTTAGAGGATGTTTCCAAAGGGTAGAATCAGTTAATTTTCTGATCTCTCGTATTCTATTATTGACAAAAACAGCCCAATTTTCTTCACGCTGAATCCAGCTCAATACAGTAGTTGAATCTGTCCAGAAATGTTGTTCAATACCTTCCCACTGGAGTGCACTGAGTACGAATTTACATAATCGAGCTCCCACCGTTGCAGCTAGTAATTCGAGACGAGGAATAGTGATGGGTTTAACTGGGGCAACCCTTGATTTCGCTGCCAAAAGAGTTACATAAACATCAGCATATTCGAAGCGAATGAAAACAGCTGCTGCGTAAGCAAATTGACTAGCATCGCAAAACGTATGAATGCTAATACTATATTGACTAGTTACATCAGGAAAAAAAACAACGAACAATAGTCAAATTCTTCAAGATATTCAAACCTTCAAACCATCTTACAAATTCTCGTCTCATACTATCTTCAACTTCCTTATCCCACGGGATATTGTCTTTCCACATTTTTTGTAACATTAGTTTGGGAACTAAGAGGACAGGGCATAAAAACCCAATTGGGTCAAAAACTCTTTGCGTAACAGAAAGAATTACTCTCTTCGATACAATTTCAAGTCTGTATGTATTCAACCAATCCAAATTGATCTTCAGTTCGTCTTCTCTGCGATTCCAAAGCAATCCTAAAACAGAAGTAACCTGTTCTGAATCTTCATCTCCTGTATACTTCCATCCTCTTAAATTGAATTTTCCTTCAGTCAAAATATGACGAGACTGTTCAACAAATGGTAGTATTTCTGATTTGTTATTTAAACTTGTAACTAGATCATCTACATAAAAACTTCGAAGAATAATCTCAACATATTTTTGATTATATTTTGAATTATTCAGATATTTTTTCAAATGATGCTCTAACACAGCTCCTAAAAGAAAAGGGCTACTTTTCACACGAAACACCACACGAGAATGCCGCATTACCTTAAGATCGTTATTTTCTTTTTCATTCCACCAAAAAAAACTTAAGATAATTTCTATCTTCTGGTCGTACACTTATCTGTAGAAATGCTTTTTCGATATCGGCAACAATTCCACATTTATGTTCTCTAAATCTAAGAAGAAGATCAGGGATTAATTCTAATAAATTAGGTCCAGATTCTAAACATTGATTCAATGATAATGATTCGACTTGTCTTGCAGACGCATCAAAAACTGGACGCACTTTCGTAGTTCCATGTTGTTTCACAACAGGTCTATGAGGTAAGTAGTGTTCAAAAGGATGAGATGATGATTGGATTGGGTCATCTTCAATTATACCTAATGAAGCCCATTCCTTAAACACATTATCATAAGCTATATACAAATTTTCTTGATGTAATTTTCTAGTTGATGTTATTAATCTTTTCATGGCTAGTTCTTTATTGGTGGGTAGGGGAAAATGATCCTCTTTCCATGGAAGAGCAATTTCATATCTTCCATCTTCATTAATTCTTAATGTTTCTTCAAAGTATAGCTTGGTCAAATGCTCCCTTTCTTTTTTGGTCTTCATTTCGACAGGGTCCCTTATTCCTAAAACTTCCAGACTAAAAAGATCGGAAATAGTTGCTTCTCTAACAAACAAGGAAATTACCATCATAGTAGTATCTTCCTTTTCAGAAGGTGAATTGGTTTTCCCCGTAAGTGTCCATCCTAGATAGGATTCCACAGCTACTAGCCCACTAGATAGAACTTTTCTCTTTCCAGTAAAAAGTCTACCAGCAACATCTGCTCCAATGAGAACATCAATTGGACCCGAATTATCTTCTGTATCAAAAATGTGTATATTCATAGATCTTAATTCATCAATCCATGGGCCACACGAAACAGAGGGAACATCATTGCAAATAGTTTCTTGATCAACTACATCAAAATTCCAGTAAAAATTTCCATTTAAGCTTCCTAGTTCAATTTTATATATATTATGAAGTTCGTCTTTGCTCTTTTCACCTCCAAAAAGTGAATGTGACAAACGTTGCTGACGCAGAGGTTTCAAATTTAACTTAGATGCTATCTCTCTTCTAACGTACGATTTTTGAGATCCGGAATCATACAGTGCTCTCACAACTAAAATACTGTTCTTATATTTTAAATTAACTTTCAAAGTTTGCAGCAAAACTTGCGGAGATTTGGATATGGTTGCCAAATTCACAGATTTATTCTGCTCTTTAATTTCCTTTTCCGGATTATTTGATGTAGACTTATTTACACTTTTATTTGATTCTGTACACATAATAGCAAAATGTCTTCTGTTACAAATAGTACATTTCACAAAACATCGGCATTTTTCTGCCCTATGGCCAACTTTTAAACATCTAAAACAACAACCTTTATCTTTAAAAATTTTTATTTTTTCATTATATGACATTTTTCGTGCTTTAAAGCAATTCACCGATTCATGTTTTCCATTGCAGAAAGTGCACAACTTCTCTGCACGTGCATTAGTAGTTAACAAACTAGCAGCAGTACAAATTTTTTCTCTGTTTTCTTTATTCCTTTTACAAGAAGAATCATTCAAATCAAAACCAGCCATAGCTAAGTTAATTCTTTCCTCAGATTCTACTTCCGTTTTTAAAAAGGCTAACCACGGCCCTACTAGATCACTCTATGCCAAAGGCGCCAACATTAAAGCGGCCATAACAAAACTGCAAATATCAATGCATGCCGCGGAATCGATTTTCAGGGTCGGCAACAAGCGCCATCTACTTTCCCAGGCTTTAGCAAACGTGGAAAATGCCAAGAAACATTAAATATTCATCCATGGTTCAACAAAATTATAACATATGTATATTTAAAAAAGACACAATTTATAATTATTTTTATAAAAGTAGTAGAAATACAGCCGAATTTTTGGGCCGTATTTTTAATTTGTTAATATAAAATTTCGAGATATTATAATTTTTATTACAACTACTTTAGCTAGAATTGGTATTGGGATGATAATGGAAAAATAAAAATACATACATAAATACACACACATATATATAAATTTTTATTTTATTTTATTTTATTTTTCTTTCTAATCCTTATTTCATTTCTTTCATGCAAAACAAAAATTTGAAGAAGAGTATCTTTTATTTAGGAGAAAACGACTAATATAATTTATTATTTTTCAGTAAATTGGTTTAAAATTATTGCCACAATTATTTTTATGATTCAGATATTTTTGCGTATCTGAAGACTGCATTTTAAATTTTAAATTAATTTAAATACTCTGCAAGTTTACTGTGGCGGCGCTGCACGCCGACCCTAACATTCAATGCATTTGATTCCGGAGAAATCGTCGATTGTTATGGCCGCTTTCACGACGTCGGCGTGTTGGCGCCGAGGAGTGATCTAGTAAGGCCGTGGGCTAACAAACTGTCAAGCCTTTTTTTGGATCATTGCCATGATCAAAATGTGAGCTTCTCTGCTTCAAGAACCGGTATTTTTATGCAGAATATTTTATCATATTTTTTCAATTATTATTTTGGTTTTATAGCTTAAAAATTTTTTGTAGGAAAATACAGGTGGCAAAAAAAAAAAAAAAAAAAAAAAAAGTTTTTTATCCCTACATAAAGTAAAAAATATGTAAAAGTTGAGTACTAGTCGTAGCATCGGAGGATCAAGGAATGTGATGTATCATTTGAAAGTTGTAAGTACACAGATGATGAATATGTTAAAAATGTTACTGAAAGGTAAGCAACTGATAAGCCCCTGCTAAAATATTTGAGGAGGAAAATCGAAATAAGGTTGAAAATGCAATTCTAGCATGAAGTATGAATATTCTTAGGGGAAGTTGTCCAATCAGAAAATAGAAACTCCGTGCTTTAATTCTGATATAGAGAAGACGTTGTTAAGGCAATAAGCTATTACCGACCAAATGTAGTTATTACGATGTAAGATATAGCGCTTGTAGTATATGTTAAGTTTTGGAGGTTGCGAAAGCAAAAATAACGAATTTTGATCACTACAATTCTACCCCTGGAACTCTGTGTTAGAATTACTTCTTCACAGATTGATTAACTGTGAGTGACCGAAAGATTATCCTCTCGAGACTGGTATACGGTAAGTGCCAGGTTTGAAATCAGGTCACGTTCGTCATCTTAGGTTTTTGGAGTTTTCTGTGTTGTTTTCTTCGAAACTCATATAAATATGGGCTGGGACCACTTAGGAAGACCTAACCGAGGACATACTGTTTACACATAGGACCCTCACGTTACCAATTGGTACTAAACCCTACACCACCACATAATTAACTATGTATTCACATATTTTCTATGATATATCGTACTTCCTGATCCCCGGATGCTACGACTGGTATTCCCCTCGTTAGTACTACCATAGACCTTATATTATAGACTACGCCACCAATGGGACTTCCCATTATAGTGAATGTCTTCAACATGAGGGTGTAATCTGAAACCTTCATCCTTTGCGCCGTATGTCACGTGACAGAGAGTTGAGAGAGATTCTTCCATAAGAAAGCACTTATCTTTGTAAGAATTCAAACAAAAAAATCTCCCCTTCACATTGGTTTCTCACAAAAGAATTTTTTTTATAATTAACCTATGACATGTTAGCTTTCCAACGATGCGTAAATCTAAAGGCTTAAATAAAAAGTGTGTGTACAATACAGAAATTAAAAAAACACAAAACTACTTTTTTTCTTACGGAAAAGTCACATAATATTCATTCTCGTCTCTCTCTCCAGGTCTGCATCACGTGATAATTTAGCTGGGGAAGCTACTTTATGTCGCAGACAGATAATGAGGGGGAATGCGTGGTCTATCTATATAAGGTCTATGAATAATACTCCGACTGACTCTTGATATTTAATGCGGTCTACTGCCTGCCTTTTACAATACTTATAGACTTATTATCTTAATATTTTGCTTTAATTTATTAATTTTTCTATCCTTAGGAATCCCAATATACCTGGACATATGCCATGGCTTCGTTACAGTTATCATACTCCCCTGTATCTGTATATTGGACAAGAGGAAGAGAGTATACAAATGAGACCGAACGAACGATGTGAAATCTGGCGAAAACATTTTAAAGCTGACATCGATGACGATTTAGTAAGGTTTCTGCGAAATTCTGGAACGCCATGAAGGAATACTCGTACAAGTTGTGTTAAGAACAATGAGAAATTGTAGAGGATGTCATAACTGAACTTTTAAAATCTTTCTGTTTTATGTTTTCAGGTGATCGTTAAAGATTTATGTTATCCCAGTTGTGTGAAACATTTACTTCTATTATTACTTTTTTTTAAAGTTATGGTGCTAATTATTATTTTTATTCAAACACTTGAGCTCAAATTATTGATACTTAACCCCATGGCATTGGCGAGATATTTATATACATAAATATAAAGATATAGGATAATACAATATGTTTCATATCATCACTTCTGTAATATATCTATCTATCTATATATATAAATAAATATAAATAATAAAATACAAATAAAATATATATTTTATAATAATCACATGCCAGCTATAAATCGCTGGCTCATGCGGTTAACACGTACATACCAAATTATATTACCAATTCATACCAAATTCATACCAAATTCCAAATTATATTACCAATTCATATCAAATTATATTACCACTCAATAATATTGAAAATTATTTAAACATTTTTTATGAGAATGGACATTAAAGATTTTTTGGATTTAAGGCTAATTTTCCTATTGTATTTACCCCTAATTGGTTTTTAATTTTAAATTTTCGTGTGAAATTTCCCATTGGATACAAACATAAATATGAAGAAAGTTGCAGATTTCCTTGGAGTGGTCACATATGAAATTTTTCATTACGTCACATCGATAAAATTCTTTTAATTACTGTTTATTATGCGTAGTTGCCAATATTTTAATTTATTCCAAAATAATTTTAGCCCCTCCTTTATTTCGTACCACTTATTTTTTCAAGTAATATTTCTTATTTTATCAAAGTTATGTAATGCAGAAAAATTTTCTATAAATAAAGTAGTGCGAAATAAAGGTGGGGCTAAAAATTCTCCTGAATAAATTAAAATATTGGCAGCTATGATTATGTATTGACAGTTTATTTTCTCTGCTCTCTTTGTTTAAATGTAGTTTTGTGTTTCATAACTCCCATATAAAAAAGATTATGCATAAAAGAAAAATGAATATGTCTTCTTTAAGTGTAAATAAAAATGAATAAAATTTATATAAAATGTAAACACTGTCAATCAGGAAAAGAATATTTTGCATTGAATATTATGTATTTATTCTACTTTTTATAATTTTTTAGAAAAATATATTAAAAGATTCTGCTACAAACTGTTTGACACTTTTCTTTTGATTGGTTTCTCATATCTGTTAAAAAGTGAATGAAAACTTCCAATATTACTAACATTCAATATTTCTTGTTTAAAAGTGTTTATCTAAATTTTGTTTAATAGAGTGTGTGCTTAATTCCAGTGAAGGAAAGGGAATATACGTGAAGGAAAGGGAGGCATCACCGTTGACCATATCACCCCGTAGAAAATGTAAGAAAAATATTAAAATCCTTTAAATCTACCACATGGTAAAAATAATTTTATATGGTTTTTAAGTTCAGTTTCTATGCTTTCTTTCGTAACTCTGCTACAAAGCTTTTCTTTTCCTATAATCGTATTTCATCCTGTATCGTTGTTCCTGCTATTTTCATTGCATTCACCCAGCAGTGCAGAAATATGTGGTATAAGATAATAGAAACATTTCCTTCTTTTTTTTTTTTTTAACGTTTTGTCGAATATTTTTAAAAATACTTAATGTGTTGTTTTTGAATTTTGGGAATAAGGAAAACACATCTTTCTTCATATTTTTCATTAATTCAAACATATATATATATATATATATATATATATATATATATATATATATATTTCAATAATTAAAAAAATAAGTACGTGAACCCTCCGTGGGATTCGAACGCAGTAACTGACGCATACAAATCCAAGACCCTACCACGACACCACGCTTCCTTGCCTAAATCACTTCTTTTCTAGATTTTGATAAAACATCTAAAAGTTTACTAGTCATATCTAGCCCTATGCAGGTTGCTGCACAAAATTTTTACTCTACCCTATGATTTTGACAATGCTGTTAAACTTAAGCTTGGTTCGGTTTTAATCATCTGACCGCCGCTGACGGATATATCCGGTCACTGATCTGTTCTTTTTTCTGGAATACACTTATAATTTAAAATTATATACATATACATTTTTAGCTTGCCTTTCGAATTTGAAGATTTTAAACGATAATCAGGAAAATCATAATCATGTCCATATAGTTTATTTGAAATCTCAAGTTGAAATAATTATTATTTTAGTATACATCGAAAGAATTCTACAGTGAAAACGACAATACAATTTCGCCCTTTTCAAAAACGATCCAATGGTTAATGGGAATTTTACTGATTCGTACTTTCCTTTTGAGTATAATTTGATGAGAAAAAAATAATTTGTTTTTAGAATATGCTTATTTATTATAATTATGATCAAAAAGAAAATAACCTAAGCTGTTACTGGAAAAGAAAAGACGAAAAGTGTTTTATTTAACCAATATCTGGATTTCTATTAATTAACTTTTCGTTTTTTACAGTAGCATACATATACAGAGGGATGGAGAAACATTGAAATTACTACTCTTAAATACTGATCTCAGACGTACATAACAGATTATAAATGTACGTGAAAAGTATGCGTACAGTTTCGTATAAACGATCGAAATTTTTAAGAAACTAAGTTTCAAAAATTATAAAATTTTAATACGGTTCTCCTACAATAATAATATTATTATTAATTAATTAATAAATTAAGTGTTAATTTAAAAAAAATTATCATGAGACATTTAACTGATATACACATATAAAAACAAGTTAAAACAAACGTTTCGAAATTTAACCAAATTTCTTGATCAGTAAAAAAGCGACATATTATAAACACATAAATACATACTCACAGAAACTATTGCAGTAAAATAGAAATATTTCGTTGCTGATATCATAGCTGCCAACATTTTTAATTTACTGAAGAATGTTGCTAGTACACCCCCTTTTTCACTCCCGATTCTTAGTAGAGTAACTTTTATCAAGGATAATTGCAATTAAATGTGATGAAAATTATTCTACAAAAAATGCGGTGTGAAAAAAAAAATGGCAAGCACTAGCAATATTTTGGAGTAAATTAAAAAAAAAAACAAATTGTACATTGCTATGCTAATGTAGCAGATTATTAACTAATTGACTGCAAGAATACCAACTATAGGATTCAAAAACACGTGAATTTTAATAATTAGTTCTTAGCAATAGTCAAACTTTTCCCTCTTCCTGAATTTTAGGAAAGAGGTATTTTTATTCTAAAATATTATTATGTAATTTAGTATTATTAAAAACTGAAATGACTTAGCATACTATTATATTTGAACTCTATTTAAAGTTCATGAACTTACACTTTCTAAATAGAATTTTTTTTTCTTTTATGCTTTTACAAACACGTGAATTTTTAAGACTAATTCTTTTAATACTCATAAAATCTTTCCTTCTTTCTCAATTTTAAAAACATACATTTTTAATCACAGGTATTGTATCATAAAAGTAATACTACAAATTATTTAATTGCCTTGAACTGTGATTATACTTGAACTCGACTAAAAGTTCGTGAACTTAACATTTTGTAAACAGATTTTCTTTTCAATTTTACAAACACGTGAACATTAAGGACTAATTCATAGCAGCCGCGAAACTTTTCCTTCTTTTTTTTTTTTTTTTTTTTTTTTTTAATCAAATGCATCTTTTCTCGTCATAAGTTTCTAGTTTTTGTCATTTAAAAGTAATTTAAACACATGATTCTGCCCTTGAATCATCACGCATGATTTAGAATGTAAATTTAAGATGGCAAAGGAAAGACTGTTTCCGTACTACAGGTATCATTCAATTCAATCAACTTTCGGCTTTTTCCGTCTAATGAAACAATTGTAAAGAATGTAAGAATAAAGATTTGTATGATTGTAATTACTTGTTATTGTTTGTGGTAATAAGTGACATAATATATAACTGATGTTTTTAAAGGAGTTTCACTCGAAGGCATTCCATTTTCATTTATGCAAAACATTTAAAAAATTAAGAAAAGTATTTTTTTGAATGTAATTTAATGTTTACAATCGTCTTTAAAAAAACCTGACTGTAAGTTTATATATTATTATTATAATCAATTATTATTATTATTTGACATTCATATCTGTCGAGTCTATATTTTAATATAAATTTAAATTTATCACACGAGTTAAAACATGCATATAATAGTACAGAGTACCCACCGCTTAATAAAGTCATGTTCAGAGAAAAAGTAATTGTATTAAGTGGCTGATTCTTATATCCGGCGAATGTTCTTGCATTCAAGAAAAAGGTATTATTTCCCTGATTTTAGAATAAATAAATAAATAAATAAATAAAAGTAACGAATAATGGAATTAATAAAATATATTAATTAGTTTTTGATAAACAATTAATTAATTATTCATTCAAAATAAGTAAATTAAACATATCCTCAAGTTCCGTTGTGCTATTATTACTATTATTATTATTATTATTATGAGGAAAATTGTCATTATTTTTCCAAAAATTAGCAATTTTCTTTTAAATTTAGAATTTTTCTGTTTGAAACTCTTACTTCTTTATTAATATTTTCAAAATAAGAATTAGACATTCCTTTTTTAATAAATAAATAAAAAAAAATCACTTGCGAATCAAATGAAATTTGTAAGTTACTATCGCGCTTTTAAGAATATATTTCTTGAAATTGTTACTAAGGCAACTGGTGGGGTGTGTTAGTTTGTAACAATATTGTAAGTTTAAAATTTTCGACAAAAAGAGATAACGGAGGGATTGCTGTGTTCTATTTATTTATCTTTTATTTTCTAAATAAAAAGTCACAGTGTAAATAAAATAATCTGTTTACAATGCATAAATGCCATTTTTGACGCTAAGAAGATTTATTTGAGTTTATTAACCGGCGGCTTTAAAAGTAGTTTGTATTGATTTGATTTGATTCCGGTCCTGGCAATTTGATCAGATTAAGCGGCTGATCTTGTTAACCAGTGAATTTATTTTAGCGATAATATTATTTTATAGAAAATGGAATTAAATTTATTAAAAATTAAAAACAAATAAAGTTGTTTGTTATTTTGTATTGCATATATTTTACTATATTTTTAATGTAATTATTTTCAGTTAAAGATTTTATTATTATTAATAATAATAATAATAAAGTTCAATTTCAATTTAAATTTGAATCTTTTTCATAAATATTTGAAAGGATTGCAAAGTAATAATATTAATTAATTACCTAATATGGGAGAGTAGGGAAGGGAGGGATGGAAAAGTTTTGACAAAAATATTTTTTACAAATTTACTTTTCTTGGTACAACACTGTAAGTTTCAGAGAAACAAATTGAAACATTTTAACATCTTTTAAAAATATAAATTTGATGGTAATTATTAAAATATTAATTTTATAAGCCAATTAACATAGTCATAAAAATGTCTCATCCCTCCCATATATGAGGGAGGAATGGGACATGTTTATAAAGTTAAAATAAATACATAATATACAGACATACTATGGAAAATGACAAAAACATGTGATCACTATGTATGTAAGGTAATTAATTAATAATAACATCTACTTTATCCAACATTAGAATATAATGTACCACTTAAATAAACATTTTCAAATGCTCGATTAATTCATCATTTTTTTTTTTTTTTTTTTTTTTTTTTTAACTTCTAGCAGAGAAAGTATTGTTTTTTAGTTCAAATATTCCAAATTAAGTTTTTGATATAGTTACATGTTTTGTGGTTTTCTGAATATTAATAATGTTTTTAGTGACTAGTGTGTGTGTGCTATCAGCATATCTCAAGAACAAATATTACCAAGAAATCCTAACTGTAATAAATGAATGTAATTTCTTTTGTATATTTTACCATGTCCAGGAAAACTGCTCAGGAAGGAAAATTAATTTCTCATACATATATGGTAAATATTTTTAAAAGTTAAAAGTGTAAACAAAACTCGTGTGAGTGCCACACTAATTATTTTCCATGATTTTGAGTTTGTTTCGTGCATTTTCTCTTCCATCTATTCATTTATTTGCCTTTTGATATTCTCTGTTTAAGGAGTATCAGAATCTTCATTCTTCTTTCTTTTCTTACATGTCCCATCCCTCCCTGAGCTGCTCTGTCCCATCCCTCCCTTTTCATTATTTAAAAAAAAAAAAAAAAAAACTTATTATTAGACACATGCTACTTTTAGGCTTAATTTAGCTATTAATTCATAAAGATTATATTATTAGGTATATGAAATATGAAAAATAATTATGCTAACATCAGTGAGTAACGTTGAAAATTTGCCTTGAAAATTAAGCAATTGTTTACTTTTGGTGTTATAAAATCGTTTTTTTTTTTTTTTTTTTGTTACATAAACTTACAGAATTCTCCAACTAAAATGATACATAGCAACAAATATAGGGCTGTAGTTACTTCACCTGGTGGAAGTGTCAGAAATTAAAAACAATGCTTATTTTAAGAATAATTTTAGGTGTCCCATCCTTCCCGACTCTCCCCTATGTATACGAAAAATTTATATATCTTTTCTTTTGCAACATTGTTAAATATAAAATCCTCCGAACCAATTTCTCTATTTGCTCAGAGTTTAAAAGCTAATCAGCGTAGTTTTTTTATTTTTATTTTTATTTTTTTTTTTAATCTTTTGTAATAAATCTAAAACACTCTGAAGAAATTTAGTTATTTAGTTTTATTCGGCGAAATCATTTAGAAACATAGCTGCCAATAATTTAATTTATTCCGGATTACTTTTAGCCCCGCTTTATTTCGCACCACTTTATATATATATATATATATATATATATATATAAATTCTCCAATATATAACTTTGATAAAATAAGACAAAACTACTTTTAAAAAATAAGTGCTACGAAATAAAGGCGGGCTAAAATTTACTCTGGAATAAATTAAAATATTGTCAGCTATGTTTAGAACAGTCCCCTGATTTTCTCAGAAATACGCACGAATATTGACTAGGATTCTTTAGAAAGATACAGATGGCGGGCATTCTATTTTTGTTTTATAGTTGGGTCTAGTCTTTTCTTTTTTTTTTTTTTTTTTTTTTTCGATTGAATAATAGAAAGTTTACAAAAAAAAGAAAAGGTATTTAATCAAGGGGCCGCTATACACCCTGATCGTAAGGACAAATTGCCTCATCCCTTACATCAACATCAGCACCCTTTCAACGCAGATTGTTTTACACTGAATGTCTTCAACGCTTTGCATGTTACGCAATTAAGGGAAATTGTATATCAAAAAGGGAAAATTTTTAGAGAAATGAGGGAAATTTTTAAAGTATCCATCTGGCAGCACTGTTTGAAGGGGGATTTGTCTGATATCTAGCTCTTTTCTGACACCCGGAATCTTAAAGTTTCGGTCGGATTGTTATAAATTTTTAAATGTGGATTTGGCATTTTAAAATTTAGTGTTTGCATGACGGATATAGCATCATTTTTTTTTTTTTCAAGAAAAATATTATAATAAAAATATTTTGTCCTACAAAGTGTCCTAAAGTAATAAAGCCTGATTCAGCCAAAAGTTCCGATACCACACCCCCAAAACACTCTAAAATTTAAGAAAACTGTAAGAAACGAATTGAATCAATTTAAAGATTACAAGATTACAAGATTGCATCGTTTAATTGAATAATTAGTGTTGTGCGGCGCTAGGATGACCCAAATGGGACAAAATTTAAAGTTTAAAATTGGAAGGATGATCTTTTTTAATTTATCAGGAAGGTCTTTCAAAAACAAATAAGTTTCAGAAAAGCTTCTTTGTTCTCCAGATCTGTTTGGAAATGACTTTTTTCTTTGGAGATACTTGATATTCAAAATATACATGAACATAACTTAATTCTCTCGAATATTTGAAGCAACGAATTTGCTGTTGAATTCGGAGACATTTGAAAAAGGTAGAAATAATTTTATACAGCGATTCTTTTATTGCAAAGAAGAACATGCTGGTTTTGAGCACGTTTTAGGTAAGTAACAAAACAATGTGATGTAATAAAACTTGTGATGTAATGAATTTTTTCTTCTTTTGAGCAAACCTTTCTAACTAATTAACAAAAGAGCTCCATCCCATATGGAATTTCAAAGAACATATGAAATTTCCCCCATAATGAAATTTCACCCATATGAAATTTCACTATGAACACCTATGGTTCCAAACCCCATTTTTTTAAAAAACCAAACGAAATTGGAATTGAACATATTTTTATGCTTTTCTGAATTCCAGCGTGTTTATGAGATAATTCAGAAACGACTGATATTTGGGCAAAATTTTATTCAGGCATAAATAAACAGACCAAATGGTCCCTATTTTCTGGGTATAGTCATTATTTGAAAGATATTTTTTCTAAGTTTGAAAAAAAAAAAAAAAAAAAAAAAAAAAACTGTAGAAAGAAAATTATTTTTATTAATATTTTATTTTTAGTTCTTTTTTTTTAAGAACAAAAAAATACGTTCGAAATTGTATAATTGTATAATTTTTTAACGTTTCTTTGTTTTAAAGGTGTTCTGACCTGCTCACTTTAGCTATAATCCCTTAAAAAGTGTCATAGAACAAAGCATTTAAAAAAAAATGTTTGTCTATAAAAAAAAAAAAAAAAAAAAAAAAAAAAAATTCCAGTGAAGTAACGGAAGATCGCCTTCCCATTTTAAATATGTAAATCTTCACCGCCTGTTTACGTTTCTTTATTCCAAATTTTTTAGACAAATTAGATTTTTCTCAATCTGACTAAGCACTTCTTTTCATTTTTTTTTTAAATTCTCGGGATTCAGGGGAATTGGGGAACTCTTGGCGGACTTTGTATGTAAACAATATTTGGACGTTAAAATCTGTAGAAAAAGTAGATGAATAAGAAAAACAGAATTAATAAATTAATTGCTTAGTATGGCATGCAGCTGAAGGAGAAAAATCTTTTTACCATGTTTTTATTAACTTATATTCTTGTTTGTTTGTCCGGTACAAATCTTGCAATCGAATTTTAACTAACTTCCCTACTAGCTAGACATTTGAAACTTTCACAGTAGCTCAGAACCCGGTGACAACACAATACTTCGAAGTCCGATTTTCGAATTTTTGAATAGTTTTCTTATAATTAATTGAAATATGAAAATAATAATCTCCTAATAGTTTATAAATAGCCATTAAAATATCAGCTATAATTTAATTGTTGCCAAAAAAATTTTACGAGTTCATTTTATTTCGACATAAAAATAAGTACATTTAATTAAACGTGAGCGTTAAAAAAAAAAGTTAAATTATGCATCTCACAAAAATTGACTTCATGCGTATTGATAAAAGGCTAATGCAGTTAGTTCTATAGCTATGATTCAACAGAAAATTTAAAAATATGGTTTATAAAAAGTTTTTTATCTTATAATTATTATAATATTAGGAGTACTTCTAGTAATAAACATTATTATGGCTTGTGGAGAATACTTGAAAGTTATCTTATAAACTACGTGACTTAAATATCAATACATCAAAATACAAAATATATATAGTGTATACAAATGAAAATATCTTAAATTATATTTCAAACTAAGCTTATCGAAATAAACCTAAAAACAAATCTTTCTTTTTCACATTAGGTGAAAGGAAACTTTCTGTTATATTATTGCCACTTCAGAAATAAATATTATTATGGTTTACGAAACTAATATTGAACCTACGAGGAAGAAGACATGTTATAAAGTGCATCACCAGAATACAAATATATCACCTAATACATTATATACTAATTAAATCAATATTATCAGAAAGTTTTCTTATAGTTTCAAAAATGTAGTAACTATTTTCGGCAGCGTAATTAACTTAAAATACTATTTCCAGAATTTACTCGCCATTTTTCCTTTCTTTAGAAACTTTTTCTTTAAATGAAGGTCAAAACTGAAAAGATAATGTCTCAGTTGATCATTAGTTCGATAATGAACTTTTCTTTTCCTTTTCAGCAAAAAAAAAAAAAGGAAAATTTTAACATGCATTATCTTCCAATAAGTATTTGTGGACATCATTGAAATGAGACTTTTTTTTTCAAATATCGAGAAAAATTAATTACGAATTATCTTGAAACTTTGAGGGAATAAAGAACATGTCATACCTCATATATTTCAGCAAATGTTCTGTCCCGGGGAGAAAAGGAAGATTATTAAAAAATTGAACAAAAAATCGAAATGTTTTGAATCCCCCTGTAAAAATTACTGCTTGAAATAGATTTTTTCTGTAACATGGGGCTATAAGGCTTCTTCTAATTATCTGTATAAATTTTTATGAGGTTGCAACATATATTCATGAAACATATTCATATAATATCTTTAAAAAATTCCCATTTTTAAATTTTAACATGTAGGATACTAGCATGTTGCTATCAGAATGCAAAAATGTTAAATATCTTATGAAATATGAGCCTTTTCACTAAATAATTTTTAACACGTACGCGTAAGCTTAAAAAAAAAAATCATTTTGCATAATTTAATAGCCAGAAACTTATGTTGCGAGCACTTCCTTCTACGAGAAATAACTGTCTCCGGACCACATATAGGGTGGGTCTCCGATCGTCGCCAATTGCCCATTGCGCAGAACTAGTGCGACGTAAAACCCAACCAACCAATCAACCAACCGAGAAATAAAATAAAGTTTAATAATCGGAAGTGTGAAAGAGAACTGGCGGGTTATGTCAAAAGGTCCTGTACTGGTCACTTCACGCACTCCTTAAAATTTAGACCTTTCCATTGAAAATATATTATTTAGTGTTAGTCAAAGATATAGATCTTAAAAAATTTAATAATAATAACATTAATAATAATAATAATAATAATAAAAAGCATGTTACTTGAAAAAGATTTATTTATTTATTTATTTATTTTTACAGAACGGTATCGTTTACAATATTGAATGGTAAACTGATTGTTTGGGTAAGAATATCTTTAAATAAAACCAAGGAACTTTGTCGAAAAAAAAAACAACAAGTAAATAAATGATTAAGTATTTAGAGGTATTTGTTTTGCCATTTTTTGGAGCAATCAGCAATATGCTTCTTTTAACAAATGATAATTACCAATATAGCGATTTTTTTTTTTTTTTTTTTTTTTTTAATGTAAATTGTCTTTTAGAGCAAAAATTGCGGCGGATATGGAATGACTTGAACCTAATATGGTACTAATAAGATGTTCGAGAGAAATTTTTTTGTTATTTCTTCAAGGGTTCCTCTGATATTTCAAAAGTTAACGAGTGCATTTGCAAAAAAGGTATGGATAGGACTGCTATATATTTTAATCCATCACCGTGTAAATTTTATGCTAAGTAGATTTTGAGAGGGTTATTTTTTAATTCAAAAATACAGCACGTGATATTCTAATAAAATCGCACTGCATTCCGTTCCACCACTGGCTATCTCAAAGCTGGTAGAGAGACGATGCCGGGTTCAAGCCCAGGTCACATTCGTCGGCTTATCCGTTTCGAGTTTTCCATAATTTTCTTCAAAACTCTCGTGAATACGAGTTTCGATACTTTAGAAAGATACCCCCCTCCAAAATGGTAAACTTTGTACTCACGCATAGAGAGTAATTTAGCCTTAACACCGATAGCCCTGCGTTCAATTCCGATTTAAAGAATTTGTTTTAATGTTTATATTCGAATATAAGTTTTTATAAATGCTTAAAACAGTTTTTCATTCCTTAAAGTGAATAAAATAACTTTAAAAATGCATTTTTTTTTCCTAATTTCATTTTTGCTTTATGTATGTGCATAAAAAATTTGTCGTTTTTTCTTGCGATTAAAAGAAGTTCAGCACAATTGATTTATTATTTTTTCCCATGTTTTCAGAAATCCAAACCTAAAAGGACATATACCATGGCTTCCTTACAGGTTAGACAATCCTCTTTATCTTTATCTTGGTCAAGATGAAGAAAGCATTCGAATGAAACCAATTGATCGATGCCAAATCTGGCGCAAACGATACCATGCAGATATTGACACTGAATTAATTCAAAGGCTTCAAGATTCAGAGTCGAGTACATATGAAAGCAGCTAGAAATTAGCGACTGCAACCACTGTTATATAGATTGTAAAAAGAATGTTATATTTCATTTATTTTTAATACGCTAACCGTTTGTCACTTTGTAAATAAGATTATTGTGAACATTATTACATTGACTTTTTCAGATTCCATGAAAAATCACTTCCCCCCCCCCCCCCCCCACACACACACACAAGCAGTTACATTACTGTTAAATGGTTGTTATAACATACATTTAAAAAGAATAACAATTTATTTATTTTATTTTTTTCAAAAAAAAAAAAAAAAAAAAAATTCTAGTGCGCCATTTACACGTCTTTCTCATACTCTGAATTTAAATACTATAAAAATAGATTACAGGATATAAGAGAACAAATAGTGTAAAGGAAAAAACAAAAAAAAAATGCTTTAAGAACAGTTGTATTTGGCATATAATTCTATGTGTTGTTTACCATATAATTTAACCCCCTCCCCCCAACCCTGTTTAAATGTAGACATGATTAAAACCATTTAAACTACATTTATTTACAAAAAAAAAAAAAAAAAAAAAAAAAAGTCTGTTATTAAATTTTAGAGTTTATTCCAAGTTATTGAGACAACTTTCATCTGAAACACGTCTTGAAAATTACCAATCTTGATCAAACTTTTCAAGTGACACCTTCATTTGGACTTCAAAATGCAGCATTTGAATTGCCTTTAAATGCAGCATTTTACTTGCTTTTAACTAATGCTGATAACAGATATACATACACATCAACCGCTAAAAGACATAACTTTCGTATTCGGGGCACCTCAAAATGCGAAATGAAACAAAAACCAGAATTTAAAAATAAATTTTGAAAGGTACTTTTGTTTAACGTATGCATACTTGTCAACCATCTCATTAATAACCATACAATTGTTAACGCCCCCTGAAAAAACGGCTCTTTTCTCACACCACTATATATTTAGAGTAATTCTCTCCAAATGTTGTTGCGATTCAATAAGACTAAAATTACTCTAAAATATTACAGGTGTGAAAAAAAAAAGGCGGGTACTAAAAATTGTGCGGTTCATAATGAGATGGTTGGCAAGTATGCGTATGTGTATAAGAAAATATTTTTTTTAACCTCAGCAGTTTTCGTCGATATATAGTAAGGACATAGCCTCCTAAACTAGATGCCTTCCGCGTGGCTCGGAAACTTGGCGGTAGACAGCGCCACCTGGTACAGATTGTGCGACTTTTTTTATTCAACATCCACCAAAAATTTTTTAAAGTGGGATTTCACATATATAAAAGGCGAATAGAATCGAAGAAACGTCGATTTTATACATAATATATCAGTTCTTAAAATTATTGGGGACAGTTGAATAAAAAAAACGCAATCTGTACCAGGTGGCACTGTCTACCGCTTGAACTGCTGCCAAGTTTTCGAGCCACGTGGAAGGCATCTAATTTAGGAGGCTATAGTAAGGAGGAAGATCGGAAGAATTCATATAGAATTTGTAACAAATTCGAAACTACTTATGTATAAAATACATTAAAATAGTCCATTATAATGTATTTTACACATAAGTAGTCTATTATTTACACATTACCTTTTAAATGTGTTTCTTTTCGAAACTCTCCTTAGAGATTTTCCTCTTACGTACGACTTGAGGGCCTTGAGGAGGAGGGGATTCTCTATGCAGCATTTAACAATAATCTGCTAACATGTTAATACTCTATCGCCCTTAATACCTCCTGTACATTTCTTTGATGACTTGGTGAAATAACTCTCCTTGTTCTTCACTCACATCACCCAGATTTTATGGGAAGTAACTTTGATTGGAGTTGAAAAAGTGGAGCTTTCAACTCAAAGAATCCTCATTTTTTGTCAAAACTGTACGTGATGGAAGTTTTTGAACAGTTTTTTTTTTTTTTTTTTTTTTTTTTTTCAATCAGCATCTAAAAATACATCAGAAAAATATATCACCCTGAAGAAAAAAGTTTCACCACAGGTTAACCAAAAAATTTATAAAACAATAAAAGACAATAAAAAAGGGGGAAGTAAAGTGGGCAGATGTTTGATAACGGAGGATGGGCGGTGTTGTTTGGCTGGAATAATAATAATTATTTTACAGATTATTTTACCAACTCCTGGTATTACTGTAGACTTGCCAACTTGTCGGGATTTTTTTAATGCAAATTTTTATAGAAATATATACTTTGTTTCAGCGAAAATTCTATAATTAAAGAAGGTGGAGAAAACTTTAAGAGAATAGTGGCATGAATTAATTAGGAGGTTTGGAAGCTCTTATCTTGAAATGAAAAAGTCAAATAACTTTAAAACCATATGACTGTCTTTGAAAAGGGCAAAATTGTAATGTTGCTTTCACTGCACAATTTTTTAAATGCACTTCAATAATGCTTCCTTAAATTTGAGATTAAAAATGTAATTATTTACAGGATTATAATGATTATGATGGTTATTTAAGACCTTCAAACTTGAAAAACAAACTAAAAATTCATAATTGCACAGTTCTAAATTATCAGTGTATTGTGGGAAAAAAAAAAAAAAAAAAAAAAAAAAAAAACAGCTCAATGACCGGATATATCCGTCAGCGGCGGTCAGATGCTTAAGAACGTTTGGTTATTATTTTTATCTTTCATAGTTAATTGTAAATGTTATTTGGGAAATAATTATACTTTTCTACATGCTATCAGAATAAAAACCTTGCAGTCATTAAGTTTATATAAGTAACAAACTATGGCTATAGTGGAACATTTCATTGTCATTATTTAATATAATTCGGTTGTTTTACTCTTATATTACATAGACAGACATAAGACAAAGCTTTTAAATGCAGAAATTTTAAAGAAATTTTTTTATTAACCATGTTTTAATTCATTATTAAAAGATTTTTCATTACAGCCACATTGCATTTTTAACTTTATACATTATTATAATTCACTTACTTATTCTGTAAGTATAAATAAGTTAAATATTTGTATAAAAATCTAAGAAAATAGTTTCATATGTGACATTTTATGCATATCGAATCGTTTATAGTACATTAAATTAACCTTTCTTTTCATTTAATTAAAAAAATAAAGGATACATGTTTTCACGTAGTGGTGAAATTCGAAGGACCTATGCCTGAGAGAATTAGGGGCGTTTTATCTAACCTCTAGGGGCGTTTTATCTAATTTTTCCGCAAATTTCGGAGAAAACTACGGAAAATTTTGAACGCTATATCAGTAAACAAGACATGCGTTCAAACACAGCATTTCCCGTCTACCAGCTTTGACTCTAATGTCCAATTTTGATTCGAATCAATTCAGTATTTGGAATACTGTAATACTGTCCCAAATAGTATATTTCGGAAGTTATTGTGATGACGCATCTTAAGTCTTTTTTTTAAAACTGATACAACGCCATCTACCGCCAACTTTATTAATGATCTAATCTATAAAATCAGTTTTCTTTTAGGTTTACAAATTCAAAACTTTTTTCCAACTTTTCAGAAAAATTTGTCTACTTGTTATCCTATCAGATTTAACGTAGAGGGTGCTGTATTTTCTCATCCAATCAGATTCAACGTAGATGGCGCTATAGTATATGTATATATAACAGTATATATTTGGGTGGGATTGAAAGAAGATGACGGTTCAAGTTGATTAATAAATTTGGTTGATATCCTGCTATAGGCTAAGTATACATCGAATTTTAAGCAAATCTGTCCTTAAATACGTTTTTTTACAATGTAAATTTTTCAAGGGGCCGCCACTTGAAAACAAAATGGCTAATCAAGCTGTCCAGAGAACTCATATAACTCTTTGATGCACAGATTTTTGTTTTACTCACAAACACAAAGTAATTTATATTTACGAAGAGAAGGATTCCATTAAAACTGATAGATTTTTTTTTTTTTTTTTTTAATTTTGTACATAACATTTAATTTAATTTTTAAATAGAAGTATTTGAACCGAAATAATAATTGGTAGAAAAATAAACCAGCTATCACTGTTAAAAAAATGCAACTCTGTTGCCAGAAATTCTTTGTAATTTGAGAAAAAAGTCGTAAATTACGGAATAATTACGTTTACAAAACGTATTTTTCTGTAATTACAGAGAATTTCTGGCAGCAAAGTTGCATTTTTTTTAACAGTGTAATACTATGTTTTCGATACTACGCTATGTTATAAAGAGTTAAGGTGTACAATTTAATACTTTAATTTAACAATTTTCTTAAATTTAAAAAATATTATTTTCGAATTTTTAAGGGGCTACATGGGCTGGTTGGTTGGGTTTTATGTCGCACTAGTGCTGCGCAAATGGGCAATTGGCGACGGTCTGGGACACACCCCTAGAGGTGGTCCGGAGACATGCCATCACGATTTTGATCCTCCACGGAAGGGAGGAGCTACATGGGATTCAAAAGTTTAAAAAAAAGCAGATTTTCTATTTTTTTTTTTTTTTTTTCTAAAATCTGATAAATAAAATTTCGATTTAAAACTTTGAGCATGTAATAAAAGCAACATTTAAACAATATTTTATAAAATTTTCGATAACAAATTTGGAAAATTCATCCGGTGTGCCCTGGTATCCGGAAACCCTTCAAAAAAAGCGGTGGACACGATTTCTCAAAAACTAATGCACCAATCTTATTGAAATTTCGCACATTTTTTCAAAATAGGATTGGCCAGTGTTTGAACGAAGGATTTTTCTTTCTTTTTTTTTTTTTTTTTTTTTTTTTTTGATTACAACTAATTTTGCACAAGGCTATATATGCAGTAAAATTTACCGAAAATTGTACTGTATTTGCATACATCTCCGCTAAAAATTCAAAGTTCATTTTTTTTTTTTTAATCCTTTGTTCCATCACAAGTCAATTGTATTTCGAAGAAGTACGCTAAATTTCATTAAATCGGTGCATTAGTTTTTGAGAAATTGTGTTTATCGCTTTTCTGAAAAGGGTCTCTGAAAACCAGGATCCACTGGCTGAATTTTTGCAATTTTTTTTATTGAAAATTTTATAAAATATTGTTTAAATGTTGAATAGGCTAAAAATTTTGAAAAAAAAAAAAAAAAAAAAATATATATATATATATATATATATATATATATATATATATAAACATATGTTACCGCTAAAGTGCAGAAATCAGTTAATCTGCAGATTAGCTAGGTAATCTGAACATTAACTAGGGAGATCCGTTAAAGTGAGGAAAATTGTTTCATTTCTCAAATTACCTAGTTAATCTGCGAATTACCAAGATAATCTGCACATTACCTACCAGGCACTCGTTAAAGTGAAAATAAGATCCCTGGTGTTGTAATTTTGGAGCACTCTGTGTTGTATTTGTTTTTTTCTTTTTCATTCGAAAAAAAAAAAAAAAGATTAGTTTTCTTTTCTTTTCTTTCTTTCTTTCTTTCTTTACTTATTTAATGTCTTTTTTTTTGTTTATTTAATCTTTTTTATTCTGTCAATATACGTTTAAAGATGTTATGCATTTTTAATATGAAATATAATATCTTTAATAGCTTTCAATAAATTCTATTTTATAAATGAATGTTAGAATTGTAATACAGTAACGATTTCTTTTCAAATAAAAAAAATCTGGAGTGACTCCACTCGACTTTCCGAACATTGAGTAATTAACAGTTTTGTAGATAAAGTGAAGAAAGAGTAGTTGTTAAACAAACAAAAGAGAGAAAACCATAATAGAGTGTTTGAGTATTTTTCTCCATCTATTACACGTTGTTTTATTTAACGCTACTGAACTTTGAGCCCATAGATCATAATGATAAAGAAATTTTCGTTGTGTCCCTGTAAAAACCTATAAATGCTAGATTCACCAAAATGCTTATAGTTAGTGCAACAGTGATTTATAATACTCATATAAATTTTCAGCTGAATTCAATAAGGCGTTTAGATGCTATCGTACTTTTAAAAATTTAGTCCCATAGGCCATAATGATAAAGAATTTTTCTTTGTGTCCCTGTAAAAAAACTGTAAGTGCTAGATTCACCAAAATCTATACAGTTAGTTCAACTGTGACCTATAACATGTGTACAAATGTTTTGCTCAGATTAATAAGGCGTTTAGACGCTATCACATTTTTAAAAATTTGGCCCCATAGGCATAATGATAAAGAATTTTTCTTTGTGTCCCTGTAAAAAAAACTATAAGTGATAGATTCTCCAAAATCTATACAGATTGAGTATTTGGGATCTATAATATGTGTATAAAATTTTTCCTCAATTGAATAAGGCGTTTAGATGCTATCGCACTTTTAAGATTTTGCTCCCATAGGCCATAATGATAAAGAATTTTTCTTTGTGTCCCTGTAAAAAAACTATGAGTGCTAGATTCACCAAAATCTATAGGGTTCGTACTATGGTGACTTACAATATGCGTACCAACTTTCAGGTTAATCGAACGAAGCGTTTAGACGCTAGCGTGTTCACCCACAGACATACACACATACACACATACACACATACACACACACATACATATATCATCGTAAAAATAGTGAAAACGGACTCAGGGGACCTCAAAACGTATAGAAACATCAAAATCTCGAATTCGGATTTTTGACATGATTACAATACTTTCCTCACTATAGTGTTCGGAAAGTAATAGTTAACCATTTAAATGTAAAAAAAAAAAAAAAAAAAAAAGTATTATTAACAACTTATATTGCTATTATTATTAAAAAAAAAAAAATATCTACCAATTTTTAATTCGCTATAGAAATATTAAATTAGACAAATCCGAAGCATTATTTAAGAAGTACTTCAAATAATTAAAACTGCTTTAATATTTTTTAGAACGCATAAAAATTAAAATGACAGTTTTCCATTGTTTTATCTATATATATAAAAGAGTAAACTGACTGATTCACTGACTGATTCACTGACTGATTCACTGACTCAACACGGTTGTGGCGATCCTATGGGAGATAGAGTCACAATTTTTGGTGAGCAGGTTGATTTTAGGACCCTGACGCTCACTAAGACGGGATTTTGCGAAATACCCCCCCGTTCCCCCCTGGGGGGGCAGAAGGCAATAACCACCTTTATAAGCATAACTCGGCTCCAAATTGCTTCACGGTGAAGAAATTGCAGATGGGGAGACTAGACTTGAATACAAAAAAATCATTTTCTGCGATTTTGGAATTTTGGATTTTTAAGGAGGGTAGGGGGTAAAAGTGAGATTTTCGGGGGCGCATAAGGCAAAAACACATTTATAAATATAACTCGGCACCAAATTACTTCACAGTGATGAAATTTCAGATGGGGAGACTAGAATTGAATACGAAAAAATCATTTTCTGCGATTTTGGAATTTTTGATTTTTAAGGGGGGAAGGGGGTGAAAATGATTTTCGGAGGTGCAGAAGGCAAAAACAACTTTATAATCATAATTCGGCTCCAAATTGCTTCACGAGAAAGAAATTGCAGATGGAGAGACTAGACTTAAATACAAAAAAATCACTTTCTGCGATTTTGGAATTTTGGATTTTTAAGGGGGAAAAGGGGTGAAAATGATTTTCGGAGGCGCAGGAGGCAAAAACACCTTTATAAGCATAACTCGGCTCCAAATTACTTCACGATGAAAAAATTGCAGATGGGGAGACTAGACTTAAGTACAAAAAAATCATTTTCTGCGATTTTGGATTTTTGGATTTTTAAGGGGGGAGAGGGGGTAAAAATGATTTTCGGGGGGAAATTTAGCAATATATGGATTTTCGAGTAAAATTCTAGCAGCAATAGCTCAAAGATATATATATAAAAAAAAAAAAAAAAAGCCAAACGTCTCTTCTTGAAGGTATTTGCAAAAATTGATTATTTTCGATTTTGGGGGGGGGGGGGAGTAACGAAGGGGCAAATTCAACCCCCCCCCCCCTTTTAGCACTAAATTCATCCGTGGAAATCTATAGGAGTTGAGGTCACAAATTTTAGTGTGTGGCTTATTTACGTGTGTCCAAAACCCACTGTAACGGGATTTTGTGAAAGTCCCCCCCCCTTTACCCCTTTGGGGGCGTGGTGTGGAATAAAAGAGTAAAATCACTGATTCACAAATTCAACACAGCCGTGGCAATTCTATGGGAGATAGACTCGCAAATTTTGGTGAGCACGTTGGTTTTAGGACCCTGACACCCATTAAGGCGGGATTTTGCAAAATATCCCCCCGCTCCTCCTGGGGGGGGGCAGAAGGCAAAACCTCCCTTATAAGCATAATTCGGCTCCAAATAGCTTCATGGTGAAGAAATTGCAAAGAGAGGGACTAGAATTGAGTGCAAAATAAAAAGCATTGCCTGCGATTTCAGTTTTGGATTTTTAAGAGGGGGGGAGGGGATAAAAACTATCTTCGGAGGCAAATTTAGCAAAATACGGGTTTTTGAGTAAAACTGTTCCAATAACAGAACAAAGATATAGAAAATCGCCAAGAGTCTTCTTGAGGATATTTCCAAAATATCATGTTTGTTTTTTTGTGATATTCGATTTTTTTTTTTTTTTGGGGGGGGGGGGGAGTTACGATGGGGCAAATTCGAGCCCCTCTTTTAGCGCTAAATTCATCCGGAGAAATCTATAGGACCAGAGGTTACAAATTTTAGTGAGTGACTTAATTACGTGTGTCTGACACCCACTGTAATGGGGTTTTGTGAAAGTCCCCCCTTTTCCCCTTGGGGGGGGGGCAATATAAACCCGTTTTCAAGTATAACTTTGCTTCAAATTATCTCAGTAAGATTAATTTGTATATGTGGGTTGTTTATGCTTTTCCAACACGCACAGTAAAGGGATTTTACAAATTTTCACCCTTCCCCCCTTCAAAGGCAGGGAGAGAGGCAAAAAATGCTTTTAAGAGTAACTCTGCTCCAAATTATCTCATAATAATGAGTTTTTGATATGTCGATTGGTTATGCGTACTCAAGACACGCACTACTAAGGGATTTTGTAAAATTCCACCTTATTCCCCTTGGGGGTGGGGTGGGGCAAAATCATGTTTTCATGCGTAACTCTGCTCCAAACTATCTTGATGATTTTTTATGTGCGGGTTGGTTATGCGTTCCCAACACGCACTATAAGGGGATTTTTGAGAACTTTTCCTTTTCCTACTTTTAAAAGCGGGGGGGGGGGGCAAAAACGCGTTTTAAAGAGTAACTCTGCTCCAAATTATCTCAGGAAAGCGATTTTTTGATAGGTTGATTGGTTATGCGTACTCAATACAAACTACAAAGGGATTATTTGGAATTCCGTGCTATCACCCCCTTGAGAGTTGGGGGTTATTTAAAACATGTTTTCATGCTTAACTCTGTTCCAAACTATCTTAGAATGGCAATTTTTGATGCGTGGACTGCTTATGCGTATTGAACACACACTACAAATTGATTTTGTGAAACTCCACCCTACCTCCCCTTAGCTGGGGGGGGACACGTATTCAGTTAAGAGCGGGCCGGGGGAGAGGGGCTAAAAAACAATTTTTTAAACATAACTTTGCTTCAAATAATCTTAGAATCCCGATTTTTTAATATGTGGGCTAGGTATGTATATGCAACATGCACTATAAAGGGATTTTGAGAAGTGTGGCGAGTGGGAAAACTGCTATCGAAGGTATCGAGAACTTTAACTTAGATTTTGACTGATTTCAATGATTTTATTATTATTATTATTAATGATATGGTATTTTGAGACTTCATTTCAATATAATGACCAGCGAAGCGGGCAAAGCCTGCTAGTTAAATTATATTTTGCAGCATACATATTGTATATCTGTACAAGTTTAGCAAATATATTAATTTTATAATAATAATAATAAACTTTATTAACACATTTTACGTGATAAAATATAACGAAATTATCTGAAAAAGCGAAGAAAATAAAAGAAAATAAATAAAAATATAATCATGATATATAAAATGTATAAAGGAATTTTGAAAGAAACAACAACAACAAAAAAAAAAAAAAAAAAAAAAAAAAAAAATTGTAATGAGAAATGCTAAAAAATGCACAAAAATTTCATATTAAGTATTTATTAAATAATGCATAATATTTTTCAGAGTTAAAAATTAATACTATTTTTTCTGTAACTAATAGTAATTTAAATCAATTAGTTTTAATAAGTTGTGATTTAATAGTTTTATTTCGGGAGGAAATAATTACTGTGCTGTACATTTAATATTCATAATTCAAAATGGAATTTCACGAGGGAGAACTTTTATTTAAAATTTGATTTCATTAATAAAATGCAGACCCTTATCAAATTTATATTGACAGAATTAAAAAAGAGAAGAAATAAAATCAAAATTAAAACAATTATAACTCACTTGTTACTTTAAAGTTTGTGTTTGTCGCGTTGTTTACAATCATAGCGGAGCAGAAAGGGTAAACGTTTTAGTTTATGTTTGAGTTTGAAGGTCATTCGTCTATCTGTATCACATGACTGTTTGACGTCATTGGGAATGTAAAAAAAAAAAAAAAAAAAAAAAAAAAAAACAAGGCTCGAAAGAAACATTTAATCTTTAACGATATAGAAGCCGCTAATGTGCAGATTACCTAGTTAAAATGCGGAAAACTCTAGATTTCGCACTTTAACGGGTCATTTTAGTTAATCTGTAGATTAGCTAGGTAATCTGCACATTAACGAATTTCGAGCTTTAACGGTAACATATATATATATATTATTTTATAAAAAAAAAAAAAAAAAAAGGGAATAGAGAAAATATACTTTTTTTAGTCTTCGAAACTCATGTAATCCCTTAACCCTATTAAATACAAAGTAATTAAGGTCATTTAACACCGACTAACACCAGAAATTACAATCAAAATTATAGAAGAAAAGAAGTAAATGATTTTTAACCACTTAATTTTAAAAGCAAAAGTCTGTAAAAATTTCCGGGATGAATCTTACAAAAAAAAAAAAAAAAAAAAAAAAGAAAAGAAAAG
This sequence comes from Salticus scenicus, assembly GCA_963930645.1. Classification (NCBI taxonomy): domain Eukaryota; kingdom Metazoa; phylum Arthropoda; class Arachnida; order Araneae; family Salticidae; genus Salticus; species Salticus scenicus. The sequence continues at coordinate 53,031,336 of OZ005648.1, forward strand.
AAATCTGATGTGAAATAACAACACGACTTCCATTACCCACAAATACATGTATCATATGCACTTTTTGGAGATAATGTTATCAGAAGACACAGAATTGACCTAATGAAATGAAATAGACATCTATGTATTTTCCGGTAAGAGAAAGTTAATACACATGTAAAAACATAAAACAAAGATTTTTTTTTTTTTTTAAGAAAAAGAAATGAAAAGAAAATTGTTGAGTTATTTATTTATTTAAACACCAATTTCCGAGATCTAAAACTAATCCATCTGATCAGGATGACTATTAATTTTCCTGCGATAACCAAGGAGATATCGGACTTTTGAGATATCGGTTTTTACTAAAGCTTGACACAATTAATTGTTGACCAGAAAACAACAATTACATGCCAAAGGGTATTTAAAAGAGGGTTAATATGGCAAGTTTGAAAAAAAAAATCATACAGCCGTTTTGAAAGGAACGCAATTGCAGGACCTGAAATTCAGCTATTTATACAGGACGTCTATCAATTTTTCTGAACTAACCAACTATATCATTCGAAAGTATATTTAATAAGTGTTTATACAGCAATTTTGAAGAAAGTCGTTAGAGCCGTTTTTGAGATATGGACTTACAGTCCCACTTCCGTTTGTCCAATTTTCACCAAAATTTGGAAAATTAAATTCATCTTTATACCAGACCTGTTTCAATTATAAAGTTTCGTTAGCTCAATCTTTATTAGTTTCCGAGATATAATAGCCAGAAGATTCCCCACATACATACACACACACATACACACTGACCAATTGCCAAAAACCACTGTTTTGGACTCAGGAGACCTTAAAACATGTAAATCAGGTGAAATATCGATATCGAATTTTTGGACCGAATACTTCCATTACCTACAGTAGTCGGATAATGGTAGTAATAAGTGGTATGTAATATATACCTCTATACTTTAAAGAATTAAGATATATCTAAGAAATCCAATTATTCACCTTCAGAAGTTATCGTGATGATAAATTTTCCATTATATGTAGATAGATAAATAAATAGTTAAGCAGATAGTTACATATACAGATGAATCAAATTGTTGAAATAATTTGATTTCTAAAGAAATCAATCTAAAAAAAAAATACTGTTCGAATTATTTAAAGTAGCATGACAATTGTTTGAAAAGAAGTGGCTTTTAAGTAAAAACCCGCAACAAACTTTTTGGGTCAAAATAAATAATCAAGAGTCTTAATCTAAAGAACAGAACAAAGGCAAAACTTTAAAACAATACGCAAGAGTGCAGCGTGAAAGCAACACTCTTTATTTTTATTTTTACAATTAATAGCTCGTTTGTTTAAAAAGTTATTATTTTCAAGCATTCAACATTACATTAGTATTTTATTAAAAGAATTTTACCATTGGAATTTATTCTAATCTTAAATAATAATAATAATAATAATAATATTAATGAGTTATTTGTCAACACTGATTGGTAGATTGGAATTAAAAAAAATATATATATATCTATATTGAAACATCCAATGGTGCAATAAAGTTAGGGTTATAATGGGGGAAAATTATCGGCATATATAGTTACGCTCATCCCTAACTGACTCTGTCACGCTTAAAAAAGGTTAAGAGATTTCCTCGGACTCTGTCTGCGTGTGAACGCAAGTTGCCACCTAATTTTCATACTTTAGTTAATTAAAAAATAATAATAATTGTCCAATCGATAAGCTGTTTAATCCGACGGATTCAGAAAAAATCGCCCCTTTCATTTGATACCTTATTTGTAACGAATTTTTGATCAGATTTTTAAAAATTAATTAAAAATATGAAAATAGACATAGCTTTAAAATAGACATTTAAATTTTTAATTGTTGCCTTTTTTTTTTTTTTTTTTTTTTTTTTTTTCAGCAAAAAATAAAATATGCTTTCACGTGGGGAAAAAAAAAATATATACATATATATATATATATATAACATTAAATTTCCGTCTATATGATGTCTTGATGATCTAAAAAATGACGTCTATAAAATAATAAAATAATTTTAAATTTTAAAGGTAACGAAGAGATAAAGAAAGTGCGAAAATTTCGCACAGGCTTGCTAGCAAATGAATTATTTGAAGTGAGAAATAAATAAAATGAAATGATTATTTTTCAACGGGCGCCTTAGTCGCCCTAAAACAAGCTAGTTATGGAAGAAAAAAAAGAAATGAAGTGGCAAAAATAAAATTGCCTTTCAAATTTTAACGGCTTGATAACCTGTCTTAGATTCAAGGTCTAATCTTTTAATAAAAACGTTTCCTTGAATTGCTCATGAATATATTTTTATTTTTTCTGTAGAATAAACAATGTAGATTACATATTTTCGTTTGAAGTTGCATAATAAGAATTCATCTTATTGCAAAATGACCATTTCTAATTGCTAATCGTAAAAATTTAAATCTTAAACATTTTAGATGTGCTTTTATCCTTTTTTGTGTGCTAGGTTGTTTATTACATCTCCCAAAAGGTTTATAAAAGAAATACATTGATTAGTAAGTACAAATTTATTAGTTTGATATCAAAATTTTATTTCTTGTATAATGTAAACAAACTGATTTTAATGTATCGCAAGCATAACTATTATTACTTCTATTACCCGACTACCGTAGGTAATGGAAGTATTGTATTCCGTCCAAAAATTCGATGTCGAGATTTCTCTTGATTTTCATGTTTTAAGGTCTCCTGAGTCCAAAAAAGTGGTTTTTGGCAATTGGTCAGTGTGTGTGTGTGTGTGTGTGTGTGTGTGTATGCGGAATCTTCTGGCTATCATATCTCCGAAACTAATAAAGATACAACTACAAAATTTCAGAATATAAACAGGTCTGGTCTACAGATGAATTTTCTAAATTTTGGTGAAAATTGAAAAACCGGAAGTGGGACATCGGAGACCGTAATTCCGTATCGCAAAAACGGCTCTTACGATTTTCTTCAAATTTGCTATATAAACACTCTATTATATGTCCTTTCGAATGATATAGTTAGTTAGTTCAGGTAAATCGATAGGTGTTCTGCATAAACAGCTCAATTTCAGGTCTCTCAAGCGCGTTCCTTTAAAAACGGCTGTACGGATTTTTTTTCAAACTCGCGTTTTTTTTCAAAATTACGTTTTTAGCGGCTGGTTTGTGTCTGTCTATGAGTGCATGTGTGACTACGTGCCAGTTATCAGCACAACTCAAATAGATATATTGGCAAAAAGTCCAAATTCTAAACCTGCATTTTTTAGTGATATTACTTAAGACTTTTTATTGAGATCGAAAAAATGAACCATGTACTAGAACATGCAAAATGAATCCAAATATATTACGGTGTATGGGTGGAATATTTTATTGGTATTTTTTAACAGCTTCGAATTGTACTAAACATATTGAAATTGACGTAAATGTTTTATATGCTAAAAAGCTAATCCTGTGTGGAATGTGTTATGAAAAATATTTATCTTTGATATACAGAGCTACACAAAATAATATGCCTATATTATAAGATACATGTTTAGCGATTTTTTAAAGTTTATTTGAAGTTACGTATTTCTTCTTTTATTATGTCAAATTTAAATATACTATGCGCTATATATGCATCTTATAAATAATATACATGGCTAGCTATAGTTAGTCGAATATATTCTTCTCTATTTGATGTAATTCATCAAAGTACTTTACTAAAATTAATTTTGATTGATCACCAGGGCTTAAATTAGATTTTAGATTTGCTAATATTTTTTTTATTAAAATGCAGCGTAAGAGAAAGGAATGTTAGTGTCACACTAGATTATTTATCGAAACTAAAATTATATACCTGGAAAGGAATAATCTGCAATCATTTGCGATGTTAACATCTTTAAATAACAGAAATTAATTGTAAATTTTAGTCTAAAATATCCTTAAATATATTTTCTTATTTCTTCTCTTTATCGCATTGCACTTAAGGGGAAAAAAAAAAAAAAAAAAAAAAAAACTAGAACACACCAAAATATGTGGCTAACTCTTTGTGCAGTAAAGATTGAGGGTCTATACGATAGTTTTTTGGCTCTGAAACTGAGGAAAATATCTGATTACATGCAATCAGATATTTTCCTCAGAATGTACGTATGAAATTTTTGTATTTAATTATTTTAGAGGATGTGAATTTTAAGTTTCTGTCAATATTGTTTATTTCTAGTATATAAAGATTTGACATATATATAGGGGAGACCGGGGTACAATGGACCAATTTTGGAAATTTTAAGTGTTTACTCACAAAGTAATGATTTCTCGCAATTGAAAATATGTGTGCATATTATCTATATATTGGGTTTCATGTTGCATGCAACCAAAAGCCATAATTATGTATACTTTTTTTTATATAAAATTTTTTTAATAGCAACTGACAAAATGGACCATTGTACCTTGATCCCCGGGTACAATGGTCCATGACACGGGGTACTATGGACAACACGTCAAATTAAAAAAGTATAATAATGTAGTGCGTTTTTTAATAGTATAAAATGTAGAATATATTATATTTGTTTATTTATGTCTTCGATTCATACAAATAATGTAAATTAATGAACATTAAAATTAGAAAATCATACACCAAACGATTTTTGTGTCACTGAAAGTCTGCTGTTTTCTTGTGAAGTTGTAGGATCTGGAAGACTCATCATTACAATCAAAACATTACAATCAAACATTACATCAAAATTTACAAAAGATATATCAACACTCTCAGGAAAAAATGTAGAGATTTTGATTAGGTTTTCGTTGCATGAATCTCACAAAAACAGATTTTTTATCTTTTATTTCTGTGATTAAACCAAGAAAATGTAAAACCGTTCTTTTCGTCAAATTTTTTGTATTATTATTTTTTAATTGCATTATTTAATTCAGTTTGTTATAGCTGTACGATATTTGTAAAAATATAAGAATACAAAAGTAACTGAATGGTTATTAAAAATAAATAAGAAGAAACCTCAAAGTAAATTGCTTTCTCATTCATCTTTGAAGATATATAATAGATCTAATCAAGGCTGACTATGATTTTTTTTAGTATAATTTATATCTAACACTTCAAAAATGTAGATTTAGTAAATCAGTTTATTACGAAAGAGAACTGGGGTAAATGGACCATGGTCCATTGTATCCCGTATGGACCTCTGACAGCAAATGTTAAAAAATAAATAAATAAATAAATAAATAAATAAATAACCCCTTTAAAAAATATTTTAATGAGATTAAATATAATAATAGATGATCTTAGCTCTTTATTGTGCTAAATAGCCATTTCTAGGTCATAATTATTGGATGATGAAAAGAAAAAATGTTTAACTAAAAATATTTACTTTTGGCTACCGTAAACTAAATTTCACGAATAAAGCGGCTAAATTGTCAGTTAGGAATGAAGTTGCTGGCTAAGTTTCATCACTGCAGTGCTGAAATCTATGTACGAAAATACGAGACATAAAATAAATAAATAAATACAATTATAGGGAGTGGTCCATTGTACCCCAGTCTCCCCTTTATACACACATTTTTCTTTCTCTCTCTTTCTTCCTTTTCTTTTCTTTTCTTTTCTTTTTTTTTCTTTCTTTTATCCATATAGAGAAAGTATTGCTTTTGGGTTAAATTTTCGAAACTGAGTTTTTGTTATATTTACATTTTTTGAGGTCCCCTGAATTCGAAAATCATGTTTTTAGTGGTTGGTCTGTGTGTCTGTTACAAGCATATCTCAAAAACAAATAATAACAGGAAATTCAAACGGTATTTTTTAATCTGTATCATATAGGGATGCTATACTAAACTTTTCGTTGTAATCAAGCAAAGATTTCGTGTACAGGGCCATCCAAAATAATTCAAATACATTACGTCTATGGGTGAAATTGAAGAAAAGTAGAGTTTAACATCTATAGGCTGCACTAAACCAAATGAAATGAATATATATTTTTTATATGCATAAAAGCATGTTTCATGTAGAATATCGTATGAAAAATATTCACTGTTCGTCTACACAGAAAATTAGAATATTGTGAGACAGCACTTGGAAATTGATGGAAGTGCATTTCAGTTTATGATGTGTATTAATAATATAGAATTATATTCAAGTGTTACAATGTGGTGGGTACGTAATTTTTAGAAAATATACAGAACTGCCAACAACCAGGATAAAATATTATTTTTTACTGAATGTAATTAGTGGATGTATTTTACTACAAAGTTTCACCATGTCCATGAAAACTTCACAGAAATTATAAATTATTAACCCTCGCTTTCCCAACATCAATGTGTTACTGCAAAAAAGTTGCTTTCAGGTGCCTCTTTGCACGTTTGGCGAAAATCACCAGCACCATACCTTTTTGTATCGTTTAGAAGTTGCAACATTCTACTGGTTACGTTTGCTATCTCTGGCGAATTAGCGCACTTTTTGAATGAGGCGGGCTTAGCTAAATTTCAACTTCAAAATGGAGCCAAAATGACCCCATCTTGGGAAGCGAGGTTTAATCATATCTATACGGTAAATAAAGTATTTTTCAAGATAAACACTCAGAGATTGATTTTTGTATATTTACACGTTTTAAGGTTTCCTGAATGCTGAAGTCAGATTTTTAATGTTTCATCTTTGCCTATGTCTCTTTACACAGTAACCTAATAACAAATAAGTTCAGGTAATTAAAATGTTGCATTTTGAACCTAAGATAGGGTTGTTACTTGAAAAGTTTCATCAAGATTCATAAGTTCAAGGAATGGTATGGGTGAAAGTTGTGTGAATAATTTGGAATGAACATTTAAATTCCTTAATAGGTTTGAATTCTATATAAATATAGGTACAAAATTTAAACGAGGGAACAAGGGGGGGGGGGAAGACAGCTCCCCTCACACATATTATTTGTCAAGAAAAAGCTGTTTCGAAGCTTAAGTTCAATTGTTTATAACGTAGGTTATATAACAGCACTCGTTATCTTACCCCTTAATTCCCAATCTGTCTTTATAGTATTGAATTTCAGGGTAACAGAAAGTGTGCTTTAACAGATTATTTAATAAACGCGTGAAGACGTAACATTTTCTGACTGAAAGATATTAGGAAATACATTATGACATAAATTACACATAAAGATAAAAGTGTTGCACCACTGCACTCATATGAAAAAAAGTTAAGAGAAAACACAGCATTGTGATTATAGTGGATACGCGTACGCTACTACTTTCCATTGGTCGGAAAGTGATGAAATTGAATCAATCTAATCAAATTTTAGTTAAAATTAACTTTTGTTACACTAAATATTCTTTAAAAATTATTTAAATCGGTTTTTGTCTCTACAGTTTATATCTTAACCCTCTGCCGGTCCTATTTGATTCCATTCCTCTGGTTAACGTTGCCATATTCAGGGACATTTTTGTTCAATATCCACCACTAAATTTTAAATATAACGGTTGCCTAATCACTTCGTTGCTTAGTCATTCACTATGTATATCAAATATCAGTCCTCAAAATTATTGGTGTTAGTTGAATAAAAGAGTTCCTAAAACTGGCAACATAGTTCAGAGAGTTTTAGAGGAGTCGGCAAAGGGTGAAACAACAAAAGCTTTTAATGTGGAGGGTAAAATCTGCAGCATTTAGAAATCTGTAATTTCGCTTACGTAGTTCTTGTTTTCTTTGTAATCTTGTTTTCTTTGTAATCTATATATTTCTTAATAATATACCCAATATCCATTTTTCGGACAATTAATATACCAAGGATATTTTTATTAGAAATAGTATAGTTGTAATGTACAGTCGAGTCGGGGAAAAAAAACCGCAGCACTCGATGTAACTCCGTTGTTAATCAATGCACAAAAATGCAATAGGTATCATTCGACTGGGAACTGTCAGTACTTTCAGAAAATGAAGTGAAATTTTGAATTGGGGGTCGTCTACATATTAAAACGTGCACCAACTTTGATTTTTTTCAATGGTAACACCCTATTTTTATTTTATATTTGAATTCCTGGGGTCGCGACGATGCGAAAAAGTATATTTTGGTTGTATATTTTACTTAATTTTTTTTATGGAGTTATAAGCGTTCAAAGTTTGATGGTGCTAATGTTAAATTCATATTTCAAACTTTTATTAATATCTTCACAAAAAATAACTTGATCGATATATATATATTTACGAGATACAGTGAAGCAACCCAAACATAATCCATCATTACTTTCAATTCTGAAAAATATTAAGAAATTCATATTCATAAAAATTAGGAACTATGACCTATATTAATTTTTACATAAAATGAACCTTAATGCTGAAAAATATGGGTGTGGAAATTTGCAGCTCATTCCAGTTATTAGTTTTCGAGATATAAATAAATCTTTCTTTTGGAGTGGTTTAGGTGACCGTCTCTTATAAAGTTTTGCATGAGATAACGAATCAAATCTTAAAAAATAACGGAGAAAATTGAACAAAATATTTTTATTTTTTATTTATGGGTGAACTTATATATCAACAATGTCAAACACAAAGAAATGAAACAAAAATGATGATTTTTAGACATTAGTGTTAGCATCAAGAATTCCTGTTTTCTAAAGCCCCGCCTTTTATCGTTCTTCAAAAGAAGACAATACAGAAAAGAAAAGTAAAGGTGACTTTGAGTATTCGTGTTAAACTCCTTATTTTACGTTGACAAAAATATACGCAAGTGGTATTTACTTCATCTGGTGATAAATTTTGAAACCTTTAAACAAACACTAGCATACTTGCCAACATCCTCTTTAATATTCCGTAGTGTTGCTAGTCCCGCCCTTTTTCTCACACCAGTAAATTTGTATAGTTATATTCCTAAAACGCAATTACGATCAAATATGACAAAAAGTACGCTAAAATAATACTGATGTAAAAAAAAAAAGAGAAAAAAGAAAAAAAGAAAGAAAAAAGGCGTGGCTAATGATACTACGGAATATTAATTAGGTTGTTGTTGCAAGTATGCACTAGAAAAAAAAATATCTAAATAGGCAGCGCTTACTGTTTAAAATATAAAAGTAGGTTGAATGTAAAAATTGTCAATAAATAATAATAATAATAATAATAAAGAATTATTCCTCAGGGCCTAGGAAACTTCTTATGGAACCGCATGCTTTCAAACGTGTTATAAATGAACGAGCGATTGGTTTTTTTAAGATCAGTATTTGAAAAAAAGACAAAAAAAAAAAAAAAATCATGCAATTTTTCAGCATAAAAATGCTGTAGATTTGCTTATTAAAACATACACATTATATAAAATAGGTTTGATCAACCTTTATCCAGCCTCATCCGTGTTGGAGGCGAAAATGTCACCAATAGACCATTTATCCACGTGTTATACTGTTACTTATGTTAGTAAATTATCTTGATAAATAATAAACCATGTTCAAGAATGCTTGCGATTATGGATACAACATAACTATTCTATTTAATTTGTATGTTAGCAACATTTTTTTTTTATATGTATAATTATGATTATTCTTATTTTACTAAAATTTACTACCCAGGAACATCTTCTAGATAACAAGTTTTACAAAAAATTCTTTTAAGGCACCAATATATAGCAGCTGACGTATCAGACTTTATTTATTTTATTATTATTATTATTATTATTACTATTATTTTTTTGTATTAGAGTTGTCACATGTACCTAGCAAATCTGTAGATTATGAAGCGGTAGGCTACAGGAATATTTCCTGTAGAACTATGAGTGCTAATCACACCACTATTCATAAACACCATACCTAACAAAGCATACATCAGTTTTAGTCTGTTATGAATAATTAAATAATACTAAGATCTCACTTCAAAAATTCAGCATATTATTGCCAACTCAAATTTTGCCATGTCTCTACTGATAGCTCAAAAAGTCCCTACACTGACGATAAAAGTCTCTACTTCAGTAAAAAGTCACGGAAAAAGCCGCAAAAAATGTAACAAAATCCCTGCAGAATCCCATAAAAATCCTTTACACATAATTACGTACGTACATATCAGTGTGGCCAGCTGTAAGTATTTATTTTTACATTTAGGGACTTTTAGCAATTTTCTTCTTTTAAGAATGTTGGGACGGATTTTGAATTTTGAAGGGTACTTTTATAAAAATCTTTAAATGATTTTCCAAGATTTTTTTTTTTTTTTTTTCCACTCTTTTCATGATTTTTCATTAAAGTATGGACTCGTCAATATAGGGATATTTTGAGCTATTAGTAAGGACATGGAAAATTTTGAGTTGGCAACAATGCTATATGTAAATATACATACATATACATGCAGCAAAAATATCAAAATTGAATTTTAAAACCACAAACATATAGATGTATAAAAATCTCAAAGTCGGATTGTTTTAATACTTTCTTTCCATAAAATATGTTCGAAAAGCAATATATTCTATGATCAAAAATTAGGAATTTTAACTGACTTCTTGATTATATTATTTGCTTCATACTTTAATACAGCTCTGGGATTTTTCTTTCTGAAAATTATGTAAAACAAAATTTTTACTTTTATATATTTACTTTTAAATATTTACAAATACATCATTAAATTTTACTGACCTAACTAAAGTGATTTTTTTAAAGTTAAATTTAGCTATTTAGGATCTCTAAGTTTGCTCTAGGTCTAGCTCAATAACAAGCTCATTGAATTTTATAAAAGTTTATATTTAGTTTCACCTTTATATAAATTGGTGCCGTTAAACTTTTGGTGTCAATTGCCCAAAATGTGACGTGGTTATGCTACGATTTCTCTCATTTACGGAAAATCTATAGCTCAGATTCTGTTGTGTACACTTCCATAATACTTAGCATGGAAGAGGATCATTATAAAACATTATGTTGATTCAATTTTGGTGCAAAGGGGAAGCTCTTATACTGCAATACTCGCCGTGTATGGGAAAGTTATATCTAATATGGTGTATATTACAACAAACTTGATATTTATAATGGCCGTTACGAAAAGGAAAGCTCACACAGTTTAGGTGTATACCGGCCGGTAGGTTTCGTTGCTATACATCAATCTTTCTTTTGTACTAGAAGGCTGTATCTCAGCCTTTGCAGGTTATAAATGCACCAATAACAAATTCACAACTTGACCAAACTTGACCAAAATTCACCAAACTTGAAATATTAGATGGCCATTATGAAAAAGAATTCTCACTAAATTTCGGTGTACATCGGCCGGCAGGTAGCGTTGCCATTATTCACCTTCGGTGACTTTTTATATGGCACCATCTCATACATAACCATCTCTGTTGGTTAGCATTGCACCAAATTGCGTATGTAGTATATTTATTGTGAAAAGCTATGATTAATAATTTGTTTTCTGAAACGATAGGTGACGCTATTATTTTCTTTAAGCCAAAGAATGTTTTGTGATTGCAACAACATACTATTTTTTTTTCTTTTCTTTTTTTTTTACTTAAATAATACAAACCTGCAATTTTGTCTGCCGTATCAGTCACGTTATTGCATCTGCAAGTGACAGTGTTGAACTACTTAAATCTTGAACATACATTACTGTTTTCACAGTTTTAAAAAGTTCACTTATATGATGCTACTTTCCTTATTCTGTTAATTCTTATATTAATTTATATTATCTTTTATAAAAATATTTTAAATATTCATAAGGCAAAATTAAAAAAATATATTGGGTTATAATTTAAGAATGTCAGCTATTTTTATTGACTGAAATTCTTAACTTCTCTTTTTCTGCTCATATTATAGTACTCTTAACTTATATAAGATTATTATTTTTTTTTCTAGGTCTGTTTAAAATGTATATCCTTCTTATAATATGCATTTTCCCGTTCACTTCAGCTGATATCATCATAAACACAAACAGCGGTCCCATTCAAGGCACAAATTCCTTAGAAAAAGATGTTGATGCTTTCCTTGGTATTCCTTATGCAGAACCTCCAGTAGGTGAGCTGAGATTCTCCAAAACAGTTCCCAAGCAGAATTGGACTGAGGTATATAATGCTACGCAGTTACCTCCTCCATGCACACAATTCGGGATTGAACCTCAGTATTACTTTATGCCGTACATTTCCAAAATGTCCGAAGATTGCCTTTATTTAAATATATGGGCTCCTAAACAGAATTATACTGATAGTGTTGATTTGAAGCCAGTTATTTTTTTTATGCATCCAGGGGCTTTCGTGACAGGTTCTTCAAATTTAAGAGCACATGATGGTGCACATTTTGCTAGCAGAGGGGACGTCGTAGTTGTAACTATTAACTACAGATTGGGGAGTTTTGGATTCTTCATGGCTAATACCGAAGAAGCTTATGGCAATATGGGAATACATGATCAAATCATGGCAATGCATTGGGTAAAAGATAATATTAAATATTTTGGAGGTGATCCGGAAAATATTGTTCTTATGGGAGCAAGCGCAGGAGCAATGTCTGTGTCAGCCCACTTGGTGTCACCTCTTTCAAAACATTTATTCAAAAGAGCAATACTACATAGTGGAAGTATCATCTATCCCCTTTTCATGGATAATAACACTTTGTTGATGAAAAATTCAAAACGACTTGCTACTCTGGTAAATTGTACAAATGAAACCACGACTTTAGAAAATGATCCTCAGTCTGTCATAAAATGTTTGAAACAGAAACCGAAAGAGGCTTTGGTGGAAGCAGAAAAATGGATTTATAAAACAACACCAACAGTGTTTTATCCCAGAGTGAATGACGATTTCTTACCGAAAAGTAGTGTTGAGTTGTTTTGTGAAGGAAGTTTCAGGAAAAATATTGATGTAATGATGGGATTCACAGAAGAGGAAGGAACGCTGTTATTGATGGTTGCAGTACCAGAATTCTTTGGAAACTATGGCAGGTATTACGAACATAACATGAACAAAATTCGTGCAGTTAGCTTCAGTAGAACTTTGCTTATTGCTCTAGGGCAATCAAACTCGTCCAAAATCATAAACTTCTATTTAAAACAAGTTAAAAAAGGGACACCTACGGAATATGTAAAAATGTTAGCCAGAATCATGGGAGATTTTGTTACTGCGTGTGGTACAAAATTTCTGGCAGATTTCCTCTCAATAAAGGAAAACCCAGTTTATTTCTATAATTTCAATTACCATCCTGAATCGACACCTTTGGAAGAATGGATGGGAACGACTCATCTTGACGATATACAGTACATATTTGGGAATCCTTATTATGGTAATTTCACATCTGAGGAAGTCGAATTGAGTCATCGTTTAATGGATCGCTGGTCAGCTTTTGCAAGAACAGGGTTTGTTGAAATTATTTCTTTGTTTTCTCTTTTAAATTACTTATTTCTATATGTACAGTCACCGATATAAGTTAAGGTATTCTGACGAATCTAGGGGTTTTTATCGAATATCAAAAGAAGTACTTCAGAAATTCTCTTAAAACATTAGAGGTAAAAAAACACATCTTGTGCCCCATATATTCCAGTGAAAGTTTTGTTCCGAAAACTAAAAGAAGATGAATTAGAAATTAACCAAAAAATATAATCCTTGAGATCACTCTGTAAAAAAAAAAAAAAAAAAAAAAATAATAATAATAATGCTTTAAATGGGTTGCAGGTATAGTATATGATTATGAGACGTCAATTAATTATAAATATAAATTTATATGAAAATTGCACTTTCATTCACCTCCAAAATTTAAATAAATGTTTTTTTTAACAACGTCGACATTTTTTAAATTATTATTTTATTTTTTTAGGACGGACTGTTTGTCTCAATCTACGGATTTTTACGATAGCAGTTTTACGATAGTTGGACATTTATCGAAATCGAAAATTTATCGAAAGTATAATTGAATAAAATTTGAAAGCGATGTTATAATTTGAAAAAAAAGAAAAAAGAAAAAACTAATATATATATATATATATATATATATATATATACAGGGCCCGAAATTTCGACTCAGATTACACTCGCCGAAAAAATTTTTTACTCGCCAGAAAATATAGTTGTCACATATTTTTTTTTTTTTTTTTTTCCCTGACTATTTGAAATGCTTTTACAAATATGCTTAAAATTATATATATTAAAAGTGTATCGTTTATCATCATGTCTCATAATCATCTATGATTAAAAATCATTATAATGTATTTGAGATTTGAAAAAGATTAAAATGTCTAATAACATAAATGTAAAGAGTCATTAAAGAAAAAAAGAAAAAAAAAAAAAACTTTTGTTAAACAATATCCTCTGAAAAACTTTTTATTATGAAAGATTAAGCTTCCTTATTTACCTATTTATTTAACATATTACATCAGAAATGTCTTTTTGTCCATTTTATTTTTGTAATCTGACGGAATGTCGATGTGTATAACTTCTTCATTGTTGTTATTTGAAATAGCCATTTCGGAATAACGTTTACGATAAAATCGTTGCTTACATGCCTACAAATTATTACAAGTGCAAATTCTTGGAGTTTTAGTAAAAAAACTGGAAAATGTGAACTTTTTTTTTATATTATTTTTCAACAAAATAAACATAAGCAGTATTTTAAACAAGGGCTGGGGTTCATTTTCATGCGTCAATATCGCATAGGCAAACTTTCACATTTCTCTTTTCTGGTATAGTGGGAGAAACGAAACTGCCGAATAGATTAAAACTTTTATGCATGCACTAAGCATTTTTTCTTTCCCAGGCTAGAATTAAATATGAGGTTATAAGATGGCAAATTTTTGCCATATTTAAATCTATGAAAAGACCGTTTTCTGTCACCGTAACGTGTAAGAATTCTATGTATAACTAGACCAAATTTTTACTCGCCACAGTAAAAATTCCACTCGCCAATGGCGAGCTGGCGAGTGGAAATTTCGCGCCTTGATATATATATATATATATATATATATATATATATATATATTTAAGAAAAAGAAAAGGAAATTAATAATAATCAGTTTCGAAATGGACAGTACCGAAAAAGTATTTTTTTAATAATTTTGAATTAGGAAATAAAAAGCGCGCATTCAAAATGATATAAAAAATAAAATAAGATTTATAAATGGACAATATTTAATGAATATTCAGCACTTAGATAGAGCCCGTAATGATATTGTTATGAAAGTTGGTGACATTTTTGTGTTCAGAAAATAATTATTAAAGACGGCAGGTTCTAGTCGGCGAATGCACTTTATTTAATTAATATTCAGTAAACAGTTGAATAAATTTCTTTCTTGTTCTACAAAATTTAATATTCGTGAAACAATCCAAATAAAAGATCTTTTTTTTTACTACAGAAATCAAATAAACATTGTTAAATATACTACAGAGCATAAATTTTGCGAAATCAAGAACAACCGACTATTTCGAAGTCCGAATGAAATTTGAATTCATCGAAGTATTGTCATTGGTTTATGGAATTTTCAAGGTAGTTCTGCGTGAGAAACCAATACATCATTACAAAATTTTTTGAACAGGACACATATTGAGGTTAGAGTTTCCAAATTTTGTGAATCCCTTACTACCATTTTTTGCCACATTTGGATGCAAATTTGACGCAAGGTCAAAGCCCACCTTCGTGAAATGAAAAAACTTTCATCTGTATTTTTCTTTTACTGTAATACCGTATAGAAAGTAACATCTAAATATATAAGCAAGTTCTAGTCTACAACCATCAACAATCACTCTCCTTTTTTTTATAGTCTTGTGGAATCCCTTATAGAACTTTCGAAGAATTTGGTTTTGCGCTACAAACCAATGAATTTTTCCCGAATATTCCAGATCTCTGTTTTTATTGAAGTTAGAGCTTCCAAACTTTGGCAACCCTAAACGACAAAATTTCGTCATATTCCGTCGCCAAGTCACCATATTCGGACGCCAAGACCAAAAATCTACGCTGGCTACTAATTTGCGGCTTGACGAGATTAGCGATAAAATTTTGCGCAAATATTGTTTCAGGATAGCCAGAAACCCATTCTTAATTTTAACTGAGTTAATTAATTTGGTAAAATCTATCGTTTTTCGCCACTAATTTTTGCCAAAGAGAACAAAACTGGACCATCTATACTCGAATCATTTTTATTGTACTCAAAGCTGTGCATTTGCCAATGAGAGATTCTGTGATAAGCCGAGGAGTAATATTCCTGGGGGAAAAAATACTATATTTGTCTCGACGGCATACATAATCGCATTATCGTGACTTTTTTGGTTGGAGTAGCAGTTTTTTTTTTTTTGTTTTAAGGAATGTTTGGGGACTGGAACCTGTCTGTTTATTTACAAATCGGTTACGACACACAAAACTTTCAATGTTTTCTTAACAATATGTATACTCCTATGGTTGTATAAGGAAGTCGTGAAGTGTCCACATGAGATTTCTTAGTCAATCATTATACTTTTAAAATAACTTTATTTAAACAAATATAGGGGTGTTATAATTTAACGTTTTAGTTTTTTCAGATAACTTCATTATCACACACATTTTTGAAAATTTTAGTGAAATTGAGATATGAGGAGCTCATCGTATCACGCAAAATAAGCAGCTATTAAACTATTGGCGAACCTAAATTTTCTCTGTCGAAAAAAAGATGTTTGGAATAACCCTAAATAATCTAAATTAGAAGAGAAAAATATTTGAAAAGTTCTGATATCAACTTACAAATTTTAGTCACATAAATTTGTATATTTAATTTAACTGCAGTAACATTTTTATTTAAACACGATAAAACATCAAATATTTTAAATAAAAGATTAATAAAGATGTTAATTTATTGAAAACAACAATTTATTCCTTTTTCATATTCAGTATATATATATATATATATTTACATATAAATTTAAGCATCTTGTACATTTCTAATTTCAGGAATCCAAATATTCCTGGACGCATACCGTGGTTTCCGTACAGTTATAAACAACCTTTGTATATCGATTTTGGACAAGAAGAAGAAAGCATACGTATGAATCCAAACAGTAGATGCGAAATTTGGAGGCAAAGATTTAACTCTGAAATTGATTCTGAATTAATTCGCCTTTTGCAGACTACTGATTAAAATTATTATTGTAATGAATGATTAAATGCTAAATGTCTTGAGTTTTAATTTTTCTTTAAAATTCTCAAAATAATAATAATAATAATAACCATCTATATGATGTTAAGAAGGAAAATACATTATATCTTTTTACTTCCTTCACTGAGAAAAAAAAATATACCGCCTTCATCTAGAAAAGAGTAAATGGTCATTTTCTAAATACCTTAACTAGAAATATAGATTTCCGATCTATGCGCATAAGTCACGCCAATAATCTGAATAGACGAAATGTTCGAGAATTTCTAGTCTACACATTTCTAGATGGTGAAATAATATTCTGAATATTCTGAATCTTTTGTATTGCGAGAAATTCTCGCTTGTTTTTCTAGAATTGAGTCATAAATCAAGATTATAGTAGCTGAAACTCGGCTCTTGTATTCTCATTTATTTGAAGAGATTTTTAAATAACTTTGCCCTCGATAATATAGGCAAACGCTCTAGAATTCTAATAAGGGTTTCTAGAACTCGCTTTCAAAGGGGTTTAGAATTTATAAGGATGACATGGAAATATTTTTTCTAGAGCTACAATTTAGATTCTAGATGTCAGTTACAGAATTTTTTCTCAGTGTTTTATATAATCAATAGAAGGAAGTATTTAATTCGTAAAAAAGTTCGATTTCTAGTTTTTGATTGATTTACATGTCTTGAGATGTTCTCGATATGATTTGGCCACTTAAAATAAATATCCGTCTGTTTGTATATGAAAAAAAAAAATATATATATATAGTAACTCCAGATAGAAATCTAATTCACTGAATTTTACGATAAGTTATATTAAATTGCACCTTGATATAAATCGCTGCCAATGATATCAACTTTGGTTGCATTTCGCTCAATAGGTGTTGCTGTCGTCCCTTTTTTAAAACAATTTTCAATATAACAATAGAGGAAAAAATTTCGTATATATATGTACCCAATTATATTATTTTTAATCAATCGTCGTGAAGTTGAAAAATATTATTTATGATAGTAATTAGTCAAAGAAGGTAAAATTTTTGTATAGGCCGGAGCATCGTAGACTGTTAAAAATGGTTCATCAAAAATAAGCAAAATTGTCTCAAAATTGCTCCAAAACAAAATATACTTAAATTTGCAAAAACATGTAGGGGAAAGTGGGGATGAATGGGACATTTTTCATGTTTTTATTGATAACGTTGGCCATGTGTAATTCAGAATTTTGCAACATTGCTCATAAGTACACTTCAGTAATCAGTTATATATAAATATACTAGCTTTAATAAAAAGTTATCATTTTTAATTAATAATATTTTTTTTATATGCATGTGCATTGTCCTATTCATCCCCACCTATAGGGATGAATGGGGGCACGATTGGGGATGAATGGGACAGGACTGGAGTTAACAAAGAAAAGAAAACAAAATCAAAAGTAAATAAATTTTTTAAGTTAAATTGGTTTATGTGATTTTATTACACACTATGAATTTACCGAAATTAACATAAACTGATGTATTGACTCAAATTAACATGAAAAAGTAAAATTCCTTTGGCTCGTACAGTTCCTAGTGCTCTAGGCTTTGGTAATTTAATCTAATAAAACCTAATATAAAAATAAATAAATAAGACACTAGAAAGAGATAAATCATTATAATAGAGTACAAATTATCAGGATAAATTTTTGTTTCTGACTGATCGGGAAAATCAGCATTCTATTCTGTATTACATTAATAATCACCAGGATTTATTTAATTAGCTTGATTGAAATTGTGATTTTAATCAAATTATTCTTAGTTTATTTTTTAATGATATATTTAAGTTGCATTGAATATTCTAACTTATAATTGTTTTAATCATAATTATTATAAACAAAAATCAGAACAATTAATTTCAATCTATTTGTTCTCTAAATCCACAAAATTAAGAATCCTGATAATCAATATGGCTAATTTACATAACTAAAAATCTAAAATTATTTTATAATGAATTAACAAACCTTATATAGATCATAGTTTTTTTTTTTTTTTTTTAAGCCTGTTTATCCTTAACTTTTACTTATATTTCTTTATATTTCGACTACTTGCACTAAATTCAAATGCAACTTTTATAATTCCATGTTATAACTACTGAACTACAGGTTATAAAAATATTGAAAATCTATTTAAGATTTGTTTTAATATTATTATTGTGTAAAATTTTAAATTAGCACATAGTGGGGAATGTCCCATTTATCCCCATTACCACATCATATAAAACAGGAAATAGGCTTAATGAACAAGCTATATAATATTTCCCTAACGTGGTCCAGTTACGATTATTGCTTTAGAAACGATACGATAATGACTTGATAAAATACGTGAGGATAAAAAATAATACATAAGCAATGTTTAAGCGCGCGGACTCAGTTCAGTGATCTAATAAAAAAAAAAATATGACATTTGTCTGATGAGATCATTTTATAGAAAAATGTATTTTTAAAAGTTGCCTCTTTACAATCTTTGACAGCGTCATTTTAAATCTAGCAATATTTTAATGATACAAGCACCATATGAACTTTTGTCATAAATTGACTAAAAAATGCAATAATCAAATTAGGTATAAAGTTTTTTTAACGCAAAATTATGCCAAAATAAATAATTTAATTAATAAAAATGCCTCTCCAGCATGGCGACAAAAATTAAACAGTCGCCATGGCGGTCCTATACTAAATCTATCCTGAATCGCGAAATATGAAAAATGGGTCGCCAAACATGAATTTTATTTTTAAGCCTTTCATTGAATGATATTGGCTTTATTATCAGTCGCGTTTCATAACCACAATATTAATTTGTTTCAAATAATAATTTGGCTTCTGATGAATTAAAATAAAAATTGAGTGAAAAAATTGGCCAAAGATTTATTAGTTTCAAATTTTAAAGGCAAATAAGAAAAGAAATAAAGTACGAAAATTTCGCACGGGTTTGCTATTTGTCAATATTCTCCTTGAATATCACAAACACAATAAAAGATTATGCCTTTTCACCATATAAGAGTTATATTAACTTTAAGCAAATAGTTAATTTCTTAATTACTACCTAATTGAATCAGTAAGAATTACTTTGGCAGCTGAAATTTACTGCACGAAAATTCTGAAACTGCACTTGATGAA
Source organism: Salticus scenicus (assembly GCA_963930645.1). Lineage (NCBI taxonomy): Eukaryota > Metazoa > Arthropoda > Arachnida > Araneae > Salticidae > Salticus > Salticus scenicus. The sequence continues at coordinate 53,051,461 of OZ005648.1, forward strand.
TGACCTCAGTGCTGCTATATATCAGAAAAAACGACAAGTTTCCAGTGCTTGCAAAACATAAAATTCTAGCTATTGTCCCATTCAACCCCACTCTCCCCTATTCATTTTTGAGTATGTTGACATGATCAAAAATGGGGATATTTGGATTCTTAGTGGTCAACCCCATTTTTGAGCATGTCATTTTACTCAAAAATGAGTACATTGGATTTTCAAATTATGTGTATGTTGTTTCGGAGCTATTTGAGACAGTTTTGCTCATTTTTGAGAAATCATTTTTAACATTGTAAGGAGCCTAATATTAAACTATATGTTCTACACATCTTTTTATAAAAATACTAGAAGCAATATTCTTATAGCATCGAAAAACATTTTATGAATTATAAACAGATCATGATTTTTCTTTCTCTTTTAAAATTTTCATTGTTTTAAATATTATTTGAAATTTAGAGGTGTGATGTATTAGCGTTAGGATTAAGGCCAATTGACTGCACTTGGGTGTTAGGCCTGAGAGAGAGTGCCCTCCGTGGGGATCTTTCTAAGGGATCCTAACCAGAAATTTAGAGGACAAGAAAGAACGTTTACTTACTTATTCTAAATTATCAAAATAAATAGCTGATTTTTTCTCATATGCATAATTTGATTGCGTGTAATAAGTGTAGAACAGCTAGTGCATAATAATTTAGTTAGAAATATACAGTTTGTATACGGTAAAATGATAAAAGGTTTTTTTCTTTTTTTTTAATGTCAGTAAAATAACATTAATGATGTTAAATTTTGTTTTGCAATCTGCTTTGTTTTAATTCAAAATTATTTTTCTAAATGATAAAACATTTGTACTGTAACATATCAAAACTGAAAAAAAGAAAAAAAGATTAAAAAAAAAAAAAAAAAAAAAAAAAAAACTCAATGACATGACAAAGTTAAAAATATCCTTTAAGGCAAAACAACTTCAGCAGCAGAAAACAAAAATTTACAGAGAAGAATGAACCAAAATATGTTTTGCAGTAAGCTTTTATAACATATAAACTTGCATTGAATTTAAAGACAAATATTTTAATAAGTTTTTCTCCTTGAACTGTTCATGAATATCTTGGCTATTTTGCTAAGGGTTGTAATTTAAATTCGTATAACTTTCATTCTAAGCACGTAATTTCTTTAGAAGTTAGGCAATACGAGTTATATTTAGTTTTAATCATAAACATTACAGAGATTTCCATTAATAATTTTGTATTCATAGTTCATTTTGTTAGTTTATAAAAAAGGTTTTAAACAGAAAAGATTGAGTAATAGACATAAATTGTGAACTCATATCAATTTCCTATACAATATAGGAAATTGATATGAGTTCCCAGTTATATAATTATTATGTATATGCGTGAGTAAGTGAAGTGGATGTGTGTGTGTGTGTTTGTATCTGAGTAAGTGAGCATGTTAGGAGAATGACTGGAAAACAAATATTAGCAGAAAATCTAAATTCGGTATTCTAAATCTGGTGGAGATACTACACTTTTCATTGAGACCAGAAAATAGTTCGTGTACAGGAGCATACAAAAGTACTGAAATTAGGTTTATAGATGAAATTTCTGGTACATTCAGTTTAGCATCTTTAAACTGCAATTACCAAAAGGAAATTGAGATGTGTTCTCTCTATGTACGTAACTTGTTTCACATAGAATATGGTATGGAAAATACTTATTCTTCGTTTACAGGACTACACAAAAGAACGAGTCTGTTAATGTTATGACTGAAAATAATTCAAAGTGAATTTTAAATTATGTCATATACATTTTTTTGAGTGCGAAATTTAAGTACACTGCTTCACTCATAGAAAAGTTCTGTTTAATTAACAAAAAATTTGTTTGGCACAACAAAAAATTTCTATTTAAATATGTTCCAAGAGAAATTTTGTTTAGATTAACAAAATAATTTTATGATTTGTTTTGAAATTCAAACAAAAATTATTTTGTTTTTCTAAAAAAAAAAAAAAAAAAAAATGTTTTTACTTACAAATATTAAAAAAAAAAAAAAAAAAAAATTGTAAAGTTAAATAAAATAATTTGTTGATATAAACAAATACAAAGAAACTTTGTTGAAATTTTGTATATTTGTTAACAATATATCTTGTAGCCGCCCAGACAATGTAGTGTTTAGTGTCCCTGACTCCTACACGGTTGGGCCTGGGTTCGAATCCCGGAGAAGGCATGGATGTGTTATCCCTGTTAGGGGTAGTGATGAACGCCCATTGGGTGCCCCTACACAAATGGTCATCAATTCGGCGACCCCCTGGCCAATGCTTAGTCGCAAGTGCCTCGCCATTGGGAAAAAAAAATACATATATATATATATCTTGTGTTGCTGTAACAAAACTGATTTTTTACTTCTACTAAAAATTTGGTCTAAAACAACAAAAGCAACAGCGGGTCTAAGGCAACAGCGTTAACAACACAGTTGCCAACTTTTACGCATTTCGGCCACCGAATTTATTTTTTTATATTTCTTCTTCCTCTTTTTCAGAAATTTTTGTTTTATTAAATCAATGAAAGCAGTTACAGAAATATATAACATATTTCCATGAAAATTTTATGTTAGCCAGAAAGCGTAAAGTTTGCAGCTATACAACAAAACATATTTTGAAATATTAATGAAATTCTTTCTCTGGGTGTTGGTACATATATTTTATGGACAAAAGTAATTGGACGCTTTCATATTTTGACGTCATGTCGAATGTCTAAAGAAATTCTTGCTTGATTCTTTTGGAACTTCAAGGATTTAACCTTTTAACGTTCACTAGTTTTGAACTAAAACCAAAAATTTGGCATCATTTAACATATTTGTATGCAGAAATTTTCCAATACCTTCCCCTTGTTTAAATCATTTTTTAAATATTTGTTCCTTCTCTGTTCGGCAGATAGTAGCACTACTCTGAAATTTAATAAACTTTGTGAGGTTGAGACGTCAGAACGTCACCACAGTTGTTTTAATTAAGCTGGATCCAGCAAAGTAGAAAGTGGGGACGGTTAAAATCGCTTCGTCGCCACTGACTCGGTGAAGGTTGAGGTCGAGTTAGTTTTGTGTCGGCATGGTGCTGCAATAAAAGACTTAGATTTTAAATATTAGATAAATTAGAAGTGATTTTTAAAAGGACGGATGGAAATGTAGTGAAAGGAGGGTGTAGGAAGAAGTATAAAAATAGAGATGGTTTTAGTAGATGGTGTGGATGTTGGAGGATATTATAGTGGATGGTGATGAATCTTATTTTGGCAAATATCGAGAAGTAGAGTTGTGGAGATTTAGTTGCAAGAAGTTAAGTAGTGATGAGTGTTGGTGTGCGTATCTACTAGTATTCGGAAAGGTAAAGTTGGGTCTGAAGGGAATCCTCTGATCCATAGTGAAGTCGTAGTAGCGGAGTACGAGTGCAACCGTCTCTACACCTTCGACTATCTGCTGGGGTGAGATATTTAAGATTATCTAATTAAATTGTTGGTTCATATATTTTGATGAAGTAATACGCTGACTGAGCTAAGTTTTATTACCTGGCCGCCCTCCCATTAATCTGGTTCAAATAAACTCTTATTTGTTCAATTCAAGTCTCTGATTCTCTTAGTAATCTAATTAATTATTTAAGTTAAGATAGAGTTTGCAGGAACGCAAACTCCACAGTGGCGCCCAAACCAGTTCGACCCCCCCCCCCGCTCGCATTTATTTTACTGGCTCAAACAATGTACTTGAATTTTTTGAGAACCTTGAATAATATTTTGATATATGTAAAATTGACGAAGCTGATAAATTTAATTTATTAAAATACTCCTTAAAAGGAGATTCTAAAATCTGGTATGACACCATTGCCTCTAGAGCTCTAGGCCAAAATCCCACGTATGAGGATTTGAAACTTAAAATTAAAAATTCATTCTCTTTTATTGTTGATAAAACCAGACTACGTCAAGAACTTTATACGACAAAGATGTCGTTTTATGATAAACCTACCACATTTTTGTTACGTAAATTCGACATTATAAAGCAGCTGGATTTAGTGTTATCTTTTGCCGCTGCAATGGAAATTATAACCCCGCTATTGACTATTCCAATTCAAGATTATCTTGATCTGAAACCTGTCACCTCTTACGACAGCCTGTTTCAAACTTTAGCTAAGTACCAAGAACGTCACCCTCCAAGGGCGGAAAACACCTTTGATCGCCAGCGGGTCAATGGAAATATGCAAAATTTTCGGCGTGAAAATTTCACCCCCTCCCCCTCAAAATTTCAACCGGTATCAACATGACCGTCAATCGCCGCAACCAAGGCGTAATAACTTTCAAAATGCTCGGAACGATCGTTCTAATCAAAATCAGTCTCAAAACTTTTCTCGAGCTGATAGAAATAACAGAAATTTTCGTAACTCTCGTAATAACCAGAGTCGTCAGTTAAACGAGTAAGTGGCTTTTGTGAGGAGGGTCAACAGCCACTGAATAACTCAACCACCTCCATATGTTTCGACACGATTTGTATCAGTCCGGCGGACCTTCCTAATTTAAATGCAATAATTCATGATATTTTCATACCTACTTATTGGGACGCTGGTGCTGAACGTTCCTTTCTAGCATATGAAACTTATAAAAAGAATTTTGCCTTTAGACCTTTAAAGCGGACAAATTTAAATATTATAACGTCTCAAGGCCAGTCCTGCGTTAATAGAGACGAAGTCAGCCTGAATGTTAAAATTCATAATTTAAGTGTTAATTGGCCTTTTTACGTCATAGACAATCTTCAGCACCCCTGCATTATTGGGTTAGATTTTATGAAAGCAAATAATGTTGAAATAAATTTTGCCAATAAATCTTTACATATTGATGATTCTAAGTCAAATTCTAAACCTGTCGAGCCGACAGAGTTAATTGTTAATTTAGAGGAAAGTGCCCTCACTCATATTGAAAAAAATTGATTTTGTTAATTTTCTTAATCAGTTTAAACAGTTATTTTCTGAAACACCAGGCTTGACTCATGTTGTTTGTCATGAAATTGACACTGGAACTAATAAACCAGTCTTTAGTAAACCTTATCGTTACGATCAAGCCAAACAAGATATTATAAATTGGCATACTGACAAAATGTTGAAAAATCATATTATTATGACTGTAACTTCTCCTTATGCATCTCCTGTTGTTTTATGTCGTAAGAAAAATGGTAAACCTATTACCGATCTTGAGGCATGGAGATTTGCAATAGATCACCGTAGGCGATATTCTGTTACACAATATCCTCAGTATCCCTTGCCTATATTTGATGATTTGTTAGCACATATCACAACGACCAATTTTATGTCTACTCTCGATCTGACATCGGGTTATTTTCAAATTGCAATGAAACCCGCTGATATATCAAAAACAGCGTTTATAACTACCTAAAAACGGCACGTTTGGTTTTAAACTCATATACAAATATAAAAACAAGTTAAAACAAACGTTTGAAATTTAACCAAATTTCTTGATCAGTATAAAATCGACATATTATAAACATATAAATATACATACTCACAGAAACTATTATAGTAAAATAGAAATATTGCGTTGCTAATATCAAAGCTGCCAACATTTTTAATTTATTCAAGAATGTTGCTAGTACACGCCCCTTTATCATTCCCGATTCTTAGTAGAGTAATTTTATCACGGATAATTGCATTTAAATGTGATGAAAATTATTCTACAAAGAATGTGGTGTGAAAAAAATGGCAGGTACTAGCAACATTTCGGAATAAATAATAATAATAAAAAAATTGGCAGCTATGCTAATACATATGCTTCATTAAATGTATCAGATTATTAACTAGTTGGCTGGAAGAATACTAACCAACCATTGGATTCACAAATACGTGAATTTTAATAATTATAGTTCTTAGCAATAGTCAAAACTTTTCCCCCTTCCTGAATTTTAGGAAGGAGGTATTTTTATTCCAAAATATTATTATGTAATTTAGTATCATTAAAAACTGAATTGACTTAGCATACAATTATATTTGAACTCTATTAAAAGTTCATGAACTTACGCTTTGTAAATAGAATTATTTTTTCTTTTATGTTTTACAAACACGTGAATTTTTAAGACTAATTCTTTTAATACTCATCGAATCTTTCCTTCTTTCTAAATTTTAAAAACATACATTTTTAATCACAAGTATTGTATCATAAAAGTAATACTAGAAATTATTTAATTGCCTTGAACTGTGATTATACTTGAACTCGACTAAAAGTTCGTGAACTTAACATTTTGTAAACAGATTTTCTTTTCAATTTTACAAACACGTGAATATTAAGGATTAGTTCATAACAGCCGCGAAACTTTTCCTTTTTTTTTTTTTTTTTTTTTTTTTTTGAATCAAATACATCTTTTCTCGTCATAAGTTTCTGGTTTTTGTCATTTAAAAGTAATTTAAACACATGATTCTGCCCTTGAATCATCACGCATGATTTAGAATGTAAATTTAAGATGGCAAATGAAAGCCTGTTTCCATACTACAGGTATCATTCAATTCAATCAACTTTCGTCTTTTTCCGTCTAATGAAACAATTGTAAAGAATGCAAGAATAAAGATTTGTCTGATTGTAATTACTTGTTATTGTTTGTGGTAATAAGTGACATAATATATAACTGATGTTTTTAAAGGAGTTTCACTAGAAGGCATTCCATTTTCATTAATGCAAAACATTTCAAAAATTAAGAAAAGTATTTTTTTGAATGTAGTTTAATGTTTACAATCTTCTTTAAAGAAACCTGACTGTAAGTTTATATATTATTATTATAATCAATTATTATTATTATTTGACATTCATATCTGTCGATTCTATATCTTAATAGAAATTCAAATTTATCACACGAATTAAAATATGCATATAATAGTACAGTGCCCACCGCTTAATAAAGTCACGTTCAGAGCGAAAGTAATTGTATTAAGTGGCTGATTTTTATATCCGGCGAATGTTCTTGCATTCAAGAAAAGGTATTACTTCCCTGATTTTAGAAAAAAAAAAATAAAAAAAAAATAAAGGTAACGAATAATGGAATTAATAAAATATATTAATTAGTTTTTGATAAACAATTAATTAATTATTCATTCAAAATAAGTAAATTAAACATATCCTCAAGTTCCGTTGAGCTATTATTACTATTATTATTATTATTATTTTGAGGAAAATTGTCATAAATTTTCCAAAAATTAGCAATTTTCTTTTAAATTTAGAATTTTTCTGTTTAAAACTCTTACTTCTTTATTAGTATTTTCAAAATAAGAATTAGACATTCCTTTTTTAATAAAAAAAAAATAATAATAATCATTTGCGAATCAAATGGAATTTGTAACTTATTATCGCGCTTTTAAGAATATATTTCTTAAAATTGTTACTAAGGCAACTGGTGGGGTGTGTTAGTTTGTAACAATATTGTAAGTTTAAAATTTTCGACAAAAAGAGGTAACGGAGGGATTGCTGTGTTTTATTTATTTATCTTTTATTTTATAAATAAAAAGTCACTGTGTAAATAAAATAATCTGTTTACAATGCATAAATGCCATTTTTGACGCTAAGAAGATTTATTTGAGTTTATTAACCGGCAGCTTTAAAAGTAGTTTGTATTGATTTGATTTGATTCCGGTCCTGGCAATTTGATCAGATTAAGCGGCTGATCTTGTTAACCAGTAAATTTATTTTAGGGATAATCTTATTTTATAGAAAATGGAATTAAATTTATTAAAAATTAAAAACAATTAAAGTTGTTTGTTATTTTGTATTGCATATATTTTTAATGTAATTATTTTCAGTTAAAGATTTTATTATTATTATTATTATTATTATTATTATTATTAGTTAAAAAAAAAAGTTCAATTTAAATTTAAATTCGAATCTTTTTCATAAATATTTGAAAGGATTGCAAAATAATAATATTAATTAATTAATTAATATGGGAGAGTAGGGAGGGATGGAACAGTTTTGACAAAAATATTTTTTACAAATTTACTTTTCTTGGTACAACACTGTAAGTTTCAGAGAAACAAATTGAAACATTTTAACATCTTTTAAAAATATAAATTTGATGGTAATTATTAAAATATTAATTTTATAAGCCAATTAACATAGTCATAAAAATGTCTCATCCCTCCCTTATATGAGGGAGGAATGGGACATGTTTATAAAGTTAAAATAAGTACATAATATACAGACATACTATGAAAAATGACAAAAACATGTGGTCACTATGTATGTAAGGTAATTAATTACTAATAACATCTATTTTATCCAACATTAGAATATAATGTACCACTTAAATAAAAATTTTCAAATGCTCGATTAATTCATCATTTTTTTTTTTTTTTTTTAAACTTCTAGCAGAGAAAGTATTGTTTTTTAGTTCAAATATTCCAAATTAAGTTTTTGATATAGTTACATGTTTTGTGGTTTTCTGAATGTTAATAATGTTTTTAGTGGCTAGTCTGTATGTGTTATCAGCATATCTCAAGAACAAATATTACCAAGAAATTCTAACTGTAATTAATGAATGTAATTTCTTTTGCATATTTTACCATGTCCAGGAAAACTGCTCAGGAAGGAAAATTAATTCCTCATACATATATGGTAAATATTTTTAAAAGTTAAAAGTGTAAACAAAACTCGTGTGAGTGCCACAACAATTATTTTACATGATTTTGAGTTTGTTTCGTGCATTTTCTCTTCCATCCATTCATTTATTTGCCTTTTGATATTCTCTGTTTAAGGAGTATCAGAATCTTCATTCTTCTTCCTTTTCTTACATGTCCCATCCCTCCCTGAGCTGCTCTGTCCCATCCCTCCCTTTTCATTATTTTTCAAAAAAAAAAAAAAAAAAAAAAAAAAAACCTTATTATTAGACACATGCTACTTTTAGGCTTAATTTAGCTACTAATTCATAAAGCTTATATTATTAGGTATATGAAATATAAAATGTAATTATGCTAACATCAGTGAGTGACGTTGAAAATTTGCCTTGAAAATTAAACAATTGTTTACTTTTGGCAATTATTACTTTTGGCAACAATTGTTTTACTTTTGTACTATGTAACAATAAAATAGTTTTTTTGTTACATAAAATTACAGAATTCTCCAACTAAAATGATACATAGCAATAAATATGAGGCTGTAGTTACTTCACCTGGTGGAAGTGTCAGAAATTAAAAACAATGCTTATTTTAAGAATAATTTTAGGTGTCCCATCCCTCCTGACTCTCCCCTACGTACACGAAAAATTGATATATTTTTTCTTTTGCTACATTGTTAAAAATAAAATCCTCCGAACCAATTTCTCTATTTGCTGAGAGTTTAAAAGCTAATCAGCGCAGTTTTTTTTTTTTTTTTTTTTTTTTTTATCTTTTGTAATAAATCTAAAACACTCTGAAGAAATTTAGTTTTATTCGGCGAAATCATTTAGAACCATAGCTGCCAATATTTTAATTTATTCCGGAGTACTTTTAGCCCCGCAACTTTGATAAAATAGGACAAAACTACTTTTAAAAAATAAGTGCTAGGAAATAAAGGCGGGCTAAAAATACTCTGGAATAAATTAAAATATTGGCAGCTATGTTTAGAACAGTTCCCTGATTTTCTCAGAAATACGCACGAATATTGACTAGGATTCTTTAGAAAGATACACATGGCGGGCATTCTATTTTTGTTTCATAGTCAGGTCTAGTTTTTTTTTCGATTCAATAAATTGTTTTGTTACAATTGAATTGTTTACAATAAAATAAAAAGAAAGAAAAGGTATTCAATCAAGGGGCAGCTATACACCCTGATCATAAGGACAAATTGCCTTAACCCTTACATCAACATTAACACCCTTTCAACGCAGATTGTTTTACACTGAATGTCTTCAAAGCCTTGCATGTTACGCAATTAAGGGAAATTGTATATCAAAAAGGGAAAATTTTTAGAGAAATGAGGGAAATTTTTAAAGTATCCATCTGGCAGCACTGTTTTAAGGGGGATTTGTCTGAAATCCAGCTCTCTTCGTGACACCCGGAATCTTAATTTTTCGGTCGGATTGTTATAAATTTTTAAATGTGGATTTGGCATTTTAAAATTTAGTGTTTGCATGACGGATATAGCATAATTCGAAGGGGCAAGATTTGAATCCTGTGATGCTAAATATTTTGGAAAATTACAATCAGAGCCTTACAAAATTTTTAATTTGGGCTCTGTTGACAGATATAATGTTTATTTATTTAAGCCATATATTTATTTTACTTTATTTTATTTATATAAGTGATATTTGCGATTTTTTTTTTTTTACATCATATATACTGTCTTTTTCGTCTTCTTCTTCTTTTTTTTTTAATTATTAATTAATATTTTCAAGTACTAGAGAAATGCATATTGTATTTGTTTTATGTCTTTTTGAATTAGCATCATCATATCTTACAGCACATACAAATACAGGTCCCATCAGAGGTGTATCGTCATTAGATGATAATGTAGAGGCATTCCTTGGTATTCCGTATGCTGAACCACCTGTCAGAAAGCTAAGATTTGCTCTACCAGTGGCTAAAAAACAATGGATGGAACCCTATAATGCAACAAGATTACCACCAGCTTGCCCTCAGCCAGACTTAGGGCCATACATATATATGCCAGACCTTTCTAATTTATCCGAAGACTGCCTTTACCTTAACATTTGGATCCCTAAGCAGAATATTACTAAAAATTTAAAGCCAGTTATCGTTTTTATTCATGGTGGAGATTTTATAACTGGTTCTTCGAATATAAAAACATATGATGGTTCGTATTTAGCCAGTCGTAATAACGTAGTGGTGACTAGTATAAACTATAGATTGGGTGCACTTGGCTTTTTCATTGCTAATACAAAGAAGGCAAGTGATAATATGGGAATGTTTGACCAAATTACAGCTATTAAATGGATAAAAGAAAATGCCAGGCGTTTTGGTGGAGACCCGGAAAATCTGGTCTTAATGGGTCCAAGTGCTTATTCCGCAGCAGCCCATATGGTTTCTCCGTTATCCAAAGATCTGTGCAAAAAAGTAATTTTACATAGTGGAAGTATCGTAAGTCCAGTATTTTTAGACAATAATAAAAGACTGTTTAAAAATTCGCAAGTCGTGGCATCGATTTTGGGATGCACAAATGCAACAACGTCATTACAAATCGATCCCGACTCTGTTGTAGATTGCTTGAAAAGTAAGCCAACAGAAAAAATTTGTGAGGCTGTATCAAAGCTTCTTTTAAATAATCCTGGAGTATTTTATCTTGCAGTAAACGACGAATTCTTGCCAAAAAATAGCGTAGATTTGTTTCGCGAAGGCAAGTTTAATAAAGATGTCGATGTCCTGGTAGAAATTACTGAAGAAGAAGGTGGGTTTTTTATGTTTGCAAATTTTCATGCTTATTTTGGATATTTTGGGGAAAATGAAGATCATAATCTGAGAAAACATCGTGCATTAGCTCTTTTTAGAAGAGTACTTACATCCTTGGGTCAGAGTAACTCTTCAGAAATTATTGATTGTTATTTAAAAACCAAGAAGCATTATACTGCAACTAATTACAAGAAAATGCTGGATAACATAATTGGAGATTTTAAAATTGTTTGTAATGCAGTTTTTGCTTCGGAATTTATTTCCCTTAAGGGAAACCACGTTTATTTTTATAAATTTGGATTTCGACCCATATCAAGTCCCATGGCTCAATGGGCAGGATCGACGCATCTTGATGATTTGCAGTACGTTTTTAGAAATTCATTCTATGGAAATTTTTCAGATGTAGAAATTAAATTAAGTCATGACATGATAGATATGTGGTCTGCCTTTGTCAAAAGTGGGTATGTATGCTTTCTGTTGCAATTATTTCATAACGTTAAAATACATTTCTGAGCTTTATTAAAAATGCCATCTAACAAAAGATAATAATAATAATAATAACATTAAAATTTAACATGAACATTTTTTCTTTATAAGTTACTATATATATATATATATATATATATATATATTAATGCACTGCTGTGATATGCACAGGCATTACTATTCAGAAACATTCTCCTTTTATGCCATATATTTTTAAAACGATATCTTAAACATATTTGAAGGAATAAAATCCGTAAATTTTCTGCAAAATTCAGCAGTTGAAAAAAAAAAAAAAAAAAAACAGTTCCAAAAACTGGCATAAAAAGCATCACAAACAATACAAAATATGTTAGGGGAAACTGGGAAATTGCAATGTCAAGACAAAATTTAATGACTAATGACCAAACGTTTGTCGAGCTAATGACGTATGAAATATTCTAATCCAGTTATGTGTACACAATATCCAGCAATCTTGTTTATGAACAAATTCATTCAGTATTTTAATTAATTATGACTAATAAATCATTAGAATGTGAATTTTTGGTCATAATCTTAAGTTATGTCAATTTTCAAGATGTCTTTTTAAATAAGATTATTTTGTATCGGGCATACACTGCCACTTTTAAAACCATTCAATAAATTTTCCCTTTATGACATAATGTTAATTTCCACGTTACTCGCCACGGGAATATGATTTATTTACAGTACTAAATATACAAATAATAAAAGTACATGCATTATCGAATCTGGACTAAATCGTTTTAAATTCTAATTTTGTAAAATTAAAACATTTTCTTTGTGAATTTTTTACTTACCAAGAAATATTTACTCGTAATTTAACCATTATCTAAACAGATAAAATTATTATTCTGGCAGATTGTTTAAAATTCACCTAATCAACTTGGTAGAAAATCGAAAAATAAATAAATAAATATTAGTTTTAACTATTTTAAAAAAAGAAAAATAGCTGAAATTAATTTCGTGAAGACGAAAATGTATTCAAAGATTTTGAAAATTTTACTGGAACAGAACTATGATTCATTAGATACATTCTTTCATCATATGTCACATAATTATTATTTTTGTTATATAGGGGTATGCAAAAACGTCCGCCCTCCTGCTATATTTCCCAAACACTTCATAAGTTATGAAAATTGAAAAAAAAAGGGGGGGGGGGAGTTAATCAATGTGATGGGGGCCTCATTTGGTTTTTTAAAAAACATTAATATGATGGCAACATGGAGAGACATTAAACTTTGAAACAGGAATAGGATCTTTTGTTAGTGCATGAGAAAGGTCTTTTCAAGAAAAACATTATAATAAAAATGTTTTGTTCTACAAAGTGTCCTAAAGTAATAAAGCCTGATTCAGCCAAAAGTTCCCATACCACACCTCGAAAACACTCTCAAATTTAAGAAAACTGTAAGAAACGAATTGAATCAATTTAAAGATTACTTCGTTTGACTGAATAATTAGTATTGTGTGGCACTGGGATGACCCAAATGGGACAAAATTTGAAGTTTAAAATTGGATGGGTGATCTTTTTTAATTCTTTAGGAAGGTCTTTTCAAAACAAATAATCTTCAGAAAAGCTTTCTTGTTCTCCAGATCTGTTTACAAATGACTTTTTTCTTTGGAGATACTTGACATTCAAAATATACATGAACATAACCGAATTCTCCCGAATATTTGAAGCAACGAATTTGCTGTTGAATTCGGAGACATTTGAAAAGGTTAGAAATAAATTTATACAGCGATTCTATTATTTCAAAGAAGAAGATGTTGGTCAGTTTAATCACGTTTTAGGTAAGTAATAAAACAACTTGATATAACAAAACATGCAATGCAATGAATTGTTTTCTTTTGAGTAAACCTTTCTAACTAATTAACAAAAGAGCTCTATCTCACATGAAATTTCAAAGTTGGTCACATTATGGACACATATGCCTCCAAACACCATTTTTTTTTTTTTTTTTTTTTTTTAACCAAACGAAATTCGTCATCTAATGAATTTTGAACATATTTTTATGGTTTTCTGAACTCCAGCGTGTTTATGAGATAAACAGAAACGACTGATATTTGGGCAAAATTTTATTCAGTCACAAATAAGCTGACCAAGTGATTCCTATTTTCTGGGTGCAGTCATTATTTTAAAGATTTTTTTTTTTTTTTTTTTTTTTTTAACGGAAGTAAATTATTTTCATTAATACTTTATTCTTAGTTCTTATGTTTTTAAGAAAGAAAACATACGTACGTAATTGGATAATTGTACAATTTTTTAACGTTTCTTTGTTTTAAAGGTGTTCTGACCTGCTCACTTTGGCTATAACCCCTTAAAAAGGGTCATAAAACAAAGCATTAAAAAAAAAAGAAAAAAAAAAAATTGTCTTTAAAAAATTTTTCCAGTGAAGTAACGGAAGATTGCCTTCCCATTTTAAATATCTAAATCTTCCCCACCTGCTTACGTCTCTTCGTTCCAAGTTTTTTAGACAAATTAGATTTTCATAAAACTGACTAAACACTTATTTTTATTTATCTGAAATTTCCGAGATACAGAGGGATTGGGGACCTCTTGGCGGACTTTGTATGCAAACAATATTTGTACGTTAAAATCAGAAGAAAGAGTAGATGAATAAGGGAAACAGAATTAATAAATTAATTGCTAAGTATGGCATGCAGCTGAAGGAGAAAACCTTTTTATAATATTAGTAATACTTCTAGTAATAAACACTATTATGGCTTGTAGAGAATACTTGAAAATTATCTTATAAACTACGTGACTTAAATAACAATACATCGAAATATAAATTATGTACAGAGTATACAAGTGAAAATATCATAAATTACATTACAAGCTAAGCTTATTGCAGAAAACCAGAAAACAAATCTTTCTTTTTCACATTAGGTGAAAGGAAACTTTCTGCAATGTTACTGCTACTTCAGTAATAAATATTATTGTGGTTTACGAAACTAATATTGAACCTACGAGGAAGACGATATGTTATAAAGTGCATCACCAGAATACAAATATATCACCTAATACATTATATACTAATTAAATCAATATTATCAGAAAGTTTCCTTATATTTTCAAAAATATAGCAACTATTTTCGGCAGCGTAATTAACTTAAAATATTATTTACAGAATTTACTCGCCATTTTTCCTTTCTTTAGAAAATTTTTCTTTAAATGAAGGTCAAAACTGAAAAGATAATGTCTCAGTGATCATTAGTTGGATAATGAACTTTTCT
Source organism: Salticus scenicus (assembly GCA_963930645.1). Classification (NCBI taxonomy): domain Eukaryota; kingdom Metazoa; phylum Arthropoda; class Arachnida; order Araneae; family Salticidae; genus Salticus; species Salticus scenicus. The sequence continues at coordinate 53,066,585 of OZ005648.1, forward strand.
TTTCCTTTTCAGCAAAAAAAAAAAGAAAAATTTTAACTTGCACTATCTACCAATAAATATCTGTGGACATCTTTGATTTGAGACTTTTTTTTTTTTTTTTTTTTTAAATATCGAGAAAAATTAATTACGAATTGTCTTGAAACTTTGTGAATGAGTAAAGAACATGTCATACCTCATATATTTCAGCAAACGTTCTGTCCAGGGCAGAAAAGGGGGATTAATAAAAAATTAAACAAAAATCAAAATGTTTTGAATCCCCCTGTAAAAAATTCTGCTTGAAACAGATTTTTTCTGTAGCATGGGGCTATAAGGCTTTTTCTAATTTTCTATATAAATTTTTATGAGGTTAAAACATATATTCATGAAACATATTCATATAATTTCTTTAAAAAATTCCTTTTTTTAAATTATAACATGTAGGATCCCAGTGCAAAGCCGTTCCTAAGAAATTCGGCATACGACATTAGACACAGCATATTGCAATCAGAATGCAAAAATGTTAAATATCTTATGAAATACGAGAATGCTACTAAATGATTTTTAACACACACGTTCAAGCTTAAAAAAAAAAAAAAAAAAAAAAAAAAATCATTTTACATAATTTAATAGCCAAAATCTTATGTTGCGAGCACTTCCCTTCTCCGAGAAATAACTGTCTCCGGACCACCAATTGTCCGTTGCGCAGAACTAATGCGACGTAAAACCCAATCAACCAATCAACCAATCAACCAACCGAGAAATAAAATAAAATTTAATAATCGGAGGTGTGAAAGAGCAGTGGCGGGTTATGTCAAAAGGTCCTGGACTAGTCACTTCACACACTCCTTAAAATTTGGACTTTCCATCGAAAATATATTATTTACAGTTAGTCGAAGATATAGATCTTAAAAAATGTAATAAAAATAACATTAATAATAATAATAATAAAATGCATGTTACTTAATTTTTTTTTTTTTTTTTTTACAGAACGGCGTTTATAGCGTTTACAATATCGAACGGTAAGCTGATTGTTTGGGTAAGAATATCTTTAAATAAAACCAAGGAACTTTGTCGGAAAAAAAAAAAAAAAAAAAAAACAAGTAAATAAATGATTAAGTATTTAGAGGTATTTATTTTGCCATTTTTTTTGGAGCAATCAGCAATATGTTCCTTTTAACAGATAATAATTATCAATATAGCGAATTTTCTTTCTTTTTTTTTATGTAAATTGTCTTTTAGAGCAAAAAATGCTGCGGATATGGAATGGCTTGAATCTAATATGGTACTAATAAGATGTTCGAGAGATTTTTTTTTTTTTTGTTATTTCTTCAAGGGTTCCTCTGATATTTCAAAAGTTAACGAGTGCATTTGCAAAAAAGGTATGGATAAGAATGCTATATATTTTAATACATCACCGTGTAAATTTTATGCTAAGTAGATTTTGAGAGAGTTATTTTTTAATTTAAAAATACAGCACGTGATATTCTAATAATATCGCACTGAATTCCGTTCCACCACTGGCTATCTCAAAGCTGGTAGAGAGACGATGCCGGGTTCAAACCCAGGTCACATTCGTCGACTTATCCGTTTCGAGTTTTCCCTAATTTTCTTCAAAACTCTCGTGAATGCGAGTTTCGATACTTTAGAAAGACACCCCGCCTCCAATGGTAAGCTTTGTACTCACGCATAGAGAGTAATTTAGCACCGATAGCCCTGCGTTCAATTCCGATTTAAAGAATTTGTTTTAATGTTTATACTCGAATATAAGTTTTTATAATTGCTTAAAACAGTTTTTTATTCCTTAAAGTGAATAAAATAACTTTAAAAATGCATTTTTTTTTTTCTAATTTCATTTTTGCTTTATGTACGTGCATAAGAAATTTGTCGTTTCTTCTTGCGATTAAAAGAAGTTCAGCACAATTGATTTATTATTTTTTCCCATGTCTTCAGAAATCCAAACCTAAAAGGACATATACCATGGCTTCCTTACAGTTACCACAATCCTCTTTATTTTTATTATGGTCAAGATGAAGAAAGCCTTCGAATGAAACCAAGTGATCGATGCAGAATCTGGCGCAAACGATACCATACAGATATTGATACTGAATTAATTCAAAGACTGCGAGATTCAGAATTGAGTACATATGAAAGCAGCTAGAAATTAGCGACTGCAACCACTGTTATACAGATTGTAAAAAGAATGCTATATTTTATTTATTTTTAATGCACTGCCGTTTGTCACTTTGTAAATTGTAACTCGCTAAGTTCAAACTCTTACGAATATATTAAATAGTCTATCGATATTGAGCCACCTGCCTTATCATTTAAAACAATATAGACGGCGCTGTTGCCATTCTTGGCAAAATATCTGATGATAGTTTGCCAATCCATAAAGTGTAGTGAAAACATTTTAATTTCAGTAGTCTGTCAGAAGCAGAAAGAGACTAGTAGTACGATGTCGCGGAACATACATCTGTGGCCTGACTGATGTATCGTCAATTTAGTTATATTCTGTTCTTTTATTGCGAAAAAGATGTAAATATGTACATAGGAATTTATATAATTATTGTAATTGTGCTTCATTTTAATTAAAGTATTAAGTAATGGGATTCCGGATGTCGTTCTTCAATGTTCTATCGTGGAATTCTATTATAAAATAAGATTATTGTGAACATCATTAAATTGACGTCTTCAGATTCTATGAAAAATCACTTCACATCCCCCCCCCCCCAGACACACACAAACAGTTACATTACTGTTAAATGGTCGTTATAACGTGCATTTAACATGAAAAATAGTTTTTGATTATTTTACAAAATAATCTAGTACGTCATTCATCCGTCTTTCTCATACCCTGAATTTCAATAGTATAAAAAGAGATTGCAGATTAAATGATAAAAGAACAAATACTGTAAATGCAAAAACTTAAAAAAAAAAAGAAGCTTTAAGTACAGTTGTATTTGACATATAATTCTGTGTGTTGTTTGCCATATAATTTAACCCCTCCTCCTGTTTAAATGTAGACAGGATTAAAAAAAAAAAATTAAACTACATTTATCTAAATAATAATAATAAATAATAAAGTCTGTTATTAAATTTTAGAGTTGTCGGGGAGGAGGGGGATGGAGAAGGTGCGCACATCTGAACTGATTAAGATCGGCGCTGAGCAGTTTTGTTTCAGTCGCCTTTCGAATCCGAACGAGGTACAAGGTATCTCAAGACTTTAAAATAAAATCGGAACTATTAAACATTCTAATCGTATTCATTATAGTTCCAGTAATAATTCTTAAATATGAATAAAAGTCGTAATTAATTATTCAAGTCAAATAAACGATTCTTCAAATGTTGAATTATAGTCTTCTAATTTTGTGGTGTGGTGTGTCGTTAATATTCGGGATACTGGCAGAGGGGGTAAGTAGAATTAAACTTATTCTCATTTGATTAATATGCATGTTATTCTTATTTCTGATAGAGTAAAGTTGCAGAATTTGAATTTAAAAAAACGAGTTAGAATTTCTTCATATGAGATTCTAAATTTAATCAATCCTAATTCGAAATTCATAAATTGATACTTAGTCGAAAATTCTTAGTGGCTTCAAAGCCATAGTGGTCCATCGATTCACGGAGGCTTAATTACCTATTAATTAGATAATTAATCGTAATTCGTTAAATTAAAAAAAAAAAAAAAAAAAATTGTAAATTGAAAAAATTCTTTTGTTTACGTAGGATTAAATTATCTGTATAAGAACTTTAAAGTAAATTAAAATTAATTCGTTGAAATAAGTCATTAATACAAGGTTAAATTGTTTTGATATAAAATGTAATTCAAAGTAGTTTCGCTTTCATGCTTACGTAAAGGTTTTAGTTTAGAGAAAACGTAATTCAAAATAGTTTGGGTTTCAAACCGAAAGTTTCGGTTTGGAATTTCAGAAATAAACTTTCATGTTAAGTAATTGTTGAATAAATGAGAGTATGAGAATGAAAAGGGTGCATTTAGTATTTTATTAGTTTATTTATTTCAGTAAAAAAAAAATATATATATATATATATATATTCTATTATGTGTTGTTTCTTTTCATTTGTTCTTATATTTTTGTTTTGTTTTACTTCCTGATCTGCAGAATAATAATTTAATTCAATCGATTAATTCATATTTAAATTTAATTATTTGTAATTAGTTTGCTCATAAGATGTGTAGAAAGGGAAAAACAAGGGCGAATGACGTCGAACAGAGTGCGTTGTTCCCAAAATCTAATGAAGTGATAAAATTTGAAAATGTAATTAAAGAAATAGAATTTATAAAATCGAAAGTCAATGATTGTGATAAAGGCGATCAAGCCAGATTAAAAATCTTAAAAGATAAGGTAAATGCACTGGAGGTTAAATTCGAGGATATAGTTACAAATTTTTCCGAAGAGGAAAACGATGAAAACTCTGAAGAGGTGTTAAAGAATAGGGACACTCTGTTAGAATTATCCGTTGTATTAGAGGGCAAATCGCAATCAAATACTCCAAATGTAAATAATGATGCACGTACCAAACCCGGGACTTCTGTTAATTCGCATATTAGTCTTCCCAAACTTGAAATTCCTTATTTTTACGGGGATAATGAATCTTGGTTGTCATTTAAAAATTTATTTAAATCATCTATTCTGGATAATGACAGCCTTAGTGAGGTTGAAAAGCTACAATACCTCCGATCGTGTGTAAGAGGTAGTGCATCAAAACTTATTCGTGGATTTTCGTTACAATCGGAAAATCTTAAACACTGTTGGGAAATTCTTACTCAGCGCTACGAAAATAAACGTCAATTAGCTATAACTCAAATAAATAAAATCTTTTCAGTAAAAGTAAACAAAGCGGATGATCCTAAATCGTTTTTCAATTTAATAGATACTTGTAACGAAGCGGTGCGAAATTTATCGACCCTCGGATTGGAATCTAATCCTCTTAGCGATCTTATTCTTATAAATTTCATGATTTCAAAATTGGATTCATCCGTTAGGCATAGGTGGGAGCTCAGTCTAGAGAATACGCAAACTATTCCCGATTTAAATTCGTTTCGTACATTCATTGAAAGGGAGGCGTCGAGTCAAACAAAGCTTGAAAATAAACCAGGGATGTTTAAGAAGCCAGTAGAAGGTAGTAGTGTAAAAAAATCTTGTGTCAATAATTCAATGCTAGTCAAAGAAAATAAATGCGTCGCCTGTTCTCAAGTACATCAATTGTTTAAATGTCCCAAATTCAATCGAATTAGTGTTCAGGAGCGATGGGACTTAGTTAAATCAAAATCACAGTGTGAAAATTGTTTGCGAACTAATCATCAAGTGCGTCAATGTAGAATTAATATTAAATGTAAAGTATGTGCAGGTTCACATCACACTCTTCTGCACATTTATGCACAGAATTCTGCAGATCAGGGAGGCGGCCTTGTTACTACGTCGGTGGCCAATAGTTCACAATCTAAAGCAAAATTTAGTAACCAAAAGGTATTATTGGCTACTGCCCTTATAAAGGTTAGGTCACCTAACGGCAAAATTATTCAATGTCGGGCGTTAGTTGATAGTGCCTCACAAAATAGTCTCATAACAAAGGAGTGCGTTGAGAAGCTAAATTTGCCTTTGTTTGGCACTTCTCATCGACTTATAGGCATAAACGGTCTTTCCGCAGAAACTGTTTTGAATTTTACGGAATTCTCATTCTCGCCATATTTCGCTAACGAGTATAGGAACTTGAAAGCGCTAGTAGTAAATAGGGTTACTACCCCTCCGCCAAATTTCCGGGTGCAAACGACGTCTTGGCCACATACAAAAAAATCTGCGGTTGGCTGATATGAATTTCTTCAAGCAACAGCCAATCGAGGTTTTATTAGGCGCAGATATTTTTGCGTCACTAATTTGTGGCACACCAGTATCGGGAAGGCCAGGAGAACCATCTGCCATTCCCAGTTCACTTGGGTATTTACTCAGTGGCCCCCTCTCAAGGGATGGAATGGAACCAGAATCAACATATAGCTCCTCGTTACACTGTCTTAACTTGAACGATTTTTTTGACAATCAGCCCATAATATCTTCTAAGAGTGAAACCGAAGCCGATCCGGCAGAGGAACTATATAAATCTTCCACCAAGCGCAACCCCGAAGGTCGCTATGTGGTGAAATTACCCCTCCATGATGAGATAGCTTTAGGTGAAAGTGCCAATTGTGCACTAAAATTGTTTAAACGGCTTGAAAATCGATTTATTCAGAACCCTAAGCTTAAACAGGAATATTGTAAGTTTATGTGTGAATACTCAGACTTAGGTCATATGACTTTACTAAGGGCTGAAGAACTTAATCGCCAACCCAATTATTATATGCCCCATCATGGAGTTATAAATGAAAATAGTAGCACTACGAAACTACGGGTAGTGTTCAATGCGTCGGCCGTAACTACAAATGGCAAATCCCTGAACTCCAATTTGCACAAAGGGCCAAAACTTCAATCTAGTATATTTTGCAATTTGATTCGATTCCGTTTAAATAAAGTCGCCCTCTCGAGTGATATCGAGAAAATGTTTCGGCAAATTCTAATCGCAGAGCCTGATACAGACTTTCAAAGAATATTTTGGAGGGCCAATGTTTCAGATCCACTCAGAGTGTATAAATTGAACACTGTTACTTATGGCACAGCCTGTGCTCCATTTTTAGCCCTGCGTACCATATTACAGCTATTAAACGATGAAGAACCCAATTTTCCCGTAGCTGTGCAGGCTGCCCGCAACAACCTGTATATGGACGATTTCCTTGGAGGGGCTGAAACAATCGAAGCCGCTCAATCTTTGGTCACAGACCTTCAGGCATTATTTAATGCTGGGGGTTTCAAGCTGCGAAAATGGGCTTCAAATTATGTGGAAGCTCTAGTTCAGGTCCCAGAGGCTCTAAAATCAACAAATCAGGAATTATCCTTAAACCCCGATCAATCCCAACGTATTTTAGGACTAAACTGGAATTTAACATCGGATACACTGCAGGTTGGCGTCAACACAGAAGAAAACGTCAAAACTAAACGACAATTATTGTCCGTAATTGCACGCATCTTCGACCCTTTGGGTCTGTTATCCCCTGCCACTATTCTTTTAAAATTGCTTCTCCAAGATGTTTGGAAGCTAAAACTTGGTTGGGATGATCCTTTACCACCAGACATTCAAAACAGGTGGAACGAATTTTATGAAAAAATTGCTTCCTTTAAGGCCATGTCAGTACCCAGATTTTTAGACCTGAAATCCGAACCTATGTACCAGATTCTGGGATTTTGTGATGCGTCAACAAAGGCATATGCTGCCGTAATTTATATACGCCCAAGTCAGAACTCATATTTAAAATTGATTGCAGCTAAAACCCGTGTAGCTCCTTTAAAACCCATTACCTTGCCTAGGTTGGAGCTATGCGCGGCTGTATTACTCTCGGAACTTTTGTCAGTCGTCCAGAGCTCGCTGGATTATCAGGTTGAGGAAATTCTCCTATGGACAGACTCAACAATCGCCCGTAGTTGGATCTTAAATCCGCCCTTAAAGGGCAACACATATGTCCTACACCGAGTAAACAAAATTAGAGCTCTCACAGACACAACATCATGGCATCACTTACCAAGCAAACATAACCCAGCAGACTGTGCAACCCGTGGGCTGTTACCCGACAAATTAAACCACTTTAACTTGTGGTGGTCTGGACCTGATTGGTCAAAGATTCCGGTCTCAGATCACGAGTCCAAGATTGCTACCTCAGTCCCATGTACAATTGTGGGAATTCCTGGACTAATAGAGTCAACTCCAATGCATGCATCCGTTATAGAGGATTTGGTTTCAAAATTTCCATCAAGTAATAAACTTTTTCGTGTAATTGCATTTATGAAGAGGTTTATTTATAACAGTAGAAATGCTACAAAATTGAAAGGACCAGTCTCAGTACAAGAAATTTCAGAAGCTAGAAAAATTGTTATTAAATTCGTCCAACAAAGGTCCTTTGCTTCAGAAATCGCCCTTTTGCAGCGCGGCCAACCCGTGGCAAACAGCAGTAAATTAAAAAATCTCAATGTGTTTCTTGATTCAGAAAATCTATTGAGAGTGGGAGGTAGAATTGACAAAAACATCACTCTGCCCTATGATACTAAACATCCAATACTCATACCTAAAAATCACCCTTTTACATCGACATTAATAAGACATTTTCACACGTATAGTCTTCATGGAGGTGTCGACCTAGTATTAAATCTCATTCGCCAGTCTTACTGGATTCCTGATGGTAGATCCACTGTGAAAAAAGAGCTTCGTAAATGTGTCACGTGTGCCAAAGTCCAACCGACCCCCATTCAGCAAATGATGGGTGACCTTCCCAGTGCAAGAGTCAACCCTTGTAGACCATTTCAACATGTTGGCCTTGATTATGCAGGCCCTATTCAAACAAAGTGTGAACATAAACGAACAAAAACAAAATTTAAGTCCTATATTTGCCTATTCATCTGCATGAGCACCAAGGCAATTCATCTCGAATTAGTCACGAGCTTATCAACTGAACATTTTTTATATGCCCTACAAAGATTCATAGCGCGTCGAGGCTATCCTACTGACATTTACTCTGATAACGGGCGCAACTTTGTGGGTGCCAATGCCCATTTAAAAGGGCTAGTAAAGCTTTCAAAAACCAATACTATCCAAGACTTTGCCACAACTAGACAAATTCATTGGCATTTTATGCCACCTTACGGGCCTAACTTTGGCGGCCTATGGGCATCTTCGGTTAAATTGGCCAAACGCCATTTACTTAAAGCGTGTAAAGGCAGTTGCCTATCGTTTGAGGAGTGTGCTACGATTCTCACTACTATTGAGTCCTGCTTAAATTCACGACCCTTAGTCCCACTTTCCACCGAGCCCAATAATTTCTTAGTGCTTACACCAGGACATTTCTTAATTGGGGCTCCGCTTCTCCAGCTTCCTGAACACTCTTTTAACCAAACTAATCCATTGTGTACCAGTTTTTCTTCCAGGTGTAAACTCCTCCAGCAGATCAAGAAGCAATTTTGGAGTACATGGGCAAAGTCTTATTTGACTTCACTCCAGTCAAGAGAAAAGTGGAAGAGCGGCAATACACATCTGCAACCTGGTCAGCTAGTCCTGGTGTTGGAGCCTTCTATTCAGCCAGCTCAGTGGAAGTTAGCCCGCCTTCTGGAAGTCCATCCGGGTGAGGATGGAATTATTAGAGTGGCTACCCTGAAGACGCCATCGGGAATAACCAAAAGACCCGTCAATCGAATCGCCAGTCTGCCATGCTCAGCACCCCCCGGAGGATGTCGGGGAGGAGGGGGATGGAGAAGGTGCGCACATCTGAACTGATTAAGATCGGCGCTGAGCAGTTTTGTTTCAGTCGCCTTTCGAATCCGAACGAGGTACAAGGTATCTCAAGACTTTAAAATAAAATCGGAACTATTAAACATTCTAATCGTATTCATTATAGTTCCAGTAATAATTCTTAAATATGAATAAAAGTCGTAATTAATTATTCAAGTCAAATAAACGATTCTTCAAATGTTGAATTATAGTCTTCTAATTTTGTGGTGTGGTGTGTCGTTAATATTCGGAATACTGGCAGAAGGGGTAAGTAGAATTAAACTTATTCTCATTTGATTAATATGCATGTTATTCTTATTTCTGATAGAGTAAAGTTGCAGAATTTGAATTTAAAAAAACGAGTTAGAATTTCTTCATATGAGATTCTAAATTTAATCAATCCTAATTCGAAATTCATAAATTGATACTTAGTCGAAAATTCTTAGTGGCTTCAAAGCCAAGAGTTTATTCCGAGTTATTGAGACAACTTTTATCTGAAACACGCCTTGAAAATTATCAATCTTGGTCAAACTTTTCAAGTGACACCTTCATTTGGACTTCAAAATGCAACATTTGAATTGCCTTTAAATGCAGCATTTTACTTGCTTTTAACTAATGATGATAACAGATATACATACACATCAGCCGTTAAAAGACTTAACTTTCGTATCCGGAGCACCTCAAAATGCGAAATGAAAGAAAAACCAGAATTTAAAAATAAATTTTGAAAGGTACTTTTGTTTAACGTATGTGTATAAGAATATATATTTTTTAACCTGAGCAGTTTTCGTCGATATATAGTAAGGACATAGCCTCCTAAACTAGATGCCTTCCGCGTGGCTTGGAAATTTGGCGGTAGACAGCGCCACCTGGTAAAAATTGTGCGACTTTTTTTATTCAACGACCACCAAAAGTTTTTTAAAGTGGGATTTGACATATGTAAATGGCGAATAGACTCGAAGAAACGTCGATTTTATACATAATATATCACCTCTTAAAATTATTGGTGACAGTTGAATAAAAAAGTCACGCAATCTGTACCAGGTGGCGCTGTCTACCGCTTGAACTGTTGCCAAGTTTCCGAGCCACGCGGAAGGCATCTATTTTAGGAGGCTGTGGTAAGGAGGAAGATGAGAAGAATTCATATAGAGTCTGTAACAAATTCAAAACTATTTATGTATAAAATACATTAAAATAGCCTATTATTTACACATTACCTTTTAAATGTGTTTCTTACTGAAGCTCTCTTTAGAGCTTTTTCTCTTGCTCTTGCATACGACTTGAGGGTCTTGAGGAGTAGGGGATTCACTATGCAGCATTCAACAATAATCTGCTAACATGTTAACACTATATCGCCCTTAATACCTCCTGTACCTTTCTTTAGTGTCTTGGTGAAATAACTCTCCTTGTTCTTCACTCACATCACCCATATTTTCCGGGAAGTAACTTTGATTGGAGTTGAAAAAGTTGAGCTTTCAACTCAAAGAATTCTCATTTTTTGTCGAATCTGCACGTGATGGAAATTTTTCAACAGTCCCCCCCCCCCTTTAATCAGCATCCAAAAATACATCACCTTGAAGAAAAGAAGTTTCATCATAGACCTGTGTATCTTAACCAAAAAAAAAAAAATTATAAAACAATAAAAGACAATAAAAAAGGGGGAAGTTGCGTGGGCAGATGTTTGATTACGGAAGATGGGTGGTGTTGTTTGGCTGGAATAATAATAATAATTTTATAGATTATTTTCCAACTCCTGGTATTACTGTAGGCTTGCCAACTTGTCGGGATTTTTTTAATACAAATTTTTATAGAAATATATACTTTGTTTCAGCGCAAATTCTATAATTAAAGAAGGCGGAGAAAACTTTAAGAGAATAGTAGTATGAATTAATTAGGAGGTTTGGAAGCTCTGCTCTTGAAATGAAAAAGTCAAATAACTTTAAAACCATATGACCGTCTTTGAAAAGGGCAAAATTGTAATGTTGTTTCCACTGCACAATTTTTTTAAGTCCTTAAATAACACTTGCTTAAATTTGATAATAAAAATATAATTATGTACATGATTATAATAATTATGACGATTATTTAAGACTTTCAAACTTGAAAAACAAACTAAAAATTCACAATTATACAGTTTTGAATTATCAGCGTATTGTGGAAAAAAAAAAAAAAAAAAAAAAAAAAGAAAGAAACAGATCAATAACCGAATATATTCATCAGCGGCGGTCAGATGGTTAAGAACGTTTGGTTATTATTTTTATTTTTCATAGTTAATTGTAAATGTTATTTGGAAAATAAATATACGTTTCTACTTGCTATCAGAATGAAAACCTTGCAGTCATTAAGTTTATGAAAATGAAAAACCATGTCTATAGTGAAACATTTCGTTGTCATTATTTAATATAATTTGGTTGTTTTACTCTTATATTACATAAGACAAGGCTTCTAAATGCAGAAATTTTAAAGAAACATTTTTATTAACCTTGTTTTAATTCATTATTAAAAGATTTTTCATTACACTGCTCGGCATGAAAATTGCTCTGAAACCAATTCAGCATATTGTTATGTAAAATCTGTACTGATAAGTATAAAGGATTTAAGTCCATAGGATTTAAGTCCGAGATAGGAACACAAACTCCGCTATTTTCCACCATGTGGCGCTGCAAGCGGTTTAACCTTGTACTGCATGGCCACTTTGCTATACTTACATACAATTTTTATCACTATAGCTGCAGCCGTTTAGCAGTTAATATAATTGGGACTGATATATATATATATATTTGCACCCTGTATTTTCTTTAGATCGTAAAGCTATTACAGTGGGACCTATTTTAGACCAAGACCTTTTCAACGAAACAAAAAGTATCAAAATCGAAGCATCCGTTCAGAAGTTATGAGCTAACAAACAAACAAACAAACAAACAAACAAAAAAATAAATAAATAAAATAAACCATACGGTTTGAATTGAGAACCTTCCTCCTTTTTTGAAGTTGGTTAAAAAATAAGTGGTATGTGATGTATGCCTCTATACTTTAAAGAATTAAGATATAGGGTAGGGGCTCTAGTAATTGACATCTTTCTCGAAATAATTAATAAATCAGGAAAAAATAATGAAATAAAAGCACATGTTTTACATATAAGAATTTTAACATTGTAAGTCAAGCACTGGAGCATAGGGTGCCAATAACTGGTAAAATGAAAAACTAGCAGTGTCAAACACTGGAGCATAGGATGCTAATTACTGGTAAAATGAGAAACTGGCAGTGTCAATAACTGGAACATTGATTGGGTGTCAAATAAAAATTCATAGAAAAAAATAATAATTATCAAATGTATATATTTTAACATATATGTTAACATATATGTTAACATATATGTTGTTCTGAAAGTCTTTCATGCCATATATATTAACTTAAGATTTCCAAAAATAATTTTCGATGACTAAAACATTAAAAACATCAGAAATTGCTCTGAGAGTGTCAACCACTGGAGCACTTACCCTATCTAAGAAAATCCAATTGTTCAACTTCGGAAATTATCGTGATGACAAATTTTCCATTATATATAGAAAGATAAATAAATAGTTAAATAGATAGTTACATATACAGATAAATTAAATGACTGAGATAACTTGATTTCTATAGAAATCAACCTAAAAAAATATTATTCGAATTATTTAAAGTGACAAGACTATTGTTGAAAAAGAAGTATTTTTTAAGTAAAAACTCGTAACAAACTTTTCGTGTCAAAGTAACTAATCAACAGTCTTAATATAAAGAACAGAACAAAGGCAAAACAGTAAAACAATAAGCAAGATTGTAGCGTGAAAGCAACAACTTTATTTTTTATTTTTACAATTAATGGTATTTGTTTAAAAAGTTCTTACTTTTAAGCATTCAACATTACTTTCCGGAGTATTTTATTAAAATAATTTCACCATAGGAATTTATTATAATCTTAAATAATAATAATAATAATAATAACTGAGTTATTTCTCAACTCTGATTGGTAGATTGGAATTTTAAAAAAATCTCTATATTCAAACATCTAATGATGAAATAAAGTTAGGGTTATAATGGGAAAATAATTATTATGGAAGAAAAAAAGAAATGAAGTGGAAAAAATAAAATTGCCCTTCAAATTTTAACGACTTGATAGCCTGTCTTAGATTCAAGGTCTAATCTTTTAATAAAAACTTTTCCTTGAACTGCACATGATTTTTTTTTTTCTTTCTGTAGAATAAACAATGTAAATTACAGATTTTCGTTTGAGTTGTATAATAAGAATTCATCTTATTGCAAAATGGTCATTTCTAATAGCCAATCGTAAAAATTTAAATCTTAAACATTTTAGATGTGCCTTTATCCTTTTATGTGTGCTAGATTTTTTATTACATTTCCCAAAAGATTTATAAAAGAAATAGATTGATTAGTAAGTACAAATTTATTAGTCTGATATCAAAATTTTATTTCTTGTATAATGTAAACAAACTGATTTTAATGTATGTATGTATGTTCGGTTTATGGCATCGGGTGTTGCCTTCCGACAGAATCCACAAGTCTGTGCCAGGTCTTCCGGTCATGGGTCCACTCTTCTTCCAGACCCCTATCCCTCATCGCTTTTTTTACATTATCCATCCAAGTCTTTCTTGGTCTTCCTTGTTTTCTTTCCTGATTTGGTATATAGTTAAAAGCGATTTTAGGTAATCTTTCATCGTTCATTCTTTTAATATGACCAAACCAGATTAATTGCTTTTTTTGAACCTCATCTAATATGGTTTTCTTTATTTTCATCATTTCCCTGCTTCTCTCATTTCTCACTCTCTCAATTCTTGATATCCTGCATGATCTTCTCAGGGCATCCATTTCAACAGCAGCCAATTTCTTTTTTCCGTCTCCATAATTGTCCATCCCTCTGCTCCATACAACAATATGCTTTTTACAATGGAGTTGTAACTCCTCACTCCACCAAATCGAATTTAATAGTTTTACTGCTTTTCTTTCTTGACAGATTCTATTCTTAATTCCCTGTGAGTCTCTTCCTTCTCTATTAATGTCTACACCAAGGTATCTATAATGATCACAACTTTTAATTTTGATGTTATTAGTCTGACTTAGGTCCGTCTCGTCTCCTCCTATACATAGGTATTTAGTCTTATTGACTTCCATGTATAGTCCCCATTTTTCATATTCTTCCTTAATTTTTATTGTCATTTTCTTTAAATCACTTTTACTTTTTGCAATTATGACTTGGTCATTTGCGATTTGTAGAGTAAAGATTGACATTCCATTTAATGTAACGCAAGCATAACTATTATTACTTCCATTACCCGACTACAGTAGGTAATGGAAGTATTGTATTCGGTCCAAAAATTCGATGTCGAGATTTCACTTGATTTACATGTTTTAAGGTTTCCCGAGTCCAAAAAAGTGGTTTTTGGCAAATGGTCAGTGTGTGTGTGTGTGTTTGTGTATGTATGTCTATGCGGAATCTTCTGGCTATCATATCTCCGAAACTAATAAAGATAGAACTACAAAACTTCAGAATATAAACAGGTCTGGTCTACAGGTAATTTTTCTAAATTTTGGTGAAAATTGAAAAACTGGTAAGGGGACATCGGAGACCGTAAGTGGGACCGTAAATCCGTATCGCAAAAACGGCTATTACGATTTTCTTCAAATTTCTATATAACACTCTATTAGATGTCCTTTCGAATGGTATAGTTAGTTATCTCAGGAAAATCGATAGGCGTCCTGTATAAATAGCTCAATTTCAAGTCTTGCAAGTGCGTTCCTTTAAAAACGGCTGAACGGATTTTTTTCAAACTCGCCCTATTAACTCATTTTTAAATATCCTTTTGCATGTAATTATTGTTTTCCGGTCAATAATTGATTTTTTGTAAAAGTTGGCATCTTAAAAACGGCTCTAACGATTTTCTTAAAAATTGTTATATAAATCCATTCCTTTCTCATGTATTACATGGTTATTAGAGGAAAATTAACTGTCTTCCTGTAGGTATGTCATCTTCAAATCTCAAAAGTTTGTATTTCAAAAGTTACTCTATACCATTTTTTTCTCTTATTTTTTTCTTACCGGAAAAATTTTAGTTTTCCACTTCTTTAGGTCACTTTTATATTTTCTGATCACATTATCTCTGAAAAATGCATATAATATGTGTAATAGTGGGTAATGGAAGTCGTGTGGTTGTTTCACACCAGATTTTTTTTTTTTTTTTTTTTTTTTTTTAATACTTTCTTTTAACAATGGTAGAGAAAATATTATTTTGGAGTCGAATTTTTGAAACTAAATTGTTGTTGTAATTGTATCCTTTGAGGTTCGTTTTTTTTGAAAACTATGTTTTTAGCGGCTGGTTTGTGTCTGTCTGTCTGTCTATGAGTGCATGTGTGACTACGTGCCAGTTATCAGCATAACTCAAATAGATATATTGGCATAAAGCCCAAAATCTAAACCTGCAGTTTTTAGTGATATTACTTAAGACTTTTTATTGAGATCGAAAAAACGAACCATGCTCTAGAACATGCAAAATGAATTCAAATATATTATGGTGTATGATGGGTGGAATATTTCATTGGTATGTTTTAACAAATTCGGATTGTACCAAACATATTCAAATTGTTGTAAAGTTTTTATATACTAAAAAAGCTAATCCTGTGTGGAAATGTGTGATGAAAAATATTTATATTTGATATACATAGCTACACAAAATAATATGCTTATATTATAAGATACATGTTTAGAGAATTTTTAAAGTTTATTTCAAGTTACATATTTTTTCTTTTATTATGTCAAATTTAAATACAGTATGCGCAGCATATGCATCTTATAAATAATATACATGGCTATCTATAGTTAGTCAAATACATTATTTTCTATTTGATGTAATTCATCAAAGTACTTTACTACAGTATTTTTTGCTTGACTTTTTCTTTGCTTGACTTTTTTTTGAAAGCTCACACAATTTTGGTGTATATGCTTTCTTTTAGGTGTATCAGCTTTCGCTGCTATACAACAATTTCCCTTCTGTACGAGAAGGCTTTATCTCATCATTTTCAGCTTTTAAATGCACCAATAATAAATTCATAACTTGACCAAACTTGACCAAAAATTCCCCAAATTTCAAATATTAGATGGCCATTATGAAAAAGAATTCTGACTAATTTCGTTGTACATCAGCCGTCAGTTGGCGCTACCATTTCTCCCATTCTGCGACTTTTCATATGGCGACATCTCATAATCTGTTAGTTAACATAGCAACAGCGTATGTAGTATATTTATTGTGAGAAGCTATAATTAATTATTTGTTTTATTAAACGATAGGTGGCGTTGTTGTTTTCGTCAACTCAAAGAATGTTTTGTGATGGCCACAGCATACTAATTACTTTCTTTCTTTCTTTCTTTCTTTTAGTTTTAGTAATACAAACCTGAAATTTTGCCTGTTACGTTATCGCACTTACTAGTGAAGTGTTGAACCACTTAAAACCGAAATATACGTTACTGTTTTTACAGTTTTAAAGAGCTCACTTACGTGACACTGCTTTCCTTATTCTGCTAATTCTTATATTAGTTTATATTATCTTTTATATAAATATTTTAAATATTCATAAGGCTATACTCAAATATATATATATATATATACTAGCAGGCTTTGCCCGCTTCGCTGGACATTAGACTTAAATGAGTTGTCAAAATTCCATATCTTTATCAATAACCTAAGTTCTCGCTGAGATTGGTAGAGGTTTTTCTCGCTCGCAACGTGAGGAGTCTGGGTCCCCACTGCCTTCGGCAGCAACTTACCCACTTACTTCCCCTTCCTCAGCGGGTGAGTTCGAAGTTTTGCAAAATCCCACTAATGTACATAATGCGTACACTTAATCAATATCCACGCACCAAAATTCGCCATTCTAAGATAATTCAAAACGAATTCAAACGGAAAAACATGTTTTTACATATGTTTATTGCCCTCCGACTCCGAGAAGGTTGGGGGGGGGGAATTTCGAATTTTGTGAAATCCAGTTACAATAAGTGCCGGATGCATACAAACAATTTACACACCAAATTTCGTGACCACAGAAGTCTTTAATAGAAAATATTATAAATAGATAAATACAAAAAGCAGAGATTTAGTATGGGACCCTTTTGGGGATTTTAAATATTTTAAGACATTTTTGCGATGAATTGAATTAGCTATCTCAATTGTGCAGTTAAAGATCTTGGCGAGAAACGTCCGAGGTACTTCGGTGCCAAATTTCAAATTTTGCCAAAGGGATCCGATATTAAAGCTGCTCCATACACAAAATAAATGAATAAATAAGTAAAATAAAATAAAAATAAGGTAAAATAATAAAATAAAATTAAATTAAATTAAAACTCTTTTCTGATATTTAGAAAATAAAAATAAAAATCTTAATGAAATCCAAATTATAATCATTTACAATTAAGGGGAGACAATAAAAGAACCTCATAAGGTACATAATAACAACAAAAAGTTTTGTTTTCCTGCAGGAAAGAAAAGTGCTGCTTAATTAAATAAAAATGTTAAACTAATGCCAAATATCTCTATGAAAATATTTATCCACGTACAAATTCCTGATTAAAAAAAAAAAAAAAAATCCCCAACTTTTGTAGATTAACTATTTATTTTTCTCTCTAATTTTTATTATTATTCACGTGAAATTAAAAATATTTCATTTTATTTCTGGAAAATAAAAATATATATGAATGCGAACATATAAATATAACACCTTCTACCGAATCTGGGTTAAAACCGGAAAAAGGGTAAAATAAATTAGAAATATCAGACCTATATTTATAAATTTTATACCAAATGAAAGGGGCGATTTTTCTGAATGCAAAGGTGCAAACAGTTTTTCGATGGGACAATTAGATTTTTAAAAAATAACTAAAGTATGAAATTAAAGTGGCAATGGAAAAAGGGAAAAATAAATTAGAAATATCAGACCTATCGTTACAAATTCAGTACCAAATGAAAGGGGTGATGATTCTGAATCCTGAGGTGTAAACAGTTTTTCGATACGACAATTAAATTTTTTAAAATTAACAGTATGAAAACGTATAGAAACAGTATAAAAAGTATGAAATTTATATGGAAATACTTAATTTCAATCTTTTCATAATTTGTAGTGCAAATCACGCGAATAAAAAAGTCTTTAACTTAAAAATTTATTTATTTATTTTATTTTTCCATTTAAAGCGCTTTAGTGAAAAAATATTTATGGCGCATGAGCAAACGTTTTTTACCCACAATTCAAAAACTAATCAATATTTTGAAAATGTCTATGGATATAATTTTAAGTTGGGTGAAGACCTAAATTTCTGCCAAACGCCGTTGAATTCCGTCCAACCGTTCTCGAGTGATGCCCGAACAAAAAAAGCGACATACAGACACGATGACTGACACACACACACAGGCAAAATTTCCTGAAGTGATTTTCGGCTTTCATGGGGTGTGAAACGTGAAGATATCGCAAAGTTTTTTGATTCCGACAAATTTGCAGACAAAAGTCTGATTTTATTAATATATATATATATATATATATATATTGGGTTATAACTTAAGAACGTGAGTTATTTTTTTACCATGTTTTTATTTAGTCACTTTCTTGTTTGTTTGCTTGCCCAGCACGGAGTAAAAAGACAGGAGAAGAAGGTAACGCTGAAATTTTGTGATGTTGTTTTCTAATGTTTACAGATGGCGCCAGCGTGCAATCCTTCCTTCTCTCCAGCTTCCGCAATGTTATTCAATGGAGAAATGTCTCGTTTTAATTATTTTTTTAAAAATAATATCAAGCTGAAAAAATTTCGATTGAAAGCAAATTTCATTAAATAGAGTATTCTAACCAACATGTATTTTTTTAAGAGCCATTTTATACTAATTTTACTTTGAAAGAAAGCTTTTAAAAAATGACGAATCTTATGAACCGAAGCTAGCTAAAACAGACAATTGGGAGGAAGGAGAATGGATGAAATTTTGTAAAGAAAAAAATAAACTTACTTTAGGTACAGAAAACACGAACTCGGACTTTATTTTTCTCCTAGGGCTTTTTTTTTTGTTTTTCTTATCACTATCATAGCCTGTTTTACAACTAGGAACGAAGCATTTATTTGAAACATCTGAATTATGCAGTTTTAAGAACTTACAAAGAAATTAAATTGCTTAAAATAAAAAAATTTAAATGTACTTCAGCAAAATTCTATTGAAAACAACAGTATATCCGCGCCGAAATAGGGAGGAATGACAAGTGGCGCCCTCAATATTTACCAAAAATTTAGATCACAGTTTCGTAGCTTTCTCCCATTGGACCTTCAACTCCTATTAATATTACTCCGTGTTGCCCAGTACAAATCTTGCAATCGATTTTTAATTAACTCCCCGATTAGTTAAACATTTGAAACTTTTAGAATAGCTCAGAACACGCTGACAATGCATTCTTTTAATATTTTTATTCAATTAATGTATATTTAAAAAAAATTATAGTTGTTTTTTTTATTACGTATTTGATCATTTTCTTTCAACTTGATGGGAATAGTTCATCAAAAAATAATTTGTTTAAAGTTTTTATCAATACATAGAATTGTCAAGATTATATGGTTCAACAGAAAATTTAGATACGTGATAGATAAAATGTTCTTTTTATCTCGTAATTATATATTGACACAAATTCTTAAGATCTCTGTTTCTGCTCATATTATAGTACTCTTCACTAATATAAGATCATTATTTTTTTTCTAGGTCTGTGTAAAATGTATACCCTTCTTATAATATGCATTTTTCCGTTCACTTCAGCTAATATCATCATAAACACAAACAACGGTCCCATTCAAGGCACAAATTCCTTAGAAAAAGATGTTGATGCTTTCCTTGGTATTCCTTATGCAGAACCTCCAGTAGGTGAGCTGAGGTTCTCTAAAACAATTCCCAAGCAGAATTGGACTGAGGTATATAATGCTACGCAGTTGCCTCCTCCCTGCACACAATTCGGGCTTGAACATCAGTATTACTTTATGCCGTACATTTCCAATATGTCCGAAGATTGCCTTTATTTAAATATATGGGCTTCTAAACAGAATTATACTGATAGTGCTGACTTGAAGCCAGTTATCTTTTTTATTCATCCAGGGGGTTTCGTGACAGGTTCTTCAAATTTAAGAGCACATGATGGTGCACATTTTGCTAGCAGAGGGGACGTCGTAGTTGTAACTATTAACTACAGACTGGGGAGTTTTGGATTCTTCATGGCTAATACCGAAGAAGCTTATGGCAATATGGGAATGCATGACCAAATCATGGCAATGCATTGGGTAAAAGATAATATTAGATATTTTGGAGGTGATCCGGAAAATATTGTTCTTATGGGAGCAAGCGCAGGAGCATTATCTGTGTCAGCCCACTTGGTGTCACCTCTTTCAAAACATTTATTCAAAAGAGCAATACTGCATAGTGGAAGTATCATCTATCCCCTCTTTATGGGTAATAACACTCTGCTTACGAAAAATTCAAAACGACTTGCTACTCTGATAAATTGTACGAATGAAAACACGACTTTGGAAAATGATCCTCAGTCTGTCATAAAATGTTTGAAACAGAAACCGAAAGAGGCTCTTGTGGAAGCAGAAAAATGGAGTTATAAAACAACACCAACACTGTTTTATCCTAGAGTGAATGACGATTTCTTACCGAAAAGTAGTGTTGAGTTGTTTCGTGAAGGAAGTTTCAGGAAAAATATTGATGTAATGATGGGATTCACAGAAGAGGAAGGGACGCTGTTATTAATGGTTGCAGCACCAGAATTCTTTGGAAACTATGGCAAGCATTACGAACATAATATGAACAAAATTCGTGCAGTTAGCTTCAGTAAAACTTTGCTTATTGCTCTTGGGCAATCAAACTGGTCCAGAATCATAAACTTTTATTTGAAACAAGTTAAAAAAGGGACACCTACGGAATATGTAAAAATGTTAGCCAGAATCATAGGTGATTTTGCTATTGCGTGTGGTACAAAATTTCTGGCAGATTTCCTCTCAATAAAGGAAAATCCAGTTTATTTCTATAATTTCAATTACCATCCTGAATCGACTCCTTTGGAAGAATGGATGGGAACGACTCATCTTGACGATATACAGTACATATTTGGGAATCCTTATTATGGTAATTTCACATCTGAAGAAATCGAATTGAGTCATCGTTTAATGGATCGCTGGTCAGCTTTTGCAAGAACAGGGTTTGTTGATATTATTTCTTTGTTTTCTATTTTAAATTACTTATTTCTATATGTACAGTCACCGATATAGTAAATTAAGATATTCTCACGAATCTAGAGGTTTTTGTCTAATAACTAAACAAGTACTTCAGAAATTCTTTTAAAACGTTAGAAGAAAAAAGCAAATGTTGTACCCCATCTATTTCAGTAAAAGATTTGTCCCGAAAACTAAAAAAAGATCAATTTTAAATTAACCAAAAAATATAATCCTTGGGATCACTCTGTAAAACAAAATAATGCTTTGAATGGGTTGCAGGTAGAGCATATGATTACGAGACGTCAATTAATTATAAATATAAATTTATATGAAAATTGCACTTTCATTAACGGAGATATAAATGTTTCTTTAACAGTGTCGACATTTTTTAATTTTTTTAATTTAATTTATTTATCTTTTAATGTTTTTAGGACGGAGGACTATTTGTTTCAATCTACGGATTTTTACGATAGCAGTTTTACGATAGTTGGACATTTATCGAAATCGAAATTTTATCGAAAATATATATGAATAATTTAAAAGTGATGTTTTCATAAAAAAAAAAAAAAATTAAGAGTCCTCCCGTACTAAACTAAATTCTGCTTTTGTCAAAAATTCATCAAACTCTTTTTTTTTTTTTTTTTAAGAAAAAGAAAAGAAATTTAATAATAGTTAGTAATCGAAGCGTAAAATTTCGAAAAAAGTTTTATTATTATTATTATTATATACATCGAGAAAAAATGGTAATGTATAGTAGAAAGGATTAAACTGATTAAAATTTGTTTTTTATGTATTTAATTCCTTTTAAAAGAAAATCAACTTTTTATTTTATTTTATTATATTGGTCGGAATCAAATAGCAATATAGTGTAAATAACGTGGGCTATAAAATACATGGTTCAAAAACTAAAATATTTCATAGGTGCTGAGATACAGTCATCTTTAAAATCGTAGTTCCTAAATAATAGCAGATCCACCCGTCGTAAATAAATACCTAAATTGAAATTCCCACGGAAAGAACTTTCTGCAGGCAGTGGGAACCTGAACCCGATGCAGTGCGGGCAGAAAAAGAGCAGCCGTAGGCAGCGGGTACCCGAAGCGAGGTTTGGAGCCATTTCAATATATATATATTGATATATATATATAATGTGATGTAAAAAATAAAATCTGATCTAATTCTTTTAAAACTTCATTTAAATGTAGTGACCAGCGAAGCGGGCGTAGCCTGCTAGTTTTGCTTATAACATGCAGAACTTTAAACCCAAAGCAATAACATTTTTATAAAACTTGACATACTAGATTAGATAAAACAAAGTGCAATCAGAATGTAAAAAATATCAAATACCTGGTAATTTATGAGCATTTTTACAAAACAATATTTAATTACGCATGCGTAAGTGCTAGCAAAATTTCTTTTACTTAAATTATTAGCCAAATGTATAGACTAGTTCTAAAAATTTCTCCAAGCCAATATCGTTAAAACTCAAAAAATTATCGTCGATAGAAGCGTTCATTTTCAAGTACTTTCAAAAACCTGCAAAACGCTAAAGGGGTTTTACTCATACTTTTATTTTCAATCAACAGACAGCCATGGACATGAACAGTGAAGTCACGCTTTGCATTTTCTCAGAATATGGAGACAATATTTGAAAACCATGATTTTTTGCTAAAACATATTATTTATATAATCTTTAGTACCTTACTTATAGTCAATAATATTGATTGTATATTTTGTTCTGATATTACAATTAATATTGTTCTTTCACTTTTGTCTTTGATTTCCAAGTTGAAAAGTTCTATTTATTTTTGTAACTTTATCAGTCCAGTCAATAAATACATTCTACCTTGCAAAAGGTGGGGTAGAAGATTTTATTTTTTTAATTTGTACAAATTAGTACTAATATGGAAAAAACGAGTTATCCAACATGGTCGGCCCCGGGAGAATTTTTGTCGGCTGAAAAATCTAGAAAATTTACTAGTTTTTTGGCTTTTTTCAAAATATCTCAGAAATGGCTGAATTTAGCGATATTTTTCTATTGTAATATTTAAAGAGGATTAAATTTCCTGCAATTTCCTTCATTACACCTTTTTTGTAGTACTAATAGCAAGCGCGTAACAGCTTCTTGAAAACAAACAGATTTCTCAACTGCGTAAAAAAAAGCGCATTACTCCTTATAAATAATGTACAGTAATTATTAGAATTAGAAGCTTTATTTACAGAAAGCTTAACAACTTTTAATGGTATAGCTGTGATATCTGTCGTCCTTGAGATTTTTGGATTTGGTGATCAAAAACGTAATAAGGAAATATACACGCCAGATGTAATTTTTACAATATATATTGTAAGAAATACTGTTTTATATTCTTGATTGTTCTCTTAACATATGCCTTGTTAAAATAATCGTGATTTTTGAAAGGAATTAAATATGTTCGCCAGATAAATTGGAGATTCTTTCTTTTTTTTTTTTTTTTTCACTAAGGACGACAGATAACAAATCTGCTTCCTTTTAATTTTTCCCTTCCCCTTTCTGCTAACTCTCTCTCTCTCTCCCCCCAGCCACGCACTGACAATTCTAGCCTAACAACAGTAGTCATCATCAGACTCCAATAACTGCTAGTGTATAGTATTCTATCACTGCAACACATA
The DNA here is from genome assembly GCA_963930645.1 of Salticus scenicus. Taxonomy (NCBI): domain Eukaryota; kingdom Metazoa; phylum Arthropoda; class Arachnida; order Araneae; family Salticidae; genus Salticus; species Salticus scenicus. Next base: position 53,090,850 of record OZ005648.1, read on the forward strand.
ATACACACACACACACATACAAAGAAAAATAAATAAAATAAAAAATATTTGTACATAAATGTAAATGAATAAATATTAGGGGGCTAATAAGCAAAAACTCAATGCATTGATACATAAATATTTTAATTCTACTATTTATTAAATTATAAAACGTTAATGATATTTAGATATAATACATAATGTTGTAATAAACATTCATTACTACTATATTAATATTGATGATAATAACAAGATACAATCTTAATTTTAAATGAACTTCATAAATAGGCAAACTTGTTTGAAGAACAATAGCAAATAATTACAAAAGTAAATTGTAGAAATTTAACTTTATATGTAAATTATAGGGAGATTCATTTAGCCTTGAAACAAATAAATAAACGTACATTAATGTATAATATACATATTTATTTTCTTCGTGGTTATTTTGAAAGCCCGGGTTCTTAAATTTCAATAGTCATCAGAGGTATAGAAGGAAGGTGTGTCGTCCTCAAATTGTTCCTCTCAGTCTTGCAGTAATTATAAGAGCTCTTAGAATGGCTTATCTTCTTCAGCCTCGTCAAATGATGAAATTAGTATGACATTTTCCTGTTGAGGATCAGAGTCCTTGTTACTATACCAGTTTCGGCTATTAAAACATTTGCACCATATTTTTTGCAAAGGCGTGATGTAACCGTTCTGATGCCAGGACGAAAATCATCCTCTATTTTATTCATCAAATACTTTATGCGACTGGCACTCCTCCGAGTCGTTTTAAGGTTAGGAGTAAATTGATTCCATTGCCACATCAGTGTTACTTGCAGGGTAGTATCCTCGTTTAATCTCACATTTTGGCCTCCAATGCAGTTTTTGATGACAAAACCTGTGATACCCAGCATTTATAGCAACTAAACCTTTTACATTTCCGATGCATTCGAGTACTTTTTTTCTTTTCTCATCCCCACGATTTTCGGCACCATTTACATGTGTTTCTTTCACACCAGTTTCATAGCATGGTTCGATAAAATTTCTTTCATGCTCAGGAAGTCGTTCCTGTTTTTTAAAGAAATCTTCAAGTATCCCCTCTCCACACAAGGAACACTGATCTTTAAAACTGAAACCTTCAGTTCTTGATGGAAGATATGGAGCCGTACAGTTTGGACCAGCTCCATCACCAGTTATATGACGCCGTACATATGCTGCAATCATTCGCTCATTGATGTATCGTTTGTGACAGGCATTGTGAATTCTTATTTGTTTTAGGTTCTTCAAAAAACACTAATGTTCTTCATTTTGACGCTTTGCATTGCACTTTTACAGATTTTTTTGTATACCTTTCTCCTTCAAAATCTTTACTTCACATTTATTCAAACTGATTTCGAAAATAAAACAAACACTCCACTTATTGTAAAAGAAAAAGCTCACAGGTTGAAACAGTACGTTCGCACTGAACTGAATAACATAGATGTTCAGCCGAGGCAGCGTACTACAGGATGAGAAGAGACGGGAGGAAAGGGAGAGCTTTTTGTGTGAAAAGGGGGGGGGGCAGTTTTTTTTTTTACATACCTTCTTTACTACGAAGCAGATGTCATTTTTTAAGGTCAGACAGCTGAATATGTCCCTTCCTTTCTTTCCGTTTTCTAAAAAACAATCATGCACCAACCCATTTCTTTAAGTTGAATTTTATTAGCTTGAGGAAAAATGCCGACATTCAAGAGGTTGTAACACGCTTGCTATTAGTACTACAAAAAAGTTGTAATAAAGAAAATTGTAGGAAATTTAATCTTCTTTAAACTTTATAATAGAAAAATATCGCTAAATTTAGCCATTTCTGAGATATTTTAAAAAAAGCCAAAAAAGTAGTAAATTTTCGAGGTTTTTCAGCCGACAAAAATTCTCCCGGGGTCGCTCATGTTGGATAACTCGTTTTTTTCATATTGACACTAATATGTACAAATTGAAAAAGAAAAATCTTCTACCCCACCTTTTGCTAGGTAAGCCCTTTTTTACATACCTATTGACTGGACTAATTATATGAACGATATATTTTAATAAGAGTGACGGTTTCCAAATAGCTTCCCCATCTTTTGAGTAAATGCCAATGTGTGCTTTCTTTATGTCCATGAATGTTTGCCAATTCAAAATTTAAAATATGGATAAAACTCTCTTATCTTTAAGCATCTTTTTGAAAGTACTTGAAAATCAACTCTTCTGTCGACGATATATTTCTGATTTTATTATTATTATTATTATTTATTTATTTATTTTTCATTTATTTTATTTTATTTATTTTTTTAAGAACTATTCCATACATTTGGATAATAAATTATGCAAAAGAAATTTTGCTAGCTCTTACGCATGCGCATGAGTAGTTAAAAATTCTTTTGCAAAAATGCTCATATTTTATCAGATATGTTTGATATTTTTTTTATAATACAATTGCAGTATGTTGGGCCGAATGTAGCATCAGTGATGCCATATTGGGGATTTTGTCCCCATTTTGAAGATTTTTGAGGCTTCTGGGGACAATTTTGGGGACCAAATGTTTGTGGGGACTTTTTCGGGGAATTCTAAAATTTTTGGGGACAAATCTGAGGAGTTCTTCAACTTTCTGTCAATGTTGGCAACGTAATGATTTATCCCTACGACCAGGGATTTTCAATAGCTTTATTGTTATTTGAGTATTTTTTTTTTTAAATTGCTTTCATTTGGGGAAAAATCTGAGCAAAAATCAACTTAAACCTGCTTGATTTTTTTTTTTTTTTTTTTTTTTTTGAAAAAAACAAAAAAAATATTTTTCCTTTTTAGTAGAAATTAAATTGGGAATATTTTCGAAGAAATCCCTGATTTGGGGAAATTTGAAGACCTGTTTGGGGAAATAATTTTCGACCATCTGGCATCACTGTGTAGCACGTCAAGTTTTTTAAGAATGATATTGCTTTGGTTTTAAAACCCTGAATATTATAAACAGAAAATGTACAAAAAATTGTCGACGTTGTTAAAGGTACTTTTATGTCTCCATTAACATAAGTGCAATTCTCATATAAATTTACAGCTATAATTAAAAGAAAGCTTATAATCATATAACTAGTACAGCTGCAACTAATTTCAAGCATTATTTTTTTAAAGTGCGATCCCAAAGTTTATATTTTTTGTTTAATTTGTAACTGATTCCCTTTTAGCCATCGGGATAATACTTTCACTGAAATACATGTGGTATAGCATGTTATTTTTACCCCTAAATGTTCAAGAGAATTCATGAAGTATTTCTTAAGATATTCAAAAAAAAAAAAAATCTAGAAAGTGTGCTTTGCCAGTGACACATACCTACATTGAGGAAACTTAATCGTGGACTGATCTGCCAGCAACGAGTTTTCCCTTCGTAATATTAAACCTATAGGCATGTGATATGTTCTATATTCAGGGTTGCCTCTGGCGACTTTTTTTTAATTCTTTTCATACCATTATTTTCGTAAAGTAAAATTTATAATATATTTATGCAAGTAAAATGCAGATTTTCTTGTTTAAATTTATTAAAAATTGTTTTGGTTGAAAATAGTGGTGCGAAAATAATTTAATAATAAATAATAATAATAATAATAATAATAATAATAAGTCGCTTCTGGTAGCCCTGTATACTTTTTAGATAACTCACGCGAAAAGAAAGAAAAAATTTCAATTTCAGGGTTCTTTTTTTTTCTTATTTTCTTTCTTTCTTTTGTGTGTATGTGTGTGCATTTTTTCTAGAGATTACTTTGATGAAAAAACTTCCTGTCGTATTTTCACAATTTCTATTTATAAAAAGGGATTTTTACTGCAAGTTACCAAACAGGTCATTGCTAATCGACAAAATTTACACTTAATCAAAATTACATACTGAAATATGCAAATACTTTGTGACTAATCGGCAAAATTTATTCATTTTACAAAATTAATTTCTAAAAGCATGTAATTATTTTACAAATTTATAAAATTTCTGTTCATATTATTGATGAAAAACACTATAGAGTAAATAATCAAATTATTAGATTTTTTTTTTTTTTTTTTTTTTAATTTTTTGATTTTCTAAAAAAATATTTAAAAAAATGCCCTGGAACTTCACGCGTGCAAAGGACATTTAAAAACTCGTTGTTTTCACTATCCATTTAGTCCAGAGTGCAATCAAAGAACCAACCATAAATTGAAGAAGAGAGAAAATACTTTGGATTACCCTGTATCATAAAAAGCTACAAATAACATGTAACTTTAATATATTATTGCACATACTATGTACAATATTTGTATGTTTTGGAGCGAGAATTGCGCAATTATTTAGGCGGATATATATATTTTTTTTTTCAAAAATTACTAATTTTTTTGACAAGTTTTTTGCTTATAACTAGAACGGATTTCCATAAAATTTTACAAAACTTGAAGAAAATTTGACAAAACATCAGAGAAACATTATTCTGAAACGTAATATTCACGCGTGTAATATTCGTTGAGATATGAGCATTTTTAGTAAATATTATTTTACTGCGCATGCGTGAAAGATAATATATATATTGCATAGGTTGAAAGCTAAATACATTGAGCAACTTTCGTCAAATGTTCATTCGAATAGAGAATTGAGCAAATTGTTGGCAAAAAAACGACATAGATTTTAGGTATTTTCCAGAGTTGAAATTTCTTAAGGGGTTTTACACATGCCGCGTATTTAATTTGAAGATCTAATTATTTCAATTCCATTGTAAATGCTCTTTTTTGTAAAAAATCCCTTACGAACTCATAAATCTTAGTAAATAAATAAAAACATGTTAAAATTACGAGTCTATAAGGGGTTTTTCACAAAAAAGCAATGCGGTTGGAATAATTGGATCTTTAAATTAAATGCGCAGCATGTGAAGAAACCCTTATGAAACATCAACTCTGGAAAATACGTAAAATGTAGCTCGTTGTTTTGACTACAATTTCCTTAATTTGTACTCTATTCAAATGATCTTTTGACAAAAGTTGGTTAATATATCTAGCTTTCAACCTATGCAATATATATATATATATATATATATATATTTATTTATTTTTTATCTTTCACGCATGCGCAGTAAAATAATATTTACTAGAAATGCTCATATCTCCACGAGTTTTACGCGTATGAATTTTATATTTCAGAACAATGTTTCTCTAATGTTTTATCAATTTTTCAGCAAGCTTTGTAAAAAATTATTGAAATCCATTCTAGTTATAAGCAAAAAGCTTGTCAAAGAAATTAGTAATAAAAATAAAAATAAAAATAATAAAATAAAATAAAAAATAAACCTGCCTTAATAATTGTGCAATTCTCGCACGAAAACATACAAATATTGTACATAGTAGGTGCAATAATGTATTAAAGCTACAAGTCTTCTCTAGCTTTTTATGATACAAGATTATCCAAAGTATTTTCGCTCTTTTTCAATTTGTGGTTGGTCCCCTAATTGCATTCTGGACTAAAAGGATAGAGGAAAATATGAGTTGAGTTTTTTAATGTTTTTTGCATGTATAAAGTTTCAGACCCTTTCGTCTAGTATTGATTAAGATAATAATAATAAAAAAAAAAAAAAAATGTATAGGAAAAAAAAAATCTAATAACTTGATTACCCACTCTTGTTGCTATGTATGACAAAATTTACATTTAATTTGACTTAATTGCTTGAATAAAGGGTCACAGTCAAATATTGTAAAATATATTAATTCGCTGCTGTTGAACATAATCTGCACTTGTTTTCAAAACATATTCACAAAATAATATTTTAGCCCCAAATAACAAAATTTTCTGCTTTTTTCGAATCCAGTTGGTGAAATATGCAGGGCTTTTGCGATCGATTACCAAAATCTTCAATTTTTGTAAAGGATTAATTTTAGACCTGAATTTTTTATAAATAAAATTTCAATTTTTTTTTCTTTATATATTTTTGTTGTTAAATGTTTAAAGCAGTTGCCATTTTTTTTTTTCAATTGATACCAAAATAGTTGCCTATATTTTGGCTAAATACCCGCTTTAGTTGCCTTTTTAGTCGCCTGTGGCAGCCCTAAAGTAGAATATATGTTTTTTTTTTTTTTTTTTTTTTTTTTTTTTTATTATTATTATTATTGCCTTAAAAGCAGTTGTCTATTCTATATTTTGGCTGAATACCCGCTTTAGTTACCTCTTTAGTTGCCTGTGGCAGCCCTGAAATAGAACATATATATGCATTTTTTTTTTTAAACCTGAAATCTCTCTCTCTCTATATATATATATATATATATATTAATTAATGCCTTAAAAGCAGTTGTCTATTCTATATTTTGGCTAAATATCCGCTTTAGTTACCTTTTTAGTTGCCCGTGGCAGCCCTGAAATAGAATATATACAGTATATGCATTTTTTTTTTTTTTTTTTACCTGCAATCTCTCTCTATATATATTTTAAAAAAAATTAATGCCTTATAAGTTTGTATATTTAATTTAACTGCAGTGACATTTCTATTTAAATACGATAAAACACCAATTGTTTTAAATAAAAGATTAATAAAGATGTTAATTTATTGAAAATAACAATTTATTCCTTTTTCATATTCAGTATATATATATTTTTACATATAAATTTAAGCATCTTGTACTTTTCTAATTTCAGGAATCCAAATATTCCTGGACACATACCGTGGTTACCGTTCAGCTATGAACGACCTTTGTATATCGATTTTGGACAAGAAGAAGAAAGCATACGTATGCATCCTAATAGTAAATGCGAAATTTGGAGGCAAAGATTTAACTCTGAAATTGACTCTGAATTAATTCGCATTTTGCAGACTACTGATTAAAATTATTATTGTAATGAATGATTAAATGCAAAATGTGTTCAGTTTAAATTTTTCTTTGAAATTTTCAAGAAATTACTAGTGAGATGAATGATTAAATTCAAAATATGTAATTTTTAATTTTTCTTTAAAATTCTCAATAAATAAATAAATAAATAAAAATAAAAAATAACCATCTATATAAAGTTAAGAAGGAAAATGCATTATATCTTTTTACTTCCTTTTATAGAATCAATAGAATTAAGTATTAGAATCGTAAAAAAGTTCGACTTTTAGTTTTTGATTGATTTACATGTTTTGAGATGTTCTCGATATGATTTGACCATTAAATATATATATATATATATATATATATGTACCCATTCTTTATATATGTACCCAATTAGATTATTTTGAATCAATCGTCGTAAAATTGAAAAATATTATTTACCATAGTAATTAGACAAGAAGGTAAAATTTTTGTATAGGTCGGATCATCGTAGACTGTTAAAAATGGTTTCTCAAAAATGAGCTAAATTGTCTCAAAATAGCTCCGAAACAATATATATACTTAAATTTGAAAACCCGTGTTCTCATTTTTGAGTATGCTGACATGATCAAAAATGGGGATATTGGGAGCGTTTTTTGAGCATGTCAATTTACTCAAAAATGAGTACATGGGATTTTTAAATTTTAGTATATTGTTTCGAAGCTATTTTGAGACAGTTTTGCTCATTTTTGAGAAACGTAATATTAAACTATATGCTCTACATATCTTTTTCTAAAATACTAGAAGCAATATTCTTGTAAAATCGAAAAACATTTTATGAATTATAAACAGATCATGATTTTTCTTTCCCTTTTAAATTTTGTATTGTTTTAAATCTTTATATATATATTTCTTTTGTGCGTGTGTATGTCACTGAACTCCTCCTAAACGGCTGGACTGAGTTTAATGAAATTTTTTGTGTGTCTTCAGGTGGATTCGATAATGGTTTAGATTTACAAATGAAAGTTGTAACTTAATTAGTTCTTTCTTAATTAATTTTTAACCAACTCTTTCAACAACTTTTCCACCTAGATGGCGTGAGTTGTCGTAAACACGATGTCAGAATTTATTTAATGATGAAATGAAAAATGAATTTTTAACCGTAAGTGTTTAAAATATTTTTTCAACGTTAATATTGTTAAAATGTTAAAATTAGTTAAAATGGTATATTCTTTTAAAAAATTCGTCAATATCCGACGGAGTTATTTTATGTTAAAATGAAAAATGAATTTTTAGGCCATTATTATTTGTGCAGATGGAAAATGTACTAAAAGTTTTCCGAAAAATTTCACGATCACAAATGTTGACGGATATCCAATATATCGTCGAAGAAATCCCGATAATGGCGGACAATCTTATCATCTATGGCGGTCATCTATGTCAACAACATAGATATTGACATTGATAACCGTTGGGTGGTCCCATATTCGCCTTTGCTGAGCAAAACATTCAATGCTCATATTAATAGCAAGAAATTCAAACTTCTTCACACACCATAAATTTTAAATCAGCACAACCGGTTTCGAAAGGACGTAGCCTTTCTTCATCAGGTGCAAACACGTGCAACTGCCTTGGAGGCAAAAGCAAGACTGAAAGCAGGACAAAATCCAGAGGGGGAGGAGCAACACAAACAACCAATAGGAAGCAACATGCAGGACAGGACCAATCAGAGAGGAACACACGTACGCACACACCACAAAATGAGGAGGGAGGAAAGGAGTAAACAATTTTTATTATTATTTATTTTTTTTTTCAATAATATTAAACTAATAAGTAAATTTAATAAAATTTATCCATTAATTATTATTTTTTTTGTTTAAATTAGAATTATTTTATTATAACTAATATGATGTTATAAACATAATGAAGGAAATTATTTAATTGAATTAAACAAATTTTTCCAGGCTGTAGACAGCAAAGTGGAATCAGATTTTCATTGACAATTTTATCACGTTGTTTAATTCAATTAAATAATTTCCTTCATTATGTTTATAACATCATATTAGTTATAATAAAATAATTCTAATTTAAATAATAATAATATTAAGTAATGGATAAATTTTATTAAATTTACTTATTAGTTTAATATTATTGAAAAAAAAAAAAAAAAAAAAAAAACAATAATTGTTTACTCCTTTCCTCCCTCCTCATTTTGTGGTGTGTGTGTACGTGTGTTCCTCTCTGATTGGTCCTGTCCTGCATGTTGCTTCCTATTGGTTGTTTGTGTTGCTCCTCCCCTCTGGATTTTGTCCTGCTTTCAGTCTTGCTTTTGCCTCCAAGGCAGTTGCACGTGTTTGCACCTGATGAAGAAAGGCTACATCCTTTCGAAACCGGTTGTGCTGATTTAAAATTTATGGTGTGTGAAGAAGTTTGAATTTCTTGCTATTGTCTTTACGCCAGTTTTTTTAATTTATTTTTGGTGCTCATATTAATGTTCAGTTCTGCAGTTCAGTGAAGAGCATCAAATACATTTGCAAGTATGTGAATAAAGGCTGTGATATGGCTGTATTTCGAGTTGATGTGAATGCTCCTCCGGTGAATAACAACGATGAAATATTACTTTACCAAATTGGCCGGTACGTCAGCTCCAATGAAGCTGTTTGGCGTATCTTTGGTTTCCCAATTCATGAACGGGATCCAGCAGTTCTTCATTTAGCCGTCCATCTTGAAAATGGCCAGCGCGTATATTTCACGAGCGAGACAGCGATTGATCGTGATATAAATCCACCAAAAACTACACTCACCGAATTTTTTGAATTGTGTAATCGTGCGGATGCTTTTGGTGCTTTTGCACGGACATTACTCTATTCAGAAGTACCACGCTATTTCACATGGGCTCCAACAAAAAAATGGATGCCCCGCAAGCAAGGCACGCCGATTGATGCATGTCCCGGTTTATTCAAATCAAACACCTTGGGACGAGTATTTACAGTCAATCCAAGGCAGACTGAGTGCTTTTATCTTCGACTGTTATTGGTTAATGTCATCGGCCCTTTGTCATTTCATGATTTACGTAAAGTGAATGGACAACAGTATCCAACGTATAAAGATGCATGCCTTGCACTCGGCTTGCTGGAAGACGACAACCAGTGGGAGTGTATGCTTGCTGAAGTAGGACTGAACTGTACAGCAAAACAAATTCGTCTACTATTCGGTATAGTGTTGACTACATGTTTCCCGGCCAGAGCAGAGACATTATGGGATAATCACAAAGATTCAATGACTGATGATATATTGCATCAACATCGTTCACGGTGCAACGATCTAAGGATAGTATTGAGTGACGCTATGTACAATGAAGCATTGATTGCTATTGAAGATCTTTGCATTATCATTGCCAACTTACCACTCAGTCATTTCGGTATGCATTCAACAAATCGAAATGCATCTGATTTAATAAGCACTGAATTGAATCGTGAACTACAATACAATACTGTAGAAATGGCAGCGATTGTTGCTCGCAATGTCCCATTAATGAATGAAGAACAAAGAACCATTTACGACCGCATCATGCTTGCAGTTTTGGCAGGACAAGGTGGAATGTTTTTTTTTTTTTTTTTTTTTTTTTTGGGTGGGGGGGGGGTGCACCAGGTTGAACTAGCAAAACATTCCTTATTTCGCTAATTCTCGCCGAAATACGATCAAATAATGGCATCGCATTGGCTGTTGCATCATCTGGCATTGCGGCAACTTTATTGGATGGAGGCAGAACAGCTCATTCATTATTTAAACTGTCACTAAATATTCAAAATAACCCAGACGCAGTGTGCAACATAAAAAAACAATCGTCCATGGCCACAGTGCTGAAATAGTGTAAAATTCTTATCTGGGATGAATGCACTATGGCACACAAACATTCGATTGAGGCGTCGAACAGGAGATTGAAAGATATAAAAAACAACGACAAACTATTTGACGGCACTCTGTTACTCTTTTCAGGTGATTTCAGACAAGCACTTCCCGTTATTCCGCGTTCAACATACGCTGATGAGATCAACGCGTGCTTAAAATCATCGTCATTGTGGCGTAATGTTGAAAAACTACAACTGAAAGAAAATTTGTGCGTTCAAAAGCTTCAAGATCCATCCGCTGAAACAATTGTTAGATATCGGCGATGGAAAAGTTACTACAGATGAAACTGGATGCATAAAATTACCGACCGATTTCTGCACAATCATTGATTCTCAAGATGCTCTTATTGACCAGATATTTCCCGATGTACACAGACGATACACAAATCATGAGTGGCTGGCAGAAAGAGCAATTTTAGCAGCAAAAAATGTGGACGTCAACGAATTGAATCTCAAGATACAACATTTGTTACCAGGAGACTTGGTGTCATACAAATCTAATGATACAGTTTGCGATGCTACCGAAGCTGTAAATTATCCAACAAAGTTTTTAAACTCATTGGATCTACCAGGCATGCCACCGCATATTTTACAACTGAAGGTTGGATCTCCGTTTATTTTGCTTCGTAATTTGAACCCACAACAGTTGTGCAACGGCACGCGATTAGTCATAAAAAAATTAATGAAAAATGTTATCGAAGCCATCATTTTAAATGACAAATTCCGAGGTGAAAATATATTACTACTGCGAATCCCTATTATACCCACAGATGTGCCAATTCAATTTAAACGCCCTCAATTTCCAATTAGATTGGCATTTGCAATGACTATCAATAAGTCTCAGGGCCAAACGATGTCTGTCTGTGGCTTAGATTTGAGCACATCATGTTTTTCACACGTACAATTACACGTGGCTCTCGAGTGGGCAAACCATCCAGTTTGTTTGTATTGGTGAAAGATGGGATAACAAAAAATATTGTACACTCTGTTGCATTAAGGGATTGATATTGTTTTTTAGTAATATTGTTATAAGTAGCGATAGGTATATAATTTTAAACAATCAATTTTAATAAATTAAAAAAATGAATGATTGGTGTTTTGTTATTTTTATATTGTTTCACCGTTCATAGCGCTCCATACATCTTCCACTTATATACCACATACTTACACACTTACAATATGTTAGTTATTTTATTCTAGCAAAATATTCTCTAGAAATAATTTATATGACAAAACAACGTTTGTCGGGTCAGCTAGTATTATGTGAAATTTAGAGGTGTGATGTGTTGGGGTTAGGATTAAGGCTAATTGACTGTACTTGGATGCTAGGTCTGAGAGGGAGTACCCTCCGTGGGGCTCTTTCTAAGGAGTCCTAACCAGAAATTTAGAGGACAAGAAAGAACGTTTACTTACTTATTCTAAATCATCAAAGTAAATAATTGATTTTTTCTCATATGCATAATTTGGTTGCATGTTATAAGTGTAGAACAGATATTGAATAACAATTTGTTTAGAAATACGCATTTTGTATGCGGAAAAATTATAAATTTTTCTTTTCTTTTAAATGTCAGTAAAATAACATTAATGATGTTAAATTTTGTTTTGCAATCTACTTTGTTTTAATTCAAAATTATTTTTTTAGTGAAAAAACATTTGCACTATAGCATACCACACTGAGAAAAATTCTGTAACTGACATCTAGAATCTAAATTGTGGCTCTAGAAAAAAAAAATTCCATGACATCCTTATAAATTCTAGTCCCCTTTGAAAGCGAGTTCTAGAAACCCCTATTAGAATTCTACACCGTTTGTCTATATTATCGAGGGCAAAGTTATTTAAAAATCTCCGCCAATAAATGTGAGTCTCACCATCTATAATCTTGGTTTGTTATCCAGTTCTAGAAAATCAAGCGAGAATTTCTCGCAATACGAAAGATTCAGAATATTCAGAATCACCATCTAGAAATGTGTAGACTAGAAATTCTCGATCATTTCGTCTATTAATGTCGTGCCTTAGGCGCATAGCTCGGAAATCTATATTTCTAGTTTAGAGATTTAAGAAATGACAACATTTTAATGAAGGCGGTATATATTTTTTCTCAGTGCAAAATAGAAAAAAAAAAAGAAAGAAAGAAAAGAAAGAAAGAAAAGAAAAGAAAAAAAGAAAAAAAAAACTCAATGACATGGCAAAGTTAAAACAAAGGAAAAACAATTTCAGCAGCAAAAAACAAAAATTTACGGAAAAGAATGAACCAAAATATATTTTGTAGTAAGCTTTTGTAACATATTAAATTGCTTTGAATTCAAAGACAAATATTTTAATAAGTTTTTCTGCTTGAACTGTTCATGAATAATCTTGGTTATTTTGCTAAGGGTTATTATTTTAATTCGTATAACTGCCATTCTAAGCACGTAATTTCTTTAGAAGTTAGATAATACGAGTTACATTTGGTTACAATCATAAACATTACAGAGATTTCCTTTAACAATTTTGTACTCATAGTTCATTTTGGTATTTTATAAAAAAGGTTTTAAACAGAAAAGATTGAGTAATAGACATAAATTGTGAACTCATATCAATTTCCTATACAAGATAGGAAATTGATATGAGTTCACAGCTATATTATTATTATGTATATGTGTAAGTGGAGTGGATGTGTGTGTGTTTATATCTGAGTAAGTGAGCGTGTTATCAGAATGACTGGAAAACAAATATCAGCAGAAAATATAAACTCGCTATTCTAAATCTGATGGTAATGCTACACTTTTCATTGGGATCAGAAAATGGTTCGTGTACAGGAACATACAAAAGTGCTGAAATTAGGTTTATAGATGAAATTTCTGGTAGGTTCAGTTTGGCATCTTTAGACTGCAATAAGGAAATTGAGATATATTCTGTCTATGTACGCAATATGTTTCACATAGAATATGGTATGGAAAAATACATATTCTTCGTTTACAGGGCTACACAAAAGAATGAGTCTGTTAATGTTATGACTGAAAATAGTTCAAAGTGAATTTTAAATTATGTCGTATACATTTTTTTGAGTGCAAAATTTAAGTACACTGCTTCACTCATAAAAAAGTTCTGTTTATTTAACAAAAATTAGTTTGGCACAACAAAAATTTCTATTTAAATATGTCCCAAGAGAAATTTTGTTTAGATTAACAAAATAATTGTATAAATTGTTTTGGAATTCAAACAAAAAGTATTTTGTTTTTCTTAAAAAAAAAAAATGTTTTATTCTTACAAATATTAAAAAAAAAAAAAAAAAAAAAACGTAAAGTTGAATAAAATATTTTGTTAATATAAATAAATACAACGAAACTTTGTTGAAATTTTGTATATTTGTTAACAATATATCTTGTGCTGCCATAACAAAACTGATTTTTTACTACTGCTAAAAATTTGGTCTGAAACAACAAAAGCAACAGCGGGTCTAAGGCAACTGCGTTAACAACACAGTTGCCAACTTTTACGCATTTCTGCCACCGGATTTATTATTTTATTTTTCTTCTTCCTCTTTTTTAGAAATTTTGTTTTATTAAATCAATCAAAGCATTTATAGAAATATATAAAAAAATTCCATGAAAATTTTATGGTAACCAGAAAACGTAAAAGTTGGCAGCTATATAACAGAACATATTTTGAAATAGTAATCAAATTCTTTCTCTGGGTGATGATACATATATTTTATAGACAAAAGTAACTTGGACGCTTTCAGATTTTTGACGTCATGTCGAATATCTAAAGAAATTCTTGCTTGATTCTTTTGGAACTTCGAGGATTTAACCCTTTAACGTTAATTAGTATTGGACTGAGACCAAAAATTTGGCATCATTTAACATTTTTGTATGCAAAAATTTCCCAATACTTTCCCTTGTTTTAATAATTTTTCAAACTTTTGTTCCCTCTCTGTTCGGCAGATAGCAGCACTACTCTGAAATTTAATAAACTATGCTTCAGAGGAAGCTATATCCGGATTTCACTTGACGTTTCTTAATAGGCAAGAATGTGCACCTTATTGGCTTGATGAGGTATTCATGCCTAGTATTTTCATCTGATGAAGGGTCGTGCTATTATATTTTGATCCTGAAGCTATTGTTGCAACTTTTTGTAATTTATACCATCTCTACTTTCGCAAAATTATTTATTCATTAAAATGAATATTATTTGAGTTTAGTCAGATTAGTACAGATAGATATTTCAAACCAAAAATTTCTCATAATTTTTTTTTTTTTCTGCATGTCTATGGTTAGCCATATGGGCAACAAACATTTTTGAAAGTAGTTTAGCAGTTTTCAAATGCAAACATTTAGTGAACGTTAAGGGTTAAAGAGCATATATTCTGCCTTAAGTGCCATAATGTATCTTTGCTAATGTAGTAAATAAAAGAAAGCAGTATAAGTGCTAAATTACATTATTCCCTTCATAAAGAATCTTACAAAATTCTTCTTCTTCATCGTTCCATACCATTTTTTAGATGAAATGTGTGTGCGTTGATGCTTCCGTGTGTCACCTGTGTTTACTTCCCTCCCCCCTCTCACATGATTAAGGATGATATTTAATTATTTCTATGCGAAATAATTGTTTTTTATTTTTTAATATATATTATTTGATATTATTATTTTTCTGTACATTTTTTAAACATATTGTTTTCTATAAAATTAAGTAATCTAAATATGGCTAATATAATTAAATTGTTATTATTTAATTAATTTAATATAATTAATATTTTTTTAAAATAGTAAACATATCGAAAATTTTTAGATAATTTTGTTAAGAAAACACCTCCCTCTTTAATTTCATACGTTCGTGACTGCTTGTTTACAACGTTTGATTAAAATAATTTAAAGAGTATGCTGTGCTGTTGATATTTTTTGAGAAAGATGCCAATACATTAAAAACATTTTATTAAAAACAGCCATGCATTCATACATACAAATATACAATCATTTTCCAAAAAAAGTAAGCATTACATCGTACGAACCAATAAAAACTTTGAATAATAAAAGTTCTGTGCGATAAACTAATATATTTAAACTGTGAACTTCTGACTGAATAATAAATTAACTGTGCACTGTTCCTGAAATAGTTTTTTACAATGCTTTCACAGAATCATGTCTCTCTTCGATAGCTACAATGATCTCTTTTGGTCGGAGCAAACTTCGATTAGTGAAAAACTCCAATGGCACCTAAATTATATATTAAAAGAAATAAGATTAGGTTGCAATAACTTACAGACAGAAAAAATATTTGTTATCTGTTGAATTTCACTGGTAAACTTACAAGTAAACATTCAAAAGGTGCCGTCTTCAAAAAATAGTGAAAAAAATATATGTGATTCTACTCTTCATAAAACACCAGAAAGTGAAAAAATTATCGGCTGAAATGAATTACAGCGACCACAAAAAATTATCAAAATTAAGCATTTTTGGCGATTTCACACTGTTAGGCGATTGATTTTGAGTACATGGTGGAGAAGCAAAACACGGTTCTGTTCTTCCACGGCAATTTCGGTGCTAGCAAACTTATCGTCTAACAGCGCTAAATCGCCAAAAATGCTTAATTTTGATAAATTTTTGTGGTCGCTGTAATTCATTTCAGCCGATAATTTTTTCACTTTCTGGTGTTTTATGAAGAGTAGAATCACATACATATTTTTTAAATATTTTTTGAAGACGACACCTTTTGAATGTTTCCTTGTTAGCATATCTATCTATCTATCTATCTTTCTCTCTCTCTCTCTCTCTCTATATATATATATATATATATATATATATATATATAAAAAAAAGAGAGAGTTATCTACTGAATTTTATGGGTAAATTAAGTTAAAAATATTATTTACCCGCCAATTTTGTGTTTAATTATTTTAATACCTGACTTGATGCAATGATTCATTAACCAACTATTGAAAGTAAAAAAATAAAAAAAAAACTAAATGCAGTCTTTGGGGACTGCCGATAGAAGTGATAACTAAGTAACTTGTGAACTGTATCGTCGAGCTATTAGATTATTATTTTCGAATTATTTTTGCTTTGTAAAGAAATGTTTATGATCTGTATTATATGATCGGCACAATATTTGTAGCTACCCAAATTAAATGAACTAAGCCTTATATTAGGTGAAAATATTGATTAACTTATGAAATTATTTTAATTAGTAGCTAAGATACAAAAGAAAACCGATTCAGGACACCTCAAAACGTGTAAATCAGTGAAATCTCGAATTCCACTTACGATAATATAAAAGAACTTTAAAATATCTTTCGAATGATGTATTAAAAATAGTTTAATCATAATTAGAATTTGAAATATTTAAATTTTAAGATATTACAGCGCCATCTGGCGGTAGAAATTTCTGTAATCTACTGTTCGATTCCAACTCAACAAAGCTTTCAAATGATGTATTACTTATGAAATTATTTTAATTAGTAGCTGAGATACAAAAGAAAACCCATTCAGGACATCTCAAAACGTGTAAATCAGCTAAAATCTCGAATTCCACTTTCGATAATATAAAAGTACTTTAAAATATCTTTCGAATGATGTATTAAAAATAATGTAATCATAATTAGAATTTGAAATACGCGTATTAGAATAAAATTTAATTTTAAACTAAAATGTAATTTTTTTCCTAAATCGATGAAATTTGAGCTGCAACTATCCCCTGTGCTGTTAATGGCGCACAGAAAGTTTGAAAGAATTTAGAAGAAAATTAAAGCATTTTGAAATTTGAAATTTTTATTCCTAGTAGAAAAACCACGTGTTGTCAATTGGAAAAAAATATGTTTCTTTTCATGGAAAGCCTTCGTTCACGATGATGCGAGTTTTATGATTTTTGTTCAGCCAAAAGTGCTCATCGCGCCTAAAGAAGTTTTCACTTCAAAAATCATTATACCATAAGTTAGTCAGAATAAATTATTGATGTTATAGTTTATATTTGTCTAAGATTGTTAATGCATAAAGCTATAAAGCATATGTATATTTATGATCGTCATTTTATAAATATAGTTTCACATTTTTTTGTAAATACAATGTAATAGGTTTAACAGAGCACCAGTTTTCCGATACGTAGAGTATTAACATTTGACGCATTATAAATTTTTTACTTTCTCTTACCCATAAGTTAGAGAAAGTATTGCTTTTGGGTTAAATTTTAGAACGCGAGTTTTTGTTATATTTACATGTTCTAAGGTCCCCTGAATACGAAAATCATGTTTTTAGCAAATGGTCTGTGTGTATGTCTGTGTGTTTGTGTGTGTGTGTGTGTGTGTGTGTCTTTGTATCTGTGTGTGTGTCTGTCTGTTATCAGAATATCTCAAAAACAAATTATGGCAGAAAGTTCAAACTTAGTATTCCAAATGTGTATCATATAAGGATGCTACACTAAACTTTTCGTTAAGATCAAGCAAATGGTTCGTGTACAGGGATACTCAAAAGTATTCAACATTACGTCTATTGCAGGTAAGTAGAGTTTAACATCTATAGACTGCACTAAACCAAATAAAACGAATATATATTTTTTGTAATAGAGATAGTCAACAGAGAAAAAAAAATTGTGTATGTAGGAGCCTCGCCTCCCCCCCCCCCCCCCGAAGGGAAAATCTCCCCTCGAGAGGAATAAATTTTCATGATGGGTATCTTTCAAAAGAGCTCGCCAATACCTTTAAAAAAAATGGTTGAACCATCGATCTGCGATAATTTAAAACAAAGTTATCGATTTCTTTTTACATATAACAATATATATATATATATATATATATATATATATAAATAATAGATAACGTAATAAAATTTAATCTTAAAAATTAGCAATTAATAGAACTAAAACAATAACAGCACACTAAAATATAGAACTGATTTTAACATAGAGGAAAGAATGACACAAAAAGTTGCGATATAGATAAGGAACCAATGAGTTACCATATTAACTTAAAATACTTACGCTGACCTGAAGGATAATAAAAAAGGACCATTAAACTTGTGAAAGAGAAAAAAAGATAATAAACCACATAATCAATTGGATATAAATGCTTAAAATTAGAAGCATACTTTTCAAGGGGCGCATACTTCATAAAGCAGAGAAAGCTGCAACGATTTCGTAAAACGATATTGCTAATCATAGCAATTTATATCATCTCACGCCCCGATCAATGCAGCAAAAAAACCATAAAGAATGATAAAAAAGTGAAAAATTAAATTAAAACAAAGAATAAATAAATATTAATTAAAATCTTAAAGGAAACCAAAGTAATAACATGAAATAATCAGAGTAACCACATGGAAAACAGTTAACACAAACTGGAAAAATGGTTGATGCCAAAACCTAAATTGAAGTTAAAATAATAGCTCGACAGATATCGATTAATCGAAAATACTTCAGAACAATTACATTAAAGATAAAATACACAGAGTAAATATTAAATGATAATGTTAAAATTAATACTAGTAGAGTTAAATTAAATCGTACCAAAAATATTAATAATTAAATCGTTTAAGACAAGGACTGAAGAATGAAGGTATAAGACTACTGAGTACAAGCGCCATCTTTCGGTTAGCTATAAAAACATTAAGTCAGTTAAAAAAGATGTATTGACTGAAAGATTAAGATAATTTAGAAGTATTAACAGCAAGATTAAGATAATTTTTAAGATTTTTATTCTGAAGTCAAATTATTAAGTGTTAAGTTTTAAGAAGACATAATTACAAGCAATAATGCCAAAGAGCACACATATAAGGATAAGCATTATAATGCGGTCATCAATAATAATTAAAATTAAAAATTAAAATAAAAATATTTTTATTTTGAAGTCAAAGTATTAAATGTTAAGTTTTAAGAAGAGTCAATTACAAGCAATAATGCCAAAGAGCACACATATAAGGATAAGCATTATAATGCAGTCATCATAAATTAAAATTAAAAATTAAAATTTAAAAGATTTTTTTTTTATTAATATTTATAAGATTTTATTTTTGTTATGCAAATATATGGATTGTTCAAACTTAACAAGGGAAGCCTCAAGTAGCCAGAAGCACATAGTAATATTTAATGATAAAAGAGTTCAAAATTCATAGTATCAACCAGAAAAAATAAGAATGTAACTTACAGCAATCCCCACACTTTTTTTTTTTTTTTTTTTTTTTTATAAATTTTATTCAGCATCAAACCCTCCCAGCCAACCAGCCAAACAACACCACCCTTCCTCCTTAATCAAACATCTGCCCACCCATCCACCTGATTTTTTTTTTTTTTTTTTTTTTTTTTTTAATTAAACCTTAGTTTTTTTTTTTTTTTTTTTTTTTTTTTTTTTTTTTTTTGGTTGTGTGTGTTAGACAGAGACCCTTTTTGATAAACAAGTGAATAAATAAATTTTTTGGGATAACCCATTTTTGTAGCAACATTAATTATGTGAGAGATATTTTTGTTATTAAACCTATCTGAACAAAGATTATGTATACGAAAGAGGTGATTGAGAATAATATTTCTGTAGACAGAGATATGAAGACAAGAGGTAAATTGTGTAAATAAATTTACTTTGAAACTAAAATCTTGTCTTTTGTCATACAGATCGGTATAAATTTTACTACCATCAAGTTTAAGTTTTAAATCTAAGAAACTAATACAGTTATTGTTGAGATGATTATAAGTTAATGTAAGGTGAGAAGGATATTCAAATTTAATAAATTAGGCGAAAAATTATTGACATAAAAAATTATGTCATCAATGTATCGGTAAAAATAGACATTTTCAATACATAATCCCTGTTCATAATGGTAAAGGTATAAGTCAGCTAACATACTCGAGCTACATCCTCCTTGTGGAATACCGACCTTTTGAATATAGATCTTATTACAGTGTAGAATGTAATTGTTATGAATAATAAAATTTAATAGTGTCTTAAATGAAGTTGCCGAAAAGCATTTTGGTAAAGAGATTTGACTTTTAAATTTTTCAAAAAGGTTAAAGATGATACGATGAAGATCTGTTAAATTAATATTATTAAATAGGTCAGCAAAATCATAAGTCATGATATCAGTCACATTATTCATAGATAAGATATTGGCTTTAAGTTGATAACTATTTTTAAGGCAAAAGAAATTTTTTGATTTACTAATTAAGTCATAGATTTGTTTGAGAATATCAAGGAGAATTTTGTTAGCATTGTTGTTGTAAGTATTACACCCTACAGTGACAGTTCTAAATTTAATAGGATTTTTGTGAAATTTAGGGATAAGTACAATATAAGGATATTTAAAATTATTAAATGGAAGCTTTAGCAATTTATAAAAGCAGTGAATTTTGCGGTTATTGATTTTAAGATCATTATTGGTAGTATGAAAGTTAGTACTATTAGATATAGATGAACTGAGTAAAGAAAGATAATAATGTTTACAGATTATTGCATAATTATTAGGAGATTAATCGACATAAGTAATAACAAAGTTTTGTTGCAATTCTTTGATAGATTTAAAGAGATTTGATTTATTGTAATGTGTGAGATTTGATCTATGTTGAATAAATTCATCTTTAAGTTTTGAAATTACTAAAAATTTCCATTGATTGAAATATTCAATAGGTTTATTATAAGAGATGGAGAGTTTATAAATAAACAAATCAATATCATAAGAAAACTGTTGTATAATCTTTGAAATATTAGTTTTTGAAGGGAGTCGATATTTAGTACCATATTCCATAAATTTCTTTAAATTAGAGTCATTAATAATATTAAGATCACCAGTGATAATATGTGCATGATCTCTGTCAACATATTTTACATTTGAGGGATGAGCACAACTGCAAGTCACATGAGAAGATAAATTAGACTTAGAGACTGAATTATAGTTAAAAAGCAGGCGACCAAGTGTAATAGGATATTTAAAGGTACGAGAAATATGAATGTCTTTAATAGGAAACATGCATGATTTATCATTAAGAATAGATGAAATATTAATGCTATTAAATATTTGATTAGAATAATTTAGAATAAGCTGTGTATTTGATTGGATTTTGTGATGTTTTTTAAAGATATTTAAATTGAAGAGTTTTAGTCTGTATAATATTAAATCATAGAAAATATCAGAAAAATATTGATTATAGGATTGGTTTTTAAATACACTTAAGTAAGTGGACAAATACTTTTTTTTGATAGCAAATATAAACTTTCTAATGTAAATCCAATCATAATGGTTAAGATAATTTGACTGTAAGGCAAGAATATTCTTGATAATGAGATTTTTTGATATTAAACCATTAGTAGATTTATTGGATTTGTTACCTCTGTTTGAACGAGAAGTTTTCTGGTTGACACTATGATTTAGTACAGAGTAAACAGGGGAGTAATCATGAAGGGGATTAATGTTAGTATAAACCTTAACAACCCTATTAAAATATTCATGATTCAAGCCATATGGATAAATTGTATTAAAATATTTCATGTAGTTAGATTCAAAGAAAAGGCGCTCACTTTTATTTTTTTGAATCCTAAGAATTTCAATAGTACATGAGCAGAAATTGTGTATATTAAAATGTCTTAACTCAATAGTTGATTTACTGTTAAGGACAGGTGATGATAACTTTTTTGAGTCTGAGCGATGTTGATTAATTCTAATATGTAAAGGGGTGGAAGTTTCACCAATATGCTGCATTTTACAGATACCACAACTTAATTTGTATATAACATTATAAACCTGACAGAAAGGAACCTATTTTGAATCATTATAAATTTGGGACTGTAAAGCATTAGGGCATGTTTTGCAACGAGAAGAATCACACTTTCTAAATTTAAGATTGGAAGGAGGGGAGTATAGGTAGCTTGATGTCGATCCAGGAATATCCCTATAAATATTCCTGTACCGGGCACAATACTGAGGGAAACCAAAGCATTTCTTGCCAGGTACTACTAATTTACTGAGAACATTCATAATAATAAAAGAGTGATTTTATATAAAATAAGTAAATCAATTTTAATTTGCAAGTATTATATATTAAAACTATCATTGAGAAAATAAATAAATAAAATTCTTGAATAAGTAGAGAGATAATAAAATTGAAAATTCATGAATAATAAAGCTTGAAACATAGACTTCCACCAACATATTGAAAATCACAAATTTAATATTAAACATTCTTGATTAAAGTAGGCATACATAAATAAAAATTAATCATTTAATCTGGAATAATTACATAATAAACTATACAAAATATTTACAAAAAGTTCCAATCCAAAGTAAAATTCAACCCGAAGCAATAGGATTATAAACCAAACAATCAAAATTAAATGACTAAAATTGAATAAATTAACCATTGAAAAACTATAATGGAATAAGTGAATAATAAATGCTCATGATGTCAAAATTTAACCACATGAAACTTTAGAAAATTATGCATAAGTTAACCATTGAAAAACTATAATGGAATAAGTGAATAATAAATGCTCATGATGTCAAAATTTAACCACATGAAACTTTAGAAAATTATGCATAAGTTAACCATTGAAAAACTATAATGGAATAAGTGAATAATAAATGCTCATGATGTCAAATTTCAACCACATGAAACTTTAGAAAATTATGCATAAATACTTTTAAATTTAATAATAATTGTCAAATCTCATTTAGGCACATACAAACTACTAAAGGAATATCCCAATTTTGAACTTAGATAAAACAGTTCTACATCAAAGAGCCATTAAATGCATAGATCCACAAACAGCCAAACATTGTATATGATTAACAATTGAAATAATACACATCAGAAAAAGCTATATATATATATATATATATATATATATATATATATATATATATATATATATATATATATATTATTTTATTTTATTTTATTTTTTTATTTTTATTTTTAAATATTGAGAATAAAATGGACTTTTTTTTCGGATATTTAGTGTTATACTACTTCTCTAATATGGAAATCGTCTGCATTATCATAAAAGATAATTTTTTTAAATAGTAATTTTAATAATAATAATAAATAAAAAAAAAAAACAGAATTATTTTTTAATAGCCGAATTAAATTCTATATAAATGTAGGTGCATTAATGAAATGGGGGGTTGAGGGGGGCGGTAGCCCCCCTCACATAGAACTAATTATCATATAAAACTCTTCCGAAGCCTAATTTGAATTGTTTAACACGGATCACATAACAATACTCGTTATCTTACCTCTTAATCTGCAACCTGTATTTATAGTATTAAATTTCAGGGTAAGAGAAATTCGTGTGAGTGACACAACAGATTATTTCTATTGTTATACTTTATCACACAATTTTTTATTAACATTTAATCAACTGTTGTTGTAAGGAATCAAAAAAGTATTATCAAGTGATAGCGATTTAAGTGGAACTTTTTGACAATGATAGGTACAGATAAATGCATAACAGATTTCTGTAGAATGATAACAAATAAAATGGAATAATACTTTTTAACGAACAAAGTTAAATGATAAGATTTTTTATTATCATCAATCGAAAATTTTAGTAACTCTTATATTTAGTTTTGTGAAATGAAATAAATAACGTAAAAAAATTTCAATATTTTGCGAAACTATTTATTTTTCAACGGTTACAAAAGAAAACTCTCTTTTCTTATTAATCACGCTTTGTTACTTTCTCTATAACTAATTTATTATTTTATATTACTTGAATTCGAAAATATATTTTTCTATTCTTTTGTTATTAGTATTATTGGTATTAGTATTGGTATTAGTATTAGTATTTTACTTTCTGACAAGTTGACAAATTATCACCTTAAATATTTATGACACAACAGGAACCGATGATTGGCTATGTCGGTTATATGCTACACTATAACTATCGATCTGCTGTCTAAATGTGTGAGGAATTCTAGGATATTCTGCCCCTACGATATTTTGCCCCTTACATTTTAATAAAATGTAAAATAATTACTAGAAAAAAGAAAACGTTGATCATTTCGCTACGACTACGAGAGAAAAGCACACACAAGCAAAGTGAGAAACGAACGGGAGAGAATAACAACAGTTTGTTAACTCACTTCAGTTCTACAACCAATAACTATTGGTGTAAAATTAAAACAGGTAGTTGTATAGAGTTCTAACAACCACGTGACTTTCTTCTTAGCAACCGTACTTTGCTGAAGGACAACGCTAATTTTTCCATGCCTTTGGAAGCGTAGTAGTCGAATTTTTTTATGCTTTTGCAAATATATTTACAACACTGTGTTACAATAAATTTGTAACACTATTCCGCATTGATAAAATGGGTCAGTGAGGTCAACTGTCCCTCAGCAAACATGCTCGTGACGTCATCTGTTAGAACTCTATACAACTGCATTACGGAGTCAGCTAGTTGGTGAAAGGTACTAATGTTCTGGTTAGAGGATAGACTGTGTAAAAAAAGTAAAAGGACAGTCGATTTTTGTAAATTATTTTTTGTATTTTTATCCTGGATATTAAAGTCTTATACAAATTTTGTTTAACAAATATTTCTTTAATTTCACGTAAAACTGAAATCTCAACCACTAATGCTAATTAGCGGATTGTAGAAAAACTAGTATTCATGATTTTGAGAGTGTAAAAAAAGTAGAAGGACACCTGCCAAAATTTGTTATTTGATGAATTGTGCACCCTTAAAAGAGTAAATGCAGAATTTCCTTTAACTGCTTTTTGTTGAGGAAAACATAGTTTGTTGAAAATTGCATTGTTATTATTTTCAGACTTCCTAGAGGAATACCTTTAAATTATTTCCAAAAGGAGCAAATTGTTGCATATAAAAATAAGAGAAAAAGTGTTAGACAGATTGTTCATATACTGCACGTAATCATATAGTTTATAACTTTATTAGAAAGCCAGATAGAAATAGGAAAAGAAAGAATACTTGTAGGGAAAAAAATGTTAACGCCTGACGGTGAAAGAAAACGTGCTTATGAGCTTAAAAAGAGCACTGGAAGTATCGCAAAGGCCCAAAACTAAGCAGGCCTTACTCGTGTGTCGAGATAAACCGTTTACAACTACATATCAAGATCTAAATAGTTCATTTTCAAAAAGCAGAAGCATCATTCCAAAGTTGAAAGAAACACATATTGATTACCGATTACCATGGGCACAGGAACATATGTCATTGGACCTCAGATGGAACTTCTATAATATTTTCAGACGAGAAGAATTTTTATTTAGACGTTTTAGATGATTACGAATAATACTGACAATGTCTGAAGAATGCAGAAGAATTTTATTAAACTCTACAAAGGGGGGGGGGGGGTAGGAATGGTCTGGTAATCAATTAGATGTGGAAGAAGAACAAGAATGGTCTTTTTCTGTGGTAGTCTGAAATTTATAGTGTATTTTGAAGAGCTGAATTCTGCGCTTTTTCCTTATGGCTTTGAATTAGGAGGAGAAGGGTGGATGTTTTAACAAGATGAAGCCTCCATTTACACCACCAATGACGTTAAAAATTGGTTCACTGCAAATAATATGCAGGTTTTACCAAAATCAGCTAAAAGATCTGATCTTAACACAATGAAAAACAAATGGCCAATGATTATGCGTCGAGTATATGCTGGTTAAAAAAAGTTTGAATTCCTTACTGAGCTTCGAGAAGCTTTGAATAGCTCATAGGATAATTTTTTCCAAACAGGAATCCGATCTTTGTATGATTCACTACCGAGTAGAATATTCGAAGTCGTAAAAGCTAATGGGAAGAGTATTCCTTACTAATATCGCTTGTATTTTACATTTTGTATTACTGTTATTCTACTTTTTTTACAGAGTTTTAAAAGTAGAACCTAATTTTGTTGTGATTAGTAATTTTTGAAAATCATGGTAATGATACTGATATTTTTTTGCTAAATGGTCTTCGAAAGGTTACACATAAAAACAATTTCATTTAAAGTAAAAAAGATTCCCTTTTTTTTTCTAAAAATACATAGTGTCCTTCTACTTTTTTTACACAGTGTACACCGCAGTATCTCCTTCTTAGTGTAACGGCATTTTACCTAAAATTTGCAATAAAAAGGACTTTACGTCGAGAACGTGTCTGCTTCGGAGTTTCACATGAAAGAAAAAACGTTGACCATTGTTGGGAGTTCGGGTTCAGAAATATAAAAAGTCTAGATTGGTTTAGTTCGTGCACTGTCTGGTTTGGTTCGGGATCATTCAAGAAGAACGCTGTTTTTATCCGACCTACGGAAACAAATATGGGTCTGTTTCCAATCTTCAAATCGTAAACTTTATCCATCCGCTTGAGCACAAGGGAAGGTCCCTCGTAATGTAGATTTAGTTGCAGTTCAACAGCACCATGGCGTACGAAAACTTGTTTACACTGCTGGAGTCGTGATTACTGGTTGGAGCTGGAGACAACTTTTGCATAGTTTCTTTGAGATGCTGAACGAACTCGGCTGCATTAGTTTTTTGGAGAAGTCGCAAATAATTCGCTAGATAACTGAAGGCCAGATAACCAAAGGAAGGTAATATTAAGTATATTAAAATATCTCAAAACCTATTTAAATTTTAAAATAAAATAAAAATTTATCTTTTAATTAATTTATGTTTTATTTATATTTTATTTATTTATATTTTAGAATTGTTTCCTGTTTACTAATCTTTTTTTTTTTTCTTTTTTTAATACATAAGCGTCTTTTATAAAAGAACTCACAAAGAAACATTCAAAAGGTGTCGTCTTCAAAAAATATTAATAAATAAATAAATAAATAAATAAATGTCATTCTATTCTTCATAAAACACCAGGAAGTGAAAAATTAACGGCTGAAAGGAATTACAGCGACCACAAAAAAATTATCAAAATTAAGCATATTTGGAGATTTAGCGCCGTTAGGCGTTCAGTTCACTAACACCGAGATTGCCGTGTACGAAAAGAACCGTGTTATGTTTCTCCGCCAAGTACTAAAATTCAATCGCCTAACAATGTGAAATCGCCAAATATGCTTAATTTTGATACATTTTTGTGGTCGCTGTAATTCATTTCAGCCGATAATTTTTTCACTTTCTTTTGTTTTAGGAAGAGTAGAATCATATATATATATATATATATATATATATAATTTTTTTGAAGACGACACCTTTTGAATGTTTCCTTGTCATCATAAAAATATTTATATTATTATTCAATAGCAAGTTTTTCATATAAGCATTATAAATAATCTCAGAGTTGTCTTTTTTTTTTTTTTTGTCTGATGAAAGGATATTCAATTCAACTGTAAATTAGAAGTTTTTTAAGCTTCTAGAACAAAAGCTTAAAAAAAAAAAAAAAAAAAAAAAAATCATATTTTCCAAAAAAACTATGTTAAACTCTATTATTACCTTTGTTTGAGGTGATCTTTTGAATCTGAAGTTCTTTAGTACATGTGCTAGGCATACTTTAATCTCCATGAGAGCAAATCTCATCCCGACGCAGTTTCGTGGGCCGGCACCAAAAGGTATAAATGACAGCTGTTCCCGCTTAGCCCGCTCTTCAGGTGTGAATCTACATCAAAAAGGAAATGAATCACAGAATAATAAGCTAAATTGAGAAACAGTTGAATACTTTTTATTTTGACATCCGTTTTTAATAGGAAAATAGAAATGGATTTATTATTATTAATATTAAATTAACCCTTTATCTACCGACGGTACTGTGAAGTGCCATTACTTTAAAAAATGTATAAAATCGAATTTATGGATGAAATCCCACAGGTATTTATAAGAATAGAAAGTGTGCTCCTCATTTTAACCTCATTATAAGGCACTTGACGCTACTTGTAGCCATTTTTGTTACAGAAAGTATTTTATAGAGTGATATTGTTGCTTTTTATTGGCATTTTTCCTGATTTTCAACACATTTTTCGTCTGTTTCCTGTCGCGGTAGAAAAAAGGCTAAGTACAGTGTGCTTTTAGAAATATATATTCCACTTAATTCAATTGGTTTTATGCACTTTTTTTTTCTCTTTTATTTTAATCGAATGAATATCAGTAATCGAATGAATATCAGTATTCTTATGTAGTCAATGGACAATATTCCTCCTTTGGGTTCGCGACTATAGGAAATCAGCTGTTTTCGGAAAACAATCCTCAACTCTACCATAGCAAAGCATTGTGGCCTGCAAATTTTTATCTTGCAATATTATTTATAAGAGTTACAGATTATATGAAATTGAAGTAGATATAGTGATACCTTTGTTTTGTTTTCAATCCAGTTTTTGTAATATACTTTAATTTTAATCAGCATATATAACATTAAAAGTTGTCATGCGAACTGTGGCGATGTTAACAAATTTAAATGGACGTTCCATTTAATAAATTCCTTTATTAAAGTGAGTGAAATTCTAATTATTTAAGCTTCGATGTCTATATATGTATGTGTGTGCATAAAATTTTCTTATTAGACTTTTATTCATTATATATATATATATATATATGTGTGTGTGTGTGTGTGCATACACAAAATGTTCTGCAATTTTACGATATGGAATAGTCTTAACTTTATCATTCGATTCAGTTGTTTAAATTTCTCTTTTGTTCTTGTTTGAACAGATATCTGATTATTAAGTTTCACTGGAGAAATATTTATGAAAATGTTATGCGTAACAATAAAATGGCATTTTGAATCTAATTTGTTTACAAAATATCGGCCACGTGTTCGGCAATTTTACCTACTGTGACGTTACAGGAATATTGTCCATTGGCCTTAACCCCAAACACACAAACACAAACTTTAATTTCCTGTTCTATAAACATTATGGAAAATTCTAAATGGTGGAATTCAACTTTATGAAAGCTGGGCTTAAAGAAAATAAATTTTATTAATAACAAATTACGAATAAAAATATCTATAACAAGTAATATGAAAGAAAATTTTTTAAAGTCAATTCCTACTTACAAACACTATCGAAAAAGTCTTTTTTTTTAATAATTTTGAATTAGGGAAATAAAAAGCGCGCGTGCAAAATGAAAGAAAAATAATTATAAGATTAAAAAAAAAAAAAAAAAAAAAAAAACTCTTCATATGCCATGTTTTAAACTTTCCGATGAATTATAGAGCTCTTATCAATGTACATAAATTTTTTAAAGTGACAATGATGTCAATTTTTGTGAAATGCGTTATTTAACATTTAGTTTTTTCATATTCACGTTGAATTAAATATATTTATTTTGATGCCGAAAGAAAATGAACTCGTAATATTTTCTTGGCAATTAAATTACAGCCAATATTTTAATGGCTATTGTAACGCTATTAGGAGGTTATTATTTTCATTTTTTAATTAATTATAAGAAAGCTAATAAAAAATTCGAAAATCGGACTAGTATTATCTTGCCACCGTGTTCTGAGCAATCCTGAAAGTTTCAAACCTCTAGCTAGTCGGGAAATTAGTTAAAAATCGATTGCAAGATTTGTACAAGATATATATAGGGAGAGTGTGAACTAATAGTAGGAATTGAAAAAGAAAAAATCAATAAATACCTGTCTGGATTAAATTTTTCTGGATCAGGAAAATTCTTAGGATCTCTGTGTATAGCATAGACTGGGATCGTGACAATCATACCCTTTGGAACAGTCAGTCCAGTGTCACCTAATTTATAGTCTTCCTGTGCAACTCTTTCTAATCTACAATGTTGATATATACATATATATATATATGAAATAGAAGTGCTTGTTACAAATGATTTTTACACTCTTGACAATATTGGTATATTACTAATTCACACAATGTGATTATATTTTTTCTGTTGCCTTTTACTAATTCAAATTCATTAGTTGAGTAAATTAAGTTAATTAAAACAAATGCTGATAGTTAATTGCTCACATACTGGGGAAGTTCTAGAGTGGACAAGCGCACACACACTTGGTTGATAAAACTGCTCGTGTAAATATTAATTTACTATTAGTAAAAGTAAAAATTTCTTTTTTTTCTCTTTCTTTGTATAAATTGTCGCAATTAAAACAACTTATTTATACTATATGGTTATTAACACAGTTTCAATATTAATTTAAATATTTGATGATTAAAAATAGACGTTAAATACACAAATACATAAAATAACAGAGAAATCATTATTTATATAGATAATTGGATAAATAATTGCTGCTGTTGATTCCACAGAATTTAAAATTAAATGAAAGATCATTTAATAAATGCAAATATTTACTACAGAAAGCCTTAAAAATCCTCCTTATACTCGTATTAAAATGGTTTAACATAATTTGCATAGGTTTAAGGAAATTTGATTTATATATATATATATATATATATTATTAAGTCACATTACTTAATACCATCTCAATTTTGATATTTCGTGGAGGATTTAGTATAGCCTCTTTGATGGATAAAAAACCTATAAATTGAGTTTTTTTTAAAACACAATTGGAATGATAAAATACACACAACACAGTACTTTACACGCTAAAATCTTAAGTCAAAGACTTTGTTTAAAAGTTTATAATGTAAAAATATGAAAACATGACAACGTTTCATCCTAGCCTCATTTCTTATGGACTTCTTCAGGTCTAGTTCTCGGGATATTATAGCGTCTTGATCTTTTAATAAGTGTAGAATAGGTTGCCACATTTTCGCCAAACTTCTAGAAAGGGTTTATTATTTTTATGCATTTTAATTTTTATATTTAGTTTTGGAATGACATGATATAATGGTAATGTTTGAAGATCGAATTGATGATGGGGGTAAATTTTACATAATTTATTAATATCTTTAAGTAATGATTTGGATCATTTTTATATACTATGGTGTCAAGTTTATTGATGCATTCTTTTAATTTCTGATGATATGTTTCATCGCTGATTCTTTCAATTGTTGATTGAAATGAGGCAACCTATTCTACACTTATTAAAAGATCACGACGCTATCCCGAGAACTAGACCTAAAGAAGTCCATAAGCAATGACGATAGGATGAAGCGTTGTCACTTTTTATATTTTTATATTATAAACTTTTAAATTAAGTCTTTGACTTAAGATTTTAGCGTGTAAAGTACTGTTTTGCTCTATTTTATCATTGCAATTTATACACGTGTAAAAATAATAACTCATTTAAACAATTAAACTGCCTGGCGATAAAACTTTAACGTATCCTCAACGTCAAAAAGCGTCCTTAACGTTTGTTTTATATATGTTCGTTCGAAACTTTAATAGACAAACCACAAACACATACCCAGCTCTGCCATATTTAACTTAAGGATATCAACTCCAGAACAGAAGCTTTAAAACATTTTAATAAATACACAATGGCTAGTCGGTCTGCGCCTACCAAGCGCTCGATTTTTCAATTTACTCAATATTGGTTTACATGATATTTAAAACAAATGACTTCATCGTGATATATATATTTGTGTGTGTGTATGTGTTTTGAGGTAAAAAAAAAAATCTCCAAGAAATTAAAAATGACATCATAATCCTTAAATTTAACATCGTAATCCTTTAATTTTCATGTCTATTTATTTATTCATAGTGTTAATTTCTCGTGAAGTTGTTAAATTTATCATATTTAATTTGTTATTGTTATTTTTCTCTCTGATATGTTAAAATTTGTTTTGTTTTATTTATTAAGAACAAGTGAACGAATTTTCCAAAACTATCCACAACATGGATATAATATATATATATATATTATTTTTCCTTATCTAAA
Organism: Salticus scenicus; assembly: GCA_963930645.1. Classification (NCBI taxonomy): domain Eukaryota; kingdom Metazoa; phylum Arthropoda; class Arachnida; order Araneae; family Salticidae; genus Salticus; species Salticus scenicus. The sequence goes on from OZ005648.1 coordinate 53,123,154, forward strand.
TACACTGTTGCGATTGTGATGTAAGTTTTTCTGTTAGATCATCCTTTTTCATTATCTCATTCGGTTGAAATGCATGCATGGAAACCAAGGATAAATTTTTACCTTCTTTATTCCAATATATTGATAATAGCTATTACATCATTTCCAACGTTAGATTTGGGGAACTTGGTCTTTTATTAATAAGGAGATATAATCATTTTTCTTTTATATATTTTATTATCATTTTCACAGAAACTACAATTTTTTGAGTCATTTAAAATTTCATAAAAAACATAGTTTTAAAACGTCTTGACTGAAATTCTTCATAAAATATTTTATATAAGAAATATCTTGTATTAGAAATTCGTTATCAACATTACGTTTCCTTCTAAAATTCTTGCGTGGAATTTTGTTAAATGTTTACTTTAATTCTTCAATTACATAAGAATATATTAAATTTTATTTTGTGCATTTATTGCGTACTTCGAATTAGCTTAAACAGGTTTGAAACTAGTAGTAATGAGTTATCATCTATAATGTTGTTTAAACTATTTTTATGCATAAAATTTCTCAACGTTAAAAATTCACCTTTTTTTTTTTTTTTTTTAAAGACTGAGCCTATTAGTCTCAATCTGGGATTTTTGCGTTGTCGATTTCGATAGTTGGACATTTGTCGAAATCTAAAATTTATCGAAAACATAATTGAATAATTTGAAAGCGATGTTATAATTTGAAAAAAGAAAAAAAAAAAAATTAACAGTCCTCCGTCCTAAACTAAATTCTGCTTTTGCCAGAATTTCATCAAAATCTTTTTATTATTATTATTATTATTGAAAGAAAAAGAAAAGAAAATTAATAATAATCAGTATCGTTACAAGCGATATCGAAAAAGTTTTTTTTTAATAATTTTGAATTAGGAAATAAAAAGTGCGCGGGAAATTTAATGATTTAATGTTTTTGTTTTTCGGGGGCTGCTCATGCCTATAAAAAATGCGTATTATAACGAGTCGAAGAAGGAAGCGAAATAAGTATTGAGTTATATTACGATAAATACGATATATAATATGATACGATATATTAGACCTATCGTCCAGGGTTAGTAGGCATTTTCGTTGAAAGAAATAGTTTGTTCGTTCGGTGCAACTTGCACATTAGTCCCGTGAGGTACAGTCGGTAACAAAAATGTCCGAACACTAGCAAAAATTCCTATGTGAAAAAAGTACACTTCATATGGTTTTGTTAAATAAATCCTTGTCGAATCCTGTTCTTAGTCAGTGTAGAAACATGATTCGATAAGGATTTATTTAACAAAACCGCATGAAGTGTACTTTTTTTACATAGGAATTTTTGCTAGTGTTCGGACACTTTTGTTACCGACTGTACAACTTTCAAATTAGTCCCTTGAGGTACAACTTTCACTTTAGTCCCGTCAGGTACAACTTGCACATTAGTCCCCTTCAAATAGAGTGATTTTTTTTTTTTTTTTTTTTTTGTCGTTTAGTGTAGTTTTATGATATCCTCTCTTTCTTGGTCTGGTATCAAAAATTGGGCTCCTTCAGCATCTGAGTCTGGGGCATATCTAAACAAATATCCCTTGGTTCATCAGATAAACTGTTATCTGTCCAGTTTACAAAATCTTCATTCTTTTTATTATTATTATTATTATTATTATTATTATTATTATTTTTTACCCTATAGAAAATGTTTTAAACAAAGATAATAAGTAAAATGCTTACTCAAAATTAGCCTTATAAACTGATTAATTAAAGGTGCCTAAAAGGAAAAATGCATAAAAAATTTAGATTAAAAAAAAAAAAAAAAAAAAAAAAAAATCTTTTTTGCTGTATATTAAATCAGATCTGTTTGATTTATTAAATTATTTGATAGCAAGTCATTGAAGATAACATTTTCAGCTATATCTGAGCATCGTACAGTGAAAATTGAGTAATTAGATAGGGGAGGGGGCGTACTTTATAGATCATAGTCAAATTCAAGAATATTGAACGATGAATGGGGAAAATCTCACTGCCTATATTAATTATTACCTCTTAACGAAACGAAATTTATCTTTCAATAAACTTATCTGTATACGCGATTACAAGGTTTAATGAAACTAGAATTATCAAAACACAAAAAATGAATCCATTAAGTCGTTTGAGTGGTAGTTTATAGTAAGATTGTAGTGGATGTCGTGGACGTCTAACCCACACGATCGTACGGCCCGGGTCGGAAAAGGCTATGGAGCTAAGACTTACGTCAAAAAATGTCTCGCCAATGTCTTATACTGCTGTCTGATGGTTGTTATGATTTACACTGCTACGCTCTTGATGGAAAAGATGGCATTTCATCACCTAAAGAAGATGCTAATTACTTAAATTTTATTTTTTTAACAACTGTGTGTTTTTTCTTGTGAAGCCGCATGGCCTCTGTAGGCAAATGATTTGTTCTAAAGACAGTAATACTTTCATAACAAAGTTCATTTCTGCATTCATCATTTCAGTTTGCTCTAATAGACAAAGATGAAACTTTTTTTTTTTCTACTTTTTTTTTTTAACTATATGATCTATATATCTCACATATTTGAAGGTTTTTTTTTTTTCGGACGACGTCGGAATTCGAGATAATGGTCGTGAGTACCGTCATTTTATTTTTTCATTAAACTGTAGTTATTTGAGTCGAAGATCTCAATGGTTCATTTGATAAAAATAAAACTTAAAGGTTGAAAGTGATCCTCTCCGTATATCACTTTCCATTTCGAATTTTTCATTAAAAAGTTCTGTGTTACCAGGGGAACAAAGTTATTGGCGAGCAAATGGATCAGCAGCCTTTCCATAAGCTATTATTTAAAAAGATGGTAGAGTAACAGTTAAAAAAATAAACAAGAAGTTTATTCTAGCGGATTGCCCCCATTCAAACCTCTGTCACACTTACACTTTACTCCTTTGTGTAGGGAAGTATGCCTACAGACATGTATCCCAGCATTCTGTGTCGATTTGAAAAAGCATGGCAAATTACATGAAAAAGCATGATAAATTAAATCCAAGACAACGACGACTAAAGCCTGACTAAGGCAGGGGCATCCGGGCAGTTGCCCCGGTCCCTCTCATCAGAGGGGGCTCCCAAAATTGAATAGAAAGTTTATTTTACGTTTCCTTCTTTAATGAACTTTTTTTAAACAATATATCAGTACAACGTAAAATCCGGCTTAATTGAGCCATCGTAATTGCGAAAATTTAGCTGAATTCCGGACTAATGTCAGCAAGGATATGAATTTTTCGCAGTTAGATGACAAAGTTAACAATCAGAAATGAAATGGATAGAATGACATTTCGTCTGACAATTGGAGGGGGGGGGATTTATAGCTATTTTAGGTTCTAATCAATTTTCTTGTTATATATCTATAATGAGGTGAAAAATTTAAATACCTCCATAAAGTTTGGTTCTTCATTACTGAAGTAGTAAAGCAGAGGGGGGCCCGAAAGAAGTTTTTTCCCAAGTAGTGAAGCAGAGGGGGCCCCAAAGACGTTTTTGCCCCGGGCCCCAATTAGGCTAAGTCGGGCCCTGACGACGACTGCAGTCCTAGGTGTTATATTTAAAGGATGAATATTGATTGATACTAACCTGCAAACTGCATATAAAAGGGTCTTTAAAAAAATCTTTCGAATATTATCTGAAATTGTTACTATTTTTCACGTGCTAATTATATAATATCACCAATTTAAAAAAATATATAAATTATTTATAGTCGATCAAATTCTTAACAAAAACTCCCTGTCGGTAAATATAATGCACAGCACTGCACAAAGAATTACTTTATTTCATTGATGGATGTTGATGAAATGAATTTGAGATTGAACCTCCAAGTTATTTTCAGTTTTTATTTGAGATTGTGCGGCTCACTTCGTAGTATGTTGGAATATTCAGAGACGGAACACGAGCGGAGAATTCACACCGGTATTTGTTTAAGAAATTTCTCTTCCTATAATATCGTTGATTTAAGAAGTAGAAAACTTTGTTACATTGATAGTGGTATGAGTTCTGTGCCCGTGTTCCATCTCTGCACATTAAATCAAAAGTTATCAGGTTCAAATCCTGTCCCAGACAGTTTTCCCTCTTGTAAATAATAATAATAATAATAATAATTCAGTCAACTCCTCAAAATTTGTATCATAACCTACAAACATGTTAGGTGAACATCGTTGTTCAGTACTATCAATCTAGATCTGTATTATGTCTGAATAGGATTGTCCTACGATGTACTATTATGAATCCTGTAACATGCACAATAGTAGTCAATATTTATCTGGTTTTCATGACCCTATAGAAACTTATCGTAACAACAAAACTGCAGTGTAAATACATGAGACACCAACACTTCTCTTTCTCATTTTATTCTGGATACAAATTGGTGACTTTAGACCTGCATCAGATGTTTACATTAAATTAGGATTTAAATGTCTTAAATAGATAATTAAACAATTCTTAAACGTCACACACACACACACAATATATATATATATTTATAAAGAAACTTTCATATAAATAAGTTTAAAACAGTATTGATTCTATAAATTCCATTATTACCACGTGTAGAAGTACTTACCTCACAAGTGGCGGATAAAGCCTCAATGTCTCTGAAATAACGTTATCCAAATATTTCAGATTTTGAATGGTCTCGTAGGTTAGATCTCCCTGTAATTTAAACATATGCACTCTTTTTATATAAGAACGTAAAGAAATTGTATGAATAAAAATACAATGTAAATATTAAACTTTTCCTAAAATAAACGTTTTAAGTTTTAATAAATATTGCAAATTGATCCATTTCAAACTACTTTATAATAACTTGGTTAGTTATTATCGTTTCAACATTCTTCTTTAAAATTAATTTTAAAAGCGTTAAGATAATTCAAACAGACCGGAGCTCAAATTTGGGATGATCATTTTCCTAATGCTCAGTTTCATAAGTACAGGGTGATTATAACTAGTGGATCTATAGATCAGGAGCCTCAACGTCCTATTTGCATCACGCAATATTCAACAGATCAATTTTTAAATTCCTTATTATACAATATATATATATATATATATATATACAGTGGCGGATCCAGAACTTGACTTTTGGGGGGGGGGGGGGGGGCTGAGATTTTTCAAAATGTTATTCTAGACAAATAAAAAATTTAGAATTACAATATTCAATTGTGAATGTCAGTGTTTTGGGGGGGGGGGGGCTTCAGCCCCCTAGCCCCCACTTAAATCCGCCACTGTATATATATATATATATATATATATATTGATTCCATTGATTTGCTACATAAACAGAAACGTTTCTGAGGAGGGGGGGGGGGGTTGTCGCTCTCCTCAACCCTTCACTGTATCACTCTTTCTATAACTATCTGTATATATATGCTATATGTATATATATATATATATATATGTATTCCTCATAACTGGTTGTCTTGTCTTAATTCCTGTAATTCGTAAATCCTTGTACCAAATTCCATGAAAAATGATTACATAACATATCTGAATTATTTTGTCTAACCCTGTAAATGAATTACCAGCTATATGCCCACACTTCTCCACTGAAAACCTTTCTTTTAAAATTCTAATAAAATTTCATTATATTTAAAGAGGTGTAAGCATGTTAAAATACACTTTTAAGAAATACCGACTATAGACAGCAATAGTACGAAATTATTTTATGTATCCCAGAAAAGAAGTCACAGTAATTATATACACTAAAAAAAATACACATATTTAATTAATTATAATTCATTAATATTTCAGCGTAATTTGACATCATTTGCATGATTACGGCACATCATCGGAATTCTTTTGTGGGGTCCCGTAAATAAATTATTTAGTCTATACAAATCATTTTTCGAGAGAAAACATGCTTTTAAGCATCTTTATAATGTATGTTAATTCCATTATGTTGAATGCAGAACAAACGAATTAAAGTGCACTTAAATAAAAATTTGATCATAGGCTCTAGTGTTACGAAATTCTTTTGTGTGTCTCCGTAAACGAACCATAAACATTGCATACACCAGTAAAAACTATTCAGCTTATTATACGTTTTTCATGAATAATTCTTCGAAATTTGACATAATTTGACTGATTACGTCAGAAGACTTTTATATTGTCCTGCAATTAGGAAGGCTAAGAGCACATATTTTCTGTAGAAAACATACGTGTAAGCATTGTTGATAGCAAAGTAATGATGTTAAAATGCGTTTAAATGAAATTCACCTCACTTGCCGTAATGATAAGAATTTTGACGTGTCCCTGTACATAATCCATAATAACCAGACATTAATTTTTTATGTCTGGTTTTTATGGATTGTGTACAGGGACACGTATAGTTTTTTCTATACAGAGCCTGAATGTGTGTGCCAATTTGCAAGTTAATCGGAGGATTTTTGCGGCCGCTATTGCGCTACATACAAATTCTGCCACAGGCCGTGATTATAAGAAAAAATTTGGTGTGTCCCTGTACACGAACTACAAATGGAATACACCCCCAAAACTATACAGCTAACATTCTGCGTGGTTCATAAATATGTGTACCAAATTGCAAGTCAATAGCTTGATTTTAGCGGTGGCTATCGCGCGACATACAAATTCTTCCCATAGGTCGTAATGATAAGAAAACTTTGGCGTGTCCCTGTACACGAACTACAAATGGAATACACACCCAAAACCAGCTAATTCCGTGGGATCTCATGAACATATGTACCAAATTTCAAGTCAACAGCATGATTTTTGCGGCCGTTATCGCGCGACAGACAGACAAACACACAGACAGAACCCAAAACCGTTTTGTGTCTCAACAGAGGACTTCCACTGACGTTTAGACAATTAAAGTTACGATTTCAAAGCGCTATAATTTTAAAACTACCCATCAGAGCGATTTGATATTTTACCAGAGCAATTGTGAGGCAATGAAATTTTGTTTGGGGGAGGAAAAAAAGTAGTTTCAACATGTTCCTATAGATGGTCATACCGCTGTCAGGGTAATGTCAGGGAAACGCCTAAATGGACTCATTAAACACAGGAATGTTGTTAGCAACACAATGGAATAGCAGAAAATAATAGACTTCAAGGGTTTACTACAATTTTTTTTAGCAAAAAGACAAGAATACGTGTTTACACTGGAAACAGCCATAGTGAAAAGAGAAAAAGAGGAGCTTCATGAAACAAATACTTTATGGATAATTAACGGCACATTTTGGAATTATTATTTTTTTCATTTGCCAAACAAAATTTAATTGCATCACGATTGCTCTGGTAAAATATCAAATCGCTCTGACTGGTAGTTTTAAAATTATAGCGTTTTGAAATCGTAACTTTAATTTTAATCACCCTGTATGTATGCACTTATGAAAGTTTTCTTTTATCATCTTTTTATACTGATATAATACTGTATTTATTGGCTTTATATTGAGTTATTGCAAAGTTCGTGCCAGATTTTGACTTTATCAGTGATTTACTGAATTATATTGGATTACTACTAAAAAGATCACTTCATGGATTACTACTAAAAAGATTATTGGAAAACTTATCTGTGATCAAATTATTAGATTTTTTTTTTTTCTAAAAATCATACTGGACTAAAAACCTTGAATTTTAAACATGGAAAGAACATTTATAAACTCACATTTTCCGTTATTGATTTAGCAACGTGTGCAATAAGGGGTCCAACCACAAATTGAAGAAAAGCACAAAGATTTTGGATTACCTTGTATCGTAAAAAGTTCGCCTATTGAATCGAACAGAACAACTCATAAAACCTATTTTAAAGTTTAAAATAAGGAAAATAAACCATATATTGTTTCTCTCTGAATAAAAGTCATTTATTAAAGTGACGAAGAAGGTGTCTTGCAGCTTTCAGTATAAAGGTGTCAGCATTCTACAAGTTGTGCAAACTGTTTGCGTTTAGCCCTAATTAAATTAATTTGCATTCAGTCATAGTTAAAATGAATTGATGAATATAAGAACGATGGCGCATAGGTGATAGTGTAAATTGTGAGAGAATACATTCCATTGAATATAAATAGTAAACACTAAAAGGAATTTTAATTTTGCAATCGGATCGTACTGTATTCGTGTTGCGTCATAAAACCACTAACACGTGATAACTGCAGGGAAAATTGCAACATTATAATATTTATATTTGTATTCATTGGGAAAATATTTATATTTTGTAGGGAGATGGTCGTATCCAAATGGGGAAATTCAGAAGAAATCAGTAAACCAGAAATCATGTGTTTCGAGAAACAATGGATGATTTAGCTTCAAACCTCTACCCCCCCCCCCCCCCCCCGAAAAAGAGGGATATTGTGCATTCGAGCAGTAACAATGATAGAATGAAACATGAAGCAAAGAAGCGAGGAGAAGCGTTTTTAAAAAATATTTCTTATAACCCTGTTAATTATAAGATTGTAATAACAAGCAGTTGATCTAGGGCTACCAGACTTTTTTTTGTTTTCTTAAATTCATACTTGAGGACAAATATGGTAGATTTCCTGAATTTCGAACACAAAATAAAAAATTAACAGAATATTTATTTTTATGTATAAAAAATTACAAAATTAAAAGCAGACGATCAGCATTTCTTAATAGCGGCTTTGGCGTAAAATATTAATAAAATATAAACATATCGACCTTCTTATCCTTCCCCCCTCTCACAAAAAAAAAAAAAAAAAAAAAAAAAAAAAATCGATACTGATTATTAATAATTTTCTTTTATTTTATTTTCCTTTCAAAAAAAGAAAAAAGATTTTGATGAAATTCTGGCAGAAGCAGAATTCAGTTTAATATGAAGGACTATCAGATTTTTTTTTTTTTTTTTTTTTCAAATTATAACATCGCTTTTAAACTATTAAGTTATATTTTCGATAAATTTTCGATTTCGATAAATGTCCAACTATCGTAAAACAGGTATCGTAAAAATCCGTAGATTGAGACTAATAGCCCTCCGTACTAATAAATTACCTTAAATTACAAAATCTTAGTACTAATATTTATGTATGAAGTACCTGAAAGAATTTATTTAAGATTATTTATTATACGTATAATAAATTATTATAGTAAAACATTAATAGCTTTATAACGGCCGTCCTTAAATGTGTTATAATTTTTTCGCGACAAAAGGTAGCTTTTGAGGACATCTGGTCACCCTAATTTCATCACAGAAATCATGCTAAAACATTGTATTACTGCATATGACTTAAATATGCATATCAGTATCGTCTTTGGATATCATATAAATTAATTATCACAAAATTTAAGGCTTGTTAAGATTTTTATACTGACATTGTTTTCGTTCATTGCATCATCCAGTTCCTGTATTAGTTTTTCCTGGATGTCTGGGTTCAAGGCTAAGCAATATGAGAGAGAAGACAGCGTTGAGGCAGTCGTTTCATAACCAGCTAAGAAGAAGATCACGCACTGGGCTGTCAGTTCTTCCTTTGACAAAGCTGCAGAAATAGTTTTATGGGAATATTGTTAAAACCTGTTCACTACAAACACATATGACAGCTATAACAATTACAAAGCAATACATTCTATGCAACCGAAATACATTTTAAAACACACGATGTATTTCACAAATTGGAAATAATTTAGGAATTTTTTAAATTGTGTTTCATGATAGGAAATTTTTAATTAAAATTAAATTATTGGCGCTTAAAAATAAATAAATAAATCGATTGTGATCTAAATTCAATAACTTTCTACGTGTATTAAAAAAAAAAAAAAATCTGATGTGGGCACCACATGACTTCCTTATACACTTTTAGAAATATACATAATGTTAAAAAACATTGTCACTAGACCCGAAACAGTTGGCTAAAAATATTTTTTAAAAATGCATGCATATGTAAAAAAAAATATAAATAAAAATAAAATTGTGCCTTGAGGGGACTCATGTAAAAGTTGTGCCTTGGGGGGACTCATGTCAAAGTTGTGCCTTGGGGGGGACTCATGTCAAAGTTGTGCCTTGGGGGGACTCTTGTCAAAGTTGTACCTTGGGGGGACATGTCAAAGTTGGGCCTTGGGGGGACTCATGTCGAAGTTGGGCCTGGGGGGGACTCATGTCAAAGTTGGGCCTGGGGGGGACTCATGTCAAAGTTGGGCCTTGTGGGGGGACATGTCAAAGTTGTGCCTTGGGGGGGACTCATATCAAAGTTGTGCCTTGGGGGGGGACTCATGTCAAAGTTGTGCCTTGGGGGGACTCATGTCAAAGTTGTACCTTGGGGGGGACTCATGTCAAAGTTGTACCTTGGGGCGACTCATGTCAAAGTTGGGCCTGGGGGCGACTCATGTCAAAGTTGGGCCTGGGGGGGGACTCATGTCAAAGCTGTGCCTTGGGGGGGACTCATGTCAAAGTTGTGCCTTGGGGGGGGACTCATATCATAGTTGTGCCTTGGGGGGACTCATGTCAATGTCATTTTGAAAAGATTTTGTGTAAATTCTGGCAAAAGCAGAATTTAGTTTAGGACGGAGGACTATTAGTTTTTTTTTCTTCCCAATTATAACATCGCTTTCAAATTATTCAATTATATTTTCGATAAATTTTAGATTTCGATAAATTGCAAGATTTGTTTAAACCGTTTTTGAGTTATTTCCGTTTTTTGATACATTCTGGCCATAATGAACCTAATTTTCCTAAATATCTCCAAAACGGAAAATCATACAAAGTCCAAAAAGCGAGGTGCACAACTAGATGTTATAACAAACCTATGTACCAATTCCCAACTTTCTACGTCCAACCGTTTTTGAGTTATGTGACATGCGGACATACACACACACAGACACACATACATACAGACGTCACGAAAAATCGTGTAAATTCCCTTATATCTCTAAAACGAGAGATCGTGTTAAGACGACACTTGCAGGTGTACAACTAGACATCATGACAGTCACACGTATAAATTGGCAACATTCAGCGATCATTCGTTTTCGAGCAATGTGAAATGCAAAATCCATTTCTCAAATCGGGATTACTATACTTCCTTATACTTTGTATAAGGAAGTAAAAAAAGCAGTTTTCCATTTCCATTTACATCAATTACATTTACATAAATATTATTCTCTGAATAAATTTGACATTTATCAAGAAAGTTACATAGGGTTAAATTTAGTTTTTAAAAAACTTTTTATTTTAACTTATCATATATAATAGAAGAAGCTTTTTTTTTTTTTTTTTAATACACTTTTTCAGGTCCCGTGAACATAAAAATTCAGGTTTTTAGTAGTTGCGGTTTGTGTGTGTGTTTCTGTTTCCATCATTTTAATTGACGTAATTATTACTGTTATTATCAGAATCGTTAAAGGGAATTTTGTTTTTATATATTTACATAATTAAATTTACTTCGTGCTCAATGTTTAAGTATAAGCTCAAACAGTAACAAACGTCGACTAAAATTTGATTATTATTATTATTATTATTTTAATGTGGTTTTATATAATCTATAGAGTGTACGAAAAAACAGAAAACATTTTACTTTGTGTATTGTGTGGGGCTGAGGAACCAAGTTTTTATTTTAGTATTTATAACCATAAAAATATATTTTCTGCAATCGCAAAAAAAAAAAAAAAAGACAGTGTATTCTACAACTTACTTTTCTTAGTGTAAGGTGTCTGTTTGAATACTTGATCATTTTCATCTTTACCATAGTTTTCAGTGATGTCATCCTTCTCGCTCACATCTAGCTTGCCCTCTTGCGATAGCTCATTAGCAGTATCCAGAAGTAATTGCAGAAAGTCATTTCTCGTCTGAAAAAATAAATCACGATGGAGTGGTGCAAACAATTACTAACAAGGGACACTCACGAACTGGGACTCCCAGATCGTAACCAAACTTTACAGGTAGTTAAAAGGTAAGAAGATGTACATTCCTACCAATTTATATCAGCAAACGTTACATGCATAGATATAGTAATAAGATATAGATTGATCATTGAAAGGGAAAAAGTGATGCATTTTCATTTGAAAAAAAGTCGGCCATTTTACTCTCTTGTGGATCTCTTTGCCCGAGTGAATATACACGGGAATACACACAGATAATTTAGCAAATAAAATTTATGAATAATTTATGTACTAAAAGAGAATGAAAAACTCCAGATTCCGCATTTTTCTTTCTTTTTTTTACTATACTCTAGTGTACTCATGGCTAAACAAAACTGACTTCCTTTCGGCGTTTATTATTATACTTCTTTGAGATAAAAATCATCTGCATTCATCGTGGAAAATAATTTTAATAAATCATAATTTAATAAATAATTTGTATTGCGTAAATTTGTGTACGATCCGCGATTGTAATGAAATGCTCGCCCTCTGGTGGGCTAAGGTGAAATTATCATACCACTGATAGCTTTCACGCTGAAACAATGATAGAACAACAAGAAAGCACAATAATAAATGCACGTGGCAATTATTACACGTGGCAATATTTACTAACAACTGCAGTTGAGAAAGCGCTATCTATCGATCATTACAAACGCGGATTATATATAGAAGAAAGTTTCGTGGTGGGCACAACATATTAGGATATATTAAAACTTTCGTGGCTGCTAACTACATTTAAAACAATTTTGGAAAATTCCATATTACTTACTAATATAAAATGTTAAAAAATATTAAAATTAAAAAAAGCATTCCATGAAATATGAAGACAGTAATTATTTTATAATAATAACAAAGCAACTGATTATAAAAATTATATTTTTCAAAAATTACTTGAATATAACTTACTTACGAAAACTTATCCCATTTCTTTTCATATATTTATTAGAACACTTAAAAGCCGCGCAATATTTCAGCATTTTAAAAATTCATTAACATTCTATTCTATTACTATTTCAGACTTTTATACTCCCTTATGATTGATGCCAAAACTTTTTTTCGGCATCAAAAATCTTTGCATGATAACATGGGGATGATAGATCTATGTAAGTTACTATATCTATGGTTACATCAGAACGGAGATAATGGTGTTTGAAGTTCGAACTATATTTTTTTCAATACTGTGACGCCATTCAGTTTACCTATTTGACTTTTCTATTTTTTTTTTTTTTTTTTTTTTTTTACATGCAATGTTGATTTATTTATTTAAACTGTATTTTTAAATCGTCTGCACGTGCTTATTTTTCTTGCTCGAGAATTTTTTTTTATCTCCCTTAAATATTTGAAAACAAACATTGTGTTTGTGTATCCGCGTTTGTAATGATCGATAGATGGCGCTTTCTCAACTGCAGTTGTTAGTGAATATTGCCACGTGTAATAATTGTCACGTGTATTTATTATTGTGCTTTCTTGTTGTTCTATCATTGTTTCAGCGTGAAAGCTATCAGTGGTATGATAATTTCATCTTAGCCCACCAGAGGGCGAGCATTTCATTACAATCGCGGATAAGAGAGATTTCATTTAGAATTTTTAATAGTTTATTAAATTCCTATTTCATTATATAACATGATAATATGCAGCGTGTCAATTAGATAATAATACGTGGGAAGTGGATATTTTCAAGTCTATATATATATTACGGTAGAATTTTACAAACATATGCATCTACATTCTTTCTTATTAGCAATGTGAAATACAATTTAAATAAATAAATCAATAGCACATGTTTCATGCATAGATATAGTAATTGATATAGATCTATCATCCCCATGTTATCGACCAAAGAATTTTGATTCTGAAAAATTTTTGCATCAGCCATTAGAGAGCATGAAAATCGGCAATAGTAATAGAATAGAAATATTGCGAAAGTTGGGGAATCCGCGTTTGTAATAATCGATAGATGGTGCTTTTTCAGCTTTTTTTGTTGTTAGTAAATATAATAGCCACGTGTATTTATTATTGTTCTTTTTGTTATTCTACTTAATATTCGTACTACAATTTCTCCGCCATTACATCATGGAAAATTGATTGCTTTTGGAAAAAAATATTTCAGTTTATTCAAAGTTCGATCGGAAGTAGATTTTTAACTGAAGCTGAACAAATATTACTTTCAAATCATCTGATTAATTCTTTACTTCCATTAGCCGAAGCGACTGAAATTTTAAATTTGTCATTTGGAAATAAATGGAAGCTTACTTCTGGATTTCTTGATCCTTTGGAGTTACACTGGAGCACACAACAGTATGTGTTATCTTTTTTACCGATTTATTCATTTTTATTCAATAAATATATGTGAAACTAAACATCGGCAAGCAATGGCGGCTTAATGAAAGCCGAATTAAAGCATGTTAATTGTAATTTCACCTTAGTCCACCAGAGGGTGAGCATTTCATTACAATCACGGATATTCTGAATAACGAAATTTACGTGGCATTTAATTGTTTGAAAAAATTTATTAAAGCAAGTAGGTTAACTCTCCATGCATAAGTTATATTTCACATATCTTTGTGTGTCTGGTATATTTAGCTAAAATATTCAAAGTATAATTTCCATAATTAATTCCTTTCTCATTATGATGCAAATACTGTTATTATATTTCAGGGAATTTTTTGTTCCCCATCATACGCTACAGGTATGGGGAACTAAGGTAATCGTGAAAATTTTCGACCTCGGATTTTTTTTTACTTTTTTATACGTTTTCAGGTGTGAGGAATCCGAAAATGACAAAATTTGTATGGTGTCCGACTGTAGGGTGTCTGTTAGTTTGTTAGACCGTTAGTGTGTTAGTCCGTTAGCTTGTTAGACTGTTTACACGATATCTCACGATCAAATGATCGCAGAGATGTCAGACCAGTTTTAAAATATTATTTATGACACTGGCAAGAACACTATTTATTTGCAACATTCTGATTAAAAAACTTCAGAAGTTATTCGAAATTTACGATATTCTTAACATGGGAGAATAGGGGAAAAATTCACTTAAACGTGCATGAAAAGAAATATTTTTATCGTAAAGGTGTAAGAACAGCTCTTAAATATCAGTTTTGATGCCGGGATGAACATCATTAACTATAAACATGCGACTTTGAAAATTTCGCAAGGGAGAAAAACTCGTGTTCGCTGTTAACCCTTTATCGGCCCATTGTATCATATAGCAGAAATTGGGTTTACTCGAAAATGGATATAACGATTTTCAAAAAAGTTTGTAGTTAACTGTTCTTCGGGGTGCTTGGATTAACCCTCATCTTCAGAAAAAATTGCGTTCGCTGTTAACCCTTTATAGGCCAATGGCAGCAAATGGCAGAAATTGGGTTTACTCGGAAATGGCTATAGGAATTTTGGTGAAAGTCCGGAAATAAATGCTTTTGGGGGTGCTTAAACGATTGGAATTGTCCTCATCGTCGAAAAAATTCCTGTTCACAGTTAAACCTTTAAAGGCCAATTGCAACGTATGGCAGAAATTGGGTTTACACGGAAATGGAGAAGGCGATTTTGATGAAAGCTTGGAGTCAGGGATTTTTGAAGAGAAAAAACGATTGGATGTCATCTTCAGATAAATTTGCGTTCACAGTTAACCCTTTATCGGTCAATTGCAAAACACAGCAGAAAACGGGTTTACTCGGGAATAGATATAGCGATGATGTTGAAAGTTCGGATTAAGTGTTTTCGGGGAGGTGCTAAAACGATTGGATTTACCCTCATCTTCAGAAAAATTTGCGCTCTCAGTCAATCCTTTATCGGCCAATTTCAACATATGGCCGAAATTGGGTTTACTCGGAAATCAATATAGAGATTTTGGATGCAATTTTAGGGGTACATAAATGATTGGAAATATTTTCATCTTCAGAAACTTTCGTGTTCGCTGTTAAACATTTAAAGGCCAATTGAACGTATGGCAGAAATATGGTTTACACCAAATCGGACATAGCAATTTTGATGAAAGTTTGGAGTTAGGGATTTTTTGGTGAGAAAAAAAGCGAAAAAGAGATTGGAAATATCATGGCAGATAAAATTCATTTATAAACTTGGTTGAGACACGTATTTGGTCAATGCGTACATTGCCACTTGAAAACAAAATTGTGGAGCAACTTGGTTAACGAACTTATCCAAAATATTTATAAGATAAATTCGCTGTGCAAATTTGATTGGATTTGGAGTATTATTCCGGGAGTTACCATGATGATAAGATTTCGATTATATATATATAAATATAATCGAATATATATATATATATATATATATAGAGAGAGAGAGAGAGAGAGAGAGATAAACGAAGTTATTGGAATATTTATTTTGATTTCCAAAGAAATCAACCTAAAATGGCAAATTTGGGTTTATGTTTTGAAAAATGCGGAAAATGTCGCATCTATAACTCTCAATTCATCCACCTGAGAGGCATTGATGTTAGTTTTATTATAGCCAAGTTTTTTCTTTATACCATCTAAGTTGATCTTCTCAAATATTGCATTTTTAAGTTGTGTCCTTTTTCTTGCCGAGATGCGATATATCAATTTTACTTTGATAGTTTTTAACAATAATTAAAATGTGTGGGAACAAATACGTGATGAGAAACTGCGCGGAGTTCACCTATGCCAATTAGTTTAAGTTAATTTTAATTAATTAATTAAAATTAATATAATTAACTAATGAACAAATTAATTAATAAATGTTAAGTAATTCACAGATGTACAGTCGGTAACATAGGTCTCCGAACACTAGCAAAAATTCCTATATAAAAAAAGTACACTTAATACAGTTTTGTTAAAAAAATCCTTGTCGAATCCTGTTCTTAGTCAGTCTAAAAACAGGATTCGACAAGGATTTATTTAACAAAACTGTATTAAGTGTACTTTTTTTACATAGAAATTTTTGCTAGTGTTCAGAGACTTTTGTTACCGACTGTATAATTCTTCAAATGTCGCTATTTATACAACAACAAAAAAATAAAATAAATAAATAAATAAATAAAGGGAAAAGAAAAAGAAAAATGAATGTAAAACTGTATCTGGAGTTTTTCATTCATCTTTAGTACATAAAGTATTCATAAATTTTACAAGTTAAAATATCTGTGTGTATTCCCGTGTGTATTCACTCGGGGAAAGACAGCCATTAGAGAGTAAAATGCTCGTCTTTGCCTGAATGAAAAGGAATCAAAATTTCCCCCGCCATGATTAATTTATGTCTTGATGAAGAAAAAAATGAGGAAAGTTAAATAGATAAATTGAATGACGTCACAACAGTGGGAAAAAAATAGTTCCAACTTCGAACGCCAATACCTCTGTTCTGAAGTAACATTTGCCGATATTAATTGGCAGGAGTGGTATCTTCGTACCCTTTAATTAGCTATAAAGTTTGGTTGCGATCAGTGGGTCACAGTTCGTGAGTGTTCCTTGTAAGAATTAATCGGAAATGTACAATCATAAAAATTTATATGCAACTTTTACAAAAATACGTTTTTATGTGTGCGCGTGCGTGTGGTTTTTAACCCCCGACAAAAAATAAGATGGTAAGAAAATTTAAAATTTTACCTGTCTCTCTCTCTTTACATATGTGTGTGTTTTTCTGTGGTACTGTAACTTTCAAACGAATAGATCGATTTAAATGCAGTTATATATTTATAAGTTTATTTATTTATTTATTTATTTATATATGCTGATTTTTATCTGGGTAGTTCTTAGCTATGTTTGGTGAAAAGCTGTTTGATAGGTTTTTGTTTTAATTAATTGAAACATGTTTTTTCACACCACTTTTCATTGATATTCCAAAGTTTGAAATCTGGTAATCTCCCAGTTTACAATCATATTAGATTAAATTTGTGAGCTGGTAATATTCTGACTTGCAATTCCAAATCCTGTTAAATTATAATTACCCTTGTTTTGGGGATTAAAGTATAAAAATGCTTTAAAAAAAAAAAAAAAAAAAAACGATATAGAATAGTAGTGGCTTAAATAGTGATTACGAATTCACAGTCCAATAATGTCTGAATTCGATTAAAAATTAGTAATTTTTTTAGAGATAAAAATAAATAAATAAATAAATATGATTTTATTTTATTTTTCTTTCTTTATTTTTCTTTATTTTTTTTCCCAGGCCACTTTGCTTTGATATTTTAAATTTTGCGAATAGCCACTCTTCGAAATTCCGACTCGTATTAAATTGCCCATTTCGCAGCACTAGCGCAAGATAAAACCCAACCAACCGGCTCATATTGAAGATTAAGCCTTTATTATTATTATTATTATTAGAGTATACGAAATTTTTTATCTTTTTAAATTAAAATTATTTTAATGATTTTAACAACTACAACAACAAAAAGAAAATAAATTAAAAATTGACCATAAATTGTAATTATGATTTTACAGTGAAGAAATCAATAAATTCAGTTGAAAAACAGATATTAAATATATATATATATATACATATATATTATTATTATTATTATTATTATTATTATTATTAAATTAAATTCCATATCATCACTGCGATGAATTTTTGTAATTTGTAAGCTAAGCGTTCTTCCAATTGAAAATTATAGATTTTATAGAAAAATAGTGTTTAATTGAATTCAAGGTCGGGGATTCTTTGCACTTGTTATTTTTTTTTTTAGAAAATACCAATGCAAACTGTACATAATAAAAGTATGATATGTATGGTTTATAAATACCTGCCCAGTTTTTCTTCGTTCCTCAATAATTTCTAGTGTCACTTCATTAAAGAATTGGAAACTGTTTATATTACTGACTGTGATTCGTAATTTCTTCAATAATTCAGGATAAAGAACTGAAAAAGAAAAACAGATATAATAATGACAATAAAAAATTAATTGTGCTATTAACGATCTTAAAATTATTAAAATTGCTTTTATTGACAGTTATTTTAAAACAAGAACATAAAATGGTGCAGTTCGTATATATTATTAACACTCTCCAACTTTACGTATTCTGCTTTGTTTAACTTTCAATGTACTTTTCCTTTGTTATCACGCAATGAACAGACAAGAGGACAGAAAGACAGACAGGTTGACTAATTCAATTCATAATCACTCTTAAATACTGCTGTAATAAAGAATTAAAAATGCTTAATAAAATAGAAAATACAATTTCAGCAATTTCCGGCCTATAATATATGTGAATATTTTTGTGTGGCCCTGTAAATCCTAATGCTAATCCCATTGTATTCAATAGAAAATATTTGTGTATGTGTGTGTGTGTGTGTGTGTGTGTGTGTGTGTGTGTGTGTGTGTGCACATAAATAATAAATGTCGATTTCACTATGATCTATGCAAAATAATGGTATTGAAATATGGTTAATAGAAATATTTCGCATAAAATGCAAAGCTTCACAATTCTTTTGGGTATCCCTATACACAGATCAGTGGTGGTATTTACTCCATTTTCAATAAATAACATCCCATGTGAACTTAAATAATATATATCAGTTTCAAGAAATTACATGAATATTTACGATAGTTAGATCACGGACATACAGGCGGGCAAACTGAAGTCATA
This sequence comes from Salticus scenicus, assembly GCA_963930645.1. Lineage (NCBI taxonomy): Eukaryota > Metazoa > Arthropoda > Arachnida > Araneae > Salticidae > Salticus > Salticus scenicus. The sequence continues at coordinate 53,142,557 of OZ005648.1, forward strand.
AACAGTTTTCAACTTTATAGAAAAGTGTTAATCCAAGCTTTATCCAAGCACAATAGACAATTTTAATGCCTGATTGTAAACAGAAACACTCTTGTTTTTATATTAAAAAAAGTTAAAAATATATTTACATTTTTAACCACCAACGTATTTTTTCCTTTACTTAATGGCACTAATAAAGAATGGTGTTAAGATAACATATTTTCAGTGAAACTTTTAATTTAATTATACTTAACTCTAGCAGGCTCTGCCCGCTTCGCTGGTCACTACATTAAAATGATTTCTTTTTAATTGAATAATTGAAACGTTTAAATAAATATATTTCGATTGGCGACTTTTTTCGCCACAACTTTAGTATAGGATCTGCTCAGTGATATTAAATATCTTTTTTAGCTCCTCGACTCTATATACAAAACTATTATTAAAACGAATATTCTCGAAAACAATCCAATAGTAAAGCTCATTCCTCGACTATTCTGGAAACAGTTGAAGCTGTTACTCATATAGCAAAAGTCACTATTCGATGAATGTTCTCGAACATTATAAAAAACAGTCACTTGTTCCACAGGAGTAAAGCAAATAACCTCAAATACTACGGAGCATAAATTTTTGCAATCTCAAAAAAAATGTTCATTCGCTTAGAGTTCAATCCTTAAAGTGCAATCACTCTGAATAGGTCTCTGAATAACTCTGATTCGCAGTGAGTACATACTCTCTCGCATAAATCAATTCACTCCTATTTATAACTTTTTGCGATGATTCCATCGAGAATCCCATGGAAAGCTCGAGATCTGTGCTCCTGTGTGTCGGAGATCTTCGAAACTTGAGGAATTCTAAAGTACCATTTTTCATCAAACTTGGTTGCCCTCTCACCAAATTTGGTCGCCCACTCACCAAGTTTGTCGCCAAGGCTGACCCTACTGAATGTGAATGAATGAACTGACCTTTTATTTTCACTTCGCCTGTAAAACTGCTTTCATTGCAACAGTGCTAATGATGCGGGGCAAACAATTAATTCCTTATAACAATATGCTAAGAGCACTATTTCTTCCGCATTTTAAACAACTAATATTTTTATGGTTATGTATATTTTCCATTAAAGATATTCTTATTCTTATTTATTTATTTAAATATTAATTTAAATTAATCAAATATTTCTGCCGGACAGCGTTCAGGTAGAGTTAGTTAGTAGTAGTACACACAGCAGCTCATATATTTGTATTATAAATTAGCATAGTGATTGGTATATAAAATGAATAAATAATATGTAAACATTACCGTGCTACTCAACTTTATTAAATCTCTCCCTTGGCGGCTTTTGAATTTTTGTCACCATATTAGTGATGATTTTTTTTTTTTTTCGATAATACAATTTGTATAAAAGAAGGGATCCTATTTTGGTGATACTTATATCGGGCACCTTTTTGTTAATTTACAAGAATTCTTCATATTCTGTTTATATTTTTAATGGTTGTTAAGCTTAAAATAGTGTTTGAAATAAATTTTATATTTTTAAAACTACAAGTTTTTTTTTTTTTTTTTTTTCCCCTATAAAATTATCTATTCAGATAAAAACAGATCATTTATGTGACTACTATTTCGGTTTCATTTCTTTAAATGGCTATTGCTAAATTCAAATGAATTAAAATGGCTGTTGCTAAATCAAACTTCTTGGCGAAAAACGTTCGGTTTATTTCAACGCCAAAATTTAAAAAATCGCCCAGTAGGATCTGTAAATAAAACTGATAAAATAAATTTATAGTTCATAGAGTTTATTGTAGTAAAGAAACTCTACGCAGTCAAATATGACGTCAAGGGCAGTTTTTTTTTTTTTTTTTTTACAACTTGACAGTAAAAATCTACAAAATAATAGTTTTAAAAAAAAGAACAACATATAATAGTTCCATAAATTTTACTAACACTTTATGAATGTGTATAAAATTTTCAAAGTGATCCTGGCGTCAGTTTTTATGAGATGCATAATGTAATTTTTTTATTGTTCACGTTTGAGTAAACGTATTTATTTTCCTGTCGGAAAAAAAAATAATAAAAATTAAAATATAATTATACAGACACGACATTATTTCATTATTTAAAACATGAAAATCTGACATTGACAGATTTTAATTTAGTGCCAGAGGCCTACTGCTAAACTTGTTAATATCGACAAATTCTTCTTTAGTTAATTCGTGACGATCTAAATTCCATGATACAGTTTTCATTAAATCAAACCAATGTGTTTCAGCTGCAGATACTGTAACAAATAACGTTGGAAGTCCAAACTGTCTTATAGCCGCAAAACAACGTTTTTTCTCTTTTTCCCAATGAGGAGGAGGTATGCCTTTGGGGGGACTCATGTCAAAGGTGTGCCTTGGGGGGGGGGACTCATGTCAAAGTTGTACCTTGGGGGGACTCATGTCACAGTTGGGCCTTGGGGGGACTCATGTCAAAGTTGGGCCTGGGGGGGGACTCATGTCAAAGTTGAGCCTTGGGGGGACTCATGTCAAAGTTGTACCTTGGGGGGGACTCATGTCAAAGTTGTGCCTGGGGGGGACTCATGTCAAAGTTGTGCCTTGGGGGGACTTCATTCAATAAATCCCCATTCAATAAACCGACTGAAATAGGCCCTTAGCACTATTAAGAGTGTATTATAAAAATTCGACAACGCTGTACCGACTGAAATAGGGGTACCTTGGGGGGGGACTCATGTCAAAGTTGTGCCTTGGGGGGACTTCATTCAATAAATCCCCATTCAATAAACCGACTGAAATAGGCCTTTAGCACTATTAAGAGTGACCTATAAAAATTCGACAACGCTGTACCGACTGAAATAGGGGTACCTTGGGGGGGGACTCACGTCAAAGTTGGGCCTGGGGGGGGACTCATGTCAAAGTTGTGCCTTGGGGGGGACTTCATTCAATAAATCCCTATTCAATAAACCGACTGAAATGGGCCCTTAGCACTATTAAGAGTGTATTATAAAAATTCGACAACTGTACCGACTGAAATAGGCCTCTAGCACTAAAAAAATTAACTCGTTATTATTATTATTATTTTTTTTTTTTTGGCAACAATTAAATTAAGGATAAAATTTTAATGACTATTTTTACAGCTATTATGAAGTTAATATTTTCATATTTTAATTAATTAAAAGAAAACAAATGAAAAATTCGAAAATCGGGCTTCGAGGTGCACAAGGACCTCTCAGAAGGCACCTTCATATCGAAACACGTGACTGTCCGAGCTACCGTCTTTGCGCTACGCTGTCCACACACAGACACACACACACAAACTTTGCCTTTTATATATATAAAAATTCTTCATATTCTGTTTATATTTTTAATGGTTTTTAAGCTTAAAATAGTGCTTGAAATAAATTTTATATTTTTTAAACTACAAGTTTTTTTCCCCTATAAAATTATCTATTCAAATAAAAACAGATCATTTATGTGACTACTATTTCGGTTTAATTTCTTTAAATGGCTATCCGCGTTTGTAATGATCGATAGATGGCGTTTTCCAACGTTTGTTGTTAGTAAATATAATATCCACGTGTATTTATTATTGCTCTATTTGTGTTACTACTTAATATTCGTGCTATAATTTCTCCGCCATTACATCATGGAAAATCGATTGCTTTTGGAAAAAAATATTTCAGTATAGTGTAACCACGTTTCCTACGCCTAGCAGTGAGAACGAGCCCAAAATCTTGGAGGGGTGCAAAGCTGACCGACAGTTTGGGATTAAGTAAATATCCAGTCACTCGGTATTCCTTTATCGCTTATTTTCTCTCAACGAAAAGGTTATCTCCCCTATTTTAACAGTGGACTCGTTCAGTCCGCACTTGCGCAGAGGCTTCCATGGTCGCAAGAAATGTGGTTAAAGATTATTTATTATTGTTCTATTTGTGTTACTACTTAATATTCGTGCTATAATTTCTCCGCCATTACATCATGGAAAATTGATTGCTTTTGGAAAAAATATTTCAGTTTATTCAAAGTTCGATCGGAAGTAAATGTTTAACTGAAGCTGAACAAATATTAGTTTCAAATCCTCTGGTTAATTCTTTACTTCCATTAGCCGAAGCAACTGAAATTTTAAAATTGTTATTTGGAAATAAATGGAAACTTAATTCTGGATTTCTTGATCCTTTGGAGTTACACTGTGACACACAACAGTATGTGTTATCTTTTTTACCGGATTTATTCATTTTTATTCAATAAATAAGTGTGAAACTAAACATCAGCAAGCAATGTCATCTCGACGAAAGCCGAAAGCTATTCCTGTTAATTGTAATTTTACCTTAGCCCACCAGAGGGCGAGCATTTCATTACAATCGCGGATTGCTAAATTAAAATGGATTAAAATGGCTGTTGCTAAATCAAACTTCTTGGTGAAAAACATTCGGTTTATTCAATGCCAAAATTTAAAAAATCGCCCAGTAGGATCTGTAAATAAAACTGATAAAATAAATTTATAGTTCATAGAGTTTATTGCAGTAAAGAAATTCTACGCAGTCAAATATGACGCTATCGGCAGTTTTTTTTTTTTTTTTTTTTTTTTTTTTTAAATAACAACTTGACAGTAAAAATCTACAAAATAATAGTAAAAAAAAAAAATAGAACAATATATAATAGTTCCATAAATTATATTAACACTTTATCAATGTGTGTAAAATTTTCAAAGTTATACTGGCGTCAATTTTTATGAGATGCATGATGTAATCAACGAGATATATAAAGTAGAGTGATAAATGGTAACCCTTGAAAAGGTCCAAGATGAGTCATGTGACATGCTCTTCTTGCACCAGCGTATTCGGTGGTTCCCTTGGTAACAGCTTATTTTCAGTAAATTTCTATGGCAACGGTTTGGAGATTGTTCTTCGCAGCCAATGTTTTTGTTTACTTACGTAGTTTAATATTCTTTTGTTCTAAATAATTTTGATTTTGATTTTACTTCTTTTTTATTTCGTGTAGTTGAACTTTAACCGACAAAATACTTAAAAATAGTTGAAAAATTATTATTTGTTGTTAAATTTAGCTTTTTAAAAGTTTAAATTTTCTTTTATAAACACCTTTAAACTTTGTTGGGAAACGATGAAAAAAAAAGGTATTTTATTATTTATTAAAATGTGAAATGTGTGTAAAATTATTTTAAAAACAATTTATTTCGGTCATAGGACGGTCATGTTACCTAATAATGATGATAATTTGTCGATCTGATATTTTAAATGCCAAAATAGCGATAAAGGGCCAAACACAGCAACCTATTCGAGCATGTCACGTGTTTCATCTTGAACCACGGAAAGCTAATCCTTCATCCATTGAATCAGCACTCTAATTTATATATCTCGTTGGATGTAATTTTGATTCGCGGGAGATTCGCGAGATTCGCTTCACGTTTAAGTAAACATATTTATTTTCTTGCCGAAAAAAAAGATAAACTCGTGATTTTTTTTTTTTTTTTTTTTTTTTTTTTTTGGCAACAATTAAATTAAGGATAAAATTTTAATGGCTATTTTTACAGCTATTATGAAGTTAATATTTTCATATTTTAATTAATTAAAGAAAACAAATGAAAAATTCGAAAATCGAGCTTCGAGGTGCACAAGGACCCCTCGGAGGGCACCTTCATATCGAAACACGTGACTGTCCGAGCTACCGTCTTTGTGGTACGCTATCCACACACAGACACACACACAAACTTTGCCTTATATATATACTAGCAGGCAACGCCTGCTTCGCTGGTCTCTATTTTTAAATGAATCACTATAATGAATTCTCAAAATTGCATTAATTTTTATCACGTGAAAAAAAAGAGAAACAAAATCTGAGTAGGAAAAATGTCGCACCGGGTTCTCACTGCCTTCGTGAAAAATTCCCAAAATGCTCTAACCCTTATTTCTATTATTTTCCCACATCGCCCCCCCCTCCTGTCTATCCTAATAATTTTACAAATTTGAAAATATCCGCAATCGATTTGTAAGTATCAAAAACCTCTATGCACCAGTTTTGAACGATATATGTCTAATTTTATTTTTTTGCCCCTCTACTCCCGCCCTCCCAATAATTTTAAAAATTCGAAAATATCCGCAATCGATTTGTAGGTATTGGAAACCTCTATGTACCAATTTTGAATGATCTAACTCTATTTTCTTTTTTTTTTTTGCCCCTCTGCCCCCCTTCCCGGCCCTCCTAATAACTTTACACTTTCGAAAATATCCCCATTCGACTTGCAGGCCTCTAAAACCTATCTGTACCAATTTTGAACGGCCTAACTGTATTTCTATTTGTTTTTGACTATAGCCCCCCCACCCTTCCCGCCCCACCTAATAATTTTAAAAATTCGAAAATATCCGCAATCGATTTGTAAGTATCGAAAACATCTATATACCAATTTTGAACGATCTAACTCTATTTTTATTTTTTTGCCCCCCCTCTCCCCTCCCCCTTTCCTGGCCCTTCTAATAACTTTACACTTTCGAAAATATCCCCATTCGACTTGCAGGCATCTAAAACCTATCTGTACCAATTTTGAACGGCCTAACTGTATTTCTATTTGTTTTTGCCCCATAGTTAAAAATCGATTCCAAGATTTGTACTGGACAAACAAACAAACACATAAGAATACGAGTTAATAAAAATATGGTAAAAAAGTGTTGGAGTTGGGTATGAGTTAAAGTTAACCATGGTACTAGGCTTGGAGGGAATGCCCTCTGTAAAGGGTCTTTCTAAACAATCCTAGAATATATATATAGAAGTTTTGGAGAAAAACACGGAAAATACCGAACGGTTAAAATGGCAAGCGCGAATGAGGTTCTAAACTGACATCTCATATCCATCAGCTTCAAGAGCCAGAAACTCTCAGTTACTGTTCGTGGTGTGCTTTAATAGAGAAGAGTAAATTGCGATCAGTTAGAACAAGTTTATAAACAAATAATCTGCTAAATATGCAGATCGGATCAAGTTAAGGAGCAGTATTATTTACTCTATCTCCTTCCGAGGCATTTGGAATTATTGTGAATTTTTATAGATTTCAACGTAGCTTTCATATTATATCATTTCTTGATGGTAGGAGAAGAAGAAAAAAAAAACTTAATGATTTGATATGGAAAATTTATCTTTTTTTTTTTTTTTTTTTTTTTTTTTGACCAAAAATAAATAAAATAAAAATAATTTGGTGTGTCACTCACACGACTTTTTCTTACCCTTAAATTTAATACTATAAATACAGATTGGAGATTAAGAGGTAAGATAACGAGTACAGTTATGAAAACCTATGTTAAAACAATTCAAATTAGGTATCGGAACAGCTTTATTTGACAAGTAAAGTCTGTGTGAGGGGGGGCTACCGCCTCCTCAATCTGCCGTTTCCTGGCAAGATTAATTAATTCCAATTTCTGATAATTTTCCTAGATATGGTAAAATATTATAATAAAGCACTTCCACTAACAATAAAAAAGAATGTTATGGCTTAAATATTGGCAGCAATGTATGTCTTCTGAAAGTTATGCACACATCACATGTAGACATAAATATAAATCTTATATTAATAAGAAACGGCACAAACTGAAGTACTCTTCCATCAATTTTCAAGTACTGTCGCAGTATAATCTAGTTCTTTTGTGTAGCCCTGTAAACGAACAGTGAAAGATTTCTATACCATATTCTACATGAAACATGTTTTTACGTATATAAATTATATATATTCGTTTCATTTGGTTTAGTGCACTCTATAGATGTTAAACTCTACTTACTTGCAATTTCCCCCCCATAGACGTAATGTATTTGAATTCTCTTGGGTGTCCCTGTACACGAACCATTTTCTTGAGCTCAACGAAAAGTTTAGTGTAGCATCCCTGTATCATACATATTTAGAATACCAAGTTTGCACTTTCTGTTAATTTTTTTTTTTAGATATACCGATAACAGACAGATACACACACAAAGACCAACCGCTAAAAACACGATTTTTGGATTCAGGAGACCTCAAAACGTGTAAATATAACAAAAACTCAATTTCGAAAATTTGACTCAAAAACAATACTTTCTCTACCTAATGGGTAAGAGAAAGTTAAAAGATAAATCATTTGTTAAAATCTTCCTAATCGTCCGAACCCTATCATTAAACCAATACACAAGTGTATTGGTGCTCAAGATCTAAGAATCCTGCTGCCAACATATGGCTATTAAATTTTTCGTAATTGATTATTGAAATGAAAGTCATTCGATTCGGATACCCTGTATATTAATGTACGAATAATACTGAAAACATTTTTCTACTTGTGGTGTGTTTGCAAGAAATATTTCTCGCAGCACTATTAAATATTGATATTTGAAGTAATTCTTGCTTACCAGCGATGGCCAATTTCCAGGTAAATTCTCTAGCAAATAGGCTTCTTGCATGTTTGACAAATTGATTATTAGGATCATTATGAGAATCGATTTTCGTAGAGAAAGCAGAACTGGCGATAACATCCATTGTAAAGGCACCATAAATTCTAAAAGAAATAATGGGAAGAGATTAAAATTTTCAAACCTAAATGGGCTCTTCCCAGCGTCGTCTGCTCAATCCATAGATATAGTAATATTTATAGATCTATCATCCCCATGTTATCCAGGAAAATTTTTTGATGCCGAATAAAAGTTCTAAAATCAACCATTAGGGAGTATTTAAAAAATAAAAAAAAAAAAAAAGGAAATAAAGAAATATGAAAGAATTTGAAATTGTATCTGGAGTTTTTCATTCACCTTTAGTAAATAAATTATTCATAAATTTTATTTACTAAATTATCTGTGCGTATTCCTGTGTGTAATTTACTCGGGGAAAGACAGTCATTAGAGGGACTTTTCCCGAGATGAAAGGAAGCACTTTTTCCCTCTCGCTGATCAATCTATGTCTTATTACTATATCTACGGCTCAATCACGTGATATAGAAAAACAAAGAATCGAATTCTGAGAATCAAATTGAATTAAATATTGTTCTTAAGAACAAAAGTGTTAATATTTAATATAAAACAAAATAAAAGTAATATTCTGCATTTGTAAATAGTAGAATAATTGTATTTGTAAGTTTAATATTTTTTAAGAAACACTTTATATGTATATTTATTTTCACCTGTAAGAATCGATTTTTGTATTTTCTAGTGTAACTGTTACATTAACTGTTCTAGCAATAAACAATAGCTTGATCTTGTGGAATGTTAACGGATTATAATTTGAAATTTTAAAATGTTTTCAGTTAAAATTAATCGCATAAATGTGTTACAACAAGTTAATTCACTTAGCTACTGGCCTAAATGGCTGTTCACCGTACAATGCTGCACTGTCAATGATTTAAGTACCAAAAATCAGAGTACTTATCATGTTCTCCATGAACATTAATAACAAATAATGGTAAATGTATGCAGCAAACAAAAGATAATGAAAAATGATATAAAATGAATTAAAAATGTTGATGTATAAAAAAAATAACACAGATTAAATCAGATTGATCAAAAATAAGAATAGAAAATGTGTAATTTCAGCAATCGCTATAGATATAGAAGACTTCGCCTGCTCTTTGTTCATCTATGTCATGTGACCTCTGACATCAGATGGGAAGAGCCCATTGCTGACAGAAAACCAAAAGTATAAAGAAATCAAGTAAAATCTAAAATATTTTAAAAGTTGGTATATGTTACAATTAATTATGTATAATAATTAATTCATTAATAACTTTAATGAATTTCTCATTAAAGTTATTCTATTCGAAATAAACAAACCATTTTTATCCCATTTTAATTATAGCCATCTAATCATAGTTATTTCTTATTGGTTGAATGTTCTGTTATAATGTTTTCATTCCTTCAACATAATATTTAGTAGCTATGTACAAGAATTCCTCCTTCATGCGTGACTAAAAATTTAGATGAAAATTTTAATTAAGAATGTATGAAGTATAATATATTTTTATTGCTAATAAATTTCAGAAATATACTAATTTCTTATTGCCAATTCTCTAAAATATTTGTAATTGTTAAAAACACCTTGGTTACCATAGATTCTTATGACTTTCTCCTTACATTATATTTGTTAGCAAACGTCAATTCAAAAACAAATAATTTCAAATTTTAACGGAACTTTAATCTCACATGTACAGGTGGTAAATTTTTTTATGCATTGTGTGACAGAGAGATTTGTGTGTTTGCCATATTTTTCAAAAAAAACATTATCGGATACAAAATTAATACTTTTGATTACATAACTCGCTTTTTAAAAATATGAATAACTAGCAGGCAACGCCCGCTTCGCTGGTCCCTATTTTTAAATGAATCACTATAATGAATTCTCAAAATTGCATTAATTTTTATCACGTGAAAAAAAAAAAAAAAAAAAAAAAAAATCTGAGTAGGAAAAATGTCGCACCGGGTTCTCACTGCCTCCGGAAAAAATTCCCAAAATGCTCTAACCATTATTTCTATTATTTTCCCCCTTCGCCCCCCCTCCCGTCTATCCTAATAATTTTACAAATTCGAAAATATCCGCAATCGATTTGTAGGTATCAAAAACCCCTATGCACCAGTTTTGAATTATCTATCTCTATTTTCATTTTTTGGCCCCCTCCGTTCCCCCCCTTCCCAATAATTAAAAAAATTCGAAAATATCCGCAATCGATTTGTAGGTATCGAAAACATCTATGTACCAATTTTGAATGATCTAACTCTATTTTACTTTTTTTGCCCCTCCGCCCCCTCCCCACCTTCCCGGCCCTCCTAATAACTTTACACTTTTGAAAATATCCCCATTCGACTTGCAGGCCTCTTAAACCTATCTGTACCAATTTTGAACGGCCTAACTGTATTTCTATTTGTTTTTGCCCATAGCCCCCCCCCCCTTCCCGCCCCACCAAATAATTTTACAACTTCGGAAATATCCGCAATCGATTTGTACGTATCGAAAACCTCTATATACCAAATTTGAACGATCTAACTCTATTTTTATTTTTTTGCCCCCCCCTCTCCCATCCCACCTTCCCGGCCCTCCTAATAACTTTACACTTTCGAAAATACCCCCATTCGCCTTGCAGGCCTCGAAAACCTATCTGTAAAAATTTTGAACGGCCTAACTGCATTTCTATTTGTTTTTGCCCCATAGCCCCCCTTACCGCCCCACCCCCTTCCCACCCCTCCTAATAATTTTACAACTTCGAAAATATCCGCAGTAGGTATCGAAAACCTCTATATACCAGTTTTGAACGATCTAACTCTATTTTTATTTTTTGCCCCCTCCTCTCCCCTACCCCCCTTCCTTCCCCTCATTATAACTTTACACAATCGAAAATATCCTCATTTGACTTGCAGGCCTCTAAAACCTATCTGTATCAATTTTGAACGCCCTAACTGTATTTCTATTTGTTTTTGCCCCATAGCCCCCCGCCGCCCCCCCTGCTGCCCCACCTAGGGGCTGATTTTCTAAAATTCCAGAAATTGGTTTTTAGATATTTGCATTAGCTATATTTTAGAGCAAAAATTTCACGTATATCTATTTTTTTGTTTCAGATATATAGGATTATGCGAAATCACGTTTTACGCATGTGAAATCACGTTTTGCCCCCCCGCCCCCCTTGGGGACTGAATTTTGAAAATTCCAGAAATTGGTTTTTAGACATTTGTATTAGCTATATTTTAAAGCAAAAATTTTACGGATATCTGTTTTTTTGTTTGAGATATGAAGGATTTTGTGAAATGACGTTTTGCCCCCCCTCCCCCCCTTGGGGGGCGAATTTTGTAAAATCGCTTCTTAGTGGATGCCTACGTCATAGAAAGAACATTGTCACGAAATTTCATGCTTCTAGGTCCAGGGGTTTGGTCTGGGCGTTGATAGATCACCCCCTCACTCACTCACTCACTCACTCAGGAAGTGTTCTTTTATATATATAGATTAGACGCTAAATTAAAAACAAAAATTTGAGTTTTCTTCAAATTAAATCGTGATTTTCCCGATGTTTTTCTACTGATTCCCAAGAAGATAAAGTTTTATCGAATTTCACTTTATTTGTAACATGAGAGGTGTATTTTGTAATTTAATATCAATTATTATAACAAAGCTTAAATATCTCCAAACAGTGTAAGTTAGTTTTTAAAAACGAAATTCAACACTATTTATTATTATTATTATTATTATTTATTTATTTATTATTTTTTTTCTTCTTCTTCTTCTTCTTATTTTTTTTTTTTTTTTTTTTTTTTAACAAATATTCTTTTCATTAAAATACTTTCAAGCTTAATATATATATATACATATATATATATATTAAATTATGTATTTTTGTTATTTGACTCTATTTGAGTAGCTTTAACTTTTGACGAGATTAAAAGCAACATTATTATTATTATTATTATTATTATTATTATTATTCATGCGAAATTCTGCTGGGATTTATCTGTCCTTAAAAATTAAGCGCAACCTAAACAGGAGGCAATGAGTTTTTTTTTTTTTTATTATTAAAATCACTCAATCAACTGTGGAAGAAAATCATATTTATTGAAATTTTATTTTTCCGACTGAGTGAAAATAATGCCTGGACAGCTCGACAGAAAATAAGCCGCATATATGCGGCTTATTTTCTGTCGAGCTATCTACATGATAGACCAGAGATGTTTCTGCCTGAAGGTTGTCTGAGTGAGTAATGCTGATCGGGGTGTCGGCCTGGATAGCTCAATTGGTAGAGCCTTGACCTTGTAAGTCAAAGATCCGGGGTTCGACTCCCGGTCCAGGCATTATTTTCACTCAGTCGGAAAAATAAAATTTCAATGAGTTATTTATCTATAACTAGGGCCTAAGACAACTGCGGGGCAGCTACTCGGGGCCTCCGTGGTGGAGTGGGTCTTCAATTGTAAAATTTACTTCAATGATTTTTTCTTGTTGCAAATTTAAATAATGAAGTGTAAATAGACCTTGACAAAATTCCCGCACCCGTCCCAAGTTCAGCTGCGTGGGACCCTGCGGATAACAAAATTTTATAGGTTCTGCTTAGCTGAAATTACAGGACGTCTGAATGAAATGTTTCTAGTTTGGAGAGACAGTTAAGTATAAGAAAAATGTAAAAATAGATAACGAGACTGACTCAAAATGTTTTTTTAAAGAAAAATCAATGCACTTCCTCGCACAATTCTAGTACATTTTCTGCATAACTTTCAGCACACTTCCTGTACAACTACAGTGCACTTTCTGTTTATTTGCAGTTATAAAAAAAAAAAAAAAAAAAAAAAAAAACCTTATTTTTATTGTTTTTAGCGTTTGATGGATTTTTTTCTATAAATTCTTCGAAACATTAAGATACATTGCGATAACTGATTTGTGGTCTACATACAGGAGACCAAATTGTGCCCTTCCTTGGGGTAACGCCATGTTTTCGTTTGTCGCCTCAGTGAATGTCCTCAGTGCACATGCACGTGCATTATAAGTGGAAAACAAGAATCGTTTCCAAAATCTAAAAGTTAAGGAGCCAATTTTGTATAATATATTTAACGGACCGCTAATGTTTGTTTCTTTTTTAATCGACTGTATAAATTAAGCAAATTTGATTCGAACATTCTTATATATTGATGGATGAGGCGACATAATTAAGGAAAATTAATGTAATTTAAAGTAATAAATTGTATTATCAGATTTAAATGCTATATTAGAAAGTAATGAGATATTTATGCAGAATTTTTTTTAAATAAAATCAAAATACTAAGAAATAACCAAAGTTATATTAATAAACATTAATATCATTTTAAAATGTTTAATACTAGAAAAAGAGAATGAGAGTTGCATACTGTTTTACATCGATATCTCCTCCTTTCTTTAGTAGTTCTTTGAAATTCTCTACGAGGGTTAAAGAACATTCTTTAAAAATTCCAATCATCTAAAATCAAAGCAAAAGCAAATTAATGGGACAGATATTCTACAAAATGCAAAAATTATGACGTGTTTAACTTATTTATTTAAAGCAATAATAACTTGTGAAACCATGAATATTTATACACATTCAACCTTATTTTTACATACGTTTTAAGTGAACATTTTAAGTAGAGTAAAAATGATGAAATTTTCAAACGGTTTTTGAGATATCATGCGCGCTAGAAATAACTATTATGTTTTGGCAAATGATTTATGAAGGAAAATCGATCAGAACTTTAGAACATATTGTGTAGTGTTAAAAATGAAGAATAACTCAAAACTCTTCAATAATCGACGAAATTTTGGAAAATGTTTGAACCGTCAACCCCCCCCCCCCCCCCCCCATCCATTACCGCCTTGGCTACGGCCTTGTGTTTTGGCCATTACAAAACTTTCTACTACACTGTAAAAAATATGTCCTATTTGCTGCCAGAAATTCTCTGTAATTTGAGAAAATTCGTTCTGACAACGCAATTTTTTCGTAATACAAGTATTTTCTCAAAGTACAGAAAATTTCTGACAGCAAATAGGATATATTTTTCACAGTGTATATTTTCCTATACCAATTCCCCAGTGCTAATTATTTATTAAAGTTATTATGATTTTCCTTCACAAATGTATAATACCAAATGTAGGCTAGGTTTGTGATACAACCCTACAAGAAATACCTTAACAAATATATATTTTTTAAGTAAAAAGAAATTGATAACTTTGTTTCAGATTATCACAGGACTCCTTATAAATACATCTTCTTTCCAGGATATTTATAGGACATCTTGAAAATGAAATACACATATCTAGGATGAACTGTGGATAAGTGTGTTTGTAGGCTATGTTCCGACCATACCTTTTAAAGGTATTGTCGATTTCTTTTGAAAAATACTGATATTAAAAATATCCCTGACAGATACTCTCTTCCACGTCAGGAAGTGCATCTCCTACATTACAAAAACTGTATCCGGATCCACTATTGCTGCTATATATATATATATGTGTATATATATATTTAATTTTATAATGTTTCATTAATTTTAAAAAAGGTACTGCAGAGCGAACTTGAGCAACAGGCATCAAAATCTAATCACAACCAACATAAGTCGAAATCCAACCAACTATACATTTATATTGAATTCCATTCATTGGTTCGTGAGATACATCGTTCACAAAATTTTGGATACACACATTTTCTAAAACTGGTCAAATCGTGTTCGAGACATCTTAAAATAAAATGTCTAAATCCATCGAAAACCATTGGACGAAAATTTTCACGGATTCAATATTTTCTTCTTAATAATATATAAAACTAGTTGGCATAGGTGGACCCTGCTCAGTTCTCCATCATATTTATGTTCTCAGAAATTTCTAGTGCGAGACGTATTATAATCATGTTAAAAGAAATGAATTTGACCAAAGCTTGATACAGTGACAGAATGAAATCCCCGCCTATTAGGCTATCCACCGTTCACTTCGATATATTTATCTTATTCTAATCTATTAATTTATTTTATTGGGGTCAATTCCGTTGTTTAGTTTTCATGCTACTATTTCCAATGCAATAATCCTCAAAATTCATATTTATATGAAAAATTTACAATTTCGCTATGTTGATAAAATCGTAAATTACGAATAATTTACGAAATTTTCCAATCAGAATATTTGTATTCAATCATGTTCAAACAAATATCATAAACGTAATTTTGAAGTTGTCTAATGTATTTACGATCCTCAAAATGGAAGTATATGCTCAATTTTGCCTTATTCTGACATGTTAAGTAAATCGTAAATTCCAAATAACTTACGAATTTTTTAAATTGGAAAAATCACAGTCTATGATATTCATGCCAGTATCCTAAATAATATTTCGAAAGTGGTTTGACATCTTTACGATGAAAATATCCCTCAAGATTGACGTTTATGTGAAATTTTGCTCTATTCAGCCATGTTAAGAAATTCGTAAATTTCCAATAACTTACGAAATCTTTATATTGGAAAATTCATAGTCATTAATGTTCATGCCAGTGTCCTGAATAATATTTCAAAAGTAGTCTGACATCTTTACGATGAAAATATCTCTCAAAATTGACGTTTATGTGAAATTTTGCCCTATACTGCCGTGTTAAGAAATTCGTAAATTTCCAATAACTTGCGAAATTTCCAAAGTAGCATATTTATAGTTACTGATGTTCATTCCGGCATCAAAACTGATGGTTTGAAACTGGTCTGACATTTTTACAGTAAAAAGGTTCCATTAAATGCACGTTTAAGTGAATTTTTGTCCTATTCTCCCATGTTAAGAAAATTGTAAATTTCTAATAACTTACGAAGTTTTTTAATTCGAATGTTGCAAATGAATAGGGTTCTTGCCAGTGTCGAAAGTAATATTTTAAAACTGATCTGACCTCTCTGCGATCATTTGTTCGTGAGATATCGTGTTAACAGACTAACAAACTAATGGACTAACACACTGACACACTAACGGACTGACACACTGACACACTAACAGACACCCTACAGACAGACACCATAGAAATTTTGTCATTTTCGGATTCCTCACACCTGAAAACGTGTAGAAAAGTCAAAAGCCGAGGTCGAAAATTTTCACGATTACCTAAGTTCCCCATACCTATAGTATGATGGGGAACTAAAAAAAAAAAAAAAAAAAAAAAAAAATGCATTTTGAGAAAAATGCATTTAAAAGTAGCCCCCACCCCCACCCCCCAGAAACACGGATTTAGATATGAAAAACAATATTAAAAAGTCCAACTTCCAACTCATTCCAGATGGTAAGTCACGTGATTTTTTTATGCTTACTTACCCTTTTAATTTTTCCAGACGTGAATGTTGGTGTCACTATAGTCCTTATTCTTTTCCAATCTTCTCCTTTTAGATTAAAGAGCATGGTTGACGCTATCTTATTATTTGTCAGAACGTCCTACATTTAAAAGAAAGACAAAAAATATTAAGTAAAGAAGAACAATATTAGTTTTAAAATTGCATTAATAATAATAATAATAATAATAATAATAATAATAATAAAACTTGTGTGTTAATTGTAATATCATCCGTAGTAACATAGTTAAGTAATCGAAATTTTTTTCATGATCTATCTTCCAAAAATAATGTCATAAATTGCTTTTTATCGATACTAGAAAAAAAAAAAGACTTAATTTATTCGAAGAATTGGTAATTTCTTTTCTTTTCCAGTGGTCGCCATTATCAAAAAGATGAAATATAGGTTTGCTTGATAAATTTACTGCTGAACTTGACACAGACTGTGTACATACCGAGTTTCATGTGAATCGGTTCATAAATACGTAGAGACTTTGATATTTTGAACTTTGATATTTTCAAGTGGCCACAATTTTGAAACGAAATGACATATTGAATTGATTGAGATCTTGATGAGCTATTTGAGACTTTGATACGGGCTATATAAATATTGAATTTCGTGCAAAGCAGTTCATAAATATGTTTTTATGTGAGTTTAAAATTTCTAAGTCGTCACCAATTTCAAATGAAACGGTACATTGAGTTGAAGTATAAATTTGGTTGAGACCTTAATATGGACTATATATAGATGGTAAAAAAAGAAGAAAAGAAACGCCCCCCTTCCCCCTTCTTCCCGCCTAATTTCTCCGTAAATTGTTGTAGAAAGATGCAACTGGTGCCGATCGATTTGTAATAAAGTCTAGTTATTAATGCAATAGATACATTTTTCTTAGGGGTTCGTTTACAAGTTAAAATTTACCTCATCTTTATTTTTACACTGCTATAATGGCTGCTATATCGAAACAAAATGGCGGAACAAATTGACAGACGAATTCATCCCCGATATGTCAAAGTAAGTCTATTTTCCAGATTTGGTTTCACTTGATTCAGCATTTCAAAAGTTATCAATGACAAAATTTTAAATGGTCGCCATTTTGAAACAAGATGGCAGTTTAAACTGATAACTAAGCTTGGTTGGCAGCTTGATATGGACTATGAATAAATCGAATTTTAAGCAAATGCCTTCTTAAATACATTTTTCACGAGGTGAGTTTGAAATTTTAAAATGGTCATCACTTTGAAATAAAATGGCAATCAATGTACCCAACAAACTTTTTCAAGTATGGCTAAAATAAATCCACTGTCTGTCCAATTTTGGTTCCCACTGATTCAGTATTTCGAAAGCAATCGTGATTACAAACTTTTAAGTGGACGTTCGATTTTAAATGGATGCATGATTTCAAGCGGTTTCCATTTTGAAGCAAAATGACTGATGAAGTTGATTAATAAAGATGGTTGTGATCCTGATTTGAACTGCATATTCATATATATATAGGATTTTAAGTAAATCTTTTCTTAAATACGATTTTATTTAGTCTGAGAGTTTGAAATGTTCAGGTGGATGGAAACAAAATAGGGGAGCGGAGTTGCCCTACGAGCTCATTCGAGATATGTCCAAGATTAATCTACTGTCTAACTTTGGTTCGAATTCATTTAAAATTCCAGAAATGATCGTGATGACGAATTTTCCATCATATACACTATCTTTCTATAAATGACCTGATACTTTTGATTTTAAGTTTTTACTTTCTTCTATATCCAATAGAAGAAAGTATTGGATTCGTAAATATTTACGACTTTCGGTTTTCGAAGGATTTACACGTTTTGATAAGTCTAGAACACGATATAACGACAGACATTTTTAGAAAATGTCTGCCTCTGTGTGCGTGTGACAAATATTTTGTGGCAACTGTATCTCCGGAACTACAGCTCAAAATTGTATGTAAATTTATATGTACATGCACCTTGACCTAAATTAGTGCCTATCAACTTTTAGTGTCAACCGATCAGCAGGTGGCTCAGCTATACATCGATTTTCGCAATTTAAGGAGAGGTTATATCTCAGGTTATATTGCGTATAATCAAACAAAACTTGATATTTAAGAAGGTTATTATGACACCTTATGTTGATTCAATTTAAATGCTTATTGGCTAACAGGTGTCTCTGCTATACAGCGATTTCCGCAATTTAAGGGAAGGCTATATCTCAGGAACTACAGCACAGAATTGCATATATATTTATATGTAGATGCACCTTGATATAAATTAGTGACTATCATCTTTTAGTGTCAACCGCTCACCAGGTGGCGCTGCTACATAGTTATTTCTGCAGTTTAAGGAAAAGCTATGTCTCAGATTCTATTGCGTATAATTAAACAAAACTTGATATGTGAGGAAGCCATTATGAGACATTATGCTGTTTCAAGTTGGATGATCATAGGCCAATAAATAACGCTGCTATACTAGAAGTTCCCTCGATAACGGGAAGGCTATGTCTCAACTTCTATGGCATATAACTGGACGAAACTTGATATGTGAAATATCCATTATAAAAACGCATTTTTTAAGATGTTACTTATAGAGAATACAACTGTCTTTCTTTGGATATTTAGTGTTAGTCTTTTCTAAGATGAAAATCGTTTGCATCTATAATGCTAGATAATTTTAATGAACAATAGTTTTAATAAATTATTTGCCCTTAGTGAATTTGTTTAGGAAAATATAGAAGAAAGTCTTGTGGTGGCCACAACATACTAGTTTCTTAAATATTTATAAAAATTGTTGACGAATTATCCTGAAGCTTTGGGCCTGTAAATAACTTCTTATATCTCACACATTTCAGTAAAAGTTTTGTCCCGAAAAAAAAAAAAAAAAAAGTTAAAAAATTAAAGAAAAATTATATATGTTTGGGATCACCCTGTTAAAAGTAGCGCGTTTTATCTACAGCATTTCATTATGAGATTTTTTTTTTCTTTCTCTCTTTTTTTTTTTTTTTTTCGTTATGTATTCATTTATATGAGACTCACCTTTTTATTCATAGAAATATAGAGTTTTCTTTTAAAAACTGCAAAATAAATTACACTTTTTACTTCCTTTTGCAAAGTATAAGGAAGTATAGTAATCACGATTTGCGAAATAGATTTTGTATTTCACATTGCTCAAAAACGAATGATCGCTGAATGTTGCCAATTTATATGTGTGACTGTCATGATGTCTAGTTGCACACCTGCAAGTTTCGTCTTAACACGAGCTCTCGTTTTAGAGATATAAGGGATTTTACACAATTTTTCGTGACGTCTGTATACGTATGTGTGTCTCTGTGTGTGTGTGTGTGTGTGTGTGTGTGTGTGTGTATGTCACAAAGCTCAAAAACGGTTGGACGTAGAAAGTTGCGAATTGGTACATAGGTTTTTTATAACATCTAGTTGTGCACCTCCCTTTTTGGACTTTGTATGATTTTCCGTTTTGGAGATATTTAGGAAAATTAGGTTCATAATGACAAAAATACATAGGTTTTGGCCATAATGTATCAAAAAACGGTAATAACTGAAAAACGGTTTAGACAAATCTTGCAATTTAACTGACTTCCTGACTAGCTAGACATCTGAAACTTTTAGAAAAGCTCAGAACACGTTGACAATGCATTTTTTAAGTATTTTTAGCCAACTGTTTCCGATACCTGCTGCCTTCAGCAGCGTTTATGTGATTCAACAGAAAATTTATTTAACTAACTTCTCGACTAGCTAGACATTTGAAACTTTCAGACTAGATCAGAACACGGTGAAAATGCATTTTTTAAATACTTTTAGCCAACTGTGTAGGGTCCCTGCTGCATTCGGCAGCGTTACCAGTGCAAATCTTGGAATCGATTTTAACTAACTTCCGACTAGCTAGACATTTAAAACTTCTGGAAAAGCTCAGAGCACGGTGACAATGCATTTTTTAAATTTTTTAGCCAATTGTTTCGGGTCACTGCTGCCTTCGGCAGCGTTTATATGATTCAATAGAAAATTTATTTAACTAACTTCCCGACTAGCTAGACATTTGAAACTTTCAGAATAGTTCAGAACACGGTGAATATGCATCTTTTTAATACTTTTAGCCAATTGTTTCGGGTCACTGCTGCCTTCGGCAACATTTATATGATTCAACAGAAAATTTATTTAACTAACTTCCCGACTAGCTAGACATTTGAAACTTTTAGAATAGTTCAGAACACGGTGAAAATGCTTTTTTAAAATACTTTTAGCCAATTTTTCGGGTTCCTGCTGCCTTCGTCAGCGTTACCAGTACAAATCTTGCAATCGGTTTTTAACTAACTTTCAGAAAAGCTCAGAACACGGTGATAATTCATTTTTTAAAAATATTTTTAGTCAACTGTTTCGGGTCCAATGTCAATGTTTTTTAACATTATGTATATTTCTAAAAGTGTATAAGGAAGTCATGTGGTGCCTACATCAGATTTTTTAAATTATAACACGGATACCTTTAATCCCAATAAAATGCCATTCTTAGGAAACTTAACTTATTACTACATTAAATACAACGTAATGCAATAAGAATACGAAAGTGTTAATTACCTAATGAAATATGAGCATTTTTACTAAATAACTTTTAACTGCACATGAACAAGATTTAATAGACTTTCTTTCGGTAATTTAATAGCCAAATGTATTTATTTACTTCTATGAATACCCTGAGAAAATTTTGTAAAAATTCAAAAAATTATCGTTTATAAACTAAATTTCTGTTCTTCCAAAACAAAACAAAACCAAACAAAAGTCCTTCCGGCTCATTCGGAAGAGTAAGTTGATTTCTTTTTCCTTATCAAATAGCCGTCATTTTGTTTCAAAATGGCGGCTACAAATTATTAATGGACTTATTGCAGAAATATTGATATAGGCTATGTACATATGGAATTTTAAGCAAATCAGTTCATAAATACCTTTTATGTCAATTTAAAATTTTCAAGTGGTCGGCACTTAGAAACAAGATGGCGGGCCAAACTGGCAAACAAATATATCAAATGCATTTGTAAGAAAAGTCTAGCAAAGTTAGCAAATTCATCCAAGATATTTATATGAGGATAAGTCATTAAGTAAGTCGCAAATGGATAGGACATGATTTAAAGTAGCAACAGATATATCCAAAGAATGGTGATAGATGGCCGCATAATACAGCTTTATAATATTCCATTCATATTGAATAGGTAGCATTCCCACGCATGCGTAATGCAGTTTCAAAAATGGCGATGGTACTGAATGGTTTTACGATAGAAGAGCAATGTGCCGTTGTCCAATTTTTGTGGGCGAAAGGACTTGAATAAAAAAAATATTCATAAAGAAATGGGAAGTGCTACAACATCCACATTACAGCCCAGACTTAGTCCCAAGCAATTTTCATCTGTTTGTCCACTGAAACAACATCTTGGAGGCAAACAATTTGCAGATGACGACGACGTTCAACATGAAAGTCCTACTGTGGATGAGACAGCAACCCAAAGAATTTTATGCAACTGGAATTGGGGATCTCGTAAAACGATGGGATAAGCGCATCAACGGTGCTGGAGATTATGTGGAAAAATAAAAATTGTTTTCAAGTGATTATCATGGTAAATTATTTTTTTATTATCTTTTGTGACTTACTTAATGACTTTCCCTCGTAATATAAGTTCACTGTGCAAATTTGGTTCGATTTTGAGTATTATTTCGGAAGTTATCGTGATTTTAAATTCTCAAGTGGGAACTTGATTTCAAAAGTGTCCCGCTTGGTAAAAGATATCCGTCACTTTCTAAAAAATTGCGGATAAAGTTCATTAATAAACTTGGTTGAGACCCTTATATGGTCTATGTATACATCAAAATTCAAACAAATTCGGAATACGCTTTTTACTATGTGAATTTAAAATTTTCAAATGGTCTCCACTTTAAAACAAAATGACACAGCAACTTGGTTAACAAACTCATCCAAGATATTTATAAGATAAGCTCACTGTCCAAATTTGGTTCGGTTTGGAATATTATTTCGGAAGTTATCGTGATTTTAAATTTTCAAGTGGTAGCCTGATTTCAAGTGGTCTCGCTTAGCTTGAGATATCTGTCACTTTGTTAAAAATGGCGGATAAAGTTCACTATTAAAATTCATTGAGACCCTTATGTGGTCTATATATTTGCATCAAAATTCAAGCAAATCCAGCCTTAAATACGCTTTTTTCAGTGCGGCCTCCACTTGAAAACAAAAAGTGGGTGCAACCTGGCTAACGAACTCATCCAAGATATTTATAAGATAAGTTCGCTGTCCAAATTTGGTTCGATTTGGAGTATTATTTCGGGAGTTATCGTGATGACAAAATTTTCATTATTAGATAGATAGATAGATAGATAGATAAACGAAGTGATTGCAATAGGTTGATTTCTAATGAAATCAACTTAAAAGTAAAGCAAATGTAAAACAGATTTAACCGAAATTATAATTTTGATTTAATCAATGGTAAAATAGTGTTCGTTGATTTTAAATAAATATTGATAAAAAACCATTTTCATTTTTATTGAGAGGAACTGAAATTCAGAGGGAAAAAAAAATAGTCCAACTTTATATTATAGCTCAATGTTTTTAAAAGAATCACAAAAAATCGTTAAATCCCTTTTCCAGTTGTATTTCTCAGCTGCTGCTTTTTAAATTAAAAAAAAAAAAAAAAAAAAAAAAAAAACCTTTTTTTTTTTTTTTTTTTTTTCTCATTTAAATTTTTAGAAATGCATTAATAAAGAGACCTTTAAACTTTATCTTCATAATCTAAATATTGCTAATGATATTTCAGCTTTTTATTTTTAGCAAATAAAAACTATAGATGATTCTTTTTTTCTAAAATTACTCACCCTTCTATTAGTAAAAGCATGGAAATCTTTTACTAAAATGTCCCGAAGAATTTTCGGCTCTCCCACAGATAAAAGTGCTCTGTTGCCTTCATAGTGCCTATAAATATATAGAAAAAAAAAATTTAAAAACAATTTTCATTGCTTTAAACCTAATTATACAATCTGAATAATTAAAATTAATATATATATATATATATATATATATTTACAAATAAACTTTTAGAAATACAACTTTAAATAATGAAATTATTTCGATATTTCAAGTATTTCGGTTGCGACTTATTACAAATTTTTAAATAGTATTGTGTTTAACGTGACAGATTTAACTGTATTATTTGTAACAATGTGCATAGGATACAGTATGATCTTGTTAGGTTTAAAAATAACTATAATAAATAAATAACGAATCCATAATTTCTTAATTTATTATCGGTTCGAAATATATTAATTTAGCTGGCCAATGATTGCGTTCTTTTTTTTTTTTTTTTTTTTTTTTTTTAATATCTCTTACCCATGGGGTCGAGAAAGTATTGTTTTAGGGTCAAATTTTCGAACGTGAGTTTTTGTTATATTCACATGTTTTGAGGTCCCCAGAATACGAAAATTATGTTTTTAGCGAATGGTCTGTGTGTCTGTCTGTTTTCCGCATATCTCAAGAACAAACAGTAGCAGAAATTCCAAACTCGGTATTCTAAATGTGTATCATATAGGGATGCTGCAGTAAAACTTTCTTTGAGATGAAGTAAACGGTTCGTGTGCAGGGAGATTCAAAAGTATTCAAATACATTACGTCTATGGAGGAAATTGCAGGTAAGTAGAGTTTAACACCTATAGACTGCCCTTAACCAAATGATATATTTTTTGTAATATAGTCAACTGGGAAATTTTTTTTGTGTATCTAGGAGACTCGCCTCCCCCCTGTGGGGGGGGGAAGTCCCCCTTTGAGGGGAGTAAATTTTCCTGATGGGTGTCTTTCAAAAGAGCTCGCCAATACCTTTAAAACGAGTGGTTGAACCATCGATCTGCAATAATTTAAAATAAAGTTATTGATTTTTCATTAATATATATTAATGTAATATTGAGAATAAATTCAACTTTTTGAATGTTGCGTGTGAAAATTATCTGTATAATTTTAAGTAAACTTTTAATTTTAATAACAGAATTAAATTCTATATAAATGTAGGTGCATTAATGAAACGGGGGATTGAGAGGGTCGGTAGCCCCCCTCACACAGAACTAATTATCATATAAAACTCTTCGAAAGCCTAATTTGAATTGTTTAACACAGGTTTACATAACAGTAATCGTTGTGTTACTCTTAATCTGCAACCTGTATATATAGTATTAAATTTCAGGGTAAGAAAAAGTCGTGTGAGTGACACACCAGATTATTCTTTTTCTTTTTTCTCCCTTTTATTTGGGTGATTTTTCACATTTTACTTCATACATTTTCAAATTAAATAAAAATTAGTTTTAGAATTAAACAAACAGTTTTCCATAACAGTTATAATAATAATAATAATAATAAATAAAAAATAAATAAAAGAAAAAAGAAAAAAAGTTCTTCTTTTATTAAAATGCACCATATTAAAATTAACAGAATTGTAAATATTAGATTATGTCACTAAAAGTTTGCGTTAAAACAGAGTAACATTAATAATGTAGAAATGCAGTAATAATAATAATAATAATAAATAAATAAATAAATAAATAAATAAAGTAGCATCGTTTGTGCGCGCATAACAATTCCCTACAGTTTTAACATAAGAAATTATTCCTACGGTAGATATTACTTCTATAAAATTCAAAAATTCAAACTATGTAACAAAATGAAACCAACATCGTTGCTTTCTTTATTCTATTCTATTTCTTAAAACAATTTTTATAGATGCCACACGCACCACATAAATTTTAAATTTTACATCTACTTTTAAAGATAGTACGCGATCATGTTTTATATGAAAATTAAATCATTAAATTTTACTCATTTTTATTTCATTTTGCACGTGCCCTTTTTATTTCCAAATACAAAATTATTAAAAAAAAAAAAAAAAAAACCTTTTTCGATAGTGTTTGTTTCGATACTGATTATTATTAATTTTCTTTTCTTTTCTTTTTCTTTCCAAAAAAAAAAAATATGATTTTGATGAAATTCTGGCAAAAGCAGAATTTAGTTTAAGACGAAGGAATATTAGTTTTTTTTTTTTTTTTTTTTTTTTTTTTCAAATTATAATATCGTTTTCAAATTATTCAGTTATTTTTTCGATAAATTTTAGATTTCGATAAAAGTCCAATAATCGAAAAATGATTTCGATAAATGCCCAGCTATCGAAAAATGACACCGCGAAAATCCCAGATTGAGACAAATAGTCCTCAGTCCTAATAAATAAATAAATAAATGATTATATGTTATACAATTTTTTTTATTAAAATCACACAATTAACTGTGGAAGAAAATCATATTTATTGAAATTTTATTTTTCCGACTGAGTGAAAATAATGCCTGGACCGGGAGTCGAACCCCAGATCTTTGACTTACAAGGTCAAGACTCTACCAATTGAGCTATCCAGGCCGACACCCCGGTCAGCATTACTCACTCAGACAACCTTTAGGCAGAAACATCTCTGGTCTATCATGTAGATAGCTGTCTGAGTGAGTAATGCTGACTGGGGTGTCGGCCTGGACAGCTCAATTGGTAGAGCCTTGACCTTGTAAGTCAAAGATCCGGGGTTCGACTCCCGGTCCAGGCATTATTTTCACTCAGTCGGAAAAATAAAATTTCAATAAATAAATGATTATATGTTAACCAGATTTTCTTCTAAAATGATTTCTTTACAATTTTTGTGCAGAAAATCGTAAAAGGACTAGAGCAGGTTTGCAATTTCATTCGAGTAAAGATTCTCGTTTATTTTATTAGGTTCATTATTAAAGAACAACAACAAAAAAAAAACATTATGACTGATTTTTCTAAATGATTTCTGGATTACTCATGCGATTTTCTTCAAATCGTTATGTATGTGCTATGTTTACATGATCTAATAAAGAGTTTAATAATAAATAAAAATAATTAAGCTTTTTTTTTTGGGGGGGGGGGATCTACTTGAAAATATTTTTTAAAATAAAGAATAAAAATATTGAAAATTCTTTTTAAAAATATTACATTTAAAACTTGTGCAACACATGAGGATTCAGCTCAGTTCTTTATCATGTGTTTTTTTTATAAGACTATTATGTGTTCATCATATGAGCTATGAACTGACGCACACTATGCACACTACCAATTGCCAAAAACTACTTTTTTGGATTCAGGAGACCTTAAAACATGTAAATCAGGTAAAACCTCGATATCGGATTTTTGGACTGAATACAATACTTCCACAACCTACTGTAGTAAAGTAATGGAAGTAAAAATAAACAGGGTTTTTGTCAGTATCGCAAATGTTATTGTAAAACTGATCTGTCTACTTTATGATTTTTCGTTCCCAAGACAATATTTACACAGTGTCGCAAATTAACACACTAACATAGTAATTAACCATACTGATTAACGGACATACGGATATCATATCAATTTTGGGATTTGGAATTGCTCCTTATCTCAAAACGTGTAAAACCGTCAAAAACCAGAGTTCAAAAATTTTCACGTATGCGTAAGGTCTCCTTGCCTATAGAATATATGCAATTAAAAATAGAGACTAATCAGGTTTTGAACGAAGCAAGACAACATCAGTATATAACAAGAACGAAAAATCATGCGGTACGCATTGAATATTAACACTTTCCACCTGTACACACTTAATGTATCGTGTAACTTTGAATGGTCTTTGCTTACGTTATCTCACAACGGACAGACAGACGGACTGAAAGGCATAGAGACTGACTAATTGTATTTATAATCACTCTTAAACAATGTTGGAAAATGATAAAAATGCTTAACACAAAAGAAAATGCAGTCCTAAGATTCTAATTGCTTCGCTTAATGTATCTGAATATTTTAGTGCAGCCCTGTAAATTTGACGTTCATATTCTATACAAATTATTATTGTTGAATCTTAACAATGAACGTCGATTTCTTTATGATTTTTACAGTAGAAAGTTATTTAAATATGACTTATAAAAATGTCTGTCCTAAAATGCAGTGCATTGGAATTATTTTGGGTGTCCCTGTACACGAACCAGTGGTACAGGACCTAATAATGCAATTTCAAATAGGAAACACTTCATATTGAACTTGAATAACGCATATATGTATTTTTTTTAATTCTGAAAATATTTAACGGCGCTGAGGGACAGATACACAGATAGAAAGATGGACAGTCGAACAGACAGGAACTCAAATTGAAATCATATTTACTGTTAAAAATTGTTAGAATGTATTAAAAACATTTTATATAAACTAAAATGCAATTCCAGCAAAGTTTAAAATAATAGTCCTTAATATAACTGAATATTTCTGTGCGGTCTTGTAAATCTATTGCTAATCATGCTATATTCTTAGAAAGCATACTTTTATAGGCATATTAATAACACATTTCAATTTCATTAAGACTTATGCGAAGTAAAATTATTAAAATTTGTTTTATAGAAATACCTCTCAAAAACATAGTGCTTTGGAAAACTTTTGTATGTCCCTGTACATAAACCAGTAATCATATTTACTTCATTTTTCAATGGGGAACATCAATTAGTGAACTTGATAAATATATTTCAGTTTCATTAAGATTTGTATAAAGTAAAGGTATTGAAATATTGCTAATAAAAATCTCTCTCATAAAACACAATGCTTTGGAATAGTTTCGGGTGTCCCTGTAAACAAACCGGCTGAGGTATTCACTCCATTTTCAATAGGAAACATCCAATAGTGGACTTGAATAACATATTTCAATTTCATTAAGATTTGCGTAAAGTAAAATATTGATATATGGTTTACAGATATTTCTCTCATAGATCACAATGCTTTGGAATATTTTCGAGTGTCTCTGTACACAAACAAGTAGACATATTCACTCGTTTTTAAATAGGGAACATCCGATAGTGAACCTGAATAACATATTTCAATTCCATTAAGATTTGTGTTAAGTAAAGGTAATGAAATACTGTTTATAGAAATCTCTCTCATAGAACACACTGAGAAAAAATTCTGAAACTGACATCTAGAATCTAAATTGTGGCTCTAGAAAAAATAGTTCCATGCTATCCTTATAAATTCTAGTCCCCTTTGAAAGCGAGTTCTAGAAGCCCCTATTAGAATTCTAGAGGGTTTGCCTATATTATCGAGGTCAAACCTATTTGAAAATATCTCCAAATAAATGCGAACAAAAGAGGCGGGTTTCAGCAACTATAATATTGGTTTATGACCCAGTTTTAGGTAATCAAGCGAGAATTTCTCGCCATACAAACGATTCAGAATATTTAGAATATTCTTTCCCCATCTAGAAATGTTTAGACTAGAAACACTCGATCATTTTGTCTATTCAGTTTAATGGCGTGCCTTGTGCACATAGCTCGGAAATCTATATTTCTAGTTAAGGGATTTAGAAAATGGCCACTTATTCATTCTAGATGAAAACGGTATACTTTTTTTCTCAGTGTACAATGCTTTGGAATACTTTCGGGTGTCCCTGTACACAATCCAGTAGAGGTATTTATTCATTCTATCCTCAGTAGGGAATATCCGTTAGTAAACTTAAATAACATATATCAGCTTTAAGAAATTGCATGAATATTTACCGCTGCCATCTAGAACGAATAAGTGGCCAGTTTCTAAATCCCTAAACAAGAAATATAGATTTCCGAGCTATGCGTAAGAGGCACGCCAATAAGCTGAATAGACGAAATGATCGAGAACTTCTCGTCCACATATTTCTTGATGGTGAAACAATATTCTGAATCCTTTGTATTGCGAGAAATTCTCACTTGATTTTCTGGAATTGGGTCATAAACCAAGATTATAGTTGCTAAAAATTCGTCTCTTGTATTCACATTTGTTTGCAGAGATTCTTGAATAAGTTTGATCTCGATAATACAGGCCAACGTTCTAGAATTTTAATAGGGGTTTCTAGAACTCGCTATTAAAGGGGACTACAATTTATAAGGATGACATAGAACTATTTTTTCTAGAGCCACAATCTAGATTCTAGATATCAGTTACAGAATTTTTTCTCAGTATACAGCACAGACAGACAGACAGGTGGACAGACAGATAAATCGAAGTCATGAACACTTTTCAATCCTTTTTGGAAAATGTTAAAAAGAAAATAATAAGCTTTTATATAATATATAGTTATACATATATCGTTGTCAAATGATGAGGAATTTGTTCAAAACCCGAAAGATCTGTACACCGTGACCAATAAGTTCTCATACAACTTTTGAAGCACGTTTAAAAGTTAAACATATGTGTTATTGTAGTCCCAGTTATTTTGCAGGCAATTGAGTGTAAGGTATAAAGCCATTGCAAGCATAAATGTTGTACTAATTATAATTTTTCTTTACCTAGGTAGAATGAAGAAATTGAGAGAAATTGTGATAAATAAATTCATGAAAGAAAAGCAGCCGGGGGAAATTTTCAGAGACTTGAAAGTCCTGGGGGTGAAGAGAGATTTCATTTACACAACTATCAGAAGGTGTAATGAGACGTCGTCTGTCTGTAACAGAAAAAGATCTGGCAGACTGAGGTCCGTTCGGACAAAAGAGGCTGTGAAAAGGGTCAGGGAAAGGATACGACGAAACGGACAAAGATCTGCTAGAAAACTAGCACGAGAGCTCAAAATATCGAAGGGATCAATGTTAAACATTTTGAAAAAGGACCTTGGATGTTAGGCTTATAGAAAATGTAAAATTCTCGCAGTTTCGGAGTTTGCTAAGATGAAAAGGAAGCGAAGGGTGAAAGAAATTTTTGCTTGGCACGCTGGGGATGAATTTGTCTTTCCAGACGAGAAACTATTCATTTTATAGCAAAGTATCAACGCCCAAAATGGCAGAGTATTTTCAGTTTCTCTTGATAATATCCCTGAGAGCCAGCATTACGTTCCACGTTATCAAAATGCTTCGTCTCAGATGGTTTGGGCCGCTATTTCCAAAAGAGGAAAACTTCCGTTAGCCTTCATTGATAAGGAGTAAAAATCAATGCACAATATTATAAAACTGAGGTTTTGGAAAAAGTTTTGCTTCCAAATGTCCAGAGTATGTACGGGGAGAAATATTTCTGTTCCCAACAAGATGGTGCCCCTTCTCACACCGCACGTGTGGTTCAGGAGTGGTGCAGTCAAAGTTTAGCTGACTTTTTTCCAAAGACCGAATGGCCCCCACAACTCCCCCGATATGAACACGTTTGATTATTTTGTGTGGTCATATGTGCTTTCCCAACTGAATAACTATAAAATCACCAATTTGAGTAAATTCAAAAATGTAATTCGAAAGATATGGCAGGAAATGTCAATGGAAGCCGTGCGTGCCGCATGTGATGGATTTGAAAAGAGACTTAAGCTCGTTAAGAAACTAAAAGTCGGAATTATTCCAAAGCAATTATTGTAAAGATACTCAATGATTGCTACTTTAATTTGATGAAAAAAGTTTTTGCATGATTTATTTTATGTTATTGTAATAAAAATTTGAAAGTGTATGAGAACTTATTGGTCACGGTGTAATTTACATGAAACATATATATATGCATTTGCCTGTAATTTTACTAGATTATTTTTACCACAGATGTTAAATTCTTGTTATCATAATTAATGCAACAACACTTTCAAGAAAGCATTTGCATTGGTCATGAGTCTAAAAAACATTTAGAAATATCCTTATTATTTAGCAATTATTGCTCATAATTTAGATAATAGAAAGTTAAGAAGTTACGTTGCATACTATTTTCTAAATCAGCTTTATTGGAGATTATAAGTATGAAGAAACTGCAAAAACTGCATTTTTAGCATTTTTTATTCTTCAAGTACTGCTTTATTATAATTTTGGTATTAACATATTTGTTTAAAGTTAAAATGCTATTAAATAATTATAAGATAAAAAACTTTTTATAAACCATGTTTTTAAATTTTCTGTTGAATCATAGCTATAGTACTAACTACATTAGCACTTTATCAATGCCTATGAAATCTTTAAACCGATAGTGACGTGGAAGCGTAGTAGTCGAATTTTTTTATACTTTTACAAATACATTTACAACACTGTGTTACAATAAATTTGTAACACTATTCCGCAATGATAAAATGGGTCAGTAGGGTCAACTGTCCCTCAGCAAACATGCTCGTGACGTCATCTGTTAGAACTCTATTTAACTTTTTACAATTTTATAATGCTCACGTTTAACTAAATTACTTATTTAATCACGTTTCTTTATTTTTATGTCGAAAGAAAATGAATCGTTTTTTTTTTTTTTTTGCAACAATTAAATTATAGCTAATATTTTAATAGCTATTTATAAGGTATTAGGAGCTTATTATTTTCATATTTTAATTAATTATAAGAAAACTATTCGAAAATTCGAAAATCGGACTTCGAAGTATTGTGTTGTCATCGGGTTGTGAGCTATTGTGAAAGTTTCAAATGTCTAGCTAGTAGGGAAGTTAGTTAAAATTCGATTGCAAGATTTGTACCGGACAAACAAACAAGCAAGAATAGAAGTTAATAAAAACATGGTAAAAATAGATTTCTTCTTTCTTTCTTTCTTTTTCCAACTGATCTAATTGTTTCTTAAGTAATAATATTTTAAAAGCAACTTATACAATATGCAAATAGCCACACTTACCCATAAATTCTTCCATATTTCTTGTAGCGTTTAATATCAAATTCCTGTTGAGGCTGTAACACAATTAGAAATTGTTAACATATTATAAAATGAAGTGCTATTTTTTATTATGAAATTTTATAAGAAACATTAGGTTGCGCTGACCTCGGCTCGCTCCACTCACCAACCCCCGAGGTAGACTTCAGCCCACCTCCCCCTTTGCTTACCGATCCGCTTCACTCATTAACCTCTGTGGGGGCTCTACCCGCTTATTCGCAGCATTGCCTTTCATTAAATAAGAATATTAATAATACATACCACAAGACAAAAACAGAATAATGTTAGTATAGAAATCCCAATATTTGATATCACATTGAAACACACAATATTTAATACAATATCGTTTTTTAAATGAAATATGTCAAAACTCTGTTTTAACGTTCGATAACTTAATAACAGTTTGCCACTATTTTGCTCGGAAACATACGCTAACTAAACACACAAAATAAACAACAACGGCAGTAACATTTTTTTTTTTTTTTTTTTTTTTGAACAGAGAGAAATGCATAATATCTACACCATTTAGCATTACAGTTTTAGAATATGACCCCATTGGAGACTTTTAAATTTTTGCCACTCTTTGGCGATAATTTTTGAGGTATAACTGATTGTTTAAAGAAATTATAAACTTATTTTTTCTAAAGCCCTATTGTATCCGGACCAACCTTAGGGATGTGTCCCAAACCGTTACCAATTACCCATTGCGCAGTACCAGTGCGATGTTAAACCCAACTAACCAACATAACACCTATATTTTTTTACTATTGCATTTTTTTAGTTAATTTAGGACAATATCTAATACTTTATATTCATTTCTACCGTACCAGCTAGGTTTAAAAGGGTGCTTGCAGCAGTAAAGATGCAACTTTTTAAAGTTAATTTTTTTTTTCTAGAATATGATTTAGTCAGACACATTGAAAATAAATGTGATTATCTATATAATATTTCTCTAACGTAGTCTAGTTACGATTAATTTTTTTAGAAACGATACGATAGTGTTTTAATAAAATATGCGAGGATAAAAAATAATACATAAGCAATATTTAAGCACGCGGACTCTGTTCAGTGATATATATATATATATATATATATATATAAATGACGACATTTGTTTGATGAAATCATTTTATAGAAAAATGCATTTTTAAAAGTTGAATTTTTACAATCTTTGCAAACGTCATTTTAAATCTAGCAATATTTTAATGATATAAGCCCCATATGAACTTTTGTCATAAATCGACTAAAAAACGCAATAATAAAAAGTATAATCAAAATAGGTACTAAGTTTTTTTTAACACAAAATTATGCCAAAATAAATTAATTAATAAAAATGTATCGTCAATATGGTGACAAAAATTTAAAAAATTTAAATATGTTCCAATCCTTTAAATATATTCTGAGTTGAAAAAAAAAACTAACTCTTTATATAAACTGATCTAAGTTGTTAAAAAATTTCTGGGCGTAACTTAACACGTTCACGCCAGCGTTTTTTTTACATAGTCTTCTCAAAAGTATCCGAGCACTAGCCAATAATTCCGGTATCAAAAAGGTACACTTAAAACTGTTCTGTTCAATAAATCCTTGTCGAATCATGTTCTTAGACTGACTAAGGACACGACTCGACAAGGAATTATTTAACAAAGCAGTATTAAGTGTACTTTTTTGGACAGGGATTATTGCTAGTGCTCGGATACCTTTCTGCAGACTGTAGCTGTGACCCACCGGTGGGTCACGCCGGCGTGAACGTATTAAATTTCTATAGCAATAGTTCTTTAACATAATGATGATATTCATTACTAAATCTTTTTCGCCTGACATTAAAATGAAATTAATAAAATATAAACTAATTTTCATTTCATTTGGAATCTATATATATTTTTTAATATTATAAAAAATATCGGTTATTTTACAGTGTTTTCGCTATTCTAAATACTTTTTTCTTCCCTGGGGCATTTCGAGGTTGCCAATTTTTAAATTCCTTTCTTCTTCTTCTTCTTCTTTTTTTTTTTTTTTTTTTTTTTACCTATTCAATTTTCTAAAAGTACAAAAAAGCATATCTGACACGATAAATACAATTCTGAGTTTATTTTTTCATTAAAGCATCTTAGATAACGCTTTTTATTTATTTGCAGACGATAAGACACTCCCGTTCGTAAGGAGATGCAATCGCAGACAAAAAAAAAAAAAAAAAAAAAGAAAAAAATGACGGCAGCGCCAGTAACTTTCTTTTTTAATATATAAAGAAATTAGCATTTCTTGCAAAGTTTTAGAAATATCATGTATCGTAAATACATAGCTGCCAATCTCTACGAATTTGACTGTCACAAAATTTTAATAGAAATCTTTTATATATTCCTGTAGCAGTTGTCACCATTTAAATAAAATAAAATATTTCTTTATTAAAGTGGCATTAAAAATTCGAAAAATTTGGCAGGCATGCAAATACACCGAAAGAAAATATAGTCATGCCCATTTAAATGAACACACGGATAAAATAATTCTTTAACCACTACATTAATTTGCGCTAATTACGTCACAGCGTATTGCATTTTCACACTGTATATATACATATATATATAGTTATATATATATACTAGCAGTCTTTGCCCATTTCACTGGTCATGAACTGCAGATTTGTATGTTTATTGTATAATTTATTTTTAATGTATAATAGAGGGTTACCCTAAAAGATTCATCGGGTTTCAAAGAACTATTAAATGAAAAATATGCGACGTAAAAAGACGATGACACATGAAGACACAGACACACTCACCAAGTTGTAAAAGCAGTCTGCCCCGTGCCTCGCGTGCATGCTAGATTGAGGGTCTTTCTCAATGGAGGCTGCATTGAGCCCGCTGGTCGGAATGATGTTCTTCTAAAACCATGTCCCACCAGGTCGCCAGATCTCACACCATATGATTTATTCCTGCAGGGATATATTAAGGACTATGCTTATGTACCCCCAATGCCAACAACATTGCAAGAACTGTAGGAATGCATCACTGATCGTGCCACGATTTTTGACTGGACGGAACTGGATTACAATTTCAATGTGTGCCGGATGACCCATGGCGCACGCACTGAACATTTGTAGAATGTACCAGAAAGTTGGTGAGTGTATCATCCGTATATGTACATAGTAAACTTCTAAATAAAAAATGCTAACATCCTGAATTAAAAGAAAGAAAAAAACATACCTCTGTCATATTTTCAATTATAGATCCCACAATTGGAAATGGTTTCACATAGGGTATTCCAGTTTTCTTCCAATATGTTTGTTTCCATGTTGAGTACCTAATGAGAGAAATTCACAATATTTATCATGCGCTGTTAAAAAGAAAATTCTATATTTCACTATAAAAATGGTTCGGAGCAGCAATCAATATTTTTTAAAATTTGCTGCGCTATTTATCACCATTTTCGTAATGCCAATTTAGTATTACGCGCTGCTAAAATGGTGAAACTTAGCATCAAAATATTGGTTGCAACTGCAACTAAATTTGCGTAATTGGCAACTTTTTTTTTTTTTTTGAAACATTGAACTAATCTTTACCAGTGCATTAGTGATCAAGATTTATAGTTTATATTTTGGTCATTATATAACATTTTTATTATTATTATTAGTCATTGTAATTCGTGTAATTCGCTGTATATTATCAATATTCGCATTCAGCACTTTTTAATTTGAGTTTTTATTAAAATAAAATTTTAAATAATCACATATATTAAAGTTTCTCATTTTTAGAGGGAGGAGAGAGAATTAATATATGTGGACCATTTTTTTTTTCTATATTTTCCTATACAAATACACGCATTACAAATTATTTATTAAAATTACTTTCCATGATCAATGCAGACGATTTTTATCTCAGAGAAGTATAACACTAAATGTTCAAAGTAGGTCAATCATGTGCCCTATAGACAACATCGGAGTAAATGCTTTTTTTTTTTTTCAATGAGTAAATCAACAAATCAGCAATGCTTCTAAATATATTAAATAATAATAATATAGTGCAATAACATATAAATATTTATGAAACTCTTTCTATAAGTTTTTGAACTTGAGCTGACACAAAACTTTTGTCACGTACAAAAATACAGACTTTTCTAAAAATGGCCGAATCATGTTCTGGTCCTCTGAAAACGTGTAAATCCATAGAAAAATGAATTCTAAAATTTTTGCGAATTCAATTTCTTTTATTGGATATTGAAGAAACTAAAAAAGAATTCGTAGTATTTCTTTGGGTAGTAGAATGTCTCAGGAGAAAATAGCTATGATAAATATATATGACGTAGTTGAATTCAACATATTTAATTTATTATTATTATTTTCCATTGATGCATTAAAATTACGCATAGCAACGAAAGTAATTTATTCTAAAAATAGAAATTGTTTTATTTTATTCAAGCTATTTTTCATGCATGAGTAATTTTTTGAAAATTATCTAATTTAATCGAGCTCTGTTATCTGCTGTGATAACAGCTATTATACTGCATAATAAAATAATATTTTTAAATAAATCTCTGTAAAGAGGCCAATGAATTTTGTATGTTTAATTTATGATTTAAATCAATAAACGAATCTTTCAAAACTATCCATACTATGGATAAAATTTTATTTCCTTTATCCCAACACATTGTTGCAATTGTGGTGTAAATTTTTCGTTAAATTACCCTTCTTCATCATTTTATTCGTTTGAAGTACATGTATGGAAACCATGAACAATTTTTTTACTTCCATTATTTCAATTAATTGTTGTAGCTAAGACTTTAGTTTCGAGCGTTATCCCCGGGGAATTTGGGCTTTTATTTTTAAGAAGGTAACCATTTTAACTATTTTTTTAAGTTTTCTTCTAATTTAACTAAATATTTTGACCTTAATTTGGCGATTTATAGCGGTAACCGAGAAAGAAAACCGCCGTAGAATTATATCTATCATTTTAAATTATGTTTCATTCTTATTTTATTTGTTTCGAATTAAAAGTAAAATTTGTTTTTTCTCAATTCATTGTTGCAATTCTGACATCAGTTTTTTTTTTCTGCTAAATCACCCTCTACCGTTATTTTATTCATTCTTCCAAACTAACGATAAAAAATTATTGTTTTTTAATTTCAGTACACTTTTGTAGCTATGATGTTAGTTTCTAGCGTTATCCCCGGGAAACCTGGGCTTTTATTATAAAGAAGATTTCGTTCTTGAATTCGATAAGGAAAATTTGGCTTTTCTCGGGAGAGAAGTAATATTTAAAACTTTAAAAGAAAAAAAAAAAATTAAAAATTCTATAATACACACTATTTAGTTACTGTAAAATTTTTATTTGTAAAACATTTTGATGATTTTAAAATAGAAAATACTTAAGAATCGTGTTAGTTAAGGTAAATAGTGAATAATTATATTAATTCTGTTATTATTATTAATATTATTTTAGATACTATTAATATTTATAAAATTATTTCGAACTATGACATGTTTCCGAGAAGGCACCGAATATTTTTTTTCCTGTATTGTTCCGAGCCATTTTCGAATGCGTCATGCTATTTTTTAATGTACAGTGCATTTTTCAGTAATATCATACATATCTATACATACTTATCCCGTACACCAAGCGTAATCAAATTCCGTTAAAAAGGGAAAATAAGGAGAGAAAAATACTTTTTTCCTATATTTTCTAATGATAATAACTTTGTCTTGAATAAGAGAGCCTAGTTTTCAGCTACAGAAGGATGATCTTCCGGTGCAACTCAATGATTTACGCTGTTAAAATAAAATGCAAGTGTAGTGCAAGTCATATGTTCTTTTCACAGTGAGAGAGGGCCAATTTGACTGCCACCCTCTTTAAAAAACGCATTTATCTCTTATATCAATCTGTCGATTTTCCAAACTTTATCACAGAGGAGTATGTTAAAGATACAGATAAGCATATATTCCTTTTGTTTTTCCTACCATAAACACCTTTATAACCGAACAATATTTAAAAAAAAAACCTTTTGTTTAAAAATTATTTTAAAATTTAAAATAGCTACTCAAAAAATTTTTACAAAAAAAAAAAAAAAAAAAAAAAAAAAACATTTAAAAAGAACAAAATGTATGCTTAAAAAACAAGAAAGAAAAATCATGCATTTCGCATCGATTAGTAACACTTTCCAACTGTACGCAATTGTTGTATCGAATAACTTTTAATATTCTTTGCCTACGTTATCGCACAACAGACAGAAGGACTGAAAAACATACAGATAAGATAGACTAATTGGTTTTAAAATTACTCTTAGGCTATTTGGAAAGTGTTAAAAAGGCTTAACGCAAAAGAAAATGCAGCCGTTAGATTATAATTACAGCTTTTAAACTCTCCGAATGTTTTACTGTAGCCGTGTAAATCTGAAAGTTAATCACATCATGTTCTATACAAAACAATATTTTAGAATATTAATAATGCATGACAAAGTTTTTATGATTTTTATAGTAGAAAGTTTTTTAAATATAATTTTTAAAAAATTCTGTCCTAAAACGTAATACATTGGCTTTTTTTTTTATCGTTGTTGTTTCTCTAAACAAACTAGTTGTACAGGACATATTAATGACATTTTTAATGGGGAACATTCCATAGGGAACTTGAGTGCATCATTTTTTAAAAATTCTCAAAATATTCACGGATGATAGGAGCCGGAGACAAACAGATACAAAGGTAGACAATCGGAGAGGCAGATGCACAAATTGAAATCATATTCCCACTAAAATTATAAGAAAGTGTTAAAACGCTCATGTAAACAAAAGTGCACTTCCAGCAAATTTTTATTAATAGCTCTTAATGTAACTGATTATTTTTGTGTGGCCCTGTAAATCTAATGCTAACCATACTATATTACATAGAAGGCACACTCTTTTGTGCATACGAATAATATATTTCAATTGCATTAAGCTTTGTGGAAAATAAAATTATTAAAATTTGGTTTATAAAAATAACTCATACATCACAATGCTTTGGAGCACTTTCAAGTGGCCCTGTACACAAACCAGTTAGAAATGTACTCTATTTTACATAGGAAACATCCGATAGGGAATTGAATAACATATTAAAATTTCATTAAATTTCTTCACATTAAAAATATTAAAATATGGTTTATAGAAACTCCTCTCATGGAACACAATGCTTTCGAATAATTTTGGGTGTCCCTGTACACAAACCAGAAGAGGTAGTCATTCCATTTTCAATAGGGAACATCCGATAGTGAACTTGGATAAAATATATCGGTTTAAAGAAATTCCATAAATATTTACGGGAATTAGAGCGCAGAAAAACAGACAGAGAGACAGATAGACGGACAGAAGAACAGTCAGTCATATACACAAATTGAAATTATATTCACAATAAAAAAAATGATAGAAAGTGTCAAAAACGCTTAATGTAAACGAAAGTACAATTCTAGCAATTTTTTATTAATAGCTCTTAATATAACTGAATATTTTTGTGTCACCCTGTAAATCTAATGGTAACCATGCTATATTCTATGCAAAGCATTCTTTTGTGCATATAAATAACATATTTCAATTTCCTAAAACTTCGTGAAAAGTAAAGTTAATACAATTTGATTTATAGAAATATCTCACAAAGAACGCAAAGCCTTAAAGTACTTTTGAGTGTCCCTGTACACAAACCAGTAGAGGTATAAACTCCATTTTCAACAGGGAACATCTGATAGTGAACTTGTATAACATATTTCAATTTCATTAAGATTTTTGTTCAGTAAGGGTATGAAAATATGGTTTATAGAAATGCCTCTCATAGAACACAATGCTTTGAAATATTTTCGGGGGTCCCTGTACACAAACCAGTAGAGGTATAAACTCCATTTTCAACAGGGAGCATCCGATAGTGAACTTGTATAACATATTTCAATTTCATTAAGATTTTTGTTCAGTAAGGGTATGAAAATATGGTTTATAGAAATGCCTCTCATAGAACACAATGCTTTGAAATATTTTCGGGGGTCCCTGTACACAAACCAGTAGAGGTATAAACTCCATTTTCAAGAGGGAACGTCCGATAGTGAACTTGAATAACACATATCAGTTTCAAGAAATTCCATAAATATTTACGGGAGTTAGAGTGCGGACAGACAGATAGACAAACCGAAGTCATAAACACTTTTCAACCTTGTTGGAAAGTGTTAAAAATGATGTAATTAGATAAAATACAATTGAAAGGGTCAATAATCTCTTACCACAATAATAAGACAATTGTAGAAAATCCAAGAAACAGAGTAGCATATAAAGGTCCCAGAGAAATATCAGTTTTAAAAAATGTATCCCACATGGTTGAACCAAACCAGACTGTAAAACATGCACAGCCGTGACATGCAATGTTAAACGATTAAAATTTACAAACAACTGTGATTGAACAAATATAATTTTTCTCGGACCATTTATAGTATAGTTCGTTTCTTATCCAAAATTATTTTGCTTTGTAACGGTTACGTAGGCATACTTTATCGCACCGCTGCAAAGAAAAAATAGCTGTGTCATCTATCTCGTAAATAAAACTTACAATGACTGAGTAAAATATGTTTATATTTTTTCTTTTCATTTTATCATTTTTTTTTTTTTTTTTTTTTTTTTTCAAATAAGATTGTGAGGTTACAGATTTTTTTTTTTTTTTTTAAATGCTTGCATGTTACGTTTCTTACACACATTTTTTAACTCTGCTTATTACTTTCTTCTACATGTAATATAGAGAAAGTATTGGATTCGCGAAAATTTTCGACCTCCGTTTTTTGATGGATTTACATGTTTTGGGATGTCCAGAACACGAATTAATAGTTTTTAGAATATGTCTGTCTGTCTCTCTGTCTGTCTGTATCATTTTTTTCTGGACGCTGTATCTCACGAACCAATGAATGAAATTTAACCAAACTTGGTATTTAGTTGCACCCTGACATGAACTGGTGCTGATTAGATTTGGGGATCAATAGCTCAACAGGTGGCGCTGTGATCGCATTTTATGGAAATTTTTAACATGGCAGCATAGGACAAAATTTCGTATAAATGGGCATAATGTGAGTTATTTTAAACTTGTGATTGTAAAATTTATATGAATTATTGATAATAGTAGTGGGTAACTAGGAAAAAAAATTGTGCATGTGGGGGCATCGGTTCCCTCCCCCCTCCCTGGGGGGGAAGTACCCCTCCGGGGAAGTAAATTTTCAAGATGGGTATCATTCGAAAGGTCTTGTTGATAATAGCAATAGTTAACTGGGAAAAAAATTTTGTGCATGTGGGGGCATCGGTTCCCCCCCCACTGGTAGGGGGGAAGTACCCCCCCCGGGGGGGGGGCAAAGTTTCAAGATGGCTGTCTTTCGAAAGGTCTCGTCAATACCTTTAAAACGAATGGTTGAACCATAAATCTGTGATAATTTAAAACAAAGTTATCGATTTTTTTTACTTTTAACAAAAAAAAAACTTAGAAAAAAAATCGTATATATATGTATTTTTTTTTTAATGAAATTTAACCAAACTTGGTATTTAGTTGGTAATCGTATATATATGTATTTTTTTTTTATGAAATTTAACCAAACTTGGTATTTAGTTGGTCCCCGACATAAACTGGTGCTGATTACATTTGGGGATCAAAAGCTCAACAGGTGGCTCTGTGATCGCATTTTATGCAAATATTTAACATGGCAGCATAGAACAAAATTTCGTATAAATGTGCATAATAAGAGTTATTTTAAACTTGTGCTTGTATAATTAATATGAGTTATTGATAATAGTAATATTTTTCTAGGAAAAAATTTTTGTGCATGGGGGTCATCGCTACCTCTCCTGGGGGGGAAGTACCCCCGGGGGGGGGTAAATTTTGAAGATGGGTATCTTTCGAAAGATCTCGTCAATACCTTTGGTTGAACTATAAATCTGTGATAATTTAAAACAAAGTTATCGATTTTTACTTTCTTCTATATGTAATATAGAGAAAGTATTGGATTCGTAAAAATTTTCGACCTCGGGTTTTTGATGGATTTACACGTTTTGAGAGCTGTAGAACACGATTTGACCCTTTTTAGAAAATGTCTGTCTGTCTGTCTGTCTGTCTGTCTGTCTGTGTGTGTGTGTGTGACAAAATTTTGTGGCAACTGTATCTCAGGAACTACTGCACAGAATTTCATACAAATTAGTATGTAGTTGCACCTTGACATACATTAGTGCCTATCAACTTTTGGTAAAAATTGTCTTACAGGTTGCGTTGCCATCCCGCTTTTTCTAAATTTTTAACATGGTGATATAGGGCAAAATTTTGTATAAATGTGCATAAAGAGAATTATTTTTTAGTAATCATTATGAAATTTACAAGAATTATTTATAATAGAGGTAGTCAACTGGGGAAAAAATTTTGTATGCATAGAAGCCTCGTGAACCCCCCTGGGGGGGAAGTCCCCCCTCGAGGGGAGTAAATTTTCAAGATGGGTATCTTTCGAAATGTCTAGTCAATACCTTTAAAACGAATGGTTGAACTATAAATCTGTGATAATTTAAAACAAAGTTATCGATTTTTTTTACTTTTAAGAAAAAGTAACTTAGAAAAAAAATCGTATTTTTTTTTTTTTTTTTTTTTTTTTAACGAAATTTAACCAGACTTGGTATTTAGTTGGCCTCTCACATAAACTGGGGCTGATTAGATTTGGGGATCAATCACTCAACAGGTGCTGCTGTGATCGTATTTTTTCTAAATTTTTAACATGGCAGTATATAGGACAAAATCTCGTATAAATGTACATAATGGGAGTTATTCTTAACCTATGATTGTGAAATTAATATGAATTATTGATAATAGTAGTAGTTAATTAGGAAGAAAATCTCGGCCATCGCTTCCCTCCCCCCAGGGGAAAGTACCCCCGGGGAGGGGGTAAATTTTCAAGATGGGTATCTTTCGAAAGGTCTCGTCAATATCTTTAAAACGAATGGTTGAACTATAAATATGTGATAATTTAAAACGAAGTTATCGTTTTTTTTTTTTTTTACGAAAAAAAAACTTTGAAAAAAAAATCGTAATTTTTTTTTTTAAATATTGTTACTGTGTGAATTTGTATAAGAAAATATAGAAGAAAGTCTTGTGGTGGCCACAGCATACTAGTTTTAATATTGTTACTGATTGAATATGTATTGTTTTTAACAAAAAAAAAAACTTTGAAAAAAAATCGTACTTTTTTTTTTTTTTTAAATATTGTTACTCATTGAATATGTATAGGAAAGTATAGAAAAAAGTCTTGTGGTGGCCACAACATACTAGTTTTTAAACAAGAATAAAGTTCGCGTATCGTGTAAGGAATACCTGTGAACACCTCTAATTCATTTAAAAACATTTTTACTTTCTTCTATATTCAATAGAAGAAAGCATTGGATTCGTAAAAAATTTCGACCTCGTGTTTTCGTGGATTTACACGTTTTGAGAGCTGTAGAACACGATTTGACCATTTTTAGA
Organism: Salticus scenicus; assembly: GCA_963930645.1. NCBI lineage: Eukaryota > Metazoa > Arthropoda > Arachnida > Araneae > Salticidae > Salticus > Salticus scenicus. The sequence continues at coordinate 53,186,462 of OZ005648.1, forward strand.
AAATGTCTGTCTGTCTGTCTGTCCGTCTGTCTGGCTGTGTGTGTGTGACAAAATTTTGTGGCAACTGTATCTCAAGAACTACTGCACAGAATTTCATACAAATTGGTATATAGTTGCACCTTGACATAAATTAGTGCCTATCAACTTTTGGTAAAAATTGTCTTACAGGTTGCGTTTCCATCCCGCTTTTTCTAAATTTTTAACATGGTGATATAGGACAAAATTTTGTATAAATGTGCATAAAGAGAATTATTTTTTAGTAATCATTATGAAATTTTCAAGAATTATTTATAATAGAGATAGTCAACTGGGAAGAAAATTTTGTATGTGTAGAAGCCTCGCCACCCCCCCCCCTGGGGGGGAAGTCACCCCTCGAGGGGGTAAATTTTCAAGATGGGTATATTTCGAAAGGTCTCGTCAATAACTTTAAAACGAATAGTGGAACTATACATCTGTGATAATTTAAAACAAAGTTATCGATTTTTTTTACTTTTAACAAAAAAAAAACTTTGAAAAAAAATCGTATTTTTTTTTTTTTTTTTTTTTTTAACGAAATTTAACCAAACTTGGTGTTTAGTTGGTCCCCGTCATAAACTGGTGCTGATTACATTTGGGGATCAATAGCTCAACAGGTGGCGCTGTGATCGCATTTTTTCTAAATTTTTAACATGGCAGTATAGGACAAAATTTTGTATAAATGTACATAATGAGAGTTATTTTTAACTTCCGACTGGAAAATTAATATGAATTATTGATAATAATAGTAGTAACTAGGAAATAAATTCTGTGCATGTGGGGTCATCGCTTCCCCCATGCACAAATTTTCAAGATGGGTATCTTTCGAAAGGTCTCGTCAGTACCTTTAAAACGAATGGTTGAACTATACATCTGTGATAATTTAAAACAAAGTTATCGATTTTTTTTTTTTTTTTTTTTTTTTTTTTTTTTTTTAACGAAAAAAAAACTTAATCGTAATTTTTTTTTCTTTTTTTATATTGTTACTGAGTGAATTTGTATTGGAAAATATAGAAGAAAGTCTTGTGGTGGCCACAACATACTAGTTTAACATTATTTAATCATTCACTTTTAACTCATTTATCAGCATTTCAACTCCAAATATTTCTATAACAAGTATTATTTTTCTATACTATCTTTGATTTTCTGTTGTAAGAACTCTTATAAAATGCCAACGTGTAGCTGACCTTGAACTTAACTAAATACATATATATATATATAATTTTAAATCTCTAATTTTAACCGAATTTAGGGGTTTTGGACTGTGAACTCACAATTACTACTCATAGCCAATTTTTAATTTTTGTCAAAATTGATTGAAAATTTGTGATTTAATATACATATATTTCGCAATCGAAAAATTGCGTGACTTATTATCTAGCATGAAATAGAATTTGGAAGACTGGCAGCTTGCAAAATATAAAATAGCAATGCAAAGTAGTCTAAAAAAAAAAAAGAAAAAGAAAAGAAAAGAAAACAACGATCAAACATATTTTTATGAAACATTACGATCCTGATTAAATCAGTAGTCTAATAGCAATAATAATAATATATAAAAAAAAAAAAAACTCTTTGAATCGGTCCATTTGATTGGAAGCTACACTGTCAAAAACAAAAAAGGCTTCTAAGTTAAACACACTTCTTTCACTTCCATTACTTCCATTACGCTACTACCGTAGCTAATGGAAGTGTTGTATTGGTCCAAAAGTTCGATATCGAGATTTCACCTGATTTATACGTTTTAAAATCCCCTGAGTCCAAAAAAGTGGTTTTTGGCAATTGTTCAGTGTGCATGTATGTATGTATATATGTGTATATGTGTGGAATCTTTTGTCTATCATTTTTCCGAAACTAATAAAGATAGAACTACAAAACTTCAGAATTGAAACAGATCTGGTGTACAGATAGATTTTCCAAATTTTGGCGAAAATTGAAAAAGAGGAAGTGGGACATCGGAAACCGGAAGTGGGACCGTAAGTCAGTATCTCAAATACGGCTCTAGCAATTTTCTTCAAATTTGCTATATAAACACTCTATTAGATGTCCTTTCGAATGATATAGTTCGTTAGTTCAGGAAAATTGATAGGCATCCTGTATAAATAGCTCAATTTCAGGCCTCGCAAGAGCGTTTCTTTAAAAACGGCTGTACGGATTTTTTTTTCAAACTCGCCATATTAACTCACTTTTTTCTTTTATATATTCTTTTGCATGTAATTATTGTTTTCCGGTGAATAATTGAGTTTTGGTAAAAGTTGGTATCTCAAAAACGGCTCTAACAATTTTCTTGAAAATTGTTATGTAAATCCATTCCTTTCTCATGTATTACGTGGTTATTAGAGGAAAATTAACAACCATCCTGCTTAGGTAGGTCAGTTTTAGACCTCGTAAATTGGTGTTTCAAAAAATAACTCTACCATTATTATTATTTTTTTCTTATTTTTTACTTCGCTATATGTAAGCTTCGTTTTATATGTCTTTACTTGTGTATAAAGTTTCTCTTACCGGAAAAATTTTAGGTTTCTACTTCTTTAGGTCATTTTTATGTCATACATTATCTCCAAAGAATTGCATATAATACGTGTAATAGTGGGTAATGGAAGTCGTGGGGTTGTTCCACTTCAAATTTATAGTTACGGGTTTATAAAAACTAAAGTATACAACACATGTGCATACACACACACACACACACACACACACAAAAAAAAAAAAAAAAAAAAAAAAAAAACTTTTTTTTTTTTTTTTTTTTTTTTTAGAGAGAGAGACGAATGGTCTTTACGTATGTATACAATCGTATATACATACGATTGTATGTGCTCGTAATGTAATCGTATATACTTATGTATGTATATAGGACACCGAAATTTCGTAATTAAAACAGGTCAGAAGGACACTGCAAATAATATCTGTAAATTTTCTGAAATGTTTATCCAGAGTGTCTGTAAAATTACAATAATCCTTAGCTAAAAGTAAATAATCCAGATTCTCAATCTTTATATTCTATATTTTTATCTATTTTTATTATTTAATTTCTCAATAAAAATTAAAAAGGACTCTTTCTACTAAAGAAAAGGCATTCTAAGTCAGGCATACATTCTCGCCAGTGATTAATCAGATTAATATTAGTCATTAAAATGCATATACAGGGTGATTATAATTAAACTTCCCCTATAAATAGCATCCTACAGTGCAAACGGGTGAACGGAATGCAACGAAATTCGGTATATAGATACACGAGATGCGCTCGCGGAATTTTGAAAAAAAAAAAAAAAAAAAAAGTTCCAAAATGTCCACCAGAGGGTGCTTTTTCCAGAAAAACATTAAATTTAACACAATAAACGACCAGAACGGAATACAGAAACAATATTAGCAACCCAGAACAAGAATCGTGAGTGATAAAATGTAAAACCGGGAAAAGCTGTCAGTTCTAGGGAAAAAAATGTCGAGATATGCATGCTTGCGAAGAGGAAGCTTTATGCAAAACGGGTTAGGGTATAAAACGTTTGCAGACGTTGTCATGTTTTATGTCGACGTTTCCGGCTGTAATGATGACGGCATCTTTAGTTGAATGTGCATTATTAATGAAGCTTTTTTACGAAAACAATCGGAGTGCTTCTGCTGCAGTTCGTGAGTTTCGTCGCATAAAGAACCTACAGCGTACACCAATGTCTACTAAAGGTCTCCGAGTCATGATTAAGAGATTTGAAGGGACGGTGAAATGAGGAGTTAAACCTGGAAGAAAGTGCTTTAATCTTATATAGAGCATTTCCTCGTGACGTCATGTGGTTGGCAAAAAAGCGCGCTCGAATTTCCCGCGCCCCGCCCACCATTGATTTTCCGTTGGTAGTAATCAAGTAATCGCCATCGCTATGCTTTTCCCAAGCCTTTTTGCCAACCACTCATAAAAGTTGAGATGTTTGTTTACAAACAAGGAACTGCCCTATATATTATAAATGTGAATGTCCGTTTATTTGAGTCAGTTTCACGCTAAAACTGCTCGATGGATTTCGATAAAATTTGTTATGGAGATAGCTTATACCCTAACTTAAAAAGTTGGCTACCTTTTATTCCGAAAAAAAAATTTTGTTTTGGCGATTTTTATGCATAAAATAGCAATTTTGTAAGCTAATAATAGCAAAAAATTAGCCATTTAAATTTATCCATAATTTAATTGTTGCCAAAAAAAAAAACGAATTTATTTATTTTTTTCAACAGGAAAATAAATACATTTATCTAAACGTGAACGATAAAAAATTATAAAAAAAAAAATTATGCATCTCACAAAAATTGACGTCATTTTTAATTAAAAATTTCTTTTACACATTGATAAAGTGCTAATACGCAAGCGAAGTGATGACGTCACTGGCCGTTCGTGGATGCAAGAAAAATATTTCCTATGTTAAACGTCCATTGGATTTTTTGTAAAAAATTATTAAAAATCGAGGAAAATTATTTCCCGATTTTAATCCCCATATTTAGGTATAGGTATGTATTAATTATCATGTCCATGCGTTAGATTAAGTTATTTTTGTTGTAAAATTGACAAAATTTGAATTTTTAATTTCAAAACTCTAGGAAAAAAAAAAATGGCAAATTTCCATATTCGATTGAAAACACAAGCATTTCATTTCAAAAGATGATATTTACACAATAAATATCCAACTAATATACTAATTAAAAGGAAAATGATAAATATTCTATCATAATTTAAAGTCAAATTTGTTTTCAAATGTCTAAATAAAGATAAAGTATCTGATATAAAATACTAATATGTTGCAGCGGAATAGATTTGATATCCGCGATTGTAATGAAATGCTCGACCTCTGGTGGGCTAAGGTGAATATATCATACCACTGATAGCTTTCACGCTCAAACAACGATAGAACAACAAGAAAGAACAATAAATTAATACACGTGGCTATTATATTTACTAACAACTGCAGTTGAGAAAGCTCCATCTATCGATCATTACAAACGCGGATCGGTCATCCTTAGCAGAAAAAAAAAATATCGACAAATTATTTGTCGAACATAATTAAATCCTTTCAAAAATCATGGTTATTTTAACAACTTATATTAAGAGAGTAATGAATAATATGAAACAATATTTCGTACAATGCATATTACGAAAATATACATCTGGCATGCATATTTTCGTATTACGTTTTTGATCACCAAATACAATAAGCGCCAAGAACGACAGAGTTTTGAAATTTAAAATTAAAATTTTGCCAATTTGACAGCAAAATAACTCAATCTAACACATGCACATGATAACTAATCTATACTAATATTATAAATGCGAAAGTTTGGATGGATGTTTGTTACTCAATCACGCCACAACGGCTAAACGGATCTGGATGAAATTTTGCACAGAGATGGATAATAGTCTGGAATAAGACATAGGCTACTATTTATACCGGAAAAAATGTAAATTTTTAATTAATCTTCTATATAATATAAATATTTCTTCTATAATAAAACTTTAAAATAATTTATTTTAATTTTTAATTGTTGCCAAAGAATATTTCACGCGAATAATAATAAAAAAAAATAATAAATATTAAATTTGCTTAGGCACATGACAACATAACGTCATTATCAAAATTAAATAATAAGAAAATGAAAGCTAATTCAGATCTGTATTAAAAAGCTTTATTAGTTTATAATCCTCGGTATATTTTTAATTTTAATACTGAAGTAGATAGGACATTTTTCGCCAAGGACTCTATTTTTGTGACAGCAACCTTAAGCCAAGTAGTCCATAAAAAATATAAACAAATCTGTACATATAAAAGAGTAAACTCAATGATTCACTGACTCAACACTGCCATGACGATTCTGTGGGAAAGAGGGTCACAAATTTTAGTGACCAGGTTGGTTTTCGGAGCCTGACCCCCAACTAAGATGGAATTTTGCAAAATCACCCCCCCCGTCTCCCTTGGGGGGCAGAAGGCTTAACTCGGCTCCAAATTACTTAACGGTGAAGAAACTGCAGATGGAAAAACCAGACTTGAGTACAAAAAAATTATTTTCTGCGATTTTGGAATTTTGGATTTTTAAGGGGGGGGGGGGGGGAGGGAAGGGAAAAGGTTTTGGAAGAAGGGTACTCACATACTACACACTACAAAGGGATTTTATGAAATTCCACCCTACCGCCCTTTGGAGATAATGGGGGGCAAAAACATGTATTCATGCGTAACGCTGCACTAAATTATCTAAGGTTGGACATTTTTTATGTAAGGGACGATTATATGTATCTAACGAAGAGATTTTGCGAAATTCCCTCCTCCTTCCCTCCTTTAAGAACGGGGGGAGAGATTAAAAAAAAAAAAGTTTTAAAGCATAGCTCAGCTTTAAATAATTTCATGATCTCAATTTTTTGATGTGTCGGTTAGGTATGTGTACGCAACATGCAATATAAAGTAATTTTGGAAATTTACCCCCCCCCCTTCCTCTTGGGACGGGCGGGGCAAAAACCACATTTTGAAGCTTAAATCCGTCCAAATTACCTAAGAATGGCGAATTTTGGTGTGTGGGTGCTAATTAAGTGTGCGAAATATGCACTTTGATGAGATTTTGTAAAACTTTCAACTGTAACCGCGAGGGAGGGGGAGTAAAAAGCAGGTAAGGGACTGCCGAAGGCATTGGGCAACTTAAAATTAGATTTTGACGGATTTCAATGATTTTCTTTTTCTTTTTTTTTTTTTTTTTTTAGATATTTTGTTATTATTAATGATATGCTGTTTTGGGGATTCATTTCAATATAATGACCAGCGAAGCGGGCAAAGCCTGCTAGTTACGAATAGATCGTATGAAAATTAAAACATGGTAATTATAGCAAATTGGAATCACATTAAAACTATGGAATATCCTTCTGACTGTATTTTCTGTGGATTAATACTTTCAGTATTAATCTCTGATAATTTCTGGTGGATTGGATCTCCTTCGTAACATTCTATTTTTAAGAACCGCCACAGTGTTGCCAGATTGGGAACATTTTTATTCAATAGCCACCACTAAATTTTTATTGTAACGGTTGCTTAATCACTTCGAAGATTATGTATATCAAATATCACTTCTGGAAATTATTGGTGATAGTTGAATAAAAATAGTCCTCAGTCTGGCAACACTGGACCGTGATAGCCCAGTCTGCAGAGGTCCAGTTCGTAGTCAGAGAAATGCAGATTCGATTTTCGTGCCCGACAAACCTCGTCGTTTCTTCTGATAGTTTTGAATTTACAGCCAATCCTCGTTTATTGACGTTTAGTGTTCTAGCGAGAAAACTTCGAGATAGAAAAAACTTTGATATAACAGATTAATTTCCTATTATATGTTGACAAAGATCTCGAAAGTAAAGTATTATAATATATATTATTATTCAACTTGACCTAAGTTAGTATACTTGCGCCAAAAGTAAATATATGTGCGACGAATGAAAAATCATAAAATGACTATCCAAATTATGAAATAATAATTATTAGCAGGTACATAAAACTGTCAGGGATCATTTAGAGTGACGCTATAAACTGTCACTAAGAAGCAGAAATCATTCCAAAAAACTATACGAAAAATATACGTGCCATTTTATTAGCTGTCCTCAAACGAGGACACTGGGCACTAACGGGCTATTCTCAACCCTGTTTATAGTACAATTATTATAAAATAGAAAGCATTAAAGGAAGCACGGAAAAAGATTTAATCTGCAATTTCTCAAATTCAAGCAGAATTTTTATCTGTCATATTAAACTTTTTTAAACTATTGCACAGTATTCATGTTCCATTTCAAATGATATATTAAAATTAACACAAAGAAAATTCCCATTTCTAATTAGTGTGTGAAATTTCTAATGCAAATGCCTGCATAATTCGATTTGTTCAAGTTGATACTTTTTCAAACAAAAAGTATTAGCTCACGTAATCTGTTTGGAACCATTCTTACAATTTTATAAAATAAATAATTTGGTGTGTCACTCATACGACTTTCTCTTACCCTGAAATTTAATACTATAAATACAGGTTGGAGATTAAGAGGTAAGATAACGAGTACTGTTATGTGAACCTATGTTAAACAATTCAAATTAGGCTCCGGAAGAGTTTTATATGATAATTAGTTCTGTGTGATGGGATCTACCGCCCTCCTCAACCCCCCGTTTCATTAATGCACCTACATTTATACAGAATTTAATTCGGTTATTAAAAAATAATTCCGTTTTTAAAAAATAAGTTATTAAAATTATTATTTAAAAAAATTATCTTTTATGATAATGCAGACGATTTCCATATTAGAGAAGTAGTATAACACTAAATATCCAAAAAAAGTCCATTTTTTTCTCAATATTAAGAAAAAAAAAAAAAAAAATCGATAACTCTGTTTTAAATTAGCGAAGACCGATGGTTCAACCATTCGTTTTAAAAGTATTGGCGAGCTCTTTTCAAATATACCCATCATGAAAATATACTCCCCTTGAGGGGGGAGGTGAGGCTCCTACATACACAATTTTTTTTTTTTCCCAGTTGATTATCTCTATTACAAAAAATATATTTCGTTTCATTTGGTTTAGTGTAGTCTATAGATGTTAAACTCTACTTACCTGCAATTTCCCTTATAGACGTAATGTATTTGAATACATTTGAGTGTTCCTGTACACGAATCATTTGCTTCATCTCAACGAAAAGTTTACTGTTGCATCCCTATATGATACACATTTAGAATACCGAGTTTGGAATTTCTGCTACTATTTGTTCTTGAGATATGCTGATAACAGGCAGGCACACGGACAGACACACAGACCATTCACTAAAAACATGATTTTCGTGTTCAGGGGACCTCAGAACATGTAAATATAACAAAAACTCGCGTTCGAAAATTTGACCCTAAAGCAATACTTTCTCGACTCTATGAGTAAGAGAAAGTAAAAATATATATAAATTAGTTCTTAACACCCAATAATTTATTAAGTTTCACTCCTTCCTGTGTTAAACTCTTCCATAATCTTTTTTTTTTTTTTTTTTTTTTTTTTTAGCTTTCGAACACATGTAATCATGTCAAAAATCCGAATTTGAGATTTTGATGTTTTTATACGTTTTGAGGTTCCTTGAGTCCGATTTCACTATTTTTACGTTGATGTATGTATGTGTATGTGTATGTGTGTGTGTGTATGTATGTATGTGAGTGAACACGCTAGCGTCTAAACGCTTTGCTCGAATGAGCTGAAAGTTGGTACGTATGTTGTAAGTCACCGTAGCACGAACCCTATTGATTTTGGTGAATCTAGCACTTATAGTTCCTTTACAGGGACACCAAGAAAAGTTCTTTATCATTATGGCCTATGGGGCCAAATTTTTAAAAGTATGATAGCGTCTAAACACCTTATTAAACTGAGCAAAAAAAAAATGTACACATATTTTAGGTCACAGTTGCACGAACTGTATAGATTTTGGTGAATTTAGCATTTACAGTTTTTTTACAGGGATACAAAGAAAATTTTTTTATCATTATGACCTATGGGACCAAATTTTTAAAAGCGCGATAGCGGCTAAACGCCTTATTCATTTCAGCTGAAAATTTATATGAATGTTGTAAGTTACTATTTCACTAACTATAAGCATTTTTGTGAATCGAGCACTTATAGGTTTTTATAGGGACACAACGAAAAATTCTTTATCATTATGATCTATGGGCTCAAAGTTCAATAGCGTTAAACTAAACATCGTGTACTATTTGGAGAAAAATACTCAAACACTCTATTATAATTTTCTCTCTTTTGTTTATTAACAACTCCTCTTACTTTACTTTACTTACAAAACCGTTAATTACACACAATGTTCGGAAAGTCGAGTGGAGGTGTCACTCCAGATTTTTTTAAAGTTAAAATTATTGTTATTAAAATCAAATTAAAGTTAAAATTAATAAATATTTTTTAATTATATTAAAAATAAATTTTCAATTATTTATTTTTTAAATATATATTAATAATTTAAAATTAATAAATATTTAAAGGCCTACATACTTAATGTTTACTTGAAAAAAAAAAAAAAAAAAATATATATATATATATATATATATATATATTTTATTTTTATATTTGCATTTGAAAACACTCGCTTTCAGATTTTTGACGGCATGTCGAATATCTAAAGAAATTCTTGCTTGATTGTTTTGGAACTTCAGGGATTTAACACTTTAACGTCTATTAGTTTTGCACTGAAACCAAAAATTTGTCATCATTATACAGTTTTTATGCAAAATATTTCCAATATTTCCCCTTATTTTAATCATTTTTTAAACTTTTCTTCCTTCTCTGTTCGGCAGATAGCAGAACTACTTTGAAATTTAATAAACTATGCTTCAGAGGAAGCTATATCTGGATGTCACTGGAAATTTCTTACTAGGCAAGAATGTACCTTATTAGTTTTATGAACCATTCGTGCCTAGTATTTTCATCTGAGAAGGGTCGTGCTATTATTTTGACCCTGAAACAATTGTTGCAGGTATTTGTAATTTATAGCATCTCTACTTACGCAAAGTTATTTATTCATTAAAGTAAATATTATTTGAGTTTAGTCAGATTAGTATATATAGATATTTCAAACCAACAATTTCTCCCCCCCCCCCCGCATGTCTATGATTAGCCATATGTCCAACAACCATTTTTAAATGCAAACATTTAGTGAACGTTAAAGGGTTAAAGAGCATATATTATGCCTTAAGTGTCATACTGTATCTATACTAATGCAGTAAATAAAAGAAAGCAGAATAAGTGCCACACTACATTATTCCCCTCATAAACAATCTTACAAAATTCTTCTTCATCGTTCAATACACTGAGAAAATATATATAAAGCCTTCCTCTAGAATTAATAAGTGACCATTTTCTAAATGCTTTAGCTAGAATTATAGATTTCTGAGCTATACGCATTAAGGTACACCAATAAACTGAATAGACGAGATGATCGAGAATTTCTAGTTTACACATTTCTTGATACTGAAACAATATTCTGAATCTTTTTATGGCGAGAAATTCTCTCTTGATTTTCTAGAATTGGGTCATAAACCAAGATTATAATTGCTGAAACGCGCCTCTTGTAGTCTCATTTATTTACAGAGATTTTAAAATAACTTTGCCCTCGATAATATAGGCAAACGCTCTAGAATTCTAATAGGGGCTTCTAAAACTCGCTTTTCAAGGGGACTAGAACTTATAAGGATGACATGGAACTAATTTTTCTAGAGCCACAATTTAAATTCTAGATGTCAGTTACAGAATTTTTTCTCAGTGTACCATTTTTTAGATGAAATGTGTGTGGGTTTATGCTTTCGTGCGTCACCTGTGTTTACTTCCCACACCACGATGAAAGATGATATTTAATTTTTTCAATGCGAAACAATTGTTGTTCATTTTTAAATATATATTCTTTGATATTATTATTTTTCTGTACATTATTTTTTAACATATTGTTTCCTATAAAATTGAGTAATGTAAACATGGCTAATATAATTAAATTTATATTTCTGTACTGATAAGTATAAAGGATTTAAGTCCATATTCTTGATTTTTCAGGAGACGAAAAATAAAGTTAAACTAACTAAAAACAAATCAGAAGAATCGATTAGTAAAAAGGGATTAGGTTGATTTATACCCTTTATACCATTCAGTGATTGTCAATCTTCATTTAATAAGGGGAAAAAATTGAATCAAATATTTTATACCATACATGAATGGTAAATTTCTGACTTGAACCTTTTTTTACCAATGGATTTTCTCAAAGACTAAATGACATAGACTTAAATCTTTTATACCAATCGATTGAGAATTTTTTTCTGAGTCTGACTATGTACTTAACTCAAAACCGATATTTTTGGACTTAAATCCTTTATACTTATCAGTACAGATTTATATTAGCCTTTTTAATTAATTTAATATAAATAGTTTTTTTTTTTTTAATAGTAAACATATCGTAATTTTTAAGATAATTTTGTTAAGAAACCACCTCTCTTTCTAATTTCATCAATTTGTGAATGCTTGTTTACAACGTTTGATTCCATATTCTAAGGAGCTGTGAATGGTGTGCTGTTGTTATTTTTTGAAAAAGCTGCCAATATATTAAAACACTTTATTTAAAACAACGATGCATTCATACATACAAACATACAATCATTTTGTAAAGAAAAGTAAACATTACATTGCATGAACCAACCCATTGCACGAACCAACCTTTTAATTAATAAAAGTTCTGTGCGATAAATTAATATATTAAACAGTAAACTTCTGATTAAATAATGTGCACTCTCCCTGAAATGCTAGCTTTTCACAATGCTTTCGCAGAATCATGTCTCTCTTCGATAGCTACAATGATCTCTTTTGGTCGGAGCAAACTTCGATTAATGGAAAACTCCAATTGAACCTAAAATATGTATAAAAAGAAATAAGATTAGGTTGCAATAATTTGTTAAGAGAAAAACAATTTGTTATTTATTGAATTTTATTGGTAAATTTAGAAAAAAGAAAAAAAAGAGTTATCGATTGAATTTTATGGGTAAAATAAGCTAAAAGTATTGTTCATCCGTCGATTTTGTGTTTAATTATTTTGATTTCTGATTTGATGCACGGATCCATTAACCAACTATTGATAGCGAAAATCCCCTTCATTATATTAAAAGTTAGTCAAGACAAATTATTGATGTTGTAGTTTAAATTTGTTAACGCATAAAGTTATAAAACATATGTAGCTTTACGGTCATTATTTTGTAAATATAATTTCTAATTTAGTAAATATAATGTAAAATAGGTTAAAGATGACACCAATTTTCCGATACATAGTGTATTAATAGTTTGCGCGAAATAAATACTTTTCTATTGTTATGCTTTATCACACACTTTTTACTTTCTCTGACCCATAACGTAGAGAAAGTATTGTTTCTGGGTCAAATTTTCGAACGTGAGTTTTTGTTATATTTACTCGTTTTGAGGTCCCCTGAATCCGAAAATCATGTTTTTAGTGAATGGTCTGTCTGTGTGTTATCAGCATAGCTCAAGAACAAATAGTGGCAGAAAGTCCAAACTTGGTATTCTAAATGTGTATGATATAGGGATGCTACACTAAGCTTCTCGTTGAGATGGAGCAAATGGTTTGTGTACAGGGACACACAAGAGAATTCAAATACAATACATCTACGAGGAAAATTGCAGGTAAGTAGAGTTTAACATCTATAGACTGCACTAAACCAAATGAAACGAATATATATATTTTTATATGCGTAAAAATATGTATCATGTAGAATAGGGTAGGGAAATTATTCACTGTTTGTTTACAATAAAAGAACTAGATAAAAGTGCGACAATAGTTGCAAATTGATGGAAGTGTATTTCAGGCTGGGCCATGTATTATTACTATAGGATTATATTTAGGTGCACTATGTGGTTTGTATATAATGTTCGAAAGATATACAGGGCTGCAAATATTTAAGCGATAACATTCTCTTTTGTTGTTAGTGGATGTGCTTTACTAATAATATTTTACCATTTCCAGGAAAGCTGCTGTTCGGGAACTGAAAGGAATTCCTCATAGAGATATGGTAAATAATGTATGTTTTTAAGCTAAATATTCATCGCTTGTTTTTTGTATATTTACACGCTTTGAGGCTTCCTGATTATCGCAGTCAAGTTTTTTAACGTTTGATTTTTGTCTGTGTCTCTTAGAGTGACTTAAAAACGAATAATTTTAGGAGATCCAAACGTTGTATTTTGAAGTTAATATAAGTTTGTTGCTGGAAAAGTTTGATCAAGATTGAAAAGTTTCAAGGAATGTTGCGTGTGAAAATTGTCTGCATAATTTAAAGTGAATTTATATTCTATATAAATGTAGGTGCATTAATATAACGGGGGATTGAGGGGGCGGTAACCCTCCCCATACAGAACTAATTATCATATAAAACTCTTCCGAAGCCTAATTGTAATTGTTTAACGTAGGTTTACATAACAGTACTCGTTATCTTACCTTAGTCTCTAACCTGTATTTATAGTATTAAATTTCAGGGTAAGAGAATGTCGTGTGAGTGACACACCAAATTATTTTTATTAACATTTAAGCATGGTGTAATACTTTTTAACTAAATTAAATGATAAGACTTTTTTCTTATCATTAATCGAAAGTTTTTAGTAACTCTTATATTTAGTTTTGTGAAATGAAATAAATAGCGTAAAATAATAAAAAAAGAATTTCAATATAGTTCTATTAAATATTTTGGGAAACTATTTTTCAACGGTTACAAAAGAAAACCCTCTTTTCTTATTAATCACGTTTTGTTACCTTCTCTATAACTAATTAATTATTGCCGAAACGTCAGTGGAGGCCCTACATTGAGACTCAAAACGGTTTTGGGCTGTGTCTGTCTGTCTGTCTGTTTGTCTGTCGCGCGATAGCGGCCACAAAAATAGCGCTATTGACTTGAAATTTGGTACACATGTTCATGAGCACCACGAAATGAGCTGTATAGATTTTGGTATGTATTCCATTTGTAGTTCGTATACAGGGACACGCCAAAGTTTTTCTTATCATTACGGTCTATGGGAGGAATTTGTATGTATCGCGATGGCGGCCGCAAAAATAGCGCTATTGACTTGAAATTTGGTACACATGTTCATGAGCCCCACGAAATCAGCTGTATAGTTTTTGGTATGTATTCCCTTTGTAGTTCGTATACAGGGACACGCCAAAGTTTTTCTTATCATTACGGCCTGTGGGAGGAATTTGTATGTATCGCGATAGCGGCCGCAAAATTAGCGCTAGTGACTTGAAATTTGGTACACATGTTCATGAGCCCCACGAAATCAGCTGTATAGTTTTTGGTATATATTCCATTTGTAGTTCATATACAGGGACACGCCAAAGTTTTTCTTATCATTACGGCCTATGGGAGGATTTTGTATGTATCGCGATAGCGGCCGAAAAAATAGCGCTATTGACTTGAAATTTGGTACACATGTTCATGAGCCCCATAAAATCAGCTGTATTGTTTTTGGTATGTATTCCATTTGTAGTTCGTATACCTGTCCGTCTGTCTGTCTGTCTGTCGTGCGATAGCGGCCGCAAATATCACTCTCTTAATTTAAAATTTGGTATACATGTTCATGATCCCCACGAAATTAGCTGTATAGTTTTGGGTGCGCATTCCATTTGTAGTTCGTGTACGGGGACACGCCAAAGTTTTTTGAAGTGAAAACTTCTTTAGGCGCGTTGAGCACTTTTGGGTGAACAAAAATCTTTAAACTCCCGTCATCGTCAGCTAACGCTTTCCATTTGAAGTGAAAACTTTTGGGTGAAAAAAAATCATTGAATTCGCGTCATCGTCAGTAAACGCTTTCCATCCTTCTATGATACAAATAATGTACCATACAATTAACTTGCTAATGTGAAGTGTTAGTAATTTTATAGTATATATTGTTTTAAAATCTGTTGCGGCTCTACACGACTTCTCTCATCTCCGAGCACTGTCTCTATTGCAGTTAGACCTCACAAAACCGTGAGAAAGCCCAAAGCTGCCATTTTTCTCACGTTTTTACAATCTGGTGCGGCTCTACACGACTTATTTTATCTCCGGACACAGTCTCTTAAAGATTGCAGCCGGAAACGTTGCAGTTAGACCTCACAAAACCGTGAGAAAGGCCAAAGCCGCGATTTTTCTCACGTTTTTACAATCTGGTGCGGCTCTACACGACTTCTCTCATCTCCGGACACTGTCTCTATTGCAGTTAGACCACACAAAACAGTGAGAAAGGCCAAAGCCGCCATTTTTCTCACGTTTTTACAATCGGGTGCGGCTCTACACGACTTCACTCATCTCCGGACACAGTCTCTTAAAGATTGCAGCCAGAAACGTTCCAGTTAGACTTCACAGAACCATGAGAAAGACAAAAGCCGCCATTTTTCTCACGTTTTTAAAATCTGGTGCGGCTTTACACGACTTCTCTCATCACCGACCTCTGTCTCTTAAAGATTTCAGCCGGAAACGTTGCAGTTAGACCTCACAAAACAGTGAGAAAGACCAAAGCCGCCATTTCTCTCACGTTTTTACAATCTGGTGCGGCTTTACACGACTTCTCTCATCTCCGGACACTGTCTCTTAAAGATTTCAGCCGGAAACGTTGCAGTTAGACCTCACAAAACCGTGAGAAAGGCCAAAGCCGCCATTTTTCTCACGTTTTTACAATCGGGTGCGACTCTACACGACTTCACTCATCTCCGGAAACAGTCTCTTAAAGATTGCAGCCGGAAACGTTCCAGTTAGACTTCACAGAATAATGAGAAAGACCAAAGCCGCCATTTTTCTCACGTTTTTAAAATCTGGTGCGGCTCTACACGACTTCTCTCATTTCCGGACACTGTCTCTTAAAGATTGCAGCCGGAAACGTTCCAGTTAGACCTCACAAAACCGTGATAAAGGCCAAAGCCGCCATTTCTCTCACGTTTTTACAATCTGGTGCGGCTCTACACGACTTCTCTCATTTCCGGACACTGTCTCTATTCCAGTTAGACCTCACAAAACCGTGAGAAAGGCCTAAGCTGCCATTTTTCTCACGTTTTTACAATCTGGTGCGGCTTTACACGACTTCTCCCATCTCCGGCCACTGTCTCTTAAAGATTTCAGCCGGAAACGTTGCAGTTAGACCTCACAAAACTGTGAGAAAGGCCAAAGCCGCCATTTTTCTCACGTTTTAACAATCTGGTGCGGCTCTACACGAATTCTCTCATCTCCGGACACTGTCTCTATTCCAGTTAGACCTCACAAAACAGTGCGAAAGGCCAAAGCCGCCATTTTTCTCACGTTTTTCCAATCTGGTGCGGCTCTACACGACTTCTCTCATCTCCGGACACTGTCTTTATTGCAGTTAGCGCATTAAATAAAATTGTAATATAATTTTTGTAGTAGTAGTTTATATTAATGAATAAAAAAACACTTCATTTAAAAGTATTTACTACACAATAAAATATTTCCTGACGATTCAAGAAATACACATGTAATTGTTCACGTTTTCACTTCTGTCGGCACTCCCGAATGCAACTTTTTTTTTTTTTTTATCATTACGGTCTATGGGAAGAATTTGTATGTACCGCAATAGCAGCCGCAAAAGTCCTTCGATTGACTTGCAAATTGGCGCACACGTTCCAGCTTTGCATAAACGTAAGTAGCTGTATAATTTTTATTGCTATATTGGTTAAAAAATGTGTATAGGGACACGCCAAAATTCTTAACATTACGGCATAAGGTGTGAATTTCTTTTAAACGCATTTTAATATCATTACTTTGCAATGAAGAAAATGAAACTAGCGTACGTGAGTAATATGCTTAAACTCATGTTGTTTGAAGAAAATATGTGCTCTTAAGCTTTCTAATTAATGTACAGGACCTTACAAAAGTGTTCTGTTAATGTCACGTAGTCATGCGAACTATGTTAAATTTGGAACAATTATTAATTTTAAACGCAAAATAAGCTGAATAGTTTTTACTGGTGTATACAATGTTTATGGTTTGTTTACAGAGCCACAAGAAAGAATTTCGTAACATTAGAGCCTATGGACAAACTTTTATTTAAGCGCGCTCTTTAATGCGTTTATGCTGAATTGAACTTAATAAAATTAACATACATTATAAAGATGCTTAAAATCATGTTTACTCTTGAAAACAGTTATGTATAGTCTAAATAATTTATGAGACCACACAAAATAATTCCGAGTATATACTATAATCATCCAAATGATGTCAAATTAGTTTGAAAAATTAATGAGTTACAATTAATTAAATTTATTCTTATTATTGGCGTTTATAATGACTGTGGCTACTTTTCCGGGATACATAAAATAATTTCGTACTATTACGGTCTATAGTCAATATTTCTTAAAAGTTTATTTTAACATGGTTACACTCCATCAAATATAATGCAATTTTATTAGAATATTAAAAACATGTTTTCCTGTTGATAATTGTGGGCATAGACTTAGAAATTAGTTTAAAGGTTACGCAAAATATTTCCGATATGCTACGTAATTTTTTTTTGTATGAAAAATGATAGTTATGAAATTTGGTATTTATGAATTTCAGGGAAATAATACAAGACTGTCATTTATTAAGAATACATATTGTTGCGTACTTGGAGGTCCGTAAGTTGTCCGAGAATGAAAGGCGAAACTTGCAAAAATTCAGTAATGTAGTCACAGAAAGTTCCAGAAAAATACAGGTCTATAAACCAAGTATCAGCTTCAAATCAGCCAGTAAACACAGCTTAAACAACAGCCGTTAACAGCAAAACAACAGTACAAACTGTTTAGCAATAACACATAAAGAAATTCTCATCCAAAGAGACTCACAGCAAAGCAAGCATTTGACGAAACTGGCACAGATCTGACACTGACCGCCTTGGTGAAGAAATGCTCCTTTTATACTTTTCTATCGAACACAGACTGTTCTGGAAAATTCTCGTATCTCATAATGAGATTAGAGCTTCCATATTTGGTATATCCCTAATAAGGATTTTCTCGCCAAGGTCGCCAAAAATAGCCAAGGAGGGAAATAGTCGCCAAATTTGGCGCCAAATCCATTTCTTCCCTTATAGTAGCTTTTTTAAGTGTTTTTAAGGGAAAATTAGGCGATTTTACGCTAAAACGACTAGAAATGCACAAAGTTAGCATTTTATTAACTTTACTAAACCTTTTGAAAGAATTTATACAAAAATAAATGCGATTATTTACAATTCTGTAACACTTTATAGGATATACAAATAGAGATGAAGCGGGGGGTTGAGGGGGGCGGCAGCCCCCCTCAAGAATGTATCTGATTATGGTAACAAGTCGATAGAATCAATATATACAATTATATAATAAGGAATAAATAAAAATGACCTATTGAATAATGTCTGATGTAAATAGGACGTTGAGGCTCCTGATCTGCAGATCCACTAGTTTTATATTACTTGAATTCGAAAATCGTAAATTTTATCCATCCTCTCGAGCACAAGGAAAGGTCCCTCGTAATGTGGATTTAGTTGCAATTGAACTGCACCATGGCGTACGGAAACTTGTTTACAGTGCTGGAGGTCGTGAGTGACGAATGGCCGACTCTTAATGTCGTGATTACTAGTTGGAGCTGAAGACACCTTTTGCATTAGTTTCTTTGAGATACTGAACGAACTCGGGTGCATTAGTCTGTTAGATTAGTTGCAAATAATTCGTCAGATAACCGAAGGGCTGTACTGTAGACCAGCTCGACTGTTATAGTTTTTATTGATTCCCGGAATGCTGAATGCACTGCCAACAACACAGTCTGTTAAATGAGGTTCAAAGACGCTTTTATTGTACGGTGCCAATTTTCATTTAAACTATTAGATATCTGTTGATATGTCGTGGTATGTACGTGTTTACTTCCTAGCAATTTCGTTAATAGCTTAAATAAGTCTGATTCAAAATTTTCTGCCCGGTCGATGTAACTATCTTGGGAATACCAAAATGGGCAATCTAATTTTCGTAGAACATTCTAGTTACCATTCTAGCGTGATGTCAGAAGTTGGGCATGATACGATCCAATGCGTGAAACTGTCAATATTTGTCATGCAATATGTATATGGCGCGCCCAAATGAAAAGGACACTTTAGCTGTAGCGGCATTATATCAAATTCAAGTGAGTTAATGTGTTAACCAATAGAGGGCGTGAGCGTACTGCTAGATTCACATGCGTAGTTAGCAGCTTCGCATCAATATCCTCATTGCTGGATAGCCGTTTTCGCAGTTCGTTGCATGATGGATTCCTCCAGACCAGCATAAAGAGATCGGCTGTGGATAAGCTCATACGACAGAATCGCCGGATCATCACACGTGAAATTGCTGTTGAACTGTCGATAAGCAAAGGAACTGTGCATCACATAATTCACAAAAAGCTTGGTTATGGCAAAGATTGTGCACAATGGGTACCCAAGCATCTGTCAGAGAATCAGAACACGTAGAGAATGGGTATTTGCCTGAGCCATCCACACCCTTCCTACGCGCTGGAATCCGTGTATCAATGTCAGTGGCAATTTATAAGTGTAGTATTCCACATGAACTGTAATTATAATATTGTTACTAAAATTTTTTCACATATAACTTTAGTCTCCTTTTCATTTGGGCACATCATATATATCCATGAGAAAGAGGAAGGGATCAAACGATATGTATTGTACGTGATCAAATCTTTTGTTTGGTACTTTATTATTATGTACAGGAATGTTAGTATGGCAGTATATTTTAGATCTCTGACAAAGTATATATGTCCGCTCCTAAACTGAGACATCGATTTTTATTGAGGATAGAAGATAAAAGACAGATAGAGTACGTTATGAACCATTTTGTAAGTTATTGTCGTAGATTTATGAAAATTTCTACGCATGTGCATCAAAAAATAATATTAAGCATATTAAAATATCTCAAAACCTATTTAAATTTTAAAATAAAACAAAATTTTATTTTTTAATTAATTTATATTTTATTTATATTTTATTTATTTTTTAACTATTTTTATTTTAGAATTGTTTCCTGCTTACCATTTTTTTTTTTTTTTTTTTTTTTTTTTTTTAAACAGATAAGCGTCATTCATAAACGAATCAGCATAAAAATATTTATATTATTGCTCAACAGTAAGTTATTCACATGAGTATTATAAATAATCTCAGTGTTGTAATATTAGAAGTTTTTTAAACTTCTAAATTAAAAGCTTAAAAAATATATTAAAAAAAAAAAATCCTTCCAAAAAATATATTCAACTCTATTATTACCTTTGTTTGAGGTGATCTTTTGAATCTGAAGTTCTTGAGTACATGTGCTAGGCACACTTTCACCTTTATGAGAGCAAATCTCATCCCGACACAGTTTCTGGGGCCGGCACCAAAAGGTATAAATGAAAGCTGTTCCCGCTTAGCACGCTCTTCAGGTGTAAATCTATATCGAATAGGAAATGAATCATATATTAATAAGCTGAATTGGGAAACAGTTGAATATGCCTTATTTTGACATCAGTTTTTAACAGGAAAATAGAAATGGGATTATTATTATCATTATTATTAAATTAAGCCCTTATCTACCGACGGTACTGTAAAGTGTCATTACTTTAAAAAATGTATAAAATCGAATTTATGGAAGAAATCCCAGAGGTATTTATAAGAATAGAAAGTATGATCCTCATTTTAATCTCATTAAAAGGCACTTGACGCTACTTGTAGCCGTTTTTGATAGACAAAGGATTTTATAGAGTGATATTGTTGTTTATGATTGTCATTTTTCACGATCTTCAACACATTTTTTGTCTGTTTCCTATCGCGGTAGATAAAAAGCTAAGTACAGAGTGCTTTTAGAAATATATGTTCCACTTAATTCAATTGGTTTTATGCACTTTTCTTTTCTTTTTTTCTGAAATGAATATCAGTAACGTTATCATTAAATCGCTGAACGTTGTTTGAAAAATTATTCTGTGAAGAGGAATCAGCTTGTAAAAATTGGATGAAATTTTTAAAGTAGCCTTTTTTGTGATAAAAAAGCCTCTAACAATACATCTTCTCCTCGGGATAACCATCAGGAAACAATCAGGATATTCTGAGAATGAAAGGGCATTTCAGGGACATCTTCTGAATGTACTGTGGATAAATGTGCTCTTTGGGGTACAATATAGGTGGTGTGTGGTAGTGAAGGCCTATTCAAAATTCGAGATCCTAAGCTTTAGTTGAATGCCTTTGTGAAGGTCTTACTCAAGGAATTCGAGCCCGTATTCACGCTAGTTTCGGAGACAAACTCAGAAAACTCCAAACACAGAAACTTATGAAAAAGGCGACGAGCGTGTACAGTTTCAAATCAGGCACTTCTCTTTTACCATCTTTGACGGCAGAATTTCTTGGCCATTGGTGAGGACCTTAATTTTGTAGCATGTCGAACATTTGAGATCCTTATATTCAATAAAACCTTTAGCTAATATACCAGTTATAAAACGAATATATATATATATATTGGGTTGTTCGGAATGTCATTTCGTTTTTCTCAGCAGAGGACTTAATCGTATTTTTTTCACACCTTCTTCACATTTAAGTTGCATTGCCATTACATATTGTGACAGCTGATACAGCAAGGCTTGCTTGTGAAAAAGGTCGTTTTATTCTGCTCAATAGTTTTTGATTGGTGCCCTATCAAATAAAGAAAATCAGAAGCGACATTTTCGGCATATTTTGTTTTTGCTATCAAAAATGCGAAAATACTATTCAAACAAGGAAAAAAAGTATACGATGTGTGCACAGAAAATTTATTTAAAGAACGCTATTGTCAAAACTGGTTTACCAAACTTTGTTCTGGCAATTTTGAGTTGAAGATGCATAACGTTCTAGAAAACCAGTTTGTGCTAATGAAGACAAAATAAAGTATTGATTTATGAAAAACTGCCAAATAACAACTCGTGAGATTGCTAAGAAACCGATCAAAGTGGAGAATATATAATTCATTAAAATATTTATACAATATAAGAAAATCGTCTTTCATTTTCGAAGGAAAAAACGAAATTACTTTCCGAACAACCCAATATATATATATATATATATTGAGAATTATCTATAATGAAAGCAGCATGATTAGATAAACACTAAGGGAAGTTCGAATGTCATACGTAAAATGTTAGAGTTTCAGTTTGTTATGTACTTTAATTTTCTGGTGGTTGTCTTCGAAACTCACGTAAATACGCGATAAGAATCCACGGAGGGCACGCCACCCAGGCCTAGCAGCCTTATGTAGTCAATTGGCCGTAACCCCAAACACACAAACACAAACTTTAATTTTCTGTTCTATAAATACTATTATGGAAAATTCTAAATGGTGGAATTCCACTTTATGAAAGCTTTGCTTAAAGAAAATACATTTGATTAGTAACAAACTATAAATAAAAATATCTATAAAAAGAAATAAATAATAAATACCTGTCTGGATTAAATTTTTCTGGATCAGGAAAGTTCTTAGGATCTCTGTGTATGGCATAGACCGGGATGGTGACAATCATACCCTTTGGAACAGTCAGTCCAGTGTCACCTAATTTATAATCTTCGTTTGCAACTCTTTCTATTCTACAGTGTTGATATATATATGAAATAGAAGTATTTGTTACAAATGATTTTTACACTCTTGACAGCATTGTTACATTACTAATATACACAACGAATTTACACAATGAATATAGGTCTTACATTATCAAGATCCACTAATCAAATCTCTATTTATTTAAATGGTGCCACATACCCATATATTCTCTTAATTCCTGAAGTTAAAACTTCTTAAAAATACTCTTTATAGTATTGGTTTGTTTGAACCTGAATTAATTTAACTGACTTATTGTTTATCTAGCTAAACGCTAGATGGCGCTTTCTCACTGTTGACTTAGTTTTCTAACATTAATTTCATTTCTATGAAAGTTTTAATGTTCATTGATTTACGTACAATTTAAATTAAATTTAACTAGATTAAATTTTAACTTACTTAAAATTAAAATTTCACTAGCTCAATAAATAATTACTTAGTGAATTTAATCGTTAGTGAAACAGCTCAGAAGTTAATTCTTTATCGATTAATCGATGTTTGCAATTTTTAATTTTAATAATTTGTTGGCATCTTCCTATTCTCCAGTTTATGTAAAAGTTTTGCATTGGCTACTCTGCTTTTTTCTAGTTTTCTCTATGGATTCCTTGATGATTTGATTTAATAATTTATTTAATTTCTCATTCAAATTGGTTTTGCTGCCTCGATCGGGGCTGGAACAATATAAATTGCTATGATTAGCTATATTGTTTTACGAAATCTATGCAGCTTTCACAGCTTTATGAAGTACATGCCCCCTGATGATTTTTTCCTTCTAATTTTAAGCATTTTTATCCAATTATTATTTCTGTGGTCCTTTAGTTATTTTCTCTGTCATCAAGTTTAATGGTCCTTTTTTTATTATTATCATTCGTGTCGGCGTAAGTAATTTAAATTGTTTTTGTCTGTTATTGGTTCTTAATCTGTATCTCAACATTTTTGTGTCAGTCTTATGTATAAGTTAAAAGCAGTTCTATTTTTATTGTGTTGGTATTGTTTTGAATCTATTAATTGCTAAATTTTAAGGTTAAATTTTATTACGATACATATCATATATAAATTAATATATATACAGAGGCTGTTCGCACATTTTTTAGACGATTTTATTTCGCAGTAAGAAAAAATCATTTGCATGGAGAATTTTATTTTCACAACAGTTATATTTTTTGAAGTTTTATTTATCTTCTGATATTTAGAATTTTTGTTTAGATGCAAAAATGCGCTTTTAAAATGGCAGTGGATGGAAGGATAGGTTTCCGCTCTTTCCAAAGATAGTTTTTAGTGAAATCTTTATGAAAAGCATTTATCAGGAGAAAAATAGAAAAATGTTGCAACAACAGATGAATCTTGGGTCTATTTAAGTGGTTGCAATTAAAAAAAGGTCAATTTATTGTCAATTTAATTAACATGCACAACAGTGGTCAATATTTATCTGGTTTTCATGACACCAACACTTCTCTTTCTTATTTTATTCTGGATACAAATTGGTGACTTTAGACCTGCATCAGATGTTTACATTAGATTAGGATTTAAATGTCTTAAATAGACAATTAAAAAATTCTCAAACGTCACACACACACACACACAAAAAAATAATTTCATTTTTATAACGAAACTTTCATATAAATAAGTTTAAAAACAGTATTCACAATATAAATTCCATTATTACGTGTAGAAGTACTTACCTCACAGCTGGTGGATAAAGCCTCAATGTCTCTGAAATAACTTTATCCAAGTATTTCAGATTTTGAATGGACTCGTAGGTTAGATCTCCCTGTAATTTAAACATATGCACTCTTTTTATATAACAACGTAAAGAAAATGTATGAATAAAAATACAATGCACATATTAAACTTTTCCTAAAACGTATATTTTAAGTTTTAATAAATATTGCAAATTGATTCATTTCAAACTACTTCATAATAATATGGTTGGTCATTATCATTTCAACATTCTTCTTTAAAATTAATTTACAAAAGCGTTAAGATAATTCAAACAGTCCGGAGCTCAAATTTGGGCTGATCATTTTCCAAATGCTCAGTTTCGTATGCACTTACGAAAGTTTTGTTTTATCATCTTTATATTGATATACAGGGTGATTATATTTAAGGTTACGATTTCAAATCTCTATAATTTTAAAACTACCCATCAGAGCGATTTGATATTTTACGAAAGCAATCGTGAGGCAATGAAATTTTGTTTGGCAGAAGAAAAAAAAAGAAAGAAAAAGTTCCAAAATGTACCGTTAATTATCCGTAAAGTACTTGTTTCATGAAGCTCCTCGTCTCCTCTTTTCACTGTGACTGTTTCCGTTGTAAACACGTATTCTTGTCTTTTTGCTAAAAATATTCTAGTAAACCGTTGAAGCTTATTGTTTCCTGCTATTCCATTGCGTTGCTAACAACATTCCTGTGTTTAATGAGTCCATTCAAGCGTTTCCCCTGACATTACCCTGACAGCGCAATAAGGCTGGTTTCCACTGGAAGTTCAAGACCAAGGTTCAAAAAGTCATCAATCACGCTTCCGACACAATGAGCCAAATGTCTTGTCATCAGTTGTAGCCCTTTTTTATCAGATTGCGCAGTTACATCAAAGGAAAGCATGCAAAATTGACAAAGATATCTGCCTCTGGCCCCTCAATTATCTCAGCTGGGGTTTAGGGCCAGGCACTTTACCCTTCGAACCAACCTCGTTGAACCTCGTCGAACCAGGTCCAACCGCTTGACCACATCAAAGGATTCTGAATAGTGCCGCTCGAAACGACTTCCAACCTGGCTCAGTGGAAACTGCACTTAAAAGAACATGTTGAAACTACTTTTTTCCTCCCCCAAACAAAATTTCATTGCCTCACGATTGCTCTGGTAAAATAACAAATCGCTGTGATGGGTAGTTTTAAAATTATAGCGTTTTGAAACAGTAACTTTAACTATAATCACCCTGTAGTACTGTATTTATTGGCTTTTTTTTTGAGTGATTGTAAAGTTCGTGCCAGATTTCGACTTTATCCGTGATTTAATGAATTGTATTAGATTACTACTAAAAAGATCACTTCATGAATTACTGTTAAAAAGATTACTGGAAAACTTACAGTCTGTGATCAAATTAACTATTATTTTTTTATTTTTTTTTTTCTAAAAACATACTGAACGAAAAAACCTAGAATTTTAAACATGGAAAGAACATTTATAAACTCACATTTTCCGCTCTTGATTTAGACGCGTGTGCAATAAGGGGTCCAACCACAAATTGAAGAAATGCACAAAGGTTTTGGATTACCCTGTATCGGAAAAAGTCTACAAATTATTTGTAATTTGAACACATGATTTTCCTTACTATGTACAATATTTGCGTGTTTTTTTTATGGAGATCGCATATTTATTTAGACAGATATCATTTTACTTATTTACTAGCAGGCTTACCCGCTTCGCTGGACCCTATTTTGAAATGAATCACTATAATTACTGAATTCTCAAAATTGCATTAATTTTTATTACGTGAAAAAAAAAAGCGAAACAAAATCTGATTAGGAAAAATATCGCACCGGGTTCTCACTGCCTTCGGAAAAAATTCCCAAAATGCTCTAACTCTTATTTCTGTTATTTTCCCCCTTCGCCCCCCCCCTCCCGTCTATCCTAATAATTTTACAAATTCGAAAATATCCGCAATCCATTTGTAAATATCAAAAACCTCTATGCACCAGTTTTGAACGATCTATCTCTATTTTTATTTTTTTGCCCCACCACTCCCCCCCCTTCCCAATAATTTTAAAAATTCGAAAATATCCGCAATCGATTTGTAAGTATCGAAAGCCTCTATGTACCAATTTTGAATGATCTAAATCTATTTTTTTTTTTTGCCCCTCCGCCCCCCCCCCTCTCCCGTCCCTCCTAATAACGTTACACTTTCGAAAATATCCCCATTCGACTTGCAGGCCTCTAAAACCAATCTGTACCAATTTTGAACGGCCTAACTGCATTTCTATTTGTTTTTGCCCATAGTAATCCCTTACCGCCCCTCCTAATAATTTTACAAATTCAAAAATATCCGCATTCGATTTTAAGTATCGAAAACCATTTGTGTACCAATTTTGAACGATCTAACTCTATTTTTATTTTTTTGCCCCCTCCATCCCCTCCCCCTCTTCTCGCCCGTCCTAATAACTTTACACTTTCGAATATATCCCCATTCGACTTCCAGGTCTTAAAAACCTATCTGTACCAATTTTGAATGCCCTAACTGTATTTCTATTTGTTTTTGCCCATAGCCCCCCCCCCTTATCGCTCCACCCCCTTCCCGCACCTCCTAATAATTTTACAAATTCGAAAATATCGGTAATCGATTTGTAAGTATCGAAAACCAAATTTGAACGATCTAACTCTATTTTTATTTTTTTGCCCCCCCCCTCCCCTCCTTATAACTTTACACTTTCGAAAATATCCCCATTCGTTTTTCAGGCTATTGAAACCTATCTGTACCAATTTTGAAAGGCCTAACTGTATTTCTAACTGTTTTTGCCCATAGCCCCCCCCTTACCGCCCCTCCTAATAATTTTACAAATTCGAATTACAAAATTGCCCCTCCCCCCCTGCTACCCCACCTCGGGGCTGAATTTTTTAAATTCCAGAAATTGGTTTTTAGATATTTGTATTAGCTATATTTTATAGCAAAAATTTCACGTATATGTGTTTTTTTTTTTTTTTTTAGGATATATAGGATTATGCGAAATCGCGTTTTACGCATGTGAAATCCCGTTCTGCCCCGCCGCCCCTTGGGGACCGAATTTCGAAAATTCCAGAAATTGGTTTTTAGACATTTATATTAGCTATATTTTAAAGCAAAAATTTACGGATATCTGTTTTTTTGTTTGAGATATGAAGGATTTTTTGAATTCACGTTTTGCCCCCCTCCCCCCTTAGGGGGCGAATTTTTTCAATTTTTTTTTTCCCTAAACCATCCCTGACCTATAAGGAAAAAAACAAAAAAAGAATGATCGAAATCGGTCAAGCCGTCTACGATTTTATAAAGGACATACAGACAAACATTCATTTATATATATATAGATTATTATTTTTTTGACAAGCATTTTGTTTATAACAAGGATGGATTTCAACAAAATTTTACAAAACTCGTAGAAAAATTCACAAAACATTAGAGAAATATTATTCTGAATCATAAAATGAATAAGTGTAATTCTCGCTGAGATATAAGTATTTGTTGCAAATATATACAAAGGGCATTCTATAAAAACTGAGAGTTATTTTTTTACGTAGTGGCAACACCGCGAAACTAAAAAATAGAAGTGCAGGCAATTTTTTCAAACTGTTAACTGTACGTTTATACAAAATTCTAAACGAATCAGACTATTTTATTTTCCTATTTCCGTACTTGTTTAAAGAACTGTTTTATTTGCCCTACAAAAATGGAGATGAGTGATTCAGAGTTAAAAAACGAAATGCGTTGTGCCATAAAATTTTGCTACCGTTTGGGCAAAACAGCTCCAAAAACACTTAAGTTAATGAAAGAAGCTTACAAAGACGAATGTTTTGGTGAGTCTACGATTTTTAGATGGCATGGTGATTTCAAGAAAGGCCGTTTGTCTGCAGAACTGGCTCCTAGGCGTGGGCGACCAAAAAGTGTTGTGAATGATCGAAATGTTAACACTGTGTGAGTAATCCATAAAGAAAATCGGCGAATGACATGTGAGGAGATAGCGGCATCAACAAAGATTTCGAAAACATCGATATTTCGCATTCTACGCAACAGTTTACAGCTTTGCTATGTTTGTTCCAGATGGGTCCCTCATCACCTTACTAAAGAACAAATGAAAACAAGAATTCACCAATGTTGTGAATGGAAACAGATGCTTCAAAATGATCCAAATCTCCTAAAGACTGTAATAACAGGTGATGAAACTTGGGTGCATCATTATGATCCCCTTACCAAGTCCGAAACAAGTGTATGGAAACATACTGATTCTCCGCCTCCGAAAAAAATCCGACAAACCAAATCTGCTGGTAAGGTCATGATGATTATTTTCTTTGATCATAAATGTGTAATCTATCAGCATGCTGTGCCTCCAAAAACTACTGTGAATGGTGAATATTATGTTTCAGTTTTGAAACTTCTGCGACAACACATATCGAGAAAGCGTCATGAACTGGTAGGCAATTGGACAGTACATCACGATAATGCTCGCCCGCATGTCGCTACTTCTGTTCAGCAATATCTTAGTAAATGCAATATTAAAATCATGCCACATCCCCTTTACAGTCCAGATCTCGCACCATGCGATTTCTGGCTGTTTCCGACGTTGAAGGAGAAGCTCCGTGGCAGAAAATTTAATACTGATTCTGAAGTTATTTCAGCAGTGGAGGGTTCTTTGAAGCAGCTTCCAGAAAAGGGCTTCTCTACTTGTTTTGAAAGTGGGTTGAACGATGGGACCGTTGCATGTCATCTGACGGAAGGTATTTTGAAAAAGAATGATGTATTTTTTGTTGTAAATATATTTCTTGATTTTTAATAATTTTACTCTCAGTTTTTATGGAATGCCCTTTGTATATATCGAAAGCTAGATCTATGTGAACTGATGTCAAAAATTTATTTGAATAGAGTAAAAATTAAGCAAATTACCAGCAAAAGAATGAGCTAGATTTTAGATATTTCTCAAAGTTAAAATTTTGTAAAGGGTTTATCACATGCCACGTATTTAATTAAGAGAGTCTATTATTTCAACCACTTTACTAAACGTCTTTTTTGTGAAAAATATCTTACGGGCTAAAGATCCTAATATAATTTTATTTATTTATTTACTAAGATTTATGAGTTCATAAGTGAGTATCCGCAAAAAAGAACTAGATTAGTTGATCTGCATTCACCTAACACTCAGAAGTTTACACATGTATTTCCAAATTTATTTCTCTTTGACAGTTCAAATTAATAATCATTGGTTTACATGATATCTAAATTAAACATTTTAATATTTTTCATCATGATATTTATATGTTTCGAGGTCCAAACATCTTCAACTAGATAAAAATCACATTGTAATCCTTAAATTAAATTTTATTACCACATGTCTATTTATTTATTTATATTATTAATTTCTCATGACGTAGTTGAATTTTACATATTAAATTCATTATTATTAATTACAGAATTTATTCATTACAGAAATAAATTTAAAAAATAAATCTCTGTAAATAGACTAATAAATTTTATTTGCTTGTTTCTTATTTAAATTAATGAATTATGGTTTGCATGGTTTTGGAAGATGAGTTCATGGATAATTTTTTTTTTCTTTTATCTCAATACATTGTTGTGATTTTGATGTAAGTTCTTTCCGTTAAATTATCCCTTTTTCATTATTTTATTCAATTGAAATGCACGCATGGAAACCATGAATAAAATTAATTTCTTTATACCAAATACATTGTATTAGCTATGATATCATTTTCAGCATTAGTTTCGAGAAATTCAGCTTTTTACGATTAAGAAGATGTTAAATTATTCTTTCCTTCTTTTTTTAAGCAGTTTCATGCTTGCAGTTATTTGAAAATATGGCCCTAACTTCATCTGAAAAAAAAAGGATTTGTTTATTTTTACTTTCTCTTACCCATAAGGTAGAGAAAGTATTGTTTTTGGCTCAAATTTTCGAACGCGAGATTTTGTTATATTTACACGTTTTGAGGTCCCCTGAATACGAAAATCATGTTTTTAGCAAATGGCCTGTGTGTCTGTGTGTGTGTGTGTGTGTGTGTGTGTGTGTGTCTGTCTGTCTGTTATCAGCATATCTCAAAAACAAATTATGGCAGAAAGTTCAAACTTGGTATTCTAAATGTGTATCCTATAGGGATGCTACAGTAAGCTTTTCGTTAAGATCAAGCAAATGGTTCGTGTACAGGGACAATCAAGAGAATTCTAATACATTACGTCTGTGGGGAAAATTGCAGGAAAATAGAGTTTAACGTCTATAGACTGCACTAAACCAAAGGAAACAAATATATATTTTTTGTAATAGAGACAGTTAACTGGGAAATTTTTTTTTGTGTATGTAGGAGCCTCGCCTCCCCCGCCCCTGGGGGGGAAGTCCCCCCCCTCGAGGGGAGTAAATTTTCATGATGGGTATCTTTCAAAAGAGCTCAAAAATACCTTTAAAACGAATGGTTGAACCATCGATCTGCGATAATGTAGAACAAAGTTATCGATTTTTTTTTTTTTTTTTTTAAATATTGAGAATAAAATGGACTTTTTTTTGGATATTTGGTGTTAAACTACTTCTCTAATATGGAAATCGTCTGCCTTATCATAAAAGATAATTTTTTAAAAAATAATAATTTTAATAAATTATTTTTTAAAAAGAGAAATATTTTTTAATAACCGAATTAAATTCTAGATAAATGTAGGTGCATTAATGAAACGGGGGGTTGAGGGGGACGGTAGCCCCCCTCACACAGAACTAATTATCATATAAAACTCTTCAGAAGCCTAATATGAATTGTTTAACATAGGTTTACATAACAGTACTCGTTTACTTACCTCTTAATCTCCAACCTGTATTTATAGTATTAAATTTCAGGGTAAGAGAAAGTCGTGTGAGTGACACACCAGATTATTTTTCTTACAAAAATATAAATTGGAGCACAATTTAAAACAGCAGTAAATGGATAAAATATTTTGAAGAATCGGCATTTTTTATTAGTGCTTAAACAATTTTTTACTTAAAAAATCTCATCCATAAATTAATTTCAATTTTTTTTTTTTTTTTTTTTGCTGTTTAACAAAATACGTTATGACTTTTATTTCAGTTGCTATTTTCGGACGGCCTTCAGAGAAACGAATGAAAACGAAAATTTCTTTATCATTGTTTGTAATGGAGAAAAAGTGATTTCACTTTATTTCGTAGATGTACTTCTCACCTCTCTCAAAACAAACTTTTTTCATCAGAGGTGATAAACGGCTGTCACATGAAAAAAAAAAAAAAGAATAGTTATGTGATCCTATCTAGAAAAAAATCTCTTAAAATCTCAATGGGCTCTTCCCACCTGACGTCAGAGGTCACATGATAGATGAAAAACAAATAGCAGACGAAGTCTTGTATATCTATAGCGATTGCTGAAATAACATATTTTCTATTCTTATTTTTGATCAATCGTATTTAATCTGTGTTTTTTTTTTTTTTTTTTTTTTTTTTTTATACATCATCATATTTAATCCATTTTCTATCATTATTCATCATCTTTTGTTTGCTGTATACATTTACAATCATCATTTAGTTTATGTTTGTTATTGATGTTCATGAAGAGCATGTTAAATACTCTGATTTTTGGTACTTAAATCATTGACAGTGCAACATCGTACGGTGTAAAGCCATTTAGACGAGTAACTAAGTTAACTAACTTGTTGTAACACATTTATGCAATTAAATTTAATGGAAAACATTTTAAAGTTTCAAATTATAATCCATAAACATTCCACAAGAAGAAGCTATTATTTATTGCTAGATCAGTTAATGTAACAGTTACACTAGAACATACAAAAATCGATTCTTACAGTTCAAAATAATTAAACACATAAAGTGTTTTTTTTTTTTTTTTAATTATTAAATTTAAAATTACAACTATTCTACTGTTTACAAATGCACAGTATTATTTTTATTTTATTTTATATTAAATATAAATATTAACATTTTTGTTCTTAAGAATTCGATTCTCAGAATTCGATTCTTCGTTTTCGTCTATCACATGATTGAGCAGACGACGCTGGGAAGAGTCCGTTCAAATTTTATACTACGTAGAGTTTACTTATTTATTTTAAATAAGCTTTTTAATTAATTCATCACACATAGTTGCCATGTTTTCCAAACATTTTAATCTTTAAACTTTAATAAAAGAACTCTTTATTTCTATGTCAATTCAACTCTTTATTTGCTCACACTATGAAAGAAAAAAAAATTAAACATACATATTTAGTCAGCTAAGATTATTCCTAAAACTATAAACAATAAAAATTATGCATGCACAGTAATTCATAAAGATTTAATGGGTTGGTACTTTATTGTACCATTGGTACATAGAGGTCTAAAAAGAGGTCTTGAAAAAAATATTTTTATCGTCTTTATATATTTTCTAAGACTGATATTAGATTCTTGAGATAATATAAAAAATATTTAAAACCCTTTCTTGTACAAAGATTGTAGTGGAATAGCTTCATTGTTATTCCTTAGTGACTATTTATATGAAAAACTCTTTTGTATTACTCTTACCCAGTTCTGACATTTTACCATGTTTTTATTAACTTCTATTCTTGTTTGTTTGTATGTACGTTTGTTTGTTTGTTTGTCCGGTACAAATTTTGCAATCGAATTTTAAGTAACTTCCCAACCAGCTAGACATTTGAAACTTTCACAGTAGCCCAGAACCCGGTGACAACACAATACTTCGAAGTCCGATTTTCGAATTTTTGATTAGTTTTCTTATAACTAATTAAAATATGAAAATAGTAACATCCTAATAGCGTTAAAATAGCCATTAAAATGTTATCTATAATTTAATTGTTGCCAAAAAAAATTTACGAATTCCTTTTCTTTCGACATAAAAATAAATACATTTAATTAAACGTAAACGTTAAAAAATTATAAAAAGCTAAATTATGCATCTCACAAAAGTTGACGTCATTATCAATTTAAAAATTTTATGCACCTTCATAAGAGCTCTATGATTCATCAGAAAATTTAAAACATGGTATATAAAAAAAAAATTATCTTATAATTATTTATTTATTTATTTATTTATTTTTATTTATTTATTTTATTTATTTATTTATTTTTATTTATTTTATTTATTTATTTATTAATTTTCATGTTTCGTTTACTTATTGGTATAGCACCTGCAATATTTATGAGTGATACAATGTAGCGCAAAATATTATCAAGTAGATTTAAAAGATTAGTTATGGAATTTAATTAACATTTTGCTAACATCAAGCTGTTTGTAATCTATCTATAATAATAGAAGAAGATGTCTGTCTGTCTAAGCATCGATACGTTCAGCAACTATTGAACGTAGAAGTACAAAAATTAACATATGGATGCTCAGGAGTCTTCGCGAGGGGATAGTGAAAACAGAATTTAAAATTTTTAATTAGTTGCGGAGATATTAATTAAATTTTCAACCGATGTCAATATTAATAAATGAGTCAATTCACAGCTTAAGCAGCGTGAAATGACCAAATAAATTTGAAATATAGGTTCAATCGTTAAAAATTTGGAGCCAGTGGCGAACTGAGAAGGCCGTCGAATTGCCCAATGGCAAGTGGACCTTCAGAAAGCAGATAATGTGGTCCCCACAACAATATTTCAAAGTTTTTCAGGTGCCAAAAAGGTCAAATGTTTAAAGAAACTAGTTGGCATAGGTGGACTCTGCTTAGTTCCCCATCATATTTATCTTCTCATAAATTTCTAGTGCGAGACATATTATAATCATGTTAAAAGAAATGAATTTGACCAAAGCTTGATACAGTAACAGAATGAAATCCCCGCCTAATAGGCTATCCACCGTTCACTTCGATATATTTATCTTATTCTAATCTATCAATTTATTTTATCAGGATCAATTCCGTTGTTTAGTTTTCATGCTACTATTTCCAATGCAATAATCCTCAAAATTCATATTTATATGAAAAATTTACAATTTCGCTATGTTAGTAAAATCGTAAATTACGAATAATTTACGAAATTTTCCTATTAGAATATTTGTATTCAATCATGTTCAAACAAATATCATAAATGTAATTTTGAAGTTGTCTAATGTATTTATGATCCTCAAAATGGAAATTTATGCTCAAATTTGCGTTAATCTGACATGTTAAGTAAATCGTAAATTCCAAATAACTTACGAATTTTTTAAATTGGAAAAATCATAATTTATGATATTCATGCCAGTGTCCTAAATAATATTTAGAAAGTGGTTTGACCTCTTTACGATGAAAATATCCCTCAAGATTGACGTTTATGTGAAATTTGGCTCTATTCTGCCATGTTAAGAAATTCGTAAATTTCCAATAACTTACGAAATTTTTATATTGGAAAATTCATAGTCATTAATATTCATGCCAGTGTCCTAAATAATATTTCAAAAGTAGTCTGACATCTTTACGATGAAAATATCTCTCAAAATGGACGTTTATGTGACATTTCGCCCTATACTGCCATGTTAAGAAATTCGTAAATTTCCAATAACTTCCAAAATTTTCAAAGTAGCATATTTATAGTTACTGATGTTCATTCTGGCATCAAAACTGATATTTTAAAACTGGTCTGACATTTTTACAGTAAAAAGTTTCCATTTAATGCACGTTTAAGTGATTTTTTGTCCTATTCTCCCATGTTAAGAAAATCGTAAATTTCTAATAACTTACGAAGTTTTTAAATTCGAATGTTGCAAATGAATAGGGTTCTTGCCAGTGTCGAAAGTAATATTTTAAAACTGATCTAACCTCTCTGCAACAATTTGTTCGTGAGATATCGTGTACACAGGCTAACAAACTAACGGACTAACGGACTAACACACTAACACACTAACACCCTAACAGACACTCTACAGACAGACACCATACAAATTTTGTCATTTTCGTATTCCTCACACCTGAAAATGTGTAAAAGAGTCAAAAAACCGAAGTCGAAAATTTTCACGATTACCTAAGTTCCCCATACCTATAGTA
Source organism: Salticus scenicus (assembly GCA_963930645.1). Taxonomy (NCBI): domain Eukaryota; kingdom Metazoa; phylum Arthropoda; class Arachnida; order Araneae; family Salticidae; genus Salticus; species Salticus scenicus. The sequence continues at coordinate 53,222,322 of OZ005648.1, forward strand.
TGATGGGGAACTAAAAATGCACAGAAATAGTGAAAAAATATTAAAAATTCCCAGTTTCAACGGACAGGAGAAAAATGACTGAATTCTCAAATGACGCCTCTTGTCTCTTTGATGTCTTTTGTTAGTATGCGTAAGAAGCAAGATAGAAAGTGAAATGTTTAAAATAGAATTCATTATTCAATTACTACGTTACACCTATAGTATATTTTTGCAATAGATTATACATCTTTCCTGCTTTAAGTGTGCTGTTGCAGTAAAAGTAGATTTACAGTAGGGTGGCCAAATTTTTAAATATAAAAATGGGGATGAATGTCGAAATTTACGAATTTTTTAAATTGAAAAAATCCTAGTCTATGATATTCATGCCAGTATCCTAAATAATATTTCGAAAGTGGTATGACATCTTTACAATGAAAATATCCCTCAAGATTGACGTTTATGTATAATATTGCTCTATTCTGCCATGTTAAGAAATTCGTAAATTTCTAATAACGGATGGATGGATGAATGGTTGGGTTTCACGTCGCACTAGTGCTGCGCAGATGGGCAGTTGGCGACGGTCTGGGACACACCCCTAGAGGTGGTCCGGAGACATGCTATCACAATTTTGATCCTCCACAGAAGGGAACAAGTGGTGACACAATGCATTTAATAGAATAACTCAAATTCTAAATTAAAATAACGTAAGAATACACTTAAAGTGTACATGCAATACATAAGAATATGTTTCTGAATAGTTTTTATGATAGGTTAGCAGAATAGCTTCACTTTTGCAAATCCTAATAATTACACATTATTAGATTTGTTCTTAACACCAGCTTAAATAGAAGCTTTCCCCAAAATTTACAGGATATTATTACTATTTCAGATTTCAGAAGTATGTTTCAGCAGAATATAATTCTTAAACAAATGCAGATAAAAAAAAAAATCTGGTGTGAAACAACCACACGACTTCCATTACCCACTATTACACATATTATATGCATTTTTGAGAGATAATGCGATCAGAAAACATAAAAGTGAACTAAAGAGAAAATCGTTAGAGCCGTTTTTGAGATACCAACTTAAAAAAAAAAAAAAAAAATCAATTATTGACCGGAAAACAATAATTACATACAAAAGGATATTTAAAAGTGAGTTAATATGGCGAGTTTGAAAAAAATCCGTACAGCTGTTTTTAAAGGAACGCCCTTGGGAGACCTGAAATTGAGCTATTTATACAGGACGCCTATCAATTTTCCTGAACTAACCAACTATATCATTCGAAAGGACATCTAATAGAGTGTTTATATAGAAAATTTGAAGAAAATCGTTAGAGCCGTTTTTGAGATACGGACTTACGGTCCCACTTCCGGTTTCCGATGTTCCACTTCCGGTTAAAATCAATTATTGACAGGAAAACAATAATTACATACAAAAGCATATTTAAAAGTGAGTTAAAATGGCGAGTTTGAAAAAAATCCGTACAACCGTTTTTAAAGGAACGCCTTTGCGAGGCCTGAAATTGAGCTATTTAAAAGGGACGCCTATCAATTTTCCTGAACCAACCAACTATATCATTCGAAAGGACATCTAATAGAGTGTTTATATAGCAAGTTTGAAGAAAATCGTTAGAGCCGTTTTTGAGATACGGACTTACGGTCCCACTTCCGGTTTCCGATGTCCCACTTCCGGTTTTTCAATTTTCACCAAAATTTGGAAATTTCATCTGTAGACCAGACGTATTTCAATTCTAAAGTTTCGTAGCTCTATCTTTATTAGTTTCTGAGCTATAATAGCCAGAATATTCTCCACATACATACACACACACACACACATACATACACACTGACCAATTGCCCAAAACCACTTTTTTGGACTCAGGGGACCTTAAAACGTGTAAATCAGGTGAAAACCCGATATCGAATTTTCAGACCGAATACAATACTTCCATTACCTACGGTAGTAGGGTAATGGAAGTAAAAAACAGCAATTAAATCTCGTGTATATAAGAAATTTATTTTGATGACAGAGCTCAATTGTAAATTTTCAAAGTCATTTGTGACGTAAATAAATAAAAATTTATTCATGCTAGTCTTAAAAAAAAAAAAAAAAAAACTCTTATGCTTTTAATTCCCGCATACAAATGCATTTAACTTTTTTTTTTTTTTTTAATACAGTATTTTTTACCTACATTTATCTTGAGATTGTTTCGAAGCAATATTTGAAAAAATTTGACGAAGAAATAGAACTAGCTGATTTTCTGGTGCTTTTGAGTACGCAAGTGGCTTGAAATATGGCATTTTCTCACCACTAAATATGATGATGAATGATACGCTGACTCTGCAAAGTAATTGGAATTCTCTTTTTTTTTTTTTTTTTCTTTTTTAGTTGGGACAAATGGACACAAAATCTAAAAATGGAGTCCCAGGTCCCAGGGGGACAAAGTCTTTTCTTGGAACAAGAAAAAAAAAAATGCGTACTGTCCCATAAAATCTGGGACGTTCGGTCACTCTAAGTTACAGTTAAATTGGAAACAAAGGGACAGTCCGTTCACTTCCATAAAAGTCTTTTTTTTAAGTTTCTTATTATCATATTTTAACTATTAAGAAATGAAATTGTCATTTATTCATATAAGTATTAATAAAATTTTTAGTTCCATCATACTATAAGTATGGGGAACTTAGGTAATCATGAAAATTTTCGACCTCGGTTTTTTTTACTTTTTATACGTTTTCAGGTGTGAGAAATCCAAAAATAGTAAAATTTGTATAGTGTGCGTCTGTAGGGTGTCTGTTAGTTTGTTAGTGTGTTAGTCCGTTAGTTTGGTAGTCTTCTTACACGATATCTCACGAACAAATGATCGCATAGAGGTCGGGCCAGTTTTAAAATATTATTTATGATACACACAAGAACCCTATTTATTTGAAGATTCTAATTAAAAAACTTCAGAAGTTATTCGAAATTTACGATTTTCTTAACATGGGAGAAAATGGCAAAATTCACTTAAACGTGCATGAAAAGAAATATTTTTATCGTAAAGATGTAAGAACAGCTTTTAAATATCAGTTTTATTGCCGGGATGAACATCATTAACTATAAACATGCTACTTTGAAAACTTCGTAAGTTATTGGAAATTTACGAATTTTTTAACATGGCAGAATACGGCAAAATTTCACATAAACGCCGGTTTTGAGTGATATTTTCATCGTAAAGATGTCAAACTACTTTTAAAATATCCTTTAAGACATTGGCAAGAACCCTATTGATTTGCAACATTCTACTTTAAAAGTTTCGTAAGTTATTCGAAATTTACGATTTTCTTAATATGGGAGAATACATTTCATGGAGCATTAAATGGAATATTTATAAGAAAAATTAAGATGGAACATTTTTCTTGCCGGGATGTGATATATCAATTTTGCTTTGATAGTTTTTAACAATAATTAAAATGTGTGTTAACAAATATGTGATGGCGAACTGCGCAGAGTCCACCTATGCCATCTAGTTACTGATACATATACATGTCTGCGTGCATTTGTGTGTATATAACTGCAATTCCATTAGTTGGATGTTCGGATATTTCAAGTTCAGATAATAGATACTCTGATTAAAGTGTGTCAATTACTTTTTTAAAGCCTTTAATTCAAAACTATTCTTATTTAACACAAAAATTAAATGAGAGTATAATATTATAAGAGCAGGTAAACCCAACAACATTATAGATGTGAATGGGCCCTTCCTATTTCGGAGACCACCTTTATCTCCTGGCAACAAACATGTTTTGGCTTAGTTCGCCACTGTTTGATGCTATAAGTAAGGGGCAAATTTTCTGAATCCAGGGGGGCAGACAGCATTTCAACACGACAGATTTTTGAAAATTAACTAAAGTATGAAATTAAAGTGGCAACGCTTCATTATTTCATTTATGAATTCTTCAGTGGCAGACATATTGGCTGACTATTCTTCGGTCGGGAATAATTGTTTTTCGACCACATGAGAAGGTACTGGAAACAAAAAACAGTTTTTTTATTTTTATTTATTTATTTTTTTTTAAATGGATTTAAGCAGAAATTAAAAATCGCACGTCAAGACGGTTCACCTGTCTGCAGTTAAAAATTCCTAGGTATAGCTTTAAAAATAGAAAAATTTGACATATTATATTTATTGAAATTCATTTTTATTTCATCTGTTAATGTAAAGAGACAAAAGTTACTTTTAATAGCATAATAACGCTCTTTTTTTTCTTTTTCTTCTGTTTTCCTTTTCTGAACTAAGCTGTAAAAAAGCAGTTTTGGAATTTCTTAAACTTTAGACAGATTTCAACAGAAATCTCTATTCGCCCTTGATAGATTAGCCATTTTAAATCTAAAATATATCAAAGATATTCAATAATATTATACATGATACATTCTTCGAAAAATATTTTAAAGTACTTTTATTGCGGACTATTAAAGTGATATAAGCCGTGGAAATTATGTACAAAACTTTAGGAGAAAACCACGGATAAGTCGGACACATATTTTTTTTAAATAAAAATGTTTATATTACCTTGTATTTCAGCTTCTAATTAACATAATTTCATAAGTAATATATCATTTTAAAACTTATTTGAATTGAAATTAAAGAGTAGACATTGCAAATCTCTGCCGCCAAATGGCACTTTAATATTTTAAATATCTCTATTTCTAATTATGATTAAATTACTTATAATACATCAATTAAAATATATTTTATTGCGGATTTCTAAACTGATATCAGCCGTTAAATTCCGTGCTGGAGTTTCAGTGAAAGACACGGAAAATCCAGAACACCTTTGTTCCAATACATCCAATTCTAATTGTGATTAAATTACTTATAATATATCATTCGAAATATGTTTTACAGTAATTTTATTACGAGCTTTTAAACTGTTATAAGCGATTAAATTCAGCACGGGAGGTTCAGAGAAAGCCACAAAAAACCCGAAACACCTTTTTTCTTTTTGTTTTGCAGACTTTCGAATTCCGATACTCCGCTCACATTTCATATTATGGATTTTTAACATTATTTAGCCCTTAATTACACAAGTTTCGGAGAAAATCATGGAAAAGCCAGGCACAAATCTTTCTATATTACTTTCGTATCTCAGCTTCTAATTAACATAATTTCATAAGTAATATATCATTTTAAATGTTATTTGAATTGAAATCGAAGAGTACATGTTGCAAATCTCTGTCGACAGATGGCACTTTGATATTTTAATAATTCAATATCTCCAATTAAGATTAAATTATTTGGGGTGGATTAAGAGAACGTTGGCCCTACCGGGTTGGGGATTTGCCTCTATCAGAATTGTCAGAGTTCCTTTACACGGTGAGTGAACAAGCTCTTTCAAGTTATGAAATGCAAAGGAACGCCGTAGTCGCCACAGAGCGAAATTTTTTTTCAGTTAAAATTTTCAAAGCAATTTGCACTATGAGCGAGCAAGCTGTTGTGAGTTTTAAAACGGGGTTAACGCCCTGCAGGCGCCACTGAGCGGGACTTTCCCACGGTTAGAATTTCAAATGATCATAACATGGTGAGCGAATAGGCTGTTTCAGATACTAAAACAGGAAGAGTGCTCCGCAGGCGCTACCGAGCAGGAATTTACTACAGTTAAAATTTTCAATAAAGCTATTTGCACTATATGTCAGTAAGCTGTTATAGGTCTTGAAACGGGAAAAAGGCGCCTCAGGAACTACCGAGCGGGGGTTTTTTTCGGTCGGATTTTTCAAGGAACGCGAAGCAGCTGTTCTCCGAAGCTAGTTTATAAAATAAAATGCTTATTGACTATATTTCAAACGAATATTTCATGTTTTTCACTTTTTACTTTGGTTGTGGTTTTTATCATATACATTACAGAATTATTCATTTTGATATTTCTTATTAATTTTACTATAGATTGTTGGATAACATTTCGCTGCATTGAGACATATTTTATAGTCAGACAATAGTAGATAAGAAACACCGGTTCTAGGCCATGAGGGTGAGGCGTTGAGGCGCAGGCAAGCCGTGCGGGTGTCACGCGGAGCGTGTCAATCATGTTCACGACCTTTGCGGAGCCTGGAGCACTCCCTCTGACTTAATCGTGAAACGTGACGAGGGTGTTAATGAGGAAATTTAATTAAAAAATTAATTAGTGATTTTTGTAAAAGGTGACGATGTTTTTTAAAGAGATGTTTGCGGTAGAATGAAAAAAGCATGATATTGTTTGTGAGTCATTAGAAAATTAATTAGGAAATTAATTAAGAAATTAATTAAGAAATTAATTATAAATTTTTTTAAAAATTGGGAAATAAATAAGGAATCGATAAAATATATGAATTTAAGAATGTTGATGTGAATATACTATGAAAGAAATAGAGAGATCTGACTGGGGTTCGAACCCGGTACCTTGCAGTAAAAATATTTCCATAAGACAGTAGTTTTCGCGTGTGTGTGAGTGATTTTTCTATTATATGTCTGCACTGTTCTTTTTAAAACTATGAATGCTATTGTCCGAAAAGAATTCAATCGTTTCAATGATATTAATTAGAGAATAATAATTAAAATAAAATAATAATTGAAGATCTTGTAAAAATTCACCAAATGTTTTACGAAAAATGAAAATGAGAGTAAAAATTAAGTTGAAAGAATGAAAGAAAGCTTAGAAACATAGATTATGACTAGGATTCGAACCCAGCACCTTGCAGTAAAAAATATTTCAGTAGTTTTCGTGTATGTGTGAGTGATTTTTCTATTATATACCTGTACAAATCTTTTTAACCTATGAATGCAATTATTCGAAAAGAATTCAATCGTTTCAATGGTATTTATTTGAGAATAATAATTAAAATAAAATAATAATTGAAGATCTTCTAAAAATTCACCAAATGTTTTATGAAAAATGACAATCTGAGTAAAAATTAAGTAGAAAGAATGAAAGGAAGTGTAGAAATAAAGATGATCGGGTAGGATTAGAACCCGACACATTGCAGTAAAAATATTTACATTGTGTGTGCGCATGCATGTGTGATTTTTCTATTATATGTGTGCACTGTTCTTTTTAACCTAAGAATGCTATTATATGAGAATGATTCAACCATTTAAATTATATTAATTTACAGAATAATAATTTAAAAAAAACATTAATTAAGCATTTTCTTCTAAAAGATTACAAATGTTTTAAGTAAAATGACAATGTGAGTAAAAATTAAGTAGAAAGAATAAAAGAAAGTGTAGAAATAAAGATGATCGGGTTGGATTCGAACCCGACACCTTGCAGTAAAAATATTTACATTGTGCGCATGCATGTGTGATTTTTTTATTATATGTCTGCACAGTTCTTTTTAAACCTATGAACGCTATTGTCTGAAAATTAATCAATCATAAAAATGATATTAATTACAGAATAATAATTAAAATAATAATAATTTAAGATCTTGTAAAATTCACTAAATATTTTATGAAAAAAAGACAATGTACGTGAAAATTAAGTTAAAAGATGATTAAAATCTCAAATGTATATGTGGTATTCGAACCTGACATTTTCCTTGAGTTATTTTAACAAAACCCATCACCCCTTACACTGAAATGTAACAGTCTACGATACCTTACATCCCTAACAAAATGAATGGAATAGTCTGCCAAACTTATTACCTATTTCGATAATTTTGGAATGACTCTTTTTTATCCTTAGTAATTAAAACAGTGTAATTACAAAACTGTTAATTATGAATTTTCTTGTAAAGATTACGAATGTTTTATGAAAAATGAAGATGAGAGTAAAAATTAAGTGAAAAGATGATTGAAAATTCTTCAACAAGTCTGAAATTCAATTAGTTATAAAATGTCTAATGAAGTGATTTGCAAAAGGTAATATATATTTTTTTCTTATTCAATCTCCCCTCACAATGAACTAGGTTGATATACCAAGGTCACACATCCCTTCCCGAACCTGTTTTTCCCCCCTACTTACACCCTCGAAGGAAATTGACCATTCCTGCATTTTTAGTGATGCGAGAAAATATCAGATTTTTTTTATAGATTTCCACTAACTTTTTTAAAATATAAATTCATCCCTTGCATTTCTTTTGAATAAACTTTACCCGCTACGACACTTCGAATTTGGCAGGATTTTAAAACAGTAATATTTTCGGATACATTTAACAAGATATTTAAGGCATTTGGCGATAAGATAATTCAGATTCGGCAAGAAACATGCGATATAAATGAAGAGTGAAAAAAATTTTTATCACATGCTAACTTATTTTTACGGAGTGAGAACGTTTATTTTATAACCTGAATCCAGTGTTACATATTGGTAATTTCAATTAGTGTTAGAGATGAGTCTACCCGTAGAGATACCTATTTTAAATCAACCGTTATCCCAGTCACGAATAGATGACAAGAATTTGTACAAATTTACAATATGTCCAACTTGTAATAAGACTTATTCTAAAAAGTCTAATTTAATTCGACATTTGAAGGTTCATATGGGTGTGAAACCTTTTATTTGTAATGTATGCCAAAAATCATTTAGAAGACCCGACGATTTAAGACATTTAAAAATTCATGAAAAGACTCTTACAGAATATGAATTAGGTTGTACTTTAGTTGAAATTAGCAAATTACAACTTTGTATGGTAAAATTTTAACTCATGTATCACCTATCTCATGTAATTTCATTATATTCAATAAATTGAAAAACAAAAGTTTCTACATAATTTGTTAAATAAAACCCAACATTAGTTATTCTAAGGCATATTCCCTAAGAATTATTCAATAATCTATGTCAAATAAAGACTTCCCAACTACATTTTTTACTACTTTTCATCACTTTAACATAGTGAAATGCCCCACGTCATATGCTACCCTTCACTCAGTTTTTCTTTACAGATAGCAAGTTTGTAAATAATAAAAGCTAACTTTGAAAAAATATTAATATATGTTTTATTAAATACATTCATGTTCACAAATGCATACTTAGGGTTTCTAAGTGTATTTAAACATACTTAAAAAATATTATAACCAAGTATTGTAGATTACAAATGTATGTATATAAACTGAAAATGTTTTTGTACAAAGTATTTTAGAAATTAATATAACTTATTCTTGAATAAAAATATAAGAAACTCATTTTCACAATAATAAGATTGAAAATGTATGATAAAATCACAAAATTACCAGCATAAGAGACTGTAAGTATTTGAAAAAATCATGAAGTATGGAATTTTAGTATTAACAGCACATCTTATTTTACAAAGTACTAAGTTTTTTAAAGTAATTTAGTTTGAAGTTTTTCAGACATATGCTTATAAACTGAAATTTTTGTGAATGAAAAATTTTTTACACAAAGTATTTTAGAAAAAATATCATCTCAGAAATTAACTAACTTATTTTTAGAATAAAAATATAAGAAACTTATTTTTACTAATGATAAGAATGAAAATGTAAGGTAAAATCTCATTCTTACCAATTTAAGAGACTGCAAGTATTTGAAAAATCATGAAGTATGGAATTTTAATGTTTCACATGTGTTAATAACGCGTCTTATTTTACAAAGTACTAAGTTTTTTAAAGTCATTTAGTTTGAAGTTTTTCACACATATGCTTATAAACGAAATTTTTTGTAAATGAAAAATTTTTACACAAATTATTTTAATACAAATACTATCTCAGAAAAATTAACTTTTTCTTTTTTAGATTGAAAATGTAAGCTAAAAATCTAACACTTATCAAATTTAGAAGCTGCAGATGTATGATGAAATCATGAACTTGAAACTATTAACAACCTTCCTTCTTTGAAAATACTAAACAACGAGTTTCGACAAATCTATAATCAACTGTTAAAAAACATAGATCTTAGAATATTTTTTACCCTAAAAAGTTTAACGTAGATGCTACATCCATAAAAATACAGAGTGAAAGTGTACAAATTATCTGTTTAGACATGTTGATAAACTAGAATTTTTCACAAGATTCGAGTATTATAGCAAGGTATGGAATAATATTTGGCTAAATTTCCACCAATATTGGCGATAGTTATAAAAATTTGGCATGAAATAAGGGAATTTGGCGTAAATTCTTAAGTAAAACTGATGAACGAAGAAAAAATTTGAATTAGTTACAATCTTTTCTCGCTGTAGAGTTGTTTAAGTTCTCATACTTAGTAGTTTTTAATCATTTTTAAAGTCCTACTTTTAGAGTGATTTTTTATACTTTGCTAAACTGAAGTACAAAATGGATAATACTTTACCGTCTGAGGAGACTCACGTTTCTGTTCAACAAACCCCTTCATCAAGTTTTGAGGAGGAGAAGTTATCTAACCTTTTTTTTGTCCAACTTGTAATAAGTCATTTTAAAAAAAATCCTATCTTACTAGACATGTGAAGGTTCACAATGATATTAAACCTAATATTTGTTACGTGTGTGAGAAAGGATTTGTTACTTTACATCGTTTAAAAAGACATATGGAAACCCATAGAAAAATTTCCATAAGATACAAATGTGAATATTGTATTGAAAATTTCAATCGCAAGTGTGATTTATTTAAACATAAGAGATTATTTCATCAAAAAGTCTTAAATGAACATCTATGTATTATTTGTAAAGATGCTTTTAAACACAAGTATGAATTAGAAAAACACAAGAGGGTGCATTATCGTAAACCTGAGTATCTATGTGAGGAATGTTTTATAACCTTTCCAACTAAACATGCTTTTTCAAACCATAAGCGAAAAAGTCATAAAAAGACTTTACATACATATTGTTGCGACGAATGTACTGATACTTTTTCAAACAAACGACATTTTTTAAAACATAAAAGAAACATGCATAAAAAATCTTCAATGCAAACTAGATGTGATGAATGCAGTGAAACTTTTCAGTGTAAGTATGAATTATTGCCACATAAGAGAAAGAATCATCTTAAAGACTTTAACATACGTAGAAATTGTAATGAACGAAGTACTAACAATGAATTACCAACAGTTAATAATGACAGTGAGAATCTGGACTTGTTAAATTTTTTGGATAATTTTCACATTGAATGTATGAATGGTGTTTTTGACTTACCTTCCAACAACTTTCAGAATGAAAATATAGACTTAGACTTAAAAAAAATTTTTGAACAATTCGAATGTGGAATATACAAGTGAAAATAATATTGATGGTTTATCTACCAAAGTTGAAAATAATGACTTAAATAGTTTTAACCTGATACAAACTGATTTACCCCTAGTAAACTGTGACAATGAAAATCTAGACTTGCTAAATTTTTTGAATAACTTTAATATCGAATGTATGAACGATATCCCAACAATATAGATTTTTGTGAATTTGTTGTCTTGTATTATTGTGAATGAATTTCAAATAAAAAGATTTCAATGAAAATGGTTTGTTTTAATTTTTATTACAAAATCACCTTTTATATAATATTTTCTATTAGAATACAAACTTTAGTGTCATCTTTTTAAAATAAAAACATGCAAAAAGTTTACTTGTGTATTAGCGATAGACTTTTTCACTACTGTAGTAGAATTGATTGAGTATAATTTTTAAACACTAAGTAAAAATTATACACGATAGTAGTTTTATAAACTATCAAATTTACATCGAAGAAGAAAAAACTTGTAAAATTGTTTTGCCACTCACAAGGAGAGGTCACGACATGGAAAATTCAAATCGGGACGAAATTGCGCAGGATTGTAGTATACTATGAGGGTAACAACATATTAAAGCAGTAGGACCCACTATCCACAAAATTTCGAGAAAAAAGCATTTAAAGTTTCAGTAATCTTTAAATACAAGTTATTTCATGAACGAGCAAGTGCCCCAGTGGTGTGATCTTAAAGCGCGAGTCTGCTAGCCAGACGACTTGAGTTCGAGGCTACCTCGAAACAACCTTTTTTTTTTTTTTTTTTCTTCTTTAACTTTTTATGTAATCTAAACTTTTTATTTATTTTTACTAAATTTTACAATTCAATTCAAAATTTGAAAATTTTAATAAATTATTTAATTTTCTTGAGTATAAAATAACTTTTTCTATTTTTAATATTTATAACTTAAAAATACAATAAATTTTTATAACTTAAAAAATAAAATTTAGTTTTACAAAACCCTAAATAAGAAACATAAAGAAAAACAGACAAATATCAAAATAATTAAAAAATAAGCAAGCTGTAAACAAAGTGTAAAATAGTTAGCAGGTGTTCTTTAAATCTTGGTTTGAGCTGCCTGATTTTGTTTGAATGTGTATAAATTACGTAAACGCTTCTAGCTTGTTAATAATAAAGGACAGGTGGAATTTTATTTTGTGCAAGGAAGGATAAAAAAAAGGAAGTCGTTATCGAAAAAGAAACGATGTTCATTAACATTTAAAATCTACATTTAAAGATAACATTTCTTTACCTGTAATAATTTAATTAATACTATAATTTTTCAAGAAACTGTATTGATTGGAGAAGTAATTATTTAATTTGGATAGTAATTATATATGCAATTAAAATAATCATTTCTCTGTATTATTATTATTTTTTTTTAATTTAAAAAACAAAATGTACTATTGTTTCAAGCATACCTAAAATAAAATAATATATATTTCGATAAATAATCAAAAACAGTTTCTTTAGTTTTACCTTATTTTACAGTTAAAATAAAACTAAAATCTATTTTTTAAGTTATAGAAATTTATTGTATTTTTAAGTTATAAATATTAAAAATAGAAAAATTTATTTATTTTATATTCAAAAAAATTAAATAATATTTCATTAAAATTTTCAAATTTTAAATTGAATTATAAAATAAAGTAAAAATAAATAAAAAGTTTAGATTACATAAAAAGTTAAAGAAGAAAAAAAATAGTAGCCTCGAACTCAAGTCGTCTGGCTAGCAGACTCGTGCTTTAGGATCACACCACTGGGGCGCTTGCTCGCTTGCAAAATAACTTGTATTTAAAGATTACTGAAACTTTAAATGCTTTTTTCTCGAAATTTTGTGGATGGTGGGTCCTATTGCTTTAATATGTTGTTACCCTCATAGTATACTACAATCCTGCGGAGTTTCGTCCCGATCTGAATTTTCCATGTCGTGACCTCTCCTTGTCAGTTGTAAAGTACTTGTGAAAATCTTAAATGAATTTATCATATTAACAATTTTCCTGAAAAACTAACTTATAAAAATTTTAGATATAATTATGAAGTTAGTATTTTCCTAAGTATCACGATTGAATCTTACTTTGAATATGCATCATCAAAGTGTTTTGTACTTTAACTAAAATCACAATCTCTATTCTACAGAGTGTAAAAATGATTTTTGAGTAACAACTTTTATATATAGATACTTTCACGATTGTATTTTAACTTTTTTTATTTTTAGAATACAGAAAATATTTTATAAGAATTGTGAAAGATTAATTTTAGGAGTTTGTAAAATTTCACAAATTTTTTTTAAACATTTTTGTCAAATGCTTTCCTGATGTCACATCACTTAGAAAAAATTAATTGTTTTTAGCAGAATTGCTAACACAAAACATTAAGTTAGAAAATTTATAGATAAAACTTAAAAGATATTAAAAACCATACGTGAAGTAATAACCAAAAGTATACATACTTTCAAGTTTAGACATGGTTGAACAAGCTTGAGGAGACACTAAAACCTGTTGCTGACGTCATAACCCCTGTGACGTAAATTTCCCCTTACCACTACGTCACAAATGTATAATTTAACAAAAAGTACTTATGTCTACCCACAATTCCCGTCTTGTATTATTTTACTTTGTGTATTAAATCAATGATCTGTAAAAAAACTTCGTCGTTTTTATACACTTTGAAGTAAAAATTTTCTCCCTAAACATCAAATTATATTTTACAAACATGAATTGATATGTATTTGTTTTAAATATCTCTAAGTTACATTATACCAAAGTATATTTTCTAATATTTAAACAATTTTCATTTTACAAAAATTAACTTGTATGCATTTCTAGGTCTTTAATAAAAATCTTCAATTTTTTTCTCAAAGACTTCAAACTATTCGAGATGTTTGCAGCTTAAGTACATTCCAATACTATTTGCATAACAATTTGGAATATCATATGTTAAGAAAATCTTAAATTTTGACTAAGTTACAAATCTCAGTGAAAGTATTTTAAGATTACTTTGCTAAAATTTACTAAGTATTATAATATTTTTCAGTTATTAATCGAAAAATTGTGTAAAATTTACTAAGTGTTTCATTAAAGAAGAGAATTACACTAAAAAGTTTTGTCAAGAAATACTAAATTCACTAAGTCACATGCGTGGACGTAAACACACAATATAAGAGAAATCTTAAAAAACATTATTGAAAAAACTAAATTTTTTTAAAAATTGTTAATTTTAGATTGTAAAAAATATTTAACAACATTTCATAATGATTATAATTACAAGCATGTGTATGTATACGTGTATGTAACTTAGTATTTCTTTTAGAAAAAAATTGAAGATTTTTATTAAAGACCTAGAAATGCATACAAGTTAATTTTTGTAAAATGAAAATTGTTTAAATATTAGAAAATATACTTTGGTATAATGTAACTTAGAGATATTTAAAACAAATACATATCAATTCATGTTTGTAAAATATAATTTGATGTTTAGGGAGAAAATTTTTACTTCAAAGTGTATAAAAACGACGAAGTTTTTTTACAGATCATTGATTTAATACACAAAGTAAAATAATACAAGACGGGAATTGTGTGTAGACATAAGTACTTTTTGTTAAATTATACATTTGTGACGTAGTGGTAAGTAAGGCACCTATAATACGAGCAGACTCGTCCGCCATCTTTTCCCCCAATTCCATCAAGTGGGGAGCGAGGGAGAGAAAAGTAACCCTGAGCCGTTTTACGCGTTTCGTTTCAATGTTCGCCAAATTGCATGCTTTTTAAATGCTAATTTTCAAACGCATAAATAAAATATATTCATTCATAAAAGATAAATAAACAAATTTAGCTTCGAATTTAAAAGAAAATATAGTATTAGGTTATCAATAGCTTTTCTAATTGTGGAACTATTTACTTCCGCGGAAGCACACTTCTTTCATTGTCGTCTGCTAGCTTGTTTAGATCCCTCGTTATCGTTACGCTGTCAGAGGATATTTATTGTTTTCTGTGTATAAAGTAATAAATATAGATGGATGTTAAGATATTAATTTCAGTAATCATTCAAGAAAGAATCCTCGGATGTTTGGATTTCGTTTGGAGGCGATCAGAAAGAAAATTTGGACTGTTAAAATAATAATCTGCACTTTAATAGGCAAACATGAAAATTGTTGTACACTTTTAACATAATAACACGTTGAGCGCTATGTCAGCCATTCTAGATTCTAGACATTTTGTTATATATCTCTAAGTACTGAAGGAATCACCTTGAAATTTTAGGAGTGTGCAGAATATGTTATATTTCAAACATTTCAGTGAAAGTGTTACCACGAAAGTAAAAGCAGGACCAATAAAAAATTTAAACGTTGAGCACCCTGTCAGTCATCGGTGGCTGACAGTGTCAAATGTGATATAAAGCCGCATCAACCATCGGTGGCGGATATAAAACAGGATATAAAACTAAAATTATTACATTTAATGATTGAAAATTTATCAAAAATTTGCTTAATTTTTATTTATTACAGGAGGAATCATGCATTATGGGATTTTAATGGATTTTAAGAATTTGTGTGGCGCTCAACGTGTTAATTATACGAGTAGAGGGTTATATCATTCAAAAGGTATGATTACCCAGATTTGTAGAATGCAAAAAATATTTTCGACTTCCGGTTTTCGATAAATTTATACCTTCTGAGATGTCCTAAACATGATTCTCTCATTGTTAGAAAATGACTATTTGTCTGCTTGTGTATGATGTGTTAAGGAAATTTTGTAGTATCTCATGAACTGATAGGCGGGATTTAAGTAGGACTGATAATTGGTTAGACCTTGATTTAATTTTGTGCTAATTAGTTGTTCGAATATATCACCCAATAGGTGGTGCTACTATGTTGTGATTCACCTCATTTAAGTCAAGGCTATACCTCAATTTCTATAGTATATAAATGCACCAAACATGATATATGATATGGACATTATGTAATACTGTGCTGTTTTAATTTGTGTGCATATCAGCCGACAAGTGGCTCTGCTGTGCTGCAATTTAATTCCGTTTATGAAAGAGCAATGGACTTTATCCGTGTTACGTCATAAGACCCTTGACATGTGACCACTGTACGGGAAAAATGCAACATTATAATGTTTATTATGTGAAAAAAAATTAGTGTGGTGTGATGTGGGGTTTTACTGCAAAATATTCTTGAAGTTTGCAAAAAAATTTCTTCAAAAAATGCTTTCATTACAATTTATTAAATGCTTGTATGCATATTTTCAGCATTTGCACATATTTATTTCATAGTTTATACATTTATCTTTCTAATGACACCAAAATGAACAAAATTGGTCCATAAATAAAAGTGTTATGGCAGTTTGAAACTCATAAACCGTCATGCTCATTAACGCCATTTTGTTCAATTTAGTTAAATTTCGAAATGACCCCTTATTCTTAGTTTTGACTAAAAAATTCTGAAAAAAATATTTTAAGCCTTTTTCATTACGTACTTTATAATAAAAAATTTTCATTAATATCTGTGACATGAGGGCAACGGCCTTGGGTGATTTCACTTGAAATGAGTATTGTAGGGCAAAACGGGGTATCTCGAGGTGGGGTCAAAAGGTAATGGTCAAAAGGTCAAATGGCAAAAAGGTCGGGTGTCGGGCAGTTCACAAGCCAAGAGAAGTCGCGTTCCTACACTATCAGCAGACGACATATCGTCAGATAGAGATCCAGACGATGTAGATGTTACATACTTGTACTGTCACGAAATATATGCAAGATCAGCACAAGGAGAAGGATGAATCAAGTGCAGTGAATGTAACAAATAGGCTCATGACTTGTGCGCCGGTGTTGATGAGTACGATAACAGGTTCATATGTGAACTGTGTCAGTAAAGTTTAAATTGAGAGGTACAGTCGGTAACAAAAGTCTCCGAACACTAGCAAAAATTCCTATGTAAAAAAAAGTACATTTAATACAGTTTTGTTAAATAAATCCTTGTCGAATCCTGTTCTTAGTCAGTCTAAAAACAGGATTCGACAAGGATTTATTTAACAAAACTGTATTTAGTGTCCTTTTTTTATATAGGAATTTTTCCTAGTGTTCGGAGACTTTTGTTACCGACTGTACCCCATTTTGCCCTATCCCGTATTGCAAAATGGGGAAGTTTGCAGCTTTGAGAGGTACATTCATATGAAGATCCTAAAATATGCGGTGTATTTCAAATTCCAATACTGCAAAATAACCGCTAAGATTGTAAAATTGAAATAAATATTATTTATTGTATTTCTTTCTATTTGTCACAGAGTTATTGGCCAGAATAACCTTAAGTACGCCATTTTGCCCACCCTTCCCCTAGTGACAGTTTTTCCCGGTTTTACTCATAATTCTTGTTCCAGATTGTTAATGGGCAGCGGTAGTCCAGTCGGTAGAGAG
This sequence comes from Salticus scenicus, assembly GCA_963930645.1. Classification (NCBI taxonomy): domain Eukaryota; kingdom Metazoa; phylum Arthropoda; class Arachnida; order Araneae; family Salticidae; genus Salticus; species Salticus scenicus. The sequence goes on from OZ005648.1 coordinate 53,239,875, forward strand.
CCAGCCTCGTAATTGGAAGTTTGCGGGTTCGGTACTCGAGCCGGCCAAAGACCGTCGTGTACACTAATGGTGGCTGGTGCACGTAAAGTGTGTCGTAGCCGAAATGTTCTCCATGTTCCCACCAAAAATTATACCTCTGGGCGTCACCGAAGCGGGAGAGCCATCCCTTCCGTGGAAGATCAAAATTGCGATGGCATGTCTCCGGACAATCTCTAGGGGGGAGTCCCAGACCGTCGACAATTGCCCATCTGCGCAGCACTAGTGCGACGTAAAACCCAACCAAACAACCAGATTGTTAATATTGTTTATGTATTTATTTATGGTCGTTTATTGTGTTAAATTTAATGTGTTTCTGGAAAATGCGCCGTCTGGTGGACATTTTGGAACATTTTTTTTTTTTTTTTTCGAAATTCCGTGAGCGCATCTCGTGTAATCAACATATCAAATTTCGTTGCATTCCGTTCACCCGTTTGCGCTGTATGATGCTGTTTATAGGGGAAGATTAATTATAACACCCCTGTACGAGTACATATAATAAATTATTATAGTAAAACATTAATAACTTTATAATGGCCGTCCTTAAATGTGTTCTAATTTTTGGGGAACAAAGGACAGTTTTTGAGGCTATCTGGTCACCCTAAGTTGATCACAGAAATCATGCCAAAACAGTGTATTACCGCAATTTACTTAAATATACATATCAGTATCATCTTTGGTTATCATATAAATTAATTATGACAAAACTTAAGACATGTTAAGGTTTTTATACTTACATTGCTTTCGTTCATTGCATCATCCAGTTCCTGTATTAGTTTTTCTTGGATGTCTGGGTTCAAGGCTAAGCAATATGAGACAAAAGACAATGTTGTGGCAGTCGTTTCATAGCCAGCTAAGAAGAAGATCAGGCACTGGGCTATAAGTTCTTCCTTTGACAAAGCTGCAGATAATTTTATGGGAATATTGTTAAAATCTGTTCGCAGCAAACACATATGACAAATATAACAATTACAAAGCAATGCATTCTATACAATCCAAATACATTTTATGTAAATAAAACACACAGTGTATTTCACAAATTGGAAATAATTTAAAGATTTTTAAAATTGTGTTTCATGATAGGAATTTTTTAGTTAAAATTAAACTATTGGCACTTAAAAATAATAACAATAAAATAAATTGATTGTGATCTAAATTCAATAACTTTCTACCTCTATTAAATGTTAAAAGCAAAAAAAATTGAGCAGTTTTACATTTCCATTTACATCAATTATATTTACAGAAATATTATACTCTGAATAAACTTGAAATTTATCAACAGGATTACATAAAGTTAAAAATAAGTTTTTTTTTTTTTTTGTTTTTTTTTTTGTTTTACCATAGATACGATAGAGGAAGTAATTTTCTTTGCTTTTTTTTTTTTTTCTTTTTTTTTTTTCTTGAATTAAACATTCGAATTGGAGGGTTTTTTCTTTTTTTTTAAATACACATTTTGAGGTTTCGTGAATTCAAAAATTTAAGTTTTTGGTGGTTGGTTTGTGTGTGTGTTTTTGTTTCCATCATTTGGATTGATGTCATTATTACTGTTATTATTAGAATAGTTAAAGGGATTTTGTTTTTATATATTTGCCTAAATATATTTGCTTCGTGCTCAATGTTTAAATATAAGCTCAAACAGTAGTAAACTTCCAGTAAAATTTAATTATTATTATTATTATTATTATTTTTTTTTTTTTTTTATGTGGTTTTATATAATCTATAGATTTCATGAAAAAACAGAAAGCATTTTATATTATGTATTCTGAGATGCTGAGGAACCACGTTTTTGTTTTAGTATTTATAACCATAAAAATATATTTCCTGTAACAGGAAAAAAAAAAAATATATATATAGACAGTATATTCTACGACTTACTTTTCTTAGTGTAAAGTGTCTGTTTGAATACTTGACCATTTTCATCTTTACCGTTGTTTTCAGTAATGACATCTTTCTGGCTCACATCTAGCTTGCCCTCTTGCGATAGCTCATTAGAAGTATCCAGAAGTAGTTGCAGATAGTCATTTCTCGTCTGTAAAAAATAATTCACGATGAAGTAGTGCAAACGATTACTAACAAGGGACACTCACGAACTGTGACACACAGATCGTAACCAAACTTTACAAGTAGTTAAAGGCTATGAAGCTATACATTCCTACCAACTTATATCGGCAAACATTACTTCAGGACGGAGATATTGGTGTTTGAAGTTCGAACTACATTTTTTCCAATTCTGCGACGCCATTCAATTTACCTATTTGACTTTTGTATATCTTTACATGCAATGTTGATTTATTTATTTAAACTCTATTTTTAAATCGTCTGCATGTGCATATTTTTCTTGCTCTAGAATTCTTTTAGGACTGAGGGCCTATTAGTCTCAATCTGGGATTTTTGCGTTGTCGATTTCGATAGTTGGACATTTGTCGAAATCTAAAATTTATCGAAAATTATAATTGAATAATTTAAAAGCGATGTTATAATTTGAAAAAGAAAAAAAAAAAAAAAAAAACTAATAGTCCTCCGTCCTAAACTAAATTCTGCTTCTGCCAGAATTTCATCAAAATCTTTTTTTATTATTATTATTATTATTGAAAGAAAAAGAAAAGAAAATTAATAATAATCAGTATCGTTGCAAGCGATATCGAAAAAGTTTTTTTTAATAATTTTGAATGGACCATATTCCCACTTTGGGTTCGAGGCTACAAGAATATCAGCTGGTTAGGGAAACAATCCTCAACTCTACCATAACAAAGCACTGTGGCTTGCAAATTTTTATCTTGCAATATTATTTCTAAGAGTTACCAGATTATATGAAATTGAAGTAAGAGTGATATAGTGATAACTTTGTTTTGTTTTTAATCCAGTTTTAGTAATATTAATATATATAATGATCCTCATCTGTCATGAACGATTCCGGTTAGTACCGCTTCAAAACAGAAACTTTTGGCAGCCATTTTTTTTTTCCGTTTGTTTAATTCAACTTAGGAAACATACATATCATTTTCATACGTGTTTTGTATCGCACATATTCTTATTTCCTATAAAACCTTGAAAAACTATTCAATTGTAATGTTTAAATGTCTAAATTATGTATAACGGATCACTGGCTATTATAAACATGAACCTATAAATAGAATTATGTAACTTCATGATTATAAACAAAGCAAGACCAAATAAAAACAAACCAAAACTGTTGCCATTCAGAAAATTCAAATTCCAAATGGACAACTTTTTAATTCCGAATGAACGACTCTTTGACTGTTTCATTAAAAAAAACGCTTAAAATATTTCTAAAACATATTAAAGCCTTAAAAATCTTAAAATATTTGTAAAAACGCATTAAAGCCTTCAAATATTTTTATCAAACTTTATTGTTTGTTTACATTGTAAGGTATGATTGGCGCCGAGTTTAGTACGTAAATGCCGCCAGTTGATTTTAGTTTTGAAATTAGTGTAAAATGATAGTTGGGATAGAATGTTTGGTTGGGCAAGTAAAAGTCACCAGTTGAAATGAGTATTGAAATTAGAGTAGTCTAATCTGATAATGTCGAGTCAAGGTAAAATGTTCGGTTGAGAATGAGAAAGTCCCTAGCTGGATCCTGGATATTTTGGCGATGTTGAGTGGAGATAGCTGGTTGGAGGTATCGAGTAGAGGTGAATTTGGGTTAGCATGGAGTGTCTGTAGTTATTGGATAGTTAGTTAGAAAATTTGAAAACAGGATCTACGATAGTCTTAAAAAAAAGTATTTTGGTAAAATGAAGTGAATCGTTTTTTCTTATTATGAGGACTTTAAATACGCAAGCGAAGTGATAACGTCACTGGCCGTTCGTGGATACAAGAAAAATATTTCCTATATTAAACGCCCAAAGAATTTTTCGTAAAAAATTATTAAAAATCGAGGGAAATTATTTCCCGATTTTAATCCCCATATTTAGGTTTAAATATGTATTAGTTATCATGTGCATGCGTTAGATTAAGTTGTTTTTGTTCTAAAATTGATAAAATTTGAATTTTAAATTTCAAAACTCTAGATAAAAAAAAAACTTCCATATTCCATTGAAAACATAAACATTTCATTTCAAAGGATGATATTACACAATAAATATCCAACTAATATACTAATTAAAAGGAAAATGATAAATATTCTATCATAATTTGAAGTGAAATTTGTTTTCAAATGTCTAAATAAAGTATCTGATATAAGATACTAATATGTTGCAGCGGAATAGATTTGATATCGGTCATCCTTGGCAGAAAAAAAAAATATATATATATATATACATATATATATCGCCAAATTATCTGGCGAATATAATTTAATTCCTTTCAAAAATCATGGTTATTTTAAAAATTTATATTAAGAGAGTAAGGAATAATATGAAACAATATTTCGCACAACACATATTACGAAAATATACATCTGGCATGTATATTTTCGTAGTACGTTTTTGATCGCCAAATACAAAAACGCCAAGGACAACAGAGTTTTGAAATTTAAAATTAAAATTTTGTCAATTTGACAGCAAAATAACTCAATCTAACATATGCACATGATAACTAATACATATATATACCCAAATATGGGGATTAAAATCGGGAAATAATTTTCCTCGATTTTTAATATTTTTTTACAAAAAATCCAATGGGCGATAAACATAGGAAATCATTTTCTTACATACACGGACGGTCAGTGACGTCACACTTCGCTTGCGTATAGAGCTCTTAATGGAACACTGGGATGCGTTGTTGCTGTTGTGTTGTCGGGCCTATATTTTTTGTCAACCAGCAGTTTTTTTATTGTCATTCATATTTATTCATCGGGTAAAATTTTTGAAGTGAAAACTTCTTTAGGCGCGTTGAGCACTTTTGGGTGAACAAAAATCATTGAACTCCCGTCATCGTCAGCTAACGCTTTCCATTTGAAGTGAAAACTTTTGGGTGAAGAAAAATCATTGAATTCGCGTCATCGTCAGCAAACGCTTTCCATCCTTGTATGATACAAATAATGTATCACACAATTAACTTGCTAATGTGATGTGTTAATAATTATATACTGTATATTGTTTTAAAATCTGGTGCGGCGTTACACGACTTCTCTCATCTCCGGGCACTGTCTCTATTGCAGTTAGACCTCACAAAACAGTGAGAAAGCCCAAAGCTGCCATTTTTCTCACGTTTTTACAATCTGGTGCGGCTCTACACAACTTCTCTCATCTCCGGACACTGTCTCTTAAAGATTGCAGCCGGAAACGTTGAAGTTAGGCCTCACAGAACCGTGAGAAAGACCAAAGCCTCCATTTTTCTCACGTTTTTACAATCTGGTGCGGCTCTACATGACTTCTCTCATCTCCGGGCACTGTCTCTATTGCAGTTAGACCTCACAAAACAGTGAGAAAGCCCAAAGCTGCCATTTTTCTCACGTTTTTACAATCTGGTGCGGCTCTACACAACTTCTCTCATCTCCGGACACTGTCTCTTAAAGATTGCAGCCGGAAACGTTGAAGTTAGGCCTCACAGAACCGTGAGAAAGACCAAAGCCTCCATTTTTCTCACGTTTTTACAATCTGGTGCGGCTCTACATGACTTCTCTCATCTCCGGACACTGTCTCTATTGCAGTTAGACCTCACAAAACCGTGAGAAAGGCTAAAGCCGCCATTTTTCTCACGTTTTTAGAATCTGGTGCGGCTCAACACGACTTCACTTAACTCCGGACAGTGTCTCTTAACGATTGCATCCGGAATCGTTGCAGTTATACTTCACAGAACCATGCGAAAGACCAAAGCCGCCATTTTTCTCACGTTTTTAAAATCTGGTGCGGTTCTACACGACTTCTCCAGAGCTTCCAATCTAATCCGGCAAATTGTTAGTACCGCCCCTTTTCCTTCACCACTTAATTTTTAGAGTATTTTTCTTCTTAATTAATTCATTGTAGATACATTTGAAGAGAATTTCTCTAAAAATTAAGTGGTGTAGAAAAAGAGGCGGTACTAACAATTTGCCGGATTAGGTTGGCAGCTCTGCTTCTCTCATCTCCGGACACTGTCTCTTAAAGATTGCAGCCGGAAGCGTTGCAATTAGACCTCACAGAACCGTGATAAAGGCCAAAGCCTCCATTTTTCTCACGTTTTTACAATCTGGTGCGGCTCTACACGACTTCTCTCATCTCCGGACACTGTCTCTTAAAGATTGCAGCCGGAAACGTTCCAGTTAGACCTCACAAAACCATGATAAAGGCCAAAGTTGCAATTTTTCTCACGGTTTTACAATCTGGTGTGGCTCAACACGACTTCTCTCATCTCCGGACACTGTCTCTATTACAGTTAGACCGCACAAAGAACGAAAATTATAAAATATCGAAACACACTTGATTTATAAACAAAAATTGAAAATACATTTAAATGATCACGTGGTAACCATCATGATATAAACATTGTTTTCAAGATTTATCGTTCACATTCCGTCATTTTTGACGGGGTTATATACTAGTACTTTAATATTAATCAACATATGTAATATTAAAAGTTGCCGCGTGAACTGTGGCGATGTTAACATATTTAAATGGATGTTCCATTTAGTAAATTCCTTTATTAAAGTGATTGAAGTTCTAATTATTTAAGCTTCGATGTCTATATATATGTGTGTGTGTATAAAATGTTATTATTAATCTTTTATTCATTATATATATGTATGTGTGTGTGTGTGTACATAAAATGTTCTGCAATTTTACGATATGGAATAGTCTTAACTTTATCATTCGATTCAGTTGTTTACATTTCTCTTTTGTTCTTGTTTGAACATTATTATTAAGTTTCACTGCAGAAATATTTAGGAAAATGTTATGGGTAACAATAAAATGGCATCTTGAATCTAATTTATTTACAAAATATCGGCCACGTGTTCGGCGATTTTACCTACGGTGACGTCACAGGAATATTGTCCATTAGGAAATAAAAAGTGCGCGTGAAATAATATGAAATAAAAATAAGTAAAAAAATGAATTTAATGATTTAATGTTTTTGTTTTTCGGAGGCTGCTCATGCATATAAAAAATGCGTACTAAAACGAGTCGAAGAAGGAAGCGAAATAAGTATTGAGTTATATTACGATAAATACGATATATAATATGATACGATATATTAGACCTATCGTACAGGGTTAGTAGGCATTTTCGTTGAAAGAAATAGTTTGTTCGTTCGATGCAACTTGCACATTAGTCCCGTGAGGTACAACTTTCACATTAGTCCCTTGAGGTACAACTTTCACTTTAGTCCCGTCAGGTACAACTTGCACATTAGTCCCCTTTAAATATTTTCCCGATGATTTTAATCCCCATATTTTAGTATATATATGTGTTAGTTATCATGTGCATGTGTTAGATTGAGTTATTTTGCCGTCAAATTAACAAAATTTTAGTTTTAAATTTCAAAACCTTGTTGTCTTTGGCATTTTTGTATTTGGCGATCAAAAACGTAATACGAAAATATACATGCCAGATGTATATTTTCATAATATGTATTATACTAAATACTGTTTCATATTATTCATTACTCTCTTAATATAAGTTCTTAAAATAGCCATGATTTTTTTTTTCCCCCTCAAATATTTGAAAAATAAGATTGTGTTTTTGTATAAGAGAGATTTCAATTAGACTTTTTAATAGTTTATTTAATTCCGGTTTTATTAGATAATATAGTAATATGCAGAGTATCAAGCAGTTAATAATACGTTGCAAGTCAATATATATATTTCCAGGTCTATACATATATATACACTGATGGGGAAAAAAATCCCAACACCAGGAAGGAGCTGTGCTAGATAAACGAAATTTGGTAGGCGTGTTTATACATCTGAAAGATGACGTCGATTCAAATGTCGAGCTACGCGCATAAGTGTGGCGCTAGTAGCGACACTATGAACATGCAAATGAGGTTTGCTTTAAATAAGCGCTGTAAGGTTCGTGATCGTTATTTACAGTTAAGATTTGACGTAGTGGGTTAATGTTAGTCAAGGATGCCTCTAAGAAGACGAAGAAGCCATTATCAACAGCTCACTGAGTTTGAACGAGGTCGTGTAGTAGGGCTACGAGAAGGTGGGTTTTCTTTCCGCGATATTGCAGAAAGACTTGGCAGGAATGTATCCACTGTGCATGCGTGTTGGCAGTAGTGGTCAAGGGAAGGTACTGCCTCAAGAAGACCGGGTTCCGGGCGGCCACGTGGCACTACTGAGAGGGAAGACCGCCGTGTTCGGCGTAGGGCTGTGGCTAATCGTACTGCGTCTGCAGCTGAAATTCGAGCTGCAGTTGGCACCACAGTGACACAACGAACTGTTACAAATCGGTTACTTCAAGGACAGCTCCGAGCCAGACGCCCTGTAGCGTGCATTCCACTGACTCCAAACCACTGCCGTTTGCGACGTGAGTGGTGTCAAGCTAGAGCTCATTGGAGGACGGAGTGGAGATCTGTTGTGTTTTCTGATGAAAGCCGGTTCTGCCTTGGTCGCAGTGATAGCCGTGTGTCGGTTAGAAGAAGGCGAGGTGAACGCCTGTCTAGCGACCTGTCTGCGGCCTAGACACACAGGGCCTACTCCTGAAGTTATGGTTTGGGGAGCAATTTCGTATGACAGCAGGAGCACTCTCGTGGTTATCCCACGCACCCTGACTGCAAATTTGTACGTCAGTCTAGTGATACAACCTGTTGTGCTGAGATTCATGAACAGCATTCAAGGGGGTGTTTTCCAACAGGATAACGCTCACCCTCATACCGCTGTTGTAACCCAACATGCTCTACAGAGTGTCGACATGTTGCCTTGGCCTGCTAGATCACCAGATCTTTCTCCAATCGAGCACGTATGGGACATCATTGGATGACAACTCCAGCGTCATCCACAACCAGCATTAACCGTCCCTGCATTGACCGCCCAAGTGCAACAGGCATGGAACTCCATCCCACAAACTGATATCCGACACCTGTACGACACAATGCATGCACGTTTGCATGCTTGCATTCAAAATTCTGGCGGTTACACCGGTTACTAATGTACCAACATTTCACATTTGAAATGGCTCTTTTCGCCAATGGCTCTACCTGTGATCTTGAAACTTTAATCAATTAAATATGTTACCTAGACAAATGTATTGCTGAAATTTCCTTACTGTACAATAATTTCTTCTTGGTGTTGGGATTTTTTTTTCCATCAGTGTATATATATATATATATTTCGGTAGAATTTTACAAACATATGCGTCTACGTTCTTTCTTATTAGCAATCTCTAATACAATTTAAATAAATAAATCAACAGGACATGTTTCATGCATAGAGATAGTAATTCATATAGATCTATCATCCCCATGTTATCAACCAAAGAATTTTGATTCCGAAAACTTTTTGGCAACAGCCTTTAGAGAGTATGAAAATCGGCAATAGTAAAAGAATAGAATTATTAAGAAAGTTGGGAAATATTCTGAATGACGAAATTTCCGCGGCATTCCATTGTCCAAAAAAATTTATTAAAGCAAGTAGGTTATCTTTCCATGTATAAGTTACATTCCACATATCTTTGTGTATCTGGTATATTTCATAAAATATTTAAAGTATAATTTTCATAATCAATTGCTTTCTCATTATGATGTAAACACTGTTATTATATTTCAGGAAATTTTTAAAGTTAATTTTAATTAATTCATTAAAATTATTTTAATTAACTAATTAACAAATTAATTAATAAATTTTAAGTAATTCACAGATGTATAGTTCTTCAAACGTCGCTATTTATACAAAAAAAAAAAAAAAAAAAAAAAAAGGGGGCAAAAGAAAAAAGAATTTGAAACAGTATCAGGAGTTTTTCATTCATCTTAAGTACAGAAATTATTCATAAATTTTACAAGTTAAATTATCTGTGTGTATTTCCATGTGTATTCACTCGGGAAAAGGCCGACATTACAAAGTAAAATGGTCGTCCTTCCCTGAATGAAAAGGAATCGAATTTTCTCCCGCCATTATTAATCTTTGTTTTATTACTATAGCTGGTTTGATGAAGAAAAAAAAAATAGAAAAGTTAAAGAGATAAATTGAATGACGTCACAATATTTGAAAAAATATAGTTCCAACTTCGAACGCCAATACATTTGTTCTGAAGTAACGTTTGCCGATATAAATTGGTACGAGTGTTCACCTTCGTACCCTTTAATTACCCTGCTCGGCATGAAAATTGCTTCTGACACCATTTCAGCATATTCTTATGTAAAATGGCCTCCTGAATCCGAATAGGACGCCCATTTTGCCCTATCACCCACCGTTTTTTATAAATGCTCCCCTATTTTTATCATTTTTCGGTGATTTTATGACTATAAATTTGGTTTTTAGGAGGGGGGGGGGGATTATTTTAAACGTTAAATATCTTCTGAGGGGCTACAGAGTTCGAAAATTGTAAAACATGTACATTTGCGAAAAGGGAAAAATTTTGGGGGAGACTTGCCACTGAAATTATGTATCAAATATCTTTTTTTTTTTTTTTTTTTTATCTGTTATTAATGTTATTTTTTAAACTTTATATTTTTTTTGTTTTAGGTGTTAAATTGATTCTTTTTCATTCATCAAATCAAATTCATGGTCATAAAATTATCGAACAGGAAAAAAATTAAGGGAGAGGGTGATGTTTCCAGAAAACGGTGGGTGACTGGCCCAAATTGGTGTCATATTCAGATTCAGGAGTTCATTTTACATAAGAATCAGCAATAATGGTATTAGAATTTGATTTTTTTTTTTTTTTTTTTTTTTTTTTAAGAGCAGTGGTGGACCACATTTTGTGAGTGTTCCTTGTAAGAATTAATCGAAACTGTACATGACATTTAAGGGAATGAAAAAGTTCGTAAATAAAACCATAAAACAAGTTGGAAAGCATACTGCAAATCGAAGATCACTTTGTAATTGTTTTGGGGAGTTTTCCCTTCATATAAACAGAAAATATCAACTGGTCTTTAATCATAAAAATTTAAATGCAATTTTTATAAAATTACATTCTTGTGCGTGTGCGGCGCGTGCGGGAAGTTTTTGACCCCCAACAAAAAAAAAAAAAAAAAAAAAAAAAAAAAAAAAGAGGGTTAGAAAATTTAAATTTTTACCTGTCTCTCTCTTTACATATGTGTGTGTTTGTATGTGGTACTATAACTTTTCAAACGAACAGATCGATTTAAATGCAGTTTTATATTTATTTATTTATTTATTTATATATTTATATATATATGCTGAGTTTTACCTGGGTAGTTCTTAGCTATGTTTGGGGAAAAACTGTTTGATAGATTTTTTTAAATTAATTGAAATTCCACTTTTCATTGATATTCCAATGTTTAAAATCTGGCAATCTCCCAAATTACAATCGTATAAGATTAAATTTGTGAGCTGGTAATCTTCCAACGGACAATTGCAAATTCTGCTAAATTATAATTATCCTTGTTTTGAGGATTAAAGTATCAAAATGCTTAAAAGAAAAAAAAAAGTTATATAGAAAGTAGTGGCTTAAATAGTGATTATGAATTCAGAGTCAAAAAATGTCTGAATTCGATTGAAAATTAGATATTTTTTTAAGAGATTTAAAATAAATTAAAATATGATTTTTCTTTCTTTTTCTTTTCAGGCCGTTTTGCATTGATATTTTAAATTTTGCGAATTGTCACCCTTCGAAATTCCATCTCATATTAAAGGTTAAAAGCCTTTATTATTATTATTATTATTATTATTATTATTAGAGTATAAAAAAAATTATCTTCTTAAATTAAGAATTTTTTAAACAATTTTACCAAAAATGAAAAAAATAAAAATAAATAAAAATAAAATAAAATTATGAGTTTACAGTCAAGAAATCAATAAATTCAATTGAAAAAAATTAAAGATAAAAAACTTTTTATAAACCATGTTTTTAAATTTTCTGTTGAATCACAGCTATAGAACTAACTACACTAGCACTTTATCAATGCGTATTGTTACGAAATTGTAAATAATTGTATTTATTTTTGTATAAATTCTTTCAAAGAGGCTTAGTAAGTTGATAAAATGTCAATTTTCTGCATTTCCAGCTCTTTTTCACGTTAAAATAGCTTAATTTTCCCTTTAAAACGCATTAAAAAGCTCCAATAGGCAGATAATGGATTTGGCGATAAATTTGGCGACTTTTGGCGAGAAAATGCTTATTATCGATATTCCAAAGATGGACGTTCTAATGTGATTGGTTAAAGAGTTACGGGAAATTTGAATTTTTAAAAAAAATGTTGGTTTTAAAAATAAAATATTAATCCTTTCAGAACAACCTATATTTGCATCATGAATTACATTAGCACTTTATCAATGTGTAGAAAATCTTTAAATTGATAATGACATCAATTTTCGCCAGATGCATAATTTAACTTTCTACAATTTTTTAACGCTCCCGTTTAATTAAATGTATTTATTTTTATGTCGAAAGAAAATGAACTCATAATTTTTTTTTTTTTTTTTTTTTTTTTTTTTTTGGCAACAATTAAATTATAGCTAATATTTTAATGACTATTTTTATTGCTATTAGGAGCTTATCATTTTCATATTTTAATTAATTAAAAGAAAACTATTCGAAAATTCGAAAATCTGACTTCGAAGTATTGTGTTGTCACCGGGTTCTGAGCTACTATAAAAGTTTCAAATGTCTAGCTAGTAGGGAAGTTAGTTAAAAATAGATTTAAAGACAAACAAACATACAAACAAACAAGAATATAAGTTAATAATAAAAACATGATAAAATAGGTATTTTAAATATTATATATATTATTATTATTATTACTGTTATTAAATTAAATTCCATACCATCACTGCGCTGACTTTTTGTAATTTGTGAGTTAGCGTTCGTTCTTCCAATTGAAAATTATGGATTTTATAGAAAAATAATATTTAATTGAATTCAAGGTCGGGGATTTTTATAAATCTAGCTTTGCACTTGTTCATATTTTTAGAAAAGACCAATGCAAACTATACTTAATAAAAATATGATATGTATGGTATATAAATACCTGTCCAGTTTTTTTTCGTTCCTCAATAATTTGTAGTATCACATCATTAAAGAATTGGAAACTGTTCGTATTATTGACTCTGATTCGTAATTTCTTCAATAATTCAGGATAAAGAACTGAAAGAGAAAAAAAAAATAATAATGATAATCAAAAATTAATTAATTGTGCTATTAACGATCTTAAAATTATTAATATTATTTTTATTGACAGTTATCTTAAAACAAGAATGTAGAATGGTGCAGCTAACATAGATTATTAACACTTTCCAATAATTATACGTACTTTTTGCCTTGTTTAATAACTTTAAATTTATTTTGCCTTTGCTATCACACAATGAACAGACAAGAGGAGAGAAAGACAGACAGGTTGACTAATTCAGTTCATAATCACCCTTAAATATTGTTGTAATAAATTGTTAAAAACGCTTAATAAAATCGAAAATGCGATTTCAGCAATTTCTGGTTATAGCCCATAATATATGCGAATATTTTTGTGCGGCCTTGTAAATCCTAATGCTAATCCCATGGTATTCAATAGAAAACATTTGTGTGTGTGTGTATGTGCACATCTATATATATATAAATGAATGTTTGTCTGTATGTCCTTTAGAAAATCGTAAACGGCTTGACCGATTTCGATCACTCTTTTTTTTGTTTTTTTCCTTATAGGTCAGGGATGGTTTAGGAAAAAAAAAATTGAAAAAATTCGCCCCCCCAAGGGGGGGGGGAGGGGGGCAAAACGTGAATTCAAAAAATCCTTCATATCTCAAACAAAAAAACAGATATCCGTAAAATGTTTGCTTTAAAATATAGCTAATATAAATGTCTAAAAACCAATTTCTGGAATTTTCGGAATTCGGTCCCCAAGGGGGGGCGGGGGGGGGGGGCAAAACGGAATTTCACATGCGTAAAACGCGATTTCGCATAATCCTATATTTCTCAAACAAAAAAAAAAAAAACAGATATACGTGAAATTTTTTTGCTATAAAATATATGTAATACAAATATCTAAAAACCAATTTCTGGAATTTTAAAAATTCAGGCCCCAGGTGGGGTAGCAGGGGCAAAAACAATTAGAAATACAGTTAGTCCTTTCAAAATTGGTACAGATAGGTTTCAATAGCCTGCAAGTCGAATGGGGATATTTTCGAAAGTGTAAAGTTATTAGGAGAGGAGGGGAGAGGGGGGGGGGCAAACAAATAAAAATAGAGTTAGATCGTTCAAATTTGGTATGTAGAGGTTTTCGATACTTACAAATCAATTGCGGATATTTTCGAATTTGTAAAATTATTAGGAGGTGCGGGAAGGGGGTGGAGCGGTAAGGGGGGGCTATGGGCAAAAACAAATAGAAATACAGTTAGGGCATTCAAAATTGGTACAGATAGGTTTTAAAGGCCTGCAAGTCGAATAGGGATATTTTCGAAAGTGTAAAGTTATTAGGAGGGGCGAGAAGGGGGGAGGGGAAGAGGGGGCAAAAAAATAAAAATAGAGTTAGATCGTTCAAAATTGGTACACAAATGGTTTTCGATACTTAAAATCGAATGCGGATATTTTTGAATTTGTAAAATTATTAGGAGGGGCGGTAAGGGGGGTGGGGCGGTAAGGAGGGGCTATGGGCAAAAACATATAGAAATGCAGTTAGGCCGTTCAAAATTGGTACAGATTGGTTTTAGAGGCCTGCAAGTCGAATGGGGATATTTTCGAAAGTGTAACGTTATTAGGAGGGACGGGAGGGGGGGCGAAGGGGGAAAATAACAGAAATAAGAGTTAGAGCATTTTGGGAATTTTTTCCGAAGGCTGTGAGAACCCGGTGCGACATTTTTCCTAATCAGATTTTGTTTCGGTTTTTTTCTTTCACATGATAAAAATTATTGCAATTTTGAGAATTCAGTAATTATAGTGATTCATTTAAAAATAGGGTCCAGCGAAGCGGGCGAAGCCTGCTAGAAAATAATAAATGTCGATTTCATTATTATGATCTGTGCAAAATAATGGTATTGAAATATGGTTTATAGAAATATTTTTCATAGAACACAATGCCTTGATATTCTTTCAGGTGTCCCTATACACAGACCAGTGATGGTATTTACTCTATTTTCAATGGGTAACATCTCATGTGAACTTAAATAATATATATTAGTTTCAAGAAGAGCCCAGTTTACCCATTTAAGGGCCCGGGTCTGAGATAATAGCGGTGCCCCCCCCCCCTCCACACACACACACACACATTTTTCTTTTTCTTTAATATGAATGTTCATCATTAGATAAAATTTTACAATGGTCATATTAGTATAAGATTCTTATTATCATTTAAATGAACTCTGAAAATGTTTGCAAAAAATTAATTAAAACAAAAAAAAAAAATATTAACAACATAAGAATAACTCACCGACCAAAGGAAAAGTTGCTGCATCAAAAACTTTAATGAATATATTTTACAGAATAAAAAAATTAAATTGGCTTCTTCCTAGCCTTTGCCGCGCTGAAAGTTTCAATTACATTTTTAAAATCCAGTTTGCTTGTTAAATCGTGCTCTGAACACAGCAAAGCCAAACATTGCAGCTTATTCTGCTGCATTTTTGTTCTTCGAAGAAATAGAACTCTCATTCTCTCCCCCCCTCATCTCTTGAATGACTTTTGAAATTTTCAAATTTTAATGCATTTTTAAAAAATATTAATTTTTTTTTTTTTTTTTTAAGTTTAAGTACTAAAAGAAATTATCATAAATTTGTCTTTTTAAAATATTTTTACATAACAGTATCAAGGATTTTAATTTCTGACTGTAAAAACCGAATTTAAAAAAAAAAATTACATTTTGTTTTCTATTTACTGGGTTTTCTTAGCCCCATCTAGGGCCACCTTGTTCACTGGGCCCGGGACTGCAGCGCCCTCAGCCCCCCCCCCCCTTAAACTGGGCTCTGGTTTCAAGAAATTGCATGAATATTTACGATAGATAGATCACGGACATACAGGCGGACAAATTGAAGTCATAAGCAGTTTTCAACTTTGTAGGAATGTTTTAATCCAAGCATTATAGATGTTACCGCTAAAGTGCAGAAATCAGTTAAACTTCTCATCGCCCATTGTCGCGGGTAGGATCTAAGCCTGGCGATGATTTCTGTAATTTTTTTTTTTCCCTTCGTTTTTCAATAAACGTCTCGGGACAGCCCACGTGGACTTCGGTCCTAGCATAGCTCAACACCGCTCTTCGAGCGGTGAGCCGGGGCTGCTCCCCTGTTCAATCAGTTAAACTGCAGATTAGCTAGGTAATCTGCGCATTAACTAGGGTGATCCGTTAAAGTGAGGAATATTGTTTTATTTCTCAAATTACCTAGGTAATCTGCGAATTACCTAGATAATCTGCACATTACCTACTAGGCACTAGTTAAAGTGAAAATAAGATATCTGGTGTTGTAATTTTACAGCACGCTGTGTTGTATTTGTTTTTTCATTCGGAAAAAAAAAATAGTTTTCTTTTCTTATTTCTTTCTTTACTTATTTTAATCTGTATGTGTTTTAATTTTTATATCTTTTAAAGTTATATTTGTTTTATTTTTTATTTATTTCATCTTTTTTATTCTGTCAATATAAGTTTGAATATGTTAATCATTTTTAATATGAAATATAATAGCTTTAATAGCTTTCAATAAATTCTATTTTATAAATGAATGTTAGAATTGTAATACAGTAACGATTTCTTTTCAAAATAAAAATATTTAACAATTTAAAATAAAAAATAAAAAAGTTTTATTAACGACTTATATTGCTATTACTATTTAAATACTAGAAATATTAAATTATATAAAATATTACTAGAAATATTAAATTAGACAAATCAGAAGCATTACTTAAGTACTTCAAATAATTAAAACTGCTTTAACATTTTTTAGAATGCATGAAAATTAAAATGACAGTTTTCAATGCTTTATTAAACTATATTTTGCAGCATACATATATCTGCACAAGTTTAGTAAATATATTAATTTTAGGAAAAAAAAAAAAAAAAAAACTTTATTAACACTTTTTATGTGATCTACAACGAAATTATTTGAAAAAGCGAACAAAATTAAAAAAATAAATAAATAAATAAATAAAAATATAATCATGATATATAAAATATGTACAGGAAACTTGAAACTGAAAGAGAAAAAAAAATGTAATGAAATGCTAAAAAATGTACAAAAATTTCATATTAAGTATTTATTAAATTCCATAATATTTTTCAAAGTTAATAATTAATATATCTTTTTTTTTTCAGTAAGTAATAGTAATTTAAATCAATTTTAAAACAAATTAGTTTTTAAAAGTTATGGTTTAATAGTTTTAGTTCGGAAGGAAATAATTACTGTAATGTAAATCTAATATTCATAATTCAAAATGGAGTTTCACGAGAGACAGCTTTTAATCAAGATTAAATTTCATTAATAAAATACAGACCCTTATCAAACTTATATTGACAGAATTAAAAAAGATAGAAATAAAATCAAAATTAAAACAATTATAACTTACTTGTTACTTTAAATTTTGTGTTAGTCATAATAATAAACCTAATCATGGCTTCCATCCTCCACATTTTGCGTTTGCCGTTTATCGGTTTATCATCATAGCGTAGCGGAAGTGGAGGTGTAAAAGTTTTAGTTATGTTTGAAGGTCATTCGCGTATCTGTATCACATGGCTGTTTGACGTCATAGTGAATGTAAAAAAAACTAAGGCTCGAAACAAACATTTGAACTTTAACGATACTGAAACCGTTAGTCTGCAGATTACCTAGTTAAAATGGGGAAAACTCTTTATTCTGCACTTTAACGGGTCATTTTTGTTAATCTGCAGATTAGCTAGGTAATCTGCAGATTAACAGATTTCGCGTTTTAACGGTAACATAGACAATTTTAATCGCCTCGCTATAAACGGAAATACTTTGGTTTTTATATTAAAACAAGTTAAATATATATATTAATTTTTTAACAACCAAAGTATTTTTCCACTTACTTAATGGTACTAGTAAATAAGGATGTTAAGATAAGATATTTTCAGTGAAGCTTTTAACTTCATTATACTTAACATTCAATATACATAAAATGCAGTTTCTTTTTTTTCCTGTAAACAAATGAAAAAATATTTTTATTCATTTTAAATAAAACCAATTTATCTGTCTCTGAGTGAGATGACAGAATAATAACGTTTATGCAATGTATGAATTAAAAAAAAAAAAAAAAAAAAAAAAAAAACATCAATATTTCATCTATTTGAAACGATATAGAACAGAAAGAATGTATGTTTATCAGTTTTGAGAAGCTTAGAGAGAGAGAGAGAGCTGTACTGATGGGGCTTCCCGAGATAGATCGAAATTGAGATTTTGTTTGTAAAGTTATTTTTATAAGCACCATGTCAACGTCACTTGTCAGTGCCACTAACGGATATATAATATGCTACGGGATCGTTAAACATTCGCATTCGAAATTGAACGGTCTTTAATATTGTAAATGTATTTAATATTTGCATGTTTATTATTATTACACCTTTAATATTTTAAACACGTTTGTCTGCACGCTTCATTCCCGCATTACTTATTTACAGCACAAGCTTCAAAAGTTTAATATGTGAAAATTAAATTACATAAATTACACGTTAGGTCTATTAGTCTTATGCCTACTAAAAGCACAGAGCGTCAATCTAAGGTATTTCCCAAGTTCGGATGGTGTCACTTAGAAAAATAATAAACTTCAGAGAAACAAACTGGAAAAAAGTGTTGGAGTTGGATATGGGTTAGAGTCCTGCGCGGTTAGAGTCCTTCGGGTTTTACCCGACCCGAACCCGACAGATGAATTTTTAATCAACCCGAAACCCGACCCGAACCCGACAAAAAAATTTTCAACAACCCGAAACCCGACCCGAACCCGACAAAAAAATTTTCAACAACCCGAAACCCGACCCGAACCCGGCAAAAAAATTTTCATCAACCCGAAAACCGACCCGAACCCGCAACAGAGAATTTTTTGCGACCCGAACCTGACCCGAAACCCAACTTATCTAACCCTAACCCGACCCGAAACCCGAAAAAAAAATCAACATTACTTATTCATCTAAAAATCGTGCAAAACAAGGTAAAATGATAAAACATGATATAAAATAAAGTAAATTTTCATTGTCGCACAGTTGGTAAATTATAAAAAAAAAAAAAACTGGTATGTTCTGGCCACAACAAGACATTCTTCTATATTTTTCTGTCATATTAACTAAGTGCGAATAATTTATTAAAACTATTAATAACAAGTTTAACGTGGTGAATGCAAATATTTTTCATCTTTGGGAAATCTAACACTAAATATCCAAAGAGAGACAGTTTTATCGTCTATAAATAACTTCTTAAACAATGCGTTTCTATAATGGTTATCTCACATATCATGGTTCGTACAGTTATATGGCACAAAAGTTGAGATATAGCCATCCTGTTATCGATGAAATTTGCAGTATAACAATGCCACCTATTTGCCGACAAGCATTCAAACTGAGTCAGCATAATGTCTCATAATCTCGCCTTCTCACATATTAAGTTTTGTTTGATGATACACAATAGAACATTAGATATAGCTTTCCTTGTAATTATGGAAATCGCTGTGTAGCAGCGCCACCTATTGAGCGGTTTACACCAAAAGTTGACATGCGCTAATATATATTAAATGGCACCTACATACAAATTTATATGAAATTCTGTGCAGTAGTTCTTGAGATATAGCCTTTCCTTAAATTGCGGAAATCGCTGTGTAGCAGCGCCACCTATTGGCTGATAGGCATTCAAATTGAATCAGCATAATATCTCATATTGGTCTTCTCAAATATCAAGTTTTGTTGGATTATACGCAACAGAACCTGAGATACAGCCTCCCCTAAAATTGCAGAAATCGCTGTATAGCAGTGTCACACGTCGAGCGGTTAACACCAAATGTTGATAGAATCTAATACTTTCTTTTACTGAATATAGAAGAAAGTAAAAAAAAAAATAAAACTTATAAACTGCGAAATCTTTTCATTTCCCAGAATGTAAATGCGAGGTTATACTGTATTTGTATTTCTTTAATTTATATATTAACAACAGTCGAGAAAGATTTATAATACATTTCTAATTTTCATACAATTTCTAATTTCATACAATACAAGACACATATTAGTTTCGTTGAAGAAAAGAAAACAGATCCAGATACAAATACGGATCTATTTTTCTGGCGGATATCCGCGGATACGAATAAGGAGATCCGGTACATGTCTGCCCACCAGCGTCCGAACGGTTTTGTGCTCGAAGCTGGTAGATGAGAGGTGTCGGGTTCGACTTAAGGTCGCGCTCATCGACCTAGCTGTTCGGAGTTTTCCGTGGTTTCCTCCGAAACACGGGTAAATACGGGCTAGGACCCCTTAGAAAGACTCAAACGGAGGGCATTCCCCCTATAGGCCTAGGACACATCTGGAGACAATCGGCCTTAAATCCTCTAACCAAACAACCAACCGATACATGTCTAGTAATATGTGCAGAATGTTTAAATTAGTTACATAGTTGTAAACATGCCTATAAATTTATGTTTATAATTGTAAAAAATATTTTTTTAAGGTGTTCTCAAGTCGACCCGACTTGTTGAAAACCAAACCCGACCCGAACCCGAACCCGACCCGCACGAAAAAAAGATCAGTCAACCCGATCCGCAAGAGAAAAATTCTGTCAACCCGACGCGATGCAGGACTCTAATATGGGTTACATGTACTAGGATACCTAGTACACACATGGTACTAGGCTTGGAGGGAAAATCCTCTGTAAAGGGTCTTTCTAAACAATCCCAGAATATATTTATAGAAGCTTCATAAAAAAACACGGAAAATTCCGAACTGTTAAAATGGCAAATGCGAATGATGTTCTAAACTGACATCTCCCATCCACCAGCTTCGAGAGCCAGAAACTCTCAGTTGCTGTTTGTGATGTGCTTTCATAGAGAAGAGTCAAGTGCTATCAGTTAGAACAAGTTTATAAACAAATAATCTCCTAAATATGCAGATCGGATCGAGTTAAAGAGCAGTTTCATTTACTTTCTCTCCTTCCGAGGCATTTGGAATTATTGTGAATATTAATAGATTTCAACGTAGCTTTCATATTATGATATCATTTCTTTTTATGGTTATCATTTATGATTCGTTCCTTCGCAGAATTTGCAATCAGTTGGTATATTTGATATAGGTTTCTAATCATCAGATTAAAATCTATTATTTATAACCAATTCGTAGCGATGGTAGGAGGGGAAAAAAAAAAAAAAAATTGATGATTTAATACGGAATATCTAAAAAGTTTATTTTTATTTTTATTTATTTTTATTTTATCTTTTTAAAGTACCAAATAAAATAAAAATAAAGATAAATCATTCGTTAAAATCTTCCTAATCGTCCGAACACTAACATGAAACCAATATACAAGTGTATTGGTCCTCAAAACCTAAGAACCTTTCTGCCAACGTTTGGCTATTAAATTTTTCGTAATTGATTATTGAAATGAGATTCATTTGATACGGATACCCTGTATATTAATGTACGAATAACACTGAAAACATTTTTCTACTTGTGGTGTGTTTGCAAGAAATATTTCTCGCACTACTATTAAATATTGATATTTAAAGTAATTCTTGCTTACTAGTAATGGCCATTTTCCAGGTAAAATCTCTAGGAAACAGAGGTCTTGCATGTTTCACAAACTGATTATTAGGATCATTATGAGAATCGATTTTCGTAGAAAAAGCAGAAATTGCGATAACATCCATTGTAAAGGCACGATAGAATCTAAAAGAAATTATGGGAATAGATTAAAATTTTCAAACCTCAATTGCTGAAAGAAAACAAAAGTAGAAAGAAATCAAGTAAAATTTATAATATTTTAAAAGTTAGTAAATGTTACAATGGGTTCTTCCCAGCGTCGTCTGCTCAATCATGTGATAAGGGAAAACAAAGAATCGAATTCAATTAAATATTGTTCTTAAGAGCAAAAGTGTTAATATTTAATGTAAAATAAAATAAAAGTAATATTGTTTATTTGTAAACAGCATAATAATTGTATTTGTAAATTTAATAATCTTTAAAAAACACTTTATGTGTTTATTTATTTTCACCGGTAAGAATCGAATTTTGTATGTTGCAGTGTAACTGCTACATTAATTGATCTAAAAATGAATATAGGCTTGTTCTTGTGGAATGTTTATGGATTATAATTTATAATTTTAAAATGTTTTCAATTAAATATAATTGCATAAAGGTGTTACAATAAGTTAATTAACTTAGTTATTGGCCTAAATGGCTTTACACCGTACGATGTTGCGCTGTCAGTGATTTAAGTACCAAAAATCAGAGTATTTAACATGTTCTCCATATGATGATTGTAATGTATACAGCAAACAAAAGATGATGAATAATGATATAAAATGGATTAAAAATGATGATGCATTAAAAAAAAAAAAAAAAAAAAAAACAGATTAAATACGATTGATCAAAAATAAAAATAGAAAATATGTTATTTCAGCAATCCGCGTTTGTAATTATCGATAGATGGCGCTTTTACAACTTTTGTTGTTAGTAAATATAATAGCCAGGTGTATTTATTATTGTTGTATTTGTGTTACCACTTAATATTCGTGATATAATTTCTCCACCATTACATCATGGAAAATCGATTGCCTTTGGAAAAAATATTTCAGTTTATTCAAAGTTCGATAAGAAGTAGATGTTTAACTGAAGCTGAACAAATATTAGTTTCAAATATTCTTTACTTCCATTAGCCGAAGCAATTGAAATTTTAAATTTGTAATTTGGAAATAAATGGAGGCTTAATTCTGGATTTCTTGGTCCTTTGGAGTTACACTGGAGCACACAACAGTATGTGTTATCTTTTTTACCGGATTTATTCATTTTTATTCAATAGATATATATGAAACTAAACATCGAATATACAGCAAGCAATTGCGTCTCGTCGAAAGCTCTCCGTGTATTATTAATTTCACATTAACCCACCAGAGGGCGAGCATTTCATTACAATCGTGGATCGCTATAGATATAGAAGACTGCTGTTTATCACCTATCATGTGACCTCTGACGTCAGGTGAGAAGAGACCATTAATATACAGAGTGAATTTTTCATTAAAATTAATCTATTCAAAAAAAAATAAATAAATAAATAAACTTTTTTTTAATCCCATATTAATTATAGGCATCTAATCATAGTTATTTCTTATTGATTGAATGTTATGTGATAATGTTTTCATTCCTTCAATATAAAAATTAGCGGCTATGTACAAGAATTCCTCCTTCATGCGTGACTAAAAATTTAGATGAAAATTTTAATTAAGAATGTATGAAATAAAATACATTTTTATTGCCAATAAATTTCAGAAGTATACTACTTTCTTATCGTAAATTCTCTACAATATTTTTGAATATAAGGGAATCACTGATCTCTATAGGGTTCAGTGAAGGGAATATAATTGTTAAAAACACCTTGGTTACCATCGATTCTGGTAACTTTCCCCTAACATTATATTTGTTAGTAAAGGCCAATTGAAAAGCAAATGATTTCAAAATTTAACGGAACTTCGTCTTACGTGTACAAGTGGTAAATTTTTTTATGCATTGTGTGACAGAGAGATTTGTGTGTTTGCCACATTTTTAAATAAAAACATTATCGGATACAAAAATAATATTTTCGATTACATAACTCGCTTTTTAAAAATATGAATAACGAGACGCTAAATTAAAAACAAAAATTAGAGTTTTCTTCAAATTAAATCGTGATTTTTCCGACGTTTTTCTACTTATTCCTAAGAAGATAAAGTTTTTTCGAATTTCACTTTATTTCTAAAATTAGAAGTTTATTCCGTAACTTAATATTAGTTATTATGACAACGCTTAAATATCTCCAAACAGTGTAAGTAAGTTTTAAGAAGTGAAATACAATTCGAATTTATTATTATTATTATTTATTTACTTTTTAATTTTTTAATCAGATATTCTTTTCATTAAAATACTTTCAGACTTTTTAGTTCCCCATCATACAATAGGTATGGGGAACTTAGGTAATCGTGAAAAATTTCGACCTCGGTTTTTGACGTTTTTACACGTTTTCAGATGTGACGAATCAGAAAATAACAAAATTTGTATGGTGTCTGTCTGTAGGGTGTCTGTTAGTGTGTCAGTCCGTTAGTGTGTCAGTCTATTAGTGTGTTAGTCCGTTAGTTTGTTAGTCTGTTAACACGATATCTCACGAACAAATGATCGCAGAGAGGTCAGATCAGTTTTAAAATATTACTTTCGATACTGGCAAGAACCCTATTCATTTGCAACATTCGAATTAAAAAAACTTCGTAAGTTATGAGAAATTTACGATTTTCTTAACATGGGAGAATAGGACAAAATTTCACTTAAACGTGCATTAAATGGAAACTTTTTACTGTAAAAATGTCAGACCAGTTTTAAAATACTAGTTTTGATGCCGGAATGAACATCAGGAACAAAAATATGCTACTTTGAAAATTTCGCAAGTTATTCGAAATTTACGAATTTCTTAACATGGCAGTATAGGGCAAAATTTCACATAAACGTCAATTTTGAGAGATATTTTCATCGTAAAGATGTCAGACTACTTTTGAAATATTATTTAGAACACTGGAATGAATATTAATGACTATGAATTTTCCAATGCAAAAATTTCGTAAGTTATTGAAAAATTACGAATTTCTTAACATGACAGCATAGAGCAAAATTTCACATAAACGTCAATCTTGAGGGATATTTTCATGGTTAAGATGTCAAACCACTTTTTAAATAATATTTTGGATACTGGCATGAATATCATTGACTATGATTTTTCCAATTTGAAAAATTCGTAAGTTATTTGGAATTTACGATTTACTTAACATGTCAGAATAAGGCAAAATTGAGCATAAACGTCCATTTTGAGGATCATAAATACATTAGACAACTTCAAAATTACATTTATGATATTTGTTTGAACATGATTGAATACAAATATTCTAATAGGAAAATTTCGTAAATTATTCGTAATTTACGATTTTATCAACATAGCGAAATTGTAAATTTTTCATATAAATATATATTTTGAGGATTATTGCATTAGAAATAGTAGCATGAAAACTAAACAACAGAATTCACCCTGATAAAATAAATTATAGATTAGATAAAATAAATTATAGATTTATAAGATAAATATATCGAAGTGAACGGTGGATAACCTATTAGGCGGGGATTTCATTCTGTCACTGTATCAAGCTTTGGTCAAATTCCTTTCTTTTAACATGATTATAATATGTCTCGCACTAGAAATTTATGAGAACATAAATATGATGGGGAACTGAGCAGAGTTCACATATGGCAACTAGTTTTTTTTCGAATTATGAATTTTTGTTATTTCCCTCTATTTGAGTAGCTTTAGCTTTAGACGAGATTAAATGCGACATTATTATTATTATTAGTTCCCCATCATACTATAGGTATGGGGAACTTAGGTAACAGTGAAAATTTTCTACCTCGTTTTTTTTACTTTTTTACACGTTTTCAGGTGTGAGAAATCCGAAAATGACAAAATTTGTATGGTGTCTGGCTGTAGGGTGTCTGTTAGTGTGCTAGTCCGTTAGTTTCTAAGTCTGTTTACACGATATCTCACGAACAAATGATCGCAGAGAGGTCACCTCAGTTTTAAAATATTACTTTCGATACTGGCAAGAACCCTATTCATTTGCAACATTCGAATTAAGAAACTTCGTAAGTTATGAGAAATTTACGATTTTCTTAACATGGGAGAATAGGACAAAATTTCACTTAAACGGGCATTAAGTGGAAACTTTATACTGTAAAAATGTCAGGCCAGTTTTAAAATGTCAGTTTTGATGTCGGAATGAACATCAGTAACTATAAATAGGCTACTTTGAAAATTTCGCAAGTTATTGGAAATTTACGAATTTCGTAACATGGCAGTATAGGACAAAATTTCACATAAACGTCAATTTTGAGAGATATTTTCATCGTAAAGATGTCAAACTACTTTTCAAATATTATTTAGGATACTGACATGAATATCACTATGAATTTTCCAATATAAAAATTTTGTAAGTTATTAGAAATTTACGAATTTCTTAACATGGCAGAATAGGGCAAAATTTCACACAAGCGTCAATCTTGAGGGATATTTTCCTCGTAAAGATCTCAGACCGCTGTTGAAATATTATTTATGATACTGACATGAATACCATAGAGTATGAATTTATTAACTTAAGAAATTCGTAAGTTATTT
The DNA here is from genome assembly GCA_963930645.1 of Salticus scenicus. Lineage (NCBI taxonomy): Eukaryota > Metazoa > Arthropoda > Arachnida > Araneae > Salticidae > Salticus > Salticus scenicus. Next base: position 53,266,274 of record OZ005648.1, read on the forward strand.
GGAATTTACGATCCTCTTAAAATGGCAGAAGAATACAAAACTGAGCATAAACGGCCATTTTCAGGATCATAAATATGTCAGACAACTTCAAAATAACATTTATGATACTTGTATAACATGACTGATCACAAATATTGCAATAGGAAAATTTCGTAAGCTATTCGTTATTTTAGATTTTATAAACATAACAAAATTGTAAATTTTCCATATAAATATGCATATTGAGGATTGTTGCATTGGAAATAGTAGCATGAAAACTAAACTACGAAATTGACCCTAATAAAATAAATTAATAGATTAAGATAAGTATATCGAAGTGAACGGTGGATAGCCTATTAGGCGGGGATTTCATTCTGTCACTGTGTTAAGCGTTTTTTCAAATCCATTTTTCTTAACATGATAACTATGTCAAGAGAATGTCCAATTGTAGAAATTTATGAATATATATATATGATGGGGAACTGAGCAGAGTCCACCTATGCCAACTAGTTTTTTTTTTTTTTTTTTTTTTATTCATATTATTCGAAATTCATTCATATGAAATTCTGCTGGGATTCATCTGTCCATAAAAATTAAGAGCAACCTAAACAGGAGACAATGAGTTATTTATTGATAACTAGGGCCTAAGACAACTGCGGGGCAGCTACTCCGGGCCTCCTTGCTGAAGTGGGCCTTCAGTTGTAAAATTTACTTCAATTATCTTTTTTTGTTGTTGTTGTAAGTTTAAATAATGAAGTGTAAATGGACCTTGACAAAATTCCCGCACCCGTCCCAAGTTCAGCTGCGTAGGGACATGCGGATAACAAAATTTTATAGGTTCTGCTTAGCTGAAATTACAGGGTGTCTGAATGGAATGTCCATATTTTGGAGAGATAGTTAAGCATTAGAAAAATGTAAAAATAGATAACAAGACTGACTCAAAATGCTTTTTAGAAAAAAATCAGTGCACTTTCTCGTACACTTCTAGCACATTTTTTGTACAACTTTCAGTACACTTCCTGTACAACTCCAGAACACTTTCTGTTTATTTTCAATTTCAAATGGATGAGGCAACATAATTAAGGAAAATTAATGTAATTTAAAATAATTAATTGTTTTATCAAATTTAAATGCTATATTACACTGTGTCCCAAAAGTTTAGACAATGAATAGAATTTGCATTAATATAAACAGTAACAAGGTACAATTAAAATTCATGATATAGGTAATAAATAAAAACAGTTTTGCTGATACACACATATAAATTATGATCAAAAATTTGAAATTATAAAATGTACATTAAATTATATAAAAATATGTTGTCCCAAAAGTATAGACAACTGTTTGTGTTTTTAGTTTTACATTTATAAAAGTAACTAAAAGTTTACTTTTAATATTGAGTTGTATTGCCACGACGCATTATAACATCAAATACACGATGTTCCATAGAATTAATTAAGCACTGCATTACAGAAGGAGATATTTCATACCACACTTTGTCAATTGCAGTTTTCAAGTCATTTACACACGTATATTGCTCTCCATTTTCATATATTTTACGAGATAAGATCCCTCATATGTTCTCTATAAGATTCAAATCCGGACTAAGTGCTGGCCAGTCTTATAGTGTGATATTGTTTTGTATAAATCACGTTCTCGTTTATATGGAGATGGATGGAGGCCTCAACACAGTCCGGTTCCGCTAGCAAATCCATAATTGGCAGTAAATTGATACAGTCGGTAACAAAAGTGTCCGAACACTAGCAAAAATTCCTATGTAAAAAAAGTACACTTCATACGGTTTTGTTAAATAAATCCTTGTCGAATATTCTTCTTAGACAGTCTAAGAACATGATTCGATAAGGATTTATTTAACAGAACCGTATGAAGTGTACTTTTTTTACATAGGAATTTTTGCTAGTGTTCGGACACTTTTGTTACCGACTGTACGTAAAATATCCTGATAATCCTCTGATTTTATTTTTCTGCCAATAAATCCTAAAAATGTTTGTCCGTAGAAATAAAACCGTACCCAGGTCATTACGGATCCTCCGCCTTGTTTCCTGCTGAAACAGTTCTTCGGTTCTTTTCTTAGGTCGTACATGTAAAATTTATAACCGTCAGGGCTGTCCAAATTTCATTTCTTTTCTTCACTTGAAGATGACAGAAAGCCACTTTTCATCGTTATGCTTTCTGGCCCACTTTAGACGTGCATCTTTATTTCTCTGCTTTAAGCAAGGTTTTACTTTCATTCTCGTGTAAACAATGCGTTTTGAAGATTTAATATTTCTGTGTACAGTACTTTTAGAAATTCTAGAAATTGATGCAATTGCACGTACAGATAAATTATCAACTGAAGACTTTTTTAATAGCATTCTATCATCACGTAACGTTGTTTTCTTTGGTCATACCTACTCGCTTTCGAGTATTCAATGTTCAACCTGATCTCAAAACTCTATAAATACTGCTCAAGGATCTCTTTATTCTTCTCGATATTTGTACAGGATTTTGTCCTTGCGCTTTTAACTGTAAAATTTTAATAATTTCATCTTTAAAAATTTCTTTAGAACGTTGCATTTTTATCAGAATACACAGGAAACGTCTATTCCGAATCACAAACAAAACAATGCGTTGAACTCATTAAATTATCATGCTAAAAATATAGTAGACGACATTTCAATTAAAGGAAAAAATTATTCTGCATTTATAGAAGCAGACGACATTAAAAATACAAAAATGGAAAAGAAAACATGTAATGCTGTATTGTGTCTATACTTTTGGGACAGCACATTTTTATATAATTTAATGTACATTTTATAATTTCAAGCCATTGATCATAATTTATAAGTGTACATCCGTAAAACTGTTTTTATTTATTACCTATCTCACGAATTTTAACTGTACCTTATTACTTTTTAAGTTAAGGCAAATTTTATTGATTGTCTAAACTTTTGGGACACGGTGTAGAAAGTAATGAGACATTTATGCAGAATTTTTTTTTTTTAATAAAATCAAAATACCAAGAAATAACCAAAGTTATGTTAATAAACATTAATATCATTTTAAAATGTTTAATACTAGAAAAAGAAAATGAGAGTTGCATACTGTTTTGCATTGATATCTTCTCCTTTCTGTACTACTTCTTTGAAATTTTCCACGAGAGTTAAAGAGCATGCATTAAAAATTCCAATCATCTGAAATCAAAGCAAAAGCAAATTGATGGGACAGATATACCACAAAATACAAAAATTATGACGTATTCAACTTATTTATTTAAAGCAATAATAATTTGTAAAACCATGAATATTTATACACATTCAACCTTATTTTTATTTCACCAGAGCTGCACGATTCCAGTTCATTTCCACAATTAAGTGAACAATTTAAGTAGAGTAAAAATGTTAAAATTTTCAAATGGTTTTTGAGATACCATGCGCGAGAAAAAGACCAGTATGTTTTAGCAAAGCATTTATAAAGGAAAAACAATCAGGGGAGGTGGGGGGGGGACTTAAGAACATATTCTGCAGTGTTAAAAATGAAGAATAACTCAAAAATCTTCGATAATCTGCAAAATTTCGGAAGATGTTTGAACCTTCAACCTCCCCCCCCCCCCCCTTCGACTTGGCTACAACCTTGTGTTTTGGTCATTACAAAACTTTCTACTATATTTTCCTATATAAATTCCCCAGTGCTAATTATTTATTAAAATTATTATGATTTCCCCTCAGAAATGTCGGCCAGCTTTGTGATACAAAAAATACCTTAGCAAATACTTTTTTTTTTTTTTTCGTTTTTTAGTAAAAAGAAATTGATAACTTTGTTTCAAATTATCTCAGGACTCCCAACAAACACATCTTCTTTCCAGGATATTTATAGGACATCTTGAGAATGAAAGATATATCTTTAGGCTGAACTGTGGATAAGGGTGTTTGTAGGCTATGTTCTGACCATTCCTTTTAAAGGTATGTTCGAGTTCTTTTGAAAAATACTGATATTGAAAATCTCCCTGGGAGATATTTTCCCCCAGAGAAGGAAGTGTTTCTCCTGCATTACAAAAATTTTATCCTGGTCCACTATTACTACTATAAAAATTTTATAGTGTTTCATTAATTTAAAAAAAACAGTACGACAGCGCCCGCACTTGAACAAGACGCATCAAAATCTAATCAGAACCAACTTAAGTCGAAGTCCAACCAGCAATACATTTATATGGAATTCCGTTTATTGGTTCGTGAGGTACAGCGTCCACAAAATTTTGGATACACATATAGGCAGACAGACATTTCCTAAAACTGGTCAAATCGTGTTCGAGACATCTTAAAAAACGTCTAAATCCATCGAAAACCACTGATCGAAAATTTTTACGAATCAAATGTTTTCTTCTCATTGATACAGGAAAAAGTAAAAAAAAAAAAAAAAATACATTTTGATAAAAAGACAATAAAAGGAACCCCCAGAAACCCCCAGAGACCCCCAGAAACACTGCTTTAAAAATGAAAAACAATATTAAAATGAGTCCGACTTCCAACTCATTCCAGATGGTAAGTCACGTGATTTTTTTATGCTTACTTACCCTTTTAATTTTTCCAGTCGTAAATGTTGGACTCACTATTGTCCTTACTCTTTTCCAGTCTTCTCCTTTTAGGTTAAAGAGTACACTTGAATCTATCTTATTAATTGTCGGAACGTTCTACATTTAAAAGAAAGACAAAAATATTAAGTAAATAAGAACAATATTTCAAGTATCTAAATAAATTTTATTACCAGTCTACTCTGTCGCTTGTTATTAGTTTTCAACGATTAAATATGCTAAAATTTATTATAGAAAATGAGTAATACAAAGTCTCTTGAAACATTCGGGGAAGTTTAAACTGTTTTTTTGATTAAATAAAATAAAATAAATAATTAATTAAAACTGGTTCGTTAATTGTAATATCGTCAATAGTAACATAGTTAAGTTATCGAAATTTTTTTCATAATCATCTTCAAAAAATAATGTCATAAATTGCTTTTAATCATTGCTACCAAAAAAAAAAAAAAAAAAAAGCGTAATTTAGTCGGAAGAATTGGTAATTTCTTTTCTTTTCCAGTGGTCGCCATTATCAAAAAGATGAAATATAGGGTTGCTTGATCAATTTAATGCTGAACTTGATACAGACTGTGTACATACTGAGTTTCGTGTAAATAGGTTCATAAATACGTAGGGACTTTGATATTTTCAACTGGCTGCCATTTTGAAACAAAATGACATATCGAATTGATTGAGATCTTGGTATGAACTATGTGAATGTATTAAGTACAGACTTGATTGAGACTTTGATACGGGCTATATAAATACTGAGTTTCGCGCAAACCAGCTCATAAATATGTTTTTTATGTGAGTTTAAAATTTCTAAGTGGTCACCAATTTCAAATGAAATGACAGATTGAGTTAAAGTATAAATTTGGTGGAGACCTTGATATGAGCTATGTATAGAAGGGAAAAAAAGAAGAGAAAAACGCCCCCTTCCCCTTCTTCCCCACTAATTTCTCCGTAAATTATCGTAGAAAAATGCGACCGATGCCGATCAATTTATAATAAATTCTAGTTATTAATGCAATAGTTAAATTTCGCTTAGGGGTTCCTTTACATGTTAAAATTTACCTCATATTCATTTTTTTCGCTTATACAAGTGGCTGCTAAATTGAAATAAAATGGCGGAACAAGTTCACAGATGAATTCATCCACGATATGTCAAAGTAAGTCTATTTTCCAGCTTTGGTTTGAATTGATTCTGTATTTCAGAAGTTATCAATGTCATAATTTTAAATGGTCGCCATTTTGAAACAAGATGGCGATTAAACTGATAATTAAGCTTGGTTGGCAACTTGATATGGACTATGAATAATTCGAATTTTAAGCAAATACATTCTTAGATACATTTTTCACGAGGTGAGTTTGAAATTTTTAGGTGGTCATCACTTTGAAATAAAAGGGCAATCAATGTACCCAACAAACTCTTTCAAGATATGGCTAAGATAAATCCACTGTCCAATTTTGATTCGCGTTGATTCAGTATTTCGAATGCAATCGTGATTACAAACTTTTAAGTGGACGTTTGATTTCAAATGGACGCATGATTTTAAGCGGTTGCCATTTTGAAGCGAAATGGCTGATGAAGTTAATTAATGAACATGGTTGTGATTCTGATTTGAACTGTGTATATGTAGGATTTTAAGTAAATCTTTTCTTAAATAAGTTTTTATTTAGTCTGAAAATTTAAAATTTTAAGGGTGGCTGGAAACGAAATGGTGGAACCAGGTGCCCTACGAGTTCATCCGAGATACGTCCAAGATTAATCCACTGTCTAACTTTGATTCGAATTCATTTAGTATTCCAGAAATGATCATGATGACAAATTTTCCATCCTATACACTACCTTTCTATAAATGACCGGACACATTTGATTTAATTTTTTTCTCAAATATTTATAAAAATTGATGACGAGTTATTCTGAAGCCTTGAACCTGTAAATAACTTGTTATATCTCATGCATTTCAGTAAAAGTTTTGTCCCGAAAGCAAAAAAGGCAGAGTTAAAGAAAGGGCAGAGTTAAATTAAAGAAAAACTAAATGTTTGAGATGAGTCTGTAAAAAGTAATACTTAAAACACGTTTTATCTACAGCATTTCATTATAAGTTTTTTTTTTTTTTTTTTTTTTTTTTTTGCGGTATGTATTCATTTATATGAGACTGGCGTTTATATTCATAGAAATATAAAGTTTTCTTTTAAAAACTGCAAAATAAATTACACTTTTTTAAATTAAAACAAGCATAGTTTTAATCCCAACAAAATGCCAATCTTAGGAAACTTCACTTACATTAAATACAACATACGCAATCAGAATACAAAAATATTAAATGCCTAAATGAAATATGAGCATTTATACTAAATAACTTTTAACTGCACATGCGCAAGATTAAACAAATTTTATTTCGGTAACATATTACCCAAATGTATTTAGTTACTTTTATGAATGCCCTGAAAAATTTTTGATAAAATTCAAAAGTTATCGTTTATAGAATGAACTGAATTTCTGTTCTTCCGGAAAAAAAAAAAAAAAAAAGTGAAGCAAAATTAACGTAGATTTAACCAAAATTTTAATTTTGATTTAATTAATGGTAATATGGTGTTCGTTGATTGTAAATAAATATTGTTAAAACTCCTGCCCATTTTCCCTTCTACTGAGAGGAACTAAAATTCAGAGGAAAAAGAAAAACAATAAGCCATCTTTAGATTATCGTGCAATGTTTGTTAAAAGAATCTCACAAAAATTCTTTCATTTTTTTTTTTTTTTTTTTTTTTTTTCGAGTTGTATTTCTCAGTTGCTGCTTTTTATATTCAAATTTTCTTTCTTTCTTTTTTTTTTTACTAGATTTTTATAAATTCAACTTTTTAGAAATGTATTAATAAAGAGATCTTCAAACTTTATTTTCATAATCTAAATATTGCTAATGATATTTCAGCCTCTTATATTTAGCAAGTAAAAACGATAGATGATATTTTTTTTTTCTAAAATTACTCACCCTTCTATCAATAAAAGTATGGAAATCTTTTACTAAAATATCCCGAAGAATTTTCGGTTCTCCCACAGATAAAAGTGCTCTGTTGCCCTCATAGTGCCTATAAATATATGGGGAAAAAAAGATAGAGACATTTTAGAAACAATTTTGATCGCTTTAAACCTAATTATACAATCTTAATAATTATAATTAAAAAAAAAAAATACTTACAAATAAACTTTTAGAAATACAACTTTAAATAATGAAATTATTTCGATAGTTCCAAGTATTTCGGTTGCGACTTATTAAACTTGTTTAAATATTGAGTTTAATGTGACAGATTTAAATGCATTATTTTTAACAATGTGCATGGAATGCAGTATGATTTTGTTTGGTTTAAAAATAATAAATAAATAAATAAATAAATAAATAAATGATTATATGTTAACCAGATTTTCTTCTAAAATGATTTCTTTACAATTTTTGCACAGAAAATCATAAAAGGACTAGAGTAGGTTTGCAGTGTCATTGGAGTAACGATTCTCGTTTATTTTATTTGGAACAAAAAAAAAATCATTATGACGGATTTTTCTAAATGATTTCTGGATTACTTATGCGATTTTCATCAAATCATTATGTATGTGCTATTAATTATCTACATGATCTAATAAAGAATTTAATAAGAAATAAAAATAATTAATAATATATATATATATATATATATATGCATTTTTTTTTTTTTTTTTTTTTTTTTTTTTTTTGCGTGTACTTGATTTTTTTTTTTTAAATAAAGAATTAAAATACTGAAATATCTTTAAAACATATTACATTTAAAACATGAGCAACACAGGAGGACTTAGCTCAGTTCTTTATCATGTGTTCTTGTTATGAGACTATGTTCATCTTATGAGCCATGAACTCGACCGATCACTTAGCATTGCCGTACACTGAAATGCCGCACTCACTAGGCTACCCTCACTTGTTTCGATTCATTTATTTTACCCTAACTTGCTCATTAATTTTATTAAAGTCTGTTTTGTATTTTAATTTACATGCAACTTCACACACTTTTACCAATGCTATATAATCTTTATAATGCAAGTTTATGTGACTTATTTTATCATGTTATGAAAATCTTTAATTTCAGATTTCTTAAAAACCTTTCAAATTATGTAGTTTATATTTAGTAAGGTTCATGCCAGTGTCATAAATGATTCAAAACTGATATGGCATGTTTACAATGAAAATAACCTCATGTGGCGGCCCTTTTATGAGAATTTTTGTCCTAATCTCCCATGTTAAGTAAATCTTAAATTTTGAATAACTTACGAAATTTTCGAAGTAGAATGTTCAACATCAACAGGATCTTGACAGTATCCTAAATACTACTTTAAAACTGGTTAGATAACTTTACGATGATACTAATCCACAAAATGTACGTTTATGCAAAATTTTGCCCTGTTTTCAAATTTTAAGTAAATCTTAAATTTTGAATAACTTGCAAAATTTTCGAATTCGAATGTTCAAAATCAGTGGGATTCTTAACGGTACCATAAATACTACTTTCAAACTGGTTAAATAACTTTACGATGATACTAATCCACAAAATGTACGTTTATGCAAAATTTTGCCCTGTTTTGACATGTTAAGTAAATCTTAAATTTTGAATAACTTACGAAATTTTCGAAGTAGAATGTTCAACATCAACGGGATTCTTGACAGTACCATAACCACTAATTTAAAACTGGTTAGATATCTTTACGATGGTACTAATCCACAAAATGTACGTTTATGCAAAATTTTGCCCTGTTTTCAAATTTTAAGTAAATCTTAAATTTTGAATAACTTGCGAAATTTTCGAATTCGAATGTTCAAAATCAGTGGGATTCTTAACGGTACCATAAATACTACTTTCAAACTGGTTAAATAACTTTACGATGATACTAATCCACAAAATGTACGTTTATGCAAAATTTTGCCCTGTTTTGACATGTTAAGTAAATCTTAAATTTTGAATAACTTACGAAATTTTCGAAGTAGAATGTTCAACATCAACGGTATTCTTGACAGTACCATAACCACTACTTTAAAACTGGTTAGATATCTTTACGATGGTACTAATCCACAAAATGTACGTTTATGCAAAGTTTTGCCCTGTTTTGACATGTTAAGTAAATCTTAAATTTTGAATAACTTGCGAAATTTTCGAATTAGATTGTTAAAAATAAACAGAGTTTTTTGAATTTGGGATTGCTCCTTATCTGAAAACGTGTAATACCGTCAAAAATTCGAGTTCAAAAATTTGCACGTCTCCTTGCCTATATAGTAAATGCAATTAAAAGTAGAGACTAAGATTTTGAACAAAGCAAGCCAACATCAGTTTATAACAAGAACGAAAAATCATGCGGTACGCATTGATTATTAACACTGCCCAACTGTACACACTTGATGTATCGTATGACTTTGAAAGGTCTTTGCTTACGATATTCCACAACGGTCAGACAGAAGAACTGAAAGCCATACAGACATACTAATTGTATTCATAATCACTCTTAAACATATTTGGAAAATGCTAAAAATGCTTAACACAAAAGAAAATGCAGCCATAAGTTTCTAATTACAGTCCTTAATGTATCTGAATATTTTAGTGCAGCCCTGTAAATTTGAAGTTCATATTCTATACAAAACATTATTGTAGCATATTAATAATAAATGTCGATTTCTTTATGATTTTTACAGTAGAAAGTTATTTAAATATGACTTTTAAAAATGTCTGTCCTAAAATGCAATGCATTGGAAATTTGTTGGGGGTGTCTACAGTACCTAATAATGTGATTTTAAATAGGAAACACTTCATAGTAAGCTTGAACAACATATATCAATTTTTAAAAATTCTGAAAATAATTAAAGGCATTGAGGGTAGGTAGATAGACAGATAGAAAGGGGGACAGTCGAACAGACAGCTGCACAAATTGAAATCATATTTACTGTTAAAAATTGTTAGAAAGCATTAAAAACGTTTAATATAAACTAAAATGCAATTCCAGCAAATTTTAAAATATTAGCCCTTAACGTAACTGAATATTTTTGTGCGATCCTGTAAACCTAATGTTAATCATGCTATATCCTTAGAAAGCATACTTTTAGGCATATTAATAACATATTTCAATTTCATTAAGACTTGTACAAAGTAAAATTATTAAAACTTGGTTTATAGAAATATCTCTGATAGAGCGCAGGGCTTAGGAAAACTTTTGTGTGTCCCTGTACATAATCCAGTGATCATATTTACTCCATTTTCAATGGGGAACATCCGATAGTGAACTTGAATAATATATTTCAGTTTCATTAAGGTTTGTATAAAGTAAAGGTATTGAAATATTGCTTATAAAAAATCTCTCTCATAGAACACAATGCTTTGGAATAATTTCGGGTGTCCCTGTACTCAAACCGGCAGAGGTATTCACTCCATTTTCAACAGGGAGCATCCGATAGTGAACTTGAATAGCATATTTCAATGTCATTAAGATTTGTGTAAAGTAAAAGTATTAAAATATGTTTTACAGAAATTTCTTTCATAGAACACAATGCTTTGGAATATTTTCTGGTGTCCCTGTACACAAACAAGTAGACAAATTCACTCCATTTTCAATGGGGAACATTCGATAGTGAAGCTAAATAACATATTTCAATTTTCTTAAAATTTGCGTTAATAAATGTAATAAAAAATGGTTTATAGTCATCTCTCCCATAGAACACAATGCTTTGGAATACTTTCGGGTGTCCCTGTACACAAATCAGTAGAGGTATTTATTCCTTCCATCTTCAATAGGGAATATCCGTTAGTGAACTTGAATAACATAGATCAGATTCAAGAAATTGCATGAATATTTACGGGAGTTACACTGAGGAAAAAATGTGCACCACTTTCATCTAGTACGAATAAGTAAGTGGTTAGTTTCTAAATCCCAAAACTAGAAATATGGATTTCCGAGCTATGCGTAGGAGGCACGCCAATAAGCTGAATAGGCAAAATGATGGAGAATTTTTAATCTATACTTTTCTAGATGTGAAACAATTTTCTGAATATTCCGAATCCTATGTATTACGAGAAATTCGTGCTTGATTTTCTGGAATTGGGTCTTAAACCAAGATTATAGTAGTTACAACTCGCCTCTTGTATTCACATTTATTTGGAGAGATTCTTAAAAAAGTTTGATCTCGCTAATACAGACCAACGCTCTAGAATTCTAATAGGGATTTCTAGAACTTGCTTTCGAAGGGGACTAGAATTTATAAGGATGACAGGGAGCTACTTCTACTAGAACCACAATCTAGATTCTAGATGTCAGAATTTTTCGCAGCGCAGAGCGCAGGCAGACAGACAAATTGAAGTCATTAATACTTTTTAACCTTTTTGGATAAGTGTTAAAAAGAAAATAACATGCTTTTTGTTATATATACAAGTATATCGTTATACATCGTTGTCAAATGATGAAGAATTTGTTCAAAACCCGAAAGATCTGTAATTTAAATGAAACATATTTATAAGCATTGCCTGTAATTTTACTAGACTCTTTTTAATAATATCTGTTTTAACACAGATGTTAAATTCTTATTATCATAATGGACTCTTCCCACCTGACGTCAGAGGTCACATGATAGAGGAAAAACAAATAGCAGACGAAGACTTGTTTATCTAAAGCGATTGCTGAAATAACATATTTTCTATTCTTATTTTTGATCAATCGTATTTAATCTGTGTTAATTTTTATACATCATCATTTTTAATCCATTTTATATCATTATTCATCATCTTTTGTTTGCTGTATATACATTTACAATCATCATTTAGTTTATACCTGTTATTGGTGCTCATGAAGACCATGTTTAAATACTCTGATTTTTGGTACTTAAATCAGTGACAGTGCGATATCGTACTACGTAAATCAATTTAGACCAGTAACTAAGTCATTAACTTGTTGTAACACCTTTATGCTATTAAATTAAATGAAAACATTTTAAAATTTGAAATTATAATGCATAAACATTCCACAAGAACAAGCTATTATTTATTGCGAGATCAGTTAATGTAACAGTTACACAAAAACATACAAAAATCGATTCTTACAGGTGAAAATAAACACATAAAGTGCTTTTTAAAGATTATTAAATTTACAAATACAATTATTCTACTGTTTACAAATGCACAATATTACTTTTATTTTATTTTTTATTAAATATTAACACTTTTGTTCTTAAGAACAATATTTATTGAATTCGATTATTCGTTTTCCTCTATCACGTGATTGAGCAGACGACGGTGGGAAAAGCCCATTAATGCAACAGCACTTTCAAGAAAGCATTTGCATTGGTCATGAGTCTAAAAAGCATTTATAAATATCCTTATTATTTATCAATTATTGTTCATAATTTAGACAATAGAAAATGAAGAAGTTACATTGTACTATTTTCTAAATCAGCTTTGTTGGATATCTATCTATAATAATAGAGGAAGATGTCTGTCTCTCTGTCTGTCTGTCCGTCTGTCTGTCTGAGTATCTATACGTTCAGCCCCTATTGAACGCAGAAGTATAAAATTTGACATACGGGTGCTCCGAAGCCTGCCCGAATGCATAGTGAAAACAGAATTTAAAAATTTTAATTAGTTGCGGAGATATTAATTAAAATGTAGACCCATGTCTAATCAAAAAGCGATCTCAATTACTCAGAATTCACCGCGATTGCATAATAATAGATATTTTAACGGAGTTAAAAGCAGAAAAAATGGAAAATAAATTAGTAATATTAGTCCTATCGTTACGAATTTGGTACCAAATGAAAGGGGATTTTTTTCCGAATCTAAGAGTGCAAGTGGCTTATCTCTACAGCAATTAGATTTTTTAAAATTAACTAAAGTATGAAATTTAGTTGACAACAGGCAGTTATTTCATTTATCTAAGATTCTCAGTGCCAGGTGCTAGACATGCTGGCTCACTATTCTTCCGGTCGAAAAAAAAATTATTTTTCATTTTTCGAACACGTGACAAAGTATTGGAAATAAAAAAAGCAGTTTTTGAATTTTTTCAATTTAAAATCGATCAAAAGCAGAACTTCGAAATTGCCCGTCATTATGGCTCACCTGTATGCAGTTAAAAAATCTAAAGTAATAGCTTTAAAAATAAAATAAATAGACATATTATATTTATTTAAATTCATTTTTATTTCATCTGTTAATGACACCAAAAGTTACTTTTAACAGAATAATATTGATTTTTTTTTCCTTTTTTTATGAATTCGGTTGTAAAAAAGCAGTTTTGGAATTCTTAAATTTTAGACGGATTTCAATAGAAATCGTTAATCGTACTAATAATTTTTAACGGTATATAGCCCGGAACTAAGCAAGTTTTGGAAAAACCACAGATAAGTCAGACACAAATCTTTTAATAAAATGTTTGTATTATCTTTGTATTTCAGCTTCTAATTAGTATAATTTTATTTTTATATTATCGAAAGTGGAATTCGAGATTCACCTGATTTACACGTTTTAAGGTGTCCTGATTATTTGTATCTCAGCTACTAATTAAAATAATTTCATAAGTAATACATTATTTGAAAGCTTTGTTGATTTGGAATTAAACAATATATTACAGAAATTTCTACCGCCAGATGGAGCTGTAATATTTTAAAATTTCAATATTTCAAATTCTTATGAGCGAAGAAGTTGTTGTAAGTTCGAAAACGGGGATAAGGTGCCGCAGGCGCCACCGAGCGGGACTTAGCTAAAGTCAGAAATTTGAAAGATAATAACATGGTGAGCGAACAGGCTGTTTCAGATATTGAAAAGGCAAAAGGGCGCCGAAGGCGCTACCGCACGGGAATTTAATGCGATTTCAATAAGCTATTTTCACGATATATCAATAAGCTGTTATTAGACCTGAAACGGGAAAAAGGCGCCGCAGGCGCGACCGAGCGGGAGTTTCGTAAAGTCGGATTTTTCAGGGATCGCGAACCAGCTGGTCGCCGAAAGGCTAGTTATAAATATGAAGAAACTGCAAAAACGGTATTTCTAGCACTTTTTATTCTTCAAGTATTGATTTATTGTAATTCTGGTATTAACAGATTTGTTAAAAGTTAAAACACCATTAAAAATATATTTCTTCCTCTTCTTTTTTTTCCCCAACTGATCTAATTGTTTGTTAAGTAATAACATTTTAAAAGCAACTTATGCAATATGCAATTAGCCACACTTACCCATAAATTCTTCCATATTTCTTGTACCGTTTATTCTCAAATTCATGTTGAGGCTGTAACACAATTAGAAATTGTTAATATGTTATAAAATGAAGTGCTATTTTTTATTACAAAATATAAATAAATACTGTACTGTAGGTGATTTTTATATTTTTATAAGAAACATTAGGGTTCGGGGACCTCAGCTCACTCCACTCACCAACCCCTTCACTAGATTTCACTCCCTCCCCCCCTTCCTGCTTACTGATCCACTTCACTCATTAACCTCTGTGGGGCTCTACCCATTTATTCCCAGCTTTGCCTGTCATTGAATAGGTATATTAATAATACATACCACAAGACAAAATCAGAATAATATTTGTATAGAAATCCCCATATTTGATATCACATTGAAATACACAATATTTAATACATCGTTTTTTAAATGAAATAATATATCAAAAGTCTGTTTTAACGTTCGAGAATCTAATAACAGTTTGTCACTATTTTGGACGGAAACATATTCTAACTAGACACACAAAATAAAATCAACGGCAGTAACTTTTTTTTTTTTTTTTTTTTAAAGAACAGAGAGAAATGCATAATATCTAAACCATATACAGCCCAATTCACCGCTAGTGTTACAGTTTTAGTGTATGAACCCATTGGAGACTTTTAAACTTTTGCCACTATTTGGCGATGAATTTTTGGGTATAGCAAAGAAATGATGAACTTATTCTAATGCCTATTGTATTCGGAACATCCTTAGGGATGCGTCCCAAACCGACGCCAATTACCCATTTTGCAGTACTAGTGTGACGTTAAACCCAACTAACAAACCTAATGCCTATATTTTTTACTATTGCATTTTTTTAGTTAATGTAGGACAATATCTAATACTTTATATTCATTTCTAGCGTACAGCTAGGTTTATAATGGTACTTGCAGCAGTAAAGATGCAACTTTTTAAAGTTTTTTTTTTCTAAAAAATTATTTAATCAGACACATTGAAAATTATTATTGTAAATACTTTAAACATTTCATTATTATTATTATTATTATTATTACACCACTTTGTAATTTATCTATATATTTAAGCATGGCTAGAATTAAAATCGCTCTCATTGTTGCGGTTGGTTGGGTTTTACGTCGTTTTAGTGCTGCGCAAATGGGCAATTGGCGACGGTCTGGGACACACTCCTAAAGGTGGTTCGGAGACATGACTTCACAATTTTGATCCTCCACGGAAGGGACCATTGTTGCAGAAAGGAATTCCTTGGCGAAAAACGTACGAGCTTCTTCATTTCTAAATTTTAAAAGTCGCTAAATTTGTCATAGTAAAGATCTATCCTTATAAATATGTTTTGAGTTAAAAAACTAAATCTTTATATAAACTAATATAAATTTTTGTCTCGTAAATTTCATTTTAAAAATTTCTGGGCTTAACCTCTAACTCTGTACCAATAGTTGCTTAACATAATCATGGTATTCATAACTAAATCTTTTTCGCCTAACGTTAAAATAAAAACTAATAATTTAAATTAACTAATAGTAGAAACTTAACTAATATTATAAAATAATAATATAAGCTAATAATATATACTAAGATAAAAATATAAACTAATTTTCATTTCATCTTCATTAAATTTATACTTAATATTTTTAAAATATCGGTTATTTTCAAATGTTTCACTATCCTAAATAATATTTTTCTTTAATAATTTAGCGATGCTCAAATGTTCCAGTGTTAACTAATGTTAATGTTATAGTTGCAAGTTGAAATTCTAATTTCATACAACGTAAAGGAATCTACGTTTGCCTTTAAGCTTGCCGAAAAGGGATTTTTTTTTAATAGTTAATTTAGGACAATATGTAATATTTTATATTTATTTCTAATGTACAGCTAGGTTTTAAATGGTGCTTACAACAGTAATGACGCAACTTTTTAAAGTGCTTTTTTTCTAGAAAATTATTTAGTCAGACACATTGAAAATAAATGTGATTATTGTAAATATTTTAAACATTTCATTATTATTATTATTATCATTATTATTGCACCATTTTATAATTTATCTACACATTTAAGGCATGGCAAGAAGTAAAAAGAAGTAAAATGACTATCATTGTTGCGGAAATGAATTGCTTGTCGAAAAATGTCCGAGATACTTCATCTATAAATTTTAAAAATCGCTAAATTGTTTATACAAAAGATGTTCCCATTTAGCCAATCGTTTAAATATGTTCTGAGTTGAAAAAAAAAAAATTATATAAACGGATCTAAGTTGTTAAATTTTCTTTTAAAAATTTCTGGGCGTAACATAAAACTCTATAGCAATAGTTGTCTTACATAATGATGATATTCATTACTAAATCTTTTTTGCTGACGTTAAAATAAAATTAATAAAATATAAACTAATTTTCTTTCATTTGGATTAAGTTTTTCTTAATATTTTAAAAGATATCGGTTATTTTTCGATGTTTTCACTATTCTAAATATATTTTTCTTCTTACGGACATTTCTAGGATGCCAATTTTTAAATTTCTTTTTTTTTTCTTTCTCCTTTTTTGGCAGACATGCAAATGTACACAAAGAAAACATATTCATGCCCATTTAAACGAACGCACGGATAAAATATTTTTTTAGCCACTATATTAGCTTACACTAATTACGTCATAGCGTACAGTCGGTAACAAAAGTGTCCGAACACTAGCAAAAATTCCTATGTAAAAAAAGTACACTTTATACGGTTTTGTTAAATAAATCATTATCGAATCATGTTCTTACACTGACTAAGAATAGGATTCGACAAGGATTTATTTAACAAAACCGTATACAGTGTACTTTTTTTACATAGGAATTTTTGCTAGTGTTCGGACATTTTTGTTACCGACTGTATTACATTTTCGCACTGTATATATATATATATATATATATATATATATATATATATATATATATTGTTATAGTTATATATATACTAGCATTTATATACTAGAAGCTTCGCCCACTTCACTAGTCATGAAGTGCACATTTGTATGTTTATTGTATAATTTATTTTTAATGTATAATAGAGAATTAGCCTAAAAGATTCATCGGGTTCTAAAGAACTGTTTATTGAAAACTATGCGACATAAAAAGACGATGACACATGAAGACAGACACACTCACCAAGTTGTAAAATCTGTCTGCCTCGTGACTCACGTGCATGCTAGATTAAGGGTCTTTCTCAACGGAGAACTGCTACATATGGCTGCATTGAGCCCTCTGATCGGAATGACGTTTCTCTATTACCACGGCCCACCAGGTCGCCAGATCTCACACCATATGATTTATTCCTTTAGGTGTGTATTATGAACTATGTTTATGTACTCCCAATGCCAACAACATTGCAAGAACTGTAGGAACGCATCACTGCTCGAGCCACGATCATTGACTGGAAGCAGCTGGATTACAATTTGAACATGTGCCGGATGTCCACACATAACGGCGCACACATTGAACATTTGTAGAATGTACCATAAAGTAGGTAAGTGTATCTATCTTTTCATATATCATTCGTATTTGTACATCTTATACTTGTAAATAGCAAATGCTTTGAAAGCCGACGAGTCATTTAGGCTTACCCTGTATATCATGAATTAAAAGAAAGAAAAAACATACCACTGTCATACTTTCAATTATAGATCCCACAATTGGAAATGGTTTCACATAGGGTATTCCAATTTTCTTCCAATATGTTTGTTTCCATGTCGAGTACCTAAAGAGAGAAATTCATTATGTTTATTATGCGCTGTTAAAAAGAAAATCCTACACATTGTAATACATCCTGTAGAATGTAATAAAAATGGTTCGGAGTTAAAATCAATATTTAAAAAAATTTGCTACGCTATTTATAACCATTTTCGTATTGTCTCATTTTAGTATTAAGCATCTCTAAAATGGTTAAACTTCTCATGAAAATATTGATTGCAATTAAATTTGCGTAATTGGCTTTTTTTTTTTTTTTTTTTTTTTTTTTTTTGTGTGTGAAACATAAAAGTGCATTAGTGATCAAGATTTATCCGCGATTGTAATGAAATGCTCGCCCTCTGGTGGGCTAAAATGAAATTAACAATACACGGATAGCTTTCGTCGAGACGCCATTGCTTGCTGTATATTCGATGTCTAGTTTCACATATATTTATTCAATAAAAATGAATAAATCTGGTAAAAATGATAACACATACTGCTGTCAAGAAATCACATCAAGAAATCTGGAATTAAGCTTCCATTTATTTCCAAATGGCATATTTAAAATTTCAGTTGCTTCGGCTAATGGAAGTAAAGAATATTTGAAACTAATGTTTGTTCAGCTTCAGTTAAACATCTACTTCCGATCGAACTTTGAATAAACTGAAATATTTTTTCCAAAGGCAACCGATTTTCCATGATGTAATGGCAGAGAAATTATAGCACAAATATTAATTAGTAACACAAATACATCAATAATAAATACACGTGGCTATTATATTTACTAACTACAAAAGTTGGAAAAGCGCCATCTATCGATAATTACAAACGCGGATAGTTTATATTTTAATTATTACTAACAAACCCACACAAAAATTTCGCATTTTATTTCTTTTCTTATTCACCTTTAAAATTTGAAACTCTAAATTAGTCCTGCACGTGTCGGGTCCTACAGATGAGTTTTAAATCAACCCGAAAACCGACCCGAACCCGACGAAAAAAATTTCATCAACCCGAAAACCGACCCGAACTCGACAAAAAAAATTTTCATTAACCCGAAAACCGACCCGAACCCGACCCAAAACCCGACTTCTTTTACCCGAACCCCGAAAACTGAATGAGCATTAATAATTCATCTAAAAATCATGCAAAACTTTTTAAATTATAAAATAAGGTAAATTTTCATTGTCACACAATTGGTAAATTATTTTTAAAATAATATAAAATGTAATTACTAATTGTATTAAGTTAAAAATTTAAAAATCTGAAAAACAGATTAATAATATCAATGGATTAATAAATTTATGTGAGTTGTGAACTTCAAGAGTTCAAAAATGAGCTTCAAGTTTAAATGTCAGTAGTTTATGTTCAACGCTTAAATTCTGAAAAAAAAAAAAAAAAAAAAAAAAAAAAAAAAAGAAGAAGAAGAAGAAGAAGAAAGAAAGAAAATATGTATCTACATTTATCGCTTTCGTTCTATGTGAATATTTACTTTACTGTAATAATTTGGATAGTATGGATATGATTCGGAATTAAACATCTGCTTTCCCACAATCACTTTAATTTCTCACGATCAGCAAATTAGCTTCCTCCAGTAGTTGCAATTTTGGTGATGCATGTTTTATTTTTCTAGAGAAGATGATAAATACTATCTTCCTTCATAGAATCCGTTTCCTAAATGTGTTTATTTTACATTGCTTTTTTAAAATTGAACCACAGAAAGTATTACTCTATATTTGCTGTATGTACAAGTATAAATGGAGGAAAATTCATAATTTCGTTCACATAAAAACGAGGATTAAAATTTATTGAAAATAAAAGTATCTAAAATATTTATTATTAATATATAAAATAGGGGGGGGCGGAGGGGCAAAAAAATAAAAATAGAGATAGATAGTTCAAAACTGGTGCATAGTGGTTTTTGATACTTACAAATCGATTGCGGATATTTTCGAATTTGTAAAATTATTAGGATAGACGTGAGGGGGGGGGGGCGAATGGGGAAAATAATAGAAATAAGAGTTAGAGCATTTTGGGAATTTTTTTCGAAGGCAGTGAGAACCTGGTGCGACCTTTTTCCTAATCAGATTTTGTTTCTCTTTTTTTCTCGCGTGATAAAAATAAATGCAATTTTGCGAATTCAGTAATTAGAGTGATTCATTTAAAAATAGGGACCAGCGAAGCGGGCGTTGCTTGCTAGTAATAAATAATTATAAGATTTTTAAAAAAATTATAAACCATGGTTTTTAATGTTCTGTTCAATGATTGCTATAGACATTAGCACTTTATCAATGCATATTGTTACGAAATTGTAAATAATTGTTTTTTTTTTTTTTAAATATAAATTCTTTCAGAGAGGCTTAGTAAGTTGATAAATATAGTTATATAGTGTTTTTTATTAAAATCACACAATTAACTGTGGAAGAAAATCATATTTATTGAAATTTTTTATTTTTCCGACTGAGTGAAAATAATGCCTGGACCGGGAATCGAACCCCGGGGTTCGATTCCCGGTCCAGGCATTATTTTCACTCAGTCGGAAAAATAAAAAATTTCAATAGTTATATAGTAGTCTTAACACAGTGTTCGTGCGTGCCAGTTTTTCTTCAATCATTTGCCGTATCGAGTCAAGCCTTGCACGGCAGGCAACATTTGTCGGGTCGTCTATTACTATTATACTCTTCAAACAATTAAAATTTTAAATTGTAATATCATGTTTAGCATATTTTTGTTCGAAGAGACAACCTTTAGACAATTTTACTTTGAAATATAAAGATATCAAATGATTTCTGCCGTGCAACGCTCGGAAGTCAAACCTTCCAAAAACGGCACGCAAAATCCGGTCTAGCATTTTCTCCAGTTGTTCTTCAGCTCAGTGATTTTACCATGTTTTTATTAACTTCTATTCTTGTTTGTTTGTTTATATGTTTGTTTGTTCGGTACAAATCTTGCAATCGAATTTTAACTAACTTCCCTACTAGCTAGACATTTGAAACTTTCACAGTAGCTCAGAACCCGATGACAACACAATACTTCGAAGTCTTATTTTCGAATTTTTGATTAGTTTTCTTATAATTAATTAAAATATGAAAATAATAACATCCTAATAGCGTTAAAATAACCATTAAAATATTAGCTATGATTTAATTGTTGCCAGAAAAAAATTACGAGTTCATTTTCTTTCGACATAAAAATAAATACATTTAATTAAACGTGAACGATAAAAAATTATAAAAAGTTAAATTATACATCTGGAAAAAATAAACGTCATTATCACTTAAAAAATCTTATGCACATTGATCAGAGCTCTATGATTCATCAGAAAATTTAAAACATGGTATATAAAAAGTTTTTTTTACCTTATAATTATATACCATGTTTTTATTAACTTCGGTTCTTGTTTGTTTGCTTGTATGTTTGTTTGTCTGGTACATACCTTGCAATATATTTTTAACTAACTTCCCTTCTAGCTAGACATTTGAAATTTTCCCAGTAGCTCAGAATCCGGTGACAGCACAATACTTCGAAGTCAGATTTTCAAACTTTTGATTAGTTTTCTTTTGATTAATTAAAATATGAAAATAATAACCTCCTAATAGCATATAAATAACCATTAAAATATTAGCTATAATTTAATTGTTGCCAGAAAAAATTTATGAGTTCATTTTCTTTCGACGTAAAAATAAATACATTTAATTAAACGTGAACGTTAAAAAATTGTAAAAAGTTAAATTATTCACCTTACAAAAATCGACGTCATTATCATTTTAAAAATTTTATTTGCTGTAAAATTGATAAAATTTTAATTTTTAATTTCAAAACTGTAGAAAAATAAAAGAAAAAACTCTAACTTCCATTTTCGAATGTAAATATAAACATTTCATTTACACGATAAATATCCAACTAATATACTAATTAAAAGGAAAATAATAAATATTCTATCATAATTTGAAGTCAAATTTGTTTTTGAAATGTCTAAATAAAGTCTATAATTCAGCGCTTCAACAGAAAATTTAAAAACATGGTATATAAAAAGTTTTTTTTTTTATCTTATAATTATTATTGCTATTAGGAGCTTATTATTTTCATATTTCAACTAATTAAAAGAAAAATTCGAAAATCCGACTTCGAAGTATTGTGTTGTCACCGGGTGCTGAGCTACTGTGAAAGTTTCAAATGTCTAGCTAGTAGGGAAGTTAGTTAAAAATAGGTTGCAAGATTTGTACCGGACAAACAAACACGCACACAAACAAGAATAGAAGTTAATAAAAACATGGTAAAATGCAACCAAAAGTGACAATAATCTCTTACCATAATAGTAAGACAGTTGTAGCAAATCCAAATAAGAGAGTAGCAAATAAAGGTCCCAGAGAAATATCAGTTTCAAACAATATATCCCACATGGTTGAACCAAACCAACACGTAAACAGGCAGAGCAGTACAAACAACTGTCATTGAACGATTATAATTTTTCTCGGACCATTTATAGTACAGCTCGTTTCTTATCCTAAAGTATTTTTGCTTTGTAACGGCTACGTCGAAATGTAGTTGCACCGCTTTAAAAAAAAAACAGCTCTGTCATCTAATAAAACTTACGACTGAGTAAAATACACTCTCAGGCAAAAAAAATATGATGTAGTCACTACATGACTTCCTTATACAACCATAGAAATATACATATTTTTATGGAAACACTGACAGTTTTGTGTGAGGTAACAGATTCATAACAACAGGCAGGTTCAAGTCCACAAACATCCCTTAAACACAAAAAAAAAAAAAAAAAAACTACCATTCGAACCAAAAAAAGTCACGATAACACGAATATAAATGCCGCCGAGACAAATGTACTAGTTTTTGTTTCAGGAATAGTACGCAACGAATTGTTACAGAATATCTCATTGGCAAATGCACAGATTAGAGTACAATGAAAATCATTCGAGTATAGTCGTCCCAGTTTTCTTCTTTTTGGCAAAAATTAGTATCAGGAAAAGATAAATTTTACTAAAATAATTAACTCAGTTAAAATTGAGAAAGGGTTTCTGGCTATCCTAAAACAACATTTGCCGCAAACATTTATGAATAATCTCGCAATACTGCAAATTAGTAGCCAACGTAGATTGGTCTAGGCATCGAATTTGGTAACTTGGCGATCGAATTTGGCGAAAATTTGCAGTTTAGGGTTGCCAAAGATTGGAAGATCTAACTTCTGGAATAAGAGAGGAATATTCTGGAAAAATTCATTGGTTTATTTCGAAGAACTAAATTCTTCGAAAGTTCTATAAATGACTCACAAAACTATTTTTTTTGTTTTTTATTTTATTAATTGTTGATGATTGTAGACTAGAAGATGCCTATATCTTTACGTGTTACTTTCTACGCGGTATTATAGTAAAAGGGGAAACAGATAAAAGATTTTTCATTGTCACAAAGGTGGGTTTTGAATTTGCGTAAAATTAGGCATTCAAATGTGGCGAAAAGTGATTGTAAAGGATTTACAAAATTTGGAAATTTTACCTCAAAATAAGTCTATTTCTGGAAATTTTGTAATGACACATTTATTTCTAGGGCAGAACTACCTTGAAAAATTCATAAACCACTGAAATTACGTTCTTAAATTCGAATTCCATTCACACTTCGAAATATTCGGTTGTTCCTGATTCAGCGAAATTTGTGCTCTGGAGTGTATTTCGCAATGTTTACTTGATTTCTATAGTAAAAATGCCTATTTCATTGGATTGTTTCAGGAATATTAATTTTTGCAGCACAAAAAAGAGATCTATTCCACTGTTTACTGAACATTAATTAAAAAGAAGTGCATTCGTCGATTAGAACTTTCTACACATTAAAATATCGACAACGTTTTTTATCAATATATCATTACAGGCTCTATCTACGGGCTGAATATTCAATTAATGAAATACATTCGTAGACAAGAACCAATTTCTATCTTAAAGAATCAATTTCGACACCCTAAAATATCGACAACTTTCACAACAATAAAATTATGGGCTCTGTTTACGAGCTGAATATTCATTATATAAAATGCATTCGTCGACAAGAACCTGCTTATGTCTTTACAAATTACTTTCTACAGGCAAAAATGTCTTCAAATTTCATAACAATATCATTATTAGCTCTACCGTTAGCTTCTTTTGAAATCTCTGTGATGTTAAGTCATATTTAACGGCCAAAAACTTTGTATTCTTGGTCAGTATGAATATAATTTTCCTAAATACCTCCAAAATAGAAAATCATATAAAGTCCAAAAAGAGAAATGCACAACTGTATTTATAAGAAACCTATATACCAGTTTGCAATGTTCTATACGTCCAACCATTTTGGAGTTATGCGAGATATATTACAGGCTCTATCTACAGGATGAATATTCATTAAATAAAACCAATGTAACATTTACAACGTGCTAAATTCACTAAAATCTATACAGTTGGTGCAACTGTGACATATAACATGTGTACAAATTTTTTGCTCAGATTAATAAGGCGTTTAGACGCTATCACACTTTTAAAAATTTTATCCCATAGGCCATAATAATAAAGAATTTTTCTTTGTGCCCCTGTAAAAAATCTGTAAGTGCTAAATTCACCAAAATCTATACAGTTCGTGCAGCTGTGACCTATAACATGTGTACAATTTTTTTGTTCAGATTAATAAAGCGTTTAGACGCTATCGTACTTTTAAAAATTTGGCCCCATAGTCCATAATGATAAAGAATTTTTCCACGTGACCCTGTAAAAAAACTATAAATGCTAGATTCACCAAAATCAATAGGGTTCGTACTATGGTGACTTACAATATACGTACCAACTTTCAACTTATTCGAACAAAGCGTTTACACGCCAGCGTGTTCACTCACAGACATACACACACACATACACACATACATACACACATACACACACACACACACACACACACACACACACACATACACACATACACACACACATACACACACACATACATACATCATCGTAAAAATAATGAAAACGGACTCAGGGGGCTCGAGACGTATAGAAACATCAAAATCTCAAATTTGAATTTTTTACATGATTACAATACTTTCCTCACCATAGTGTTCGGAAAGTAATAAATAGTGAAATAACCTTTGCTAAGATACGCAGACGATTACAATCAAAGAATTAAATTTATGAGAAAGGAAGCATTAAAGCCAATATTTAAAATCGGAAAAACATCAGTTAAAAAATTCAAATTCGAAATTCGAAAAAATCTGGATTAGGTGCATACCTGCAGGGTCCCAGGTACCTATATGCCAAATTTGGAAGCTCTGCAATAGATAGTGTGAGCACCAGAGCGCAGACAGACACACAGGCACTTCTCTTTATTTATATTGATTAAATTTTTAGTCAACTAATTAGTTGATTGAAAATTTATTTAATTGATGCCCAACACTAACTCTCCTTACATCAGAAGACATAAAATAAATGTAAGATTTTATTCTTTATAATCTTTAATAATAGTAAACCTTTTTTTTTTTTTTTTTCATATTAGTTTTTTTATATACTTTTTAAAAGTAAAGAAAATTTAATGCGATATCTTGTAAAAAATTGTAGTGCTCTAATATAAACTGTTTGTGCAGAAATTTCAATTAAGTGAAGAATAAAAAGTCCATATACTAAATTAATTTAAAGTTAAACAAACATATTCAAAATAAAAATATATCGAGCAACAACGAAAAGACATAGATGATTTTTAATATGTATTATATAGCTGCCAACATCATGATTAATATTTCTTAATATTATTAATACCTGCCTATTTTTTACACCAGTCTTTTCATAAGTATTTTTCTTCTTATTTAACCATATTTGGAGAGAATTACTCTAAAAACTAAGTGGTGTAGAAAAAGGGGAGGGTACTAACAGTACTACGGAATATTAATTAGGATGTTGGCAGCTATGTTATTAGTTGGTTAGTTCAGGAAAATTGATAGACATCCTGTATAAGTAAGTAAATTTGAGATCTCGCAAGTGCATTCCACTAGATGAGACATAGATGTTCTTTCGTACGTATTTTTTGGTTATTATAAGAAAATTGGCAGTAATCCTGATTAAGTATAGGTCAGTTATAAATCACGAAAATGGGTGTAAAAAAAAAATAATGGCTTTACCGATTTTTTTTTTTAAGTTTGCGCTATGAACTCTGTTTTAAATGTCTTTACGCATAATGTCATTTTTCTCTTACAGGAAAATTGTTAGGTATCTGATTTGTTAGGGCAATTTTAGGACTTCTGACCACATTATCTCCAAAAAAGTTTATATAGTACGTGCATTAATAGGAAATGGAAGTCGTGCGGTTGTTACACACTAGATTTGTTTTTATTAAATGATCTAATCAAACACAATTGAAAATATATAATTTACGGGATTGTTAGTTAATGTTTCCTTAGTTTCTGTTGTATTTTATTATTTTGCTATATTTTTGACGCGCGGCTAGAATTAAAATGGATATCGCGAGTATATAAGCAAAGTTCTTGGCGAATAACGTCCTAGCTACTTCAACGCCAAGTTTTAAAAGTCGCCAAAGAGTTCCAGTTCCAAGGCTGTTCCAAGAGAATTAATATATATAATGACCCTCATCTGTCATTCACGATTCCGGTTTACACCGCTTCAAAACAGAGACTTTTGGCAGCCATTTTTTTTTTTTTTCCCGGTTTGTTCAATTCAACTTACGAAAACATACATATTATTTTCATACATGTTTTGTATTGCACATATTGTTATTTATTCCTTCTAAAACCTCGAAAAACTATTCAATTGTAATGTTTAAATGTTTAATTAAATATAACGGATCACTGGCTATTATAAACATGAACCTATAGGGCAGTTCCTTGTTTGTAAAGGGGTCGAGAAAGTATTGTTTTAGGGTCAAATTTTCGAACGTGAGTTTTTGTTATACTTCGATGTTCTGAGGTCCCCTGAATACGAAAATCACGTTTTTAGCGAATGGTCTCTATGTCTGTCTTGCTGTCTGTGTGTCTGTTATCAGCATATCTTAAGAACAAATAGTAGCAGAAATTCCAAACTCGGTATTCTAAATGTGTATCATATAGGGATGCTACAGTAAGCTTTTCGTTAAGATGAAGCAAATGGTTCGTGTATAGGGACATTCAAAAGTACTCAAATACATTACGTCTATGGGGGAAATTGCAGGTAAGTAGAGTTTAACATCTATAGGCTGCACTAAACCAAATGAAACGAATACATATTTTTTGTAATAGAGATAGTCAACTGGGAAAAAAAAATGTGTGTATGTAGGAGCCTCGCCTCCCCCCCTGGGGTAGATGTCCTCCCTCGAGTGGAGTAAATTTTCATGATGGGTATCTTTCAAAAGAGCTCTCCAATACCTTTAATACGAAAGATTGAACCATCGATCTACGATAATTTAAAATAAAGTTATTGATTTCTTTCATTTTTAACATTTTTTTTTTTTTTTTTTACTTTAATATTGAGAATAAATTCAACTTTTTTTTGGATATTTAGTGTTATACTATATCTCTAATATAAAAATCGTCTGTATTATCATACAAGATAACTTTTTTAAATAATAATTTTAATAAATTATTTTTTTTAACTGAATTATTTTTTAATAACCGAATTAAATTCTATATAAATGTAGGTGCATTAATGAAACGGGGTGTTGAGGGGGGCCAGAACTAATTATCATATAAAACTCTTCCGAAGCCTAATTTGAATTGTTTAACATAGGTTTAAATAACAGTACTCTTTATCTTACCTCTTAATCTCCAACCTGTACTTATAGCATTAAATTTCAGGGTAATTGAAAGTCGTGTGAGTGACACACTAGATTATTCTTATTATGAGGACTTTAAATAGAGCACTTAACGGAACACTGGGATGTGTTGTTGCTGCTGTGTTGTCGGGCCTATATTTTTTGTCAACCAGCAGTTTTTTTATTGTCGTTCATATTTATTGATCGGGTAGAACTTTTTAAATTTCAGAACGAAAATTATAAAATATCGAAACACATTTGATTTATAAACAAAAACTGAAAATACATTTAAATGATCACGTGGTAATCTTCATGATCTAAACATTGTTTTCAAGATTTAACGTTCACATTCTGTCATTTTTGACGGGGTTATATACTAGTATAATGATAGTAATGCAAATAATAAACATTTCTAACAATGAAAGTAACAAACATTTTATAAGTTTAATGAATAATTAATCGTTGTTAGTTTTCATTATGAAGTCTCATTGTTGTACCCATTGTTGGAGTAAAAAGTGAGAAACACGTACTAATAAATTTAGTCTTTGTCGTTAAGTCTTGTTGTTTGACGTTTGCTAAGAGCTCATTATTTGATAATTTGTTTTTAAAACATTCGATAGTTACAATCTGTGACTTTTTCGTTTTATGATATTGAGAAAAATGGGTTTCAAAAGTTTCTTTCAGCAATTTGCGTAAGTGGATAAAAATTTAGATACAAACTAGATTTTAAAATTTGTTTCATTAAGGGCCCGCTTCACTCACCGTCGCCGAAAGCCGAAGCTAATGTTATTCTATGGGAAATTTTTCTTTACAAATAACTTATTAACTAATACATATTTTTCAATTCTGTTTTCACATTATGAAAATTCCCAGCTGTTAAATTCACGGACCTTTTTTAAAAAAGTATTTTTTAAATTTTTTATATTTTATTTGGAAGCTGCAAAATACGAATTTTCAATATGTGATTTTTTTTCATTTTGCAATTTCAAAATAAAATATTAAAAATTAAAAAAATACATTTTTAAAAAAGGTCCGTCAATTTAACAGTTGGGAATTTTCTGAATGGGAAAACAGAATTTAAAAATATGTATTAGTTAATAAGTTATTTGTAAAGAAAATTTTCCCATAGAATAACATTGGCTCGGGCTTCCGGCGACGGTAAGTGAAGAGGGCCGTTAGGCCTAATGTATTCAACTCTACTTCTAATATATTAAAATAATGTAAGAAAAATTTTGCTTGGATAAAGAGAATCAGTGCATTTAATATTGTATTCAAAATTAATGCAGTAGTAAATTCATAACTAAACGAATACTATCTATCTATCTATCTATCTATCTATCTATATTATATATATAAATGTCGGAAGATTGGGAGAGCTGTAGTATAGGATTCCTTTGGCGAAATTTGAAATTTGGCTTCAAAGTAGCTCGTCGCCAAGGTCTTTACTTATGCAATTGCGACAAGAATTTTAGTTCCTTACAGAAATTTCAACAAAAATTTTAAAGGGACCAAGGGTTCCTATACTAAAGCTGTACTGAAAAATTTAATAATATATATTTAATTGTTTTTCCATGTGTAAGCATGCGAATCTTATAATTTAACATGTTTTTAGTTAAAGTTTACTATTTGGATTTCATGGCAATATGAACGGATATATAGGCATAAATTTTGAAATATCTTCACTAAAATAAAGTTTTATGCACAAAAAGGAACAAAAATGACAAAATTATTGTATGAAAATTCAAACACTGCTTTATCTTATCAGTTGGACACTAAGCGATCTTTGCAAAAAACAGATGTAATGTTTTGAAATACGAATGATTTTCAACGAAATCCTTCTCACATTTTCTGAAGACATTACATCTATTAAAACAAAAGTATATAAATATACATACGCTCATATTATTTTTATATTTAAATAAAAAAAAAAAGTTAAAAATTTACATTAAAGTAACAGCATCATAGCAAAATATAGCAACTTTTTATGATAAAATTTTTTCAACGACAAAAAACAATTAGTGTAATATATTGTTTTAGTTAAAAGTGCAAATGCACAAATATATATGATTCTATTTTTCAGATTCCATTCTGGCAGTGACTTTGATTACGATCAAGATATAAAAAAATATGAAAAGAGTTTGAAAATTTTGAAGAGAGAGTTAGCAGTTGACTGGTAAGTGTCTAAAATGCCTTTATATGATTTCATATAATTTTTCTTAAAATCTTTTATATGGATATCTTAAATTAAGTTCTTTATTAAAAGGCACTTATACAATCGCATTTGTATTAATTTGAGTGTCTTGAAATATTTTTAAATTAACAAAAACAGATCAATTGTATTTTCCCAAGCAGTTTTTAGCAATAATACAAAATTATTTATATTAAGTTTATTTATAATATGAACTATTTATGATATATTTGTGCAGCACTGTTAAAAGGTAGTTTAATTTTAAATGTCTTTTTTGTTCGTCTGTCTCAAATAGCGTTTCTGTTACATCTTTATATTATAATTCAGACTTTTAAATTGATATTTTTTTCGTTTAAAGACTGCCATCCGATTCGGTGTATTTAGTGGTCTAAGCTCACAACCACACCTAACGATAATACAATCTAAAGATCAGTCTATTAGAGGATTTTTTCTCATGCGCAGTTTATGAACCAGATATTTGTATTAAATAATAGATAAAGTAATAACATACTAACATATAAATAAATTATTTGTATTTTTTTCCGTTTTGAATACATAATTATTTATACTACTATTAATATAATTAAATTATGTAATATTTGAATGTATAACAATTAATTAAAAAACTTTCAGGGTTACTTTCAATTTAGATTTTTTTTGAAATAGCGGTATATTGCAGGTGAAACGAAGGAATTATCAAACAAAAAAGTATTTATAATTTTTCGTATTTTAAGTTTGTCATGGGTTTTCTCTTAAATAACCAAACTCTTTCAGCTTCATGTATGACAGCGCTTCTTTTGATAACGAAGCTGAAGCGGCTTTGCTCCGCATGAAAAGATCTCCCACAGTTTGCCAAAATGCAGTACAATGGTTCCAAAGTCAACTGAAATCAGAACGAGATAAGATATGGAAAGTATTGAAGACTGAGAAAAAAGTTAACTTGTCCAGTGCCATGCCTTACCTGATCAAAATCAGCACAACTGACGCTGAGTGGCAGACTCTCGAGAGCAGAGCTCAGGATTATATCTATGAATGGCAGCGCAGAGCCAACTTTACCATCCTGGAAATGTTCATTCTGAGACATAAAATGTAAGTATGCATGTACCGATTTAGTTTTTTTCTACCTATACAGTAAATCATTATTAAATGATTAAAATAACTTAAAAAAAAAAAAACAGAACATGAAAAAAAAAAAAATATATATATATATATATATTGTCAAGACAAACACACTGAAGATTTGTAGGGGTAGGCCTTGGGCCATTTGAATCGTTGATGGGATATTCTGCGACCCGAATTTGTTTCTTGGACGTATTTAAAATCACTAACATGTAGTTTAACCCGTTAGTAGTCACTAGTTGGTCGATTTGCCGCCCATCCTTCAGTGTTCCCAGAATTTTTTATTCAATAGCCACCAAAAATTTTTAGAAGTGTCATTTGATATAAATAAAACGCGAATAAAATCGAAGAACCGTCGATCACATCACTTCTTAAAATTATTGGTGACAGTTAAATAAAAAGTGCGCAATCTGTAATAGGTGGCGCTGTCTATAGCGACTACTAACGGGTTAATCAAAAATATAGCAAAAGTAAAAAACTGCAATAATTTATTTAACTAAAATTAATACCACATACCAGTGTAAAAATGATTCTCTATAAGGCATACATTTATCCAGTTAAATATAGGGTTTAATTTAGAAAATTGAGTATGAATTCAAATTTTATGTTATAAAAATTAAAAGCCTATTTCCGAAATACTTTGTCTCTATCTTTTAAGTTCGTAATAATACAATCATGTAAATTTTAAATAAAATTTTTTCACAGAATTAATGATAAAAACATGTATACTCTTTAACTACATTTCTTGCGACCATGGAAGCCTCTGCTCAAGTGCGGATTCAACGAGTCCACTAGTAAAATAGGGGAGACAAGCTTTTCGTTGAGAGAAAATAATCGATAAGGGAATACTGAATGACTGGATGCTTACTAAATTCAAACCTGTTGGTCAACTTGGAAACCCTCCAAGATTTTCAACTCGTCCTCACTCCTAGGCGTAGGAAACGTGGTTACACTCTAGAGATTTATCTAGCCAATA
Organism: Salticus scenicus; assembly: GCA_963930645.1. Lineage (NCBI taxonomy): Eukaryota > Metazoa > Arthropoda > Arachnida > Araneae > Salticidae > Salticus > Salticus scenicus. The sequence continues at coordinate 53,298,812 of OZ005648.1, forward strand.
TTAGTTCCATCGCTCGATGCAATTCGGAATATTGCTCCCAATTTAATAGTACAAAGATGCATGATACGAAGCAGTCTGTGAAATCTTTTAAATTTCCTTAGGGCAAAAAATTCCTTTAGTGTAGAATTGGAATATTAAGTAAAAAAAAATAATTGTGCTAAATGAAAACTTAGAAATTTGTATATAATCATTATAAAAATATAGAACTCACTTTAAATTTGCTTATCTTTTATTGTGTATTATTTATGTTGGGTTTGTTTTCTCATTGTTTTATTATTTATGAATCTTTTCTTTTCTTTCTTTCTTTCTTTTTTGTGCAGTTTATGGTAATTGTTTACAAAGGTCTTACTTTTCAAAACTTCCCGTATCCTTTCGAAATTACTAGATGGGTTTAATAAAGAAATATTTCGAATTAACATATTTCTATAAAGATCCGTTTCGTCTTCTTCTAAAGATGAATCATATATATAGGGTGACCAAATAAAATGTCCCGAATTTCAATATATGATTAAAAAAATAACAATAAAAAAAAAAAAAAAAAAATAGCGATACGTTGGCATTAGGCAAAATTGGCTACTGAATTCTTACATAATGAAAATTCTTTTTTATCGCTTATGGCGCACCTGCACGTGCATTAAGCGCATGCACTAAGTCGACAAACGAAAATATAACATTACCGCAGGAGAAAGAATAGGTTGCTCTACGATATGCAGAATACAAATCAGTAATAACAGTGTAAAGAATGTTTCGAATAAGTACTAAAAGAAATTCACCTGAAACTAAGGGCATTAAAAGAGTGACAATTTCTTTTTCTCAAAACTTGAAGTAAACACAACGTGCATAGGAAGTGTACAGAAATTGTGTAGAAAGAGTACAAAAAGAGTACTGGAAGTTTGCAAAGAAATGCAATGATTTTTTTTTTTTTTCTTTTTTTCGAAAAAAAAAAATGCGAGCCCTGTTATCTGATTTTACATTTATCTTATACATTTTAACGTTCTGTTGAGTATAACAGTCTCAAGTTAAGGACATTTGATTCGGACACCATATACAGAGTTCGGCAAAAGCCCCACACCCTCTTCTATCTCGGAAATGCGTCAGATTTTTGAAAAATGGTGAAACACATGTTCAATGAATTCTAGGGGGAAATCTTTGGGTGAAAAAAATTTCTGATCGGGGATTAGGGGGCCGCTAGATAAGGCAAATTTAAAATTTTAAATAGGAAAGTGTATATTGTGGTACATTCCTGGAAACATTTCTTTTAGACAATGAATTTGGTATAAATAGTTTTGTTCTGCGACGATTATTAACGATACATGAATTTTTCGAGTTTTGAAATGTGGACTTTATATTCATGTATCCCTTTTAATAATCATTGCTAGACAAAACTGTTTATATCAAATTCATTGTCTTAAAGAGATATTTCCAGGTATATATCCCGAGATATATCTTCCTATTTGAAGAGTTGCCCTCCCTAGCGGCTCCCTAGACCTCCTGGGACAAAACATTTTTCAAGGTGTCCCTCGAATTCATTGAACATGTTTCGCAATTTCTTAAATTTTCGAAGCATTTCCGAGAAAGGAGGGATGGGGGACTTTTGGCAAATCCTGTATATATATATACATTACACGATACAGAATAATAGAAATTTTCTCGAATTTGTGCGTGTTTGTGTATTTTGAAAGGAAAAATTATTTCATATATGTGACCCATCACGCAAAAATAACTATTAAAGTACTGTTTCAATTCCTCCTTAATTGCTAATAATAATAATTCTGCTATAATTAAGAAAATACCAAATTTTAAAATTTGCAATCGATTCTATTTTTATAAGCGCTTATTTAATAAATTCAAATTAATACTCTTCAGTATTGTATATTATAAGAAAAATATTATCTTATTATTATTATTATTTATTTATTTATTTATTTTTTAGGTTGTCATTCTCTCAAAGAGTGAAAAAAACTCTTTTCAAAAAGAAAAGTAACTTTTAATACCAAGCCGCTGTTCATTGATCGTTTTTTTAAATGCTATAACATCTTCAGCATCAGAAACCTGACATTCATGACTTTTCAACCCGGACATGACTTTTATTTACCTGATATGTGACTTTTATTTTACCTGAAATGTGACTTTTATTAATTACTATTCAACACCAATTGATATGACTTGAGCTTCTTCTTCCCTGTTGGATAATTGTCTATTTGGATCTTCTTTTTCATCATCGACCATCTTGAGCATCACCTTCTTCAGCTTCTTCCTTCTTCTCCAGTTAATGCCATCTTCTCCATTATTACCTATTCAGCTTTTATAACAATAGCAGCTCCATATTATGTAACTTATGCATTTTCAAATAAATATTTACACAACTGAACGAATAGCTTTTTGTTTACATTGTATAAAAAAAATGTATTGTTTTTATTACTACTGTTATTATTCATTATTTAAGAGATTGAGGAGGTTTTAACTAAGGTAATCAATTGAAGTAATCATTAAATAAATTATTTAGAAATTAAATTTGTTGGTATATGAACTATTCTGTACATTTTGACATTTCATTCATGATTCTACGCACTTTGTTTCAAAAGTTATGAGCATCATTGTAATTCCTGTTATGATTGAGCTTTATTACATTTCTAAACACTAAATTTTTCACAAGTTTTTATGTTTATTTATTTATTTATTTATCCTAAATATCTCCAAAACGGAAAATCATATAAAGTCCAAAAAAGGAGGTGCACAACTAGATGTTATAACAACAAATATATTAGGTCTTTGCATAAATTCGTGCGGTTTCTTATTACTTCATTTCATAAAAATACATCAAATCAAATGACAATTTTTTATCAAAATACTCTCCATTACTTTCTACAACCTTTGCCCATTTTTCGGGTAACAAATGTATACCACGGCGATAGAAGTTCTCATCTTTGGAGGCAATAAAATGATCCGCGTCCGCACGAATTTTTGCAACGACCTAATATGTACCAATTTGCAACGTTGTACTCCTAACCTTTTTTGAGTAATACTAGATACATATGGCCAAAACCTTTGTATTTTTTTGGTCATTATGAACCTAATTTTCCAAAATATCTCCAAAACGGAAAATCATATAAAGTCGAAAAATGGAGGTGCACAACTAGATGTTATAAAAACCTATGCACCAATTTGCAACCGTCTACGTCCAACTGTTTTTGAGTTATGCGAGATACATATGGCCAAATCCTTTGTATTTTTGGTCATTATGAACATATTTTACCATGACTTTTTTAACTCCGATTCTTGTTTGTTTGTTTGTCCGGTACAAATCTTGCAATCGAATTTTAACTAACTTCCCTAATAGCTAGACATTTGAAACTTTCACATTTGCTCAGAACCGGGTGACAACACAATACTTCGAAGTCCGATTTTCGAATTTTTGATTAGTTTTCTTATAATTAATTAAAATATGAAAATAATTATATCCTAATAGCGTTAAAATAGCCATTAAAATATTAGCTATAATTTAATTGTTGCCAAAACAAAATTACGAGTTAATTTTCTTTAGACATAAAAATAAATACATTTAATTAAACGTGAACTTTAAAAAATTACAAGAAGTTAAATGATGCATCTCACAAAAATTGACAGCATTATCACTTTAAAAATTTTATGCACATTGATCAGAACTCTATGATTCATCAGAAAATATAAAACATGGTATATAAAAAGTTTTTTTTTTTTTTTTTTTTTTTATCTTATAATTATTTTATAAATATCTCCAAAACGGTTGGTTGGGTTTTACGTCGCACTACTGCTGCGCAGATGGGCAATTGGCGACGGTCTGTGACACACCCCTAGAGGTGGTCCGGAGACATGCCATCACAATTTTGATCCTCCACGGAAGGGATGGCTCTCCCGCTTCGGTGACCCCCCAGAGATCTCCAAAACGGGAAAACATATTAAAGTAAAAAAAGGGCAAAACTATAGATGTTATAGCAAACCTATGTACCAATTTGCAACGTTCTACGTCCAACTGTTTTTGAGTTATGCGATATATATATATATATATATATATATATATATATAATAATTGCATAATTGTGAACTCATATCAATTTCCTATATTATATAGGAAACTGATATGGGTTCACACTTTATATTTATTACTCAATCGTTAATGTTTATTTATTTTATTTATTTATTTTATTTATTTATTTATTTTTTTTTTTTTTTTAATAAAATACAAAAATGAAGTATGAATACAAAATTGTTAATGTAAAACCTCTGTAATTGTCAATGAAAAACTTCTAACAAAAGTAGCTCGAATTGCATAACTTCTAAAGAAATTACGTACTTAGAGTGACAGTTATACGAATTAAAAAGAATTTAAATTACAACTCTTAACAAAATAACTCATTATGTCTTACGTCTTTTTTCTTTTCTTGGTTTCATCCTTTACAAAATAATGTGGTTACAGCTTTAGTACAGGAACCTCCTGGTGACTTTCAATATTTTGTGTCATTTTGGCGATGAATAAAAATAGCTATCACAATTGCATAAGTAAAAACCTTAGCGAAGAAACGTCCTAGCTATTTTTCATATTTCTATGTTCGCTTACGAGGTCCTATAGTATATCTGTTCTCCAATGTGAATGCATATATTGTTTATTTTAATAACTTATTAATAAAACAGAAATAACGCCGGTCTTTCCCTCTGTTCGATGTCTACAGAAAAGTACCGCACTCACATTTGTGAAATTTTGCACACACATAGTCCGGAATGTCTCCGTGCGGAACTCGAAAACGAATTTTCACATTTTTAATTAGGAAGCAATTTATAATTTAATAAATGATTAACTATCGAGGTTTTCGTGAAACTTTCCCTTTCACTCTCCGAGGTCAAAAACCGAAGATTCCGCTGTTTCTTCCGCCGCGAGACGTCCCCTTTCACCTTCCGAGGGGAAAAACCGAGTATTCTGCAGTTTCTTCATTCAGTGCGCTATAACGCACTATAAAATACCCTCTTTTAAATTCATCTTTTTTTTTTTTTTTTTTTTTTTTTTTTCATCCATTTTGACATCAAATTAAACTTCATAACATATTGTAGTACAGTAGAACCTCGATCCATGATTTTTCACGGGGTGCGTGAAAAAAAAAAAAAAAAAAAAAAGAAAAGATGAAAGCGGGAAAACGACGAATGCGGGTTAAAAGTCAAAGCAGGAAGAAAACAATGTTTATGAATTGATATACACTATGTATAGAGTATACTACTAATCAAAACTAATTTGTTACTTTCCAAACTGTCAAAGAAATAAACCAATGTTGTAGAACATTAAGTAAAATTTATTTTTTAAAGTTAGTAATTTTATGTTGGGTTTTTTTGTTCCTTTTATAAATTAAACAGGAATATCCAGATTTACAACATTTTTTCTGGTCCGTTCCTGTAATTTCATGTGCTTATATAAAAGTTCGTGCATTTTCAAACGCCGTAACTGCGTCATCGGAGCGAAAATTATCCTCTGTTTCTTCGACATTATTTTAATTTTTTTAAATCACACATTTCTTCTATGCTTTAGGATCCGCGATTGTAATGAAATGCTCGCCCTGTGGTGGGCTAAGGGGAAATTACAATTAACATGAATAGCTTTCGGCTTTCGTCCAGACGCCATTGCTTGCCGATGTTTAGTTTCACATATATCTATTGAATAAAAATGAATAAATCCGGTAAAAAAGATAACACATACTGTTGTGTGCTACAGTGTAACTCGAAAGGATCCAAGAAATCTAGAATTAAGCTTCCATTTATTTGCAAATGACAAATTTAAAATTTCAGTTGCTTCGGCTAATGAAAGTAAAGAATTAATCAGATGATTTGAAACTAATATTTGTTCAGCTAATCAAAAATTCTTAGGATACTGTGCAGACTTTGAAAGATATCCTTTTACCAATTCACACCTTTTCTATTTATTATCTGCAAAAATTAACACATTGACCCTTGGAGAATCGAATTCACGACACGCTCTAACGAAAAATCAAAGAACAGTAAAGAAAAGTCATAGAACATGCTAAAAGATTCCAACAAATACAAAAAGAATATTGTTCTCGAATGCTTTTTAAAATATTATGAATATTTAAAAAATTGTATCTATTGCAAAGTGAAATATTTATATTTTTCTTTAAAAATTTCTATTTTTGTGTTTCAACAATTTTCTTATCGTTGAAACTTTCATTTATTTTTTACTTTCTTCTATATTCAATAGAAGAAAGTATTGGATTCTTAAAAATTTTCGACCTCGGGTTTTTGATGGATTTACACGTTTTGAGAGCTGTAGAACACGATTTGACCATTTTTAGAAAATGTCTGTTTGTGTATGTGTGTGTGACAAAATTTTGTGGCAACTGTATCTCAGTAACTACGGCACAGAATGTCATACAGATTGGTATGTAGTTGCACCTTGACATAAATTAGTGCCTATCAACTTTTGATAAAAATTTTCTTACAGGTTGCGTTGTCATCCCGCTTTTTCTAAATTTTTAACATGGTGATATAGGACAAAATTTTGTATAAATGTGCATAAAGAGAATTATTTTTTAGTAATCATTATGAAATTTACAAAAATTATTTATAATAGAGATGGTGAACTGGGCAAAAAATTTTGTTTATGTTGGAGCCTCACCCCCCCCCCCCTTCCGGGGGTGAAGTCCACCCTCGAGGGGAGTAAATTTTCATGATGGATATATTTCAAAAGAGCTCACCAATACCTTTAAAACGAATGGTTGAACCATCGATATGCGATAATTTAAAATAAAGTTATCGATTTTCTTCATTAAAAAAAAAAAAAAAAAAAAAAAAAAATATTATATATATATATACAGTTCCCGCCGCTTATTAAAATCACATTCGTTCTGAGCCAAAGTGATTTTATTAAGCGGCTGATTTTTATATCCGGCGAACGTTCCTGCCCTTAAGGAAAAGGTACAGTCGGTAACAAAAGTGTCCGAACACTAGCAAAAATTCCTATGTAAAAAAAGTACACTTAATACTGTTTTGTTAAATAAATCCTTGTCGAATCCTGTTCTTAGTCACTCTAAGAACAGGATTCGACAAGGATTTATTTAGCAAAACTTTATTAAGTGTACCTTTTTTGTATAGGAATTTTTGCTTGTGTTCGGACACTTTTGTTACCGACTGTATTACTTCCCTGAATTTCAAAAGAAACTTCAAAAGGTAACGAATATTGGAATTAGTAAACAATATTAATTAATTTTTGGTAGATAATTAACTAATTATTTCTTCGATATAAGTAAATGCATTCTAAGTTCCCGTGCACTTTCGTTAGAGGAAAATCATCATTACTTTACCCAAAGTTCACGCTTTTCTTATAAATTTAAAATCTTTCTGTTTAAACCTCATGTATGATAGTAATTTCAAAATAAGAACTAGAAATTGACTTCTAATAATTAGAAAAAATAAAACATTTCAAATCAAATTTCTACTTTATTACTGCGCTTTGAAGAATACGTTCCTTGAAATTGTTACGGAGATAAGTGATGGGGCGTGCTTAATTTGTAACTGTGCTGCAAGTGTAAAATCTTCAACAATGAGCGATAACGAAGGGTTTGTTGTGCTTTAATTTCTTTTTCTATTTCAAAAAAAAAAATAAAAAATGTAAATAATTTTTTTTTTTGTATGCATAAATGATATTTTTGGCTGCTGAGGAGATATTTTTGAGTTTATTAACCGGCAATGCGGATTTTATTAAGCGGCGGCTTTAAAAGTTGTTTGTATTGATTTGATTCCGGTCCTGGCGATTTGATCAGATTAAGCGGCTGATTTTATTAACCAGTGATTTTATTAAGCGGCGGTTACTGTATATAATATTGACAATAAAATTGAATTTTTTTGGATATTTAGTTTTATACTACTTCTCTAATATGGAAATCGTCTGCATTATCATGGAAGATAGTTTTTTTAAATAATAATATAATTTTAATAAATTATTTTTACTGAGTGAATTTGTGTAGGAAAATATAGAAGAAAGTCATGTGGTGGCCGCAACATACTAGTTATAGCTATAGATATAGTAATAAGACATAGATTGATAGCGAGAGGGAAAAAGTGAGGTCTTTTTTTTTTCGGGAAAAGTCACTCTAATGGCTGCCTTTCCCCGAGTAAATCACGCACAGGAATACGCACGGATAATGTAGTAAATAAAATTTGGGAATAATTTATTTACTATAGGTGAATGAAAAACTCCAGATACAGTTTCAAATTAATTTTTCCTTTTATTCTTTTTTTCAATACTCTCTAATGGCTGATTTTAGAACTTTTTTTCGGTCTCAAAATTTTTTGCTCGATAACACGGGGATGATAGATCTATATATATTACTATATCTATGGTTATAGCATGTCCTTGGAAGAATACTTTTTTAATGCTTTTTTGAGCTAACTCCCAGATTTTTTTTTTCTTTTCTTGTGCGTTTTAGTAACTAAAAGAAGCTTCTTAAAAAAATTAATCAAAATTTTTTAGGATAGTGTGTCGACAACGAAGGATCTTTATTTTATCATTTGACATCTTTCCTATTAATTATATGCAATAAAGTAACACATCAGTCTTCCAACTTACAACCATCGCGTGATCAACATGACGCTCTATCCAATTGAGCTAACAAGTGAAGAAAAATGGTGCTAACACTTACGTTAAAGTGCAGGCGTTTTGTTTTTCAGTGTGACACGAAAACACGATGACAAAATCCAATTTCAATAAAAAGCTTCTAAAAAATATTCATGTATTTTTTACTTAAAACTTTTTATTTTGTGCTTTTTTAATATCCATTAAGAAAAAAAAAAAGCTTCTTAAAAAAAACTCTTCAAAAATTCTCTGTAGTCAACGAAAAATTTTCTTTTTTCAATTGACATCTTTTCCACTAATTATCAACAAAAATTAACATTCCAGACCTTCGGGGATCCAACTCGCTACCACCGCATTATTATCATGCCGCTCTAACCAATTACGCGAAGGAGCTACAAACGGTATAGCTTATATTTACTTTAAAATGGAGGCGCCTTGTTTATTAGCGTGACACGAAAACACGATGACGAAGTCAATTTCATATAAAAAGCTTCTAATAAAAAGAAGTTACGCAAAAGAAAACTGCTGAATAGTCATTTTATATATATATATATTAATTAAAAGAAATGAATTGCAGAAATCTACATCTGTAAAGGCAGATTCCCTGACTAACTTGCTTGCTCACTCAGCTATGCCCAGTCAATCTAATGGAGATACAGATGTGAAATTTTATGAAATTATTTTTTTAGTGACGTGATTTAAGAAGCTATTTTTTTTAAGTTTCTGCCCCGAACGGAGGGGCAAAACTTGTTTCTTGCATTTCCTACCATGTCTCAATGAAAGAAAAAGATTCAAAAGCCGGATAACCGGTGGTTTTTATCCGCATATCCGGATAAAAACCACCGGATATGCGGATTTATCCAGATATCCGACAGTATTTTGGATATTGAAAAATCAGCCGGATATGCCGGATACCAGATATTTCCCGGATATCCAACCCATCCCTACATGCATGTTTTTAAAATTAATGGGAATTATTGATATAGTAGTAGTAAACTAGAAGAAAAAGTCTATACAGGCAGAGACATCTCTTCCCTCTACAGGGTGTAAGTTTTCAATTCTTTAATTCAACAGATTTAGGATTGAACCATACATATGGGATAATTTGAAACAAAGTTATCGATTTTCTTTCATTTTTTAAGGGGAGGAGGGGGGGAGGGAATTAGTATGTTGTGGCCACCACAAGACTTTCTTCTATGTAATATGATACAAATTCCCGCAGTACAAATTATTTATTAAATTATTATTTATTAAACTTATTTTCCATGATGAATGCAGACGATTTTTATCTCACAGAATTATAACACTAAATGCCAAAAGAAAATTAATTTCATGCGAACATTAGAATTTTTTTTTATATTTTATTATTTATTAAAAAGGGGAAAAAAACATAACTTTGTTTTAAATTATCACAGATCTATAGTTCAATCATTCGTTTTAAATCTATTGACAAGTTCTTTCGAAAGATATCCATATTGAAAATTTGCAACTCCCGGGAATGAACTTACCCTCCAGGGGGGTAACGTTGCTTCTACATGCACAAACTTTTTTCCTAGTTTGCTACTACTATTATCAATAATTCGTATGAATTTTACAATCACACATTAAAAATAACTTTCATTACGTACATTTATACGAAATTTTATCCTGTATTACCATGTTTAAAAGTTTAGAAAAAATGTAGTCACAGAGACACCTTTGATCGATTGATCCCCAAATGTAATGGTCCAAAAAAATACCAAGCTTGGTTAAATATTGTTCCAGTTTTAAAATATCATTCATAATACTGGAATGAACACCAATAAGATTGACCATATTATAAATATAAATTATTGAAAATTTACTATTTTCTTAAAATAGGAGAACTTTGACATGACTGTTTCATTGTAAACATAACTAAGAAATTTTAAAATATCATTTATGATATTAAACGGAGACTTCTCATACAGCACAGAATGTTTCAGTTATGTTGCAAAATGCTTACAAACTTTCGAAAACGTAACACATTTTAATATGCTTTCTGATATCTTTCTGAAATATTCGCCATTTTCTATGTTCTCTCTGTTATGTGATTGAAACATTTCTGTTACGTATCTGATTTTTTTTGTTACGATCGCGGACATTTCTACGTTTATGAAAGTAATCGGAAAGCTAACTGAACGTTTCTGTAATATTTACAACGTTTCAATGTTATATAACTGTTACGTTTCTGAAACATTTTGTGCTGTTAGGGGGCACTGAGTTATTAAAAACCAAGTAAAATCTAGAACATTGTAGTTTTTACTTGGAACGTTGCAGAAACCATAATTTTTTTTTTTTCTCTTTGGCATTTTAGACGTTGTAGTTTTTACTTGGTTTTAATCATTTATGATATTGACATTAATATTATTGAACATCAGCATTGTACTTTAAAAACTTCTTAAGTTATTCGAAATTAAAGATTTTTCATAATAAGGTTTAAAGATTATAAATAGTCTTTATTTCTTTCATTGAAAGTTTATGTGAAATAGAGCAGTATTTTCCAAAAATGAACATTATGGAGGATTATTGAATTTGAAAAGTGTATGGCATTGTATGAAAACAAAAATATGAAACTGACACGAATGAAATTAATCAGCAAATTACGATAAGATAAAAGTATGGAATTGGGGAAGAATAGATAGAGGAACATTTTAATTTTTGACCATTCCAATGAACAAGTATATGATAAGGAACTGAGCAGAGCATACCTATTTTTATTATGTTATCATATCCACATGCTAAAAAACACAGACTATTAAAATAAAATCGACAACACCTCATAAATTATAAAATATTAAGGAGCAAATTTTTTAATTAAAAAAAAAATATAAATCTATATATTTGATTAAAATTATTTACTATCGTATCATGATGTTGGGTTTAAATATTATAAATTTGTATTTTATATAATCAAGAAAAATTTTGAAAACATTGCTGTAAATTTAGCTTAATTTTTTTTTATTCATCCACGTATAATTTTGCTTTTTTAGATCCCTTTTCATTTTTTGAAGTTATCATATGTTGTGGCCACCACATGACTTTCTTCTATATTTTCCTATACAAATTCACTCAGTAAAAATAATTTATTAAAATTATTATTTAAAAGAATTATCTTCCATGATAATGCAGACGATTGCGAGCTCTTTTGAAAGATACCCATCATGAAAATTTACTGCCCTCGAGGGGGACTCCCCCCGCCCAGGGGGAGGCGAGGCTTCTACATACAATTTTTTTTTCTCCAGTTGACTATCTCTATTACAAATAATTCTTTTAAATTTCATAATGATTATTAAAAAATAATTCTCTTTGTGCACATTTATACAAAATTTTGTCCTATACCACCATGTTAAAAATTTAGGAAAAGTGAGATAGCAACGCAAGCTGTTGGACAATTTTTACCTAAAGTTGATAGGCACTCATTTATGTCAATGTGTAACTACATACCATATTTGTATAATATTTTGTGTAGTAATACCTGAGATACAGTCGCCACAAAATTTTGTCACATACACACTCACACAGACAGACATTTTCTAAAAATGGTCAAATCGTGTTCTACAGCTCTCAAAACGTGTAAATTCATCAAAAACCCGAGGTCGAAAATTTTTACGAATTCAATACTTTCTTCTATTGAATATAGAAGAAAGTAAAAAATTTCCATCCAATATGTATTAATATTGCCACCTCCCTTATGCATGTTTCAAAATATAAGAAAATATAATTTAGTACTTTCCTATATGACTGAGACCTATACATCAGTAAAATGAAATGCGGACAAGATAAAATAGATACTTTCAGCAGGAAAGCAATTAGAGGCAAGTTTTCCAAAATGCATTTCCGGTCCAACCCTAAATCGAGATTTCTACTAAAAAAATGTCTTTCTCCAATATCTAATGCTATAATCAAAGGAAAAGATTCCAAATAAAGAAAGTGTGATAATTACTTCTGCCTTTCACATGCAAGTGTTTAAGAAGCCCCTGCAATTCAAGACATCTATGGAGAAGGATTGATTTGTTTTGGTTTTTCGCTCTATTATAATTTTTTGTACACTAGGGCAAATTAGACCCCATGAAGTGAGAAATAAAGGAGAAAAACACACTTATTTTTTATTTTGTAGTAAACTTCATAAAACTAAACTACCTTTTTATAAAGTATTTCTTGAGATTTTATCACTATTTACAGCGTTACAGAAAATAATTCCGGAATGCTATGTAATCTTTTTTCATGAAATTTGGTACAAATATTTATGAATTTCCTGGAAATAATAAAGACTGTCAGTTATTAAGAATGCATATATATGATATACAGATGAGTGTAGAAAAAGAGATACAGCGGAGGGTTAAGGGGGCCGCAGCTCCCTTCAGCAACGTATCTGTTTATGTAGCAAGTCAATCGAATCAATATACAAGGTCTGTCCCGAAAGTAATGCGCCCATTTTTATTTTAAGAAATTTATTGAACCGATTCGTACAATTACTCAATATTCTTCGAAATGCATCCCTCCTGCTTCAACACGCTTGATCCAACGCGATTTCCATGCTTTATATGAGTCGTGGAAGTTCGTCCCACGGATGTCTTTTAATAACCTCGTCGTAGCCGCCTTGATGATCTCCATGGTCCCCAAATGCGTCCTTTTGGGAATGTTTTAATCTTCGGGAACGCAAAGAAGTCTGGCGGGCACAAATTAGGACTATAAGGCGGCTGGGAGAGCGTTGAGATGCTGGCCTTGGTCAGGCTTTGACCTGCGATTTGCTCATTCTTGCCTTTTTTGGGCGTTGGGGCGACATCGTGTGCCACTCTGCGCTCTGTCTTTTTGTTTCTGGGTCGTACAAGAAGATCCAAGATTCGCCACCACTTTCCCCATTGTCAAAAAAAGTCGGATTCCATCTTGATTTCGACCGAGCACTCACACAAGGGTTCACTGAAACAGGCACTGTGATTCTGCAGGAGCTCGGAGCCGACTGACGCTGGTGACGCTGTGTTCCCAAAACTCCACCCACCCTTCCGTGCAAGCGGCAACCCTGTACGACGGATAGTCGCAGCAGAATAAATTGGGGCGCATTACTTTCGGTATAGACCTTGTATATCTATATGTATATAAGGCTAAGTTATATCTTTGGACTCTGTCTGTGTGTCTACACGCGAGTATTCTTCTAAAGCTTCCTTCTCTTCTTCCTCTTTTTCGTCTTTCTTCTCCTTTTTATTTCTTCTCTTTCTTCTTCTTTTTAAAATTATACCTCTGGGGGTCACCGAAGCGGGAGAGCCATCCCTTCCGTGAAGGATCAAAATTGTGATGGCATGTCTCCGGGCCACCTCTAGGAATGTGTCCTAGACCGTCGCCAATTGCCCATCTGCGCAGCCCTAGTGCGACGTAAAACCCAACCATCCATCCATCTTCTTCTTCTTTCGTCTACTTTTCTCTTCTTCTCCCTCTTCTGTCATTTCCTTCCTTCTTTTTCTTCTTCTTTCTTCTTCATCTCTTTCTTCTTTTCTCTTTCTTCTTTTCTTTCTTCTTCTTTCTTCTTCTTCCTTCTACGTCTTCTTTTTTTCTTCCTCCTCCTTCTTCTTCTTTCTTCTCTTTATTTTTATCTTTCTTTTTTCTCTTTCCTGTTTTTCTTTTTCTTTTCTCTTTTTCTTCTTTCTCTTCTCCATCTCTTCTCTTTCTCTTCTTCTTCTTCCTTATTTTCTTCCTTCTTTCTTATTCTTGTCTTCTCTAAAGCTTCCTCTATTGCTGGAAGAAATGTAGCTTCTAAAAATGATTTTGATAATAAACTTTGATCTATTGGCACGCAAACAGCATCAGGCCGAGTTCTGTACATTTCGAGTGTGATTTTGAAATTTTTCCCGCATTCGGAATTCGGCTCATTCCCGAACCGAGGCTTTTCTAGTATATTATAACTAGTGGATCTGCAGATCAGGAGCCTCAACGTCCTATTTGCATCAGACATTATTCAATAGGTCATTTTTATTTTGTTCCTTATTATATAATAGCATATATTGATTCGATCGACTTATTATCGAATCATATATACTATAGAATAATCAGATACATTCCTGAGGGGGGCTGCCGCCCCCCTCAACCCCCTGCTGTATCTCTCTTTCTGTACCTATTTGTATATCATATAAAGTGTTACGGAATTGTAAATAATTGCATTTATTTTTGTACAAATTCTTTCAAAGAGGCTTAGAAAGTCGATAAAATGCTAATTTTGTGCATTTCTAGTCGTTTTAGCGTTAAAATAGCATAATTTTTCTTTAAAATTGCATTAAAAAGCTCCAATAAGGGAAGTAATGGATTTAGCGCCAAATTTGGGGACAGTTTTCCTCCTTGGCTATTTTTTTGGTGACCTTGGTGAGAAAATCCTTATTAGGGATATACCAAATATGGAAACTCTAATCTCAGGGGCGGATGAGATACAAGAATTTTCCAGAACAGTCTGTGTTCGATAGAATAGTATAAAAGGAGCATTATTTTAGCCAAGGCGGCCAATCTCAGATCTGTGTCAGTTTCGTCAAATGCTTGCTTTGCTTTGAGCCTCTTTGAATGAGACTTGCTATATGTGTTATTGATAAACAGTTTGTAATGTTGTTTTGCTGTTAACGGCTGTTGTTTAAGCTATGTTTACTGGTTGAATTGAAGCTGATACTTGGTTTATAGACCTGTATTTTTCTGGAACTTTCTGTGAATAAATCACTGAATTTTTGCAAGTTTCGCCTTTCATTCTCGGACAACTTACGAACCCCCAAGTACGAAACAATATGTATTCTTAATAAACGACGGTCTTGTATTATTTCCCTGGAATTCATAAATACCAAATTTCATAACTATCAAATTTCATACAAAAAAAAAAAAATTACATAGCATATCGGAAATATTTTGCGTAACCTTTAAACTAATTATCAATTTACTGCCCACAGTTTTCAACAGGAAAAAATGCTTTTAAAATTCTAATAAAATTTCATTATATTTGATGGGGATGTAACCATGTTAAAATACACTTTTAAG
Source organism: Salticus scenicus (assembly GCA_963930645.1). NCBI lineage: Eukaryota > Metazoa > Arthropoda > Arachnida > Araneae > Salticidae > Salticus > Salticus scenicus. Next base: position 53,314,449 of record OZ005648.1, read on the forward strand.
AAATACCGACCGTAATAGTACGAAATTCTTTTATGTATCCCGGAAAAGTAGCCACAGTTATTATAAACGCCAATAATAAGAATAAACCTAATTAATTATAACTCATTAATTTTTCAAACTAATTTGACATCATTTGGATGATTACAGTACATACTCGGAATTATTTTGTGTGATCCCATAAATTATTTAGTCTATACATAACCTTTTTTAAGAGTAAACATGATTTTAAGCATCTTTATAATGTATGTTAACTTTATTATGTTCATTTCAGCATAAACGCATTAAAGTGCGCGCTTAAATTAAAAATTTGTCCATAGGCTCTAATGTTACGAAATTCTTTCGTGTGTCTTTGTAAACAAACCATAAACATTGAATGCACCAGTAAAAACTATTCAGCTTATTTTGCGTTTAAAATTAATAATTGTTTCAAATGTAACATCGTTTGGATAACTACGTGACATTGTCAGAACACTTTTGTAAGATCCTGTACATTAATTAGAAAGCTTAAGAGCATATATTTTCTTCAAACAACATAAGTTTAAGGATCTTACTCACGTACGCTAGTTTCATTTTCTTCATTGCAAAGTAATGATATTAAAATGCGTTTAAACGAAATTCACCCCATACGCAGTAATGTTAAGAATTTTGACGTGTCCCTGTACACAGTTTATAAAAAGAAAAGCAATAAAAATTATACAGCTGCTTATATGCAAAGCTGGAAAGTGTGCGCCAATTTGCAAGTCAATCGAAGGATTTTTGCGGCCGCTACTGCGGTACATACAAATTCTTCCCATAGGCCGTAAAGATAAGAAAAACTTTGTCGTGTCCCTGTACACGAACGACAAATGGAATACACACCTAACACTATACAGCTAATTTCGTGGGGATCATGAACATGTGCACCAAATTGCAAGTCAATAGCGTTATTTTGGGGGGCGCTATCGCGGTACATACAATATCTTCCCATAGGCCGTAATGATAAAAAAATTTGGCGTGTCCCTGTACACGAACTACAAATGGAATGCACACACAAAACTATACAGCTAATTTCGTGGGGATCATGAATTTGTGTACAAAATTTCAAGTCAATAGCGTGATTTTTGCGGCCGATATCGTACGACAGACAGACAGACGGACAGACGGAACCCAAACTCCTTATGAGTCTCAAGAGAGGGCCTCCATTCACGTTTCGGCAAAAATTGGAAGTCAATAGCTTGATTTTTGCGGTGGCTATCGCGGTACATACAGATTCTTCCCATAGGCCGTAATGATAGGAAATCTTTGGCGTGTCCCTGTACACGAACTACAAATGGAATACACACCTAAAACTATACAGCTGATTCCGTTGGGCTCATGAACATGTATACCAAATTGCAAGTCAATAGCGCTATTTTTGCGGCCGCTATCGCGCGACAGACAGACAGAAAGACACGCAGACACAGCCCAAAACCGTTTTGAGTCTCAACAGAGGGCCTCCACTGACGTTTCGGCAATAAGGAATAAAAAAAAAAACGATCACACAAACGAACACATTATTCAAAAGTCGATAGGACCCATGCCCCAGCCCGCCCGGTTCCCGCTGTTTAATGTATTTTTCTAGTCAATTCTGTCCCCTTATTATTTCCGGTGTGAAATTTTTTTTTTTTTTTTTTTTTAACACACTTGACATTGTGAGTTTTTTTGCTTTTCTTCCCATGCTATTCCTATGGGGTTTTTAAGCTTTTTTTCCCCTCTTTTCCTACATTCTAAAGTGGCGGTGGTTCGATAATCCTTTTGAATAATGTGTAATGCAAATAGGATGTTGAGGCCCCTGATCTGTAGATCCACTAATTTTAGATGTGTATTACATTCGTAGTTCGTGTACAAAGTTTTTCTTATCATTACCGCCTATGGAGAGAATTTGTATGTACCGTGATAACCACCGCAAAAATCATGCTATTGACATGCAATTTTTGCCGAAAAGTTAGTGGAGGGCCCTCTGTTGAGACTCAAAAAGATTTTGGGTTCCGTCTGTGCGTGTGTGTGTGTCTGTCTCTCTGTTGCGTGATAGCGACCGCGAAAATCACGCTATTAACTTGAAATTTTGTACACATGGTAATGAGCCCATGGAATCAGCTGTATAGTTTTGGGTGTGTATTCCATTTGTAGTTCGTGTGCAGTGACACGCCAAAATTTTTCTTATCAATTCAGCCTATGGGAAGAATTTGCATGTACCACGATAGCCACCGCAAAAATCAAGCTTTTGACTTGCAATTTGGTACACATATTTCTGAACCACACAGAATTTTAGAAGTATAGTTTTGGATGTGTATTCTATTTGTAATTCGTGTACAGGGACACACCAAAGTTTTTCTTATCATTACGCACTGTGGGAAAAATTTGTATGTACCGCGATAGCCACCGCAAAAATCAAGCTATTGACTGGCAATTTTTGACGAATCGTCAGTGGAGACCCTCTGTTGAGACTCAAAAAGATTTTGGGTTCCGTCTCTGTGTGTGTGTCTGTCTGTCGCACAATAGCGACCGCAAAAATCACGCTATTGACTTGAAATTTTGTACACATGCTCATGAGCCCCACGAAATCAGTTGTATAGTTTTGGGTGTGTATTTCATTTGTAGTTCGTGTACAGTGACACGCCAGAATCTTTCTTATCATTACGGCCTATGGGAAGAATTTGTATATACCATGATAGCGGCCGCAAAAATCACGCTGTAGACTGGCAACTTGGTACACATATGAATGACCCCAACAGAATTAGCTGTATAGTTTTAGGTGTGTATTCCATTTGTAATTCGTGTACAGGGACATGCGAAAGTTTTTCTTATCATTACCGCCTATGGGGAAAATGTGTATGTACCGCGATAGCCACCGCAAAAATCAAGCTCTATTGACTTGCAATTTAGTACACATATTTATGAACCACACAGAATTTTAGCTGTATAGTTTTGAGTGTGTATTCTATTTGTAGTTCGTGTACAGGGACACACCAAATTTTTTCTTATCATTACGGCCTATGGGCAGAATTTGTATGTACCGCAACAGCGGCTGCAAAAATACTCCGATTGACTTGGCACACACATTCAGGCTCTGTATAGAAATATCTATATAATTTTTCATGTCTATATTTTTTATGCACTGTGTACAGGGACACATCAAAATTGTTATCATTACAGCATATGGGGGAATTTCGTTTAAACGAATTTTGACATCATTACTTTGCTATCAACAAAATGAAAATAGCGTTCATTACTGAGATGCTTAAACTAATGTTTTCTGCAGAAAATATGTGCCAAATGTTGTCAAATTAGGTAGAAATAACAATGAGTTTTAATAAGTTAAATAGCTGTTTTCTTTTTAGTGTATATAATTACAATGGTTTTATTTTCTGGGATAAAAAGAATTTCGTACTATTACGGTCTATAGTCGGTATTTCTTAAAAGTGTATTTTAACATGCGTTAAGTATAACCTCGTTAAGTATAATGAAATTTTATTAGATTTTTAAAAGAATGATTTTCAGTGGAGAAGTGTGGGCATAGAATTGGTAATTCATTTATAGGGTTACACAAAATAATTCCGATATGTTATGCAACCTTTTTGCAGGAAATTTGGTACAACTATTTATGAATTACAGGGTATTAATACAAGACAATCAGTTATTAGGAATACATATTTATACATATAGGGTAAATGCACCAGTGATTGACACTTTTAGAGCAATCTCTGATGTTTTTAATGTTTTAGTCATCAGAAAATATTTTTAGAAATCTTAAGTTAGTACATATGGCATGAAAAACATTCAGAACCACATATATGTTAAAGTATATACATTTGATAACAATTATTTTTTTTCTTTATGAATTTTTATTTGACACCCACTCAATGTTCCAGTAATTGACACTGCCAGTTTTTCATTTTATCAGTAATCGGCATCCTATGCTCCAGTGTTTGACACCGCTGGTTATTCATTTTACCAGTTATTATCACCCTAAGCTCCAGTGTTTGACATAAAAAGTTAAAATTCTTACATGTAAAATATATGATTTTATTATTTTTATTATTTATTAATTATTTCAGGATAGATGTCAGTTACTGGAGCATGCCAATCATTGAAGCACCTACCCTAACATATATACATGCAAATAATAACAGGAGACTTGGCGTTGGAATATTAAAACCCGAATAAACTACTACGTCAGAAACACCAATGAAAAATATTGGAAATGTATACAGCTGTTTCGGTAGCCTAAAGCGTACCGTCTTCAGTGCAAAAGGATCCTTTTTGCACTGAAGACGGTACGCTTTAGGCTACCGAAATAGCTGTATGCATTTCCAATATTTTTCATTGACGTTTCTGACGTAGTAATTTATTCGGGTTTTAATACATGCAAATAGTTACAGAAAGAGAGATACAGCGGGAGATTGAGGGAGACGGCAGCCCCCTCAGAAACGATTCTGTTTATGTAGCAAATCAATCGAAGGAATAAAAAAAATGATCTGTTGAATAATGTGTGGTGCAAACAGGACGTTGATGCTCCTGGTTTGCAGATCCACTAGTTAGGTCAATTCTTATAACATTATCTCCAAAAAGTGCATATAATACGCGTAATAGTGGGTAATGTAAAACGCGCGGTTGTTTCATACTAGATTTTTTAAGAAGTATATTGCCCGCCTCTGTATGTGAGGAATGTTCTGGCTAGCATATCTCCGAAACTAATAAAGATAGAACAACGAAACTTCAGAACTGAGGCAAGTCTGGTGCACAGATGAATTTTCCAAATTTTGGTGAAAATTGAAAAACCGGAAGGGGAACCGTAAGTCTATATTTCAAAAACGGCTCTAACGATTTTCTTCCGAATTACTATATAAACATTCTATTAGATTTCCTTTCGAATGATATGGTTGGTAAATTCAGGAAAATTGATAGACGTCTTATATAAATAGCTCAATTTCAGGTCTCGCAAGTTCGTTCTTGTAAAAACGGCTGTACGGATTTTTTTTTTTTTTTTTTTTCAAACTCGTTATATCAACTCCCTTTTAAATATCCTTTTGCATGCAATTATTGTTTTATGGTCAGTAATTAAGTATACAAAGTTTTGGTAAAAGTCGGCATCTCAAAGACTGCTCTAACGATTTTCTTGAAAACTGTTACATAAATCTATTTTAGATATCCTTTATCGTGTATTACGTGGTTACTACATGAAAACTAACAGTCATCCTGTTTAGGTACGTCAATTTTAGATCTCGGAAATTGATGTTTCAAAAAATAACTCTACCATTTTTTATTATTATTTTTTAAATCGCTATGTAAACTTTATTTTATATCTCTTCACACGTTAAATAAGTTTCTCTTACTGAAAAAATTTTAGGTTTCTACTTCGTTAGGTCATTTTTATGTCTTCTGATCAAATTATCATTTCTGATCACATCTCCAAAAAATGTATATAATACGTGTAATAGTCGATAATGGAAGTCATGTGGTTGTTTCACACAAGATTTTTCTGTGCATTGTTTTAACGAATTTTTTCCTATAAAATTAAGTAATGTAAATATGGTTAATATGATTAAATTGTAACCATTTAATTGATTTAATATAATTAGTATTTTTTTAAATATAAAATATGTTCTAATTTTTAAGACAACTTTGTTAAGAAACCATCCCCCGCCCCCTTCCAACTACATAAATTCACAACTGTTAGTTTACAACGTTTGATTACATATTTTAAAGAGCTGTGAATGCTGGGCAGTTGATATTTTTTTAAATAGATGCCAATATATTAAAATACTTTATTAAAAAAAGTCATACATTTATACATACAAGTATACAATCCTTTTTCAAAAAAACAGGTAACATTTGCCTCGTACAAACCAATAAAAACTTTGAATAATAGAAGTTCTGTGCGATAAAATAATATATTTAAACTGTGAAATTCTGATTAAATAATAAATTAACTGTACACTGTTCCAGAAATAGCTTTTTACAATGTTTTTGCAGAATCATGTCTCTCTTCGATAGCTACAATGATCTCTTTTGGTCGGAGCAAACTTCGATTAATGAAAAACTCCAACGGAACCTAAAATATACATAAAAAGAAATAGAGAAAAAATATTTGTTATTTATTTTTTATTGAAAATTTTAATTTGAAAAAATAAATAAATAAATAAATAAAGTGTTATTATATATTGAATTTTATGAGTAAATCTAAGCTTAAAATAATTATAACATAAAAAACTTTGCATAAACATTGTTTTTAAATTTTCTGTTGAATCATAGCTATTGAAATACATTAGCACTTTACCAATGCGTATAAAATTTTTAAAGTGATAATGACATCAATTTTTGTGAGATGCATAATTTAACTTTTTACAATTTTTTAACGTTCACATTTAATTAAATGTATTTATTTTTATGTCGAAAGAAAATAAACTTGTAAGTTCTTTTGGCAACAATTAAATTATAGCTAATATTTCAATGGTTAGGAGGTTATTATTTTCATATTTCAATTAATTAAAAGAAAACTAATCAAATATTCGAAAATCGGGCTTCGAAGTTGTTGTCACAGGGTTCTGAGTTATAGTGAAAGTTTCAAATGTCTAGCTAGTAGGGAAGTTAGTTAAAAATCGATTACAAGATTTGTACCAGACAAACAAGCAAACAAGAATCAAAATTAATAATAATAATAAAGGTAATATTGTTTACCCGCTTTTGTGTTTAATCATTTTATTACCTGATTTGATACAATTGATTCATTAATTAACAACTGAAAGTGAATAAAACACTTCATTATGTCATAAGTTAATCAGGATAAATTATTGATGTTGTAATTTAAATTTGTCTAAGATTGTTAACGCTTAATGCTATAAAACATATAGCTTTATGATCATTATTTTATAAATATAATTGCTTACTTAGTAAATAGAATATAACAGTTTTAAGATGCTACCATTTTTCCGATACATAGTACATTTATAATTTGCGCATAATAAATATTTTTTATATTTTTATATTTTATCACACACTTTTTTTTATAAATATGTAATCATTTATTGTTTTAAGAAATCATAAAGATATTATCAAGTGATAGCGATTTAAACAATTATATGTACAGATAACTATATAACAGATTTCTGTAGAATGATAACAAATAAAATGAAATAATATTTTTTAACTCAGTTAAATGATAAGACTGTTTTATTATCATCAATCGAAAATTTTTAGCAACTCTTATATTTAGTTTTGCAAAATAAATAAATAATCTCTGTCTATATAAATGGCTAAGAGAGTTTTTTCCTTAAGTCCGTGGCTGGATGCAAGTGATTGGCGAAGAGAGATTTTCTTCTGTTTGTCTGTGTGTTGTTGCCACCAGCTTTTCATACTTTAGTTAATTTAAAAAATTGTCACAAGCTTTTCATACTTTAGTTAATTTAAAAAAAATCTGATTGTCCGATAAATTAATTAAACCGACGGATTCAGAAAAAATGCCCCTTTCATTTGGTACATTATTTGTAACAAAATTTTGATTAGATTTTTTTTAATTAATTAAAATGTGAAAATAATAACCTGGTAAAAAGCTTTAAATGTGGGCATTTAAAATTTTAATTGTTGCTAAAAAAAAAAAAAAAAAGAATTTACTTAAAAAAAAAAAAAAAAAAAAAAAAAAAAACATAAAATGAAATATTAGTCCAGTCAATAGGTATGTAAAAAAGGGCTTACCTAGCAAAAGGTGGGGTAGAAGATTTTTCTTTTTCAATTTGTACATATTAGTGTCAATATGAAAAAAACGAGTTATCCAACATGAGCGACCCCGGGAGAATTTTTGTCGGCTGAAAAACCTCGAAAATTTACTACTTTTTTGGCTTTTTTTGAAATATCTCAGAAATGGCTAAATTTAGCGATATTTTTCTATTATAAAGTTTAAAGAAGATTAAATTTCCTGCAATTTTCTTCATTACAACTTTTTTGTAGTACTAATAGCAAGCGTGTTACAACCTCTTGAATGTCGGCATTTTTTCTCAAGCTAATAAAATTCAACTTAAAGAAATGGGTTGGTGCATGATTGTTTTTTAGAAAACGGAAAGAAAGGAAGGGACATATTCAGCTGTCTGACCTTAAAAAATGACATCTGCTTCGTAGTAAAGAAGGTATGTAAAAAAAAAAAACTGCCCCCCCCCTTTTCACACAAAAACCTCCCCCTTTCCTCCCGTCTCTTCTCATCCTGTAGTACGCTGCCTCGGCTGAACATCTATGTTATTCAGTTCAGTGCGAGCGTACTGTTTCAACCTGTGAGCTTTTTCTTTTACAATAAGTGGAGTGTTTGTTTTATTTTCGAAATCAGTTTGAATAAATGTGAAGTAAAGATTTTGAAGGAGAAAGGTATACAAAAAAATCTGTAAAAGTGCAATGCAAAGCGTCAAAATGAAGAACATTAGTGTTTTTTGAAGAACCTAAAACAAATAAGAATTCACAATGCCTGTCACAAACGATACATCAATGAGCGAATGATTGCAGCATATGTACGGCGTCATATAACTGGTGATGGAGCTGGTCCAAACTGTACGGCTCCATATCTTCCATCAAGAACTGAAGGTTTCAGTTTTAAAGATCAGTGTTCCTTGTGTGGAGAGGGGATACTTGAAGATTTCTTTAAAAAACAGGAACGACTTCCTGAGCATGAAAGAAATTTTATCGAACCATGCTATGAAACTGGTGTGAAAGAAACACATGTAAATGGTGCCGAAAATCGTGGGGATGAGAGAAGAAAAAAAGTACTCGAATGCATCGGAAATGTAAAAGGTTTAGTTGCTATAAATGCTGGGTATCACAGGTTTTGTCATCAAAAACTGCATTGGAGGCCAAAATGTGAGATTAAACGAGGATACTACCCTGCAAGTAACACTGATGTGGCAATGGAATCAATTTACTCCTAACCTTAAAACGACTCGGAGGAGTGCCAGTCGCATAAAGTATTTGATGAATAAAATAGAGGATGATTTTCGTCCTGGCATCAGAACGGTTACATCACGCCTTTGCAAAAAATATGGTGCAAATGTTTTAATAGCCGAAACTGGTATAGTAAACAAGGACTCTGATCCTCAACAGGAAAATGTCATACTAATTTCATCATTTGACGAGGCTGAAGAAGATAAGCCATTCTAAGAGCTCTTATAATTACTGCAAGACGGAGAGGAACAATTTGAGGACGACACACCTTCCTTCTATACCTCTGATGACTATTGAAATTTAAGAACCCGGGCTTTCAAAATAACCACGAAGAAAATAAATATGTATATTATACATTAATGTACGTTTATTTATTTGTTTCAAGGCTAAATGAATCTCCCTACAATTTACATATAAAGTTAAATTTCTACAATTTACTTTTGTAATTATTTGCTATTGTTCTTCAAACAAGTTTGCCTATTTATGAAGTTCATTTAAAATTAAGATTGTATCTTGTTATTATCATCAATATTAATATAGTAGTAATGAATGTTTATTACAACATTATGTATTATATCTAAATATCATTAACGTTTTATAATTTAATAAATAGTAGAATTAAAATATTTATGTATCAATGCATTGAGTTTTTGCTTATTAGCCCCCTAATATTTATTCATTTACATTTATGTACAAATATTTTTTATTTTATTTTTTTTTTCTTTGTATGTGTGTGTGTGTGTATTATGTGTTGCAGTGATAGAATACTATACACTAGCAGTTATTGGAGTCTGATGATGACTACTGTTGTTAGGCTAGAATTGTCAGTGCGTGGCTGGGGGAGAGAGAGAGAGAGAGTTAGCAGAAAGGGGAAGGGAAAAATTAAAAGGAAGCAGATTTGTTATCTGTCGTCCTTAGTGAAAAAAAAAAAAAAAAAAAAAAAAAAAAAAGAAAGAAAGAAAGAATCTCCAATTTATCTGGCGAACATATTTAATTCCTTTCAAAAATCACGATTATTTTAACAAGGCATATGTTAAGAGAACAATCAAGAATATAAAACAGTATTTCTTACAATATATATTGTAAAAAATACATCTGGCGTGTATATTTCCTTATTACGTTTTTGATCACCAAATCCAAAAATCTCAAGGACGACAGATATCACAGCTATACCATTAAAAGTTGTTAAGCTTTCTGTAAATAAAGCTTCTAATTCTAATAATTACTGTACATTATTTATAAGGAGTAATGCGCTTTTTTTACGCAGTTGAGAAATCTGTTTGTTTTCAAGAAGCTGTTACGCGCTTGCTATTAGTACTACAAAAAAGGTGTAATGAAGGAAATTGCAGGAATTTTAATCCTCTTTAAATATTACAATAGTAAAATATCGCTAAATTCAGCCATTTCTGAGATATTTTGAAAAAAGCCAAAAAACTAGTAAATTTTCGAGATTTTTCAGCCGACAAAAATTCTCCCGGGGCCGACCATGTTGGATAACTCGTTTTTTGCATATTAGTACTAATATGTACAAATTAAAAAAATAAAATCTTCTACCCCACCTTTTGCAAGGTAGAATGTATTTATTGACTGGACTATATGCTTTCACGCGAAAAATAAAGTATTATAAAATGTTTTACTCATGCACATGAAAAAATGAAAATTGAAAATGGAGTAAAAAAACAATTTAGATAAAGCTGCACGAGAGTTCCAAAAATTAATGGAAATATAAATGAACGTTAAATAAATAAAATAGTCGTCTGCTCAATCACATGATATCCGCGTTTGTAATGATCGATAGATGACGCTTTCTCAACTGCAGTTGTTAGTAAATATAATAGCCACGTGTATTTATTATTGTTCTTTCTTGTTGTTCTATCATTGTTTCAGCGTGAAAGCTATCAGTGGTGTGATAATTTCACCTTAGCCCACCAGAGGGTGAGCATTTCATTACAATCGTGTATTGAAAAACAAAGAATCGAATTCAATAAATATGGAAAGAAAAAGAAAAGAAAAGAAAGAAACAAACCAAAAAAAAATAATAATAATAATAATAACATAAACTAACAGGAAACCAAAGCGGGCTTTAAAGCAATTTCATGATTTCTTTAAAGCGATATAGAAAGGAGTTTCCTTTAAATATGGTGACCAGTGAAGCGAGAAAAGCCTTCGTTGATTCACTACCTTCATTGATTTCATGAATTAAAAAATGGTTTCGTTAACAAACTTTGATCTATTGGCACGCAGGCAGCATCAGGCCGAGTTTTGTACATTTCGAGTTTGATTTTGAAATTTTTCCCGCATTCGGAATTCGGTTCGTTCCCGAACCGGGGCTTTGCTAGTGTAAAATAATAAGAAAAAGGAACTCCAACATAGTTATATCAGATATTGCGTATCTTTTTTTTTTTTTTTTTCCAATGATTACAAATGAAAATTATCTTTTCTTATTATTCATGCTTTGTTACTTTAGCTGTAACATTTTTGATTATTTTATGCTACATGAATTCGAAAATATTTTTTCCTGTTTTATTACTTTTTTTATTTTACTTTCTAATAAGTTGACAAATTATACGCTTAAATAACTATATATTATATTACAGGAGCCGATAATTGGCTATGTTGGTTATCTGCTGAACTACAACTAGCGATCTCCAGTTTAAGAGTTTGAGGAACAAATCCTAAAAGATTCCGCTCCTACATTTTAATACAACTTTTAGTAAATTTCCAGGACAAAGCTTCAAGAAAATACATAATATTCCTGGATTCATTACATTTAAGTTTTAATTAAAAAAAAAAAAAAAAAAAAAAAAAAAAAAGAATTCACTATACGACTTACAAATATACGAATAAATACATACAATATGTACAAACACCTTTTGGGTTTTTGCGCGCAGTCAAATTAAACATAATAGAAATTTTTATTATATCAGGCAGCTACAACTTCTTTTTAGAGATCACAGCAACATCTCACAGCTAACAACTTACATTCTACTAAAATATAATTTTTTTCATTTCCTTTTATGAATTGGCAATTAGTTGATTGGGTTTTATATTGCACTAGTGCTGCGCAATGGGCAATTAGCGATGGCCTGGGACTCACCTTTAGAGAAGTGGTCTGGAGACATGCAATCACATTTTTGATCCTACACGGAAAGGACAGCTCCCCCGTTTCGTAACTCCCAGAGGTATAATTTTGATGGAAAAATGGAGGACATTGCGGCCACGATAGATTTTACGTGCACCAGCCATCATTAGTGACACGACGGTCTTCGGCCAACTCGAATACCGAACCCGCAATCTTCCAATTACGACTCTGGCCCTCTACCGACTGGTCTACCGCGACCCTAAAAAATTAGGGAAGATGGTTTAATATGATAAGCTATTTAACATTCGCGCAGGTGTTTAAATTTAGCGTGTTACATCATGAAAATGAATTTTGCGCCCAGAATGAGTTAGCACTTGCGCAGATGCTTCCATGGTTTCATGAAATGTGGTCAAAGAATACTTACTGTTTGGAGTTGGAGACAACTTCTGCATAGTTTCATTAAGATGTTGGACGAACTCGGCTGCATTAGTCCGTTGGAGTAGATCTAATAATTCGCCAAGTAACCGAAGGGCAGTACCATAAAGTAGCTATCCTGTTGTTGCTTTTATTGTTTTCCAGAATGCTGAAAGCATTCTCAGTGGCAGAGTTCGTAAGACTTCAGTTTAACGGCCAGTTAAATGAGCTTTCAAAGACACTTTTATTGTGCGGTGCCAATTTTCGATTAAATTGTTAGATATTTTGTGATATGCCTTAGTGTATATGTGTTTACTTCCTAACAATTTCGTTAGAGACTTAAATAAGTGTGATTCAAATTTACCTTGACACGATGTAATTATTTTGGGAATACCAAAATGGACAATGACAAGATTGTTTGTATGGCGGTATATTTTAGATCTCTGACAAGGTATACATGTCTACGCCCAAATCGCGATATCGTTTTTTATTGCGGGATATATGAAACGGGATGTTAAAAATTTTACTGTAACTTTTACTCCTGGATGAACTAAATTGTAAAGAATGTTAAAAGCGTTTTTACTAAATTTCAAAATTTACGGTCGGACGTTTTGAGTAGAAGTGTCGAAAAGAATTTAACTTTCTGCTCCAGGTATGATCACTTTTTGAAATTTTAAAGCTGTATCGACTTTATGAGGCCTTGTAATTCCGTAACTGTGCTTTGGGCTTGAACCACAACCGTATAATCTAAAAAAATTGAGAGTTCCAACGTCTCAATTCTTGACAATATGTCGGCTGGTATATTAACGGAACTCATGATAAATTGAATGTTGGTAATGTACAGGCCAATAAAATCACTAAAGAAGAGATGATAGTTGGTTAGGTATGCTTTTCACCAAATTAAGAAAAATAACAATTAAATCTATATACTTTTTTATACATTTATGCGTATTTTTCACCATAGTATACGACAGTCAGTGGAATATTTAGAAACACCAAGTTTCAGATTTTACCTAAATTTTAAATAATTTTGATATTTTTTAAACAGATAAACATCTTTTATAAACAAACTCTGCATAAAATTATTTAATATTATTGCTCAAACACATTCATTACATGTACAAATGTTATAAATGGTCTCCGAATCGCCAATCTTTTGTTTTATAAAAAGATATTTGATACATCTGCAAATTAGAAGTTTTTTAAACTTCTACATAAAAAAGGTTAAAACTAAAAAATAAAAAATAAACCTCACTTTTCACAAACTATATTAAACTCTATTATTACCTTTGTTTGAGGTGATCTTTTGAATCTGAAGTTCTTGAGTACATGTGCTAGGCATACTTTCATCTCCATGAGAGCAAATCTCATCCCGACACAGTTTCTGGGGCCGGCACCAAAAGGTATAAATGAAAGCTGTTCCCGTTTAGCTCGCTCTTCAGGTGTGAATCTATATCAAAAAGGAAATGAATCAGAAACTAATTAATTAAACTAAGAAACTTTTGATTTTTTTTTTTTTTTTTTTTTTTTTTTTTTTTGACATCAGTTTTTAATAGGAAAATAGAAATGGGATTTCTATTATTACTATTATATTCAATACTGTATAAGTTTAGTATTCTACATATATATATATATATATATATATATTTTTAATTGAATTAATATCACTAAAGTCATCATTAAATCGCAAGATATTATTTGAGTATTATTCTGTATAAAGGAATCAGTTTGCAAAACACTGGATGAAATTTTTTAAACAACCTATTTTACTATAAAAAATCTGGTTTCTCATTTATAAGCGATGTGATGTGGTTCGTTTAGAGAATAAGACCAATCGAAAACTCGGGGTTCTAAGTATGAGTGGGGTGCCTTCCTCAGAGGGTCTTAGTCTGTTTTCGGAGAAAAATCACAGAAAACTTCGAAAGGCTAGGCCAACGAGTGTGCACAGGATTCGATTCCGGCACTTCTGGTCTATTATCTACGAAAACTGAGTCTCTCGGCCTTTAGTGGGGCGTTATTTTGCAGCATATTGAACGCTTTATATCCTTATTTTCAATAAAATCCTTAAATAACATACCAATTATAAAAGAAAAAGAAAAGAAAGAAAGAAAACTCTATGATGCAAGCAGCTAATTCATGACTAAATAAACATTAAGGAAAGTTCGAATGTCATTCATAAAATACTAGTATTACAATTTATTATATACTTTAATTTTCTATTCCATAAATACTATGGAAAATTATAAATGCGATAATTCAATTTTATGAAAACTACGCTTAAAGAAAATAAATTTTATTAATCACAAATTGTAAATTAAAATAATTATAAAATTAAAGAATTGATAAATACCTGTCTGGATCAAATTTTTCTGGATCAGGAAAGTTCTTGGGATCTCTGTGTATGGCATAGACTGGGATGGTGACAATCATACCCTTTGGAACAGTCAGTCCAGTGTCACCTAATTTATAATCTTCGTCTGCAGCTCTTTCTATTCTATAATGGTGATATATATGAAACAGAAGTTTTTATTACAGTTGATTTTTGTACTCTTGGTAGTATTGTTATAATATTGATTTACACAACATGACTATATTTTATCTATTACTTTTTACTAATTCAAATTTATTACTTCAGTAAATTAAATTACTTAAAACAATTGCTTAAAGTTAATTGCTCACATCCTGGAGAAATACTGGGGAAAAGGTGTGTTATAAGGTATGTAATAAAATTAAACGAATGAAAGAAACGCAACAAAATATATTTTGAACAAGCGCATGTTCACTTGGTTCAGAAAAGTACTCGTGTAAATATTGAAATACTATTATTAAAAGTAAAACTTTCTTTTTTACTTTCTTCTATAATCAAAGAAGAAAGTATTGGATTCGTAAAAATTTTTGACTTCTGGTTTTCGACGGATTTACATATTTTGACAGGTCTAGAATACGATTTTACCATTTTTAGAAAAGGTCTGACCGGCTGTCTGTCTGTCTGTGGGAGAATAATTTTGTGGCAACTGCATCTTCGGAACTAATGCTCAGAATTGTATACAAATTTATATGTAGTATTTATATGTATTCACCTTGACCTAAATTAGTGCCTAACAACTTCTGCTGTCAACTGCTCAACAGGTGGCGCTGCTATACAGCGACATTTGCAATTTAAGGGGAGACTGTATCTCAGGTTCTACTGCGTATAATCAAACAAAACTTGATATGTAAGAATGCCATTATGAGCCATTACGCTGATTCAATTTGAATGCTTATCGGCCAACAGGTGGCGCTGCTATACAGCGATTTCTGCAATTTAAGGGAAGGCTATATCTTAGGAATTACTGCACAGAATCACATATAAATTTATATGTAGATGCACCTTGACCTATGTTAGTGCCTGTCAACTTTTTGTGCCAACCGCTCAACAGGTGGCGCTGCTATACAGCGATTTCTGCAGTTTAAGGAAAGGCTATATCACAGGTTCTATTGTATATAATCAAACAAAACTTGACATGTGAGAAAACAATTATGAGACATTATGCTGATTCAAATTGGATGCTTATAGGCCAATAGATGGCGCTGCTATATTGGAAAATTCCTCGATAATGGGAAAGCTATATCTCAACTTGTATGGCATGTAACTGTACGAAACTTGATATGCGAGATAACCATTATAAAAACGCCTTTAAGATGTTATTTACAGTCAATAAAACTGTATTTCTTTGGATATTTAGTGTTATTTTTCTCTAAAATGCAAATCATTTGCATTCATCATGCTAGATAATTTTAATAAATAATAGTTTTAATACATTATTTGCCCTTAGTGAATTTGTATAGGAAAATATAGAAGAAAGCCTTGTGCTGACCACAGCATACTAGCTTTTTTTTTTCCCTCTCTCTCTCTCTCTCTTTCTTTCTCTTTTCCTCCTTTTTTTTTTTTTTTTTTTTTTTTTTAAGTATAAATCGATGCAATTACAATTGCAATTTACTTATACTATATGATCATTGCCATTATCAATATTAATTTTAATATTTTGCGATTGAAAATGGACGCTGAAACACATAAATCCATAAAATAACAGTGAAATCTTAATTTACATATACATTGAGATCCGCTATCAGTGCGACAAACTTACAGGAGATGTAGGGGGCATAAAGATGATTCGGAATCTCATAGAAATTCAGGGTCGGAAATGCTCCTAATGAGATGGGGAGGGGGGGTTGTTATATTCTATTTCCTTTAGGCAGTCGCCTCAAGGCCACGCTCGGATAAACTGTGATGTCACTTCCCCCATCCGTTGCTAGGTTACTGAAGAAACAACGACATCTCACTGGATGGAATTGAGCACGTGATCTCCCTCTCCGCATTCCTCGGCCTTGAAGTTCCTCTGCTGGGGAAATGGACTATAGAGTGTGTAATTATTAGGAATCTCATAACTTATTTTTAGCTTTTGGCCTTTAAATGTCATTTTACGATGAGTATGTATTCCCACTTTTAATCCTAGCACTTCTATGAGTGGCTGTTGATAGTTTTCCTGTGACAGTTCTTAACCTTTTAACTCTCGTGTACGTAAACTCCACGGAATTTGACCATGTCCCATGTTTCTTATTTTCTTGATATTTTAGAGAACTCGAAAGCATCAATGTGCATCATACTATTTAAATTGTATTTAAAAAAATGTCAGATGAATGAAAATGCCTACCATTCTTATGCTTACTTTTTACCACAAGTGTCTTGAATTCAATAAAAACTGGAACCATTTGGGTGTGTCTTTAGGCAATGGACTCTTCCCAGTTTCGTGTGCTCAATGATGTGATGGATGTGATAGAGGAAAACGAATAATCGAATTCTGAGAATCGAATTCAATTAAATATTGTTCTTAAGAATAAAAATGTTAATATAAAATAAAATAAAAGTAATATTGTGCATTTGTAAACAGTAGAATAGTTGTATTTGTAAATTTAAGAATTTTTAAAAAACACTTTATGTGTTTATTTATTTTCAACTGTAAGAATCGATTTTTTGTATGTTCTAGTGTAACTGTTACATTAACTGATCTAGCAATAAATAATAGCTTGTTCTTGTGGAATGTTTATGGATTATAATTTGAAAATTAAAAATGCTTTCATTTAATTTAATTGCATAAAGGTGTTACAACAAGTTAATTAACTTAGTTACTGGTCTAAATGGATTTACGCAGTACGATATTGCACTGTCACTGATTTAAATACCAAAAATCAGAGTATTTAACACGTTCTTCATGAACATCAATAACAAATATAAACTAAACGATGATTGTAAATGTATACAGCAAACAAAAGGTGATGAATAATGTCATAAAATGGATTAAAAATGATGATGTATAAAAAAAATAACACAGGTTAAATACGATTGATCAAAAATAAGAATAGAAAATATGTTAATTCAGCAATCGCTATAGATAAACAAGACTTCGTCTACTATTTGTTTTCCTCTATCATATGACCTCTGACGTCAGGTGGGAAGAGCCCATTGTAAAAGAGCTAAGAGATCCTTTACCTTATAAGGATTAATTTCCGACCCCGCATTACTGTGCTATTCTGAATCATCTGATAGATATTGTTGTTGTACCTAGCGCTCGATTTTCACACATGTACTTCCAAATTTATTTTTCCTTCCTTGCCAGTTCAAATTACTAAACATTGTTTTACATGACATTTAAAACAAATAGCTTCATCTTTTCACATCATGACATTTAGATACTTCGAAGTCCAAATGTCTTGCAGAAATTAAAAATTACATCGTAATCCTTTAATTCAACCACGTGTCTATTTATTTATTTACTAACAGACTTTGCCTGCTTCGCTAAGTCGCAATATTTAAAGGGTTTTTCAAAAAACATCAAACACTATATTTTAAATAAATCACTTTATTAATAAAAAATTTAAAAAATTTCATTGAAATCGTTTAGAACCTCACTTTGGGTCACCGCTGTTTTCGTCAGCATCTTTTCCACCTACGCAAAATCGATTTCGGATCCCAACCGCTTCTTGCATTTGTGCCTTAACCAGAAATTTCAATTTAGGTACAGTGGCGGATCCAAAACTTAACTTTTGGGGGTGGGAGCTAAGAGTTTTCAAGATGTTATTCCAGATCAATGAAAAATTTACAATTGTAACATTCAATTGTGAATGTCAGTGCTTTTCTTTAAGGGGGGGGGGGGGCTTCAGCTCCCTACCCCCCCCCCCTTAGATCCGCCACTGGACTATACAAATGTCACTACTGACATTTCTCGGATAGATTATCATCTTTATTCAACACTAGCTGACCCGTCCGGCTTCGCACGGATGAACAAATTTTAGCTAAAAATGGATTGATATCGAAAAAAAGAACAAATATATCAGTTTCTATGTTTGTGAGGCAATATTAACAACTGTTTATAAAATTGTGACTTTTTTAGGCATATTCTAAAGAAAAGTTCCTAAAAAGAAGGAATTTCGAAAGGTAGAAAAATTTAAATTATATGAATTAAAAATTAATGTGTAGATAAATAGATAAGATATAGCATTGCTAAAGGACATCCATGACGACATTTTACTTATTTATATATTAATTCTTAAGTTTATTTTTATTGCTATTTATATCTTTTTTTTTTTTCCCCATTTTTGCGATGTACTAAGATGACTATCTCTATTGCGTAAGTAAAGCCATTGTCGAGGAACGTTTGAGCTATTTCAGTGCTAAATTTCAAATTTCGAAACGGTATCTATATTAATAGAAGAAATAATTTGCCTGTCTGTGTTATACGTACAGTATAAACTATGGCACGTTAAGTTTAGAAATTCTTTTCTATTAAAAAAAAAAAAAAAAAAAAAAAAAAAAAAAAATACACGCATATTTGCAACAGATATTTTCGATATTCCTAATATAACTTTCAAAAAATTAAGTTTCATGCAATTTTTCTCATTTTTTTTTTAAATATTATTTATTTAAATTAAATTTTCAAGCTGATGATAATAAAATTAAATGTTGACAATTTTTACTTACTGTTTATCTATTTATTCATTTATTTTTTACATAAAAAGAAACATTTCTTTACTCATGCGAATAAAATGTATTGAAAAATATAACCTATGACATGATTTATTTTTTATTATTTTTTAAAATATAAAACTGACGTCATAATAGCTTTAATCTTTAATTATTATTATTGTTATTATTATTATTTATTTGTTCTTAAAATATTAATATTTATTAAATAAATAGCTTATGTGTTTTTTTATTTTCTTAAATTTAACGTCCGCAGAGCAATATGGTTATTGTTCTAGTAATGGTTCTCCATAGCAATCATTAATATTTTTTGTGATTTTGGCGATGAATTCAGAAGGTTATCCCAATAGCGTAAAGACTTTGGCATGATGCATCCCAGCTATCGCGGTGCCAAATTTTAAATATCGCCAAGGAAGTCCTATACAAAAGCAGATTTCCAATTGGAATACATAATTAATTTATTTTAAATGAACCATGTTTCTAATCAGTATAATGAAACTCGAATAATCAAATGTCATTTGCATTTCCTTAGCGGCTGTATATTGCGCTACTTGCCATAACTGTTAATTGCTGATAATGTTCGCTAAGTAAATTTAAACTTTCAATTATTCAGTTAAATCACTGAAATAGAGGAGCGAAGCGGCAAAAAAATTTAATAAGTAAAGTATCATTGATTCCACAGTGGAACACCAGTAACTGAAAGAGTGAGCTTCTCAGCCATTTTTAATTCACAGGTTATTCAGTAGAACTCGCTGGTTCAAACATTCAATGTTGATTACTGTCGCAGCCACCAAATGTTCACTGGTTTAACCATGTGTGTGAATTGTGAAATGCACCAAATGTACGTGAATGTCACATAATTGAAAATAAACGGCGAGAAACAATATACATTTTAGCGATTGTTTGGCTTATATTAGATATCTGTCGTATTTGGCGATATTTTATTTGGAGTTTAAAAATGTAATGCAAAAATATATACATTTCAAATGTATATTTTTGTAATACATATTGTACAAAATATTTTTTCATATTATCGATTGTTGTTTAATAGACGTTATTAAAATAACCATGATTTTGATAGGAATTAAATATGTTTATAAGTTTACATGTCGACCTTTTTTTATTATTATTTTTTTTCGGCAGGGACATTATCAAATTTGCTCCAATAACTTTTTTTTAAATATATACATATATATATATATATATATACACATATACACATATATACACATATATACACACACACATATATATATATATATAACAGAATTTAAAAGTAAATAGTGAAAAAAATATAAAAAAGCAACACTGGCTTTAATTCTTTTCTGTTGAATGCTCAACGTTAACTGTAAAGTACATTTTTAAAATATGTTTAAGCGTTAATACTTCAACTGGTGAACAAATTACAACTATGAAATTTGAAATAAATTATAATCATTAGAGAAAGAATGTAGAGCTCGTACATTTCAGGAAAATTAATTTTGAAATACTCATTTAAGAAACACGCGAGAGCGAAATATTGAAAAAAATGATTTTACTATGGCATTTTGGCAGTTTTTTTTTTTTTTTTTTTTTTTTTTTTTTAAGTATTCAATTATTTGATGGCTATTACAAAATTTTGAGGAAGGTTGTGATATCTATCATCCATGGCGAAAATAATAATAATAATGATTGCCAGGTTATGACACGAATATATTTAATTTCTTACAAAATTGATGGTTTTTTAATAATGTATATTAAGACAGCAATCAATAATATGAAACAATATTAGTACAATATATACTACAAAAACATAGATCTGATATTTAATACGAAAATATACATCAAACGAAAATATACAGATTTTCATATTACGTTTTCGATCGCCAAATACAAAAATCGTCAAGGTCAACAGATATCAAATCTAGGCTTTTTTTTTTTTTTTTTTTTTTTTTTTTTTGAAATATTGAAAATTTGAATTAATAATTTATTTTATCAATATTTATTATAGCCTATAGCACTTAGGGACAGTGTAGATAGCTTAAACATGTTTCTAATCAACATAATGAAACTCGAATAATTAAATGTTATTTGCATTTCACTAATGGCTGTATGCGCTGTATATATTGCACTACTTGCCATAACTGTTTGTTGCTGAAAATGGTCGCCAAATAAATTTAAACTTCTCAATTATTCAATTTAAAAAAAATCATTTAAATATAGTGACTGGAGAAGCAGGCAATAAAATTGAATGAGTAAAGTCTCCTTAATTCCTTAATGGAACATGATTCAAAGAGTTAGCCTATTAGAGATTTTTAATTCATTGGATCATCAGTGGAACTCACTGGTTCAAACGTTTAATGTTAATTGCGGTCCACCAAATAGTCACTGGTTTAACCATGTGTGTAAATCGCCAAATGCGCTAAACTACTTGACAGTCATATAACTGAAAAAAGTAGAATTATGTTTAAGCGTTAGCACTTATAATATCGACAAATACTTTTAAATAAATTATTATAATCAATAGAAAAAGGAGACATAATTGCTTACATTTCTGGAAAATTATTTTTGAATTATTAATTTTTAGAATTGCTCGAGAGGGAAATATTAAAGAAATGATTTTCGCTACACCAGCAATATTCACTTGCTTGACGACTATTATGAAGTTTTCGGAACAGATTTGATACTTCGTCTTTGGAGAAATAAGGATCGCTTACTTATCTCGCGCAGTATTAATTCCCATTAAAAAATCATGGCTATACGCAAGCGAAGTGTGACGTCACTAACCATCTGTGGGGCCAAGAAAAAGTTTTCCTATGTTAACCGTCCTTTGGAATTTTTGTAAAAAATTATTACAAATCAAGGAAATTTTTTCCCGATTTTAATCCTCATATTTAGGTCTTATAAATATGTATTAGTTATTGTGTGCATGCGTTAGATTAAGTTATTTTGCTGTCAAATTGATAAAACTTTAATTTTAAATTTCAAAACTCGGACGTCCATGGTGTCCGAGTTACTTGTTTTGTGTTTGGCGATCAAAAACGTAATACAAAAATAAGCATACCAGATTTATATTTTCGTAATATGTATGGTAAGAAATATCGTTTCATATTATTGATTGCTCTCTTAATATACGCTGTTAAAATAACCATGATTTTGGAAAATAATTAAATATATTCGCTAGATAATTTGGAGATAATTTTTTCCCCGCCAAGGTTGACATATCAAATCTGTTCCGCTGCAACATATTAGTATCTTATATCAGATACTTTATTTAGACATTTGAAAACAAATTTGACTTCAATTTGTAATAGAATATTTATCATTTTCATTTTAATCAGTATATTAGTTGGATATTTATTGTGCTAATATCAACCTTTGAAATTAAATGCTTATGTTTACATTCGAAAATGGAATTTGCCATTTTTTTTTTCTACAGTTTTTAAATTTAAAATTAAAATTTTGTCAATTTAACAGCAAAACAATTTAATATAACACATGCCCAAAATAACTAATACATGTCTATACCTAAATTTGGGGATTAAAATCGGGAAATAATTTTCCTCGATTTTTAATAATTTTTTACAAAAAGTTCAATGGACGATTAACATAGAAAGTCTTTTAGTTGGCCCTACTGACGGTCAGTGACGTCATCACTTCGCTTGCGTATTTCAATAAGGTGTATAAACTTTATTATAAATTATACTTTTTAGTATTTAATGTTGAAAAAACATTTAATGCTTCAGGTAATTTATTTATTTATTTATTCATTTTAAATCTAGTTTTGTTTACACATCTGTTTAAACATTAATGCTTAGTATTAAATAAATTATATCACTAGAAAAAAAAAAATAATAATCTATAATGACGTCAGATTTAACGTGTAAATTTAACATTTCACAAAGCTTTATATGAATTTCAATTTAATTCTCGTGCAAATATCCGCGTTTGTAATGATCGATAGATGACGCTTTCTCAACTGCAGTTGTTAGTAAATATAGCCACGTGTAAATGTAGCCACGTGTATTTATTATCATTGTTTCAGCGTGAAAGCTATCAGTGGTGTGATAATTTCACCTTAGCCCACCAGAGGGAGAGCATTTCATTACAATCGCAGATATTTCTTTTCTTTTCATGTCAAGATATTTAAAAAACAAAATGAACATGTAAAAGTTTGTTTTATGTTGGCAGCAGCTAATTTTTTTAATATTTCATTATTTCCATTTCTATTATGGCTTTTATGGAGATTTTAATTAAAATGCTCAGATTTTAAACTAAAATTTATTTTATCAAAATTAAATATAGCCTATAACAATCAGGGATAGTATAGCTTTTGATCAGTGAAAGAAGTGACGTCATGTGGTTGGCAAAAAAGCGCGCTCGACTTTCCCGCGCCCCGCCCACCATTGATTTTCCGTTGGTAGTAATCAAGTAATCGCCATCGCTATGCTTTTCCCAAGCCTTTTTGCAAACCACTCATAAAAGTTGAGATGTTTGTTTACAAACAAGGAACTGCCCTATAGATATAGATATAGCAGCACTAGAATTTCTCAGCTGCGAAAATTTAATGTACTTAAAAAAAAAAAAAAATCAATGTTTCAAACTTAATGTGTCAAACTTGATATTTTATTTATATCTATTTACAGATATTGTTTCAAACAAACATAATAATTTAACAACTTATTCGAAATTAGCATTAAAAATGTAGTTTTTAAAAATATCATTTTTTCCTATATATTAAATCAGGTCTGTTTCAGTTATTATTATTATTATTTTTTTTTTTTTTAAGCAAGTCATTGAAGATAACATATTTCTATAGTGTAACCACGTTTCTAAGACTAGCTGTGAGGACGAGCTCAAAGGCTTGGGCGGGTGCCAAATTAACCGATAGGTTAGTATTTATAAGACATCTATAGTCATCTCTTATCACTTATTTTCTCTCAATCAGATGACTATCGCCCCTATTTTAACACTGGACTTGTTAAGTCAGCACTTGCGGAGAAGCTTCCATGGTCTGAAGAAATGTGGTTGAAGAATATTTAAATCTAAGTATTGAATAGGGAAAATAGAGTAATCAAACAGAAAGGAAAACACTATTTTTCCTAGATCATAGTCAAATTCAAGAGTATTGAACATTGCATGGGGAAAATCTCACTATTTATATTACAAATTGCGATCTCACTGCCTTTAATGAAGGGTATTAAATTGCAATCTCACTGCCTTTAATGAAGGGAATTAAATTGCAATCTCATTGCTTTTAATGAAGGGAAATTTATATTTCACTAAACTTATTTATTCTTTAACCACATTTCTTACGACCATGGAAGCCTCTGCGCAAGTGCGGATTGAACGAGTCCAGTGTTAAAATAGGGGTGACTGAGAGAAAACAAGCGATAATGGAACACTGAATAACTGGATGTTTGCCAAATAACATATCTCTCGGCTAATTTTGCATCCCTCTAAACTTTTAGACTCGGCCTCACTGCTAGTCGTAGGAAACGTGGTCGCACTATATACGCAATTACAAGCTTTAATGGAGCTAGTATTATTAAAGCTTAAAAATAAATAAATAAGTCATTCGAGTAACAGTTTACAATATGGTAATGGTAAACAATCATGCAACGGAGCAATTACACCATGAAGTAACCTGAATGTTACGAAAAAATTATTTTTGTTTGAGTGGGGATCGTTATCATTGAAGCGGTTAATTGACAACTAGTATTGTAAAGATCTATCTATATAATACATAAATATACAGTTTAAAATTAAACGGACAGTTCTCAGAGATAAATAACTTCAGTTCCAGTCATCGGATCCGAATGAAATTTAAAACGGGCGTTAGATAGATCATGGGGCCGAGATTTGCGTTAAAAAATGTTTCGCCAGCATCTTATACTGCTGGCTCATGCTTGTTAGGATCAACGAGATAAATAGAGTGATAAACGGTAACCCTTGAGAAGGTCCAAGATGAGTCATGTGACACGAACCTCTCGCACCTGCATATTCGGTGGTTTCCTTGGCTACAGTTAGCTTATTTCTAAACATTCTATGGAAGAACACAGTTTTGGAAGTTGCAACGCTTTCGAAGAGAATCTATTTTGTTATAAAAGTAAATGGGTATAGGCGTTGCTGCGTTTGCAAACTATCTTATAAAGCAGGAGGACCAATAACCTTCCACAGGTAAATTTTAATTGTTTTATTTTGTATGTTTTAATACATAATATTTGTTATTTTTCTTTCACTTATTCGACGAAGGCTATGGAAGTAAATCATGTTCGTGCTGGAAATAATCATAAAAAAAGGTCGTACACTTTATTTATTTATTGCTTAAATAATATTTTTATTATTCATTCGAAAAAAAAAATTCTGACTATTTGCATTCATGGTAGTATATTTCGTATTATTCGAAATAATATTGTAAATGGCGCCGCTTTGGCAAACCCAGCCAACCATTGTTGCCAAATCTTTGGTTTGTTTACATAACTTTGTTAATACTCATGCTTTTAGTTTTATTTTCAATTTCACTTGTGTCCTTACTTTATGTTGCTTTTTAATTGTGTGTAGCAATTATATCACATTTTTATTAAAGTTTTAAGATATTTAATTTATATTTTAAATCGTTTGCTTCTAATGATACAATTTTTAAGTTTGTAATATTGAGAGAAATGATAATTTACCGAACTGAAATTTTAAATCGCCAAAAAAGCGATAAAGAGCCAAACATAGAAACCTATTGGTTCATGTCACGTGATTCATCTTGAACCACGGAAAGCTAATCCTTCATCCATTGAATCAGCACTCTAATTTATTTATCTCGTTAGTTGGAATTTATATTGTTGCGCTGTTGAGGGAAAAGATGACACTTTGTGACCTAAAGCAGATGCCATTACTTAAAAAAAAAAAAAAAAAAGAAAAAAGAAAAGAAAAAGAAACATGATGTGCATCTTTTCTTGCCCAGCGGCATAGTCACCACAGGAAAAGGATTATACCAAAATTCACTTGTTTCTCACTCATTTAAATTTGCTGTGGTGAGGCAAGCGCTATCTGGTGGTAAAATGTAAAAAAAAAATTTCTTTTACGTATTTTTTGGCTATATTATTCATATAACTCGCATTTGAAGTTTAATTCGAATCTGTACAGAACCGATGACAATAGCCTCTGAGTACCGTCATTTTAATTGTCATCACCCTGTAGTTTTAGGGGTCGAAAATTATAATGGTTCACTTGATAAAAATAAAACTTAAAGGTCGAAAATTATTCTCTCCATATATTATTTTTAATTTCGAATTTTCCATAAAAATGTTCTGTATTGCCAGGGGAACAAAGTTATTGTCAAGCAAATAGCTCAACTTTTTTTTTTCTTTAAGCTAATAATTAAAAAGGCTTTCAGCAACAATTTAAAAAACAAGAAATTTATTCTAGCGCGTTGACACCATTCCAACTTCTGTATTAATTTACTCCTTTGCGTAGGATAATGTGCCTATGGAGATGCATCCCAGTATTCTGTGTTAATTTGGAAAAACATGGTAAATTACAGGAAAAAGTATGGTAAATTAAATTCAAGACAGCGATGACTGCAGTCCTAGGTACTATACTTCATGGATGAACCTTGATTATATTAACCGGCAAACCGTACATAAAATAGCCATTAAAATATTTCGGATTTTATTTGATACTGATATTTTTCATGTTCTGTTTAGTATTTACATAATAGTACCAATTTAAAAAATCTGGTGTGAAACAGCCACACGACTTCCATTACCCATTATTACTTGTATTGTATGCTTTAAAAAAAAAAAAAAAAAAAAAAAAAAAAAAAAAAAAAATCCGTACAACCGTTTTTAAAGGAACGCCTTTGCAAGGCCTGAAATTGAGCTATTTATACAGGACGCATATTTACTACCTTTACTCGAGTTCAAACGGGGATGCAGTTTGACGTTGCGGATTGGTTGCTACCTTTTATGACGCAATGATTCTCCAATGATTATAATACTTAGCTTAAATCAGTAATAATCTACAATATTCCTCTCGTGTTATGCGAATATAAATGAATATGAATATTTGAAAGAGTTTTCTAACTATATTTGAAAAACAATGTTTTCTTCTGAGTAATTTAAATTTTACCAAATTAATTTTGTGCAGATAAAATTACTTTAATAAAATAATTCCGAAAAAGAAAAATAGTGGCGCCATCTGTATTTTTCAGTGATTTTTAATTATTATGTAATATTTTCATTTTCATTTCCTTTTATTTTTTAATTCCTCTTATTTTCTTAATTTATGTAAGAAGTTCGTATAGCTTTCACGCAAAATTAATTTCACGCCTTAAACACATTTTTTAACAATTCCTTAACAACATAATAATTATCATTTTTATTTATTTTTAACAACAAAAAATATTTTTTACTTTTATTCTTTTATAATCATCAAAATAACAAATTAAAAAATATTCCATATATATATATATATATATATATATATATATATATATACATGGAATCTGATTTCAAAACTAAATAAGTACACATAATACTATATACCTTGCTAGTGTTCTAAATACTTTATTAATTAAAGAAAAAAAAAAAGACTTTTTTTTTTCCGAACCTTAGGGAAAATAAAATTACAAACATCGAAATAAAAAATTTTAAAACATTAAATAAATGAAAAAAGAAAAACACTTTCTGGAAATCTGATTTGAAAAATACATAATTACACGTAGTACTAAATGCCTTATTAATTTATTGTACTTTTTGAAAAATAAATAAGCAATTTATTACCATTTAAGGAATATGGCTTATCCATTAAAGTCATAGTAATATATTTTAAACTCTTGTATGTTTGAAAATATATGTATTTTTCTTTCCTTTCTCTTTTTTTTTTTTTTTTTAATAAGATTAATATCATTTTCTCTCTCTCTCTCTCTCTCTCTTGCATTATTTGCCCATTTTATGGTAAAAATAGTTTTTTATACTTCACATTACAACTTTTTCTTACCCGTATAGTAGAAGAAAAAGTATATTATGTTTTTCTGAGAAATATTGAAATATATAGATGGCAAATTTTACTTCAAAAATTTCATGAAAAATAATTTTTCAGTTGTTATTCTCATCATTTATCACTGAGGTGAACCCTTTCACTATTCTCATTAACCCTTAATTAATTCCTTAAAAAATTAATTAAATTAATTCCTTAATTAATTCCTTTAAACCTTAATTAATTCTCATTAACCCTTTCACTACTGATGTCCATGATCAAAAACATGCTTTTTAATTTTTTTTTTTTTTTTTTTTTTTTTTAAAGACGTTTTAAAACTAATTTTAAAAGTTTATCTGCATTTTTAGTTATTTTCTTACCAAAAGCACTGATATTTTAAAGTAACACTTATAGATGGCAGCACTAGACAGTTTAATTTCATTTTTAAATTTTATTGTTATAATTTTAATTTTATTTTTAAAATGTTGGTAGCGAAAGGGTTAAAACAAAATGCTATAACTAATTGAAAAATAAATAAATAAAACTAGCTGGAACCCGTCGAATTCGACGGTTACTTTATTGACTGAAATGTTTAAAAAATTGTCGCATCACTATTTACGACATTTCACTGAAAAAAAGAAATTCGGAAAAATGCTTATAAATAGAAATGAACCTTAAATTTTGTATGATTTCATATCTTTAACTCGATTTTGCTTGAATTTCTATTTTTTAATAAAAGCATCGCAAAAAAAGTAATTAACTGTAACAAAAAAATTACCTCAAACTAAACAAAACTCCGATTTGTGACCCCGAGGCCTGCAGCAGCGCATACGCCGGTCGCTAATAACATAAAAAAATTAACCTGGAACTGAACGAACCCACTCGGTGTTACCCAGGCCCATGATGCCTTAAATTCATACGATTTTATATCTTTAACTCAATCTTGTTTGAATTTCTGTTTTTGAATGAAAGCATCACTAAAAAAAATTACCTCGAACCGAATGAAACTCTGCCTTGTGACCCCGGTGCCTGCAGCAGCGCATATGCGGGCCGCTAATGTAAAAAATTTTTTAAAAATTAAATTGGAACCGAATAAACCCGCCCGGTGTTGCCCGGGCCCATGATAATAACCTTAAATTTGTAGGATTTTATATCTTTAACTCGATTTTGTTTGAATTTCTATTTTAAATAAAAGCATCGCAAAAAAAATAATCAGATGTAACAAAAAAATTACCCCAAACTAAACAAAACTCTGATTTGTGACCCTGAGGCCTGCGGCAGCGCATACGCCGACTGCTAATAACATAAAAAAAATTAATAAAAATTAACCTGGAACTGAACGAACCCGCTCGGTGTTACCCAGGCCCATGATACCTTAAATTCATACGATTTTATATCTTTAACTCAATCTTGTTTGAATTTCTGTTTTTGAATGAAAGCATCACTAAAAAAATTACCTCGAACCGAATGAAACTCTGCCTTGTGACCCCGGTGCCTGCAGCAGCGCATATGCGGGACGCTAATGTAAAAAAATTCCTAAAAATTAATCTGGAACCGAATAAACCCGCCCGGTGTTGCCCGGGCCCATGATAATAACCTTAAATTTGTAGGATTTTATATCTTTAACTCGATTTTGTTTGAATTTCTATTTTTAAATAAAAGCATCGCAAAAAAAATAATCAGCTGTAACAAAAAAATTACCTCAAACCAAACGAAACTCTACCCTGTGACAGCGCATACACGGACCGCTAATAACATGAAAAAATTCCCAAAAATTAACCTTGAACCGAACGAACGTGGCTTATGGTGATGGTGATAGGGTAATTTGTAAATATTGGGTTAGATTTTCACAATTTTCTAAAAACAGCAAGGTGTGTATGCATTATTATTATTTTTTTTTTTTTTTATTATTTTTTTTTTTTTTTTTGTTATTATCTTCTTTCTTTTACTTAGTTAAAGTTTATACTTTGAATTCTAGAGTATTGTAATAGTACTGAAAGATTTGTTCCTTTCCTGTTAACATTTGTATACGTTTATATGAAATGTTAGTGTTAAAATTTTACTATTAGCATTTTTTAATGTTTTGCGTGCATATAGTATATTCAAAATGTTAGATTATTACAATTTTCGCGAAATTGCACCTGATGAAAATTGCATCGAGCTTTATCAATATTTCTGTATTGCACCGAAAATAAGTATTTTTATTTTTAATCACTCCCATTATTTACTTCGTTTATTTTTGAAATCTTATTATAATAGTATGAATAAATTTAATCTAAAATGATTATTTTATGTTTATATACTTGTAGCGTATGAATTTCTTTTTGCATTCTTGGACGCTCTCAACACCCCTGCTTAATGTAGATTATTTTTTGAAATAATGATAATGCACAAACCAATTTCCATCAGGTACAATCTCGCGATTATAGTAAGCATATATAATTTTTGAACTAAATAAAATATAGCTGCAGTAGAAAATAAAATGTAAACAATAACATTTTAAATAAACACATAAAAAGCAGAAAAAAAAAGTAGAGTTTCCAGTGCTATATACACAATACCTCTAGATCTCATACAAAGGCGTAAACTTTACACATAGAGGAATAAATAATGCATATAGGACACCTTATTGTGTTTGAAAACAAAAACAAAAAAATAATTAAGTGGGATATTAGAAATTTCTTTTTAGAGAATTACAATTGCAAATTAAACAATTAAAAAAAAAGTCAAATGTTAGTTTTCTTTCCCTTTTTTTGACTAAGGAGAGGTACTTCTTCAGTATTCAGGATCTAAATTTTCATAAGAAACGAAGAAGGAATTGCTCATGTTATTACTTAATCTCTTTTAAAATTTATTTTCAATTTTATTTTGAGCATTCAAAAAGTGCAGTAACTGGAATAACTTAAATTATTTAATGTATAATCATCGCAATTTATAGCCTTCACACTTCGTAGTTGTTTGTTGTTATAATACACACTTCATATATCCTCTTAACAGATATTTATAATTAAGAAGTATTTTGAAATAATTACATAATATATCATTTTTTTTTTTCCTTTTTTAATCAAGAAATTTTATAGAAGTTTTAAAAAAAAAGATCACTACAGGCTTCAAAGCAATTAATATTTACCCAACTGAACTAAAAATTGATACTCATAGAGCAATGTGAAAAAATTAGGGCGAAATCCCCCTTATGATATATTTTTGAGTGTGACTTTCCAAAATATTCAAAGATTCTCGCAATCACACCCTCTAATCTAATAGGAACCTTGAATTAACTGCGCTTATCTGTACATCGTTGAATGAAATACTTTGATTTAAATTAAATTCTGAAAAATAATTCAATGGAAAGTAAATCAAATGTGATAGATACTTACGTATGTTAGCATAATTTGTGAACCAAAAATGGTTCGCAGCTTAAAGAGTTAGGTACCAAACACAAATATTTTAGAGAATTTTCCAATCCATATTATATATTCAATCCAGGTTTATGAATATTTAAAGTACAACCATAATTTTTAAAACCTAAATTTACAGAAGTCATATCAGTGAGTACAAAAGAAAGAGCGTTTGAATTATATTTTACAGAAATAAAAATATTAAACGTAAAATTAATGATAAATTCGGGATGTTGCATTATGACATAGGCTGGCATACCATTGAGTTATTTTGAGTTGTAAAATTTTTTTTAAATACTACATTTGCCTTGAAATTGCTGTCATTTTTGGTTGACCACCCTCTGCCCCTCTAAAAGTAATAAGTAAATACTTTTTACATTCACTAAAAACAGAACTTAAATTAATACGACAGGACTATCCTTCCATATAAAGACATGCAGTCACTGTATCTCATTCTCTAGCATAGGTTATTTTATATATATATTATTTGGCAAGCATAAAATTTGTGGTACACTTTTAACATATTAATTATGGAAGTAGAGGGTTGAAAATGGTATCATTCGAAAGGTATGGTTAGCCAGATGTGCAGAATAGAAAAATTATTTATCTGTTAAGAGGATATATGAAGTGTGTATTATAACAACAAACAACTACGAAGTGTGAAGGCTAAAAATTGCAATGATTATGCATTAAATAATTTAAGTTATCCCAGTTACTGCACTTTTTGAATGCTCAAAATAAAATTGAAAATATAAAAAAAGCACTGGAAACTCTACTTTTATTTTTTTTTCTGCTTTTTATGTGTTTATTTAAAATGTTATTGTTTGCATTTTATTTTCTACTGCATCTATATCTTATTTAGTATATTCAAAAATTATATATGCTTACAATAATCGCGAGATTTTACCTGATGGAAATTTGTTTGTGCATTATCATTATTTCAAAAAATAATCTACATTAAGCAGTGGTGTTAAGATCGTCGAAGAATGCAAAAAGAAATTCATACGCTGAAACTTATAAACATAAAATAATCACTTTAGATTAAATTTATTCATACTATTACAATACGAATTCAAAAATAAAAGAAGTAAATTATGGGATTAACTAAAAATAAAAATACTTATTTTCGGTGCAATACAGAAATATTGATGAAGCTCGATGCAATTTTCATCAGGTGCAATTTCGCGAAAATTGTAATAATCTAACATTTTGAATATACTATATGCACACAAAACATTAACACATCTTTCAATACTATTACAATACTCTAGAATTCAAAGTATAAACTTTAACTAAGTAACAGAAATAAGATAATAACAAAAAAAAAAAATAATAATAATAATGCATAAATACCTTGCTGTTTTAAAAAAATTCATCACCGTAAGCAAGCCAAGAAAGTTAGTCACTTCATGACGACGCCATTAAAATAAAACACGAACGAAAACGACGGTCTTTACGCTTAAGGAAAGGAATCGACCCTGCTTCGGTTGCTTCCTATTGGTTCAAAGTAAAACGTGTACGTTTCAGCTATTGGTCTCCGATTGCGTTTAAGGAAAGGAACAGCCTTCGCGCATGCTCAAATCGGGCGATTTTGGTCTTAAGGAAATAGCTTTGTGTTTTAATATATAAGATAGCTCTTTTGTAAATCTAAATTAAAAAAATTTCTTTTGAAGTACAGCAAAATACTTTAAAAACATTCATGCATGAATTTTTTAGATATTCTAAATAAGATTCCAGTTATAAAATGTAAAATATTTATGCTATTGAAAATCATTGCTCTGACATTAAAAAATAAATTAAAAAATATAATTGTAACGTAAAATATTTAAGAAAGTTAAATAAATAAATAAATAAATGCTTATTAGATAAAAAGAAAGTAACGTAGCATACAGCTGCATATAAATTTCCTTTGTATCCTTATAAATTATACTTAAAATATCTTGTAAAATCTATTTAGGTAAAATACTTAGATAAAAAAATCCCTTTTCGGCAAGCTTAAAGGCAGAGGTAGATTCCTTTACGTTAATGTTACAAATGTAAAGAAATTTTACATATGCATTAATACTTAGCCAATGGCTTTGTTCTCACACATTGAATTTTTTTACGTCGCTATTCTGTTTTCAAGAAATTTAATTTTCAATTAAAAAAGGATTTTATTCAATCTACTTAAAATTTTAGGCTAGATATATTGGTCTGTAAATTCTTCAATTTTTAAAGTCAAGGTCATAATCATTCAACAAATAGAAGTGTTAAAGATATACAATCCCAGCAATGGTGAATCCCGGAGGGGGCTATTGGGTTACACCCCTCTCCCCACCCAAGCTTAATCAAAATTATAATTTTTCACTTGTGACCTTACTATGTTCAAGCACTGGTAAGGCTGGCGTTACTATGGTCAAGTCAAATACAGTTAAGTGGTAGCGGTTTTTAGATAGTTATTTCATTATAATTTTTATTGAATTATTGAAAGTTTTGTATTGTGTTTTTGTGATTCTTATTGTCAGATGAGTAAAAATTGTAAAGTGAAATTGTTTTGGTTCACATAAGCTGGAACATTAACATTAACATTAGTTAACATTGGATCATTTGGCACCGCCGAATTTCAATCTTAATTGTTATGAATTTAGTAAATTGTATGATTTGGCAAGATTTTGGTAACAAAACTTGCGACTTAGCAATGAAATTTGTGATTTGGCGGCAAAATTTGATAGTTGACGACGAAATTTTTAACTTGGCGACAAAATTTTGCGAGCTTGGCGATGGAGAAAGGCAGCTTTGGCGTCATTATATTTTCTTTCCACGCGAAAACCTCATATCTCTTCACAGACCAATATCTTGTTTCGACATGATAAAAAGTCAAAGGAAGCGTAAGTTTTAAATTCTTGCCTAAACCGACATTCTAAACTATTCACCACAAACGATATTTGAATTAAGATTGACGTATTATTTTTATTTTATATTTTTAAATGATTAATTAAAGCGTTTGACATGGTTTTTAATTAACACACTTTTATTAACTTGATATGAGGCAACTATTAATGTATGTAACGGAGTTTTGCAATTCAATTTTCGGTAACTTCTTGTCGTCCGAAGAACCTGAAGTTTTGCACACGACTTCATAATCAATGACAGTACTAGATACAAGTGCTTCCAGGCACTTTTCTCATCAGGGGCAGGTTCCAAGGGCAAACAAAAAATCTATACTTATACAAAACTATCGTATGTGACACAGGATTTGGATGCAATTTATCAAAATAAAGGATTCGAGTAATGAAATACTTTAATTTAAATTTAAGTGTTTATGAAAGTAAACTTCAATGGAATATTCATTAAAATCGTCCCGAGTTTATTTGTCAAAGGGATAATATCTAAATGTCCCCAAATTTATTACTTTTTCTATCAGGCCAGTTTAATTCGTTTAGCATCGATTTACACGATTTTTTTTTTTTTTTTTTTTTTTTTTTTTTTAAACGATGACATTTATCTTTTACTTTATAGCATCTATGTCATAAAGCTAAGTCTAAATCTGCTTAGCCCTAAGATATGTTGATTTTATTTACATATTTATTTATTAACTTTTATTTTATTTGTTTACAATCACGGATAAAATTTTATTTCATTTTTCTCAGTACATTGTTGTAATTATGACGTCATATTTTCTGTTAAATTTAACATTTTTTTTTTTTTTAATCAGATTATTATATTGTTTAAAAACATTATTAAAATTTTATTATATTTTCAGTGATATTTTTTATTATCGTTTGCACGTGACATACGCATCAGATTATAAATTTTTGCCATGAAAGCTATATAGCAAATGTCGGCTATATAGAACAATTGACGAAAAATCACATTTTAGCTTGTAACTTCTAAGCAATTGAAGCTATCGAAAATGTTTAAATACAAAAATTGTTCTTTAGGGTAAGGCGGTAATTCGTCTGATTTGAAATTTTTTCCTATTTTCAATATTAAAGAAATTATGGGCAAAGGAAAACTTCCACCCCCCACCATTTCCACCCTCTTTGAGCTGGATACCCCATCTACGAACTCGACCGAGATTTTTACTGTCCTGACAACATATCCTGAGCTGGTTAAATTTAAATAAAAATTACTCCAGTTATCGTGTTCACAACTTAACATGGGAAAAAGCGTTATACATATATATATATATATATACCTATATATATATATATACATATATAAACTTTTGAAAGGAGGGTAGTTTTGGGTTCTAGGGGTCATGATCGGTGAAGATATGAAGAAATTTTCCAAAAGTCGTGTCATGAGAACCATTGCAATAGGTAGATCTCCTATAAGGAATCTACCTAATAAATTAAAATAAATAAATAATAATATTTTAAGTGCATTAACTAACATCCGATTATGCAGATTGCGCCACATTTAAACATATTTTTAAAATATTTTTAAAAATGTTTGCGTATTGAAGAGACATTTAAAAATAAATAAATAAATAAATAATTGAAATTGAAATTGAAAACAGAATAGGAAATGTATTATTTTATCTATCTATTCATTATTATTTTATCTATCTATTCATTATTATAGTTACATTACGTCTTTTTCTTTAAAACTGCTGTACGATAACTACGATACATATAAAATTAAAATGGAGCCAAAAAAAAAAAAAAAAACCCTTGTATTAAATCGTAAGAGCAAGCAAATCTTGTTGTTTGTCAACTCGCCAAACTCTTGTATCTATTTTTCACACTCTTCTAATTTTTTTATATTACTGCGAATTGTAATTATATTATCAGAAATTGATTCAATTTTATGAATGAATAATGGAGGAAATTTTGACTCCGAAAATACAGACATTTTACATATAAAGTCGAAATACAATAAAATATTATCATTAAAACTTTATAGGATAGAATTTTCCATTAAACTTTATCGGAAAGCGTGACGTCAGATATGACACGCAAAACAAAAAACAATCAACAACGTCGAACTGCATCCCCGTTTGAGCTCAAGTAAAGGTAGTGAATATGCATACAGGACGCCTATCAATTTTCCTGAACTAACCAACTATATCATTCAAAAGGACATTTAATAGAGTGTTTATATAGCAAGTTTGAAGAAAATCGTTAGAGCCGTTTTTGAGATACGGACTTGCGGTCCCACTTCCGGTTTCCGATGTCCCACTTCCGGCTAAACTCAATTATTGACAGAAAAACAATAATTACATACAAAAGCATATTTAAAAGTGAGTTAAAATGGCGAGTTTGAAAAAAATCCGTACAACCGTTTTTAAAGGAACGCCTTTGCGAGGCCTGAAATTGAGCTATTTATGCAGGACGCCTATCAGTTTTCCTGAACTAACCAACTATATCATTCGAAAGGACATCTAATTGAGTGTTTATATAGCAAGTTTGAAGAAAATCGTTAGAGCCGTTTTTGAGATACGGACTTACGATCCCACTTCCGGTTTTTCAATTTTCACCAAAATTTGGAAATTTCATCTGTACACCAGATGTATTTCAATTCTAAAGTTTCGTAGCTCTATCTTTATTAATGTCTGAGCTATTAATAGCCAGAAGATTCTCCACACACACACACACACACACACACTGACCAATTGCCAAAAACCACTTTTTTGGACTCAGGGGACCCTTAAAACGTGTAAATCATGTGAAAACTCGATATCGAATTTTCAGACCGAATACAATACTTCCATTACCTACGGTAGTAGGGTAATGGAAGTAAAAAAGAGATAAATTGTTTATACTAATGTAAATCTACACAACTCCCTGTCGTAAATACAATGCACGGCTCTGCATAAATGTTTACTTTATTTCACCAATTGATATTGAAACAATGAAATTGAAAGTCAAACTACAAGCTATTTCCACCTTTTACTTTAGTAAAATGAGTAGCTTACATGGTAAAGTGTTAAAATATTAAATTAAAAGTTCTCAGGTTCAAATTCTGGCGTAAACATATTTTGCTCTTGTAAAAAAAATCAATTCATTTAGTTCATCAAAATATGTATCATAACCTACAAATATGTAGGGTGAAAATTGTTGTACAATACTATCAATCTAAATCTGTAATATATCGGAATATAATGCTCTTAAAGCAAATTATAGATCCTGTAAAATAAACCAATTCATTCAGTTCATCAAAATATGTATCATAACCTGCAAATATGTAGGGTGGAAATTGTTGTACAATGCTATCAATCTAAATCTGTAATATATCGGAATAGAATGGTCTTAAAGCAAATTATAGATCCTGTAAAATAAACCAATTTATTCAGTTCGTCAAAATATGTACCATAACCTACAAATATGTAGGGTAAAAATTTTCGTACAATACTATCAATCTAAATCTGTAATATATCAGAATACAGTGGTCTTAAAGCAAATTATAGATCCTGTAACATGGACCAGCAATCGTGAGCATTTATCTACTTTTCATGATCCTATAAGAAACTCCATAACAACAAAATTGTCTTGTAAATGTCCCCAGCATTTCTCTTTATTTATATAGATCCTGGATGCAAACTGATAACTTCAATTTTGAATCAGATGTTTACATTAGATTAGGGTTTAAATGTCTTAACCCTTTGAGTGCTGAATACTCGCGGCCTATGCGGTCCATACGGACGGCGCACGGTTGGCGCTGACGAGTTGTCTCATTCTTATCGCGGACGCGCTTCATGCGAGTGTTGCATAGTACACTGATCATTTTTGCCGGGCGCGTATTTGCGTCCATAGTCCATACTGATAACATCTGCTAAGCGCGTATTTGCGTCCATAGTCTATACTGATAACATCTGCTAAGCGCGTATTTGCGTCCATAGTCTATATTAATGACTTTCGCTGGACGCATATGTGCGTCCATAGCACTCAAAGGGTTAATAAACAATTAAAAAATTCTTAAACTTCACAAAATGTGTATGTATGTATGAATATGTATAAAGACTTTTATTTTTATAAACTTTCATATAAATAAGTTTTAAAACAGTATTCACACTATAAATAACATTATCACTTGTAGAAGTACTTACCTCACAGCTGGTGGGTAAAGCCTCAGCGTTTCTGAAATAACGTTATCTAAGTATTTCAGATTTTGAATGGTCTCGTACGTTAGATCTCCCTGTAATTTAAACATATGCACTCCTTTTATATAAGAATGTAAAGAAACTTTATGAATAAAAATGCAATATACATATTACGCTTTTCCTAAAATATATATTTTAAGTTTCAATACATATTACAAATTATTTCAATATTATTTTATAATAACATGGTTGGCATTATGATTTATCAACATTTCTCTTCCAAATTCATTTACAAAAGCGTTATGGTAATATAAACAGGCCGAAGCTCAAATTGGCCTAGTTATTTTCCTAATGCTAAGTTTCATATGTATCAATGCACTTATGAAAATTTTGTTTTATCACCTTTATGTTGGTATAATACTGTATTTATTGGCTTTATATTGGGTGATTGCAAAGTTCGTGCTAGATTTCGATTTTATTTGTGATTTAATGCATTATATTGAATTACTAGTAAAAAGATCATTCCATAGACTGCCACTAAAAAAATTGCTTAACAACTTACAGTCTGTAATCAAATTAACTATTATCATTATTATTATTTTCTAAAAAATATACTGAACGAAAAAACCTTGAATTTTAAACAGAGAAAGGACATTTATAAACTCACATTTTCCGTTATTGATTTAGCCACGTGTGCAATAAGGGGTCCAACCACCATAAATTATTAGGTTTTTTTTTTTTTTTTTTTTTTTTTTTTTTTTTCCCTTAAAAAAAAAAAAAAAAACATACGGAACGAAAAAACCTTAAACTTCAAATATGAAAAGAACATTTATAAACTCACATTTTCTACTATCGAATTAGTCACGTGTGGAATAGGAAAACAACCACAAATTGAAGAAAACCACAAATATTTTGGATTACCCTGTATAATAAAGAGCTACAAATGATTTTATCTTTAAGAAATTATTTCACTTACCATGTACAATATTTACATGCTCTTCTGTGCGGATCGCACGATTATTTAGACAAATATGATTTTTTTTTTTTTTTTAATTATTATTATTAATTTATTTGGCAATATTTTACTTTTAACAAGGATGGATTCAGCAAAAATTTACAAAACAAGCAAAAAAATTGACAAAATATTATTCTGAAATATAAAATGCACAAGTATAATTCTCGCAGAGATATGAGTACTTGTTGTAAATATATTTTTACAGCGCATGCGCGAAAAATGTTTTCTATTTTATTTTATTTATTTTATTATTATTATTATTACATAGACTGAAAGTTAGATATACTTGCCAACTTATGCCAAAAATTCATTTGAATAGTGTAAAAAAATAAGCAAATTATCGGCAAAACCCTGAGCTAGATTTTAGATATTATCCAAAGTTAAAATTTTATAAGGGGTCCACGCATCCAGGCGGTTTTACGCTCATAGCTGGAAGATGGAAAGTTCCGGGTTAGACGCCAGGTCGCACTCATTGACCTAGTCGTTCAGAGTTTTCCGTAGTTTTCTCCGAAACTCGCGTATATACGGGCTAGGACCCCTTAGAAAGAACCCCCACGGAAGCCATAGGCTTAGGACCCTAGTCTAATCAAACGGCCTTAAACCGTACAACCAACCAACCATAAGGGGTCCACATGCCATGTATTTAATTTGAAGATACAATTCTTTCAACCACATTCCAAAATTTCTTTTTTGTGAAAAACCCTTCTGGATGGATGGTTGGGTTTTACGTTGCACGTGTGCTGCGCAGATGGGCAATTGGCGACGGTCTGGGACACACCCCTAGAGGTGGTCCGGAGACATGCCATCACAATTTTGATCCTCCACGGAAGGGATGGCTCTCCCGCTTCGGTGATCCCCAGAGGTATATAATTTTTGATGGGAACATGGAGGTCATTGCGGCCACGACAGATTTTACGTGCACCAGCCACCATTAGTGTACACGGCGGTCTTTGGCCGGCCCGAGTACCGAACCCGCAATCTTTCAATTACGAGACCGGCGCTCTACCGACTGGGCTAACGCGGCCCGAGAAACCCTTCTGCGCTAGTAAATGTAACACAATTTTATTTATTTACTACGATTTGTAAATTCATATGTGGTTAAAAAAAAGAAAAGAAAAAAGAAACTACAACAAAATATATATATATACAGAGAGAGGGAGAGACAAGTCGGTTTGTGTCTATCTAGCGCTCCAATTTTTTACACATGCATTTCTAAATTTAAACAAATTAAAAATTACATCGTAATCCTTTAATTAAAATTGTATAACCACGTGTCCATTTCTTTCTTTATATTATTAATTTCTCGTGACGTAGTTGAATTTTATATATTAATTTTACTATCATTAATTTTTAAATTTATTTGTTACAGAATTTTTATTATTATTATTTAATAAGTCTCTGTAAATGAACCAAGAAATTTTGTTTAATTTATTATTTCAATTAACGAACGAATCTTCCAAAACCATCCGAACCATGGATAAAATTGCATTTTCTTTATTTCAATACACTGTTACTATTGTGGTCTAAGTTTTTGCGTTAAATTATTTTTTATTAGTAGTAGTATGGAGGACTATTAGTCTATATCATAGAATAATAATAAAGGAAGAAGGAGCATAAGGTTTCTACATAAGCTGTTGTGTTGCCACAAAAAACAGCGATTATTAACAAGCCTTTATTAAAAAACTTGAAAAACTTCAATGTAGAGAGGAGCAAAAGTAGCTTTCGCTGGCATTTCACTAGAAGTGGTTTGTAAGCATTAAGACTATTGGCGTGCTCCTTCTTCCTCTATTATTATTCTATGGTCTATATCTACGGATAAAACGTTGTCACCAGTTTTACAATGATTGGACATTTATCAAAATCGAAAATTTACAGAAAATATAATTGAATAATTCGAAAGCGATGTTATAATTTGAAAAAAAAAAAAAAAAAATCTAATAGTCCTCCATACTAAACTAAATTCTGCTTTTGCCAGAATTTCGTCAAAATCTTTTTCCTTTTCTTTCTTTTTTTTTTTTTTTTTTTGAAAGAAAAAAGAAATAAAAACTGATAATAATAATCAGTATCGAAAAAGTTGAAGAAGCCCTTTTTTAGACAAAAATACATAATTTATTTTAATTTTTAATTGTTGCCAAAAAAGTTTACGAGTTGATTTTAACTTTTTTTTTTTTTTTTTTTTTTTAATGAAAAGAAATTCACGCATATATATATATATATATATATATATATCATGTTAAAACCTTGGAAGGGAAAGCGATAATTTGTAGCTTTTATATTATTATTTTATTCAGCTGAAATGCACGCAAGGAAACCATGTATAAAATTAATTTCTTTATACGAATACATTGTTTTACCTAAGATATTATTTTCGGCATTAGTTTCGGAAAACTTGGCCTTTTATTATTAAGACGATGATAAATTGATTTTTCTTTCTTTTATTTTAAATAGTTTTATCTTGGCAGGTTTTTGAAAACATAGCCTTAATTTCCGTAAAATAAAATTTATGGATTAGTTTATTCTTTTTCTGACAAAAATATAAATTAGAGTACAATTTTAAAACAACAGTAAATGGATAAAACATTTTCAAGAATGAGGATTCTTGATTTGTGTCTAAACAAATTTTTACGTAAAAATATCACCTATAGAATAATTTCAAAACTTTCTCTGTTGCTGTTTAACAAAATACTTCATAATTTTTATTTCAGTTTCTCTTTTCGGACGGCCTTCAGAAACGAATGTAATAATAATTCAAGAGAATTTCCTTATCATTGTTTGTATGGAGAAAAAGTTATTTCACTTTATTTCGTAGATGTACTTCTCACCTGTCACAAAACAAACTCCTTTCATCAGAGGTCATAAACCGCTGTCACATGCAAAAAAAACGAAAATATCGTAATTTCTGGTAGATACCCCGCAGGTTATATAATCCAGTTTTGCACCAGAAATTTCAATTTATAAATAAATTTATATTTGTACGAGCTCTTCCTTCAAAAAAGTATAGATTTCTCTATTAAATAAAATTTCTGGTGGAGAAAAAAGGCATCTTACCTGCGGGTTATCTACCAGAAATTACGGTAGTTATGTGATCCTATCTAGAAAAAAAAAAAAAATCTGTAAAAAATCTCTATCCGCGTTTGTAATGATCGATAGAAAATGATCGATTTTCCAACTTTTGTTGTTAGTAAATATAATAGCCACGTGTGTTTGTTATTGTTCTATTTGTGTTACTACTTAATATTCGTGCAATAATTTCTCCGCCATTACATCATGGAAAATCGATTGCTTTCGGAAAAAATATTTCAGTTTATTCAAAGTTCGATCGGAAGTAGATGTTTAACTGAAGCTGAACAGATATTAGTTTCAAATCATCTGATTAATTCTTTACTTCCATTAGCCGAAGCAACTGAAATTTTAAATTTGTCATTTGGAAATAAATGGAAGCTTAATTCTGTATTTCTTGATCTTTTGGAGTTACACTGTGGCACACAACAGTATGTGTTATCTTTTTCACCGGATTTATTCATTTTTATTCAATAAATATATGTGAAACTAAACATCGGATATACAGCAAGCAATGGCGTCTCGACGAAAGCCGAAATCTATTCCTGTTAATTGTAATTTCACCTTAGCCCACCAGAAGGCGAGCATTTCATTACAATCGTGGTTTCAATTTTTATACTACGTAAAGCTATTTTTTTTTTTTTTTTTTTTTTTTTTTTTAATAAGTTTCTTTATAAATTCATCACATATAGCTTTCATTGTTCCTAAAATTTTTTACTCTTCAACCTTTATTTTTAAAAAAAATCTTCAATTTCTACATCGATTTAACTCTTTATTTACCCATATTATGAAAGAATGAAATTCTTTTTTAAAAAAACATACGTATTTAGTTAGCTAATTCCTAAAGCTATAAACAATAAAAACTTTGTATACATAGTAATTAATAAGGATTTAATGGGGATGTACTTTTATATACAAATTATAGATAGAGGTTGAAAAAAAAGAATATATATTTTTTTTTTAGTCTTTATATATTTTCTAAGATTGATAGTATATTCTTGAGGTAATATAAAAATTATTTAAAACCCTTTCTTGTGCAATGTGCATGTACAAAGACTATAGCGGAATAACTTCTTTCTTACTTCTTAGAGATTGCACTGTTTTGTTTTGTTTTCTACTTTCTTTAGCAGATATATATTAGACACAGGGCTCTAGAAATAGGAAAAAAAACTGGTCACCAGGAAAAGTGTTTAGTAGCCAGAAAAAAAAAAATCTTCCGGCCTTTATTTATTTAATTTTGAAATTTACTTGAATATAGAAA
Organism: Salticus scenicus; assembly: GCA_963930645.1. NCBI lineage: Eukaryota > Metazoa > Arthropoda > Arachnida > Araneae > Salticidae > Salticus > Salticus scenicus. The sequence goes on from OZ005648.1 coordinate 53,358,616, forward strand.
TTAAATTTCTGTGTATAAAAATCAGATACCACTAACTAGGACTGGATTATACATCAAGAAACACCTGTTCGTTTTTATCATTTCCTCTAAACCAATAAACTGTTGGCGTCGACACATCATTATACTGGTGCAACGATTCAGCAATAGGTGGCAAAGCGAGCAAACAAGAGCAGTGTAAACTACATCAATTCAAAACAGGGTTGTTAAATATACACAGTGGAACGTAGTGTAAATTCCCTGTTGGTATATTGATTCAACCCTGTGTTTCAATTCAACACAATGGTGTGCAAAACATGCACAGTCATGAGTCGCTATTTTCCTTCTATTTGTTTCTTACACAAACTGATAAGAATGACCCTGCAGTTTAGCATAAGTTTCTGCATTGAATTCTGGGCCCAATTTTTTTGCCTTTGCCGAAATATAATTTTTTTTTTTTTTTTAAATGTTGAGTTTTTATTGAAAACATATTTGCCAACCACGGATTAGGATACAGGATGACAAACTAGATAGGGCGGTCAGCGTGGGGAACGGAGCTTTATTTTCCGCATTAATTCAGCCGAACAGAGTAAGCGATCCGATCGCCGCCTGGTGTAGTACCTTTGAAACTCATCGGAAGAAAGGGAAAGCCCGCCCCTTCGGCTTCAGTCATCCAACGAAGGAACAGCCAGAAATGTAAAAACGCGCTGATTGGTGTATTTTCGAGATTGGTCGCCCTCTATCTGTAAGATGAAAATTACTACTTTTCCGTAATATTAGTCATGAAGTTACATAATTAGAGGAGAGGAAACGGGAATGGCGGTAAGCATTGAAAAACGGACCTAAAGAGAAAGTGGGTGATAGGGGGCGCTCCGAACATACTAGACTCATCGTTTACATGAGAAGTAAGCGGGAAATTTGAGATTTTAATTGATATTAATTAATTAAAATATCCCACAAAGTGATAATGGAGAAGAATTGCTTTGCTTGTGTATGTAATAGCGGCTTTCGATCAACTGTCGCAAAAAATAAAGTTTTAGGGAAGAAAAATCCAAGTTAATTTTCTGCTCCTGAGGCTAGTTATTCCGACTTAATTTAGAGCTTTAATACTGATATTTAACAAATAATTTTCATTTCTAGTATTATAAGTAGCTACTCCTTTAGTATAAAATGCATATTTCCGTTTTTATGGACCAGCGTCGTTTCTTTTTTGTATTTGAAGGCCTTTAAAAATTCTCATTTTATGAATATTTGACTTAAGAAATGTGAATATGAAAAAAATGTACAATAAGCATAACTTTATTATTTGTGACATATTATGCTATTTAATCAATTTCAGAAATGAAATTTGATTTGTTAATGAATAAAATTTTTTAAATGACTTACATGTTTCGTTTCTTTAGATAGATAGATAAACAGATAATGCTATATGTATTAAGTATTTTAAAAAGAAAATTATTGACATCTAATGATAACTATCTACAAAATAATATATATATAAGATAAACAGATTTGCATGTTATTGGGAACTATAATTATATATATTGGTCAATAATACATGCACAAAATCTGAAATTCTTAACAAGGTAAGTGGGGGGGGGGGGGGGGGTGTTTGTTCAAAAATTTCAGAAAAATGAAAAAGAATAATAAATAAATAAAGGATTTTTAGAATTAAAAAGAAAAAAAAAAGAGAGAAACTTTAATGTTTTTCATCTCTTAGTAAAAATAACTTGCTTTAAATGTCTAATTAACCATTTTAATTAAAAACGATTTGCAGCTTGTAATAAAATCAAGACAAACCATACGTTATGTATGTATATGTTCATATGAAAAAAAATATATATGTATGAAATAGTATTTCAAAGTTTTGTGAAATTAAAAAAAATTTGCTTTGCCCAGAATCCACAAATGCAAGGTAATGGTAAAATTGTAAAGATTGATTAAAAAAAAAAAAAGAAGTTTTAACATTGAAATCGGAAATTTCTTAAGTAAATTTATTACAGTGAAAGAAGACAGTAATTTTATAAAACTTTTGGTACATTACTGGTTTAGGATTGGGAAAATTTACATACACATTGAAATATAAAATACTAAGTATATTAAATATTCTCAAAAACTATTTAAATTTTAAAAACTGAAACTCTAAATGTCATTTTTTTGGAAATACTTAAAATGATTACTAGTTTTTCACTTTTTTTCCCCTGGATTTAACAATATTATAGTTTAAGAGCATACCCTTAACGATATTCAGGTATTACTTTGTTGATTCATCGTAAAATATTTTTTTTTAAATATCTGAATGCTGAAATGTAATATAATTTTTGAGTATTCAAACTTAAAAATATTCAATGGAAATAGGATGTGGTATATGGTGTTAAAACAAATTGTCTCTTTCTGTAATGAGGCTTTAAAATATAATTTGTATTTTCTTACTGAGGAAGAAAACTTTCAATAATATTATAGTTTAAAAAAAATTAAAGAACACGCTTTTATAGAAATGGAAACTAAAAAGCATAAAATATCTATCTTAGTATTAAAATGCAGGGTAAGAGAAAATCGTGTGAGTGACACACCATAATATTTACATACATTTAAATCTTTAATTAAAATAATTTAGAATTAAACAAAAACCATTTTTAAAAAATATCCCCTGACTGGGCTCGAACGATAGGCCTTTAGGTTCGTAGCGCGGAGCTTTACCTCACAGCCACAGCGTTCACGTAGGAAAAGTCTTTTTTTACAATATAGATTTTTTGTTTGCTCCCAGAGTGGTTACAAACATACAATCCTACATACAGGTGAAGCTAATAAAAAGCGTGTTAAAAAGTAGTATGTTGTAGCTATCACAAAACTTTCTTCTATATTTTTCTATTACAAATTCACTCAGTGCAAATAATTTGTTAAAATTTATTAAATCTATTTTCCACAATAAATGTAGTTTTTTTTTTTTTTTTTTTTTTTTTTTTGGTAGAAGTATAATACTAAAAGCCCAAATAAAGTTGATGTTATGTTCTACAATGATATCTTAAAAATTGAGCTTTTTTTTTTTTTTTTTTTAATGAAAATAATAATTAAATTTTGCTTTAAATTATCATAAGTCAAGGGTTCAAATATACAGTTTAAATTTATTGATGAAAGATATCAGTATTAAAAATTTGCATTGCCCCTACATGCCCATTTTTTTTTTTTTTTTCTAGTTCCCTATTTGTATTATGAATAATATTTTTAACTTCATAAGGATTCAATTAAAACAATTCTAATTCTGTAGATTTATAAGAAATTTTGTCCTATACCGCTAAGTTAAAAGTTCAGAGAAAACGGGAGGGCAACAATACCTGCTGCATGATTTTCACCAAAAGTTGATAGACCCTAATTTATGTTAAGGTGTAACTACATATCAATTTGTATGAAACTCTCTGAAGTAGCTCTTGAGATACAGTTGGAATAAAATTTTTGTTATACAGACATATTCTAAAAAAGATTAAATCCTGTTCTGGACTCTAAAAACATGTAAATCTATCGAAAACTGGAAATCGAAAATTTTTACGAATTTAATACTTTCTTCTATTGGATATAGAATAAAGTAAAGAATATCTTTATGGCTTTAATTTCAAACAAAAACTGAAATACAGATTGTTTTTCTGTACTCCTTTATATTTTCAAAAAACAAGGCTGCAAAAATATATTTTGTTTTTAGCAATAGAGGAAAAAATCTCACAAAAGCTTCTTTACAGCTTTATGTCTAAAGAAAAAATTGAGGAAAATATTGCATTTGTATAGCCTATATATAGTCTAAAACTTATTTAGCCATCCTGTACAATATTATTGTACCATTTTCAGTAGAGAACTTGGCACTTAAATAACATATATTAATTTTAAGGTATTTTATAAATACCACCAGAAATTAAAGAACAGACACACCAATTAAAGTCATAATCATAAATATTCTCCAGGAAACTTTCGGTGAACAGAACACTTCTCTCCCTTAGGGAGTCGGGTGCTCTTTAAACTTGCAATGACCTACTCTCTTCTCCTGTATCACTTTTCTACTTCCCGTCCGAATGGCGTCTATGAACAGTTTTTTTTTTTTTTTTTTTTTTTTTATGTCAGGTAAATTTATTTCTTCTGTGTTCCATTTCTCTGGCCCGCTGAGGTGTGGGGTCATCATTGGACCCCGGGTACTCAGCACTCAGCACCCCTCGAAGGAACAATGTTTTGAATTATTAAAAACGCTTAATACAATTAAAAATGCAGTTCTAGCAATTTTCAACTACAGCCCATAATGCATCTGAATATTTTTGTGTATCCCTTAACAGTAAATCTTTGGTACTCATACCCTGTTCCACAGAAAACATTTTTAACCATAATAATAATAAGGTCAATTTCCTTATGTGTTGTTTAGTACAAAGGTATTAAAACATTTTTTTTTAATATTATCTCTTATTGAACGAAATACATTGAAATTATTTTGAATATCTTTGTATATAAATTAGTTGCGGTCTGTAACTGGAAAAATTTTAGATAAATTTATTATGAAAGCGGGTGGTAAATTTTATAAAACGTTTTATAAATTACTATTTTATAATTATGAAAATGCACATACATATGCATTAAATTATGAGATTATTAAGTATATCAATTTTTCCCAGAAATTATTTAAAAATAAATAATTTAGAATTTCAGATTTTTTGAAAATATTTAAAATGATTACTGCTCACTAATTTCTAATTTTTCACCTTGATTCTACCTTATTAGAGTATATTCAAGTATTACTTTATATATCTATATCTATCTATCTATCTATCTATCTATCTATCTTAAATCTATATTAAGGCCAGTTGTCTGCTCTAGAAACTTGTGCCAGGGTGGATTGCCTCCTTGGGTCTTTCTAAGGGATCCTAGCCCATATTTATGCAAGTTTTGTAGAAGTTAAGAAACGTCTAGGCAGACAAATGACATGGACTTGAACCATGTTCCATGGAACTTTCCTCTATTGGCTTAAAGTTATTGGGGACTTAGTACTAGGGACTTGAGCCTAAAGAAGATGCCCTCTGTAGGGGTCTTTCTAAGTGATCCTAAGCTGTATTCACGTGAGTTTCGGAGAAAACCACGTAACACTCTAAACGGCTAGTTCGACAAGTGCTTCCTGGGATCTAATCCTGCACTTCTCGGCTACTACCTTTGAATGCAGAACCTCTCGGCTACTGGTGGGACCTATTAACTTAACCAAACCTCTAAATTGCTGGTATTCGATTTAAGGTGAATTGTCTACACTACGGACATGGACCTAAGAGGTACTAGCCCATATCATTCTCGAGTTTCGGAGAAAAACACGGAAAACTCCGAATGGCTAACTCGACAAGCGTGACCTGAGACCGAACCCAGCACTTCCCATCGTCCAACTTTAAGGGCAGAACCTCTCAATCACTAGTGGAGCTGTAGGAAAGAAAAATTATAGTAATAATTAGTTAGCAGGGAGTATTTATTTAATAATTTTCAAGAAATATAAATGTAATAATTATTATAATATTTCATTGCACATGTGTGGAATATATATATGTGTGTGTGTGTATAATTGAAAGAAAGTTTTAATTTTTATAAATGAAAAATGCTTAGTGCGAGTTCAAAATGTAGATATTTAAAAACAAATTATTTCAAATGCTAAATATTAAATAGTGAAAATGATTTCAAGAACAATTGATAAATATTCCTTATATATAATTCCTTGGTGGGTTTTTTTCTTTTCATTTTTCCCCACTTATTATTATTATTATTATTATTATTTGGAACATTTCAAATTGATTGTTCCATTCTATTATAATTATTTATTTATTTATTTATTTAAACGAAATACAAGACTAATTTATTATTATTATTATTATTTATTTTAGATTTCTCAAAAAAGTTTTTGCAAAATGATTTTAAAATTATCGAACTTTCGGAATCTACAACATTATTCGTTGATGCGGATTTAATAAAAGTTTATTAACTTTTTCCAAATGAAAATCCGCGATTTTTTGCGCAATCCTTCTTTATCTTTTGTTTTACCTTTCAATAATCCGAAAGACGGAATTTCTGATACCGCCGCGTGATGGCGCTGCAAAGACCCGAGATGTCTGAGGAGAATAGAAGGGAGAAAACTGGGGTTATTCTTGAAACATCGCGATCGCCGTCCTTCTCTTTATAGGTTCATGATATTAGTAATACATCCTTCTCTTTTAATCCGTGTTGCCAACTAAAGTATACTGGTCGCCAATGGTGTCCAGGCGACCGTTTTTCACGAGCCGTGATTAGACCAATCATAAAATTTCTCTTGATGTGAGAAATTAATATGTAGGTGCATCACTAGGGGGCGCTGTTGCTGCTTAATCTGGAAACATAACTTCTACGCAAAAAGAACGCTGAGTGTCATGTGATTGGCTTTGACGAAATCGACGAAAGCAATAGAGTGGAAGTTTTGAACTGGCTATGACAAATCACCACCAGATGTAAAGTTGATAGAACTTTGAATGAAATATTTTTAAACTAAAAGAGAATAAAGAAAAAAATAATTCAAAATGTTTAAAACTTCACAACTAAGGGTATTTTGCCATAGCGAGTCATTTTGTAGGGATGAAGGGTAGTTTTTGAGGACTGCTGGTCACCCTAAGTTGGTCACAGAAATCAAACCAAAACAGTGTATTACTGCAAATAACTTAAATATGTATATCAGTATCGTCTTTGGATATCATATAAATTAATTATCACAAAAGAGACTAGTAGTTAAGTTTTTTATACTAACATTGTTTTCGTTCATTGCATCATCCAATTCCTGTATTAGTTTTTCTTGGATGTCTGGGTTCAAGGCTAAGCAATATGAGACAAAAGACAGCGTTGTGGCAGTCGTTTCATAACCAGCTAAGAAGAAGATCACGCACTGGGCTATCAGTTCATCCATCGACAGAGCTGCAAAAATAATTTCATGGGAATATTGTTAAAATCTGTTCGCAGCAAACACATATGACAACTATAACAATTACAAAGCAATACATTCTATACAATCCAAATGTATTTTATGTAAATAATAAAATGCTCGGTGTGTATCACAAACCTGGAATACATTTTTTTTTTTTTTTTTTTCTTTTTTACAAGTGATAAAATTTTGAGTATTTATGTCAGAACTTACGTTCTAAAAACGCGCATTTATTTTTACGCTAACTTTTCTAAGATTTAAAGCTAGAGGTAATTATTACATTTTTTATTACAATATTTTAAAACTGTAGTTATTTTTACTCGATACACAAATAAATAAACCTGTTGTCATCATTATTTAAAAAAAAAAAAAAAAAAAAAAAAAAAAAAAATCGATCATGAAATAAATTCTATACCTTTCTATCTATATTAATTATTAAATTTTATAAAAAGTTTTTCCAATTATAATCAAAGAAACATTACGTGAATTCGAAATCTATTAAGAGAATTACAGAATATTAAATTTAATTTTTAAATATGTTTATGTTTTATCTTGCCATATATGATAGAGAAAATATTGTTTTTCAATCAAACTTTCAAAATGGAATGATTCTTTCTTTTCTTTTTTTTTTTTTTTTTACCCATCGTTACCTATTTTGAGGTCTAATGAATTCAAAAATCTGTTTATCAGTTTTTTAGTGGTTGATTTCCGCATGTATTTATGTTTCTATCATTCGAATTGCTATAATTACTACTGTTATTACAGTGGTGGACATAATTATAAGATACCTATCTAATTTGACAAATAGTGAAAGAAAAGATTCGGAGCTTAAAAATGCTTTATCAAATACGTCAAAAACATGAATTTATTCTGTTATCATACATAATTATTTTATAATAATGATATTTTCATACAATTTAATGAAAAAACTTAAAAGCATAATGGACAAAATTATAAGACACCAACCGTTTTTTCCAAATACAGTGGTCAACATAAATAGCAGACACTAATGGTCTAAAAGAAAATCCTCTAGCATGGTTATTCAATATTTGGGGGAGTCGCCATTGTTTTTTATAACATGAAAGATGCGATTCGGCATCGAGTCTATCAATTCTAACAAAATATCGCAAGACAGTTCTTCTCAAGCACATTTTATCGCATTCTGTAGGTCTTCGGCACATATAAACTGCCTCCCATTTCGGTAAACCGCACGAGCTAAGATCCCCCACAAGTTTTCCATGGGATTTAAGTCACGGGAGCGAGAAGGCCACGGGAGAACATTGATACTTTGCTTTGAAAGCCACTTTTTTGTTTCGTGTGATGCATGAATCGGCGCGTTATCTTGCTGGAAAGTGTAGTTTTCGCCACAAAAAAGTTCACCATATATGGCTAGTTGATCTTTAAGAAGATTCTTATACATTTCGGAATTCATACTTGAATGCACAAAAACAATATCCGTTTTCCCTTGAGCCGAAAAACCAGCCCAAACCATTACTGAGCCTCCATCCATTTGGCGGCTCATTAGTACATGAGGAGACTTCCGTAAATCATGCCACTAATATTGAAACACGTCAGGACCATCCAGGTAAAACTTTTTTTCATCAGAAAATATCACAAAGTACCATTTGGAGGTCCACACTGTTAAAAATTTCTGTAAATTTAATGTAAAAAATTATCCAGAGTCTCTGTAAATTTGCAGTAATTCTTAGTTAAAAGTGAATAATCGAGATTCTCAATCTTTATTCGGTATTTTTACCTAATTATATTATTTAATTATTTAATTAAAATTAAAAATGGCTGTTTCTACTTTAGAAAAAGCATTCTAAGTCCGAAATACATTCTCACCAATAATTAATTAAATTAATATTAGTTATTAAAGTGAATATATAAAATAAGTTTTTTAAGATCTCCGCTTATTTTTCTCTGTTATTTTACGTAAGACTTAAGATAATACATTACACAGAGTTTTCTGTTGAAATTTTTAACAGTGCAGGCTATAGTTTGTTTAGCGAAGTTTAGACGCTTCATTTTGGGCCGGCTTAGAAGCGGTGATTTTTTCTTAAATTTTTTATATTTCACATAGGAAGCATTATGCAACACTCTGCGAATGGTTCTCCTTGAACAATTCAGTTTCAAAGCATTTTTAATGCCTCTAGTGGTCATCTTATTCTGTGTAGCGAGCGAAAGCACATGGTGTCTGTCTCTCTTATAATTTTGTCCATGGTATTTTTAATTTTTTTTTATATTAAACTCTATAAAAATATCATTTCTGTAAAACAATTACGTGTGATAACAGAATAAATTTATGTTTTTGATGCATTTGATAAAACATTTTTAAGCTCTGAATCTTTTCTTTCACTATTTGTCAAATTAGATAGGTGTCTTATAATTATGTCCACCACTGTATTAGAATCGTTAAAAGTTTACATATATATATATATATATATATATATATATATATATATATATATATATATATATATATATATATATACATATATATATTTGCATAAATATATTCGCATCGTGCTCAAGATTCAAGTATGAGCTCAAACAGTAACAAATTTCGAGTAAAATTTAACTCAATTTTTTTTTTAAACAGAGATTATATAATTTATAGATTATACGAAAAACAGTAAACATTTTAAATTTTTAGTCCTTAACTAAGCTTTTATTGCTTGCAAATTTATAACCATGAAAATATATTTTCTTTAATTGCAACAAAAATTTTTGACAGTATTCTACGACTTACTTTTCTTAGTGTAAAGTGTCTGTTTGAATACTTGATCATTTTCATCTTTACCGTAGTTTTCAGTGATGTCATCCTTCTCGTTCACATCTAGCTTGCCCTCTTGCGATAGCTCATTAGCAGTATCCAGAAGTAATTGCAGAAAGTCATTTCTCGTCTGAAAAAATAAATCACGATGGAGTGGCGCAAACAATTACTAACAAGGGACACTCACGAACTGTGACTCTCAGATCGTAACTAAACTTTACAGGTAGTTAAAGTTTACGAAGATATACATTTCTACCAATTTACATCAGCAAACGTTACTTTAGAACAGAGCTATTGGTGTTTGAAGTTCGAACTATATTTTTTTTTCAATACTGTGATGTTCATTCAATTTACAATTTGATTCAATTATCTGTGGATTCAATTTACCTATTCGAATTTTACACACACACATATATATATATATACTAGTATATAACCCCGTTAAAAATGACGGAATGTGAACGATAAATCTTGAAAACAATGTTTAGATCATGATGGTTACCACGTGATCATTTAAATGTATTTTCAATTTTTGTTTATAAATCAAATGTGTTTCGATATTTTATAATTTGCGTTCTTTGTGAGGTCTAACTGTAATACAGACAGTGTCCGGAGATGAGAGAAGTCGTGTCGAGCCACACCAGATTGTAAAAACGTGAGAAAAATTGCAACTTTGGCCTTTATCATGGTTTTGTGAGGTCTAACTGGAACGTTTCTGGCTGCAATCTTTAAGAGACAGTGTCCGGAGATGAGAGAAGTCGTGTAGAGCCGCACCAGATTGTAAAAACGTGAGAAAAATGGAGGCTTTGGCCTTTATCACTGTTCTGTGAGGTCTAATTGCAACGTTTCCGGCTGCAATCTTTAAGAGACAGTGTCCGGAGATGAGAGAAGCAGAGCTGCCAACCTAATCCGGCAAATTGTTAGTACCGCCTCTTTTTCTACACCACTTAATTTTTAGAGAAATTCTCTTCAAATGTATCTACGATGAATTAAGAAGAAAAATACTCTAAAAATTAAGTGGTGTAGAAAAAGGGGCGGTACTAACAATTTGCCGGATTAGGTTGGAAGCTCTGGAGAAGTCGTGTAGAAAGGCACCAGATTTTAAAAACGTGAGAAAAATGGCGGCTTTGGTCTTTCTCATGGTTCTGTGAAGTCTAACTGCAACGATTCCGGATGCAATCGTTAAGAGACAGTGTCCGGAGTTAAGTGAAGTCGTGTTGAGCCGCACCAGATTGTAAAAACGTGAGAAAAATGGAGGCTTTGGTCTTTCTCACGGTTCTGTGAGGCCTAACTGCAACGTTTCCGGCTGCAATCTTTAAGAGACAGTGTCCGGAGATGAGAGAAGTCGTGTAGAGCCGCACCAGATTGTAAAAACGTGAGAAAAATGGCAGCTTTGGGCTTTCTCACGGTTTTGTGAGGTCTAATTGCAATAGAGACAGTGCCCGGAGATGAGAGAAGTCGTGTAACACCGCACCAGATTTTAAAACAATATACAGTATATAATTATTAACACATCACATTAACAAGTTAATTGTGTGATACATTATTTGTATCATACAAGGATGGAAAGCGTTTGCTGACGATGACGCGAATTCAATGATTTTTCTTCACCCAAAAGTTTTCACTTCAAATGGAAAGCGTTAGCTGACGATGACGGGAGTTCAATGATTTTTGTTCACCCAAAAGTGCTCAACGCGCCTAAAGAAGTTTTCACTTCAAAAATTTTACCCGATCAATAAATATGAATGACAATAAAAAAAACTGCTGGTTGACAAAAAATATAGGCCCGACAACACAACAGCAACAACACATCCCAGTGTTCCATTAAGTGCTCTATACGCAAGCGAAGTGTGACGTCACTGACCGTCCGTGGATGCAAGAAAATGATTTCCTATGTTAATCGCCCATTGGATTTTTTGTAAAAAATTATTAAAAATCGAGGAAAATTATTTCCCGATTTTAATCCCCATATTTGGGTATATATATGTATTAGTTATCATGTGCATATGTTAGATTGAGTTATTTTGCTGTCAAATTGACAAAATTTTAATTTTAAATTTCAAAACTCTGTTGTCCTTGGCGTTTTTGTATTTGGCGATCAAAAACGTACTACGAAAATATACACATGCCAGATGTATACTTTCGTAATATGTGTTATGCGAAATATTATTTCATATTATTCCTTACTCTCTTAATATAAATTTTTAAAATAACCATGATTTTTGAAAGGAATTAAATTATATTCGCCAGATAATTTGGCGATATATATATATATTTTTTTTTTCTGCCAAGGATGACCGATATCAAATCTATTCCGCTGCAACATATTAGTATCTTATATCAGATACTTTATTTAGACATTTGAAAACAAATTTCACTTCAAATTATGATAGAATATTTATCATTTTCCTTTTAATTAGTATATTAGTTGGATATTTATTGTGTAAATATCAATGTTTATGTTTTCAATGGAATATGGAAGTTTTTTTTTTTTTTTTTTTTTTTTTATCTAGAGTTTTGAAATTTAAAATTCAAATTTTATCAATTTTAGAACAAAAACAACTTAATCTAACGCATGCACATGATAACTATTACATATCTAAACCTAAATATGGGGATTAAAATCGGGAAATAATTTCCCTCGATTTTTAATAATTTTTTACGAAAAATCCATTGGGCGTTTAACATAGGAAATATTTTTCTTGTATCCACGAACGGCCAGTGACGTCATCACTTCGCTTGCGTATTTAAAGTCCTCATAATAAGAAAAAACGATTTACTTCATTTTACCAAAATACTTTTTTTTAAGACTATCGTAGATCCTGTTTTCAAATTTTCTAACTAACTATCCAATAACTACAGACACTCCATGCTAACCCAAATTCACCTCTACTCGATACCTCCAACCAGCTATCTCACCCTCAACATCGCCAAAATATCCAGGATCCAGCTAGGGACTTTCTCATTCTCAACCGAACATTTTACCTTGACTCAACATTATCACCTTAGACTACTCTAATTTCAATACTCATTTCAACTGGTGACTTTTACTTGCCCAACCAAACATTCTATCCCAACTATCATTTTACACTAATTTCAAAACTAAAATCAACTGGCGGCATTTACGTACTAAACTCGGCGCCAATCATACCTTACAATGTAAACAAACAATGAAGTTTGATAAAAATATTTAAAGGCTTTAATGCGTTTTTACAAATATTTTAAGATTTTTAAGGCTTTAATATCTTTTAGAAATATTTTAAGCGTTTTTTTTTAATGAAACAGTCAAAGAGTCGTTCATTCGGAATTAAAAAGTTGTCCATTTGGAATTTGTATTTTCTGAATGGCAACAGTTTTGGTTTGTTTTTATTTGGTCTTGCTTTGTTTATAATCATGAAGTTACATAATTCTATTTATAGGTTTATGTTTATAATAGCCAGTGATCCGTTATACTTAATTTAGACATTTAAACATTACAATTGAATAGTTTTTCAAGGTTTTATAGGAAATAAGAATATGTGCGATACAAAACATGTATGAAAATGATATGTATGTTTCCTAAGTTGAATTAAACAAACGAAAAAAAAAATGGCTGCCAAAAGTTTCAGTTTTGAAGCGGTACTAACCGGATTCGTTCATGACAGATGAGGATCATTATATATATTAATATTACACGCGCTGCTGATTTATTTATTTAAATTGTACTTTTTAATCGTCTGAACGTGCGTATTTTTCTTGCTCTACAGTTCATTTTTTAGTACGGAGGACTATTAGTCTCAATCAACGGATAGAACGCTGTCACCAGTTTTATGATGGTTGGACATTGATCGAAATCAAAAATATAATTGAATAATTTGAAAGCGATGTTATAATTTGAAAAAAATAATAATAAAATAAAACTAACTGCCCTAGTACTAAACTAAATTCTGCTTTTGCAAAAATTTCATCAAAATCTTTTTTTTTTTTTTTTTTTTTTTTTTTTTTGTGTGTGTGTGAAAGGAAAAGAAAAGAAAATTAATAATGTTCAGTATCGAAAAAGTTGAAGAAGCCCTTTTTAGATAAAAATAAATATATATATATATTTTTTTTTTAATTGTTGCTAAAAATGTTTATGAATTGATTTTAATTTTTTTTTTAATGAAAAGAAATTCACGCGTAAATATTAAGATTGGTATAAAACTTTGTGAAAAATTAAACTTGCAGGGTAAAATTGTCGTCATTATAGCTCTAAAGTTTTTTTTTTTTTTTCCCTTAAATATTTGAAAAATAATGGGTTTTCGTACTAGAGGGATTTCAATTAGAATTTTTAATAATTTATTTAATTCCTATTTTCTTATATAACATGGTAATATGCTGCGTATCAAGTAGTTAATAATACGCGGCAAGTGGATATTTCGGTAGTATTTTACAAACATATGTGTCTACATTCTTGCTTAAAAACAATCTGAAATACAATTTAAATAAATAAATCAACAGCACATGTTTGATACATGAAGTAAAAAAATAGTTCCAACTTCGAGCAGCAATACCTCTTTTCTGAAGTAACTTTGCCGATATAAATTGATAGGAGTGTATATCTTCGTACCCTTTAATGGCCCTCTTCACTTACCGTCGCCGTGAGCCCGAGCCAATGTTATTCTATGTGGAATTTTTCTTTACAAATAAGATATTAACTAATACATATTTTTAAATTCTGTTTTCACATTCAGGAAATTCCCAACTGTTAAATTGACGCACCTTTTTTAAAAAATGTATTTTTTTTTTAATTTTTATTATTTTATTTTGAAATTGCAAAATGAAAAAATTTCACATATTGAAAATTCGTATATTGCAGCTTCAAAATAAAATATAAAAAATTAAAAAAATATATTTTTTAAAAAGGTGCGTCAATTTAACAGCTGGGAATTTTCAGAATGTGAAAACAGAATTTAAAAATATGTACTAGTTAATAAGTCATTTGTAAAGAAAAATTTCCATAGAATATCATTAGTTTCGGTTTCCGGCGGCGGTGAGTGAAGAGGGCCTTAATTACCAATAAAGTTTGGTTGGTTACGATCGGTGGGTCACAGCTCGTGAGTGTTGCTTGTCAGAATTAATCGATACTGCACATGACTATTAAGGGAATGAAAAGGTTCGTAAATAAAACCATAAAACATTTTGGAAAGCGTACTTCAAATCGAAGACCACTTTGTGATTGTTTTTTGGAAGTTTTCCCTTCATATGAACAGAAAATGTCAACTGGTCTTTAATTGCAAAAAATCGTTTATATATATATATATATATATATATAAACTTGTATTCTTGTGTGTGCGCGCGTGCGTGAGGTTTTTAACCACCGGCAAAAAAATTAGAGAGTTATAAATTTTAAGCTTTCACCTGTCTCTTTTTGTGCATGTGTGTGTGTTTGTTGCACTGTAACCTTCAAATTAATAGATCGATTGATATGATTTTTTTTTTTCTTTCATGCTGATTTTTATTGGGGTATTTCTTATCTACAGTCGGTAACAAAAGGGTCCGAACACTAGCAAAAATTCCTTTGTAAGAAAAGTACACTTCGTACGGTTTTGTTGAATAAATCCTTGTCGAATCCTGGTCTTAGTCAGTGTAAGAACATGATTCGATAAGGATTTGTTTAACAAAACCGTATGAAGTGTACTTTTTTTTTACATAGGAATTTTTGCTAGTGTTCGGACACTTTTGTTACCGACTGTATGTTTAGTAAAAAGCTGTTTGATTGAAGTTTCTTTTCTTTTCTTCTTCTTCTTTTTTTTTTTTTTTTTTTTTTTTTTTTTTAATTAATTAAAATGGGTTTTTCACGCCACTTTTCATTGATATTCTAAAGTTTGAAACACGGGAATCTTCTAACTTACAAATCATATTAGATTTTAAATTTGTGAGCTGACAATCTTCCAAATTTCAAATTCTGTTAAACAATAATTCTCGTTATTTTGAGGATAAAAGTATAAAATCGCCTTTAAAAATATATATATATAAATAAATAAATAAATAATCATGAATTTAAGTTGATTTTGAAAAAAGGTAAAAATTGTCTGAAATAATGATTAAGAGTTCACAGTCCAAAAATATCTGAATTCGGTTGAAAATTAGAGAATTTTTGAGTTTTTTTTTTTTTTTTTTTTTTTTAATAATTAAAATGCTATTTTTCTTTTCTTTTTTCATTCATTCTTTTTTTTTTTTTTTTATCCAGGCCATTTTACTTTAATATTTTAAAATTTGCGAGTTGCCACTTTTTGAAATTCCATCTCATATTAAAGGTTAAAAGCCTTTATTATTATTATTATTATTAGAGTATAAAAAATATTTTTGTCTTCTTAAATTAAGAATTTTTTTGGCGGTTTTGGACAAAATAAATAAATAAATAAAAATTGGCTATAAATTATGATTTTACAGTCAAGAAATTTGAAAAATAGATGTTTAATATATATATATTATTACTATTACTATTATTAAATTAAATTCCATGCCTTCACTGCGTTGACTTTTTGTAATTTGTAAGCTAGCGTTCTTCCAATTGAAAGTAATAGATTTTATAGAAAAATAATATTTAACTGAATTCAAGTTTGGGAATTTTTTTATAAAGCTAGCTTTGCATTTGCTCATATTTTTAGAAAAGACCTATGCAAACTGTAAATAATAAAAATATGAAATATATGGTTTATAAATACCTGCCCAGTTTTTTTCCGTTCCTCAATAATTTGTAGTGTCACTTCAGTAAAGAATTGGAAACTGTTTGTATTACTCACTCTGATCCGTAATTTCTTCAATAATTCAGGGTAAAGAACTAAGAGAGAAAAAAATAACAATAATTGTCAAAAATCAATTAATTGTGCTATTAATGATCTTACTTACATAAAATTATTTTTATTGACAGTTATCTTAAAACAAGAACGTAAAATGGTACGGTTCGCAAAGAATATTAACTAATACTTTCCAACTTTACGTACTTTTTTGACTTGTTTAACTTTTAATGCACTTTGCCTATGTGATCGTACAATGTAGAGACAGAAAAACAAAAAGACAAACTAATTCAATAACTTATTCAATTCATAATCATTCTTAAATATTGTAGTAAAGTGCTAAAAATGCTTAATGAAATCGAAACTGTTGTTTTAGCATTTTCCAGTTGTATACCACAATGTATGTGAATATTTTTGCGCGGCCCTGTAAATCTTAATGCTAATCCTATAGTATTCTATAGGAAACATTTTTAAAGCACGGACATACGGTCGGACAACTAAGTCAGGAACAGCTTTCAGCTTTATTGGAAAGTGTATTGGAAACACTCTATCCAAGCACAATAGACAATTTTAACAATTTCATTAAAAACAGAAACACTATTGTTCACTAGTTAGTCGTAGTGCGACTAAGGCGCCCATCATTTCATTTTATTTATTTATCACTCCAAATAATTCATTCGCTAGTAAGCCAGTGCGAAATTTTTGCACTTCATTTATCTCGTCGTTACATTTAAAATTTAAAATTATTATTATTATTTTATAGACGTCATTTTTTAGATCATCACGACATCATATAGACGCAAATTTAATGTTTTATTATTATTATTATTATTTTGCACGTGGAAGCATATATCATTTTATGCTGGGAAAAAAAAAAAAAAAAAAAAAAAAAACCGGCAACAATTAAAAATTTAAATGCCTATTTTAAACTATGTCTATTTTCATATTTTAATTAATTTAAAAAAAAAAAAATTAACCAAAAATCCGTTACAAATAAAGTACCAAATGAAAGGGGCGATTTTTCCGAATCCGTCGGATTAAACAGCTTATCGGTCGGACAATTAGATTTTTTAAAATTAACTAAAGTATGAAAATTAGGTGGCAACTTGCGGTCCCATACAGACAGACTCCAGGGTAATCTCTTAGCCTTTTTAAGCGTGACAGAATCAGTCAGTCAGGGATGAGCGTAACTATATATGCATATATATATTAAGTTTATTTAATCTATTTCCTTCCGAGACATTTGTAGTTATTGTGAATATCAAAATATGTCAATCTTTTTTTTTTTTTTTTCCCCAATCAATGGCATGGCACTTGCGATTAAGCATTGACCGGGGGTTCACCGAACTGATGACAGTTTGTGAAGGAACACCCAACGGGCGGTCATCGCTACCCCTCACAGGCAAACAGATCCATGCCTTGTCCGGGATTCGAACCCAAGCCCAACCGTGTCGGATAAAGAACGCTAACCACTACACCGTTTGGGCGGCTGATTTCAGTCTAATCTTCATATCATAGTATTACCACTTTTTATGGATATCATTGAAGATTTATTGCGTAGAGGGATTATTTACAATGAATTGATATATCTGATATAGATGATTTGTAATCATTTCATCAAAATATTTTTTTTACAAGAACGACTTCGTAGAGATGCTCGGCAAAAAAAAAAAAAAAAGATTCTTATATATGGGAGGTCCAAAAAGTATTTATTTTTCTTACAGTAAAAAGGGGGGGGGGGATAAACAATAAATCATTTGTTAGAATCACCCTAATCGTCCGTGCCCCAACATGAAACCAATATGCAAGTTTATTGGTTCTCAAAAATCTAAGAATTTAACAGCAAATTATGCCTAATACTAACAACATATGGCTAATAGATTTTTTGTAATCGACCTTTGAAATAAAGAGCATCTTATTCGAATATCCTCTATATTAACGTACCAATATTTTTTTTTTTTTTTTTTTTTTTTTTTTTAGTGCTAGAGGCCTATTTTAGTCGGGACAGTTGTCGAATTTTTATACGTCACTCTTAATTAGTGCTAAGGGCCTATTTCAGTCGGTTTATTGAATGGGGATTTATTAAATAAAGTCCCACCAAGGCACAACTTTGACATGAGTCCCCCCCCCAGGCCCAACTTTGACATGAGTCCCCCCCAAGGTACCCCTATTTCAGTCGGTACAGCGTTGTCGAATTTTTATAATACACTCTTAATAGTGCTAAGGGCCTATTTCAGTCGGTTTATTGAATGGGGATTTATTGAATGAAGTCCCCCCAAGGCACAACTTTGACATGAGTCCCCCCAACGTACCCCTATTTCATTCGGTAGCGTTGTCGAATTTTTATAATACACTCTTAATAGTGCTAAGGGCCTATTTCAGTCGGTTTATTGAATGGGGATTTATTGAATGAAGTCCCCCCAAGGCCCAACTTTGACATGAATCCCCCCCAGGCCCAACTTTGACATGAGTCCCCCCCAAGGTACCCCTATTTCAGTCGGTACAGCGTTGTCGAATTTTTATAATACACTCTTAATAGTGCTAAGGGCCTATTTCAGACGGTTTATTGAATGGGGATTTATTGAATGAAGTCCCCCCAAAGCACAAGTTTGACATGAGTCCCCCCCAGGCCCAACTTTGACATGAGTCCCCCCCAAGGCCCAACTTTGACATGAGTTCCCCCCAAGGTACAACTTTGACATGAGTCCCACCCAAGGCACACCTTTGACATGAGTCCCCCCCAAGGCACAACTTTGACATGAGTCCCCCCCCAGGCACAACTTTGACATGAGTCCCCCCCCAAGGTACAACTTTGACATGAGTCCCCCCCATGGCCCAACTTTGACATGAGTCCCCCCCAGGCCCAACTTTGACATGAGTCCCCCCCCAAGGCCCAACTTTGACATGAGTCCCCCCCCAAGGTACAACTTTGACATGAGTCCCCCCCCAAGGCACAACTTTGACATGAGTCCCCCCCAGGCACAACTTTGACATGAGTCCCCCCCCAAGGCCCAACTTTGACATGAGTTCCCCCCAAGGTACAACTTTGACATGAGTCCCCCTTCAAGGCACACCTTTGACATGAGTCCCCCCCAAAGCACAACTTTGACATGAGTCCCCCCCAGGCCCAACTTTGACATGAGTCCCCCCCCCCAAGGTACAACTTTGACATGAGTCCCCCCAAGGCACACCTTTGACATGAGTCCCCCCCAAGGCACATCTCCCCCTCATTGGGAAAAAGAGAAAAAACGTTGTTTTGCGGCTATAAGACAGTTTGGACTTCCAACGTTATTTGTTACAGTATCTGCAGCTGAAACACATCGGTTTGATTTAATGAAAACTTTATCATGGAATTTAGATCGTCACGAATTAACTAAAGAAGAATTTGTCGATATTAACAAGTTTAGCAGTAGTCCTCTGGCACTAAATTAAAATCTGTCAATGTCAGATTTTCATGTTTTAAATAATGAAATAATGTCGTGTCTGTATATTTTTTTACTTTTGGGGTGCTTTTAAGAAAAGTTTCTCGCACTATTATTAAATATTGATACTTAAAATAATGCTTGCTTACCAGCAATGGCGAATTTCCAGTTAAAGTCTCTAGAAAATAGACGTCTTGCATGTTTGACAAATTGATTATTAGGATCATTATGAGAATCGATTTTCGTAGAGAAAGCAGAACTGGCGATAACATCCATTGTAAAGGCACCATAAATTCTAAAAGAAATAATGGGAAGAGGTTAAAATTGTCAAACCTCAATTGCTGAAAGAAAACCAAAGATAGAAAGAAATCAAGTAAAACCCATAATATTTTAAAAGTTTGTGAAAGTTACAAATAATAAAGTTGTGAGTTTTATCCAGTGTTGGGCATAATTGATTAAAAAGTAATTGAATTACAATTGAATTAAAATTAAATTACAATTATAATTATTTTACTGTCAATCAATTAACAAGTAATTGATTACAAATAGATTGAATTACTTATTCCATTTACTTGTAATAATTCAATTTATTTGTAATCAATTAGTTGTTAATCGATTGACAGTAAAATAATTATAATTGTAATTTAATTGTAATTCAATTGTAATTCAATTACTTTTTAATCAATTATGCCCAACACTGGTTTTATCCAAATTATTCTTTCCAAAATAAACAAACTTCTTTTGTTCCATTTTAATCATTGTTGTATAATCATAGTTATGTTATATTAAGTGAATGTTATTTTATTATATTTTCATTCCTCGAACATGAGAATTTTTAGTTATATTCAATTATTCCATTCATACGTGATTGAAAATTTAGGTGAAATTTTTAATTAAGAAAGTATAAAATATAATATATTTTTATTTTCAATAAATTTCGGATATATACTAGTTTCTTATTATCAAGTATCCAAAATATTTTTGAATATAAGGAAAAATAATAGTTGAAAAAAAACTTGGTTACCAGTGATTCTGTGAACTTCCCCCCTTACATATTTGTTAGAGAAGACAAATTCAAGTGCAAATAATTTCAAAATTTAACAGAATTTCTGTCCCACATGTACAGTCGGTAACAAAAGTGTCCGAACACTAGCAAAAATTCCTATGTAAAATAAGTACACTTCATACGGTTTTGTTAAATAAATGCTTGTCGAATCCTGTTCTTAGTCAGTTTAAGAACATGTTTCGATAAAGATTTATTTAACAAAACCATATGAAGTGTACTTTTTTTAGATAAGAATTTTTGCTAGTGTTCGGACACTTTTGTTACCGTCTGTAAATAAATCACTTTTTATAAATGTAAATAAATAAACGCTAAATTAAAAACAAAAATTTGACTTTTCTTCAAATTAAATCGTGATTTTTCAGAAGTATTTTTACTTATCCCAAGAAGATAAAGTATTTTTCGAATTATACTTTATTTTCAAAATGAAGAGTTTATTTTGTCACTTAATATCAACTATTTTAATAAAGCTTAAATATCTCCAAATAGTGTAAATAAGTTAAAAAAAAAAAAAAAAGAAATTCAATGCTAATTTTGTTTATTATTTTAGATCAAATATTCATTCCATTAAAGTATTTTTGGACTTAATTATAAAACATATATTATACGGTACGTGCTCCAGTAATTGACATCTTTTCCGAAATAATTAATAAATAAGAAAAATAATAAAATCATATATTTTACATGTAAGAATTTTAACATTTTATGCCAAACACTGGAGCATAGTGGGCTAATAACTGGTAAAATGAATAACTAGCAGTGTCAATCACTGGAACATAGGGTGCCAATTACTGATAAAATGAAAAACTGGCAGTGTCAATTACTGGAACATTGGGTGGGTGTCCAATAAAAATTCATAAAAAAAAAAATAATAATTGTTATCAAATGTACATATTTTAACATATATGTGGTTCTGAATGTGTTTCATGCCATATGTACTAACTTAAGATTTCTAAAAATATTTTCTGATGACTAGAAAATTAAAAACATCAGAGATTGCTCTAAAAGTGTCAATCACTGGTGCACTTACCCTATATATATGGGTTTTTTTTCTTTTTCTCTTACTCTGATTGAGTAGCTTTAACTTTGAGATTAAAAGTGACATTTTTTAATTCATATTATTATTATTCATGCGAAATTCTGTTGGGATTCATCTGTCCATAAAATTAAGAGGAGCCTAAACAATGGACAATGAGTAATTTACGGATAATTAGGGCGTGACTAAGATAAATTCTGGACAGCTGCTCAAGACTTCTATGCTGGAGTGGGCCTTTAACTGCAAAATTTACTTCAGGATCATGTTTTGGTTGTAAGTTTCAATAATGAAACGTAAATGGACCCTGAAAAAATGCCCTCACCAGGCCCGAGTTAAGCTGCTTAGGACCCTGCGGATAACAAAATTTTATAGATTCTGCTTAACTAAAATTACTGGGTCTCTGAATGCAATGTCTCTAATTTGGAGAAAAACTAAAATTGTATTAATAAACATTAACATCATTTTAAAATGTTTAGCTATAGAAAAAGAGAATGAGAGTTCCATACTGTTTTGCATCGATGTCCCCTCCGTTCTTTAGTATTTCTCTGAAATTCTCCACCAGAGTTAAAGAACATTCTTTAAAAATTCCAATCATCTGAAATCAAAGCAAAAGCAAATTAATGGGGACAGGTATACCACAAAATACAAAAACCATGACGTATTTAACTTATTTATTTAAAGAAATAATAATTTGTAAAAAACCATGAATATTTATACAAATTCAACCTTATTTTTATTTCACAAGCTGTCCGATTCCAGTTCATTTCCACAATTAAGTGAACAATTTCAGTAAAGTAAAAATTTTCAAATTTCAAATGTTTTTTGAGATATTATGCGCGCAAGAAAAAATATAGTATATGTTTTGGCAAGGCCGTGGCTAGAAAAAAATTTCAGAAGGGGTTCAAACTTTAAAACCATAGTGTGGAGAGTTAGAAATGAAGAATAACTCAAAAATCATCGATAATCTGCAAAGTTTCAGGAAGTGTTTGAACCCTCAAACCTCCCCTCCCCTTTGGCTACGGCCTTGTGTTTTAGCCATTACAAAACTTCCTTATATATTTTCCTATACAAATTCCATTAGTGCAAATTATTTATTAAAATTGTTATTTATCAAAATTTTTTTCCATGGTAAGTGCAGACGATTTTCACTTCAGAAGTGTGTGTAACACAAAATGTCGAAAGAAGGCCAATTTTGTGATACAACCCTACAAGAAGTACCTTAGCAAATACAAGTTTTTTTTTTTTTTTTTTTTTCTCTTTATGAAAAGAATTGATAACTTTGTTTCAGATTATCGCAGAACTGTGTTGCCACCATTCCTTTCAAAGATATTGACGAATTCTCTGGAAAATATTCATAATGGAAATCTCCCCGGGTGGTACTTTTCTTCAAAGAGGGGAGCGATATTCCTTCATATACAAAAATTTTATCCTGATTCACTATTACTACTATAAATAATATATATATATATATATAGTGTTTTGTTAATTTTAAAAAACGGTACGACAGAAACACGCGACTTGAGCAACACGCATCAAAATCTAATCAGAACAACTTAACACTTTCGCGACCACTAAGGTAGATTCACGTAATTTGAAAATCTGTAACTCCACCAGTGGGCGTTTCTTTTGCAATTTGTATATTATTTGTTTCTTAAAAATACACACAATATTCATACTAGTGCAATAAATATACTATGGATACAAATACATTGATTAGAGAGAGTATGATTATAATGTATATCCATTTGTATTATAAATGTGAATGCAGAAAATTTTGTTCTGAAAAATTGTAACTCTGAAAATAACACTCACAGGCGGACCTTACTGCTAAAAAGACAAAAACATGCGGTCGCGAAAGTGTTAAGTCGAAGTCCAACCAATTATATATTTATATTGAATTCCGTTCATTGGTTCGTGAGATACATCGTCCATAAAATTTCACTTTGGACAGACATTTCCTAAAACTGGTCAAATCGTGTTCGAGACATCTTAAAAAACGTCTAAATCCATCGAAAACCACTGATCGAAATTTTTCACGAATCCAATACTTTCTTCATATTTATATACAAGAAAGTAAAAATAAAATAAATAAATTAAAAAATGTATTTTGAGAAAAGGGAAGTTAAAGGTAAGAAACATTACTTTAGAAATGATAAACAATATTAAAATGAGTCCAACTTCCAACTCATTCTAAATGATGTAAGTCGCGTGATTTTTTTTTTTTTTTTTTTTTTACTTACTTACCCTTTTAATTTTTCCAGTCGTAAACGTTGGAGTCACTATTGTCCTTACTCTTTTCCAATCTTCTCCTTTTAATATAGGGAGCATGTTTGACGATATCTTATCAATTGTCGGAACATTCTAGATTTAAAATAATAATAATAATAAAGAAATTAAGTAAATAAAAATTATATTAGTTTTAAAATGATAAAAGGACAGAAACATTGGTGTTTAAAAATCGCATTGAGGACTTAAGAAGAATTTCAAGCCATGGCTACTGACATTTCAAGTTTCTAAATAAGTTTTACTATCACTCTATTCTAAAAAGAAAAAAAGAAAATATGTGCGGTCGGTAGACCCCCGTCAGGAACGAAGTTCCTTACGCTTTTTCTCCAATTCCGAATTTGATTTGATATAAAGATCTAGATTGTTTATTCTCTCTCTCTCTCTCTCAATTCCTACGTGTTTAATATTAAGGACAACCGGCTGCGCACGATGCTTGACTATTCGAAACAACAACGTTCAAAGAGGATTTGGCGACGAGAAAGGCATTCTAAAATAAACAAAAATAGTGAATATCAGCATACTGGACCAATACTCCGGTCCTCTGCATTCCTCCTTAGTAACCGTAACTAGGGAGAAAAAATAGAAATTGCTGTGGTTCTTCTTTCTGGAGAGAGAAATTCGCATGGAGAAAGTGTGACGCTTTTTCCTTGCGTGACGATTTCTGCTAGTTAACTACTACCACAACCCACGTTAAGGAACTTCCTTCCGAAAATTCGCTTGTATTGTTTTCTACGATTAAATATGTTAAAATTTATAATTGGAAATAAATGATACAAAGTCAATTGAAACATATGGGGAAGTTAGCGTTATGATGCTAACCCTTAAATGCTTGATTATTTTTAAACCAATTTAAAAATATTTTACATCTTTCCTCTTTTAAATTAATCACGGGAAAAATACTTAAAAAAATCCTTTTTTATTTTAACTATGGTTTACAGCTAAAAAGCAATTTGTTGCCAATTGGCAAACATGAGGCTTTAGAACTTTAATATTTTTCTAATAATACGTATGTTGTCGAAAGGCAACACACGGCATTTATAGGTTTTAAACTAATTTTTTATTTGAAAAAAAAAAAAAAAAAAAAAAACGCCTTGTTAATATTATCGTCAGTAGTAACATAGTGAAGTTATCGAAATTTTTTGTGTAATCTTCAAAAAATAATGTCATATTATAATCCATAATGTCAAAAATTGCTTTTAATCATAAAAAAAAGAAAAAGAAAAGAAAAAAGACCTAATTTAATTGGAAGAATATATAATTTCTTTTCCAGTGCTCGCCATTTTAGAAAAGATGAAGTCTAGGGTTACTTGATAAATTTAGTGCTGACTTAACCCGTTAGCGCCCAGTGTCCTCATTTGAGGAGAGGACAGCTAATAAAATGGCACGTATATATTTGTGGTTTCTTGAAGTGATTTCTGTTTTTAATTTACAGTTTATAGCGTCACTGTAAATGATCCCTGAACGTTTTATGTGCCTACTATTAATTATTATTTCATAATTTGGATAGTCATTTTAGGATTTTTCATTCGTCGTACATGTATTTGCTTTTTGCGCAGGTATACTAACTTAAATCAAGTTGAATAATAATATATAATAGTAATCTTTGTCAACATATAATAGGAAATTAGTCTGTAATCTCAAAGTTCTTCTATCTCGAAGTTTTCTCGCTAGAACACTAAACGTCAATAAATGAGGATAGGCTTTAAATTTAAAACTGTCAGAAGAATTGTTTAAGTTAATATATTTTGTTGTCAGTTGTCTGTATTAATTTAGAAGTGAAAGAATCAGTTAATAATATTTTGCAAAATTAATTCAGGCGTTAACGGGTTAATATAGACTGTGTGCATACTGAGTTTCATGTAAATCAGTTCATAAATACGTCGGGACTTTGACATTTTCAAGTGGCTGCCATTTTGAAACGAAATGACGCATCGAATTGGTTGGGACCTTGATATCAGGTATGTACATATTGAGTACAGTCTTGATTGATACCTTGAGGCGGGCTATGTAAACAACGAATTTCGTACAAATCGGTTCATAAATATGTTTTTTTTTTTTTTTTTTTTTTTTTTTCTTCTTTGTATGTGATTTTAAAATTTCCAAGTAATCGCTAATTCGAAATGAAATGGCAGATTGAAGTGAAGAGTAAATTTGGTGGACACCTTGATATGGGCTATGTACATAGTTTTAAGTAAATCAATTCATAATTATGGTATTTTTAAAAGTTTATAATTTTGAACTGGTTGTTATTTTTTATTTAAATAAGATGTCAGATCAAGTTTGCCGACGAACTCATAAAAAACGTTTCTAAAACAAGATAACTATCCAACTTTGATTCGAATTAATTCAGTGTTTCGGAAGTTATCATGATGACAAATTTTCAAGTAGCCATCGTTCTAGAAATATATTCTTTAATAAACTTGTTTTAGATTACATATGGAATATATATATATATATATATATATATATATATATATATATCGAGTTTAGGGCAAATAAGTTTTCAAATACAATTTTTATGCGAGTTTAAAATTTTGAAGTAGAAGCCATTTGGTAACAAGTTGGCGGATCTAATTGCTGAATGAGCTCATTCAAAATATTTGTAAAATAAGTTCGCTGTAAAACATTAGTTCAGACTGCCACACTATTTTTGAAGTTATCATGGTGATAAATACTCAAGTGGCTGCCATTTTGAAACAAAATGACGGAACAAGTTGACAGAGGAATTCATCCAAGGTATGTCAAAATAAGTCTATTTTCCAGCTTTGGTTTGAATTTATTCAATATTTCAAAAGTTATCGATGGCAAAATTTCATTTTGACAAAATAAATAAATAAGTAAAGCAAAAGTAAAAGAGATTTTGGCCAAATTTTAATTTTAATTCAATCAACGGTAATATAGTGTTCGTTGGCTGTAAATAAATATTGATAAAAACCCTCGATCGTTTTTCTTTTCTTTTTTTTTTTTTTTTTTTTTTTTTTTTAGGACTGACTATTTGTCTCAATCTGCGGATTTTCACGATACCAGTTTTACGATAGTTGGACATTTATCGAAATCTAAAATTTATCGAAAATATAATGGAATAAATTGAAAGCAATGACAAAAAAAAAAAAACAACTAATAGTTATCCGTCCTAAACTAAATTCTGCTTTTGCCAGAATTTCATCAAAATCTATTTTTTTTTTTTTTTTTTTTTTTTTTTTTTAAGAAAAAGAAAAGAAAAGAAAATTAATAATAATCAGTATGGAAACAAACACTATCGAAAAGGTTTTTTTTTTTTTTTTATATATATATAATTTTGAAATTGGAAATGAAAACCGCGCGTGCAAAATGAAATAAAAAAAGAAGAAACAAGATAATGAAGTTGGAATTTGAGTTGGTAATTTAAGGATATCATTGATATAGTAATTTTGTTGCAAATTGTTTTTAATAAATTAAAAATGCGGATATCATAATTGCGCTAGTAAAGACCTTTGCGAGAAACGTCCGAGTTACTTCGGTGCCAAATTTCAAATTTTGCCAAAGGAGTCCTATACTAAAGCTTTTTTTTTTTTTTTTTTTTTTTTTTTTTCAGAGGAACCGAAATTCAGAGGGAAAAAAAGAAGAAATAGAAAGTCCAGCTTTATATTATCACGGAAAGTTTGTTGAAAGAATCACTTAAAAATTTGTTAAATCCTTTTCGAGTTTTATTTCTCAACTGCTGATTTTCATTTTTTTTTTTTTTTTTTTTTCTTTTCTGTTTTCTTAACATTTTTATAAATTCAGCTTTTTAGAATTACACCAATAAAGATATCTTTAAACTTTATTTTCATAATCTAAATACTATTGCTAAAGATATTTAAGCTTCTCATTTTTAGCAAGTAAAAACGATAGATATTTTTTTCCCAAAAATTACTCACCCTTCTTCCAGTAAAAGCATGGAAATCTTTTACTAAAATGTCTCGAAGAATTTTAGGCTCTCCCACAGATAAAAGTGCTCTGTTGCCTTCATAGTGCCTGTAAATAAAAAAGAAAAAAAAAAATACACAATGTTGATTACTTTAAACCTAATTATACAATCTTAATAATTAGAATTTTAAAAAATTATTTACAAATAAACTTTTAATAATGAAGTTATTTCGATATCTCACGTATTGCGTTGCGACTTATTAAACTTTTTAAAATATTGAGTTTAACGTGATTGATTTAAATGCATTATTTTTAATAATGTGCATGGGATATAGTATGATGATTTTTTTAGGTTTTAAAATAATAATAATATATAAATAAATAAATGATTATGTTTTAGCCATAATTTGCTTCCAAAATGATTTCTTTACAATTTTTGTACAGAAAATCGTAAAAGGATTAGAGTAGGTTTGCAATTTCATTCCAGTAACGATTCTTTTTTTTTTTTTTTTTTACTTGGTTCATTACTAAAAAAAAAAAAAAAAATCATTATAATTGATTTTTCTAAATGATTTATAGAAAGCGTATACAATTTCCATCAAATCATTATGTATGTGCTACATTTACATGATCTAATTAACGGTTTAATAATAAATAATAATATTTAAACATTTTTTTTTTTTTTTTTTTTTTTGCGTTAAGTGAATTAAAATACTGAAAATTCTTTCTTTAAACTATATTACATTTAAAATTTGTGCGCACAGGTGGACTCATCTCAGTTTTTTATCATGTGTTTTTGTTATAAGACTATGTTCATCTTATGAGCTATGAACTCGACTGATCACCCAGGATTGTCGTAGACTGAAATGCAGCAAAAATATTTAGAAATATCCTTAATATTTAATAATTATTGCTTATAATTTAGATAATAAAAAATAAGAAGAAGAATTTATTTTATACTATTTTCTAATACTGTGTTATCAGATTTATTGGAGATGATAAATGTGAATCACTGCAAAAATGGTATTTATAGTATTACTTTCTCTTACCCTTACGGTAGAAAAAGTATTGTTTTAGGGTCAAATTTTCGAAAGTGAGTTTTTGTTATATTTACATGTTCTGAGGTCCCCTGAATACGAAAATCATGTTTTTAGCGAATGGTCTGTGTGTGTGTGTGTGTGTCTGTCTGTTATCAGTATATCTCAAGAACAAATAGCAGCAGAAATTCCAAACTCGGTATTCTAAACGTGTATCATATAAGGACGCTACACCAAGCTTTTCGTTGAGATGAAGCAAATGGTTCGTGTACAGGGACACTCAAAAGTATTCAAATACATTACGTCTATGGGGGAAATTGCAGGTAAGTAGAGTAGACAGCATCTATAGACTTCACTAAACCAAATGAAACGAATATACCGGGTGATTCAAAATAGATGTTACAGCAATTATATCGTAAACTAAGAAAGAAAGAAACATACTTCCAATTACAAAATTAGAGCAAATTAAGAGTAGATATCAGATATGGCATTTTTTTGTCAAAGGGGCTGTATACATATTAAATACGAAATTTAATTTTTATACGGTCCCTTCTATCGTGTAACTTATATTTAGAAAAATATTCTCCTAGCTCTAACAAGCAAAATAAAAAAAAAAATCATCTCTCTAAGTCAAAATCTCGCTGAGTTATTGCAATTTGAAAATGATGACTTACACCACTTTTTTTTCAATTTTGGCATCTATTTTTTGACGCCAACGGGCTAACTTTAGGGGGTTATCTATGAGTTGAGAAAAATTAAAAAAAGATCCTTTATTTTAAAATAGCAACTAAAATCGTTCAAACGCGTGAAATCAACAATTTTAAGAATTTAATGCAAATTTACATTATTTCGTATTGTTAAAAAGTTTAATAGTTAAATTTCTGAGGGGGTCACCTGCAAATTAAAACACGTTAAGAGAGGGAAAAAACTAAAAGACTAGCAAAACCGTGTGAAATTTTCGCGCTTTATTTTTACCACTTTCCATCATGGTTGATAAATTTAATGACTTCGGCTCTTTAACAATTCCAGCAAGATTGAAAAGTGTTAATGATTTCGATTTGTGTGTCTGTCCATCCGTCTTTCTGTGTGTCTGCACTCTAACTCCCGTGAATATTCATAGAATTTCCTGAAACTGATATATGTTATTTGAGGTCACTATCGGATGTTCCTTATTGAAAATGGAGTGAATACATCTGCTAGCTTGTGCACAGGGACACCCGAAAGTATTCCAAAGCATTGTGTTCTATGAGAGGTATTTTTATAAACCATATTTTAATACCTTTAATTTATGCATATATTAATAAAATTGAAATACGTTATTATAGTTTTCTATCGGATATTTTCTATAGAAAATGGAGTAAACACCGTCACTGGTTTGTATACAGGGACACCCGAAAGTATTCCAAAGCATTGCGTTCTATGTGAAGATATTTCTATAAACCAAAATTTAATTACTTTGCATAACTCTTAATGAAATTGAAATATGTTATTCACATGCACAAAAGAATGCTTTCTATACTGTACAGTACGACTAACATTAGATTTACAGGGCACGCAAAAATATTCAGTTACGTTAAGGGTTATTATTGGACATTTGCTGGAATTGTATTTTCGTTTACATTAAACATTTTCTAACAATTTTTAACTGTGAATAAGATTTCAATTTGCATTTTTTTTTTTTTTTTTTGTCTGACTGTCTATCTGTCCGTCTGCCCGCCCCCAGCGTCTGTAAATATTTTCAGAAATTTTCAGAAATGATATATGTTATTCAGGTTTACTATATGATATTCCCTATTTAAAATGGCATTAATTAATTCTTTACAAATGGTTTATGTACAGGAACGCACAAAAGATGCCAATGTATTGCGTTTTGGGACAAATATTCTTATGAATTACATTTAAATAACTTTATACTGTAAAAATCATGAGGAAATTCATATTTATTATTAATATTCTAAAATAATGATTTGTATAGAATATGATATGGTATAATTCTATGCCAGGGGGTTACCGCCCTTCTCAACCCCCGTTTAATTATAGTGCCTATACTTATCAACACAAAAATCAAGTCTGTTATCAATTTCCTTGAAACTTGCAAACCTTCATCAACTTTTCCAAGTGGCAACTAGATATGAAATCCAAAGTACCAAATTCGCATTTCCTGTACTTATTACTTTCTCATACCCATAAGGTAGAGAAAGTATTGTTTTTGGGCCAAATTTTCGAAAGTAAGTTTTTGTTATATTTAGACGTTTTGAGGTGTCCTGAATATGAAAATCGTGTTTTTAGCGGTTGGTCTGTGTGTGTGTCTGTCTGTTATCAGTTTATCTCAAGAACAAATAGCAGCAGACATTCCAAACTTGGTATTTTAAATATGTATCATATAGGGATGCTACACTAAGCTTTTCATTGAGATGAAGCAAATAGTTCGTGTACAGAGACACTCAAGGATATTCAAATACATTACGTCTATGGGGAAAATTGCAGGTAAGTAGAGTTTAACACCTATAGACTGCACTAAACCAAATGAAATGAATATATATTTTTTATATGCATAAAAATATGCCTCATGTAGAATGTGGCAGGGAAATCATTCACTGTTCATTTACAGGGCTACACAAAATAACTAGATTATAATGCGACAATAGCTGAAAATTGATGGAAGTGCATTTTAGGTTGTGTCGTATATTATTACTATAGGTTTATATTTAGGTGCACTTTATGGTTTGTACATATTCTTCAAAAGATATACAGGGTTGCAAATATTTAAGCTATAATATTCTTTTTTATTGTTAGTGAAAGTGCTTTACTATAATATTTTACCATGTCCAGGAAAGCTGCTCAGGAATGGAAATGAATTCCTCATAGACATATGATAAATAATGTATGTTTTTAAGCTAAATATGCATCGCTTGTGTTTTGTGTATTTACACGTTTTAAGGCTTCCTTATTACCAAAGCCATATTTTTTAATGTTTGATTATTGCCTGCGTCGAATAATTTCAGGAAACGAATAATTTCCGGAGATCCCCCTCACACAGATCTAATTATCATTAAAACTCTTCCGAAGCCTAATTTGAATTATTTTAACGTAGGTTTACATAACAGTACTCTTTATGTTACCTCTTAATTTCCAACCTGTAGTTATGGTTTTAAATTTTAGGATAATAGAAAGTCGTGTGAGTGGCACACCAGATTATTTGTTGTTAAATTATGCTGATAATTCATATATATACAGATCAACGAATAAAAATTTATCTTCCGTATTCAGGAGGCCTCAAAATGTCATATTATACAGAAAAAAAATCGCTCTCCAAAAGCTACTTTGTTTACAGTATGGGTATCAGAAATTAATTTTGCGTTCTGTGTCAGCAGTGTTCTTCGGAAAAAAAAATGCAGCAAACACTTACACCAATTACATTTAATAATAATAAAAAAAAAAATGTTTACCTTAATTTTGGGTAGCCCTGTATATTGTCTATAAACTATATACACATGACTTTGTGTACGTAAATTTAGTGTTATATGTAAAACAAGTAGCACAAAATGAAATACACTTCCAGCAATTCCCAAGTATAGCTCCAATATATCGAAATACTCTGGGTAACCCTGTAAATGAATGATGAATGGTTGCTATACCACAATCTACATAAAACATGCTTTTATGCGTATAAAAAATTTGTTCTTTTCATTTTGTTTAAGGCAGTCTGTACATGTCACACTGTACATATGAGAAATTTCGCTCACAGACGTAATGTATTTGAATTCTTTTGGATGACCCTGTAAACAAACAATTGTCTGATCATAACGAATACTTTAGTGTAGCACCGCAATATGATACGGATTTAGAATGTCGAATTGGATTTTCTGCTACTATTTGTTCTTGAGATATTCTAATAACACACAGACACACACACACAGAGAGAGAGAGACCAACCACTAAAAACATGATTTTTGAATTCAGAGGATCTGAAAACGTGCAAATATAACAAAAGCTAATTTTCAGAAATTTGACTCAGAAACAATTCTTTCTCTACACCGTGTATATGAGTAAGAGAATGTATAAAGAAAGAAAAATGAATTTGAAAATTCCCTTTCAGTACATAAATTATTCATAAATTTTATTTGTTAAATTATCAATGAGTATTCTCTTGTGTATTCACTAGGGAAAAGGAGACATAACAGGTTAAAATAGCCGTCTTTCCCTGAATGGTTTTTTTTTTCTTCCCCCCCCCCCCCCAGACGCTGATCAACGTGTGCCTTATTACAAAAGCAATAGTAATTCACTTTTAATACAACCCCTTAAGACTTGGCGAAAAATGCTAGAATTTTCAAATTGCAATAACTCAGCGAGATTTTGACTTAGAGAGATGATTTTTTTTTTATTTTGATTGTTAGAGCGAGGAGAATATTTTTCTAAATATAAGTCATATGATAGGAGGGGCCGTATAAAAATTAAATTTCGTATTTAATATGTATACAGCCCCTTGTACAAAAGAATGCCATATCTGAAATCTACTCTTAATTTGCATCAATTTTGTAATTGGAAGTTTGTTTCTATCTTTCTTAGTTTACGAGATAATCGCTGTAACATCTATTTTGAATCACCCGGTATATTTTTGTAATAGAGTTAGTCAAATGGGAAAAAAATTTTGTACATGTAGGGGGCCTCGCCTCCCCCCCCCCTGTAGGGAAGTCCCCCCTCGAGGGGAGTAAATTTTCATGATGGGTATCTTTCAAAAGAGATCGCCAATACCTTTAAAACGAATGGTTAAACCATCGATCTGCGATAATTTAAAATAAAGTTATCAATTTTTTTTCAATGTAATATTGAGAACAAATTCCACTTTTTTTTTTTTTTTTTTTTTTTTTTTAAATTATTTAGTGTTATACTACTCTCAGAATAGCTTAAAAACGAATAATTTTAGGAGATCCAAATGTTGTATTTTGAAGTTAACATAATTTTGTTGCTGGAAAAGTTTGATCAAAATTGATAAGTTTCAGTGAATGTTGCGTGTGAAAATTGTCTGTATAATTTTAAGTAAACTTTTAATATTAATAACAGAATTAAATTCTATATAAATGAAGGTGCATTAATGAAACGGGGAATTGTTTAACATATAACATTGCATTGTTTGAATTGTTTAACATAGGTTTAGATAACAGTACTCGTTATTTTACCTCTTAATCTTCAACCTGTATTTATAGTATTAAATTTCATGGTAATAGAAATTCGTGTAACATACCAGATTATTTTTTATTCATAAAGCACTGAATTATTATAATTCTGGTATTAACAGATTTGTTAAACGTTAAAATATCATTAAAAAATAGATTTCCTTTTTTTTTTTTTTTTTGTCAGCTGATCCAATTGTTTCCTGAGAAATATTATTTTAAAAGCAACTTATAAAATATGCAAATAGTCATACTTACCCATAAATTCTACCATATTTTTTGTAACGATTATTCTCAAATTCGTGTTGAGGCTGTAACACAATTAGAAATTATTAATGTATCATAGAACAAAGCACTATTTGATTAAAAAATACAAATAAATAATATGCTATAGCTACTTTTTATACTTTTAAAACAAACAAATTAGCATTTTTTGAAAAGTTTTCCGAATATCATGGATTGTAACCAGCAAATACATTAGCTGCCAACATTTACGCATTTAACTATCTTAAATTATTAATAGAAATCTTTTATGTATTTCTGTAACAGTTTTCTCTATTAAAAAGTAATAATAAAATTTTGTACTGTATATTTAAAGTGGTGTTAAAAAATCAGAAAAGTTAGCAGGTATGCAAATATACCCAACCCATGCCCATTTAAATAAACACACGGATGAAACAATTTTTTAGCAAATACATTAATTTCCAAAAATTACGTCACAGCGTATTGTATTTCCACACTGTATACATATACATATAGCTATTTTTATATATACTAGCAAACCCGTGCGAATTTTTCGTGCATCACTTCTTTTCTAATTTGCCTTTAAAATTTGAAACTCATAAATATTACAACAATTTCACCACCTAATTCAAATTTTAGTTTACCAGAAGCCAAATTATTATTATAACCAAATAAATATTTTGCAATAGAGAAAAAGAATCATTCAAAGAAAAGTTTCAAAATAAAATTCGTGGTTCACGACTCAGTTTTCGTACTTCCGCAGTCAGTACAGTCTAATTGAAGAACCCCCATGACGCCTTTTAAATTTTTATCGCCAAGAGTGCGATGACATTTTATTTATTTTGGCATAATTTTTTGAAAAGAAAAAAAGCCGTATTTTTATCATACTTTTTATGATTGCGTTTTTTATTCAATTTCTGATAATCATTAATATGCTGTATATATCTTTAAAATATTGCTAGGTTTAAAATGACGCTTGAAAAGATTCCGAACAAGCAACTGTTAAAAATACATTTTTCCGCAAAATAATTTCATCAAACAAATGTCGTCATTTTTTCTTAGTTCATTGAGTTGAGTCCGCGTGCTTAAATACTGTCAGTGTATAAATATTATTTTTTATCGTCACGTATTTCATTAATTATACCACTATCGTATCGTTTCGACAAAAAATAATTGAAACTGGTCCACATTAGAGAAATATTATATAGATACTAGCAGGCTTTGCCCACTTCGCTGGTCATGAAGTGCACATTTATATGTTTCCCAGATAACAAACACATTTGCAGCAAGTTTGATTTTTCTTGATATTATCTTGCCAGACAAATTTGATGCGATACATTTTCTGTGAAATTGCCGCAAAGTAGACACAACATAAATTTATCTTTCGTTTTAATTAATTTTTTTCTTTCACACCATTTCTGTTGCAAACTAAAATTTCTATGTAAGTATTTGCATGGCTCCCTGCGATTCAGTAGAATAGCGGCTGTTCAGACGCGAACTTGAACAATAGAAACACCGTACAAGGCATAGTTACTCTCTTCTACGCTTGGTGCGCTAGTTACGCGTCTCGTCTCGTAGTTAAGATATATGTACTTACTTGCGCAAGAAACTTTTTGACAATTTAACGAATTATTTTTATTAAAACTATCTTTTAATGCACAAAACTGTTTATTACAAATGCAGAATGCTTTAAGAAGATTATTTGTAGATAAATAATTATTTATTTCTGCATTTATTCCTGAAAGTTCAGCTATTTAAAAAATTTCTGATAAAAATGTTTTAACAAATTTAAAATAAACAAATAATAATAATAACATAGATCTTGTATATATATATATATATATATTAAAAAAAAAAAAAAAAAAAAAAGAGTCACTAATTATAGACATAAAAATCAAGCCAAATAATAATAATAAAGATAAGAGAAAACTGTATGTAAAGAATATTTAATAATTGTGCTTGAAAAAACAAATCCATATTTGAAATCATTTTAAGTATGTATTACATTAGCATCTGAATTATTTTTTTTATAATATCTACATCTTGTACGCACAGTAAAAAAAAAAAAAAAAAATATGTAATTTTCTTTTTCTTTCTTTCTTTTTTTTTTTTTTTTTTTTTTTTTTTTTTTTTTTTAATAATTGTCTTAGATATTTTTTTATACATATGCAATGAAACTTAGTAATTATTATACTGACATTTCTTGAAAATTATTCCAAAAATAAATAAATAAATATTAAAAAAAGTTTTGGGAAAAGAAGTTCTAATGCTCCCTGCTAATTCAGATTTAATTCCCCCCCCCCCCTTATCTTTTTGCTCCACTTATGGCCGAAAGGTTCTGCTCTCCAAGTTGGTAGAGGGGAGATGCCGGGTTCAACGCCATGGTGCGATCGTCAGTCCAGCCATTCTGATTTATTCGCAATCTTTTCCAATACTTGCTTAAATGTGGGATAGAAAAAAAAATTATATTTACATTATCCCTAGTAGCAAAACGTTTGATATTTAATAATATCTACTTCTTGTACTCGCACCAAAAAATTCCTTTATTTATTTTATTTTTTAAATTATTATTATTATTATTATTATTATTATTATTATTATTTTGCTTTTTAATTACTGTTTTACACACACATATATATAATCATTATACATATGCAGTGAAATATAGTAATTAGATAAAGTATTTAAATGCTATTATGTTCACTCAGACACATACACATACCTTTAAAAAAAACACAGAAAAATGAATTCAGGAGACCACAAAACGTATAAATATACCAAAAACCCACAGTGGATTATTATTTTTTCATGGGTACAATATTTACCTTACATAGTATATGTTTAAAAATTAAAAATGAATTCAGGAGACCTTAAAACGTATAGATATACCAAATTTTCATAGTTCGATTTTCTTCAAAATTAAAAGTATTTTCTAACATAGTCTTATATAACTTTTTTAACTTCTGAACATATACTAAAGTGATAAATCTTTATTTGGGAATAACAACTCTAAAATAGTACACAAATGAAAAAGGAAAATTATGGACATTATAATAATTTTTACTTTCCGTTCATGCATATTTAAGGAGAATATTGTAATCATGTCAAAAATCCGACTTTGAAATTTTAATGCTTCTATATGTTTTGGGGTGCCCTGAGTTCATTTTCAGTCATTGTAGATTTTTTTTTTTTTTTTCTTTTTTACATAATCTCAGAATTATAAAAAATCTGCATGCATAGGTATTTCAATGAAACAATATTACGTATATTAAAATTTTACTAGGACTATTTAACTTAAATAAAGTTTAAAATTTTTAATATTTTAAAAATGTTTTCTGCTAACGAATTTTTCTTTACTTCCCTCGATTTTAGAGTATTACAATTTAAAATTATGCGGTTGTGTGGCTTAAGGGCGATTATTACACTAGGGTCCTAGGCCTATATAATGCCCTCCGTGGGGCTCTTTGTAAGGAAGGGGAGTCCCAGCCTGTATTTTTGTTAGTTTTGGAGAAAATCACAGAAAACTCCTAACGGCTAGGTTAATGAGTGTGACCTGGGGTCGAACCGGGCACATCCTATCTACCACAGTTTATTAATATATTCTAAGTATGGTGTATTCATCAATAAGCTTTTTTTTTTTTTATGTTTGAATGTTAAAATTTTGAATTAAATTTCAGCATTCAAACATTAAATTATATATTAAAAAAAAATAGAATCCACAAAGTAATATCGAAGTAAGTTTAGAATATATTGTTAAAAACTGTAATAATGCAAAATACAGTAAAAAAAAATAATAATAATAATTAATAAGCAGACAGCATTCAAAAGAATGACATATATGTGTAGTTTTTTATATTTAGATAGTTTTCAAGAAATTTTCATATACTTATGCAAATTTTCATAACTCTAATGCAATAAATAACAAATATATATATTTAAAACATTTACTATCAACGAAAAATGGTATCAGATGTTTCAAGATGCTCATATTTTGATACGAATTAAAAAAAAAAAAAAAAAAAAAAAATTGTATTTACAGAAAAATATTAAAATGCACTCTATTTCATTATATTATATATATATATATATATATATATATAGATATATATATATACTACTTTCAAATTTAATTCGTTTTTGATAAAGAAATGGTTCTAAAAGTTTATTATTAGGCATTAATATTTCAAATCATCATTAAAGAGCGCGAATATCACGATGAATAAACGATCTTTTTATTGTATTTTTTTATGATGAAAATATTTTAACAAACATTATAATTCTACATGCATTGATATAATTATTATGCCCATTCAAAAAAATTTTCGACATTTTAATGAGATTCTAGCGTGAACTGCAAATGCATATATAAAATGGTATTCTTATGACCGGACCTTTAAATTAGCGATGAAGAAACGATTCTTTTTATTATATTTTTTGTGGTGAAAACATTCTGACAAACAAACATATAATTCTACATGCCCTGATATTAATTATTATGCATATTCAAAAAGTTTTTTCGGCATTTTAATGAGTTTACAGCTTTAATTACAAATGCTTCCGTTTTCTGTTATTCTTATGGCTAGACCTTTAAATCAGGCGAAACCGAGACTTGTATACAGCGCCAATTGCTGGGTAGCGGTAAAGTATGTAAGTTCTGGCTGTACGGTCTTTTCGCCTTGTCTGGACAGCCGTTATTGAATCGCAGGGAGCCATGGTATTTGAAACTGAACCAAAGACTGATATTGAAGCGGTTTCGCAACGTTTTCTTGCTAGTGTTGTTTACTGGTGGAAGAAGCATGACGTTATCCGCGGGGCTCGAAGTCTCGTGTCGACAAGTCTTATGCGAAATACAAGCTATATTTACATGTTTCTATGTCTATTTGCAGATAATGTGACGTGATAAGAATCTGAGTTTGCAATAGATTAACAGTTGGTGTGACATGACAAGCTTGCCTATTGCAATGAATTTGCAGTACTCTTAATACGACAAACCTAACTTTTCTACTAGTTTGCAACGGCAGCAAATTTGATACAGTAAGAGTGCAACTTGCACGACAAGTTTGCTGCAAATTTGGCGTATGGTGACTTTGGAGTTTGCGTTAACTTGCTTCAATCTTGTTATGAACTTACAGCTTGTCACACTGAACTTGCTGCAAGTTTGTTGGCTTACAAAGCAAGATTGCTGCAATTTCGCTGCAAATTGAAATTGCTATGTGGGTTATTGTATAATTTATTTTTAATGTATAATATAAGGTTAGCCTAAACCATTCACCGGGTTACAAAGAACTATTTATTGACAATTGAAGGGCCTTTTTTAATGGAGAACTCCTATATCGCTCCATTGAGCCCGCTTGTCTGAATGATGTTCCTCTATTGCCATGGTCCGCCACATCTCATGCCATATGATTTCCTCCTGTAGGGATATGTTATGGACTATGTTTATGTACCTCCAAGTCAACAACACTGCAAGAACTGTATAGGAACGCATCACTACTCGTACCACGTGCATCGACTGGACGGAACTGGATTACAATTTGAATGTGTGCTGAATGACCCATGGCACGCACATGAACATTTGTAGAATGAACCAGAAAATAGGTAAGTGTATCTGTCTTTTCATGTATCATCCGTATTTGTACATCATACACATGTAAATAAAAAATGCTTTCAAACCCGACAAGCCATTAGGCTAACGCTGTATACCATGAATTAAAAGAAAGAAAAAACATACCACTGTCATATTTTCAATTATAGATCCAACAACTGGAAATGGTTTCACATAGGGTATTCCAATTTTCTTCCAATATGTTTGTTTCCAGGTTGAGTACCTAATGAAAGAAAGCCACAATGTTAATTATGCACTTTTCAAAAGAATATCCTATATTTCGCATTAAAAATGGTTTGAGGCTGCAATAAATATATTTAAAAATTTGCTGCGCTGTTAATGCCATTTTAGTTATTACGCACCACTAAAATGGTTAAACTCAGCATCAAAATATTGGTTGCAACTGCAACTAAATTTGCGTAATTAGCAAATTACTTTTTTTTTTTTTTTTTTTTTTTTTTTGGGGGGGGGGGGGGGGACATAGAACTAATTTTTATAAGTGCATTAATGATCAAGATTTATAGTTTATATTTTAATCATTATTGTATAGCATTTTTATTATTATTATTATTATTATTATTATTCATTGTAAATCGTGTAATTCACCGCATATTATCAATATTCTCATTCAGCCCTTTTTAATTTGAGTCTTTATTAAGATCAAATTTTAAAATTTTAAATAATCACATATATTAAAGTTTCTCATTTTTAGGGGAAAGGGAGAAAATTAATATTTGTGACCCTTTTTTTTTTTTTTTTTTTTTTTTTTTTTTTCCTATACAACTGCACGCAGTACAAATTACATTGCGCTGCAAGAAAAAAAAAAAAAAAAAAAAAAAAATTCGAGCTGTGATACCATTCCTGCTGATTTTTTTTGTAAAATGACCTTCTGAATCCGAATATGACCTTCATTTTGCTCAATCACCCACCGTTTTCTCGGGACGCCACCTCTTCCCCCAATTTTTATCACTGTTCGGTAATTTTATGGCCATGACTATGATTTGGAGAGTGGAAAAAATTATTGTAACTCTTAAAACAATATATATATAGATATAGATATATATATATAGTGTATAACAAATAATAAAAATAATTGATTAATAAAATATAACAAATATAATTTATAATTTCAGTGGCAAACTCACCCGAAATTCTCCCCTTGCTGCAAATGTTCATGTTTTAGAATTTTTCACTGCTGTAGCCCCTCAGAAGATATTTAACAGTTAAACTTATCCTTCCCCTCCCCCCCTACAAATCAAATTTATAGCCATAAAATGACCGAAAAGTGTGTCCCCCCAAAACTGTGGCTGATAAGACAAAATGGGCGTCATATCTCATATTCGAATTCAGGAGGTCATTTTACATAATAGTTTGCAAAAATGGTGTCGGGGCCAATTTTCATGCAGTGCAGTATTATTTATTAAAATTGTTTTCTATGATGAATGCAGACGATTTTCACCTCAGATAAGTATAACAATAAATTTCCAAAAAAAGTCAATTATGTGACTCATAGATAACATATGAGTAATTTTTTTTTTTTTTTTTTCTTAATGAAAAAAATCAACAAATTTGTTTTGAATTATCACTAAATCTGGATTCAACCATTCGTTTTACAGATACTGACGAGATCTTTTGAAAAATATAATCACATTAAAAATTTACATCCTAGGGAGGCGAATTCACCCGAAAGGAGACAGCGATGCTTCTACACATATTAAAAATAATAATAATAATAAATACTATTATTATTATATTGCAACTACATATAAATTTTTATGAAATTCTTTCCAACAGTTTTTGAGCTTGAGCTGCCACAAAACTTTTGTCACGCACAA
The DNA here is from genome assembly GCA_963930645.1 of Salticus scenicus. Lineage (NCBI taxonomy): Eukaryota > Metazoa > Arthropoda > Arachnida > Araneae > Salticidae > Salticus > Salticus scenicus. The sequence goes on from OZ005648.1 coordinate 53,400,667, forward strand.
AAATACAGACAGATGTTTTCTAAAAATGGTCAAATCATTTTCTAGACCTCTCAAAACGTGTAAATCCATCGAAAAAAGAATTCGAAAATTTTTCCGAATTCAATTTCTTTTATTGAATATAGAAGAAAGTAAAAAGAATTCGTAATATTTATTTGAATAATAGAATAACTGAGAAGAAAATGGCTGTGATAAATATATTTGAAGTAGTTGAATTTTACATATTTAATTTATTATTATTATTTTCCTTTGATGCATTGAAATTCCGCATAGCAACGAAAAGAATTTATTCTAAAAATTGGAATAATTGTTTTATTTTATTCAAGCCATTTTTTAAGGATGAATAATTTTTGAAAAATTATCTAATTATAAGAATTATCTAATTCATTCAGTCTCTGTTATCTGCGATGATAACAGCTATTATGCACCATAATGAAATAATATAATGAAATAATAATAAAAATTTATTTTCTTTATCTCAGTATATTGCTGCAATTGTGATGTAAGTTTTTCATTAAATTACACTTCTTCATTACTTTATTCGTTTGAAATATGTGTATGGAAGCCATGATTTTTTTTTTATTATTATTATTTCCTTTATTTCAATTCATTGTTGTAACTAAGACGTTAGTTTTGAGCGTTATTCCCGGGAAATTTGGGCTTTTATTTTAAAGAAGGTAATCATTTTAACTACTTTTTTAAGTTTTCTTCTTATTTAACTAAATATTTTTACCTTAATTTGACGATTTATAGCGGTACCGAGAAAGCTGTAGAATTACGTCTAACATTTTAAATTATCTTTTATTCTTATTGTATTTCTTTCAAATCAAGGGTAAAATTTATTTTTTCTCAATACATTGTCGCAAATATGACGTCATTTTTTTTTATTTTTTTTTTCTGCTAAATCACCCTCTACCGTTATTTTATTCATTCTTCAAAGCTAACGATTAAAAATTATTTTCTTTATTTCAGTACATTTTTGTAGCTATCTCATTAATTTCTAGCGTTATCCCCGGAAAACTTGGGCTTTTATTATAAAGAAGATTTCGTTCTTGAATTCGACAAAGAAAATATTACTTTTCGTGAGAAAAAGTAACACTTGAAAAAAAATTTAAAAAGTTTATAATACACTATTTAATCAATGTAAATTTTTTATTTGTAAAACATTCTGATGATTTTAAAATAGAAAATACCTAAGAATCGTCTTAGTCAAGGTAATTAGTGAATAATTATATTAATTTTGTTATTATTATTGTTTATATATATATATATATATATATATATATGTACAATCGGTAACAAAAGTGTCCGAACACTAGCAAAAATTCCTATGTAAAAAAAGTACACTTCATACGGTTTTGTTAAATAAATCCTTATGAATCCTGTTCTTACACTGACTAAGAACAGGATTCGACAAAGGTTTATTTAACAAAACCGTATGAAGTGTACTTTTTTTACATAGGAATTTTTGTTGGTGTTCGGACACTTTTGTTACCGACTGTATATATACTATCAATATTTATAATATTATTTCTAACTGTGACGTGTTTCAAAGAAGTAATGGAATTTTTTTCCCTATATTGTGCCGAGCCGTTTTCTAGTGCGCCATGATTTTTTTTTTTTTTTTTTTTTTTTTTTTTTAAATGTATGATACATTTTTCAGTAATATCATACATATCTGCATACTTATCATGTACACCAAGCATAGTCAAATTGCGTTAAAAGGGGAAAATAAAGAGAGAAAATATTTTCCCCCCAAATTTTCTAGCTATAATTATTTTGTTAAGATAGCCTAGTTTCCTGCTACAGAAGGATTATCTTCCGGCGCAACTCAATGATTTACGCTGTTAAGATAAGAAGTGATGGTAGTGCAATTCATATATTTCCTTTACACGGTAAATAGTGAGAGGGGAGCAACTTGATTGCCACCCTCTTTAAAAAACGTATTCAACTTTTTATCAATCTGTTGATTTCCTAAACTTTATCGCAGAGGAGTAGCTAAAGATACAGATAAGCATATATTCCTTTTCTTTTTCCAATTCTAAACACCTTTGTATCTGATCAATATATATTTAAAAAAAAAAAAAATCTTTTATTTACGAATTATTCTAAAATTCAAAATATCTATTCAAAAAATTTTTACAAACAAACATTTAAAAATAACTAAATGTGTGTTTGAAAATAATAATGCAGTTGCATAAAATACAATCAAATGTGACAGTAAATTCTTACCATAATAGTAAGACAGTTGTAGCAAATCCAAGAAATAGAGTAGCATATAAGGGTCCCAGAGAGATATCAGTTTTAAACAATGTATCCCACATGGTTGAACCAAACCAGACTGTAAACAGGCACAGCAGTATCATGCAATGTTAAAAGATTAAAACTTACGAACAACTGTGATTGAACGACTATAAATTTTTCGGACAATTTATAGTATTCTGCCCGTTTCTTATCCTAAAATAATTTGCTTCGTAACTGTTACGTCGATGCGTAGTTACACCGCTTCAAAGAAAAAATAGCTCTGTCATCTATCTCGAAAATAAAACTTACAATGACTGAGTAAAAATGTATTAGTAATTTTTCACCTTTTATCACTTTTTTTATAAGATTGTGAGATAACAGATATATTTTGTTTATAATGTTAGCATACGAGATTACGTGTGCTTTTCTATAAATACAATTAAAAATTTTAAATGTCACGTTTCCGACACATATTTTTTAACTCTGTTTATTTTTAAACAAGAATAAAGATTGCGTGTCGAGTAAGGATTACAGTGAACACTTCTAATTCATTATAAAACTTTTTTAACTGTTTGTAACAAGGTTGAAAAGTGTTAAAGACTTCGGTTTGTCTGTTTGCCTGTCTGACCGTCTGTCTATCTGACCGCGCTCTAACGCCCGTAAATATTTATGCAATTTCTTGAAACTGATATATGTTATTCAAGATCACTATCGGATGTTCCCCATTGAAAATGGAGTGAATATCTCTACTGGTTCGTGTACAGGGACACCCGAAAGTATTCCAAAGCATTGTGTTCTATATGAGAAGAATTTCTTTTCACCATATTTTCATATCTTTACTTTAGAATTATGAAATTGAAATATGTTATTTAAATACACTATCGGATGTTTTCTATAGAAAACGGAGTACATACCACCACTGGTTTATATACAGGAATGCCCGAAAGTATTCCAAAGCATTGCGTTCTATGAGAGATATTTCTAGAAACCAAATTTTAATAACTTTACTTTGCACAAATCTTAATCATATTAAAATAGTTATTCGTATTCACAAAAGAATGCTTACAGAAGAATATAAAATGATTAGTATTAAGATTTACAGGGGCACTCAAAAATATTCAGTTACATTAAGGGATATAATTGAAAATTTGCTACAGCTGCATTTTCGTTTACCTTATGCGTTTTTAACACTTTCAAACAATTTTAATTGTGAATATGTTTTGAATTTGTCTATCCGTCTGATTGTCTATCTGTCCGTCTGTCAGTCTGTCCGTGCTCTAACTCCCGTAAATATTTATGGAATTTCTTCAAACTGATATATGTTATTCAAGTTCACTATCGGATGTTTCCTATTGAAAATGGATTAAATATCTCTACTGGTTTGTGTACAGGGACCCTCAAAAGTATTCGAAAACGTTGTGTTCTATGAGAGGCATTTTTTAAACCATGTTTTCCTATCTTTAGACAAATCTTAATGAAACTGAAATATGTTATTCAAATTCACTATTGGATGTTTCTATAGAAAATGGAGTACATACCACCACTGGTTTATGTACAGGAACACCTGAAAGTATTCCAAAGCATTACGTTTCATGAGAGATATTTCTAGAATTTAAATTTTAATCACTTTATTTTGCACAAATCTTAATCAAATTAAAATATGTTATTTGTAATCACAAAAGAATGCTTTCTAGAGGATATAGAATTATTAGTATCAAGAATTACAGGGGCACACAAAAATATTCAGTTATATTAAGGGATATAATTGGAAATTTACTAGAATTGCATTTTCATTTACCTTATACGTTTTTAACACTTTCTAAGAATTTTTAATTGTGAATATGTTTTGAATTTCTATGTCTGCATGTCCGACTGCCCATCTGTCTGTCTGTCGTTTTTCCCGCCTCCAGCGTCCGTAAATATTTTCGGAACTTATAAAAAATGATATATTTTATTCAAATACACTATGGAATTTTTTTTTTATTAAAATGACATTAATAGGTCCTGTGCAACTGGTTTGTGTACAGGGACATCCCAAAAAATGCAAATACTTTGAGTTTTAGGACAGACATTTAAATAAATCACATTTAAATAACTTTCTACAACAAAATTCCTGAAAATTGACTTTTATTGTGAATATGCTAAAATAATGTTTTGTTTAGAATAAGATATAGTTAACTTTCAAATTTACAGGGTTACACTAAAATATTTAAATAGATTAAGGGCTGTATTTTCGTTTGCATTAGGCATTTTTAACACTTTCCAACCATGTTTAAGAGTGATTAGAAATTCAATTAGTCTATCTGTATATCTTTCAGTCCTTCTATCTGTCCATTGTGTGATAACGTATGCAAAGAACATTGAAAGCGATACGATCAACAAGTACTTACAGTTGGAAAGTGTTAATAATCAATGCGCACTGCATGATTTTTCGTTTTCGTTTAACTTTAAAATTCCTTAATAATTCACTATTAATACATTTATCAACATTTCAACTCCAAACCTTTTTATAACAAGTATTATTTTTCTATAAAATCTTGGATTTTCCGTTGAAAGAACCTTGAATCGCAAATTATAAAATGTCAACACGTGGCTGACTTTGAGCTTAAATAAATATCGTTTTTCTATTTAAAAAAAAAAAAAAAACTCTAATTTTTAACCGAATTTAATTGTTTTTGGACTGCGAACTCACAATCACTGTTTGTAGACAATTTTTTATTTTAGTCAAAATTGGTTGAAAATTTGCGATATAATATATATACTATATATTTTAATTTTATTAATTAATTTTTAACGGCACATTTTGGTACTTTTTTTTTTCCCTTTTTTTTTTTTTTTTTTGCCAAGCAAAATTTCATTGCCTCACGATTGCTCTGGTAAAATACCAAATCGCTCTGATGGGTAGTTTTAAAATTATAATGTTTTGAAATCGTAACTTTGATTATAATCACCCTGTATATACAAAAAAGTTTAAAAATAAAATAAAATAAGGAAGAAAATATACTTTGAAAGACAAATAATTTTCGCATATAAAGTTTTAAATGTTAGTATTTATATTTATGTAATTGTTAGTCGAACTCAGGTTATGAATCATGCCATTAAAATATTTAATTTAATTATCATAATCTATTTCTCCAGATTTTATATGTACTGTACCTACACATATTTGTAGGATTTTAAAATGTGCGCTGGCTTCAAAAAGTTTCAATACTACTGGGTTAAAATCTGGATAAAAAATGTTAGTTCAAGCATTTTCTTTACACTGGAGCGACTTTGAAAGAAACTTTATCTAATAATTCTCTCAAAATTCGAAAATAAGTCCCAAATTAAAAGCATTCTCTAATATTAAACTGTTGGTTGGTTGGTTGGTGTCGTGTCCAATTGAAGTCAAATTCAAATCATTCCATGTGCCAAAATCACGGCCTTGGCAATGTCCACAATTTTGTCGCTATAGAGATTTCCCTGAAAGGGAAATTCGTCAAAGGCCTGTAAGCTTCTTATGATGGCCGGGCAGTTGAAAATGTGTTCTGGAGTGAGTTCCTTCTCCAGGCAGTTCCTACATGATTTTTAAGTTCTGGTGCCATCTGTATTTATTGTCATTCCACCAAAGTGTTGGGTTCTGAGTCTGGAGATAGTCTTGGTAATCATCCTGTCTTCATTGATAACACATAGTTGATGTTCCTTTTTGATGTGTTTTTCTTTCAGTCTGTATCTAGCAATTGCATTAGCGTCACCTAAAGTTACGCTGCTGCAGATTTTCAAGTTTAGGTCCCTCGCATCCTTTGCCAGCTTATCTGCTTCCTCGTTCTCTTCAATACCAACATGTGCGGGTGTCCACTGGAAAGTAAATATTAAACTGTAATACGATTTTATAATTGCTTATAGGTATTTATTTTATAGTAATTGATCATCTATAAATGCGTCTATTTTATAAAGTTTTGAACTTATTCAAAATGGTCACTTGAGCATAGAATCAATAAACTATCAAAAATCTTACTGATATATATATTTATTTACTTTGAGAGATGCACGCCCTAGGTAACAAGAATTTCTAAAAGGAATTTGACATAATAAGCAGATTTTAATTGTTTGGAATCATTATTCTTATGTAGTTACATTTGGGGATTGGGTACCTATTTTTCAATTTCATTACTTTTTGGAGACTTTGGTGACTAGTACACATACCTTGGAATGAATAAAATATTCGGATACATTTCCATTTGAGTATCCCCACTAGGCGATTTGTCGGGTTTCTTTCATAAACCCCGGTTTAAACCGCCAAATTATATTCAAATCATTAAACTAAGTTATAGACAACAAAAAGAGGATTATAATAAATTTAAATAAATAATTAAATAATTAAATAATAATAAAACGAAATAACAAAACCCGAAGCCTGTGTTTGTTTTCTAAGAAATAGATATAAAATTTTGTGCAAAATAGAATTTAATTTAATATGACAGGCTTTGTTTTTTACTTTCCGAGCATACATATATAAGGAAAGTATTGCAATCATGTCAAAAATCCGAATTCGAGATTTTGGTGTTTCGAGTTTGTGTGTTATACGATTTGAGGTCCCCTGAGTCCGTTTTCACTATTTTTACGATTTTGTATGTATGTATGTGTCTGTGTCTATGTATGTGAGTGAATACGCTAGCGTCTAAACGCTTCGCTCGAATGAACTGAAAGTTGGTACGCAGGTTGCAAGTCACCGTAGCACGAACCCTATTGATTTTGGTGAATCTGGCACTTATAGTTTTTTTTACAGGGACACAAAGAAAAATTCTTTATCATTATGGCCTATGGGACCAAAATCTTAAAAGTGCGATAGCATCTAAACGCCTTATTCAATTGAGCAAAAAATTTATGCATAAATTATAGGTCACAGTTACTCAGGGGTCAATCTGTATAGATTTTGGAGAATGTGGCACTTATAGTTTTTTTACAGGAAGGCAAAGAAAAATTCTTTATCATTATGGCCTATATGGGACCAAATTTTAAAAATTGCGATAGCGTCTAAACGCCTTATTAAACTGAGCAAACAATTTATACACATATTATAGGTAATAGTTGCATGAACTGCATAGATTTTGGTGAATCTAGCACGTATAATTTTTTTACAGGGACACAAAGAAAAATTCCTTATCATTATGGCCTATAGGACCAAATTTTAAAAAGTGCGATATCGTCTAAACGCCTTATTCAATCGAGCAAAAAAATTATACACATATTATAGGTCACGGTTTCACGATCTGTATAGGTTTTCGTGAATATAGCACTTGTAGTTTTTTTTACAGGGACACAACAAATAATTCTGTATCATTATCGCCTAGGGGGTGAAATTATTTAAAGTGTGATAGCATCTAAATGCCTTATCCGTTTGAGTGGAAAATTTATATACGAGTTACAGGTCACCATCACACAAACTGTATAGATTTTGGTGACTCTAGCACTTAACGAGTTTTACAGGGACACAAAAGAAAATTGTTCATCATTAAGACCTATAGGCTCAAATTATTAAAAGTGCAACAGCGACTAAACGTCTTATTCAAATGAACTGAAAATTTATATACATGTTATACGTCACCGTCACACGAACTTTATGAACTTTAGCGAATCTAGCACTTATGGTTCTTTTTACAGGGACAAAATGCAAATTTCTTTATCATTGTGGCACATATGGGCTCAAACTTTACAGTGCGATAGCATCTAAATGCCTTATCCGATGAAGCTGAAAATTTATATAAATACAGTGCGTTAAGAAATTATAAGACCACAAGCGTATTGGTGCATTTCTGAAGAAGAGAGCATAATATGCAAATTTTTAGTTGCGTATTTAAAACTGATAAGAAAACGCATCCTATACTAATTCCAACTTTTAAAATTAAATTAAATTCCATTAAAACTTATCCATTTTTCTAAAAATTAAAGACAGTGACTGTTAAGAAATTATAAGACCACCTAAGAAAATTAGCATATTATACATGACGTCAAACTCAATATGAAGCGCATGCGTCAGTATTTCGTAAAAGCATTACCTAAGAAGCAAAGGCTTAGGTTTTGAATGTGTTATAGACGATTAATTTGACGATGCCTCGAGGTAAAGAATTATCGGAGTGCGAAGTGAGAAAAATTTTATTTTATAAAGGTTCTGGTAAATCTGAAAGAGATATTGCGAGGATAATGAACCGTTCTAAAACTGCCATTCATAATGCCATAATTAGAAAAGATTATTCAAACAAAATAAAATGATGTGGTAGAAAAAATATTTTGACAGCACGTGGTAATAGACAATTTTTTTCGACTGTGAACTAAAAAAGGTCTTTCAACTAGTGAAATTTCGAAACATTTCAGCAAGAAAACTTCACATGTAACAGTCTGGAAGAGTCTTAAATTAAATATTAATACGAAATTGAAGAAATTGAAGAAAAAAACCAAAGTTCTTGAAATGCCATCGAGAAGAAAGATTAAAATGGGCTAAAAATGTCATGTCATGGAATGATGAGTGGAAACAAATTATATTTTCTGATGAAAAGAAATTTAACCTTGATGGTCCCGATGGTTACAAACACTATTGGCACGACTTGAGGAAGGAACCAAAAGAATGTTTCAGTCGACAAATGGGTGGAGGATCAGTAATGATTTGGGGAGCTTTCAGTTATGAGGGGTTGTGTGATTTACAGAGGATTTCGGGTCATGTGAACTCAACACAATATCAGTCTATGCTATATGATCATATGATACCGTTTGGACCTTTATTAGGTGGTGCTAACTGGATGTTTCACCAGGACAGTGCTGCTTGTCATACATCTAAATCCACACAGGAGTTCGGTTCGGTTCGGTTCGGTTCGATGAGTACTGAAATTTATTGCTTGCCTCTAGGGCCGCTTATATCTCGAAAAATCCACACCACAAGGGTTTACAAGTTTTATTACAAGAAACAGACAAGTACAATATTTTTGAAGACATAAGACATCACAAACATCCATGCCCGCACCACACACAGGAGTGGTTTAAAAAAGAAAAAAATAATGTTTTGCCATGGCCAAGTCGAAGTCCAGACTTGAACCCCATGGAAAACCTATGGGTATATTATCTCGCAAAGTTTATGCTAATAATAAACAATTTTCATCTGCCAATGAACTGGTAGTAGCCATTGTAAAAGAATGGTACAATATTTCTATAACTGAACTTAATCACCTGGTTACTTCAATGAAAAACAGAGTGTTTGAAGTCATCGGGAAAAATGGAGGCCCAATATCATATTAATTTTTTATACAATTTTGTTTTTTGACAAGTGGTCTTTTTATTTTTTTTCTTAACAGGTTATTTTTCACTTATTTCTAATATATATTTTAATTAAACATGTATTGCATTATACCAAGTTATTGCAAACTAATTATAAAAAATATAGAGCAATATGTTATTTTATGTATTTAAATTATGATTAGAATCTTTATTTTTCTTATAATTTATAAAATTAAAGTGGTCTTATAATTTCTTAACGGACTGTATTATAGGTCACTGTTAAACTAACTATAAGCATTTTGGTGAATCTAGTATTTATAGGTTTTTACAGGAACACAACAAAATATTGTTTATCATTATGATCTTCGTGTTCGGTAAAATAACGTTAAATTAAACATCGTGTACTATATAAAGAAAAATACTCAAACACACTATTATAATTTTCTCTTTTGTTTATTTAACAACTCCTCTTACTTTACTTTATCTACAAAACCATTAATTACTCAATGTTCGGAAAGTCGAGTGGAGTCACTCCATATTTTTTTATTGTTAGTGGAAGTGCTTTACTATAATATTTTACCATGTCCAGTAAAGCTGCTCAGGAATTGAGATGAAGTCCTCATAGACATATGGTAAATAATGTATGTTTTTTCTTTCTCTTATCCATAAGGTAGAGAAAGTATTGCTTTTGGGTCAAATTTTCGAAAGTGAGTTTTTGTTATATTTACACGTTTTGATGTGCCCTGAATCCGAAAATCATGTTTTTAGCGGTTGGTCTCTCTCTGTGTGTGTGTATGACTGTTATCAGCATATCTCAAGAACAAATAGCAGCAGAAAGTCCAAATTTAGTATTCTAAATGTGTATCGTATAGGGATGCTACACTAAGCTTTTCGTTGAGATGAAGCAAATGGTTCGTGTACAGGGTCACTCAAGATTATTCAAATACATTACGTCGATGGGGGAAATTGTAGATAAGTAGAGTTTAACATCTATAGAGTGACATTAAACCAAATGAAATGAATATCTATTTTTTATATGCGTTAAAACATGCCTCATGTTGAATATGGCAGGGAAATCATTCATTGTTCGCATTTACAGGGCTACACAAAATAACTAGATTATAGTGCGACAATAGCTGAAAATTGATGGAAGTGCATTTCAGGTTGTGCCGTATATTATTACTATAGGATTGTATTTAGGTACACTATGTGGTTTGTACATCTATCTTTCGCACATGCGCAGTGAAAACGTTTTTCATAAAAATGCTCATATTTCATGAGATATTTAAGATATTTGCGTTTTGATTGTAGTATATTGTTTTAAAAGTGTTTTTCCAACTAATCTGAAAGTGGGAATTATTTTCGTTAGACACTCTGTATATTTTAAATAAAAAACATGTCGACTTTTTTTTGGAGTTTTAAAATAAATTCTTATATCTCCGTTATTTAATATGCTATCGTCACACAAATTCATCCATAAATTGTACTGGATCTATCCTAAAATTAAAGTCCATATCCTAAAGTTACAGTTCATTTCGCTCACTTCCCGATACAGCGTGATCCTAAACATTATTGATTTTACTCAATTTGTTATCGGCTCCCTAAATGTTGTCTTAAACCAATCTTCACTGAAAAACACGAGGAAGACCCAGTTCATTAAATACCCGATGTTTGAAAACATTTCATCGAGATATAAGTTTTTAAATTGAAAAAAACTGATTGTTTGCAAATCTTGTTAAACTTTTGAGTAGGAGTGTATGTGAAGTAGAAGCACTTCAACTTCTCCTGACGTCCAGATAGACACTACTACTTCTATCTTCCCAACTATTAGTTTTTGTTGAATGGCAACAACGTTTTACCGGCAACGAAAGTTCCGATCCGAGTTCCAAGGAAAAACAGTAGTTCTTCGCTGGATGCCGAATGGGTCAGACGTGATCCTCTACTATTCATGTCCATGATGCTGTTTGAGCATAAGTGCTCGCAAATATATGTGGTTTTCATTACAGCCAAAACTAGCACAGATGGCTCTGAAATGCTAATTTTTTATAACCATATTCCATTCTTGTACATAGTTTTTATTTGGTAAATCAGTGAACGTAATTAAATGTATCAGTGTGTAGTAATCCAGAGTAATTATTTTAATGCTTCAGTGACTCATTTTGAAATCTTCATGAACTGAATAGCTAGACCAGTTGAGTCTCGATTATGTGAAATTTTGAGTGGGTAAACGCAGGGTATTCTCCTGGGTATTTCCTACATATATCTCAAAAAGTTTAATAATGTTCAGTTTTTTGATCAAAAAAGGAGAAATCCAGGAGAAGTTAAACTTTTGCTGGTTTATACATTGCCCACAAAAAAAAAAAAAAAAATCACCATTTAACAACTAAACAAAATAAAGGGCGACATAAAAATTAAACTACTCGCCATTTTTTTCAACTCGCTCAAGCTTACTAAGCAGGAATTTCATTTATTGACCACGTAAAAATTGAATAGTTTGGCAATTTAATGCAAATTTAATCTAACAAATGTCCCATATAATCACGTATTTTTGCAATCAGCTTTGAAATATGTGAGAAATTTGTCAATTAGCTTAAATGATTGCCTATTTAACCTTTTGTTAGCTAAAAACTTCATGAATTTCAGCAGTTACTATTAAATGTTATTTTTTTAAATCACCAGCTAACTAAAATTATATTTTAGTAAACTCTGGCTTGTGTTTGTCCTCGTAAGTGACCAATATTTCTCCAGATTTCCAATTCGGATAAGTGGTTTTGTTGGTACTTCGCCTTCATGGTGGCTGATGCTTGGTCTTGTCTAATAAACGTTGTTATTATTTTCGCGCCACTCTTATTTAATCTAGGCACATTAAGTATTGTTTGATTATCTATGATTCCTATAGCATATCGGCTACAGCGTCCGCCATCTAGTACTATACAGCGATAGAGTTAACGTTCTTATCTCTACACAGTAAGAGATACGGGAATAATACACCGTCAACATAACATAGTACAAAAAGACATCCAGTGCACAATTTTTTACTTGCCGAACGTACTATGTAAGGCAAATATTGTAATCATGATTTATACACTTCCAACTTTGGTCTTGACACGAGCTCCTCTTTCAGAAATATGTACGATTGTACACGATTTTCCGAGATGTATGTATACGTGTGTATGTATGTGTGCGAGAAAACACGATAACGTCTAACGTCTAAACGCTTTATTCGAATGAGCTGAAAGTTAATACGTATGTTATTCGTCACCGTAGCACAAACTATATAAATATTAGTGAATCTAGCACTTGGAATTTTTTTACAGACACACAAAGAAAAACTCCTTAGCAACCTACGGTCTCAAATTTTTTTAAAGGCGACAGCGTCTAAACATTTAATTCAAATGAACGGAAACTTTATATACATGTTATAGGTCATCGTCATATAAAGTGTATGTATTTTGGTGAATCTAGGATTTATGGTATTTTTATTACTTTATTTTATGGGACACAGCAAAATAATTTTTAATCATCATGGCCTATGAGTTGAAATTAATTAAAGTGCGATAGCGTCTAAATACCTTATGCGATTGGGTTGAAATTTTATATACATGTTATCGGTCACCGTCACACGAAATGTATAGATTTTGGTGAATCTAGCACTTATAAACTTTTACAGGGACACAACAAAAAAATATTTATCATTATGAACTATGTACTCAAATTATAGAAAGGGTGTTTAACGCCTTATTCGATTGAGCTCATTGATTTCAAATTTCTCTTACTTTATTTAAACAACCGTTAATTAATGTTCAGAAAATCGAGTGGTTCCAATTTTCTATAAAGATAAACTGTAAAATGTCTTTTAGCTTGGTGGTCACGATTTTTCAACCTAGTGACGTTAAAAACCACGGAAGAACAAAGAAAATATCTTTCCGACCAAAGATTAGAATTTGCGTAATTCAGTAGTACACTGTGGGTTTCGCGTACAAAAGGACCATGTTTCAAGTACCTTTTATTTTTACCCCCCTCTTACGCGTTTTTTGAATCCTTTGTTATCCTTGTCGAATCACGTTCTTAGATTGACCAAGAACAGGATTCGACAAGGATTTATTTAGCAAAACTGTGTGAAGCGTACTTTTCTTACATAGGAATTTTTGCTAGTGTTCGGACACTTTTGTTACCGACTGTAATATGTACAAAATTTTGGATAAACAGAATAAAATACAATGGAATCGCAACAATTGTTTCGGGTCGAAACAACACACGACCCTTCGTCAGGCGAACAAAGTATGCATGAGTGCTGGAATCAATGTGGCAACACACAAAACCATTTTAAGTGAAGAGCAAAAAGACGAATGTAAATATAAAAACTGGTGTGATCAGAATTATTAAATAAAAGAAAAAGAAGAAATAAATAAATAAGATTAAAAAATAATAAATATCTTAAAATATCAAAATTGAACTAAAATCGAAGTTATGTGAGCAATTTCCAAGCATCAGACAAGAACGGAATGGAACAAATATCATTAACAAGATTTTTCGAATTTTTAGATATCTAAAATGCTTCATGGGTACCCAAATGGAAAGACGAGACAGGAGATGAAATTATGTTAGTTTTAGAAAAATAAAAACAATAACTATGAGCCCAGCAGTGGAAAGCAATGGAAGATCTGGAAATCTCTTCATTACGAACATTCCGAAGGTGCTCACTTATTCTATATTTCCGCTTTGATTACAATAGGCGTGCCTACTGTGTTCGCCTGACGAAGGGTCGTGTGTTTTTTCGACCCGAAACAATTGTTGCGAGTTTATTGCATTTTATGATATTTATTCAAAGTTTTGTATTTAATACTGTTACCTCCTTGTGATTCGAAGAATCTAAATAGAAATAAACATATGTCAAGTTCATTAGAAAGTTATTGTTTTGCGAACCTGACACATACGCGAGACACGAACACAGATAAGGAAAGGGCACGTGACGTCATTCGCAGTCAAGTTATGGGCAGAGTGGCAAAACATTGGTATTTTCATCATTACAGGTTGGTCTTTTGCCACTCGAGACCTCGAGACTGTCAAAGATTGATTGACGGAGCGTTTGTTCGTAAGCGTGCCCTTTCCTTATATGAAGACTTATTTTAATTTAAAAATGAGAATAAAGAGGACCGAAAACGTAATTAAATAGGATATTTTTAGCCCTCTATTGCTTTTTTCCTTGAAGAGGTTGGTTGGTTGAGTTTTACGTCGCACTAGTGCTGCGTAGATGGACCATTGGCGACAGTCTGGGACTCACCCCTAGAGGTTCATTTAAGAGGACAGAGCATTGAAAAAGAGGGCTGTCCTCTTAAAAAGAGGACGCCTGGTAGGCTAACCAGATCAAAGTACCTTTATAATAGAGAAGCGTTAAAAATTGCTATAATTATCCAATTACAGATGTATTTTTTCATTCCTAATAAATAAGGACCAAAAATAAAGTGTTATTGATCAATAATTTACTTTCTGAAATTTTTTAAAACTTAAAAAAATGCGTTGAAAATAACGGAAGTGATGTCACTAGAAAATGGGGACAACAGGTCAGCTTAACGCTTGTCACCTGTAGCTCTGCTGTGACAGTCAATAAACTGAACTCAACAATTAGGATTACGCACTCATAAATATGTTTTAACTCAATGGATAATTTTTTTTTTTTTTTTTTTCACTTGACGAGGGTGTTATTACTTAACTCAACTCCGTACTGTTTTTACAGTTTCTTGTTTCTCTCTTTCGGATTTTGTATTATTTTGTCGTGTTCACTTTTACATATCTTGGATAATGGCTTCTCGATGTTATTTACCCTTTTTATCGTCCCGTCAGGCTCTGAAATTTCTTAGAAGCAAAAATAATTTAACTAATAGCTCAAGAAATTTCACTGAAGCCGTTCGTGAGCCAGCGCAACCTTTAGGGAGCAAACAACCTAAATGGATGTCCGCTGAAGAAGCGGTGAAAGTTGTAAAATCTGGTATAAATGTTTTAGATATCTTTTGTTTAATTATTATTTTTATGTTATCTATTTCATTTCAAGAATTGTTAAGTAGGCTGTCATTTTATTTAATACTTTTTTTAGCATAAAATGCATATTGTAAAATTAGACATATTTCATAAGGTTTGAGGTGAAAATATTTAATAATTTCTCATTGCAATTTATTGTAGTATTTTGTCTTTTGCATCAGAAGGCTCTTTTATATGACTGGGCTTTCCTCATCCACATTCACTAAGCTTGTTAGACATTGTAAATCTTTTACAGAAATTTTCTTTCTTTATAAAAATGCAGTAATTATACTCTCTGAAACTGTAGCTCATAAATTTGAAATATCATTTATTTATTTTTCAAATAGCTATTTCAAGATTAGACTGACTGTTTTTTTAACTAAATACTTGAAATTCGTAAAAAAAACGTAAGTATATAAGTATATATATTTTCAGCAGCTAACGATATAATTATGACTGTATTGATTAATTTTTGTGTAAAATGTCTTCTGGAGATATGATATAATTATTTTTTAGTTAACTATTGACAAACATGTTGGCTAGAATTTTACAATCCGGCGCGGTAGCTTTTGTTTACGTTAAGGTAATTTGTAAATAAATGCTACAGCACTAAATTCTATAGTTTTATCGGCATTTATGTTATTCCAGAATAAGTTTAGTGCCACATTGGGAAAGCCCCTTCACAAAGTCAATTCTCAGCAGTATGGCTATCTGCACTCTAAGAAGTTCTATAAGCACATCAAACACATATAAATACTCTCAATTTTGAAATTTACTGTAGACAATCGTAATTATCTATGTAGTAAACACCTTCTTACCTTACACATAAGAAATTACTCGTGTCGCTTATATATTTATTTTTAAACTCTTTCACTTTATTTTTTAAATGTATTTTAAAAATAAATTGCTTTGTGCATTTCAAGTATTGGTTTGAAACAGGGTTGGCTTGATTTTTGCCCAACCCGAAAAAAACCTGGGTGTAAAGGGCAAAACTAGGAAAATTCATTAGTGGCCAGTGGCCGGTACTGTCAGTTTCATTAGTAGCCACTTTTTTAAGTTAGTGGCCACTTTTCACATGATAAGACTATTTCTTTCAGACTGCAAAAAGCATTGTCACCATTTTGCGGTATAATTACCACAAGAAAAATATGAAAATAAGAAATACATATAATAATAAAATTAACACAGGGACACTGAATTTGTAATTACACTCTTTTTAAAAATCGTAAATTGCACATCCTAAATTAAAATCTGCTTAGGGCTGTAATAATAACAGCAAAAGTTATTATCTTTCAGATAATTCAGTAGTACTTTTTTTTTCAATTTATTTAAGTGAAATAAGCTGTTATCATTCACAGTTCACATTGATATTTTCTAGTAAATGAATCAGCTGATTCATCATCATCACAACCTTTTACATGGTCATGTGTAAATACAGTTAGCAGTTTTATTATTTTTTCTTATTTCTAAAGACACACTTTTTTAAATGATTTTATTTCAATAGAGTTAAAATACTTCCTCTTAAAAAGTATAGATATGGAAACTTAGCTGCTTCATTAAAAATAATTTACTTAGCTGCCAAATTTGTAGCTTTAAAAATAGGGAGATTTCTACTTTAAAATGGGAAGGGAAAAGGAAGATTTCTACACAAAAGAAAGCAAATACAAAAATTTTTGAAAAATAAACATTTAAGTCAAATCAAATTTTGATACACACATTTGTCAACTATCTTAAATGGGTTAAATATACACTAAATACTGTGGAGATATTAATGGAAAAAGATTGTGCTTTGCAGGACATTTGATCATTAACTGCCTGTGGAAATGGAGCTCACATGTGTGTGTGTGGGGGGGGGGGGTACATCTATATTCTTCTTTATAGGTTCTAGAATCTAATCAAGAAAGTTTAAAATGAATATTTACATTTATGTTATGGATAGAGAAAGATTGTAAACCACAAGACTTCAGTGGAGCATGTGATTGCCAATCGTTGGAGGAGGGGGGGGGGATTACAAGAATTATGAGTAAGAGATATTAAACAATTCTACTTCTTTACAGATTCTAGAATCTAATAAAGTAAGTTTAAAATATATATTTATATTTTTGCAGCAAATGGAGAATGATTAGAAATTATAAAGATTTCTATAAGCTGTGTGATCACAGATCGTTAGGGGGAGGGAAAGGGAGGGGGGGTCCAAAAAATTATATGAGTGAGACATATTAAACAATTCTACTTCTTTATAGGTTGTAGAATATAATAAAGTAAGTTTAAAATGAACATTGACATTTATGCCATGGATGGAAAAAGATTGGAAATCACAAGGCTTCGATTGCCTATCGTCGCTCGATTTTTAGATTATTTTAATGATCATAAAAAGTGGCGACTTTAGTGGCGATCGATGCATAATTTTTAATCGCCATCTTTTTTTATTTAGTCGCCACGTGGCCGGTGGCGACCGTTAATTTTGCCCTTTACCTGGGTGGGTTTTTTTTTTCAATAAAACTCACTTGAAAAAAACCCACTGAGTTTTTTCAAAATCCTTGTATAAAATTACACTTTTATTTAACTTACAATAAACATATAAATATAAAACAGGTAGGATATATATTATTAGAACTTATTAAAGAATTTTCAGAAATATTGGAGGGGCTCAAACTGCTCTATAAAACAAAATCCGGTACTTTTCCGTTTGCAAATTCAGAAAAATAATTTTTAATTTTTATTATTATAAAAAATATTCTGTATTACAAGTTCAATGCGTATACTTACCATTTACTACCTTACTAAAAGTCAGTGGTGAAGACCTTTTATAAATTTTATCATAAAATTGTGTCTCATAGTTTTAGAATTTTTCTAGTTCTTTGCAAACGAAAAATCGCCAATTCAATATTATCGCACTAATTCAATATTATTGCCAATTTATAATATTGCTATTTATTTATTGCTATTTATATTCAAATCACATATTGCATTTTTTACCAATAAACCTTTCTCTTGAAAAAAATAGACTGCATCTTCTTCAGTTGTGGGCAAATCCCAAATTTTCATCATTTTTGTAAAACAAATTCAGGTAGAAGAAAGAATGTTAATATATTTTACTTAGAAAACAAAATGTTCTAATGTTAATAAATGGTGGTTTTTCGTTTGTGCCCCCACAAACGGAAATGTACCCAAAATCCTGAAAGATTTCCATGAAAAAATTTATACTTATTAAAGCAAAATAAAAAAATATATAAGTAAAAAAATAAAAGCAATAGAAAACAGAATTGTTTTTCAGTATAAAGAAAACTGTGGTGTTTGAGTAATGTAAAATATAAATAAATAAAAACCTAATTTTAAAAATTTCTGAAAATTTTAACAGTGCAACATTGTCAAGTAATGTAGAGGGATGAAAAAAAAAAAAAAAAAAAAAAAAAAAAAAATTTATAAAAATCTATGAAAAATTTAATGAAGCCATACTAAATAATGAGCTCTTCCCAGCGTTGTCTGCTCAATCACGTGATAGAGGAAAACGAATAGTCGAATTCTGAGAATCGAATTCAATTAAATATTGTTCTTAAGAACAAAAATTTTAATATAAAATAAAAGTAATATTGTGCATTTGTAAACATTAGAATAATTGTATTTGTAAATTTAATAATTTTTAAAAAACATTTTATGTGTTTATTTATTTTTACCTATCAGAATCGATTTTTGTATATTGTAGTGTAACTGTAACATTAACTGATCTAACAATAAATAATAGCTTCTTGTGGAATGTTTACGGATTATAAATTGAAATTTTAAAATGTTTTCATTTATTTTAATTGCATAAAGGTGTTACAACAAGTTAATTAACTTAGTTACTGGTCTAAATGGATTTATGCAGTACGATATTGCACTGTCACTGATTTAAGTACGAAAAATCAGAGTATTTAAACATGGTCTTCATGAACATCAATAACAGGTATAAACTAAATGATGATTGTAAATGTATACAGCAAACAAAAGATGATGAATAATGATATAAATGGATTAAAAATGATGATGTATAAAAAATAACACAGATTAAATACGATTGATCAAAAATAAGAATAGAAAATACGTTATTTCAGCAATCGCTCTAGATAAACAAGACTTCGTCTGCTATTTGTTTTTCCTCTATCATGTGACCTCTGACGTCAGGTGGGAAGAGTCCATTATTAAAATCCAGATTTTGTTGTAAAGAGCAGATTAACAGAATTTTTGAATATTTGAAGTACAATTATTAAAAAAAAAAAAAAAAAATTAATCATGAAAAAATTTATGGAGTAATAGCAGGAGACTTGGCGTTGGAAAATTAAAACCCCTATTTCTAAACATTGCTGGGAGGAAAATCATAATTTTAAATTTAATTCAGCTAAAATAATTTGCAGACCTAAATCCATTCATGAACTCGATTTCTTTGAAGCTTTTCATATTTATAAAAATTTTAAAAACCTTGTAAATTGTGATTTCGCTGTCCCTATTTGTCTGACTGTTGGAAATTTTATATTCAGTCCACATTTTCTTAATTTTTCTACTGTTTACATAGCTAACTTTCCTAAATTCCTATTGGCCACTCTCCTCACCTTTCCCGTAATCCTATTGGTTGAACTAAATCCGCCCCCTCTCCTATATATACGAGCACTTCTCCTGATTCAGAATCCTTTTTGCACTGAAGACGGTACGCTTTAGGCTACCGAAACAGCTGCTTGCAATATTTTTCCTTTACGTTTCTGACGTAGTAGTTTATTTGGGTTTAAATTTATGGAGTGTTATTTTTAATTTTAATGAATAATTGCTATTTAATTTTGTAAATTATCTTATTATGAATGATATACTTTATGGTAAAAAAAAAAAAAAAAAAAAAGGAAGAAAAGAAATATTCTTGAAAATTCAGATAAAACCCGACAATTCTCTGAAAAAAGCTTCATAAAGTCCAAAACAAAAATACTCGCTGGGCTGGTTTTTTTCTGAAAAAACCCAGGGGTTTTCCAACCCTGGTTCCAACATGTCCAAAAGTTGCAAACAAGTGATATCCAACTATGGCTAGATTTTGTGTGCAAACAAATTTCTTATCTAGTAGGACAATAACAGTTGGTCTTTCTGCATTCTGTGATAGGGCCCGCTTTACCATTAGGTGAACCTAAGCACAGTGTTAGAAATAAGAAATTTGAAACTAGGCATCAAAATGACGCCTAGATTAAATTCTTTGGGCGTCAAAATGAAAAATCTAGGTGCCATCTATAATTAAATATGTATATTAATAATAATAATAAAGGATCAACTTATAAATAATGTATGCAAGATTATATAAAAAATATTTATGTAAAGAATGTAATTACATTGACAATATTAAACGTACATATTTAAAATCACAAATTTATTCTTTGCCCAGAAGATACGTCATTCCACCACAATTTAATAGCATTTTCCGGGCAGAACTCTTCCAATTTAGGGCTGTTTAATTTAATCATTAACAAATCATCAACTACTTTCATAGAGATATGATTTCTTAAATCAGTTTTTATTAGGTTCAACTAGCGAGCTTCGCCCGCTAGTGGGTCAGTATTTTCAAATGAATCACTATAATTAATGAATCACTAACAGTAACTTTTAGTCTTAAGAAAAGAAATTTAAAAAAAAATCATTTCTGATCTGGTAAAATGTCGTCCCGGGTCCCCACTGCCTTTGGCAGCGCAGTCCCGTGCACGCTGCACGTGCATAAGTTAAGGGATACACGCGCTGTGCACGCGTATTCCTTCCCTCACCCTTCGTGCCCCCCCCCCCCCCAAAAAAAAAATCATTTCTGATCGGGTAAAAAATCACACCGGATCCCCACTGCCTTCGGCAGCGCAGACCCATGCGCTCTGCGTGCGCACGTATTCCTTCTGAAATCAAATTTTTATTCTTAAAAGAAAATAAAAAAATTATTTCTTATCGGTTAAAAAGTCGGACCGGGTCCCCACTGCTTTCGGCAGCGCAGTCCCATGCGCTCTGCGTGCGCACAAGTTAGGGGATACGCACGCGGTGAACGCCTATTTCTTCCCCACCCTTTCAGTTCTTTCTAATTAACCTACGTATACCAACTTTGTACGGTCTTACTCAATTAGCTGAGATGCAAAAGAACACCTAATCAGGACGCCAAAACGTGTAAATCTGCTGAAAACTTTCGATAATATAAAAGAACTTCAAAATATCTTTCGAATAATGTATTAAAAATAATTTAATCATGATTAGAAATTGAAATATTGAAATTTGAAAATATTACAGCGCCATCTGGCGGTAGAAATTTCTGTATTCCACTGTTCCATCCCAAATCAACAAAGCTTTCTAATGATGTATTACTTATAAAATTATTTTAATTAGTAGTTGAGATACAAAAGAAAACTGATTCAGGAGACCTCAAAACGTGTAAATCTGGTGAAATCTTGAATTCCATTTTCAATAATGTAAAAGTACTTTAAAATGTGTATCGAATGACGCATTAAAAAAAATTTAATCATGATTAGAAATAGAAGTATTGTAATTTTAAAATATTACAGTGCCATCTGGCGGTAGAAATTTCTGTAATCTACTGTTCGATTCCAAATCAACAAAGCTTTCAAATGACGTATTACTTATGAAATTTTTTTAATTAGTAACTGAGCAGTGGTTGATCCAGGCAAAATTTGGGTCCCTTTTGCGGCCCCTTCACAAAATTCCACATAGTAAAAAGGGACCCTTCACAAAATTCAAATTCATAAAAAAAGACCCTTCACAAAATTCAAATTCATACAAAGGGACCCTTCACAAGATTTTGTTTTATAAAAATGATCCTTTTATTAAATGTTTTCATATTTTCAGTATTATTTTTAATTTATACCTTAATTTGGCTCAACGAAACTCTATTAACTTGATATTAAACATTAAATAAAGTGATTGTAAAAACTGAAGATTTTACACAATATTTTACTTTTTCACAAAAATATTTTATATTTCACAAAAATAAATAAAAATTTCACAAAAATATTTTGTTTTTCACAAAAAAGGGACCCAAAAATTAAAACCTGGATCGACCCCTGCTGAGACAAGAGTTCAGGACACCTCAAAACGTTTAAATCAGGAGAAATGTCGAAATATCAAATTTCTGTAATCTACTATTCAATTCCAAATTAACAAAGCTTTCAAATGATGTATTACTTATGAAATTATTTTAATTAGCAGCTGAGATACAAAAGAAAACCCATTCAGGACACCTCAATACGTGTAAATCAGGTGAAATCTCTAATTCCACTTTCGACACTTTAATTAGTAGCTGAGATACAAAAGAAAACCCATTCAGGAGACCTCAAAACGCATAAATAAGCTGAAATCTCGAATTCCACTATTGCGATGCAAAAGAAAACCTAATCAGGAGACCTCAAAACGTGTAAATCGGGTGAAATCTCGAATTCCCCTTTCGATAATGAAACCGTACTTTAAAATGTGTATCGAATGACATATTAAAAAAAAAAATTAAACATAATTAGAATTTTTAATATTGAAATTTTAAATTATTACAGCGCTATGACACCTCAAAACGTGTAAGTCATGTGAAATTTCGAATTCCATTATCTACGGTAGTCGGTTAATGGAAGTAAATAGAAAAATAAATATTTTTACCTTAAGTGTATTTGTGTCGTTTTGAAACTGGCATCCTCTTTCGACAGATAAAATGTCAGGCGTGTAACGATAAAATTTAATTTGCAATTAAAATGTAAATCTTTTGTTTATTGACCAAATTCGATGAAATTTGAACTGCAAGTTTGTTTTGTGGTGTTAAGATTGTATACTAATTGAAATGTGCAAATTTTGAAAAATTGAAGAAAATAGAAAATTGCAATTTTTAATCGCAGTACAAAAACACGTGACCTCATTAAATACCAGATGTGTTTCTTTCCGTTCAAGACTGTAGACTATCGTCTGCAAAACTAAGATTCTTGTAATTTGTTGCCAACATTTTTTTAGAGTTTAGTTAATTTTAAAAAATCTAATTGTCCGATCGATAAGCTGTTTAAACCATCGGATTGAGAAAAAAAAAAAGCCCTTTCCAGTGATATCTTGTTTGTAACAATACGACTGATATTTCTAATTTATTTTCCACTTTTTCCATAAAAATGTCGCTTTTTAAGCATTTAATCATGAATTCTGGGTCATTTTTCGATAGACATGGGTCGACATTTTAATTAATATCTCCGCTAATTAGGGTCGCATCGCTTAGCGAATTATCGCGATGTCGAGATGAAGAAATTCTGCGTCTGTCGACACCGGTTTCGAGTCGATGCAACCATTAGCGCCGGAGCTTTAGCGATGACAAGGCATTTCTCACAGACAGATGCGCACAGATTTTAATAATATAAGGAGATTGACTGAAATAGACTTGTTTACAGTCTGATGGGATTGGGAAATTTATTAGGTACGATGAGCAAAAAATCCAGGCGTCAAATATGGCACCTGTGATTAGAATTCTAGGCGTAAAAATGAAAAAACTGGTCACAAAATGCGACTAACGACCGCTTATTTCTAACCCTGCCTAAGCAGTCACCTAGGGCTGCCAAAAAAGTGGAACACTGCGCAAAAATTTGAAAATAAAAGATGAAGGAAAAGTAAAAATCATAAAACAATTTTTGATTTTTAATCTTTTAAGACATATGTTTATATTGTAAATTAAAAGTAACCTTCTTTAAGGATTTTAACTGTGTATAAAAGCATTTTAACCTTTTCAGGGGCAAGGAAATTTTGCTCATTTAAAATTACCACCAGGATTTACGAACAAGTCTAAAACAGAAGAAAGAAATGAAGTTTCTTTATGTTATTAAAGTAAAACTTCGTAAAAATTTTTCAAGATGAGTTTTTGCAGTTCGGAATTAAAATTAGGTATTCTGGTTAAGATACAAAATGTTGATTTTTAATAAATGTATGCTTTGATTTGTATTGTGATATTGAATGAAAACTGGATCATTTTTTTAATTAAATTGGAAAAGGTAGAGGAGGGGAATTTGCAATTACAAGCAGAACAATCTGATTTTAGACCTATAAGCATTCTACCACAGAATTCATTCACGATAGTTTTATTAAATCGGAAAATTTCGGATCCCTTTTTCTTGACATCACTTACACCTTTGACAGTTTGTATGACGGCCTTATTTTTAAGCTTACTCAACTTAAAATTCCAGGGTTGGGTTTTTGACGTCAAAAAGTGGTTTTTGACATGACAAAGGTTTAAACATGGTTTAAACCGTCAAAAACCTGTCATAAACCTCTATACCGTCAAAAACCTGTATTGTCAAAATTCAACATCTATAAATAAACTAAAATCTGGTTAGAAATAGGACTTAGTAATATTTGCCATATACAAGTGAATATCTAACTATTATGCTGTTTATAAATTAAGAAATCTGAAAACAATTTGTAGATAATTTATAAAAAATTAGGTAAATATACTGGTTTATAATCTAAGAAATATATACAAAGTATGCATACAGTTATATTTTGTATGTTTATGGTTTATGTTTATTAATATTTATGAAATTCTAAAATTCCGAAGTTACTTATGAATTTTCACATAAGACATGAAAACACAGAATACAGGATTTTTTCCCCCCTTTAAGTAAGACATAATATGTGTGGGCAGTACATTAATATGAATTTGAAAATAATTATATTCATAATATACATTTATTATACTTATCATTTATTAATGAATTTTTATCTGTTTATTATTATTATTGATTGTATAAATATTTGTACCTGTTTATAGCTTGGACTATTGGTGTCCGGTATTTTGGGAGTAAGGCTGATTGCTACTCTAGTATCTTAGGCCTAAGGGGTATTGCCCTCCGTGTGGGTCTGTCTACAGGGTCCTAGTCCGTATTTATACAAGTTTCGGAGAAAAACATGAAAAACTCTGAATGGCTAGGCCAACGAGTGCGTCCTGGGATCAAACCCTACACCTCACATTTACCAGCTTTGAGCGTAGTACCACTTGGCTGCTGGTGGGCCCTACAGCTTAGACTAATAATTTTTTTAAAAATCTGTACGGGTAAATATTACATTTATTACAATTTATACATGTCCAGAAAGCATTCATATTTCTCGTGTTTCACGGTAAT
Source organism: Salticus scenicus (assembly GCA_963930645.1). Taxonomy (NCBI): domain Eukaryota; kingdom Metazoa; phylum Arthropoda; class Arachnida; order Araneae; family Salticidae; genus Salticus; species Salticus scenicus. The sequence goes on from OZ005648.1 coordinate 53,426,307, forward strand.
TATATGAATTTCAGACACAATTCAAGCTTTTTTAACATTCAGAATTATTACTTTTTCTTAAAAACTTGCAATATCAGCAGTCATTAAGAAAAAAAAAAAGTTATATTTTTCTATAAAATATTTAAATACAAAATATTAGGCTATGCATTTTTATTTTACTGGTTAAATATATAATACTATAAAAGCACAATACTAAAAAAATTGAACTATACAATGTTGTATTGCAAATAAAATGATTTGTCAATCAAAATGATCTATCAATGATATATGAATCATAAATCTTTAGAAGCCTAACACGTTAATCGCCACGATAATATCAGAAAAATTTTCACATGGGCCATGATAACTTTATTAGACAATTTAATTTAGTTAAAAATGCATCAGGCACATATGACTGACATGGCGATTAACGTGTTAATAATTACTCGGCGTATATCATATTCCTTTTAGGGTTATTTCCTAGTTAAAAATGCGTCAGGCACATATGACTGACATGGCGATTAACGTGCTAAAGTTTCGTTTTTATATTACGGCCATTCCGTGGTGACGGGTGTGACATTCTGACTCATTTTAAGGTGTTATAATAATTTTTTAAAGGTAGAATTTGTTAAGTGATCTTTTTCAAAAAAATCAGTATAATAAATTGGCTTCTTACTTTACATTTTAAAGCAGTACCAAAATAATTTTACTATTTAATTTTCTAAAATTAATTTTTTAAACTTTGTGACGGGTGTGACAGTTTCGTGACATGATTTTTCACTATCATCTATATTTGTTAAAATACCTGTGAATTTTACAATGATAAACACTTGATTTTTTTTTTATAGTTAAAACAGATTCAATTAAGCAGAATAATACAATTTTCAAAATAAATTTCGCTTATTAAAACTGAAAAAAAATATAAATTGTTATGTGACAGAAATTGTGACGGGTGTGACATCATGCAAATTTTTTCATAATTAAACATTTAAACAGTGAAAATAAAATACAAGATTGATAAGTCAGTAATATTTTATCCAAAAAACTTTATTTGTAACTATGCAAAGATCTTCAAGTTTAAAATGTATAATAATATCCTCTATTATTAACAAGTGATGGTGGTGGAACTTTTTTGATCACTATAGATTGACTTTCAATAGAAATGTCGTCCTTTTCTGGCCAATACCAAAAAGTGCCGCTTAAATGCATGTATTTTAAAGTAATTTCTTTTTTTTTGTCATTTATTGCCAGAACAGTGGCATAATACAATTTGCTACTTGATTGCTTTTTGCTACTGCAAGCAACAGCTAATGAAATTAAAACGAAATCCCCAATCGCAAGATCATTTTGTTCAATTTCTTTTTGAGAATCATTTAATTCTTCGACATATTCAGGAACTATGACTTTAATTTCTTCTAACATTGATCTTGAGGTTCTTCCCATCAAGAGATGATTATGATCAAATATTTCAAAATGGTGTTTTGACTGTAGCCCATTGATAGACAGACATTTATCCCATCTTTTGATTAACATTGATTTATGTTGGTTTATGTCTTCAGATGAGATATAAATGGATTTTATTCCACGGATATAATCCCTTCTTGAATACTGAAAAAAATCATTTGCTGAATTCACTGTTACTTTTCGAGATTTAACAATAGTCCATACTTTTGATTTTACCATGCCACCTATTCCATCAACTGCACCTTTCCCGTGGGAGGTGGCAAAAAAATTCCACTCTCCAACTACGTCAAAATCAGTTTTAAAATAACACAAGTTGGAAAGTGTAAATTTATTTTTAAATTGTGCTGCACTGCCATCTGAGAAAATTTTTAGTTTTTCCAATGCTGGAAACTCCGCTTTAAGGCTGCCTACTACTGATTTAAGAAATGTCCAAACTGCAAATTTATCATGTGTGAGTTCATCACTAATAATAATGAATGAACGTATAACATTTCCATGCAACCATGCACAACTGGTAAATAATGTAATTTGTTGGTGCGACCAATGGGCACTTTGAATTTCGTCTTGCGGTATAATACCTACTATAATTTTCTGCAAAGTCTACTTGCAAAATAGCTTCATTCAGTGCAACAGAATTTTTAACATCTTCAAAGTAGCTAGACTGTATTTTTTTTACAAAACAGTGAACCTTGTAGTAAGGCAACTGATGGTTCAATTCTTTTACTACATCTGCTACCGAACCATTTATTTCCAAAACCTTCAAAAAACCATCTACTTCATTCCATTGCTTATATGTTAAGTATTTGTCCATGTCTTCCTCGTCTATAAGCCTGTTAGCTAAAGCTGGAAATTAGTGGTCGCCACTCGCCACATGGCGACTAGATTTTTAAAAGTGGCGACTAAAGAAATTGCCTTTGGTCGCCACTGCAGTGGCCACTTCTCTTCTACCCATTCTTTATAAAATATACCCCATTCCACGGCAAACTTGGATCGCGCGGCGGCTTTTTCGTCAGGCTGTTCTAAAATCTAACCTCGCCACTTGCAAACATATTCCGGAAGTCAATTTTAATAGTAAACACTTAAAATTCTTCTACCCATTCTTTATAGAATACCCCATTCCAATGCAAACTTGGATCGCGCGGCGGCGTTTTCGCGTGGTTTCTCGAAATTTCAATCTTTAAAACAAGCTTTATATAGTAATATAAATTTTGGATTTATTGCTTTAATATGAAGAGATTTAAAGAAAATCCTGAATCACAAAGCAACCGTAGTGGTAGTAAACGTGGAGCTATACAGATAATTCTGTAAAAATATCTTTTTTCGGAAAAAGGTAAATGCGTTTTCTGTTATTATTTAAAAAAAAAAAAAAAAAAAAAATGTATATATGTATGTATATTTTTAGTTCTTAATCAGAAGAATGCATAATTTATTGAATATTTTATTTATTTACTACATATTATTTAATATTTGTTATTGCATATGAACTATTTTTTACTTTCTTCTATATGTAATATAGAGAAAGTATTGCATTCGCGAAAATTTTCGACCTCCGTTTTTTTGACGGATCTACACGTTTTGGGGTATCCTGAACACGAATTGATAGTTTTTATAAAATGTCTGTGTGTGTGTGTGTCTGTGGTTTAGTGTTTTCACCGTATCTCACGAACCAATGAATGAAATTCAACCAAACTTGGTATATAGTTGGACCCTGGCCAGCCACACTCTCTAAATTCAGTTAGAAAGGGGGATTATAATTGCAAATTATTAAAAATTCATTATTATTAAAGAAAATTTAATTTATAATTCATTTGTAACATGGAAAAAAAAAAAAAACGGAAAAAGAAACTTGCAAAATAAAGTATTATTAAAAAAATATTTTTTTTATTTACATATACTAATATATTTTCATGAATCAAAGATGTTTTTTTTTTCTTTTTTTTTTGAAAAAGTAGAAAATCGACACCATTCAGGATAGTGAAGGGGCAATATAATCAGAATTTTTCTGTTATAAAATAATATAACCAAAAGAGCATTTTAAACATATGAATTTTGTATTGAATAGTATTTTCTTACATTCATAGTATAAATTATGTAAATCTATTCCTATTTCATTTATTAAAATTTATCAGAAATGTATTATTGTGGATGAGTTTCAAAAAGTTGACTACCTTAATTATTTTCTTAATGATTTGTCGAGACTGAACATTGAAAAAATTAAAGAAAAGAAAATTTTATTTTACTTTTACTTTTATCAGCGAGTGGCCAGTGGCCACTAACTAGTGGCCACTAACTTTTTAAAAGTGGCCACTAAAAAAATGAAGGCTAGTGGCCAGTGGCCACCAACCAAATTTCTTAATTTCCACCTTTACTGTTAGCATCCTTATGACAGTCTGTACAAATTCCCGTCATGCATTTTTCATTCTGCACATTACAGCACAGGAGATCCAAAAGATTTCTTCCAGTGGAGGGGAATTCCTCAATCATGCTTAATGATTGTATTAAAAACTCAAAGTTTGCATGATACTTGCATACACAAACATTATGGGGCATTTGTGAACTCAGCATTACATGTTCAGGTCGTAGCTCATAAAATTTTGATTTTTCTATTAAAATATCTTTATTTTCCTTTTTGAATTCTCCAAAAGCTTCTCCAATTGTCATCAGCATATGTCGCTTTGGAATCAAAGTTTGTTTGCCAGAAGATAGATCTTTTACCGATTTCACATCTCTCTTTCCTGGAGCTTGCCTACTGTCATCACGATTGAAAAATTCTATTACTTTTTCCTTTATACCACATGATAATTTTGTTTGACGTGTTTTCTTTTCTGTTAAAGAATTAACAATGCTGGGAAAAACTTCCATTGCTAGTTTTTTAACAACAGCTGTTTTTTTAGTTGGACTTCTTGGTAATGTTTTTCTTGAACGAGATACTGCTTTTCCAAATGATTGTGAATTTTTGAAAGTGCCCATAGATGATGAACTTGAGCAATTTAAATCGTCATCAGTAGTTATTAACTTTTTTTTCTCTCTACACTTACGCTGTCTTGCTGCATCTTGATCTCGTTTTCTCTTCAGTTTGGATGAGCTAGCATTTAAATCTGCTTTTTTTCTTTCACGTCTTACTTTATCTCTTTCTCTTTCTTTTTGGAGATGTTCTTTCCATTTATCCGGATCATCTTTTAGTTTCTGTCGTGATTTTTGTTTCCTGGCAGCAGCTGACATTATCTAAATTAATATAAATATTATATTGTAATATGGATATGAATATAAACAAATTTAATACTAAGGTGATTTGAGCTAACTTAGAAATAACTGTGGTTAGAATCTTGAGAACATATTTATTCCAAGTTAATCCAATATATTAGGCATTTCAAAAGTAAATAAAACATGTGACATGAAAAATTAAAAAACTGAGCTACATATAAAATTTTTAATCTACACGACAAGTTAAATGATTAACCTAATTCCAAAATTAATTTGTTAAAATAAGATTTGAAGAACATATTTTTACTTTAAGAACAAATTTCATGCATTACTCTTTGTAAAGAAAACATGAGGCAAAATTATGCTTAAAATGGCAATAATGTATTATGCTAAGAAATAATATTTAAAAAAAAGAAAAGAAAAACTTACCTTTATACTTGGAATGACTTTGAAGTATTTTGAATACAAAATTTCAAAATTTTTAACTCATCATCAGTGTTAATAAAAAGCACATGTGGGAATGTTTACTCTAGTAACAGTTGAAATAAGGTTACAGTTAAGACATACAGGTTAACAGAACATTGTGATTACAGTTAATAAATAAAGATTAACAAAATATTTTATATTCTTATGAGTAAATACATAAATATTTTGTGCTGCATAAATATTCATTATCTTATAAAAAAACATTTTAAAATTTCTCAAAAACCTTTTTAACTGCAGCTTAAATATATACATATATTTTACAAAAACATCAGTTTTGAATATTTTAGATTTCTATTTAATCAAGAAATGCATTGTAATTGTTTGAAAACTCTAAATGATAATTTATTAATTTTGTCACACCCGTCACACACATTTTGTCACACCCGTCACAGGAATTGTGTCACACCCGTCACTTACAATTTTTGCCAATACATAAATATTTTTTCCTATTTAACATTTTATACTTACTTTGCTTAACAATAAGCTCACCCATAGAAAATTTCAAGTTTCTTCAACTAAGGGTATGTTGTATATACTCTTATAAGCATATTTTATGTGACGGGTGTGACAGAAAGATTTATTTATTTTTAATTAATAATGCTTAGGTTTAACTTTAAATAAAAAACAAAATGAGACTACAAATGTTAGTTGGTATTAACTACATCCAATATTTACTCTCACAATTTAAAAAAAGTCTGTTTAAGTAGTATTTCAGAATGAATGTAAATACCATGTTTTTAAACCTTAATGATTACCAAATTTCTTCTATGTTAAAGGTCAAATTTCAAGAATTGTGTTATTATAACAAAGATTATTTTTTAAAATTCATATTCTACATAAAAGTAGCTTTAATTTGATGTATCACAAGTGATTATACAATGAATTTGAAAATCTAACCTCTTTGTCCACTTTTACACGGAATGGCCCATTAATCAAACTGTTAAAATAATGTTTCTCCAAAGACATTAATATGTATTATGTTTACCTTTTAAAACATACTGATAAATAATATCTTATTGAAAACAACTATATTTTTAAAGTATCGCATAACTAAGTTTAACATGTGCTATATCAAGCATAGTTATAAATAAATTTCATAATAATATATAAAAGTATCACAGCATATTTTGAATGAACATCGAAATAATTCATAGTAAAATTTTAAAAGCTTAAAGTTTTGTTTTTTATATTAATCAAAATGTTGTAACAATGTGTTTTTCAAAGAACATCATTCTATTTACTTTTCAAAAAATCCTTATGAACTATATTTTATTAAGCTAATTTTTCATACGACAATTAAATTATAAATATAGGTTTTTGACGGTTTTTGACATTTTTGACAAGGTGGTTTTTGACATGACGGTTTTAACCATGGTTTAAACCGTCAAAAACTGTCATGTGTCAAAAACCTGCCAACCCTGAAAATTCTAAATTCTAACTCCTTATATCAAATTCATCCATAATCAACTGAATAGTAGAACTATGAATAAGAAGATAGAAAACACTCTTAAATTTCTAAGTATCTAAATAAAAAGTACCTTAAAGTTTTGTACATTTGTCAGAAAATAGTTCAGATTTCAGAAACTCTTAAGAACAGATTAAAAATACTTTCTGATAAAACAGCTCTTAACAAACATCCAGTTAATTAAAAGAACGAGTATGCAATGATTACTTATTACTGTATTACAAAATGTCACCAAAAACTTTATTTTCCTTATAGTCATATACAGTACAATCAACTCCTTCTAATCCACAGATTTATAATCTGCAAATCCTTCTAATCCGTAATTGATTTTTTAATGTGAAAGAAATTTACATCTCATATTAAAAAAAAAATTCACATCTTTCACATTTTCACTTTTTAAAGTCAAATTAAATCAAGCTTAATCCTTGCTTTGAAACATAATTGGGGAGGGGAGGGGCTGAGTAACATTCTTGTATTTATTATCCTGCAATTCATACAGACTAGCACTTAAAACAAACCGCTATTACATCAATGTTTAATAAAATTTTTCAGTGATGAATATTATTTCTGGACTTTCAAAAATATTTTGTTTCGTATTTTTTAGAAATGCTTGTTTACATTTTATAGGTACCTATTATTTGAATATGCTTAAATTATTTACCATCATATATGAATGTGATAGATTAGTTTTATTAATATTGAAAAAAATATTTTTTCTAAAATTTATTAAAAATCCTCTTTTCGTTTTGATGTCTATTTATGAATTAATAGTAACTGACTTTGTATCTGCAAAAGAAAACTGTAAACGAAGGCAATGATCTCTAATTTTCAAATTTCTATAGTCTGCACAACCTCTGGACAAAACTTTTGAGAGTTGGAGGGAGTTGACTGTAAGTAAAACAAATGAATCAATACTGCACTTTATTTTTCAACTTAAAATAGATAAATACAAACTATGGATTTTTTTTTTTTTTTTTTTTAATCCTAGAGAACTTGTAGAAGAGTTTAAAAGTAGGTATCATACTTATTGATACAGTCCATCAAGTATCAGCTTCGAGTTTATACAAAAAATTGTATCCATAAATTAAAAAAAGAAAAGAAAAGAGTGCAAATATTATAGCTAAAAATTCTGTAATTATTATCACTTGTACTGTTTGAATGTATAATAATATTATGAGATAGTATCTATGCAAAAAGCTCTAAAAATATTAGCATTGAAAAGTAAAAACCTATCCCCAGTATATATCTAGTGTTTGTTATTAAATAACTCATTTTTCAAAAAATATTTTTAATATTAATTGGATTATAGTTTAGATTTGCCATTATATTTATGCTTTAAGTTTATACAGTTCATAAATTTCAATTTTGAACACATGTTTTGTGTTCTGGTTGGTTTCTTCCATTTCTTCCAATTTCTTCTGGTTTTTTCCACTGTCCTGGAAGAAACTAGTTTCTTCCGGAAGAAACCCAACCCTGGCTTGGTGTGATATAACAAGCAATTTCATCCTTGACCCTTATTGTTTTACGCAGTTACTGTCTCAGATTCATAAACATGTATGACAAATGCTCTCTATCTGGAAATTTGGACCAATTACGTGATTCCCAAATTGCAACAGCAACATGTTCTGACATTGTGTGGATGCAAGATGGTACTCCCCACATGTGGGGTCTTTTATTAAATGTTTTTTTTAACACAAATGGTTTGGTGATAGAGCAATTTCAAATATCAGTGGCTGCCAGGATCCCCCAATCTCACATCAATTGATTTCTGTGGGGATATCTGAAGTGCAAAGTCATACATTTAATCTGTATTACATTGTATCTGATATGAAAGATGTCATCAAATGTGAGATTCAATAGATTCCTCTTGCCATGGTATATTCTTATTTGTTATAATATTGTCTCAGGGTTGGATTTTGGCTTAGGCCCGTGAGGCCTGGGCCTAAAGGTGCCATTGTTTTGGGGACGCTAATGCCAAATCTTTTCAGGTGATTAAAATTTGAAAAAAAACTCAAAGAAATTATTTAAACTGAAAATCGATTAGGGTTTTCATGGACTGTAAGAACGTATATTTTTCAATCAACAGTACAAACAAACTTGGAAAATAACTGCTATGACTCTAAAATATTTTTATTTCATAAGCAGAAATGTTATGATTTAAATATAAAATATTGAACGGAAAGCTGTAAAGATAATATTATGAAGCATTGCAACTTATCTATAACTTCCATATGTATGGGAAATATAAACGAAATTTTTTTTCTGCTATTCAATAATAAAATAAAATTTTTAATTCCGCCTATTTATTCATGTATTCATAGTAGAAACCACATAAAGTAATTAATTTCTTTCGTGATTTATATTGCCCCCCCCCCCCCTCTTATATTTCAAGATATGGGGTGGGGCACCATAGCGAAATGGGTCCAGGGTGAAATCTAACATAAATCTGCTTCCTCATTGGCTGCATGCAAAGTGTCATCATGGTTGAATGAGGTTATGTGGAATATTTGTGAAACGCAATAAAATGTTTTAATTTCTGTCTCTTCTCCGTCCTTTTAGTTGTTTCCTCTATTCTTCTTAATCAATCTGTTTAGAGATGGCGATTTATGTGCTGCAAGTACCATTCCAAAGCTTTTTACAGTTTTTGGTACAGATATCATATTCCAAAAAAAAAAAAAAAAAAGGTGTTGCCATTAGTAATTTTTGAAAATTTTCACTGGAACCATGTTTTCATGCGATTCTTGAGTGCATACCTCAAAATACCTTCCACTAAACTTTTATTCCATTTCTGTGAATGGTTTGATAGCTACAGTTCCTGGTTCCATATATCAGGATAGGTTTTTTTTTTTTAATAATCACCCTGTATATGTATATACAGTCAAGCGCCCGAAATCCGGACGTCCGAAAACCGGAATGACCTAAAAACCGGACACTTTTGTCATCCCGACTTTTTTTTTTTTTTTTTTTAGAGCCAGAGTCCTATTTCAGTCTGTTCGAGCGTTGTCATTTCTTTTATAGCCCACTCTTAATAAAGAGTATCTACTATGTACGTGAATGAATGTACGTGGTACGCACATTGTAAATGAATGAGAATGAATGTATGCGATTGAATGAGAATGAATGAATGAGAATGAATGAATGAATGCGAATGATTGAATGAATGCGATTGAATGAAAATGAATGAATGAGAATGAATGGATGCGATTGAATCAGTAAATGTGAATGAATGAATGCAAATGAATGCGAATGAATAGAATGTATGAATGCGAATGAATGAATGAAAGAATGAAGCCACACGTACAGACACATTTGCCTCTGGCACTAAATTAAAATCGGTTAAAATTAGATTTTCTTTAAAATACGCTGCGCCGATGCTCTTTCTTCTATTTTTATTTATTTATTTTGCCAAAACGCTGATGATGCTACTTAAATTTTCCCTTTGAAAGCTTACATAAACACGTCGCGTAACGAATAGTGCAAGAGAAAAACCGGTTCTTTGTGTGGAAAAGAGTGGAGATGCGCCTCCCCGCTGTTGGAACAAGATGACAACCTGATTCAAGGTCGGTTCGGAATGACGTGACAATACTTCTCGCCTATTGGTCGAAACGGCCGCTGTTAACATAGGGGGAGAATCCTGAAACCATTTTTTATTCTCTCTCTTAAGGTTGCAGATATCGCACGTTTTACGAAGTTTTGCGCTAAGTTTTTAATTTTATTTAAGCTATGTCGGAAATCAGGAAGTCGGTTAAGAGAAAGCATGTTTCCCTTTCCATAAAAACAGAAGTCGAAATTCTTCGGAAGATTGAACGTGGTTCTTCAGTCTTGAAGATGTGCGAAGAATATGGAATTGGGAAATCGACCATTTACGACTTAATGAAGAAAAAGAAGGAATTGCTGGAATTCTTTGTGGATAGCGACAGTCCTATGGAAATGGCGGAGAGAAAAACCATGCATTCCGTGAAAAACCAAGACATCGATAAAGTGATGATCGAATGGTTTCGGCAACGACAAAATGAAAATATCCCTCTCACTGGACCAATGCTGATGCAGCAAGCAAAGATTTTTCACAAGGAGATGAATTTGACAAATTCTTGTGAATATTCGACTGGCTGGTTGAAGCGGTTCAAGCAGCGGCATGGAATCAGACAACTGCGTGTTTGTGGTGAACGTGGCTCAGCTGATCATGAGGCGGCAGAACAGTTCATAGAAGATTTCAATCTTTTGATATCTGAGGAAAACTTGACCGCTGATCAAATTTACAACGCGGATGAGACGTCATTGTTTTGGAGATATGTTCCAAGAAAGACTTTGGTGACGGCAGATGAGGACACCCCAAAAGGACTCAAGGACTCAAAAGAACGGCTCACAGTGTTGGCTTGTGCGAATGCAGCTGGAACGCACAAATGCAAGTTGTTGGTGATTGGGAAAAGTGCAAAGCCTCGTGCTTTCAAAGGCATTAAAACGTTCCCCATTCTTTATAAAGCCAACAAGAGCTTGGATAACTCAAGCACTTACGACCGAATGGTTTCAAGAGCATTTTGTTCCAGAAGCAAGAGCGCACTGCAGATCCATCGGTCTTCCGGAAGATGCAAAGATTATTTTAATCATGGACAATTGCTCCGCTCATCCACCAGGAGATGTGCTTGTGAAGGACAATGTGCGTGTTTTGTTCTTGCCTCCTAACTGTACATCCTTACTGCAGCCTATGGATCAAGGTGTGCTCTTATCAATGAAGTGCCGTTACAAGAGCGATTTCTTAACAAAAATGTTAAGTTTCGTCAATGACGGCAATACTACAACCGATTTCGTGAAGCATTTTAACATTAGAGATGCTGTATGGAGTTTAACCAAAGCATGGAATAGTGTCACTGAAGAAACTTTGAAACATGCATGGCATAATTTGTGGCCAGCTACCCTGTACACCGAGGACAACAACGAACTTGAGTTTCAAGGATTCCAATCATCGAAGAAAAACATGCTTCGGATTGAGATTGCAGACCTTTTAGCATACGCCAAAAATGCCTGTGGAAACGGTCTGGATCTGGACTATTCGGATATCGAAGAAGTTATGGGGATTGATGACAATGCACCTGTGGTAGGAACGCTCACAGATGATGAAATATGCGAATTAGTGATGAACCAGAATAAAGACAAAAGCAGCGACGAAGAGAGTGAAGATGAGGAAAAGAAAGAAAAAGTTCCGATCGACCAACTTCTGAGTTCATTGGACGTTGTAATTAAAGGACTGCAAGAAAGGGATTTAGCAACTGCACATGAAATAATGACTGTTACGTTAATTAAAGAGAAAGTGTTAACGGAAAAATCTAAATGTATGCGCCAAAGAAAAATAACTGATATGTTTCGCCCAAAGTAGCTTTTTTGTTTATAAATAAAAATTTTGAAATGTATATTTGTTTCAAGAGTTGTTATTCTTGGTTCGTGGCACCTCCGGAATTTGTGGCTGAAAGGTAAGTGATAAAATTTTGTAAATGCTCCAATTTCTTAAAAAATCGCACCCTTGGGCGGCTTAAGCTAGTTATTAACTAAAAGGGCCTTCGGAATGGAGATGTCTGTTTTTTTTATTGCCGTAAATCGGAGAAGTGACCTAAAATCCGGAAAAGTCCGAAATCCGGAAAGGCCACGGTCCGGACGATTCCGGATTTGAGACTTTGTACTGTATTATATATATATATATATAGGTATATTTTAAGTCATATTATTGTCATATTTCTTTTAATCTGGGAAATACGTCCTTGCTGTTTTCAATATTTCACCTTGAATTATATATTTTTTTTAATGACGAGGGAAAAAAAAACTTACATTAAAAAAAAAATTAAAGTAGAAAAAAAAAGAAAGGGAGCAATTTCAGTACTATATAATGATATGTATTATATATTTATTATTTAAATACGTTGAGAAAAACATTACAAGAAGAAATAACTTGCATATTATTTAACCACATTTCTTGCGACCATGGAAGACTCTGCGCAAGTGCGGTGCGGATTGAACAAGTCCAGTGTTAAAATAGGGGTGACTGAGAGAAAACAAGCGATAAGGGAACACCGAATAACTGGATGTTTGCCAAATAACTATCTCTCGGCCAATTTTGCATCCCTCCAAACTTTTGGACTCGGCCTCACTGCTACTCGTAGGAAACATGGTCGCACTATATGTATTTATTATGATTTTAGAAGGATATGTTGTCATTCGTTAACTAAGAAATTTATTTAAAAATGTTTATTTAACATTTAAAAATTACTGAAAATAAAGTTTTTAAAATAATGATGGCAATTTCTAATAAATTAAAATAAATGGAAAAGGCTGAAATTAATATTAGAAATGGAAATTTCTGAAAGTAATCCACCATTGTGACATAAATTTTACTATTAATATTTTATTAAAATTATAAAAACTATGTATCAAAAGATTCTGTTATTTATGAGTCAAAAATAATTAAATAAATATCTTTCATTTTATGTGAAAAAATTGTTCTAAAGAAATCGAACAGCTTCAGTATAGAACCCCTTGGTGAAGTAGCCCACTTGCCATTTTAATTCATCCCCAAAATGACATGAAAAATTTAAAAGCCACCAAGGGGTCCTATGCTAAAACTATACCAAAGAAATTTTAAGAACTGAATATAGCATCAGATGCTATGGAATGAAACACAGTTACTGCATGCTTTTATATGGAAGAATAGTTTCAAATAAGTTCTGTCGTAGCAAAATATGTTTTGTGCAGAATTTTATATCTATTATTTAAAAACAAAAATAGGCTTAGTTTTTTGTTTTTTTCTTTTTTTATAGAACCTAATACAAGGTTGATTAGATACATTGTGATATAAATGGAAATTGCTCTGTGTCAATTTTCAGTATTATGAGCTTTTTTTATTTTTTTAACATTCACACAATGTAAAAACAAATTTCAGGTGTTATACACGGCTGGCTACACTGGAAGTAATTGTTTTTCCACCTTAAAAATGAAGCTAATAAAAATGCTTTTGTGAAAGGCCTCCATGAAAACAAATCACTTTTTTACAGCCTTTCTATTTTTAGACATAAATTGGAACGCACAAAAGGAATCTATTCTACAGTTTTTCTTTTAAAGTAAAACCATAATAATGTTTTATAAGTTTACTATCTTTCTTTTCTTTTTTTTTTTTTTTTTTTTTTTAAGTATTTGTAAGGTATCATCATGGAAGTAAAGTAATTGATGTTTAAATGATGTAAGGAAAGTTTATTTATAATCTATGTGAACTGCATGTTTATATCTTTGATTGAAGAACGAATTTTTCTGGCACAGATAAATTGGGCAGAGACGAATTTTATTAAAAAAAAAAAAAATCTGGTAAATTGATTATTATGGCGTGGTTGATTTAAATAAAGTTAATTGTAGAACAAGTGTACTAAAATAATCTGGTGTGAACAACCACATGACTTCCATTACCCACTACAACCAGGTTTACAGGTGGAAAAAACTGAGGTAAAAACTGGTTAAAACCTTCCTGGTAAAAATAGTTTTTTACCAACAAAATCGGCAAAAACAGATTTGTTTTACCTATAAATGCACGGTTCACTTTTGTTACCTATCTTAAATTAAGAATGATAACATTGCCCTACAATTCATGAAGATGACTGCATGATATTCTGATCTTAATTACTACAAAATTGTAAATTTCATTAAAATTTATATATATATTTAATCGAGGAAAAAAAAAAATCGAATTATTAGTCTGATTTTTATGCTGCAATTAACAATACTGCAAAATCTAGAGAAATCATAAACACTTCTAGTATTAAAATAAGATATATCAACCTAAATAATTCAAAGATGCAAAATATAAGCAATAGTTACAAGTAAACATATTAATATATTGTGTTGAAATAAGTGGAATCTCAAAATAAAATAATCCTAAGTAAAATTCTTATTTTTTTATAATACAAAAAATTACACATTCAACATTCAGTTGCACTTTCATCTTCATTACAAAATAACTTTTGTTTAAGCATTCCATAGCAAAACGCAAGTTTGGAAATATTACTTATAATCAACCTATTTCACATTTTTGAGTGGACAGAAGAGACGATGGAAAATAAAAATATTCTCTTGGTTGAGGCACTACTGGATGGGCATGCTTGTAGGTGTGCTATTAACCCCTTGGGTACGGATTTATTTGAGAAAATATTTGCATGTGGAACGGATATATTTTTTGGTTGCTTGGAGTAGTATGTATAAAAGCTGTACAATTTACGTAAGAATTTATTTATTTCTGAAATATTGGTGACATATGTAGTATTAAGATGTCTTCAGGTAATTAGAATTGCAAAACAAAAATAAGAAACAAAAAAAGTGAATGACATGTCTCAGACGTCTAATGTACCCAAAGGGTTAACTCACAAAATTCTTTGGAAATTTTGAGACACTTCTTCACCATATATTGACATCATTTGTCATAATTATTTGTTCTGAAAATATGGGGAAGAGAAGAGAGTTGTGCAAGGGAGGGGGTATATTTTTATTTTGAACTTATGTTTATATTTAGAAAGAAAGTGATTAATTTCATTTGTTGTTACGATTCCTTTTCATATAAACTGCATCACTGCATTTAGTTATACAAATTTTGATTTTTGCCGGTTTCTACAAGTTTTTGCTGGTTTTTACCAGTTTTTGCCACTGTCCTGGCAAAAATATCAACACTGCCCACTACTAGGCTTATTACATGCACTTTTGGGAGATAATATGACCAGAAAACATAAAACTGACCTAGAAAAGTAGACACCAAAAATTTTCCTGTACGAGATGGCTGATACACATGCAAAGACATATAAAACGAAATTTGCTTAGCTAGTTAAAAAATAATTCCAAGATAAAAACAACTTTTTATATACCACGTTTTTAAATTTTCTGTTGAATCATATAAACTTGACAATTCTATACATTAATATACTTAAAAAAAAAAAAAAAAAAAAAAAAAAAATTGATGAATTATCCCATCAACTTGGGGAAAAATGATCAAATGCATAATAAAAAAAAAAAAGCAATTATAAGAAATTTTCAAACATTTATTAGTTGAATAAAAGTATTAAAAAAATACATTGTCGTCGTGTTCTGAGTTATTCTAAAAGTTTCAAATGTCTAGCTAGTCGGGAATTTAGTTAAAAATCGATTGCAAGATTTGTACTGGACAAACAACAAACAAAAACGCGAGTTAATAAACATGCTAATAAGAAAAAAAAATAAGAGCATTTTTTTTTTTTTTTTTTTTTTTTTTTTAAATACCAATTTCCGAGATCTAAAACTGACCTACTTTATCAGGATGACTGTTAATTTTCTTCTTTCTTTTTTCTTTCTGTTAATAATCACGTAATGCATGAGAAAGGATATCTAAATTGGGTTTATGTAACAATTTTCAAGAAAATCGTTAGAACTGTTTTTGAGATAACGATTATTATCAAAACTTGGCATGTTCAATTGTTGACTGGAAAACAATTACATACAAAAGGATATTTAAAAGGGGATTACTATGGCAAGTTGGAAAGCAATTCGTACAGCCATTTTTAAATGAACGCACTTCCAAGACTTGAAATTGAGCTATTTATACAGAACGCCAATCAATTTTCTTGAACTAACCAACCGTATCATTTGAAAGGACATCTAATGGAGTGTTTATATAGCAACTTTGAAGAAAATCGTTGGAGCCGTTTTTGAGATGCGGGTTTATAGTCTCATTTCTGGTTTTCCAGTTTTCTCAAAAACTTAGAAAATTTATCTGTACACCAGACCTGTCTCAATTCAAAAATTTCGTCATTCTATCTTTATTAATTTCGGAGATATGATAGAAGATTCCCCACATACACACACACTCTGACCAATTGTCAAAAACCACTCTTTTGGACTCGGAAGACCTTAAAACGTGTAAATCAGGTGAAAACTCGATATAAAATTTTTGGACCGAATACAATACTTCCATTACCTACGGTAGTCGGGTAAAATAGAAGAAAAAAAATTGAGATTTTCTTTTTTTTTTTTTTTTCTTCCTTAAAATGACCAGGTTCATAGGGTCTAACTGTGCCAAATAATAATTATAATAAAGTACTATTTAATCTCATAAAATAACACCCGAAACTGAAGAAATTATAATTGACTTAACAAACTCGAAGTAGTTATTCTAATTCAGTCCTCAGAAAAGCAGCCTTTCTCTATCGGTAGGTTGTTAAAAGTTCATTTGCCTTTGTCGGTGATAAAAATGGAATGCACATTCCGTTGCGTTTTGCTTGGCTCTGGCGTTTAAATTATGTCTTAGGGTGTGAAATTTTTTTTTTTTTTTTTTTCCCACACATTAATTTTGTTTCTTTCGAACCGATATATTTTCTTTCTTTTTTTCCCATCATACTATAGGTATAGGGAATTTAGATAATCGTGAAAATCTTCACCTCAGTTTATTGATGTCTTTACATGTTTTAAGCTGCGAGGTATCCAAAAATCGCAAAATCGGTATAATGTCCAACTGTAGGGTGTATTAGTTTGTTACTCTCTGTATACGCTATCTCAAGAACAAATGATCACAAAAAGTCGGACCAGTTTTAAAATATCACTTATGACGCTGGTGAGAACTCATTTGTTTTCAACATTCGAATATAAAAACGTGAAGTTATTGGAAGTTTAACATTTTCTTAACCTTGGAGAATAGGGAAAATTTTCGCTTAAACTTGTATTATGAAGGTAATTTTCTTTGTGGAGATATTAAACCGATTATAAACTATCATTTATGTGACTATGAACATTCTACTTTGAAAACTTCATAAGTTACTGAAAATGTACGATTTTCTTTACATGGGAGAATGTCAATTTTTTCGCATAATGATTCTTTTATGCGAAAGATTCTTTTCATATCGTAAAAATATTCCACAACTTTATAAAATATCATTTGATACTGACAAGAACATCGTTAACTAGGTGTATTCTATTTCAAAAACTTCGTAAGTTCTTCAAAATTTGAGATTTTTTTATTTTTTTTTTAATCTGAATGTGAAATTAAATAGAAAACTGACCCTAGTAAAATTAAACAGATTAGGATAAGGTAATTATCGATGCGGGACCTAGTTAGGGTAGCCTAGTGGATGGGGCATCCCATTCTGTAACCCTTCTGCTAGTGATCGGTAAATTTAATTTCTTTTCAAACGTAAGTGCAGTGGAATTAACATGCTGGTAATTAGTACCCGTTTCGTGTGTTTCTTCTTTCTGGATTTTAAATTAAGTTTAATATTTATACAAAAATATGTTCCCCAGTTAAGAAATGAATGAAAAACTTAGGTATTAAATACAGACTTTTTTAGAATAATGTTATCTTTCCTGAAAGTTGAAAAGCTCGTCTGTCCGCACTTTTATTTCCGTAAATAATTTTAAAATGTAGCAATAACAATACGTATATGATATTCAGTTTCACTAGGGCTCTGACTATGAGGGTGGCTACTGGCTAGCAGTCAGGGAATTTCTTTTAAAATTTAAAGTCAGGGAAATGGGGCAAATTTTGTGAAAATAAACTATATTAATCATTAAAATCATTAATTCTGTGTTAAATCACTAAATTTCTCGCTAATGTCGTGAAAATTTCATGGGAAATAAACTGTAAGAGTCAGTGAAAAGCAGGATAAAATAACAAAAAATAGTCAGGGAATTTAGAAATCTTCAAGGCTAGCCACCCTGACTATAATATATTTTTTATTGAAAATGATATAGATATAGCATTATTGTGTACAGAGACCCATGCGATGTTTATGTACTAAATTTAAAAAAAAAAAAAAAAAAAAAAAAAAAAACTGTTTTATGTTTTCTCTTTAAAACTGTAAAGATATTTTTTGGAATATTTTCTTCTCCACTTTCAAAAACAATACAGTATATGCTGCAGTGGCGGACTTAAGGGGGGGGGGGGAGGCTAGGGGGCTGAAGCCCCCCCCCCCCCGAAAGTACTGACATTCCCAATTGAGTAGTACATTTCCAAACTTTTCATTGATCTGGAATTACATCTTGAAAAATCTTAGCCCCCCCCCCCCCCCCCCCCCAAAAAAAAAAAAAAAAAAAAAAAAAGTTCTGGATCCGCCACTGATATGCTGTGTGTGTGTGTCATCACGGGTGTAAAATACATTGAAGGTTAAGCACTGGTCAAGTATAGTTAGAAAATGTTTTATCATTCATCCCGACATTTTTCTTTCTTGTTTAAATCTTCTAACATTTACCCCATTTGTTATTTTCATTCAGTTTTCTTACGTCATTTTGATAATTTGATTTTTTTGTATATTGGTAAGTAGTACTCCAATCAAAGCAATGTCTGACCTTGACCATTGCTCTTTCTGTGTTTACCAGTTTCATAAAATATCGTCTTTTGAGTTGATAAAAAAAAAAAAAGACCACATAAAGTTTTAATTCTTAAGTACAAAGTCCAATTGATGTTGACATAGGCAAAAGGCTTGTTTCTATTGTTTATTCCATCAGTTTTGTAAGTTTATTATGAATCAAATAGATTGTGGTATTAAAATAATAATAATGGAAATATAAATCTTTAGTGCAATCAATGATAATTCATTAATAATATCTGGATTTTTTTCTGAATGATTTTGTGGACCCAATTATTTATTATCTATATAAATAAAGAGAAGTGTCTGTGTGTGTGTGTGTGTCTGTGTATCTGTGTGTCTGTGTGTGTATCTGCGCTGTGGTGCTCACACTATTGATCGCAGAGCTTCCAAATTTGGCATATAGGTACCTGGGACCATGCATGTGTGCACCTCATCGAGATTTTTCCGAATTTCGAATTTGAATTTTTTAAATTAATGTTTTTTCGATTTTAAATATTGCCTTTAATGTTTCATTTTTCATAAATTTAATTATTTTGCTTCAATCGTCTGCGTATCTTAGCAACGGCTATTACGCAACTTATTTTTATTTATTTCATTCATTTGAAGGCGATTTTTTTTTTGTTATATTTATTGAAAATAAAATCGTAATGCAGAAGAAAAAAATAAGTATAATTAGTTTTAAATTTAAAAACGTATTTATAACAGTTATGTTTAATATTTTATAGTAGAACAACTTCTTATTTTTCCTTTTTTAGTAAATTCCTTTAAAAGAAAAAAACTTTTATTTATTCATTTTTTTTATTTACTGTATTTATCGGGAAAAATGGTAGTATATACATAGTAAAAAAGATTAAATTTATTAAAATTTATTTGTTTATATATATATATATAATCTACTTTTTATTTTATTTTATTTTATTACATTGGTCGGAATCAAATCGTAATATAGTGTAAATAGCATGGGCTATAAAATACATGGTTCAAAACTAAAATATTTAATAGATGCTGAAATACAGTCATCTTTAAAATCGTAGATCTTAAATAATAGCAGATCCCACCTGTCGTCGATAAATATCCAGATTGAAGTGCCCGGGAAAGATATTCCTGCAGGCATGGGAAACTTAGACCTGATGCAATGCGGGCGGGAAAAGAGATGCCGTAGACAGCGGGTACCCAAAGCGAGGTTTGGAGCAATTTCAGTGTATTTTATTTTATTTTTTTTTTTTTTTTTTTTTTCTCTATAATGCGGTGTAAAAAAATAAATATTAATTCGATTCTTTCGAAAATTCATTTAAATATAGTGACCAGCGAAGCGGGCGTAGCCTGCTAGTATAAAATATTTGGATACTTTTATGCATTTATTTTCAAACAAAGAAGTGTGTGTAAAATAAATAATAAGCACCCATATGGTTTTTTTCTCGGGGAGCGGGGGAGGAGGAGAAAGGATTAATCAATTTCTAAAAATTATACTACTTTACTTACACCAATACCATGTATATGGTTGCTTAATATTCGTGAAAATTAAATGTGTAGCTCACTGATAAATAATCTTTTATGCTGTCCATAGATCAATTTTTGTTTTTAAATTAAAATTCTTTTTTTTTTTTTTTTTTTTTTTTTTTTTTTGGGGGGGGGGGGGGACCTTGAGCTCGCGTGGAAGTATGCGTTTGTGCTTCCGCGCGCTTCTGTCTGTCTCTCTCCTTCTCTCTCTCTCTCTGTGTGTGTGTACTGCGTATGTGTGTATTTATCATTTCTTTTTCTATGCATGCATAGGCCTTTTTCGTGTTCGTGTATGCATATATGCCCGTGCGTCGTACATGCGTTTGTGTGTACGACTCTATCAGCTACTATAGGAAACTCTCCTATGTTTTCGTCATCTTGGAAATACTGCATTTTACGTCATTTCCAGGATGAGGGTTCCACCAGTGGCCGAAAGGTCCTACTAATGCGTAACTGGTAGACTGGAGATACCGGGTTCGATCCCAAGTCGCGCTCCTGGTCCTAGCTATTCGGATATCTATGAAGCTAACATGAATACGGCTAGGATTTTTTAGAAAGCAGAGGGCACCCCGCTAATGCCTAGTTTCCTTGTGTAGACAGACAATTGACATGAACCTCCAACACACTTTCAGGTTAAGAGTGGCAAAGTTTTTATCGTTCGTTCTAAAATACTAGCCTTTGTGGGCTAGTTTTTAACCCGTTAGTAGTCGCTAGTTGGTCGATTTGCCGCCCATCCTTCAGTGTTAACAGTATTTTTTATTCAACAGCCACCAAAAATTTTTAGAAGTGGCATTTGATATATATAAAACACTAATAAAATTGAAGAAACGTCGATCACATCACTTCTTAATATTATTGGTGACAGTTAAATAAAAAGTGTTCAATCTGTAATAGGTGGCGCTGCTGCTAGCGACTACTAACGGGTTAAAAGTGTGCCAGAATTTGGATTTTTTTTTTTTTTTTTTTACCAAATTAAAATCAGTTTGTTTTTTCAAATAAATAAAAAATGTCTTTTATTTAGATTTGTTCGTTTTTTGTATTTAATATACGGTTTTTGGGTTGAATTGTTGTTTGAGAATGCATTTTAATTTTTTTCCTTTAGTTATGATGACGTTGCACAAACGCGGAAATGAGATAGATTACTTGTATTTTCTTCCTGCTGGAAAATTTCATATGGCACTATGCCCCAAGTACACAGACTATCTTTGCTATAAATAGTCACTGGAGAAAGTTATTATCGCGTACTCTGGATTGTGTCATACTTTGACCTTCGATCAGTGAAATATAATGGGTGGAATAATTATCTCGACGGTATATTGAACTTGCCGTTATCTTTCATTGAGTTGTGTTCATTTGTTTTTATTCGGTCGTTGAAGGGTTTTTATGTATTCTATATTTGCACATTAAATCTGTTTATTCATAAAACTTTTTTATTCGGTCGTTGAAGGGTTTTTATGTATTCCATATTTTCACATTAAATATATGTTTATTCATAAAACTTTTATTTTATTTTTCAAAAAAGTTTAATTTCTACTTAGCATGAATAAAGGAAGTGTTATAAAATTTAGAGATTGAGTTTGACGACAAAAGATTGCAACGAAAATAAATGCAAGCGATATCACAAAACTCAAAAGGAACACGTTGTATATTTATTAGATTAAATAAAAAATAAATATTTGTGTAACATTAATTAGTATAATGTTATGCTAGGCATGTTATGGGTGTGTGTTGTGTTAGGGTTAAGACCCATTGACTACACGAGACCTTGATGGTGTGCCCACCATGGTGGTGTTTATAAGAAATCCTAACCTGTAGTTACGCAAGTTTCAGAGAAAATCATGGTAAAACTCCGAACGGCTGGGTCGACAAGCGCGACCTAGGATCGAACCCGGCTCTTCCCGTCTACCGCTCTGAGCGCAGAACCGCTCCGCCGCAGATAAGGTCGTGTTACGCGG
Organism: Salticus scenicus; assembly: GCA_963930645.1. Classification (NCBI taxonomy): domain Eukaryota; kingdom Metazoa; phylum Arthropoda; class Arachnida; order Araneae; family Salticidae; genus Salticus; species Salticus scenicus. The sequence continues at coordinate 53,448,716 of OZ005648.1, forward strand.
GAAGAAAAAAAAAAAAAAAAAAAAAAAGCAGATATAGCTTTTTCTCCACCCTGCTTTTCCCTATCAACGTAAATTGGTGAAAAAGGCTTGTTTATAAAGTTTATTACATAATTATTTCATTTTTAAACATTTCTTTCTCTAAATTAAATAATTTCGAGGAGAAAACTTTTCAATACTTAATAATAAAAATGAAGAGGCGCTACCTGATCTCATTTTCTCAAATAACTTAAGAATGCTTTGAAACTGATGGTTGTTATTATTCATGTTCAAGTTCACTATACAACGTTTTCTATTGAACATAATATAAATAGCTCTACTGGTTTGTGTATAAACTTTATAACGGAATTTGTCATTAACTTATAGCATTTTGCCATAACACTTAAGATGTGAAAATTAATATATTTTACTAAAAAAGTTAATTTCCTAATATTATAACGTTTACAGAGAATATTTATCAGCAGTTTATTTTGAATTTTAATTTTCACAAAGGAAAAAGAAAAGTCTTTCAATGCCCAAATTACTTGTGGATATATTTGAAGGTATGCAACTAAGGAATGAAAGTCTGGAAATTTTCCAGTCTTTTGTAACATTTTCCCACCAATTATAAGCATTGTCCATTCTCACATCTTCTGTGAAATATGAATTATGGCACAGTTTTTTTTTTTTTTTTTTTTTTTTTTTTTTGTAACTCAAAACTAATAATGCATTATACCTATAAACTGCGGTTTAATTCTACCCAAATATGCATTATTGCATGCTTCCTTTTTCTTTAAATCTAATTCCCTTACAAGAAATAATTGAAGTAATTTTGTGTAATACCATAATTTTCAATTCATTTAAATTACTTTTTCATTGCATACATGAAGAATTTTTTTTTTCTCTCTCTCGCATTTCTTAGAGACTTTGACTTGTTTTATCAAATGATACCAATTATATGTATTAATTAGCAAATAAAATTTTAAATATTAAGTAAGAAATAAAAATAATTGTTCAGTGCAATTATTATCCTTATTAAATTGGAAACATTACTGTGTGTTAAGAAATTACAAGAATTTGCCATTTTTGCCAGTATTTTCCATTTCTCTCTCCCCCCCCCCCCCCCCCCCCCGTAGTTTTTGCTCCTATCTTGACAAAAAGGTGTCGTGCCCTTAGCGGAATGGGGTGAAAGGTAAGAAAGAGGAATAGACGAACCCGTGCCCTTAGCGGAAATAAGAAGGTGTGCGTGTGGCAGATTGAAATATGTTACTCAAATGCACAAAAGAATGCTTTCTATAGAATGTAGTATGATTAGCATTAGATTTACAGAGTCAAACAAAAATATTCAGTTGACACTGAGGGTTATTATTGGAAATTTGCTGAATTGCCTTTTCGTTTACGTTAAGCGTTTATTCTACCATTTTTTAAAACGTGAATATGATTTAAATTAGGGTATTTGTCTACTCTAATGTCCGTTTGTCCGCCTCCAGCTTCCGTAAATATTTTATGATTTTTTATTTTTACTTTCTTCTATATTCAATAGAAGAAAGTATTGGATTCGTAAAAATTTTCGACTTCCAGTTTTCGACGGATTTATACGTTTTGAGAGGTTTCGAACACCATTTGACTACTTTTAGAAAATGTCTCTGTGTGTGTGTGCGCGTGACAAAAATTTTGTGGCAACTGTATCTCTGGAACTACTGCTCAGAATTATATATAAATTTACATGTAGATGCACTTTGAGCTAAATTAGTGCCTATCAACTTTTGGTGCCAACCGCTCAACAGGTGGCGCTGCTGTATAGCGGTTTCCACAATTTAAGGGAAAGCTATATCTCAGGTCCTATTGCATATAATCAATCAAAACTTGATATAAGAGAAGGCCATTGTGAGACATTATGCTGATTCAATCTGAATGCTTATGGACCGAAAGGTGGCGCTGCTATACAGCGATTTCTGCGATTTAAGGGAAAGCTATATCTCAGGAACTACTGCACAGAATTGAATATAAATTTATATGTTGATGCACCTTAACCTAAATGAGTGTCTGTCAACATTTGGTGTCAACTGCTCCACAGATGGCGTTGCTATACAGTGATTTCTGCAATTTAAGAGGAGGCTATGCCTCAGGTTCTTTTGCGTATAATTAAACAAAACGTGATTATATGTGAAGGCCATTATGAGACATTATGCTGATTCAATTTCGATGCTTATTGGCCAATAGGTGGCGCTGTTATACTGCAAATTTCCTCGATAATGGGAAAGCTATATCTCAACTTCTATAGCATATAAATGTACGAAACTTGATAAGTGAGATAACTACTATAAAAATGCATTTTTAAGATTTCATTTATAGCTAATAAAACTGTCTTTCTTTGGATATTTAGTGTTAGTTTTCTCTAAGATGAAAATTAATTATTTGCACTTACTGAATTTGTATAGGAAAATAAAGTCTTGTGGTGGCCACAACATACTAGTTCTTATTTTATTTTATTAATGATATGTGTTATTGAAATTCTTTATTGAATTTCCATACTTAAAATGGCTCTAATAGAACCTATGCCACTGGTTTGTGTACATGATGGACATCCAAAAAATGCCAATGCATTGCGCTTTAGGGAAGACATTTTTATAAATCACATTTAAATAACTTCATCAAAAAATAATAAAGAAATTCGCATTTATTGTTTATATGCTAAGAAAATGTTTTGTATAAACTATAATATGCTTAACCTCCAGAATTACAGGGCTAAGCAAAAAGTTTTGAAACATTAAGGGGTGTAAATAGGAAATTTAGAGCAACATTTCTGTTTGTGTTAAGCCTTTTTAACACTTTCCAACAATGTTTCAGAGTGATTATGAATTCAATTAGTCTATATGTCTGTCTTTTTGTCTGTCCATTGTGTGATAATATAGACAAAGAACATAGAATGTTATACGATACAATGAGTACGTACAGTTGGAAAGTGTTGATAATCAATGTGTACCTCCTGATTGTTCGTTTTCGTTTTAAAATGTGAAATGCTTAATTATATTTCCAAAAACTTAAATAAAATCATAAAATGGCAAAAATGTACGTTTTCGTATGGAGTACTGTGATTCATTAAACTTTATATGGTTACAGATCACCGTTCCCTCAAATAATGGATATTCTACAGCATGCATACCTACTGTTAAACCGCAGAAGGATGATCCCTGGCGTCTTCTGCGCATGAGTGAAAAGGGTTGGTCCATTTATAAAATAGGAATGTCCGTAGTACCTAGGGATGTGTTTGTTTATTGGTATGAAAAAATTATAAACTCACTGATTGCATTTCTTTTCCTTATGTGAACTGATTCTTGAATATCTGGTTATATAAATATTTTACGATTAATTAAAAGAAAGAAAAATTGATAATATTATAAAGGGGATAGTTTTAAGGTATAACTTTAGTATATCCCCATAGCTGAATTTGGCGATTTTTCTTTGGCGTATAATATGGCAGCGATATAATATGACAGCCTATATGTTGTTTATTTTGGATTTATGATTTTATGATTTAGATTATGATTTTATCATTTATGACTTTTAGATTTATGATTTAGCCATAATCGCCAACAAAAAATTGCCAAATGTCGTTGTGGGGATATATTAAAGTTGTTCTTTGAAGTGTGTAACACTAATTTAAAAATTATGTCAATTATTATTTACAACTAGTATATAACCCCTTAAAAAATGACGAAATGTGAAATCAATTAAGGTAGTGAATCAACGAATTCTTTGCCAGCTTCGCTGGTCACTATATTTAACGGGGACTAATGTGCAAGTCGTACCTGACAGGGAAGTTAAATCCTATTTTGTAAAGAATTCTTCTCAAAGTTTCTCTTTGATACTTAAAATTTATCTTTTCTTTAAGTACAGGAATTAATTTGGGAATTGTAGGTACGATCTTATTTACTGCGTAAAACTCATGTACTGTTCTTCGAATAACACCGCAATCAAAATTATCCAGAGAAGTGTTTTCGATGGTACTGTTCTTTTGCCGCTTTTTTGGTGATACAAACATTGGATTGTCTTCTCCTTTTGATTCTCTACGTATTCTTTTCATCATGGCTTCTGATATATTAGTTATTTCACTCGTACGTTTCACTGATTGGGAAAGTGGAACAATAGCTTCTCCTTCTAAAGCTTCTTTATCGCAAAACTTAATGACATTATGTACAATACGCTTCGTTTCACTATGAAGAGGTTTAATCCGAGAACTCGTACCACATGTACGATCCATTTCCAATATAAACAGACTGTTATACAGAAAGAAATAAAAGAAAACAAAGCAGGAGTATTAATTATTCTACACATAACAGAGGAAACAAGAATAATAGAAAAATTTCCCCTCTCTCTTCATTGCTGTGTCTCCCAGAGCGTGAGTGGAATCGTCCTGGCACTTTGCCAACCAGGTATCAATCTTCGGCGGGCCAACAGTATTTTTGCGACAGGTTACTTCTGAAGCAAAATATAGCCAGTGCTGAATGTGAATAAAGTGCGGTGGAAAATTGAGGTTTTTTTTTTTTTTTTTTTTTTTTTTTTTAATTTATTAATTTATTTTTAAATTTATTATACATTTCCGCTAAAGGCACGTATGCTAAAAGTACGCCACCGAGGGGGGATAACATTTCCGCTAAGGACACGGGTTTAGAGGTTTCCGCTAAGGGCACGGCCCCGACAAAAATACCAACCCTGGTTTTACCCAGCTTTTTTTTTTTTTTTTTTTTTTTTATGTTAGCTTTCAATTGCTAAAATTTGGGAAGGAGAAAAGAGAAAAGAATCTATCTATAATAATAAAAGAAGATGTCTGTCTGTCTGTCTCTCTGTCTGTCTGTCTGTCTGTCTGTCTGAGCATCTATACGTTCAGCCCCTACTGAACGCAGAACTACAAAATTTGACATACGGGTGCTCAGAAGCCTGCCCGTGGGGATAGTCAAAACAGAGTTTAAAAATTTTAATTAGTTGCGGAGATATTAATTAAAATGTAGACCTATGTCTTAATCAAAAAGCGATCTCAATGACTCAGAATTCACCGAGATTGCATAAAAGTAGATATTTTAACGGAGTTAAAAGCAGAAAAAATGGAAAATAAATTAGAAATATTAGTCCGATCATTACGAATTTGGTACCAAATGAAAGGGGAATTTTTTCCGAATCTAAGAGTGCAAGCGGCTTATCGATACGTCAATTAGATTTTTTAAAATTAACTAAACTATGAAATTTAGTTGGCAACAGGCAGACGATTTTCTAAGCGGTCTCGATCGGAAACAAAACACATACGAGACAACTGTCTGTGATGTCTGTGATGAAAACGGAAATGGTTGTAATCAATTAAGATATCATGTGTTTTATACTGGGGGGGAAAATTGCAATTTTCAATTTTTTTCAAATTTTCATTCACGTTACATTTGAATTAATATTCGGCCTAGACAGCATATTATAAAGCTACTGTTCAATTTTCATGAAAATATATGAATAATTAAAAAAATGACATATTTATTGGAAAAAGATTGTCTTCTTTTATTTTTTTTGCAGTATTTGCAGTAGTCGAAATTTCGTAGTATGTAGTTTTAATGCCCGATAATTCGATTGTGAATATTTTTGAAAGAGTACGATTATTAGGGAGGGCTTGAGGAACAGGGAAAAAAGGCAAAAAAAAAAAAAAAAAAAAAAAAAAAGAGTTGCAGCGTTTGAAATTGGTTGGCATATTAAGATTTTAAGGCAAGGTATTTGGTTTTCTTTTTTATCCCAGCTTCTAATTAAAATAATTTCATAAGTAATACATCATTTGATAGCTTTGTTGATTTGGAATTGAACAGTAGATTACAGAAATTTTTACCGCCAGATGGCGCTGAAATATTTTAAAATTTCAATATTTCAAATTCTAATTATGATTATATAATTTTTAATACATCATTCGAAAGATATTTTAAAGTTCTTTTATATTATCGAAAGTATTATTCGAGATTTTACCCGATTTACACGTTTTAAGGTTTCCTTTTTAGGTTTTCTTTTGTATCTCAGCTACTAATTAAAATATTTTCATAAGTAATACATCATTTGAAAGCTTTGTTGATTTGGAATTGAACAATATATTACAGAAATTTCTACCGCCGGATGGCGCTGCTATATTTTAAAATTTCAATATTTCAAGTTCCAATGAGCGAGGAAGGTGTTGTAAGTTCTAAAACGGGGATAAGGCGCCGCAGGCGCCACCGAGCGGGACTTAGCTAAAGTTAGAAATTTGAAATATCAGCGCCGAAGGCGCTACCGCACGGGAGTTTACTGCGATTTAGATAAGCTATTTTCACGATATATCAATAAGCTGTTATTAGACCTGATACGGGAAAAAGGCGCCGCAGGCGCCACCGAGCGGGAATTTCGTAAAGTCGGATTTTTCAGGGATCGCGAACCAGCTGGTCGCCGAAGTCGGCTAGTACATAATAATAATAATAAAAGTAATTTTATCCAGCCAAACCTCGTTAGCATGAATCTGAAGGGGAATAACAAATTTATTAATGCTATCAGTAACTCAGAAACTGATCTTTATTTTGACGAGGATTGTGGAAACAGTTCATGTTAAAAGAAAGCATGTTAAAAGAAATGAATGTTAATGTTCATGTTCATGTTAAAAGAAAGCGTGCTCACTTTAATGAGGTTCAACTGTATTAAAAATACTTTACATTATAGCTTCATTTAGGCACCAGCTAGCATCCAAAAATGAAACTAAAATGTGAGGTATTTTTAATTTAAAGTATTAATAATGATTTCACAATTAAATTTTCAATGGTAATGTTACATCTTTTTACTAATAATTTATTTTATTATTATTAGTTTAACAATTCAGTGTTCTTTGCAGGGGATACTGTTTTTGTTCAAGGAGCAGCTGCTACTCCTAGAGTTCTTGTACCAGCTTTAGCTGAACATGGCAAAAAAGCTGGTTTAAAGAAAGTTTCTGTTTGCCATATCCATACTGAAGGGGCAGCGGAGTACAATCATCCAGATTGTAAAGGTCAGTATAGTATCAGTTTTCATTTTATATTGGCAGAGGTGAAACTTTCCAGGGACTATCCCTGAATTCAGGGATTTTGAATATTTTGCTGTCATGCTCTGGATTTCATGTTAAATTATTTTATTATCATATTTGAATGCTTAATATGTCTTACAATGTATTAAGAACTATTCGAATATCACTTAGAGCTTAATTTCTAATTTAAAAAAAAAAAAAAAAAAAGTCAAAGGCAACTTAAGCTTTAGGATAAATAGGTGTTGAAAAAAAGAAAAAAAATACATAATTATACGTAACTTTTATTCTTAAATTAACAATAAAACTGTTCAGCGTATAGAAATGTACATAAAGAATTCTAATAAATAGTTGATAAAACAGTCAAAAAATATTTTATTTGCAATAATCGATGCAATATTTGTTTTCATTTTCTATTATTTAGTTTTTTTCTTTTGACAGCTGCCATAACCACCCATAATGTTTTCATTCAGAACAGTCTGAACAAAATTAATTTTTGATTTGTCGAATCGATAGAAAATTATAAATTCAGATAATTCCTTTGTGGGCTGCAATATGTTATACAGTGGGCTATGGGTTGACACTCTTGATAGCACCACTTTGCAGATTGAAAAATAGTTCCAGGATAGTTTGAAAAATGCAGTAAAAAAAAACAATGTTTAAAACAAGATATTTAATTTTTTTTTAATGGGGTGTGGAAAGTTTGAAATATTTAAAGAATTAAATCATGTGCAATCAAAACATTGCATCCTAAACTAGTTCATGTAGTATCGATTTACATGATTTTATAAACCTATCAATAATTATAAAGCAATAAGAATGTTTTTCTATTTAGACTTAATTATTATTTTAAAAAAGTGTATAAGTTTAATTTTATGTTGTGTGTGGAAATATTATTTATTATATGTGAATTTTCAGAAATTTTTAGGAGCAATTCCTTCTTTGTTGGTGCCAATTGTCGTGAAGCTATCAAGGACGGAAGAGGCGACTTTGTACCTGTCTTCTTAAGTGAGATTCCTCTCTTATTTCACCGGAAAATTATTCCAGTCGATGTTGCATTAGTTCAAATCACTCCGGCCGATAGCCATGGGTATTGCAGTATAGGTACTAGTGTAGATTGTACAAGAGCTGCATTACAACATGCAAAATATATCATAGGTAAGAAATGCATTTCTAGTTACTAAGTTTTTAAAAGATTAATATCAACTGTAATTATAAAAATTTTAAGTAATTGTTACTGATTTAGTGTTTTAATTTCATGCTCAACTTTATGGATTTTGCTTATAGCTAAAATTTTTATTGATATTTTATAAGTTTTAAACAAACGTACATGAATAAAATTGTTGATTTTAAGGGAGAGGAGGAAAATTAGGCCTATTTCTTTTTAGATTGTCTTCAAATGCATGAAAGTAATTCTGTGTTAGTTGCTCAGGAATTTCATTTTTTTCACCTCGCACGTATACAGGGTGATCAATTTAAAAGAGTACCCGTTGGTTTTTCTTATTACCCTTAAATATGACAGATGTGGCAACTATTCTAACACTGAACTATAATTGTTTGAACCTTGTTTAAGGTTGGGAGACAATTTCCAGCACTGTTGGACTGTTACAACTTTATTTGTGAGGTAAAACAGAAATGGAGACGCACAATTTTTTTAATCCTGTAATAATTTTATTTATGAAAAACAAAATTTAATTAAAATTTTTTACATTATCATTTCATAGGCTTTTCCAGAGAAGTCCTGCAAACATCGATGAATTAAAACAGATCATAACTGAAGAAATCTTGTCAATAATAATAATACCAACAATGCTGCAAAGTGCGTCAAAAACCTGGTTCGACGTGTTCATGTTTGCATTCAAAATGGTGGCGAACATTTTCAACTTTTTCTGTGAGGAATGATAATGTAAAAAAAAAAATTGAATTAAATTATGTTTTTCAAAAATAAAATTATTACAGGATTAAAAAAAATGTGCGTCTCCATTTCTGTTTTACCTCACAAATAAAGTTGTAACAGTCCAACAGTGTTAGAAATTATCTCACAAACTTAAACAAGGTTCAAACAATCATACTTCAATGTTAGAATAGTTGCCACATCTGTCAGATTTAAGGGTTATATGAAAAACCGACAGGTACTCTTTTAAACTGATCACCCTGTATACGTGACAAAATAATGTAATGTTTTCAGATTTAAAGGTTTTGTTGCATATTTCATTTAGAGAAGTAGTTGAAGAATTCCGATGAAACTTTGTGAGTATAAAGAACATGTTATGCCACTCATATATTTCAGAGAAAATTTTGTTCCAAAGTTGAAAAATGGATCAATAACAAATTAAAAGGAGGAAAAAAAGTATTTGGGAAGCACCCTGTAAAAAAATGTTTGAAATGCATTGTAGGCTACTATTTGTAGCTATAGCATAGCGTATGATTATCAGGCAAAAAATTTCCGTACATTTTTTGTTATAACATGCAGGGTTTTCCAAACTAATACAATGTCATTTTTAGAAAACTGGACAATAGCTTGTAACCCATTCTTCCCTAGACTTCAACATTCCATAATGTTAATAAATAGACATTCATTTGTTGTGAAAGAGAAATAATGAGAAAAAAGAAAAATAAGGAAATGTTTTTTTTTCTCCAGTATTTGGAAATTGAAATATTTGTTGCATAAAAATAGGTAATCGTAATTGGTCTTGAGAAAAATATTGTTTAATAGAGATTTATTGCTGTAGGGAATATTGTTAAATTAGTGTGAGATTAATATTGTATGGAAATTTAATGGGACTGCATAATATTACTGTAGTGGGATTTATCATTGTATGAGATAGATATAAATTGATATATTTACTAATGTACTATACAGTCAAAATCATTTAACACTTTTAAGAATTTGAATTTATATTTAATGTGTAGAAAAATAGAAAACATTTTTTTCTTTATTGATAATCGTTCAAATAATAGGCTTAACTCGCATTTTCCAGTAAGAAAATATTTGTGATTTCTCTGTATAATAATAATAATCCATTAATATAATAAAAAATATGGATAAATAATCTTTAAAATATATCAATGATTTTAATTACAATTTTTCTGCTTGTGAATAAATTCTTTTAACTACATTTTGGTTGTTTAAATGTATTTAAATATATTTAATGGATGAAATAAATTTTCAAACAATGGAAAAAATATTTTTTTCTTCTCTTTCGAATATTAAACCTTTGTTATATTCTTATAATGTTTATTATAGATAATTATGAAATATTTGTGTGAGTAAATATATATTTTGTTATTTGTTTATTTATTCTTGAATAGGTCAAGTAAATCCACGATTGCCCAGAACTTTTGGAGATGCCACTGTTCATATTTCACATTTTGATGCATTAGTAGAAGGTGAAAAAGAATTGCCAGAGCACAAACCTGATGTTTTAACTGAGGTAGAATTAAGTATTGGAAAATTAATTGCTGAGAATTTAGTTGAAAATGGTGCCACTATGCAAATGGGTAATTTTTGAAATTTTGTTCTTTTCTATAAACTTAAATTTTCTTTTTGAGTATTTTACTAATTTTATTACTAGTAGTTTTTTTTTTCTTTATATTTGTTCATTTAAAATAATAAAATATTGTATTAATGAAATTTTTGACTTCCGGTTTTTGATGAATTTACACAACAAGGTTTTTGGGTTTCCTGAGCTCAATGTGACTATTTTTTTTTATAAATGTCTGTCATTTGACTGAAATTTTTTGTGCATTTTAAATGAAAGAATAATGCATAAAATTCCACATAACATTGCATGTATGTCATGTAGTCGGATGTTCAGATAAATTGATAATGCTTAGATTTGGTGCACACTGTCTCAGGAGTGCAGAATTAGAGGTCGATCCAGGCAAAATTTGGGTCCCTTTATAAAATTCGAATTTATTAAAAGAGAGACCCTTCACAAAATTCAAATTTATAAAATTGAGCCCCTTCACAGGAAGTTTTATAAAAATGATTCTCTTATAAAATGTTTCCATGTTTTCAATATTACTTTTAATCAATGCCTTAATTTAGTCCGACAAAACTCTGTTAACTTGATATTAAATATTATATGCAATGACTGTAAAAAATGGAAGATGTTACACGATATTTTATTTTTTCACAAAAAACAGACCCAAAACTTAAAACCTTGAAAATATGCCACAAAACCCAAACAATTTGGAGGGAATATCAGCTATCTTGAGAAATTTTGAATATTTTCTTAGGAGAAATTAAAAATGTAAGTCTAAATAACAATCTGCTGAAAAAACAAACTTTGTAATAATTAAAATATAAAGCTGTATTTTATAGCTGTGTTTTTATGTTACTATCTGTCTATATAGCTGTATTTTTATGTTACGGTGCATACTTATTCTCTTAAACACTTATTACATAGAAGAAATGGCTTTGTATAACAATAGTGGTCAATACAAGTTTTAATTTTTGGGTCTCATTTTTATGAAAACAATATACATTGTGTAAAACCTCCCATTTTAAGTCATTCTATATAGTGTTTAATATCAAGTTAATGTAGTTTTGTTGAATTAATTAAAAATCATACTGAAAACATGGAAAGATTTTATAAAAGGATCATTTCTGTAAAACAAAACTTTATAAATTTGAATTTTTTGAAGAGTCCCTTTTTATAGATTTAAATTTTATGAAGGGTCCCTTTTCATGATATGAAATTTTATGAAAGAGCAGCAAAAGGGACCCAATTTTTGCCTGGTTCAAACCAAGGTAAAATCAATGACTCAAATAATTAATTTAAACCAAAATAAAAACCTATAATTTAAACTATGCCAACTATGACTATTGGATAGGTGCGGACAAAATATATATTTAATAACCAACAGTACTGAGAAATAACATAACTCTGCTTACCAAACTGTGTTACTGTGATTTATAAAAAAAAAAAAAAAAAAAAAAAAAGAAAAAGATTTATTTATGGTAGTTCTCACTAGTTTTACTGGTAAAACCAAATTTTATTTCAATGTAATTAAAGTACTGTACTTGCTTGTACTTATATATGTGACGATGTATTTATAATTGAAAAGTCATTACATAAGTAAATTTTAGTCATTTAAGAACATTTTCATTAAAGGTTTTGCATCATTATGCCTTTTTAAAATTTATTTTTTCAATCTATTTTATTATTTATTATATACTTATGTAACCCGTTAACACCCAGCCAGCGTCCTCATTTAAGGACAGCTAATAAAATAGTGCGTATATCTTCGGTAAGTTTCTTGGAATAATTTCTGCTTATTAGAGGCAGTTTATGGCATCCCTATAGATTCCAGAGTTTTATGTACCTAGTATCAATTATAATTACATAATTTGGGTAATAATTTTATAATTTTTCATTCATCGCACATATATTTGCTTTTTTTGCAGAGATATATCAACTTAAGTGAAGGAAACTAATATGTTATTTCAAAGTTTTCCTATCTGGACGTTTTTTCAGTGGAACACCAAACGTCTTCAAATGAGGATAGACTTAATTTTAAAACTAACAGAAGAGTTGTTTGAATTTAATATATTTTATTCTTAGTGGTCTACATTAGTTCAGATTCGAAATATTCATCAAAATAGACTGGTGGACAAAATTAAAGTAACAACCTGTTTTCACGTTCTCTTCTTCTGCACATAATTTTTAAACAAATAAACATATGAACATAAAATTTGGATGGCCTGTTCACTATCATATTATTAACTGAATTTTATGTAACTTTAGCATAAGAATAATTTTTAAGCTAATAAATACTCATTTTTCTCTCAAAAGTAAGCTTTGTAAAGAATGAAAAATTTCAGTAATTTTAGGAAAAAGAACGCTTAATGAAAAGTCGTGTTAAGGATGCATTAGAGATAGTAAAGATGCACATCCCTTGAAATGTTAAACTAAATCTCAATTTTTCTTTCTGTATTAACTTTTCTTTTACTTTTATAATGAACTTTTCAAAAAAAATATAATTAATAATTTGTAAACTATGAGCATCACCAGAATAATAAAAATGTCGATAAATAGTTTTATAATGAACATCTTATTAAATGAGTACCCCCCCCCCCCCCCCCCAAAAAAAAAAAAAAAAAAAAAAAGAAAGAAAGAAACAGGAAAGTGAATACAGGTAGGAAGATTTGGTTGTAATCTTGAACATATGGATGCTTGTGCATCTTCACCTATCTGTAAGGCATCCTTATGGCCATCTTTTATTAAGTGTTCTTTCCAAAAATTATTGAAATTTTTCATTTTTTCTAATGCTTACTTTTGAGAGAAAAATGAATATTTATTAGCTTAAAAATTCTTATACTAAAGTTACATAAAATTCATTTAATAATAATATAACAAACAGGCCATCCAAATTTTATGTTTATTTGTTTAAAAATTATGTGCAAAAGAAGAAAACGAGAAAACAGGTTGTTGCTTTAATTTTGTCCACCAGTATATATTTAGCAAAATTAATTCTGGCGTTAGCGTGTTAAATACTTCAATTCTGTAGTTTTAAATGCATGATAAAAACTATTAATTTTTTTTTTTAGGTATTGGTTCTATTCCCGATGCTGTACTTGCTAGTTTGAAAGGACACAAAGATCTTGGTATTCATTCTGAAATGTTTAGCGATGGTGTTGTGGAACTGGTCAAGATTGGATGCATCAATAATAAATATAAAACACTTCATGCAGGCAAAATCGTTGGAAGTTTTACCATTGGAACTAGGAAATTGTTTGATTTTATGGATAATAATCCTTTTGTAGGTAGGTATTTCAAGTAATGTGTGCTTATGTGTAAATATATTTTTAATTTTTTTTTTTTTTTTAAGTATTTAGTTGTATATTCTGTATGCATGTCTTTTCAGTTTTGTTTTGAAAAAACAAAATTTACATTAATTAATCCAATTTTCTTATTTATTTGGCTGTTTTTAATTTATGTGTACTGTTTTAAGGCTGCAGGAATATTATGAAAAATTGGGATGGTATTTTCACATATTTTCTATATATTCTATTTTGTAAAAAGGAAATACAACAAAATACAGTGTGTCCTAAAAGTTCCAGTACTCCAACTTAAAGAACTCATTGTGTCCATGATTTCTTTTAAATATCAAATTTTATCATCTGCTTATTATTGCATCAATTCTATAATTTGTATCGTATGTTTCTTTTCTCGCTGAAGTTGTGCGAGAATAAAGTTTTATGTTATTTTTGTTCTTCATAGTGAAATGATTTTATCATGCATTTAGAAAATTACGCTGTTTGAAGCTTATTTTGAATGTAAATCGCATGAAAGATGCAAAGATGTTTGTCGGTATGTATATCTAGATGATGCAATACCGAGTAAAAATATGCTATATCAGCTCGTTCGACAATTTCGTAATACAGGTTCTGTGCAGGTGTGCACAGGTTTCTATACAAGAAGTCACTCCGAGCATGTTAAAACGTGCTTCTAAACACATGCGCAAATGAGTTCAGCTTTGCCTCCTAGAAAAGGGTGGGCATTTTGAACATTTATTATGAATGCAAGTTCTGTATTTTTTCCTCTGTTATTTTAAATGTGCCTTTTATCATTAGCATAAAAATAATCATTTTAAGGTTTGTTGCTTTGTAAATGAAAAATACATCAGTGTCAGTGCTGGAACTTTTAGGACACACTGTACTTTAAGTTATTTCCGAAATAAATTGTTACAAAATATAATTTTCAAAACCAATGTTGTCATACTTGTGTACTATTTAAACTGAGGTATTAAATCATTAATTTTACCGTTTTCACTCTTTATCAGAATCATATTAGTTATCTCATTTTGTTTAATTTGATAATAAATTCCCACTTTAAATCTATCAAATTTTACTTTTGCTAAGGGAACTTAGAATTTTGTGGTATTTATTTATATTTGAAAGTAAATCGCTTCTAGTCTTAGATTTGGATTAAAAAATTTAAAATTTGTTTTAAGTATATTTTCTGAAACTGACAATATTGTTTGTGATTTTTACATCAGTTCAACCCTATACACTACAGCTTATATAAGTATTTGCCCAAACAAATTCTTTGAAATTTTCTTTTTTATTCATGTTTTTGATAAAATCAGTCTAATTCTTCCAAAGTAATTATATTTTAAGTAATTTGGTATATTTAATAATGATTTGATGTGTATTATATTGTGTGATTAAAATTAAACCTATAAAAGATAATATAGTAAAAATATTTTTTAAAAGTGGGGTGGTACTTTTGAGCGGTAGTGTATTGTATGCAATAATAAACATCGGGTTGAATAGTAGAATTTTGGAAAGTATTATTTGGTAGGGATTTTAGTCAGACTTTTGAAAAACCTGAACATTTAAACTTCAATTAAATATATTTAAAATAATAATAATGAATTTCTGAAAGATATTTTAAAGTAAAGATTCTGTTGCATGTTTAAAGCTTACAGATAAATCTGATATAATTTGGCTCTTAAAAACTTATTAAATAAAATATTTCAATAATTATGTGAAAAATTAAATAAATAATTTTATATTTTGTAATAGTTTGAGAAAAATCATAGTCAAGATTTATAACTCAAAATTAATTCTTAAATTATTCTTATAAAATAACTTTTATATGATAAAAATAAATTAGGTTTCTATTTAGAATAATATTTTCTAAAATTTTTAATCAGTAAATTACCTTTTAATGACCCTACCAATGGCCCCAGAGGCTCTCTTGTTAAAGCTAGTAGTGGGATGTGCCAGGTTTGATTTCAGGTCACACTCATCGACCTAGCCCTTAAGAGTTTTCCCATTTTTTTTTTTTCTTTTTTTGAAACTGCCCTTAGAAACACCAAAAAAACTTAGGGTATTCACCCAGGTCTCGGATCCAGGATCAGTCATCTCCTACACCTACATTTAATGATACAAAATGTCAACGAAAAGCAAAATTAAATTATCATTAAATATACTCTTTAATAATGTTATAATGTAAATATAAACAAGTGAGTAAATTATTCATTGGATAAATCATGTTGTTAAATTAAAGATGTCTACAAAAAAAAAAAAAAAAAAAAAAAAAAAAAGCTTTCAAATTGAAAATAATAAATTATGTTAATCACTATTGTTGGAAACTAATAAATATTTATGTAATAAGCATTCACAGCTTTTTAACTCTACAATTAAATACAAAAATTATATCTTTTTAAACTAATAGAAAATGATGAATGGAATTTTAGCCCTCTGGTGGCAGTTGGGGAAGTTTATGGGAATAAAGCTTTACCACATAACTCTGAAGGTGAGATTTCACCATGTAATTGTCTAATAAACCTGTGGCCCTTTAGGGTATGTGATCCAGTCTTGTGTTTTTTGGACTTTAAAGGAATAAACAATCAAAATGCTAACCTCAGCCACATCTGACTGCAAGATTTCAACAAATGATAATTAGAAACCAAAAAAAATAGCGTCTCATTGTGAATCACTTTATTATACAGAATTCTTCATAATTCCTCATAATATACATATAAAAATTCAATATTAAAATAATTAAACAATATTTTCTGAACTACACGTCAAAATTTCTGAAACACATATAACAAATATATATATATGTGTGTGTGTGTGTTTTCCTTACACATCATATCAGTATGTGCACACAGATGTAATGTGTTTGTTACATAGGTTATTTGTATGCACGTGCGGCAAGAGGGTTGCAAATTGCAGATTTAAGAAAAGATAAGATTAAAAGAGATTAAAGGAAACTTTTTTTTTTTTATCTCTGTAAAGGGGGGGGGGATTGAAATATGCCCCAAATACCTAGATGTCCAAACAGCATCGCAACAGGGGAAAGAAATACAATACGAACTTGGAGCTTTCAAAGTTAAACAAAAAAAGGTCTTAAAAAAAAAAAAAGCTAGGCGTTAAATTTGATGACCGGAAAGAATTTTATAGTCGTCAGATGCAATAATTTAGTCGTATTTGACGACTAACCACTGCTAATTTCGAACACTGGCTACGAGACTTTTCTCTTAAGGATGCGTTTGGGCCTGGGTATAATAGACCTCTGTTCGATGTGTCCTAGCTCTGAGTGTCCTGCTGAGGGCTGCCTCCCATATCAGGTCAAAGTCAAAAGTAGTCTTATTTGTTTAGAGAACGATTATTGTTTTTCAAATTTTATGGGAGTGGAGTCATAACTATCGGTACAGTCAAACCTTATTAACGTGAATCTGAAAGTTGTTCATGTTATCAGTAACTAATCTTCATTTTGATGGGGATTACATACTTGCCAACTTTTCCGGTTTTCCCAGAAGACTTCTGGTTTTTTAGCGTATCTTCCGGTCTTCCGAACAGATGATGAAATCTTCCGTTTTTAAGAAAGTCGCGGATATCGTTAATTTAAAAAGCTGTCCTACCTCCCCCCCCTCCCCCAGCCCCCTAGCTAGTGTCACCCCTGAGTATAATCAATTTATAGTAAAACATTTTTATAGATTGCTTCAAAATATTAAAATTGTAAAAATGCATTGTTTAACACGTCTAAGAAAAAAAAAATCTTCCCTTTTTTATGAAATCTTCTGGTTTTTCAACAAAAATCTTTCCTTTTTTTTTATTAAAATTGGTTGGCAAGTATGGGATTATGAAAACAGTTCATGTTAAAAGTAATTCACATTAACAAGGTTTAAATATATATATATATAAATGTTCTTGTGAAGAGATTTTGTTATAATGATATTGTACAAAATAAAATAATTATTGGAAGTGTGATGATCAAATTTCTTTATTATTATTTTTTTCCAGTTATGTTGAATGTTGATTATGTGAATCATACTGATAATATTGCTATCCAACCTAAAATGACTGCAATTAACTCATGTATTGAAGTTGACTTAACTGGACAAGTTTGTTCAGATTCTATTGGCACCAGAATTTATTCAGGTAAGATGGCAATCATTTGAATTTACATTATATTATTTAAAATTAATTACATATTATTATTATTTGAAATAGTGATAATTTTACATATCTTTTTTCAAACAAATTTAACATTTATATTTCAATTTATTATTTCTCATATTCCTTTTCTATATATGGATTTTGAAAATTTATAGTTTTTTGGTTTTAAGAAACATTCTGTTCCGGGGTTTTCTTATTTGTAAATTTATTAATTTTATTGACATTATTTTTAAATACAATTTACTATTCTATTTTATGTCACTTTATTTTCAGTAGTTTAAATATTGCTTTTTGGAGTCTCTTCTATTTTTTTCCAAAAAAGTTTTTTATGTGCTGTTACATTCAACTAAATTTGCTTGCATTAATGTGCATGCTGAAAAAAAAATCATAATCTATTATTACATAATTATTATTTCATTAGAAAGATTATAAAAATGTGTCATTTATCTCTAAAAAAAACCAATGTCTGTCTTTCACACACACTTCAGGAGAATTATTTTCAACCATGGCAGGGTTATCTCAGCAATATAATGTATTTGCATTGCCAAATTATTTTTCAATGTTTAGTCTATTCTTTACAGCATTGCTCAAAAACTGTTAAATTTATTTAAATAGCTTTTCTTCAAATGAAACAAAGTTTAATAAAGAAAATACTGTCCAACATCGCTTTCTGTGGAATATTGGCACGCAGCCAAAAAAGACGAGTCTAAATGGAGCGATCTAGTAGGGAGGAGGAACTAATAGCGGAGGGGTTTTTCTTGACGCGTTTTTCGTTCTCCTTCATTTCCACGTGATAGTGACTGCGCTTCATAGTTCATACTCTTTCTTTTTAAAGTATTATTTTCGTTCTAGAATTTGTGAATTCGACTTGCGTTTGAAACAAATTGTTTTTAAATTAGATAGAATGGCTGGAACATCTAAGTCTAAAGGATTTCGAAGTAATTCGAAAGAAATTATTTATAATGTTATTAAAGTGTGTGATGAAGAAGCACGTTTAGGGAGAGTAAAAATTCCTATAACCCAGTCTTCGAAACGCGCGAGCATGCTTACAGGAATTTCTTTATCAAGTGTGTATAACATTAGAAAACAAGCAAACGATGAGGAAAATCCTGAATTCTGCTCTCCACAAAAAAAGCAGAAAAGAGAATCTACATCTCATTTGAAAATCGATTCCTTTGATATTCCGTGTCATTTCTTTTTCTTTTTTTTATTCACATCATATTTTTATTTATATATTTTGAAATCTTTACTTTTCATTTGTTCATTAATTTAGTTGCTTTTAATTGTTACAAATTGAAAATGTATTTATTTATTTTAATGATTAAACGCATTTATTTTTTAATTGCGTAAAATCAAAAGATTCCAAATTATACTAGGAAATGTTTTTATACTTTTTAATTTAAATTATCTCAGATTAGAATGGAGAGAGACAGAATTTACATATTTTGATGATTCATATGTATGTGTTTCTTAATTTAATTGCATATGTATATTACAAACTGAATATGATTGATTCATGTTTTTTATATGAATAAAATATATATACTTAATCTTTCATTAAAATAATTAAACGAATATTAAATTTTATTTAATAAAATAAATATTTAATTATTTTTAAAAAATGCACAAAATCAAAAGAATAATAAATTTTTGAAAACTAATTATATCGAAAATGAACAAATTATTCTTGAATATCTGCATCTGAATGATTCAGTGGCAAGCATCAGCTTGAACCCCTTCCAACAAATCGACTCGTCGGTTTCCGCCTGTAAACCGGAAGTTTACCTTTCCACCTAATCGGTGGTTAGACAATACAGCCCTATATTATAACAGCAATATTTTATGATGTTCACCTGTTAAATATTTATGATTGCTTACATGGTAACTTTCAAGGACAAACTGGATGCTAAGGACAGTTTGTTAAATAAGTAAATGGGGGGGGGGGGGGAGTACCAAACATTTTTTTATTACAATTTACTTGTTTACGCAAAAGTCAAATTGATCTAACTCGATGTGTAAGTGTATTTAAACAGATGTATCGATGCAAGCAGTGATAACATTATACAAGGAAAAGAATTCAGCTATTGAGTTACCAATAACACAGGCCTACAAAAATGAAGTTGACAAAATTTGATTTGAAGATTTCAGCTGATCTTTTTGTTTTTTAATATGCTGAAACCGAAAATGCAGTCCATTTTTCTTTATCATGTATAGGTTTTTGTCAATACAGGGTGTTCACCGACACAATTTCTTACATATACCATCATAACAATCATTTAGTTGGTTGGTTGATATGGTTTTAAGTCGCACTAGTGATTCATAATTACAACAATAGGCATCTATGATTAATTAATCATGGAAACATACTATAAAACTTAACATATAATTATATTGGTAGAAGAGTAATGGAAGAAATTGTACGGGTAGGCACCCTGTATTGGCAAAAATCTATACGTGATAGAGTAGAGGTGCACAACCTGCGGCCCGGGGGCCACATGCGGCCCAGGAGCCATCAATTTGCGGCCCGAGGAAGGATTGACATTTTAGACCGTATTAATCATCAGCAGGAGAGATTTTTTTTTCTTTCTGTAATGAAAAATAAGAAAGAAAAAATAAATATTTTATTTGTTGCAATTGTAAAACTTTCATTTACAAAAACTTTTTTTGGGAAGAAGGGGATGAAAACAGACCTGCCAACTGCTACGAATAATTCGTAGTTGCTACGAATTTCGGCCGTAAACTACGATACTACGAAAATCGGCTCAAAATTACGAATTTTTATCTAGCACCAAAACTGCAACATTTCTGACTACGTTTTGCTTTGCGATTTTCAATCTTTTTCCATCCACTCCATAAATGTCAATTTTCATTTTAAACTTGCCTTATTAGATTCTAGAATGTATAAAGAGATATGATTGTTAAATATTTCTCATTCTTGTATTTGTTTGTGTCCCCCCTCGCGCCCCATACCACCCCCTAACGATCGGCAAACAAACGCCTTGCGGAGCCTAATCTTTTTCCATCCGCAACATAAATGTCAATGTTCTTTTTAAATTTACTTCATAAGATGCTAGAACCTATAAAGAAGTAGAGTTATTCAATATTTCTCACTTTTTTTTTTTTAATCCCCCACCCCACCCCACCCCCCAACAATCGATCAAACGCCTGCAGAAGCCTTTGAATGTGTTTAATATTTACATTTTAACATTTTTAAAATAATTACCTCAATGCTAAGATTATAATTTTTCCCAATAATTATAATTTATATTTTTTTAAATTATACACATAATTAAACACACAACACAACAAAAATATTTATTGATTTTCTAGCATTTTTGCTGGATTTTAATAACTGGTTGAATATATTGTAAAAAGAGTAATTCTGAATTTTGAATAAAATTATTTTACACTTGGTTTCATAAATCGGGTTTGTTTCTTAAACAGTACAGTTTTTCATTGTATATGAACACTAATGCAAATTATTTTGATAAAAATAATAACTTAAAAAATATTTAATCTGGGGGGGGAGGGGGGTAAAAAAACATTTAACATAATGTGGCCGGATGTCTGGCATCCGGCAGTGCGTATTAGCTATGGAAATTTTTTATCAGGGCTGAAAATAGTACCCCATGGATTATACGCGAGAAGATACGGTAATATACGTACATTTGTTTAGGATTCATGTGTTGCATGATAAAAATGAACCAACCAACCATCCAATCTATTTTTAAAATTGGTGTGCTACTAATTGTCATTTTCAAATGTTGGCAGGTATGTGAAAATGATGGTTTTTATATCAGCGTTACCATGGGTCAGGGAAAACCTGGAAAAATCAAGGAATTTGAAATTAGTGAAAAAGTCAGGGAAATTGCAAATACAGCCCAAAAGTCTGGGAAAATGATAATATAGATCTGGAAAATGCTTTTTAATCATACAGTTTAATATTTGCTACTGCCCTTTATGTCACGAGTTATGTTATCTTTTGTCGTGCTTTTTTTTTTTTTTTTTTTTTCTTTTTTTTTATGTTGCAAACGAAATTTTGTGACCTGAAATTTTATAAAAATAGACCTGAAAATCCATGCAGAAAAAGACAATTACAGCCATAGAAGCATTTTCACTTAGAGATCTCGCAGTGCCATCTAATACCTCAAAGCGATGTTTACATACCTACACTTAAAACTGCTTATTTTGGTACCTTTGAAATTGGAAGTATGTTTCTATGACTGTTAATTTAAGAGATAATCGCTGTTACATCTATTTTGAATCACCCAGTATATATATATATATACTTTTTAATAAACACAGTGAATATATGTGCATAGTCAAATTCTTTTATATTATCTTATTTGCGGCCCTTCATGGCTCACGTAACAGCGAGAGTGGCCCTCCAGCCAAAAAGGTTGTGCACCCCTATGATAGAGAAAAACTGGCTTTATTTTCGGTTTCAGCACACCAAAAAAACATAGAGATCAGCCAAAATTATAAAATCAAAATTTTACATGTCGACCTGTGTAATGATGAATAAATAATAATAATAATAAAATGAAAATTGGATTTAGAAGCTTGCTTATTCAATTCAAATACCTGAATTTTTATTTCTGAACAAAACTAATTTTTCTCTAAATTTTTTTTCAAAATGAACAAAGTTTTAAAAAAATGTTTGTGTTCGGTTTATCTGTCTGTGCTCTAACATCTGTAATTATTCTTAAAAAGCTTTGGAACTGATATGTTATTAAAGTTCACCATGTCATGTTCCTTATTGAAAAAGGTATACATAGTAAGACTGGCTTGTGAGCAAGGACATTAAAAAGAATTCTAATATATTACATCCTAAGAGAGTATGATGAAAGTATAAAGTACATTGCAATATTTTTGTATTGCACAAAAACACAAAAATAATTGGATATATTAAGGGATCATATTGGAATTTTTTAAGAGTGCATTAAGAGTTGTGTTCTGCATTTTTAGCATTTACTTTTTTAATCCTATAAAGTTTTAAAAGGATTGTAATTTCAATTTGTCTGTCTTTCTGATCTCTCTCTAATTTCCAAAAATATTTATAGAATGACTTGAAATTGATATATTATTCAATTTCAGTTTGTCATATTTTCTATTGAAAATGTTATATACATAATGCAACTGATTTTTGTACAGGGATTCCCAAATGATTTATGATGCATTACAGTCAATGAGTAAATATGAAAGTACATTTTTATTTTCTTTTATATACATAAGTAGAAATTATTGATTCTTTAAATTGGTGTATCACCAGAATTTAGAAGATGTTGTATCTCACAAACCAATGAACAGAATATGACTTATTTTTATATTTGATTTGACTTTGGCTTTGGCTTAGATTGGTGCTAATTACATTTGGGGACCAACAAGGGATTGCTGTTATGTTTAAATTTTCCCCATTTAAGGGAAAAGGCCATAATATCTCATTCACCTTCTATAGTTCATAAGTGCACAAAACATGATGTGTATTAGGGACAATATAATGGATAAGTGTAGTTGGTTAGAAAATGTTTATAATCCATGCAATATATATATATATATTAAATATAGTTAGACTTTAGTGAGTAAAGAAAAAAGTAAGTATTTATAAAATGTTGAGGAAAAATTGGATGTTCATATTTGGAATTTTTCGTGACATTTATTTGTAGCTTGGCTACAAATGTTGCTATCTTTGGCATGAACCCTCTTTGTTATAGTTATGTTGACTGCATTGATGTATTATGGTGTTTTTTCATGTGCAATGAAAATTAGCATAAGTTGTTTATTTTTTCTGTGTAAATTGATATTTTCGTTATTAATATTACATTGTTTAAATTTATGAAGTAATAAAAAAATGCAGATCTATAGAGGTGTACTTGATATTAACAATTAAAAAAAAGTTTTAAATTCATTTTCATGCATTGATTATACTGATGATTATATACATTAGTTATTCTTTTAATTTATGTCAATTATTTTTTTAGGTGTTGGTGGCCAAATAGATTTCATACGTGGAGCTGCCATGGGCAAAGATGGAAAAGGCAAGCCAATTTTAGCCATGCCATCATGTACCAGCAAAGGGGAATCTAAAATTGTTCCATTCATTAAGCAAGGTAAGAATTATTGAAGATAAATGCAGAAATTTTGCATTAGTATTATTGGCTATAAAAATTATGGTAGTTAGCCCAAACATTAGACTATGATACCATGTAGCTTATTCAAAATCTGAACAGAGCTTTTTTTTTTTTTTTTTTATGAAATCAGAAAAGAGTAAAAGCAGAAGCAAAGCAGTAACATTTGGTTATTTTTTTTTGCTTTTGATTTTATATAGAATTATTATTTGTGTGCGTATAATTCTGTAATGAGTTTTAATATATCTATGTTAAAAAAAGAAAATGTTTGCCTGTTTGCAATGTACAGAAAAAACTATCACACACACAGTTCTGAAATTTTTTTTTCTTTATAAAGGAATGTGTGTAGTTTTGCAACATACCTTTCAATTTTCAATATTCATTTTTTTTTTTTTCTTTTGACTTAAAAAAAAAGCCATAAACACCCAAATTGAAGTCAGAAGTTAAGGCATTATAGGCAATGGAAGCACAGATCTAACATATTGTGGGTGATTACCTGTAAGTCCTTCAATTGCCTTTGGGTCCATGTTTATACATATGTACTAATAATCCTACTCCTCTTATAGCAAACTGAGCCACTTTTGACACACATAACAGATACATCTTATTACTTTCTTCTATATATATATATGAAGAAAGTATTGGATTTGTAATTTTGAGATATCCTGAATGCAATTCGGCTGTTTTTTGAAACTGTCTATGTATTACAAATTTTGTGGATGTAATTCTCTTGAACCAATGAACAAAATTTAACCAAACTTGGTATTTAGTTGGACCCTGACTCAAACTGGTGCTGATTAGATTTGGGGATCAATTGTTCAACAGGTGGCACTGAGATCCCCTTTTTGCTAAATTTTTAATATGACAGTATAGGACAGAATTATGTATAAATGTACATAATGAGAGTTATTTTTAACGTGTGATTTTAAAATTGATAGGAATTATTGATAATAATAGTAGTAAACTAGAGGTGCCAAATATTACGATTTGTTCGTAATTATTACGGATTTACGGCAATAATTACGGCATTACGGACAACATATAAAAATTACGGATTATACACTTTTTAAAAAGTCGCGGATACCGTTCGTTAGAAAAAAAGAAACTCCACTAAAGATCAACGATCAAACGCACAACGGAAGCATTCCAATTCGTAATCTTTCTCCATCCACAACATAAATGTCAATATTCATTTAAAACTTGCTTTATACGATTCTAGAAACTATAAAGAAATAGAATTATGAAATATTTCTTGCTCATGTAATTATTTTTGACCCCCCCCCCCTCTTTTCTTATCTCCAACCAGCCATTGTTGACTAAAAGCTCTGCAAAAGCCTTTAGTTTCCCAATACTCCTCCATCAGCAACATAAATGTCAATATTCATTTTAAACTTGTTTTATTATATTCTAGAACCTATAAAAAAGTAGAATAGTTTCATTTCTCATTTATCTAATTATTCATATTTTGACTGCCCTTCCTGCTTCCCAGCTAGTGATCAGGGATTACTTCTAGAACCAAAAAAAGTGACAGGAGTGCTCAATATTTCTCACATATGTAATTATTTTTAGGCTGTATTACTGAACTAGATGAATTTATTTGCTTTCCTTAATAAATTAAAAATACATACTATATCGCCAAAGAAAATATATATTAGGTTTTATGCAAGATACATAAAGAAAAAAAAATAATTAAAAAATTTTATTAAAAAAATAACAATGTTTTAGTAATTAATGCCATAAAAACAGTTGTCTATAAAAAAGTGACTATTAAATAATAAATAAAATAAAATAAATTTTTGTAAAAGCCCCCCCCCCCCCCTCCAAAGCAGGTTAAAAAAAAAAAAAAAAAAAACCTTTCATTTTGTAAGAAGGTAAAGAAACGCATATTTATTTACTTTTGTTTTAGAAAATTTTCTAATTTTTTACTTAATATATTATATATTTGTTTAAAAAAACAGTGCAATTCATCATTATATGTGGGCTCGTGCATAGAAATTCTCCGCGACATGGTTCACGTCTCCACATTGCGTTAGTTTATAACTCTGATTACTGATAGCTCTTATTGAAACTTGGCACCTCTAGTAAACTAGGGAAAAAAGTTTGTGCTTGTAGGACCATCGCTTCCGTTCCTATGCAGAAGTATCCCCGGGTGTGTAAGTTTTCAATATGGGTATCTTTTGAAAGAATTTGTCAATACCTTTAAGATGAATGGTTGAACCATAGATCTGTAATAATTTTAAACAATTTCCCTCCCCCCCCCCCATTTTTAACAAAGAAAAAAAAAATCTTGAAAAAGAAATCACATTTTGTCTGATGTTGGTGCAAAATTTTATTTTTTTCGGCATTTAGGGTTATAATTCTGTGAGATAAAAATAGTTTGCAATCATCAGGGTAAATAATTTTAATAAATAATTTGTAGTGCCTGAATTTGTATAATTTATATAGAAGAAAATCTTGTAGTGACCATAACATATTAATTTTGGTATAATTCTATAAGTGTTTTTTGAAAAACTGAAGGAAGACTGTACTAAAATTGAAAATACTTGTTGTTCCATTCTTGTAAATTATGGGATGTTTGTGGATTTTTTTGTCATATCTGAGATGAGTTCAGTTAGATTGAGGTTTGGCATTTTAAACCAGACATTGTGCCTCGACTGTAGCCTCAGAGTCTCATACCCGCACTTCCCTCATTTCAGTTTCTTTTTCTCGTGTATTCTTCTTGAATTTTCTTACTGGTTTAATTTAATTTTTTTTTTCTTTTTCCTGAGATATATATTCTTTAACCACATTTCTTGCGACCATGGAAGCCTCTGCGCAAGTGCGGATTGAACGAGTCCAGTGTTAAAATAGGGGTGACTGAGAGAAAACAAGCGATAAGGGAACACCGGACAACTGGATGTTTGCCAAATAACTATCTCTCGGCCAATTTTGCATCTCTCTAAACTTTTGGACTCGGCCTCACTGCTAGTCGTAAGAAACGTGGTCGCACTATATACATATTTATTTATTTGTTTTGTTTTTTTCCCCTTCCCATGCTATTTTCTGTAGGTAGATTTTTTACTTTTTCTCCCATTATATCCACATTGAAAAATGGGGTGGAATTTTCATTTACCGTTAAAAAAAAAAAAACAACAGCCCAATTAAGACTTCATAAAGCATTGTTTTATTAAAAGATTTCATTTACATTGTAAAAACAGAAGCATAAAAAGATGTATGTGCTCAGTCATAATGCTATTCTAGTCCACAACTTCCACATTGTTCTTTATGACAACCATCACTGGTCCCAATGAAGTCCGTAATCTTGAGATGTTTTCCGTTGGAATGAGTAGTCTTTTTCTGACATTTGCTGTTCACTATTTTGATTGAATACAATGGGCTCTTCCCACTGTCTGCTCAATCACGTGATAGAGGAAAATGAATAATCGAATTCTGAGAATTGAATTCAATTAAATATTGTTCTTAAGAACAAAAATTTTAATATTTAATATAAAATAAAATAAAAGTAATATTGTGCATTTGCAAACAGTAGAATAATTGTATTTGTAAATTTAATAATTTTTAAAAAAACATTTTATGTGTTTGTTTATTTTTACCTATAAGAATCGATTTTTGTATATTGTAGTGTAACTGTAACATTAACTGATCTAGCAATAAATAATAGCTTCTTGTGGAATGTTTATGGAATATAATTTGAAATTTTAAAATGTTTTCATTTAATTTAATTGCATAAAGGTGTTACAACAAGTTAATTAACTTAATTACTGGTCTAAATGGATTTACGCAGTACGATATTGCACTGTCACTGATTTAAGTACCAAAAATCAGAGTATTAAACATGTTCTTCATGAACATCAATAACAAACATAAACTAAATGATGATTGTAAATGTATACGGCGAACAAAAGAGGATGAATAATGATATAAAATGGATTTAAAATGATGATTTATATAAAATAACACAGATTAAATACGATTCATCAAAAGTAAGAATAGAAAATATGTTATTTCAGTAATCTCTATAGATAAACAAGACTTTGTCTGCTATTTATTTTTCTTCTATCATGTGACCTCTGACGTCAGGTGGGAAGACCCCATTACTAGGCTGCCAACCCTCAAGATTTTTTCACACTACTATTTTTTTTTTTTTTTTTTTTTTTTTTTTTTTGTAAAGTTATCTTTGCCTTATTTTATCACATAATTTTATTATTAATGAAAGCTAAGCTTTGAAAAATTATTGGTGTTGCAAAATCTGGAGGGTTGGCGACTATGCAATATTCTCTCTTGACAAGTATTTCAGCTTTCAGTATATTTGATGTTGACATTTACTATCTCTAATGCTGCACCCATAAGATTTTTCATATATAAATAAGCAGATAATAGGGGTGATATACAAAAAGAGCCACTTATACCCAAGAGGGGCCAATATCCACATCACTGCTGCCAATGGGCTCTTCCCACCTGACATCAGAGGTCATATGACATAGTTGTTTTGAACCAAGAAAAGACAAAATCTTCTGTATTTATCTATTAGTGATTGCTGGTACTTAAATCATTAACAGTGTAACATTGTATGGTGTAAAGCCATTTTGGCCAGTAGCTAAGTTAATTAACTTGTTGCAACACCTCTGCACAATTTTAAATTGACTTCAAGTTATAATCCACAAACATTCCACAAGAATAGGCTGTTATTGCTAGATCAGTTAATGTAACAGTTACACTACAATATACAAAAATAGATTCTTACATGTAAAAATAAACAGATAAATTGTTTTTAAAAAATTATTAAACTTACAAATACAATTATTCTACTGTTTACAAATGCACGATATTTCTTTTCTGTTATATATTAATGCTTTGCAAAGAATTTACTTTAAAATTAAAAACAGCCTACTTTTGCTTCCTTGGTCCATTTGACCAGCAGCCTGGTCATCTTCAGGGAACTGTCATGTCATCGCCTTCTCCTTCTCTCATTTTCTTTTAGTATAGCGTGCCATCTGTCATCCAGGCTCTCATTGGTTTGTTTGTCATTGCAGCTCATTTCATTGGGCGTTATTTCTATCGTTTCGCGTATCATTGCGTAGTTATAATTATTATAATCAGCAAGCTTTTTAATATTTTGAAAGTCAATTTTTATATTTTGTTCTTGATTAGTTTTAGTCAACATGGTAGTTATTTTCTCGTATTTAATGTCAGTTTTATGTTCATTTATTCTGTTTTTGATCTTTCTTTTGGTCATGCCTATATAGTAGCCAGGAGTGTTATGTCCAGTTTTAAATTCTATTTGATAGATACCTGCAGTTTCTAGTGGATTGATTTGGTCTTTATCATTGCGGATTCTTTGAAAAATATTTTTATTCAGTTTGATTGGTATATTTATATTTAGGTTGGCTGCTTCGTTTTTTATTTTAATTGAGGTACCTTTGCTATATGGAATATCGCTGTGGTAATATATTTTTTTTATTGGTTTTTTGAGCATTGTTTATTTCGTTTAGGTTTTTAAGTCGTTTTTTATAGATTTTTACTAACTTTCTATTGTAACCAGCCTTTCTGCTATTTCATAAATTTTATTCATTTCGTT
This sequence comes from Salticus scenicus, assembly GCA_963930645.1. Lineage (NCBI taxonomy): Eukaryota > Metazoa > Arthropoda > Arachnida > Araneae > Salticidae > Salticus > Salticus scenicus. The sequence continues at coordinate 53,478,370 of OZ005648.1, forward strand.
ATTTAGTAAATTTTTAGTAAATTTAATTACTAAAAGAAAATGAGAGAAGAAGGCAATGACACGACAGTTCCCTAAAGATGACCGGGCTACCGGTCGAATGGACCAAGGAAGTAAAAGTAGGCTGTTTTTAACTTTAAAGAGCAATATTTAACTTAATTCGATTCTCGGAATTTGATTTTATGTTATTCAAACATCACGTGATTGAGCAGACGACGCTGGGAAGAGCTCATTATTGGAAGTGGTCATGTTAACTGTTTTTCCCAGACATTTGTTTTAATTTGAGCAGTCGGCAAAAGGAATATAAATGATTCTATAGTGATATTTATGACATTATAACCTCTTAGGAGGCCAATGTAGAGGATATTTAATGGAATTAGTAGAAGTAAAGTGATTTTTTTTTTCTTAATTACAAAAACAAAACTTATAGAGCAGTTTTTATTCTAAATAAAATTTAATGTTAGTTAAATTTATTATTTTAAGCAGTTAGGCTTATTTAATTCATTTCAATATTTCCAGGTGGTGGAGTTGTTACTTCTCGTTCTCACATTCATTATTTGGTGACTGAACATGGCATTGCCGACCTGTTTGGCAAGAATATTCGACAGAGAGCATATCATCTCATTAATGTTGCTCATCCTAAGCATCGGGAGGCATTAGAAAAAGCTGCTTTTGAAAGGCTTAATTGCATGCCTTCTCCTTAAATCAAAGAGCTGTAGGAACCCAACCCTTGTTTTTATTCTTTTGCATATGATAAAGTAAAATGGATAACAAAGAGAAAAACTTCTTTGGGAGAGGAGAAACATGTGTACAAAAAAATAAATTGTTAATAGTTCTTATACAGTATTTTAAAATATGTCTATAAATTATATTTTAATATGTTTGCTTTATTATGAATTAATTTTATTTCTTTGCATTTCTTTGTTTATTAAAGTACTTATGAATGAAAGTTGTTACTGTTTTAAATTATTTTAATGGATCAATACCTAAATGAAATATAGTTTGTTGAATTGTTTTATTAAATTGTAATTTTTATTTAAATTTCTGTTAATATGTATGAATTAATAAACTTAGACATGTTAATTCATATGTGATGGTTAAACTGTAATGACTTATAGTGTCTTAGTACAGAACGTTCTAGTCTGATTAAAAAAAAAAAAAAAAAAAAAAGTCAATTTTTCACCACTGCAGTACTCCACCTGAACGTGATATTCTTCAATGTAATGTTTCGATTGCTCTATTAATAGGATTGTATTTGTAATGCCTTGTTTTGTAACACTGGGCTATAATTAGTTTATAAATAATTACTTGATAAATACTATACGTAAAGATTGTAATAAACCATATTTTCATTTTTAAGATTTTTGTGAATTTCTTGCGTCTATACATACATGAAATTTAGATTACACCATTATTATCTACATTTTATAAATATTAGAGATTGCATGTTTTGTACAGATTTCTTATTATACTCTTTAGAAACTTTTTTAAGTTATGATGCAGGATTCATTTAAATATTGTATATCAGGGCTTGAAAAATCTCAATTTATTTTTTTACATGCCTCATCGGGCATGTTAGTCTGGAGAATACATGTCCAAATTAAATTTTTACATGCCCAAATATTTTAATCAAATGCACATTAATAAAAACATTCACATATTCAGTGAAAAGAATTTAACAACATTATGCTTATATTGACATTTTTTATTTCAATTTAATTTATGTAAAAGTTTTAGACAAGATATGCTGTATCTGAAGATTACTTTTGATTAAATATTTGCATGCCCAGCTGGGCATTTAAGGAGGAAAAAGTACATGCACAATCTGAATTTTTACATGCCCCGGGCTTGTCGGCCAATATAATTTTTGAGCCCTGTTGTATATATGTCTCTATAAACGTTTGGAGGAAAGAATGACATGAGGTGGCGTTTGTAAGCTTCTGTCTGCAGAGTAACACTAAAACAATTTCTGTCCGCAAAAGAATACAAATTTCAGCAGCTACCAAACTGGTTGTGATCATAAAAAAATGCATGCTCACATTAAATTTTGATGTTAAATTTGTGCTAATCAAATAGTTCAAAATTGCTCAATCCAACAATATTTCAATATCTGGGAACATTTTAAAAGAAAAAGTATTGGAAATATTGAAAGAACTGAATATTGAAAATTTTAACGAAATGAATATTGAATTGTACAATTAAATAATTATTATGTAACATATTTACTTAAGGTTTACATTGAATTCTTTCTTTCTTCCCATGTTATCCAATAGGATCTTTGTTGCTTCCTTTTATAAGAATATCTCATTCAAAAATGAAGTTTTTTTTAAAATTCTTCGTTTTGACTATGTCCCCTTTTAGCTTAGTAGGCAATTTTTTCTTTGTAAAAAAAATTTAAATACAGTTGAATCTTGTCTGAAGAATAATAAAAAAAATTAGTTCATGTTATCAGTAGTTCATGCTATCAGTAACTCAAAAACTAATCTTCATTTTGATTGAGGTCGCGGAAACAGTTCATGTTAAAAGTAATTCATGTTTAACCCTCTGGCTGCACATCCTGTGATTTTCACGGGCAACTCAAATGTAGCAAAATTTGCTCATACCGCGTGTTTCATGGGCATGTGTTTTTCTTCTTTTATTGAGGAGCACATCTAGCCTTTTCACCTTTTAACCAGTAAAATAAATTATATACAGTATTAGATGTTTAATTTAGGTTTTGACCAACAGATGTCGATAGCCGTCCACTAAATTGCGGCATTTTAAAGTACTTCGTATTTACCACCCTAACTTCACTATGTTTGCCACCTTTCTCTAATTAGAAATGACTGGTAGAAAACGTTCAGCGATTGACAGAGTATATATATATTCCTGATGATTTATCAGATTCTGAAAGTGATTTTAGTTTTGATAGTGATATAGATTTTTCGGACTGCTCCTCAGATTGCTATGAATCTGATCATGATTCATTATATTTTCATTATATTTTCTTAAGTTTTATACATTTTCCTTTTTTATATTATGTAATAAATAGAAATTAACTGTAATTAAATTGAAATTTATTTAAAAAAAAAAAAAAAAAATTGTGATAACATCTGAAATTAGTTTTTCTGACAGCTTAATTTTTATGATAAAAATTTATATAAAAAAAACTTTTCTAGAGAGAGAAAAATGCGTATTTCAATTCTCCAATATATATATAGATTTAAAATATGCAAGGAAAAAAATACACAATTTTTGAAGCGATTTCGGTCCATAAATTGGGCAGTCAGAGGGTTAAGTGTGTCTACATTAATGATGTTCAACTGTATTTCGTTTAGAGATCGAAACTTCAGAGTTCTCTACTCAATGAAAAAAAAAAAAAATTTAAATTTTTTTCAAAAAATTGCTCACTAAGATAGAGTGTGACATTTTCAAAGAGTAATATTCAAGAAAACAGAATTTGAAAAACTTCATTTTTGAATGAGGTATCCTTAGAAAATAAAATTATAAAAATCCCATGGGATAGCGTGGGAAGGAAAAAAGGGAGAATCTGACTGATGTGATGTGTGTCATCATTTTACAAATTTAAATTCTTATTCTACTAATTTGTATTGTTTAAAATGTAATTTAATGATATGCCAAGGTTACTACAGTACCTGGAAAACTCAGGGAATTTGAAAAACTATTAAACAGGGACAATTCAGGGAATTTCGAAATTTTTTTGGAAAAACATTGGAAAATTTGTTCATAATTATTACTTTTTTTTTTTCCCAACTATAATAAGTTAATAAGATTAATATACCCTATGTATGTTCAATTAACTTCTAAACATGTTAGATGACATGCAGCATTAGAATCCATTTTACTTTTAAAAGGAACTGGGAAAACTTGGGGAATTTTTTTTCCTGATTAGTGTTGCAACCCCCTGTAATGCATACTTATTTTATGAATATTATGAATTTCATTTTAAATAAATATGAACTCCACTTACAAAGTCATGCTGCTTAGTAAATCCTTTTTTAGTGTTCTCAAGAGTGACATACAAAAGAGACTTCACCGTGATTATCAAATAAATTTGATAACCAGCGAAGTCTGTAATAGACTCCAGGACTGACAAGGAAACTTTTAAAAGGTGTCATCTTCAAAAAATATTTTTAAAAATATATATATGTGATTCTACTCTTCATAAAACCCCAGAAAGTGAAAATATTATCGGCTGAAATTAATTACAGCGACCACAAAAAATTATAAAAATTTAAGTATATTTGGTGATTTCACACTATTAGGTGATTGATTTTGAGTACTTGGCGAAGAAGCAAAACACAGTTCTGTTCATACACGGCAATCTCGGTGCTAGCAAACTTATCACCTAACAGTGCTAAATAGCCAAAAATGCTTAAAGTTTTTTTGTGGTCGCTGTAATTAATTTCAGCCGAAAATTTTTTCACTTTCTGGGGTTTTATGAAGAGTAGAATCACATATATTTTTTTACAATATTTTTTGAAGACGACACCTTTTGAATGTTTCCTTGTGAGATCAATGTCGTAAGAAAGATCATTTTTCTGTCTACCTGAAAAAAAGATAAATGCTTGTTAGAAAATAACCCATCTATTTTCATAAAAGGTATTTTTGGAACAGCAGCCTACTAAACAATCTGATGGAACTTATCTTAGGAGGACAAGGAAATGTAATTCATCAAAAATTTTTCTGTGCAATTGCACCTTCATTGGTGAAATATGTCTTGATGGTACAAGACATAAGAAATGTTCAGATGCAATCCAGACACAGTGGTGGAAAAGTTTTTTACTCCTCGGGAAGATAAGGAATGGAATGAGATTACATTGAGAATAGTAGTGGAAAGAAGCAGTGTTGAACCAATAATGAAAACAGAAGTACAAGTTGTTGAAATTAGCAATGGAGATTCCCTGCTCTCCAAGTCAGAATTGTTTATCAAGATACAAAAGGAATGTGATGATTTGAAATAAGCCAGAAAACAGGGTGAAGAAGAGTCAAGGGTTTCTACTTTTGTGAAGGATTTTTATTTCATAAAGAGAAAGTATATTGAAAGAGACTTTGTCACTTAACTTTGACTTCTCTATTTTTAGGTAAAACTATGTAGTTAGCCTACAACTCAATATTTGTTGGAAATATGAGCACCAAGAAGACAAGTGAGACACTATATTTGAATCTGACTCAAAGCATCTGATTTAACTTTCAGAACAATTTAGTTACTTTTGACTTACTTTAGGTCAGTACAGCCTGCAGTGATCAGAGAAAACAAGATAGAACTGCTGCCTAATTGTATTAAATATAATCCTCATATGCATCCTATAGCATACCAATGTCTTATCATACTGAAGTTGATAGACATGTTCAAGAACTTTTAGATTTTGGCCTCATTGAACGTTATCCTATGAAAGACATGCATTGGTTAGTTTTTACCACACGGATGGCTCATTGGTTAACTTGTCTAGATTTAAAAAAAGGATATTATCAGATATGAATGCTGGAGGGAAGTAAGTTTCACTGCTTTCTATACCCATAATAATGTATGCCAATGGAAAGTGATGTTATTTGACGTAACGGGAGCATCAGTAACCTGAGGATGATAAATGGGTACTACAGAATTATTTGCTTTACATACAGGTGTATATTGATGACATTGCTGTGGGAAACTTGGGGGAAACTAAGTCATTTATTTTAAGTACAAGGTTTTATATGATTTGGAAAATTTAAAAAGTTTTTTATAATGTTAGGCAAATGTATTTTTACAGCTATGAAAATTCTTAGGCTGCAGATTGGGTAACTGCAAACATGGGTCAGATGATGAAAAAATTTTAGAATCAAGCATTTGAATAACCTGCTGCAAAATAAGATGTAACATCTACAGTGAAACTTGAATAATTCAAACTTGTTTAATTCGAAATTCTGGATAATTCGAATTTTTTACTCGGTCCCTTGAATTTTGTATTAAAATAATGTTAAAAAATCATGGATAATTCGAATTCTGTTTTGGATAATTCAAATTTTTCATACGATTACCATTAAAATACAGTCGAACATCGTTAACGTGAACCTCAAGGGCGATAAAAAATTTGTTCATGTTACCAGTAGTTCATGCTATGAGTAACTAATTTTCATAAAACTAAACTAATAATAATTTTGACGGTGGAAGTAGTTCATGTTAAAAGTAATTCCCGTTAACAGTGTTCACATTAACGAGGTTACAGTAAAATTTGTTCCCGAGATTTTTCTCAGCTAAAGTGCGTTATTATTTTTAACAGTCTTTCAAAAGAAGGATAAGGAAATACAAGAGTATTTCCTACCTGGGTGCACCAGAAGATATGGTCCATATACATGAACTTTGAGGTTAATTCTATTTTTGTATCAGTTGGTAGGTTGAAGTCATATGCTATGACACAAAAATTATACTTAGAAGCAATCAAAAATATCTGACTATTTTTAAAAAAGTGTTAAATAAATTAAGCTCGAAAAAAAAAAAATTTATTTAATATTGGGGAGGGGGAGGGGGTGTAGCAGTATTCTTAGATATAAAGTTTGTGTTAAATCTTTGATCATAGAGTTTTATTTTTTTTTAAATTTATCTCTTCTTTTGACAAAATAATATATGTAATTCGAATTTTTGGATATTTCAAAACTTTCTTTGGTCCCTTCAACTTCGAATTATCCAAGTTCTACTGTATATTGAACTTGGTGATTTTTTATAGGAGTTATATTCCAAATTATTCTTAATTGTCACACCTGTTCAGTGAATTAACTAAAGGGAAAAAAACTGATGTGGGCACCACATGACTTTTTTATACCCATTAAAATACACATATTAATACAAAAACTTTGACATTTGTGTGATGTAACTACTTTGTATATGAACATGCAGGTTCCAGTTCATGAACTTTCCATCAAATAAGCCAAGAAAACTAGTATTTCAAAAACCAACCACAAGTCACATTCATAGGATTTTATGCACCACTGAGAATGAATATCGCTTATTCAAGAATAGCATTCTACAGCTATTACATAATTTTCATTGTCACATACACAGTTTAAAGTTCAAAAGGATTCGCTTGAGTGTTGAGGACCTACTATTGTTCTCTTTGGCAAAAATTAGTAGTGAGAAACAATACATTATAACAATTAACTCCATTAAAATTGGAAAACTGCTTACTGATTCTGACAGCCCTCAACTATACTATTTTCTGCGAAATTTGGTCACTAATCTCATCAAGTTTGTTGTCAATACAGATTTTGGTTTTGGCGTCGAATTTAGTGACTTGGTGACCAAATTTAGCGAAAAATTTTTGGTTAGAGTTGCCAAAATTTGGAAACTCTAACTTCAATAAGAAAAGAATTCTGAAATGTTCTGGAATAATTTATTAGTTTCTAACACAGAATAAACTTCATCAAAAATTCTATAAAATCACTAACAAGACTATAAAAAGGTAAGTGTCCTTATTAATGCCTATACATTAGAACTTGCCTATTTCTACGTTTTACACAGCATTACAATAAAATCGGAAAACAACTGGCAGTTTTTTCATTTCCACATTGGTGGATGTTGGAGACAAGCTTTGTGACTTAGTGTCAAATAGGCAATTTGGCATCCAAATTTGGCAAAAGTGGTAGTTTAGGATTTCAAAATTTGGAATCTCTAATTTCAATACAAGTCAAACTCTGTAATTAAAAAAAAAAATTCATTGGTTTCTAGCACAGAACTACCTCAGAAATTCTTTAATCTGCTGAAAAGACTCTCAATGACATCAAATTCTATTGAGATTTCGAACTGAGTGGTTGATCATTGTTACTGAATTAGTGAAATTCCTGCTATATGGTGTGCTTAACATTGTTTATTTGATTTTTATGATACAAATGATATTTTTTTTTGGACTGTTTTCAGAATATTTTTTGATTATTGATTTTTGTGGCACAAACAGTTTCCAAAATATTCATTAAATAAAGTGCATTCATTGACTAGAACCTGTTTATGTCTTTACGAACTACTTTCTACATGCAAAAATGCCAATAACCTCCATAACAATATCATTATGGGCTCTATCATTATCTGTTGAAATCTGTATGACGGTATGTCATATATAATGCCAAATGTTTGTATTTTTGGTCATTAAGAATATAATTTTAATAAATATCTCCAAAACGAAAAGTCACAGAAATACCAAAAGCGGAGAACTATACTCTGTTCGCAGAGAACTGATAGCAAAAGTAAATATAAAGGGTTGCTGTTTTATCACTAGAGTTTGCCACATTCATGTTTTCTCACTGAATGGGCGTTTCTGTCTATATTGACCGAAGATTTTCTGGCTTCATTGCATTTATCTTTCTTTCCGAGGAATTAATTCCATGCTTTCATTTTCCATGATTCTCATTAAACACCTGAAGAAAGAAAAACACTGCTACGAAATAAACAAACGAAAAAAGAAATTGTTCGCTTGTCAGGGAGACGCCATTTGTCTTCAATCCAACGCCAGTCATTCAACAGTATCTCCAAAAATCATGTTGCTTTATTTACTTTCGCTATCAGTTCTCGGTGAACAGAGTATAGATGTTATACCAAACCTACATACGAATTTGCAACGTTCTATATCTAACAGTTTTTTAATTATGCAAAATACATACAGACAATTCATGTAAAATCATAGATATCTCTAAACAGGAAGCTCGTGTCAAGACCAGTATTGGGGGTGAACAACTAGACATGACAGTCACAAATATAGATTTGCAACATTCTATGACCATTCATTTTGTGCTATGCGAGGTATAAAATCAGTTTCGCAAATCAGGATTACAATACTAAAAATTAAAATCTTTCTAGTCGGATCTAGTCGGCTTTATCTCAACTTCTATATTGCATAAACGCACCGATCCAAACATTGTGTATGAGATGGATATTAGGCAAAACTATGATGCTTAAATTTGGGTGCATATCGGCCGACAAGTGTCGTTGCTGTGCTGCAATTTAATTCCATTTATGAGAAGGTGATTGTTTTGCTTTGCTTTGCAAAAAGTGGTTGAGTTTTGACCACTGGGTTAGTTTTAAAAAAGCATAATTTCTTTTAAATGTATATATTTTAACTTTAGACCAAAATGATTTTATTTTTCTTTGATTCAACTGATTTAACGACTTTTTTAGTAGATATATATGGGAATACTTAAATTTAATTTTACTCAGAGCATATTTAATTTAATTTAAGTTATACCTTATAAAACTCAGGATATAGGTTGAAGTACTTTCTGGGCGGATCCGCCCTTTCATCAGCAATCATCAGTGTGGTCCACTGCTGTCGAAATTGTTTCTTGATTCCCCTGTTGTTGACTATTTAAAAGATAGCACCATAATTGATCTAAATTTGCTTGCGACTCGTGCCCGTTATAAGCTGATTGGTTGCTGACTATTTCTATGGTTCCACGATAATACACGTAATCTGGGTTATTATAATCGGTGATTTTGCAAGTTTCATTAAAGTTTATATTGATGTTATTTTCCTGATTAACTTTGGTGAGGGCAGTAGTTAATTTACCATATTTAATATCGCTTTTGTGTTCTCTGATTCTAGTGGATATTTTTATTTTGGTGACCCCAATATAGCAATCTGCTTTTTTGTCTGAATAATTGAAAGGGATTTCGCAGAAATATACCAAATCCCTTTCAATTATTCAGACAAAAAAGCAGATTTAGATTGATTATGCGCCATCTTTTAAAGAATCAACAACAGAGGAATCAAGAAACAGTTTCGACGGCAGTAGAGCACACTGATGGTTGCTGATGAAAGGGCGGATCCACCCAGAAAGTACTTCAACCTATATCCTGAGCTTTATAAAGTATAACTTTAATTATAAATATATGGGAATATTGGTTACATTTATTCAAAAATATTCAATTTTGAAAATGGATACAAATAAATACGAATAAATATTTCTAAATAATATTTCTCTTTATATTAAGATACGAATAAATATTTCTAAATAATATTTCTCATTGAAACTCATTTTAAGTTTATGCATGAAATATATTAATTGTTCAACATAACACTATATATTTACTTTAAATGTACGAGAAAATAATGACAGATTTAAAATTCAATGAAAGGTTAATTGTCTATATGCTAAAACCTTCATTTATTTCGACAAAGTGACATTAAAAAACAATTGTAGAAATCACACTAATTAAAATGAATTTATATATATTAAAAAAAAAATTAATTAAATATTATTTTATATATAATGTTAATTTATTACTTTAAAAAAAATATGTATGTATATAAATTTAGTAATTTATGCTAAAAAATTGAGTATTAAATCCAATCTTCTATAATATTTTCATTTATTGTTTTTTAAATGTCTATAAGTACTTAATTGCTTTCACAAATACAGAATTTTTATGTAAAATATATATATATATATATATATATATATTTTAAAGTTCCTTTTTATTGATACATTTTAAAAAGTACAATAAATTAAAAAGCTTTTAACAAAATTATATATATGGATTTATGAATAGTTGTTCAATCTCTTACAAAAAGAAAAAAAAAAAAACTGTAATTGAAGAAAGATTTAAAAATAATATATATGCTGTAAAGCAATAAAAACATTTAAAATTATCCGAAGATTTTTCATTCTAGACAATGCTTCATGAAAATAAGCAGATATAATAATACATAATATTTTAGAGATTACTTTTATTTAAAATACAGAATTCTCCAAACATTTATTTTTATATTAAGATATAAGGTTTAATATGAAATATTATAAAATAATCATTTTAAATTGTTTTCTATACGTCAGATTGTTTTCTATAATATCTTAATAAGTGTCCTTATTTCGAGATAAACTACAACGTAATTTTCTTTGAAATAGAGCAAAGAAATGTAATATAATATTTATAAAAGGCTTCAAATATACTATCCTATTTTTTTTTAATCATTACAAGACAAGGAAATAAATATTTGAAGTTTATAGATAATGCCTCTTTCCTAGAAGAAAGAAATAACAGTTCATGTTTTGAGTGCAATATAATTTATTTTATCTTATCTCTATATATTGCAAAAAAAAAGTTACTGTCGCTGGCGTCAAATTTTTTTGCCTGCGACTGCAACTCCTTGTGAACGTCAGTGGCCTCCGCATCAAGAAAGGCATCAATGTGGGCAACTCCAAGGAAGATATTTCAGTTGGTTAGAAATTTCTATCATCTTAATTAACGAAGTTATTAATTAAAAATGCCAAGTTAATAAAGGTACTCTATTTGCCAACATGCAGCATTGTTCTTTCGGTCTTATGATGTCACAATTTCCAAGGAAGGAATATAATGTCATCCATGGTGTAAAAGAAGAAAAAAAAAAGTCGATGTTGCTATTTGTAGTGAAATAATTTGTCGTCTGCAAATAAATAAAAGTCGTCATCTTAGATAGATATTTTCAATGAAAGAATGAACTTAGGATTGTAATTTGTCGTTTACAGATATCTTTTTTTTTTTTTTTTTTTTTTTTTCTACCTTTAGAAAATTAATTTTCTTACCAGCAATTTCTTATGTTGGTTATAAATATTTTTGTATGTTCTTTTTTTTTCTGAATAATGTAATAATATGTCTGTATAATTGACTGCATTTCGTTTTGTCTTTAAAGTGTATTTATATTTGTTAATTAAAAACATTAAAATATTTCAGAATGAAAAAGTATATTAGAATCAAACTCATTTATGAAAGTCAGTGAAAAAATTTATACCATGAAAAATTGCAGAATCATGTAATCACAAAAACACTTCATAATCTATAAATCTATAATTCTAGTGTTCTGTTTCAGTCATAGAGTCTAGTCAAGTTGGGAGAGCTTCACTTATTTATTTCAAAAATTACACATAAATAAAATTACTATTTGCAGAATTTTAAGGATGAATTCACAATTTTTAATTAAATTCAGTAGTTATTCAGGTGATAATATTGTTTCTCCATAAAGGAGCCAAGACCAAGATGTAAATAATAACTTTTTCATGTTCAAGAGAAATGTACTTCCCTATTTAAGACAGGCCGAAAAACTAAACTAAAAAAGTAACATTCTCAAAAAGAGAAAAAATCACCTCTCATTTGGCAAAGAGCCAAAACTACGAGTCGGGGGAAAAGCGTGAATCGAAACCAGAAGCTACGTTCAAACATGCTCCGCCCCCATGAACGAAGGTTCATAAAAATATCCTAAAAAGTACAATAACAACATTAGTGTTGCTACAGGTTTTTCATTTTCTGTCTTCAAACTGCAAATAGATAAGAAAAAAAGAGATTAATATACATAATGAAACATTGTAACTAGATGATTAACATAAGTGGATAAAATACAGGAACAAAAAAAAAAAATAAAAATTAAAAAAAATAAAATAAAAATAAAAATGAGCTAATGTTCAACAGTTCAGTTCAAAGTTTTTAAAATGGCAGAGGAGATAGTTTGGCGATCGGACGCTTCAACTCTCCATAAATAGTTTTCAGTAGAACTACACGAATCTTGCCATCTGCTCCAGGAAATAATTTGATTATGCGACCTAGTTTCCACTTCAAAGGGGGCTGATTATCGTCTTTTATTAAAACCAAATCGTCTTTCTTGAAATTTGGTTTATTTATTAGCCATTTTGATCGCCTTTGCAAGTCTGATAGGTAATCTGAGGACCATCTCTTCCAGAAACTTTGAAAAAATTTTTGTAGAAGTTTCCATCTTTCTAGCGGGGTTAGGTTAACTGAAGAATAGTCAGGTTCTGGTATTGAAGTCAAGGCAGTGCCTATGATAAAATGTCCTGGAGTTAGAGCATTTAAGTCACTGGGATCACTTGAGAGCGCAACAAGAGGTCTTGAGTTCAAGAACGATTCGATTTGAGTAATTAAAGTGAGAAACTGTTCATAAGTTAATATTTGTTCGCCAATAGTTCTTTTTAAATGACCTTTCATCTGTTTTATTCCAGCCTCCCAAAGGCCTCCAAAATGGGGGGCCGATGGGGGATTGAAATTCCATTTGATTGTTTCTTCGGACAGATATCTGTGGATTTTTTCCTCAGAAGAGATCAAGGACATCATTTTTTTCATTTCGTTGTCGGCACCTACAAAGTTCGTTCCTCTGTCTGAAAACAATTCTTCAGGTTTTCCTCGTCGAGCGACAAACCTCTTCAAAGATGCGAGGAATGTTTCAGAGGTGAGATCACTGAGTATTTCCAAATGAATTGCCTTCGTGGAAAAACAAATATATAAACAAATATAACTTTTATAAGACTTAACACCTCGGCCCTTACGAGGTTTGATGAGAAAGGGGCCTGCAAGATCAACCCCGACTTTCGAAAACACTCGCGATGGCACTACACGAGCAGCTGGAAGATCACCCATCAATTGAGAGGCTAAGTTCGATGTGGTTCTAAAACACTTCATACAGTTCCGCAGATTCCTTTTCACAGCGTCTCTTGCATTAATTATCCAATATTGTTGTCGCAGGACAGAAATTGTTAACTGAGTTCCACTGTGAAGATGTTTTTCATGAAAGTACTTTATAATTAAATCTGTAATGTGATGCGTTTTGGGAAGTATCATTTGGTGTTTTTGACTCTCAGGTAGGTTTGCGTGTCTTAATCTTCCACCAACACGAAGAATTTCATTTTTGTCTAGAAAAGGATTTAAAGAAAGGAGTTTGTTACTAGCATTCAGGTTTCTTCCAGATTTTAAAGTCTTTATTTCCTCTCCAAATTCATGTCTTTGTACCAACTTCACAATAATTTTACTTGCCTCATCAAGTTCTTGTATAGTTAAAAAGCCAGTATTTCGCACAGATTGACATTTAGTATTTTTTATAAATCTAAGACACCAAGCTGTAACACGTCTTAATTTAGACCAAGATGAAAACTTATATAATAATTCAAATTCATTATTGCCATGAGTTAAAGAGCAAACAGTAGTTTTCCGTTGCTCTCTCAAAATCTCTTCTTCAGGTATTTCGACTTCATTTTCCGGTAGTGGTGTCGGTAAGTGCTCTTCTTTCAACCAGATTGGTCCCTTTAACCATTCTTCATTCTTCAACAATTCAGTTGCTGTGCAACCACGAGATAGCACATCAGCTGGATTCTTAACCCCTGGACAAAATCTCCACTGAGACTAATCGTTGAATTTCACGCACTCTGTTCTCTACAAATGGCTTCCAGTTACTAGCACTTCCTTTGATCCAATAAAGGGTAATTTGGGAATCACAGAAGCATAGTATGTTTTTTACGGGAATTGAAAATAGCCGCCCAAGATAATGAGCTAATCGAGCAGCTGTTAAGGCTCCCATCAATTCAAGTCGAGGCAAAGTAAGTTTTTTGAGAGGAGCTACTCTGACATAATAAATGAAGTTTCACGGGAACAAGGATCATGAAAATAAGCTACTGTACCATATCCCTTCAAACTGGCATCGCAGAAAACACAAATTTGAATAGTTTCAGGAGTTAATTTTTCAAAATTCGTAAAATATTTTCTAGGCACTTCAAAATTTTCTAAATCCTGTATTTCACTATGCCATTTCTTAAATTTTTGTGTTAAAGCATCAGGTAAAGCAGAATCCCAATCGACACCCTGCTCCCATAATTCTTGCATTAGAAATTTAACTCTTATTATAAAAGGGGAAATAATCCCTACAGGGTCATACACCTTTGCTACAGTTTGTAAAACAATTCTCTTAGTAATAATTTCATTATCAAACCCTTCTAACAGAGATTGAAAGTCTATTTTTAACGTGTCATTATTAGTTGACCACATTATTCCCAATACCTTAGAGATATTTCCCTCATTTATTTCTTCATCAACGTTTATTCCATGTTTTTCCCACAATTCGCTTAATTCGTAAGAATTACTTTTAAATTTTCTTAATGTCATATTGGCATCTTTAAGTATTTTCACAGCACCAGACGATAAAATAAATGCTTCATTTACAGAATTAGCGCCATGAAAGAGATCATCAACATATAAGGAAGTATCAAGCATATTAACAACTTTCTCAAACAAGTCTTTATACCCCTTTATATGATGTTTAATGGTAGCTGAGAGCAAAAAGGGTGATGTTGTAACACCAAAAGTTACACGGGTCATGCAGAAAACCTTTAATAGAGGATTTTTATTATTTATATCATCAAACCATAGAAATCTCAAAAAGTTTCTATCATTTTCTGCAACCTGTATTTGCAGAAAAGCCTTTTCAATGTCACAAACAAAGGCAATTTTATGAAGGCGGAATTTCAAAATAATATCCAAAATATTAGGATTTAAATTGGGGCCAGAAAATAAACATTCATTTAAAGATTTTGCTTCTTTTTCTTTGGAAGAAGCATCAAACACTATTCTGACCTTTGTGGTGGACTTATCTGTTCTTATCACCGGTCTGTGGGGCATATAATATACACCAGTTTCATTTTTGTTTAATTCACACTCCTCTATTATACCCATTTTTTTTTGTTTCTCAAGAATTTTTTCATATTCGTTTTTAAGCCATTCATTTTTAGTCAGTTTTGTTCTCAAACCCCAAAGTCTATTTTTGACTATTTCTATATTAGATTTTAATTCATTTTTATTTTCCTTCCACAAAAATTGAATTTCATATCTTCCCTTAACAAAATTTAAACTTTCATTAAAAGAATTAATAATTTCTATATCTCTCTGTGACAGAGAATCAATCTTACTGTCACATATTCCAAGTGATTCTAAATCCCAAAAACGCTGCAAATCAAAACTGTCAAATTTATTGACAGATACAAAATGCGAATTAATTACCTCTGTACTATTATTATTTAATTTCCCCACTACAGTATATCCGAAAATAGTATTAGCAACATATAAATTATCACCGATTTCTTCAATGATACCTCTCTGTATTTTCCAAAAATAATCCGCTCCTAGCAAAATATTAATTTTGGAATCACTTAATGAATTGTCTGCCAATTTCCAGTTTTTATTTTTAATATAACTTTCAATTTCTGGTTCGCCCCTTGGGCTTTTCAAGGGAGTCGCGGTTATTAAGTCTGTAGCTAATACAGTAGAGAGTCAAAAATCCGCACAGCTCGGGACCAGAGGTTGTGTGGATTTTAGGATTTGGTGGATTTCGGAGCCCTTAAAAAATGATTATCACTTTTAATAATAAAAGCAGAATATTATTCAAACTAAACACACGCTAGTGAATAATAACACAATTTCACTTGAGTATTAAATTATTAGGTACATAGGAGTAATACTGAACATTAAAAGAATGTACATAATGGAAATAATAAATAAAAATGAAATTTATTTGTCAAATTTTGATAAAATCTGTTCACATGTAGTTTGTTTTTAAAACTACACTTGAACATGTATACATACATCTTTGAGATTTTCTTTTTTTTTCTGTATATTGTAAATAGTCATCATCTATTCTTATTTTGTAACACAAATATATTGTTTTAAGAATTTAAGTTAGTTCTTTGCTATAATTATGTCTTCATAAGATAACATTTAAAAAAATTATTTTGCTATTGTATACCTCATTAATGAATTTAATATACTGTCAATAATTTCATTATCAGTAACTTGGTTCTGATAGTCTTTTATGTTACTGATTTTTTTTTTTTTTTTTTTTTTAATAATCATAAAATGCAAGTAAAGAATCTACGTTCAAGATTATTTTTTAAAAATCCGATTTGCAGTTTGTAATTTATTAATAGTAAATTTTATTGTTTATATCTGACAAGCTGTGCGGATTTCGGACTTCGGCGGATTTTAGGTCGGCGGATTTTTGGCTCTCTACTGTACTTCAACATGAATGAGCCGACGAGGATTTATTTTGCTACGCAGTTGAATATTAAAAACTTCGAATTCCTCTTCTTTACCTTTATTTATGCCAAAGGCAAAAACAGTTAGTTTTTCTTTTCTTACACGGGTTAATTTTAATTCGTGAGCCAATTCTTTAGTAATAAAACTTTTTTCACTTCCGGAATCCAATAAGAGTCTGACAGTTTTTGATCTAGAATTAGATTGTGCTATTACGCAACATGTTTGCAATAACGCTGCCTGATTACTATTTTTCAAATGCGAATTCGATACTATAGCGTTCTCTACTACTTCTGGTTTCAAGTTTTTTGAAAAACAAAATAATTTGTTATGATCTGTTGCTTTACATTTTTCGCAAGGCTGCGATTTCACTCTACACTGTGATGACAGATGAGATTTTAGAAAGCATTTATAACACCTGCCATCCTTCTTTAATTTTAACCTTTTCTCAACATCAGTTAAATTGGTACATTCAAGAGAAGGATGATCATAATTCTTGCAAAATATGCATATGCTTTTTACACCTACATTCAATGAATTCATTTTATTTGAAAATTTTCTGTCATTAATTTCGGATTTATTTTTATTTACAATCACCGAAGCATTTTTATAATTAATCATACTAAGAGATTTTTCACGTGATTCAAGTTCTATTTTAAGAAAATTAATTAAGTCTGTCACATCAGACTCATCCTTCTTTTTATCACTTTGCCTGTAATATTCAACTACTAGATCGTTTGGCAATAATTTTAATAAAATTGGATTCAGTAAATGACCATATTGGCCTTTTGTAACCCCTAAATTAGATAAACTGCGAATATTTACTTTACAAACGTCGAACAGTTTTCGCAACGCAGTTATATTTGATGAACTCCTCACACATTCTAAATTCAATAATTTATTCATATGAGCATTAATAATAATATCCTTTTGCCCAAAACGATTCTTTAGTATCTCTATGCAATGATCATAATTTTCCTCCGTAAGTGAAAACCCTTCAATAACATTGTACGCTTTGTCAGTTAAAAGCGTTTTCAGGTAAGTAAATTTTTCAATTTTTGTAAGATTTTCATTTAGATGAATAGCGTTCTCGAAACAATCGAAAAATTCGTTCCATTTCTCAATTTGCCCACTAAATTTCGGTAGGGACATTTTCGGCAATCTTATTGCAGAAGTTTTTGTTTGGGTTTCACTGACAGAACAATTTGAATTATTCTCATCTTTATTATTACACCTTTTTAATCTTAGCTTTATTTTACATTTGGCAGAAATTATTTGCTCGCCATATTTATCGCTTGCTGCGATATCTTTTTCGTACTCTTTTATGTCTTCTATTAAATTTTCAATTTTTTCATTTAAACTTTTTAATGACATTTCTCTTTCACACAACATTTCTTTAATCTCATTAATTTCGTCTGATTTTGTATTTTCTATATCTTCTGATAATAAATTGTCTAATTTTGTAATTAGTTTCGTAACACTAGAGCGTTCCGTAGAACGCTTAGCTTTTAATTTATCTATGTTCATAGCGAGCAAATAATCAAGTAAAAAAGAAAACAAAATAATTAAAATTTCTAATTTGATTTAATCAATGTTATAAATAGTAGTAAAATTTTGCTTACCTGGTTCAATATCCAGGCAGCTATCGAAATATGATGCATCTGAAATTCCAATCATTATTATTTCCAAGTTCTGTTTTCAAAATTCTTAGACTTTTTAAATCTGTTAATCCAAATGAATTAATTTCTAAATGTAATTCCAATATCACGGGATTTCACTTATCCCGGGTTTGATGCACCATGAAAAAATTTATACCATGAAAAATTGCAGAATCATGTAATCACAAAACACTTCATAATCTATAAATCTATAATTCTAGTGTTCTGTTTCAGTCATAGAGTCTAGTCAAGTTGGGAGAGCTTCACTTATTTATTTCAAAAATTACACATAAATAAAATTACTATTTGCAGAATTTTAAGGATGAATTCACAATTTATAATTAAATTCAGTAGTTATTCAGGTGATAATATTGTTTCTCCATAAAGGAGCCAAGACCAAGATGTAAATAATAACTTTTTCATGTTCAAGAGAAATGTACTTCCCTATTTAAGACAGGCCGAAAAACTAAACTGAAAAAGTAACATTCTCAAAAAGAGAAAAAATCACCTCTCATTTGGCAAAGAGCCAAAACTACGAGTCGGGGGGAAAGTGTGAATCGAAACCAGAAGCTACGTTCAAACAGTCAGCATCTTCTAATTTCACATTTTTAATTTTTTTTAACATTATAGAATTAGACAATTCTATGATACATTTCATATTTCTAATTATGGTAAGATAAAAATTCATCACTTAAAACTCTTATAAAGAATCGAGTAGATTGTATCCTTCATTATTTTAAGAAGTAGATAGGAGAGAATTAAAAATTGAAGCTGTGGGAGATTTTTCCAAATTGAAATAATAATAATAATAAACTTTTTTCTTTTCAGATATTTTCGAATGTGTAAAATTGTTACCCAACTGTACATTAGTAATATGTATAGAATATTATATACTGCCTTAAATTAACTAAAATATTCAATAGTAAAAAGTATAGGCAATTAGAAAAATAGATACTAAATTTTATTTATTTTTTTTATTTTTTTTTGACAAGTAATTATACCAAAAATTCATCACCAAATAGTGAAAAAAATTTTAATTCGCCAATGATGTCATAAAGCAAAACTGTAATATAAAATGGTCTAGATGATACAAATTTCTTTCTATTCTGAAAAAAAAAAAAAAAAAATGCTGATTTTTAGTATAATATTATATATATGTACATATATATAAATGGTATTAAATATTATGTATTTCAATTTGACATTGAAAATGGGGATTTCTATAACTTCCTAGTATGGTAAAATCTAATAAATGATGAGATTAAAATATTTCTCTCTATAACTTTGCATTTACCA
This sequence comes from Salticus scenicus, assembly GCA_963930645.1. Lineage (NCBI taxonomy): Eukaryota > Metazoa > Arthropoda > Arachnida > Araneae > Salticidae > Salticus > Salticus scenicus. The sequence continues at coordinate 53,498,125 of OZ005648.1, forward strand.
TTATAGAACTATGTACATAAAGAAAAAAAAAATAGTAATTTAATTTAGAAATTTATTCGTCAACCCTGAAAGTTCATTTCAAAAAATTTTGGAGTGAAGACTGTTTTTTTATACCAACTATGTGAAAAATACCAGAGCCGGGAATCAAAATATAGTATTTTTATTATTATTATTATTTTGTTTGAAACTCTCATTCGCTGTTTTACTTTCAGCTATATATATGTAAGAAGAAACTATTCGATTTTTTTTTATATTTTCGACTTCCGGTTTTTGATGGATTTATACATTTTAAGATGTCTGCACACGATTTGACCACTTTTAGAAAATATCAGTAATCTGTCTGTTTGTATCCAATATTCTATGGAAACTGTATATCATAAACCAATGGATGAAATTTAACCAAGCTGGATATTTTGTTGAACATTGACTTAAATTGATACTGGTGAGATTTGGGGTGAATCACACAAGTGTCACTGTTATCTCATTTTCTAATAAATTTGACAAAATTTATTAGAAAGTGGACAAAATAATTTCGTATAAATGTAGATAATGAGAAATTTTTTAAACATTTTAATGGGAAATATAATATATGTATATATATAGGTAACTATTGTAACGAATTTATGAGTTTAAAGATAAGAAAAACAATTATTATTTACAATTATTCATTGATAATCTATTCCTATATGTATATATATATATATAATATATATATACAGAGTGTTTTATAAGTCTGAATATATCAAATTGCCTCGAAAGAAAAGCAATTTTGCTGAACATATTGATTTCAAAAGTTTCATGCATTCAAATAAGGTATCATAGGTGGGGCTCGGGGTCCAATGAAACACAAACTTCGTTTTTTCAAATGGGAACCATACTTTTTCTTAACGAAATCGTGTTAAGCAGGAAAAATCTGTATTAAATTATGTACAGCTTCTTTTTTATTTTGAAGAATAGGGAGCCTCGGGGCCTGATTCTTATTTTGTAATAAAAAATCTGGAAATCCAAAAATATCTCAATAAGAAAGCAATTTCGCTGTGCACAATAATTATAAAAGTACCATGAACTCAAATGATCAATAAGAGAATGCATAATACTTGGGGCTCCGGGGCCCCACGTGACAAACTCCATTTTTTAAAATGGAAACCATACTGTTTCCTCACACAATCGTGTTAAGTGGAAAAAAATCTGCCTTAAAAAATGTATTGAATTTTTTTTTACAAGTAAGGAACCCTGGAACCCCAAATCTTATGTTGCAATAAAAAATCTGTAAATATTTTAATAAAAAAGCAATTTCGTTGAACTTAATGATTACAAAATTGTTGTACATTAAAGTGATCTATCAGATGAGGTCTCATGAGCCCCATGTAAAAAAACTCAATTTTTGTAAATGAAAACCACAATTTTCCTTTACTTAATCCAGTTAAGCAGAATAAATCTGCTCTAAATCAAGTTTTTTTTTTTTTTTTTTTTTTTTTTTTTTTTTTTTTTGGGGGGGGGGGGGGTAGAGTAGAGTCTAGGTCCTCGCATTTTATGTTGCAATAAAAGTCTGGAAATCCCGAAATATCAAGAAAAAAGCAATTTCACTGAGCATATTGATTACAAAAGTTTTTACTAGTCAGATGATCTATCAGATACGGTATCATAAGTGGGTCCCCAGCGGCCCCACGTGAAACAAACTCGACATTTTTTCAAATGGAAAACATACATTTTTTTTACGATAAACCATAACTTTTCTGGAAACCATACTGTCTCTTAATACGATACAGTGAAGAAAAAACACATTTTCTATATGAAAAAATGGAGTTTGTCTCACATGGAGTCTTAGGGCCCTTGGGAGCACACATAAGTTACCTGATTTAATAGATCATTTGTTTGTATGACATTGTTGTAATCATTGTGTTCAGCGAAATTGCTTTTTCATTAAGATATTTTCGAATTTCCAGATTGTTTAATACGACATATAATTCAGATTCCCAGGGCCATTCAATCTGAATAATTAAAAAAAAAAAAGCAATACATGATTTGAAACAGATTTTTTTCTGCTTAACATAATCCTGTAAAAGACCTATGGTTTCTACTTCAAAAAATTAAATGCGGGCCCCCTGGAGTCCCACCTATGATATGCCATCTCATAGATTATTAGAATACATGAGATCTTTGTAATCATTGTGCTCAGCAAAAAAAATTTTTATTGAGAAATTTTTGGATTTCCAAATTTTTTATTTGACATAAAAATCTGTCCCCCAAGCCACCTACTCGTAAAAAAAAGAAAGCAATACATGGTTTGAACAGGGGAACAGCCCCGGCTCACCGCTCGCAGAGCAGTGTTGAGCTATACGAGGACCGAAGTCCCCGTAGGGCTGTCCCGAGAAGATCCCCCTGCACGCAGGAGGATAAAAAAAAAAAAATTACAAAACAAAGTTGGTCAGCATGCCGAACCCAGCCGGTCCCACGCGACAGTTGGCATGCTGACTACGGTTAATGCTGTGCATGAGGAACTGGTGAAAAAAGTTCATCAAGAAAAAGTAGGTTGACTTCAGTTGCCAGGGAGTATTCCCTCACGCGACAAGGGGCAGCTGTAGTGATATCAGATCTTTCTGCTAATCAGCAGCAGTACAGGCAACCAAGTACTGAGTTTTAAAAATAAAAATTAAAACAATAATAAAGATAAAATAAAATAAAATAAAATAAAATAAATAAAAATACAAGAATTTACAAATTGAGAAAATTAGATAAATTTCAGTTAGTTAAATTGGAAAGTTCCATTAATAGATCAAATATTTTGTTTAGTTTGTGGACTAGCGGCTTTCTTGTGATTATATCCTCTAGCCAATTTGGGGGGCGAGGATTTGGGTTTCTTAAACGATAATTTATAGTTAAGGGACAGTGGAAATAATAATGACTTGGAGTCCTCTCTTCGCCGCAGGGACACAATGGAGATCGTCGACAATGAAACCTATGAAGATACGATGGAAAAGGACCATGGCCAGTGAGGGACGCCGTGATGGGGGGGGGGGGGTCAGATTCCAAGAATTGTGGTTAACCTGTGGAACGAGATTAAAGGTATACCTACCTTTTTCAGAATCATTCCACAGGTTTTGCCATTTAAGATTTAGAATTTGTTTAATTTTTGTTTTAACGAATGATGGAGGAGCTGGGAGGGAGATATTGATTGTTGGAAATTCGGTCGCCTCTTTGGCCAGAGAGTCCGCAAGCTCATTGCCGGCGACTCCCCTGTGGGCAGAAACGTGCGCCAGGGAGATTTTTATGGATTGGTTCGTTAAAAGTTTTTTGATTTCTAAAACTTGTGGATCTCTGCTCCTGTGGCGGGCAATAGCGAGCAGACCCGAGAGACTATCACTAAAATACAAATTTCAGGGTACTGGGAGGCTGAAAGTGCCCAGTCCAGAGCCTTCTTAATGGCCAAGAGTTCGGCCTGAAAGACCGAGTTATAGTCCTCAAGTCGGCCCGCCCACCGGTGGACAATTTCACCCGATGCGAAGGTGCAGAAAGCTGCACCCACACCATGAACAGTCTTAGATCCATTGGTGTAGACAGCCACCTGAGCAGAGGGAGTAAAACTATTTTTAGAACTATTGATAAGAAGGGAAGGAACGTCCTTTCCCGGATGAATACTCCAACTGCAGGTCGTAGATTGGATTGGGGTCTGAGGAAAAACTATTGAAGCTAATTCAGTGTCTTTAAGTTGAAGAATATTAGTTTTAATATAAATTTGTAAAAATATGTTTCCGCTTAACACGATTATGTGAAGAAAAAGTATGGTTTCCATTAGAAAAAATCGAATCTGTCTCATGTGGGGCCACGAGGCTCAACCTATAATACCTCATTTGATAGAACACTTGAACGCACGAAACTTTTGAAATCAATTTGTATTGATTTTCTTTCGAGATATTTGAGCTATATATATACATATATATATATATATATATATATAATAGAAATCTAAATAAAAATACATATATATATATTTTAAAAAGATTAATAAATAGAAATAGAAAAATATTTTACAACATTATTTATTTTGAAAAACTACAAATTTAGAAAAAGAATTATATATAATCTGTGACAAACTGATTCAGTAGGGTAGAAATAAGAGTTCTGAAACACCCATGTGAATGCTGCACAGTGCATGAAAGGGGACGAGGAAAAGCGGAGTCAATGCAGCTGCAATTCGGCGTATACGCTACGCTACTGGTAAACAGGTGTTTAGTGCACACGTTTATTGTTTTTGAATGATTTTTTATTGTTAAAAACAATAATTGATTTTAATTTTTTTTTATGGTTAATGAATTTTTGGTTAATGGAATACTCGTGAATATGAATTAGATTTTTTCCCAACTAAACTTTTCTTTTTTTTAATCATGACTTAGTTGCATGAAATTAAACAGTTAAACCCATATCTTCGTAAAAGATAATGAGATAATATTTTAAACATTACATTAGTTTTTGTTAATTATACAATCCTAATGAATGTTTCAATTAAGTTTTTACACCATGACTTTTCAACTTGCAATAAATTATTATTCAATTACATATTAGTTAATGTGTGAAACTTCATTTGAAAATGAATATACACTCTCTACCAATAAGTATTTGGACACTTTCGAATTTAGACCTTTTGTCAAATATCTAGAAAATTTCCTTAGGAATCATCTTTTAACTTAAGTAGGTTCAAGAACATGTTACACCTCATATATTTCAGTAAAAGTTGTGTCCTGAAGAGGAAAAGACCAAAAAAGTTTCACAAAAGTCAAAATGTTTTGGATCACCCTGTAAAAAATAATGCTTTAATTCCGTTTTGGCTGTAGCATGTGATTATGATATTTCTAATTATCTGTATAAATTTTTATGGGGCTACCACATATATTCGTGGAGACATAACGGCTTTTTTAAAAAAATTGAAAAAGAAATTTCCACTTTTTTTATTATAACATTTAAGGTATTAGGCCCAGTGCGAAGACATTTCTAGGAAACTTGGCATACTACATTAGACACAGCATACTGCAATCAGAATGCAAAAATGTTAACTATCTTACGAAATAGGAGCATTTTTATTAAATAATTTTTAACTACGCATGCGATAGCTTTTAAAAAATTTCATTTGCATAATTTAATAGCTAAAGGTATTGAGCAGCTTATATGAAAACCCCAAAGAAATATTGTATAAATTCTAAAAGTTATGAAAGATAAAATAAACGGAATTTCGGTTCTCTCAAAATAAAAGCTGAACTTGTGAGGTTTGCGTTGTTGCAACCTCCATATTAGTTAACTAAACTAAGAGGGCAGTTCCTTGTTTGTAAACAAACATCTCAACTTTTATGAGTGGTTGGCAAAAAGGCTTGGGAAAAGCATAGCGATGGCAGATTACCAATATAGTATCAATGGTGGGCGGGGAGCGGGAAAGTCGAGCGCGCTTTTTTGCCAACCACCAGACGTCACGAGGAAATGCTCTAGTAGAACTAACTAATGAATATATGAGCACGAGACAACTGAGTAAAATAAAATAAGAGTTTTATTTGATTTGAATAAATGGCAGGGAAAACTGGCGTGATAAACTCAATGAATGTAAAATAAATACTTTAGAAAACAGACATAAGAAATAATTTAAATAAGTTTAGATATCTCCCCACAGAAGGCAGCAGAAGATTAACGACGGATGCACCCTTTTCACTAACTGACGTAAACTCCAACTTACCCGGTGGCTTCCCAGTCGGATGATTTTTATATTCACTATATCTAACAACACCGCACTCCTACCCATATCAAACTAATCAGCCCCAACTGCACTAGAGCTTAACTATCCGACAATACCTTAATTCAAGGGCAATGCCCTAAAATATGGCGTATTTAGACGTCGGAATTATCTTCACTAGACCAAAACACACCACCACCACACACCTTACGAAAATAACCTCCTACTTAAACTTCCTTCAATTAACTTCCCGTCTCTTCACTTCAACCAAACTTTAAAGCTTCTTCACATTCGCCTATCCGCGTTTGTAATGATCGATAGATGGCGTTTTTTCAGTTTTTGTTGTTAGTAAATATTATTGCCACGTGTATTTATTATTGTTCTTTTTGTTATTCTACTTAATATTCGTACTATAATTTCTCCGCCATTACATCATGGAAAATTGATTGCTTTTGGAAAAAAATAATTCAGTTTATTCAAAGTTCGATCGGAAGTAGATATTTAGCTGAAGTTGAACAAATATTAGTTTCAAATCATCTGATTAATTCTTTACTTCCATTAGCCGAAGCAACTGAAATTTTAAATTTGTCATTTGGAAATAAATGGAAGCTTAATTCTGGATTTCTTGGTCCTTTGGAGTTACACTGGAGCACACAACGGTATGTGTTATCTTTTATACCGGATTTATTCATTTTTATTCAATAAATATATGTGAAACTAAACATCGGCATGCAATGGCGGCTTAATGAAAGCCGAATTAAAGCATGTTTCTTGTAATTTCACCTTAGCCCACCAGAGGGCGAGCATTTCTTTACAATCGCGGATACTTTCTAATTTACTTTCTCCATTGCAGCACTATGTTGACACAAAACTATTCTAACCTAAAACTTCGCTGAGACTGACGCCGAAGCGTTTTTAGCCTCCCCAACTTATTACGAGAGCTGGATCCAGCAGTATTTGAAAACGGTGGTTACCTACCACAGCCTCAACCTTACAAACTATAAGGTGTTTTAATCACATTTTCATTTTGATTGATTTATATTGATTCAATCAGTGGTAATAGAGTGTTCGCGGATTGTAAATAAATATTGATAAGACCCCCCTAACATCTTCCTAAAAAAAAAAAAAAAAAAAAAAAAAACTGAAATTCTGTTCATTCTATCACATAAATTTTGGAAAAGCTAGCGCATGCGTAGTTAAAAATCATTTGGTAAAAATGCTCATATTTCACGAAATATTGAACATTTTTGCATTCTGATTGCAATATGCTGTGTCTAATGTACAGTGTGTCCTAAAAGTTCCAGTACTGACGCTGATGTATTTTTTATTTACAAAACAACAAACCTTAAAACGATTATTTTTATGATAATGATAAAGGGCACATCTATATCATTATATAAAGCGCAAAAAATTGTATGTTTGTGGAGGGTAATCTCTGAAACTACTGAACCGATTTTAAAACTTCTTTCACTGACCAAAAGCTACAGTATGCCTGATTGTTATAGGCTATATTTAATTTTGATAAAATAAATTTTAGTTTAAAATCTGAGCATTTTAATTAAAATCCCCATAAAAGCCATAATAGAAATGGAAATAATGAAATATTAAAAAAATTAGCTGCTGCCAACATAAAAGAAACATTTAGTACATGTTCATTTTGTTTTCAAAATATCTTGACATGAAATGAAAAGGAATATATTTGCACGTGAATTAAATTGAAATTCATATAAAGCTTTGTGAAATGTTAAACTTACACGTTAAATCTGACGTCATTATAGATTTAAAGGTATTTATGATATGATATAATATAATATAATGATCTAAGTATTAATGTTTAAACTGATGTGTGTAAACGAAATTAGAATTTAAAACTAAATAAACAAATAAAAAAATTAGAAATTCTAACTTCTAAACTTTTATTAAATTATTTGTTTTAATAATTGTTGCCAAAAAAATTTACGGGTTAATTTATTTTTCGACTTTTAATAAAATATATTTTCACGCGAATAATAATATAAAAAGTAAATTTAAAAAATATATCATGTGCATTTCATTATGCATTTTTTAAAAGAATAATTGAGAAGTTTAAATTTATTTGGCGACTATTTTTAGCAACTAACAGTTATGACAAGTAGCTCAATATACATAGCGCATACAGCCATTATTGAAATGCAAATAGCATTTAAATATTTGAGTTATACATTATGTTGATTAGAAACCTATTTAATCTATCTATGCTCTATGCTAATATATAAAGAGGAAAGGTTTATATGTATATGTAGAGAGAATTAAAAAGCCGTTTTTTTTTTCTTTCAGCTAATCAAAAGTAACACTGTCTCTAAGTGCTAGAGGCACTTAGAGACAAATAAATTTTGGTAAAATAAATTTTTTATTCAAATTTTCTATATTTTAATTGAAAACAAAGCAAAGATTTGATATCTGTCATTCTTGGCGATTTTTGTATTTGGCGATTTTGGCGAAAATCTGTATATTTTCGTATTAAATACGAGATCTATGTTTTTACTTCAATTATCCCACTACCGTAGGTAGTGGAAGTATTATAGTCGGTCCAAAAATTCGATATAGAGTTTCACCTGATTTACACGTTTTAAGGCCTCCTGAGTCCAAAAAAGTAGTTTTGGGGAATGGATCAGTGTGTGTGTATGTGTGTACGTATGTGTGGAATCTTCTGGCTGTCATATCTCCGAAACTAATAAAGATAGAACTACGAAACTTCTCAATTGATTCAGGTCTGAAGTACAGATAAATTTTCCAAATTTTCGTAAAAATTGAAAAACCGGAATTGGGTCATTGAAAACCGGAAATGGGACCGTAAGCCCGTATCACAAAAACAGATCTAACGATTTTCTTCAAAGTTGCTCTATAAACAAGCCCTTTTGAATGATATAGTTGGTTAGTTCAGGAAAATTGATAGGCGTCCTCTATGAACAGCTCAATTTCAGATGTTGCAAGTGCGCTCCTTTAAAAACGCCTGTACAGATTTTTTTCAAACTCGCCATGTTAACTTCCTATTAAATATCCTTTTGTATGTAATTATCGTTTTTAGGTCAATAATTGAGTATGCTAAGTTTTGGTAAAAGTTGGTATCTCAAAAACAGTTCTAACGTTTTCTTGAAAATTGTTTCATTAATCCAACTTAAATAACCTTTCTCAAGTATTACGTGCTTATTACAGGAATATTAACAGTCATCCTGATTAGGTAGTTCAGTTTTAGATCTCGGAAATTCGTGTTTAAAAAAATAACTATCTATTATACTAATAACTTATTATTTTTTCTTTCCCTTATTTTTTAACTCGCTATATAAACTCTGTTGTATGTGTCTTTTATACGTGTATCAAGTTTCTCTCACTGGAAAATCTCAAAAAATGCATATAACATCTCCAAAAAATTATATATAATACGTATAATAGTGGGTAATGGAAGTCGTGTGGTTGTTTCACACCAGATTCTGTAATAGTATATATTGTACGAATATTGTTTCATATAAAATAACCGTGAATTATGGAAAAAAATTAAATATATTTGCGAGATGAACAAATAAATAATAATTAAAGCTATTATGACGTCAATTTTATCAAAAACATTTTCATGTCATAGGTTTATTTTTCAATATTTTTTATTCATGAGTAAAGAAATGTTTCTTTTTATGAAATAAATAAATAAATAACATTAAGTAAAAACAGCCAACATTTAACAACTAATTAAAAAAATAATAATAATTGTAAAATTATATTTTGACTTTTCAGTTAATAATATTGCCTGACTATAACATATAAACTGATATCTTCCTTGATTTTTTACATGTCAATCCATCTTTAACTAAAATTTGTTCATCCGTGCGAAGGCGGACGGGTCAGCTAGTTTAAAATAACGGAGTGAAAAATACAGCACTTACATTTATACGTAATAAATGTTCAAAATGTCCACCCTTTTCTAGGAGGCAAAGCTGAACTCGCTTGCGCATGTGTTTAGAAACGCATTTTAACATGCTGGTAGTGACTTCTTGTAGTGAAACCTGTACACATCTGCACAGAACCTGTATTACGAAATTGTCGAACGAGCTGATACAGCATATTTTTACTCGGTATAGCATCATCTGGATATTTATATCGCCAAACTTCTTTGCATCTTTCATACGATTTACATTCAAAATAAGCTTCAAATAGCATAATTCTCTGAATGCGTGATAAACTCATTTCACTATGAACAAAATAACATAAAACTTTATTCTCACACAACTTGAGCGAGAAAAGAAACAAACGATAAAAATTAAAGAATGGATGCAATAATAAGCAGACGATAAAATTTAATATTTAAAAAAAAAATCATGGACACAATGAGTTCTTTAAGTTGGAGTACTGGAACTTTTAGGACACACTGTAGTATGCCAAATTTCCTAAAAAAGGCTTTGCACTGGTTCTATCACCTTACGTATTATAATTTAAAAAGTGGAAATTTATTTTGCAGTTCAAAAAAGAATATATATATATATCCATGAATATATGTGATAATTTCATAAAAATTGATACAGATGAGAAAAATCCTCATAATCACATGCTACAGACAAAAGGCTTTTAAAGCATTACTTTTTCCAGGGTGATCCAGAACATTTTGATTATTGTTTAACTTTTCACTGGTTTCCTTTTTCTCTTCAGGACACAACTTTTGTTGAAATATATGAGGTTAACATGTTCTTTACAGTACCAAAGTTTCAAGATGAACGTCTATATTCAAAAGTGCCGAAAGTAGATTGTAAGCAATCACATTAATTAAAAATGTTAATTAAGATTACGGTTAAAAATGACTGTTATATATAACTCATGCGATTTTTTACAATCTTTTTAAAAATATTCTTACATATTCATTTACAAATGAAGTTTCACATATTAACAAATATATAGTTGAATAATCATTTCTTGCAAGTTGAAAAGTGATGGTGTAAAAACTTAAATTGAAATATTTATTACGATTGTATAATTAATAAAAAGTAATGTAAAATGTTTAATATATTATCTCATTATCTTTGACGCAGATGTGGGTTTAAATATTTAAATACGTACAAGTAAGCCGTGATGAAAAAATTTACGAAAAAATCAAATTTTTAATGAGCATTTTTCATTAATATTCACGAGTATTCTTTTTAATTAATGAATCACCCTAGCATATATTTAACCCTTTGAACTGAAATGATGAATCCAGCTCGTCATGAACTTTCTTGCGCAAACTGATCATGACAAGCTGCACTCGTGATGTGTGAAACAAATATTATTTTTAATAATAACAAATTATTTGAGCAACAAAACCGTAAGTTTCTATATCAATCCCTCCTCTAAGAAAATTAAATTGTCTGCATGAGCAGTGCTGACTGAAAATAAATTGCAGTTCAAGGGGTTAATAATTCTTTATGATTCGGATCTATCTGGGACCAAATTTCTTGAAATGTATGAAAGGGATTTCAAATTGTGTTTTGCATTTTTTATAGTATATAAGTGCAATATGTAGCTGTCCTGCAATGTATAGATATTCAACGTTACCCAAAATTAACACAATATACCATTTTATGTTTGATGTATTTCTACAAAGTGCTTTATCAATTTGTATCAGGGTAAGAAAAAAAAAATCCTTAGGATTGACAATTACTTTATATTACTTATATAATTGACAATATATTGTTTTGAAATAGAGTTTCTGAAATTCGGTTTCTAGTATAATAGCGCTTTAAATACCGTGAATTTTAAAGGGTGCTTACCTCCTCCCCCCTTACGCCCCTCACTCACAATAATGCCCAATGAACTAAAACTAGCAGGTTAAGAAAATGTGAAGCGCCAGAGCAGATTACAATTAAAATATATTACATACATTGGATTGTTGCGCTAATATTTTTATTAAAAATGAAAGTTGCTTGAAAGTTGCTTTTAGAAAATAAAAATAAAGATCTGTCTCACTCTTTTAAAATGAAATCATGAAAGTAACTCAACTTGAGTGAATTTTCACTCATTTGTCTAGAAGAAATGTGCCCTCTCATCTTGAGTTAAATTCACTAAATTGAACGAGTTAAAACAATGCACTCAAACTTGAATTATTTGAGTTAACTTAAACTTGATACCTGAAAATCCCATTTATAATTTCTGGAAATTGGATCACTTTACAATGACGTTGCCCTAGCACGTTCGTGCTACTGAAGAAACACAAACGATTTTTTTTTCAAAATTTCTATATAAGCACTCGATTATGATGTCCTTTCGAATGATATAGTTGGTTAGTTCAGGAAAATTGATAGGCGTCTTGTATAAATAGCTCAATTTCAGGTCTCGCAAGTGCGTTCCTTTAAAAACGGATGTTTTTTTTTTTTTTCAAACTCGCCATATTATTCCCCTTTTAAATATCCTTTCGTATGTAGTTTTTGTTTTCCGGTCAACAATTGATTATGTCAAGTTTTCGCAAAAGTTGGTATCTCAAAAATGGCGTATCTCAAAGAATTTTCAAGAATATTGTTAAAGCCGTTGGGGTTTATTTAACAATTTTCCAAAAAATTGTTAAATAAACCCATTTTAGATATTATTTCTCATGTATTACGTGGTTATTATAGGAAAATTTATAGCCATCCTGATCAGATAAGTCAGTTTTAGATCTTGGAAATTGGTGTTTCAAAAATAATTCAACCAATTTTTTTTTCTTATTTTTTAACTAGGTATGTAGTATGTAAACTTTGTTTTATATGTCTTTACACAAGCATCGACTTTACCTAAAAATTGTTAGGTGTCTACTTCTTTAGGTCAGTTTTATGTCTTCTGATCACGTTATCTCCAAAAACTGTCTATAGTACGTGTAATAGTGGGTAATGGAAATCATGTGGTTGTTTCACACCACATTTTATTTTTGTGATACTCTGAACACAGATGCATTACTGCTTTCACGCCACACTTGTTTATGCTATTTTTTGATGAAATGTCGTTTCTTTAACACGATTTCACCACGGAATAATTGTTAGAAATGAATTGCTACGCTGAAAGGAGGACGTGTTCAGAGGGATATCACACGCACACAAAATAAATAAATAAATAAATGAAAAAAAAAAAAAAAAAAAAAAAAAAAAAAGGGAACACAGAATATTAAATATATCACGAAGGAATTTTTTTTAATTATGAGCAATAAGACTTTAGTTCAATGCAATGAAATTATGATATATATATATATATATATATATATATATATATTTAAAATTGTAATCTTTATTATTTTGAAAATAGCCGTAGATAGTGGACAGAAATGGAGGCTAATTTTGTATTCAGTGAACAGTTGGTGACTGTTTGGGATTCACTAGTTGAGGTAGTCCGTAAATATGCCATCACATTTTTTATCCTCCGCGGAAAGGATAGCTTCCGCGCTTCGGCAACTCTCGGACAGAGAAGGGGACATGGTGGACGAAAGAATCTTGTGGTGGATGGTCTTCGGAACATGGTGGACATTGCTACCACGCCCGATTTTAAGTGTTTTATCCACCAATAATGTGGACGATTTTTATTTACTTATTTATTTTTACAGTGTAGTACGCCCTTGCGTACTCTTAAAGAACCGCTGCCTCAAATTAGTTCCTAAAATTCCAAGCAAAGCAGACTTCGGTAGCATAAGCTTGCCATCCTTTACCATTAAATGGGATTTGTACTCATTTATAAACCTTCGGAATGGATTAAAGACAGGGTTATACTGATGAATAGGATTTGAAGAATAGAGGGAAATAATCTGTAATTATACTGTTTGATTGCCTTTCCGGAGTCTGTAATTGAAAAAGCATAATAAATTCTGGTTACTGAAGTATGGGTATTGAAAAACAAATAAATATGTAATAACTGTTTAAAAAAAAAAAAGGGGGGGGGAGGGTTTGAAATGAAAGTTTTTTTTTTTTTGATATGCTAATAATGATATTAGTTTTCGATACTTTTTTAATCAGTCATTTTTCGATTTTATTAACGAAATCTAAATTAAAGAAAATACAGGGTGTTTATAAAGTCCCGGACCCATTTTGATGTTTAATAACTCATAAAATAATAAAGATAGATTAAAATTAATAACATAAATGGTTAGATAGACTCAAAAAGTTTCATGACCCTTGTCAATGAACTTCCACGTGTGCCCCCTTCGTCGCACGGAGAATATCAAGTCGATAATCAATTTCACGCTAGGTAGCGGCAAACATGTCGGCATCCACACAAGCTATTGCGGTTGTAATTCTGATTTTTAGGTCATTAATGTTCGACACTCTTCTCCTGTAAACATTATCCTTTACAAATCCCCTAAGGAAAAAGTCCAGCGGCGTTATATCAGGTGATCTGGGTGGCCAAGGAATTGGACCTCCTAGCCCAATCCATCTTCCTGGAAAATGGTCATTCAAAGAACTACGAACGATGGTACCCCAATGAGGTGGTGCACCATCTTGTTGCAAAAAGACATGTGGCTGAAGCTCTTCTAGTTGTGGAAATACGAAGTTTTCCAACATGTCTAAGAATACGACTGATGAGACCGTCTTTTCTGTAAAAAAGAAAGGCCCAATGACTCGGTCGTGCATTAGTCCACACCACACATTAACCTTTGGGGAATCCCTTTGTGCCTCACCATATTCATGGGGGTTTTCAAAAGAGTTAAAAAAAGTCAAAAGAGAGAAAAATGCAATTAATAAGCAGACGATATTTAGAAAAGTACAGATATTTAGACTGGAAAATGAAATTATCTGAAATTAACCAAACGCGCAGACGATATTTACAAAAGTAAAGATATTCAAACCTGAAAAGAAAATATGAGTTATTCCATCAATAAATGCCATAAGTTTGTTTATATCTTCATTATTTTATGAGTTATTAAACATCAAAATGGGTCCGGGACTTTACAAACACCCTGTGTATTACGCTGCAATTAATTTAACAAACATAGACATAATTACGTGGCATCTACAAAATAATAATTAAATTATATTTTTCTGAAGTCAGTTTATGCATTTTGTATAATTCTATTATTACCGGTCAACAATACAACTCACACGAAATTTTACGCATTTTTGAATTGCATTTCAAATTAATGTTAATTTAAATATATCACAGTACACAAAAGTTTATCAAATCCTGGCGAACAAAAACAATAATAAAAACAATTGTTATTTTCAAAATATTAAGTGGGTTAATCCGAGTGCATTTGTTCTTTTAAAAGGATCTATTATTACCTCTCTTTGGAACAATGCTATGAAAGCTCTTTCTTTCGAATTATGTGCTCTCTCCTCTGCGTAATCGATTTTCTCTCGAGTGCCGTTGCCATTCTTGAACATCCATTATTTTGCTAATTATTTCCTTTTTTCTCAAATATGTCATTTTGCAGTCAAAAGTTTCCATTTGTGCTCAATAGATGGCGCTAGAATAGATATTAACACTGAAGCCGTATTGACAGGCGGATTTTTGCTCTCATTCCCTATTTTATCAGACAAGTAGTAAAATATGTGCTACTCAGTACTCCCATTGGAGTGAATGTAACATATCTGTATCGGAATATAATGATTTATCGAGGAACAGATTGAACAATAAGATTACCAATCATGGTGAAACATCTGCACGTATGGTGCATGGTGTATAAGAAAGGTAGAGTGTGAACGAATATATTTTTCAAATTTTATGGAACGTATGTTTCATGTAAATTGTGTTTAAAACTGTTTCAAGGATGAAAATATAAATTTCGTGGATGCATTCACTTGCAAAAGGTAATTATTATAAATGCATTTTCATGTAATTTGTAAAAAATAATTTAACTACATGTTTTTTTTTTTTTTTTTTTTTTTTGGTAATTAATTTTTTTAAAGTAAATTATTTAAAATAAAAAATAAAGAAATAAAATTAAAAGGAAAAAAGCTACATACAATCTGATGCTCTTTAAGTAAATTTTAATTTCAAATATTAATTAGAAAAATGAGTCGTGGGTCATGAGTTTTATGTAAATTTTATAAAAGTCTTTCAACACTTAACAATATAAAAATATTTCTCTATGTAGTTAAACGCAGAAAATAACCACTTTATAAAATTACATATATGCAAATACAAATGTTTAATTTTATATAATGACTATAAATTTTATATTGAGGAAAAAAAAAATCTTTCCAGTATGGGTTGATTGTATTTCATTAATTAAATTTTTAATTGATGCTTTATTGATTTTCTTTTAAATGTAAATTTGGTGCCTTTACTTTTTCCTTTACAGAATTTAATTTTTTTAGGATAATATGAAAAAAGCAGGTTTAGTAGAGCCTGAACAGAAAATTTGATACATAAATTTCGAGTTATTTTTGTTCATGTTCCAAATAATCAATTCATTTTTTGTTTTGATTTTTCTATTAAATTATAAAAAAATATGTTCAGAAAACGTGTCTTAAATCGACTTTCAAAACATGAAAATCGCGTAAAATTTTGACGTACTAATTGAAAATAAAATATATAACGTTATCCAATTGTAAATGAGAAAAGAATTTTTTTTTAATTTTTTTTTTTACTTTGAACTAAAATTTCGGCAAATTAACTTAGAGGGTTTTCAAAATATGCATTATTTTGTAAAAGATAATATATTTTAAATAACAGGTCATAGATACTGTGTAATTAATTAATTATTATTATTATTATTATTTTAAACAGCGTCATTAAAACTACGTTATCAAGTGTCTTCATTAATTTACATACTTTTTAAAAGAAAATATCGTCATTGCATGAATCCCATATGTTTACACATAGAATTTCTGAATTCAAGATCTGAATGGTTAGCAAAACATAACAAATTTCGTTTTATTTCAATTTATATTTACAGTTAATTGATAAGATTAAATTCAAGCTGTTTTATGGTTTTTCAAAGAAAAATGTTGGTTCTGTGGGTTAAGGCCAATTAACTAAACTAGTATCCTGAAACTAGGTAGAGTGCTCTCTATGGGGGTTCTTCTAAGGCCTCTAGCACGTAATCACGTGAGTTTCTGAGAAACCACGGAAAACTCCGAACAGCTATGACGACGAACGAAACTTGGAATCGAACCTGGCACCTCTGAAATCCAGCCAGAGCCCGATTAAGTTAAAACTGGCTCAGGGACTGATGCGTGTCCGGACCCCATACTTATCATTTTTTGTATGGTTTTTATTACTCTTTGGGGAAAAGAAAGAAAAAAAGTGGCTCAAATTTTTTTCCATTGTTTCACATACAAAATACAATTTAACCTTTGAAAACTTTTTATCTTGTTGACTAAAGTAAAATTCTCGTGAACTAAGATTTTGAATAGGCTTTTTTTTTTTTTTTTTTTTTTTTGTAAATGAATTTTCGCTCCCTCCCCCTAGTCCGCGCTAATCAAGCCCTGATTCCAACTTTGAGAGCAGAACCTCTTGACTACGAGAAACGTTGATATCTCCCCTATGAGAAAGGTTTTATGCATACAATCTAGTATACTTTATTATAATATATTATTGCGATTTTAATCCTTTAAGGGGCAAGGCAATCATGCACTTTTAAGGTGAAAAGACACCAGGATTTACGAACAAAGTTTAAAGAAATTCCGTGATGAAAATTTGCAGATTGGATTTAATGACTGCGTCCTCGTGTCGAGGATGCTGTGCATTAAAGGGCTAAATAACTCTTTATTATCTGTTTAGCAACTTATTTAACTTTACCAGTATTAAAATAAATAACATACCAAAAATTTATGAAATAAAAAGTTTGTACAAATTTTACTGATTTTTATAGATCATTTGCAACGTTTCCTAATAAAGGAAATCTAAACGAAATCCTTTAAAAATTCGGCATATTTCAGTTTATTTGTTTGGAATATTAATTCGTTACTAATTTAAATATTTCTAATTCTAATGACGAATATTTATTATAAGCTCATTAAAAATAAATTATTCACTTCTTTTTCTCTCAAGAGAATAGCTTACTTTTAAAAAAGAGAAAAATGGAGAAATTTTCTATCAACTTTCAGAAATTTTAAAAAATGAATAAATGCATGTGCAAACAATTTTTTCTTTTTTCTTTTCTTTTCTTCTTTTTTTTTTGTGAGTGTTAATTAGCATGACTTTACTCTATTGATAATTATTTTGGTTTACTTAATTCATTAAAAAATATACATTTTTTTTTTTTTGTGAGTGTTAATTAGTATGACTTTACTCTATTGATAATTATTTTGGTTTACTTAATTCATTAAAAAATATATATATACGAGTATATGTATATTTTATTGCAGATTATTTTCAAGAGTGCTTTCTCAATTACAATTTACTTTATCCTTATAAATTTTATATCAAATAATACAAAGCATTCAAATTAAGAATGTGAACTAAAAAAGTTTTAGTTATTTTAATAATATGGAGTTTAATTAATAATTAAATTTACTTATGAAATTACCATTAAAATTTTTATACTCCCATAATCATATTTTCTTTTCTATTGAACAGAGCTTTTTATTTGTATTTAAAATATTTAAAAATCATTACGTCTCGTACAATTACATTATATTTAATTACAGTAAAAATCGAGACAATATACAATAAAATACACACAACATAAATTTAAACGTTTCGAGCCTTATTTTAGACTCCTCATCCAGTAAAAAACATCTACACACAACATAAATTTAAACGTTTCGAGCCTTATTTTAGGCTCCTCATCCAGTAAAAAACATCAAAAGTAAAGGGTTTTACTTTTGATTTTTTTACTGATGATGAGCCTAAAATAAGGCTCGAAACGTTTAAATTTACGTTGTGTGTATTTTAATAATTTAATTGTATATTTTAATGTATATTGTCTCGATTTTTATTTTTAGTTTATTTTTTTCATTATGCCAAATTATATGGTGGAGAAACATTTTAAGTTCATATCTCAAATATTTTTTGAAATATCATGCGCGCAGTGAAAAAGCACCCATGAAAATAATCTGCAATAAATTAATATTTTAAAAAATTTCTATTTTAAAGTAAACCAAAAGAATATTTTCAGTCAATAGAGTAATATCGTACTAATTAACACACATACAAAAAAGAAAAAAAAAATTCGTTTGTACAAGCAATCATTCTTTTTAAAAAAATTCTGAAAGTTGATAAAAATTTCTTCACTTTCTTATTTTAAAAGATAGGCTGTCTCTTTAAATCTTTGCAATAAAATAAACTTTGAGACTTTAAAGAGGTTAACATATTCATAACGGAAAACGCAATATTTTGTTTACCTGTACGTATTGATTTACAGACTTATGAAAGTCGTAGCTCCACAAACACGTTACTACGTTTACTTAGCACTGTGATCCGAATTTCAGAATCATCTGTTAATAATTATTTGAAATTAAAATGCAATAGATCCTTGTTTATAAAAGAACGGCGGACTTTATTATTATTATTTTCTATATTACTGTCTTTAAATTTATATATATATATATATATATATTTTTTTTTTTTTCGAAAGCTGTTTTAATAGAAATATTAAGTAAATAAAATTCAAAATTTTGTTGTTATTATTTTTTAAAAACAATTCATAATGCTCCATCCTAAGAAATTTTTAATACCTACCCCCCTCGATTTTGCATTATTGTAGTTTAACAATATATTATAAATATATTTGGGTATTACTTTCTAGATTGATTGATAAGGTAATTTCGTAAATACTACACTTTTATGTTTGAATGTTGTAAATTTTCATGAAATTTTGGCATTCAAAATAAATAATATATATATATATATATTAATCAATGTGTAAAGTAATACCCAGATATGTTTGAAATATATTGTTAAACTATAATAATGTAAAATTGAGCGAAAAAATAAAAAAATAATTAGTAGAAAGCATTTAAAAAAATTTTCAAAAAAATTAATTTTTGAATTTATTTATTTTAAATAGTTCTCGAGAAATTTTATTATATTTAATATTCTTATGTTTCAATGCATACGTATGCAGAACTTGTTAGCTCTAAATCAATGATTTAAAAAGTAATTTTCAAACGTCCACTGTCCCCTTATTATCAACTTTTTTTTTTTTTGTAAATTACCGTCTTAAAATTATGAAATTTTGCACACAAGTACATTGAAATTTCTTATAACTATTTAAAAAATAAATAAGTAAAAATAAATTATTGTTATCGTTGTTATTTATTTATTTATTTATTTATTTGGACAATGTATAAAATGTTTCAGTTTTGCTAATTATAGACTAAATCATATAAATATTACAGTGAAGGCATCTCATAAACATTCATAAATACCTGTTTATCCACTTTAGTTTCTGTGTTGAATCAGAATTTGAAACACATTTTTAAGTTTTGAAAAACCTGAAATTAACGTGAAATTTCATCATTCACACATAAAAATATTTCTTATTAATTAACTTCTCAATTTATTACTAATTAATGCTCATATATGGTTAGAATATATATTTGAACAGTAATATAGTGAAATTGAGGAGAAAACTAAAAATTAGAGAGGCTGGAGTGTTTAAAATATTTCCCTTGAAAATTAAAATTCTTAATTTTACTTTTTTAATTTAAATAATTTTGAAGATTTTTAATATATTTAATATATTATATCTTAATGCATATGTAAGTATTTTTAAAAAATTATATATATATATATATATATATATATTTTAAGGTTAAATTTTATTACGATATCTATCATTTACATATAATATATATTACAAAAGAAAGATACTCTAACCTTTTTCATTTCTTATTAATGTAATAAAAACGTACAAATATTTATTTATATTTTTACTTTCGATAAAATAAATATTAAACAAGTCTCTAAACTAAAGACTATTTAAAAATCTCGCATTGAAAACTCTAAAATTTTACTATGCTTGGGGGCATTTGCAGCACAATTCTTGTAGAAAGCACGTCTTTTGAATTCAACTCAGCACTGAATCTTACAAATCAAATTTTCGAGCCAAAATATTTTTCAAAGTATTCCGACCGTTTCCTGTTGCTCGAATAACTTCAGCTTTGAATAATTTGTAAAGCTTTTTATTTTATTTACCTTTGTAAGAAATTATTTTGTAGTAAATTTTGTCTTTTTTATGAATTCAATCGAAGAATAAGACAAAACGTATGGATGAATGTCATTTGACATATATATATATATATATATATATACATATGCTCGAATCAACAGGAAAAGTAAACGAAGTGGAATATTGCAAAGGTTATACATGGGTGATTTACTGCAAACGGGCCAAAATAATGATGGAACTCAAAAATACTAATTTAATTTTTCAAACTGAAAAGTTAACAAATAACGTATTCAGCATATAATATAAACATAATTTTATTACATTCCCTAAGACATTTGAAGCAGTACTATATATATATATATATATAAGAAGTCTTTTAAATCATGAAATATAATTTTTTCACACAAAACCCTTATCACCCATGAAGATATATAGAGTGTGGTTATAATTAAATCTCTCTTATAAACACCGTCCTACAGCGCAAACGGATGAACGGAATGCAACGAAATTTGGTATAGAGACTATACACGAGATGCGCTCACGGAATTTCGGGAAAAAAAATTTTTGGTTCCAAAATGTCCCCCAGAGGGCACTTTTCCGGAAAAACATTAAATTTTACACAATAAATGACCAAAACGGAATATAGAAACAATATTAACATTTCTTGACTAGTTTCTGATCACCTTTCCATCGAACCACATTAAGTAATACCTGTTTTGCATAATGCTTCCTCTTCTTCGCAAACATGCAAATCTTGACGTTTCTTTCCTAGAACTGGCAGCTTTCTCCGGTTTTACATTTTATTACTCATGATTCTTGTTCTGGATTGTTCATATTGTTTCTGTACTCCGTTTGGGTCGTTTATTGCGTTAAATTCAATGTTTTGCCGGAAAAGACACCTTCTGCTGGACATTTTAGAACTATTTTTTTTTTTTTTTTCGAAATTCCTTGAGCGCATCTCGTGTATAGTCTACATACTAAATTTCATTACATTCCGTTCACCCGTTTGCGCTGTAGGATGCTGTTTATAGGGGAAGTTTAATTATAACAGCCCTGTATATATATATATATATATATATATATATATTTGTTATTTTTTTATTATCTGACTTTTGTCTTTTAAAATGGACACCTTAAATGTTACTTTTATACTTTTTTTTTTTTTTTTTTTTTTTTGTGTGTGTGTGTGTGTGTGCCTCTGTTATTATATTTTATAAGCGAACAAATTTGAAATTCGTATTTCCAGTCGTAATTCAATATGGTTGAGATATGGTAAATGTTAAGATGATTCCTCATCTCTTCATTTTAATTTATAAAATTAATTTATTTCCATATGTTATTTCCTTAAATGTATTAATGAGTAGTCTCAATTTCCCTAAAAGAATAGTTTGAAATATGTCCCTCATGGACTGCATTAGTGGCACAACTCATAAAATACGATTTTTGGATTAAGTGCAGGTCTCTCTCTTTCCAGCAGCATTATTGGTATATCAATAATTCAATATTTATACTGTAAGAAATGTTTAAATTAAGACATATCCTATGTACGAGCAATGAAAACTTAAAAACCCCTTTTATTAGCCCATGAACGATGCATTGCTTAAATTTTATTTAAAATTACGAATTTCAGAAGCGAAATCTGTTAATTTTATCACTCCCTTCTGTGAGAGAATGATGTTTTTGCGAGAGAATTATTCTGTTGGTTTTAATAATAATAATAATAATAAACATAGCAAAAAAAAAAAAAAAAAAAAAAAAAAAGCATAAAACTTAAAAAATGACCTTGTAACAAAAAGAAATAAAATACAAATAAAAAAAATGTTTAAAATATTAAAAAAAAAATTGTAGGTAAAATAACTTTTTGAAATGATTGGACTTTAATTAAAAGAAGAAAGGCAGAAAAATTAAAAACATTTATATAAGAAGAAAAAGAAAGAAAAATAATCTGGTGTGTCACTCACACGATTTTCTCTTACACTGAAATTTCATACTATAAGTATGGATTGGAGATTAAAGGTTAAGATAACGAGTACTGTTATGTAAACCTATGTTAAAACAATTCAAATTAAGTTTCAAAACAGCTTTATTTGACAAATAATTCTATGTGTGTGGGGGGGGGGGGGGGAGGGGGGCTACCACCCCTCTCAATCCCTGCTTCAGTTTTGTATCTACATTTATATAGAATTCAAATCTGTTATTAAGTTCAAAAATTCATTTAAAATTATTCAGACAACTTTCCCACGCGTAATTCCTTGAACCTTATAAATCTTGAACAAACTTTTCTAGTAACAAACATAATAAATTCAACGTACTACAACATTTGGATCGCCTGAAATTCTTTGTTTTTGATTTACTCTAACAGACACAGACAAAGATCAAACGTTAAACATTTGACAGGAAGCTCAAACCGTGTAAATGTACAAAAAACCAAGCTATGAATATTTATCTTAAAAATAATTATTACCATATGACTATGAATTAATTTCAACTCCTGAGGAGCTTGCATGGTAAAATGTAACATAGTAAAATATAATAATAAAACACTTCCATTAACAAATAAAAAAGAATGTTATGGCTTAAATATTGGCAACCCTGTATATCTCCTGAAGGTTATGTACACACCACATGGTGCAAATAAATATAATCCTATATTAATAACACATGCCCCAACCTAAAGTACGCTTCCATTAAATTTCAAGTATTGTCGCACTATAATCTAGTTCTTTTATGTAGCTCTGTAAACGAACAGTGAATGATTTCCATATCATATTCTACACGAAACATGTTTTTACGCATATAAAAAAATATATATTCGTTTCATTTGGTTGAGTGCAGTCTGTAGATGTTAAACTCTACTTACCTGCAATTTACCCCATAGACGGAATGTATCTGAATTTTCTTGGGTGTCCCTGTACACGAACCGTTTGCTTTGTCTCAACGAAAAGTTTAGTGTAGCATCCATATAGGATTCACATTTAAAATACCAAGTTTGGACTTTCTGCTATTATTTGTTCTTGCGATATGCTGATAACAGACATACACACACAGAGAGCAACCGCTGAAACATGATTTTTAGATTCGGGGGACCTCAGAACGTGTAAATATAACAAAAACTCGATTTCCAAAAATTGACCCCAAAACAATACTTTCTCTACCATATATATGGGTAAGAGAAAGTAATAATTTTAAAATACTAAACAAATTCTTCCAATTTTATTTATCGTTACAAAATTCTTTTCCGTTCGTAATTGACAATAATAACAACAACAATACATAAACGAAATAAAATTATTATACAGTTATAAAAATTGAAGTAGTTTTTTTTTTTTTTTTTTTTTTTTTTTTTTTAAATATATTCAGAAATATTTGCCATTCGTAATTGGAAACAACGATATAAAATACAAAGAAAGAAAAACGTACTTATGTTAAAAGAGTTCTGTTTTGTCCAAACTCGATAAAATCTGTAAAAAAAATTAAAAATAAATAAATACATTATTGAAAATAACTTCTATAATCACCGTTTGTATTTTTCTCTTTTATAACAAAATCGCATCAAATTTATTGAAAAATATAACAAAAGGAATGTTTTAAAAAATGTATGAATAGGTTTTAATACTGTACTACTTTTTTTTTTTTTTTTTTTTTTAATATTACAGGCGTCATCCTTATCATATGCAAAGATGAAATTTTATAGGGAATTACACCTGTACGCTCTTTGGTATTGATTCGATAATCACGGCACACCTTCTGAATATGATGAATTAGTTATCCAATGTGTCCATAAAAAAAAAAAAAAAAAAATCTACAGACGTTTCTATAATTATTCGACTGATGATCTTATCGTATATTAATACATTTTTTTTAACTAAAATTATTTATTCTATTTATTTAATAGTATTGCAATAATAATAATAACAATAATAATAATAACTACGTGTAAAAAGTAAGTTTTTTTTCCCCCTTAAAGAATTTTAAATTATGATCCCCCCTTTTTCTTCTTTCTTTTCCCAAGGACACTTCTACCAGTATTCTCGAACAATAAATTTTTACAGACTTATTTTATGGGAAAAATTGCTATTCAAAGTTATTGGTAGAAAATATCAAGGACTCTTACTAACTACGTGTCTATTATGGGAACAGAGATACTCATATGAATTGAACTAATAATTTAATTATTCTTTTCTTTATCTGGATAAATAATTGACTTAAGTACCGAAAAAAATATACTAAAAAGGAAAATTCCGAATTTTATTGATTGGGCTTTTGATATAAAACACGCAAACTTTAAAATTTCTATAATACCATCATAAAAAACTTCAACAAATGGCTTTTAAAAATATTGAATTGAAATATTTTTCTTCCATTTCAATTGAAAGAAAAAGTGTTTTATGAAACTACATTAAATAAAAAAGTAAGAATTGAAAATATAGTTTTCAAACTATCTTAAAAATACTAAAGTAGCTAAAATATTTTTAAAAAATCTAAACCAATATATAATCTAATTATCTTTTTTTCTCTGTATAACAAGTGGACATCGGAATAAAGAAAAGAAAAAATAAAAATTTCGATTAAAGGGGGGGGGGGGGGAAACTGATAGTTTCAAGAATTTAAAAAAAAAAAAAAAAAAAAAAAGCGCATTCTTCCATTTTTTTCCCTTCTTTTTTAAGTAAAAGAATTTATTAAAAAAGAGAGGGGGAAGAGGGAGGAGATAGACAGAAAGAGCAGGTGGATATATAAATAAAGAATCATTGAAGGAATTACAAGGAGTTGCATTGATTTCTTGATCAAATTCCAAACTATTTTTTAAAGTGGCAACAATTTCAGTACGAAAAATATTGAGCCTTTGCGAATTGGAAAATAGTTCTGAAATCTAGAAAATGTATAAACAACTGATTGAATTTTTAAGTTAAAATGTCTTTATATTAGAATCTTTTCCAAAATCTGTGGTAGTTACTGATATAATCGTAAAATAAATATATTAAATACATGCATTCGGATATAAATTTATTTTTTTAATAAGATTAATTTAACTTTTTCTAAGTAGCAACAACCCTTGATATGTAAAATATCGATTCACAGTCATTCAATATGTTATAAAAATAAAATAAAATGAAATTAATATAAAATCTGCAATTAAAATAATATTCGCACTATTTAATTTAAGATAAATAACTTTAGATTTTGTCATAAGCTTGTTAATGAAAACTCAATATAAAAAGACAATTGCTAATGCTTATAACTTTCTTCTATAATTATAGAATAAAATATAGGATACATAAAATTTTCTATGGATTTACATGTTGTCAATACAGTTTACCCATTTTTATAAATTGTCCGTCTGCCTATGTGAGACAAAAATTTTCTACCAACTTTATCTCGAAAACTAATGAACAGAATTTCATAAATGTTATATATAGTTGTATCTTGATGTAAATTAATGCTTATTAACATTTGGGGCGTATGGTTCGACAGGTGCCGTTATCGCCCCATTTTATTGGAATTTTCAATATGGCAACATAAGATAAAATTTCATATAAATGTACACAATGAAGAATATTTTTTAACCAATCATTATTAAAAGTATTCTTCATTGTGTACATTAGGATTTAAGTAATTTTCTAAGATGTTATCTATAAGGCACAAATTTGATTTTCTTTCTATATTTAGGGTTATATTTCACTAAGAGACAAATAGTCTGCATTCACTGTGGAAAATGATTTTAATAAAAATTAAGTTTAATAAATAATTTACACTTTGTGAATTTGAGTAGAAAAATATAGAAGAATGTTTTGTGATAGGCACAGCATACCATTTTTGTTCTGTATTTATTTTTTCTGTTGTTTATATGTTTTAAACTTAAAACTTTTGACCAATTGAAATTATCTAAACTAATACATAATATTACAATTGAATACCGTTGTTTTGTTTCCAACAATGAGAAAAAATTCTGTAATTGACATCTAAAATCTAAATTGTGGCTCAAGAAAAAGTAGTTCCATGCCATCTTTATAAATTCTAGTCCCCTTTTAAAGCGAGTTCTAGAAACACCAATTAGAATTCTAGAGCGTTTGTTTATATTATCGAGGTGAAACTTATTAAAAAAATATCTGCAAATAAATGAAAATACAAGAGGCGAGTTTTAGCAACTATAATCTTGGTTTATGACCCAATTCTAGATAATTGAGCGAGAAATTCGCGCATTACAAAGGATTCAGAATACTCAGAATATTGTTTCACCATCTAGAAATGTATGGACTAGAAATTCCCGATCATTTCGTCTATTCAGCTTATTGGCGTGCTTTATACGCATAGCTCGAAAATCTATATTTCTAGGTTAGGGATTTAGAAAATGATCACTTATTCGTTCTAGATGAAGGCGGTACATTTTTTTTTTTTCGCAGTGAACCGTATTTGAAAACGCTTTTTTTTCGAAGTCGAGAAAATTAAAACGCTCAAAGAATTTGGGCCTAATTTACATCCCCTTTGGTCAACCAAAATACTGCTTAAGATATTCTGTTTCTTATAAACTTTTATTCACTTAAAATTCATGAAAAATATAGTAAATGTTTCATCAAGGATCACGTCTTTTTTGTTTGCTTCTTTCCTTCTTCTTCTTTTTTTTTCAATAATCATACTTTTATGTATAAAGAATGTGTGCCTAATTTACATCCTCTTTGGTCAATTAAAGTACTGCTTAAGATATTTTGTTTCTTATAAACTTTTATTCACTTAAAATTCATAAAAAATGTAGTAAAAAAAGTTTCATCAAGGATCACGCGTTTT
The DNA here is from genome assembly GCA_963930645.1 of Salticus scenicus. Classification (NCBI taxonomy): domain Eukaryota; kingdom Metazoa; phylum Arthropoda; class Arachnida; order Araneae; family Salticidae; genus Salticus; species Salticus scenicus. The sequence goes on from OZ005648.1 coordinate 53,525,640, forward strand.
TTGTTTGTTTCTTTTCTTTTCAGTAATCATACTTTTATGTATAAAGAATTTGTGCCTAATTTACATCCTCTTTGGTCAACTAAAATACTACACTAGAGTCTACACTAGAGTCTTAGGCCTACGGGGTAAATGCCCTCCGTAAGGGTCTTTCTAAAGGAGTTCTAGCCTGTATTTACGCGAGTTTCCAACGTTACCAAGGATTTGATGATATCTTTCATGTCTACTTTATAACATATTTTATATACTACGTATTCAAGTTTGTTACTAGCTATATACTATAGTATTTTTATTTAAGCACGCATTTCTTACGTGAAGATGCTGTGATATGTCATAGCGAAATGCTTTGCAAATAATAATTTTATCATGTAAACATATTTTTAATCAATTAAATGACTTACATCAGTTTAAAAGTCTCTTTTTAATACATAATTAATTACACGTGTTTTATCAATTTTATTCTTTCCTAAAAGAAAATGTTTATTCAAGTTTTCACTTAAATTTTGGTTAAAATTTCTCTATAACGTAAAAAAAAAAGTAAATAAAAGTTTTTATTGTTGTTTCAACTCATGCAGTTTTTTTAACTTTATTCTCTATTCTATTACAAATGAGAAAACTACGAAAACTAATTAAATTCTAATTCAACTAAATTCCCTATTTAGTTGAAATAAATAATGCAAATTTGCATTGAAAGGGATTATTATAAGTATTTAGAGTTCATTTAATAATTCATCCAGTTCAGTAAAAAAAATCATAACCTAATAGATAATCATGTTCGGCACTAATACATTGAAATATTTTATTAAAAATATAAGAAGATAACTTTATACTTCCTTTTTCGAGAAAATTTTTCCAAAAATGTATAAAAGACTCTTTATTAGATTATAAGATAATCGTTTCTGTTAAATCTCGCCGATAATATCTTCAGCATCTCCGATTTCATTGCAAAATACTTCATCGTTCATAGATTTTAATGCCCATTTCTCTATTCAGTAACCCCTTTTCTCATCTATAATCGATACTGTCACTTGCAGTTGTGGGTCGTTAAGGCCATCTATTTTCGGCTGCTTTCATATATATCTTCGCAACTAATGTCCCCTAGGAGGTAGTAAAGCCCTGTTGCACCAACGCATGGTACATGTTGAGATGAATTAAGTCAGTGAAGTATAGATATAAAAGTTTTTTAAAAGTCCATTTTAATAAATTATGTATATTTTAGGATTAAGTATTTTTTCCCCCCTCTCTTAAAAATAAAGTATATGTAAGAGTTTCTTGGGACAGATTAAATTTGGTTCGTATTTTCCTTAAGTTTTTAAACAGAAAAAGAAATAATCTGAAAAAAAAAAAAAAAAAAAAAAAATCGATTACCATGTAGTCTTAGTTAAGAAATTATTTTGCAAATTGCGGTTAGTAATTGAAAAGATGATCGTGTACAAAATTGATTTTTTTCTCCTCGTTGTGTTAATAGATTATAGCAATTTCTAATATCTTTTCTGTTTTTTTTTTTTTTTTTTTTTTTTTTGTTTTTCCCTTAAGGGGAGTTATACACGGTGATTGAAGAAAACAAATCCTAAAATGAATCTATATAATATTTCTCTAACGTGGACCAGTTTCAATTATTTTTTATCGAAACGATACGATACGCGAGGATAAAAAAAATAGTATTTATACATGAACAATATTTAAGCACGTGAACTTAATTCAACGGACTAAAAAGAAAAAATGACGACATTTGTCTGATGAGATTATTTTACGAAAACAATCTATTTTTAACAGTTATTTCTTCAGAATCTTTGCAAGAATAATTTTAAACCTAGTAATATTTTAAAGATATATACAGAATAGGAACTTTTGTGGCATAAATTGAAAAAAAAACAAAAAAAAAAAACAACAACAACAAAAAAAAAACATTGATTTTTGGGGACTGCGGCTTATCTATCAGTGCGGGCTATCTAATAATGCCAAATTCCATCGTGCATCCTTCTTGGAACAGTCGATCTTCCCCGAAAACGGAAGTTTAGTATTCGAGTCCCTCGAGCACTGATTCACGCTTATAGTCTCTTATTTATTAACTAATAATCTCTTATTTTGATTAATTTGCATATACGTCTGGAGTTCGCCATCTTGTTCCCTTGTTTTTGATAGTTGCGTCGTACTTGTATACTGGCTTTGTTTTGTTTTATTTATTTATTTATTTATACAGTGCCTTTTAAAATAATTTATTACTTTCATTCATAATTAATTATTTTTATGACTTTGTATATATGCCTGGATTCTACCATCTTGTTCACGTCTTTCGCACATTTGTTGTCATTACATCTGCATACTGGTATAGTTTGATTTTATTTTCTTTATACCTAATTATTTCTTAAATAACTTGTTATTTTCATTTATAATTTATAATTAATAATTTATTATTTTTATTAACTTGTGTAGATGTCAGAAGACTGATATCTTTTTTCCTTATTTATCTGTCACATCATCGTAACAATGCTTGCATAAGCTGCGGCTTACCTCAAGGTGCAGTTTATCTAATAGCATTGTTTTTTTCCCCCCGCAACATTTTAATAAGCTGCGGCTTATCTACCATTGCGGCTTATATACACTAAATTACGGTACATAATTTTACTGTAAACAATCCAGGATTTCGTACATAGCTGTGTCATTTAAAGGCATCTGCGGTTACGATTTTGGCTTCATGTTTTTCCCTGCATGCCATCTTCTCTTATAATACCATTCCTCAAGGGCTATGCTGCCATTTTCTTCTTCTTCTAGCACTTCTTTCTCTCTCTTAAAGATATTTCACTAAATTATATTGTTCAAATAACATTAATTAAATGCATAATAGTTAATAAATTACATATTTAGGCGAAATAAAAAAGTATTCTCAATTTTATTTTCAAGTAATCCTTATTTTTATACGTAAAGTTCGAAAGAAGTCGTTTAGTCAAACTTTTAAATTTCTATTGGGAAAAAAGCAAGATTTTTTAGATGGTGTAAATATTATCTATACAGAGTACATTTCTATTAAATTGTTTCCATTAATTTTGTTAGGCGCTCTCTTACCGCACATAATACCAAAGGAAAGAAAAATAATAATATTATAGTTTTAAAAAATTAAAGAACACGCTTTTATAGAAATGTGAACTATAAAAGCACAAAATATCTATCTTAGTATTAAAATGCAGGGTAAGAGGAAATCGTGTGAGTGATACACCGCAATATTTACATACATTTAAATCTTTAATTAAAATAACTTAGAATTAAACAAAAACCATTTTTAAAAAATCTCTCCTGACTGGGATCGAACGCTGGACCTTTAGGTTCGTAGCGCGGAGCCTTACCTCAACGCCACATCGTTCACGTAGAGAAAGTATTTTTTTACAATATAAATTTTTTGCTTGCTCCCAGAGCAGTTACAAACAAACATACATACATACAGTTGAAGCTAATAAAAGCGTGTTAAAAAAAGCAATCTTGTCAATAAATTTATAATAAGTTAAATTAATTTTACGTTATATGTATTATCTATTTTATTTCATAAATATTTTTGAAATAATTTTTACAGTCTGAAAAATAAATTCTAAAGTTGTCATTATATGTAACAAGAGGAGCTTTTAAATACATTTACTTGAGTAAATAGGACTGAACTAGAACTCTCAGGTATTTCTATTGTTTTTGCGTATAAACTATTAGATATGGGATGCTTACATTTGCTAGTGCTGAGTATGGTGCACGATATACCATCTAGAATGATATTCCCGAGAGAGATTATTGCATACACAACACGGGTAATTCAAAGCCGGATAATTCAAATTACGTATTTACTGTGTGATTTTCTTTTAAACCACGGATTATAGAGACGTATTTCTAACTGCAAAAAAAAAAAAAAAAAAAAAAAAAAATCAAGAGTCAATTTCAAATATAGCATTTATTTTATAAGGGTGTGTGTGTAGTGTATGCATATTAAAATATAAAAACTCCTTTTTAAATGGTCCTTCCTTTACTATAACATATATTTAGAAAAATATTGTCCTTTGTCTTAAAAAAAAAAAAAAAAAAAAAAAAAAAAAAAAGAAAAGAAAAGAAAAAAGAAAGAAAGAAAATCCTCTTATTATCTTAGTATTAATTATATGTTGATATAATTTTTAAAGATTACATACTGATTTGTTTTTTGAATAAGATAAAATGGAGTTTAAAAATATGAATTTGAGGTAAAGATAATCCGTGTTCAACTAATTTATGTCTTATTCTAAATATGGTTTAACTTATTCAAATGATTGTGATGCTGCATTAGATTATTTCAGCTGATAAAATAATATTAGTTAGCGCTTGTTTATATCGCTGCAGATAACTTAGATTGCACTAGTTCATTTATTTTGTAAGACTAGTTTAATTAATCATATAACATTAAAAAGTTATTTATTCAAAAACAATTAATATTTTTATCGCAAATTACCGAAATAATTATAATGGTATAGGGGAGAGTGGGGATGAATGGGACAGTAGGGCAACATTTTTATGTTTTGCATGTACCAGAAACTTGACAATTTTTCTGATATATGGCAGTACTGAGGTCCTTCATCAAGTGTAGTTTCAGAGTTGCTATCTATAGAAAGGCAGCAAAAAAATTAAAGTGACTTTTTCTGCTGCCAAAGTGACTTTTACCGACTCAATTAGGTAGTAGTTAAGAAATTAACTATTTGCTTAAAGCTAATATAACTCTTATATGATGAAAAGGCATAATCTTTTACTGTGTTTATGATATTCAAGAAGAATATTGACAATTGTTCATTAAACATATTTTCTGTTTTATATGATCATGTATTGGTGGGGATAAATGGGACAGTTTGAATGGGGATGAATGGGACATTCCCCACTATGTGCTAATTTAAAATTGTACACAAGAATTATATTAAAACAAATTGTAAATAGATTTTCAATATTTTTATAACCTGTAGTTTAGTAGTTATAACATGGAATTATAAAAATAGCATGGATTTAGAGAAAAATAGATTGAAATTAATTGTTCCGATTTTTGTTTATAATAATTATGATTAAAAAAATTATGTTAGAATATTCAATGCGACTTAAATCAATAATATCAATAATTAAATAAATAAACTAATAATAATTAGATTAAAATCACAATTTCAATCAAGCTAATTAAATAAATCCTGGTGATTATTAATGTAATACAGAATAGAATGCTTATTTTCCCCGATCAGTCGGAAACAAAAATTTATCTGGATAATTTGTACTCTATTATAATGATTTATATCTTTATAGCGTCTTATTTATATATTTATTTTTATATTAAATCTTATTAGATTAAATTACCAAAACCTAGAGCACTAGGAACTGTGCGAACCAAAGGAATTTTGCCTTTCAATGTTAATTTGAGTCAATACATCAGTTTTTGTTAATTTCAGTAAATCCATGGTGTGTAATAAAATCACATAAACCAATTTAACTTTAAAAATTTATTTACTTTCCATTTTGTTTTCTTTTCTTTCTTAACTTCTGTCCTGTCCCATTCATCCCCACATGTGGGGATGAATGGGACAATGCACATGCATTTAAATATATATATATATATATATATATATATATATATATATATATATTATTAATTAAAAATGATAACTTTTTATTAAAGTTAGTATGTTTATTTGTAACTAATTACTGAAGTGTGCTTATGAGCAATGTTACAAAATTCTGAATTAGATATGGTGAACGTTATTAATAAAAACATGAAAAATGTCCCATTCATCCCCACTCTCCCCTAATGATTTATTCAGTTTATCTATTTTGAAAGGTGATTATATCAGTTTACACAATCAGTATGAGAGCCTTGGTCTTAATTCAAATAAAAGAAAAATGAATAAAAATTGCTTAATTAGAATGTGACAGAAAATTTTAAGTTTATCGGGGAATACATGCTTTTTCTTTTGAATATAATATATCATTTAAAAGCAGGAAAAAAACTTTTTGTTCATTTAGATTAAAGGTTTATCCATATAAATAATTTTATATATAATTGCATATAATTTTAATAGTGTAAAAATATGAAATCGAACAGAGACATTTCGTTCTAAATTTGTGGTTACTGACATAAATGGCTCCCATATTGCACAGAATACCCCCTCCCTCTCCTTTTGACCTCTTTCCACCGTTTGAAGTCACTATTACGTCAAGTATTAATATTTATGTATTTGTTCTTAAACTTATGTTATGAGTATAGTGTTGCTTCAAACTACTATGAAGGAAGAGAATGTAATCTAATCTCTGTATTCAAAAGATTACATTCGTAAAAAAGCAACACAAAAACATTTTCCGAAGAAAATAAGAAAAAATTATTCGTAGAAAATAAGAATGTTTTACAGGTAGTCCCACGGTCAAAAATTAATATTAACTTATTTAAAAATTAATGCCCACATCCGACTCGCAAAGCGGGTAACCCACGGGTAATCGCGGGTATCCGACCCGATGCAGGACATTTTTCCAACTTGTTGTGTATTTTATAATGAATAATCACTACTAATTTTTACCATGTTTTTATTAACTTCGATTCTTGTTTGTTTGTTTGTCCAGTACAAATCTTGCAATCGATTTTTAACTAACTTCCCTACTAGCTAGACATTTGAAACTTTCACAGTGGCTCAGAAACCGGTGACAACACAATACTTCGAAGTCAGATTTTCGAATTTTCGAATAGTTTTCTTTTAATTAATTAAAATATGAAAAAAATAAGCTCTTAATAGCAATAAAATAGCCATTAAAATATTAGCTATAATTTAATTGTTGCCAAAAAAAAAAAAAAAAAAAAAAAGAGTTCATTTTATTTCGACATAAAAATAAATACATTTAATTCAACGTGAACGTTAAAAAATTATAAAAAGTTAATTTATGCATCTCACAAAAATTGACGTTATTGTCACTTTAAAAATTTTATATACATTGATATGTGCAAAGGTAGTTCACGATGCTATTATACGTTGTTTTAAAAGGAGTAATATTTTATTTTTAAAACCAACTTTTTTCTTTTCACTGTTATTAATATTTCACTGAACTGAGTCCGCATGCTTAAATATTGCTTAAATATTATTTTTTATCTTCGCGTATTTTATTAATGATTCACCAGAAAATTTAAAAAACATGGTATATAAAAAGTTTTTTTAATCTTATAATTATTAATTGTAATGTTTGTTTTATAGTTTGTTTATCTAATCGACTATCATCTATATCAAACACCATTCTTCAAAATTAGTGGTAAATATTAAAAAAAAAAAAAAAAAAAGTTTCTGTGAATTGGCAACACTAAAGCTGAATAATAATTATATTCTAATTCACTAAATGCTAATATCTAGACTAGTTACTTAATGAATATTGAAACTACCGTTGAAAATAACGTATTCTAATCTTATATTTGAACTTATTTTGATGGATGAAAGCAATCTTCCTTATACAAATAACGTTTTGTCGAGAAAGGATATCCGTCACATGATACATTAAGGTCAGAACAAAATAAACTGACCGTTTCCGTTTACTCTCCGAATAAAAACACCAAGCTTGCAAGATAAGTGAGGCTGGATCAATAACCATGGGTACGATGCAGTGCACGGAAAGGTAATAAGAATATCAGAACAAACTGCGAGAAAAAATGAGTAAGCTAGCATGGGGCTTAACACATTTGCTTTTGTTTTAGGAAAGTACTTGTGACCTATTTTTAGTCAGTTATGGCTTTAATAAAAAATAATCTAGTTGGAAGTTAAGATAAATGTATAAAATATATTTAGATGCAAGTACCTGCTATAGATAAATTTGTTAATTTAATGATAAGTATTATTGATATATGTGTAATATCGAAAATAATGGTAAGATAATATAATCGTAAAATATTTGATACATTCTAAGTAAGAAAATCATAGAAAGAGTAATAAGACATAGATTGATCATCGAGGGGTGAAAAGTGATTCTTTTTTACTCGGAGAAAGACTCTCTCTCTAATGGCTGTCTTTCCCCGAGTAAATACACGCAGGAATATACACAGATAATTTAGCAAATAAAATTTATGAATAATTTATGTACTAAAGGTGAATGAAAAACTCAAGATACAGTTTCAAATTCATTTTTCTTTCTTTCTTCCTTTTTTTTTTTACTATATCTATTAATTTAGTTAACATTTAAAGTTACTCTTTTTTTATACTAAAACTAACGTTCTTTACCTATGCCGCTGTTAACTATATTTAAAAGAATTTTGAAAATTCTATATTACTTACTTATATATAATCTTAAAAAATATCAAACTTAAAAAAAAAAAAAAAAAGTATTCCATTAAAAATCAAATCAGTATTTAAACCATAACAATAACAAAATAACTGATTATAAAAATTAAATTTTTCGTAATTTAGTCAAATGTAATTTACTTATGATAACTTATAAATTTCTTTGCATATATTTATTAGAAAAATTAAAAGCTATACAATATTTCGACATTTTGAAAATTCATCCACATTCTATTCTATTTTACTATTTACGAGTTTTATATACTCTCCATACCACACCATACTCTCTAATGGCTGATGCCAAAAAAAATTTTCAGCATCAAAAATCTTTGCTGGTTAACATGGGGGTGATAGATCTATAGGATTTACTATATCTATTAGGAAAACACTTATGTCCTAGTTTTGGTTAGTTAACATTTTTATGAAAACGAATCGAGAAGAAAGGATAAATCTCCATTAGCGTTGTTTGAACATATTTAGACGAAAGTAATAATTTTAGATATCCTAGTTAATTTAATAATGAGTATTATCAATAAGATAATCGTAAGTTAATATAATCGTAAAACATTTGAGATATTTTATGAAGTGGGAAAATATCTGTGTCCTATTTTTGTCAGTTAAAGCTTACACAGAAGATATATTTAGATCATTAGAGTTTTATGAAGACTTTTAAATGCTAGAAATTGTTTTAGATATATTAGTTAATTTTAGAATAAATATTATTGGTAAAATGTAATAAGAAAAGATAATCGTATTATGAGACGATATAATCGTAAGATATTTTATTTGTCGTAAAAGAAAAGTATTTGTGGCCCCCTCCATTTTTTTTTCTCTTTTTGTTCAGGTAAAGCCTTTATATAAGAGAATTTAAATGAAAACTAAGGTAAAATCATTATTAGTGTTTTATGAACATATTTATGATGAAAGTGACTATTTTAAATAAGTTTGTTAATTTAATGATAATACTTTATAGCTTACATCGCTGTTTATGGAGACATTAGTGAAAACGAAAGTAGAAATTACGTTTTGATATAAAGCATTAAATGGTGTTTTGATAAATCTAATTTGTAACATCTTGCTTTTTATAAAGTAATTTTAACATATATTAAATTGTGATATTTATTCTACTATGAATTATCTAAATTTCTATTTTAAGATTTAACATTTTTATGAATAGAAAAGCTATATGTATATCGAACTAAGTGAGTGTTGCAAATCAGTTGGAAAATCCCTTAGAATATATCAATTCTCTTTAAGCACAAACGTTTATATTTCTCGTTACTACACACCTCACTCCCTTTAAAAAATGATGACAAAAGAAATTTTAACAGAAATCAATCTATAATATACAAAGAATCACACATGAAAAACAACCCTTTTTATTTATTTTATAATTTTTCAATAATCATACCGATACCTTTCTTGCCATATTTATTCTTTCTTAACATATCATTGCACATATATATTATCGATATTTTTCCTCAAGCTTTATAACTTAAACAAACTATTTATTATTATTATTATTATTATCATCATTAGATTTACTTGTATAATATATATATGTATTTCAGATTATGTTTAGTAACATATTGTCTATGAGCTATAGTTTATAACTGTGCCAATACTGAAAAATGTGTTACGATAAAGGAGTGACAGGAAATATGTGCATATGATAAAATAAGAATATGACCGTTCTTTCTTTCTTTCTTATTTATTTATCGGTGAATAAATGTACTTAACTGAAAATCCGTAAATATACAGCTATTTTGTAATACTAAAGGTCTAAAAAAAAAAAAAAAAAAGCTGCATATGTATATATATATATATTTTGTAAACTTTGTGCCTGTTTATCATGTACGTTATTATTATTATTATTATTTTACAAAATAATAACGACTTGCAAGTTAAAAAAAAATCATTACAGAGATGAAAAAATTATCAATTTTAACAAAGGGTTTGTACGCTTCTACAATTTCCTTGACCTTTTGCACCTCTAATTTCGTATTGTAATTTTTGTTATAATAGAAGCCTTTAAATTTAAAAAAGAAATTTATTGTTAAAAAATACTGGTGTAAGACTCTGACAAAAAAGGCATGTTTTTCCGAAACCAGTATTACATTGAATTAAACATATTTTTTCTCATAATTAAAAAAAATTGAATTCCTTCAGGATGTATTTCATATTCTGCGTTTACTTTTTTGCTTGTGAAAAAAAATTTTTTTTTTCCTTCTCTTTGATGCGCCTTCGACCAACCCCCCCCCCCCCCCCCCATTCCTCTTATTTTCCAGTGAGTAAAAATCTATGAAAAAAAAGAAGAAAAATGCAGTTTTTTTTTCAGCTCTGTAATTTAGTGATTTAAATTATCAGAAAATTAACATTTTTAACAACGTCATGAAAAACTTCGCATGTCATGTGACTACTGTAGAGAAAATTGCAATATTTTCATATTTATATTTCTATTCTCGGTGAAATAATTGTATTCTACAGGAAAATGTTTGTATTATACGGGGAAATATACAGGAAAATAGATAATTAAAAATCAGCTGGGGTAAGGAAACAATCGTTGATTTAACTTTGAAACTTAAAAACCGTCAGGGTCTATTACATTTAATTGAAAACTATTTACTGCTGCTTCTTTTAACACCAGTTATTGGTGCTGTATTTTTATTCTTATATTTTTAATAAATTTAAAATACACACTGATTTCAATATACAAAAAATCAGGAGTGACTCCACTCGAATTTCCGGTTATTAACGGTTGTTTAAACTAGTGTATTTGCAGACCAAGAGTCTTTCAAAGTTCTAATTGTGTCACTCATTATTCAACAGATAATCTTTATTTATTCCGTATTATTTAAAATGATTATTAATCTCTCTCTCTTTCTCGCTCTCTCTGTATATATGTATATATGTAAACACACATACATATATATGGTTAACTCGCTACATAGCCAAATATGTTTCTAAGGGAGGCATCGCCCCCTCAACCCCTTGTTGTATCAGTCTGTCTGTATGTGTATTTAAATGTAACTCATAGCCTTGTGTTTATTCATGTTAATAAATTCATCATAAATATTACAACTAACAATGTGTAAAATATTTAAGTAAAAATAAAGTTTTAAAATATGTTTTATTAATCATTAACATATTTTAAAACATTTATTTTTATTTTCTTCTATATTCAATAGGGGAAAAAACTGTATTTGTAAAAATTTTTTGACTTTCGGTTTACATATTTTGAGAGCTCCAGAACATGATTTGACCATTTTTTATAAATGTATGTCTGCATTCTGTGTGTGTGAGAGACAGAATTTTTTGACCGCTCTAGTTAAAGAGATCGAATAGAATTTCTTATAAATTTGTTTGTAGTTACACCTTGACATAAATTATACTGTTGATCAACTTCTGGTGCAAATCACCCAACAGGTGACGTGCCATCCGTCTTATCAAATTTTATCAAAAAATGGCAGTAGAGGACAAAATTTTGTATAATTGTATACACGGAGAATTATTTATTATTAATCATTGCAAAATTGAAGAAAAATATTTATAATAGAAATAGTCAACCAGAATTAAAATTTCATGTATGCAGGAGCATCTTTTCCTCTTGGAGTGTAAACTTTCAATATTATTATATTTTAAAAGAACTCGTAAGTACCTTTGAAATAAATGGATGAATCATGTACCTGTGATAATAATAATAATAATAATTTAAAAAAAAAAAAATCGACTTTTTTCTCTGTTTTTTAGCTGAAGAAGTTTTTTTTGGGGAAAAAATGCATTTCCTAAGATGACGTTTGTAGGGTACAAAATTGACTTGAATTCGACATACTTGTCTGAAATGAAAATCGTCTGCACGTATCATGGAAACTAATTTTCATAAACAGTAATTTTAGTAAATAATATGCATTGTACGGGAATTTGAATAAGAAAATAGAGAATAATGATTTGGCTTGGCATACAACATACTAGTTATTCTTTGTATCAACCTTTATTTTTATTTTTTTATTTTTTAAATACTTATATGAAGTTTGATAATTCAAGACTATTATATATATTACACTGATTTTCATTTTATTTATTAATTTTGAGCAGATATTTTCGTTTAAAAAAGCAATATATTAAAGTATAAATGTCTTAATAACTGCATTCTTTCTATACGATTGGCGCTAACTGCAACTCTCTTCTCTTCGTTATTGCAGCTGTTACGTGGAGAAATAATTACCTAAACTTAATAAAAGAGCAAGTCGACCGAAGCATGGGTGTTCTTTTTCAATTAAGATCTTTCAATGTCGTATGAGATTCCCCCCCCCCCCCCCCCAAAAAAAAAAAAAAAAAAAAAAAACTGCAGTGATACAAAAATTAAATTAATGCTATAGGAGCAAAAGCAATCAATATTACATTGAAAAACTCTTTGATTTTAAATTCAATTTTGAAATTAATAAATTAATCTGAAAGATATAATTTTCTTTTAAAATGTATTTTAGAATACTTCTTTTTCAAATTGTGAAATCGGAATGTTTCGTACAGTTTTAAGAATAGTTTTCTATACATTAATTTATGTAATTTTAGATAAAGTGTGTTCTGTCGATTATTAATTTCATCTGTATTTATATAAGAAGAAAGCACTGGATTTGTGCAAAATTTTCGATCTCTGGTTTTTGAAGGATTTGAATGTTTTGAAATAGGCTGAATAATATTTGACCATTTTTAGAAAATGTCTTTGCGTGTGTATTTGTAAGTGTGCATCCAAGATTTAGTGAACGTTGTATCTCAAGTATGAAAAGACGAAATTGAACCAAACTTGATATTTAGTTGGATCTTATCTAAATTAGTGCTGATTGCATCTGGGGATTAATCGCTCGACAGGTAGCGATGTCATTCCATTTTTTCATAATTTTTAATATGACAGTATTGTTATATCTGTTGCGTCTTTATTTAAGAGCAGCTGCAGTCAATCTGACTGTTGCCACACAGTGGCGGTTACATCTTATTCATACAGTTACGGTTACGGTTACATATCTTACATATATATATACAGTTACGGTTACATATCTAACATCTCCCCTTTTACAAAGAATGACACACAAAAATTGTTATTAAGATATTTACACTATGAATTAAAAAAAAAGGAAGATACAAATATAAACAAACAAATACACAAGAACACTTACTTTGTTACAAAAACAATTACTTATTTACTACCCCGTACCGGTTAGGGGGCTTAATTATACGACCATATTTGGTAATGTATTGTTTAGAGTCCGATTTCTTTTTTGAATTATCATTATTAGAACCATTACCATTCAAATTAATATTTACAGAGTCTTTGTTAGTAGAAGTAGAACCAGTCACTTCAAAATCCTGTTCAAAAATTGTCTCATTATAAGAAGGTTTTAAATCAATTCTATTTCTTCTTAAAATGTTATTTTTTTCATTTCTTACCCAATAGCTTCTAGGGTTTTTATCTCTTTTAATAACTATGCCTCTTTCCCACTGATTTCCAGAACGAATCAAAACATTTTGATTATTTGAAATTTCCGATAAGGGTCTAGACGTTCTATCATAATAGAATTTACTTAAGTTTTGTTTATTTACAATTTTATTTCTGATGTTCGTTTGGAGTTCTGGCTTTAATAATTCTCTATTTATTGGTAATTTAGTTCGTGTTCGTCTACTCATTAAGGCTTGAGCGGGAGAAAAATTTAACCCTTTTATGGGCGTATTTCTATATTCTAGGAGTGCACTGTTAATATCCTGATTAGACTCATAACATTTTTTCAACATATTTTTAGCAATTTTTACACCGCTTTCGGCTTGACCGTTTGATTTCGCGTATCTCGGACTACTATTTACGATTTCAAAATCCCATTCCGATGAAAACTTTCTAAATTGATACGAATTAAAGGGCATGTTATCTGCGACTAGAATTTTAGGAATTCCATGCGAACTAAATATCACTTTTAATTTCTCAATTATTTCATCTGCTTGTTTATTATTTAAGGGAACAATTTCTAACCACTTAGTTAAATAATCTATTAAGACTAAGTAATTATTTTTTCTAAATTCACAAATGTCACACCCTATTTTTTCAAACGGTAATGACAAAATGTCATGTGAAATGAGTGGTTCTTTACAATTTTTTGGTCTGTACTTTTCACAAACAGAGCATTTAGAAATTAAATTTTCAATATCATTTCCCATATTAGGCCAATAAAAAATTACTCTAGCTCTAGATTTACTTTTTTCTATTCCGAAATGTCCATCATGAATTTTATTAAGCATTTCTTTTCTAAGATCAACAGGAACAACTATTCTACCATTATAAAAGACTATTCCATCTTCTTCAAAAAGATCTTGTCTTAACTTATAATAAAATCTTACATTTTCTGTAACATCTTTTTTACTGTTAGGCCAACCATTTTTACAATAAGTTACTAATTTATTTAATACTGGATCTTTTAAGGTACATTTCTTAAACTCATTTAATTTTCTATCAGTTACATGCATATGTCTTGTAGCTTTTACACAATGAACAATTTCTTTTAAAAACTCATCTGTATCATATTCATTAAGATAAGATCTAGATAATAGATCAGCAACATACATTTGCTTACCTGGTACATAAGAGACATCAAGATCATATTTAAGTAACTTTAATTTAATTCTTTGTAACCTACTAGATAAAACATTTACAACACTTTTATTATGAATTGACACTAAGGGTTTATGATCAGTATGAACAGTTATTTTTCTACCATAAATATAATTATGAAACTTTTTAGTAGCAAATACTATGCTTAAATACTCTTTTTCGATTTGTGCATAGTTCTGCTCAGCCTCAGACAAAGCACGTGATGCATAGGAAATCGGTTGTCCCTCTTGTAACAAACAACACCCTAGTCCACTTTTAGAACTGTCACATTGCAATACAATTTGTTTATTAGAATCAAAAACACCAAGTACAGGGGCTGTGCTTATTTTTTCTTTAAATTCATTAAGAGCTTTTGTATGCACTGGTAACCAATCAAATACTACAGATGTTTTGAGCAATTCCCTCAAAGGAGCAGTTATCTCTGACATGTTAGGAATAAATTTCCTTAGATAATTAATTAATCCTAAAGTTTTTTGCAACTCTTTTTTATTACTAGGTGCCTGTAAATTCATTACAGCTTTAACCTGTTCAGGGTCTGGTTTAATTCCATTTTTATTAAATACATGACCCAAATACTTAACTTCATTAACGCGATATTGTAACTTTTTAGGATTAAATTTTACATTTAATTTTCTTGCTCTTTCTAATACTTTAAGAACAATTTCATCATGCTCCTTTTCAGAATTTGCACAAATTAACATATCATCAAAATAAATAATCACACCAGGTATATCACCAAAATTTTTTTCATTAGCTTTTTGAAACAATTCAGGTGCAATATTTAAACCAAACGGAAGGCGGTTAAATTTAAAACAACCAAAGGGAGTACTAAACTGACATAATTTACTAGAAGGTTCATCTAATTTAATTTGGTAAAATCCATCCTTTAAATCAAACACACTATACATAGATTTATTAGATAACTTAGGCATTAATTCTTCAATCGTTGGTATTAAATGACATTCTTTTTTAATAACTTTATTAAGATCCTGTGGATCTAAGCATATTCGAATTGACTTGTCAGGTTTCTCTACTATAACTAAATTATTAATCCATCCATCTGGATTCTCTACCCTACTTATAATTTTATCTTTTTCAAGAGCAATTAATTTCTCTTTTAATTTTGGTTTTAAGGATTCTGGAATCCTTCTGGGGGGTTTAACTACTGGCTTAGAATTTTCATCAATTTTAATAGAACACATTAAATTAAATGTTCCTAACCCCTGAAAAACATCTTTATTTTTCTCAATAAATTCATCCTTATTTTTTATTTCAGTAGAATCTACTTTTTCTCTTTTAATCAAACCCAATTCAATACAACTAGGTAATCCTAACAATGTTTTAGAATAATTATTACAGTTTACAACAATAAAATCTAGATATTTAGTACAATTATTCATTTTACACTCTAAGTTAACTATACCTAGGGGTTTAATTAAATTACCACCATACGCCTCTAAAATAATCTCAGTAGGACTTAGGGAATAATTACATTTCAGCGATTTAAGTAAATCATTATGTATTATATTTACACACGAACCAGTATCTAATTTAACTGATAAGATTTTATTTCCTACCTTTAGCGATTGTATCCAGCTTGAATCCTTAGCACACAGCACTGAATCTACAAAAATACATTTTTCTATATTATTAACTCTCTTGGAGTTAAACCTATTTCTACACCCACTAGCAAAGTGATTTAACTTATCACAAATTTTGCATCTTTTTCCAAAAGCTGGGCACTTTCCTCTAACATGATTATAATTACATTTTTTACACAGATAAATGTTTTCTTTTTTATTTTCACTTCCAGCAGCTGTCTGCGTTCGCGACGTCGAATTGTTCGAAGTCTTATTTTTTGCTTGTTTATTTTTTCCTATTAGAGACACAGCGTCTGCTACAGTACTCGTTTCGTTTAGAATATTTACTTCTGATTTCCGCTGTATTACTTCAGACTGTTTTTTACTTAATTCTGCTGCTCGGCAAATGTCAATCGTCTTTTGGAGTGTTAGATTCGATTCTCTTAATAGACGTTCTTGAAGCTGTTTTTCTTTCGTTCCAATTACAATGCGGTCCCGAATTATACTGTCAGATAAATTTCCATATTCGCAGAATTTTATTAGTTTTCTTAAATCTGTTAGAAACTCATCAAAGTTTTCAAACTGTTCTTGATTTCTGCTATTAAATACATAGCGTTCGATCACGATATTTCTGCGTGGATTTGCATAGTTCTCAAAAGCATTCAGAACATCCGCTAAGGTATTTCTCTGCTCATCTGTTAGCTCAAATGTATTATAGAGTTCGACGGCATCTTCACCAATGCAATTTAATAATATTGCTACTTTGACGTCGTCATTTTTCTCCGTGTGGCCTCCTGCCTTTAAATAAATTTCAAAGTTCTGTCGAAACTTTCGCCATGCTTCGGCGATATTACCGGAGAGGTCCAAACCTCTTGGAATTTTTAAAGAATCCATTCAGGATTTATTCGAAAATTAATTTCGGAACAGTTCTGGTTCGACGCTCGGCTGCGCCATGTTATATCTGTTGCGTCTTTATTTAAGAGCAGCTGCAGTCAATAGCTGCAGATTGTTTTTAATATGACAGTATAGGACAAAATTTCGTATAAATGTACATAATGAGAATTATTTTGAATGTATGATTGTAAAATTAATGAGAAATATAATAGTAGTAATAGTGAACGAGGGGGAAAAAATGTGTGTTGGTAGGAGCATCGCTGGGAGAAGGTACCCAGGGAGTCCATAGTAAAAATTTAAACCCGTAGGGTGTAAATTTTCAATATGGGTATCTTTCAAAAGAACTCGTCAATACTTTTAAAACGAATAGTTGAACCATAGATCTGTGATAATTTAAAACAAAGTTATAGTTTTTTTTTTTTTTTTTTTTTTTTTTTTTTTAAGGGAAAAAATTTCCTTGGTTGTATTGACTTTCAGGAAGGGTGGGCACAGGGACCTTGAGGGCATCGACGAGCATTAGCTACGTCTCACTAAATATAAGACTCGGCGATGGCGTGCGCGCAGGAACATCGAACTTTTGAATGAAAAAGAAAAGAAGAAGGAAAAAAAAAATAGAATGAAGTCACAAGTGATAAAAAAAAAAAAAAAAAAAAAAAAAACCTGTAACACCAGTATGAAAATAAAGTAAAAATAGGCAAGAAAAGAAATTGTAGCTTAGGAAGGGTGGGCACAGGCACTTTGTTTACAGTGATGTGCATTAAGATCTTATACCATTCGATATTTAATTAGATTCTTAATTAATTTGTTTGCTTTTGCTTAAATTCTGCGTCATTTTCATGCTACCCCCGAATGAAAAAGAGGTTAGTATACGTTTCAAACCTTTGTCTATCTGGGTGTCTGTCTAATGGAAATGTAGCTTCAAAACCTATGGACAGGTTTCAATGCAGTACGTACACACATATTGATATTATATATACATATATATATATAAAACTATAATTGGTATTAACTATAGTTGGTGACTATGAATTCACAATGCAATAAAAAAAAAAAATCTGAGTTCGGTTCAAAATTAAAGATTTTACCACATACATACACACCAAGGCCGTAACCAAGGATAGGTTTTATGGGTTCAAATAACATCGGAAATCTGTCAGATTTGTCAAAATGTTTGAGTTATATTTCATTTTTTTCACTCAGTATTTTGTACCACAGCTGAAAACCTTTCCGAAATTTTTTTCTGGTTACAGCCTTAACACACACACATACACATTAAGAAAAAAAAAAAAAAAAAAAAAAGAACAACTAGGCCTATGAGCATGACTGAGATTCGTACCCGGCACCTACAGGCTACGGATATAGAAAACATAACCCTTCGGCCACGGATTTTACTTTATAATCGACACTGATATAAATTAAATACAGTGATCCAAACGGAAAATATATTATTTTGTCATTTTCATTGTGATATCTGCTTAAAATAAATTTTTTTATTCCAATCTGGATTGGACTATGAAATATGAAAGAAAAGAGAGAGAGAGGATAAAAATAACGTGAAGTATTTTACAGGAATAATAATAATAATAATAATAATAAACATGGAGTTTCTATCTCACAAAAACTTTTACTTTAAAATATATGGGAACTAAACAGGGAATTATATCTGTTAAATATATCATGATTCCCAGAGGAAAATAAATCAAAGGTTAAATAAATGGAAAGAATATGGCAATTATATATGAATATTTCAAAGCCGGTTGTCAAACTGTGAAAATATAAAGAATCTTCCATATTTCCGTCAAATATGACGCTTACATAAAAGGTCTTCGGCAACTACTGAAAAGACAAATCAATTCAAAAACTTGTCGCTAAAAAATGTAAAATAAAATCTCTAAAAGCAGATATTCAGAAAGCGAAAAGAACATAAAAGTCTTTCGCAATTTGTTTCAAATTTTTTTTATAAATATTAAAATAAAATTTGGTGACTTCACAATATTTATTTAGCTAGTATATTTAATGTTTTAAAAAAATTACATCTTAAAATGTATTACTAGAAAGTTTGGCATAATATAATCAGAGGCTTCATAAGAAGTATTTTTTAATACAGATTACAAAAAGTATGAAACAACAGCCACGGATGTAATAACGTAATCAGTGTCGAGGTTACTGATTGTTTAACGTGATGCCTTACCCAGCTTGACATGAAAAATGCAATACCGTGGAAGTATGGGGATAGAATGGAATGGAAATTGATACTTAACCATAGAATGCATATGTGAATAAGTAATTTTATTTAGAAGAAGATAATTTTATTGCAACACATAAATATATATAGGATATAATCAGTAGCACTGGACGATGTACCGATGCGTCGAAAAAAAAATCGATTAAAAGTTATACATATATACCAGCAGAGAAAGCTATAGAAGAGTTGTTATTTATACCATATGTGCATTGTTGTGGGATGAAATTGTGATCTTTTTATTTTCTTTAATATGATATCAAGTCGGTGTGGCTGTAACTGTTTCTTTAAATATTTAAAACAGCGATTGGGATGAAAATTGACACATAAACAGAGAATGTGTGCAAATAACTTATTTTATTTAGAAGAAGATAGGATGATCACGATAAGTACGAAGTAGGACACCGCAGAAATGCCAGAAATAATACTACGAGATACAGATTCAATTAGCATGCAGATAATATCTGGAGTAATAGAAGCCTTTATAATCGCAATATTCCTCCATAATATATCTTCCGTTTGAGGCTAAAGCAGAAAAGACAAACGACGATCAATCATATGGTCGATCGGTGAGAGATATGCGACTTTGCATGCGAAGGACGCTCTTATATAAGCTGCAAGGCTTATTTGCTGAAGAGTGCCGTGTGCAATTCTGCGTTGTCTTGCACGAAAGTACCATTTAGTAGCCGCTGCATATAAGTTCCCACAATCGGCTGCAGAACTTCATCGACGTATTGTCGTGCCGCCAATCTTCCCAAATTCCACAGAGTTTCACCCAGTGACTATCATCATACAAAACAGAACAAAGACTCGTCGCTGAAAATCCCTTAAAATTAGTTGCTCAAATGGCTGCATTCTGACGCTATTGCAATATTTTGCAACGATGGGTTGATATCGATGGCAATCTTTAAAATGAGCGGCTTGTGTGTTAGCCTTTCTCGGTCGTGAAAATATTCTCATGGATAGTGGAGAATTTAAAACAACCTTCATATATCGCAGAATGTCGATAATTGTGGACTATAGAGCCACCCCTTGCTTACCTCTAATGCATCATTTCGTGCTTTTTGTAATATGTCTAGGCGGACCTGCTATTTCCCGACAACTCATATTTCTTTCTTCGATCTATCTGCAACGAACTATATCCATACTGTAAACATCTACAAATATTTTAGAAAATGATTCAGCCAAGTGACCATACGTAATGATACATTATAATTCTTCATGAACAGCACCGATTGCGGAATTGCCTTCGCTATGTCGTCATCCAAGCGTTTCTGTTCCGCAGGTATCTTCTAGAGCGAAGAATTTCTTAAAATTACGTAGACAATACAGAATAGTGACTATTGGTTCATTCAACCATTTCCTTTCCTTGTAGTCTGTGCTGTACAGTCGGCAGCAAAAGTATCCTAGAACTAGCAATAATCCCTGTCTAAAAAAAGTACACTTAATACTGCTTTGTTAAACAAATCCTTGTCGAGTCAAGCTCTTAGTCTAAGACCATGATTCGACAAGGATTTATTTAATAAAACAGTTTTAAGTGTACTTTTTTAATATCGGAATTATTGGCTAGTGTTCGGATACTTTTGCTGCCCTACTGTAATCACGTGAGCTGCATGCAATTCATAGCATCTGCATAACCTGTTCAACTGCGCATTCCTCGAAATTTACATAGTTTTATGGCCGACTCCTTGTATATAGTGCATTAAACACGACAAATAATCCATACGTTACCATTTTTGTTTATTTGCTATCCTGTGTATTAAGCAAATTTTGATATAACATGGTCATTTGTGTAAAGATTTTTGCATATAAGCATCTTGCTAAAGTTTCTTCTTTAAAGACATCCCATATACATATCAGGATCACTTTGGAAAGTAATATTAGTTTAAACTGCTTCAAATTCTAGCAATGTGAATAGCCGTTACTCATGCTTAAACTATTTTATTTAATTGCTACTCACCATGTTCCATTTTTGTATACCTACCTTTGCTTGCACTGTGCAGAATCCTAACAATGCAAGCAGCTGTCGCTCACGTTTAAACAGTTTTAAATGACTTACTTACTTACCATTTGCCTATTTATGTTTTTCACTGCATTTACAGTTTTATTGGGTATTTTTAAATGATTTAAAAAATTAAAGAAATCCGCCATTTATAAATAACGAAGTCATCATTTTGACCTTAATTTAAAATACTGCTTGTAAAAATATTTTTTCTCTTTTACGGTATTGGTTTTATTTGTGTTCATAGACTATATGATAGAATATTCATAGACTATATGACGAGTGTGTGTCGAAGTTAAGGCCAACTGTCTACGCTATTAGGGGTCGTAGGCCTGAGTGGTGTGCTCTTCACAGGGGTCTTTTTAAGAGATCTTGACCTGCATTCATGTGAGTTTCGGAGGAATTCAAGGAAAACTCCGAACGGTTTGGTCAACGAGCGCAACTTTGGTTTGAACCCGGGCCATCTCGTCTACCAGGTCTGAGATCAGAATCTCTAAACCACTGGTGGGACCGACTATATGATGAAGAGAGATTTAAACGTGATTTTAGGCATAAAATTTTCTTTGAAATATCATCCCTTCTCAATTAATATTTATTTATTCCTTTCTTATTCTGCACATTGTTAACCTTTTACACATAAATCAGCCAAAAAAGGATAGTTTTCTTTTCTTTTCTTTCTTTTTTTTTAAAGTATATTTTAATTATAGACATACACACAGACAAAATAAAATAAAATCAATACATAATCCATCTTTTTCATATTGTTCCTAATTTAAAAGTAACAAAACTCTCATGACAATTTTGCTCACTTCCTTTGCTGATAACGTTTTCTGCAACATCATTTTGATTCTTTTAGATGATATTTGAAAAATTGTAAAACGACGTCGCTGAAGTATTTCATTGAATTTTCAGCACTTTGAAAGGAAGATAAAATAACTGATGCGATGAAAGTAACAACAGCTTTCAAAGAGCAATTCAAAGCTTTTGAAGTCTTTTGGGGAAAAAAGGATATGCTTTTGTTGAGTTAGACTCTAGAAGTGTTATTCATTCAATGTTTAAAAAAGGGATGACACTACGTCGTTATTACTTAAGAAATAATATGTAGATAAGCAAAATTTAATTAGGGCTATTTATCTACATAGTATTTTTAATACGAAGGTAATAATAATAGTAATAATTTTATGTATTTAGATATTTCGTAAAATTAATTGTAGTATTGGTTACTGCAATAAAACACGTAGTAAAATAATTGCAAAACATATACAAATAACAAATAATGTAATAGAGAAACAGTAATTAGAAAAAAAAAAAAAAAAAACAGGGCAGTCATAGAAGTGAAAACTAAGTAACTTGTGAATTGTATCGTCGAGCTATTAGATTATTATTTTTGAATTATTTTTGGTTTGTAAAGAAGTGTTAATATTGTAATATGACTAAAATAATTTTCTTTTTTTTTATTATTTATTTGAAAATTTATATTGAAAGCAAAAGAAGAATATAACAGTCTGTATAAAAACACGTGCTTGTACTTCGTGAACTATGTATATACTGTGGAAAAAGTACATACATACATAGAGTATAGAACTAGAAAGAGACAGATGCCACTAGCCAGTATACTACTCGTATTAGTATACATTTTATACATATATATATATATATATATATATATATATATATATATGTATATGAGGCATGCCGCGCCGTGCGCTACATATATGGATATATATGTAGAGAGATATACTCTTTGTATATATATGATGTATACTAATAATGCACGGAGGTATATCTATGTACATATATACACAGTATACATATAGCTCGTGGAAAGCGTTCGGTGACGATGACGCTAGTTCCATGATTTTTGTTCACCCAAAAAAGTGATCAACGCGCCTAAAGAAGTTTTCACTTAAAAAATGTATGTATAACTGTTAATTCTTATTATGAGAAAAATTATTATTAACAAGCGAGCTGTGCCCTATTCACCGATCACTATATTTAAATAAATTTTCAAAATTCCATAAAACGGTCAAAACCTCGATTTGGTTTCCCATTGCCTTCAGCATCGCCTTACCCGCTCACATCCTGTTGAGTCTGGACAGGTGCCCACAACAAAAATAACGTATATTACAGCAATTGGGCATACAAAAGCAGGAATTTTGTTGATTTACGGTGAAGTATTAACAAATGTCGAAAATAAGTTTAATAATAAAAAGGGAGAATTTTGCCGATTAGCACGGAAATAACAGTCTATTTCAGCAGTCATTAGAGAGAGGAGGGGGGGGGGAGAAAATCACGCATTTCAGTAATTAGCTGAGATTAAGTGTATTTTTATTTATTTATTAATCAGCTGTGGATTCGTTCTGGTTGCAAAAACATTGCAATTTAACTTGTCAATCAACCAAAATACATGCAAATTTTATCTACCAAGTAAATATTTTTAGTATCATGATTTTAAAATTGTTTATGTTGTAAGATAGTTACGTTGTAGCCATATACCATATAGATAATTACCAGCGCCCCAATCTATCACATACTGCTTTTTATTACCTATATCCTTTATCGAAATTTTTATAGCAATCGTGGAATTTATCCAACTCAATGTCACATGTCACGTCAGTTTTCCAGCAAACTATGCACGCAAAGATAATAGAATGCGCCCTTCAAGTGGTGAGAACTCGACTGTCACAAAACATCTGGTATTGGATGCGTGGTTGTTTGATAGCGAAATAAAAATCCTATTTGTCCCAGAATTAGAATGCAGGCTATTTTCTTTTATAGGCATACAAATTTTATTTATTTATTTTTTTATTTTTTTAAGAAAAGGGGGCAAATTTCTAATTTACTTCTTAAATGTTTCATATGAAGTAAATTTGCTTTCTGTTTAAATTGGAAGAAGACAAATAAAAAGTTTTACTTCGACCAAAAAAAAAAAAAATGTTTTTGTTAATGTGCTTAACAAATTAGCCTCTGGAAAACATTATTCTCGTTTTCCAGGTTGAGAGGGCATAGCTAACCATGGAAGTTGATACCATTATTATTTATTTACAATTAATTATGCTTCCTTTATTGACAAAAATTATTATAAAAGATTCGTACATGAAAATGATGGTGCCAAAGCTTCATAAGAGTATCGCTCGATCAATGTATCTTTAGAATACCCCGATCTTTATGAAAATTATATATATATATATATATATATATATATATATATATAAGAAAAAAATGAGAAAAGCTCGATGCGATTTTCTTAAAAAAAAAAAAGAAAAGAAAATACATAATCATCTTAATACACTGTAGTACTTAATATGCACTTTCTTTTCGAACAGTAAGCTATAGTTTTATAAGAAGACAAATACAAAGAGAGCCAAAAATCCGTGAAACATTTAAAATATCATTATGAAATCAAGTAAATAACTGATGTACAAAAGTGCAGTTAGTATTACAATACTTCTTACGATCAAAGCTTTTGTTTAGGCAAATAAAAAACTAATTCCATATTTGCTCATACACTGTTAAAAATTTCAACAGAAAACTCTGTGTAATCTATTATCTTAAGTCTTACGTAAAATTACAGAGAAAAATAAACGGAGATGCTAAGAAACTTATTTTATACATTCATTTTAATAACTAATATTAATTTAATTAATTATTGTTGAGCATATATTTCGGACTTGGAATTCTTTTTCTGAAGTAGAAACAGTCATTTTTAATTTTAATTAAATAATTAAATAATAAAGTTACGTAAAAATACAGAATAAAGATTGAGAATCTCGATAATTCACTTAAAAGTGAAATATCGAGTGAATTCTTCTTTAAAAAGAAGAATTGCTGTAAATTTACAAAGACTCTGGATAAATATTTACATTAAATTTACAGAAATTTTTAACAGTGTATAGGCACTGTACCATATGGCACTGTACCAGTTAGTATTACAATACTTCTTACGATCAAAACTTTTGTTTAGGCAAATAAAAAACTAATTCCATATTTTGCTGATAGATGGCGCTGTACCATAAAAACTACAACAAAAACCATCAAAACGTAAGACAAGCAAATAAAATGTTTAGCATTGATTGTGGAAGAACATTTTTCTGGTCTTCAATACTTTAATGTCAGTCACACGGGAAATATACACGCTGTCTTCCATATAGTACCACAAACAAGTGGTGTTAAAACTGGGGATCAAAGATGCCATAACAAAATTACAAAAAGCGCTATTTCAAACATAGGTACTTGTAATATCATCTGAGAGAAAAATTTAGAACTATTTTTTTTTCTTAACCCAAACTTTTCATTGTATAAAGCATAGGTGTACGCTTCACAGTTGATTTTATATTAAAATTTAAGATGTGTCATGAATTTTTGACAAACAAATAAAGTGTATTTATTTTATGAAAATCACTAATTATTTCAACATATGCGCCCTATATGGCTCGAATTTCATCTAAACAGTAATCCAACCGAATTTATGCGTTTGCTAGCATCGATTATGGAAGAGACTGAATTACATGTATTATACAAGTCTTCAATACTTCAGTGTCAATCACAGGGGAAGTATACATTTAGTCATTCACATAGTCTCACAAAAATAAATCAAAAGGGATTTAGGTATGGATATTAAAAAGACCGTACCAAATTTATAAGAAGCGCTATTTAAGCGAAACATATGCACAATTATCGCCATCTAAGGGGAAATTTTGAAACTATTTTTTTTCCCTTAAACCAAACTTTTCGGTAAGAATTATTATAGTACAAATTGTACTCCCATATGCCACTTACTTGTTTTATATTGAAGTTTGAAATATGTCAAGGATTTTTTGACCAGCCTCCATATTTTGTACTCCAGATGACATTGAATCAGTCAATATATGGGAAAATGTCCTGGATGTAAAATGCGATGCAATGCTTTTAATTTTTAATGAGGAATTTATACTTCGTTTATGATTGAAGGCACGAGTAGAAAAATGTACTATGTTATAAAAAATTAATTTCAGCTCAATACCAACTAACATGTTTCACCATTAAAAAATTAAAATCAATAACATATTCACATTTTTATTTTTATTTTTTATTTTTTATTTTTATTTTTATTTATTTATTTATTTATTTATTTATTTATTTTTTTTTGTCGGGAAAGAGAACTCATTCAGGAGAAAAAAAAATTTTACTATAGGCATTGAACAAAAAAGAAGAGAAAGGAAAAAAAAAAAAAAAAAAACATCTGTTCCTATCAGTTGGTAAAAGCTGTCAAAATAGGAATTGATTATATTCATTAGAAATTCGTCTCATTACAAGTTTTTTGCAATATTTAATTGGCAATAGTAATAAGTAAGTATACCTTTTGGCGTTCTTATAAACCATTATGTTATTTTACAAAATACAAAATAAATTTACTTATTCGTGATTAAATTATTTAAATTTTATCCTCAGCAATCGATGCGGTAAATGCTATTAGAGCACATAAACTGTTAAATACGAATACGCAAAATCCCCTTTTTAACGTAAAGCATTCGTTTACGGGAGCGCTTTGAGGTGGAACTCGCTTTTTTTTTTTTTTTTTTATAAATAACGTACTTTTACCTAAGCAGAGCTCGAAATATCCGCCTTTTCTTGCTACCAGTATTTTCATACAGAAATCCATACAGTATTTTTTAATAGGAATGCTTCTTGATTAAATGGTATAGACATTATTGTGTAAAAATGGTGGCAGCATAAAAGTCTAAATTTTTTTTTATTCCTGAAAGTGTTCTGAAACATTGCGGACATTTCGAGCTCTGCCAGCAAGAATTGTATTAAAAATTTAACTGTACATTTTGCATTTAAAAAATAAAAGAAAGAAAAAAGAGAAAGAAAAAAAAAAAAACTTTCAAATGTTTAATTTTGTTTGACTTTTTATTTTTTTCTTTCAGGGAATTTTCCAGTCTCCCAAATGCTTTGAATTTTATTCACATTTTCTGTATCAGCTAAGATTTTTTCATTGATTTACGGCACATACATCGCTTTGATCTTTTCTCCAGAGAAAGTAACTATCGTTTTGTCTGAATGTGAGTCTTTGAAAAAAGAAAAAAAAAAAGACACTTTTTTTAATAAATAAAATAAAATATACATATATATATATATATATATATTTTCATAAAAAAAAATATGTTGAATGTTCCATAAAAGTAAACTTTTTATTTTCATCAGTGATTTTTTAAATGCATGACTTCATTGAAACTAAAATAATCGAAGAGTTAAAGTAAACAATCGATAAAAGGTTAGATTTACAGACATTTAATCAAAGGAAAATACAGGTACTTAAAAGTTTTTTAAAAGAACTTTTTTTTTTCTTTTTTTTCCCGAGTACAGAAATTTTGTGCTATAAAAAAGTTTTAAAAAATTTAAATACGAAGGTTTAAAATATTTACATATGTATAAAATATTAATTTATAGTTGAAATTGATAAATTAATCTGAAATATAATTTTCTTTTAAAATGTATTTTAGAATACTTCTTTTTCAAATTGAGAAATTGGAACGTTTCGCACAGTTTTAAGAATAGTTTTCTATACATTAATTTATGTAATTTTAGATAAAGTGTCTTCTGTCGATTATTCATTTCATCTGTATTTATATAAGAAGAAAGAACTGGATTTGTGCAAAAATTTCGATCTCTGGTTATTGAAGGATTTGAACGTTTTGAGATGGGCTGAACAAGATTTGACCCTTTTTAGAAATGTCTTTGTGTGTGTATTTATGCGTGTGCATCCAAGATTTAGTGCACGTTGTATCTCAAGTATGAAAAGACGAAATTTAACCAAACTCGATATTTAGTTGGATCGCATCTAAATTAGTGCACTGAGAAAAAATTCTGTAACTGACATCTAGAATCTAAATTGTGGCTCTAGAAAAAATAGTTCCATGTCATCCTTATAAATTCTAGTCCCCTTTGAAAGCAAATTCTAGAAACCCATTAAAATTCTAGAGCGTTTTCCTATATTTTCGAGAGCAAAGCTATTTAAAAATCTCTTCAAATAACTGCGAATAAAAGAAGCGAGTTTCAACAACTATAATCTTGGTTCATGACCCAATTCTAGAAAAACAAGCAAGAATTTCTCGCCATATAAAAGATTCAGAATATTGTTTCACCATCTAGAAATGTATAGACTAGAAATTCTCGATCATTTCGTCTATTCAGTTTATTGGCGTCCCTTATGCACATAGCTCGGAAATATATATTTCTAGTTAAGGGATTTAGAAAGTGACCACCTTTTCATTCTAGATGAAGGCGGTATATATATATATATATATTTTTTTTTTTTTTTTTTTCTCAGTGTATTCCTTCAGATTTTTTGTGATGCTTGTTGTTACAAATTGATGTGTTTACATACGCTAATTTAACAGCAATAGACCATAATTAAAAGAATAATCTTTATTATTTAAATGAATAAATTACTTTATTTGGTTTAGTAAGAAAAGAAAAAGAAAAATTTTTGATAATACTAAAAAGTGTGTATAAAATTTTATTCTCGGATAAGCATGATAGACTGATTGCAAAGTTGCCAGGAAATATATTCATTAGTACGAGAGGACTATACTTCTTTCAGACAAAATATGCTAGATGATTTTTTATAACTCATTACAAAAAAAAAAAAAAAAAAAAAAATCTATGTGATTTCTATTTTTTATTTTAATCGTCTGTATCAGAAGATAATGATATCCAGTGGGTGAAAATGACGTCCTTCTGACACGATCATATAGGTAGTTTAGACAAAGATTTTTTTCTTGTACTTATGACCATACTTGCCAACATACTAATTAATATTCCGTAATATTGCTAGCCCCGCCTTCTTTCTCCCACCAGTAACTTTTTAGAGTATTTTTTTACTTACACTTGGAGAATTTTACTCTGAAAATTTATTGGTGTGAGAAAAAGGGCGGGGCTAACAATACTACGGAATATTAATTAGGATGTTGGCAAGTATGCTTATGACTGACAAAATAAATAAATAAATAAATAAAATACATAAATAAAATAAAATAATAATAAAATAAATAAGTAAATAATAATAATAATAATAATAATAAAATCCTTTTATTTTAAAATTTTAAATGTAAATTTTGCATTAAAAGAAAAATTCCAAATGTTTAATTTTATTTGACTATTACGTTTTCACAAAGTAGTATTTTGTAGTCTCTCAAATGCTTTGCATTTTCCGAATCAGTTAGGATTTTTCATTTATTTAATAATTTAATTTCATTTGATCTTTTCTTCGGAGAAAGTAACCATCGTTTTACCTGAATAAAGTCTCTTTTATTTAAAAAATAAAATCTCTTTACAAAAATACCTTTAAATTTCTACAGAAGCAACTTTTATTTTTGTGTACTGATTTTTTAAGTGCATTTCTTGTATGAAGCTAAAATAATCGAAAAGTTAAAGTAAACTAGCAATAGAAAGTTACATCTACAGACTTTTAATCAAAGGAAAATGCAGATACTGACAAATAATTCTGTTTTTATTGCTTTTATTTGTTTTTAAAATATTTTATTGTGTTTTAATAAGATAATTATAAATTATTTTTCATGGGGAATTTTTCAGGTATTTGTTCTATAGAGCAATTTGAGCACTTTTAATACTTCTGAAAATTCATTATTCATGTTCTAATAATATATATAATATTTGTTTTATATTCACATGTTTACTATAAGTTAAATAAAAACACAATTTTAAATGAGGATTTTGACAAAAAAAAAAAAAAAAAAAAAAAGTTTTTTTAAGTGGGTTTTATTGAAAAGACACACCCCGATTTATTCGGGTCGGGCAAATTCAAACCTCAACTGCAATTTTTGCCGTATATTTAATAACAATAATAATAAAATCTGGTGTGCGACAACCACACGACTTTCAGTTACATACTATTACACATATTATATACTATTTATAAAGATAGTGTGGTGAGAAGAGGTATAAAATTGACTTTACAAATCGGACACCTAACAGTAAGAGCAATTTAAAAATCGATTTCTAATTTAACGGTTGTGAATTTTCTGAATGTGAAAATGGAATTTAAAAAAATACACTGAGTAATGAGTAATTGTGGAAACAAATTTTCTTATAGAATAACACGAGCCTTAGTCCTACCAGCAGCCGAGTGATTCTGCGCTGAAAGCTGGTAAACGTGAGATGCTGCGTTCGGTCCCAGGTCGCGCTCGTCAGCCTAGCTGTTCGGAGTTTTCCGTGGTTTTCTCTGAAACTTTCTTAAACACGGGCTAGGATCCCTTAGAAAGACCACCACGGAGGGCACTCCCCCGCGGTCCTAGGACACTAGTGCAGTCAGTCAGTCTTAATCCCAACAACAAATAAGGATTAAAATATTAAAAATTTTTTGACTGTAGGCGAGTTGCGGTATTGTCGCTCTTAAGAGAGTCTTTGGCACAAAGCGCCGATGTTCTGCACTATGCTAAACTTGTAAACAATGCATTAACACTATTCTGTCATTTAATACTTGAAAATACTTAATTGTTCTACAAATAATGACGCAGTCTTATATCACTTGAAACGTATCATTTCAAGTGTACGAATAGTTGGTTGTGAATTATTAACAGAGTTAGCTCAGTGGTGTGTTATGACAAGAACCTAAGTTCGATTACTAGCACCTTGCCACACTTCACTCGATAAAATTAAAATGATTATTATTATTTTTTATTTATTTATTTAACATTTGGTCATAATAATTACAAATAATTAAAATAATGTTAGATAAAACTTTCTTTCATATTGCATTGTACTCTAAACTAGAAAATTTCACCCTATTAAAAACTATTCTAAATAATTTCTATGATCCTAAAATTTTTTAACTTTTTCAAATCACGAACTGAACTGAACTGAACGTGTTTTACCTGTCGCAATCTTTTTTTTGCAAATCTACAGACATTCTTCAACCTACTTTTTTTTTTTTTTTTTTTTTTGAGTCCATTTATAAAATTTGTTCACGAATTCTTTTCATTTCTCCAACCTCTGAAAATTTACACATGAAAAGTATATCATTTTAACATTCAAAGCACTTTTCCTCGGGAAACTCGATATATACGCTATTCATTCGTACGGAAATATGGACTTGAAAAGGTACAATACTTTTAATACATTTCCGACATTGAATTTTGAATGAAGCTTATTTCCATCCACTTTCTAAGTGTATAGAATTTTTTACATTTTCAGTTTTTCTAAGATTTTCGACAGTGTGAGACAAGAATTAAAAAAAAAAAAAAAAAAAAAAAAAAAATGCACGCATCTCTAGTTTTATGGCGTTTGCTTCGTTTGCATACGTATGTTGAATCTGAAAAGGAAATTTATTTCTATTGGCTTTCTTCTTTGAATAAATGGATAGTTTGTGAAGGAAATGGAATTAAAATATATATATATGTATTTATTTATTCATTAGTACGAAGGTCGCACTATTTCTTTCAGACAGCGATGTTGCGTTGTTAACATTTTGCGGTCTGCCACCTTTAATAAACGTGATATATATATATATAAGTTTGTCATTATACACATCCAGATTTTTAGGGAACTACAACATTCAACCGATCGCTACGAAAATTGGTACACTTATTAATTAGGACAAAATCTAGCTGACGCCGTATTTTTTAATTCTGTCGGATAATTGGTTTAAAAGGCATTAAATAAAAACCCCATTTTTAACTTTAAAATCATTAAAAAGAAAAAGAAAAAAATCGGATGTCAAAAATGAATAAATTAGCGAAAAAAGAAAAACTATAAATTGATTAAATGGATAAAAAAAGAAAAAAAGAAAAAACTGGTTAAAGACAGTAACCGATGCTAGAGAATGATACATAGTTACTGCTTACCTTTAGATGCAAGAATAAATTAAAATAAGTCCTGTCCTACTAAATTAAATTCTGCCTTGGATAGAAATTTATATCTATTTCTAAAAAAAAAATGAAGGTTTTTGTATAGTGTCTTCTTCATTTATTTATTTATTTGAGAACTTTATTCCTAATATAAGTCTATAGTAATAAAAGAAGTATTGAATAAAAAAAAAATCTCTAGACTAGATCATTGTGTTCCTCTTTTTAATTATAAACTGTAATATTTATTCATCACTTTTTGGGTATGTCTAAAAAAAGGGTTCCAAAGCTTTGGATTTTTTTTTTTTTTTTTTTAATGTTTATAAAATTTTATAAACATCTTCATACATTTTAATATAATTTCCATTCAAATGAATTATTTGTTCTGATGTGAAACAACTTCATAATAATATCTATCCCAAATTATGAAAGAAGCAAAAAAAAAAAAAAAAAAAAATACTTCAAGCATACTTTTACAGTTAACTAAGATGAATTTCTAATAATAGCTTCTTAATAATGAAAGGCCACCATTTTTTTAAACTAATACTGAAAATGATGTCATAGCTAAAAAAATGTATTGGAACAAATAATGTAAAATTTTATCCAAGGTTTCCACGAGTGCGTTACAATTAAATAAAGTAATGAAAAGGATAATTTAACTTAAAAACTTGCATCACAGTCGCAACAGTGTATTGAAAAAAAAATTGGTTTGCATGTTTTTGAAGATTTGTTCATTGAATCAAATAATAATAATAAAACTAGTATGCTGTGGCCACCACAAGACTTTCTTCTATATTTTCCTATACAAATTCACGCAGTAACAATATTAAAAAAAAAAAAAAATACAATTTTTTTTTTTAAAGTTTTTTTTCGTTAAAAAAAAAAAAAAAAAATCGATAACTTTGTTTTAAATTATCACATATTTATAGTTCAACCATTCATTTTAAAGATATTGACGAGACCTTTCGAAAGATACCCATCTTGAAAATTTACCCCCCCCGGGGGGTACTTTCCCCTGGGGGGGGGAAGCGATGACCGAGATTTTTTTCCTAATTAACTACTACTATTATCAAAAATTCATATTAATTTCACAATCACAGGTTAAGAATAATAATGTAGTAATAATAAATGCAGTAGCTCCCATTATGTACATTTATACGAAATTTTGTCCTATACTGCCATGTTAAAAATTTTGAAAAAATACGATCACAGCACCACCTGTTGAGTGATTGATCCCCAAATCTAATCAGCCCTAGTTTATGTCAGGGGCCAACTAAATACCAAATCTAGTTAAATTTCGTTAAAAAAAAAAAAAAAAAATACGATTTTTTTTCTGAGTTACTTTTTGTTAAAAGTAAAAAAAATCGATAACTTTGTTTTAAATTATCACAGATTTATAGTTCAACCATTCGTTTTAAAGGTATTGACGAGACCTTTCGAAAGATACCCATCTTGAAAATTTACTCCCCTCGAGGGGGGACTTCCCCCCCAGGGGGGTTCACGAGGCTCCTACGCATACAAAATTTTTTCCCCAGTTGACTATCTCTATTATAAATAATTCTTGTAAATTTCATAATGATTACTAAAAAATAATTCTCTTTATGCACATTTATACAAAATTTTGTCCTATATCACCATGTTAAAAATTTAGAAAAAGCGGGATGGCAACGCAACCTGTAAGACAATTTTTACCAAAAGTTGATAGGCCCTAATTTATGTCAAGGTGCAACTACATACTAATTTGTATGAAATTCTGTGCAGTAGCTCCTGAGATACAGTTGCCACAAAATTTTGTCACACACACACACACAGACAGACTGACAGACAGACAGACAGACAGACAGACAGACATTTTCTAAAAAGGGTCAAATCGTGTTCTACAGCTTTCAAAACGTGTAAATCCATCAAAAACCCGAGGTCGAAAATTTTTACGAATCCAATACTTTCTCTATATTACATATAGAAGAAAGTAAAAAAGAGCACGTCCAAAATTCGTTGGTCAATTAAAAAAAAATTGTTATCATCGCAGAAAACAAAATTTGATTAAGTAGAATTCAATCATCCATAAAACAAAGCTTAAATAACGCAGAACAATTTCTGTTTTTAAAATTCGGAATTTTAATACCAGGAGAAAATAACAATAATAAATTGAATACGTGAAATTCAACTCTACGTCACAATAAATTAATAGTATGAATTAATAAATAGACACGTGGTCATAAAATTTCCATTATAGGAAGATTATGTCATTTTTAATTTCTTGGAGACATTTGGACTTCAGATCATAAAAATATCATGATGTAACAGAGGAAGCCATTTGTTTTAAATATCATGGAAATCAGTATTTAGTAATTTGAATTGTCATGGAGAAATAACTTGGAAATACATTTGGAAATACTTTTTTTACATAGGAATTTTTGCTAGTGTTCGGACACTTTTGTTACCGACTGTATATATTTCCCTGCTATTTCCTATGAATTTTTGGCACCTCCCCCCTACGTTTTTTATTTCTAAAGTGTAGTGTTCTAAAGTTACCACCGTACTTTAGAATATAGGAAGAAAAAAAAAAGCAAGGAAAAACTCAAAAATCCATACAAAATAGCGTGGGAAAAAAAATCTAATCTTCTTTTTCGCACATTGTTTTTTTCATGTGCGAAAAATCTAATTAATTAACACCTTGCGACAAAATGCAGGAAAAACAGGTGAGAAAAAGAAACCGAAAAGTGGAAAGGGAGGATTTCAGGACTTGAAACTATCGCCCAGGCTTAGTTACGTCTTACCTACTATTACTAAAAAAAAAAAGGGAGTTGTTAACACTGGTCGCAAACCACGTTGAGAGGGTGAAAATCGCGAAAAACCAAGAAGATGGATTGAACATTCGGGACCCGTTGTATGTATGGCCTCCGCGTTTTCCGGATCTCAATCCGTGTAGCTTTTTCCTTCACCTTTAATCAGTCATTTATGCTACGCTTGTGGACACACAGGAATATCTCACAACGCTGATTGTTGTCGCTGCGGCAGACATCAAAAGCGTGCCTGGCATCTTTGAGTGCATCAGGGAATCGTCTTAACGTCATTGCAGACTGTACAATGACGTCAACAGGCGTTACTTCCAACAACTCTTATAATAATAATCAAACTTTTTTGTAGGTACTGTTGTACTTTTATCGTTCCAGCATCACATCGAAATTCGCATGCGTTTTTCGCGATTTTAATTCTCTTAACGTGGTTTACAACCCCATGTTCTATTGTAAGTTTTTGTACTCGTAATATTTTCTATCATTGAGGTGATCAAACGTCCTCGAATCATGAGGAGAGCCCTCGAATTTCGACCTATGTCCTCAGCAATTTGAAAATCATTTGCGGACATATGTTCTCGAATTTACAAATTTGTCCTCAAATTAAAGCATAATTTAGCTCTGTCCTCGAATGGCTCTTCAATTTGAGGACGCTGGGATGATTTGTCCTCACATTGGGTTTAAAAAATTTGGTCGCCTTATCTGTCACCCCTCTCAATTTCTCGGTCGAATTTTTGAATACGCTGTATGTACACGCACACGCATATATATGCATATATATAATGTGTTTGTGGAATATACATACATATATTTATATATAAAGAAACATTATGCGTTTCGCATAGGTTATAAAACACTTTCCCACTGTACTTACTCCATACCTTTTAATCTCATATATTTTTTGTCTTTACTTTCAATGAAGACAAACTCTTTTTGAAACTACAATTCTTTCTTGAATCGTGTATCCTTTAGCTTTATTTTTCCTTTTGTCAAATTTTTCCACAGCACAAGAACAGAATATAAAGTAGGATATAAATCTTCAGTTTCCGAGCGTTTATTTCTCCCACAGGCCCATCTTACGCGGAAAATGAAACTCTTCTCTATTGATTTTTCGTCTGACATACCGCATTTCTTTAGATGAAGTCGACTACTCTCATGTTTCGGAAATGTGAAATGCACAGAGGATAAGACATTTTTGGATTATTCAATCTTTAAAATGTCCCTCTTCTCTCCCGTTAAGTTTTAGTATAATAAGATGCATTGCGTATTCCTCTGTAAAATAGCTTTCTATCGGAGGTCAGATATTAAGTCTGACTTCACTCAGATTATCTCTTTCTCCATTTCCATCTAATCCTATGAGATTTTGTTTCTTCGTTTTATAAAGGATATCTCATTCAAAAATGAAGCTTTCTGAATTCTGTTTTATAGAATGCTTTTATATTAAATCTGTTTGTCTGTCTGTCATTAATTTTCTGTAATATGGATTTAGTGTAGAATTTTTATGGAACCATATGGAGATGTTTAGAAACTTCATGGAAACGTCTGGAAGTTTCATGGAACGTTCAAGAAACTTCATGAAATATTCTAGAAACTTTATAGAAACGTCTAGAAACTTCTGGAACCTTCTAGAAAATTCATGGAACTTTCTGGATCCTTCGTGAAAACGTCTAGAAACTTCATGAAGCTTTTTAGAAAAACTAGATTCCAGAAAGCTTTCAGGATTTTATAAAAGGTTACAGAGTTTCAGACGTTTTCATGAAGTTTAAAAGTTATGTTTTATGTAGAAATTAGTTTTCTAAATGCCTAAACAGCCAAAAATGAAAGTAGATAAAAAATAAAAAATAGAATGCTTTTGTATGAGTGCCTTAAAAAGTGGAAAATAAGAAACTGTTTTTTAAAAAAAATTATGATCAGCCTGAAGTTGAAAAATAAATAAATAAATAAATGCATTAAAAATGAGCCATATTTTTTATTTTTATTTATTTTATTTTATTTTATTATTATTATTATTATTGTTGTTGTTGTTGTTGTTGTTGTTGTTTTAGGAATAAACTTTTCTTTAGGCAACTGTGAATACTTTTCACAATTTATTTTTTCTCCTCATGCTGTTTAATTTTTTTTCCCTGCATTTTGGGCATATTTCAAAAACCACTGTATTATGTTATCCCATTATATATATATATATATATATTATATTATATATATATACATTTTTTTTATTATTATTCCATTCCTTAACCATGCCATCTTTTATCGTAAGGAATACATCTATATAAAAAAAAAAAAAAAAAAAAATTTCTTTTGTAGATCCAAAAATTAGGGACAAGCGTTTACTTAATGTGATAAAATATTTAAATTTAGAAAAAATGCTGTCTAAGATAAAAGCTATTGGTTCAAAGAATGGAATTCAAAAACAGAATTCGAAAAATTTCATTTTCGAACGAGATATTCTTAAAATACAAAGCAACAAAAATCTCATAGGATTACATAGGAAGGTATAGAAATAGAATATCTCACTCACGAGCAGCCTTAATTATTTTGGCTCAGTAAGATTTGTACACAAACACCAAATTTCAGAATCATTTATAAATGCGCAGTAAAACTGGATTTAGTTTGATTTGCTGCTTTACAGTAATTTTTTGCATAGTATATGTCTCAGTATCAGTAATATGCCAGTCGGTCGGCAGTCAATTTCCACAAACAGGCTTTCAAATTTATCCAAATCAGGATTTTTTTTTCGAAAAAGAATCCCCTACTCAATTTTTACCAAAAAAGTTTTTTTTTTTTTTTTTTTTTTTAAATTCAAATATTTAACAGATTTAATCCCAAATTTCCCTCAAATGAAGCTTATTTTTGAAAAAAGTCCCCATATACAAAAGGGAAAAAGAATACACACTAGTTATAGGAAAATTTTAAATCTACTTAAAGTAATTTACTGCTGAGAATATACATAGGACTTAGTTTCATCCTCAGGATATCCTGAGGACGTCCTGGGGAGAAGGGGTATCTTCAAAAATATCCTACATGCTAAAGAAAACTATTAAAAGTCTCTACATGTAGGGGACAAATCCCTATAAAAATTAGCGATCAAATTAAAAATGTATGTAGGAAAAGCATTGATGTGTGCTTTCTTTCTCCATTCTTACCATAATTTATAAATTCTTTCTTTTAATTACTCCTCACATTCTTTTGGTCATATTTAGAGTAAAATTAGGAAAAATCTTAGGATTTAATTTTTATTATATGGAGTACGCTTAAATTTTGTATATTGAAATTTCATGAAATTTATTCTCCCTTCCCCTCGAACCAAAAAAATAATTGGTTACAGCAGGAGGTTTTAAACTGGTTAACAGCAATGCGAAATATTAAAACATGAATGTTTAAAACTTTATGTCGTGAAAAGATTTAAGTTGCACATGGTCCTTCAAATTTTGACGGGTATTAACTAGTATTTTATAAAACTACTTTTAAAGAAAGTATTTTAATAAAACAAACAAGCTAAAACTATTACTAAAGAACGGAAGTTTATTTCTTCTAGAAAAATCTTCTGAAAGTTTTTTCTTAAAATTTCAAGTTCGAAAAGTCTTCTTTAATAACATCAAGAGAAAAAGAAAATGAATAAGCTATAAGTTACCCTTCAATTCTAGTAAAGTTTTATAGATTCCAGATTATTTTATGAGTTTTGAGTGGAGGAATTTCTTTCTTTGTTTTTAGAATTTAGAAGAAACTTCAAAATGCAAAATGAAAAGGCTTTCGTTAATTTTCTTTTTGAACTCATCTTAATTTATTTTAAAATTTTGAAGAAATTAAAAAAAGTATTAGAAATAAATAAGAAGCATGCAAAATAAATTGGCAAAAATTAAAAAAAGAAAAATATAATAATAATCATGTATTTATTTATAAAATAATTATATATTTATATAGGAATTAATCAAATGTAACTTATTTGAAAAAAAAAAAAATTAATAAAGTGAAGTTATTGGGAGTAAAAAAAAAAAAAAATACGTGTGGCACTCGAGGACTGCCACGGTAAAGCTATTGCATAGCATTTTTTATCAACTTATGCAATTATAATTATTTATTTATTTTATTTATGCAGTATTTTTTTTCTTTGATATTAATTCAAGTTTTTTCTTTGATATTAATTCAAGTTACACTTTTTCTTGGTGACCTTCACTTGGTGACCGATAAGAAAACAAATTTTTTTCTTTTATTGAATAAATGAGAATATATCCGCAATGAGACTATATCAAAAATATCCGCAATCGATTTGTAGGTATCGAAAACCTCGATGTACCATATTTGAATGATCTAACTCTATTTTTTGAGAAAAGGTATTTTAATAGGTTTTTAAAGGCCTGCAAGTCGAATGGGGATATTCAAGTTTTTTCTTTGATATTAATTCAAGTTACACTTTTTGAGCGTGGTGACCGATAAGAAAACAAATTTTTTTCATTTATTGAATAAATGAGAATATATCCGCAATGAGAATATATCAAAAATATCCGCAATCGATTTGTAGGTATCAAAAACCTCGATGTACCAAATTTCAATGATCTAACTCTATTTTTTGAAAAAAGGCATTTTAATAGGTTTTTAAAGGCTTGCAAGTCGAATGGGGATATTCAAGTTTTTTCTTTGATATAATTTCAAGTTGCACTTTTTGAGCGTGGTGACCGATAAGAAAACAAATTTTAATAGAGAAAAGGTATTTAATAGGTTTTAAAGGTCTGCAAGTCGAATGGGGATATTCAAGTTTTTTCTTTGATATTAATGAATAAGATAACAATAATAAGAAAACAAAATTTTAATAGAGAAAAGGTATTTTAAAAGGTTTTAAAGGCCTGCAAGTCGAATGGGGATATTCAAGTTTTTTCTTTGATATTAATTCAAGTTACACTTTTTGAGCGTGGTGACCGATAAGAAAACAAATTTTAATAGAGAAAAGGTATTTAATAGGCTTTAAATGCCTGCAAGTTGAATGGGGATATTCAAGTTTTTTCTTTGATATTAATTCAAGTTACACTTTTTGAGCGTGGTGACCGATAAGAAAGCAAATTTTAATAGAGAAAAGGTATTTAATAGGTTTTAAAGGCCTGCAAGTCGAATGGGGACAATCAAGTTTTTTCTTTGATATTAATGAATAAGATAACAATAATGATAAGATAACAATAATGATAAGAAAACAAATTTTAATAGAGAAAAGGTATTTTAATAGGTTTTAAAGGCCTGCAAGTCGAATGGGGATATTCAAGTTTTTTCTTTGATATTAATTCAAGTTACACTTTTTGAGCGTGGTGACCTATAAGAAAACAAATTTTAATAGAGAAAATGTATTTAATAGGTTTTAAACGTCTGCAAGTCGAATGGGGATATTCAAGGTTTTTCTTTGATATTAATGAATAAGATAACAATAATGATAAGAAAACAAATATCAATAGAGAAAAGGTATTTTAATAGGTTTTAAAGGCCTGCAAGTCGAATGGGGATATTCAATTTTTTTCTTTGATATTAATTCATGTTACACTTTTTGAGCGTGGTGACCGATAAGAAAACAAATTTTAATAGAGAAAAGGTATTTAATAGATTTTAAAGGCCTGCAAGTCGAATGGGGATATTCAAGTTTTTTCTTTGATATTAATGAATAAGATAACAATAATGATAAGAAAAGAAATTTTAATAGAGAAAAGGTATTTTAATAGGTTTTAAAGGCCTGCAAGTCGAATGGGGATATTCAAGTTTTTTCTTTAATATTAATTCAAGTTACACTTTTTGAGCGTGGTGACCGAGAAGAAAACAAATTTAATTAGAGAAAAGGTATTTAATAGGCTTTAAAGGCCTGCAAGTCGAATGGGGATATTCAAGTTTTTTTTTTTTTAATATTAATTCAAGTTACACTTTTTGAGCGTGGTGACCGATAAGAAAGCAAATTTTAATAGAGAAAAGGTATTTAATAGGTTTTAAAGGCCTGCAAGTCGAATGGGGACATTCAAGTTTTTTCTTTGATATTAATGAATAAGATAACAATAATGATAAGATAACAATAACGATAAGAAAACAAATTTTAATAGAGAAAAGGTATTTTAATAGGTTTTAAAGGCCTGCAAGTCGAATGGGGATATTCAAGTTTTTTCTTTGATATTAATACAAGTTACACTTTTTGAACGTGGTGACCGATATAAAACAAATTTTAATAGAGAAGAGGTATTTAATAGGTTTTAAAGGCCTGCAAGTCGAATGGGGCCATTCAAGTTTTTTCTTTGATATTAATTCAAGTTACACTCTTTGAGCGTGGTGATTGATATGAAAACAAATTTTAATAGAGAAAAGGTATTTAATAGGTTTTAAAGATCTGCAAGTCGAATGGGGATATTCAAGTTTTTTTTTTTTTTTTTTTTTTTTTTTTTTAATATTAATTCAAGTTACACTTTTTGAGCATGGTGACCGATATAAAACAAATTTTAATAGAGAAAAGGTATTTAATAGGTTTTAAAGGCCTGCAAGTCGAATGGGGATATTCAAGGTTTTTCTTTGATATTAATGAATAAGGTAACAATAATGATAAGATAACAATAATGATAAGAAAACAAATTTCAATAGAGAAAAGGTATTTTAATAGGTTTTAAAGGCCTGCAAGTCGAATAGGGATATTCAATTTTTTTCTTTGATATTAATTCAAGTTACACTTTTTGAGCGTGGTGACCGATAAGAAAACAAATTTTAATAGAGAAAAGGTATTTAATAGGTTTTAAAGGCCTGCAAGTCGAATGGGGATATTAAAGTTTTTTCTTTGATATTAATGAATAAGATAACAATAATGATAAGATAACAAATTTTTAATAGAGAAAAGGTATTTTAATAGGTTTTAAAGGCCTGCAAGTCGAATGGGGATATTCAAGTTTTTTCTTTGATATTAATTCAAGTTACACTTTTTGAGCGTGGTGACCGATAAGAAAACAAATTTTAATAGAGAAAAGGTATTTAATAGGTTTTAAACGCCTGCAAGTCGAATGGGGATATTCAAGTTTTTTCTTTGATATTAATCCAAGTTACACTTTTTGAGCGTGGTGACCGATATAAAACAAATTTTAATAGAGAAAAGGTATTTAATAGGTTTTAAAGGCCTGCAAGTCGAATGGGGATATTCAAGGTTTTTCTTTGATATTAATGAATAAGATAACAATAATGATAAGAAAACAAATTTTAATAGAGAAAAGGTATTTAATAGGTTTTAAAGGCCTGCAAGTCGAATGGAGATATTCAAGTTTTATCTGATCTACTTTATACACAAATTTTACGTGTACAGCTATTCACTGTTGTACATAGATGATAGATACCTATACACCTATATACTTTCTCACAAACAGCTGCTTATGTATTCGTCCGATTTCGGAGCAGCTCGTCTCGATCTGTGCGAGCTTCGTACAGCCGAAGTCTACCGAACTGTGTTAGGTTTTTTTTTCGTTACGGAATTTTTCGATTCGGTCGCCGCGCTCAAAGCCCGCGATAAAAGCTATACAATAGCTTAAAAAAAAATCTGGCATGTAGAGTTCTATTTCTTTCCTCTTATAAGGACGTTGTGTCCACATTTATTGTAAAGCCAAATTTTGGAATGCCTAATTATGAATGTTATTTTAAATCTATTATTATTCTTTTATACATTCTTTTCTTTTCTTTTTCTTTTATAAAGATCTGGCGACAGTAGGAAAACGATCCGGTTTCATCCTTAGAATCAGTGTAATGAATTTTTTTTTTCTTTTCAATAAATTATAATTGAAAACTATCGTGCAATGTATAAATAAGTGCCTAGTATTTGCAATATATAAATTTTTATTTTATTTATTTATTTATGTATACACATAAAAACTGTTATGTGCAAAAAGACTTTTATATATAGTAATCAATTCTATTACGAAGTTATTATCTTCTGTATTTTAAATTTGATTTATATATAGATTTCTTTCTTTTTTAAATCTTCAGATTAAAAAAAAAAAAAAAAAAAAAAAGATTTTTTAAATACTTATTTTATTTATTTATTTATTTCTGTAACTGGAAAAACAAAATCTGCTTTTGCCACTATGAAAGTTGTTTCCAATGCTAATTAGCTTTTTAAGGAAAAAAAAAAAAAAAGAGAGAACATTAAAATCTTAAAATCCATGCATTTCGACTTTTTTTTTTTTTTTTTTTTTTTCCATTTTGATCTCTTATAACATGCATTAAGCTAAATAAATTTGTTTTACAAAATAATAAATAATAATAATAATAATAATAATAATAATAAAATTTTTAATCGAATTTCAAATATAACACTCTTTAAAAATCCTTTAAAAGTGGTTCCCCCCCCCCCCCTTACACTTCAAAATCAATTTTTTAGGACCATCAAAGTTATAAGAATCGTTATATTTCATTAAAAATAAATAAACAAATAGGATTGAATGGATAAAATATGATTTTAATCAGTTAATCTTAAATATACATATATAATATATGTGTATCAAAGTATAATGAGAAGCTACTTGGGAAAAGATTAGTAGAATCTGTGTTAAATACGTGATAGTGATAACTAATTTGATCGATTGAGTAATCGCATAATCGCATAATCGCATTCTACGGTGTTAGATTTTTTTTTTTTTTTCAAGTACGATAAAGCTAATGTTTTCAGTCACACATCGTCATCAGTTGCTGTTTTTTGCCTTTAATAGGCCAGGCCCCTTTGGCAACAAGTTAATAAAAAATTAATTTAAAATTAAGATAAAGATACATAAAAGAAATCGGAAGAAATTAATATAGTAATGCGTTAAGGAATGTAACTTCATATTTTAAGATAAAATTCAGTTACTTATTTTACTTTAATTATTTATTTTCTACGCCTTATATATATATTTAGACTAATTAATTTTTCTTTTCTTTTCTTTTTTTTTTTTTTTTTTTTTTTTTTTTACCCTCTCGC
This sequence comes from Salticus scenicus, assembly GCA_963930645.1. Classification (NCBI taxonomy): domain Eukaryota; kingdom Metazoa; phylum Arthropoda; class Arachnida; order Araneae; family Salticidae; genus Salticus; species Salticus scenicus. The sequence goes on from OZ005648.1 coordinate 53,569,893, forward strand.
ATCAAGTTGAAAAAATATTTAAAAGAAAAGTGAGAAAAATCGTGTCAAAGAAAGAGAATAGCTTTAATATAGGATTTCCTTTGCAAAATTTGGCTCCGAAGTAGCTCGGACGTTTCTCGCCAAGGTCTTTACTTACGCAATTGCGATAGCCATTTTAATTTATCACCAAAATGACAACAAAAATTTAAAAGTCGCCAAGGGAGTCCTATATACTAAAGCCTTACTAAAGAAATTTTAACAAATGATTATAGTAACCGTAGCTAAGGAACGCAACATAGTTACTGCATGCCTTTATATGAAGACTAAAAAAAAAGTCCTGCCATTCTAATTTAAATTCTGTTTTGTACAGAATTTTAAATCTATTAATTAATCTTAATTTTGTACTTTTTCTTCATACAAGTAAATAAATAAATAAACAAACAAATGTTTATTTCATTAAAGTTATATCTTAAAAAAAAAAAAAAAATCGTATATCAGAAATAGATGTGAAAATTGCGCCAATTACTATATTTTCGTATATAAATTATATTATCTAGTGATGGGGTGCAATAAAAGTGTCTAAAAAACTATTTATCACGAAAATTAATATAATTTTCAAGCAGATAAAATGTGTTGAATAAATAATTTTTCATTTCTTGTTCTATTTTGAATGAAATAATGTCATATAAACTTAAAAATTTAAAAATCAACCCTTTTTTTTTTCTCCAAAATGTAACAAAAATCTTTAATTTGGAGGAATTGGATTAAAATGTAATTGAAAAATATAACTGTATTCTCATCGACTTTGGTGGACTCATGTATCTAAATTTTCACTGAGATCGATTTGGCAAAAAGGTGTAAAATGAATGTGGTTAAGATAGATTTCTGAAAATGCTTGCATATTCTATTGCCAGAGACTATGAACTAGTGTTCAAACTTTGAAATAAACTGGATATGGGTTAAAAACTGACTGCAATATTTAATACAGACAGACAGGATAACAAATTTAAATAAAAATGTACACAATTAATATAATTTCATTCTGCTATTTTGACAGTTGCAATTTTTAATACATGAAGGAAAAAAAAAAAAAAAAAAAAACGGTTTTGCAAGTATTACTACATTTGACACAAACAAAACTACTGAATTAATTAAAAGTGTGTACTAATAAGATAATAAATACCATTATATTCTTGACAGTCGCAACTTTTTAGCATGATAAAATAAAACGGTTTTGCAAATACTGCAATATTTCACACGAACAAAGCAACTAAGTTGTATACTATTGGAGGAAAATACGTGTTGCGGTAGGTTGTATTCGAACCGAGGTCGTTTTGGTAGTAATCCAGCGCCGTACCTCTGGACAAAAGGTTAACCCATTGTCCATCCGTAAGTTACGATTTTCTACATTTGAATGGTGTTGATGGCGTCGCTACAGTATTAATATAATTTCATTACATTATTGACAGGCGTAACTTTTTAAACATGAGAAAATAAAACTTTTTTTTTTCTTTGGAAGTATTGCAATATTTGACACCCACAAAACAACTCAGTTGCATAAAAATGTTTACTGTTAAGATAATTTCATTATGTTCTTGACAGTCGCAACTTTTTAAACATGAGAAAATAAAACGGTTTTGCAAGTATTGCAGTATTTGACACAAATGGGAAACCTAAGTTAAATAAAAGTGTTTACTATTTACATAGTTTCAACCGGTTCATGACAGTCACAGTTTTTAATATATAAGAAAAAAAGAAAAAGTCGTAATATTTGACACAGACAGGCAGAACAAACGAGTTAAATGAAAACGTATATTATTAAGATCATTTCAGCCTGTTCAATCGACAACCACAATTTTTAATATGGTTTCGAAAGTCTTACAACAGTGCATATTACGATAATTTCTCCCTGTTTCTTGACATTCGAAATTTTTAATACATGATAATAAAATGGTTTTGCAAGTCTTGCAATATTTGACACAGACGGGAAGAATAACCAAGTTAAATAAAAACGTGTAATATCAAGAAATTACCGTCTGTTCTTGACAGTCTTAATTTTTAATACATGAAAATAAAACGGTTTTGCAAGTCTTTTTTCATTTTCATGCTGTCAGACATTAATCGTGTAATAATGTAATAAGAAAATAAATTAAAAATTGTTTCATGTGTATGATTCCTTTGCGTGAGAAATATCAATTTAGCAACAGACCGACTGTTCATAGTTTTACTATGTGACAGGGATAGTGTCATTTTTATTCAATTACCATAATCTAGTTAGATACTTAAAAGTATGGTGGACACTGAAAATCCCTTTTTACTTTCTTCTATATTCAATAGAAGAAAGTATTGGATTCGTAAAAATTTTCGACCTCGGGTTTTTTGATGGATTTATACGTTTTGAGAGCTGTAGAACACGATTTGACCATTTTTAGGAAATATCTGTCTGTCAGTCTCTGTGCGTGTGTGTGTGACAAAATTTTGTGGCAACTGTATCTCAGGAACTACTGCAAAGAATTTCATACAAATTGGTATGTGGTTGCACCTTGACATAAATTAGTGCCTATCAACTTTTGGTAAAAATTGTCTTACAGGTTGCGTTGCCATCCCGCTTTTTCTAAATTTTTAACAGGGTGATATAGGACAAAATTTTGTATAAATGTGCATAAAGAGAATTATTTTTTAGTAATCATTATGAAATTTACAAGAATTATTTACAATAGAGATAGTCATCAGCTGGGAAAATTTTTTTGTATGTGTTGGAGCCTCGCCACCCCCCCCCCCCCCTGGAGGGAAAGTCCCCCCTCGAGGGGAGTAAATTTTCAAGATGGTTATCTTTCGAAAGGTCTCGTCAATACCTTTAAAACGAATGGTTGAACTATAAATCTGTGATAATTTAAAACAAAGTTATCCATTTTTTTTTTTTTTTACTTTTAACGGGAAAAAAAAAAAAAACCCTGAAAAAAAATCTTTTTTTTTTTTTCTGAGTGAATTTGTATAGGAAAATATAGAAGAAAGTCTTGTGATGGCCAGAACATACTAGTTTATTTTTGTAAATGTCTATTTTTGAATTTAAAAAAAAATTGCAGAAATAGGAATTGAAATATAACAATATTAAGTGTTTTAAAATTTCTTTAAAACTTTAAATAGATTAAAAAAAAAAGAAAAGAAAAGAAAAAAACATTCCAAATATTAAATGTTTTGAAATTTTTTTAAATACTTCCTGATCACAAATTCCCCTTCAATCATTTATTATTGTCATTTATCAATATATTCTAAATATATTTGGTTATTACTTAGTGGATTCATTGAAAATTTAAAATTTAAAAAATATATATTTTTATTTCTGAATGGAAATTTTTAGCATACAAATAGAGATATACTTTTAAAAGAGTAACTTATTTATGAATCCTCATGTATGTTTAATATATACTGAAAAGCTTTGGACTGTAACAGATTTCCTTTAAATATCTTAAAATTTCTATACTTAAAATGCTTTTTCTCGTTCGTGTTTTTTCAATATATAAATATGCTCGAAAAGCTAAAACTTAATATATATTTCTCAGTTCACTTAATTTTTTTAATGCTTATTAGAGTGCATTTTGTGACACTAAAGTTATAATTTATAAAAGAGGAAAAAAAAAAAAAAAAACTTTTTTTTTGAATTTTTACATATGTACTAACATTCTATATATATGTATACTAACTGTATTTCAGGAGTTACTGATCTGAATTACATATATATTTATATGTAGATTTACTTTGACATAAATTAATGGCTCTCAACTATTAGTAATAATCTATCAACAGGTGGTGCTGCTGTACAGCGATTTTGGGAAGGCTATATCTCAGGTTCTGTTGAGTATAATCGAACAAAATTTGATGTATAAAAAAGCAATTACGAGACATTAGGCTGATTCAATTTAGGTGCATATCGACGAATAAGTGGCGCTGCTATACTGCAACAATCCCCAATAACTGGAAGGTTGTCATCTGCACTGTAAAATTCACTTTCGTCGTTAATTTCTTCTAATAACTCTCTGAGATGAAAATAGCCTGCATTCATAATGAAAAAAATAATAATAAATTATTTGTGCTGCGTTTGGTGCAAAAAGTTAAAAATCGTAAGAAAAATTCGGGATTAAAAATTATTTAATTTTTTTAGACAAAAGTTAAATTTTCAAACTGCATACATTATTATTTGTATTCTAGTTTAATTCATTTTCCCCAATAAAATCATCTAATACTATGCATAAAGAGTACTTAAACATACAAAGAAAATATTCAAAGTGTACCCAGTTTTCTTAAAATAAAACATTTAAAATAATACATTATTTTAAGTATACCGTTTACACACAATTTTTTTTAAAACTTATTCTTAATAATATGTCATAATTCATCTTCAAGTGTAGTATCCACAGTATAAATATCTAATAACAAGTGCTATAATATGTCATAAATGTCAAAATTGCTATGCGCAGCAGCCTGTGTTGACAGTTATTGATGAATTTTCTAGAAATAAATCTATACTCTGCCTCTCAATATTTTAACGTAGAAGATTTCCTTTTCAAGACCTTTTATAGTGTTCAACTACTATGCATCTAGATTTGCCGTAAAAGACTTGTGTCACACAGACAGGCATTTTCTAGAAATAGTTTACCATCTGGTAGATATAGAGGAAAATAATAATTTAAACAATGAATAAATAAAATTTCTTTCTGTCTTCAATAAAAAATTCGTAATAGAATTTAAATACTATGGTGTGGCGCTCACACGACTTATTCTTACCTTGGATTTCAATACTATAAAGATATATTGTAGATTAAGCCGTAAGATCTATAAGCTAATGTAATAAAGATCAATCTGCTTTAAAAATAAGCTAAAATAGGTTAGGGAACAGTTTTATTTTACATGTAATTCTGTGTGTGTGTGCTGGGGGGGGGGGGGGGGGGGGGTACCACCTTCCTTAACCCCCATCCAATAATAGTGCCTACTTTCTTTTTTCTTTTTTTTTTTTTTTTTTTTACTTCAAGTTTGTGAATAATTTTTCTTCAAACTTGCGCCAATCTTAATATAATTTTACAAGTAGCAATATAATACGAACTTCAAAATACCAAATTTTAACTTCCTGCAGTTATTTCATTTTTAAGTTATGCTGATAACAGATATAAACATAAATTATCTCTAAAAAAAGAGTTGAATTCAACATGTGTCATTTGTTAATTATATTAAAAACACTTTAAACACACGTAAAATTAAATGTTATTTAAAAGATGTTAAAAAATTTTATCCGAAGCTTTTCGCTTTAATAGTAAAGAATCATCAGGGATTTTTATTATTCGTTTCCAATGAGCAGTTTTTAAATATTTTTTCTTTTCACAGTCAACAGTTATGTCTTTTAATAACGTGAATAGCAGCGAAGTCAATTTGAAGTCCGGTAAAGGTTGGATCAAGGAGCTAAGAAAAATAAGAGAAGCTGGATCTGTTGAAATATCACACGAGGCTATTGTAGGAGAAAAACCATCAAGAATTAGCAGAAATAAACTATTAGGTATTTTATAATATTGTGCCAAATTATTGGCAAAATTGCAGCATCTTTGGAATTTATTGCATCTTTGCATTTAATTATATTAATAGCTTCGTAAATGTAAAGTTCTTGGATAGTAGATGGTGCTATGAAGTCGACTAGAGTAGAACTATTCTTCTTTGATATTTCGTATATGTTCTTGTAATCTTTTATTTAAAATCCTCTTAGTCTGTCCAATATAATAGAAAAGTTCTTTATTGTTTTCGATGGGAATTTTATATTCACTTAACTGTTGACTGTGAAAATAAAAAACATTTAAAAACTGCTTATTGGAAACGAATAATAAAAATCCTTGATGGTGCTTTACTATTAAAGCGAAAAGCTTCGGATAATTTTTTTTAACATCTTTTAAATAAAATTTAATTTTACGTGCGTTTAAAGTGTTTTTAATATAATTAGATATACATATAGATAAACAGCTAAAACTTGGACTTTCGTATTCAGGGTGACCTTAAATCGTGATATTGTACAAAAAACTAGAGTTGAAAATAGAATTTCAAAAAATACTTTGTACGAGTATGAAAAGTTAATTTTCTTTCCTGCGCAGTATTCATCGACATAGTAAAATATAGCAAAGTACTGTCATGAATTACATTCAATAAAAAAGAACGTTTAGCTTAATTTAGAGTAGCCCTGTATATTGTCTACAAATTATATGCTCACCACACTGTGTAGTTAAATTTAGTTTTATATGAAAAACATCTAACATGAAACAAAATACTTCCAGCAATTTCAAAGTACAGCCCTAATATATCTTAATACTTTGGGTATCCCTGTAAATGAATGATAAATGTTTTCTATACCAGATTCTACAGAAAACATGCTTTTATGCATATAAAAATATGTTTATTCCATTTTGTTTAGGTCAGGCTATAGATGTTACCTGCACTTACCAGAAATTTTCCCCATAGACGTAATGAATTTTAATTCTCATGGATATCCCTGTACACGAACCATTTGCTTGATCTCAACGAAAAGTTTAGTGTAGCATTGCTATGTGATACAGAATTAGAAAACTGAGTTTAGCGTTTTGTTCTTTTTGCTCTTCAGATATGCTGATAACAGACCAACACACATTTCACATTTTATCAACACACACCAACCGCTAAAAACATGATTTTCCGATTCAGGGGATCTCAAAACGTGTTAAGATAACAAAAACTCAGTTTCAAAAAATTTTACCCAAAGTATTACTTTCTCTACCATGTATATGGGTAAGAGAAAATAAAGTGGAAAAAATTATATAATGTTCGTAAAGTAAATGAATTTGATGTTTTACTAAAGACAAGAGAAAGTGAAATATTGTACAGTTATTTGAATAATATGTTTTAAAACCATTGCAGTTGCGCGAAAATTATTAAATAAATATTAATTGATCAAATATAATTTTGAGTGACATCATCGTTTTGATGGTTTATGCTTTTGTGTTTTGAATTTCGTTTTTTATTCGTGCTAAAATTTGCATTCTCTTTTGGCACTTGTGAGGGAAAAAAAAAAAAAATCAAAATTGTATGTTGGATTAAGAGTACACAATGTCGCTCATTTCTTTTCTGCATATTACATATATATGAGAACCAAGTGTGGGATTTGTGAAAATTTTCTACTTCAGGTTTTTGATGAAATTACACGTTTTGAGGACATGATTCGACCATTTTTAGAAAGTATCTGTATCTGTTTTTATAAAATTTTATGGACGCTATAACTCGTGGATCAATGATTGGAATTTAATTAAACGTGGTATTTGGTTGGATTGGTACAGATTAGCTTCTTGGATGTATCCCCCAGTAGGTGGCCCATTTAAAGAAAAACTGTATCTCATGTTATATATTGTATAAACGTATACCAAACTTGATAAGAGAGGTTGAGATTATGTAATATTATACTGATTCGTTTTAATTTTCCTCCTAGGTTGGGTAGGTTAGTATAATGTAGAGCCATTGCCGGAAAATGACACTGCTATGCTCTAATTTAATCTCTATTTGAGAAGGCAATATCTCAGCTTTGTTAGTTATATAGAAGTACCAAACTTAGTATATTAGATAGATGTTATGTAAAATTATACTCATTCAACTTGAGTGCATATCGGATGGGTGGTGGTGCTGTAAAGTTGCAATATTTTCTCTTTCAAGAAGGCTATATCTGAACTTTTGTGTTATGTAAATGCATCAAACTTGGTGAATGAGTTATACAGTATGAAAAATTGTGCTGATTCAATTTGGGTATGCGGCAAACAAGCGGCATTGCTCAAATATTTTCTTTACCTAAACATCTACTGGTGAAAATTGTACCAAGTTACTCATATAAAATGTTAATCGTGAGAAAAGTTATTTGTGATTTAATTATGTTTTTGTGCGCAAGCAAACCGAAAAGTCATGCTGTTATACAAAAGAATGTTTTGTAATAACTTTAGCATACTAGATTATTATTATTATAATTATTATTATGATTTTTAAGAAACCTAATTTTGTAGAAGTGTACAAAATTCAATTACACATTTTTCTTCCGGAAACCTGTGTCTAATATAATCTTTACCCATACAGCCACTGATGTCCATTAGACATCTAAATTACATAAAATGATCCAAAAAAGGTACAAAATGTCTAAAGAATGTGTATTAAAAGTCCTGGATATCCTGTACTAATTATAGATATCTATTAAATGTTTAAATAAAGACGAAATTTAGACGTGCCTTTTTCGATGTTTAATGGATGTAACATGTTAGATCAAAACAAGATTTAGATAATTTCAATATCTATCGGATCTAACAAGTCCAATTATTAGATATTTGAAGATTTGTTGGATATGTAACAAGCATCTAATGGATGTAAAAAAGAGTGACATTTGTCGTGCTCATAGATATCTGTGGGATATTTATAGAAGTTTAATGGATCATTTTTGAACTTTTATACATGTTTATACATGTCTTATGGATGTATAAGTAGCTGTGTGGGTATAAACAAAAACTATTATTTGCATATCAGCATGATTATTTTTTTTTTCTATTTTTTACACGATGGCATTCTCATTTGATAATTATCAGGTGAAAAAATATATATTATTCAAATGCATTTTTTTGAAACAAACGATAATTGTTTGAATGATTTTAAGTACATAGTTTGTCACTGCCCATTTCATTTAGAATTTTCACTTTGCATTCGGAGATATTCGGTAAATAAACGTATATCACTGTTCATATGAAAAACGACAAACTTGGCAGATATTTTTGAAACAGTTCCAAACAGAGACAATCCATTCCCGTCGATGTGTACGTAACATTTTCTTTCATTGATTTTCTAACAGCATAAATATTTTCTTACCGTTTGAAAAATTTCGTGCTTACTTAAAATAACAATTTCCATATTCAGATGAATAATTTTTTATTTTAATGAGAGATAACTATCATTCATGCTCTATTTTAATTATCCATCACTCGGGCTAAAATTTCTAATAATGGAATCTGAAATTTATGGGGGGGAGGGGGGGCGGACGGAGAAAGAGAAATAGAAATCTGCATTTGACATATTTTAATTTAGTGCCAAATGCACTTATTCATTTCTTTTTTCCAAACAATTTTATATTGTCTGAATCAAAGGTCACCATTTAGCCAGTGGTCCATAGACTATTACTAACCTATGAGAAAATTTTCGTGGTCCATAAAAAAAATCTCATCCTTACTTACATTTTTTTAGTCCATTATTAGCAATGAAATTGGTGATTTATGAATGAGATTTGAATCAATAAATGATCAATTTGAATGAGAAATAATACTTAGAAACAGCTTTCATTTGATAAAATCTTTATATATATATATATATATATATTCATAACAGTCTGGATAATATAGATATTCTTAAATTTTTAACTTAATTTTCGTTGTGATTTTGATAATCAGATATTACCTTCTTATGCAGAATATATATATATAGAGAGAGAAAAAAAAAGAATATACAGAAATATATATACAGAAAAAAAAAGAAACCTATTTTTGTTTATAAGTGATAGATATAAAATATTGTATAAGAATTCTGTAACAGAATTTAATTTAGGACGATAGGACTTTTTTTTTTTTTTAATTATATTCTCCCATATAAAAGCATAAATGTGTTTCGTTCCTTAGCAACGATTACTATATTCATTTCTTAAAATTTCCTCGATACAGCGTTAGTATAGGACCCCCTTGGTGACTTTTAAATTTTTGTTGCCATTTTGGCGATAAATTAAAATGGCTATTTCAATTGCTTAGGTAAAGACCTTGGCGAGAAATGTCCGCAAACTCCTTATCCAAATTTCAAATTTCGCCAAGGGGGTCCTATACTAAGGGTGTTTCATTTCTTTAACACGATTTTTCTGAATTTCAGTTCATTTCAATTTTTTTTTTCTTTTTTTTTTACTTGATGAGAGAGGGATAAAGGGGAAAAAAACATTTCTTAATTTGTCTATAAATATACAAAATACGTAAATAACAAATAAATAAATTTAATATAAAAAATAAATAAATAACTGAATTTTTACTTTAAAATATGAAGTTGCATTCTTTAGCAACAGTTACTATATTCTTTTCTTGAAATTTCTTTTGGAAGTCTTACCTCAATATTAATTTAATATTTTTAAAACTTGTTGTCAAAGGTAAAAATATCCTGACATATTCAAAGTGAAATACAGCAAATAATGACGACGCGAAAAAGTCTGATAAAAACAATAGTCTTGTCGTATTAAGTAAAAAGTGTATATCGCATTTTATGAATGCCTCCCCCCCCCCCCACTTTTTTTTTTTTAAAAGCGGTTATGATTTGTTTGTTTTAACTCGATGTCAAAGAAAATAAAGCTCCTATGATGTACCGAATGGAGCATAACTCAGAATTGTCCAATGAAAGAAATAAACCAATGGCTCAAAAAGCAAAAAATCACAATCACAAAATTAAGATTGATTTATACAGGGAAGAATTACATGCAAACTTCTGTTTGCTCAACTAGTAAAAGAAGCAGTTAATGTTGATTGCCTATTCCAGGAAAAGAATTTTGGAAACACCACGATGCTGTCGAATTGCGCTCCGTTGCCATGGCTTCAGACTGGAGAAAATTTCTTGAGCAGTTTCTCATGTACTAGGTTTTTGAAACATACCAGATGTTATAAAACGCGAAAAAATATCCATTAGAGCAGCATTGCGATATCAAGATGATGTGGAATTTCTACAAGAAGAGATTATAAAAACCAACAACTTAATCCCAAACTTCAAAGATGGACTTAAGTATGTTTATAGTGTATATTGTATTTGAAGATTACGGTTTATGAATTACCTACTTGAAAAAAGGACTAACTTCTGAAATGTTTGACTATAAGACAAACGCAGTCAACAAGTTGATCAAGATTGGATGTTTGATCGTAAATGGATTTTAGTCGATTCCAAGTATAGTTAACGATTATACTGAATGCGACTTTATTAAAATGCCACACTATAAGAAACACAAAATCATTTACAAAATTAGCTCATTCCAAGTTCAGATTGTTGGTCTAGTCGTTCGCAGTTTTTCGTGGTTTTCTGGGAAACTTACCGTTACCATGGTTTTCTGGGAAACAGAAAAAATCCTTCCCCTTCACGGAGGGCAATAACAAGATTTAGGCTCTTCGCAGCTAAGTGTCATTTGTGCTTTAGAAAACTATTTTTCAAAATTGATAAAGGTATTTTTAATTTCCGTAATTAAAAAGTAAAGCTGAAAATAATTTTTAATATTTAATATTATTACTATTTATTGTTTAATAAGTATTTAAAATAAAAATGCATTCTCGGTAATTTCATGACCATGAATTTGGTTTGGAGAATGGAAAGAATTACTTTAACACTTAAAAATAGAAAAAATATTATGTATAACAAATAATAATAATAACTGATTAATAAAATATAATAAATGTAATTTATAATTTCAGTGGCAACCCCCCCCCCCTAAAATTTCCCCTTGCTGCAGATGTTCATGTTTAAAATTTTTTCTCTTCTGTAGCCCCTCAGAAGATGTTTCTCAGTTAAAATAGTCCTTTCCTCAACTACAAATCAAATTTATAGCCATAAGATTACAGAAAAGTGATAAAAATAGGGGGCGTTTCCAAACAACTGTAGGTGATAGGGCAAAATGGGCGTCATATTCGGATGAAGGAGGTCATTTTACATAAGAATTTGCCAAAATAGTGTTGGTACTGATTTTCATGCAGAGCAGTGTTATTTTTTTTTTTTTTTTTTTTTTTTTTCCCATTATGAATGCATACTTTTTCATCTCGGAGATGTATTACTCGAAATTTACAACGGAAGCGAATTTTTTCCATGCAGATGACATCCTTCCCGTTTTCGAAAATATTTACAGTATGGCCGCGCCACATATTGGCCGATATGTACACAAATGGAATCAGTATTATTTCTCTTTCACATATAAAGTTTTGTTCGATTATACGCAATAGAACCTGAGATATAACCTTCCCTTGAATTGCGAAAATTGCTATATAGAAGCGCCACTTGTGGAGCGATTGGCACCAAAAGTTGATAGGCTGTAATTTTTGTGAAGGTAAATCTGTATATAAATTTATATGTAATTATGTGCATTGATTCCTAAGATATAGCTTTCCCTGAAATCTCAAAAATCGCTATATAGCAGCACCAACTATTGATCTATTGCCACTAAATGTTGATAGGCATTAATGTATGTCAATGTGCATCTGCTTATCTATTTTTATGCAATTTTGTGCAGTAGTTCCTGCGATATAAACTTCCCTGAAATTGCGGTGCGTTGGTGTTTGTGAGTAAGTCCGATTAACTACTCTAGGGTCCTAGGCCTGAGGGGGAGTGCCCTCCGTGGGGTCTTTCTAAGGGATCCTAGCCCGTATTTACGCAAGTTTTGGAGAAATCCATGGAAAACTAGGCCGCCATTTGGGACGAACACCTTCCGTCTACCAGCTTTGAGCACCTGAAATTGCGGAAATCATTGTATAACAGCGCCACCTGTTAGGAATTAGCATCAAAAGACGATAGATACAAATTTATGTCAAGAGTAAACTACATATAAATTTCTGTAGTTACAGAGATACAGCTGGAAGAAACTTTTCGTCAGGCACACGCAGACATATAGACAGACATTTTCAAAAAAAGGATTAAATCGTGCTCTGGACCTCTCAAAACGTGTGAATCTGTCGAAAACCAGCAATCGAAATTTTTTACGAATCCAATATTTTCTTCTATTATATATAGAAGAAAGTAAAAAGAATGAATTCTGAAATATTTTACATTAAAGATAAACATATAAGACAAACATAGCCAACAAGTTTGTACGGATTGTTCTCGTATGTTTGATCGTAAAAGGGATTTTAATCGATTTCCGTGTAGTTAAATGCAAAATCTGTTTATATATTGAACGAGACGCTAATAAATGGGATAGGGAAAAGTCATTTACAAAAGTAGTTCGTTTATTTATTTATTTATTTTCGCAAACTTTATTATTATTTTTTTAATTGAAAACATTACTTTATAATTTGGTAATAAAAAATTAAAGCTTATAGAATGTTTTTTAAACAATTTATAATTGCATTATTACTATTTTAAGGGATATTTAATACAAAAATATGTTCTTGTCAGAAATTGTAACAAATTAGAATTTTAAAATATTATCCTTCAATATAGAATTGCGATATTGAGATCATGTGCAATTTCTAGAAGAAGCACATTATAAGTACCAAAGCGTTTCAGCAAATGGTGAATCATATTTATAGATTACGATTTACGAATTACCTTCTTAAACTTCTGGAAAAGTTTTGTCATACAAAAACGTCGTCAACAAGTTTGTCAAGATTGAATGTTTCATCATAAAAGAGACTTCAAACAATTAAAAATGGTTAAATGTAGAATTTGATTATACTTATAGCTGCGCTTTTAAAACAGATTAAATATTTCTGTAAAATTTACGCTTTTGAAATCTATTTTCAAAGAGAAAGAGAGAAAATCACGGTAATTCTACCTCAGCAATTTTTCTTCCATATTAAGAATCAATCAATTATACTTAAAAAAATAATTTACGAATTAAAAGTTTGTGATATAATATTTATAAATGCAATTTCTATCAACCGTGTACTCTGAAATTCCAGTTAAATGCACTAATACAATCTGAATATAAATTAGATACTCCGACGCTTATCAGAGAAATTTCCGAAATATGTTTACGTTGGGAAAAAATTCCTTTAAATCCTTACCTTCTCCTTTTTCTTCTTTAAATAATCTAGGTGTTGTGTAATGTTGTGAAAAAAATATTCTTTACTATAAAATAAAAAAATAAAATACAGGGTGATTATAATAAAAGTTATGTTTCAAAACGCTATAATTTTAAAACTACCCATCAGAACGATTTGATATCTTACCAGAGCAATCGTGAGACGATGAAATTTTTGTTTGGCAAAAGAAAAAAAAAAAGCTCCAAAATGTGCCGTTAATTATGCGTAAAGTATTTGTTTCATGAAGCTCCTCTTTTTCTCTTTTCACTATGACTGTTTCCGCTGTAAACCCGTATTCTTGTCTTTTTGCTAAAAGAACGATTTGATATCTTACCAGAGCAATCGTGAGGCGATGAAATTTTGTTGTTTGGCAAAAGAAAAAAAAAAGAAGCTCCAAAATGTGCCGTTAATTATGCGTAAAGTATTTGTTTCATGAAGTTCCTCTTTTTCTCTTTTCACTATGACTGTTTCCGCTGTAAACCCATATTCTTGTCTTTTTGCTAAAAAAATTGTAGTAAACCCTTGAAGTCTATTGTTTCCTGCTACTCCATTGTGTTGCTAACAACATTCCCGTGTTTAATGAGTCCATTTAAGCATTTCCCCTGACATTACCCTGACAGCGCCATCTATAGGAACATATTGGAACTACTTTTTTCCTCCCCTAAACAAAATTTCATTGCCTCACGATTGCTCTGGTAAAATACCAAATCGCTCTGATGGGTAGTTTTAAAATTATAGCGTTTTGAAATCGTAACTTTAATTATAATCGCCCTGTATATGTAATTGTATAATAATTAGCTGCACTCAGAACTGGATTTTATATAATGTCCTTTTGTTATTTACCCTTGTTTGAGCGTTTGGAGATCCAGCAAACGCTTGACAAATACATGAAATATAGGAATACGCTAAAATATTCAAATAGAAATCCCGACCACCTTTCTTAATTATTTTCTACTACTTCCTTTAACAATATAAAACATTATTTACTTTTCACACATAAAAATCCAGTTACTGTGTCATAACTACATAACATTTTTCGCCTAATAATATCCGCTTTACAATATGTATTCCCGACCACTTTTCTTAGTTATTTCCTACGACTTCCATTAACAAAATTAAACATTATTTACTTTTCACATAAAAACTAAGTTACTGTCATAACTACATAATATTTTTTTTGACAAATAAAAATCACTCAAATACATCTTTTATATCGTAAAAGGAAATATCTTTCTCTCTTTTCTGTATATGATAGAAGTTCTGGTATCGCGTTTTCTTTTTTTTTTTTTTTTTTTTTTTTTTAGTGTAGGGTACTCAAACTTCACCTTAAAATAACCCAAATAAAGCATAAATATTGACTGTTGCCGCTCTATAATGAATTTTTGACGTATACGAAGCCGTAAAGTTATACGTGTCGTTGCCATAGATACATATTAGAGATAATTTACAGGCGTGTTGCTGGTGGATTTGCAGCGAATGAAACACGTTGTTAGAGTATCGGGAAAGGTTCAGTACGATGCGAAAAATAATTAGAAATTTTCTTCGTAGTTTTGATTGTTTTACGATAATTATTATAATTATTGTTATTGTACGTTTTATCTCTTGAACCCAAAGAGACTGCAAATGAAGATTGTTTATCATGCATTGCTAGCACAATAAAAATTATTTGCATTTCTATAGCAACGGGAAATAAAACCACTAGGTAATGCTTAATGCCTCTTAAATTATCAGCATATATAGTTACCCTCATCCGTGGCTATTCTGTCACACTTTAGGCTTAAGAGTAGGCTTAAGAGATTTCCTTGGACTCTGCCTCCTAATTTTATTACTTTAGTCAATTTTAAAAAATGTAATTGTCCGATCGATAAGCTGTTTAAACAGACGTATTCAGAATAATTGCGCCTTTCATTTGGTACCTTATTTGTAACGAATATATAATTACATTTTTTAAAATTAATTAAATATGAAAATAAAAGCTTTAAAATACATTTTAAAATTTTAATTGTTGCCATTTTTTTTTTTTTTTTTTTTTCCAGCATAAAATGAAATATGCTTTCCCGTAAAAAATAGAAATAAAAATAAATTAAAAATAAAAATTAATTTGCTCATGGATATGAAAAAATGACGTCTATAAAATAATAATTTTAAAGGGAACGAAGAGACAAACAAAGTGAGAAAATTTCGCACGGGCTTGCTAGCAAATGAATTATTTAAAGTGAGAGTGAGAAATAAATAAAATAAAACGATTATTTATCAACGGGCGCCTTAGTCGCCCTTCAACAAACTATTTTATGTAATAAAATTTTAAGTTTCATTGAATATTAATACTTTTTGGACCAGTAAATGTCATTAAAAAATTGATATAAACAGATTGTCTCCGAGGTATTTTCTTATTCTGAACAGTAAATCCCGTCTTTTGGCGTTTCTGTGAAACGTTACATTTATTTATCAAAAATTTTTACGTAGTTCATGATTAGATCAGTTAAACTTTAAGCTCAGTAATCGTTGCGGTAAATGTCACTGGCAAATATATACTTGGATGACACTTAAAGTGCTAACACCAATATGCAAAACCCTTTTTTAAAGTAAAATACTGTCTTATAGAAGAACGTCTAAAGGCGGGGCTAATTTTTCTTAAAAAATGTACTTGCACCTGACATTGAAGCAATGTATTAAAAAAGATTCAAACATTATTTATTCTTGATTTTTTAATGTTCCTGTTTGCATTTTATCTAATTTATTTATATATCAGTTCAAAAGCACGATGAACAGTATTCTTTATAATAAATTATAGATATTTGATAATATAGGAAATTTTATAAACTTATATCAGGTTTCAGTAAAAAGCGTTGATGAGAGTTATTTTGCGCACGTTTATGTAAGATATAAACATTCGTTGATGTAAGTATATTTATGTAAGATATCTTGGTTGGGTGGGTGGGTTTTACGTCGCACTAGTGCTGCGCAACGGGCAATAGGCGACGGTTTGGAGCTCACCCCTAGAAGTGTTCCGGAGACATGACATCACAATTTTGATCATCCACGGAGGGAGTGGCTCCCCTGCTTCGGTAACCTCCAGATGCATGATTTTGATGGGAACATGGAGGACATTGCGGCTATGACAAATTTCACGTGCACATTAGGTTACAAATGGTGTTTGGCCGGCTCGAGTACCGAACCTGCAATCTTCCAATTACGAGCTCAGCGCTCTACCGCCTGGGCTAACGCGGCCCATAAGATATCCTGGAATTAGTAGAAATATCTATAAAAATAATGTGCAATAAGATACCATGTTTTGCAAATATTTGCCAAAACATGTAATCTATCTATAATGGGAAATTTGTCATCACGATAAATTCAGAAATACTGAATCAATTTGAGCCAGTTGGACAGTAGATTTATCTTAGAAATGTTTAGGATGACTTCGTTCGCCAATTCGATCCGCTCTCTCATTTCAAAATAGTGACCATTTGAATGTTTATAAATCGTATTTATGAACGGATTTCAATTAAACTCGGCATGTTACATGCAGTGTAAAAAATTTGTACATTTTAGTCGGTCAGTGACAGTTAAAACTTTTCCAGTCACTGGCCGTAAATCTGTCATGATTTTTTTTTTTTTTTTTTTTTTTTTCGAAGGAGGGATGTGGTTTTTAATGTAACAGTCAACACTTAGAATTTTTTTAGGACTTTCCCTAACAGTACTACTGCTTCGCAATACATCCTACGGGTAAAGACGTCCAAGGGACATCCTCAGGATGAACTTTTGGATAAGTGTGCTGTTAGACCCTAACAGCACAGTTAGGCTTAACTTATCCACAGTACATCTTAAGGACGTTTCTGGGATGTCTTTTCATCAAGAAGACATCTTGAAGATATCCTGGGGAGGCGATGTGCTGTCTGGGGAGTTGTTACAAATAACACCCTAACAGCACATCTTCTCCAAATGACATCCTCAGTATGTCCTATTGATAAAAAGACATCATGTGGACATCTTCAGGATGCAGTATGGACAAGTGTGTTGTTAGGGGGGTACTGGACTTTCTAGAAGTAGGGAGCTAACCGTAAAATTTAATGGTCAACTCACCAAATTTAACTGAAATTTCTTACAATGTGGTCCATACCAAGGTCTCAAGCAAGTTTATTAATAAACTTGATCCACCATCTTGTTTCAATATGGAAACCACATGAAAACAAAAGAAGAAGAAGAAATTAATCTGTTCTTCTCACTGAACGGGAGAACTTTTATTAATACTTTCTTACTCTGTATTAAGTTTAAGCTATTTTCATAGCGCAACATTTTTTTTTCCCCCGCTGTCAATTTAACAATTTAACCTTGAATAAAAAATCAGAACAAACTTATATTTAGAGGCTGAAAAAACATTTTTTCATTCACTGAGCAATTGTTTTTCTCGGATATACTTACTTTTAACTGAAAAGTGCATAATCATAGATTCTTAGCTTATTTTTTAAGCATAGAGACCACACATAATAGTCATGAGTTTTATCTTTATGTGCATGACCATATTTTTAATAACCCTTTGTTTTCGTACGACGAAAAGAGCTTGCAGTAAAAACAACATTACAGTTTTCAAGACGCTTAGTGGGATAAGTATAAATATTATTCTATATTATGTTTTATATTTCGATGTAGTTGAAAAGGGCTGTTTTAACATTTTATAATCATCAACACGCTTATAGATAATTGGTTTTAAACATTTCAAAAGATAAATGATTTTCTTTTAAGATAAAATGTGTTTTCTTAAGATAAGAATTTTAAAGATAATACGTACAGTTAAGATAAAACTTTTTCCCGAAAATTCTTACTATTTTAAAACTAATAAGTTATTATTTAAGAAAAAAAATTCTTTCATTACCTACAAAAATGAGTAATTCTTGAATTATCCTTAAGTCCTGTTTAATAATTTTGGAAATTGTAATTTGCTTGTTTATACAGTTGTGATTAATATGTATATATTGTTCTGTTTTAGTCCGATCTTCTTTTCCTCATCTCAAAATTAATAGGTTCATTTCGTAACATTGTTCTCTTTTTTCCCTTAAAAGAATATCCTAGTGTCAACTTTCTTTTCTTCAGAATATTATTACATGGTCCTATTTAATTTTCATCAGGTATTGTAGTCTTAAAAATTAAAGTAAGTGCTATTAATATTCTAAAAAATTAAATCAATTTAAGATATCTAGTTATTTTGTTTGGCTTGTGTATGTTTCTTTGGTGAATTATTTGACTGACTATTCTTCGTTCTCATTCTTTTCTTTTAATATAAAAGGATTATATATATATATATATGTGTGTGTGTGTGTGTGTGTGCAGTTTTTCTTTTTATTATTATTAGGGGAATATACCTGGATAAGTAAGAAGTTTGGTTTGACAAACGTTTGTGATATCGTTGAAAATTATCGTACTTTCATCACATATTACTTTTTCCGAACATACATATGTAAGAAAAATATCGGAGTCATAACAAAAATCGATTTTGAGATTTTGTACGTTTTGAGGACCCCTTTTTGCTACTTTTGTGGTGATGTTTGTATGTGTATGTTTGTGTGTATGTATGTATGTATGTATGTATGGGAGGGAACTCAATAGCATCTAAATGCTTTGATCAATTGAGCTGAAAGTTGGTACGTACATTTTAGTTCACCGTAGCACGAAACCTATTAATTTGAGAAAATCTAGCACTTATAGTTTTTTTTTTAGGTACACAAAGAAAATTTTTTATCATTATGAGTTATGGGCTCAAATTATTTAAAGTGCAATAGCGTCTAAATGCCTTAACCGATTGAGTTGAAAATTTATATACATATTATAGGTCACCTTTGGACGAACTGTATAGATTTTGGTGAACTTATAGACTTTTACAGGGATACAACAAAAATTTATTTATCATTATGACGTATGAGCTCAAATTATTTGAAATGCAATAGCGTTAAATTAACCCCTTACCTGCCGAGGAAAACTTACGAGATTCGCTTCCCAGTGCCACCGTTTTTCACACAAGCGCGCGTAGTTGCGTAGTTATACTTTCACTGTTCCAGAAATATTCGCCTTTAGATTCCTCCCACATCTCTTTTCTCTGAAATAAACAAATCCATTGAAAACACTATCAAGGTCACATTCAAGGTCATTACTTAAATTATTGCATTCCAAATCTGTGGGACTAGTTTCATTGGTAGCAGCGCAATACAAAGCAAAGACGTGTATATACACCCAGAGCAGTTAACACATCGGCTTAGCGACACGAATATATCTGTACTGATAAGTATAAAGGATTTAAGTCCAAAAATGTCGATTTTGAGTTAAGTACATAGTGAGACTCAGAAAAAAATTCTCTATCGATTGGTATAAAGGATTTAAGTCTATGTCATGTAGTCTTTGAGAAAATCCATTGGTAAAAAAAGGTTCAAGTCAGAAATTTAGCATTAATCTTTGGTATAAAATATTTAATTCAAATTTTCCCGTTATTAAATGAAGGTTGACCACCACTGAATGGTATAAAGGGTATAAATCAACGAAATACCTTTTTCCTAATTGATTCTTCTGATTTGTTTTTAGCTAGTTAAACTTTATTTTTCGTCTCCTGAAAAATCAAGAATATAGACTTAAATCCTTTATACTTATCAGTACAGATATATTCCTGGGGCAGTTAAGGGGTAAAAGAACACACTATATAGAGAAAAATATTCAGATACTTTATTATAATTTTCTCTTTTGTTTATTTAACGACTTTTCTTACTTTATTTATACAACTATTTAATGTTCGGAAAATCAATTGGAATCACTCCAGATTTCTTTTATTATGTCACACCAATTTAACAGCTCTGTTTTATTTACATAATTAATAAGATTATATGTTTCCGTTGTATAATTACATTTTATACTAGATTTATGCGATGAAAGTTATTGGTATTTTCAACATTATAATTTTATTATGTTACAAAAAATTAACAACTCTGTTTGATTTATGTTAATATGATTATATGTTTTCGTTGTATATTTATATTTACATGTTATTAACTTATTATATTACATTTGTACGTTGCGAGTTATTGGTGTTTCCATATTAATTTTTATTAAGTTATAAAAATTTAACACCTCTATTTAATTTAGATTATTATTATAGTTATAAGTCTTAATTGTAAATTTATTGTTACGTCTACTAATATACACAAACATCAAACCGTCTCAATTATATACATAAAAAGCAAAAACTGTTTTATTTAAGAGACAAAAATTTTAAGTTAAAATACATTTAAAAAACAAAAATTACATATAAAAACAATTAAAATCAGACGTTTCGAAACCCGTCCGGGTTTCCTCATCAGTAATTACAACACAATATGCAAACATTACATGAACACTCAAGGAATTTAAAGGAGTACTGAATATTGATGATTATGATATGATTATATTGATGATTATGATATAAATCGCGTATTTGCCTTGAGAGCTGGCACACTGCCAAGCATCTCCACACTATCAATGAAGCATGCGCACTGGCTCCTCAATATTCAGTACTCCTTTAAATTCCTTGAGTGTTCATGTAATGTTTGCATATTGTGTTGTAATTACTGATGAGGAAACCCGGACGGGTTTCGAAACGTCTGATTTTAATTGTTTTTATATGTAATTTTTGTTTTTTAAATGTATTTTAACTTAAAATTTTTGTCTCTTAAATAAAACAGTTTTTGCTTTTAATTACGTCTACTAATACTAATTTTAGGCATTGAAAGTTTTCAGTGTTTTCTCCATTCATTTTTATTGTGTTACAACAAATTAACAGCTCTTTTTAAATTATATTAACAAGATTAGATTGTATAGTCTTCATTATATATTTATAATTTGCTGGCTTTGTCTGCTTCGCTGGACCCTAATATTTAAATCAGTTTTCAATAAATAAAAAAATGATATTTATTTGTTCTAGTTTTATTATGTTGATTAAAAACACGGTTAATTTTTATATAAAATAAATAGGCATTCACATTGTTTTCCGGACGATAAAATCAAGGGGGAGGGGGAGGGGACATATAAGACGATTTAATTAATAAATAAATCAAAATCAAAATTTGAAAGCTATTATGACGTTGGTTTTATCAGAAAATTTTAAAAATACATGTTCAACTTTTTTTTTTTTTTTTTAATTCACATGTAAATAAATGTTAAAATGATTATGTTAATATAAATATGTTAAAATATGTTAAAATAAATAAATAAATACATAAAAAAGTTGTAAGTATTTTATTTTTATTTGCATCAGCTTCAAAGTACAACTCAAAGAAAAATGCGGGGGAAAAAATTGCAGTTAAAAAAAAAAAAATCGCATGAAACATAAAGTTTTCAAAAATCTATTAGGAATATCGAAAATCTATATATATTACCCTGACTTATTACACTAAATTTATGCATTGAAATTTTATTTAATTTATATTATTAACCATATAACGTGTCTTTGTTGTATATTTATGATTACACGTTAATAGCTTATTATACTAGATTTATACATTACAATTTATAGATATTTTTATAATTTTATATGAATTTAATAGCTGTATATAACTTGCACAAATAATATAGTTGTATGTGGTTCGCTGTATATTATATTTACAAGCTATTGACTTATACTAAATTTATACGTTGAAAGCTATTCATATTTACACTATTCTTTTTCTTATGTTAGAACAATTTAACAGCTGTATTTAATTCACATTATTAATGTGGTTACAGGTCTTTATTGTATATTTATATTTACATGTTATTAACTTATTATAACAGGTTTATACATTGAAAGCTATCAGCACTTTCATCATTAAGTTTTGTTATAGTATAACAACATAATTTAGTTTATTAGTATTTAATTTATATTGTTAATATAATTATATTTCTTTGTGTATACTAAATTTACATGTTTTTGACTCCTTATACTAAAATCAGGAACAAAACTTAAATCATTAGAGTAAACTTATGTGAAAAACAATTCTGTAAAATTACTTGATTGCTCAATTACCTAATATAAATCGTTTATATATGTAACTTTATATTCATTGCAATTACTGTGAATCTTTATGTAATTTCATACTTGGTTGATCTTTTCTTACGAATAATCGGAATAAATCCTAATACTAGGAAGAATAGGGACATTCGGAATCTAATGAAATTAATCTTATCAAGGAAATTATCTTCTTTAGAAATCTTGAGATAATTTTATTGCTGAAATAGTATTACATACATTTCGGTAAAAGATTAAATAAGAAATTTTATCGAATAGTAAAATATTTGATTGTTCACATAATACGTTTAGAAAAGATTAGTATATTTATTAACAAAAATTAAAGTACGAATATGTATGCTTTAATAAAATGTTAGTTTAAAAGAAGAAAGTTATGAATATATTATAAAACTAGCAAACCCATGCGAAATTTTCGCACGTTATTTCTTTTCTCATTTATCTTTAAAATTTGAAACTCATGAATATTATACCACAATTTCCCCACCTAATTAAAAGTTTAATTTACCAGAAGACAAATTATTATTAAGACCAAATTAATATTGTGCAAAAGTGAAAGCAAAATCATTCAAAGAAAGCGACCCAGTTTTCATACTTCCGTAGGCAGTACAGTTTTAGTATAGGACCCCCTTCCCTCCCCTCATGCCTTTTAAAGTTTTGCTGCTCAGTTGGCGATGATTTTTCGTTTATTTATTTTGGCACAATTTTTTGCTTTTAAAAAACTAATTCCTATTTTGATTATACTTTTTTACGATTGCATTTTTTAGTCAGTTTATGATAATAATTCATATTTTTCAAAGTATTGCATATATATATTTAAAATATTTGCTATGTTTTACAATGACGCTTGTAAAGATTCTGAAGAAGCCACTGTTAAAAAAACATTTTTCCATACAATAATCTCATCAGACAAATGTCGTCACATTTTCTTATTAGATCATTGAGGTGAGTCAGCGTGCTTAAATATTGTCCATTTATAAATATTATTTTTTATCCTCTCATATTTTATTAATTACATTATTATCGTATCGTTTCGACAAAATATAATCGTAACTGGTCCACGTTATAGAAATATTACATAGACTACTTGACTAAATTTCGAAAAAAAAAAAAAATGTATATATATATATATATATATGTGTGTGTGTGTGTAAAGATAGATAGATATAGTTTACAATATACTTACAGAAAATCTTATCTTTTTAAAATTAAGATTTCAGAAATTCTTTTCAATTGTTACGTTTTTTTTTTTTTTTTTTTTTTTTTTTTTTTAAGAAAAAATTAGAAAATAGAGCATATACTCATTACAATGATAATAGTTATTTTATATTTGTTTAAATTTTTCGAGTTAAACATTCGGAAAATAAATAAATAAAACAAATAAATACACCACGAACTGAAACGTAAAATAATGTTTTCAAAAATACCCGAGTTACTACTTGTATGGCTTCACAGTAGGTGTTTGTATGACACCAAGTGCGTCAAAACATGGATAGTGAACCAGCATGAAAGGTTAAATCTCCAAGATTTAATTTATTGAATATTGGTTATCTTCATCTTCTGGTATATATTCTATATATGTCCGCTTTGCTTCCATATACAACAAAATGTTTTCTGGGTACATATTTTGAATTATATAAATTTCTGTTTAAACTATCAGTTATGAGAAATTCAGCTTTAATGATAGAAAGGATTTTTTTTTTAATTAATATTGTTTAAAGCCAGAGGAGAATATTTGTGGAATCTACATTAAAAATAAAAAATAAAATAAATTTTAATTTTATTATTTGTAAAATTTTGCTAATTTGCATTAATAAACAATTTCTCTGCATTGCAAAAACACTATCTACTTTTCAATGCATTTTGTTTAGAGTAAACTGCTTAACAATGCGAGATATTTATTTTCTGAATAAGAACAAGTATAGAAATATAACTTTCATAACATTTATTGATAATAATATTACAAATGTGTGTTTACGTGTTCACGTAATTATGTTTGATTATATTAAAAAAAAAAATAATAAAATAAAATAAATAAATAAATAAAAGCAGAAGGCTTGTTGCATTTTCTTTGCATTAATATGCAATCTTTCTTTTCCCATTAAATTTTCAGTTTCTTCATTGTTGAGTTGTCAACTATTATTAAAATTCTAATCAAACTATTAAACAAAGTAATCAATAAATTTTATTGTTGCTTCATAGTTTCATTATTCTTTATCTGCTATGAAATTTTGCTTTTTTTAAACCATATGACTCCTATTCTGGTCTTGGCAGGCTGGGGAAGTGCTGCCTGCGTGAAACTAGTTTAACCCCACAGGCAAGTCACAAGTCTTGCCGCTTGCAGCATCCAACCCGTTAAGCTTGGCCATGCCCAGGCAGGCAGGGACTGTCCAAAGGTTTCTAAGTCTTGCCGCCTGCCTCCTTCCTTCCTTTCTTATGTTTCTTAAATTATTTTTTTTCATAAATTTCGTTTCAGTTTAAGTTTTTCTGTTAAGATTTTGTTGAGTTAGTTTATTGTTTCGTTTGTTTTGCTGGCTGTTAATTAATAAATTTGGTTTCTTTAAATATGTGTATTTCATACCCTGAGGAATTTTTTTCACCTTTCTGAGCTTCTCCTACATATTTTTTTTTTTCATTCTTATTGGTCTTTGTGATTTCAATGATCTTGTATCTGTTGCTTAGCTTTACTGCGCTTAATGTATCATTATTATATATATATATATATATATATAAATAATATAATATACGAGGTGTGGCTATTAAATAACGAGACTATTGCTGTAAAACATTTTATTTTAAATTTATACATATTTAGTTATTATCACCTTCAATATACACCCCTACTCTATCCCTATAACGCTCCATGCGAATTTTCCATTGTTCGAAACAGTGCTGGAAGTCTTGTCCTGTGAGCGTGCCGCTTTTTCTTTCATAGCTTTAACTGACTCAAATCTTGTTCCTTTTAATGCAGATTTAACTTTAGGGAACGGATAAAAGTCACATGGGGACAGGTCAGACGAATAAGGCGGATGGTCTAAAACTGGGATGTTGTATTTGGCTAGAAACGTCTTGACAGACAATGACGTGTAATCTGGCGCGTTGTCTTGATGGAGAACCCATGACTTGTTCTTCCACAATCCGGGTCGTTTTTTCCATACCCCTTCACGGAGTTGAGCAAGCACCTCAAGATAGTAATGGCGATTAAAAGTTTGACATTCAGGAACCCAGTGAAGGTACACAATACCATGAATTGAAAAAAAGGATCATCATCGCTTTGAATTTCGGTCCTCATCTCCAAAGTTTTCTCAGCCATCTTGGAAACGGTTGAACCACTCATAAACTTGCACACGTGATAAACATTCATCGTCATAAACTTGTTTTAATAAAAGATAAGTTTCACTAGCGGTTTTACCAAGTTTCACGTGAAATTTCACGACAATTCGTTTCACGTTTTCGGTAAAATGAAACAAATACCTCTTACACAAACGAAGGTTACGGCAAGACTGATTTCTCTACAAACACGTGAGGCGCTGCAATCGAAAGAGAATGATTTACGCTGCACAGCTGTCGGTCGTTCGGATTTGGCTCATATGTAGTTCAACTGTAGCAGCAATAGTCTCGTTATTTAATAGCCACACCTCGTATACATACATACTATATATATGTATATAATCTGATTACTTATTAGGACTTGAATCCTTATCTGAATCCTTATTTTACCTGAATACCTCAGTGAATCCTTTATTTTACTCCATGATCACTGCAGTTTTGAACTGATTAACTGTGTGTTTAACTGATATCTGATTGTTAAATTTTTACATGTGTATCGTTTATTCTAACTTTGAGTTGCGTCCGTTTCATTTATAATTTTTAAAGTAATTTTGTATTTTTATTTTAATCTACAATTTTAAAGGGTTTTTATTTTAATCTTCAATTTTAAATGGTTTTGGATTGTCATTTTCAGGTAATAGTTTTATTATGATTTTCATTTTTTCTGGTTTGACTATGTGTGTTTCTTTACACGTGTATCATTTATTCTAACTTTGAGTTTCGTCCGTTTCAATTATAATTTATTAAGTAATTTTGTATTTTTATTTTAATCTACAATTTAAAATGGTTTTGGATTATCATTTTTAGGTAATAGTTTTATTTTGATCTTCGTTTTTTATGGTTTTACTATGGGTGTTTCGGGCCTGTGAACAAAGAAATTCTTAGCTTTTGCTTTCTTTGTGATAGAAAAACATCCATTTTTTAGCATATTTGCATTCTACCAGGCCCTTGAAAACGTTAGAATGCAAATTATGCTTGTTTCTCATTCCAATATTCATTTCGATTTTTCTTTAATTCTTTTTTGATTTGATTTGGGTACTCTTCGCTTATGATCCGAATAATTGTTTTAATACTGAAGTTAAATCATCTTTAAATTTCAAAAATGTTTGCACTGATATTATTGTATTACTATATATATATATTTAATCTGCATGTTTTTGCTGAGGTATCATAAAGAACATCATATCAGCTCATCAAGGTTAGTTTAGCTCCATTCCTTCATCATAATCTTCCAGACTCCATAGAATGATTTGCAAAATGGCCTTTGTAAAGGACTTGTTTTAAAAGTCTAAATAAACAGCTGTCAAAGGGAGGCTTTTCGGGAAGACATAAAAGGAATTCACCTATACAAAATAATCTCGATTTCGATTTACTTTTTACTTTTTTTTTTCTGAAAAAATATAAAAATAGATTTAGTGATATAATTTATAGACTTATCCTGATGGAACTTATCATTGTGAAGAATGGGGAAAAAGATATATAACGTGTTCTTTAAAAACAGATGTTAAACTCCATTTCTAATAGTATTCGCAGTTAAATTTGACCCTTTCTACTTTCTTCTATGTGCATAAAAAGAAAGTATTGTATTCATGAAAATTTACAATTACCACTTTTCGATAATTAAGATGTCTTTACTTGATTTGACTATTTTTACAAAATGTCTGTGGGCTCTGTGATAGGAAAATGTTTTGGGCATTGTCTCTCAAGAACGAATGGATGGAATCTAACCAATAATCATATTTGATTAGACCTTGACTTAATTTGGTGCTGATTAGCTTTTGAGATGTATCGGCCTAACAAGTGGCACTGCTATACTGTCATGTCATGTGTCTTACTAAAATTAAAGTGATATCTCAACTTCCATAGTGTGTAAATGCGCCAAAATTGGCATGTGAGATAATGTAATTTGGTAAAAGACACAAGTTTAATCCTAGCACTTTTATGTGTCAACGGATGTTAATACTGACCAATATGTATGATAAGTCTTGCCCCAGTGAGCGCGTGGATTGTGAACTTATCAAGTCTTAAGTGTCATTGGATTCAGCATGTCAAATGCAAGAAATGTTTGCACGAAGATTGTGATCATTTTCACTAAATGAAACGTACAGGCTGACATTCAAACTTGTACCATTATTAGTTATAGCAAAGTAAGTTTCGAAAAATTTATATCTGTTTACAAATTTGTTTGTTTCTACATAGTTATTCTTTATTCACAGGCAATGTTCCAATGTTTGTCTTATTTTTCTCATTTACTGCGGTGCAGCATCTTACCTCATACCTAGTGGCATCTTCCCTGTATATATAGGGGATGATGCCACAATTACACGAGTTTATTTAACATTAAATTTATCAGTCGTGTGCATACTGAGCATTAATTAATAAACATTCATAATTTGTTAAACATTGAAGAGCATGGTGTATTTTTTTCATTATCATTTATTTTCAATTTTAGCTATACTAAGCAAAATATTCTTATATATGGCGTCTTCCCCCAATTTACTTTATATATAAAAATTATGCTGATCTTATTCGTGTGAATGTCGATCGACAGGTGGCGTTGCTATGCTGTAATTAAATTACCTTTACGGACAGGCAATATCTGAAATTCACACATATAAATGCACCAAACATGACATGTGAGATGGATATAATCTAAGACTACGCTGATTCAATTGGGTGCATAACAAACGACAGGTGTCGTTGCTAAGCTGCAATATTTTTCGTTTATGCAAAGGCTATATATGAGTTTTTATGTCCTATAAATGCGCCAAATTTGGTATGAATGGATATATTTTGAAGAATTATGCTGATCTAGTTTGGGTGAACATTGGCTGATTGGTTGCGCTGTTATTACTTTTTTCGATTTTTCAGATGGCTGTATCTCAGCTTCTATTAGTGGAAATTACATCAAACTGGATAAATAAAATGTTAATTGTGAGAAACTAAATTGATTTAGTTTTTGTGTATGCTATCCAGTAAGTGGCGCTGTTATATAAATTGATATGGAAGAAAGTTTTGTGATGGTCACAGCATACTAATTTCTTATTTTACTTATTTTAGGATTTTTATTTTAAGAGAATCTAACAATAACCGTAAAACATTTTAACAAAATTTTAATTATTTCCTCTGAACTAATATTGTAGGTCCTTGTAAACGGGTAGATACCATCTTATCCTTTCCTGTTTCATCCTTTGCTCAAAATTGTCCCGTGTCATCCTAAGGTGTGAAAAAGGTATGTGGTTTCACCTGTTCTACCTGCAAATAATAAGACAATACGAGGGTTGGGTTTAAACAGTACTTTCTCATCATGTTTATAGTGGTTTTCCCGAAATTTGCTTAAACACGGTCTAGAATCCCTTAGAATGACCCCCACGGAAGGGGACGACCCTCGAACAGACAGTCGCCTTATTCCAAGCACCATCGTGTTTATAAAACTATTACTGTATATAAATAGTTACCATTACTATAAATTTTAAATTTGTTAAACTACATTATAAATATACTACTAAAACGAAGTTATACTTCCCAAACTGACCAAGCAGCATTAAAGCTTGTGTCTGATTGCTCACTTTGGGACCAATCATCTCTAAACTAGTGGATCTGCAGATCAGGAGCCTCAACGTCCTATTTGCATCACACATTATTCAACAGATCATTTTTATTTATTCCCTGTTATATATATATTGATTCGATTGACTTCTTGCGACATAAACATATACGTTATTTATTTATTTCGATAAAATTCCGCATAATTTCAAGTATGCGTGTCAATTTTTACCTTTCTAGATACATTATTCTGTGAATTATTGAATTTTTAATTGACGTTTATTAATTACTTAAAGAATACAATCTATTTTACTTAAATAATCTGGTGTGTCACTCACACGACTTTCTCTTACCCTGCAATTTAATACTATAAATACAGGTTGCAGATTAAGAGGTAAAATAACGAGTACTGTTATGTAAAGCGGTGTTAAACAATTCAAATTACGCTTCGGAAGAGTTTTATATGATAATTAATTCTGTGTAAGGGGGCTTCCGCCCCCCTCAACCCCCCGTTTCATTAATGCAACTACATTTATATAGAAATGAATTCGGTTATTAAAAAATAATTCTGTTTTTTTTTTTTTTAATTTATTAAAATTATTATTTTAAAAAATATCTTTTATGATAATGCATATTAGAGAAGTAGTATAACACTAAATATCTCAATATTACATTTTTTTTTTTGTTAAAAATGAAAAAAATTATAACTTTATTTTAAATTGTCGCAGATCGATGGTTCAACCATTTGTCTTAAAGGTATTGGCGAGCTCTTTTGAAAGATACCCATCATAAAAATTATTATTTTAAAAAATATCTTTTATGATAATGCATATTAGAGAAGTAGTATAACACTAAATATCTCAATATTACATTTTTTTTTTTTTTTTGTTAAAAATGAAAAAAATTATAACTTTATTTTAAATTGTCGCAGATCGATGGTTCAACCATTTGTCTTAAAGGTATTGGCGAGCTCTTTTGAAAGATACCCATCATAAAAATTTACTCCACTCGAGGGGGGGGGGAGGCTCCTACATACACAAAATTTTTTTCCCAGTTGACTATCTCTATTACAAATATATATAATCGTTTCATTTGATTTAGTGCAGTCTATAGATGTTAAACTCTACTTACCTGAAATTTCCCCCATAGACGTAATGTATTTGAATACTTTTGAGTGCCCCTGTACGCGAACCATTTGCTTCATCTCAACGAAAAGCTTACTGTAGCATCCCTATGTGATACACATTTAGAATACCCAGTTTGGAATTTCTGCTGCTATTTGTTCTTGAGATATGCTGATAACAGACACACAGACAAACAGACCATTCACTGAAAACATGATTTTCGTATTCAGGGGACCTCAGAACATGTAAATATAACAAAAACTCACGTTGAAAAGTTTGACTCTAAAACAATACTTTCTCGACCTTATGGGTAAGTGAAAGTAAAAAGTCATTTTAATTAGACAATATGTGTGTATTTATTTAAAATATAATTATTCACATTTATTTATTTATAATGGATAACAGTACCATACATCAAACAGTAATTTAAATGAATAAAATGTTATATCAATAAAACCTACGCATAACTAATTTGTTGAAAAGGAAAATTCAAAAGGTTTTAGCTAGTTAAATACTTTTAGGAAGCTTTGTACAAACAAGTCTAAAAAGAGTCTTAAGTTTGAAATTTCCGTTGACTTCTGACATTTGGAGGTATCTTCTTAGAATTATTTTGAAATATTGATTTGATTTGAAATAAAATTTGTATGAGAGGTAATAATTATTAATATACAGAATGAATTTAAAATAGTATCTTTGCATAAAAAATGTGGTTCATTAAATGAAGAATGGGAAAATTCATTAAAAGTACTATCGACTGAGATATTCAATGTAATACATTTTCCGTGAAAAAAATATCTAAGCACATAAATTATAAGAAATCAAGCATGCTTTGGGGGGAGAGCTAATTCTTCCCGCGTTTACATTCTCCTCTTATCCTAACGAAAGAATTTTAAATAACGATCAATCCTGTTTAAAACTCTCGAAAGCAAATAACAGGAATTTATTTGAGAGTATTTCGAAGTTAAATTAACGATTATTATTACTCAGTGCAGTGGATAATATATATATATTTCATTAGGGAGCATTGAGTATTTATTTTGTTAAAATAATATAGTTTGTAACAAATGAAATAAAAAAATTTTATTCTTTCTAATCGAAATAGCATACTTATTCATATTATAAGGGGATTTAAATGCCTGTGGCACATTTTAAATTTTAATATAAAACCAAGTAAGAGGCGTGAGAGAGTGTGGTTTGTACCATAATAATTTTTTTACGGCGAAAAGTTTGGTTTAAGAAAATAAAAAAATAATTGTAATTTTTTCTCTCAGATGGCGTCACATATATTTGATGTATATAGAGTTTCTTGTGTTTTTGTTGTTGTGTTTTATAATGCCACTCGGAAACTCCGAGCCCAGTAGTGAAACTATCCAAATCAAGGCGAGAAGAGAGAGTTTTGCGTTTTCGAAGAGTACAACAAGGGTGGAAACATGTCTTCAGCTCGACAAACTGACGGAAGACAGAATCATCCGTGAACAAGAGCTCGTAATTTTGATCCAGATCATGATCGAGTAACCCCTGATCCAGTACCCCCCCCCCCCCCAAAGGCATATTTTTGATGGGAACTTGAACAACCACGGCAGGTTTAACGTATACCATTCACCATTAACACACAGGATAATTTTCTGTCAGCTCCAGTACAAACTCCAATATTCCATTTACGAGCTCAGTGCTCTTTTCGACCAGGCTACCGCGACCCTAAGCCACTTCTTGTAATTTTGCTATGACCACCTTTTCTTCTTGTGTGATTATGTGAAGGACAAAGTGTAGGCTTACCATGTGACCGACACTGAAGTAGTGAAGATGCGAACAACGCATTGAATCCTAGGTCTCCTGCAATCAACGCTGTAGCGATCGCATGGATTGAACTGGATTACTGTTTGGATGTGATTAGAGCAATAAAGGTATTCTTATATAAATATTGCAATGAATTTCACACACACACACACACACAAATAAAATAAAATAAAATAAAATAAAATAAAATAAATAAATAAAAATGCTCTTTAATTGCTTGTTGAGCGTTTTTTATATTATTTCTTGCTGTTTTTAAGAAACAGCGCCATCCATGGGTAAAATTTGGAACTAACTTTTTTATTTTCTTAAACAAAATTTTCAATCGTAAGAAGCATTGTAGTATATACTGCACTCTTGTACATCAATGGACTTGATCAATGGCAATGATCGTAGTAAGTCATGCCTTTGCAGGCATTTAGATTAATGCCTTTGCGGGCATTTACATTTTTAATTCCTTCAGTAGCCTAAGGTAAAACTATGTTCATAAATAGTGTTTCTTAAAGTAGTACATTTTTTTTTTTTTTTTTTTTTTTTTTAATATCATTTGGAAGGTTTATAAGGGTGTAAAAGCTTTTTTGATCATTGTTTTATATACACATTTACTTTCTACAGTCCAACAAAAAAATATAATAACATTTTTATAAAAAACTGGATTAAAAATGTATTTAATTTTATAAATTTAATTCCATTTAAAACAAAACCAACAAATTATATGTTAATAAAAATTCATATAGCACTTGGCATTAAATAAAAGTGGAATAAAGAAACAAATAACATTTTAAGCCCCCCCCCTCTTACCCCCCCCCCCCCAAAAAAAAAAATCACTTATAAATATTTATAAATTATTCATTTTTATTCAAAATATTTTGTACTTCTAACGTTGTTGAATATATTTATTGATAAAATATTTGTAAAATTTGTACAAAAATCAAAATACAGAAATTATGACAAACAAATACTCTAAATATTATATAAATCAAACCGATATATAAACATAAATTACCACTGTTAGTATAATAAATATATATTAAGAAAATTATACAGCAAGCAATTTCAAAATATATTATATTCAAAAAATAAATTAGAATTTATCTCCAAATTATTGTTAGTAAGGATTTTTATAAGAAACAAAATGAAAATGCTCGATCTCGATACGTGTGGCTCTTTGTTTACTTTTATATGTACCCGCAGTGACGTCACGTGCGTCAGATATCTTTCCTGATTCCATATTAAAATTTAAAAATATGTCAAGGATTTTCATCTATCCTAGATGTTTGATAAAATTCAGAACAAAATAAATAATTGTAAATTAAACTCATGATATTAAAAGCTATTCGAACAATTTTCAGATATTTTTTAAAAGATATTATGGATATTTTAATTTTTGTTAAATATTTGTGTAAATAATTTTCAAAGTAGTTTATTTCCTGCCCCCTCCCCCCCTCCTCAGAAGTCATGATAGTGTAAATTCTTATTTATTTCATTTTAATGTAAATTCTTATAAAATTTAATTGTCGTGATTATTATTATTTTAAATACCTCTGTTAGAAATTAAAAAAAAATATTTGCAAGCTTAGGCATAGTAAAAATGGTACATTGATTTATCCTTTCCAATTAAGGTAATTGACCATAGAATTCTGTCCGATTAAATATAAGTTTTGTTACAAAAAAACAAATTTTTCCCTAAGGTTTTTATTTATTTATTTTTTTTTTTTTACACTAAAAAAAAGTTTTAATGATTACCCAAAGAGATTATAAATTTTCTGTCAAAACTAATAGAAGTTTATCAAAAAGTGTTTGTACGCTAGATTAACTAGAATTAATTACTATTATTATGATTTTTATTATTATTATTATTATTATGGAGAATGACGGCTTGATAATTAGCGAGATTGCCTCGTTGCTATAAAAAAATTATTTATTTTACTTATTAATTTCTAACAATTTAATTAATACTATTTAAGTAACATTTTTGTGTATTCATATAAATATATTGATTTTTTAAAAACCTTTTTAAAAATGGTCTTATTTTATTTATTTTTTAGAACACGCGTATAAACATTACATTATTATATCAGTTAGTGCTTTCATTTTTAGTATAATTGACAATTTCTTCTTCTAATGTGTTTAAAATTAGAAGATTGATTACACACAAAATTTTCGTAAGTTATTCGCATCAATTTTTAATAAAATTAAACAAAAGTTTGTTTTAAAAAAATATCCCTTAAAAAAATAGCACTCTTAATTTTTTGTACGACTCTTCTAACACAAATTCGGATATAACTCTCATTTAATCAATGATTTGATTAGCGTGGTTACATGAAAGGAAAACTTTAAAATCAAAATTCACAAAGACAGTACTGTTGCCAATGCCTTTAGAAAATATATAGAAACTATTTGGAATATAAGTATATACACCCCGCGACAAAAAGATAGGTACAAAGGGTTTTTTCTTTGATTTTTCATAAAATAACATTATCTAAATTGTTCTTATCATTTATTATTATCATAAAATAACACTATTCCCGGACTCATTTTTGTTTTAAGACTAATTTAGAAAATTTTTTAGACTAAAATGTTTCTAATTTAAGACTACACACCGCGATAAAAAGATAGAAACAAAGCGTTATTTTTTAAATTTTTGAATATGATTATTTTGAATATGAATATTTTGAATATGATTCAATATCTAATATTTTTTGATATGATAATATTTTGTTATTATAATAAAGGATCAGCACAATTTAGATAATGTTATTTTATGAAAAATTAAAAAAATAAAACCTTTGTTCCTATCGTTTTGTCGCGGAGTGTATGTCTTAAATTAGAAAAATTTTAGTCTTAAAACTTTTCTAAACTAGTCTTAAAACAAAAATTAGTCCGGGAATAGTGTTATTTTATGATAATAATAAATGATAAGCACAATTTAGATAATGTTATTTTATGAAAAATGAAAGAAAAAAACCCTTTGTACCTATCTTTTTGTCGCGGGGTGTATGTTAAAATGTTTCAACATTGTAATAATCAAAAACGGAGAAGGAAAAACTTTAATTTGAAAGGTATCAATAAAATATTACATAAGGAAAAAAAACAGCTTACAAATTAAAATGTACTGAAAATGTTACTAAATGAAGGGGGGGGGGGGCTGTGAAGTTTTCCAAAAAACTGCTATATCTTTATCAAGGGCAATTATAGCAGAAGGCTTATATTGTATATATATAGATAGATTTTAAAAATTTAGCAATGAGAGCTAAAAATCGATATTTCAAGGCATCATTTTTTGGAAATTTAATTCATATTTGAAAATCTGCTGAATTGATGACTTGACTTTCTGTCGTCATTCGACGTCATGATGAAATTTAACCTATAGGAGTCTTAATTTAGCCCACAAATAAAGGACTATAGCCAATCATAGCGCAGCTTTTCCCCACAAACAAAGGGAAACTCCGCCTCGTTCTAGTCGTCCTTAGAAGGATGTTCATTCAGGATTTACACGCAAAAGTTATGAAACAAATTCATTAAATGTTTGATTTTTTAGTTGCGAACTATCTTAAAAATAATCAGCTATGTTTTAATTATTTAAAGCATTGAAATTTCAAATATATACAGGGTGTCCCGTAAGTCTGTAGACATTTTAAAAATTCATAACTATTGAGGGAATTGATAGAATTGAACGCAGTTTGCGAAAAAATCATTTAGGTTTTTTTTTTTTTTTTTTTTTTGGGGGGGGGGGGGAGGGAGAAAAAAATTATAATTAAGCTATTTGTAGATAGAGGGCGCTGTGCGTGACCAGATCACACATTTTCATGAAAAACTATACTTATTCTCATGCAAGTGTTTACAGGCATATTAATCCTATTCGATGTGTCCATCGTCACCACAAATTACAGTTTGCAAACCAGTTATAACATTGCTAACTGCAGCTTCAGTCGGCGTTTCATACCTGAGGGAAAACATCTTCACCAATAACGCTTTATCCACCAAGTCAGCATCGCAATTAAAACTTCATGTATGCACAAGTAGGAGGCAAACTAAGAAAAAAGCTGTTCTAATCGCAAAATTGTGCAATTTATAGGACTTTCATTTGCATAATTCTCTTTCACATGCGTGCGAAATATTTAACTATTTGTCTAACTATCTTCGATAAAAAATTTAACTATATTTTTTCCTTTACCAAAAAAATATACCCCTTCACTATAATAATTTTTTCGCAAACCGCTTTCAGTTCTATCAATTCTTTCAAAAGTTAAATTTTTTTTAAATGTCTACAGATTTATGGGACACCCTGTATATATATATATAAAGATATGAAAAAGCTCAGCCACTAATTTTCAAGCTATGTGAATAATTTTCGATAGCACATATGCATAAGGAATTTACTTCTTATCTCACAGTTGCAATGAAAAATTGTTTCCATATCTTATGGAACTTTTTTGAATTATATATTTTCTTACAGAAAAAATATCATCCACATAAAATTATTGTGATTTCTTTTTTTTTCTTTTTTTTCCCTTTTCTTTTCCTTCTTTTTTTTTTTTTTTTTTTTTTTTTTTGTTTTTGTGCTTTTTGATTCATAGAAGTTCAGAATTTGATGTTATCTTAGATATTAATGGTCATTTTCAACTTTTAAGTTTAAATTTTAAACAACATTAAGATGAAAAAACGTATTTTGGAATAACTGATGAGTTTTCGGTGCGCTGTTAAAAATTTCATTTCAGATTTGAACCACTATATAGTGTAAAGTTATAAGCAATTCCACTGTAAAATATATGTCCTATCTGCTGCCAGAAATTCTCTATAATTTGAGAAAATACGTTCTGACAACGTAATTTTTTCATAAATTACGCGTACATTCTCAAATTACAGAGAATTACTGGCAGCAAATAGGACACATTTTTTACAGTGTACACTGTAAAAAGTACTATGTCCTATTTGCTGCCAGAAATTCTCTGTAATTTGAAAAAATACGTTCTGACAACAGAATTTTTTTTGTAAATTACGCGTATTTTCTCAAATTACAGAGAATTTCTGGTAGCAAATAGGACATATTTTTACAGTGTACCATAATACAGTTCAACCTTACATTTAGGTTATCTTCTTCTTGCGATTGAACTTAAATTGCATCAAAACTTGGAGTTACCGTACATCCACTCACAAGGGAAGTATGAATCGGTAAAATTCCTATTGAAACCAACCTAGCTTAAATTAAAGAGCGTGGTCGAAAACATAGGGTAAAGTGCAAACTTTGTGCAACAATTCACCCACTGGCCAGGATAAGACTCTAGAAAATTTAGCCCCTTTTATCAAAATCAACGAAACAGAATTAGCGGGCCAGAAAGCGTGGCACAGAGCCAGTGTTTTTAACTTAAGACAAGCAGGTTCAATCCCCGTCTCGGTCAAATTTTTATTTTATTTAATTCATCGATTTATTTATTTATTTAAAGCATAATACCAATATTTGGTTCAATATAAAATTACCAAATCATGATAAAAGGTTAAACCATCGGCTGGTTACAGCTATACTTCAGTAACAAGTTTCGGTTCAAACTCACACCAAATTTGTAACAGTGTTTATGATCTGGTATTATAATATGATATATAATATATGATCTGGTATTTTATAAATGCACTGAAGTTGGGAACCGGAAGCATATGGAAATGAAAGCTTTCGAATAATATTGAATATTTGCGAATGAATCTGAATATCTTATATCCGGATGCGCATGAAAAGATGTTAGAAATTTAATGGATGAATTTAGAACGCTTTGAATGAATATAGTAATGAAAGCATTAAACTAATATTGAATATTTGCGAATGAATCTAAATATCTTATATCCGGATGCGCATGAAAAGATGTTAGAAATTTAATGGATGAATTTAGAACGCTTTGAATGAATATAGTAATGAAAGCATTAAACTAATATTGAATATTTGCGAATGAATCTAAATATCTTATATCCGGATGCGCATGAAAAGATGTTAGAAATTTAATGGATGAATTTAGAACGCTTTGAATGAATATAGTAATGAAAGCATTAAACTAATATTGAATATTTGCGAATGAATCTAAATATCTTATATCCGGATGCGCATGAAAAGATGTTAGAAATTTAATGGATGAATTTAGAACGCTTTGAATGAATATAGTAATGAAAGCATTAAACTAATATTGAATATTTGCGAATGAATCTAAATATCTTATATCCGGATGCGCATGGTTGGTTGGTTGGAGGATTAAGGCCGATTGACTCCTTATGTGTCCTAGGCCTATAGGGGGAATGCCCTCCGTGGGGGTCTTTCTAAGGGGTCCTAGCCCGTATTTACGCGAGTTTCGGAGGAAACCACGGAAAACTCCGAACGGCTAGGTCGATGAGCGCGACCTGGGATCGAACCCGGCACCTCCCATCTACCAGCTTTGAGCGCAGAACCGCTCGGCCGCCCGGATGCGCATGAAAAGATGTTAGAAATTTAATGGATGAATTAAGAACGCTTTGAATGAATATAGTAATGAAAGCATTAAACTAATATTGAATATTTGCGAATGAATCCAATATTAGTTTAATGCTTTCATTACTATATTCATTCAAAGCGTTCTTAATTCATCCATTAAGAACGCTTTGAATGAATATAGTAATGAAAGCATTAAACTAATATTGAATATTTGCGAATGAATCTAAATATCTTATATCCGGATGCGCATGAAAAGATGTTAGAAATTTAATGGATGAATTTAGAACGCTTTGAATGAATATAGTAATGAAAGCATTAAACTAATATTGAATATTTGCGAATGAATCTAAATATCTTATATCCGGATGCGCATGAAAAGATGTTAGAAATTTAATGGATGAATTTAGAACGCTTTGAATGAATATAGTAATGAAAGCATTAAACTAATATTGAATATTTGCGAATGAATCTAAATATCTTATATCCGGATGCGCATGAAAAGATGTTAGAAATTTAATGGATGAATTTAGAACGCTTTGAATGAATATAGTAATGAAAGCATTAAACTAATATTGAATATTTGCGAATGAATCTAAATATCTTATATCCGGATGCGCATGAAAAGATGTTAGAAATTTAATGGATGAATTTAGAACGCTTTGAATGAATATAGTAATGAAAGCATTAAACTAATATTGAATATTTGCGAATGAATCTAAATATCTTATATCCGGATGCGCATGAAAAGATGTTAGAAATTTAATGGATGAATTTAGAACGCTTTGAATGAATATAGTAATGAAAGCATTAAACTAATATTGAATATTTGCGAATGAATCTAAATATCTTATATCCGGATGCGCATGAAAAGATGTTAGAAATTTAATGGATGAATTTAGAACCCTTTGAATGAATATAGTAATGAAAGCATTAAACTAATATTGAATATTTGCGAATGAATCTAAATATCTTATATCCGGATGCGCATGAAAAGATGTTAGAAATTTAATGGATGAATTTAGAACGCTTTGAATGAATATAGTAATGAAAGCATTAAACTAATATTGAATATTTGCGAATGAATCTAAATATCTTATATCCGGATGCGCATGAAAAGATGTTAGAAATTTAATGGATGAATTTAGAACGCTTTGAATGAATATAGTAATGAAAGCATTAAACTAATATTGAATATTTGCGAATGAATCTAAATATCTTATATCCGGATGCGCATGAAAAGATGTTAGAAATTTAATGGATGAATTTAGAACGCTTTGAATGAATATAGTAATGAAAGCATTAAACTAATATTGAATATTTGCGAATGAATCTAAATATCTTATATCCGGATGCGCATGAAAAGATGTTAGAAATTTAATGGATGAATTTAGAACGCTTTGAATGAATATAGTAATGAAAGCATTAAACTAATATTGAATATTTGCGAATGAATCTAAATATCTTATATCCGGATGCGCATGAAAAGATGTTAGAAATTTAATGGATGAATTTAG
Organism: Salticus scenicus; assembly: GCA_963930645.1. Lineage (NCBI taxonomy): Eukaryota > Metazoa > Arthropoda > Arachnida > Araneae > Salticidae > Salticus > Salticus scenicus. Next base: position 53,610,485 of record OZ005648.1, read on the forward strand.
AACGCTTTGAATGAATATAGTAATGAAAGCATTAAACTAATATTGAATATTTGCGAATGAATCTAAATATCTTATATCCGGATGCGCATGAAAAGATGTTAGAAATTTAATGGATGAATTTAGAACGCTTTGAATGAATATAGTAATGAAAGCATTAAACTAATATTGAATATTTGCGAATGAATCTAAATATCTTATATCCGGATGCGCATGAAAAGATGTTAAAAATTTAATGGATGAATTTAGAACGCTTTGAATGAATATAGTAATGAAAGCATTAAACTAATATTGAATATTTGCGAATGAATCTAAATATCTTATATCCGGATGCGCATGAAAAGATGTTAGAAATTTAATGGATGAATTTAGAACGCTTTGAATGAATATAGTAATGAAAGCATTAAACTAATATTGAATATTTGCGAATGAATCTAAATATCTTATATCCGGATGCGCATGAAAAGATGTTAGAAATTTAATGGATGAATTTAGAACGCTTTGAATGAATATAGTAATGAAAGCATTAAACTAATATTGAATATTTGCGAATTAATATAAATATCTTATATCCGGATGCGCATGAAAAGATGTTAGAAATTTAATGGATGAATTTAGAACGCTTTGAATGAATATAGTAATGAAAGCATTAAACTAATATTGAATATTTGCGAATGAATCTAAATATCTTATATCCGGATGCGCATGAAAAGATGTTAGAAATTTAATGGATGAATTTAGAACGCTTTGAATGAATATAGTAATGAAAGCATTAAACTAATATTGAATATTTGCGAATGAATCTAAATATCTTATATCCGGATGCGCATGAAAAGATGTTAGAAATTTAGTGGATGAATTTAGAACGCTTTGAATGAATATAGTAATGAAAGCATTAAACTAATATTGAATATTTGCGAATGAATCTAAATATCTTATATCCGGATGCGCATGAAAAGATGTTAGAAATTTAATGGATGAATTTAGAACGCTTTGAATGAATATAGTAATGAAAGCATTAAACTAATATTGAATATTTGCGAATGAATCTAAATATCTTATATCCGGATGCGCATGAAAAGATGTTAGAAATTTAATGGATGAATTTAGAACGCTTTGAATGAATATAGTAATGAAAGCATTAAACTAATATTGAATATTTGCGAATGAATCTAAATATCTTATATCCGGATGCGCATGAAAAGATGTTAGAAATTTAATGGATGAATTTAGAACGCTTTGAATGAATATAGTAATGAAAGCATTAAACTAATATTGAATATTTGCGAATGAATCTAAATATCTTATATCCGGATGCGCATGAAAAGATGTTAGAAATTTAATGGATGAATTTAGAACGCTTTGAATGAATATAGTAATGAAAGCATTAAACTAATATTGAATATTTGCGAATGAATCTAAATATCTTATATCCGGATGCGCATGAAAAGATGTTAGAAATTTAATGGATGAATTTAGAACGCTTTGAATGAATATAGTAATGAAAGCATTAAACTAATATTGAATATTTGCGAATGAATCTAAATATCTTATATCCGGATGCGCATGAAAAGATGTTAGAAATTTAATGGATGAATTTAGAACGCTTTGAATGAATATAGTAATGAAAGCATTAAACTAATATTGAATATTTGCGAATGAATCTAAATATCTTATATCCGGATGCGCATGAAAAGATGTTAGAAATTTAATGGATGAATTTAGAACGCTTTGAATGAATATAGTAATGAAAGCATTAAACTAATATTGAATATTTGCGAATAAATATGATATCTCCTATTCAAGTGCTTCACGAAAGGATGCTGGAAATTTAATGGAGATAATTTAGAATGCCTACGAATGTTTTGAATTCCGCGCTTATTATGGAATGTGTTATGTATTTAAAGTCTGTCCTACTCCATTTCATAATGAATTTTGAATTTATTGCTATAAGTATATCTTTTTATAGTAAATTTATTTATTAAATTCTCCGATTGGATTAACAGGCATAGTTTACTTATTATGCATTACTACACGGTCTGTGGCCCAATTTTACATACGTATTTCCAAAGTTTTCTATTAAAATTTAGTGTAAATAGAAACATTAATAGATATATCCTGTTAAATTGTGTACGTTTATTAATGTTGATACTCTTTTATTATCCAGAGATTTTTTATTTTTTATTTATTTATTTTTTTTATCATTCAGATGCATGGTATGAATAAAATGATATAAAACTTGGTATTTCTTAAGTATTACATTTAAAATACAAGACTAATACTTTAATCGTAAACTTTTTTTTGTTTTTCAGAAGTCAAAGAACATGGTAACAACATGGAGGTTCTCCCTTAATTCCATCTTCGGAGATTTTTGACCGTTGCTAAATTTGAGGAAAGAAAAATACAGGTAAATATTTGAACAGGCTTAATCTAACATTCTTCTGAAATGATAAAATAGCTTATTTTTATGAAACTTTTTTCTTATTTTAGTTATACAAATTTTTATCAGCTGAAAAATGCATATTCAAGCAAAAAATGTACATATATAAATTCGAAAATAATTGCTATATATTATATACATATAGGAAGGTCAATTTAAAGAGTTATTTTTGTGTTATCCACATCTTTTAAGTGTGTTGCAAGACTTTCAAGATCATAACTAATTAAAGTTTTTCTATCATAGTTACCAACCTTTTCGTTATGTGCGGAGGAACTTACACCACTATTTTTTAATAGCGACCGGCAATTAAATGTATCATAGAAAATTGATGCAAGATATTATTATACGTAAATAGTGGTCATCGGGAAAATCATTTGTTGCATTTATATAAAGATGTATCGTTTTGAAAGCTATATCAATAAGAACTGATAATGTAATGATCGATAATATAATATAAGAATCGATAATAGTGAAGAAATAACCACATGAACTTTATATTTTCTGATTTATTGCTTCACAGAATTTTTTTAAATTACTTTAAATTTATTAAATTGTGTTTATGACGTTTATGAAATAAATCAGTAGCCATTTTTATTATGAAACATGCTGTGTTGCTATGGAGATGAGTTTCTTTGGAAGAAATTGATCGCCATATCAGCTAGATACTCATAAATCTTTCATACGTTTTTCTTCGCAGAATTCTTAAACAGCATTTTGTAGTCATTTTCTGTTGAAATGAACTAAATTTATTCATAGAACTTACATTGCAGCAATTTTGTTAAAAAGATAAGTTAACGAACTTTTCTAATAAAAAGCTTTAACGGATAAAACGATACTTTTGAAATAAGCTACTTATCCCCATGATAATGCAATAGTCGTAAGTTTTTTACGTGTCTTTTACACATATTTATGTTCTAAAACATATTTTGCGGGCCTGTTTCTATTCCAAAGTTACTGATATACTTTTATCGCTTTATTTTTTGAATAACACTTGTTACTTAATCGAATCCTAAAGACGAATTAAATGCATTCGGAAAAAACTGTTCACAGAGAATCGGAATTATATTTCATGCATTTGTTCAAGGTATTTTGTTATTCTCTGAACAATTTTCCAGCAAAAACTGCTACAAATCACCCGATTTCCGTTTATGGCAGATTTTAAACACAAAAATGTTTAAAATAAATGAATAAATAAAATTATATAAATAACTTAAAACGTTAGTTAAGTTATATATAGTCTTAAGGGCTCTCTTCACTCACCGCCACCGGAAGCCGAAGCTAATGTTATTCTATAGGAAATTTTTCTTTACAAATAACTTATTAACTAATACGTATTTTTAAATTCTGTTTTCACATTCTGAAAATTCCCAGCTGTTAAACTGACGGACCTTTTTTTAAAAAATTATTTTTTTACTTTTTTATATTTTATTTCGAAGCTGCAAAATACGAATTTTCAATATGTGAAATTTTTTTCATTTTGCAATTTCAAAATAAAATATTAAAAACTAAAAAAATACATTTTTAAAAAATGTCCGTCAATTTAACAGTTGGGAATTTTCTGAATGTGAAAACAGAATTTAAAAATATGTATTAGTTAATAAGTTATTTGTAAAGAAAAGTTCCCCATAGAATAACATTGGCTCGGGCTTCCGGCGACGGTAGGTGAAGAGGGCCTTTAAATAAGATCGAAGGATTATTTAGAATTTGGTTTTGATCTAGCGGATTTTAAATACAAAGACGCTGAAAAAAAGTAACCTAAAATTATTATTAAATTATATTAATGAAAGTTTTAAATATAATCTGCAGGATTACACCCTTTTTTTTTTTTTTTAAATCTTGAAGGATATAAGTTAACAAAGGTATGAAATTTGCTCAATAGATTAATCATGATTAAAATCATCAACAAATCTGATAATTTGTTACATATATAATTATAGGAGTTAATTAAAAGATGCTAATTGAAAATTATTAATGTTTTGTCACATTCATTGCCATAAAAATTTGCGCATAAACAAATAACTGTTGGATTGTACCAAAAATTCGGATGTAGGCAGAGCTCCAGGAATTTTAAAAGAACTGGTCGCCAGCAAAAATTGCTTGTAGCCAATACCCTTCCTGCCCCTCCCCCCCCCCCGCCTTTTTTTTCAATTTTAAAATTTACTTGGATATAGAAATTAAAATTCTATGCATAAAAACAAATATTTACTACAGTCGAACCTCGTTAACGTGAACACTGTTAACGTGAATAACTTTTAACATGAACTGTTTTCACAATCCCCGTCAAAATGAAGATTAGTTTAGATATATGAAGATTATTTACTGATAGCATGAACTACTGATAACAGGGACAAATTTTTTATCCCCCTTGAGATTCACGTTAACGATGTTCGACAGTATTACAAAATAATACACCAGGAAACACCTGTTTAAAATTTCAATGAAATCAGTGTTATTATTTTCACTAAACCGATACACCATCGGCATAGATACATCATTAAATCGGCACAAAAATGTTTCAGCATCAGGTCGCAAAGCACGCGCGAACGAGAGTAGTGTAAACGGTGCACTAATTTAGAACTTTTGCGACACATACGTTTTCGTTTCTGTGATACCAAATTCTACCTTTGGGCATTACTCTTATAAGCTACATTATTTTAGAACAAAATTTTTTGTGTCCGCACTTATGTTACAAATGAATATACATTTTAATTATACTCTTTCTAATTAAAGCATTTGTATCTGAAGTATTTTGATTGTACAAATATAAATATTGGGAATATACTTAAGAAATATATTAACATACAAATTTAAAATGAAACGCCCACTGGCATAGTTGCAGATTTCCAAATGACGTGAATCTACGTCAGCGGTCGTTAAAGTGTTAACACCGAATTGTGAAACATGCACGGAAAAAAGTGGTGTAAATTTCCTAATGGTGTATCAATTCAACATACAGCGTCTCAAAATGTGCTGAAAGGAGCGGGAATCAAAACGGCGAGAGTTAATCCTACATCGGGATTGAAATTGGAGCCCGAATCTGGGACCAATTTTTTTTTTTTTTTACCAATATATATATATATGTAATGTTGAGTTTCCTTAAAGTTGAAAAACGTAGTCGCCAGTTAAAATATATTGGTCGTCAATGGCAACCAGGCGACTGTATTTCACAAGCCCTGGATGTAGATACATAAATGTAAATGATACTGTGCATTGCGTAATGCCATCAGATGGTGTTGAATTTAGTTCTGCTTCGCGTATTAAAAATTTAGGCAGAGGATTTGTTCTTGTACAGTGAATCTGTTTAATATATTTCTTAAAGATTATCATTGTATTAATATGTAGATGTAATGCTTTGAAATCTATATCGACAAGAATCCATAATATTCATAATAAAGAAAAATACCTACATAAATTTTACATTTTCTAGTTTATTACTTGGGTTTTTATAAATTTGTTAATTACTCGAATTTACTTAAGTACTCAAATTTACCAAATTATTAAAAATTAATTAAATTGAGTTTTTGAAGTAAACAAGTGACCATTTTTATCATAAAACGTTTTACGTTGCTATGGAGATGAGTTGCTTCGGAAGAAATTGATCTCCCCATCTACAAACAACCATGAATCTTTCATACGTTTTCCTCTAAGAAATACATTTTGTAGTCATATACGTTTGTCGAAAGTAATCTAAATTTATTCAAAGGCCTTAACTAGCTACAATTTTCGCAATTTTCGCAAAACGAAAAAAAAAAAAAAAAAAAAAAAAAGATAATTATTCTGCGCTTTTAAAGTCAGTAAAAGTCTTTAACTCTTAAAACTCTACTTTTGGGATATAAGCTGATTTGGAAGCTACTTATCCCCATGATAATGCAATAATGGTAAAGTAATTTATGTGTCTTACAAAGATATATGCCCGAAAATGATATTTCGCAGGTCTTTTTCTACTCTAAATTTATTCATATATTTTTCATGACTTTAGTTTTTAAAAAAATACTTAAAAATTTATCGAAACCTTAAATAGAATTAAATGCATTACAAACAACTGTTCAAAGATTTAGTTAGAAATACAGGGTAAGTCAAAAATCCTGACAAATTTTAAACTTAAATGTAAAATCAAGTAATTGACGTACGAGAGTGCGGTTTTTAATACAAAGCTTCTTACGAAGAAAAGTTTTGTTTAAGAAAATAAAAAAGTTAGTTCAACATTTTTTTGATAGATGTCGCTGTATATTGAAAACAGCAAGAAAAGCATCGAAAACTCAAAATAAGCAATTAAAGATCATTTATTGAAATTTACAACAATATTTCAATATATGTACTCGTTATAGCTTGAATCACATACAAACAGTAATATATTTTAGTCCACGTGTTCGATAGCATTCATTGTGGGAGGAAGTGAATTACATGCATTACATTATTTATTAATAATACAAGTCAACAAAAATGAAGTTGATAAAATTTTATTTAATGATTTTAGCTGATATTTATGTTTTTTGGTGTACTGAAACCGAAATTGCAGCTCATTTTTCTCTATCATGCATAGATTTTTGTCAATACAGGGTGTTTACCGACACAATATCTTATATATACCATCATAACAATAGGTTAGTTGGTATGGTTTTATGTCGCTCTAGTGCTGCACAATTATAACAATAGGTATCCATGATTAATTAATCATGGAAACATACTATAAAACTTACCATATAATTAATTATATTGGTGGAAGAGTAATGAAAGAAATTGTACAGGTAGTCACCCTGTATTGACAAAAAGCTGCACGTGATAGAGAAAAACAGGCTTTATTTTCTGTTTCAGCACACCAAAAAACATAAAGATCAGCCAAAATTATAAAATCAAAATTTTACATGTCGACCTGCGTAATAGGTCTTCAATACTTTAATGTCAACCAGAGAGTAAGCAAAAATTTCCATCACATAGTCCCACAATAAAAAGTCGAGAAGATTTAAATATGTAAATCGATGTAGCTATAGTAAAGCTACAACGAACGCTATATAAAAAAAACGTAAGACAGCGCCATCTACGTAAATAATTTGAAACTAACTTTTTTATTTGCTCAAACAAAACTTTTACACTACTTTGCCTAAACAAAACTTTTACCATTATAAATAGTATAATTTTCTTAAATATCTCCAAAACGGAAAGTCACAGAAAGGCCAAAAAAAGGAGGTGAACAACAGCGTTGTCAGATCTGGCCTTTTTTTTTTTTTTTATTATTATTCAATAGTCACCAATGATTTTGAGAAAGGACATTTGATATACATAATAGATTAACAATCTTCGAAGTGATTAGGCAAACGTTACAAGTAAAAATTTTTGGTGACTATTGAATAAAAAAAAGGCCCAATCTGGCAACCCTGGTGAACGACTAAATGTTATAACAAACGTATATACCGATTTGCATCTACGTCCAACCGCTTTTGAGTTATGCGAGATACATACGCACATACATACACACATACAGACGTCATGAAAAATCGTGTAAAGTCGCTGATATCTCTAAAACGAGATCTCGTATTAAGACGAAACTTGCAAGTGTACAACTAAACATCATGGCAGTCACACATATAAATTTGCAACATTCTACGCATATTCTTTGTGAGCTATGCGAGATGTAAAATCCATTTCGTCAATCGGGATTACAATACTTCCTTATACTTTATATAAGGAAAAAAATGTTATTGGTGTTTGGTTACATCAAAAATATTTCGTTGCATCCTTTTTGGTGTGAAGTAGTTGCCATCAGTTTTTTGTGTATAATTACACAAAATGTTTTATAGAGTACAGACTTTTTTTTTTTTTTTTTGCCAAAACCTAAATATATCTTGAACTATCCGGCAACATAAAAAGAAACCCCAAAGAATTTTCGCCCAAAATGGAAAAAAAAAAAAAAAAAAAATAGAAATTGTAGTAATAGTTTAGTTTTAATCTATCTAAAAAATGAATATAATATCTAAATAAAATATAAATAATTAATAATAATGAAAAAATACTAATATGAAACATATTATCGATGAAAAAACGTAAAATCTCATCATCATCAAACACATTATTACAGTGGGATACCCAGATGTAACACAATTATAAGAATACGTTACAATTTTCAAAATGCCTTAGTGCAATAATATTTTTTTTTCTTTTTATATGTGGAATGCATAATATCGGAATATTCGTAGCATCTTAATCATTTACTGAAAGAATGTGGTATCGAGAGAAAAAAAAAAAAAAAAAAGGTAGATTGTACGTTACTTAAATGATGGGGCACTTTTCTTTGACTCGTACATATTTTACATAACAATGATAACATATGCAAATCCTTTAGTTAGAAAATAAAAATAATTAATTTTAAACATGGCGTCACAACACGATTCTCTCCTTCTAAACTTCTTTTTCACTCTACTGTTGCCATTTTTTACAACCCAAAATATAATGTTATTTTTTAGTTCCTTATAGTAGCTCACTCTATTACGGTCTTACATAGATTTCAGAAATATTCTTCATGATTAATTTTCCCAAGTAAAATGTGGACAAAATATTTCATAGATAGGGTAATAATTTCAATACCTTTGTGTCATTTATTCGGAATATGTACTTTCAAGAAAAACATATTAAAGTTTGGCATTATGGTTAAAAGTTTCTCACTTCTGAAAATATCATAATTCATACAATTTTTCTTGGAGCTTAAGAGAAACTTTTACAGAAATGCCCTGGAAGTATTCATTAATCAAAACTATAAGAAAGAAAAGCAGTATCTGAAAGCTTACGGTTGAACATAATCTTTTAAATATACTATCTCGTGGAATTTCAATTAAAATGTCTGAAATAATTTTAGGAATACCTGCATATAATTAATTTTGAGACTGAGTTCGAAAGAAAAGCTTTTAAAGACAATTATGTAACTAGATTTATTTTTTAAATCTTTTGAAAATGTAAATTTTTGTTTTTAATATTTATAAACATTAAAACTTTGTAAAGAATGCATTTTGTAATGCATTACATCTATGTATGTGATATTGTGATGTTTCAGGCTGTGACGTTTCGAACAAACAGAGTAGACTGAGAGTCTACAATTTTGCCATTTTGCAACAAAAGAAAAGCCGCCCTAAAACGCCCTGACAGGTATTGCAAGTTCGTGGGAAATGTTAGGGAGGAAATCTATGGGATGGCCATCGCCGCTGTGGTGGCTCCAACTTAACAAATAAGAGACCAACGGATCTGTGATTTCCACCTTCCAACAGACTATTGGAGATAGAAGGGACAATTTTTACCCTCCAAAACGTCTTCTTGCGAAGTAAAAGAAAGGATAAGAACAGAGAGGGAATAAGGTTTTGCGGTGAGCGGTAGCTCGGATTTTTCTCATCTCTGATAGCAGAGATATAGTGTCGATAGTAGAGATGTAGTAGTCGCCTTGTGAAGGCGAACTCCCAGAGTCAATAAATTTAAAATTAAGAGTACAAAATTTTAGTAGCTAAATAAGTAAAATTTGTGAAAATTTAGATTATCAAAACTTAATTTTGTGAAACCACGAGCGACTTGCAAAAGTAAAACCTTGGAATAAAATGTACCCGAAGATCTAGCAGATCATTCTGGATGTATCCAGTTGTAGCCATCTGCCAAATGTAGCCAGAGATCCATGCCTAAACGGCAATAAAATGTAAAGGCAATAAAATTCGGCAATAAAATGTAAAGGTGAGATGACAAAATAGTGACCGACTAACGCCGCGTGTCATCACTAGGGTTCGACACATTTTTATGATGGGAACGGCAACTGACATGTAAAGGTTTTTTTTTTTTTTTTTTTTTTTCTGCTCATGTGTAATGATTTTTTTTTTTTTTTTTTTTTTTTTTTTTGCCAGCACTGTAGCCATTGTGCAGAACTTTTCCGATTATTATAGAGTATCCACTTTTCTTCACATATGAATAGAAAATTCAGAAAGGGATTATTTGTTTTTTGTTTAATACTCAGTGATGTGCAGGTCTTTAAATGTTGAAGTTTTTGTCTTTCTGTCAACTCATTTGGAATCCATTTGTCGAGCTTTTTCAACTTACCAAGGGCTTTAAGGTGTCTGGAAACTGTCGTTATATCTACTCTAAAGTAGGTAGCAAGTTCTCGAAGAACTATCGAAGCGTTGGCTTCAACTTGGGTCTTCAGATCATCATCACAGAGAACGTTCTCAGGTCTCCCATGGGATTCATTTTGTAAGGCCATATCTCCTGAACAGAATTTCTGAAACCAGCGTCTCACTGTACGATTTTTTGCAGTACCCACGCAGCATTGATATTTCGAGTCGCTTGAGCGGCAAAATGAACAAGTTTGAACTCATGAAGCATTAGGAGACAGATATTGTGAGATTTCATGGTCTTACTTTATTTAGATTTTCTTTAATATTTATGGACCAATCTAATATATATATACAGTAGAACCTCGATTATCCGAACCTCGATTAACCAAACTCACCTCGATTAACCGAAACTCTCCGTTAACCGAAGTCGGTTTCTTCTTCACTTTTTTTTTTTTCACTTTCTACTATCATCCAAAATTTTCTCTTAACAAACATGTATTTTTAAAGTTTTTTTTTTTTTTTCCACATTCCTTTTGTATGCAAGCCATCCTTTCCAAACTACGAGTGCTGATAAATATTTTAGATGATTATTGATGAACTCTCGATTATCCGAAAATTTCGATTATCCGAAGTAAGTTCGCCCCCAATTACTTCGGATAATCGAGGTTCTACTGTATATATATATATATATATATATATAGAGAGAGAGAGAGAGAGAGAGAGAGAGAGCATGGAATGAGTAATACAATGATGAATAACAACTTATATATTAAACTTTACATTATATAAGATATTTTATAAAGAAAAAGCCGTGAAAACAAAAACGGCCATTGTATATGGAACAACCTATTAATAAGATAGGACTATAGGTCGAATAAAGATAGGACTTTTGATAGGAATTTTAAAACTAACAATACACACTTTAAACTTATGTTTCATTTGAGTAGTCTATGAATAATGTAAAAAGTTTCCTATATTTGGACGAAATGGGAGAAAAAAATATATTTTAAAGTATAGACTTTGAGTCTAAGATAAGACTTAGAATTTTTAAAGCTAATAATACACGATTTAAATTTAAGCTTTTGAATAGTCAATGAATAATAAAAAATTGCTATATTTGGACGAAATGGAAGAAAAATATGTATTTTAAAACACACATTTCTGTCTAAAGTAAGGCTTGTAAGAGAATTTTTCAATTTTTGATATTATTACTTTAAATTCCTCTTTTTAAATAGCCAATGAACACAGGGCGATTATAATTAAAGTTACGATTTCAAAACGCTATAATTTTAAAACTAACTGTCAAAATTACTTGATATTTTACCAGAACTATCGTGAGGCAATGGAATTTCGTTTGGCGAAGGAAAAAAGTATTTATGAAATGTGCCTATAGATGGCGCTGTCAAGGTAATCTCAAAAGAAATGCCTAAATAGATTCCTTATACACAGGAATGTTGTTAGCAATAGAATAGAATAGCAGGAAACAACAGACTTTAAGGGTTTACGACAACTTTTTTAGCAAAAAGACATGAATACGTGTTTACAGTGGAAACAGTAATAGTGACAAGAGAAAAAGAGGCACTTCATGAAACAAACATCTTACGAATGGTCACGGATTAAGAGAATCTATAGGATGATAAACGAGATAGGACAGCCAGCGCGGAAAACGGAGCTTTCTTTTCCGCATTAATTCAGCCGAGTAGAGGAAAACGATCTGATCGCCGCCTGGTGTAGTATCTTTGAAACTTATCGGAAGAAAGTGAAAGCCCGCCCCTTCGGCTTCTGTCATCATCCGATTTCCGAGAACGACCAATGAACCGCTACAAATTTAAACAAACGCGCTGATTGGTGGATTCTCGAGATCTGGTAGCCCTCTATATGTAAGATGAAAATTACTACCTTTCCGTAACATTCGTTATATATCCTATAGACTCTCCTAATCCGTGCGAATGGTTAACGGTGCATTTTGGAACTTCTTTTTTTTTTCCCTCTGCCAAACAAAATTCCATTGCCTAACAATTGTTCTGGTAAAATATCAAGTCATTCTCAACGGTAGTTTTAAAATTATAGTGTTTTGATATCGTAACTTTAATTGTAATCACCCTGTATATTAAAAAAAAATTATAATAATTGAGCGAAATAGAAAAATACGGACAAATACATATTTTAAAATACGGACTTGTGTGGTCTGGTAATTTTACATATTTAAACAGAGAATATAGTACCGTATAAAATTTTAACTTAGTAGTATTAAAATTAATTATCCAAAATTACTTTCAAATTTAGAACCCTATAAAATAAATTCATATTCTTAATTTGACAATACTATGTATAGTATAAAATTATACTAAATTAGCTATGGATTTACTTACTTTTGTACGCTACTTTTTCTTTATTTGAGTATTTAGAATAATCCACCGCCATTATTCGAAAGAAAAGCAATTTATTCAAAACTGGGTCATAGAAAGTGCTAGTTAATCTTCAGGAAAAGTTCTAGAGCAATTTCAACGTCTGGTAACTGTCCTAAATTACTGTAGTTCTAGTTTCGTCATTTGCAATATATTCACCTGTGGATTGTTCGCAAATTTATTCAGAATTAATGCTGTGTTTAAGTAGTATAAAATATTCTCTTTGATTAGAAGAAACTCATTTAATGCAAATGAAGGATTTTAAATGTTAAGTGGAACATTGAATACGAAGCAAACACGTTGTAATTACATGCAGTTTCCATAGAAACTCATTGTCAGAATACTTTCGAAAAGGCGAGAAAATAGTAATCAAATTCTATTTATTATCTTATCTACAATATTAGAAAAATTCTTTAAAGGTTGATGATTATTATTGCATTGATGATTATTAATAGAAATTTATGTAATAAAATTACTATTTAAAACATATTTATATGAAAAGCGTTTTTGTTTCGTTTTTTGTTTCTATATAGATATTGTTGTTTTGGCTATTTCGCGGCTATCCTTATTTACTAAGGTTTAAAATTATTTAGGAATTTATTATAAACGATAAACGAAGTTTTGCAGTAATCAAAATAAATTCAATATTACAAATCATTCATATATATGTATAGTTTTAGCAGGTAAACATAGATTCGCATAGAAATAAATTATCAAAGAATAATTATATGCTGTGCAATATATTCATTAATATAACAAACATATAATTTCTTAATTTAGAACAGTATTAATTTTCTACTTTTTTTTTTTTTTTTTTTTTTTTTTTTTTGGGGGGGGGGGGGGGGGGTGCAATAATTCTTCATTTAGAAAATTATGTTCCTTTCAAGCGATATACGTAGGATTTCTTCATCAGCTTAACAAAACACAGTTATTTTTCTTTGTTTTCGAAATCATTATTCCATAAGTTTCTGAGATCACAAATAATTAGGATTTTAAAACCCGAATAAACTACTACGTCAGAAACGCCAAAGAAAAATATTTGAAATGCATACAGCTGTTTCGGTAGCCTTAAGCGTACCGTCTTCAGTGCAAAAAGAATTCTGAATCTGGAAAAGTGCTCGTATATATTGGAGAGGGGCTAAATTTAGTTCAACCAATAGGATTACGGGAAAGGTGGGGAGAGTGACCAGTAGGAATTTAGGAAAGTTAGCTGTGTAAACAGTAGAAAAATTAAGAAAATGTGGACTGAATATAAAATTTCCAACAGTCAGACAAATAGGGAACAGCGAAACCACAATTTACAAGGTTTTTAAAATTTTTATAAATATGAAAAGCTTCAAAGAAATCGAATTCATGAATGGATTTAGGTCTGCAAATTATTTTAGCTGAATTAAATTTAAAATTACGATTTTCCTCCCAGCAATGTTTAGAAATAGCCGACTTATTGGTTTCTTGTTTGCGGACGTAATTCATATGTTTTTTTAGACGAAATTTAAGACTGCGTTTAGTTTGGCCAATATATGATAAACCACACTGACAGGAAATACTATAAATGCCCCAAGAATTATGCGTATCAATGGGATCTTTTAACTGAGAAAAGGTGAGTTTATTGGAAGGCGAAAATATTATTTTAAAATCATATTGTTTGAGAATTTTAGCTATGGTTTGACTGGATTTAGGAAAATAGGGTAAGACAATACTGATATTAGAAGAGACTGATTTAGTAGACGAAGTACGAGGGAGTTGTAATTTTTGGATAGCTTTGTCTATAATGGAAGGGTCATAACCTCTGTCAATTGCAATGGCTTTCAGGTATTTAATTTCAGATTTTAATAAAATAGGATTTGAACAAATATTAAGGGCACGGTTTACAAAAGTATAGAAAGCAGCCATTTTTTGGTTAGGTGGATGACATGAACGCGCATGGGGAGGAAGGGAGACTGCAATTTTTTTTCGATAGACGGTGGTTGAAAATCCATTTACAGTGCGAGAGACGAGGGTATCAAGAAGTGGAAGGGAGCCATTATTTTCTATTTCATATGCAAACTGGATATTACTGTCAACTGAATTTAAAGTTGCTAAGACATGATTTGATTCTAAGACAATTAGGATTATTCCATTAAAAAATTAAATAGTTATTTCAATTATTTTATCAATTTTAAATAATAGTCAGCATGGAGCTAAATAGATAAACAATTAATCTGCAGAAAATGAAAGTGGTGTTTTAAAAATTAATAGTCTTCAAACACACACACACATATATATTTATCATACACTTAAATTTATTTCTAAGTTTCATATGGCATGTTTCAGAATAAACACATTTAAATATATAAAAATATTGAACTGATAAAAAATGCACCTAAACACCAAGAAATAATGTTTGCCAGTCTGATAATTTTAATTATTTAAAAACTGAATTTGCTTGGTAAAATATGCATTTAGAAACTGGTATTGAATAATGAGAAAAAATGGGGGAATATAATGATGAAAGATTTAAAGAAAAATAAATTAATAAGTACTGTAAATAAAATAAAATAAAAATGCAAGAGTTATATATGATGTAAATAAGTAAGCTCTTTAACAGGATTGAAAAAGAAGCTCGAGTGCAGCTTGAATGCAGTAACTAAATGCTTCGCAACTTTCACGTTATGCTCGTGCCTACATGATCTTGTCTGATGAAGGTTCAAAATTATTTTTTTCAACCGGAAACAACTACTGTATATTCTTGTAACTTATAGTATTTTTTTACGAAGTTATTACTATTTATTTAATTTCTTTGCATTTGTGTTGCATAAAATTTAGTAATTATTGACTCATTCTTACTAAACTGTTATACAAAACTCATAAAAGTAAAAAAACAAATCATAAAAGTTCTTTCGGCTCAATCAAAAAAGAGATTTTGATCATTATTACTCAAATATAAACATAAGAAACAAAATAGCAGATCAGATTGATCAGCAAATTTGATTGATACCTTGATATGAGCATTTCATATACCGAGATTCATGCAAATAGGTTCATAAATACGTTTTCAACGTGAATTCGAAATTTAAAAATTGTCGCCATTTTGAAACTAGTATGTTGTGGCCACTACAAGACTTTCTTCTATATTTTCCTACACAAATTCACAAAGGGCAAATAATTTATTAAAACTATTATTTATTAAAATCATCTAACATGATGAATGCAAATGATTGTCATCTAAGAAAAAAATTAACACTAAATATCCAAAGAAAGTCAGTTTTGTCTATAAATAACATCTTAAATATGTGTTTTTATAATGGTTATCTCACATATCAAGTTTCGTGCAGTTATATGCCATACAAGTTGAGATATAGCCTTCCCGTTATCGAGGAATTTTCCAGTATAGCAGCGCCATCTATTGGCCTATAAACATTTAACTTGAATCAGCATTATGCCTCATAATGGCCTTCTCACATATCAAGTTTTGTTTGATTATACGGACTAGAACCTGAGATATAGCTTTTCCTTAAATTGCAGAAATCACTTTGTAGCAGCGCCACCTGGTGAGAAGTTGACACCAAAAGTTGACAGGTACTAATTTATGTCAAGGTGCATCTACATATAAATTTATATGCAATTCTGTGCTGCATTTCCTGAGATATATCCTTCCCTTAAATTACGGAAATCGCTGTATAACAGCGTTACCTGTTGGCCGATAAGCATTCAAATTGAATCAGCATAATATCTCATAATGACCTCCTAATACATCAAGTTTTGTTTGATTATACGCAATGGAACCTGAGATATAGTCTCCCCTGAAATTGCGGAGATCGCTGTCTAGCAGCGCCACCTATTGAGCGGTTGACACCAAAAGTTGATAGGCACTAATTTAGGTCAATGCGCATCTACGCATAAATTTATATACAATTCTGTGCAGTAGTTCTGGAGATACAGTTGCCACAAAATTTTTGTGCACACACAGACGGACAGAAAGACATTTTCCAGAAATGGTAAAATCGTGTTCTAGACCTCTCAAAACGTGTAAATTCGTCGAAAACCGGAAGTCGAAATATTTTAGAATCCAATAGTTTCTTCTATTGAATATAGAAGGAAATAATAAGACGGTGAATAAAGCTGATAAACTTGGTTGAGATCTTGATATGGTATACAGTCTGCCTGCAGCAAAATTATAGCGGCGCTGGCTATAATTCGTATTTGAAAGATGTGCGCCTAATACTGTTTTGTTAAGTAAATATTTTTCGAGTCATGACCTTTGTCTTCAGCCTGTTTATTAAAAAGTAATTTGATCATAAAAATTAGCAATCAAACTAAAAAAATTAAAAATGTCGAAGTGTGCTTCAATAATTTTACTGCCGACTGTATGTGCATACTGAGATCTAAGGAAATCAGTTCATAAATACTTTTTTATGTGAGTTTGAAATTCTTCAGGTGGCTACCAATTGGGAGCAAAATGGTGGGTCAAGTTAAGCAAATAATTCATTCAATATATTTCTAAAGCAAGTCCACGGTCCAGCTTAATAACTAACAACCAACCTAAAAAAATATTCCTCGTGAATTGTTAATATGAAGTATATAAAAATGCATAAAATTTCTCAGTTATCAATGAATTTCACATTATTGTGTCACAAATTAATCTAGACTAGGTAAATTAACTAGATTAATCGAACGGAAATTTTCGAAAGAAAAGCAATTTATTCAAAACCGGGTCATAGAAATCGCTAATCCTTCAAATAAACTCTAAAGCAAACTTTAAATCTGTTAACTGTCCTAAATTATTGCAGTTCTAGTTTCGCCATTAGCAGTATATTTGCCTGTGAATTGCTGTGATATTTGCCCAGAATAGCTAAATTAATGCTATTTAAAAGGTATAAAATATGCTCTTTCATTAGACAAAATTCGTAAGATGCAAATGAATGGTTTTAAATGTTAATGAAACATGAATACGAGACAAACATGTTATAATTACATGCAGTTACCATAGAAACCTCTTGTTAGATTGCTGTCGAATAAGGATGAAAATATAATTGAATTATGTTTATATATATGTATCTTGGCTTTTCTACAATAAGAGAGAAAGTGTTTAAAGCTGAAAATAATTATTGGGAATTTTTCCTAAAAATATATTTTTAAATATATTTAAGAAGATTTAAAGAGATTATTATGATTTATGTATGTAGATACAGTTTCTGTGGATTAGTAAATAATAATTTTGTTGCAAATGCGTTAATCATTATTTCTTTATTAAATGGGGGGGGGGGGGGATTTCGGATTGTACAGTTTGGATTTCACCAGAACAAATCATACGAACCGCTCTGCCAGTTTATATGTAGTTTAAGTTTTAAAAAATTACTAGAGTTCATAAAACAATAGTTGTGTTTTGTTAAAATTATAATTTAATTTTTTTTTTATTAAATTGTCATTATTATTATATATATATATATATATTATGTATAAAATGAGAAAAAACTTCGCGAAAACATCTAATAGGCTTTATCCGTGTTGCGTCATAAAATTCCTAACACATGACAACCGTAGAGAAAATTGCAATATTATAATGGTTACATTTGTATTCAATGGGAAAATATTTATATTTTATAGGAAAATTTATGTATCGTACGGGGAAATTCACAGGGAAACGAGGAATTCGAAATGGTGATGGGAAACAATAGATGATTTAGTCTCATACCCAGAAAACGGATAATGTCTATTTCGTTATAAGTTGTACATGATTTATAAAATAGTTTGGAGTATAAAGTTTGAAATGGACTTTATCTGTGTCATAAAATCCCTGACATGTGACCACTACAGGAAAAACTGAAACATTATAATGTTTTTATTTGTATGGTATGGGGAAATTTTGTATTCTATAGGGAATTATGTTTGTATTCTGTAGGGAATTTCATAGGGAAACGGAGAATCAAAAATCACATGATGGGTATGATTTAGCCTCGAACCCAAAAAACGGATATAGTCCATTTTCTTTAGCGCTAATGGACTTTATCCATGTTACGTCATAAAACCCTTCACACGTGATCTCTTCAGGGTTAAGTGAGTGGGTGAGTGGGCTTTACGTCACATTAGCGACATGGGCCCCACACAGCCACTTATATCCATTAGATACCTAAATTGCATCCAACTGATTCATAAAAGGTACAAAATATCTTAAGAATGTCAATTAAAAGTCCTGGGTATCATGTACTAATTACAGATCTGCTAGATGCTTAAATGTAGACAAAATTTAGACATGCTTTTTCGATGTCTAATAGATGTAACATGTTAGGTCAAAACAAGATTTAGATATTTTCGATATCTATTAGATGTGACAAGTCCAATTACTGAATACTTGGAGATTTAACACACATCTAATGGATGTAAAAGAGTGCCATTTGTCGTGATAATATACAGTCGGCAGCAAAATTATTGAAGCCCACATCCACATTTTTCACATATATATGTATGTATTTAGTTTGATCGCTAATTTCTATCATCAACTTACTTTTTTTATAAACAGTATATGTAAGACTAAGATCATGACTCGACAAAGATTTATTTAACAAAACTGTATTAGGCATATGAAACCAGCATACGAATTATTGCTGGCACTTCAATAATTTTGTTGCCGACTGCAGATATCTGTAGGATGTTTATGGAAGTCTAGTGGATTATTTTTAAACTTTTATAGGTGTCTTATGGATGTAAGTGTCTGTGTGGGGCAATTGGAAGTGACGATCTGAGACTTACCCCTAAGAGTAGTATGGAGATATGACTATTTTGATCCTCCATAGAGGGGATGACCTCTTCAGCAAGGATTATCTTACTGAAGTGGGGCCCATGGTGAAATTATTAATTGGAGCCCTCTTCACAAAGTAATTTTGTATGCATGTAAAACGCTTTTAATTTTAAAAGACAACTGATTTAAGGGCCCTCTTGTTGATGAAGGAACGGGCTCTTGCCCGTTTGTCACGTGAAAAATCAGGTCCTGCTTTTCAAGGAAAATTATAATGTTTACACTTGCATTGTATGGTGAAATGTTTGCATTCTACAGAGAAATATTTGTATCCTATAAGTGAATTCACAGGGGAATAAAAAGATCAGAAATCGCATAATGGGGATGATTTAGCCTCAACCACCCCCCAAAAAACGGATGTTGTCCATTAGTAATGTTGCTAAAAATCAATGTGAAACACTTTTGCCCAAACATTGTTCTTTTCTTCCCTCGGGAAAAAGAATCATTTTTGCTAAAGGTAAAATTAATATATACTGTATATATATATATTACACTTTATTTAACAAGAATAAAATACAAAAGTACTTTTCCATCCTCATACAAAAGTGCTAATATTTAAATCTAATTAATTAAAAAAAAAAAAAAAAAAACAAGTTAAGCAAAAAAAAATAAATAAATAAATAAATAAATAAATAAATAAATAAAAAATAAAAAAAAAATACAAATTCAATTTTCTACTGTAAGAAAATTTTTCTTCGGTATTTCCAAAGACATCTTTTAATTTTCGGTAATCGAAACATATAAACTACGCATGTCTTTTTAATTAAAATTAAATCGATATTTTGGTTAGGAGAATTCATCTGGTATTGTAATTTTGTAATTTGTAATAAGATTAATTTTAAACTCGTAATTGTATCGAGAGTTAAAATATTATAATTATATCATTTAAATGAAATTACATCTCATATAAAGATATTTAGAAACCATGTGTCATTGTAAAAAACTACTAATTTGATAAAAATTACACTTTAAAACGTACAAAAAAGGCAAATTTAATTAAAATCATTAAAAATTACAAAAAATATAAATATATCATTTAAATTAAATCGTATTCATAAGTAAGTTTCGCCAATTTCATCATTTCATCTCATTTTATAATAAAATCAGAAGAGAAAAAAATCTGGTGTGAAACAATCACACGACTTCCATTACCCACTATTACACGCATTGTATGCACTTTTTGGCGATAATATGATCAGAAGATATAGAATTGAGCTAATGAAACAAACAACAAATAATTTTTCAGTAAGAGAAAGTTAATACACTTTTGCGGTAAATCATGAAAACGTAATGATATAAAATAGAGTTTACATACAGCAAGGGGGAAAAAAAGGTAGACTTTTTATTTTTATTTGATACACCGATTTCCGAGATTTAAAACTGATCTATATGATCAGGATGACTATTAATTTTCCTGTAATAACCACGTAAAGCATGAGAAAGGATATCTAAAATGGGTTTATGTAGGTGAAATTATTTTCTTTAACAGTTTTAAAGAAAATCGTTAGAGGCGTTTTTAATATACCGATTTTTACCAAAACTTTGCATATTCAGTTGTTGACCGGAAAACAACAAATACATACAAAAGGATATTTAAAAGAGGGTTAATATTGCAAGTTTGGAAAAAATCCATACAGCCGTTTTGAAAGGAATCCACTCGAAGTATCTGAAATTCAGCTATTTATACAGGACGCCTCTCAATCTTCCTGAACTAATCAACTATATCATTCGAAAGGACATCCATCAGTGTGTTTACTTTGAAGAAAATCGTTAGAGCCATTTTTGAGATACGGACTTACGGTTTTCCAATTTTCATCAAAATTTGGAAAATTCATCTGTACATGTACAGCAGTTCTGTTTTAATTCTGAAGTTTTGTAGCTGTATCTTTATTAGTTTCGGATATATAATAGTCAGAAGATTCCCCACACATACACACACACACACACTATGGCCAATTGTCAGAAACCGCTTTTTTGGACTTAGGAGACCTTAAAACATGTAAATCAGGTGAAATCTCGATATCGAATTTTTGGACCGAATACAATACTTCCTTTACCTACGGTAGTCGGGTAATGGAAGTAAAAATAGAAGATAAATTTAAATGCGAATCTTACCATTAGCAAATAAATACAATTTTATGCAAAATTATGTATTTTACTATATAAATTTTAATCAGAATATAAACATTGCAATGTTTTCTTATATATATATATATATATATATATACAGGGTGCATAGGAAAGTCCCTTTAACCTGAAAATACTTGCGAACGGAGAGTGCTACAGCCACGTAAGTGAGGTAACGGTACAGTAAAGCGACTATGCCCGACCTAATGCAAACGACACCAGCACCCCCTAGTGGTGAAATTTGGAAGTTAGCCATTGCAAATCGAAAACGAAAAGAGATAGAGCAAAAATTCCAATTAGAAAGTTTTAGAGCATCAATTAATTAGTACGAAACGATATTTGGTTCCCACGGATAAGATAAATTGGCGCCTGTATACCCAAAAAATATCCAAAATCGATGCACTCCATTTTGTGTAAATATTTGAAAGGAATAGCCAGAGGAAAGAAGAAATATGCACAATTTAATGAATAAATACTATGTACTTACATCAATACATTTTGATAACATCACACACAAAAACAAAATAGGTAAACTAAACTCTAAGTCTCATAGTGATAAAAAGTTAATGTTGAGAATGTTCAAAAAATTCGCCATTGCTCACAATACACGTTTGTATTCGTGTGAGTAATTCTGCATGCACATTTCTCAGCATGGAAGGTGTTACACTATTGAAAGCATCTGTAATACGATGACGTAGATCCAGCAGACTTGTATGTGGAGTTGCATAAACCTGATCTTTTATGTAACCCCACAGGAAGAAATCCATCGGAGTCAGGTCCGGCGATCGTGGAGGCCATTCAATACTACTACCATACCCAATAATTTGTTGTCCAAAGAAATCTTTAAGAAAGCTTCGCACTCCAGCTGGCTGGTGTGCAGGAGCACCGTCATGTTGGAACCACATGCCCCGTAATGCGGACAGGGGAATATCATCCAAAAAGTCGGGTATGATATCCTGTAATAGTTGGAGGTACATCTGTCCGTTTAATGTGCCTTCGTAGAACACAGGTCCCAGTAAGCGATCCTTCCAGATACCGCCCCACACATTAATGGACCAGCGCACTTGGTGTTTTGTGGATAGTCCCCACGAGGGATTTTCCAGCGCCCACCCTAACAGCACAGTTAGGCCTAACTTATCCACAGTACATCTTAAGGACGTTTCTGGGATGTCTCTTCATCCAGAAGACATCTTGAAGATATCCTGGGGAGGCGATGTGCTGTCTGGGCAGTAGTGGGCATTATGTCGGTTTAGTACTCCGGTACGCTGAAACAGTGCCTCGTCCGACCAAACAATGTTGGACAAAAAATCTGATTTATCTTCAACATTATTTAATGCCCAGTTGCACCAATCAAATCGACGCTCATTATCCCGTGGCAACAGTTCTTGCTGCAGAGTGACATGATATGGATGTGCATGTTGACTATGCAGTATTTGCCATACTCGGGCCCGTGTTAAGCCACAAGCCATGCTGATTTCTCTTGTACTGCTGTGTGGATGGGCTAGTGCATATGCCAAAATACTCTCTGGCGGTATACGCATACCTGCACTCACTGGTCTGCCAGAAAGCGGACGACTTTTAGTGCTTCCTGTCTCCATGAGCCGTCGCACTACATTTGCGATGGTAACTGCACTTGGATGTGGCCCACCTGGAAAACGAACGGCATGCTCCCGTGCAGCATGCGTTGCGTTTCGTTGACATTCGCCATAAATAAGCACCATCTCGCAATATTGAAAGTTAGTGAAGCTTGACTTTCTCACACAGCTCCGAAATTCTAAATCCAAACGTTTATTTTTAAGAAATGTATCTTTTGTAGGATCTTATTCATTTAGGATCATTCAAAATTCCATTTGTTTTGTCACTTTCAAAAAAGAACACATATTTTCTACCCGTCGCTAAGCAACGATTGAAATTGCCACAACACAGAAAATAAAATTTTTAAAATGAAAGCGCTCGCCCATTAGGAATAAAATTATCGTCTGCCATCAATAATTTTATGCTATGAGATTATGTTGTTTGTATCAAGCGAGCGCCAACACCTTTTAAACTAAAATTTTAAATGCATTGGAAATTAAAGTTTTGAGACATTACAGTACAGTACAAAGTCACAAACTGCATTTTCACACTGCTACATTTCCGAAATGTGAATATGTAGAGTAGAACAGTCGCGCATAGATTACGGACATTTTTGGGTATATAGGCGCCAATTTATCTTATCCGTGTAAACCAAATATCGTTTCGTACTAATTAATTGATGCCCTAAAACTTTCTAATTGGAAATTTTGCTCTATCTCTTTTCGTTTTCGATTTGCAATGGCTAACTTCCAAATTTCACCACTAGGGGCGCTGCTGTCGTTTGCATTAGGTCGGGCATAGTCACTTTACTATACCGTTACCTCACTTGCGTGGCTGTAGCACTCTCCGTTCGCAAGTATTTTCAGGTTAAAGGACTTTCCTGTGCACCCTGTATATACATGTATACAAAATTTAAAAAAAAAGAAATAGAAAAAAGAAAGAAAGAAAGAAAAAGAAAAGTAAAAGAGAACAGAAGGGAAAAAAAAATCAATAAAAATTCTGTCAAAGACTGAATTTGGATTAGTACGGAGGACTATTAATTTCAATCTGTAAAATTTTTATTTTTATTTTTTATTTTTATATTTTATATTTAATTTTATCTCATTTTTTGACCGCAAAACTGGGCCACGTACTTTTTTAAATGACTGAAATGAATTAAAATGAAGTGATACAACCTAAATTTCATACTTTAGTTAATAATAATAATAATAATAATAATAATAATAATAATCTAATTGTCGTGTTTAAAAACTGTTTGCACCCCTGAATTCAGAAAAATCGCCCCTTTCATTTGGTATCGCATTTGTAAGAATAGGACTGATATTTCTAATTTTTTTTTTTTTTTTTTTTTTTTTTTTTTTTTTGGTGTTACACAAAACTGGTCCACAAAAAATTCAGTTTGAAACTAATAATTCTCTACCCTAATAAAGATAATGAATTATAACGTGAAAAAAAGATCCAAAAAAATCAAATTTGAAAGCGTTCAAATTTTATAAGGTACAATATGTGCTAAATAACAAAAAAAAAAAAAATTGATTTTTTTTTTCCTTCTTTGTGTGCAAGGAGTAAAATTATTTTACCTAAATATCTTTCACTGAGAATGTAAAATATAAGTTTACTTGGAGAACTTTTCACCTGTCTATTAAACAAACAAATGAACGCAGCAAATAATGAGTGAAAAAATAATTGGTGGAATAATGATCAAAGAAACTGTCCTTACAATAACATTGTTTATCGAAATTTGTTCACAATATTCTTTAATTACACTGAATTTCTTAATTTTCGAAGTACATAAAAAATCATTCTTTGTAAAATTAAACTATTCTTTCCTTTTACTCTATTAGATTTATTCCAAATTATTCCAAATTATTTGTTTTTTTAAGCGTTGCTTTATTACTATTTTAATGCTCTAAAAGACAACTATAGATTTGTAAAACACTATCTTGATTTTTTATGTCTTTCTATCTATGTGTCTATCTCATTTTCTCATTTTCTCATTTTTTTTTTTTTTATGATAGAGCGATTTATATTTATATCCAAAATGTGAAGCCCAACTTTCATGAAACTAACACTGAAAAATGATGTCATAGCTAAAACAATGTATTGGAACAAAGAAAGTAAAACTTCACCCATGCTTCCCATGCGTGCATTTCAACTGAATAGTATAATGAAAACAGATAGTTTAACGGAAAAATCTGCATAACAATTGCAACAATTTATTGAGATAAAGAAACTAAAATTTTATCCTTAATTTGCGTATTTTTGAAAGATTCGTTAATTAATTCAAGTATTAAATTTATCATACAAAATTCATTGGTCCATTTACAGATATTTATTTTAAAAATTTATTTCAGTATAATGCATCATAGTTGTTATCATCGCAAAAAAAAAAAAAAAAAAAACTCTTGATTAACCAGAATTTATCATTCATAAAACAAAACTTAAATAACACAAAACAATTTCCATTATTTAAATAAATTCCTTTCATTGCTATGCGGAATTTTAATACGTAAGGGGAAAATAATAATAATAAATTAAATATTTAAAACTCAACTACGTCACGAGAAATTAATAATATGAATAAATAAATAGATAAATTTTAATTAAAGGATTGGGGTGCCACTTTTAATTTATTGGAGACATTTGGACTTGAAAATATATAAATATAATTATGTAAAAGATGAAACCATTTGTTTAAAATATCATGTAAACCAATGTTTAGTAATTTAAACTAGCAAAAAATAATAAATTTAGAAATACGCATGTAAAATTTGGCCACAGACTATATGCAGTAATGCATAATAAGTAAACTATGCCTGTTAATCTAATCGGAGAATTTAATAAATAAATTTACTGTAAAAATATATACTTATAGCAATAAATTCAAAATTCATTATCAACTGAAGAGGGACAGACATCAAATACATAACACATTCCATAATAAGCATATGGAATTCAAAACGTTTGTAGGCATTCTAAATTATCTCCATTTAATTTCCAGCATCCTTTCGTAAAGCACTTGAATAGGAGATATATATTTATTCGCAAATATTCAATATTAGTTTAATGCTTTCATTACTGTATTCATTCAAAGCGTTCTGAATTCATCCATTAAAATTCTAACATCTTTCCATGCGCATTCGGATAAAAGATATTTAGATTCATTCTCAAATATTCAATATTATTCTGAAGCTTTCATTTCCATATGCTTCCGGTTTCCAACTTCAGTGCATATTATAAAATACCAGATCATATATTATATATCATATTATAATACCAGATCATATACATTGTTAAAAATTTGGTATCAGTTTGAACCAAAACTTGGTACTGAAGTACTGTAATCACCCGATGGTTTAACCTTTTACCATGATTTGGTAATTTTATATTGAACCAAATATTGGTATTATGGTAAAAAAAAAAAAAAAAAAAAAAAAAAAAAAAACTGAAAGCCTTCTTATCTCAGTTCTCAGTCGAACACTCCGGTACTGTGCCACGCTTTCTCGCCCGCTAATTCTGTGTTTCGTTGATTTTTATAAAAGGGACTGAATTTTCTAGGGTCTTATCTTGGTCTATGGGTGAGTTTTTGCACAAAATTTGCACTTTACCCTACGTTTTCGACTACGCTCTTTAATTTTAAGTTGGTTTGGTTCCAGTAGGAATTTTACTGATTCATACTTCCCTTGAGAATGGATTTATGGCAGCTGCAACTTTTGGTGCAACTTAAATTCAAGAAAACTTAAAAGTGAGGTTGAACCATATTATGGTATTGCTTATAACTTTATTCCATATAGTGGTTCAAGTTTGAACTGTAACTTTTAACAGTGTATAGATCAACTGCTAAAAGCTTCCGTTTTGGATTCTCTGCGTATCAAAACATGTAAATATAGCAAAAACTTAATTTAGAATATGTGTTCCACAAACAATCTTTCCCTATCATTATATGGTTAAGAGACAGCAAAAATGTTGAAACTAACTTTATCGTTTCGTTTATTGACCATTTCGTTTAGTTAAAACTTTCGTAAATTTTATTGTTCTTTAAAAGAATCATTTATTGAACAGATGGTGTATCATCCTCTCTTTGTCTTTTAGTTGCCATGGTAACACTTCATCAAGATACCAAACTCTATTTGCATACATTTAAAGACCATTTCACTTCAGTTAGAGTGCATTACTGTGATATATATTTAGATGCTGTCACATGTCTTCGAAATTTAATGCTATCAAATAGGAATTTTAAAAGTTTGTCAGACTTGATTTGTAAGCACTGTTATACAAAACTTTTGCAGGAGTTTTAAAACATTTAAAAAATATTTAAGGCAATCAGAGGACAGGTACACAGACAAACAAAAAATTATAAATACGTCTCCACTCTGTTGGATAGTGTTAAAAAAGACTCATGGCATTGGTTCTTCGAGCGGCTGACCCGCATTTTTCCATTCGCTAAACATTTTTTTTTTTTTTTTTTTTTTTTTTTTTTTTTAAGAGAGATAATGTAAATATGTAAGATATGTATTTAAATATCTATGTCTGTATACATATCTTATTCCAAGCTAAATTAAATATCGTTTTAGTAGATTTCACATATTATACAGCTTAAACTAAATTTTTTTTTTTTTTTTTTTTTTTTTTTTTTTTTCCAAGGCGCTTGGTGGGTAAACGACAGGAAAAGTTCTGTGTTTTGGTAATAATAATAATTTGGTGTTCGGATTTCAAATTTTGCACTGTGTATAAAAATATTTTACAATAAAAAGAAAAGGGAAAATAAATAAAATAAATAAATAAAATCTATTTTCAGTTTGCACTGTATGGACAAAAGTATTTGTATAATTTTGATATTTGTTAAACGGTAGAGAAATATGTGATGGAGTCTATTGAAACGCAATGTTTCGTCCAGTGTAATAATAGCTCTATAGATAAAATTCAATATGTTATTATACATCAGTTTCCACATTACAATAAATAAATAAATAATCTATATAACATTTCTCTAACGTGGACCAGTTTCAATTATTTTTTGTCGAAACGATACGATACGCGAGGATGAAAAAAAGTAATATTTATACATGAACAATATTTAAGCACGCGGACTTAGCTCAATGGACTAATAAAAAAAAAATGACGACATTTGTCTGATGAGATTATTTTACGAAAAAAAAAAAAAAATATTTTTAACAGTTGTTTCTTCAGAATCTTTGCAAGCGTCATTTTAAACCTAGCAATATTTTAAAGATATATACAGAATATGAACTTTTGTGTCATAAATTGACTAAAAAACACAATCATAAAAAATAAAATCAAAATAGGAATTATTTTATTTCATTTTATTTTATTTTATTAAAAAAAATTATACCAAAATTAATAAAAAGTCATCGCCAACATGACTACAAAAATTTAAAAGGTGTCGTGGGAGTCCTACATTAAAATTGTACTGTCTGTAGAAGTATGAAAATTGGGTCGTGAACCATGAATTTTATTTCGAAACCTTTCTTTGAATGATTTTGGTTTCACTAATGTGCAATATTAATTTGGTTTTATTAATAATTTGGTTTCTGGTAAATTTAAATTTAATTAGGTGGTGATATTGGTATAACATTTATCAGTTTCAAATTTTAAAGGAAAATAAGAGAAGAAATAAATTGCGAATATTTCGCACGGGTTTGCTAGTAAATAAATAAATGAATAATAAAAAAAAAAAAAATTATGATCCATTGAGTTTAGACTAGTAATGAACTCTATGCATTCGAATGTGACGTATTGGGCAGTTTTCTCTGAACAACAATTTGACAGTAAAAATATAAAAATGTAAAAATTCTGTCAAAGACAGAATTTAGTTTAGTAAGGAGGACTATTAATTTCTTAATTTCAATCTGTAAAATATTTATTTATTTATTTATTTATTTATTTATTTTCTTTGTCTTATTTTTTGACCGTAAAACTGGGCCACGTACTTTTTAAAATGACTGAAATGAATTAAAATGAAGTGTTGCCACCTAATTATCATACTTTGTTTAATTTTTAAAAAATCTAATGGTCGTATCGAAAATCTGTTTGCAACCCTGGATTCAGAAACCTCGCCCCTTTCATTTAGTACCAAATTTGTAACGATGGGACTGATATTTCTAATTTATTTTGGTGTTACACAAACAAAACTGGTATACAAAAACTGGCGAAGACGCTTTTACCTAGGTTGAAACTAATAGTTCTCCTAGTCCTAATAAATGAACGACAAAACTTGAAATACACTTCGAACCATTTCTAAGCATAACACTAAATACCTGAATTCTTTTATGTGACCCTGTAAACGAAAGATAAATATTTCCATACCATATTTTACGTTAAACTTGCTTTTGTACATATAAAATAAATTAATTTATTTTTGCTTAGTGTAATCTAAATTAGTATGGTGAACTGTGCCTACCAGAAGACACATAGGTCAACTGCTAAAAACCGAATTTTCGGTTTCAGGAGACTTAAAAAAGTGTGAATGTAGCAAATTTTCAAATTAAAATTTAACCAAATACGACTGTTGATTGCAGAAAACTAAGAGTTACAATTAATTCAAAAAACGTGCAGCGGTTGTTTTAGTTAGAAACACTATGCATAATTCTTTATCAGATGGGGAAAAATATATATATATATATATATGAAAGGGTAAAATAAGCAAGATTCTAAATTAATATTTAAATTAATATTAAATGATATCTTAATAGTATTAGCTCAGAATAAATCTTAATTTTAAGAACAACTTTGTGAGAGTTCTATTTTAGCGCCCCAGTAAAGTTAGTTTTTCAGCAAAACACATCATAGCGCGGGAATCGTAGTTAGAAGAAGTTTCATAATCAAAATTATGCAATAGTTGAAATAAGCGGCAATGCATTGCGAAATACGAAATCCTGGATATCCGGGTCAGCCAATGAAAGAATGTGGGCTAGATTTTAGCTGACCTAATTATCCAATAAGCATTCATAAGAATAGTTTCGGTTCCCGCCGAAATATCCATATAAAAACAGGAGCACCCGAAAATCGGGGTCTTTTTCCATGGAATCTTTTGATTAAATAGTTCACGTCAATAACAAGTTTAGTTTAACGGTCCCAGGAGGGGGATTGATTCGCGGTTCCGCCGTTAACGGAACGATTTCGGCCCGACTCGGCTACGGATCTGTACAGCGTGCTCAAAATGATGTGACTGTTAATAAAGTGTAATATGACTGTCTTCAAATAAACGACTGCATCATCTATTGTGGAGTATTTCTTTGAGTGAACTCTCTTAATATGGAGTGACTGGAATTCATCATCCTACTAAAAGGAAGTTATATTACAATGAAGCCGGACAGGATAGTCTACCTGTAAAGGAAAGCCAACAAGTCAGCATGAAATAAGTTGTGGTCAGCACCTTATATTAGTTTTAATTATTTGAATGGAACTGCAATATTTTGCAATATGACCTCCTGGGACCGGAACTTTCCAAAACCAACCGGGAAGTTTTTTCCAAAACCAGCCGGAAATTTGCAAAAACAGACCGGACTTTTCTAAATCAAGCCGGAAGAAAGAAATAGTGCCCTTAAAAAGCAAGCAACATTAGTAACATCATCTGTACTCAAATGCTATTAGAAAGAAAAAATACTGACTTACACCAGTTTTGTGTGCAAGATGCCAGACAGTGCCTTTAGGAAAAAAGAAGGAAAGACTTAACTTACATCACTTTGCTTCAAATGTTTCCGATTACGTTCTGAAATGCCGGTAAAAGGAAAACAAGACGTGTGACTTACGCCAGTTTTGATCCAAGCTGTTTCGATTGCTCTCTTAAGTGCCGTGCTTTCAAGTGCTGTGACATAACAAACAGATGGCCTCTTCGGGATGTGTCGCAAGCCTGCCAGAAACACCTGCTTTTTTTTATGTGTTAGCCCAGATGTTTTGAATAAAATTCTCTTTCTCCACAGGAAATAAAAATAGGTTTTTTTTTTTTTTTAATTTATTATTGTGTTTTCATCTCAGTGTAAAAGACACAAAAGGGGTGAGTGATTTCATTTTATTTATATTTAGGAAAGATGATTTTTTATTGACTTTATATTTACCTTAATTTGTTAATAAAAATGAATTATGATAATGTTTGACATCGTTTATTTTCGCGATATATATTATGATTTGAATTGAAAATGTTTTAAGCTTAATTACTTGTTGTCAGATTTAAAATAATAATAATATACAGATTTTTATTAAGTTTGCAAAAGTATTATATTTCATATGTTAAATTTAGAGATTTTCATAAATACTTATATAGAAAACTAAATTTTTTTAAATTTGATAAAAAAAAAATAATAATAATAATAATAATAAATGAATAAAAAAATAAATTAATTAATAATAATAATAAAATAAAAGAAGATAAAGAAATAAAATAAATTCTTAATTGGTTATTATATTTTATGTTAAGAGATTTAAAAATAAAATTTTCATAAATATTTATATAGAAAATTAATTTTTTTTTTTTGAAAAATTTGATTCCTTGTTTTCAGAAATAAGAATTTTGTCGTGTGCTATTTATTACTATAGACAAAGAATAGCCAGAAGTATTTATTTTGAACGTCAATAAAGTTGATTTATTTGTTTATTATTTATATTTATTTATTATTTGGATTTATTTAGGTGATATAACAACTGTGATATTAAAAAAAAAAAAAAAAAAAAATAGACTATTTATATTGATTGTGATATTTAATTTATTGAATACTTTGTTAAAGCTGTGATAATTAATAAATACCGAATTTAATTAGCAAAATTAAATAAATTACCTGTTTCAAAAAAAAAAAAAAAGTTTTCTTTTTTTTTCAAAATTTTGAATTGTGAATAAAATTAAACATGTCCGAAAGTGACACCCCAACATGTTTATTGACACCCCCTAAGGGAACAGAGGAAAATTTACTTGTGGATACCAATTTAGAAAATAACCTACTTAATGTGAGTAAACTGCCCTCCCCAAACACACTAGTAAAGGCAATGAGTAGTGCAAATGATGTAAATAAATCTTTAAATATAAATAAATCTCCCACTGTAAGAGAGGACAATGTCCTCATTGCTTTTTGCCCTGAAAACGGCATGATGTGGACGTCCTGGCTAATGCATTTTCAAGCCTGGTGTGAGGAGAATGGAAAAGATGAGGTTTGGCGAGTCCGTAATATACAAAGATTTTTGAAGGGTAAAGCCCTCACAGTATATATCAATAATAGCTTAAACATGCTTCATTGGGAGGAATTGGTTGAAATTTTTACAGAGGAATTCACGACACCAGGTGAAACACCTTTAACAGATTTCTCGAGCATTTGCTTTAAGGCAGGTGAAAATGTCATAGAGTACTATCATAAAAAACTCCAAGTAGGGCGAGCACTAGGCCTAGAGCCCAAATTTCTCATGGAAGGATTAACCGACGGATTGCCACTGACTTTAAGACAACTTGTTGTGGCTAATGCGCCAAAAACATTAAATGAATGGAGGGATCTTGTCCACAAATTAAATAAACTGCAGATATCTGAAAAATCTGCTGATCCCCTTCCAAACAAGTTGCCAGGTCAATTTCAAAGGTTCACCTATCCACAAGACAGAGAAAATAGAAACCCAGTTCAATATGCTCCCCGACCACAACCCTGGAGTTACCGGTTTCCTCATGTGCAGAGACCACATATGGGATACCCTAATCAAAACAGACCAAATTTCACAAACAATACTCGACCCAATCTAAGAGGGCCTAGACCCCATTTTTCAAACCCAAATACACACATTCACTTTCAAGGCACTTTGCCTCCTCTCCCGTGTAAATATTGTTCAAAACTCAAAATTCCTAATGCCTTTCATTGGCATAGCGAATGCCCTTTCAAACAAGAAAATCCAACTCATGTCACAGAAGAGTCAACAGTGGTAGATAATACAACAGAAGGAACAAATAACACCTATTGACAGTTTGCAGCGACCGGTCGCATTATATACAAGGATATCCAAAGAAAAAACAAGCAAACTAATCAAGGTGTTAAACATCCAGAATCGTACTCTACCATTCCTTTAAGCTTCGATACGGGCAGCAGCTTAAGCATTATTCCTCAACAAAAAAGGTCTCACCATTACACGTCATTCAAACACAGGGGATGTTGACAATTCGAGAAAAATGTTACTTTAAATTACAAATTGGTAATATTACAAAAAATATAGAAATGTTTATGTTAGATAATCACTTACCTTATGCTCTCCTTAGCTTATCACATTGTTGTCTGTTTCAGTTGAATATTGATTGTGCTAAAAAGCTGGTAAAACAAAATAATACCATTCTCCCATTGTTAAAAAATATATCTAAATGTACACAAACTTTACATATAACTTCTGAAAGTGAAAATACCAATAGTCAAAAGAAAAATTTTAATATTCCAACAAACAATAGAGTAAGGGAGTTCAAGTACACTCAAGCCACTGAGAACCACGTAAATCCTCAGTCTGCTAGAAAAGGAAAACTTCCTACTTTATTATCAAAATATGTCCAAATTTTTGCAAAATCTAAATATGATGTTGGAAGAATTCATATGGAACCACAGAGGATTCGTTTAACTTTAGATTTACCTATTTCTCTCAGAGCATATAGAACTTCCCCTAAGGAAGAAGAAGAAATTAAAACCCAAGTTCAAAATTTATTACAAGCCGGTATTATAAAAGAAAGTTGTTCGCCTTATTCCGCACCTGTAACTTTGGTGTATAAACGGGAAGAAGGCAAAAAGACGCGATTATGTATTGACTTCCGTAAACTCAATTCGATCACTAAAACAGATGCTGAACCACTTCCCAGAATAGATATTTTGTTAGATAAACTAGCTAAAGCAAAAATTTTTTCCACTCTTGACTTGGCAAGTGGATATTGGCACATTCCTATCCACCCAAAAGTTACTGAAAAATTGGCTTTTGCTACAACTTTCGGATTATATGAGTGGAAATACCTTCCCTTTGGGCTTAAAAATGCCCCTGCTATCTTCAATCGAACCATTAGAAGGATTCTAAATAAATACAAAATAGACTTTGCCTGTAAATATTTTGATGATATAATTGTATTTTCACAGTCAGAAGATGAACACTTCCAACACCTACAGCAACTTTTTGATATATGTGTTAAAGAAAACTTAAAATTAAAACTATCAAAATGCAGTTTTGCCAAAACAAAAATTAACTTTTTAGGATACGAAATAACTAATGGCCTAATTACCCCTGATAATCCAAACATTGAAGTAATAAAAAATTTGAAACCGCCAAAAAATGTCAAGGAATTACAGAGAGTTTTGGGATCAGTTAACGTTTATGCTAGATTTATTCCAAAATATGCCGAAACAAGAGCTCCTTTAAATAATTTATTAAAGAAAAATGTCCCCTATGTTTGGGACCAGAAATGTGAAAAATCCTTCCAAAAATTAAAAAATACTCTTATAAGTAAACCTATTTTAAGACTTTATGATTCCAGAACTCCCTGTCAGTTATTTGTTGACGCCTCGAGTCATGGTGTGGGATGTGTTGTTAAACAGGCAATGTGAATGGTACTTTACACCCAGTGGCATATCGTTCAAGAAATTTACGAGATTATGAAAAAAATTATGCAATTACAGAATTAGAATGTTTAGCAATTATTGATGCCTTAGATAACTTTTATCATTATTTGCACGGTCAAAAGTTTGTCATACATACGGATCATGCGTCTCTCACTTGGTTAAAAAATGTTAAAAATTTAAGAGGAAGATTATTCCGCATGTCCCTTAAACTTAGTATGTTTGACTATGAAATTAAATATCAAAAAAGATCAACAAATATTGAAGCTGATATGCTATCTAGATTGCCTGTTTTGGAAAATGTGTCACACCATGTACACCTCCTAGACTTAAATGAAATTAAAGAAAACCAGAAAAAAGAAAACATAGGTATTAACATTAAGAAAACTCTTGAAATTGAAGATGTAATTGTAATTAAAAAGAAAGGTTTGTATAAGGTAATAGTCCCGATGTCATTAAGATTACGCCTCCTACAGAAAACCAACACTCAATTTAGACACCCAGGAATTTATAAAATGATAAATTTAATTACACAACAGTATTATTGGCCTAATTTTAATAAAGATATTGAAAATTTTGTAAAACATTGTCATACCTGTCAAATAAATAAAAAATACAGACAAAAACGGTTTGGTTCATTACAGGAAGTACCGCCAACAGATAAACCTTTTGAATGTTTGTCTTTGGACACTGTTGGTGGGTTTAACTACTATAATTCTACAAAAAAATATTTGCATTTGGTCGTGTATCATGCAACCCGTTATGTGTGGGGATTTCCATCAAAAAGCGTTACCACTGAAACTTATACAAACTTTTTCAAACAACTTTTTCAAATTCAAGTACCTAAAAAATTGTTAACAGATAGGAATGCAGCATTCACGGCATCCCGTTTCAAAAAATTCCTTCGAAATTATGATACAAAACATTTGTTAACAAGTAGCCATCATCCCGAATGCAACGGGAAAGTCGAACGCCTCAATCAGACTATTGTTACGCGTCTAAAATGTAAGGTTAACTCTTCTTCAAATAAAATTCCCTGGACTATATTAATTGATGAAGTTTTAAATCAATATAACTTAACACCTCAATCTGTAACTCAATTCCCACCTGGTTATTTATTATTAGGAGAATTACCATATGATCCATTATTAGTAAACAATAGTTACTATCCTTCAGTTGATGAAGCTAGAAAAATAGCAAAAGAAAAAACAATGCAATATCATAAAAAAACAAAATCCGATTTGATGCTCGATTTCTCCCTGTTAAATTTAAAGTTGGTGATGAAATTATTTATGAAGAATTCCAATACCCCAACACACGTAAGTTAAGTCCACCTTATTCAGGCCCTTATACAATCTTAAAACAAATATCTGAAGTTAATTTTGAAATAGACAAACCCAGTCCCCATTTTAAAAGAAAGTCAGAAATTGTTCATTCATCTAAGTTAAGATACTATAATAACCCTCAAAAATTCAAAATAAGTCATGAATAATTTTAGTTAGGGATCAACTCCATGCCCCAAGTATTTTTTTTTATTTATTTATTTATCATTCTCGTGATCTTCTGATCGTCACCACTATAAAGTGATCAGAGAGTGCGGAAAAAATGATTTGTTTTTGCCCTCTGTAAAAATTCACCAATTACCACCTTTATCCCAACTCACCTTTTTGGGAAGACTTGACTTCTCACAAGTTCAGGGGTCAAGTTACCCACAAAACAATTTTTTTTGTTGGCTTGCCAATGGCTGACCAAGCTCTATGTTGGTGCCAATGTGGTATTTTAAAACAATTAATTACTAAATAAAGTGATTAAGTTGGTTTTATGTAAATAGTTTGTAAAAAGAAAAGACCTAGTAGTACTGGTATTCTTAATATTAGTAGTAGTATTATTAGAGTGTATTAAACACTATTGTATTTATTAAATAGTTTTATGTGTCTGTTAAATGTTATATTTATGAAAAAATTATTTGTGTTAGTATGTAAATAAAGTTTCTAGAAATTGTTAAAAATGTACGATGATATAATTGTTTTTCATATACTTTATGTTTGATTAAAATATCTTTGCATTATTAAAAAGATACACAAAGAAAAACACAGATTTTGTGAAAAGAAAAGTTTGTTTACAATTTACAAAACATTTTTTACAATGTACTGTTAAAATTACAGTGTTATAATTATTGTTATACATATTCTATATGGACTCAATAACCAAGATCAGACTTTTTACAACAATTATTTATTGTCAACGATCAATGTTATTATTCAAGACATTTAAAAACTTTATTGGCCAAAAGGAACTTTACATTTTAAAGACTTTCCTCAACAAACTAGTTTGTACATAAGAAAGATATCTTGTCAAAAATGTTATGCCGGTAAACATGTTATGTTATAATTTTTTTTTTCAGTATGTCATACGTTTTCATACATTATATTATTAAACTTTTCTTATGTTTGTAAACAAGTGCTGTAAATACCATTATATGTATCAGGCGAGGACGTTCACCAGGCCAACATAGAAGTAAATAAATTAAAAAAGAAAAATTAATTTTTTTTATAAATAAAGGGAAAAGCCATAACTCCTACTTAAAAATGATTCCATAACAAAATATTTCAGACGAAATTTTCTAAAAAATAAAATTTTTCATTTTTTAAATAAAATTTTCCATTTTAAATAAATTTTTCAAAAACTTCAGTTTTATAATTTGTCAAATTTTCCATTTTAAGTTTAACTTTCTCCTGGAGTATCTTCTGCTTCTGAGGGACTTCCCACATACTTGCAGGCAAGTATGGGGGAGCGTCAGCTTGGAGGGGGGGGGGATATGAAAGGATAAAATAAGCAAGATTCTAAATTAATATTTAAATTAATATTAAATGATATCTTAATAGTATTAGCTCAGAATAAATCTTAATTTTAAGAACAACTTTGTGAGAGTTCTATTTTAGCGCCCCGGTAAAGTTAGTTTTTCAGCAAAACACATCATAGCGCGGGAATCGTAGTTAGAAGAAGTTTCATAATCAAAATTATGCAATAGTTGAAATAAGCGGCAATGCATTGCGAAATACGAAATCCTGGATATCCGGGACAGCCAATGAAAGAATGTGGGCTGGATTTTAGCTGACCTAATTATCCAATAAGCATTCATAAGAATAGTTTCGGTTCCCGCCGAAATATCCATATAAAAACGGGAGCACCCGAAAATCGGGGTCTTTTTCCATGGAATCTTTTGATTAAATAGTTCACGTCAATAACAAGTTTAGTTTAACGGTCCCAGGAGGGGGATTGATTCGCGGTTCCGCCGTTAACGGAACGATTTCGGCCCGACTCGGCTACGGATCTGTACAGCGTGCTCAAAATGATGTGACTGTTAATAAAGTGTAATATGACTGTCTTCAAATAAACGACTGCATCATCTATTGTGGAGTATCTCTTTGAGTGAACTCTCTTAATATGGAGTGACTGGAATTCATCATCCTACTAAAAGGAAGTTATATTACATATATATACTAGCTGTCTACGCCCGCTTCGCTGGTCACGAACTATTTTTAAACGAATGACTATAGTTAATGAATTCTCAAAATTGCATTAATTTTTATCATGCGAAAAAAAAAAAAAAAAAAAAAAAAAAATCTGATTGGAAAAAATGTCGCACAGGTCCCCAATGTCTTCGGCAGCGCAGGCCACTGTGCGATGCGCGCACGCATTTATGTTCGACACTCTTAATGAATCACTATATTATCGTAAGGGAAAAACATAAAAAAAAAAAATCTCCCATGAGTGGAATAATTGGCCCAGGCCCCCACTGCCTGCGGCAGCGTATACAGGCGTGCACGACACTTATGTTCCTTCACCTACCGTTCCCGCCCCTCCTAATTATTTTAAACTTAAAAAAATACCAGCAATCGTTCTCTCGGGCTTTTAAACCTAATAATACTAATTTCCAAAGTTCTATCTGAATTTCTTTATTTTTTACCCCTGCGTCTGCCCCCCTTCTCGCCCCTTGTAATAAGTCTGTACTTTCGAAAATATCCGCAATCGATTTATCGGGCCTCAAAACCTAACAACACTAATTTTTTCAGTGCTCTAACTCTTATTTATATATTTTTGCCCCTTTACCCACTCCCTTCCCGTTTATCCTAATAATTTTACAAATTCGAAAATATTCGCAATCGATTTGTAGGTATCAACAATCTCCATGTACCAATTTTCAGCGACCTAACTCTATTTTTATTTTTTTACCTCTCCGCCTCCCTTTTAACCCCTCATAATAACTTTACAAATTCGAAAATATCCACAATCGATATGTAAGTATCAAAAACCTCTATGTACTAATTTTGAAAGACCTAACTCTATTTTTATTTTTTGCTCCTCCGCCCCCCCCCCTTCCCACCTCTCCTCATGACTTTACAAATTCGAACATATCTGCAATTGAACGGTCTAACTCTATCCCCCCCCCCCTCTTTCTGCCCTCCCTAATAACTTTACACTTTCTAAAATATCCTCATTTGACTTGCAAGCCTTTAAAACATATCTGTACCAATTTTGAACGGTCTAACTGTCTATTTTTCTTGCCACCATAGCCCCCCCCCCTTTCCCGCCCCACCTGGGACGAATTTCTAAAATTCCAGAAATTAGTCTTTAGGTGTTTGTGTGAATTATTTTAGAACAAAAACCTCACACACACACACACATATATATATATATATATATATATATATATATATTTTTTTTTTGTAATATAAAGTATTATTTGAAATCACGTTTTGCCCCCCCCCCCCCCCCTTCCCCAGGAGCTGAATTTCTAAAATTCCAGAAAATGGTTTTTAGGTATTTACAGTAGCTATATTTTAGAGAAAAAGTTTCACGCACATCTGTTTTTTTGTTTGAGGTATATAGGATTATGTGAAATCATATTTACGCATGTGAAATCACGTTTTGACCCCTTCCCCTCCCCCTTGGGACGGAATTTCTAAAATTCCAGAAATTGGTTTTTAGATATTTGTGTTAGCTATATTTTGAAGTAAAAATTTTACTGATATCGGTTTTTTGCTTGATATATGAAGGATTTTGTGAAATCCCGTTTTGCCCCCCTCCCCCCTTGGGGGGTGAATTTCGCAAAATCGCTACTTAGGGGGTGCTTACACTATATGTTCTATAATCTGACCCAGTTTCGAGTCAGTGACTCCAGTAGATTTTGCTGTGCGTTGATGAGTCAGTGAATGAGTGAGTGGAAGTACTCTTTTATATGTATAGATAAGTGCAATGTAAAAGTGAAAATTGGATCCTCTTTCTTGCTGCAGAGCCTACTTTTTCTTGTATAATGAAAGTTAGAGTTCAAATATTTCGATCTGAAAATAAACTGTTGCTTGTTATTTCAATTTATGGCGTTTTCTAACAGAGTTATTATTGTTTATTGAATCTCTTTACAGCAATATTTTCTAAAATTTAGTGAGAATTGCCAATTTCACAATTAATATATTATCTTTCTTAAAGGTGTATTAAAGTTACAATCATATAAAATAAATTCATGTTCATGAATTGTTAATACGAAGTAAAAAATAAAATTGCTTCATTATTTTCGAATTTCACGTTATTGGGTCGTAAATTTGTCATACTGACGGGATTATTTGAAAGAAAATCAATTTAATATAAAGTGGGTCACAGAAAGCACTAATTAATCCTTGAGATAATTCCAGAGCAAATTCAAAGTTTGTTAACGGTCCTAAATTATTGATCTCCTAGAATCCCCATTTTCCAATATGTTTGTCTATGAATTGCTATGAAATTTAATTGGATTAATGCTGGTTGAGAGGTAGAAAATATGATCCTTGATTAGACGAGAAACTCGTGAGATGCAAATGAAGGGGTTTAAATGTTAAGCAACGAGCACGGCAACGAGATATACATATCTCGTTGATGTTAAGTATAATATGAATACGTGCTAAACTAGAAACTTTTTATCATATTGATGTCAAATAAGTGTGAATATATAATGATGATATATTGCGCTTTTTAGGGTAAGTGCACCAGTGATTGACACTTTTAGAGTAACCTCTGATGTTTTTAATGTTCTAGTCATCAGAAAATATTTTTTGAAATCTTAAGTTAGTACATATGGCCTGAAAGACATTCAGAACCACATATATGTTAAAATATATACATTTGATAACAATTATTATTATGAATTTTTATTTGACACCCACTCAATGTTCCAGTAATTGACACTGCCAGTTTTTCATTTCATCAGTAATTGGCCCCCTGTGTTCCAGTGTTTGACACTGCCAGTTATTCATTTTACCGGTTATTAGCACCCTATGCTCCAGTGTTTGACATAAAATGTTAAAATTCTTATATGTAAAATATATGATTTTATTATTTTTCTTATTTATTAATTATTTCGGGATCGATGTCAATTACTGGAGCATACCAATCACTGGAACACGTACCCTACAATATAAGAGAAATTTTTTTAATCTGGAAATATAAATGGGTTAGACTATATTTGAGGGTGCCCCTTGATTCTCGCCATGTTGTAATCGCGGTAAATATATTAAGGTTAGCCTATTTATATGTATAGGTTATATGTATATAGTGTATATAGTGTATATGTATAGGTTATATGTATATAGTGTATATAGTGTATATGTATAGGTTATATGTATATAGTGTTATAGGTTATTAACAAAAATGCGCCAAACAATTTCGTCAAGAGGGCACCCTTAAATATATTTTTACCGGCAAAATTTGAAATTTACCACCGATGTAACTCGGACGTTTCTCGTTAAGGTTTTTACTTACGCAGTTACGATAGCCATTTTAATCATCCTCAAAACGGAAAAATATACTTAAAGTCACCTAGAGAGTCCCATACTAAAGCTGTGCCTTAAAAAAATTTATTATTATTACTTTTTTAATACAAAAATCCCCAATGAGCTATTATATTAAAGTTGTACCTTTTTGTTAACTGAAACTAAATCCTATTTTTAAGAATATGAAACAATAATTCGTGGCATGAATGTGATATCTGCCGTCCTTGAAGACTTTTGCATTTGGCGATCAAAAACGTAATACGAAAATATACATGCCAGATGTATATTTTCGTAGCATATATTATACAAAATATTGCTTTATATTACTGATTGCTCTCTTAACATATATTATTAAAATAACCATGATTTTTTTAAAGGAATTAAATATGAGGAGCAAATATTCAAACTGCGTCTTCTCCAAAAACACAAAAATTTAGTTAGTGATTTTTCTTTAAACTTAATATAAATATAGTATATCTACATATCTTCCTAGATATGTCTACATATTTTCCTAGTATAGTAATACGTCTAAACAAAAGATAATTAGTTTTTAAGTTTAGTTATTTTTTAATTTATTAGTTTTTGTGTTGTCTGAAAATTTGTATCCGAATGATATACACGACATCACGGTTTGAATGTTTGCTCCTCATATATATTCGTTAGATAAATTGGCGATTTTTTCTTTTTTCGCCATGGGTATAACTGTAGTATCTCCCCATAACTGGATTTGGCGATTTTTCGTTGGCGCCGTTTTGAACGATAACGATGTCGTTCTAGATTCTTTGCAATATAATATGGCAGCCTGCATGCTGTTTATTTTAGATTTATCATTTTATGATTTATGATTTAACTTATGATTTTATCATTTAGGATTTTTAGATTTATGATTTAGCTATAATCGCCAAAAATAAATCGCCAAATCCAGTTGTGTGGAGATACTATATTTGTTCCTCGCCATGTACGACAGATATCAAATATGTTCCTATTTCGTGCAGGTCAACTTGTAGGTTAGTCCACAACCATATTTAGCGATTTCTTTTTGGCGCCGTTTTGAACGATAACAATGTCGTACTGGATTCTTTGCAACATTTGTTTATGTTTGGTATCCATGGCAATAATTTCCTCAAAATCGCATATGGCCATAATCACTGAAGAAAAAATTGCCAAATAGAGTTGTGTACCAACCCTGCAAGTTGTTCCTTCGTGCAATACAGATTACGAAAATATAAATCTGGCGTGAATATTTTTGTATTATGCTTTTTGATCACCGAATCCCAAAACCGCCAAGAACGACAGATATACTCAGGTGACGAAAAGGAAGTTTTTGGAGAAAACCTTCCAAGCTACTTTGCGCCAAATATCAAAAGTCGCTAAAGAGGTCTTATACTAAAGCTTTCCTGTTGAATTTTAAGAAAACATATGCATTTTTACATCTGTCGATTGACACGCTTTTTGGCGCATTTGGCGACTTGTAAATTTGGTGAGACATAAGATATTTGTAATAAATAAGGAAATAAATAAGACATAAAAAATTTATTCATTTCGATTTATTGTTAGTTTGACAGGATTATTGCTTTCAATTAGATATTTCACTTTGTCGTCATTTGCTGTATTTCTTCATGAATATGTCAGGAGGTTTTTCTTTTTCGCATTAAGCTAAAAAATATTAAACTAAAATTTAGATAAAAACTTGCAAAAGTAATTTTAATTATTTAATAATGTAACCGTTGCTAAGGTAAAAAATCCCTTTTCGTCAAGCTTAAAGGCAAAGGTAGATTCCTTTACGTTAATGTTACAAATGTAAAGAAATTTTACATCTGCATTGATACTTAGCCAATGGCTTTGTTCTCACACATTGCATTATTTACGCCGCTATTCTGTTTTCAAGAAATTTAATTTTCAACTAGAAAAGGGTTTTATTCAATCTACCTAAAATTTTAGGCTAGATTTATTGGTCTGTAAATGTTTCATTTTTTTTTTTTAAATTCAAGCTCATAATCATTCAACAAATAGAAGTCTTAAAGATATACAATCCCAGCAATAGTGAATCCTGGAGGGGGCTATTGGGCTACACCCCCCTCCCCAACCAAGCTTAATCAAAATTATAAATTTTATTTAAAATCCATAACTGTTGTTCAATATCTTTCTTAAAAAAATAATAATAATAATAATACAAACGTGAAAATGCACTTGTGACCTTACTATGGTCAAGCACTGATAAGCCTGGCGTTGCTATGGTCAAGTCAAATACAGTTAAGTGGTAGCGGTTTTTGGATAGTTATTTCACTGTAATTTTTATTGAATTATTGAAAGTTTTGTATTGTGTTTTTGTGATTTTTATTGTCAGATGAGTAAAAATTGTAAAGTGAAACTGTTTTGGTCCACATAAGCTGGAACATTAACATTAACATTAGTTAACATTGGACCATTTGGCACCGCTGAATTTCAATGTTAATTGTTACGAATTTAATAAATTGTATGATTTGGCGAGATTTTGGTGACAAAACTTGCGACTTAGCAATGAAATTTGTGATTTGGCGGGAAAATTTGATAGTTGGCGACGAAA
Organism: Salticus scenicus; assembly: GCA_963930645.1. Lineage (NCBI taxonomy): Eukaryota > Metazoa > Arthropoda > Arachnida > Araneae > Salticidae > Salticus > Salticus scenicus. The sequence goes on from OZ005648.1 coordinate 53,654,833, forward strand.
TTTTTTATTTGGCGACAAAATTCGTTATCTGACGACAAAATTTGGCGAGCTTGGTGATGGAGAAAGGCAGCTTTGACGTCATTATATTTTCTTTCCCCGCAAAAACCTCATATCTCTTCACAGATCAATATCTTGTTTCGACAAGATAAAAAGTCAAAGGAAGCTGTAACGTATTACTCTCAATTGTAAATTTTAAATTCTTGCCTAAACCGACATTCTAAATTATTCACCACAAACGATATTTGTATTAAGATTGACGTATTATTATAATTTTATATTTTTAAATGATTAATTAAAGCGTTTAACATGGATTTTAATTAACACACTTTTATTAACTTGATATGATGCAACTATTAATGTATGTAACGGAATTTTGCAATTCAATTTTCGGCAACTTCTTGTCGTCCGAAGGACCTGAAATTTTGCACACGACTTCATAATCAATGACAATACTAGATCATAGAATAATAATAAAGGAAGAAGGAGCGTACGTGTTTTGGTTTCGGTTTGTAAAATCCAGGAATGCCGGGTATAGCGTTGTAACAGTGCTTCCATCTGATTGGTTGGCGACTTGTTGGCAAGATTTTTGAATCGTATCGTCTCTCTGTCAATCAGTCTGCGAGGCAGCACCCACAACAAACAGCGATAAATGCACTGAGGATGGGTGCCCTACTTCAAAGTTGAGAGGAGCAAAAGTAGCTTTCGCTGGCATTTCACTAGAAGGGGTTTGTAAGCATTAGAGTATTGGCGTGCTCCTTCTTCCTTTATTATTATTCTATGTACTAGATACAAGTATTTGCAGGCACTTTTATCAGGGGCAAGTTCCAGGGGCAAACAAAAAATCTATACTTATACAAAACTATCGTATGTGACACAGGATTTGGATGTATTTGTATGATGTCGAGTGGCAACAATTAATTTTTTTAATAAAGATTTAAAAGTATGTAATAGTTTTCTAGAACCTTTATTAGTTCACTTTTCAATAAAAGAGTGTTCTTAATTTTTGTTTTTAAATGGCATAATTTTATTTATCAAAATAGGGGAATTCGAGTAATGAAATACTTCAATTTAAATTTAAGTTTTTATGAAAATAAACTTCAACGTAAAATTCATTAAAATCGCCCCTAGTTCATTTGTCAAAGGGATAACACCTAAATGTCCCCAAATTTATTACTTTTTATACCATGCCAGTTTAATTCGTTTAGCATCGATTTACACGATTTTTTTTTTTTAACTATGACATTTATTTTTTACATTATAGCATCTATGTCATAATAAAAAGCTAAGTCTAAATCTGCTTAGCCCAAGATATTGAGTTCTAACAGATGACGTCACCAGCATGTTTGCTGAGAGACAGTTGACCTCACTAACCCATTTTATCAATGCGGAATAGTGTTACAAATTTATTGTAACACAGTGTTGTAAATGTATTTGCAAAAGCATAAAAAAATTCGACTACTACGCTTCCAAAGGCATGGAAAAATTAGCGGTGTTCTTCAGCAAAGCACGGTTTCTAAGAAGAAAGTCACGTGGTTGTTAGAACTCTATATTGATTTTATTTACATATTTATTTATTTATTTATTAAGTTTTATTTTATTTGTTTAAAATCACGGATAAAATTTTATTTCATTTTTCTCAGTACGAGTACATTGTTGTAATTGTTACGACATATTTTCTGTTAAATTAAACTTTTTTTTTTAATCATATTATATTGTTTAAAAACATGATTAAAATTTTGTTATATTTTCATTTATCTTTTTTATTATCGTTTGCACGTGACATAAGCATCAGATTATAAATTTTTTGCAATGAAAGCTATAGAAAATGTCGGCTTCAACCAACGAGATATATAAATTAGAGTGCTGATTCAATGGATGAAGGATTAACTTTCCGTGGTTCAAGATGAATCACGTGATATGCTCGAATAGGTTGCTGTGTTTGACCCTTTATCGCTATTTTGGCATTAAAAATATCAGTTCGACAAATTATCATTATTATTAGGTAACATGACAGTCCTATGACCGAAATAAATTGCTTTTAAAATAATTTTACACATATTTCACATTTTAATAAATAATAAAATACCTTTATTTTCAACATTTCTGAACAAACTTTAAAAGTGTTTATAAAACAAAATTTAAACTTTTAAAGAGCTAAATTTAACAACAAATAATAATTTTTCAACTAATTTTAAGCATTTTATCGGTTAAAGTTCAACTACACAAAATAAAAAAGAAGTAAAATCAAAATCAAAATGGTTTAGAACAAAAGAATATTAAACTACGTAAAGTAAACAAAAACATTGAAACCGTTGCCATAGAAATGTACTGAAAATGAGCTGTTACCAAGGAAACCACCGAATACGCATGTGCAAGGAAAGCATGTCACATGACTCATCTTGGACCTTCTCAAGGGTTACCATTAATCACTCTACTTTATATATCTTGTTGGCTTCAACACACAATTCACGAAAAATCACTTTTTAACTTGTAACTTCTAAGCAATTAAAGCTATCGAAAAAGTACAAAAATTGATATTTAGAGTAAGGCGGTAATGCGATTGATTTGAAAATTTCCCCTATTTTCAATATTAAAGAAATTATGGGCAAATGAAAATTTCCACCCCCCACCATTTCCACCCCCTTTGAGCTGGATACCCCATCTACGAACTTGAACGAGATTTTTACTGTCCTGACAACAAATCCTGAGCTGGTTAAATTTAAATAAAAATTACTCCAGTTATCGTGTTCACAACTTAACATGGGGAAAAGCGTTATACATATATATATATATATATATATATATATACATATATATATATATGTGTATATATATATATATATATATATATATATATATATATATATATATATAAACTTTTGAACGGAGGGTGGTTTTGGGTTCTAGGGGTCATGATCGGTGAAGATATGAAGAAATTTTTCAGAAGTCGTGTCATGAGAGCCATTGCAATAGGTAGATCTCCTATAAGGAATCTACCTAAAAACCAGTTATTTCATTCATTTTATTTATTTATTTATTTACTTATAACATTTTTTGTATGTTTAGACCAAAAAGAAAAAATTCCTATATTGAAGTTGTCCCATTTCTTTATCACGATTTTTCACATTTTTTTTTTTTAACTTTTTTTTAACTTGATGCGAGAGAGGTGAGGGAGGGGAGAGGAAAAACATTTTTTAACTGATGCACGACTTATTGGTTAATATACACCCATATTGTTTCAGCAAGTTTCATAATCGTAGTACAGCAGCACCACCTATTCAGCGATTATCACTAAAAGTTGATAGGCTCTAATTTATGTCAAGCTGCAACTACATATAAATGTATATGAAATCTTGTGAAGTAGTTATTGAGATACAGATACCACACAATTTTTTCACCCACATACACACACATACAGAGAAAAACATTTTCTAAAAATGATTAAATCCAGTTCTGGATCTCTCAAAATGTATAAATCCTTCGAAAACCAGAAGTGAAATTTTTTTACGAATCCAATACTTCCTTTTGTTGAATAAAGAAAAAAGTATTAAAATTATATGGTGTCTCAAAATGTGAACCTTGTGAGAGGTATGCGATTATACGTGGACCTTTAATGGAGGTGAATTAGATTAAGTCGTTTGGAAAAGTTGTACGACCCTAAAAGGTGGTAGTCATTCAACAAGGGTGGACTTTTAGGGAGGTTTCAATGTATTTAAAAATAAGTTTAGTTAAATTTCGTTCATTAGTTCGTGAGATAGCGTCCACAAAATTTATGATACACACACAATGACAGACAGACCGACAGACAAACATTTTCCAAAAATGGTCAAATCGTGTTCAGGACATTTGGAAACAGTATATCAATCGAAAAATTGGATGTAGAAAATTTTCAAGAATCCAATAATTTCTTCGTATATATATAGAAGAAGGTAAAACTATAAAACACATTGATAAGCACGTATAAAACATTTTTACTTTCCGAACACTATAGTGAGGAAAGTATTATAATCATGTCAAAAATCCGAATTCGAGATTTTGATGTTTCTATACGTTTCGAGGTCCAACGAGTCCGTTTTCACTATTTTTACGATGATGTATGTATGTGTGTGTGTATGTATGTGTGTATGTATGTGTGTATGTGTGTGTGTATGTATGTGTGTATGTCTGTGAGTGAACACGCTAGCGTCTAAACGCTTTGTTCGAATAAGCTGAAAGTTGGTACGTATATTGTAAGTCACCATAGTACGAACCCTATAGATTTTGGTGAATCTAGCACTTATAGTTTTTTTACAGGGACACAAAGAAAAATTCTTTATCATTATGGCCAAGGGACCAAAATCTTAAAAGTGCGATAGCATCTAAACGCCTTGTTCAATTGAGCAAAAACTTTATACACATATTATAGGTCACAGATACTCAATCTGTATAGATTTTGGAGAATCTAGCACTTATAGTTTTTTACAGGGACACAAAGAAAAATTCTTTGCCAAATTTTTAAAAGTGTGATACCGTCTAAACGCCTTATTAATCTCAGCAAAGAATTTGTACACATGTTATAGGTCACATTTGAACCAACTGTATAGATTTTGGTGAATCTAGCACTTACAGTTTTTTTACAGGGACACAAAGAAAAATTATTTATCTTTATGGCCTATGAGACCAGCTATTGCATCTAAACACCTTATTCAATTGAGCTGAAAATTTGTATGAATATTATAAATCACTGTTGCACTAACTATAAGCATTTTGGTGAATCTAGCATTTATAGATTTTTACAGGGACACAACGAAAAATTCTTTATCCTTATGATCTAAGGGCTCAAAGTTCAGTAGCGTTCAATAAAACCTCGTGTGATATATGGAGAAAAATACTCAAACACTCTGTTAAGGTTTTCTCTTTTTTGTTTGTTTAGCAACTCCTCTTTCTTTATTTTATCTACAAAACTGTTAGTTACTCAATGTTCGGAAAGTCGAGTGGAGTCACTCCAGATTTTTTTTTTTTTTTTTACTTTCCGAACATACATATGTAAGAAAAGTATTGTAATCATATCAAAAATCCGAATTTGATATTTTGATGTTCCTATACGTTTTGAGGTTCCCTGAGTCCGTTTTAACTATTTTTACAATGATGTATGTATGTGCGTGTATGTATGTGTGTGCGTGCGTGCGTGTGTATGTGTGTGAGTGAACACGCTAGCGTCTAAACGCTTTGCTCGAATGAGCTGAAAGTTGGTACGTATGTTGTAAGTCACCGTAGCACGAACTCTATTGATTTTGGTGAATCTAGTACTTATAGTTCTTTTTTTACAGGGACACCAAGAAAAATACTTTATCATTATGGTCTATGGGACCAAATTTTTAAAAGGGAGATAGCGTCTAAACGTCTTATTCAATTGAGCTGAAAATTTATATGAATATTATAAGTGGTTGCACTAACTATAAACATTTATAGGTTTTTACAGGAACACAACGAAAAATTCTTTATCATTATGATCTATGCGCTCAAAGTTCAGTAGCGTCAAATTAAACATCGTGTAATAGATGGAGAAAAATACTCAAACACCCTATCATAATTTTCTCTCTTTTGTTTATATAACAACTTCTTTACTTTATCTACAAAACTGTTAATTACTCAATGTTCATAAAATCGAGTGGAGTCACTCCAGATTTTTTTTTTTTTTCTTTTAACGCTAGTTACTATCACGCAAATACAAATTAGTGAATGTAATTAGTTTTCGAATTCTCAGTAAAGCAGAAAACTACAAATTCAATTTTCTAATGCAAGAGAACTTTTCTTCGGGCTTCAGAGAAACAAATTTTTAATTCCTCTAATCAAAAAATATTAATTATGCATAAATTCTACAATTTAAATTCAATGTCTTTTCTAGTCAGGAAAATCCTTTAAGGTAATTCATTTTTAATGAGATTGAGAATTAAAATATTTCATTTAATTATAGTATTTGATCTTGTATTTTCAGTGGCGGTTCGTGAATTTCGTAATGGGTTTTATCATAAAATCAATGAATGAATTAATAATATTAGTTGCTGAATTTTGATTTAATGAAATATATTTTGAAATACTTTTCTTGCATGTCTATAAGATATTTTGAATATACTGATAATAAAATTTAGTGTTTTAAAGAAAATATTAAATTTATGGCTGAAAATGTTCAGATTTTTTTTTTTCAGGATACATGAATTAAAGTCTTGCATTGGGTCGTGGAAATCGATTTTACCCGCATCCGACGGGTTCGAGTCAGGTAATCGAGATATTTTTCTTGCACATCGGTTTGAGTTCAAATTCTTTTTCTACTGGTGGATCTACATTTAAATGGGTCGAGTACTATTTAAAGCAGGTTAATAATTAAAACTAGTATGTTGTTGCCAACATAATACATTCTTCTATATTTTCCTATACAAATTCACTTAGTGCAAATAATTAATTTTCATCTTAGAGAAATATAACACTAAATATCCAAGGAAAACAGTTTTATTGTCTATAAATGACATCCTAAAAAATATACTTTTATAATAGTTATCTCACATATCAAGTTTCGTACAGTTATATGCCATAGACGTTGAGATATAGTTTTCTCGTTATCGAGGAAACTTGCAGTATAGCAGCGCCACCTATTAGCCGATAAGAATTCAAATTGAATCAGCATAATGCCCTTTTCACATATATATCACGTTTTGTTTGATTATACGCAATAGAACCTGAGATATAGTCTCCCCTTAAATTGCAAAAATCGCTGTATAGCAGCGCCCCCTGTGGAACGGTTGGCACCAAAAGTTGAGATACACTCATTTAGGTTAAGGCCCATCAACATATAAATTTATATGCAATTATGTGCAGTAGTTCCTGAGATATAGCTTTCCCTTAAATTGCAGAAATCGCTGTATAGCAGCGCCACCTGTCTGTCCATAAGCATTCAAATTGAATCAGCATAATGTCTCATAATGGACTTCTCTTATATCAAGTTTTGATTTATTATGCGTAATAGAACCTCAGATAAACCTTCCCTTAAATTGTGGAAATCGCTGTATAGAAGCGCCACCTGTTGAGCGGTTTTCACCGAAAGTTGATAGGCCCTAATTTAGCTCAAGGTGCATCTACATGTAAATTTATATGCAATTCTGAGCAGTAGTTCCGGAGATACAGTTGCCACAAATTTTTGTGACACACACACGGACAGACAGACAGACATTTTCTAAAAATAGTCAAATCGTGTTCTAGACCTCTCAAAACGTGTAAATCCGTCGAAAACCGGAATCAATTTTATCAATTCAATACTTTCTTCTATTGAATATAGAAGAAAGTAAAAAAAAAAAAATAATTACAATGGTAAGCAACATTTTGTATGAGATAAATATTAGTGTGAGATAAATATTTGTCCATACTAAATATACCTAACGCTAAACACAGGCATGACCAAACTATTACAGTGCAGTAAACTGCGGATTTATTTAAATAGCAGATATATGCATACAGCGGATTACACTGACAGTGGATATATGTATTTATTTAATAGAGACGTTTTCTATCTCCGGTGGACCCACCAGTGGCCGAAAGGTTCTGCTCTCAAAGCTAGTTGACGTGAAATGCCGGTTTCTATCCCATGTCGCGCTCGTCGGTCTAGTAGTTCGGAGTTTTCCGTGATTTTCTTCTTAACTTGCTTAAATACCGGCTATGGCCTATGACCCCATAAAAAGACACCCACCGGAGTCCACTTACCCCTCAGGCCTCGGACCCTTCCTCAGTTAATCGGCCTTACTCCCAAACACTCTATCTTCGATGTCCGGTGTGAACTTTTTTCATTGTTCCGCTGTTCTGAATAGAGGACACTTCCAGATAGCGAACCCCTTCTGAATGTATCCACTATGTAAAAGTTCCATTGCATTGGAAAATGTTTAGAAATGGGATATACATAGGAGAAGAGTCCTCTAACCAATTGCATAAAACTGATAATTTGCTCTATTTCTTATTTAAGAAATCTGGGTATCTATTCTCCGTCAGTCGTCAAATCAAAAGTCGGAATGGGACGTCACGTGATCAAAATAATGACTGTCACAGTCGAAATTGAGGTATAGTCTGGTCGAAGAATAGATGCCCATATGTGCACAACATGTGACTTCCTTGTACACTTATTTAATTATGCATACATCCACCTCTTCGAGTGCGGTAAGTGGCTCGCAAATAAACAAGCTGGATCTAGTCAATGAATGCACTTTGTTTAATTACTACTGAAGCTTCACTATGTTCTTCTATGAAGCTTTTAATGTATTACTGGAAATTCTGTGTATTATACACTGTAAAAAAAACATTTCTTATATTTCGATAATGTTTCAGAAGTATGAAGTACTTAAATTATTGGAAATGCATAACATATCCTTTAATTATCATAAAGTACAAAGTACTCATAAGCGCTCTAAATTATCTCCATTAAATTTCTATCGTATTTCATATACCGCTCGAACATTTGACGTAATATTTATTCACCGACATTCAGTATTAGTTTAATGCTTTTATTTCCATATTCGTTTTTTCTTCTTATATTTTAGTACATTTTCGAAATACCTAATAAAATATTTCCCATTTTTACTTTCTCTGACCTATATAATATTAGAGAAAGTATCGTGTTTTGTGGTCTATTTTCTAAAATTCGTTTTTCATGTATATACACGTTTTGAAGTGCCTTGCATCCAAAAATAATGTTTTTAGCGTTTGATGTGTATATCTTTTATGAGCCTAATTCAAGAACAAATATTTGCTGGAAGGCCAAATTCTGTATTCTTGAACTGTATCACACAGCGAAGAGTACACTAAACTTTTCGTTGAAATCAAGCAAATGATTCGTATACAGGACATCCAAAATAATTCAAATACATTAAATCTATGGGCTAAATTTCTGGTAGGTTAAGTTTAACACCTTTAGGCTGTACTAATCAAAATTAAATAAATATTTTTTTTTTATATGCATGAAAGCATGTTTAGTGGATGATATGATGTTTAAATCATTTACCGTTAGTTTACGAGATCACATAAAATAATTTGGATATAATAAGACTAAAATTTGGAATTGGTGAAATTGTCTTTCAAATCGTGTTACATGTCTTACATGCTGTGATAAATCACTATTATAATTCATTAAAATTATATCTATTAAAATTTGAACAACTTTTCTTGCGCATTCGGATATAAAATATCACTATATTCATTCGCAAATATTCGATATTATTCTAATGTTTTTATTAACACTTTCCAGCAAATTTGAAAAGTGTTTATGACTTCAGTTTGTCTGTCTATCAGTCTGTACGCCCACGCTCTAACTTCCGTAACATGGTTGCCACATGCGACTTTTTTTATGTATTTTTTTCGTATCATTATTATCTTAAAACAAAATTTATAAAATATTTGTACAGGTAAAATGCTGATTTACCTATAAAAATCTGTATATATATATAAATTACGTGTCACGATGTTTGTCCGGGGTAAACTCCTAAACTAAGGAACCGATTTTAATGAAATTTTGCACACTGTGTGCAGTTTGGTCCAACTTGAGAGATAGGATAGTTTTTATCTCAATTTATTGTCACAATATTGTTTTATTGCAATTATTTGTTAATTATAGACCTTTATTAAAGTTGCTCCAAAATATCTGTGAGTTCCATTAATTTAATTGTTGCCAAAAAAAAAAAAAAAAATACGAGTTCATTTCATAGACCTATTATAAGAGTGGACGGGACAATGGCAACCTTTTTGAGTGCAAAGATAACTCATAAAAAGGTCACGTGATTGTTGATCTACAGAAGCCAAGCTAGCCAATATTGAAATTTACTCGCCATGCTCTAAACTCTACTTTTTATTAAGCAGACGATATTTTTCCTTTTTCTTTGAAAGTTCTTTTAAAAATTATTTTTTCACTTTAAAAGTTAGATTGTTTTTAATTTAAAAATAATTTTATAGCTAGAAATAGTAATTAGATGTACTTTAAAAACCCTAGAAGTTATGTCAAATAAGGATTTTATTTCACAGGTAAGATTCATTTTAATATTTTATTATTTCGTTCTTTTTAAATAATTATTTTTATAAAATGCTTATAATTTCTATACTTATTTCTCTAAATTGAATTAGTTTAACTATATTATATCTTATATTATTTCAAAAATGTGAATGATTATTTACGAGAGTTAAAACGAATATAGACAAACAAAGTTATAAAAACTTTTGAACTTTGTTCAAAAGTGTTAATAACAAGGTAAAAATATATTTTAGTAGCTGTAGTGTTTTACACTAGTTTTGCTTGCTGTATCTTTTAATAATATATATATTTATATTGAAGCAAAAAATCGCCAATAACGAGATAAATGTAGAAAAAGGTAACCTTTTTCAACATTCACGTGGTTTTCTTTGCACCTTTTCTTATAATGGTATTCCCTTAATAATGGAATGCTCCGTCCACTCTTATAATAGGTCTATGGTTCATTTTCTTTCGACATAAAAATAAATACATTTAATCAAACGTGAACGTTAATAAATTATAAAAAGTTAAATTATGCATCTCACGAAAATTGACGTCATAATCAATTTAAAGATTTTATACACATTGATAAAGTGCTAATGTAGTTCTATCATAGATATAGTAATATATATAGATCTCTCATCCCCATGTTATCGTACAAAGATTTTTGATGCTGAAAAAAAAAAAAAGTAAATAAAAGCTTTGGAAACAGCCATTAAGTGGTATTGAAAAAAAAAAAAAAAGAAAAGAAAGAAAGAAATATGAATTTGAAACTGTATCTTTAGTCTTCCATTCCCCTTTAGCAAATAAATTATTCATAAATTTTATTTCCTAAAATATTAGTATGTATTCCCGTGTGTATTCACTCGGGGAAAGACGGCCATATTTTGGTAAAAACGTCGTCTTTTCCCAAATGAAAAGGAATAACTTTTTTCTCCCCAATGATCACTCTATTCTATATATGCTATACTATATCTATGAGTTCTATACGCAAGCGAAGTGTGACTCACTGACCGTCTGTGCAGCCAAGAAAAAGATTTCCTATGTTAATTGCCCACTGGATTTTTTGTAAGAAATTATTAAAAATCGAGGAAATTTATTTCCCGATTTTAATCCTTATATTTGGGTATAGATATGTATTAGTTATCGCGGGTGTTAGATTGAATTATTTTGCTGTTAAATTGACAAAATATTAATTTTAAATTTCAAAACTCTGTCGCCCTTGGCTTTTATTATTATTATTATTATTATTTGGCGATCAAAAGTGTAACACGAAAATATACATGCCAGATGTATACATTGTACGAAATGTAATATGTATTATTCATTGTACGTATGTATGACATGTAATATATATTGTACGAAATATTGTTTCATATTATTCATTACTCTTTTAATATAAGTTGTTAAAATAACCATGATTTTTGAAAGGAATTAAATATTTTCGCCAGATAATTTGGCGATATTCTTTTTTTTTTTTCGCCAAGGATGACAGAAATGAAATCTATTCTGCTGCTAAATATTAGTATCTTACATCAGATATTTTATTTAGACATTTGAAAACAAATTTGACTTCAAACTATGATAGAATATTTATCATTTTCCTTTTAATTAGTATATTATTAGTATATTAAAATTTAAAAGCATGGTATATAAAAAGTTTTTTTTTTTTTTTTTTTTTTTTTTTTAATCTTATAATTATTCTTATCTTAATCCTCAATGTTTCCCATCTTTATTAACTTGAATTTACTATTAAAATTTTAACATACTCAAAAACTTCTCATCACTCCGTTAAAATACACTAAACTTTTCCAAAATCTTTTTCTATTTAAAATGATACATGTATTTACTTTAAATGTGCAATATTTCATAAGATTTCCAATTTTAAAGTTTTAAAATATTTATCAAATTTACTTATTTTTCTGGTTTAGCCTTATTGTTTCCCTTTTTATAACTACGGCTGTTGCCCTCTTTAAAATATTTAAAATGATGAGGTCATTTTATAGTAAAATTATCCATTATAGCATATATTATATTTCACTCCTCCATAAAAATTGATTTTAAAATCGTCTGTTTCTTTTATACTTTTATTTTAATAGAATTTTAATAGAATTTAATTTATATATTAGTCATTTTAGCAATTTTATCCAAAGTAGCATTAGAAATAATATATATCACTTCTCCATTAAAATTTATAGGACCCTACAATAAAATTAATTTGTGCTTAATATCAACACTACGAAAATTTTTATCAATCGCTTCCAAATTTTGACCTAAGTTTCAAATCTCAACCCTGTGGGTTTTTACATCGGCTACAACGTTTTCGTCTTTGTTCGTAAATAATAATTTGACTGTACTAAATAGTTTACAGCCGTATAATTCAACGTATAACTTAGTCACAGCAACGCGTGGCCGGGTCTGCTAGTATATTATAAATATATTATAAATTGTTTTGCGTGGAAATAGTTGTATGAAAAGAATAATAATAATAAAAAAATAAAAAAAAAAGTCGTCTGTGGTAGCCCATAGAATTTATTTTACATTACTAGTTTTCTAAAAACAGATAAAATATTTCTTACTTTTTTTTTTAATATAAGTAATAAAAAATGTTAAAACTAAATTTATCGTTTCATCATGCATATGGATCTTTTCATTTTGTAAAACGTTCTTAAATTTCACTGTTCTTTTATAGAACCATTCAGAAAAGATGGTGTAATCTTTCTTTCACTGTCTTCTATAGTTGCCATGGAAACACTTCGTCGTGATGTCAAAACTCTATTTGCATATATTTAAAGACCATTTCACATCAGCTAAAAGTGCATTAGGTTGATATATATTTATATACTGTTACGAGAAATTTTAAATGTTTTCTAGCCTGAATTTGTAAACATGTTATATAAAAATTTTACGTGAAACTTTAGCGTTATTAATTTGTGGTAAATTGTTATTAAATCTGTAATTTTTCAAACTTCGCATACTTGCCAACCATCTTATTATGAACCGTACAATTTTAGTACCCGCCTTTTTCTCCACACCAATAATTTTTTAGAGTAATATTTATCTTATTTAATAACAAGATTAAACAACAACTTCAAGATATTTAACAACATTTGGAGAGAATTATTCTAAAAATATAGTGGTGTGAGAAAATGGGCGTTGTTTCAGGGGGCGTTAACAATTGTACGGTTATTAATGAGATGGTTGGCAAGTATGCAACCTAACCCGGAAGGCTATTAAAGCCACCCCTTTTCCGCCTATTTCTTCACACCAGTCGTTTTCTAGAGTACTTTTCTTCTTATATAATCGTAGAAATATTTCAAGAGAATTACTCTAAAAATTAAGTAGTGTACAAATAGGGGCGGGAACTAACAATCTTCCGGGTTAGGTTTTCTAGTTTGAACTTCGTAAGCTGCATGGCGGAGTTTTATGCATTCGGAATTTACAAATTGTACGCATTCTGATTTAAATATTAGAAAATTTAATGGTGTTTTCCATTTTTCTATGAAAACAAATGATTTTTTAATGTGTCATACATAAAGCTTTTTGAACAGAATTTTCAAGATCAGACAGTCACAGAAAATTTATTATTTTAAAGCAATCATTCCAACTCAAGATGTACTGCATTTGACGAATATGTTTAATTATGAAATATCAGGGAACCGACTAATTGTCATTATTAGTTATGTAGATTCTATTCATTCTGTTTCATCAAATACTACTGAAAATATCATCGATTTTTATCTAAAAATGACTTTCTATGTTCGTTCGTCATTAACTATGATAGTGTTGAGGGATATTATTGTTTTTCCGGAGTAGTTCAAAAGAAAGAGTGAAATATTATGCGGCTCGCAAAGATTATTAACACTTTCCAACTGTACGAATGAACTCTTTGCATCAATGTACTTTGCTTACGTGTAACCTTCAACGTATTATACTTTGCTTACGTGATCACATAGTAGACAAACGAATAGATAGGCAAATCGAAGTCATAAATACTTTTCAACTTTGTTGCAATGGGAATTATTCTTATATATGATAGAGCATGAATAAACATACTTTAATATAAAAACTAGTATGCTGTAGTCATCACAAAACTTTCTTCGATATCGTTCTACACAAAAGCGCTAAGTACCAATTGATGCGCACAAAAATTTTATCAATTAAACTTGTCAATATTAAATATTTTTATATGCAATTTGTCTCAATTTTTATCAATAGAGACTATTACATAAAGCCATCTGGAAAATCTCAGAAAATCACAGCAGTGCCAATTATCAGTCGATGTACGCTCAAATTGAATCAGCATATTTTTTCATAACAGGTATCTCAAATGCTAAATATGGTGGTCAAATGTCACAGGAGCTGAAAAGGCAGAAGTTCAATGTCACAGTTGCTGAGATACGGGATTAAATTGTTGCACAGCGGCGCCGCTTGAAGCCGCTATGGATCCAAATTTAATCAACAACATTTTTTGTAACACCTATCTCCTACACCAAGTTTGGTGCATTCAAACACTATTTGGTAGTTCAAACACTACAAGAAATCAGATATGGTATCTTTTAAACTGGAGAAATCGTGACGTAGTAGCGCAAACTGCTGCGCGATACATCCTAAAAGATTATGGATACCAATTTAAGTAAAATCAAAACAAATATCAAGTTTGGTTTAAATCCGTCCATTGGTTAATGAGATAGAGCGCTCACAAAATTCTGTTAATACGCACACAAACAAATATTTTCTAAAAATGATCTAATCGTGTTTAGAATATTTCAAAACACGCAAATTTTTCGAAAACCGGAAATCTAAAATTTTTACGAATTCTGCACTAATTTTTCACATATACAGAAGAAAGTAATAAAGAAATATTTCAAAAAATTTTTTATTAATATATTTTTGTAACACTGTTCATAATCGCCATTAATGAAAAAACTTCTTTTACTGCGTAAATTACGCAACGGCTTAAAAGTTGAATATCTGGTTGATAGATTTCATTTTAATTTCCCACTTAAAAGATTTTTCCTGAATTTTAAGCGATGGTTATTATTATGTATAGTATCCCGAAAACACAATAACCGGGATTAATATTCATTAATCATTTCCCCATGATGGCAGTCGGAAACTCCCTTTTCCGATGCGGAAGCGGCCGAATTAAAAGCACACAACAATAGCTTTCTTTAGCAAAAGAACGGAATTCCATAATAGAGTAGGAATAGCGAAAAAATTGAAAGGGAATCGCGATTTAGTTGGATCGATATCAGATATTTTCGTGCGTTTTATATCTATGATATGAATGTCAGCATTTCTCTGCTTTTTTATTTTTTAATCGCTCAATATATTTGATAAAATTATTTTTCATTAAAAATTATTTAAAACAAAGAAAACTTTGAATTTGATTAAAAATTATTTTATGGAACAATTTAAAATTACACAGAAAAATTATTTTATTGAAACAAAAAACAAAGCAAAAGTAAAATAAAATAAAAATGTTTAATCAATTACATTTTTGTGTGTCTGTGTGTGTGTGCATGTGCAGTTATAATCTCAACATTTTTTGTTTTGTTTTGCTTTATTAAGCAGAACCACATATATGAATATATATATATATATATATTTAGACAAAAGTTTTTGTTTATTCAACCAATATCTGATTATATATGTGAAATTGTTTTATTGCTCTAAGGGGACAAAGTGACGTTGAAATTAATTATTTCTGTTTTTCATTTTATCGCTTCTGAAATCCTATACTGACATGTAACTAGCATACTTGCCAACCACCTCATTATGAACCGTACAATTTTTAGCACCCGCCTTTTTTTACACACCAATAATTTTTTAGAGTAATTTTAGTCTTATTTAATCGTAACACCATTTGAAGAGAATTACTCTAAAAATATATTGGTGTGAGAAAAGAGGTGTTTTTTCAGGGGGCGTTAACAATTGTACGGTAATTAATGAGATGGTTGGCAAGCATGAACTAGTTATTCCCAAAATTTTTACACAACCCCCTCTCCAAAATAGTAATAATAATAATAATAATAATAATAATAAAATAAAAATAAATAAAAATGTTAAACCTTTTAAATCACGTTTAACAAACTGTAGAATGATATTATTTGAAATGAATTATATTGCTTCATTCATTTTATAATAACTATGTGGATATGCTTAATTGTATTCATTTTAGCAATTTTGATCGCCCATTTAAACAAATAGTTTAGTCCATCGCCCAAATTTCATTAATTACGAGTTACAACACCCATGTATTCGATCGCATATACTGATTAATATTTTGAACAACCGCAAATTAGAAATGTTCATAAGCTTTAAAAAGTAGCACCATTAATCGCAGTTAAACAAAAATTAGCGGGTAAATCAATGAAAATCAGTGAAAAGTGAGAAACAAAACCTAAATTTTTATATACGGATTGCCAGTTTCGCACAAGTCAAACTTTACGCTGACGATAAGGCATTTGCATAGACAACAATCCAACGTGTGCACTAGGATATTAAAATCCCGTGAAGCTCTTCTGTGCAATGGCATCTTTAACACTTTTGCGACCGCATGTTTTTCTCCTTTTGACAGTTAGCTCTGCCTGTGAGCGTTATTTTTGTATATTGCATTGTTTTAAATCAATGTTTTCTGTATTCCTATTTATAATATAAATGGATATAAATCATATTTATACTCTTTGTAATGAAACTATTTGTATCCATAATCCATCGATTGTATACATGTGAATATTAGGTGTATTTTTAAGCAATAATGTAATCCAAAAAAACGCCCACTGGCGGAGTTACATATTTTCAAATGACGTGAATTCACGTCTGCGGTCGCAAAAGTCTTAAGTTTAGATAGTTTACGAGGATTTGAAGTTTACATCTTTGATTTTAAATATCCCAGATCCAGACTCGGTTTACGTGAATTTAACCGTGAAAACAAGGCTCATCTCAAAAACAGAGAATTAGGAGATAGGATTAACAATTAACACTTTTGCGATTGCATGCTTTTGTATTTTTGACAGTAAGGTCCGCCCGTGGGCGTTATTCTTCCAAGTTACAGCATTCCAGAACAAATTTTTCTGTATTCAAATTTATATTACAAATGGATATACATTATAAATATACTCTTTCTAATCAAAGTATTTGTATCCATAGTATATTGATTGTGCAAAATATGAATATTGGGTATATTCTTAAGAAATAAATAACATACAAATTGCGAAAGAAACGCCCACTAGCAGAGTTACATATTTAAATTTTCAAATGACGGGAATCTACGTTAGCGGTTGCGAAAGTGTTAAGATTATACTGATTACTATGACTGAACTATGCTTAGTATTTATGAATAACCCAGTTAATATTTCTTTAATTTTTTACACTGCTCTGTAGCGTATTTTAATATTTCTACTTTTTATCAATTTCTGAATTCATATCACTTTCATTTTTTACATTTGGTTTTTATGCCTTTTTGAAACATATTTTTTGCTAATTAATAAGCTTAATTTTTACCTTTTTTTTTTTTTATTTTTTTTATTTATACCGCTATGATTTTTACATCTTTTTACATAAGCCGTAAGTTATAATTAATGTAGTTCTAATAATGTCTATAATTACATCTTTTGTAACAATTAAACAAATTTGTTTATTTTAAAAATATTACAGGCAATTTCATCGTGATAACAAAAACATGAAATGAAATAAAATAAAATAAAAATCTAGAGTGTTTTATTCGATTTTTCGAACATTAAATAATTAACGATTATTTAAAAAATTAGAGTAAGAGAAGTTTGACTCAATCAGCTCAGTTAAATAAGGCGTTTAGCGTTATTGCATTTCAAATAATTCTAACCACCAGGTCATAAGGATGAAAAAAATTTCGTCTACCTCCATAAAAATCTATTACTACTAAATTCTCAAAAATCTATACATTTCGTGGGACGGTGACCTATAGGATACATATAAATTTTATGATCAATCGGATAACGCGTGGCATTTAGGCGCTATCTAAAACACTTTAAATAATTTCAGCCCATAAGCCGTAATAATAAAAAATATTTTTCGTTGTGTCCGTGTAAAAATCTCTAAATATAGATTAATCAAAATCTATACAGTTCGTGCGATGCTGAATGTGTAAAAAGTTTTAACTCAATCATTTAAGGTATTTAGACGCTACTGAACTTTAAATAATTTCAGCCAATATGCCATAATCAAAAAGAATTTTTCTTGTGCCGTAAAACACAATATAAGTTCTGGATTCACCAAAATCTACTCAGATTGTGTTACGGTGACCTATAACATACGTAGGTCACCGGTTCAGTTCATTTGAACAAAGCGTTTAGACGCTATCGTGTTTACTCCCGCACACACACACACATACGCAAAAGTCACAAAAATCGTGTAAAATCGTAAATATCTCTAAATCGAAAGCTCATGTCCAGACCAAATTTGGAGGTTTACAACTAGACGTCATGACAATTACAAATACAAATTTGCAACATTCTACCACCAACTGTTTTTTTGTTTTTGAGTTATGCGAAATACAAAATCCATTTCGTAAATCGGGATTGCAATGCTTTTTTTTTTTTTTTTTTTTCTGAACATATCTGTATTCGGAATTCGTTATTTTATATTTGTTATTTCGGAAAGAAAAAATAATAATTCATTTTTAAAAGAAAGCTTGAGCAAGTAAAATACATGCGCACTACGGAAATTATTATTATTTTTTTAATATTCTAACTGAACATACTTTGTAATTAAATATAAAAGTATTTATTAATAAATTAATGAAAATTACATATTAATGGAACAGGGGGATTAACTCTATGACTAAATAAATAGGACATAGCGTGACTTCTGCTGTGCTGAACTTTATTCTAATTGCAGTAGAATGCTACAAGTTTATGTAATCGTCCCGTACTATATTGAATGTAAAAATTGCGTGATTCTGTCACGATACAAGTATGCTTAATCTTTAAATAGACACTTTGCCTGTTGATAGATAACTGTCATTTAAACGCTTTTCCTCATTTTATGAGACGCTTATGCTATTATACTGCCAACCTTTGATGAATAATTTTAGAAGTTTGTGGCATTTGTTATTCGTACTTACAACATATATATATATATATATATATATATATATATATATATATATAATGAGGATTTCTGGAGTAACTTTTTCTATTGTGATAGGTATATATTTAAATACATATCCAAATTTATAATTGGTAATAACGTATAATTATAATTTGTTCCAAAGTGGGAAGTCTTCGAATATTGCAAATTTTAATAGTATTCTACTTGTCTAAATATTTATAAAGTAATCGTATAAATTATATGGTAAATTGATTCTTGTGATAATGTAACACCTAGGAATTATTGCCTTACACCTTTCATCGTGTTTTAAGGTTATGAATGCGACCAAATGAATGCCTGTTTTGCATGTTCTGTTCTCCGAAAAATCGTGCGGAATGTATTCTTTCGTACTAAATCGGATATACTCTATAACTTTTAATTGATTTTTCCCCCTATATCTTTTAACACTTCCTCGATAGGAACAGTAATTCCAATGTTTGCTACAAAGTGGGGCTATAACCGATCTTAGCTTATAACGCATAACCACTTTAATATACTTAAACATTACATTTAAGGTAATAGCTACTGCCGTTCTAAAGTTAATGAGGAGATAGTACTTTAGTGAACACCCTGTCTATTAAGAGCAGGACCTGAAATTGTACACTGTGGGCAATTGCATTAAATTAGCATCATAAATAAAATAACGTATCATTTTGTATTTAAATTGTTTTAATCTTCTTTTCAGATCTAAAAACATAATTTCGACCGAAGGAAATTTCCTGTGTGAAGAACCATGCCTCATTTCGGGAAAAACAGGGGTGAGAAATACGAACTGAATCCATCGGACAGGAATCGGGAAACATATGGCTCTTGCAGGAAGTCTGATGATGAAGATTTCATCCTCACCCAGGATCAGTTGGTAAGCAACTTTTTCTCCACTAATTACGAAAAGAAAAATCCTTTCAACTATTTTCTATTTAATGTATCAATTTTTATCTATTGAACTTAAAAAATAAGTTCTTTTCATGTTTTTTAAAAGCACGTATGTCGTAGCAACAAATGTGGGGTATTGCTTTCAACACTTACTGCAATTTATGAATAAAAACTTCACATACAAGCTATTAATTGTAAAATCACCCAACAAACATTCTGAGTTGAAATAATTAAATCATAAATATTTTGCTCTTCATCAGGCAAAAACAAGTTTTTTTTTTTTTTTTTAACCCTAATGGAAGGTCTTGTTTAATTATCTCATGCTTCTGTTTGTCAAATCGATGTTTTTCTATTGCAGCCTCATCATATTTCCTATTAAAGCCTTATCAATTGTTACTATATATTCCTATTTTAAACCGGCAAAATAATTTTTATCCAATATATTGTGCATCGTTTGCCTTGAGAAACATGATTGGGCATTAGATGGGGAGCAAGATAAACTTTAAATCAAATTTTATAATTTTGTTTATTCTTGTTATTAGAGATATTTAAGGATATTGATATAATTCTTTCAAGGCTTGGATTTTCTTTTAAAACATGAAATGATGGAACTTTACTCATAATGAGATATAAATGTACCGTTGTTAGGTATGCACTATTTGCCTTTTCTTGGTAAAATATGTATTGTGATGTTATTTTCTAATTTATGTCACTTTATTTCGCAAGTAAATACACTATCTCATACCTGCCAAGTTTTTTAATTTATTCCGGAATGTCGTTAGTCCCGCCCCTTTTTCACACCGTAATATTTTTAGAGTAATTTTTTTAATATTTAATGAAAATTATATATTGAAGAAAATCTACAAATATTACGGTGTGAAAAAAGGGCAGGGCTAAGAACATTCCGGAATAAATTAAAAAACTTGGCAGCTATGCTATCTGTCAATAAGTATTTGGACATTTTCGAATTTGGACGTTTTATCAAAAAAAAAAAAAAAAAAAAAAAAAAAAAAAAAATATCTTGACGAATTATTTTGAAACTTTGGGAGTATAAAGAACGTGTTTACACTCTCAAATAATATAAAAGCTTGAATTTTTAATTGTCTTACCTAGATGTTAAATTTGAAACTGTATAATTTATATACAAAACATATATTGTTTCTAAATAACTGCTAATCAAAAGAATAGCATTTATGCATAATTAATTTACAGAAATAACTTATTCCGATATTGTTATTATTGCATAAATCAAACATTGGTCATACACGAGAAATTTTGTTTAATTCATTATTATAAGTAACTGATATCTGTTTCTAACTACGAACATAAGCCAAATTCTCGTTGTTTATGAAATTCTCAATTTTATTTTTAATACTACTCATTCCTTATTCTGCTCTGGGCATATTTTGTGAAAGAAAAATTTTGTAAACATGAAAATATTCGACTGTTTTTTTTATATAACTATAACTTTTGAGACATCCTGAGTGCATTTCTACTATTTTTATGGCGAAATATGTATTTATGTGCAAATATATATGTATATGTGAGTCAACACAATAGCGTCTAAACTCTATATTCCATTGGGCTTAAATTTGGAAAGTCTTTTATAATTTACCACTGCAAGAACTGTATACATTTCATAAATGCAGAACTTTTTTTTTTTTTTTTTTTTTTTTTTTTTTTTTTAGAGGAAACAAAAAGAATTCTTTTACATTATGGCCTGCGAAGTTAAATTATTTAAAATGCACTTTAGTATTGTTAAGCTATTTAAAACAGATAACTGATATATATGATACTACTTCAATAAGTATTTGGCCTATGAAAAAAATGTGTATAGAATATGCAGCTACAGGAAAAATACAAAAAAGAATTCAGATGCATCACAGACCACTGTACAAATACACAAACTTAGAAAAAAAAAAAACCTAAAATACCATATTAAAATTTTTACTTTTTTTTTTTTCTTTTCTTTTTTTATTCGCTGAATTCTTTACTCATTTAAATTTGTTTAAACAGGTAAATACTAAATGATCAGAAAGTTCAGTAAAGCCACTCCAGATTTATTTATTTATTTATTTTTAATCTGTAAACATAAATGAAATCTAGCTACTTAAAAAAAAAAAAAAAAAAAAAAAAAAAAAATCTTTTAAAGCTCTTTTACTACTGTAAACACACTCTAAGAATCATCACTTTATAAAATTCTTAATTGAATAGCTTGTTTATTCAGTAACTCATAGTGTTGAAAGAACGAATTTTTCTTTCACAGATTTCTTTTTTCTTTTCACTCAATCTAGTTTTACTCTTTACCATATTAATAAAAGTTATTTATTTTTAATAAAGTCTTAAGTGTTTGATAAAATTATTATTCAGAGTAATGAAGTTAAATTTTTCCTACTTATAAAAGGTTAAAGGTAATCGAAATATTTTGTTTTCAGGCTAATCGAAACATACATCTGCTAATTTTTAATTTATTTATTTATTTATTCGTATAAGGATAAAGTAATATTCTTACGTCTTTTTCCTAATAAAATTTAACAAAATAATTAATCTTTTAGATTGATTTCTTTAGAAATCGATCCATTACAATCACTACTTTTATCTACCTATACATCTATCTATAATGAAAGATTTACCATTGCGAAAACATCCGAAAAACTGAATTACCGTAATTTCTGGCAGATAACCCGCAGGTAAGATGTGTCATTTCTTCACCAGAAATTTTATTTATTAGCGAAATCTATACTTTTTCGAAGGAAGAGCTCGTACAAATATAAATTTATTTATCAATTGAAATTTCTGGTGCAAAGCTGGAATATATATCCTGCGGGGTATTTACCAGAAATTACGGTAATTCGAACCTAAGTTCAGCAATGGGCTTATCTTATGAACAACTTGGATGATTTCGTTGACCAAATTGATCCACCAACTTGTTTTCAAGTGGCGATTACTTGAAAAATTCAAACACACACACACACACACACACACACATATATATATATATACATATATATAAATGTATTTATAAATTTAATTGCGTAAAATTAGGTATGTATACAACCAAATCAAGATTAATTCATTAATTTACTCGATCCGACATTTCGTTTCATAATGACGGTCTCTTAAAAATGTTAAACTCCTATGAAAAAAAGTATTTATGAATGAATTTGCATGAAGCCCATTCTTTGCATTGGCCATGCTGTCAGTCAAGTTTATTAATCAACACTATCCGCAATCTTATTTCAAAATGGCTGCTGGGCACTTGAAAGGACAAGAAATTCAACCTACTCATTCAACTGAGCCAAAATAATTATTCGTTTAGTTGAAGCAATATTTTTGTATTAAAGATCACTTTGATTATAAAATTTAAATTAATACGAAGGGTAAAATAATTAAAAGTGAAAACTGAAATAATGAGATATTTTTTAATCACTAAGCGATTCCATACTGCATGTGTACACTGAAAAACATATAGGATGTCTGTAAAACTACTAAGAAAATATATGCAGGACATTTTAAAAACTTATTTATAACTGATTATTTAAAATTTACATTAAAATTTATAATTAAAATCATTTATAAAAAATCACCTTGCTAGTGCAATATAGGCGCTTCCTTGGTAATAACTATGCGTTGTAACAAAATGTTGCATAGTAATTGTTTGACATAGTAATTGTTTGCAAGAGCACCTTAAAATCAAACAATTAATATGTCAAAGTGCTAGATACAAAAGAAGCTTAATAAATAAACTTCATAAAAATACAATAAAAACCTTAACGATATAAATAACGCACAGACATAAAAACAAAAATATATACCTTCAATTCCGTATAATCATAGCCTCCTAAACTAGATGCCTGTCGCGTGGCTTGGAAACTTGGCAACAGTTGTAGCGGTAGGCAGCGCCACCTGGTACAGATTGCGCGACTTTTGAAACTGGAATGTGATATACATAAAAGGCGAATAGAATCGAAGAAACGTCGATTATATATATCATATATCACTTCTAAAAATTATTGGTGACAGTTGAATAAAAAAGTCACGCAATCTGTACCAGGTGGCGCTGTCTACCACTTCAACTGTTGCCAAGTTTCCGAGCCACGCGACAGGCATCTAGTTTAGGAGGCTGTAGTATAATAAAGTTACAAGTAATAAAATAAAAATTGAAGCTGTTAAATTGGACATAAACATCCCAATAAAACATTGGGTGCACATTTTGAAGTATCTCATTTTCTTATTCTATATTATATATCTCTGTATATAATTCCATGTATTTAAATGTTTCATGATCAGCCTGTCATGGAAGTAGGCTAAATGATCTGACTGTAGAAAAATGTATTTTGGGTCTGTTTCAACGTTTGTGTTCATTTGTATAAGGTTGTGGTTGCGGGGATTAAGCGGATCACTGGTTATCGGATTACTGGTTAAATAAAATAAATATTTTTATTAAATTTTTTAGGTAGCCCCAAGTTGGTAACTATATTTAAATTACCAACTACACCTCAGGAGTGTGGATTTTTTACCCAAATAACTTGTACTTAAGCAATTACTGAAACTTTAAAAACTTTTTCCTCAAAGTTATTGGGCTAGTGTGTACTACTGCTTTTACATGTTATCACCTTCAAAGTATACTACAATTCTGCGCAATTTCGTACCGATCTGAATTTTTCATGTCGTGACCTCTTCTTGTTAGAGCAACGCTTTAAATCTTGTCTTGGATTTAGGTCCTCTTGTAAATGCTTTTTGGTTATAGGACGAGACTTTAATATGTACAGTCGGGAAAAAAAAAAAAAAAAAAATCCGCGACACTCGACGTAATTTTTTTGCTAATCGATGAACAAAAATGCAATAGGCAGGCATGAGAAATTTCCGCGGATCCGCGATTTTCCGCTTTTTTGTGATTTTCGTTTATTTCGCGGTTTTTTGTTTTGTTAAAATTAAACTCCAATAATGATCAGTGTTCAAACGCTCCACGAAAAACTTTAGATTCTCAATTTTTTTCCATCCAAAATATAAATGTCAATATTCATTTTAAGCATGCTTCATCAGATTCTATAACATATAAAAGAACAGAATTATTCAATATTTCTCACTCATGTAATTTTTTTTGTCCCCCCCTTTTTTCACCTCTAACCATTGCCAATCAAACATTCTGCGGGAAGCCTTTTAATTTTGAACATTTATCCATCCACAACAAAAATGTGAATAATAATTTTAAACTTACTTTATGATATTCTAGAACCCATAAAGTAGTAGAATTGTGTTTAATATTTCTCACTCATGAAATACTTTTTACCCCCCCCCCCCATTTCCCATTTTCCACCACCAGTCAATGTTATTGAATGTTGATTGCTAGCTATTTTTTTTTTTTTTCTAAACACATGTTTTATTGTGTTGATGTGTTATTCTTTTAGTTTAATTTCTCACTTTTAAAATATTTTGTATAGTTTTTTCTTGTGAGTATTATTTTTCATTTGAAATAAATTTTATGAATATTTTGTATAGTTTTCCCCACGCGCGTTATTTTTCATTTGAAAATAATTTTATGAACACGCGTGTTTCCTCTTTTTTCAATTTTCGGCACTCTCATGCCTGAATAGGTATCATTCGACGAGGAATTGTACTTTTAGAAAATGAAGTGAATTGTTGGATTGGGGTCGTCTACATGTTAAAACGCGCACCAACATTGATTTTTTTTTTTCAGTGGTAATACCCTATTTTTATTTTGTATTAGAATTTTTGGGGTCTCGGCAATGCGAAAAAATAAATTGTTTGTATATTTGCTTTTTCTTTCTATTTTTTTTTTTTTAGTTATAAGCGTTCAAGGTTTGAAGGTGCTAATGTTAAATTCATATCTCAAACCTTTATTAATATCTTCATAAAAAATAACCTGATACATATATATATATATATATATATTTATATTTATTTACCAGATGCAATGAAGAAATCCAAATATAATCCATGATAACCAGGGGTGTTTCTGCCCCCGGAATTTGCCACCAGAATTTTTTAACAGTGATATTATTAATAATCTCCTAGTGAAGCTTTGCAATTAAATATAACTAAATATACAATTCATAATTACTAGTGGAAAATGAAAAAAAAAAAAAAAACCCGGAACACAAATACCCTAGATAACTTCAGATTCGGAAAAATATTTTTAATTACGAAAAATATTAATAAATTCATATTCAAAAAAATTATAAACTATGATCTATATTAATTTTTACGTAAAATGAATCCTAATGTGTAATACATAATGTGTAATACAAGTGTGCAAATTTGCAACTCATTCCAGTTATTAGTTTTCGAGATATAAATGAATCTTTCTTTTGTAGTGGCTTAGGGGGCCGCCTCTTTTGAAATTTTGCATGACATAATGAAGAAAGATCTTTAAAAATAAGAGTGAAAACTAAACAAAATATTTTTTATTTTTATTTACCGGTCAAACAATGCACAGCAACAGTGTCAAACGCAAAGAAATGACACACAAAAAAAAAAGATAATTTTTAGACATTAGTGGTAGAAAAACAAAAATTCCAGTCTTCTGAAGAAATTAGGCTCCGCCTATCAACGTTCTTCTAAAACAAAACAATATAGAAAGAGAAATGAAAATGGTAACTTTGCATATTCGTGTTAAACTCCTTAATTTCTGTTGGCAAAAATATACGCAAGTGGTGTTTACCTTATCGATTACTTACTGGTTGTAAATTTTGAATCCTTTCGACAAACACTAGAATAGAAAAATTAACTAAATAGGCGGGGCTTGTTGCTACAACTATAAAAATTGGTCGAACGTAAAAATTGTGAGTTAAAAAAAAAAAAAAGGTATGGAATTGGAATGCAAGGCAGTCTTGTTAAATCGCTTCTTAACTACCGTGATAGTTAAAGGGTTAATCATTTAGTTCATATATTGCTTCTCTTTTTTATTAGAGGGGGGGGGGTTATTTTTATAGAAATTCTAAAACTAATCGAACTGTTTCAAAGACTTAAACTGACTCAAAAATTGGTAAGTACGATTAATATTATTTATTGTCTACTTCATGATACCTTCCAGTAATTTATCTGAATAGATTTAATTCATGCATTGTTGTAGATACATATAGCTATATTGTTTTAGATCGTAATGTTATGTCATATCTACAAAATAAAGTAAAAGAAAATTTAAGCTTTATTATTATCTGTACAACCATGATAGACACTTTTTAAATGAAAAATATAGCACATTTTTCTAAGCGCGTTGTCTGACATGTCTGACCAGTCTTAAGAGTAATATATATAAATATATCTAAAACGTATTTTCTAATAAAGTATATAAGTATATACGTATCTAAAAAAACAAATCAGGGGTGGCGAAGTATTGCAAAGATGATAGTGTTACTATTATTATAACTTTTTTTTTCCCCCTTGAAAAATTTCCTGCGTAAAACAATAAAATTAATTCTAATTCTTGTACGATCTTAATTTTATTTTTCTTGATTTACAGATAACCCCTAACACTTTTTTGGTTATAACCCTATGAATACTAAAGATAAAATAAACAAACTGTATACTTTCCGCACTGCTAGACTCTCAGAAATTCAAATATAAAGTCAAAATTGGGTGTTGCTATTGAAAAAAAAATCAAAGTTGGCGCTCATTTCAATGCGTAGATGACACCTATATCAAAATTTCACATCATCTTAAAAAAGTGCACTTAATTTCCTGTTGAATGATGTATGTTAAATTTTTCTGCGTCAATTAACAATGGAATTACAGCGGGTGTTGCGTTTTTTTTTTTTTTTTTTTCCCCGACTGTACAATTTTAGACATTTAATTTCACCCATTCTTTAGATTTCCGAAGCAAAATGGTTCTTAGGCATAATACTTGAAGCAAAAACTAATATTCAGCTACTGTAAATATCTTATTGAACTACAAAATTTAAAAATGAAGATAATTTCTGGAATTTGAAAATCTTTATCATTAAATATATTCGATTTTTAAATTATTCCAGAAATACTGCATTAAATTAGAAAGTAATAAAGTAAAGTTACTATTAATTTTAAATTGTTATAAAAGTATAATAAATAATTTGCTGCATAGCTAAAGTTACTCAACAGTCAACTGTACATGTCTAATTTTAAAAAGTTATATATTTTTTAGAGCTAGAAATTAGCCCGGTTATTAAAGATAATAAATAAATAAATAAATAAAATAAAAAGAACTATTTATTATAATAGCACACACATTTAGCAAAATATTACTATCAGTGGTTTGGGCTGAATTGCATGTATTTAGATTTTTATCCTATGTTCTTTTGTTGTATTTGGAAAAAAAAGTGTAATTAATTGCAGTGGACGGTGCCAAATTAAAGTATTTATTTTATATATCTGCCATACTCTTGTGTAACATTCCTTCAAAATTTACATAAATTATAATAAATGAGCCATATGAGAAACCAATGTAATAATTTTCATTAACCCGCCAATTATATAATCCAGGTGTTGTACTCCACGCCCTATTTTTTTTTACGCTTTCAGCAATGAGAAATTTCCGCTTTTTTTTTTTTTTTTTTCTGTTACTCTTACATACAGAAATCTTTATCATATTCTCATAGAAATGTGGTTGGTTCTCTTAAACAGAACATAGGTTATCAAAAAGATAGTGGTTTAAAAAAGAAAGGAATTTTTTTTTATTCCTGAAAGTATCATGAAGAAGGGCGGAGCCTCTGATATAATCCCTCGTCTTCTCGAAGTAACATGAAGGCTTGGAGAAAAAAAAAAAAAAAAAAAAATCATCAGATGCCATCCATATTTTTTGTAGCTATTTCCGTTTCATTGAAAAACTCTTACTGTTAAGTTCCACTAGCTAATGATGTGGAGATTTAAGAATATATTAACACTTTCGCGACTGCTGACGTAGACTTACGTCATTTGAAAATCTGTAACTCCGCCAATGGGCATTTCTTTCGCAATTTGTATATTATTTATTTCTTAAGAAAATATTCATATTTGTGCAATCAAATAACTATGCTATGGATAAAAATGCTTTGATTAGAAAGAATATAATCATAATGTATATCCATTTGTAATATAAATGTGAATACAAAAAATTTTGTTCTCAATTATTGTAACTTGGGAGAATAACGGCCACAGGCGCATTTTACTGTCAAAACGACAAAAACATGCGGTCGCGAAACAAAGTATGAATTGTGTTCTGGAATATTTGTGTCGATAAATAATACTGAAAGATTTTAAGGACTATTAGGCTACACAGAATTCAACAATGAAACGACATCGTCAGTGATAAAAGCCTAATCATTTGTCTTATTAGCCATATTTTTATTCAAATGGAAATCATATAACATTTTAATAAAGTTCTATATCGATCAAACTGTCATCTCACTTTTTTCTATTATTATTATTTGAAACCAGAAAGTATATACGATTTAATTTTTCAGAGTTTTCCTAAACCTTACAAAGTGATACATGGAGTAAAATTAATATTAATTGCTTTTAAAATGCGGTTGATTGCTAACCAGAACAGCAAATCACCGCTGATAAGTGTTACCAGATGTAGGAAACCAGTTGGAAATGGGTCAATATTTTCGTATTTCTAGGCATATTTTGGTAAAAAAAAAATTCTGTTGCAAAAATATTTAGTTTGATTTGATTTAATTTAAATATAATTTTTGGATTTTGGTACGTTGTGTTATAAGTTTCAAGGCAACTGTAATTCTGTATGTAATTGTACTCTTACTACTACTGCTGCTGCTACTTGTGTTTACTAGTTATGTCCGAGTTTACGTGAGCTTGAGCACACTTGTCGTTTGCTGATCGATTTCAAACCAAAATTTATTCCCTTTTCGCTTTTTAAATGCATTGCATAAATAGATTTAGAGGAACTTCTAGAGTTAATCGGTGAAAGCGAGGATGGAGTTAATTTTAGCAATCAACTTGAACTTCAATGATGGAAAGCAATTTTTACTTCCTTATACAAAATGAAGTATTGGAATCCCGATTTGCGAAATAGATTTAATATCTCGCATAGCTCAAAAACGAATCATCGTAGAATGTTGCAAATTTATATGTGTGACTGTCATGATGTCTTGTTGTACACTTGCAAGTTTTGTCTTAAAAGGAGCACTCAATTTAGAGATATCAGCGACTTTACATGATTTTTCGTGACGTCTGTATGTGTGTGTGTGTGAGTGTGCATGTATCTCGCATAACTCGAAAACGGTTGGACGTAGAATGTTGCAAATTGGTATATAGGTTTATTATAACACCTAGGTTTTGACCATTTTATACGACCTACCATCATAGAGATTTCAAAATAAACTAATGATAGAGCCCGTAATGATATTACTATGAAAGTTGTCGACACTTTTGCGTGTAGAAAGTAATTTGTATAGACATAAGCAGGTTCTAGTCGACGAATGCATTTTATTTAATGAATATTCAACCTGTAAATAGAGCCCGTAATGATATTTTTATAAAAGTTGTCCACAATTTTGAGCGTAGAAAGTAATTCTCAAAGACATAAACAGGTTCTAGTCGATGAATGCACTTTAATGAATATTCAGCACGTAGATAGAGCACGTAATGATGCTAATAGAAATTTGCCGACATTTTTGAGTGTAGAAAGTAATTCTTTATATATAAGCTGGTTCTAGTCGACAAATGCACTTTATTTTGTTTTAGTCTTGTGTGTCGTTTAAAGAATTTTCGAAGAATTTAGTTCAGCGCTATGAACCAATAAATCTTTCCGGAAAATTCCAGAATTCTGTTCTTATTGAAGTTAGAGCTTCCAAAATTTGGCAACCCTAAAATACAAATTTTCGCCAGATTTTGTCGCCAAGTCGCAAAATCGATGCCAAATTTGCCGACATTTTTGAGTGTAGAAAGTAATTCTTTATATGTGTACTGATAAGTATAAAGGATTTAAGTCCAAAAATGTCGATTTTGAGTTAAGTACATAGTCAGACTCAGAAAAATTTTTTGTATGGATTGGTATAAAGGATTTAAATCCATGTCATTTAATCTTTGAGAAAATCCATTGGTAAAAAAAGATTCAAGTTAGAAATTCAGCATTAATCTTTAGTATAAAATATTTAATTCAATTTTTTCCCTTTATTAAATGAAGATTGACAATCACTGAATGGTATAAAGGGTATAAAGCAACGAAATACCTTTTTCCTAATCGATTCTTCTGATTTGTTTTTAGTTAGTTTAACTTTATTTTTCGTCTCCTGAAAAATCAAGAATATGGACTTAAATCCTTTATACTTATCAGTACAGATATATAAGCTGGTTCTAGTCGACAAATGCACTTTATTTTGTTTTAGTCTTGTGTGTCGTTTAAAGAATTTTCGAAGAATTTAGTTCAGCGCTACGAACCAATGAATCTTTCTGGAAAATTCCAGAATTCTGTTCTTATTGAAGTTAGAGCTTCCAAAATTTGGCAACCCTAAAATACAAATTTTCGCCAGATTTTGTCGCCAAGTCGCAAAATCGATGCCAAGACGAAAATTAGCGTTGGCTACAAACTTGGCGAGATTAGCGATCAAATTTGGCGGCAAATATTGTTTCAGTATAGCCAGAATTAGTAAGTACTTTTTCGATTTTAACTGAATTAATTTGTTCGATAAAACGTATCATTTTCCACCTCTAATATTCGGTAAAGAGAACAAAAATAGGCAATCTATACTCGAAAGGTTTTCATTGAACTGAGATATGTATTTGCCAATAAGAGATTCTCTAATAAGCCATTCCTCAAAACACTAGTATATTTGTTTGGCGGTATATGTAATCCTATTATCATGATTTTTGTGGTTAGAGTAGCAGCTTTTCAGCTTATTTTCATTTTTTATTTTTTTCGTGGTTAGAACCTGTCTGTTTATTTACGAATCAGTTACCTCACGTAAAAATGTCAATGTTTCATAACAATATGTATATTCCAATGGCTGCATAAGGAAGTCATGTGGTGTCCACATCAGATTTTTTAAATCAGAAATCGTATCGGAAATGAAATTTTCAAGTACTTGACTTTAATTTTCTGGAATTGAAAGAATGGCTTCAAGAAGTTGAAGAAGACAATTTTAAAGCTAAATGCCTAACCTGCAATGAAATTTTACGTGCTAATAAAAGTGAACCCATTAGACACTCTTTAACTCCAAGAACACATACGAAAAAAAAAAAAAAAAAAAAGGCTTTGCGACCTAAAGTATCTGTGAAGACTTCT
Source organism: Salticus scenicus (assembly GCA_963930645.1). NCBI lineage: Eukaryota > Metazoa > Arthropoda > Arachnida > Araneae > Salticidae > Salticus > Salticus scenicus. The sequence goes on from OZ005648.1 coordinate 53,687,085, forward strand.
TTTAAAACCTGTGCCGAAAGACCTGATGTTGACGGAGTTGCGGTATGTACTCTTGATAGTGCGAATAATTTACCATTTAATGCTACTTGATGATAGTGTAGACGTCTCAAAACTTGTTTACCTCTTAAATTTAGAATGGCGCATAGATAAATAGATCGAATTTAATAATTTTACTATGAATGGAAAAAAACATGGTTCAAGAGGAGTTTTCATTTTCAAAGAACTACGTACATTTTCATCTTCATTTTTATACAAAATACTGCAATTTTTTATAGCTATTTAAGCTGCCAAAATATGTTGATGATAATGTTAAATGAATGTGGCAAACATTAATTCATATCTTGCCAAGAAATATATTTCAATTTCAATTTTTTTCTTTGTTAGAATGATGTGTTTCCAACATATTCTATGCATATTTTTTTTTTTTTTTTTTTTTTTTTTTTGTATTGTGAAAATTATTAATAAATTCATATTCAAAAAAATTATGAATTATGTTTTATATTAATTTTTGCAAGAATAGAAGAAGCATTATTAAAAACATGTTTTTCCAAGTTTACAACTTACACCTATCATTTGTTTTCCAGTTATAGCAAAGTTTCTTTACATACTGACTTTAGGGGCATCCCGTGTTATCATTTGTATCATTCATATGTAAGTGAATATCTGTATTTAATCTGACGCCAAAGTTTTTAAAATTAATTGCGTGTTACACTTATTATTTTTTAAGCAACATTTCTATGTATATTATAGAAAATGACTTATTTTTGAAAAATTATCGCAATGCAGACGAGAGATTGTGAAATAATTCCAAAATAAAAGAAAACCCGCCTTCTGTATCGATCGCTCAAACAATATTAATATATATATATATATATATATATATATATATATATATATATATATATATTACATATTCGTATTAGACTTTATATTTCTACTCGCTGTTATGCATAAACGCCAGTGGCATTTACTACATTGATTGTTGAAGACAAAATGTAAACGATTTAATCATGATTATGTAAATCATTTTGTTTTATACTTTAAACATAGTTTTAAAGCACACATGCCAACCATCTCATTAATAAGCGTAAAATTGTTAACTCCCTTGAAGAAACGCCCCTTTTCCCCACACAACTTTATTTTTAAAGTAATACTCTAAAAATTTGTTAGATTAAATAAGAATAAAATTACTTTTAAAATGACGTGTGTGAAAAGAAAAGGCAGGTACTAAAAATTTTATGCTTCATAATAAGATGGATGGCAAGTATGACTTTAAAGTTTTAGAAAAGGTGTAAAGGCGGAGCTTTCTTTACAAGATAGCAACATAGCAGCCGATGTTGTTATGTTGAATTTTTCTTCTTAAATATTTAAATAGAATTTTCTAATTCGGTTTACACTGATAAATTTTTGTTTAAATTCTGCTTTCCTTTTTTTTTTTTTTTTTTTTTTTTTTTGTGAGTGTGTGTGTGTGTGTGTGTGTATTTGATTATTTCAGAGTTCGTACACCTCATATTAAATATGGTGTTTTCGAAAACGTGGTAAGGCGGAGCTTACTGTTTGAAATAGCAATATATATTCAATATAATCGTTAAATAGTTTTTTGCTTTTAATTTTTTAATATTTAACAAATTTTGTAAGTTTTTTTCCTGCGAATTTTCTATTTTAAACTTGTTGTCCATATTTTTGTATTTGTTTATTGCACGGTTTGTAAGCCTTAGGTTATTTAAATGTTTAAATTTTATCCCGTGAAAGCAAGAAAATAACATATCTAATTATTATTATTATTATTATTATTATTATTTTCTATAGAATCAAATGTTGGTATTTGTTGTTTTAAGGTTCTTTAGTGAAAAAAATCGATTATTAAAAGAAAAGCGCTATATTATTTCAGAGTTGCCAACATTTTAATTTAATATGAAACATTTTTAGCCCCACCCTTTTCTCATACCACTTTCTTTTTAACAGTATTTTTATAATTATTATTATTATTATTGTTACAGGAATGGAACACGGGCGCAGAATTCATACCAGTATTTATTTAAGAAATTTCTCTTCCTATAACATCGTTGATTTAAGAAGTAGAAAACTTTGTTACATTGATAGTGGTATGAGTTCTGCGCCCGTGTTCCATCTCTAGCATATTATCTTTGTTATGTTCTAAAGAATTATTCTAAAAATAAAATGGTGTGACATAAAGGCGGGGGCTAAAAGTGCTGGTGGCACTTATATTACTTATATCCGATTAATTCTAGTCATGGCCTAAAGTGCACATTAAATATGGTAAAATAATTCAAAACAAAGTAATATGACTTGGCACTTTTAAGGATAGAGATAACAATCTTACACTTTTCACAATTAATAATTTAAGTAGTTATTTATATAAATACAGATATAAACACAGTAGCTCAGCGATGCTAGATCGGTGCTCTTTTTATTGAACTGCCACGAATAATTTCGAGATGTGAATTTTGATATATACATATAGTTGACGATTTATATTCGAAGTTTTTATCGGAAACCGCTATAATTATAATTTATTGGGGGATATTGAATAAAAAAAAGTTCTCAATCTGGCAACACTGCAATATTTCCAGTTATGATAACTTTGTTTTTTATTTCATATTTAAAATTTCTGTATTTTTTTCCCGGTTTAAATCTTAATAAATGATTTATTTTTTATACGAGATCATAATTTACTTTTTCTAAATATTACGACGTACGCACACCTAATCAGTGTTGCCAGATCTAGCGGATTTTTTATTCAATAACCACCAATAATTTTAAAAAGTGATATTTGATATACATTATAGATGATTAATCTTCGAAGTGATTTGGCAAATGTTACAATTAAAAATTGTTGGTGATTATTGAATAAAAAATCTGCCAGATCTGGCAACACTGCGCCTAATACGTTTTCACTTGTAACTCTATTAAGAATTCATTTACTATGTATAAATAGGATCTTTTTCCGAAATGTCTTGACTTCAGAAATTTGAACTGAGGTCAAAAATGGGGGGTTAATAAAATAAGGTTGATGCGAGTTTTAATATGTTTGCAACCCCCTAAATAAAATCTAACTATGCCGCTATAAACTAGATGTTATTACAAATCAATCGGCACTAGCCACGTAATTCTACGTTAATTTACGGCGAAATTAGTTGGGAGAGGAGTTCTTTTTTTTTTTTCTCTCGTCTTCGTCTTCTTCTTCTTTTTTTTTTTCTTTCTTCTTTTCGTTGATTGTTCTTCTTTCAATGTCTCAACTATGTTTATTAATGAACTTAATCTACCTTCTTGTTTTAAAATGGCGACCACTTAATAAGGAAAGAGAAATCAAACTACTCTTCGACTGAGCCGGAAAGAATTGTTTTGATTCAAAATTAAAACCCAAAAGCATAAAATAGGAAGAAATCGTCTGCTTTTCATGCATATCAACAGCGTCATAGTGTATATTTGAACACTGGCTTCAGTTAATATCGAGAAACACAGAAGAAAAAAAAAAAAAAATCATCCAAGATTTAACTCTAACTATGCAATTCTCTTACATCTTTGCCCAATTAATTTTATATTATATTTCAATCTTTCAATTCTAGGTACGCATACCTAAAGTTAATATTGCCTATATATTATAAGTTTAATATATAGGCAATTATTATAAGTTAATATTGCCTATAATCGGGTTATCCGAAATCTTTTGAAATTTAATTAGCTTTTCTTTTTCTTCACATCTTTTTTTTTTTTTTTTTTTTTTTTTTTTTTTACATACAGCTGTTTATTTTCCCATAATTTCTGTAAATTCTCAGAATTTATTTACTCTTGCTATTTCAATTTTTTTTTTTTCAAAAATTGTTTACTTCACATCACCTCCCTGTTAAAATTTCCAATAAAAAGAGAAAAAAAAAAAGAGAGAGAGACTTTTATATTTTTCAGAATTTGCGCGGTGTAACCAGACTATGTGACTATTTTATTCAACAATCACCAATAATTTTGAGAAGTGATATTCGATATACATAATCGACAATTCTTCGATTAGATTCATCTATTATGTATATGAAATATCACTTCTCAAAATTATTAAAATTAAGACAATGAAAGTATAGTACGCAGGTCCAGTATTGCCAGACCTTACGGCTTTTTTATTCAACAGTAACCAATAATTTTGAGAAGTGATTTTTCATATACATAACAGACAACTCTAATCGAAGAACCATCGATTATTTATATCAAGTATCACTTCTCAAAATTATTGGTGAGTATTGAATAAAAAAGTCTGGCAATAATGAACTTGCGTACTAGACTTTCCTTCTCTTAATTTTGCGTTTCCATTGCTTTCTTTTTCCTGGTTTTGCCTTTTATTATAGTCCCAGTATTGAATGCATAACATACTCAAAATGGTTTATTGTATGAAAGAATATTCTCGCACGTTTTTGCGTTTCAATTCTGGACTTTAAATTTTATTATTCTGTTTTGAATTCGAAATAACATCTGACTTAATAAATTTTCTGTTTTATTTTATATTAGCAAACCCGTGTGAAATTTTCGCACTTTATTTCTTTTCTTGTTTACCTTTAAAATTTGAAACTCATAAATATTATACCAATTTTACCACCTAATTAAAAATTTAATTTACCAGAAGCCAAATTATTATCATAACCAAATAAATATTGTGCAGTAGTGAAACCAGAATCATTCAAAGAAAAGTTTCAAAATAAAATTCATGGTTGACGACCCAGTTTTCATACTTCCGCAGGCAGTACAGTTTTGTAAAGAATCCCCGTAACGCTTTTAAATTTTTATCGTGTAGAGTGCGATGACATTTTATTTATTTTGCCATAATTTTTTGTTAAAAGAAAAAAAAAAATCCTATTTCGATTATACGTTTTATGATTGCGTTTTTTAGTCAATTTATGATAATGATTCCTATTCTGTATATATCTTTAAAATAATGCTAGGTTTAAAATGACGCTTGCAAAGGTTCTGAACATAGTTCCAACTTAGCACCTTTTGGCTACCGGAAAATTTTATTTTTTTATTATTATTTAATCAGTGAAAACTGTTACAGTTCACAGATTAAATAAAATAAGTTTTCGATAAAAATTTTTCGGTAGCCAAAAAGTGCTAAGTTGGCAACTATGGTTCTGAAGAAGCAACTTTTAAAAATACGTTTTTCCATAAAATAATGTCATCATATAAATGCCGTCATTTTTTATTATTAGATCACTGAGCTGAGTCCGCGTGCTTTTGTTCATTTTCAAATATTATTTTCTTTATCTTCGCGTATTTTATTAATTCCACTACTATCGTGTTGTTTCGACGAAATATAATTGTAACTGGTCCACGTTAGAGAAATATTATATAGATTCTGTATATATCTTTAAATCTTTGCGGCGCAAGACAATTTGAAACATTCAAATTATACTGCCACCGGAATTTATGAACTAAATTAAACTAAAAGAAATTTTAAATTCTATGGTTTAAAAAAACCGGCCTTTTGTGATATGTTATAAACGTGAATTTTTGCTAAAAAATTTCCGGGATGAATTTTTGCAGCTGAATCTTAAATTTTGCGTCCTCGCAGCGAGGACAGCGCGCGTTAAGGGTTAAATGTTTGAAATGACGTTTGCAAAGTTTCTTAAGATTCAACTTTTAAAATTACACTTCTCCATAAAATATTCTTATCAGACAAATGTCATAATTTTTTCTCATTAGATCATTGAGCTGAGTCCTCGTGCATAAATATTGTCCTTTTATAAACATTATTTTTTATCCTCGCGTATTTTATTAATTACATCACTATCATATCGTTTCAACAAAAGTTAATCCTAATGACCACGTTAGAGAAATATTATATAGATAATTTGACCATTCATAATTTTGTCATGATAAGTAGAAATTAATCTTTTATTACGATTAAGATAGTTTAAAATGATATTTCTGTAGATAAGTTTACTAATGTTAGAGCTCCAACGAATCAATTTAATCACATCAAAATCAAAATTATTTCATTTATCAAAAATAGTTGTAATTATTTCATTATCTACAATATTTATATCCAAGTCCAAAAAATTTGCTTTTAAAAGATTAAAATTAGTACTAATGAGTTTTAAATAAGAAGGATAAAAATTTGTTTTTATTTTAGTGTCATTATTAGTACTAGTAAAAGCGATCAGATCATCCATATATCTGTAAATTATAATATCCTCACTAGATTTACAATTATTTTCATAAGTATGCAAATATATATTTGCTAAACTGTTGCTTGATACTGAGCCCTGAGGAATGCCATTTTTTTTTTTTTTTTTAACATAAAATTTTCCATGATAATTAATATAATTCTCTTTTAGAACCAAACTGTATATATTTTTATATTTATTATAATCTATAATATCTTTTATATTACTTTCAGAATAAAAAATATCCAAAGAATTGATCAAATCATCTATTTTAATATTATTAAACAAATCTTCAAAATCCCAAGTGAAAACATTACTAACCTTTTTAACTTTCATAAAATTAATCAAGTCATAATTATTTTTAAGAATTGTAGAATTTTTAATTTGATCTAGAGCATTTTGAATAAGAATTTTTATTTGCTTTAACATTATATGTTTTATAAGCAGAAGTTACTGTTCTAAGTTTTACTGGATCTTTATTTCAAAAATAAAGTAACTAGATATTCATTATTCTTTGAGTCAATTTGAATATCTTTAATATTATGTTTTATACATCTATATTTTGTCAAATCTCTAATTAAGTGAAAAGCATATGTATTTACAAAAATATCTTTATCCATGAATGTTTTAGTAATTCTAAGTTCAGCCTTATTTAAACTAAAAACATAGTTCTTTATCAAGTTAATTTTAAAACCTTTTTTCAAAATTATTGTTTATTTCTATTAACTTATATATATATATGTTTGCGATGCAAAAGGAAAAAAAGGAAAAAAGGAAAAGCATTTTTTATTGGTCTAATTAATAAAAATGCGTAATAAATAAATAAAATAACTAACTGATTTTTTCCCTTAAAATGTAAAGTTCCGTTCCTTATGAACGGTTGCTAGATTTATTCCTTAGAATTTCTTCTGCAGGGTTTACTTCAATTTTAATTTAATGCAGTAAGACCCCGCTTAACGCTGTTTCGGTTAGCGCTCTTTTATTTCAACCCGGGGATTCCCCGAAATTGCTCGCAGCAGTACGGGGATTCCCCGAAATTGTAGATAGCCTCGTTTAGCGCTGTTTCGCATTACACTCTAGTTTGATGGAACGTATCCCCCGCGTTAAGTGAGGTCTTACTGTATATCTTTTTAACTTGTTGCCAAAGGGAGAAACACGCTGATATATTTAAGTTGAAACACCACAAATGACGACGATGTGAAATGTCAAATTAAAAGTGACAGCCGTGTACTTAAAAAAAAAAAGAGAGAGAGAATCATGAATTTTCAAACATTCAGTATAGAAGTTATTCATAAATGTTATTTCTATCTCATTTTTCATACTCAATGTTTACGATCAAAAAAGTTTATCGATGCAAATAAAGTATTAAAAAAATATGAAAATTCTCCTCAAAAAACATTGATATAAGAAGGAAAAAAGAAAAAATGAATTGGAATACTTTAACTTGTTTACTTTTTTTTTTTTTTTTTTTTTTTTTTTTTTTGACTGAACTATTTCGATGAATTTATTGAGTTGAATAACATTTTTTGAATAAATTTTAAAGTTTATTCTGAATATAAAGTTATTTTCTTGGATTTTATTTCTTTATTTATTTTGTGCGTGTATATAACCCATGGGAAAAAAATGTTGCTATGAGAATAATAAAAAAATTCTTGAACGTACATTTACTCAGAGAGAAAAAAGTTAGAATAAATTTTAGAATTTATTTAATATATATATATATATATATATATATATATTTACCTTATTTCTTTCGCGAAAAAGAAAGAAAAATATGGATTTAAATCAAAGCTCTTTCCAAGTTTATTTATCCAAGTTTTGAAATGTTTGAAGGGAATTATGTAGTTTACTAAAAAATAAAATATATAAGCGGTTTTAATAAAGTGAAAATTTAAAAGGTTTAAACATATTTTTAACCGACTTCAAAAAGGAGTTTTCTTAATTCGAACGTAAGTGTTTTTTTGTTTTGTTTGTTAGCTCAAAATTTCTTAATGATGCTTCGATTTTTATTTTTATTTTTTCCCTTTTTTGTAAAGATGATGGTCTGAAATAGGTCCCATTATATCATTAAAATCTGAGAAAAACATAGGGTACTCACTAAAGACTGTTCACACTCTTTTAACTGTTGAACGGCTGCAACTATACTCATAAAAATGGTGTCTAGGTATAATAAAGTGGCTATGCGCCATGGAGTGCGATCATTTACAGCGCTGCCTGGTAAAAAAACATCGGAGGTAGCGTTCTTATCTCAAAAACATACAGAATAGGGGGAAAAGTGAGTTACAAAGTTGTAGAGCATCATTGACTTAGTAAGAAAAGCCACCTTGTGGATATTAATGCTAATAAACAAACGCTTACATCGTGCATTTGTTTGTTCGGAATTTCTTTCACTATGATGACCCGAAACGATGTGAGAAAGAAAACGACTTTTTTCATAATTTTAGCTGCACCGCTCAGCAGTTAAAAGTGTGGGGACGGACTTGAGTGGGCACCCTGAATGTCTGTCTCTGTTTTCATGTTTTTTTTTTTTTTTTTTTTTTTTTTGTCCGCCTATAACTTTTTAATGGATGCTCCGACTTTTTTATTTAGTTTATTTTATTTTATTTTTGAAAGAGCTTGTCCCTAGGAAAATTCCTTTATAAAATCATTACGATTTAAACAAAAGATGTTTGTCTGTCTGTTTTCATGTTTTATGGTGGTCTTTGGTTTGTTCGTCTATAATTCCTTAACGGATGCCCCAATTTTGGTGTTTTTTTGTTGATGAAAATGTCTTGACCTAATAAAGATCCCATTATAAAATCATTAATATCTAAACAATTTTTTTTTTTTTTTTTTTTTTTTTTTTTTGTCTTGGGGGTAGGCTATTAATTTATAGCTTCTTAGCGGATGCTCTTTTTTCTTTATTTTTTCCCCCTTATTGGTAGGTTTGGGCCTAAAGAAGGTCCTATTTAAGGTTGTTTATTTAAGGTATTGTTTATGGAAGGTCCTATTTAAGGTCAAGGGACGATATCGTTATATCGTTTTTATGTCTGTTCTAGTTTATTAAAGATATACACTGGAATTTTTTTCTCGAACGTCTCATTTGTTAACCTAGTATGAATAACAGAGAACCTTTACTTCCTTTCAAGCTGCGTCTCTTTTGAAAGCTTATATTTTATGTACAGGTATTTGAGGTACAAACATTCAAACCATGTTTTCTCCTTCGGATAAAATTTTTCAGAAAACAGAAAAAACTAATAAATTCAAAAAATAAATAAACTTAAACCCTTATTATCTTTTGTTTAGATGTATTGCTAATTATTAGGAAGACATGTAGAAATATCTAGGAAAATATGTAGACATTCTATTTTATGTTGAGTTTAAAAAAAGATCACTAACTCATTTTTTTTTTTTTTTTCCCTTGAGAAAACACGGTTTGAATGTTTGCTCTTCATATATTGATATTGGATATTCTTATAACACATTCAACTCAGGATACTTGGTTATGAATGCTGCGTTCCGTTTTTTTTTTTTTTTTTTTTTTTTTTACATTTATTAAATTATTTTAATTTAATGTATATGGAACCATAGACCACTAGTCCATGAAAATAATTTGGTGGTCCGCAGAAAAATCTTCACATCATATGCATTTTTAAAGGGTTTATTAGAAATTATACTGATCTTAATTTTAATTGTTTAATTGTAAATATCAGGTATATTTATCACTTTGAATTTCTGAACTGCATTTTATACTTAACTAGGAAGCTTTCTAAATTTCTCAGAATCTTTGAATTCTTAAAAGACTCAAAATGTACCTAAAAAAAAAATATATAATAATAATAATAAAATAAAATAAAATAATAATAACAATAATAATAAATTAAAATAAAATAGATAAAAAAATAACTAACTAACTAAATATAATGTAATATCATTTTCCATTGGGTTTTAATAAGCTAATGATATAATTTACAAACTACTAGATATAGTAAATACAGTTTTATATAGAGAAATAGTAAATTGTCCCCATAGTTGCCAACATTTTAACTTATTCCGGAGCATTTTTAACCCAGCCTTTATTTCCTACCATTTTTATTTTTAGGAGTAATTTTTGCTTATATTATCATAGTTATGTATTGAAGAAAAGTATTCGATAAATAAAGTGGTACAAAATAAAGGCGTGGCTAAAAATGCTTCTGAATAAATTGAAATTTTGACAACTCTGTGTCTCTGGAATCTCGAGTAATCTTTCATCAAGAACATGATTTTCCGTATGAGTTTTTTATAATATGTTAGTAATAAAAAGGTGTTCAGATTCTTCCTCTATAATCATTTTATTACAATCAAAACGCCATTCTTAGAATAAAATAAATATTTACGTTTTTCTTAAAATAAAATAAGCATTTGCAATAATTCGTATTAAATAGATTTCTGCCATATTTATAAAATGGACGTTCTCTGGTTATAATTTTAGAAATATATTTACGTTCCTTAATCCTATTTGTGAGCTGCGAGATTTTTATTTATGAATTCAGTGGTCCATGGGATTCGAAATTATGAATTTAGTGGTTCGTAGAGTAGAAAAGGTTGGTGACCGCTGCTATAGACCGTTTCTTTTCTCATTTCGCACCCCCTCCCCCCCCCCTGTAAAAAAATGACACAATTCAAAAATGAAGTAATTTCAGAAAAATCAACTTAAAGATATGATCACACATTGACTAAACTCTGTTTCCTTAGGATAGTCGAGTCAAGGTCATAAACCTCTCCCACTATAAGAGAGGAGAATCAGGGATTGTCCAGTTTGTCCCTTTTTTTAATCATACTGCATTTAGAGAGGGAATATAAGGGGTAGAATTTTTCAAAAACAGGTCGAAGTGATGTGCAGAAAAAGAAAGGAAGGAATGTTTTGTATCTCGTGTAACCAAGCAACCTAAGAGGAGAAAAGGTGAAAAACAGATGACCTTGAACCGCCTCTCTTCAGAAAAAAAAACTAGAGAAATATAATAAAATTGATACAATTACCTCTCAGGCAAATAATTTTCGACACACAGATGTAATGTCTTTGTGTGCATTGGAGATAATTCATGTAAATTTTTAGAAATATAAACTCAAAATTGCCATTTTTTGAGTTGTGTTACTTTTCTTGCCGGGGTGCAATATTTGAAGCCGCCTTCGAGTGTTTTAGCGTGTCCTACAATATGAATATATTTTCACTGAAAAGAAAGAAGAAAAAAAAAAAAAGAAGAACCGATTTTAAAAAGCAGTTATTATTATTATTCAAACTACTAAAAAAAACAGAGAAAATTGACATGAAATGAAATTACAAATTGCGCATAAATGGAAAAAATAAATTCATTCGTCAGAGAATACATATACACATTACTATTCATAATAACGTTTGAATTCGACGTAAAATTAAACAAAATTTGATACTTTTTGTTCAATTCACAAATGAAATTAAATTCAAAATATACATCACATTTTGGCATTTTCAAAACACAGCATAAAACTACTTAGATTCAAATGAAAGAATTAAAATTTCGCAAGCAGTAAAAGCTCGCAACGAAAACTGTAATAACTACGTAAAAACATAAACCCCGAAATGCAAAAATGTTCTTTGTTCCTTGTGGTTGTTACTAGTGGACCAATTAATTTTATACAGTGATAAACAATAAAGAAAACGATGGAGATATATCATTCCAGAAAATAGCGTTTGTAGCAATCAGTCTCAAAGCAAATCTGTAAAAAATAATAACTTTTATTTAATTTTTGCGCCGACTTCAGAAGTTATTATTAACCCGTTAGTAGTCGCTAGTTGGTCGATTTGCCGCCCATCCTTCAGTGTTGCCACATTTTTTTATTCAATAGCCACCGAAAAATTTTAGAAGTGGCATTTGATACACATAAAACGTGAATAAAATCAAAGAAACGTCGATCACATCACTTCTTAAAATTATTGGTGACAGTTAAATAAAAAGTACGCAATCTGTAATAGGTGGCGCTGCCCATAGCGACTACCAACGGGCTAATAGTCGTGTTTATGTTGTCTGGCAAAGGAATTTATTTTATACTTTTAGCAGCAATTTATAAAAATCCCTTTTCGGCAAGCTTAAAGGCAAAGGTAGATTCCTTTACGTTAATGTATGCAAAAGTAAAGAAATATTACACATGCATTAACACATACTTAGCCAATGGCTTTGTTCCCACACATTGCATTATTTACGTCGCTATTCTATTTTTAAGAAATTTAATTATCAACTACTACTATTCATTCTACTTAAAATTTTAGGCTAGATTTATTGGTCAGTAAATGTTTCAATTTATTAAAATCGAAGCTCATAATCATTCAACAAATAGAAGCCATAAAGATATACAATTTGGTGACAAAAATTGCGACTTAGCAATGAAATTTGTGATTTGGCGGCAAAATTTGATAGTTGCCGACGAAATTTTTGACTTGGCGATGAAATTAGACATTTGATGACAAAATTTGGCAAGCTTGGCGATGAAAAATGGCAGCTTTGGCGTCATTATATTTTCTTCGCACGCGAAAACCTCATATTTTTCACAAACCAACATCATGTTTCCACAAGTAAAAAGTCAAAGGAAGCTGTAACGTATAGAGCATTTCCTAGTGACGTCTGGTGGTTGGCAAAAAAGCGCGCTCGACTTTCCCGCGCTATTTACTATATTGGTGATCCGCCATCGCTATGCTTTTCCCACGGATTACGATACTCTCTTTTAATATCCATGGCGTTTCCCAAGCCTTTTTGCCAACCACTCGTAAAAGTTGAGATGTTTGTTTACAAACAAGGAACTGCCCTAATTTAAATTCTTGCGTAAACCAGTGTTCTAAACTATTCACCACAAACGATATTTTTACCAAGACTAACATACAGGGATGGAACACGGGCGCAGAATTCATACCACTATCAATGTAAGAAAAATTTCTACTTGTTAAATCAACGATATTATAGTTAGAGAAATTTCTTAAACAGATTCCGGTATGAATTCTGCGCCCGTGTTCCATCCCTGAACATATTATTTTAATTTTATATTTTTAAATGATTAATTAAAGCTGTTACCATGGCTTTTATATTTTCAGCTATATTTTTTATTATTGTTTGCACGTGACGTAAGCATCAGATTATAATTTTAAGAAATTAAAGCTAAAGAAAAAGTCGGCTTCATTACAATTGACGAAAAATCACTTTTTAACTTGTAACTTTTAAGCAATTGAAGTTATCGAAAAAGTTTAAATACAAAAGTTGTTCCTTAGGGTAAGGCGGTAATTCGCCTGATTTGAAGTATTTTCCTATTTACAATATTAAAGAATTTATGGGCAAATGAAAATTTCCACCCCCCACCATTTCCACCCCCTTTTAGCTGGATGCCCCATCTACGAACTCGACCGAGATTTTTACTGTCCTGACAACATATCCCAAGCTGGTTAAATTTAAATAAAAATTACTCCAGTTATCGTGTTCACAACTTAACATGGGAAAAAGCGTTATACATATATATATATAAACTTTTGAACGGAGGGTGGTTTTGGGTTCTAGGGGTCATGATCGGTGAAGATATGAAGAAATTTTCCAGAAGTCGTGTCATGAGAACCATTGCAATAGGTAGATCTCCTATAAGGAATCTACCTAATTTCATTTTATGCCATTTTTCATTTTTTTTTTTTTTTTAAATGAGTTTTTATTGTGTTCTATCCGCGTTTGTAATGATCGATAGATGGCGCTTTTCCAACTTTTGTTGTTAGTAAATATAATAGCCACGTGTATTTATTATTGTTCTATTTGTGTTACTACTTAATATTCGTGCTATAATTTCTTCGCCATTACATCATGGAAAATCGATTGCTCTTGGAAAAAAATATTTCAGTTTATTCAAAGTCCGATCGGAAGTAGAGGTTTAACTGAAGGTGAACAAATATTAGTTTTAAATCATCTGATTAATTCTTCACTTCCACTAGTCGAAGCAACTGAAATTTTTAATTTGCCATTTGGAAATAAACGGAAGCTTAATTCTGGATTTCTTGATCCTTTGGAGTTACACTGTGGCACACAACAGTATATGTTATCTTTTTTACCGGATTTATTCATTTTTACTCAATAAATATATGTGAAACTAAACGTCAAGCAATGGCGTCTCGACGAAAGCCAAAAGCTATTCCTGTTAATTGCAATTTCACCTTAGCCCACCAGAGGGCGAGCATTTCATTACAATCGCGGATAACTGTAAAACTTAACTTGAAAAAAAAAAAAAAAAAAAAAAAAAAAATACAATAAATTTTAACCCCTAACTAGATGATAAGGTATATTAAGTTTGACGACTTTGTCTATCTCTTTGCATATGGCAATGTAGCTCTCAAATAAATAGGCCAATTTCAATATATATTTTTTAATTAGAATGCTAATTTAATTGCGGTGTTTTTTAGTTATGTGTAATGAAAATCTGTTTGATATATATATATATCGGATGTCTCATAAGTCTGTAGACATTTTTAAAATTCATAGAAATTAAAAGATTTGCTAAAATGGGATGCAGTTTGCGAATGATAAATGAAAAACTACATTTATTTCCATGTAAATGTTTACAGGTACATAAATCCTATTCTATGTATCCGCCATCACTACAAATTACAGTTTTCAAACGAGTTACAACACTGCTAACTGCAGCTTCAGTCAGTTGGTCGTAGCTGAGGCAAATCATGTTCCCCAATAAGCTTTATCCACCAATATTGCAAACCTTTATGCGCAAAAAGGAAGCAAAATAAGAAATAAACTGTGTTAATTCGTAAAACAATGCAATTTATACGACTCTGATTTTGCATATTTCTCGTTATACGTCCGTGCAACGCCATCTATCGACAAAATTTTTAACTATATTTTTTCTTAAGCCCCCCCCCCCATCTCAAAAAAAGGAAGAAAGAAAGAAAAAGAAAAGAAAAAACTCTTCACGAGAATAACTGTTTTGCAAACTGCTTTCAATTCTACCAATTTCTTCAATTTGTATGAATTAAATGTCTATATACTTATGAGATACACACCTATATATATTTAATTAATTAAAAGGATTTTTTTTTTTTTTTTTCAAGCTTTTTTTCTTTTTGTATTGATATTTTAAATTTTGCGGATTATCAATCTTCCGACCTGAAACAAGCTAACTTTTTTGCAAACTGCTTTCAATTCTACCAGTTTCTTCAATTTTTATGAATTAAATGTCTATATACTTATGTCTACACGCTTATATATATTTAATTAATTAAAAGGATTTTTTTTCAACCCCCCTTTTTTTTTTTGTGTGTGTGTGTGTGTGTGTGTGTTGATATTTTAACTTTTGCGCATTATCAATCTTCTTTGAAGCAACAAGCCATGTGTTGGCATTTCGTAATTATTGAGCTAGCTTTTTTCCGACTAAAAGTTACAAATTTTAAAGAAAAATAATACATAATTAAATTGAAGAACGGGAGTTTTTATAAAGCGAGCTTTACATTTATTTAAACCAAATAATAAACATGTATTCATTCAAAATTATCAAAATAGTTTTTGAGATATAACCTAAAATTGGTTGCAAAGAATATTTCATTTAAAATATAATTTTCCTTAATCCATCTTAATCAACAAACTAATTCCATTTAGTTCCGTCGATTATTTCGCTACAAGGAAATCAAAAGAGCGAATGTTACTGCCGAAAACTATTTTAAAAATAAATAAATATTTCGAAGGTAAAAATAAATAAGCAAATAAAAATAAAAGAAGAAAGAAAGAAACAATACGAGAAATAATACTTTAAAATGTCGAAGTTTAAAAACAGGAAATGTATTTGACAAGAAAATTTTTCGTTTTTCCTTCGAGGCATTATTTAACAACATGTCAATACTCAAACAAATTTGGAGCTTATTTTCAAACTTTTTTTTTTCTTTGAATAAGATTTCTTTTTATTATTATAATAATAATGCTTAAATTGAAATATTTTTCCGAAACTGAGATTATAAAAATGAAATCAAGCATTTTTATTAAGTTAAATGTTTAAATTAAAAAACAATAAAGCACTGACTTTGTTTTGTTTTGTTTTTCCTTTTTTAACATATAAATGCTTGATTAAAGAAAATCGACGTATACCCATGTATGATATAATTAATTTAGATTCGATAGAGAATTTTTCCTATTTTATTTGTTCCTCTAAACTAAGAATAGAAATTTAT
This sequence comes from Salticus scenicus, assembly GCA_963930645.1. Lineage (NCBI taxonomy): Eukaryota > Metazoa > Arthropoda > Arachnida > Araneae > Salticidae > Salticus > Salticus scenicus. The sequence goes on from OZ005648.1 coordinate 53,703,450, forward strand.
TTATTTAATATTTTTTAATTTCAATACATTTCTGTAACAATGGCGTTAATTTCGGGCGTTAGTTTTGGGATACTTGGGCTATTATTATAAAAACTTTCGCGACCGCATGTTTTTTTCCCATACTTGCCAACCATCTCATTATGAACCGTACAATTTTTAGTACCAGCCTTTTTTTTCACACCAATAATTTCTTAGAGTAATTTTTGTCTTATTTAATCGTAACAATATTTGGAGAGCATAACTCTAAAAATATAGTGGTGTGAGGAAAGGGGCGTTAACAATTGTACGGTTATTAATGAGATGGTTGGCAAGTATGTCTCCTTTCCAGGGGTCGTACCCTCCGCCCTTTTTTCAGGACACTCTCTGAGATAAGAAATTTCCGTCTTTTTCGCAACCACTAAATTCATGCAGAAATACTTCCGGTATAATTATAGTAATGTGCCGTGACTATACAGGATAGAGATTATTTTATAAAAATAGTGGTAGCAATCAAGTTTGCAAATTTCTTCTTCATGAGAGTGTCATGGAAAAAAAAAAAAAAGGCGGAGACTACGACTCCCGCCTTTTGACAGTTAGCTCCGCTTGTGGGCGTTATTCTTGTATATTACATTATTTTAACACTTTCACGAACGCATGTTTTGCCTTTTTGACGGAAAGCTCCACCCGTGGGCGTTATTCTTTTACATTATATTATTTTAAAGAATGTTTACTGTATTCGTATTTATAAAATAAATAAATATACGTTACAATTATACTCTTCCTAATCAAAGTATTTATATCCATATTGCACTGATTTCACAATGGTTATATTGTTGTATATTGGTTATATTGTTAAGAAATTATGTAACCTATGTAACCTAAAGAAACGCCCACTGGCGGAGTCACAGATTTTCAAATGACGTGAATTCACGACAGCAGTCGCGAAAGTGTTAAATCAATGTTTTTTGTATTCATATTTATAATATAAATGGATATACATTATAGTAATCAAAGTACTCTTTGTAATCAAAGTATTTATATCCATAATACATTGATTGTATAAATGTGAATATTAGGTGTATTTTTAAGCAATAATGTAACCTATGTAATATGAAGAAACGCCCACTGGTGGAGTTACAGATTTTCAAATGATGTGAATTCACATCAGTGGTCGCGAAAGCGTTAAGGGCACTGCCTCGTTTCCATTCAACTCTCTGCTGTAGAAAATGAAACTAAAAAACAGGCTCAGTTGAAGTACAAAACTTACCCCGCCTTTAACCTAGTGTGACATTTTTTGTCCAATTAGGAACGTTAACTATTTCGGCGGTCAATATGAGAGTAAATGATAATCACAGAGGCGGGGTTATTTTCGTCCCCCCAAAAGTAGTCAATTATAGAAAAGGGTGGTCAAGACACTCCCTCACTACTGATTTGTCTTTTGATAAAAAGACAGCGCGTTATTGAACGAACCTCAATATTATGTAATGAATGCATGTAAAAACACATGTATACATGCATATATGTATAGTATTGATTTATATATATATATATATATATATATATATATATATATATAGTATCACAGGTTATTATTATTACCAGGGCCAGATTATGGCACGGGCACACGGGGCACTGGCCCAGGGCCTCCAAATTTAAGGGGCCTCATTTCCCAAAACTGAGAAGTAATAGTATAATTTTTTTTTTCATTATATGTCTATTGAAAACAAAAATTGATTAAATTTTTATATTTTACTAGAGAGCATAAACAATTATTGAATTTTGTGACTAATTTCCTAAACATTGGCTGATCAATGTACTTCAGTTTTTCATTTGTCTTGAATATAAAACTAATGTTTTGTTATAGGTTGCTAAAAAAATGAGGAAATAGAAGATGTAGTTGAAGGAAAAATTTTAAAAATGCACTTTATTTATTTGTTTATTTTTGTTTTTGAGAACTGGTCCTTTTGGTGAAATCTTTAGAGTAGGGTAAAGGGCCTCCAACTAGCATCAGTGCCCCGGGTCTCCAAAAATCATAGTTGGGCCCTGATTATTACTACTACTAGTAGTAGTAGTTAGAGTGCCTATATTACTTATCGAGGCACCTTAGTAGTAGTATTAAGACAGGTCGAACAATTTCTTTCAGATAGCGATTTTGTCTTCGTTACCAATTTTTATCTATTACCTTGAATGGACGTTCAAAACTTTTTTATTTTGTCATCTAAATATAAAGAGCTAAACGATTGTAACTGTATCTATACGGATTTTTAGTCCGGATTATATCAAAAATTGGTACACTTATGTATTAAAACGAAATCTAGGTAATTCTGTATTTTTGTGTTCAATCGAATAATTGGTTCAAAAGTAATAAAAATCCTACTTAAACTTAGAAAATTATTTTTAAAAAAATGTAAAGATAGAAATTAATGCCAAAAATATATGCGTAATTATACTTATTTTTATGTCGGAAAAAAAAAGTGAAATTATTATTACTACATTATTAATTAAAATAAAATTTAGAAAATTCGTTCTAATTAAATGGAATAGCTACAGTATAGAACGGTAAATCTAGCTAATGCCGTATTTTTTAATTCAACCGGATAATTGATTCAAAAGGTCATAAAAAACCCACTTTAAAATTATAAAAAAGAAAAAAGAAGTTGATGCCAAAAATGAATATCTAAGTAAATATATTTTTCTTTGTGTCAAAAAATAAAATAAAAATAAATAAAAAACGAACGTGCAATTATTATTATTTTTAAATAATTAAAATGATTATCAGAAATATTGTACTAAAGAAACTGGACAGCCTCAGTATCCGCGATTGTAATGAAATGCTCGCCCTCTGGTGGGCTAAGGTGAAATTACAATAAACATGGTTTAATTCGAATTCCATACAGCCGCCATTGCTTGTCGATATTTAGTTTCACATATATTTATTGAATAAAAATGAATATATCCGATAAAAAAGATAACACATACTTTTGTGTGCCACAGTGTAACTCCGAAGGATCAAGAAATCCAGAATTGAGCTTCCATTCATTTCCAAATGACAAATTTAAAATTTCAGTTGCTTCGGCTAATGGAAGTAAAGAATTAATCAGATGATTTGAAATTAATATTTGTTCAACTTCAGTTAAAAATCTACTTCCTATCGAACTTTGAATAAACTGAAGTATTTTTTCCAAAAGCAATCAATTTTCCATAATGTAATGGCGGAGAAATTATAGTACGAATATTAAATAGAATAACAATAAGAACACTAATGGAACACACGTGGCAATGTTTACTAACAACTGCAGTGTTCACAAAGCGCCGTCTATCGATCATTACAAACGCGGATAGAATGATACATTTATTATTATTAATATTATTGTTGTTATTGTTATAAATTGAAAAAAATAAAGGCAAACTTGCATGCATTTATTATGATTAGTTAGCTGAGAAATTCTATTTAAAATATTTATAATTAACATTTTTTAAATTACTGCAAATAAAGTTTCTAAAATAGTGATGTCAATTTCTAATAAATTAAAATAAATGGAAAAAGGTTACACTTAGTTAAAAAAAAAAAAAAAAAAAAAAAAAATGAAAATGAAAATTTCTAAAAATAAAGAAATTTTGTAACATAAGTTTAACTATTAAAAAATTATTAAAAGTATAAAGACTATGCACAGAATGATTTTATTATTCATGATCTGTAATTTGCATAACTTCAAAACTACTCCATAAAAATTAAAAAAGTTAATATCTACAAGGAGGGATTAAAAAAATTAAATATATATTTGGAAATTGTTCAATTTAATCATTTAAAAATAAGGACGAAACGAATAGCGATTTTGCCGAATGCCGCATATCGGTATCCACCTGACATCAGTGTTTCAGATATATCCGGCAAATATTACTCTCTGTTAAATCCCTACGTTTAAATTTTAAAATTGGTGATTTTTGAAAAGAAAAATGAAAGTATCTAAGCAAGCGCGCGCGCCTTTTTCTTTTTCTTTTCTTTTCTTTTTTTTTTTTTGTCCTGCTCATAATTAAAGAGTAAAATAAAAAACAAGTAACACTTGAGGAAAAACATAAAAGACTTAAAAATTGACCTTTATATATATTCAAATATATTTCTTTTTTATATCGAATAAAAACTGAATGTACACACATTTTCTTTTAAATAATTAAATTTGAGAAAAATCGGGCTAAAAAAATTGATTCAGTTTAGAACTCCTTGACGAATTTTGAAATTTGGCACCGTCGTAGCTCCGATGTTTCTAGCCAAGATCTTTACTTACGCAATTGCGATAACAATTTAATTCATCGCCAAAATGACAACAACAGTTTAAAAGCTGCCAAGGGGCTCCTATGCTAAACTTATCGGACCAGTTTTAAAATATTTTTTAGAATACTGGTATACTAACCCTATTAAATTTGAAAATTGTATTTTGAAAATTTTGGGAGTTATTCGAAATTTAAAATTTTTTTTAACCTAATGGCGTAGGCTCAACATTTTGCTTTGTAAAGCTTGTATCAAGAATGAATAAGCGTAAAGAAGTCGGATAAATTCTAAAATATTATTTATGATACTTCCATGAACTATATGAAATTTGAAAATTCTACTTTAAAATTGCATGAGTTAAATGAAATGTAATATTTTTTAACATGACAGCATAGGGCAAAATTTTCCTTTGTAAAGATTATCTCAAGAATGAAGCAGTGTATAAGAATGTAATAGTAGAATGTAGGATTGCATTTAAAATATTATTTATCATAATGGCATTGACCGTATAGTTATTTCAAAATTCTACTTTGAAAACTTCGTGAGTTATTTGAAATTTATTTATTACTTTCTTCTATATTCAATAGAAGAGGGTATCGGATTCGTAAAAATTTTCGACCTCGGGTTTTTGATGGATTTACACGTTTTGAGAATGTAGAACACGATTGGACCATTTTTAGAAAATGTCTATCTGTCTGTCTTTCTCCGTGTGTGTGAGAGAGAAAATTTTGTGGCAACTCTATCTCAGGAACTGCTGCAAAGAATTTCATACAAATTGGTATGTAGTTGCACCTTGATATAAATTAGTGCCTATCAACTTTTGGTAAAAATTGTCTTACAGGTTGCGTTGCCATCCCGCTTTTTCTAAAATTTAACATGGTGGTATAGGACAAAATTTTGTATAAATGTGCATAAGGAAATTATTTTTTAATAAACATTATGAAATTTACAAGAATCATTTATAATAGAGATAGTCAACTGGGAAAAAAGTTTTGTATGTGCACGAGCCTCGCCTCCCCCCCTTGATGGGAGTAAATTTTCATGATGGGTATCTTTCAAAAGAGCTCGCCAATACCTTTAAAACGAATGGTTGAACCATAAATGTGTCTGGCTGTACGTTAGTTAGTAAACTAATATATTCTGAAGAAGGAATCATTATAAAGTCGTCGGACCAGTTTTAAAATATTTTTTGGGATACTAGCATAAATTCTATTGAGTTTTAAAATTCTTTCTCGAAATTTCGGGAATTATTTGATATTTAATATATATATATATATATATATATATATATATATATATATTTTAACATAGGGGCATAGGTCTACATCTTGTTTTATAAATATTGTATAAAAAACGAGCAAGCGCAAATAAGTCAGATGAATTCTAATATGTTATTTATTATAATGGCACGAACTATATGGATTTTGAAATTTTTACTTTAAAATTTCACAAGTTAAATGATATATATATATATATAACCGTAGCATTCAGTAGTAATATAAAATTTATTAAATTTTATTAGTAATTCAAACAGTTAATACCATCAATATCAAAGTCTACCCAAATGAAAAATGAAATAAAGTTAAAGCAAAATGAAATAAAACAAATTGGACTTAGATAACAGCATATTTGTATTGTAACTTTTTCAAGGGCCTGGTAGAATACGAAACATTCAAAGTGAATTTTTTCTGTCGCAAAGATAGCAACAGCTAAATATCTCTTTGTGCCAAGGCCCGGAACATTCACAGCATCCAAAACAAGGTAGAAAAAAATATATATATTAACATGACAGCATAGGGCAAATTTTCGCTTTCTAAAGATTATCTCACGAATGAGTCAGTGTACAGAACTAGAATTGTATTAAAAATATTATTTCTGATAATGACATTGGAAAAGATGGTCAATATACTTGAAAAAAAAAAAAAGTATATTACATGCATTATACAAATACTCACCCATTTTGCCCAAACTATGCTGTATAGAAATATTTTTCAGTATTTTAGGAAATATACAATACGCAACATAGGCCTAATTCAAAAGAATATTCAATATATATATTTATATATTTATATAATTTTTTAATATACACAAGGTAATCAGATTATTAGATATATATTTTTATACAATATATATATATTTATTATTTATATATTTTTTTAATATACACAAGGTAATCAGATTATTAGATATGTATATATATATATATATATATATTTTTTTTTTTTTTTGGAGGGGGAGGGGGGGACATTTTTTCAAAAAAAAAAAAAAAAAAAAAAAAAAAGAGAGAGACAAAATGGCTTGGAATTATTTCACACATGCAAAGAAGATTTAAAAACGCATTTTTTCTCGATTCAGGCCAAGGTGCAATTAGGGGACCAACCACAAATTATAGAAAAGCGAACATACTTTGGATCACTCTGCATCATAAAAAGCTACAAATGACTTGTAACTTTAACACATTGCACAATTGCACATGTAACGTAACAATATTCGGATGTTTTGGTGCGTGAATTGCACAATTATTCAGGCAGATATATATATATATATATTTTTTTTTTTGACAATTTTTTGCGTGTAACTAGAACAAATTCCCATAAAATTTTACAAACCTTGCCGAAAACTGACAAAACATTACAAATGCATAATTCTAAAACATAAAATTAACATTTGTAATATTCGTTGAGATATGAGCAATTTTAGTAAATATTATATTACGCATGTGCGAAAAATAGAAAACTTTTTTTTGCACAGGTTGACAGCTAGACATATTGAGCACGTTTTGTCAAAATCTCATTTGAATAGAGTAAAAATTAAGCAAATTATCGGTAGATGAATGAGTAAGATTTTAGGTATTTTCCAGACTTGAAATTTCATAATGGGTTTTACACATGTTATGTATTTCATTTGAAGATCAAATTTCCATCTCTAAACATTATTGTTGAAAGTACATAATTTTAGAACAAAGATTTTCTGTATTTATGTACAAATGTTTTTATCTAACACTCAAATTCCGTAACGGTTTCAAATGTTTTTCAAAAACAGAAAGTCATATGTTCAAACTTTTGACTAGTCTCTGTAATAAACAAATACATAAAATAATTAAATAACATATTTACGAAGTTCAATATAAAATAAACATGTAAAATGAGGAGGAAGAGGGGACAGGAATTGATTGATTAGAAATCGTGCCTAAAAAGAAAAACTGTAGAAAATTACACAGCAATTACACCATAAGCAATTACACCACTGGAAAATGAAAGCAGTACTTTTCAAAAGAAAACTGAAGTATGTGAATACGATTGGTACCTTTGCAAACATACACTATCTACCAATAAGTATTTGGACACTTTCGAATTCAGGCGTTTTGTCAAAAATCTAAAAAAAATTCTTTATTAGTCTTCTTGAAACTTTAGCAGTGTAGAAAACATGTTATATCTCATGTATATCAGTAAAAGTTGCGTCCTGAAGAGGAAAAGGGGACAAGTAAAAAATTAAACAAAAGACAAAATATTTTCAATCACACTTTAAAAAATAATGCTTTAAATGCGTTTTGGCTGAAGCATGTGATTAAGAAGATTTTTCTCATTATCTGTATAAATTTTTATGAGGCTACCACATATATTCATGGAGATATAACGGGGAAAAAAAAAAAAACTTCTTTTACTTCCATTACTCGTTTACCGTAGGTAGTGGAAGTACTGTATTCGGTACGAAAATTCGATATCGAGATTTCACCTGATTTACATGTTTTGAGGTCTCCTGAGTCTAAAAAAAGTGCTTTTTGGCAACTGGTCAGTGTGTGTGTGTGTGGGGGGGGGAATCTTCTGACTGTCATATCTCCAAAACTAATAAAGATGAAGCTACGAAACTTCAGAAATAAAGCAGAACTAGTGTACAGATGAATTTTCCAAATTTTGAAGAAAATTGGAAAACCGAAAGGGAGATTTGCGAAACCGGAAGTGGGGACGTAATTCTGAATCTCAAAAACGGCTCTAACGACTTTCTTTAAAACTGTTGCATAAACCCATTTTAGATATCCTTTCTCGTACTTTACGTGGTCATCACAGGAAAATTAATAGTCATCCTGATCAGGTAGATCTGCTTTAGATCTCGAAAATTTGTGTATCATTAAAAAAAAAAAGCTATTGTTATTATTATCCCCCCCCCCCCCACTTTGGTATGTAAACTCTATTTTATGTCGTTACGTTTTCACGCGTTTACGGCAAACGTGTATCAACTTTCTCTTACTGGAAAATTTTTTGTTGTCTATTTCATAACTCAATTCTATGTCTTCTGATCACATTATCTCAAAAATGTCCAAATAATACGTGTAATAGTGGGTAAGGGAAGTCATGTAGTTGTTTCACACCAGATTTTGTTTTCACAGGTTTCAAGCATTACTTTTTACAAGGTGATCCCAAACAGTTTCACTTTTCTTTAATTTTTTACTGGTCCTCCTTTCACTTTCGGCAAAAACTTTAACTAAAATATGTGGAGTATAGCATGTTCATCACATTCCTGAAATTTCAAGATGGTTTATCTAGAACTTTTTGAGATATTAAAAAAAACACCTGAAATCAAAAGTGTCCGGTCATTTATGGAAAGGATAAAGGAAGAGTACCTCTCAAAATCCCCCCTATATATACATACTAATAGATATTAGTCTTATTTTATTTATCTACAGCTGTTATTTTTTTAGCTCTCTGCTGTATGAATACGAGTATCATTTGTCTTATTATATATATATATATATATATATATATATATAAAAAATCACACAGAGAAAAATTATTCTGAACTATTTCGCGCTATATTTGAACAATTAAACTTGAAGTATTTTGTTCTTTACCAATTTCTGTAAAAATTGTAAAATATATAAAAGATACATATAGATCTCGCCGCGCTTGAAATGATGCTGCCCCAGTTGTTCTAAATTTCTCACTGCAATCATTTAAAAAAAAAATATATATATATATATATATATATTTATTTATTTATTTATTAACATTTGTTTTTGTACCATTTTATAACTTTTTTTTTCTTTGCATTATTATTAAACAAAATGTAAATAAAATTTTCTTACTAGTATTCTAATTAAATAACAAACGCAACACGTTTTGAAAGAAATGAAATATTCATCCGGAAATAAAAAAAGACATGTTACCCAAATGAAATTCCCCTCTGTCTCATGTTTTCTTCAACCTTGGTAGCACGCTCTGAAGAAAAAAAATAAAAAAAGATTCTTTTCTTTTGATACGTCATCAGTGTTGACTCCCAACTGAAAGTTTATTTTTGTTGGATGTTTTTAAAATATACATAAGCAGTTTTACTTGTAGTATATGAGACATAGTTATCTAGGTGGAGAAAAGGTTGAAGTTATAAATTGTATTTTCTATTTCTCTAGCACACCCCCCCCCTCCCTCCCCTCCGTCAGTATATGGCCTTCTTCTTTCAGTTTATAAAGAATTATTTAAACTTTACTCTTTCAGTGAGATGTCAAAATTGGGTGTTCGTGAGTCGAAGCTGGAAATTTTATTTTTATTTTCTCCTTTATGTCTTGAAAAGTGACAGATAATGAAAAACACTCATTTAAAACTAGTATGTTGTGGCTAGCAAAAAAACTTTCTTCTGTATTTTCCTATAGAAGTTTATGCAATACAAATTATTTATTATTATTATTATTTACATTTTGAATGCTGACTTTTTTTCATCTTAGAGGCGTATTACACGAAATGGCCAACGTGAGTAAATTTTTACCGTGCAGATAGCGTACATCCTGTTCTCGGGAACATTTTCAATAAAGCAGCGCCTCCTGTCGGCCGATATGCACCCAAATTGACTCAGCATTTGAAATCTCTGCCTTTTTACATATCAAATTTAGTTCGACTATACGCAACAGAACCAGAGATAGAGCCTTCTGTAAACTGCGGAAATCGTAGTATAACAGTGTCACCTATTGAGGGACTGGCGTCAAAAGTTGATAGACATTAAGTTAGGTTAAGGTGAATCTACATATACATTTATATGTAAATCTGTGCATTAGTTCCTGAGATAAAGCTTTCCCTAAAATATCAGAAATAGCTTTATAGTAGCCCCACCTGTTGAACTATTGACACCAAATGTAATAAGCATTAACTCATGTCAAAGTGCATCGACATATGCACTTATATCAAATTTTACGCAGTAGTTCATGAGATATAGCATTCCCTGATATTGTGAAAATTGCTGTGTAAAAGTGCCACCTGTTGAGCGATTAGCACAAAAAATTGATAGGCTTCAGTTTATGTCAAGATTGAACTACATATAAATTTATTGGTAAATCTGAGCAGTAGTTCCTGGGACATAATTGGAATGAAATTTTTATCTCACACACACAGACAGACGTTTCCTAAAAATAGATAAATTGCGTTCTGGATCTTTCAAAACGTGTAAATCTATCAAAAGAAAATAGAAAATTTTTACAAATCCAAAACTTTCTTCTATTGAGTACAGAAGAAAGTAAGAAGACAAAGCACCTTTGTTCTTGTTCTTCTTCTTCTTTTTTTTTTCTCTTTTAATCTTTTTAAATTTCAAGCATTTAAAATTTAATATTTTTTGGTTACTTTTTTTAGCCTACTATTATTCTTTTCATACGAATATCCGAAAATATACAGCTTTTTTTATTTATTTATTTATTTTTAATCCCCCAATAGTAAAATTCTAAATTGTGTACCTTAGTCTGAAAAGGCAAGGTAACGAATAATTGCTATAAAATGTATTTTGTATTTCCCTGCCCGTCTACCCTCCACCAATATGGCATCTTCCCTTGAATTTAAAAAGAATTTTTCAAACTTTACTTTTCCAGTGAAATGTCAAATTGAATGTCCGGGAGTCAAAGTGGAAATTTTTTACTTTTATTTTTTCGTCTTTTGGCTATTGCTTTACTTCCTGGAAAGAACATATAATAAAAAAATACTCATCTAAATAAAGAATCTCCTTCCTTTTTTCGGCCTACCAGCGGCTGAGAGATTCTGTCCTCGAAGCTGGTAGACGTGAAGTGCCGGGTTCGATCCCAGGTGCACTCGTCAGCCTAGCCGTTCTGAGTTTTCCGTGGTTTTTTTCGAAAGACGAATAAATGCGAGGTAAGCCCTTAGAAAGTCCCCCCCTCCCCCCCCCCATTGCACACAGAGGGCCCCTCCCCTCAGGCCTAGAACCCTAGTGCAGTCAATCGCCTTCATTCTAATAACGAAACCAATACTTTTACTTTTTCTCTTTTTAAATTTCCAGTATATAAAATTTAATATTTTTCGGTTAGCTTTTCTTTTTAGCCTGCGATTGTTCTTTTCAACCTCCCGCAAAAAATAAATAAATAAAATAAAAAATTAATTAATTAATTAAAAAATATATATATAAAGTCTTTATATTTTCATAAATATACAGTTTTTTTTTTCTTTTGTTTAACCTTTAATAGTAAAATCCTAAATTGTATGTTTCTTAGTCCGAAAAGGCAAGGGGAGGAATTATATTAATATTGTTAAAAATTATGTAATTTAAATTAAAAACTACTACTCAAATGAAGAAATTTAGGAACGAAATGTTTTGACTCTAAAAGTGCACTTGTGAGGAAATAACAATCTTTGCTTTCCTTTCTGTTAAACACCCCCTCTCACACTACAACCACCTGCTTTGTTACTGGAGTGGGGACTGTCTAATCAATCACGCAGATAAGGAGGAACCGATGGGAGGCGGAGATTTTAAGAATTTTTCAGTATTTTCACAAAAATTCGCAATATCTCTAGAAGTATTTTTGATTTACGAAATTAGTAAAAATTATGGAAAAAAAGTATTTGAAAACTTCGAACTTTAAGGTCTACCGATTAAAATTTAATTTTTAAGGATATTTCACGGGTTTATTATTATAAAGTTGTAAATAGAACAATACCCTAGTTTTCCAAAGTTCCAAAATTGCTGTTAAAATCACAATCAAACAATAAGAGAAATCAAAAATTTAATAAAAAGGCGGCTTGTGATTTGATCTCAAATATCATGTGCAAAAAACAAAATTCAAAAATATTAAAATGCGAATGAAAAATCTCTCTAAACATTTTACATAGGTTTTATACTAGCGTGTCATTTCTAAACTCTTTCAGGACAGTGCCCTTAAGAAGATTTGTAATAAAAGAATGTGTTCGGGAACAAGAAGTAATATCCGAGCAAACTTGAATTTACATTATACTAGTCAGAATATTTCTTGCCGCTATAACAATTAAAATTCAGATAAAATACTAACTTTTCTTTGATATATATATATATATATATTTTAAGAAAAACATTCTATGTTCTTTAAAATTGTTAACAAAAACATTTAAGCTCTTTTCAGTCGTTATTTAGAAGCAACTTAATTATTTATAGAAGAGACGAGTAAATAAGTATTTTTCTTTCTTTTAATCCGACTTTCGAAAAATCCGTTTCCTGTGTTTTTCACTCAATAATGTATCATGAAACCTGCAGCTACACGAATCTAATCAATTATGTAAGAAAGGAGGACGGCATTCTTTGCGATTCAATTTTCGGTTATTCTCTGGAATTTCAACCATATAAAGAAAGTTATTTGAGCGAGAATAATGAAGTCGGAAATTTCAATAAAATTTTCTATGATCACACTTCAATCTTAGGCTGTTTAAAAGAGAGATGAATATTTATTTGAAAGATTTCTTCGAGGAAGCATATATAATGCTATATTTTCCCTTTATTTTTCAGTAATTCTCACTGAATTTAATAACTTTTCGCAATGATTATTTGCATGAATTCTGTTTTGTTATTTCAGGTGCAGTTAAATTCAGTGCAAAACCATTTTTAGAAAGCGACTGCATTAGATTCAAAATACTGGAATCGGAATTTAAAATATTAATTGCCTAATGAAAATGAATATATTTACTAAATAATTCTTAACTAAGCATACCCAAGCGCTAAAACAATTTCATTTGCATAATTTATTTAGCCTAAAATACTGAGCTACTTATATGAAAACCCCAAAGATATATAGTGCAAATTAAAAAAGTTATTGTCGATAGAATGATCTGAATTTCAGCTTCTCTCTCTTAACCCTTTAGGCTTCAGTGTTCCCGCTAATTCAACACCTAATTTTAATTTTCACGTGCAAATACTCATCCCGGAAAATTTTTAGCAAAAATTTATGTTTATAACATAGTAGAAAAAGCCCTGTTTTTCAACCTTAAAATTTAAAATTTCTTTTATTTTATTTTGGTTCGTGAATTCCGGTGGCAGTGTAATTTAAAGGATCAGAATTATCCCGAACGGCAAAGGGTTGGAAAAAAAAAAAGCTAAATTATAAGGGGTATTACAAAAATTGTTGTTTGTATTCAATCAATGGCAATATTGTGTCCGTTGACTGCAAATAAATAATGATAAAATTCTCTCTCTTTTTTTTTTTTTTTTTGTGTGTGTGTGTGAGAGAGAGAGAGAGAGAGGGGGGGGGACTAAATCAGTTCATTGTATCGACGATAATTTTTTTAGTTTACACGATATTTTTATTGGGGTTATAACTGGCTCAATATTTTTGGCTAATAAATTATGCAAATGAAATATTTATAATGCTTGCGCATGCGTAATTAAAAAATATTTAGCAAAAATATCCACATTCCATTACATATTTAATATTTTTATATTCTGATTGCAATATACTGTGTGTGTAATGTAGTTTGTGAAGTTTCCTGAAAATGGCTTTGCATTGGGTTTATTACCCTTCGTGTTATAATTTTAAAAATGGCAACAGTTTTTTTTTTTTTGTTGTTGTTAATTTAAAAAATATATGTATAGCTCCATAAATGTACAGTGTACATTTGTGTAGATATGTTCACATCATGAGTGGCTTTGCAGCCAACATAGAATTTCGACTAAATCAATTTATGCATTTCGAATTAGGGTTGATTAAATTTATAATCTCGGATTAAGGATTTCGAACGAGTTTATTTAAATTCAAATTTGCAACTTTTACTTAAACACAAATCAGGATATAATTAAATGAGAATAAGTTTAAATCTACTTACCCCTCTGCCAGCAGTCCGGGATTAGTAAAACTAGAACTGCCAATACATAGACTCTGAAACCTACGATATCCTTGAAACTACACTTTATTTGATACATGACTGATTTAATATTGATTATTAATATTTAAGAATGATGAATGGAAATATTATGAATACGATTATAAGATTTTTAATAGTTCAGATTCTATTGTTCCGAGATACCTTGTACCTCGTCCGGATTCGAAAACCGACTGAAACAAAACTGCTCAGCGCCGTTCTAAATCAGTTCCTATGTGCGCACCTTCTCCTTCTCCTCCTCCTCCTCCCCGACATCCTCCGGGGGGGGGGGCTGAGCATGGCAGACTGGCGACTCTATTCACCGGTCGTTTGATGACTCCAGATGGTGTCTTCAGAGTGACGATTCTTACGATGCCATCATCTCCAGGATGGACTTCCAGAATTCGGGCAAGGGTCCAGTGTGCTGGCTGAATAGAAGGTTCCAAGACCAGGACTAGCTGACCAGGTTGCAGATGTGTATTGCCGCTCGTCCACTTTTCTCTTGATTGGAGTGACGTCAAATAAGACTTGGCCCATGTACTCCAAAATTGCTTCTTGATCTGCTGGACGAGTTTCCACCTGGAAGAAAAACTGGTACACAATGGATTAGTTTGGTTAAAAGAGTGTTCAGGAAGCTGGAGAAGCGGAGCCCCAATTAAGAAATGTCCCGGTGTAAGCACTAAGAAATTATTGGGCTCGGTGGAAAGTGGGACTAAGGGGCGAGAATTTAAGCAGGCTTCAATGTTAGTTAGAATCGTAGCACACTCCTCAAACGATAGGCAACTGCCTTTACATGTTTTAAGTAAATGGCGTTTAGCCAATTTAACGGAAGATTCCCATAGGCCGCCAAAGTTAGGCCCGTAAGGTGGCATAAAATGCCAATGAATTTGTCTATTTGCTACAAATTCCTGAATAGTGTTGGTTTTTGAAAGTGTCACGAGTTTCTTCAAATGGGCATGGGCACCAACAAAGTTGCGTCCGTTGTCAGAATAAATGTCAGTAGGATAGCCTCGACGCGCTATGAATCTTTGTAGGGCATATAAAAAATGTTCAGTTGCTAAGTTCGTGACTAATTCGAGATGAATTGCCTTGGTGCTCATGCAGATGAATAGACAAATATAGGACTTAAATTTTGTTTTTGTTCGTTTATGTTCACACTTGGTTTGAATAGGGCCTGCATAATCAAGGCCAACATGTTGAAATGGTCTACAAGGGTTGACTCTTGCACTGGGAAGGTCACCCATCATTTGTTGAATTGGGGTCGGTTGGACTTTGGCACATGTGACACATTTACGAAGCTCCTTTTTCACAGTGGATCTACCATCAGGAATCCAGTAAGACTGGCGAATGAGATTTAATACTAGGTCGACACCTCCATGAAGACTATACGTGTGAAAATGTCTTATTAATGTCGATGTAAAAGGGTGATTCTTAGGTATGAGTATTGGATGTTTAGTATCATAGGGCAGAGTGATGTTTCTATCAATTCTACCTCCCACTCTCAATAGATTTTCTGAATCAAGAAACACATTGAGATTTTTTAGTTTACTGCTGTTTGCCACGGGTTGGCCGCGCTGCAAAAGGGCGATTTCTGAAGCAAAGGACCTTTGTTGGACGAATTTAATAACCATTTTTCTAGCTTCTGAAATTTCTTGTACTGAGACTGGTCCTTTCAATTTTGTAGCATTTCTAATATTATTTATAAATCGCTTCATAAATGCAATTACACGAAAAAGTTTATTACTTGATGAAAATTTTGAAACCAAATCCTCTATAACGGATTCTTGCTTTGGAATTGACTCTATTAGTCCAGGAATTCCCACAATTGTACATGGGACTGAGGTAGCAATCTTGGACTCATGATCTGAGACCGGAATCTTTGACCAATCAGGTCCAGACCACCACAAGTTAAAGTGGTGTAATTTGTCGGGTAACAGCCCACGGGTTGCACAGTCTGCTGGGTTAAGTTTGCTTGGTAAGTGATGCCATGATGTGGGGTCTGTGAGAGCCCTAATTTTGGTTACTCGGTGTAGGACATATGTGTTGCCCTTTAAGGGTGGATTTAAGATCCAACTACGGGCGATTGTTGAGTCTGTCCATAGGAGAATGTCCTCAACCTGATAATCCAGCGAGCTCTGGACGACTGCCAAAAGTTCCGAGAGTAATACAGCCGCGCATAGCTCCAACCTAGGCAAGGTAATGGGTTTTAAAGGAGCTACACGGGTTTTAGCTGCAATCAATTTTAAAGATGAGTTCTGACTTGGGCGTATATAAATTACGGCAGCATATGCCTTTGTGGACGCATCACAAAATCCCAGAATCTGGAAAATAGGTTCAGACTTCAGGTCTAAAAATCTGGGTACTGACATGGCCTTAAAGGAAGCAATTTTTTCATAAAATTCGTTCCACCTGGTTTGAATGTCTGGTGGTAAAGGATCATCCCAACCAAGTTTTAGCTTCCAAACATCTTGTAGAAGCAATTTTAAAAGAATAGTGGCAGGGGATAACAGACCCAAAGGGTCGAAGATGCGTGCAATTACGGACAATAATTGTCGTTTAGTTTTAACGTTTTCTTCTGTGTTGACGCCAACCTGCAGTGTATCCGATGTTAAATTCCAGTTTAGTCCTAAAATACGTTGGGATTGATCGGGGTTTAAGGATAATTCCTGATTTGTTGATTTTAAAGGTTCTGGGACCTGAACTAGAGCTTCCACATAATTTGAAGCCCATTTTCGCAGCTTGAAGCCCCCAGCATTAAATAATGCCTGAAGGTCTGTGACCAATGATTGAGCGGCTTCGATTGTTTCAGCACCTCCAAGGAAATCGTCCATATACAGGTTGTTGCGGGCAGCCTGCACAGCTACGGGAAAATTGGGTTCTTCATCGTTTAATAGCTGTAATATGGTACGCAGGGCTAAAAATGGAGCACAGGCTGTGCCATAAGTAACAGTGTTCAATTTATACACTCTGAGTGGATCTGAAACATTGGCCCTCCAAAATATTCTTTGAAAGTCTGTATCAGGCTCTGCGACTAGAACTTGCCTAAACATTTTCTCGATATCACTCGAGAGGGCGACTTTATTTAAACGAAATCTAATTAGATTGCTAAAAATACTGGATTGGAGTTTTGGCCCTTTGTACAAATAGGAGTTCAGGGATTTGCCATTTGTAGTTAAGGCCGACGCATTGAACACTACCCGTAGTTTTGTAGTGCTACTATTTTCATTTATAACTCCATGATGGGGCATATAATAATTGGGTTGGCGATTAAGCTCTTCAGCCCTTAGTAAAGTCATATGACCTAGATCGGAGTACTCACACATAAACTGAGCATACTCCTTTTTTAGTTTGGGATTCTGCGCAAATTGATTTTCCAGTTTCTTAAACATTTTTAGTGCACAGTTGGCACTTTCCCCCAAATCTATCTCATCATGGAGGGGTAATTTTACAACATAGCGACCTTCGGGGTTGCGCTTGGTGGAAGATTTATATAGTTCCTCTGCCGGATCGGCTTCGGTGTCACTCTTAGAAGATATTATGGGCTGATTGTCAAACAAATCGTTCAAGTTAAGGCAGTGTAACGATGAGCTATATGTTGATTCTGGTTCCATTCCATCCCTTGAGAGGGGGCCACTGAGTAAATACCCAAGTGAACTGGGAATGGCAGATGGTTCTCCTGGCCTTCCCGATATCGGTGTGCCACAAATTAGTGACGCAAAAATATCTGCACCTAATAAAACTTCGATGGGTTGTTGCTTGAAGAAATTCATATCAGCTAATTGAAGATTGTTTGTATGTGGCCAAGACGTCGTTTGCACCCGGAAATTCGGCAGAGGGGCAGTAACCCTATTTACTACTAGCGCTTTTAAGTTCCTATACTCGTTAGCGAAATATGGCGAGAATGAGAATTCCGTAAAATTTAAAACAGTTTCTGCGGAAAGACCGTTTATGCCTATAAGTCGATGAGAAGTGCCAAACAAAGGCAAATTTAGCTTCTCAACGCAGTCCTTTGTTATGAGACTATTTTGTGAGGCACTATCAACTAACGCCCGACATTGAATAATTTTGCCGTTAGGTGACCTAACCTTTATAAGGGCAGTAGCCAATAACACCTTTAGGTTACTAAAATTTGCATTAGATTGTGAACTATTGGCCACCGACGTAGTAACAAGGCCGCCTCCCTGATCTGCAGAATTCTGTGTATAAATGTGCAGAAGAGTGTGATGTGAACCTGCACATACTTTACATTTAATATTAATTCTACATTGACGCACTTGATGATTAGTTCGCAAACAATTTTCACACAGTGATTTTGATTTAACTAAGTCCCATCGCTCCTGAACACTAATTCGATTGAATTTGGGACATTTAAACAATTGATGTACTTGAGAACAGGCGACGCATTTATTTTCTTTGACTAGGATTGAATTATTGACATAAGATTTTTTTACACTATTACCTTCAACTGGCTTCTTAAACATCCCTGGTTTATTTTCCAGTTTTGTTTGACTCGACGCCTCCCTTTCTATGAATGTACGAAACGAATTTAAATCGGGAATAGTTTGCGTATTCTCTAGACTGAGCTCCCACCTATGCCTAACGGATGAGTCCAATTTTGAAATCATGAAATTTATAAGAATAAGATCGCTAAGAGGATTAGATTCCAATCCGAGGGTCGATAAATTTCGCACCGCTTCGTTACAAGTATCTATTAAATTGAAAAATGATTTAGGATCATCCGCTTTGTTTACTTTTACTGAAAAGATTTTATTTATTTGAGTTATAGCTAATTGACGTTTATTTTCGTAGCGCTGAGTAAGAATTTCCCAACAGTGTTTAAGATTTTCCGATTGTAACGAAAATCCACGAATAAGTTTTGATGCACTACCTCTTACACACGATTGGAGGTATTGTAGCTTTTCAACCTCACTAAGGCTGTCATTATCCAGAATAGATGATTTAAATAAATTTTTAAATGACAACCAAGATTCATTATCCCCGTAAAAATAAGGAATTTCAAGTTTGGGAAGACTAATATGCGAATTAACAGAAGTCCCGGGTTTGGTACGTGCATCATTATTTACATTTGGAGTATTTGATTGCGATTTACTCTCTAATACAACGGATAATTCTAACAGAATGTCCCTATTCTTTAACACCTCTTCAGAATTTTCATCGTTTTCCTCTTCGGAAAATTTTGTAACTATTTCCTCGAATTTAACCTCCAGTGCATTTACCTTATCTTTTAAGATTTTTAATCTGGCTTGATCGCCTTTATCACAATCATTGACCTTCGATTTTATAAATTCTATTTCTCTAATTACATTTTCAAATTTTATCACTTCATTAGATTTTGGGAACAACGCACTCTGTTCATCGTCATTCGCCCTTGTTTTTCCCTTTCTACCCATCTTATGAGCAAACTAATTACACACAATTAAATTTAAATATGAATTAATCGATTGAATTAAATCATTATTCTGCAGATCAGGAAGTAAAACAAAACAAAAAATATAAGAACAAATGAAAAGAAACACACATAATAGAATAGTTCTTTTTTTTTTTTTTACTGAAATAAATAAACTAATAAAATATTAAATGCACCCTTTTCATTCTCATACTCTCATTTATTCAACAATTACTTAACATGAAAGTTTATTTCTGAAATTCCAAACCAAAACTTTCGGTTTGAAACCCAAACTATTTTGAATTACGTTTTCTCTCAAAACAAAACTTTTAAGTATGCATGAAAACGAAACTACTTTGAATTACGTTTTATATCAAAACAATTTAACTTTGTATTAATGATTTATTTCCACAAATTAATTTTAATTTACTTTAAAGTTCTTATACAGATAATTTAATCCTACGTAAACAAAAGAATTTTTTTCAATTTTCAATTTCAATTTTTTTTTTTAATTTAACGAATTAAGATTAATTATCTAATTAATAGGTAATTAAGCCTCCGTGAATCGACGGACCACTATGGCTTTGCAGCCAACATAGAATTTCGACTAAATCAATTTATGCATTTCGAATTAGGGTTGATTAAATTTATAATCTCGGATTAAGGATTTCGAACGAGTTTATTTAAAATCAAATTTGCAACTTTTACTTAAACACAAATCAGGATATAATTAAATGAGAATAAGTTTAAATCTACTTACCCCTCTGCCAGCAGTCCGGGATTAGTAAAACTAGAACTGCCAATACATAGACTCTGAAACCTACGATATCCTTGAAACTACACTTTATTTGATACATGACTGATTTAATATTGATTATTAATATTTAAGAATGATGAATGGAAATATTATGAATACGATTATAAGATTTTTAATAGTTCAGATTCTATTGTTCCGAGATACCTTGTACCTCGTCCGGATTCGAAAACCGACTGAAACAAAACTGCTCAGCGCCGTTCTAAATCAGTTCCTATGTGCGCACCTTCTCCTTCTCCTCCTCCCCGACAATGAGTGAACATTGTACACTCATGTTTGTGAAAATGGCAACGCTATGAAGTAATGATGTTATTGAGTTGAAAATTTCAGCAAATGCAAATTTTAGTGTGTTAAACAAATGATTAACATTTCAAGAGTAACCACGCACACGTGGGTTAAGCAATGCCATCTGAATTGTTGCTGAAACCGTACAAATAAGCGAGTTGTAGCGGGACGTTGAAAATAGTCTATAGTTATCTGCTAGTGATAAACGTTAGCCTCACGTTTGTAATATATAAAACAGAGATTTTTTTTTTAAGTAATCCATATAGAGGTATTGGTCTGTTATGTCCTCGAAAATGCCCTCAAATGTAGTTTTCAGTGTCCCCAAATTCTCATACGATTCGTGGACAGTACATTATTTGTCTTCAAATCAGTGTTTGAAAATAGTCACCAAACGTCGTTAGTTGAGATGTACAATGCTTCTTCGACGAAAACGGGGGACAATTCAACAATTTAAGGAGCTTGAACGGGAGAGAATCATTGGCCTTCCTGAAAGAGGATTTATTTATCATGCAATAGCAGTTCGTGTGCAGCTCAACAGTAGCACAGTCATGCGAATTTGGAAGCAGTAGATCGACTAGAATCAGACAACTCGGAAATTCGTGTGTGGACCCCGAAAGATGACGTCAACCGGTGATGACGTTGTGTGTACTCTTATGTGGAAATTTACAAAAATGTTTTTATAATATTCATTATCCTTTTAAATTTCTTATTACTCCATATTCCTTTAATAATGGAGGTAACATTTGTCGTTAATTACGAAAAAGTTCTTATAGCAGAAATCTCTATTTCAAGATTTTTTTTTAATTTTTTTAATCAAGCAATGCATTTTAGTTTTTAAAATAATAAATTTAAAGATGTTTGGTTTTAACAATTTTTATAAGAAAAATGATAGTTCTCAGGAAATAATTTAAGGTAAACGCACCAGTAGTGGACCCTGTACCAGTAATGGACACTTTTAATTTTACACTCGGAAAATAAGCTACCTGAAAATTCTGAAGATTCGAGCAATGTTCAGGAAGGGAGTTATAGTCCTTTACTGTTAAACCCTTTAACTAAAAATAATTCCTGCCATTAGCTTTAAAACTACGTTAGTTTAATTGAAAAAATTTGCCCTTTTTGTGATTTTGCCGTTTTCTTCTTATCACTTTGAATAAGGAAATGAAATTTTATTTCCTCGCTCTCTGCTTATTTTAAACTGATTTCTTCTACCTTTGGCTTTCATATGACTAAAATAAGTATGCAGAATTCATTTATTGTGCTATTTTTTAAATCTTGTATTAACACATAGTATTTTTATGGGTGTCCACTACTGGTGCCAAAAAATTTCATCATGACAAATAGTGGACAGCCTTGTCCACTACTGGCTCATGTGACTTTTAATGCCAGATTCAGTAGTGGACACAATTCTGTAATCTAGCAATTTTAGAGTTGAATTTTAAAGCAAAAATTCAAAAGGGTCCACTACTGGAACAAAAAAGGGTCCACTACTGGGTTTTTACTGTGTCCACTACTGGTTTATTTTAAGCTCTTCAGATTTTTGATTTTTTACATATACAAATGCTACAATTATCAATTTTCATAATACAGTCGTGTTAAGAAAGAGTAAATGTCTGAAATATTAATTATTTTTTGAAACTCTAAAATTTAGGAAATTACACAAAATAATTACAAGATAAAAAGATCTTCTTATATACCATGTTTTTAAGTTTTCTGTTGAATCATATAAACGCTACCGAAGGCAGCGGGAACCCGGAGCAATTGGATAAAAGTGCTAAAAAAATTCATTGCTCTCGTGTTTTGAGCTATTATAAAAGTTTCAAATGGCTATCTAGCCGGGAAGTTAGTTAAAATTGATTGCAAGCTTTGTACTGGTAACGCTGCCGAAGGCAGCAGGGTCCCGAAGCAATTGGTTAAAAATATTTAAAAATGCATTTTTACCGTATTCTGAACTGTTCTGAAAGTTTCAAATGTCTCGCTAGTTGGGAAGTTAGTTAAATAAATTTTCTGTTGAATCATATAAACCCTTCCGAATACAGTAGGGACCAGAAACAGTTGACTAAAAGTATTTTAAAAAATGTATTGTCACCGTGTTCTGATCTGTCCTGAAAGTTTCAAATGTCTAGCTAGTTGGGAAGTTAGTGAAAAATCGATAGCAAGCTTTGTACTGGTAACGCGGCAGAAGGCAGCATGATTCCGAAGCAGTTGGTTAGAAATATTTTAAAAATGCATTTTCACCGTGTTCTGAACTAGTCTGAAAGTTTCAAATATCTAGTTAGTCGGGATATTAGTTAAATAAATTTTCTGTTGAATCATATAAACTCTGCCGAAGGCAGTGGGGACATGAAACAGTTGACTAAAAGTATCAAAAAAATGTATTGTCACTATATTCTGAGCTATAATGAAAGTTTCAAATGTCTAGCTAGTCGAGAAGTTAGTGAAAAATCGATTACAAGCTTTGTACTGGTAACGCTGCCGAAGGCAGCAGGAACCCGGAGCAGTTGGTTAAAGATATTTAAAAAATGCATTTTCACCGTGTTCTGAACTATTCTGAAAGTTTCAAATGTCTAGCTAGTCGGGAAGTTAGTTAAATAAATTTTCTGTCGAATCATATAAACGCTGCAGAAGGCAGTGGGGACCTGAAACAGTTGACTAAAAGTATTAAAAAAATATATTGCACCGTGTTTTGAGCTATCCTGAAAGTTTCAAATGTCTAGCTAGTCGGAAAGTTAGTTAAAAATCGATTGCAAGATTTGTCCCTGACAAACACACAAACAAACAAACAAGAATCGAAGTTAATAAAAACATGGTAAAATAGCCGGAAAATGTCCTTAAAGTGTCCACTACTGGTGCGTTTACCTTAATTAAGTTTCTCAAAATTCAGTATTTCTGCATTCAGAATAATGCAAAAAATAAAATTATGTTTCTGATTCATTTAAAGATGTTTGTTACAAGACTCTTTCTTTCAGCAGAAAACTAAAACTGAACATCAAATTTCAAACGTTGTTGTCAAATTGAAGAAAATAAGACATGAAACTTTCGAAGGATCTTCAAGTTCTTAAAATTAGTTCGTTAAATTTCCCGTCTTCTAAAATGCAAATCTTGTAACTCATTATAAATTTATTTAAGTAGATGCATAGAAAATACATCCTTATTGGCCGTTTTTAGAAGCATTAAGTTTCGTTGTCATAATAATATGAGATATTTATTTAAATTGTTAGTTACAGTACAAATTGGAAACAAAATTTATAAACATAATTGCTTTTATAAGTTTAAAATTCTTATCCATTATTGTAAAATCAGTCTGCCGAGTATATTAAAAGTATTATTTGTAAACTAATGTACTGATTCTAACAGAATAAACGTATATTATTTGATGTATATTTTTGTTCACAGCATATTAGTTATAATTTAAATCGCAAGTGACATATAGATAGAATTATTCAGCTATCTTTGTTAAGCGTCACAGAAATTTAAAGCTAAGTTTTCTATTCTAAGCAACTTTTTAACCTTTTGCGTCGCAAGGTAATTCCCATCATTTAAATTACACTGCCACCGGAATTTACGAACATAATTAAAATAGAAGAAATTTTAAATTTTCACGCTACAAAAAAAAAAAAAAGAGCCTTTTCTGCTGTGTTATAAATGTAAATTTTTGTAAAAGAATATCCGGGATGAGTTTTTGCACTTGAGAATTAAAATTAGGTGTTCCATCAGCTGGAACACAGCGACTGAAAGGGTTAAAGCAATATGTATGGTGTCCGAATGAAATGCCGCTGCACCAAACTGAGAGTTAAAAAGCATGAGAAAAATGTAAAATTAGGTAACAAGATTCATGCAGTTTTTAGGGGGGAAAAAATATCAGTAAATTTTCAAATGGGTTGCCTTGGTAAGCCTGGGGATATCTAGCCGGTAGTTCACTGTAAAAAGTTTTTTTACTATGTTACACAACAATACTGAGACAACCTACTTGCCTCAACTATGCAGAGAAATGTTACCAGCTGTAACTGTGTAACCTTACACGTTATACTATGGTTACACGGTACAGCTGGTAACATTTCTCTTGATGGTTATGGTATTTCTCTACATGGTAATCTGTTTCAATGTTGTTGTGCAATATTACACAAACTTTTTTACAGTGTTTAATTTTAGCCATGTTCGCTATGGTATTTTCGTAGCCACAGTGGCAAAAGCAGCGGTCTACAACATTTGTTGGAAAATATCAGAAAGTCGTAGAAGCTTTATGTTGGGTATTGCATAAACTTGTAATATGTCCAGGTAAATATTTGTCCTCGTTGATGTAGAAGGCAAAACTAGAAAAATCCGTTAGTTGCCAATTTCCACAATAAACAGTTGTTTTATTGCCCCCCCCCTCTTTTTTTTTTTAGCAGTTGCCACTTTTTTACTCCTAAACAAAGATAGGTAGAAGAATGAAGCAAACGGCATGTTTATTTTGAAAGCTGTAAAATTTTTTTACATGAAAATCAAAGTTTCTTACAGATGTTGCCAACAGGTGACACTGTTGGCAATTCAGGTTGCCATTCGCGTAAAAATGTGATTAATTTGTGAACCACGCGAATGCAGAGTTGAATACATCTTCATAAATCATCTTTAGCATATTCTGAGCGAAATTTTCTCTTTATTGCACAGTTCGAGCTGGAACGGCGTGATAACATTGGATCTTAAACGGAAACATGCGTAGATTATGTCTCAGAATAGTATGGGTGCTGGAGGGTTTCAACCCTGATTCTGCTGCAATTCATCCTATGGATTTCCTCGGATACTTGTGCATAAGATTTTTGCACATTTCTAAATAAACGTGCCGTTTGTTTAATACTTCTATATATCTTTATTTAGGCGTAATTTAATTTTAAAATCGAGGACCTATTAGTGGACACGCTGTAGTTAGAAATGATAAAGACAATGGTATGTTTAAAAAAGTTTTGCATAGATTAGTAGTAACGTAAAATTAAACAATTCAAAAATTATAAATAGTTTTAAAGTAACAATTCCACAGGTAACTCACTGACATTCACAAAACAAAACTAGTATGTTGTGGCCACCACATGACTTTCTTCTATCTTTTCCTATACAAATTCCCTCAGTAAAAATAATTCATAAAAATTATTATTAAAAAAAAAAAATCTTCCGCGATAATACAGACGATTTTCATAATAGAAAAGTAGTATAACACTGAATAAAAAAAAAAAAAAAAGTCAATTTTATTCTCAATATTACATTAAAAAAAAATGTTAAAAATGAAAAAAAAAATCGATAACTTTATTTTAAATTATCGCAGATCGATGATTCAACCATTCATTTTAAAGATATTGGAGAGTTCATTTGAATCGTGAAAATTTACTCCCCTTGAGGGGGGACTTCCGCCCCCTCCGGGGAAAGGCGGGGCTCCTACATACACAATTTTTTTCCAGTTGATTGTCTCCATTACAAATAATTCTTTTAAATTTCATAGTGATTATTAAAAAATAATTCTCTTTGCCCATTTATACAAAATTTTGTCCTATACCACCATGTTAAAAATTTAGAAAAAGCGGTATGGCAACGCAAGCTGTTGGACAATTTTTACCAAAAGTTGACAGGCACTAATTTATGTGAAGGTGCAACTACATACCAATTTGTATGAAATTCTGTACTGTAGTTCCTGAGATACAGTTGCCACAAAATTTTGCCACACACACAGACAGACAGACATTTTCTAAAAATGGTAAAATCATGTTCTGCAGCTCGCAAAACGTGCAAATCCATCAAAAACACGGGTTCGAAAATTTTACTTTTATTGAATTCTTTCTTCTATTGAATATAGAAGAAAGTAATAATATTTTTATTAAATACTACACGAAAAATGAAACTTTTAAAGAAATTGTTTTCTGAAGTTTTGTTTTTCTGATATAAATGATTAATTAATAGACATGGGACTTCACAAGATTCTGAAAGTTAGTAGTAATAGAATAAAGTAGTTGATTTTAAAAGCTATGACCAGCGAAGCGGGCAAAATCGGCTAGTATTGAGTAATATATGTAGAATTTTAGTAAAATATTTCATTTTAAAATACAACAAAATACTTCAATCATTGGGTTTTTTTTTTAAATTTGTGTTTGTAATTTTTTTTAATTATATTTTATATTCATTCGTATACATAATAATAAAAGTATTGGATTCGTGAAAATTTTATATCTCTGGTTTTCGGTGGATTTACGCGCTTTGAGGTTTCATGAATACGATTTGACCGTTTGTGTTTGTGTCTGCGTGTTACTAAAATTTTATGGGCACACATCTGGGGAACCAATGAACGGAGTTTAATCAAACTTGATATTTAGTTGGAGCTTGATTTAAATCAGTGCTGATTGGATTTTGTGCTTTATCGCTAAGAGATGACGCTGAATATTTTTTTTTTTTCAATTTTTCAGTAGGTAAGAAAATTTTTTAAAACACCAAATAAACTTGTTTGTTATTACTGTTTTTTAATTTCATTTATATAAAAATAAAATAAAATAAATGGTCGTTTGTTTTAAATCTTCTTTATCTAAATATATACTACAACAACTACAACAACATACAAAAAAAAAAAAAAAAAAAAAAAAACTTTTTCAAAAATTTGTTTCCATGACAATTTTTTAATAATGCAATTGTCGTTAGATAAAAA
The DNA here is from genome assembly GCA_963930645.1 of Salticus scenicus. NCBI lineage: Eukaryota > Metazoa > Arthropoda > Arachnida > Araneae > Salticidae > Salticus > Salticus scenicus. Next base: position 53,730,951 of record OZ005648.1, read on the forward strand.
ACAAAATCTCCCGTGTTTATGCTAGTTAATTAAGTTGCTAAAGTATTTCAATGCACTTTCTCATTTGTTGTTAGAAGAGAAAAGAGCTAATTAACGTGCATTTCTTTATTCTCATCTTTACCTTCAGAGAGTTAATTAACTAGTTTTACGAAAACAAGAACACAGATTTAGAGCAGAGAAATGGAGGTCAATAACCAAAATAGTTTTTATTTCCCAAATGCGAAATAAATTAATATTAAAATGAATAATTCACGGTGTGATTTACTAAATATATGTATATATATATATATATATATTTTTGCTTTTTTGCTGATTCTTTCATCAGACACGCACAAAGAGAAGAATAATAAGATTAAAACTAGTATGTTGTGGCCACCACAAGACTTTCTACTATATTTTCCTATACATATTCACTCAGTAACAATATTTATCAAAATAAAAAAAATATATATATACGATTTTTTTTTTTTTTGTTAAAAGTTAAAAAAAAAAAAAAAATCGATAACTTTATTTTAAATTATCACATTTTTATAATTCAACCATTCGTTTTATAGACGAGACCTTTCGAAAGATACCCATCTGGAAAATTTACCCACCCCGGGGGTTCCTTCCCCCCCAGGGGGGGAGGCGATGCCCCCACATGCACAGAATTTTCTTTCCTAGTTAACTACTACTATTATCAATAATTCATATTAATTTTACAAACACAAGTTAAAAATAAATCTCATTATGTACATTTATGCGAAATTTTGTCCTATACTGCCACGTTAAAATTTTAGAAAAAATGTGATCACAGCGCAACCTGTTGAGCGATTGATCCCCAAATGCAATCAGCACCAGTTTATATCAGGGACCAACTAAATACCAAGTTTGGTTAAGTTTCATGCATTGGTTCGTGCGATACAGCGTCCACAAAAAAGTGATACACACAGACAGACATTTTCTAAAAACTATCAATTCGTGTTCAGGACATCCCAAAACGTGTAAATCCATCAAATTGATAGTTTTTAGAAAATGTCTGTCTGTCTGTCTGTGTGAAATCACGATTTTTGTAGACACTGTAGCTCACGAACCGATGAATGAAATTTAACCAAACTTGGTATTTAGTTGCACCCTGACATAAACTAGTGCTGATTAGATTTGGGGATCAATCGCTCAACAGGTGACGCTGTGATCGTATTTTTTCTAAATTTATAACATGGCAGTATAGGACAAAATTTCGTATAAATGTACATAATGAGAGTTATTTTAAACTCGTGATTGTAAAATTAATATGAATTATTGATAATAGTAGTAGTTAACTAGGAAAAAAAATTTGTGCATGTGGGAGCATCGGTCGCCCCCCCCCCCTGGGGGTGACGTACCCCCCCCCCCTCGGCGAGGGGGGGGGTAAAGTTTCAAGATGGGTATCTTTCGAAAGGTCTCGTAAATACCTTTAAAACGAATGGTTGAACTACAAATCTGTGATAATTTAAAACAAAGTTATGGATTTTTTTTTACTATTACCAAAAAATACTAGTTGGCATAGGTGGACTGTGCTCAGTTCCCCATCATATTTATGTTCTCATAAATTTCTAGTTTGAGACATAGAATCATGTTAAAAGAAATGAATTTGACAAAAGCTTGATACAGTGACAGAATGAAATCCTTGCTTAATAGGCTATCCACCGTTCACTTCGATATATTTATCTTATTCTTATCTATTAATTTATTTTATCAGGGTCAATTCTGTTGTTTAGTTTTCATGCTACTATTTCCAATGCATTAATCCTCAAAATTCATATTTATATGAAAAATTTACAATTTCGATATGCTGATGAAATCGTAAATTACGAATAATTTACAAAATTTTCATATTAGAATATTTGTATTCAATCGTGTTCAAACAAATATCATAAATGTAATTTTGAAGTTGTCTAATGTATTTATGATCCTCAAAATGGAAGTTTATGCTCAATTTTGACTTAATCTGCCATTTTAAGTAAATCGTAAATTCCAAATAACTTACGAATATTTTAAATTGGAAAAATCATAGTCTATGATATTCATGCCCGTATCCAAAATAATATTTAAAAAGTGGTTTGACATGTTTACGATGAAAATATCCCTCAAGATTGACGTTTATGTGAAATTTTGCTATATTCTGCCATGTTAAGAAATTCGTAAGTTTCCAATAACTTACGAAATTTTTATATTGGAAAATTCATAGTCATTAATATTCATGCCAGTGTTCTAAATAATATTTCAAAAGTAGTCTGACATCTTTACGATGAAAAAATCTCTCAAAATTGACGTTTATGTGAAATTTTGCCCTATACTGCCATGTTAAGAAATTCGTAAATTTCCAATAACTTGCGAAATTTCCAAAGTAGCATATTTATAGTTACTGATGTTCATTCCGGCATCAAAACCGATATTTTAAAATTGGTCCGACATTTTTAATGTAAAAAGTTTCCATTTAATGCACGTTTAAGTGAAATTTTGTCCTATTCTCCCATGTTAAGAAAATCGTAAATTTCTCATAACTTACGAAGTTTTTTAATTCGAATGTTGCAAATGAATAGGGTTCTTGCCAGTATCGAAAGTAATATTTTAAAACTGATCTGACTTCTCTGCGATCATTTGTTCGTGAGATATCGTGTTAACAGACTAACAAACTAACGGACTAACACACTAACGGACTGACACAGTAACGGACTGACACACTAACGGACACCCTACAGACAGACACGATACAAATTTTGTCATTTTCGGATTCCTCACACCTGAAAACGTATAAAAAAGTCAAAAAACTGAGGTCGAAATTTTTCACGATTACCTAAGTTCCCCATACCTATAGTATGATGGGAACTAAAAAAAAAAAAAAAAACCTTAGAAAAAAAATCGTATTTATTTATTTATTGTTTACTATTGTTACTGAGTGAGTTTGTATAGAAAAATATAGAAGAAAGTCTGGTGGTGGCGACAAAATATTAGTTAGTCATGGTCTAAAGAAATCTTTGCAAATTAACGGTATTTCTACTGATTTATAAATAAATGGTAAAGTAGAATAAAATAAAAGTTTAATAAATCATTATTTTAAGGAAAATGTTTACAGTTTAGTAGAAAATTTACGAGGAAGATAACTTTAAAAATATTGAAACCAATCGAAAGAAATTTGGACACTGAGCTTATTTTAAAAATAACTTGGATGAGTACGTTAATCAACTTCATCACCCATTTTTTTTTCAAAATCAGAGCCATTTGAGAATTGCGAATGATTATAAAAAACGCATTTATGAACTAATTTGCTTTAGATTTGGTATACATGAATATTCCATATCAAAGTCTCAACACAGTGTTATCTTGTGTTAAAATGGTAGCCACTTGAAAGTTTCAAACACTCTCAAAAAATTTCAAAATGGCGTCCACTTGAAAAGAACAAATAAATCAATTTGTTCTTTTGATAGTGTCAAAAGAACTTGGGTGATTTCAGTTATAAAAAGAAGAAAAACTGATAACTTCTTTTAAATGTTCTTTTTCCACGTGTATACAAATAATTATAAAAGTAATAATAAAAATTCTACACTGCTCAGCATGAAAATTGCTTCTGACATCATTTCAGCAGATTCTTATTTAAAATGACCTCCTGAATCCGAATAGGACGCCCCTTTTGCTCTATCACCCACCTTTTTTTAGGAACGGCCCCCTATTTTTATAACTTTTCGGTGATTTTATGGCTATAAATTTGATTTTTAGAGGGGGGGTGTATTTTAACCGTTAAATATCTTCTGTGGGACTACAGAGCTCTAAAACATGGAAATTTGCGACAAGGGATTTTTTTTTCCTTTTTTTTTTTTTGGGGGGGGGGGGGAAGGGGGATTTGCCACTGAAATTATATGTTACATATCTTATATTTTTTTAATCTCTTATTAATGTTATTTTTTAATACTTATATATATATATATATTTGCTTTTTGTTTTTAGGTGTTAAATTAATTCTTTTTCATTCTTCAAATCAAATTCATGGTCATAAAATTATCGAACAGGGAGAAAAAATGAGGGAAGGGGTGGTGTTTCTAGAAAACAGTGGGTGACTGGGCAAAATAGGAGTCATGTTCAGATTCAGGAGGTCATTTTACATAAGAATCAGTAAGAATGGTATCAGAACACGATTTTTTTTTTTTTTTCAGAGCAGTGTTATTAAACTCCGAGAATTTATAAAATCAATCTAAATATCGTGTGTCTAATAGTTATATTCTAAATAATCATTCCCCCTCTTTCTTTTTAGGACGATGAAATTGAATCAATAGACAATGACTGTGGAATTATCATGCCTCCTGCCCCCAAGTGTGATAAATATACATACTTTCGAGACGGCAAACAAAAGATTGGTAAGTTGAAATTATTCACTTGAACTCATATGCTCTCGTTTATTTATTTATTTGTGTTTACGAATTATTTATTTGTCAAATAAATAGCAGAGATTTCCCTACTCTGAAACGCCTAAGTCAACTGATTCAAGATTAGAATTTTTACTAACAACTCTATAACAGCGTCTACTAATAAACATAATTTATTTTTACCATAATGCTATAAAAACTATTTATATTTTTTCTATTATCATTATCATTGTTATTATTTTTTAAAGTTTCTAATTTATTGTAAGCATTTGTTTCTACAAGAAATTTATTATCGAGTAGCCAGTATTAATAACGTTGTCGGTAATTCTTATTATTCACGAGTTAAATTCATTGTTATTCACTAGTTAAATTCATTATTAGGTAGTTACCTTGTTGTTAAATCTATTTTTATGGTAAATTTTCGGTTTAGCATTAAACATCAAACGGTCTAACTTTATCGGAAGGTTTGATTTTTTTTTTTTTTTTTTTTTTTTCTTTACAAATAATATGAGGAGCTCCAAATGTACAGCAACTTATATAAATATAAAACTGAACATATAAACTGGTATTAAAAATCTATTCAATCAGTTGCTGGTCTAATTAGTATTTATAGACAAAAATAACTTGACAACAATCTTGATGTAATTTCTATGTATTTTTGTTTAATATTATCTACTTTTGTAATAACTTTTTTTTTTTTTTTTTTATGTTAAACATTGTTTTTAATATAAAATTCAGGGCCTACGTAAAGTTTTTGAATTCCTTAATAAAAATAAATCGACTAATGACTTTCAAGTGCATTGTAAACGTTTGAAAAATATTTTAAGTTACATATCATTTACTGCGTTTGACATTAAATAATAATAATTTAATCTATATATATAAAAGAGTACTTCCACTCACTTACTCACTCACTCACTCACTGACTCATCAACGCACAGCAAAATCTACTGAGGCCACTGACTCGAAACTAGGTCAGATTTTAGAACATGTAGTGTAAGCACCCCCTAAGAAGCGATTTCGCGAAAGTCGCCCGCCAAGGGGGGTGGGAGGGAAAGACGTAATTCCCCAAAAACCGTCATATCTCAGAGAAAAAAACAGATATCTGTGAAATTTTTGCATTAAAACATAGCTAACACAAATGCCTAAAAATCAATTTCTGGAATTTTAAAAATTCGGTCCACAAGAGGGGGTGCGTGGCAAAATGGGATTTCGCATGCGCAAAAGTGATTTCTTAAAAAACATTCATATCTCAAAGAAAAAGACAGATATACGGGAGATTTTTGTTTCATAATATAGCTAACATAAATACCTAAAAACCAATTTCTGGAATTTTAGAAATTCGGCCCCTAAGGGGGTACAGGGGGCAAAACGTGATTTCACAAAAACCTTTATATCTCAAAGAAAAAAACAGATATCCGTAAAATTTTTGCTTTAAAATATAGCTAACACGAATACCTAAAAACCAATTTTTGGAATTTTAGAAATTCAGTCCCCAAGGGGAGGGGAAGGAAAACATTCTCTATATTGTATCTTCTATATAATAATATAGATATTTCTTCTATAATAAAGTTTAAAAATAATTATTTTAATTTTTAATTGTTGCCAAAAAAATTTACGAGTTAATTTATTTTTCGACATATAATATATTTTCACGTGAATGGTAAAAGAAATATTAAATAATAAATGTGCTTAGGCTATGACAAAATGACGTCATTATCAAAATTAAATATTAATAATAAAAATCCAACATATTTCTTCAAATTTTGTTCCATAATCTTTTTTAACATACCACAATTTTAGATTTCTTTAATAGCGTTTTTATTTATTTATTGGTACGTATAATACGTTTGGCATAAAAGCTAATTCAGCATTATATTCAGATTTACTTATTCATAATGTAGGGTATTTTTTAAAATTTTGATGCTAAAGTAGATACGACATTTTTCGCCAAAGAGTCTACTTTTGGGATAGCCACTTTAAGCCAAGTAGCCCATAAACAAATAAATTATAAAATATTGAGGGGGGGGGGGGAAGGCTATAAAGAAAGAAACAGAAACAATAACCTCATAAATTATGTATTTTTGTTTAAAATGGTGACAAAAATTCAAATATCACCAAGGGGATCTATAATAAGCCTGTACCACGATAAGGATAAATAAATACTTATTTATTTTTGTATATACGAACCACTGTTAACTAACTATGAAATACATATAGCCACAAAAAGTGAGTTGTCTTACAGCATATTGTAATATTATATTTGACGTGAAATTGCTGTCAGTTCATTGTCGACCGAAAAAATCGAATAAATATAGGAAATAACGTAAAAGTAAATATTATGTACAGTACGCATAGTGTTGTTCATATGTAATTAATATTCAAATATAAAAGGGCTACTTCAATTTTTTCAATACTGTCTGTTTCGAAATTGTTATCTGATAAGCACAAAAGTGGAAGCCCGCTGGTATGGCATTGTCGCATGCAATAGCGACACAAATCCGAAACGAGCTTTTGAGCAATTTCAATTAATTTAATTTTTATTTTTTATCTATAAAGCGATATAGAAAAGAATTTTCTTTAAATATAATGACCAGCCAAGCGGGTAAAATTTGTCCGAAGAAATCCATAGGAGCTGAGGTCACAATTTTTAGTGTGTGGCTTTTTTACGTGTATCCAACATCCATTGCAACGGGATTTTGAGAATTTCCCCATTTTTCCCTCCTTAAGGAAGGGAGAGCAATAAAGACGTTTCCAAGCATAACCTTGCTTAAAATTATCACAGTAAGATTAATTTTTATGTGTGGGTTGGTTATGCATTCCCAACACGCACTATCAAGTAATTTTATGAAATTTCCCTCTGCCTCCCTCCTTTAAGGGCGGAGTGGGGGCGAAAACACGTTTTTAAGAGTAACTCTGTTCCAAAGTACTTCAGGAAAGCGATTTTTTGATATGTCGGTTGGTTACGCGTACTCAACACGCACACTACAAAGGGGTTTTGTGAATTTCCACCCTACCGGTCTTGGAAGCGGGAGGTGGGACAAAAAAAATGTATCCATGTGTAACTCTGCACTAAATTATCTTAGGAAGGAGATTTTTGATGTGTGGGTCGGTTATACGTATATTTAACTCTATAGTATAAAGAGATTTTGTAGAATTCCCTCCGTCGTCCCTCCTTCATGTGCAGGGGGGGGGGACACGTATTAAAACATAATACTTTTTCAAATAATCTTAGATCTCGATTTTTTTTTTTATGTCTGGTTAGGTATGCGTATGCAAGATGCACTATAAAGGTATTTTGCGAAATTATCCCCTTCTCTTCTGGGGCTGGCGGGGGCAAAAAAACAAGCTTAGATATACTCCAGATTACCTTAGAATGATGAATTTTGATGAGTGGGTGTTGATTAAGTGTACGCAATATGCACTTTGATGGGAGGAAAGTTTACGAAACTTTCAACATTACCCGTAAGGGAGTGGGAGTAAACATTAGGTAAGGTACTGCCGAAGGCATTCGGGCTCGAGAATCAAAAAGTGTGGGGAAGCGGAAAACCGCTACCGAATGTAGCGGGAACTTTAACTTACATTTTGACTGATTTCTTTCTTTTTTCTTTTTCTTTTTTAATTATTTTATTATTAATGATATGAAATATTAAGAATTCATTTCGGTATAATGACCAGCGAAGCGGGCAAAGCCTGCTAGTATATATATAATTAAGTTTATATTTCCCAATGTAAACATGTCCAGGATTCAAAATTTCTTCATTTTTACTTTATTCTATATTCAATAGAAGACAGTATTGGATTCGTAAAATTTTCGACCTCGGTTTTTTGATGGATTTACACGCTTTGAGAGCTGTAGAACACGATTTGACCATTTTAGAAAATGTCTGTCTGTCTGTCTGTGTGCGACAAAATTTTGTGGCAACTGTATCTCAGGAACTACAGCAGAGAATTTCATACAAATTGGTATGTAGTTGTACCTTCACATAAATTAGTGCCTGTTAACTTTTGGTAAAAATTGTCTTACAGGTTGCGTTGCCATCCCGCTTTTTCTAAATTTTTAACTTGGTGATATGTACTTGGTACAAAAGTTTGTATAAATGTGCATAAAGAGAATTATTTTTTAGTAATCATTATGAAATTTACAAGAATTATTTATAATAGAGATAGTCAACTGGGAAAATTTTTTTGTATGTGTAGGAGCTTCGCCACCCCTTCTGGGGGAGAAGTCCCCCTCGAGAGGAGTAAATTTTGATGAAGGGTATCTTTCAAAAGAGATCGCCAATACCTTTAAAACGAATGGTTGAACCATCGATCTGCAATAATTTAAAATAAAGTTATCAATTTTTTTTTTCATTTTTAACAAAAAAAAAAAATTATTATTATTATTATTATTTTTTTTTTGAATGTAATATTGACAATAAAATTGACTTTTTTATTGGATCTGTAGTGTTATACAACTTCTCTAATATGAAAATAGTCTGCATTATCATGGAAGATAATTTTTTTAAATAATAATTTTAATAAATTATTTTTGCTGAGTGAATTTGTATAGGAAAATATAGAAGAAAGTCATGTGGTGGCCACAACATACTAGTTTTTTCCATATCGTAGTGATTTCTTTTATTTCTTTAAGATTTCTTTAAATTTGCACATATTTATACACACACATATATATATATATGGAAGAATATATGTATGTGTTTATATATATGAAACATTCCATGTAATGTCACATCTGTCACTAAACAACAACAATAATAATTAATATATATAATGACCACGGAGTAAAAAGACAGGAGAAGAAGGTAACGCTGAAATTTTGTGATGTTGTTTTCTAATGTTTACAGATGGCGCCAGCGTGCAATCCTTCCTTCTCTCCAGCTTCCGCAATGTTATTCAATGGGGAAATGTCTCGTTTTAATTATTTTTTAAAAAATAATATCAAGCTGAAAAAATTTCGATTGAAAGCAAATTTCATTAAATAGAGTATTCTAACCAACATGTTTTTTTTAAGAGCCATTTTATGCTAATTTTACTTTGAAAGAAAGCTTTTAAAAAATGACGATTCTTATGAACCGAAGCTAGCTAAAACAGAGAATTGGGAGGAAGGAGAATGGATGAAATTTTGCAAAGAAAAAAAATAAACTTACTTTAGGTGCAGAAAACACGAACTCTGACTTTATTTTTCTCCTAGGGCTTTTTTTTGTTTTTCTTATCACTATCATAGCCTGTTTTACAACTAGGAACGAAGTATTTATTTGAAACATCTGAATTATGCTGTTTTAAGAACTTACAAAGAAATTAAATTGCTTAAAATAAAAAATTTTAAATGTACTTCAGCAAAATTCTATCGAAAACAACAGTATATCCGCGCCGAAGTAGGGAGGAATGACAAGTGGCGCCCTCAATATTTACCAAAAATTTAGATCACAGTTTCGTAGCTTTCTCCCATTGGACCTTCAACTCCTATTAATATTACTCCGTGATAATGACCCTCATCGTCATCTGTCATTCACGATTCCGGTTTGCACCGCTTCAAAACAGACTTTTGGCAGCCATTTTTTTTTTCCCCCCAATTTGTTCAATTCAACTTACGAAAACATACATATCATTTTCATACATGTTTTGTATCGCACATATTGTTATTTATTCCGTCTAAAACCTTGAAAAACTATTCAATTGTAATGTTTAAATGTTTAATTAAATATAACGGATCACTGGCTATTATAAACATGAACCTATAAATAGAATTATGTAACTTCATGATTATAAACAACGCAATGCCAAATAAAAACAAACATAATTTGTTGCCATTCAGAAAATACAAATTCCAAATGGACAACTCTTTAATTGCAAATGAACAACTCTTTGACTGTTTCATTAAAAAAAAAAAAATGCTTAAAATATTTCTAAAACATATTAAAGCCTTAAAAATCTTAAAATATATTTGTAAAAACATATTAAAGTCTTTAAATATTTTTATCAAGCTTCATTATTTGTTTACATTGTATGGTATGATTGGCGTCGAGTTCAGTACGTAAATGTCGCCAGTTGATTTTAGTTTTGAAATTAATGTAAAGTTATAGTTGGGATAGAATGTTTGGTTGGGCAAGTAAAGGTCACCAGTTGAAATGAGTATTGAAAGTAGGGTAGTCTAAGGTGATAATGTCGAGTCAAGATAAAATGTTCGGTTGAGAATGAGAAAGTCCCTAGCTGGATCCTGGATATTTTGGCGATGTTGTGGGTGAGATAGCTGGTTGGGAGTATAGAGTAGAGGTGAATTTGGGTTAGCATGGAGTGTCTGTAATTATTAGATAGTTAGTTAGAAAATACGCAAGCAAAGTGATGACGTCACTGGACGTCAGTGGATGCAAGAAAAAGATTTCCTATGTTAATCGCCCATTGGATTTTTTGCAAAAAATTATTAAAAATTGAGGAAAATTATTTCCCGATTTTAATTCCCATATTTCGGTATAGATATGTATTAGTTATCGTGTGCATGCGTTAGATTACGTTGTTTTTGCTGTAACATTGATAAAATTTAAATTTTAAATTTCAAAACTTTAGAAAAATAAAATAGCAAACTTCCGTATTTGATTGAAAACATAAACATTTCATTTCAAAGGATGATATTTACACAATAAATATCCAACTAATATACTAAAGAAAAGGAAAATGATAAATATTCTATCACACTTTGAAGTCAAATTTGTTTTTAAATGTTTAAATAAAGTGTCTGATATAAGATACTCATATGTTGCAGCGGAATAGATTTAATATATCTGTCATCCTTGGCGGAAAAAATATATCGCCAAATTATTTGGCGAACATATTTCATTCCTTTCAAAAATCATGGTTATTTTAACTGAATTATATGAAACAATATATCGTACAATACGTATTACGAAAATAAACATCTGTCATGTATATTTTCGTAGTATGTTTTTAATCGCCAAATACAAAAAACGCCAAAGATGACAGTTTTGAAATTTAAAATTTTGTCAATTTGACAGCAAAATAACTCAATCTAACACATGGATACGATATCATACCTATACCCAAATACGGGTATTAAAATCGGAAAATAATTTTCTTCGATTTTTAATAAATTTTTACAAAATATACAATGGACGATTAAAATAGGGAATCATTTCTTGCATCCACGGACGGTCAGTGACGTCACATTTCGCTTACGTATTTGGAAACAGGATCTTCGATAGTCTTAAAAAAAGTATTTTGGTAAAATGAATCGTTATTTACTTCCTCTTACCCATAGGGTCGAGAAAGTATTGTTTTAGGGTCAAATTTTTGAACGTGTGTTTTTGTTATACTTACATGTTCTGAGGTCCCCTGAATACGAAAATCACGTTTTTAGCGAATGGTCTCTGTGTCTATCTGTGTGTCTGTTATCAGCATATCTCAAGAACGAATAGTAGCAGAAATTCCAAACTCGGTATTCTAAATGTGTATCATATAGGGATGCTACAGTAAGCTTTTCGTTAAGATGAAGCAAATGGTTCGTGTACAGGGACATTCAAAAGTATTCAAATACATTACGGCGGTCTATGGGGGAAATTGCAAGTAAGTAGAATTTAACATCTATAGACTGCACTAAACCAAATGAAACGAATACATATTTTTTGTAATAGAGATTGTCAACTGGGAAATTTTTTTTTTGTGTATGTAGGAGCCTCGCCTCCCCCCCTCCCTGGGGTAGATGTCCTCCCTCGAGTGGAGTAAATTTTCATGATGGGTATCTTTCAAAAGATCTCGCCAATACCTTTAAAACGAATGGTTGAACCATCGATCTACGATAATTTAAAATAAAGTTAATGATTTCTTTCATTTTTAACATTTTTTTTTTTTTTTACTTTAATATTGAGAATAAATTCAACTTTTTTTTAGATATTTAGTGTTATACTATTTCTCTAATATGGAATCGTCTGTGTTATCATACAAGATAACTTTTTAAAATAATAATTTTAATAAATTATTTTTTTTAAACTGAATTATTTTTTAATAACCGAATTAAATTCTATATAAATGTAGGTGCATTAATGAAACGGGGGGTTGAGGGGAGCCAGAACTAATTATCATATAAAACTCTTCCGAACCCTAATTTGAATTGTTTAACATAGGTTTACATAACAGTACACGTTATCTCACCTCTTAATCTCCAACCTGTACTTATAGCATTAAATTTCAGGGTAAGAGAAAGTCGTGTGAGTGACACACTCGATTATTCTTATTATGAGGACTTTAAATGGAGCACTTAACGGAGCACTGGGATGTGTTGTTGCTGTTGTGTTTTCGGGCCTATATTTTTTGTCACCCAGCAGTTTTTTTGTCATTCATATTTATTGATCGGGTAGAATTTTTTTAATTTCAGAACGAAAATTAGAAAATATCGAAACACATTTGATTTCTAAACAAAAACTAAAAATACATTTGAATGATCACGTGGTAATCTTCATGATCTAAATATTGTTTTCAAGATTTATCGTTCACATTCCGTCATTTTTGACGGGGCTATATACTAGTAATAATAATATTAAACATAGAAAACCAATCGGTAGAATCGTTTTGTTGTTGCTTTAGAATAATACCGGGTGATCTATAAGTTTGTAGACATTTTAAAAATTCATAAAAATTGAAAGAATTGGTAGAGTTGGACGCGGTTTACGAAAAAGTTATTCAGGTAAAGGGGGATTTTTTTTTTTTTTTTTTTTAAGGGAGGGTGGAGGTAAAGAAAAAAATAATAGTTAAAATTTTCGTTGATAGAGGACATTGTACGTGAGTAAATTACATATTTTCATGAAAAATTATCTGTATTTGCATGCAGATGTTTACAGGCATATAAATCCTATTCGATGTGTCCATCGTCACCACGAATTACAGTTTGCAAACCAGTTATAACATTGCTAACTGCAGCTTCAGTCGGCGTTTCATACCTGAGGGAAAACATCTTCACCAATAACGCTTTATCCACCAAGTCAGCATCGCAATTAAAACTTCATGTATGTCCGAGTAGGAGGCAAACTAAGAAATAAGCTGTTCTAATCGCAAAATTGTGCAATTTATAGGACTTTCATTTGCATAATTCTCTTTCACATGCGTGCATTGCCCTCTGTCGACGAAAAATTTAACCATTTTATTTTTTATTTTTTACTTAAAAAAAAAAAAAAAAATCCCAATTCACGAGAGTAAATTTTTCGCAAACTGAGTTCAATTCCTCTAAGTTTTATGAATTTTTAAAATGTCTACAAACTTATGGGACACCCCGTACATTAGCTTCCAGTGTTATTTTACAAAGCCATAGCAAATTAATTCTGCTAATTAGTTTTTTATAATATACTTTTTAATTTTGTGGCAGGTGTGACATTACATGTAATCTAATAAAGCAAAGAGTTTGTCGGCGGAACACATCCGGGTGGACCACTCCTATTTTTGATTGGTCTAGATTTAACTACTTTGGTGATGAAAGTCGGCCATTTTTTTTTTTTTTTTTTTTTTTTTTAGTAAAATTTGATGATTTTTTTTTTTTTAAGATATTGCATAGAAGTTGAACTTTTTTAAAAGAGCTCTAAAAACTGTTCATTTTTTTGTGAGGGCACTAGATACATCAAGTTATTAGATTTAAAGATATTACGTTGCAAAGTTTCACAACGCGATATCATTCGATTGCTTTTATCTTAAAATAAGAGTTTAATATTAAACAGAAAACAGTCTAATATTAATGAATAATGAATAACTTTTTGAAAATTATCAGTTTTGAAGTTCTAAGAGCTGCAATTTTTGAATTACAGCGCACTCATTTCCCATACATAATCCATTAAATTTGAAAACAATTGTTGATTCATTCTTGAGAATCATTCACCTAAGACCACAGAGCATTGTTGCAAAACGAGTGTAAAACTAATGAAATATTTTATTTAATTTAATTTGTAATATGTTATTTTGACTTTTTGACCTTAAAAGGAATTTTTAATTATGTTACAAAGCCCAAAATGTGATATAAAAAATAAATAGTGATTCAGTTCTTTTGAAAATTCATTTAAATTTAATGACCAGCGAAGCGGGCGTAGCCTGCTAGTGTTTCATATATGGTAAATAGAAACTTCGATGAAATACCTTTAATCTGTTGCTTCTTCTTACCCTACAGATTATGTTCTGGTATATGAAGACGCTCCCGATGATAAGCCTCAGCCCAAAGCTTCGAAGATACACAAACATGAGGCTTGGAGGAAGAAGTTCATGACGAATCTTGCAAAGGCTGGCCTTTTGATGGAAGAGGTATATGTCACATTCATTTAATATCCTTCTCTTTGCAGTCTGTTGATATTCAAATGTGTACGCTTCTGTCATTAAAAGGTGTCTTAATCTTCCTGTTTAGCTCTAGGAATAATATTTTTTCGTAGAAATAATATTCACAGAAAAATAAATAGAAAAATAAATAAATTTAATTAATAATGTTGCGTACTCGGGGGTTCGTAAGTTGTCCGAGAATGAAAGAGCTTGCAAAAATTCAGTAGTTTATCCACAGAAAGTTCCAGAAAAATACAGTTTTATAAACCAAGTATCAGCTTCAATTAAACTGGTAAACACAGCTTAATTAACAACTGTCAACTGTAAATCCACAGTAAAAGCTGTGTAGCAATAGCACATACAGCAAGACTCATTCAAAGAGGCTTAGAACTCCTTCAATTGCAATGCAAGCATTAGCGAAACTGACTGACTGTGATCTCAGACTAGAGATGAGACGGGCTCAGCCCGAGCCCGTAAGCCCGAGCCCGATCGGGCTCAAATCTTACGCAAGTCTTCGGGCTCCGGGCGGGCTCGGATTCAAGCTAAAAGTTCCGTTTATTTCATTCTTCACTAACTGGAAAATGTAAAAAAAAAAAAAAAAAAAAAAGAAATTTTATTCATTTTGAGAGCACTTTTAGTAATGTCACACTGTAAAAAAAAAACTTGTCGAAAAAACGGAAAAAAATTGTCAGCCAGGACGCCAATCATAACCCGTTTTCTTCACAGAAAAAAAGCGTTTCAAAAAAAAATTGGGAAAATCTGTTTAATATTTCCGTAAATACTTCTGTTAAAGCAACGTAATTCTTCTATTAAAACAATGTAATTCTTCTGCAAATTCAACGAAATTTGACTGTTTAAAAAACAGAAAAATCACTTTTTTTTAAAGACTTTTTTTCTGTGAAGTAAACAGATCTCTTTTGTCTTTCATACAGTGACATTGTGTTATATTTGCAGAAAAAAAAATGTTACTTTAACAGAATTATTTTAAATTCTTTACAGAAAAGACATGTATTTTTTACAGAAAAAAGAGAGATTTTTTTTCATAAACTTACAGAGTATTTCTGCTAAAATAACATCTCTTTCCTACAAACATAACAGAATTTCACTATTTAAAAAAAAATAAAAATCTGTTTGCATCACAGAAAAAATTGTTTGTAAAAATGAATTTTCTGTTTTTTAAACAGTCATTTATTCTGTAATTTTACAGAGAAATCATGTATTTTTTACATAAATAAATATAGATTTTTCCGTACATTTACAGAATATATTCATTAGTTGAACTGTTGTTATCTGTAAACATAACGTATAACGACGATTGTTTAAAAGCAGAAAACCAGTTTTAAAAATAGTTTTTATCTGTGAAGAATACAATTTTTTACTGGCATCCTGGCTGACTGTTTTTTTTGTGTGTGTGTGTGCGGGAGCAAAGGTTGCAATCTTTTTAGGTCAACAAGCTGGCCTAAGTGGTATTTTTCAATAAAACCCACTTGGAAAAAACTCAAGTACTTTTTTCAAAATCCTTATTTTAAATTCCACTTTTATCTAACTTAAGCTGCTATCACACGTACTCTCATACGATCAGCAGTATCGGATACTTTCTCCCGAAACAGGTTTTTCGAGAGACAAACGGTCGAAAACGCATCGTGTGATAAGTTTCCCTCTCCTATCTTTGTCAATGATGAACTTATGACTGATTCGTCGGACTACGCAACTTTCATCCATTGTTCTAATGTCCAATTCCGATGTTTCTTGACCAATTGCAGACGCAGCTGGCGATGACATTCCATCAGTGCAGGGACATGAGTAGGCCCATACACAGCAATGTACGCTGCACAATGTGTTGAGAAACACTGTCTGGGTTGCCACTGTTGTAGCTCTTCGGTCACAGCGAACAATACGTAGCAATCTCAGCTCTCCTTTGGAATCAATGCACCATGTCGTTTCACCATCCATACACCACTTTCGATATGTGTTGACAACAACCGAACATGAGCAGCCCACTAAACGTGCCGTTTCCAATTTTGATGTTCCCAGTCGCCGAGCCATAACGATTTGACCTTTATCGAAGTCATATAAATCAACTGCTTTTCTCATTATGTCGCTAATCGCACTATATTTGGAAGACAATGCATAGCCGCTTTATATACTCCATCATCAGCTACACACGCGCAGTAGTTCTGTTCCTGGGCGAGCCCATTGTTACATATGGAAGGTGGTCATAATGTAATTGCTCTTCGGTGTATAACAAATATTATATACACTATTAGAACACGAACAAAGAATTTTGAGAAATATTGGAGGTTCTCAAACTACTCTGTAGAAAAAAAAATCCTGAAACATCCCCCATGGCAAAAAATTATAATTATCTTATTAAAACAGAGTAAAAAATTATATATATAAAAGCAAAAGAAGAGTTGTTTGTTTATATAATAAAAACTGTGGGACTCAAGGAATGTAAAATATAAATAAAAATCAAATTTAAAAAATAATTCTGTAAACTTTAACAGGGACAATAATTAAAACTATTTTATGAGAATCTATTGACTACGAAAAATTTAATAAAGCAACACTAAATAATTATTAAAATCCAGATTTTTGTTGTAAAAGGCATATAAACAGAATTTTAGTATATTTAAAGAACAGTTATTAATTATAAAAAGACTTTATATTTGGACTCTGTATTTGGATACATATTAGTAATGAACATATATTATATCATACATTAACATAGTATGTATGTTAGTATAATAAATTATACAACATTATATTTTTATTGTTTATGTTAAAGAAGTTTGGTGCATAGTAGTAAATTATACATTATATTTTTATCATTTATGTTAAAGAAGTTTGGTGCATTAACATGCACAGGATTTAAAATGGAAAAATATTTAAAGAAAGAAAAATGTGGAAAAAAAAATAGTGAAATTTTTACCTAGGAGTCATGCAATTACTATTGTGTTCTTTAAGCAATAGGCACTACATTTAAAATTTCTTCCACATATTTTATTTATTTATTTATTTTTTAATATATATTCTTTAACTTTATGTGACAGGGAAAAAAATGGGAGTACCCTTTTTTTAACTGGGTTAATTATACATGCACTCCTTATCAGTGTTTTTTTTTTTTTTTTTTTTTAATCTTTCAGTGGCATACTGTTAGAAATGTAAAAAGCCCATAAGCTCATACTTTTTAAAAATTAATTAGCTGTAGTTTATGCCTAAAAAGTTTCACAATTAAGTATGCAACTAAGGAAAATAAAGTCAAACTCAAAATACAGTGCATCTCAAAATCCCATAGGCAGGTGATTTTTTTCAAACAACAGTGAAAAAAATGAAGAGAAAGGAGACCCTAAAGAAAATAAATAATAAGCATATGGAATTAGAATATTAGTGTATTATAGCAAAGAAATTTAGTATAGTTTCATAGAATTTTTTTAAAACAATTAAAAATACAAATTCTGTCTCAAAAATACAGATTTTTTGAGTATTTGGTATTTAAATTCAAATTTTGGATCTATTCCTTTGAATTACCTTGAAAATCCTATTAGGCAAGCTTAGAATTAGAGTTTAAAGAATGCATGGCTGAATTAGCACCAACACTCTGCTCTACTTATTGTTTTAATTTCTGACAAAAACTTTATCTATTATTTAAAAAAATAGACAAAAACTTTTTTCTTACAGCCACACATTCTCCAACTTCTTGTCCTGAACATGTCTGATAAGAATTTTAAGATAATTAAAAGAAACTGATCCAAAATTTGAATTTAAATACCAAATACTCGAAAAGTTTTCATATTTTTGAGACAACTTTTTTTTTTTTTTTTTTTTTTTTTTTTTTTTTAAATTCTGTAAAACTTATACTATATTTCTTTGTTATAATACACTTATATACCGATTCCATATACTTTTTTTTTTTTTTTTTTCCCATGATTATTACTTCCAAGTTTTTTAACTGGTACTATTAAAAAATCACCTGTCTCGATTATTTTCAGATGCATTGTATGCCAAAACTTATTTACACTTAAACCCCAGAAGCAGAACTTCCTGTATTTATCAGATTTATCTGCAGCAAAACAAAATTTGTCTGCAATCCAACATGCCAATATATATATATATACATTTTAACTACATTTTATCAGCAATATATTGAGAATTTAAAGGCAAAAAAAAAAAAAAAAAAAAAAACAAGCAATTAAAATTAAGATGTTTATTTAAATTTGTAAATACAACATTTTTATTCAAATAAAATATATTGATTAACATATGAATACATCAATTCAGATCGAAAAAAAAAAAAAAAAACAATTAGCATATAAGTTTACATCAACATAGTACATCAAGTAACAGAAAATTCAAATTATCAACGCAATCAATTATCCATTCTGACACAGATTTCATCAAATTCAAAATTTAAGAGTTTATACATTCTTTCTTTTTTTAGTTCTGGATTTACTTTCGACCCTTGATTTGGGTTTATTCCTAGAAAACACCTGTAAAGAAATATTATTTACTTTAGCAAGTTAAAATAAATAAGAATAACATATTAAATTTTTCCTATGTGAATAAATAAATCTTTTTAAAACTATAAATAACTGTATACACCACTACACTGAAATAACATTCTCAAATTTGATGTCTCATGCCATGATGTCTTGAATGATTTAAAAAAAAACTACACTAAAATGACTACACTTATTGCAATGCTACTCTCATATTAACTTAAATTACTCACACTCAGTTTGGTAGTATATTTAATGATAAAGGGTAAAATTGGGGAAAATCATTAGTAGCCAGTGGCCAGTACTATCAATTTCATTAGGAATCACTTTATAGCTATTTTATATATAATGAGACTAGCAATTTTATTATAAAACACTTTTTTAAAATAATTTTATTTCAATAGAATTAAAAGATTTCCTCTTTAAAAGTGTAGATACGAAGACTTTAGATGACCTATATTACATAACTGCCAACTTTGCAACTTTAAAAATAGAAAGACTTCTACCCCAAAGAAAGCAAATAGGATTTTTTGACTGTTAATTTCATCCTTTATTTAATCATTATCATATACACTGCTCGACATTGAAAATGCAACACCAAGAAGGAATGATAATAACGGAATGAAATTTGTTGGACAATTTCAGGAAATTTGGAGTAATATGTACTGAGAAAACAGTACATAAAGCAGCGACCTCTGTGAGCAATAACAGCACATATCTGCCTAGGCATTGAATCGAACAGCAATTGGATGAGATGAACGGGTAGAGCGCTTCATGAAGCTTCAACACGATGCCACAATTCATCGATCGAAGTTACTGGTGAGTGGTGGGGGGCCAGTCGCTTTTGAACGATTAAACAGTCATTTTCATTAGTGCGAGATCAGCAGATCACGCTGGCCAGAGCCACAGTCGAACACATTCGACATCAATAAAGGTCCACACAATATGGACAACTTGCGGTCGTACATTGTCCTGCTTAAATGTTGCGCTTTGGAGGCCTTGAACATAGGGCAGAGCTATGTGCCTGAACTCATCAGAAATGTAATGGCTGGTATTCAGAGTGGCGGGAATGAAAACAAGAAGTGACTGGGACGTGTATCCAATGGTACAACATACCATCAATCCAGGTGGTGACTCAGTATGCGGCTACCAAAATTCTGATTACCCTCAAAACTGCATCACTGATATGGGCGCCATTAATGTGTGATCAATGATGAACCTGAACGCAGGAGGGGCGTGAAGTCACTTTTCAGACAAATCACAATCCTGTTTACAGCATCAAGATTGCCTTATCCATATTTAATGGCATTATGAATAATGCACATTGCTAGCTGGGATTCAACATCATCATACTGTCCATCATTTGCAACGATGTTATGGGTTCCCATTGGATACACATCTCGATTACTTCATGTTCATATTCCTGGCACTCTGAACAGTGCCCATTAAATTTCTGATGAGTTAAGGCCCGCCCCTCTGCCCTGTATTCGAGGCCTCCGTAGCACAAAAATTAAGCAAGATAATGCATGACCGCAAGTTGTATTGTCCGGACCTTTGATATAGAATGTGTTCGACGATTGCTCTGGCCAGCATGTTCTCCTGATCTCGCACCAAGGAAAATGACTGTTTAATCATTGAAAAGCGACGGGCCTCCCCATCACTTACCAGTAACTTCGATCGATGAACTAAGGCATCGTGTTGAAGCTTCGTGAAATGCTCTACCTGCACATGTCATCCAATCGCTGTTCGATTCAATGCCTAGACAGATATGTGCTGTTATTGCTCACAGAGGTTGCTGCTTTATGTACTGTTTCTCAGTACATATTACTCCAAATTTCCTGAAATTTTAATCAATAGTTCTTGCTACTATAATGTATGTGTTCAACAAATTTCATTCCGTTATTATCATTCCTTCTTGGTGTTGCATTTTCAATGTCGAGCACTGTATTTCATTACAATATCTATATGAGACTTTAGAGTACTAAATGTATTTTATTTTAAATAAATAACTAATAAAATAATAATGCAGATAATTTGATTTCAAAACGTACATAAACTAGTTATATAATAAAATATAAATTTTTTATACAACATAGGGTCATAATTTTTTATATGCAATTGGAATAATTTGCATTTTGCAGTATCCTTTGCGAAAAACAAATAAATAATGTTTATTTGAATCACAAATTTACTCTTTTAATAATATAAAATATTCATTGTGTAACATGATTCATTAAAATTTGTGCCATTTTTTGTACTTGAATTATTTATTTACATATACTTGTGTATAGGAATCATTTCTTATAATTTAGCATACATCAGGATATTTCTGTTTTTCATATTATTAAATAATTTAAACATAACTTGTTAAAGAGCCCTATCATCCCAAATCAACCTGTGTACTTCAGATTTCAAAGAAATGTTCAAGACGGATCCCCCCCCCCCTCCAAATTATCATTTTATGAATTTCTTAGATTTTGAAACATTGGCATTTCGGTTTTTTAGTTCACATCAACAATTTTAATCACAAACTTTAATTATTTTTATTTAATTAAATTATTTATGCATCAACATCAAAGCCGTAGGCAAGCCCCCCGAAATAAATGATGGAAGACTTTTTGTAGGGTCTCATGTATCAGGCTGTCTGGGAAAAAAAAAAAAAAAAAAAAAAAAAAAAGGTTAATTTTATAAAACATATTAATTCAATTAGACTTCCCATTATGTTCTTTCTTCTCTATATTTAAGCTCTTGAGCACCATAAAACCCATTCAACCTTAATCTCGCTATATTTATTTACTTAAATTCACCCAACTTTCTTGCTATAGCTATAATAAACTATCCTACGTCATGAATTCAATCTTTTTACTTTCTTCTGTATTCAATAGAAGAAAGTATTGGATTCGAAAAAAAATTTTGATTTCCGGTTTTGGATGAATTTACATGTTTTGAGGGTTCCAGAACATGATTTGATCATTTTTAGAAAATGTCTATCTGTGTGTGACAAATGTTTTGTTCCAGTTGTATCTCAATAACTACTGTACCGTACAGAATTACATATGAATTTCTATGCAGCTGCACCATGGCATAATTTAGTGCCTATCAGTGGCGGATCCAGAACTTTTTTTTAAGGGGGGGGGAGGGGGAAGCTAAGAGTTTTCAAGATGTTATTCGAGATCAATGAAAAATTTACAATTGTAATATTCAATTGTGAATGTCAATGCCTTTTTTTTTTTTTTTTGAGGGGGGGGGGGGGAAGGGGGGGTTTAGATCCACCACTGGTGTTAATCGTCCAACAGGTGGCATTGCAGTCCAGATTTTTTTAAGTTTTTAAATTGGTGGTATAGGACAAAATTTCTTATAAGTGAATTATTTTTAACGAGAATTATTTTAATTAAAATTATTTTATTATTTTAATGAGAATTATTTTTAATGAATCGTTATAAAATTAAAAAGAATTAATTATTATAGTAATAATCAAATAGGCAAAAAATTTGGGACACATAGGAGCAATGCTTCTTCCCTGGGGGAAAAGTCCCCCCCCCCCCTGAGGGAGACAAATATTCGATATGAGTATCTTTTAAAAGAACCTGTCAATATCTTTTAAAATGAATAGTTAAACTATTGATCTATGATAATTTGAATCTAAGTTTTTTTTTTCATTTTTAACGAAACAAAAGGAGGAAAAAAAGTTTTTTAAAGATATCTTTAGTGAACATAAAATTGACTTTCTTTGGACATTAAGTGTTAAACTTCTATTAGGAACAAATCAACTGCATCTGGTTTCATCATGGAAATTAATTTTAATAAATAAAAGTTTTAATAAAATGATTGGTATTGAGTGAAATTGTAGGGGAGAGTGGGGGCAAATGGGACAGTGGCCAAATTTTATTGAAAATCCTATTTTTAAGAAAACATTATGCTACACCTGAATGGCAACACCAAAGCTGCTATCTTCAACAACAAGAAGTCAGCCATTTGCAATTGTATGAAAGAGTACATGAAGAAAGTTTGTTTTCAAATATAAAAAGTTTTTTTTTTTTTTTTTTTTTTTTTAATTGAATGACATTTAAAATTCATTATTGCCTGAAATTGCTCATGAGGCTACTAATTTATATAACACAAATATTCCATTTTACTTTAAACTTAGTTAAATTGTCTTTGGATAAACATGTGCTATGTAGATTATCAAAATATAGAATATCAGCATATGGGGACTAATGGGACAAACAAAATGGGGTCTAATGGGACAGCTAGTTTGATGATGCATAGGTACCTACACATCATTATGTGGCAGTTGTTATTGAAATAGACCGAGGAATTTAAGAACTTTTTCTGAGTTACCTCAAAAAAAGATGCGATTCACAAAAATTTGTCTATCCTGAGAAAGAAGAAAAATACTGGACTGAAATTAAAGACATTGTACACAAATTGCCTCAGCCTACAATCGATCAGAAAACTGTTCGTTCATCAACTTTAATGTCTTTTGATTTCAATTTTTCAAATTTTAATATGAAATAATTAATATAATATTGTTTATGTACATTGCATTTTGAATTAAAATGTGTTGCCTTTAAATATGTATACTGAAACTCTGTTTTTTGTGTTGATTTTGATATGTCCCATTTGACCCACAGGGTGTCCCAATAGACCCCAACCTAGGGGACTAATGGGACAAATACAATAGTGTATAAAGGTCATTATATCTATTTTTTTTAAAAATGCTATATCTTCTAAATATTTTTTTTTTTTTATATAAAGCCAATATTTCTCTTATTATACATAAAAAATTTTTTTACAAAAACTTGCTAATTTAATTTTATAATAAATAAAATTTCAAAATTGTCCCATTAGCCCCCACTCTCCCCTATAGGAAAATATAGAAGAAAATTTGTGTGCAAGGCCTGATTAAAGCAGGGGCATGTAAGACATGTGGCCTGAATAGCAGCTATATAATTCGCCCTGAAAATGCCATTTAGCCTTTTAAGCCCTAAAAATGGTATCATATAATCAGAGGTTAATCCAGAACAAATTTAGTGCCGCACTGAGGCACTTTCACAAAGTCAATTTTTAGCAATGAGGTACCTTCACAAATTCAACTTTCAGCAAAGAGGTACCTTCACAAAGTCAATTCTCAGCAATATAACTGCACACTAAAATATTTTATAAGCTTCACTGTATCGAACACAGAAAAATACCCTCAATTTGAATATTTACTGGAGACAATGATAAATATCTAAGTAAACACCTACTTATCTTACATATAAGAAACAACTTAACTCGCCCATATAGATATTTATTTTTACAACTGTCTCATTTTATTTTTTAAATGTATTTAAAAAAAAAAAATGCTTTACGTATTTTAGTTAATTGTTCTGAAGTATCATTAATTTTCACAAACTTACTTGATGTTTTCACAAATTATTTTATAAATTCACAAATGGGGTACCATTTTTATAAAGCTGGATTAATCCCTGATAATGCAAATTCTGCCATATTACTCCCATAACCAGGTACCTGTGTTTATTGGTGCACAGAGCAAGGAGGCAGGCTCACAAAACTGTGTGTCCCAGGCCTCGCACGAACTTAATTAGGGTCTGTTCGTGTAGAGCCTGATTAACTTCGTGTGAGGCCCGGGATAAGAATACTTTTGTGGTTCCACCCCACCACCACCACCATTCGTAATGTGCATGAATTTGCAAAAGTACATATATATACCTATACATGAAACTAAAATGACAGAATTTTGCATTTTATGATACCACTTCTGTCATTTTTAGAGGCAAAAGGGCATTTTCAGGACCAGTTTTAGGGCCTTTTGCTACTCAGGGACCGGGGCACCATGTGCCCCTGTGTTAATCAGACCCTTGTTTGTGTGTGCGTATGTTCTTTACTTTGGGTATGCATGTGTACATTATTATATCATATTCAATGACCTTGTATTAGAAATGTGATCCCCCCCCCCGGGAAAAAATCCTGGCTACGGCCTTGATTAACATCATCATTGATAATCTTGTTTCATATAAAATTTGCTTTATTTTTAATTAGACGTTAGTATTAATGCTGAATGTATAAACTTGAAAAATTAGGTTTTTTAATGTGTGAGCTGAATATGATTATTATATCAGGGGTCGATCCAGGCAAAATTTGGGTCCATTTCACAAAATTAAAATTTATAAAATGAGCCCTTTCATAAGATTTTGTTTTATAAAAACGATCCTTTTATAAAAATTTTTTATGCTTTCAGTATTGTTTTTAATTAATGCCTTAATTTGGCTCAATGAAACTATATTAACTTGATATTAAACATTATACACAGTGATTGTAAAAATGGAAGATTTTACACAGCAATTTATTTTGTCACAAAAATAAATAAAAATCTTAACAATTTTTTTTGTTTTTCACAAAAAAGGGATCCAAAAATTCAAACCAGGATTGACCCTTGCGTAGAGATGTAAAATTTCCGGAAATTTTGAGGCAGTGGGAAAAAAAAAAACAGTTTTTTCTGGAAAAATTAGAAAAAATTTAATTTTTACAGATAAAAATAGAGTTTCTTAATACATGGAATCCATATTATTTTTTCTTAACAGAAGCATACAAAAAGCTTTTACTATTAGAAAATGAGCCTTTCTGTTTCATAACTGAAAGTACCTTTCCTAGTTCAAAACACCAAAAACTAGTCAAATCATCATTCAACCATTAATTTTGCATAGGGTGGGCATTCCTATGGAATGCCTATCTCCCAGCAGCATTAATAAAATGAATTTAGATTAGAATGAAACCAGCAAAAATTTTTTTCCACTGACCCAAATCTGATTTTTTTCATATCAATGATTCATCTGAAAATCATACATAAACTTTTTAAAGTTATATAGTAAAGTAAATTTTTATCGTTACAGAGTTAGTAAATCATTTAATTTTTTTCTTTTTAATGGAATTACTGATACACTAAATTGTAAATTTAAAAATCTGAAAAATGGATTGATAATTTTTAACTATTTATGTGTGTTATGTACTTCAAGAGTACAAAAAGATGCTTTAAGTTTAGTATATATATATAACTTTTCTTTGTTTATTGCCTTTCTGCAATATGTATGCAATAATTTGTGTGTACGTATATTTAATCATAGGAATATGTAGTATGTTTATAATTATATCAAACAAATTTCTGTTTATTATGATAAAGTTTTTTGAAAGATGTTCTTATGTTGACCTGACTCATTGGAAACTTAAACCTAACCCGCAGGAAAAAAATTCAGTCAACCTAATCCGAACCCAACCCACAAGAAAAATAAATCAGACAACCCAGCTCCCAGAAAAAAAAAAAAAAAAAAAAAAGAAAATCAGTCAATCTGACCCATAAGAAAAATAAATCAGTCAACCTGAACCAAACTTAATACACAAGAGAAAAAAATTTAGTCAACTAGACCTAAACCTGACTGCATGTCAGGCTTACCGGTTTACTGGACCTGATGCTGGACTCTTAATTCAGATTTTCACTTAAAATGAAATTAATCACAAAGATAAATAAAAGTTTAATTTAAAGTTAATTGAACTTCAGAAATTTAAAACAACATTTTATTATTGATTTATTATTATTTTTTTAATATATATAACATAAAACTTATTAACTAAAGATGTAAAGGACATAAATCAAGTAGGTTTTTGCACATGTAATTTTTATAAATTGTGAAAGAAATTTTTTGATAGAAAGTGCTTAGGTTTTTTTTTTTTTTTAACTGTTACATGCATTTATCGGACATGGTACAAGCTTACAGAAAAAAAGGCTGAACTTTTCACGACCCCCCCCCCCCTCTCAAAAGTGGTATCAGGCAACCGACAGAATATAAATTTTTCAATAATAAAAATTATGTTAAATCTGATTGCATACATGTACACACAATAAACAAAATCAGAAATATAAATCTTACATTAAATATCATATTAATTATAATTAAAACAGCTGTAAGTGCTTAAAAAACAGATAAAATTATTACATATACTTGAAAACAAGTTTATTCTATAGAAGCATTGTTTGCTTGGGCAATTGATTAGCAAAAGTAGTTCAAGTTCATTAGGAAAATGCAGTTGATTGAAGTGCTATTTATTTTCATTTTCTCCAAGTTTGAATTTAACATTTCTTGAATGCCAATCACATAGAAATTGTTAATAATATAATGCACAAATTCTGGCTGACCCTCCCCCCCCATGTCCAAAAAGTTTTAATGCAGATTAGCATTGATCCCAAGAATAATAATTTTCAAGCTTAAAAAGGCTGAATTCAGCCTTAAGGCTGAAAAGTAACATGTCTGATTTATATGTATGTGTGTATAATACATATATCCACACACATTAAAATAACGCAGACAAGTCTAAGGATATATATTAAAAAAAAAAAAAAAAGATGAAAGTATAAAGGAACTTGAAAAGAATAAGTAATTTCAAATGAATGTGATGTGAGGGAGGTCATTGTAATACTTAAATATTTTCAGGATTACCATTTGATTACATGGTTAGAACTTTATTTTTGAAATATGAACATTATCAGAGTCAGTGTTTTCATGTGAGATAATATGAACATGAAAAAATATTTCACGAAAAAAGCATCAGAATGTAAATATTATAAATTTTTAAACATGTTATTTTATGCTAAAAATTTCAAAATTTTCCGGGCAGAAATAAACCTCTTCGGGGAAAAAAACGGGAAATTTTTTTTTTTTTTTTTCCAGACTATTCCCATCTCTACCCTTGAATATACATTTTTACATGTACAGTAACTTAATTTTTGTTATAACTCCTGATCTCCCTAAGATGACTCTAAAAAGTTCAGGTTTTTTAATATTTTATAAAAACTTTTAATTATATGTAACATATTCAAATTGTATATCAAATAAAACTTTACAAAATTCTATTTTAAATGAATGGTCAGAAACTTCTCCATCCTATATAAAACTTGAGAAATTTGAAATTGAAAGTATTTATATAAGCGAAAAAATGCTGGTAACCAAAAATTTAAAATATTAATAAAATGAAAATTCAATTAAATAAAAAATTTCCAAAAGTATATTCTCATTCAGAGCATCTACTGACTTGACAGAAAAAAAGTTCATGACCTATCGATATATCCAACCTTTCTTTTTTGTTGTACATTCTTTTTTTTAACTGATGTAACACCTTATTAACAGCAAAAAAAAAAAAATTCTTCCATTCAGGTCAGGAGCATATGTATCATTTTCTTTTCAAATCTATTTATATTAAACTACAAGTAAATGACAAAATTTAATTTGCATAAAACAGACACTTAAAGCAGCACTGAATTTATATATAAAAAGATAAATTAACAAATTTAAATTATGATAAGTGAAAAAATGAAAGTGGAATGTATAAAAACAATCAAAACAAATAATTTTACTGTGTGAATAAACAAGAAAAGAGGTTAAATTTAACACTATTAAACCTAAAATTTCAATAATGCTGTGTTTTCTTCATCAGCAGGTGGGAACATTGCCATTAAAAAGCTATGTAATACTAGGTTTCTCAAGATATGCCAAGCTAGCACACTCAAAATTATATTTCAAATAGTGAAGCAAACTTGATGTTATAACAACTGAAATATGATTTAGTTATAAAACTTTATTAAAATTTGAATTTGAATAACTGATAAAGATTTTATACTGAGAGTTTATATTTAAAAAAAAAAAAATATTTAAGAAATTGTCTATATAAATTGAAATGCTTGGCATCTATGGACAAGGAAGAAGAATTAAAGTTTTCAATTTTCATAAAGTTTTTAAACTGCAACTCCAATTTTGCCAATGTTGACTGTAGCAGGTGATGAGATTTTCTATTTTTCTAGATGGTTCAGGTGGGGGTATGACCTTGCTAGCATTTCAATTCATAAAACATTTCAATTAAAAAAAAAAAAAAAAAAAAAAAATGTTTAATATAAACTCTTTTTTATCAGTTATTGAAATTTTAATAAAGTTTTTTAAATAAATAATATTTCAGTTGTTATATAACTTCAAGTTTGCTTTTGTATTCTGTTTGAAATATAATTTGGAGTGTGCTAGCTTGGCATATCTCCAGAAACCTGTTAATATTACATAGTTTTTTAATAGCTGTGTTCCCACCTGCAGATGAAGAAAACACGGCATTGACATTTTAGCTTGAATAGTATTGAGTTTAACCTCTTTTCTTGTTTATTAACACTGTTAAATAATTTGTTTTGGTTGTTTATACATTCCACTTTCATTTTTTCACAGATCATGATATAAATTTATTAATATATATATATATTTCCTCACGAAAAGACTAACAACAGAAATATAAAACTAAAAGTAAATGAGAAAAAAAAAAAAAAAAAAAAACAGAAATTTTGAGGGGAAAACCTCTCTCCCCCCCCCTCCTCCAAAGGGGTTTATTTCCATCCAGAAAAATTGAAAATTCATAATATTTACATTCCGATGCTTTTTTTCTTGAAATATTTTTTCATGTTCAGTATCTTACATGAAAACACTGATTCTGATAATGTTCATATTTCAAAAATAAAGTTTTATCCATGTAATCAAATAGTAATACTGAAATATTTAAGTATTATAATGACCTTCCTCCCATTACATTCATTTGAAATTACTTATTCTTTTCAAGTTTCTTTATACTTCAGTCTTTTTTCTTGAATATATACCCTTAGACTTGTCTAACTGTATTATTTTAATGTGTGTGGATATATATTATACACACACATACATATATATGCATGCATGTAACAGTAAAAAAAAACTAAGCAACTACTTTCTGCGAAAAAAATTTATTTCACAATTTATAAAAATTATATGTGCAAAAACTTACTTGATTTATGTCCTTTACATCTGAGTTAATAAGTTTTATATTATAACAAGGTGGCTAACTAGTCAGTGAAAGTCTGAGAAATTAAGTGAGTCTGCGAAAGTCATGGAATTTTGACATATTTTGTGGAAATAAGCCATATTTGAAAGCACATTATTCTAAATTGCTAAACTGTTTGTTAATTTTGTGAAATTGTTTGGGAAATAAACAGCTAAAGTCAAGAAAAGGCTGAAAAATATTCATGGAAAAGTTCAAATGTTAGCCACCATGTATAAAAAAATAATACATCAATAGTAAAATGCTTTAAATTTCTGAAGTTCGATTAACGTTAAACTTATATTTTATCTTTGTGATTAATTTCATTTTAAGTGAAAATCTGAGAGTCTAGCATGAGGTCCAGTAAACAGATTTTACCCGAGCCTGACCTGCAGTTAGGTTTGTGTCTATTTGACTAATTTTCTTCTCTTGCGTGTTAGGTTTGGTTCAGGTTGACTGATTTATTTTTCTTATGAGTCAGGTTGACTGAATTTTTTTCCTGGGGCTGGGTTGACTGATTTATTTTTCTCCTGCAAGTTAGGTTAAGTTTTCAACAAGTCGGGTTGACTTCAGATCACCTTTCAAAAATTTTTATCATAATAAGTAGAAATTTGTTTGATATAATTATAAACATACTACATATTCCATGATGAAATATACGTATACACAAATTATTACATACATATCACAGAAAAACAATAAACAAACAGAAATCATATAAATACATATATACTACACTTAAAGCATATTTTTGTACTCTTGAAATACACAACACACATAAATGGTAAAAATTACTAATCCATTTTTTCAGATTTTACAATGATTTACTAACTCCGTGACAATGAAATTTTTTTTTATTTTATAACTTAGTTTTGCATGATTTTCTGATGAATTATTGAATTTTATTTAGTTTCCGGTTTTAGCAATAAAGAAATCAGGTTCAGGTCGATGAATTTTTTTTTTTTTTTTTTTTTTTTTTTGTGTGGGTTTGATTCTAATTTAAATTTATTGTATCAACGCTGCTGGGAGATGAACATTTCATAGAAATGCACTAAGCAAAATTAATGGTTGAATGATAATGTGAGTAGCTTTTGATGTGTTTTGTACAAGGAAAGGTACTGGCAGTTATGAAACAGAAAGCCTCACTTTTTAACAGTAAATGCTTTTTGTTATATTTCTGTTAAGAAAAAAATAAAAAAATAAATAAAAATCATGAAAACCATATTAAACACTTCATATTTTCTAAGATACTATAACTATTAAAAAACCCTATTTTTATCTGAAAAAAATTTCCATTTTTTTCCTTTTCTCCAGAAAAAAAAAAAAAAAAAAACTTTAGATAAAAGTTAGGAAAAAAAAAAAAAAAAAAAATTAGATAAAAGTGCGATTTTAAATAAGGATTTTGAATGAGTTTTTCAAGTGGGTTTTATTGAAAAAGAACCCACTCAGGGTTTTTTGGATCAGGCGAAATCAAGCTAACCCTGTGTCCTTTGGTCAGGGACCATGAAAATATTCAATGGACCAACGAAACATAATAAATTCATGATTAATCAGACTACAGTACTGCGCAGGTCGAGGAAACTTCATCTGCATTCGATCCACAAGGTGACTTTCTGCTCAAACTTGCAGGCTTTTTATCTGTGACCAATATTAAAGAATTATTAAAATTTATGTTATAAAAAACTGAATTATAATTCTATTACACAAAATACAGTCATATTATTGAATAGATCTTTCAGAAAATTACACACTACATAAAAGGTTGCGAATATAAACATGTAATTAACTGACTTCATGAAGGAAGAAATTCTCAATTCAAAACATTTAAATAGCTTATAACTTCTTAACAGATGCTCCATTTTTTATAAACAAAACTTCAGGGAAACATAATTTCAAATGCATAAGCCCTACTTTTAAATTCCAAATGTTTTGATTGTATTAGAAATAAGTAAAACAAGCAAGCAAATATGCATTGAAGACAAATAATTTTAAATGTTAAGTAATAATATTCATGTGATTGTAATTAAACTCATGTTATAAGTCATATTGCTTTAAATTACAGTGAAGGGAGTGAATATTATCCACTCTCTACATTTAAAAGGTTAGATTCCTAAATTTAAAAAAAAATAAAAAAAAGTGTAAAAAAATTTCTTAGAAGGAATAGAATTTTTGCAGGTAACCTGCGAGTTCACCTGGTGTTCAAAGATTGATGAAAATCACACTCAACCCGCAGCAGGTAGCCCTCGAGTGTCCAAAACGATGCAGGAGCAGGACTATATGCAGGACAAGTGAAACTTTTTAATATTTTTGTTTTTACTTTTCTTTAAAATTGTTAATATTGCCTATCCTTTGCAATTTTTCATTTAATTTCACTTTAATAAGTTCTTTTTAAACTTTTGATATTTAATAATGCAATACTTTATGGTAAATATGTGTCATTTCATTTAGTTGGTTTATTAAAGCATAAATTTTTTATTCATATGACTTGATTTGCATTGTATTTTCTAATCAATTCACAAAAAAGAAAAATTATCATATTGGCCAGTTTTATTTTACATTGCAATTATTAAAATGTAATAATATTTTAAAGATTTTTAAAAATATAACAAAATGAATAAACAGACCAATGAAATTATGTTCAGTAAAATCTTAAAATTACTGGTCTTGCGGACCAGAGTCTTAATTTTCTTAATTTCTACGTGCCTGTATAGCTGACGTGGGGAATCGACATTTGGGGAACATTATAAAAAATCATAGAAAGCCAAAAGTGGATTTTTGGAAATATCTTAAAAGAAGACTGTTTTTAACAACTTTGACAATTTTTGATAGAATTCTTTTTAAAAATCCAGAATTTGCAAAATATTCCCCGAAAGTCGATTCCCCATGTCAGTTACACATGCACGTAGAAGTTAAGAAAATTAAGTCACTGGTCCGCTAGACCAGTAATTTTAAGATTTTACTGAACATAATTTCATTGGTCTGTTTATCCATTCTGTTATATTTTTAAAAATCTTTAAAATATTATTACATTTTAATAATTGCAATATAAAATAAAACTGGCCAATATGATAATTTTTCTTTTTTGTGAATTGATTAGAAAATACAATACAAATCGAGTCTCATATGAATAAAAAAATTATGCTTTATAAACCAACTGAATGAAATGACACATATTTACCATAATGTATAGCATTATTGAATATCAAAAGTTTAAAAAAAGTTATGAAAGTGAAATTAAATGAAAAATTGCAAAGGATAGGCAATATTAACAATTTTAAAGAAAAGTAAAAAACAAAAATATTAAAAAGTTTCACTTGTCCTGCATATAGTCCTGCTCCTGCATCGTTTTGGACACTCGAGGGCTACCTGCTGCGGGTTGAGTGTGATTTTCATCAATCTTTGAACACCAGGTGAACTCGCAGGTTACCTGCAAAAATTCTATTCCTTCTAAGAAATTTTTTTACACTTTTTTTTATTTTTTTTTAAATTTAGGAATCTAACCTTTTAAATGTACAGAGTGGATAATATTCACTCCCTTCACTGTAATTTAAAGCAATATGACTTATAACATGAGTTTAATTACAATCACATGAATATTACTTAACATTTAAAATTATTTGTCTTCAATGCATATTTGCTTGCTTGTTTTACTTATTTCTAATACAATCAAAATATTTGGAATTTAAAAGTAGGGCTTATGCATTTGAAATTATGTTTCCCTGAAGTTTTGTTTATAAAAAATGGAGCATCTGTTAAGAAGTTATAAGCTATTTAAATGTTTTGAATATTGAGAATTTCTTCCTTCATGAAGTCAATTAATTACACATTTATACTTGCAACCTTTTATGTAGTGTGTAATTTTCTGAAAGATCTATTCAATAATATGACTGTATTTTGTATAATAGAATTGTAATTCAGTTTTTTATAACATAAATTTTAACAATACTTTAATATTGGTCGCAGGTAAAAAGCCTGCAAGTTTGAGCAGAAAGTCACCTTGTGTGTCGCATGCAGATGAAGTTTCCTCGACCTGCGCAGGATTCTAGTATGGTGAATCATGAATTTATTATATTTTGCTGGTCCATTGAATATTTTCATGGTCCCTGACCAACGGACCTAGGGTTAGCTTGATTTTGCCCGACCCAAAAAAACCTGAGTGTGTTATTTTTCAATTAAACCCACTTGAAAAACCCATTCAAAATCCTTATTTACAATTGCAATTTTTTCTAATTTGTAATGAATAAAAAAATATAAAATAAATATATTAATTATAAATAAAGGATCATTTAAACAGTTAATATTTAAAATACCTTTTTAGCAGCATATTTCAATAACTAATCGTGGTCATCTTCAGATGTTTCTGTTGTCACTTGTTGACCGCTACCGCTACTCTCATGTGTCCAGACAAGGCAGGGCTAAAAATACTCCAGAACAAACTAAAATTTTAGCAACTATATATATGACACAAATAAAAAATGCAGCATTTGAGATAAATCAACTTAAAAATAACAGTAAGTATAGTCAAGCACATCAGGGGTCGATCTAGGTAAAACTTGGGACCCCATTTTGCTGATCCTTCACAAAATTCAAATCCTTAAAATGGGTCCCTTCACAAAATTCAGATTCATAATAACAGCCCTTTCACAAAATTTTATTTTATAAAAATAACTTTTGTAAAATTTTTCCATGTTTACAGTATTATTTTAAATGATAATGTATACTTGTTTAATAAAATGCTATTAACTTGATATTAAACATCAGATAGAGTAACTAACTGCTAAAATTAAAGGTTTCTAGCGACAATTCTTTTTTTTTTTTTTCACAAAAATAACTCAAAATTTCACAAAAAATAATTTGTTTTTCACAAAAATGGGTCCCAAAAATTAAAACCTGAATCAATGCCTGCACATACTTTTTAGGTTAAAAAAATTAAAAAACAAACAAACATGAATTCAAAATTATTTCTTAATGTGTCAAGTTTTGGTGCATTTTATTTAAAATTACACTTACACTTTTATTTAACTTACAATAAACATATAAATATAAATCAAATATTATATACATTATTAGAACATGAACAAAGAATTTTCTGAAATATTTAAGTGCTCAAACTGCTTTATTAAAAAAAAAAAAAACTGAAAAATTCTACATGAAAAAAAAAAAAATAAATATATAAATAAAATTTTATCTTATTAAAATACAATGTGAAATTATACATAAAAAATATAAGAGCAAGAAAAAAAGAGTTGTTTGTCAATATAAAGAAAATTAGGGGACTTGAGGAATGTAAAACATAAATAAATAAAAATCAAATTTAAAAAAAATTCTGAAAACTTTAACAGTGCAACACTGTTAAGTAATGTATAAGGAACAAAAAAAAATATATATATATATTTTATGGAAATAAATACTCTTTCTAAATTCAGATTTTAAATTATAGTAAACTTTAACAACTTAGCACCCACAACCCCCCCCCCCCCAAAAAAAAAAACAGAGCTGCCAACCTAATCCGGCAAATTGTTAGTACCGCCCCTTTTTCTACACCACTTAATTTTTAGAGCATTTGTTTTCTTCATTCATCGTAAATTTATTTGAAGAGAATTACTCTAAAAATTAAGTGGTGTAGAAAAAGGGGTGGTACTAACAATTTGCCGGATTTGGTTGGCAGCTCTGAAAAAAAAAAAAAAAAAAAAAAAAAAAAAAACGCTCGGATTTTTTCTGGGTTTACCCACTTAAAAAACCCAATAAAACCCACACTCAAGTGGGTTTTATTGGGTTTTTTTTAATCTAATAAAATTTTTCACTTTTAAAGCATAATTTATTATTTTTTCTTATATTTTCTTACTTGACATTATTATATATATATGTAGGATAATAACTATATGTATAATTATTATATATATATAATTATTATTATATCTACATATCATATCACATTAGTGATATAATATATGCCAGTTTGAAATTATGTAATTATTTTTCAACTTTGTTAGAAAAATTCCTTTCATTTCAACCATCTATCTACAATATCTCTTTTGAACAGAACAATAAAAAAAAAAAAAAAAAATGAAAGATGAGAAAAAATAAACAATATTGCAAGCCATTTTTGTATATTTGTAAGCCATGGTGAAAAAATAAAAATAAAAGTAATACTTTGCCTAAAATTCTAAGGATTTAACAACAAATATTAAACATAATTAACAAATATAATATATTGACCCTTAAGGTTCGATACAAGCAAAAAATAGGGTTCTTTTTTTCCCCTCGAAAACTTCAAATTCATCAAAACTACCTTTTTAAAAGATTTAGTTTTATAAAAATGACCTTTCTATAAAAAATTTTCGTGTTCCAGAATTATTTTTAATGTTTACCTCTTAGTTCAATGAAACGCTATTGACTTGATAATAAACATTTATATAGAATGACTAATAAAATGGTAGGTGTTACACAATTTTTTTTCTTGCAGAAAATTTTTTCGTTTTTTACAAAAATGAGCTTTAAAAATTAAAAGCTGGAGGCACTCCTGACATGTAAGTGTAAAAAGTAGGCAGTGATAATTTTGTTTTGTATTCCTTTATTAAGTTTTCAAATATGAATCAAATGTCAGTTATCAATATTAACAAAAATTTAAAAAAATATTTGCAGATTTTTTTACTTTAACCATATAAAAATACATAATTATTTGTAATATAAAAATCGTACGTGGTAGGTTTAAAATATTTTGCTTTTGTTACTAGTTTTAATTTTACACAAAATAACTTAATAAAAAATTAAATTCAAAATTGTGATAAAATACTGAATAGAATAAAATAAGAATTCATTTTACAGTTTAGGCCAAATCAATATTAAGAATATGAAGGTCGTTTAATTTTTAATTAATTACTATTATTTTGTAGTAATAAGTTTTCTTTTAGTCTAAAACTCTTTTGAAATAAAACTTAAAATTCAAACCCAACAGCGTTATTCTACGTTTAATATAAAAAACGCAATTAAATCCAAAAAAGCCCATTAAAACCCAAAAAAGACCCACCCGGGCTGCGCTTTAAAAAAAAAAAAAAAAAAACGGGTTTTTTAAAACCCTGCTTAGCACCAGCAAGGACGTACCCAGGATTTTATTTCGGGAGGGGTCCAGAGTTAGGGTTTCATTAAATCACGTGGGGTGCAAGACTGTGACGCTTTCAGGGCCCCTTAACTATACTATTATAAATACATTTTAAACTGAGCATCCTTTTAACTATAGTTGAAAACATTACTTATTAAGTAATTACCATTATTTATGC
The DNA here is from genome assembly GCA_963930645.1 of Salticus scenicus. Classification (NCBI taxonomy): domain Eukaryota; kingdom Metazoa; phylum Arthropoda; class Arachnida; order Araneae; family Salticidae; genus Salticus; species Salticus scenicus. The sequence goes on from OZ005648.1 coordinate 53,768,298, forward strand.
AAAATTTAAGCTTTTCCTAGAATTTCAGTTTAAGCTTAATTTTTTAAATACCAAAATTTAAAATTCCAGTTCATACTGAAGTCATACATACTGAATCCACACGAAAAAAAAAAAAAGAACATTGTTTTAAGTATTTTTCGCATATTTAACATGTTGATCGCCACGCGAATTCTTAAGGAAATCCCATTCAGGCCACGTGCGCTGCTTAGAAACGTGTTATGTTTACTGCGTTATGTTTACCGTGTTTCAATAAAATACATTAAAATGCCTTAATGATATAATCCTATAATAGATAAAAATTAAGTAAATTTGAAACAAATCTTCAGTTATTACTTAAACCAATGTTGTTGTTGTTTTTTTTTTAAAGTTTTATATCACATTTCACACTGTCAGCCACCGGTGGCTGGCGTGGCCTAAACGGAAAGTTCAGTGTCAGCCACCGATGGCTGACATGGCGCTGAACGTGTTAAAACATAATTCGATTCCTTAACACCTGAATACTAACTTCAGGGAATTTTGTGTATTTTTCTATACAAATGTCTCTGGAAGTATCAGAAGATTTCTCTTTGCCGGGAAAAGGGTTAGTTATAATATTTGGGTTAAAGACAATTGATTACGCTAGTGTCCTAGGCCTATGGGTAGAATTTCTATCATGGGGGAGGGGGATCTTTCTAAGAGGTCGTAGACCATATTTACGCATGTTTCAGAGAAAACCACGGAAAGCTCCGAATGACTGGGTCAACGAGCGCAACATGGGATCGAACCTGCACTTCCTGTCTACCAGTTTTGAGCGCAGAAACACTCAGCCACTGGTAACATTTTGAAAAAGTAACCAAAGAGTTGCTCATGTATCAGAAATATCTATAAGAAATCATCTACTCCCTCCACAAGAAAACTAATTCGATCAAATGATAAGTGTAAAGAACTGATTAAAGAACATAGTTTCTTTTTAAAGTTATACATGATATAAAACAATTTATAGCTTCAAAAGAACATATTTATTAAATTAACTTTTATTACATTTTATTTTGGGAGGGGTCCGGACCCCATGGACCCTTTCCCTGGGTACGTCCTTGAGCACCAGTGTGCATTTAAAATTCTAACTGAAAGTGACGTAGCAATGTTGTAAAAAGATTTTAAAGAACATTTTTTTCATAAATTCATTTCATTTATGTTATTTTTGTTGAACGGTTGAAAGTAACAGTAAATAACAAAAAAGGAATTAAATTTATTGAAGTTAATGAATACTAATTAGTGTCATTATACATGTTAAAAGTAAGTTGTTACTCTTTCTTGTATGCTGGCTGTATTTATTTTACTATAAAAAAATCTCTGAAACAATCCCCAGAAATCTGTACATAGGGAAAAAAAACATATTTAAGGGCATCAAAACATAGCATTGGAAAGGGTTGCCAGAAGCTAAAATAAGTTTAAAAAGGGCCACTGGATGCTGTGCCCTGCCAAATTAGTCCAGAGTCAGCACTAAAAACTTTTTCAATATTTAATGAAATCTTGTTTTATAAAAATAATGATCCTTTCACAAATTTTTTTTACATATTTTAGAAAAGCATTTTAATACACTGCCTGTACTTGATTCTATCAAACATTATTACCTTAATATTAAGCATTATACAGAGAAACTGCTAAGTTAAACGGCGTTACAAGATTTTTTTTCCTGCATATTTTTTTTTTTTTTTTTTTTAAGTTCTAATAAATTGCTGTTCCAGTTATCCTGTACTTTGTTCTGAGAACTTTTAAGTTTCATTGTTCAGGGGTGAAACTGAGTCACAGGTCTAAAAATACTGATCTTACTGACCAAAATTGGAAAAATACTGACCAACTTAAAAGAGAATAAAAATTAAAAGTTATACAATGAAAATTTTTTCTGTTAATTCAGTAATGCAAGTATATTTTGAAAAAAACTTTAAAATTTATTAGCTAATAAACTATGTGAAAAATATAATAAACTGTTCAGTAAGTTAAAAACTGAGATTTTTAATGAGAATAAGTAATAAAATTTTAAGTTAATGTTTAGATTAATACCAAATACTTAGGACTCAACTACTTTACATACAAAAAACTTGATAGATATTAACAATTTTATATCAGCAAAATTTTGAATTTATGAGTTTCCTTAACTGGCTGGAGCACATTTTAATATTCAAAAATTTATAGTGAACTAGCAGGCCTTACCTGTTTCGCTGGTCATTATATTGAAATGAATTCTCAAAATACCATATCATTAGTAAAAATAAACAAAAAATTGAAATTAGTCAAAATCTAAGTTAAAGTTCTCGGTTCTCGCTACCTTTCCCCAAGTAATTTGGAGCCGAGTTATGCTTATAAAGGTGGTTTACCAGGGGGGGGGGGGCAGAAGGCAAAAACCACCTTAAGTTTTTATGCATAATTCTGCAACTGGCAATAAAAACATAATTCTGCTATTATCTATGATTAAACTTTGATTATATCAAATAGTGCCAAAATGTTTCCAGCACAGACCACAATAGTATTGTGTATTTTAATAATTGAGCATAAAGAAAAGCAAGAGTTTTGCTAATTTGTGATGAAATACTTATGAATAGGTTTTGAAAAATAAATAATGTTGTCAATTAGCAATTAAAATACTTCCTTATGCTAGCAATTTTTGGTTAAAAAATAATTTTCAAAAAATCCCAAATTTTAGCAATTAGTCGCGATTAAATACAATTTTGTCTTAATAAGTGCTGGAATATTTCTTTTTTTTTTTTTGCATCAGTACAGTATACAAAAAAATTGCATTTTTTTTTTTCTTTTTATCAATAAGACACAAAATAGCACAATTTCCATCAAATGGCTAAAGAGAAATAATATTGTTAGGATCTCAAATAAATTTGAATTGAAAAAGGGACTCTCCACAACAATCGGATAACTTTAGTCTCTTTAAAAAGTTAGAGATAAAATTATTTTGTTAATTCAAAAAGTTTAAAAAAAAAAAAAATTATGGTGTTTTTTTATTTTTTAAATAATTAATATGTAGTAAACATCACATAGCTTTCTTTTCTTATAAAATATGCCACCAATTAATATGCACAAAAATTTAATAAACACACACATATACGTAGCTTCTCCTAATAAAGGTTTTACATAAGCTGTTTGATGCAATTGTAACCAACAGATGTTGAGATATAGCCGTCAAAAACCGTATGTGAAAAATGGAAACTATAATGTTAAATGATTTTATGTACCTATATATAGAGAGTCATTAAACTTTTGCTGCAAACAGCTTTTAGCAGTTAAAACAGGCGAGTAGATTGCCACCAAACTCAGTATAGAGACGGTTCATGATATGAGCTTATCCACTTAGTTACAAGAATTTAAATATAACCATCTTGTATGTGTGTAATATACAATTTTTTTTTTTATAAAAACTTAGTACATAAAATTGTGTCGATAAAACAGACAAAAATAAAATATTTTAGAAAAAAGAACCTTTATATAATAATAGATAAAACTTTAGTTACATATTTGTGAAAATAAAAATAAGGCACTTTTAAAACTTGATTTTTAATTTAAAAAATAATAATTATGAAAAAGGTAAACACTAAAATGTTATTAAAAATATATTTTAATAATCAAATTTGTTGTTTTGCAAATTATGGCCCAAAACCACCTATCTTTTTTACTCTTCTAGAATTTGATGATTAATGAAATCTATCATGTTTGAAATGATAAAATATTTATTTTAATGTTCTCATTTCATATGTAAATGTCATGCATCTTAAATTAGCCTGAGTGTATAGGAACTTTTATATTCTCTAAGAATTATCTGAGAATGATTCGCATCTGAGAAAGACTATATAATAAAGAATGAAGTAATGAGTTATTATGGTTTTAATAATGCACTAAGCTGGAAGTATCAAATGTAACAATGAACCTAATTGCGTTGATATATACTCTACAAAAGTTCTGAAACATTTCATGAAAACATGCTGTTTGACATTTAACTTAATTTTGTGTTCAAAAGGCCTTTTTTTAATATCAAGATGCACAGAATTCTTCATATGTACATCAATTATTCATTCTGACAACTACTCTGCCAAAGTGCTACTCGGTGAAGCACTAATTATTATTGCTTAAAAAATATTTAATCATTTAATGTATTAGGTTATTACTTTGTGAATTAAATGATAGGTCAATTTTTAAAATTATGTTGAAATTTCAATGAAAATTTTTAGCGATCAAACATCATAAAAATATTAAAAAAGAAATCTGGAGTGACTCTACTTGAAATTTCAATGTATTTAATATTTGGCAATAGCTATAACCAGGACCTGATTAAGCTTTTAAATTAGGGAAACTCAGTATCATTTCGAGGCTCCCTTTCATTAAAAAAATATCTTGTTTCCCTGTTACATATTATACAACACAAGTTACCGCGGGACTTCCCCTTAAATCAGGGATATAGATTAGCAAAAATACAAAAAAGCTAACAGTGTTGTACACGTTGAAATGAATTTTGATGACAAAATCTATTATATTAGAGTAATAAATATTTATTTTAATCTTCAATGTAAAAAAAGAAAAAATGTACTTCAGAAACACAAGAAAAGCTAGCCTACCTTGATAATTATGTGATAATTATACGTCATGCAATCGGTAAAGCGGGAAATGGGAATCCATCTTGTGATGTGATCATGTGACCTTGTCACGGATTAGGAGGTTCTATAGGATATATTACTAACGTTACGGGAAGGTAGTAATTTTCATCTTTCATATAGAGGGCGACCAATCTCGAGAATCCACCAATCAGCGCGTTTTTACATTTCTGGCTGTTCGTTCGTTGGATGACTGAAGCCTAAGGGGCGGGCTTTCCCTTTCTTCCGATAAGTTTCAAAGGTACTACACCAGGCGGCGATCGGATCGCTTACTCTGGTCAGCTGAATTAATGCGGAAAGGAACGCTTCTATTTTCGCGCTCGCTGCCCTATCTAGTGTTCTATCCTGGTCTCCTAATCCGTGGACCTTGTTTTGTAAATCAAACAGCTAAGGGTTGCCATAACTGTTTTTCAAAATACTGCGATCTGCTAAAAGAAAAAAAGATTTGCTCTTTGAGGTTGAGATTGAGTGGGTTTTACATCGTAATTCGTAAGAAAATCAGATAAACAATTGCTTGATAAACCAATTAATATTTGTATGAGGGTATACTTAAATAAAGTAATAGGTATTTATTAAATTCAAGGTCATTGCGCTTAAGCTCTATGAGGTAGATATTTTTGAGTCATTTCATTCATGGAGAACCGAATGTCCCCAATTTCGAAAGAAAATAATTTCAATAAGTAATACTTTTATAATTTGTACTGAAATATACAAAAGACAGTTTTGTAATTACCATAACAAACTAATTTTTTAATGTTTCAAAAGACTTTTTATTTATTTATTTTTTATTTTTGTTACTTTCTTCTGCGTTTAAAAGAAGATTAGTAAAAAATTTCAATTCTTGGTTTTTAATGGATTCACATGTTTTGATAAGTCTCGAGCACGATTTAACTATTTATACTTTCTTCTGTATATCTAAGAAAATGATGAATTGGTGAAAGTTTTCGAACTCTAGTTTTGAATGGATTTTCATGTTTTGTGAGATCCTTAACACGATTTGACCATTTTTAGAAAATGCCTGTGTGTCTGACTATGTGCTAGGCATGGGTGTCGGCACAATGGGGCAAGGGGAGCACTCCCCCCCCCCCCCCGGAAAATTCTAATAAGCATTTTTTTTTCTTTAACTTTAAAACTGTGCTATCAGAATTTTATTAAAAAGCAACTTTTTTTTTTTTTTTTTTTCTTTTCAGGTTGTGCCCCACCTTGAATTTTTTTCTGGCGACGCCACTGGCTAGGGTGTAGCATAGGACAAAATTTCGTATAAATATGTATATAATGAGAATTATTTTTATGAAATGATTGTGAAATTAATAGGAATTATTGATAATCGTAGGAGTAAACTAGGAAAATAAAGTGTGCGCACACGGTAGAACATCCCCCTGAGGGAAATAGCCCCCAGTTGCAGTGGCGGATCCAGAACTTGATTTTTTTTTTTTTTTTTTTTTTTTGGGGGGGGGGGCTAAGATTTTTCAAAGTGTTATTCTACACCAATAAAAAATTTACAATTGCAAAATTCAATTATGAATGACAGTGATTTGAGGGGGGGGCTTCAGCCCCCTAGCACCCCCCTTAAATCCGCCACTGCCCAGTTGGTGTAAATATTCAGTATGGATATCTTTCAAAAGAACTCCTCAATACCTTTAATTTTAAAACGAATGATTGAACCACAGATCTGTGTTATTTTTAAAACAAATTATCCATTTTTGTCGAGTTGGAGTTGAATATTTGTCGAGGCATGATCTTAACCTTTTGCTGTTTATATGCTTCAAGCTGATAATACAAATTAGCAACCAAACTAAAAATACATATGTGAGAAAAGTAAGTGTGTGCTTCAATAATTTTTCTACCGACTGTAAATTTTGAGTTACTGGTGTCATATCCCCCTCCAAGTGATGATAGGAAATATCATCTGAGGGGGGGGGGGGGGTAGGGGATAAAAGAAATATATTTTTTGGATGAATGCTTCACAACCTTTAAAAGGATGTTTAGCATGGCATTCTGTATGAAACGGAAGATACAAATTTTTAAGTATTTCAACCATTTTCTTTTTTAGATTTGGAAAAAATTAATCAATTTTGCAAACCTAATGCATTTGCCCCAAAGCCAATTTTCTTTGAATTTCCTTGAAATTTTTTAATTGTGTTTTTATATTAAAATGTCAATAAAAAAATGGAATATTTTAAGATTTCGATGAAAACTTCGCATTTTATTCGAACATTTCAATTTCGTTAACGTTATACAGGAACAGCGAACAGGCTGTCTCAGATATTGAAACGAGAAGAGGGCGCCGTAGGCGCTACCAAGCGAAAATTTCCTGCGATTAAATTTTTCAATAAAGTTATTTTCACTATATGTCAATGAGCTGTTGTAGGACTTGAAACGGGAAAAAGGCGCCACAGTGCGGAGTTTCGTAAAGTCGGACTTTTCAAGGATCGCGAACCAGCTGGTCGCCGAAGGCGGCTAGTTAAAAATAATTTAATCATATTTAGAATTCGAAATATTGAAATTTTAAAATATTGCAACGCCATCTGGCGGTAGAAAATTCTGTAACCTACTGTTCTATTCCAAATTAACAAAGCTTTAAAATGATGTATTACTTATGAAATTATTTTAATTAGTAGCTGAGATACAAAAGAAAACCTAACCAGGAGACCTTAAAACGTGTAAATCACGGGAAATCTCGAATTCCATTATTTACGGTAGTCGGTTAAAGGAAAGTGACAGAAATTTGTGGCGTCTACTCTTGAAATTCAATTTAAATAAGTTTCAAAATGATATATTACTTTTGAAATTATGCTAATTAGAAGCTGAGATACAAAAATAATATAAAGACTATTATAAAACGATTTATGTCTGACTTTTTCGTGGTTTTCTCCGAAACTTGCGTAATTCCGGGCTAAATACTGTTAAAAATCCATAGTATGAAATGTTAAAGGAGTATCAGGATTCGAAACTCTGCAATATATAAAAGAATAAAGGCGTTCTGGGTTTTCTGTAGTTTTCTCCGAAACAACCGTTTTTTTTTCTACGTTTTTGCCCCTGCCCCCTCTTTACGTCCCTTCTAATAATTTTACACTTGAAAATATCCGCAATCGATTTATCTTTCCTTAAAACCTAATAATACCAATTTCAAACGCTGTAACTATTTTTTTTTTCTTTGCCCCTTCGCCCTTCCTAATAATTCAACACTTTCAAAAATATTCAGAATCGAATTTCGGGCGTTAAAACCAAATATTACGAAATTTCAACGGCATATCTCAATTTAAAACACTGCAAAATATAAAACAAAATTTAATCTAATTTTTTGTTTATCCACATATTTTCATGAAAATTGAACAGTAGCTTTATATGCTGTCTAGGCCGAATATTAATTCAAATGTAACGGGAATGAAAATTTGAAAGAATTTGAAAATTGCAATTTCTGCCCCACTATAAAACACGTGACATCTTGATCGGTTACAATCATTTCCTTTTTCATGGCAGACAGTCGTCTGGCATTTGAAATGATGTTGTCACAAAAAATTCATACTTTAGTTAATTTTAAAAAATCTAATTGTTGTACCGATACGCCACTTGCACACTTAGATTCAGAAAAAATGCCCCTTTCATTTGGGGATCGAAATCGTAACGATCGGACGAATATTTCTAATTTATTTTCCACTTTTTCTGCTTTTAACTCCGTTAAAATATCTTTTTTTATGCAATGGCGGTGGATTCTCAGTCATTGAGATCGCTTTTAGATTAGACATGAGTGGACATTTTAATTAATAACTCCACAACTAATTAAAATTTTTAAATTCTGTTTTCAGGAGCCCCTCGGGAAGGCCCCTGAGCATCCGTATGTCAATTTTTGTACTTCTGCGTTCAATAGGGCTAAAAGTATAAAAGAACAGGCAGACAGACAACCCTTTTCTAGATATTTTTTTTTTTGTTGTTGTTGTTGTTGTTGTTAAAAATGAAAAAAATCGATAACTTTATTTTAAATTATCGCAGATCAATGGTTCAACCATTCGTTTTAAAGGTATTAGCGAGCTCTTTTGAAATATACCCATCATGGAAATTTACTCCCCTCGAGGGGGGACTTCACCCCCGGGAGGGGAGGCGAGGCTCCTACATGCACAATTTTTTTCCCAGTTGGCTATCTCTATTACAAATAATTCTTTTAAATTTCGTAATGATTATTGAAAAATAATTCTTTTTATGCACATTTATACAAAATTTTGTCCTATACCACCATGTTAAAAATTTAGAAAAAGCGGGATGGCAACGCAAGCTGTTGCTCAATTTTTACCAAAAGTTGATAGACATTAATTTATGTCAATGTGTAACGACATACCAATTTGTATGAAATTCTGCATAGAAATACCTGAGATACAGTTGTCCCAAAATTTTGTGACACACACAGACATTTTCTAAAAATGGTCAAATCGTGTTCTACAGCTCTCAAAACGTGTAAATCTATCAAAAACCCAGGTCGAAAATTTTTACGAATCCAATACTTTCTTCTATTGAATACTAGCCACCTTCGGCGACCAGCTGGTTCGCGATCCTTGAAAAATCCGACCGTTTGAAACCCCCGCTCGGTGGAGCCTGCGGCGCCTTTTTCCCGTTTTGGGACCTACAACAGCTTATTGACATATAGTACAAATAGCTTTATTGAAAATTGTAACTGCAATAAATACCCGCTCGTTAGCGCCCTCTTCTTGTTTCAGTGTCTGAAACAACCTGTTCGCTCACCATGTTAAGATATTTAGAAATTCTAACCTTAGCTGGGTGGCGCCCCCGTTTTAGAACTTACAACAGCTTGCTCGCTCATAGTGCAAATAGCTTTGAAAATTTTAAATGCAGCAAATTTCAGCTCTGTGGTGACTACGGCGCCCCTTTACGTATCATGATTTGAAACAGCCTGTTAGCTCACTGTGTAAAGGAACATTGAAAATTCTGATCGTGGCAAATCCCCAATCCGGTGTGGCTTACGGACTCCTAATCGACTCCCAAATAATTTATACTTAATTGGAGATATTAAATTATTAAAATATCAAAAATCTGTCTGGCGACAGAGAATTGTGACACATACTCTTCAATTCCAATTCAAAAAACATTTAAAATGATACATTACTTATGAAATTATGTTAATTAGAAGCTGAGATACAAATGTAATATTTATATTGTTATAAAAAGATTTGTGGCTGAGGTTTCCGTGGTTTTCTTCGAAACTTGCGTAATTGAGGGCTAAATAATGCTAAAAATCCTTAAAAAGAAATGTGAACGGAGTATTGGAATTCGAAAGTCCGCAAAATAAAAAACGATAAAGGTGTTCCGGGTTTTCTGTGATTTTCTCTGAAACTCCCGTACTGAATTTAATGGTTTATATCAGTTTAAAAGTTTGCAATAAAATTACTGTAAAATAAATTTCGAATGGTATAAGTAATTTAATCATAATCAAAAATGGATATATTGGAATAAAGGTGTTCTGGATTTTCCGTGGTTTTTGCTGAAACTTCCTCACAGAATTTAACGGCTTATATCAGTTTAAAAGTCATCTATAAAATATATTGCAAATGGTGTATTATAAGTAACTTAATCATAATTATAATTGGAGATATTAAAATTTTAACATATTAAAGTGCCATCTGGCGGCAGAGATTTGCGATCCCTACTTTTTATATTAAAATTCAAATAAGTTTTTAAATAACATATTATTTATGAAATTGTACTAATCAGAAGCTGAGATACAAAAGTAATGCAAACATTTTTATAAAAAGATTTGTGTCTGACTTATCTGTGGTTTTCTCCAAAACTTACATAATTCCGGGCTATATACCGTTAACAATTATTAGTAAGAAATGTGAGCGGAAATCTGAATTCGAAACTCTGTAAAATATGAAAGAATAAAAACGTTCTGGTTTTTCCATAGTTTTCTCCGAAAGTTTCGTACAGAGGTACAGAATTTGAACGGGTTATATCACTTCAATAATCTGTAATAAAAATACTTTAAAATATCTTTTGAATGATGTATTATGTATTAATATTTTAGACTCAAAAGGGCTAATCTATCAAGGGCGATTAACGATTTCTGTTGAAATCCGTCTAAAATTTAAGAATTCCAAAACTGCTTTTTTACAGCCGAAATCAGAAAAGAAAAAAAAAAATCATTATTATTTCTTCAAAAGTAACTTTAGGTTTCATTAACAGATTAAATAAAAATGAATTTAAATAAATGTAATATGTCTATTTATTTTAATTTTAAAGCTATACTTTAGATTTTTTAACTGCAGACAGGTGAGCCATATGACGGGCGATTTCGAATTTCTGCTTAAATCGATTTAAAATTGAAAAAATTCAAAAACTGCTTTTTTATTTCCAGTACTTGTCATGTGGACGAAAAGCAATTTCTCCCGACCGGAAGAATAGTCAGCCAGCATGTCTGGCACCTGGCACTCGAGAATCTTTGATAAATGAAATAATTAAGTGTTGTCAGCTAAATTTCATGCTTTAGTTAATTTTAAAAAATCTAATTGTCGTGTTGAAATGCTGCTTACACCCCTGGATTAAAAAAAATCGCCCCTTTCATTTGGTACCATATTCGTAACAATTGGACAGTCATTTCTAATTTATTTAGCCATTTAACTCTCCTTAAACCCATTTTAAGCTCAAAATTGAGTCGTTTATTAATTGACATAGGTTGACGTTTTAATTAATATCCCCGCAACTAATTAAAATTTTTAAATTCTGTTTTCAGTATCCCCTCCGGAAGGCTTCTGAGCACTCGTATGCCAAATTTTATACTTCTATGTTCAGACAGACAAAGATCTTCTTTTATATTAGTTTTTTAAGTATTGGATTCGTAAAAATTTTCGACTTTCGGTTTTAGATGGATTTACATGTTTTGAGAGGTCCAGAACACGATTTGACCACGTTTAGAAAATATCCGTCTGCCTGCATGTGTGACAAAAATTTTGTGGCGACTGTATCTCAGGAACTAGTGCAAAGAATTGCATATACATTTACATGCAGATGCATCTTGACATAAACTAGTACTTATCAACTTTTGGTGCTAATCGCTCAACAAATGGCGCTGCTATATATCCTGAAGCTTCGACTTCCGCAGCTTCAGGGAAGGCTATATCTCAGGAACTACAGAACATAATTGCATATATGTAGATGCCCCTTGACATATCAACTTTTGGTGCCAATCGGGCATTGGGTGGCGTTGTTATACAGCGATTTCCGCAATTTTAGGGAAGCTATATCTTCAGTTCTATAACGTATAGTCGAACGAAATTCGATAAATGAAAAGGCCATTATGAGGCATATGCTGATTAATTTAAGTGCATATCCGCCGATAAATGGGGCTGCAATATTGTATTTATTATTATTATTTGAGAACGAGAATGATGTCATCTGCATGGTAAAAATTCACTTCCGTTGGACATTTAGTGTACTACCACTATCTGAGATGAAAATCGTCTCATTATGGATTTAAAAAAACAACAACAATAATAATAATAAATGATTTGTTTAAGAAAACATACAAAAAAGTTCTGTGATGACCACATCATTACAGTTTATTTCTATTATTGTAACAAGTATTGGTATTATTAAGATAATGGAAATAAAATATTATTTTACTAACAAAAATGTATTTAATGTCATCTCTTTCAAGGAATTTTCCATTTTCAATACCTAACATATCAAAACAGCGGAAGACAGTAAAGTGATAGACAAACTGGCGGCTTTTAAAATAGATTATTTGTTATTCTGATCTGATCATTCCCAGAGATAATTACATTTTATTTAAATGACGTGGTAGTGGAATTTTAAAAACAGTTTTCCAATTTTTCTAATTTTTGTTCAGTTTTTAATAGAAATTGATGATAGCCATGATTAACGATTTAGAGTCTAGAGTTTGAAGATCTTCTCACTCTGTTAAGAAATAAGAGTTTCAGACAAAAAAGGATTTATTTAAAGATTAATATTTTCAGTAAAACCTCTCTAAGTTGGACACCTACGGTTCCAAGAAAAAGTGTCCAACTTAGAGAGGTGTCCAACTTATAAGGGGTTAGACATAATGTTAATGGATACATTCCGTTCCGAGAAAAAGCGTCCAACTTAGAGGGGTGTCCAACTTATAGGGGTGTCCAACTTGAGAGGTTTCACTGTATATTTCTATATATATACATATACATACTATAGAAATATTTTGGTTGTATTGTTCTGAGATGAACTAAAAACGAAAAGGTCTACACTGAGTCTGATTTTATTAAAGTTTATAGTTTGAATCAAAAAATCTTTATATATATCCATAAATATAAGTTCTATTCTCATACATATGAATATTATACATTAAAAGTAGTATGTTCTGTATTATGGTATTCGTATGCTAGCTATATTGTTATTCTGACACCGCATCTCCGATCTCCGCCTTGTCCCGTCTCCCGTGGTGGTCAATGTTAGTAAAATGGACACACCGCGGGCTATCTCTCCCTAGTTGTTTCTAGACTTATTTGCTTGTTATTTGGGGTACAGTCCTGCATCGAGTCGGGTCGACTAAATATTTTTCTTGCGGGTCCGGTTCGGGTCGGGTTGACTGATTTATTTTTACATCGGGTTCGGGTTTAGTTTTCAGTAGTCGGGTCTACTTGAGAACATCTTTCAAAGAACTTTTACTTTAATAAGTAGAAACGTGTTTGCGATATATACCATACCATTGTGAATACAGGCTTACCCAAATTATTATAGTAAAATAAACATCCATATCGCACTAGACTGAAACAATTAACAAAATACATCAAATATATCATTATTATCTTTTAGAATAGAAGCTGTGAAAAACAGGCTCGCTCTTGGAGGATAATCAGATGTGTGATTCATCTATTTTGATTACTCACATCCTTTTGAAAGAGACTGTGAATGTAAACTAATAATTATTTTTTTTTCTCTTGCAGATGTTTTTGAGAAGGTATTAAAATATAATGTACGTAGATTTAGGTGAGAACTGTTGTTTAGTAGGCGTCGCAGAGCTGTATTATTTTATCATGAATAAAATTTCTTTTTTTTTTTTTTTTTTTTTTTTTTTTTGAGAGCACTTTTAGTAATGCCATAATAGTCATGATGGGTTATAAATCACAAAATAATCTTGCAAACCTTAGTAGCTTTGACTTTCTTTTTTTTAAATAGAACTTTTTTTTTCAACGGGATGCATATTATGTTACATTGTTTACAGTAATCCTTCCGTTATATTGGGCCTCATTACATCACTCATTCGGATAAATTTTTTATCCCCCGACAGGCGCGTTATAAATAATGGGCTGCACTATAAATATATATTATATAAATATATACATGTATACAGAGACACAGACATTATAAATTGTTATAATTACATTTATAGTTATTTAAATTGAGGATTGATAATAAGAAAATTAATTTGAAAATGAAAACGGTATTTAATTTTACTATTGTGTATGCGTTGCATAGCGTACCACTTCAATATCGGGCTCGGGCTTTGATCACACAAAATTTTTCGGGCTCGGGCGAGCTCAGTTCAAAAATGTCTCGGGCCCGGGCAGGCTCGAATTGCCAAAATAGAGCCCGAACTCACCTCTAGTACCTGTCCGAAGTCCGTGCAACCATTAGCGGTTGAGCTTTAGCTGCTTCAAGCCGTTTCTCACAGACAGACACACACACGCGCACAGATTTTAATAATATAAGAGACTAGTTGGTTCGCGATCCTAGAAAAGTCTGACCGTGTTAAACTCCCGCTAGGTGGCGCCTACGGAGTCCTCTATCCATTTCAGAACCTACAGCATCCTGTCAGTATTTTAAAAATAAAGCGCTATTTTACCATGTTTTTATTAACTTCGATTCTTGTGTGTTTGTGTGTTTGCGTGTTTGTCAGGGACAAATCTTGCAATCGATTTTTAACTAACTTCCCGACTAGCTAGATATTTGAAATTTTCAGGACAGCTCACAACACGGTGACAATACATTTTTCTAATAATTTTAGTCAACTGCTTCAAGTTCCGCTGCCTTCGGCAGCGTTTATATGATTCGACAGAAAATTTATTTAACTAACTTCCTGACTAGCTAGACATTTGAAACTTTCAGAATAGTTCAGAATAAGGTTAAAATGCATATTTTTAATACCTTTAGCCAACTGTTTCGGGTTCCCGCTGCCTTCGGCAGCGTTATCAGTACAAAGATTGCAATCGATTTTTTCCTAACTTTCCGACTAGCTAGACATTTGAAACTTTCAGGATAGCTCAAAAACCGGTGACAATACATTTTTTTATTACTTTTAGTCAACTGTTTCAGGTCCCCACAGCCTTCGGCAGCGTTTATATGATTCAACAGAAAATTTATTTAACTAACTTCCCGACTAGCTAGACATGGGAAACTTTCAGAATAGTTCAGAACACGGTGAAAATGCATTTTTTAAATATTTTTAACCAACTACTCCGGGTTCCAGCTGCCTTAGCTCAGAATACAGTGACAATACATTTTTTTTTTATACTTTTAGTCAACTGATTCAGGTCCCTACTGCCTTCGGCAGCGTTTATATGATTCGAACGAAAATTTATTTAACAAACTTCCCGACTAGCTAGACATTTGAAACTTTCAGAATAGTTCAGAATACGGTTAAAATGCATTTTTTTAATACCTTTAGTCAAATGTTTCGGGTTCTTGCTGCCTTCGGCAGCGTTATCAGTACAAAGATTGCAATCGATTTTTCCGTAACTTCTCGACTAGCTAGACATTTGAAACTTTCAGGATAGCTCAGAATACAGTGACAATACATATTTTTTTTTATAGTTTTAGTCAACTGTTTCAGGTCCCTACTGCCTTCAGCAGCGTTTATATGATTCAACAGAAAATTTATTTAACTAACTTCCCGACTAGCTAGACATTTGAAACTTTCAGGACAGCTCACAATACGGTGACAATGCATTTTCTTAATACCTTTAGCCAAATGTTTCGGGTTCCTGCTGCCTTCGGCAGCGTTACCAGTACAAAGCTTGCAATCGATTTTTCACTAACTTCCCAACTAGCTAGACATTTGAAACTTTTATAATAGCTCAAAACACGAGAGCAATGAATTTTTTTAAAAATTTATCCAATTGCTCCGGGTTCCCGCTGCCTTCGGTAGCGTTTATATGATTGAACAGAAAATTTAAAAACATGGTATATAAAAAGATCTTTTTATCTTGTAATTATTTATCAGTCAGAAAAGATTAAAAATTTATTTTTAAAATATCTTTAATGATCGGGCAAAAATTTGCTCCTGTCCCCACTACCTTCGGCAGCGCAGCCACATGCATGCTAAGTTCGATTCTTAAGATATTTTCATAAATAAAAAAGCATACGGGAAAACGAAAAAAATCTTTTGTACTTGCTGAAATCATCCGTTCGGACACCAATTGCCCGTGATAGCGGATATTCCTGCGAGCTACACGCGCCCGACACCATGCATGTTATAATTTTACACTTTCGAAAGTATTCTCAATCGATTTCTCACCTCAGGACCTAATACGAATTTTCAAAGCTCTATCTCTATTTCAACATTTTTTACCCCCCCCCCCTTCTTCCTCCAATAATTTGACACATTTAGGTATATCTGTAATCGATTCATACATCCCAAAAACAGAATAATGGCAATTTTGAACACACTAACTTTATTTCTACAGTTTTCGCCCCGTATCTCTCTTACTCCCCCCCCCCCACACACACGCACACAAAGACACTTTAGAAAGTGTCCGCAATCGATACCTCTCACTCAAAAAATATAATAATGCCATTTTTCAAGAAACTCTTTGTTTTAAAATTTTTACCCTTACAAGTAATGCTCTTCCTGGAATAATTTTACATATTCGAAAATATCTTTAATCGATTCCTTACACCCAAACACCTAGAAATACCAATATTTGAGGTTTTATCTCTATTACAAAAAATTTGCCCCCCCCCCCTCTCTCTCCCTATTAATTTTACACTTTCGAAAGTATTTACAATCGATTCTTGACATCCAAAAACCTAATTATACGAATTTTCAAGTCACTTTCTATATTTTAAAAATTTGGAACTCCCAATGTCCCCCCACTACTACCGTAGGTAATGGAAGTATTGTATTCGGTCCAAAAATTTGATATCGAGTTTTCACCTGATTTACACGTTTTAAGGGCTCCTGATTGCAAAAAAGTAGTTTTAGCAATTGGTCAGTGTGCGTGGGCGTGGGCGCGCGCCCGCGGAATCTTTTGGCTATCATATCTCCGAAACCAATAAAGATAGAACTATGAAACTTCAGAATTGATACAGGTCTGGTGTACAGGTGAATTTTCCAAATTTTGGCGAAAACTGGAAAACCGGAAGTTGATTATCGGAAACCGGAAGAGGGACCGTAAGTGCGTATCTCAAAAACGACTCTAACGATTTTCTTCAGAGTTGCTGTATAAACCCTCTTTTTGATGTCCTTTCGAATGATATAGTTTATTAGTTCAGGATAATTGATAGGCACACTGTATGAAAGCTCAATTTCAGGTTTCGCAAGTGCGTTCCTTTAAAAACGGTTGTACGGATTTTTTATTTTTATTTTATTTTTTTTAATTCACCATATTAACTCCTTTTTAAATATCCTTTTGTCTGCGGTTCTTGTTTACCGGTCAATAATTGAGTATGCTAAGTTTTGGTAAAGGTTAGTATCTCAAAAGCGGCTCTAATGATTTTCTTGGAAGTTGTTACAGAAATCCATTTTAGATACTCTTTTTCATATATTACGTGATTATTACAGTAAAATTAACGATTATCCTGATTAGGTGTTCAGCTTTAGATCTCGAAAATTCGTGTTTTAAAAAAATAACTCTATCATTTTTTCTTTTTTTTATGTTTAACTCGCTATGTTAATATATATAAGACAATAATATATAATATATAATCCTTTATACGCACGTGCATGTATATCTATATACTCAATACTCTTTACTGGAAAATTCCAAAAAATTACATATAATACGTGTAATAGTGGGTAATAAAAGTCGTGTGGTTGTTTCACACCAGATTTTGTGTGTGTGTGTGTGTGCTCAAAAACAGAAAAGGGGGGGGGGCAGGAAAGAGGGTTAAAAAAAAAAAAAAAAAAAAAAAAAAAAAATCTGTTTTTTCTTTAGAACAACTCTTTTCTAATTTTTTTCTCCAGCATGCTGAAAAACAGGAAAAGGGAAAAAAAACAGAAAAAAAAGGGGAGGGGGAGAAACAGAAAAGGGGATAAAAAACAAAAACAAAAAAAATCTGTTTTTTCTTTAAAACAACTCTTTTCTATAAAAAATACAGATTTTTCCTATAAAAATTACAGAATTTTTTCCCCCAGCATGCTGAAAAACAGAAAAGGGGAAAATACAGAAAAAAGGGGGGGAGGAAAACAGAAAACAATATAAAAAACAGAACAAATCTGTTTTTCCTTTAAAACAGCTCTATTCTGTAAAAAATACAGATTTTTTCTCTAAAAAGTACAGAAATTTTTTACAGTGTACATTTTTACATGTACAGTAACTTAATTTTTGTTATAACTCCTGATCTCCCTAAGATGACTCTAAAAAGTTCAGGTTTTTTAATATTTTATAAAAACTTTTAATTATATGTAACATATTCAAATTGTATATCAAATAAAACTTTACAAAATTCTCTTTTAAATGAATGGTCAGAAACTTCTCCATCCTATATAAAACTTGAGAAATTTGAAATTGAAAGTATTTATATAAGCGAAAAAATGCTGGTAACCAAAAATTTAAAATATTAATAAAATGAAAATTCAATTAAATAAAAAATTTCCAAAAGTATATTCTCATTCAGAGCATCTACTGACTTGACAGAAAAAAAGTTCATGACCTATCGATATATCCAACCTTTCTTTTTTGTTGTACATTCTTTTTTTTAACTGATGTAACACCTTATTAACAGCAAAAAAAAAAAATTCTTCCATTCAGGTCAGGAGCATATGTATCATTTTCTTTTCAAATCTATTTATATTAAACTACAAGTAAATGACAAAATTTAATTTGCATAAAACAGACACTTAAAGCAGCACTGAATTTATATATAAAAAGATAAATTAACAAATTTAAATTATGATAAGTGAAAAAATGAAAGTGGAATGTATAAAAACAATCAAAACAAATAATTTTACTGTGTGAATAAACAAGAAAAGAGGTTAAATTTAACACTATTAAACCTAAAATTTCAATAATGCTGTGTTTTCTTCATCAGCAGGTGGGAACATTGCCATTAAAAAGCTATGTAATACTAGGTTTCTCAAGATATGCCAAGCTAGCACACTCAAAATTATATTTCAAATAGTGAAGCAAACTTGATGTTATAACAACTGAAATATGATTTAGTTATAAAACTTTATTAAAATTTGAATTTGAATAACTGATAAAGATTTTATACTGAGAGTTTATATTTAAAAAAAAAAAAATATTTAAGAAATTGTCTATATAAATTGAAATGCTTGGCATCTATGGACAAGGAAGAAGAATTAAAGTTTTCAATTTTCATAAAGTTTTTAAACTGCAACTCCAATTTTGCCAATGTTGACTGTAGCAGGTGATGAGATTTTCTATTTTTCTAGATGGTTCAGGTGGGGGTATGACCTTGCTAGCATTTCAATTCATAAAACATTTCAATTAAAAAAAAAAAAAAAAAAAAAATGTTTAATATAAACTCTTTTTTATCAGTTATTGAAATTTTAATAAAGTTTTTTAAATAAATAATATTTCAGTTGTTATATAACTTCAAGTTTGCTTTTGTATTCTGTTTGAAATATAATTTGGAGTGTGCTAGCTTGGCATATCTCCAGAAACCTGTTAATATTACATAGTTTTTTAATAGCTGTGTTCCCACCTGCAGATGAAGAAAACACGGCATTGACATTTTAGCTTGAATAGTATTGAGTTTAACCTCTTTTCTTGTTTATTAACACTGTTAAATAATTTGTTTTGGTTGTTTATACATTCCACTTTCATTTTTTCACAGATCATGATATAAATTTATTAATATATATATATATTTCCTCACGAAAAGACTAACAACAGAAATATAAAACTAAAAGTAAATGAGAAAAAAAAAAAAAAAAAAAAAACAGAAATTTTGAGGGGAAAACCTCTCTCCCCCCCCCCTCCTCCAAAGGGGTTTATTTCCATCCAGAAAAATTGAAAATTCATAATATTTACATTCCGATGCTTTTTTTCTTGAAATATTTTTTCATGTTCAGTATCTTACATGAAAACACTGATTCTGATAATGTTCATATTTCAAAAATAAAGTTTTATCCATGTAATCAAATAGTAATACTGAAATATTTAAGTATTATAATGACCTTCCTCCCATTACATTCATTTGAAATTACTTATTCTTTTCAAGTTTCTTTATACTTCAGTCTTTTTTCTTGAATATATACCCTTAGACTTGTCTAACTGTATTATTTTAATGTGTGTGGATATATATTATACACACACATACATATATATGCATGCATGTAACAGTAAAAAAAAACTAAGCAACTACTTTCTGCGAAAAAAATTTATTTCACAATTTATAAAAATTATATGTGCAAAAACTTACTTGATTTATGTCCTTTACATCTGAGTTAATAAGTTTTATATTATAACAAGGTGGCTAACTAGTCAGTGAAAGTCTGAGAAATTAAGTGAGTCTGCGAAAGTCATGGAATTTTGACATATTTTGTGGAAATAAGCCATATTTGAAAGCACATTATTCTAAATTGCTAAACTGTTTGTTAATTTTGTGAAATTGTTTGGGAAATAAACAGCTAAAGTCAAGAAAAGGCTGAAAAATATTCATGGAAAAGTTCAAATGTTAGCCACCATGTATAAAAAAATAATACATCAATAGTAAAATGCTTTAAATTTCTGAAGTTCGATTAACGTTAAACTTATATTTTATCTTTGTGATTAATTTCATTTTAAGTGAAAATCTGAGAGTCTAGCATGAGGTCCAGTAAACAGATTTTACCCGAGCCTGACCTGCAGTTAGGTTTGTGTCTATTTGACTAATTTTCTTCTCTTGCGTGTTAGGTTTGGTTCAGGTTGACTGATTTATTTTTCTTATGAGTCAGGTTGACTGAATTTTTTTCCTGGGGCTGGGTTGACTGATTTATTTTTCTCCTGCAAGTTAGGTTAAGTTTTCAACAAGTCGGGTTGACTTCAGATCACCTTTCAAAAATTTTTATCATAATAAGTAGAAATTTGTTTGATATAATTATAAACATACTACATATTCCATGATGAAATATACGTATACACAAATTATTACATACATATCACAGAAAAACAATAAACAAACAGAAATCATATAAATACATATATACTACACTTAAAGCATATTTTTGTACTCTTGAAATACACAACACACATAAATGGTAAAAATTACTAATCCATTTTTTCAGATTTTACAATGATTTACTAACTCCGTGACAATGAAATTTTTTTTTATTTTATAACTTAGTTTTGCATGATTTTCTGATGAATTATTGAATTTTAGTTAGTTTCCGGTTTTAGCAATAAAGAAATCAGGTTCAGGTCGATGAATTTTTTTTTTTTTTTTTTTTTTTTTTGTGTGGGTTTGATTCTAATTTAAATTTATTGTATCAACGCTGCTGGGAGATGAACATTTCATAGAAATGCACTAAGCAAAATTAATGGTTGAATGATAATGTGAGTAGCTTTTGATGTGTTTTGTACAAGGAAAGGTACTGGCAGTTATGAAACAGAAAGCCTCACTTTTTAACAGTAAATGCTTTTTGTTATATTTCTGTTAAGAAAAAAATAAAAAAATAAATAAAAATCATGAAAACCATATTAAACACTTCATATTTTCTAAGATACTATAACTATTAAAAAACCCTATTTTTATCTGAAAAAAATTTCCATTTTTTTCCTTTTCTCCAGAAAAAAAAAAAAAAAAAAACTTTAGATAAAAGTTAGGAAAAAAAAAAAAAAAAAAAATTAGATAAAAGTGCGATTTTAAATAAGGATTTTGAATGAGTTTTTCAAGTGGGTTTTATTGAAAAAGAACCCACTCAGGGTTTTTTGGATCAGGCGAAATCAAGCTAACCCTGTGTCCTTTGGTCAGGGACCATGAAAATATTCAATGGACCAACGAAACATAATAAATTCATGATTAATCAGACTACAGTACTGCGCAGGTCGAGGAAACTTCATCTGCATTCGATCCACAAGGTGACTTTCTGCTCAAACTTGCAGGCTTTTTATCTGTGACCAATATTAAAGAATTATTAAAATTTATGTTATAAAAAACTGAATTATAATTCTATTACACAAAATACAGTCATATTATTGAATAGATCTTTCAGAAAATTACACACTACATAAAAGGTTGCGAATATAAACATGTAATTAACTGACTTCATGAAGGAAGAAATTCTCAATTCAAAACATTTAAATAGCTTATAACTTCTTAACAGATGCTCCATTTTTTATAAACAAAACTTCAGGGAAACATAATTTCAAATGCATAAGCCCTACTTTTAAATTCCAAATGTTTTGATTGTATTAGAAATAAGTAAAACAAGCAAGCAAATATGCATTGAAGACAAATAATTTTAAATGTTAAGTAATAATATTCATGTGATTGTAATTAAACTCATGTTATAAGTCATATTGCTTTAAATTACAGTGAAGGGAGTGAATATTATCCACTCTCTACATTTAAAAGGTTAGATTCCTAAATTTAAAAAAAAATAAAAAAAAGTGTAAAAAAATTTCTTAGAAGGAATAGAATTTTTGCAGGTAACCTGCGAGTTCACCTGGTGTTCAAAGATTGATGAAAATCACACTCAACCCGCAGCAGGTAGCCCTCGAGTGTCCAAAACGATGCAGGAGCAGGACTATATGCAGGACAAGTGAAACTTTTTAATATTTTTGTTTTTACTTTTCTTTAAAATTGTTAATATTGCCTATCCTTTGCAATTTTTCATTTAATTTCACTTTAATAAGTTCTTTTTAAACTTTTGATATTTAATAATGCAATACTTTATGGTAAATATGTGTCATTTCATTTAGTTGGTTTATTAAAGCATAAATTTTTTATTCATATGACTTGATTTGCATTGTATTTTCTAATCAATTCACAAAAAAGAAAAATTATCATATTGGCCAGTTTTATTTTACATTGCAATTATTAAAATGTAATAATATTTTAAAGATTTTTAAAAATATAACAAAATGAATAAACAGACCAATGAAATTATGTTCAGTAAAATCTTAAAATTACTGGTCTTGCGGACCAGAGTCTTAATTTTCTTAATTTCTACGTGCCTGTATAGCTGACGTGGGGAATCGACATTTGGGGAACATTATAAAAAATCATAGAAAGCCAAAAGTGGATTTTTGGAAATATCTTAAAAGAAGACTGTTTTTAACAACTTTGACAATTTTTGATAGAATTCTTTTTAAAAATCCAGAATTTGCAAAATATTCCCCGAAAGTCGATTCCCCATGTCAGTTACACATGCACGTAGAAGTTAAGAAAATTAAGTCACTGGTCCGCTAGACCAGTAATTTTAAGATTTTACTGAACATAATTTCATTGGTCTGTTTATCCATTCTGTTATATTTTTAAAAATCTTTAAAATATTATTACATTTTAATAATTGCAATATAAAATAAAACTGGCCAATATGATAATTTTTCTTTTTTGTGAATTGATTAGAAAATACAATACAAATCGAGTCTCATATGAATAAAAAAATTATGCTTTATAAACCAACTGAATGAAATGACACATATTTACCATAATGTATAGCATTATTGAATATCAAAAGTTTAAAAAAAGTTATGAAAGTGAAATTAAATGAAAAATTGCAAAGGATAGGCAATATTAACAATTTTAAAGAAAAGTAAAAAACAAAAATATTAAAAAGTTTCACTTGTCCTGCATATAGTCCTGCTCCTGCATCGTTTTGGACACTCGAGGGCTACCTGCTGCGGGTTGAGTGTGATTTTCATCAATCTTTGAACACCAGGTGAACTCGCAGGTTACCTGCAAAAATTCTATTCCTTCTAAGAAATTTTTTTACACTTTTTTTTATTTTTTTTTAAATTTAGGAATCTAACCTTTTAAATGTACAGAGTGGATAATATTCACTCCCTTCACTGTAATTTAAAGCAATATGACTTATAACATGAGTTTAATTACAATCACATGAATATTACTTAACATTTAAAATTATTTGTCTTCAATGCATATTTGCTTGCTTGTTTTACTTATTTCTAATACAATCAAAATATTTGGAATTTAAAAGTAGGGCTTATGCATTTGAAATTATGTTTCCCTGAAGTTTTGTTTATAAAAAATGGAGCATCTGTTAAGAAGTTATAAGCTATTTAAATGTTTTGAATATTGAGAATTTCTTCCTTCATGAAGTCAATTAATTACACATTTATACTTGCAACCTTTTATGTAGTGTGTAATTTTCTGAAAGATCTATTCAATAATATGACTGTATTTTGTATAATAGAATTGTAATTCAGTTTTTTATAACATAAATTTTAACAATACTTTAATATTGGTCGCAGGTAAAAAGCCTGCAAGTTTGAGCAGAAAGTCACCTTGTGTGTCGCATGCAGATGAAGTTTCCTCGACCTGCGCAGGATTCTAGTATGGTGAATCATGAATTTATTATATTTTGCTGGTCCATTGAATATTTTCATGGTCCCTGACCAACGGACCTAGGGTTAGCTTGATTTTGCCCGACCCAAAAAAACCTGAGTGTGTTATTTTTCAATTAAACCCACTTGAAAAACCCATTCAAAATCCTTATTTACAATTGCAATTTTTTCTAATTTGTAATGAATAAAAAAATATAAAATAAATATATTAATTATAAATAAAGGATCATTTAAACAGTTAATATTTAAAATACCTTTTTAGCAGCATATTTCAATAACTAATCGTGGTCATCTTCAGATGTTTCTGTTGTCACTTGTTGACCGCTACCGCTACTCTCATGTGTCCAGACAAGGCAGGGCTAAAAATACTCCAGAACAAACTAAAATTTTAGCAACTATATATATGACACAAATAAAAAATGCAGCATTTGAGATAAATCAACTTAAAAATAACAGTAAGTATAGTCAAGCACATCAGGGGTCGATCTAGGTAAAACTTGGGACCCCATTTTGCTGATCCTTCACAAAATTCAAATCCTTAAAATGGGTCCCTTCACAAAATTCAGATTCATAATAACAGCCCTTTCACAAAATTTTATTTTATAAAAATAACTTTTGTAAAATTTTTCCATGTTTACAGTATTATTTTAAATGATAATGTATACTTGTTTAATAAAATGCTATTAACTTGATATTAAACATCAGATAGAGTAACTAACTGCTAAAATTAAAGGTTTCTAGCGACAATTCTTTTTTTTTTTTTTCACAAAAATAACTCAAAATTTCACAAAAAATAATTTGTTTTTCACAAAAATGGGTCCCAAAAATTAAAACCTGAATCAATGCCTGCACATACTTTTTAGGTTAAAAAAATTAAAAAACAAACAAACATGAATTCAAAATTATTTCTTAATGTGTCAAGTTTTGGTGCATTTTATTTAAAATTACACTTACACTTTTATTTAACTTACAATAAACATATAAATATAAATCAAATATTATATACATTATTAGAACATGAACAAAGAATTTTCTGAAATATTTAAGTGCTCAAACTGCTTTATTAAAAAAAAAAAAACTGAAAAATTCTACATGAAAAAAAAAAAAAATATATATATAAATAAAATTTTATCTTATTAAAATACAATGTGAAATTATACATAAAAAATATAAGAGCAAGAAAAAAAGAGTTGTTTGTCAATATAAAGAAAATTAGGGGACTTGAGGAATGTAAAACATAAATAAATAAAAATCAAATTTAAAAAAAATTCTGAAAACTTTAACAGTGCAACACTGTTAAGTAATGTATAAGGAACAAAAAAAAAATATATATATATATTTTATGGAAATAAATACTCTTTCTAAATTCAGATTTTAAATTATAGTAAACTTTAACAACTTAGCACCCACAACCCCCCCCCCCCCCAAAAAAAAAAAAACAGAGCTGCCAACCTAATCCGGCAAATTGTTAGTACCGCCCCTTTTTCTACACCACTTAATTTTTAGAGCATTTGTTTTCTTCATTCATCGTAAATTTATTTGAAGAGAATTACTCTAAAAATTAAGTGGTGTAGAAAAAGGGGTGGTACTAACAATTTGCCGGATTTGGTTGGCAGCTCTGAAAAAAAAAAAAAAAAAAAAAAAAAAACGCTCGGATTTTTTCTGGGTTTACCCACTTAAAAAACCCAATAAAACCCACACTCAAGTGGGTTTTATTGGGTTTTTTTTAATCTAATAAAATTTTTCACTTTTAAAGCATAATTTATTATTTTTTCTTATATTTTCTTACTTGACATTATTATATATATATGTAGGATAATAACTATATGTATAATTATTATATATATATAATTATTATTATATCTACATATCATATCACATTAGTGATATAATATATGCCAGTTTGAAATTATGTAATTATTTTTCAACTTTGTTAGAAAAATTCCTTTCATTTCAACCATCTATCTACAATATCTCTTTTGAACAGAACAATAAAAAAAAAAAAAAAAATGAAAGATGAGAAAAAATAAACAATATTGCAAGCCATTTTTGTATATTTGTAAGCCATGGTGAAAAAATAAAAATAAAAGTAATACTTTGCCTAAAATTCTAAGGATTTAACAACAAATATTAAACATAATTAACAAATATAATATATTGACCCTTAAGGTTCGATACAAGCAAAAAATAGGGTTCTTTTTTTCCCCTCGAAAACTTCAAATTCATCAAAACTACCTTTTTAAAAGATTTAGTTTTATAAAAATGACCTTTCTATAAAAAATTTTCGTGTTCCAGAATTATTTTTAATGTTTACCTCTTAGTTCAATGAAACGCTATTGACTTGATAATAAACATTTATATAGAATGACTAATAAAATGGTAGGTGTTACACAATTTTTTTTCTTGCAGAAAATTTTTTCGTTTTTTACAAAAATGAGCTTTAAAAATTAAAAGCTGGAGGCACTCCTGACATGTAAGTGTAAAAAGTAGGCAGTGATAATTTTGTTTTGTATTCCTTTATTAAGTTTTCAAATATGAATCAAATGTCAGTTATCAATATTAACAAAAATTTAAAAAAATATTTGCAGATTTTTTTACTTTAACCATATAAAAATACATAATTATTTGTAATATAAAAATCGTACGTGGTAGGTTTAAAATATTTTGCTTTTGTTACTAGTTTTAATTTTACACAAAATAACTTAATAAAAAATTAAATTCAAAATTGTGATAAAATACTGAATAGAATAAAATAAGAATTCATTTTACAGTTTAGGCCAAATCAATATTAAGAATATGAAGGTCGTTTAATTTTTAATTAATTACTATTATTTTGTAGTAATAAGTTTTCTTTTAGTCTAAAACTCTTTTGAAATAAAACTTAAAATTCAAACCCAACAGCGTTATTCTACGTTTAATATAAAAAACGCAATTAAATCCAAAAAAGCCCATTAAAACCCAAAAAAGACCCACCCGGGCTGCGCTTTAAAAAAAAAAAAAAAAAAACGGGTTTTTTAAAACCCTGCTTAGCACCAGCAAGGACGTACCCAGGATTTTATTTCGGGAGGGGTCCAGAGTTAGGGTTTCATTAAATCACGTGGGGTGCAAGACTGTGACGCTTTCAGGGCCCCTTAACTATACTATTATAAATACATTTTAAACTGAGCATCCTTTTAACTATAGTTGAAAACATTACTTATTAAGTAATTACCATTATTTATGCAAAATTTAAGCTTTTCCTAGAATTTCAGTTTAAGCTTAATTTTTTAAATACCAAAATTTAAAATTCCAGTTCATACTGAAGTCATACATACTGAATCCACACGAAAAAAAAAAAAAGAACATTGTTTTAAGTATTTTTCGCATATTTAACATGTTGATCGCCACGCGAATTCTTAAGGAAATCCCATTCAGGCCACGTGCGCTGCTTAGAAACGTGTTATGTTTACTGCGTTATGTTTACCGTGTTTCAATAAAATACATTAAAATGCCTTAATGATATAATCCTATAATAGATAAAAATTAAGTAAATTTGAAACAAATCTTCAGTTATTACTTAAACCAATGTTGTTGTTGTTTTTTTTTTAAAGTTTTATATCACATTTCACACTGTCAGCCACCGGTGGCTGGCGTGGCCTAAACGGAAAGTTCAGTGTCAGCCACCGATGGCTGACATGGCGCTGAACGTGTTAAAACATAATTCGATTCCTTAACACCTGAATACTAACTTCAGGGAATTTTGTGTATTTTTCTATACAAATGTCTCTGGAAGTATCAGAAGATTTCTCTTTGCCGGGAAAAGGGTTAGTTATAATATTTGGGTTAAAGACAATTGATTACGCTAGTGTCCTAGGCCTATGGGTAGAATTTCTATCATGGGGGAGGGGGATCTTTCTAAGAGGTCGTAGACCATATTTACGCATGTTTCAGAGAAAACCACGGAAAGCTCCGAATGACTGGGTCAACGAGCGCAACATGGGATCGAACCTGCACTTCCTGTCTACCAGTTTTGAGCGCAGAAACACTCAGCCACTGGTAACATTTTGAAAAAGTAACCAAAGAGTTGCTCATGTATCAGAAATATCTATAAGAAATCATCTACTCCCTCCACAAGAAAACTAATTCGATCAAATGATAAGTGTAAAGAACTGATTAAAGAACATAGTTTCTTTTTAAAGTTATACATGATATAAAACAATTTATAGCTTCAAAAGAACATATTTATTAAATTAACTTTTATTACATTTTATTTTGGGAGGGGTCCGGACCCCATGGACCCTTTCCCTGGGTACGTCCTTGAGCACCAGTGTGCATTTAAAATTCTAACTGAAAGTGACGTAGCAATGTTGTAAAAAGATTTTAAAGAACATTTTTTTCATAAATTCATTTCATTTATGTTATTTTTGTTGAACGGTTGAAAGTAACAGTAAATAACAAAAAAGGAATTAAATTTATTGAAGTTAATGAATACTAATTAGTGTCATTATACATGTTAAAAGTAAGTTGTTACTCTTTCTTGTATGCTGGCTGTATTTATTTTACTATAAAAAAATCTCTGAAACAATCCCCAGAAATCTGTACATAGGGAAAAAAAACATATTTAAGGGCATCAAAACATAGCATTGGAAAGGGTTGCCAGAAGCTAAAATAAGTTTAAAAAGGGCCACTGGATGCTGTGCCCTGCCAAATTAGTCCAGAGTCAGCACTAAAAACTTTTTCAATATTTAATGAAATCTTGTTTTATAAAAATAATGATCCTTTCACAAATTTTTTTTACATATTTTAGAAAAGCATTTTAATACACTGCCTGTACTTGATTCTATCAAACATTATTACCTTAATATTAAGCATTATACAGAGAAACTGCTAAGTTAAACGGCGTTACAAGATTTTTTTTCCTGCATATTTTTTTTTTTTTTTTTTTAAGTTCTAATAAATTGCTGTTCCAGTTATCCTGTACTTTGTTCTGAGAACTTTTAAGTTTCATTGTTCAGGGGTGAAACTGAGTCACAGGTCTAAAAATACTGATCTTACTGACCAAAATTGGAAAAATACTGACCAACTTAAAAGAGAATAAAAATTAAAAGTTATACAATGAAAATTTTTTCTGTTAATTCAGTAATGCAAGTATATTTTGAAAAAAACTTTAAAATTTATTAGCTAATAAACTATGTGAAAAATATAATAAACTGTTCAGTAAGTTAAAAACTGAGATTTTTAATGAGAATAAGTAATAAAATTTTAAGTTAATGTTTAGATTAATACCAAATACTTAGGACTCAACTACTTTACATACAAAAAACTTGATAGATATTAACAATTTTATATCAGCAAAATTTTGAATTTATGAGTTTCCTTAACTGGCTGGAGCACATTTTAATATTCAAAAATTTATAGTGAACTAGCAGGCCTTACCTGTTTCGCTGGTCATTATATTGAAATGAATTCTCAAAATACCATATCATTAGTAAAAATAAACAAAAAATTGAAATTAGTCAAAATCTAAGTTAAAGTTCTCGGTTCTCGCTACCTTTCCCCAAGTAATTTGGAGCCGAGTTATGCTTATAAAGGTGGTTTACCAGGGGGGGGGGGGGGGCAGAAGGCAAAAACCACCTTAAGTTTTTATGCATAATTCTGCAACTGGCAATAAAAACATAATTCTGCTATTATCTATGATTAAACTTTGATTATATCAAATAGTGCCAAAATGTTTCCAGCACAGACCACAATAGTATTGTGTATTTTAATAATTGAGCATAAAGAAAAGCAAGAGTTTTGCTAATTTGTGATGAAATACTTATGAATAGGTTTTGAAAAATAAATAATGTTGTCAATTAGCAATTAAAATACTTCCTTATGCTAGCAATTTTTGGTTAAAAAATAATTTTCAAAAAATCCCAAATTTTAGCAATTAGTCGCGATTAAATACAATTTTGTCTTAATAAGTGCTGGAATATTTCTTTTTTTTTTTTTGCATCAGTACAGTATACAAAAAAATTGCATTTTTTTTTTCTTTTTATCAATAAGACACAAAATAGCACAATTTCCATCAAATGGCTAAAGAGAAATAATATTGTTAGGATCTCAAATAAATTTGAATTGAAAAAGGGACTCTCCACAACAATCGGATAACTTTAGTCTCTTTAAAAAGTTAGAGATAAAATTATTTTGTTAATTCAAAAAGTTTAAAAAAAAAAAATTATGGTGTTTTTTTATTTTTTAAATAATTAATATGTAGTAAACATCACATAGCTTTCTTTTCTTATAAAATATGCCACCAATTAATATGCACAAAAATTTAATAAACACACACATATACGTAGCTTCTCCTAATAAAGGTTTTACATAAGCTGTTTGATGCAATTGTAACCAACAGATGTTGAGATATAGCCGTCAAAAACCGTATGTGAAAAATGGAAACTATAATGTTAAATGATTTTATGTACCTATATATAGAGAGTCATTAAACTTTTGCTGCAAACAGCTTTTAGCAGTTAAAACAGGCGAGTAGATTGCCACCAAACTCAGTATAGAGACGGTTCATGATATGAGCTTATCCACTTAGTTACAAGAATTTAAATATAACCATCTTGTATGTGTGTAATATACAATTTTTTTTTTTATAAAAACTTAGTACATAAAATTGTGTCGATAAAACAGACAAAAATAAAATATTTTAGAAAAAAGAACCTTTATATAATAATAGATAAAACTTTAGTTACATATTTGTGAAAATAAAAATAAGGCACTTTTAAAACTTGATTTTTAATTTAAAAAATAATAATTATGAAAAAGGTAAACACTAAAATGTTATTAAAAATATATTTTAATAATCAAATTTGTTGTTTTGCAAATTATGGCCCAAAACCACCTATCTTTTTTACTCTTCTAGAATTTGATGATTAATGAAATCTATCATGTTTGAAATGATAAAATATTTATTTTAATGTTCTCATTTCATATGTAAATGTCATGCATCTTAAATTAGCCTGAGTGTATAGGAACTTTTATATTCTCTAAGAATTATCTGAGAATGATTCGCATCTGAGAAAGACTATATAATAAAGAATGAAGTAATGAGTTATTATGGTTTTAATAATGCACTAAGCTGGAAGTATCAAATGTAACAATGAACCTAATTGCGTTGATATATACTCTACAAAAGTTCTGAAACATTTCATGAAAACATGCTGTTTGACATTTAACTTAATTT
This sequence comes from Salticus scenicus, assembly GCA_963930645.1. NCBI lineage: Eukaryota > Metazoa > Arthropoda > Arachnida > Araneae > Salticidae > Salticus > Salticus scenicus. The sequence continues at coordinate 53,799,842 of OZ005648.1, forward strand.
TGTGTTCAAAAGGCCTTTTTTTAATATCAAGATGCACAGAATTCTTCATATGTACATCAATTATTCATTCTGACAACTACTCTGCCAAAGTGCTACTCGGTGAAGCACTAATTATTATTGCTTAAAAAATATTTAATCATTTAATGTATTAGGTTATTACTTTGTGAATTAAATGATAGGTCAATTTTTAAAATTATGTTGAAATTTCAATGAAAATTTTTAGCGATCAAACATCATAAAAATATTAAAAAAGAAATCTGGAGTGACTCTACTTGAAATTTCAATGTATTTAATATTTGGCAATAGCTATAACCAGGACCTGATTAAGCTTTTAAATTAGGGAAACTCAGTATCATTTCGAGGCTCCCTTTCATTAAAAAAATATCTTGTTTCCCTGTTACATATTATACAACACAAGTTACCGCGGGACTTCCCCTTAAATCAGGGATATAGATTAGCAAAAATACAAAAAAGCTAACAGTGTTGTACACGTTGAAATGAATTTTGATGACAAAATCTATTATATTAGAGTAATAAATATTTATTTTAATCTTCAATGTAAAAAAAGAAAAAATGTACTTCAGAAACACAAGAAAAGCTAGCCTACCTTGATAATTATGTGATAATTATACGTCATGCAATCGGTAAAGCGGGAAATGGGAATCCATCTTGTGATGTGATCATGTGACCTTGTTTTGTAAATCAAACAGCTAAGGGTTGCCATAACTGTTTTTCAAAATACTGCGATCTGCTAAAAGAAAAAAAGATTTGCTCTTTGAGGTTGAGATTGAGTGGGTTTTACATCGTAATTCGTAAGAAAATCAGATAAACAATTGCTTGATAAACCAATTAATATTTGTATGAGGGTATACTTAAATAAAGTAATAGGTATTTATTAAATTCAAGGTCATTGCGCTTAAGCTCTATGAGGTAGATATTTTTGAGTCATTTCATTCATGGAGAACCGAATGTCCCCAATTTCGAAAGAAAATAATTTCAATAAGTAATACTTTTATAATTTGTACTGAAATATACAAAAGACAGTTTTGTAATTACCATAACAAACTAATTTTTTAATGTTTCAAAAGACTTTTTATTTATTTATTTTTTATTTTTGTTACTTTCTTCTGCGTTTAAAAGAAGATTAGTAAAAAATTTCAATTCTTGGTTTTTAATGGATTCACATGTTTTGATAAGTCTCGAGCACGATTTAACTATTTATACTTTCTTCTGTATATCTAAGAAAATGATGAATTGGTGAAAGTTTTCGAACTCTAGTTTTGAATGGATTTTCATGTTTTGTGAGATCCTTAACACGATTTGACCATTTTTAGAAAATGCCTGTGTGTCTGACTATGTGCTAGGCATGGGTGTCGGCACAATGGGGCAAGGGGAGCACTCCCCCCCCCCCCCCGGAAAATTCTAATAAGCATTTTTTTTTCTTTAACTTTAAAACTGTGCTATCAGAATTTTATTAAAAAGCAACTTTTTTTTTTTTTTTTTTCTTTTCAGGTTGTGCCCCACCTTGAATTTTTTTCTGGCGACGCCACTGGCTAGGGTGTAGCATAGGACAAAATTTCGTATAAATATGTATATAATGAGAATTATTTTTATGAAATGATTGTGAAATTAATAGGAATTATTGATAATCGTAGGAGTAAACTAGGAAAATAAAGTGTGCGCACACGGTAGAACATCCCCCTGAGGGAAATAGCCCCCAGTTGCAGTGGCGGATCCAGAACTTGATTTTTTTTTTTTTTTTTTTTTTTTTGGGGGGGGGGGCTAAGATTTTTCAAAGTGTTATTCTACACCAATAAAAAATTTACAATTGCAAAATTCAATTATGAATGACAGTGATTTGGGGGGGGGGGGCTTCAGCCCCCTAGCACCCCCCTTAAATCCGCCACTGCCCAGTTGGTGTAAATATTCAGTATGGATATCTTTCAAAAGAACTCCTCAATACCTTTAATTTTAAAACGAATGATTGAACCACAGATCTGTGTTATTTTTAAAACAAATTATCCATTTTTGTCGAGTTGGAGTTGAATATTTGTCGAGGCATGATCTTAACCTTTTGCTGTTTATATGCTTCAAGCTGATAATACAAATTAGCAACCAAACTAAAAATACATATGTGAGAAAAGTAAGTGTGTGCTTCAATAATTTTTCTACCGACTGTAAATTTTGAGTTACTGGTGTCATATCCCCCTCCAAGTGATGATAGGAAATATCATCTGAGGGGGGGGGGGGGGGGGGGGGTAGGGGATAAAAGAAATATATTTTTTGGATGAATGCTTCACAACCTTTAAAAGGATGTTTAGCATGGCATTCTGTATGAAACGGAAGATACAAATTTTTAAGTATTTCAACCATTTTCTTTTTTAGATTTGGAAAAAATTAATCAATTTTGCAAACCTAATGCATTTGCCCCAAAGCCAATTTTCTTTGAATTTCCTTGAAATTTTTTAATTGTGTTTTTATATTAAAATGTCAATAAAAAAATGGAATATTTTAAGATTTCGATGAAAACTTCGCATTTTATTCGAACATTTCAATTTCGTTAACGTTATACAGGAACAGCGAACAGGCTGTCTCAGATATTGAAACGAGAAGAGGGCGCCGTAGGCGCTACCAAGCGAAAATTTCCTGCGATTAAATTTTTCAATAAAGTTATTTTCACTATATGTCAATGAGCTGTTGTAGGACTTGAAACGGGAAAAAGGCGCCACAGTGCGGAGTTTCGTAAAGTCGGACTTTTCAAGGATCGCGAACCAGCTGGTCGCCGAAGGCGGCTAGTTAAAAATAATTTAATCATATTTAGAATTCGAAATATTGAAATTTTAAAATATTGCAACGCCATCTGGCGGTAGAAAATTCTGTAACCTACTGTTCTATTCCAAATTAACAAAGCTTTAAAATGATGTATTACTTATGAAATTATTTTAATTAGTAGCTGAGATACAAAAGAAAACCTAACCAGGAGACCTTAAAACGTGTAAATCACGGGAAATCTCGAATTCCATTATTTACGGTAGTCGGTTAAAGGAAAGTGACAGAAATTTGTGGCGTCTACTCTTGAAATTCAATTTAAATAAGTTTCAAAATGATATATTACTTTTGAAATTATGCTAATTAGAAGCTGAGATACAAAAATAATATAAAGACTATTATAAAACGATTTATGTCTGACTTTTTCGTGGTTTTCTCCGAAACTTGCGTAATTCCGGGCTAAATACTGTTAAAAATCCATAGTATGAAATGTTAAAGGAGTATCAGGATTCGAAACTCTGCAATATATAAAAGAATAAAGGCGTTCTGGGTTTTCTGTAGTTTTCTCCGAAACAACCGTTTTTTTTTCTACGTTTTTGCCCCTGCCCCCTCTTTACGTCCCTTCTAATAATTTTACACTTGAAAATATCCGCAATCGATTTATCTTTCCTTAAAACCTAATAATACCAATTTCAAACGCTGTAACTATTTTTTTTTTCTTTGCCCCTTCGCCCTTCCTAATAATTCAACACTTTCAAAAATATTCAGAATCGAATTTCGGGCGTTAAAACCAAATATTACGAAATTTCAACGGCATATCTCAATTTAAAACACTGCAAAATATAAAACAAAATTTAATCTAATTTTTTGTTTATCCACATATTTTCATGAAAATTGAACAGTAGCTTTATATGCTGTCTAGGCCGAATATTAATTCAAATGTAACGGGAATGAAAATTTGAAAGAATTTGAAAATTGCAATTTCTGCCCCACTATAAAACACGTGACATCTTGATCGGTTACAATCATTTCCTTTTTCATGGCAGACAGTCGTCTGGCATTTGAAATGATGTTGTCACAAAAAATTCATACTTTAGTTAATTTTAAAAAATCTAATTGTTGTACCGATACGCCACTTGCACACTTAGATTCAGAAAAAATGCCCCTTTCATTTGGGGATCGAAATCGTAACGATCGGACGAATATTTCTAATTTATTTTCCACTTTTTCTGCTTTTAACTCCGTTAAAATATCTTTTTTTATGCAATGGCGGTGGATTCTCAGTCATTGAGATCGCTTTTAGATTAGACATGAGTGGACATTTTAATTAATAACTCCACAACTAATTAAAATTTTTAAATTCTGTTTTCAGGAGCCCCTCGGGAAGGCCCCTGAGCATCCGTATGTCAATTTTTGTACTTCTGCGTTCAATAGGGCTAAAAGTATAAAAGAACAGGCAGACAGACAACCCTTTTCTAGATATTTTTTTTTTTGTTGTTGTTGTTGTTGTTGTTAAAAATGAAAAAAATCGATAACTTTATTTTAAATTATCGCAGATCAATGGTTCAACCATTCGTTTTAAAGGTATTAGCGAGCTCTTTTGAAATATACCCATCATGGAAATTTACTCCCCTCGAGGGGGGACTTCACCCCCGGGAGGGGAGGCGAGGCTCCTACATGCACAATTTTTTTCCCAGTTGGCTATCTCTATTACAAATAATTCTTTTAAATTTCGTAATGATTATTGAAAAATAATTCTTTTTATGCACATTTATACAAAATTTTGTCCTATACCACCATGTTAAAAATTTAGAAAAAGCGGGATGGCAACGCAAGCTGTTGCTCAATTTTTACCAAAAGTTGATAGACATTAATTTATGTCAATGTGTAACGACATACCAATTTGTATGAAATTCTGCATAGAAATACCTGAGATACAGTTGTCCCAAAATTTTGTGACACACACAGACATTTTCTAAAAATGGTCAAATCGTGTTCTACAGCTCTCAAAACGTGTAAATCTATCAAAAACCCAGGTCGAAAATTTTTACGAATCCAATACTTTCTTCTATTGAATACTAGCCACCTTCGGCGACCAGCTGGTTCGCGATCCTTGAAAAATCCGACCGTTTGAAACCCCCGCTCGGTGGAGCCTGCGGCGCCTTTTTCCCGTTTTGGGACCTACAACAGCTTATTGACATATAGTACAAATAGCTTTATTGAAAATTGTAACTGCAATAAATACCCGCTCGTTAGCGCCCTCTTCTTGTTTCAGTGTCTGAAACAACCTGTTCGCTCACCATGTTAAGATATTTAGAAATTCTAACCTTAGCTGGGTGGCGCCCCCGTTTTAGAACTTACAACAGCTTGCTCGCTCATAGTGCAAATAGCTTTGAAAATTTTAAATGCAGCAAATTTCAGCTCTGTGGTGACTACGGCGCCCCTTTACGTATCATGATTTGAAACAGCCTGTTAGCTCACTGTGTAAAGGAACATTGAAAATTCTGATCGTGGCAAATCCCCAATCCGGTGTGGCTTACGGACTCCTAATCGACTCCCAAATAATTTATACTTAATTGGAGATATTAAATTATTAAAATATCAAAAATCTGTCTGGCGACAGAGAATTGTGACACATACTCTTCAATTCCAATTCAAAAAACATTTAAAATGATACATTACTTATGAAATTATGTTAATTAGAAGCTGAGATACAAATGTAATATTTATATTGTTATAAAAAGATTTGTGGCTGAGGTTTCCTGGTTTTCTTCGAAACTTGCGTAATTGAGGGCTAAATAATGCTAAAAATCCTTAAAAAGAAATGTGAACGGAGTATTGGAATTCGAAAGTCCGCAAAATAAAAAACGATAAAGGTGTTCCGGGTTTTCTGTGATTTTCTCTGAAACTCCCGTACTGAATTTAATGGTTTATATCAGTTTAAAAGTTTGCAATAAAATTACTGTAAAATAAATTTCGAATGGTATAAGTAATTTAATCATAATCAAAAATGGATATATTGGAATAAAGGTGTTCTGGATTTTCCGTGGTTTTTGCTGAAACTTCCTCACAGAATTTAACGGCTTATATCAGTTTAAAAGTCATCTATAAAATATATTGCAAATGGTGTATTATAAGTAACTTAATCATAATTATAATTGGAGATATTAAAATTTTAACATATTAAAGTGCCATCTGGCGGCAGAGATTTGCGATCCCTACTTTTTATATTAAAATTCAAATAAGTTTTTAAATAACATATTATTTATGAAATTGTACTAATCAGAAGCTGAGATACAAAAGTAATGCAAACATTTTTATAAAAAGATTTGTGTCTGACTTATCTGTGGTTTTCTCCAAAACTTACATAATTCCGGGCTATATACCGTTAACAATTATTAGTAAGAAATGTGAGCGGAAATCTGAATTCGAAACTCTGTAAAATATGAAAGAATAAAAACGTTCTGGTTTTTCCATAGTTTTCTCCGAAAGTTTCGTACAGAGGTACAGAATTTGAACGGGTTATATCACTTCAATAATCTGTAATAAAAATACTTTAAAATATCTTTTGAATGATGTATTATGTATTAATATTTTAGACTCAAAAGGGCTAATCTATCAAGGGCGATTAACGATTTCTGTTGAAATCCGTCTAAAATTTAAGAATTCCAAAACTGCTTTTTTACAGCCGAATTCAGAAAAGAAAAAAAAAAATCATTATTATTTCTTCAAAAGTAACTTTAGGTTTCATTAACAGATTAAATAAAAATGAATTTAAATAAATGTAATATGTCTATTTATTTTAATTTTAAAGCTATACTTTAGATTTTTTAACTGCAGACAGGTGAGCCATATGACGGGCGATTTCGAATTTCTGCTTAAATCGATTTAAAATTGAAAAAATTCAAAAACTGCTTTTTTATTTCCAGTACTTGTCATGTGGACGAAAAGCAATTTCTCCCGACCGGAAGAATAGTCAGCCAGCATGTCTGGCACCTGGCACTCGAGAATCTTTGATAAATGAAATAATTAAGTGTTGTCAGCTAAATTTCATGCTTTAGTTAATTTTAAAAAATCTAATTGTCGTGTTGAAATGCTGCTTACACCCCTGGATTAAAAAAAATCGCCCCTTTCATTTGGTACCATATTCGTAACAATTGGACAGTCATTTCTAATTTATTTAGCCATTTAACTCTCCTTAAACCCATTTTAAGCTCAAAATTGAGTCGTTTATTAATTGACATAGGTTGACGTTTTAATTAATATCCCCGCAACTAATTAAAATTTTTAAATTCTGTTTTCAGTATCCCCTCCGGAAGGCTTCTGAGCACTCGTATGCCAAATTTTATACTTCTATGTTCAGACAGACAAAGATCTTCTTTTATATTAGTTTTTTAAGTATTGGATTCGTAAAAATTTTCGACTTTCGGTTTTAGATGGATTTACATGTTTTGAGAGGTCCAGAACACGATTTGACCACGTTTAGAAAATATCCGTCTGCCTGCATGTGTGACAAAAATTTTGTGGCGACTGTATCTCAGGAACTAGTGCAAAGAATTGCATATACATTTACATGCAGATGCATCTTGACATAAACTAGTACTTATCAACTTTTGGTGCTAATCGCTCAACAAATGGCGCTGCTATATATCCTGAAGCTTCGACTTCCGCAGCTTCAGGGAAGGCTATATCTCAGGAACTACAGAACATAATTGCATATATGTAGATGCCCCTTGACATATCAACTTTTGGTGCCAATCGGGCATTGGGTGGCGTTGTTATACAGCGATTTCCGCAATTTTAGGGAAGCTATATCTTCAGTTCTATAACGTATAGTCGAACGAAATTCGATAAATGAAAAGGCCATTATGAGGCATATGCTGATTAATTTAAGTGCATATCCGCCGATAAATGGGGCTGCAATATTGTATTTATTATTATTATTTGAGAACGAGAATGATGTCATCTGCATGGTAAAAATTCACTTCCGTTGGACATTTAGTGTACTACCACTATCTGAGATGAAAATCGTCTCATTATGGATTTAAAAAAACAACAACAATAATAATAATAAATGATTTGTTTAAGAAAACATACAAAAAAGTTCTGTGATGACCACATCATTACAGTTTATTTCTATTATTGTAACAAGTATTGGTATTATTAAGATAATGGAAATAAAATATTATTTTACTAACAAAAATGTATTTAATGTCATCTCTTTCAAGGAATTTTCCATTTTCAATACCTAACATATCAAAACAGCGGAAGACAGTAAAGTGATAGACAAACTGGCGGCTTTTAAAATAGATTATTTGTTATTCTGATCTGATCATTCCCAGAGATAATTACATTTTATTTAAATGACGTGGTAGTGGAATTTTAAAAACAGTTTTCCAATTTTTCTAATTTTTGTTCAGTTTTTAATAGAAATTGATGATAGCCATGATTAACGATTTAGAGTCTAGAGTTTGAAGATCTTCTCACTCTGTTAAGAAATAAGAGTTTCAGACAAAAAAGGATTTATTTAAAGATTAATATTTTCAGTAAAACCTCTCTAAGTTGGACACCTACGGTTCCAAGAAAAAGTGTCCAACTTAGAGAGGTGTCCAACTTATAAGGGGTTAGACATAATGTTAATGGATACATTCCGTTCCGAGAAAAAGCGTCCAACTTAGAGGGGTGTCCAACTTATAGGGGTGTCCAACTTGAGAGGTTTCACTGTATATTTCTATATATATACATATACATACTATAGAAATATTTTGGTTGTATTGTTCTGAGATGAACTAAAAACGAAAAGGTCTACACTGAGTCTGATTTTATTAAAGTTTATAGTTTGAATCAAAAAATCTTTATATATATCCATAAATATAAGTTCTATTCTCATACATATGAATATTATACATTAAAAGTAGTATGTTCTGTATTATGGTATTCGTATGCTAGCTATATTGTTATTCTGACACCGCATCTCCGATCTCCGCCTTGTCCCGTCTCCCGTGGTGGTCAATGTTAGTAAAATGGACACACCGCGGGCTATCTCTCCCTAGTTGTTTCTAGACTTATTTGCTTGTTATTTGGGGTACAGTCCTGCATCGAGTCGGGTCGACTAAATATTTTTCTTGCGGGTCCGGTTCGGGTCGGGTTGACTGATTTATTTTTACATCGGGTTCGGGTTTAGTTTTCAGTAGTCGGGTCTACTTGAGAACATCTTTCAAAGAACTTTTACTTTAATAAGTAGAAACGTGTTTGCGATATATACCATACCATTGTGAATACAGGCTTACCCAAATTATTATAGTAAAATAAACATCCATATCGCACTAGACTGAAACAATTAACAAAATACATCAAATATATCATTATTATCTTTTAGAATAGAAGCTGTGAAAAACAGGCTCGCTCTTGGAGGATAATCAGATGTGTGATTCATCTATTTTGATTACTCACATCCTTTTGAAAGAGACTGTGAATGTAAACTAATAATTATTTTTTTTTCTCTTGCAGATGTTTTTGAGAAGGTATTAAAATATAATGTACGTAGATTTAGGTGAGAACTGTTGTTTAGTAGGCGTCGCAGAGCTGTATTATTTTATCATGAATAAAATTTCTTTTTTTTTTTTTTTTTTTTTTTTTTTTTTTTTTTGAGAGCACTTTTAGTAATGCCATAATAGTCATGATGGGTTATAAATCACAAAATAATCTTGCAAACCTTAGTAGCTTTGACTTTCTTTTTTTTAAATAGAACTTTTTTTTTCAACGGGATGCATATTATGTTACATTGTTTACAGTAATCCTTCCGTTATATTGGGCCTCATTACATCACTCATTCGGATAAATTTTTTATCCCCCGACAGGCGCGTTATAAATAATGGGCTGCACTATAAATATATATTATATAAATATATACATGTATACAGAGACACAGACATTATAAATTGTTATAATTACATTTATAGTTATTTAAATTGAGGATTGATAATAAGAAAATTAATTTGAAAATGAAAACGGTATTTAATTTTACTATTGTGTATGCGTTGCATAGCGTACCACTTCAATATCGGGCTCGGGCTTTGATCACACAAAATTTTTCGGGCTCGGGCGAGCTCAGTTCAAAAATGTCTCGGGCCCGGGCAGGCTCGAATTGCCAAAATAGAGCCCGAACTCACCTCTAGTACCTGTCCGAAGTCCGTGCAACCATTAGCGGTTGAGCTTTAGCTGCTTCAAGCCGTTTCTCACAGACAGACACACACACGCGCACAGATTTTAATAATATAAGAGACTAGTTGGTTCGCGATCCTAGAAAAGTCTGACCGTGTTAAACTCCCGCTAGGTGGCGCCTACGGAGTCCTCTATCCATTTCAGAACCTACAGCATCCTGTCAGTATTTTAAAAATAAAGCGCTATTTTACCATGTTTTTATTAACTTCGATTCTTGTGTGTTTGTGTGTTTGCGTGTTTGTCAGGGACAAATCTTGCAATCGATTTTTAACTAACTTCCCGACTAGCTAGATATTTGAAATTTTCAGGACAGCTCACAACACGGTGACAATACATTTTTCTAATAATTTTAGTCAACTGCTTCAAGTTCCGCTGCCTTCGGCAGCGTTTATATGATTCGACAGAAAATTTATTTAACTAACTTCCTGACTAGCTAGACATTTGAAACTTTCAGAATAGTTCAGAATAAGGTTAAAATGCATATTTTTAATACCTTTAGCCAACTGTTTCGGGTTCCCGCTGCCTTCGGCAGCGTTATCAGTACAAAGATTGCAATCGATTTTTTCCTAACTTTCCGACTAGCTAGACATTTGAAACTTTCAGGATAGCTCAAAAACCGGTGACAATACATTTTTTTATTACTTTTAGTCAACTGTTTCAGGTCCCCACAGCCTTCGGCAGCGTTTATATGATTCAACAGAAAATTTATTTAACTAACTTCCCGACTAGCTAGACATGGGAAACTTTCAGAATAGTTCAGAACACGGTGAAAATGCATTTTTTAAATATTTTTAACCAACTACTCCGGGTTCCAGCTGCCTTAGCTCAGAATACAGTGACAATACATTTTTTTTTTATACTTTTAGTCAACTGATTCAGGTCCCTACTGCCTTCGGCAGCGTTTATATGATTCGAACGAAAATTTATTTAACAAACTTCCCGACTAGCTAGACATTTGAAACTTTCAGAATAGTTCAGAATACGGTTAAAATGCATTTTTTTAATACCTTTAGTCAAATGTTTCGGGTTCTTGCTGCCTTCGGCAGCGTTATCAGTACAAAGATTGCAATCGATTTTTCCGTAACTTCTCGACTAGCTAGACATTTGAAACTTTCAGGATAGCTCAGAATACAGTGACAATACATATTTTTTTTTATAGTTTTAGTCAACTGTTTCAGGTCCCTACTGCCTTCAGCAGCGTTTATATGATTCAACAGAAAATTTATTTAACTAACTTCCCGACTAGCTAGACATTTGAAACTTTCAGGACAGCTCACAATACGGTGACAATGCATTTTCTTAATACCTTTAGCCAAATGTTTCGGGTTCCTGCTGCCTTCGGCAGCGTTACCAGTACAAAGCTTGCAATCGATTTTTCACTAACTTCCCAACTAGCTAGACATTTGAAACTTTTATAATAGCTCAAAACACGAGAGCAATGAATTTTTTTAAAAATTTATCCAATTGCTCCGGGTTCCCGCTGCCTTCGGTAGCGTTTATATGATTGAACAGAAAATTTAAAAACATGGTATATAAAAAGATCTTTTTATCTTGTAATTATTTATCAGTCAGAAAAGATTAAAAATTTATTTTTAAAATATCTTTAATGATCGGGCAAAAATTTGCTCCTGTCCCCACTACCTTCGGCAGCGCAGCCACATGCATGCTAAGTTCGATTCTTAAGATATTTTCATAAATAAAAAAGCATACGGGAAAACGAAAAAAATCTTTTGTACTTGCTGAAATCATCCGTTCGGACACCAATTGCCCGTGATAGCGGATATTCCTGCGAGCTACACGCGCCCGACACCATGCATGTTATAATTTTACACTTTCGAAAGTATTCTCAATCGATTTCTCACCTCAGGACCTAATACGAATTTTCAAAGCTCTATCTCTATTTCAACATTTTTTACCCCCCCCCCCCTTCTTCCTCCAATAATTTGACACATTTAGGTATATCTGTAATCGATTCATACATCCCAAAAACAGAATAATGGCAATTTTGAACACACTAACTTTATTTCTACAGTTTTCGCCCCGTATCTCTCTTACTCCCCCCCCCCCACACACACACGCACACAAAGACACTTTAGAAAGTGTCCGCAATCGATACCTCTCACTCAAAAAATATAATAATGCCATTTTTCAAGAAACTCTTTGTTTTAAAATTTTTACCCTTACAAGTAATGCTCTTCCTGGAATAATTTTACATATTCGAAAATATCTTTAATCGATTCCTTACACCCAAACACCTAGAAATACCAATATTTGAGGTTTTATCTCTATTACAAAAAATTTGCCCCCCCCCCTCTCTCTCCCTATTAATTTTACACTTTCGAAAGTATTTACAATCGATTCTTGACATCCAAAAACCTAATTATACGAATTTTCAAGTCACTTTCTATATTTTAAAAATTTGGAACTCCCAATGTCCCCCCACTACTACCGTAGGTAATGGAAGTATTGTATTCGGTCCAAAAATTTGATATCGAGTTTTCACCTGATTTACACGTTTTAAGGGCTCCTGATTGCAAAAAAGTAGTTTTAGCAATTGGTCAGTGTGCGTGGGCGTGGGCGCGCGCCCGCGGAATCTTTTGGCTATCATATCTCCGAAACCAATAAAGATAGAACTATGAAACTTCAGAATTGATACAGGTCTGGTGTACAGGTGAATTTTCCAAATTTTGGCGAAAACTGGAAAACCGGAAGTTGATTATCGGAAACCGGAAGAGGGACCGTAAGTGCGTATCTCAAAAACGACTCTAACGATTTTCTTCAGAGTTGCTGTATAAACCCTCTTTTTGATGTCCTTTCGAATGATATAGTTTATTAGTTCAGGATAATTGATAGGCACACTGTATGAAAGCTCAATTTCAGGTTTCGCAAGTGCGTTCCTTTAAAAACGGTTGTACGGATTTTTTATTTTTATTTTATTTTTTTTAATTCACCATATTAACTCCTTTTTAAATATCCTTTTGTCTGCGGTTCTTGTTTACCGGTCAATAATTGAGTATGCTAAGTTTTGGTAAAGGTTAGTATCTCAAAAGCGGCTCTAATGATTTTCTTGGAAGTTGTTACAGAAATCCATTTTAGATACTCTTTTTCATATATTACGTGATTATTACAGTAAAATTAACGATTATCCTGATTAGGTGTTCAGCTTTAGATCTCGAAAATTCGTGTTTTAAAAAAATAACTCTATCATTTTTTCTTTTTTTTATGTTTAACTCGCTATGTTAATATATATAAGACAATAATATATAATATATAATCCTTTATACGCACGTGCATGTATATCTATATACTCAATACTCTTTACTGGAAAATTCCAAAAAATTACATATAATACGTGTAATAGTGGGTAATAAAAGTCGTGTGGTTGTTTCACACCAGATTTTGTGTGTGTGTGTGTGTGCTCAAAAACAGAAAAGGGGGGGGGGGGCAGGAAAGAGGGTTAAAAAAAAAAAAAAAAAAAAAAAAAAAAATCTGTTTTTTCTTTAGAACAACTCTTTTCTAATTTTTTTCTCCAGCATGCTGAAAAACAGGAAAAGGGAAAAAAAACAGAAAAAAAAGGGGAGGGGGAGAAACAGAAAAGGGGATAAAAAACAAAAACAAAAAAAATCTGTTTTTTCTTTAAAACAACTCTTTTCTATAAAAAATACAGATTTTTCCTATAAAAATTACAGAATTTTTTCCCCCAGCATGCTGAAAAACAGAAAAGGGGAAAATACAGAAAAAAGGGGGGGAGGAAAACAGAAAACAATATAAAAAACAGAACAAATCTGTTTTTCCTTTAAAACAGCTCTATTCTGTAAAAAATACAGATTTTTTCTCTAAAAAGTACAGAAATTTTTTACAGTGCATAATAGTCATGATAGGTTATAAATCACAAAATAATCTTGCAAACCTTAGTAGCTTTGACTTTCCTTTTTCTAAATAGAACTCTTTTTTCAACGGGATGCATATTATGTCATAGTGTTATACAGTAATCCTTCCTCCTTCGTTATATCGGGCCTCATTATATCACTCATTCGGATAAATTTTTTCCCCCCGATAGGCGCGTTATAAACAATAGGCTGCACTATAAATATCTATTATATAAATATATACATGTATACAGAGACACAGACATTAAAAATTGTTATAATAACATTTATAGTTATTTAAATTGAGGATTGATAATAAGAAAATTTATTTGAAAATGAAAACGGTATTTAATTTTACTATTGTGTATGCGTTGCATAGCGTACCACTATCAATATCGGGCTCGGGCGGGCTCGGGCTCTGATCACACAAAATTTTTCGGGCTCGGGCGGGCTCAGTTCAAAAATGTTTCGGGCCCGGGCGGGCTCGGATTGCCAAAATAGAGCCCGAACTCACCTCTATCTCAGACTAAACTGAACTGAACTGACTGCCTTGGCGAAAAAAACAGCCCTAATATACCCCTGTAGAAAAGTGTGGAAAGTTCCAGAAATTTCCGTATCTCCTCAACCAATCATATTTTAGCGTCCATATTTGGTATATCCCTATTAAAGATTTTCTCGCCAAGGAGGCCAAAAATATCGCCAAGTAGGGAAAAAGTCGCCAAATTTGACGCGAAATCCATTACCTGCCTTATTGGAGATTTCTAATGCGTTTTTAAGGGAAAATTAGTCTATTTTAACGCTAAAACAAGTAGAAATGCCGAAAATTAACATTTTAACGACATACTAAGCCTCTTTGAAACAATTTATACAAGAATAAATACAATTATTTACAAACTTGCAACAATAAAAGAATTTTCCATGATATATTACTACAACTTTTAAAAGAAATTTATTGAAAAATGATGACCTGAAATAAAATACGGAAAATAAATATTGAATAGTTAAATGCTGGATGACTGCTCGATAAAGGTTTCAGAAAAAATATTTTTTCGAATGAATTGAAGTGGATATGAATAGAAAATATTTAATTACTGTAATACAATGAATCTTTTCCTTATACTTCAAAATATATATTGATTCAACATGATTATCCGATTTATTTTTTTACGACCTCGAAGTTTTTTTTTTTTTTTTTCAAAATATCATACTTAAAAAAAAAAAAGAAAGAAAATAGTATGAATAGCTTCAAATAAAAAATGCACATATTTAAATGTTTTCGTTCTTTGAGATTTTTCTTCTTAATAAATTTTTTAAGTGACTTTTTTTTTCTTGAGATTCATTGATTTGCTAAATGTTTGTTTTAATGTTTCATATATATATATATATATAACTATCAGAAGATTAATTTAAAAGCAATTTATGCATTTTTTAAAATATTAATATTATAAGGAAAATATGCTTAAACTATTTTTGGATTATTATTACATTCTTCTAAATTCAATAGAAGAAAGTACTGGATTCGTAAAAATTTTCGACATCCAGTTTTCTATGGATTTACACGTTTTGGTCCAAAACACGAATTCACTATTTTTAGAAAATGTCTGTCTGTCTGTGTGGCAACTGTATCTTCGGAACTACTGATCAGAATTGTACATAAATTTACATGTAGATGCACCTTGATCTAAATTAGAGCCTATCAACTTTTGGTGTCAACCTCTCAACAGGTGGCGCTGCTATACAGTGATGTCTGCAATTTAAGGGGAGGCTATATCTCAGGTTCTATTGCGCATAATCAAACAAAACTTGATCTGTGAGAATGTCTTTATGAGACATTATGCTGATTCAATTTTAATGCTTATTGGCCAACAGGTGGCGCTTCTATACAGCGATTTTCGTCATTTTAGGGTCGGAACTACTGCAGGAACTACTGCACAGAATTGCATATAAATTTACATGTAGATGCACCTTGACATAAATTAGTACCTATTAACTTTTGGTGTCACCCAATCAACAGGTTGCGCTGCTACACAGTGATTTCTCCAAATTAAGGAAAGCCTATATCTCAGGTTCTATTGCGCATTATCAAATAAAACTTGGCATGTGGATAGCCATTATGAGACATTATGCTGATTCAAGTTGGATACTTATAAGCCAATAGATAGCGCTGCTATACTAGATATTTCCTGGATAACCGGAAGGCTATATCTCAACTTGTATGGCATATAACTAGTATACAAAACTTGATATGTAAGATAACCATTATAAAAAAGCATTTTTAAGATGTTATTTATAGACAATAAAACTATTTTTCTTTGGATATTTAGTGGTATTTTTCTCTAAGATAAAAATCATATGCATTCATCATGTTAGATAATTTTAATAAACAATAGTTTTAATAAATTATTTGCCCTTAGTGAATTTGTATAGGAAAATATAGAAGAAAGTCTTTTGGTGGCCACAACATGCTAGTTTTGTATTCTAATCATTTTTACTACATTAGAATACGTTCACTATTATACATGTACACATTAGAAGGTACATTAGAATACATGCATTTTTTTTATGTGTACTCATTAGAAAGTACGTTAGAATGTACACTTTATTTATTGTGTAATTAAAAAAAAAAAAATTGGAATCGTGAAAAATTTCGAACTCTAGTTTTTAATAACTTTACACCTTTTAAGATGCCCTAATCATATCATAAATTGAAAAGTTTTAGAAAATTTCAGTCCATAGGTTCCTGGTATTAAAAAATTATGCGTAACAGGAAAAATTGTATTGTATTAAAGGAGCATATGACAACTGCCAAATAGGGAAAAAGCAACAACAACTTTGTCTAAAACTTGTCTTGAAAATATAAGTACAGAATTTCAAACCAGTAAAATGATTTATGTTTTTGAAAATTACACTTACAGCTATAAAATAATAAAGGAAACTATGAAGATGGATGGTTCGGGGCAACAGCGTTTGTATCTATCAGTCTAAAAACAAATCTGTTAAAAAATCCAATTTTATCTAATTTTGCGGCGACTTCAAAAGTTATGATTAATTATAGAGCTTATGTTGTTTGGGGAAAGAATTTATTTCATACTTTTAGGCGCAATTTTCGATTTCATTTAATTTTTAGTTGTTTGAATAATAGTTTGCTTTTTGGAGTTGCTTTTTGAATAATAGTTGCTTTTTCGTTCTATTATTTTTTTTTTTTTTTTTACAAAAAGATTTTATATATTTAGTATATTTAATAAGCTTTTGCTGAATTTCGAATTTTTCAGCATCAATACATTTAAATAAATAAAAAATAAAATAAAATGAAATAAAATGTGAGTTAATATATCAGATTACTCTGTTGCAACCCTTTAAATATACTACTTTACAGATTATATTAAGAAAAAAAATTTTTAATATCAAACATAGAGAAAGTTTTCATATTTAATAAATAATTGACTATTCCAAAACTTTTATTAGAAGCAATCAAAAATGAATGTTACTTTATTTAAAAAATATACCAAAATAATAAAAAATAATGTGGTGTGGTACTCACACGACTTTTTCTTGCCCAGAATTTAAATACTATAAGGACAAATTACAGATTAAATTGCCAGAACCATTTGTCTGATTAAAAAAAAAAAAAAAAAAAAAAATCTAGTAGCATTTTTATATTATACAAATCTGGAAAACCCAGTTTGGACTTCCTGCTAATTCTTGTTCTTGAGTTACACTACTGGCGCCAAAAGTATTGAAAAATCAAAAATTCTGCTTTTTTTTTTTTTTTTTTTTTTTCTTTTTTTTAAAGAAGAAGAAGCTTAAAAAATTAATATTTTTGAAATGAAGTTTTTTTTTTTTTTTTTTTTTTTTTTTATGTCAGTTTTTGAAATTAGTTTAAAGACAAGATTTGAGTAAGTTATTGAATCTAAATAATTAATTATTTTTATATTAACAAAATAGCGTACGAAAAATTTAAAGGTTATCAGAAATCAGCATACATTTTATCATCTTGGAATAAACAGCTTAGAGTTTACCTAAGTTCTTCTGAGCGTATAACAAGAGTTGTACAGCTTCTGGATATATTTTATGTATCAATAGCAGTAATATATCTGTATAGTGTACATTATATATCATAGTTAATATACTTAATATATTAGTTTGCAATATATTGTCTATCAATAACTTAAAAGCTTCTACGGCATATTGGCATTAACAAAATAAATTGGTTTAATTTTAAAATAAGTGCTCTTTTTTTTTTTTTTTTTTTTTTTTTATGATGGGGTTGGGTACGGTTTCTTAATATATATATATAAATTTTTCCATTTTGCAATAATTTTGACCTGGAATGTATGCTGGTAACAGAATCACCGAAATACACACAGACAGACCAACCGCTAAAAACCTTATTACTGAATTCCAGGGCACCTTATAACATGTAAATATAGAAAAAATTCAAGTATGGGCAAAAAAAAAAATTTTTTTTTGAAAAGTAAATAAACTTATTAAAATAATATTTTAACTAAATTTATGCTGTAAAAATAATTAGATTAAAAGTGAAAGTTTAAAAATTTTAAGTATTCGAGTTTTATTTTTTTTGCGTTATAATGTTTATTTATGCTTCTAAAGGTAAAATATATTTTATGGAACAAAATTCCAAACACTTTTATAGCTCTTTTATATATTTTTTTCTCCTCTTAATATTTTAATTACTAAAAATAAAGTTTTTCCAAAAACTTTATTTTCTTTTGAACTCCGTGTTCAATACTATTTTTGTAATTTTTTATCAACTGACTTAAAATAACAAAGAACATTTTTTTTTTTTTTTCAGATTACTACAAAAAAGAAAAAAAGAAAATTAAGAAAGAAAGAAAAAGTAGGAATTCTTTATAAACAAGAAGAATTTTAATTAGATATTATAATTTTTAAATCAACATTTTTGAAAAAATAACTTTTATTTAACAATGAATCATTTTTTTTTTTTTTTTTTTTCATTTTTCACACGCAGAAACTTTTGGCTATTCCTTCAGATAATTATATATATCTGAAAGAAAAAAGTGTAGGTGTTCTTAATAATGTAAAAAGATCTTAATTATTTATCACAATTTTAAAATCAACTTTCTTGCGAAAATAAATTTTTATTTAACAAGGCATGTTTTACTTTAAAAATTTTTTGACATCCTGTAAACATCTTGATATACCTTTACATAACAATGTGTGTAAGAAAAATTATTTTTTATTTTTTATCTTATTAAAACTTTTTTTTTTTTTTAGTTCCCCATCATACTATAGGTATGGGGAACTTAGATAATCGTGAAAATTTTCGACCTCGGTTTTTTGACGTTTCTACACGTTTTCAGGTGTGAGGAATCCGAAAATGACAAAATTTGTATGGTGTCTGTCTGTAGGGTGTCTGTTAGTCTGTTAGTCTGTTAGTCCGTTAGTTTGTTAGTCTGTGTACACGATATCTCAAGAACAAATTGTCGCAGAGAGGTCAGATCAGTTTTAAAATATTACTTTCGACACTGGCAAGAACCCTATTCATTTGCAACATTCGATTTTAAAAACTTCGTAAGTCATTAGAAATTTACGATTTTCTTCACATGGGAGAATAGGACAAAAATTCACTTAAACATGCATTAAATGGAAACTTTTTACTGTAAAAATGTCAGACCAGTTTTAAAATATCCGTTTTGATGCCGGAATGAACATCAGTAACTATAAATATGCTACTTTGAAAAATTTCGCAAGTTATTGGAAATTTACGAATTTCTTAACATGGCAGTATAGGGCAAAATTTCACATAAACGTCAATTTTGAGCGATATTTTCATCGTAAAGATGTCAGACTACTTTTGAAATATTATTTAGGACACTGGCATGAATATTAATGACTATGAATTTTCAAATATAAAAATTTCGTAAGTTATTGGAAATTTACGAATTTCTTAACATGGCAGATTAGAGCAAAATTTCACATAAACGTCAATCTTGAGTGATATTTTCATTGTAAAGATGTCAAACCACTTTCGAAATATTATTTAGGATACTGGCATGAATATCATAGGCTATGATTTTTCCAATTTAAAAAATTCGTAAGTTATTTCGAATTTACGATTTACTTAACATGTCAGAATAAGGCAAAATTGAGCATAAACTTCCATTTTGAGGATCATAAATACATTAGAAAACTTCAAAACTACATTTATGATATTTGTTTGAACATGATTGAATACAAATATTCCAATAAGAAAATTTCGTAAATTATTCGTAATTTACGATTTTATCAACATAGCGAAATTGTAAATTTTTCATATAAATATGAATTTTGAGGATTGTTGCATTGGAAATAGTAGCATGAAAACTGAACAACGGAATTGACCCTGATAAAATAAATGAATAGATTAGAATAAGATAAATACATGGAAGTGAACGGTGGATAGCCTATTAGGCGGGGATTTCGTTCTGTCACTGTATCAAGCTTTGGTCAAATTCATTTTTTTTTTAACATGATTATAATATGTCTCGCACTAGAAATTTATGAGAACATAAATATGGTGGGGAACTGAGCAGAGTCCACCTATGCCAACTAGTTTTTTTTTATGTTCTAGATAAAAACTCGAAAGTGTTTGAAAGAAGAATAATTTTCTAAAAATACATTTCTGTACTTTTTTCCCCCAGCATTTTTGTGCTATAGAATATGCACAATTTATATACTTTTATTAAATTATGTTGATATTTGTACTTTCCCAGAAGAATGTTTTCTAAGAAAAGCGTCTTTTTCTATACTTCAAACCAGTGTTATGTTAAATATTTATACATATTATTTGAATTATATTACGATTTTCCACTCAAACTTCTCTTTAGGCGGATATATTTTGCACATTGATTTTATTTATTTTCAGAAACATATAATTGTCATCACTACTTATACACTGTTAAAAATTTCAGTTCAAACTTGAACCACTATGTGGAGTAAAGTTATAAGCAATACCATAATATGGTTCAACCTCACTTTTTAGTTTTCTACTTCTTGCGATTGAATTTCAGTTGCACCAAACCTTCAAGCTAAAATATATCCACTCACAAGGGAAGTGTTTCGGCGTACATGCAATTGTAATTCCTTTTGTATTCAGGAGATGGCGCCACTAACACGCTGAAAGTCATCGGCTGTAAGCCGGCGAGTGAAAAAAATAAGGGAGATCGCGTATGGTTATGTCATTCATAACCAACATTATTACAAGAACACATTTCTTTATTCTATTGATCACTAACCAGACGTTACTATAAGAAAATTTATCAAAGTGTATCTTTTTAAGAAGAGAGAAAAATCTATTATATATACAGTCCAGAAAGTATGAATCAGTAAAATTCTTTTTGAAACCAAACCAAGCTTAAATCAAAGAGTGTGGCCGAAAACATAGGGTTAAAGTGCAAATTTTGTGCAACAACTCACCCATGGCTCAAGGTAAGACTCTAGAAAATTTAGCCCCTTTTATCAAAATCAACGAAACCGAAATAAGGGTCAAGAAAACGTGGCACAGTGCCAGCGTGTTTGAATTGAGACAAGATGGTCTTCAGTTCGTTCCACGCCTCGGTCGAATGTTAATTTTTTTTTTTTTTAAACCTAATATAGTCGAACCTCCTTAATGTGAATCTCAAGGGGGATAAAAAAATCCTTCATGTTGTCAGTAGTTCATGTTATCAGTAGCTAATCTTCATATAACTAAACTAATCATCCTTTTGACGGGGATAGTGGAAACAGTTCACATTAAAAGTAATTCATGTTAGCAGTGTTCACACTAACAAGATTCGATTGTACCAGTATTTCGTTCGACATAAAATTACCAAATCATGGTAAAAGGTTAATCGGGTGGTTGCAGCTACTTCAGTACCAAGTTTTGGTTCAAACTAACACCAAATTTTTAACAGTGCACACCTTGTAAAATTTTCGCTAATGTTAATAGAAATGTACCTAGTTCAAATGTATCTTTACAAACATCCAACCAATTTGAATTTAAAAATTCTCATCATCTAGAAGTTTTCATTATCTTATAAAGTTTTATGAAGTTTTTCAATTACGAAATTTTAGTCATATTTGTATATTATGTTTATTTAATGAAATACTAAAGTAATAAACTAAAATTTTTAGTTCCCCATCATACTATACACTGTTAAAAAAAATGTCCTAGGCTGAACCGAATAACGGTACACTGTAGCTGCAACCATGCGATGGTGAAACCTTTTACCATTATTTGGTGCTTCGTTAAATGAAGCTTTGGTACTGCAATAGCTACATCCATAAAGTGGCGAAATCTTTTACCCTAATTTGGTGCTTTTTTTCAACAAGAAGCACCAAATCATGCTAAAAAGGTTTCACCATCGCATGGTTGCAGCTACAGCTGAACCAAGTATTGGTTTTACCTAGCAAATTAAAGCTACTGTAATACCGACATTTGGTTCAACCTTGAACTGGAAATTTTAACAGTGTAGGTATGGGGAACTTAGGTAATCGTGAAAATTTTTGACCTCGGTTTTTTGATTTTTTTACGCGTTTTCAGGTGTGAGGAATCCGAAAATGACAAAATTTGTATGGCGTCCGTCTGTAAGTTTGTTAGTCCATTAGTCTATTAGTATGTTAGTCTGTGTACACGATATATCAAGAACAAATTGTCGCAGAGAGGTCAGACCAGTTTTAAAATATTACTTTCGACACTGGCAAGAACCCTATTCATTTGCAACATTCGAATTAAAAAACTTATTAAGTTATTAGAAATTTACGATTTTCTTAACATGGGAAAATAGGACAAAATTTCACTTAAACGTGCATTAAATGGAAACTTTTTACTGTAAAAATGTCAGACCAGTTTTAAAATATCAGTTTTGATGCTGGAATGAACATCAGTAACTATAAATATGCTAAATATGCTACTTTGAAAGTTTCGCAAGTTATGGAAAATTTACGAATTTCTTAACATGGCAGTATAGGGCAAAATTTCGCATAAACGTCAATTTTGAGAGATACGTTCATCGTAAAGATATCAGACGTATACTATCAGACGTATAGACTATTTTACTTTTGAAATATTATTTAGGATACTGGCATGAATATCACTGACTATGAATTTTCCAATATAAAAATTTCGTAAGTTATTAGAAATTTACGAATTTCTTAACATGGCAGAATAGGGCAAAATTTCACACAAGCGTCAATCTTGAGGGATATTTCCATCGTAAAAGTGTCAGACCACTTTTGAAATATTATTTAAGATACTTACATGAATACCATAGAGTATGAATTTTCTAATTTAAGAAATTCGTAAGTTATTTTGGAATTTACGATCCTCTTAAAATGGCAGATGAATGCAAAATTGAGCATAAACGGCCATTTTCAGGATCATAAATATATCAGACAACTTCAAAATAACATTTATGTTACTTGTATGAACATGACTGATTACAAATGTTCTAATAGGAAAATTTCATAAGCTATTCGTAATTTAAGATTTTATCAACATAGCAAAATTGAAAATTTTCCATATAAATATGCATTTTGAGGACTGTTGCATTGGAAATAGTAGCATGAAAACTAAACTACGAAATTGACCCTAATAAAAATTAATAGATTAGAATAAGATAAATATATCGAAGTGAACGGTAGATAGCCTATTAGGCGGGGGTTTCATCCTATCACTGTGTCAAGCGTTTTTTCAAATTCATTTCTCTTAACATGATAACTATGTTAAGAGAATGTCCTGCTCTAGAAATTTATGAATATATATATATATGATGGAGAACTGAGCAGAGTCCACCTATGCCAACTAGTTTGTATTATAAAAGCATAAAATTGTAGCTCTATCTTCATCGCTTTAGTTTCATGTGTGCGTTTGTGTAAAGAGTAAGTGTCTATGTGCATGCAAGCGAACAGTAAAATAATTTAAATTCAGAAGAATAAAGAGATAATAATTGTGTTTAAATATAGTATTTTTAATAATATTCAATAGAACAATAAATTGTTTTAATTACTTTAACCCTGCATTAAAAAGTATAGCTAAATTATAAAATACTGCAAATGATAATGCGAATATTTACAATATTCACATCTATTATTTATTTTCAATGTGTCTGATTAGATCATATTGTAGAAAAAATGAACTTTTAAAAATTGTATGTTTACTGCTGCACGCGCCATTTAAAACCTAGGATTATATTAGAAATATACAGAGAGTATTACATTTTGTCCTAAATTAAGTAAGAAATAAGTTCTAAATTTTTTTAAACAAGCAATTAAGCAAAAAAATTCGTTATCAAGTAGTGACAAAAATTTAAAATGCGTAAAGGGAGGGGGGGGGGTATACTAAAGCTGTAACAAAAAATTAATCTTGATATTATGAATTTCTTTCTATTAAATATATATATATATACTGATTTTCAGCATAACATCTCATTGAAAAAAAATGTAATATTAAATATTACGTATTTCAATTTGACATTGTATATGGGGATTTCTGTAATGTTGTTCTGTTTTTGTATTGTGTTATGCACTATAAATATGTATGGGCAAAGCAGCAAATAGACTGGTGGAGCCCCGCTAAAGTTAATAAGCGGGGGATGATGAGCGGAGCGAGCAAGGAACAGAGCCCCCTAGTTTTTCTTAAAGGAAAAAAAAAAAAAAGAAAGAAAGAAACAAGAATTATTTTTTTTTAGTCAAAAATAGTTAGAATAACTTTCTCTTAAACCGCATTAAAAAAAAATATATATTTTTTTTATTTTTATGAAATTTTAAATTATTTATGAATCTATGAGTCATCTGGTTTACAAGTCAAAAAATGCTATTACACTGAGAAAAAAATATATACCGCCTTCATTTAAAATGAATAAGTGGCCATTTTCTAAATCCCTTAAATAGAAATATAGATTTCCGAGCTATGCGCATTAGGCACGCCAATAAACTGAATCGACGAAATGATCGAGAATTTCTTGTCTACACATTTCTAGATGGTGAAACAATATTCTGAATATTTTGTATGGTGAGAAATTTTTGCTTAATTATCTAGAAATGGGTCATAAACCAAAATTATAGTTGCTTGTGTTCGCATTTATTTGGAGATATTTTCAAGTAGGTTTGACCTCGATAATACAAACAAACTCTCTAGAATTTTAAAAGGGGTTTCTAGAACTCGCTTTCACAGGGGACTAGAATTTATAAGGATGACATGGAACTATTTTTTTCTAGAGCTACAATTCAGATTCTAGATGTCAGTTACAGAACTTTTTCTCAGTGTATTATTTTACATTTCTGTCATCTTTCTTCTTTCTTGTGTAGGAGACAGTTGAAAGTGAAAACAGTACCATCCATTTCATCAAACTGTCTGCTCCATGGTCGGTTCTTGTGCATTATGCAGAGCAACTTTGCATGAGAGCGCCACTGCAGGTAAGAGAGTGAACCACTTTTAACAATTTATTTATATAAAATCATTCTCGACAAAATCACAGATCTCGGCATTTTGTAGAGTATTTCTTATTATAGAGACAAGTATTTTATCTATGGCAGTAAAATAATTAGTTTGCAAAACTTAAACGGTGTTAAAACAATTCCATATATATTTGTAAAGATGAAGAAGTTACAGACATATATAACAGAATTTATATATAAACTTGTAATATGCTTAATTGAAAATAAAACTAATTTTTATGTTACTGAAATTTTAGCAGTTGTAGGTATATAAATAAATAAATAAATAATAATTTAGCGTATCTAGAGTCTAAAGTTTAAGAGTGAAATTATATAAGGCACTCTCTTTTTTTTTTAACCACGTTTTTATTAACTCGCTTTCTTGTTTATTTGTCCAGTATAAATCTTACAATCAGTTTAACTAACTTCCCGAGTAGCTAGACATTTGAAACTTTTAGAATAGCTCAGAACACGATGACAGTGGATCCTTTTAATGCTTTTATTCAATTAATAAATGTTTGAAAATTCCTTATAATTGCTGTCTTTATTATGCATTTGATCATTTTCTTTCAAGTTGATGGGATAATTCATCAAAATATTTTAAAAAATGTATTTATTAATACATAGAATTGTCAAGTTGTTTATATGATTCAAAAGAAAATTTAAAACGTGGTATATAAAAAGTTCTTTTTATCTTGTAATCATTACACAGTATTTCACTTAAGTGAATAAAATTAATAACAAAATTAAACAAAACATTTTGATTAAAAAAAAAAAAAAATCTTTGCAGGTTTTTTTTTTTTTTTTTTTTTTTTTTTTTATCATGCTTACTCTATTAAGAATAGTTTTTTTTTTTTTTTTTTTTTTAATCCAGTAGGTACTTACATACTCTGAAGATTCTAACTATTAGGATCCCACTTCCATATTTTTCGATAATTTGCCTGCCTGATGTGGCGAGCATATGTTCAGGTGGAAATTGTATTTAATTTCTGCTGGATATATTAAGGAGATTAATTCTGCAGATTACATGTACATATGTTGAGGAAATCTGGCGGTTTAACCCTTTCAGAGGCAAGCAAATTCTCCTCATTTAAAATCAACAGCCACCAAAATTCACCAACAATATTAAAAGACAAGAAATAAATGATATTCGTCTAAATTATAAAAGAATAATTCTATAAAAAAATTTCGGGGACAGTTTTTGCAATTTTGAATTAAAATTTGTGGTTGTACTAGGCAACCATCGCCCCTGAAATGGTTAAGTGACTTTGAGAGAATGTAGTCACCCGAATATCTGCAAGACCTTACTATTTATCGGGTTCTTGAGAGCGATCGTTATGATTATTTATGTAGAGCAATGTAGATGAATGAGATGTGATACAAGACAACGTGGGACGTGTAGGGGTTGGATCTTGGAAACCTCTGGACAGCTCTTACCTACCTGTACTAGGCCACATTTAACGGGTTTGATACCATCCAAAGAGGCGATTAACACCAGATCCCCGCATGGCGACAAACTACTCTCTGTGCTACTTGAGCATCCTATAAAAATGAGCTGTGTCCGGAGGACCTAGGATAAGACTTCTAACTGTAGACTTCTATCTTACAGATAGGAATTCGTCATTGCAATTTCACTTTTCGGAGTTTTTCTTGGACAACTGCATTTCCAAGTATGCGCTAACAGGAGCACACAGAGGAGTTATAAACAAAAAAGTATTTTTGAGATTTTCATGCACTATTTGGTAAAGAAAATCTGTTGCAACTACCCTAACGGCACATTTTCTCCACATGACACACCTAGGATATCCTACGGATGAAAGGATATCATAAGGACATTCACAGGATGTAGTATGAATAAGTGTGCTGTTAGAGTAATGGTGTATTTGACTGCCGCGTGTCAATTAGATTATCAGGTTTAAATAGAAGTGTTTCGAAGCATCCAGTTTAGTGTACTACATGGAAATACTTAGAAAACGACCTTTTTATGTGAATCTGTTAAGAGACCCTAGTAGTCAGATACCTTCCTTTCTCCTTCCCCATGTAATCCAATGGTATTTTTGTTGCTTTGTATTTTACGCATATCTCGCTCAAAAATAAAGTTTTTCGAATTCTGCTTTTTTTTTTTATTCCATTCTTTGAACATGCCATTTTTTTTTCTTAGGGAGGATTTTTTTTTTTTTTTTTTTTTTTTTTTATAAATTTAAATATTTTATTTCATTAAGCAAACATAAGGGTATAATTTTCAATCTCAAAAAGAAATATTTAATTTTTTTTTTTTTTTGTTCCCTAAGAAAAAAGTGACTTGTTCAAAGATTGGAATTCAAAAAACGTGCCTACACTATGCCTAGATACATCATGAGTGGACCATTCGACAATAAAAAAGTTTCTCGGTCGGATGAATAATAATTTCTGGTTTATTATAAATGCCGTCTTCCAGGCAAATTGTTACTCTATTCGACACATGAACTGCAGATAACAAGCCAGTTACGGCAGTATTAGGATTTGAAAAACGTTTTCGTGCACGTCTTTTGGACTGCTGTATGTGGTAAAATGCATCATGAAAAGTCCAGACTATCTCAACATCATTGCATATCAGTTATGCCCTTTCAAAGCACTTGTTTTCTCCGTCTGGAATGTCCTCCGCCAACAGGACGACGTTTTATGTCATACTGTAGTATTTTAAAGCGCAAGAATATGAATTTCCATTGATTTTCTATCTGCCTGACATACTGAATCTGATTCTCATAGACTACGTTTCGGAAATCATATAACGGTAGTTCAAAGTGCCTAAACAACTACCTTGTAATATTTGGTTATTACTGTGAGAGATGTTTGAACATATTGCATACATTTTCCTTCGTTCTTCCAGAAGCTCATACCATCTATGTCAAGGCAGGTTTTAGTTGCTTTATGAATCAAAGGGAAGCAATACAGTATTGGGTGGGTAGTCATAACGATTTGTGTTTTAGGGTATTTTTGTTAAACTAACATTTGTTTTAAAAAACGTATCTCCCCTATATTACTTTTCTTATATAATTTTCTAGATTATATTAAGTGAAAACTTACACATTTGCATATATTATATATATATATATATATATATGTAAAATTATAAAATTACTGCGATATACGGTCGTGGATCTAAGTAAACAGACTTTATTTCTGGCTCTTCTTTTTAATGAATATCCAGAGATTATAAGGACTATGAAGGCAATGGACAGTTCAGCTATTAAGTACGTAATCCAATTTGGGGTTTAGTTGGACGTTATAATCGAAAACCGCCGTAGTCTTTCCGGACCATTTCCGGGCCCCGGGACCGGGCCCCGAGGCCGGCTTCTTAGTTAGTTCTTAGCAGCTGATAGTTCAAATCTCTCTAAAAACCACTCTCCAATTTTTTCGAGTTTCGTGTTTTATACCCGAAATTTTTGGTGTAATTTGGCGTATTTCTAATTCCATCCCCTTTTTTATAATTGTCTATCCCTTTAATAACAATAAGTCTTATTGGTTGTACTTTCATTTTTTCCAGACAGTCTGGAGCCTTAACCCGCCAAAGTTGCCAATGCACCAAGTCATTAATACAATTATTTATTGCTCACTTTTTGACATAAGTAATCAACCCTTCATTTAGAATCATAAATATTTTATTATTTTAACTTGAATCTTTCCGGCGCCCAGATATTTTTCTATTGCTCATTAAATATTATTTATAGGATATTTCCAGATTTCAAAATACTTAAATGATTAATTTGTTTATTTCTTTTCAAATGATGATCGCGATTGTAAATTCCCATTCGTTATTTTTTATGCTTTTAGTCTTACAGGCGAATATGAAATCTCCTTTAATTTATTTTGCAATATTACTTTGAAATATAAACAGAATACTCTGAAAATATGAAAATAATAATTTAAAATATAAAAACATTAATTAGTACTTCTTTTTTATCCATTATATTTCATAATATATATGTATATATATATATATAATTATGTACAAGTTCATGTTTCATTGCTAAATACAAAATTGTGAATGCTTCGCTCATGTCATATTTTTCAGGCTCACCCGAATCCAAGCAGAAATTGGTCAGAACACATTCTGAGGGCCGTACGTATTCCTAATATAATGCATGAAGACGTTCCTAACAAGCCTTTGGATTATTACACGTGTGCATTTAAAAAATCAAAGTTAGACAAGTAAGTACAGTTGAATTTCAATAATGTTTTTTCCACGAGTCTTCAAGAATTTTTACTTTCTTCTGTATTCAATAGAAGAAAGTACTGGATTCGTAAAAATTTTCGACCTCGGGTTTTTGATGGATTTACACGTTTTGAGATCTGTAGAACACGTTTTGACCATTTTTAGAAAATGTCCGTCTGTCTCTGTGTGTGTATGTGTGTGTGTGACAAAATTTTGTGGCAACTGTATCTCAGGTACTACTGCACAGAATTTCATACAAATTGGTATGTAGTTACACACTGACATAAATTAGTGCCTGTCAACTTTTGGTAAAAATTGTCCAACAGCTTGCGTTGCTATCCCGCTTTTTCTAAATTTTCAACATGGTGGTATAGGACAAAATTTTGTAAAAATGTGCATAAAGAAAATTATTTTTTAATAATCATCATGAAATTTAAAAGAATTATTTCTAATAGAGATAGTTAACTGAAAAAAAAAAAAAAAAAAAAAAATTGTGAATGAAAGGAGCCTCGCCTCACCCACTTCGGGGGAAAATTCCCCCTCGAGGGGAGTAAATTTTCATGATGGGTATCTTTCAAAAGAGCTCGCCAATACTTTTAAAACGAATGGTTGAACTATCGATCTGCGATAATTTAAAATAAAGTTATCTATTTTTTTCATTTCTAACAATTGTCTTTTTTTTTTTTTTTTTTTTTTTAATGTAATATTGAGAATAAAATTGACTTTTTTTTGGATACTTAGTGTTATACTACTTCTCTAATATGGAAATCGTCTGCATTATCATGGAAGATAATTTTTTTAGATAATAATTTTAATGAATTATTTTTTACTGAGTGAATTTGTATAGGAAAATATAGAAGAAAGTCATGTGGTGGCCACAACATACTAGTTTATTTAGTAGTTATTTGTATCTTGGAAAGTATTTCTTATATTTCTCTAACTGAATTATATTTGTAAATTATTAAAAAACGAGTATTTATTACTACTTTATTATTATTGTGTCCCAGATCTGTTGAATAGCATTTTTTACTGAAGCATAAATATCAATCCTGTTCTCACTAAATGTACAGTCGGGGGAAAAAAACGCAGCACTCGCTGTAATTTCGTTATTAAATAACGCAGAGAATTTTAATAGCCACCATTCAACAGGAAATTAAATTCACTTTCTGAAAATGTTGTCAAATTTTTAATTAGGCGTTATCTATATATTGAAATGAGCTCCAATTTTTTTTAATAGCAACACCTAATTTCGACTTCATATTCGAACTTCTGAGAGTCTGGCAGTGCGGAAAAGTAACTATATGTTTTCTTTATCTTTAGTATTCATAGAGTTATAATCAAAAATGTGTTAGGGGGTTATCTGTAAATGTAGAAACATAAAATTTAGATCCTACAAGAAATACACAAAATTTTACTGTTTCACACCGGAAATATTTCAAATAAAAAAGAGTTATAAAATTTAACAAAAATATCAACACCTTTGAAGTACTTTAATTATCTTGAATTCAGTTTTTTAGATATGTATATACTTCAGTACTTTTTTAGATAATTTTAGGTATATTTAAATACATTACACTTACGATTGGTCAGACAATATTCTTTAAAAAAGTGCAATATTTTTCAATTAAAAAGTGTCTATCATGGATATACTGGTCACCAATAAAGCTTAATTTCCTTTCGTACGTGTGACATAATACACGAAATGAAATAATATAGCTATATATATACCAGGGTGAATCAAATATAAACGAGACTTTTGGACCTGCGCGCGCAATAGTGATGGAAGAACGTTCCGCTGTTATTGGCTGTTAGGTTGGTTTGTCAGGAGTGGGGGAAGCACGTGACTCATCATCATAGACTCGCTCAGTGTCCATCGTTACGATGTCCGAGCAGGAGGTACCTCCCTCTATTGCACAACGTACTGTTATCAAGTTTTTAGCTGCAGAAGGTGTAAAAACGGCCGAAATCTTGAGAAGATTGACTGCACAGTTCGGGGAAGAGACGCTGTCGCGAGCTAGAGTGTTTGCTTGGCATAAACAGTTCGTGGAGGGCCGTGAACGTGTTGAAAATGAGAGCCATGAAATTGGAGCAACTGGGTTGGGAGACACTGGAACACCCTCCATACAGTCCAGACCTGTCTCCCTGCGACTTCCATGTCTTTGGTCCTCTCAAGGAAGCTTTGGGAGGGCAAAAATTCCACAGCGATAATGAAGTTGAAGCATATGTGCGCAATTGGCTACAAACACGACCTGACTCTTTTTACCTGGAAGGAATTAAAAAATTACCTATACGCTGGGAAAAATGTGTTTCTAAATCAGGAGATTATGTAGAAAAATAAACTATGATTGTTTGTGCGTTTAAAATCAAAATAAATATTTTAAAAAATAAGTCTCGTTTATATTTGATTCACCCTCGTATATACAACAACGCATAAACTAAATCTTTTCTGATAAATTATTGTAAGGTTTCATGAAGTAAATATTAAACAATTTTAATCGCACTTACCAGTTTTGGGTCAGTTAAACTCTTTGGAACTGTACGATTTGTTTTATAATTTCTATGAAAATATAATTTCTTAATTAACGCTTTCGCGACTGCTGACGTCATTTGAAAATCTGTAACTCTGTCAGTGGGCGTTTCTTTCGAAATTTCTGTGTTACTTATTTCTTAAGTATGTACCTAGTGTTCATATTTTTGCATTAAAATGTACTGTGGATAGAAATATATTGATTAGAAAGAATATAATTATAATGTATATCCATTTTTAATATAATTTTGAATACAGAAAATGTGTTCTGAAGTATTTTATTTTGAGAGAATAACGCCCGTAGGCGTACCTTATTCTCAAAAAGACAAAATCTTGCGGACGCAAAGGTGTTAAATTATATTTATAAAAGTTACAGAATATTTTAAAAAATATATAAAGTTAAAATATATTTATAAAATTTTAAAAACTAAAGTATCCTTAAAATAATAATCTCCCCCCCCCCCCTATAAAGAAAAATAAAAATAAATAAAGCATTATATGAAGTAAAAGATAAAGCCTTTAACTATGACGACGATTAAGAAATGATTTCACAAGTCTGTCTTTTTTTTTCCCTCTAGTGTTAATTTAAAGGATTCAAAATTTATCACCAGTAATCAATGAAGTAAATACCACTTATGTATATTTTTGTCAACGTAAAATAAGGGGTTTAACACGACTACTCAAAGTCACATTTACTTTTTTTTTTTCTTCTGTATTGTTTTGTTTTGAGGAATGATGAAAGGCGGGGAAAACAGGCTTTAGAAAACAGGAATTCTTGATGCGAACACTAATGTCTAAAAATCGTCATTTTTGTTTCATTTCTTTGCGTTTGACGTTGTTGTTATATAATTTGACCCGTAAATAAAAAATAAAAATATTTTGTTAAATTTTCTCTGTTATTTTTTAAGATTTGCTTCGTTATTTCATGCAAAACTTTATAAGAGACGGCCCCCTAAACCACTCCAAAAGAAAGATTTATTTATATCTCGAAAACTAATAACTGGAATGAGCTGCAAATTTGCACACCCATATTTTTCAGCATTGATTCATTTTATGTAAAAGTTAATATAGGTCATAATTCATAATTTTTATGAATATAATTTTATTAATATTTTTCAGAATCAAAAGTAATGGTGGATTATGTTTGGGTTTCTTCACTGTATCTCGTAAAAAAACAATTATATCGATCAAGTTATTTTTTGTGAAGATATTAATAAAAGATTGAAATATGAATTTAACATTAGGACCTTCAAACTTTGAACGCTTATAACTCTGTGAAAAAATAAGTAAAATATACAACCAATATAATTTTTCGCGTTGTCGTGATCCCAGAAATTCAAATATAAAATAAAAATGGGGCATTACCATTGAAAAAATCAAAGTTGGTGCGCGTTTTAATATGTAGACGACCCCTAATTCAAAATTTAACTTCCTTTTCTTAAACTACTCACAATTCCCCGTCGAATGGTACCTATTACATTTTTGTGCATCGATTAGCAACGAAGTTACGTCGAGTGCTGCGGTTTTTTTTTCCCCACGACTGTACATGTTTACTGATTGTTTAATGTATTAACGTAAACAACAAATTAGTTTCTTGATGTTAGATGATGATTGATAAAAATAACAATACTAATAATTTGTTAACTAAATTTAATTTATCTCTTGGTATTACATTTTGATTTTACCTGTATATCAAAAATTAAATATATATATATATATATATATATATATATATATATATTGATATTGTTAAATTGTCAATAAAAATGACAGTCACTTTTTTCTTTGGATGTTTCTACATCTTAAATTAATAAAAAGTAAGAAATTAAAATTTCATATGATAATAGCTGAATTAAGTAAAATATAAGTCACAACAAAAAAGTCGTTTAGGTACTATCAGAACTCAAATCATAGGAATAATTACTATGAAAATAGGAACACAACCAAAATCTGATTCTACAAATTTAATAGCCCGTATATGATTCTTCAGTATATGCCATTTAGTTTCATGTTATTTTATTTTGTCGTATTTTATTGTATTTAGTGCGACAGAAGTATTGTTTTCAGACAGTAATTTTAGCGTTGTGCCAATTTTCAGCATTTTAACACATTGTATCATTTGCGCAGTGTATCATTGTACGCATTGTATCATTTGCGTCTTCTCATGTCACACTGTGTCATCTCTATTGCATCATCTCACAAGGAAACATTCAAAAGGTGTCGTCATAAAAAAATATTGAAAAAAAAAAAAAAAAAAAAATGTGATTCTACTCTTATTAAAACACCAGAAAGTGAAAAAATTATCGGCTCAAATGAATTACAGCGACCACAAAAAATTATCAAATTTAAGCATTTTTGGCGATTTAGCGTTGTTAGGCGATAAGTTCGCTAGTACCGAGATTGCCGTGTACGAACAAAGCCGTGTTTTGCTTTTCCGCCAAGTACTCAAAATCAATCGCCTAACAGTGTGAAATCGCCAAGTATGCTTAATTTTGATAATTTTTTGTGGTCGCTGTAATTCATTTCACCCGATAATTTTTTCACTTTCTGGTGTCTCATAAAGAGTAGAATCACATATATATTTTTTTTTTAATATTTTTTGAAGACGACACCTTTTGAATATTTCCTTGTCAGACGCATTCTACTGCTATAAATAAAGATGCCCATCACGTTTATCGCAAGTTTTTTATTGGATTTTGTCGTAGGCAGTGCTGTTGAGTAATTATTGTAATAGGTAAAAAACCTTCACTTACTATTACAAAAAGGTCAGAAATATTGACCCTGCATAAAATTGGATTTTGTGAACGTCAAAAAAGTTTGAGGGTAAATGTGAGCAAGACAGCTGTGCATCAAGCTATTAGTAAATTCAAAATTTCGGAAAATTTTGTGAACTTTAAAAGAAGCGATCGCCATAGAAAAACAAGTCACCGTGATGATCCTGTGATAAGAAGGCTGGTACTTCGAGATCCAAGAACCTCCTGCAATACGATTAGACATTCTTTTGTTGCAAAAGGCACCAACGTCAGTTTGAGTACTATTTCAAGGTGTTTGTCCAAAGATTTTGGTTTATCATCCCATTAATCTGCAAGGAAACCTCGACTTACTCCAAGTATGAAAAAAAAAAACGACTCGATCCACAAATTTTCCCGAAATTTTAAATTTACTAATAGCTTGATGCACAGCTATCTTGCTCACATTTACCTTTGAACTTATTTGACGTTCAGAAAATCCGATTTTGTGCAGGGTCAATATTTCTGACCTTTTTGCAACAGTAAGTGAAGGTTTTTTACCCATTACAATAATTACATAACAGCACTGCCTATGACGAAATCCAATAAACAACTAGACATAAACGTGCCGGGCACCTTTATTTATAACAGTAGAATGCGTCTGATGCAATCAACATCTGAGATGACGCAAATATGCGCAAATGATGCGTTAAAATACTGAAAATCTGCTTTAAAAACTGGCTGCTTTAAACTTTTGCAAATGACTGTATATATATGCACCAGGTTTTAATTCACGATACAAAGTTACATTCTTCAATCAATCGCTACGAAAATTAGTATACTTAATAATCAAGACAAAAATTTAGCTAAGGCTTCAAATTTTTAGTTTAATCGGATAATTGGCACGAAATATATTAAATATAAACCCCATTTTAACTTTAAAATGCTTTTAAAAAAAAGCATTATGATGCTTAAAAAAAAAAAAAAAAATCAACATAAAAAGAAATATATTTGTTTTTATGTCAGAAAAAAAATGAACATATTACGATTTTCTTTTATTTAAACTGAAAGACAAGACAATTTTTTTACGTTATTTCTAAAAAAAAATAAGACAACAAAAATTTAAAAGCTGACAAAGAAGGCCTATACTGAAGCTGTACCAAAGAAATTTTAAGAAATAAATATAGTAGCTGTTGCTAAGAAACGAAGCATAGTTACCGCATGCCTTTGTATTAATGTCTATATGGAAGAACATATATATAATCTATATATATAAAAGAGTAAACTCACTGATTCACTCACTGACTCAACACGGCTGTGGCGATCCTATGGGAGATAGAGTCACAATTGTTGGTGAGTAGGTTGATTTTAGGACCCTGACGCTCACTAAGATGGGATTTTGCGAATACCCCCCCCCCCGTCCTCCCCCGGGGGGCAGAAGGCAAAAACCACCTTTATAAGCATAACTCGGCTTCAAATTGCTTCACGGTGAAGAAATTGCAGATGAGGAGACTAGACTTGAATACAAAAAAATCGTTTTCTGCGA
Source organism: Salticus scenicus (assembly GCA_963930645.1). Taxonomy (NCBI): domain Eukaryota; kingdom Metazoa; phylum Arthropoda; class Arachnida; order Araneae; family Salticidae; genus Salticus; species Salticus scenicus. The sequence goes on from OZ005648.1 coordinate 53,836,137, forward strand.
TTTTGGAATTGTGGATTTTTAAGGGGGGTAGGGGGTAAAAATGAAATTTTCGGCGGCGCATAAGGCAAAAACACATTTATAAGTATAACTCGGCACCAAATTACTTCACAATGAAGAAATTGCAGATGGGGAGACTAGACTTGAATACAAAAAAATCATTTCTGCGATTTTGGAATTTTTGATTTTTTAAGGGGGGAAGGGGGTGAAAATGATTTTTGGAGGTGCAGAAGGCAAAAACACCATTATAAGCATAACTCGGCTCCAAATGACTTCACGATGAAGAAATTGCAGATGGGGAGACTAGACTTGAATACAAAAAAAAAAAAAGAAAAACATTTTCTGCGATTTTGGATTTTTGGATTTTTAAGGGGGAAAGGGGTGAAAATTATTTCCGGAGACGCAGGAGGCAAAAACACCTTCATAAGCATAACTCGGCTCCAAAATACTTCACGATGAAAAAATTGCAGATGGGGAGGAGACTAGACTTAAGTACAAAAAAATCGTTTTCTGCGATTTTGGAATTTTGGATTTTTAAGGGGGGAAAGGGGGTAAAAAGTATTTTCGTGGGGAAATTTAGCAATATATGGATTTTCGAGTAAAATTCTAGCAGTAATAGCTCAAAGATTTAAAAAACAAAATCGCCAAACATCTTCTTGAAGGTATTTGCAAAAAATCATTTTTGATTTTTGCCGATTTTCGACTTTGCGGGGGTGAGTTACGAGGGGGCAAATTCGACAACCCCCGCCCCCCCCCCTTTAGCGCTAAATTCCGTCCGTGGAAATCTATAGGAGCTGAGGTCACAAATTTTAGTGTGTGGCTTATTTACGTGTATAAAACACCCATTGTAACGGGATTTTGTGAAAGCCCCCCCCCCTTTACCCCTTTGGGGGTGCGGTGGGGTGGGGAATAAAAGAGTAAAATCACTAATTTATTGATTCAACACAGTTGAATATTCTATGGGAGATAGACTCGCAAATTTTGGTGAGCACGTCGGTTTTAGGACCTTGACGCCCATTAAGGCGGGATTTTGCGAGATATCCCCCGCTTCCCCAGGGGGGGGGCAGAAGGCAAAACCCCCCTTATAAGCATAATTCGGCTCCAAATAGCTTCACGGTGAAGATATTGCAGAGAGAGAGACTAGACTTGAGTGCAAAAAAAGCGTTTTCTGCGATTTGAGTTTTGGATTTTTAAGGGGGGGGGGAAATAACTATTTTCGGGGGGCAAATTTAGCAAAATACGGGTTTTCGAGTAAAACTCTACCAATAATAGCCCAAATGTATAGAAAATCGCCAAGAGTCTTCTTGAGGGTATTTCCAAAAACTTACTATTTTTTCCAATTTTCGATATTGGGGGGGGTGTTATGAGGGGGCAAATTCGACCCCCTCTTTTAGCGCTAAATTCGTCCGTGGAAATCTATAGGAGCTAAGGCCACAAATTTTAGAGTATGACTTATTTACGTGTGTAACACCCATTGTAACGGGATTTTGCGAAAGCTCCCCCTTTCCCCCCTTAGGGGTAGGGGGGGGGAATAAACAGGTTTCTAAGCATAACTTTGCTTCAAATTACCTCAGTAAGATTAAATTTTATGTGTGGGTTGTTTATGCGTTCCCAACACGCACTATAAAGGGATTTTACGAAATTTCTCCCTCTCCCCTTTTAAGGGCGGGGAGGGGGCAAAAACACGCTTATAAAAGTTACTGTGCTCCAAATTATTCCAGGATAGCGATTTTTTTATCTATAGATTGGTTATGCGTATTCAAGACACACGATGCAAAGGGATTTTGTAAAATTCCATCATATCCCTCTTGGGGTGGAGTGGAGGAAATCCTTTTTCCATGCGCAACTCAGCTCTCAACTATCTTAGGCCATTTTTTATGCGTGGGCTGGTTATGCTTTCCCAACACGCATTATAAAGGAATTTCGTGAAATTAAATTTCCTCTTTCCTCCCTTTAAAGGCGGAGGGGGGGGGGGCAAAAACACGTTTTAAAATGTAACTCTGCTCCAAATTATCTCAGGAAAGCGATTTTTTGATATGTCGATTGGTTATGCGTTCTCAACACACACAAACTACAAAGGGATTATTTGAAATTCCGTGTTATCACCCCCTCCCCTTCTTTTGAGGGTTGGTGGGTAAAAAACATGTTTCCACACGTAACTTTGTTCAAAATTATCATAGAATGGCAATTTTTGATGTGTGGACTGCTTTTACGTATTCAATACACAAAGTGACAACTTCAACAAAGTGATTTTGTGAAATTACACCCTTCCGCCCCTTAGGGAGCGAGGGGGCAAAAACATATATTCATGCGTAACTCTGCATTAAATTATCTTAGGAAGGACCTTTTTGATGTGTGGGTCAGTTACATATACCTAATTGATAATATAAAGTGTTTTTGCAAAATTTCCTCCCCTTTCTTTCCTTTAAGAATGAGGCTAAAAAAACACAGGGGGTGGGGCTAAAAAACATGTTTTAAAGCATAACTCTGCCCCAAATAATCTCAGGATCTCAATTTTTCAATGTGTCGGTTATATACGTGTATGCAACATGAACTATAAATAGATTTTGTGAAATTACTCCTACCCCCCCCTCTTAGGGGTGGGCTGGGCAAAAACACGTTTTCAAGCTTAAATGTGCTCCAAATTACCTTTGAATGGCAAATTTTGGTGTGTGGTTTTGATTAAATGTACTTAATATGCACTTTGGTGTGATTTTGCAAATCTTCCCACTTTATCCGCGAGGAAGGGGGAGTAAAATGCAGGCGAAGCGCTACCGAAGGCATTGTTTCTCCAGACTCGAAGTGTGGCGTGTGGGAAAACCGCTACCGAAGGTAGCGAGAGGGTTAACTTAGATTTTGACTGATTTCAATTTTTTTTATTATTATTATTATTTTGACATGGTATTTTGAGAGATCATTTCAATATAATGACCAGCGAAGCGGGCAAAGCCTGCTAGTGGATAATATTTTTATATGGAAGAATAGACTTAAAGAAAAGTCCTGTCACAGGGTTCATACTCATCAGGGAAAACAGGGAATACTCAGGGAATTTGGAATTTGTTAAAAAAAAGTAAGGGAAAACTCAGGGAAAATAAAAATTTTCATTAAAAGTCAGGGAAAATCGGTTATAAAACCTGGAAAAACAAACATTTTCTTTCTCTCAAGTTATATTTTTCTTGTTTAGCTTCATATCAAAATTCAATTGATTAAGTATTGTGAAAATACGCATGTAAACAATGATTTCTACCTGAATTTCTATCATGGTAGACAGTAATATGACAACATACACTGGAAGTAGCTGTGTATTTTGTCCTGTCTAGAGGAGCGTTTTTTGTAATATGTCGCTAATATTATCTTGAAAATTGTCTGAGAACTCAGGGAAAATTCAGAGAATTTTTTCCCCATATATGAGTATGGACCCTGTGTCGTATTAAACAAAATTGTGTTTTGTTTTTCAACTTATCTCTTTGCCTTCAATAGTTTAGTGTCTTATTTTACGTGGTCTTTGCTGTTATTTCGTTCATACTTTCTAGGTTCCTTGGAAGTGACAACCAAGATGATTATTTCAACCGAACCCAGCGAATAAGAATCGTGCACGCCATCTTGCAAACGTCAGCTTACGGAAAAAGGCGGCGAGCGCAAATCGGTATTGACAGACTTACTGAAGAAGGTGCTTACACAGCAGCATTCCCTTTACACGATGTAAGTACGGTCACAGTCCAATAAAAAATTAAAATTATTTTGAGTTAATAGATGATAATAGATGTCAAACAAAGATTCTTAATATGCCTGACTCAAAACGCCAATGAAAAAAGCTTTTCTTGTATTTTGCAGTTAGAAGATTATTAAATGAAACACTTCATAAAGTATACCAAATTATCTCTGAAGTGTGAAACAGAGAATGGTTTTTCCTAGGCCTTTTGAAATTATCACTTTTATGAGGCATTGATATATTTAAACAGAGGTTCACTTTCAGTAACCCTAATTCAGAGCTTTTTGAGCATCAAGATCCTTTTTAAAAATTTTCCTGTAAAGTAAAATAATAGTAAAATAATAATAATAATAATAATAAATGGATAAATTTGTTTGGAACTATTGTAGGTATGAAGTTCTCTCCCCCTTTTTTTTTTTTTTTCCTCTGAAATATGCCTTTTCCAGCTAAACATATGAAAAGGTGTTAAATATTCAGCATTATTTTATACTGTTAAAAATTATTTCAATGTTCCACCCTAAAAAAGGAGCAAATTAGAAAAAGTTAGCTGCAACATTTTAAGATATTTTCTGCTGTATGCTTCACCATTTTAGTAATACTCTTTCAATAAAAGGCACCATTAAAAGGATGCTTACTATTCAAATAAGCACTACTAAAAGTGTAAAACAATACAGCAACAAATTCTTTAAAATGTTGGTTGCAGCAAACTTTTTCTAATTTGCACCTTTTTTAGAGTGGAACATTGAACTATTATTTTTAACTGTGTATCTCATAACGGGTATTTTAATAAGTTATACTTTTCAAAAACAGATTTTTCTTATTAAAATTTAAAGACTTGCTTTCCTCAAACTCTATGAACAAGCTTGCATATTATCGTAGCAGTGTGTAACCACCCGACATTATAGATGTATACAAGCAGAATTCCTTTTATTTTATTTTCTAAATTGGTTAGATTCTATTACGTTATAGAAACGCTGACCTTTGTTAAGTTTGATGTGTTGAGAATTTTACCATTGCTGCTGTCAAGGCCAGATTAACTTCTGAAACTAGGGAAGCTTGGTATCATTTCAGGGGGCCTCTTTTATTTGGGAAAATTTAAAGACTTGCTTTCCTCAAACACTATGACCAAGCTTGCATATTATCGTGGCAGTGTGTAACCACCCGACATTATAGATGTATACAATCAGAATTCCGTTTATTTTATTCTGTAAATTGGTTAGTTTCTATTACGTTATAGAAACGCTGACCTTTGTTAAGTTTGATGTGTTGAGAGTTTTACCATTGCTGCTGTCAAGGCCAGATTAACTTCTGAAACTAGGGGAAGCTTGGTATCATTTCAGGGGCCTCTTTTATTTGGGAAAATTTTTCGAAGTTCTATAAACACAGATTAAAACACTTATTCATGCTATGAATTTTATTTTCAGAAGTTACTTAGCAAAATTTATGTTTAAATTCCTTTCCTTCCTCCTATATGTCACTATATAAAAATATGGCAGGCTATATTCATCTGCAAATTTAAGTTACAAAACGCACAAACTATTCGGCAACAATGATTTTGAATTGAAATTATTCAGTCATTTCAGTGCCCCACTTAAATTTCAAAAATGAAGCTCTTGCTTACCGAACCTTTTCGGTAATCAGGCAGTGCCTGCTCTTCCAATTCTATATAGATTCGTGGAGAAACTGAATGATTTTTAAGAGAATAAACTGAATTGAATGAATTTTACGATATCAATTGCACAGACTGACCTATCTTAAAATGTTTTTTATTTATTATACACCAATCAACAAACGATGAAAATAATTTTAAATAAGTGAATTGCGGTATAAATATATGTTTGTTTTTTATGTTCAATGTAAAATGTAAATAATATTGTGATTAATGATTGTACTTGAACTTGCATAAGTTTTCCAATTAATTCTTTTATTTAAAAGTATTTCATATGACGTAGTTCAAAAGATAATTTTTCTTTATGAAATCATAATTTTTTTCCAGGGCCCTTATCAATTGCCAGACAGACCTGTTGCCCCTGAAAATCTAAACAAACGTCAAGTATTATACCACTATTGGGCAAGATGGGGAAAATGGTACAAGTATCAACCTCTTGATCACATTAGGGAATATTTTGGAGAGAAAATTGGGATCTATTTTGCCTGGCTGGGTAATGTATATTTTAATTCCTTTTTCTCTTTGATAAAAACGTTTAATGTTTTAGGGCTATACAGAATTCGAATAAAAAGGTAAAAAAAAGAAGAAGAAAAAAAGAAGGAAAAGAAAAGAGCTTTTATTTCTATTTTATAACAGAAATCTGAAATTCGTCGAAATAAAATATTAAACATTCTAGATACTTTATTGAAAATTCTCAGTGTGTTTCACCATTAATGCATTGAAAAAGTTTTAAAGTATCACCAGACCTTTTATTAAAATCTGTAGAACACTGATTATGTGTAACAATTAAATAATTAAGTCTCATCTTTGGTAAATAATAACTAAATAATAATTTGGTAAATAATAACTAGTACTCCATTCTTAATATACACGACTTGAAATCTTTTATTAAAAGAGACCAATCAATAAACATCCTAAAATCATTGCAAAATTAATAACCATTGTGTATTTATTAAATATTTGAATAATTTAATTAAAGTTGATATGCATAACACCTAATCTTTATACATAGTCTTATACTTTAATCTTTTATGCATAACACCTAATCTTAATGATTATGTATAACAATTAAGTTATTAAGTCTCATCTTCGGTAAATAATAACTAGTATTCAATTATTAATATACACGACTTGATATCTTTTATTAAAAGAGACCAATCAATAAACATCCTAAAATCATTTCAAAATTAGTAATCATTGTGTATTTATTAAATATTTGAATAATTTAATTAAAGTTAATATGCATAACACCTAATCTTTATACATAGTCTTATACTTTAATCATTTATGCATAACACCTAATCTTAATGATTATGTGTAACAATTAAGTTATTAAGTCTCATCTTTGGTAAATAATAACTAGTACTCCATTATTAATATACACGACTTGAAATCTTTTATTATAAGAGACCAATCAATAAACATCCTAGAATCATTGCAAAATTTATAACCATTGTGTATTTATTAAATATTTGAATATTTTAATTAAAGTTGATATGCATAACACCTAATCTTTATATATAGGGAAAAGTATTGAAACACACTATTATAAATTTTTCTTTTGCTTATTTAACGACTTCTCTGACCTTAATTTATACCAGCAGGCTTTGCCCGCTTCGCTGGGCACTATATTTAAAGGATTTCTTTATAAATGAATAACTGAAACGTTTAAATAAATATATTTTGATTCGCGAATATTTTCGTCACAGCTTTAGTGTGGGACCTCCTTTATCAAACATTTTTTGAACTTCTCGAATCTGTGCAACAAAACTGTTATTAAAACGATTGTTCTCGAAAACAGTCCAATAGTAGTGTAAATTCTTCGAATATTCTGGCAACAGTTGAAGCTGTTACTCGTACAGTAAAATTCACTATTCGATGGATGTTCTGGAAAAGTCCAAAAAATAGTCACTTGTTCCACAGGTGTCAAGGAAATAACATCAAATACTCCAGAGCAGAAATTTTCGCTACCTCGCGAAAAATGGCAAGTCTCTTAGAGCTAAATCCTTAAAGTGTAATCAATAACATAAAAATTATTTTATTTTATTTGGACATTTCAAATCGTTTGCATTCGTTATGAATAATAATTGTGATAAATAATAATTTTAATAAGTGATATGCGCTGCGGGAAATTGTATAGAAAACATATAAGAAAGTTTCGTGAGGGCCCACAACATCCTAGTCATTATTTATCTCTAGTTTTCAGTACACATTGTTGACTTTAATTTCTATACTATCCTACAATTCTTTCATAATTCCATACTAAATCAGTTATTTCCGTCAACAGTTTTATCAGGGTGTTTTGACATCATTAAATAAAATAATTAATATTTAAACAAGACGAATCTATTATTTTGATAAAAGCCGTTAAAATTGTCTGCAATGAGCACTTATTTAATGCACGTATGGTCAATGTTTCTGATGCCTTATCGTATGACATTTCTCATTATTGTGTTGGGAAAAGAACATTTTGTTCTTTTATAACATTTAATTAGTTTAAAGTTGAAATCGATGATTTTCGAGGCAATTTCTTTCTTTCTTTCTTTTATTTTAAACAAATAATTCTTTAGAGTTTTCTGAATGGAAAACTACAAGCTTTTTAAAATAAATAATGAAACAAATCTAGTCGGCTGTTTAAAAAAAAAAATCCTTTATTTATTTATTTATTTTTATTTATTTTTTTCAAAGAGTAAGTTGTTCAAAAAATAAATAAAGAAGGCGAAAGAAAAAAACCACCCCCAGTAGAATAATGAAATTTAAGAGGGGGGGGGATGAATAATTGCTTAATTAAAAGCAATTATTCATCCCCCCCCCCTTAAATTTCATTATTCTACTCGGAGTGGTTTTTTCTTTCGTATTCTTTATTTATTTTTTTAACAATTTCTTCTTTGAAGTTTTTAAATTAGAAAAAAAAAAAACTACATTAAATAAAGAACGAAACAAATCCATAGCTGGCAATTCTTCCGATTTTTTAACACCGCTATTTCCGAACAAATATTTTGCCTTTTTTAAACACTAAAATTTCGCAATTAAATATGACAAAGGTAATTATTTGGAAATACCTGTGTTAAAATTTCGAAAGAATTGCAGCTGTGAAAAATCTAATAAGCTAAACGTTTAGAAATAAACATTTATTTATCCTTTCTTTTTCTCTCTCCTTTAAATTTCAGGATTCTACACGGGATGGCTTTTTCCTGCAGCCGTCGTCGGTCTAGCCGTGTTTCTCTATGGAGTTTTAACCATGCATAACGACACACCATCGTAAGTGAGTCCGGTAATAAAAAATCCCTCATTCACCAAGTGCCCCTTTGTTTTATTGACGTGTCTTTAGTAGTTCATATTTATTTTTCTATAAGTGTTATAGAAATTTACTTGTTTATTTAATGCCAAACAGCTTCGCTTTTGGTAGTGTTATACTTTTCCCTTGCTCTGATTTTCTTTTTTTTTTTTTTTTTTTTTTTTTTTTTTTAATCCAGTGTTATATTTCCCTCTTGTTCTTAAAGTTCTCCAGTTTGTAATAAAAATTACATGACACCATATAGATTTAAATTTCTCTGTAATGAAACAACAAAAGAAAATTTAATTAATACTGTACTAAATCCAGACAGTTACAAAAATTTGAACAATATACAGTATTTTTAATAAAAGTTTCTCTTTTAATCAAATATATATTTTTAACCTCTTCTACAATCCATTGACTTACATTTTTACATCCATTACCTAACTACCGTACACGTTTTAAGGTCCCCTTAGTCCAAAAAAGTGGTTTTTGGCAATTGGTCAGTGTGTATGTATGTTTGTATGTATATGTGTGTGTGTGTGTGTGTGTGTGTGTGTGTACGGAATCTTCTGGCTATCACATCTCCGAAACTAATAAGACAGAACTACGAAACTTCAGAATTGAGACAGGTCTGGTGTACAGATCAATTTTCCAAATTTTGGTGAAAATCGAAAACCGGAAGTGCTACCGTAAGTCCGTATCTCAAAAATGGCTCTAACGATTTTCTTTAAATTTGCTCTATTAAAACTCTATTAGATGTCCTTTCGAATGATATAGTTGGTTATTTCAGGAAAATTGATAAGCGTCCTGTATAAATAGCTCAATTTCAGGTCTCGCAAGGGCGTTCCTTTAAAAACCACTGTACGGATTTTTTTCAAACTTGCCCTATTAACTCACTTTTAAATATCCTTTTGTATGAAATCATTGTTTTCCGGTCAATAATTGAGTTTTGGTAAAAGTTGATATCTCAAAAACGGCTCTAACGATTTTCTTGAAAATTGTAATATAAATCCATTCCTTTTTCATGTATTACGTGGCTATTAGAGGAAAATTAACAATCATCCTGCTTTGGTAGGTTAGTTCTAAATCTCGGAAATTGGTGTTTCAAAAAATAACTCTACCATTTTTTTCCCCTTCATTTTTTACCTCGCTATATATAAGCTTCGTTTTAAATGTCTTTACATATGTATAAAATTTATCTTACTGGAAAAATTTTAGGTTCCTACTACTTCTTTAGGTCACTTTTATGTCTTCTGATCATATTATCTTCAAAAAATACATATAATACGTGTAATACTGGGTAATGGAAGTCGTATGGCTGTTTCACGCCAGATTATTATTATTACTATCAGTACTGCTAGATTGATGAAATTTTTATTCAATATCCACTGCTAAATTTTAATTGTAACTGTTGCCTAACCGTTTCGAAGACATCTTACAAAAATGTCTTTAAATGATTAATCAACCGTTACATCTTAAAATTCAGTGGTGGCTAAAATTTCCCTCAATCTGGCAGCACACTGATTACTATACGAAAGGTTTATATGCCAATAAGTGAAAGAAAAAAAAAAACTAAGAAAATGAGAGTTTTATTAGAATTACAATAAAAATTTCAGGAAGAAAGTAAATGAAATAAAATTAGCCTCAGTATTAAGCTAAAAGTTTTTGCAATATCTTTTGTGTTATTAAACACAGAAAAGCAAAATACTTTTGCAAAACACTAACTATAAATTTAAAATTGGGACTTACTTGTTTTGTCCACCAGTCTTTTTTGAAATTGTACATCGTACTGCACTTTAAGATTTTGAATAACATAAAACAGAGAGCATGTTACGTAATGAGCAAACATCTTAATCGTCAAGGAATGCATAAAATGGTACATTATATATTGATAATGTAAATTGCATATTGAATAATATATTATGTATTGGTGAATAATAGTCAATATATTCATCATCATGATCATCATAATCATTATCATCAACAATATTTACTGATTCAGTTTGTTTGCGTGTAACTGCCTGTAACCCTATATATATAGCTTGTACAAATCTTGAAATCGATTTTTAACTAACTTCCCGACTAGCTAAAAACTTTAAACTTCCAGGACTGCTCAGAACACGGTGACAACACAATACTTCGAAGTGAGATTTTCGAATTTTTGATTAGTTTTCTTATAATTAATTAAAATATGAAAATAATAATATCCTAATAGCGTTAAAAGAGCCATTAAAATATTAGCTATAATTTAATTGTTGCCAAAAAAAAAGAAAAAAAAAAAAAAAATTACGAGTTCATTTTCTTTCGACATAAAAATAAATACATTTAATTAAACGTGAATATCAAAATACTATAAAAAGTTAAATTATGCATTTCACAAAAATTGACATCATTGTCACTTTAAAAACTTTATGCACATTGATAAGAGCTCTATGATTCATCGGAAAGTTTAAAACGTGGTATATAAAAAGTTTTTTTTTTTTTTTTTTTTTTAATCTTATAATTATTTTTCTTTCATTTTGCACGCGCGCTTTTTATTTCCTAATTCAAAATTATTAAAAAAAAAAAAAAAAAAAAAAACTTTTTTGATAGTGTTTGTAAGTAGGAATTGACTTTAAAAATTTTTCTTTCATATTACTTGTTTGTTAGGAACTTTAACCCCTTAACGCGCGCTGTCCTCGCTGCGAGGATGCAAAATTTAAGATTCAGCGGCAAAACTTCATCCCGGAAATTTTTTAGCAAAAATTTACGTTTATAACATATCAGAAAAGGCCAGTTTTTTTTAACCTTAAAATTTAAAATTTCTGTTAATTTAACTTAGTTCATGAATTCCGGTGGCAGTATCATTTAAATGATCCGAATTGTCTTGCGCTGCAAAGGGTTAAGTGAGAGAAATAATAGGGATGATATTTAGGAGGTATGTACTTTAACGACTACTGCACGTCCTTTTTTTTTGTTTTCTCCATCGCAGTCCTGATATTATTAAATAATTTATAACAGAATATTTGAGAAAGGGTGATATACCGAACCGTCGAAAACAGAAAACGCCAAATCTTCATTTTATATTTTATTGGGTTCTTTTCTTTCTTTCTTTTTTTTTTTTTTTTTTTTTTTTTTTTTGTAATAACGCAGTCATTGAATATGCAGTAATATCACAGATGTTCCATCTTTATTTGTCTTTAACTTTTATTTTGTCTATTAGTAATAGTGATTTCAAAAATCTTAGTTGATAAGAAATCATTATGAATAAATTGAATCACTTCAGAGGGCCTGTTCACAATTTTATACCAATCTTCCGGTCTAAAAATGTACCCAGTTTTCTTAGCTTTTGATTTTACTTACCGAATTACACAGTTACTCAGACAGTCATAGTGATTTCACCTTAAAATGAAATCACTATCACTGGATAAGTAAGTGATGGTCCGCGACAAAAAATATTATAATTTATGATTTCTACTGGTGGTGTGCTGTCGTTCACTAATATCAGAAGAAAAAGACTTATTTTAATATTCCTGTTTTGGCCAGTGCAACTATTAGAATACATAACTGTAGACTTATAATTCTGTGCATTTCTGCTCAAATGGTCTATGACGTAGAAACCTAATTCTTGTGATCCTCGTGAGCCTTCTGTTTCAGGCCAGTTATACGTGTAACATTGTTAGTATTAAAGTTACAACACCGAAAATTATACATATAAGTGTTGCGTATGTACATAGATACCAATATTTTAATTTATTCCGGAGTATTTTTAGCCCCCCGGTTTTCGATGTATGTACACGTTTTGAGAGATTGAGGACATGATTTGACAATTTTTAGAAAATCTCTTATCTATCTATCTGTCTGTCTGTGTGTCTGTGTGTGAGACAAAAAATTTGTGGCGATTGTATCTCAGGAACTATTGCACAGAATTGCATATAAATATATATGTAGATGCATCTGGACATATATCAGTGCCTGTCAACTTTTCGTGCCATCTCTCAACAAGTGGCGCTGCTATACAGCGATTTCTGCAAATAAAGGGAATATTATATCTCATATTCTATTGCGTATAATCAAACAAAACTTGATATGTGAAAAAGGACATTATGTGACATTATGCTGATTCAACTTGGGTGCATAATGGCCTTTCGGCGTCGCTGCTATACAGCAATTTTCCCCAAGAATGGGAAGGATGCCATCTGCAAGGTAAAAATTCACTGCCGTTGGATATTTAGTGTAATTTTTCTCTGAGATGAAGATCGTCTACATTCATAATGGAAAAAAAGTAATAATAATTTCTACAACATGAATTTATATAGGAAAATATAGACGAAAGTTTTGTGATGGCTACAACATACTAGTTGACAAGTGTCTTTTGCGTGTGGTTTAAAACTCAATTTGAAAATCTTACAGTTTTTTTTTCTTCTCTTACATGCATTGCTCAACATAGAGACATACATTTTATGAATGTTTATACCTTTCGCTACCAGTTTTTTCCTTTCCAAAAATGAAGTAAATTAGGGCTTTAGTAAGTCAAATAAAATAGAAACAGCAAAATATTCTGCCAAAACAAAAACAAAAATCAACTGTAGGGACAATTGTGAAAATTGGGCGTATATGTTACATTGGTCTTTCTAGATGGCACTCATGTGTCTCAGTGGAGTTGAGGTGACGATATAAAATACAGTGAAAAGTTTAGTTCCTTATTTCTAAATTAATTTTACAATGTTTTTGAAACTACAGAAAATTATACTAATATATGAATGTAATCACAGAAAACCGGTGGGATATGCACTCCACTCCAATAAATTTCATGCTTATTTATCCCATTGAGCGAAATAAAAGTATCTTCGGGCATATATATCCCAGTGGGGTTGAAAGAGTTAAATTCGGACTGAGATATCTTTTAATGGGGTACCTGCTGGACAGTAGTGGCTTTTGTAATGAGGAAATGGTTCGATATTTTTAATAACACCTGAAATATCAATTTATTTTCTGGGTTTCTATGTACTCCTTCACGCATCGCGGCTGTAGCATTTGAACCATCGCCATATTTTTAGAGCATAGCATCACTTATCTGAAATATTTCGAAAAAGATTTCTTTCCATACTTAGTTGCCAACATTTCAATTTATTCTGGTATGCATGAGAAAACAATTTATGTTACAGATGATCTGGTAGCTGAATAGTTAGATCTTGGCTTTCGGTTCACGGGTACTGGGTTCGATTTCCAGTTCAGGCAAAAATGTTTGGGATTGTTCGGAATCAGCCTTAAAGCGTACAGTCGGTAACAAAAGTCTCCGAACACTAGCAAAAATTCCTATGTAAAAAAAGTACACTTAATAGAGTTTTTTTTTTTAAATAAATCCTTGTCGAATCCTGTTTTTAGACTGACTAAGAACAGGATTCCACAAGGATTTATTTAACAAAACTGTATTAAGTGTACTTTTTTTATATAGGAATTTTTGCTAGTGCTCGGAGACTTTTGTTACCGACTGTAGGTCCCGGGCTATATAGTCTTAGTGTGAAAGGAAAAGAAAAATACCGTAAAGCCAAACCAAATATGTCACTGATGAAGCACTTCTTGAGCCCGATGATGCGCTTTCGAAATTCGCGGTGTCTTATTTTTTCTTTTTTTTTTTTTCTTATGTGGTTAATGTTCCTCATGTGTCCTATGTTTAATGTCCTATGTGTTCTGCACAATTTTTACTTATTTTTATTATGGTTATATTATAGAAGAATTCACTGCAAAGTCTCAAAAGAGTTTTAAATATTTCGAGCGATAATAATATTTTAAAGCCTGAAATAATTTGTGCTTAAATATATTCATCATTAAATTTTAATTTTAACAATACGTACTCCGGTAAGAAAAGTAATACAAGTAAAAAAAAAATATATATATATATAGCAAATTTAAGTTTATAGGATAGAAAAATGTGTATAAAGGGCTCCAGCTTACACAAAAAGTATCACATCTCTATTTCGAAAATTAACCACCTGGGAGGTAGGTATGTCAGGTTTATGTCGTTGCTATTCAATACCTTATCGTTATCTTTAAGTAGATTTTTCTCAATAAAGCATTTTTTATTTGTATCACTTTTTTTGCCGGTGTGAGAAATGTTTACAAATGTCTAAATTTAATAAAAATGTTTTTATTTCTACAACAATTAATAAGACACATCCTGTGACAACAATATAAATAACATTAAAGCCATTGTTACGAATTTATGATATTTTATAACAATACTATGAATAAACGACAACAATGATCAAAATAAAGGGTACGCATTGGTTTTCTCAACAATAATTTCTTTGCAGTCATTGAGCAAATTACGAGTAGCGTGTAATTTGAGACTGTCTCTTATTAAAAAGCGAATTTTAAGAAATTTTGTGATTTAAGTGCGTTATTTTTGTTTCGAAAATGGAGGAATTACGTAAAAAGTATCGTCGAGGTGAAATAAGTAAAGGAATATACAAATTTAAACTCTCAGAATTGACTCTTATGAATCTGGAAAGAATCAATTATATCTATGAGGGAAAAACAGAGGATGGATTTGATAACTTCACTATCGAACTCAAAAGTAGCAAAACACAGTTGAATGTGACCATGAAAGTTTTATTGGACGACCAAAATATAAAAAATAAAGTCAATTGGCCTAAAATCATCTCAGAAAAAGTTAATCCACTCCTTACATGGGAAAATATAATTGGCCCTAAAATAAGAACTTACTGTACTGATAAAAATGTCTGTGGAATGAAAAAATGGGTAACAGGTAAAGCACGTCACAGTTTTGCTAAAGAAAATCACCCAGTTAGTAAATATGTATTTGAAGAGAATCAATTTAACAAAATACACCAAGATAATGTCAACGACAGAAGTAGTCTTATTGTGAAACCATGTGACGTCACCAAAGCAATACATGCAAATATCAAAGGCAAACCTCCTAAGTTTGAAAATAATTTCAGAACTATCAATTTAGAATCAAACATAATGGAAGGTTACGAAGTTGAGCTTTTATCTGATTTCAATCAAAGAAATTCTCATGAAAACCATAAAATAGAAAACGAAACTGAAAGAAAGTCTCCGCAATGTGTTGTTACAAAGAAAAAAACTAAACTACGAATTTGGTGGAAGCAACAAAGAGACAATTATATAAATCATTTCTGTATTTGCTTTGGATACAACAAGAAAAAAGCTCGAAAGCGACAATTGACATAAATTACTGTCTCTACTCTTTCTGATCTGTTTAAAGCATAATAAACAATATAAATGACATTATGATTAAACTGTAAAAATCTTCAATCCATAGTCCTGTTTTGCAATATCCTAAAAACTGGACCCTCCAAAACTCAACCCGCCCGAAGCAGTTGTGTCTGCATATCATCAGCAGGAAATGTCATCTAAATGGATTTTTACTGTATATTTTTAAGTTAAAATAAACACTGCTTCGGGTAAATTGCTTTGTGTATTATTGTTTTTAATTTCTTTTGCATTTTTAATTTCTGAACTTGCATGCACCCAGAGAATTGTTTTCTTGATTCAAAAGAATTTGATTGGTACAGTCGGTAACAAAAGTGTCCGAACACTAGCAAAAATTCCTATGTAAAAAAAGTACACTTCATACGGTTTTGTTAAATATATCCTTGTCGAATCCTGTTCCCAGTCAGTGTAAGAACATGATTCGATAAGGATTTATTTAATAAAACCGTATGAAGTGTACTTTTTTTACATAGGAATTTTTGCTAGTGTTCGGACACTTTTGTTACCGATTGTACAACAAAAATAATTTCTTCCATTACCCAACTAATAAGTGTAAGTAATAGAATATTACATTTGGGCAAAATTTTCAACTACGAGTTTTCACCACATTTGCTTGTCTTAAAATCGCCTGGGTGTGATTAAGTGTTTTTTTGGAAATTGGTCAGTGCAAATATGTGTGTGTGATGTGTGAGGAGTCTTTTGATTATGATATCACTGAAAAGAAAAGATAAAACGCCGGCCAGGTGGTTCGGTCGGTAGAGCGCTGCCTTCCGAATCTACTGGTCCCAGGTTCGAATCCTGGTGCGGGCATGGATGTGTGTGTTATCTTATGTTTTCAAAATATTGTGTACTTGTATAATAAAAACTTGTAAACCCTTGTGGTGTGAATTTTTCGAGATATAAGCGGCCTTAGAGGCAAGCAATAAATCTCAGTACTCATCAAAACAAACAAACAAAAGATAAAACAACGGAAAGTTATGACTAAAACAGATCCAATATACAGGTTCGTTTTGACTATCTTAAATTGTTATATATATATATATATATATATATATATGTGTGTGTGAGAGAGAGTTACATTGCTTTGCTAAAGTATGGTTATTATAAGAAATGACGTGCTTATTATCTGTAGTTCTTTTTTAGGGAAGCTAGAATTTACACGTATCGTGTCACATCAAGGTTGATTGATTATCTGAAGTACATTAAATTATTTAAATCCGAATAAAACATATATGTTTTAGAATTTTGTTATTGCATGGTCGTTGCTGGAAATTGTGTTCTTATTGTTTATACATTATTTTTGCAGAAACGTACAAAGGAATTCAGATACATTAAGGTCATTGTACAGAGATGAATTTGGGGAGAAATACTCAAACACTCTATTGTTATTTTAACTTTTATTTATTTATTGAATGATTCATTGAAATTGTTTAAACGCCTTGTAATTGCTCAATGTTCGGAAAGTCGAAAAAAGTCGCGCCAGATTCTTTTTATTTTCCTTAAAATTATTAATTTTTTATTTAATTTATTACTGGTCCCCCTTTTCGTTGTCGGTACAAAACCTCTCGCTGAAATATATGTGGTATAAGATTCTCTTGACACCTATGACGTATAAAAAAATCCATCAGGTATTTCTTGAGATAGTCTAAAAATCGTTAAATTTCGAAAATGTCTGAATACTTTTGTCTATATAGTGTTTATTGGCTAGTATAGCTATCGTACTTGAACATATACTACCAAATATCTTACAGTCTTGAAAATTTCATATGTGGGGAATGTTACACGACTTAAATTAAAAAAAAAAAAAAAAAATGGAAATTTTAATATTGTTTAATTATTTTTATTAAAAAAAAAAAAGAATAGAAAAAGAAAGAAAAGAAAAAAGAAACTCAGATTAATATATCATTTTTATAATATATATATAAATAAATGTTCTACCAATATTTAAGTAATGGTATTGGGCTGAAATAAATTTATGTTCCAATGGTAGTTTAAAGTAATCAAGGAATTCGAATTTTTTAATTTTTTTTTTCTTAAAGCAGGCTCAAAGTAAGCAGCAGAACATTTATGGGGCTAACGTTGTGTTACTTATCGTGTACTCGCTTTGCTTTTCCTATAGAAATGTTGTGATTGAGGACACCAATATTATAGATGTAAATCATACTGAATAAATTTGGATATTCATCAAAAATAGAGTTTATTTGTTTTTTGTTTGACCAATCTAAAATCTTTGACGAAATTTTATGAATATAGCTTTAGACAATAACCTGCCAAATACAGATTTTCATAATAATTTTTTCTCTTTTTAATAATTATTTTTAAGTATGCAAATTCCCCTGAGCCAAAACATAAATACAAGTACGCCGTATATTAAAAAGATTAAAACAACTTAGTCTCTATGATAAAAACCAGTGTTTTTAGAACTTTTTGCAGTCGAGGTGTATTTAAAATCCTATTAAAAAAAATGTGGATACATTGTACAAAAATTTCTGAGAAATATGCTAAGATAATTTATTTTAATGACAAACTCTCTTTTCTCGTCAGTACGTCTATATAGAGCCCCTAAATAAAATAATAGGCTGGCGCATCACCGCCATTTTTTTGCCTCCGAAGAGGACAGAATTCCCGCTTGGCGTCCTTATCGCTTCCCTAATGATTTTAAGAAATCATGATCTGAAGCTAATCCGGTCAAGATAAGAGCAATAAGCAACAATAATATTCCTAAAAACACATTTTTTTCACAGTACATTCTCAGGATGTCATTTTATTCTGAGGATATCGTATGGATGTACTGGGGTAAGATGTGTTGTTAGGGCGGTTTCTGTTTCTTTTACAAAATGTCGCCAAAACTCAAATACACAGTCTGCGAACACTTTATATTCACTTTTTGAATGATTATAGCAGTTTATCGCTAAACAAACTTCCATATCATAGTTTACTTGGCTAAAATTATGAAATATAATAAAATAAATTACTTTGAAGTAACGTAAGACGATAAAAAAAAAAAAAAAAAATGTTTGTCGTTTGTTTATCAGAGAAATGCGCTGGGTTCACGTGGCAACCCTAAGGCAACAAAATGCCTGATGCGCCAGCTCTTATATATAGGAGCCTTACGTCTATATAGTCGTTCGCCAGTACGTCGTTCTCTTCATAGAAAAATTCCTCACTTTTCACACTTAATTGAGCTGAGAGTGGAAAATTCCACTTCGCACAATTAGGACATTGGAAATAACTTTCATTTATTTGTGGATAGACTGTGACTTTTGTTTTCAGACAAACACTTAATTTTCTTTCACTTCCAACTTCTAGAATGCAATTATTCAAATAATACTTCTTTTTGATTTATTGAAAAATAAATATGTATGCAAAATCCACTTCTAAAACTTTCAAATTAAATCACCAAGGGTCTGATCAACCGAAATTCTAGAGACCTTCTTCTCTATTATTTAGAAGCGGCTCCAAAATGACTGAAAAGTAATGCCTCAAATTCCTAGAATCAGGTTTTGCATACTGTTACTTAAAGAAAAACTATTAAGGTGTGGCCATTACATAACTTTTCTATATTTTCCTAATTATTCTAATTATTCTATATTTTCCAAATTATAATAATTATTTTTTTTTCCAGTATGAATTCCGATGATTTTCATCTCATAAAAATATTAAACTAAATGTCCAACTCCAGCTAAAAAAAAAAAAAAAAAAAAAAAATGCTGAGGAACTTTAAAAAAAAAAAAAAAAAAAAAAAAAAAGAAAAAACTGCAGATAATATGAAGGTATTTGGAACAATATAAAGTTTAGGGGGGGGGGGAATTACTCGCTTCTAAACTGTATTCATTTTGTAGATTTTATGATTTTTGTTCCAAATACCTTCAGATTCTGGAGTACTTTTAGCCCCGCCTTTATTTCGCATCATTTTATTTATAGAGTATTTTCAGTCACGTGACCAAACCCTTGGCAACGGCCTTAGTAACGCTATCAAAGGGCAAACATTAGTCTTTTAATACGGCGAAATATATCGAAACTCTTAATGGGCAAACAAAAACAGATATACTCAGAAAATAAACTAATTGATAATGTAGATCCATATTCATTAGTAACTGTTAACAGCGATCAACTGTTTCCTCCAGTCAATTTGTGATCTGTTGGAAAACAGTTTGTCTATACGACATCTGCTTACACTAGTAGTGATTTCAATGCAAATAAAAGTTTACAAGCGTACAACCAATTCCAGTGCGGTTGATTGAAAGAAGTTTTTGGTATAGAGATAAAAGAAAAGTATCTACTCGTACTATTGTGTGCCCCACAGTTACGATTTGAGCAGACGACACTTGAGGCTTTGACGTCATCTGAAAAAGCTCTATAGAAAATTTTTCTCTAGTATATAACTTCAATAAAATAAGAAAAAATTACTTAAAAAAAATAAGTGGTATGGATTAAAAACGGGGCTTAAAACACTCCGTAATAAATTAAAATGTCGGCATCTATGACTTGTAGAGAACATGTGTCTATGGTCAAAATTGCTTTAGGTTCCCTAGATGAATCTCGAGGTCGTTGCTGTTTAACCTCTGATCCTTTCATGAGCTCATGAGTGTTTGTTTAAAATTATCTGTCAGAGCAAGAAATCAGTAAAAAAGTTTTTACCTTTCTTCAAGTTTGATGTGATTGCTCTTTTAAACTTATCACTGAAAAAAAAAAAAAAAAAAATGGTTTCTCAAAAATGAGCAAAATTGTGTCAAAATAGCTCCGAAATATACTCAAATTTAAAAATGTACTCCATTTTGAGTATATTGACATGCTCAAAAATGGGGTTGACCATCGTGAATCCCAATATCTTAATCATAGATTCTGATTGGGGATGTATTCTACCCCACACCAGTATAAAACTTCTACGAAAGGGAAGTTCTGAAGATGTAAGGAAATAAAATTTGTTTTTGAACTCTTACTGTTTAAACATGTAGAAATTCTATTAAAGGACGTCTTTTAGTTCGACATATTTGTAATAAATCATGAATTGGACAGCTATCAATTTGAAAACATGCGATATTTCATAAATGTGTCAAGCATGTATATAATAGTAATATAATTATACAAAAATTTTTATCGATATTTCAATATAATACAAACAATACTTTTTTTTTCCAAATTAATAAAAAAATTATTTTTCAATTGAAAAAATTTTAATTATTGAAATATTGATTCAAAAGTTTGTAAATAAATACAATGGTTCTCATAATTATAAGGACACCCGTTTTTCTACATTACCTAACACTGAACACTGTTATTTAAACATATATATTTTTTATTAATTTGAATTTCATTAATGGACTATATTTAAAAAGTTTTATCGTTTTTCTATCTTAAAAAACTTTAAATACGGTCAAAAAGATGATTTTTCAGGTGTTCACAATTATAAGGACAGCTCGAATTTTGTAATTTTTTTTTCAGTTATTCACAATTATAAGGACAGCTCGATCCTTTGTAATTTTTTTTTTCAGTTATTCACAATTATAAGGACAGCTCGAACCTTTGTAATTTTTTTTTTCAATTATTCTTTAAATCAATATTTTATGGGGTCTCTTTTTAGGGTGAAACAGTGAGACATTCTCTCTGGTATATATATTTAATATTCAGTTTCAATACCATTTCATACAACATAGATAATATTCTGAATATATTTAAACTATTTAAAATTGCTTTCCACTTGCATGCACTTTTCTAATATCATAAGTTAAGGCTTTTTCAACTCTTAGGCCACGGGAAAAGCAATAATACAGAAGTTTCTTTCTTCAAACTATTTCCTATTGCTCTAGAAGTAGAGCAAAAATGCAAGTCTTGTTGAAAAAAATATTATTACCCCCCAAAATCTAACAAAAATCAGAGAAATCTGCGGATATTCTCTTCATGTTCATAATAATAGAAAAAATTACTAAATTCATTCTGCCTTCAGTAGAAACAGCTCCCCAGAGCACCATAGATCCACCTTTAAAATGCCCAATTCATATCTGCCTTAAAAAAATCTGCTCTGTCTTTCGCTATCTTCAGATCGTGCCAGTAACTGTTAAAACCATTTTGTTAATCAAGAATAAACTGTTTTTTATCCGAAAATGCAACATTTTACCGTTTCATATTGTCTTTATTCAACTTTAACGCATACGTTCTTTCCCCCATTAAATGCTCAGGGATGGAACACGGGCGCAGAATTCATACCGGAATCTGTTTAAGAAATTTCTCTACCTAGAATATCGTTGATTTAAGAAGTAGAAAATTTTCTTACATTGATAGTGGTATGAATTCTGCGCCCGTGTTCCATCCCTGAATGCTTATTGATTATTATAGGTGTTTTATTCATTTCAACATATTATTAATTATTTTAAACATGCATAAATGTGGACCCCAACCTTTCTTTAAAAATTACGAGCAAATTCAGCAGCAGTCATTATGAGTAGAACAGTAAGAGGAATTATAAGTCTTCGACCTCTATAAAACAACTTTGATTTTGCATCAGATCTCTCTCCTATCGAACCAGCAGTTCAACGTTTGATCACATGTCCTTCAGCAATTTTAGATCTTCGAATTTCATTAGAAATTCGGCGGATTGAAATTTTCCTTCCACTTGAAAAACACATTTATCATACTTCACTACACGAACATTCCTTTTTTCGAGGAATTATCAGTAATGTCCGTCCAAGAAAAATTGAAGCCTTATATATGAATTAATCTAGCCCAGTAGTTAACAAATTCGCATGTCATCTGTAATTTATCCGCTAGTAAGTTAAATAAAACGAAAGAATCTTGATTGTCCCTATAATTATGAACATCTAAAAACGTGGAGAAAAAAACATTTTGCATTATTTTTTATTACTTTTGTTTCATATTAAAAAAATTATGGCAGTTTTGGTTTTTAAAATAATACTAGATATATTAAGAGCACTTAGTATAATCTTGTTCACAATTATTTTTACATTAGTTATTTCAAAACATAAAGTGTCCTTATAAATATGAGAAGGAGTATACTGGTGTGCAGAAGAATACATCACGAATCAGAATCTATGATTAAGATATTAGGATTCCAGATGGTCAATACCATTTTTGAGCATGTCAAAATATACTCAAAAATGTGTTGTTGGGATTTTCAAATTTGAGTATATTTGTTTCGGAGCTATTTTGACACAATTTCGCTCATTTTTGAGAAACCAAACCATTTTTTTTTTTACTTTCCGAACATACATATGTAAGGAAAGTATTGCAATCATGTCAAAAATCCGAATTTCAGATTTTGCTGTTTCTATACGTTTTGAGGTCCCCTGAGTCCGTTTTCAATATTTTTACGATGATGTATGCATGTGTGTGTGTATGTATGTGTGTGTGTGTATGTGTGTGTGAGTGAACCCGCTAGCGTCTGAACGCTTCGCTCGAATGAGCTGAAAGTTGGTACGTATGTTGTAAGTCACCGTACCACGAACCCTATTGATTTTGGTGAATCTAGTACTTATAGATTTTTATAGGGATGCCAAGAAAAATTCTATATCATTATGGCTTATGGGACCAAAATCTTAAAAGTGCGGTAGCGTCTAAACGCCTTATTAAACTGAGCAAAAAAATTATACACATGTTATAAGTCACAGTGTCACGAACTGTATAGATTCTGGTAAATCTAGCACTTATAGTTATTTTTACAGGGACACAAAGAAATTTTTTTTTTATCATTATGGCCTATGGGACCAAATTTTAAAAGTGCGATAGCGTCTAAACGCCTTATTCAATTGAACAAAAAAATTATACACATATTGTAAGTCACAGTTTCACGATCTGTATAGGTTTTGGTGAATCTAGCACTTATAGTTTTTTTACAGGGACACAACAGATAATTCTGAATCATTATGGCCTATGAGGTGAAAATATTTAAAGCACGATAGCATCTAATTACCTCACTCGTTTGAGTTGAAAATGTATATACATGTTTTACGTCACTATCATGCAAACTGTATAGATTTTGGTGACTGTAGCATTTACGGAGTTTTACAAGGACACAAATAAAAATTGTTTATCATTATGGTCTATAGGCTCAAATTATTTAAAGCGCGACAGCGACTAAACGCCTTATTCAATGAACTGAAAATTTATATACTCGTACATGTTATACGTCACCATCACATGAACATTATGAACTTTGGAGAATCTAGCACTTAATGATTCTTTTTTTCAGGGACAAAATGCAAATTTTTTTTATCATTGTGGCATATGGGTTCAAACTTTAAAGTGCGATAGCGTCTAAATGACTTATCCGATGGATCTGAAAATTTATATAAATATTATAAGTCAGTGTTGCACTAACTATAAGCATTTAGGTGATTTACAGTTACACAACGAAAAATCCTTTATCATAATGATCTATGGGCTCAAAGTTCAGTAGCGTTAAATTAAAAATCATGTACTATATGAAGAAAAATACTCAAATATCCTATTATAGTTTTCTCTCTTTTGTTTATATAACAAATCCTCTTACCTTACTTTATCTACAAAACCGTTAATTACTTAATGTTCGGAAAGTCAAGTGGGGTCACTCCAGATTTTTTTTTTTTTTTTTTTCAGTGTGCTACTCTTTTTCTTTGCATATTTGTATCATGTTGTGGTGTATATAATAAAAGTGAACTGTATCGAACATATCTACTTAATTTATTCAAACTGTTGATCATATATTTTTTTTTTTTTTTAACATATCAAAATATTTATGGGTGGTTTATGATTTATATTTTCTAACGTAAACGATCTACAAAAAAAAAAAAAAAAAGTCAATTACTTCAAATAATTTAAAATATAATATATTACATTAGGTAGAATTTGAGTAGGAATTATATGTTTTCTTTAAAATGATTTATTTAACATAAATTTAATAAACCTCTGCAATTTTAAAAAAGAAACATTTTTTAAGGTTGTTTAAAACTTAAAAAATAAAATTAAAGATTGATAGCAGAATAAAAATCTAAATTCTCAATTATTTTTACTTTCCGAACATACGTATGTAAGGAAAGTATTGTATTAATGTCAATAATCCGAATTTGAGATTTTGGTGTTTCTATACGTTTTGAGGTCCCCCGAGTCCGTATTCACTATTTTTATGATGATGTATGTGTGTGTGTGTGTGTATGTATGTGTGTGAGTGAACACGCTAGCGTCCAAACGCTTTGCTCGAATAAGTTGAAAGTTGGTGCGTGTGTTGTAAGCCACCGTAGCACGAACCCTATTGATTTTGGTGAATCTAGCACTTATAGTTTTTTTACTGGGACACCAAGAATATTCTTTATTATTATAGCCTATGGGGCCAAATTTTCAAAAGTGCGATAGCGTCTAAACGCCTTATTAAACTGAGTAAAAAATGTATACACATGTTATAGGTCACAGTTTCACGAACTGTACAGATTTTAGTGAATCTAGCTCTTACAGTTTTTTTTACAGGGACACAAAAAAAAAATTTCCTTATCATTATGGCCTATGGGACCAAATTTCTAAAAGTGCGACAGCGTCTAAACGCCTTATTAAACTGAGCAAAAAAATTATATGAATATTATAAATCACTGTTGCACTAACTATAAGCATTTTGGTGACATTTACAGGGACACAACGAAAAATTCTTTATCATTTGATCTATGGGCTCAAAGTTCAGTAGCGTTAAATAAAACATCGTATAATACAGGGTGATCCAAAAGTCAGGACCAACTTTAAAATTGAATAATTCGAAAACGAATCAAGACACAAAGATACGGTTTGCACCAAACGAATGGAAAAGAAGCCGGGTTTTTTGTGGCAACGAAAAAAAAATGGTTCTGTTGGCGACCAACAGATGGCGCTGTCGTATTTCTGATGTAGGATTATGCAAAGCAACAAACGATATAAAAAGGAACAACTACAGCAGGTAATGGTAGTCGAAGCTTATATGCATCGAAATATCGCATTCTCAGTCGCTACTTTAATCACGCATGGCCTCCAAGATCTCCCGATCTGACACCCTGTGACTTTTGGCTGTGTGGATTCTTGGAAGTCAAAAGTGTACCGCGACCAACCGGCATCACTAGCAGCACTGAAAGATGCCATCCGCCAAAATGTTTCTGCCATAACGCAAGAAATGCTACTAAATGCTGTGAACGATGTGGTGAATCATCTCACAGCTGTACTTCTGAATGATGGACATTGAACAGTTACTGTAGTAGTACTAATTAACTGTAATTAAGCTGACTTGTAAGTTGTCAACATTTTTTTTTCATTTGTAAATCATCTTTTAGTGAAATAAAACCCTATAGCACCATCTGTTGGTCGCCAACAGAACTAATTTTTTTTCCTTTGCCACACAAAACCCGGTTTCTTTTTCCTCCGTTTGGTGCAAACCGTATCTTTGTATCTTGATTCGTTTTCGAATTATTCAATTTTAAAGTTGGTCCTGACTTTTGGATCACCCGGTATATGGAGAAAAATACTCAAACTCTCTATTATGATTTTCTCTCTTTTGTTTATTTAACAACTCCTGTTTCTTTACTTTATCTACAAAACTGTTAATTACTCAATGTTCGGAAAGTCGAGTGGAGTCACTCCAGATTTTTTAATATAAAAAGCTACTGAATAATTTCTGATTTTAAATAAATTAATCATTTTAAAAAGTACGTCTTACTGACCTTTATATGAAATAATAAGTTTCTATTTAATTTAAATTCCCCTTATTAAATGCTACTAATTCTTTATTTTCCTTCTTTTGACAAAGTTCCAAATTATTTTATCCTTAATAATTCTAAGACGAATGTTTTCATTAGTATTAACGATGTTAATCCTCTAATTTCTTAGAAGATCAGTTGTTTACATTAACCTACTTGCTCATTATGGATTAATGGATTATGAGCCTAACTGTTTACAACTTCTGCTAATCCTTCTGAAATTACTTTTATAGAGCATTTCTTATTACTCGATAAATATTTCACAGTTGTAGCTTAAATTTATTACTCATACTTTTCTTAAATTTGAAATATTTCTGTAAAAGAATATCAAATGAGAAGTTACACTTTTATTACATAAAAATTGGTATATAATTAATAATACAAATTATATTTTACTAGCAAAACGTAGCTATTTATAAATAAAATCACTGATTAAGTAATTTGAAAATGTTTTTTGGTCGGGGTACTATAGGAAATCCGCGTACAAAAAAAAAAAAAAAAAAAAAAAAAAAAAAGCAGTGCTCATTGGCTGTTAGTCTGGTAAGTTCTATCAACTGACGTCTCTTATTAATCAGTCATTTTTGTAGTATTAATTGTAGATTGGCATTTATTATATCTTAATTTCCTATGTATACTATTCCTCAAGTCAGATAAATACATTTCATCTAAGGAAGTATAATCTATAGACAAATTTATATGTTCTGGTGTTATAGGCGAAGAAAAACATTACATTTTACAATTTTGTAATTTTGCAGAAGTAAACGGGGAAAAAATAAGAAATGCACAAACAAGTACGGGTGGAAGGGCGGAAACTTTAATAACAATTATGAAAAAAAAAAAAAAAAAAAAATCAAAGAAAATCCAACTGACATTAGTACAAAAATGCACGAAAAATAGTCCAAAAAAAAAAAAAAAAAAAAAAAAAAAGAAAATCCAACTGGCATTAGTACAAAAATGCACGAAAAATAGTAAAAAAAAAAAAAAAAATTTTTGTCGAAGAGTAGAAGGGTAAGGCTAGAGACTCTGTCAGTCGTTGACAGGATTACCTAACTTCTGTTTATTATTTATATAACTCAATATTTTATTAAATAAAATTCCTGACATAAAATGTATATTTATGACCTGCGGATTATATGTTGGAAGTTAGGGTAATCAATCATGAGTGCACTGTACTTTTTACTATTATTTTTCTCAATTGTAAGTAATTTCTTTTGAAATATTTATTAAGGTTTCATTAACTGTTATAAATTTGTGCGCTATTATTATTTGATTTTATGAACTTATAATTTTTATCTAATTAATGATACTTATATAACGCTCATTTTCATTCACCAGAAATGAAGTATGTGAGAGTGGTCACAAGTTCCTGATGTGCCCGAGTTGTGAAGAGAGCTATGGGTGCCAATACTGGTATTTGAGCGACATTTGCATGTTTAGCAAGTTGTCTTACCTTTTCGATCATCCAGGCACTGTCTTCTATGCTGTTTTTGTGTCGTTTTGGGGTAAACTTTTTTCTTTCTTTCTTTCTTTCTTTCTTTTTTTTTTCTTTTTTACGCTAAGAAGAAATTTTTTCATTCGAGTTTATTAAAACTTATAACAGTACCATAGCTTTTATCTTTAATTATTTTCCAACTGTAATTAAATACTCTCTAATACAGTTAGAATGTTGTTCTGACTCTATTTCGCATGTTTCTGTAATCTTACTGCATTCCAGAATTTTTAAATATATTTAGAAATACACAGAAATTTATACACATTTTCGAAGTTATAACTACAGCACTTTTTTCCACCTGGAAGCAATATTATTACTGTTATTATTATTATGCAGAGGTGTAATTAAATATTGATCATGAGTTCACTGTCCAAAAATTCCTTAATATGGTTGAAAATGAAAGATTTTATACAAAAGGAAAATTTTCAATTAAATTCAAGGCCAGCTATGCCTTAAGAATTTATAATTTGCGAGCTAGCCTTTATATTATATGGCTGAAATTTGCATACAAGTGAGGATAGTTACTGGTAGAGAGATGACAGTCTTTGCACACAATGAATGCGAGGAATTATTTCAATGAAACATCTTTATTCTCTCAAGATTCCATAGTCAAGACTTTATGGCAAGGCATTGGATTTTAGGCCGACCTCCGGACGGTTCAGCGGCTCCCGGCGCGGAATCTGTTAAGAAGACTATAGCTCCTACGTAATTTCAGAGGAGAGCGCGACGTGAAATTTTTAACAATGGAGATACGTGGCAAAAGTCCTCCTGTTGTTTATAGTTTGGCCTTTTATATGTGATTTCTAAGCTGCTCATTGGTTCTTTAGGTCACCTGGGGCTCTAAAAGAATCTCTGGGATCAATTAATATGCATGATGGATGCTGCGCGAGTTGCAAATTGCGTTAAAGTCAGCGAAGTTTGACTTATAATTTCAATCATTTTCTGATTTCTAAGTGATAAAGTCTTTTGCCAGAAAACAATCTTTAAAGAAGCAATTACGAATTATTCGCGATTTATAATTTCGACTAGCGATTTTCACACTTTTAAACTGGGTTTTTAATCACTTAAATTTATTTATTTTTATCCCTTTCATTTCTTTTCCCCCCTCCCAAGCGAGATCAGACGGGCTTGCCTGCAAGGCCCTGGGAGCTCACCTGGAGGTAAACGATATTCCAAATGATACGGAATTAATAATTCTGGTTTAATCTATTTAATTTTTATTTTTTTATTTTTTTCTTCTATTTCTGTTTCTTGATTTACTTGTTTAGGTCTGATTGATTGATTTTATTTTAGTTATTTTTCACTAATTTAATCCGACCATGTCTCCATTGCCTTCGGAGTATACAGAGGGGTTACAAAATTGACAATAAGCTTGCTTATGAGTACACATAGTATGCCATTTTAAATTTTTAGATTAACTCATGATTAAACAGTATATATTCATTATTATTATTTTTCTATTATATTTTTAGAGCGATGTATATTAAATAATGACTCGTCTTTTGAATTTCGATACAATTTCTGCCTCTCTTTTATTGCAGCTGTCTCCTTCCTTGAGTATTGGAAGAGGAAGAGTGCCAGCCTGGCCCATCATTGGGATTGCATGGACTTCGAGGAGGAGGAGGTAAAAAATAATTTACATCATTAATACACAATAATATATTCTTGATAGAATTTGTGTCTATGTAAATCATAAGAATTATATCTACATACGAGGGTTGTAAATAAAGTAGTGGCAAAGTAGCTCAGAAAGTCGCAGAACAGCAGGCATGTGCAAACAGGATATCGAACAGTGAGGTGGTGTGCAGAGTACATAAAAGCTTCGATCCAGTACAGGGGTAATTGGTACCTGACGTTGAAGTGGACAGTTTTAGCTCTAAATCATGTTTACAAAAATTGGTCAAGGTAGTGGATAAAAATCGAAGTTGCCCATGGCAAAAATGCATCGTAGTATTATCAAGACTTATCTGAAGCCTGTGTCGAGAATGTGATACCGTATAGAATTATTGCGCGATGGGTCAAAGCGTTTAGTGCAGGTTGGATTAAGACCACACAGGTTGGTCAGCCATTCCTTAGCATCACGTTAACATAGTAAATGGTGGTCTCCTTTCCATAGACCGTTGATGGACTGTTCGGAAATTATCCGTTGACATTAGACTCAGACATTAAACTGTGGAGCACATACTGCAAAAAAGTCTTTACATACAGAAAATTGCTTCCTTCTGGGTCCCACTTCGAATCACTGGTGTACGGGAATGCAACTGTAAAAACTGACTGGTACCGTCTTATACAGTAACACATTCTCGCCACAGACTTTAGATAATCCTTGATGGCATGGCGATGCATTTTTAGCACAGGCAATCTCGAATTTAATTCACCACCGCTGATCAGTTTTTGCAAACGTAATTTAGAGTGGTACAAATGACACTGTCCAGTTCAGTGCCATGCAGAAACTATCCCCTCACCTGAATCGACGATTTTATGAATGCTACACATTGATAACAGTGCCACTTAACTACTCCAATATCCAATTTGCTCATCCCCGCTGTTCTTCGACTTTCTAGGCTATACCAGTAATTTATTTACAACCCTTGTATGTCTCACAAATTTTATTTCTCTCTTAAAATGCAGGGATGGAATTGTGAATAATAAGGTATATATCATATATCCCCATAATTTCTAATATTTTATCATTGAACTCACTGTTTTTACTTTGTTCTATATACAACAAAAGTAAATATTTGATTCGTAAAACTTTTCGACTTCCAGAATACGATATATCTGTTTGTTACTCTTTGAGCATTTTGCAAATACATTTTGCCAATTTCATTACCATAACTAATGCGTAGAATAATATGTAGTTCAACCTTCACTTAAATTATTGTGTATCAGCTTTTGGAGCAACTAGCCCAAAATGTGAAGCCCGTGTTTTTATTATTTTTAATATAACAGTATAGGACAAGATTTTGTATAAACGCACAAAATGAGAATTACTTTTAAGCAATCATTGTGAAATAAAATAATCTGGTGTGTCACTCATACGACTTTCTCTTTCCCTGACATTTAATACTATAAATACAGATTGGAGATTAAGGGTAAGATAACGAGTACTGTTATGTAAACATATGCTTAAAAGCAATTCAAATTAGGCTTCAGAACAGCTTTATTTGACAAATAATTCTATGTGAAGGGGGCTGCCCCCCCCCATTTCCTTATTGCACCTACATTTATACAGAATTCAAATCTGTTTTTACTTTCTTCTATATTCAATAGAAGAAAGTATTGGATTCGTAAAAATTTTCGACCTCGGTTTTTTGATGGATTTACACGTTTTGAGAGCTGTAGAACACGATTTGACCATTTTTAGAAAATGTCTGTCTGTCTGTCTGTCTGTGTGTGTGTGTGACAAAATTTTGCGGCAACTGTATCTCAGAAACTACTGGACAGAATTTCATACAAATTGATATGTAGTTGCACCTTGACATAAATTATTGCCTATCAACTTTTGGTAAAAATTGTCTTACAGGTTGCGTTGCCATTCCGCTTTTTCTAAATTTTTAACATGGTGATATAGGACAAAATTTTGTATAAATGTGTATAAAGAGAAGTATTTTTTAGTAATCATTATGACATTTACAAGAATTATAATAGAGATAGTCAACTGGGAAAAAAATTTTGTATGTGTAGGAGCTTCGCCACCCCCCCCCTGGGGGGAAAGTCCCCCCCTCGAGGGGAGTAAATTTCAAGATGGGTATCTTTCGAAAGGTCTCGTCAATACCTTTAAAACGAATGGTTGAACTATAAATCTGTGATAATTTAAAACAAAGTTATCGATTTTTTTTACTTTTAACGAAAAAAACAAACAAAAAAAAAAATCGTATATATATATATATATATATATTTTTTTTTTTTTACGAAATTTAACCAAGCTTGGTATTTAGTTGGCCCCTGACATAAAATGGTGCTGATCAGATATGGGGATCAATCACTCAATAGGTGGCGCTGTGATCGCATTTTTTCTAAATTTTTAACATGGCAGTATAGGACAAAATTTCGTACAAAAGGTACATAATGAGAGTTATTCTTAACCTATGATTGTAAAATAAATATGAATTATTGACAATAGTAGTAGTTAATTATGAAAAATAAAATGTGCATGTGAGGCCATACCTTTAAAACGAATGGTTGAACTATAAATATGTGATAATTTAAAACAAAGTTACCGATTTTTTTACTTTTAACGAAAAATAACTTCGAAAAAGAATTTTTTTTTTTTTTTTTTTTAATATTGTTACTGAGTGAATTTGTATAGGAAAATATAGAAGAAAGTATTGTGGTGGCCACAACATACTAGTTAAATTCAAAAGTTCATTTAAATTTTTTAGACAACTTTTACACGCAACATTTCCTGAAACTTACCAATCTTGATCAAACTTTTCTAGTAACAAATGTATTAACTTCAAAGCACAACATATGGATCGCCTAAAATTATTTGTTTTCAATTTACTCTAAGTGATACATACAAAGATCGAGCGTTAAAAACTTGACTTAGGTATTCAGGAAGCCTAAAAACGTGTAAATATACAATAAACCAAGTAATGAATATTTATCTTAAAAAAATACAACCATATGGCCATGAGGAATTAATTTTATGTCCTGAGCAGCTTTCCTGGACATGATAAAATGTTATAACAAAGCACTTCCACTAACAATAAAAAATCTGGAGTGACTCCACTCGACTTTCCGAACATTGAGTAATTAATGGTTTTGTAGATAAAGTAAAGTAAGAGGAGTTGTGAAATAAACAAAAGAGAAAATTATAATAGGGTATTTGAGTATTTTTCTTTATATAGTACACGATGTTTTAATGCTATTTTACAGAACACATAGATCATAATGATAAAGAATATTTCGTTGTGTCCCTGTAAAAACCTACAAATGCTATATTCACCAAAATACTTATAGTTAGTGCAACAGTGACTTATAATATTTATATGAATTTTCAGCTTCGTCGGATAAGGCATTTAGACGCTATCGCACTTTAACGCTTGAGCCGATATGCCCCAATGATAAAGAAATTTGCATTTTGTCCCTGTAAAAAGAGCCATAAGTGCTAGATTCTCTAAAGTTCGTCTGAGGGGGACGTATAACATGTATATAAATTTTCGGTTCATTTAAATAAGGCGTTTAGTCGCTGTCGCACTTTAAATAATTTGAGCCTATAGGAATGATGAACAATTTTTATTTGTGGCCCTGTAAAACTCGTTAAGCGCTAGAGTCACCAAAATCTATACAGTTTGTGTGACGGTCACCTATAAGTCGTATATAAATTTTCCACTGAAACGGATAAGGCATTTAGATACTGTCGCACTTTAAATATTTTCACCCCATAGGCCATAATGATATAGAATTATTTGTTGTGTCCCTGTAAAACAACTAGAAGTGCTAGATTCACCAAAACCTATACAGATCGTGAAACTGTAACCTATAACATGTGTATACTTTTTTTGTTCAATTGAATAAGGCGTGTAGACGCTATCGCGCTTTTTAAAATTTGGTCCCTTAGGCCATAATGATAAGGAATTTTTCTTTGTGTCCCTGTAAAAAAAAAACTCTAAGTGCTAGATTCAGCAAACTCTATGCAGTTCATGCAACTAATACCTATAATGCGTATATAAATTGTTTGCTCAGTTTAATAAGGCGTTTAGACGTTATCGCACTTTTAAAAATTTGGCCCCATAGACAATAATGATAAATAATTTTTCTTTGTGTCCCTGTAAAAAAACTATAAGTGCTAGATTCACCAAAATGAATAGGGTTCGTGCTACGGTGACTTACAACATGCGTACCAACTTTCAGCTCATTCGAGCAAAGCGTTTAGACGCTAGCGTGTTCACTCACATACATACATCATCGTAAAAAATAGCGAATACAGACTCAGGGTACCTCAAAACGTATAGAAACTCCAAAATCTCGAATTCGGATTTTTGACATGATTACAATACTTCCCTTACATACGTATGTTCGGAAAATAAAAAGAATGTTATAGCGTAAATATTGGCAGCTCTGTATATCTTTTGAAGATTATGCACACACCACAGGGTGCACATAAATATAATCTTACATTAATAACACACGGCACAACCTGCAATACACTTCCATTAATTTTTATGTATTGTCACACTATAATCTGGTTCTTTTGTGTAGCC
Organism: Salticus scenicus; assembly: GCA_963930645.1. NCBI lineage: Eukaryota > Metazoa > Arthropoda > Arachnida > Araneae > Salticidae > Salticus > Salticus scenicus. Next base: position 53,870,438 of record OZ005648.1, read on the forward strand.
CTGCAAACGAACAGTAAATGAATTCTATATTATATTCTACATGAAACATGTTTTTACGCATATTAATAATCTGGTGTGTCACTCACTCTGATGTGTCACTCTTACCTTGAAATTTAATACTATAAATACAGATTGCAGATTAAAAGGTAAGATAACGAGTACTGTTATGTAAACCTGTATTAAACAATTCATATTAGGCTTCTGAAGAGTTTTATATGATAACTAGCAGACCCGGCCACGCGTTGCTGTGACTAAGTTATACGTTGAATTATACGGCTGTAAACTATTTAGTACAGTTAAATTATTATTTACGAACAAAGACGAAAACGTTGTAGCCGATGTAAAAACCCACAGGGTTGAGATTTGAAACTTAGGTCAAAATTTGGAAGCGATTGATAAAAATTTTCGTAGTGTTGATATTAAGCACAAATTAATTTTATTGTAGGGTCCTATAAATTTTAATGGAGAAGTGATATATATTATTTCTAATGCTACTTTGGATAAAATTGCTAAAATGACTAATATATAAATTAAATTCTATTAAAATTCTATTAAAATAAAAGTATAAAAGAAACAGACGATTTTAAAATCAATTTTTATGGAGGAGTGAAATATAATATATGCTATAATGGATAATTTTACTATTAAATGACCTCATCATTTTAAATATTTTAAAGAGGGCAACAGCTGTAGTTATAAAAGGGAAAACAATAAGGCTAAACCAGAAAAATAAGTAAATTTGATAAATATTTTAAAACTTTAAAATTGGAAATCTTATGAAATATTGGACATTTAAAGTAAATACATGTATCATTTTAAATACAAAAAGATTTTGGAAAAGTTTAGTGTATTTTAACGAAGTGATGAGAAGTTTTTGAGTATGTTAAAATTTTAATAGTAAATTCAAGTCAATAAAGATGGGAAACATTGAGGATTAAGATAAGAATAATTATAAGATTTAAAAAAAAAAAAAAAAAAAAAAGACTTTTTATATACCATGCTTTTCAATTTTAATATACTAATAATATACAAATTAAAAGGAAAATGATAAATATTCTATCATAGTTTGAAGTCAAATTTGTTTTCAAATGTCTAAATAAAATATCTGATGTAAGATACTAATATTTTGCAGCGGAATAGATTTCATTTCTGTCATCCTTGGCGAAAAAAAAGAATATCGCCAAATTATCTGGCGAAAATATTTAATTCCTTTCAAAAAATCATGGTTATTTTAACAACTTATATTAAAAGAGTAATGAATAATATGAAACAATATTTCGTACAATACATATTACATGTCATACATACGTACAATGAATAATACATATTACATTTCGTACAATGCATACATCTGGCATGTATATTTTCGTGTTACGCTTTTGATCGCCAAATAATAATGATAATAATAAAAAAAAGCCAAGGGCGACAGAGTTTAAAAATTTTAAATTAAAATTTTGTCAATTTGACAGCAAAATAATTCAATCTAACACCCGCGATAACTAATACATATCTATACCCAAATATAAGGATTAAAATCGGGAAATAAATTTCCTCGATTTTTAATAATTTCTTACAAAAAATCCAGTGGGCAATTAACATAGGAAATCTTTTTCTTGGCTGCACAGACGGTCAGTGAGTCACACTTCGCTTGCGTATAGAACTCATAGATATAGTATAGCATATATAGAATAGAGTGATCATTGGGGAGAAAAAAGTTATTCCTTTTCATTTGGGAAAAGACGACGTTTTTACCAAAATATGGCCGTCTTTCCCCGAGTGAATACACACGGGAATACATACTAATATTTTAGCAAATAAAATTTATGAATAATTTATTTGCTAAAGGGGAATGGAAGACTCCAGATACAGTTTCAAATTCATATTTCTTTCTTTCTTTTCTTTTTTTTTTTTTTCAATACCACTTAATGGCTGTTTCCAAAGCTTTTATTTTTTATCTTTTTTCGGCATCAAAAATCTTTCTACGATAACATGGGGATGAGAGATCTATATATATTACTATATCTATGATAGAACTACATTAGCACTTTATCAATGTGTATAAAATCTTTAAATTGATTATGACGTCAATTTTCGTGAGATGCATAATTTAACTTTTTGTAATTTTTTAACGTTCACGTTTGATTAAATGTATTTATTTTTATGTCGAAAGAAAATGAACTCGTATTTTTTTTTTTTTCTTTTTTTTTGGCAACAATTAAATTAATGGAACTCACAGATATTTTGGAGCAACTTTAATAAAGGTCTATAATTAACAAATAATTGCAATAAAACAATATTGTGACAATAAATTGAGATAAAAACTATCCTATCTCTCAAGTTGGATCAAACTGCACACAGTGTGCAAAATTTCATCAAAATCAGTTCCTTAGTTTAGGAGTTTACCCCGGACAAACATCGTGACACGTAATTTATATATATATACAGTTAAATTATAAAGTTTTGATCAATGAAGCACAAATAAGTAAAAAACAGGATTAATTTCACTGTATTATCTTCATTATAATATGAATTCAATTTACACTTCAGTCTAAGTAACACGTGGCCGGCTATGCTAACACCAAAAATTTAAAAAGTGGAAATAATTGAATTATACGAAATTTATTAATAGGTTAAAAAGTTGAAGATTCTTTGTGTAGATGGCAGCACCAAATATATTTCAGCTTTCATTTCAACCCAGTCGAAAGGTATCGACATCTGTTAGAATCATTTGGAGTTAACAGATAATTGTGACTGTCAAATAATAACAGACAAATAATTAGCAATAAATTAAAATTGCGACTATAATTTGAGATTTAAACTATCCTATCTCTCAAGTTGGATCGAACTGCACATGGTGTGCGAATTTTATTATAATCGGTTAAGTGGTTTAGGAGTCCATTGAGGACAAACATTGTGACACGAGATTTATATATATTAAGATTAGTTCTGTGTCCCGTTTCATTAATGCACCTACATTTATATAGAATTTAATTCGGTTATTAAAAAATAATACTGTTTTTAAAAAATAATTTATTAAAATTATTATTTAAAAAAATTATCTTTTATGATAATGCAGACGATTTCCATATTAGGGAAGTAGTATAACACCAAATATCCAAAAAATGTCCATTTTATTCTCAATATTAAAAAAAAAAAAAAAAAAAAAAAAAAAAAAGATTTTTTTTTCCAGTTGACTATCTCTATTACAATAATCTGGTGTGTCACTCACACGACTTTCTCTTACCCTGAAATTTATTACTATAAATACAGGTTGCAGTTTAAAAGGTAAGATAACGAGTACTGTTATGTAAACCTGTGTTAAACAATTGATATTAGGCTTCTGAAGAGTTTTATATAATAATTAGTTCTGTGTGAGGGGGGCTACCGCTCCCTTCAACCCCCCGTTTCATTAATGCACCTACATTTATATAGAATTTGATTCGGTTATTAAAAAATAATTCTGTTTTTTAAAATAATTTATTATTATTTAAAAAAATTATCTTTTATGATAATGCAGACGATTTCCATATTAGTGAAGTAGTATAACACCAAATATCCAAAAAAAAGTCCATTTTATTCTCAATATTTAAAAAAAAAAAAAAATTACGATTTTTTTCTAAGTTTTTTTTTTTTTTTTTTTGTTAAAAGTAAAAAAAAAAAATCGATAACTTTGTTTTAAATTATCGCAGATCAATGGTTCAACCATTCGTTTTAAAGGTATTAGCGAGCTCTTTTGAAAGATACCCATCATGAAAATTTACTCCCCTCGAGGGGGGACTTCCCCTCAGGGGGGGAGGCGAGGCTCCTACATACACAATATTTTTTTCCCAGTTAACTATCTCTATTACAAAAAATATATATTCGTATCATCTGGTTTAGTGCAATCTATAGACGTTAAACTCTACTTACCTGCAATTTCCCCCATAGACGTAATGTATTAAAATTCTCTTGATTGTCCCTGTACACAAACCATTTGCTTGATCTTAACGAAAAGCTTACTGTAGCATCCCTATATGATACACATTTAGAATACCAAGTTTGAACTTTCTGCCATAATTTGTTTTTGAGATATGCTGATAACAGGCAGACACACACACAGACACATAGACACACACACACAGACACACACACAGACATACACACAGACATACACACAGACCATTTGCTAAAAACATGATTTTCGTATTCAGGGGACCTTAAAACGTGTAAATATAACAAAATCTCGCCTTCGAAAATTTGACCCAAAAACAATACTTTCTCTACCTTATGGGTAAGAGAAAGTAAAAAATATATATTCGTTTCATTTGGCTTAGTGCAGTCTATAGGCGTTAAACTCTACTTACCTGCAGTTTCCCCCATAGACGTAATGTATTAGAATTCTCTTGATTGTCCCTGTACACGAACAATTTGCTTGATCTTAACGAAAAGCTTACTGTATCATCCCTATATGATACATACTTAGAATACCAAGTTTGAACTTTCTGCCACAATTTGTTTTTGAGGTATGCTGATAACAGACAAATACACAGATATACACACAGACCATTTGCTAAAAACATAATTTTCGTATTCAGGGGACCTTAAAACGTGTAAATATAACAAAATCTCGCGTTCGAAAATTTGACCCAAAAACAATACTTTCTCTCCCTTATGGGTAAGAGAAAGTAAAAATATATATTCGTTTCATATGGTTTAGGGCGGCCTATACATAGATGTTAAATTCTACTTGCATGCAGTTTCCCCCATAGACGTAATGTATTTGAATTCTCATGGGTCTCCCTGTACACGAATCCTTTGCTTGATCTCAACGAAAAATTTTTTGTAGTATTCCTATATGATACACATTTAGAATACCAAGTTTGAATTTCCTGCTATTATTTGTTCTCGAGATATGCTGATAACAGACACACACATGCACACAGACCAACCACTAAAAAGAGGATTTTTGGATTCAGGGGGCTTCAAAACGTGTAAATATAACGAAAACTCGCTTTCGAAAATTTGACCCAAAACAATAATTTCTCTACCATTTACACGGGTAAGAGAAAGTAAAATAGAAGAAGAAGAAATGATGATCGAGAAATCGTCCGCTTTTCTCCATTAAAGTCGAATAACAAACTAAAATGCTGTAAAAGATTTTTTCTTTTTTTAGTAGAAAGTTTATGTGCGATTATTTCTTTTCTCCTTAAAAATTTCATTATTGTTATTATTACACTATATAAAGGCTTTTAGGTACTTCTAGGAAATTCAGGAAAACAGGACTGACTTTCATTGGGTCTCAAAATGAATATTTTTTAGTATGTTGTGTTGTCAAGTTGCAAACTTTAGACTTCTGGAAGCATCTCGATAAATATGAAAAGAATTTTCACACAGCTGTATTCTTTAGTTTTATCACTATCATCTTCATCTCATCATCATTATTTATTTTTCTTTATCATGAAGTTCCTACAAACTCATACAAACACATAATTTCTTAATATGTAAATTTGATTAATTTAGAGACTTTGAATCACAATCAGTATAGAAAATGTATTAGAGCAGCTTTTAAATATTGCCTCAAAAATTTAAGTTTTTTTTTTTTTTTTCTTTTTTTTTTTTTTTTAGATTGCAGGAATTTTAAAAAATAAGTTAACTAAACTCGTAAAATTATTTTATTTATTTATTTATTTATTGTACATGAGCAGAGTCATGCATTCTTTAAATGCTTTTTAAACGAATTATACTCAACGTGGAGTTTTGTGGATTTAAGTTGGTGAATTTGATGATTAAATTTGTCAAGACATTTTGACTCTTCGATTAACGTTTTAGAAGAGCTTAGCAACGGGAGCAACGGGCAACGGGAAAAAGAGTAGCAACGGGAAAAAGAGTAAATTCCTAATCAGTTTCATTTTTCTCCTCTTTCTCCGTCGTGGCATATCCAAAAATGTAAATGGGAGAGTTGAAAAGTCCTGGCTTTGTGCCAACCGCGGATCTGTGGTTCGTGGGTGGACAATACTTACACAAACTTTTCGCTCATCATACTTTATATATCTCTACTTAATAATAATAACTTCCATCAGAATCGTCGTTGCTATGATATTTATTTATTATGCTTTATTATTTTCTCTGTAGGAAAGACCGAGGCCCGAATTTGCAGCGAAGGCCCCATTTGTTGAGAGAAATCCCATCACTGGCATCAAAGAACCTGCTTTTCCTTCTGGCATTCGTTACAAGAGGATAGCTATCGGATCGGGTGCAATATTAGTCATGGTAATGTATCCAGGGATATTTATAACACTTACATTTCTGAAATTATAATATTTTGTAATCGCCCTAATGTGCTCAGCGGTGGCTGTCGCATTGCAAATAGTATCCATATAGCAATTTAATTGCCTTAATTTATCAATACTAATTTATTTATGATAGTATATTAACAAAAAATAATTTCTTTATTTACTCGTATTAACGAAAACTGGGGAGTTCATTATGAAATTAAATTAAGCATTTAATTATGATAGTAACATGGTAAATTCATTATTAAGATTATAACATATTTGACGAATTCATTATTGATGAACAATTTTTTTGGACATGCATTTTAAATTAAAAATAATTGTATAAAATATTGATTTATGAAAAACATTTATATGTGGCTGTTAAAATAAAAAGTTCTGACATTCATTTAAATGGCCTTAAACATTTATAAAATTTGATTAAATTTCATTGCCCTGATTTAAAATAGTCTTAAAAATTATAAATTATAGAAGAATTTAATTCGAATGTCACAATTATAGACACATAGATAGAATTAATTACAAATATTTAAACACTTGCATCTGTAATTTATGTGGTGTTATTTTGCATCACAGACATATAAGAGCAATCCAGGAAGCAATTAAACAAAAAGAAGCTATTATTAGAGAAACATTCTTATTACATAATGAAGTACAGTGCTTAGATTGAACGAAATAAATAAATTAGAGTACTGATTCAATGGATAAAGGATTAGCTTTCCGTGGTTCAATATGAATCCCGTGACATGAACCAATAGGTTGCTATGTTTGGCCCTTTATCGCTATTTTGGCATATGAAATTTCAGTTCGGCAAATTATTATTATTATTAGGTAACATGACAGTCCTATGACCAAAAAAAAAAATTTTTTTTTAAATAATTTTTCACATATTTCATATTTTAATAAATAATAAAATACTTTTTTTTTTCATCGTTTCCCAACAAAGTTTAAAAGTGCTTATTAAAAAAAAAAAAAAGTTAAACTTTTAAAGAGCTAAATTAAACAACAACTAATAATTTTTCAACTATTATTAAGCATTTTGTCGGTTAAATTTCGACTACACGAATAAAAAAGAAGTAAAATCAAAATCAAAATGATTTAGAACAAAAGAATATTAAACTATATAAGTAAACAAAAACACTAGCGGATATGACTTTTGCCAAGAACAATCTCCAAACCGTTGCCACAGAAATTTATTGAAAATAAGCTGTTACCTAGGGAACCAACGCATAGAGGGTTCATGTCACATGACTCATGTTGGACCATGTCAGTGTTACCATTTATCAATCAACTTTATTTATTTCGTTGCTTAGATTACTTTTTCAACATTGTCGCTATCATTGTTGAGGCATTTAACATAGCGCGACACGAGCTTAATATTTTTTTCATAAAACGAAGCCACCTGCAATTTCATAATTCATGTTTTAGTGAAACACAATTTGATGAAGAAAAGGATGAAACATTTGAGGAAAATGCATTGTCAGTGTCATAAAAATGAATCTTCGATTCTTCTAATCTTCTCTTGAACTCCAATAAGCAAATTATTGAGACGGATGCTCACTTCGTTTTTCATCATGAACGTTTTCACGACTTTCATTAAATTTCGCATACACCTTCTTAATATCGAATATTTTGTCCATAAGCTATACAAATTTGTTTGTAATTTTCAGTTGTTTAAAGCGGCCGAGCGGTTCTGCGCTCAAAGCTGGTTGATAGGTCACGCTCATCGGCTTAGCCGTTCAGAGTATTCCGTGGTTTTTCTGGAACATGCATATATACGGGCTAGGACCCCTTAAAAAGACCCCATGGAGGGCATCTCATCCATAGGCCTAAGACCCCAGCGTAGTAAATCGGCCTTAAAACCAACAACCATCAGTTGATTTAATGTTTCTATAATTCAGAAGGCGGTTGACAAACCGTAACTCGCACGTGGCCAGATGTTCATTTTTTAAAAATATACCAAACGATCTACAAATAACTTCAATTGTTTGCCAATAATTCAGCAAAGGACACGCATGCGTGAAATCATGAACTCAGTGCTTCCGCAACAAAAAATAAAAACAGAACTTACTTTCTTGACTGCCCTTGTGATTTACAGTACTCCAAAGCTTCCAAAAATCCGTAATAAAAAAAAAAAAAATTGCATGTATTTCTTTGAATTTAAAAATGAAAATTTTGGTAGATATGAAGAATTTTGTATTTTCTGTCATTACTATTTCTTAGTTATGTGAACTAACTGATCTTATTTATTTTATTACTATAGAGCTTATTTGTTTTGTAATATTTACCTTGGTGAACTTATTTTACTTAAATTATTTTTGTTCATTTCTTAATTTATTTATTTATTTTTTTCGTGTGATAATTAGTTATTCATTTCGTCTAGATGGCTTTGGTGATGATTTTTATCGTTGCAGTCATCATTTATCGTGTACTGATATCCATTTTTCTATTTCGTACGGAAACTTTTCGTGGTGCCGCAGCTCTTATCTCCAGTTCTACTGGAGCCCTCGTCAACTTAATACTCATCATGGCTCTTGGAAGAGTCTACGAGAAATTAGCTCTACGTCTTACGCAGTGGGGTAGGTAGTGAAATTGTGATTATTAATGAAATTCAAATATGGTTATATGATAATCAAAAGACGTAAATTTATTTTTATTCGTTGAAAATTTGTATAAATGCAGTATAGAATATAGTTCTACTACAATCATAAAATGCAAATATTTATTGTTCTATCCATTGAAAAACTATATAAATGCAATATTTTCTTGGTCTTATACTGAGCTTTCCTTAAAGAGCGTACAATATCTAGCCAAATCCCATGTTATTCTATGGAGAAATTTGTTTCCATTATTACTTATTACATAATTTTTAGGTTGATTTCTTTAGAAATCGACCTATTGCAATCACTTCGTTTATCTATATATATATATATATATCTATCTATAATGAAAATTTTGTCATCACGATAACTCCCGAAATAATACTCGAAATGGAACCAAATTTGGACAGTGAACTAATCTTATAAATATCTTGGATGAGGTCGTTAACCAAGTTGCTCCGACTTTTTGTTTTCAAGTAGCAGCCACTTGAAAAATTCAAACCGACATTGTAAAAAGCATATTTAAAGCAAGATTTGCTTGAATTTTGTTGTAAATACAGGCCACATAAGGGTCTCAATGAAGTTTATTAATGAAGTTTATCCATCATTTTTAATAAAGTGGTAGATATCTTAAGTTAAGCGGGACCACTTGAAATCAGGCTGCCACTTGAAAATTTAAAATCACTATAACTTCCGAAATAATACTCAAAATCGAACCAAATTTAGACAGTGTCTTAACTTATCTTATAAATATCATAGATGAGTTTATTAACCAAGTTGCTCCGCCATTTTGTTTTCAAGTGGAGACCACTTGAAAATTTTAAATTCAAATTGTAAAAAGCATGTTCCGAATTTGTTTCAAAATTGATGTAAATATAGACCACATAAGGGTCTCAATGAAGTTTATTAATGAAATGTATCCGTCATTTTTAATAAAGTGGTACATATCTTAAGTTAAGCGGGGCCACTTGAAATCACGCTACCACTTGAAAATTTAAAATTACAGTAACTTCTGAAATAATACTCCAAATCGAACCAAATTTGGACAGTGTCTTAACTTATCTTATAAATAACTTAGATGAATTTGTTAACCAAGTTGCTCCGCCACTTTGTTTTCAAGTGGAGACCACTTGAAAGTTTCAAATTCAAATTGTAAAAAGCGTATTCCGAATTTTTTTTTAATTTTGATGCATACATAGATTATACAAGTGTCTCAAATAACTTTATTAATGAAATTTATCCGCCATTTTTAACAAAATAGCGGATATCTTAAATTAAGCGGGACCACTTGAAATCAGGCTACCACTTGAAAATTTAAAACCATGATAACTTCCGAAATAATACTCCAAATGGAACCAAATTTGACCAGTCTCTTAACTTATAAATATCTTAGATGAGTTTGTTAACCAAGTAGCTCCGCCATTTTGTTTTCAAGTGGAGACCACTTGAAAATTTCAAATTGAAATTATAAAAAGCATATTCCGAAATTGTTTGAATTTTGCTGTAAATACAGACCACATAAGGATTTCAATGAAGTTTATTAGTAAACTATATCCGCCATTTTTAATAAAGTGGCAGATATCTTAAGTTAAGCGGAATCACTTGAAATCAGGATTCCACTTGAAAATTTAAAATCACGATAACTTCTGAAATAATACTCCAAATCGAACCAAATTTGGACAGTGATATTATCATATAAATGTCTTCAATGTTTTCACTGGACAACTTGTCCCGACATCTTGTTTCTAAGTTCCAGCTACTTGAAAATATGCCATCACGATAACTTTTAAAATACTTAATCAATTCAAATCAAAGTTGAAAAATGGATTTATCATTCAAACAAAAATCTAGAAAATTCACGTAACTCGTGAACCAATCATGTTATTGCGTCCATCTGTGGTATATCGATAATAAGTATTTTCTCGCCAAAAAAGTCGCCATAGGGGAAAAGTCGCCAAATTTCGCGCCAAATCCATTACCTGCGTTACTGGATATTTTTAATGCGTTTTTAAAGAAAAAATAGGCTATTTTAATGCTAAAACAAACTAGAAATGCAGAAAACAACATTTTATCAACTTACTAAGCCTCTTTGAAAGAATTTCTACAAAAAAAAAAAATTCAAATTTGCAACGATATCTTAGATGAGCAACTTTCTCTGCCATTCTGACTGAAGTGCCAGCCGCTTAATTTTTCAACACGATGACTTTTGAGATTTTGAATTAATTCGAACTATATGTGTACAGTAGACTTATCTCACAAATACATTTCATGTATTTGTCAACTTAACTCACCACTTTGTTTCCAAGCGTCGGCCACTTGAAAATTTTAAATTCACATAAAAAGGTATTTATGAACCGATTTGCTTAAAACTCCATATGTACATACCCTACATCAATATTTCTACCAAGTGCATTAATAATTTGTAGCCGCCATTTTGAAACAAAATGACGGCTAACTTGATAAGGAAAAAGAAATCAACCTACCCTTCCGAATAAGCCGGAAGGACTTGTTTATTTATCTTTTGTTAATTCTTTTTTTCACTTTCACAAAATTCAGAATCGTTAAATTAGTACTCGTTTTGCAAAAGTTGATTTTTTTTTCTTCTGTTTTTAAAATTTTACTTTCCAGCTAAAAAATACAAAAGCTCTACTTAGTTATTCTCTTTACTTTTTGAAACTTTCAGTAAAATATTAAAGAATTAAAAAATAAATTTTTAATGAACTAGTAATTAACGGACGTGAATTTCTGTTTGAGAAAACGAAAAAAAAAAAAAAAAAAAAAGAGTAATGATGTGGAAACAAATTTCCCCATAGAATTACATGGGCTTTGGCTGTTTGTTGGTGAGGTTAGATATTGCACGTTTTTAACTTTCTGGCCACATTAAAATAAAAAGCGAAGAATTGTACTGTTGGTTTCACTGTATGTTTTTATGATGATGAATTTGAAGATTACACTCATGAAATTCCTATATGACCTTCCCACTTAAAAAACAAACAAGAAATTCATACTTATGTAATTTCGAATAATGTCACAAAAGAAAGTTCACACTTATGTAATTTGAAAATATAAGTATATTATGAATAGAATGCTACATAAATTAATTTAATTTAATAACAAGCTTTTGTTTAAAAATGCACCAAAACTGATTCGGCGAAAATGGATTAAAAAGTAATCGCAAGATTTTACATATGTTTTTTCCGCTGGAAGCTAGAACTTGTCCCTGATGTGATAAGACACAACTTTTTCTTATATTTTAAAAATATTTTGTATTTTTTATGTAATTTTTTTTATCAGTTACACAATTAAATGTAACTTTTTCTAAATAGCTCTTTGAGAGATTTTAGTAAAAATAAAAATGCCAATTTGTAGTTATTTAAAAAAATTCTCATTAGCTGCTTTATACTCAAAATCTAAAATGACTTGTAAAAGTGTTTTTTTTTTCTTTTAACATCAATGTTATTTTACATTTGTGGTACATTTAAAACTATTTACACTATCTTAATGAAAACTTCGTCGAGACTACCGCAGAATCAAGAAAAATCTCTATGAGTTTCAGGAAATTCCCATTTTTTAATTTTTTTTTTTCAGTATGGCCGTTTCTGGTAGCCACAAATACACTGGAAAAAAAAAAAAAAAAAAGCTTTTACAACAAAATATACTGGCACCCATATTGCCAGCACATTCTGCTGTTAAGTAAGGCAATTTACAGCTAAAGCGTAAAGAAAGACTCTTTTACAGTTGTTTCTGCTGTAAATTACTTCTTTCTAACTTTCCCCCCTCCATGCACCCATATTGACAGCATATTATGCTGTAAATCTACCTTTTTTTTTTTTTTTTTTTTTTTTTGTACAGTGTAGATATTTATGGTAATAACATTTAAATACAACAGTTGTTTATAGACATGTTTGCAAATGCTTTCAGTAATAAACTCTGTGATGGGCTTTCAGTAATGAACTTTGAGGAACAGTGTAACATATTGTGTGGTAAAACAGATATAGATAAGATATAAAAAACGACAAGAATTTTTTGGTTATAACCAAAAAATTCTTGTCGTTTTTGATATCTTCTTAAGTACAGTTGGCAGCAAAAGTAACCGAGCACTAGCAAAAATTCTTATGTAAAAAAAAGTACACTTAATGCAGTTTTATTAAATAAATCCTTGTCGAATCAGGTTCTTAGTCAGTTTAAGAACAGGATTCGACAAGGATTTATTTAACAAAACAATATTAAGTATACATTTTTATATAAGAATTTTTGCTAGTGCTCGGATACTTTTGCTGCCGGCTGTATGCACTTACAGACAGGAAACAAAGTGGTGCACATCGGGAGTTAGTTTGACCGTTGACATTCATGGCCGTATTCACCATTAACTTCAACTCCCGGTTCAACTCAAAAACTTGAAAAGCATCTAAAGGCAGGGTACAGCTTTCCAGCAAACTTTGGCCCGCTGTTTCTGCCACCTAGTGTCGAGTATTTCATATAATCTTTTATTGGTTTCTTTCACCTAAAAAGTCTGAAAATAACTATACCGCTAGATGGCAGCAACAGCACGGCAAAATTTGCTGAAAATTTGCACCCCGCCTTTATACGTTTTTCAGATTTTCATGTTCAACCGGGAGTTGAAGTTATTGGTGAATAACAGCATTAGTAATGCAGTGTGTGGCTCGCACACAGTAGTCAAAGCTCGTCCAGTGTCAAAGAGAATTGTCGATATCGAATCAACTTTTTTGCATGCGCTTGTTGTAGAATTTAAAGGGGCCCTGCCAGCTACACATCAATTCGCTGCATACGCCAAGCGTTTGTGGAGTATGTCGCAAACGAACGTATCGTCAGGCATTGGTTCCATAAATTCCATTCGGGAGATGTCAGCATGTTGATGAATCTTGCAACATACTACCACATATCCTGGATGACGAGGCTCTGAAAGCAGCCTTCGAGGAGGACAAAAGTGTAATGTGGCATGGACATCCTGAAAGATTCTCCGTTCCTGTTAAAACAGTCAAACTACATTTGCATGGGATAGGGGATTCACATAAATTAAGCAAGTGGCTACCCACGTATTCTCGGCAGGCAGCAGTGAATAAAAAGTGATAGCCTGTTTTTCGTTGCTCATTCGGGACCGTCGCCAATTGCCCGTCTGCGCAGCACTAGTGCGACGTAAAACCCAACCATCCATCCATTCTTGCTCATTCGGCACCAGAACACACCCGTATTTGATCGCTTAGCTTTTGCTCATTTGAGAGGCCTGAAAAACGTTCTCACAGAATTTTTTTCCTAGAAGACTGCCGACTTTTATCACTAGAGTATTGTGTAGCTCCAGAAACATTTGCAAAAGATTTTGCATGCTGACAGAGATTACTTCGAAATCTAAAAATACGTACCACATACCACCTCTTTCTTTATCACTGCTGTAGAACAGCAATAATTTTTCTGTTTATCTTGTAAAAAATGTTCTGTACAAGGAATCCGGAACCTGCATCGCACTAAATTAATTTAAGCAACTAAACAGGAGATCTCACACCAAACGGAATCAATAATTTCGTTTATAACTGGAATAATAATGAATGTATTAAGATATTTTTCAACACACTTAACTACAAGCGATGATATCCCAAAGATTTGGATTAAACATTTTGTAAGGAAACAATATAAACCTCAGAATGGTATAACAATTCTATCTGATTGTATTACATAAACATGACCTTACATCAGACGAAAAAGTAGTTGGGACATGTGCTGCAAGGAATTTACAATTACTGTTCACAGGCTGTACCCACTGTTTTTTTGCTTAATGAAGGGTCGTGCTTAATTATTTCAACTCGAAATGATTGTTATGTGTTTTTATACATTAGGACATTTCAATTCATTTTCCATCCAATATCGAAAAATGCTGTTTCAGACCAATATCTGCGGGTTGATATTATTGAGCTAAAATTTATATATTTTGGAATGCATTGAACGCACAATAAATCTGCTGGCATATGATATCGTATATTTTCCTGTTCATATGTACGATAAAATGTTACGATAGCACATACACTCCTTCTCATAATTATAAGGACACCCGTTTTTCTATATTAACTAAACACTGAACACTATTATTTAAACAAATATATTTTTAATTAATTTGAATTTCATTAATAGACTATATTTCAAAAGTTTTATCGTTTTTCTATCTTAAAAAACTTTAAATATGGTAAAAAGTTGATTTTTCAGGTGTTCACAATTATAAGAACAGCTCGAATTTTAGTAATTTTTTTTTTCAGTTATTCTTTAAATTAATATTTTATGGGGTCTCTTTTTAGGGTTAAACAGTCAGACATTCTCTCTGGTATATATATATACATTTTTTTTAATATCCAGTTTCAATACCATTTCATATAGCATATATGATATTCTCAATACATTTAAACTATTTAAAATTGCTTTCCACTTGCATGCACATTTCTAATATCATAAGTTAAGGTTTTTTCAACTTTTAGACCATGGGAAATGCAATAATACAGAAGTTTCTTTCTTCAAACTATTTCCTATTGCTCTAAAAGTAGAGCAAAAATGTAAGTCTTGTTGAAAAAAATATTATTACCCCCCAAAATCTAACAAAAATCTGATAATTCGACGTTTAAAATTTGCGGATATTCTCTTGATGTTCATAATAATTGAAAAAATTACTAAATTCATTCTGCCTTCAGTAGAAGCAGCTCCCCAGAGCACCATAGATCCACCTTTAAAATGCCCGATTCATATCTGCCTTTAAAAAATCTGCTCTGTCTTTCGCTATCTTCAGATCTTGCCAGTAACTGTTAAAACCATTTGGTTAATCAAGAATAAAATGTTTTTCATCCGAAAATGCAACATTTTACCATTTAATATTGTCTTTATTCAACGTTAACACAGACGTTCTTTCCCCCATTAAATGCTGATTGATTATTACAGGTTTTTTATTCATTTTAACATATTATTAATTATTTTAAACATTCATAAATGTGGACCCTAACCTTTCGTTAAAAATTACGGGCAAATTCAGCAGCAGTCATTATGAGTAGAACAGTAAGAGGAATTATGAGTCTTCGATCTCTGTAAAACAACTCTGATTTTGCATCAGATCTCTCTCCTATCGAACCAGCAGTTCAACGTTTGATCACATTTCCTTCAGCAATTTTAGATCTTCGAATTTCATTAGAAATTCGGCTGATTGAAATTATCCTTCCACTTAAAAAACACATTTATCATACGTCACTACTTGAACGTTCTTTTTTTCGAGGAATTATCAGTAATGTCCGTCCAAGAAAAATTGAAGGCTTATATATGAATTAATCTAGCTCAGTAGTTAACAAATTCGCATGTCAACTGTAATTTATCCGCTAGTAATTTAAATAAAACGAAAAAATCTGGATTGTCCCTATAATTATGAACATCTAAAAACGTGGAGAAAAACACATTTTGCATTATTTTTTATTAATTTTCTTTCATATTAAAAAAATTATAGCAATTTTGGTTTTTAGAATACTAGATATATTAAGTGCCTTTAGTTAATCTTGTTCACAATTACTTTTACATTAGTTATTTCAAAATATAAAGTGTCCTTATAAATATGAGAAGGAGTGTACAATATCACTGACCGAGTGATAATGTACTTTCAGTTATTCCCACGATAGTTATTCAGTTATTCAGCTATTTGTGGAAATAACTTTCAGTTATTCCTACAATACTTCAAACAAGATATATTTTTTTATAATACTGTTAAACATTGTTTGTTGTAGTTAAAGTTGCTAATAAATGCGTTCTTCTAAACTAAATAAATATATTATACTAGTTTTCGATTAAAGAAATTAGTATTATATTATTTGTAAAGGAAGTACCTCTGTAATCATATTGAAAGATTTTTGAGTTAGAAAGATTTGAACGAGCATTTAACAATTGTTTTAGTGTTCACTCAGATAACTTTTGAGTTTTTCACTGAGCATTTTTTATGTTTTGCAGAAATGCATCGCACGCAGACGGATTTTGACGATAACCTGACATTCAAAGTATTCATTTTTCAATTCATCAATTTTTACTCTTCCATTTTTTACATAGCTTTTTTCAAAGGAAGGTAAGTGGTCTTTTTTATTTTATTTTATTTATTTTATTATTATTATTATTATTATTATTATTATTATTGGAAAATTTGTAGTAAAAAAATCAAAAATCACAATTCAAATTTATAGTTTAAAAAGGTTCTCGTTAAGTTCAATATACTCAAATTTTAAAATGACTCGTAACTTTTTTTTTTTTTACCATCAATATTATTTTATATTTATTGTATGTTTAAAACTATTAATCGTATTATTTTCCCTATTTTAATGAAAACATTGATAAGGCAAGAACTTTTTCTGTGATTCTCAGAAAATTCCCTTTGTTAAAACGAGTAAATGAATATACAATTTTATGCAAATATTATACATTGGAGAGAGCTAAGTGCCCAATTAAATATATAATCGAATGAGCACTCATCATACACAACTATTCAATATTTCATATTTACCTACATTGGTATATTTTCACAAAAGTTTAATTTTTCTCTATTTCTCTATTATTATTATTATTATTATTATTATTTATTTATTTAAATGTAAATGTAAATTTTGAAGTAATCTATATCATTATGTGGCTTTTATTGCAAAATTTTCAAATTTTTTTAAATGCTTACAGATCAATATAAAAACTGAAAGAAAGAAAATATTCATTCTTATCAAAAAAAGCTCCTCGCAAATAGTGGTCAATATCAGTTTATTAAAATTTCTGTAACCGATTCATGAAAACAGCGTAATAATACTAAAGCAAATGTGGAAAACAGCAGATATGTAAAACCCGGTGTTTTAATATGCAGGCAGTTTAGAAGAAAAGATTACTCTTCTATGAAAAACGTATGTTTCCAATAAGTTGTTAATATCGAAAGTAATGGTTTAACACTTTACAACATACAATCAACGTAAAGAAAACTTATTTATATCCATAAAAGAAAAAGAAAATTCTAGTGTCTTTATCATTGAGAAACTCTTAATAATTAATTGCAACTAACGCTTCGGCGAATCATATTTCTAAGAAATTTCTAGGTAATTACACTGTGTTAAATTTTGCCGTCAACGTCAATGTCTCCTCTGAAAAATTAACCAAAATTTGTTGTTAAGATGAAGATTTAAAACGGATATTGAACTCTATCCATTATCCACAAATATTTGAAAATTAGAAGTTCAAGAGAATTTCTTTTATTTCTTAGTAACAAAAATGAAATTTAAAGAGTTTTCAGTCTATATAACATCATATGGAAGTATTTTGATCAATAACTATCGCTTGGCAGTTTTGTTAAAGTTATTATTATTATTATTATTATTATTATTATTATTATTATTATTATTATTATTATTATTATTATTATTATTATTTAGCCGCGGTAGCCTGGTCGTTAAGAGCAGCGAGTTCGTGATCGAAAGATTGCGGGTTCGGTCCTCGAGCCGGCCGAAGACAGTCGTGTGCGCTAATGGCGACTGGTGCACGTTAAATTCCGTCGTGGTCGTAAAGTCCTCCAAGTTCCCATCAAAAATTATACCTCTGGGGGTACCGGAACATGGGTTTAACTCGCTCTGATCCGGATCAAAATTCGAGTTCCTGTTGTCTGGCAGGTGCTGCCATCTTTCACCAGCTTCTGGAGCTAAAGTCGTACTTCCTCCCTATGAGGCGCTCCTAATAACGGAAGACGCACCCCTCATGCCTTAAAAATCCGGTTAGTTCCACTACCGGGGCTCGGAATTTCCGAGTGGCACACAACAGCAACAACAACATTATTATTATTTTAGTTTTTATTTATTAATTACTTTTCATATAATCATCACATAGCACAAAAAATTTTAATTAATTTGAAAGTGCTCTGAAAGAAATATTCACTCCTCGAAAGAATTAAATCATTCAAATTCTTTTGTTATGTTTTTTATAAAAACTATTTTTTTTTTTTTTTATACGTCATATGATAAATTTTAATTTCTATTGATTGAAAGCGTAATAGAATAAAAAAATTGCCTTCCAGCAATTATTTTCCTCAGCAAAAAACTTGTCCAAATTCTATTCTGCTCTGTATATAATGTATAGATTTAATTCAAATTTGCTAATGTCCTACGATATACAAAAGTTCTGTCCTGTATTGACAAAAAATCTATGCTTGATAGAGAAAAACTTCAGCACATCAAAAAGAATTTGTATCAGCTAAAATTACACTGCGCTGCAAAAAAATTTTTTTTTCGAGATCTGATATCATTCTTGCTGATTCTTATGTAAAATGACCTTCTAATCCGAATATGACTACCATTTTGCCCAGTCACCCACCGTTTTCTCAGGACACCGCCCCTTTCCCCAATTTTTATCACTGTTCGATAATTCTATGGCCATGAATTTGATTTGGAGAATGAAAAAGAATTAATTTAACACTCAAAAACAAAAGAATATATATATATTTTTTTTTCAATTTAATTTACAAATTTATTCATCAAGCCTGAAAGTTCATTTCAGAAAAGTATAGAGTGGAAGGCTGATTTTTTATACCAACTATGTGAAAAATACCACAGCCGGAAATCGAACCCGGGCCTTCCGCTTTACGTGCGGATGCTCAAACCATCAAGCTACCTTGGCTGATTACTAGCTAGGCATTTCTCACATAACATTCGTTGGCAAAGTCACCGAGTCTGTAAACACAGCTCTATCTAGAGACATTATTAATCATGACACAACTCCAATAGACCATGAATTTTTTTTTTTTTCAATGTAATTTAGAAATTTATTTCATTTCAGAAAATTGTGGAGTGGAAGGCTGATTTTTTCTCAATAAATTTCACAAATAAATATTATTACTAACAACTTATTTTCACATATAAAACTCATTATAAAAATTTTCATAGTAAAACTTATTTTCACAAATAAATTTTTAAATTAAATTGGGGGTGGAGCGGTAAGGGGGGGGGGCTATGGGCAAAAACAAATAGAAATACAGTTAAGGCATTCAAAATTGTTACAGATAGGTTTTAAAGGCCTGCAAGTCGAATGGGGATATTTTCGAAAGTGTAAAGTTATTAGGAGGGGCGAGAAGGGGGGAGGGGGTGGGGGGCAAAAAAATAAAAATAGAGTTAGATCGTTCAAAATTGGTACACAAATGGTTTTCGATACTTAAAATCGAATGCGGATATTTTTGAATTTGTAAAATTATTAGGAGGGGCGGTGAGGGGGGGCTATGGCCAAAAACAAATAGAAATGCAGTTAGGCCGTTCAAAATTATTACAGATTGGTTTTAGAGGCCTGCAAGTCGAATGGGGATATTTTCGAAAGTGTAACGTTATTAGGAGGGACGGGAAGGGGGGGGGGGCGGAGGGGCAAAAAAAATTAAATAGAGTTAGATCATTCAAAATTGGTACATAGAGGTTTTCGATACTTACAAACCGATTGCGAATATTTTCGAATTTTTTAAATTATTGGGAAGGGGGCGGGGGGGAGAGTGGTGGGGCAAAAAAATAAAAATAGAGATAGATCGTTCAAAACTGGTGCATAGAGGTTTTTGATATTTACAAATCGATTGCGGATATTTTCGAATTTGTAAAATTATTAGGATAGACGGGAGGGGGGCGAAGGGGGAAAATAACAGAAATAAGAGTTAGAGCATTTTATTTTTTCCGAAGGCAGTGAGAACCCGGTGCGACATTTTTCCTAATCAGATTTTGTTTCGCTTTCTTTTTTCACGTGATAAAAATCAATGCAATTTTGAGAATTCAGTAATTATAGTGATTCATTTAAAAATAGCGACCAGCGAAGCGGGCAAAGCCTGCTAGTGTTTAATAAATAACATTAATAATAGATTAACAAAATGTAATATATAATTTCAGTGGCAAATCCCCACTAAATTTTCCTCTCGCCGCAGATGTTTATGTTTTAGAGTTTTCCAACTCTGTAGCCCCTCGGAAGATATTTAACAGTTAAAATAATCCCCCCCCCCTAAAAATCAAATTTATAGCCATAAAATGACCAAAAAGTGTTAAAAATACGGGATCCGTCCCTGAAAAACGGTGGGTGACAGAGCACAATGAGCGTCCTATTCGGATTCAGGAGGTCATTTTACATAAGAATATGCAAAAGTGGTGTTGGGGGCAATTCTCATGAAGAGCAGTGCTATCAAATCAAATTTTGCCAACACCATTTTTGTAGACCTGTGTTGTTATATATATATTTTTTTTATATTATCTAAAAATTATTGGAAGAAATGGCCTTAAACTTCAGATATGCAGAGAATATTTATAAATTTACTTTTTCTAGCATCGATCTAGTCACGATTGCAATTAGGAGACCAACCACAAATTGAAGAAAAACACGAATACTTTAAATTATCCTGCATCATAAAATGCGGCAGATGATTTGTAACTTTAACAAATGATTTCACTCTTTTTTTTTTTTTTTTTTTTTTTTTTACAATATTCGTATGCTCTTTTGAGGGAATTCTACGATTATTTAGACAGCCACTTTTTTTTTTTTTTTCTTTCTAAAATTATTATTTTTATTGTTATTATCCGCGTTTGTAATGATCGATAGATGGCGCTTTTTCAGTTTTTGTTGTTAGTAAATATTATAGCCACGTGTATTTATTTTTGTTCTTTTTGTTATTCTACTTAATATTCGTACTATAATTTCTCCGCCATTACATCATGGAAAATTGATTGCTTTTGGAAAAAAATATTTCAGTTTATTCAAAGTTCGATGGGAAGTAGATTTTTAACTGAAGTTGAACAAATATTAGCTTCAAATCATCTGATTAATTCTTTACTTCCATTAGCCGAAGCAACTGAAATTTTAAATTTGTCATTTGGAAATAAATGGAAGCTTAATTCTGGATTTCTTGGTCCTGTGGAGTTACACTGGAGCACACAACAGTATGTGGTATCTTTTTTACCGGATTTATTCATTTTTATTCAATAAATATATGTGAAACTAAACATCGGCAAGCAATGGCGGCTTAATGAAAGCCGAATTAAAGCATGTTTATTGTAATTTCACCTTAGCCCACCAGAGGGCGAGCATTTCATTACAATCGCGGATGGAAATGTGATTGCTTTTAATAAGAATGTATTTAAACACAATTTCGCGAAGCATGCAGAAAAAAGGATAGAGAAACGTTATTCTGAAACTTAAAATACACACGTTTAACTTTCTCTAAGATATGAGTATTTGAGGTAAATATTTTTTTTAAGAGTTTCACGATAGGTAGCACGTTTATTTTTTTTTTCAATTCATAGGTTGAAAGCTAGATATACTGAACAACTTAAATCAACCGTTCATTTAAATACAATAAAACTTAAGCAAATTATCCGTAAAAGAATGAGCTTGATTTTTTATCTTTTCCAGGGTTGAAGTTTCATAACGGGTTTTGCGCCTGCCATGTATTTAATTTGGAGATCCAATTATTTCAGCCAAATTGCAAAAATTCATTTTTATGAAAAAGCATTTGCGGCCTTGTAACTCTAACATAATTTTATTTATTTACTAAGATTTGTTAATTTATGAAAGGTTTTTCATAAAAAAAGATTTTTCGCAATGTGGATCTTTAAATTAAGTACGTGTGGCACGCAAAAAAACCCCTCATGGAAATCCAGTTCTGGAATATATCTAAAATCTAGCTGATTCGTTTGCCGATAATTTATTTGATGTTTACTGTATTCAAATAAACTTTTCACGTATGTTGCCCAATATAGATCGATTTCAACAACTATGCACTAAAAAAGGGCCATTTCTCGCGCATGTGCAGCAAAAATGCATTTACTGCAAATACCCATATATCAGCAAAAATTAAACGTGAACGTGTACATTTTAGATTTCAAAGTAATATTTCTCTAGAATTTTGTAAAATTTTCTTGAAACCCATTCTTGTTATGAGTGAAAAACTTGCCAAAAAATTTAACAATTTTTAAAATATATATATATGTGTGTGTGTGTGTGCGTATCTGCCTAAATATTTGTGCGATTCCGATAAAAACATATAAATATTGTACATAGTAAGTGCAACGTGTGTTAACAAGTCATTCATGGCTTTTATGATATAAGTTAATACAAAGAATTTTTGTTATTCTTCAATTTTTGGTTGATCTCCTAATTGCACTCGTGACTAAATCAATATGAGAAAGTGTAAGCTTATAAACGTATTTTGCAAGTTTGAAGTTTAAGGCCATTTCGTCCAGTGATTTCTTTTTAGTAAATAGAAAAAATGTCTTAAAAAAAAAGTATTTGAATGCTCATTGTAGGGTAGGTGCTCCAGTGATTGGCATGCTCCAGTAATTGACATCTATCCCGAAATAATTAATAAATAAGAAAAATAATAAAATCATATATTTAACATATAAGAATTTTAACATTTTATGTCAAACACTGGAGCGTAGGGTGCTAATAACTGGTAAAATGAATAACTAGCAGGTGTCAAACACTGGAACATAGGGTGCCAATTACTGATAAATTGAAAAACTGGTAGTGTCAATTACTGGAACACTGAGTGGGTGTCAAATAAAAATTCATAAAAAAAAATAATTGTTATCAAATGTATATATTTTAACACATATGTGGTTCTGAATGTCTTTCATACCATATGTACTAACTTAAGATTTCTAAAAATATTTTCTGATGACTAGAACATTAAAAACATCAGAGGTTGCTCTAAAAGTGTCAATCACTGGTGCGCTTACCCTATACAAAAAGTGAAGAAAAAAAAAATTGATTCATTTCTTTCAAATCTAATGTCACGTTTCTTGTCAATGTTTATAATATTAATTTTGTATTACTTATTCCCTGTTGTTTCAAAATAGCTTTATGACGATTACGTTGATACAAAAGTTTATATAAAGCTCAAATTTGATTCCAAAACACATTTTTTTAATCATTCCACGGATAGTTTTTAGGTGCTTTTTATTGCATACTCCTTATTTATGCAAGGAAATTCACGTTTCTCACCCTTATAATAACAAATTTCACTTAATAATGATCTCTATTGCCTCCAGCCCTTAAAAGAATATATAAATTTTGAATTAAGCTTAACCATCATGTTTTAATGATTTTTTTTTTCCTTTGTACAGGTTTGTTGGTTATCCCGGTCATTATATGAAAATGTTAGGATTACGAAATGAAGAGGTAAGTTAAATATAATATTTTTTAACTACAAATAATATTACCATGTTTTTATTAATTTCGATTCTTGCTTGTGGATTTGTGTGTTTGTCAGGGACAAATCTTGCAATCAATTTTTAACTAACTTCCCGACTAGCTAGATATTTGAAATTTTCAGGACACTCACAACACGGTGACAATACATTTTTCTAATAATTTTAGTCAACTATTTCAAGTCCCGCTGCCTTCGGCAGCGCTTATATGATTCGACAGAAAATTTATTTAACTAACTTCCCGACTAGCTATA
Source organism: Salticus scenicus (assembly GCA_963930645.1). NCBI lineage: Eukaryota > Metazoa > Arthropoda > Arachnida > Araneae > Salticidae > Salticus > Salticus scenicus. Next base: position 53,894,779 of record OZ005648.1, read on the forward strand.
CATTTAAAACTTTCAGAATAGTTCAGAACACTGTGAAAATGCATTTTCTTAATACCTTTAGCCAACTGTTTCGGGTTCCTGCTGCCTTCGGCAGCGTTATCAGTACAAAGCTTGCAATCGATTTTTCACTAACTTTCCGACTAACTAGACATTTGAAACTTTCAGGACAGCTCACAACACGGTGACAATACATTTTTCTAATAATTTTAGTCAACTATTTCAGGTCCCGCTGCCTTCGGCAGCGCTTATATAATTCGACAGAACATTTATTTAACTAACTTCCTGACTAACTAGACATTTAAAATTTTCAGAATAGTTCAGAACACGGTAAAAATGCATTTTTTTAATAACTTTATCCAACTGTTTCGGGTTCCTGCTGCGCGTTATCAGTACAAAGCTTGCAATCGATTTTTCACTAACTTTCCGACTAGCTAGACATTTGAAACTTTCAGGACAGCTCACAACACGGTGACAATACATTTTTCTAATAATTTTAGTCAACTGTTTCAGGTCCCTACTGCCTTCGGCAGCATTCATATGATTCAACAGAAAATTTATTTAACTAACTTCCCGAATAGCTAGACATTTGAAACTTTCGGAATAGTTCAGAATACGGTGAAAATGCTTTTTAAAAATATTTTTATCCAATTGCTTCGGGACCCTGCTGCCTTCGACAGCGTTTCCAGTACAAAGCTTGCAATCAACTTTTAACTAACTTCCCGGCTAGATAGCCATTTGAAACTTTTATAATAGCTCAAAAGACGATAGCAAGGAATTTTTTTAATACTTTTATCCAATTGCTGGGGTTCCGGCTGCCTTCAGTAGCGTTTATATGATTCAACAGAAAATTTAAAAACATGGTTTATATATATATATATATATTTTTTTTTATCTTATAATTATTTTTAAAACTCTTCTCTCGTAAACCTATAAAAATATAAACTTTTTTTTTTTTTTAGTACTTTTTACCTACATTGAAAAAAGAATGTTTTATTGCACAAAAATTCATGGCATGAAAATCGCCAGAAAATATGCTTTTGCTTTGTCAAAAGTACTTTGACAAATTTTTCTTTAGCAGAAAATACGGAGACGTACACATTTTTTTTTTTTTTTTCGTAGAGCACACTGTAAGAAACATTTTTTAGTAAATAAAAAAATCCAGCTCTATTAGCTAGGATCGATCCAGAGTTCAGCGATTGTAGAAAACAATTACCCTGTAACGACAGTCTTTCGCAGAGTGAGAAAAAATCACATTTTCCCCCACGATGATCAATCATTGCCTTATTGTTATATCTATGGGTCGCACACTTATTTGCTTTTTCTCGTTTTATGAAGTGTTGTACTTAATTATTACGATCCAAAATAATTATTATTTTCTTTCTTTTTTTTTTTTTTAATTTATAAAGGTTTTTTACAAAGTTTTGTTAGTTTTTTTTAAATTTTTTGTTATAATAAGCAGAATTTTTTTATATAATTACAACTATATAATTTGCTTACCCAATTTATAAAGTAAACATTCATGACGAACAAAATCAATGAACAAAGAAACTTTTTTTTTTTTTTTTTTTTAAATCAACAAACGTTTTCGAATTTATCAAAAAACATTTTGGAAACACGTAATTTAAAATTATTACATTTAATTAAAACTATTTTTAAATTTTTTGAACAATTCTAAGCTTTTTGCTTTAAATATAAAGCATCTCCAGGAACGATTATAACATGTTTCTTTTCAGCAGTTTAAATACATTAAAGTAGTTTCCAAATACAGTTATACAAACTTGATCAAAAAGTAGGTGAGCAGTCTTTTAGAAGAAAAAATATGAATGAATTTGTAGGAGCAAAAGTTGCAATCTTTTTAGGTCAGCATTTCCGTTAACGAGGTTCGACTGAATTAGTATTCATTTAGTCTTTAGGTTTTTCGGTTCGGTTCAGGTATGAAAAATTTCTCGTGTGGTTCATCAAAATTTTCTATTACGGGTTCGAATCAGTTTTCGGGGCGATGAAAATTTTTTTGTCGGGTTTGGGTCGGGTTTCGCATTGATTTAAAACTCAACTGTCGGGTTCGGGTCGGGTACCCTATTTTCCCTGTATTTTTCCCAAAGAGTGTTAATATTTTTATTTTAAAATATTGCATTTATTGTTGTTGAATTTCATTTATTGTCATGCGTGTGATTTATATTATTTTTCTTTTGCTTTATAAGTGTGGCAACAGTGGGTGCCTAATGGAATTAGCCCAGCAGTTAGCTGTTATTATGATCGGCAAACAAATCATCAATAACGCACAAGAGATATTATTGCCGTAAGTAACTAAGTTTTTGAAAAAATTATACTTTATCATTCTTGTATCATTAGACGGTCTTCGTCCCCTAGCAGTCGATATTTCCAAATGATCCTATTTTGGCTTTGATTGTTATTAAATTTCACATTGTTAAATGTAAAATGACAACATAAATTTTCCTCGGATATTAGCTGGTTTATTTCTTGTTTGCAAAATGTGAAATAATTGAATATTTATTTGCCTGAATATCAATGGATTTGTAATTAATAGTTCATCTTCAAATGTCAGGAAAAAATAAATGCAAAATATAAAAAAAGTTTCGGTTAGTTTTTAATTACTTTTTTTTTTTGTACGTTTTTATATATTTTCTAACGTTAAATGTGAGTTACGATTTCTATGATGTTGAGCGAATATTTATAAATTCACTTACTTGCATAAAATTACTCAAAATATACGTTCACATTTTATGCATGTATAAAATATGTATGAGCTGCTGTATAAGTATATATTAATATATACAATTACATAAAAATAATTATGAGTCCCAATTATGAAGCTGTCCACGTGTATCATGTTCGAATAGATGAGTAGCTAATCAAAACATCGAAATAAAGTATAGCATTGTAAACGTTATTACAGAAAAAGAATGGGCTCTTTAATAGATGGTAAAATAGTCCCTTGGCACGATACAAACAAATAATCGATGAAGATTAGAGTCGATTAGGTAGCCGATGTACCAGTGAGGCAGATCTTGCCATATGAGAAACTCATGAACATGAGAGACTTTTTTTTTCATGACCCATGAGATAAAAACTCATGACAGAATTCGAAGATATTCAGGGACTGCTACTTATCGTACCTAACATGTCCCAAACACATTCGATTGGTGAAATCTTTGGCAACCTGGCAAGCCACATGAAGACATTAACATTTTGAAAATATTACTTCAACGATGGATCAGTATATGGCCGAGTCGAGTCGGCTCGAAAACAGAATTTGACGAAAAAAATAAATAAGTAAATAAATAGACAGTACCAACGATTGCAAAATAATGTCTTCGATGTACTTGAGAACGATGAGAGTACCTTGAAAGGCGATTAAAGGTAATCGGCTATTCCAGAATATTGCTACCCTTGCTACTCACGGAACAATGGATATGTGTCTCTCTCCAACAAATGTTTGACCTGTAAAGAATAATTTGGTCTCTGAACCCCACTTCTCATTTCTTCCCACACGTTTTCGGTGGTTGTCAGCATCAAGTGGAAAATGGGACTCATCGCTAAAGGTAGCCTTCTTCAGTTTGCACGCTGTTGTTTAGTTTGACTGTCAGTAGCAGTCTTCCAAACGATACCAAGTATGTGAATGTTGGAAGAAGTGTTTAAAGCAGTCACTGTAATGATCGTTGATCTCTCAGGCTAACTGCTGCTAATCGTCTCCGAATGGTATCCCTTGATACTATATTATAACTAGTTGGCAAATAGTGTCGAAATGTTGACTGAGTCGCCGTTAGTGCAGACGTAATTTCTATCTTGATTGCGCAAATGTTTCGCTCCTCTGTGTTCCGGGGACATCCAGAGCCACTGCATTGCCTTAATATATCTTCTTTGAGTTGTCAGTTCCAATACCGGGTAACTACTATATCTCTTTGCCCAATATGCTATCCGATCTGTCTGTCCGACCAACACGCTTCTCTGGGGTCGTAAATGTAATACCTCTCAACATTTTACAACTGCTCGTAACGCCTTTACGCTTGATTCACACCAGACGCTTCATCTTCGGTTCTATTGAAACTTATTTTTTTGTGATTTTTCAGCTGCCACTCATTTTTTGTTTCTGACAACTCTATCACTACTTTTTGTGGTGATAATTAGCATAACTTGCTAATTTTTCTTGTAAAATTCTTCAAGCAGCAATAAAATTAATGTTCTTCATTGTAAACTTCCTTTCACATGACCAAAAGTTCAGGGATCACTTTCTGGTAACGAATAATTTACGAAATTTGCCTCGCGGCGAGTGTGAACCCATCCTAAGGTACATGTGTAAGTCATCTTTCGTGTTAGTGTCGTGTTATGTCGTGTTAAACTTATTTAAAAATATCTGCAAATAAATGTGAGCAGAAGAGGCGAGTTTTAGAAACTATAATCTTGACGTATGACTCAATTCTAGGAAATCAAGAGATAATTTCTGGCAATACAATGAATTCATAGTATTCATAATATCGTTTCACAACCTAGAAAAGTATAGACTAGAAATTCTCGATCATTTCGTCTATTCAGCTTACTGACGTGCCTTATATGCATAGTTCGTAAATCTGTATTTCTAGTTTAGGGATTTAGAAAATTACCACTTATTTGTTCTAGATGAAGGCGGTACATTTTTTTTTTCCTCAGTGTGTGTGTGTTAAAAATATATCATTATTAAAAACAAAATAGTATATGTAACTAATTTGAATAATAAATAAATAAATAAATGAATATGAATAAACAGTTATGTTTCCTATTGGTTTTTACAGCAAAATGAAGGCATGGTTTCATAGGAAGCGTACGAAGCTGAGCACTGCAATAAAATTAACGAGATGGGAGGAAGACTATCAATTAATTGAAAGCGAGGGACTCTTCCAAGAATATCTCGAAATGGGTAGGTTTCAAATTTTGTACCATTTCCTTTAATTCCTCACTCCTCCCTGCATGACCTTTTTCTTTTTTAACAGCAACGTCAAAAACTATTTGATGTTATACGTAGGATGAAGAAACAATTAGCCTTTAAAATTTTATTTCAATTTCCCGATTGGAATATTATATGTAGTTTTAACGTATAAGAAACGTATAAACTGTGATTTATTGCAATCCCTTTGTCAATTATAATTAATCAATATTTATATTTATTTGTTTTTGTGTAAAGTAAACTGTCATATAAACGTAAAAGATGTGTAAAGAAATCTATAAACCACACTTCATTGTAATAAAGCATTCATTGTAAACTGGTTTCAAACATCATTATATACATTAAGCTCATACAAATTAGTAGATGCGATGAAGCGTTAATTAGTTTTAATTCTATATCAGTACCATGATACTTGAAATAAATAAAAAAAAATATGAATCAGCCCTAAGTTCATTTTTTTTTTTTTTATTGTTTATTTGAAAAATGATGGTACTCATATAAGATTAAAATTAATTTATTTATTTGAATAAGCTTAATATCTGTAACTATCATCTTAAACAAGTATTTACCGTTGGTGAAACAACACGACGATATTATTTACCTGATATATTGTTTTCATTTATTATTTTCAGTATCTATTAATAAGAACTCAAAGCAATCATCGCAACACATCATGCATTAGCGCTTAATATTTTTTATTTATTTGATGAACTGTGGTACTCATACAGGATTAAAATTAATTATTACATTCAGGATCACATAGTTACCTGATATTTTCATCAGTTTATGCTGAACTAGGTTTACAGCTCAAGTCGTAGAAACACGTACACAGAACATCGTGAAATACTTAATTACATATATTGATATTTACTGTATATAACGCTTTCTTCATAAAAAGTTGAATAATGTTTTAATAGAATTTAAATATTATTGGTTATTTAACACTAAACCTACCACGGCGGGTCAAATGACTCCTTTTAAACTTTTTGTCAGAATTTCTTGCAAATACCATTATCACATCGTCCATGTTTCATGTATCAAATTGTGCTAAATAATATATTTTTGTTATACATAGTAATATATATAACATTTTAAAGACGAGTCACTTGACCCGCTGTGGTAAGAATAGGTATACATGAAGTATCGGTAGGTTTAGTGTTAATATGGAACTATATATCACCTTTCACACTGAACAATCAAGGAATTTATCGACGTTTAGGAAAATATATTTCTGTTTGCAATTTTTAAATGCTTTTTTCGTGTTATTGCTTATTTCAATCTTAATTGTCTTGAAAATAATATTCATTTGGTAGCAATTTTTCAAAAATAAAAGTTTCACTCTATTTTCTTTTCAGTACTTCAGTTTGGTTTTATCACCATTTTTGTAGCTGCCTTCCCCCTAGCTCCACTATTTGCCCTTCTTAATAATTGGGTAGAAATACGCCTGGATGCTCAGAAGTTCGTGTGCGAAACTAGGCGGGTCGTCGCGGAAAGAGCTCAAGACATCGGTATATGGTTTAGCATTCTGGAGTTACTAGCACATCTTGCTGTCATCAGTAATGTAAGTAAAGTTTTAAATCTGTCAGATGTCTAATTTTGAAAATTTAACAGTATCTGGATATCTCGAAGTCTTTTTTTTTTCTCCCATGGAGAACGCATTTGTTTCTATATCATAATGAATAAATATATTTATCGATTTATTGAACTTTGGTACTTGTGACCATTTCTTACCTCTTAGAATTCAAAACTTTCGTTCATAGTTTTTTTAAGTGTATTGCTATTTACATACAAGACGTATTGTGTTAAAGAAAGCAGATGATAATCTAATAATCTAAATGTGCCTGATTAGAGAGGGTTAGGTCTCAAAATACCTCGATTTTTTTCTTGGCAACTGAAGTAATGAGATAAGCAGTTTAAAGAAGAATTAGTTTTGTCGATCTGATATACATTGAAAAAAAAAAAAAATCTGTTAAAAGTACAGGAAAAATCTGGTAGCTGGGGTGCCAGTTTTTCTCCGTCATTATATACAGTTTAAAACCGTAAAATGTTATCACTGACATATGTTTTACACAGAAATCCTGTAAATCAAACAGGTTTTTTTGTTAAAAGCATAATTTTGTCCTGTATATTTGACGGAGAAATACTGGCACCCCAGCTGCCAGATTTTTCCTGTAATTTTAACAGTTTTTTTTTTTTTTTTTTTTTTTTTTTTTACAGTGTAACAATAAAAGGCTTACTAAGCGCGTATAATTATTTACATAAATTGAAGAGTAGTAAAAGAATTGGTATATCTAACTAATATCGTGTACCCCCCCCCCTCTCCAGGCACGCAGAAGTGTCGCAGTATGGCATGCCATGGATTCGGCTAATGTTTGAAGGTGTGCTAGAGGTAATTCACACCATAAACCCTGCGGACAAATCAACAAATCCATAGGATTGCAAGAGGGTATATCTCTTCTGAACAGCACATTGCAAGGCATCTCAGGTATGCTGAAAAATGTTCATGTATGGGGATTTAGGTGGCCAGTGTGCATCACTAAAATCAGAAGAGCGTCCCTGGAGAAATTCGGTGGCAAATCTCGGCGTGTGTGGTGTAGCATTGTTCTGCTGGAATTGTCCAAGTCCGTCGGAATATACAAATAATATGAATTTTTGCAGGTGATCGGACAGGATGCTTACGTATCTGTTATTCGTTAGAGTCGTCTCTAGACGTATTAAGGGTCCCAAATCACACCAACTACACATTCCCCATAGCATGGCAGAGCTTCCACCAATTTGAAGAGTTCCCTGTTGGCATGTGAGGTTCATGGATTCACGAGGTTATTTTCATACTCGTACACATCCATCCGACCAATATAGTTGGAAAAAAGACTCGCCAGACTAGGCAACGTTTTTCCAATCATCAACAGTCCAATGACGGTGTTGGTGGGCCCGGCGATGCATAAAGCTTTGTATCGCGCAGTCGACAACGGTACTTGACTGGGCTTTCGGCTCCGAAAGCCCATATCAATGATGGTCCATTGAATAGATCGAGCGCTGGCACTTGCTGATGCCCCAGATATCGAATCTGCAGTAATCTGAGAAAGGTTTGTGCGTTTATCATGTTTACTGATTCGCGTCAGTCATCGTTGGTCTCATTCTTTCATGACCTTCTACCGGCCACAGCGATATCGAAGATTTGATGTTTTAGAAGATTCCCGATATTCACTCTACACTCGTGAAATGGTCGTACGCGAAAATCCAAATTTCATTACTACCTCAGAGGTGCTATAACCCCTCTTTCGTGCACCAATTATAACGCTTTGTTCAAAGTAGCTTAATTCTTGATAACCTGCCATTGTAGCAGCAGTAATCGATCTAACAGGCTTGGCAGACACCTGTTGTCTTATATAAGCGCTGCCGACTGCATCACATTAATCTGATTGGTTCTATACCTCTATTATTTGCATATGCATGCCTGTACCAGGGTTTTTCGGTTGATTTCTTTAGAAATCGACTTATTGCAATCACTTCGTTCATCTATCCATCTACCTGCATATATACACAATAAGGAAAATTTTGTCATCACGATAACTCTCGAAATAATACTCCAAATCGAACCAAATTTGGACAGCGAAATTATCTTATAAATATTTGGGATGGGTTTGTTAACCAAGTTGCTCTGCCTTTTCGTTTTCAAGTGGTGACCACTTGAAAATTTCAAATCCACATTATAAAAATCGTATTTAAAGCCAGGTTTTCTTGTACTGTGATGTAAATATAGAGCACATAAGGTTCACAATCAAGTTTATTAAGGAACTTCATCCGTCAATTTTAATAAAATGGTGAATATCTTAAGTTAAATGGGGCCACTTGAAATAAGGCTACCACTTGAAAATTTAAAATCACGATAACTTCCGAATTAATACTGCAAATCGAACCAAATTTGGACAGCGAATTTATCTTATAAATATCTTGGATGTGTTTGTTAACCAAGTTGCTCCACCATTTTGTTTTCAAGTTGACTCCACTTGAAAATTTCAAATTCACATTGTAAAAAGCGTATACCGAATTTGTTTGAATTTTGACGCATACATAGACCATATAAGGGTTTCAACCAAGTTTATTGATGAACTTTATATGCCATTTTTAACAAAGTGGCGGATATCTTAAACTAAGCGGGACCACTTGAAATTAAGCTACCACTTGAAAATTTAAAATCACTATAACTTCCGAGATAATTCTCCAAATCGAACCAAATTTAGACTTTAACTTATCTTATAAATATCTTTGATGAGTTTGTTAATAAAATTACTCCGCCATTTTGTTTTCAAGTGGAGGCCACTTGAAAATTTCAAATTTCAAACTGTAAAAAGCGTATTTAAGACCGAATAGTCTTAAATACGCTTTAAGACTATTCGGCGTAAGCGTATATAAAATTTGAGATGGTATACCAAAATTCATTATGGTATACCATCTAAATTTTGATGTATACATAGACTATATAAGGGATACAACCAAGTTTATTAATGAACTTTATCCGCCATTTTTAGCAAACTGTGGATGCTATAAACTAAGCAAGACAACTTGAAATTAGGCTACCACATGAAAATTATAAATAAAATACCTTTTTAAATTTTGATTCGATTCGAGCCAAAGTTGGTCAGTGATCTTATTCTATAATTATTTTCAATAAGTTCACTAGGCAACTTGTTCTGACATTTTGTTTCCAAGTTGTGTCCACTTGAAATCACGCTGCCACTTGAAAATGCGCCATCGCGATATTTCGTAAATTATTTGAAGTTTACGAATTTCTTAACCACTTCACTGGCCACAGTAGTGTGTGGAAGGCTAAATTCTCCCCGAGTTATCTCGGGATAGCCGGTGAAGTGGTTAAACATGACAGAATAGGGCAAAATCTTGCTTGAATGTGCATTAAAAGGAATATTTTTATCGTAATGATGTCAGACCAGCTTTTAAATACCAGTTTTAATTCTTGGATAAATATCATTAACAATGAGCATTCTGCTTTAAAATTTCGTAAGTTTTTCGAAATTTGCAAATTCCTTAACATGACAGGAATAGGGCAAGATTTCACTTAAACTTCCATTTGAGGAATCTTTTCATCGTAAACATATCAGGCAACTTTTAAAATATCATTTATGATACTGGATACGAATATTTTAATTTGAAAATTTTGTAAGTTATTCGAAATTCAATATTTTCTTAACGCAGCAAAACAGAGCAATATTTCAGACAAACTAGCATTAGGGTGATCATTACATTAAAAATAGTATGGAATAGCCTGAAAATTAAATTATGTAACTGACCCCCGATAAAATTAATTAACAAATTATGATAAGGTATATGTATCGAACTAAAAGGTGGGTAGTCTATTAGGTTGAGAATTTCAGTCTGTCACCGAGCCGAGCGATCGGTCAAACTCATTTCCCTTAACACGAATATTGTCTGCCCTGTAGTAAAAGTTTATGGTAACAAATATGTGATGGGGAACTGAGCAGAATCTAACTATGTCAACTAGTTTGATATTCTAAGCGTATTGAAGGTCTTAGACTATAGATACTATGTGATGGTATTACACTGTTCTGCATGAAAATTGGCCTCAATACCATTTCTGCGAATTCTTGTGTAAAATACCCCCTGAATCTGAATATGACGCCCATTTTGCCCCATCACCCGCCGTCTTTTAGGGACGCCCCCCCCCCTATTTTTATCACTCTTCGGTAATTTTATGGCTATGAATATGATATCAATTTGGAGGGGTGTAAATGATTTTTTTAACTGTTAAATTTCTTATGAGGGGCTACAGAGGTGAAAAATTCTAAAACAAGAGCATTTGTACCAAGGGGTAAATTTAGGGGGCAAGGAAGTGCCACTGAAATTATAAATTACGTTGATAATATTTTATTATTATCATTACTGTTTATTATACATTTCATTACTATTTATTATACATAATATTTTTTATTTTAAGTGTTAAAATAGTCTTTTTCCACCCTCCAAATAAAATTCATGGCCATAAAATTACCAAACAGTGATTAAAATTGAAGGAGGGGGTGGCGTCCCGAGAAAACGGTGGTGACTGGGAAAAATAGGGTCCATATTCGGATTCAGGAGGTCATATTTTAACGCAGTCTATTTTAAATAAACATTGCATAACATACTAGATACATGATAAATGTGTTAAATAAAGTTTAATAATTCTTACACTTTATATTATTTTCATTGTTTTTTGTATTCTAAAAACATTGAAATTGCTCTTAATTTGCAGGCATTTTTAATTGCTTTTACGTCGGGTTTTCTTCCTAAAATGCTGTATGAATATGAATATCGGTGGGACTTGAAGGGATACGTCAATTTCACGTTGGCATGGTCACCCAATGGAACACTTAGTCAGCCTTGTCGGTAAGAAAATCAAAATTATGTTTTATGGTTTTAAATTTTTACAATTTTCATGTTTCCAGCTAATAATGCTAAGTAAAATAATATTTCTAAAATATATTGTAAACAGGATTCTATTTAGAATGACGTTTTTATCGTTTCTGCAATCAATTTATTTTCCATCATTATGTCTTTTAACTTTCATCAAACGCAAAAATTACCATTTACTTAAAACCAATTTGGCATTATTATGTAATTATCGGAATTTCAGGTTAACACATTTATTTTGTTTCTATCATCGTACTCGTCATCTGCACAAATAATTAAATACAGTAATTTATATTAAAAGAAAGCAAAAGCAACGTTAAAAAATCTGGAGTGAATCCACTCGACTTTCTGAACCTTAAGTCATTAACGGGTGTTTAAATAAATTAAAGTAAGTTAAATTTGAAATCAATCAACCTAATCGAATAAGGCGTTGAACGCTATTACATTTCAAATAATTTGAGCCCCATAGGCCATAATGATAAAGAATTTTTTTGTTGTATCCCTGTAGAAATCTAAGGGCTATATTCACCGAAATCTATACAGTTTGTGCTACGATGATCTCTAACATGTATAGAAATTTTCAGCTCAATCGGATAAGGCATTTAGATGATATCACACTTTAAATAATTTCAGCCCATAAAGCCATAATGATAAAGAAATTTTTCTTGTGTCACTGAAAAAAAAAATTATCCGTGTTAGATTTACCAAAATCTATAAAGGTCGTGTGACGATGACCTTTAACATGTCTATAAATTTTCAGCTTCATTGAGTAGATATTTAGGCGCTATCAACCTTTAAATATTTTGAGCCCATAGGCCATAACAAAAAAAAAAAAAAAAAAAAAAAAAAAAAAAAAATCTTTATGTTCCTGTCCAAAAAAAAAAAAAAAAAAAGAAAAAAAAAAAAAAGTTGAGTGCTGTATATACCAAAATTTACACAGTTCATACTACGGTGACCTATAACCTACGTATTAACTTTCTCATTCTAACAAGCGTTTAAACGCTGTCGTGTTCACTCTCACAGACATTATTCATACATACATACATCACCATAAAAATAACAAAAATGAACTCAATGAACCTCAAAACGTATAGAAACACCAAAATCTCAAATTCGTATCTTTGACATGATTACAATACTTTCCTTACATATGTATGTTCAGAAAGTAAAAAGAGTACAAATCAAAAAAAGAAAAAATAAATAAGAATAGCTAGCAGCCGTTTCAGTACCTTTAACGTCCCTTCATTTGTGCTAGCGAAAAAAAAATTATAACATAAAAGTTAAAACATTGAAAAATTGTAAAAAAATAAAAACAAGGTAATAAATAAGATAATAAATAAATAAAAGAAAGAAAATTAAATTCCCGGAGCTTGCTTGATGAAGGGACATTAAAGGTTCCAAAACGGCCGTTTGCTAGTTTTTAAAAATTTATTAATTTGTGCTCTTTTTACCTTAGTTCTCAAATTCTTATTATGTACTTACTGTCATTCACTACGGTATGTTTTTGAATCTCAACCAAATAAAAAATGCGCCTCTATTTTAAGGTAAATACAAGTTTTTTCATTGGTCTCTCCGTGGCTCAGTTGGTAAAAGTGCCATGTTAATAATCTAGTGGTCCCGCGTTCGATAACTTAAGGTCCGGAGGGTTAATTTTTGCAGACAATTAGTAGAAAAGATGTCAATTGATAAAAGAAAATTTACCGTTGACTAAACAGTATTCTAAGAATTTTTGAAGAGTTTTTATAAGAAGCCTTTTTCTTACAGCTCTTGTTAGAAACAAAAAAAAGTTTTTTGTGCACTACAAGCGCCCTCTATTGGGCGGAATATTCACTAAAATTTCAATGAAACAATTAACAATACAAAATAAAAATGATTAGGAAAAACACATAAACATTAACCAAATCAGTAAAATGTTAATTTATAATATAAAAAAATAATAATAAACTAAGATAATAATAAAAAGGTGGCTCAAACGAATAATTGCATTGCAGATATTGGCCCTTAATCAGAAAATGAAATCACAAAACTTATAGGCAATCGTGTGGTGCTGCCATCTGTTGTGAATTTTAAGAAATAATTTTTCTTTTCTTAACACAGTTCAAATTTCCCCAATTTTGGTTAATAAACAAAAAAGTTAATTTTTTTTTTTTTCAAATTAAATTTTATTCTAACTTCGAACAGATTTATGTGATACGTTATAATAAGAATTTGGGTTTTAAAAGTTTTGTTAAATAGATTATTTTTGCTTTCTTTTAATATTACCAAAGTACATCCTCTCATCTTTAATTCAGTAATTTATTCTTGATGAAGCTCCGGTGATTAAATTTTCATTCTCTTGATTCTTTTATTAGAAAATGCTATTTTCAAAATCAAAAATTTCTTCATTCTCAGTATTGTGAAATCAGTTTCGTCTAAATTTATGGCAAACATTTTCATGAATTTGTTCATAAAAAAAACTGAAACTGGATTAAAAAATGTAAAACACTTATAAAAATATACATGCATCAATAAAAAATATACATACATCAAGTTTTAATTTCAAATTGAAACATGCTTTTAATTTATATGACTTGTGTAATCTATGTACTAGTCATATGTACTGCAAAATTATTTTTAAATAATAACTATAATTCATGAGATTGATATAAAAATTGATTCATAAGGAAAATTTTGTAATAATTTTGTAATAATTCTCTAAAATTTACCATAACTTATCATAACATAAAATTTATCCTTCCTTTTGTTTTTAGAATATGATAGAATTTAATCCAAAAGATATGGTTAATTGCAATTTGAAATGTAATAGTTTTCTTACTTAATTTTTTAGTTTTTGTTTACATGGACAGTCGGTAACAAAAGTGTCCGAACACTAGCAAAAATTCCTATGTAAAAAAAGTACACTTCATACAGTTTTGCTAAACAAATCCTTGTCAAATCCTATTCTTAGTCAGTGTGAGAACATGATTCGATAAGGATTTATTTAACAAAACCGTATGAAGTGTATTTTTTTTACATAGGAATTTTTGCTAGTGTTCGGACACTTTTGTTACCGACTGTATATAATTAAATTAATGCCCCCCCCCTTTTTTTATTTAACTTATATTTTTTTGCTTTACAGGTATTCTGATTTCAGAGATACAGACGGAAATTTTACGACATTTTATTGGAGGCTGTTAGCTTTGCGATTTGGCTTTGTTATTCTATTTGAAGTGAGTTTATATATATATTCATTTATATATTTATGTATGTGCATTCGCGTTAGCAAATGCAGATCACTAGATGTACAAAAATAATAATGTTAGAGATGAAATGATTAATAATTATTTCCTTTGATTAGTAAAATATTTTCTGTCTTATAACAGCACATTGTATTTGCCGTATGTCGATTAATAGACATGTTGGTCCCAGACATTCCCGAGGCACTCGAGCTCAAGATCAAAAGAGAAAGGTACTTGGCTAAACAAGCTCTTGCTGATTCTGACACAATAATGAAGGTAATTTGTTAATAAATTTTTAAGAATGCTATCATTGAATATTAACATCTATATAATTTTTCTCTAACGTGAACCAGTTACGATTAAATTTTGAAGAAACGATACGATAGCGACTTAATAAAATACGTGAGGATAAAAAATAATACATAAGCAATATTTAAGCAAACGGATCTCAGTGATCTCGGTGTTATTTTACTCATTGATCTAATTTTTAAAAAATGACGACATTCGTCTGATGAGATCATTTTATAGAAAAATCTATTTTTAGAAGTTGCATCTTTACAGTCTTTGCAAGCACCATTTTAAACCAAGCGATACTTTAAATATATAAACAAAATATAAACTTTTGACATAAATTGATTAAAAAACGCAATAAAAAGCATAATCAAAATAGGTACTAAATTTTTTTAAACAAAAAATTATGCCAAAATGAATAAATTAAAAAATGAATTAAATGTATCAATTCTTGGTGGCAAAAATTTAAAAGTCGTCATAGGGGTCCTGTATTAAAACTGTTTTGCATGGGGAAGTATGAAAACTGGGTCACCAAACATAAATTTTATTCTGAAACTTTTTTTTGAATGATTTGGTTTAACTTATAATTAGCGTTTCATCCCACAAAAACGAATAATAAATTGGCTTCTGATGACTTAAATTTAAATTGGTAGGTGAAATTGATATAAGATAATGGTATAAGATAATGGATATAAGATGATGGTGATATAAGATTGTATATAATTGATATAAGTTTCATAAGTTTAAAGGTACAGTCGGTAACAAAAGTGTCCGAACACTAGCGAAAATTCCTATGTAAGAAAGGTAAAGTTAATACTGTTATGTTAAATAAATCCTTATCGAATCGTGTTCTTACACTGACTAAGAACAGGATTCGACAAGGATTTATTTAACAAAACAGTATTAACTCTACTTTTTTTATATAGGAATTTTTGCTACTGTTCGGATACTTTTGTTACCGACTGTAAATAATAAAAAAAAAGAATAAATTGCAAAAATTTCGCACTTGTTTGCTAGTACTATTTTAACTTTCCATCAAATGATCGCTCAAAATTATTAAAAAAAAAAAAAAAAAAAAAAATGTGAAACTGGAAAGGAAATAAAAAAAAGTTTCCGAAATATAATATAAATTTGATTTTATACATATCAGATAATTATAAAGTACACCGATATGAAAAGTTCAAGACGAAACAGCAACAACAACAAAAAAGGAAAAGAAAAGAAAAAGGATGAAATAAAGAAAAGTTTAAAAGTGGAACGGTGCATCTGTAAATTAACGTAAGTAACAGAACGTGCTGAAAAACAAATCGGAAGGCAGACTTGATACCAATACAATAGAGAAGTTTAGCCCTTTCAAACCCGACTTTAATATTATGAGTAAAAAAAAAAATATCCATGTTAAAATATCTTAATAGGATGCTAATAAACATATTAAAGTAAAAAAAAAAAATAATAATAAAAAAGTACTTTTGTAAAAAAAAAATAGGAAATTGTCCATTGTAATGGACAAACGGTCAATGAGGTTGCAAAAGTGAAATATTCAGTGTTGGAATTTCTATTGGGATTTTTGTTTTAAATACCCATTTATTTATGTAAAAAAGTTAAATAATGACACTATATCCCTAAATGAGTTCACACACATTATTACACAATACATTTTATTACACAATAGAAGATACATGAGAAATAAAACTTAATTTCACGTAAGATATTAATGTTTCTACATTCCAAAATATATAACTAAAACACTATTTATATGGAAATGGCTTTTGTTTCAAATGGCCTTCGTCTCCAACTAATATCTTTTTTTGATGTAAGGTGAAATGATGTATCATAATCGCTATCAGAAACTTCACTATCGGAACTTTCAGAAGAAACATCAGTACCTAAATGGAAATAAGTCAATTTTCAATAATTTTGATAATTTAAATTAAATTAATTCTAATTATTTTTCAGCAATTTTAATTATTTTGTGTTTATTTCAAAAATAAAAGGAGAGTAAAAAAATGTAATAGGAAAATAAAAGAATAAAAGTTAGGTAATATTTGAAAAAATCGTAAATGTATATGAGCTATTTACTGAATTAATTAAACTAATTACCAATTAAATTAATTACTGGGGAAAATCCCATTAAAATTTATTTTTTGGAGGAGATTGATTATCACTTTCAATAAAGCTATCATCATCAGAATCCAATTCATCAATGTCTGATAAGTCAGCACTTGTAATGTAATCTAAAACTTCTTTCAAATCTTTAGAATTTTTCAGATTATATTTTTCTAAAATGAAAAATAATCACTTTATCATACTTATAACTTCTTTTTGTTTTAAAAGTAGTATAAATACCTAAAATGAATTCGATAAAAAATATAATAATGATGTAACTATTTAAAGAATCACAACCACCAGTACCACATGTCCATTGTAATGGACATGTGATCGTCTTTGCAATTTGGCTAAACAAAAATCAATAACAAAATAAAACTATTCCCCATGCTAACACTAACTTACAATAATTATATAAAAAAATCATTGACACAATTAGAAGGCATTATCTACATAAATAAAAACAAAAATCTTACTCACCTTTTTGTAAACCAGAACATGACGCCATTTTCAAAGAAAGCAAACTGTAAACATATGTTAAATGTTGCCAAACCAAGAAATGCAAAGATGTCAAAAACCATAAGCTTTCATCTAACCATGGAGCAAATCTGAAGACTCTGGAGTGAATGAGTTAAAGAAAATAAGGATTTAAAATGTGTGTCCATTGTAATGGACACCGGGTCTGAAAGGGTTAAACACTGTAATAATTAAGTCAAAAGCAATTTACTAATTATTCAATAGTTTATATTTTATTACAACAATTATAAATAATTTACTTTACTCGTAATTTACTTGTCTTAATTACACTATGATTAGAAACACTTAAGTTAAACGTTAAGAAGAAATAAAGAAGAAAGCAGTGAAAAACATATTATTTTACTTTGATAAAAAACTTTACTTAATGTTTAGCCAATTCATTTATTTACATTATGAAATTTATAATAATAAAAACATAGATATAACAAGCGCCTGAATAGACATATCCTGTGTTTAGTATAGGGAAATTAGTATTAAATTAATACTAATTTCCTTACTAAACGCAAGATCTATCTATTCTAGCGCTTGTTATACCCACGTTGTCATATGCACATTAATTTTAAACCCAAATTTTGCGCATATGAGTTGGGTAAATTGTCTGTGTTTTTCCACGTTTTTGAATTTCTGACATTTAAAATCGGAGAACTGGATTGTACAGGGTTGTTGTAATTAAACTTTGTGAGGTTTGCGTTGACGCAGACCCCCATCTTAACTTAGTTAACTTTAAGTATTAGATATAAGAAGCACAAAGACTCAGATATGTAAAATAAAACTAAGAGTTTATTCAACTAAATTAATGGGAGGATTGGTCTGGATTATGTAACTCAGTCAGCAGAATTAAATATTTTAGCAAATAAATATAATAACTAATTTAGGTAATTTGAAATATCTCACCCCAGAAACAGTAGAAGTTGTATAGAGACGGATGCACTCCTTTACTCATAAACCGTGACTCCAATTAGATCAGCGGATTCCCGGCTGATTCAATTTTCCATTCACGAATACTAGCACCGAAGCACAACAACACTCATTAAACTACTTAACTTAAGTGCAACTCAATCTCCTTCATCGAAATATAACTTTCTCCAGGCTCTAAGCCTTAAACTTTGTTGTAGACAGACGTCGGACAAGACTCCACTACACCACGCCTTTTACGAAAACCATCTCCATCTTATACCACTTTCCACCAACTTCCCTTCTCTTCATTTCAACCAAACTTTTAGAATCGCTTCCTATTCGTCTACATCTCGCAACTTAATTCCTTCGTAGGAGCACCATGTCGCACAAAACTAATCCGACCTAAAATTTCACCAAGTCACTGGCGCCGAAGCGATTTAGCCATCCCAACTGAATACTTTGCTGGATCCAGCTTAATTTTAAACAAACTGTGATGACCTTCTACAGTCTCGACCTCACAACTTTCCTTATAAACAACATCCTACAGCGCAAACGGGTGAACGGAATGCAACGAAATTTGGTGTGTAGACTGTACACGAGATGCGCTCACGGAATTTCGAAAAAAAAAAATAGTTTCAAATTGTCCACTAGAGGGCGCCTTTTCCAGAAAAACATTAAATTTAACACAATAAACGACCAAACCGGAATACAGGAGCAATATTAACATTTATTGACTAGTTTCTGATCACCTTGTCATCGAACCACATTAAGTAAAGGTAAGGTTTTATACCCTAACCTGTTTTGCATAAGGTCGAGGTTAGATACCCGGCAGCCAGGTCTATATTATAGACCCGGCAGTCTTCTACGCTTGCGCAGTAGGACTTCCGGGTATGGCATACTTGATCTATAGATAAAGTGCCGGGTGACACAGAGAATGAATACTTTTTGAATGATTCTTATCAAAAACAGAGAGATACGTAAAAGTAAACAATAAACAAATCAAATAAATAAGCGTTAGTATGTTAAAAATCAGCAAACAACTAAATAGTGCTTGTTAGTAGCTTTGAATTTTGATTTATGTGTAGATATGCATTATAAGAAACATGTATAATTTATTAAAATTGCGCGAACTAAAACGTATAACACAACTAACTACCAATAACCATGTACAATTGTTAATTAGATAGATGTTCTAGTGGAAAAATATTTTTAATTACTTATTAAATATCTGGAACCATCATGAAATGTAATGGACTAAATTACAGCAATATTTATTTGATAGTATTTGTTTAGTGTTTTTTGATGATTTTGAAAATCTGTGTAATAAAATATATTTAAAATCCTTAATAAATTTATGATAGCAAATTAACAAAACTGACAGATTTTATTTTTTTAAATCGTTCATTTAAAATCTTTAGCATCGATAATTAATACTTTAAAAAAAAATATATATATATATATATAGATATTCATAGAATACATTGGACTAAACTATATGCTCTTAAAGAAAATTCTTTTTTTTTTTTCCTTTTTTTATAAGGAAAAAAAAAAATAAAAGTATGAACATCATATATATATATATATTAATTATAAAATTCTTGGGTTAGACTATATTTCAGGGTGCCCCTTGTTTCTCGCCAAGTTGTGATCACGGTAAATATATTTTTACCACTAAAGTTAGCCTATTTATATGTATAGGTTATATGTATATAGTGTATATACATATAGACACTTCAAATCTCAAATGAGACTCATCATCAGTGCAACAAAAACTAAAATAAAAAAATTCCTTATACAGGACCTGCTTCAGAAACAGCATTAGTAAAGGCCCAAATCTTTTTTTTTTTTTTTTTTTTTTAATTACTTGACACTAACTAAATTCATTTTAAAAACATTAAGAAGCAGCCTTTTTAATGTTTGAAAAAATGTTATGCATATATATTTAGAGAGAAAGAGATTTAAATTTTGATTATTTATTTTAACGAAATATGAATTGTTTTCCCACAAACTAATATACTGCTAATAAGTTTAACATTTCTTTTCTTTCTTTCTTTCTTCTTTTTTTTTTTTTTTTTTTTTTTTTTTTAATGTTTGAAATACACACTATTTCCCATGCTATATATAGCTCTATGGTAAAAACAAACCTTCGTGTACACTTATCTTTAATGCAATTTTCATATTCTTTTTTTGAGAATAGATATTTATTACAATTGAACTGATCTAAGTATTTCAATATATATATGTGTGTGTGTGTACACATTAAAATACCGTTTATACATTTTTCAGAGGATTGACGTATAACAATAAAAATAAATAAATAAATCTCTGATTATTATACATTTAATACCACTGGAGTAAAATTTATGGTAAATGCTAATTATTAAAGTTTTTAAAGATGGTAACTAGTATATTACTTTGTAGTAAAATTTATATTTGAAGATATTCATTTAATTAAAAAAAAAAAAGTTTTTTAGATTATTGTCGTAAAACTAAGAAAATTTACATACATATTTATTAAAATATAACAGTATTAATTATATCTTCTTCAAAACTATTTAAATTAAAAAGTAAAATTTAAAAAATAGATATTTATTTATTCGTTTAATGCTCAAGCCTTGTTAAGTTTAAAATTTTTCCCTTAATTTTTAAGCCCCACTAGTGACCAAGTGGTTCTGCACTCAGAGCTGGTAGATGAGAAGTGCTGGGTTTGATCCCACATCCTGCTCATCGACCTAGCCATCCTGTAATTTCGTGCTCTCCTAAACTAACGTGAATACAGGCTAGGACCCTTTAGAAAGATACAGAGGACATTCCACCTGACCTGAGACTTAGGAACCTAAAGTAGTTACAGTCGGCAGCAAAATAATTGAAGCTTTAACAATAATTTGTATTTAAAAAATGTGCACCTAAAACTGTTTTGTTAAGAAAATA
This sequence comes from Salticus scenicus, assembly GCA_963930645.1. Taxonomy (NCBI): domain Eukaryota; kingdom Metazoa; phylum Arthropoda; class Arachnida; order Araneae; family Salticidae; genus Salticus; species Salticus scenicus. The sequence continues at coordinate 53,916,130 of OZ005648.1, forward strand.
TTTGTCGAGTCATGATCTTAGTCTTTTGCTGTTTATAAAAAAAAGTAAGTTGATGATAAAAATTAGCAATCAAACTTTAAAAAACAAAAAATGAAGAGTGTCAATGTTTGTTTTAATAATTTTGCTGCTGACTGTAGTCAGCCATAAGCCATACTACTTCTTAATTTCATATCGTTGTTGTTCAAATATATGTCCTGAATGTATAGAAATATTGCTTTATAGATCCACTAAAAATTTAATTTATAAGAAATGTTTTATGTTTAAATAGTGCAATTACATAAGAATTCCAAATTTTTTAAAAATTCTAATTATGTTTTTTAAAGTCTAAATTAAAACGTAAACTAAGATAGATACGCAGATGTGTCTACAAGATGTTATTATAATTTTTATAAATTTTACTCTAAACTTAGTGGTGTTAAAACATGTTTAAAAATTAAAATTATTTAAATACTTTTGAAAAAAATTTAATATTTTTTATATGGTATACATATATATGTATACAAATTATTGAATATTTACAAATTATATATACAAATTATTGAATATTTACAATATCACTTTCTATCATAAATATAAGATTATAAAACAGAGCACAAACAAAATAAAACAATTTGCATATGTGCGTTCGGCTTCTGTTTACTGCTATTTACTCGTGCTCTAACCTACCTTTAACCTACCATTTCAGGTAGGCTGAATTAATGAACCTCAATTACATTTTGAGCGGCACTAGAGGCGAGTTAATGGAGGATAGAATTTCTATTCAGTGAAAGGCAGAGCAGCGAATTAGCGGGTAGAGCCCCGCTGAAGTTAATAAACAAAGTGAGTCGGGTGTTGATGAGCGGAGCGAGTAAGGAGTAGAGTCTGCTAGTTTAGTTTAAAAAAAAAAAAGCTATTTTCTGGAATTTTTCACTAAGTTGAACTTCATTTTCTGCTGAACAAATATAACCTAATGAGAATTTAAAAAAAGAGAGAGAGAGAAAGAGATTTTTATTTCTATATGATTTTCAGAGAAATTAGTGTAAAAGCATTTAATTTGTCAAGAGGCCAAATAAACAAAAAATATGAAATCTTTATTTATTTTAATACACAAAAATTATTTATATATTAATTTGAAACATGTTTTTGTCTGTCTCCACTAAATTGAGAGAATGGCTAGGAGTAAAAATTTGGTTGAGGTGTCTAAAAAAAGGTCTCGGTCTGTAGATATGTTATGAAAAGAGAAAAATAAAAAAAGTCGAACAGTTCCCCCCCCTGGGGGGCAGGGGTTAAAAACACGTTTACGAGCTTAACTCAGCTCCAAATTACTTCACGGTGAAGAAATTGCACATATAGGGACTAGAGTCGAATACTAAAAAAAATCACTTTCTGCGAATTTGGAATTTTCAATTTTGAAGGGGGGAAAAATAGATTTGGAGGTGGGGGAAAGAAGGAAATTAGTTTGAGAGGGAAATCCGTTCTAGATCCACACATGTAGTACCTCATTTTAAAGGTCTTGAAATTTCATGTCGATTGGGGATGTTTGTATACAATATAGTGCGCCCCCTGGTGGTTAAAAATGAAACTAGGTGATTTTGCAGTAGACCCTATCATGTTAGAACTTATTTTAAAGGTCTTGATATTTCCTGACCGTTGGTGTTGTTCGTATAGAACATGCTGTGCCCCCTGGTGGTGGAAAGTGTAACTAAAGGATTTTGCAGTTGACACCACCATGTGACACCTTATTTAAAAGGTCTTGGAAATTCAAGGCGATTGGTGATGTTCGTATACAACATACTGCGCCCTTTGGTGGAGGAAAGTGAATTTTGCAGCGCGTGCGTAGCATGCCTGCTATACGGTGCCGCAGCCACAGGCAGCGGACACACGAGTCAGAGGTTCGTTCGGTTCAACACTAATTTTTGAGAATTTTTTCATGTTATTAGCGGCCCGCATACACGCTGCCGTAGGCACCGGGATCACGAACCCGAGTTCCGTTTGGTTTGAGGTAATTTTTTTGTTACAGATGATTATTTTTTTCGCGATGCTTTCATTTAAAAATAGAAATTCAAACAAAATCGAGTTAAAGATATAAAATCATACAAATTTAAGGTTCATTTAAGGTTATTATCACAGGCCCGGGCAGCGCCGGGCGGGTCAGCTAACGTGTAGTCATAGTATTAAACGAAATAGAAAATAAAAGATAGCAACTGTTTATTTGGAGTCAGTTTGACGTCACATTGATAGTATTTTATAGAAAGTGATGTCATATATAGTATTTCTATTTTCTATTTATAAGCATTTTTCCGAATTTCTTTTTTTTTTTTTTAAGTGAAATGTCGTAAATTATATTAGATGTTTTAACTTGAAATACATTTAAATAATGATGCGATGATTTTTGAAACATTACGGTCAATAAAGTGACCGTCGAATTCGACGGGTTCCAGCTAGTTAATATTATATATATAAAATGTATTTTTTCCCCCTTGGTGGTGTGTATGCAATTTATAGACAATATACAAGGTAGTTGAATACTTAAGTCAATATATTCATTCCTGTCATATGGAATTGATGGAAGTAGTTTAATAAATTGTACCATTTTCAGAAAAAATATTAATTAAAACGCTTCCATCTGCATAACAAGATTTACAGGCCCGAACTGGCTCCTTTGGGGGCCCTCGGCTAGAAATCAAAAAAAGGTCTGTCATGCTTTTATATGAAAGAAGAGATTAAAAAAAAGTCTTGTCGTACTAAATTAAATTCTTTTTGTACAGAAATTTATATCTATACTTAAAAGAGAAAAAATAAACTTTTTTTTTAATTAAGTACGACAGGACTATTTCTTTCAGACAGCAATTTTGCATTGTTACCATTTTGGGGTGTTCCACTTCCAATATGGCAGGATGCCTGCCAATATCCAACTTTATCATTTAATTGCTTAAACTATCTTAAAATATTTGAAATTTTATTGATAAATTCATAAACCGTGAAAATTCATTTTATGTAGTTTGGAGTTAAGGTTTTTTTTTTTTTTTTATACCAACTATGTGAAAAATGCCAGAGCCGGGCCATCTGTTTAACGTGCAGATGCTCTTCCACTGAACCACTCTAGCCGATAACCAACTCGACATTTCTCACATAATCATTACATCTACATTTGCAGATATGGTGATTTTGCCAATGGTTTATATGGGATAAATGTTGCGCTGGTTATCAGCCAGGGTGGCTCAATATAACAGCATCTGCAAGTTAAGTGGAGGACCCGGATTCTATTTCCGACTCTGGATTTATTCACATAGTTAATATAAAAAATCAACCTTACACTCCAAACAACTTAAAATATTTTGTGAAATCTGTAAAAAACTTAACATTTTTAAAAACCTACTCTTAAGTTAAAGATTCTTCATCGATCGCATATAGAAACCAATTGGCGATCTTTGTATTCGAGACTATCAATATTCATAAATTGGATGACTTCTGGATATATGTTGGCTATATCTTCTAAATGTATATTGATGATAGTTTCTGGATATTGTTGGTGATATCTTCTGCGATAATTGATAATGGCTTTTGCATGTTTGATGGCAATATCTTCGAAATATATATTCATAATGGCTTCTGAATATTTGTTGGCAATATCTTCAGAATGCAAATTCAAGGTGGCTTCTTACTATGTGTTGGCGGTATCTTTCTGAATATGTATTAATTATAGCTTTTGAATATTTGTTTGTGATAACTTGAGGATACGTACAGATTATGATTTCTGAATATTTATTGCCGAGGCCTATAGGTTATACATGAATTATGGCTTCTAAATATTTGTCAGCTATCTCGGTAAAGTTTCTATACATCTTTTTTTTTTTTTTTTTGGTGTGGGTGTGTTACAAGATTGTAATTATAAATCAGTCTTGTTGTACTAAATTAAATTCGGTCAAAGAATTTTTGTTTTCAAAAAAAGTAATTTCTGGCAGTTGGCCAGCAGGCATGAAAGTTTTCAGATTTTAGTCAGAAAAGTCCCTTAGAAAATTTAGTCCCTTTAGAAAGTCATCTTGGCTGTTTCTGAGATCAATGCAAATCCAAAGAGAAACCATAACTAAAATTTACGTGTGTGTGTGTGTGTGTGTATGGGCGGGGGGGAGGGGTTAGCAAATTATATTATCTTCCCAAAGTATGTGATTATTTTGCTGAAAAATCAGTGAAATCACTGCTTTATTTATTTATTTTTTTCTGCAAATTAATGAAATAAGATTATTTTGCTATTAATCATAATAAAATTTGTACTATTTTTAAAGTTCATTCCATACATAAAAGTTTATTTTAGTATACGACACAATTTCTGTTTTTTTTTTTTTTTTTTTTTTTTTTTTTTTGTAGCAAGTTACTGAAATATGCAATATTTTCGCAGTTGATTGGGAAATTATGGGTTCATTTCATTGCTGTTAAATACGTTACAGCTAAATGCTGAAATTAGGGGTAATTTTTGCTGAATAATGAATATTTTGAAACTACCCGGAGTAAAACTTTTTTTTTTTTTTTCTTTGCGTGCCGTGTACCATCTACGTATGCCTGAATCGTAGAACTCTGCCGCCGCATGGCGAAGGTAGCTTAAAACCACTTCTTTCAGTTCCTTGTGGGTTGTGAAATGCGTCTCACCCAGGTGTTTCTTCAACATAGGGAAGGTAATATATAATCACTGGGGGTAATCATCATTCTTCCACTTTCGCAATCATTTCGCCCGAAACTGATGGCCGACCAGAATGTTTTTCGTCATGGACGTCTGTCTTGAATTCTCTGCACTATTTGTGCACATGTTGCATGCTCATACACTTTTCCCCGCACAGTGCACACAGTTGGGAATGAATGTTCACCGGTGCAGCGTTTTTTGCACACAAAAAATGAATCACAGAGCGTAATTCGCAGCTGGCATGAGAAGCGAGTGGGAGCTTCATCTCTCACGGCCACAAAGACAAAAATGAACGTCGCCGACAACTCGTCGGGGCGGGGACTGGAGCTAAGCTATATGCCAGTGTCGCCAAAACCAGCTTAACCGCATTCATTGCATCCGCAGCCCCTGGGAACCTTATTTTATGGACAAGCCTCGTATTAATCAACATTTTAAATGTGGGGGAAAAAACTTTGACATTTATTAACTTTACATAAAAGTCAAATTCTGCCCAAATCCAAGTGTTTTAAACCATGATTAGCCAATGATTTTAAAACATTGAATATTACTAAAGATTAGAAAATTAATTTTCACCTGATTTACATGTTTTAAAGTCTCCTGGGTCAAAAAAAAAAGGGGGGAGCAAAAAATTAGAAATTCCGTTAGACTGTTCAAATTTGTTATACATACGTTTTGGGGGCCTACAAGTCGAATGAGGATATCCTCGAAAGTGTAAAGTTATTAGGGGGGGGGGGGGCAAAAACTAGAAATTTAGTTACACTGTTCAAAATTGGTATATATATGTTTTTGGCGTGTACGAGTCAAATGAGAATATTTTCGAAAGTGTAAAATTATTAAGGGGGTGGGCAAAAATTAGTAATTGAGTTAGTCCGTTTAAAATTGGTATACATAGGTTTTGGGGACCTACGAGTCGAATGACGACATTTTCGAAAGTGTAAAATAATTAGGTGGGGCAAGAAGGCGGCAGGGAGCAAAAAATTAGAAAATGAGTTAGACCGTTCAAAATTGGTATATACAGATTTTGAGGGCCTACAAGTCGAATGAGGATAATTTCAAAAGTGCAAAATTATTAGGGGAGGCAAAAAATTATAAATTCCGTTAGATCGTTCAAATTTGGTATATATAGGTTTATGAGGTATTGGGAGGGGGAGGGAGGGAGGGGTAAAAAAATTATAAATTTAGTTACACCGTTCAAAAATGGAATAGGTTGGTTTATGGGGCCTACAAGTTGAATGAAGATACTTTCGAAAGTGTAAAATTATTAGGGGGGGCGAAAACAAGGGCAAAGGGGTCAAAATTAGAAATTGAGTTAGACCGTTCAAAATTGGTATATATGGGTTTTGGGGGCCTACAAGTCGAATGAGGATATCTTCGAAAGGGTAAAGTTATTAGGGGGGGAAGGGGGGGGGCAAAAATTAGAAATTGAGTTACACTGTTCAAAATTGGTATATATATGTTTTTGGCGCGTACAAGTCGAATGACGATATTTTCGAAAGTGTAAAATAATTAGATGGGGCAAGAAGGGGGCAAAAATTTAGAAATTGAGTTAGACTGTTAAAAATTGGTATGCATAGGTTTTGGGGAGCTACGAGTCGAATGACGATATTTTTGAAAGTGTAAAATTATTAGGGGGAGGGGGGTCATAAAGGCAGCAGGGGAGAAAAAATTAGAAAATGAGTTAGACCGTTCAAAATTAGTGTACATAGGTTTTCGGGATCTACGAGTCGAATGACGATATTTTTGAAAGTGTAAAATTATTCAGGGGAGTAAAATTATTTTGAAAGTGTAAAATTATTCATTATATAAAATTATATAAAGGCAGCAGGGGAGAAAAATTAGAAAATGAGTTAGACCGTTCAAAATTGGTATATACAGATTTTGAGGGCCTACGAGTCGAATGAGGATACTTTCGAAAGTGCAAATTAGAGGAAAAAGGGGGGCAAAATATTAGAACATGAGTTAGACCATTCAAAATTGGTACATATAGGTTTTTGGGGCCCACAAGTCGAATGAGGACATTTTCAAAAGTGTAAAATTATTAAGGGAGGCGGAAAGGAGGGCAAAAAGTTCAAATTCGGTATATATAGGTTTATGAGGTACTGGGGGTGGGGGGTAAAAAGATTAGAAATTTAGTTAGTCCGTTCAAAAATGGAATAAATAGGTTTATGGGGCCTACAAGTCGAATGAAGATACTTTCGAAAGTGTAAAATTATTACAATAGGAAGGGGGGCGGGCGAAGGGGGCAAAAATTTAGTTAAGACCATTCACAATTGGTATATTTAGGTCTTGGGGACCTACGAGTTGAATAACGATATTTTCAAAAGTGTAAAAAATTTAGGTGGGGCAATAAGGGGGCAGAGGGTAAAAAATTAGAAATTGAGCTGACATTTCAAAATTGGTATACATAGGTTCATGGAGCCTACAAGTCGAATGAGGGTATTTCCGAAAGTGTAAAATTATTAGGGAACAAGAAGAGGGGTGGGGGGGGGAGGCAAAAATTAGAAATAAGTTACACTGTTCAAAATTTGTGTATATAGGTTTGTGGGGATTACAAGCTGAATGAAGATATTTTAAGAAGTGTAAAATTATTAGGAGGGGCAGGAAGGATAGTGAAGAAATACTTACACACAGCGCTTGTATATATGCATTTGTGCACAAGTTTACGCTGCAGAAGGCAGTGGGGACCCGGTGCGCCATTTTTCCCAATCAGATATATTTTTTTTTTTTTTTTTTTTTTTTTTTTACATGATAAAAATTAATGCAATTTTGAGAATTCATTAATTATAGCGATTCATTTAAAAATAATGACCAGCGATGCAGGCGTAGCCTGCTAGTAAATATATAAATTCAGTACAGGACCAATTATCTCTATTTCATCCAAATAAAATTATCATTTTTATGACATTTTGTAGTGGTGTGCTCTATTGACTTTTTTCAGATTTAAAAGCTATCTTTTCAGTTTACATTATCCGAATCTGCTATACTAATATAGCAAAAATATAACATTTAGAATTTGAAAAATTATCTTTAACTTGTACCGTTGTACCCCCTACCAAATAAATAAATATACTATTTTTAAATACAACAAAATTAAATGGAATTATTATTATTATTTATTAAATATTTCCTTTACTTTTAATTGTTTCAGATTACAAAGCTAAACCATTATTATTTAAAAAATTAAGTAAAGTAGAATGCTTCTGTAATTTTTTAAAAAAATGCGCTTGAAGTTAATTGTTTGAAAATATAATTCTGAATAACTGGATTCCAGATAAACGGTCCCATACTGTATTTAACATTTGTGGCGTATTTCTAGAGTCAGTTTTTGTAGTAGTACCTTTTTTTTCTGATTAGCAGCAAAAATAATTACTTTATCTCTACTTAGCAAACAAATGATAAAATCTTTTATTTAGGCAATACCATGAAAGGGTATATTTTGTTAAAATTTAATATATTTTGGCAATTGACTGCAAGAATATTTTATTTTGAATTTATTGTTTATTTCAGTAATCACTAAAAAGTAAAAAGGAAAAAACATATTTCAGCAATAGCCATGAGATTAAAAATAAATTTTATCAGTGAAATGATCCTGCTTATCATACGTGATTTTGTTTATCACTCATAAAAAAACACAGAAACACAATTCTATTAATTTTTTTGAGAAATATCATATTTCAGTTTTTATTTTTTAAATAGCATAGAAAATTTAAAGATTAGCCGTAAAGTAATAGTCTATTTTAAAAATTAATTGCTATTACATTAATTTTAACAATTAGCGGTAAATGATTCAATATTTCGGTAATTAGTCACAAAATCATAGCATGCATTGAAAAACTTTTTTATTAATTTTTTTTTCAAGTGAATTTTAATGATAATTAAGATCAAATGTAAATTTCTTAATAAATGCTGAAATAATCACTTGGCTCAGCTTTTCTTTAAAATCAGAATAGGTGGAAAATAAATCTCCCACCCTAATCTCGGCCTTTTTTTTCTTTTTTTTTTTTTTTTTTTTTGGCCAAAACTAAATAACCAGTTATATCACCTTATTTAACAAAAAACATAGAAGAAAATAACGCAAAAAATTATAACAAATAACGCAAAAATATAACAAATAATGAAACAAATATTTAAGAAGAAAAATCAAGAGAGCTAAGCGTGGCGTGGTAAACACAGAAAAGAAAAAGATAGAAAAATATGTAAAAGTCGTTCATTTTATCGGCAGATGAATCATGAATCACACGGCAGTCATACTGCGCAAGCGCCAAAACTGCCGGGGATGTAATAGGGACACGGCTGCCGGGTCTCTAACCACTCCGTTTGCATAAAGCTTCCTCTTCTTCGCAAGCATGCAAATCTTGACATTTTTTTCCTAGAACTGACAGCTTTTCCCGGTTTTACATGTTATTACTCATAATTCTTGTTCTGGATTATTAATAATGTATCTGTATTCTGGTTTGGTCGTTTATTGTGTTAAATTTAATGTTTTTCCGGAAAAGGCGCCCTCTGGTGGACATTTTAGCACTTTTTTTTTCCAAAATTCCGTGAGCGCATCTTGTATATAGTCTATATACCAAATTTCGTTGCATTTCGTTCACCCATTTGCGCTGTAGGATACAGTTTATAGGGGAAGTTTAATTATAACCAGCCTATAAATTTATAATGATGATTGTGCGAATTTATGTTTAAAAAACGAGTTTTTTAATTTAGGATGTGAAACTATGTATTGCTATCTGCACACTATATACAAACGTATTAGGTAAGTATGGTGTTGAACATCTTGCAGCATACATTAAAGTTGGGAGTATAGATGAGGTGGGGTGGGGGAGTTCTTTTTTAAATTGATTACCATGTATGTATACGACCGATGTAACTATTCTAATTCTTCTTTTTATATAGTTTATTTAATAGTAAAAGACGCAAAATTTCAGATTAGTACAAAAAATAAAGTTGAAAATTGTATAAGCGTATACTGAACTGTTCATATATATATATATATATATATATATATATATTCATTGTTTAATGCAGGTCGCACAACGCCGTGATGAAGAGGATGAAGAAGACGACGAGGAAGGCGCTCGAAAGGACAGAAACCCTTTCAGTAATCTGGACCCTCCCAAGATAACCTGATGTTCAAAGACGTGACCTAGAAGTCATAAAAAGACAAGATTCAAAGTTGCCAAAGCTCGGCCGAATGACCTCACGGTGGTTGATCAATCTGTGCTTGAGAACCGCCGCTCTGGTTGCTCTGGTTCTTATAATCCCTGTGATACCGTTCTTATCCTATATGTTATAAGATTTTTCTCTCACATTAAAGTCTTTTTCACGATGTTGTTGCTCTGCTTCAGTCATAAACCTAACTCAATTAAATAAATGCTCTCAAGTTGGGGGGGGGGGGAACTGCGGTTTCCGCATGGCTGCCTACATTTCTAATTTATTCCGTGGCATTGTTAGTGCCTGCCTTCTTTTACACACCACTTCTTTTGTAGAGCAATTTTCTCCTATGTAAAATTACGATTGAATAAGAGGAAAATCACTCTTCAAAAAAGTTGTGTGTAGAATAAGGGTGGGTACTATCAATGCTGCGGAGTAAATTAAAAATGGTGGCAACTATGGTTTTACTAACCATCTTATTCAAACTAACAGACAGAAAGTGGAACTGTTGAATTCTTTGCAATAATTTATCTCATTGTTTATTGTATGTCATCCAGTCTTATTTTATGTAAAAGTTGTGTATATATGTTTGAAATCCACCATAAAGTTAAGAGAAAAAAAAAAGAAAATCAATTAAGTTATCGCAGCAAATTTTTCTACATATAACTTTACTAAATGTTTTTAAATATATTTCCAGTTATTTAATGAGTTTCAATATTCTCTTTTTGCCAAATTAGAGCATATATTTACGTAATGTTGATATATTAATGGGGTCGTAAAATATTTGCTTTATTGTTTTAAAATCTAAATGAACTTTTGATAGCATATTTCTTCGATTGTGAGTAATTTTCTTTACTATATACAGTGCGTTGCATGAATATAAATGCACCTTAGCTTTAAGAATTAGAATGGTATAGAAGTGTTATAAAAAAAATATAAATAGGTGACACTTGATCCAAACTGTATGTGTATGATTCAAGAAATGAAAATACGAGACAAAACAATGAAAGACCAATATGATATTTTAGAAAAAAAATTTATTGAATTTATGACAAATATACATGTTGCATGAATGTAAACGCACACGTAAAAAATAAATAACTGAGTAACAAATACTGTATCTAATACTTTGTAAAGCCACCATGGGCTTCTAGAACAGCCAGTAAACGCCTTGGCATTGACTGATATAGTGGCATGAGGTCATCCAAGCTGATTGTCTTCCAAGCTAATAGAATGGCCGATTTTAGTTTATCTTTCGTGTTAAACTGTTTTCCGCTAACGTAAGCTCGTTGAACCAGAATACACCATACGTTCTCCATTATGTTTAAATCTGGGATTTTTAAGGGCTAATCCAGAACATTAATTTTATCTTTACAGAAATATTTTTTCACGATATGTGCTGTATGTACAGATGCACAATCTTGCTGAGAAATATAATTTCTTCCAGCTTTCTTAACTGCTTGACGTCGGAGGTTCCTTGTGAGCATCTGGACATACTCTATAGAGTTCATAGTGTTCTCCACGAATTCGAAGTCCTTTGAAACCTATGGCTGCCCGCGCCATGACAGACCCACCTCGAGATTTACGTTTTGAACAGTACATTTCTTCAGTTCCCAAATCATGCCAGTAGCTTGGAAAATCCGTTCGGGGCATCGAGATTAAACTTTTTTTCATCTGAGAAGATGACTTTTTCCCAATTTAGTTCATCTAGAATCCATTTTATTGCTCATTCCAACCGCATATCTTTGTGCTTTTGAGTGAGGGGTGGTTTCGCCTTCATTTTCTTAAATTTAATGAATGTTGCAGCTTTGATAGTTCTCCATATGGTTGTCCGATGAACACCCAGCTTGTATTGAGCCTTTATCTTCACACAGGAACTATTCTTATTCTTTGCAGCGTTGCATATTCGACGTTTGTCGTAACTGGTAAGCTTTTCTGTTCGCTTCTTATACGCTTTTTTCACATAATTTGCTCCTTTCTTTATATAATTTCGCACAACACTCTCACTTCTTCAGATTCGGCGCCCAATTTCATGATTGCTAAAGCCTTTACCACTCATAAAGTCGATTTTTATCCTCTCGTCTACTGTCAAAGTTTTCCCTCTTGCCATCCTGAACTAACTCCGTAAATTTTGCATTCAAGCATGAAAACTGTTTTTTGAGAACTTTAGCAAGACGACTATTTACATAAGCTTGCATGGGCCGAAACATGCGTGCTCAAAGCACCTCATTCAGTTGTTAGTCATATGAAATAACAATAAGTCACATTCCTTCTTTTAAAAACTTAAAAAATTCTATTTCTGGTTATTGAAAAAGGTGCGTTTATATTCATGCAACGCACTGTATTTTTTTTTTTTTTTTTTTTTCGCTTACCCTTTTATGTGACAATAATATTCAGTTAACAAAGCTTCTAAAAGTATTTGATTGAGAAAAATTAAATCTTATAAATAGCCCGTAATAAATCTTAATTCATGTAATTATTTTAAGTGTTTTCGAATAAAAAATGCTTCATTGTAACTCTTTCTAAGGATTTCATGAAATAATTTAAGCGATCCATCTTTAACAGAACAGTCATTTAAATTCATAAGATAACTGTTTTGCTAATAAGCTAATAGTGAAATTAAACTTTGATATTATAAACATTTGATTGAACGATTTTTTTTTTTTTTTTTTTTTTTTTTTTTTACTACAGCGAGATATGATCAGGCCAAAATTCGAATCTAGAACCTTTGGGTTATCCTTCCAATGCTCTACCTACTGAGTTATCCCGCTTTATATCACTGTCACATCCACGCAGTAATTCTCAGGTTCGAATCACGCTTGGTCACTTCTTACTAAGCTTTCAATATAATAATCCTTTTTAAAAGTTTTTAAAAATTATATCATCGTATTATTATTATTATTATTATTTTATATGAGCTATTTGAAATCTTAATTTGTTTTAAAATGCTGCAATTATGTTCCTGCAAATATGGTGAGAATGCATTGATAAGTGATGAATTTGGAAATCAGTCTTAAATATTAGGAGATTAACAGAAATCATGCAATAAATTCAATAAAGAAGCAATTGGGATTATCTGTATAATGTACAAAAAATATGCGGGGGGAAATAGGCAGGTCTTTAAAATTAATTGTTAAATCATAAACGTGTATAACTATACTCTTATACTGTTACTGGCAAAGGAAAAAGAGAAAGAGAGAATATATATTTATATATCCATTTTGTAAATTATGTAACACAGAAAAGAAAATTTGTAATTTACGTAATATATATGATATTTTAATGTTTTTATTTTTGTGTATTTTGTACCACATAGAAGATGCATATTCTTTCATTATTATTATTATTAAAATGAAATATTTTTCTGTAAATCTCTTATATCTGAAGCAAGACATTATTTCATAAATAATTTTATTACAAGTTGTTTTGATGTTCACTTTGTATTTTTCATCGTAACTAGAATTTAAGTGTTTTTTCATTTGTCAATTCATTCTTGAAAAACATTTATGCTTTGTGTTTCAATGTATGGATAATAATTACAAAGAAATAAATAGTTTTTCAGTTTTTTAACAACAACAATAACAATAATAATAATAACTTAAAAGACAAATCTGATAAAGGCAATTTTTTGTGCTTGTATTTTATCTAACAAAACACTTTTCTATATTTTATTTATTTAAAAACGTAAAAAAAAAAAAAAAAAAAAAAAAAGACGAAGAACTATTTGATTAATTTAATTTTTTAAAATAGGTATGTAGAATAGAAAAATGTATTTCTAAAAAGATTAAATGCTTATTTAAAATAAATAAATGAATAAAATTATTATTTTTATTCATCTAGACTTTCTTTGAGGAAACAGAAAAAAATTAAACCTTAAAAAGAAAGAAAACATTTTTTTTTTTTTTTTTAAGTATATTTCCTATATGTACTTTTAAAAAGAATAAAATCACTATTTTATTTATTTATTTGTTTAGTAAACGGAAACCAATAAAATTTGTTTCTGAAAAAATGAAATGCATACAGAAACAGTCACAATAAATAAATAAATAATAAACTGAAATTAAAATAGTTATATTGAAGTTGACTTAAATGGAAAACTGAGCTTTTACTACAAAAGAACAAAGTTTATACCCAGATATGGGTAATAACAAAAATAAATAAAAATAAATAAACGAATGTAATTATTAATGTCTTCTAAAACTATAAAACATATTTGCATATTTACATTTAATCATTCAAGGTCCGCATCTTTCTATTTTAAAAATTTCGCCTCTTGATTTATTAAATAAAACTTCCAAATTAGTTAATTAAATTTTAATTCCTGTGCACGATCGCTTTATTTCGTTTAATATATATAATCGGTCTGGAGTTAATTTTGTGCAATCAAATTAACGGCCCTCTTCACTTACCGTCGCTGGAAGCTCAAACCAATGTTATTCTATTTGGAATTTTCTTTATATATAACTCATTAACTAATACATATTTTTAAACTCTGTTTTCACATTCAGAAAATTCACAACTGTTAAATTGACGGACCTGTTTTAAAAACAGATTTTTTTTTTAATTTTTTAATTTTTATTTTGAAACTGTAAAATGAAAAATTTTTTATATTGAAAATTCGTATTTTATAGCTTCAAAATAAAATATTTTAAATTAGAAAAAATCCGTTTTTAAAAAAGGTCCGTTAATTTAAATGTTGCGAATTTTTAGGGAAAACAAACCTTAAAAATATGTATTAGTTAATGAGTTAAAAGTAAAGAAAATTTATCATAGAACAACATTGGCTTGGGCTTTCGGCGCTGAGTCTGAAACAGAAAGATTAAAAAGAAATAAAATTAATAAAAATGGAATATTTTATTTTATTTTATTTTTTTTTATTTTAAGGAATTACTTAATTGTTGTATCTTATTTCTACTTTAAGGAACTATTTTGTCTATTAATTTCAGAGAGGAGATTTTTCAGCTTTTCAGTTGATTTCAACTTTTTTTTTTCTTTCTTTGCAAATTTAGCTTTTTAGTTTTCTTAGCTTTTTTTGTATTTCTGATCTGCATTTGCTACATCATTTAATCAAATAAAACTTTATTGAATGTTAAAGCATAATCTTTTTTTTTTTTTTTTTTTTTTTTTTAATAGACAGGAGATTAAAAAAACACATTTATTACTCTAATATAATATATTATGTCATCACAGTTATTGTATGATGACTGTGATGTCTTGCCTTTGCGCACAGTTTCAGCTTTTTTATTTTAATGTCTTGTCTTTGTGCACAGTTTCAGCTTTTTTGTCTTTCTGCTTACCTTATCCATGTTCATTTATTTATTTAATTTATCTATTAGTCAACAAAATAGGAAACTGTGATTTATTTTTTGGCGGCTTCACTGGCAAAATTTATTTAGCAGCATAAATATAATTAAGAAGATGGTAAAAGTTTTTCTTAAATAAAAATTAATTAATTAATTAATTACAAAACTTCTGCTGTTTCAATAGTGATTAAAATTAAATATCTGTAAATTAAATCTGCCTGATTAAATTTTAAAATGGAGCAAAATACTTAATACTTTTATGAAACAGAAATATTTTTTATTTACTTGTGAATTATATATTTTTAAAAATAGAAAGGGTAAACGGGTAGGCATACATGCTTATATTTAAGATTAATTTAATTACAGAGCTATGCAACTGTATATGTTAACATACTTTCTAAAAAATATGTTATATTATCTCAGAAATAAAAAGTTAAAAATTATATAATGTATGGAATTATACTATAGTTAAAATGTTGCAGTAGCCTTCAATTCTGAAGCTGCTTCTCTGGGGCATATATATCTAAAGAAGGGAACCAGATTCTGCTGGTTGTTAATCAGCCAATAAAATTGAACGGAATGTGGGGAATTAGCCAATAAGAAATTAAAAAGTGGTTGCTGTTAAAAATGTAGAAAAAAAATGTAAGAATGTTTAATTAAAAAAAATAATTAATTTTCTACATTTTTTCACAGTAGCCGTTTCTCAGTTTCCCACATTCCGTTAAATTCCATATTAGTTGAAAAACTGTTCCTAGAATCCGGTTCCCTTATTATGTACAGGAGCAATTTCCCTACTTTCCTTATGACGGTATGATCAGTGTTACCGAAACAGCTGTCTGTATATTTCGCTTGATTCTCTTTATTGTTTTGTACGTTGAAGACTTTTCCTGTGTTTGTTTATATATAGCTAAGTCTTCTTTTAATGTACAGTAATAGGTATTTAAGCTGAAAGTAATTATTACTTACGTAGTTTATTGTTTTTATTTAATTCTTATTTTAATTATTTATTTATTTGTTTATTTTTTTTTATTTATTTTTTTTTTTTTAAGGGGCATTAAAAATTCGTTATCATGATATTTAATAAACTATTTCAGTTCTTCATCCAGCTTCCAAATAAGACGTTTCTGCAGTGAGATCTTAAAACTGTTAGATTTCGATCGAAAACTTTTTGTTTATTTTTTCCAGTTGAAAAAAAAAATGTATAACGGGTAAAACACAAGTACAAAATATTTCCTCTTTCTATAGACTAATAATTATCTATTTCCAGACCAATAAATAAATAATGTAAGAGAGCTGTGATAAGAGATGCATTTTGAAGTAGTAATTCGTTCTTGATAGAAAGCAATATTAATTATATTCTCAAATTTTAATGTAATTTACTATACATATAGATTTTTTAAATATAAAAGTTGTGGAGACATTTATATCCTTTTATGAACCAATTATTTCATTCTGACACTTTCATGTAAATAATCGATTGTGTTTTTCTATCTCTTAGAGTTGCTTCTCAAGATAACAATCACTGGTGGGTGATCTTAAATGTGGCTATAACATTTGACGTTTTCATTATTATTATCTTCACTGAAATACTATGACAATGATGTATTTTATAATGTTCTTGATCAATTTTCCTCATTGTAAAATTAAGCTGAATATTATGAGAATATTTTGTATATGCTGTAAATTGTATTCATACATTTTGGCTGCTTCTTTTCCTCTCTGTGTTCTAGTGTTTTTCCTCAAGAGAGGCGGTTCAAGGTCTTCTGCTTTTCCCCTTTTCTCCTCTTAGGTCGCTTGGTTACACGAGATACAAAACTTTTCTCTCTTTTTCTGCGCATCCCTTCCACCTGCTTTTGAAAAATTCTGACCCGAATATTCCCTCCCTAAAGCGCAGTTTCCACTGTGGTTGGTTAGAGGTTGATTCGAGCGACGCTATTCAGAATCCTTTGATGTGGTCAAGCGGTCGGACGTGGTTCGACGTGGTTGGTTGTCAGGGAGAAGTCCCTGGCCCTAACCCCCTGCTGAGATAATTGAGGGGCCAGAGGTCAATTTTGCATGCTTTCCTTTGAAGTAGCTGCGCAATCCGATAAAAAAAGGTTACAACTGAAGACAAGACATTTTGCTCTTTGTGTCGGAAGCGTGATTAATGATTTTTTGAACCTCGAAGCTTCAACCGTAGTGGAAACCAGCCTTAAGTGCAGTATGATTAAAAAAAGGGAAGAAACAGGACAATCCCTGATTCTCCTCTCTTATAGTGGGAGAGGTTTATGACCTTGAGCCGACTACCCTAAGGAAACAGAGTATAGTTACGTACATGCATCGTTTTATTATTGTATAACGCTTTAAATAAATATATTTGTTTTCATGTTTGATATGATGTTAAAAATATTTCAGAAAAACTACGTATACCGGGTGATTCAAAAGTCACGCACACAAAATAAATAAAATAAAATAAGTAAAAAATATATCAATCAAAAAGTACTGACCTGCAGTATGTGGTTTTCGATAAAATGCACATAATGACATGGGAATTTATATATATAACAAAAGATTTATTGCCAAATTAGTTTAATTGTTCTCTATCAGGTGGCGCTTTCTTACAGTGGCTCAGTACATTCAACAATACAACTAGGACAATAAATGTTCACTGTGATAGCCGTCATTCATGTGAAGGTTGTCAGACATTGCGCATTTGGAATTATTATAATAAAGCTTCACTAGCAGTGCTTTATCTCTTAACAACATCATGAATGCCTTTTTAGAATGATTAACAACGGTAATAAGCAAAAAAATGTTTAATTCAAATATCCACTAACATCTGAAATCATATGTAACATGCCAAAGTCAGATTAATCAATATTCACAATATGGTGTCATTGGTGAAGGCGGGTCTGTTTAAAATGTGAGAGAATACTGCATTGGCATCTGTTGGTGAAAAATGTAACTTATATTTTCACTTATATATGAAAAACGTGCTATGATCAGTACTTTTGAATAGTAGATATTTTTATATTTTTTCTGTGGCTTTTGGATCACCCTGTGTTTTTTATTCCACGTGTATTCATACACTTTTCATTAATCATGTAATCAATATTTAAAATGTCTAATATTTAATCATAAAAATTATATTTTAATGTTATTTTAAATTGTCTTTTTTATGTTTGTATCGACTGAACATGTGCCAAAATCATTTCAATGTCAATGCCTATTTTTGCAATGGTGTTAAACAGAAACAGGCATTCCTTATTTTCTTAAACTACAAACGACAAGGAAACAGTTTGATGTATAACTTGTAAAAATATCTTATATTATATTGTGCAAAGTTAAATGATTACTTGTTAACTTGATAAACGTTAATACTGATAATAATATTAAAGTTCCATTGCCTTATAAGAATTTACGCTATCCTCATGCCTTTTAGAGAAAAATCAAACATAAAGGACACGAATTTTCCTTTACTTTTTTTTTTTTTTTTTTTTAACTTTGACATTAAAGATATTATTGAAAAGATGTCCTTTTGTAGAATAATTAATGATTTTGCATAGTTTTTTTTTTTAATATATAAAAAAATAATATTTTTTGGAAAGAGGGAGAAACCTTGGTATTATTATTTTTTTTTTCTTTTTTTTTAGTAGTACAAATACTTTTAGATGAATTTTAAATCTGTTGAACATGCTAATTACATCTTTCTCGGACATATAAGAAATTATTCTACACACATCCATCAAATATTATTACGGAAAATATGCTTGCTTTTCTATTTAACTGTGTATAAAAGTAATTCTAAAAATTAATTGTGAGTAAATTTGTTTAAAGTATTATCTATTATGTATTATGTTACATAATAAAATTAATTTTGTATTATATTATTATACATAAAACTTTTAAGAAAGATTTTACAATTATTATTATTATTATCATTATTTATGATAGTTAAAATAGTTTATGTTGAACATAACAGATGGCAGCACCAACAAAATAAATATCCAAAATTTTTAAAATACAGTGAAACCTTGATAATCCGGTACAAGACTGGTATTTGAGGGAAAATGAGACGAAAAATTCTGATTTTTTACGAATTAATATTATAGGTAAGCAGAGTAACAAAATAAATAAATACTAAAAAATAAATGTGTGTGTGGATGAAGGAAAATTTTCTTTTCTAAGGATCTACGCTGTCTCCTATTCGTTATATGGAGACGATAACAAACTAGGCCTGGGTGAGGTGCCGTCCGTGGGGATCTTTCTAAAAGGTCCTAGCCAGTAATGACGTGTTTTTCAAGAAAAAACCGCAGAAAACTTGAAATAGCTAGAACGATGACTGCAACCTGGGTTCAAAACCAAACTTCTTTAATGCTTTTTTTTTTTTTTTTTTTAGAAGCATACAAACTTGATTCAGAAAGCGCAAACAATTTATTAAAATTATGTCTTGTTAACATAATAAAAATAAATAAATAATAATTAACTAATAATAATAATAATCGATGAGCCTCTTAAATCAATTTGGGCCTTAAATTGATTTGTATAAAAAATGCTTTTTTTTTTTTTTTTTTTTTTTTTTTTCCTCGATGCTTTTTGGAATTTTTGGTGTTTGCTTCAAAATTTGTATTATTCGTGAAGCAATGCACGGGAATTTCCTCGTGCATTCTACTTGTTTATGCAATAAAATAGAATAAGATGCATAGGATTATTATTCTTTTATTCCATATATTTATTCATTATTCGTTTCTGTAATAAAATCAAATAAAATGCATGGGATAATCATTCATTTATTCGATTTATTTATTCATTATTCGTTTATGGAATAAAATCGATTAAAATGTGTTGGATTGCGATTTTCCATGCATGGAATGAGTGTTAAATTCCGAATTATCCATGTTTCACTCTGCTTGCAATTCCTATTTTCAATTTCATTCTAAGAAATGTTTTAATGTACATGTATAGTATGTGCATGTATAATGCTAATTTTAATGCTTAACAATAGTTAAGCATTAAGATTAAAGTACGGCCGACCAATTTTATTATTAAAAAATGAATGTGTATGATAGGAAAATTTGGTATAAGAATTAATAGAAATTATTACGAAGTCTAGAGGCAATAATTGAAAATGCTCTCCCACGTGAGTAGAAACGTTGACGTGAGAATGTCTGTAAAGACGCTTCTCGCAAAATTCAGTATTTTTATTTTTTACTGTAACGGTATTTTTTTCTTCTTCTTCTTCTTTTCTTTTTCTTTCTTTCTTTCTTTTTTTTTTTTTTTTTTTTTTTTTTTGATAATTTTTAAGATTTTATTTTTATTTTATTTATTTATTTAATTTTTTTAAGATTTATTAAGATTTTTTTTTTGTTGTTGTTTATTAAATTTACGTTCCATTAATTTACATTGATTTTGAATTAAACTTTCTTACTTAATATTTTACACTAAAATGATGATAAAATATTATGTTAATGTAATAGAGTTCTAACAGATGACGTCACGAGCATGTTTGCTGAGGGACAGTTGACCTCACTGACCCATTTTATCAATGTGGAATAGTGTTACAAATTTATTGTAACACAGTGTTGTAAATGTATGCAAAAGCATAAAAAAATTCGACTGCTACGCTTCCAAAGGCATGGAAAAATTAGCGTTGTCCTTCAGCAAAGTACGGTTGCTAAGAAGAAAGTCACGTGGTTGTTAGAACTCTATTCGACTTGTTATTAAAAGAAGAAAAAAAATGAATGAATGAATGAAAAATAAAAAAGATATTTTTGATGTTTTAAAAAAGCATTATTTCACTTTTTTGTTGCATTAATATATGAAATAAATTTTGGATGTGTTTGGAGATAAGATGTAAATTTAGGCATGGTAATAAAACAAATCTTGCAATATTTGTAAGAATTTGTTATTTTCAATTATATTTTTGGTTTTGCGAATTTCTTCCTATTTAAGAATGTTCACAGCAAAGTACTTGTATGCATAAAAATTATTTCGTCTCTTCTGCTATGTGTGCAAAGTATACCATGCATTTTACTCTGTACTTTTGTAATTACCATTCAGCTTCTGTCTGGTTTCAATATAATATGCATTCCACTCAGAGAGGATTGCTCCTAATGTAAACTCTCCCGTACAGTACATTACTGCTTATTTTATGTTCAAGCACTAATATCATCTATGTAAAGTTACTAAATGCAGTGAAATATTGAAAAACTCAACTGTATATCACGTTCAAAATATTAAATTTATTTAAGATATTAAAATGGTGTGTTTTTCTTCGTAATGGACAATATTCCTGTGACGTCACAGTAGGTAAAATCGCTGAACACGTGGCCGATATTTTGTAAACAAATTAGATTCAAGATGCCATTTTATTGTTACGCATAACATTTTCCTAAATATTTATCCAGTGAAACTTAATAATCAGATATCTGTTCAAACAAGAACAAAAGAGAAATGTAAACAACTGAATCGAATGATAAAGTTAAGACTATTCCATATCGTAAAATTGCAGAACATTTTATGTATACACACATATATATATAATTAATGAAATATTAATAAGAACATTTTATACACACACACACATATATATAGACATCAAAGCTTAAATAATTAGAACTTCAATCACTTTAATAAAGGAATTCATTAAATGGAACATCCATTTAAATTTGTTAACATCGCTACAGTTCACATGGCAACTTTTAATATTACATATGTTGATTTATATTAAAGTATATTACTAAAACTGGATTAAAAACAAAACAAAGGTATCAATATATCACTCTTACTTCAATTTCATATAATCTGTAACTCTTAGAAATAATATTGCAAGATAGAAATTTGCAAGCCACAATGCTTTGCTATGGTAGAGTTGAGGATTGTTTGCCTAGCCAGCTGATATTCTTGTAGCCTCGAACCCAAAGTGGGAATATGGTCCATTAAATTTTATATATACAGTCGAACCTCGTTAACGTGAACGCTCTTAAAACGTGAATTTCTTTTAATATGAACTGTTAGACATATTTTGTCGCAGACGATAATTTAGTTTCAGATTGATTGTCTACATGTATTGTAGCATCTATGCTTTTACACTTTTAGGTTTTGTAGAATGGCAACAGCTATTCTGTGTTCTATAAGTTTTGGTTTGGAATTAAGCATCATGAAGGTTTAATCTTGAATAAATATTGCGTGAATCCTGAAACGTGATATTATTTTTAGAAACATCAAAATATCTCTTGTTTATTCGTATTTTATTCTTCTTTTATTTCATGTACTGTTTACACAATCCCCGTCAAAATGAAGATAGTTACTGATAGCATGAACTACTAATAACATGAACAATTTTTTTTACCCCTTGAGTTTCGACTGTATATATTATTGCACTATTAATTCTTCTTTTTTTTTTTTTTTTTTTTTTTATGTTTACCAGAATTCTTATTACTCTAGGGAATAGGAGGGCATCTTCAGGTAATCATAGGAATTTCTTGTTTTCTGACTTTTTTGACTATTTCGGTTTCACACGTTCAGATGTGTTCACTTCACAATATCATTGAGTGATTCATAAAATGGGATTAATAATGTGATTAAAGAAATATTTGTATAAAAATACTTAAGATTCTTTTTATTAATATGTCTGTCTATAGCCTATTATTATATAACTAGTAGTCGGTCTCTGTTCGCCTAGTGGACGATATTTTCAAATTTGTCACACTCGCCAAATCAAAAACAGTGATCAAAGTCCTGATAAGTAGTCAAGAATGAAAAAAATATATATATTATTGTTTAGAATTTAACTGCATTTCGTTTATTTCGAGTCATGAAATATAATTTAAATTTAACTATTTATGTAAATTAACTTCAGTGCAAATTGAAGAAGGTAACACCAGTCACCTAGAAGGATAATATTTCTTCTCCCCCCCTCTACCATTATTACTTTACAACAGAAATATTAATGACATATTTACGGTGATTTTTGTGATTAAATCCGCGTTTGTAATGATCGATAGGTGGCGCTTTTTCAGCTTTTGTTGTTAGTAAATATAACAGCCACGTGTATTTATTATTGTTCTTTTTGTTATTCTACTTAATATTCGTTCTATAACTTCTCCGCCATTACATCATGGAAAATGGATTGCTTTTGGAAAAAAATATTTCAGTTTATTCAAAGTTCGATCGGAAGTAGATTTTTAACTGAAGTTGAACAAACATTAGTTTCAAATCATCTGATTCATTCTTTACTTCCATTAGCCGAAGCAACTGAAATTTTAAATCTGTCATTTGGAAATAAATGGAAGCTTAATTCTGGATTTCTTGGTCCTTTGGAGATACACCGTAGCACACAACGGTATGTGTTATCTTTTTTACCGGATTTATTCATTTTTATTCAATAAATATATGTGAAACTAAACATCAGCAAGCAATGGCGGCTTAATGAAATTCGAATTAAAGCATGTTAATTGTAATTTCACCTTAGCCCACCAGAGGGCGAGCATTTCATTATATTCGCGGATATGATAGTGATTATCGTTAGAAAATATTAATAGCAGCAAAATTAGCTCTGTGAGTGAATGACGTTACATGTTTTGTTGAATTGCCCCAAATCGTCGCTAATTTGTCCGCCAAAGGGATAATACTTAAATACTCAAAATTTATTATTGTTTCTTTTACTTTACTTGAATTGGAGCCCGATAACAGAAAAATACCATCATATTTTTTTTCGATTTGAATTTATTGTTATTGACGCTATTTTTAATATTATTAACAATAAACATTTATTATAGTCATTTAAATATTTTTTTTTTTTTTATGTTTTACACTTCAACTATAATTTGGTAGTTTATAGAGGTCGCCGATATAGAAAACCGCGAAATCGCCAATTGGCGTGGCGGTCCCTACATAAATTGCGTGTATTCTTTTAAACTATCTATTATTCTCTTTTATTTGTTTCAACTCATGGATAAAATTTATCTTTTCTCAGTACATTACTACGATACTCAGTACATTATTCCATTGTGACATTATTATTATTATTATTATTATTAATCCATTTTCTTCCTTATTTTATTCATTTCACCAAACCAACGATAAAATTTTATATCTTATGTTAATTTCAATGCATTTTTGTAGCAATGACGTTAGTTTCGGAAAACTTCGGCTTTTATTATTAACAAGTTAAGTATAAAAATTATTTACACTAACCGATTTTAATGGTAATTAAAACTAATGTATTTGCTTAATTTAAGAAGTTTTTGCAAAAACATTGCTATTACCAATATTATAAAAAAAAAGTTTTTATAGTATTTTTTACAAATAATGGCGTAATTATTAGCTGCCTTATCAACAGGCCCCGACTTACGGCAGGGCATACGGGGCAAATGCCCTGGGCCCCCCTTCTGGAAGGGGCCCCCCTACAGGCGAATACAGAAATTCTGCAACCTAAAGACCTCTTATGCCACTGCAAGGGGGCCCCCAGAATAGGCTTGTCCCGGGGCTGCAGGTAGTCTAAGTCGGGCCCTGCTTATCAACATAAGTATTAATAAATATATCTTGTAAATCTTTAATAGCTTGATTTATTGCTTTATAGTTATAAAAATGATTTCTAAATGAAGAGTTATGCATTTCTAATACTAAATTTAATTTAAATTTATTCTGTAAAATAAATTTCCAATCGTCATAAATTTCAATAGATGCAGAAATTTTATTAATAAATAAATTTAAATTTAATTAAGCTTTATAAGAATATCTCTGACGCTGCATTTAGAAGTAAGTCGGAATTTAGTACGCATGTTGCATATGGCAGAATTTAGTACCATTGTTTAAATAAGATTTTCAACAATACAGAGGCTGTTCGTACATTTTTTAGATTAATTTATTTCGCCATAAGAAAAAATCGTCTGCATGGAAAATTTTATCTTCACAACAGTTATATTTTTGGAAGTTTTATGCATAGATATAGTAATAAGACATAGACTGATCATTGACCGGGGGGGGGGGGGGGGTGATTCCTTTTTACTCTAAGAAAAGTCCACAATATGGCCGTCTTTCTCCGAGTGAATACACACAGATAACTTAGAAAATAAAATTTATGAATAACTTATGTACTAAAGGTGAATGAAAAACTGCAGATACAATTTCAAAATCATTTTTCTTTTTCTTTCTTTCTTTTATATATTTATTAATTTAGTTAATATTTAATGTTAAACTCTTTTTATATACTAAAACTAACCTACGCCGCTGATAACTATATTTAAAAGAATTTTGAAAATTCTATATTACTTACTAATATAAAATCTTAAAAATATCAAACTTTAAAAAACGTATTCCTTTAAAAATCAAACCAGTTTTTATTTCATAATAATAACAAAGGAACTGATTATAAAAATTATATTTTTCATAATTTAGTCAAATATAATTTACTTTTATGATAACTTATCCATTTCTTTGCACAAATTTATTAGAAGAATTAAAAGACGAAATATTTCGACATTTTGAAAATTCATCAACATTCTATTCTACTCTATTACAATTGCCGAGTTTCAATGGTTTCAATACCACTATATGGCTGATTATTACTTACAAACTTTGAATAAACACCATAAAATGCAATAAACTCGCAATAATTGTTGTTTTTTCGACCCGAAACAATTGTTGCGAGTTTATTGCATTTTATGGTGTTTATTCAAAGTTTGTAAGTAATAATTTTTACAACGCCAATTTTGTGGTGCTTCTTTATTAAATATATGGCTGATGCCAAAAAAAAATTTCCGCATCAAAAATTTTTGCATGATAACAATGAGATGATAGATCTATATAAATTACTATATCTATGGTTTTATGTATCGTCTGATATTTAGAATTTTTGTTTAAATGAAAAATTCGCAAAATGGTGCTTTTAAAAGGCAATAGATTTGGAAAGATACGTTTCCGCTCTTTCCGGAGAGGGTTATTCTTATTAAGTGATTCAGAAACGCTGTAAAAGCCATAGTTTTTCGATATCTAAAGCCACGATAGGAAATATAATAAATAAGAAAGGGAAAAATCGTCATAGTCTGGCTCTGGCATCTGAAGAGGAAATTCTTCCAAATATTTATCCAAAGAAAAAACGCAGTTCTAATATTGCAAAGGTGAAATCTTTAATGATGAAAGGAAACCCTCCAACTCAAAGGTATGTTGCAAAAACATTAAACTGCTCAGTTTCAACTGTAAATAAAATTGTTAACTCTGATTTGAATCTTAAATAGGCCAAAAAAAATTATGTTCTTCGTCTTTCTCCGCGTCCTATCTATGAACCTAGAACACGCTGCAGAACTCTTTATGAAAAACATTTATCGGGAGAAAAATGGAAAAATATCCTAACAATAGATGAAGCTTGGGTTTATTTAAGTGATTGTAACAAAAAAGAGATCACTTTATTATCATAAAAGAGGAGGAAAAAAATTTTGCTACGTGATTCAAAGAATCAAAAGAAGGTTTTTTTAAAGGTTTTTTTTAAATGATAGTCAAGAACAAGGGCTATCAAACAAAATTTAATCGTCTAAAAAAAGTGCGAACACCCTCTGTATTAATATCACCGTTACTAACATGTCAAAAAGTATGAGTTAAATAAGAATTGTATTCTGTATCAGAATAAACAAGCTGGATTATCCACATTAAACACCTGTTTAGTAAAATTACTTTAATTAAAAAGTCTATCACCAAAAGTAAGATTATATTTGCAGGTTTTGAGCATGACAAAATTGTGAATATAAGAAATTTATTACTAGCATCTTTTTATAAATTATGAAGATTAATTTTATTTAAAATTCGATTTGTGAAATTAATAATTAAATTATTAAAAATTGATTTGGGAAATTAATAATTAAATATGAATTGTTAATTTTATAACTAGATTTGGGAGAAAGTTTTACATGAAGTAAAGAAGTCCTATAATGTAATAAATCGAATACATATCCCTAAAAAAAGATTTGTATGAATTAGAAAGGAATACTTTAAAAAACATAACGAGAAATTTCTTTTTTATTCCAAATATATATTTACGTATCTACGTAAATTAATTTAACAATCAATTCACAAAGTAACACACAAACATGTCTAGAATATATTGTTCAACTGTGACTGTATTTAAAAAAAAAAAAGTTAGTTAGTACAACATAAAAGTAATTTACACAATAAGGTAATGCAATTACGCAATACATTACATAATTATTCCAACTACACAAGTTATACGAAATCTACATAAATATTGAGAATTTTAAATCAGCATGTGATTTCTTAAAAAATATATATTACAATATAAATATTTATTATCCTTATTTGGCAAATCATCGCACTTGGCGATGTATCCAGTCAGGGCGCAGTTGACATAAGGGATTAAAAAACGCGGGCCGCAGTTGGTATAGGTGGAGATAGGGAAAGGAAAAAAAGCTGATATGTCTGGCTGCAGTTTGACTGCACTAGAATTCTTAAAATGGAGGGCGGTATAAAACATTTGACGCCTTTTTAAATGTTAAATGTAAAATCTATATTCAAGTTATACTAAATATAAATTCATTTACTTGTAATGCATAAACAAAGATTAGAATGCATATAAACAAATATTGCATCAAGGTTACAACAGCTGAAATAGCAATTAATTTGCACTAGACGCTAGACTCACATTAATATACATTATTAAGTATACATGGTACGACAAAATATTCGAACATGTGTTTCTAACAATTGAATGAAAGGCAATTATGATAAATTTATCAATTGGTCTCACCCTGCCGTCGTGAAACTTTCATAAGTTAACACATCTTTTTACTTTCCGAATGTACATATGTAAGGAAAGTATTGTAATCATGTCAAAAATCCGACTTTGAGATTTTGGTGTTTCAGCACGTTTTGAAGTCCCCTGAATTCATTTTTGCTATTTTTACGATGATGTGTGTGTGAATGTCAGTGAACATGACAGCGCCTGAACGCTTTGTTCAAATGAGCTGAAAGTTGGTACGAATGTTATGCATCACCGTAGGACGAACCCTATTGATTTTGGTGACTTATAGTTTTTTACAGGGACACAAAGGAAAATTCTTTATCATTATGGCCTATGGGCCCAAATTTTTAAAGTATAATAGCGCCTACGCGCCTCATTCGTCTGAGCTAAAAATTTATACACATGTTATAAGTCACCATCGCATGAGTTGCATAGATTTTGGTGAATTTGGCACTTATATATATATTTTTTTTACAGGGACACGAAAAAAAATTCTTTAACATTATGGTCTATAGGCCCAAATTCTTTAACGTGCGATAGCTTCTAAAAGCGTTATTTAATCGAGCTGAAAATTTATACATATATCATATGTCGCAGTCGCACGAATTGTATAGATTTTGGTGAATTTAGCACCTATAGGATTTTTACAGGGACATCGCTTATTTGATTAAGCTGAAAATTTATACGCATATTATAGGTCACTGTCGTACGAATTGTATAGATTTTAGTGAATCTAGCCGTTAATGATTTTTACAGGGACACAACGAAAAAGTCTTTGATATACGGGCTCAAATTGAAGTGCAATTGTGCAAAATTAAACAACAGAGAAAAATACTCAAACACCTGTTATAATTTTCACTTTTGTTTATTTAATAACTTGTTTTACTTTAATTTATTTATGCCACCGTTAATTACATAATGTTCAGAAATTCGAGTGGAGTCACTCCAGATTATTTAACATTTCATTTACGAGATAGAACTGGCAAATTGTTTATTTTAAATATTTATAACTATAAAATTGTTTGTCTAGCGAATTTAAATTTTATATCTAAATGGGAAATAAATTAGTTATACCAATAATTTTCCATCCAAGTCGAAACAATAATTAACTTTTTAGTTTGCATTTTTATCGGACGAATCCACTAAAATCATCCAATTAGAATCATCCATTAAGATGAAATTAATGGATGTTCTTCAACTTTTACCGAACATACATATGTAAGGAAAGTATTGTAATCATGTCAAAAATCTAACTTTGAGATTTTCGTGTATATGCACGTTTTGATATGTCCTGAGTTAATCTTTACTATTTTTACGGTTATGTATGTGTGTATGTATGTGAGTGAACACGATAGCGTTTAAACGTTTTACTCGAATGAGCTGAAAGTTGGTACTTATGTTACAGGTCACCGTAGCACGAACCCTATTAATTTTGGTGAATCTAACACTTATAGGTTTTTTAAAGGAACACAAAGAAAAATTCTTTATCATTATGGGTTATGGTCCCAAAATTTTTAAAGTGCGGTAGCGACTAAACCGCCTTATTCGAATGAGCTGAAAATTTATGCACATTGTTATAGGTCATCGTCGCACGAGCTGTATAGATTTTGATGAATATATTCCATATAATTATTTGACGCAAAGGAAAATTCTTTAGGATTATGACGTATGGGCTGAAATTATTGAAAGTGCGATAGCGTTTAAACACGTTATCCGATTTAGCGGAAAATTTATATACATGTTATCACCATCACAAATGCATCACATGTTATCACCATCTGTATGAATTTTGAAAAAAATAGCACTTACGGTTTTCTTACAGTGACACAACGAAAAATTCTTTAACATTATGGCTTATGGTGTCAAATTATTTTAAACGCGATAGCGTCTAAATGCCTTATCCGAGCTGAAAATTTATATGCATGTTATAAGTCCCCATCGCTCGAGCTGTATAAATTTTAATGAGTCTAGTAATAATAGATTATTACAGGGACACAACAGAAAATTCTTTATCATTATGGTCTATGAGCTCGAATTGTTTGAAGGGAAATAGCATTAAATTAATCAAATATACTATACATGAAGAAAAGTACTTAAATACTCTGGTATAATTTTCTAATTTGCTTATTTTAAGATTCCTCTTACTTTAATTTACTTATACAACTGTTAATTACTTAATATTCAGAAAATCGAATTTAGTTACACCAGATTTTTTTTTTTTTAATTCCTCGTGAAAAATGCAGACGATTTTTGAAGATACATCACATTGAATAGAAAATTGCATTCTTCCAAATGGACAAAAAAAGGCTTACAAAGGGGAACCGTAACAAGGTGAGGGGTAAACTTTCCCTGGAACTATCCATCTATTTACAGGCAACACCTGCAAATTTCGAGATTTTCATTGTTTGGATACCTTTAGGAAGGACTACAAAAGCCAAGCGAAGAAAAGTGGCTTTGGGGAGTGGTCTTCCATTTTTATACATTTTTAAAGGCTAATAAGTGTTCGTCGATTGGTCATAAACCGCCAATTTGTGCCTTGCTGTAAGTCAAACGCGGCAAGCTTTTAAACTGGATATAATAAAGCTTGCAAAGATGTTGATTTCACTTTCATAAGTGTTGAGAGAAAATAAAAATTTTATGTAAGCTACAGCTTTGAATTTTAGTTCTTTTACGTTAAATAAGAACATCTGCAGACTTTCATTATTATTATTATTATTTATTTATTTATTTTATTTGCTGTTTTAAAATACACTTCGTAATTTGGCATTTTGTTATTATTGTAGCTAATATACAGAATTTAAAAATTAAGGGTATATTATTTTTTCTTATTAAATAGTTTAAATTACACACACACACACACACACACACATATATATATATATATATATATATATTACGATAGGTTTTGAAAACTTGGGTGTAAAATTCTCCGAAATATATTGAAAGTAAACAAACACCAAAAATTTCTTAAAAAAAAAAAAAAAAAAAAAAAAAGAATGGGGGACTTTTTTATTTAATATTCACCACTAAATTTTAATTATACTTAAAGATTGCCTAAACATTTCGAAGATAAATCGTCTGTTATGTATATAAAATATCACTTCTCAAAATTATTGAAAAACCCCGAATCTGGCAACACTGGCACAATCAAAGGTACACCCACTTAAAATGCAACGTTACGTTTTATCCATTTTTAATTCCAAAATTATAAGAACTACACTCGCACTTGCACATTTCTCTCTCTCACAGACCAGTTTTATCGTTTTAAAATGGTGATGAAGCAGTGATTTTGCCAAATATCGTATCCGTTAGCTTTTACTGTAGGAATCTATCACAATTAATGTCTTATACAGTCCTCTTCCTCCTATGCCCGTTTATAGGTCTCCAGGTTACAGCGCCTCAGTGATGCCAGATGGTCGAAAATTATT
This sequence comes from Salticus scenicus, assembly GCA_963930645.1. Classification (NCBI taxonomy): domain Eukaryota; kingdom Metazoa; phylum Arthropoda; class Arachnida; order Araneae; family Salticidae; genus Salticus; species Salticus scenicus. Next base: position 53,947,405 of record OZ005648.1, read on the forward strand.
TCCCCAAACTGGTCTTCAAATTTCCCCAAATCAGGTTTTTTTTTTTTTTTTTTTTTTTCGAAAAAAATCCCCAACTTGATATCTACTAAAAAGGGGAAAAGAAATTTTTCAAAAAAAAAAAAAAAAAATATGTGTATATATATATATATGTATATATATATATCAATTAGATTTTTCTATGATTTAAGCTCAGATTTTTCCCCAAATTAAGGCAATTTTTGAAAAAAATCCCCAAATAACAATAAAGCTATTGAAAGTCTTGCAGCTCCAGATTTGTCCAGATTTTATCCCCAGATTTGTCCCCAAAAATTTTAGAATTCCCCAAAAAAGTCCCCACAAACATTTGGTCCCCAAAATTGGATTTCAAGAATTTTCTTCCCATAAAAATTTAGAGCTTGTATCAAACACCAATAATAATTTAATTTTCAATGTAAAAAATGACTATACGTCAGCATACTATACTCCTCCTCCCTCTTCTTTATATTTCGTCTGATGAAAACTCTAACTTAATAATTTCGAACAGAAACTATTGTTACAGGTTTCTTCAATTTACGATAGCTGCTTTTACAAAGATTTTATTCGTCATTACTGAACTTTGTTGGAAAACATTGAAAATGAAGCCAAGATTATCAAGTAAAACTAAATAGTCGTACTCACTTTTGCAATTAAAATATAAACAATTTCTAGACCCTCTATATTGCTGATAAACATATTTTATTAATATACTTGCTTCACGGGCTTCTCACTTTTAAAAACTATTTCACACAATTTCCTAGAAATACCCAATAACTTTAAAATATTGCTACTCTCCTCCTTCCTAGACTGCACTAAATTTCAGTCGATCATAAATACTTATAAGTAAGGGAAGATAGATTCTTATACTTCCGTTCCTTTCCTCTTTTTTTTTTTTCCCGGTACGGTTGAAGAAAGGTAAAATGACTAAATAAAATAGATGGGAGAGAGAGTTAAACAGGTAAGTAGTCGCCAAGAAGTCTCACCTAACAAAGGACCACCTAGAGAACAATACGTCTTCGGAGGATGAGATGCTCTCCCTCTTTCACTGGTAAACTGAAGTGTGATCTACACATCTCTCCTCTAAGGATCTACACCAGATAAGAGCACTAAAAATGTTAAATACCTGGTTAGCAAGAGAATATAGAACACTTTTTGTCAATGTTTTGGGGTATCACAACTGGCTCCCTTTTTTCTCCCGATTGCTTTCAGGGGAAAAAAAAAAATTCCACGAGTAATAATATTATTTTGAAGTGTTTAACATTCATATGAGCCAGCGACAAGATTACTCCCCCCCCCCCTCTTCCCCTTCTTTTTTTTTTTTTCTTTTACCCATAAAGCATTGTTTTGGGGTCAAATTTCCGAAATTGAGTTTTTGTTATTTTTACACGTTTTGAGGTCCTCTGAATCCGAAAAACATGTTCTTAACGATTGGTCTGTGTGTGTGTCTGTTATCAGTACCTACATCTAAAAAAAAAAAAAAGTAAGAAATCTAAATCTGCTATTTTAAATCTGTATCATATGTCATTTACACCCTTAGAATAATGATTTTTTATCTGACAATCAAATAAATCACCAATGTCAAAGCTAAATTAATTTCGAATCATAGTTTCCTTCTATAGCATAATTTCAGGTGTTTTTAGCATATGATTTGCAAGTAGCGATTCGCAAATTATCCTTTTTTTCCGCTTACCCTTTTTCCCACTTACCCTTTTCTGTTACCCTTATTTCCGGGATTCGATAACTTTCTCCCTCCTTATATTATACCACGGGATTTTCGTTACTTCGTTTTATAAGAATATCTCATTCAAAAAATGAACTTGTCTTGAATTCTGTTTTTTGAATATTACTCTTTGAATAATATGTCGCCTTTTAGCTTAGCGAGCATTCCCCCCCCCCCCCTAATGTTTTATTTTATTAAGTAAATTTAGAATTTTAAGTTTCGATCTCTAAACGAAATATTTAAATTTATTTTTTTCAAAAAATTAGTCACTAAGCTAAAAGCGACTTATTCAAAGGGTAATATTAAAAAAAAAAAAATTATTTTTCAGTGAGATGTTCTTATTAAACGAAGCAATGAAAATCCCATTGAATATATGAGTAGAAAGAAAAAGTGAATGTGATTGATGTAGAGCCTGATCCGTTTTTTTTTTTTTTTTTAACATTTTCTTTTTCTTTTATTAGCTTCACCTGTATGTATGTATGTTTGTAACCGCTCTGGGAGCAAACAAAAAATCTATATTGTAAAAAAAGACTTTCTCTACGTGAACGCCGTGGCGTTGAGGTATAGCTCCGCGCTACGAACCTAAAGGTCTAGCGTTCGATCCCAGTCAGGGGAGATTTTTTAAAAAATGGTTTTTGTTTAATTCTAAATTATTTTAATTAAAGATTTAAATGTATGTAAATATTATGGTGCGTCACTCACACGATTTTCTCTTACCCTGCATTTTAATACTAAGATAGATATTTTGTGCTTTTTAGTTCGCATTTCTATAAAAGCGTGTTCTTTATTTTTTTTTTAACTATAATATTATTTCTTTTTCTTTTTCTGAACCATTCTGCATCTATATCCAAGCTGCTATGTTACCATCTCATCTTTACTCTGCTGTCGTCTAATCATCACGCCGGAGTTCACTGAGAACTCCCTCAGTTTATGGGTCCGATCCTCTCGATCATGCAAGCCCCATTTCTGTGTTTCTTCTCTTCTCTGCACTGTTAAAAAAATTTCTGTAAATTTAATGTAAATATTTATCCAGAGTCTCTGTAAATTTACAGTAATTCTTAGTTAAAAGTGAATAATCGAGATTCTCAATCTTTATTCTGTATTTTCACGTAATTTTATTATTTTATTATTTAATTAAAATTAAAAATGACTGTTTCTACTTTAGAAAAAGTATTCTAAGTCCGAAATATATTCTCAACAATAATTAATTAAATTAATATTAATTATTAAAATGAATGTATAAAATAAGTTTTTGAACATATCCGTTTATTTTTCTCTGTAATTTTACGTAAGACTTAAGATAATAGATTACACAGAGTTTTCTGTTGAAATTTTTAACAGTGTGGTGGAGGTAAGCGACTGTCTCGACCGTCATAGGTACTCCTACAAGCCCCGTGATGATGATGATGATGACAGCCTGACATGTTAAAATGTTAAAAAAAAAAAAAATCTCCTATAGATATAATGTATTGAAATACTTTTGTGTTTTTCCTTGCAAGAACTATTAATCCGATCACAATAAAAAGTTTCAAGCAATATCTCTATATAATGCAGATTTAGAATAATAAATTTTGACTTCTGTTTTTGAGTTATGCTAACAAAATCAAACCAATTTCTAAAAACATGACGTTCATATCCAGGGAACCTCAAAGCGTGTAGTTATTGCAAAAACTTACAAACGTTTTTCATTTTTGTAGGAAGATATTCAAAACTAGCAAACCCGTGCGAAATATTCGCACTTTTTTTTTTTTTTTTTTTTTCTTATTTACCTTTAAAATTTGAAACTCATAAATATCATACCAGTTTCAGCAACTAATTAAATTTTTTATTTACCAGAAGCCAAATTATTATTAAAAACAGATCAATATTGTACAAATAATGAAACCAAAATCATTCAAAGAAAGGTTTCAAAATAAAATTCATGGTTGACGACCCAGTTTTCATACCTCCACAGGCAGCGCAGCTTTAATATAGGACTCCCACGACGTCCTTTACATTTTTGTCGCCATGTTGGCGATGACTTTTTATTAATTTTAGTATATATATATATATATATATATATATATATATATATCTGTATATATATATAAATTACGTGTCACGATGTTTGTCCGGGGTAAACTCCTAAACTAAGGAACCGATTTTAATGAAATTTTGCACACTGTGTGCAGTTTGGTCCAACTTGAGAGATAGGATAGTTTTTATCTCAATTTATTGTCACAATATTGTTTTATTGCAATTATTTGTTAATTATAGACCTTTATTAAAGTTGCTCCAAAATATCTGTGAGTTCCATTAATTTAATTGTTGCAAAAAAAAAAAAAAATACGAGTTCATTTTCTTTCGACATAAAAATAAATACATTTAATCAAACGTGAACGTTAAAAAATTATAAAAAGTTCAATTATGCATCTCACGAAAATTGACGTCATAATCAATTTAAAGATTTTATACACATTGATAAAGTGCTAATGTAGTTCTATCATAGATATAGTAATATATATAGATCTCTCATCCCCATGTTATCGTACAAAGATTTTTGATGCCGAAAAAAAAAAAAAAAAAAAAAAAAAAAAAAAGCTTTGGAAACAGCCATTAAGTGGTATTGAAAAAAAAAAAAAAAAAAAAGGAAAGAAAGAAAGAAATATGAATTTGAAACTGTATCTGGAGTCTTCCATTCCCCTTTAGCAAATAAATTATTCATAAATTTTATTTGCTAAAATATTAGTATGCATTCCCGTGTGTATTCACTCGGGGAAAGACGGCCATATTTTGGTAAAAACGTCGTCTTTTCCCAAATGAAAAGGAATAACTTTTTTTCTCCCCAATGATCACTCTATTCTATATATGCTATACTATATCTATAAGTTCTATACGCAAGCGAAGTGTGACTCACTGACCGTCTGTGCAGCCAAGAAAAAGATTTCCTATGTTAATTGCCCACTGGATTTTTTGTAAGAAATTATTAAAAATCGAGGAAATTTATTTCCCGATTTTAATCCTTATATTTGGGTATAGATATGTATTAGTTATCGCGGGTGTTAGATTGAATTATTTTGCTGTCAAATTGACAAAATTTTAATTTTAAATTTCAAAACTCTGTCGCCCTTGGCTTTTTTTATTATTATTATTATTTAGCGATCAAAAGCGTAACACAAAAATATACATGCCAGATGTATGCATTGTACGAAATGTAATATGTATTATTCATTCTACGTATGTATGACATGTAATATGTATTGTACGAAATATTGTTTCATAATATTCATTACTCTTTTAATATAAGTTGTTAAAATAACCATGATTTTTGAAAGGAATTAAATATTTTCGCCAGATAATTTGGCGATATTCTTTTTTTTTCGCCAAGGATGACAGAAATGAAATCTATTCCGCTGCAAAATATTAGTATCTTACATCAGATTTTTATTTAGACATTTGAAAACAAATTTGACTTCAAACTATGATAGGATATTTATCATTTTTCTTTTAATTAGTATATTATTAGTATATTAAAATTTAAAAGCATGGTATATAAAAAGTTTTTTTTTTTTTTAATCTTATAATTATTCTTATCTTAATCCTCAATGTTTCCCATCTTTATTAACTTGAATTTACTATTAAAATTTTAACATACTCAAAAACTTCTCATCACTTCGTTAAAATACACTAAACTTTTCCAAAATCTTTTTCTATTTAAAATGATACATGTATTTACTTTAAATGTCCAATATTTCATAAGATTTCCAATTTTAAAGTTTTAAAATATTTATCAAATTTACTTATTTTTCTGGTTTAGCCTTATTGTTTTCCTTTTTATAACTACAGCTGTTGCCCTCTTTAAAATATTTAAAATGATGAGGTCATTTTATAGTAAAATTATCCATTATAGCATTACATTATATTTCACTCCTCCATAAAAATTGATTTTAAAATCGTCTGTTTCTTTTATACTTTTATTTTAATAGAATTTTAATAGAATTTAATTTATATATTAGTCATTTTAGCAATTTTATCCAAAGTAGCATTAGAAATAATATATATCACTTCTCCATTAAAATTTATAGGACCCTACAATAAAATTAATTTGTGCTTAATATCAACACTACGAAAATTTTTATCAATCGCTTCCAAATTTTGACCTAAGTTTCAAATCTCAACCCTGTGGGTTTTTACATCGGCTACAACGTTTTCGTCTTTGTTCGTAAATAATAATTTGACTGTACTAAATAGTTTACAGCCGTATAATTCAACGTATAACTTAGTCACAGCAACGCGTGGCCGGGTCTGCTAGTATATATATACATATATATAATATATATATATATATATATATATATATATATATATATATATATATTTAACTAATTCCTATTTTGATTATATTTTTTATGATTGTGTTTTTTAATCAATTTATGATAACGTATCATTTCGACAAAAATAATTATAACTAGCCCACGTTAGAGAAATATTATATAGATAGAACAGTCCCTTTGCTTAACTTAATTGGAACATTGCTCATTTACTATTTCATTACAAATACGATTACAATCAAATGTAAAGTAGATTGTTATTACGTATTTACATATCAACATATTCCTTCTAATTTCAAAAACTGTAACATCATTTCTTGCACTAAAACATTCAAGTATTCTTTTATATGCAATATTTTCTATTTTTACAAAAAGAATGTTTAAATAAAATAAATAAATAAATAAATAAAATAAAATAAATAAAACAATCCTTAAACCAATTTTTGTTTTCTAAGTGATACATGTAAAATTCTGCATAAAATAGAATTTAATTCAGTACGATAGGAGTTATTACCACCTTTTTTTATTAACTTTGATTCTTGTTTGTTTGTTTGCCCGGTACAAATCTTGCAATCTATTTTTAACTAACTTCCCTACATTTGAAACTTTCAGAATAGCTCACAACCCGATGACAACACAATACTTCGAAGCCCGATTTTCGAATTTTTGGTTAGTTTTCTTTTAATTAATTAAAACACGAAAATAATAACCTCCTAATAGCTTTAAAATAGCCATTAAAATATTAGCTATAATTTAATTGTTGCCAAAACAAATTTATACGAGTTCATTTTCTTTCGACATAAAAATAAATACATTTAATTAAACGTGAACGTTAAAAAATTGTAAAAAGTTAAATTATGCATCTCACAAAAACTGACGTCATTACCACTTTAAAAATTTTATACGCATTGATAAAGTGCTAATGTAGTTCTTTAGCTATGATTCAACAGAACATTTAAAAACCAGTATATAAAAAGTTTTTTATCTTATAATTATTTTTATCTATCTATTTTTTTTTTTTTTTCCTATAAAGGTATGCAGTAATTGTGTTCCTTCATCAGCATCAGCTACTATATTCATTTATTACTTTCTTCTATCTTCAATAGAAGAAAGTATTGGATTCGTAAAAATTTTCGATTTCGGGTTTTTGATGGATTTACACGTTTTGAGAGCTGTAGAACACGATTTTACCATTTTTAGAAAATGTCTGTCTGTGTGTGTGTGTGTGTGACAAAATTTTGTGGCAACTGTATCTCTGGAACTACTGCACAGAATTTCATACAAATTGGTATGTAGTTGCACCTTGACATAAATTAGTGCCTATCAACTTTTGGTCAAAATCGTCTTACAGGTTGCGTTGCCATCCCGCTTTTTCTAAATTTTTAACAGGGTGATATAGGGCAAAAATTTTCAAGATGGGTATCTTTCGAAAGGTCTCGTCAGTACCTTAAAACGAATGGTTGAACTATAAATCTGTGATAATTTAAAACAAAGTTATCGATTTTTTTTACTTTTTACGAAAAAAGAACTTAGAAAAAAAAAATCTTTTTTTTTTTTTCTCTCTCTCCCCTTAATTTTATCAAACTCCCACGGTTTCCGTGTTCTGACAAACTTAAACTAATTTTTGCTTTTTTCCCCTAATTTTGTCAAAGTCCTACGGTTTCCGTGTCTTGACAAACTTTAACATATTTTTGCATTTTCCCCCTAATTTTGTCAAAGTCCCACGGTTTCCGTGTTTTGACAAACTTTAACAAATTCTATACTGAAGCTGTTTCATTTCTATAGCACGGTTTTTCTCGATTTTATTTCAATTATTTAGGGGGGGGATGTTTGTACGTTACTATTTTTTTTTTTTTCCTGACACAAAAAGAAACTAGTATGTTGTGGCCACCACGAGACTTTCTTCTATATTTTCCTATACAAATTCACTCAGTAACAATAATTAAAAAAAAAAAAAAAAAAAAAGTGGGACTTTGACAAAATTTTGGGTAAAATGTGAAAATTTGTTAAAGTTTGTCAAAACACGGAAACCGTGGGACTTTGACAAAATTAGGGGAAAAAAGCAAAAATTAGTTTAAGTTTGTCAGAACACGGAAACCGTGGGAGTTTGATAAAATTAAGGGGAGAGAGAGAGAAAAAAAAGATTTTTTTTTCTAAGTTCTTTTTTCGTAAAAAGTAAAAAAAATCGATAACTTTGTTTTAAATTATCACAGATTTATAGTTCAACCATTCGTTTTAAGGTACTGACGAGACCTTTCGAAAGATACCCATCTTGAAAAATTTTGCCCTATATCACCCTGTTAAAAATTTAGAAAAAGCGGGATGGCAACGCAACCTGTAAGACGATTTTTACCAAAAGTTGATAGGCACTAATTTATGTCAAGGTGCAACTACATACCAATTTGTATGAAATTCTGTGCAGTAGTTCCAGAGATACAGTTGCCACAAAATTTTGTCACACGCACACACACACAGACAGACAGACATTTTCTAAAAATGGTAAAATCGTGTTCTACAGCTCTCAAAACGTGTAAATCCATCACAAACCCGAAATCGAAAATTTTTACGAATCCAATACTTTCTTCTATTGAAGATAGAAGAAAGTAGTACTTATTTATTTATATTTAGCATCCTTTTCATTATTATTATTATTATTATTTTTAATAATTTAAAAGTTAAAATGGTGTTTTCAGTTAATGTCTTTTGAACCAATTATCTAATTGAGCTAAAAAACAAGGCATTAGCTAGATTTTGTCCAGATTACCAAATGTTGATAAAATCTAATAATCCAGACAGATACAATGACAAACTTGTAGCTTTATATATTTAGATAAAAACAAAAATGTTTGCACTCTCATTCAAGGTGATAGATGAAAATAGGTAATGATGCCATCTGAAAGGTATAATACGACCTGTGACACTGAAAGAAAAAAAAAACTATAAAAAAAAAACCTTTAATAGCAATATCTGTCGCGTTATTTTTATATATAGGTTCCTATTTATACAAACAATAAATAAGAAGAAAATATTTAATGCTCCTATACAATAAAAGCGATACATTAAAAAAGAAGAATTTTCGGATCTGGTCTTCTTGGAGACTTGAAATGTATTTCCAGGAACACGTGCATCTTTATTCAGCTGACATCTGACTGTGAATGTGAATGGAAAAGGGAGATTTGAAGCCCCCCTCTCTTTGATTACTATAGCTTACCGTAGACCGTAGTTTCCCTTTTTATTTCTGTCTTGTTTGAGAGGGGGTGAGAAATGTATGAGCGCATTCCATTTATTTTTTTTCCCCTTACAACAATGAGAATAAAAGTACAATCAGATGGCAATCGAATTTGCTAGTTATTTGGAACCTACGCGAAATTTCTGGATTCTCAGGAAATAGTCACTGTTATTAATATCGCAATTATCAAAACGCATTCAGCGCTTGCTTTTTCTTTTTCCTTTCTTCGTCTTTTTACTTTCTCTTACCCATAGGGTTGAGAAAGTATTGTTTTAGGGTCAAATTTTCGAAAGTGAGTTGTCTGTTATCAGAATATCTCAAGAATAAATAGTAGCAGAAATTCCAAACTCGGTATTCTAAATGTGTATCATATAGAGATGCTACAGTAAGCTTTTCGTTGAGATGAAGCAAATGGTTCGTGTAAAGGGACACTCAAAAGTGTTCAAATACATTGCGTTTATGGGGGAAATTGCAGGTAAGTCGAGTTTAACATCTATAGACTGCACTTAACCAAATGAAACGAATATATATTTTTTGTAATAGAGATAGCCAACTGGGAAAAAAATTTTGTGTATGTAGGAGACTCGCCTCCCCCCTGGGGAGGAAGTCCCCCTTTGAGGGGAGTAAATTTTCATGATGGGTATCTTTCAAAAGAGCTCGCCAATACCTTTAAAACGAATGGTTGAACCATCGATCTGCGATAATTTAAAATAAAGTTATCGATTTTTTTCATTAATATATGTAGGTGTATTAATGAAACGGGGGGTTGAATTATCATATAAAACTCTTCCGAAGCCTAATTTGAATTGTTTAACACGGGTTTACATAACAGTACTCGTTATCTTACTTCTTAATCTGCAACCTGTATTTATAGTATTAAATTTCAGGGTAAGAGAAAGTCGTGTGAGTGACACACCAGATTATTTTAATAATAATAATAAAAAAAAACGCAGAACTTTCTTGTATACCTTTCTATAACAACGCCTCTTACCAGGTAACATGCACGAAAATTTAATGAACTCACTGTCTCACAATTACCATTTTATTTATGCAATTTTGGTGCAACTTTTACCAACAGATGCTGACATAGAGACAGCTGTAACAAATATATGATGGGCTAATGCATCAATTACAGCAATTTTTTCTCAATATCCGTTAAATTTTGGTATCTTTCCACTTGTTAAAAAACGCCTTATTCTATTCTAATTTCTAAGCTTATATTCCCATTTAATACATATTTTTAAATTGAGCTGTATTAGGTTTGTTCAATAAAATAGATATCCTGGAAACAATTCTTGTGATTTTTGCTATATATATATGCAGGGCGCGAAATTTCCGCTCGCCAGCTCGCCATTGGCGAGTGGAAATTTTACTATGGCGAGTAAAATTTCAGTCTAAATGTAGATAGAATTCTTACAGTATACGAAGCTATAAAAAAAAAAAAAAAAAAAAAAAAAACGTAAAATCATGCTACTCTTAGGTAAGGTGAGCAGACATCCTATTTTTAAAAGGACAGTCTCCTTTTTCAACGATCTGCCTTTTTAAACGAAAAAAATATTACAGGACTAAAAAGTCTTCTTTTTTATGTTTTTCGTCCTCTATGTCCTCTTTTTCAAATGAAAAGGATTTAGTCCTTAATTTCAAAAATTACACAAAACTGGGAAGCTCAATCGCCTGTTGGCTGTATCGAACGGTGAACACTAACTTTTCTGTGCAAAACAACAACTTTCTAATAAACTTGCCAAAGCATATTATGGTTTATGTCTATTCAGATACATCGAATCACAAAGAAATAAAAGTATTCCCTATATTTGTACGGTTCTTTGATCTAGAACACGGAATCCCTTTTGAAATTGTCATGAAATCATTAAGAAGGTGGTGCTCCGATTGATACGCGGTGGGTTGAAGTGTGTTCTCACTTTTGCATGAATAATACTCCTCATAAAAATAGGCCCAGCAGTGACCGAGAGGTTCTGTCCTCGAAGCTGGTATACGTGAGGTGCTGGGTTCGATACCCGGTCGCGCTCATCAGCTTAATCGTTATGAGTTTTCCACAGTTTTTCTCCGAAACTAGCGTAAATATGGACTAGGACCTAGTGCAGACAATTGGCCTTAATGATAACATTGCCACCACTTCACAAAAATATGCAAAAATTAGTTGAAATCATTTTATGTCCTCCTGGAAAAAACGCTCCCACAAAACGACTGTTTTCTTCAATGAACAAAATGTAGACATGTGAAAAAAAATCCCCTTTATATACCTACTTTAAAAACTTATTAACTACTAAGACTAATTTAGGTTATACCAGCGAGAACTGTTATAAAAAGGTGATAAAGAATGATTGTTTGTTAAAACAAATCGTTTCATCTGCAAAATATTAATTTTATTTTTTCATTTGCCAATTTTATTTTTTCTTTCATGATTATGATTTTAATAAAAAATATCTATCAACTTTTTTTTTTTTTTTATGTAACTGTATGCAAGTACCAGAAAAAAAATAAAAAAGTTTTTGCCTATAACAAAAATTAATAATTAAAAGAAAAAGAAATCAAGATTGTCCAGTGACACCTATAAAAATTAGGGATTTTTCCTTTCGTATCCATATTATTAATTTAAATTAAGGTGTACTGATCCAAATTCATCATTTGAGATTAAAAAAAAAAAAAAAAGTTTCGCCATTTGTGTAAAGTAGCTTTTGAATCGGTTTTTATAATCCCTTTCATTCAATTTTGTATCCTCTAAAATGACCTCTTTTTCAAAATAGAATGTCATCTAAGACATTGCGTAATTTCTCCTGTTTTTCTAATAAAAAATTCTGGTCACCTTATACGTAAACTAGTTGGCATAGGTGGACTCTGCTCAGTTCCCATCATATGTATGTTCTCATAAATTTCTGGAACAAAACATATTATATTCATGTTAAGAGAAATTAATTTGACCAAACGCTTAGCACAGTGACATAACGAAATCCGCGCCTTATAGGCTGCCTACCGTTCACTTCGATATATTTATCTTATTCTAATCTATTAATTTATTTTATTGGGGTCAATTCCGTAGTTTAGTTTTCATGCTAGTATTTCCAATGCAACAATCCCCAAAATGCATATTTATATAGAACTAGTATCGCCCAGTGGTCGAAACTTGACCATTTTGTTTTTGTTTTGCAAAGCGAGGCAAAGCAAAGTTATTGCCTTGTCCTAAACGGAATGCAATTGCAACACAGCTGCGGCAATTGTCGAAAACCAAAAATCTAAAACTTTTCTGAATATTATATTTTCTACTTATATATGCAAAGGAAAGAATAATAAATCCACTTTTTAAAAAATAAAAATAAGTAGTCAATTTCACTTAATTAAAATGCAAGGAAATCTTAAAACGTGTAAATTCATCGAAAACCGGAAATCAAAAGTTTTTATGTATCTTCTACTTGCTTCTTCTACCCACAAAAGCTAGCAATAAAGACACTTTTTTTAAAAAAATAAGTAGCCAATTTCAGTTAATTGAAACGTAAAGAAAGCTCAAAACATGTAAATTCAGCAAAAAACGGAAATCGGAATTTTTTCCGTATCGTCTACTTATACATGCAGCAGTTAGTAACAAATCCATTTTCCTTTTATTTAGTATATTAGTTGAATATTTATTGTTTAAATATCACCCTTTGAAATGAAATGTTTATGTTTACATTTGAAACTGGAAGTTTGCCATTTTTTTTTCTGGAGTTTTGTGATTTTAAATTAAAATTTTATCAATTTTACAGAAAAAATAACTCAATTAAACACATGTAGACAGTAACTTATATATAACTATACCCAAATATCGGAATTAAAATCGGCAGATAATTTCCGTTATTTTTTAATAATTTTTTACAAAAAATCCAATGGACGATTAACATAGAAAATCTTTTTCATGGCTCCATAGACAGACAGTGACGTCATCACTTCGCTTGTGTATAGTGATGCTACATTATACAAATTACTGTGTCTATGGTTTTATTTGAGCTTTATGAAATTGCCAGATTTAACAACTTTCTACTTTTAGGTATTTTTTAATGTAAAGGAATACGTGTATAAAAGGGAAAAATGGGGGAAAATGCATAAAAAATAAATGTATTTTTAAATACCTTCTTGACATCGTAAGAAAATAATATTTGTATTCGCACCTTCCGGCTAACCATACCTTTCGAATGATACCATTTTCAACCCTCTACTCCCATAATTAATATGTTAAAAAGGGACTACAAATTTTATGCTTGCCTATTAATATATAGATAACGCCCCATTTTGTCATGTTGATAAAATCTTAAATTTCGAATAACTTAAGAAATTTTCCTATTAGATATTTGCAGTTAATCATGTGCAAACAAGTATCATAAATATTATTTTGAGGTTGTCTGATAAATTTATGATCCTCAAAATGGACGTTTATGCTCAATTTTGCCCTATTCTGCTATGTTAAGTAAATCGTAAATTCCAAATAACTTACGAAATTTTTAAATTAAAAAATTCATAGTCAGATGTTTATGCCAGTATCTTATATGATATTTTTAAAGTGTTCTGATGAAAATGTTTCTCAAAGTGGACGTTTATGCGAAATTTTCCCCTATTCTGCCATATTAAGTAAATCGTAAATTTCCAGTGACTTACGAAATTTTTAAATTGGAAAATTCATAGTCAAGAATGTTTATACCAGCATCTTTCATAATATTTTAAAAGTAGTCTGATTTCTTTTCATACACGTTTACGTGAAATTTTGCCCTATTCTCCCACGCTAAGAAAATCTTAAATTTCATATAACTTCTAAAGTTTTTTAATTTGAATGTTGCGATTGAATAGGGTTCTTGCCAACGCCATAACTAATACTTTAAAACTGGTTCGACCTCTCTGCGATCATTTGTTCGTGAGATATCGTGTACACAGACTATAACATACTAATACACTAACGGACCAACAAAATAACAGACACCCTACAGACGGACACCAGACCCATTTTGATATTTTTGGATTCCTCACACCCGAAAATGTGTAAAAAAGTAAAAAAAAAAAAAAAAAAAACGAAATCGAAAATTTTCACTATTAGCCAAGTTCTCCATACCTATAGTATGATGGAGAACTAAAAATAGAGTAAGTTAATCATATACTGTGGCGAGTAACTTTTTTTGTCAGCGAGTGTAATCTAAATTGAAATTTCGGGCCCTGATATATGTATGTATATACTTTTATGTTTTTTTTTTTTGTTGTTGTTTTGTTTTTTTTGTTTGTTTTTTTACAGATTTGAAATATTCAAATCGCGTTTTCTAAGCATACATTTTTTCATCAATTCATAATCTTGAAAATGTTAAAACTTCTACAGATATTTAAAGAAAAAACTTGATGCATTTTTCCACCTTTTTTTTTTTTTTTTTTTTCTTCATGTTGATTTCTTTAGAAATCGACCTATTGCAATCACTTCGTTTATCTATACATATATATATATATATATAAATAATGAAAAATTTTGTCAGCACGATAACTCCCGAAATAATACTCTAAATCGAACCTAATTTGGACAGTGAACTAATCTTATAAATATCTTGGATGAGTTCGTCAACCAAGTTGCTCCGACTTTTTGTTTTCAAGGGCAGCCACTTGAAAATTTCAAACCGACATTGTAAAAAGCATATTTAAAGCAAGATTTGCTTGAATTTTGATGTAAATACAGACCACATAAGGGTCTCAATGAAGTTTATTAATGAAGTTTATCCGCCATTTTTAATAAAGTGGCAAATATTTTAAGTCAAGTGGGACCACTTGAAATCAGGCTACCACTTGAAAATTTAAAATCACTGTAACTTCCGAAATAATACTCCAAATCGAACCAAATTTGGACAGTGTCTTAACTTATCTTATAAATATCTTAGATGAATTTGTTAACCAAGTTGCTCCGCCATTTTGTTTTCAAGTGGAGACCACTTGAAAATTTCATATTCAAATGGTAAAAAGCGTATTCCGATTTTTTTTTTTTTTTTTTTATTTTTTATGTATACATAGATTATAGATTATACAAGTGTCTCAAATAACTTTATTTATGAACTCTATCCGTCATTTTTAATAAAGTGGCGGATATCTTAAGTTAAGCGGGACCACTTGAAATCAGGCCACCACTTGAAAATTTAAAACCATGATAACTTCCGAAATAATACTCTAAATGGAACCAAATTTGAACAGTGTCTTAACTTATCTTATAAATATCTTACAAGGAGAGGTCACGACATGGAAAATTCAAATCGGGACGAAATTGCGCAGGATTGTAGTATACTATGAGGGTAACAACATATTAAAGCAGTAGGACCCACTATCCACAAAATTTCGAGAAAAAAGCATTTAAAGTTTCAGTAATCTTTAAATACAAGTTATTTCGTAAACGAGAAAGTGCTTCAGTGGTGTGATCTTAAAGCGCGAGTCTGCTAGGCAGACGACTTGAGTTCGAGGCTACCTCGAGACAAGTTTTTTTTTTTTTTTTTTTTCCTACTTTGACTGTTTATGTAATCTAAACTTTTTATTTATTTTTACTTTATTTTACAATTCAATTCAAAATTTGAAAATTTTAATAAATTATTTAATTTTCTTGAGTATAAAATAACTTTTTCTATTTTTAATATTTATAACTTCAAAATACAATAAATTTCTATAACTTAAAAAATAAAGTTTAGTTTTACAAAACCCTAAATAAGAAACAAAGAAAAACAGACAAATATTAAAATAATTAAAAAATAAGCAAGCTGTAAACAAAGTGTAAAATAGTTAGCAGGTGTTCCCTAAATCTTGGTTTGAGCTTCCTGATTTTGTTTGAATGTGTATAAATTACGTAAACGCTTCTAGCTTGTTAATAGTAAAGGACAGGTGGAATTTTATTTTGTGCAAGGAATGATAAAAAAAAAGGAAGTCGTTATCGAAAAAGAAACGATGTGCATTAACATTTAAAATCTACATTTAAAGATAACATTTCTTTACCTGTAATAATTTAATTAATACTATAATTTTTCAAGAAACTGTATTGATTGGAGAAGTAATTATTTAATTTGGATAGTAATTATATATGCAATTAAAATAATCATTTCTCTGTATTATTATTATTTTTTTAAATTTAAAAAATAAAATGTACTATTGTTTCAAGCATACCTAAAATAAAATAATATATATTTCGATAAATAATCAAAAACAGTTTCTTTAGTTTTACCTTATTTTACAGTTAAAATAAAACTAAAATTTATTTTTTAAGTTATAGAAATTTATTTTATTTTTAAGTTATAAATATTAAAAATAGAAAAAATTATTTATTTTATATTTAAAAAAATTAAATAATATTTTATTAAAATTTTCAAATTTTAAATTGAATTATAAAATAAAGTAAAAATAAATAAAAAGATTACATAAAAAGTTAGATAGGAAAAAAAAAAAAAAAAAAAATAGCAGCCTCGAGGTAGCCTCGAACTCAAGTCGTCTAGCTAGCAGACTCGTGCTTTAGGATCACACCACTGGGGCGCTTGCTCGCTTGCGAAATAACTTGTATTTAAAGATTACTGAAACTTTAAATGTTTTTTTCTCGAAATTTTGTGGATAGTGGGTCCTATTGCTTTAATATGTTGTTACCCTCATAGTATACTACAATCCTGCGGAGTTTTGTCCCGATCTGAATTTTCCATGTCGTGACCTCTCCTTGTTAGATGAGTTTGTTAACCAAGTTGCTCAGCCATTTTGTTTTCAAGTGGAGACCACTTGAAATTTTCAAATTTAAATTGTAAAAAGCAAATTCTGAAATTGTTTGAATTGTGATGTAAATACAGACCACGTGAGGATCTCAATGAAGTTTATTAATAAACTATATCCGCCATTTTTAATAAAATGTAGATATCATAAGTTAAGCGGGGCCACTTGAAATTTGGCTCCCACTTGAAAATTTAAAATCACGGTAACTTCTGAAATAATACTCCAAATCGAACCAAATTTGGACAGTGATATTATCATATAATTATCTTGAATGCTTTTACTGGGCAACTTGTCGCGACATCTTGTTTCTAAGTTCCAGCCACTTCAAATCACACTACCACTTGAAAATATGCCATAACGATAACTTTTAAAATACTAAACTGATTGAAATAAAAGTTGGATAGTGAACTTATGGTTCAAATATCTAGGATAAGTTCACTTGGTGACTTGATCCGCAATTTTATTTCCAAGTGGCGGCCACTTGAAAATTTGTCATTATGGTAACTTTAGTAATACAGAATCAATTCTCATCAAATTTGGGTAGTGGATTTATCATTCAAATATCTCAGATAAGTTCGCTGGGCATCTCACTCCACTTTTTTTTTTACAAATGGTGCCACCTGAAAATTTCTTATGACGATAATTTTTGAAATACTGATTTAATTTAAACTAGAACTGGACAATGAACTTATCATACAAATGTACTGGATGATTTCGATGGGCAAGTTGTTTTTCCATTTTGTTTCCAAGTCGCAGCCACTTAGACAGCCACTTGAAAATTTGCCATAGTAATAACTTTTGGAACAAGACACTGATTTAAACCACAGTTGGACAGTGAACCTATGCTTCATTCAAATATCTTCCATTTGTTTGCTGGGCAACTTGTTCCACTGTATTGTTTTCAAGTGGCGGCCACTTGAAAACTTGTTATCACGGTAAATTTAGAAATACTTAATCAATTCAAATCAAAGTTGAAAATTGGATTTATCATTCAAACAACAAAAATCTAGAAAATTCACGTAACTCGTGAACCAATCACGTTATTGCTTCCATCTTTGGTATATCGATAATAAGTATTTTCTCGCCAAAAAGTCGCCATAGGGGAAAAGTCGCCAAATTTGGCGCCAAATCCATTACCTGCGTTACTGGATCTTTTTAATGCGTTTTTAAGGAAAAATTAGGCTATTTTCTATTTTAATGCTAAAACAAACTAGAAATGCAGAAAACTAACATTTTATCAATTTACTAAGATTCTTTGTAAGAATTTCTACAAAAAAAATTATTTTCAAATTTGCAACGATATTTTAGATGAGCAACTTTCTCTGCCATTTTGATCGAAGTGGCAGCCACTTAATTTTTCAACACGATGACTTTCGAGATTTTGAATTAATTCGAACGATATGTGTTCAGTAGACTTATCTTGCAAATACATTTCATGTATTTGTCAACTTAACCCACCATTTTTTTCCAAGCGCCGGCCTCTTGAAAATTTTAAATTCATATAAAAATGTATTTATGAACCGATTTGCTTAAAAATCCATATGTGCATAGCCTACATCAATATTTCTGCAATAAGTTCATTAATAATTTGTAGCCGCCATTTTGAAACAAAATGACGGCTACTTGATAAGGAAAAAGAAATCAATATACTCTTCCGAATAAGCCGGAAGGACTTGTTTTATTTAATTTAATTTGTTTTTATTTATTTTATTTTATTTTTTAATGTTTAATGCAACTTGCTTAAAAGAATTAGGGATAGATTTTGCAATATCTTTAAAAGAAAAAATGCAACAAAAATTATGTATTGTTTTCAGATTTTTACATAGACGAGCATTTTTTAATTTTGTTTCCTCAAAAACTAATTAGGGTAGGTGCTCTAGTGATTGGCATGCTCCAGTAATTGACATATTTCCCGAAATAACTAATAAATAAGAAAAATAATGAAATCATATATTTTACATATAAGAATTTTAACATTTTATGTCAAACACTGGAGCATAGGGTGCCAATAACTGGTAAAATGAATAACTAGCAGTGTCAAACACTGGAACATAGGGTACCAATAACTGGTAAAATGAATAACTAGCAGTTTCAAACACTGGAACATAGGGTGCCAATAACTGGTAAAATGAATAACTAGCAGTATCAAACACTGGAACATAGGGTGCCAATTACTAATAAAATGAAAAACTGGCAGTGTCAATTACTGGAACATTGAGTGGGTGTCAAATAAAAACTCATAAAAAAAATAATAATTGTTATCAAATGTATATATTTTAACATATATGTGTTTCTGAATGTCTTTCATGCCATAGGTACTAACTTAAGATTTCTAAAAATATTTTCTGATGATTAGAACATTAAAAACATCAGCGATTGCTCTAAAAGTGTCAATCACTGATGCACTTACCCTAATAAATTTAAAAATCCATTCCTAATTCTTTTAAACAGATTCTTTTAAACATCAAAAAATAAATAAAACAATAAGTAATAATTAATAATAAAAATGGAGTCTTTTCTAAAATATCTGTAGAAATTTCAGCATTTTGAAGATCATGAAAACTGAGAAAACGCAATTTAAAAATTTCATATCTGTAAAAAAATATATCAAAACTATGAGAGTTTTTCCCTGAATATCTATTTTATTGAACAAACCGAATATAGTTCAATTTATAAATATTAAATAGAGATATAAGCTTTTATATGAAACCTACTTCAGTGGTGACAAGTCAAAAGTGCCTAGTCCCTTTGCCTTTTTTTTTTTTTTTTTTTTTTTTTTTTTTTTTTTAGCAGCATTTTTAATACTTCTTTTTTGCTTTCTCTTACCCGTAGGGTCGAGAAAGTATTGTTTTAGGGTACAATTTTCGAACGTGAGTTTTTGTTATATTTACATGTTCTGAGGTTACGAAAATCATTTTTTTTTTAGCGAATGGTCTGTGTGTCTGTCTGTTATCAGTATATCTCAAGAACAAATAGTAGCAGAAATTCCAAACTCGGTATTCTAAATGTGCATCATATAGGGATGCTACAGTAAGCTTTTCGTTGAGATGAAGCAAATGGTTTGTGTACAGGGACACTCAAAAGTATTCAAATACATTACGTCTATGGGGGGAAATTGCAGGTAAGTAGAGTTTAACATCTATAGACTGCACTAAACCAAATGAAACGAATATATATATTTTGTAATAGAGATAGTCAACAGGGAAAAAAAAATTGTGCATGTAGGAGCCTCGCCACCCCCCCCCCCCTCCCTGGGGGGGGAGTCCCCTCTCGAGGGGAGTAAATTTTCATGATGGCTATCTTTAAAAAGAGCTCGCCAATACCTATAAAACGAATGGTTGAACCGTCGATCTGCGATAATTTAAAATAAAGTTATCGATTTTTTTTTTTTTTATGTAATATTGAGATTAAATTCAAACTTTTTTTTTTTTTTTTTTTCTTTTTTAATATATTTAGTGTTTTATATTTTACTTCTATATATTTATATATTTTACTTCTCTAATATGGAAATCGTCTGCATTATCATAAAAGATAATTTGTTTAAATAATAATTTTAATAAATAATTTTTTAAAAACAGAATAATTTTTTAATAACCGAATTAAATTATACATAAATCTAGGTGCATTAATGAAACGGTGGGTTGAGGGGAGCGGTAGCCCCCCTCACACAGAACTAATTATGATATAAAACTCTTCCGAAGCCTAATTTGAATAGTTTAATACAGGTTTACATAACAGTACTCGTTATCTTACCTCTTAATCTGCAACCTATAATTATAGTATAAAACTTCAGGGTAAGAGAAAGTCGTGTGAGTGACACACCGGATTTTTTTTTTTTTTTTTTTTTTCAGTTTTAGTGGATTTTTAAACTTTTGTTCATTCTCTTTTGATTAGACAGTTACCCTACACCGAAATTAACAAACGACGTTCCTGAGGAAGCTAAAGGCATACTTGAAATTTTTTAGTAGGAACGAGTAAGCTTTGCTGGTTATATGATGCACTCTTATCTATTTTTATTCACTTGATGAAAGGCTGCGCTATTACGCTGAGAGAAAAAAACCGCATTCATCTAGAATGAATAAATGGTCATTTTCTATATCCTTAAACTAGAAATATAGATCTCCGAGCTATGCGCATAATGCACGCCAATAAACTGAATAGACGAAACGGTCGAGAATTTCTAATCTGCACATTTCTAAATGGTGAAACAATATCCTGAATATTCTAAATATTCTGAATCTTTTGTATTACGAGAAATTCTCGCTTGATTTTCTAGAATGGGGTCATAAACCAAGATTATAGCTGCTGAAATCCGCCTCTTGTATTCACATCTATTTGGGGATATTTTCAAATAGGTTTGTTCTCGATAGTATAGGCATGCGCTCAAGAATTCTAATAGAGGTCTCTAGAATTCGCTTTCGAAGGGGACTAGAAATTTTTTTTACAATAAATTTGTAAGGATGACATGGAACTATTTTTTCTAGAGCCACAATTTAGATTCTAGATGTCAGTTACAGAATTTTTTCTCAGTGTATTGGCGTGCCTTATACTCATAGCTCGAAAATCTATATTTCTAGTTTAGGTATTTAGAAAAGTTCCACCTATTCGTTCTAGATGAAAGTGGTATATATTTTTTTCTCAGTGTATTTTGATATGAAACAACTTTTACGAGTTTTTGTATTTTATAATATTTATTTACAAAGCTATTTAATTATTAAATTGATTATTATTTGAATTTAATCGGATTTATTTATAGATTATTTGAAACCAAATGCTTTTTTTTCTTTTCACATATTTAGATCAGCTCTGTGATAGCCATTTTTGAAAATAGTTCATTGCTATTTTCAAAAGAAATTAAGTAGTGAGTAAATTAACGTTAAAGAGTTAAAAAACTTGAAATTTATGAGCTATATAATGGTGTGACACAAACATCTCTTTTCCAAGCTTTAACTTCATCTCTAAATAAGTACATTTAAAAACATACATAAAGTCTTTAAACACAGATTGTTACTGTTACTATACTTACTATACACACGACGATAGACCTTAGCTGTATGATGGAGAGTATTCAATTCAATCAGGGAAAATGTAAAACATCAGATTTACTTTTTCCCATTTCCCTTGTAATCCTATAGGAATTTGTTGCCTCGTAATTTATAAGGATAACTTATTTAAAAATAAAGTTTTTCGAAATCTGTTTTTGAATATTAGTCTTTGAACATTTCACCTTTTATGTGAGTGAGTAATTTTTGAAAATAAAGTAAGTAAGTAAATATATAAATAAATAAATTTAAATACAATAAAGCACCGTTATACGTCTCTCGTTTATACGTTTTTTTTACAGTTATACGTCCTTTTAGTGAAGTCCCGGTTCATTCCTATTCATTTTAATGCAAAAATTCTTCGTTTATACGCCGCTAACATCGGTTATACGTCTTTTCCATTTTACTAAAATTCGCAAAATTCCTGTACCTGTCATTATTTTCCATTCTAAAGAAGACGGATTTTCCTTTTTAAATGGGGAAACACAGGAAAGATCGGAGAATATACTGATCAAAGAATCCATTGAATTCACTGTAGAATTTTCAATACTCATATACAATCAGCAAATCAGACAAATATTAAAGATTTCTAATGTTTTTAAATAGCTATCTGTATGGACATAAATCGTATGCTTATTATTAAAAATACACAATATATATAATTAATATTCAAAATGTGTTCATATAGTTCCTAAGAAATGTAATATAATACTCAGTATATGATATATATAGTTAGTACCCAGTCATGCATTAATAGTATGATTTTTCTCCCTTTTTATAATAAACCGTTTTTTTTTTTTATTATCTATTGTCTTAAAAAAAGTATGATATACATTCACTAACTTAAGAAACTTTGTTAATTAGTATTTTCATATAAAGTTTGCTTAGGTGTTATTAAGTTTGTAGTAATCAAAGTGTTAAAATTTCGATTACACGTCTTTTCATTTATACGTCCTTTTACGCCAGTCCCTTAAAAGACGTATAATTGGTGCTTTACTGTATTTCTTTTAGAGATTATATGTTGAAGTCCTAAGTAAACTTAATAAAATAAAATACTTATTTTTTTTAATTGCATCTTAGCTAAAAGATGAAATATTCAAAGAATAATATTTAATAATAATAATAATAATAATAATAATAATAATAATAATAATAATCAGAATTTGAAAAGTTTTATTTATAAAGGAAATAGCCTTATAATACTAAAAAGAAAAAAAAAAATGCATAGGATTATATGGGAAGAGGTGCAGCTTTAGGGGAGAAAAGTTAGAATTAAATCCTATGGCGAAGAATTTACAGCTAGGGAAAACTGACCGTAAAGAGAGGCGGCCCTTCCTACAGAGGTGAACTTTTACAGAAATTCTACTGCCAGTAGTGGCACCAGAAATTCCCCGACGGGGGGGGGGGGGGCACCACCTCCCCGACAATTGGGCACTACATAAAGAGAGCTTATTATATGAGTATTTATCAAAAACTGCAATACTGTTAATAATATTACTGTTGATATTTGTACCATTCCATTTGTTAGTACTCCTCGTAGTTTTGGAGATCATCGTGTCACAGACAGACATTTTCTAAAAATATCGTGGTCAAAACGTGTTCTGGATCTCTCAAAACGTGTATATTCATGGAAAACTGGAAGCTGAAAATTTTTACGAATCCAATACTTTCTTCTATTGAATATAGAATGGAAAAACTGGAATGCTCCAAATTTGTATAAAAGAAACAAAAAATGCTGCTAAAAGCAGAAAAACTGAAAATTTTGTATTTGTTCCCCCGAGAGATTTTAAGAGTATGCCCCGACGGGGGGGCCTGTGCCCCCCCCGGCCCCCTAGCAGGTGCCCCCCCCTGTCTACTGCATACCAGAAATCTTAAATGTTCCTTTTTTTAAATATTGTTCATGCTCAAGTAATAGAAATGTACTCTCCGTAGCATGCATAATTTCCGAATAAACATAAATTGCTAAAATGATAGTATAGGCAGACAGCAGGCGAATGGATACAGACAGCCAGACCAAAGTCAAGCTCTTCTCAACTCGATGAAAAGGGAGAAGGAGATTTAGGCGAGACCCCCAAGACATGGGATGTTTCCTCTGAGTCTTTACACTAATATTTATTTCTGGTGCGGAAGGAAATCAGGTGCCTGGACACATACATTATCTCATTATCAAATTTCTTCATTGTTGTATACACACTGTGTTTACCCAAGCTAATAATCGATGTCTGTTCTAAAATAACAAATAAATAAAGATAAAATAAATCAAGGAACTATTATATTTAAAACCCGAATAAACTACTACGTCAGAAACGCCAAAGAAAAATATTGGAAATGCATACAGCTGTTTCTTTAGCCTAAAGCGTACCGTCTTCAGTGCAAAAAGACGGTGTCCTTTTTGCACTGAAGACGGTACGCTTTAGGCTACCGAAACAACTGTATGTATTTCCAATATTTTTCTTTGGCGTTTCTGACGTAGTAGTTTATTCGGGCTTTAATATTCCAACGCCAAGTCTCCTGTTATTATTACTATTATATTTATTTTAACAAGTGGTTAAAAATAAATAAATAAAATAAATAAATAAAAATAGCTTTAGAGCTATAATGACGTCAATTTTGCCCTGCAAGTTTAATTTTTCACAAAGTTTTATATCAATTTTAATATTTACGCGTGAATGTCTTTTCATTTAAAAAAAAAAAATTCTAAAATCAACTCATAAACTTTTTTGTCAACAATTAAAAATTAAAATAAATTATGCATTTTTGTCTAAAAAAGTTCTTCTTCAACTTTTTCTATACTGATTATCATTAATTTTCTTTTCTTTTTCTTTCAAAAAAAAAAAAAAAAAAAAAAAAAAAAAAAAAAGATGAAATTTTGGCAAAAGTAGAATTTAGTTTAGTACGGAGAACTTTTATTTTTTTTATTATTATTATTATTATTATTTTCTTTCAAATTATAACATTGCTTTTAAATTATTCAATTATATTTTCGATTTCGATAAATGTTCAACCATCGTAAAACTGGCGACAACGTTTTATCCGTAGATTGAGAATAATAGTCCTCCGAAAAAAAAAAAAAAAAAAAAAAAAGAAAAAAGAAACCTAACAGTTATTGCATAAAGTTCGATCTGAAATACAGGTACTACAGATGATACCAAGATCATTCGCGGAAGATTAAAAAAAAAAAAAAATTGATTTTGCAAAAAAAAAAAAAAAAAAAAAAAAAAAAAAGATGATCTCATTACACTAATGTCGTCACTTTTTCTAATATCATTGAACTGAGTCGCTGAGCTTAAATATTGTCCATTTATAAATCTTATTTTGTTTTTTTATTTCATTTTGCACGCGCGCTTTTTATTTCCTAATTCAAAATTAAAAAAAAAAAAAAAAAAAAAAGATAATCTCATTACACTAATGTCGTCACTTTTTCTAATATCATTGAACTGAGTCCCTGAGCTTAAATATTGTCCATTTATAAATCTTTTTTTGTTTTTTTTATTTCATTTTGCACGCGCGCTTTTTATTTCCTAATTATAAAAAAAAAAAAAAAAACTTTTTCAATACTGTCCGTTTCGAAACTGATTATTATTAATTTTCTTTTCTTTTTCTTAAAAAAAAAAAAAAAAAAAGATTTTGATGAAATTCTGGCAAAAGCAGAATTTAGTTTAGTACGGAGGACTAATAGTTTTTATTTTATTATTATTATTATTTTTTTATTTTCAAAATTATAACATCGCTTTCAAATTATTCAATTATATTTTCGATAAACTTTCAATTTTGATAAATGCCCAACTATCGTAAAACTGGTATCATAAAAATCCGTAGATTGAGACCACTAATAGTCAGTCCTCAGTCCTAAAGAAAAAAAAAAAAAAGAAAAAGAGAAAGAAAGAAAAATATGTATTACTATTCGATTTGCAATTGATTACCATTCGGTTTATAATTGATTACCATCCGTCCCCATTGATCTCAGGTAAAAGTTTCAAGTAAAAAATAATTTATTCTAGCTTACATGAAAGCACAGAACGCAACTGTAGTAATTGTAGTTTTGTACAGTTAGATTTCTTTCGTCCGATTTCTAACAAAAGGAGTGCTGAAAGAGAAACGCCGATAAAAGGAAGTTTATGATCCTCACCTTTTGTGAGATACTTTAGCGGCACCTCAGGTAAAATCTAAAAACTAGTTTCCCTTTCCGAAGAAGAGAGAGATGAAATCTCTACATCCTGTAGATAAATTAAAAAAGAAACGGTGAGGAATTATTCCGCACTTTTTCTAAAGATTTGAATATTTGTACTGCCCGGATAGTTTTGAAATGTAAGAGAGTTTGAAAAAAATTACCAATAACATAAAAACATGAAAATATCTCAGAGAAAATTTTAGTTTTCAAAGAGAATATGAAATTCTTTTGAATATTATAAATTACAATAAAGTTAAAATTTCGAGATAGATTCAGTTTCATTATCTCAGAAGGAAACCTCAAAAAGCATTTGGTTAAGCAATTTGTAAAATCTAACATAAATAAAGGCAAAAATTTATCTGAATGAACTTAATACGTCATGCATTATTTTAAAGTTTATTAACAGACCGTTCTAAATAATTTTTAGTACTTTGGGAGGAAGTTTAATTATCAAGAAAGTTTAAAATTCCATGTTAGGAAAATATAGATAAATACCTTGTTAAATTTACTGGGTCAAGTAATTGCTTGGCGTTTATAAAGTATCAATATATACAAAAATAGTAATAAAACATGCTTTCAGCATATCACACTATTTAAAATATCTTTATATTCCAAAATATCTTTACATTCTGACGTTTCGGTTCATATCCAATTTTTAATCATCTTCAGGGAAATGATGTACATAAACTATAAACATAAATAAAATTAAGCCATTCTTGTGTACTACAAATACAATTCACAAAAAAATTAATACGTGATTACATAAATTATATAAAAAACACGCTATATACATCTTAAAATGAGTTAAAAACATCTAAATAAATCACAATCATGTACATTACAAGAAAAATAAAGCTCTTTAAACGGAGTCAAAGTATTACACTGTTGGGTTGCCAGAATAAACAATAGCAGAATGGCTTAATTTTATTTAGGTTTATAGTTTATGTACATCATTTCCCTGAAGATGGTTAAAATTTGAATATGAACCGAAGCGTCGCAATGTAAAGGTATTTTGAGATATAAAGATACTTTAAATAGTGTGATATGCTGAAAGTATTGAAATTTTTATTTTTTCGACTGATGAAAATAATGCCTGGACCGGGAGTCGAACCCCGGATCTTTGACTTACAAAGTCAAGGCTCTACCAATTGAGCTATCCAGGTCGACTCCCGGTCCAGTCATTATTTTCACTCAGTCGGAAAAATAAAAATTTCAAACAATATGATTTTCTTCCAATCAGTTGATTGTGTGATTTTAATTAAAATTGTATTTCTTTCCCATTGTTTAATGGTGTTTTCCATTACCAGCGGCTTATTTCTGTTGAGCTATCTAAATGATAAACCAGATGTTTTCTGCCTAAAGGTTGTCTGAGTGAGTAATGCCGACCGGTTTGTCGGCCTGGATAGCTCAATTGGTAGAGCCTTGACCTTGTAAGTCAAAGATCTTGGGTTCGACTCCCGGTCCAGGCATTATTTTCACTCAGTCGGAAAAGTAAAAATGTCAATAAATATGATTTTCTTCCAATCAGTTGATTGTGTGATTTTAATTAAAACTGTCCCATTGTTTAATTGTGTTTTCCATTACCTGCGACTTATCTCTGTTGAGCTACCTAAATGATAGACCAGATGTTTTCTGCCTAAAGGTTGTCTGAGTGAGTAATGCCGACCAGTTTGTCGGCCTGGATAGCTCAATTGGTAGAGCCTCGACCTTGTAAGTCAAAGATCCGGGGTTCGACTCCCGGTCCAGGCATTATTTTCACTCAGTCGGAAAAATAAAAATTTCAAACAATATGATTTTCTTCCAATCAGTTGATTGTGTGATTTTAATTAAAATAGTATGCTGAAAGTATGTTTTATTACTATTTTATATAATTATTGACAGCATATATAAGTGGAATATATTTCTTTATTTATCAATATATATTTCAGTTTTTTTTTTTCAATTTCAAATTCTTCCGAAAAAAAAAAGTGTACGCGAATTATTTTATTCAAATAATATAATTGTGTTTTTCAGTGAGATAATTTCAGAACAAATGATACAAGCTATTCTTAATCGAAAAATAATTTGTGAAAATTTGTGTTTTAATTGTTTATTCTCTCATTGCTCTATTGGTTCTTTTGTTGTAATTTCATGTCGTTTTAACGTACAGGCAGCATTATTTACATAGCGACTAAATATCTAGGAATAACATTCATTAAGGTAAGATTGAAGTTAAATTAAATAAAACAATCATAAGTCAAATTTATTGTTTCAAAAATCAAAAAGTAAAATTAATTGTTTCAATAATTAACAATAAGTCTTCACGGGCAATTTTAATTTGATGAAATTTTATTCTTATTAGTCTATGGGGTTTCAGGTGTCTTTCATCTGTTTCTCGGCTTTTATTACGTTTTAAAAAGTTATTTATACATATATATATATATATATATACAGTAACCGTCGCTTAATAAAATTACTGGTTAATAAAATCAGCCGCTTAATCTGATCAAATTGCCAGGACCGGAATCAAATCAATACAAACTATTGTTGAAACCGCCGGTTAATAAACTCAAAAAAATATCCTCAGCAGCCAAAATTATCATTTATGATTTATGCACACTAAAAAAAAAATTCATTTACATTGTACTTTTTTTTTTTTTTATTTTATAAAAAAAAGAAATTAAAGTTCCCGTTATCGCTCATTGTCGAAAATTTTACACTTGCAGCATAGTTACAAATTAAACATGCCCCATAACTTATCTCCCTAACAATTTCAAGGAACGTATTTTTCAAAACGCAGTAATAAGTTACAAATCTGATTTGATTTGCAAATGATACATATTAATTATTAAAAGACAATTTCTAGTTCTTATTTTGGAATAGCTATAAATTAAGAAGTTCAAACGAAAAGGTTTTAAATTTATGAAAAAAGCGTGAACTTTTGGTAAAATAAAGTAATGATGATTTTCTTTGAAGGAAAGCGCATAGAAATTTGGAATGCGTTTAATTTACTTATATCAGAGGAATAATTAATTATCTATCAAAAATTAATTGATATTGTTTACTAATTTCATTATTCGTTACCTTTTGAAATTTCTTTCCAAATTCAGGAAAGTAATACCTTTTCCTTGAGTGCAGGAACGTTCGCCGGATATAAAAATCAGCCGCTTAATAAAATCACTTTGCCTCAGAACGAATGGGATTTTAATAAGCGGCGGGAGCTGTAAATAAATATATATATATATATTTAAAACATTGTTTAAACCTATGCAGATTAACAAATAATTAATTAAAAAAACCCTTCTCCTTAAATATATATACATATATAAAATAGTTAAAGAGGAACAAATTTAAAAATAAAATTTTATCCAAATGGTTGACCTGTTTCGCTGCAAAATGTACAACACATTTTTAATTAGAGAAAATAATAATGATAATAATAATAATAATAATAATAATAATAAAATTCTGCTCACATTCTTTGTAAACAGAATATAATTTAGTACGACGGGGCTTATTTTAATCTATTCTTCCGTATAAAAAGATGCAGTAACTATTTTATTACTATATTCATTTCTTAAAATTTCTTTGATATAGCCTTAGCTTAGGAGCTTCTTCCCGGCTTTTAAATTTTTATTGTCATTTTGGTGATGAAGGCTATCGCAATTGCGTAAGTAAAGACCTTGGCGAGAAACGTCCGACTTAATTCAGTGCCAAATTTCAAATTTCGCAAAGGTGTTATATACTAAAACTGTTCTATTTCATTAGCACGATTTTTCTCAATTTATTTTCTCTATTTATTAAAAAAAAAAAAAAAAAAAAAAAAAAAAAAAAAGTAACTGTCGCTAACATCAATTTTTATTTTTTGTTTGCGACCGCATCCTCTCTCGGGGGGCAAGGTCCTTCTCGTCTTGAGTGGTATCAATGTATTCAGAATACTCCAAGGAAGACATTTCAGATGCTTAGAAATTTCTATCATTTGAATTAAAGAAGTTATTAATTGAAAACGACGGAATTATGAAGGTATTCTATTTGCCACCTTGAAAAAAGTTTCTCCCAGTGACGTTGTTCATCTGTCATGAAGTCATTTTACACGAGAAAAGTAAAATATGATCCATGGTTGAAGGTAGGTAGGTTGGGTTTAACGTCGCACCAGTACTGCGCCATGGGTACTTGGCGACGGTATGGGACGCACCCCTAGGGATGTCCAGGAGACATGCCATCACAATTTTTGATCCTCCGCGGAGGGGATGGCTCCCCCGCTTTGGTGATTCCCAGAGGTATAATTTTGATTTTACAAGTTATGTAAACTTATTTAAATATGAAGATTTTCAAAAGTTTTGGATTGATTAGTGCTTCAAGTTTGAAATTTATTTTTAAACATAAAATTATTTTTCAGATGTATATATATATTATTTTTTTTTAAATAAAATAAACATCTGTCCTTTTCTTATTTAAAAATAATACTTAATATAAAAATATCTTTCACCAGCTTAAAGTAGGTTAACACGGTGATTGAAGGAAACAAATCCTAAAAAGAAAAGTAGATGAATCAAAAGAAAAAAATTTGGTGTGTCACTGACACGACTTTCTCTTACCCTGAAATTTAATACTATAAATGCAGGTTGCAGATTAAGGGGTAAGATAACGAATACTGTTATGTAAACCTGTGTTACACATTTCAAATTAGGCTTCGGAACAGTGTTGGGCATAACTGATTAAAAAGTAATTGAATTACAATTAAATTGCAATTATAATTATTTTACTGTCAATAAATTAACAAATAATTGATTACAAATAAATTGAGTTACTTATTCAATTTATTTGTAATAATTCAATTTATTTGTAATCAATTACTTGTTAATCGATTGACAAAAAAAAAAAAGGTATACTTGTAATTCAATTACTTTTTAATCAATTATGCCCAACACTGCTTCGGAACAGTTTTATATGATAATTAGTTCCGTGTGAGGGGGACCTCCCCCCCCCCCCCGTTTCATTAATGTACCCACATTTATGTAGAATTTAATTCGGTTATTAAAAAATAATTCTGTTTTTTAAAAATAATTTATTAAAATTATTATTTAAACAAATTATCTTTTATGATAATGCAGACGATTTCCATATTAGAGAAGTAGTATAACACTAAATAATAATAAAAAAAAAAATGAATTTATTCTCAATATTACATTTAATTTTTTTTTTTTTTTTTTTTTTTTTTGTTAAAAATTGAAAAAAAAAAATTATTTTAAATTGTCGCAGATTGATGGTTCAACCATTCGTTTTAAAGGTATTGGCGAGCTCTTTTGAAAGATACCCATCATGAAAATTTACTCCCCTCGAGGTATAGTTTTTGACCATAAAGGGCTTTGCGACCACGACAGATTTTATGTGCACCAGCCACCATTAGTGTACACGACGGTCTTTGGCCGGCTCAAGTATCGAACCGGCAATCTTCCAATTACGAGATCGGCGCTTTACCGACTGGGGTACCACGGCCTGGATCCATGGTTATAAAAAAGAAATAAAAAGGGTAATATACTAAAGCTGAAATACAAAATAATCTAGATATTACGAATTTCTTTGTATTAAAAATAAATAAATAAATAAAATACTGATTTTAGCATAAATTTCATAAAAATAAATAACGTGGTATTAAATATTATGTATTTCAATTTGTTATTAAATATAGGAATTTTTATAATATTTTTCTTATTTTGTCTTGTGTTATGCAGTATTAATTTTCCTATTCAGTGAAAAACAAAGCAGCGAATACGCGGGCAGAGCATAGGTTAATAAGTAAAGTGAGTCGGGGGGGGGAGAAGCCCCCCTCGGGGATTGGTGAGCGGAGCGAGCAGGGGCAGAGTCTCCTAGTAATTATTAAAAAAAGAAAAAAAAAAAAAAGCTTAAACTTTTATTTATTTATTCATTATTATTGTTATTATTATTTTAACATAAAAAATATATTCACTTACTTATTTTTTTGGCATCAACTTTTTTTTTTCCTTTAAATAATTTTAAAGTTAAAAATGGTGTTTTTACTTAATACCTTTTGAATCAATTATCCGATTGAACTAAAAAATACAGCGTTAGTTAGATTTTGTCTTTATTAATAAGTGTACCAATTTTTGGTAAAATCTAATAATCCGGACTGATACAGTGACAAACTTTCAGCTTTGTATAAGATAAAAACAAAAGTGTTTGCACTTATTTATGTTAATTTCGATACTTTTTTTAAATCTAACCCTTTCAAGCATGAGGTAAAATCAATTTTAAAATTGTTCGTTTCAGAAACTTGATAAGACGATATTTATTTTAAAATACTCTCCATCCCCCTACTGTGCTCATTAATTGTGAAGTTTTTTTTTTTTTTTTCCTGTTACAGTCTAATTTAAAGTTTTCTATTTATTTAATTATAAAACTTTTTTTTGTTTTTCATAATGATATATTGTATATTACATACCTTATACAAACAAATAACTTCTTTTCCTCATCCTTACGTTGTAAATTCGTATTTGTCATTTAGGTCTCATTATAAACCTATTCGAGTGTGTAAATGAACTAGAACTGGTAAATTATTTTTATGAAAGCTTGGGGATCCAGTAATAAACTATAACAAAAGTAAAATATAATAAAAATATAAAGATTCAAACACATTAATGCTTTTTAAAGAAAAAATTATAAATTTTTTATCTTATTTGTTTTGGTAATTGCTATTGTAACTTATCAACGATTTTTCAATAATTAAAAACAAGCACGCCATTGCCTAAGAAAACCAGTAACAATCATTTATTCTGGACTATTATTATTATTATTATTTGCTTAGACGAGAGGTCTATTTTTGTACTTATTCCAGTTATTAAGCCAATCTCGCCCCAATAAGAGAAGAGCTTTAATTGTATGATTTGCGAATTGAATTTTCTTGCGATTGTGCAACTATAATCGAATGCAAATCTCATGACTAATTTTCCTCCCGTTTACAAATGACCCAAATTTTTCAAACTGAACAAATAAAATACCATTTTTAAAATAACAAAATATATTAATATTATCCACAAAGAAAAACTAGTTTGCTTCCCAGAAAAAGTATCACTGATACTTTTTAGTTCTTCTTTACTTTATCACGATCGCGCCATTTTGGCTGGTATCTGTTTCTATAGGAGACAGGAGTTAGAGATTATTTGATATTTTACACCTGATCGAATATTTAAAAGCACTAAAATAAACATTAACAATATGTTTTATATGGAATATTTTCCCCCATTTTGGATATTGTTGACATTCCTCCGAGAGACAGTGTTTTCGCAAGTGGTCCAAACATCCTCGACACCTGCAGTGATCTCGGACATCTAGTCCTAAAATCAACCTAGCACACAGCAAGGGATCAACACTTTGTATCTCCCCCTCCCCTCCCCCGAAGAACAAAACTTTTAAAGAAGAATATATGTTTCAGTCACGTTTCAAGGCTTCAAGCAACGCCTTTTCGTATTATACTGTGAAAGTATTTTGTCCAATGGTAAGGTATTTCCTTGGACTGGCTAAAGGGGATTTGATCCAGGTTTGGCGTCAAAATTTTGTCTTGTAATACGATAAGAGATTATCTTTTGCTTCTGTAACAACAGAAGGACGTATAACTGGGTGAAGAATTTTAGTGAAAGCGATTATGCAATTTGGTGACACTTCGACAAATTATTTTTAACCGGTTCGTTTCGATCTTGTACTGAGGAATAAATTAAGTGCTTTTGTACTATATCCGGTGTGCCTGTCTGCTATTAATTTAAAGACAAGCCTATTTCAGAGAAATATAAAGAAAATAATCTACAATTTAGTATGCAGTTGAGTGTAACGATTTTTTCGTTTTTACTGGTGATAGCTGTTGCTTTGAAAGTTGAATCCCGTCGGAAGGACAGGATAACCAGAGTGGAAAAATCATTGGAACTTCATCCCATGTTACAAAGGGCAGCAGCGCCGAGGACACGGGTGAGTGGAATTTAAATGCATAATTAAAGCATGGTAAACTTGTTAAAATTATTAAAGTTTTATGTTTCATGTACACATATTTAAATAAGGTTTAGTCCTTCCAATATCTGAGTGTGAGCACCCTAGCTTTTCAGCAAAAATAACTAACGGTAAAGTGAAAAAAAATCTGGAGTGACTCCACTCGACTTTCCGAACATTGAGTAATTAACAGTTTTGTAGATAAAGTAAAGAAAGAGGAGTTGTTAAACAAACAAAAGAGAGAAAACCATAATAGAGTGTTTGAGTATTTTTCTCCATCTATTACACGATGTTTTATTTAACGTTACTGAACTTTGAGCCCATAGATCATAATGATAAAGAATTTTTCGTTGTGTCCCTGTAAAAACCTATAAATGCTAAATTCACCAAAATGCTTATAGTTAGTGCAACAGTGATTTATAATGCTCATATAAATTTTCAGCTCAATTCAATAAGGCGTTTAGATGCTATCGTACTTTTAAAAATTTAGTCCCATAGGCCATAATGATAAAGAATTTTTCTTTGTGTCCCTGTAAAAAAACTGTAAGTGCTAGATTCACCAAAGTGTATACAGTTAGTTCAACTGTGATCTATAACATGTGTACAAATTTTTTGCTCAGATTAATAAGGCGTTTAGGCGCTATCACACTTTTAAAAATTTGGCCCCATAGGCATAATGATAAAGAAAAAAAAACTATAAGTGCTAGATTCTCCAAAATCTATACAGATTGAGTATTTGTGACCTATAATATGTGTATACATTTTTTGCTCAATTGAATAAGGCGTTTAGATGCTATCGCACTTTTAAGATTTTGCTCCCATAGGCCATAATGATAAAGAATTTTTCTTTGTGTCCCTGTAAAAAAACTATAAGTGCTAGATTCACCAAAATCTATAGGGTTCGTACTATGGTGACTTACAATATGCGTACCAACTTTCAGGTTAATTGAACAAAGCGTTTAGACGCTAGCGTGTTCACTCACAGACATACACACATACACACACACATACATACATCATCGTAAAAATAGTGAAAACGGACTCAGGGGACCTCAAAAGGTATAGAAACATAAAAATCTCGAATTCGGATTTTTGACATGATTACAATACTTTCCTCACTATAGTGTTCGGAAAGTAATAATGATATATGGTAATACAGTAAAATACCATTCACACATCTCTCGTTTATATATGTTTTACGTTTATACGTCTATTAAATATTGTTCTAATTCATTCCTATTCTTTTCAATGCAAAAATACTTTTTTTTTTTTTTTTTTAATAACACACAAATATCCATTTATACGCGTAATCGCAAACTTTATCAGTTTTTGGCTACTAGAAAATTTTAATAAAACTTCTATAAATTTGTATAGCATTTTTCACCGATTCAATAAAATAAAAATTTCTATCAGGAAAATTATAAGATAAGTTTTTTATATACAGTAAAGAAAGCACCGTTTATACGTCTTTCAAGGGACTGGCGTAAAAGGACGTATAAATGAAAAGACGTATAATCGAAATTTTAACAATAACACTTTGATTACTACAAATTTAATGACACTTAAGCAAGAAAAATTGTACTATTAATGCATGACTGTGTACTAATTGCATATATCATACATTGAGTATTATATTACATTCCTTAAGAACTATATGAATACAGTTTGAATATTAATTATATATATTGCGTATCTTTAATAATAAGCATACGATTTACGTCCATACAATACAGATAGTTATTTAATAACATTAAAAATCTTTGACATTCGTCTTATTTGCTGCTTGTGTATGAGTATTAAAAATTCTACTGTGAATTCAATGGATTCTTTGATCAACATTCTTTGATTTTTCCTGTGTTCTTCCATTTAACATGCTTTCTAGGAAAAATCCGTCTTATATGGAATGAAAAATAATGACAGACCCAGAAATTTTGTGAATTTTGGTAAAGTGGAAAAGACGTATAACCGATGTTAGTGGCGTATAAACGAATATTTTTTGCATTAAAATGAATAGGAATGAATCGGGACTTTTAAAAAAAACGTATAAATGGGAAAGACGTTTGTGAACGGTACTTTACTCTACATTTGTAACAGTTTATACTGATTGAATAAAATAAAAATTTCTGCTAGAAAAAAATTAATATAATTTTTTTAATTTATATTTCTAACAGTTTTTACTGATTAAACGAAATAAAAATTTGCATTAGGAAATTTTTAAGATTTTTTTTTTTTTTTTTTTCATTTATTAAATTAAATAAAAATTTCTATTAAGAAAATTTTAATGCATTATTTTTTTTTTTTTTTTTTAAATATATTTCTATAAAAGTTTTTACTGATTAAATAAAATGTAAATTTCTATTAAAATTTTACAGTAGTCAAAAAGTTCTAAATTTTACAACTATGGTTATACGACTTATTTCTGCTTTTGTAAAATTCCCAAACTTTCTACCTCAGTCCTTATTTTTCTGTTATGAATTTTCTTAAATTTCGGTAGAAACTTTGTAATTTCATGAAGCATTTATGGGAGAACATGCAAAGAACATAATTCAATTCATGCATTTTAATGCTCACAAACAATCATCACTTCAAACGGATTATTAAAGATTTTTTAATAATTAAATGCTTACCTGCTAATCATTTAATGATTGACACTTTGCATAAGCAATGCATAATATAGTACATATTACTCAAGATTATATAGGTACACATTCGTATTGTTGCTAAGCAATCCTAATTAGTATTTAACCCTTTAAAGTTCATTAATTTTGCGCGAAAACAAAATGTATATTAACAAAAATTACCCAACAATTTTCCAACATTTTCCCCCCTTGTTTTAATCGACTTTTAAACTATTGTTCCTTCTTTGTTAGGTAGATAGCAGCACTACTCCGAAATTCAACAAAGGATGTTTCAGAGGTAGCCAAAAGAGAGATCATTTCAAATTTGTTAGTAAGAGCGAACGCATCGTCTGCTTTGATGATACACTCGTGCCTAAATTTTTCACATGATGAAGGGTCGTGCTATTATTTAGACCTGAAACAACTGTTGCGATGTTTCTCAACTTATAGTCTTTACCTTCAAAGTTAATTAATTAAGTTAATTAATTATTATTTCAATTTAATAAGATTAAGATAGAAATCTTTCGAACAAAAAATTTCTCAAAAATTAAAAATGTTAATTTTTTCTTTGTAGATATTTATGATAATCTGTGTCTAAAAGCCATTTTTTACTTCCATTATACGACTACCGTAGGTAATGGAAGTACCGTATTCTGCCTAAAAATTCGATATCGAGTTTTCACCTGATTTATATGTTTCAAGGTCTCCTGAGTCCAAAAAAGTAGTTTTTGGCAATTGGTCAGTGAGTCATTGTGTGTGTGTGTGGAATCGTCTAGCTATCATATCTCCGAAACTAATAAAAATTGAGCTACGAAACTTCACAATTGATACAGGTCTGGTGTACAGATGATTTTTCCAACTTCTGATGAAAATTGAAAAGCGGAAGTGAGTCATCGAGAACCGGAAGTGAGTCCGTATCTCGAAAACGGCTCAAACAATTTTCTTCAAATTTGCTATAGAAACACTATATTAGATGTCCTTTCGTATCAATTAATTGGTTAGTTCAGGAAAATTGACAAGCGTCCTGTATAAATAGCTCAATTTCAGGTCTCACAAGTGCATTCCTTTCAAAACGGCTGTACGGGTTTTTATCGAACTCGCCATATTAACCCCCTTTTAAATATCCTTTTGTATGTAATTGTTGTTTTCCGGTCAACAATGTTATAATAAAAGTCATTATCTCAAAAACGACTCTAGCGATTTTCTTAAAAATTGTTACGTAAACCCATTTTAGATATCCTTACTCGTGTACTACGGTGATTGTTACAAGAAAATTAACAGTCATCCTGATTAGGTAGGTCAGCTTTAGATCTCGGAAATTGGTGTTTTAAAAAACAGCAATACTATTTTTTTTTTTTTTTTTTTTTTTTTTTTTAAACTTACTATGTAAAATCTGCTTTATGTGCCTTTACACGTGCACCAACTTTCTCTTACTGGAAATTTTTTAGGTGTTTACTTTGTTAGATTAATTTTATGTTTCTGATCACATTATCTCCAAAAAGTGCATATAATGAGTGTAATAGAGGCTAATGGAAGTCGTGTGGTTGTTTCACACCAGACTTTTTTTTAAACCAGTCTAGTAATTTCCAAAAGAAAAGGTGTAGTGAACGTTAAAGGTTAAGGTATGCATTCAAGATATCACTCTTCTCACTTTTCCAATAGATGTATTATTTTAAAATTTATTTATTACTTTCAATAAATAATACATAAATAGTAATTCATTAAATGCTATTATGAAGTAATAAATTAACATTATCTTAAAAAAAAAAAAAAAAATCAAACTATTATTATTATTATTATTATTTTAAATACCATTCGTATATAATTAGATATGTACACTTCTAATTTTAAAAGGAAATTTTTGAAGAAGTTTACTTTTAAAACCTAGTGGTGGAAGAGTCCTAAGAAAAAGTTGAAGCCGGTGAACCCTGTATATGTCATTTTATGTTATTTGCTTACAAAATGGATAAACGATGTTTTATTGTCACTTTAAAAAGAAAAAGATTAAATGGAATTTAAAATTTTATGATTGTTTAAATGTCTTCGCAAAAATGTGTGTTTTGGAATATTATATTATGTTTTTTTTTTTTTTTTTTTTTTTTTTTTTATCGCGATTACTCAAGATTAAAAAAGAAAAAAAAAATATTTATATACATGATGAATTATTTTTCTCAAAAAGCTTTTATAATCTTTTTATTAACGTAATTTTTATCATAAAGTATG
This sequence comes from Salticus scenicus, assembly GCA_963930645.1. Taxonomy (NCBI): domain Eukaryota; kingdom Metazoa; phylum Arthropoda; class Arachnida; order Araneae; family Salticidae; genus Salticus; species Salticus scenicus. The sequence continues at coordinate 53,986,456 of OZ005648.1, forward strand.
TTTTAAGATGTTGTTTAATTATATTCGTTTTTTAATAAGGTTTTTTCATCAAAATTTATAAATTAAGCCTGCAGTACACATGTAGAGGCTTCATCTGATGTGACCGGCAGAGTAAAAACATCTTACTGTAATAGGGAAATTTATTTTAAAAAATACTACTTATTATTATTATTATATTTAATTCAGTTTCGCATTTAGAAAGTTCATAGCTGTTAATTTATTTCTTGTCTACAAAAAATTAATAATTTAAATATTTAATATTTCATTTTGAAATTATACAGCGAAAGAAAATAATAATAATAATAATAATTATAACAATAATAATAATTTTTCGCATTTTTCGAGCCTTAAAACGAAATATTAAATATTTAAAATGTTAATTTTTTGGAAATCGAGAATCAATTTAACTGTTGTGTACGTGTTAGTTAAGGAGAAATTTTCATAGAAATTTTCCCCATTGAATAAATACCCTGGGGGTTAGTCTGCCAACCGCGTTAAGTGAAGCATTCATTTAAAGAAACAAAAACGGCTTTAGATATTTAAGTACATGACTTCTGATGATTTTTTTTTTTTTTTTTTTTTTTTTTTTTTTTTTAATACAATAAATTTCGTTTTTTACGCAATATATTTGCTTATATGGAACCCATTATTTTAAATACATAAAATGCAAATTCATTCTTCAATTGAAATTTTTTTGTTGCTAAATCTGCATTACTGAAAATTAGCAATGCACAATTGCCAGGCATCACGGAATTTGGCCACCAGTTTTTTTTTTTTTTTTTTTTTTTTTTTTTTTTTAATAGGAAATTTCAATGTGTGAGGCATTTTTCTAAGGTTAAATGAGATATAAATTTTGAGTCCGAAAAATTGCTATTGAAAAACCTGCTATTTAAAAAATATATATATTTTTTAAATATATGTATATATATATATATATATATATATTTAAAATTTAATATGTTTAATTTTTTCTATTTTTTACCACTAAATTTGAATAAATGTAATAAATTAAAAAAAATATTTCGACTTCTAATAAATGAATTAAATAAACAAAAAATAAATAATGTAATAGCCATTGCTAAGATACGCAAACGATTGAAATGAAAGAATAAATTTTAGAAAATGAAACAGAAAAAGTAAATCAAAAAGTATAGTTAAGCTCTGCCAACACTCATACGGAACTTTACGGAATGAAAAAATTTCCGACTTTTTTGCTACCACTATTTTTATAGAGAAATTTTTATGGTATTTTCATAGTAGTGTGTAGCGATTAAACAGGATAGAGATTTTTCTGTCAAAATAACGGTAGTAAAAAAGGGGAAATTTCCTCACTTAAGAGGGGACAATACCTAATCTCGCGAACAGCCGTGGCCAATGTTATTCTATGGGAAAATTTGTTGCGACAATTACACATTACCTAATATATATTTTTTAATTCTGTTTTCGCAGTCAGAAAATTCATAACCGTTAAATGAGTACTCATTTTTGAAAAATTCATTTTTTTAAATTTTTACATTTAAATTTTGAGTTCAAAAATGCGATTTTTCACAAAATGCATTTTTCTCATTTTCTAGTCGCAAAATGAAATACTAAAAATTTTAAAAAATCAAATTTTCGAAAACAAGTACTAATTTAACGCTTATGAATTTTCTAAATGTGGAAACAGAATTGAAAAATATTCATTAGGTAATGAGTAAATATGTAATCAAATTTTCCCATAGAATAACATGGGCCAAGGCTGCCGGCGAGATTAGGTATTGTCCGCTCTTAAAGTGCCCGAGAAGAAAAAAAAAAAAAAAATCAGTGAATGCGATCGTTGCGAACATTGAGGACATAACCAGTGATTAGTTATATATAAAAAATAAATTAATTAATTAAAAAAAAAAAAATTAAAATAAATAAATAAATAAAAATATATCAATTCATGCTGTTAGCGATAAGTTCTTACTAGTTACGGAATTTCTAGAGTGATCGAAGCAATATTTAAAGTACATTGATGCAAATTGTTTTCACGTACTGATTGATTATGGGGATACTCAGTTCTCGCCTGAAGCATCTTACCCACAGCTTTTTGCCCTCGGGATACTTCGCCCCCTAACATTTCGCTTCCGGGTATTTCTTCCCAAGTGGAGTGGGAGTAAGCTAAACAATTAAATAATTTTATAAATAAATTCCGCGATATGATATCGTTCATTTAGGCTATTTTCTATTTCATTTCAGTATAAAACAGGTGAATGTAATGAAAGGTTTAACGCCTTAACTTTTTAACGACCCTCTTCACTTACCGTCGCCGGAAGCCCGAGCCAATGTTATTCTATGGGAATTTTTTCTTTACAAATAACTTATTCACTAATACATATTTTTACATCCTGTTTTCACATTCTGAAAATTCCCAACTGTTAAATTGACGGACCTTTTTTAAAAATGTATTTTTTTTAATTATTAATATTTTATTTTGAAATAGCAAAAAGAAAAAATTTCACATATTGAAAATTCGTATTTTGCAGCTTCAAAATAAAAGATAAAAAATTTAAAAAAAATAATTTTTCAAAAAAGGTCCGTCACTTTAACAGCTGGGAATTTTCAGAATGTGAAAACAGAATTTAAAAATATGTCTTAGTGAATAAGTTATTTGTAAAGAAAAATTTCCCATAGAATAACATTAGCTTCGGCTTCCGGCGGCGGTGAGTGAAGAGGGCCCTTAAGCATAAAAATATTGATCTCTATTTATGTATGCATTTATTTATTAATAAACAAGGGAATAAAGCTGGAGAATTATAAAACATCATTTATCAAAATATTAATCGATGTATTTTGAGTGAAATTGTACATTTGTTTTTTTTTTAAATAAAATAAATTATTTATACATATTTAACAGCTGAGTAGCGACAAAGGACGAAATAGAGATATCACTTTTCAAAATTTAACATTCTTTTACAATTATATATTTTATTATCATAATGCATGTATAGTAATATTAATAATAATAAATCAATGTAATTTATTAAATTAGTTGTTTAATAATTCTAGAATTAATTAAATGTTAATTTGAAAAATTCTAAACGAAATAAATTTTAAATATTTTCAAAATTTTACAGATAAGATTAACTAATTTCATTACCAATTTCGATTTTTCAATTTCCTGGATTTTACAGATAAAGCCTTAAACATTTATATTGGACCACTGATCCTCGTAAAAAGTTCTTTTAACAAAATAAAACATTTTTTATATTATATTCATATATATACATACGCATATGTATTGCTTGCCAACAAATGAAACCCTGGATTTTTTAGCAGCTCAATGTGAGGGTGGTGACTCCAGACGAATTACCTCAACATTCTGAGCAATTAATTTGGTTTTATTTTATTTATTATACAATTATTTGTGTCCCTTTCCACAAATTCAGCTTTTACTCTATTTTGTTTTTGGTTCATTTTGTTATTGAAAGTTCAAATAGAAAACTTTCGATTTCGGTCATAAAAAATTCTTTTTTTTTTTTTTTTTTTTTTTTTTTTATGTTTCTATATATTTTGTATTCTCATTGGAATTATTTTAAAGTGAGTATTCTTTTTCTTCTTTGAAAAATAAATTAAAAAGTACTAGTCAAATTATGTAAACAAATTCAGTTAACTAGTTACCAAATACAAATTGGCTTTTGTGGGTTTTTTTTGGCAAATTATTCATCTATTTATTTTTCGTTCTCATTCTTATTGTTATCATAATATATATATATATATATATATGGTTTGAATAATTATTGTTGTTCAAACTTTGATCTATATATGTATGCAAATTTTCAATATGAATATTATTCAAAAGAACTCGTCAATATCTTTTAAGCGAATGGTTGAACCCTTTATCTGTGATAATCTGAAACAAAACTCTCAATTTTTTTTATTTTTAGACAGAAAAAAAAAAAAAAAAAGAAAGAAAGATGTATTATTAAATAAAATAGAAAGAAAAGAGAAAACTCTTTCGATACTGATTATTATTTATTAATTTTCTTTTCTTTTTCTTAAAAAAAAAAAAAAAAAAGATGAAATTCTGGAAAAAGCAGAATTTATTTTAGTACGGAGGACTATTAGTTTTTTTTTTTTTTTTTTTTTTTTTTTTTCAAATTATAACATTGCTTTCAAATTATTCAATTATATTTTCGATAAGTTTTCGATTTGTATAAATGTCCAACTATCGTAAAACTGGTATCGTAAAAGTCTGTAGATTGAGACTAATAGTCCTCCGTACTTAAAAAGAAAAAAAAAAAAAAAAAATAGATCATCGTCTGTGGAGAAGAAAATTGACTTTCTTTTCGATATTTAGTGTTATGTTTCTCTGACATGAAAATCATCTGCATTCGTCACCGAAAATAATTTTAATCAATATGTGCAGTGTAGCGTACATTTATATAGGAAAATATAGATGAAAGTTTTCTGATGGTCACAGCATACTAGTTTTTATGTATAAAGAAGAAAAATAGCATAGAAAATAATTATATTCAAATTTCTTTAAAATGTTTCAAATCTTAATTTATTTTATGAAAATTCAAAAGAGCTTGGAATTTATAACGATTTTTCCGCAATCACAATTACATTACTGGATTATTTCGTAAAACATAAATATTTCCATATTTTATTTAGAATCGTTATATCTTTACTTCATCGTTAATTTTAATAAATTTTATTTTTAAAATAAATTGGTAATAAAATACTAAATAAAATGTCCTTAACAAAATTTGTTCTTTAGAACATAGATGGCAGCACTATGCTTTAGATATTATTTCTACTTCTCTAATTTATTATTGTCCGCAGTTTCTCATCGAATAATAAAAAAAAAAAAAATACAAATTAAACAAACTGGGGTGGTGTTCATGCTACTTTCGTTTCCCTTACATTACTAATGACACAGTATTACAATAAATGAACAATTTTTGATTTTCAACGTACAATATTTGAACAATTAAAAAAAAAAAAAAAAATCAAAATCAAAAATCAAAATCAAAAATCAAAATAATTTTAAAAACAGTTTAATTTTGCACTTTACACAGATTACTGTGGTGAGAGGGGCTTCCAACCCCTTAACGACTCCCTCCCATTTGAAAATTTTAGTTTGATTCATAAAACATCTAAGGCTTTTATTCAGAAAAAAAAAAAAAATCGCATTACCCACCAAATAGTACACTCAATTTTAAAACATTTTGAAGTACAATTCGAGCTATTTCCAACCATAACCCTAATCTAATGCATTCGAATTATTTTACGCGGCCCTATAAATGAAGAATGAAGGCTTTGAATAAACATCATAAAATATAAAATCGCTTTGTTTGTAGCACTCGTGCCTACATTGCTCACCTGACGAAGGGCCACGTTTTATTTCGATCCGAAAAAAATTGATGTGAGATTTTTTTTTTTTTTTTCATTTTATGGTGTTTATCCAAAATTTTTAACTTATTACTTATCAACGCCGACATTCCTGTGTATTTTTATTGTGAATGCTTTTCGTACCATATTGCATATGAGCCATGGTTTTGTGGTTGTAAAAAATATATGTTAATTTCATTTTATTTAGTGCAGTCTAAAATCTAAAAATGTACAAACAACATGTTTCGCCCATAGACGTAATGTATTTGAATTCTTTTGAATGTCCTTGTAGACGGACCATTTGACCGATCTAAATATATAAAGCTTTAAGTTATATCCCCATATAATACAGCTTCAGATATTTGGAATATCACATTTGGATTTCCTGGTAATATCTGTTTTAGAGTTGTGATGGTAGCAGGCTCATAGACAGATATATACACGCACAGAGAGACCACTCGCTAAAATTTCTAAAACCACTAAAAACAATTCAGAGTATTTTAAAATGCATAATTACAGAAAAAGTTCAATTTTGAAAATTTGATCTCAAAACTGAAATGAAATAAATAGCGAATAGTGGGATAAACTAACTTTAAGTTGTGAAATTGTTAAATTAATTCATTATTATTATTATTATTATTATTATTATTATTATTTATTATTATTATTATTATTTTAAGTACGATAGCTCATACTATTTCTTTCGATCTGCGATTTTGCGGTGTCACCGCTTGTAGTATTCTACCTTAAATGTCGAAAAAAAAAAATAATTAAAATAAATTTAAGAAAAATCATGCTAAAAAAAAAAATAGAACAGCTTTAATATAGAACGATATATATTATGTATTATTATTATTATTAGTTACTAGTCCGATTTCTCCGACCTAGCGGTCGATATTTTTAAATGAACCTGTTTTCAGATTAGGTGCTTGTCTATTATGGCGGCGAGCCGTATTCGCCAATTCACAGACGACGACCAATGTCATGATAATTAGCGAATAATAATAATAATAATAATAATAATAATAACAATAACTATTTAAAATTTAACTGCTTTTATTATTATTATTATTATTATTATTAAAATAATGGAATTTGAGAAATGTAACGTATAACTTAAATTTAATTATTCATGAAAATAACCTTCATTGCAAATTCATTAAAATCCTCACTAGTTTATATGTCGAAGGGATGATACTAATTATACGCAAATTTATTATATATATATATATATATATATATATATATATATATTTCAAGCAAGTTAAATTGTTAAACATTATTTAATTTGATATTATTATCGATATTTTAAATAACGACGTTGTCTGTTACACTATAACACCTATATCATATCATATGCTAAGTCTAAATTTGCTTAGCCTTTTGTAACACAAGTGACATCTTCAATTTTTAATGATCTAATTGTATTTTATTTTTCTCAGCACAATGTTGCAGTTGTAATGTCATATTTTCTGTTAAATTCGACTTTTTTTTTTTTTACATATTATTTAATCGTTTCAAAACGTATTTAAAGTTTTATTTTCTTTATTTCAATGCATTGTTCTAGCAACTATGAAATAAGCTCTAATATGACATTGTATCGGGGGCGTTAACCCCATGAAACTAAGAATTTCATTGAACTCAGGAAAAATCTTTAACGTATTGAACGCCAAAGAGAAAAATTGAATAGCAGATAGCTGTATCGGTATCATTTAGCATATCGTCTTCAGTGCAGCAGAAACAGCTATTTGCTATTCCGAAACAGCTGCCTGTTATTCAGTGTTTCGCTTTAGCATTCAATACGCTGAAAATTTTCCATGGATTTAGTTATCTAGCACTAAGTCACCTTTTAAAATTGAAGAATTGTATTATTAACGGCCCTCTTCACTTACCGTCGCCGAAAGCCCAAGGCAATCTTATTCTATGGGAAATTTTCTTTACTTATAACATAACTCATTGACTAATACATATTTTTAAATTCTATTTTTACATTCAGAAAATTCCCGACTGTTAAATTGACGGGCCTTTTTTAAAAACGGATTTTTTTAATTTTTAATATTTAATTTTGAAGCTGTAAAATAAGAATTTTCAATATATGAAATTTTTCATTTTGCAGTTTCAAAATAAAATATTAAAAATTTAAAAAATCCGTTAATTTAACAGTTGTGAATTTTCTGAATGTAAAAACAGAATTTAAAAATATGTATTAGTTAATGAGTTATAAGTAAAGAAAATTTCCCATAGAATAACATTAGCTTGAATTTCCGGCGACAGGTAAGTAAAGCGGGCCTTTAAGAGCGGACAATACCTAATCTCGCCGGCAGCCTTGGCCCATGTTACTTTATGGGAAAATTTGTTTACATAATTACTCATTACCTAATGAATATTTTTCAATTCTGTTTTCACATTTAGAAAATTCATAAGCGTTAAATTAGTTCTTGTTTTCCAAAAATTGATTTTTTAAAATTTTAGTATTTCATTTTGCGACAAGAAAATAAGAAAAATGCATTTTGTGAAAAATCGCATTTTTGAACTCAAAATTAAAATGTAAAAATTAAAAAAAAAAAAAAATTAATTTTTCAAAAGTGAGTACTCATTTAACGGTTATAAATTTTCTGACTGCGAAAACAGAATTAAAAAATATATATTAGGTAATGTGTAATTGTCGCAACAAATTTTCCCATAGAATAACATTGGCCTCGGCTGTCTGCGGGATTAGGTATTGTCCCCTCTTAAGAAGATACATTAGACTCTTAAAAATTACACACACAAAGCTTTTTACCCGAAGCAGTGCTTTATTTAATATTTTAAATTTACAGTATATAAACAATTTTGATGCCACTGTCTGCTGATTTCGATGACAAAACTGCTCCGGGCGGGTTGGATTTTGGAGGGTCCAGATTCAAACCAGCTCTATGGATTGAAGATATGTTTTTCAGTTGAATGACATGTTATCATTTCTATTATAAAATATGTTTTAAATAACCCAGAAATAATCGAAACATTAATTTTTTTGGAAATGTTACTTTTCAGTTTGTTTCTTGCAGCATGGAAAACAAGAAGCAAAAAGTTCTCTAAAATTTTTTCTTTGTTGTTCCCACCAAATATGCACTTTAGGTTTTTTTATTACATTAATCTGAAATTTCTGTGACTTTCCATCAGTTTTTGTCTCATTACTATAAGACGTATTTGTTATTAGAGACTTTTTATGGTCAATTTTACTTTTTGCAGTTTTAGAGATATGTTTTTTATGATGTTTTCTTTTCACTTTTCTTTTATTTCGTGCTTTTGATTTTGGTGAAGCAGAATTATGTTTCACATGGTAGAAATAATGATCTTTACAATGAAAACTTCCCTTAGAATTTTCAACTTTTGAAGGTTTGAGATCTGATTTATTAGTATTACTGTTGTTGCAGGTATTTTTATCATAATTTGCACGTTGTAACAATATTCTGTGTATATAATCTTCTAAATCATTATCAACAAATCTCTTTTTAACATTTTCCTGGCAATCAAAGTATATTGAGTTTATGCTTAATGTTTCATCAGAAATTGAACCTTTATGGTAATTTTCATCAAAACTCAATTGACTTTCTGTAGAACCATTTTCATCACAGATCTCTTCAGTTTCATTTTGACTCAATTTCTCAAAGTAATTCTCATCCTCAATATCTTCAGTATCATTTCGACTCATTTTTTCATCAATATCATTGTCATCACATGCATTTTCAATCATTGATATATCACCTCTTTTAAACATGATGTCATCTGACAAACTGGGGATATATTGATATCCGGTAACATTTTCAAACTTTGACAAATCTTTGACACTTGACGATTCACCTTCAGTGGTATTGAATAACATTAGTTCATTTGAATGATCACAGTTCACATTTTCTGGATGAACTTCATTAAGATGATTTTCATCGTCAACAATTTCGATTCTTTTTGAAAAATTTGCAATATTTTGGAACTGCTTTTCGGAATTATGTTTTTTCTGATAGTTTATTTCGTTGCCATAAGACTGCTTGTAGTTTTCAATTATGTTCTGCAAAGTCAAAAGTGGAGTGACTCTTTCTATAATTATTTTTTGTCGATTAAATTCATCATTTATATTTATATCACCGAGGAATACTTTTACTTCCACATTAATTTGTGTATCATTGCTTTCAAGTTCTACAATAACTCTATGAAATCCATTCGACAGTTCCCCAGCATAGACAAAGTTGTTCCATTCCAAATTAGAGAGCATATATTCTATAGCTCGTAATTTAAATAATTTTTGACTTATTTCACCACGTCTATATTTTTTACGTAAATTCTCCATTTTTTAACCAAAAATAGCTCACTTAAATATTTAAATCACTTTGAAATCGTTTACAAAATGAGAACAGTCTCAAATTACATGCTACGCGTAATTTGCTCAATGACTGCAAAGAATTATTTTTTAGGCGAACCATTGTTGTAATCGTTAGTTATGCATTGTTGTTTTGCATAGTTGTTTCATTGTTTAAAACATCTTTTTTCGTCATCATTTAAAGGTATTCTAATTGTTGGAAATGTCAACTATTGTTGTATTCCTTTATGAAAAGGCGAAGTAAAGAAAACAAAACTTTTCCGGAGTGTCTACATCCACGGGACCGTGGCCATAATAATGCGTACACGGGACCGTGGATTTAAAAAATAAAAGGAATACAGATAGATTCACGGGAGGTTGCTGATGGCATCATCAAATGCTATCCAATCAATGCTTTCCCGTGTATCTAGCAAAACTGACTCTGTTAATGCTAAATCTACGGTCTCGTAGATGTAGTAGCCGCCAACGGAGTGTCTACATCCACGGGACTGTGAATTTAAAAATAAAAGGAATACATATAGATTCACGGAAGATTGCTGGTGGTGATGACATCATCAAGTTCTATCGAATCAATACTTTCCCGTGTATCTAGCAAAATCCTCTCTGTCAATGCTAAATCTACGGTCCCGTGGATGTAGTCACCGCCAATGGAGTGTCTCCATCCATGGGACCGTGGACATAATAATTCCTACACGGGACCGTGGATTTAAAAATGAAAGGAATACATAAAGATTCAAGGGAGGTTGCTGTTGACATCATCAAATTCTATCCAATCAATGCTTTGCCGTGTATCTAGCAAAATTATCTCTGTCAATGCTATATCTACGGTCCCGTGGATGTAGTCGCAGCCAAACTTTTTATACACTAATGGAATTTATACCTTAATTTCAGCAAGAATATTTTTTTTTCTCTCCTTTCTCGATTCTCCCTAGCTCTTACACAAATGAATATATGAACATAAAATTCGGATGACATGTTCGATATTAAATTATTAATCGAATTTTACTTTATATTCTCATATAATTATTTATAAACTGGTATAAATGCAATATTTCTTGAAATCTGTTTTTGAAAAATAAATACAATAGATCCTCGATCCATCGTTTTTTATGGGGTGCATGAAAAAAAAAAAAAAAAAAAGATGAAAGCGGGAATACTACGAATGCTGGTTATAGTCAAAACATGAGGAAAACAATGTTTATGGATTAATACTACTAATAAAAACTAATTTGTTACTTTCCAAACTGTCAAGGAAATAAATCAATGTTGTAGAACATTAAGTAAAATTTATTATTAAAAATCAAAAATTTTATGGTTTTTTTTTCTTTGTAAATTAAACCGGAATTTATCCAGATTTGCAACATTTTTTCTGTAATTTCAAGTGCTTATATAAAACTTCGTGCATTTTTAAACGCCATAATTGAGTCATCGGCGTGAAAATTATCTTCTGTTTCTTCTCTATTATTTTCAATTTTTGAAATCACACATTTCTTCTATGTTTTAGGATACCACATGTCGCGACGTCATGATAAATGCAAATATTATCACTAAATTTTGTTCCAGACGCATTCTCCGTTACACGCAACCACTCTTTATCCGCATTATCAGCATCATTTTCATATCATCATTTTCTTGCCCTTCTGTTTGACATTCTTCATCATTTTTTTCGCACGTAATCGCATTTCACGAAACAATTTTCTGGATTACTAAAGATTTCCTGGGGATTATCCAAGATTATTTCCTGCCATGCTGAACATTGCGCAGCACTAGTGCGACGTAAAACCCAACCAACCTGCTATGTTGAAATTACAAAATGAATAGATGGCCCGGAGACATGGCATCAAAATTTTGATTCTCAATGGAAATGGGGTAAAAGAGTTATTTTACAATGAAAGAAGTAATTCCAGTTTGTATGACATATCCGCTTGAGCTTCCGGAGAAAATTTTTACAAGTTCCGGAGAAAAAGTTTACAACGATGAATGCAGGAAAACGACTTTTTGAAACACGATAAATGCGGGTTTGGTTAAAATTATTTAAATACAATTTGTGCAGGGACCATAGAAATAAAACGATAGATGCGGGAAAACGATGGATGCGCGAACGATAGATCGGGGTTTCACTGTAAATAAATAAATGACGGTCTAGTATTGTATAAATTTCAGATTGTCGTCAATCGCAATGATGTAAAACCTACTCAGCATGAACAGGTTTGGTTAAACTTGGTTCCTATTAACACTCCGAATATGAAGCAGCAAGCAGCACTGACTTTGTTCAGTGTTTGAGAATGTATTATGTTGTGTTGAGTTTCTGTCTTTTTCGACTGGTCTGAGGAGGATAAATGGTCTGAAAGTTGATCTAAACTACTGTGTGTGTGTGACTTGTTGCACTGTCTGAAAGTTGATTCTGAAGAAAATGCTGTTGATATAGGTCAACCTGCGGGAGTGCTTTACCATTATTTACAGCTAAACATATGATTTTGCCTATTAATGATCATAACAATATGCACAAGCTCAAGCTATGAACTATGCGCAACAAACTTTTCCAAAATCTAAAGGCTTTTTTTTTTTTTTTTTTTTCTTTAATGAGCTACCATTGTGCAAAAGGCTTAGAAGTGTATATATATATATATGTGTGTGTGTGTATCATTTTTAAAGGCAAAGGTTGCCTGAGTTTGATTCCACTTGAATAGAATTAGGCCAATGAAAGCCAAACATCAATGTACCCTTGCTTCCATGGTAATTGAACAAATGTAACTATAAAACTTTACTCAAAATTATCGGGACATATTGGATCTAAATGCATACTATAGTACTATACCTCTAGCCAAATGTCATGAGCTAGTAAAAAGAGTTTCAGCTATCCATTTTAAGTCTACTTTGGTACAGGAGATTTCTGATAGTAAATATAGAGTTCTAGCAAACACGTGACTTTCTACTTATCAACCGTACTTTGCTGAAGGGCATGCAACGCTAATTTTTCCATGCCTTTGGAATCGTAGTAGTCGAATGTTTTTAAGCTTTTACAAATATATTTACAACACTGTGTTACAATAAATTTGTAATACTATTCCGCTATGATAAACAATGGGTCAGTGGGATCAACTGTCCCTCAGCAAAAAAATATCGTCTGCTCGTGACGTCATCTGTTAGAACTCGATAGCCTAATTAACAACGAATCAAATAATAAATATAAAGAATTTTTTTATTGAGAGCTTTTAGTGTTGCACTAGGGCTATGCAGTGGGCAATTTGCCACAATTTGGAATTCTATCGTAGTTATGGTCTACAGACATGCCATCACAATTTTGATCCATTGGGAAAGGAAGAAAAGAAATTCAAAATTCATTAATTAGATGTAACCTGACAACTATTAATCGTAAGGTTGAAACTGCTAATACTCAAGATATTGTTATAGTTTGTTTACAAAAGTTGCAGTTGGATTTCAGCACTTTTTTCTTAGCACTTTTTTTTTTTATTTTTTTTTTACAAATTTATCAAATCTAGCACTTTTTAAAGGCTGATTTAGCACTAATTTTCTATAACGAGTTGGCAACACTGTTTATTACCTAGATTACAATCATAACGAAAATTTGGGACATATCTCTAACGGAAGAAGAAACTACGTTTTTTCTAAGAAAAAGTTAATTTGTCTGCTAATAAGACGTGTGCTAGGAATATGAATCATGAAATGGAGTTATATTTTGGAAAAGATATTCGTTGGCGGTGTAATGCTTTTATCTGCCACAACAAAAAGAGTATTTGTGTCAGGGTTGGCAAAGTTTCGGACACTATGGTATAAACCATGGTTTTTACCGTCCTGTCCAAAACCCTAGTGTCCTAAACTGTCCAAAACTATAGTTTTCAATATAATTATATTTTAGTAAGAATGATGCAAATATTCAATGATTTTATAAAATAATTATTATAAATATGTGTGCATATACATGTATTTTTATTATTTATTTATTTATTTATTTATTTATTTTTTTTTTTTTTGTGACTTTTTCCAGTATTTGCCATTGTTTTAATTTTGATAATTTTTTTCGTGAGAGAAAAATTATAATATAAAACAGTAAAAAAAAAATTATTACTGAAGCTTTAATGAAAAAAAGTAGATTATTGTGTCTCAGATATTGACATTTGTAAAATTTACACACATTAAGAAATATGAATAAATATTGCATTTGCTTTAAAATATTATTATATATATTTTTTAAATATGTTTAAAAAAAAAATCATTTTGAAATAAATATTTAAAAGATATTATATACATATATTCCAATGAAGAAGGAAATATATACGTAGAATTTTTAATTTCTTAAATACATGTTTTATATTTTTTAGATATAGGCCATCACTAAAATACATAGACTTCATTGCCTAACTATAATTTTATATTTTAATTTATGCTTATTTTCGGTAACTTTTAATCAATATTCATTTTAAGGATTTTTTTTAAAATAGAATTTCTGTAAAATAATGAATAAGTAAGTCATGGAAAATATATATATATATATGTGTGTGTGTGTGTGAATAAAAATAAATTGGTTGATTGAATAGTCAACCAATATTTCTTACCAAATCATATTTTTTATTGCAAGAAAAATTTTAAGTGTATTGAAATTCACATATAAAAATTATTTAAAAAAATAGCTAAATTTTCAGTGTAAAATGCCTTTAATTATTAATTATAATTATACTAAGAATGAAGAGATTATAAAACGGAATTTCTCCTAATTTTATGTTTTAGACAGTTTAAGACACTTCTGGACAATTTTAGACAGTTTAGGACACTTTTGGACGGTAAAAACCATCTGTCATGTCCAAAACCAGTTTCGGACGTCCTAAACTCCAACCCTGATTTGTGTAGAAACATGGTTCCAGTCATCAGCAAATGATCCATTCCAAAAAATTCTGAAGGATATAAAAAGTTTTTGACCTCCTCCATTATGAAGTGACGGAAGCAGAGCTGCTAACCTACCTAATCCAGCAAATTCTTAGTACCAACCCCCTTTTTTTTTACACCACTTAATTTTTAGAGCTATTCTCTTCAAATGTGTCTACGATAAATTAAGAAGAAAAATACTCTAAAAATTAAATGGTGTAGAAAAAGGGGCGGTACTAACAATTTGCCTGATTAAGTTGGCAGCTCTGCGGAAGTTTCATTTCATTTCTTTCTTTCTGTATTTATTTTGTGTGCGCGTGTGTGTATGTGTTTATTTTACTATTAAAAGAGTTACTATTAGATCGATCTTTATTTATGTGTGCTTTATTGTTAATTAAGAATCGCCGGCAAATCATTTACGCCCAGCTAACGTGAAAGTATTTATGCTTTTTCTCAATTTTATTTCCATTATTAAATAAAAAATATGTTTGCTAACAACTTTTTGAATTTTCATTGAGCAGTTTTGATTCTATTCGAGTTATAGATCAAGAATCACAGAGTTTTTCGATAGTATATGGTTTTTATAGTTTCGAAAATGTTTTAGCAGTTATATAGTTTTAATGGTTATATCACAAAGTTTGTTTATTTTCAGAAATTTTCATTTCTTTTAATTTATTAGATATTGCATTCATTATTTTAGTTCAGCAATTATATAAGTGTTAATTATAAATATTTTCAAATAAATACCTAAATTAACTAATGGCGTCATATCCGTCTGAACTCATCATGAATGCATGTAAATTAATTTTAATTTTAATTTTTTTTTTTTTCAATATACATAACTGATGCTACATAATAATACATAATATCTATCGATCTATATTAATGGTATTCCATTTCTCTATCTCTTCCATTTCTATGGTATTCCATTTCTCTATTTTCTCAATTTTATTTTAATTACTTGAAAAAAATATTTGTGCTTTTTTTTTCCCCACATGAAAAGAAATATATTTACTTATCTATTTTTGGCATCAGATTTTTTTTTTTTTTTTTTTTTTTTTACTATTAATTTTAATGTTAAAATGGAGTTTTATTTAATGCCTTTTAACTCTTTCACTCCCATCAGGACACATATGTCCTAAAGTCAGTTTAAAATCCAATATTAAATTCTTTTCTGAAGGTTTACTGTTTTCGTCTTTTAGACCCATAACTAACATGAATAGTTGGACAGAATTCTCCGATGAGGAAATTCACCGTCTATTGAATGATCACATAAAGATAATTTTCTAGACATCCTTGTAATGCATAAAACAGTCAATGATTTTTTTTTACCTTTTTCTACTTCAGTTTATAGAAAACCTACCTTTTCTGGTCAATATCTTAATTTTAATTCTGCTAATCCTTTATCTCATAAACTTGCAGTCATCCGTACTCTTTTACATCGTGCAAAGCATTATTGTAGTGATTCTGAATTTTTAAATATTGAATTATCTAAATTTTTTTCTGATTTAAAAAATAATGGTTACCCCCCTCGTTTTATTAAAAGAATTTATAAGGAAGAGTTATATTTTTCATCTAAATCAGTTTATCCTAAAGTTAAAAATTCTACTCACCGTACTACTATCCCTTATTATAAAGGTATTTCCGAAAATATCGCTAAATTGCTTAAAACTGTTAATATCTCTACTAGCTTTAAACTTCAACTCCGTATTAGTAACTTTCTCTCAAACTTTAAACCCGCTGCCCCCCCCCCCCTTAAACGTCTAGGTATCATCTATTGTATCCCCTGTAAAAATTGTGATTCTACATATATCGGTGAAACTGGCAGAACTGGTGAAATTAGATTAAAGGAACATAAACGCTTATATAAAACAGGAGATTTAAGATCGAAACTCGTAATCCATTCCCTCAATAGGGATCATATTCCTGATTTTTACAACTTTAAAATTCTAGCCTCTAATGTAAATTTATATGAATCCCATATTTTTCTGGAGGGCACTTTTACTAAAATGCAACATTCTGCCTTGAACGAGGCTAAAGCTATTCCTCCTGAATATATAATCTTGTTATGATGTGTTATGTTTTTTTTTGTAAATTTTGTGCTTGTATGTTTGACACTGAGGAGGGCTAGTGTTCTAGCCGAAACGTCTGTCGTGTATTTTAATGTTTTTAATTAAAATGTATTTTTAAAATTTTTAAAAAAATTTGTATTCATTATCTCATTTTATTTATAGTTTTTTGTATTTTCCCAGAAAGAAAATATATTGGTAGTGAAGGGGTTAAGAAATAAACAAATTGTGCGATCTACAAGCTACGATCAGCGGCTTCTGAATTTCATTATCACGTAATCTAATCCGTTTTCTGATTTTTCTGTTTATTGCATCGTGATATTTTCTGATTGTATTTTAGTTTTGCACCGTAATTAAAGTTTATGGGTGCGAAGTTATAGAATTTTTTTAAATATTTTCGTAGCACCATTCATGAACAGTAATTTTCATCTTATTTAATTGTAGATAAACATTATAAAATAATATAAAATTACATCTCATGAGACATGATACCCCACGTGTATTTGTAGAAAACCACTATTTATAAAAGAATTCAATGTAAAACACGTATGAAATATACAGTGGAACCTGTCTAAAGTGACCACCCTAGGGACCGGCTAAAATGGTCACTATACGCAGGTGGTCACTTTAGGGTCTTTAAACTTGAAGTAGATGAAACTGATCAATGAAGTTCTTTCGACTGTTTTCATTTATAATTGATCAGTTTCATCTACTTCATGTTTAATAACTGTAACCGAAATATGTTTCTTATGTATATATAATGTTACTGTACTTCTTGTTAAAAATAGCTATGTCCTGATGATGTCCTGATGTTCAGGGCGAAAGACCTTGACACGATGTGTTTTTTAATGATTTTAAATATATTTTATACGTGTTTTACAGTGAATTATTTTATAAATTATAAAATAATACTATTAAAAAATAGTGGTATAAAGATTACGAATACTTCGCAAGCAATTTTGATCTATAAACATGTAATTTTACTCTTTTTTTTTATATTAAGAATTATATTCAAATAAGAGTTAAAAATAATATTAAAATACTCAGTTTGTTTTATTAATATTTTTCTCCTGTCTGTTTCTGCATTTGGGAGAGAACATTAATTAGTGATAAACTGTATAAGCGAAATATTAATGCATACAACTTTACTTTTTAAAAATATTTCGTTTTTTATTCTTATTAAATAATTATTTGTGTTAAAACAATTTATGATTTTTATAGATTTCATTAAATTATATTATGTAGAGTTATTTTCTTACTGGGTTTGGCTCTAGATGTTTTTGAAGGCTTATTCTTCTGGATTCTTCATTCATTTAGATTTTTATTTTCGTCAAATATATTTAATCATCATTTTTTCCCGTAAATTCATTTTATATATTTGTACTATTTCAAATTTATAGGTTCTTTCTATGTTAGATTTAAGTATTTGTAATATTAATTTGACTTCAATAGATAAGCATAGGCAGACATGCCAAGTCTCCTGCTTTTGGCAGGAGTCTTCTGTTTTTTGCTTCTTTTTCTATGCTAACTGATTTTCCACTCATTTCTCCTGCTTTTCTGATGTAATTTTTATCTATCCCTCTTAGCATAATTTATGCTTAAAATTTGTGGGATTGGGTAAAAAAATTTGAAAGAAAATTGAAATTTATCTTGCCCTACAATTTATCAAGTTCAGTTTGAATGGGAATTACTATACAATGCTTTGAAAATATTTTTTGCTAAGAATAAATTTTAACTTTCATTTTTGCATAATAAAAAATGTCTTATTGTTAAAAGTTTTTTTTTTTTTTTTTTTTTTTTTTTTAAATACCATAACTATTAAAAACTTAAAGAATTCAAATTTCATTAGAATATAGCTGATATTTTCATTTCTTTATTACCTTTTTTTTTACAAAGATAATTAAGATCCTTATTGTTTTATATTAGGAGCAGAATGATCAAATCTGTCTATTTTGACTTAAATTTTAAACACCTACGCATGTCTGAGGTTTATATATATATATATATATATATATATATATATATAGTTTGTTTTATTGCAAGAAACATATTTTATTCATTTAATTTTAATACTGATGCTTTGTAAATACCTCCTAAGCTTATAAAGCTTTTCTTAAAATTAAATTTGCATTATTTTACTCATTTTTCTTACAAACTTTCTTGTTGGAAAAAGTCTCGTAACTTCTGTTAAAAAATCTCCTGCTTTTTTGTCATTAGAAGTTGGCATCTTTGCATAGGTTTAATTTGTTAAATACATGCATAAACTTAAGCGAAATTATATTAAATAAGGATAAGTCCCGTCCCCCCCCCCCCTTCATTGTTGTCTGGGGTTTCCTACTAAATTTTTCTATTGCTTTTTTAAATAACTCCTTTAGTACATATTTTGAATGTCCCACTCTAATAGCAGTTCTTTTGTTTTATTTTAATTATCATTTTTTTATTTTAAATAAAAAAATCTACTTTTTAAAAAAATATATAATTGAATGATTTGATAAGAAATTAATTGAAAATTGATTAACTGACTATTTTTTAACTGACGTGAATCATTTTTATGTTTGGAAGTCACTTTAGAGAAAATTATGTTACTTTGATACAATCGTAAAAAAAAAATTTCTTTTCAAATTTTCATGTAAAATGATGATAATAATAATAATTGACCTTTTCTAAATATATAGTTCATAGTTTGATTTTATTTCTAAAAATTACTCAGAGAGCTCTGCATTACTAATATATATATATATATATAATATATATATATATATGATAGATAACGTAATAAAATTTAATCTTAAAATTTAGCAATTAATAGAACTAAAACAATAACAACACACAAAAATAATAGAACTGAATTTAACTTAGAGGAAAGACTGACACAAAATGTTGCGATTTAGATTAAGAACCAATAAGATACAATAATAACATAAAATACTTACGCCGACATGAATGATAATAATAATATTATAGTTTTAAAAAATTAAAGAACACGCTTTTATAGAAATGTGAACTAAAAAAGCACAAAATATCTATCTTAGTATTAAAATGCAGGGTAAGAGAAAATCGTGTGAGTGTCACACCATAATATTTACGTACATTTAAATCTTTAATTAAAATAACTTAGAATTAAACAAAAACCATTTTTAAAAAATCTCCCCTGACTGTGGATCAAACGCTGGACCTTTAGGTTCGTAGGGCGTAGCCTTACCTCAACGCCACATCGTTCACGTAGGGAAAGTATTTTTTGAAAATATAAATTTTTTGTTTGCTCCCAGAGCAGTTACAAACACACATACATACAGGTGAAGCTAATAAAAGCGTGTTAAAAAAGGACCATTAAACTTAATGACAGAGAAAACAACTAATTAACCTATATATATATATTGGATAGATTGTTATAAGGCGCCGTGTTTTTTGATTAAGATTTCTGTAAAATCCTCTGCTCGTTATATTTCTTATATTTGATTTTTTTTTATAAATAACAATAAAGACAAAAAATATAATTTTGAGTATATAGTAAAAAAATATATATCTCAACTTCAAAAATACTATAAAACCTTTGAAATAAAAGTTTGCCTTAACGCTTCGTCTGTTTAGAAGTAAGAAGGCTTAAAGGGATTTCAAACAAAGTACGCATTTTAATTGTAATGACAAAATAAATGTCTAAAAGCTACTTTTTCAACGTTAAGTATCTTAAAATATTACCTTATTAATATTATCTATTAAGTTATTGGATATCTTGCTAAAATTGATGCTTCGATGTAAATTAAAACAAGAAAGATTTCAACTAGGCATCTTTTCTCAATGTAAAAGTACTGGCATCTTACCCCCCCCCCCCTCCCCAAAGAAAAAAAAAGTCATCTTACCGAAAAACGTTTAAACAAGTCCCTTATTAACAGGCAAGAGAGGAACCGGACCAAAGAACAGAATTTCAGTTCCTCTGGAAAAAAAAAAAAAAAAAAAAAAAAAAAAAAAAAAGGTGATGATGATGATAGGGGGATAAATGATAGGAATAAATATTCAATATTTTATCAATATTTATTTACAATCAGCGAACACTGTACTACCATTGATTGAATCAAAATAAAAATGTGAGTAAAGCAGTTTATAGTTTAGATTTTATTTTAAGAAAACTGAAATTCTACAGACGGTCACGGTGCTATTAGGGGCTGTGCCTTCTATAACCTCATAACATTTTGAATTTACACGTTTTTTTTTTTTTTTTTTTTGGGGGGGGGGGGGGTCATATAAATAACTCAATACATTTGGTTAATAAATTATGCAAATACTTTTTTTTTTTTTTTCTTTTTTAAGGCGCAGTTAAAAATTATTTGATAAAATGCTCATATTTCGTAAAATGCTCAACGTTTTTGCATTCTGCATGGAACATGCTTTTTTTTTTTTTTTTTCAATTTTTATAAATATATGGGGTTATAAATATATTTCCATAAATATATGGGTAGCCTTATAAAACTTTACACAGATAGTTAGAAAAATCATCATAATCACGTGCTACAACCAAAGCACATTTCAAGCATTAATTTTTACAGGGTCATCCAAAACATTTTGATTTTGCTTTAATTTTTTTACTGGCCCTCTTTTCCTCATCAAAATAAATCCCTCGCTGAAATATAGGAGCTATAACATGTTCTTTATACTCCCAAAGCTTCAAGATGATTTCCAAAGTTTTTTTCGAGATATTTGACAAAACGTCTAAATTCGGGAAAGTGTCCAAATATACAAATATACTTATTGGTACATATTGTACATTATTATCTTTTGTTTAACAAAAAAAGACACGAAATCAGAATCTGCATAAATTTCTATGATGAAAGAGGTACGTTTACATATTTAAACATCCATTTATTTAAAGAAATTTAAACATTCATGAATGCGTGGCTAATTTTTTTTTTTTTTTTTTAATGGGGGGGGGGGCAAACAAAATAAATTGGAGTCGAAAAGACGTATTTTGAAATACTTACTGTTCATTATATGCAGCTACATTTACACAATGTAAGGTATGTAAGAATTTAGAAAGTTAAGAGCAAGTTCTTTTTCCTTCTTTTCTTTTCTTTTTTTTTTATTTAACATATATTTAATTAATATAAGATGTATAAAGAAAATGTATTGTTGTTAGAGGTTAAGACTGGTTGGCAACACGAGGATGAACCAGTGCCTAGGATGGTGTGCCTTTTGTGGAGGGGGATCTTCCTAAGAGGTCCTAGCCCGTATTTACGCGAATTTCAGAGAGAAAACCAGGAAAAACTCTGAACGTCTAGGCCGATGAGCGTGACCTGGGATGAAATCTGCCACCTTTCATCTACCAACTACGAGTCAGAACCTCTCGGTCACTGGTGGGGATTTATAAGGAAAGACTTTCTTAACTTTCACTGTATGCGCGAATTTAACCGATGAGAATTCTTTAAATGTTTTAAAGCAGTACACACATCTCTATTTATACAATGTAAGGTATTTGCGAAGTGAAAAGCTTCGAAAATTGCAGAGTAAACTTCTCTTAAGAGTAAACTTCTCTTTCTTTTATCATATTTAAAAAAAAATTTAACAAGGACTTTCGTAACTTCGAATAGGGAAATGAACATGGTACTTTAAAATCTTTAAAATTTCTTTTTCTTTCTTTTTTTTTTTTTTTTAATCAAATTTATGTACTTGCAGAATCATTTAACTCTTGTATAAAAAGCTCAAACTCAGTAAACCCAAAAACTTTCCCGATCCTCTGGGAGATTCGTTAATTATTCAACATTTGTAAACATGCGTATCATTTCAATAAAAGCAGAATTAATGAAATATTGATTTCTGGTTGCATATGTCTCTAGTTGATAAATTGACGAAGGCTTTACATCAAACCATTAAATATTCTTGCAAAAGAGAAATTATTCAAACAGATCAGTAAATAACTATGTATGGAATACGTGTGTGATTCTTGACGACTACATCTACACATTATTTACATATCTAAACTCATACACACTGTTAAAAATTTTGTCCTAGGTTGAACCAAAACATGGTACACTGTTAAAAATTTCAGTTCAAGGTTGAACCAAATGTTGGTACTACAGTAGCTTCAGTTTGCTGGGTTGAACCAAAACTTGGTACAAGTATAGCTTCAACCATGCGATGGTGAAACCTTCTACTATGATTTGGCGTTTCTTGATTGAAAAAAGCACCAAATTACGGTAAAAAAATTCTCCATCTTATGGATGTAGCTATTGCAGTACCAAGCCTTGGTTTAATAGAGCACCAAATAAGGGTAAAAGGTTTCACCATCGCATGGTGGCAGCAAAAATGTACCAAAATTTTTAACAGTGCATTTATGTTTACTATGTATTTATACCCAAATTCATTTCTATCTATCATACAAACATGTAGATTTCCTCTGAGTTTTTATTCCTTTTTTTATGTTTGATATTTCTCATATATAGGCAAAGACAATGGATCCGAGACAGTCATGGAACATTTTCCAAAGACTATCAGCTATTAATGAAAAGAAAGACCGTGAAGAGAAGAAGAGGAGGAAACGACTGAGGCAACTGAGAACGGGTGCTCTATTTCCAGTAAGAAAATTTGCTCGTCATTTATTAATTCAGTATATAATGTATCCCGAGAAATTTTCTTATAACTTTGATTTATTTTGAGCTGTTCTTGTGCGGAAATAATAATGTCCTCTCACAAACAGATTTTCATAAAAACTCAAGAAAACAAAGAGCATTTAAAAAGTAAAATGTAATACTTGTCGCTCTATATTGTTAGACATAAATCAGACAAATTTATAAATGCAATAAAAAGTAATACAAAATATTTCAACGTATATAAAAAGAAATTCGTCTAAATTTTATTTTATACTGGGTGTCCCATAAATCTGTAGACATTTTAAAAATTCAAGGAATTCGTAGTATACGCAAGCGAAGTGTGACGTCACTGACCGTCCGTGGATGCAAGAAAAATATTTCTTATGTTAATCGCCCGTTGGATTTTTTGTAAAAAAATATTACAAATCGAGAGAAATTATTTCCCGATTTAATCCCCATATTTAGGTATAGATATGTGTTAGTTATCGTGTGCATGCGTTAGATTAAGCTGTTTTTGCTGTAAAAATGATAAAATTTGAATTTTAAATTTCAAAACTATAGAAAAAAAAAATGGAAAATTTCCATATTCGATTGAAAACATAAACTAAGATTTCATTCCAAAGGATGATAGTTACAGAATAAATATCCAACTAATATACTAATTAAAAGGAAAATGATAAATATTCTATTATAATTTGAAGTCAAATTTGTTTTCAAATGTCTAAATAAAGTGTCTGATATAAGATACTCATATGTTGCAGCGGGAATAGATTTCATATCTGTCATCCTTATCGGGGGAAAAAAAATCGACAAATTATCTGGCGAGCGTATTTAATTCCTTTCAAAAATCATGGTTATTTTAACAACTTATATTAAGAGAGTAATGAATAATATGAAACAATATTTCGTACAATACATATTACGAAAATACACATCTGGCATGTATATTTTCGTATTACGTTTTTGATTGCCAAATACAAAAATTGCCCAGGACGACAGAGTTTTGAAATTAAAAATTAAAATTTTGCTAATTTGACAGCAAAATAACTCAATCTAACACATGCATACGATAACTAATACATATCTGTACCCAAATATGGGGATTAAAATTGGGAAATAATTTTCTTCGATTTTTAATAATTTTTTACAAAAAATCCAATGGGCGATTAACATAGGAAATCTTTTTCTTGCATCCACTGACGGTCAGTGACGTCATCACTTCGCTTGCGTATTGAACGCAGATTACAAAAAAAAAGTTATTCTCGTGGAGAGGTTTTTTTTTTTTTTTTTTTTTTTTTTTTGAGAGAAAAAATAATAGTTAAAATTTTTGTCGAAAGAGGGCGCGTTATGGGAGAAACTCACACACTTCAGTGAAAAACTGTATTATTTTCAGGCAAATGTTTGCATGCATATAAATCCTATTTTATGTGTTCGCCGTCAGCACAAATTACAGTTTCCAAACGAGTACAACCCCGCTGACTGCAGCTTCAGTCAGCGGTTCTTGCCTGAGGGAAAGCATCTTCACCAATAACACTTTATCCACCAAGTCAGCACCGCAATTAACAGTTCATATATGCGCAAGTAAGAGCAAAATAAAAAATAAACTGAGTTAATCGTAAAACTTTTCAATTTATAAGACTCTGATTTGCATATTTCTCATTACGCATCCGAGCATGATCCTCTATCGACGAAAAATTTAACTATTTTTTTCTTTACAATATATATATATATATATATATATATCTTGTAGAAATGCATTATAAACAAACTAATTGAATTTGTCATTAAGCTCTGTAGTCCGATAACAAAATTGTTGTATGAAGAGAAAAACAAATACCGATATAAAATAATATATAATAGATGAAATACATGTATCATTTTCCTCAATAATAATGCTGACAATGAAAAAAAGAATTTTAATTCAGAACGACTGAATTTTTACTGAGGAACATGTAATAAATAAACTCTTTACATGCCATAACGACTTGTTACTACAATACCGTTAAAAAAGTAGTATGATTAAAATAAACAGCAAATATTTAAAAATAAATATTTTAATGTAAATTACCAAAATGCCATTACATTATGAGGTCAAAATTAAGATGTTGTTCATTTTAATAGTAAATAAGCATTGTACATTTTCCACCCATCCAAAACAAATCATCTAGCGCAAAATTTAATAATTAAACATAATCAAATGTCTTTAAAGTTTATTTGTCTGTTTCATTTTTCTTTTGATTCATAGAGAGGAGCAATCGGACCTCCGGGGCCCAGAGGACCTCCAGGACCGCGTGGTCCCAAAGGAGCAAATGTAACTAAGGAAGAAATGTTTGAGGAATTTCGCACTATGATCAGAGGTACATTTACTTTTCTGTTGTTTTTAATGTTTATCTAAAAAATTATTCTGTATTTCCAACTAAGTAATGAAAAGAAACAATGAATGAAATTTACAAACCAAGGATGAAGAGTTTCGATGGATAATTCAATGGATAAAACTATTTATTTGTTAGATCTAAACATTTACTTAATAAAACTATGTATTATGCATTGAATAATTCCACCTTTATATGGAATTACTGCTTTAATGCGCAATGGCATAGTATTTTGCATTTTTTTTAACATTAAACTCAGAAATTTCACTGTGCTAAATATCATAAATATTTTTTTCCAGTTCTTGCAAAGTTGTAGACTACAAATTTCGAATCTCCACCCTCTTTTATAGCCTAAACATTTTCGAGCAGATTGAGATTAGGACTCATTCCAGCACTGGTAAAGAAGAAATTCTACGATATTCTTTGTAGGATTTAACTTAGAGTGAAAAAAGTTATGATAACTTCCGAATTATAGGTGCTTAAAGGAGTAGAGAAGTAAATTTAACAATTTGAATCAAATAAACGTATCACTGACACCGTGCAACATGGTGCATTATCATCTTGAAATGCTGATTGTGGAAAAGTCTCAGATACCTCCAAAATAGTCGGTCAGGCACCACTTTTATAACGTCTTTTTTTTATTTCGGGTTTATTGGTCCCTTGTGCATGAAAATTCGCCCTATTTCTTGAAAAGTCATGCACGTCCGTACCATAATATACGGAGAATGTGAACTGTTTTAAGAGTGCAATTTTCATTAAATCGGTCACCTTTTCGCCGTCCTATTAGCTTGTTTCTTGCAGATCGAAATAAACTAAACTTGACTCATCAGATAAAACCAGTTCATCCCAATAATTAATGATGATATTTTGAATTTTTTGGTGAAATGATGTCTTGTTTTTTTTTTTTAATTACTTTTCTTAATAATGTTTTTTTTTTTTTTTTTTTTCTGGTTTTTAACCAGCTTTGTTTAATTGTTGCTGCACTGTTTTTGAAGAAACTATGTTACAAAATACTTTTTCTGAATCCCTTCTATATTCTAAAGGTAATACAAACGGATTTTTTAAGTACTGGCTCTTTAACTTGCAATAATTTCGATTGGATGAGAAACGTGGCCGCCTAGAGACAAATTTCCAGTTTAATCTTCCAAAAAATTTTATATCTTGCCGTGTTTTGTTTTTAACAATTGGACCAATTCTAAAGAGTGCATGGAGGACGACTTAATAAAATCTGTTCGAAAATTTTCTTTTTAAACGATAAAATTGGCGGTTTCAGAAAGAGAAGAAGAAAACATCAAAGTGTGGCTTTTTTTTTTTTTGCCCCTTAGTGCATATACAGTGTAGTTCATAAAGAAGTATACACTTTCCAGATGCTGTAAAACAGTAACAGTCAAAGACGCGCACCACTTCAGCGAGCCGTAAGGTAGGTGCACACCTAAAGTTTGTGTCTCGCCCCTGACGGAAGTGACGTAGGCAATAGCGTGTGCGTCTTATGACTAGTCACTCGAAATGGCGGCATCTGCAGTGGAGAAGGCTTTTTGTGTTCTTGAATTTAACAAAACGGAATCTGCAATTGCTGTGCATCCCGAATCGAAAAACAAGCTCCAACTAGAAAATCCATCTATCAATGGCATGAAAAGTTTAAAACTACGGGCTGTTTGGGAAAAGGTAAAAGTCCTAGACGACCGACTTTATCACAAGAAGTCGCCGAGCCGCGGACTACAACATGGCACTTACCCAATGGCCACCCAGAAGTCCTGACCTAACACCTTGTGATTTCTTCCTTTGGGGGTACGTAAAAGACAAGGTATTCTTCCTTGCCTTTCCTGTTGATCTAGTGGAATTGAAACAGCGTATCACAGCCACTAATAATGAATTTAATTCTGATACATTTTACACGCATTTGGGCGAAAATGAATTACCGGCTCGATGTGTGTCGTGTGACTAAGAGGTCACACATAGAACATCTGTGACTGTCTCTAACAAAACTTAAAATAATCCCATACGATTCTGTTACAGGTAACATCTAATATCTTACATTGTTCTTGATTTATAGTGGATTGAAACTGTATACTTCTTTATGAATCACCCTGTATAAAGTAAACAATTTTCACCATAAAAAAAATAAATAAATAACAGAGGTGGCATAATAGAGGTTTGCATGAAAAGTCATCAAATAAAATGTTATTTCTAGAAAGTTTAGTTTTATTTTATTTTTATTATTTTATTTATTTATTTATTTTATTTTATTTTTATTTTATTTTATTTTTTATTTTTTATTTTTATTTTTTTTTTTTTGGGGGGGGGGAGGGGCACCCACCCTTTGAAGAAGAAAAAGAACATTGTAGGGGAAAAAAAAAAACTACTTTGACTATTTTGACAAAATTCTTGTAGATACTTCTGAGAAGAATTAATAGGGATATCAGCCAATAGCCCATTAGGTAGCTCTAGTGTGAGATTAATTAACCCAACTCAGCACAACTTTTAGAAAAATCGACATCCCTAACAAACCCCATCCCAAAAAATGATGAAAATGTTTTTATTACCAAGAATTAAGAATTGATCGTTCTGATACGCAAATTTCATTTGGCATCTAATTTATAAAAATTTTAATATTTAACTTTAATTAAATTTGGTATTTTTCATTACTGAATTTATTGGGTTGCTCGGAAAGTAATTTCGTTTTTTTTCTTCGAAAATGAAAGACGATTTTCTTATATTGTATAAATATTTTAATGAATTATATATTCTCCACTTAGATCGGTTTCTTAGCGATCTCACGAGTTGTTATTTGGCAGTTTATCATAAATCAATACTTTATTTTGTCTTCATTAAGCACAAACTGGTTTTCTAGAACGTTATGCATCTTCAACTCAAAATTGCCAGAACAAAATTTGGTAAACCAGTTTTGACAATAGCCTTCTTTAAATAAATTTTCTGTGCACACATCGTGTACTTTTTTTCCTTGTTTGAATAGTATTTTCGCATTTTTGATAGCAAAAACAAAATATGCCGAAAATGTCGCTTCTGATTTTCTTTATTTGATAGGGCACCAATCAAAAACTATTGAGCAGAATAAAACGACCTTTTTCACAAGCAAGCCTTGCTATATCAGCTGTCACAATATGTAATGGCAATGCAACTTAAATGTGAAGAAGGTGTGAAAAAAATACAATTAAGTCCTCTGCTGAGAAAAACGAAATGACTTTCCGAACAACCCAATACTTATGAATAAAACGTAAACATAATTTTGAAAAAAAAAAATTTCCTTTCTCTTAACCTTATAATGGTAGAAAAATTAGGGGTTTTTTCTTTAATTGAGTTTTTTGACGTATTTACACGTTTTAAGTTGCCCTGAATCAAAAACTAAGGTTTTTAAGAGTTGGTTTGTGTGTCTATTTTCAACATAACGCAAGAACAAATATTAGCAGGAAGTCCAAACTCGCTATTCTAGCGAGAATTTCCTCGCTATTTTTCTTTGAAATCGAACAAGTGGCGTACAGGAACATCCAAAAACGTTGAAAGTGCATTTCAAGTTGCACTTATGTGTTTTTAATACTGTTACACATTTAAGTGCACTGAGTGGTGTGTGTATAACTTATACACAATATACAGGGCAACCCAAAATTGTGGGAATTCATTATTCTCCATTGAATAGAATTAATGGAAGTGCTTTACTAAATTTTACCAACTCCAGAAAAACTAATAAGGAGTGATAAATACTTTCTCATACCCTATGGTAAGCAAAGTACTAAGTAAAATTTCAAATTTTATTGCGTTTTTTCTGTAATTACGAGTTTTGTGGTCCCTTGAATACGAAAATCAAGCTTTTAGCGGTTGAATGTCTGTTATCAACATAACTTAAAAACAAATAATTGCAGGAAAGTCAGATTGGATGTTTTAAAGATAATATAAGGTTACCACACTTAAAAATTTTGATCAGGATTGGAAAGTTTCATAGGTGATGTGCATGAAATATGTTTGAATGAATTGGAATAAAATTTAATTAAAAAACAACCTAAATTTTTATGAATATATGTACTATAATGTTAAAAAAAAAAAAAAAAAAAAAAAAAAAAATGCAACTTTGCTGCCAGAACTTCTCTGTAATTTGAGAAGAAGTCGTAAATTACGGAAAAATTACGTTGACGAAACGTATTTTTCTGTAATTATAGAGAATTTCTCGCAGCATAGTTGAATTTTTTTAACAGTGTATGCTCAATCGAAGAATTGAGGGAATACCCTCTTCACACAGAAATAATATCAAAATGTTTTTAAGACTATTTCCAACTGTTTTTTATATATGTTTTTATACAGTACTTGTTATCTTACTCCTCAATCTATCTTTATAATATTCAAATGCAGTGTATGCTCAATCGATGAATTTAGGGAGTACCTTCCTCACACAGAAATAATATCAAAATGTTTTTAAAACTATTTCCAACTGTTTTTTATGTATGTTTTTATACAGTACTTGTTATCTTACTCCTCAATCTATCTTTATAATATTCAAATGCAGTGTAAGAGGAAGTCGTGAGAGTGACAAACCAGACTGTTTAATTAAGCAAATGTGATGTTATCATTTGAAGAAATTTTACTGTCGATCTAATTTTGATAAAAGGCCAAGGAACAATTACTTAACAAGACATTTAAAGTGTTACATTACTATTAGAATCACAAACATTCTACAAGTTTTACAACGAACGAATGAATGCCAAATTTTCATAAAGAAAATGATAATAAAGTACAACAAATAGTAATTATTTATCCGAGCCATACTGATAGCAAAGAATAGTATTGTTAAACAATGTGTTAATTAAAATAACATCATATAAGGAGTAATCATCGTATTCGAAATATAATTAGTTAAAATATTTTTTCCAACGATACAATTTATAGTTGCAATGAAATAAAATATTTGTATATTTTTCTTTTCAGAAATGACGGCTCGTAAATTACTGATCGCTGCAGATCCAAGGGTAAGACAAATTTTCTTTCTCGTTTCGACTTCTGTTTTTAAAATTAAGGATCAACATATTACTTGAAATTCAACTATTAAAGTACAGTGAAATTTCTCTAAAAGTACACTTCTATACCAGGGCCGTTCCGTTTCATTTTTGGATTATACTCTGTTTCCTTAGTTTAGTCCGATCAAGATCAAAATATCTCCCACTATCAGAGAGGAGAACTATAGGGACTGTCCAGTTTCTCCTTTTTTTTTTTTTTTTTTTTTTTTATCGCACTACACTTAGGGAGGAAATATTCAGGGCAGAATTTTTCAAAAGTATGTGGAAGTGATGTGCAGAAAAAGTGAGGAAAGTTTTGTGTCTCTTGTAACCAAGCAACCTAGAAGGGAAAAGGGAAAAAGTGGATGACCTTGAACCGCCTCTTTTGAGGAAAAAGACTATAGTCTCTTCCTTCTATTAAAGAATCATTTATAATAGCTTAGCTCTCACAGGGAACACATTTTAATAGAGCAGGCGATAAAATTTTACTTATGTTCACGATGTAACTAAGGTTAATCTCTATATGATGATATTGTAGGAGAATATATAAACTTTATATTTATAAAAGTGCATATTAGAGATGAAATATTTTTTATATTAGTCTTTATAATATCTCATTAATATGGGTTCTCAGTCATGCTCGTTATGCATGCAAGTAGCAGTTTTCAGGGTTTTAGCATGTTGGGTAGTTTCACCCCTGGTAGCTTCCAAGTGAATAACGTTTAATAATGTTTTATTTGGAAAAATAAACGTGATAAATCTAACTTTAATTAATTGTTAACACGTTGAGCGCCATGTCAGCCATTCTAGATTCTAGACATTTTTTCATATATCTCTAAAAGTACTGAAGGAATCATCATGCAACTTTAGGAGTGTGCAGAATAGGTTACACTTCAAACATTTCAGTGAAAGTTTTACCCCGAAAGTAAAAGCAGTACCAATAAAAAATTAACACGTTGAGCGCCATGTCAGCCATCGGTGGCTGACAGTGTCAAATATGATACAAAGCCATGTCAACCATCGGTGGTTGACAGTGTAAAATAGGATATAAAAATAAAAATATGACATTTTTAAAAATAATTATTGAAAATTTATTGAAAATTTGCTTAATTTTTATTTATTACAGGAAGAATTATTATGGAATTTTAATGGATTTTAAGTATTCGCGAGGCGCTCAACGTGTTAAATAGTAACCAGTATTGCCTGCAAGGAAACTTAGTGTAAATAAATAGTTTAATGAAGACCTTTTGTCCACTAAGAAATAGTTCTAAGATGAATAATTTTGATCGAGAATGGAAAAGAATTTTTTGAAAAGAAAAAAATTATTGCTAAAAATATTTTCACTCCAAACAAACTGATATTGATTTTTACAAAGCTGAGTAGAAAAATAATATATAAAATAAATGATTCAAAAATTATATAACTTATAATATTTGTTGTCCATTTTTTTTTTTTTTTTTTTTTTTTTTTTACAGCATATGTTAAAATTATATAACTCTTTAAATGTCCAATTTTCTATTGTTACGATGGGTTGCCCTCTTAGAGAAGTTTCACCGTATGTTCACACTTGCAGCACGATTACTTCGATTTGTGTATTTTTTATGTACAATGCTCTAATAATGGCAAAAATATTTCTTTCAGTGTACCGAATTGTGTGTGTCTAACTTAGAAGGAAATGACACGGGTCCCACTATTCAAAAACCATTGTTTGGAGACAGTCATGATTTGATGGTGCCAAAAATGGTTTCATCCTTTATGTGGGAGTTAGAGGACTTTACTACAGTACCGAAAAAATCACTGGTGGAGCTAGATTCATTCGTAAGGGTAAGTTTACCAATAATTATATACATATTAGTTTTTCTTGAAGAATTTCCAAGGCCAATTTATTAGTATAAATAATACTTTTCTTTAAACAATTGTGCAGCTATTGAGATTCCCTCTTTATAAAAATACCCTTATTATGACCTGATTAACCTCTTAAGGGTCCTCTTCACTCACCACCACCGGAAAACGAAGCTAATGTTATTCTATGGGAAATTTTTTTCTTTACAAATAACTTTAATACATATTTTTAAATTCTGTTTTCACATTCTGAAAATTCCCAGCTGTTAAATTGACGGACCTTTTTTAAAAAATATTTTTTTTTATATTTTATTTTGAAGCTGCAAAATACGAATTTTCAATATGCGAATTTTTTTCATTTTGCAATTTCAAAATAAAATATTAAAAATTAAAAAAAAAAAAAAATACATTTTTAAAAAAGGTCCCTCAATTTAACAGTTGGGAATTTTCTGAATGGGAAAACAGAATTTAAAAATATGTATTAGTTAATAAGTTATTTGTAAAGAAAATTTCCCCATAGAATAACACTGGCTCGGGCTTCCGGCGACGGTAAGTGAAGAGGGCCGTTAAGATAGGAAAAACTCAGTATCATTTCATAGGGCATAATTTTCAGGGGCTCCTTTTCACATGAAGAAAGTTTTCTAGTCTGTACATACATAGAAATAAACTTATTAATGCTACGAATTTGATTTCTATTCCTGTCTTAGAATTCATAGGACACATATCTTAGAATTCATATTAAAATTCATTTCCCCCTTATATATTGCCGTATAAAAATATAAAAAAGTATAATGTATATAAATTACAGCAAAAATCACAGTAAAACATTTTCTAACTGCAGGGTAAAAAGGCTCAGAGGGACAGCTCCTCTCTGTAATTGAACAGCTTATCTGAACTAAAAATTTGAGTCACGATTAAACATAAACTGACTGGGAAGATTTGGCATCTACACTGATATGAAAAAAATAAGGACGAGTGGAGAATTGGCAAAACAGTGATACAAGGTAAAAGAACGGCTAATCAGATACATATATAAGAACGAGGACGTGTAGGGGGGAGTGATGGAAGAGTATAAAACACGGGAAGATTATACATGCAGAAATTTTTTCGAAATTTATTCCACGGATTTCAATGCTGCCGAGTTGCTGCTACTGTTTGATATGGCCACTATAGGCAAGCTAATATCATATGGATGACTTTATGCATGATGACGTCATTAGAAAGTGGGAAAAAGGTCGACGTGTAACTGTTACGAAGGGGTTCAGAATCGTGCATAGCAATATTTTTATAAATCTAAAGGCATCTCAAATGAAAGGAGTAGTTATGTATCATTTTTTTCATTTTTCGGTAGTTAAAGTCCAAGAGTAATATTGGTGAAAAACGTCTGGTACATTATCCTACATGCGACAAGAAACAGTCAAGAAGCAGCAAGGGAAATCCAAAGGAGCACGCAGAAGACCACTGGATGTCCAGTATCATACAGTTTAATAAAAAAGCACCACAAAACTGGCGTTGTAAAAAATATTACTTACAAACTTTGAATAAACACCATAAAATGCAATAAACTCGCAACAATTGTTTCGGGTCGAAAAAAACATATGACCCTCCTTCAGGCGAATAAAGTAAGCACGAGTGCGGCAGTCAAAGCGGCAACGCACCAATAAATAAATGAGTGAGATTAAACATATAACAATCTAAAGATATAAAAAATTAAACGAAAATCTAAGTTACGTGAGTAATTTCCAAGCATCAGAGAAGAATGGAGTGGAAGAAATGTCATTAACAAGATTTTTCGAATTTTTAAATATGTAAAATGCTTCATGAATATCCAAATGGGAGGAACAGACAGGAGATGAAATTATGTTTGTTTTGGAAAAATCAAAACGATGACCTTGAGACCAGCAGTGGGAAGCAATAGAAGATTTGGTAATCTCTTCATTACGAACATTCCGACGGTGCTCATTTATTCTGTATTTCAAACGCCTCCTAGTTTGACCAATATAACCTAAGTTGCAGGACGAACACGGAATTAATTAAATTCCAGAACGGTTTTCGGTGGGAATGGGATTCTTAAGAGAAGATAATTTTATTTTATTGACGGGTTTGTAAATAACTTTGAAACCAAACGGTGAAAGAATTTTAGAGATTTTAAAAGAGAGTGAAGAATAAAAAGGTAAAACAACAGGGATGAGACAGCGATCTTTTAATTTGGGAGCAGAACGTTTAGGATTCTTAAATTTATATAGAGCTT
The DNA here is from genome assembly GCA_963930645.1 of Salticus scenicus. NCBI lineage: Eukaryota > Metazoa > Arthropoda > Arachnida > Araneae > Salticidae > Salticus > Salticus scenicus. The sequence goes on from OZ005648.1 coordinate 54,021,173, forward strand.
TATCGATGATAGATGGGTTATAGCCACGAGAGAGAGCAAAAGATTTTAAATAATTAATTTCTTTCGAAAGATTAGACGGATCAGAACAAATGCGTAAGGCACGATAAACATAAGTATGAAAAGCAGACATTTTTTGTTCAGGGGCGTGGTTAGAGAGAGCATGCGGCGGCAAAGAGACTGAGAAGGGTTTTCTAAAAACAGTAGTTGAGAAACAATCCTTATCTTTATTCACAAGAACGTCAAGGAAAGACAAAGAGCAATCCTGTTCAACCTCAAAAGTGAATTGAATGCATGGGTCAATCGAATTGACCAAAGAAAGTAAATTGGACAAATCGACATCAGGGGAGACAAGAACGAAAGCGTCATCCACATACCTAAACCAGTGAGGAAATTTATATACACGGAAGAGTTTTTCTTCAAAATAGTGCATATAAATGTCGCAAAGTAAAGGAGAGAGAGGACTACCCATGGCCATACCATCATTTTGGGAATAATAAATACCATTAAAAATGAAGGCAGTTTGCCTGATACACAAATGAACTAAATTTACAAGCTCCTCAATTTCAATAGAAGAATAATGGAATTCACGTAGTCTTCTCTCTAAACAAACCAGAGCACCTTGAACCGGAACATTTGTAAAAAGTGATTTGACATCTAAAGAAATCATAGTATAGTTAGACGGAGAGATGCATTTAAGCTTGTCCACAAAATCATACGAGTTTTTTACAGTATGAAGATTAGTAGTAGTTAGATGAGAAAGAGAGTTTGAAAGAAATCGAGCAAGATTATAAGAAGCCGTACCAATATTAGACACAATAGGCCGAAAGCAGAGAATGGGTTTATGAACTTTCGGAAGTGCATAAAAACGAGCACAATTAGCAGCAGAAGGAATTGCCGCTTTGACTGCAGCACTCGTGTTTACTTTATTCGCCTGATAAAGGGTCGTGTGTTTTTTCGACCCGAAACAATTGCTGCGAGTTTATTGCATTTTATGGTGTTTATTCAAAGTTTGTAAGTAATATTCAGTATCATACAGTATTTCGTCGAGGTCAGGAGATTGCGTAAGACAAACTATATGCTCGAATACTATATGCTCGACGATCATTCGTATGTACCATTAACGCCTGCTCATTCAAGAAGCCAGTTTTTGTGGTGTAATGTACCCAAGAACTGGAATATTATAGAAGTAAGGTTCAATTTTGTTCATAGACGAAAACAAGTTTTGTTATAAAGAGCGATTTTGAACATACATTCGGTAACAAAAGTATTTGAACACTAGCAAAAATTCCTATATAAAAAAAGTAGAGTTAATACTGTTTTGTTAAATAAATCCTTGTAGAATCCTGTTCTTAGTCAGTCTAAGAACATGATTCGACAAGGATTTATTTAACAAAACAGTATTAACTGTACTTTTTTTATATAGGATGTTTTGCTAGTGTTCGGATACTTTTGTTACCGACTGTATATACATCCATAGAAATAAGGAAACATGCAATCAACCCTCCAAAATCCTCGAAAAAAAACTGTATTGTCGGCTCTAGAATTCTTGTTTGAGCAAGGAGTGTTATATTTGGTAACCGTGCTGACCGCCACTTCTGCTAGTGGTGTTCGGTTACTTGTGTCCATTAATTTATAGAGGTCTTCATGCCTGAGGCGTGTCTGTTTAGAAATACTGCGGTACCGGACTTCTTTAAGAACGATAATGCTATATCTCATTATACACTGGAAATTCTAGAACTTTTGAACTGAACTCTTGTAGAGAGAATATATTCAACTCGTGGATAAATCATCAACTTCTCTCCACCTAAATTCCACAGAACTTGTGTGGAAGCTTCACGGGAGATAACTGAAAACAAGTGATCAGCTGTGAACAATGAATTGACGATTAGCACTACAAGAGGACCGCGATGCCTTGACTCTTCCTTAAAATCTTGATCTTGAAATGGAAATGGACAAACATTTTAAGTGTTGCATCGAAGTCAAAGGAGGTCATGTTATCTACTAAAGATCAAATTTCTTTATTCTGGTGTCTTTTACCTGGATATTTTTGTCTTTTATACTTTGTGCTTGAAACTGCCTTTCTAGTAATGTAGCTTCGTATATTTTTGGTTTCATATAAGATCGTTTGATACATGAATAAATGATAGATAAATAAAGATATAAGATAATTGTTTACCACTTAAAAAGGATCGTTGAAAAAGCATAAGATTTAAACAAAAATCGGGATAAATAATATTAATAAATATAACTGTAATATGTTAAAATGATTTTTAGGGATTTGTTAAAATAGCTGCAAAGGAAAACTGACAATGAAGTTAGGTAATTAAAAGGAAAATTGAAATGTAAATCTCATATCATGTCACCAGAAATTAAAATGTAAATGTCACAGGTACTGTAAAATTTTACAAATGCAGTATTATACGAAATTCATCTAACATAATGAGCTGTAGTAACCTACTATGCACTAGTGGAAGCACCGCTCAATCTTCTATAATAATAAAAGAAAATGTCTGTCTGTCTGTCTGTGCATCTATACGTTCAGCCCCTAATGAACGTAGAAGTACAAAATTTGACATACGGGTGCTCAGAAGCCTTCCCGAGTGCATAGTGAAAAAAGAATTTAAAAATTTAATTAGATCCGGAGATATTAATTAAAACGTCAACCTATGTCTAATTAAAAAGCCAGTGGACTTTTTAACCCTCCAGCACGTTCCTAAAAAAAAAGAAGCACGGAGGGAAAAATTCGTGCGTTTTTGTAAAGCGATCCCTGCTCAACGATTAGAGATATTGAAAATACGTCTGTACCACGAGAAAGAGCATTTATTACCGAATCTCACGAAAAATTAAAAAAAAAAAAAAAAAAAAAAAAAAATGGATTTTTTATATTTAAAATTTTTTTTTAGCGAGTTAAAAGAGTCCAATATTTCTCTTTTCTTCGATTGTCTGTTTTGAACCTCCCTCTGCTAAAGACTAATTGTCCCATTTCTTAACAACTGGTATATTTTGAAAGGTCATTTAATTTTCTTTCGAACCATATAAAAATGTTAACGAAATACGAATTAGCGATCCACATTTTTCGATTTTACGAAACATCAATTTTTTCACAAAATATTTTATAACTCAAAATCTTTTAGAGATAAATCATTTCTTTTTTTTTTTTTTTTTTTTTAAATATATAGACCTCGATTAGACGAATCAGATTCCAAAAGATTGAGACATTATTTTAAAAACTCAATCAGTTATACTTTTTTTAATTTTCTGCCTCCATGTACTTCATTTTCACGAGATTTTCAATCTAGTTTCTTGCATTTGCCGATCGAATAATACTTTATATTTTGGTTACCTTTGCAACTCTCTTTTAACTTCGCAGGCGATATCTCGAAAGTGGAGAGGGATTTTTTTTTTTTTTTTTTTGTTAAAAATGAAAAGAGTCGATAACTTTATTTTAAATTATCGAAGATCAACCATTCGTTTTAAAGGTATTGGCGAGCTTTTTGAAAGATACCCAGCATGAAAATTTACTCCCCTCGAGGGTGCACTTTCCCCCCAGGGGGGAGGCGAGGCTCCTACATACACAAAGCTTTTTCCCAGTTGACTATCTCTATTACAAAAATATATATTCGTTTCATTTAGTTTACTGCAATCTATAGATGTTAAAATCTACTTACCTACAATTTCCCCCATAGACGTAATGTATTTGAATACTTTTGAGTGTCCTGTACACGAACCATTTGCTTCATCTCAACGAAAAGCTTAGTGTAGCATTCCTATATGATACACATTTAGAATACCGAGTTTGGAATTTCTGCTACTATTTGTTCTTGAGATATGCTGATAACAGACACACAGACAGACACACACACAGACCATTCGCTAAAAACATGATTTTCGTATTCAGGGGACCTCAGAACATGTAAATATAACAAAAACTCACTTTCGAAAATTTGACCCTAAAACAATACTTTCTCTACCGTAAGGGTAAGAGAAAGTAAAAATGTGCTCAAAATATACAGAATTTTATATATATACATATATATATAATAAAAATTTTCCGAAAATTCAATTTCAAAAACTACAAAATTTTTATTTCTCCCGGAAAACTTATTTCAAGACACTGAAAATTATATATTAAGTCAACATTTACTGCTCTTTCATATCTCTCAGGTTTCATATGATGTAATACTGAAATGTTTTATGTCATAATATTATTATATAGAGGTATTTCCCTCGCTGATTTTTTTTATTTTATTTATTTATTTATTTATTTCGTATGGGACCCGTACGAAGTTGGTTTCTTAGTTGTACGGTTTAAGGCCAACTGAATACGCTAGGCTCCTAAGCCTATAGGGGGAATACCCTCCGTGGGGTGGGGGGTCTTTCTAAGGAATCCTAACCCATATTTACGCAAGTTTCAGAGAAAACCTCGGAAAACTACAAACGGGACCCGCACGAGGATTTAAATTTTGTAATTTTTGAAGTTGAATTTATTGAAAATTTTAATTGAATTTTAAAAATTCTATACTTTTATTTTGCTCATCATTATACAACTAAGATGAATGTTTAAGGTATGTATGATAACGTATGGTAATGAATTTCAATAACCTAAGTTATGATTTTAGGATACATTGTATATGTGTGTATACTACAAAATAAGGCTTGAATATATTAAATAATATCTTTCAATTATTTTTTAGTCTTTCCGGTCTGGGAGTTATGAGCAAGGTACAGATGATACTAAAGCCTTGCGGGGTCGATTCTACGTATCTCGGACAGGGTACTACACCTTCTACATCCGTGCACATCTGCAACTACCAAAGCAAGAAAATGGAAACCTGGTTACTGGAGATGACCTCTTTTCCGTACTTCTTTGTATAGAAGCACTTTGTAGAGAAAACCTGTACGTATCTCACACTTTTTTTCCACACAATTATTTAATATACACGCTTGCCTAATCTAAACCTGACGTGAAATATCAAATTGATTTTACCGTTCTTTCACCTAAATATTTCAAGGGTAACTAATTAGTATTTTATCTAAATATTTTATTTGTATATTCACAGTTAAAAAAAAAAAAAAAAAATATATATATATATATATATATATATATATATATATATAAAAAAAATAGAATCGACTCCTAAACGCAACTACTATTCAAACAAGTAAATAATAAAAGAAAATTGACATAAGATGGAACTGAAAATTGCGCGTAAAAGTATAAAATAATTTCCTTCACCAAACAACCTAAACACTACAATTAAACATAACTTTTGAAGTCGGCGCAAACTTAAATAAAATTTTATTCGTTTTTAAAGGTTTGTTTTTAGAGCGGTAGCTACAAATTCTGTTGTCTCGAATGATCCATTTTCATGTTTCCTTTCATATTTTATCACTGTATACATTGGTCCATTAGTAACATCTACATAGAACAGTGAACATTCTTCGCAATTCGGTGTTTGTGTTTCTACGAAGTTACTAAAGTTTTCTTTGCAAACTTGGTATAACTTTGATAACTATCATCTTGGCGGCTTTTGGATTTGGCGATCGAAACGTAATGCAAAAATATACACGCGAGATGTATGTTTTTATAATATATATTGTAGGAAGTATTGTGTCATATTCTTGATTGTTATCTTAATATATACCTTATTAAAATAACCATGATTCCTTAAAGGAATTAAATATGTTTGCCGATATAGTGTGGCGATTTTTTTTTTTTTTTTTTTTTTTTTTTTTTTCACCAAGGACGCAGCTCCCTGAACTTTTGCAGTTTACGAAATTTTATTTCTTTATTTGAATCAAAGTAGTTTTCGGCTGTGTTTTGCAGATGCTAAAGTGAGATGTATATTTTGTATAGAATTTGATTTTTGTATTGAATAAAGGTATCATTTTTTATTTAACTTTGCGCCGACTTCAAAAGTTTTTTTTAATTGTAGTGTTTAGGTTGTTTGGTGAAGGAAATTATTTTATACTTTTACGCGCAATTTACAGTTCCATTTTATGCCAATTTTCTTTTATTTTTAGTTGTTTGAATAATAGTTGCGTTTTGGAGTCGGTTCTATTTTTTTCTTTTTTGGAAAAATATTTTTTTTTATTTTTTTATTTTCAGTGAAAATTTATTCATGTAGCAGAACATCAGAAGACGTTCGACGGCTGTTTCACAAATCACAACCCACAAGAAAAGTGACACAACGCAAAAAATGATAATTTCGAGTTTATGTCACTGAAAAATATATGAAATGATCCCAATGTGAACAAAAAACGTTACATCTTCATCTAAAAAATTATCCACTCAAGAGACAGTTGTGTCAGTTTTATTCTCGTCAATGCCTTATCTTTAACATGATTTTTCTTAAATACTGCGTTTTCAAGTTGTGTCACTTTTATTGCCTTTATCGGATATAAGAAAAAACTATCTATTGAATGACCACACATTAAATTAAAAAGGCTTTATAATTGTAGAGAACGGATACGTTGTATTGGTAACCAAAAATTCGATTAGACATGTATTGAACTTTACAGTGAATATGTGTCACCCGCTATGCTGGAATGTGCGCAGCTTAAAGCTCAAATAAAGATCAAAATATACATTACAGCTGACGGACAGAAATTTCAACAACGAAATAAAGGTTTTTTAATTTGTTTACAGTGTAGAAAACTGCGAACAAACAGACGCACATTTAAATATCCTGTTTTAACATTTATGTCTACAAGGTGTCTTTTCGTAACTAAATCAGTGAAGCAGTACAACTTTGTAATTTACATTTACTGCCATACCTTGTACTGTTTTCGAGATAGAAACGCTAACTTCGCTATCTTCCCATCAGGTGGCGTTGTAAGCGGTCACATCTTGTAGCACATGGCCATTTTACGATACTTATAGAGTGTAGAGGCAGCCATTCAGCAGTTAGAGTGAGAACGGACTTTTGTAACTACCCTGTAATTTCTTTAGATTTTAATGAAATCCTAATGAGACCTATCTCAGGTCTTTACGACAACAACAACAACAAAAAAAAAGTATTAAAATTAAAGCATTTCTTACGTAATTATAGGCTAACAAACCTCAACTACAACAACAAAAAACATGGTTTCAATTGAGAACCTCCTCCTTTATGAAGTCGGTTAAGCGTCTATACGTTAATCGATGTGACCGCTTACAATAACCATACTTTGAATTTTACATAGCATAAATGTCACCCGCTACGCTACAACGTATGCAATGTTGTTGAAATGTGCACAAAATAGGAAGTTGCGAATAAGCAAATGCACGTTTTAATCGCTCTAATTTTAGCATTAATGTCTACAAACTGTCTTTTCGTAGTAAATGGATGATATCCTATAACTTTGTAATTCACTTTTTTTTCCATATCTTGAACCGTTTTCGAGATAGGAACACTAACGCCTCTGTTTTCCACCAGATGGCGCTGTAGGAGGTTGAATCCCGTTGCGCATGACCACTTTTCTATACCTACACACTACTTTTATGACTATAACTGCAGCCGTTCAGCAGTTAAAAGTGTCGGGACTGATTCTTTTGGGCACCCTATATTTTCTTTTGATCGATCGTAAAGATATTACTATGGGACCTATTTCAGACCAAGACCTTTACAACAAAACAAAAAGCATGAAAATCGGAGCATCCGTTCAGAAGTTATGAGCTAATTAAAAAAAAAAAAAAAAAAAAAAAAAAAACTACGGTTTGAATTGAGAACCTCCTCCTTTTTTGAAGTCGGTGAAAAAAAAAAAAAAAAAAAAAAAAAAAAAAATCGCCTAAAATCTACAGTTTTTTTTTACGGGATTTTTATTCCATTTTCCAAGAGCAATTCCCGTAGATTTAAGTTACACTGATTTTTTCACAGGACTCTCCTAATAAATGTACAGAAAATTTCCCTTTTAATTAAAGAAGAAAAATAATATTACGAAACCCATAATTTGCGGTGAAATTAATGTTTTTCTTTAAATAGTTCTTTACAACTTATAGATGACTGCAAGGGTCACAGCGTTCTAATATGTTTACACGCGTTTTATTCTTTTGTCACCACTATTTCTAAATAGAATTTTTTTAGATAACATTATAGCAATAAAATAGTTCAGAAAAATTTCCATTTGAAAATAGTGATGTCATACTAATAAAACGCACGTAAAAGTATAGAAATGCTGCGACCCCTGATAACTGTTATCAAACATAATTAAAATTTCAAGATTAACAGGAAAAAAAAAAAAAAATCCATAAATTTAGGCATATTTTCTGGAGAAGTTTTCTTCGCAGAAAATTCGGTTTAAAATTTAAGTAACAATTGTAAAGAAAAAAAAAAAAAAAAATCAGCAAGCACAAACTGTTATTTGAGTTAATATGGAATTTTCAGTGAGATAAAAATCTGTTTGAAACTTAAAAAGATTACCTAAAAATTTTGCATGATTTATCATTTTTCAAAAAACATTAAAGTACATCCGATAAGATTGTTTTCTTCAGTAAGAAGATTTTTTGAAAGAATCCATTTCTTATGAGGAGTATATCTTAAGATAATTTAGAAGAAAATACACACAAGATATTTAAAAAAGATTCGTACAACTTCAAACTTTTTTTTTTTTTTTTTTTTTTTTTAAGAAAAGGTCTACGACAAAGTCTTTTGCAGATATGGACAGAATAACTCAAAAAGTTCTTCTTTGTTTTTAGTCATACACTGCGCTGCGTGAAACATAAAGTCTGATTTATTGAAAATGGTGTCTGTCCAAAACAATGCGCAATAATACGGTTACTGGGCATCCACTAGAGTTTTTCTTTTGGGGTAACGCAAAAGATTTTTTGAACCGAAAACGAATTGTGGCATTAAAACAAAAGATACAAGCCATTGCAGAAACTGTTCATCTAGGCATGCTATAATATGCATGGATTCATATTAAAAACACGTAAAATTAAATTTTATTTTAAGTATTTTAAAAATATTATCCGAAGCTTTTCGCTTTGAAATACCAAAGTATCATCAGGGATTTTTATTACTCGTTTCCAATGAGCAGTTTTTAAATAATTTTCCTTTCACAGTCAACAGTTAAGTTTTTTAATAACGTGAATAGCAGCAAAGTCAATTTGAAGTCCGGTGAAGGTTGGAAAGGAAAAATATTTAAAAACTGCTCACTGGAAACGAGTATTAAAAATTCCTGATAATGCTTTGGTATTTCAAAGTGAAAGCTTTGGATAAATGTTTTTAATATAAATAACAAATGACACGTGTTTAATTTAACTCTTTTTTAGAGATAATTTATAATAACTTTACTTAGACTAACGGTTTATACACTCTGCAGTTTTTTGCAATCAACGCCTATTACCAACCTTACCTACCAACCTATTACCAACCTTACGCCTATTATCTAAGTTATTAAAAGACTTAACTGTTGACTGTGAAAGGAAAAATATTTAAAAACTGCTCATTTGAAACGAGTAATAAAAATCCCTGATGATGCTTGGTATTTCAAAGCAAAAAGCTTCGGCTAATATTTTTTAAATCTTTTAAATAAAATTTAATTTTACGTGTTTTTAAAGTGTTTTTAATAAAATAACAAATGACATGTGTTGAATTTAACTCTTTTTTAGAGATAATTTATAATACCTGGATTCAATCAGAAAATCGTCTTGATATTATTCATGCTGTAGAGGAAGCTCATGCGAGATTTTATTAAGTCAGTTAAAAAAAAAAAAAAAAAAAAAAAAAAAGAATTGTTTTGTCCATTGCTACAAAAATTTTGGCGTAGATCAACTCTCTCTCTCTCTCTCTTTTTTTATGTTTGAAGTTGTACGGATTTTTTTGTGAGATTCTGTATATTGCATCAGGCATAGAATATGAAATACTTTTCAACATTACCAGAATGCTTTAAAATTATTCATATGCAATTGATAGTCAGAAAAACTGGTATAGACGTGCATATACAAATAACGGATGTAAGCAGCCTATCAACGTAAGGCGATGAGGTTGCAGCACTTGTATAAAACAAAAGCTGTCTAGTAAATCTGTTTGGTAAAAACAAATCTTTCTTATGAGTTATTGTAATGTTAACTTTTTTCGCTACAGTATTTGTGCTTCAATTTCTAATGAGCTCTTTCTTCCTTTTTTCTTTTTTCTTTTGTTATTTTCGTTTATTGTATGTGCCCTGTTGTAACCCTGTTAATTTTTAATATTATCATGTAATGGAAGATGCATGACTTTGGCCACAGGTTCCTCCAAGCTCCAAGTTTTTCAAGTCAAGTATTAAAACGGTTCCTGCCTCTACAATAACAGTTCATAAAAGTTTAATTGACTTTAAACATGGCGTTATAGTCAGTGTCAATGCACGTGAGAAACGACATAGCCATAGTTGTCAACTTTAGTCTGGTTTGGCTACCAGAAAATGTTACTAGAAAATTTTTATATAATTTTGTAACAGTTTTCCGTGATTAAATAAAATAAAAAAATTCTATTAAATTTATCTGGTGATTAAATTTTTCTGGAGAGTTAAATTTGGCAACTATGACATAGCATTCCTGAGGTAGCGATTAAATTCAGATTTCATCACAAACTGTACATTTACCAAAATTAATTTTTTGAAAATTAACCCTAAAAATAAATTACCTTTCTCTACCACATAGGTGAGAGAGAGAGAGAGAGAGAGAGAGAGAGAGAGAGAGAAATACAGAAATTTTGAATCTTATTACTTAAAGTTAAATGTAAAATCGTACAATATCAATGAAAATTTGGAAAGACAAAATCATAATTTATTTTTATCCATTTATTTTTGCAGAAATCTGGAGACAATATCAGGTTTTGGTCCTGGTCAGAAAATGACTGTTTCTGTCAGTGGAATGCTTCATTTAGAGGTAATAATGTTATTTTGCTGCTTTATTATTATTAATATACAGTCTAAATTAAGTAACCTATAGCCCGTAAAGCTCATAATTGCTTTATTTTCTTCATATACTACATTCCAGAGATTATTTATTTTACTTCATTACAATCTGCTCTTATCTTCAGCATAGAATGAAGAAATATCTCCTTTTATTTTTTACTAGAATGAATTAATGATTTATATTATCTGATATTTCTCGCTGTTGACACAGTTTGTTACTCTGTTATATGCGTCGTTTCCTGATATAAACGATTGTATTATTAATTAACGAAATAAAAAAAAGTGAAATATAATGTAATCACAAAATATATAACTCATTAATGAGTGACGTTAAGCCTAGTTTGAAGAATTATGTTTTGAAAATAAACCAGAATTTATTTCAATTTATTTAATTTATTTATACAAAGCTTTTATTCATCATCATATCACACTTAATATTTCGGAGTATTTCACAGCAATTTATTTGATTTTTTTTACACCGTTTCTTTATTCATCATCGTACAACACTAACATTTCGGAGGATTTTACTGAAATTTATGCAATTCATTTATACAAAATATTTTATACATTATCGTACAACACTAATATTTCGGTACATTTTACTGCAATTTATTTTATTCATTTATACGTAATTTTTATTCATTATCATACAACACCAACACTTCGGAGCATTTTATTTCAATTCACTTGATTTATTTATACCAAAACTTTTATTCATCGTCATACCCCATTTAATATTATGGAGTATTTCAGAGCAATTTACTTGATTTATTTACACAAAAATGTTTTATTCTTCATCCTACAACACTAATATTTTTCGGGGTATTTTACAGCAATTTATCTGATTTGTTTAAACAAAATTTTTATTCATTATTGTGCGATACTAATATCTCGGAGTATTTTACTGTAATTTACTTGACTTATTTATACAAACATTTCATCCATTATTATAAGGTTAAGCTAGTAGAGATTGCGTGGTAGGAGAGATTGCGCACACAGGGGATCGGCAGGAAGTAGTACAATGGGCGCTCTGAAACTCCAGGTAGTTCAACAATGCCGATAGCGGAGTGTCCACATAAATGTGCATGTTCATTGCTTGAACAGTCTAAGATTAAACATGGTTATTTTGTCTCGCTTTCAAAAATCTTCGCTTAAATTTTCAAAACCTTTTCTAGGAATTTTTATAGAATGGTAGCATTACAAAATATTTTTAAATTTAACGATTTCCCATGGACTCGTTTATAAATTTCACTTGTGGCAGGTGGTTGCATGAAAGTTGCATCATTTATAACAACGAATGTAACAATTATAGACAACGACAGATCAGGTCAACAAACGAGAAACCATTCAAACTGAAAAGGAACTTTATTAATTTTAAGTTAAATATATATTTTCTAGTAACTATATATTACTTTTTATTATCTAGTTTTGTTTTCTTTCATCTGCTTCTTTAATTTATTTTCTTTAAATAAAATTTTTTAATCCTTTTTAATTTTTAATTAATTTATAATTAATTAATCTATTACTATTATTAAATTGAAATACCTACATGAAATACAAAAATATTTGTTTACAAAAACCTTATACCAATGTCATTTAAGTGCAATTATCATTGTTAACAATTTAATTGTAGTTAAAATTAAGTGCAATCTCTCCTACCCTAACTGGAGAGATTGCGCAAAATTGCTCTCGGTTTTCTTACAGCTGTTGCTTTAAATCATAGCATAACAACAAAATAGCTATGAGGTACGTAGAAGAAGGATCACTTCAAAGCTATGCACCAACAATTTAGCAAGAAATTAAAATTTAGTTTTTTTTTTTTTTTTTTTTGTAATGTTCTGTTAATTTGTGCGCAAACTCTCCAAGCTTTACCTTACATCACCGATTTTTCGTAGCATTACATTTAATTTTACTTCCATTATTTAAACTTACAAGTACATTTTATATTTTCAGATAGGACAATATGTGTCTGTTTTCATAGACAACAACTCCAGATATCCCGTACATGTATTCGAAGGTTCTCAATTCAGTGGACATCTCACGGGACTCTAACGCTTTTTAATAAATCTCTTGAAATCTTGTAATATTTTTCTGGTGAAAACATTTTATTTTATGAACAATTTGTTAAAAAAATATTTTTCTAACGTTTTAAACATTTGTGTTTTTCAACATAAAGAAAACAAAAATCAATCACCTTATATAATAATTATGTTTGTTTATAAATATGTTTTTGTATAAAGACTTATATATATATATGTATGTATATTTGATGCTAACATTTTTGTTCAGAAATTTAATTCATCAACCTGGAAAATAATTTTTGATAGAATGGAGTAGAAGGCTGATTTTTACCAACTATTGTGAAAAATACCAGAGCCGGAAATCGAACCCCGGGCCTTCCGCTTAACGCGCGGATGCTCTAACCACTGAGCTACCCTGGCTGATAACCAGCTCGGCACTTCTCACATAAGAAGAAGTGCCGAGTGATATGAGAAGTGCCGAGCTGGTTATCAGCCAGGGTAGCTCAGTGGTTAGAGCATCCGCGCGTTAAGCGGAAGCCCCGGGGTTCGATTCCCGGCTCTGGTATTTTTCACATAGTTGGTAAAAATCAGCCTTCTACTCCATTCTATCTAAACTTTTTGTGTCAAAAAATTATTTTATATTTCTATTATGATTTTCTATCCATTCATATCCTTTCAATTTTGATTTTAATGTTCGATATATCACAGATATTTTAGATTAGACAACGATTATTTAATCTTATATATATTTCTTAGGTGCTTATCTAAGAAAAAATGCAACTACATCATGCTACTATACTACATCATTAATATATCTTGTTTCATTTAAAAAAAAAAAAAAAAAAAAAAAAATCTTAAATAATTATTTATTGATATATTGATGCTTATATATTTCTGAGACATTTTAAAAGTATTGATGATTAGTTCAAATGAAAAATTAAATCAATTCGAAATATATAAACAATCATAAGTTAAAACGAGTTATTTTATTTTTATTTTTTATTTTTATAATTTTCATATTAGTTTATGATTCATTTATTATGATAAATGTAAATAACAAACAGTTTTATCAAGAAATGTGTCGGTATAACATTTCTACAGGGCTGCCCCAGGCGACTTTTATTCATACTTTTTGTTCCATTATTTCCAGAAGGTAAAATTTATAAAATATATTCACATGTGAATCTGCAGTTTGACTGCATAAATTTATTATAAATTTTATATCATGTAAATAGCAGTACGAAAATAATAATAATAATAATAAAATGTCGCCTCTGTCAATGCTGTTTCTATTGAGTTTATTCCATCTACTTCATTTTGAAACTTTTTTCTGTGTATGTGTACGTGTCAGTAGCATTACAGATTTTAAATAAATGGGCCAATTTCATTCCCTTTTTTTTTTTTTTTTTTTTTTTTTTTTTTAATCAGACCTTTTTTTTCTTTTTTTTCTTTTTCCATTTATACTTTAAAATTTTCGAACTGACTATCTTCAAGTTTTCAACTGTTTTTATGTCTTAATAGACACAGTGGCCGGATTGGAGTAATAAATAATAAGCATTTTTTAGAAAAAAAAAAAAAAAAAAAGGTGATTATGAAATGGTTATACATAGCGATCAAGAGTTTACAGTCCAAAAAATATTTTCATTTTGATTTAAGGTATAAAAAACTAAAACTTAAAATAATAAAATAAATACTGAATTTTTAGCCAATTTCAATAAAATTTAAAAATTGGCAACACAAAAATGAATGTCAATTAGCTCACAAGTTAAAAATTTCTAAAGTTAGTTGAAAATTAAAGATTTTATAGAAAAATCATATTTAATTAAATTCAAGACCAATGTTGCGTTAATATTTTATAATTTTCGAGCGAGCGTTCTCCGATTTCAAAGTTATAGATTTTATAGAAAAATAACATTTAATCGAATCCAATAACTTTTTGCCCCCTCCTAGCATTATACTTGGTTATTGATGTATATACTTATGTATGCTTTTTTCTTTTCTTTCTTTCTTTCTTTCTTTATATATATATATATATATATATAATAAAGATGATCTATTAAGCATATTAGAAGCCAAGCAACAGATACAAGATCACTGAAACACCAATGACCAATAAGATAAAAAAAAAAAAATCATCAGTGGATGAAATACATTAATGTAAAGAAACCAGATCTATTAATTAACAGTCTGCAAAAACAAACGAATCAATAAAGTAAAACAACAAATCTTAACTTAAAACCATAAACTTATCAAAATTAATGAAAAAACAACCCAAGAAACACAAGATAGGAAGAAGGAGGCAGGCGGCAAGACTTGTGACTTGCCTGTGGGGTTACACTAGTTTTACGCCGGCAACACTCCCCCAGCCTGCCACAACCAGAACAGGAACCATATGGATTTAAAAATGCAAAATTTCAAAGCAGATGAACAACAATGAAGCCACGAAGCCACAATGAAATTCACCGATTGATCACATTGTGTTTAACAGTATAATTAGAACATTAAATATAGTTGACAACTCAAAAAGGAAAAATCTGAAATTTTATTGGAAAATGAAAGTTTGCATAGTAATACAAAGCAAATGCAACAAGCCTTCTACTTTTTTTTTTTTTTTTTTTTAATTTAATTTCACAAACCCACCCAACCATCCAGCCTTACAACACCACCCCACCTCCGTAATCAAACATCTGCCCACCCAACCGCCACCTTTTTTATTGTCTTTTATTATTTTATAATTTTTTTGTTGATATACACAAGAGTGTACACAGTTTTTTTTTTTTTTTTTTTTTTTTTTTTTTTTTTTATTTTATATATATATATGTGTGTGTGTGTGTGTGTCATATGCTTCTTATTTCTACATGGAATAATTAAAAAATCCATATTCATGCTTGCCAGCCATCTCATTATGAACCGTACAAATTTTATTACCCGCCTTTTTTTTTTTTTTTTTTTTTACTCCAGTCATATTTTAGAGTAATTTTATTCTTATTTAATCGTAACAACATTTGGAGAGAATTACTCTAAAGTTAAAGTGGTGTGAAAAAGGGGCGTTTTTTCAAGGCACGTTAACAATTGTACGATTATTAATGAAATGGTTGGCAAGTATGCATATTTTATTGATATATTGTGTCATAAGCATTTACATATGTGGAAAATTAAAATAATTTTTTGATATTGCTTAAAATATGTCCATTTAATACCTGTGACTTTCAGAATACTGGTTTATTATTTTCGATGAAATGAAAAAAAATAATAATAATAATATTAATGATAATAATAATCTTTGGTATTTATCTCACGTTTAAAATCTCACATTAAATCCAAACATTAAATCTGTTTGGATTTTTCATATATGTTAATTTATGAAGCGACACTTTCCTACTATATTCCATCTCAAAATAAATTGTGTATGTTTTCTTTTCTAGTATTCCCTTGTGTATTTGTATACTTCTTTTGTATATTATTTCATTCTACGTAAACTCCATCATTTTAATGCATATTTATCAATGTATTGTTAATGTACACGTTATTTTTATTAGTATTATTATTGGATTATTATACATTAATAAAATGAATATTCTATATCATCACATATTTCATTTTATTCATTTAACAAATCGATATATTTTTTTATGCAATTTCCTTGTGTCCAAGGGCTAAAATAAATAACTAAGTTACAACACATTCAACTTTTATCTAACAATTAAATTTAGACAAATATATGCAATATTCTGACAGTAAGTCAAAACTAAATGTTTTTATTAGAACTACTTAACATATAATTTTGGCAATAGTTCCATTTACCATAGAATTATTAGGGTTATAATGGTTCGTATTTCTTGAATCGCTATTTCCGTATAGCAATCTTCCTTTTATTAAATTGTAGAAAAGTGTTATAAATGATTAAAATGTAAACTAAGTGGTTCTGATAAATATGGCAGTTGCAACTGTAAGTATTTTTTATGGCAGTTATGAGATTAATTTTCTTTTCTTTTTCTTATTTTCTTTTCTTCTTTATTTTTCTTTTCTTTTTCATGTTCTTTATTTTTTACATCAATGAAAGAACATTTCGAAAATTTATATCTTCTCTCAGCTTTTTATTATTATTTAACTACAAAGCTAGAATGAAAAATAATAAACTTAAAGATCTCTTTACAAAAAATTAATATTTTATGCAGGCTACATCAGCGATTTTTAACAAAATATTTTGATTAATTGTGAATAGTGTATCTTACAAAATGTCAAAACTGATACTACAATAATTATAGCATTTATCTTTTATTTTTATAATTTATTCTTTTTAGTCATTATACCTTTTCCATTCTAATTATACCGTTGCATTTTTTTTTTTTTTTTTACCGTAAAAATATTTCTGTTTATTTTTCATAAATTTGTAATGTCTGTCTTGATTTTTTTTTTTTTTTTTTTTTTTTCACTCAAACAAATAAAAAAACTCTGACACACTTTTAAAGAAAAAAAAAATAAATAAATAAATAAATAAATAAAAAATGAGAGATACAATTTTTATGATAAAAATCAAAATTTATTCAAGAATTCAATATTTAATAAATTTGTGCGAGATTTGATACAAAAACACATACAAATAATTAAAAGACAGAAACTACAAGAAAATTTTATCTACATGAGCAACTAGTAAATTGCACATTTTCTTTTTTTTTTTTTTTCATATATATCCAATATCATAATAAAATAATAATTATAATTATAATGAAATAACAGGTGACTGCCTCCTGATATTTAAAAAATTCTGAAAAATTATAAAATGTTAGAAAATCATCCATTTAGTTAGTTTGAATTCCTGAAAAAATTTCGAAAAGTGATATCTGAAGTTTTTTTTTTTTTTTTTTTTTTTTTTTCTAATTACATTTAATTATTTACTGTTTTAAAATGTATACTTTGATAATTAGCTAGATTTATTTTAAATAAATTGTTAATTACTATGTTTCAATTATTTAATGCTATTTTTTAATAAGCTATATTCGTTTTAAATGGGCCACCAATAATTACTTTCAAACCTTAACATTAAATAAGGTAGGAAAAGTATTAATATGGTTTGAAATCAAATCAGACTTTGCAATTGTATTTTTATATTCTTACTTTATTATAAATTAAATCAAGTTTTATTTATTTATTTGCTTTATGATTTGAAAATAGTTGTTCATGATAATTAATCAAGTTTGACTCAAAATAAGTTTTAAAAAATACACTGGTGTTCAAAATTAAAATAACAATATGTTTTCTCCTTTTTATCTTTTGCGCATAACTTTTAAACAAATAAACATATGAGTATAAAATTTGGATGGCATGTTTGTTATCATATCATTAATCGAAATTTATATAACTTTAGCATAAGTAATAATTTTTAAACTAGTAATTATTGGATTTTTCTTAAAAGTAAGCTTTGGAAAAAATGAAAAATTTTCAACAATTTTAGGAAAACAACTTGACAAAAAATAGTTTTAAGGATGCGTTACAGATAGGTGAAGACGGACATGCCTTAAATTGTTAAACTAAATCCTGATTTTTCTTTCTGTATTCACTTTTATTTTACTTTTATAAAGAACCTTTTGAAAAAAATATAATTACTAATTTATAAACTATATTCAACAGCAGAATAATAATAATGTCGTTAAATAATTTTATACACTGTTAAAAATGATTTCTTAAAAATGAGCAAAATTGTTTCAAAATTGCTCCGAAACAATATATACTTAAAATTGAAAACCCATGTACTCATTTTTGAGTATATTGACAGGTCAAACATAGGGATATTGGGATTCCTATTGGCCAACCCCAATTTTGAGCAATTTATTATACTCAAAAATGAGTACATGGGTTTTCAAATTTAAGTATACATTGTTTCGGAGCTATTTTGAGACAATTTAGCTCATTTTTAAGAAAACATTTTTAACAGTGTAATGAACGTCTTATTCAAAGTTCATGGTTGCATGTATATTTTTTAAAAAGTTATTCACATGCGAAAAAAAGAAGATAAATGAAGAAACAGAAAAGTTATTACAGGAAGAAAACTCAGGTTTTAATCCAATGCATGGATGGATGCACATCTTCACCTATCTGCAATGCTTCCTTATGACCATTTTTCGTGAAGTTTTCTTTTTAAAATCGTTAAAATTGTTCCTTTTTTCCAAAGCTTACTTTTGTGAAAAATTATTAGTTTTGAGTAATTATTAGTTTGAATACGTTCGATTGATGTTATGATAACAAACATGCCACCCAAATTTTATGTTCATATGTTTAATTATATAAAGGTACTGCGCAGAAGAAGAAAACAAGGAAATAGGTCGTTGCTTTAATTTTAAACAGCAGTATAATTTCAAATATTAATAAATGTTTATTCACTTTTTAATAATTAAAAATTTGCCTGCGTTGTTTGTTTTGTTGTTTAATAAATATAAAAGAATTTTTTAAAACGCTATAATAATTTTAATTTTAACCAAAAGGCTTTTTAAAATTTTTAAAATTTTAAATTTCTATAAGCTTTTTATTTAAGTATGGATTCGAAAGAAGATTTCAATTTCGAAGAGACTTACTTAATATCATGAGAAACACAATAATACCAAAAAAATACCACAATCCATATTAAAATAACGTTGAATGTTTTGGAATGTCGCTGCAAAGCATACTGAATCTATCTAAATTTCTGTGCATGTATAACGCTTCCTATAACTACATTACATTTAATATAAAACAATACATGTCTGTTTGCAATATATGTACAATATACTATTTATTGTTAAAGTTTTTCAGGAAAACTTTGTGTGGGTGTTCTGTTAAACATTCTATACTTTTACTAAACAAGTGAATAATGACTATAGACCAGGTGACTAATATTGTTTGATTTGTTTTACTGCACACTATCACCACTTCACTCTCGTTGGAAAAGCCTGCTTGCTTCCTACGTGCTACTATATTATATAAAACTAATATATGTCTACTAAAAATCTGCAGTACAAATTATTCAATGTCTTTGGTGATATAGAAGAAAAGTACTAAAATACTAAATTCTCACAATTCGAAAATATGGATATGAAATATTTGCTTTCATCTAAAAAAAAAAAAAAAAAAGAAGAAGAAAAAAAATATATATATGTATATATATTTACAATGATCTCTCACTTATCGCGCTCTATTTTATACGCGTTTTTCACTTATGCGCGTTTATTTCTTCGTCCGGGCCAAGGACATGGGAAAACACTGATAACTCTTATTCATTTGTGAAAATTTAATCACAGCGAATTGCGGGAAGCTGGTGACTTAGCAGTTGAAATAAATATAGTAGTGACAAAAATGATTGGTTGGTTGGTTGGTTAGGTTTAACGTCGCACTAATACTGTGGTATGGGTAATTGGCGACAGTCTGGGATGCACCCCTAAGTCCCACTACACACTGAAGAGACACGAGACAAAGTTTGAAGCACTGAGCTGAAGAACAACTGGAGCAAATGCTTCCAATACTTTTACACAGTGTTCGTGCGTGCCAGTTTTTCTGCAATCGTTCGCCTGCCTTGCATGGCAAGCAACATCTGTCGGGTCGTCTATTACTATTATAATCTTTAAAGAATTAAAATTTTAAATTTTAATGTCATGTTTAGCATATGGTTGTTCGAACAGACAACCTTTACACATTTTTACTTTGAAATATAAATATATCAAATGTTTTTTGCCATGCAACGCTCGGACAACAAACTTTCAAAAAACGGCACGCGAAAACCGGTCTAGCATTTCCTCCAGTTGTTTTTCAGCTCAGTGGTTTGAAGCGACATGCGACACACGCATGCTCTAAACAGTTTTCAGGAGATGAAGTTGTATTTAGAGCATGCGCGTGTCGCACGTCGCTTCAAACTTTGTTTCATGTCTCGTCAGTGTATAGCGGGCCTAAGGATAATCCAGAGACATGCCAACCCAATTTTGATCCTCCACGGAGGGAGAAGTGGCAGAAATGAAGACGACGACGATAATCAAAAAGATGTGGCAAAAGTCCCCCCCCCCCCCCACAAGAAAACTGGAAGTATTAGAAACTCTGCAGGACTATTTTCAGTTCAATTTCGGAACTGAAGGAACTTTTTCATGTCTTCATGAACTTGTAAAAACTCTCTTTGAAAACTCGCGAAAACAAAAATATCCTCGATTGTAAGTTGTGTAAGAAAATACATAGGAATAAAAGAAAATCTAAGTAAGAAAGCATGTTCTTTTTTTATTTATTTATTTTTGTGTGTGTGTATTTATAAAATAATAATAATAATAATAATTAACGGAAGTTATACATGCAATTTGTACATTTTGCATTTTGAAACTACGTAATGCCATTTAAATTTTTCAATAACACTATATGTACATAGCATTAACTAACAATTATTGTATATACTGTGCTGATGTTTCTCTTTTAAGCTCTCTTTTGTGGTTTTTCACTTATGCATCTTTTTGTCACGGCCCTTTGTACCCATGCATAAATGAGAGATCACTGTATATATATCTATAGTATACAAATGGCGTAAGATTTACAATATACTGCATACATATTCAATTTAAATCATGAGATAAATGATGAAGTGTGGTTTTGGGCACTAAAACCAACATCTTTTGCAGAGAAAACGAGAACTGGTCATTCATTCAGAATTACGAATATCACATTTCAAACAGGAAATAAAACTTTTTTGTTTATACATTTCACAATACTGAAATAACAATATTTTTAACACATATTTATCTTAAAAAAAAAAAATAATAATAATAATAAATAATATTTTTTTGTATTTGGGATAATTTTTTGTATATGTATTAAAAAAAAAAGCATTAATGGGGATATTACTTTATAACATAGTTAACATGAAACAATTACAAAACTTTGAATAAACACCATAAAATGCAAAAAACTCGCAACAATTGTTTCGGGTCGAAAGAACACATGACACTTCGTCAGGCAAACAAAGTAGGCACAAGTGCTGCAGTTAAAGCGGCAATGCACAAATCCTTTTTAAGTGAAGTACTCGTGCCTACTTTGTTCGCCTGACGAACGGCCATGTGTTCTTTCGACCCGAAACGATTGTTGCGTGTTTATTGCATTTTATGATGCGTATTCAAAGTTTTGTAATTATTACTTTAAAACGCCAGTTCTGTGGTGCTTTCTTATTATAGTTATGTCATGCCTCATAAATGCAGATCAAAAATGTTATTACAACTTTAAAATATGGTGAACGAAAAGGGAACATTATTGGTGAAAGGAAATGGAATACTGTTGTTTGTGCAAATCCAAATAGAACACTGTTTTGTCATGGTGTGCGTGCTATTCTTCGAGCAGGATAGACCATAAGATTATTAGTATTCTGAGAAGACTTTGCCCAAGGCATAGAATCAGTGGAAAATGTCGAATTGCTTCTAATTCGAGATCCAAAAGCAGACTTTAAATCTGAAACTTGTTTGGAATTCTTCATTCTGTCGAATAAGTAAACGGCAAAAGCTGACAATGATTCCAAGAAGTCCAACAGAGCTATGAGAGATACGCCTAACCAAATTCCAATGAAACCACCTAAAAAGCTGAAGAATTCGATTGTCTGAAAAAAAAAAAAAAAAAAGTTTTAAAATAAATATTTATTTAAAGATTTTATTTATTATGAGAGGTGCAAAATGTTCATAAAAATATAAAATTTCTTCTGTTGAGCCTGAAACAAAGAAATTTTTCAAAGAGGCGATTTTATCCAAAATGCACTGTTGAACAAAAAATAAAATAAAAATTAAATATTTTAAGATCTATTTTAAAATTATTTAATTTATATATATATATAATTAATATAGCTACTGGGATATTTGCAACCGTTTCAGGCTCGTTTAGCTCGTTCGGTTCGTTACGAGTACAACGGTAATCTCAAAAGGGTACACTGTTAAAAAAAATGCAGAAAAAATACAGAAATTCTCTGTAATTTCAGAAAAAAAGTCGTAAAATACGTTTTGACTACGTAATTTTTCCGTAATTTACGCCTTTTTTTCTGAAATTACAGAGAATTTCTGTATTTTTTCTGCATTTTTTTAACAGTGTATGCCGTGAATTTGTGTGAAGCTGCAGCATCTAGGAAACCAAAAATCTAAGGAGGAATAAGAGGGGCCCAAGTATCTACCCCAAGGCCACCTCAAGGTAGGGTGCCTAAAGCTGGCACCCATTCTAGGCACCCTACCGCAAGGCCCTTACTTTACCATCAGACCTAAAGCTGACCTAGAATATTAAACCAATCTCTTGAACTGTCCAATAGTTGTTAAAGTTGAAGTAAAAATACATAAAATTATTAGTGCATTAAATAAGAAATTGTGGATAAAGAAACATTATCACACGGATAAGAAATTGAAAAAAAAAAAAAAAAAAAAAATGCACCAGTGTGAAATATAATTTAAATTAAAAATTTATATTATGTAAAAATTACGATAAATAAATAAATAAAATAAAAATGGACACATGACATATTATTAGATAAGCAAGTGATCACGGTTGGCAATATCCCTTATGGATGATTGATATTGCTAATCTTTCACTTAAAATGTAAAAAATACTAAATAATGAGTATTTATATACGTTTAATGTACTTTTTTAAAAAGAAAGAATAAAAACAACCCAACTTGAGTGAATTTTCACTCACTTGCCTAGAGGAAACGCGCCCTCTCAATTTTAGTTAAATTCAAGAAATTGAATGCATTAACATATTGCACTCAAATTTGAGTAATTTATTTTATTCGATAATATTGCAGTCCAATAAAATTACGTTGCCCCAAAGAATACGACATGATGTTCTTCAATCTACTATAATAATTAATTCGGTACAATTCCCTTACACGTGTCATATCAGCAATGAAACAGACTGACCAGTGAACTTTCTGTACTTCTGAGTACTATTTAAAGCTTCGTGTACTTGTGGCGCCACCTATTAGCCAATCTTGGGACTATTTCTGTAAACAAATTCCAGACCTGTCCATCCAACGTACTTCACCTTTCTATTTCTCAATGTTTCGTAGTCATGTCATTTCAAATTTGGGAAGTCCCTACTGAAACACCCTGTGTGTGTGTATATATATATATATATACACTATATATATATGTATATATATATGTATATATATATATGTATGTATGTATATATGTATACATATGTATACATATGTATATATGTATGTATATATGTATACATACATATATATATACATGTATATATGTATATATATATGTATGTATGTATATATATATATGTATATATATATATGTATGTATATATGTATATATATATATATATATACACACTATACATATATATATATATATATATATATTTTTTTTTTTTTTTCAAAATTTTCACTCGATTAAAAACGGAAGAAAATGATATGTATATTTTTGTGGTGTGAATTTTCTTTACACCATCCCGCTAAGCAAAACTTGTTAAAAAAAAAAAAAAAAAAAAAAAAAAAAAAAAGTTTATTTATTCATTTGTTAGTTATATATCAAAATTAAAAAAGGGTCTATAGTGGAACAATAGAATCCATTTCAGGTAACTATAAAAAGTAATATATTTGACAATCAATCACACAAAGTATAGATATAACTACAGTCGGTAACAAAAGTGTCCGAACGCTAGCAAAAATTCCTATATAAAAAAGTACACTTCATACGGTTTTGTTAAATACATCCTTGTCGAATCCTGTTCTTAGTCAGTGTAAGAACTTGATTCGATAAGGATTTATTTAACAAAACCGTATAAAGTGTACTTTTTTTACATAGGAATTTTTGCTAGTGTTCGGACACTTTTGTTACCGACTGTACAAATAAGAAATACTTAGAATCATAACTTAATTCCATCGTCATTAATTACACTATAGTGTTTTTCCTCAAGAGAGGCGGTTCAAGTTCATCGGCTTTTTCCCCTTTCTCCTCTTAGGTTGCTTGGTTACACGAGATACAAAACTTTCCTCTCTTTTTCTGCGCATCACTTCCACCTGCTTTTGAAAAATTCTACCCCGAATATTCCCTCCCTAAGTGCAGTATGATTAAAAAAAGGAAGAAACTGGACAATCCCTGATTCTCCTCTCTTATAGTGAGAGAGGTTTATGACCTTGAGCCGACTATCCTAAGGAAACAGACTATAGTCATTTCTTCGGTAGTTCCAGTAGTTTCATCAAATATGGAAGTGAAAAATGTCATTTATTACATAATATCTTATATAAAAAGCTTTTGTATGTGGTATAATCGTTGAACTTCAGATCTTGAATCGGAGCAAAAAACCTTCCACAATAATATCTTCAACGAGTTTGATGGATATTCCAGAACTCATTAAAAACGATCTAAAAATATTACTTACTCGCATTTACCCTTTGCCACAAGCAACGTGTATAGCTATCAACATTTTAAATTATTCTGTAGTACCTGACATTTTTTTTTCCCATACTATTTTTTTTAGAAGAGTAGTTTTCTGCTTATTTAACCTTAATTACTTACTGGAAAAAAATACTGTACATAGAAAGTGGTGTTAAAAGGTAGTTATTACAATGTTATGGATTAAATTAAAATGTTGCCAGTTCTGTATTCCGTAACAGTGTTACTACCCATTCTTTTTTCTTGCCACTTTTTTTTTTGTAAAGTAATGTTCTTTAATGTATAATTACTTTATGTAGAGCAATATGGAGTACATTTTTCAGAGTAATGTTCTTTAATCTATTACTCTATGTAGAGTAATGCGGAGTAATGGACACAATTACTCTATACAGAGTAATGGTGAATTCTACAACGAAAACGAGATAGGGGAGAGAGAGATGTCTAAGGTGGTAAATTAAAATAAATAAATAAATAAATATTCATACCTCATATTTCGCTCTGTAACGATAAATGTTGACTTGAGTTTTTTTAAACAGAAAGAGCAGGGCGACAGTTCTGTTCCTAAAATAGAAATACACAATATTTATATATATATATATATATATTAATGTAATTGCACTAGTTTTGTTCTTAAACGTAAAATGATTAGCTTATTAAAGTTTAAATAAATGTTAGATATTGTAAAGCAAATATTAAGTACGTTAATTTAGAACATTAAGTATTATTTGCAAAGCTCGCAAAATTGAAAAGGGGAAAAAAAAAAGAACTATATATGTATTTTTGTCTTGTAATACCGAAAAGCTGTTGTTTTAGAAAATACAATGAATTTTGGTATGCATTCTTTCAAATATTTTACAGACGAGTATAACTTTCCAAATAATCACTGTTCAGCGTGCACCCATATAATACAATATTTTGAACAAATTTGCGTAGTGATAGTATCCGGTCAATTAGATGCTTCTGTTTTTTTTATTATTATTGTTAGTCTACTTACTATAAATATTTTCTTTTTTATTCCCGATATTTATTCCAGTTTCTAGTTTTCATAGTTAGGCAATTTTTATGGTTTAACTAAATAATAACATAATGAAATTGATCTAATAAAAATTGAATAAAATATTGTTGCCGCATATCATCTCGTCAGATCTCATTAACAAATGTAACAAGTCCTTCTGGCTCGTTAGGTTGATTTTTTTTTTTTCTTATCAAGTAGCCGCCATTTTGTTTCAAAACTGCGGCTTGGTAGAAATATTGATGTGGGCTATGTACATATGGAGTTTTAAGCAAATCGGTTCATAAATACTTTTTTACGTGAATTTGAAATTTTCAAGTGGCCAGCACTTGGAAACAAGATGACGGTTCAAGTTGACAAACAAATATATGTATATCAAATGCATTTGTGAGATAAACCTACTCTACAAATTTAGTTCGAATTAATTCAGAATTTCAAAAGTTTTCATGTTGACAAATTAAGTGGCCGCTACTTGGATCAAATAAGCGGAGCAAGTTGCTCAGTGAGTTAATCCAAGATATTTGTAAGATAAATCCACTGTCCAACTTTAGTTCGAATAAATTCAGTATATCAAAAGTTATCAGGACAACAATTTCTCAAGTGGCAGCGTTCAAGTGGCCACAACTTGGAGACAAAATTGCATAGAAATTTGCCCACCGAAATCATAGATACCTATTTGAATGATAAATCCATTGTTCAACTTTAGTTCGAATTGATTAAATATTTCAAAAGTTTTCGTGATAACAAATTTTCATATGGAAGCCACTTGGAAACAATATGGCGGAGTAAGTTGCCCAGCAAACTCAACCAAGATATTTGAAGCATATGTTCGCTAACTTTGGTTCGAATCAGCGCAGTATTTCAAAAGTTACTGCTAAAGACAAATTTTCAAGTGGCAGTCCGATTTTAAGTCGCTGCCACTTGGAAACAAAATGGCGGAGCAACTTGCCCAACGAAATCATCCAAGATATTTGCATGATAAATTCACTGTCAACTTTGATTCAAACTAATTCAGTACTTCAAAAATTATCGTGATTAGAAATTTTCAAGTGGTACCGTGATTTCAAGTGACCACCACTTGGAAACAAAAGAGTGGAGTGAAATGCTCAGCGAACTTATCTGAGATATTTGAATGATAAATAAACTACCGAAATTTGAGTCGAATCGATTCAGTATTACAAAAGTTATCATAATGACAAATTTTCAAGTGGACGCAACTTGGAAACAAAATGTCGGAACAAACTGCCCAGTGAACTCATCCAAGATATTTATATTATAAGTTCACTGTCCAACTTTGGTTCGAATTGAATCAGAATTTAAAAAGTTATCATGATTATAAATTTTCAATTGGTAGGCTGATTTCAGGTTATCCCGCTTAGTTTAAGAAATACGCCACTTCGTTGAAAACGACGGATAAAGTTCATTAATAAACTTGGTTGAGACCTTTATATGATTCATGTATACATCAAAATTCAAGCAAATCCGGGCTTAAATAAACTTTTCACAATATGAATTTGAAATTTTTAAGTGGCCTCCATTGAAAACAAAATGGCGGATCAACTTGGTTAACAAACTCATCCAAGATATTTATAAGATAAGTTCACTGTCCAAATTTGGTTCGATTTGGAGCAATATTTCGGAAGTTATCGTGATTATAAATTTACAAGTAATAGCCTGATTTCAAGTGGCCCCGCTTAGTTTAAAATATCCGCCCCTTTGTTAAAAATGGTGGATAAAGTTCATTATTAAACTTGGTTGAGACCCTTATATGGTCTATGTATACATCAAAATTCAAGCAAATCCGGTCTTAAATACACTTTTTACAATGTGAATTTGAAATTTCCAAGTGGCTTCCACTTGAAAATAAAATGGCGAAGCAGTTTGGTTAACGAACTCATCCAAGATATTTATAAGATAAGTTCTCTGTCCAAATTTGATTCGATTTGGAATATTACTTCGGAAGTTATTGGTATGACAAAATTTTCATTATCTATTTATCTATATACCTATGTATAGATAGATAGATAGGTAAATAGATTCTAGATAAACAGATAAATAAAGTAATTACAATTGGTCGATTTCTAAAGAAGTCAACCTAAAAGCATGATTATATAATGTTTGCACTGTAAAAAAATAACTATTACCAGCTGCAAGAAACTCTCTGTGATTGGACAAAATATTTATTTTCTCCAATCACAGAGAGCTTCTTGCATCTGGTAATAGTTATTTTTTTACAGTGTGGCTAAAAAAAGAAAAAAGGTTAGTTATGTACACTGACTACACTCGTCAACAACCAAAAAACTGCATAAAATGTTCAACTGTTTATTAAATAATTTTATTCGTTGAAGCTATAAAGTATAGTAAAAAGTTTCACCCTGTCTTGATTTTTTTTGTAAAATGCATCTTTTTAGTCGAATTTTGAGTGAAATCTGGTATTCTATTATTAATTGCAAAAACGTCTTCAATAGTTATTTCTTACACTAAAGCAATATTTATTGAAGTAAATCAAAATAAATAAATAAATGAAAAAAATTATTAATTAAATACAAAATTGAAAATATGATGTGGTATGTGGATGGAAGGGGGTGTTAGGTTACATTTATTTTCCATTACCAATGCCTCTTGTATTTACCCTCCTTCATTCCAATAACGACTAGCTCGCCACCACTTGGACTGTTCGTACGGCGCATCTTTTACCTGTACCTTGTTGAATATTTGTTTCTCTATATGTAACTATGTGATGTGAGTGTTCGTCTAATTAAAAGTGTTTCGTTTTAATATGGACTCATCAATATGCATTATAATTTGCGTGCTCTGCTTTCTGAGCCCAATAGGTTATGGGCCCAGAGCAAATTAACTTTTATTTACGATAAATAGACTTTTATCTGTTAGATAGACGACCACGTTTGAAAATGGCGTCTTATGGAACATTACGTATTGAAACACTAAACAAAGACAATTACGAAACTTGGAAAATACAAATGAAGGCACTCTTGATAAAAAGTGAATCCTGGATTTACGTATCGGGCTCGAAACCAAAGCCAGAGCTCGTGGCAAGTGATGCGAAATCAAAAGAAGAGTTCGACAAATGGGCTGATATGGATGAAAAGGCCAAAGCCGACATAATTTTGTGTATATCGCCATCAGAATTAAAACAAATCAAAAACTGTGAAACATCTCTGGATATATGGAAAAAATTAGAAGAAATATATCAATCTAAAGGCCCCGCCAGAAAAGCGTCACTGTTGAAGTCGCTTATTCAGCATAAAATGGCAGATTCCTCTTCTGTGAGCATTCGAGATCATCTTCGAAAGTTTTTTGACATAGTCGATAAACTCTCTGAAATGGATATTAAAATAGATGATGATTTGTTAACTGTGATGTTGTTATACAGCCTACCATCCAGCTACGAAAATTTCAGGTGCGCAATAGAATCCAGAGACGAACTACCGAAACCAGAAGTACTGCGAATAAAAATTGTGGAAGAAAACGACGCCAGGCGCCATGATGACAGACAGAGCGATGGAGCGTTCATGACTGGTAATTTTCGGAAGAAACCTTCTCCGTGGAATAAAAATAAAAGATATCCAAAAATTACGGAACAGTACACTCAGAACGAAAAAGACAATTCAAAAATTACCTGCTGGAAATGTAAACGTATCGGTCACCGTGCTAATCAGTGTGAGAAAGACAAATCATTTAAATATAAACAAAACAGTCTAGGACTACTGGCCAGCACAAATTCAACGAATACGTGCATGTTATCCAAAGAACAATCCGAGAATCTTTGGTGTGTAGACAGCGGCTGCACTCGACATATGGGGAAAAATGACTCCAAATTTCAGGATTTAAAGAATACGGAAATTAAATCCATAAATTTAGCGAATAATGAAACAACTGATGTGTCCGGTATTGGTAAAATATTAATTAAAGCAGAAGTAAACTCAAAAATTAAAAATGTTGAAATTAACGATGCTCTATTGGTTCCAGAATTGAAAACGAACTTATTGTCTGTGTCACAAATGTGCGACAAAGGTTTCACTGTAACTTTTAAAGACAAATGTGCTATTATAAATAACAGACAAAAAAATGTGACTCTAATTGCGGACAGAAAAAATGAACTTTATTATTTGCGGGATAATAATGATATAAATAATGCAGCTAATTTTTCTAGTGAATCAATCGATAGTTCTAAAAATATTTTTGCTGATGTAGAAAAGTGGCATTGTAGAATGGGTCATCTAAATATAAAAGATTTGATTGATTCAAATTTAAAGGGTCATATTAGGGGGTTAAATATCAAAAAAGTA
Organism: Salticus scenicus; assembly: GCA_963930645.1. Classification (NCBI taxonomy): domain Eukaryota; kingdom Metazoa; phylum Arthropoda; class Arachnida; order Araneae; family Salticidae; genus Salticus; species Salticus scenicus. Next base: position 54,051,781 of record OZ005648.1, read on the forward strand.
TCCGACTTCAATTGTGAAGTATGCGCGTTAAATAAAATGAACCGTGCGCCTTTCCCTAAGCACTCAGATCGTGTTTCAAAAATGTTAGAAATAGTTCATTCGGATATTTGTGGCCCCATTAGGATACCCTCCATAGGTAAGTCTATTTACTTTATTACATTTATTGATGACTATTCTCGTTATTGTGCAGTAAAATTCTTAAAAACTAAAGATGAAGCATTGAATGCATTTAAAGAAATCAAAGTTCTGTGGGAAAATGAAAAATCTATAAAAATAAAAAAATTCATGAGTGATAATGGGGGCGAATTTATTGGGACTGAATTTGAAAATTTCTTGAAAGAAAATGGTATTCAGCATAGATTAACAACCCCTTATTGCCCAGAGCAATCGGGCGTTTCTGAGAGAAAGAATAGAACTCTCGTCGAAATGGCCCGTTGTCTATTATCACAATCAAAATTACCCTTAAATTTATGGGCAGAAGCTATTAATACTTCTAATTATATAAGAAATAGATGCCCAACAAAAGCTTTAAATGGAAAAACCCCATATGAATTATGGAATAATATAATACCTAACGTTAGTTATTTTAAATCTTTTGGTTGCACTTCTTATTATTTCAATAACCACCCTAAACATAAATTTTCCCCAAGGTCTAAAAAGGGAATATTTGTCGGTTATTCAGAAAATTCTAAAGCATTTCGTATTTATCTTCCTGAATCAAATACAGTAATTATATCCCGTAGCGTAAAATTTTTTGAAGCGAAATCTAATGATTTTTCAAAAGTAGGTCAATTGTATCCAGATGTTTCTGAAAGAGAAATACAATTAGGCGAATCCCAAAATGAGTCACACGTGCAATCAGAGGAGAAAATTTCTCCTCTGGAAATAAAAAATGAAAGTGATGAACTGTCACGTGACCCAGAATCGGCGCTCGAAGAGAAAAATATATTATCATTGCGTAATTGCGAAATAATTCGACAGCCGGAATCAAATGCAAATATTGTTTATAATTTTAATTCGGAAATAGAGATAAATAATGCTTTAAAGGGTTCCGAAGCTTCGAACTGGTATAAAGCTATGACTGACGAGATAAAAGTAATATTAAAAAATGATACATTCGAAGTGGTAGACAGGCCCGGGAAACAATGCATAAAAGGTAGATTTGTCCTAACAAATAAATATGATCAAAATGGATCTCTTTTGAAATATAAAGCGAGATTAGTAGCCTGCGGATTTAGTCAAAAATTAGGTATAGATTTTCGTGAGACTTTTTCTCCGGTGGCCAGAATGGGGTCTATTCGAGTCTTGGCAGGTTATGCTGCTAAATTAGGAATAAAAATACATCAATTTGACATAACGTCAGCATATTTGAATGGAAAATTAGATGAGGAAATTTTTATGGAGTGCCCCGATTACTTTAGAGAAATACTTAAAATAATAAATGAAAATTGCGATAGGGACATATCTGATAAAGCAGCCACGATTCTTAAATATCTAAATGTAGGGAATAAAGTTCTTTTGTTAAAAAAATCTCTGTATGGTCTCAAGCAGGCCGGGAGGTGTTGGAACACTAAATTAAATAAAATTTTGAATGATTTCGGAGCAAAACAAACAAATGCAGATCCATGTTTATATTATATTAAAAGTGATAAAGGGTTGACTCTTATAATGATTTACGTTGATGACATATTGTTTATGTCACAGGACCCTGATGTGTTAGAAAACTTCAAAATTCATCTTAATAAAAAACTAGATGTTAAATATTCAGGCATAGTTAAATATTGTCTAGGGATAAATTTTCAGTTAGAAAATGGCCTTATAACAATGAGTCAACATAGTTATATTAGAGAGCTCTTAGAGCGTTTTGGCATGACAGAAGCTTGTCCTATGGATACAAGCATTCGATTAAAAAAGGCCGAAAAATGTTGTGAAAACGAATATCCCTACCGTGAATTAGTTGGAAGTTTGATGTATCTTGCAACTTCCACCAGGCCGGACATTGCAAATTCCGTCAGTCAATTAAGTCAATTTCTAACTTGTTTTGATAAAACTCATTGGACTGCCGCTAAACGAGTTTTACGATACTTAAAGAAAACAATAAATTTTGGACTTGTATTTAGAAAAAGTAATGAGCCGTTAATCGGCTACACTGATGCGGATTGGGGGAATTGCCTCGATGACCGTAGGTCATATACAGGTTACTGTTTCATATTTTGCGGGAGTGCAATTACATGGGAAAGCCGTGAACAATGTACCGTGGCTCTCTCATCAACGGAAGCCGAATATATGGCTTTATCCGATGCCACTAAGGAAGGGATATATTTATGTAAATTACTAAATGAGTTATCTGATGGCAAAATTGAAAAAGTGAGTATATTTACAGATAACTTAGGATCTATTAAATTAGCTGAAAATCCGATCTTTCATAAGCGCACCAAACACATAGATATTAGGCATCATTTCATAAGGGATGCACTGAAAAATTGAATTATTGATTTAAATTTTGTGTCTACTGAAAATATGGGGGCTGACATTCTTACAAAAGCATTAACATCATCAAAACATTACAACTGTTGTAAAATTATGGGATTGGAAGATGTAACATTGTTATTTGGGTAGATACGTCGACATTGTGGGGGGGGGGGGTTAGGTTACATTTATTTTCCATTACCAATGCCTCTTGTATTTACCCTCCTTCACTGTATAATAGATCATTCCAATAACGACTGGCGCGCCACCACTTGGACTGTTCGTACGGCGCATCTTTTACCTGTACCTTGTTGAATATTTGTTTCTCTATATGTAACTATGTGATGTGAGTGTTCGTCTAATTAAAAGTGTTTCGTTTTAATATGGACTCATCAATATGCATTATAATTTGCGTGCTCTGCTTTCTAAGCCCAATAGGGGGGAGGGTCAGTAGTAGGAGTAAAAGTGGAAATTGTTCGAAAAGGGGATTTAAAAAGAAAATAGAGGAAGAAAAGATTTTACGGACAAAAATAGTGAACAGAGAATGTTAAATAGATCATGAAGGAACTGTTTGTTTAATTATGAGAACTAGTATCGCCCAGTGGTCGAAACTCGACCATTTTTTTTGCTAAGCGAGGCAAAGCAAAGTTATTGCCTTGTCCTAAACGGAATGCAATTGCAACACAGCTGCGGCAATTGTTTGCCAATATTCACTCTAACTGAATCAGCAGAGTTTTACTTAATATAACTATTTCTCTCTGTAGATGTTAGCCTTTTCTAAAATGAGAGAAAATCGCAACGTGAAAACGCCCCTTGTTGTGTGATACAGCCCAGACGCTAATAGGTACCATGTCAGACCAAGGTCCAACCAAGTATCAAATTCTATTAAATTAATTCGATTGGTTCATAAAGTACAGTGTTTGAACAAAAAAAAAAAAAAAAAAAGATATTTTTTAAAAATGGTCGAATTGAGTTCGGGAAATTTCAAAACGTGTAACTTTATCGAAAACCGAAAATCTAAATCATTTCTGAATCTTATATTTTCTACTTATATATGCAGAGGAAAGAATAATAAATCCACTTTTTAAAAAATAAAAATAAGTAGTCAATTTCACTAATTTCACTTAATTAAAATGCAAGGAAATCTCAAAACGTGTAAATTCATCGAAAACAGAAATCAAAAGTTTTTATGAATCTTCTACTTGCTTCTTCTACCCACAAAAGCTAGCAATAAAGACACTTTTTTAAAAAATAAGTAGCCAATTTCAGTTAATTGAAACGTAAAGAAAGCTCAAAACATGTAAATTCAGCAAAAAACGGAAATCGGAATTTTTTCCGTATCGTCTACTTATACATGCAGCAGTTAGTAACAAATCCATTTTCCTTTTATTTAGTATATTAGTTCAATATTTATTGTTTAAATATCACCCTTTGAAATGAAATGTTTATGTTTCATTCGAAACTGGAAGTTTGCCATATTTTTTTCTGGAGTTTTGTGATTTTAAATTAAAATTTTATCAATTTTACAGAAAAAATAACTCAATCAAACACATGTAGACAGTAACTTATATATAACTATCCGCGATTGTAATGAAATGCTCGCCCTCTGGTGGGCTAAGGTGAAATTATCACACCACTGCATATCCTCATATTATGCAATCGACTTTCCATGATGAAATGGCGGAGAAAGAATAATAATTACACGTGGCTGTTATATTTACTAACAACTGCAGTGTTCAGAGAGCGCCACCTATCGATCATTACAAACGCGGATACCCAAATATTGGAATTAAAATCGGCAGATAATTTCCGTTATTTTTTAATATTTTTTTACAAAAAACTCAATGGACAATTAACATAGAAAATCTTTTACATGGCTCCATGGACAGACAGTGACGTCATCACTTCGCTTGCGTATAGTGATGCTACATTATACAAATTACTGTGTCTATGGTTTTATTTGAGCTTTATGAAATTGCCAGATTTAACAACTTTCTACTTTTAGGTATTTTTTAATGTGAAAGAATACGTGTATAAAAGGGGAAAATGGGGGAAAATGCATAAAAAATAAATGTATTTTTATATACCTTCTTGGCATCGTAAGAAAATAATATTTATATTCGCACCTTTCGGCTAACCATACCTTTCGAATGATACCATTTTCAACCCTCTACTCCCATAATTAATATGTTAAAAAGGGACAACAAATTTTATGCTTGCCTATTAACCCCTTCCACTCCAGGGACGTACGTGCGTACGTCCTAGTGTTAATGGCCATTAATACCATGGACGTACGTGCATACGTCCAAAGAAAGTATACGATACAATAAGCCCAACGCTGTAGGGGTATCAGAGAGAGTTATTTTATTTGTTATATGGTATTTTGAAATTGTAGTTTCATTACTGACAACTAGATAGCGTTAGTAGTCTCGGTGACCTAATAGGTTTGTCTACGCCAGTGTTCTCGCGGCTGCGGTTGTGTGTAATTTTCGCTCCTCGATTTTGTGTGTTTTGCCGGTAATTGAAACTGTGAATAATGTCTGATTCTAATGATTCGGATAGTGATTATATCCCCGATTATGACGAACTTGAAGATTCCAATGATGACTTAACAACAAGTGAAGACGGCGAAAGCGATGACAGTGATGATGAACCACTTACAGCAGGTCATTGCTATAAATAATTGAAATACTTTGATATGTATTCATATTTACTGCGTTCATTAATTAAATATATTTACTTCACATCAAAATGCACATTGTTACTTCGTTATGTATTGCATTATTTCAAAATTATAATCTGGTATTTCACATATTTACACTACAGCTAGCCTGGAGCGGAAGGGGTTAATATATAGATGAATAAGTTTTGTTCAAGGTAATAAAGTTAAAGTTTTTTCTTTTTCTTTTTCTTTTTCTTTTTCTTTTCTTTCTTTCTTTTTTTTTTTTTTTTTTCATTTCCTTCATATTATAAAAAAAGGAAAGAAAGAAAGAAAAAGAAAATTCTACGTCATGTACAGAAATGGAGGTTATTTTGGATTCAACATCTGCAAAAATATATAGATATAGTAATAAGACATTGATTGATCAGCGAGAGGGAAAAAGTGATACCTTTTTTCTCGGGAAAAGTCACTCTAATGGCTGTCTTTCTCCGAGTATATTACACACAGGAATACACACGGATTATTTAATAAATAAAATTTATGAATAATTTAATTACTAAAGGTGAATGAAAAACTCCAGATACAGTTTCAAATTCATTTTTCTATTTTTTTCTTTTTTTTCAACACTCTCTAATGGCTGATTTTAGAACATTTTTTCGGTATCAAAAAGTTTCGCTCGATAACATGGGTATCATAGATCTATATATATTACTATATCTATGCAAAAATATGAAGTTTATCAAAAATATTTCATACCAGTTGAATTCTTTTTTTTTTTCCCATTAGTCTTGTATTATTTACAGAGCTTTTTTTCCTATGTACCGGGAAGCGCTTGCGAGATCTGATTAATGAATTTAAGACTATCACCTTTAACTGTCGTGTTTTTAAAAATAAAAGATCGATTATGATACTAATTATCTAGTTATAGAGTTTTACATTTTATGCATCGTGAAACACTTGTCAGACCTGATAAACAAGTTTTCGATCATGATCATAATCTGTAGGCTTTAGAAATAAAAGATCAGTCATGATCACTAACTACTTAAAAGATTTTATTCATTTTGCACCGTTAGACACTTGTTAAATCTGATTCAGAAATTTAAAATCATGACCGTAAATCGAATTTGAATAAAAAGATCAGTTATGTAGTAGGAAACTGAAAAAAATTACATGAGCGTTTCATCTATTATTCATCCTCCTCAACGTTTAAATATGTTACCAAGAAGGGAAATTATGCCACACCTGGATCGGAATATTTCTTATTTTCTAAGAAAACGCCTTCTCTCTGCTGTAGGTAAGGAAAAGGCGTTTGTTTGGCACCCTAGGAATCCATAAAATTTATACGGCGGGCGTTTAGCACAAAGTAATGATGCGTGAAATGTGACACCCGGTTCCAAGTAAATGGAAGAAAGGTCCCAGAATGTTTTGACTCACAATTCCAAGGGTATCATATTTTAGGAATTTGATGATATTACTAAATGTCATCTTTCGTAGACACCTGATAGAACTTTTCATTTAATTAACAACTCACAATATTTATAAGAATTTCTCAATGAAATAGTTAGATTATACATTTTTAACTCATGTATATATAATGTAATTGGGTAATATCGACAGTAATGAACTATTTATTTATATATATATTTTTTTTAATCTGTTTTTAGTTTTAGAGGATATACTTATACCCAGTGTTTGACAACTTAATTGATGCATTCTGCAGCATTTTTATCCAATAATATCAATCGATAATATTAGAAGATTTAATTATTTATAACTCATTTTAAAGATTTACTCTATTTTTCAGGTTTTAAAATTGATCAATGAATTTTTCAGACAAGGATCTAGTAATCTTGACACTACTTACCAATTCTGGGATACAGAAGTGTCTTCTTCTTCTTCACCCTAAAAATAAATAAATAAGAATTTTACAAGAACTATTAAAACACATATAATTCCTTTTCACATTTGGAAATAAATTAATTTATTGTTTTGTGAGTTTTAAATAAGTGTGATGTGAAGAAGTCTTAGGTAGATAAATAACTTTATATCTTATATGTATATGGATGAATAACATTCAGAGAATAAAAATTTCATATGATGACGTATAGGTTAACTAAAAATACGACGTTTATAACGCATTTTCGTGTTACCATTGCTTGTAAATTTCAAAAATACTAAAATTACAAGGAAATTCATTTAGAATATCTGCATCCTAAATTAAAGTGAGGCCGCGGTAGCCCAGTCGGTAGAGCACCGGCCTCGTAATTGGAAGATTGCGGGTTCGGTACTCAAGCCGGCCAAAGACCGTCGTGTACACTAATGGTGGCTGGTGCACGTAAAATCTGTCGTGGCCGCAATGTCCTCCATGTTCCCATCAAAAATTATACCTCTGGGGGTCACCGAAGCGGGAGAGCCATCCCTTCCGGGGAGGATCAAAATTGTGATGGCATGTCTCCGGACCACCTCTAGGGGTGTGTTCCAGACCGTCGCCAATTGCCCATCTGCGCAGCACTAGTGTGACGTAAAACCCAACCATCCATCCTAAATTAGAGTGACCACATTTTTTTTCATTGAATTTGGGGACAAAGATGGCGGTGTCCTCGAATTTCGAGGACAAAAATATAAAATAATAATTAAATCACCTTAAATTGTAAAATTTTAGTAATTTTTATATATAAAGCACCTAAAAGAACTTATTTCAACTTATTTATTATATATATAATAAATTACTATAATAAAACATTAATAACTTTATAACCGGCGTCCCCAAATGTGTTGTAATTTTTGAGGGGACGAAGGTAGTTTTGTCCTCGAGAATCGAGGACATATGGTCAGCCTATCCTAAATTGACAGATACATAAGAGTTGTGTATTTAGACCTTAAAAAATTCACTCGCCACTTGGTGAACAAAATAAAGTGTCGACTTGAAAAAATGAAGCAACACGCTAGTCCTTTTTTCGTCGCTTGCTTCATCAGTACGAACATCCTTAACAGATCAACTAAAAATCACGTATAATCACGTATTTCGATAAACATTAAAAAAAAAAAAAAAAAAAAAAAAAAGCACGAATTTTGTCGATAAGTGATGAAATATTTGCCTATTTTAAAGTTTACGGATGAAGAAAATAATGAATTTCAACAATTGCTAGTAACTGAACGTAATTTGTTTCAAAACATTGCGTCATTTGTTTATGGAACACGTCTGAATTTCACCAATTGACAGTTAAAATGTCGCATCTTGTTTGCCAGTTGGCTACACACACATACAAAAGGGCACAAATTTTATTTAATGTCTATGGAAAAATGATATTTCGGAAATCTTATAGAACGATGTAATTCGCGGACAGACCCTTCACAAAAAAATTGAAGATCTTGAAATTAATATTTTACAAAAAATCAGCAAACATAAGAAAAAGAAAAAAAAAAAGAACTATTCAATAGTAAACAAACTTAAAGCGGAGTTTTTATAAAAATCGGATGATTTAGAAAAAAAGTTTCTTCAAAGTATTTGGACGAAATCATTGTTTATTTCGATAGTATGTCGGAAAAGTGGAGATTCAATTAAAGGCAAGTAATGTGAAAATTTTTTAAGTGTATGTGTACTTACGTTAATATAAATTTCTTATATTCCAAACATATCCTTTTTTTTTTTTTTTTTTTTTTTTTTTTTTGTAACAAAAATATACTGTAGATTAAATTGAAAAAGAAAAGAGAGAAAGAGAGAGAGAGAGAAACATTATATTACCAGTGAAGCATCTTCTTCTTGCACAGACATCTCAAAACTTCTCGAACTGAAATGGCAAATAAAAACCTGTCATTTCTACTTATTTAGCCTATGTTCTTATATATACAAAAAGTAATGAAAATGAAATTTGTATATATATATATGTGTGTGTGTTACCGTTAAACCTCGGAATCCGTTAATGTGCAGATTACCTACCTAGCTAATCTGCAGATTAACTAAAATGACCCGTTAAAAAGCGGAATCAAGAGTTTTCCGCATTTTAACTAGGTAATCTGCACATTAGCGGCTCCTGTGTCATTAAAGTTCAAATGTTTGTTTCGAGTCTTAGTTTTTTTATATTCACTATGACGTCAAACAGTCATGTGATACAGATATGCGAACGACCTTCAAACACAAACTAAAACTTTTATCATTTCCGCTCCGCTTCCGCTATGATAATTGGTAAACGCAAAATGTGGAGCATCGAAGACATGATTATTATAGGTTTCTTATTATGACCAACACAAACCTTAAAGTAACAAGTAAGTTATAATTGTTTTAATTTTGATTTTATTTCTTCTCTCTTTTAATTCTGTCAATAGAGTTTGATAAGGGTCTGCAGTCGGCACTGCATTTTATTATTGAAATCTGATCTTAATTAAATGCTCTATCTCGTTTAACTTCATTTTGAATTATGGGTATTAAAATTTACAACACAGTAATTATTTCCTCCCGAAATAAAACTATTAAAACACAACTTTTAAAAACTAATTTATTTAAAAATTGATTTAAATTACTATTACTTACTGGAAAAAAAAAAAAAAAGATGTATTAATTTTTCACTCTGAAAAATATGGCTTTCAATATTATGGCTTTCTTTAATAAATTTATAAAAAATTTTTTTAGACATATAAAAGATAATATATTTATTTATTACATGTAAAAAAGAAAAAAGTGCCTTATCTTTTTAAATTTTATATTTTTCATGTAAGTAAATATATTTCTTTTATGTCAAAAAAAAAAAAAAAAAAAAAAGTGGAAAAACACACACACACACACACACACACATATATATATATATATTTGTTTATTTATAGTTTTATTTGTTTAAGTTCTCACATTGAATTCAAATTGTTACAATTAAGATTTTATTGAGACAGTACATGTAGCGATTCATCACTTATAAATGGTCACTTATGAAAAGATTACAATTTGAAAATAGACAGGGAGAAATTTACGGATACAAGCAATTCTGGTGCTATTATAAAAACAAACATATGAAATCGTAAATCTATTCTACAAAACGATTCCAGCTGCGCTTACTAAGTGTTTTTCTGCTATATAGTTCGAGAGCAAAATTAATATTAAATTTATAATACGAAAATAATAATAATAATAATAATAATAACAATTAATACCAAAACTTACTGACAAGCAGGACTGCATTTCACAAAACAGTGAGTGAAATTAACTTTATTAGTACACTGATCAGTTTCTGAAATAACAAATGAAACTTTTGTTAAAGCAGTATCGTTTTTACATATTACTTTTATTCACAGCAATGCCAAATAAACTCTTAAAAAATAATAAACAAACTGACAAATTAACTAGAAATGTTTTAGATATGAATGCCATATAAAAACTACTGAACGACAAAATACACTTCATTAACAGAGAAAACCTAAGTTCCACGAAGGAGTTATCCGGATTTAATGAAAAATGGTAGATGTAATTCACTTGTATTTAAATAAAAATTATAACAGTGTCATTAAAATTGGAGGTTTTATTCAGAAAATACAGCTACAAGAGCAATATAGTAATTTTTGTAAGTTTTTTTATTTCTTATTTATTTTGTGTTTCATTTGGTAACTTTTACTTTCTCTTCTGTTTTATAGATAAATAGGGCGTCTATATCTGTTAATTCTCAAATTTAAGCTTACAGATAGGTAAAAATTTACCCTTATTTACATAGAATAATTCAATATAAGCCCTTGATGAAGTGTTGATTATTGTTATGCTTTCATATATTTTTGATATTTTGTCTATTTTCCTTTTTTATTGGTACTTTTTACTTTTTTTTTAATGTAATACACTATAGGATTTGTATATATACATATAATAAAACAAATCAATAAATAATAAATCATGTGTTATTCCTCCTTTTAGCCGGATTCAAGCTTTTACCCAGCTGGGCATTGGTTCGTAGATATATTACAAATATCATGTTTGTTTATCGTACACACTCCAGTTGAAGAGTTAGATCGGTGCGATCCCGGGAAGGTCCTAAATGACTGTTTATTAGAACTAGAGAGACGTGAGCAATGTAAAGAAAAGAAAAAAAAAAAAAAAAGAAAGAAAAGTTTATACTTGAAGATAAACCGAGTTTTCTTGGGGGAAAATGGAGTATTAAAAGTTTTCAAAACATGTGGGATTTTCTGGAATTTTGAAAGGTTGGGGACTGAAGGGGTTTAACGGTGCACAAAAACTACTTATTCGGCATTTCGTGACGGTCTGGGATTCAGTCCTAGGGGTTTTCAGTAGTATGGTGATGGTGACCATATTAGAGTATCCTTATGATAAAAATGCATTAAAAAATATTACAATTAACAAATTACGGATGTATATTTTGTTCTACGTAAATGGTAGCCAAAAAAGTAATAATTGTTATAAATAATTTCTTTGCTATGATTTTTCGTAACTTAGAAAAACAATTTTAAACTAGTGAGTGTCCTCGAATTTCGAGGACATATAGCTACCTTACTCATGAGACGAACCTTCGCAATTTTGCTCCTTCGCGTATGGCACATCTCCCCTGCAGTGTTGCCAGACTTTATTCAATTTTATTATATTATATTTATTCAATATTTTTATCGATATTTTTATGAATATTTTATTATATATGGATATTTTTATTCAATAGTCACCAATAATTCTGAGAAGTGATATTTGATAAACATAGTAGACGACTAGTTGTCGAAGTGATTAAACAACCATTACAATTAACCGTCTCCAAATCTGGCAACATTGCTCCCTCGCTTCGGTAACATCCAGAGGTATTTTTACGGTACATGAAGGGCATTCTAGCCTCGATGGAGTTTACGTACATTAGCCGCTATTAATGTACACGACTACAGATTAAAATGGCCCTTGACTGGCTTAATTATTGAACATGCAATCCTCCAATTACGAGCTTGGTGTTTTGCTAAATAGCTTACTGTAGCCCTTAGTAAATTACCATATAGATAGTATAGTGAAGCTAAAACGCGAACCGGGGCAATAGTAGCACCACTAGGGTCAACAGAGTGGAACTGAGATCTTCAGATGTGTCAGGTCTACAAGAATAGCATCTTTGATCAAAAATTGTTATTCTATTTCGTGAGTAGTTAGTATCAGGTTAATATGTAAAGTTTTTTTTTTCTCTCTCTACAATTTATTATTTTTGAATTCACAAAATCATTTTCAAAACATTCAGAGCTATTCTTCAAAGAAATAAAATTCATATTCATGTGTTTAAAAATATACTTTTCTAAACAAGTCAAAATTACATACTGGAAGTGCAAATAAATACTGCAAATAAAAATTACATACTGTAATTCTGAAATAGCAGAATAAAATCGCTAAATACTTAACATTGCTTGGTTTAAATAACACAAAATGCTTACTTAAAAGGAAAAAATGTTTTAGCTTCATGTATGTTTCCAAAACTTATTTGCTTAATATATTTAGCATTTTCATTTTATAATAAATTGTTTTTGACGATCAAGTTTGTAAACAATAAGAAAGTTTTCCCCCCTCCCCCCCCCCAAAAAAATATATATATATATATATATATATATATACATAAAATAAAAATAAAATAAAATAAAAATAAAGAAATAAAGAAAATAGAGGCAATAAAGAAAAGACCAGCGATTGCGTAAACTGGAGAACTTGAGAAACTTGCAGTCATTGCCCACAGGGTCACTGTAGTCGCTTTTTGGTTACCACTGGGAATACGGTAGTATCCTATCTGTATAGTAATCTGTACTGTGGCCTGAACTTTTATTAGAAAATAACCTGCGTTTTCTAAAATTCCGACTATTATTGTTATAAAATATTATTACTTCAACTAAAATTGCAGAAACATTATTAGACAAATCAACAAAAAAAAGATAAATTGTTAATTCTATATTGTATAATATTTTATCAACTAATTTAACATATTTATTAATTTATTGATAAGTTAAATCTATCAATGATAGCAATCAAATGAAGTTTCATCCCATAACGAGTTCATCGAGCTATGTGGAAGACGATAGTCAGGTGCACTTACTACCCACCTCTGTCTTGGATGCCTCCAAAGCACGTCTTGACAAGTCACGTCGGCTTAACTCAAAACGGACTCATCGTTGAAAAATATTCCATTCTATTTTCTGTAATTCTAGATCAAACGCACCCGACACCATCACATCACAAACGCGCCTAGTAGCGTGCAACGGCGAGTGGTAGTCGGCGCATAGTGTCTGAGACCTTAGCTCTAGTTTTCTGAGCCACTTATACATAGTATAGTCTTTGAACTTACCGGTGTCCCGTTTACACGTAGAATTGTTAATAAGGGTGTTTCAGGTATCGAGAGTGATGATGGACGATCAGTCTGTCTTCGCTCTCAGTCAATCGCTACTTTCTTGATGCTCTGTACGGCCATGGTTCACCGATTTCTGTCAGTTCCGTCAAATGGTAGCATCCCTAACAGCACACTTATCCACAGTACATCTTCAGGAGGTTTCTGGGATGTCTCTTCATTCTAAAGACATCTTGAAGGTATCCTGGATCGAAGATATGCTGTTAGGAATTCTGACCAAAATGTCTAACAAATCTGCAATTTGACCATCTGACTCCTTTAGCCCAATTGCACATTTTCTGTCAATTAGTGAGATCTACTTATACCGTTCGCATAATTATCTGTGAGACATGGGTACAGTTTCCATAAGTCGATGGAAGTTATACCCTAGTATTGGAATACCTCTATTCTATACAAGATTTTGATACTTAGTTGTAATGTGCTGTGGTTCCGCTAATCCGTCACTGGCCGCCAAAAGTTAGTCGTAGTATATTTGTAAAGTATCTGCTTGTGCAATTTCGTCCCGCTATGTTAACTCCTTGTTGGTGCGTCTATTTTCATGTTGCAGAATATTTTATCAAGCATTTAGGAATAGACACTCAATAAACTGGCAGTGACATACACCAAAATACTAATTTCAAAACATAATAAATAAAATACTTAGTAAGCAAACACCATAAATAATAATAATAATAATAATAATGATAAAGACTTGTAACGATTTTTTTTTTTTTTTTGGTCGAAATATCCTGCTGTCCTTGTGCCAACTATTTTTACTTGATGGTGGGTCGTACTATTAATTTGATTCAAAACAATTTTTGCAGTTATGGCGTTTGATTAAACAGTGTTTAATTTATTATATAATAAAATGAGTTGCGATAGTCTAAGGAGAAAAGGAGAAAATAAGATTCAGTCACAATGGATTTCATTAGAAAGAAAAAAAGGAAAAATACTAGTATGTTGTTGACACCACAGAATTTTTAACCGACTTCAAAAAAAGAAGGAAGGTTCTCAATTCAAACCGTATGTTTTTTTTATGTTTGTTAGCTCATAACTTCTGAACGGATGCTCCGATTTTGATACTTTGTTTTGTTGAAAAGGTCTTGGTCTACAATAGGTCCCATTGTAATATCTTTACGATCTAAAGAAAATACAGGGTGCCCAAAAAAATCAGTCCCAACTCTTTTAACTGCTAAACGGCTGCAGCTATAGTGTTAAAAATGGTACGTAAGTATAGCAAAGTGGCCATGCTGTACAAGGTTAAACCGCTTGCAGCGCCACCTGGTGGAAAATAGTGGAGTTAGTGTTCCTATCTCGAAAAAGGTTCTACAGAAAAAGTGAATTACAAAGCTGAATGGTATCACCGATTTAGTACATAAAGATAGTTTAGACATTCATACTAACGTTCCTATCTCAGAAACGGTTCAAGACAGGGGGGAAAATTGAATTATAAAATTGCAGATCATCATCGATTTAGTACGAAAAGATAGTTTTGACATTGACGTTAAAAATACAAGGCTAAAAACGTGCATTTTTTTGTTCGTAATTTCCTACACTATACATACTTGAGCTACATTGCTCACGTTGTAGCGTAGCTGCTGAGACATACGCTATATAGTTCAAAATACGGTTACTTGATACTTTTTGTTTTGTTGTAGAGATCTTGGTCTGAAGTAGGTCCCATTATAACTTCTTTACAATCTAAAGAAAATAAAGCGCCATCTGGTGAAAATCAGCGGAATTAGCGCTCCTATCTCAAAAACGGTTCAAGATGGGAGAAAAGTTAATTATGAAGTTGTAGAGCATCTTCGATTTACTACGAAAAGACAGTTTTCAGACATTATTGCTAAAAATAGAACGCTTAAAACGTGCAGTTGTTTGTTCGCAATTCCCTACACTGTGCACACTTGAACTACGTTGCACACTTGGCAGCGTAGCGGATGACACGTATACTCTGTGGTTCAAAGTACTGTTACTGTAAGCGGTCACATCGATTAGCGCAAAGTCGTTTTCGACCAACTTCAGAAATAAGAGTGTTCTTAATTCAAGCTATGTGTTGTTGTTGGTGTTTGTAAGCTTATAACTTCGTAAGAGATGCTCTAATTAACAGACTTCAAAAAGGAGGAGGTTCTCAATTCAAAGCGTATGTTTTTTGTTTTTGTTTGTTAGCTCATAACTTCTGAACAGATGATCCGATCTTGATAATTTTTTTTTATTGTAAAGGTCTTGGTCTGAAATAAATCCCATTGTAAGATCTTTACGATCAAAAGAAAATACACGGTGCCATAAAATGTCAGTCCCGACTCTTTTAACTGCTGAACAGCTGCAGCTATAGTTATAAAAGTGGTATATAGGCATTGTAAAGTGGACATGTGCTACGCGATTCAACCGCCTAAAGCGCCACCTGGTGGAAAAGAGTTGAGTTAGCGATCCTATCTCGGAAACGTTTCAAGACAGGGGAAAAAGTGAATTATAAAATTTCAGAGCATCATCGATGTAGTACGCAAAGATAGTTTAGAAATTAATGCTAAAAACAGAACGCTTAAAACGTGCATTTGTTTGTTCACAATTTCCTATTTTGTGCACACTTGAACGACATTGCATTTGTTGTAGCGTAGCGGGTGACATTTATGCAATGTAAAATTCAAAGTATGGTTATTGTAAGCGGTCACATCGATTAACACATAGACGTTTTAAACCGACTTCATAAAGGAAGAGGTTCTCAATGCAAACCATGTTTCTCGTTGTTGTTGTTGAAATTTGTTAGCTTATAACTTCGTAAGAGATGATTCAATTTTAATATTTTTTTTTGTTGTCGTAATGATCTTGGCCTGAAATAGGTTTCATTATGATTTCATTAAGATATAAACAAATTACAGAATACCCACGGAAATCTGTTCTCACTCTAACTGCTGAACGCATGCAGCTACAATGGTAAAAGCAGTATGTAAGTATCGATGTTGAAACTTCTGTCCGTCAGCTGCAATGCATATTTTGCTCTTTATTTGAACTTTACGCTGCGCAATTTCCAGCGCAGCGGGTGACACGTATTAACTGTAAAGTACAATATATATGCCTAACAGAATTTTCGGTTACGAATACAGCGTATCCGTCCTTTACATTTCTAAAGACTTTTTAATTTAACGCATGTTCGTTCAATAGATAGTTTTTTGCTCATATCCGATAAAGGCAAGAAAAGTAACACAACTTAAAAATGCGGCATTTGAGAAAAATCAACTTAAAAGTAACTTGACTATAATAAAACTGGCACAACTGTCTCTCGAGTGGATAACTTTCTAGATGGAGATGTAACTTTTTTTTTTTTTTTCACATTGGGTGCATTTCATGTATTTTTCAGTGACATAAACCATTTTTTGAGTAATGTCACTTTTCTTGGAACTTATGATTTGTGAAACTTCCGTCGAACATCTTCTGGTGCTCTGCTATATAAATAAGTTTTCACTGAAAAGAGAAAAATAAAATCTTTTTGTAAAAAAATAGAACCGACTCCAAAAAGGGACTACTATTCAAACAACTAAAAATGAAAGAAAATTGGCAGAAAATGGAACTGTAAATTGCGCCTAAAAGTATAAAATAATTTCCTTCGCCAAACAACCTATAACACTATAATTAATCATAACTTTTGAAGTCGGCGCAAAATTAAATAAAAATTGATACCTTTGTTCAATACAAAAATAAAATCCTATTCAAAATACATATCTCACATTGTTACCTGCAAAACGCAACCGAGAACTAATTTGATTCAAGAAAACAAATAAGATTTCGTAAGCAGCAAAAGTTGGCGAAGATGCTGGTATCTGACGTCCTTGGTGAAAGAAAAATCGCAAAATTATCTGGCAAACATATTTAATTTCTTTGGGATATCATGAATATTTTCATAAGGTATATCAAGAGATAAATCAAGAATATGAAACAACACATCGTACAATATATATTATGAAAATATACATCTTGCGTGTATATTTTTGCTTTACGTTTTGATCCCCAAATCCAAAAGCCATCAAGGATGATAGTTATCAAAGTTATACCAAATTTGCAAAGGAAACTAACTTCGTAGAAACATAAATACCGCATTGTGAAGAATGTTCACTGTTCTATGTAGATGCTTCTAATGAACCAATTGTATACAGTGATAAAATAATAAAGGAAACATGAAAATGGATCATTCGAAACAACAGCATTTGTTGCTACCGATCTAAAGACAAACCTTTAAAAACAAATTAAATTTTATTTAATTTTGCGCCGACTTCAAAAGTTATGATTAATTATAGTGTTATAGGTTGTTTGGCGAAGGAAATTATTTTATACTTTTAGGCGCAATTTACAGTTCCATTTTCTGCCAATTTTCTTTCATTTTTAGTTGTTTGAAAAGTAGTCCCTTTTTGGAGTCGGTTCTATTTTTTTACAAAAAGATTTTATCTTCTATATATTATCTTATATAAATTTACGCAGTACAAATTATTTATTAAATTTTTATTTATTAAAATTATTTTCCTTCATGGATTCAGAAGATTTTTTATCTCAAAGAAGTATAACAGTAAATGCCGAAAGAAAGTCAATTTTATGCTGACATGAAAAAAAAATGCTTTTTTTTTTTTCGTTAAAAATGAAAAAAAAAAAAAAAAAAAATCGATAACTTTGTTTTAAATTATTATAGATCTGTAGTTCAACCATTCGTTTTAAAGATGCTGACGAGATCTCTTGAATAATACCAATATTGAAATTTACGTCTCCGGTGGGACATTTCCCCCAGGGGAGGGGGCAATCTTCCAATGTTCTAACCTGCACACAATCCTTTTGTTTAGTCTACTATTACTATTAAAAATAATTCATATTAATTTTACAATTCTTCGCTAAAGATAACTCTCACTATGTACACTTATATGATTTTTTGTCCTATGCTGCTACCTTGAAAGTAATGAAACTATGGGATCAAAGTACCACCTGTAAAGCGATTGATCCCCAAATGTAATAAGTATCAGTTCAGGTCATAATCTAACTATATACCAAGTTTGGTTAAATTTCGTTTATTGGTTGGTTAGATACAGCGTTCCCAAAATTTGTGATACACATACACACAGACACACATATACAGACAAAGATTTTTTTTAAATATGCAAATTGTGTTCAGGACATCTCAAAATGTGTAAATCCGTCGAATACTAGAGTTCGAAAATTTTCACGAATCCAATACTTTCTTTTTATATACACTCTGTTGCAAAAAAAAATATGCATCCAGAAAAATTTGAGCCTTAGCTACAAAAATTGACATAATGTTAGTGTTCGAGTAGATAAATAAATGATCAAAAATTGAGGGAAAAAGAGCATTTTGTTTACAAGTAGCAATACAAAGAATGTGAAAATGAGTAGTTGGTAAAGCCAACCCTGGTAGCTATGCAAGCCGATACTTGGTGGGACATAGAGTCAATTATGTGGCCGATGTCCCTCTGCGTTAGATTTTGCTCCAAAATGTTGCAATTGTTGAGCCAGTGCAGATGTATTCGGAGACGGCTCGAGTTGCCTTCCCAACATGTCCCAAACATGTTCAATTGTCGATAAGCCTGGAGACCTGGCAGGACATTGATACCTTGGAAACATAGTTGTGACAGTCGTGCAGTATGTAGCCGGACGTTGTCTTGCTGGCAAACAACACCTGGACGACGTGATAGCTTTGGAATCCACATTTTTAGCCACGGGCTGCAAAATATCGTCAACGTACCTACGAGCGATTAAAGTACCTCGAAGCACGACTAAAGGTGAACGACTGTCCCATCTAATCGCTTCCCTAGACTGTGTTATAGCTATGTGCCGCTTCGTTACAAATGCTGAATTGAACCTCTGACCTCTACCCCCAAGATGATATTTCTCCAATCGAACACTGACCAGCCTCTCTGAAAGCGACACTACCTATGTGAGGTGTCTGAGGCAAGCGCCTTAATGGATGCCGAGATCTGAGCCCAGCGTCACAGAGTAGTCTCCGAATGGTATTCCTTGATATTACTGGATCCCTGAGAGTGGACAGCTGTCGTCACTGTTGGTTTGGACTTGGCTGCTGCTCTGATTGAGCGTTCTTCTCGCGAATTAAGCGGCCCGAGGACGTCTGGAACCAACCACTGCGACGGCTGACTCTATCTTCTCTAAGTCACTGATCCCAACATCTGGCAACTACCATAGGACTCCGGCAAACATGGCTGCCGATAAATCTGTTCGACCAAAGGCCTCTCTGAGGCCTATGATGCGACCCCTCTCAAAGTCAGGCAACAGTTCGTACTGGCGGCGAATACGTTTAAAAGAAGGCATCTTTAGTTACTGTGTTGTGAACATAAAGGCCGGTTTCCACTGGAAGTTCAAAACCAAGCTTCAAAAAGTCATTAATCACGCTTCCGACACAAAGAGCCGACTGTCTTGTCATCAGTTGTAGCCCTTTTTTATCAGATTGCGCAGTTACTTCAAAGGAAAGCATGCAAAATTGACAAAGATATCTGCCTCTGGCCCCTCAATTATCTCAGCTGGGGGGATAGGACCAGGCATTTTCCCCTTCGAAGCAACCTCGTTGAATCATGTCCAACCGCTTGACCACATCAAAGGATTCTGAATAGCACCGCTCGAAACATTTCGAACCTATCCTCAGTGGAAACTGCACTTAAGCGATCAGTCCGGTTCTAATTTCGCGTCACTGGACGCACCAGCCTTTGAAATGCTACTCACTGCGCAGTTCATACGCGTGTTGCATGCTTCCACATTGCTCACTGGTGCTGCAAGATAGATCATTTGCATAACGCAGCGAACCCCATTTGAACGCCGAGTTTCGTCGTGGAGTCTCAATTGTTTCTGAATGCATGTATTTTTTTGCAACAAAGTATATGTAGAAGAAAGTAAAATCAATCCACATATCAGTAGTAGCCTGACTACATAAGTACTTTTATTAAACTAAAAAAAAAAAAGCAGTATTTGTTAAGAGTTTTAAGGAATCGAAAATCTTTACCCAAACCCTATTGTTATTCATATTATTTTTTTCTTAAACAGGATTTTTTAATATACCGGTTGATTATAATTAAAGTTGCGATTTCAAAGCGCTCTAACTTTAAAACTACCGTTGAAAAGCACTTGATATTTTACCAGAACAATTAAGAAGCAATGGAATTTTAATCAGTGAAGGAAAAAAAAAAGAGTTGTAAAATGCGTCGATAGATAGCGCTGTCAGGTTAATGCCAGGGAAAAAGACTAATGGCCGTATTCACCATTAACTTCAACTCCCGCTTCAGCTCAAAAACTTGAAAAGCATCTAAAGCATCTTTCCAGCAAAATTTGGCCCACTGTTTCTGCCATCTAGCGTCGAGGATTTCATATAATCTTTTATTGGTTTGTTTCACCTAAAAAGTCAGAAAATAACTATACCGCTAGATGACAGTAACAGCACGGCAAATTTGCTGAAAAGTTGCACCCCGCCTTTATCACGCTTTTCAGATTTTCATGTTCAACCGGGAGTTGAAGATATTGGTGAATAACAGCATAAATGGATTAACACAGGAATGCTGTTAGCTGAAAGGAAACAATAGACTTCAAGGATTTACGGCAAATTTATTAGCAAAAAGATAAAAAAATTCGTGTTTACAGCGAAAACAGTGATAGTGACAAGAGAAAAGAGGAGCAAATACCTTACGGATAATTAATGGCAAACTTTGAAACTATTTTTTTCTTACCGTCACCAGATAAAATTTCATTGCTTCACGATTGTTCTAGTGAAATATCAAATTATTCTGAGCGGTAGTTTTAAAGTTTGAGAATATAGAAATCGCAACTTTAATTATAATCAACCTGTATATACACACACGTATATATAATTAAATTATTGAAAAAACTTTTAAATAAAAAAGTTCCAAGCAAACACCATAAATACAAAACATGTGAGAACTATTTTGGTTCAAAATAGTTGATCAGAACCCTTAATCAAGCAAAAATAAATGTATGTGGACAGCATAAAAGTAGCAAGGCACTTTACTTTTTATTCCTCCTCATTAATATCAATCTTTCGATGAATTTTATTACAATCAAACTCAGTAGTTTTTATTCAATTTTTTTTTCTCATAACTGTTTCTATTTAGTTTATCGTTATCCCCTACATAAACTTTCTTGTATCATTTACTTACCTCCACCACAAAATTTAAACTTGTGTGGGTACAAGTTATTTGTCAAAGCGCAATTGCAATTATCCATGGTCTGATTCAGAATGCACTCCTCAATGCAGAGCTAAAAAGATAATATGCATATGAAATATGTGCATTAATTATATATATATATATATATATATATATATAAAGTAAAGTGGATACATGTAAATTATTTTGGCATACTGAATTAACCCTTTAATGTTTGCTTAACATTTTCCTTTTTGAAAATTGTTAAGCTAATTTCAAAAATGGTTATTAGACACAAGGTTGATCTGATATAGATATATATATATATATATATATATATATACATAAGGAAAAAATTGGCATTTTTAATTAATTATTATTATTATTATTATTTTTTTTTTTTTTTTTTTTTTTTTTTGTTATGGTTATGTTATCCTGTCTATATCTATATGTTATATGTTATTAAAATCAAATAATAGTCAATTCAATAAATTAATAAGTAAGTATTATACATTGAAAAAAATCTCGCAACAGATGTTTCAGGTAAAAATGGTAGCACGGTCCTTCATTAGGTGAAGAAACTAGGCATGAGTGCATCATCAAAGCAGCAACTACACACTCGCGCCTACTCAAAAATTTCAAGTGACCTCTACATTTGGCTTCTTTTGAGCAATTATTTGCTAAATTTTGGACTAGTGCTGTTATCTACCGAGCAGAGAAGAAACAAAAGTTTGAAAATCACTCAAAACAAGGGGGGGGGGGGAATTGAAAAATTGTTGCATAAAAAATATTAAATGCTGTCAAATGTTTGTTTTCAGTGCGAAATAAATGAACTCTAAAGGGTTAAACTCTCTGAGTGATTTAGGGAACTGAGTAAGACCCTATATGTGTCATGTTAAATTCACTAACTTTATGTATTTTTTTTCTCAGATATAGTGAAAACAAGATTTTATTGAATTTAGCTTTCTAATTACCCTAAAAGCTACCAATAAGAGTTTTTAAATACATCTTTCTAAAAAGATGGATATTTCAGGTTTGTGTATATTTGTTCTCAATATCTACGAAATTTAAGAAATAAATTTTTTAATCGCATTTTTATTATGTTGCATTAAATACTTTAGTACATGGGTTTGATGATTTTTTTAAGAACTATTTAGTTTAGGCAATGAAATTGTTAAGGCTGATTATCATCCCTTTTGCTTCTGTCCTCTTAACTACTTAAATGTTTATATAATGCAAATGAAGACAAGCTGGTTAAAATGTAACTTCTTGTATTTTGGACTTTAACGGAAGGGAAGGTAGGAATTTACTTTTCACACGAATACTAGAGTTAAATAATCTCAAAGGAGATCTTAAATCTTAAGAAACTGTAAAGTAACGAACTCACCAGACTTGAATAGAGCCCCTAAATAAAATAATAGGCCGGCGCATCACCGCCATTTTTTTTTTTTTTTTTTGCCTCCGAAGAAGCCAGCATTCCCGCTTGGCGTCCTCATCGCTTTCATAATGGTTTTAAGAAATCTAATGATCTGAAGCTAATCCGGTCAAGATAAGAGCAATAAGCAACAATAATATTCTTAAAACACATTTTTATTCACAGTACATTCTAAGGCCGTCATTTTATTCTGAGGATATCCTATGGATCATGGATGTACTGAGGTAAGATGTGTTGTTAGGGCGGTTTCTGTTTCTTCTACAACATGTCGCCAAAACTCAAACACATAGTAGCAGAAGGTCTGTGAACACTTTATATTCCCTTCTTGAATGGTTATAACAGTTTATCGCTAAACAAACTTCCATATCATAGTTTACTTAGCTAAAATTATGAAATATAATAAAACAAGTTACTCTAAAGTAACGTAAGACGATACAAAAACTATGTTTATCGTTCGTTTATCAGAGAAACGCGCTGGGTACATGTGGCAACCCTAAGGCAACAAAATGCCTGATGCGCCAGCTCGTATATATAGGAGCCTTAGACTTGAATGAACTTTATCCGTATTACTTCATAAAACACTTCGCACGTGACCACTGCAGGTAAAAATGCAACCGTATAATGTTTATATATGTATTGTATGGGGAAATGTTTGTATTATATAGGGAAATGTTTGTAGCCATAGGGAAATGGAGAATCGGAAATCACATATTGGGTAAGATTTAGCCTCGAGCCTAAAAAACGGATATTGTCCATTAACAGCCACTCTTGAATTGGCCTGAGAAATGAGGTTGCTTTAAATCACATTTGAAAATGATAAACTCCGAAGGTATTACGAAACACCTTATTTCTAGATGTTACAATCTAGAAACTCGAAAATTAACATTGTCGAAAAACTCTATCCCCAAAACACACAAACTTCCATAATTCGAAAGTTTTGTTTTAAAGAAATAAAATGAAGAACGATTCCGTCCGCCACCCAGCATTCAACAGAATTGTTCAATTGTTATGACACATTTTCAGATGCCAACTTTTAATATTGCTAATGATTAATTGGGGATAATACACCTTTAGTATTAATTATCCTTGCGCCTAATATCATAAAAAAATGCGTTTTTATAATGGTTATCTCACATATCAAGCTTCGTACATGCCATAGAAATTGAGATATAGCCTTCCCTTAATCGAGGAAATTTGCAGTATAGCAGCGCCACCTATTGGACGATAAGTATCCAAATTGAGATCGCTCAGAATAATGTCTCATAATGGCCTTCTCACATATCCAGTTTTGTTTGATAATGTGCAATAAAACCTGAGGTATAGTCTTCCCTTAAATTTCAGAAATAGCCCTGTAGCAGCGCCACCTGTTGAGCGGATGACACCAAAAGTTAATAAGTACTAATTTATGTCAAGGTGCATCTACATATAAATTTATATGTAATTCTAAACGGTAGTTCTTGAGATATAGCCTTCCCTTAAATTGCGGAAATCGCTGTATAGTAGCGCCACCTGTCAGCCGATAAGCATTCAAATTGAACCAGTTAATGTCTCATAATGGCCTTCTCACATATCAAGTTTTGTTTGATTATACGCAATAAAACAGGAGATATAGTCTCCCTTTAAATTGCGGAAATTGCTGTATAGTAACGCCACATGTTGAGCGGTTGGCACTAAAAGTTGACAGGCACTAATTTAGCTCAAGGTACATCTACATATAAATTTATATACAATTCTGAGCAGAATTCCGGAGATACAGTTGCCACAAAATTTTTGTCACACACAGACATACAGACATTTTCTAAAAATAGTCAAATCGTGTTCTAGACATCTCAAAAACAGGAAGTCGAAAATTTTTACGAATCCAATACTTACTTTCTTCTATTGAATATAGAAGAAAGTAAAAATGTCTGGTCAAATGATTGGCTGTGTAAGAGGAAAAATAAATTGAAAACACAATTTCTCCGAAATATGAACACAGAAACCTTTTATCAATATCAGCTATGTGCCATATAGCTGAATGTTATTTAAAAATGGTTGTATGGAGTCATTTTCGCCCTTGTACTTCTGTAAAATGTTGTCTTTTAGCAAATATTCGGCTTTTAGCAAATGTTCGATGTCAACTCACCGATTTCAAAAATATTTACTATTTATGAAACCCCGTAACTTTTTCGAAAAAGTTTCTTAGATAAGGTTGGTGTTGAATTTGAGTGGATTACATGTTGCATTAATACTACACTATGGGCAATTGCCGATTCTTCGATACGGAATAACCCCCACCAAATTGTAATTTTCGGTTGATTCAGGGGTTATTAAAAAATAATATGTCCGGTAAGCAACTTCTGAGTTCTGTAATACGCTCTTTATGATTCTTTGTAAAAAGAATATTACTAGAAAACATAAAATGCAAAAATATATAACTTAAATGTATACTTCTTTTGATAAGGGTCCGTTTCCACCTCTAATTTGCCATTTTTGGATGTAATCTGTACAGTTTGTCTGATAAGGCCAAGGTAAGAGATTTTTAATGTCCTGAAAAGATAAAGGGGCAGACATATATTATTATTTTATTCTTCGAAAATACTTTATTGTAAATTTAAAATATAAGATGAAAACTTTTACTATATATTTTAAAACATAGTTCTATAAGGTTAACACCAATTCTCGAATTTGTATTTATCTATTTCCAATTTATTCCATTTTTGTTTGATTTGGTGGTCTTTGATTTCGATCAATTTAATTGTTTGAATACTGATAAAATTTAATAATCCTTAAATTTCACTGACTGATTATCAATATATACATATATATATAAACAAATAAAAAATAATAAATTAATACAGTGGTGGACATAATTATAAGACACCTATCTAATTTGACAAATAGTGAAAGAAAAGATTCAGAGCTTAAAAATGTTTTATCAAATACGTCAAAAACATAAATTTATTCTGTTATCATATATAATTATTTTATAATAATTATATTTTCATACAATTTAAAATTAAAAAACTTAAAAACATAATGGACAAAATTATAAGACACCAACCGTTTTTTCCGAGTACAGTGGTCAAATAATTACCAGACACTAATGGTCTAAAAGAAAATCCTCTAACATGGTTATTCAATATTTGGTGGAGCCGCCATTATTTTTTATAATATGAAAGATGCGATTCGGCATCGAATCTATCAATTCTAACAAAATATCGCAAGACAGTTCTTTCCACGCACATTTAATAGCATTCTTTAGGTCTTCGACACATATAAACTGCCTCCCATTCCGGTAAACCGCGCGAGCTAAGATTTCCCACAAGTTTTCGATGGGATTTAAGTCCGGGGAGCGAGAAGACCACGGGAGAACATTGATATTTTGCTCTGAAAGCCACTTTTTTGTTTCGTGTGATGCATGAATCGGCGCGTTATCGTGCTGGAAAGTGCAGTTTTCGCCACAAAGAAGTTCACCGTATATGGCTAGTTGATCTTTAAAAAAATTCTTATACTTTTCGGAATTCATTCTTGAATGCACAAAAACAATATCCGTTTTTCCTTGAGCCGAAAAACCAGTCCAAACCATTACTGAGCCTCCACCCATTTGGCGGCTCATTAGTACATGAGGAGACTTCCGTAAATCATGCCAATAATATTGAAACCCGTCAGGACCATCCAGGTTAAACTTTTTTTTATCAGAAAATAACGCAGAGTACCATTTGGAGGTCCAAACCATAGTTTCTTTAATGAAGTTTAGAAACTCCATTTTGTGCCGGCTTAGAAGAGGTGGTTTTTTCTTCAGTTTTCTATATGTCACATAGGAAGCATTATGCAACACCTTGTGAATGGTTCTCCTTGAACAATTCAGTTTCAAAGCATTTTTAATGCCTGTAGTGGTCATTTTATTCTGTGTAGCGAGCGAAAGCACATGGCGTCTGTCTCTCGGGGACAAGAAAGGAGTACATCCAGATCTTTTAATCACCGATCCATTAATTCCTCATTTCAAAACATTTCTAATTACACATCTTGAGCGTTTAATAACTTTTGAAATATTATTAATTGAAGCACCAGTTCCATTTAATCTCCAAATTTCGCGAATTTCACATTCTTTTAATTCTGTACTTCGTGGCATGTTTGTAAACGCATGAAATAGGTTATCGTCTGCTTCAGTTAACTGCTGACGTCATAACAGCGTGCAGAAAATTTGCATATTGCACATTATTTTCGAAAAAAAAAAAGCAGGTGTTTTAATTAAAATGTTAGGGTGTCTTATAATTTTGCCTATTGTATTTTTAATTTTTTTTTTTTTTTTTTTATTAAACTCCATAAAAATATCATTTCTGTAAAACAATTACGTGTGATAACAGAATAAATTTACGTTTTTGACGTATTTGATAAAACATTTTTAAGCTCTGAATCTTTTCTTTCACTATTTGTCAAATTAGATAGGTGTCTTATAAATATGTCCACCACTGTAAATTAAATAATAACCAATATTTCGATATCGAGTTTTCACCTAATTTGTATGTTTTAAGGTCTCCTGAGTCCAAAAAAGTGCTTTTTGGAAATAGTGTGTAGGTATGTGAGTGTTTGTGTGCGAGAAATCTGATTATCAAAGACGAAACTTCGTTCTTTAGATAAATCTGGTCTTGTGTAAGATTAAATTTTTCCATCTTTTAGTAAAAATTGTATAACCAAAATCAGGACATGGAATGCCGGAAGTTGACCACGTGTTCATATCTCAAAAACGGCTCTAATGAATTTCTAATCTTTCACTTTTTTTGCAATCGCCAATTACCGCTTGTTTTACGTATTATTTGTGTACAAAGTAGTAATAAATACTGATTGATAGAAATAGGCCATTTGCACCTAACAAATATATATATATATATATATATATATATATATGTATACTATTCTTTGTAATAAATACTATTACTTAACTGTATCAAATAATGTTATATATATATATATACTGTATAACAAAAAAAAAAAAAAAAAAAAAAAAAAACGACGCACCAAGAAGAAGTTATCCGAAGGAGACAAAAATTGGTGGATGTGATGTACATGTGGAGGAAAACAATTGATTACAGTTTCAGAAAATTTGAATGATTTAATCAAGAGAAAGGGCCTCACAAAGTAAACAAGTCAATATCGCGTTGGTCCACTTCTGGTCCTTATGTATGCAGTTATTCGGCTTGGTATTAATTGATAGAGTTGGCAGATATACTCCTGCGAAGCATCGTGCCAAATTTTGTCCAATTAGTTCGTTAGATTGGCAAAATTCCGATCTGGTTGTAGGACCCTTTTTATGATGCTCCAAACGTCCTCAGTGGAAGAGAGATCCGGGGACTGAGCTCAACCCCATTTCACTGAGCCGCCTATTAAGGGCCTTTGAAGTCACTGAAGTACCAGTTGCACTTAGGATCGACGCTAATGATGAATTGGAGCTTTGAGTACCGCTTTGCGATTGACTGGTTCTCACTTTCTGTCCTCTTTTTAGGTCGACTGCTTCTTCTCTAACGCTGTGTTTGGCCATCGACCACCCATTCCTGTCAATATCATCTAATAGTGATACCCTCCTATCCAATTGTCAAAAAATTCGCAGATTAGATCAACCGGCTTCTTTGAGCCCAACTGCACACCACACTCAAATGTTGACATCTGCGCATGTTGTTCGTGCACCTGTATGCGAGGCATAGTTGCTGTCTTTCTGAGTAGATGGAATAAAATTCTCGTAGAATTTATGATCTGGAATCAAAATTTCTCATTTTTAATATTCTGCCAATTGCATAGTTAAGATGCGCTGCAGCGTCGCATGCTCATTTGATGGCAGACAAACTTTAAAATTTTGCATTTTTCATCGAAACCTGTATGTGTGTCAATTTGTGTCCAGTTTGCATTACTCCTTCTTGGTGGTCTTTTTTTTTTTTTGTGTGTGTGTGTGTTATCTATATATATAAAAGAGTAAACTCACTGATTCACTGATTCACTGACTCAACACGGTTGTGGTGATCCTATGGGAGATAGAGTCGCAATTTTTGGTGAGCAGGTTGATTTTAGGACACTGACGCTCACTAAGATGGGATTTTGCGAAATACCCCCCCCGTCCCCCAACCCTTGGGGGCAGAAGGCAAAAATCACCTTTATAAGCATATCTCGGTTCCAAATTGCTTCACGGTGAAGAAATTGCAGATGGGGAGACTAGACTTGAATACAAAAAAATCATTTTCTGCGATTTTGGAATTTTGGATTTTTAAGGGGGGGAGGGGGTAAAAATGAGATTTTCGGGGGTGCATAAGGCAAAAACACATTTATAAGTACAACTCGGCACCAAATTACTTCACAGGGAAGAAATTGCAGATGGGGAGACTAGGCTTGAATACGAAAAAATCATTTTCTGCGATTTTGGAATTTTTGGTTTTTAAGGGGGGAAGGGGGTGAAAATGATTTTCGGAGTTGCTGAAGACAAAAACACCTTTATAAGCATAACTCGGCTCCAAATTGCTTCACGAGGAAGATATTGCAGATGGGGAGACTAGACTTGAATACAAAAAAATCATTTTCTGCGATTTGGATTTTTGGATTTTTAAGGGGGAAAAGGGGTGAAAATGATTTTCGGAGGCGCAGGAGGCAAAAACACCTTTATAAGCATAACTCGGCTCCAAATTACTTCACGATGAAAAAATTGCAGATGGGGAGACTAGACTTAAGTACAAAAAAAATCGTTTTCTACGATTTTGGAATTTTAAGGGGGGAGAGGGGCTGAAAATGATTTTCGAAGGTGCAGAAGGCAAAAACCACCTTTATAAGCACAACTCGGCTCCAAATTGCTTCACGGTGAAGAAATTGCAGAGGGAGAGACTAGACTTGAAAACAAAAAAATCATTTTCTGCGATTTTGGAATTTTGGATTTTTAAGGGGGGAAGGGGGTATAAATCATTTTCGGAGGCGCATAAGGCAAAAACACATTTATAAGTATAACTCGGCTCCAAATAACTTCACAGTGAAGAAATTGCAGATGAGGAGACTAGACTTGAATACGAAAAAATCGTTTCCTGCGATTTTGGAATTTTGGATTTTTAACGGGAGAAGGGGGTATAAATGATTTAGAAAAATACGGATTTTCGAGTAAAAGTAATAGCTCAAAGATGTAAAAAAAAAAAAAAAAAAAAAAACCGCCAAGCGTCTTCTTGAAAATATTTCCAAAAACTCATTTTTTAATTTTTTCCGATTTTTTTTTTTTTTTTTTTTTTTTTTTTGGGGGGGGGGGGGGGGCAAAAAATTAATAATAGTGTCAGATCGTTCAAAATTGGTACATAGAGATTTTCGATACTTGCAAATCGATTGCGGATATTTTCGAATTTGTAAAATTATTAGAAGGGGTGGGAAGGGGGGGGCAGTATGGGGGGGTGGCTATGGGCAAAAACAAATAGAAGTACAGTTAGGCCGTTCAAAATTGGTACAGATAGGTTTTAAAGGCCTGCAAGTCGAATGGGGATATTTTCGAAAGTGTAAAGTTATTAGGAGGGGCGAGAAGGGGGGAGGGGAGAGGGGGGCAAAAAATTAAAAATAGATTTAGATCGTTCAAAATTGGTACAGATAGGTTTTCGATACTTACAAATCGATTGCGGATATTTTCGAATTTTTAAAATTATTAGGAGGGGTGGGAAGGGGGGTTGTGGGCAAAAACAAATAGAAATACAGTTAGGCCGTTCAAAATTGGTACAGATAGGTTTTAGAGGCCAGCAAGTCGAATGGGGATATTTTCGAAAGTGTATAGTTATTAGGAGGGCCGGGAAGGGGGGGGGGCGGAGGGGAAAAAATAGAATAGAGTTAGAGCATTCAAAATTGGTATATAGAGGTTTTCGATAACTACAAATCGATTGCGGATATTTTCGAATTTTTAAAATTATTAGGATAGACGGGAGGGGGGGGGCGAAGGGGGAAAATAATAGAAATAAGAGTTAGAGCATTTTGGGAATTTTTTCCGAAGGCAGTGAGAACCCGGTGCGACATTTTTCCTAATAAGATTTTTTTTTCTGTTTTTTTTTTCACGTGATAAAAATTAATGCAATTTTGAAAATTCAGTAATTATAGCGATTCATTTAAAAATAGGGACCAGCGAAGCGGGCGTTGCCTGCTAGTACAGTATATTTATTTATTTATTTAGATGACGCTAAAAATGTAAGCTGTTTGTTTTAAATACTTTATAATTAGAATTACCAGCACCATAAAATAACATGTAATCTGAAAATTTCTAATTGCAGGTTAATATTGAGTTTGTAACAGGAAATATGATATGCTATATACATGAATAAAAATGAAAATTCATCAAAGAATCAATTCGAACTTACTTCTTTAAACCGTATGATGTATGTTCTCTTCGGTTTAACTGTCATTCCCTCAATGAAAGGATTAGGGATATTCCAAGGGGAGTGCACCGATATCTGACCAGATATACCCCGATCTATGCGGAAATATTGGTCGGGCTCCAAATCAAGAGTGATTTTCAATTCTATAAATAAAGACATAAATAAAATTAACTTTATAGGAATTTATCAATATCATGCACAAGAATTGTTTGTTTTTTGAAAGATGAATGAAGTTTAATTTAGGAAAATGTAATGAATCAGAGTGTTCTTTGTTTTAACAAGTTAGCAGTACAAAAAAAAAAAAAAAAAAAAAAAAAAAAAAAAATCTAGAGGGACTCCACTCGACTTCTCGGACACTAAGTAATTAGCTGTTGTATAAATAAATTAAAGAAATGAAAGTCGTTAAATAAACAAAAGAGAAGATTTTAATAGGGTGTTTGAGTATTTTTCTGTGAATAGTATATTTATTTTAACGCTACATGTTATTTAACATGTAACGTTAGCGTTAAATAACATGTAGCGCTACATGTTTTTATACATGTTATTTAAATTAACGCTATTGCCTTTCAAATGATTTGAGTCCATAGATCATAATGATAAAGAAATTTTCGTTATGTCCCTGTAAAAATCTATCTCACCAAAATCTATGCAGTTCGTGTAACGGTGACCATAACATGTATAAAATTTTTAAGATCCTTCGGATGAGGCGTTTAGACGTTATAGCACTTTAAATAATTTATGTCCATAAAAAACAATGATAAAATTTTTTCTTTGTATCCCTGTAAAATCTATAAATGCTAGGTTCCCCAAAATTCGTACAGTTTATGAGACGGTAATCTATAACATGTATATAAATTTTCAGCTCAATCAACTAAGACATTTAATCACTATCGCACTTTAAATAATTTGAGCCCTTAAGTCACAATGATAAAGAATTTTTCTTTGTGTCCCTGTAAAAAAAAAAAAAAATTATAAGTGTTAGATTCACCAAAATTTATACAATTCGTGTGACAGTGACTTATAAAATGTCAAATTTTTTTTCAGCCTCAATCGAATAAGGTGTTTTAGATGCTATCGCACTTTAAAGAATTTGAACCCATAGGACTTAATGATAAGGAATTTTTCTTTGTGTCCCTGTAAAAAAACTATACGTGTTAAATTCATAAAAATCTGTATAGTTCGTACGATGGTGACTTGTAATATGTCTATAAATTTTCAGCCTCAATCGAATAAGGCATTTAGTCGCTATCGCACTTTAAAAAATATGGGGCCCATAGGCTATAATGATAAAGAATTTTTCTTTGTGTCCCTGTAAAAAGATTATAAGTGCTAGATTCACCAAAATCAATAGGGTTCGTGCTATGGTGACAAGGCCCTGATTAACGCCAGGGCATGCAGGGCAGTTGCCCTGGGCCCCCCTTCTGGAAGGGG
The DNA here is from genome assembly GCA_963930645.1 of Salticus scenicus. Lineage (NCBI taxonomy): Eukaryota > Metazoa > Arthropoda > Arachnida > Araneae > Salticidae > Salticus > Salticus scenicus. The sequence goes on from OZ005648.1 coordinate 54,084,618, forward strand.
CCCCCCAACAGGCATAAGCAGAAATTTTGTAACCTAAAGACCTCTTATGCCACTGCAAGGGGACCCCCCAGAATAAGCTTGCCCCGGGGCTCGAGGTAGTCTAAGTCGGGCCCTGATTGGTGACCTATAATGTACGTACCTTCAGCTCATTCGAACAAAGCGTTTAGATGCTATCGTGTTTACTCACATACATACATACATACACATACATACATTACCGTAAAAATAGCAAATATGATCTCGGGCGACCTCAAAACGTCTAGATACATGAAAATCTCAAAGGTGGATTTTTGACATGATTACAATATTTTCCTTACGTAAAAAGATTTGCCTTATTTGAGGAATAATCCATTCATTTGATGATTAAAAAAGAGAAATAATAATGTAAGGTCTAAAGCATGAGCGTGAAATTTAATTATGTACATTGCATGTACATAATAATATGTTGAATATAATAATGTGACATAATAATGATGACATAATGATGGCATAATAATATGATGTATATAATAATATGATGAATATAATAATGATGTACATTGTACAGGTAAGAGCGTGAAATTTATTGTATATAATAATATGATGAATAGAACAATGTGACATAAAAATGATGACATAATGATGACATAATATCACGGTAACTCGAAAAATAACGATAGAAGTGAGCTGCGATTTTGGAAACCCATATTTTTGATGATGGCCGTTCTATGCGTGAAAATATTAGCTTAGGTCATAATTCATAATTTTTTTTCGGATAGGAATTTATTAATAATATTCCTAATTAAACTAGTATGTTGTGGCCACCACAAGACTTTCTTCTATATTTTCCTATACATATTCAATCAGTAACAATATAAAAAAAAAAAAA